>CM072997.1:66061279-71061279 GCA_037038555.1 Rhynchonycteris naso
GTGAACAGAAAGTTTATGAATGTTCTCATATTAGTAATTTTGTCCTATAACATCAGTTATATCATTTCATGTCTCCATGCATCTCTTTTCATAGCTATAACGTTTGAATTCTCATAGGAACAAAATGTTTTAAAGACTGAAATGTATTATATAAATCTAAAACTGTTTATTAAAAAGCACATTACAAGATAGAGTCCTCTTTAGAATTGACAGCCTTATTCATTGCATGGAAGTAAAATTCAATATGCTCTGGTTCTTCTTCCCATTTCCTTGAATGAGACTCTCAGAGTTGCAGAATGCCACAGCTTGAGTGAGCCTTCCATCCTCAGCCCACTGTAAGGCCCAGGTTTCAGAAGTTAGATAACTGAACTCACCAACATTTAATGGCCTCCCAACATCACAGTGGTTAGATGTGGTTACATGCAGAGATAAACTAGAAGCCAGTCCTGATGAATCTGGTCCCAAATGCTTGCTGTCAAACTCCATGAAGTCTTTTGTATATTTACCTGTTTATGAATTTGCTAGCACCTGCCCCCTTGTTTCTGACACCCTTTGGAATACACACAGGGACATGTGGCACCACCTCTTTATCGGTCAACATGAGCAGAGCAACAACATTCCAATGCTAAAAGAATATGATGCATGATAAAATCTCACAAACTTAGATGGATACATTTACTTTTCCTTTATTAAGACAATGCAATCTTTATTTAGAGAGATAGCAGGGTCTCTACCATTTCTTTAATTCAAAATAAAAATTGTTAAAAGGCAGAATTTGGAATGATTCTGCAAAAAGAGCTATCTCAGGGTCAGATTGAACAATGAAGCTTGAGGCCATTGGTATTGTCTGTGAAAGGCAGTGATGGGTGAATGCAATGTCCGCCCTTAGAAAACACCTACTGCTAGTGGCAGGATGTGTGAGCAAGGATGACAATCTGGCCAATGCTGTCCATAAGACACACAGGTAAGAGCTAGAGGAGGGAAGAAGCCCTTCGTTAGTTCTGCATTTCTTTTCCAGACACACCTGTGGCCAGCTCCTCCTGCGGAGTATGCCCATCACCCCAGGGAAGTGGTTTCTGCCCTCGCCTGGGCAACACCTGCAACAGGGGAGGTGCTGGTAGAACGAATGCTCCTCTCGGCAGCGCCTGATCTGTGTCGCAGAGCCCACGCCGCAGGACCGCGCTGCGGCTCCTTACCGGCTCTGTCCGGGCTGCTCCGACTGCACATAGGATTCCCTGGGGACCCATCAGTTTTTTGAACTGAGAACAGATTCTTTTCAGAAATTACATGGCAAAATGTTAGAAGCAAAGAAAAGACTCTAAAAAAATTTTAAATTCAAAACAAAAAATAATTAATCAGCTTAATGCGAACCTTCATAGCCTCAATCTTTGAATTTTCTCCTTCCTTGAGAAAAATCACTTCTGTACCACTAAAAGAAACGAGATGTGATTTCTCCTAAGTCATTACTGTGATCTCCATCAAAGAACAGCAGAAACAGTAATTAGCATGCCACATCAAACCAGCCTCAAATTTGACAAAAACTTCATTTGTCCTTCGCCGAGCTAGAATGAAGCACTTCTAATTATTGGAATTTTCCTACAAGTTGTCGTTTGGCAGAAGTTTCTGCAGTTGTTACTTCTCATAGAGCTTTCTATTAACATTTTTTTTTAAATAAAAAAATTAATTCTTTTTAAAAAAATTAACAATTAGCACCACATCACCTTAGTATGAAATTAGCATTGGAAAGAATTAAACGTAAGGGGACAGCAAAAAACTAGAAACACCACCTTAGTTTCCTGGCAACACTGAGGTCCAGGTACTCATCCAGAAAGCTGCTTGCAATTCCAGAGTGACCAGGACAGCCGGTCAATGAGGACAACATCTTCAGATGCAGCTGGGCACTTGGAATTATTTTTCAAACAGTTTCTTTCTTTTTTTTTTAATATTATCTTTAGAGAGGGGAGAGAGAGAGAGAGAGAGAAGGTGGGAAGAGCAGAAAGTATCAACTCCCATATGTGCCTTGACCAGGCAAGCCCAGGGTTTCACACCAGTGACCTCAGCATTCCAGGTCGACGCTTTATCCACTGCGCCACCACAGTTCAGGCTCAAACAGTTTCTTAATAGGCACAGAACTACTGGTATATAGCATGCAGGAGTGGTAGACCCAAACAAGCAGGAGAACTTGCTCACAAAGTCGTCCAGCTATCCAGAAAGTGGTAAAAAATATTGGGTAAAACTTCACCTAGTTTTGTGGCCCTGTGAGGGTTTCTAGGACATGGTACCAGGAGTGGTTCCCAGACACTCTGATTTAAGGCAACAGAGCTGAGTCCCAGGAGACCAAGGGAGCTAGAGCTCACAGGACAGAAGAAGAGAGAAAGGAGCTGCACAGGAAGAGAATCCTAGATCTGTAGAGGGTCTCCCTAAAAAATGCATCAGAGTCTACTGCTAATTTTTATAGTCACTTCAATCCTTCAGGCACCAGAGATATTTAGTGTCAGCTACCACACAAGTTAAATTTTTCTTAAGAATGTAGAAAGATCACAATGCAATTTACCCATCACCACTATTATTTTTCCATCTAGAAAATAGTATCTTTGGGTTAATCAAAAGATCCTTGGGCTGGATAAGCATACTTTGCCCATGTTCTGCCAACAAATCAATTTCTTTATATAAAATAAAGCAGTTGATACTAATTTAGGCTGTCTCACAAAATGTGGCATAGGTGACAATATTTTTTAAAATACTTTTTTTTCTTCAGAGAAAAGCACTCTGGGACTTGATCTGTGCTGTCCAATTCAGTAGCCACTAAAATATACATGGTTATTTAAATTTAAGTGAATGAAAAGTAAATAAAAATGTTAAAGGCGATTCCTCAGTATTTGCTTGTGGCTATAGACTACTGTTTTGGACAGCACAGATATAGAATACCTTTATCAATGTAAAAAATACAATTAACAAGTGCTGAAATATATAGTTTTAATATACTCAAGAAATCAATCACATTAAGAGTCAAGTTTTTTACTTTCTTTTATATCAAGGTTTACATATATATATCAATTTGATCCTGGGTTTATTTGCAGATTTGGAACAAATATCAAACATTTAGAAATACAACTTTGAGTTTCAAGAGTATCTTAAAATAATTTTTAATTACCTTTCTGTATTACTAAAATTGATTCAAAGAAGACACCAATTTAACCTTCTAAAACTAGTGTTCAATCACTAGGTTGTCAAAGGAAAGGGATTCAACATTCTTTTTGATAGCTAGTTTCAGCAATAATAAATTCCTTTGCATTTTTTTCCAAATGTATGTTTGACTGGACAGTTTCTCAAGACACTTGTCTAGAATTTTTTCATCCTGAAAGCTTATGACATTGACATTTTTCTTCTGAATACATAAGTGTCTAGACATTTTGAATATATAGATGTGGTAACAGCAAGTCAAATGAACTTAATTCCACTTACTTTTGGCAAATTAATTGGAAGCAGAAGAGTCCTTTTCATCCTTATTAAAAGCAGACATTTTCTCCAAGGCTGTGAGAAGCTGTTTCTCTTGCTGCCTAAGCCATTTCAACTGCAAAAGCCATTTGCCACCAGATGAATCCCTCCAGGAGACTTCAACTAGAGGGACGCCAGGGGCTTTATGGCAGATAAGGGTAGAGTTGGTAGGGATTAATTATAGAAAATGAGCCCATACCTCATTGCATTTCCCTTATGAGGACCACGTATCATCCAACAGACAGTGCTCACTGTGGGTGACTGAGACAACTGAGAAGGAATTTATGATGAAGTCAAGCATTGTAGCAGAATTCCTTGGCTATTAATGCCCTGGCTTCTTCAGGCTTTGGTAAGACTGGCTGAGCCTATATTGGGATGGAATACTATTATTATTATTATTATTATTATTATGGTATTTTTCTGAAGTGAGAAGTGAGGAGGCAGAGAGACAGACTCCCGCATGTGCTTGACCGCGATCCACCCAGCATGCCCACCAGGGGGCGATGCTCAGCCCATCTGGGGCGTTTCTCCACTGCAACCAGAGACATTCTAGCACCTGAGGTGGAGGCCATAGAGCCATCCTAAGCCCCCAGGCCAACTTCGCTCCAATGGAGCCTTGGGTGCAGGAGGGGAAGAGATAGAGAGAAAGAAGAGGGGGAAGGGTGGAGAACAGATGGTTGTTTCTCCTGTTTGCCCTGGCCAGGAATCGAACCTGGGACTTCCACACACCAGGCTGTTTTACCACTGAACCAGCCGGCCAGGGCCAGGATGGAACGTTCTTTCATATTAACATTACTCATCCCAACTGAAACTTTCAGAAAGAGCCATCAGACAGGAATGATATCTCCGACAAGTGTAGAAGAATATGTGATGAGGCAAGGGCATCATAAAGCACGGAAGGATTAAAGTGACTTCTAAGGTCACTTCAGCTGAGAAGATTGAACGAATGAACAAAAGTCACACATTAAGAATCATTCTTCACACCAGTCAGAAAGGCGCTCATCAACAAAACAATACAGATTAAGTGCTGGCAAGGATGTGGTGGTAAGGGAACCCTCCTGCATGGCTGGTAGGAATGCAGACTGGTGCAGCCACTGTGGAAAACAGTATGGAGATTTCTCAAAAAATTAAAAATGGAACTGCCTTTTCACCCAGCTATCCCACTTTTAGGAATATACCCTAAGAACACCATAGCACTGTTCGAAAAGAAGAAATGCGCCCCATGTTTGTGGCAGCATTGTTCACAATAGTGAAGATCTGGAAACAGCCCACGTGTCTGTCAGAGGACAAGTGGATTAAAAAGCTTTGGTACATATATACTATGGAATACTACTCAGCCATAAGAAATTATGACATCGGAGCATTTACAACAACATGGATGGACCTTGATAACATTATACAGAGTGAAATAAGTAATTCAGAAAAATTTAAGAATATAAGATTCCATACATAGATGGGACATAAAAATGAGACTCAGAGACATGGACAAGAGTGTGCTGGCTATCGGGGGGGGGGGGGAGGGGAGGGAGAGGGGAGGGAGAAGGGTGGGGCACAAATAAAACCAGATAGAAGGTGACGGAAGACAATTTCACTTTGGGTGATGGGTATGCAATATAATCAAATGTCATAATAACCTGCAGATGTTTTCTCTGAAAGTATGTATCCTGATTTATCAGTGTCACCCCATTAAAATTAAAATTAATAAAAAAACTAAAAAATAAAGACAACACGAGGAAAATTAAAGTGGTAACAAAAACAAAAGAAGAGAAAAATAAAAAACAATTAGAACCAAAAAGAAAAAGGAGTCATTCTCTCTTTCACCCCCAATGTTTCATCAACATAAGACAGATTTCATTCTTATGTTTCTTCAGTACAGCATAGGACATATAGTCAATAATATTGTAATAACTATGTATGGTGCCAGGTGAGTACTAGATAAATATTAGGGTGAACACTTTGTAAAGTATATGATTGTCTAACAACTATATTGTACACCTAACACTAATAAAAAATAATATTGTATAAAAACAGTAATTGAAAAAGAGATAAATTTTTAAAAGATAATATTTCTTCATACCTTAGCTTAGTTACCTTTTAAAAATAAAGCTGTTAAGTGAATTTTGTAAAAGCATCTATAACTACATCTAGAAATGGACCAATAATTATTTGTATGTTAGAGGTTTTGTTATCCTCAACTAATATATTTTCAAATAGCACTTGTTTGAACTGTTATATTTTCATAAACATTTATGGATTCTTTAACATGTCATTATCTAAAATAAATCATGTATTGATATCCTTGAAAAGAGTTACATGAAACATTATGGTAGATAACAGGTCGCTAAGATAGCAAAATCTGATTCAAAATGTACTTGATTGAAAAAATAGTTATTAACTTACAGTCCAGAATTATTAGGTTCAATGAGAGAGAAATAAACACCTTACTGAGAAATTCTTAGTATAATATTAATATTTCAACAATAATAATTTTCTAAAGTAAACCTGTAGATTTTAATCACAGTTCAGGATACACAGAGGTTAACCCAGCTAACAGATATAAACATTCAGTAGTTTTCCTGATTGGAGCATGACCTTCTTCAAGGCAGATTTCCATAGTTTTGAAAAATTGTTTCCTAAAGGTAAAGGATAAGGATATCATAGTAAAGAGATAAGCCTTTTAGGGGTCAATAATGTTCTAGGTGGAGGATCTTCAGCAGCATTTACTGAAATATTAGGAATCAGTACCATAAAACAGAGACCAGGAGTTGCACAGAGGTTCAAGTCTGTGGTTGCCTGGCTTGTTTCTTCCCCCTGGATATGTGTTCATATCCACAGCCATCAATGGCCCCCTGCATGGTGTAAGTCAAAAAGAAGGTGGCATTTTAATGTAATTTTTTCAAAAATAGCTGCTTTATATAGTAATTATCATAGAGTCTACATAAACTCTTACAAATGATTACCTCTTGAAAAGGAAGAAACAAAACATAAAGAAAATATGCATCAGAAGACTTGAGTTCTAATTCCTGTTCTGTTGGTGGTGTAACAACAGTGAGTTCTTTTGCCTAAATCAACCTCCATTTCCTTATCTGAAATCCAGGGAAGCTAGAATTGACTGCCACTAAAATGCCCACAAGAACCAGGACATCTGAAGATGATAAAGGTATCTGATACTGGGGTTTCTGTTGGGGTGCTGAAGACTATGAGGAGTGGATACTGACTGTCTCCTGCTGGGTCACAGTCAACTGTCTCTTGGTGGGAATGCAGACACTCTATTGCAATATCATCAGATTTTTCAAGAAAATATAGAAATTCAGATTTTTATGTCAAACATGCTTGTTTTTTGAAAGTTGACAACAAAATAGAGAGAGAGAGAAGGAGAGAGAGACCACTGTGAAAGCCAAACTAAACATACATGAGGGTGGGATGGGACCTGTGACCGCCATTTTGTGCCCTCTGATTGGAAGCCTCAATCTCTCCCTGCTCTATGGTTCTACTGGAAGATGTGAAGAGGGTCATCCTGGAACCACAGAGCACTAACCCTACACAATTCTAATTAATCTTCTTTTCACTTGGTTTCATTAACATATGAATGCAATAGGGAATCAGAGCAACCACAGTCAGTGGAATGGATGCACTTTTACAGAAAGACAGCATGTAAAATAAATGCTCTGTGTGAGTGGGGATCTTGATGAAATGGTAGAGCTGTAGTGTGGTCAACGAGGCCATAACACAGAGCAGTCGGAAGCTCAGCTTGTAGCCATTCTCCCCTCGGCAGCTCCTGAGGAACATCTCTGAGTTGATTGCAAAGCCCAAGCCAAAGAGGACCCCAAGGTTTCTCACAAGTCCAGCAAAA
The DNA here is from genome assembly GCA_037038555.1 of Rhynchonycteris naso. Classification (NCBI taxonomy): domain Eukaryota; kingdom Metazoa; phylum Chordata; class Mammalia; order Chiroptera; family Emballonuridae; genus Rhynchonycteris; species Rhynchonycteris naso. The sequence goes on from CM072997.1 coordinate 66,068,631, forward strand.
GGTGTAGTGTCAATGTGGATCCAGTCAGGGTTGGCACACCACTTCTTGGCTATGGGCACAGACCACAGCAGGTCAATGTCAAGCAGTCTGAGAAGCAGGTAAAAGCCAAGTGCAAACAGAAAGAGGAAGAGGTTGGTCTTCAGGTATGTGCTCAGGCTGGCTGTTTGGATACCTGGAGTGTGTTCAAAGGCCTCTGCCACAAGCATTCCTGGGGATTAGAAAGAGATACTGAAGGTGACTATGTGCCCTTGAGCTCCCAATGAATCATTCCCCCTACATTAAAGAACTTAGCAGTAGTTTTCAATGATAAGGGACTTTAGACACCTAGGTTCTATCTATTTTCCTAGGTCTTTCTTAAAGCAGTATCTAAACACACATACTTGCCCCATGGTCTTTTCACCATCTATATCAGGACAGAGGGATCTTTCAGGAATCCACAGCTCTGAGTGACAACCCACTTTATAGGCAGAGCACTAAGCTAGGTACTTGCAATTAATATTTCAATTGCCATAGCCAATTAACTTAGAAAGCCTTTTAAAAAGCATGCAGAGCTGAATGGAAGAAACTCAGTCATGACGAATGTCTCTTCAGGAATACAAAGCAGCTGCTAAATGAAGTGCATAATCATGTAATAATCACTTCAGGTGTTTCAGAGAGAGAGTGGCACGGTATGCAGGTTGGAAGACCATTGTTTAGGCCCCTAAACCAACACACAAGCAGGCTGTCTGAGGGGGTGGTCTGGGAGTTGGACTTTGCTCTAGTCACACTTCAGGGAAGCCCATCTTACTAAGAGGTTAATATTCATACCATTAACTGAGACTGTGCCATTGAGTACAGGAAGGGTTTGAGAGCTGTGTTGAACCATTTAAGCTCCCAGGGTAAAAGTGGCTCAACAGAATTACCTAGAATGGGGAATTGACTACCAGAAAGAATCTGAGAACATAAAACATGTGACACTAAAGCTTTCAAATGACACAACCAAAGGTAAATGATCATATTTACCACCAATCACGCCAAGAATAACTTGATGAGGAAAATGTGTTGCTATGAATACTCTGGAGATGCAGACACTGATTTGAATCAACCAAAAAAGACTCCAAAGAAATGACCAGGTCAGTCTACGATGGAAGAATAGATACAAGTGTAAAATGCAAAGACATTGTATTACTCAGACAATTAGGGGGTGACATTAGATGACCTTTCTCAGAGGAATCATCTGACATAACATCATGATTCTAGAATCTTTTTTTTAATGTTTTTTCATGTGCTCCACAGGATTTGAAAAGTTTTAACAGAGGTTTCTACAATAAATGAAATAAAAGGAAGCCTATTTGACATCCTAATAATTATTTTAATGAAATAGGGGGAATTACTAATAATAGAATGATGAAGAATGAATTATATATACTTTTACTCCCTGTCATGTGTGCTCCCTCTTTTCTCTCTCTCAACCTTTGTTTGAAGAAAACTCACTGGAGAGGCTGTTGCCTCTCTGATGAAAAGCACATCAGCATTTTATCAAGGGCAAGTTTTATCAAGGGCAAGTTTTCATTGGGTTTAATTTCAGATTCTCAAAGGAGTCCTTGGTTTTCTAGATATAAAAAAATAAGGAAAAAGGAAATTGATCTATAGGATATATACTTTTAATTAGAAAAAGAATAATTGAACTTATAAAAATATTAAAATCCAAGTAATGGTTGTTATTATAATAAAAAATAATTAGCAATATTGAATTCTAATAATTTGGGGAGGTTCTTAATGGTTTGTTCCTAATAATTAGATCAAGGAATAGAGATAAATGAGACTTCCAAAGAGGAAGTCAGTAGGGGTTATCTATATGGAAGAAGAATAAAGAAGGATTTGGTAATATTGAGGTAAAGAGTAGGCACTAAATAAATTTTGATCGATGAAGGAATGTTGCAGTTTTAACAATTGAAAAAGAGTTATGGGAATGTTTTTTGAAGAAACAAATATATTTCCAGGTTTGGAAATTAAAGGAAGAAATAACCTACAAGACAGTGAGGCTTATCTAGATTCCTATTTTGAGAAACGGTGTATGGATAGGAAATGCTAATTTCTTTGTTTTACCCAGGGACAGAGGGAGAGTAGACAGAGGGATAGATAGGGACAGACAGACAGGAATGGAGAGAGGTGAGAAGCATCAATCATTAGTTTTTCATTGCCATTACGACACCTTAGTTGTTCATTGATTGCTTTCTCACATGTGCCTTGTCCACGGGCCTTCAGCAGACCGAGCAACCCCTTGCTGGAGCCAGCGACCTTGGGTCCAAGCTGGCGAGCTTTTGCTCAAACCAAATGGGCCCGTGCTTATGCTGCCAACCTCAAGGTCTCGAACCTGGGTCTTCCGCATCCCAGTCTGACGCTCTATCCACTGTGCCACTGCCTGGTCAGGTGCTAATTTCTTTAATCAGAACTTTCTAACGTTGTTGTTTTGGATAGTGAATATATTAAGACATAAGTCACAGTCTCATTAGAATAAGAAATTCCTTTGGTAATTTCTTATATTAGCCAATACTACTTTAAGAAGTGAAATATATGATGGACCTTGGAAATTTTTTATTTTGAAAGACCTTTTATGTCATGGCTTCTGTTATTGTATTATTTAACCAATTAATAGATAAATCTTATCTCAGGTAGCTTAATAATTTATAATTAAAGTGGTGCTCAGAATTGTTTTAATGATAAATTATTTCAGGAAAGAAGAGAAGGAAACAGCTTAATTCCTACTAAAATTTTGAATAATCTTACATTAAACTTCTAGGCCGTTTTAAACATTACAAATCTACCAATATGAAACCTACTAACATTCAAATTTAAGTTTGCTTCTAGAATGTTTTTAGTTAAAATGTTTGCAAAGTCTTTAAAGCTAGAATATGTTATTGATGTCAGAAACATTGGCTAGTCAAAGAAAGAAGCACAATTATACTAAATTGACTGATGCATTCAAGGGGAATGATGATTCTCAACGTTTCTAATTAATCTTAAAGCAAGGAAATGTACATGCTAAGTTATTTTCTTATATAATTTTAAATGACTTACTTATGAGCAACCAAAGTGATTATTATACTGTGGAAACCAAAGACATATTAAGAAAATCATCAACCAATTAAACATTTCCAACCCTATAATGTTGTGATATCTGTGAGCTTATTAGGACATTATCTTAAAGCAAATATCCATTTTCTATGCATTTGTTATTTTTGTTATGATAAAATGGAATAAGTACATTTCAACAACAAAAAGTATACTAAAATGAATTTTAAAAAAAACATTCGGCATTCAAACTGTTACATTCCAGTGTCAGAGAAACTGGAGCAAAACTGACCTGTGCAGAGTGGTGGGTGACTTATCCATCTGACTGACAGTGTGGCTCAGGGCAGCCGTTACCATGACATACCAGACACACGAGGAGCCCATAGCATGACCAGATGGACTTCCTGCCAAAGCAAAGTTGTCAATACATTTGAAAGGTAGTTAACAGTGTATCAATATATAAAATGGACAATAGAATAGCATGTTAGCCATGAAAATTACAAATGACTCAGGAAAAAAACCATAAGGTGCAGGCTATATGTAATGTTTAGACATAGGTAAAAATAAAGAAAATTGATCCCAAAACACTACTTCAAAACTTTTTTCCAAATTTTTCAAGTTCATCAAATTCCAGAAATTAAAATGTTCAAGGCTAAATAAGAACTCATGGTGTTGCACCAAAATCTCCTGTATCTCTGCTGATTGTTTCTATCTAATGGTTTTTAATTGATGATAAAAAATAAAGTGCATGTATTGAATCTTAAATCAGTTTTTTGGGGAAAGGGCAGAAAAGTCAAACATGTAAGGGATATCATTGCTATGTCTGATTTGCCAATTGACTGCTATGCACTAGCATCTACCTCCATGCCTATCTTGTGGCCTGCCATCCCATGGAAGTTTGTTATGAATAGGGGGAGCGTCAATATTGGCAGAAGAATTGTTGGCCTGCAGACAGGTAGTCTTTCTACTCCCAGAATGTCTTTCCCATGAAGCTGGATTTTTTTTTTTATCACTTTACTTTGACATTCTTCGTCAGTATTTACCAATGGACACTTATTAAGGGTAAACATCTCTTTTTGAAAAAAATAACAACACTATATTAAACAAAAATAAATCTATTTTATATCAATCTATTTCTTTCAAATCTCTTATGCAGGAATTTTTAGAGCTTTCATATGGTTAAAGGAGTGAATATAAGATCAAATAGATCTTTCCTTCTCCTCCTACCCCCCAAAATGTTTCATAACATAGAACACACATGCTGGGAAGTGCTGGGATAAAACAAAGTAGCATTTTGATTGTCTCAAAGGTTATCCATTCATTCACCCATCCATCCATCCATCCATCCATCAATCCATCCACCCACCCACCTATCCCACAATAGTTTTATAAAGATAAATGCACACCATCTCTAACCTGATGGTTCACAGTCTACTGGGGAAGCCAGATATATAAAGAATTATAGTACTATAATAGAACTTACACATTCACTATATTCAGGAATAGTTTCAATGGATATCAAATATGAATTTTCTGCTATGTAACAAACCATGGTGAGGTATAATATAATATAACCTTATAAATTAAACCAACAACATGTCATCTTTTTATCTATATTTCAAAAATCTCTTTATAGTCTTAAACACAACTTCCATGGTAAAAATTTTACACTCATACAGTCTTACTTATAGTAAAAAAAGAAATGTCCCAAGAAATTTACTTATAAGCTATATATATACAAGAGAAAAACAGAAATTTTAAAGAAATCATTCTATGATGAGAGATATATTTACCTGCACTAGTAATACTGGAAAATTCCTACCTTTCTTACAAAAAAACTTGTCTATTCTTTCCTCATTTATTAGATTTTTGGAAGACCTATAATAACTTTGAAAGTTGCTCAGAAGTAGATAAATTAGGATGTCTAGGATTATAATAAAGTTCTTTGGCAATTTGTTCTAGCTAACTTTTTTGTTTGTCAGACTATTTCATTTTTCCAAAAAATAAGTGCCAAATATAAAAGTATTCGAGGATTATTCTTCTAACTTGTCCTTTTACAAATTACACAATGAAATTTAATTATTCATAAAATTTCTTTCCTTTCTCTCTAGTAATTTTTATGCTTATGAACTTTAGCATCCTACTCACTGCATTTTCTTTAATACCTTATATGATATCATACACTTATTAGATAATAATCATACATAATGACTCTGGTGGAATATTTTTAGTAACTTGAGGTTGCTATAATTGCTTACCTGGACCTGTTTCGCATGTAGTGGGAAACTGTTCAAGGCATGGACTTGAGTGATTTGAGTATATCTGAGTTTCTTGGACCCACCAGTAAGGCCGATGACCAAATAATATCCTGTATTTGAATAAATATAAATACTCATATATATTTAAACATACAACTATCACTTAATTGGAGACTAGCTATTTTCTCCTACAAAAATGATTCAATCAGAGGGTTGATAGGGAAAGTTGATGATTAAGAAACATAAGGAGCTTGAGTTCTTTAAACCATGTCAACACAATAAATTTAAAATAAAAAGAACTTGGGTTCTCATTTATCTTTCATTATAGAAAATGACAGTCATTTGGGGGTTGGTCATTCTAATTTTCAATAAAAATAGGGACTTCTTTTCTTCGTAGGGGAAATCCTGTGGGTGCTTTGGGTACTTAGACTGAGAATATCAAAGAGGTCTCTGGAATCAAAAGTCTGTTCAGTATGGTGCAGCTCATTTAACTAATTTCTTGGCTAATCACAACATACATATTACGGGGTTTTAGAATTTACTTTTAAATTAGTACACATTTGTATATAAATATACATTTGTATGTAAGCATGTATTGTAATGGTTTTTGTAAGTTCTATTTATGAATCTGTGTTACAAGTTTACTGTTAGGTTTGCAAGATTTTCCAAATAAAACTACATATATCTAAAATGTGATCATTATGCCAAAGCAACAAATTTAAGAATAAACATTAGGAAAAATGAAATAAACAGAAGTCTTACCATTTAAAAATAAGATTGAACCAATCCCCAATGACTGCTACCCATATCATCTTGGTTCCAACTGTCTGATTAAGTTGAAACCAAAGTGGAAAATAAATAGAAAAGGTATTCCGGGGGTCTCCAACATTGGACATAAAATTTAGAAAATTGTAGTAAGCTCGGTAGTCCTTCTGCAAATGCTGAATAACGAGCACTCCATTCTTATGAAGAAAGTCCATCTTGAAAGAGAGTCAGTTCTAAACATAGAGCAATTGAAGCTGAAATGCTCTGAGTACCACCATTTTTATATGGTACCCTTGTGGCGTGTCCAGCCATTATTGTAACATGTGACGCTAACCATCTGTGGAAAGGGCACGTCGGCCCTCATCTGCTGAAAAGCTCATCTGTTTATAATTTTAATTGGAGCCAAAGAAGTGAAGTACAAGCTGATCTGTGACAAGTCAAGAGGAAATTTGGGTAGAGATACAATGAATTTCTTATGCAACCTCCCTTTTGTGTGAACAGTTGGATTGTGTTTGTTTGAAATTTTTTGCACAGTTCATTTCCTTAAAGGGCAGAGACATTAGCAATTTCTATGCTTGGCTAGAAGACTATGCAGTTATAATTACTGCATGTCAAATAGCCCTCAAAGCCAGGCATTTTAATTTAAAATAGACTGTGGCTCTTTGACTATTTTATTGTGTCTTTGAGGAAAACAGATAAGTAAATATTTGGGCATGAAAAATTTATTTGCTAGGACAGACTACTTTCTGATCACAGATTCTTATTAAGAATATTTTATTTTTATTTCTTAGAAGTGAGAATGATATATATGGAACAGAAAAGGAAATAAATGAAAATATGAGATCTAGAAGGAAATGTGTTGCTTTTTAATTATGAAGTAAAAAGACAGAGATGGAAATCACTTTGCTAATAGAACTGTGTTAGGTCTGACTTATATTATTATTGACTAGAAAATACAGTTGAGAGCACTGGGAAGGACTCACCTGAGAGAACGACAAGAATAGATTTCAAATGGCTTTGGCCCAATCAGGAAAATGGTTTGTTGAAAACAGAATGTTCGGTAGAATTGTGTGGGACACACCAAAGAGAATATGAAGGTTAGAAATCAACAGAAGAGCAGCTCAACGAGAGCTCTGGATCCCAAGTCAGATGTGAGATACTGGATTTAGAGAGCTCAGATACGTCTGTGAGGATTTCTGTGAAAGCAATTAAACCTCACCAGGAGACAGAGGGTTGAGGTAGGTACCATTCAGATGGCTGTCATTGCTAATCACAGCCTCTTTCATTAGGAAACGGCTTCACCTGCTATAAATATCTCTTTGAACTTTTCTTGGAGTCCTGCCTCATCATTTAATAACACCATCGTTACCGGGGATCCAGTGTCTATCAGTACCTTCCCAGGTGCTGTTTACCACCCTGGAGGAAATGCTTTGTCGTTAAGCTCTTTGGGATGATTTTTTAAAATGCCATACCTTTGTCCTACTCCAGACAAATTTCTGGTGATGGGACTCAGGCATTGGTATTTTAAAAATACATTCCAAGTGATTCCAATGTGCAGTCAAAGTTGACATAAAGAAATTCATATCTAACCTGTTTTCCTTTCACCTAAGGCCCTCCCCCTGCCGAATATCAACCTGAAAGAAGCTTCAATGACATTTAAAATGTAAATTATTGGATATAATTAAATCTTTCTGTTAAATTTGATTTTTGCACTAACTGATTTATCTTGTCAAGTCTTTAGAGAATCTACCTCTAGAATAAAAGGAAAACCTAATCTAGTAAGAAATTATACAGCTGGTGATAGTTTATATACAAATTTAGTATTGTGGGCCAAAAGAAATGAAGCAAGGGTCAAAAATGAACATACCCCTCTTGCCTGACCTGTGGTGGTGCAGTGGCAATGTGTTGACTTGGAATACTGAGGTCGCTGGAAACCCTGAGCTTGCCTGGCCGATCCACACAGGAGAATCAACTACTATGAGTTGATGCTTCCACTCTCCCCCTTCTCTCTCTCTAAAATAAATAAATGAAATCTTAAAAGAAATGCAGCCCTCTTAACACACAACACGGTGATGGCAACTTTCCCCACTGTGTTTTCCATGACAGGCACCTGGAAGGACCTTAACATAAGGCCTGGTTTCTGTGGACAAGAGCTCTGATTTGACAGTAACAAAGTCAGATTGCAAGCAGCACCATGTCATTTTTCAGCAAGTGACTTTAAATGACTGCCAGGAAATGAATATTAATCTCTATTCCTCGTGGGAGACTTACCAGCCTTCCTTTATCATTCTTATTTCAATAGGAGGATAACTATTTCAGCACTGGACTGCCCACATTTTGCTCTTCCCCTAGGCAGCCTGTGAATTATTATGCCCACTCTTTTTTCTTCCACTAGTGTGCTAATCTAATTCAAATGATATATGTATTGGGGTAAAATTAATTGTGCTGACAACTCAATTGTGTACTAGAATGTCTTGCATTAATGCTCTTCCAATTATTTAAAATACTCTATCTTATTATCTGATTTTTAACTCCGCAGTGATCCAGTAATCCTCATTTTTGTGATAAGGAAATGAACAAGTAATCTTCCCTAAGTCATTTCTTTCATGCAGCACCCCTGTTTTAAGACTAAATTTTAGTTCCAGAGCAATGCTTTTTCCTAGTCTAGGCTGGATCCAGGTTGCTTTAGGCCAACATTGGTGAGAGTTAAACCAGCTACAAAATGGATAATAGCTGGTGCTATACCCACCTTGTTTCAGAGGCTTTCAACTACCCAATCCTCCAATACAACTGTACTGTATAAGGCTTTTCTCTGTAGTCTTGTGAATTAGTTGATACAAAGGCACATCTGGCCAGCTGCCAGATCACTAGACTTCATAGATATAAGCACCACTTTGAATTTCTGTTGGGTGGCTTATCCCATGTAATGCTGGTGGTTGAGGCTATACAGGTTCTCAATGAATTTGGGCAGATGGTTAGAAAACTAGGGAGCTGAAAAAAGTTGGGCCATTATCGTTTAATAGAGTCTCACTATGGCGGACAAGCAAACAAGCAAGGGAAACCCTCTTCTCACAGCAGCAAGTGAGCGAACAGAAAAATGACCCGTCACAGTGGTGGGCAGGCAATCCACAATCCACCATCTGCAATCTTCTCTGAGTGCAACCACTCAGAGCCTTACATAGACTATACACATATGGTGCTGCCACATGCTCATGCACTAATCAAGCAAAGTGCTTGCAGCTGGTAAACTAGTGAGCAAGACTAGCCCAGCTGTTTTCCCCAACATCACAACATTTGACAGCAGGAATACAGTTGTGATAGGGGTTCTGAGACTTTTCTGCAGGGAAGTCTTTGACATCTTCCCTGAAGGAAATAGCAAGTGGCACTAAGATGGGCACCTCGGAGTTTGAAGTTGGCTCTGGTTCCCATCCTCTTCTGATGGCCTTGGGTCCCAGCACATATTTTCTTCTCTGGAAACAGTCAAGTATGGAAATAAGTGAAAGCTACCCAAATGAGAATAAACAGAGGCTATTTATTCTGAGTTTACTATGTAAAGCTAGAATCAGCCACCATCATTTGCACTGGACAGACTCCAAAGCAAGCTGGCGAGTAGGAAAGCTCTATACTGTAGTGAAAACAAGGTATGCTCCAGGTGGAGGCATTGGCATGAGCAAGGAGGAGTGGGTTAATTGGAAACAGAGCAGCTTATGTGATTGGTTAGGATGCATATATGGCTTTCTCTGGTTGGTCCTGAGTTGAAAGCGGGAGGGTGGGATGTGTGAAACTGGCATTCTTGACCAAGTCCTGACCATTCTGGGCAGATTGCTTCAGAGGTTATGAATCAGAGTTCTATTGTCATATTTGGATTTGGTCTGGTTATTGTCCATTTGTATATTGAATCTCTTACAAGACAAGTAGAATAATCATGTGAAAAGTAGTTTGTATGGCATCCCATCAAGAAATAAGGGAATCCGCCTGACCAGGCGGTGGCGCAGTGGATAGAGCTTCGGACTGGGATGTGAAAGACCCAGGTTCAAGAACTCGAGCTCGCCAGCTTGAGCGCGGTCCCATCTGGCTTGAGCAAAAGCTCGCCAGCTTGGACCCAAGGTCGCTGGCTCCAGCAAGGGGTTGCTCGGTCTGCTGAAGGCCCATGGTCAAGGCACATGTGAGAAAGCAATCAATGAACAACTATGGTGTCGCAACGGCGATGAAAAACTAATGATTGATGCTTCTCACCTCTCTCCATTTCTGTCTGTCTGTCCCTATCTATCCCTCTTGCTGACTCTCTCTCTGTCCCTGTAAAAAAAAAAAAAAAAAAAAAAAAAAAAAAACCTTAAAAAAAAAGAAATAAGGGAATCCATTGCTTATCCTATAATTATATAATTTTTATTCATTGAGTTAAAATGAGGGCATACAGTAGCTTACCAAAGAAAAATCATTTTTTTCAGTTATATCACTACTCTAAGGATTTAAGCTCTATCAATCAGAGTCTGTGCTGCTGGCTTTTTGGTGTGCATATTCAGACTCTATAACTTCCATAATGTCTTAATGACCCATAGGAAGAACATTTCTTTTTTTGTTGTTTTTCTTAAGTGAGAAGTGGGGAGGCAGAGAGACAGACTCCGGTATGCGCCCAACCAGGGTCCACCCAGGAAGCCCACCAGGGGGCGATTCTCTGCCTATCTGGAGTGTTGCTCTGTTGCAACTAGAGCCATTTTAGTACCTCAGGCAGAGGCCATGGAGCCATCCTTAGCACCTGGGCCAGCTTTGCTCCAATGGAGCCTTGACTACGGGAGGGGAAAAGAGACATGAAGAGAAGGAAAAGGGGGAAGGGTGGAGAAGCAGATGATCACTTCTCCTGTGTACCCTGACTGTGAATCAAATCTGGGAAATCCACACACCGGGCCAATGCTCTACCATTGAGCAAACTGGCCAGGGAAAGAACATTACTTTCCTTTATTCTTTTTCTAAGAAGTGTTTGAGCTACATATATCATAATACTCATTTTCTTCAGAAATATTTTGTCCTCAAATCAGGGTATAAATGATATCAAATACATTTTTGTCTTACAATTAAAAATTCAACTTTATGCTCATGTAGTGTCTCAGAATCTGTGGACTGTGATGAAATTGGCTGCTTTTCATCTTAGGTAGTTAATTTAGAAAGACTGTTGCCCAAGGACTGTTTGGTTCTGTTGACTGAAGGATAATTAACCAAAGCAAAAGCACCTTGATTTCTTTTGCCTTTTAACAGAATCTGCTATGCTATCTGTTTCTTCCCCATAGTTCATCATTTTTGGTCTTTTTATATCTTAGCTCATATGCACTTCTCTGATCAGCATCCTCACCATTCCTTTAACAAGTGCTTTTTCTGAAATACTCTTTCATTTTGAGAGATTGTATTAGTCCAATGGGGTTGATGCACAAAGTACCAGACTGAGTGGTTTACACAACAGAAATACATATTCTCACAATTCTGGAGGCTACAAGTCCTAGATCTAACTGTTGGTACTGTTGGTTTCTTCTGAGGCCTCTCTCCTTGGCTTATATGTAGATCGCTGTCTTTTCCTCATGTCCTCACATGGTCTTCCTTCTGTATGGATGTGTCCTAATCTCTTCTTATAATAACACCAGGCATATCAGGTTGGGGTCCACCTTAACAATGTTGCTTTAACTTAGTTACCTCTTCAAAGGCGCTATCTCCAGTCACATTCTGAGATCCTGAGGGTTATGACTGCAGTATGTGAGTTTTGGGGAATGTAACCGAGCCTGTAATAGGATTTAATTATAATTCATAATTGTTTTTTGTTTGTTTGTTTGTTTGTTTTGTTTTGTTTTCAGTGTATGTGTTTAATCTCTCTTTCCTGCACCACAGTACTAGCTCCATGAATTTAGGAATCACAGTTGCTTGAGGTATCAGCTCTAGCATAGTCCCTAGCACAGGCCCATGCAGGGGTTGATTCCCCATGAAGCTAGTGAAGTTTGAGTGGGCTCTTGGTTTGGCAGGCTATTCTAGGAGCTGCTGGGCGTTGTAGAGCACTAATAATTTGATATTCTATTTATTAAAGAAGGGATCTGATAATAAAGAAGCTTTAGACTACATAAAACTTAAAACTTCCCCTGGACCCACTGCAAATGTTTCTTGATTGAATGAATTATTGAACAAAACTTGATGGGAGTGCTATATTTACAAAAGAAAATAATAATCTGTGTTTAAAGAGAAAATATGTTTGTGGTTCAGTTAGTCTAAACTCAATGCATTTTCCCACAGGGAATGGGAAAAGCTAGGCTTCTTTAAATATTTTTAATTTTTAGATTTGACTTTGAAATCAAGTATTTTAAATAATTATAAATTAAACTACATTTAAAAAACAACTTATACAAAATTTTTAAAAATGAGACAAATAGTAAAAATGAAAATAATGCTTACTTGACCCATCTTACTTGTGAACTGTTCACTTGCAGCTTTTTTAGCACATGTGTTTTATGATTTTGTTCCTATGAGAAATCTCTTTATAAGTCTTTCCTTAGTTTTCCTCAGTTTGTAGTCTGTCACCAGAGCTACTTGGGGTGAAGATGCTTACCAGTATTTATTCTGTATGGGTCACAGCAAGAGGGAGATGCAGGAGGTTGGTTCTTTTGGATGCTTATATGCGTAATCTTTGAGTGGAGTTTGTTTCTCCAATACAGAGCCTGACTGATAAGTTGAATCATTTCAAAATTAAGGTTGTTAGAGTTCAAAGTCTTTCCCAAATCAGTTCAGCAAATGACATAGGGCAAAGCCATGTCTAAGCTACAAAGATCAAAAGCCGAAAATGGGTAGATCTACCTCTACCCTCCTCCTCCTGTTGAGGTTATCTTTCTCAATGTGTCATCTATGGACCACTTGCATGCAGATTCCCAGGCCTACTCCAGGTCACAGAATCAGAATCTTTTGAAAAATGGTCCAGAAACATGCATTTTGGTAAGTTTCTTAGGTGGTTCTCACGCACATCAAATTTTAGAAACTCCATCTTAATTCATCTCTCCCTTGGAGCAAGACGTCATATTCCCATGCACCCTGTTGATCCTTCCTTATACTACTTTCTCACTTTCTACCCTAAGGCTTTGTTTCATCAGTTACTTTATTTGGGATCTGTACTATTCATTCTTTCCCATGGATGCTTGGTATGTTCTTTTATTCCTCCTTTTAGAATCTTCTTTTCATTCTCGTCTTTAATCTAAGGTCTTTGGTAAACACTCAAAAATATTACCTATAATTAATATTAGTTATTCTTCTTTTGCCAAATAGTTTATAAAAGTAGAGATGACCTTCAATAATGATATTCTTAATCAGAGTGGAAGTAGGGAAGAGGGATAAAATTTGAGTCTTATATACCATTCTTCTGTTGCTTCTCCTTTACTCTCTGACATCTTTGCCTCTTCTTTTCCTTTTTTCTCTTATTCTTCCTTTTTCTCCCCACTCCCTTCTCTCCAATGCAGACTCCTTCTTTCAAGATCAGGTTATAGGAGTTCAGAGTCTCACCCAAGTCAGTTCACCAAATAGTAGAGCAAAGCCATGTTTCCGTGATTTCTCCAGTATCTCTCCAAGTAATCACACTAAATACTTATTAACCTAAGGTTTTGAGTTAGTCAAAAACCTCAACCTTCCTCTGTAACCTGAGAGCAAAAACAACTCCAAGAGAACAGAGCCTAAACTGACTTGTTCACCACTGCATCTCAGAATCAAGCGAGATGTCCTCCACATCATGTGAGTGTTAAAAAAAAAACCCACATAGTCAGCCACCATTACTTCAGAATCAGCATCTTTTCTTCCTGCTGTCATAGAAGTCTGCATTTGATTCTTTCATGTTCTGTTCTCTGCTGCATCAATAAAAGACTTTTGAGTAAAAATCTTTAAAAGAGGGTGCTTTGTACTTTGCATTAGCCAAAACTCTTCAGTCACTTAGCCAAAAGTTCATAATCTGAATTTGACTTATTTAGAAGTCTTTGAACTTCCTGAAGTTGTATACAGAATGCTAGTATATGTGCATATTTCTTGGAAGAAGGCCACAGCTTTCACAAGATTCTCAGTGAAATCCCTGACCCAAACAACCAGCATAAGGTTCACAGGAATCCATTCACTGTCCATGGTGCCTACGTCCAGGATTCCTTCCTTTCTTTGATTTCTTCAGAATTATCTTCAAAACTTCAATCTCCCCGGCATAATTTGCTTGTCTCAATGACTTCCTTTTTTTAATGACTGCTTTTAAAATATACTTTAATACTATAACCAGTCTTAAAATTTTTGTTTTTAGTTAATTTCAATAGTTGAATAATACAGTTCTTTCCAGAACTTTCTTATTTTGATTCATGTAGATTTTCCTGATGTTTTGGTTTTCAGAAAATCCTACCTTTTTTATTTAAATTGCAACCTGTAAGACAGAAGCTAGAATTTGTTCAATATTTTTTATTACACTAAATATTCCATAACCATAAAATATATTCCTATCATAAGAAGAACCATTCAGCTCTGAGTTATAGTGCTCACTATAACTCAAGATCATTCAAAGTATTTGACTTTAGCATGTGTCATTGCTACAGTGGCAGTGGACAAAAATATTTGAGGCATTGACCTTTAATGTCTCTGTTCATGATCATCATTCTTTTACCACAAGCTTTTCTGCCTTGTCTACAATAAATTGTATTTGAGATCTTTCCAGTGTTACCTTGCAATGTAAAATGGATTTATTTCAGACCAAGTTTGAACCCTAGGAACTTTCAGAGAAAATTACCTTCATTCTGGCTAGCATCCTAGGAATATTGGCATTCCATAATGATGCTATTATAAGTGACCCCATTACAGAGGTTCCAGTACCCCCTCCATTAGTCTCATAATATGTTCTTCTCTGGAAACTTATAAACGTTTTCTTTTATCACCAAAGCACCCAACAGAGTTGCCCATTGACCAGTATCATTAATTTTCTTCACAGCAGAGTTAGGATATTTTATAACTGGATTCTTTTTTTTTTTAATTTTTTTTTTAATTCTTTTTATTTATTCATTTTAGAGAGGAGACACAGAGTGACAGAGAGAGGGAGAAAGAAAGGGAGAAAAGGGGGAGGAGCTGGAAGCATCAACTCCCATATGTGCCTTGACCAGACCAGTGCAGAGTTTTTTTTGAACTGGCGACCTCAGTGTTCCCAGGTCGACACTTTATCCACTGCGCCACCACAGGTCAGGCCTGGGTTCATATTTTATAAATGGCTTAAAGGGTACCTAATATGTGTAAAGCAGTGTTTCTCAAAGTTTAGCGTGCATCAGAGACACCTGGAGGGCCTGTTAAAACACTGATGACTGGAATCCTTCTCCAAAGTTTTTAACTCAGTAGGAATGGAGAGAAGTCTGAGAAGCTGCCCTTCTAACAAGGTCCTACATGAAGGTAACGCTGTTGAATGAGGAACCTCACTTTTGAGGAGCACCCGTGCAAGATATTGATTCTCACAGTGGGCAGGACAGAGATGGCTCATACCTCAAAGAATTAGTGGTGTCCTAGGGAAGATATGATGTTTACATAAATAACAAACCACTGTGCCCTTAGGGGCTGACAGACAGAGTTAAGTGGACAAGAGGAAAGACAGATATAACTTGCAGTTTACGAGATTAGGGAAGCATTTGTGGAAGACATGGCAAGTAACTTGGCCTTGATAGATGGGTAGAATCTAGAAATCCAAAGCTGCAGAATAAAATGGAAAACTACATCCAAGTTGAAATATTGCATTTACAATTATAAGAGAAATCCCCATTTTTTAAATTAATGAGAAAATCAAAAATTTTAAAAATCATTGAAATTTACAATTGTCTCATAAATGTCAAAAATTGCATTTAAACAGTTTTTAATGCAATATGTTAATTAATGTTAACATTTTAAATGTAATAATGATATCATGGTTATGTTTGAGTTTTTATCTTTTAGAAAGGCATATTGAGATATTTATCTGTAATACGACATGTTGCCTAGGCAAATAGATGGATGGGGATAGAGCAGATTGGCTAGTGTTTGATCGTAACTGGAACCTGGTGATGGGTGAATGACCAGTTTGTTATGATATTCTATCTGCTTTTGTGTATGCTAAAAATTCTTTGTAATACTTAAAAGAGAAAAAACTATATGAACAAAATCAAAGAACTAAACTAATTCAGGGCTACTTGTTTATTTCTGTTAAAATATAAACAATATAAAGTAAACAATTGAACAATTAGGGTAAAAGAGTCAATTGAGACATTCAAAGATTTGATTTGACTGCCACTAAGAAATATGAGCTATATATTTAAGACAACAAAGAAACATTAAAAATGTTTCAAACAGGGAACTAATATGACAAAAATACACTTTGTAAATATTGAGGCAATGGTAGGCAAACAGATTGGGAGGGCAAGAGTCTGAAGGTAAGAACCAGGTGATAAAGGCCTGAATAGAGATCTAGAAGCTAAAGGGCAGGGGGATACTATGGGAAAGGGGGCATAGAGATGAAATTGTTGGTGTTGGCAACCAGTTAACTATGAAAAAGTCATGGAAGAGTTCAAGATTCCAAACTTGAAGACTGGGAGAACACCAGTGCCATTGAAAAAAGGGGGATATTTAACCAAAAAATGACAAACTTTGTTTGAAATATTGCTAGTGGGAAATCCAGAAGATAGCTGGAAATATGTGATTTGAATGCAGAAAACCAGACATCTATGTGAGTTGGGATGAGATTGCTCTGGGAAATAAGTTAATGGGAAAAGAGAATCAAGAACTTTAGGAAGCTACTAAATGTAAGGATTAGGAAAGAGAAGAGGAATGAAGGAAGGGAATGGTAGAGAGACAGCAGCATAAAACTTCATGCTCATGTAAGTACTTTAGTTTAGTAGCATCAACTATTCTGTCTACAACAATTAGACCACAATTTAATTATAATAAAAACAATATCCTTTATTTGTACACCCTTGTTCATAGCAGCACTATTTACAATAACTAAAAGGTGAAAGTAACCTAAATGTCCATCAATAAATGAGTGGATAAAGATAATGTGGTATATGCATATGTATTCGTCAGGGTTTTTCCGAGAAACAAAATTATTACAATATATCTATATTAAAATGCATTTGCTCATGTGAGGATTATCTGGCTCTTTCTTCCCATTCATAATTGGAGTCAACAAAAATAGTTTGCTAAAGAGGGCAGAAGGGACAAATATATGGTGACAGAAAATGATTTGACTTTGGGTGATGGACACACAACATAATCAACAGTTCAAAAGCTATAAAAAATGTTGACCTGAGACCTGTGTACTCTTATTGATCAATGTCACTCCATTAAATTTAATTTTCTAAATAAAATTTTTAAAAAAATTTTTAAATTTAAACAACAAAAAACAAAACAAAAAGAGGGCAGAAAAATGAGTCAGCTACAAGATGTTGACCTTTGTCTAAGAGACATTGTTGGCAACCTTGTGGCAGTTGTGAATGTCTCAGAACCTTGCTAAGGAACTCTTTTTATTGTTTTCCATTTTGCTCATGGATCAGTCAGATTCTGCCTGGTTACATCAGGAATGCATTAGAAAGATAATCCAAGCATTATCCCAAGCTGAAGAAATAATTTGTGACCTTGAACTAGTAATGGTTTAAGGAAATTACTGAAACTGTTTTCTGACTATTGGTAAAATTTTAGTATTCATTATGCTGAAGCTGAAGTCATTATATTTGTGACACATTGACAAATCATTAAATGGATAATACTGAATAACCACATCTAACTGATTAATTAATTCAACTTGAATTGGTTGGAAGGGATATACAGGCATACCTTATTTTATTGTTCTACACTTGATTGTGCTTCACAGACAGTGTTTTGTTTGTTTTAATAAATTGAAGGTAAGACTCTCCACCAGCAAAAAGATTCTAATTTGCTGAAGTCTCATTTAATAATAAAGTGTTTTTAATTAAGGTATGTAAATTGTGTTTTTAGATATTATGCTATTGCATTCTTAATATACTACAGAACAGTATAAAATAGTATAAACCTAATTTTTATATGCACTGGGAAACCAACAATTTGAGACATGCTTTACTGTGATATTTGCTTTACTGTGGTGGTCTGGAACAGAATCTGTAATATCTCTGGGGTATGCCTATATTCTGTACTTATTGAGACATGGCACAATACATGTTTCCTTAAAATTAAGATTCCACAAATTGTGTAATTCTCATGTAATGAGATCTATATGCATTGCCTGAGCTAAAGTTAGTGTTCAATTGCAGCAATTTCTCTATTTCTTTGTTAACTTAGATTTTATTCTATTTAAAATCATATTTATATACATTTTAATGTGACAACCTATTGCATAAACAGTAGGTAGGGTATATAAATCATAAAAACGTGAAACCACCTGACCAGGCAGTGGCACAGTGGATAGAGCATTGGACTTGGACGTGGAGGACTCAGGTTAGAAACCCCGAGGTCTCCTGATTGAGCACAGGGTTGCTGTCTTGAGTGTGGGATCATAGCCATGACCCCATGGTTGCTGGCTTGAGCCCAAAGGTCACTGGTTTGAAGCCCAAGGTCACTGGCTTGAGCCCAAGGTCTCTGGCAAGGGGTCACTCACTCTGCTGAAGCCTCTGGTCAAGGCATATATGAGAAAGCAATCAATGAACAACTGAGATGCCACAACGAAGAATTGATGCTTCTCATCTCTCTCCCTTCCTGTCTGTCTGTCCCTATATGTCCCTCTCTCTGACTCTCTCTGTCTCTGTCAAAAAGAAACAAACAAAAAACATGAAACCGCCTGACCTGTGGTGGTGCAGTGGATAGAGCGTCAAACTGGGAACACTGAGGTCGCCGGTTCAAAACCCTGCACTTGTCTGGTCGGGGCACATATGGGAGTTGATGCTTCCAGCTCCTCCCTTCTTTCTCTCTTTCTCTCTCTCTCTCTCTCACTCTGTGTCTCCTCTCTAAAATGAATAAATAAAAAGAAATTTAAAACCTTTAAAAAAAAACATGAAACCATTTTGAGTACTTGTAGAAACCTATTCTAAAATATTTGCATTTATTATCTTTTTTAGTCTTCAGATTGGGTATGTACAGAAGATATTTTAATTATTATTATTTCTACCCTCACTTTACAGAGTAGGAAACTGAGATCCAAGAGACCAAGAATCTTGCCTATAGTCACACTTAGTAAATCATAGAGCCTGGATTTCAAACCCAGGCAGTCTTATACCAGAGTTGGAGCAGTTAGCCACTGTGTAATTTATTAGAGAAATAAATTGCCTAAAGGACATAAACATTTGGTTAATATCTCCAACAATACTCTCTAAAACTCAATATATTGCCATGGCCAGATAGCTCAGTTGCTTAGAGCATTGTCCATATATGCAAAGGTTGCTGGTTCCATCTTGGTCAAGGCACACACAGGAACAGATCAATGTTTCTGTCTCTCTGTCTCGTCCCTCTCTCTCTCTTTCTCCCTCTATCCCTTCCTTTCTCTCTCTCCCTTCTCTCTAAAATCAATCAATAAATTAAAAAAATAGCCTGACCAGGCGGTGGCACAGTGGATAGAGCATCGGACTGGGATGTGGAAGACCCAGGTTAGAGACCCCGAAGTCACCAGCTTGAGCGCGGGCTCATCTGGTTCCAGCAAAAACTCACCAGCTTAGACCCAAGGTCGCTGGCTCGAGCAAGGGGTTATTTGGTCTGCGGAAGGTCCGTGGTCAAGGCACATGTGAGAAAGCAATCAATGAACAGCTAAGGTGTCTATGAGAAAGCAATCAATGAACAACTAAGGTGTCGCAAGGAAAAACTGATGATTGATGCTTCTCATCTCTCTCCATTCCCATTTGTCTGTCCCTATCTACCCCTCTCTCTGACTCTCTGTCTCTGTCAAAAAATAAATAAAAATAAATTTAAAAAATAAAACCAAAATATTAAAATCATAATGCATCATGTCTCTGCCTTTCCTCAATACCCTTCCCACAACATACCTACCATTAGAACAATTTCAGCTCTGCTAGTAGTACCCTCATTCTTTCAAACATCTCTGTGTTAGACACTTTGAATTACCTCTGACTTCTCCTTTCCCTTTTACTTTTATCTGCAAAACAGCAATAATAGAGGACAGGTACCAAGAATTTTGGCTATTAAAAGTTTTGCGTGGTTGTCTACTGTGGCAGGAACCACCTATATATACTAGGTACGGACTTCTAATGTTTCAGTTTTAATTTACATGATCAAAAAACAGAATCAGAAAATTCTCAAAGTGTTACTATTAGAAGAAAATAAACAGTAATATTCCAGCCACTTCCTAAAGAAGAGTTATTAAAAGATGAGACCAGTTAAACAGAAGTATTTTCATTAACTTTACTATTTTTAATTAGCTTTATTTAAGCTATGGGTAGTATCAGAGAAGACGGTCTATATTTGGTAACAGAATACAATTAAAGTCCAATACTTATACTTGTTGCAGAAACCTTTATTTGAAACCGATTAACGGCCAATCCCGAAGTGAGACTTCCAAGAACTATTAATACGTGAACCTGAGACCGCGGCTGTCTCAAAATACAAACAAAAAAACTACAAATCCCAGAATGCCCTTTCCCCCATCTTTTCTGCGAGAATCCGGAAGAGCTACCGCAACTAATCTCTTTTTATGAAAAACCTATGCTACCAGCCAATCAGAAAGCGAGTGGGCGCTCGAAGACGGGAGGCGGAAGGCGCGGTAGGTTTGAAATAGGAAAGCAGGCGGGGCTGAGGGCGGTGGGTCTGCAGCCCGGCGGTTAGGTGGAGGCCGTCCGTGCTTTGTGCGTGGAAGGCGCCGGGTCTCGGGCTGCCCGGAGCGGGTGAGAGACGTGGGAGCTGGGCTGGGCTCCCAACCCGCCTGTCGCGATAGAGGGAAGTGGATTTGGGGGCGGATGTGTGTTTTCAGAGTTAGTCTTTGTGGAACGCACGCCCTGTTGTTTGTGAGTCTGGGCCTCGCGGGGGTAAGGGGCTAGCGGCGAGGCTGAAGGAGAGGTCTGTGGCTTCCTGGGGTGATTTCAGGTCATTGATAAGGTTTTAGCGTTATGGAGAACTGTTGGGACCTGGAGTCTTATAGAACATCCTTCTACAGTGGAAGACACAGGCCCAGAGAGTCGGGGTGACTTGTACAGGTCCTGGACTACCCTCACTGACTTCTTCCACCTGGACTACTTCTATCCAGTCTTCATTTTCCTGCTGCCTTAACTGATCTGGGGTGGGAGGAAGCCACGGGGTAGGTGTGTGGAGTCTTACCCTAGGGGAGGGGGCCGGCCACCTGGGACCCGGAGATCCACGCTGGAATTGAAGGTGTCAGAGTTGGGAGGTGCCTTAAATGTCACCAATTTTATTTTTGAGACGACGTAGTTGGAGTCATTTTCCCAGGGTCATGGAGCATGTTAAGTGTCCTGTGCAGTGAGGCTACCAATGAATTTTTAGGAAGTTAAAGGTCTTTTGAATCTTGTTGCACCTTACCCATAGTTAAATCCTGTGGTAGCTCGATCTGCCCTGGGATATGTAGAGATAAAAGTATATTGCTAACTATTTCTAGCAAGGGTCAAACTGCCAAAACATAGTTGATTAGAATGTGTGCCTGATATGATTAAAGTAACTTAAAAAATACAGCATGTGTTTTGTTTGTTTTGTAGCATTGTCTTACAAAATGATAGAGGATGAATTGGCACTGTTAGATAAAAACATAAATGAATTTTGGAATAAATTCAAAAGCAATGTCAGTGATACCTCCTGTCAGATGGTGGGACTAAGAGATGCCTACAAGGACATCAATAAAGCATTTGCAGGTACCTAAAATTACCTTGTACATGCTGTTTATGTTTTTTGTTTTTTAGTGTTATAGCTGAACTAAAACATCAATTCTAATTTCTCTTTCAGAAAAGCTGTCTGTAAAGTTAAAGGAAGAAGAACGAATGGTTCAGAAGTATCTAGAATATCAAAATCGTATGTGATAATCTGTAGATCAAAGTTTTATTTAGATTAAACATCTTTATGAAATCCCTCATACAAGTAAAACAGTGTATTCTGTATGTATGTGTATATACATACACATCAAAATAATTAACATTTATGTATCCATAACCCAGCTTAATAAATAGAACATCCCATGTTATACCTTTCTCTTCTCCCATCTTTCAGAACTAACCTATCCATATTTTCTTTAGTATTGTGATTTTGAATGTTATATAAATGGTATCCTTTTGTATGTATTCTGTCCCTGTTTTGATTGTCTTTGTTGGTGGGTTTTATTTCTGTATCTATTTGAAGGGGGAGAGCTGCAAGGGTCATGATCATCTGATCTATTAATTCTTGGTTTAATTTGTTACTGTTTTTTTAAAAAGCATTTTTGTCTTTTCTATTTTCACAGACAAATAGGAAAGACTAGATTACGAGATTTTTCTTTTTGCTTGTTTTGTAATTTTTTAATCATTAGGAAATACTTATAAATTAAAGCATGCTGTATTAATTTTATGAAAGTCAGAATTTTGGTCTTAGATACATGTTGGAAAACAAAGCATATATATTCTAGCTAATACTTTGTAATTCTTACAGAGATCTGCAAGCAGAGTAAGCTCATCCAAGAAAAAAGAGAAAACTTGTTAAAGTTGATTGTTGAAGTAAATGGCAAAAAGCAGGATTTGGAAGCACTGACTGCAAATATCCAGGATCTTAAGGAAGAATATGCTAGGAAGAAGGAAAGTAAGTTTTCAGTTGTATTTATATTTAAAACATCACTCTAAATTTCAAAGTGGTGATGGTTCACAATTATATCTTGTCATCTCTCCAGCTTGTCAAAAATAGATATTATCCCTTAGAGGCATTGCTAGCCACTCATCTCTGTAAGTTGTCTGTGAAGGCAGCTGACTGGGTGTTACTTAAAGGTCCTTTTGATTTTAATATAGCCAGAGTAATAATGAAATTGATATGGGAGTTTAATTAGGTATAATGGGAGACAGTTTCACTAAATAAGATTTGCTTGGGAGAAGCCATCGTATAATTTAAGTAACAAATTTATTGATCACGCATCACCCTCTTTATTCTGGAAAGCCACTTTGTCTAAAGAACTTTCGTACGTGAATGAGTGCTTCATTTAGGAAAGAGTCTTGTTTGCCCACAAACAAAGTACATAATTGATTCTCAAATATCTTGAAAACAGCAAAATTTGTTTTGTTAATGCTTTTTCTTATAGGATTTGTATGCCACTCTCCATTATTTTTCCAATCTGCTATGCATTGTTTAGGAAACAATATGTTGGCTTTAAAAATAATTCTAAACTAGCATGCAATAAGGCTGTCTTCTTGTGAGAAATAGTTTTGTTTAGAAGAATAGAATATTTTTCCCATGAAACAATTTCTTGGCTAACCAGAAAAGGCAAAACTGTAAAGAAGTCTATCTCTGCCAGCCATGCAAATCTTAGCCTTTTTATTCATGCTACTAAGTGATAAAATAGAATACAATATTGCCTTCACTCCTTGTACATGTTTTCTCACACTTTTTTCTTTCATCTTGAATGAACTTAAGCTGTTTTTTTAGCTAATTGGTAGAGATAGAAACTGAATAAATGTAAGCAGATTCATTTGTCTGGCATTTTTACAGTTGTTTTCAATTTTTAAAAAAATTAAATTAGTATTGAGTGTTATTTGATAGTGTGTATGCTTTTTTAATCATAGCTATTTCCACTGCTAAAAGAACTAGTGAAGAGAGGTTGGAAAGGCTGCAGAAATCTGTAGACTTGTATAAAGATCGACTTGGACTAGAAATTCGAAAAATTTATGGTAAGTATATTAATATAAATAAAACATAGGAAATTAGAAGGTATCCTTTTTTAAGTAGAGAGTTCATTTTTTTTCAAAGTAAAAATATTTCATGTTTTCAAGTAAAATAATGACTACATTATTGTTTTTAAAAAATAGGAAAATAAAACAATTTTTATCACCAAACCATAATTACCAATGTCTTATTTATCATTCAGTATTTTAATAAATGTATTTTCTGCATGGTTGGCTACAGGCAAATAATTTTTGTTGTTTGTTCATACTGATATTACATGACTCACATTTCTTCAATTGTAATAGCCTTCATAATGGTATGTAATTTAAAATGGTGTAATAATTTGTTCCATTAATGTGTCATTAACACATGTATTGCCTCTAACTTACCTTTTGGATTCTGCCTGTTTTTTAGTTTTAAAATTACTATAGTGAATGTAGACTCCTCTATTTCTTTTGTATAATTTCTATGGAATTCTCAGAGAGGAATTACTGGGTTAAAGCATATAGTAAATATTTTAATGGCCGTTACATGAGCAAGGGTCTTCAGGTTACTATAGTCTCGACATACAATGTTTTTAGTTTACGACACTCACTCCCATTAAATCTTTGAAATACTGAGATGTAAATGTTTTGGCGTACACATTAGCATCGTACTCACGGACTACGTGGGTGAACTAGCTGGGTTGCACGCAGGGGAAGAATGCACAGTAATGCAGTGTATGAATGATGAAGTTGGTGCGCCCTGGTATGCTTATATACACCATTTTGGACTTAAGCACAAGTGGTCCGTTTGTGTTGCTTTGCTTGTCATTTTTTCTGTTACTATAGTACAATGTACAGTACAGTATATTTATGTCCTCCTTTTTTCTGTGACTTAGTTGTGATTTTATGTTCTAGATTATGATTTTATAACTGTTAGGATAGGTAAGTAACTTATGCTACGGTATGTTTCAACTTACACCAAATTTTGGGATACATCACTGTTGTAGGAACAGAACTGTATCATAGCCCGAGGACCCCTGTATATGTGCAAGCTTACAGCACTACTTATTGTGTAGGGAGTCCCCAAGATCATCAGGTTTGGTGATTTGCCAGAAAGACTTACAGGACTCGGCATATAAGCATAATTTTGATGAACCCCAATGTGTATTTTTCTTCCGTTATTTGTGCTTTTGGTGTCATTTAAACTACAACACATTTTGAAACTAATTTGTAGTATACATTTGGAGACATTGGTTAAGTGAATGTAGTATACTATATACAGTGTGTCCGTAAAGTCATGGTGCACTTTTGACCGTGTGACCAGTCAAAAGTGCACCATGACTTTACGGACACACTGTACTTAGTGCAGGTATTGATCAGAGACCAGTAGGAAAGCATGTCTCCATCGCAAGTTTTGGCATAATAAATTATTTTTATATTAAATTTAACCGCTTTTTTTCAGGTGACAGACTTCAGTTTATATTCACTAATATTGACCCTAAGCATCCTGATAGCCCATTTATGTTTTGCCTGCACCTCAATGAAGCAAGGGACTATGAAGGTATGTCCTCTTCCCTATAGCTGGTTTTTAAGATTGGCACCCCGAAAAGTTATTAGAATCAGAATATAAAGTAATATGAATAAAACAATATTCCCACAAGCTATTGTTTTCTTTTCTGGTCGTGGTTTTTTGGATATTATTTTCCAAAGGCTGAGACTATAATAAGTAACTTCTCTTCAGGATGGCACAGTGCCACAGTGGCAGAAGAATCTAAAAGACAAAAGGTCACTGTATTTCTTATGCAAATATAGGTTATCCTTTTAGAGAACTTAAAGCAAAGCTATAAAGGATATGACTACCTGAATGTGAATATTATAATTTATCCAAGTAGATGATTTCACACCCAAATTTAAATCCCTAGAATATGATAATTTTTTTCCCAAAAATTAATTTACAGAATTATTCCATCCTGAAAATTCAACACATTAATAATTTAGTTGAATTACTGATTTTCCAGCAGGTCAGGTTTTATTTTATTTTATTTGTATTTAATTAATTATTTCTTTATTGCTTTTAGAGAGACAGAGAAAGGAAGGGAGAGAGAGGGAAGGACTGAAGTATCCATTTGTTGTTCCATTTAGTTGTGCATTCACTAGTTGCCTCCTATATGTGCCTTGACCAGGGACCAAACCTGTAACTTTGGCATCTCAGGATGATGCTCTAAGCAACTGAACTAACCGGCCAGAGCCTCAGATTGTTTTTGATTTCTGTGGAGTGTATATGATTGTTGATAGTGTGAACAAGAGGAGAATGGAGCCTGACCAGGTGGTGGCACAGTGGATATGACCTGGGATGCTGAGGTTGAAACTCTGAGGTTGCTGGCCTGAGTGTGGGCTCATCGAGCTTGAGCATGAGATCATAGACATGACTCCATGATCGTTGGCTTGAGCCCAAGGTCACTGGCTTAAGCAAGGGGTTACTGGCTCAGCTGCAGCTCCCCAGTGAAGGCACATATGAGAAAGCAGTCAATGAACAACTAAAGTGCCGCAACTACTAGTTGATGCTTCTCATCTCTCTCCCTTCCTGTCTGTCTGTTCCTGTCTGTCCCTCTCGCTAAAAAAAAAAAGACAATGGGAATACGTTTATCTGTTTTTTTCTTCTTCTCATTCCCCTTTTAAAGTAATTAATTTATTGGAATTCAGGAAATGATTCTCAGATATTTATACCTGTGTTCTCATTAAAGCATTTATAGGGGACACAGTCAGGTGAACTATGTAGTTGACTCTCCAATGTATCCTGATAACTCAGTTCCTATTCTAATGGAATTTATATTTTATAAATCGAATTCATGTACAAATGTTTGACTTTTTTCTTTAGGTAAATATCTTCTAATCTTATGAGTGCTGAATTTTAAAAAGCAATTCACAAAAAACCTCTTACCTAGCTTTTAAATTTTCTCCAAATTGGATATCCTTATGCTAGTGTCATAGTATTTGATAGTATATTAAAATAGAATCTATAGATTAATTTTGAACCAAATGGTCTTTCCTATTCCTTCTCTGCTTTGGCCATGGGCCTTGTTTCCTAAGTAGTTTATACCGAAGAGCAGGATATCTGATGTGGTCGTATCCCTTCCTCTTGAACAAAGGACAAGATTGATGGTAGATAGCGCTGATTGTTCCTTTCCTTTGACCAACCTCTCTGGAGACTTGCTTGCTCCGATATGTACCATCTGGTTCAACTGCATATGAGATCCATACTGTTATCTGTGACTTTGAGTATCCTTTGTTTGGTAGGTCCTATAAATACCACTTTGGAATAGGACCACATTTTCTAAGGACCACCGTTTACATTGTGAAACTTCAGATTTGTTTTCCCGTAATTGTAAATTTTGAAGGAAGTCAGGCCAGAGTTTTGTGGAGAAAACTGACTAACCATTTAAAAGAAACCTGTTAAAATAGTTAAAATGTATAGAAAGATAATAGGAAATGGTACTCTGTTCTTTATCACTAAGCTCTTTAATCCCTTGACTACCATCTGTTTAATTTAAAGCAAGATTGTAGTACACAGACTTGAATATTTAGAGATTAAGTGGAGGAAAGGTCCAAAAGAATGTTAGGATATGAAAATCAAGTGTATCTATTATTCTGTGCTCAAATCAATTCAATATAATAGAATTTAAATGATTTGAATCAGATGAAAGCATCTAAATTGGAAAAACTTCTCTTCCACAAAAAATCTCATTCAAATTGTCTTCTTTTTTACTTCTAGTGTCAGATAGTGCTCCTCATCTTGAATGCCTAGCAGAATTTCAGGAGAATTTAAGGAAGACCAAAAATTTTTCAGCCTTTCTTGCCAATGTTCGAAAAGCTTTTAGTACTATGGTTTAAAATTAAATTAATGTATAAATAGTATGTAAAAACTGTTCATTTTTCTTTCCTATTATGTATCTTTTATAAAAAAAATTTTCATCCGTAGTATGCCTATTGTCCTTTTGTATTATTTTTTTAACATTTTTGTGTGGTTTCTTTAAAGTATTTTAATTAAAATGTTAGGAAATAAAATTTATAAAGTCAAATGTGTTCTTTTTAAAATGAAAGATAATGTATATACACACACAACTGATCCTTGAACACATGGGTTTGAACTGCGCAGGTTCACGTTGTTGTAACGTACCCGTACCTCAACTCCGTGGGTTTATGCAGAGACACCAAGTCCACATGAATTTATAAGAGTTTTCTTTTTTATTTTTATTTTTTTACAGGGACAGAGAAAGAGTCAGAGAGAGGGATAGATAGGGACAGACAGACAGGAACGGAGAGAGATGAGAAGCATCAATCATTAGTTTTTCGTTGCAATACCCTAGTTGTTCATTGATTGCTTTCTCATATGTGCCTTGACCACGGGCCTTCAGCAGACCAAGCAACCCCTTGATGGAGCCAGCGACCTTGGGTCCAAGCTGGCGAGCTTTTGCTCAAGCCAGATGGGCCCGCGCTCAAGCTGGCGACCTCAGGTTCTCGAACCTGGGTCTTCCACATCCCAGTCCAATGCTCTATCCACTGGGTCACCACCTGGTCAGGCTGAAGAGTTTTATTAAAGGAGGAGATTTATTAAATATGCTGGCCGCATATAGCTGACATGGGGCAGCTGTTGCAAACCCAAATTATGTGCCCCAAAACTATTTCAGAGGCTGGTTATATACCCATGATCACACACGGGCATGATGTCATGGGCTTGTGACATCATGGAAAAGCTTACAACATTTGTATAGGGGATACATAGAAACATTAAGACTTTCAAGGTAATACAAGCTATAAGGCTAGTGGCCAAGGCCACCATCACAGCTGCCTGGCCCATGCAGGTTCACATTAGATTCGGACAGTCTGTAATGAAACAACAGAGCCAAGAACTGGTGAGCCATCATCTTTAATTCTAGCTTGCACCCAGCAGGCAAGTAAAAACATACACTGGGCTCCAAAACCCACTCAGTGCTCACAAAGCTACTGACTTATCCGAGTTTCCTAGAATCAAAGGTTTCTAGCTCACCAGTCTTATTCACCTCTGTTCCCCATCTCCTTCTCTCTGTACAAACTGGCTTCTTCCTCAGCACTCCGCCATCTTGGCTGCTTCTCCTGTCCTCCACGTGGCCTTACTCTGCTCTCTCTAATGCTAATCTCAGGAACCCAGAGAGAGCAAGCTTCTGGTCTGCCCCACTTTATAGTGTAGAAATCCAAACCTTTAAGCCAATCTACAAATAAGAAAGTCTGATACAAAGCCACTTATCTGAGGCATAATGGGATTCCTCATGAAAGTGCACCACCCCACATCATCCAATCAGTCAAGGGTATGGGGAAAGGCTTACTCTTAAAACTAAGCCTTAGGCCTGACCAGGCGGTGGTGCAGTAGATAGAGCGTCTGACTGGGATGCGGAAGACCCAGGTTCGAGACCCCGAGGTCACCAGCTTGAGCGTGGGGCCCATCTGGCTTGAGCAAAAGCTCGCCAACTTGCACCCAAGGTCGCTGGCTCCAGCAAGGGGTTGCTCAGTCTGCTGACGGCCCACAGTCAAGGCACATGTGAGAAAGCAATGAACAACTAAAGTGTCGCAATGGCAATGAAAAAGTAATGATTGATGCTTCTCATCTCTCTCCATTCCTGTCTGTCAGTCCCTATATATCCCTCTCTGACTCTCTCTGTCCCTGTTAAAAAAATAAATAAAATAAAAAAATAAAAGCTTTAAAACAAAACAAAACTAAGCCTTAGGCTATAACAACCTACCCACAGCTTGTGTCCCAACACACATTAATATCAACGGACTTGCACGTGGGCAGTGCCATCTGGGCAGTGCCATCTTTAACAAAGTGAGCATAATATTTTTTATCTGCCCAACAATCCACCCCTATGCTCACTTTACTATCCACAATCTACACCACCGGCATCCCTGTACAAGGAAATTAGGTACATTACACAATTTACAAATATATGACAAATCATACAATTTCAACAATTGCAAGGTACATATCACCAGTCTCTGAGGACTTTGCCAAAAGTGCAAAATGTCCTTTGCCTTCTTTCTAGCCATGGGTAAAGCTTCCCGGGGCAGGGGAATGCTTCCAGCAAAGCCGCCCTCCAACCCCATCAGGGTATTTCACATTGTCCAAAATCCATAAGTCCATCCAACAAAGGAGCCAGTACTCACTCTGGTTGTAGTCCAGGAAATTAGTCCATGCATATGAGCCTTTGGCCTCCCCCTTCATTCCTGCCATCATGGCAGGTTTTACACTCTCAAAGAGGAGCACGTGGCAATAGCAGTCAGCATTTCCATCTCTGGTCCGGAGAGCATGATGGCATCCACCCCTAGGTCCCAAAATCGCAGACCTACCAGGGGTATAGTAGGAGCTCCTTGCTGCTGGGCTCTCATCTTTTGGAAACTGCAGATTACAACTCCAGTCCGATTCTCCTCATCCTCCAAAGAGGAACTGAAAACACCAGCTCCCGCCGCCAGTCTCAAGCCCTGGGCCACTACCGCCTTCTGCTCTGCTGGCTTTGCAGCCCCAGCTCTGGCCTTAGCCTCGGCCTTCCGTTGCTGCTGGCTCTCCAGAACATCCAGAGTAATCTGCAACTCACAAACCTGTGATTCCTTCTCCAGCAGCTGCTCCATTTCTAATCAAATTATACGAACCTGGTGGGCCTCCTTTGGTGCTTGCTCCAGCTCCAGGGTCAGCATCTGTTTCTCCCACATTTCCTCCAGCTCCTTCCACTGCTCAGTTTGCAGGTGGCAGCCTCTTAAACAGAGCTCTGTTTCCTCTTGCATGGCTGTAAAAGTCAGCCAGCCTACGGGCCACAAAAGGACAGCAATAGGGAACCATAATTGCAGACAGTTTTTTACCATGCATCTCAAGGGTGGCGGCTCCATATCAATCTCTGAATCCTGCCACAGACTACGCCAAATGTAGAGCCAATAGTCATGGCCATTATCACAGCCGCCTGGCCCATGCAGGTTCACATTAGATTTGGACAGTCGGTAATGAAACAATGGATCCAAGAACTGGTGTGCCATCATCTTTAATCCTAGCTTGCACCCAGCAGGCAAGTAAAAACACACACTGGGCTCCAAAACCCACTCAGTCAGCGCTCACAAAGCTACTGACTTATCCGAGTTTCCTAGAATCAAAGGTTTCTAGCTCACCAGATTTATTCACCTCTGTTCCCCATCTCCTCTCTGCACAAACTCTGCACAAACTGGCTTCTTCCTCAGCACTCCGCCATCTTGGCTGCTTCTCCTGGCCTCCTCCACGTGGCCTTACTCTGCTCTCCTCTCTAATGCTAATCTCAGGAACCCAGAGAGAGCAAGCTCCTGGTCTTCCCCACTTTATAGTGTAGAAATCCAAACCTTTAAGCCAATATACAAATAAGAAAGTCTCTCATACAAAGCCACTTATCTGAGGCATAATGGGATTCTTCATGAGAGTGGACCACCCCACATCATCCAATCAGTCAAGGGTGTGGGGAAAGGATTACTCTTAAAACTAAGCCTTAGGCTATAACAACCAGGCATGCCCACAGCTTGTCCCTCAACATACATTAATATCAATGGACTTCCAGGTGGGCAGCACCATATTTAACAAAGTGAGCATAATATATTTATCTGCCCAACACAATCAAAGATATTTACAAATCTTTTAGGGTTCATCTTCCTTCACTAGCCTAGAGGTATTTTACTCTCAAGATTCCAGGAAGAGGGAGGAACTACAATCAATGTAGAATGGTATGTAAATTTTGTCTCCCATTGTAAGAGAAGTTTCTCGGTTAACCTTTATTTTAGATTTAAAACTAAATGATCCATTGTTTTTGCAGGCCAGAATCTTCTACATTCTTCTCCCTCCCCTTCCCAAAGGAAGGATGGGACAGGAAAGCCTGACCTTTCCTCCTAGAACATCAATATTAATTTTTCAGCTCTTTGGTACCTTACTACAATGTTTTATGTGGATTTTTTTTTCTTTTTAGTAAAAGCCATCCATATCCTTGGGTTTCACATCTGCAGATTCAGTATTTTCAATCTGCAGTTAGGAAACAGCAAATAGAGAAGGCTGATTTAAATTATATGCAGATTTTTAACTACGTGGGGAATGGAGCCCTTAACCACAGCAGTTATTGAGGGATCATCAATATTTATACATATATATTCTTAGATAAATTCTATTAATATGTCCATATTACATGTAATCTAGATTATTATGTATAATCTATTTTATGCACTAAATAGGTTTATGTTATTTAAATATTTTATACATGTGTGTGTGTGTGTGTGTGTGTGTACAGACACACACACACACACACACACACATTTTTTTTCTCCATAGCAGGCAGGGTAATTTACCAATAGCCTCTAAATGGAAATCTGTACAACCTGCACTGTGTCTCAGGTTTCTACGCATTTGAAGGTCATGGACTAGTACTAACAATTTAAGAGGGTCGGCCCAACCCAGGGCTGGCAAATGTATTTGGTAAAATGAACACTACTAGATAGTACTATCTACAATCATCCTAATATAAAAGAAAGAATATTTTTCTCTCATACAAGGAGGACTCTACAGTTAAAATAAAGGACAAACCTTCATATCAAAAGAATGTTGGCAGTATTCTACTAAGATATTTGAAAAGGTTTTATTTTTGAAAATCCAAATATAGGACATTTATAACCAATTTCCATTTTGTAATCTTTATACTGTTTAATTGTGGTCTAGCCATAAGTTTGTCTTCTTGGGAGTCTATTCAACAGAGACTAGAGCTCAAATGTCAGCATATTCTAGTATTTTGTTTTGTCATTGTCCTTTCCTTGTACATATGATCATATTCAGGTGAGCTGGCTGCTGGCTTTCCTGGATATTGCATACTGCTCAGGATATCTTGACACACCTAAAAAGCCATGGAACAACCTCCTGTTCCTCTATTGCTTCTTGATGTCT
The DNA here is from genome assembly GCA_037038555.1 of Rhynchonycteris naso. Classification (NCBI taxonomy): domain Eukaryota; kingdom Metazoa; phylum Chordata; class Mammalia; order Chiroptera; family Emballonuridae; genus Rhynchonycteris; species Rhynchonycteris naso. The sequence continues at coordinate 66,101,474 of CM072997.1, forward strand.
GGGAGAAATTTCAGGCCAGTGTCCAGTTAGAGAAGGAGGGGAATTTCAGAAGCACTCGCCTTGGGTTGCTCCTCTTGCCTAGGGCTTGGCTCAGGGCTCTGCTCATATAGTTAGAATTTATCTGAGAATAATGCTATGGACTGAGGGCATGTTCACTCACGTATTCCAGAGTGCAGACCAGCTTTTAGGAACCACTGATTGGTATTCTCTGCAGAGGTGAAAGACTAATAACTACCCTAGAGATTGGAACACATTCTTGTAATAACAGTAGTCTTGTTTTAGCATGTGTTTGGTTGAAGGGAGTATTTAAACAGAAGAAGTACAGTAAGCAAAACTATACAGTTTTCCTAGGCAGATCTTCACATTTGGCCTTATTTATTTTTTTATATACCTACATTTAAATGAATTTATAAAACCATATCAAAATCCAACTTGGGTGTTTGTGGACTGTAAAGCCAGTAGTTGCGGCCACCATCACAGCTGCCTGGCTCATGCAGGTTCACATTAGATTCGGACAGTCGGTAATGAAACAACGGAGCCAAAAACTGGTGGGCCATCATCTTTAATCTTAGTTTGCACCCAGCGGGCAAATAAAAACACACACTGGGCTCCAAAACCCACTCATTCAGTGCTCACAAAGCTACTGACTTATCCAAGTTTCCTAGAATCAAAGGTTTCTAGCTCACCAGACTTACTCACCTCTGTTCCCTGCTTCCACTGTCCTCCTCCACGTGGCCTTTCTCTGCTCTCCTCTCTAATGCTAATCTCAGGAACCTAAAGCTAGCAAGCTCCCGGTCTGCCCCACTTTATAGTGCAGTGGTTCTTAACCTGCATTCTATCGAACCCTAGGGGTTCGATGAGTCGGTCTCAGGGGTTTGGAGAAGCCTCTGCCACGGAGGCCAGAATAAAGTAATACCGTAATTTGTTGTGAGTTCATGCATTTTGTTGGTTTTGTTCTTTGAGCAAGGTGATGTTCATGCACGGCTCATTTTGTGCACCAGTAAAAAAACATATACCTATGTCTTGAATTTGAAAAAAAAATAATATTTTATTTATCACTAAAGAAGGGTTCGGTGAATGCACATATGAAACTGGTGGGTTCGGTACCTCATAAAAGGTTAAGAACCACCATTATAGTGTTAGAAATCCAAACCTTTAATCCAGTCTACAAACAAAGAAGTCTGATACAAAGTCACTTATCTGAGGCATAATGGGAGGATTCCTCATGAGAGTGCATCACCCCACATCATCCAATCAGTCAAGGGTGTGGGGAAAAGCTTATTCTTAAAACTAAGCCTTAAGCTATAACGACCCGGTCTACCCACAGCCTGTCCCCCAACACACATAATATAACGGATTTGCACGTGGGCAGCGCCATCTTTTTTTTTTTTTTTTTGTGCTTAAAAAAGGATTATTTTATTATTTTAATCATCTTGTTGATCAATCCCAGTCACCACCTTGTTGATTTATTTTCAGAAATGTAAGAATAATGTTTATCTTTACTGTGGCACTTAAGATTGTCTACTTTACATTTCCTATTTTTTTTTTTTTTACTTTTTTTTTTTTTTATTAACTTTAATGGGGTGACACCAATAAATCAGGGTACACATGCACAACGAAAACATCTCCAAATTATCCCATCATTCAATTGTGCTGCATACCCATTACCCAAAGTCAAATTGTCCTCTGTCACCTTCTATCTGTTTTTCCCTGTGTCCCTCCCCTTCTCCTTATCCCACCCTCCCCTCCCTCCCCCCATCCCGTAACCACCACACTCTTGTACGTGTCTCCTAGTCTCATTTTAATGTCCCACCTATGTTTGAAATCATGCTGTTCTCAGTTTTTCTTTTTTTCTGATTTACTTATTTCACTCCGTATAATGTTATCAAGGTACATCCATTTTGTTATAAATGATCCGATGTCATCATTTCTTATGGCTGAATATTGTTCCATAGTATATATATACCAAAGCTTTTTAATCCACTCGTCTTCTGACGGACACTTGGGCTGTTTCCAGCTCTTCGCTATTGTGAACAATGCTGCCACAAACATGGGGGCGCATTTCTTCTTTTCGAACAGTGTTATAGTGTTCTTAGGGTATATTCCTAAAAGTGGGATAGCTGGGTCAAAAGGCAGTTCGACTTTTAATTTTTTGAGGAATCTCCAAACTGTTTTCCACAGTGACTGCACCAGTCTGCATTCCCACCAGCAGTGCAGAAGGGTTCCCTTTTCTCCACATCCTCGCCAGCACTTGTTCTGTGTTGTTTTGCTGATGAGCGCCATTCTGACTGGTGTGAGGTGATATCTCATTGTGGTTTTAATTTGCATTTCTCTAATAATTAGTGATGTTGAGCATTTTTTCATATGTCTTTTGGCCATCTGTATGTCTTCTTTGGTAAAATTTCTATTCATTTCTTTTGCCCATTTTTTGATTGGATTGTTTGTCTTCCTGGTGTTGAGTTTTATAAGTTCTTTATAAATTTTGGTTATTAACCCCTTATCAGACGTGCTGTCGAATATGTTCTCCCATTGTGTAGTTTGTCTTTTTATTCTGTTCTTATTGTCTTTAGCTGTGCAAAAGCTTTTTAGTTTGATGTAATCCCATTTGTTTATCTTGCCTTTTATTTCATTTGCTCGTGGAGATAAATCGGCAAATAAATTGCTGCTACAGATGTCGGAGAGCTTGCTGCCTATGTTTTCTTCTACGATGCTTATAGTTTCACGGCTTATGTTTAAGTCCTTTATCCATTTTGAATTTGTTTTTGTGCATGGAGTAAGTTGATGGTCTAGTTTCATTTTTTTGCAGGTAGATGTCCAATTTTCCCAGCACCATTTGTTAAAGAGGCTGTCTTTACTCCATTGTATGTTCTTTCCTCCTTTGTCAAATATCAGTTGTCCATAAAGCTGTGGGTTTATTTCTGGGTTTTCTGTTCTGTTCCATTGATCACTGTGCCTGTTCTTATGCCAGTACCAGGCAGTCTTGAGTATAATGGCCTTGTAGTAAACCTTGATATCCGGAAGAGTGATGCCTCCTGCTTTATTTTTTCTTTTTAAGATTGCTGAGGCTATTCGTGTTCTTTTTTGGTTCCATATAAATTTTTGGAGTATGTTTTCTATATCTTTGAAGTATGTCATTGGTATTTTAATTGGTATTGCATTGAATTTATAAATTGCTTTGGGTAATATAGACATTTTAATGATGTTTATTCTTCCTAGCCATGAGCACGGTATATGCTTCCACTTGTTTGTATCTTCCTTGATTTCTTTTATCAATGTTTTATAATTTTCCAAGTACAAGTCCTTAACCTCCTTGGTTAAATTTACTCCTAGGTATTTTATTTTTTTGGCTGCAATAGTGAAGGGGATTGAATCCTTAATTTCTTTTGCTGACAGTTCATTGTTTGTATATAGAAATGCCTCTGATTTCTGGGTATTAATTTTATATCCTGCCACCTTGCTGAATTCATTTATAAGGTCCAGTAGTTTTTTAACTGAGACTTTAGGGTTTTCTATGTACAATATCATATCATCTGCAAATAGTGACAGTTTTACTTCTTCTTTTCCAATTTGGATGCCTTTTATTTCTTCTTTTTGTCTGATTGCTGTAGCTAGGACTTCCAGAACTATGTTGAATAAAAGTGGTGAGAGTGGGCAACCCTGCCTGGTTCCTGATCTTAAGGGGATTGCTTTTAATTTTTGTCCATTAAGTATGATGTTTGCTGTGGGTTTGTCGTAGATGGCCTTTATCATGTTAAGGAATGTTCCTTGTATTCCCACTTTATTGAGAGTTTTAAGCATGAATGGGTGCTGGATTTTATCAAATGCCTTTTCTGCATCTATTGAAATTATCATGTGATTTTTGTCCTTCCTTTTGTTTATGTGATGAATCACATTGATTGATTTGCGAATATTGTACCAGCCTTGCCTCTCCAGAATAAATCCCACTTGGTCATGGTGTATGATTTTTTTCATATATTGCTGAATCCGGTTGGCTAATATTTTGCTGAGAATTTTAGCGTCTAAATTCATCAGGGATATAGGCCTATAATTTTCTTTCTTTGTGTTGTCTTTGCCCAGTTTGGGGATCAGAATTATGCTCGCCTCATAAAAAGAGTTTGGAAGTATGCCTTCCTCTTGAATTTTTTGAAATAGCTTGAGGAGGATAGGAGTTAGTTCTTCTTTGAATTTTTGATAGAATTCACTTGTGAAGCCATCAGGCCCAGGACTTTTCTTTTTTGGGAGTTTTTTGATAACTGTTTCAATCTCCTCTGTTGTAATTGGTCTGTTCAGGTGCTCTGATTCTTCCAGATTGATTTTTGGAAGTTTATATGATTCAAGAAATTTGTCCATTTCATCTAGATTGTCAAATTTTTTGGCATAGAGTTCTTCATAGTATTTTCTTACAATGCTTTGTATCTCTGTTGAATTAGTTGTAATTTCTCCAGTGTCCTTTCTAATTTTATCTATTTGAGACCTCTCTCTTTTTTTCTTGATGAGTCTAGTTAAGGGTTCATCAATCTTGTTTACCTTTTCGAAGAACCAGCTTCTGGTTTCATTGATCCTCTGTATTGTTTCCTTAGCCTCTATGTCATTTATTTCTGCTCTGATCTTTATTATTTCCTTCCTTCTACTTGTCCTGCATTTTATTTGTTGTTGTTTTTCAAGTTCTTTTAGCTGCAGGGTTAAGTTGCTTATATGTTCTTTTTCTAGCTTCTTATGATATGCCTGTAGTGCAATAAACTTCCCTCTCAGGACTGCTTTTGCTGTGTCCCATAGATTTTGAGTTGACATATGCTCGTTATCATTTGTTTCTAGAAACTTTTTTATTTCTTCTTTGATCTCAATGTTAATCCATTCATTATTTAATAACATGCTATTTAGTTTCCAAGTGTTTGAGTATTTTTCAGTTTTTCTTTTGTGGTTGATTTCTAGTTTCATGGCATTGTGATCAGAGAAAATGCTTGATATAATTTCAATCTTCTTAAATGTGTTGAGGCCTTTTTTGTGTCCTAACATGTGGTCTATCCTAGAAAACGTACCATGAGCGCTTGAGAAGAATGTATATTCTACTGCTTTAGGGTGAAAAGTTCTGAATATATCTATTAAATCAAGTTGATCTAGTGTATCCTTTAAGTCTGCTGTTTCTTTATTGATTTTCTTTCTTGTGGATCTATCCAGTGTTGTTAGTGGGGTATTGAAATCCCCTACTATGATAGTATTACTGTTAATCTCGCCCTTAATGTCCATCAAAGTCTGCTTTATGAATGTCGGGGCTCCTATATTTGGTGCGTAGATATTTATAATAGTTATATCTTCCTGTTGAATTGTTCTCTTTATCATTATGTAGTGTCCTTCTTTATCTCTTACTACAGTCTTTGTTTTAAAGTCCATTTTGTCAGATATAAGTACTGCTACCCCGGCTTTTTTTTCATTTCCATTTGCATGAAATATTTTTTTCCATCCTTTTACCTTCAGTCTATGAGCATCTTTTGTTTTAAGGTGTGTCTCTTGTAGACAGCATATGTATGGGTCCTGTTTCTTTATCCACGCTGCTACCCTATGTCTTTTGATTGGATCATTTAGTCCATTTACATTTAAGGTTATTATTGATATGTAGTTGTTTATTGACATTTTATTCTTTAAAGCTGTATTTTTCTTTTTTTTGCTATATTCTTTTCTCCCTTTGAACTGTTCACACTAGGCCCCTTAAAATCTCTTGCAGGATTGGTTTGGTTTTAATGAATTCCTTGAGGTTTTCTTTGTCTGGAAAGCTCTTTATTTCTCCCTCAATTTTAAACGTTAGCCTTGCTGGATAAAGTAGTCTTGGTTGTAGGTTCTTATTCTGCATTACTTTGATTATATCTTGCCATTCCCTTCTGGCCTCAAGTGTTTCTGTTGAGAAGTCCGATGTCATCCTAATGGGGGCTCCTTTGTAGGTGAGAGTCTTTTTTTCTCTAGCAGCTTTTAAGATTTTTTCTTTATCTATTAGCTTTGGTATTTTAACTATGATGTGTCTTGGTGTAGATCTTTTTGGGTTTCTCTTTAATGGGGTTCTGTGCGCCTCTTGGACATGTAGAATGTTTCCCAGCCTTAGTTTAGGGAAGTTTTCTGCTATGATTTGATTGAACAAAGTTTCCATTTCCTGTCCTCTTTCCTCTTCTTCAGGTACCCCTATGATGCGAATGTTGTTTCTCTTCAGGTTGTCACAGAGCTCCCTTAGAGTTTCCTCACATTTTTTGAATCTCTTTTCCTTTTTTTTCTCTGCTTCTGTAACTATGTTTATTGTGTCCTCTAACTCACTGATTCGATCCTCAGCGTCATCTATCCTGCTTTTAATTCCTTCCATTGTGGTCTTCAGTTCTGATACTGTATTTGTCATTTCTGTCTGGTTCTTTTTTATTATTTCAATTTCATTTTTTATACTTGTTATCTCTTTATTTAGGTGCTCATAGTGACTATCCATTGTTGCTCTAATTTCTTTGAACATCCTAACTATCATTATTCTAAAGTCTGCTTCTGGTAGTTTGGTTATATCTGGTTCATTCAGGACCTTCTCTGGGGATTTCTCTTGGTTGATTTGGTTTGCATTCCTCTGCCTGCCCATTTTATCTGAGTGTAAGCAAGTTGTGGCCACTGGAGTCCAGTATGTTTTGCCTTTGTGTTCTCCAGGTGTGGTCTGTCTGCAGGCTTGCCACCCCCTCTGTTGCTGCCTAGGGCGGTTTGGTGTGGGTGTTGCCAGCGCCGGCTCACTGCAGCTATTGCTGTGGTTTCTGCCTCTCCTTTGCGGGAGGGGCTGTCACTCAAGCCACTAGCATTAGCGCGCAGGGCATAGGTGAGCACCTTTGCTCAGCTGCGGACCCGGACTTTTTCTGGAAGGCTTACGCCCAGCCCCCTCAGTCCGAGCCTGCTCGCCACCGTTTTGTGGGTTGGGCGGGGCTTTTGACGTGCTCTCAGCTGTGAGCCTTTGCCCGTCCAGAATTTAGCCCCGCCCTCGAGGCCAGGGCCCTCCTGCTCAGGGACTGAAACCGAAAACCGGGGATTATTGGGCCGGGCGTGTTTGCTGGCGTGAGCACAGCGGCTAGCTTCCGGTCGTTCCGGCTCCTACCCCGCCCCCACGCTCGGAGAAAGCTCGCGCACGTAGAGTGTTACTCCGCAGTTTCTCCGGCCGGGCAGGGAGAGCAGCGTGATCTCAGCAGGGAACTTCCCCTGGTCTCAGTGTCTCCCTCGCCCCCGACTTAGGATCCCGCTCGCGCCCACAGATGGCACGCCGGGGTTTCTCCTTCTGGGCGGGGTTGGCAGCGTGAGCCTCGGGCCCCTCGCCCGTCCCTGGTCTTAGCCCGGTGCCGCGGTCAGGGCCGGCTAGCGCAGGGTCGCAGGGCTGATCTCTGCCCGTATTTTTCCCCACAAGTGGGGTCACAGGCGGCCCGCAGCTGCCGGACAGCTTTAGCGCGTCACCTCTGCCTCTGCTAGGCTAGCCCGAGCTCTCACTGTTCCGCCCACACCGACAGGACTGCGTTTCGGCGTCCTGTCCCAACCATAGGCTTCAGCAACCTCAGGGGGCTAGAAGTGCCCTAAGTCTCCACACTGTAGGCTTGGGAGCTCCCTCCCTCTAAGCAGGTCTGCTCTAATTGCAGCGGGAGAGCTTGTTTGGCTCGTGTCCTGTCTCCCTTTGCTGGTATTGCTAGCTCCAGGGGAAATATTCGTTTTCGATTAGGGAAGTGACTCAGCCCATGGGTTGGGGTGGCTGTCCCTCAGAGTGTCCTCGTGCCTTCAGTCCACTCTTTGTTCCCGCTGCTCCGTTCCTCTCCTCTGTCCCAGTTCCCCGGAGCCCCGGGTGCGTGGTTGTGAGAGAGGCTTTCTGAGCTGTCCCTTTAAAAAGATTTTTGGGTCTGAGAAGACTCTCTCTTTTTCCCATATAGTATCCTCATTTACTTCACAGCTCGATACTGTCCAATCGGCTCTTCTAGGGTCTGGGACTGCAGTCTGGGGCTTGGTTCCTGGGACCCAGGTCCCTCCCTCTCCGCCAAACTCTCCTCCCGCCACGCGGATCTCTCCGGGCTGCCGTTTGCTCCGGGGAGCTGGGCAGCCCTCTTCGCGTTTTCGCTATTCCTACCAGTCTCAATGTGGCTTCTGCAGTGTTCCTTGGTTGAAGAGTCCACTTAATTTTGCTCCAAGTTGGTTTATCCAGATGATGGTTCTTAAAATTGAGTTATAATCCACTTTGGTTCTGGGAGTTGGAAGTTGGTACGTCTGCCTACTCCTTCGCCATCTTCTCCTCTCCAGGCAGCGCCATCTTTAACAAAGTGAGCATAATATATTTTATCTGCCCAACATAGACCTAGCTTGATGTAGAACTCAAATTATATCAGCAGGATTCATTTCTTAGCTGTTTCTGTGCTGAGGCTTCATTTGGTGGACCCCAGCAATTTCAAGCACTCTCAGTCTCCGAACCAATCATTGATGAACTGAAGGTCAGGGGGGTAAAGTACTTGCCTTGGATTAAATACTCTTGAAACCCAGTTGCGGAGGCAGAATAACCACCTAGCTTGAGCTAAGAGTGGGATGTTATAGTTCTCAAAGGGGAAAGAGAGTAGAGGTTTGACATTTTAAAAATAGCAGATCACTACAGTATGTATTTACTGAATTCCCTTCTTGAAATATATCCACCAGGAACAAACATAAAACATAAGGAAAGATCTTCATGGAAATTAGAGAAAGACCACGCCTCATACCACTGAACCAGACAGTGAAAAGGCATTGACATGACTTGCCTTATTAATAAATTTTGGGCCTGACCAGGCAGTGGCGCAGTGGATAGAGCATTGGACTGGGACGCTAAAGATTCAGGTTCGAAACCCCGAGGTCACCAGCTTGATTGAGCGTGGGCTCACCTGGTTTGAGCACAGACTCACCTGGTTTGAGCACGGGCTCACCAGCTTGAGCCCAAGATCGCTGGCTTGAGCAAGGGGTCACTTGGTTTGTTGTTGCCTCCCTGGGTCAAGGCACATATGAGAAAGCAATCAATGAACAACTAAGGTGCCACAACAAAGAATTGATACTTCTCATCTCTCTCCCTTCCTGTCTCTCTGTCCCTATCCCTCTCTCTGTCTCTCTCTCTCTGTCATAAAAAATTAATTAATTAAAAAAAATAAAAGAAATTTTTACCTGACCTGTGGTGGGACAGTGGATGGAGCTTCGAACCTGGAACACTGAGGTCACCGGTTCAAAACCCTGGGCTTGCCCAGTCAAGGCACATATGAGAAGCAACTACTACAAGTTGCTTCTTGCCTCTCCCCCTCTACCTTTTCTCTCTTCTCTCTCTAAAAAATTTTTAAAAAGTCAATAAATAAAATCTTTAAAAAAAGTTGTTATAATAGCATACCCAGCCCAGTATTTAAAAAATAAAAAATGGAAAGGAAAAAAATTCTGAAGGGTCTCTTTCACCAGCAAGTTAGAGAATTGAAGATTAGGGATGAGAGAAGAAATGGGGAGCTCCCTCCTTAAGGTCTCTTTCTCCTCAAGGATAGCCATTCTTTACTTCTAACTGGGGGTAGAGGTGGGACAAGTTCTGGGAACAAGACCACATAGCAAGGAAGTCACAAATGGTAGTGTAAGAACCAGCTTTGCTGCTGGCCTCCAAAGTGATATGTAAAGAAAAGTGTACTATCATACCAAACAGAGGGCTTTAAACCATGGAACTTTATAGTGATTTGTTTTCTCAGCTGGCAAGTTGATTCATTCCAAAACTGAAATTGGTTAGGCCTGTCTACCTTAGAATAACAGTTAATACTTTTTAGCCCTTTTTATGTGTCCAACACTGTTTTAAGCTCTTTACATATATCTACTCATTTATATTCCTCAAAAATCTGAGCAGTAGATACTACCTTATTCTACGGATAAGGAACCCAAGGTACAGAGAGTTTAAGTAATTTCAAGTCACACAGCTTGGTAAGTGTTCAAGTTATGGTTCAAATCCAGGTGGCAGTCTGGCCCCTAATCAGTGAGCCTCACCTAGCCTGCACCTTATGCCTATCAATGTTATGTTGCAGGGAAAGTATGTAAGGATCTAGTTCTTAACAAAGATTCTAAATAATTTGCCCTTCTATAGTATAAATGAGCTTTCATGTTTCTATAAAGTACTATAATAATTAAGGGTGAGGGGAGGTAGACTGTCTTGAAAGCAGGGGAATAGGCTTTGTCTAGGTCCTTAGAAATAGCTTCACTAAGATGACTCAGATCTCAGAAAAACCAGGGGTACCTCGTCTCTAGATCCCATGTGGCACTGAGGAGTTCCCAGGCAGGTGGCCTCATCAACAGAGGGATTTAGGGAAATAGTGGATGGAAGGCCTTTGATTAATGAATGAGTCTTTATGTGTTTAATCAAATATAGAGGCCTTCATTTCTGAGGTTACTATGTGCCAATCCAAGAAAATTCTGGGCCTAATATTAATATATTAGCTTAAAATTTTGAGTTGATACTGCAGACCAAAAAAGAGGTCTATCGAAGGTAACCTCACAGGGTGGTCTGATTATAAATTTGTAACTGGGCAGGTCATTGTGGGGAATCACTTTGAAGACGTTTAATTTTTTGGTAAAAGGTTTCTCTTTCCCTTAAGAAAGCCCTGTCCTTTGTTTCTCTGCATCTAGGATAACTCACCTTTAAATAAACCAGAATCACCCTCAAGACAGCACATCAACTTTAACTGTCCTGTAATCCAACCCCTGCTTTGCTTCTCCAGCCTCCATGTAATCTTCCTTAAGCACCCTCCTGAACTTCAAGTGCATAAAGGAAACTGTAAAACTGGTGTTCTCTGGAGCAGGTGAGATCTTGGTCCCTAGCATATACCATCAGTTTGACTCAAATGAACTCATAAAAATTCTCTGCAGCCTGACCTGTGGTGGCGCAGTGGATAAAGCGTCGACCTGGGAATACTGAGGTCGCCAGTTCAAAACCCTGCACTGGTCTGGTCAAGGCACATATGGGAGTTGATGCTTCCAGCTCCTCCGCCCCCCCCCTCTCTGTGTGTGTGTGTGTGTCTCCTCTCTAAAATGAATAAGATAAAAATTTTTAAACAATCTTTAAAAAAAAATTCTCTGCAGGTTTGGATGGTTCTTATCTTAACAATACATTATGAAAATTATACTTTGAACAATTAAAAATACACATGAAAGGCAAACCAGGCAATCCTGTTAAACTTGCTCTTTTTATACATTTCATTTAGGATATGTTACAAAAATGAAATAACCTCAAGCATTTAAAATCTTTGTGATATGGAAGTAAGGTATAAGATACAAAAATAGGAAATTTTCTTAAATGAGAAAAATATGCTCAAGTAGTAAAACTTGAAATGGAATCCAAATTGTGTTGACTAATCTAGTCCACATTTTGTAATAAAAAGGAACAATGATATCTTTAATAAAATTTAAACTCAATCATTATTTAAGTTAAAAAAACTACTCAGTACAAAATCTGCTTAAGTGTTCTAATTTGAAATTTTAATTTTGAGGCTAATGAGGATTAGAAAGTATTGGTTTTTCCAACTTGGAAAACTCCTGTATAGACGATTATGTTTTAATTTGTGTGCCATGCCAGCAAATTGCCTATTTGGCTATCACTTAGCATAGTGTCCGGCACATAGTAGAAGTTTGATAAATATGTGCTAATGTTGAACACATTATATATACACAATAAAAAATTACTTAATAGGAAATCAAAAATTACACTTTGGAAAAGGAGGCAATTTGTTCAGCATTATCTGCAGAAATGTTGCTGAGGTTCAGTAATTTATAGAAGGTAAAGATGGTTCTACAGGTAATTCTTGACTTAATAAGTTAATAATAGAGAACAAGATTCTTTCTGAATGAAGATAATGGTTTTATCTAAGTAGTTAAGTATGATAACTAGAGAATATAAGATCTATTTAAATTTAGCTCCATTCTTGGTATTGTTAGATATATTGGGATGTGGAGTATGAAAAATATATGGTGTAGCCTGACCTGTGGTGGCGCAGTGGATAAAGCGTCGACCTGGGAACACTGAGGTCGCCAGTTCAAAACCCTGCACTGGTCTGGTCAAGGCACATATGGGAGTTGATGCTTCTAGCTCCTCCCCCCCCATATCTCTCTCTCTCTTTCTCTCTCTCTCACTCTGTGTCTCCTCTCTAAAATAAATAAATAAAAAGAAATTTTAAAAAAATTTTTAAAGAAAGAAAAATATATGGTGTAGATTCATGTGAAGGATGTCTAGAGGTTAGACACAGATTCTCCTTCCCTTAGCAACTAGGCAAGCTGAAAGTAGCAGCCGAGGATGAGGTGTAACAAATGGAAACACTGCAAGAAAGAAGTTACTTTACTCCACTAAGATTTTTCTAAGAGTTTGCAAAGGGGCAGTAATTGAGAATCAAAGAAATTTGATGTGTATAATGGTAAATCTTAAATAGTCCGAGTTGGTTCGTGAAAACTTCTGTCGTTCAGCATGACTAGGAAATTGTGGGAAAATTTGAGAATAACGATGCTCTCCAGTCTTTGCTCTATTAAAATTGATGCATGAGCTTGGGAAAGTCATTTAACCTTTTCCACCATCAGTTTTTTCATCTGGCCATGCTGCACTTTATGTAGTTTACCAAAGTTGCCATTTTATTTTCGTTGATCAGACCAAGGGAAAAATAAAAAAGAAAATGGCAAAACAAGTTAGGAAAGACCTTCAGAATGTGGCTCAGTGGTTGCCTGGCGGTAGGGGTGGGGGCCGGGACTGATTGCAAAGAGGAAAGTTTTGAGAGTGCTGAAAGTGTTTAACACTTGACTGTGGTAGTCGTGGCCAGACTACACATTTATCAACTCAGTAAGCTGTATATAAAACAGTAATTTTATTGTGTCTAAATTATACCTCAGTAAAGTCCTTAAAACTGGAAAATAATCCATTTCAACCATGACTTTGTACATGTGAACTATTTTGCAACCTTTTGTTTCCATTTTTCTGTCTTTCCTTTAGATGGTCAACTCTGAGTGTTGACTAAGTTCATTTCTTGAATCTTCATTATTAGTCCACTCTCTGGCACATAGCTGCACACTAACATGTTCAATGAGGGTGTGGGTGAATAATTGCATGAATAAATGAGGGAATGAATAGCTGAGTTGGGCTATAAGATCTCTAAAATTGCTTCCTGTGTCTGAGACTCTAGGAATCAAACCTTTACATGCTGTGGTTAGTCATTGATCAGTTTAAAAGAAAAATTTAGTATAATCTTAGGGAAAAACTAGAAGCAAAATTAAATTCCAAAGCATTTTTCATAATACAATAAAATTCAGTTCTGAAACTCAGTACAGTCCATGATTTATTTCAGCAAATTCAGCTTACCTAGTGTGGTTAAAAATGTTCTGACTGATCAGATATTCTGTTGAGTATATTAGAACACCATAAAAAATTGTAGAGGTGTGTAACAGTGTGTTAACATTTGTGTGTAACAGTGGAGATGATAACATTTTGTCTATAACTTTAGGGCATAATAATTCAGCACTTACACTGTACAATAAAATTTACCCAAGACAGAGTGTTATATACTTTTTAAATACCTTTAAGTATTTCTCCAGTTCAACCCATCTCAACCACTTTTCCTAAAGTATAACATCCAACCTGTTTTTTTTATTAGTTTTATCTCTCTGGCCTCTGAAGGTATTTGTGGTCGCTTCCCCTCCTTAAAAGATTAGATTTGGGGATCTAAATTGTGAACAGTATTACTGGTTGTGTTAATAGTAAGTCAGAAATGGAGAACAGAGTTTAGAGCAGTGGTTCTTAACCTTTTATGAGGTACTGAACCCACCAGTTTCATATGCGCATTCACCGAACCCTTCTTTAGTGATAAATAAATTTTTTTTTCCAAATTCAAAACATAGGTATATGTTTTTTTACTGGTGCACAAAATGAGCTGTGCATGGACATCACCTTGCTCAAAGAACAAAACCAACAAAGTACATGAACTCACAACAAATCACAGTATTACTTTATTCTGGCCTCCGCAGCAGAGGCTTCTCCAAACCCCTGAGACTGACTCATTGAACTCCTAGGGTTTGATAGAACCCAGGTTAAGAACCACTGGTTTAGATTTAGATGAACACAGATCCTTTTTTTTCTTCCTCTCTCCTAAACTGTAGGTAGTATGTTTCTTCACCTGACCACTTTCAGGCTGACAAGCTGGATCAGATGGGAGACACTGATGGGTACCATGAAGCCTAACTGAGCAGGTCTAATCTGCTGTGTTTGAACAAGGTGGTCAGAGAATGGAGAGGGGCCAACAAGAAGAGAGAACGGGAGGAGAGGAGCCAAGGGCAGGATGGGGAGGAAAGATGAATGAACTGAGTTGGGGGCAAGGGAAGCTATCTGCTTCTCATTGATGAGATATGGCCCATTCCATGCTTTCTCTTGCCAATGAGATTATCTAGTAAGTGGCTGAGAAAAAGTAGGAAGATTCTTTTCTTGGTTTTATTTTTATTATTATATACATATTTTATTATTATTAATTCTAATGGGGTGACACCAATAAATCAGGGTACATATGTACATTGAAAACATCTCCAGGTTATCTTATCATTCAATTGTGTTGCATACCCGTCACCAAAAGTCAAATTATCCTCTGTCATCTTCTATCTGGTTTTCCCTGTGTCCCTCCCCTCCTCCCTATCCCACTGTTCCCTCCCTCCACCCATCCCATAACCACCACTCTCTTGTCCATGTCTCATATTCTCACTTTTATGTCCCACCTATGTATGAAATCATGCTGTTCTCAGTTTTTCTTTTTTTCTGATTTACTTATTTCACTCCGTATAATGTTATCAAGGTACATCCATTTTGTTATAAATGATCCGATGTCATCGTTTCTTATGGCTGAGTAGTATTCCATAGTATATATGTACCATAGCTTTTTAATCCACTCGTCTTCTGACGGACACCTGGGCTGTTTCCAGATCTTCGCTATTGTGAACAATGCTGCCACAAACATGGGCGCACATTTCTTCTTTTCGAACAGTGTTATGGTGTTCTTAGGGTATATTCCTCTTAGTGGGATAGCTGGGTCAAAAGGCAGTTCGATTTTTAATTTTCTGAGGAATCTCCAAACTGTTTTCCACAGTGGCTGCACCAGTCTGCATTCCCACCAGCAGTGCAGAAGGGTTCCCTTTTCTCCACATCCTCGTCATCACTTATTCTGTGTTGTTTTGCTGATGAGTGCCATTCTGACTGGTGTGAGGTGATATCTCATTGTGGTTTTAATTTGCATTTCTCTAATGATTAGTGATGTTGAGCATTTTTTCATATGCCTATTGGCCATCTGTATGTCCTCTTTAGAGAAATTTCTATTCATTTCTTTTGCCCATTTTTTGATTGGGTTGTTTGTCTTCCTGGTGTTGAGTTTTATAAGTTCTTTATAAATTTTAGTTATTAACCCCTTATCAGATGTGCTGTCAAATATGTTCTCCCATTGTGTGGTTTGTCTTTTTATTCTGTTCCTATTGTCTTTAGCTGTGCAAAACCTTTTTAGTTTGATATAGTCCCATTTGTTTATCTTGCCTTTTATTTCATTTGCCCGTGGAGATAAATCGGCAAATATATTGCTGCTACAGATGTCGGAGAGCTTGCTGCCTATGTTTTCTTCTAAGATGCGTATGGTTTCAAGGCTTACATTTAAGTCTTTTATCTATTTTGAGTTTGTTTTTGTGAATGGTGTAAGTTGATGGTCTAGTTTCATTATTTTGCAGGTAGATGTCCAATTTTCCCAACACCATTTGTTAAAGAGGCTGTCTTTACTCCATTGTATGTTCTTTCCTCCTTTGTCAAATATCAGTTGTCCATAAAGCTGTGGGTTTATTTCTGGGTCCTCCGTTCTGTTCCATTGATCTATGTGCCTGTTCTTATGCCAGTACCAGGCTGTCTTGAGTATAATAGCCTTATAGTAAACCTTGATATCTGGAAGAGTGATACCTCCTGCTTTATTTTTTTCTTTTTAAGATTGCTGAGGCTATTCATGTTCTTTTTTGGTTCCATATAAATTTTTGGAATATGTGTTCTATATCTTTGAAGTATGTCATTGGTATTTTAATTGGTATTGCATTGAATTTATAAATTGCTTTGGGTAATATAGACATTTTAATGATGTTTTTTCTTCCTAGCCATGAGCACGGTATATGCTTCCACTTGTTTGTATCTTCCTTGATTTCCTTTATCAATGTTTTATAATTTTCCGAGTACAAGTCCTTAACCTCCTTGGTTAAATTTACTCCTAGGTACTTTATTTTTTTGGCTGCAATAGTGAAGGGGATTGTTTCCTTAATTTCTTTTGCTGATATTTCATTGTTGGTATATAGAAATGCCTCTGATTTCTGAGTATTAATTTTATATCCTGCCACCTTGCTGAATTCATTTATAAGGTCCAGTAGTTTTTTGACTGAGACTTTAGGGTTTTCAATATACAATATCATATCATCTGCAAATATTGACAGTTTTACTTCTTCTTTTCCAATTTGGATGCTTTTTATTTCTTCTTCTTGTCTGATTGCTGTAGCTAGGACTTCCAGAACTATGTTGAATAAGAGTGGTGAAAGGGGGCATCCCTGCCTGGTTCCTGATCTTAAGGGGATTGCTTTTAATCTTTGTCCATTTAGTATGATGTTTGCTGTCGTTTTATCGTAGATGGCCTTTATCATGTTAAGGAATGATCCCTGTATTCCCACTTTACTGAGAGTTTTGAGCATGAATGGGTGCTGGATTTTAACAAATGCCTTTTCTGCATCTATTGAAATTATCATGTGATTTTTGTCCTTCCTTTTGTTTATGTGTTGAATCACATTGATTGATTTGCGAATATTGAACCAGCCTTGCCTCTCCAGAATAAATCCCACTTGATTGTGGTGTATGATTTTTTTCATATATTGCTGGATCCGGTTGGCTAATATTTTGTTGAGAATTTTAGCGTCTAAATTCATCAGGGATATAGGCCTATAATTTTCTTTCTTTGTGTTGTCTTTGCCCAGTTTTTGGATCAGAATTATGCTCGCCTCATAAAAGGAGTTTGGAAGTCTTCCTTCCTCTTGAATTTTTTGAAATAGCTTGAGGAGGATAGGAGTTAGTTCTTCTTTGAATTTTTGATAGAATTCACTTTGAAGCCATCAGGCCCAGGACTTTTCTTTTTTGGGAGTTTTTTGATAACTGTTTCGATCTCATTTGTTGTAATTGGTCTGTTTAGGTGTTCTGATTTTTCCAGATTGATTTTTGGAAGGTTATATGATTCAAGAAATTTGTCCATTTCACCAAGATTCTCTAATTTTTTGGCATATAGTTCTTCATAGTATTTTCTTTCAATGTTTTGTATTTCTGTTGTGTCAGTTGTTATTTCTCCACTATCTTTTCTAATTTTATTTATTTGAGTCCTCTCTCTTTTTTTCTTGGTGAGTCTAGGTAAAGGTTCATCAATCTTGTTTACCTTTTCAAAGAACCAGCTTCTTGTTTCATTGATCCTCTGTATTGTTTCCTTCGCCTCTATGTCATTTATTTCTGCTCTGATCTTTATTATTTCCTTCCTTCTACTTGCCTTGGGTTTTATTTGTTGTTGTTTTTCTAGTTCTTTTAGATGCAGGGTCAGGTTGCTTATTTGAGCTTTTTATAGCTTCTTATGATATGCCTCTAGTACAATAAACTTCCCTCTCAGAACTGCTTTTGCTGTGTCCCATAAATTTTGAGTTGATGTATGCTCATTATCATTTGTTTCTAGAAACTTTTTTATTTCTTCTTTGATCTCATTGTTAATCCATTCATTATTTAATAACATGCTATTTAGTTTCCAAGTGTTTGAGTATTTTTCAGTTTATCTTTTGTGGTTAATTTCTAGTTTCATGGCATTGTGATCAGAGAAAATGCTTGAATATGATTTCAATCTTCTTAAATTTATTGAGACCATTTTTGTGTCCTAACATGTGGTCTATCCTAGAAAACGTACCATGAGTGCTTGAGAAGAATGTATATTCTACTGCTTTAGGGTGAAAAGTTCTGAAGATATCTATTAAATCAAGTTGATCTAGTGTATCCTTTAAGTCTGCTGTTTCTTTATTAATTTTCTTTCTTGAGGATCTATCCAGTGTTGTTAGAGGGGTATTGAAATCCCCTACTATGATAGTATTGCTGTTAATCTCGCCCTTTATATCCATCAAAGTCTGCTTTAAGTATGTCGGGGCTCCTATATTTGGTGCATATTTATAATAGTTATATCTTCCTGTTGAATTGTTCCCTTTATCATTATGTATTGTCTTTCTTTACCTCTTACTACAGCCTTTGTTTTAAAGTCCATTTTGTCTGATATAAGTATTGCTACCCCTGCTTTTTTTTCATTTCCATTTGCATGAAATATTTTTTTCCATCCTTTTACCTTCAGTCTATAAGCATTTTTGTTTTAAGGTGTGTCTCTTGTAGACAGCATATGTATGGGTCCTGTTTCTTTATCCATGAAGCTACCCTATGTCTTTTGATTGGATCATTTAATCCATTTACATTTAAGGTTATTATTAATATGTAGTTGTTTATTGCCATTTTATTCTTTAAAGGTGTATTCTTCTTTTGCTCTATTCATTCCTCCCTTTAAACTGTTCACATGAGGCCCCTTAGTATCTCTTGCAGAATTGGTTTGGTTTTTATGAATTCCTCCAGGCTTTCTTTTTCTGGGAAGCTCTTTATTTCTCCTTCAATTTTAAACATTAGCCTTGCTGGATAAAGTAGTCTTGGTTGTAGGTTCTTGTTCTGCATTACTTTGATTATATCTTGCCATTCCCTTCTGGCCTCAAGTGTTTCTGTTGAGAAGTCCGATGTCATCCCTATGGGCGCTCCTTTGTAGGTGATAGCCTTTTTTTCCCTAGCAGCTTTTAAGATTTTTTCTTTATCCATTAGCTTTGGTATTTTAACTATGATGTGTCTTGGTGTAGATCTTTTTGGGTTTCTCTTTAATGGAGTTCTGTGTGCTTCTTGAACGTGTGGAGTGTTTCCCAGCCTTAATTTAGGAAAGTTTTCTGCTATGATTTGATTGAACAAAGTTTCCATTTCCTGTCCTCTCTCCTCTTCTTCAGGCACCCCTATGATGCGAATCTTGTTTCTCTTTATGTTGTCACAAAGCTCCCTTAGAGTTTCCTCACACTTTTTAAGTCTCTTTTCCTTTTTCTTCTCTGCTTCTGTGCCTTTGTTTATTGTGTCCTCTAACTCGCTTATTCGATCCTCAGCATGATTCATCCTGCTTTTAATTCCTTCCATTGTGGTCTTCAGTTCTGATACTGTATTTGTCATTTCTGTCTGATTCTTTTTTATTATTTCAATTTCATTTTTTATACTTGTTATCTCTTTATTTAGGTGTTCATAATGACTATCCATTGTTGCTCTAATTTCTTTGAACATCCTAACTATCATTATTCTAAATTCTGCTTCTGGTAATTTGGTTATATCTGGTTCATTCAGGTCCTTCTCTGGGGATTTCTCTTGATTCATTTGGTTTGCATTCCTCTGCCTGCCCATTTTTTCTGTGTATAAGCAAGTTGTGGCCACTGGAGTCCAGTAGGTGTTGCCTTTGTGTTCTCTAGGTGTGGTCTGTCTGCAGGCCCCCCACCCCCTCTGCCGGTGCCTAGGGTGGTTGGGTATGAGCGTTGCCAGCGCCGGCCCACCGTGGCTCTTGCTCTGATTTCTGCCTCTCCTCCGTGGGAGGGGCTGTCATTGAAGCCACAAGTCTTAGCACCAAAGGTAGAGGTGAGCACCTTTGCTCAGCTGCGGACCCAGCCTATTTCCGGACTTCCGCCCAGAACCCGCAGTCAGAGCCTGCTCGCCACAGTTTCGCGTGTTGGGCGGGGCTTTTGATGTGCTCTCAGCTGTGAGCGTTTGCCCGTCTGGAGATTTAGCCCCGCCCTCGAGGCCAGGGCCCTTCTGCGCATGGTTGCAAACCCAGGTTTATTGGGCCGGGCGTGTTTGCTGGCTTCCACTCAGCTGAGTACTTCCACTCGTCCCGGACTCTACCCCGCCCCCGCGTTCGGAGCTCGCTCATGCACGTATGAATGCAATCCGCATGCAATCGCGGTTTCTCCGGCCGGGCGGGGATAGTAGCGTGAGCTCAGCTGCGAACTTCCACTTGTCTCAGGGTCTAGCCCGTTCCCGCGCTCGGAGCCCGCTCACGCACGTATACTGGCCAACCGCGTTTTCTCCGGCCCGGGGTTGGGGGGGCTGGTAGCGTGAGCTCAGCCGCGAGCCCCTGCCTGTCCCTGGTCCTAGCCCGGTCCCCGCGGTCAGGGCCGGCTTGTGCAGGGTCGCAGAGCAGATTTCTGCCCGTTCCTGGCCTCCCGCTTTGTCCCCGTAAGTGGGATTAAAGGCGGGCCCGCAGCTTCCGGACCGCTTTCGCGCGTCCCCTCCGACCCTCTTGGCTAGACCGAGCTCCCACTGGCTTGGCCTCTGCACACGCTGACAGAACCGCGTTTCAGCGTCCTGTCGCCCCAAACCCTTAAGCAGCCCTCAGCAGAGTAGGAAGGGACCTAATACTCCACACTGTAGGCCTGGGAGCTCCCTCACTTGTTTCACAGCTCAAAACTGTCCAAACGCCTCTTCTAGGCTCTGGGACTGCAGGCTGGGGTTTGGTTCCTGGGACGCAGGTCCCTCCCTCTCCGCCAAACTTTCCTCTCGCCCCGCGGGTCTCTCCGGGCTGCCGTTTGCTCCGGGGAGCTGGGCAGCCCTCTTCGCGTTTTCGCTATTCCTACCAGTCTCAGTGTGGCTTCTTCTGTGTTCCTTGGTTGAAGAGTCCGCTTAGTTTAGTTCATAGTTGGTTTATCCAGATGATGGTTTTTTAAATTGAGTTATAATCCACTTTGCTTCTGGGAGTTGGAATTTGGAACGTGTGCCTACTCCATCGCCATCTTGCTTCCCCCTTTTCTTGTTTTTTTTGAGAGAATGTAATGTAGGCCTATGTCTTCCTTCTTGGGCCAAAGAAGAACCTAAAAGTGGCTGTAGTTATTATGGCCTCTACAATGGGGAAAGACTTCTCCAGCGAGGTCCCCAATACCACTCAACTTAGAAAACTTACCAGATCAAAAGGAGGGGATATTCCTTTTTTGCAGCCAGCTTCTGAATATATGATTTTTCTCCAACAGTGCTCCTTTCCAGTATGTCTGCTGTCATTTAGACAGTATTCTCAGGATTCATTCCAGTAAGCCAGTGGTTCCCAAGAGTAAAACATGCATTAGAATCACCTGGAGTGCTTCTTGAACCACAGTTGGCTGAGTCTGACTGAGTGTGAAGTGGGGGCCAATAATTTGAATTTCCAACATAATACAAGGTTGTATGGGTGCTGCTCGTCTGGGTGAAAATCTGTGTAAAGCCAGTAGCCACGGTCACCATCACAGTCACCTGACCCATGCAGGTTTGCATTTAATTCAGACAGACGTTGTTAATGAAACAACGGAGCCAAGAACTGGTGGGTCATTAGCTTTAATCCTAACTTGCATCTGGCAGGCAAGAAATACACACAGTGGGAAAACACTTCCCTTTCCATTCAGGGCTCCCAAAGCCACTGACTTATCCAAGTTTTCTAGAATCAAAGTTTTCTACCTCACCAGCTTTTTTCACCTCTGTTCCCCATCTCCTTTTCTCTGCATAAACTGGCTTCTCCTTCACCACTATGCCATCTTGGCTGCTTCTCCTGCCCTCCACGTGGCTTTCTCTGCTCTCCTCTAGCATGGGCTCCTCCTAGAACGTAATCACTTCCCCAGAACGTGATCTCTCTTGCTTTTAAAACCTTTTGGGGTGAAAGCCCTCCCCCAACATACCTTAATATAATCATGCCCATCCCAAGCAAGGGCAACTAATATTTTCACCTGGGCGACAGGCTTCCACGTGGGCAGCACCATCTTTAACAAAGTAAGCATAATATATTTTATGTGCTCAACAATCTGGCTCAGACTTACTTGGTGAACCACTGGGGTTAGCACGTAGCATTTGCCCCAATGTCCATAAAACTCTATTTACAAACAGTTGAAACAGATCAATAACACATTTACCACCTCATGTACCTAGCCAGCCTGGCCCCAGTCCCTTCTAGGCACTCCTAGGTGTGAGTTCCTTTGTTGTCCCCGGATCTCTACCATTAGACCTGAACCTTAGAACCAAGGTCTTTCTCTGGCCAGTTCAGTGCACTTCCACTCGGGTGGTTTCTTCTATCCCACAGATGCTTTGAGAAAGAGGTTTTTACTCTAAACCTGTGGAAGTCTGTTTACTCCAACCCTCTCAGGTCAGAGCTCCTTTCCTCAACATCCCCATGACCCATGAGCTCAGGTCAGCATCCTCTTGGCTCTCTCCCTTCCTTGGGCAGGTAGAGGTCACAACATTTCCCTGAGCTGAGCTCCCATCTGAATAGCACAACCTGTATTTTCCAGGTGGCTTTCTCACTGCTGTCACTGGCTGCTCAGCAGCAGATGGAGGCCCAGACTCTCCCCTCAGGGTCACAACACAGGAAAGTCTGACACTCCATCCTGATAGCTCTATCCATGTAGCTGTGTTCTTGCTACACAAGAGTCCTGCTCTGCTTGTCCCCACACCCTGGTCATCTTTGAGACCCACCTTCTCATGCACTATACCCGGAGGTCCATATTCTCAGGGTTATAGGTTCTATTCTTCCTGTGTAGCATAGCAAATGACAATAGGCATGTTATTTTGATTCTAATGCACTTTTCTTCTAAATCAGGCTGATTACCCCTGGGAGAGTAGGGATTTCTTTCTTGATGAAGGAAACAAAGTTAGAAGAGGCTCAAATTATTATCAGTTAAAGCCTTATAATATTGTACAATAAAATTGCCTTTATCCCAAACTGCATATTATAGTACATTGCTTTTTGATGAATCAGAATGCATAATATTCTTTATATTATTATGGGAATTAAAAATGAAATTAATAATCTTTCTAGTTGATCATGTGCTGAATGTTAACCTTTACTAGAAAGTAAATTAGGATAATAGCCTGACCAGGCAGTGGCGCAGTGGATAGAGCGTCGGACTGGGATATGGAAGGACCCAGGTTCAAGACCCTGAGTTCGCCAGCTTGAGTGTGGGCTCACCTGGTTTGAGCAAAAGCTCACCAGCTTGGACTCAAGGTCGCTGGCTCCAGCAAGGGGTTACTCGGTCTGCTGAAGGCCCGTGGTCAAGGCACATATGAGAAAGCAATCAATGAACAACTAAGATGTCGCAATGGCAACAAAAAACTGATGATTGATGCTTCTCATCTCTCCATTCCTGTCTGTCCCTAACTATCCCTCTCTCTCTGTGTCCCTGTAGAAAGAAAAAAAAAATTAGGATAATAATGTCTTCTGATGTTTTCAGTAAAAATTGGGCTCAGACCTCTGTACTGCCTATATTTCAGGTTGTCAATGTTGCTAAAAACTTCCTGACATATGAAACTGCTTAGTGGAGTATAATTATGAAACTCCCATTTAAGAGTTTAAAAATACTAATATTAAAAATTATTTTATTCTATGTGGAAGACTTGGGCACATCATTAATCTTCATAATATATACTTAATTTTTACCCAGATCTAAAGGTCATATCCTCATCTGTCCAATCAGAAAATTCTTGTCTTTACTAAAAAAGATAGTCAAAGTAAAAGTTGCTGTACCTAACTATTGTATTTTATCTAGTGTTAAGATAATGGCATTTCTTTGCAGTTTAAAAATTACATGCCACAGCTGCAAAAAGAATGTGTATCAACATTCTAAAATAGAACCATTTATGTTTTTACAAAGTAAAATTTATGAAGATAGAGGAGTTTCCTTTGAAAATTACTTTCAAAGCATTTCAGGGTCCAACCACCATTGTCATTACTTTCTTTATACAAATGATCCAGTGTAGGCCAATTGCTACATAATTTTCTATCCATCAAGGCTAATGGAAAGAAATAAGATGAAAAGAAATGTAAATTCAAAATCTCTGTTCATGGTCTAAAGGCCCATTGTTCAGCCCACTTTCTACATGCAGAAAGCTGTCATTAATACACCATTAAAGATGACATTAAGACTTCTGTTCTATAAGCTGTAAGTTATGTCTCAAATAACAAACTTTACTTGAGCTCCTTCTCATCTGATATCTGATCTATAAATATCTCTATGTTAGTTATAGCCTATAGGAGTGTAATGGTGCATAGTATAAAAATATATGTACCTTGCTTTAAAAAATTCCTTCTGGAGCATATAAAACTTGAAGAATTAAAATTAAAAAAAAAGAGAGAGGTAGGGGCAGGAGAGAAATTGAATGGATTTTAATTACTCCTTTAATGCCAGACTTGCTATTTGGCACACATGTAGACATGCCCAAATGTTTCTGTCAACACTAAGACCTTCTGCTGAATGGAGAGTGATCCCCAGGCTGACTTGGGCTAATCTCTGAAAGATGCTGCTGTACCACTTCTCTCTATTCTGAATGTTACCGTCAAGAAAAGTTTGGGATTTCTCTCATTGCCAACCCTTCCCATTATGTGCATTTGAGAAAGCAGCATACATCTTTTCTCTAAATATTCTATTTGATAGTGAATGTTGGTTTCTTGAACTACTCAGCAAGCTCGAGACTCAAGCATTTAAAGTACCTTTCACTAAGAAGTTGCTTAGGGAATTGCTTTCATAATGACCTAGTAGGGAAGTGCAGAGTACCTGGCTTCTGAATTGGAATATGAAGTTTCCAAATGGGTAAGGAGGCACAATAAATCAGGCACTGTCTCCTTTCTAACCCTTCCGATCTGCCTTGCTCTTGTTCTCAGATCCCCAGCAAACTGGCTCACACTTGACCTTACCCTAAGAGCTGTTCTGGTTGTAGAAAGAGAGTACATAAGAAGCTGCTAACTCAGGGGGTCATTGGCTCAGGATGGAACTCCATTCTACCCTGAGGTCATACACCTAGTGCATAGACCTCTTGTCTACCACTGCCTCTTATGATCAAGTGGACTCTTGACCTCAGCTCTTTATTCTACATCCTCCTAACTTAGGCATATCACTAGTGTCTCATCTGACTGTCTTCTGCTGAGCTCTTCTTTTCGGACTTAATCTATGCTCTTCCTCATCTCACAGGCCCTGTTTGATCCCTTGTAGGCCTACTGTGGCTTGTTGCCACCCAAGTCCGGAGGTAAAGGACAGTAAAACCATAGAATCTCTTTTGACCAGAAAACATTGTGACTTTTGCAAGGGGCTAAACCTGCTTGGAGTCTGTGTCTCTCTGTAACACCAGGGGTTGTATTGGGTCATCCCCAGGGTCTCTAAGAATTCAAGGACTCTAGGAACTGCAGTCTCTTCCCTGCTTCCATCCACCCTTCATTTTCTGACTTTGTTTCAAAAAGCGACCACGAGTACAAAGAACTGTGACACGCAGGTAGGACTCCATCACCGCTTTAGAAAGAGCAACTTGGAAAGATCACAACATTTATCTTTATTTGCATCACCTTGTAGAGTTTAGAGTGTGTTTAATGTGGGCTGTTGAGAATCTTGGCTCATGCCTGTGCAACTCGTGTTTGAAGGGAGCTCTTCCACATAAGCAGCAGGAAAGTGGCCTTTTTTTCCATTTAAAGATCCAAACCACCATCCTTCTTCATGTTTCTTGTGTACAGTCACGATGTCACCTGTGAAAGGGCACATTTAGTTAAATAAATGGGTCTCTGCAATTTGGGCACTGGTCTGAGCCCGACTGGTAAGACACTTTTTGGGAGAGTCTACTCTCGAGGAGTTACTTGGTAGCATTGCTTTGTGCAACTGATTCAGAGGAAGCAAAATTTATTGGCCACCTCTGTATGAAGCAAGCAGTAATGTAGAAAATTTAAAAGAGTAAGATAATGGACAGCTAAGTTATGTCATAATATAGTTTGATTAAAAACAGAATCATATTGGAACATATGTCCTTCTCATGTTGGCTGGCTTACTCTGAATATAGCTGATGGGTTGTCCCCAAACTCATTCTTGATGTCTGTGCTTTAAGGATTTCTCATGTTGGTGGTTACAATAGTTCAGTATGTTGACTACTATGTCTTTGCTTCCAGACTTTTCTTTAGATCAAGACAAGCTCTCTCCATTAAATGTGCCAGCTTAACAGTCCAAAATTTCACCTTTTAGTTTTGCAAAGAAATATAGCTCCTCATGCAAGATTTAGAAAACTTTAATAAAATAATATTTTGAAGACAATACATTTTTAAATCCATGATTCACATAAATAGAATACCTACATAAAACACGGCTCTCCTCTAATTCCCTATTTTAAAAAATACTATTTTGATATAAATAACCCTAAAGCTTAATCTGGTGTCACAAATCCTCTAGCTAAGTCATTCTCTTTTGAGAGAGAGTCCCTTCTCTCTGTGGCATTCTACACTGCAAAGTGGAAACAGCCACTTTTTTCAGGATCCCAAAGCTTATTTTTTTTTACCATCATTCTAAGATAATTTTTTTAGTCTTTCTTTCATTTTGTTCCCCAGTCGTTTCTTCTTAAGACAAAGGAGACTGCTAGCCCCTCTTCTATCTCTCCACAGTCATAAATCACTATTCATTCTTAGAGGAGATCATTTTCAGCCTAAGTTCGCCCTCTAATGAGTTTTCTCAGGTCAGTAGATTGACACAATCTACTAACAGAAATTCAAATGGATAATTTAAAATGTTATTGCCAGTTTTCCTAAGCCCCAATGTTTCATTTCATTTATAAAACCCACTTATGTTATAAAATATAAGCAGGCTTTGCAACCAGGGAAGAATTAAAGACAAACAAGATGGCCCACTTATCGTGTAACTATGTAACTCAACCTCAGGACCCTGGGTTCTAGATGGCACCTGGGAAATGTGTTTTTTATTTATATGGAAAGTGGGAATATAGCATTTCATTACCTGCTTACTGCTGTAGATATGCTCAGCATGACATGATGGTAATAAAGTGACATCTATAACACTTAAAACTTTTAAATAAAGGCAACGTTGATTTAAGAAGAATGGAGGAGAGGATCTACTTTCTCTTTCCTTTGTTCTAGTCTTTACTTACTTCTGAATTAGGAGGAAAAGTAATTGCCTGGAGAAATCTAATTGGTACACTGAAAAGGAAACACCCACTAACCAACAATAAATATGTGGTGTCTCTGTTGTTTGGCTTCAAAAACCCATCTCTGGGCTCAGGGCACCATGTCCTGCTCATGGATAAAAGCTTTCTCCTATGACACACTCCTTGTTGCTAACCTTTCCATTTCCAGGTCTCTGCTCTAGCTTTCACATGCAGATGTGGTTGCTAACCAGGCACACAAAGACAGTTAAGGCTGGTGACATATTCTTGTTTAAAAATGTTGAGGTCTATATAACCCATTATGTAATACCTTTCCATGTTAAACAAGAATCTGTAACACAAAGAAGGGGCTCTCCTTCCTTAGATAGGTCACAAAACATTTTCCTAAAAGATGAGCAGGAGAAAGAGTAAGCTGGGAGTCCTTTGTTCTGGGTTCTAGAATTTACACTTACACTAAGCCATGAGAGGAAGTCACTTCACATCATTGTGCGGTTAGCTTTTGGAAAAGAAAACAATAGATCCTGGCTGGGTAGCTCAGTTGGTTAGAGCGTTATCCCAGTATATCCTGGTTGTGGGTTTAATCCCTGGTCAGGGCACATACAGGGATCAATCAATGAATGTATGAATGAGTGGAGCAACAAATCAATGTCTCTCTCTCTCTCTGCCATTTTCTTCCTTTTTTTTTCTAAAATCAATAAATATATAAAAATTAAAAGAAAAAGATAGGTCACATCTCTAAAGACTTTTCATTACTCCTTTCTACCCTCTTAGAGTACTGTGATTAAGCATGACTGAGTCTCTAGGTTCAAATCCTGCCCCACTACCTGTGGCTTTAGCCAAAGTGTTTATTTACCTTTCTATGCCTCAGTCTCCTCAGCAAGAAAAGACGGGAATAAATAACAATACCCACTTCAAAGGGTTTTATGAACATTAAATTGGACAATGTGCTCACAGTAATGTCTGACACATAATAAACACTGAATAGATGTTAGCTATTTTTATTATGTAAGCTTTGTTTTTTCTGTGTTTTACCTTTATTTTCTAAGAAGGGTGGTTGTAAAGCTGAACTGAGTTGACATGGTAGTAACTTTTAACGCTGCTGTACTAAGACAGTTTTATTCAAGTTAAGAATTTCAACATGGGAAGGCAATTAAACATGTGAGAACAATTCTTACCTATTTCCAAATTCAATTCATCATCTTGCCTGGCTTGAAAAGAATATAAGGCTTTGCAAAGACTATTGCCGTACTGGGCCACACCGGAGGCTGAAAGTTGGATCAAGCGATAATTACCAATGCTGTGTCAGTAAGCAAGAGGAAGATGATAGGAAGCTCTTCAGTTATTTAGCAGTGTGGTGCAGAGCTTACATATATAGAAGTCTTCTCAAAAGAAGAGTTTATCATTTTACATACTATTTAATCCTTGATTCAGTAGCCATTTATGATGTAACTATTATGTGTATGTACTATGTATATTAAACAACCAATAACTATATCATAATATAGAAAATAAATCTGGAGAAAAAAGTTATTGTAATAATAATAATGAAGATGATTTTAAATTATTTGCTTCCCACATGAACATAATCACCATCAATCAGCTAATATGTGTGGTATGCATGTTTTGCTGGGTGCATATTTTGGAAAACATACACCAGTTTTGCCATTCAGGTCTAGATAGAAGGCACTTGGAGCACATACTTCTTACTATCATCCCTAAGTACTTATGGAATTGTTTCTTAACCAATGTGATTGTGAAGCTCTAATATACCATGTAAACCATAATATCCTGGATTTACTGAAACTTTTTTTTTTTGCAAATTTCTAATCAAGAAACTAGAGAGTCAAGATTATGGTAACTATAGTGGAACTCTGAGGGACAACATATGTATGTTGGATGAACAAATGACTAAAGTCAGGTAGCTGAATAAAGGGGTAAGTTCTGGGATCAACATGTTTCTCATAGAGAAGACAGGATGTCCATGGAAGTTTGGAGGAAGCTTTGGAGAGAGAGCTCAGATCTCCTCCCAATGGCTTAGGGGTGATTATGTGTCTACTACCTCACAGGGTTCTGAATACCATGGAACCAGTCATCTCATATTATAAAATATCTCCCAACCCTCCACTCTTCTTGACTCCTTCACACTTTTTGGATTACATTTGCACCGAAAGCTACACATTCTAACCAATTAATAAATTAAATATAAATTAAATGTAGATTTCTTTTTTTCTTTTAATTTTATTTAGGAAATTAAACTTAACAGGGTAAATGAAGATTTCTTTCAGCTGGTATATATCAATGTGACTGTGAAAATAAAATGTAAACATAGCAATGTGCTTTACTGATGGGATTTAGCCCAAAATTATTCTGGGCATGGGATTACCTGTGGCTGAAGAACTTGGATTGCTCTGCCCACTGGAAGATGTCCTTCTCACAATGTTCTCTGATCTCTTCATCAGAAAAGGCCGAGATAGTCTTACATAACTATGTGTCTGCTGCTGTTCAAATGATTTTTAAAGTCATTTTAACTACATGATTACTCATAAAAAATAATTCTTCTGTAGCTATTTTCCTTAGGAATTTGTTTTTTCAATTTTTTGGAGGAGGGTATATATAAGGAATTAATTATGTTCCTAAACCCTACTATAGAATTTTCTTATATCTGAAGTCTTAGTATTTTCAGAATTGAACAATTATTAACCATATTTTATAGCCTGTGTTTGCAATTCTTACCTGTACTTAGGCAAAATAACATCGACAGCATTACTCCTACAAATTCAACTTTAATTAGCTTTAAACCAAATGAATTTCCATGGCTCTGCCTAAGTGATTGAGCCCTTCCTGTTTTCCTCTCTCCTCCTCCCCTCCCCTCCCTACCCCCTTTTCTTTCCATTCCTTTCTCTTCCTTTCATTGAGATCCTTTCCAGCTCTTGAGCTTTTAGAAAATTATCCGTTCACCATAAGATGGTTATAGTGCCCCTTCTGATGGGGAATGGAAAACAGCTACAAGCAATAATTAATCTGTGCATACTCACATGTTCAGCATCAATATCTAAAGAGGTAGCACTGGGAAAATACATGTATCTGATTTTTAAAAATTTTGCTCATGCAGTTTCTACATTGTGTAGTGTATTAAATGGCTGACACTAATGCATATCACAAACCTTATAATTTAGGTCTGTCTGGATACTAAAATTTCAATTTAATAGATATTTTACTATAAAAGCATATTCAAAGGATAAAGTTAAGGTATAAGGAGGAAGAAAAAGGAATCCAAAGTGTTCTGAACTCTTCATCTTTAGTATACAAAGAATATATTCGGTTGTGCTTAGCTCATTACTTCACTCAAAAGGAATAAAAATAAATTCATCTTAAAAATTGTACAGTTGAAATTTGGGACCTATGGCATATGTAATTCATAACAGTTTTTCTTTGCTCTAATGCTACTTTAAACTACTTCACCTAGCAAGCTCAGTCAAGAAATTAAAATCAATCTCTTAAATTTTTACCTTTTCTTTCCACTTGAAGATGGAGTTACTACAAGGATGGCTGGGCTGAGGTCTTTGTTCAAGTTCTGCTAACACTGCTGACAGTTTATAGGCATTTGCTTGTAACAGATCTAGTTTCAAACTGGCCTGTGGATACATCATTTGACCTTGTGAGTAAATTTCTAGAAAGTGAGGCACGACTTCATGGGTAAAAGGATACCAGGATAACTTTCCAAATGACAAAGAAGTCTGGAGAAGTACACATTCAACTCACATGCTGATATACACAGAAAATGCTGAGGAGAGAAGAAACGGGTCCTTTCCTAGAGGAAAGCCTTGGTTGTTGAATTATTCTGAATTCTTGTGAGCAGGGTAAACCAGAAACCTTGATAGATATATTATTCAGTATTTGGTAGCAATGAATAGCTTTACTTAGTTTTATGCTGAAGAATTGGAAAGGGAATGAGTGGTAACGGCAGACAGTAGACTTTTGGAGAGCCTTGTGGAAAGGCGATTGAGGTGCAGGTGCTCAACACTGTGAATAGAAATGAACTCACATCAATAGAATCAAACTAAAATGATGCGACGTAGCGTTTATGTATGTATTTGTTTGGTTGATGTTTTTCCTTGAAGAGGTAAAGTCTTATATTACCCAGAAAATTTGCCATAACACTTCTAGAAACTAGAAACAGTATTCTAGCAAATTTGATTAAAAAACTAAAGATTGAACCTTCAGATAATTCTTAGGTCTTCCTGTTCTATATTTGACCTTAAAGTAGAGACTTTATGATGACTTCTTTGTCAGGCTGTCCACTGAGGGTAAATTAAATAATAGAATCCCAGCATTAGAGGGGCCCTCCTTGTCCAATCTCTTCCTCACCATCACCTCTCCCTATTCTGTATGTCCAACATGGGGATTCCTAAACCTAAGGTCCCTGCCAGATGCCTCCAACCTATGAAGAAGGTCTCTAATCCTTGGAACAATCGACTGCATCGCGGGGGCGGCTTTCTTAAGAAGAATTCAAGCCTCGTGCCTTCTACCATGAGGCCTAGTCTGCATATGAGAGCATCACAGAGAAGTCTCTTTTCTCCTCTATGTGTCATTCTTTCGCACATCTGAAGATAAAACCTGCAACAGTTTCTCAGAGAACATGCCTTGCCAACATTTTTGCTTCAAATATGGTATTTCAAGGACCAAAAAACACTGCATTAGGAATAATTTAAATGAAACAGAGTGTCCTTTTACAAGAAAACATCCCTGGGTAACAAAATCTGTCAATATTACAAGTTTCCCTCCGACAGATGGGTGTGTATGTAAAGAAAGTACATGGGTATGTGGCATCCACTATCGGAAGGCTTGTATTTGTTCCTTCGCTAGATCCCAAACTCTGAATTTAGGGGTCAGATCCTCTCCTGCCTTGTATCCTCTACAGTGTCAATCAGTCCAGTTGTGTATCCAGCTGATCCTAGTACATGTTCTATGCTGTTAAATATTATTTGTATCAAATTGGTTAACTAAACATTTTGTGTTGTCACAGAAAATGTCCTAGAGTCTGTTTTATAATTTTGTAAAAATTGTAGCCACGTGTCATTGCAGGTATATATTAGCCCTCTGTTTGAAAATGAATAGAATTCAGGCTTTTTTTTTTCCACAAGAAGTGTTAAGTCTGTTTCTGCAACAGCCCTCCACTAAAGGACACCTGTGCTAAAAAACAGATAAACTGTGCCTGGCTGTGTCTATCTACTTTCTCCAAAGAAATACTGACGTTGCCTGTTGGAACAGAATTATTAGGTACTTACTCAGAAGAGAATTAGTTAGGCTATATTCAAGGGAAGCAAAGCCTGTCCAGTTTCCTGCATCTTCCAAAACATAGCAAAAAATTTTTACTTCTTCCTGAATTTTTCTCAGAAAAGATATCTCATCAATTTCCTCTCACTCTAATCACAGCATAAAACCCATATCTTGTACACATGGATAATAGAAATTTTATTCTGTTTTTATTTTCGTTTTTATTCCTATATAAAATTCATGGGCCTTAGCTAACTGCCTCTTTACTGTGGGTTCCCTCCAAAGTTGCCACCTTATCCATCAGTTCCTACATATTTCTTTTCTCCTATTATTCCCAGAAGTAAATGATGTTAGTTAAATGGAAAACAGCATTTTTCCATTAATTCTAACAATTCCAATAATACCAGTTTTCAGCTCTCCTCTGCACACTATGTTAACATTTTCTAAGTAATATTTAATCTTCACAAAAACCCTTTGAGGTGGCAATATGCCCATTTTACAGGTGAGAAATCTGAAGTTATCCCTGGTCCCTGTAAATAACAGATCTACATAGATACACATACAGACCTGCTGAATGTAGAACCTGCATTTTTAATCACATTTCTTAACTGGGTTAAAAGCATCTGTGGTTTCTAGACCCTGAAAAAATGACTCTATTTTAGGCACAATTTTTTTCCTGGGATGACACTAAAGCAAACGATCTAAGTAGTTGGATTTTTCCTGATACCTCAAACATTTTGCCAAGGACCTGACCTTACAAGCTCTCAGACTAGATTATTCTAGGTCATGAGAAAGGAAAGGCAAACAGGTCAAATGGGCCTGAAAACAAGCATTCTAAATATAACTTTTTCATCATCAAATCTAGGAAACTGCCCTGCAAATATTTACCTCATCCATTAAGGCTGCTGTGCTTTTCTGGCTCTCTGGGTCTGAGAAGGAGTTATTGGAGTAAGCTTTCAGCATGCGTTCAAGTCCTGGAAAAAAAAAATCATGCTCTCAGTCACCCTCCTCTTGTCCTGGTGAGACTCAGCTGACTGGGGCCACCCTCCCTGGGAGCATGAGCCCAGGAGGATTTCCTAAATGGCTGGTAAATGACTGGAGCTGTTTCTATAAGTAATTGTTATTCAGTTTTACCGAATGGGTGGCCTTTACCTTCATTGGATGAAATGTGGGAAATGCTGGTTGATGCTTAAACAGTCTTGACTGTTATTTTTCCAAGATGAGCTTGTAAATCCTCCCTGCTGACCCTTTCCGTGGTGGATTCCTAACACCACCGTGTTAGGCCTTTCTCGCTACGATATTTACATTTGTAAGCATTTTTCGCTCTCTCGGATTTTCTGTCAAATTTCAGTGCAGCACATTGCTCTGGGTCACATAAAACAAGCTGCACATGTCAGTCACAGTCACAAGTGGGGGCCATTCCATTGCCTGTGTCACTTCAGAGGTGCTCCCTGTTCTAACATGCCCACTTCTAAGTATAGGACTTAATCTGAGTGGTTTTTACATTGTTTAGAAAGTTAGAGTAAAAGGAGACTTGACTTGGGGTGGTGTATAATAGAATTGCACACCTGAAACCTATAATTTTATTAACCAATGTCACCCAAATAAATCCAATTAAAATAAATAAATTAGATGAGTTTAAAAAAGAAAAGTAAACCAGAAAACCAAAAGCCCCATTACCATGTTTTTCTTTTTCTTTCTTTTCTTTTCTTTTTTTATTCATTTTAGAGAGGAGACACAGAGAGAGAGAGAGAGAGAGAGAGAGAGAGAGAGAGAGAGAGAGAAAGAGAGAAAGGGGGGAGGAGCTGGAAGCATCAACTCCCATATGTGCCTTGACCAGACCAGTGCAGGGTTTTGAACTGGCGACCTCAGTGTTCCCAGGTCGACGTTTTATCCACTGCGCCACCACAGGTCAGGCTTTCTTTTCTTTTTTTTAAAGTCAAATAAATTATCCTTTGTTCTAGCCAATGTCAGAAACATAGTAAAATGTTACACTTCTGGAAAAGGTAGTATAGTACTTCTATAGTTCTCACAGATAGACCAACATTTTCAGCTTTTTCATTTTCTTTCTTTTTAAAAAGTTTTTTTTTTTTGCCTGACCAGGTGGTGGCGCATTGGATAGAGCATCGGACTGGGATGCGGAAGACTCAAGTTCGAGTCCCCGAGCTTGCCAGCTTGAGCGCGGGCCCATCTGGCTTGAGCAAAAGCTCGCCAGCTTGGACCCAAGGTCGCTGGCTCCAGCAAGGGGTTGCTCAGTCTGCTGAAGGCCCATGGTCAAGGCACATGTGAGAAAGCAATCAATTAAGAACTATGGTGTCACTACAGCAACGAAAACTGATGATTGATGCTTCTCATCTCTCTCCGTTCCTGTCTGTCTATCCCATCCCTATCTATCCCTCTCTCTGAATCTCTCTCTGTCCCTGTAAAAAAAAGAAAAAAAAAGTTTCTTTTATTCACACAAATTAGGTTTGACATATGATTCTTCAAATGAGGTGATCCCTGCCTCTGTCAGCAAAAGCAGAATCACCCTAACTCTGAATGAAATACTTTCCCTTATCAGGCCATTCAGAGAATTACGCACCTTCCTGGTCTCGTGAGGCTTTTTCAATATCTTTTTGCAGTCTCAACAGTTTTGATTTTATTGAAGACCTTTGTCGCTCTTTATTCATTGCATTGTTAGGATCTTCTTCCTTTAGGGGAGAAAAATATTAATCTTTAACAATTGAAGAGGGGAAAAGAAAATGCTTTCCCTCCTAGTTCCAATGAGACTTTCGCTATTTAATTTTAACTGGATGAAAGGAAAAAAAAATTTTTTAAAGCATATAACCTTTGGTTTTATACAGATTGTTCTAGACTTGCTGAATAAGAAAACATCTTTTTGTTCACAGGTTGTAAGTATGTAGCTGAGCACTTTCTTCAATAGAACAAATTATTATTGGAAGATGAGTCTTACTATAGCTATTTCATAGTTTCTTGATAAGTAAATCTATTTATGGTATACTTATCACACTCTATTTATCTTTATTCACATTAGAGTCCTTTAACAGTCCAAGTGTAGTATCACGCATATACCTTAAGCATAGATTGCTTCAGGAGCAGAACAAATGTTTAGTGTGTTTTGTATTGCTGGCTATTGGGAACGTGTGAACGAAACACAAAGGTTCTTCCCAGAATGGGTTTATAATTTACATAGGTCTTGAAGCATAGCACAAGTGACCGAGCAATTCAAGCCCATGTTTGTTCATGAATGGCGCAGACAGGAATGTGTAGCCTCCAAGGGCAAGGGCCGGCACAAAAGCTTTGAGGGGGCTAGAAGACTAAACCAGAGTTTTTCCATCAAGCGGAAGGAGGACAGAAGCTACCTCAGGCAGAAGAAATGGCCCGAGTAAAGGACAGAGGGAGGACTTTGTGGAATGTATTAAAACCAGTAAATGGACCAGTTGCTTAAGCAACTGGAAGAAAAAGTTAGTGGAAGAAAAAGTTGTCTTGAGTAGTTTAGGCCAGATTTTGGGGGCAGAAGTAGGATTTTTATCATATAGACTGTTAAAAACCATTAACAAAATCTGAACTTCCATACACATGTCTCAAGGGCTAAGTGAAAGAAATAATTGGGATGTTAGGGTCAGGTGGGAAGGTGTCTGTTAGGTAAGGAGGAAAACGAGGATCCCAAGGGTTGTGGAAGGTGAGCTTTAGACAGGTGACATGAGGAAAGAGAAGCTGATGATTTGGAGCAACGCGAATAGCCTTTATAAAAATGTAACACACAAATAAAACTGTTTTATTCACATATTGTACCTTACATATGATAAAATGTTGAGCTACATCACACCCTCAGGTGAGCTCTGACCAAATCACAGGATGCTTAACTCCAGCCCTCAGTCCTTCTTTGTGGGAGGAATGCACATCATGACCTGGCTCCCATACCAGTCCAAGACTTCACTGGATCTTCTTGGGGACACCTACTGTTCAAAATGTATCTCTAGGGATAGATCACTATTGGATCAATTAGATCACTATTGGATCAACTAAAGGATGGAGTATACTACTATCCTTTAGCTTTCTTAAATTCCTCCTCTCTTCCAAAGATTTGTTAGAAAGAAGATTAATACTGGTGGAGACATATAAAACTACAGATACAATCTTTGAACAAGGCTTTTAGAGTGACCTTGAAAATATTTTCACATGGCCATCAGCCCTCCCAATATTTGTATTAGATTGTTTTCCTGTCTTACCTTTTGTCCTAGCTTCCATAGCACTAGATAAGAGTCATGCTACACTTGGTGCTATGACTGGAAAGTCAGACTTTGGGGGCATTTTGCCTTAAGGATAGAAAGAAAATCTTATTTATACAACAGATAGGTAGTGGCTAGTTCTTGTGCACTGAAGATTCATAGAAACCAAAAATTCCCATGGGCACATCAATTAAAGATTAATCATGGGGGGAGCAAGATGGCGACGGAGTAGGCGGACGTACCAACTTCCAACTCCCAGAACCAAAGTGGATTACAACTCAATTTTAAGAACCATCACCTGGATAAACCAACTTTGAACAAAACTAAGTGGACTCTTCAACCAAGGAACACAGAAGAAGCCACATTGAGACTGGTAGGAATAGCGAAAACGCGAAGAGGGCTGCCCAGCTCCCCGGAGCAAACGGCAGCCCGGAGAGACCCGTGTGGCGGGAGGAGATTTTGGCGGAGAGGGAGGGACCTGGGTCCCAGGAACCAAGCCCCAGCCTGCAGTCCCAGAGCCAAGAAGAGACGTTTGGACAGTTTTGAGCTGTGAAACAAGTGAGGGAGCTCCCAGGCCTACAGTGTGGAGTATTAGGTCCCTTCCTACTCTGCTGAGGGCTGCTTAAGGTTTTGGGGCGGCAGGACGCTGAAAGGCGGTTCTGTCGGCGTGGGCAGAGGCCAAGCCGGTGGGAGATCGGTCTAGCCCAGAGGGTCGGAGGGTAAGCGCGAGAGCGGTCCGGAAGCTGCGGGCCCGCCTTTAATCCCACTTACGGGGACAAAGCGGGAGGCCAGGAACAGGCAGGCCCTGCGCAAGCCGGCCCTGACCGCGGGGACCGGGCTAGGACCAGGGACGGGCAGGGGCTCGTGGCTGAGCTGACGCTACCAGTCCGACCCCCCCCCCCCGCCGCCCGCCGGAGAAACCGCGGTTGGCTAGTATACGTGCGCGAGCGGGCTCCGAGCGCGGGAATGGGGTGGACCCTGAGACAGGCGGAGGCTCGCAGCTGAGCCCACGCTATTATCCCCATCCGGCCGGAGAAACCCCGGATAGCGTTAATACGTGCACGAGCGGGCTCCGAACGCGGGGGCGGGGTAGAGTCCGGGACGAGCGGAAGTACGCAGCTCGGCGGAAGCCAGCAAACACGCCCGCCCCAATAAATCTTGGTTTCCGACCCTGCGCAAAGGGCCCTGGCCTCGAGGGCGGGGCTAAAGCTCCTGACGGGCAAAAGCTTACAGCTGAGAGCACGTCAAAAGCCCCGCCTAACCCGTGGAACTGTAGCAGCAGGCTCCGACTGCTGGTTCTGGGCGGAAGTCCGGAAATAGGCTGGGTCCACAGCTGAGGAAAGGTGCTCGCCTCTACCCTTGGTGCTAATCTTGTGGCTTCAGTGACAGCCCCTCCCACGGAGGAGAGGCAGAAATCACAGCAAAAGCCACAGTGGGCCGGCGCTGGCAACGCTCATACCCAACCACCCTAGGCGCCGGCAGAGGGGGTGGGGGGCCTGCAGATAGACCACACCTAGAGAACACAAAGGCAACACCTACTGGACTCCAGTGGCCACAACTTGCTTATACACAGAAAAAATGGGCAGGCAGAGGAATGCAAACCAAATGAATCAAGAGAAATCCCCAGAGAAGGACCTGAATGAACCAGATATAACCAAATTACCAGAAGCAGAATTTAGAATAATGATAGTTAGGATGTTCAAAGAAATTAGAGCAACAATGGATAGTCATTATGAACACCTAAATAAAGAGATAACAAGTATAAAAAATGAAATTGAAATAATAAAAAAGAATCAGACAGAAATGACAAATACAGTATCAGAACTGAAGACCACAATGGAAGGAATTAAAAGCAGGATGGATGACGCTGAGGATCGAATAAGCGAGTTAGAGGACACAATAAACAAAGGAACAGAAGCAGAGAAGAAAAAGGAAAAGAGACTTAAAAAATGTGAGGAAACTCTAAGGGAGCTTTGTGACAACATGAAGAGAAACAACATTCGCATCATAGGGGTGCCTGAAGAAGAGGAGAGAAGACAGGAAATGGAAACTTTGTTCAATCAAATTATAGCAGAAAACTTTCCTAAATTAAGGCTGGGAAACACTCCACACATTCAAGAAGCACACAGAACTCCATTAAGGAGAAACCCAAAAAAATCTACACCAAGACACATCATAGTTAAAATACCAAAGCTAATGGATAAAGAAAAAATTTTAAAAGCTGCTAGAGAAAAAAAGACTATCACCTACAAAGGAGCCCCCATAAGGATGACATCGGACTTCTCAACAGAAACACTTGAGGCCAGAAGGGAATGGCAAGAAATAATCAAAGTAATGCAGAACAAGAACCTACAACCAAGACTACTTTATCCAGCAAGGCTAACGTTTAAAATTGAAGGAGAAATAAAGAGCTTCCCAGAAAAAGAAAGCCTCAAGGAATTCATAAAAACCAAACCAATTCTGCAAGAGATACTAAGGGGCCTCTTGTGAACAGTTTAAAGGGAGGAATGAATAGAGCAAAAGAAGAATACAGCTTTAAAGAATAAAATGGCAATAAACAACTACATATCAATAATAACCTTAAATGTAAATGGATTAAATGATCCAATCAAAAGACATAGGGTAGCTGCATGGATAAAGAAACAGGACCCATACATATGCTGTCTACAAGAGACACACCTTAAAATAAAAGATGTTCATAGACTGAAGGTAAAAGGATGGAAAAAAATATTTCATGCAAATGGAAATGAAAAAAAAGCAGGGGTAGCAATACTTATATCAGACAAAATGGACTTTAAAACAAAGGCTGTAGTAAGAGATAAAAGAGGACACTACATAATGATAAAGGGAACAATTCAACAGGAAGATATAAGTATTGTAAATATCTATGCACCAAATATAGGAGCCCCGACATACATAAAGCAGACTTTGATGGATATAAAGGGCGAGATTAACAGCAATACTATCATAGTAGGGGATTTCAATACCCCTCTAACAACACTGGATAGATCCTCAAGAAAGAAACTTAATAAAGAAACAGCAGACTTAAAGGAGACACTAGATCAACTTGATTTAATAGATATCTTCAGAACTTTTCACCCTAAAGCAGTAGAATATACATTCTTCTCAAGCGCTCATGGTACGTTTTCTAGGATAGACCACATGTTAGGACACAAAAATGGTCTCAATAAATTTAAGAAGATTGAAATCATATCAAGCATTTTCTCTGATCACAATGCCATGAAACTAGAAATTAACCACAAAAGAAAAACTGAAAAATACTCAAACACTTGGAAACTAAATAGCTTGTTATTAAATAATGAATGGATTAACAATGAGATCAAAGAAGAAATAAAAAAGTTTCTAGAAACAAATGATAATGAGCATACATCAACTCAAAATTTATGGGACACAGCAAAAGCAGTTCTGAGAGGGAAGTTTATTGCACTACAGGCATATCATAAGAAGCTAGAAAAAGCTCAAATAAGCAACTTGACCCTGCATCTAAAAGAACTAGAAAAACAACAACAAATAAAACCCAAGACAAGTAGAAGAAAGGAAATAATAAAGGTCAGAGCAGAAATAAATGACATAGAGGCTAAGGAAACAATACAGAGGATCAATGAAACAAGAAGCTGGTTCTTTGAAAAGGTAAACAAGATTGATGAACCATTAACTAGACTCACCAAGAAAAAAAGAGAGAGGACTCAAATAAATAAAATTAGAAAGGACAGTGGAGAAATAACAACTGACACAACAGAAATACAAAGCATTGTAAGAAAATACTATGAAGAACTATATGCCAAAAAATTAGACAATCTTGGTGAAATGGACAAATTTCTTGAATCATATAACCTTCCAAAAATCAATCTGGAAGAATCAGAACACCTAAACAGACCAATTACAGCAAATGAGATAGAAACAGTTATCAAAAAACTCCCAACAAAGAAAAGTCCTGGGCCTGATGGCTTCACAAGTGAATTCTATCAAAAATTCAAAGAAGAACTAACTCCTATTCTCCTGAAGCTATTTCAAAAAATTCAAGAGGAAGGAAGAATTCCAAACTCCTTTTATGAGGCGAGCATAATTCTGATCCCAAAACCGGGCAAAGACAACACAAAGAAAGAAAATTATAGGCCTATATCCCTGATGAATTTAGATGCTAAAATTCTCAACAAAATATTAGCCAACCGGATCCAGCAATATATGAAAAAAATCATACACCACGATCAAGTGGGATATATTCTGGAGAGGCAAGGCTGGTTCAATATTCGCAAGTCAATCAATGTGATTCACCACATAAACAAAAGGAAGGACAAAAATCACATGATAATTTCAATAGATGCAGAAAAGGCATTTGATAAAATCCAGCACCCATTCATGCTCAAAACTCTCAGTAAAGTGGGAATACAGGGATCATTCCTTAACATGATAAAGGCCATCTATGATAAACCGACAGCAAACATCATACTAAATGGACAAAGATTAAAAGCAATCCCCTTAAGATCAGGAACCAGGCAGGGTTGCCCACTTTCACCACTCTTATTCAACATAGTTCTGGAAGTCCTAGCTACAGCAATCAGACAAGAAGAAGAAATAAAAGGCATACAAATTGGAAAAGAAGAAGTAAAACTGTCATTATTTGCAGATGATATGATATTGTATATTGAAAACCCTAAAGTCTCAGTCAAAAAACTACTGGACCTGATAAATGAATTCAGCAAGGTGGCAGGATATAAAATTAATACTCAGAAATCAGAGGCATTTCTATACACCAACAATGAAATATCAGCAAAAGAAATTAAGGAAACAATCCCCTTCACTATTGCAGCCAAAAAAATAAAGTACCTAGGAGTAAATTTAACCAAGGAGGTTAAGGACTTGTACTCAGAAAATTATAGAACATTGATAAAAGAAATCAAGGAAGATACAAACAAGTGGAAGCACATACCGTGCTCATGGCTAGGAAGAATAAACATCATTAAAATGTCTATATTACCCAAAGCAATTTATAAATTCAATGCAATACCAATTAAAATACCAATGACATACTTCAAAGATATAGAACACATATTCCAAAAATTTATATGGAACCAAAAAAGAACACGAATAGCCTCAGCAATCTTAAAAAGAAAAAATAAAGCAGGAGGTATCACTCTTCCTGATATCAAGGTTTACTACAAGGCCATTATACTCAAGACAGCCTGGTACTGGCATAAGAACAGGCACATAGATCAATGGAACAGAACAGAGAACCCAGAAATAAACCCACACCTTTATGGACAACTGATATTTGACAAAGGAGGAAAGAACATACAATGGAGTAAAGACAGCCTCTTTAACAAATGGTGTTGGGAAAATTGGACATCTACCTGCAAAAAAATGAAACTAGACCATCAACTTACACCATTCACAAAAACAAACTCAAAATGGATAAAAGACTTAAATGTAAGCCGTGAAACCATAAACATCTTAGAAGAAAACATAGGCAGCAAGCTCTCCGACATCTGTAGCAGCGGTATATTTGCCGATTTATCTTCATGGGCAACTGAAATAAAAGGCAAGATAAACAAATGGGACTATATCAAACTAAAAAGTTTTTGCACAGCTAAAGACAATAGGAACAGAATAAAAAGACAAACCACACAATGGGAGAACATATTTGACAGCACATCTGATAAGGGGTTAATAACTAAAATTTATAAAGAACTTATAAAAAGCAACACCAGGAAGACAAACAACCCAATCAAAAAA
The DNA here is from genome assembly GCA_037038555.1 of Rhynchonycteris naso. Lineage (NCBI taxonomy): Eukaryota > Metazoa > Chordata > Mammalia > Chiroptera > Emballonuridae > Rhynchonycteris > Rhynchonycteris naso. Next base: position 66,143,804 of record CM072997.1, read on the forward strand.
TGGGCAAAAGAAATGAATAGAAATTTCTCCAAAGAGGACATACAGATGGCCAATAGGCATATGAAAAAATGCTCAACATCACTAATCATTAGAGAAATGCAAATTAAAACCACAATGAGATATCACCTCACACCAGTCAGAATGGCACTTATCAGCAAAACAACACAGAATAAGTGCTGGCGAGGATGTGGAGAAAAGGGAACCCTTCTGCACTGCTGGTGGGAATGCAGACTGGTGCAGCCACTGTGGAAAACAGTTTGGAGATTCCTCAGAAAATTAAAAATCGAACTGCCTTTTGACCCTGCTATCCCACTTTTAGGAATATACCCTAAGAACACCATAGCACTGTTTGAAAAGAAGAAATGCGCCCCCATGTTCGTGGCAGCATTGTTCACAATAGCGAAGATCTGGAACCAGCCCAAGTGTCCGTCAGAAGACGAGTGGATTAAAAAGCTATGGTACATATATACTATGGAATACTACTCAGCCATAAGAAACGATGACATCGGATCATTTATAACAAAATGGATGTACCTTGATAACATTATACGGAGTGAAATAAGTAAATCAGAAAAAAAGAAAAACTGAGAACAGCACGATTACATACATAGGTGGGACATGAAAGTGAGGGTATGAGACATGGACAAGAGAGTGGTGGTTATGGGATGGGGGGAGGGAGGGAAGAATGGGATAGGGAGGAGGGGAGGGACGCAGGGAAAACCAGATTGAAGGTGACAGAGGACAATTTGACTTTTGGTGATGGGTATGCAACACAATTGAATGATAAGATAACCTGGAGATGTTTTCATTGTACATATGTACCCTGATTTATTGATGTCACCCCATTAGAATTAATAATAATAAAATATATAAAAAAAAAAAAAAAAAAAAAAAGAAAAAAAAAAAAAAAAAAAAAAAAAAGATTAATCATTATGGCGGCCTCCTTATATTTCAATAGAAGCCTAGTCAAATTTTCAAGGAGAATGAGACTTACTTTATTGATAGGTTAGTCTATAGAGGCATTTTTATTGTCCTTTTAAGAAAGTAATAGAAATATTTTATGGTACATTTTCACATTTCATGGATTACCTACACTATTTGGGAGAAAAAAAAAGAAAGTGCTTTCCTATTGTAATCAAATCTCACTTTCTGCTCCCATCACTACTTTTGCTTCTGCTTTGAAAAGACATTGCTGCTACTAATTTGCTTTGCCTTTATGAGGGTAGGAATAAAAAGGACTCATTAAAGAAATAGCTAGCTACTTTCTGCTGTTTGAATGTTTTTTTTATTTTATTTTATTTTATTCATTTTAGAGAGGAGACACAGAGTGAGAGAGAGAAAGAGAGAAGGGGGGAGGAGCTGGAAGCATCAACTCCCATATGTGCCTTGACCAGACCAGTGCAGGGTTTTGAACTGGCGACCTCAGTGTTCCCAGGTCGACGGCTTTATCCACTGCGCCACCACAGGTTAGGCTACTTTCTGCTGTTTGGAAGGTGGGGAAGGGGAAGGTTGGTCACTTTCCTAGCAGCTGGATTCACCACGATGCCCAGATCTAATTGACTTTCTCTCTCCCCTCATCTCTTGTTTCCTGAGTGTGGATCCTGGGATATTGACTTTGGCTATACTTTTAATCCTGTAGGAGGACATGATCAGGGTTTGATTCTATGTACAGAGAAAGATAAGACTCCTAATATGGACCTTGAAATTGTGAATGAAATATAGCAGAGGGCACAAGGAAGAGCTATCAGGAACTCAGAAGACAAAGAATTCACTCCAAGATAGCAATGAGACGAGATGACTGGGCTCTGACCAGGGACACTGATCTGTTTTAGTATAGATGCCATTAGTAGAGTCATCTAAATGCCTTCAGAATGTAATTTGGTTCAAGGTTTTTGTTTTGTTTTTTAATAAAAGGACTATGAAGAACGTTGATTATTATTCTCACCTTCTAGGATTCATGCCTTTGTGTAATCCCCTCAGCTTGAGTGTGGGTTGCACTTAGATAACTCACTTCTAACAAATAGAATAGGATGAGATGCCACTACTGAGGTTAGATTATAAAAGACTCTGCTTCTATCTTGGGCACTCTGGCTCTTTCTCTCTTGGATCTGAATTCGGAGGGAAGCAGGCTGACATGTGTGCTACCCTAAGGAGAGACCCACTCGGCAAGGAAATGATATCTCCGGCCAGCCATCAGCTGGCAGAGGTCTGCCATCAGCCTTGTGAGCACGCCGAGAGTGGCACGCTTCCCAGGACAGCCCTGACATGTCTGCAGTCCTGGCTGACACCCTGACTGCAGTCTGGTGAGGGACTCGGAGGCACCCAGCGGAGTCATTCCTGGATTCCTGATTCACAGAACGGTGAGACAATAACATAACAATGCAGCAATAGACAATCAAGATGATACACAGTGATCAGGTACAGCTCATGAAACTTGTTTGCCTGGCATTGCTCTCATAGGAGACCGAGGATGAAGATTCAGTCGAAAACCCTGTTTGACTTTCTTCCTTTCCAGAGAACATCAGACATGCTTCCATCTATGAACCACAAAAAAATCCATATTTTATATGAACCATGAAAAAAAATCCGTATTTTCCATTTAAAAAACAAGATGTTTCTTTTACAATTGTTCTCAGTTTTTTAGAATGAATTTCTCAGTACCTAACTAAGGTTTGCCATTAATGCCTTCCATTCCATACTTACAAAATAATCAGTTAATAGGAGCTCAGATTTATTTTCCGTAGATGAAACAGCAGTTTCTTCCATCAGAGCCTGGATATCTTTTTCGACGTCGATCTTGCTGATGGCCCCATGAATCTGCGTGTGGCACTGCGAAGCCAAAGAAAGCAGAACAAGGCTGAAGACTGCTCCCTACCAGTTCTTACCATGCATATTAGAAATGGAGACATCTTTGCTACTCACTGTGGTCAGGGTTTGGCCAAACACAGAAATATGTTGGGTGTACTGGTTTAAGTTATTGCATAAAAGTTTAATTCTTTCCTTCTCTAGCTCCAGGATACTCTGAAAAGGAAAGAGAATGAGGTGAGATCAGCCAATTGTTATGCAAAACTGAAGTTACCCATCTGAGCAACTTGTCCTGTTTGTGCCTCTTGATTATGTCACGTCCAAACTATGGTGATGGAGGTTCTCAGGACGGGAATGGGATTTGGTATCTCTCCTATTTGCCCTCCATTAGCATTGATTTAAATCACACACCTTCCTCAGGCTTTTTTAGCTCAAAAAACATAGATGTGAATACTGTGGGTTACCTGAAATTCACAGAGAAAAGAAAGAAAAAGAATAATTTAAAAAGCATTTGTGAGTTCCAGAGAAAGAGAGTGAAGCCCAGTAAAACCCATGCCCATATCTTCAAAATGCAGTCAGAAACAGAGTATTTCTAGAATTGTTTACAGTGCATAGAAGGCATTCTGCTGGTCTCTACAGGGGCAAAGATGATGAGATACAAATTCTCTTGTTTCAAGAAACTATTTGACACCCGGTTATTTTCTAAATAATAATTAAAAAAAAAAAACTATTTGACAAGAGCAGAGCCCCAAAGTCTGATCAATTCATAATTCTGGCCTAAAATCAAGCCTTGGCAAGGTGTGTGTGTGTGTGTGTGTGTGTGTGTGTGTGTGTGTGTGTGTGTCTCAGAGATTATTGTTTGAAGGTATGAACATAGCCTCCCCATTTTGTATGGAATAACAAGAATTCCATGCTTGGAGTTTCATGACTTTTAGCTGGAAAAGCTAAACAAGAAAGTGATGAAGGTCCCATTTACCTTGTTAGCCCTTGACACTTTAGACAAAGTTAGCTGTTAGAGCCTTGCCACTCAGTACTAGCTGAGTTGCTGACTGATTGTTTTCAGAGAGTTCAAAGAAGTTTAGCAGCTAGACGTTGTGTGAGAAAGCTGGGCAGTGGAGTGCACAGGGGATTCTCAGGTCCTGGGGGGGCAGCTGGGTACATGCCCACAGGACTTTGTCAGAGGTGGCAGGTGTCCAAGAAAACACGTTCCCCATCCTGATTTTATAAGGACAAGGCCTGGGCATTCTTCCTTTATCCAGAGGGCAGATTGGTTTCTCCCATAACTGCCTCCCCAACCCACACAGTGAAGAGCACTCAGAAATTCTTTTATATGAAGACGGCTTTGGGCAAATTCGTGAGTAACATGACCAGAGGAAGTAAGAAGGATGGACTATATCTTGAGGCCTCTGGTCGGGTAAGGGCAGGAAAGTCACAAAGATCATTGGCTTCTCCCATCCTGCCTCTGTTGGCACACCTGCAGGGTCCACTGGCCTGGTCCATTATGGTGTTTCTTTATAATCCTGTGAGTAGACTGCACTCACACTCTGTTGTTATTTCATCTATGGCATAAAGTCATTTAAAATTTTTTAGCTTGACCAGGTGGTGGCGCAGTGGATAGTGTCAGCCTGCAACACTGAGGACCCAGGTTCGAAACTCCAAGTTTACTGGCTTGAGCATGGACTTATCTGGTTTGAGCATGGGTTTACCAGCTTAAGTGTGGGGTCTCTGGCTTGAGTGTGGGATCATAGGCATGACTTCATGGTCTCTGGCTTGAGCCCAAGGTTGCTGGCTTGAGTTAGGAGTCACTGGCTTGTATGTATGAGAAAGCAATCAATGCACAAGTAAAGTGCTGCAGCTAAGAGTTGATGCTTCTTATCTCTCTCCCTTCCTCTCTGTTTCTTTCTTTCTCTCTCTTTCTCACTAAAAATAATAAAATAAAATTTATTTATGTTTCCTAATGGTAGTAAAATTTACATAAAAGAGAATTTGCCATTGTAACCATTTGTAAATGTATATAGTTTAATGGCATTAAGTACATCCACATTGTTGGGCAATCATCACCCTCATCCATCTCTGGAATTTTTTCACCTTGCAGAACTGAAACTGTATCCATCAAGCACTAACTCCCGTTTACCCTGTCCCCAGCCCCTCTGGCAACCATAATTCAACTTCTGTCTTCTGTGAATTTGACTACTTTAGATAATTCATACAACAGGAATTGTACAGTAGTTGTTCTTTTGTGTCTGGCTTATTCTATTTAGCATAAAATTTTCAAGGTTCATCCTGTAGCATATGGCAGAATTTTATTCCTTTTTAAGGCTGAATAATATTTCATTGTATATATGTGTCACATTTTGTTTACTAGTATATAGTCACTTTAACAGTGAGTTAAAAATAAGAGTCAGGCAGTAACTATGAACATCTTTGTCAATCACATGCAATTTTTATTCCGTGCCTAATGTTCTGACATTTTAATCAGAAAGCCTGGATCTCTGCTCTCCAAGATCACCTTCTTTATGCAGCAAGAATCTGCACAGTTTTTGTAAGTCAATGAGAGTCAAATGTCTTTGTTTCTAGTGTTGGTCTACTGCGTCTTTCTCCAAAATTGTAGGCACCAGCCATCTGAATGTGGCTGTGTTCTCTGTCCCCCAGATACAGAATTAAAGACACTGAAGAGTGGCCTATCAAGCATACTGCTTCTCCAAAGGGCAGAAACCACAAGCCTCCTAACAAATATGCAACACAAATTCTGCTCAGTGGTTTGGGACTCAATTGGGACAGTTTCAAAAAGCAAGAGACTTGACAGCATAGAAAATGACTTAGCATGCTGCTGTTGTGATTTAGCACCATGATGAACAAAGGGCAGGAGAGAGATAAAAAACAGGTTTAAGAACACACTGCATCCCTAGTGGGCAACTTTCCTTATTTTGATAAGTGCTAAGACACTAGCATCAGGTTGAAAGTAGAATAACCAGTGTCTCTTGATGGAGATGGTAATGTTGACCGGATTTTAATTACATTTCAGGGACATCATTAAAACGAACTCTGTTTGCTCATGAAAAGAAGCTAAGATAAATTCCACTGTGCAAAGGGAAAAATCTGTATCTCCCTTAATGAATTTTTGCTATTATCTTGATTTTTTAAAAAATAAAATGGGCAGTAGAAAAGCAAAGTACTCTGGAGAACCTAAAACTGCCCTCCTGTGCTATGGAGCACATATGAGGAAGTGTGGAAATGGTTACCAAAGAGCAGTCAAGTTAGGACCTGTCTGAGGCCCAGGAATCATGGTAATTCACACTCTTCATTAATTCTTTTCAGTTCCTGCTGTCCTGGCTTTCCAGTTTATATTACTGAGGAGCTTGGAGGAACTAACTCCATTTTCATCCAAATCGCCTTCACAAAACTCATCAAAGAAAGATCATGCTATTTATAGAGCAAGAACTCTCAGACTTGAGTATGCCTCGCAATCACCTAGACCCCATCCTAAAATCATTCAGAGGCTCTGTGGTTCACTTGGTCTAGGGAGGTGCTCAGGAATCAGATTATAACAAGCACCCTAAGTGCTTTTAGACATTGTCCCAGGGACATAAAGGTCCAAACACACACTTTTTTTTAATCACTTATAATTCTACCCAGAGATGATTGCTGTTAACATTCTGTGTGTATTTCAGTTTAAGTATGTGTGTGTGTATCTTTTTATTTATCAAATTATTTTAAATTTGTATCTTTTTTTTTTTTTTTACTTAATGTTATACATAAGCAGTTTCCTGGGCTATCAGTCTTCACAAGCACTATTTTAATTACACTGGGGAACAATTTTTTTTTCATTTTCTGTTGCATAAGGTTTTAGAACTTTTTAAATATTTTTCTGCATTGTTGATTCCAAATCTGAAATTCGTTTTTTGGTGTATGCTCTAGTTTTTATGCAATTTTAATTTCTTTTTGTTACAGTTAATGGCATGCATTGGTTTTTAAATTGGAGTTAAAGGGCAACGACTCTTGGATTGAACATAACCACAAGGCAATTAATGTTTTACAAACATCACTTTTACATAATTGTAGTTGTTTTAAAATGTAAAAAATAATTATCTGATAAAAACACCCTCTTATTTTGTTTTAAGATTGAATCATGGCTTCTGCGAGTAGGCGTAAATGTAAGAATAGTCCTGACACCTTCTGTTATATATGTGGCTGTTACACACTTCAACATCAAAGGCGCAATATTTCATCATTTGTGACACGTGCATATATTGCCTATTTTTAAGTTCCCCTTGGCGATCAAGACAAGAATTGGGCTCCTCATATTGTGTGTCATAATTTGTGAGAAAATGCTTCATGACTGGACAAATGGAAAACGCAAAGGAATGCCTTTTGGTATTCCCATGGTTTGGCGTGAAGCTAAGGACCACAGCAGTGACTGTTATTTCTGTCTGATCCATACAAAGGGCATTGACAAGAAAAATGGCATATGATTACATATCCTAATATTCCATCAGCAATACGACCTATCCCACACTCTGAGACACTCCTGGTTCCAGTTTTCAATGGTTTTCTTTCTTCTAAGAACAAAGAAAGTGAACATGGTGATCAAGTGTATTTTGAGAAGATACATGAGGAAATGGTTGTAGAATCTGAAGGGTCTTCTTCTGATTCCAAGCAGTCATTAACCCCTCAGCAGTTTAGCCAACCCAAATTGAATGACTTAGTAAGAGATTTGGGCCTATCAAAGAAAGCAGCTGAGTTCTTAACCTTCAGGCTTCAAGAAAAGAATATACTTCACCAGTCAGCTAAAGTATCCCATTTCAGGAAGCGTGAACAAATTTTTGTGGACTTTTTTTCCAAAGATAAACACTTTGTTTACAGTCATGATATCAGTAGTCTTCTCAGCCAGCTAGGTGTTACCACTTACACTCCAACAGAATGGTGGTTATTTCTTGACAACTCTAAACGGAGTCTGAAATGTGTTCTCCTACACAACAGTAATGTTTATGCAGTGGAGTCAATTGGTTATTCAACTCATCTGTGAGAAGATTAGAATGACATAAAAATTGTCCTCGACTTTCTGAAGTATGAGGAGCATAACTGGATCATTTGTGTGCATCTTAAAATGGTAAATTTCCTGCTAGGACAACAAAGAGGTTTCACAAAGTATCCTTGCTTTCTGTGTTTGTGGGACAGCCGAGCTTGGGAGAAACACTGGTCACAGAAGGAGTGGCCGAAATGTGAAGCTCTGGAAGTAGGGATGCAAAATATTGTGAATGAACCTGTAGTTGCCTGAGCGGGCGGTGGCGCAGTGGATAGAGCGTCGGACTGGGATACGGAAGGACCCAGGTTCGAGACCCAAGGTTGCCAGCTTGAGCGCGGGCTCATCTGGTTTGAGCAAAAGCTCACCAGCTTGGACCCAAGGTCGCTGGCTCCAGAAAGGGGTTACTCGGTCTGCTGAAGCCCATGGTCAAGGCACATATGAGAAAGCAATCAGTAAACAACTAAGACGTCGCAACGAAAAACTGATGATTGATGCTTCTCATCTCTCTCCATTTGTCTGTCCCTATCTATCCCTCTCTCTGACTCTGTCTCTGTAAAAAAAAAAAAAATGAACCTGTAGTTAATCGAGACAGGACATTTTTCCCCCACTTCACATCAAACTTGGCTTAATGAAGCAGTTTTTCAGGCTTTGAATAGAGAAAGTGAATGCTTTCAACATATTATTTCTGCTTTTTCTGCCTTGTCTTTTGAGAAGATAAAAGCAGGTATATTTGATGGACCTCAAATTCAAACCCTCATACATGACGAAGAATTTGCCAGGAGGATGAATAAGGAGGAGAAAGCATAATGGCAGTGTTTTGTGGCAGTTACAATGAACTTTCTTGGCAACAAAAAAAAAATACAGAAAACTATAAACTTGTGGTTCAAAGGATGCTGTTGGCTTTCCACGACATTGGATGTAACATGAGTGTTAAGATTCACTTCCTGAACAGTCACCTTGATAAGTTTCTCGAAAATCTTGGAGCTGTTAGTGATGAGCAGGGAGAACGCTTTCATCAAGATCTCAAGATTATGGAAGAGCGTTATCAGGGGCGATGGCACAGAAATATGATGGCAGACTACTGCTGGAGCATCAAACAAGATTGTCCTCAAGATGTACACACACGCAAGAGCTACGAACACAAATTTTTGCCTGAATGAAATTTAAGTTTTGTGCAAATTTTATGATTAAAATAAGTGTTATAATATATTCTATTTCAAAATTGTAGACAAATTCTCATGCAGTCATATCTTTTAGTTTATTAGTGTATTTACTGCATTATATAAATTATTATATTTTCACAAAGATGATGCCCAGGAAGACATTCTACTTCATTATGTTAAACTAAATGTTGAAAATTTTACAATAAGATGAAAACCTAAAATCTTTAATTGCAAAACAACTGTAGCTTACAGAGAAAAGCTAATGTCAGATTTGAGATCAGCATACTCGGATTAGGTAAGAACAAGTGTTCTGGTGGATGCAACAGAAATTTTGTTCTCAGTGTTATTAGTCCATTGTGTAGGATTGCATAGAGTAGATCGATGCATTATTCATCCCTTCCTTTTGTCCATTTGGATTGCTTCCCATTACTTTTAATGTGTTATGAACAGATCTGTGTTTTGTTTTCCATCTACTTTTTAAAGATAGATTTATAGAAAGAAAATTACGTTTTTCAACACGGGTTCTAGAAAAGTATTAAGCCCTAATGTCCTATGACATTCACTGTATACAAGGAGTTACCATCTCCCCTCTGCCTCCACAGTGATACTGGTCACTACCATCCTTGGGAGAACTGAGAAAACAGTTACTTAAATTATTTTATGTTCTGTGGTTTATATGAGGAACACTGGTTGGGAAAGTGAACATTTTTAAGGTTCTTGATTGACATTTATTGCAAATGGCTTTCTAAAATATTTTTTAATTATTATTATATTTTTTATTGCTTAATTGATTTTAGAGAGAAATGGAGAAGGCAAGAGAGAAATATCAATTTGTTGTTCCACTTCCTCATGTGTTCATTGGTTGATTCTTCAATGTGACCTGACCGGGTTAAAGTATCAGGATGACACTCTAACCAACTAAGCTATCCAGCCAAGGCCTAAAATAATTTCTTGAGTAAGTACTGTCAGAACAAAGCATTCAATTCTTGATAATTCTTGGCAATGTGGCTATAATTCTTCAAATTATATTATAAATTATTTCTAACAACTGAATTGTTTCTTCTTGTAAGGTAGGAAATATGGCTTGAACATAGTATGATTATGAAGTAAGAAGACTAATTTGACATGTGGATTGTGGAATTGGTTTCATTATTTAACAGCAACACTTGAAACTTTGTAATACTTCTCACAGTACCTAGCAAACTGCTTTTAATATAGACTAATGAATGCTCTCTGAAAGGATTTGTAAGTTCAATGGAAAGAGCAGGAAGGGATAAGAGGGCATTTCACAGAACCTTTCAATAATTTCTTACATTCTACTTTTACAGAAAAATGATGGGCAGGGGGAATAATTGAAACTGAGCTACCCTAGTTATTTCATTTCTATCTCCCACACTTATAAAAATTCTCTTTTAATTCAAATTAGCATACTTTTGTTATCTGTTTTTATGAATATAACATTTTATTCCTGAGTTTGTAAAAAGCAGAAGATATAGAATGCATAGTGTAGTATGCAAGTCAATGACTTGTTGGTATAGACTGAGTATATACAAGCCAAGGAAATACAAAGTAAGGGAGTTGATATTGGTTAGGGTGAGGGATGACTTGACAAACCTCCTCTTTCTAAATTAAAGCACATCTTAAGAGTAATTCCATGCCTGAACTGTGGTGGCGCAGTGGGTAAAGCATTGAACTGGAATGCTGAGGTTGCCAGTTAGAAACCCTGGGCTTGCCCAGTCAAGGCACATACAAGAAGCAAATACAGTTGATGCTTCCTGCTCACCCCACCTCCTCCTTCTCTTTCTCTCCTCTCTCTAAAACCAATAAATAAAAATCTTTTTTTAAAAAAAACAAAACCAGTAACTCCTCTATTGATAAGTATGAAGACTGTATAAAACTTTTTTTTCATCATAAACAACTGTGCAATAAGCATTTCGATACAGCACACTTGGTATATGGATGTAAATTATTCTTTAGGATATATATATGTCTTATAGGGGAACTCCTGTGTTGTGGGTACATGCACATTTTAGTTTTACTAGATAACCTTAAATTATTCTCACCAGAGCCGTGATGGCGAACCTATGATTCGCGTGTCAGCACTGACACGCATAGCCATTTTCAACAACATGTGGCCGCATACAGCCGCATACCAGAGAAGTAGGGGGCTGCATGCCGAGAAGGACGTTTCATCCTCAGCTCCTGCACGGCCAGGTGCAGTAGCTGAGGATAAAACATTTGCTGTAGTGTAGACACTCTGTGCCGGAGGTCTGTAGGCCAAAACAACAGAACTCTGGAACAGAGAGTCTAGTTCTGGGACTTCCGGTTAGGCCATTTTTCTCAAAGTGACACACCACCCAAGTTATGCTCGATATTTTGGCAAATTTTGACACACCAAGCTCAAAAGATTGCCCATCACTGCACTAGAGGAATACAAGAATGTTTGTTTCCCAATAGCTCTTATTTGCAACACTTCATATCATCACTTTAAAATTTTTGCTAAATGAGTAAGCATCTTTTCATATGTTTATTAGTAATTTGGTTTTCCCTTCTGTAATTTGCTTGTGTATACCTTTTGGGTTTTATTAGATGATTGAATTCTTTCTGTATATGTCTTTTTTGCTGTTAAATTGTGTACATCCCAAGTATTGAGATGGTACTTTATTTATGGCTACATATCTCCAATGTCCAACACAATGTCTGACATAAAGGAATTCCATAAGTGGATAGTATATGAATCAGCTCCCAGACCTAAAATTCACTTCTGAGTACCTAATAGTTAATCCTTAATTTATGCTTTCCTTTAACAGCACTTTCTGAAATTAGCTGAGTGTTGTGTCCACTGAGAATTTAGGACTGGAAATTCTGGCCAATGAAACTCAATAGTCACTGTTATTTTATCCATGGAGAAATTACAACAATGAGAAGTGATGTGATTTGTTTAAAGTCACAACAGCTGTGAGAGTCATAGCTAAGGACAAAGATCATCAGGTCAGGTAGCTATAGATCTGATCTCAATATTCAAAGCCACACAAACTCCAGGGAAAAAGAAAAAGATGTGATGTATAACTTACCTGGTAGCAGTTTTCTAGAGTGTTTTCCCATTTCACTCTAATAGAGCAGCCAGCCATGTTTTTCTGGTAGTAATCTTCATCTTCTTTTGCCAACTTCTCAGCTGATTTTTTCAGTTTATTGAGGAGCTAAAATAAACCACCAAGTCATATGTTCATTAACACATTTATGAAACCCTTTGGTAATTCCACACAATTACACTCCTCCTAATGGCATATTTCTCATTTTCCAGCTAAAGTCTTAGAGTACCTATAGATGATAAAATCAAAGATCTTTTTCATAATGGGGGCGGAGGTCAGAGCTGAAAAGAAATCAAAGGGCCTTTCGGTATAATTCCTTCAATTTTTCATGTGAAGGAAATTGAGGTCCTTAAATATGATGTGGCATGCTCAGGTTTATCAAATCAAGGAAGAGGCCCGATGACAGGTAAGGAGACTCAAAGACAGATCAAGAATCTCCAACTCAAGACTATAATATACTAACAATTTCTGTAGTCTTATTTGGTAAATCCTTTAGGCCTTGGCATTTTTTACCAGGACAGGTAGAGATATGTTCAATCATATAGATTTTAGAAATAGAATTAGGTCTGGCTATCATCCAGTAAGGTTCAATAACATTACTTTACTATCACTAGATAAACTCTGCAGTATCACTTTAAAATCAAACTTCAGGATGTGAGTTTTGTAGGTGAATTACAGCACCTTCATGAGCCAGTTTTCTTATCTATGTGGTGGGGATAGTGATGCTCCCATTTCACTGGGTTGCTTTGAGGATTCAAACAGGTGATGTAGGTAAGGCCTGAAGTGCAAATTAGTATTACTATTACTGCGGAAGAGCCTGAGTGAGACACATGCCAATGTTCACCACAAGTTATGGACAGCTTGACAGATGCCTTCCTTTCCTCTGCCCCCTCCCCCTCCCAATGATGCACACCTTCACAGAAAGCCCCCTCTTGCCAATCACCAAAATTGACCGTTCTGATTGTGAAATCTTCTGGAAAATCAAGGTAATACAAAAATCTCTGGACCAGCATAGCTGAAATCAATTCTCACAATGCTCAGACAAGTAATTTTACATCTCTGAGAAAGGGAGAAGTTGTATTACATGAACGATTCTCAAGCTTGAATGTGCCTAGGAATGATCTAGGGTGCTTGTAAAACTGTAGATTTTTCAGTAGCCATTATTGATTCAGTAGCTCTGTAATGGGATCAGGAAACCTAAATTTTCACTACCTCCTTAGACGGTTCTGATGCAAATGGTCCTCAAACTACAGTTTAAAGAGCACTAAGGATCTCTCTGACGTAAGCAGTTTAAGAGTTTCAAGGACAGAGACAAAGGCTTTTAAGAATGACCCTCTTTATGTTTAAGGACATTTTGACTAAAGTTTTGGTAATGAAGAACATTCATCTAAAATTCTGAATATTAACACCACTCACTTTATTATCCCAGTTGATATACTAGTCATTCAGCTGTCCCTTGGCTCTGATGTATGACTTACACAGGACACATTTGCTTTGTATATCAAGTGTAATGTATCACATTTATCTATAGAGACATGAGCTTGTGAATTTTAATCCGATAACACTGAAAGGGCTGAAAGTGTGCCATGGTCATACTTTGCTAAATCATTGTCCTTAGATCCTTATCAAGAATGCCCAGACCTCCAGCAATGAGAACAAAGTTACTTTTGAGATGATCATTCACATTCATCAGCCTACACTGTATTACTATCAACCAGAAGTTTCTGTCAGCAAATTTATAACAAATAACCCCAAATCAATATAAAAGAAGAATGTAGACTCATATTCTTATTTAAGGAATTTTTCAGACACCTTTAGTAAAATTTGTCAAAGCTTGCATACTTTGTCTTTCTTCTTTTTTTCTCTTGAAACAAACATCTCATTCATTCATCAAACATTTATTGAGTGCCACAGTATGCCATGTACCAAAACCTGGGAATAGAAAATGGAACTAGACAGGCTCCTTCTCTAGTTAGGAACCCTCATTACTATCCCATTATTATCTTGTGTGATAGGTCCCAGGATAATATAAGTATTTAACCCTCTGAGTAGTACAAACTACTACTGTACATCCTCACTCAAAGGGTTAACAAAAAACTCACTACTCGAAGGGTTATGTATCACTGGGGCACAAGAGAGGCACCTAAACAAGCCTTGGAATTACAAAGACATACAAGCTGAGACTTGGCACATAGTGCATGCTTACAGAAATAATCCTCATGTGAATAACCCTAAAATGTAGTGAGGTTAGAACACACAGTTTGAGAGAGAGAACAGCAAAAGATGATGCTGAAAATCAGGCCAGGGTCAAGTCAGGGAAGTTCTTAAAGCCCACAAAGAGGAATTTTACTTTATTCTGAGGCCACTGAGAAGACTTTGAAGGCTTTTAAAAGGAGAATAATATGTTCAGATTTGAGTTTCAGAAAAGTCAGCTTGGCTTGTATGTGGAAAATAGAAAGAAGCAACATGGACAGTCAATAGACCAGTTTGTCAGTGATAGGACACTAAGCAGTGATGATGGCGGCCAGGGACAGATTCTTGGCAGTGGAGATGAAAAACAAAAGAGTAAGATGTTGCTGAAATTAAGAGACTGTTTCTGGAATGGGAAAGTCAGCAATACCTAATGCTTCCTAGTTAAATAAGGTGAGATCTGGAAAGTACCTACTGGCTTTCACAAGGAGAGCATGGATTTGGATGGCAATAACTCTCTCCCTGGAATGGTGGGGAAGGCTGGCTGCGGTATCTTGAGTGAACAGGAGATGAGGTAGTGAAGATAGAGTGCAGACAACTTCTCCAATAAATCTTAGTGTAAAAATAATAATATCTGGAGAAGAACAGGAATAGGGCCATGGAAAGGTGTCTCCCTGACTCTCCCTACTGTTCGAAGATGAGGGGAGCCGGGAAAGCTGATGCGAAGGAACTGTTGGAGAGGGGCATGTGCAAAATCCAGGGGAGAGGGGAATAATCAAGAGAAGCATCCCCGAGGGAGAGGGAAACAGAGCACATGCAGAACTGACCTGTCCCGTGGCACATGTGACTTTAGTAGGCAGGTGGCTGTGCTGACTTCTCTCTACTCAGGAGAGTAGAGTAGGAGGCAAGATAGTTTGCTGAGAGTGGGTAGTGAGGATGGAGGTGCAGGGAGAGTGGAGGTTTAAGTTCAGCTTCCGGTGAGAACAAGGACTGCTAAGCAGGGAAACAGGAAGAATTGCTGAGCACAGAGAAGCAGCTCAGCTCAGGCTGGTGATCACGGGCACTTCTACATATATGTGAGATGAGAAAATGAATGCTGCCTTAGCTGTATAGCTTTCGGACCCCAAAAAGAAAAAGCTAACAGATAAGGCAATGGAGAGAGCAGTAGGCATCTGTGATGTAATGATAGCCAAGAAGGACTATGGTTACAAGACCAGCTGGAGGAGGGTGAGGACTGTAGACGTCAACCTCTCAGGGAAGTTTCTAATGAGGGGAGGAAAAAGAAATTCACCACTAGCTGCCTATACTTTTTATTCAGTTATTGCTTGACATCAATAAAGAATAGCTTCTACGGTGGGCTTTGAATACCTATGACAGGTCCTGGTCCTTAGCATTTTAACATACTGTGGTTTTGCTTCCTTCAAAGCTGTCTCATTATTTAATACTTGTTATGATTATTTCAAATTGTGAAGACTGATGTGTGAAGAAGTAGAAACCATGTAAAAATCTTGCTAATAATGAATTTAAGTTTTTCAACTAATAGTTTCTTCAGATGAAATAATAGCATTATTTGCAATGACAATTTTCTTCGTTTTTTAAGAATGTTTTGGGTTGTAGCGGGGATAGCTGCATTTTCTTAGGAGGACTCCAGGTTTGGGGGAAGGTACGGATGATTTCAAAGCTTTCCAATCTCGGCACATGCCACAAGAGGCGTGTGAGATAATCTGCTGGGGTGCAGGCAGAAAACACTTTATTTTCTGCTTGTACTCCAGTGTTATTTGTGTTCATTTCTGCCTAAAACTACTCTTA
Organism: Rhynchonycteris naso; assembly: GCA_037038555.1. Taxonomy (NCBI): domain Eukaryota; kingdom Metazoa; phylum Chordata; class Mammalia; order Chiroptera; family Emballonuridae; genus Rhynchonycteris; species Rhynchonycteris naso. The sequence goes on from CM072997.1 coordinate 66,159,889, forward strand.
TTTAATATAAGCATTGACACTGGTGTTCACACATGGACAGTGGTGGATTCTTAAGTGTCCTGGGGGATGAGTGAGAATTTTACAGTATGAGAAGACATCAGTATCCTGGGACATGTGGCCATTGATATGTGTCTGGGTCATGCAGATTTATAGATTTATTATCTAGTTTTAATTAGGTTAATAGACACAAAATGCACACAGTTCTCTTAAATAGGTTTCTGCCAAGAAGCTATAGTTTGACATTAATACTAATAGTAGAAGCCTAAGGAAGCCACAGGACACTGTGGGAGCTGCTATTTTCTCCTGCTCCTGGTCATGAGCACATCCTTGACCGCATAGAAAGGCAAAAACCAGGATGTGCTAATGAGATCTGATGAAATGGCCAAAAAATTTTAAACTATCAAGAGTACTATCAGAAATATAAATTCATATTTACTATGGTTAAGGCTGAACCTTGACTCAAGCATGTTTGTGCCTGGAATGGTCACTTAATGATTTTGTAAAGATATGATAATTAGTTAATCATCTAAAACATACTATTTCATCTTTACCTCATCCTTCAACATTTCTACTTTTTTGCGTTTTGTAATGTTCATAACCAATTGCTATAATATATAAAGTACTATCTATTACATACAAGATAGGTAAAGTACATTATATAATAAAGTGTCTATATATTTTTTACTTATTTGAAGGTGTGAGCTGAAAGATGTTTAATTAGGAGGGTTTTCTATCAAAAAAATGTGGATACCACTGGTCTAATTTGTCATCGGTCTCTAATATCTTTTAAAAATATATGTGGACCGGAGATGATGTAGAATCCCTTCTATACTCTGCCACACTACAGCTCTGCAGAGACTCTGCACAGAGGGGAACCAGCCTGTCCTCTCATTCATAGCTTAGGGCAGGGAGCCTGTCTGTCTCCAAACCCCAGGCACCCAGCTGGCCGTGGCACGTTACCTTCTGTTTCTCCCTGTCAGTCATGGTTTGCTTGGAGCTTTCTATAAGATGGAAAAGTGCTTCATGCTTCTTGGTATTCACCATTAGTTTCTTCTTGGCCTAGATTTAAAAAAAAATACAGAAAAACAAACAAACAAAACAACAACAAAAAAGCAGAAACTGATCACGAAAGAAATACTCTTCTGTTCTGGAACAAATCAATGTTCATGTACTAACTTGAATTATTGTGTATTTTTAGTTCTTCATTTCTGCCCTCACCTCAAAATCTGCCGACAGTATTACAATGGCTAATGTTTTGCACTGAGCACCACTGTATATTTCTTCATTAGAGTGGAAACACTCAAAAGGGTTTATATATTTTGCTAAATCATCAAAGTCCTGCAAGCCTCCAAAACAATTTTCTAGCTAGCATGATGGAAGAAGATGGCTTTACCAGGAAAAAGGAATGATATAACAAACATGGAACACAGTCTGTGTTATTCTTTTAAGTCAACCTGGACCACAACTGAGGTTGTTTTTAAGACGCTTTCTTAAAACTTGCACCAATGGGGAAACTTTGCTATCTGATGACCAGAGTTGAGAGCTGGGCTTTTGCCTGGCCTCTTGGACATGCCCTGCTTTTGTGGGAAGGTGTGGGCATGGGGAGAGTTGGGAAGACAGAAACATTTACAGTCCCTCTAGTCTGTTGCTGCCTCAAACCTCAGAGCAGGTTATGGCACAGGCGGTCATTTTCTATTCTCTACAGTTCCAATCAGGGAGGAGGTGACACTCCACAGACAAGATAAAGGGAATTTGGTTTAAATTGGATTCAGCCTGTTTGAGAAACTGAGTTGATTGAAAGACTGTATGGATTTTCACCTCAAAGTTGCAAGAGCTATAAAACCAGATAATGAAGGAAAAAGCTCAGGTCTCTCCGAATCAAAGGCAAAAGTTTCTGAAAGTCTCTAAATACATGAAACCTCTACAAAAGGGAATTCAAGGAGCAAGAGGCTGCTGGACCCGGTTCCTCCACCTTCCACTGACACACGCCACAGGTGAGGGAGAGCAGGAGGCGAGAGCTCTGAAAGCTTGCCCTCTGTGTCACCAGAACACACTGCACTTCCTTACCGACACACTGAATCCCTTGAATGATCACTGGGGAGAAAATTACTATAGCTCAAGAATTTTTTGTTCTTTATTTTCTCTATCACTCTCCATAAAAAAATAAAATCATTTTTATTGGGAAAATTAGTTGGTGGAAACTGGGAAATAACAAAAGATGCTTTCTGTCCTTGAAAGCAATTGCAGCTGCTGAGCACGTTTCTCTCTTTTGGGCCATGATAATTAGGTTTCCTGTGAAAGCTGAATAGTTAGAGAATGGGTTCTTAAAAACAAATTCTGTTTGAGAAAGCTTATAAAATGAAGAGCAAAACGGAAAACCAGTGACTGGACGCTTCTTATGAGACTTTTAAATAAGTATTGTAAATGTGATTCTCATGAGCCTACTTTCCTGGGTATAGAAACTCATGTATCTCAAATATATGTATCTCCAATTTCTTGTTCACATCTTTGATCTCAACTAGTCATCAATTTCAGCAGGAGCTTCAGTGGCAAGGCTGGGGCTGGCTGTTTGTGCCTGTTTCTGAGGATGTCGCTGATAATCTACATACATATGGGTGGCTGTCTACTTGGGAAGGTTCTCTTTGGGGTCTGACACTTTGGCGATAAATAAGGAAAATTTCAACTTCTGGAGCACAAGCTCTTTTTTTTTCTTCTTTTTTATTTTTTCTTTTTTTCCAGGGACACAGAGACAGAGTCAGAGAGAGGGATAGATAGGGACAGACAGACAGGAACGGAAAGAGGTGAGAAGCATCAATCATTAGTTTTTCGTTGCCATTGCGACACCATAGTTGTTCATTGATTGCTTTCTCACATGTGCCTTGACCGCGGGCCTTCAGCAAACCGAGCAACCCCTTGCTGGAGCCAAGGACCTTGGGTCCAAGCTGGCGAGCTTTTGCTCAAGCCAGATGGGCCCACGCTCAAGCTGGCGAGCTCGGAGTCTCGAACCTGGGTCTTCCGCATCCTAGTCCGACACTCTATCCACTGCACCACCGCCTGGTCAGGCTGGAGCACAAGTCCTTTTAAAGAGGGTCCTGGTGTTTTCTTGGCAGATTCTTTTTCTGGTCCTTTCTACTCAAAATGAATTCCTCCTAAGCCGATTATCCTCAAGAAATCTTCTCTACATATTTCTGAGCTCCATCTACTATTCTCTCTGCTTAAGAACCTATAATGAATGATATGCTCTAAATTCTCACACCAGGTCCTAATTCCTCTCCTTAGAATTCACTCACTATTTCCTACACATATGTTGCCTATCGACTAAATGTAAAATTACTTGGAAACAAGAACCACGTATAATATAGCGTGGTATACAAGTGGACCGTACACACTTGTGGTATCAAACGTACATGCATTTCCTTTTACATATTGCTTCCCACCCCTCATGGTGCTCCTCTCACTAGTGAGAAAGAGCTTACAAATGCCCTTATAGAAATCATAAAACTGAGACTCAGATAGTATTTGCCACTTGCCCTAAATTATAAATTCTACAATGAGGCAGTCAGTATAGTGAAATGATTAAGAGTAGTGATCCTAGAGCCCAACAACTCCTTGTAGAACTCCTTGGTTCAAGCATTAAGCAGCTTTGTGTCCTTAGGCAAACTATTTACCTCTCTGTATTTCAGTTTCCTCACCCATCTTTAAAACGGCGCAGCGCAACATGACATACCACACTGGGTTGCTGTGATGATTAAATATTTAGTACATAGTTATTGGTACACAATAACTGATATATAAGTGTTGGCTATAAATAACAACACTGGCTGAGCCCTGCTCTTCCACTGGCTGAGTTTAAAGATATGTCTATATAATAACTCAGGTGAGGGAGCATCCTTCTCTTCAGTTAGCACTTAGAAATACTAACACTAAAACACATTATCACAATTATGCAAAAACAAAAAACTTCAATCCTATAAACTGAGTTTACACAAAAGATATCTGTGTTACTCACTTTAATTTGTTGATTCCAGTTGCTAATGAAAAGATTTGCTGTCTTTTCAACTTCGTTATCAAGCTATTGAAAAGAAACAAAGAAAAACTTTTTTTGGTTGTTTTTGTCTTCTTTTGAGTCATAGTGCTGACTTATCAGTTGGAGCACAATTCTTATCACAATTCACAGAAATTTCAAAATCTTAAAGTGAACATATTTTCTGAGAAAAGTAGCCAGACTATATTGCCCCCCATCAGGAACCTCTTGACAGAATTAAGCCTGAATGAATTTAGTAAAATAATTCTTTCTAATAAATAGCTGCATGAAAACAACATAAATGTGTTCACTGTGTGTGGAGGAAGAGGAGGGTCGGGCACACTTTGGTGTCACATCCAGTCCCGTCACTTTCTCCTCAGTCTCATTCCATGCAGCCCAAACTCGACTGCCAAGAGAATTGGTATCAGTCCTGGCAGTGCTACTCTTACTCAGTGTCTCCTGGCCTCTGAAGTGAATATGTTTTCAGCTTCAAAGAGATTTAATTCTTAATCATAGTTAACTTTATTTTTTTCTACTTTAAACAGCCAATGAGACAGTACTTAGTAATAATGAAACTTTTTCGAGGCAACCCACCAAAGTCAAACTTAAGTTAGAGTTTTTTCAAACCTTTTTCTTGGACCACTGGCCTTTTCACCATACCCACAGATCAGCCATCATTCAACCACTTGGAGACTTAGCAATAATGTATTTTTATTTTCTCCAACTGATTAAATTTGGACTATATGCTTTATTGTAATAAATACAATATAAATAACTTTATGCTTTATGCCTTTTTTTTTTACTCTATGCATGTGGCTGAAGTGTGGAATGAGTTTATTTTTATAAAAAAAATTCTAATCCTTTATCTTTTGTGTGAGAGTGGGAGGGGTGGTGGGGGTGCAGCGGGTAGGGGCCACGCTGAAAGGAAGATTACAAACTGGAACAGCATTGGGAGGCTCATTGCATTAATTCTTTAAGGCACTGTGATGATAATCACAGCACTGTGATTAATTTATGGTAAGTGCTAAGGAAATGCTAGTATTGATCATATTCTAATGTGGTATAAAATATTTATAAATTAATAAAATATAGATTTGTGTTTGGATTTTATTAAGTTGGTTTGCAAAGGCAGATCATTATACTGATTTCTACTAATCACTGTAATTTACCCATCATCCTATCCCTCAGTAGACCATCCATTCTGGTAAAAACACATGCATGTTCACACATACATCAATTCCATTTCCTGACTGAGTCTAATAGTTTGAAAAACATCATTTTTCTTCCCTCAGGGTTTTTACAAATCCCCTCATTCTGCTGGCTTACTACCTTTCAGCCCTGCTTTGTCTGGCTGTGACCTCTTGAAACTCCCATTGGTCTCTACCCCTTCCCTTCACAAGGATCTGCTACTACTATTGATTGCTTCAGAATTTCTTCCTTTTCTTTCTTTTTAAGTGAGAAGTCGTGAGGCAGAGAGACAGACTCCCACATGCATCCCTACCAGGATCCACCTGGCAAGCCCCCTACCGGGCAAAGCTCTGCTCATCTGGGAAGTTGCTCCATTGCTTGGCAACCAAGCTATTTTAGCACCTGAGGCAAGGTCATGGACATATATTCAGAGCCTGTGGCCAACTCGCTCCAAGGGAGCCATGGCTACAGGAGGGGGAGAGAGGGATTGAGAGAGAAGAAGAGAGAAGGGGAGGGGTGGAAAAGCAGATGGTCACTTCTGCCGTGTGCCCTGACCAGGAATCAAACCTGGGACATTCACACACCAGGCCGATGCTCACTGAGCCAGCCAGGGCCCAGACTTCTTACCTGCAGTTGGTCTTGACATAGTGACAATGACCCACACCTATAAGAACTAAGAAACTTTCTTTAAACACCCCTTATGTTGCCTGAAAATAAATTTAAAAGTGATTAACTACTGTATGACATACAAATAAAAAGGAAAATAAGTATAAATGAAGCTGTTTGGGCAGGAAAGGTTCACAAAGATTCTAGAGCATTTGCTATACAGAAGGACCAGGTGCTCCTGAAAGAATTGTTTAGTGATTTTTCTTTAATTTGCAGGCTGTTGGAGGATTTACAACTATTGTTGCCTTTATCTAATCCCAAGCTGATAAGCATAGAGAAACATTTATTTTTTAAAAATGTGCTTACAATTGTCTTATTTATAAAAAAATTATCTATTCATTAAAAAATAATGGAAGTACAAAGAGGTATAAAAATGAAATAAAAATAAACTCTAATTCCACTATCTAGAGATAATTCATATTAGCCTCAGGAGGTTCTTTCTTTGTGTATATACATATATTTATTTTATAAAATTGAGGTCATATTGATAATTGTTTTTATCCTGCTTTTTTATTTAACACTATATAATGCCTGAATAGGCACTGGTGTATAGGGTGTCCGTTGGGGATACTTAGGACCCAGGTTCATAATCCTGAGGTTGTTAGCTTGAGTGTGGGATTATAGACATGATCCCATGGTTGCTGGCTTTAACAAAGGGTCACTGGCTCAGCTGGAGCCTCCCAGTCAAGGTACATTAGAGAAAGCAATCAATGAACAACTAAAGTGCCTTAACTATGAATGGATGCTTTTAATCTCTCTCCCTTCCTGTCTGTCTGTCCCTGTCTCTCTCTCTCTCTTGCTAAAAACACCAGTATATAGTAAAAAAAACAACAACAACAACAAAACCTTGTCATTAAATTCTTCTATAAGGTCTTAGATGGTTGCCTAGTATTTCATTGCTTGAATTTATCATAATGATGAAGACATTTCTAGTTTTTCAGTATTACAAAAAATATTTAAACAAACGTGTGTGTGTGTGACAGATTTCTGAAACCTAGTGTCATTTTTAGAGCACCTTTTATTTGTTGAGCCAAAGATAGAATTCTTGCTTGAACACAGGAGAAAGAAAGATTGTGACTTACTGATTTTCTCTTCTTATCATGTACACTCAGGACTTGATGAGTTGGTTTTATTGCTTCTAACTCAATTGCTTTGCCAAGTTTCCTGGAAATAGAATGTAAGAGATACAGAAATATAGTATTAGGATTTATATCTACTCTCCAAATTATTTTCTGGGGAAATAAAATGATGTGTTATGGCAATTTTGAAGTGGAGTATGGTAGCACATCCACATGAAATATTTACCACTCCCTTTGGGGTTGGAGCAAGGCTGGGAGGGAGCACTCACTGGTGCAGGTCTGCTGCAGACTTCATGCCCTCCGAGACCCAGGCCCAGGCACTGATGACATAGCTGCAGACAAAAACATGGGCACAAGTGTGCATCATTTTCCCAGGAAGTCTGACTCATTGCATTCAGCAATTGTATTCATATTCTTAATCTTATTTCAGTTTCTCCATGCGATTAAATGCTGTCGATGTATTCATCTGCACTATACTAATTACAGAAACTGCTATTTTTCGGTCAGTTTTACTGTGATTTTCATTTTCTATTTCATGTCTGTAGAAAATCAGTAAAATCAAGTAGCCAAGGTTGAGAAAGCACTTAGAACAGGCAGGAGACAGCATGCTGGGGGCAGAGGGCCCTCAAAGACCATCTTTTCAGGCTCCTCATTTCATGGATAATAAACTGAGGCTCAGAGAAGTTCAATGACAGAGGATTCCAGAGCCCTGATCACGTCCTGCATGCTGCTCTCAGGTTAGGGTTCAGATTCTGTTCCCTGTGGCTTTTAGAACAACAGCTGAGATATTTTGTGGTCTTGTGAACAGTATCTCAGCCTAACAAAAGGATGACAGTGCCCTGTCCTTAGCAGTCAAGAGGAAGGACTAGGTAGTGTGGTACTAACTGCAGCCTTCAAAAGTCAGGACAATAAGGCCAAGTACATCAGTAATGTCAGGTACAGAGAGGCCTGCATGGCCCTTGATGGAGGGGGAGGGGACAGACATGTGCCCTTAATGAAATCAGGATGGTGCAGAGATTTTGACTCCAGATGACTCAGGTTGCACCCTGTAATCAGGCAGATAATGGGAAAACCAGGTCAAAGAATGCCAGATTTACTGCATAGCCAAAACCAGGCACCAAACCAGGCACAAGAGAGCACCTACTGTATTCTCCCAATTGTAGGAAATTCCAGAAAAGACAAAATGACCCTATATAATGACAGCAAGCAGATCCGTGGTTGCTTGGTACTAAGTTGTGGGGAGGACTGCAAACAGTCATGAGGAATCTCCTGTGTGATGAGAATGTCTGTGTTGATTTTGGTGGTGGCTACACGGTGTATACGTATATCAGAACTGACCAAACCATATGCTTCAAATGGGTGATTACTGCCTGTAAATTAAACCTCAACAGAGTTGACTTTTGTTTAAAAGGAAGCTAGGAAGCTAGGCACACTTTTGGGGAGAAGAGGAGCTGGGCAACAGAGTAGGAAGCCGAGGGTACTGGCCTCAGAGTCTGTGTCTGAATTCATGTGCTCCTTTTGTTTCTGTGTGATCTTGGAGAGGGACACTTGATTTCCTGGACCCTCACTTAACAGGACTTTTAAAATAGAAATAATTTGGATTATTTATACCAGTACCTAACACAGATTTGGGTACAGATAAAAGCACAATCAATGTTTATTATTAAATATTATTGTGCCAATCCTGGCTAACCAAACATTCTGGACATGCTACTCTCTGGGTGTACCATGAGGGGTGCCAGAGATGCAATGCAATAAGGCATACACCCTATACCTCTCATTCTTTAGGAGAGAGTTAGAATCAAAATCATAATGAACACTCATGGGGCCCTTCTTGTATTGTGTTATGTAATAGTCACAACAATTATGTGAGAGAGGTTTTATTTCCATTTTAAATTGATACTGATAGGTAAGATAAATTTTTCTAACTCACTTCCCTGGTAAGTGGTGAAACTTGAATATAAACCCTGGAAGTCTAAATAAAGTCTCTGTTCAACCACTGTGTTATACAGACTCCTTTGTAGTCCACTAAAATATTACTCTAAAAATCAAGCTAAAAGTCAAGTAATTTCAAAGTCAATATATCCTTTACAGATGATGCCCAAGAAAGAATAAGTATATGAGCTCCCAAATGCCCTCCCTTTTTCCTTTTCTTCTCATTCACCATCAAAAGAGGGTATTAAACCTTTGCTGGATGACTCAGTGGATAGAGCATGATCACAGCACACTGAGGTCACAGGTTTGATCCCTAGTTGAGGTACTTCCGAGAAGCAATCAATGAGTGCACAACTAAAAATGGGACAATGAGTTGATGGTTCACTCTCTCTCTCCCTTCCCCCTACCCCTCTTTCTCAAATTAATGGAAAAACTTTTAAAAAAATGAGGCTTTGCAATGGCATTTTCAGTTTACGCTGACATCTGCAAGCATTAGTCAAGAATCTTCATAACAAATTATAACTAATGGACCATTTTTAGAATACCGATATCTTTCTCCTCTCCCTCACAAGGGAATAAACTTCATTCTGAAATGTACTGAGAAAGATGTGAACCAACATTTTTTCAGCACTCAATGTAAAATGTAATCTTTCCATACATTTCTCATTTAATACACCTCCCCATACACAGATATGTACACAAAATAGAGAATGTAAGATTACTTCATCTAACAGTGGAAGAAATCACGGCACAGAGAGGCCAGTTTATTAGTTGAAGGCCAGAGAGTTGAAATAAAACAGGACTCACACTTTTTGACTCCAAAACATTTCAACTTAATAATACTGCTTTCCAAGTTAACTATCAACTCTAAGACCTATTATATACATGGACTTAGGTGTCAGAAAGACATGGGATGAATCCAGCTCTATAACTCACTGGGGCAAGTGTCTTAAATTCTCCAAGACTCAAGACTTGTCTGCAAAAATGACAATAACAAGACTTCTCAAGAGTTTTGAGTATTAAGTGAAAGTTTCTATAAAACCATTTAGCACAATGTGTATCAGAGAAAGTGCCTAAGAGCTAGAAGACACACTTGGTATTTATGTTCCTGCCACCTTTATAATAGGAAGCTGGAATTGAACAAATGTCACTTTTTAGTGTTTTTAAGAATTATTTTACTTTACCTCTTCCATATACTTACTTTTTCTTTGTGTTCTGTAATGCTTTGCTCAGCTTAATTGCCAGCTTCTGAAGTCCTTTGGCATAGTTAAAGTCCAAGTTTGCCCTGTTAGCAAAGGGACTGTTAGAATGCACTGGCCAGAAATCAAGCAATCCCCCTCTCCCCCACCCCCTACACACACGAAGAAGAGAGCTCAGGCTGACAACACAGTACCTAAAGAGATGATTTGTTTACTATAAAGTTCCTCTTATCCTTAGACATAATCCTTAAGGCTATCCCAGAAGATCCTACAAAGGGAGAGCATTTTCTTACTTGACCTTCTTGTACACTAATGTCATGGTTGAATTTCATCTTTCCCCAACTCCTAAAGATGTTGAGGTCCTAAACTCTGGAGCCTGAGAATGTGACCTTATTTGGAAACAGGAACTTTGCAGACAAGCAAATTAAGGTAAGGTCATCAGGGTGGGTCCAACCTCAGTATGGCAATGTCTCTATAAAAGGGTGAAATTTTGAACATGGAGACAGACACAGACACTGGAAGAACATCATGTGAAACTGAAGACAGAGATTGGGGCAATGCATCTATCTAAAAGCCAAGGAATGCTGGAGATTGTTAGCAAACCACCAGAAGCCAAGAGAGAGGCATCAGATTCTCCCTCACATACCTCAGATGGCATCAACATGGTCAACCTCATGATCTCAAAATTCAGAGATAGAACAATAAATTTCTATTGTTTAAGTTCATAGTCTATAGTACCTTCTTACAGCTGTCCTAGCAAACTACTTGGACTGGTAGGAAACAGAAGGCTTCCTTACTTATCCTGGGACATTAGTACTATCAGATTAGCTGTAGATTATAATAGCTGGCAACAAAATGATAACTTATTATGGAATTAACCAAGCAGGAGCTTTCCAATGAGAAGGTGCCAAGGTGGCTGATGCCAGATATAGAAAAATAAGGTGACCAATCATCCTCCTTTAGGGAGGACAGTCCTTCTTTTGTAAATTCCGTCCTCCCTCGAAAAGTGTCCTTCTAAATGTTCTCCTTTTTGATTGGAAGACTAATCTGTAAATGTCTGTATACAATCGATGCAGAGTCAATCCATTGCGTGTGATGTGACATATTTGTATCTAAATGAGTATTTTTTTCTTACAATTATTATTAAAAATTAATAGGCATTTAAGCATAATTACAATATAAAATATCACCAATGTTTTTACTTTGCATTTACCATATTATAGTGTATTATTGTTGCAATGAATAAAATGTTTCTTTTATTTACGATATTGTTTTCTTCAATTTATTTTTGTCCTCCTTTTCATTGTAAAAATGTTAGTCACCTTAAGAAAAATGAATTCCTCTTACTTTCTCTGCAGGATATGACTCATAGGAATCTGGACATGTTCTTCAAAAGATAACTCCTTAGTTGTTTTGGATAGATTGAATCGTTCTCATCTTAAATTGATTTTACCATGTTTTACTTATAGTCTCATCTACAGATGAAATTAAAAAGGTTTTCTCTTCTCACTTTTCACTGAAGATAATAAAATGTAGAAATTTTAATTCAATTTATATATTTTTTCTTTTAAATAAGAACCAGAGCCTTACCACGCAGTGGCACAGTGGATAGAGCATCAAACTGGGATGAGGAGGACCCAGGTTTGAGAACCCGAGTTTGCCAGCTTGAGCACAGGCTCATCTGGTTTGAGCAAAAAGCTCACCAGCTTGGACCCAAGGTTGCTGGCTTTAGCAAGGGGTTACCCGATCTCCTGTAGACCCACGATCAAGGCACATATGAGAAAGCAATCAATGAACAACTAAGGTGCCACAACGAGAAACTGATGATTGATGCTTCTCACCTCTCTCCGTTCCTGTCTGTCTGTTCCTATCTATACCTCTCTCTGACTCTCTCTCTGTCTCTGTAAAAAAAAAAAAAAAAAAAAAAGAAAGAAAGAAACAGAGAGGTTTTCGTCACATATTTTTTAGTTTTTAATTCTTTTTATTATAAAGTATCTTTAGAATTACTTATGACTTCATTTTCTTTTTGATACAATCCCACAACTTTCTAGTCACTAACTTTGTACCTGCATTTTCCCCAAACACAAATTATACTCAGTGTTGGAAAATGAACAGGGAAAGACAACTGTTTTATTAAATAGAACACAGAGATCATAAGCTATTGGTCTATTGCTAAATTTCTATTCATTTCTCCCTGTTAAAACTGTTCTACCGCCTGACCAGGCGGTGGCATAGTGGGTAGAGCGTCGGACTGGGAGGCGGAAGGCCCAGGTTCGAGACCCTGAGGTCGCCAGCTTGAGCGCGGGCCCATCTGGCTTTAGCAAAAAGCTTGCTTGGATCCAAGGTCGCTGGCCTCAGCAGGGGGTGGCTCGGTCTGCTGAAGGCCCATGGTCAAGGCATGTGTGAGAAAGCAATCAATGAACAAACTAAGGAGTCGCAACGGCAACAAAAGACTAATGATTGATGCTTCTCATCTCTCTCCATTCCTGTCTGTCTGTCCCTATCTATCCCTCTCTCTGACTCTTTCTCTGTCCCTGTTAAAATTAAAAAAAAAAAAAAACTGTACTACCACTTTTTGAAAGAACAAACACTATTATAAAATACATGTTAAGGCCAAGGTTCAGAAAACACGCATTTCATATCAGACTTTGACCAAGTATGAGGAAAGATTAAGCCAAGTATTTTAAAATAATGAAGCTGGTAAATAAATATCTTATGGCATTTAAAAACAGATTTCTCTGTCTCTCTCTTCCAGTCTGTCAGCTCCTCTCTCTGACTCTGTCACAAAACAAAACAAAAAACAGATTTCTCTGCTCTAGGAATATGTTCTAATTGACAGAGAGATAGAGAGAGTGCTGGTCAGCAGCAAGCTGGGAGAGACCATCAGCTTGATGAACTTGATGCTCTATGATCCCAGGAGACCTCTATCATTCAGTGGGGCAGCATTAGGCAACATAAAAGGGTGTAATTAGTTCTGTAATTAGTGTCCAAATGTCATCCTGCTTCAGGGCCCTTGCACTTGCTGTGGCCTCTGCTGGGTACGCTTTCTACTAAATAACCATATGGCATGTTTTGTTTTCTGCTTAGCCTCTAGGACGTGTTGTATGGTCTGAGAGACCTGCAAGAACATGAAGGCATTCTCCTTCATGTAAACTCGAATAGGTCATGTTCAATTATCACCACCTAAGAGGCTACCCTGTCTAAAAGAGCATCCTTGGGGATGGAGAGACTTTGCTTGGGGCAATGAGTGCACGATACAGTGTGCAGATGGTGTTTTATTGAGTTGTACACTTGAAATCTGCATGGTTTTGTGAACCAATGTCATTCCAATAAACTCAATTAATAAAAAAAATAAAATAAAAAATAAAATATTAAAGAGCATCCTCTTTACTATCCCCTTACAACTTTATGTCCTACAGCTCATCACTATCTTAAACCACATATTTTTTCAGTGTACTTTATGACCACCCATAGAATGTAAGTTCCATGAGGGTCTAGAATTTGTTTTGTTCATTCCTGTCCATCAAGGCCTAGAACAATGCTCAGCAAATAATGAGTGCTTGGAATGTGTGTGAATGAATGAATGAATGGACTTGCCATCAGGTCTGTGTTAGAATTTTTAACTGGTTTCTGCAACAAATCTGTTCTCACTGCATCACTTTCAAAAACTTTAAACTGCCAAACTAGTTAGATGTATTCTTATAGGTGTGCGCTGTGCTCAGCCCTGATATCTAGGACACAGCTTTCTAGCTTGGAATAGCTAGACACACAAACCCCTCCCTACTCTGTTGCTAACCAGAGAGTTTTTTAGGACTTTCCTTCCTAGCATTCTTAGAAGTAGCACATAGAGCATTAAATATGATAAAGTATTTGCCCTGCTCAGCTCAGAGCTGAGCACCAAGCAAGTTCCTAATAAATATTAATTTTTCTAACGTGATTATTATTATGTACCGCAAAGGTTCTCTAAACATGCAGAACACTCCAGATACACAGACATGGGGGTGTGGGGAAAAACCCGGTTTGTAAGTACATCAGCTCCAGAACAATTCAGAACGGCTTGTAACAGGAAAGGTTAATGCTGTCAGGCATAGCCTCTTCCTCAGGATTCAGTGTCACTTAATGAATGTTCTTGCAGGCTGCACAACGTGTCCTAAAGGCTAAGCAGAAACAAAAGGAACAATACCCAGAAGGAAGTACTGCTTGCCTTTAAATTACTAACTCGATCAGATCCAGCGAGGGGAAAATGTTGGGCTTTGGAGGCAAGAAAGAGAGAGGGTCCTGCTCACATTGAAGCTACTGCTCTTCTTTTTTGAGCCTGGCTATTTTTACTCCCAAGCTTTGGCATTTCTTCTGGATTTCACATGAGTGTGGTAGGAAACCAGCTGAAAGAGAGTCGATGACCACACACCCTTTCTTGCTTTGGAAGCTTTCTCTTTATACACAAGTGACTTGGAAGTCTACAACAGAGCAGATTTGGATATATATATTTTACAGGTTGGTAAATAGCTTAAAATTCCAAACAGGGCTCTCCTGACAAATATGTTGCCTGTGTTCTGCCTAGACACAAAGTAGTGACATCCAACATTTAGTGGGCACTTAAACATCCCAGGTGCCATTCTAAGTGCTATAAATATGATTCCTCACTTAAGCCACAATTACTCCCATCAGGTAGGCACTCTTACTCTACCCATTTCATGGAGAGGAATAGCAAGGCACAGAAGACATGACAGAACAGGAATTCATGCAGCCTGTTATAGAACCTGCCTGCTTAGCCACACCAGCCTCCTCCTGCTCTGAAACTGTGGGGAAGAGTCAGGAGACGGAGAATCATGGGGGAAATCAAAGATAAGTACTTTTAAAGATTGATGTTGCATCTTACTTCACCTTTAATTGCAGTGCTTCTTTTTTGTTTGTTTTGTGACAGAGACAGAGAGAGGGACAGATAGATAAGAAGGGAGAGAGATGAGAACCATCAACTCTTCAGCACCTTAGTTGTTCATTGATTGCTTTCTCATATGTGCCTTGACCAGGGGCTATAGCAGCCTGAGTGATCTCTTGCCCAAGCCAGCAACCTTGGGCCGAAGCTAGTGAGCCTTGCTCAAACCACATGAGCCCATGTTCAAGCTGGTGACCTCGGGGTTTCGAACCTGGGTCCTCCACATTCTAGTTCAATGCTCTATCCACTGCGCCAACACCTGGCCAGGCTAATTGCAGTGCTTCTGAACACCATAGCTCCTGGTGGCTTAGCAGCCTCAGTACAGACAGAATGAGTTTCTCAGTACTTCTTCCAACAGCAATGGTGCTGTTGTAAGGTATGTTCCCAAATAGGGTCTGGAAAAGGGGAAGGGAGGGGTCTGTAATATCAACTGTCACCAACATAGCTCTCTGAGGTGGGACCGAGTCTGAAAAAACTTCTCTGAACAGCACTATTTTATCCTTTGTCTGTCTACCTTTCAAATAGTGAAGGGTTTTAGAACTAGCATTCAGAGTGACCAAGTGAAGAAGGCTGTAATCATCTTGCCTTTTAAACCCTAATGACCATTTCACAATCCTTAGCAGATAGTGATAAGATGTCAAGAAACTGAAAAATTGTTAAAATTAGTATTTTAAAAGAAAAAGCTAGGCCCCATTAACCCTCCTTTCTGTGGAGAAAGGAAAGAGAAGAATGCAGAGCTTCCTGGCTTACAAGGACAACTGGGTCATCTAGTCATAGTTTAGCTGATTCCTAGAATTCTCTGAAAGGGTGCCTGGGGCCACTTGCTACACAGAGCAAAGAAGTCAGAACTTATCTGAAAACCTTAGGAAACAATGTTTATGTACCTTAATAAAAATTCCTATGCGTGGACTCACCCTAAAGTCATGAGAGTAACGTATACCTCTAGACCAGTGGTTCTTAACCTGGGTTCTATCGAACCCTGGGGGTTCGATGAGTCAGTCTCAGGGGTTCGGAGAAGCCTCTGCCGCGGAGGCCAGAATAAAGTAATACCGTAATTTGTTGTGAGTTTATGCACTTTGTTGGTTTTGTTCTTTGAGCAAGGTGATGTTCATGCACGGTTCATTTTGTGCACCAGTAAAAAAACATATACCTATGTCTTGAATTTGGAAAAAAAATATCATATTTTATTTATCGCTAAAGAAGAGTTTGGTGAATTCGCATATGAAACTGGTGGGTTTGGTACCTCAAAAAAGGTTAAGAACCACTGCTCTAGACAAAGGGATCACAAGCCCCTCCTTACCTACTCCAACCAGTACTTGATTTTGTATAAAAGCAGGCTGAGCACTGTATTAGGCCTAACATGATTTGGGATTGTGCCCTGTTGGTCAAAAAAGTTTGTACATATGATGTATATTTTTGCTTGCTTATAGTTTGCATTGGGTGTAGGGGACAGGCTGTAAGCAGGATGGGTCATTATAGCCTAAGACTTAGTTTTAAGAGTAAGCTTTTCCCCACACCCTTGAGTGTTGCATGGTGGGGGGTGCTGCACTCTGATGAGGAATCCCATTATGCCTCAGATAAATGACTTTGTATCAGAGACTTCCTTGTTTGTATATTGTATTAAAGGTTTTAATTTATACACTATAAAATGGGGCAGACCGGGAGCTTGCTCTCTTTCGGTTCCTGAGATTAGCATTCGAGAAAAGAGCAGAGAAAGGCGGCATGGAGAAGAAGAGAAGCAGCCAAGATGGTGGAGTGCTGAAGGAGAAGCCAGTTTGTACAGAGTTTGTGCAGAGAGAAAGATGGGGAACACAGGTGAATAAGGGCTGGTGAGGTAGAAATCTTTGATTCTAGGAAACTCAGATAAGTCAGTGCCTTTGGAAACCCTGAATGGAAAAGAAAGTGTTTTCCCACTGTGTGTATTTCTTTCCTGCTGGGTGCAAGCTAGGATGAAAGCTAATGGCCCATCAGTTCTTGGCTCTGTTGTTTCATTCCCATCTGTCCAAATCAAATGCGAACCTGCATGGGCCAGGCGGCTGTGTTGGTGGCCATGGCTACTGGCCCTACATGCCCCATGTAACTAGCCGGCTAATTAATAAAGCTCCTCCTAAAATTTCTTCTGTAACCTGTCTTGGTGTCTCTATGTAACCCACAGAATAAAGTACACTATTTTATAACGAGATCACTCCACAAGTCAGAAGGAAATTAAATGAACTAGGATTGGGAGGATGGGTATGGGCACACATGGAGGCGGACATTGTGGCTGGGCTGTCTTTCTGGTGACTTTGCTTGCAGATGAAAGCTTCCCAGGCCTCTGGCCCTAAATGGTCTTTAACTTAACAGAGGTTAATGGCTAAATTTCCCCTTGGAGAAAATAGTTTTAAGAAGTTTCATTCCACTGGCTAACATAGAAAGAATTGTCACTTTTATAAGCTGGACTGTTTGTAAATTAAATAAACACTGCCATGTGGCTTGTTTGTGCTTACAGTCTACTAGAACAGTGTGTCCATATATCCTTTCAGAATTCTTTCTAAACAGGAATGAACTGACTTTGGTGTTTTCCCAAGGCATAGTTGGCGGTGCGCAGTTCCCTCCACACACACCCTCCCTGCCCCCACAGCTGCTCAGCCCTTTATCATGGTCTCCCTCCTAAAAGTCACCACATATGCAAAGGGAGTCAAGGCAGGCTGAGCTAATCTCAAATTGAAACCTAGAATTTTCATTCCCTTATTAAAATAATCAGAAACATGCTTGTAAGAACACTGTGCTTAATATTCTAGCTCTATATCTACCTACTAGGAACTGAGATTCTTTCTCTAAGCAGTTGTCTTGGTGCATGTGAAATTGATGGTGTATATATCGGTTGATGGGCAATTCAGTTACAGAATATCCAAGTAAATTTTCAAGATCCTAAACCAGAAAAATAGCATGCATTGACATTTAATCCATTTATGTTCAGATTTCCTCTTCTCATGGAGAGGGAGGTTAATAAATTTTCATTAATAAATGAAGACCAACCAATAAGTCAAAGACCAACATTTGTCTTAAAATTTAAAATAAATTATACTTTTGAAAGAAAGGAGAGATGGAAAATATGTGGCATCAGATTCAATATTTTCAGTAAAGCACGAAGTAAATTGTAAGAATGTAAGTAACCATGCAATCAATTTTAGTGTCTTGCTCTAATAAAGTTAATATTTTTTAAAGTGGTAAAAACAAAGAAACAAACAAACATAAACTGTAGCTCATCCTTGTGTCTACAAGAAATTAATTAAAAGAGATATGTACCACTATGTTCATTACAGTATTATTTACAATAACCAAGATATAAAAGCAACCCAAGTACCTATCAACAGGTGAGTAGATAGCCTTACTTGAGGTGATGCAGTGGATGAAGTGTCGACCTGGAATGCTGAGGTCACCAGTTCAGAACCCTGGTCTTATCTGGTCAAGGCACATATGAGAGTGATACTTCCTGCTCCTCCCTCCCCATCCCCCCCCCCACGCTTCCCTCTCTAATATGAACAAATAAAGTCTTAAAAAAATAAATGAGTGGATAAAAAAGCTGTGGTAAACAATGGAATATTATTTAGCCATAAAAATTAAATCTTACCATTTACGAGAGTATGAATGGACCTAGAGGGTATTATGCTAAAAGAAATAGGTCAGACAGAGACCGTCAGGCAGATAAGTTATATTTTCCTCACTCTGTTAAAGATGGCCACAGCTCTCATGTGGTGATGCTCTCACCTGATACAGCTAAATGCCTTTCTTGCTTGGGAAGGGGCTTGGTTATGCTAATGTGTGTTGCGGAGGGATTTTCACACAGAAAGTTTTAAAAGGAAGAGCTAGGAGGCCATTTTGAGGAGAGTGGTCAAGTTCTTGTAGAGAGAAAGAACCCATGGTGTAGCAGGGCAGAAAGGCCACATGGAGAAGGCAGCCCAAATGGCAGAATGATGAGGTGAAAGCCTTTGATTCTAGGAAAACTCAGATGAGTCAGTGGCTTTGGGAGCCCTGAGCGGAAAGGGAAGTGTTTCCCGCTGTGTGTTTTTACTCACTTGCCGAGTGCAAGTCTAGAATAAAGGAAAATGGCCCACTAGTTTTTGGCTCCGCAGTTTCTTTACCATCTGTCCGAATTAAATGTGAACTTGCAAGAGCCAGGCAGCCGTGATGGTCACTGCGGCTACTGGCTTTACAAAGACCAACAAATATCACATAATTTTACTTATACATGGACTATAAAGAACAAAATAAATGAACAAACAAAACAGAAACAGACTCATAGATACAGAAAACAAATATGGCCTGACCAGGCAGTGGCACAGTGGATAGAATGTCGGACTGGGATGCGGAAGACCCAGGTTCGAGACCCCGAGCTTGCCAGCTTAAGCGCAGGCCCATCTGGCTTGAGCAAAAGCTCACCAGCTTGGACCCAAGGTCGCTGGCTCCAGCAAGGGGTGGCTCAGTCTGCTGAAGGCCCACGGTCAAGGCACACGTGATAAAGCAATCAATGAACAACTATCGTGTCGCAACGGCAACGAAAAACTAATGATTGATGCTTCTCATCTCTCTCTGTTCCTGTCTGTCTATCCTTATCTATCCCTCTCTCTGACTCTCTCTCTGTCCCTGTAAAAAAAGCCTGACCAGGTGATGGCGCAGTGGACAGAGCATCAACCTGGGACACTGAGGTCCCAGGTTCAAAACCTGAGATTGCCAGCTTGAGTGCAGTCTCATCTGGCCGAGCACTGGCTCACCAGCTTGAGTGTGAGGTCGCTGGCTTGAGTATGGAATCATAGATACAACCCCATGGTTGTTGGCTTGACCCCATGGTCGCTGGCTTAAAGCCCAAGGTTGCTGGCTTGAGCAAGGGTTCACTGGCTTGGCTGGATCCCCCAAGTCAAAGCACATATGAACAGCAATCAATGAACAACTTAAGTGCTGCAACTATGAGTGATGTTTCTCATCTCTCTCCCTTCCTCTCCCTCTTTCTCTTTCTCTAAATAAAATAAACACCCTGTTGGGCAGATAAAATATATTATGCTCACTTTGTTAAAGATGGCACTGCCCATATGGAAGTTTGTTGATATTAATGTGTGTTCGGGGACAGGCTGTGGGCAGGCTGGGTCATTATAGCCTAAGGCTTAGTTTTAAGAGTAAGCTTTTCCCCACACCCTTAACTGATTGGATAATGTAGGGTGGTGCACTCTCATGAGGAATCCTCCCAGTATGTCTCAGATAAGTGACTTTGTATCAGAGACTTCCTTGTTTGTAGATTGGATTAAAGGTTTTAAATCTATGCTATAAAGTGGGGCAGACCAGGAGCTTGCTCTTGGTTCCTGAGGTTGGCATTAGAAAGGAGAGCAGATTAAGGCCATGTGGAGTAGAGGAGAGGCAGCCAAGATGGCGGAGTGCTGAGGGATAAGCCAGTTTGAGCAGAGTTTGTGTAGATAGAAGGAGATGGGAAACAGAGGTGAATAGGTCTGGTGAGCTAGAAACCTTTTGATTCTAGGAAACTTGGATAAGTCAGTAGCTTTGTGAGCACTGAATAAGTGGGTTTTGGAGCCCAGTGTGTGTTTTTGCTTGCCTGCCGGGTGCAAGCTAGAATTAAAGCTGATGGCTCACCAGTTTTTGGCTGCATTGTTTCATTACCATCCGTTTGAATCTAATGCGAACCTGCATGAGCCAGGTGGCTCTGATCATGGCCTTGAGCACTGGCTTTACACACCCCCCTTAAAAAATCCTGATGGTTGCCAGGGGAGGAAGTTGAGGGGTAGGGTTATAAAAGTGAAGGGATTAGAAGCTACAGATTGGTAGTTACAAATTAGTCATGAAATGTAAAATATAGCATAGAGAACATAGTCAACAATATTGCATTAACCATGTATGATGCCAGGTGTATACTTGAAATATCAGGGGGATCATTTTGCAAAGTATATGATTGTCTAAATACTGTGATATACTCTGAAAACTAATGTAAAATAGTACTGAATGTCAACTAAACTGTAAAATATTGTAAATAAACAATATTGAATTTGGCGTAGTCGGCAGGATTCGATACAGCTCGGCATGGAGCCACCACCACCTTTGAGTGGTGGAGTAGAGGACTGGTTGCTGTTTTGGTTTCCCATAGCTGTTTTTTGGGGAACTGTAGGCTGGCTGACTTTTATAGCCATGTGTGAGGAAACTGAGAGCTCTATGAAAGAGGCTGCCTGGGACCTGCAAACGGAGCAGTGGAAGGAGCTGGAGGAAACGTGGGAGAAAGAGATGCCGACCCTGGAGCTGGAGGAGGAGCCCAACCAGGTTTGCGAGATTCACCTGGAAATGGAGCAGACGCTGGAGAAGGAATCACAGGTTCGTGAGTTGGAGATTGCACTGGATGTTGTGGAGAGCCAGCAGTGGCATGAGGACCGGCCTGAGGCCAGGGCCGGAGCTGAGGCCAGGACCGGGGCTGAGGCCGGGGTTGGAGCTAAAAGGCCTGCTGAGCAGAAGGCAGCGGTGGCCCGGAGATCAAGCCCAGCAGCAGGAGCTGGTGTTTTCAGTTCCTCTTTGGAGGATGAGGAAAATTGGTTTGGAGTTGAAATCTACAGCCTCCAGAAGGTGAGAGCCCAGCAGCAAGGAGTAGCTATGCTGCCGGTAGGTCTGCGATTTTGGGACATAGTGGTGGATGCCATCATGCTCCCCAGAGCAGAGATGGAAATGCTGACTGCCATTGCCACGTGCTTCTCTTTAGGACAGTGTGAGACTTGCCATGATGGCAGGAATGAGGGGGGAGGCTAAAGCCCCATGTGTGTGGACTGATTTCCTGGACTACGACCCAAGTGAGCACAAGCTCCTTTGTTGAATGGACTTACGGATTTTGGACAATGTGGAATACCCTGATGAGGGTGGGGGTGGCTTTGCTGGAGGCCCTCCTGCCCTGGGAAGCTTTTCCCATGGCTAGAAGGAAGGCTGAGGACATTTTGCACTTTTGGCAAAGTGCTCAGAGACTGGTGAAATGTGTATACCTTTGTAATTGTTGAAACTGTATGATTTGTGCTATTGCTGTAATTTGTGTAATGTACTCATTTCCTTGTACAGGGATACCGGTGGTGTAAATTGTGGGTAGTAAAGTGAGCATAGGGGTGGATTGTTCGGCAGATAAAATATAATATGCTCACTTTGTTAAAGATGGTGCTGCCCACATGGAAGCCCGTCACCCAGGTGATATTATTTTCCCTTATGCTTGTGATGGCTGTGGGGGAAAAGTTGTAAGCAGGCCGGGTCGTTATAGCTTAAGGCTTTGTTTTAAGAGTAAGCTCTTCTCCACACCCTTGACTGATTGGATGATGTAGGGTGGTGATGTAGGGAGGAATCCCATTATGCCTCAGATGGGTGACTTTGTATCAGAGACTTCCTTGTTTGTAAATTGGATTAAGGGTTTGGATTTTCACAATATAAAGTGGGACGGACCAGTAGCTCTCTCTCTCTTGGTTCCTGAGTTCCTGAGGTTGGTATTAGAGAGGAGAGCAGATTAAGGCCATGTGGAGGAGAAGTAGCCAAGATGGCAGAGTGCTGAGGAAGAAGCCAGTTTGTTAAGAGTTTGTGCAGGAGGAGATGGGAAACAGAGGTGAATAAGTCTGGTGAGCTAGAAACCTTTGATTCTAGGAAACTCGGATAAGTCAGTAGCTTTGTGAGCACTGAATGTGTGGGTTTTGGAGCCCAGTGTGTGTTTTTGCTTGCCTGCCGGGTGCAAGCTAGAATTAAAGTGGATGGCTCACCAGTTCGTGGCTCCTGTGTTTCATTACCGACTGTTCGAATCTAATGCGAACCTGCATGGGGCAGGCTGCTGTGATAGTGGCCCTGGCTACTGGCTTTACAAGAACATAGTCAACAATATTGCATTAACCATGTATGATGCCAGGTGTATACTTGAAATATCAGGGGGATCATTTTGCAAAGTATATGATTGTCTAAATACTGTGATATACTCTGAAAACTAATGTAAAATAGTACTGAATGTCAACTAAACTGTAAAATATTGTAAATAAACAATATTGAATATCAATTGAAAAATAAAATTTAAAAATACATAAATGAAATGGAACTAAGGCTCTCACAAGCTTAAAAACAGTAGATGAGAGAGTTGTAAGTCCAGTGGCCACCACCATGGCCATGCAGGTTCCCACTGGATGCGGGCAGACGGTAAAGGAACAATAGAGCCAGAAAATGGTGGGCCATTCGTCTATTAAAGTCTCGTAATGGTGGACGGATGAGCAAACAGGCAGGGAAGACTGCTTCCATTTCTCCCTTTCTCTCTCCAGACTCACCCAGACTCTCACAGACCCCCACAAACAAAACAGCACTCTCCAACCAAACAGACCAAGCCCCTCAGCACTCTCGCCACCCCACCCCCCCTCCAGCAAAACCAGCTAGCTGAAAAACCCATTCAGCAAATAATACCAAACAATGGTCCCTCCCAAGAAGGAAGGCAATCCTCAACTTGCAATCTGCCACCCTGAGGGCAAGCACCACAATCTTCCACAGACCACACACACATGGCGCTGCCCTGAGCCAAAGCAAAATACAAGGAGCAAACCTAAACACACTTGTTTACCCAACAGAGAGCCTTCCCTTCATTATGAATTAGGAAGGAATTTTAGTAATCTGAAAATCTATGTTTATAATATCATACCCATCTCTGCTCTCCTAATTTCCACTAACAACAACTTTTGATTGGGGGCCTGGTATGCTGACATTTTTTACCTAAACTTTATCAGTTAACCTTTAGAAAGACAATCACAAGCTCATGCTGCAAACAGGCTATATTTAAAAGCTGGTTAGTAGCAATTTAAAAGACATTTTTATGTGCAAGCTCTGCTATTTGAGTGACTGGGTTATCTGGCTAGCCCACAAAACCCACATCAGCATTACTGCTTGCCTCGATTCTGGTTCCTGAATAGTATAAAAGAAGGTGAAATGGGAGGTGTAAGGTATTTTCCCCCACCGAGGAAGAAGGAAGGGTCGTAGCCACCAAGTGCGGATAAACAAAAGCTTTATTGAGTATAGAGTGCTTCTCAGACAATGTTCCCTGGTCCGGGGACACGGGCCAGGAAAGTCACATGGATGAAACCCCATGAGGGATATTTAAAGGGTCCCGTCTAGAGCGGTAGAGCTAATATGATGTGGTGAAATCTCACTGGCTGGCGGACAGTCGCTCTTTTCCCAAGGACTCCTGGGAAGTTTCTTTTGGCGGGCCTGGGTGTGGGCGGTTCTAGCCAAAGTTCCTGCGTCTGGTTTCTCATGTGACCTTCCCCCTTGCCCACCACCTTACAGAAGGATGAGACCAGAACCACACCCTTTGTGGGGTCCTGTCTGAGAGTCCCACTGAGCAACTGCTTACTTCTAGCCCAGGGAATGGACAGCTGTGGTACCTCTAGAACTTCAGATTCTCTGTGTCTACTAATTTCTGAATGGGATGAGTTTATAAAAGGGGCTGGGGGAAGTGTTGTGGAGGAAATCAAGTAAAAAGGACAAGAAGGGGAGTTTTCAAAACATTTTACCTAGAAAACAACATTTTATACAGAACCCATTATATTGTAAAAACTCTATGTTCTAATTAAGTGAGTGGGAGGAGGGGATTGAGCCTTGCCCATTCAACCATCTCACCCCCTCAAGTGTCCCCTGAGAGCCGCACAGACTGGTATGCTACCAAGTTTGAAAGCTGCTGGGCTTGATGATTATTGATATCCCTGTCCACAGAGGACCCTAAAACTCTGTGAAGGGAGCTGGACCAGTATCCCTGAGAATGTCAGGACTCCCACAGCAGTGCCCTGAACTGCCTGTCCACTTGGAAGATGCGCTTACCCAGAGCCTGGGTTGGGCTGGGCAAAAATCAAAATGTATCACCTAATTCCATTTCCCATGAATTGGGAATGAGTGAAAGTGTGTTTGTAGTGCATTGGATTGTGAGAATTAAAGTAAAAAAGACTAAAAGTAAGACACATCTAACACAGTGGCTGATCTACAGATTGCACTGGGTAAATTGTTTCTTCTCTGATTTTTCTTTAAAGATTTTATTTTTATTCATTTTTGAGAGGGGGGAGAGAGAGAGAGAGAGAGAGAGAGAGAGAGAGAGAGAAAGGGGTAGGTGCAGGAAGCATCAACTCTCATATTTGCCTTGACCAGGCAAGCCCAGGGTTTCAAACTGGGGACCTCAGCGTTCCAGGTAAATGCTTTATCTACTGTGCCACCACAGGTCAGGCTCTTCTTTTACTTTATTATACTTTCCCAGCTTTTGTTCAAGATAATATTACATTCTATATACATGAATTTCTTTGACACACACTTATTTATGCTCTTCAGAAATAACTTAATTTGAACTTAAAAGTTATGACTGCCTAAAGGTACTGAGTTACTCATACATAAATGCCTTTCTTCACTCAGTGAGCATCTACTGAACGCCTGCTCTGTGCCAGGCTCTATGCTAGTTGCATGGGTTAGAAAGACCCTTGAGGAATTCAGCCTCCAGTGGAGGAGACAGACAAGTGAACAGAGAGTAACAGTGCAAAGCAGTAAGAGCTGTGAGAAAATTTTTTGAGACTGCGGACTGGAGTCAAGGAAGGTCCACTACAGGTGGATGACTGAATCTTAAGGCATTTACTGGAGCCTGGTACTGATGGTGAAGAAGTGTCTACAAGGCAGAGGATATGGCTTGCACAAATGCAGGGTCCCACGATAAGGGATAGGAGTGGGTGGCAGGCATGGTAGGCATGGCAGGGACCCATCGTGGGTGACTGCAAATGGTTTAGTAAGATGGAGAGGAACATGGGTCATGCGGAGATGGAAAGACAAAATTGACATGAAGGACCCAGATCTCTTTTATAAAATATTATGAGGGCTGCCTGACCAGGTGGTGGTGCAGTGGCTAGAGATTCGACCTGGGACACCACAGACCCAGGTTTGAAACCCTCACGTCACTGGCTTGAGCGCAGGCTCATCCAGCTTGAATGCAGGCTCACCAGCTTGAGCGCAGGGTTGCTAGCCTTAAGGTGGGATCAAAAACATGATCCCGTGGTTGTTGGCTTGAGCCCAAAGGTCGCTGGCTTGAGCAAGGAGTCACTGGCTCAGCTGGAGCCCCCTGGTCAAGGCACACTTGAGAAAGCAATCAATGAACTAAAGTGCTTGCAACTATGAGTTGATGCTTCTCATCTCTCTCCCTTCCTATCTGTTTGTCCTTGTCTGTCTGTCTCTCTTTCACACACTTAAGAAAATACTATGAGGGCTGAATTTTATACTGAAGGTAATGGGAGTCTTTGAAGAGTCTTAGATAGGGTCAAGGCTACAAAGTGGAAGATGAGATAGAGACAGAGATAGGGTCCTAGCCAGCTCCCTAGTTGAGGCAACTTTGCTTGGAATAATAAAAAAAAAGATCCTACAAAGGGACATAGCTCTGAGCCAGGGTGCAAGACTTGAGGGTTGAGTGGTTTCAACTTCTGCCTTCACCCAGGCCTTCAGCCAGGTGCCCTTGCTCAGTGTACAAAATGCACAGCGGCAAGGCAGTGCCCTTATACAAAAGAATGTGTTAAGCCTAACCAGGTGGTGGCGCAGTGAATAGAGCATCAAACTGGGATGCAAAGGGCCCAGGTTCGAGACCCTGAGGTCGCCAGCTTGAGCGTGGGCTCATCCAGTTTGAGCAAAAGCTCACCAGTTTGGACCCAAGGTTGATGGCTCGAGCAAGGGGTTACTCAGTCTGCTGAAGGCCCATGGTCAAGGCACATGTGAGAGAGCAATCAATAAACAACTAAGGTGTTGGAACGCTCAACAAAAAACTGATGATTGATGCTTCTCATCTCTTCGTTCCTGTCTGTCTGTCCCTGTATATCCCTCTCTCTACCTCTGTAAAAAAAAAAAAAAAAGGAATGGGTTAAGAGATTTCTGCCAGAACAATGGCAGAGGGAATGAAATGAAAAGTAAACTAAAAGTATAAGAGGTGTTTAGAAGAGAGGTTCCCAGATACTGGGTTTGATTGGGCAGGCAGTGGTCCAAGTCACCATGGGAAAAAAAATCTAGAAATAGCAGCTTTGGAGAAAGCCTGATTGCCTTTGTTTCAGATAAGCTGACTTTGTGTCTCCATGGGACACTCAGGTGAAAATGTCCAAAATAGACTGTGGGATATATGGTTTAAAGTACAGATAAGACATATTGTCTAGTAATATATATGTGGGAGCCATCAATACACACACAAAAAAGAGCTGACCCTGTGGGAGTTAAGATCAGCCAGGCTACGGGAAGAGTAGGAAAGGTGAGGATTTACCAAAGATTTTACTTTTATCATTTATACCTTTTATTGATAACATCTGTAATGAATCATAGATGGAACAATGACCAACTACACTTTTTTGTTTTTCTTTCTTCCTTCCCTTCCCCCTTCCCCCTTCCCCCTTCCCCTTTCCCCCTTCCCTTCCCTTCCCTTTCTTTCTTGTTTTTGTTTTTATGTCCAGAGCAGTGGTACTTGCCATTTGAACACCTGATCTTAAAAGTTTCCTTACAGCCGACCAGGCAGTGGCGCAGTGGACAGAGCATCGGACTGAAACATAGAGGACCCAGGTTCAAGACCCCGAGGTCGCCAGCTTGAGCGTGGGCTCATCTGGTTTGAGCAAAAAGCTCGCCAGCTTGGACCCAAGGTCGCTGGCTCCAGCAAGGGGTCACTCGGTCTGCTGTAGCCCCCCAGTCAAGGCACATATGAGAAACAATCCATGAACAACTAAGGAGCTGCAACAAAGAATTGATGCTTCTCATCTCTCACTCTTCCTGCTTGTTTGTCCCTATCTGTCCCTCTCTCTGACTCTGTCTCTGCCACACACACACACACACACACGTTTTCCAACAGAGAAACAATTGATTTTTCCCAACAAAGCCTGTTTAAACATTAGCTGTGAAGGTGCAGGGAACCAAATAGTCATAAATAGTTTCTGGAAATGTGTCTTTGTCTTTTCAAATCCGATTTGTAATTGCATTAAAGTGGCCCCGACAACGCTGGCATGAGGTATCTTAGGAGCTGCTGCCTTACTGGGCAAATCTGAGTACCCTACAAAAAAGGAGACTGAATTAACTAATTGGATCAAAGAAGCTAAGCATGACCATAAATTTCAGACTTTCCAGGGAAAATTGATGTTTCAATAACGACTACACTTTTCTATCACCAGCAATCAGAACAAATGCATGAAGGCAGCTGAGCTTGGAAATGAAACATTCTCTGAACTTGCAGCCTGACTGTGATGCTGTCTCTGGTAGCCACGCACTAATACAGAACGGTTCTGCAGGGCCACATTCCGAATTCAGTCAAGGCCTTGTGGTAATGTGGTTGTTATAGTAAGAAAATAAACCCTTCACCATTTTTCATTTCTTTATTCATTCAAGCTACAATATTTACTGAACATATTTTAGGTGGAGGTATCCTTAATTCAAAGAAGCCCCATACCTTTCATAAAGTTGGCCACTGGATGTGCCTTTCTGATTTTCTATGTCATAACCCTTAGCAGAAATGCCTCCTATGTTTTCCAAGAGTACTGTTTTATTTGTCTATACTTTAAGTAACAGGATAGTTTCTTTTAAAGAGTACCGGTGTTCCAGGTAGCCCTGTAATACAAGGGAAAAGTGTAATTGGCTCATATGTAGTAAGTCCATTTATTTAAAGGAAAAGAAGCCCAGAAGCTGGACACTCATGCCTGGATAGTGCATGAAGATATATATTTTTTCAATTCAGTTAAACATTCAAGGTTCCACTTCTAATTCTCAGCTTTTTATGATTTGTATATCTAGGGAAATAATTACTGAATCCACAGAATGGGGACAGTGAAGGCAAGTCTAACAATTGTGTTGTGACCATTTATCCTTTTGACATGGTTATTATGTCAACTCAGTTCAAATACCATAGGAAGAGGTCACTTCGGAATCACTCCCCATAGGAAGGAAATGACCCAATCCTGGCAAGTGAAGTGACATCTATCCTTTTTAGCAGACATGTAGGAATATCCTTTAAAAAGCCATAATGTGCCGTATTCATAGTAATAGAGCTTGTGTCCCTCAGAAAATCGTTCTCCAAAGATATCAACTCTTAATGTGGATGAACATCTTTCAGGTTATCTACATGATCAAATAGCTGGACAAAGGGAGGAGAGTTTAAAGCTCAAGTGTGAGGAGACAGTACCAAGTACACATTGATTAGGGCTGAATGTAAAGCAAATCAAAAAGCATCTTGATTAAGGGGAAATTATAGTTATCTGTACAAGGTAGGCTTTATAAGATGCTCATGAAGGTATCTATTGCATAAACCTAATATCAAGGTTAATTTTTGGTGTGGGTAAAGCACTAGATCCTCTTTTTGCATTTACGCTATGCAGCTTTTATCCGAGAGATGTGCACATAATTTTGTTGACCGATAGTTATCTTTAGATGTTCAAATTCTATATTCTATAAGGAAGTAAAACTATGAAAGCAGATATGTTTAGCTACCCAAGTGTTTCTCCTTCATCGGAGCTTGTTTGCTTCTCTGAAATATGTGGGTAAAGGGATTTGTACCTGAATAGGTCTGGGACAGACAGGAGTCCTAGGAAGCAATTTCAGTAGAGATACAGGTAAGAAAGAATGTTCTGATGCCATGTACAGTGGATATAGCTCTGGCAGGGTGAAGATGCAGCGTGATGTGGGCAAGGCAGTTTCGGAGTAGTGATTCCCCCAAATTTGTTCAGTCAGTTCATTGCTGAGTCTGTTTGCCAGGCATAATTTATCACCTGCCTTCTTTACAGCTTTCTACCAGGCACTAATTTTGAACACGGGGGAAACCAAATAATCAAGGTCCAGATGACTGCACCCCAAATCATATGCATAATAATGTGTACAGATTCTCCTGATCTGCGGGAGGAAAATGCTTTCTAACCCAGGCAATGTGTTGAGTTTGTGTAACAGATAACTGGTCTTATTTTAAATAATTTCTTTTCAGACTAATCAAAGCAACTTGGCTATTAAGATAGAAGTGACTTCTTACTTAAAATTTTTTCCTTTTTGACTTTCTTCGTAAGAGCCTGGTTGAGCTCCCGTGTGTCTCTCTTTGGTCCTGACAAAGCAGATGTTCTTCTTTGTTCTTGACCTACTAGTGCAGGACGCAGTTGGCCTACTTGTCTTTGTTCTTACAGTGCGGTGTGCATGCAATCATTTACATTTGAAATGGGTTACCTTAAAAAGAATGAATGATCTAGTCTGAAGGTCCCTTTAGAGCAGTGGTTCTTAACCTTTATTGAGGTACCGAACCCACCAGTTTCATATGCGCATTCACCAAACCCTTCTTTAGTGATAAATAAAATATGATTTTCTTTTCCAAATTCAAGACATAGGTATATGTTTTTTTTACTGGTGCACAAAATGAGCTGTGCATGAACATCACCTTGCTCAAAGAACAAAACCAACAAAGTGTATGATCTCACAACAAATTACGGTATTACTTTATTCTGGCCTCCGTGGCAGAGGCTTCTCCGAACCCCTGAGACCGACTCATCTAACCCTTAGGGTTCGATAGAACCCAGGTTAAGAACCACTGCTTTAGAGTAAGGTGACCAGACATCCCGCTTTTGGTGGGACGGTCTCAATTTTTAACAATTTGTCCCGCATCCCGTGGTATTTTTAAAAAGTCCTGATTTAAAAAAATATATTACAATGCTATTTTTGGATTCACTGGGATTGGTTTCAAGTGATGCCATCTCTTTATTTTTAAACCAATGACCTCATCCACACTTGAAGTTTCCTGATCAGCAACTCTTTATCTTTCACCCCAACAACCCCCCTGCCTTCCCCCCTCTTTCTGTGTATCACTGGGGGGGGGGGCTTTAGTCAGTGTTTAAACGATTATTATTCTCTCTCCCAACCCACCCCCTCCACGTTCCCCACGCAGCTCCCACCTTCACCTCCCCAACTTCTTCACCCCTTTTAACATTGTTTTTTCAAGGCTGACTGGGGAAGGGGGAAAGAGTGAAGAAAATTTGCAAATGTATCCATTCTTCTTAAGACTCCCACCCCCGCCCAAGGCTCCGAGAAGGAGAAGATAATATAGTGAAAAGAAGACGCGGAGAGCACGACAGGACGGACATGAGCGGGAGCGGGAGCGCAGCCGCCCTCCTGGCTCCCCGGCGGTGCCTCGCAAGTCCGGGAGGCGAGGGGGGACTGCAGGGAGATGGCCGTGACAACTTTCGTTTCCCCCGAGGGAGTCGGGTGGTCTGCGGCCTCCAAAAACAAGAAATGAGTTATCCATTTTACAGATGAGGAAATGAAGACCTTAGCGAGACTAAGTAATTTATCCAAATCCCAAAGCAAGTAAGAAGTGGTGCTAAAACTTAGAACTGGAGCTGCGATATTCTGATTCATTTTAAGGGGGATGGTAAGATGGCGATGGAGTAGGTGGACATACCAACTTCCAACTCCCAGAACCAAAGTGGATTATAACTTAATTTTAAGAACCATCATCTGGATAAACCAACTTTGAACTAAACTAAGTGGACTCTTCAACCAAGGAACACCGAAGAAGCCACATTGAGACTGGTAAGAAAGGCGAAAACATGGAGAGGGCTGCCCAGCTCCCGGAGTGAACAGCAGCCCAGAAAGACCCATGTGGCGGGAGGAGAGTTTGGCGGAGAGGGAGGGACCTGGGTCCCAGGAACAAAGCCCCAGCCTGCAGCCCCAGAGCCTAGAAGAGGCATTTGGACAGTATTGAGCTGGGAAACAAGTGAGGATACTGTTTGTGAGAAAGAAACAGTTTTCTCAGACCCAGGATTTTTCTTAAAGGGATAGCACAGAAAACTTCTCTCACAGCCACTCACCTGGGGCTCCAGGGAACAGGGACAGAGGAGAGGACCAGAGCAGTGGGAAGAGAGTGTGGACTGGAAGGCACAGGGAGAAATACTTTGAGCGACAGCCACCCTAACTCCTGGGCTAAGTCACTTCCCTAATCAAAAATAAATATTTACCCTGGAACTAGCAATACCAGCAAAGGGAGACAGGACACCAGCCAAACAAGCTCTCCCGCGGCACTTAGAGCAGAGCTGCTTAGACAGAGGGAGCTTCCAGGATTACAGTATGGAGTGTTAGGGTCTGAGCTGCAGTGCACCCACCCACACTGCTGAGGGCTTGCTGGTGGGACAGTGGCTGCGGGACGCTGAAACACAGTTCTGCCGGGGGCAGAGGCCCGGCCAGTGTGAGCTCAGTCTAGCCCAGCAGGGGTGGAAGGCATGCGCGAAAGTGGTCCGGCAGCTGCAGGCCCACCTGCAACACCACCAGTGGGGGGAAAAGCGGGAGGCCAGGAACGGCAGAGATCTGCTCTGCGACCCTGGACCCTGTGCAAGCCAGCCCTGACCCTGGGGGCAGGGCTAGGACCAGGGACAGGCGGAGGCTTTCTGCTGAGCTGAACATTCACCAGCAGCCCCGCCCGGCCCAAGAAATAGCGGTTTGCCATCCTGCATGCGTGAGTTGGCTCTGACCGCGGGGGGCGGGGCTGGATCCCGGGAGGAGCAGAGGGTCACAGCTGAGTGCACACCAGCAGCTCCGTCCAACCTGAAAAACTATGGCGAGCAGGCTCTGACCATGGGGGCTGGGCGGAATCCTGGGACCAGGCTGGATCCACAGCTAAGCAAAGGTACTCACCTCTACCCTTGGTGCTAAGGCTTGTGGCTTGAGTGCAGTATGCAACCCAACCTGTGGGGGAGAGGCGAAGGCCCAGACAAGGCGAGGCTTGTAGAGCCGGGTACCAGAACACAGCCCCTCCCGCGGAGGAGAGGCGGAAATCACAGAAACAGCCGCAACGGGCGGGCGCTAGCTGTGCCCATACCCAACTGCCCTAGGCAGCGGCAGAGGGGGTGGCGGGCCGGCAGACAGACCGCACCTAGAGAACATAAAGGCAACACCCAATGGATTCCAGTGGCCACAATCTTCTTATACAAAGACAAACTGGGCAGGCAGAAAAATGCAACCGGATCTAGCAATATATGAAAAAAATCATACACCGTGATCAAGTGGGATTTATTCTGGAGAGGCAAGGTTCGTTCAATATTTGCAAATCAATCAATATGATTCATCACATAAACAAAAGGAAGGACAAAAATCACATGATAATTTCAATAGATGCAGAAAAGGCATTTGATAAAATCCAGCACCCATTCATGATCAAAACTCTCAGTAAAGTGGGAATACAGGGAATATTCCTTAACATGATAAAGGCCATCTATGACAAACCCACAGCAAACATCATACTAAATGGGCAAAATTTAAAAGCAATCCCCTTAAGATCAGGAACCAGACAGGGGTGCCCCCTTTCACCACTCTTATTCAACATAGTTCTGGAAGTCCTAGCTATAGCAATCAGACAAGAAGAAGAAATAAAAGGCATCCAAATTGGAAAAGAAGTAAAACTGTCACTATTTGCAGATGATATGATATCGTATATAGAAAACCCTAAAGTCTCAGTCAAAAAACTACTGGACCTTATAAATGAATTCAGCAAGGTGGCAGGATATAAAATTAATACTCAGAAATCAGAGGCATTTCTATATACCAACAATGAACTGTCAGCAAAAGAAATTAAGGAAACAATCCCTTCACTATTGCAGCCAAAAAAGTAAAGTACCTAGGAGTAAATTTAACCAAGGAGGTTAAGGACTTGTACTTGGAAAATTATAAAACATTGATAAAAGAAATCAAGGAAGATACAAACAAGTGGAAGCATATACCGTGCTCATGGCTAGGAAGAATAAACATCATTAAAATGTCTATATTACCCAAAGCAATTTATAAATTCAATGCATTACCAATTAAAATATCAATGACATACTTCAAAGATATAGAACACATATTCCAAAAATTTATATGGAACCAAAAAAGAACACGAATAGCCTCAGCAATCTTAAAAAGAAAAAATAAAGTAGGAAGTATCACTCTTCCGGATATCAAGGTTTACTATAAGGCCATTGTACTCAAGACAACCTGGTACTGGCATAAGAACAGGCACATAGATCAATGGAACAGAACAGAGAACCCAGAAATAAACCCACAGCTTTATGGACAACTGATATTTGACAAAGGAGGAAAGAACATACAATGGAGTAAAGACAGCCTCTTTAACAAATGGTGTTGGGAAAATTGGACATCTACCTGCAAAAAAATGAAACTAGACCATCAACTTACACCATATACAAAAACAAACTCAAAAT
Organism: Rhynchonycteris naso; assembly: GCA_037038555.1. Classification (NCBI taxonomy): domain Eukaryota; kingdom Metazoa; phylum Chordata; class Mammalia; order Chiroptera; family Emballonuridae; genus Rhynchonycteris; species Rhynchonycteris naso. Next base: position 66,194,145 of record CM072997.1, read on the forward strand.
GGATAAAAGACTTAAATGTAAGCCATGAAACCATAAGCATCTTAGAAAAAAACATAGGCAGCAAGCTCTCCGACATCTGTAGCAGCAATGTATTTGCCGATTTATCTCCATGGGCAGATGAAATAAAAGGCAAGATAAACAAATGGGACTATATCAAACTAAAAGGTTTTTGCACAGCTAAAGACAATAAGAACAGAATAAAAAGACAAATCACACAATGGGAGAACATATTCAACAACACGTCTGATAAGGGGTTAATAACCAAAATTTATAAAGAATTTATAAAACTCAACACCAGGAAGACAAACAATCCAATCAAAACATGGGCAAAAGAAATGAATAGAAATTTCTCCAAAGAGGACATACAGATGGCCAATAGGCATATGAAAAAATGCTCAACATCACTAATCATTAGAGAATTGCAAATTAAAAACACAATGAGATATCACATCACACCAGTCAGAATGACGCTCATCAGCAAAACAACACAGAACAAGTGCTGGTGAGGATGTGGAGAAAAGGGAACCCTTCTGCACTGCTGGTGGGAATGCAGACTGGTGCAGCCACTGTGGAAAACAGTATGGAGATTTCTCACAAAATTAAAAATGGAACTGCCTTTTGACCCAGCTATCCCACTTTTAGGAATATACCCTAAGAACACCATAGCACTGTTCGAAAAGAATAAATGTGCCCCCATGTTCGTGGCAGCATTGTTCACAATAGCGAAGATCTGGAAACAGCCCATGTGTCTGTCAGAGGACGAGTGGATTAAAAAGCTTTGGTACATATATATTATGGAATACTACTCAGCCATAAGAAATGATGACATCGGATCATTTACAACAACATGGATGGACCTTGATAACATTATACAGAGTGAAATAAGTAAAACAGAAAAAAACTGAGAACAGCATGATTTCATACATAGGTGGGACATAAAAGTGAGACTATGAGACATGGACAAGAGTGTGGTGGTTACGGGGTGGGGGGACGCAGGAGAGGGAGGGAGAGGGGGGAGGTGAGGGGCACAAAGAAAACCAGATAGAAGGTGACAAAGGACAATTTAACTTTGGGTGGTGGCTATGCAACATAATTGAGTAAGATAACCTGGAGATGTTTTCTTTGAACATATGTACCCTGATTTATTAATGTCACCCCATTAAAATTAATAAAAAAATACTGTTTTTGCATTCTATGAAAATTGTTTTTTGCTCCATATAGACCAAATTTTTAATCAAGAACTCCCCCATCAATGGTGTCCCGCTTTACCAATTTTAAAATCTGGTCACCTTACTTTAGAGTTACTTATAACAGACCTGCCTACATATAAGAAAATGGCCTATGTCTTTGTGGCCCAATTCAGTCCTTAGGTTCTCTAGTTTTAGGCAGAAATTTTTATAACTTCTTGACTGATATAAGTGTGCTCTTTTCAGCACAGGGAACAGCTTGACACATGATCACATCTAGTGTTAAACAAAGATGACACTGAAAATGATGACTTTTCTTCCATTCATTAGATGGATGGGTGATTAGAATGACTCTTCAAATCATTCACAGGGCATTTACTGAAGAAGTCAAATGGTCAGGCTGTGAGCGCTCAGCATAAAATGGTGAGTAGGACACAGCCCGCCCTTGCAAGGGAGACAGATACATACATCAACCAGTAATTGCCCTCAGTGTGAGGAGCACAACAATGGCATATACATCAGAAAAAATGGTGGCCACAGGAGGGGGTGAGCCTCAGACTGAGGAATCAGAAGAGACTTGACTGAACTTTCCCAACAGAATTACCTCCTGCTGTTTCCTGATTTTTATGGTACCCAAGTGATAAATGTGCAACAGAAAAGAATCACTCTTCAAACCAATCTCTCAAGTACGAAAATATAACACTGCATCTGGAAAGTAGGACAGCTGGTAATCACTCCTCCAGTTATACCACTTGCTACAACGAAAGAGGAAGAACTGCTTATTGCAAATGCACATTTTGTACCTTTGCTGGAGAATGGATGTGACCTGCTTGCAGAAATTCTCTCCATTTTGAGAAAACTCCTTTAGGTTCTTGTATACTCGATTATACTGAAAAAGAACAGATGTACAGAAGGGTTATGGACACTTTCAAAGACAGACTCCTGTGAAGTCAGAATCTGCTGTAATGACTCATCGTAAATGACAGTGCAGCTGGAAGAATCAAACCTTTTGGATGAGTTGGGGTTTTTTTTTATTTGAACTTTTATTTTTAATTTTATTTAGAAAATCAACTTTAACAGGGTGACTTTAATCAATAAGAGTACATAGGTTTCAGGTGAACATTTCTACAGCATTTGAATGGTTGATTATGTTGTATACCCATCACCTGAAGTCAAATCATTTTCTGTCACCTTACATTTGTCACTCTTTACACCTTTCTTCCTCCCCCACATTCCCTTTTCCCTGGTAATCATTTTACTTTTATCTATGTACATAAGTCTCAGTTTTATATCCCACCTATGTGTGAAATCATACAGTTCTTTGCTTCTTTTTATTTACTTGTTTCACTCAATATAATGTTCTCAAGGTCTATCCATGTTGTTGTAAATGTCACTGTGTCATCATTTCTTATGGCTGAGTAGTATTCTATTGTATATATGTACCACATCTTTATCCAGTCCTCTATTGAGGAACACTTTTGTTGTTTCCATGTCTTGGCCACTATGAATAATGCTGTGATGAACATGGGGGTGCATGTCTTTACGTACCAATGTTTTTGAGTTCTGGGGGTAGATACCCAGTAGAGGGATTGCTGGGTCATATAGTAATTATAGTCTTAATTTTTGGAGAAACCACCATACTTTCTTCCATAATAGTAGTACTAAATAGAATTCCCACCAGCAGTGAATGAGGGTTCCTTTGTCTTCACAGCCTCTCCAACACTTGTTATTACCTGTTTTGTTGATAATAGCCAATCCAACTGGTTTGAGATGTATCTCATTGTAGTTTTGATTTACATTTCTCGAATGGGTGGTCAGATGAGCATCTTTTCATATACCTGTTCACCATTTGTATATCCTTTTGAAAGAAGTGTCTGTTCAGGTTCTATCCCCATTTTTTAATTGAATTCTTTGCTTGTTTGTTGCTGAGCTTTGTGAGTTCTTTATATATTTTGGACATTAACCCTTTATTGGAGCTGTTGTTTGCAAATATTATCTCTCATTTAGTTGGTTGTCTGTTTGTTTTGTTGTCAGTTTCTTTTGCTGTGTGGAAGCTTTTTAGTTTGATATAATCCCATTCATTTATTTTTGCCTTTACTTCCCTAACCTTTGGGTCAAATTCATAAATTCTTCTCTATGGTCAAGGTTAGTGAGCTTACTACCTGTTTTCTTCTATGTAATTTATAGTTTCAGGTCTTACATTTAGGTCTTTGATCCATTTTAAATTAATTTTTGCACAGGGGTCCAAACTGTAGTCAAGTTTCATTCTTTTACATGTGGTTTTCCAATTTTTCCCAGCACCATTTACTGAAGAGGGTTTCTTTACTCCATTATGTGTTTTTGACTCCCTTGTTGAAGATGATTTATCATTATATATGTGGTTTTATTTCTGGGCTCTCAACTCTGTTCCAATGGTCTGTATGTCTGTTTTTCTGCCAATACCATGTTTTGATTATTATGGCTCTATAGTATAATTTGAAGTCAGGTAGTGTGATACTACTGGCTTCATTCTTTTTCCTCGAGATTGCTTTTGCTATTCAGTTTTTTATAATTCCATACAAACCAGGTAATTTTTGTTCCATTTCTCTAGAAAATGACATTGTGATTTTGATGTGGATTGCATTATATTTGTATATTGCTTGGGATAATATAGCCATTTTAACTATGTTGATTCTTCCAATCCATGAACATGGAATATTTTTTCATTTCATTGTGTCTTTTTCAATTTCTTTCAATAATGTTTTATAGTTTTCAATATATGTAGGTCCTTAACATCCTTTGTTAAGTTTATTTCTTGGTACTTTATTTTTTTGTTTATTTTAATTGTAAAAGGACCTTTATTTTAGTTCATTTTCCAAAATTTCATTGCTGGCATATAAAAAAGCAGTGGGCTTTTATATATTGACTTTGTATTCTACAACTTTATTGGTTTATTGTTTCTAATAGTATTTTGGTGGAGTCTTTGGGGTTTTCTATATACAGGATCATCTCATCTGCAAAAAGTGATACTTTTACTTCTTTCCTAATATGGATGCCTTTTTTTTCTCTTGCCTGATCATTCTGGTTAAGACTTCCAGAACAGCTTGACCAGGCGGTGGTGCAGTGGATAAAGCGTCGAACTGTGATGCGGAAGACCCAGGTTCGAGACCCCGAGCTCGCCAGCTTGAGCGTGGGCCCATCTGGCTTGAGCAAAAGCTCACCAGCTTGCACCCAAGGTTGCTGGCTCCAGCAAGGGGTTGCTCGGTCTCCTGAAGGCCCAGGGTCAAGGCACATGTGAGAAAGCAATCAATGAACAACTAAGGTGTTGCGACGACAATGAAAAACTAATAATTGATGCTTCTCACCTCTCTCTGTTCCTGTCTGTCTGTCCCTATCTATCCCTCTCTCTAATTGTCTCTCTTTCCCTGTTAAAAAAAAAGATTAAATTAAAACTTCCAGAACTATGTTGAATAAGAGTGGAGAGAGTGGATACCCTTGTCTCATTCCTGATTTTTGAGAAAAAGCCTTCTTTTTTCACCATTTTAGTGTGATATAGCTTAGGGCTTGTCATATGTGGTCTTTATTATGTTGAGGTACTTTCTATTCTGATTTTATTGAGTGTTTTAAACATAAAGGCATGCTATATCTTATCAAATGCCTTTTGTGCATCCGGTAATAGGATCATATGGTTTTTGTCTTTGTTTTGTTGATGTGGTTGGTGTGTTACATTGATTGATTTCTGTATGTTGAACCATCCTTGTTCACTGAAATGAATCCCTCTTGATTGTGATGTCTTTTTTTTAAATATGTTGTTGTATTTTATTTGCTAGTATTTTGTTTAGTTTTTGCATCTGTATTCATTAGGAATACTGGTCTGCAGTGTGTGTGTGTGTGTGTGTGTTTTGTCCTTGCCAGGTTTTGGTATAAGGGTTATGTTGGCCTCACAGGGAATATTGCTGCTTCTTCTATTTTTTGAAAGACTTTGAGAAGGATAGGTACCAAATCCTTTTTGGATGTTTGGTAGATTTCACTAGTGTAACCATCTGGCACTGGGCTTTTGTTTTGGGGTAGGTTTTTTGATAGTTCTTCCTATTTCCTCCCTGTTTATATGTCTATTTAGGTTTTCAACTTTTTCATGGCTCAATCTAAGATGATTGTATAATTCTAAGAATTTATCCATTTCCTCTAGGTTGTTAAATTTTGTGGCAAATAATGTTTCATTATAGTCCACTATGATCTTTTATATATCTATGATGTCTGTGGTAATTTCTCTTTTTTAATTTTGGAATTTGTTTATGAGTCCTTTTTTCCTTAGTTAGTCTAGCCAGTGGTTTGTTGATTTATTGATATTTTCAAAGAACCAGCTCTTTCTTTTTTTTCTTAATATTTTTAAATTTTTAATTTTTATTTTTTTGTGAGAGAGACAGAGAGAGTCAGAGGGACAGATAGGGACAGACAGACAAAAAAGGAGAGAGATGAGAAACATCAGTTCTTTGTTGCAGTTCCTTGGTTGTTCATTGATTGATTTCTCATATGTGCTACAGCAGACCAAGTGACCCCTTGCTCGAGCCAGCAACCTTAGGCTCAAGCTGGTGAGCCTTGCTCAAACCAGATGAGCTCGCGCTCAAGCTGGCAACCTTGGGGTCTCGAACCTGGGTCCTCCACGTCCCAGTTCGACGCTCTATCCACTGCGTCACTGCCTGGTCAGGTAGCTCTTTCTTATATTAATTTTTTCTATAGATTTTTTTCTCCATTTCATTTAGTTCTGCTCTAATTTTTACTATTTCTTTTCTTCTGCTGACTTTGGGTTGCCTTTGTTCTCCTTTTTCTAGTTCCTTAAGGTGTGATGTTAGGTTATTTACTTGGGATTTTTCTTGTTTCTTGACATAGGCCTGTATTAATATAAACTTTCCTTCTATTATGAATTTTGCTGCATCCCAGAAATTGATATGTTCTCCTGTCATTTTCATTTGTCTATATGTATTTTTTTATCTCTGCTTTTATTTCTTCTTTGACCCAGTCATTTTTTTAGAAGTATGTTGTTTAATTTCTACATTTTTGTGGGTTTCTTTACTTCCTTTTTACAGTTGAATTCTAATCTCAAAAGCCTTATAATCAGAAAATATACTTGATATAATTTCAATCTTCCTAAATTTGTTGATGTTAGTTTTGTGGCCCAACATATGGTCTATCCTTGATAATAATTCATGTACATTGGAGAAAAATGTATAACATGATGTTTTGGGATGAAATCTCCTACAGATGTCTGTTATGTCCATTTGGTGTATAATATCATTTAAAGCTGATATTTCTTTATTGATTTGCTGTTTGCATAATCCATCAATGGTGTGCTGAAATCTCCAAGTATGATTGTGTTTTTGTCTGCTTCTATTTTTAGGGCAGTTAGTAGATGTCTTATATATTTTGGTACTCCCTGGTTCAGTGCATATATATTAAGAAGTGTTATATCTTCTTGAAACAATGTCCCCTTTATCATTATGAAATGTCCATCTTTGTCTCTGGTTACCTTTGTTTTCTTAAGGTCAGCATTGTCAGATTGAGTATGGCTACACCTGCTTTTTGGGGGATATTATTTGCTTGGAGAATCGTTTCTCAGCCTTTCACTTTGAATCTACTTTTGTCCTTGAAGCTTAGATGTGTCTCTTGAATACAGCTTATGGTGCCGTGTTGCTTTTGATTCAATCTGCTACTCTGTGTCTCTTTATTGGTGAGTTCAGTCCACTTACATTTAGGGTAATTATTGACACTTGAGGATTTTCTATAGCCATTTTATGTTTTGTTATCTGGTAGCTCTGTCTTGTTTGGTTCTTCTCATTTTTGTTTCTGTCAGTTGTTTTTGTTTGGTAGTATTCCTTACTTTTTTCCCGTTTCTTCTTTTTTAAGCTATGTGTTTCAGCAGTGGCTTTTTTATGGGTGGTTACCATTAGGTTAAGAAAAAAATGTTCATATATACAGGAGTCCTTTGTCATATGAGTGCTTCTGCACTCTATCCTCCCTTGCTACTGCAGATCTTTATCCTCTCCCCTCTTATGTTATTGTTGGCACAGATTATCTTTGTTTTTATTGTGACCTTGTTGGAGCTTTCACTTGTAGCTTTGATTTGTTTTGGTTTTTGTCTGGTCAGATAAACCTCTTGAGCATTTCCTTCAGTGGGGGTTTTCTGGTGATTAATCACCTCAGCTTCTGTATGTATATAAAAGTTTTAATTTCTCCTTCATATTTGAAGGATAATTTTGATGGATATAGTATTCTTGGCTGGTAAATCCTCTCTTTCAGTGCTTTGAAAGCTTGGGTCTACTCTATACTGGCTTGTAGAGTTTCTGCTAAGAAGTCTGATGATAATTTAATGGGCTTTCTTTTGTATGTTATGGTCTTATTTTCCCTAGCTGACATAAGAACTCTTTCTTTGTCATTGATTTTTGACAATTTTATTATGATGTGGCTTGGAGTAGGTCTGTTTGTGTTACAGTAACTTGGAGTTCTGTTTTCTTCTTGAATTCGAGACTTTAACTCTTTCCATAGGTTTGGGAAATTCTCATTAATTATTTGTTTGAATAGGCTTTCCATTCCCTTCCCCCTCTCTTCTTCTTTTGATATACCCATTATTCTTATATTTCTCTTTCTGATAGAATCAGACAATTCTTATAGAGCTCTCTGTTTTTCAAATTTATGAATCTTTTTCTTCTTCTCTCTGAAGCATCTCTAGTTGCCTGTCTTTGATGTCACTGATTTTTTCTTCTATCTATCTGACTTGTTCTATTAGCTAAACTTGCAACCTCAGTCTTCAACTCACATACTGAGTTCTTCATCTGTTTTTAAATTTTCTATCTCCTTGGTGAGGTATTCATTTTGTTCACTAATTTGTTTTCTGAGCTTATTAAGTTGCCTATTGGTGTCTTCTTGCATCTCATGGAATATTTTTAGAACTTCAATTTTGAATTCTCTATTATTTAACTCCAAGGTTTCTGAGTGATTGAGATTTTTTCTGGAGATTTTTCATTTTTTTCCTGAATTACATCTGTGTCTTCTGTAGCCATGGTATTTGATTTCTTCTTCCATGATGGTATTTGAAGATGGTATTGTTAAAAACCCTAACAACAACAACAAAAACTAAAAAAATATTGAAAAGTTAAAAAATATACAAAAAATATAAAAATTTTAACAATTATGACAAGTAAATTTACATGAGAGAAGATTGAAAGCAAAGAAAAAATAAAAAACAAAACACCCACAAAAAATAAGAATAAAAAATTTTTAAATGAAATTCAATAATAAAGAGAAAAAATAAGAAAAAAAGAAAAAAGGCGGGAATAAAAGGGAAAATAAATTTTGGTTTTGAAAGGTTTCTTCCTGTAGGTGTTATTTAGCTTTGTGAAGTTCCTGGGCTGTCCGCTGAGATGTTGCTGTCCCAATGATGTGGGTGGGGCCAGTCACATTGGTGTGTGGGGTGTGTTGTGAGGGCTTTACGGCTCTAGCAGTGGTAATCTCAGGCTTCCAGGTGCTCCTTCTCACATATCAACAGACCTTTGGACCAGATGCAGAACATCTCTATACCTCAGGGGAGGGAGTAGCTCTGAAGAGCTAGCTGCGGGGTTTGTCTCTGTCACTCTCCATACAGTGAGGTGAGGGAGGAGGGATCTGGGAGGCTGTGGGCTGCACTTTAGCTTTCTCTGTCTCTGCCAGGTGTGGGTTGCAGGCAGACTGCGGGAACAGTGGCCGTGATCCAGCGCTCTGGCATCTTTGGATTACCTCCCCCTCTGCCCCTTTCTCAATGCTTCTCACAGCAGAAGGAAGCCCAGGCATTCCAAGTTTCCCTCTCTATACTCCTCAGACAAAATCCAGAGCGCCCAAACTTCCCTTCTTCCCATAATCCAGCAGAGAAAAATAAACCCAGTCACTCCAGGTTTGTCTCCTCTCCTCTCCAAAGCCCACTGCAAGTGAATTTTATCTTCTGCCCCCCTTTTTATCCTGTCCCAACTTTAGTCCATTTGGTGTATGGCTCTTTCAGGCACATCTATGAGCTAATCTTGGTTTCCTTTGCTGTGTTATAGTTGTTCAATTTGTTGAAATTTCAAGGGGAGAGATCAGGCTTATTTCTCACACTGCCATTACTCTGACTCTATCTGTTAAATAAATATTAAGTCTCTTTTGCTTATATATGAAATATCCTGAAAACTTTTCAAAAAATACAGCTTGTCTATCTCTTTTTCCCCTAGACCAAATGCAAACAAGTCAACAGCAGGGTGTACTTGAAGCCTTGCTTCCTATCACCCTACTGTTCACAGTAAGTCCATTCTGAAATACACTGACTTTCTCCTATGTATTCTAAAATTATATTTCTAGGTCTCATGACAAACCCGGAACCATTTAAAGTGAGTGTTTCTTGGCTGAGGTATAAAAATGTAAATGTTAATAACTTATTAATAAAAAACTTGTTTTAACCTCCTTTATATCTCTTTTGACTATAGTAATAAGAATGTTATAATTTATTACTTGAGCATTTTGATTTAACCAAACTTTTACAAATTTATTTATATCTGAATATAGCCTTTGTACACAAGAACTCTGAAAGTCTTTGTCATTTGATTTAGAACCCCACAATGTCATTCTGAAAATTGTATTAGTTGAGTTACCTCAGTGACACTAGATTGAAGTGTCCAAATGGAGAGGGTAAATGCCAGCTGATTCTGCCACTTTCCTGACACAGAGTAGCTGAATAAGTAATAAAATAGTTTCAAACACATTTGCTCAGTTTCCATCTGGGGCATGTAGTAGCCGATAGCATTTTTCAGAATGAGATTCTACATAAGAGTATGCAAATTCTGTGTTGACTGAGTGCCATGCTGAGACTGCTCATGGATGAGCCAGCCTCTTCCAGTACTCAACCATTTGCAGCATGCAGCTGGGTGCTGTGCTGAAAAAAAGAAAAAGGAAACGCACATTTACTAAGCACCTGCTATGTATGAGGTACGTTCACATATATGAACTCACACAGCTGGGGCAACCTTTCAGTTGGCATAACAGCACCTGGTGTCTGGGCTGGCAGAGTAGCAGAGGACATAGGACCACAGAGGAGAAGAAAACCTAAAATTTTACAAAAAAGCCATGGCAGGATGTGTACAAACCATAGCAAATAGTTTCATTGAAACTGCCTGGGACACCAGGACAGTGGTCAGGGAGAAAAGCTCTTTATTGTTCACTCCTAAAGCAAAGTTTGCACAGTCAGGTGCTTGCAGACACCAGTCAGGCACCTGAATGAGTGAAGAGCATGGTGGGGACAGTGAGCTTGGAGAGGCAGCTGCCATACTGCTTTGGCCCAAGATGGCCAGAGCTTCCAGTTGGTCCAAAAAAGCTGAAATACGAATTGGCATCTGAAAAACGATTTTTAAAAAACTATAGCAAACATTTCTCAAATTTTAAAACTCCTTGCAGAGTAAGCAAAACATACCTGTGCTGAGATCCAGATACAGCCTCTCTTTAAACAAATAATTCTCCTCTGGGAATCATGAGAGTAAAATCGCTATTTGGCAACCAAGCTTCCTCATTGTTATTTCATAAAAATAACTTGTCATCAATGAGTGATATGATACTAAATGCCTTCCTTCCTTCCATGTACAATGGGAAAACTTTATTGAGCATTTTAAAATTTTTTAGCTTTTTTTGCTTACTCCTATGTCAGCTAAACATTTTCACTAAATTCTCCTAAGCCTTTTATTCTCTACCCATAACAACAAATAATATCCCAAAAAACATACCTAGGTATCATGAGAAGAGAATAGATAAATGTTTAGCAGGGGACATGCCCCTGAAATAAGGCCATTTCTCAGCCCTTTTCACCCTTGGGTATAGTCATGTAACTATAGTCATACTTTCCAAGAAGGCATGTGCAAATGTTTTGTTTGGGGTATCGGTGAAGTTTCCTCCATTTCTTTCCTGACACTTGGACTTAGGAATGATGGCTGAACCATAAGGTGGTCCTGATGCCATGTGCTAATATCTTAGAGCAAAAAGAGAAAAAGAGCCTGGGTCCTTGCAGGCCACCACACAGGCCCTCAACTCTCTACCTTTGGACTTTTTTTTTATGTGTGAGGGAACAATGGTAGTTTGTTGGGTTTTTTTAAGCCACTTGATTTTGGTTCTTAACACATGCAGCTGAACATATTTCTAACTCATACACACTCTTTTAACTTTTTAAATTATGAAACATTTTTGTATTAACAATTTTCTTCTACTCTCTCTTCAGACAACTCTTTTTTCCTTTTTTTGATACCTTTGACTATACTTGGGCATTTATTATTTTATACAAACACATCTAATTACAATTTTATGAAAAGTTCCTATTGGGATACTATTTGCAATTGCATTGCGTGTGTGTGTGTGTGTGTGTGTGTGTGTACATAATTTGGGGAAAATTACTCTTTTAGGGTATTTATACTTCCCATCCAAGGACATAGTAAGTCTTGTCTTTTTCAAATCTTACTTTATGTTCAATGAAATTTTATGATTTTCAGACTTCAAAGTGGCTCTACTAGGTAAGAAGATCACAAAAATTGGAAGAAGCCTATAAGTTATACAGAGAATAATGGGTAGGCAGAGAAGCATAAGTCATATGCTTCAACAAGATAAGTCCTCAGAAAAATTCCTGGACGAATAGGAAGTAATCAAAGTACCAGATGCAGAGTATAAAATAATGATTGTTAGGATGCTTAAGGATCTCAAAGCTACAATGGATGGACTTAATGAACACCTCAATAAAGAAATTATAAGCATTAAAAACCCCACAGAAATCATAAAGAAGAACCAGACAGAAATGACAAACACAATATCAGAAATGAAGACCACACTAGAAGGAGCTAAAAGCAGGCTGGATGAAGCAGAGGATTGAATCAGTGAATTAAGAGGACAAGATAAGTGAAAACACAGAAGATGAACCCCCCCCCCAAAAAAAAGAGGATCAAAAAGTCGGAGGAAACTCTAAGAAAGCTCTGTGACAACATGAAAAGAAACAATATCTGCATAATAGAGGTTCCTAAATGAGAAGAGAAAGAACAAGGACTAGAGAAACTCTTTAAAGAAATTATAGATGAAAATTTCTCTAAATTCATGCAGGAAAGAGCCACACAAGTTCAAGAAGCAGAAAGAACCCCATTAAGAAAGAACCCAAAGAGACCCACAACAAAACATATCATAATCAAAATACCAAAGCTGAGATAAAGAAAGAATATTAAAAGCTGTAAGGGAAAAACAGTCAATCACCTACAAAGGAACACCCATAAGGATGACATCCACCTTCACAACAAAAACACTTGAGGCCAGAAGGGATTGGCAAAAAATATTGAAAGTAATGCAGAACAAGAACCTATGACCAAGACTTCTTTATTCAGCAAGACTATTGTTTAAAATAGAAGAAGAAATAAAAAGCTTCCAAGACAAAATAAAAACCTCAAGGAATTCATCACAAACAAACCAATGCTGCAAGAAATGTTAAGGGGCCTGCTGTAGACAGAATAAAGTGGGGGGAAAATTATATATATACAAAGGAATGTAGATTTAAAGAAAAAAATAGCAATAAACAACTGCATATCAATAATAACCTTAAATATAAATGGATTAAATGCTCCAATCAAAAGACATAGGGTAGCTGAATGGATAAGAAAACAGGACCCGTACATATGCTATCTACAGGAGACCCCCCTCAAAACAAGAGATACACATAGACTGAAAGTAAAAGGATGGAAAAATATTTCATGCAAATGGAAATGAAAAAAAGCTGGGGTAACAATACTTATTTATGACAAAATAGACTTTAAAACAAAGACTATAGTAAAGGATAAAGAAGGTAACTACATAATGATAAAGGGAGCAATCCAACAGGAAGAGATAACCATTATAAATATCTATGCACCTAATATAGCAGCACCTAAATATATAAATCAGATTTTGATGGACATAAAGGAAGAGATCAACAGCAATACTATAATAGTAAGGGATTTCAATACCCCACTAACATCAATGGATAGACCCTCAAGAAAGAAAATTAACAAAGAAACAGCAGAATTAAGGGACACACTAGATCAACTGGATTTAATAGATATCTTCAGAACCTTTCACCCTAAAGCAGCAGCATATGCATATACATTCTTTTCAAGTGCACATAGTACATTCTCTAGGATAGACCAAATATTCGGGCATAAAACAAGTCTCAACAAATTTAAGAAGATTGAAACCATATCAAGCAACTTCTCTGACCACAATGGCATGAAACTAGAAATCAACTACAATAGGAAAAATAGAAAAACATTTAAACACTTGGAAACTAAACAGCATGTTATTAAACAATGAATGGGTCAACAATAAAATCAAGGAAGAAATAAAATATTTTCTTGAAACAAATGAAAGTGAGCATACAACAACTCAAAATCTGTGGGACACAGCAAAAGCAGTCCTGAGAGGAAAGTTCATAGCAGTACAGGCATATCTTAAGAAGCTAGAAAAGCTCAAATAAACAACTTAATCCTGCAACTAAAAGAACTTGAAAAAGAACAGCAAGTAAAGCCTAGAGTAAGTAGAAGGAAGGAAATAATAAAGATCGGAATGGAAATAAATAACATACAGACTTAAAAAAAAACAATACAGAGAATCAATGAAACCAAGAGCTGGTTCTCTGAAAAAATAAAGGTCAATGAACCCTTAGCCAAACTCACCAAGAAAAAAAGAGAAAGGACTCAAATAAATAAAATTAGAAATGAAGGTGGAGAAGTAACAATGGACACAGCAGAAATACAAAGAATTGTAAGAAAATACTATGAAGAACTGTATGCCAAAAAATTAGACAACCTAGGTGAAATGGACAAATTCCTTGAAAAATATAATCTTCCAAAAATCAATCTGGAAGAATCAGAAAACCTAAATAGACTGATTACAACAAATGAGACCGAAGCAGTTATCAAACAACTCCCAACAAACAAAAGCCCCAGGTCAGATGGATTCACAGGCAAATTCTACCAAACATTCAAAGAACTAACTCCTATCCTTCTCAAACTATTCAAAACATTCAAGAAGAGGGAAAACTTCCAAGCTCCTTTTATGAGGCAAGCATAATTCTGATACCAAAGCCAGGCAAACACAACACAAAGAAAGAAAACTATAGGCCAATATCCCTGATGAATTTAGATGCTAAAATTCTCAACAAAATATTAGCAAACTGGATCTAGCAATACATGAAAAAAATCATACATCATGATCAAGTGGGATTTATTTTGGGGAGGCAAGGCTGGTACAATATTCACAAATCAATCAATGTGATTCATCACATAAACAAAAGGAAGGACAAAAACCACATGATAGTATCAATAGATGCAGAAAAAGCATTCGATAAAATCCAGCACCCATTTGTGATCAAAACTCTTAGCAAAGTGGGAATACAGGGAACATACCTCAACATGATAATGGCCATTTATGACAGGCCCACAGTCAACATCATACTCAATGGGCAAAAGTTAAAAGTAATCCCCTTAAGATAAGGAACAAGGCAGGGGTGCCCCCTTTCACCACTCTTATTCAATATAGTTCTGGCAGTCCTAGCCACTGCAATTAGACAAGAAGAAGAAATAAAGGCATCCAAATTGGAAAAGAATAAGTAAAACGATCATTATTTGCAGATGATATGATACTGTACATAGAAAACCTAAAGTCGCAGTAAAAAAACTACTGGACCTGATATAGGAATTCAGCAAGGTGGCAGAATATAAAAATTAATACTCAGAAATCAGAGACATTTTTATACATCAACAATGGTCTGTCTGAAAGAGAATTAAGAGAACAATCTTCTTCACTATTGCAACAACAACAACAAAAAATACCTAGGAGTAAATTTAACCATGGAGGTTAAAGACTTGTACTCGGAAAATTATAAAACATAGGTAAAAGAAATCAATGAAGATACAAACAAGTGGAAGAATATACCATGCTCATGGTTAGGAAGAATAAACATCATTAAAATGTCCATATTACCCAAAGCAATTTATAAATTCAATGCTATTTCTATTAAAATACCAATGACATACTTCAAAGATACAGAACAAATATTCCAAAAATTCTTATAGAACCGAAAAAGAACATGAATAGCCTCAGCAATCTTGAAAAAGAAGAATAAAGTGGGTGGTATCACACTTCCTGATATCAAGTTATACTATGAGGCCATTGTACTCAAAACAGCTTAGTACTGGCATAAGAACAGGCATATAGATCAATAGAACAGAACAGAGAACCCAGAAACAAATCTGAACCTTTATAAACAATTGATATTTGACAAGGATGGTAATAGCATACAATAGAGTAAAGACAATCTCTTTAACAAATGGTGTTGGGAAAATTGGACACTTACCTGCAAAAAAATGAAACTAGACCACCAACTTACACCATTCATAAAAATAAACTCAAAACGAATAAAAGACTGAAATGTAAGTCATGAAACCATAAGCATTCTAGAGGATAACATAGGCAATAAACTCTCCGACATTACTCGCAACAATATATTTGCTGATGTATCTCCATGTGCAAGTGAAATAAAAGACAGGATAAACAAATGGGATTACATAAAACTAAAAAGCTTCTGCACAGCTAAAGACAATATGAACAAAATAAAAAGGCAAACCATACAATGGGAGAACATATTCAACAATACATCTGATAAGGGGTTAATAACCAAAATTTATAAAGAACTTGTAAAACTCAACACCAGAAAGATAAACAGTCCAATAAAAAAATGGGCAAACGAAATGAATAGACACTTCTCCAAAGAGGACATACAGATGGCCAATAGGCATATGAAAAAATGCTCAACATCACTAATCATTAGAGAAATGCAAATTAAAAACACAATGAGATATCAGCTCACACCAGTCAGAATGGCGCTCATCAACAAAACAACACAGAATAAGTGCTGGAGAGGGTGTGGAGTAAAGGAAACCCTCCTGCACTGCTGGTGAGAATGCAGACTGGTGCAGCCACTGTGGAAAACAGTATGGAGATTACTCAAAAATTAAAAATTGAACTGCCTTTGACCCAGCCATTTCACTATTGGGAATATATCCCAAGAAGAGCACATCAACGATTCAAAAGGAGAAATGCACCCCATCTATATGACATCGTTGTTTACAATAGCCAAGATCTGGAAACAGCCCAAGTGTCCGTCAGTGGACAAGTGGATTAAAAAGCGGTGATACATATACCCAATGGAATACTAGGGGACCATGAAAAAGGAAATATTTTTTGCAACAACATGGATGGACCTGGAAACTATTATGTTAAGTGAAATAAGTCAGGCAGAAAAAGAAAAATATCATATGACCTCACTTATCTGAGGAATCCGATGAACAATATGAACTAATGAGTGGAATAGAGACAGAGGAGGGATTAAAGGATCCAGAAGGAAAGCGGACAGAGGGAAAGGGGATGATAGGCTAATAGGATGAAATGAGAGCAGAAAAGCAAATCCTGGAGGGAAGGGGGATGGCATTACGGGGAAGAAGGCAGGGGGGGATGTACTGGGGAACATGGGGGAGGGGAGGATGTATTCGGGTGGACACTAGAATCTATGTAAACACAATAAATTAATAAAAAAAAACAATGAATGGACAACTAAAAAATAATTATGATTTTCTTTATATATAGGTCCTGTAGTTTTCATATTTAATTAGATATATTGCATAGTATTAAGCTGTTTCTTTTTCTTATTGTATCCCATCTCCTTCCATTTCCAGCAATGCAGAAACAAAGACCCCCAAAAAACACCAGAGGCGCCAGGTGCAAGAGAGAAGGATTTGCATGCATTCTTAAGAAGTGAGTTGTTCTGCTCTCCAGAATCTAATGCTTGAGCTTGGGCTGGAAAATGACAAAGCAAAGGTAATGGAGCAAATTGGAGCATCTGGAGTGGGAGCAAGGAATAGATCCTCCTGTCAGGAGAATCAGGAAGGAAGAAAGGAAGGACTCTGAGATGAGCTTTCCTAGAGGATAGTCTCTTCCAGCCCACTATCACCTGAGGACAGTATGCGTTTCACAGTCCTGGGCTGACAGTAGGGGACCTCAGACACAACATGTGAGGATGGGGATGTGATGGGAAAACCTCGCCCCTAGCCAGTTATGAAGAGAACCAGTTGAGAATATTTCTACATGCTAGGCTGCCGGGACTGCTGCATAGCCCAAATTTATGTAGCCATCAAGACTCTCCAAGCCTGACCAGGCAGTGGCACAGTGGATAGAGCGTTGGACTGGGATATGTAGGACCTAGGTTCAAGACCCTGAGGTCGACAGCTTGAGTGAAGGATCATCTGGCTTGAGCAAGGCTCACCAGCTTGGACCCAAGGTCGCTGGATCAAGCAAGGGGTCACTTGGTCTGCTGTAGCCCCCGGGGGGTCAAGGCACATGTGAGAAATCAATCAATGAACAACTAAGGAGCTGCAACAAAGATCTCTCTCCCTTCCTGTCTGTCTGACCCTATCTGTCCTTCTCTCTGACTCTCTCTGTCTCTGCCACACACACACATACTCTCTCTCTCTCTCTCTCCAAAAGTCTGGTTCCATGAAGCCAGGTAGCCCTGAAAGTTTATAAACCAGTGATTTAAAACTCAATTGCCTTTAGAGGAAGTGGGGAGCAAAAGGGAGAGTTCCTGTCTTTTCCAAAGATATTCAAATTCAAGTTTTTAAAGGAAGCCTGAACTGTGGTGGCGCAGTGGATAAAGCGTCGACCTGGGAACACTGAGGTCGCCAGTTCAAAACCCTGCACTGGTTTGGTCAAGGTACATATGGGAGTTGATGCTTCTAGCTCCTCCCCCCTTTCTCTCTCTCTCTCTCTCTTTCTCTCTCTCTCTGTGTGTGTGTCTTCTCTCTAAAATGAATAAAATAAAAATAAAATAAATTAAAGGAAGAGGCTGTTCAAACAAAGCACATCTTAATGGCTTCCATTGACTCTGAAGCTGCCAGTTTTATAGTTTGGAAGATGATTTTCTGTTATTTAATAGACTAGTACTTCCTAAATTTTTCACATCATGGTACACCTAGAAAATAATATTTGTATCAGATTGTGTAATAAACAAATTTGTTCCAGGCAGAGGCAACTGGCCCATGAGCTCCACACTGCCCACCAGCCACACAGTGCCAATTCAAGGCCTGAGGAGAGTTGTGCCTCACGTATACCTATAACCCACTCCCCAGTTTCCGGGGTGCCCGGCATGCACAAGTCTGGAAGCTCATCAACACATTACTTGTTAATTTAGTGATCAGATAAAAGCAGGATGTTCAGCTTATGATAGCAATGGAGAGAATCTTTATCTTTGACCCTATATACACTGTCCTGGACATTTTGACACACCCTGATCTACACTGAGATAAAGGTGGCAGCAGTAAACAAAGGAGTTGCTAAAAATACTTCCATTATTTTAGCATAACCTCTTATCTAGAAATAATGATTCTGTGCCTTTCATTATGAACCATCTACTCAGAGTTGAAGAGAAAAAGCAGACTTGCATAAAGATCAGAGCAGAACCCATCTAGTCCAGTGTGTATGTGTGTGTTTAACCAGAAAATATTGGAAGATATCTGCTTTGAGGAGATGAAAGCTCTTGACCGTGGTCTGGCTCTCCCTCTCCTATCCCACTTCCTGCCCACCCCACTCTCATCCATCAGAAAAGCCTCTGAAGGGTTTCCATAGCGCACAGTGTAGAAACCACCAAGGTCCATCCCCTTATTTTACAATTAAGGTCCAAAGAACTAAAGAAAAACAACGCCATTAGTTAAGGACAGAACTGTGATTAGAAATGTTAGGCAAGGAAATAAATTAGAGAATCCATCAGAAAAAAATACATTCTAAATGGTTAATCAGTGTAGTTAAAGTAAGTTGACTCAGAGTGATAGTTCCCTTTAAGTGTAACGAGCAGTATAGATGGCTCTCTAAGGTCAACAGACTGCACAAGAAAGGTTTGCGCTGGTCAAAGTCACATAGAAGCTAAATTTGTGGTATTCTTTTTCCACCATTGAGCTTTCAAATACCTCCTCCCATACAAAAATTTATTTCAGGAAAGAAAGTGCTATTGATCTTATATCTCCATATAAATTTATATTAGCATATCACTTTTCCTGGGGGTCATTAATTACTAAGAAAAACATTACAGGTTTTTCTCTGGCTGGCAGTAGAATATTTGGGTTATTTCTGAAACCCTAAAATAATCCCTTCACAATGGACACCTGGTATCCACAGGCTTTTCCCATTCAGCCATTACGAAAATGTTTCTGCCCAGCAATTATAAGCAAATTCTGTAGTAAAAATATCATCTTTATAGCCCTGGCCAGGTAGCTTGGTTAGAGTCTCCTGACATGCTGAGGTTGTAGTTTCAATCCCACCTGATCAGGGTGTATATAAGAATCAAACAATGACAGCATGAATGGGTGGAACAATGAAGCGATGCTTCTCCCTCTCTCTCTCCCCCCCCCCCCGTGTCTCTCACTTCCTAAAAATCAATAAATAATTTTTTTAAATATCTAAATTACAAAATAATTTAGTAATCTAGGCTATTGGCACATGAAATGATTAGACAGATGACAAGTAAACAATATAAAATGTACTATGTATGTACTAGTGCACTATATGAACTTTGACCTAGTTTCCTTTTCTGATTTCCTACTATTTGAATGATGAAGGTTAAATTCATCTATTCTACAAAAATCCATTTTTGTTTTAGGTGTAAATATAGAAAAATTTTTTTGATAATGATGATCCTTATGGTGTTACATAAACCATGATATTCTACCTCAATTTAATTAAATACACTTTTTCTGGATGCCTTTTACATGCCAGGAAGCATGCTCCTGATTTCATGTGAGGCAATATTTCAAAGCACTGCCCCTCTAACTAAAGGCTTACCTGTGTTTATTAGGCATCTATGTAGTCTTTGGAATCCCCATGGCAGGCTATCATAGATTTTGAGGTTCAAAACATTGAAGAACATGGTCTACTTCATCCTCTCCTCCTCTTACTTCACAGATGAGGAAACAGAGGTCCAGGAAATGTGGAATGGCACGACACACATCTCATCCACATACACTGGGGATGGGTCTGGGCCACAGGACTTCCATGCCAGACCGAGCTAGCCACCCTGTCTCTGTAGTGTAAACTCAGGACCTCCGTGCCAGCCCTAGCCAGCCCCTGTCTGCATTGTAAACCCTCAGGAAACATGGATCATCATCACAACAACAGCATCTTTTTTTGTCTCAGTGCCTGTTGACATCCTTGACCCCATCTGAGCTGCCAAAATGGGAAGCTCAGGCTGGCATCTGAACCAGGCTGGAGGAACAGCCCTGCAGCCTGGTACAATTTCTCCAGCTGACAAAGTTAAGGGAAGGGGCTGACTGGATAGATCCCAGAAGGCCTGCTTTGACAGGTCCCAACCTACATACTGAGTAAAAGCAAAAACTTGGTTATAGCTTATTATTTTCCCTTGATTTCTATGTCATTGTTTCACAGGAAGGTGTTGTTTTTTTCTTTTTTTACAGGGACAGAGAGAGAGAGAGAGAGTCAGAGAGAGGGATAGACAGGGACAGACAGATAGAAACGAAGCGAGATGAGAAGCATCAATCATCAGTTTTTCATTGCAACACCTCAGTTGTTTATTGATTGCTTTCCCATATGTGCCTTGACTGCAGGCCTTCAGCAGACCAAGCAACCCCTTGCTGGAACCAGTGATCTTGGGTCCAAGGTGATGAGCTTTTTGCTCAAGTCAGATGAGTCCACACTCAAGCTGGCGACCTCGGGGTCTCGAACCTGCGTTCTCTATATCCCAGTTTGACACTCTATCCACTGCGTCACTACCTGGTCAGGCAGAAAGGTGCTATTTTTTTTTAGTGGTTAGATTATTTTATTTGGACATAATTTGACCATGTCTATTTCCTCACACATGGATTGAAAATTATTTCACATGGCACTCACTATTTGTCAGTTTAGAAGCTAAGCTCACAGTTATTAAGGCGTCAGAGCTCAGAGGCAATTCTTTCCCTTTTTGAAAAAGAGAACTTAAAAAAATCTTCAAATACTTAAATTCTGATACTTCAAGATGAGTTTAAATCTTACATTGTGTTTAGCCCCTTAGTGCTATACCCTGGTGACTAATAACTTGATCATAGACACTGAACAGGCTCTTTGACGTTGAATGGCCCAGCTCACAGCCTATGTTGCCCATTGGGGCATGATCTAAAATAAGAGATTAAAAAAACTTTTTTGGTATTTTAATCGGAATAACATTTTCAAATGTACAAAATAAAAAAATAGGATTGCAAAGAAAACTAATGATATTGCTATGTAGTTATAAAAACATTTTAAAATTATAATATTATGTGTGCTTTTTAATTAACACACTAAATAACAAGTCTTCAGAATTAGCCAAATTTCTAAACCACCCTGAATGTGAACAATATTTCTAGATATCTACAAACAACTTGAATATTGTATAAAAATACATGGATTTTTCTTGTGTACAAATTCATAGATGCTTCAGTGGTACCGGATTGTTGTTTATGAAGGAAATGCTAAGTTTCAGTTATAAACTAGTACAAATAAAAAGATGTTTTTCTCATGGAAGTTCACGCAGTCCTTGATGTTCATACTCGGATCTACCGGGGTAGACTGGGTTAAGAACTGTAGCTAAGCTAAGGCTTTATGATTAATTGTGCTCTGTGCAACCACAGGTGCTCATGGAATGGGTTGTTTTGCAGGTGGTTAAAGCTTTGGGATTTTTTTATAAAACTACCAAAGTATTTCATAAAACATCTGTTTGCTTTGCTTAATAAAACACATAGATGTTAATAAAACCCGTTCCCACGTTTCAATTTGTTCCCAAGCTGCAGCCTCATCTCGGCAAAATAGTTTTTCTCTAAGCACAAGCTAGTACTGCACTAGGAAATCAAGTTGAACACTTGAAGATAAATCAACTGTAAATAAATAAAGTCTATGTACAGGATTTAGAAACCTGGCTGACAAAATATCTACTTCCTCTTGACTCTCAGACTACTTTTGGTGGCACTCGGCCCATAGAGACAACCTTCTAGGTTGTGGACTAATGTAGGAGCCCTTGGGCAATGGTCCCACACAGGGAAAAGAGCTCTTGAGCATATCAAGGAGGGAACATTAAGCTGACACAGGTTGTCTTGGGGCTGCTGAAAAGAAGACATTTCTCCCAGTTCCTGATCTAAAGGCAGCCTTAGAAAATGATGTTAGGCTGTCAATTGTTTGTTTGTTTGATGTTGTCAGGTCTTAGTTTCCCTCTCTTCTATCTCACTCTTCCCTTGGCCTTGACTTTCTTTATTGGTGACTGTTGGTGCCAGATTTTTGCCTCTACTTCTCTAGTCCCTGTCCCAATCAACCACTCTTGTGCAAAAACAGGATCAAAGTATCAATGGTGAGTGTAAAGCCAGTAGCCCAGGCATAATGGGAGGATTCCTCATGAGAGTGCACCACCCCACATCATCCAGTCAGTCAAAGGTGTGGGGAAAAGCTTACTCTTAAAATTTGCACGTGGGCAGCACCATGTTTAACTAAGTGAGCATAATATATTTTATCTGCCCAACAGTGAGAAAGAAGTGAACATCTGAGAAGGGAGCAAAGTCTTAGACAAAAGTAAACAAACGGCAAATAAAGATAAAATTTTTCTAAAAAGTGATCTGTTTCTTTCTTCAAATCTATGGACAACTGTATTGCTAGTTGTTGTTTTTTTTAACATGGAACATTACTTTTGTATTTAAAAAAGTAAAAGTAGGCAGAGGCTGCAAATCTGTTCATCATTAATATTACTAGCCATTATGACCTCCTTTCATTTAGCTCATCTGGTTTATGAGCTCATTTTCTGGAAGAGCAGTTGCCGTCCATCTTCTCCAAGCCTGTGCTTTCCACATCCGTGGGGCTGTTTCTAGGGCTCTATCACAGGTCCCATCCTTCTGCTTTCCCACTGTTTTTGTGTTTAAATAAAACACTTGAAAGATCCCTTGCTTCTGTTGTTACCAACTTTTGTTTCTTGGCACCATTTATTGTAATAACATTGACAATCCTTGATTACTTTATTTCCAAAGTAAATATATCCTCCTTCCCTATATTTTTAATTGCTCCTCATTTCCTAAATTACATCTCCGCTTTTCTGCGAACCACCTTACAAGTCTTTGAATTTCTGACCATCCTCTATTTTTGGCAACCTTTCTGGGACTGAAGGAAATATAACTGGTAACCCTGTCAGAGAACCACGACAGGCTAACAGAATGGGGAGGCTGGCTGTCCTCCCGTGCCACTTAGCAATTCCTGACTCTCTCAATGATATGCAATAATACGCAAAAACCTTCTACCTTAAATTCTTTCTGAGCCCCAAATTGGCTGCTGACATTCCGCGTGTTTGTGTATCCGCTCTACACATAATGTTGGCACCATTGGCATACATCTTAAGAATGCTTTCTACACAGCCACCAGCTGCAGGCAGCTATGATGCTATACCCATTCAACGTTCTTTCTAAGAATATGAGAGTAACACAATGACCTGACCAGTCATTTGCTGGAAAGGGTAATTGAAATGAAACAAAAAAATAGACTTCTGTCCCACAGCCAATATCGAAACATGTTTATTTCCTGAACATCTCAAACTTTTTAAATTAAAATACATTACAATTTAAATTATATAAATCTACCCCTCAGCAGCCTTCTCACACACAAAGACACAAACTACAACAAGCTACTCACCGAACAGTTTGTGAGTGGGTCCCTCATGCTGAAATGTTTTTGCTTCTGTCCTTTTAAACTCTGCTCCAGCATTTGGCTTTCCACACTCAGGACACTGTCCTCAAGCTTGGGTGTGTCCTAGACTTCCTGGATTCAGAGGGCCTGGAGTCCTTGTCAAACAACCCTCAGGCGGAAGTCCCACCCTGGACTTTCCTCCCATTTATTTACTGAAACAGCAAAGGACTGCTCAGGGTCAAGAGAGCTGGTGTGCAGCAGTGAGAAGGACTGCTGTAACTACTTAGGGGGCAGAATACTGAATCTGATCTGTGTGGCCTTGAGAGAAAGCCCAGAAGCTGTCAAGTGTCTCCATAGTTAAGATACTGTCGGGACTGATGCATGCTCTCCCACACTGAGACCTTTAGGACCTGGGAGGGCTCGCTAATTCCCAGAGATAACAGACAACTTGCCCTTGAGCACTTCTTTGATATGCAAACCAACCAATTCAGGGCCCAGACCCCCTCCCTCTTTTTTATCTAAAGTTTACACACCAAGTCAATATTTCCCTTGCCCTAAATCATCCCAGCGCTGGGTACCAAACAATTCAAACCACACCTGTATAACTATGACTATAGTGGAAAATGTCTAGAAAAGGCTGTCAGAGAACAGGGCACACATCAACCACTTCTAAGGACTTTAACCCAATTCTCACTCATAGTCCAATAGGGCCTGTCAAATTAAGGAGGATTTTTTATGCCCACCCACACAGTTTTTTAATCACTCAAAGGGATATACAGACTAAAAATTAGCTGTCAGCAACTAACTTTTTTATTGCTTTCTCTGCACCTGTGGTCCCAGTTATCAATTCTTAGATTTCCATCTATGGCCTGTTGTCTTGTGACATTCATTTTCTGGGGGTGGGCCGCTTTGCTCTGACTGGCAGGATGTCCCCTCCCCCCCCCCCCCATTCAGAAGGAGCTTCATGCCAGTGGGGCAGTGTTCGGCAGATAAAATATAATATGCTCACTCTGTTAAAGATGGCGCTGCCCACATGGAAGCCCGTCATCCAGGTGATATTATTTGCCCTTATGCTTGAGATGGCTGTGGGGGAAAAGCTGTAATGTAGGCAGGCTAGGTCATTATAGCCTAAGGCGTAGTTTAAGAGTAAGCTCTTCTCCACACCCTTGACTGATTGGATGATGTAGGGTGGTGCACTCTCCTGAGGAATCCCATTATGCCTCAGATGGGTGGCATTGTATCAGAGACTTTCTTGAATGTATAATTGGATTAAAGGTTTGGATTATCTATGCTATAAAGTGGGCGGACCGGTAGCTCTCTCGCTCTTGGTTCCTGAGGTGTTAGAGAGGAGAGCAGATTAAGGCCACGTGAAGGCCAGGAGAAGCAGCCGAGATAGCTGAGTGCTGATGAACAAGCCAGTTTGTTAAGAGTTTGTGCAGGAGGAGATGGGAAACAGAGGTGAATAAGTCTGGTGAGCTAGAAACCTTTGATGCTAGGAAACTCGGATAAGTCAGTAGCTTTGTGAGCACTGAATGTGTGGGTTTTGGAGCCCAGAGTGTGTTTTTGCTTGCCTGCCGGGTGCAAGCTAGAATTAAAGCTGATGGCTCACCATTTCTTGGCTCCTGTATTTCATTGCCATCTGTCCGAATCCAATGCGAACCTGCGTGGGTCGGGCTGCTGTGATGGTGGCCTTGGCCACAGGCTTTACAGGCAGTCAGAGCTGTCCAGGTGGGCACACTTCATTCATCAGCCTTGAGTGTGCAGGCTCCATTCAAAGTCCTAGAAATAACAGGTGGGGTTGTGGTGGTTATTATAAGGAAAGGGAACTTGCCCTGCAACCAGAGTGGAGATGTCAGCAGTGAAATGGCACCGGATGTTATCAGTGATTGGGCCCCAGTTCAGCAACCTCGGTGCTTGAGTTCTTGCTAAAAAGGAATCAGAGCCAAGATTCAAATTGTTGGGCAGATAAAATATAATATGCTCACTTTGTTAAAGATGGTGCTGCCCACATGGAAGCCTGTCACCCAGGTGATATTATTTGCCCTTATGCTTGGGATGGGTGTGGGGGAGAGGCTGTAATGTAAGCAGGCCGGGTCATTATGGCCTAAGGCTTGGTTTTAAGATTAAGCTCTTCTCCACACCCTTGACTGATTGGATGATTTAGGGTGGTGATGTAGGGTGGTGATGTAGCTAGCCTCAGATGGGTGGCTTTGTATCAGAGACTTTCTTTATGTATAATTGGATTAAAGGTTTTGAGTCTATGCTATAAAGTGGGAGAGAACAGTAGCTTGATCTCTCTCTCGGTTCCTGGGTTCCTGAGATTAGTATTAGAGAGGAGAGCAGAGTAAGGCCACGTGGAGGAGGGAAAGAAGCCAAGATGGTGGAGTGCTGAGGAAGAAGCAAGTTTGTTAAGAGTTTGTGCAGGAGGAGATGGGAAACAGAGGTGAATAAGTCTGGTGAGCTAGAAACTTTTGATTCTAGGAAACTCGGATAAGTCAGTAGCTTTGTGAGCACTGAATGTGAGGGTTTTGGAGCCCAGTGTGTGTTTTTGCTTGCCCTCCGGGTGCAAGCTAGAATTAAAGTTGATGGCTCACCAGTTCTTGGCTCCTGTGTTTCATTACGATCTGTTCGAATCCAATGTGAACCTGCGTGGGTCGGGCTGCTGTGATAGTGGCCTCGACTACAGGCTTTACAAAATATAAGCAAAAGTTTATTTAGAAAGAGGTAGAAGAACTGAGCCATGGGGGAGTAAGCCAGCTGAGCTGTGTGGGCTCAGGGAAGAAGTTACAGAGTCAAAATCAGGGCCCTTAGAATTTAAGCAAAAGGAAATAAGGCTATAGGGGCCTGGGGAGAAGGAGAGGGGGAGGGGGAGGGCCCAAAAGCACTGGGGAGAGAAATGGGTGGAGGAAGGCTCAGGTTTGCTGGAGAGACAGAGCCGTGCTGGGTCCTCCCTCCTGAGGTTTTCTAACTCCCCTCTGAAGGTGGGGAATCTAGGGGAGGTCCATGGGGAATGTCCAGTAGAATATTCACCAGCTTTCCAGGTGTGTCCTTTCTGGGTTTTGGTCTCCACAGATTGGTTGGCGTTAGAATAGGAGTCACTGGTCAAATCAGCATGTCCTGATGACAGCTGTGGAGTCACCCCACCTGGCCTTGCCACTTTTCTGGGCCTGGAGGTGAAATACAACTGAGGCCTATATTTTATCTTTGACCAAAACTCTGTCTCTGTGGTGAACAGACCTGAGGCTTAGTTCCTAACATTATTTGATGCAGGTTGGAACCTCACTGTCCTGAGGGTTTATGCATAAGAAAGTGGTTGTGCAAAGGCCTATGTGTGAGTCACATGGGGTTACTCTCTGGCCCCCTCTTCCTCCTTGAAGGAAGTCTAACACATGACTAGAGATATGCTAGGGTAGGAAAGGTCACCCTGGGAGTGAGGTCCCACCCTACAATTGTCCACTGCTCAACACCCAGACCTTTCTGCCCTGGTGACCTTCTGTACTTGGCCCACCGTCCTTGCTCTGCTCATGCCTGCCTACCGCATAGAGAAAGGTCCTTAGTCAGGAACTATCTTTCATATACTCACTAATGTTCTCCCTTGAGCTTCTCCAAATGAACTTTGACACTGGAGGCCACAACACCAAGGGGTAGCTATCAAAGGGCTAGAATTGGACAAAACTACTCGGCATTGTGAAAGATGGACATGTAGAGACAAATTATAAGCTGAAGTCAGAAACATGTCACTCAGATTCCCCTGCCCACAGGGACTATAGATAAACTGAGCTGATAGCCTTGCTCCCAGTCCCTACGGCATCTCAGTATCTTCCCCTGACTCCGGTTGCCTTCCATCTCAGCTCTGTGCCAGCCCAGTTCTAAATGGGGTGATTGGTCTCCTGTAAAGCCAGTATTTGTGGCCACCAACAGGGCTGCCTGGCTCATGCTGGTTCGCATTTGATTTCGACAGACAGTAATGTAAAAATGGAGCCAAAAACCGGTGGGCCATCATCTTTAATTCTAGCTTGCACCAGGCGGGCAAGTAAAAACACACACTGGGCTCCAAAACCCACTCTTTCAGTGCTCACAAAGCTACTGACTTATCCGAGTTTCCTAGAATCAAAGGTTTCTAGCTCACCAGACTTATTCACCTCTGTTCCCCATCTCCTTCTCTCTGCACAAACTCTGCTCAAACTGGCTTCTCCCTCAGCAATCCACCATCTTGGCTGCTTCTCTTGGTCTCCACGTGGCCTTAATCTGCTCTCCTCTCTAATGCTAACCTCAGGAACCAAGAGAGCAAGCTCCTGGTCTGCTCCACTTTATAGTGTAGAAATCCAAACCTTTAATCCAATCTACAAACAAGGAAATCTCTGATACAAAGTCACTTATCTGACGCATAATGGGAGGATTCCTCATGAGAGTGCACCACTCTACATCATCCAATCAGTCAAGGGTGTGGGGAAAAGCTTACTCTTAAAAATAAACCTTGGGCTATAATGACCCTGCCTGCTTACAGCCTGTCCCCCCACCCCCCACAATAATATAATTAAGCCCATCCCAAGCATAAGGGTAACTAATATCATCACCCGGGCCACCAGCTTTCATGTGGGCAGTGCCATCTTTAACAAAGTGAGCATAAAATATTTTATCTGCCCAACACCTCCCTCTCCAGTTTCCACAAGAAATGCCATCACACTAAGCTACTGTGGTGTTTGCACCTTAGTGAAGGTTGGTAGAACATTTTTCTACACTGACTCCTTACCTGGGTCTCTCCAAAAGGCCAGCTAGCTTTCCCACAGGCCTCTGCACCCCTTCTACATGGAAGCATATCTGCTTCACAGAACACTGAAGTAGCAGCAGGTTGTCCTGGCTGAATCTAGACTGAGAATTGATCTCGGAGGTGAGAAAGGAGGTTGTATCACTTATCTCTTGTCACAATAATGCTTTATATTAAACAGAAAACCCAGTGGCTTTAAATGACATAGACTTCATTCAATTCAAGAGCCTGTGGTTTAGCTGGGTGGTTCTTTTGGTCTTCCAGGGATCACTCATGTGTAAAAGCAGGTCACCTACAGCTCTGCTGGTGGGGCTGAGCTGCAAGGACTACTGAGCAGAAGGCAGTGGTAGCCTGGGGCTCAAGCCCAGCAGCGGGAGCTGATGTTTCCAGTTCCTCTTTGGGGGATGAGGAGAATCCAGCTGGAGTTGCAATCAGCAGTCTCCAGAAGATGAGAGCCCAGCTGAAATGGCAGAAAGTGCCTGCTAAGCTCCTGGTAGGTCTGCGATTTTGGGACATAAGGGTGGATGCCATCATGCTCCCCAGAGCAGAGATGGAAATGCTGACTGCCATTGCCACATGCTTTTCTTTAGGACAGTGTGAGACTTGCCATGATGGCAGGAATCAGGGGGGAGGCTAAAGCCCTATGTGTGTGGACTGATTTCCTGGACTATGACCAGATGGGCACAGGCTCCTTTGTTGAATGGACTTATGGAATTTGGACAATGTGAAATACCCTGATGGGGGTGGGGGGTGGCTTTGCTGGAGACCCTCTTCCTTCCCCGGGAAGCCTTTCAAATGGCAAGAGAGAAGGCCGAGGACATTTTGCACTTTTGGCAAAGTGCTTAGAGACTGGTGAAATGTGTGTACCTTTGTAATTGTTGAAATTGTATGATTTGTCATGTTGTAATTTGTGTAATGTGCCTAATTTCCTTGTACAGGGATGCCAGTGGTGTAGATTGTGGGTAGTAAAGTGAGCATAAGGGTGGATTGTTGGGCAGATAAAATATATTATGCTCACTTTGTTAAAGATGGTGCTGCCCACATGGAAGTTTGTTGATATTAATGTGTGTTCTGGAACAGGCTGTGGGCAGGCCGGGTCGTTATAGCCTAAGGCTTAGTTTAAGAGTAAGCTCTTCTCCACACCCTTGACTGATTGGATGATGTAGGGTGGTGCACTCTCCTGAGGAATCCCATTATACAGAGACTTCCTTGTTTGTATAATTGGATTAAAGGTTTTGAGTCTATGCTATAAAGTGGGAGAGACCAGTAGTTTGATCTCTCTCTCGGTTCCTGAAGTATTAGAAAGGAGAGCAGAGTAAGGCCACGTGGAGGAGGGGAAGAAGCCAAGATGGTGGAGTGCTGAGTGAGAAGCCAGTTTGTTAAGAGTTTGTGCTGGAGGAGATGAGGAACAGAGGTGAATAAGTCTGGTGAGCTAAAACCTTTGATTCTAGAAAACTCAGATAAGTCAGTAGCTTTGTGAGCACTGAATGTGTGGGTTTTGGAGCGCAGTGTGTGTTTTTGCTTGCCTGCCAGGTACAAGCTAGAATTAAAGCTGATGGCTCACCAGTTCTTGGCTCTGTTGTTTCATTACCGACTGTTCGAATCTAATGCGAACCTGCACTGGCCAGGTGGCTGTGATAATGGCAGTGACTACTGGCTTTACACTGAGCCCAGCAGGGCAGCTCTCCCAGGCTCTGCTAGGCAGGTGGCTGGTTATGGGCTGAAGCAATGTTTTTTCATCAGCCAGTGGTCTAACTTGGGCTGTTCTCAGGGCAGCAGAGGAGCCAAGAGAGTGAGTGAAACTCAGAATGGACATACTGTCACATCAGCCACATTCAGCAGACCAAAGCCAGTCTGTTTGTCACAGGCCAGCCCAGATTTGACAAAATGGGGAGGTTTTATTCATTCTTCAATGGGAGGAGCTGAATGTCTCATTACGAAGGGCTGGAAAGAGGTAGAAAATTGGAATTAGTTTTACATTCAGTTATTACGTAGTCAGTCAATATTTGTTCTTCAGTGACAGCAGAGGTGAAGAAAAAAGGACACTGAAGGGGTTGGCTGACACATGTCATCCTCTTCCTTTCCACACTTCAGCCTCAGGGGACATGTTTAGAACTACTGCGAGATGGAGGTTAGGGAGAAAAATAAAAGGAGTTACATTCATGAGGAGTCTAGATTTAGATTTGGAGGTAGGGTCATTCTTCCCTTGGACCCTCACATCTCATTCTACACATACTCTTCCAGATGACACAGTAAGCTCAGCTCCCCCTGGGTGGAAGTAGCAGAACACACTGTCTAAGGCAGTGGTTCTCAAAGTATGCTCCAGGGTGCACTGGTGCGCCCTAAAAGATTTCTAGATGCGCATTATGGTATTCCAGAGAAATATGCGCCTGTTGGGGACCAAAAAACCAACAGGGTTTTTAGAGTTTAGATTTTTGGTGGAATTTAGAGGTATGGGGAATTGGCTTGTTAGGCAAATAAAATATATTATGCTCACTTTGTTAAAGATGGCGCTGCCCACATGCAAGTTTTAAGAATAAGCTTTCCCCACACCTTTGACTGATTGGATGAGGTAGGGTGGTGCACTCTCATGAGGAATCCTCCCAGTATGTCTCAGATAAGTGACTTTGTATCAGAGACTTCTTTGTTTGTAGATTGGGTTAAAGGTTTGGATTTCTACACTATAAAGTGGGACAGACCGGGAGCTTGCTCTCTCGGTTCCTGAGGTTAACATTAGAAAGGAGAGAAGATTAAGGCCACTTGGAGGAGAAGCAGCCAAGATGGTGAAGTGCTGAGGGAGAAGCCAGTTTGAGCAGAGTTTGTGCAGAGAGAAGGAGATGGGGAACAGAAGTGAATAAGTCTGGTGAGCTAGAAGCCTTTGATTCTAAGAAACTCAGATAAGTCAGTAGCTTTGTGAGCACTGAAAGAGTGGGTTTTGGAGCCCAGTGTGTGTTTTTACTTGCCCACCTGGTGCAAGCTAGAATTAAAGCTGATAGCCCACCAATTCTTGGCTCCATAGTTTCTTTACTGACTATCCAAATCTAATGTGAACCTGCATTGGCTAGGCTGCTGTGATGGTGGACTCGACTTCTGGCTTTACATGGCTGTAAGCTGACAGTCTGCCCAACCCACCACCTCACTTGCCTGATTAGATTGCAAAAGGCTGTTAAGCTGTGGTGCTGGATTGTTTTCACTACCCCCCATGTTCCCCGGAAAGACTGGAGGCAAGTTTCTTCTATCCTTTGTTTGGTGTAAAGTTAAGATGATATGTATGGTGAGGGTTTTCTGAACTTGATAAAATTCTTGGGTTGTCTTGGAAATGTAATCAGAGACCATTGATTTGCTAATGGCCTCACTTTGCCCTATAAATAAAGCAAGATGCTGTTTTTGGATGTGCTTTGTTCTTGCCAGCAGCAATTATAGAACCCCTCCACCCCCGACCCCATATTTTCTTAATTCCGCACTGTTTCCACTTGGGACCTGGAATTAATAGTTGCACTGGTTTGTGGCATGTACCCAGATATAAAAATAAATATAGTTGCTCTATTATAAAATTTTATTGGGGAAATACCACTCTTTTTGTTAACACATTGTTATTATATTTATTATTAACACAACATTATATTACTTTTAGATAAATACACCCAAATAAAATGGATAGGTTTCTCAAAAAGAAGCGTGATATTGAAGAATCAAATTCTGGACATAAGCTAAAGTTAAGTGTAAATAAAATAGGACTTGCCTGACCAGGCGGTGGCACAGTGGATAGAGCATCGGACTGGGATGTGTAATGACCCAAGTTTGAAACCCCAAAGTTGCCAGCTTTAGCACGGGCTCATCTGGTTTGAGCAAAACCTCACCAGCTTGGACCCAAGGTCACTGGCTCCAGCAAGGGGTGGCTCAGTCTGCTGAAGGCCTGTGGTCAAGGCACATATGAGAAAGCAATCAATGAACAACTAAGGTGTCGCAAAGGCAACAAAAACTGGTGATTGATGTTTATCCTCTCTCTCCAATCCTGTCTGTCTGTCCCTATCTATCCCTCTCTCTCTGTCTCTGTAAAGAAAAAAAAATTAAAATAGGACTTGAAGGCTGATGGGCAGAATTTAATTTATAGCATTAACAATACGATTGGATTAGCAACCCATTCATGGAAGCTTCAAGTGGTTTTGGTTTAATGTTAACAGAAAAAGAACTGGCAGCTATATCCACTGATCATGGATTGATGATTAAACATAAGGAATTGTCTCTTGAAGCCTTTTGGATTTCTATAAGAGAAGAATATGTGGCAATATCTAAAAAAGCTTTGAACATTTTACTACAATTTTCAACATCCTATTTATATAAATTAAGATTTTCTACCCTCAACACAATTAAGAGTAAAAAGAGAGGAATTCTTCAATGTATTGATGAGGAAATGAGAGTTTGCCTTTCAAATATATATGACCAGTAGCCGTAGCCACCATCACAGCTGCTTGGCCCATACAGGTTCGCATTAGATTCGGACAGACGGTAATGAAACAACGGAGCCAAGAACTGGTGGTCCATCATCTCTAATCCTAGCTTGCACCTGGTGGGCAAGTAAAAACACACTGGGCTCCAAAACCCACTCATTCAGTGCTCACAAAGCTACTGACTTATCTGAGTTACCTAGAATCAAAAGTTTCTAGCTCACTAGCCTTATTCACCTATGTTCCCCATCTCCTTCTCCTGCACAAACTCTGCACAAACTGGCTTCTCCCTCAGCACTCCACCATCTTGGCTGCTTCTCCTGACCTCCTCCACATGGTCTTACTCTGCTCTGCTCTCTAATGCTAATCTCAGGAGTGAGAGCGAGCAAGCTCCCGGTTTGCCCCACTTTATAGTATAGAAATCCAAACCTTTAATCCAATCTACAAACAAGGAACTCTGATACAAAGTCACTTATCTGAGGCATAATGGAAGGATTCCTCATGAGAGTGCACCACCCCACAGCAAAAATGGTGGGAAAGGCTTAGTCCTAAAACTAAGCCTTAGGCTATAATGATCCTACCTGTTTACAGCCTGTCCCCCAAACACATTAATATAATCACACCCATCCCAAGCAAGAAGGGCAACCAATATCATCACCTGGGCAACGGGCCTCCACGTGGGCAGCACCATCTTTAACTAAGTGAGCATAATATATTTCATCTACCCAACAAAATATATGCCCAAACATTGAAGAAATCGCTAGGACACATCAGGCTCATGTTTCTCATAAACACAAGAATGAAAAAACAAATTGATGCCAGGACCTGCTGAATTTACTAAATCTTACTAAGAATGTAACTATATATATAAAAAGATAATTTATTGTCATATTTTTATTTTTTAACCCCTCTTTTTTATGAATTCTAAAAAGCATAACTCAAAAAATGTAACATAAAAATGTTTCTTAATGTCAAAATAAATTTAATTTTGTCATATTTATTCCATTTAATTACCATAAAAGCACACATGGACTTTATATATATATATATTGTTGGGCAGTGTTGGGCAGATAAAATATAATATGCTCACTTTGTTAAAGATGGTACTGCCCACATGGAAGCCCATCACTCAGGTGATATTATTTGCCCTTATGCTTGGGATGGGTGCAGGGGGGGGGGGGAAGGTTGTAATGTGAGCAGGCCGGGTTTTTATAGCTTAAGGCTTAGTTTTAAGAGTAAACTTTTCCCCACACCCTTGACTGATTGCATGATGTAGTGTGGTGCTCTCCTGAGGAATCCCATTGTGCCTCAGATAGGTGATTTTGTATCAGAGACTTTCTTGTTTGTAGATTGGATTAAGGGTTTGGATTTCTACATTATAAAGTGGGGCAGGCCATGAACTTGCTCTCTCGGTTCCTGGGTTCCTGAGATTAGTGTCAGAGAGGAGAGCAGATTAAGGCCACATGGAGGCCAGGAGAAGCAGCCAAGTTGGCAGAGTGCTGAGGAAGAAGCCAGTTTGTGCAGAGTTTGTGTAGAGAGAAGGAGATGGGAAACAGAGGTGAATAAGTCTGGTGAGCTAGAAACCTTTGATTCTAGGAAACTCGGATAAGTCAGTAGCTTTGTGAGCACTGAATGAGTGGGTTTTGGAGCCCAGTGTGTGTTTTTGCTTGCCTGCTGGGTGCAAGCTAGAATTAAAGCTGATGGCTCACCAGTTCTTGGCTCCGTTGTTTCATTACCGACTGTTCGAATCCAATGCGAACCTGCATGGGCCAGGCGGCTATGATCCTGACCGCGACTACTGGCTTTACAGGCAGATAAAATATATTATGCTCACTTTGTTAAAGATGGCGCTGCCCACATGGAAGATCATTGATATTAATGTGTGTGTGTGGAGGGGGGGAACTGGCTGTAAGCAGGCCGGGTGGTTATAGCCCAAGGCTTACTTTTTTTTTTAACAGGGACAGAGAAAGAGAGTACGTCAGAGAGAGGGATAGATAGGGACAGACAGACAGGAACGGTGAGAAATGAGAAGCATCAATCATTAGTTTTTCGTTGCTGTTGTGACACTATAGTTGTTCATTGATTGCTCTCTCACATGTGCCTTGACTGAGGGCCTTCAGCAGACCGAACCTACCCTTGCTGGAGCCAGCGACTTTGAGTCCAAGCTGACGAGCTTTTGCTCAAGCCAGATGGGCCCGTGCTCAAGCTGGCGAGCTTGGGGTCTCGAACCTGGGAATTCCGCATCCCAGTCCGACGCTCCATCTACTGCGCCACCACCTGGTCAGGCTCAAGGCTTACTTTTAAGAGTAAGCTTTTCCCCACACCCTTGACTAATTGGATGATGTAGGATGGTGCACTCTCATGAGGAATCCTCCCATTATGCCTCAGATAAGTGACTTTGTATCAGAGACTTTCTTGCTTGTATATTGGATTAAAGGTTTTGATTCTACACTATAAAGTGGTACAGGCCTGGAGTTTGCTCTCTCTATGTTCCTGAGGTTAGCTTTAGATGGGAGAGAAGATTAAGGCCATGTGGAGGAGAGGAGAAGCAGCCAAGATGGCAGAGCGCTGAAGGAGAAGCCAGTTTGTGCAGAGTTTGTGCAAAGAGAGGGAGATGGAGAACAGAGGTGAATAAGTCTGGTGATCTAGAAACCTTTGATGCTAGGAAACTCGGATAAGTCAGTAGCTTTGTGATCACTGAATGAGTGGGTTTTGGAGCCCAGTGTGTGTTTTTACTTGCCTACCAGGTGCAAGCTAGAATTAAAGCTGAATGCTCACCAGTTCTTGGTTCCGTTGTTTCGTTACCGACTGTCCGAATCTAACGCAAACCTGCACTTTCCAGGTGGCTGTGATGGAGGCCTTGGCCACGACTACTGGTTTTACATATATATTTTTAATATTTGACTTAATTATTATAACATATTTCTCAGAAATTTGTATACAGTGTGCCTACAATTATTTGTAGAATTTTAAATGCGCCTCGACTTCAAAATGTTTGAGAACCACTGCTCTAAGGTGTCGCCAGCACCCGAGGCTGTGGCTGGCAAGCACACCGTGGCAAGGAGGCCAAAGCAAGCCAACCTGAATAAATGTGTCCTTGCCTGTGTGAGAACCTCCTGATCCCTTTGACTCCCTTAAATGGTCCCGAGAGCCTGGGAGAAGGAAGCCGAGTTTCTGTATGAGCAAGGGAAGGAAGAACCATGTAGTTTGGGAATTAATGTTAACATTATTTGTATCTACAGGTTGATGAGAACGATATATAAGAAACAATCTCAAAAAAGATATATGGTACTTGTCTTCTAAATAAATTGGTGCCCAGGGCATCCTTTTGAATTCTTTGTTCTCAGGTTTCTCTCTAGCCATATGTTTCTGGCCTGCATTCATTCTCTGGATTTTTCCAGCTCAGGCCTCCAGGTTGAGTACTGCTTGACCTCTCAGATCACTATCTTCCTGCTTCCTTTCCCAAGTTTATGCTCAGCATTGCCTTCCTGGCCTGGCCTTTCTGTGGAAAGAAAAGCTGGAATGGACTGCCCGGGCTCTGGCCTAGACGCCACTCCACTGCACCCCACCCAATCTGTTTTGGTCAGCCTCCAAAGGAATCAACAACATGAGTACACATTTGTTAAGTGCTTATAAGGGGATGTTGAGTATCGGCAAATTAGTAAGAAACAGTAGCCCAAATGTAATGAAGGTTAAGGGCAATTCAAAACTTGGCTTAGAAATTTCTTTAGTAGCCAAAAAATGCAAAGAATTGGAAACAGCACGTGTATTAAATGAATGCTGTGCATTAATGCTATGTATTAAATAGCTATGTATTAAATAGGGATCTGGTTAAATACCTTTTGGCAATACAATCTCACATTTAGAGGACTTACCATTTGCCAGGCTATTTTAAGTGCTTTACAAATATTAACTTATTTAATCATTATAGCAATTATTTGAGGCAGATATATATTATTTTGATATTTATAATACACATAAGAAAGCTGAGGCTTTAGTTTTTGAAAAGGCAGAACTCATAAGTAAAATGCCAATCATAGGCTTTATTCATCTTTCCAGGACTTTGTATGATGCTGTTCCTTTTTCCAGAAGTCCATCTGCCTTTGTGTTGGCCTAGCTGACTTTTTTGGGGGGTCCTCTAATGTCCAGCTTTTGCCATTTTCTCCAGACACAGTAAGTATACTCTTGCCTTTGTCCTCCTATTTATCACACATACCTCTTCTCATTTATTTATCCCATTATGCTGAAATTACTTCTTTAATGGTCTGCCTCCCACAGTACTCAGTGAGCTCCATATAGCAAAGTACCTGGAGCAAAATAAATGTTCAATAAATAATTGTTTTTATTAGATTGAATCCAATACTGCTGAGAAAATGACCCCATTAGCTGGTTCCTCTTCATTGAGAAGGCAGGGAACATTGTTTATGGGTAGGCCTGTATCCTTAGCTCTCCGGAAGCAGAGTTCACAGCACTGAGGGTGAAGATAAGTGTGACCTTCTGGACAGGAACTCTAAAGAGGGAAATGGCTCAAATGCATTTAGGAGTCTCTGACACTGATTAAAAATGGCCCTGACGGCAGGAAACTGAGAAGGAATAAGAAGAATCCCAAGACAGCACTTACAGAAACTTTCTTGGAGATTTGTTAGTTAAAAGAGATCAACAGATGAAGTAGAGTCTTGGGACCAACGATAAAATCAGAGAGTGGCCTAATGCTAAGAATAAGTTTGGAAAAGCCGGAGTCTAAAATGAGCCAACGTCCTTGAATTTTGCCAAAAACATCACTATACCCAAAGCAAGATGAACATAAAGGGACATCACCGGGGCGTGGGGCTACTGGCCAGTGTTCAGATGCTGATGGGGTGAGCAGGAGGGCTTCACAAGGCTGCTGGGTTTCAGAGCTGAGCCGATCAGGCAGAGCAGCCTGTGGTCAGCACACCATGCCTTCCAAGCACTTTCTTCCCAGGACAAGCTGTGACATGGAGGACACATCTTATACATCTTCCCAAAGGCCATCCCACCCCTGAATCCTGAATGAAATCTAGTCCTTGACCTTTTTGATCTGACAGAGGACCAGTTCCATCTTTGCTGCCATTTGAAGCATGTGAGAGCCACAGAGAATATTTGCAAGTCATGACAGCACTTCCACCAATCAGCCTCAGAGGAAAATGTAGAAGCAATCTCACTCTAGCTAAATTACTTTTTATTTTTAGTCTCTGGTTGCTGCAGCAATTAGTTTCCTTAATTTCCATCTCTCTTCAATACTAGAAGATACATTTCTAAAGCCTCACTTAATAAATATATACACATATATTTTATAAATATATAGATATATGTTTATATCTGTATATATACATACCTTTGCCCAAAGTCTCAGGATGCTAAAAACCCCAACAAAACAAAACACACACACAAAACAACCAAAAAACTATCTAACTTAGAAGCACTAATGGGTTTTTTAAGCTGGAGCAGGAGCAGTGGGGCATATGCAGATATTGTTATTGTTAATAGTCAGCCAGATTTGTAGCATCTAAAGTAACTTTCATGCTGTTTGTACTGATTATATTGTGGTTTTTAAAAATTGTACAAAATTAGCTTTTTACCACTTTGTTTCATAAAAATTATGTAATTTTTAAAACAAAGTTGAAATGGCCATAATTAGCTTGCTTTAAATGTACAGACCAGCCCAGTATTCAGTGGGTTAGGGTTGAATTTTCATTATGCACATCCAAGTTTCACATACATTAATTTAAAACCTCCAGGTGTTAATGGAGAATAAAAATGAAATGAAATAGATTAATTTACATAAAACAAATTAGCGTAAATTTACTTTTCCCTAATAAACCCAGGAAATAATGACTAATGAACAACTAATTAACCATCAAGTCATCCAGAGCTGTGATCTATGGCTTGGACTTCCAAAGGAAAAGCTTAAGAACAAAGATATTTGCTGAAACTATGAGGTGATGCTTTTTATCTCCCTTCCTGTCTCTCCCTCTCTCTTGGAAAAAAAAAGACTTGCTAGAACAAAGATATTTTTCAAGTGCAGATTCGTCCAAATTACATTATATCTTTATTTGATCACCTATGTTAACATTCATGTGCCATTACTTCCATTTTATAAGTTCTTCTAGGACAAGTCTTAGGGATTTTAATTAAAATGCACACTAGAATGTCTATTATAGAATCACTTTGGTCATCAGGCAAAATATGGGTTAGGCATTTTTGCATATGTAAATAAAGTATCACCACAGGGTTTATTTGCTTTTTCAACTCTGGTTCTACTTCCACAGTATAAATCATCGATTTACAGTTACTTACCATAAATCATTGCCAGGTTATGGAGATGGAATCTTACAGAGAAAACAGTGACACTCCAAATGGTTATTTATCATAGTTCCTTCTGCAGCAGAAACTGAAGAGCTGGGGGACGGGCCTGGGAGGCCTGGGGGGATGGGCTCTCTCTTCAGTCTATTTCCTTTTGCACATTTGGAATTTTATATGATGTGCTTGCATCACTTATTCAAAAGTATAAACTAATTTATTTCTAAAAGCCATTGTATACCCCTGGGACTGAGGTCACTCGGTGTGTAAGGCCTGTTTACTAGGAATTTAGCTTCAGTCAACCAGCCCTCTGTGTACTTATTAAAAATCTTCCCCTCATGTCTTCTTACTCAAATTATTAACCTCTTAGTCAGTTTTTCCCTCAACTTTTTGAAAAGGTCCTCTGAAAAAAATTACTGGTTTTTTTTTTCATTTTGCTTCTCTATATGTAGCATTTTACACAATTGATAATCCTTTGCTGTCTACTTATTCATTCTCTCACTATACAGTGATGTTGTAGGTGGCATTGTCTTTGATCTAGGCTAATGATTTTTAATGGGTGTGCCACACAATTTTTTTAAACATGCCATACCTGACAATTTAGTCAGAGGTAGTGACTTCTTTTCCTTTGACTTACAAATATAAAAAATGACAATGGGCAACACAAAAATAGCCATCTGAAGTGAATAAATCAAAATTAGACTTATTCCTTTTTTGTCAGAAAGAAAAAAATATAAAATCTTTTTTGATGTGCTGCAGAATTTTAGTAATTAATTTACATGTGCCATAATGACAAAAGTTGAAAATTGTTGATTAGGCATTATAAGGGATACAAAGAGAAAGCAGCTCCCTTCTTTCAAGGAGCTCAGTATGATGGAGGTCTCATCACACTGTGATAGGTTATATAAAAGAGGATTTTACAGAAATGTGATGAGAATTCCGAAAAGGCACTCATATCAACCTGGTTGGGGAAGGGGAGAAAGCCAGACAATGTTGGCATGAGATGGTGTAAAGCCAGTAGTCAGGGCCGCCAACAGGGCCACCTGGCCAGTGCAGGTTCACATTATATTCGAACAGATGGTAATGAAACAGTGGAGCCAAGAACTGGTGAGCCATCATCTTTAATTCTAGCTTGTACCCCGTGGGCAAGTAAAAACACACACTGGGCTCCAACACCCACTCATTCAGTGCTCACAAAGCTACTGACTTAACTGGGTTTCCTAGAATCAAAGGTTTCTAGCTCACCAGACTTATTCACCTCTGTTCCCCATCTCCTTCTCCAGCACAACTCTGCACAAACTGACTTCTCCTTCAGCACTCCACCATCTTGGCTGCTTCTCCTGGCCTCCTTCATGTGGCCTTACTCTGCTCTCCTCTCTAATGCTAATCTCAGGAACCGAGAGAGAGCAATTTCTAGGTCTGCCCCACTTTATAGTGTAGAAATCCAAACCTTTAATCCAATCTACAAACAAAGAAGTCTCTGATACAAAATCACTTACTTATCTGAGGCATAATGGGAGGACTCCTCATGAGAGTGCACCACCCCACATCATCCAATCAGTCAAGGGTGTGGGGAAAAGGTTACTCTTAAAACTAAGCTTTAGACAATAAGAACCCTGCCTGCCCACAGCCTGTCCCACAACATACATTAATATCAATGGATTTGCATGTGGTCAGCACCATCTTTAACAAAGTGAGCATAATATATTTTATCTTCCCAACATATGGTCACAACTTTTTGAGTCTTGAAGAGCACGTATTAATGGTCTGTACATCAGAGAGTGGGTGCTGGTATGTTCAGAGAAGTATAAGTCCCTCAAGAGTGCCTTGAGCACAGTTTGTCTTGGATTGTATAGTTAATGAGGCTGGAGGGATAGACAGAGGACAGACACAGAAAGTCTTGGGTGCTGTGATTTAACTTTTACCCCAAATGCAATTAGAGCCTGTAGGGCCAGTGGCCCAGGCCACCATCACAGTCGCCTGGCCCATGCAGGTTTGCATTAGATTCAGACAGATAGATGGTAATGAAACAATGGAGTCAAGAACTGGTGAGCCATCATCTTTAATTCTAGCTTGTACCCCGTGGGCAAGTAAAAACACACACTGGGCTCCAACACCCACTCATTCAGTGCTCACAAAGCTACTGATTTATCCGAGTTTCCTAGAATCAAAGGTTTCTAGCTAACCAGACTTATTCACCTCTGTTCCCCATCTCCTTCTCTCTGCACAGATTCTGCACAAACTGGCTTCTCCTTCAGTACTCTGCCATCTTGGCTGCTTCTCTTGGTCTCCACATGGCCTTTCTCTGCTCTCCTCTTTAATGCTAACCTCAGGAACCAAGAGAGCAAGCTCCTGGTCTGCCCCACCTTATAGTGTAGAAATCTAAACCTTTAATCCAATCTACAGGCAAGGAAGTCTCTAATACAAAGTCACTTATCTGAGGCATAATGGGAGGATTCCTCATGAGAGTGCACCACCCCACATCATCAAATCAGTCAAGGGTGTGGGGAAAAGCTTACTCTTAAAACTTGCATGTGGGCAGTGCCATCTTTAACAAAGTGAGCATAATATATTTTATCTGCCCAACAGAGTCACATAAGGATTCTTTCTCAGGTAGAATTTAGAGCACATTTGCAATATTTAGATGTTCATTTTAGACTGATCACTGACAACAGTGTGACAGCTCTAAAGAAGGCTCAGGTAAGAATGAGGAAGGGTGGGAGCCTAGAGCCAGGAACTGGGAGAATAATGGTGAGGACCTTATTAACATAAAGGACAAGGGGGAGAATTTTATTCATTTTAGAGAGGAGAGAGAGAGAGAAAGGGGGAGGGGCAGGAAGCATCAACTCCCATATGTGCCTTGACCAGGCAAGTGCAGGGTTTTGAACTGGCGACCTCAGCATTTCTGGTCTACACTCTGTCCACTGCACCACCACAGGTCAGGCGGGGGAGAATTTTAAAATGGGGACAACAGGACATGGCCATGGATTGGCTTGGGAGTAAACAATGAAGGAGTGGGAAGATCTAGAATAAAGTCCAAGTGTCTTGTATCCTCTTAAAATTTCTTATTCTGTGACCTCCATTGGAAGGATTAATTGGCAGAAATTGTAGTAAATGTTCAATAATTACTAGCTGCTATTATTCTTGTTATTATAATTTCTTTATTTCTTTGCATGATAACTTAAGGTACTACTAAAAATGATTGCATATTATACATCTAAAGTACTGGAAAATAAAACTACTATAATTTAAAAATTTGCAAAAACTAATATGACTCTTCTACTCACCAAACAAGTTAGAATTCTCAAGATGTTTTAGCTAACACATTTTCTTCTTTCACTAAATTTCCCTTTAATAAGATGAGGCATTTTGTATCACTTTATTGCTCTTGGAAGTGAAAGATGGCATTCTAATTATTTTTAAATTTATTTATGAATTTTAGAGAGAGGGAGGGAGAGAGACAGAAATATTGATCTGTGCCTGTGTGTGCCCTGATCGGATCTCAAACCCACATTAGTGTATTGGGATGACACTCTAACTAACTGAGCTATCAGGCCAGGGCTGGCATTCTCATTTTAAAAAATAGAGCTTACTATTTCTAAACATCTGAAAATTTCACTTGAGACATTACTAGGGTTTTGAAAACAAATATATACTGATTTAAAAATTGTCTCAAAGTTACAAATTGCAAATTTAGTACACAAATTTTTTTTTCACACCTTAATATTTTGGTGTGTATGCCCTACAAACAAGGAATTGCTCCAACCAACCCACAACATAACCTTCAAAAGCAGGAAGTTGATAATTCGTTACCACCATTTACTCCTCAGTTTTGCCAACTGTCCTGATTATGTTCTCTGCAGCAACAGGGCACAATTCAGTATCGTGCATTGCATTCAGTTGTCATGTACCTTTAAACTCCTCCTCTCTGAAACGGTTCTGTCCTTCCTTGACTTTCATGCCATTGACATACTGGAACACAATCAGTTAATTATTTTGTAGAGTGCCCTTCAATTTTCAGTTATCTGGTATTTGCTCATGAGTAAATCCAGATTATGCTTCTTTGGGAGAAATGTCAGAGGAGCAATGCTAATTTCTTACTGTATACTGTTGCATGACACATGATCTCATTTGTCCCATGACTGATGGTGTTTACTTGATTAAGATGGTGTCTGTCAGGCTTCTTCCCTGAAAAATTACTACTTTTGTCTTTACAGTTAATAAACGTTTTGTGGGATGTACCTTGAAGCTATACTAACACCTTGTTCCTCATAAAACTTTCGGTTTACTCATTAATTAATT
Source organism: Rhynchonycteris naso (assembly GCA_037038555.1). Classification (NCBI taxonomy): domain Eukaryota; kingdom Metazoa; phylum Chordata; class Mammalia; order Chiroptera; family Emballonuridae; genus Rhynchonycteris; species Rhynchonycteris naso. The sequence continues at coordinate 66,237,932 of CM072997.1, forward strand.
TGTATGAACTGTTTTCCCATTTTACTCAGTACATTATAACCTGTTACATAATGTAATTTTGGTGCACAAAATATCTTACATTTAGCCAATGAGAGCCCCTTTAAATTTGTTCTGGGTCCTTACACCATTTTCCCACCAATTTGGAGCACTTTCTTGCTGTCTGGTCTGACAAGATGTTCCATCCCAGTGGTTTGTGCTTTCCTGCCTCAGCCCTGCATCAGCCATTTCCTCAAGGAGCCCTGGTTCATTTTAGTGGAGAATGGGTTAAAATGATGTGGGTCAAATAAGTTTGCAAATATGATGTATGTGTTTGCTTGCTTATAGTTTGCATTGGGTTTGGAGGACAGGTTGTAGGCAAGCAGGATTCTTATAGCCTAAGGCTTAGTTTTAAAACTAAGCTTTTCTCCACACCCTTGACTGTTGCATGTAAAGGGGTGGTGCACTCTTATGAGGAATCCCATTATGCCTCAGATAAGTGACTTTGTATCAGAGACTTCCTTGTTTGTATATTGGATTAAAGAGTTTGAATCTACACTATAAAGTGGGGCAGACAGGAGCTTGCTCTCTCTCAGTTCCTGAGATTAGCATTAAAGAGGAGAGCAGAGAAAGGCCACATGGAGGAGGCCAGGAGAAGCAGCCAAGATGGTGGAGTGCTGAAGGAGAAGCCAGTTTGTGCAGAGAGAAGGAGATGGAAAACAGAAGTGAATAAGGCTGGTGAGGTTAGAAACCTTTGATTCTAGGAAACTCGGATAAGTCAGTAGCTTTGTGATCACTGAATGAGTGGGTTTTGGAGCCCAGTGTGTGCTTTTACTTGCCCACCGGGTGCAAGCTAGGATTAAAGATGATGGCCCTCCAGTTCTTGGCTCCACTGTTTCATTACCGTCTGTCCGAATCTAATGTGAACCTTCATGAACCAGGCGGCTGTGATGGTGGCCATGGCTACTGGCTTTACAGTTTACATGAATATCTCTAAGCTTAATTCAATACTACTAAGTTCATTCAATTTTCTTTCCTCCATATTTTTAACTTCATTTTCTAACAGTCAGAAGCTGGATTTAATCACTCTTAATATGTTTACATATTTGATCTATCCACCTGCCTGTAGCCAGTTTCCCAGGGCAGCCGCTCTAATCTTCCATGCTCCAAGCTCCCCAACCCGGTTTAGACACCTGCTCCTGCCTGCTCAGACATGCTCTTCACCCCCTTGTATGGACACATGCTTCATCCCACCCTGATCCTCTTTGCTGTGCTGTCCTCTGCAGATGCCTCCACAACTCCATTTAGCCTTCAATACCCTACTCTGGGCACCCACTACTATCTCTCCTGCTCTGTCCTACCCAAGGCTTGGGACTGAGAAGTTTAAGAAAAAAAAAGAAGAAGAAAAAGAAAGGAAAGAGAGAAAGAGGCAGAAGAGGAGGTCATCATTATCATTACCACCATTGCAGTTCTTTATATCTTTGTTATCACTGTGTTCTTTGCTGGCTTATCTTCTTCCTCGTATCCCACTAATATGGAAATTTTCCAAGGTCTGCTTTAGTAGGAAATAGAGAAAAATGACTCAGAGATCAGATTAAGTTATTGGTATAGCTGTTTTCTAGCTCTGAGGCCTTGGCAAGGTTTTTATTCTCTTTATGTCTCCTTATCTGAAAACAATAAAAATAATAATGGTACTTAGCTTCAGTCATGTCTTTCCAATTTTTGGTAGACATTTCCAAATGAATGGGCTCTCATCAACTCAATTCCAGGATGTAAAAAATCAGCTCCTTTTTCCTCTTCCAAAACTTATTCATTTTCTTGACATTCCTATTTCTGCAAACAAATGCATTCATTCAACAATCATTGATTGAGTTCCTGCTACGTAACAAATGTGGTGGCTAACAATCCAGTGGTAACAGGCAAGGTCTTGGCCATCAGGGTGTTTACAAGTGGGGGAGGACTGTGGTAAGCTCTCTGATGGAGTGCGATGGTTGTACCTTTTCTTCTCTAGGAAGAGCAATACATTCCAAGAAACTAAAGCTTTCTAGGAGGAGGCAATTCATAAATTAGTCTTAAAGGTCAAAATAAGAGTTAGCTAGAGGGAAAAGAGGGAAAGGTCTTCGAGGCAGTGAGCAATTTGGCTAAAGTACTGGAGATATAACATGGCACGATCCATTCTGAGACCATGGACTTGAGAACTGGGTTGAGAGAGGCTATGTGGGAGGGATGAAGATGGAGTGGGAGTTGTCAGGGGTCAGGCCACTAGCAGCTGGGGCCTGTGGTCTTGCTAAGGGGCCCACCCACTAATTCACATGATGACCTTTGTGTCAAATGACCATTCTCTTCCCACTTGTCTCATCCAAATTTTATCCTGTAAAGCCAATAGTCGCGGTCATTATCACAGCCGCCTGGTCCATGCAGGTTCACATTAGATTCGGACAGTCGGTAAAGAAACAACGAAGCCAAGAACTGGTGAGCCATCATCTTTAATTCTAGCTTGCACCCGGCGGGCAAGTAAAAACACACACTGGGCTCCAAAACCCACTCATTCAGTGATCACAAAGCTACTGACTTATCCGAGTTTCCTAGAATCAAAGGTTTCTAGCTTACCAGTCTTATTCACTTTTGTTCCCCATCTCCTTCTCTCTTGCACAAACTCTGCACAAACTGGCTTCTCCTTTAGCACTCCGCCATCTTGGCTGCTTTTCCTGGCTTCCTCCATGTGGCCTTTCTCTGCTCTCCTCTCTAATGCTAATCTCAGGAACCAAGAGAGAGCAAGCTCCCAGTCTGCCCCACTTTATAGTGTAGAAATCCAAACCTTTAATCCAATCTACAAACAAAGAAGTCTCTGATACAAAGTCACTTATCTGAGGCATAATGTGAGGATTTCTCATGAGAGTGTACCACCCCACATCATGCAATCAGTCAGGGGTGTGGGGAAAAGCTTACTCTTGAAACTAAACCTTAGGCTATACCGACCCGGCCTGCCCACAGCCTGTCCCCCAACACATATTAATATCAACGGACTTGAATGTGGGCAGCACCATCTTAACAAAGTGAGTATAATATATTTTATCTGCCCAACATATCCATTCTTTTTTTTTTTTTTACAGGGACTGAGAGAGAGTCAGAGAGAGGGATAGACAGGGACAGACAGGGACGGAGAGAGATGAGAAGCATCAATCATTAGTTTTTTGTTGCCCTTGCAACAACTTAGTTGTTCATTGATTGCTTTCTCATATGTGTCTTGACCGTAGACCTTCAGCAGACCGAGCAACTCATTGCTGGAGCCAGCAACCTTGGGTCCAAGCTGGCGAGCTTTTGCTCAAGCCAGATGGGCCCGCGCTCAAGTTGACGACCTCGGGGTCTCGAACCTAGGTCTTCCATATCCAAGTCCAACGCTCTATCCACTGTACCACTGCCTGGTCAGGCTATCCATTCTTCTTGACTTTCTCCTTGAATCCTTTTCTCACCTGATCCTGAAGTAACCTGTCTCTTCTCTGAACTTTTTTTGCAATTGCTATCCTAACAATAGATATGATGATAACAGTGTGATATATTTGTAATTATTGTTTTCAGAAACCTTCTACCTTTATCACTAACTTTGATTTTTATAATAGAACAAGCATCATTTCCTTTAGCACTACCTTGACCCATTAAAATATCCACTGATATGTCCTGCCTCTCTAACTAGGCTGAAAGCTCTCTCAGTTCAGTAGCTTTGCCTTTGACTTATCTGTATCTCTTACAGCCTGTAAAGCCAGTGGCCAAGGCCACCATCACAGCCACCTGGCCCATACAAGTTCACATTAGATTCGGACAGATGGTAATAAAATAATGGAGTCAAGAAGTGGTGGGCCATCATCTTTAATTCTAGCTTGCACCCGGCGGGCAAGTATAAACACACACTGGGCTCCTAAACCCACTCATTCAGTGCTCACAAAGCTACTGACTTAACTGAGTTTCCTAGCTTCAAAGGTTTCTAGCTCTCCAGACTTATTCACCTCTGTTCCCCATCTCCTTCTCTCTCCACAAACCCTGCACAAACTGCCTTCTCCCTCAGCACTCCACCATCTTGGCTGCTTCTCCTGGCCTCCTCCACATGGTCTTACTCTGCTCTCCTCTTTAATGCTAATCTCAGGAACCAAGAGAGCAAGCTCCCAGTCTGCCCCACTTTATAGTATAGAAATCCACACCTTTAATCCAATCTACTAACAAGAAAGTCTCTGATACAAAGCCACTTATCTGAGGCATAATGGGATTCCTCATGAGAGTGCACCACCCTACATCAAAAAGGGTGGGAAAGGCTTATTCTTAAAAGTATACCTTGGGCTATAACAACTCTGCCTGCTTACAACCTGTCCTCCCCCCCCCACATTAATATAATCACGCCCTTCCCAAGCAAGAAGGGCAACCAATATCATCACCTGGGCAACGGACTTCCACGTGGGCAGCGCCATCTTTAAAAGAGTAAGCATAATATATTTTATCTGCCCAACACCATACCTCTCAATAACTAGTTTCACTCCCCATATAGCTTCCATATTTTTGTCTGCAATGTACTTAATTATAGATCTGCTTGAGTTGATTCCTTTTAAACCTGTGTTCTGGGTTATATGTTCATGCTTGAAAGCTCACAGGGGGTTTGGTTGGGGAAGGAGCTGTAATGGGACTCAGCCGGTTTGCACCGGTTTGGCAGAACTGATACCTGATTTTTTGAGTTTGGCAAACCGGTTGTTAAAATGGCACTTGTAATCAGGGTTCTCTCTTTGGTGGGCACCTGGGCAGCCACCCAATGTGAAACTCACAAATTTACATTCCTTACTCTTTTTTAAGGTTCATCTGTGCAGCAGTGTATTCTAAGCTCCCATAGTAATGTTCACTCTGTCCGTAGGTGAAAAAATACTGATGAACTATGCTTGTAATATTTATTTATTCATTTCATAAAACTTATTATACCTTTGATGAAATACTACATTTTAATTCCCCTACATTTGTTCCTTCAGTAAACAAACATAACGTAAAGAGAAAAAGTGCCAAACAACTAGGGGTTGACAAGCTGTCATTGGAAATATCTTAAATAATAGTTTTATTGCTTTTTGTCAGGTATTATTTAATATTTTTTTATTAATATTTTAAAACTCTTGTAACATAATCTAGTTTTGTGTACCTCTTTTATTGTTCTTCTTTAAGTATTAAAAGCATGCAATAATAAACTACCTTTCAGTATATTGTTTTTTATATTTAAAATGGTCATTAGGGCAGAGAACCAGTTGTTAAATTATTTGATTCTCATTGGGAAGGAGGTATGTGCTTTGTAAACTGGAATGAACTTGGAAAACTGAGTCAATCTTTTTTTTTTTTTTTTTTTTAGTGAGAGAGAGAGGAACAGACAGGAAGGGAGAGAGGTGAGAAGCATCAACCATATTTATGGTACTTTAGTTGTTCACTGATTGTTTTCTCATATGTGCCTTGACCCAGAGGCTCCAGCTGAGCCACTGACCCCTTGCTCAAGCCAGCAATCTTTGGTTCAAGCCAGCGACCTTGGGCTTCAAGCGAGAGACCTCTGGGCTCAAGCCAGAGACCATAGAGTCATGTATTTGAACCCATGCTCAAGCTGATGATCTCAGGGTTTTGAACCTGAGTCTTCAGCATCCCAGGATGACACTCGATCTACTGCACCACTGTTTGGTCAAGCGAGTCAATCATGGATGTATTAGATTTATTGAGGGTCTTTCCTAAGAAGGGCCACTGATGTAACTGACAGCACTAAAGAATATGCTGTTGAAAAGAGGGAGAATAGGATAAAAACTATGGGGGTAAAAATCTGAGACCTGAGGGAAAATTGAAGAAGGTAGATAAGAAAACACCATTGGAAAATTCAAATGCAGTAGAAATCTGGGCGGCCCAAGTATTCAGAAACAAGTGCAGATATTGGAAGGAGCATAATGTACCAGGAAGATGTGTGTAAGTGTCAAAATCAGTCAGGTCTAGGGTCAAATCACTCTACTGTGTGCTGACTGGGTAACGGAAGGTAAATTACTTCTTTGAATGATAGTTTCTGTATCTACAGGTTATGGATGACTGTGGTATTCTGGTATATGTTTAACAACTGGCTCACCAACCAACAAACAAAACCTTGATTTGCAGCTTTTGCCTATTTCCATAAAGTGAATACTCTCACCCTGGCTGATTTCAAGCTACCAGTGTAATGTCTCTGAACAAAGTTGGGAAAAAATACAGATTATATAGTATTTTCATCATGAAAATACAATAAGTGCAAATACCTCACAAGTACAGATAATAGTAAAATGTGGGAAAATAATTAGAAAGAGATGTTTTTGGATATTCTATTTTAAATATAGTTTTAGATTGTAATTATGTAACGGTCATTGAATAACATTTTACAAAATTGCAGAAAATTTAAGAATCAGCTCAATCAAGCTTTGTTCAGGCACGTGTTCTATTGCTGTTGGCTGTGAGTTCAATGTTAATGAATAAACAATATATGTTAAGTAAAGTGTCCTCAAAAGGAAGAACACATAATACAAGGTTAGGTACTGATCAGTTGATGAAAATGTTGTGACCAGAGGCTCACAGAACCTAACTCTGTATATTTCCTTGGATCAATTGTTCATGGGTATGAACTGTTAATAAAGAGAGTCAAGTTGAACCTACCTTTTAGGCGATGACTTGACTGAGATACTTCTGCCCTTAGCACTTTACCTGTTATCCAGGAGGAAAGCCCTAAGAGGTTTCTTCTCTTTTTCATGCCACCTTCCCTGTGCTGGGTAGTGCTACGCTAAACCGGGCAGGCTTACTCAGATGCTGTCAGAAGAGCAACCTAAAGAGCAAATATTGTTTTGAGATGCTTGCCCCCACCAGAGAGACGCTTTGGAAATTGCAATCATCCATCATTTCACAGTCCTTGAGATAGATGCCTTTGTACTACACAAGAAAATGTGCTAACAGTAACAACAAAAAAGAACTTTATTCAGTCAGGAAGTTTGCTTTTCTCCCTAAGTTTCTCCCCCGGTTGATAATTACCAATTTGTCGTGTTTTTTTCAAGTTACTTTTCTTTAAGGAACTTACAGCCGCTTCCTGGCCCAGGTTTCAGATCCTCACAGCAAAACCTCCTACCTCTCCTTCTCTGACTTATGTTGTTGAGTGTGGTGGACTCCTCAGTAACACTTGGACCTTTATTTCTTCCAATAGCCATGTGCCCATTGTCCTGCTGTGTCATGTGATGCCCACCACCCCTGTGGATACCAATGACCCACCCCAAGCTGGAGTTATTTTTTTGGTCATGGTTAGGGTACACATTATTAGCCCATGTTCTTTCTGTTCTATCTTAAGGGGACAACTGATCAAATTAACCTCCTTCCTGCTTAAATCCCTGAAAGTTTTCCATTACTCATACCCTAAAACTCACCCTTCTGACCATGGGATACAGGCCCTATATAATCTGCCCCTCCCTAAACTTCTTTTTTTTTTTAATTTAGAAATTTAATTTAATGAAGTGATATTGATCAATAAGACTACATAGGTTTCAGGTAAATATTTCTACAACATTTGAATTGTTGATTGCATTGTGTGCCCATCACCTAAAGTCAAATCATTTTTCGTCACCGAATATTTGTCCTTCTTTACTCCCCTCCTTCCAACCCCCCTCCCCTGGGTAATCCTTTTACTTTTATCTATGTCCATAAATTATCAGTTTTATATCCCACTTGTGTGTGAAATTATATAGTTCTTAGCCTTTTCTGATTTACTTTTCAAATGCTACCACCTGCACTCTCCCCTCTGTTACTTTCCTTCACCCACATTGGCTTTCTTGTTGCTTCTTGAATTTACAGGCATGGTGCCTTAGTGTTTCCAGTTCCCACTAGTGGCTCCACAACCACCCAAGATGCTCCCACAGCTGCTCCTGTTGGTCAGGTCTTGTCCGTGTGGTGTCTGTGACCATCCAGTCTAAAGAGTCCTGGCAGTCACCATGCACCCACCTTATTTCTTCATTACCTTTGTCACCATGTGAAAATACCTTGTATTGTGGGCTAAATTGTGTCCCCCAAATTTATGTTGAAATCCCAACCTCTAGTTCCTTAGGAGGTGACTATTTGAAGATAAGCCTTTAAAATAAGTGACTAAGGTGTGGGGGGAGGTGGTAAAGGGTAAAGGGGTCAAATAAATGGTGACAGAAAGAGATTTGACTTTGGTTGGTGAATCCACATGCAATAATATACAGATGATGTATGATAGAATCATATACCTGAAACCTGTATCATTTTACTAACCAGCATCTTCCCAATGAATTTAATAAAAAATTTTAAAAAGGGGTGATTGAGGTACCTTTTCCATTTATGCATTCTCTGTGCATATCCCTGAAAGCATCAGAACTTAACTGTGCATATGAATCAGTGTTTACTGCAGAAGATGGAGGATTTTAACTTTTTGCCAAATTATGATACCCTTGAAACTTCATCTTGTCCATTTTTTGGGAAAAACTAATGTAATAAAAATTTCATCAGTGTTTAAAAAGAAAAAGACATGATTAAGGTAAAATGAGGCCTTTCGGGTGGGACCTAATTCAATATGACCCCTGTCCTTTAAAAAAAAAGAGATCAGGACGCAGACAGATATGCAGAGGAAATACCATGTGAAGACATGTGAGAAAGCAAGCCGAGGAGACAGAACTCAGAAGAACCTACCCTGCCAGCCCCTTGATTGCAGACTTCTGGCCTCTAGAACTGGAGAAAATAAATTTCTGTGATATTTTGTTAGTTCTAGCAAACCAACACTGCTGTTTCTTTGTTTTCTCCTTCTTTTGCTAGAGTGTAAGTTCCATAAGCAGGAATCACGTGTCTTAGTCACTTTTCTATCCTTAGTGCCTATCACAATTCAAAGAGCACCTAGTAGGCTCTTTGTAACTATTTTTTTTTAATTTCTTTTTATTTATTTATTTTAGAGAGGAGATAGAGAGAGAGAGAGAGAGAGGGGGGGGGGGGGGAGGAGCTAGAAGCATCAATTCCCATATGTGCCTTGACCAGACCAGTGCAGGGTTTTGAACTGGCGACCTCAGTGTTCCCAGGTCGACGCTTTATCCACTGCGCCACCACAGGTCAGGCTTATAACTATTTTTTAAAACTGATTGAATGATGCAGTCAGACACCTGAGCCTTTGTTAAGTTAATGTGGATATGCAAAGATTTTCATTATTCATAAAGTTGAAAAATAAACCTCTTGCCCACAGAATGGCTTCAAAACAGTCATGAGTGCCAGAGCTGAGACCTCACCCCATTTTTGTTTTCCCACAATTCTGGTTTATTAATTCTTTAGTTCTTCCACACCCTCTCCTCTCAGATCATCTCTGTTGGTCTGCAGACACTTCTCTAGCCCCAGTCCTGCATCTTCCTGCCCTGATGCTCTTAGTGCTGGCTCTGGGAAGCTGGCACCACAGGTGGCTTCCCTTACTTGAGTCTGTCACAAAACCCCTCAACACCAGAGAGAAAAACTGGCACCCACAGCAGGGGGATGCCGAGTTGACAGAGTTAGAGATGAAGTGGAATGTTAGCCACTAAACACTCATATTCTACCAGCACTCCCGAAGTGGGTTCATTTGTTTCTCCAACAAACATTTGTTGTGCCCTGTTGTCCTCTGGGATCTGGGTGAGGCTGCCGGAATGCCTCAGGCTGCTCATTCTGTTTGCTCCTCCAGTGCTCTCTGCTCTGTATGTGGGAGGCTGATCCCTGCCACCTGCATCTCCCTGGTGTCCCACCAGCAGCTTTCTGAGTTCAGCCAATGGGTGGCATGAAAAATCAGAAAGAGAGTGATGTCAGGGTCTTTGCTCCCCATCCAGGTTTACAGCCAGACAGGGTGTCCTCTCTTCAATGCTATCTGCTCTCCTGGCTTCTGATTAGAGCCAAGAGTGGTAATGACTTCCCATGTTTGCTGGACTCTGGGTGCCTAACTGCCCAGTGTTTGATCTTAAAATCCTACCTGTGCCGCCTGACCAGGCGGTGGCACAGTGGACAGAGCGTCGGACTGGAATGCGGAAGGACCCAGGTTCGAGACCCTGAGGTCACCAACTTGAGTGCTGGCTCACCAGCTTGGACCCAAGGTTGCTGGCTCCAGCAAGGGGTTGATCGGTCTGCTGAAGGCCCGCGGTCAAGGCACATGTGAGAAAGCAATCAATGAACAACTAAGGTGTCAAAAACAAAAAACTGATGATTGATGCTTCTCATCTCTCTTTGTTCCTGTCTGTCTGTCCCTATCTATCCCTCTCTCTGACTCTCTGTCCCTGTAAAAAAAAAAAAAAAAAAATCCTACCCATGCCTCTGAAAGTAGTCCTTTTGTGGAAGTGTCTTCAACTCAACCATCTGACAGTGATTTTTGTTTCCTGCCTGGACACTGACATCTACAGTTTTTTTTACTTTAATGTTTAGTAATGCTGTAACTTTTGTTTCCTCATGCTACAGCAGCTTTGGGGGTCGAGGGGGTGGCACTCAGGCTCCTTTCCCTGTGGTGGTTTTGAGAGACCACGGGCATCCCAGTCGAGCTGGTGCATGACCCCCGCTCGGTCATTCTGCTACCTTTCACTGTAGTTGCACTGTTGCCACTGCTCCCGGTGAAGCAGAGGCAGGGGTGGTGAGAACAGAATCAGGGGCAGAAATCACATGTGCCCAGGTTGGATGTGGCTCAGCAATAAGGAAAGGGGCCTAGAGGAAAGCTGAGTTGCACTGTGGCTATTTGGGAGAGATGCTTATAGACTCCACCATGCTTACAGAAGCAGGCGTTCATAGCTTTCCAAAGTGGTGCATTTGCTGATTGTCTATCTTTTTGTGCCTCAGAGAGATTTTGTTAGTTTATTAGAATAACTCATGCTTGGAAATTGTTGTTGGGAGTGGTTAAATATTTATAAGATTTCTGATGGGGTGTCTGCTTTATTTTTCATAATAGTGGTGGTGGTGGGTCTGGTGAAATGTCAGTGCTATTTTAATTGCATTTGAGATACGAGATGACATAAACTTAGAGAAGAAGGCAGCTGGGGAGGACAAAGTTGCACAGGAAAAACAGAGGAGGGAGAACGTCTAACAAAGTGGGGCCCAGACCCTGAGCTTCTCTGAGGTGTGCTGGACAGATACCAAGAGGGACAGTTTTGTGTGTGCTATGCTTCAGTTGTTATTCTTAAGTACCTCTTCTATAATGTGGAAAAATTAATACTACATAAAATTTAACATTGAAGTTCTTAGAGCTTAATTTTCAAAGATACATATGTTATATGACATATAAATGTCATGACTTTGTTAAGTGGAGCACAGTGAACCAATGTTCAACAACAGACTACAAAAAAAAAAAAAAACTGCAATAGAGAGGTTTATTATCCACTGGTCCTGGGCAAATACACAACATGCCTCAAAGGGCGCCAGGGAGGTAAAGGCAGGGTGCAGACAGAGACAGGAACTGGTGCACATGCTTTTATTAGGGCCGTGAGTTGAGTGATTTGGGGTTCTTGGGCTGAGGTTAGGTTGATCAATTCAAACCAAAAGAGCAGGATTTTAGTAAAGCCCCACAGGGGTCTTATCTCAGGGGCACATAAGGCATACAGGCTCTGGGAGGCAGGGGAGACTGTTGACCACAAAGGCTGTTGGGGAGGTGATATCAGGGACTTAATATTTGCTTGTGACCCTGTAGGCTGCTATTTAGGGCATGTACAGGCATGAAGGGCTAGTGTCAATTTCAGGTCCCTGCAGGCCACTTGGCCAAACAAAATAGATGCAAAAGTAGCAATACTGTGGAGTAGCTTAGCTAAATTTCTGACAAAATAACATATATGTAACATATAAATATAACATGCTTGCTCAGTAGTCACAGTGATTACTGGAATTTGGGAAGGTTTGCAAGAAACTAGGAGGATGAGGTAAGCCCTGATATAAGTCTTGTCTCAGGAAGGTATGACTTATCTCCTACACAGGCTGGGTCATGCTTAAAGAAAAGGGCACTTACACCGTTCTCTTAATACTTATCTTTATTATGAAAGTGTTTCCAAAGTAAAATGATCCTCATAATAATGACTGCGTTCAGAGATCAATAATGAATAATTATATTTTCATATAAAATTAGCAAAACACAACAACAGTACATAAAATAATTCTAACTGGCTAACAGTACACCATTCCATTTCTGACAGAGATGCTCAAGCACTGAATTGTCTTAAGAAAAAAAAAAGTAAGGTTTTGTCACCTATCCTATTTCTTACTCCAAGTTGAAAAAAATCAAATCCAAAAAAGAACCACCTCTCCCTTGCATGACAACAAATGGCAAAGGAGTAACTGATTATGTGAGCAAAACAAAGAGTGGATGGAAATCGTGAGCTTTGTGTGGCATGATTAAGTCTTTTGGAATTCAAACTTGGAGGGTGTTTTCCACGTTTAAATTAACGAAGCTCTAAGTTAAAGTTCTAGAATCACTATATAACTGTTCCTATTACAGAGCTAATTTCTCTTTGGCAACTAATCTTTAAAAAGTCCTAATTTTTGGCTCTGGCCAGTTGGCTTATCAATAGAACATTGACCTGGCATGTGGAAATCCCAGGTTCAATCAGAGAACACAGAAGAGGTGACCATCTGCTTCTCTCCCTACCCCTTCCCACTTTTCTCTATCTCTCTCTTCCCCTTCTGCAGCCATGACTCAATTGATTTGAGCATGTCCACCCTGGGCATTGAGGATGGCTTCATGGAGCCCCTGCCCCAGGCACTAAAAGTAGCTTGGTTGCATGGACTCAGATGGGCAAAGCATTGACCCCAGATGGAGTATGCTGGGTGGATCCCAGTCAGGGTGCATGTGGGATTCCTTCTCTGTATCTTTCCTACTCTCACTTAAAGAAAAAAAAAACCCTAATTTTTAAAGGGAAGTTTTATAATAACAGTTAAAATATTACTGTAGGTGCAAAAGGAAAAAAAATTCTCTCTATAAAACCCATTAATATAGAAATCATACCAACAGCTGTTGTTCCTGGTTTCCAGGCCATGCAAGTTACACCTACAAAATAGGAAGCCAAACTTTCATGGACCTGTGTTAAGGAAAACAGGCTTATATGGACACACACTTTGGGAAAAATGACATTAAGCAGGGAAGGAAGTGTGGGTACAACTGGTACAAAGGCTATTGGGAAACTGATAGCAGAAAAGTCATGGTATTCTTGCTTCATCAAGAGAACCAGGAGGCTGAAAGGAATGTAAGATTTTAGGCTAGCGGTCTCCTCCTGTCACTTCCTGGGCAATCTTGAGAATACCCACTTATGTGGAGACACCCTATGATACACCATCTGCCTGTAGAGGTTTTTTTATTTCTTTGACCTGATGAGGTCTTAGCTTGTGGCCATTCGGTAATGTGTTCCTTTCAAAGGCTTCAAGTTGAACTCAAGTTGGAAATACCCAGAAAAGAACAAGGATCTCCTTTGGGTATCTGAAGATCTTACTAACACTTACTTATGATGTTTTTATATTCTTTAATACAATTTTCTCCACAAAAGTAAACATCAGGTATGCTCCCTAGGGGTATATATTAGAGGAGTTCCAACATCATAGTGTGTAAGTGGACAGGCCTCCTCAGCATCTGAGCACCCCCTAGGGGAGCGTCTGGGCCACTACACACAAAGGCAAACCACTAGGCTCTGCACTATTTCTATGAAGAACTAAAAACTGCGGCCACAGTGAACCAGTGCTAAATACTATCTGGTAACTTGAGAATTGTACAATTCCATTTTACCAAGAGGAACTTAAATTGACTCTGGGGACAACAATATCTTTATTAAAAATATATCCTGCTGCATTTTGCATGACTTCATGAACTCAACGAGTTTTGAGAGTATGCTGCCATAGACAGAATGCTAGACAGCAAATACATTCACTCAAGCTAACTGCATTTTCTCTTTCTGTACAATTTACGTAGAAACTCAAAGTGACTTGTCATCACTTCATCATCAGTCTGACTTTGATCTGATTTTTTCTTATTTGTGTGTTAGAAACATTTCATGGCATTATTATTTATCAACAAAGCAGGACTCAGCCAAAGACAAAAAAAAAAAAAAGTAAGACCTCAAATTGGAATCTTAAGATCTCAAATAGCACATGAAAGGTAAACATATATACTCTTATTTCCAAAGGATTTCTTGAACCTCTCTGGACATAACTACATCATTACACACACTGATAAACAGAATTTTTTTTAACACCTTTGGAATTCTTCTGTATACTTTTTACTTAAAATTAAGAAAACATATTTGAATATTCAGGCAACTTTGGCATTAACAGTTCCAAGAAAGCGATAAAAATAACTATCAATAAAATAAAATCACGAACAGACTGGGAACGAACGTGTGTATCCATAAAGTTCTTTGTGAAGCGTTCTTTTGCACACACTTCATTAAGCTGAAACGGAATCTCATTTCCTATCTCTACCCAGGGTGAACACGTTCCAGCTGCTCACATTCACTTGATCACATATACTCAGAATGGAAAGTCTGGCAATAGAACTGGACATTTTGAGGTTCACCCACCATTTTGGCTAAAGGTGATCTAATTGTATCTCACTGAAGAGTTATTTCTCCCACCCAAGTGCTTGATTTCTTTGGAGAATCAACCTTTCTTCCTGGTTTATCTTCGTCAGGAGCATTTCATTATCTGATGGTACCTCAGAACACCAGTACCTAGCAGGAGTCAGATGGTAAAAAATTCTGGGGGTGAAGCAGCAAGCGTATGCATTTTTCTAACATACAGTTTAATAGTACAAAATATGAATAGTCACTCCCTTCTTCTCAAGGTCATAGGACTAAATTTATAAGTGAGAACTGTATTTGGCTTATATGCTGGCCTTAGGCCCTCTCTGATCTTGATTTTGCAATATTTAAGCCTGACGCTAAGAGACTGAAGAGATTTTTCAACTCTCAATTGTGTGGGTAGCATGAGCAGGAAGTTGAGAGAGAGAGAGGCAGGACGTTTCTATTGTATATAGTGAATGGTTTTTATGAAAAGAATATGGATAAGGATGAGTCAGGGATATTTTGTGGGTTTTTTTTTCTTACATTTTAAAAGAAATAAATACATACATAGATCACATATTTATGTAATTTATTGACCCAAAGTCAAATTCTACTCAATTTTCTACTTGGTTTCCCACTAAGAGATCTAGAAAAGCTATAACATCAGATATAAAGGTTATAGAGAATAACCTTTTTCTAGATTCCTCCCTACATGCCCTTTGTACCCAGGGAAAGTTTGAATGTGACCAGGAGGAAGGAGATATCAACACAGGCTAAATTAATTGATGGGAAACAACACTCTCACTAACCTACAGCTGAATTTACAAAATACACTTCTGAAACTACGGCCTGGTACAGGAAGAAGATATCTCACATATTTTTCTCTTTCAGCCTTATCAGGCACCATGAGAGAGAAGTAGACAGAAACACATTCTTCTTCACCTCAAGAAGCCCACAAATACCATTTTGATTTGTCCAAAAGAACTATTTGCCCTAAAATGTAAAATGAAATAAAAATCTGTAGATTCATTGAAGACTTGGTTAAATTAATGCCATTAGTCAGAGGGGCTCTAAGCAGTCTCAGTCCTCCTTCTAAGTGACTTTTGGAAAAAACAAAAGATTGTTTAGGTTTGTCTTTGCTAAGGACAGACTCAATTTACTTCATTTTATGCAATTCTTCTTTAATAATGTAAAAGCTGATCTTTTGAAATTGTTCTGTGCTAAAGGTTGCCAGATAATCCAAATCTGAGCAAACTGTGGTTCTCTGGTTTATTTCGCCCAGGGAGAGGACTTGCTCTACACACTAAAGCAAGTACAATCAACTCTTCTCTTCCACAGTTTAGTTGCTAAGAAAATACATCTTTACCTTTGCAAAATTTTTCGGCTATAACATGCTTGCTATTAGTTTTTACCTGTACCTCAGCAGATGTCCACGTGACAAACAAGTCCTTTTGATGTTTTATGATTGGTCTTACAAAATCAAACCATCCAAAAATCACACTACTAGGTATATCCCTTTTGTGAAATAAAATAATAAGGCTTTACATAAAGAATTAGTTGCATTGTGTTGCAGTAAACTGGCAAACATATTTCTAAACCTCGTCTGTATTACTATGGACCGTACCAGAAACATATTTATTTTGTAACTGGGTAGGAAGAATTAATATTACAGTGTGAGGTTTTCGTTTGAGAGCATTCTTTTAACTGCATGTTAAAAATTATAGGTACAAAGCTTTAATGAGAAAAAGAATTGCACGGAATGTGAATGGCTCTGAGCAGTGCATGCACTCTGGTGTTCTGCTGTTGTCTGCACGATGCCAATGCCCGGAGTCACACACTTGTCACTGCATTGTCGTTTTGAACTCTTGTTTCACATTATGGTCTCTTTGATTTATGCAATAAGTATTTGTAATACCTTTTTATTCCCTCTTACTGAAAGTTGAAAGAAAGGAGAAAAAAAAAAATCTTTGGTTTATGTGTATGGTTTCCTCATCTATACGTAGATAGCACAGCCATAGACAATGAAAACTTGTTTTTCAGTAGTCTCTCTCATTGCCAATATTGTCATCGTCCAGTGGAATTTTTGTTTTCCTGGCAATAGCTGCTATAAAGTGAACAAATTTTCAAAAAGGCAAACAAAAGGACCCAGAGTACAATGCTGCTCAAGTAACAGAAAGTCATTCTGAGTTGCGTTTAGGGAGAAAAATATGAGGTAAAATAATATTTCTCCCCTTTGCTTTGTTTTGCTCAGAAAAATAAAATCATCAAAATCAAATACTAGATAGGGCCCTTTATCTGAAAGCTAGTGCAATAAAGCACTTTGCACTAGAGGTGACCTTTGCCAACTCTTGAAACTTTTTTTCTGTGGCAGTATATACTCAGCTTCTTTTTTCCATGAGGTGACACAAGACTGTGCTAATTGCAGCAGTGATGATAAAGTCTGTTTGCACTCAGTGGCTCTCTGCGTTGTTCTGAGATCATGAAACAAGTTCCAGGTGGTAAGAGTGATTTCTTTGTAACTATGAGGTTAAGCAAATGTTTTCCTTTAGAGCCAGAGCACTGACCTCATAACAGAGAATAAAGAGATCTCTGTCACCTTCAAGGTGAATCCCCAACTAGTTACCACACTCCCTGAAAAAATCCTGGCTGTGTGCACAGTAAATAAAGTTTACTCCAAAGCAATTTAGTACAAAACAGTTTTTTAAAAGCCCTCCAATAACAATACTCTTTAATTTGAACTGCTAAATGACCATGAAGAGTGACAATTAAGAAACAGCGCTCTGGCTGGTTGGCTCCTTGGTAGAGTGTCGGCCAGGCATGTGGAAGTCCCGGGTTCAATTCCTGGTCAGGGCACACAGGAGAAGCGACCAACTCTCTCTCTCTCTCTCTCTCCTCACCTCCCGCAGCCATGGCTCGAATGGGTTGAGCAATTTTGCCCCGGGTACTGTGGATGGCTCCATGGCCTCACCTCAGGGCTAAAATGGCTCGTTTGGAGCAACAGAGCAGTAGCCCCAGATGGGCAGAGCATCCCCCCAACCCCCACAGTGGGCTTGCTGGTTAGATCCCAGTTGGAGCACATGCGGGAGTCTGTCTCTCTGCCTCCCTGCCTCCCCGCCTCTCACTTAATAATAATAATAATAATAATAATAAAGAAACCTAGTGCATCCTGTTTAAATGATAAACTGAGAGAATGGTCAGCAAGACCAGGCACCAACACGAAGAAAGCAAACCTATCTGGAGCAGCACGGAAACCTTGCACTGGGTTTTTCTTGTTCTAAGACAAGTCAAACTGATGCTCTTAGCAGACTGGTTATAGCAATAGGAAGGGGTAGAAGCAGAGAGAGCATCTCACTCACTGTTATAAACCCAGGGAGTAAAAGGAGTGAGGAAACCCTCTTTTGTCCACAGATTTACAAACAAATACAAAAAAATAAATAATATTCTAAGACAATACAAAATGCAAATACTGTTCCCTTGTATCAATTACATACAGCATGCCTACATATAGGGAATGATAATTCTTCTTCATTCACAGATGGGACATATGGCAGTGCACTAGTCAAAATGCTTTGATAATCCTAATTTCTGTTTCTGGTGCTGAGATATTATGAAAGGAACTGAATTTGCAATTTATTAAATAATTCCAGGAACACATAGTTCACTCTGTTCTGGACTTGTAGCTTTGAGCAATTAATCATCTACAGAGCAAGGGCCGGTCAGGAGGTACCCGTTGGTTCCATTGGTTCCGTTGGTGGTGGTTGCAGTGTGGGGGTTCTTCCCTGGAGGTTCTGAGCCCTCCTCATCTGAGCTAGACTCAATGTCACTTCGATCGTCCTTGGACACCTGTGGGATACAAGAAGGTGAGTGACACCAGCTCCCAAGAGACCATTAAGGTATGGCATGCTCAGAATCACATGCAGTCATACACGAAGGAAAACAGATCCAAATGTTAAAAAAATCAGAGGGCAAAATCCTTGCTATAGAAAATAAGTCCCCCTTCACTGCAGTATACAATTTGGGTGACAAAGTCAGTTATCAAGGAATGTAGGTGAATTTAGATATTACAGCAACTATATATATTTGTTGATCTCTTTAAGGTACCTTTCTATATTGAGAATGTACTAGACAATGAGTCCTGCTTTTACCAGTAAAGTGATGTGCTGCTCTACTGGAATGGCAGTATGGGAATTTGGTACAAATGAGTCAATGTACACTCTGATGATCACAATATCGTTGAGACTCATTTAAAGTTAGCTTTTATTAATTACATTAATGGAGATATTCACTAACTCAGATAATCAAAACACCAATCTTACTTGGTTTTCTAATGTATTATTTCATGATTTAATTTGATTTTCTCTTCTGTCTGCTAAAATTAAGTAGAAATGTTGTGTTATATACTATATAATAACTAATGGTAGTAGGGGGCATTTGGAGAACCTACTGGGTGAGGTTTAGTTTTAAATATTTCCAAAGGAAAATCTGCTGGCTATATCATGAATTGGTTCCCATCATTCCAGGGTTCTCCAGTCTTCCGTTCACTCTCATTAAGTAATGAGGATGGTCACTGAAGACACCAGATACAAATTTATACATTACTGTAAAGAATGGGAAAAAATCAGATTGTCTAGCAAGAAAGTAATTTAGGGGGAAATTAAGAAAATACTCTACTGTTTTTAATATTAAAATAGTTTGAGCCTCCTGCTCTCTAAGTCTGAATTA
Organism: Rhynchonycteris naso; assembly: GCA_037038555.1. Classification (NCBI taxonomy): domain Eukaryota; kingdom Metazoa; phylum Chordata; class Mammalia; order Chiroptera; family Emballonuridae; genus Rhynchonycteris; species Rhynchonycteris naso. The sequence goes on from CM072997.1 coordinate 66,257,170, forward strand.
TGATAAACATTTTCCCACAAAAGGCCATTAGACCTTTGGGTAACTGATCAGTATTCACTTACTTCTAAGTGGGGCAGCAATAGGCACCTGGTAGCCTGGCTTCCCAGAAATTTCCCCAGTCTCGTCACCTGTGATTCTCTAGGACGTGGGTGGGGGAGCTAGGCCAGGTCTCCTGGGAAATACATCAGAATTAACTGGCGGATTTTTCACACCACATCCTCTCTGTGCTACCACAACTCCTCAACTTGAGAACCCTGGAATTCAGCGCCCTTCCAGGTGGAGAAGCCACCATCACTGAGAGAACGCCACTTCAGTTAGGTGGGAGGGAACCAGAGATGAACTGAGTAAATAGCATAAAAATGGACTTCACTCCAGTGCCCCTTGAGATGAAGCTAAACTCACAAGGACCATCAAGAAGATTTAGATACTGAAACATCAAAACAACTAGATTATAAGGATACTTTAAGTTAAAAACACATGGGTCACAAAGACAGCACTACAGTAGGGCTCCACTATGTATAGAAATCCATTAGTCATAAATTAAGCTGCTAATAGGAAAGAAAACTTCAGTTTCAGAATGATTAATTTACATTTGCATGATTAGTAAGATTACTTTTAATTGCATTTGGGATTAAAAATCTGTAGTTATATTAACTTCAAAGAAAGGAACAATTTAGAATGTCTCAAAATAACCCACAAAAAATTAAGTCCATAACTATGGCCAGGAATCTTACTGTCCTAGGTGAATATTTAATGGCAATTAAAATATTATGAAGCCTGAGAGATGGAATAAAATTAATGACCATCTCTTCATAAAGTTGAAGGAATAAATTGAAGAGAATACAATACGTCTGCTGCAAACAGCAATGCGGTCAGGACACAAGTAATCTAATCCACAGCATCCTGGTAGCTTCGGTTATTGTTATCCTACTGACAGTATTGTGCATGTTGGCTTAACTTGTATCCAAATGAGAACAGGATCATTTTTTAAAAATAGAAATATATATTCACTTAAAAGGGTAAGAGGTCACAGAGGAAAAAACCCAAGCTTTTGCTTCTAAATGATACATTGATCAAAGTATTTAGGATTTCTATAATAAGAGCTGACACTGAGAACTGGCTTCATAGAATATGACTAGGTGTCCCAAGTCCCTCTGTGGAAGGGTCAGCTTTGTTTTCCTTAGTGAGGACAAGGTGGTTAGTTAAGTGCTGCCCTGTGGTCTGGGGCAGACCAGGCTGCTGCTCAGTACTTTGTTCCAGATTGCGCTGCTCTTCTCCCCAACTTAGTTCTCTTTCTCCTACTTCATTTCAGTCTATTTCTGTTTTTTAGTCAACATGTTAAACACTGGTAAAAAAAAAACAAAACAAAAAACATTCCTCTCCTTCTCTGTGGGATCATGCAAAATTTAGCAGAATGCAAGCTCATACCAGAGGGTGTTAACTGAGCTGTTCCCAGTATCCCTTTGCAGCTGGTGGGAGCCGTACCTCAGTTAGAGCCTCCAGCCAGTGCCCACAGATTAGACAGAACAATACGCACAGAAACAAAAGCATCGGAGTGCCCCTCCAACAGGCAGGCTAATGTGGCGCCCAGACAAGCACAGAGAGAGCTGTGAGAAACTTACATGTAAAGGGTTCCACTTCCCAGCCTTCCAGGGTGGCAGAAGGAAGAGAACAAACAAGAAAATAAGAAAATATCATAGAGAATGTTCTAAAAAAGTCACTGCTCTATACAGAGGGGTGGGAGCTCAAGAAGCTTTATTCAAGTCAGCCACAGGAATCCTTTTTTTCTTTTTTTTTAACCAAAGGGTTCAACTAAATTTTATTAGAAAAGCATAAATGAGCATATTGCGCCAAGCAACCCTTCTCAATAAAAGGAAAGAGGTTATTAAATTTCTAATCAGTGTAGGTATAATCAGAGAAGGACCAAGGGAGACAGAGAAAGGGAGAGGAAGAACACAACAAATAATATATTTTTAAATAAAAAATCATAAATGTAGAACACAATCACCATCAGTAAAGCAACACTACAGCTTATAAAATGAACCAAATAGAAAACAGTAAAATTTTGATTTGTGTTTCTAGTAGGTTGTGCTCAATTTTTTTTTTTAAAAATCAGTAATGATAAAATTTGAAATAATAAATGATGTTCTTGTTGATTCATAGCAATCAACAAACATGGTTATCTGGGACATATTAGAAATGATGAATTTTATCTTACCTTGCCTTTTGAAATAGCTTTGCAAGCTATTTTTATGATCAAGTAAGACCAGAAGCAGTTCAAGCCTTGTACTAGCAATAGCAGTAGATTAAAAACCCACCACGAAGGATAAGGTCCAACGATCTCCCAACTTTCAAACAGTGTGGTATTTAACACCCTAAGGAAAAGAAAAAGACACCATTGAACACAACTTTTCACTTTGCTTTCAGAGAAAATCTAGTACCTCCTCAAAAAGCAGAAAATCAGCAATATCGTCAAACCACTCCCTCCCTGAAAGGCTGACCAGGTATTTCAAAGAGCCACCTGAACTACTAGGCAAAAGTATCTGAAAGAACTGGTCTCCCTGTAATCCACCATCAGGACCAGAATGGAGCAGCCACCTGAGCAAGGTAGGTACCTGAGAGCTGCTTTCGGGGCTTGGCTCTCATCCCTGCTGTGTCTGCTCCTCAGACTCTGGAAGTTGGCTCATGCCTTCTGGACTCAGATTGCTGCCACAATGAACAATACCCACAGAATTGTGGAATCCCCCTTACTTCCCTGCTGTCCTCCTCAGCTTACTGTAGGGCTGGTTTGGCATTCTAAGGGTGTTGATAAAACTCATCTAAGTATATTTCCACCACCTGCCAGTGCAGCACTTTGCTGGGACCCCACAAGAGAGGTTAGGTGGACAACACTTAGTGGCTAAGGGGGAAGAATAGAAAATTCTGCAATGTAAGATACAAACCACTCATACCAGAGCAGAAGGTATGATATATAGATAATTTTCATAAAAGAGTGTAATGAGTGCTTTATGAGAAGTTATGAAAAGTACTTTAGAAACCTACAAAAGAAAAAAATCATTTATTGCAATTGGAATAAGATATAAAGAAAAAGAAGAATGAATAATAGACAGTAAATAGGTTCCGAATGCCCAATTTCAGCAACCCATATTTATAGAACAGAATTAGAACAGAATGTATCTCTAACCCTGGCACATTAGTCTCTCAAGAACAATAAAACATAAATATTAAAATCCTAAAATTAAAAGTATGGAATTGAATTTGACAATTCATTAAATTTAGGCTTATTATTCTATCCCGGTGTTTCTCAACCATTGGTCTGTGGGTCATTCCGCCAGAAATTTCATGCCGGTCTGCAAGAGAGTTAATTACACTGCTGTTGTATGAAGATAGACCTAATGATTTTAGTTGAATTCACTTATGCTCAGGGTGATTTCTACCTTAGTGGTCTCTGAAATAATTCTCTTATTTTCACTGGTCCCTCAGTTTAAAAAGGTTGAAAACCACTGCTCTATGCTATAGGAAATTGTTCTGTGCTAAAGGTATCCATCCTGGTGGAGGGGGTCCAATATTAGAAAATTTATTAATATAATGCATCATACATATACAGGACAAATTGGTAAAATCTAATTATTTCAATAACAATGAAAGATATTTGGTAATGTTCAATTCTACAATGCTGATATTTAAAATTTAGGACTCAAAGGACTTATTAATATGATTTTTAAGCAACTCAAATCCAGTTTTCATCACATTTAAGAAATATCCATTCTTTTGGTTCTATAAAACCAGAGACAAACCACAACCAGCCAACGTCACCATTATTATTTAACACTATTCTGGAAGTTCTGGCCATTGACTATGGTAGAAAGTCAAAGATGCCATTTCAAATATGTAGACATTAAATCTTTGTAATTATTATAAAAACAGCAAATAATCAAAACTTCCAATAACAGAAAATGGTAAAAAATTAGTTTTCATTCTTAGTACAGAAATTATGAAGTCATTTTATATAGTAACCATGTTTCAAGAGTTTATGATAGAGAAAAATACATAATCATTTCAACTCTATAAACTCAACATACGTACATACACACACACACACACACACACACACATACACAAATAATGCTTCCTTGGAAAGGAATTAATCAAAGCCATTAAAGCCTGTCATTGGGTGGATCAGAAATTATGTATATTTTCCTCTTTACATCCTTTTGTTTTCCAAATCTATGCCAAATAATTAGAAAAAAAATACAAGTTATTTGTAAAAAGGAATAAATTAGGATAATTCCTATATTCTTGCCTTGTTTATTTTAACAATAACATTACTTCAGAACTACCTCTGCTTCTTGACATACTATTCATTTTGACATTAGAGAGGATTCAGTTTAATTTGAACAGAAAGGGGTCCCGTGGAAGTAGCAACAATGACTGCATTATGCTATTCATTATAAATCAGCCTTTGCTGGATTGTAGGTCGAGAACCATTCTCACCATTACAATTTGCCTGGTTTAATTTGAACAGAGTATCATGCAGTCGCTGGGGACATGGCATTCACACCAATTTCTGCAACTCTGCATTAAATTCATAGCCTTTGCTATGATAATCTGTGGCTCATCTGAGATGCTGCTCAAAAGTAAGAGGATTTCTTTGAAAATTGAGTTGGCTGCCTGCAGAGACACTGGGGAAAAGACAATCAGTGCACGAATGGGTGTATCTCAGTGAGAAACTTGGTAAGAAAAACAATGTATGAGGAATATAGACTGGGGAAGGAGAGATCATTGTCACCTGGAATCTGAAATAAACTCAGAAAACAGGACGTTTTTTTTAGCCACAGAATGTTTTACATGAGAAAACTTCTCCTTTTGGGGCAGGGCCAAACTATTGAAATGGTGGTTACAGAATGTTATTCTTTCTGAGATTAGGGTTAGGAGTAACAGAGTACCGAATAGTGGTTATTCTGAGAGAGGAGCTGTGGGAGGGGCCATGAGGGAGGCTATGGGGATGCTGGAAACACCCTGCAGCTTGATCCAGGTGGTGATTACATGAAGTATACAAATGTAAATATTTACAAAGGTGGAAATGTAGTAAGCTGTACACTGATGATTTGTGTACTATACTATATATGTGAATTATGCCTCGATAAAATACAATGGAAAAAAGTACTGTGTGGGCCAAACACTGACAGTTGCAAGTTCTGGTTTGCATGATTACTATATTGGTTTCCTTCCTTCCAATACTCTGTGCTCAGTGTGTGGCTTCTAAGAAAATAGACAACCCCCTCCCCCAATCAATAGTTCACCTACAGCGTCAAATCTCCTACAGCAGCTCAAAATCAAGTGGAGGAGAGTTCGGAGGTATGAGACACCAGAAAGGACCATATTCCTTTTCCTTGGTATTGGGTTCACTCAACCACTAGATGGCACATCACTCATGTACAAGGCGTGCTCACTTAGGTCTGCCCTGCCAGAACCTTCTGCCAAAGTGTGGGTCCCAGCACAAAAATCACTTGATCTTCAAGTAACACCCTCCCTTCTAAGAACCCCGCCTAACAGTGGGGTGAACCACTCCAGTCCACCCTTCTTTCATCCTGTAGGACTCTGAGAAATGGATGCCTTCACTGGTGACCTGCAGACACATGGCTTACCACCCCAAGGACTGAGCCTTGATGGGTTATTTTCATAGGTGTTTAAAGAATCATAAGCATTTAATCTGACTATGGTTTATAGTTATTTTCTCTCATACTTACCTTTAATGGATGCTTCATCTTAAATTTGATTATCACAGAATTATTATACAGGACGTATGAGGCAAGGGTTGGGAGATGCACACATTAATGCAGAAGAGAAAAATTTATTATCTTTTTTTTTAAGCAAAGAAAACACAGTCTTATTTTAATATGATACTTAAGGCCTTTCTCATTCATATTCTAAGCATCAATGTGACATCTGCTTTTCCCACTAAGCCTCAGAATTCAGGGAATCTCATAATGTCATCACATAGCACAGTGTAATAGGATCTTCAATGGAATCTCAATCAGAAAGCCACAACCAGTGCTTAAATTCTTCATTCTTATGACTGTTAACATGTTTAAACTGATTGTCTTTAATATGTAACATTAAATGAACAGTTTCACTTTCAGTGGACGTCTATATTGAGACCACGGCCCATGACAAACACAAATAATGCCTGCACCACTTCTACCCTCTACCTCCACCAAAGAACTCCCTCTGAGCTTTCGGTTGTGTATTAATGGAATAACCAATATAAAAACCACAACTGTAATGAGATTCACATCAAATATCCAAAGAGAGCCATGAGTGCTTTTCTAGGAAAGGTGAGGTCAAGGTGTCATTTTGAGGAGCACTGCATAATAATGCCAGTGAAGGGACCTTAAAAATAAAAATTTGCTTTGCAGTCAAAATTAGGGTGTTCTTTACTTCAGAGCTTTTGAGTGGTCTTTTCTTTTCCAGATCAACCTCAAATCTATTTCCTGATGTGTGTTTCCCTGGCTCTGTTGGGCAAACAAGTGTGTGAGGCTTGCTCGCTTGTACTCTGCCTGATTGGTGCATGAGCACAGGCAGCACCACGTGTGTACAGTCCATGTAAGACCACAGGTGCTTGCTCTCAGGGCAGCAGATTGTAGATTGCGAATTACCTGCAACCACTGGGAGGGGCCACTGTTTGCTATGGTTTGCCAGAGGTTTTTCTGTCCTGGCCTGTTTTGTACGTCAGCCCTGAGAGAGAAAGAGTTTTTCCTGTCTGCTTGCTCGTCCTCTGTTATGAGACTCTAATAAACGAAATGGCCCACCATTTTCCGGCTCCACAGTTCCTTTAACCATCGGCCCAAATTCAATGTGAAGCTGCCTGACCTCAGCCACTGGCCTTATAGGCTTATATTTTCATTTGCTCTACACAAGATATAAATGAAAAGTAGATTTTACCTAAGGACTCGATAATCTCCTGCCATATTTTGTTTATTTAAAAGTAAATGCTGCCTGACCTGTGGTGGTGCAGTGGATATAACATTGACTTGGAATGCTGAGGCCGTGGGTTCAAAACCCTGGCCTTACCCAGTCAAGGCACATACAACAAGCAATCAATGAACAACTAAAGTGAAGCAACTATGACTTGATACTTCTTGTTCTCTCCCCTCCTCTCTCTGTAAAATGAATAAATAAAATCTTTAATTAAAAACAGTAAATGCTAATAACTTGGGGTGGTGAACATACAATACAATTTACAGGTGATGTATTATAAAATTATACACCTGAAACCTATATAATTTTATTAATTGATGTCACCCCAATAAACTCAATAAAAAAGATAAAATAAAAGTAAATGCTGATAGAACAGAAACCACTGGCAGTTAATACCTGATAGTCACTTAATGATTCATTGTTATAAGCAACTCCCTTTGTCGTGGTTTTCTAAGGCAATACAAGTTCTAGGACTAAGCAACATTTTGGTCTAGAATTGGGTAATCAAGGCTGAAAACAGTACTTGCAATGTTCTTTTAACCAGACAGACAGCCCCACCTGCAGCTCCAATTTCTTTACAACCCTGGTGTTTTTCAGCAAGTTCTCTTTTAGGAAGTTGGTTTCACATAAAAATGATTTCTCTGTCCCTAACAGGAAGATAAACTTGAAAATGGATGAGCCATCTAGCTTTCATTTAGCAATGGGCACATCAGTTCTGTTGTATTCTTATCTGAATAAAACATGGGGTCAATTCATTTATTTTTACCTTTAAGTCAGAGCTTGGCCAGACTTAGATATTGGTCCCTCGTATCACAGGTTTGTAACCAGTGGTTTCCTGGGTGGTGTAGATAGATTTTTATTTTAAGATTTTACTTCCAGGTTGACTTTATCCATTGCACCACCAAGAATTAGGTCAGATATGGTTATTTTCTTTGTTTGTTTTTTTTTTGTTTGTTTTTTTTGGTTGTTGTTTTTGGCAGAGACAGGGAGAGTCAGAGAGAGGAACAGACAGACAGGAAGGGAAAGAGACGAGAAACATCAACTCTTCGTTGCGGTTCTTTAGTTGTTCATTGATTGATTTCTCGTATGTGCTTTGATGGGGGGGGGGCTACAGCAGACCAAGTGACCCCTTGCTCAAGCCAGCGACCTTGGGCTCAAGCTGGTGAGCCTTCCCCAACCCAGATGAGCCTGTGCTTAAGCTGGCGACCTTGGGGGTCTCAAACCTGGGTCCTCTACATCCCAGTCCAACGCTCTATCCACTGCACCACCGCCTGGTCAGGCAGGCCAGATGTTTTTCTCAAAATTAGTCATTGCCTTTTGCTGCTGCAATTCCTGTCTGTCTACCTAAATTTCCAAACCCTTCCACTGCGGGGTCTGCCTTTCTATATTCCTGACCTGCCAACAACCTGAGTGCCTCTAGCCAAGGCTCTGGCCTTCAGAGTAGATCCAGATTCCAGCATGCTTGTTTTCAAGCCTCTGCCTATCTCTTTGTTGCTTACATGCCCCTAACACAGCCTTTTCCCTGGTTCTCTCTAACTGTTCTTTATTGAGTGATTACTATGTGTTGAGCACTGTGCTGAACATGTTAGGTACGTTGTTTCACTTAATCCTTTCAACATCCCTGTGTGATCCCTACATAGTAGAATAATTAGACTAGCTTGGTGGTAGTCAACCTACTGCCCACTAGTGGGCGTTCCAGCTTTCACGGTGGGCGGTAGCAGAGCAACCAAAGTATAAAAAAAAGATAGATTTAACTATAGTAAGTTGTTTTATAAAGATTTATTCTGCCAAACTTAGCAAAAATCCAACATAAAGTACTTGATAAGTAATTATTATTATATGCTTTAACTTGCTGTAACTCTGCTCTATAAATTTTATAAAATAAAGTTACTTCTCTACTTTATAAATCACCATTACTGTGGAACCAGTGGGTGGTTAGAAAATTTTACTATTAACAGAGATACAAAAGTGGGCGGTAGGTATAAAAAGGTTGACTACCCCTGGACTAGCTAATATTTACTGAGCATTAACCTTGTTAGAACTCGGCTTAGGCTTTATGTACACAAATTCATTCCATCCTCATAAAATAAGCCCAGTGGGAAAATTCTATTTTTTTAAAAAACTAAGTATTATTGTATCTAGTTTACAGATGTAGAAATAGAAGCACTGGGAGTGCGACTCTCCGAAGGTCAGATCTAGCGGGGGGAGTAAGCTGCGATTTAAACCCACTGGTTTGGCGCTCAGGCCCTACTAGTCTAAGCTCCCTCTTCATCCAGCTCTCCTCGACCTTTCTTAGTTCTTCACCGCTGGCCCACGCACAGAGCGAACCCACCAGCAGGTTATGACATAGAAGGCGCACTGCCATGCCAGCTGCTTTAGCATCTGTGGTCCCCTTGCCTGTCATCCCCTGCTTTTCCCTGTGTGTTTTCTTTCTTGGGTTCCTAATATGGTTTCTGGTAGCTGTATCAGGCTCTTCTTGCTTAATTGGCCCATTTGGGCTTATTTACTTGGTTTCTCCACTTTGGCCCATTCAACCCATTCAACCCTTAAGTCCCAATAGAAAGATCTTCATTACTGAACATCATATAATAATACTATCTTGTCATGGATGTGAACTACTTAAGCTATAAAATTAGATTCTTTCTAAATTCAGCTCAGCATAGGGGACAGCAAACCCTGTGCCCTTTTCTTTGGACTTCTCTTTGAAAAGGTTGGGACACAGGCATATCTCCAAATATCCTTCCCTTCCTTTCCTTCTTTCTTTTCTTTTTTATTTTTCTTCCCTCCCTTCATTCCTTCTTTCTTTTCTTTTTTTAAGTGAGAGGAGATAAGAGAGACAGACACCGACATCCACCCCAACCAGGTTCCACCCAGCAACCCCTGTCTAGGGTTGATGCTTGAATCATCCAAGCTATCCTCAGAGCCTGGGGCCAAAGCTTGAACCAATCGAGTCTCTGGCTGTGAGAGAAGAAGAGGAGAAGGGGGAGAAGGAGGGGAAGAGAAGCAGATGGTTGATTCTCCTGTGTTCCCTGACCTGGAATCAAACCTGGGATGTCTATATGCCAGGCCAATGCTCAATCCACTGAATCAACGAGTCAGGGCCAAATATCCTTTACTTAAAAAAAAGTTTGAGCCTGACTAGGCAGTGGCACAGTGGATAGAGCATCGGAGTGGGATGTGGAGGACCCCCATGACCCCGAGGTCGCCAGCTTGAGCGTGGGATTACTCGTTCTGCATTAGCCCCACGGTCAAGGCACATATGAGAAAGCAATCAATGAACAACTAAAGTGCCACAACAAAAATCTGATGATTGATGCTTCTCATCTCTCTACGTTCCTGTCTGTCTGTCCCTATCTATCCCTGTCTTTGTAAAAAAAAAAAAAAAGCTTGAAAATGCTGAAGCCTATTGGGCAAGTGGGAATCTAAGAGACACCAAAATTCCAGGGATGCATCCTTCAGTTTTCTAAGAGAGTATAAAACTATCCTCACACCCTCAGAGGGGCAGGATGGAAGACCCAACTCTGAAGAGTCCCCAAACCTGTATGCTCTTCCCTGAAAGGCTGCTCTTTGCTTTGATCCTTTGTAGGAACCATTCCTAACAAGGCCAATGAAGGCCAAGTGCTTCTGGCTGAGGTGGAGCAAAATGCTCACACCCTGCCCCTGGGCTTCCTCCTCCTTTTCTCTCTTTTCCAGTCCCTTGGGGATTGGAAGGGTGATTTTTGTGGCAGTGAGAGAAAACTAAAACCACACATACACCAGTTTGAAACTCTGGTTGTGAGATTCTGTTTTACTTTTGAAGTGTCTGTGTCTAATCAATCAATTAACTCTATTTAAAGAAGAAAACCTTGGCCACTCATGGAGTTCACTGAACTTGTTCCTCAGAGACTTCCTTCCTCTGTCTAGAAACCTCCCTGACAAGGTAGCAGAGAGGGGGCACCTAGTGGTCTGGTAGGAAGATCTCAGCCAGAGTGTGGCTATTTGCAACAGGAAGTGAGATGCTGGTCTAGTTTCTGGCTTTGGGGGAGTATCTTTCATTTCGACTTCCCATACAAGTAGTTGCTGGAACCTGGGGTCATTTATATTTTCTTATCAGCTATTTAAATAGCAACTTCTGTGTGAGAAAGGTGTCGCAGTAATATAAAGTTATAGTAATTAAATACATAGTAATATAGAAAAATCTGGAAGATATATAAAAATAATCAGGATAAAATATAAAAGCAATTAAGGAAATTAAATAAAATTATACCATCTGGATAGGAATTAATATAGTATGTACAGATATAATAAACAGAATCTGCCTTTTGGTGCAGGGCCCAGTTAGTGTGTGTGTGAAGTTATGCATAGATAAGAAGTGGCTTGATGTCATAACTCTATAAGTTAACATAAACAAGAGGCTTACCTAGGAATACCTTAAAAGTGGCTTAATGTGACATTTCACTAGATTGACATAAAAAGGGCTCCCTGTGAGGAAATCCCAAAAAGGTGGTTTGATGTGATAATCCCATAGATTGACACCAGCTAGGAAGTGTTGAAGGCTTGGTCAGAAAAGGTACTAAAGCTAAGGGGCCTCCCTGCTGCAGTAGTAGCCCAGACTCCAAGGTTGAACATGGACTGTCTCCATGCTGCTCTGACCAAAGACAGCCAAGAGGAGCATGCCGACAGGGTCCACTTAAGCTGTACCCAGGCACGGCAAAAGGATTTGTAAGTAATAAACTGCCTGTGTGATTCTTGCAACTAACTTGTGTGTCAGTCATGTCTTTCCTCCAGTGGCAGTTGGTGCCAGCACTGATAAGTAGAATCCTCATAGCCACCTCAAGAGTAGTCTTGAAGAGACTGCCAGCCCTGCTGATAAGCAGGAGTGTCCCACTGTGCGTGAAAGTCGAATCGGGTACATCTGATCAACATAGTAGAGCTCAGGCTCTACTGGGACAATGGGCTCCTAGGCCAGAGGAGCCTGCAGTGTGGTGGGTACGTGGTCCCTTCCACAGGAGTGACGTAATCTGTAGTGGGAAGGCAGTGAGGCACACAGCATCCATCTTTATGCCTACGTTCTGGAATGCTACATGGAGATTCAAAATGAGCATTTCTACAGGCGAATGGCAAGAAAGCATCAGTAAGATGTGTCACTCTGTAGTCCACTGAAAGATTTATTTTATGAGAACTTGAGTAATACTTTCATTTGAAAGATGTTCAAAAAATTTTTATGTTTATTAGATTGAATCTCATTAGTAACCTGTAAAGTCAACAGGGTAGATATAAAACCAATATTTTGGCCAGTAGATCACGATACCCAAATAGTATTTAATTACCCAAGGTCACAATATTGCAGTTCTGTTTTGAGCCTAAACACATTATTTCCTGGTCTCTTTCTTTCCTGTTCTTTTAAAAAAGTTATACCAAAACAGAGGTTGCGTACTCTCAATAAACCTGTTAGCAAATAAGAGGTAAAAGAGGGGCTCAGAAGACGTCATGTTCAGGCTGGCAGGACAGGAAGCATGCTAGCCCTCTGCTTTCTGGAACCCCTTGAGGGGTTCCAGTAGAGTCTTGGCTCTCGGGGAGAATCTGTGTTTCATTACTCCAAGGCCGGACCCAAGGCATTCTGTGGAGAAGCTTGAAGAGAGTGTGTGTCACCATGGAAACTGAGTGTGGAGCACAACTATCAGAACTTCAGGACAGCCCTCTGTCATCTGCCTAGAACCCTGCTTGTGAGATTTCTCAAGGAGGCACTAGAATTGTCCAAAAAATTCTGAAAACTGAACAGATATTGATTGTATATATTTCAAAGAAAGAAAAAACATATCCCCACTAGTGTATGTACAACCTTTGGCCCTTTAAGAAATGCACTCACCTAGCATGCAGGCTGGTAGGTCCAAAAGGTTTGCTATCTGTTGTTCCTGGAAGGCAGTCCCCCTTTACCCCTTCTTCCTGACTTCTTTAGTATAATGTTCAGCTCATGTCTTAACTCTGAGACATTGACCACAGTTTCTTCCAGCTGTCTGGGTTACCTTCCCGCCCCTCTGAGAAACTCACCTGCTTGATGCTCCCTGCTCTGTTCCTGTCCTCCCCACACCAAGCCAGAGCAACTCCTCTTTTTGCTGAAGGTGGGGAGAGGAGATGAAAGGAGGGGTGAGGAGAATGGAAGGAAGAGGACAGTCTCTGTCATCTGCCCAGGTTGTCTTAGGTCTCTGCTCTAGTTAGCTCTGTGTGTGGCATTTCTAAACATGTAATAATGAGCTACAATCATTGGATTCTGCTGACCTTATCTCAAAGAAGGGTTACCAGTACTTTTTTCATCTCTGTGTTTTATTTAAATATATCCAGGGTTCAATCTTCAATTTTATCTTGAGCAGTGATTTTCAACCTTTTTCGTCTCATGGCACACATAAACTAATTACTAAAATTCTGCAGCACACTAAAAGATGTATTTTTTGCTGATCTGACAAAAAAATGAGTTTAGTTTTGATTCATTCACAGTGAATGGCTATTGTTGTGTTGGCTGCTGTCATTTTTTTATTTGACAATCTAAGAGAAAAGAGGTCAGTGCCCCAAACTAAATAGTCACGTATTGCATGTTTTAAAAATTCTTGCAGCACACCCGTTGAAAATTGCTGTCTTAGAGAAATGTCCCTGGAAATTTTGAAAGTGTTACTTCAAAGAGAAAATGTATCACAGGTCTGCAGTTGAGGGATGCTGCACCACATTATCTTTCTTATCTTCCGGCTGGCAAGAGAGATCCAGTCTTTTTTTTTTTTTTAATTTAGAAAATTAAATTTTTAACAGGATGACATTGATCAACAAGAGTACTTTGATTTAGGGTAAACATCTCTACATCATTTGGACAATCAACTGATATGTTGCATACCCATCACCCAAAGTCAAACCATCCTTTGTCATCTTATATTTGTCCCTCTTTATATCCTTCCCCCAACTCCCCTCCTCCTCTGCTACATTCCCCTCTTCCTGGTAACCACTGCACTCTTATTTATGTCCATGAGTCTCAATTTTGTGTCCCACCTATTTGTGGAACCATATAGTTTTTAGCTTTTTCTGATTTACTTATTTCACTCAGTATAATGTTCTCGAGGTCCTTCCATGTTGTCGTAAATGTCACTATGTCATCATTTCTTATGGCTGAGTAGTATTCCATTGTATATATGTACCACATCATCTTTATCCAATCCTCTATCAAAGGGCACTTTAGTTGTTTCCATGTCTTGGCCACTGTGAATGATGCTGCGATGAACATGGGGCTGCATGTGTCTTTATGTACCAATGTTTTCAAGTTTTGGGGGTATATACCCAGTAGAGGGATTGCTGGGTCATATGGTAATTCTATTCTTAATTTTTTTTTTTACAGGGACAGAGAGAGAGAGAGTCAGAGAGAGGGATAGTAGGATAGTAGGAACGGACAGACAGACAGGAATGGAGAGAGGTGAGAAGCATCAATCATTAGTTTTTCGTTGCCGTTGCAACACCCTAGTTGTTCGTTGATTGCTTTCTCACATATGCCTTGACTGCGGGCCTTCAGCGGACTGAGCAACCCCTTGCTGGAGCCAGTGACCTTGGGTCCAAGCTGGCGAGCTTTTGCTCAAGCCAGATGGGCCCGTGCTCAAGCTGAACACCTCAGGGTCTCGAACCTGGGTCCTCCACATCCCCGTCCGATGCTCTATCCATTGCGCTACCGCCTGGTCAGGCTCTATTCTTAATTTTTTGAGGAACCACTATACTTTCTTTCATAATGGTTGTACTAATTTACATTCCCATCAACAGTGCTTCAATAAATGGTGCTAGAAAAATTGGAAAGTCAAATGCAAAAAAATGAAACTTGACTACAGTTTGTCCCCCTGCACAAAAATTAATTCAAAATGAATCAAACCTAAATATAAGATCTGAAACAATAACTTACATAGAAGAAAACATAGATATTGACCTCATGGACCTCGGCCATAGAGAACAATTTATGAATTTGACCCTAAAGGCAAAGGAAGCAAAGGCAAATATAAATGAATGGGACTAAGAAGCTTCTGCACAGCAAAATAAACTGACAACAAAACAAACAGGCAGCCAATTAAATGGGAGATGATATTTGCAAACAGTTCAGATAAGGGGTTAATATCCAAAATATATAAAGAACTCACAAAACTCAGCAACAAACAAGCAACAATTTAATTGAAAAGTTGGGAGAGGACACAAACAGACACTTCTTCCAAGAAGACATACAGATGGCCAACAGATATATGGGAAAATGTTCATCTTCATTAGCTATTAGAGAAATGCAAATCAAAACTACGAGATACTGCCTGACCTGTGGTGGCGCAGTGGATAAAGCGTCGACCTGGGAGCCCTGAGGTCGCCAGTTCAAAACCCTGCACTGGTCTGGTCAAGGCACATATGGGAGTTGATGCTTCTAGCTCCTTCCCCCTTTCTCTCTCTCTCTCTCTCTTACTCTGTGTCTCCTCTCTAAAATAAATAAATAAAAAGAAATTTCAAAACCCTGCACTGGTCTGGTCAAGGCACATATGGGAGTTGATGCTTCTAGCTCCTCCCTGCTTTCTCTCTCTCTCTCTCTCTCTCTCTCTCTCTCACTCTGTGTGTCTCCTCTCTAAAATGAATAAAATAAAAATAAATTTTAAAAAAAAACACAAAAAACTATGAGATACCACCTCCCACCTGTTAGATTGGCTATTATCAACAAGACAGGTAATAACAGTAAACATGTCTTTAATAAAGACTTGCCTCTCTAGAGTAGTCTGAGTTGATAAAACCCAGTTATAAGATGCTGAAAATCAAGGGAAACAAATAAAGCAAAGAGGGATGGAGGAGCCCTAGGAGAGTGAATATAAAGATTTGGAAAAGAAAAATTTGTTTTGCAAAGCTTTAAAAGTATGAAGAAAAACCCACTATATATATTGAATGGTAACAAGGCAACTGACCAACAAAAACATTTATAATCATAGCATTCTGGTTAAAAAAAAGAATTGAAATAATGTTAGTTATTAAAATAATTTCTGTAGAATAGACACTCTTGGGAGTCTGGATGGGAAGTGAGCTTACTCAGTAAGAACTCATAGTACTAATATGTTGGAACTCAAAGCCAAAATACCAGGATTCTAGGCTCAGTTTCTGCCTTCGAGTGCACTATACTGGTATGAGTCTTTTTTTCTACCCCCAAAGCTATGTTTTCTTATCTGCAAAATAAAGGCTTAATATGATTACTAAAAGTTCTTTGAATGCTAATACAAATAGCTTTATGAATTCTTATGTTTTCAGGTGTACCTAAAATTTTATGTTTTCTGATTATTTTTCCTGTGTTTACTTCATCTGTACAGATGCATTCTTCTTAAGTAATTCATAATCATTTCTCTAATATTAATAACCAGACAACTAATGACACAAAACAAGATGGAAGATTTCACTTTGTTTTGTTTTACTTCTGGAAATATGGGGGAAAGTAAGAAAGTAGAATACAATGCATAAAAGCATAGAACCCTATCTTTAGGAAGGAACCAGTGAAGGGTATAAGGCCTTGAACAAGTGTCTTTATGAGAGCAGACCTCAGCATCCTCTGCCTCCACTGCACACTGCAACAAAAAGCAGAAGCAGCCAGACATTTATATCAAACTACAATGCCTACAGTGATTCTTAGGAAACACTCAGTTTGGGTTTGGTACAGCCACCAGCTGTGTGCTAAGCCCCTTGCTCATATGCCATCAGTGCCCTTTGTATATATCCAGGCAGTCAGGAACACATGTGGCTGGGTGTGACTTGTCAGTGAAAGTGAGAGTCCCCAGCCCTTGGCTCTCATTCCTGTTCAATCCAGCAAAGCTGAAAGCTATCAGCAACCAGTTTTACTATGTTGCTTTCTTTAACTTTCAATCTGTGCACAAGGCTTGAGGCATAAAATGTGTGTGTGTGTAAACTTGATGCCACTGGACACATACGAGAGTCAAGCACAATCAACACTCTTCAGACACCCCCTTCCCTATGACCAATACACAACTCTAACTTATGCTGAATGCAAAAGTGACATCTCCTAAAATTATCAAGGCATCTGGGTCCCCCTCACCAACCAATGCAACTATACACCTGAGAGGGATTTTAAGATGAATAAGACTCAGTATCTATATTCAAAGTATTAAGAGCAAGCGCAGGAGAATCAAATACATTGATTGTTAAAGCAGAATATCTGAAATTGTACAGGTGTTCCAGGCAAAGCTAGCATTCTAAGCACAGGTATCTGTAGTCTGGAAAAGCAAAGGGTATACAGATGGAATCATGAATAGTTGCACTGGGCACTTGGAAGGGAGCAGTGAGTGGAGGAATGCTAACTGGCATCATTTTGTGGAAGGTGTTTCTCCCTGGGAAGAGAAGTTTGAACTTACAGTGGAAAACAAGGGAAAATCCTGGATAATGTAGGGATGCATTGGTGGGGGCACTGGATTAAGGCCTTGATTTAGGAACAATCTCATAGAAACTGTGTTTGGGGTGGTTTTCATCAGGACAGAGAGGAACTGTGGGAATGGTGGGTAGGAGGCTACGGCCCAGATCTTGAGGGTCTCAGAAACAAAAGAAAAAGAAAAAAATACCATCTTTTTAAAAACACTGCCCAGTAATTATAGTTCATGGAAGTAAGTACACCAGAATGGTGCAGAGCAGTAGGAAGAAGGATGAATGGAAGACTAAGATTCATTGTGAGAAAACAGCTCAGATTTATTGATTAAAGCAGCACTGGGTCACATGGGAGTTTACAACCCCCTTGCCCTCTCTGTCATCCAACAGTGCTCTGGATTCTAGTACAGCACCTGGATGGTGGGAGCCCGCATCCTTAACCACACTCCTAGTTCCTTTCTCCTCAGGAAAGGCATTTGAGCCATTTGTAAGAATGGGTTGTTAATTTTGTAGTAAATGAGAAGTTTCAGTCCATATTCTGGCCCTCAGCCAGATTCTTTTCTTTAAATTTTTTTAAAATTAATTTAAGAGAGAGAGGGGAAAGGAGAGAGAGAGAGAGAGAGAGAGAGAGAGAGAGAGAGAAACATCAACTTGTTCCATCTAGTTGTTCTATTTAGTTGTGTACTCATTGATTGCTTCTTATATGTGTCCTGACCAGGAGTTGAACCTACAACCTTGGCATGCTAAGACAACGCTTTACCCACTGGGCCACCTGGCTGTGGCTCAGCCCCAGATTCTCTTACTCTGACACTTATTGCCATGATCTCACACTTGGGTTGGCCGTTAGCATCAGTGCTGAGGTAACAGGCTTTTGATCAGGGTCACAACTATCATCAATATTTAGACCAGTGACACACACTATATTTTGCATATATAACATGAAAGCAAGCAAAGGTAGAAAAGGAGAGCATGGTTAATTATTTGGTAACCAAGAAATGTATGTGGAATTAATTTTATTTATATTGTTTGTGCTATATGGACAATACTGTGGGGGGATATACACTAGTGGGCCACAGAAAACTAACCCAGTGGTTCTGAACCTGGGTTCCATCGAACTCTAGGGGTTCGATGAGTCGGTCTCAGGGGTTCGGAGAAGCCTCTGCCGCGGAGGCCAGAATAAAGTAATACCGTAATTTGTTGTGAGTTCATGCACTTTGTTGGTTTTGTTCTTTGAGCAAGGTGATGTTCATGCACGGCTCATTTTGTGCACCAGTAAAAAACATATACCTATGTCTTGAATTTGGAAAAAAAAAATCATATTTTATTTATCACTAAAGAAGGGTTCGGTGAATGCACATATGAAACTGGTGGTTTCAGTACCTCAAAAAAGGTTAGGAACCACTGAACTAATCTAATCTAGTTGAGGAGCTGGAATGGGATATAAATGAGTACATTCTATTTGTTGGGTAACAGTGCAATATGTATCAAGATGTGACATTCGCTGAGCTTGAGATTCTCATTCCAAACATTTGTCTTAAGGAAGTAATAAGGAATTTATGAAGATTTAGACACAAGGATATTCATATAAATTTTATAATAGCCAACCACTGGAAAATCCTAAATAATGTCCAAAAATAGGGAACAGATAAATAAACAATGACTTTTTCATAAGATGGAATACTCTGCAGCCAATATAATTATGTTATAGAAGACTAATAAAATGAGAAAATGCTTAAAATACAATTTTAAATGAGAAAACCAGAGCTATAAACAATATGTGCAGAAAGATCTCATTTTGTAAAGAAAAAGATGTAATTGTATAGCATATAAAATGTTAGAAACAAAGACATAAAACTATGAACAGAGGTTATATCAGAACTATGGGATGGGATATATATTTTATTCTTCATTTACCCATGTTCTACAAAATTTCTATAATATGTATATGATCACATAAGTTGATAGCAGTTTAAGTTAAAATTTGAGAAGACCACCTGAGAATGATAATACATGGCCATGCCCTAAGAAAACGTCAATAAGGTCTTATCTGGGCCAAACAGCACAACAGATTTTTGCAGAGCCAGAGAGATTTCCCCAAAGCCACCTCCACTGAGCCTCAGAGCCAGAGGGGCAGCTTGGCTTGGCCAGATGTGGTTCTCCTCAAAGTCCCAGCTGCCTGCTCCAGATGCGAAGACAGTCACTAGCAACACTTGTCTGCGGTCACATCAGCTGTGGCCCTCTGGCCCCTATGTGAGTGGGAGATGGTGTGGCTGCTGAATTGCCCAGGGAAAAGCGGGGTGCACCAGCGATCGTGAAGTCGCTCTGCTTGTCTCTAACAGGCTTGTTCGCATTGCTCACTCCAAAAACAGATGCTTTTATTCCATTTGAACAAAGGAGGCTACTCTCCAGATTCATTCATGACTAAGGGTGTGGGAATTCTGAGAGTGTAGGGGGTTCAACTTACACAGCATAAGCACATGTGATCACGTCTGTCCCTGCAATGCGTGTTTGCTGGCATGTTTGGAGCTGTTTATGTCAAAGTTCCCAATATTTAGAGCTTAATAATTGGCCTAAGACCTGTAAGACCCACCTTGTTTCTACTCTCCTTCTGTTATTTTCTTATTTTATGATTTTTGTGAAAGAAATATATTTTGCAAGATACAAGGCACAACCTGTGGAAAGTATGGTAAAATCCCTATAATCCTGTCTTGAGGGGCAGGGGTAAAAGGAAGGAGTGGAGACAGCAGACCCTCTTCCTTGAGACCCTGTGCACGTCTGCATCTTGAACCAAGGCCAGGCTTGGCACAGATTCCGCGTGGCATTTCATGCCACCCCTTTTCCGGGATTAAATGTTACAGGGATGAAAAGGGAGCCACAAAACCAAAGGGTGCTTTGGAACTTAGAGGAGGGATGCCCCTGTGTCAGGCTCAGGGTCTGAAACTTGAAAGCTTCTTGGACTTGTAACTGCCAGGCTGGAAAGCCATGTGGTGGGGCCACCTGCCAGCAGACTCAGGGCAGGTGCATATCCAAACAATGTACTGAGGGAAAAAGGAAATGCACACTCTGCCAGGAGAGAGGGAGGGCAGTAATGTGGCAGCAGCTGCTTGGGGAGGGCATGTGGATTCAGGAGCTGGGGGCAATGGGTTCTTTTGCAAAAAATCCCCACTGCAAACAGCTCTAGGGATGGCAGTTTTATTTGGTACAACTCATCTTCAAATAGCCACTACAGAGTATCCTGAGGGTTTCACCCAAAAAGAAAGAAAGAATAATAATAATAATCTGACAGAACAAGACATTCGCTCTACTTCTGCTAGTTGTTGTGTGTTTAAATGCACTTATCCATTCAACCTCAGTTACTTCTTTTCAATAATCCCTGATCATGAATACAGTGTTCACAGTCAACAAGCTGAATATAAGACTTCTACTCTCTCTGACAGAAATATCAATATAAGACTTCTACTCTCTCTGACAGAAATATCAATAACCAAGGCCATACCTTGAGTCATCGAGGAAATGTCATATGCACCATTTGTGACCTGAGTGTACAGGGTCTTGTGCCTTGTCAGGGCTCTGCGGCCTACAGGTAGCATCTGATGCAACTTTCACTTACACATCAGAGATGCTGAGGGAAGGAAGCACTACCTCAAGGGAAACGTGGGTAAAGGATCTGAACAGACAGTTCACAGAAGGAATACAAATGGCTTTTCAAAACCTGGGTTAAATGTCCCACTGTGCTTATAATCCACTGAATACAAAACTGAAACAAGAGACACGTATGCCAGAGAACTGGGGCTGAAGTGTCGTGAGGTACACCGGATACTGAAGCTGCTAACAACTGGCAGTGCACGTGAGGAGGCTAAGAGTGACGTGAGGAGGCTAAGAGTGCTCGAGCATTCTTTCACATTTTTCATGGGCCTGAACAAGTTCAAATTAATAAATTAAAAGAAATAACACTTAAACTATCAAATCATCAATTGTACATTAAAAAGATGATGAAACACTGTTGTCAAAAATAAAGTGACAGCGACACTCATATGTGGCTGGTCAGAGTGTAAATTGTTGAGTTCTTTATAGAAAATTTGGCCACACATGTAAAGAATATTTAAAAGTGATTCTTTATCTTAATCAATTTACCTTTGAAGTTATCTACTTTTTTCTTTAAGAAATGAGTTACCAACAAATTTAAGTTCAAGAATGTTCATGCAATATTATTTTTAATGACATAAAGTTTCCAAATGGTTAAAAAGGCCAATCTATCTGTAAGAATGCTGCTCAAACATTAAAGTCATGTCTTCTATCTAAATGACATGGGAAAAAACCCTTCATTTAATAAAAAGTGGAAAAAATCAGATAAAAAATTGTATGCAATATGATCTCTAATTTTCACATGTACAAATATTTTATCCACATACATGAATAAAATATGATTAAAAGAAAATATTTCACAATGTTAGCACTGGCTACTTCTGATTCCAGGGATTTAAAATAAAAACATTTTCTATACTATTTTCCAAATGTATGTATTATTGATAAAATTAGAGAAAACACTTAAAAATTTTTTTCAAGGGTGATTATATAAGAAAACTTTCACCTTTTCAAATAGCTATCGGTGCCCTGCCTCTGAGGGGAAGGCAGCAAAGCTGAGCGTTCAGTGCCGGCTGACCCCCCCTGCCCCCCCCCCCCCCGAGGAATGCCCACAATGGACATGTGGAGCAGAACCGGGTCTGAGCCACAGCTGCTGGGTTTAAGGCTTGCATTCCTACGAGTGAGTATCCTTAGCATGACACTCAGATGGTATTGAAATAACAAGTCTAAGAAGAAAATTCCAGGAGACCAGAAGGGCCTCTCACATTATGCTGGTCAAATCTTCCTTAGACTGAGGTCACACGTAGAACATGATGACAGAGAGATGGGCTCCCGTTTGCGCTCTGGTCCTAGGGCTCCCAGTGTCAGGGTGCAGAGTCTGGGTGAAGCATACAGCAGATGCTCCACACACAGTTTTTTTGGGGAAATATTTTTGTTAACTTATAAACATGCGTGTGATTTCTGGAGTTTGTACACACTGTATATAACATGTCCACTGAAATTATTCAAAATCAGCTTTTATGTGAAATGGTGTTTTTCATTGTAAAACTGGTTCTCCTCAATCTGTAGAATTCAGAGACCTGATTTCACCACCTCCCACCTTGTGCCGTGTGCTTCAGAGAGCCTGCCGTACAGGAGGACACTTCCCAGCTGGCTGCTCACTGGATTTCCCTGGGGAACATTAAGAGTGCTGATGCCTGTGATCGACCTCCAAAGACTCAAATTTAAATGGACTGGGTGTATAGTCTAGGTGGTGGAATCTTTAAAAGGTCCTGGAAGGGGCATGGGGTTGGTGGATAGGGGATAATAGAGATAAATGGTAATAGAAGCAGACTTGACTTGGGGTGGTGAACACACGATACAGTGTACAGAAGATATGGCATAGAATTGTGCACCAGGATTTCTGTATTATTTTGTTAAGCAGTATCACCCCAATAAATTCAATAAAAAGAAAAAAGAAGGTCTTAGACAATTTCAATGTGCAGACGTTTTCTGTAGGCTTTTTTCTTTTGTTTTGCATTTCTTTTCTTTGTTGAAAAACTCTAGACAAGTTGGAGTAACTGCTCTCAGTAGACATGATGGTTAGAGGTCATTTATGATGGTGTGTGCCTGAAAGAAATTTACCAGGCTCTGCATGAAATGTTTTAAATTCTGTTCTCCTCTCCCCTTTCACTTTTTTTCTGAGTAATCAGAATTCCCAACTTTTGAGGTTTTAAACTGGCCAGCCCAGAGACACTAGAGGACCCCACTTTTCCCAGCTCTCCTTCACCCTCCTCTGAGCCACTCAAAGCTGATGTTTAACCTCCCAGCATCTGGCAGAAAGCATCTTTTGAAGAGAGAGTCTGAAGCATGAGTTTGCAACCCATTCAGACAATAAGGAAAGCCCAAGGCAGAGGAGGGAGTGTCCATAGCACCACAGAGATGCCCAGAACCTCAAAAGATGGCGGTGCCCTATCCTCACCCACATGTAATTCATATCAGAAATGATTCCTAACCATGTAACAATGTCAAAGTCACCTTCAAAGTTCTTTTTTCTTTTTTTGACATGGGGAATCAAGTCCACTTTTGTCAAAATTGTTTTTCATTTTTCCCTTTTATCCTCTTTGCTTGTGTCCTGAGCACACACTTAGTCGCGGCCCATTAGGTATGTAGCATGGAGTGTCAGGGCTTGCGGCTCATCCCCACCCTACGATAACTCAGGTAACTTAACATCCACCTTTGCTAAAGAGAGAGAAATGTTTGCCTTAGATTTTTACCTGAGAAAAATATTCCCCTTCAGAGCTGATCAATGTCGCCACGTTTCCTAAGATACATTGCTGGGTTTATTGTGTTTAAAACACCAGAGGATACTGTATTCAGGGAGACATCGACGTTGATTTTTGAAAAGCAACTCTTATAAGGATCCAGTCAGTCGTGCACCGTCTCTGCACCTTCCCTGGAGGTGCTCCCCCCCCCCCATCAGGGTGGCAAATACAAAGATGGACACTGAGCTGCTACCTTCACTTGCCCTCCTCTCTACCTGGGAGGGCTAGATTGGCCCTAAGAATTGTGAAGCGCTGGGGAAAACTACCCCTTCCTCACATAAGCTATGGATTCAGGTGAAAAAAACCCAGTCTGCCTGGAAAGGCAATCAAAGCCCGGAATAAGTGGCCATCCCGAGGAGAAGGGTGCAGGGGCATCAGGGAGCAGTCCCTCTGTTCCGCGGCAGAGATGCTTAAAGATTTCAGGGATAATCATTACCTTTAGACTCACTCTCCTTCTTTAAACCTTCTAATCATCACCCACTGAAATTAGAATGAAGTCCCAAACACCTCCCAAAGCTCACAGAAGTCACTATTTTAAACCTCTTCAACCTTAATTCCCATCTTTTCCCTCTTGTTGATCAAGTTTCCTTCTGTTCCAGGAAGAGCCAACACTGTTCCCACCTCAGGATGATGGCACTGGCAGTTTCCTGCATCTGTCCCCTTCCCTGTCCTTTAATGTCTATTTCGTTGTAGATACTTTTCCATGATTGTATTGCCTCCCACCTTAAAACATAAGCTCTAAGAGGTTAAGAGGAAAATGACTGTGTGCATTTGACCTGCTCTTGATCTGCACAGGCATTATGACCCCTATAGTATCATGGGTGCTGATAAGATAATACAATCCCCATTCCAAGAAAACTGAGGGTAGGCATGGCCCTCCCTTCATCAGCCCACAGACTTCCTGCTGGATAGACTGATTTACAAGTGCAGACAGACAGGGCTACTCCTTGCACTTGCCTTGCAATATTTATACTCATAGGCATAATTTGTCAGTGCATTGTGCCATGATAATTGCTTTTGGCCTGCTTACTGCCGAGACTTTAGTTTTAGCAAAAGCATTAGACACGCAACAGAAAAAAGAATGAGACTATTAGGGCCCTGAAAATAAAGTTATTAGAATGGTTGGCAGGGGAATGAAATGAGGGGCTGAAACCTCACACTGAGGCCAACACAAAGTGACTTTGGAAGCCTTTTCAAGTGAACACCATCACAGGCCGGACTGAAATAAATTGCAATATCAACAAAATGCTAACACTATGCATTTTTATCATTATCCACCATGAGTTGTTTTTCCTCTGCAGAGCAAGACAAATGGCAGTCAAGTCAAAACTCATATTTTTTTCTTTAAAGCTCTGATTGAAGTCGGGCCCTTGATAACTGTGGAGCTGCCAAGAATATGATCATCTCTTGAAAAAGACACTGTACTGAAACTGATGTCTTCAGATCTCAATTGTATAACCCTGGGCCATCTACGTTACTTACATGCCCCTGGCACCAAGGAGTCAATGCTTAAAATGTCATTATTGCTGTTCCTGAATGCAACAAGGTCATATTTATGGTCTTTGAATGTGTATAGTGACACACCTTTAAAGTGCACCTGCATGAGGAAGGGGTTGTGGTCCTGAAATAACTATTTCCTTTATTTCTGTGAACTTTGGTCTCATTACCACCAAGCTCTAATCAAACAAATGAGCACATAGTCAAAACCATTATCTTCCTATCTACCTGTGTATCTATCTATCTATAATTGCCTGCTTGGCATCTCTTCTTGGTTATTTATAAGGCACCTCCAAAGCCAAATTCACATTTCTCCCCCAAACCTATTCCTACTGCAAATAAGACCACTAAGGCCATTCCTGTTGTTAAGCATTATGACTCTAGATATATACTATTGTTTCCGACCCCAAATTTTGTAGAAGAGGTTAGAGTGAGCAGGTAATTCACACAGTTTTGCAAAGTGACAGAGCCAGGACTGAACACATACAGGGTTATCCAGAGTCCGTCATGTTGACCACCCTCTCCTTCCTCAATTAATGGCATTAGCCCCCACAGAGGCACTTAAATCAAAGTTGTGGTATCAGCCTTTATACCCCCATCAACTTCACCTATCCCTCTATAACTAATGGGGTCACATGCCCTTTCAATCTCCTAAATTCTTTTGGAAGCCGTTTACTTCCTTCCGCCTCCCACTGCTACTACAGTGCTGTGTTAAACCACCATCAACTCCTGCCTAGGCAGTTACTGTAACAGGCGTCTAACCAGTCCCCCACTGAGACCTTGTTTCAAGGTTTTCCTGAACAAAAACACCATGAGAGCAATAAGATCATGTGGCAGTATTTGGTCAGGAAGTGATAATCCAGATAATTAAGAGAATGTGTCTTTTTAAAAAGTAGGCTGTCACTGTGAACAATTTCAAAACACTTTCTTAAATCCCAAGTGGATCATGAGCATCCAGTGGCCAAGCTAACTCAAACTCATTCTTAAAATGGAAGCTTCTCAGTCATTCCACAGGGAACTAATCTCTGACAATCAGAATAAATTGGATCCTCACAGCAGCAGATACATCTTCACAATACTCACCATTGTAACTGTGTGACTGATGTCTGCCTCTCTAATTGAAAGCTTCAGAAGGGGAGGAACAGAAATGTTTGCTTTTCATTAACAGTCTCAATACCTACTAGAGTGTTTGGCAAATTGCAAGTTTCAAATATTTGTAGGATAAACGGAACTTTTTTCATAATTAGAATGGCTTTAATTATTTTCTAATTCTGAAAGCAGTATGCATCATGTAGAAATTTCAGGCTACGTAGAAAAAGTTAAGAAAGGAAAATCAGCTTAGACTGTGGTGGCACAGTGGATACAGAGTTGACCTGGCTCAAAACCCTGAGGTTTGAACCGGCTGAGGTTGCCAGTTCAAAACCCTGGCTTGCCTGGTCAAAGCACATACGACAAGCAATCAGCAAGTAATGAACAACTAACATGAAGCGACTATGAGTTGATACTTCTCACTCCCCTTCCTCTCGCCTCTCTAGATAAAGTCAATAAATAAAAAGAGTGAAATCAATTCCCTTCCATTTTATCTTCAAGTTACTCTTGATCCATAATTATTTTTACCCGTAGAGAACCAACTTTACATGAAGTGCTATTAAACACTGTGTATATAACTGAAAAATCCATGGGGGTTTTCCTTCATCAGGCACCAAACACACTTAATTTCTGAAAAAGGACACAACACTGATCTTTCCCTCACTTTTTTCTGCCATCTTGGACTTTTCAAAATCAGATCCTAATTTTGAACTCTCTAAAATTTGTCCTGGAGAGTTTAAGGCACTGCTCTCTAAATGTTGGCTCTTCCAAACTCATTTTCTCTCTTACCTCACTAGACAATAGACTCAATTGCATTAAATAGTATAAAATTGAGGATTCAACTATTTGTGCTTAGCTAAAATAAAATGAAATTATAAAAACAAAAGAAAAAACAATTTAAATAATGTAGGAGAATCCAACCGCCATTTTGCAACTTTAATTAGAGTTATGTGACATGAATATTTTTTGTACCATTGGACAGCCTCAGTTTGTCCTTTACTTGCCTTTCTTTTCCCCTTTTTGTATTTTTCTGAAGTGAGAAGTGGGGAGACAGACAGAATCCCACATGCGCCCGACCAGGATCCACCCGGCATGCCTACCGGGGGCGATGCTCTGCCCATCTGGGCTGTTGCTCCGTTGCAACCAGAGCCATTCTAGCACCTGAGGTGGAGGCCATGGAGCCATCCTCAGTGCCCAGGCCAACTTTGCTCCAATGGAACCTTGGCTATGGGAGGGGAAGAGAGATATAGAGAGAAAGAAGAGGAGGAAGGGTGGAGAAGCAGATGGGCACTTCTCCTGTGTGCCCTGGCTGGGCCAATGCTCTACTGCTGAGCCAACTGGCCAGGGTCTTACCTTTTATAATGAGACTATCTTATTGTATGCATGGTCAATTTACAGATAAATACTCAATTTTTACCATATGCTCTAACCTTGGAACCTATCCTCTGAGTAATTCTATTCCATTTCATAGTGTTTTTCCCTCTTTGCTTTTGCATATGGTGTTACTTAAGATGGCCTGTCCATCCTCCCATTTCCTACATATTCATTCCTCAAGCCCAGTTCAAATATCACTTTCTCAGGGAAACCATCCTTGTGTTCCTATCAGTGGAAAACTTCCACTGTGCCCCTACTGTAAAATTGTGTACCTCTGTTGGCTACTCTGTGGGTAGACTAGTCCAATGTCAGAGTTGGATTGCAAGCTCCTTACAGTAGGGGTATCATATGCATTTTTGTGTCCCTGGTGGATAGCCCTGAGCCTGAGGAAGCCTTTGATATTTTACAGTTGGTTAAAAAACAGAACTTCATGAAATTTTCTTTTTTCTTTTTAACAGATGTAGGTCCCTTGACCCACAATTTTTTTTTTTATTCTTTTTACAGGGACAGAGAGAGAGTCAGAGAGAGGGATAGATATAGAGACAGACAGACAGGAACAGAGAGAGGTGAGAAGCATCAATCATTAGTTTTTCATTGCCGTTGTAACACCTTAGTTGTTCATTGATTGCTTTCTCACATGTGCCTTGATCGCAGGCCTTCAGCAGACTGAGCAACCCCTTGCTGGAGCCAGCGACCTTGGGTCCAAGCTGACGAGCTTTTGCTCAAGCCAGATGGGCCTGCGCTCAAGCCAGATGGGCCTGCGCTCAAGCTGGCAAGCTCGGGGTCTCAAACCTGGGTCTTCCGCATCCCAGTCCGACGCTCTATCCACTGAGCCACCGCCTGGTCAGGCATGAAATTTTCTTTGATCCACAGCTTATTAAAACACCTGTGATACATATTATAAATTATAATATTCTGTTTTATGCTTATTTCAAAGTCTACCCCTCAGTGGATTATTTGTTTAATACATTCAAGTTCTATTCTGAGAAACAATAGTGAATCTTAAGCTCAAGTTTAAAATTTTCTGAAGTTCTACACTTCCATAGTCTTAGCAGAGTACACTTATCATAATGTTAAAGTATTAATTATATAAAATAAGGGATAATTTAGATGCATCAACAGAAACAAAAGTATCTTTTTTTTTTTTTTTTTGGTTTCTAATAAGCTGCCATTGTTTATTGTTTAATAATCACCACCATTGGTCACTCAAATTTTTCATACCATCTGTCAATACTGCATGGCAGGGCAAAACTGACTCATATCTGTTCTTGTTTGTGAGATTTAATGAGCTCTGTGCAAATAACTGTGAGCAGAAAGCAACATTTTGACTTTCATACCCAACTTTATTTGTCATAGAAAAATATCCCATGTTAAGTCAAAGAATTCATCATATGAGTTTCTCATTCTGTATATATATAATAAAACTAAATTTCATAATTTGGTTTTTAACTACTATTACTGAAAAATTTAAATATGTACATAAAGGGTAAAGAAAATAGTATGATAACCCTACCACGTCAATATACTCATCATCAGTGATCAACTCATGGTTAATGGATTATCATCTATATTTCCCTTCCTCTGTTTACCCTGGATTATTTTGAAACTAATCCCTGAGACCATATTATTTAACCTATATATATTTCTAAAGTCTTTTTTAAAAAACCTAACCACAATGCCATTAGCACACCTATAAACAATAATAATCTACATTCGTCTCGAGCTCATTTAGATCTTGTTGCAGAAATGGATCTTACTGAAACTGCTCAGAGTTCTTAATAAATGGTACACAGGCTGGTCAATTATTACAATGCTACCCCTAGGGCAAAGAAAAACAACTCTTTCCCTTAATGTTGCTTCATATTGAATTCAGTTTTTGGAACGGGGTTGCATATTATATTCCCTTACACACATATAAGGTAAAGAACAAAGTAATTGGCATCCAAATTACCATCTTTGTTGCCTAGGCTCACAAATCCAGATAATTTCCTGCTGGATTTCAAGTGCATATCTGAACAACTGGTTTTGGACACTGCAACAGTTCATTTTATAATCTCACATCTCCCCTAATAAATTTCTTACAAATACTGGTATTAAAAAATTTGAAAGAGGTAGTTCTTTAAAAACATTTTTTTCCCCAAAACGTCATTGAAGAATTTTTTTCTTACACAGTAGAGGAAAAAGGACATTTATGAGATGAATTGTCTTTCTGTTAGCTTAATGTTGAATTTTCCATTGTTGGTACTCAAGTCTCTCCTGGGAGGCTCTTAATTGAACTGGTCTTAAAAGGTTTTCATTGTGTTTTTTTCCTCCATCCCTCTTATTGATTACAGACACATTCATAGTGAATACAGCTCTAATGGAAGATGCTGTCATCCCATTACTCAGTCTGGTCTCTGTCACATTGCTCTTGCTTCTTAAGAGGCTGGCATACTCTCAGGTCAGAAGAGGTCAATGTACAAAGACACAGGAAGTATTGCTCTTCACAGGCAGCAGAAAAACAGTGGTAGAAAGAGATGGTACAGCTACTAATAACCTTAGCATAAATTCTAGACTAATTCACCCAAGCATAATGTCAGATCTCCACAAGGATCCCAACACATTTAACCAACAAGGACAGAGGCAAGAGAGCCTAAGAGAATTTTGTGATGACTCCTGAGGGCAGGAGAAGGTGAAGATAAAGGAGCTTATGAGGTGGGTCGGGAACTAAGGACACAGCCTTCATGTTGCCACCTGCACACCAGAGTTGCCTTTACATATGCATCATCTCAGTCTGAAAACCTGAAAGGAGAATTCTAGCTATCAGGCCTCTGATGAAATGCTGCAGCTGAATCACTCATAATGTTCCCTGTTCTATTTTGAATAAAGACCTTTTCTTGACGTAAGCCTTATTCCCTCAAAGAATCCTCCTCTGCCTCATATCTGATAATGTCCTCAACTACATATATGAACCATCATTTCAAATGAGCTAGAACAGTGCTATATAATGCTTTAAACTTACTCAAGGTAATTTTATATGCATGTTAATTTGATACACACACACAAACTCTGCCAAAAAAGGCTTTAGTATACTCACCAGCTGTGGAGGTAGCAACAGTAGGGAGAAGAGTGATTTGATCAAGTTCACTAAGAGTAAATTAGTATCAAAATAAAAATTTGAACAGAATTCTTAATTCCTAGTCCAATCGTATTTCCACATTACTTCATTTAGGTGGTTATTCTGAAAAACATTAGTCTCCAGACTATTGGGAAATAGTTTTCCAATATGCTTGGCTGATGTGAATTCAATGACATTCTATACATGCACTCTATATACTTGTCATTATTATCTGATTCAATTGGGAACAAGAGTAGTTTTAGTAATTGAAAAAATAGTTTAAAGGAGACAATTAAAATGATACATATATACCTTAAAGGTATAATGTCTGCACACTTTCATTCAACAGTTTTTTTGATATAGGGCCAAGGGTTTTCCTTTGAAATATGGGTTCTCTGGTTGACCTTTCTTGCAAATTCTAATCTTAAACTGTAGAGTCTACAATTTCTACTTTGGGCTTCTTTACAGTAGAGCAAAAACTTAAAGCCACTTGGAAGCAATATGACTGTAGATGCCTTCTGGGTTTTTAGGATTTTCCTCTTGGTCTTTTACAGTTGTTTCATCTACATTTAATTAAATAGCAATTTTTAGATAGTTTTTAGCTTTTACTTAATTTTTATAGTTTCATAAGAGACCGTTTTGATTTTACACTTATATGTTAATGTTATTTAACAGTTTATTATATTGAGTAATGAAACACATAAAATGGGCCTAAAAGGTTTGCAGACAGCCATCTGACTCTTGGACGGCGTGTGACGCCACCACTCAGCAGTTCTCAGGCACTCCCCAGAGGGGAGGGTACATCACGAGCTGTCCAAGTGCCCAAGGTATGCTCTACTGGGAAAAAGGACAATGTCTGTCCGTGTGGGAAGAGGGGCAGGTAAGTAGAAGATGGTTAGGTGTTCCTGTTTGTCTTTTCCTGAGAAGCAGCATAGTTAAGTAGAAAGAACATTTAGCAAGAAGAAGACTGGCAGAGTTCTGGCTCTGAGTCTGAAGGATTTTGGAAAGTTGTTTTTTTATCTGAGACTCAGTTTTTTCATTATAAAAGTAAGAGAATAAACTAGGTAGTGGTTGCCTAACCCACTACACATTGGGAATAAAAAGGATGCTTAGGCCTGGGCTCAGCCCAGTGGAAAATCATGCTTTGATTGACTGGTGATTTTTGCTGAAACTAATAACTAGCTAAATGGAGATTCTATTGATAAACTGACATTTCCCTTTCCTCAGTTGTAAGGAGAAAAAGTCTCAAGTTCAAGCTTTTATAAATTTTTGTTATTTTCTGTAGTCTATGTATCATAAAGCCATTTTCTGCTATGAAAATCATTTAGAATTGGAATGCTGGCATTTAAAAAAATGACAACATGTCAAGAGTATTCTATAAAGAACATCAATATTTCTAGGTTTTCAATTTTGAGAAGCACTGGTTTAGAACTATGGTTCTCAGCTGGGGCCAATTTTGGCCTCAGGAGATATTTGGAAATGCCTGGAGACAGTTGGGGTTGTTATAACTATGTGTACATGTGTTCCTGGCATCTAGTGTATAGAGGCCAAGGATGCTGTTAAACACCCTTTAGTAAATAGGATACTTCCAGAACAAACAATTATTGGGCCCAAATGTTAATAAAACTAAAGCTGAAAAACTCTGACTCAGAGATATGTATATGAATGACATGAATACACTGATCGGATGAACGCCTACAAGTGAATGTCTTATAATGGTTCCGATAAAGGTTTAATATCTCTTCCAGTTTATTTTCAGCAATAGAGAAAAAAGTCCTCACAGAATTTTAGCATACATCTACCTCTCCATTGAAAAAGATTTATTTTTGAGAATAAGCTGGTTGGAAAAGCACCCACATTATTATGATATAATGCCCACCTTCATAGTTCAGCTCAGGTCAACAACTAAGGTGCTCCAATGTCTTCTATTTTCCATAGCAAATAGTCTCTGTGCTTATAAAGAAAGTTTCATCATCTCCAATTGTGTTGTCACCTGTGCGCGTTGGATTAAGGGACAGGTCTGGGATCCTGGTCTCTATTCCAAACAGTCTCCTGGCACCATGTGGAGCGTACTGCCCGGAGTCAGCACACTTACTGTGTTCTGTGATATACTGGATAATGGTAAGCTATCAATGAGAAATCAATTTATTTATTTTTTACTTTTATTTATTTATTTATTTTAGCGAGAGAAGATGGGAAAGAGAGAGAGAGAGAGTGAGAGAGAGAGAGAAACACTGATCTATTCCTATATGTGCCCTGACCAGGGATCAAACCAGCAACCTCTGTGCTTCGGGTCGATACTCTAACCAACTGAGCTATCCAGCCAGGACAGAAATAAATTTATTTAACCTTCCTATACTTCCTTTCCTTTCCTGCTGAGCTATGTCAGTTTAGAAAAATTATTTCTAAGTGCTGTTGGTCTCACTAGCATTTTGTATTCTGCACTCAGAAACCACTTTCTTACAAAGATCACAGATGCTGAGGCCTAAATAAAGCACTCTCTCACCATTAAAAATGTTTTCACATTCAATCTAAATAGAAGAAACAGATTAGGAATGTCACCCCCACCCATGATGCACTTCAGAAGCAAACTGTTCCTGTATAAACTTTTAGAAAGCAGAAACAACTAAGGTGGATAAAATAATTGATAGAGAAAATATGTCATAACCTCAACTGAATTAGTTATTGACTTTATATATATATACATTTTTGGGAGGTGGTCGAGTAGTTTGCTGTAAGCATTAGATCAGTGGTTCTTAACCATTTTTGAGGTACCGAACCCACCAGTTTCATATGCGTATTCACCAAACCCTTCTTTAGTGATAAATAAAATATGATTTTTTTTTCCAAATTCAAGACATAGGTATATGTTTTTTTACTGGTGCACAAAATGAGCTGTGCATGAACATCACCTTGCTCAAAGAACAAAACCAACAAAGTGCATGAACTCACAACAAATTACGGTATTACTTTATTCTGGCCTCTGCGGCAGAGGCTTCTCTGAACCCGAGACAGACTCATCGAACCCCTAGGGTTCAATAGAACCTAGGTTAAGAACCACTGCATTAGTTGATAGTAAGTTGTATTAACACTGATAACTGTGAATGAGCCAGGCACAGAGCTAAACAGTCCTATTCTGACTAACCAAAGTACTGTACCGCTCAACTGAGGAGGGGTAAGACATTAAGCTCATGCCTGTCAACCTAAAGAACACATACATACTAGGTAAAGAACTGGTCTGCTTAAGCACAATGAAAGTGTTTAAATACTTTGATTTGTGGTTGACAGGTTTTTTATTTTATTTTGAGAGAGAGAGACAGGAAGGGGGAGATATGAGAAGCATCAACTTATAGGTACAGCACTTTAGTAGTTCATTAATTGGTTCTCATTTATGCCTTGACCCCCAAGGGGGCTCCAGCCAAGCCAGTGACCCCCTTGCTCAAGACAGCAACCTTGGGCTCAAGCAGCGACCTTGGGCTCAAGCCAGCAACCATGCGGTCATGTTGATGATTCCATGCTCAAGTTGGCGACACTGTGCTCAAGCTGGATGAGCCCATACTCAAGCCAGAGATGTCAGTGGATACTCTATCCACTGCACCACCACCAGTCAGGTTATGGTTGACTGATTTTTAATTTTTTAACTCATAGGCTTAATGTTTAGTTTTTTAAGGATTGTTCCACTTTATACTTAAGGAGCTGAAATTCATCAGCATCATTTACCAGGATACTGATTATGTATAAGTGGGAGAATTTTTTTTTTTTATCAACAAAAAATGTCTTACACTGTGAAAGTAGCAGCTTGACTCCCACATTCATTTAGCAGCAAGAGGCATGAAATGGATTGGCCGTTTTGAATTACTCCTGAAATCTGTTGCAGATGCATATAGAGAGATAACTAAATATAAACCTAATTGCTTCTTTCTTTTGTTTTTGTCTCACTGCTAAGCAACTTTAAAAGCAACCTATTTATTTAGGATTAGTTCTTTATCATCACTGTCCTTCAAGATAAAATTAAGTTGAAAGCAAAGCGAAATATGTTCCCAAAATAAAATCTGGTGAACCCTGTTGATGAATGAAATTTATAACTGACAGATCACCAAACGCTGCCACTTTGATGTGTGTCTTTATTTCTGACGGACCCATCATTTGCATAGTTCAGTCTTAACTTCCTATTTATAGTGACATGAGTTATTCCATGGAGGTGTGCTGCTCAGATCTCTCCTCAAGGAAGAACTCACCATGCAGCTATCAGGGGTTCAGTCAGCTGGGAGGCTCCACAGCTAGTGCTGTCAGAATTTGCTGCAGCACTTAAGCTGAGGCCTCGGCAGCTACTGGCCAGGACTGAACATGCCAGAATAACAGAAGCTGCTCATTTCTGCCCAATTCAGGGCTCCTCTACAGAGGAGTAGTTCTGCAGTTCTCTGCGGGGCTGGCCACGACAGTCAGAGCTGTATTCCTACCTAAAGCTCTGCCTGCCCTGCTTCTGCTTCTTTCCCTTACCCTCTGAGCAGCGTAACCACCTATAACCTCTGGCGCTCCTGCCTCCACCTCAGCATCTGCTTCTCCGGGCACCCGGCCTATGCACGCCATGTAGACGTTGCTACCAAATGGGAAGGGTAAGACATTCTGTGCTGCACTTTGAGCCAATGGCCTGTGAGCTGTAAACACTTCCTGGGGGCCTTGACCATCGATACTAACAGCTCAGTCCATATATTATGTGATTGCCCAAACTGGTATCTCTTCTCTTAATGGGCAATAAGAAAATACCCTGGTTTCTCAAACTAGTAACCATCATCATTTCCTGGGACCCTTAGGGTTCATAAAGTGACAGCTAGTGAGACTCTTAAAAGAGGATTAAGCTTTATTCTCTGTGAGGCAATATAGAAATTGGTCAGAAAAAGCCTTTCATCTAACCGGTGGGATGGCGTTGTCTAGAAAGATATTAACTGCTACTTCTCCATGAGATTTTGAGGATTAAGCTAATTAAAGGTAAAGTACTACAGTAATATGAAAGTGAAGTAAACTCACTAATTTAAACCAATTGGTTATTTCAAATTATGTTTTTCAGTTGTTCTGCCTCCAAGAACAGGCAAAGTATGCAATGCTGGCATCCTGGTAAAAGAATTTCCCCACTCCAAGAACTTCTCTGCCTGCTGAGGAAAAAACACAATCTATTAAACCCTTTCTAATAGAAGAATGAAAGAATCCTTGTTTCCTTCTGTGATAAGGACCATGAAGACACAAAATAAACTCAGAAAGAAAATAAAAATCACGAAGAAGCCTGACCAGGCAGTGGGACTGTGGATAAAGCGTCAGACTGGGACGTGGAGGACCCAGATTGGAAACCCCAAAGTCGTAGGCTTGAGTGTAGGACCATAGACGTGACCCTATGGTAGCTGGCTTGAGCCCAAAGTCACTGGCTTGAGCAAGGGATCACTCACTCTGTTGCTGTAGCCCCCCAACCAAGGCACATATGAGAAAGCAGTTAGTAAACAACTAAGGTGCCGCAACAAAGAATTGATGCTTCTCATTTCCCTTCCTTCCTATCCGTCCCTCTCTCTGTCTCTGTCACACACACACACACACACACACACACACACACACACACACACACACACACCTACCATGAAGAAAATATAAAAATTGTAAATACTGGATTTCTTCCTTTCACCTGTTCCATCCTAAGAACCTCTGAACTTCCTCCATAGACTGACTCCCATGGCTAATCATGTCACCAACAACCTTGATAACATACAAGCTCCCTTTACCTGCTTGGCTGCAGGCTGGCCGTTGATGCTGCAACAATCCCTTCCTGCTCACCCACTACTCGTTGTTTTCTTTATTCTATTCTTAGGTTATACTGACTAAATATAGAAAGTCAGAGAAACACTATACCCTTTTTAAGTTCTGAGTACAAGAGGTCATCCTTCTAAAGGGTTTAAAGCCATTAAAAGTAAATCCACTTAAAATGGAATACAAATTTCATAGAAAGCATTGAATAAAATGGTCAATAAAGATGTATTTTGAGAAAAAATAAGATTTATAAAAATCAAGTACTTTTATTTTCCATGTAATCCAATTTACATTACAATTACAACTATGTTCTAATTCTTAGAGCAAACAAAAATGAATCAAGTGTTGTCTGGGAGGGTTATATAATTGTCCTCAAAACTGAATGGTATAGCATACGATTTTTAAAAAGAAGATGTAAGAATATTTGAGGGTTTCAACATTTTCCCAAGGGTCCCTCACAATTCTTTGAAATCCATATTTCTTTTTTGAAGTTCTTATCATGTCACCACCCTTGTTGATTTTCCTTTTCTTTTTTTTTTACAGGGACAGAGAGAGAGAGAGTCAGAGAGGGATAGATAGGGACAAACAGACAGGAATGGAGAGAGATGAGAAGCATCAATCATTAGTTTTTTGTTGCCGTTGCAACACCATAGTTGTTCATTGACTGCTTTCTCACATGTGCCTTGACCGCGGGCCTTCAGCAGACCAAGCCACCCCTTGCTGGAGCCAGTGACCTTGGGTCCAAGCTGGCGAGCTTTTGCTCAAGCCACTCAAGCCAAATGGGCCCGCGCTCAAGCTGGTGACCTCGGGGTCTTGAACCTGGATCTTCCGCATCTCAGTTCAACGTTCTATCCACTGCGCTACTGCCTGGTCAGGCTGATTTTCCTTTTCTTATTTGTTAAATGGTCTGCCAACTCCTCCTTTGGCAATGGCTTTGGTCAGAGCTCCGACACCACTTTCACTGACCTCATAAAAAGGGAAACATTTGAGAGGGCACTAATCTTTAAGTGGTTAATTAATAAGTACTTCCTTGGAATTGTAAACTTTTCTTTTTTCTATAACTTCCTAATTGCTGGAAGCCAGTTAATAAAATCCCTGGTAGCCAAGACCTTTGGTACTTAACTTCAACTGGTCCTTGAAGCTGCTGTATATTCTTTCATATCTAGTAATATTAAACTGGAAAAGTTTACCAGTAAGAAATTTGAAGCCTAGAGACACTGAGCCATCCCCAAATCAGTGGCAGAACCCAGGTTAAGGACACAGTTAGCCTACTTCATGACTTTATTCTTCAGACTATACTGCCTTACTGATTCCCTATGCAGAATAAATTAGAGCAGAGAACACTAGTAAAGAAAACAGAAGACTCAGTTCTATTATATTTTTTTAGTGAGAGAGACACAGACAGACAGTCAGGAAGGGAGAGATATGACAAGCATCAACTCACAGTTGCGGCACCTTAGTTGCTTATTGATTGCTTTTTCATATGAGTCTTGACCAGGGAGTTCCAGCTGAGCTATTGACCCCTTGCTCAAGCCAGCAACCTTGGGCTTCAAGCCAGTGACCTATGGGCTCAAGCCAGCAACCATGGGATAATGTCTGCAATCCCATGCTCAAGCTGGTGACCTTGCTTTCAAAGTGGTGAGCCTGTGCTCAAGCTGGCAACCTAAGGGTTTTGAACCTTGGTCCTCAGCATCCCAGGCTGATGCTCTATCCATTGAGCCACTGCCTGGGTCAAGCATCACAGTTCCATTCTTGACCATGATGAAAGCTCACTGTGGCCCTGGGGAAGTTATTTAACTTTTCTGGATTTCAGTTTTCTCTGAGGTCTTGAACAACATAAAATAGTTATAGTTATTGGTATGAGGCCCCAAAGACACCATGGGAATTTTACCACTACCCATTCAGAGAGGACATATGCCAATTTGGGCAGTCACAACACAATACATGAACTGAATCATTGGTATTAAATGGTCAAGGTCCCCAGGCAGTGACTAAAGTTCACTGACCATTGGCTCAAAGGACAATGAGGTCCTGTCATAGCTCTGTTCTCATTCCCCAGAACCTCTCACCCAAATCCAATGCAATTCGCACATTTTGTTGAGCACGACTGTGGTTTTCTTGTAAAGAAAACTACCCAGCATCAGATATACCTTTCTATCACATGCACACTCTCTCCACTCATTGTTCATTTTCTTTTTTTCCCTTGCCTCATGCTTCAGAAGGACAAGCTTCCTACTTTCAGAAGGCTGTCTTTCCACTTGATTGTTAAACCTCAAGGTTCCTTCTTGCTCAGTTTTTTCTTGTATTTTATTTTTTTTATTGTTATCAGTATCATCAATCGTTCCTTTACACAGACTCAAGAAATCATGTGTGCCTGAGAAGTCATCTAACTGGAACCAACACTGGATGCTGCCCCTCTTCCTTTACCTCTTTGAGAAACAGGACTCACTTCTCTCATTCACCAACACCGACAAGTACTCTTTCTCCTCCATTTCTAAAGGAAAGCACAGATGTCCAGTATCTTATAAAAATATTCACTCAATACCATAATCAATCTAATGCTCATATTATTTCTTTCTTTCTATACACTGCAAACTTTTTAAACAAGCTGTCAATGTTCACTGTCTCTTTTGCCCACCACCCACTTGTCCATCTGCCTCAGAATCCCTTGCGTGAATACTCTACAAAAATTTCTCATTGCATCTGACCTGTGGTGGTGCAGTGGGTAAAGCATTGACCTGGAATGGTGAGGTCACCAATTAGAAACCTTGGGCTTGCCTGGTCAAGGAACATATGAGAAGCAACTACTATTACAAGTTGATACTTCCCACTTCTCCTCCCTTTCCCTCTCTCCACTTTCTAAAAAAAGAAAAAAATCTCATTAAAAGGTCACCTACCCACTTATAACTGTAAAATGATAGAATCAAGAAATTCTAAGCCTTGGCCGGTTAGGTCAGTGGTACAGCGTTGGCCCAGTGGAAGTGCTGGATTCAATTCCTGGTCAGGGCACACAGGAGAAGCACCCATCTGCTTCTCCACCCTTCCCCCTCTCCTTCCTCTTTATCTCTCTCTTCTCCTCCTGCAGCCAAGGCTCCATTGGAGCAAAGTTGGCCCGGGCACTGAGGACGGCTCCATGGCCTCTGCCTCAGGAGCTAGAATGGCTCTGGTTGCAACGGAGCAACAGCCCAGATGGGCAGAGCATCGCCCCCTGGTGGGCATGCCAGGTGGATCCCTGTCGGGTGCATACAGGAGTCTGCCTGACTGCCTCCCTGCTTCTAACTTCGAAAAAATACAAAAAATAAAGAGAAATTCTAAAGCTAGAAGATATCTCTGATACTTATTTTAATTCTTTCATTTCATAGATGAAGAAGGGCACACGCACAATTTCATGTGACTAGTGATTTCATTTGTCTTGATCTCTCTTGCAGTATTTGATATTGTATACTCCTTCCTTTTTCTGAATATCAGTTAAAATATATAAACTATTGTCAATAATATTTTGTTGTTTTCTTCCTTATTGGTTCAAAGAGAAGACCTGAGAAATTTTCCTGAGGAGAAACCACATTAGTCATGACACAAGAGGACTAGCACATGTGTTTGTTTTGATCTAGATTCTTGGGTAAGATCCCTATAACCCTCTACTTACTCCTTCATCATCACCATGTTTATATTTACTTTCCAGCTGTCTTCATGATCATCTAAGGCTTTTGTTATTGCTGAAAGAATTCAATATAAATGTACTTAGTTTTCTTCCTGTTCTGGAGCTGAGCTGTTTCTATCTTACAATAATAACTTTATATTTTGCTATGCTATTCATTTAGATATTCACTTGGTTAAATGACAACTCTAGTAATTAGCATACCTTACAGTAAAACATGTTTTCTACCTTTTCAAAAAGGATAGTGCCTCATTTTTACTGCCAAGAATTTCTCAGATGTAGAAACAGTAAGGAGCAGCAAATCATCATTGCACACCAAATGGGGAAAGAGTGTTAATTTGAAGCAGCAAAATAAGCCTCTCTTTTCCCTTTGCTAAGGTGGAAAGAGTCCGATCTGTTCTCAAGTGGTTTAGAAACCTACTGGCTATTTTTCAAGGTTCTCACAACACTGTCCCAGGGAAGCATGTCCTCAGCACGGTTAGAAATGATGGTGCGCACGTTTGAGAACCGTTTGTAGTATAAAGACTCTCCAGGGACAAAAAGTGTCAGCAAAAATACAGTTTTAATAATACTGTTAGGTTTTCATGTAAATGCAAGGGGACTGCTTTAGCTGAAATCTCAAAGCCATTAGGGCCAATTTATGTGGAAAATACATCATTTAGTTTTATTCTTTTGTCAGCAAGCAGCAATCAATAGTCTCATCACTTTTTAATTACTAAAAAGAAAATCCCCATGAACTCAGAGGAGCAGCTGATGTAGTATTTATTTGATGTTGATAAGAGCAAGCAAAAGTTTCACTAATGATATTTATAAATAAAATATATAAGTATCAATAATATATATTTCCTTAAGATATAAATGTTTATCCTATAAACATATCTATAATTAATATCCATTTGTTAATAAATATAGTTATAGATATAAATAAGATATGTGTTTATAGTAGTAAATATGTATAAAATACATATATAAAATACCTAACATCTATCTTATATAAAACACCACTTTATTTCACCTCTTTTAAGAAAAATAGGCCAGAAGATAAAAATAAGCAATGACCCTAGCTGTGCATGCAGTTATTTTCAGAGTAAGGCAAACTTTTATCACCTTCCCCAAACCTTTGAAGAATGGGTAGAAATCAAGCTAAAGAAAAGAAAAAAGAAAGAACAGTCACAAAGCCACAGGTCAATATATCCAGTGTGGGCCACCCAAAGTCCAGTCCCCTACTCTCTGCCTGAAAGAGAACTTGTTCCAAACACTAGCTTTAAGGGACAGCATGTTGGGGTAGACAAATAATGGTAGGGGAATTAGACTACGTGGCTTAAGAGAAGAGGGAGTTTAAATAAGTATTACTCTGGCATTCAGAGTATTTCTCCC
Source organism: Rhynchonycteris naso (assembly GCA_037038555.1). Taxonomy (NCBI): domain Eukaryota; kingdom Metazoa; phylum Chordata; class Mammalia; order Chiroptera; family Emballonuridae; genus Rhynchonycteris; species Rhynchonycteris naso. Next base: position 66,298,814 of record CM072997.1, read on the forward strand.
TGGTTTAGGCAGAAAGATAATAAAAAGGTTGATATTCTATTATATAAAAATAAGAAATCAAACTACCTGCCTGGGGAGAAGGCCTTTATGAAAGTAAATTTTGAATTACAACCTAGAATAAATCATAGAGATCTACTAGAAGATAAATCAGCAACCTCATGGCGGACCAGGTATTATTCACGCTTCTGGGAATTGAAAGGGAGAATAAGACACAGTCCCAGCTCTGTTGCAACTTACTCCTGAGTGGAGAAGGATGACAAGGAAATGAATAACCATCAAACAATACCAGCAGAACAGCACTTTGGGAAAATGCCACGTGATTGCTACTGAGAGTAGGGGACTCAAACATCTAATTACATTTTTAAACGGGGTGAGGGGGACATAATTTGAAATAAGTGCAATTACATGGCTAGGAAAAGAAAAGGGGGAGGCTCCATGAATAATTCATTACTGAGAGAGACCCAAGCTCTGTCTTCTACACTTCATCAAAGCAGCTTAACCTATTTTGTAAAGCACCTGACTAATTTCTGGGAGATGCTGTAGACTTAATGTGTAGGAAAAGGTTTTGACCCTTTTAAATAAAATGCTGACTTCACAAAGTATGCTCATAACATAATGTAGTATTCTGGGAAAGGGAGGTAATTTAAGAGACTTGTAAACAAAGAAAAATTCCTTCAGTGTTTCATGTTAGCTCCAGAATTGACCGAAAGGGATGTGTTTACATGGGACTTTAATTAATCAACATAAAATATTCATTGCTTTATCAAGGTCTTTGCCCTTCAGTAGCAGACAAGAGGGAAGAAATTCTTATATATGTCCATGGGATAAGAACAAAAACAACTGTCAGATTAAAATCTTGATTGATGGAAGTACCCTGGTTAGCATAATGAACACCAGAAATTTTTCATTTTTTGTTTTGTTCATTTATTATTAGTCAAAAAGCATAATAAAGCCAGTGAAAAATATTCTACTATTATTTGAGAGTTTATATCTTCAACTTCTTCCTTACCACCAACTATGACTGTAGGGCACAGCTGGTGAGAAGATAGAAGACAGGGTTGGTCAGGGCACTCCCTAGAGCAGGGGTGCCCACACTTTTTCAGCTTGCGAGCTACTTATAAGATGACCAAGTCAAAATGATCTACCTACAATAAAAATGCAAAACATAAATTTATTTCTTCTATATTATCATTATTTAAGTTACTATTATTACTATTTAATATTGTGTATTCTTCTTTCACCTTTCTCCTTTTCAGCTCTCTTTTCAGAGGAAAGTCAATGTCATAGTTTTTATGAACAGTCCGAAAAAGCTGCTCCACATTTCCCTTCTTTGGAATAGCAATGGCATACAGACAGATGAGGCAAACGCACTTAGAATATGACATAGTGAAAAAATTCCCTCCCATTCTGTATGAAAGTGGTAGGTTTTAGGCGTCTTACTCAGACCAGCTATGACACTCATTTTTATATCCTTTGTTGTATTTAGTTTAAATAAATTGAAGGCTAACTACGCAGCAATGTAACTGAACAAGTTAGCTCGGTTTAACGCGCATGCGTAGGGTGTCAAAAGTTCAGACGTCAGAATGGCTACTCTGTATGCCAATCAAAAGACAAATGTCTTTTTAATGTCATGCGATCTACCCACACTTTCTTCGCAATCGACCAGTAGATCGCGATCGACGTATTGAGCACCCCTGCCCTAGAGGCTATTTTGGGAAATAATCCCAAATATTTTCTTATTTGATTAGCATACAGCATTGGGCAGTGAAATTAAAGTTAAAAGGTTATTCCCTTTCATTAAACACATTTTACTGTATTTACATTTCAGTTAAAACGACAATCTAAAAATATTACATAACTGAGACAGGATTTCTTTATCTCTCAGAATTTAAAAATATTGGAATTGTTTCAGCCTGGCCATTTCTATATGCCACTAAAAAATGGAATGTATTCAGAGCCATTTCCTCTTTATTTTTTTGAGAGAGAGGGAAAGGTAGGAAGGAGTGGGAAGCATCAACTCATAGTAGTTGCTTCTTGTATGTGCCTTGACCGGGCAAAGCCAGGGTTTTGAACCAGTGACCTCAGCATGCCAGGTCAATGCTTTATCCACTTGCTTTCAAACAAGTTCTAATACATATTTCAGTGACTGCTTCATGCTACATTTCTTCATAACCACTAAATATATAACTCAAAGATTATAATACCATGTATTAGCAAACAACAAACCAAATTATGTATTTATTTTCTGACAGCTCTACTTAAAGCATAAATTGGGATTGTATGGAATACAAAGTACTCTAAGACACCAGTGTCTGAAAATTAGGTGTGGGTTTATAGTCTGTCCATTGATAAAAAGGAGGCAAGACAGCTAAATCGGGTTGGTGCAAGTTGCTCTGAGAGATGCAGAGTTTGCTACGGATTTGACGTTGGGCAGCTACCCTGACACTGAGGTCTGCCAGGTGAGAAGTTCCTGACGGTGGCTGGGAACAAGTGTCCAGGGCACTCAGACATCATTAAAAATTACTATGTTGGGATGATGCTCTCTTGCTCCTCTTCATGGGTCATTCCCTGGATAGAGAAAAGATGCTCTATTTCTTTTACTTCTCCTTTTCTTGAACAGTTGCTCCCTTCCTGCACTGTGCTGGAACCTCTCACAACTTCCTCTCTTTGTACCTCACTAACCAGGAGCCATTGTGTCCCATGTACTCACCACGCCCTTGACTACACTCCTAGTCACAATGTACATTTTCAGCATATCCCTTTGTTTTATGATTTTCTTTATATATATTTATCTCCTGTATTTCCAATTCTTTGACATTTAGCATTTTAAATTAAGCACTTCTGTTTTATCTGAGGACAAAGACAATATTTATAAAACAATTACACAATTTTTTTTTATTCAGTGAGCCGGGGGAGACAGTAAGACTCCTCCAGGTGCCCTGACCAGGATCCACTCAGCAAGCCCACTAAGATGCAATGCTTTGCCCATCTGGGGCATTGTTCCATTGCTCAGCAACTGAGCGCTAAAGCACCTGGGGCCACCTTGCTCCAATCGAGCCATGAATGCAGGAGGGAAAGAGAGAGAGAGAGAAAGAGAAGTGAGAAGGGAAGGGGTAGAGAAGCAGATAGGTGCTTCTCCTGTGTGCCCTGACTGGGAATCAAACCCAGAACATGTACATGCCAGGCCAATGCTCTACCACTGAGCAAAAACAGCCAGGGCACAATCGCACAATTAAAATTCTTTCTAAGAAAAAGGATTCAGTGGCTGAAATGCTCCTGTTTTTAAAAGCTACTGAGTCACTGTCATCTCTATCTCCTTTGACTGGCCTATTCTGTACCGTAAGGAAAGACACACATGGGCAAAATCTCAGTCAAGACTGAGCCAAAGTGCATGAGAAATTCTAAAATACCATTAATTCACTTAACAGCTGTTTTTGATACAGTATTGGATGTTCCTGGGTTCATGACCTAATCAGAGTGTGTGTCCCTAACATGCTGCCTGACATGCAGCAGGTTCACAGTAAAGTGCACTGAAGACATCTATAAAAAATAAGTGGCTCCTTGCCCATGGGTAATTTGCCAAGTGTTTTCTCCATTCTCCTAAAGACATAAAAGGTTAAATAATAATACATAATAAACTATATCCCCAAAAGGAATAGGGTGACTCTAGGAATGCTCGTGATGCTATGGTTCTGTCTCCTTGGGACACTGCCATTGCAGAGGGGACAGTGAGTGGCATGGATGAAGTTCTGAGAATGAAAGAACACAACCAAGGTGGCCTATACTTATAATGCCATAGAGCCCTGGGCACTGGGGTTCTGCAGGGAAGGTTCCTGGGACAGCTTAGGTACTGGTCCCAAATGAGAAGTAGGCAATAGGAAGGCAGAGGCGAGGTGCAAGCTGAGCTCAGGACTGTTGAAAAGAGGCTTCATCTGAACAGAAAGGCAAGCTGACAGGAGAAACCCAGGGACCGCAATCATGGAGGTGAGGGTGAATGCTGGAGCCAGGACAAGCCTGGGACACAACAGTGCTTTATAAAGCATGAGCAAATAGAAAAAAGCTGATGTGCATTCTTCGCCTGTTACAGTACAGTGTGTCCGTTAAGTCATGGTGCACTTTTGACCTGTGACCGGTCAAAAGTGCATCATGACTTTACGGAAACACTGTATTTTCTGTAAAGCAACATTTTCAAATAAGATTCTTGATTAAATATACAATTTGCAAATCTCTAGTATTAAACTTTATTATAATACCCAGATATTTTAAAAACAGATAAAAGGTCCCTATTGAATTTTTCCATAGATGGTATATAAACACATTTTATAATATTTTAAGAAAACAATCTTAAAATGTTTTTCTCTTTCCCCAGCAATAAGGATTCTCTGCAGTCATGGCAGGGAGGGAAAGATCACTTAAGTCTTAAGACATTAATCCTGTGTAGAGAGTGTTACTAGGATACCGCATTATTTTGTTGACTTAAGTCACTAGCAGACAAAGCTCATTTGAGAGCACGCTCTGCCGCTTCGCATCCCCACATACAATATTAAGAATAGCTGTGTACTCTTTGCCTAAGGTAGACAAGACTTCTAGAGAACACCCAAAAGCTGAATAAATCTAATACATCACTCCATTGCCTACTCATCAAACTAATTTTTAATGACGTAGCAAGGAGTTGACAAACTACAATAAAGACCAAGCTAGTAAATATTTTAGGATTAGCAGGCCATATATTCTTTCCCAACTATTCAAACCACTAGAGCAGAAGGCAGCTGAAGACAATATATGACAGATGGGCAAGACAGTATTCCAATTAAACTTGATTTATAAAAGCAGGTGATAGGCTGATTTGTCCTACAGGCCATAGTTTGTTGACTCTTGGTCTAGACTGAAATTATATTAAAAATCATTATGCTCACATGAAGAGATAATACATCTCAATAATTATTTTTACTTAATTCTACCCCACCTTAAAAAGGTATTTACTTCCCAGGCCAATTGGCTCAGTGGTAGAGCATTGGCCTGGCGTGTGGAAATTCCGGGTTTCATTCCCACTCAGGGCACACAGGAGAAGCGACCATCTGCTTCTCCACCCCTCTCTTTCTCTCTTCCCTTTCTCTTTCTGTCTCTCTCTCTCTTTCTTCCCTCCTGCAGCAATGGCTCCAATGGTTTGAGCAATTTGTCCTCAGGCACTGAGGATGGCTCCATGGCCTTGCCTCAGGTGCTAAAATAGCTCAGTTGCTGAGCAATGGAGCAGCAGCCCTAGATGGGCAGAGTATTTCCTGGTAGGGGGCTTGCCAGGTGGATCCTGGTCGGGGCACATGCAGGAGTCTGTCTCTCTGTTTCTCCACCTCTCACTTAATAAAAAAAAAGAAAAAGAAAAAAGGTGTTTACTGATACTAATACATTAAAAACATACCAAACTACTTAAGAGTCAAAGATTTCAGGTTTTATATTTTACCTTTTCATATATATTTAACACAGTGGTTCTTAACCTTTTTTGAGGTACCGAACTCACCAGTTTCATATGCGCATTCACCCTTCTTTAGTAATAAATAAAATATGAATTTTTCCTCCAAATTCAAGACATAGGTGTATGTTTTTTTACTGGTGCACAAAATGAGCTGTACATGAACATCACATTGCTCAAAGAACAAAACCAACAAAGTGCATGAACTCACAACAAATTACGGTATTACTTTATTCTGGCCTCCGTGGCAGAGGCTTCTTCGAACCCGAGACCGACTCATCAAACCCCTAGGGTTTGATAGAACCCAGGTTAAGAACCACTGATTTAACACAAACCAGCACCAAGGAAAACTTCAGAGAAAATCTATCAAGGGATTCTAAAGGTAAAAACAACCTCCCCCCCCAACAGCTTCTCCATATTTGTGAACTCTGAGATTAATCTTATCAGGTATTCAGAAAAGCATATAAACTGCTACTGTGGTATATATTTTGAAAAATAATCAGAGAAGAAGATGATATTCCCATATGCATCTAGATGAATTTCAAATGTGATTTATAATGTTTTTTCTTTTTAATTGCAGAGACCTTCAGAGAGTAAAAATCAACAAATAATTCCCCTATGTTGCAGAATAGAGATTAACAGACACATTCGGAAAAGTCACGTGCTTCTGTCTGAATAGCAGCAGACATTCATGGTACATATGTGACTAATTTTCCTGTAGCCCAGGGGCTGACATCTGGTGGGACATGAATGGGGATGTGGAAAGTCATCATTTGGTCATAAGAAGAGGTTCTGGCTCCTGTAGTATGCCCATTGTTGGCTGGGTAATGGCTTGTGGATCTGTGGCCTATAGGAAAGAACTGGTCTGACATATACTTGCATTTTATAAAATGCTGTGAGATCTATGAAAAGTCCTGGTTATCTGTGGCGGTTAAGGACAGGTTTGGTCATTTAGGATCTGAGGGATTAGGTCAACCCTGTGCATGCTCACTGAGTATTGAGAACAGAAGTGACTAAAACAATACTTTTTGAATCTCGTAACTCAAGAGAAAATTTAAATTTTTATTTCAAAATATCTACAGTATGGTTCATTAATCTAGACTCATTGGAGGTAGCTAAATGTTATAAAAGTTTCTGACCACCTGGCTACAATGGGAATTACACCTTTAACAATTTATTTTTAAAATAATTAATATTTATAAAGTACTTTATAGTTAGTTATAGATCATCGCTACAAACAATATTGCATTTGATCCTTAACATTTCTTGGTAAGGTAGATGGAACAACTGCTATTATTCTTATTTTTCTGGTGAGGACACAGATGCAGAGTAGTTGCACACCTGGTCTTTAGACTTACAGTGAGAGGGGAGAATCATGACTCAAAGCAAGCAGTCTTCCCACTGGCTACACCATTACACTTCTCCTTCAAGATCTTTGTGGATTAGCATTTTTTGTTACCAGATTTTAATGTATGGCCGAGAGATGACGATGCCTACAATACACTAAGTATCTAGGCTGGGGCAGAATGATAAGGACGATCATTTAAAAATCACTCTTTTCTATGTAACAACTACTACAAAATATATTTCATCAACAGCTTTATGGCCTGCCTCATAAAGCAGATAATATTATATTGTAGGAAGAACTTAGTAAGTACTTGTTAAATTGAACCGATGTCAGGAGACCAGAGTCCAGAGACACTCAGTAAATCATTGACTAAGTGAATCAGTTTTCTCTTTTTAATAAGAAACTGTACCTATTCACTTCACAATGATTTAAGAGCTCAACTAAGAAAACAGATGTGAGACCATTTAGAATAGAAAGTGCCTAGTTCATTCAACATATAGTATTGAGTAGCCATTGTGAGTAAGGCATTGTGGCAGATGCTATAATAAGATTGAGCGCAATCTATTCTGTGCCTTTAGAAACTACAACTTCATAAAATATGGGAAATTGTTAGGAACTTTACGACTTACACACAGATGCAGCTGGTAAAAGACAAATGCAGATCAATGAAAATAGTAACACTTTACAATAATGGATAGGCTTGCCGTCAAAAGGATCAAATCATTGACTGTCCAAGTACAATGTAAAGGCTAAAATACACAGGCCTTTGAATAGCTGCAGTAATGTGAAACACAAAACCAATTTTGAAGATTTAGTATGCAATAAAAGAATATAAGTTATCTCAATTTTTTTTTTTTTTGAGGAAAAGAGAGAGAGACAGACAGGAAGAAAGAGAGATGAGAAGTATCAATTCTTCATTACAGTACCTTAGTTGTTCATTGATTGCTTTTGCATATGTGCCTTGACCAGGGTGCTTCAGCCAAGCCAGTGACCCCTTGGCTCAAGCCAGCGACCTTGGGCTCAAGCCAGTTACCATGGGATCATGTCTGTGATCCCATGCTCTAGCTGGTGAGCCTGCATTCAAGGCAGATAAGCCCATGCTTGAGCTGGCAACCTCAGGGGTTCAAACTTGCAACCTCAGAATCCCAGGTCATTACTCTATCCACTGCGCCACCACTGATCAGGCCAAGTTGTCTTAATTTTTAATATGAATTAAATGTTAAAATAATATTATTTTGGATATACTGAGTTAAATAAAACATTTAAACAAATGTCACATTTTTATTTATTTATTTTTTTAATGCAGCTATTAGAAAATTTAAAATTACTTTGAAGCCTGAATTATATTTCTATTGGACAGTGCTGTTCCTAGAGGGTGTACTATAACCAAAAGAGAAATCTGGGCAGTGTTCAGTTCTAAAAGGCGACTCACATGTATGCTGTCTTTGTGAGGCATGACACAATGGACCAAAGATGGAACAAAGAATGAACTGAGTATTATTAAACCCACGAATTACAAAACTTCTGACAGCTCATGTGGGAACACAGATATAGTTAGGGGGAATATGGAAGATACTGTTGGTGATTCCAAAAGTGAATGGATTAAAAACTAAAAGAAGTAGAGGGCACAGGGAATACTATTTCTTTTTCTTCTAGCAAAAGCACAAATATTGGAAGGAGCAATAAGTCTAGGAAATACCTGTTAGACCTAAGCCCAATCTATCTCCAACACTTTCCATCTAATAGCCAGTGACAATTTCACATACACACACACATACTCTGCCTATAATGCTTTATTTGCTGATAGAACTCCTTAGTATCCCTTAACCAAACTGTTTACTATATTGGGGGAGGGCAAACAGAAAGAGACAGATTAGAAGGAAGAGAGATGAAAAGCATCATCTCATAGTTGCGGCACCTTAGTTGTTCATTGATTGCTTTCTCATACATGTTTTGACCGGCCAGGGAGCTCCAGCCGAGCCAGTGACCCCTTGCTCAAGCCAGCAACCTTGGGCTTCAAGCTAGTGACCTTTGGGTTCAAGCTGGTGAGCCCACACTCAAGCTGGTGACCTCGGGGTTTCGAATCTGGGTCATCAACATTGCAGGTCAATGCTCTATCCACTGTGCCACTGCCTGGTCAGGCCAAACTATTTACTATTGACAATCCATTTATATTATTTATCTCCAGTAAGTGGTCACAGAAAAACTAATGAATGCTAGGCCCTCTAAATGGTAAACTAGAATACTTCAGGGACCGGGAGGGGTTCAACTGCAAGTGCTCCAGGGCCTGCTCTCTAACTGAACTGTCGGCACCCAGCCCAGCACGGGTTACCCAGCAAGTGCCCAATAAATTCACTGAGTACATTAAAAACAGTAGAATATTGGAAGGTTAACAAACCAGTGTGGACAAGGACAAGAATGGAAGTTTTAGACTGACAAGCTCAGTACTACAGCTTGAGAGTCAAGCAAGTGGGGGTGGGTACTTAGAAATTAAGAGCCAGGAGTCAAGCAAATTCTCTTAAAATCAAGTCATGCCAGATGGGCCTCATATTCTTCCTTCACCCAGTCTCTACATGTGCAGAGAATGTCTTTTTTTATTTTTTTACAGGGACAGAGAGAGAGTCAGAGAGAGGGATAGACAGGAACAGACAGACAGGAAGGGAGAGAGATGAGAAGCATCAATCATTAGTTTTTCGTTGTCGTTGCGACACCTTAGTTGTTCATTGATTGCTTTCTCACATGTGCCTTGACCGTGGGCCTTCAGCAGACCGAGCAACACCTTGCTTGAGCCAGCGACCTTGGGTCCAATCTGGTGAGCATTTGCTCAAGCCAGATGGGCCCGCGCTCAAACTGGCGACCTCGGGGTCTCGAACCGGGGTCTTCCGCATCCCAGTCCGACACTCTATCCACTGTGCCACCGCCTGGTCGGGCCAGAGGATGTCTTAAACACAGAGAAAATCCTCACTTTCATAAGACCTTTGATCTTTATATGTCTTTTATTACACCTTAGCAATGTGGAGAAATAGCAGGCATGACAACAGCAGTTTTAAGACATTCACAAGTAGAAAAAACAGAAGGAAAGACTGGTGGTTGAGAAACTGAGGTCAGCCTAAGGAGATTCTTCAGTAGTGCATGAAAAATCAGAAAGAAAGACTGGTGGTTGAGAAACTGACGTCAGCCTAAGGAGATTCTTCAGTAGTGCATCAGGAGCTCCTCTGGGGCAACTTTCCCTTCAGTGAGCCGGGGCAAGTATGAAAGGCACACATAAAGGTGGAAGGAATAAACACAGATTGGATGTAGTTCAGAAGACCCTAGGGGTTATATGAATGGAGTATTTGAAAATAGCTTGATGAAATCTAACAGGAGTAAATGTAGTTTGTATAATTCAGTTTATAAATTAGGAATGAAAATATATATAAATGAAATATTTTTTTTTTTTTAAATGAAATAAATTTAAGATAAGGAAGATCTAGTCTTGTGGCATGTCATCTATTTATCAGGTCATCACCAGGAGGGAGTGAAAGCCACTTACAGCTAATGCAACAGCAAGCTGCATTAGAAGAAATGGAGTTCGCATAAAGCTTGTTTCTAGTTCTCTTATATTTTGTGCCAGCCAGGCCACACTGGGAACATCAGGACAAGAGAAACAGACAAGGAGAACAACAAGCAGGAATAATTAAAGGGATTAGAGATGCTTTCCCAGGAAGGGGAAGGGAAAGCTTAAGGGTGATATATACCAGAAATCTTCCCATCCTTGCGTTTCCAATTAGAAGTGGTAGGGTATATGTAACTTAGTCTGTTTTCCAAAAGGTGTGTTTTTAAGGAAGGTAGGGGGTCACAGAGCTCTTTGAGGGTCTGATAAAGCTACCTGCCCTCTCCCACCCCAGGGGATAAAAATGATACACACATACATGTTTTTCATATAATTTTAGGGGATCCAAATCAGAGTAAGAACGTCTAGCTTACAAGTTATAAGGACCCAGGTTTCTGTTTCATAGAAGAAACTATTTCTCTCTTGACCTCTAAAGTGACACTTCTGATCTGGGAAACTGACAGAAAGTTTCCCAATCTGAGAAGAGGGAGAGGGAAAAGAATGTGGAGCCAGTAATCCACAGAGTCTCCTCTAATCTAAAAGGGGCTTTTGATAATTTCACAGTGTTGATGAAAGTATTTAAAATGCTGTTTGTTGTTGTCAATCACGTTACAATTTTAAATATAGTACTAACAACAACCATTACTCTCTAGTAACTCAAACAGGGTCAAGGAAAAAGGTCATTCAGGCACTAACATATTTACCAGACCTATCTGAAAAGAATTTTATTCCTTAGATGCACAACTACAGCAGCAGGAGGTATACACATTATTTCTTGTATTACAAACAATAAAATATTTCTCTCTCCCCAAGTTGCCTCTTGACAAACCTGGTGACACTAAGGGACATGGTGGCAGAAAGCCTATAGAGTTTGCAATATAAGCTCGTTTTGTACTTGGTTACAAGGATCTTTCTACGGATCTAGTTTATGCCATCATGACAGGATATACCCATGAAGTATCTTATTGGTAGCCTTACATAATTTGTAAGCTCGGGGCTCTATGTTCTAGGTAACTCATTACTATCTAAACCCAAAGAGTTTTTACACATTAACTACTGGGAAAGAGAAGAGATACATCTCAAGTTTAATTGCACCCTAAAAGAAAAATAAATAAATCAAAGTATCTGTGAGTGAAGCTAATTTCTTTAAAACTCAGGTTCTCAAAAGTACAGAGTAGGGAAACTTCCTAATACTCTTTTGAGAAATAATTCCTGGTTTTTGCCTGAATTTCTTCCACTAGTTCTGCTAATAATCTTGAAAGATCCTCAATCCCGAAATAATTGCAGGCGTATTGTATTAAAAATTAATTCAACCATATAAAAGTATGAGAAGGATTATACAGGACAGTGGTTCTCAAACTTCAATGTGGAGCAGAATCAGCAGAAAGGCTTGTGAAAACCCAGACTACCAGGCCCCGTCTCCAGTCCATGATCCCCTCCGAACGGGGGTGGGGCCCATGAGTCGCATTCCTAGTATGTCCTCTGGTGAGGCTACTGTCACCAGTCCAGGGGAAACCCTACCTGAACCCCAGGTACAGAAGGATCCCTGAGAGATAACTGGTTGTAACACCATATTTCCTTTATTAATTCCAACTTTCATGGCTAAGGTTTTTGAATTATATTCTAGGCTGGACCCAAAAATGGCAGACAGCTTTCTGTGGCTTCAGAAGCTACACAGCCACATCCTTCTGACTATCCTGTGGGAAATGCTAGTAAAGAGCTCAGCCTTCTTCTGGAAGAAGAAATCAAGCAGTTTCTTGAGTCCCTCCCCTTACTTTCTTCCTCCGAAATAATATTATTTACTTATTTTTAACATTTTTTCAGTTACAGCTGACATATAATATTATGTTAGTTTCAGGTGTACAACACAGTGATTAGACATTATTATACCCTACAGAGTGATCCCCCCAGTAAGTCTGGTATCCATTTGACTCCATCCATAGTTACTATAATATTACTCCCTCACTTTTTTTAAACCTCTAACTATTTGGAGTAAAATTCAAAAGGAAAATGATTCATAAAGCCTATACGGAAGGGGTGACTATCAGAAAGAAGATTGGCATACTCACCAGAGAGGAAATATACCCAGTCGTGTGGTGATAAAAACCATGGCAAACATAACAAACAGGAGATCACAAACTTTCTGAAACTTGGCATAATTTGCCATTTTGGCAGCCTATGAAAGGAAGAAATATAACAAATTAATTTAGTAAACTTGATAAATAAAAAAGCTTTGTTCAATATGCATGAGTCTCCTAGAAGTTATAACTTACCAGATGCATAAAACTGCCTGCTACTTTGAAATGTCATGCATCATGCATCAGTATTTATAAATTACCCATAAGTCGAGTGCAATGCAGCATTAGCCCTAAGTAGAGCTTCTGACTGTCATAGATTTAATAAAATATTCAGCAACCTGAAAAATTCAATTATATGGTTGATTTCAGGAAAATAGAAAAATAAGAAAATTCTTGCATTATAAATTATTTTAGCAAGCCAAACACACCAGAACAGGAATCTGGCATAACAGGTCAAAACAGAAAGTGTTATATAATTCTTTAAACCTTTAATGAATTCCAAACTCTAAAACTACAAAGTTTACAAAGATATGTGAAGCCTTTCTGTATTTTGTTTGCTTTCTTTCCGCTTAGAATTATAGTTTTCTTTAAACAGAAATAAGGAATATTATGTGGAGACTGTTTCCTGGCTTAGTCTCATAAATTTAGAAATGAAGAATGTGTCAAAATGTTATTTCAATGACTCCATTTAGGTGTAATTTTCAACATTACATTAAAAGGTCATCTTCTAGATGAAAGTTCCTAATGTTGAAAGTGTCTATAAGAAGTACTGCAATATTTATGGTAGCTATTTAAGTGATTACTTTTTATATCATAAATTATTCTAGGGAAGAAATCACATCCCTTTCTCTACTATCTACTATTTATGAATAATTCTAAGTAAAAACAGATGACACTAAAGACATAATTTTGCTTGATCACCTCTTTTTACATTCTTACCAAGAATTCACAAGCTAACCCACACCCCACTCCACCACAGTGTTATGAATTGAAGATGTCTTCTGAATTCATCACATTATTTTCTATTTTTTGGAAAGTTAAATTAGTTGAGTCAAACTTGAAAAGACTGTTGACAGTGTCCACAGAAGCTACTGTTTAATAGTTTTAAGTAAAATACAAAGCTATGAGGGAACTACATTCTTAAGAGGAAATCAATTAACTGAGTGTAAACTTTTAATTTCATGAATATTTTGGGTATGAGACCACATATTATAGTGAGAAAACACACATTCTGCCCCCTTCTGGCTCAGCAGCCATGCATTCAATAAAAAAGCATTAAACATCATTTTATTTATTTATTTATTTATTTCAGAAATATCTAGGCCATAGATCCCAATTCAAAGAGTTGACAGTCAACATATCTCACTATTTGGAAATTCTCAAGCAATATTTTATAATACCAAAAAAGACCCAGCTGATGAAGAACATTGGCTTTTAAACCACGTGGCTGGAATTTCTGGATTATTTTTCTTTTCGGGATTAGAGTGCTACCTGATGATTCAACCAACATTTTCTGAATCATGGCTCTGCCATCATGCCAGCCATTTTCAGACTAAAGTTGGCAGATTGTACTGGATTGACTTCAAAACTGTAGATTACTGAAAAATTTCTCCTATCAAGCATACTTAGGATTTAACTAAATGGTAACTGATTTTCAGGGGATTGCTCTTATAATAATTACAGTTCTCCTTTTAAAAATATGTAGAATAGAGCCTAGCTTGAAGTAGTTAAAAATCACAGTGCCAAATTATCATCTGACATATCCTAGCCCAGTAGGACTATTTTTCTGTTTCATAAACTTATAGAGACCAAGTTTTTAAAAAAGTGCTATCTATACTTCAAACCTCTACTAACTGCTTTTATAGTCAATTCAGTTTTATGGTGTAGGAAATTTCTGCTTATGTTGCAATAACATTATTATTTGAAGGCACCTTTATTCTATATCCACAGTGACAGTAAATGCTTCAAAGGGGCAGACCCAACAGGAATAAAAATCAGAATATAGATTCTAAGACCCACTTGGACATGGAATTTGTACTCTGTAAAGTTTATTTTTGACCAGTTAGATAAATTTCTCAGTATAAAGTGAAAAAAACTTTAATTATATAATATTACTGTGTAATTAAGAGTGAATACTACATCAAATTTTGCTAACATAATGAGGATTTTTATACAAAAAATTATATACTAAAGTCTCACTTTCCCCAATTTCACCTACAAAGACATATTCTACAGTTTCCAAGCAGTCGTAATCTATTGTCCCCAGCACCATCTAGCATAACATGGAAGTGAAACCTTTGAGACTTCCTGAATTCTAGATTTGGTACTCTGAAAAATAAAAATAAAAAAATAAATAAAGCCTTTACCTCCAGAAAAGCATCAGCTGAATCGTGAAGACAGAGAACCAGGGTCCCTACTCGGGCCATATTGTTGACATATGAAAAGGTAATCAAGAAAATAGACACCAGGTGATGCAGGAACATAACGCCAAAGTCCTTGGGGAATAAAGAACACAGCCATGTAAGTGCTTAGCAGTATTGCAACATTTCCATTTATCCATTCAACCAACCATTCAACCAATACTTTCTGAGGCTCTATATGGACCCAACAGTGGGAATACTAACATTCCTACCCTCTGCAAGTTTGCCATATAATGGGAGAGACACACAGGAGACGGGTGATTCTAGAGAATGTAATAAATGCCAGAACTAAGGCCAGATGATAAAGAGTGTTCTGTATCGACCCAAGAAATTTGATGATCTGGGAGAAATTACTTCAGAATTTTATTTATTTATTTTTTTTTTACAGGGACAGAGAGAGAGTCAGAGAGAGGGATAGATAGGGACAGACAGACAGGAATGGAGAGAGGTGAGAAGCATCAATCATTAGTTTTTTGTTGCCGTCGCAACACCTTGGTTGTTCATTGATTGCTTTCTCACATGTGCCTTGACTGCGGGCCTTCAGCAGACCGAGCGACCCCTTGCTGGAGCCAGTGACCTTGGGTCCAAGCTGACGAGCTTTTTGCTCAAGCCAGATGGGCCTGCGCTCAAGCTGGCGACCTCGGGGCTTGAACCTGGGTCTTCCGCATCCCAGTCCGACACTTTATCCACTGCGCCACCGCCTGGTCAGGCACTTCAGGATTTTAAGCAAAGAAAAACACTACTTGATTAGTACTTCAGGAAAATCTTTTGGGTAGCAGTGCAGGTCCCATTGGGCCACCACTCTGACTGCTGCATCCTTCTCCTGGAAATGCTCAGAGGGAGAGGAAAACAAAAATCATAACACAGTGGCCTTTCTGGTGGGTCCTACACAAACAAGCTCTTAATTTTAACCACTGTCTACTCATTTAAAAGTTTAGCAAAAATAATGAAATACTGGCTCTTCTTATTTTGGTAAACTTCAAGGGAGCTACACTTCCTGGCCCATGTGATAATCATAAAGCCCTTGTCAATCATCTTTCTCAGATATTGATTTATCACCTGACCATCTGGACACGCTTTCTTGTGACATGAAATTTCTGTTGCTTAATACAGTCTCTCTACAAGAGGGCAAATGGGGGATAAATGGTGATGAAAGGAGACTTGACTTGGGATGGTTAACACACAGTACAACATTCAGATGATGTATTACAGAATTGTACACCTGAACCCTAAGTAATTTTATTAACCAATGTCACCCCAATAAATTAAATAAAAAATTTAAAAAATACAGTCTCTCTTTTACTGGTATTTTTACTCTTATTTAGTCTGTATTTCTTCCAAAGTAAACTTGAAATTCTCAGGGACTTAAATGCCAGGACTGGCTCCAATGGTGACCTACTTGAAGTCTTGGAGAAAGAGGGCTACTCCCCTATAGACCATCCATGTAGAGGACACACCAAGAAATTAGCTAAAATTGAAAGCATATTATGAAACTGAGAGAGGCAGAGAACAAGTGTGCACACACCCTCTGTTCAGCAGTTGTTAATGTCATAGTCTGCACTTTGAAAGATCAACTTCAATGATTTTTAAAAACAGTTTTAAAACATTCAAACAACAGTGTTTGTTTAGATCATGAAAGTAAAATAACTCACAAGAAATGACATGGTGCTCCTACTAGGTCGTTTTGCCGTTTATTTCATTGTATAGTTCTCATATGGAAAACATTTTCAGTTATTCGATCTTAATTTATATACCTTGAACGTATGAAACTATGGATATATTTAGTGTTTAGATTCCCGTGATACAGAACTCTTAAAAATGTCCCTTTATGTGTTATCAGTCAAGCTTTAAATGAAAATGATGAAATAAATTTAAATGTGTATGTTTTAAAAAAAACCCATAATGTGTAAATGGCTCTGTACATACTTTGGTGAACATGTCCACATGTTACTTTTTTGCCTCGGAAAGTGCCAAACATTGACTGATTTATTACTAGTACAGTAATCCCTCACTAACGATAGCTGATAGGTTCTGTAACTATAAGTGAAACAACAGATAATGAAACCAATTTTACCATGGGATAATTGAAATACACAAGAGTTGAGTTTCTATAGCATCTCATTGTTAATTAATGAAATGACTGAACAAAATGGCATTATTTGAAGACCTGCTGTATTAGTATCCTAAATCAGGTCAGATAATTTTCTAAATGAAGTGTAACTATTTCTCTTATTTTCAATGAACTTAGCTGTGTTGCATGGACAGTGAATACCATTGTTAGAAGAATCATTTGTCTTGAATCCGTTAAGTCTGTGTGCCTGCAGTAAAAGTGCAGAACTACAGAAATGAGTCTTGCAAACTTCTGCCACCTGCTGACCTACCACTATGCTCCTCCCTCCAGAGCCACATCACATCTAGTTTTCAGCTCAATGGCAGAGAAATGATGACCATGCTCTGAATTTATAAGTGATTATGTATCAATTTACCAGTTTTACATACTTCTCCTGACTGTCTCTGTTTTGGTAGTGTCTAGAATTTTCCTAAATCCTTTAATTTGGATGATACCAAAATGCCGTAGGCATACAGTAACAATTGCTCTGATAGGGTTTCCAACTGGAAGATAAAATATGTTCTCTCCAGACCGCTATCCCAAATTTATTAGGTTCCATCACCTACCAGATAATAGCTATTTCAAAACAAAGAATCAGTTAAGATGGAGCTACCCTATCAACTGATATTTTAAACTGTTTCCTAAACTAAATTAAACAAAAACATTCAATTCTTAATCAACAGTTCAGTGAGTTTATATCTGCCCATGCTTATTACACAGGTTTTAAAGTCTAACCAGCTGAGTACCTAACCAGAATAATGCTTCCCACATTTCCCATTGTTCAGTCCTGAATGATTGCTCTTGAGTCACCGAAAGAGAATGAGTTTTTCTCTATTTAATTTTAAAATAAATAAGTATAAATTGATTAACATTTCTATTTTAATCAATCCACTTATGGAGACTTAGGAGCATTTTATAATTAAGTTCCCTGATTTGTATCTGATACAAATGTCAATAAACAACATAAAGCCCTTGACAATATATCAAGAACCCTCTGCCTGACTTGCAGTGGTGCAGTGGATAAAGCATTGACCTGGAATGCTGAGGTTGCCAGTTCAAAACCCTGGGCTTGCCTGGTCAAGGCACATACAAGAAGCAAGTTCATGCTTCCCATTTCTCCCTGCCCCCAATCCTTTCTCTCTCTCTCAAATCGATAAATAAAAAATCTTAAGAATCCTCTGAAAATAAGAGCCTTCTTGTTTAAAGTTTGTTTTATGAAGATGATTTCTGCATATAAATCCCCTGGTCCTAGGAAAAATTTATTACTGAGGGACTCAAGAGTTACGCCCATGGCAGCAGACCAATTTTCAATATACAGTCATATCTGTATGAATATGAAAAAAGCATAAATAATGAATTTTGTGTTACATTTCTGCTTCAGAAAAGCATTATATACAATGAAATGCCTTTAATAAAAGCCATATAATCTTTATTTTATGTATTACATCTCACCCTGACACAATATTTTTAAGTAGATACAATCTGGTCCAAATAACAGTTTTTAAACAAATTGTGAACTTGGGAGTTTCCCAGTACAGAGTGGGCAACTCCCAGCCTCACCTTTGCTGCTGTTGAAGTGACCGGTGTGTGTATGCAGATGCACACATGGCTGCAGTTTAGGATAAGAATATTTCACTGCATTTTTAATAACAGCACTTGGATAGAATTTTCACACCCACGTGTGAAAATTAATCACCCTTGCATTAAGACATGTCCTAGAAGAACATGTCTGATATTCAACGTGTTGAAACTCCCTTTGCAATGATCAGGCTGCGGAGAGTCTTTGAAGTAATACTGTGTCTTCAAGAGGCACAAGAAATTCATCTTCATGAACATGTTTTTGTAAAAGCAAAATGAACTCATTTCTCTAAAAAACTAATCAAAACAATAAACACTACAAACAACAAAATTAAGTTCCCATTTGTTTGATCAAGTACTAATAATTTCATGCCTTTTCTTTTGGAAATAATCTTTGCAACAAATAAAAACACTGGGGTACCATCTCAAAAAAGGAATAAAAAGACCAAGATTTTCAGTGATGGCCGATTTACATGTGCAGGGATGGTAAAGAATATGAAATACTTCTATGTTGCAAGGCAAAGGAAAGGCTCCTCTCTCTCAGATACAAATGCCATGCATTAGCTTTCCTGAGTTTCATTAAATAAAACTAATAGATATCATTAATAAACTTATAATCTAAGTCATAGGGCTAAAATCAGGTAATCAGTGCCAGGTTATTCATTTAACAGATTTCAAACTACAGAACAGAAAGACAGCGGCATTTAATGAAAACTGCAGCAACAACAGATATCCCTCATTTTTATTTGTCTTGCTTTGTAAAGAATAGTTTCCTTATTTAAGCCTTCAAGATAGACAGAAATGTGTATGATACTCACCAGAGAACAATGCTGTTTTTTCTTTTAGAAATGAATAATAAATAGTCTTCCTATCTCTATACTTGGCATTTTGCAACTGGGGGTAAAACTAGCAGTTGGGAAGCAGCATGGCTGTGCAGGAGGGGACTTAGGCATTGTGTGGGAGAGTGTGGCTGCTCAGGCTCTATCCCTTCTCCAGAATGAATACAGAGATAGAGACGGGGAGAATTTCAGACAAAGCTTACATATGCCAAAAACAATCATAGTTTAAATACTTTTCCCACTGTAGGAATATGAAAATATAATAGACTCTCAACCTCTCAACCTTTAGCTATGAATAGCTGAAGTCCTCATTAATAGCATATATATACATACACATACTCATAAAACCTAGTAAAAAGAAGAAAAACAAGAAACTAAAATAAAATCTAGATCTTGAGACAATGACTGAAATAAAAGTATATTCAGGGTGATTTACAGAAATCAGTTGATTTTTGATTTGTTGCATATTAAGCAATCTGAGGGAAATTACACTGTTGAAGTGACCGGTGTGTATACATCTTTCTCTTACCAGTGCCCGACATGAAAAGTTCTCATAATGTAAGTGAGTGTGAACCTTTGGGTATCTGCAATCTTCCACAATTTACTTGGTTAGTATACTTTTCAGTGGCCTACATTTTGGTTCACTATAATGAGAATTGGTTAATTTGGGAAATGTCTGTTCAATTAAAAATTGGAGGCATGCGAGCAGGTGTGATTCAATGACCCCTTCTCTAAAATTCAGTCCATGAATAGAACTTTGTTCACACTAAATCAGTGGTTCTTAACCTGGGTTCTAGCGAACCCTAGGGGTTCGATGAGTCGGTCTCAGGGGTTCGGAGAAGCCTCTGCCGCAGAGGCCACAATAAAGTAATACCGTAATTTGTTGTGAGTTCATGCACTTTGTTGGTTTTGTTCTTTGAGCAAGGTGATGTTCATGCATGGCTCATTTTGTGCACCAGTAAAAATACATATACCTATGTCTTGAATTTGGAAAACAAAATCATATTTTATTTATCACTAAAGAAGGGTTCGGTGAATGCGCATATGAAACTGGTGGGTTCGGTACCTCAAAAAAGGTTAAGAACCACTGCACTAAATATAGAGTCAAATTTATTTTCACACATTTTCTGAATAGACTAGTATTTTTTCCCTTTTGGACAAACTATATACCGATTTAGTTCGTTGAGGGAAATAACTGTCACATACAAACATTCTGAAAAACTGAGTGCTAAGAAATTACTTGGTTAAGGACTTTATATTTACTACTGTTACTATCAAAATGTTTTAAAAATATGTACTGATATGATGTCACTATCTACTAGCCATTCTCAGGTCTGATGCCCTCACTGCTCACCAAATATGCACATCCAGGTTACTCTACTTTAGAGCATTAAAAGGTGTGCTCTGGCCTTCAGGCCAAATCTGGCCCCTCCGTTTGCTTTTGTCAAGAGAGATTTACTGAAACCCTGCCATATCCATCTGTTTAATTATTGTCTGTGGCACAATCCTTGCTATAGTGGCAGGGTTGAGTAGTTTCAGGAGTGACTATGTGGACTACAAGTTTAAAATATTTACAATATGGTCCTTTATAGAGAAGTCCGACGAGCCACACCAAAGGGCACACTATGGGAATCTTAGTCATGTGATCTGAGATGTGGCACCTGTGGCGTCTTGGGGCCATCTTCATCACATTTTCTTCAGATAAGGAATATGCAAGATCAGGTTTGCAGGAAGCAGGTGTGGGTGGCCCGTGCTATCTCTCTCCCAGTGGAGTCTTACAGCCACGATCCTGGTATTGAGATGGTGTGGGCCTGAGAGCAGTGCATCATGCCAAAGGTTGATACATGCTGATTTCACCAGCTGACCCACAGTTCCTGAACTTTGCCAAAGTGGATGACCAAATCTGTTCTGAATTTTCAAAAAACTTTTGAGAAAATTGGGGTAGATGTATTGGACCCAGAAGAACTCAAATCAGTACCAACTAAAGAGAAGTAGAGGCCATTCTGTTTAAAGTTTGATGGGGTTAGAGAAGACTCCAAGCTATGGTACTTTGCTATGACTGGATTGTTCTCAAGGACACACTGAGGAAAACACCATCTTTTTCCCCAGGATATCACACTGTAGTGTGTCTGTAAAGTCGTGGTGCACTTTATATATATATATATCTCCATTGAAATTGCCTGAATCAGAAAGGCCATAACAAAGCAGTTTACAACGGTACTCAGGACAAAGAAGGAAAAGGGGCCAACAGAGAAGAAAAAGAGAAAACCAACAGAGGAGGAGAAAGAGAGAAAGAAACCAACAAAGGAATCAACAAAAGTGGTAACAGATAATAGTACTCTGGAAACTGTGACTCAACTGAGCTGCAGCCCATGATGCCACCTATAGAGATCCCTGTGGTTAACTGCACGTCCTTGTTCATGCAGATGGACACATTTTGTAGCCTAATAGTCAGGAGCTGCTCTGGTTGTTCCCTTGTCTGAGCTGGCTGAAAGACTATGAACAAGGTCATGGTTGATTGCTTCTTGGTATACTTTTTCTTGGTTCTCTCCACTGGTCAAGTAAGAAATTTTCTAAGTAAATTTCTTTTGGTTCTTAAAAAATAAATGTAGAAGATTTCATTGGTATAGCAACTCTGAAGTAACCCATAAAATATGCCTCTCAAAATTCTGATACACTATCAAAAAAGAGTTTTGGCAGGTATCTCCATCACATTTCTCATGATAAATTATAACTACCAGGTCAAGATAATTTGAAAATCAGGGCGTTTTCTTAAAAGCTTTTAAAACAGGAGCTGTCTGGGTGCAAGATTACTCTCTCTGCTGATAGACATGCTATTGTTTTATAGCTTCTGGGAACTTATATAAATGAAGAACTGCGGTATAAGCAGTGTTCACCCTATTTTTCTCCTGTGCAACATTTATGGTACCATTTCAAGATAAAGAATTCATAATCTCTCATCTGCTGTGAATTATTTAGTTCATATTAATCTTTAATTGATTTTATTACTATGGCAGGGGATGCAATAAAATTTTATTTGTACAATAGAAAACAGTACGGTAGTGCCACCAATTCCCTTATAGCGTGCCTGGCCAGAGCGCTGAACATAATGTGTAGCTCCCGGGAGTCCTTCCTCCTTCATGCCTTCTTCCCATCAAAAGCACCCTCTCCAAATGGACTCTGCTTCCAAATGACGTAGATATTTTTAATTGTGCACGTGTGCCTTTTTTCTAACTGAACTTTGGGTCTTCAGAAGTTCTGCATCGCTACCAATCTTGCCAAATTACAAGTGCAGGAGATGGAAGCCTTTATATACATTTTCTAGGCTCTGTTTAAATTACTCTTGGCCCAGACACTAATTTGGTACAGCTTTTAATGCTAAAAGGGCCACTTCTAAGACATTTTAAATATAACAGTCTTCAGGGATGCACAGGGTAAGACTTTCTCCCCCACACCACCAACATCCCTGAGGAGAAAGGCAATGGCAACTCCAGACAGCAAATAAACCTTTTCAGGCTGAAAGCATCCGAATGACCAGTAGGGGGCAGGCTGTGCTCAATTTACATCAGAAGTATCCCAGGACACAAAGGCCACTATCCTCATATTTACTTTAAATTTGAGGCCAAAAGTGACAATAGGCAATCAAGGACTCAATTTTGTGCTTGAGATGGGAGATGGAAAACTTTCCTCAGGTCAATCAGGTTGGGATGATGCCGTAAGCTGTCAGGAGGGGTTCCAAGAAACTCATTACTATTATCAGCCTTCTCTTTTGTCTCCTTCAGCTCTCCACCTGCATTTACAAACAGACAAAACTGTCCTTGTAGAATTCACTCCTCAAGTTATGCCTTGTCCCCGTGCAATTCTCTGCCACGCAGTGTTTTTTTGTTGCCCATGCTAGAAGTCTTATGTTTTATTTCCCCTAAGCCCTGGTGAACATCTATCTACCCTGCGATTTGCCCCCTAATTCTCAAGCTTCAAAGGTTCTGTTTGACACTGTGTTTTATTCTAACAACAACCCTACAGGCAAGTACTATCTGAACTCCATTTTTTTAAAGAGTCTGAGTCACGGAGATGCTCTATAATTTTTTCCAAAGTCACATATGAAGACTGCATCCAGTTCCATGCTCAGGCTCCTGTCACAGGCCGCTGCTCAGAGACACATGCATGAGGAAAGACCGAGGAAGTGGGTCAGAAAGAGGACACTCCTGACAGACTAACAAATAGAAAAAGGTCCACTTCTTGAAGAAAGGAAGACGAGGTTGGATCAAGAGCAAAGGTGCCGATTAGCCATGAGTGAAAGAGGCACCTCTTGTTATAAAGTCAAAGGGAAGGACATGAGATGGATACGTTTATATTTATGGGAATAGAAATGGGGAGAGTTCTCAGAGTCAGAGAGATAGTTAGAGCTATAATAAGCCAAAGTGGGTATTTTCTCAAGACCCCTAGGATGACTTGTGGGAAATCATTTAGAGGAAGCTGAATGACCGAATCTCTCAAATAAGGTGGAGCCTTCCACATGCCAGTAGTACCTCCTGGGAGGGGGTTGGACTCTTGAGGCCTGGACTTGAGGACCCAGAGCCCCAGACCAGCAGTGATATGAGGGTCCTGGGTGGGTCTCTGTAGTGCAGCAATGATGTGGCCCTTTGCCCCTCACTGCAAGTAAGGTCCCTGCTTGTCACCCTGTTACACCCTGGACAGCACTATGTGACATCTAAAGATGCTGAAGAGCTTCTCCCCTGACAGGGAACTTGGAAGTTAGATTGCCAGAGTAAGTTAAGACAGTCTTTGAATAAAATCCCATAAAATTGCCCCTTAAAACATATTTCTTTCCCAGACAATACCGTCCTATTGTTGTTCCACCAGCCTGCACATAGCACGGGGTTGACACGCTTTGATCACAGGTGGTAGCTTACTATAAAATGAGCTGCCTCTTCTACCTTTCTTACATTCTGAAGACACTGTAATGTGAAAAAAAAAAGACAGAGGCCTAGGAGTCAGGAAGATGTGCCTTGGAAGAAACCTAAGCTTTGAGTGCAGGTAAATGCCACTTTGTTCACAGTGGACACACAAATGAGCATCTCGACACTTCGGCAAAAGAGAGGGTAAGTGCCAGCCTGTGTCTATAAGTAGCAGCACAGAGGTTACACGGAGAGAATTCTATATCTTCCTCCATCCCTCACAGGATGATCAGGTGTCACCTGGTGGGATTTCAGCTTTTCAAGAAAATAAAGGGCATGCTGATACAATCTGAGGCACTACCCAGGAGTCATATTTAGGAAAGACTTAAAAAAAACCCTAGATGAGCCATTCTCAAATGTCTTCATTTTAGGATCTTTTAATAGCCTTAAAAATCAGTGAGGACACCAAGAATGGTTTGTTTATGTAGGTTATATCTAGCAGTATTTACCACATCAGACATTAAAACTGAGAAATTTTAGAAATGTGTAGAAACACACTTATCTTAAAGTCAATTATTTGTAACATAAATTAACCTAATCAACATAAATATTTTTGCCAAAATAACTACATTTTCCAAAATTTAAAAATAAATGGTGAGGAGAGTGGCATTGTTTTATATGCTTGCAAATCTCTTTCGTGCCTGGATAAGATAAGAGAGCTGGATTCTCCTAACTGAATTGAATATATATATTCAATCTGTTGATGTGTTATTTTGATCGAAGTACATAAAGAAAATCCAGTACCACACAGTTCAAAAAGGGAGAATTATCCTGATAGTCTTTCAGACAGTTATGAATATTATTCTTTGACACTGTACCAAACTTGAGAAGTAGGATATTCTTCAAGGTTATTTGCAATGTAGAATTTAAAACCAGATCAGTAAACTTGCCATATTCTATCACAAAAAATCTTTTGGTCTGTCTCAATCTTTGAATGGATCTTTTACTCATGCATGATTTGTAGCATCATGTATAAGTCATTTAAAAAATATTGGCTCACTGAGCCAATGAAACATTTTGTTATTCAACGGTTTAAAAATTACATTTATTAATATCAAGCTCATGAGAAAAGTTTTAAAGTATTGAGATGCTATCAAGCTCTCTCTGGAGAACACAAGTTTTCTAAAAATTATATTTTTGCTTGAAAACTTGAATTTTATCATTGACAACAAATGATGCCAATTCTTTTCTTGAAACAACTTGATAAGCTTACTCTGCATTTTCAAGAAAATGTCTACCAAAAACACAAGTTGTAATAACAACAGTTTGTCAGTCATTTTTTCAGAAATGAGAGTCTATGGCAAGGATCCCCAAACTTTTTACACAAGGGGCCAGTTCACCATCCCTCAGACTGTTGGAGGGCCGCCACATAGAGTACTCCATACACTGACCACCAATGAAAGAGGTGCCCCTTCTGGAAGTGCAGCAGGGGCTGGATAAATGGCCTCAGGGAGCCGTATGCGGCCCTTGGCCTGTAGTTTAGGGACCCTTGGTCTATGTGGAAAAGGCAGCTAGTTCAGCTCACAGTGCAAAGCACTAACTGCATGTGCTTTGCTTGAGACACTGTTGTACTCTGTTATGCAGCAGAAGTGCTTTATGCTTATTTCTCCTTTCATCATACAAGATATGGTTTAAATGTATAGTCAAGAATACACATTTAATTAAATTAACACATTTTATTGCTTCACCAAGAGCTTTCTCAAATAAAACTGACATTTGTTTTTATCACAAGCGTGTGCCTGTGAAGAATACAATGACTGCTAATACTGTCTGGTGCCACTACCAGCAATTGTTCCCACTGTTTCTTTTGCATGATTAATGCAAATTTCAACATAGCGAGAAAGGCAAATGACATCGTATTATTGTGAAGAAAGTTTTGACCTTGTGGGTGCCCTGAGTGGTCTGAAGGATCTCCAAGGTCTGCAGAGCACTTGTCGAGGACTGCTGATCTAGACAAATTATTTCCAAATATTGTTTTAGAAAATGGTAATTAGCTATATTATTAATAATAACTGTACCAGTCAGGATAAGCTGAATTTTGTGGCACTCAATAACAAAGCTCTTGAAATCTCAGTGGTTCGAAACAAAGGCTGATTTCTTACCCACTTTATGTTACCATGTGGCTTAGAGTGAGGGGTGTACTCTAGTTGCCAGTCACTTAGGGACTAGACTGCTGGAACCGACTCTATCTCCGATGTTACCAATCACTGCACTACAGGGGAAGCGAGTTTAGAGGGTCTCCCACCAGTAATTAAGTGCTTTGGTCCAATAGTGAGTCAAGTCAGTTCGGCTTAAAGCTTGCCAGTCACATGGTCCCATCCAACCAGAAGAGAGGACATGGCTGAGAAGCGCAATCTGACACGTGCCTGAGGGTAGAAAGTTGGCAATGGCTGGTGAACCACATTAAAGACTTCAGTAATAGCTAACATTATTGAGCATTGAATTATGTGGCAGGGACTGTTCTGATAGCTCATCTTACTTTATGCTGACAACACTCCCTTGAGGCAGGCTATATAAACTCCGTTCTTTGGATCAAAAAAGCAAGGCACAAAGAGGTTAGGTAACGTGCTCAAGGTCACACCAAGTTAGGAGTGGTGCCAGGCAGGTGAATAAACTCCAGAGCCTATGCCTTTAGCCTCAGAGCCATATTGCCCATAATTTTCCCCCACTCTAGAAAAATTGAGAAAAAGAAAACTTTCCTTATAACCATATATTTAAAGAATCATCCTTTATTACAAGGTGTCCTTTTATTCTTTAAAAAATGTTAAAATGTCCTTTCATTTAGGAATTAATGTTTATAAGTAGTAGGAAGCACTGGAAAATAAGGTTGAAAACCTTAAGTTAGTTCCTCTTCTTAATTATTTTTATTAATTTTAATTTAGCAAAAAACAAATATTTGTGATGTGTTAGAGTGATTTTTATATTTTTGCTTTTGTTTTTATTTATTGATTTTAGTGAGAGAGGAAGAGAGGGAGAGGAAGAGAGAGAGAGAGAGAGAGAGGAACATCCAGCTGTTCCTGTAGGTGCCTTGATTGGGGATCAAACTGGCAACCTCTGCACTTTGGAATGATGTTCCAACCAACCGAGCTTTCCAGCCAGGGCGTTAGCACTTTGTTTTGAGTCAATCAAATTTTGGCCATTATATGCCAAACACTGTTCTAAGCTCTATTTATCAAGCATTGTACTAGATGGTTTCATGGACATTATTTCATTTAATTGTATGCCATCTGTTTCTTTCCTTATAAAAAGATTAAAGCATGCATTTTATTTTACTCTAAATCCAATTGAAGCAGGAAAGATCTGGAGCACGACTGGCGCCTACAAGGTGCGTAAAGCACCCAGAGCAATGGACACTGGTTATTCTCTGTAAAAGTGGCAAGAGCGCAAACACAAGTCGATCAATGAGTTTCTTGTTAAATTTAATGACCATACAACCATACACCTCCCTCTGTCAGAAATCTTCTACAAGATGTAGTTTTTCTCTAAGGTTAAAGAACACAAGAGCAACAAGCTGATTTGACCAGCTGGGCTTTGGAACTCGGCCACAAATGATTTTCTGCAAAGGAATCCGAACACAAGCGCGGCTCATTGGCTGAGAGCCCAGGCCTTTGAGTCCAACAGCTGCTTAGTTAAGGGACATAGGGATTAGACACAAGCAAGCTGTTCTGAGCTCCAATACAGTCATGTTTATTAGTTTCCTTTAGGAAATTTAGATGTGCAGGAGAAATACACATTGTGAACAGGTGTTTTTAAAAACAATCTTAACAAAAATGAAGCCTTAGGAAATAAGAAATATTTCAAACAATATTGAATATCAAGAATATGCCTGTTGTTTTAATAAGATACCATAACAATCTCTCTTTACAAAAGTAGGAAGGAAAAAAGGAAGAGGGAAGGAGAGAGGAATGGAAGGAAGCAAAAAAGTAAAAAGGAAGAAAGGAAAAATCCTCAGAAAGGTTTACATATCTGGGTAGCACATAATAGAGTGTTTGAATTATACGTCCATCATAACAAATGACTACATCTTGGCCAGTCCCTTTCCTCTGGGAAGATAATAGTACATCTTGTCCCAGATCAAATAGGAACCAACCCTGGGAATGATCAAGAAAGAGGCAATGTACTCTGTCACCACAGAGATGAGAGGTTCCTCTCATTTTTAAATTTCAGATTCTATTTCAAAACAGAGAAATTATTTATTTATTTTTATTTATTTTAGAGAGGAGACACAGAGAGAGAGAGAGAGAGAGAGAGAGAGAGAGAGAAAGAGAGAAAGGGGGGAGGAGCTGGAAGCATCAACTCCCATATGTGCCTTGACCAGACCAGTGCAGGGTTTTGAACTGGCAACCTCAGTGTCTGACACTTCAAGAGGGGAAGAGTTTATGAATATAAAATCCATTTTAGAAAGACTTGTAAACCCGTTAAGTCACAAAAATATTTCTAACTCTCATTTAGGGTACTGATTCTAACAGTCTGAGGTATGCATTTGGATCCAGTGTTTATAAACCCTGCTCCCAGTTTGAAAATGGCCGTTCAAGCTCATTGTCTTTTAATTGGGAAGCTAAGGAAACATTTTCATAACCTTTCTATTAATGACTCTAAAAAACGCCTTCAGAAGTTGATTTCCATAGTCTGTTATCAGTTTCCTTTTGAAAATTTAGATGTGCAGGAGGAATACACATTGTGAACAGGTGTTTTTAAAAACAATCTTAACAAAAATGAAGCCTTAGGAAATAAATATTTCAAACAATATTGGGTGTCTTTGAATATTTCTATTCCCTAATTAGGAAGCAGGCTCTTCTTTTAGAGAGTTTGGTTAATAGTTGCAATCTAAAAGGTGGGGAGTGTATTTCACAGCCAGAACATCCCATAACTCTCACTGACAGCTGAAACAGCAGATCCCCCGAGTGCAAGAGACATGAGGAGGGAACCACCGAGTACCTGCAGTGACAGCAGGATGTAAAGGAGAAAAACAAGGGCTATACCTCACTAATGAGAGATGGCCACAATGGTAAGGACTTCCTCCTTAAAACCTGTGCTGAGTAATAATCTGGTAGTGCCCATGTTTCCATTTTACACATGAAATAAGAATAAGTCGGCTGCTCCAGGAACATACAAAAGTACTCTGACCAACTGAAAAAGGGAGAGGTGTCAGGTGTCTAAAGTAGGCTATTGGTGGTAACTAAGAAAAACTATAAAATGAATTTCTAAAACTTGACAATACAAACAGGCCTGAAATCAATTCCATGAACCTCACTGTAAAATTGCCCCTTTTATAAGTGTTTTCTATGCTGATGCAAGATATGTTAAAACCATACAAAATGATACACTTCAAACCTTGAAAATAATCCATTTATGATAACTTTTAAGATAATGGCTACTTGGCCTAAAACAATGAAGACTCTGTCAGTCCTCTTGGCTCATGGAAAAGACACAGTAAATGTGAGATGAGAAAGCTCCAGCAAGTGGAGGGGCTTGGTGACTTCTGGTACAGCAACATCTTGCTGGAACGAGGCTCCTGAGAGCCAAGGACAGTCAGACTCACAACCCCTTTGATTTTCGATGGCACCCTGATAATTCTCATTAAGCAAAAGAGGAACCAATAAAATGGCAAAGAGCTGCAAAAAGCTTCCTACCTTTTTTTAAAAAAAAGATTTCATTTATTCATTTTAGAAAGGAGAGAGAGGGAGAGAAGGGAAGGAGGAGCAGGAAGCATCAACTCCCATATGTGCCTTGACCGGGCAAGCCCAGGGTTTTGAACCAGCGACCTCAGCATTCCAGGTTGATGCTTTATCCACTGCGCCACCACAGGTCAGGCTAAGGCTTACTACCATTAATGTCAGGAGAATGGGAAGGCAAGACAATGCAAGAATTGTGCATGTGTCGAATCTAAGACTGAATCACAGGACTTCACTTGGTCAACTTGGGCAGTAAGTCATCCTCAAATTGCACAACATTTACTTAAACTTACTCTACATAAATTTTCTCCACTACAAAATAGGAAGAACAGTCAAACCTCCCTCTTTGTTATAAAAGTGTTTTTGTGTGACTAACTGGAAATAATGTTTCCCCTCTAAAAAATAAATAAAATGCATATTATCCAATTTTTAAAAAGAAGATAATTCTATCACATGCTACAACATGGATGAACCTGGGGACATTATACTAAGTGAAATAAGCCAGACACAAATGGACAGATATGGTCTTATTCCACTTTTATGAGACACCTAGAGTAGTCAAATTCATAGTGACAGAAAGTTAAATGGTTGTTTCCAGGGGCTTGGTGGTGGAGGCAAGGAGAAAGGGGAATTGATTATTGGGTAGAGATTTTCAATTTTGCAATATAAATGGAATTCTGTGGTTGCACAAAATTTAAATGTACGAAAGAGTACCGAACTGTAAAGGGTTAAGATGGTATATTTTATACCATTTTTTGTTACCACAATTAAAGATTTAAAAAATAAATAAGTAAAATACACAATGAGCCTGACACAAAGGAGATAGTCAGACCACAAGTACTGATGACATGAATGAAGACAGCTTCTCATGTTAAGAGACAGGCAATCTGACTGGCACACTGTCACTGAAGGGTCCTTAAGCAGTCCCAGAAACTAACCCAGGGCATTTGGTGCAATGAGTAAGGGAACGACAAATTATGGTTGTCAGTGAGTTATCTGCTATACCTAAGCCCTATCCCTCACAGGGACCGCCCACTTCTGAGAATCAGGCGACATATACCACAATGAGGCTGGTCAACCATCCAGATCAGAAAGACAGTGTCTTGCCAGCTAAGTGAACCACAGCTGTGGGATGGTGAGAAGAGCGGACCCTGGAGCAGCCCAGTATATAGAGCATGGAGCATTGAGGTGCAGACCAGCAAACACTACTTTGAAGGAACGATCCAAATATGAAAATCTGGAGAAAATGCCATCATGAAAAAGAAGCAGTGAATAATTAAAATGCCACCTCTGTCTAGAAGCTGGTAGGATGAGAACTAGAATGAGTGGGTTTAACAGTTAGGAGGTCCAGAGAACCTTCCGCAAAAGCTAGAAGAGAAAAAGGGGCGCAACCAGATAATAGTTCATTTAGGAATGTTGTATTTTCATGACATATTTTAATGGTAGATAGCCCTTAAATTGAAGAAAAATTCATTCTGTAGGGCTAAAACACTGAGCTTTTACTCTTTCCCAGGAGCAACAAATAACATTTTTCTCCTTTATTTAATTTGGAGAACAGAGGGACTTGTGAATCAGACAGAGAGAAATTTCTGCTGTCGAGATTCATTGCTGTCTATATATTTTCATAGAAAAAAGAACACTAGGGAAGAGTTAAGAGACAATGGGAACAAAATACAAAACAGCGCAAACAAAACAGCTCCTCATGTTAAGAGACAGGCGATCTGACTGGCACACTGTCACTGAAGGGTCCTTAAGCAGTCGCAGAAACTGATCCAGGGCATTTGGTGCAATGAGTAAAAGAAC
The DNA here is from genome assembly GCA_037038555.1 of Rhynchonycteris naso. Lineage (NCBI taxonomy): Eukaryota > Metazoa > Chordata > Mammalia > Chiroptera > Emballonuridae > Rhynchonycteris > Rhynchonycteris naso. Next base: position 66,330,682 of record CM072997.1, read on the forward strand.
GACAAATTATGGGTGTCAGTGAGTTATCTGCTATACCTAAGCCCTATCCCTCACAGGGACCACCCACTTCTGAGAATATAACAGAGAACTTTAGGTATCAGTGCAGACAGCAGCACTAACCTAGTGCTGCTGGGAAAACAGATGAGTGCCTGTGAGACTCTAAACTTTCGGCCAGGGACCATTAAAGACACATGTTGCAAGCACTTTACAATGCAACCCCACTTACCTTTCTTTTGATATCAGTGAACTGGGAAAACATTAAAGACCAATAAAACGACAGTTCCAGGATATAATAGTAGTGAAGGTCAGTCGTGAGTGGCTGAGGATCAAAGAAAAACAAAGGAGGGATTAATAGTTAATAGGAAATCTCATTTGTATCCTATCCATCTCAAGCTCAGTGTTAAAAGTGACATGGTCCTGTGCCTCACAAATTCTAGCCCCACTGTCTCTGTGGATAAGGGGGCTTTAAAGGACATCTCTAATCCGCAGCTTGATAGCATTGGTTTTGTTCTATCTCCAACCAAAAAAGTGTCAGTCAGTATGAATATTTGGTACCCGATTCACTATTCATTTTAACAATAGCGTTGATGGCTCTTTGACACGAATGAGTACCTGCAAGTTCCCTTAGGCAACCTGAAAAAATATTCTAATGCATACACAAAAAGAATAATCCTAGATAACTGCCGTGAGGCTCCACAGCACAGGGACAGGGAGGTAGGGAATAGAAACTGGAGTACAGTATGAGTCACTGAGCCATACTTTCAAGTTCTGCATTAATCAGATCTTTCTTTCAGTTCACTGAAGAAAAAAAAAAAAAAGACAATTCAAAAACATTTCTTAAAAGATCAGAGGGACAAAGAAGCTGCCAAGAGATACTGGGCTAGGCACCCAGCCAGGAAATCTGAGATCAGGTACCACCTCCAGACCTTGTCAGGTAGAAAACTTGGACCTTGGTTAATTTATTGTAAGATGGAGGTAATGCCTGCTCTACCTGCCTCACAGGTCCAGAAATGGGGACAAGTTCAGAGGCAACAGAAATTAGGAATATTTATTCTGCACGTAAAGCCATAAAATCAAAACAAAATATAGTGTTTTATAAAAACCATTTTCAACAAAATGTTTTTGTTTTATTGAATAATAATAAAATGTCTTTACTAGAATGAATCATGAATCAAAGACCTTCGAAGCTCATCACACAAACATATCTACACCACTACACACAAGGTTAATAATATATGTATGTGGTAATGGTAAATACAATGGAAACTTAAATGCTCTGTAAACCAAGGGCAGCAAAACAAATGACATTCACGAGAAGCTGGCACTCAATTAACTACCAGGCTTACCACCTTTACACATAGGCATCAGGGAAAACAGCTGTCCTACTTACTGACCTTTGGCAAAAGAACACAAGAGAGGACAGGATAGTCTCCCCACCAGCAATCTTAAACTCTGAGCATCAATGTGTTTATCAAGCGCAGCACCACCCTGGAGAGAATATATTTCCTACTGAATTGTCCTTTTAAAACAGGAAGGCATTGCCTGACCTGTGGTGGCGCAGTGGATAAAGAAAGCGTCGACCTGGGAACACTGAGGTTACCAGTTCAAAACCCTGCACTGTTCTGGTCAAGGCACATATGGGAGTTGATGCTTCCAGCTCCTCCCCCCTTTCTCTCTTTCTCTCTCTCTCTCTCTCTCACTCCGTGTCTCCTCTCTAAAATGAATAAAAAATAAAATAAAATTAATAATAATAAACCAAATATATAAAAAAAAAAAACAGGAAGGCATTAACAATAAGAGATGGGTACTGAGGTCAGACGTATGGCAGCAATAAAGCCTAGGAAATACAGTGCTGGCTTTAGGACCGATGGAGCCAAGATTACATTTCAGTCTTAATGAGATTCACTTTCTCACTGCACCACCACCTGCGGTCTATGAGGATAAGTGAGAGCACTACAGAAAGTGCAGTGTTCCCAGGAGAGCGTCATTTCAGAATAACTACCATACTTGTGGAGCGCTTTGCAGCTGACAAAGCTTCCCCGTGTGATAATCTCTTTGACTCCCATAAAAACCCTGTAAAACTAGTACTATCCTTTTCTAGATTGTATAGTTATAGGAAATTGCTGTCAGTTAATTCGGGTCAGAAGGATGCTCCCAGGTCTCACAACGAGGGAGGCCCTGTGATCACCGTGCTGGGGCTTCTCCTTCCCCACACGTGCTCTTCATGATAGCTGTGCAAGGGCCAATTAAAATTAAAATATACATGTGTACATAAAAATCACTATGTGTGTCGTAAAAATATAATAGACATACTCATACATAAGGAGCATGTGTCTTTAATAAAATTGAAATGGACTGCTACTCTTTTATCTAAAAATCTGCTCAATTATTTATTTAATATATGTTAAAGACATACCAAATCTATTCCATAAGCATGGCTCATCTAAAGTGCTCTGAAGGCTTGAGACTGACTAGCTATAGTTACCCACAAAGCGCTATAATTATATGCATAATAATTTTATGCTGTTTAATATTTTTCCCACACACACAAAAAGGAAACCAATAATTATTTTTATTAATATAAGAAATGTATCAAGAATGACTGCTGCTCTTATGAGAGATCATGCTGAATTACTCACTGATATGCAATGATGTCTTATCAGTAGAAGACAATCTTGATCTGAATCCCCATATATGGGATCTTTCCTTCTATGAAGTTTCCTATTTTATATAAATATAACTGGATATACAGTGTTTCTGTAAAGTCATGGTGCACTTTTGACTTTTGACCGGTCAAAAGTGCACCATGACTTTACAGACATACTGTATACCAGACCCTCAAATTTTCAGGTGGAATCCAACTTTCTGTCTGTGAAACAGTCTGCAGCTACAATTCGAGCCACTGCTCCAGCACCTAATTTTCTCAGAAGAAAGCAATTTCTCAGCTCTAGCCATTAATGTGAAAGTTATTTCAGACTACATTCTAGTTTAGGAAGAGTGGGCATTACATTTCACATGACATTTGTCTCATAGCTGTTTGCATGACAAAATTTACCTCATAAATACAGTGTGCTGGGGCAGCTGCCTCACCAACATTTGACGTAAGGTTTTTGGAAGGCTTTGATGTGATTTTATAAATAGAATTCTAGATATATGTGGATTTTTCCACTCTGTATACCATTACAGGACACAAAAAGAACTGTAAGTGACAATATTCCAAGTATTTAAGATAGTAAGACCACAGTTGGACCTGAGAATTACAATTATGTTCAACAGTGACTGGGTTTCATTCAGTGTTGCGTTCGTCTCTATGAATGGTCCCAGAATATTCAGCTCTCTCGAACCATATCATGTTGCTTATTTACATTATTTTTCTAATCTGAATAAACTACATGAAAGAGAAGGAAATGCAAACTGGAATTCCATTTCAACATGTCCCTAACCTTGAACTTGCACAAGGAGTGTCCAATGCCAGTTCCCACCCACTGTTTAGACCAGGGATCCCCAAACAACGGCCCATGGGCCGCATGCGGCCCCCTGAGGCCATTTATCCAGCCCCACCACACTTCCGGAAGGGGCACCTCTTTCATTGGTGGTCAGTGAGAAAGCACAGGATGCATCCGCACCCCTAGTTCCCATTGAAATACTGGTCAGTTTGTTGATTTAAATTTACTTTTTCTTTATTTTAAATATTGTATCTGTTTCCGTTTTGTTTTTTTACTTTAAAATAAGATATGTGCAGTGTGCATAGGGATTTGTTCATAGATTTTTTATAGTCCAGCCCTCCAATGGTCTGAGGGACAGTGAATTGGCCCCCTGTGTAAAAAGTTTGGGGACCCCTGGTTTAGACACTTTGTGATAGACAAGACACGGAGCATACTTGCTCCCATTAACCTGATGCACACCCAAAAGACCAAGTGCCTTTAAAAAGACAACTCAAAAGAATCCCAAACTCAAGTTGCCCAGCATAATGCATACCTCTTTATCGTATCACAAAAATACCTAGTTGTATCTGTTTCTCTTAAAGAACATACCCCAACTGATCTAGAAATTTTTTAGCAAGTAATTTCTAGGAAAGTCCCAACTTTGATATTCAAATAGTAACTGATCTAGGGACCAGAATGCATGGTAATATTACTGAATTCATGGACAGAGGTAAAGGTACCTCAATGGGCAGAGATCTACAATACTCCATTTCTATAATACCATTATAATTTTATTTTCAATGATGCTTTTTTTTTTTTGGTCTCTGCAAAAGTACAGGTCCATTTCTCCTTGCTTAAGGAGATGGTGTTTGATTTTCACATTTAGAGGCCACTCCGAAGCCACAAGGTGAACTGCAGTCAGCACACCCGCTCCAGCTCCACACAAGCTTCCGCTCGGGTACCGAGACAGGCCTGTGCTGCTACCCGCTTTCCACAGTCCTCAGAAGCAGATCTATGATTAGACCCAGGACTCAGTCCCCTGCTGAACTGACTGTATCCTACTCTCCAACAAATGCACTCTTCCACACTTAACTCCATCTGTTAAAGCAGCTAAGTTTTGGCTCTGAAGTTCGCTAAGAATACAAACTACTTCTCTCAATAGGCGACATGCAGCATCAAGCAGGAGGGGGGTGGGGCAAAAAGCAAGGCGGCTGGCTGCCCAACCTACTGGGACCTGCCTGAAATCAGAACGCTCACCTGACAAAGATAGTATATGTGTGTCAACACCCAGACTATAACGGTTCCTTACCTGATAGGGGTAGTTGTACCAGCAGTGCCTTGTATTCCACAACCAGGGTGTCTGAAAAAATGACAAAGAAACATATCTTACATGCTTTGGAAAAGAAGGATAAGAGATGTTTATGACGGTTCTTCCTTCCAACCCCCAATATTTGGGTATTTCAGTAATATATCTGTGTGCAAACTGAAGGCCTTAGAAAAATAAGGTATTAAAGCAATTAGTACTCCATCTTATATTCTCTCTGGGTAATCTACACCTAGCTGGTAGTACTATATTTCAGACTACTTCTGGGATGGAGTCCGAGCTGGTGTTTTTATATTTTGCTGGTCACATAGACACATTCTTGCTATGTCATGAGATTCAACATCAGGGCGCTACAGGGGTCTCACCTAGACCAGATATAAATCATCAATCTAATTGTTATCAATAAATAATGCTGACAGTTGATGCAAACTACCTTAAACCTTTTCCAACCCAATGTTTACAAAGCAATATTATTAATGAACTGTTTCATGCCTTAACCAGGGTTCAGTAACAGGCAGGTATACTTCCTGTTTTATTAGGGCGCTTCAGTCTCATTCCAGGCTTAAGGGAATTAACCCTGAGAACAGCCTCCATCCCCTGACTCATGGCAAAGGGCTTTTAAAGAAAAAACAACCTTTCTTAATTTGACAGCAATCACTTGCCTTACAACACTGTATAATCATCTAGAACATCTAAATGTATATACAGATTTAAAATGAAGAGGGAGGAGTTAGTAAAAATTTAAACAGACGGCCGAACAATTCAATAATACTAACACAAACTTTCTCATACTTTTGTATTACATTTGTAATTCCTTTGCATCTCTGATCTACAGCTACCAGCACTTTGTGGAATACATCTATATACATTTAATATATGTCTGTCTGTTTCTTATTATTCAGGCACACAATTACTAATCCAATCCCTATACAGGTATGTTTATGCATCTCAAAAGACAGTAATGTCACTGAAAGATTAGTGTCAGATATATTTGTACTGACCTAAACTTCTGATTTTGTCCCAGATCTATAAGATCAAGGTTGCTTTATCTTCAATGTGACAATGCAGTTGTCTCCCTGAAAGAGACATATATGACCTTTCACCCTGTACCAGTGAGGATGAGGATGTGAGCGAGAAAGGAGCTATGTAATAAATCTGACAAGTTCAGTGACTGAAATTAATCTCACAGGGTGATCTGATCATAAATTCCTAACTGGGCAGGTCATGATAGGCAATCATACCCCAAGCTTATAAAAGGTTTACCCATGTCTTAAGCAAGCCCTGTCTATTGTCCTTGTGAATCTAGGTTAGCACATCTTTGAAGTGCCAGCAGTAATCCTCTTTTCCAACCTCCTCAGAGGTGTAACCACCCTGAGAACTCATAATCTTGTCAACTCTCCTACAATCCAATCATAGATTTCCTTCCCTTGCTTTCGCCCATCAGCATGTAATCTTCCTTATGTTCCCACAGTTCTAAATGTATAAAAGGAACTGCATCCCATTTTAGTTCTTCATTTTGTCTGATTGCTGTGATGAGAACTTCCAGTACTGTGTTAACTAAGAGTGATGAAAGTGGACATCTGTCTTGTTCCTTGGTCTTAGGGGAAATGTTCTTAGTTTTTGCCCATTAAGTATGATGTTGGATGGGGGGGGAGAGGATGGGGAGGGGGAGGGGAGGGGGAGGAGGAGAAGTAGGAGGAGGAGGAGGAGGAACCGCAAAACCGTCTGTCTTCTCCAGAGCATTTGAGATCTTGCTTTCCAGCGCGTCATCAGTTTGGCGTTCTTACGTCAATAAATACGGTAATGTTGATATTACTTAATAAAATATGAGTCCTCATATGTCCATACACTGTTTAAAAGTTTTTCCACCACAATCTATTACTTATTAACTAGTTAAAAAGTTTATCTTTAGACTGTCCCACACACTTTTGAAGGTTTTTACATATGAACTCATTTTATCTTTTCAGTAGCTGGTAGTATTTGCCTCATTCCACAGATAGGTAAATTGAGGTCATGAGTCCATAAACAACTATCCAGGTTAAACAGCTAGGTAGTGCCAGAGCTGAAAATCACACTCAGGCTTTCTGGTCTCAAACTACATGTAACCACTGTGCATCCTGCCTCTGAGTCAGATAGAAACTGGATGAGATCTCTGTTTAAAGAGCAAGGTTGAAATGAAAAGCCCTTAATCTAACACATTTCATATTTTCACATTCCCCTTTCATAGAAGTACTTAATACTAATTCTCTCTCTGTTTCCCCACTGGTTTTGCTATTTGCTGCCTGTTCAATTCTGTGCATATCATGTGATCTTACTGCACTTCACATACTGGGTGCCTGAGTTGTATGTCTGTCTTCTCCATTTCTCTTATCTGTAACGTTGATGTTCATTCCTGACCTATCTCACAGGGTGACTGTGAAAACCAAATGAGATGGCGTGCCTAAAAATACTTCTGATGCTTCAAAAGTTTAATATGTTATTGTCTTTTTAAAATTAATATTATGTATTCATTTTAGAGAGAGAGAGAAAGGGGAAAAGCAGGAAGCATCAACTCTCCTATGTGCCTTGACCAGGCAAGCCCAGGGTTTCGAACCAGCGACATCAGTGTTCCAGGTCAATGCTATACCCACTGCACCACCACAGGTCAGGCCTATTATTGTCTTATAATTATATAAATAATAGAGGTCCACTGAGAAAGACATAAAAAATACAAAATAAAAAAGAATTTGAATTCTTATCACAATCAACATCTAAATGTGCAGCTTATTTTTGGTCTTTTTTTCCTACGTAATAGAGACAGAAATACAGATACAGATTTATTTTTAAACGCACAAGAATTAGTGAAGACACCCAGACCCTTGTGTTACCAATTACTATGGACAGCTGTGAAACTTGGACAGTGAAGAAAGCTGATAGAAAAAAAAAGAAAAAGATTCCTTTGAAATACAGAGTTGGAGGAGAGCTCTAGGGATACCCGGACCTCCCAGAAGGGCGAACAAGTGTGTCCCTGAGCAAATTAAGCCTGAAACATCACTGTAGACATAAATGACAAAACTGAAGCTTTCCTACTTTGGGCATACCATAAGAAGCCAGAGTTCATTTGAAAAGAAAATAATAATGCTGGGAAAACCAGAAGACAGCAGAAAAGGAGAAAGACCAAAGATGAGATGGATTAACTCCATTAAAGAAGCCACAGGCATGTGTCTACAGGAGCTGAGCGGGCTACTGAGGACAGGACATTGCGGACATCACCCATTCACGGGGTCAATTCAACAGCCTGTAACGCGCGTGCACACATACACACACACACACACACACACACACACACACACACACACATCCGTATGCATAATTTTTAAATGTGGGCACAACACACCAAAATCTATTTTAAAGCATAGTACAAATGTTAGTACCTTTTTCCCTGATAAAGGTGTTTATATTTTCACAATTAGTTGAGAGTCCCAGAGGGAGAAGTATGACATGTGCGTATGTTTAGCCCTCCAGCATCTGTGACCTTGCTGACAGTGCAGCATTCACTGTGTGGCTGGATGTTAATGAAAAGGAACACAGAACTAAGTGCAAGGCCTGGAACAAACCCGTAGTGTTTTTCTGGGTCCAAGCCCACCAGGCATGTATGTGCTAGCTTCTAAAGACGCAGTGGGCACACCTTCTGTTGCGGCCACCCCTTCTAGCCAGAGTCAGGAGAGAGAAGGTGTGACCCTCAGTGATCCAGGAAAAGCCATCATTTAGAGCTTCCCTTCCTCTGTAAGTTTCTTGGCTCACTGGTTTTCTTCTAACATCCAAGCTTTTCCCTGTGTGTATCAGCTGTATATCGCCTAGACCTGCTTCTATTAAGTGCCAATACCTGACCTACCGATAGAAATTGTGGATAAGTCTTTGTTTCTCACTGGGTCCCCACCCACCTTAAGCAAGAGCAAAGAACATTGTGAATCTTATGGAGCTATCAGGGCCCTGGCTCAATGCACAAGCTTGTTCAACAAACATATTAAAAAGTTCTTTCACATACAATGCACACTTACATACACCTGTCACTCTGACAACACCAGATATGCACACTCCATTTTTCTAGGATATCATGTTATGCCCCCTGAAGAAGTCTTTGAGACAGGGAGAACAAGTTTATCTTTCCCACTATACAGATGAGAAAACAAGCCAATGAGAAGATGGTTCCCATAATTTCTAAGAGTTCAGCGCTGGTGTTAAATCTGGATTGGCTGCTTATAATTTAATGTATGAGGTATATTGTCTTTAATTTGAATTGATACTATAAAATTATTATTTTAAAATCAATTTTTATAGGTAACACTTTTAGATTTCCATATTGATATCAAAACCTACATATTCATCACAAATTAAAGGATAGTAACATAATTAAGAAGTCAAAAAGCTAAAATATCAGATGTCAAAAAAACACCAATAATGATTAAAAAAAAAAAATACACTGAAAACCCTCAATTTAAAAGAGTGGGCGTTGCCTGACCTGTGGTGGTGCAGTGGATAAAACGTCGACCCGGAACACTGAGATTTTGGTTTGAAACCCCAGGTTTGCTGGGTCATGGCACATAGGAGAAGCAACTATGAGTTGATGCTTCCTTCTCCCCCAAACCCCCACCTCACCCCACCATTCTTTCTTTCTTCTCCCTCTAAAAATCAATAAATAAAATTAAAATAAAAAAAAGGAAGTGCGGGCCTATCAACTTCCTATATCATAAAATAAAGCTCTGTGCCTAGGACAGTGCATGGTGATTAAGCACATTTCCTAGAAATAGACACGTCTTTTTCACAAGCATTACGATGTCAAGGAATGGTATCAAGGTTGAAAAATCTAAAAACCCAAGAATTCTCAAACCTTGTCATTCCAATAACTTAGGATTTACTGTATTCCCCCCCATACACGTACACTTAAATAATGCTATGAAGCACTTAATACATTGTAATGTATTTTATACATATCTCATTTAACTCTCACAACATTGGAAGTGCTCAACCTAACAGAGCAGATGCCATAAAGGACAAAGAACATGCTGGCACAGAACTTCTCAAAATATGGCAAGGCAGGTACTGATTCGGTAGGTGTGCCTTGGGACTGAGAGTCTACATGTGTAACCAGCTTCCAGGTGATGCTGATGCCACTGGACCCTGGACCGCACTTTGAGAAGTAAGGCTCGAAGGGAAAGTTGGAAGGGTAAACCCACCTTCTTGGTATTCACAGGTGAAAGGCACGTTCCTGGGCACCTTGTTACAGTATTTCACAACTCTGTACTTGGTGAATATATTAATGAATTATGTCACATCTTTATAATAACCATTCAAGGCAGAAATTGTTAGTAAAGCCATATTTAGCTAGAGACAGTGATTTTGAACCAACCCTCCTATTTGATATAACCACATATTCAATCTCTGATGGAAGGCGTGTGAGCAGCATTTACATGTCCCACTTTGGGATGGTGCCCCTAAGAGTTAACGTGAACAAGTACTTCTTACACTTCTCTATTCCCGTCAGAGGGAGATAATGAGAACTGGAGCGGTCACCTTCGACCCTGACATGGAAGGTCCTGTGAGGCTGGCGTCAGAGGCCTCTTACCAGCCCTGGTCTGGCTCATCTCTGGATTCTCTGTATGTGACAGATAAGTTCCTATCATTTCCCTCATATCTAAGCTACCATACTGTCTATTAAAAAAAAAGTATATATATATATGTATATATATACATATATATATATATACATATATATATACACACACACATACATACAAACTATGCTACTGTATGTATGTATATGTGTGTGTGTGTGTGTGTGTGTATATATATATATATACATACATATATATATATATATATATATATATATATATATATATATATATATAAAATAATGAGTCAGTAAGTACCACTCATTATTTTACAGACAAATAAGCAATCTGAAAGAGGTATCACAATTACACAATTAACTGATGACTCCCCAGCTGGTAAGCAGGAAAGCTGAAATTGAAACCCAGCCAGCCAGATTCTTCCCCTGGACCTTCCCCAAGGTACCCTGGGCACACAGAGACTGAGTAATGAAAGAAAAACATCACGGGCATTTGGAATTGATTACCCCAAATCAGTTATTACATAAAAATTGAATTAAAACACCTCCAAATTTTATTTAATCTATGAAAGAAACCGTATGTCCAGATGGCTAACCATGCCTCTCGCTGCTAAAGAGCTCCATGGTTATCAATCACTGACAAGATCCTTAGGCTCACTTCCTGATTTATTTCTTAGTCAACAGAAATTATATCAATATACCTATATACTTTTTGTTTTGGCATCTGCTATGAATTAAATTGTATGTGTGCCCCCCCCCCCCCACAGCGCCAAATTCATACATTAAAATTCTAAATACCCACTATGACTGTTTTTGGAAATATGGCCTGTAGGAAGTAATTAAGTTTAAATGATATCTTAAGGGTAGGACCCTGAACAGATGGGACTGGTGGTCCTTTAAGAAGAGAAAGTGAAAGGTTTCCTTTTTTAGATTTTTTTATTTATTGATTTTAGAGAGAGGAAGAGGCGGGGAGCAGAAAGCATCAATTCATAGTAGTTGCTTCTTGTATGTGCCCTGGGCAAGCCTGGCGTTTTGAGCTGGCAACCTCAGCGTTACCAGGTCAATGCTTTATCCATTGCACCACCACAGGTCAGTTCGAGGTATTTCTTTCTCTCTTCATACCCTCAGAGAAAGATCATGTGAGGACTGCAGTGAAACGGTGGCATGTTAGGAAGAGCGGCAAGCCAGGAAGTTCCCACCAGAAACCAAAACCTGCAGGACCTTGATCTGGAATTTTTAACTTCCAGAACCATGAGATATATATTTCTGTTGTTTAAGCCACCTAGTCTCTGGTATTTTGTTATGGTGGCCTGAGCTGACTCATACAGCATCATAAGACAATGCTTAATTATTAAACTTAGTTATTAAACTACATATCAACTAATTTCAATTTAAGACTTATAAAGCACCTGAGCAAGATTAAGACAGACCATAAGATAGTGGATTAGAAAAGACTTCTAACATTCTCCACCTAAAAACTACAATGGATCAGGGGAGTTTTCATTGTATCATGAACATCTGCTCCCAGAAACAGCACTTGAGACACAGCTTGGCAACAAGCGCATCCCTCAGTAACCCACTGTCCCACAGAAGGCTTTTGTGGTTCTTCTTACCCTGAGCAAACTCAACCCCAGTGCCAGGACAGGAGGTCAGACACACAGCTGGTGGTCACCCTGTTGCCTTCATTTGTATTTTGACTATATGCATAAGACTTGAGTGCTATTTAGTCTATGATTTTTTTTAAAGGAGAAAACAAGAGAAGCCTTTTTAAGTGTCAATAAAGCTGCTCTTTTATCAGGGTTTCTTTTTTTTTTTTTTTGCCAGCTGTTTGTTCTGTAGAGGTTTCCTGGTGAAGAGAACTAGCAAAAATAGATCAGGTCTGATCATTTCACTTTACCCTCTGGAGTAAGAGAGGTTTGGTCTTATTTATTTTTTTAAGTTTCATTTGACATATTTCTTAAAAATGATGGTTTCAAAACCTACCTTTCCATTTCCAGTACCACCTCTCATGATGGTGTATCATCATGAAAAGCCAAGGCGACTGTGCAGATTAAATGAGGTACAGCAGGCGGAGCACACAACAACACACAGAAACAGGTACACAGTCATCGGTTCAACTAATATGATTTAAATAAAAAGTTCAAAGCAATTTTAAAAAACTCAAGGTGGCTTTTGTCCAAGCATTGAATGTACGACCCTAAGAGTGAACCCTAATATAAACTGGGACTTTGGGTGATAATGACGTGTCAATGCAGGTTCATCAACTGTAAGAAATGTACCACCTGGTGGGGGATTTGATGAGGAGAGGATACATGTGTGGGGGTAAGGAAAAATGGGAAATTTTGGTACCTTCTCCTCAATTTCTGTGAATGTAAAACTGCTTAAAGTCTTTTTTTATTTTTTAAATCAAGGTAACTGGGTTACTTTAGATCATGTTACTGTAAGCTTAAGAAATAATAGCACTGAGGCAAAAGACCAGAGAAAAGAATGTTCAGTTGACCAGGTAAGTTTTAAATGATGAAACATAAATATAAATATATATGCATATGTTGGGCAAATAAGTTTGTAAAATATGATTTTTGAGTTTGCTTGCTTTTATTGTTAAAAATGGCGCTGGTCTGTGGGATTGCTAATTACCTTCCTGCTTGGGAAGGGCCATTGTTATGCTAATGTGTACTGGAGGAGGGAAGGATCTTTGTGAGTCCAGGTAGTTTTTTAGAAGAATGAAGAAGGAGAAGAAGATAAAGAAGTCAAGATGGCAGGTTGCTAAAGGAGAAGCCAGTTTATACAGAGAGGAGAAGGGAGAAGGTATGCAGATGGGGAAAAAGAGGGGACTGAGACTGGTGGGGGTCTTTGACTCTTGAAAAACCCAGATGTGTCAGTAGCTTTGTGAGCTCTGAATGAGTTTGAGAGCCCTGTGTGTTTTTACTTGCCTGCTGGGTGTGAGGCTAGAATAAAGGAATGGCCCACCAGTTCGTGGCTCTGCAGTTTCTTTATCGTCTGACTGAATTTAATGTGAACCTGCACCTGCATGGCCATGGGGATGGCGGTGGCTACTGGCCCCACAGTATACATACATCATACATACTTTTTTCTTCCAGAATCAGTCAACATCAACTACAGCTGAATGATAGTAGTTTCTTTAAATTAGTAACTATTTTGGATTTACCAAAAGAACATGAATTATATAAGGTACTAAAGATATTCTGTGCCTCATCAGAGATGCAAAAGGTACATATGTGGGTCTTTACCCAAAGTCAGCATCTTAGAGGCAAAATTTCACCTTTTGCTACATCTGTCCAAACTCTTGCAGGGCTTCCACAAAGCCACTGCGACAGCAACAGTCAAGGAATATGATCTAAGAGGCATGCTGGCATCTGCATAAATTATGTACAAAATATACAGAGCCTGGGATTATACTTTAAAATACCAGAAAGCTAGATCCCTGCACTATTCTGAAACTACTTTCACTGAAAGTATCCTGAAAAGACTTTCACTGAGTTATACTTAAATGTTTACCTCTGGATTATATTAAAGGTTAATTGTAAGAAATAAACAGGAGAAAAATGCTTCCATGTCTTCAATGGGTTTTCTGGGAAAGGTTACCACTAAATTACCCTAAGTCAAATGTGCAAGATCCACATGATACTTTCCCTTTTAAATGTTGTCCGAGGGGAAAAAAGTACATCCCTTCTGCGAACGCTTAGTATGCTTCCTCTTACCAAGTGAGGGTTATGTTACCCCACTGTCTCTTTACCTTGGCTTTGTGAAGCTGAAATCTAACTCTAAAGCTCAGTCTTAGCAACTGTGATTGTCTTTCAACATCTTTGCTTATTTCTCCTTTTATGTGTAACTTTATGTCAATGTCTATATTAATAATGTTATTACATAACATTGGAAATTCCTTTTAGAAATGTTCAACATATTAATTTAATACACATTGTAAAATAACTCAGAATGCAAAGAAATATTTCATGCTTTGTGAGTTTCAAAACTGATAAATTATGTTCGGGCTGAAAAGAATGAAGCCTGAAGATTCTGCTAGTCAGTGCTGAGCTGTCTAGAATGCTCCCCAGAATGAAAGAGCATCCTTTTCTCCTTTCCCGGGTCAGTAGAAATGTGACTATAAATCTACAAAGCAGACCAGTGACTCCTCCCGAGAGACCCCTGGCATCTGCATGAGCTTTGAAAACTCTCATACTAGTTAAATATAATTTGGACTTGACCCCATGGCATTATATAAAGATAGCATCCTTTCATATTGATCAGGCTTTTAAAAAGATGTGGTTCTCTATAGACCTAATCAAGAATGTGCCTTCAGCATATTCAGCAATCAATTTAGAAAGTAATTTGCAAAGCTGCCAAGCATACATAAATAGCAGGAATCCCTTGGAGATGGGCCCTGAGGTCACAGGGTCTCTATGAGAGTTTAATCACCGAACCCAAGAGAAGAGAAATGTGAGTGGCATTTCCACACCTTCTAAGACCTTCCAGCCAGTGATTTTCAACTTTTGCTGCTTCTGCTTACTTAGCTGAGGGACTCCACACACACACCTAACAGTAACTGTGACGTGATTCTCAAGACTTGAAGTAACAGGAAGCTTAGAAAGCCACCTCTCCCACTGATTCGGATGTGGACTCTGGTCCACACCCAGTGAAAATCACCACAAAGCAGAATGACTGATCAATGCGCTCTGTGTTTCAAAGAGAAATTAGGTAGAAAAGAGCCAGATGAAGGAAAGAGAAGGTGACAAAAAATGAGATGGAAAAGCCTAGAAAGGGGAAAAGGTGAGAATGTCAACATAGGGAGAGCAAGAGGCCAGTGTAAAATTTGGGAATGAAGCTAATGAGCGTGCCTAGAAACACAAAATTAGTCAAAAATAATTTAATGAAATTATTTGTAATATTTTACAAAGGATTACTAGTTCCAATAAGTAAAGATCCCACAAAAATTTATTAAAATATCAAAATACCCAATGAGAAAAAAGGGGAGAAGACACAAACAGGAAACACATTAAAGAAAAACACATGCAACAAAAAATATATGGAAAAATCACAGACTTTATTTTTTACCCACGTCTGGAAAAATATTTAAAGAGTTTAGTGGACAGAGGTCAGCAGTGTATAGAACTCTACAAATTTAAATAACACTCAACAAATTTAAATAACCTTCCTAAAAAGTAGTTTGGTCTTTAAAATCTGCATATCCTTTGACCCAACATTAATTGTTTAAAAAAATTTTTAATTAGACCGATATGCAAAGGCATTTGTGCATGGATTTACGCTGTAATTTTTTTCTAGTAATAAAAATTCAAATAAACCAATCTGACGATTCAATAATGTGAGGCTGGCATTGGCTTAAACAAATTCTGAGAATGCAGATCCTGCAGCAAGAGTATGAATGCAGGCTGCTTATTTGAGAGGTGATCCCAGGAAATGAACTGAGAAATAGAGTAAGTGAGACAGATGAGGGAGATGATCCTTTATGGTCTTCAGGACCCAGCTGACTGCTGCTGCAGACATCTCAGCTACACTGGAGACCTCTGCAGAGCTATGCAGCATGCATCTCCTCACTGTCCCAACACAGGACAAGGTGGAGCAGGGAGGCTGGGCATTTAACCATAAACTCCCATCCCTAATTTATTGAGGTTTCAGTATTAACTGCTCCATATTTTTAGGTTATACCTTCCTGTGTTTAGGTGACCTTTACAGCTTTGAGAAAAGCAAAACAGAGGTGATATAGCACAACTCATATGTGAGACGGGACACTGTCATAGGTGCATGAAACTGCCCACCACATCAGGTGGGCTAAGGAGATGCAATAGATATAGGCACATTTTAAGTTAAAATCAGATCACATGCAGAATAAATAGTGTACCTTAGGTTTAAAGCAGACCTGTATTTAGACACATATATACCAAGGACACACACACAAAATGCCTGGGAATATTTACCAAAAGTGACTTAGTGGTTATCTCTGAGTAACGATTATCATGGGTGATTTTTACTTATTTTCTTAAATGTTTGTATATCACTATTAAATTACACAAGTAATTGTAGCTATATATTTTTGTCTGCAATGAACAGGTACTATTTAAATCACAAAAAGCCAAAGTTTGTGTACTTTTAACAGGTCTCATTAAAAACACATTTACCTTCTATCTACAAACAACATTAATAACATTAAAAACACAGTACCATCCTCAAAATACTCAATAATTCTAATTAACTTTAAATTAAAAGCTAGCTGCCTTTAAACTACTTACATGTTGATAGTGAGATTTCAAGTATAAACAAATCATTTATAATTTAATTTTAAATTCTCAATTAAGAGAAAGTAGCATGGGGAAATAAGATGGGCAAATAACAGAATAAACCTTGCACTCATTACAGCGAGGAGCAATCATTCTGCCCCCCCCCCCACCTACTCTCACTTTGAAGATCCCCATCAACCTTTTTTTCTTTACCACTTTCAAACCAGTTTGCCTAGGTCCTAACATCTTTGTATTAATATTACATCCTACTCGCTCGCTCACTCACTCACTTTCAAGTACTGGAGTGGCTACCATGAATTAGGAACTCTCTGCTAAGCACAAGGAAGCAAGAGACAAGTTCTCCATTCTTAGGAAACATACCATCTCCTGGGTATTCCAAACAATTAAATGATATAGCAAGGGTATCCACAGGATACAGAGAAGTGGCAAATAAAAAGTAGTAAATAAAAAGGCACCCAGCCCAGTCATGGAGAGGGATGTGGGAGGGGAAGGCTCTGCTATGAAGCGCCACAGTAACTGAAGCCAGAGGACAAGCACACAGAAGACAATCAGGAGATGGGAGGAACTGCCAGATGGAAGAACATGAGCTTCCTTATCTTTCAGAAGCCATGTCATATTTCCAACATTACTTTTCCTAATCATCTTTATTCTCTAGAAGATTAAAAAAAAGGGAGAGCCTCCTCCTCCTCCTCCTCTTTTCCAACTGAGAAGGTAAAATGCTTCTGCCTAGCTCTCCATGCTCTTGTGGGATGGCTTGGTCCATGGCAGCCATGCAAGGTTAAGTCCACTCTTCCCAATAAGCAACCCCTGTTCTTTCTAGGCCAAGGGCCTTGCTGTGTGTGTCCACTGATTCCCATCTCTGTACCGTAACTACTAAGGCTCCTCGTCTGCAGGCCACTTGCCACCTTCACCCCTCTGCCTTGCTGCCTCCTGATCAATCTTCCAGGCACTAGTTTCTTGGCCTCCTGCCTCCTGCAGTTGTTTTGTGTGGCCTCTTTTAGGCCTTCCTCTCCGATGAGCTCCAGCTTCTTGGAAAAGTGTGTCGTCTATAAATTAGTTCTCATTGTTCAAAACGTGTCTATTATATGTCACTATGATTTTACATTCTTTGGTAGTCATTCTCTTAACCAACTGTCAACTTTGAAGGAGTGTTCTAAGCACATGAAAGGCAGCAGAATACTGGCTCTGGCTCATGAATAACAGCGCTGTGGATCAGCGGGAAGAGGCAAGTGATGAGTAAGTAAACGCGGGTGCTTGGACCCTTCTTGCTGCCAGTCACAATCCTGGACCTACTTATCATTCTTGCACTGCTGTGTGACATGCTCATCGGAAACCTCACAAATACTATAAAGAGAACAGACCACAGTGGCAGAGAATCAGAATTCAAACTCTTCTCAAATATGTCCCAGCTGTGTGTGAGTCATTCATCTCTGCACAATACTTTCAAATCAAAAAGCTGTTTTTCATGAATAAGGTACATTTTGTCAAGTAGAAAGAAAGAAAGAAAAGTGGGACTTGGATCCAGAAGAGAAAACAGGATCACATCGTAAGATCCCCTGACATACACATCTGCATATATTAGATTCTTCACTTTTTTTTTTTAAGATTTTATTTATTGATTTTAGAAAGGGGTGGGTGAGAAGAGCAGGAAGTACCAAGTTGCTTCTTGTATTTGCCTTGACCAGGCAAGCCTGGGGTTTTGAACCACTGACCTCAGCATTTCAGGTCAATGCTTTATCCACTGCACCACCACAGCTCAGGCTAGAGCCTTTACTTTTAACCCTATGAAAACATGAGCGACTATAAGGAGCTGGGCTGCTACTGTTGTTCCAATTTGTGACTAACACCAAAGGTCTGTCTAAAGAGTTTTCTGGTCTTGGATGGTTAGCTCAGTCGAGTAATAGCATTGTCCCTAAACAGCAAAGTTCTAGGTTTGAACCCCGGTCAGGATACACACATGAAGCAACCAAAAAAATGAATGACTGCATGGAACAACAAATGTTTCTGTCCCCCTGCCCCTTTCATTCAGTCTCTCTAAAAATCAATAAAAATTAAGCCCTGAAGCTCTGGTGGTTGGAGTGTCATTCCAGAGCACTAAGGTTGCTGGTTCGATTCCCTGGTCAGGGCACATACATGAGCAGTTCGATGTCGGTGTCTCTCTTTTTCCCGGCCTCTCTCAAAAATAAATAAATAAGCCTGACCAGGCAATGGCGCAGTGGATAGAGCATTGGACTGGGATGCAGAGGTTGCCAGCTTGAATGCGGGCTCATCTTGTTTGAGCAAAGCTCACCAGCTTGGACCCAAGGTCACTGGCTTGAGCAAGGGGTTACTCGGTCTGCTGAAGGCCCGCGTTCAAGGTACATATGAGAAAGCAATCAATGAACAACTAAAGTGCTGCAATGAAAAACTGATAATTGATGAGTCTCATGTCTTTCTGTTCCTGTCTGTCTGTCCCTATTTATCCCTCTGACTCTGAAAAAAATTTAAAAAATAAAAATAAAAAAAAGAGGTTTCTGTGTTTTTTCATAAGAATTCATGTGGCTGCTGGAGTCACACAACCTCTCAGAAGGCATAAGCCTCACCAGGAATGGAAAGCTGGTATAAAGGGTCACTGCTGTGTAGAGAAAGGTTGCCACATTCCTATCTTTAACGCTTATTTAGGGGAGAGAGAAGCAGTGCTGTGAAGGTGAAGAAAACACTAAAAAATAAAATAAGAAACTTAGAATGTCATGTGAGTGTAGACTCACCTTTATTTTTAAGTCAAAAAGGCTTGCTATATTGAATTGAATATTTGTAGACATTTTTTGTGTGTGACAGAGACAGAGAGACAGACAGATAAGGACAAACAGACAGAAAGGGAGAGAGATGAGAAGCATCAATTCTTCAGCGGCACCTTAGTTGTTCATTGATGTGCCTTGACTGGGGGGCTACAGCAGACTGAGTGACCTCTTGCTCAAGCCAGCAACCTTAGGCTCAAGCTGGTGAGTTGCTCAAACCAGATGAGCCTGTGATCAAGCCGTGACCTTGGGGTTTTGAACTTGGGTCCTCCGCGTCCCAATCCAATGCTCTATCCACTGCACCACCGCCGGGTCAGGCTGTAGACATTTTCTTAAAAATTGAACAAAGTGATACTGTTGCTTCAAGAAAATTAAATGATAATATTTGTTGTTAATGATACGATTCAAACTTTCAGACAAATATTAGTATTCTAGAAAATACATATAGGCTATTATACACCTAAAAGTTTTCTACTCATTGAAAACTTTTCTGAGGATATCAGTGAAAATATTAAAAAATGTTTTTGGTATTTAAAATGATGTGCCAACATTTGAAAGATCTTTATAACTCAGTGAACAAATAATTTTTAAATGACTAATTCCTGATGTTAAATAATCATTCATAGGTAAAGGGGAATGCTAGCTAAATGGATGCTAATGTAACCAAGTAGAAAAAGTTCCCCTGCATTAAAGAAGTTACTTCTTGTCAAGTTTTGGTGTCGTATTAAAGAAAAATACCTATAGGTTTCTAGAAAACATTATTAAGATACCTGCCATTTCCAACTATATATCTTTGTGAGGCTCAGACTTTCTTCACACATTAATCAAAACAACAAAACAACACCCACATCACGACAGACTGACTGTAGAAGCAGTGATGGGAATTCAGCTCTCCACTAAACCCATATATTAGAAAGGACTGCAAAAGTCTCTAGTTTTTGTTTTAGAGAATACATGTTTCTTAAAATGTTTTTTATGTTACAAAATAATGATTTATTCTTGCTATTTTTAAATAAATGGATCACTCTTTTTAAAATTTATCAGTTTTTTTTAAGACTTTATTCAATTTTCAGAGAGGAGAAAGAGAGAGGAGGAAAGAGGGAGAGAGAGAGAGAATAGTGGGGTGAGGAGCAGTAAGCATCAACTCCCATATGTGCCTTGACCAGGCAAGCCCAGGGTTTTGAACTGGTGACCTCAGTGTTTCAGGTCGACGCTTTATCCCACTGCGCCACCACAGGTCAGGCTAAAATTCATCAGTTTTAAATTCTAATACAATAAATACTGGTAGATACGACTAAAAAAAGCAAAATCTCTATAAAATCCTGTACTATATAACTGCTAAAAGTGTAATGAGTTTGAGATCCACCCCACCAAGGCTAGCAAATCAACAAAATGAAATGAACCAAGTTTCTGAAGACCACATGGAGCAGAGCTGCCCTACTAGCCTCAGCTACTCATACTGAGGCTGCTACATGAAGCAGAAATGAACTTCTTTGTTCCTGAAGCCAATGTGCTGCTGGGTTTCTTTGCTACATAGCTGCAGCTTAGACTTCATCCTGACCGATTCAGTGTACACATGGCAACAGATACACACAATGGGAAGAGCTCTGCTACTCAGGAAATTAGTTCTTTTAAAATCGATTCACTGAATAAACAATATTCAGTGTGTGCAATGTCACATCAACTATATATATCTGCTACTCTACTTGATGCATTCCCTCCTCCACCCTTCCCAAACTTGAACACACACCAAAATTAGTACCAAGAATCCAAAGCCATGAATTGAATCAGGTTGTGGGTGGAAGGGTTTGTCAAGGTGGTGAGACAATAAGGGTTGCCATTTGAGATCATATGGCCTAAGAGACCATCAAGATTTTCATGGCAGCATTTATTTTAAAATGAATTTACCTTGAGCAAGGATCTATTACTTAAAAATCATCTTCTTGAGAACACTTTAAAGAAATTATATAAGAAAAAGGTAAAAAACCATTGGTCAGTCTGTCTCATTTAAAAATATTGGGCTCTTTAGGTTTTATTTTCCTTATGTATAAAATCTGACTTGCTTTTTTTTTTTTGAAGTAAGAGAGAGACAGACAGGAACAGAGGAAGGTGAGACACATCAACTTGTAGTTGTGGCACTTCAGTTGTTCATTGATTGCTTTCTCATACATGCCTTGACTGGGGCTCTAGCGGAGCCAGAGACTCCTTGCTCAAGCCAGCGACCTTGGGCTCAAGCCAGTGACCTTGGTCTTCAAGCCAGCAACCTTTGGGCTTAAGCCATTGACCACGGAGTCATGTCTATGATCCCATACTTAAACTGGTGACCTCAAGCCTGACCAGGCAGTGGCACAGTGGATAGAGCGCAAGATTGGGATGCGGAAGACCCAGGTTCGAGACCCCGAGGTCGCCAGCTTGAGCACAGGCCCATCTGGCTTGAGCAAAAACTCACGGGCTTGGACCCAAGGTTGCTGGCTCCAGCAAGTGGTGGCTCCATCTGCTGAAGGCCCACGGTCAAGGCAGATGTGAGAAAGCAATCAATGAACAACTATGGTGCCGCAATGGCAACGAAAAGCTAATGATTGATGCTTCTCATTTCTCTCTGTTTCTGTCTGTCTGTCCCTATCTATCCCTCTCTCTGACTCTCTCTCTCTGTCCCTGTAAAAAATAAATAAATAAAACATTTTAAACTGGCAACCCCGCAACTCAACCTGGTGAGTCCACGCTCAAGCTGGTGACCTCAGGATTTCAAACCTGGGTCCTCAGCATCCCATGCCGATGCTCTATCCACTGCACCACCACCTCATCAGGCCTGTCTTGCTGTTTAATGTTATCTTGCTACCATGTCTGTGTATTATATCCAAAAACCTACTATAGGCCATATTATTTGACTCATGAATCCAAACATAGCAAGTATAAACAGTTTTATGTTTCCCAAACTCCTTAATAGTCATTAATCCTTCATCTAGATGTGGCCGTATATGACCATGGAAGGTGCATATGTTACATGAATGGATATGTTAGAAAAAAAAATTGCATTGTGCTATTATTATTTGAGGATGCTGCAGAAAAATACAAAAATCAGACACTTGCAAAGCAGCCAAATCCCTATAAGTGTGCAATTATATTAATAGAGAACAGTACTTTTATGAAAGGTGGAAGTATCTAGAACTAGAGAAATGAAAATTCCTTAAATTCCCAATTTCTGTAATTACTGCAAGAACACTAGACAGGGAAGAGGGAGTCAGAAGGGACACAAGAGCCCGCTGTCAGGCCTCATTTTGCCACTAACCAGCCAGGTGACAGTGGCTAAGCCAATTTACCTATCTGGTTACTCATGTTGCAAATTAGGAGTTGGACTGCATAATTTATGTGATCACCGTACACCCTAAATTTCACCACACTTTGTTACCTTTGTTTTTCCCAAAAGACAAAATCCTAGTTGTCCATGATCTGATCACATTATAGACCCTTACACCCCACAAATAGAAACCCAACATTGGAGGGAGACTTTCTTTTCTCTTTTTTTTTAAAGAATTCCAGTTATTCACTGCAATTAAAATTTTCTGAATTATTGATAAAATTAAGTCACTCTCATTCAATCCAACTAGAGCATTATTAGTAATCATATAATAAAGAGCTCATTTTGCCCAATTTTATATTTGAGTAAAAGTCATAAAGTAATTGCATTCCAATGTGTCTTCTATCTGTGAGGTTCAAGTTTTATATTATGTTTGGTATTAAAATTTTAAATTTTCTAAATTAAACACTGATGAAAATTTAATGATATTTTACTTTAGAAAAATAATAACCCCTATTCCCTTATGGCTACTTTCATATATTGAAATTTAGAAGGGAATTCACAATTCAGTTTATCATTACTCAGTACAATTAGGACAAATGGTCAAACTGTCCCCTTTAAATGAGTGCTAAAATCTTATATATTATTTGTCTTCTAATTAGGATAGAGAACTTATCCTTTGAGTTGCTGAGTTAATTACAAAGAAGAAATTGATCTTTATGCAGTAAAGTTTTGATAATTAGTTTCTCATTTAACTGTCTTCCCAGTTTCTGATCTTCCCCAAATGTATAATTGTCTTTTTGGAGAGGGGGGTTGCAAAATATAAGTAAGATAGATTAATGCAACTGAATTATATCAAGGGCGTATATCAGTAATACAAAAGTAACTTGCTGAATATAAGATAAAGCCCTCCACTCCATGAAGAAAGAGAGCTCTTACAATCAATGAGACAGAAAGACTGGGTGATTAATAAAATTGGCATCAAATTGAAAACATAATAAATAATTATCTATTTACCAGGAAGCAAAAACAAAATGGCCATGTCGCCATAGTATAACCAACCTTTCTATGCAAGTAGAACCAGGTTCCTTTTTATTTTCTGTATATTTTTGAAATGCTTCTTTGTTTTGTTTACCTCAGCACCTAATAAATGTCTGAGTTCAATGATGTCTACAATATATTTTTTTAATAATTTTCTGTCCTTTTTTTTTTTAAACTTTTTTTAATTTTTTTTATTTTTATTTATTCATTTTAGAGAGGAGACACACACACACACACACACACACATAGAGAGAGAGAGAGAGAGAGAGAGAGAGAGAGAGAGAGAGAGAGAGAGAGAGAGAGAAAGGGGGGAGGAGGTAGAAGCATCAACTCCCATATGTGCCTTGACCAGACCAGTGCAGGGTTTTGAACTGGCGACCTCAGTGTTCCCAGGTTGACACTTTATCCACTGCGCCACCACAGGTCAGGCCGATGTCCACAATATTAACGCATCAATGTTTACTTTTTTATAGTTTGGTTCATGTCAACATGGGCTTGCACTTATTACATGCCAAATACCTGATTCTTCAGTCATTTATACTATCAATTTCAGAACTTGCTTGTGCAAACAAGTGAAAAACAAGGTTATTTATGGGCAATGCTGAAAAGACCACAAAACTGAATTAGCTTGGAGCCATCAGTCCCCAGACTTAAGTATTCAAATGACTTATTGACCTATAGTTCCAGAGGCGACAACTCAGAAAATGTGTACAAGGTCATCTATTAATGGGAAAGAGTGACAAAAAATGACATTTTACTTGCTCCAATACAAAAAACGTTACCATTTCAGCTGAGAAGATACTCTTCTGTTATATTGTGAGGTATTATCTAAGTTCATATCGAGCTAAGGTGTAATTATCCTTAATAGATGCATCACTGAACTAAACGGCAATGGTATTTTTATTTTTCAGTTAGAGTTTCTAAGATACTGTAATTGAAGGGGTTTTGCTACTATACATATAGTTTCAACTTTATAGGGATATCTTAGTTTGGAGTGTTTACATATTCCCAGTGACCAATTCTATAAAGACATGTTTTACAAGGTAAACTGAGTGAGAATTCATCAATTTACCTTCATATTCTAGAACATACATCTGTAAAGAATTGCCCCCTGTTTTCATACATCATTGGTTTCAAACAGAATTAATGTACGTTCTTACTTGACAGTCATAACAGAATTCCATTAAATTGTAGTACTGTTCCAGTAAAGAAAATTTAACCCAAGATTGAATTTTTAGAGAGGGCAAGATGGCGATGGAGTAGGTGGACGTACCAACTTCCAACTCCCAGAACCAAAGTGGATTATAACTTGATTTTAAGAACCATCATCTGGATAAACCAACACTAAACTGGACTGAGAGGACTCTTCAACTGGGGAACACTGAAGAAGCAACATTGAGACTGGTAGGAAAAGCGAAAATGCAGAAAGGGCTGCCCAGCTCCCTGGAGCAAAAGGCAGCCCAGAGAGACTAGGGTGGGGGGGGGGGGAAGAGAGGCTAGCAGAAGGGTAGGGACCTGGGAACCAGCAACAAAGCCCCAGCCTACAGCCCCAGAGCCTAGAAGAGGCCTTTGGACAGTATGCTGGGAAACAGGTTAGGATACTGTTTGTGAGAAAGAGACAGTTGTCTCAGACCCAGGATTCTTCTTAAAGGGATGGTGCAGAAAACCTCTTCACAACCACTCACCCAGGACTCCGGGAGACAAGGAGAGAGGAGAGGACTGGAGCAGTGGGAAGAGAGTGCAGTCTGGAAGGCACAGGGAGAAAAGCTTTGAGGGACAGCCACCCTAAACCATGGGCTGAGTCACTCCACAAATCTGAAACAATATTTCCCCTGAAACCAGCAAGGGGAAGCAGGACACCAGCCAAACAGGCTCCCCTGCGGCAATTAGAGCACAGTCGCTTAGAAGGAGGGAGCTTTCAGGACTACAGTATGGAGTGTTAGGTCTGAGCTGCAGCGCCCCCACCCACACTGCTGAGGGCTTGCTGGAGGGCCGGTGGATGCGGGATGCGAAAGCGCGGTTCCGTTGGCTGGGACAGAGGCTGAGCCAGTTGGCATGAGCTTGGTCTAGCCCAGCGGGGGCAAAAGGGATGCGCAAAAGTAGTCCGGCGGCTGCAGGCCTGCCTGTGACCCCACCTGTGGGGGAAAAGCGAGAGCCAGAAACGGGCAGAGATTGCCGCTGGGCAGAGGTGAGCAGGCATGCAGCCTCACCTGGCCCCCGAGGCTTGAAGCCCTGCATGAACCGGCTTTGCCCGGGGAGGAGGGGCAGAAGCCCAAGCTCGCAGTTGAGCATGCACTAGCAGCCCAGCTGAGAAGCTGAGGTTGGCGGGGGTTGGGCAGAAGCTCGGCTGGCGGCTGAGTGCGTAGCAGCAGCCCCTCCCAGCAAAAGAGCCGGGGTTGGCAGGGGCAGGGTTGAAGCATGGCTCGCAGCTGAGCGTGCAACAGAAGCCCCTCCCGGCCAGAGGAACTGGCTGACAGGGACCCATAGCTGAGAGAAAGTGCTCACCCTTTCTCTTAGTGCCCAGGCTTGTGGCCCAAGTGTCGTCCCACCCATGGGAGAGGGGCAAAGGCTGAGGCTTATATAGCCTGGCACGAGAACACAGCCCCTCCTGCGGAGTAAAGGCAGAAACCGCAGCAACAGCTCCAGTGACTGGTGCTGGCAACACCCATACCCAACCGTCCTAGGCACTGGCAGAGGGGGAGGTGGGCCTGCAGACAGACCACACCTAGGGAACATAGAGGCAACACCCATTGTACTCTAGTAGCCAAACCCTTCTTACACACAGACAAAATGGGCAGGCAAAAAAATGCAACCCAAATGAATCAAGAGAAATACCCAGAGAAAGACCTGAGTGAATCAGATATAACCAAACTACCTGATGCAGAGTTTAAAATAATGAGAGTTAGGATGTTCAAAGAGCTTAGAACAACAATGGATAGTAATCATGAACACCTAAATAAAGAGATAGCAAGTATAAAAAAGGAAATTGAAATAATAAAAAAGAATCAGACAGAAATGACAAATACAGTATCAGAACTGAAGACCACAATAGAAGGAATTAAAAGCAGGATGGATGAAGCTGAGAATTGAATCAGTGAGTTAGAGGACAAAATAAACAAAGGCACAGAAGCAGAGCAGAAAAAAAAAAAAGAGACTCATAAAATCTGAGGAAATTCTAAGGGAGCTCTGTGACAACATGAAGAGAAATGACATCTGCATCATAGAGGTTCCTGAAGAAGAGAAAAACAAGAGATAGAAACTTTGTTCAATCAAATCATAGCTGAAAACATCCCTAAATTAAGACTAGAAAAACGTTTCACACATTCAAGAAGCACATAGAACTCCATTAAAGAGAAACCCAAAGAAATCTACACCAAGACACATCACAGTTAAAATACCAAAGCTAAGGGATAAAGAAAAAATTTTAAAAGCTGCTAGAGTAAAAAAGGCTATCACCTACAAAAGAGCCCCCATAAGAATGACATCTGACTTCTCAACAGAAACATTTGACGGCAGAAGGGAATGGCAAGATATATTGAAAGTAATGCAGAACAAGAACCTACAACCAAGACTACTTATCCACCAAGGCTAACGTTTAAAATTGAAGGAGAAATAAAGAGCTTTCCAGACAAAAAAAGGTTCAAGGAATTAATTAAAACCAAACCAATTCTGCAAGAGATGCTAAGGGGCCTGTTGTGAACAGATCAAAGGGGGAAAAAAATCTAGCAAAAGAGGAATGCAGCTTTAAAGAATAAAATGGCAGTAAACAACTATATATCAATAATAGCCTTAAATGTAAATGAATTAAATGATCCAATCAAAAGAAACAGGGTAGCTGCATGGATAAAGAAACAGGACCCATACACATGCTGTCTACAAGAGACACACCTTAAAACAAAAGATGCACATAGACTAAACGTAAAAGGATAAAAAAAATATTTCATGCAAATGAAAATGAAGAAAAAGCCAGGGTAGCAATACTTATATCTGACAAAATGGACTTTAAAACAAAGGCTGTAGTAAGAGATAAAGAAGGACACTACATAATGATAAAGGGAACAATTCAACAGGAAGATATAACCATTATAAATATCTACGCACCAAACATAGGAGCCCCGACATACATAAAGCAGACTTTGATGGATATAAAAGGAAAGATTAACAGCAATACTATAATAGTAGGGGATTTTAATACCCCACTAACATCACTAGATAGAGACTCAAGAAAGAAAATTAACAAAGAAACAGCACTTAAAGGATACACTAGATCAACTCAATTTAACAGATATCTTCAGAACTTTTCACCCTAAAGCGGTAGAATATACATTCTTTTCAAGCGCTCATGGTACATTCTCTAGGATAGACCATATGTTAGGACACAAAAGTGGTCTCAACAAATTTAAGAAGATTGAAATCATATCAAGCATTTTCTCTGATCACAATGCCATGAAACTAGAAATTAACCACAAAAGAAAAACTGAAAAAATACTCAAACACTTGGAAACTAAATAGCATGTTATTAAATAATGAATGGATTAACAATGAGATCAAAGAAGAAATAAAAAAGTTCCTAGAAACCAATGATAATGAGCATACATCAACTCAAAATTTATGGGACACAGCAAAAGCAGTAGTGAGAGGGAAGTTCACTGCACTACAGGCATACCATAGAAGCTATAAAAAGCTCAAATAAGCAACCTGACCCTGCATCTAAAAGAACTAGAAAAACAACAGCAAATAAAGCCGAGGACTAGCAGAAGAAAGGAAATAATCAAGATCAGAGAGGAAATAAATGAAATAGAGGCTAAGAAAACAATACAGAGGATCAATGAAACCAGGAGCTGGTTCTTTGAAAATGTAAATAAGATAGATGAACCTTTAACTAGGCTCACCAAGGAAAAAAGAGAGAAGACTCAAAAAAATAAAATTAGAAATGAGAGTGGAGAAATAACAACAGACACAACAGAAATACAAAGTATGATAAGAAAATACTATGAAGAACTCTATGCCAAAAAATTAGACAACCTAGGTGAAATGAAAAAATTTCTTGAATCATATAAGCTTCCAAAAATCAATCTGGAAGAATCAGAACACCTAACCAGACCAACTACAACAAGTGAGATTGAAACAGTTATCAAAAAACTCCCAACAAAGAAAAGTCCTGGGCCGAATGGCTTCACAAGTGAATCCTACCAAAAATTCAAAAAAGAACTAACAACTATCCCCTTCAAGCTATTTCAAAAAATTCAAGAGGAAGGAAGACTCCCAAACTCCTTTTATGAGGCAAACATAATTCTGATCCCAAAACCAGGCAAAGACAACACAAAGAAAGAAAATATAGGCTAATATCTCTGATGAATTTAGATGCTAAAATTCTCAACAAAATATTTAGCCAACTGGATTCAGCAATATATGAAAAAAATCATACACCATGATCAAGTGGGATTTATTCTGTAGAGGCAAGGCTGGTTCAATATTCGCAAATCAATCAATGTGATTCATCACATAAACAAAAGGAAGGACAAAAATCACACGATAATTTCAATAGGTGCAGAAAAAGCATTTGATAAAATCCAGCACCCGTTCATGCTCAAAACTCTCAGTAAAGTGGGAATACAGGGAAGATTCCTTAACATGATAAAGGCCATCTATGACAAATCCACAGCAAACATCATACTAAATGGGCAAAATTAAAAGCAATCCCCTTAAGATCAGGAACCAGGCAGGGGTGCCCCCTTTCACCACTCTTATTCAGCATAGTTCTGGAAGTCTTAGCCACAGCAATCAGACACGAAGAAGAAATAAAAGGCATCCAAATTGGAAAAGAAGAAGTAAAATTGTCATTATTTGCAGATGATATGATATTGAATATAGAAAACCCTAAAGTCTCAGTCAAAAAACTACTGGATCTGATAAATGAATTCAGCAAGGTCGCAGGATATAAAATTAATACTTAAAAATCAGAGGCATTTTTATATACCAACAATAAACTGTCAGCAAAATAAATGAAGGAAACAATCCCCTTCACTATTGCAACCAAAAAAATTAAGTACCTAGAAACAAATTTAACCAAGGAGGTTATTGTACACAAAAAACTATGACATTGCTAAAAGAAATCAAGGAAGATACAAACAAGTGGAAGCATATACCGTGCTCATGGTTAGGAAGAATAAACATCATTAAAATGTCTATATTACCAAAAGCAATTTATAAATTCAATGCAATACCAACTAAAATACCAATAACATACTTCAAAGATATAGAACACATTATTCTAAAAATTTATATGGAACCAAAAAGAATACGAATAGCCTCAGCAATCTTAAAAAGAAAAAATAAAGCAGGAGGTATCACTCTTCCGGATATCAAGGTATACTACAAGGCCATTGTACTCAAGACAGCCTGGTACTGGCATAAGAACAGGCACATAGAGCAATGGAACAGAACAGAGGACCCAGAAATAAACCCACACCTTTATGGACAACTGATATTTGACAAAGGAAGAAAGAGCATAGAATGGAATAAAGACAGCCTCTTTAACAGATGGTGTTGGGAAAACTGGACATCTACCTGCAAAAAAATGAAACTAGACCATCAACTTACACCATTCACAAAAACAAACTCAAAATGGATAAAAGACTTAAATGTAAGCTGAGAAACCATAAGCATCTTAGAAGAAAACATAGGCAGTAAGCTCTCCAACATCTGTCACAGCAATATATTTGCCGATTTATCTCCACGAGCAAATGAAATAAAAGGCAAGATAAACAAATGGGACTATATCAAACTAAAAAGTTTTTGCACAGCTAATGACAATAAGAACAGAATAAAAAGACAAACCACACAATGGGAGAACATATTCGAGAATACGTCTGATAAGAGGTTAATAACCAAAATTTATAAAGAACTTATAAAACTCAACACCAGGAAGACAAACAATCCAATCAAAAAATGGGCAAAAGAAATGAATAGAAATTTCTCCAAAGAGGACATACAGATGGCCAATAGGCACATGAAAAAATGCTCAACATCACTAATCATTAGAGAAATGCAAATTAAAACCACAATGAGGTATCACCTCACACCAGTCAGAATGGTACTCATCAGCAAAACAACACAGAATAAATGCTGGCGAGGATGTAGAGAAAAGGGAACCCTCCTGCACTGCTGATGGGAACGCAGACTGGTGCAGCCACTGTGGAAAACAGTATGGAGATTCCTCAAAAAATTAAAAATCAAACTGCCTTTTAACCCAGCTATCCCACTTTTAGGAATATACCCTAAGAACACCATAGCATTGTTTGAAAAGAAGAAATGCGGCCCCATGTTCGTGTCAGCATTGTTTACAATAGCAAAGGTCTAGAAACAGCCCAAGTGTCCATCAGAGGGCGAGTGGATTAAATAGCTTTGGTACATATATACTATGGAATACTACTCAGCCATAAGAAATGATGACATCGGATCATTTGTAACAACATGGATGGACCTTGATTACATTATACTGAGTGAAGTAAGTAAATCAGAAAAAACTAAGAACTATATGAGTCCATACATAGATGGCACATAAAAGTGAGACTCAGAGACATGGACAAGAGTGTATTGGCTACCCGGGGGGAGGGGGAGGTGGGGGAGGGGGTAGGGAGAGGGGAGGGGCACAAATAAAACCAGATAGAAGGTGACGGAGGACAATTTGACTTTGGGTGATGGGTACGCAATATAATCAAATGTCAAAATAACCTGGAAATATTTTTTCTGAACATATGTGCTCTGATTTATCAATGTCACCCCATTAAAATTAATAAAAAAAAAGGACTGAATTTTTAACATCAAATTATTTTATAATGGGACTGACTGTGGTTATATCCCTAGAAAAACTCAAAGGACACCCAAGGGGAGGAAGACTGACAGTTCAAACAGGAAGAAATCAAGAACTGTCTCACTGTAGGGAAAACTGGCATCTGTAATAAGCTCCAATATTATAGAAGGTCAGTCAAACCATGGATTTCCTTAGTTTAAAATTATACTTATTAAAGGATACCAGTTAAATAAGTGGTATACAAATAAACTGAAAGCTAGGATAATTAAATTCCTAACATATTCTTATTAATCATGCAATAAAATTAATTTATCTAGCATCACTCTGTGGCAGGCCATATTCTAGGTGCTAGGGATTTAGGCATGAACAAAACAGAAAATCACAACTCCCAAAGAATTTACTTTCTGGTGGAGGAGACTGCCAATACATAAGATAAATAAGCAAAAACAAGCAGTATGTAATATGTGATGAAGGTTAAGGAGAAAAAATCCAGGAGGAAAAGGGATATGAAATGTCAGTGGGAGTGACAGGGAAATGACATCAATAAATTGGCCAGGCAAGATGTCACTCAAGTGCTGATTTCTGAGTAAAAACCTGAAGGAAATCATCTTTTTTTTTTGTGTGTGTGTGTGTGTGTGCGTTTTTCTGAAGTGAGAAGCAGGGAGGCAGAAAGACAGACTCCCACATGCGACCAACCAGCATCCACCTGGCATGCCCAGTAGGGGGGTGATGCTCTGCCCACCTGGGGCATTGCTCCATTGCAACCGAAGCCATTCTAGAACCTGAGGCAGAGGCCATAGAGCTATCTGCAGCACTAAGGGGCCAACTTTGCTCCAATGGAGCCTTGACTGGGGGAGGGGAAGAAAAAGATGGAGAGAAGGGAGAGAGGGAAGGGTGGAGAAGCAGATGGACGCCTCTCCTCTGTGCCCTGGCCAGGAATCGAACCTGGGACTTCCACACGTTGGGCCGACACTCTACCACTGAGTCAACTGGCCAGGGCCAGAAATCATCTGTCTTTAGAAAGTTTTGACTATATTAGTTTCTATCATTGTTTACATGTAAGGAAAGTAAGCCAGACACACAGAGGGGGAGAAGGCATGAGCAACAGTAGACAAGCAGGCATTTTGCTTTTAACTGGCAATAACTTCATCTCTGCTTCCTAAATTTATCAGTTTGTGTGTCATGTTGTGAGTAATAACTTGCATCCTTAGGTGTGGCCCATGCTAATTCCACTTATGACTTCCCTAGAAAGAGAACTGAGATGAGGGATAATAAGATAGTCTGAGGTAAACTGCTGAAATCTACACAATGCAACAAGTGAGGAATCCTATGGCAAAGTCCTTTGTCACCACCAGACTTAGCTCCATTGCATGTTTCTTTCTGTGAAGTGTGCAGATTCTAATTATCTGACACTTCAAAGTATGGGAGCAGAAAGTAAAATATGGAAGGTGATTTTACTGTTTATTTAAGAAAAATTTCCATAGAGACTTGAAAGAGACACCCACTAGCACCAGTAGTAAAATAGGCTTATTCTGCCCCATATAGTTTTATACATATATCCTCAGCAAAGTCACTTTTCCTTTTCCCCCAATTGCCTATACCAACATCATTCTCCTGTTTCTTCCTTGGGGTGAAAGAAGCCCAATTTTAAGTGAAGTACATTGCCTCCTGAGATAACAGAAAAGAGATTTCTCAGCCTTCTTGCACCAGGTAGGGCTCTGTGTCTCAGTTCTGACCTAGGAAGTAAAAACGGTGTGAGGTGTCCATAAAGGCTATTTAACGGGAGGTGACTCAGTTGGTAACTTTTTACCTGTTCACTTTGCTTTCTTTGTATGTTTCTTGATGTGATTGCTAGAGTTCCAGCAACGATTTTGCTCCAGTAAATAATCTTGAAGATAGCAGCTGTGTGCAAGCATTGTGGAGCCAAAAGACAGACTAGCCCCGTATCCTTAATGACAGGATGGAGTCATACATCAGACTCCAGCTGCCTCCCTCCAGGCTTACTTTATACGAGAAATAAAACTTTCTTCTTATTTAAGCCATTGTTATTATTATTACTAATTTTTTTTCCTATATGCTCTAAACCTAGTCCTAATTAACATTACTAGGAAGAAACACCAAAGGACTTAGGAAGTCAGGGGGAGATTTCAAATGTATATAGTGCCCATCTATGAATTCCTATTATTTCCAATACCCTTAAAAAACATGTTGCATGTACCCAACTCTAAGCTTATGAAAAATATTTAATTGAATCTTGACTGCATGTGCTGAGGAAGTAAAGCAAAATAATTTACCTCATCTCTGTAAAGAATAATTAGTGTCATTTAATGACACTAAATCTGATAAAAGACTAGACCTGAAAATGGAGATAAATGAGAGTACGATGTCATAGAAAGAGTCGATGGCATATGCTGTCTTGTTGACCATGGGGGAGGGGTAAAAGTTGCCTTTTAATTAATGTGATATGGTGCAATATTAACAAAAGATAGGTCTTAATAGTATTATGAAGTGCCAACAGCATGAAAACTGAGTTGAGCCTTTGTGAAATAGCTTATTGAAACCCATAAAATTATGTATGGGTTTCAGGTCTTTTACATATAGCATCTAAATACAGGTTAGGAGACTTTTCAAGAAAAGGGAATCTGAAGAAGCAAATTACAGAATCACTCATTCTACACTAAAACTGCTTCTCAGTGTTGGTTCTCAATGCAGGCTCATTATAAAGATGCAAAATGAATACTATATGATCCAGCAACCACCCATATATTGATATTTACTCAAATAAACTGAAAACTTGAATTCACTCAAAAATCTGCACAGAAATGTTTAGAGAAGTTTTATTGGTAGAAAAATATGAAAGAAACCAAGATATCAATAGATGAATGCATAAATAAACTGTGGTTTATCCATACAATGAAATATTACACAGTGATTTCTTTAAATGAGCTATCAAGCCTGTTTGGCCAGTAGTCGACGGCCGTCGTGGCCATGGACATGCAGGTTCACAGTAGATTCAGGCAGACAGTAAAGAAACAGTGGAGCCAAAGAATGGTGGACCATTCCTTTATTAAAGTCTCGCACCAGACAACAAGCAACACACAGGGAAAACACTTCCCTTTCCCTCAGGGCTCCCAAAGCCACTGATACATTCTCCAGTTCCACAACCAGGAGAATCTTCTCTGGTTTCTCCGAGAATCAAAGGCCCCACCAGTCTCAGCAGAGCTTGCAAAAGCCCCTCCCTTCTGGTTCCTCATCTGCACTCCTTCTCTCTCTCTGCCAAACACAGATTCTCCTTCAGCACTCTGCATTCTCTCGCTCTCACTCTGCAAACATGGCTTCTCTCTCTTCCCTGCCACTATGGCTTTTTTCTGCCTCTTCTTCACTTTTCAAAACTTTCTGGGGTGAAACCTCTCCTCGAGCAAACATTAGCAAAACAAGAGCGCTTCCCAAGCAGGAAGGTAATTTGCAATTTCACAGATCACAAATACCTGGCGCTGCCCAGCCCCCAATGCAATCTATAAGCCAGCAAACATAAAAAATCACATTTTACAAACTTATTTGACCAGCAAAACCACAAAAGTATATGGGAGGAACCTTAAATTCATACTGCTAAGTGAAAAAACCAATCTGAGAAAGCTACATAGTATATGTTTCCAACTATTACTGCTCACAAAACTTAGGGGATATTTTATAGTTTCATATTCATTTTGAAATATTCCCTAATTTTTGTGAGCAGTATATATGACACTCTGGCAAACGTAAAACTATGCAGACAGTTTAAAAAACATCACTGGTTGTGAGAAGTTAGGGGTAAGGGATGAATATGCAGAGCACAGAGGATGTTTAGGGCAGTAAAAGTTATATATAGCTGAACATTCTTATAATGGATGCATGTCACTATACATTTGTCAAACCCAAAGAATGTACAACACCAAGAATGAACCATAATGTAAACTATGGCTCAACAAAACTATCACATTAATGAAAAATGTTAGGATACTGGGGTGAGGGGGACAAGAGAGGGCAAAAGGGGACACTGTACTTTTTGCTCAGTTTTTCTCTAAATCTAAAAAAGTACTAAAATATACAGTCTATTAATATTTTTTTAAAAAGAGAATATTACCTTAAATATTCAAGTCGCTTAATAACGAATTCAGAACAGCACTTTGTCAACAGGAAAAGTAAGCAGCTTGAAAGATAACACAGCATAATAATTCAAGGTATAACTTGTTGACAAGTGACACAATTTCTCTAGTTCACTTCAGTGACAACTTGTTGAGCGACCACTGCATATCAGGGTCCCTGCTGTAGCACATGGCATACAGCAATGCACACACAAAGCTCTCTGGCCTTTCAGAGTTATACAGTGTGTCCGTAAAGTCATGGTGCACTTTTGACGGGTCACATGGTCAAAAGTGCACCCTGACTTTACGGACACACTGTATTCTGCTATGCAGAGACAGACAATAGGAGAGAGCTCTCGCACAGGTGTCACTCAAAGCATACTAATGATCCCAACAGGAGGACATGTATCTTGCATTTCAAACAGGAAGTAATACTTAACCTACCTCAGCAGAAAAGAAAAAAAAAGGTTCCCACTTGCCTAGTAACAGCTCAGCCAATGGGAGACTACCATAACTCAACCAAGGTTTATGGACTCTTCCTCTACAACAGTTCCTTCCAAACCTATAAAAGAGCATTCCTCTTCTTTCTTTCTTGACACTTGCACATGGTTCACCATTAGACTGCCTGTCCTGAATTGTGAGTCTTTATTGTTCCCAAATAAACCCATTTGCTAGAGAAATAGCTGGCTGTCTATCTGCTTAAGATGAGTACTGTTAACACGTTTGGCAAGAGGCTCCAAAGACTTTACAAGATGTTCCCTGACCTATGGGTGCCTGGGCCAGTGGACCCAGCTCTTGGAATCTGGCCTCCTCTGCAGGGTTTTTCTAGTTGAGCTGCTCCTGTCTGACACTGCCTGGTTTCACCAGTACTGTTTCTCCTTTTCCAACACCCCCTCCCTTCCCACCAATTAATTTTTTATTTAATGGTACTAGCCAAAATATATCAC
This sequence comes from Rhynchonycteris naso, assembly GCA_037038555.1. Taxonomy (NCBI): domain Eukaryota; kingdom Metazoa; phylum Chordata; class Mammalia; order Chiroptera; family Emballonuridae; genus Rhynchonycteris; species Rhynchonycteris naso. The sequence continues at coordinate 66,367,320 of CM072997.1, forward strand.
TGTGAGAAATCCAGAAATTATGTACTATAATATAAAAATAACAACGCATATGAATGTGTTGGCTCCAAAATGATATTTTAAAGTTGATAAGAAAAAGAATGTTCTAATTAGCAAAAATAAGAACAAACGCCAGTTTTATGAGAATATGAGAAATAGTGTGTCATTTTAAAAAATAGAAATAGCATTGAATGGTACCCCAGGGCTCAAGGATCTCAGCTGAAAATAATTATCACTGAGAACTCAGCTACTGTAATAGTCTGTCCTGATGCTTTGCCAACTGTTTTATTACAGAACAGAATACATACTCTTAGTTAAAGAAGTAACAGTATATCTGTAAGCCAATCAATTTACATAAAATTTTGGTAAAAGTAGTCTAAAAACTATCCTTTGATCCTCAGCAATCTGATACAAAAAATTAGAAAAAAGAAATCCAAATGCACCACCCAGTGGGAAGCCCGCCTTGTTAATAATGCTCCTGTATCTTGTTACTGTGTGCACTTGGCTCTCCATAGGGATTCTGGCTTTCAAAGGTGCTGGTGATGCTTAGCTAAATGCCCTGATAACTTTACATACATAAAAGACAAAATCGAATTCTAAATCTGAGGAGTAAAAATGTCAGGATTAAATTTGCTCTGGGGAAACAATAACCCTCTGAACTACTAGTGAATAACTGGATGGAATAGAAGCAGAGGGGAAGAAATGTAAAATGCCTTTTCCAAACCTTACATGGGTGAGAAGGTTTTGTCAGAAATAAAAAATGTGGACCACTGTGCTGCTTCTTTCCAATCACTGCCTAGAACTGGTAAGTTACAGCCTGTCTACAAATGGGGTGTTTGGTACTGGGTAATTATTCATAATTAATTGACATCATAATTCTCCAGATGATGATACTCTAGAAAGTGATCATACATGCTTAATGGAAATAATTTCTTAATCTTTAATTTAGTTAAAATTATAATTAAGAACATCAGTAACAGCAAGCCTAAATAAGCATTTCTCTAGTGTGTTCACTGTTATGATACAAGTACACTTGGGTTTAATTTGGTGTCTTTTTTTCCCAAGTTACACCTGCATCTTCTCAGCACACAGTAACTGCAAAAGTGCTGCTGATGCTAAGCGGTAGCCCAGATAATCCTTACAGATTTATTGTCTGTAATTACAATGCAACCTTCTTTGTTCTGTTACATGAAAAGCAGGAGACATTGCCAATTATCACGCCTCTATGTTGAAATGTCAAATTTCAAGGGATCCGAAGCGCATACTTTAGGAGAGGTGGTCAATTTTACAATTGCTGTAGGTCAAATGTTTTCATTCCATAGTGCAACAGACTTAACTATTTTAAAAAGAGATATTTTTCTTTCAAAAGGATTCAGAATCGAGCTAAAGCAAAAAAGAAAGTAAGACAACATGATAGTGACATGCTGTGGAATCTTTAGAGAAAATGGACACCCAAAGACAATGACAGTACTGGCATGGTTTCTCCTCACAGAGAAGACATGCTATTGAAAGATTTCCAATTCCCATGAACATATTTGAAAAGTCAGAGATAATAATCGTGGTCAAAATATATCAGGAACAATTTTTTCTTACCATATGTTTGTTTCGTATTTCTTACAGAAGTTGGAGTATAGTCTACATAAAAGCATTTAGACAAAAGTTTTTAAATTGTGTTCCAATCCCAAACCTCAGGGGAAAAAAAGCTTCATTATGACAAGGCATTATTAGTTATAGGTGAAAACATTACCAGGACCTATGAAAAGAAGCAATTCTTAGGAAGCTGGAAAAAACCCACTCAGATGATAATTACCTCGGTATGGCATGATAGTATAGAGTTAGAAGGTTCTCTAGTCTGACCAGTGGTGGCGCAGTGGATAGAACATTGACCTGGGATGCTGTGGTCCCAGATTTGAAACCCCGAAGTCCTTGGTTTGAGCACAGCATTACCAGGTTCAGTGTGGGATCACAGACATGATCCCACGGTTGCAGGCTTAAGCCCAAGGTCACTGGCTCAACTGAAGCCTTCCAGTCAAGGCACATATGAGAAGCAATCAATGAACAACTAAAGAGATGCAACCATAAGTTGATGCTTCTCATCTCTCTCCCTTCCTGTTTTTCTCTCTCACTTTCCAAAATTAAAAGGTTTTCTCAAATCTCCTTTATTTGAGGTGAAGAGAAGGACAGGGAGATTAAGCTAAATTTTACATTCTCTTTCTATAGATTGTGCAAAAGCAGAAACTATTACTTGATTGTAGTATCCTCAGAATCCAACCCAGTGGCCCATATATGGAGACTGCTCAATAGATATATTGAAAGTTTTGCTGAGTAAATTTCCCAGCCAACCATAAAAACATATACAGAATTTTCACCTATATTCCACAGTCACTTAACAATTTGTACCCTTGCTGTTTATTGATAACAAGATATGCTCACTTCATGTTGAACATTTCTGCATTCTTAGTCCTTCTGAATCTTCTCTATTAAGTAGGGAAAGATATATTTGCTTGACTTTGTGTCATAATGCAATACTTACGCTCCATTTTGTCTCTTTTATAGAATGTTATATACAAAGAGAATGCATTCACCTTCTCATCTGTATGTTCTCTCATTTGAGTGATTGCCTTAATTGAATATTAAATGCTCACTCTGTGCTGGGCTAAGTCACTGTGCCATTCATCAGGGACATTATAATCACCAAGCTACATCCAAGTTTACAAAGGGTTCACAGTTCAGGTGATTTAAAAAAAAAACCAGACAAAATAGTAAGATAGTATTACAATTAAGATATGGTACCTTGCCTGGCCTGTGGTGGCGCAGTGGATAAAGCATCAACCTGGAACGCTGAGGTCACCAGTTCGAAACCCTGGGCTTGCCGGGTCAAGGCACATATAGGAGTTGATGCTTCCTGCTCCTCCCCCCTTCTCTCCTCTCTCTCTCTTTCTCTCTCTCTCTCTCCTCCCCTCTCCCTTTCCTCCCTAAATAAATAAAATCTTTAAAAAAAAGTTATGGTACCTTGAGGAATGTTAACAGTACATACCTTGGGGAGATGAGAAATGGTGAGTGGGGGTTAGTATTAACCTCCCTTTTTTTAACTTATTATTCTTTTTTAGACTTCATTCATTTTAGAAAGGAAAGGGGGAGGAGGAAGAAAGAGAGGTGGGGAGGAGGAGCCGGAATAATCAATTCCCATATGTGCCTTGACCGGTCAAGCCCAGTGTTTCAAACTGGTGACCTCAGTGTTCCAGGTCGACGCTTTATCCACTGCACCTCCATTTTATTGACATATCTTATGATAATTTCTCTAGCTAAAACTGAAAATTTAAAAATGTGATGTATTATATTAACATAATTTTATTACTTTAAATAATGCAGACACATGCTGTTTGTACATTAATTATCTTCCACATATTCAAAAGCCATTTAAAACGTAGGAGATTTTTCATCTTCATGGTCTTCTATAACACCTGAACTTTATTCCATGTGCTTGCATTATTTGAGTTTTAAAAATGACTTTGTCATCATAAAATGAAATAAAAAAAAAGCAAAGGTATTGATAAATTGAAGGCAAGTTTGACAAAACCATCATAACAAACCAAAGCTGGACTACAAATATAATTGTTAGTTTTCTAGTGATCAGTGCAAAAGGGGAAGTTCACAACATCCAGGAAATAAAAGCAGATTAATTTGCTCAGGGAGTTTAATGGTTTTTGTTATTAAGAACTGTGAGAAATTTCTCCTAGGAATCCTCACAAAGAAGATATTGTACAATACAGAATATTCTCATATTATTCCCATAACATGCACAATAACAGGCTTCACATGACTTCTCATAATGACTTCCCAAAGAAGCTGATGGCAACAAACCAAATGGCATATGCTAAAGCATTTCTGAAGAAGGCCAGTTAAATCTACACGCCCAAGACTCCCTTCTTTTTTATTTTTATTTTTTGTATTTTTCTGAAGTGAGAAGCGAGGAAGCAGAGACAGACTCCTGCATGTGCCTGACTGGGATCCACCTGGCAAGCCCACTAGGGGGCAATGCTCTGCCCATCTGGGCCGCTGCTCCATTGCAACCAGAGCCATTCTAGCACTTGAGGTAGAGGCCATGGAGACATCCTCAGGGGCTGGGCCAATTTGCTCCAATGAAGCCTTGGCTGCAGGAAGGGAAGAGAGAAATAGAGAGAAAGGAGAGAGGAAAGGGTGGAAAAGCAGATGGGTGCCTCTCCTATGTGCCCTGGCTGGGAATTGAATCTAGGACTTCCACATGCCAGGCCGACACTCTACCACTGAGCCAACCAGCCAGGACCCCAAGACTCCCTTCTTAATAGCATGGCTCTAACACCAGAAGGCCTGAGTTCAAATGATGGCTTTACCATATAACTTACTATAAGAACTTGGTCAAATGACTTGAATTTTCTGTGCCTCAGTTTCCTGACCTGAGCTGACCAACAGGGTTTTGTGAGAAACACAGGAATACATGCACAAATTTTAGCTCAGTACCAGGCAGAGAGGCAAATACACAATCCATGTGCTATCAAGCCATGTGGTATCTACACACTCATTTCTGAATTTTCTCTCTCCTATGCCTTTGGAGCATTGAGCATGCACAAACAAGACTGCAGTCCTTGCCGTAGTACAGACTTCAATGCCCTAGGAAAGAGTTTCCTTCTCTAAAGAGAGTCAGGGGCCTCGCACCAAGTAGAGGCCAGAGAGGATCACCTACAACCTGACATGAGTAAGGGAGTAATTGGAAACAATGCCAGGTTATTTCTCAGAGAATGTGATCAATATGCTTCATCACACCAAGATGAAGACAATAAGGCCTCAGTTTCTACCACATGGGGCAATTCATATCAACTTTCTTGAGATACATCCTAGGACCCTAAAAGAGATAACTTGCTGCTCAGCTATATATATTTCGTTTATATAAGTATTTATATTGAGCATTAACTATGCACCAGGCTATGCTCAATGAATTCTTATAAGACTTGTAAGTAGGTCAAATTATCATCTAATTTTACAGATAATGAAACTGAGGTACAGAGAAGTTAATTAACTTGTAACATGTCACATATCTAGTAAACGACAGAACCAAGACTCTGGTTCTTAAGCGCAGCATTGTATTATACCACATATTATATGCATCAACTCAAAGTTACAAAACAGCCACTGCAAAATTATAACTAGATGTAAGCCCTCCCCCAACATCCATCCCTACCAGCCCTGCAACCTAAAGATATGGACCAAGCTTTCCTTTACATAAGCCTTACTATAGAACAGCTCTGCTTCCTTGCGAGATTTAGGCTGTCTAAATAGTAAACCATTAATGTCATGTAAAGGAAAGCTTGGTCCATATCTTTGGGTTGCAGGGTTGGTAGGGATGGATGTCGGGGGAGGGCTTACATCTGGTAATAATCTGAAGATGAAGAGGATTCAGAAAATGGCCCTTAGAAATATTTAATTGCTCCAAAAGAAGACCATTTAGACCAGCTCTGCCCCTTACTACATACATGCTATGCCAGGTCTATAGAAGAGCAGTCAACATGGCCTATGTTCTATTCATGAAGCTGGGTCCACAGCAGATCCCTGTACTCAGCCTCCCACGTTGTTTCTGCTGGACTTCGTCAAGAAGGATTAACAAATCTAACAGGGATCTGGGGAGCACACAGTGTCCAAGACCAGGGCACTTTGTGTTGCTTGGTCTGAGTAATCCACATTTGTAATATGCCAGGCAAGCAGATGGTATAACATTTGGATGTAATATACAGTATGCTTAAAAAAAAGTCTATAATTCTAAGGGAACAGAAATGAATTAAAATGCTCTTACAAATCCATGATAAGCCAGATGTGCTGATCTACTCTATCAGACTTCAAGTAAATTCCCTGGGAACAGAGGTGGTATTTTTCTCTAAACTGAGGAGTGGAGGAATCATATCCTCACAACCCAAACTTCCTATGTTCTAACTTGCAGAGAATATTTTTACTTCCTAACACATATAAAGGTGGCTACAAAAGTATTTTTAATGATTAAAAAGGCACTGTTAATTTAAAACATTATGTGTACCAAAGGCAAGTTCCACACATGTTATTTGGTTAGTTCTCCAACACAATAACTACTACTTGGTTTGAAATTCTCCCTGATGTTAAAAAAAGAGAGAGAGAGGACAAAAACCAATGAAGAGTACCTTTAATTGTGATAATTTATGTTATGGATTTTTACAGTATGTGAGAAACTCCTAGCTATGGCCGTGGGGATTTTTCTTTCTTTTTTTTTTTGGCCAAAATTTGAACCCTCATCTGACAGATGACCCTCCCAAAGATTCCAACCACTGGAGGCGTCACTTTCTGAGAAGTACCACAACTACTTTTGAAAGAGTGGTAGTCAACAATGTATAACGGCGTCCCCCATTTGCTCACTCATTAAGTTGGAAAACCCTACTATTTAGTATACATTCCTTAAGGCTAACACCACTGACTTACTGGAAGGAAGGAAGGAAAAAAGGAAGGGAGGGAGGGAGGGAGGAAGGAGGGAGGGAGGGAGGGAGAAAGGAAGGAAGGAAGGAAGGAAAGAAGAAAGAGAGGGAGGAAAACCAATTGTCCTTAGAAGGGTAGTACAAACTATTATCAGCTACCAATGCACGGGTCTCACAGCCTTCCTTAAATATAGCTGAAAGCAAGGCACTTAAGGAATTAAAAACATTTTAACAGGTTTGAGGATAAAATAGGTGTCTGGTTGCAGAGACTATATACCTAGGGTTTTCTTAATTCATTTCAAGTGATAAAAAATTCTGCCCTACTATTTTATAAACTATCAAAATGTCTTCAAAATCTCTATATACTGATATCCAAGTTATATCTCCGAGAACAGAATGTCTTTTGCTTTTAGAAAAAGCTTAATATTTTTTTGTCAATTCATGTGTTCCTATTTCTCAAGAGAAAAATCAAAAATGTTTTCAGTGTCCCCAGGAAGCTAAGTATGAGGTCAGTGTGTGTGTGTGTGGTGGGGGAGGCAGGGGGGATGAGGTTGCACAAAAGGAAGGTCAGATGACTTTCAAAGCAAATTGTCAGTCAGCCCTGCTAACCATTCACAAAAACAATGATAAGGCAATCCCCTTCTTCTCCAACTGTTCTTCCCTTGGCTTCTATTTCACATTTACCAATATTCTTGTTTTGAACATATCAGACAAAGCATATTCTCTCAAAATTCTAATATGAGCTACTGAAGTTATGGAATGAGAAGGCATTTACTTATCAAAACTTCCATCTCCTTTAAGCATAAACGCCAGTTTCTGATACAGCCTGTCCACCACGGTTAAGTTCAGAATAACTTCCCTAGGGAAATTAACAACCTGCCTATGCCTCTGACGATGTCCTGACATTTCCAATTGGAAAGAACATTCAATTATCACAAAGGACCAAGCATAAACTGGGAAGTAGTGAAAATGGTATAATGAAGATAATTACAAGTTCTCCTTCAATTATCTTAATGTATGAAATATAAAAGAGTACACTCATTTTTTTAAAAGTTCACAATACTGTGATAAGCCATACAAGCATTTACAAGTAAGTACTGTCATCTGTCCATCAACAGGTGAAACAGTTGTCAACGGATAGATAGAAGGACTCTTGAAACTCTAGAAGTTCCTCTTGCAATTAATTCTGCCTCCTTGGTCTTACTTGCTGAACTTTAACTATCTGTACTTTTAACTTTTCTTATGATTCTACATTTTATCCATTTTGAAAATGTTTTTTTTTGTTGTTCTAGGTTGAGACAGGTCCACCTCCTCCTCCCCTCCCTCCTCCTCCTCCCCCTCCTCCTCCACCTCTTTAAATGTATATGTAGTCATAGGTACAGGTCTTTTACTTGCTACAAATGAAGGATAAATCAAAAGCCAGAGGAGTTAAGATGTATCATAAAAACCCACCTGTGTAGGTAGGACATACTATCCAGAATCCTAAACTCCATTCCAAACCCAGACGCTCAGGTGTTGGCAACTCCTGAATGTGCTTTATCATTTTAAAACGTTCACACATTTTTCACTTTGCACACAAGTCAATTTGGAATGAATGCTATCATCATATTTGGATCACTGATTGCTACCATCAAGGCACACTCACTCTTCTTAACCTTCTGGGGTCTATTTGCAAAGGAAGGACTTGAGAAGAATAAAACACAATAAGAAATTCACAAGCAAAAATGCTCCCTTGGAGCCCCAAATGCACACTGTCTATATTATTAAGGGTATTTGTATGACTACAGTTTAGTAGTATGTTACATCCAATTTAGCATAAACAGGCTTAGCTTTAAATCTTGGTTGTGCCCAGGCTGTGTGAAGAAAGGGTCTTGGTCATATCAATCTTCTTGGCCTTTAGATGCTGCATTTACCACAGCATTCTAGAGATTATCAGTAAGAATGTTCCTGTTGGCACTTTGTAGAAGTAAATGTGTTCTATAAAGCAGGAGTTTTGCATTGAGATCTCTGCTTATCATCAAGTAACAGGGCCTGAAATATTATGACATAAAATATACTTTAATACAAAGTGCTATGACTAACTGATGGTAAGGGTGTACTTTGAGATGGTTTTGCATTGGTGTGGCCACATTGATTCATCCATATGCTTCTATACCTTGCAAGTTACTACATACACTTTAAAAATAGAATGGCCTGCCCTGGCCAGGTAGCTCTGCTGGTTGGACTGTCATCTTGAAGCGCTGAGGTTGCCGACTTGATTCCCTGTCACGGCACATACAGGAACAGATTAATGCTTCTATCTCTCGTTCTATCTTCCTCTATTGATAAAATCAATAAATAAAATCTTAAAAAAAAATGTATGTCCAGGCCCTGGCTGGGTACCTCAGTTGGTTAGAGTGTCATCCAGACATGCCAAAGTTACAGGATTGATCCCCATTCCAGGAACATAAGAAAAGCAATTTAATCTAATCAACCACTAATCCAATTGAATGCTTAATTTAATCAGTCATTGATCTAAGAATAAGCCTAATCTAATCGGCCACTTGATATAATCAGCTATTAATCTAATCTGCTGTTGATGCAATCAGCCACTTTTGGTGGTGAGCACGTAATGGAGTATGCAGATATTAAATTGTGTTGTATACTTAAATTTTATATAATGTTATTAAGCAATGTAACCTCAATAAATTTTAAAAAATAACACAAAGCACAATTAAACCTCACAGATCTCTACAGAACACTTTTCACAACAGAAATCTTTCTCAAGTTTATATGGAATACTCTCCATATAGATCACATATTAGGCCACAACACTAGTCTCAATAAATTTAAAGTGACTGAAATTATACAAAGTATGTCCTACTGCAAAAATTAAACTAGGAATCAATATAAAGGAAGACTTGGTAAATCACAATATATGAAAATTAAGTGACACACTCCTAAGTGATAAATGGGTTGATGGAGAAATTATCAAAAAATTTGAAAATAATGTGAGATGAATAAAAACAAAAACATAATGTTGGGCAGATGAAATATATTATGCTCACTTTGTTAAAGATGGTTCTGCACATGTGGAAGCCTGTCGCCCAGGTGATTGCTTGGGATGGGCATGATTATGTTAATATGTGTTGGGGGAGGGCTTTTGTGCCAAAAGGTTTTAAAAGGAAGAGAGATCACGTTGTTCCAGGAGGAGAGTGACTGTGTTCTAGGAGGAGCCCATGCTGTAGGAGAAAAGAATAAGGTCACATGGAGACCAGGAGAAGCAGCCAAGATAGTGGAGCGTTCAAGGAGAAGCCAGTTTGTGCAGAGTTTGTGTAGAGAGAAGGAGATGGGGAACAGAGGTGAATAAGTCTGGTGAGCTAGAAACCTTTGATTCTAGGAAACTCAATAAGTCAGTAGCTTTGTGAGCACTAAATGAGTGGGTTTTGGAGCCCAGTGTGTGCTTTTACTTGCCCGCTGGGTACAAGCTAGGATTAAAGCTAATGGCCCACCAGTTCTTGGCTCCATTGTTTCATTACCGACTGTACAAATCTAATGTGAACCTGCATGGACTAGGTGGCTGTAATGGTGGCCATGTCTACTGGCTTTACACATAATATACCAAAACTTATGGGATTCAGTCAAAGAAGTGCTTAGAGGGTAATTTATAGCTCTAAATAGCTATATTAAATAATGATCTTAAACCAATAATCTAATCTTCAAATTTAAAAAACATAAAGAAGAGCAAACTACATTCAAAGTAAGCACAAAGAAGAAAATTATAAATATTAGAATGGATCTAATAAAAAAAAGAGAAAAATGAAAAGAAAAGAAATTAAAAGTTAATTCTTTGAAGAGAATAACAAAATCAATAAACTTTTAGCTAGACTGATGAGAAAAGAGAGATGGAACAAGGAAGGAGAGAGAGGAAAAACAGAGAGAAAGGAAGCAAGAGGGAGAGAGACTCGAATTATATTCTCAAGAATAAAAGAGAGACCATTACCACCAAAGAACTATAAGAAGGAATTGTAAGGAACTATTTTGAGCAATTATATGCCAACAAATTAGAGAACTTAGGTGAAATGAAAAATTCCTAGGAATATAAACTTATAAACTACCAATACTGAATCAAGGGAAAAAAAGTCTTCATAAACTTATAACAAGTAAGAATAAATTAGTCATTTAAAAACTTATCACAAGGAAAAGTTCAAGTTCAGACTTCACTTGCAAATTCTATTAAACATTTAAAAAGAAATTAACACCAATCCTTAATCTTTTTCACAAAGTAGAAGAGGAAGTAATATATCTGAACTCACTCTGTTTTAAACTGATGCCAAAACTAGACAAACATTTCAAGAAAAGGAAATTCCAAAGTTATATCTCTTTGAGGAGTTAATGAGTCTGACATTGAAAAGTTGATTATTGCAGCTTGGGGCCAACTGACAGGTTCAGATGAACCATAACATATCATTACATTTTCAGAGGTCATGCATTTAAGTAACCCCTTAAATTAAAATTAAGCAATATGAGGTTTTCTGTGACAGTGGATTCTTTGTGCCTTCACCCTGTTATAATCTGCCTGTTTGCTTCCTCTATCCCAGGCAATATGCCTCTACTTCCTTTATAAAACTGATTATGAAAACACTGAAAGAACTGCAGGGAGGCTGCCATGAACCTGCACAATTAGTAATTGTCCAGGTCCTGAGTGAGAACGGTATGGAATGAAGAAATAGACTCAAAGAGAGAAAAGATGGGATTGAGAGGTATCTGCAAGCTGATGACAAGCCAGAGCAACAAGCAAAGCTCCCAGTCTGCTTTATTATATAGTGCAGAGAATTAAAGCCTTTAAGCCATATGCAAATAAGGAAATCTCTAATACAAAGTCACTCATCTGAGGCATAAACGGGAATCCTCATAAGAGCGCGCCACCACCCACCATACAACAGTCAAGGGTGTGGGGGAAAGTTTAGTCTTAAAAAGAGTGTTTGAGAAGATCTTAGTATTAGAAGGGTGTTGAAAAGATCTTAGTATTAGAAGGGTGTTGAGAAGATCTTAGTCTTAGAAGGGTGTGTGGAAGATCTTAGTCTTAAAAAAGTGTGGGAAGATCTTAGTCTTAAAAGGGTGGGGAAGAGCTTAGTATTAAACTAAGCCCTAGGCTATAAGGACTTTGTCAGCTTACAGCCTGTCTGCCACAGAAGGCAACACACATTTTAAGTTCCCTGCTTGTCTTCAATATTTGATGACAATGTCCTTTGACTTTGATAGTTCACAGTATGATGGTACTTGTCTCAAAAGTTCATAGCATTCATTTGTAAGCCATCTGACTTCTCTTTTTGACTAATGAGCACTTTAGAAAACAAAAACAAGGGAGACATCAATTTTCCATCTTTAGTATTTTTTTCAACCAAATAATTCCTCCTTCATTCAGAACTTGTTGATGTGTTGAGAAAAGCAATGGAAGTAGATTATTAATTATTTCTCTTAAAATGCTAACATTTTGTTTCTTTTTATTTGACTAAATCTAATCTGCGATCTGAATATAAAAGGAAAGTAACTATCCACAGAAAATAACTAGTCTTTATGGTATTATGTAATGGCGTATAATGTGGAGAAGATGGTAAGTAATGGAGAAGCTTAGAGGCTAACAACAGAAGTACAATCTTGACACATAGACACCGCCATTTTTTGAAACCGGTATACTTTTTGTAAAGTCTATTATCACCTAATCTAATCAACTGCCTTGCCCAACCAACCACTTAATTTAATCAACACCCTGATGTAAACAAGGCATCTAATCTCAGTGGCCACTAATCTATTCAACTTCTAGCCAATAAAAGTGTTTAACCTAATCAGCACCCAATATGCTTGGGCCATATAATCTATAAAACATCCGGCAGCCTAATCTAATTTGTGCTGGCCAATCATGTGCTGATCTCATCAGCCACCAATCAAAATTGGCTGTGTGATCTGTGTCTTAATCCAATTGACACAGATTAAATGTAATCCATTTAATCTATTTGAGCTTTTATGATCTAATCAGCTGTTTGAACTGATCAGTGGCCAAATCTGAGCAACTGTTTAATCCAGTGGTTCTCAAACTTTTTGAAGTTGGGGCGCATTTAAAATCCTACAAATAATTTTAGGTGCACTATATACAAACTTCTGAGAAATATGTTATAATAATTAAGTCAAATATTAAAGAAAGAAAATATAAAGTCCAAGTGTGCTTTTATGGTAATTAAATGAAATAAATAGGACAAAATTAAATTTATTCTGACATTAAAAAACATTTTTATGTTACATTGAATTATGCTTTTTAGAATTCATAAAATAGAGGTGTTAAAAAATAAAAAAACAACAAAAAGTTATCTTTTATATATATAGATACATTCTTAGTAAGATTTAGTAAATTCGGCAGGTCCCAGTGTGAATGTGTTAAGTTTATTCATTCTTGTGTTTATAAGAAACATGAGCCTGATGTGTCCTAGCGATTTCTTCAATGTTTGGGCATATATTTGAAAGGCAAACTCTCATTTCTTCATCAATACATTGAAGAATTCCTCTCTTATTACTCTTAATTGTGTTGAGGGTAGAAAATCCTAATTCACATAAACAGGATGTTGAAAATTGTAGTAAAATGTTCAACGCTTTTTAAAATATTATCACATATTCTTCTTTTATAGAAACCCAAAAGGCTTCAAGAGACACTTCCTTATGTTTGATCATCAATCCAAAACCCCCACCATACATATCATCTTAACTTTATACCAAACAAAGGATAGAAGAAACTTGCCTCCAGTCTTTCCTGGGAACATGGGGGGTAGTGTAAACAATCTGGCACCACAGCTTAACAGCCTTTTGCAACCTAATCAGGCAAGTCAGGTGGGGGGTTAGGCAGACTGTCAGTGTACAGCCAATTCCCCACACCTCTGTCCCCCAAAAATCTGAACTCCAAAAACCCTGTTGGTTTTTTAGTCCCCAACAGGCACATATTTCTCTGAAATACCATAGGGCACACCTGGAAATCTTCTAGGGTGCACTAGTGCACCCTGGCGCACACTCTGAGAACTACTGGCTTAATCTAACCTTAACCTAATCAATTGTTAATTTAATAATTAATTAACTAATTAATTGCTTCATTTCATCAGCTGCCTGATCTAATCTGTTTACTTTAATTGGTCCCTAACTCAATCAGCCGCTAAAACTAAGCGCCACTTAATACAATGATCTGATAATATAATAAGTGCCTAATTAGATTGACTAATTAACCTAATCAACCACTTGATTTCATCAACTGCTTAATCTAAACAATGCTTGACACAAAACGAATGCTTCTCTCTTTCCCTTCCTCTCTCTGTCTCTCTAAAACCAACCAATAAATTAAAAAACAAACAAACGTATAGCCAGCGTACAGACCTTCATCACAGGCACCTATAACCTTGACTTTTACCTATTCCCATGACTACAAAGGACATCCAATTAAATCATTTTCTATAACAACACTTTATATAATATTACTATATCAACCTGTAATTTCTTTCTCTAGGCCTTGATGTCTTTTGATTCCTGAGATGCATGAAGAATCTGAGTTTAGAGTTTAAAAGTTTAGTAACTGAAAACCAAAGGTTTTCCATTTTAAATTCATTTGAAAGATATCTTGAGAGAGGCCAGTCACAGAATGGCTGATAATGAGAATCATCTCACCCTAGTATCTTTTCTTTCCAACATTAACACAGTGCAGAAAGGGCCATCTGACAACCACTTCTAAGCAGACATTTTCTATTTATTAAAGAGAAATATTTTTCATGTCTCAGGGCATATTGCTAAGACAGGGATTTGTAAATTCCATTTGGCTTATTGGTTTTGGCAGAATTTTACTGTCACATTTGTTAGCTTTGCTGGCATCAGATATCATTTCTGTGCTGTAGTAGTCCATAGAAAGACTGTTCTAGATTAGTGATAAAAACTAGGGGAACCAAAATAACAAAGGTAAAGATTTCAAAACACTCATCTGTAGCCGATAAACCTAACGACAAAAGATAATTGAAAACAATAACATAATTATCTAAGATAATTACACTATTTTAAAAAGTTTTTATTGAATTTATTGGGGTGGCATTGGTTAAAAAAATTATACAGGTTTCAGCTGCATAATTCTATCAATACATAATTCAGCTACACAATACATCATCTATATATTGTGTTGTGTGTTCACTAACCCAAGTCAAGGCTCCCTCCATCACCATCTATCCCCACCTCCAATTCACCCTCACCCTTTATCTCCTGCAATCCCCATACTATTGACTGTATCTACAAGTTTTTTCTTTGATTAATCCCTTCACCTTTATCCAGCCCACCAACTAGTATAGCACACCACAAAAGGTTCTCAGACAAGGTTTTTAAATATTCTGTTTCAAGGGAGAACTATAGCCTGACCTGTGATGCGCAGTGGATAAAGTGTCTGAGATCACCAGTTTGAAACACCAGACTTTCCTGGTCAAGGCATAAATGGGAGTTGATGTGTCCTGCTCTTCCCCCCTTCTATCTCTTTTCCTCTCTCTCCCCTCTCTAAAATGAATAAATAAAATCTTTTAAAAAAAAAGAACTATAATTTCTCCTCTTTGTATTGTTGGAAAAAAATTCCACCTGCATATGAATGTGCTTGTTTTATGACTAGTTCCCTGAGACAACCAAAATGACCATTATCTGTGTCAGATCCATGTAGTAGAAAAATGTATTCCACCAACAAAAGTTGAGCAGCCACTGAAAGCAGTAGCTGTGGTAAGCCCACTGGGGTTCAATCTCTTCCCTTTAGGATTTCATTTGAAAAATAGTCATTTACAAACAGAATACTTAATATATTCCATTATGCTTCAAAGGGACTTGCAAACCTTTAAATGACTTTAATTCTAGTGACAATGTTGTAAAAGCTGTTACTTCAAATGACCTGATTATGCTATATACCAGTTACCTTTAGAGAAGACAGACTTCATGTCCACATTATTCACTCTATGTACCCAAGTGTACAATGTATACAAAGGCTGATTGTTGGACAAAGATGTCTATAAATATCTTTATCGACTGGAGAAAAAGAACAGTGCCCTGGCCACAGAATTAAAACATGTGTCCTTATTATCTTTCCAACATGACTTTTCATTCACTCTTACAAGGAACAAAACTGAACAAATGTGAAAGAGTGTGCTTTTATGAGACAGAGCAGAAAGGAGAAGTTAATTCCTTTAAGACATATGCAAGAGGCTCTCTATGTCCTTAACCCTTTGAGTAGTACGAACGTTCATGTATGTCCTCGTGTCTCCTGACCATCCAGATACATCCATACATGTGTAAGGCAACATTAAAAAAGGCAAATGTATGTTCTTCTTGTTTCCATAAATTGGTTATCAAACAAACATGATTTTAAGTTAATAAAACTGTTACTGGAACTAATTTCATTTTTTGAAAAAAACCAAAACTCACTCCCGAGGGTCAGTAAGCATGAAAAAAACTCACTGCTCAAAAGGTTAAGGTAGGGAGGGTGAGGGAGAAGCCAGATTCTCCAGGATACTTTGTTGTTGCTCATGTAAAAATAAATTAGTTTTCTGTTATTTTATTTATTTACTTTTTTATTGGTGACCTAACCCATCATTTTGACTATTTGTAAATGTTCTGATCTATTTAAACCTGAAATACAATTTTAAAAAATGGTTAAAAAAATAAAAAGCTGTTATTTTTTTCATTTTTTAAATACCTCATCCTGTTTATCAGGTAAGAACTCAGGACTTACCAGCCATTAATGAATTTTGCAGTTAATTAGGTATGCTTGACTTTCCTTTGAAAATAAAGGGCTTGATCTCTGATAATGGTTACATGACCTAATCTCTATGATCAAGCAATAAATTTTTTAAAATTTTATTTAGACAATTAATTTTAAGAGGATGACATTGGTCAACTAGAGTATATAGATTCAGAGAAAATATCTCCAGATCATTTTGATATTCGTTACGTTGTATACCCACCCCCCAAGTCAAATCGTCCCCCATTACTTTTTATTTGGTTTTCTTTATGCCCCTCCCGTCTCCCCTCCCCCTCCCTGTGTTCCCTTCCCTTCTTCCTGGAAACCACTGCACTCTTATCTATGTCCATGAGTCTCAATTTTGTGTCCCACCTATGTATGGAATCATACAGTTCTTAGTTTTTCTGATATCACTCAGCATAATGTTATCAAGGTCCATCCATGTTGCTGTAAATGATCCTATGTCATCAATTCTTATGGCTGAGTAGTATTCCATAGTATATATGTACCACATCTTCTTTATCCAATCCTCTAATAAAGGGTTTTTTTGTTGTTTCCATGTCTTGGCCACTGTGAACAATGCCAAGCAATAAATGAACTAAACTAACATTTAGTTTTGGAAATTAAATTTATAAGAATTATTCATAAACTTGCTCCTGTCATTAGTTTCCATCTTTAGAGGCTATGTTTTGATCATCCACCTGAATGGAGGCAAAAATGCACAGGTTAACTGGCAGCAGAGAGTGAAAAATTTCGAATTAACCAAGCTTCTGGCCACAGATCCACTGGTGGCTCTAATGACTGGCTTCTTAAAACCACATTCTCTTATTTGATTAGCATTGCCACTGCCTGTCACCAAATGCCACTACAATCAACAGTCACTTAAAACCATTTTTTTAAACAGATCTTACACAAAATTACAGATCTTAATTAAATTACATTTAATTATATGAGGGTTGTGATACTGCAGATAAACAAAATGAGATAGTACATAGGAAAAGGAGACTAGTAAACAATATGCCACAGAGAAATGCTTTACCAGCTAATAAATCATTAATGGTTACAGTAGCAGGGTCTTGTTTTATGACCTGCCTAATAACTGGGATATAAGCCAGCCTCTCAGCCCTCGTCCACTGTTGATGGGGATGAACACTGGTGCAACTGTCATGAAAAACACTGTGGAGGTGCCTCAAAAATATGAAAAATGGAATTGTCTTGACCTAGCCATTCTACTTCTGGGAATCTACCTGAGGAAACCCATAACACTGATTTGAAAGAATATATGCATCCCTATGTCCACTGCAGCCTTATTTATAATAACCAAGGTTTGGAAGCAACCCAAGTGCCAAGCAGGTAAAAAGTTGTGGTACATTTACACAAGGGAATACTACTCAGCCATAAAAAGAAGGTGCTCTTGCATTTTGTAACAGTATGAATAAACTTAGAGGGTATAATGCAAAGTGAAATTCAGTCAGAGAAAGACAAGTACCCTATGATTTCCCTTATATGTGGAATCTAATGATCCAAATGAACAAAATAGAAAGAGACTCACAGATCTGGAGAACAGACTGACAGCTGTCATAGGGGAGGAAGACTTGGGGTATTGGGTGAAAAAGGTGAAGGGATCAAGCAGTACAAACTGGTAGTTACAGAACAGCCAGAGATGTGAATTACAGCATAGAGAATATAGTCAATAATGTCAGGATGAGTATGTGTGGGGCCAGGTGGGTACCTGAAGCAGCAGGCAGACCATTCTGTAAAGTACATCATTTTCTAACAACTTTGCTATATGTCTAAAACTCACATAGAATAATATTGAATGAAAACTATAATTTAAAAATAAATTTAGAAAATAAGACACATATTTGGAAAATGGAACCTGGGCTTCTATGTGTTAGACCTGAATCAGATGAAAGTCACTTTAAAAACCCTAAGTAAGTTATTTCCTTCTTTCTTCTTCCCTTTGGTTCACAGAACTAATTTACTATTGTTCCAAAGGCTGTGAGGGAGATTGTTAACGAGTATAATGACCATTCTGAAAGAGAAACATTTTTTTTTTATCTTACACACTGTCCTTAAGAGAAGAAAGAGAAAATGCTACCTTCACAAGACGTGAAACCTAAGTTAAAATAGAGCCAAGGTTGCTATACAAAAGTACACAATTATAACATGCATCACTGTAAAATACCACAAGGCAAACTCCTCTTTAATCATCTCAGCATTGTTGTACATAAGGCAGTTAGCAAGTCTAATTCTTATCATATAAGAAAAATTAGGCCCTGGCCAGTTGGCTCTGCAGCAGAGCATCGGCCACGCATGTGGAAGTCCCGGGTTTGATTCCTGGCCAGGGCACATAGGAGAGGCACCCATCTGCTTCTCCACCCTTCCCCCTCTCCTTTCTCTCTATCTCTCTCTTCTCCTCCCACAGCCAAGAATCCATTGGCTGTGGGAGGGGAAGAGACTCCGTGGCGCTGAGGATGACTCCATGGCCTCTGCCTCAGGTGCTAGAATGGCTCTGGTTGCAACGAAGCAACACCCCAGATGGGCAGAACATCGCTCTGTAGTGGGCCTGCCAGGTGGATTCCTGTTGGGTGTATGCAAGAGTCTATCTGTCTGCCTCCCCACTTCTCACTTTAGAATATACAAAAAAAAGAGACAGAAATAGGAAAAATTTACAACACAGATTAAATGCTCACTTCCCAAGACCTCTTTGTTCCTTTACAAAGAAACTTTCTCTCCCTGGAATCCCTACTCCTCTTTCTCTTACCATCCAATCTGCTCATGCTACTTACTCCTCACTCCTACCTGCCCAACCCCTGTGACCAATCCATGGGATTTATATAATTCCAAAAGCAGAGAAAAATTTTTACCTTACATTGTTTAAGAAGAGTGATACTTGAGGTATGAAGCAATAAGTAACTGTTGGTGCTTTTACAAAGATGACTATTTGGTAGCAGGAAAAACAAAAATACACATTCAAAACTGTACAGAAATCCTGTTAAGATGTTATGATCACAGAAGGGCTACACTAATACACCATGTAGCTGCCATCAGTGCAGACCGAGTAAGTAGACTTCTGGCAAATCCCTATTCAGAAATCACTAGGAAACTGTTTAAGGGATGACATCAGAGTAACAGCAGTGTGAGAGATACTCCTTATCTCTCCCCTTGAAATTTCAACAAATTGAACAACTGTAAGAGAGAGACAGAACCCAGCTGGGCTCAGAAGCACACCTGAAAGATCTGCATATTGAATGGACTAAAGGTAGAACATGTTAAAAAGGGGTGTGGAAGATAGAATGCACTCCCGGTAGGCTCTAAAGAGAAGAGAAGCCAGAGTGACTGGTTTTTTTTTTCTCTCTCTCTCTCGGGACTAGGGGGAGGAGGAAAGCTCAGGCTTTCTGGGTTTTGTCTGCCAGGGATATGGAGAGGAAAACCTGGAGTGACTGGGTCTCATTCTGGGGCAGGAGCAGAGGGACAGAGGAGCAGAAGGGGAGATACTAAACCAAAGCAGCCAGAGTGTGGGGTCATGGCCAGTGTTCCCATGGTCTGTCTGTAGCCCACATGCAGCACAGAGACAGAGGAAACCAAAGTGAAGCTTCCTCAGCCTCCTAGATCCTGCCTCCCTCTCCTCACGGATAGGAAGAGTGGCAGAGACAGACACCACAGCTAGCTCTCTAGAGAAACTCTCTCCCGCGAAGAACAGAGGTGCTCCATGTCTGGCCCCTAGGTCTATTAAGAAGTGGGGAGGAGAGCACAGAGGCCTGAGTTCACCATGGCTAAAGCAATAAAACCGTAAAGCTGTAAAGCCCTCACAACACACCCCACCCACTAACATGACTGCGGCCCTGCCTGCATTATTGTGACATCAATATCTTAGGTGAGGTCAGCCCAGGAATATCACAGAGCTAAAACTTGTAATATAGCAACATCGACTAAAAGAAAACAGTAACCTCAAACTGAAAAAAAAGTTTTCCTTTCTTTTTTTGTCTTTCCTTTTCTTCCTTGTTTCTTTTTTACTTTTTTGAAATTCATTTTCTTTAATTTTTATATTTTTCATATTTTTGTAGGTATTTTATTTGCTTTTTATTTTTCTTGGGTTTTGCTTTTTGTTTTCTGTGGTTTTTCCTTTTTAGTTTTAATTTTTTTATATACTTCATTGGATTTTTCAATTTTTCTTTTTCATTTATTTAGTTGTTTTTTGTTAGAGTTCTTAACAATATTACTCCCAAATGACATCAAGAAAGGAATCAAATACCATGGCTACACAAGACAGACAAGTAATTAAAATATATATATATATCCAGAAAGAAATCTTAATTTCACAGAAACCTTGGAGTTAAATGGTAGAGAATTCAAAACTGAAGTTCTTTAAAATCTCAATAAGATGCATGAAAACAATGATAGGCAATTAAATTAGCTCAAAAAACAAATTAATGAACAAAATAAGTACTTCACCAAGGAGACTGAAACTTGACAAACAGAAATAAAGAAATACATGAACTGAAATCTGAAGTAGTAAGTTTATCTAATAGAACAGACCAGACAGAAGAGAGGATCAGTGTCATCGAAGATAGGCAACTAGAGGTGAAGGGCCCACATACTGAAAACTACAAAGCATTTATTGAAAGAAATTGAAAAAGACACAATGAAATGGAAAAATATTCTATGTTTATGGATTGGAAGAATCAACATAGTTAAAATGGCCATATAACCCAAATCAATATACAAATTTAATGCAATCCCTATCAAAATCCCAATGTCATTTTTTAAAGAAATAGAACAAAAAATCACCACCAGGTTTGTATGGAACCAATAAAAAACCCCGAACAAGGGAGCAAGATGGTGACGGAGTAGGCGGACGTACCAACTTCCAACTCCCAGAACCAAAGTGGATTACAACTCAATTTTAAGAACCACCACCTGGATAAACCAACTTTGAACAAAACTAAGTGGACTCTTCAACCAAGGAACACAGAAGAAGCCACATTGAGACTGGTAGGAATAGCGAAAACGGGAAGAGGGCTGCCCAGCTCCCCGGAGCAAACGGCAGCCCGGAGAGACCCGTGTGGCGGGAGGAGAGTTTGGTGGAGAGGGAGGGACCTGGGTCCCAGGAACCAAGCCCCAGCCTCCAGTCCTAGAGCCTAGAAGAGGCGTTTGGACAGTATTGAGCTGTGAAACAAGTGAGGGAGCTCCCAGGCCTACAGTGTGGAGTATTAGGTCCCTTCCTACTCTGCTGAGGGCTGCTTGGGGTTTTGGGGCGGCAGGACGCTGAAAGGCGGTTCTGTCGGCGTGGGCAGAGGCCAAGCCGGTGGGAGAGCAGTCTAGCCCAGAGGGTGAGAAGGGACCGCGAAAGCGGTCCGGAAGCTGCAGGCCCGCCGTTAATCCCACTTACGGGGACAAAGCGGGAGGCCAGGAACGGGCAGGCCCAGCGCAAGCCGGCCCTGACAGCGGGGACCGGGCTAGGACCAGGGACGGGCAGGGGCTGTGGCTGAGCTGACGCTACCAGTCCCCTACCCCCCCCACCCCACCACCAGGCCGGAGAAACCGCGGTTGGCCAGTATACATGCGCGAGCGGGCTCCGAGCGCGGGAACGGGGTGGACCCCGAGACAAGTGGAGGCTTGCAGCTGAGCCCATGCTACTATCCCCATCCGGCCGGAGAAACCCCGGATAGCATTCATACGTGCACAAGCGGGCTCCGAACGCGGGGGCGGGGTAGAGTCCGGGATGAGCGGAAGTATGCAGCTCGGCGGAAGCCAGCAAACACGCCCGCCACAATAAACCTTGGTTTCCGACCCTGCGCAGAAGGGCTCTGGCCTCGAGGGCGGGGCTAAAGCTCCGGACGGGCAAAAGCTTACAGCTGAGAGCACGTCAAAAGCCCCGCCTAACCCGCGGAACTGTAGCGAGCAGGCTCCGACTGCTGGTTCTGGGCGGAAGTCCGGAAATAGGCTGGGTCCGCAGCTGAGGAAAGGTGCTCACCTCTACCCTTGGTGCTAATCTTGTGGCTTCAGTCACAGCCCCTCCCACGGAGGAGAGGCAGAAATCATAGCAAAAGCCACAGTGGGCCGGCGCTGGCAACGCTCATACCCAACCACCCTAGGCACTGGCAGAGGGGGTGGGGGGCCTGCAGATAGACCACACCTAGAGAACACAAAGGCAACACCTACTGGACTCCAGTGGCCACAACTTGCTTATACACAGAAAAAATGGGCAGGCAGAGGAATGCAAACCAAATGAATCAAGAGAAATCCCCAGAGAAGGACCTGAATGAACCAGATATAACCAAATTACCAGAAGCAGAATTTAGAATAATGATAGTTAGGATGTTCAAAGAAATTAGAGCAACAATGGATAGTCATTATGAACACCTAAATAAAGAGATAACAAGTATAAAAAATGAAATTGAAATAATAAAAAAGAATCAGACAGAAATGACAAATACAGTATCAGAACTGAAGACCACAATGGAAGGAATTAAAAGCAGGATGGATGACGCTGAGGATCAAATAAGCGAGTTAGAGGACACAATAAACAAAGGCACAGAAGCAGAGAAGAAAAAGGAAAAGAGACTTAAAAAATGTGAGGAAACTCTAAGGGAGCTTTGTGACAACATGAAGAGAAACAACATTCGCATCATAGGGGTGCCTGAAGAAGAGGAGAGAGGACAGGAAATGGAAACTTTGTTCAATCAAATCATAGCAGAAAACTTTCCTAAATTAAGGCTGGGAAACACTCCACACATTCAAGAAGCACACAGAACTCCATTAAGGAGAAACCCAAAAAAATCTACACCAAGACACATCATAGTTAAAATACCAAAGCTAATGGATAAAGAAAAAATTTTAAAAGCTGCTAGAGAAAAAAAGACTATCACCTACAAAGGAACCCCTATAAGCATGACATCGGACTTCTCAACAGAAACACTTGAGGCCAGAAGGGAATGGCAAGAAATAATCAAAGTAATGCAGAACAAGAACCTACAACCAAGACTACTTTATCCAGCAAGGCTAACATTTAAAATTGAAGGAGAAATAAAGAGCTTCCCAGAAAAAGAAAGCCTCAAGGAATTCATAAAAACCAAACCAATCCTGCAAGACATACTAAGGGGCCTCTTGTGAACAGTTTAAAGGGAGGAATGAATAGAGCAAAAGAAGAATACAGCTTTAAAGAATAAAATGGCAATAAACAACTACATATCAATAATAACCTTAAATGTAAATGGATTAAATGATCCAATCAAAAGACATAGGGTAGCTGCATGGATAAAGAAACAGGACCCATACATATGCTGTCTACAAGAGACACACCTTAAAACAAAAGATGCTCATAGACTGAAGGTAAAAGGATGGAAAAAAATATTTCATGCAAATGGAAATGAAAAAAAAAGCAGGGGTAGCAATACTTATATCAGACAAAATGGACTTTAAAACAAAGGCTGTAGTAAGAGATAAAGGAGGGCACTACATAATGATAAAGGGAACAATTCAACAGGAAGATATAACTATTGTAAATATCTATGCACCAAATATAGGAGCCCCGACATACATAAAGCAGACTTTGATGGATATAAAGGGAAAGATTAACAGCAATACTATCATAGTAGGGGATTTCAATACCCCTCTAACAACACTGGATAGATCCTCAAGAAAGAAAATTAATAAAGAAACAGCAGACTTAAAGGATACACTAGATCAACTTGATTTAATAGATATCTTCAGAACTTTTCACCCTAAAGCAGTAGAATATACATTCTTCTCAAGCGCTCATGGTACGTTTTCTAGGATAGACCACATGTTAGGACACAAAAATGGTCTCAATAAATTTAAGAAGATTGAAATCATATCAAGCATTTTCTCTGATCACAATGCCATGAAACTAGAAATTAACCACAAAAGAAAAAATGAAAAATACTCAAACACTTGGAAACTAAATAGCATGTTATTAAATAATGAATGGATTAACAATGAGATCAAAGAAGAAATAAAAAAGTTTCTAGAAACAAATAATAATGAGCATATATCAACTCAAAATTTATGGGACACAGCAAAAGCAGTTCTGAGAGGGAAGTTTATTGCACTACAGGCATATCATAAGAAGCTAGAAAAAGCTCAAATAAGCAACCTGACCCTGCATCTAAAAGAACTAGAAAAACAACAACAAATAAAACCCAAGACAAGTAGAAGAAAGGAAATAATAAAGGTCAGAGCAGAAATAAATGACATAGAGGCTAAGGAAACAATACAGAGGATCAATGAAACAAGAAGCTGGTTCTTTGAAAAGGTAAACAAGATTGATGAACCTTTAACTAGACTCACCAAGAAAAAAAGAGAGAGGACTCAAATAAATAAAATTAGAAAGGACAGTGGAGAAATAACAACTGACACAACAGAAATACAAAGCATTGTAAGAAAATACTATGAAGAACTATATGCCAAAAAATTAGACAATCTTGGTGAAATGGACAAATTTCTTGAATCATATAACCTTCCAAAAATCAATCTGGAAAAATCAGAACACCTAAACAGACCAATTACAGCAAATGAGATCGAAACAGTTATCAAAAAACTTCCAAAAAAGAAAAGTCCTGGGCCTGATGGCTTCACAAGTGAATTCTATCAAAAATTCAAAGAAGAACTAACTCCTATTCTCCTCAAGCTATTTCAAAAAATTCAAGAGGAAGGAAGACTTCCAAACTCCTTTTATGAGGCGAGCATAATTCTGATCCCAAGAAAGGGCAAAGACAACACAAAGAAAGAAAATTATAGGCCTATATCCCTGATGAATTTAGACGCTAAAATTCTCAACAAAATATTAGCCAACCGGATCCAGCAATATATGAAAAAAATCATACACCACGATCAAGTGGGATTTATTCTGGAGAGGCAAGGCTGGTTCAATATTCGCAAATCAATCAATGTGATTCACCACATAAACAAAAGGAAGGACAAAAATCACATGATAATTTCAATAGATGCAGAAAAGGCATTTGATAAAATCCAGCACCCATTCATGCTCAAAACTCTCAGTAAAGTGGGAATACAGGGATCATTCTTTAACATGATAAAGGCCATCTACGATAAACCGACAGCAAACATCATACTAAATGGACAAAGATTAAAAGCAATCCCCTTAAGATCAGGAACCAGGCAGGGTTGCCCACTTTCACCACTCTTATTCAACATAGTTCTGGAAGTCCTAGCTACAGCAATCAGACAAGAAGAAGAAATAAAAGGCATACAAATTGGAAAAGAAGAAGTAAAACTGTCATTATTTGCAGATGATATGATATTGTATATTGAAAACCCTAAAGTCTCAGTCAAAAAACTACTGGACCTTATAAATGATTTCAGCAAGGTGGCAGGATATAAAATTAATACTCAGAAATCAGAGGCATTTCTATACACCAACAATGAAATATCAGCAAAAGAAATTAAGGAAACAATCCCCTTCACTATTGCAGCCAAAAAAATAAAGTACCTAGGAGTAAATTTAACCAAGGAGGTTAAGGACTTGTACTCGGAAAATTATAGAACATTGATAAAAGAAATCAAGGAAGATACAAACAAGTGGAAGCACATATTGTGCTCATGGCTAGGAAGAATAAACATCATTAAAATGTCTATATTACCCAAAGCAATTTATAAATTCAATGCAATACCAATTAAAATACCAATAACATACTTCAAAGATATAGAACACATATTCCAAAAATTTATATGGAACCAAAAAAGAACACGAATAGCCTCAGCAATCTTAAAAAGAAAAAATAAAGCAGGAGGTATCACTGTTCCTGATATCAAGGTTTACTACAAGGCCATTATACTCAAGACAGCCTGGTACTGGCATAAGAACAGGCACATAGAGCAATGGAACAGAACAGAGGACCCAGAAATAAACCCACAGCTTTATGGACAACTGATATTTGACAAAGGAGGAAAGAACATACAATGGAGTAAAGACAGCCTCTTTAACAAATGGTGTTGGGAAAATTGGACATCTACCTGCAAAAAAATGAAACTAGACCATCAACTTACACCATTCACAAAAGCAAACTCAAAATGGATAAAAGACTTAAATGTAAGTCGTGAAACCATAAGCATCTTAGAAGAAAACATAGGCAGCAAGCTCTCCGACATCTGTAGCAGCGGTATATTTGCCGATTTATCTTCATGGGCAACTGAAATAAAAGGCAAGATAAACAAATGGGACTATATCAAACTAAAAAGTTTTTGCACAGCTAAAGACAATAGGAACAGAATAAAAAGACAAACCACACAATGGGAGAACATATTCGGCAGCACATCTGATAAGGGGTTAATAACTAAAATTTATAAAGAACTTATAAAACTCAACACCAGGAAGACAAACAACCCAATCAAAAAATGGGCAAAAGAAATGAATAGAAATTTTTCCAAAGAGGACATACAGATGGCCAATAGGCATATGAAAAAATGCTCAACATCACTAATCATTAGAGAAATGCAAATTAAAACCACAATGAGATATCACCTCACACCAGTCAGAATGGCACTTATCAGCAAAACAACACAGAATAAGTGCTGGCGAGGATGTGGAGAAAAGGGAACCCTTCTGCACTGCTGGTGGGAATGCAGACTGGTGCAGCCACTGTGGAAAACAGTTTGGAGATTCCTCAGAAAATTAAAAATCGAATTGCCTTTTGACCCAGCTATCCCACTTTTAGGAATATACCCTAAGAACACCATAGCACTGTTCGAAAAGAAGAAATGCGCCCCCATGTTCGTGGCAGCATTGTTCACAATAGCGAAGATCTGGAAACAGCCCAAGTGTCCGTCAGAAGACGAGTGGATTAAAATGCTTTGGTACATATATACTATGGAATACTACTCGGCCATAAGAAATGATGACATTAGATCATTTATAACAAAATGGATGTACCTTGATAACATTATACGGAGTGAAATAAGTAAATCAGAAAAAAGAAAAACTGAGAACAGCACGATTACATATATAGGTGGGACATGAAAGTGAGGGTATGAGACATGGACAAGAGAGTGGTGGTTATGGGATGGGGGGAGGGAGGGAAGAGTGGGATAGGGAGGAGGGGAGGGACGCAGGGAAAACCAGATTGAAGGTGACAGAGGACAATTTGACTTTTGGTGATGGGTATGCAACACAATTGAATGATAAGATAACCTGGAGATGTTTTCATTGTACATATGTACCCTGATTTATTGATGTCACCCCATTAGAATTAATAATAATAAAATATATATATATATATATATATATATATAAAAAAAACCAAACAACCAAAGCAATCCTGAGAAAAAAAAATGAAGCTGGAGATATCATACTACCTGACTTCAAATTATACTATAGAGCCACGATAATCAAAACAGCATGGTAATGGCAGAAAAACAGACATATAGACCAATGGAAGAGAATCAAGAGCCAAAAACCTCATATAGTTGGACAAATAATTTTTGACAAAAGAGCCAAAAACATACAATGGAGAAAAGAAAACATTTTCAATAAATGGTGCTGGAAATATTGGAAAGCCACATGCAAAAAAACAAAACAAAACAAAACAAAAAAAATATGAAACTTGACTATAATTTGTCCTTGCACAAAAATTAATTCAAAATGAATCAAAGAGCTAAATATAAGATATAAAACAATAAATTACATAGAAGAAAACAAAGTACTAAACTCCTGGACCTTGGCCATAAAGAACAATTTATGAATTTGACCCCAAAGGCAAGGGAAATAAAGGTAAAAATAAATGAATGGGATTATATCAAACTAAAAAGCTTCTGCAGAGCAAAAGAAACTGACAACAAAACAAATAGGAAGCCAACTCAATTAGAGATGATATTTGCAAACAATAGCTTCAATAAGGGGTTAATATACAAAATATATGAAGAACTCACAACGCTCAACAATAAATAAGCAAACAATCCAATTAAAAAATGGGGAGAAGACCTGGATACTTCTTCCAAGAAGCCATACAAATGGCCAACAGATACATAAAAAAATGCTCAACTTTGCTAGCTATTAGAGAATTGCAAATAAAAACTACAATGAGATACCACCTCCCACCTATTAGATTGGCTATTATCAACAAGTCAGGTAATAAGTGTTGGAGAGGCTGTGGATAAAAAGGAACATTTATTCGCTGTTGGTGGGAATGCAAATTAGTACAACCATTATGAAATAGAGCAGAGGTCCCTAAACTATGGCCCCCGTGAGCCAAATTGCGGCCACCTGAGGCCATTTATACGCCCCCGCCGCATTTCCGGAAGGGGCACCTCTTTCATTGGTGGTCAGTGTATGGAGTACTGTATGTGGCGGCCCTCCAATTGTTTGAGGGACAGTGAACTGGCCCTCTGTGTAAAAAGTTTGGGGACCCCTGGAATAGAGTATGGAGGTTTCTCAAAAAATTAAGAATAGAGCTACCATATGACCCAGCAATCCCTCTACTAGGTATCTACCAAAAAAACCCTCAAAAACACTGGTACATAAAGACACATGCACCCCCATGTTCATCGCAGCATTATTCACAGTGGCTAAGACATGGAAAAACCAAAATGTCCTTTGATAGAGGACTGGATAAAGGAGATGTGATACATATACTATATATACAATGGAATACTACTCACTCATAAGAAATGATTACCTATTGCCATTTACAACAACATGGACAGACCTTGATAACATTATACTGAGTGAAATAAGTAAATCAGAAAAAGCTAAGAACTGTATGATTTCACACATAGGTGGGATGTAAAACTGAGTCTCATGGACATAAATAAATGAGTGGTTACCAGGGGGAGGGGGATGGCAGGAAAGGGTGAGGGGGAAGAATAGTAAAGAGGAATAAATGTACAGTGACGAAAAATGATTTGACTTTTTTGGGTGGTAGGTACACAATATAATCAACGGTTCAAATATTATAAAAATGTTTACCTGAAACTTATGTACTCTTTTATTGATTAATGTCGCCCTGTTAAATTTCATTTTCTAAAAAAAAAAATAGAATCACTAGAGTCAGATGAAGTAGAAAAAAGCAACTAGATCCTGTCTCTGGAATGTAATAAATAAATAAAGGAGGAAAGATACTTTAAATTGCCCCAAGATGTTTCTATGAATTAATCTGCTGATTAAGTGCTTTATGAGTTGAACTATTTCATTTAAGGATGGCATTCATATTTGTTGGTAAGGCCAAAGAAATTAACAACTGATGGGCCATTCTTAGCGTTCAGAGTAGGAAGGAAGGCTCTGTGGATTATTTGATGGCATAGACAGACATGACAATAGCATAGAGGGCACTTTTTCCTCTGGCTCTTTTCTGGAATTATCAGATATTTCTTGGCATTTGTGATTCCTGTACCTCCCCTCCTTTCAAGAGACACAAATCCAGTGCCTGCAAGATGGAAAATAGAAATTCAGGATATACCTTATCCTACCCATATGGACAGATGTTTCTTTGGCTCTTGCCATCTATTCTCCTAACAGAATTAAACCTGGGGCAAGTAAACAAGTACAGACAAAATATTAGTATGTGCGACAGCAGCTCCTTTTATAAAATTTAAAGAATGTTTGCTTTCTTATTGCTTTCTCCCCTCCTCTATTTTGAAATTTGTCTCATTTCTTCTTATACCTTATTTAACATAACTTAGCCATCAGCACAATCTCATCTACCTCATGGACAAATAGCAAATCTGACTCAACAACTATTTATTATTTATTTTCAGGAACTGACCTAGAGGTGATTAAAGTAAGGTTGGGGAAGCACCTGGGTAACCATGTGACAAGTAACGGTCTGTCAATCTCTTCAGAGTTCACTATGGGGACTCTGTTGTAGCACAGAAGAGGCAGAGACTTAGGATAGACAGCCCAGAGAGAGGAGAAGAAGGGGAAGGGGAAGAGGAAGGACGAGAAGAAGAGGAAGAGGAGGGAAAGGAAAAGGAGTTGAAGCTGGAACAGACTTAGGTAATGGGTAGGAGTTAGCCAGGTCAGGAAGGGGTGAGACCATTTCTGTCTAACACTGGCAGAGTTGCTATGGGGGGAGGGGGAAACAGATCTCTCCCGTTACAAAGTGAAGTTTTCTACTTTCTAGTACAGGAAGCTAAAAACTTTTCTCTGTTAAAAATATAAAAATAGGATTTCTGAAAAATCCAAAGCTTATATAATTTTAGCAGAAATGAAACACTTTTAAAACTAAAAATATTCTTGCACTTCATAATTTTTCTTCCTTTCTTGCCGTCAGATGCCACATTAAGACATAAAGTAATAATATCAATGAATAGGTTTGCTTTTTAGGAATTGACCAATCATTGAGATGGAGTATTTTTACTGAGAGGTCATTTTACAGTGACAAATGTGGGCAAAGAATCACCCAAGCTGGTGTTGAATGCCAGCTCTGTCACTTAGAGTTAGTTACCAA
Source organism: Rhynchonycteris naso (assembly GCA_037038555.1). NCBI lineage: Eukaryota > Metazoa > Chordata > Mammalia > Chiroptera > Emballonuridae > Rhynchonycteris > Rhynchonycteris naso. The sequence continues at coordinate 66,397,991 of CM072997.1, forward strand.
ACCTCTGTGAGCCTGTTTCCTTTCTCTTTTAAGCGGGGTAATAACATAAACCTCAGAGGGCTAGGGAGATCAATGAAATACCGCAATACCTGTCTTAGCACAGAACATCACAGGGCAGCAGGCTGAGGGAGCACATGGCTGCTAAGGCTGGACGCCCTTTTTCATTCCCTGAAAGTCAGCTGCCTGCTCGCCTCTACAGGTCACAGAACTAAAACATATTTTTAAATTATTTGTCTTATGTACTAAGCATAACATTAAATAACAGTTTCTATTTCTCCCCCAAAAAGTATTCACTATCTTCATTGAAACATGAATAGCCTTTGATTTTCTCTCCCTTCTGCTAAGTTTGTGACTCTAAATGAAAAAAAGGAAAGTGCTTTCTACCTCTGTGAAAAAGATCATAACAGAAAGAGCTACTTATTTATTTACTTATTTGCACCAGGTAATAAGTCATTTTTCTGGAAAAGAAACAGAAATCTTTTTGAAAGTTTCACTTTTCCTTTTTTAGAAGTTGCTTTTAAATACACTGAGAACGTTCTGCCTGTCTCCTTTTCTCTTTTTAAAAATTCAACACTAGCTCTTCAGTACTGGATAAGCCTTCATAACAAGCAGAAAATGCTTTTGACCTATCTGCAAATTACCTTCTGCCAATTTTTTTGGCAACTTTTTGGTGCATACCTGACACAGAAATCCACACTGATACCCAAGACCCAGTTTTCACCATCATGTGGGCCAGCGCCGGGCACAACGGCTACTGTGACTTTTGCAATGGCCAAGACAGGTCTTCCTGCCTCCAGTTTCTGCTACTTCTGATTCATTCCTCACAGTACAAACAGCTGGCCTTTCCCCAGCTTGAGTTCAATCATTTGTCAAACCTCTTCATTCTTTCTTCCCTAAGTTTCTTGTTTAGAAGTTAAATTCTTGACCTGGTGATCACACCTTTGCCCATCTGCCCCATCTGCCTCTCACCACTGTCACTCTCACTGTCTCCCCTGTGCTACCCCTGAACACACAGCTCCCTATTCTTTCCAGACACTGTCTTCGCTTTACCTCTGTGTCACTGTCATCAGATAAAGCCTCCATCATTTTTCATCCTCAATACCACATGCTTAGTTCAGTCTTTGCTGAGCACCTTGTCAAAAATTCTCCTTCCTTTCTCTCTAATCCTATGTCTCTGTGTGCCACCATAACAGCAGTTTTAGCACGTGCTGTCTGATGTCGTATGAACTTGTGAGCAAGTCCTATCTTCCATTAGCCTGTAAACTCTTTAAGGATGAGGAACATATGACCCTTCCACAGAAAAACTTCAGATTTTGTGCTATCCCAGTTCTTAATTAAAATCAAATGTTGTTATAAAATTTAAATTCTTTTTCCATGACTTTCTAAGATAATAGAATGACATGAATCTGCAGAAGGAGATGTGTTGCCACCTGCAAGTCATCGCTAGTTTTTTATGAGAGGTAATGCAAAATGAGCCTAACTTTAAATGTGCCAAGTGGCACTTGCTCTCTGGATATACCAGTGAATGAATGACTCCTGAGAGTGCAGGAGCGATGAATAGATCTTCACAGTATGGCAGGTTGAATAATTAGTTCCAAATATATTCAAATCCTAATCCCTGACATTTGGGCATGTTACCTTATATGGCAAAAGCAACTTGCAGAGGTGATTATGAAGGATGTTGAGATGGAGAAATTTATCCTGGTTTACCCAAATGAGTCCTAACTATAATCACAAGTGTTCTTGTAAGAGGAAGATAGAAGCAGATTTGAATATAGAAAAGGAGAAGGCAGGCACTATGATGACAGAAGCAGAGATTACATTGATGAGCTCTGAAGATAAAAGAAGGGGCCACAAGCCAAGGAATACAGGCAGCCACAGGGAGTTGAAAAGGCAAGAAAGTGAGTTCTCCCCTAGAGCCTCCTGAAGAAATCAGCCCTACCAATACCTTGACTTTAGCCTAGTGAAACTGATTTTAGACTTCAGATATTCCAATTGTAAGAGAATAAATTAGTGTTGTTTCAAGCCACTAAGAGTAATTTATTACAGCAGCCTAAGAAAACTAATACACATGGTGAATATTTAACATTTCCAGGCACCACACAAAACACAGTAGTTCTCAAAATGAGGTCCCTGAATCAACACTGACCTCATCACTACCTGGGTACTTGTTGGAAATGCAAATTCTCTCTCTCTCTCTCTCTCTCTCTCTCTCTCTCTCTCTCTCTCTCTCTTTTACATGAGAGGAAGGAGATAGTGAGACAGACTCCTGCATGCACCTGACCCCACTGAGCTATCTTCAGCACCTGAGGCCAATGCTTGGACCAACTGAGCTATCCTCAGCACCCGGTGCCAATGCTCAAACCAATCAAGCCACTGACTGCAAGAGGGGAAGAAAGAGAGAAGCAAGAGAGGGAGGGGAAGAGAAGCAGATGGTCACTTCTCCTGTGTGCCCTAACCAGAAATCGAAGCCAGGATGTCCACATGCCGGCTGATGCTTTACCCACTAGCAAACCGGCCAGGGCAGAGATACAAATTCTAAGTCCTCCTCCAGACCTACTGAATCAGAAGCTCTGGGGGAAAGCCCAGCCATCTGTGATTTAACAAACCCTCCAGGTCATTCTGAGGCACATTCAAGTTTGAGAATCACCCCTAGAATATTTTCTCTTTAAACTTGGTAATTGAAAGGATGTAATGTATGTATGTATGTATTTATTTATTTAATTTTACAGGGACAGAGAGAGAGAGTCAAAGAGAGGAATAGATAGGAACGGACAGACAGACAGGAACAGAGAGAGATGAGAAGCACCAATCATCAGTTTCTTGTTGCCGTTGCGACACCTTAGTTGTTCATTGAGTGCTTTCTCATATGTGCCTTGACCATAGGCCTTCAGCAGACTGAGTAACCCCTTGCTCGAGCCAGTGATCTTGGGTCCAAGCTGGTGATTGCTCAAGCCAGATGGGCCCGTGCTCTAGCTGGCGACCTCAGTGTCTCGAACCTGGGTCTTCCGCATCCCAGTCCGATGCTCTATCCACTGTACCACCGCCTGGTCAGGCCTTTTATTTTTATTTTTACATACATATATATATGTAATGTACTTTAAAAGAATGATACAGTCAACTATTACTTCTTTGAAACAAAGGCTCACAGAACACAAGGTGAAAAACCAGCAGGGACATTCTAAATATACTACAGCACAAAAAACGAAAGCTATTACCAATCAAAAGTCTATTATCTGTGCTTATAGGTTTTTGTTTGTTTATTTTGTTTTGTTTTTCAGTGAGAGAAAGACACAGAAAGAGAGCGAGAGAGAGAGAGAGAGAGAAATAGGAAGAGAGACAGAAAAGGAGAGAGATGGGAAGCATCAACTTGTAGTTACGTCTCTAGTTGTTCACTGATTGCTTCTCATATGTGCTTTGACCAAGGGGCTCAAGTTGAGCCAATGATCTCTTGCTCAAGTCATTTAACCTTAGGCTCAAGCCAGCAACCTTGGGCTCATTCCAGAGATCATGGGATCATGTCAATGATCCCACACTCAAGCTGGTGAGTCTGTGCTCAAGCCAATGACCTTGGGGTTTCAAACCTGGAACTTCAACATCCCAGAATAATGCTCTATCCACTGCACTACCATGGGTCAGTCTGTGCTTAAAGGTTTGAACCAGCAATAGTCAAGTATGAATACATTAACTGGAGTTAATTGTTAAATGAAATACTTTTTCATAAAAGGCAAAATAGAGTTAAAAAATTTTTTCTAACTCAGTGAGAGGAGAGGAGTCAAGAGACAGACTCCCACATGCACCCCAACTGGGATCCACCCAGAAAGCCCACTAAGGGCAATGCTCTGCCTATCTGGGGCATTGCTCTGTTGCTCAGCAACCAAGCTCTTCTTAGAGTCTGAGGTGGAGGCCATGGAGCCATCTTCAGTACCTGGGGCCAAACTGCTCCAACTGAGCTATGGCTACAGGAGGAGAGGAGAGAGAAAGAGAGGGAGGAAGAGGAGGGGTAGAGAAGCAGATGGGTAGCTCTCCTGTGTGCCCTGGCTGGGAATTGAACCAAGGACAGCCAGACGCTGGGCTGACACTCTACTGCGGAGCCAACTGGCCAAGGCCAAATAGAGTTAAAATTAATGGAACCATAAATTAGTTCTTTATTTCACAATGCCAATTTCTCTATTATTCAGAGGGACTCTATTCTGTACTTCTATCAATTTCTTGGCCTAGAAGTGCTACATTGAGCATGTGAGGGTAAAACCACCAATGTTTTAGAAATTGTAATTAAAAAGAAAATCATGTATGTCAGAAGGAACTTACAAAAAGAAGAGAATAGCATTTCAAACATGTTACTTAAAAATGGTCATTAGGTACAACTTTTACATAATATTACCATACCCTATTTTTTAGAAAGCCAGTTTTCATAGCACAAACATCTACTTATTGAATGAATGAATGAATGAATGTAACATCTTGATAAGAGATGATCATAATAACCAGTATCAAAATCTAAACTGTACTTTTAATTCCTATACTCTCATCTAAAGGGCTACATTAGTTGTCTAAGTAATCTAAGGGACTGTGTTTTTCTTTCTGGTAATCAGAATTTTATTATGTGGTAATCAGTTATTCAGTAATCTGAATTTTGCCTCTCTTGGCTGACTACATTTCATGATTATTAACACTTTTTGAACTATGTAGAAATAAACTAAAGTAGTTCATTCTTTGAGGTTAAAGGTCTGGGTAACGAGAAAAGCCAAGTGGAAAATCATTTTCCTGTCTAGGATTTTGTAAATTAGGTAAAGAGGACCCAAACCAAATTGCATCTACAGTATTCAAATTTTGTTTTTACATGGTCCTTTTTTCAATTCACATGAAATCAAGATAATTAGCAAAGTACCACTTTATCAATTTCTTTACAGCTTTAACTTCTAGTTTAAAAAAAACTGAGGTGAGAGGAGCCATGATTAGGAACAAAGTGAAAGCCCTATTTCTTAATTCATGCTTCCTATAGCAACGATCCGTGGGTGTGTGAACACATGCACACACACACAGAGCATTGCGGTCTGGTTACTACCCACCCGTATGTACTGAATAGCTGGGACCTAATAATTTTTCTGCTTAGGTTGAACAACATGAACCCTATTAAGAAACACTGAGGTATGATATTTTATATTTTACTTTTAACTCCCTAATCAAGAATCTGCTATGGAGAGGAACACACATCCACAAAGGAGAGGCTGACAACTCACACCAGGACTAATGACTGGGAGAACAGATCATGTTTACTTACGCTGTGGTTAATCATGCCCCCTAGTATCCAAGTCACTATAGAGACAATTCCTAGAATATTACTAAGTAATGGCCTTGAGAAAAGTGGGTCTTGAATCTATCCTGGGCAGGAATGCAGAGTGAATGCAAATGCTCATACTCTATGGGGCAATTTTTATCATATCGCAAGGGCACCTTGCACTGTAAAGGAGAGGGGCAAACGCTTGATCTTTCAATTTTGAGACTTGAATCAGTTTGATGCTCTCTGATTACACTGTTAACACTGTAGTAATAAAATCCTTCACACATCCTGAAGCACCCTTCAGTCACCTCCTAGCAGTGACATGCTGGGTATCAGTCACTACAGCTTTACTAATCAGGCTGCACACATGCGTGGGCACACACACACACACACACACACACACACACACACATGTCCCTATAGATATAAGACAAAAATATTTGAAATATTTAACCAATTACTCATAACTAATCTTTGAAGGATAGATCTGATTGGATATATTAATCATACAAAAGGATGTGCTAATCATACAAGATGTAATCTTATAAGTTTGGCCAGAATTCAAACTACCTATCAGTTCAGGGAATGAATTAATTTTATTTAATTTTATTGCCAACCCTATGTATGATACTAATGGGAAATAGGGTAAACACAAATGATAAGAATTCTCAGCTAATATCCATACTTGATTTCAGTCATTAATTTTTAAGTTCTTTTCCCCAAACTTTCAAATAAAGCTATTACAAAATAGCAAAGTGGCATATTCTTCATTTCATTACTCAAGTTTTTTTTAAATTATCTACTGCATTCTTAGGGGGATATCATGTACTATAGGGAGATATACCTGGAATATGAGGCTCTGTCATGAGCAGCTTACAGAACTAGATGGAAATAAATTCGAGATAAAAGCACACAGACAAGATACTTCCTATTTAAGTAATGAATGATATTGTATAATAATAATAAAGATAACTCCTATTTATTGAACATCTTCTATGGTTCAGGGATCAAGCTAGGTGTTTTACATATATGCAATACAGCCTTGCAATGTATACACTAAAATAGAGATATAAAGGGTTTTAAAGTTATAGGTTTTCCATGGCAAAGGGAATCTGTAAAAAATCATGTCTAGTAATCTGAGGGAAATGATGAGTAAGGTCATTCTTTGGGTAAGGAATGAGTAGTCATTCTAAGTAAGTGATGCTACATAAGTAAACCCAGTGGCAGCAATGTATCCAGTCTGCCTAGGAAAAAAGTATTCGGAGCAGTGACAAAGAATAGAGGCTAGGGGACATTTTATTCCTGTTTGACTTTGTCTAAGGAGCTGATGACCAGAGGAAAATCTGAGACCTTTGTTCAGTGCAGTTTCTTTGGGAGGCTAAGGCAGAAGTCACAAGAATAAATCAATGAGGGGTAAGAATGCACAATGAGAAAATAATAATAATCTCTTAAATAAATTGAGCTAAGATAACTGGATATCCACAAGCAAAAGAAATTGTATTCTTATCTTACACTAAACAAAACATTCAACTCAAGATTAATTAAAGCTTTACACATAAGACCCGAAATTCCTACAACAAAATCTAGGGGAAATGCTTTTGATATTGGCTTTGGCGGTGATTTCTTGGTTATGACACCAAAAGCACAGCCAACAAAAGCAAAAATAGGCAAATGGGACTATATCAAACTGAAAAGATTCTGCACAGCACAGGAAACAATTAGCAAAGTGAAAAAAAGGCAACCTACAGAATGGGAGAAAATACTTGTAAATCATATGTCTGATAATGAATTACCAGTAATATACAAAATACATAAGGAACTCCTACAACTCAACAGCACAACAATCAAATAACCCAATTTAAAACCAGGCAAAAGGCCTGAACAGACATCTCTCCAAAGAAGACATACAAATGGCCAATAGGTATATGAAGAGGTACTCAACATCATTAATAATCAGGAAAGTGCAAATCAAAACTGCAATGAGATATCATCTCATACCTGTTATGATGGCTATTATTTTTTAAAAAGATAAGCGTTGGTGATGATGTGGAGAAAAGGGAACTCTTATGTACTATTGACAAGAATGGAAATTGGTGCAGCAACTATTTGTCTGGAGGCTCTGTCATGAGCAGCTTACAGAACTGGATGGAAATAAAATAATTATGATTCAGCAATCCCACTTCTGGATATATACTCAAAATAATTGAAATTAGGATCTCAGAGAGATGTGAGTATATCCATGCCCACAGAAGTGTTATTCACAATAGCAATAGGAAACAGCTTAAATATCTATCAACAGGTGAATAGGTAAAGAAAATGTGGTACATATATACAATGGAATATTATTCAGCCTTTAAAAGGATGAAACCCCTGCCATTATTTTACAATGTGGATGAACTTAAGGATATGCTAAGTGAAATAAGCTAGACACAGAACAAATGGTATGTGACCCCATTTATATCAGAACTCTAAAATAGTCAAACTCATAAAAGCAGAGAGTAGAATGGCGGTTAACAGTGGATAGGGAAGGAGGAATTGGAGAGGTGTACCTAGTTTTACTCATGCAATATGAGTGAGTCTTAGAGCTCTACTATACAGCATAGTGCAAATAGGTAATAATACTGTATGTATTATATCCTTAAAATTTTGAGAGGGTAGATCTCATGTTAATTATTCTTATCAGAAAACATGAAGGGAGGCAACTTCTATAGGAGATGGATAAATTAAGGGTATTGTAGATGGTGATGGTTGCACGGCTATCTGCTTATCTTCAAACCCATCCAAATTTACATACATTAAATATGTACAGCTTTTTTGTATGATAGTCATATTTCAATGAAATAATTACAATAAGTAATAATAAAACAGCTAAACTTACTAAAATCAGTGTAACTGATAGAAATGTCTAAAAAGAGATGACACTCTGATAGGTATGAACACTACCCAGAATTTGAAAGTGAGAGGCAGAGATGGGTGAGGTAGGACTACTAGAGAAGAGCCAGTGGCTTGAGCCATCATGTTGACTGCAGAGGGTTATAGCAGTAATGTCACTGGTAGTTAGGCTCTGCTGGTGAGGATTAAAAATGTAATTTCACAGCAGTTCATAGATAGATGAGGCTGGGGGGGGGGGGTTTAGACGTAACCGAAATGACTTTCCACTGTTATCCTTAGTTCCCAAACCTCATTACTTCAATCCTTGGGTATTTGGAAGAAGGGGAGGGAACACAGAGAAGACATGGGGAAGAAGTATAGCCATGGGCTAATACAATGAAAGACTGCAGATTGAGGTCATGGGGAATGAAGGATGCGCCCTTCACGCAATTACTAGTTATCTTTACAATGAGGACATGCAAGAGAACTAAGCCCTCTTTCACATCCAACCTCTTTAATGCAACAGTCAAGTCCTTCCAAAAGACATTTCCAGTTTTACTTCCCAATTTCCCCTTCATGTAATCTCAGAGACCCCGTATTTTTCCAGTTTTCCCACTCTGTACTCTTCACCTAAGAATGTTCTCACTAACCCCCACCATACCCCCATCAGTGCCAATCCATTCACTAGGGCTTAAACCAAATACTCCTTCACGAAGTGTTCTGCAATTTCCTCCTGGATTCCTTTTCAATATTCACACAGAACGCTGTACTTCTACCACTTATCCCTAAGCCTGGTTGCATAAGTATTTCTAGAGAAATTTTAAATCCTTAGCCATATTATAAGATCCTTAAAGGTAGAATCACGCCTTCCCCCTCATTATCTGCCACCATGTTTTGGCAGAGTATGTTTAATAAATGTTAACTAAACTGAATTAAATTCCTCTGCTCCTGATTCCCAGGGCAGGGAAGAGCAACATTAGCTCAGCGATTCAGATTGCTTTGCTGTTTTATCCATGATACTTGAAATGATCGTTATCACAGAGTGGGTGCTTCCACAGCCACAAATGAAAGAATGACAAATGAACAGAGCTCAGTATTTCCCATCAATAATGGAAACTCTTGGAAGATCCATGAATGAAAAGCCCTTTAAATAACAGCTTCTGCTCCTCAAATATCCTGTACCAGTATTTCCACTCAACAACATGCAGTGACACCTTATGTGGCAGTTAGCTACAGAACTATCAGATATCATTATTAGGTTTTATTATTTTAAGTTGGAGTATAACTTACATACAATCAAGTACACAAATCTAAGTGCACAGGAATTTGATGCATGTCTACATGGCCTACATTGCACATTTGCATATATGTGCACGCTATGTCACCGGCACACAGATCCAACTTAAATTTCTAGCACCCCAGTAGCCTTTCTCCTGCCTACTCTCTCCTGCTGTAAAACTACTTCTATCACTATAAATTAATTTTTCCTGAAAACAAAATATTTTATCCTCATCATTGTTCACTGCCTTATGGAAGCCTGAATTCTTTGAGAACAAAATAGCCATCTTCTCTCAGTTTTTGAATTATCATTCCAAGGTGACTGTTATCACTAAGCATGCTCAAAAAATCCTAAACAATAACAGCAATGGCCACTAGCAGGCAGGCAGGGCCTCTGTTGGGCAGACAAAATATATTATGCTCACTTTGTTAAAGATGGTGCGGCCAACATGCAAGTTTTAAGAGTAAGCTTTTCCCCACACCTTTGACTGATTGGATGATATAGGGTGGTGCATTCACATGAGGAATCCTCCCAGTATGTCTCAGGTAAGTGGGTTTGTGTCAGAGACTTCCTTGTTTGTAGATTGGATTAAAGGTTTTGAATCTACACTATAAAGTGGGGCAGACCAGGAGCTTGCTTTCTCAGTTCCTGAGGTTAGTATTAGAGAGGACAGCATATTAAGGCCACGTGGAGGAGAGGAGAAGCAGCCAGATGGCGGAGTGCTGAGTGAGAAGCCAGTGTGAGCAGACTTTGTACTGGAGAAGGAGATGGGAAACAGCGGTGAATAAGTCTGGTGAGCTAGAAGCCTTTGATGCTAGGAAACTCGAATAAGTCAGTAGCTTTGTGAGCACTGAATGAGTGGGTTTTGGAGCCCAGTGTGTGTTTTTGCTTGCCCACTGGGTGCAAGCTAGAATTAAAGCTGATGGCTCATCAGTTCTTGGCTCTGTTGTTTCATTACCAACTGTCCGAATCTAATGGGAACCTGCATGGGCCAGGCGGCTGTGATGGTGGCTTTGACTACTGGCTTTACAGCCTCTTCTCATGGACATTGTAAAGCCAGGAGCCTTGGGCACCATTATCACAGCCACCTACTCATGCAGGTTCGCATTAGATTCGGACAGTTAGTAATGAAACAACGGAGCCATGAACTGGTGAGCCATCAGCTTTAATTCTAGCTTGCACCCAGTGGGCAAGTAAAAACACACACTGGGCTCCAAAACCCACTCATTCAGTGCTCACAAAGCTACTGACTTATCTGAGTTTCCTAGCATCAAAGGCTTCTAGCTCACCAGATTTATTCACCTCTGTTTCCCATCTCCTTCTCCAGCACAAACTCTGCTCAAACTGGCTTCTCCCTCAGCACTCCGCCATCTTGGCTGCTTCTCCTCTCCTCCACATGGCCTTTCTCTGCTCTACTCTCTAATGCTAATCTCAGGAACCGAGAGAGAGCAAGCTCCTGGTCTGCCCCACTTTATAGTGTAGAAATCCAAATCTTTAATCCAATCTACAAACAAGGAAGTCTCTGATACCAAGTCTCTTATCTGAGGCATAATGGGAGTATTCCTCATGAGAGTGCACCACCCCACATCATCCAATCAGTCAAGGGTGTGGGGAAAAGCTTACTCTTAAAACTTTCACATGGGCAGCACCATCTTTAACTAAGTGAGAATATATTTTATCTGCCCAACAGACATTAATGAAGGAAAAGGGGCAAAACCAAACCACAATACTAAACCATCTGTCCCACCTTACAGCTGACTCCATATCCAGAAGCTCTCTGAACCAATTTCTCAAAGCTTCACATGGAGCTGTAATCAGAGCATGAGCTGGTCAGCTCAGAATGCCCACTGTTTCTCTCCACATCCAGTGCTTGTCCTGAGCATTCCCGCCCCACTCCAAACACGCCCACAAGGCTGGGTCTTTCCTCAAGAGACAGAACACCAACTTCAAAAGCAGAAGTAAATTGTCTCAGTACCTTTCTCAGAAAGCCGCCATTTTTAAAGCAAAGGTCATCTGGTTTGTTTTATTATTGCTGCTAAGGAAAGTGTTTTATTATGATGACCACTGTAAAAGTCACTAGCTCTCACGCTTTATTAAAACAAAGCTTAATAAGAATAGTGCTTTTCTTAATAAATTCAGAAAAAGATTTTTCTTTAGGTGTCAGATGGTGATGACTCAGCTAATGGAGAGTGAAGGTGCAGGTACAGATTTTGATACATGGATCAATATTTCATATCAAATTACCTGAACTCTTCAGAGAGTGACTAGTTTTCTATTCCCCATGGAAACTGGAGAAGAATGCTAATGCATGTTAGTTCTCAGGCACTGCCCTAAGCCAAAAGAGGCTTGTAGTACTAGCTTTGTTACAGTATATATACTGCTCACAAAAATTAGGGGATATCTAAAAATGAGTATGAAGCAATAAAATATCCCTTAATTTTTGTGAGCGGTATAAATAAGGAGTGATGTTTTTATCATCAAGTTCAGCTCTAAACTTTTGAAACTTATTGTTGGACAGATAAAATATAATATGCTCACTTTGTTAAAGATGGCGCTACCCACATGGAAGCCTGTCACCAGTGATATTATTTGCCCTTATGCTTGGAATGGGTGTGGGGAAAAGGTTGTAATGTAAGCAGGCTGGGTCATTATGGCCTACGGTTTAGTTTTAAGAGTAAGCTTTTCCCCACACCCTTGACTGATTGGATGATGTGCGGTGGTGCACTCTCCTGAGGAATCCCATTATGCCTCAGGTGGGTGACTTTGTATCAGAGACTTTCTTGTTTGTAGATTGGATTAAGGGTTTGGATTTCTACATTATAAAGTGGGACAGACCAGTAGCTTGCTCTCTCTTGGTTCCTGAGATTAGTATCAGAGAGGAGAGCAGATGAAGGCCACGTGGAGGCCAGAAGCAGCTAAGATGGTGGAATGCTGAGGAAGAAGCCAGTTTGTGCAGAGTTTGTGTAGAGAGAAGGAGATGGGGAACAGAGGTGAATAAGACTGGTGAGCTAGAAACCTTTGATTCTAGGACACTCGGATAAGTCAGTAGCTTTGTGAGCACTGAATGAGTGGGTTTTGGAGCCCAGTGTGTGTTTTTGCTTGCCCGCCAGGTGCAAGCTAGACTTAAAGCTGATGGCTCACCAGTTCTTGGCTCCGTTGTTTCATTACCGTCTGTTCGAATCTAATGCGAACCTGCACTGGCCAGGCAGCTGTGATGGTGGCCTTGACTATTGGCTTTACACCTATCAAAGTTCATGCCTTTAGGGGACTAATAATGAATACTATATTTAAATCAGTGCTATTTTAGTAGCCTATGAAATAGAGTTTTTTCTTTATTTCTAGAGTTTCTACAAAGTTGCTATTTTAAGTGAGCTGAAAAGATTCAGGGTTTGATCAAGCATTAAATCCATAAACCCTTGTGTAAATAAAGAGCAAGTGTCACTTAGTGAGGCAGCAGTCACCACTTGTACTTGGGAACTGACACAAGTACTTCTTCCTCCCACAAAAATCCACTTCAGCTTCATCCATGAACTCCTGCAAATCCTAACATTTTTTCTAATTCACCATCTGGAGAAAGCTGCTGGCGCAAATGTCACTCTTTCCAGATAAAGCCTGCACACAAAACAAAGACAGCCTGGGTAAAAGGCTTCTCAAATGTTCTCAGGGGAAATTTTTATACAACCAAAATTAACTATTACAGCTCATTAAATTTAAAAAAAATGATAAGATACAACCTCAGTGTTGATGAAATGATTTTGTCATCTGAACAAGTTTTAAGTTATCCTAGGCAATGAATGATTTCATCTAAAACCCATTCCCTGAAATGTAAAAAATATCTGAGTTGTCCCAATCAGCTTCTTACTGTTAAGAGTACATTTGTGGCTCAGGAGTTTCACTGTAGGAAGTAAATATGTATCACAGAAGTTGAAAACAATTGTGTTGCATAATTACATTGGATTGCATAAAAAGAGACACTTATACCCAACCCTAAAAATTAGCAGACAGTTTCTGATGAGACTCAAAAATACTAAGCATGCAGCAAGCCACAGATCTTCAGCTAGGTCAATGTGACTTCATTTGAACGTAATAAGTAAGCAAGTATGGTGTTTAATTTGAAACTTTTGAATACCAGCACTAAGTTTAACTCTGTAGTCTTAAGATAAATATAGTTATAAGACATAGCCTTTGCTCTTTCTTATTAACTGATCAATCCTGATCAGTCCAGTTGATCTACTGACTCATTAATGAAACTTAGATACAAGGAGGCCATTTGCCCAAAATTCCTGTATTTAACTCTCAGCCCTGCAAATGATTAGCTCTGTGACCCAGGACAAATGGCTGGTTCTTTGTTAGCCTTGGTTTCTTCATCAATAAGGATGAGGAGTTACATTGTGCAGCTCCTCAGAAATGAACGCTAAGTGATCTATGCCCGGCCCATAACGAGTGCTCCGCACTAGATAGCTATCACCATTATCACTACGACTGTAATTATCATCAGGGATTCAAAATTTCATCTCAGCTATGCAATAGCCACTATTGTTTCCAAGTTATTATCCCAACCCAAAAGAAGTGGGATTTTCATAGTGAGAAAAGTTTTTTTAAGTGCTACTTGCAATGAAGAATTTCACATTATACCGAATATAGGCCATGCAAATCTGCTGTGGAAAGAGAGCTTGAATCTTAGCACAATTCCACCAGAAACTAAAAACACTCCTTAAAAAGTTCACATTGTCCCAGGGCATTCTGGGCAGCACAATCATGTAAAGAGAACTCTTGAGAGGAAATTCAGGTACCAGGGCAGTGAGAACTAGGCAAACATGAACAGTAGGATTTTGTTTTTTGATGAAACTTCTGTATTTCTTTACCATTTACATGGAATTAAATTTTAAAAAATTCTTCTCCTTTTTAAAAGTTATAATTGCAAGTTCTTTCATAACCTAAGTGTACCTAAATTTATGCATAGTCATTTCTATTCTAATTCCTACATCTTAGGGTTAACTTTCTTTTTTAATAGAAAAAAAAGTAGTAAAGAAATTTTGAGAAAATAACTATCCACAATTCTGCCTCTCTAAAAGGAATCTTTTACCTCTCACCTTCCATTTATTCTTTACCTGATTATCACAGCAAAATGTACAAATTAATTTGTTGCTCACTTTCATGTAAAGTTATACTAAACATTTCATTAGGACTATAAATAATATAGTCACTTTAGAGTTATTATTTTTAAATGGTTGTGTGCTATTGTCATGTTGATAGCAATAATTTAAATAATTCTATCAATATTATACATTAGGATTGTTTTAAGTTCTGCTTTGGATTTGCTATAATTTGCATGCATGTGTGTGTGTATATATATATTATATATATATATATATTTTTTTTTAAGTTGTAATAAATAACTTTTCAAATGTATACTTTTTGGTTCTGTACAAGCCTTTTATCAGGATAAATTCACAGGAGTTCAACTGCTGAGTCACAGGGTATGAACATATTTATGGTTATTATTCTACATAACCATGATGCTTTCTAAACAGGTTGTATCAGTTAACCATAATTATTAGTTACTGCACATTCTTCACTGAATTATGGAGTATGAGTTTTAAAAAATGTCAGGGTTGTCCATATTACTGATTTTGGAGATGTAGCAGTGAAATTGCAGAGAGATTAAGTGACATGGTTAAGGGTGTAAAACTGATTAATGGCTGGGTCTTCTGACTCTTTCTTAAAAGCCCTCCTTGTATCATATTATCTTTAGTTTTTTACCGGCCTCAGAATATTCTCCTTAGAAAGAATGCTAGTCACATGCTAACACAGAGGGGCAAATGACAGTTATGAGGGAACTCAGGAAAAATTCAAGAAGGTAGATGTGGGCAGAAGGGGGAAAGGAGGCTACCATAAGGAGAAGCATCGAAAGACAACCTCCTAGCACCCGCTCCAGATCATTTGCATTCCAGGAAGTGCATTTACCTCTCTGTAAGTATCAAATCATGGTCATAACAAGGGATTTAAAAGTTTCATGTCAAGGGATCATAGAAGATTTAGGCATTCAATTTCCCAACAGAACCCACCTCTCAATCAGTTATAATTAGTGCTATGTCTTACATTTTAAAAGTATTTTATAGCTTCCACAGCACTCCTAAACACAAGCTCAGGAAGTCAGAGCAAGCATCCTCTCCCTGTTTTATAGGTGTGAAAATGAGGTTTCAGGGAGCAAAGTGACCAGTAAGCATGATCAGTAGAGGCAGGACTGAAACCTCCATCTTGACTTCTAACTTAATGTCCTCCTACAGTGATATAACTTTGATTTCTTAGTAAGTAATGTAAATTTCCTAATATAAATAAATAAATAAATGTCACTGTCACTGCTAGATTTTTGACACTCTTTTTCTAAGGTTTTGTTTGTTTGTTTGTTTTTACTGACACAGAAATTTTAACAACTACCAGACTGGCTTCAATTTCTGCTTCAGGCTAGTCAATGCTTCCTTTTGAAATTGTTTCTTTTCTGAAATAAGGAATCTGAGGTAGCTGATTTTTAGGGTGCCTTCCCAAAGTCTGTATCTATGGCATGTGGACTTTGTACAAAACTATTGGAAAGAGGCCATTTTCTTAGCTGAAACTCTAAATGTCAAATCTCCTTAAGCAAGTGACATACTCCTAGCCATTTTAAGATTTTTTAAGTGACACAAAAAACAAAATTTAAAATAAACACATTCTAATAGCTGGACAAATTTTATTTTCGCTATCAAAATAGGCATAATTATGGCAATGCCGCTTTTAGTACATAAGGATTCCAAGCTAACCAATAAGCAAAAGGGAACACCTTGAAGCATGACACCAAGGGAACACTTTGTGGCTTTGTTTGTAGAACTCCAAAATGCATACCAAATGAAAGGCTATTCCTTAGTTCAGGTCAGATTCGGACAGTCTCAAGAGAAGGGCAGAGTGCTCATTTAGCCAAAATACTTCTCAAGAACGGCGTTTCGCCCCATTGTTAGGCATGAAGTCAACATAATAGGCAGCAACTTGCATGGTTTTAAAATGTAATAAATTACACAATACATTGTCAGAGTACAGAATGCAGCACAAGAGAAAGGTTGAGCTAGTTATTAAATACTGCCTCTTAGCTCCAGAGCAGGGACTCTGCAAAATACCCTTGAGCTGCTTCTGGGAGCTGCTGCCCTGCTGAGTTCTGCTCTAGGAAGGCACAAGAGGGAGGCTGGACAGCTGCAAGAAGATGAGAGATGCTCCTTTCTGTTCTGCTTCCTGTTCCTGTTCACTCCCCGCCCCCCTGGAAAGAAGCATTCAGCCCTGCAGTGGCAGTTCATTCCAGGGGTAGCAGTGATTGCAGTGTGCAGTTTTCCTCATTTCCAGAGCCAGCCTCATTATTGCCCCTCAGAGATTCTACCTGCAGCATTCCCTCTCCAGAGGTTTCATCCAGCTCCATAGTTCCTCCTGCAAGCTTCTAGCTTCTGACAATCCCACCTCTTCCTATAAGCCCTGTTCCTCAGAGAGAGAGCTTCTTCCTGCCATTACTACTTCCATAATACTTTAGTGCAGGGCTAATCAAAGTGTCATGTAGAGAGTGCTAGTCCTTGAAGCGTTTGCTTCTGCTCCACCAGTATGTAAATTAGCCACGTCACTAAGCACACTGTACTTCAACTTTCTTCAAAAACAGGCTTCTCAAAAGAGAAGCAATAAGTTGACATACATTCAGGTCAAGCTCCTTATCATAGACTGCAAGCAGACCACCAGCAGATCAATTACTTAGAGTAACACAGTCGCAGTGATTCCCCCTTGGTTAATGATTCCGTACATTATAGTCACTCCTAAAAGAACTCATGTGGTATCTGTCTACTAATGGAACACTGACTGATATAGAGGTTAAGTATAGGTACATTTTGAGTACATTCTATATTTTAATTATATACATGCATGTGTACAAAATGGGTTGTGATATAAAATGTACCATATGGTCAAAAAAGTTGAAAATAACTTAATCAGGTGGTGGTGCAGTGGAGAAAGCATCAGACAGGGATGCCGAGGACCCAGGTTCAAAACCCTGAGGTCGCCCGCTTGAGTACAGGCTCACCAGCTTGAGCCTAGGATCATAGACATGACCCCATGATCGTTGGATTGAGTCCAAAGGTTGCTGGCTTGAAGCCCAAGGTCATTGGCTTGAGCCTAAGGTCGATGGCTCAGGTGGAGCCCCCTGGTCAAGGCACATATGGGAAAGTAATCAATGAACAACTAAGGTGCTACAACTACAAGTTGATGCTTCTCATCTCTCTCCCTTCCCCCCATCTGTCCCTGTCTGTCCCTCTCTCTCTCTCCTCTCTCTCTAAGACAAAAATAAAAGTTGGAAATACATTAGCCTAACATGTACATTACATATATATTGCACATCTATCTGCATTGCCTTCCTGTGATGCAATATTTTTTATAAATAAATAAACAAAAGAACACAAAAATATTCAAAGAACTCCATTCAACACAAACTTCCACTTACAAATGAGAAAGAAAGTAACAATAAATGAGAGATAGCTTCTCTTTTAAAGGCTTGATATGTGGTTTCTTGTAGGACCTGAGAAAATGTGTTAATTTGTATGAGTACATTGTATGATAGGATTTCAGAGCAGTTGAAGTAATTCTAGGTCTTCTTTTTGTCCTTCTCTTTCCTTCCCTTCCCTTCCCTTCCCTTCCCTTTCCATCTTTCTCTTCTTTACTCTTCCCTTTCCTTTCCTTTATTAAGTGAGAGGCAGGGAGGCAGAGACAGACTCCCACATGTGCCCCTACCAGAATTCACCCAGCAAGCCCCTTACAGGGTGATGCTCTACCCATATGGGGCTGCTATTCTGTTGCTCGGCAACTGAGCTACATTTTAGCACCTGAGGTTGAGGCCATGGAGTCATCCTCAGCACTGGGGCCAACTTGCTCAAACCATTTGAGTCATGGCTGCAGGAGGGTAAGAGAGAGATGAGGGAGAGGAAGGAGAGGGGGGAGAGGGGGGAGAGGGGGAGAAATAGATGGTCGCTTTTTCTGTGTGCCCTGACCAGAATTGAACCTGGAACTTCCACACGCCAGGCCAACACTCTACTGCTGAGCCAACCTGCCAGGACTTCTTTTTTTTTTTTCTTTTTAAGGTGAGACAAGGGGAGATAGTGAGGCAGACTTCTGCATGTGCCCCAACTGGGATCAATATGGTAACTCCATCATAGGATGACGGTCGAGTACCAAGCTATTTTTAGCGTGTGAGGTTGATGCGCTCCAATGGAACTATCCTCAGCACCCAGGGCTACACTGAAGCAATGGAGTCACTGTCTGTGGGAGGGGAAGAGGGATAAGAGGGAGTTAGGGGGAGAGGGGGAGGGGAGAAGCAGATGGTCGCTTCTCCTGTGTGCCCTGGCTGGGGATCAAACCTGGGACTTCCATATGCCAGGCTGACGCTCTATCCACTGAGCCACCGGCCAGAGCCAGGATCTTCTTTTCTAAAAGTACTTGTCTTTGCCAATTATATTAGTAGACTAAGAGTCACTTGTGTCCAGCAATTGTAGTAACTGACTATTTGAGCCAGGTTTCTCTTCAACTATTTAAATATTTCCTACTAGTAAGCAATAACTTTACTTAATAGTTCACTAACATGTCTATAAGGTCAATGTCTTCTATAATCTACTTCCATGATCATAGATAATGCTTTCAATAAAGGGAACACTAAGCTGAGAAAGCCAAGGCAACATATAACAACATATGCATACCTGCACATTATCTCATCACTATACATGAGGCTCATTCCCTTATCTGTCATCATGAAACTACAGAAGCCATTTTGTTGATTTCATATAAACACACATACTTTACATGGTGTCTGAAAATTGTGTAAATATAGGGCAAATTATTTTATCATTTATTATAAAACTATTCATGGGGTGACCATTTAATTTATCACTCAAACTGGATCATTTGACTGTCAGGGGGAATTAACTGTAAGACAGCTTTTGTGATTATAAAGCTCATGTGGGACGTCAATCTGTTTATTGTTCCAAAGATACACTTACACATCAACTAGATTCTAGAAGGCTATGACATAATAAAGATTGAGTCCACACACAAGACAAATGGGAAAAAAATACAATGGTTTAAATAGTTCTCTATGTTTATAGGCATCTTGCATATGAAAACATAATTTTTGTTACATGGGGTCTTATTCTACAATTTATCTTTTGGTTTTGCTCAAAATAGCTGGAATATATTTTTAAATAAAGCACACATGGCAACCATGAAAATGTGCCACTTCAATCTGGGGCAGCTGGGAGAGTAAATGACCCAGGACCCAGCTGCTGTGCTCTAAAATCCACAGCTACGGTTGCACAAAGCCCACACTAATTAGGTTGCTGGCAGCCAGTGACTGAGAACAACTGGAATACTAAGGGCAAGCCCATTTCTGGGAGACACAGGTCTCCTCTGATGGTCAGCTGTGGCTGCGAGATTCCCCAGTGGCCTAACTGAACTTTCCCTAGAAAGGCACAGAGTCTCGGAGCTACACCCCACTCTTCTCCCTTCCTTTCCTCTCTCCTGCACCCAAGGTCAGACTTACATTATGATCTGAAGGTTCTTCCAGCCTCCCCATTTTCTCTTACATGCATTTTCCCTAATCAATGTCTTATACATTTAGTCTGTTCTTGGTATCTCCACCTCAGAGGACCAAGACTAAGATAGTACAAATGTTTATTGAGATAAACCTAGTTCATATATATAAACTCTTCATTGCCTGATTCCTAAATACAAAAAAAATATTTTAAAACTGAGGGCACTTAATCAGTCATATTTACACATTCAAACTTTACTGAAAATCCCGAGAAATATGTATATTCTCCTTATAGGATTAAGTC
This sequence comes from Rhynchonycteris naso, assembly GCA_037038555.1. Classification (NCBI taxonomy): domain Eukaryota; kingdom Metazoa; phylum Chordata; class Mammalia; order Chiroptera; family Emballonuridae; genus Rhynchonycteris; species Rhynchonycteris naso. The sequence continues at coordinate 66,418,311 of CM072997.1, forward strand.
AATTCAAATGGAAAAAGTCAACAGCATCTGATAAAACTTCAGTATTTAACCTGCATGTATTTCAACAGGCAGAGAAACTGAAGCTATTCTTACACTAGAGTTTGATACCCTGTAGCCTCATCTATAAAATAAGATGTTTAGGTCACATGCATAACTTCTACACCTAAAGCTTCATGGTTTTCAAATTTTATTTATTAACTAATTTGTTTGCTTTTACTTTTTAATATTCTCTGCCCATTATTGTGGCTGCATGGTGCTTTGCATTTGATAAATATCTTTTTAGCTGAAACACAGAATGTCAGGATAGAAAGGATTCTTACTCCATCCTAGGAGATGAGACACATTAGATTTGTCTGACCTAAAGGCAGAAGAAACTGGACAATGCAAACTGCCCAGTCATTTTTTCTAACAGCCTCTGTAATAATACCTAGATTTGATTTTATTTCATTTATTGATTTTAGGGAGAGGAGGGAGAGAAAGGGGAAAGGAGCTGGAAATATGAAGTTGTAGTAGTTGCTTCTCATATGTGCTTTGGTCAGATAAACCCAGGGTTTTGAACCAGCAACCTCCGCATTTCAGGTCTATATTTTATCCACTGTGCCACCACAGATCAGGCTATATACCATATTTCCCCATGTATAAGATGATCTCATGTATAAGACGCACCTTAATTTGGGGGCCCAAAATTTGAAAAAAAAATATTACATAAAGTTATTGAACTCAAGTTTTATTCATTGTAAAATTCATACAACTCCTTATCACTGTCAAAACTCTCATCCATTAGCTTGTCCTCATCTGTGTCTGGTGATGAGTCACTGTCTTCAATAATGAGTGCAAAAACAAGCACAAAAAAGCGGGAAATGAAAATAAAAAAATCTACAACCACTGTATAAGACACATCCAGTTTTTATACCTGAATTTTTTGCCATAAAACTGCATCTTATACATGGGGAAATATGGTAATCCATATTTTTGACACTGGAAGTTGGAAACAGCTGTAATCTCTCACCCCTTACCATCCTACCACTATCCGGGTGTTTTATTTTAAAACATTTAGCATTTGTGAAAACTTGAATTACCTTCTTTTAATTGTTTCTGCTGCTGCCACTATAATAATTTCTTCCCTCTCAGGTTAGATCAGTGGTTCTTAACCTTTTTTGAGGTACCGAACCCACTAGTTTCATATGCGCATTCACCGAACCCTTCTTTAGTGATAAATAAAATATGGTTTTGTTTTCCAAATTCAAGGCATAGGTATATGTTTTTTTACTGGTGCACAAAATGAGCCATGCATGAACATCACCTTGCTCAAAAAACAAAACCAGCAAAGTGCATGAACTCACAACAAATTACTGTATTACTTTATTCTGACCTCCACGGCAGAGGCTTCTCCAAACCCCTGAGACAGACTCATCGAACCCCTAGGGTTCGATAGAACCCAGGTTAAGAACCACTGGGTTAGATGAACAAATATATTGTCCACTCCAAGAAAGTTAATAGAAATATATTTTCAATATCCATTAAAGTACAGTATGTATTTAAAATTCTATACCAGAAACAACAACTAAGTTGGGTCAACTTTGCTAACGTTACCAAAGAAGGAAGTCATTTGGAAATCATGCTGAGGTTAGGGCAGACTGGTGACGTGGAGCAAGTACTGGAATAAGAGACAGCAGTGTGTTTCACTTCAGTTCTAGCCTTCAATAAACTAACAGTGTGACCTTTGGAAGGCCACCTACTCTCTCAGGGTTTCTGTTTCTTCAGCTATGAAATAAGAGGGTTGGACAAGATGGCTTATGAAGTCCCCACAGCTAGTTCACCCACATGGATTCTATGTGCACTTTTCTACAACTAAATTAAACAATATAGTTTTACACAACTGACTGCATCTACATAGTGTCAAAAGATAAAACCCCAAACACAAATAATTTGACATGAAGAACATCTAATTCTTTTTCCATTTCTTAAAGCATTTGTCACAACTAGGAACAATCTGAAAGGGAACTGGTATAGTTTTAAGAAAAACAATTTTCAAACAAATGTTCTATCGACAGGTCCTCTTACAGCCTCCTCCAGAGCCACTGAGGACTTGGGGATTAAAAGTGTTCTTGTTCCATTCAGTGTGGTTAGCGACAGAGTGAAGCAGATCTAAGTGTCAAAGTGTTTCTGTTCTGATGACAGATGGTGAGGTTGGCTGTTATGAGAGCTATAAAAGACCATATCCTGCAGATCTAGGGGAAAGGGCAAAAAAGTGCTCCTGGCTCTCGCTACCTTTCTTTGCTCCCCATCAAAGCCCTTCACCAATAGAACCTAACATGAATTCCAAACCTTGGCCTCAGTTAGCAAGTCAGCATTCCCAAGAAGCACTACTCTGCCTTCTCAGCCAAAATTTCATGCAAAGCTATTTCCTTTCCCAAGGTAATAAATTTGTAAGCAGAAAAGCTCTACAGCCATTCTTTCCATTTTTTCCCCCTAAATAAGAAAATTTGAAAACTACAACAGTAGATTTCTAAAATAAGCAGTTTCCACCACATTTATTTATCTAAGTTGAGAATTTCTTCATACACAGAAAGCCTTACAGAATGAAGCTCATTCTTTTAAATGTATTCATGTGGCCTCAGGGGCATATGATCTTATTAAGTGAAAAATATGTGTAGTCACTGAAGGAAAAGACAAGTAAAAAAGAATATTTCATTTCGGAAAACATGATCTTGGGAAAAAATCACTCTTTATAACAGAATTTGCCACAGGCAGACAATATTTTATAACTCAGACTTGAAAAATAAAAATGTGTTTGTAATTTTCACATCAATATTTACATGAAAATTTACTAGTAAGGCATTCCACTTGGCACAATGCCCTATTTTGGAAAAAAAAAAAAATTGAACTAAAGAAAGATAACAATAATATAACTTTAAAGGTTAATAATATAAAATATTTTAAAAATAATTTCCCACTTTCTGCAAAAAATCACTATTGTTAATATGCACACAACAATGAAAAGATAAGTCTTCATGAGTCTTGACTTTAAAAGCAGCCTAACTGTTAGTAGTGACATTAAGCATCGAAATAACCAAGAAGATTATGTGGCCGTCTCAGAGAACCGCTTCCGTAGACAAACTGCCTCGCTCAGTTCACACAGGAATTGCAAAGCAGCAGGGGAAACACAATCTATGAAAGGAACTGAAATTTCCAGCAGCAGTCAGTGCTATCCTGTTAATGACTAAAATATGATTTCTGCTGAAGACTACAATAACACACATTACAAGTGATTTTTTCAAGTTGTGAAATGTTTGATGTGAAAACTAACTTCTTTCAAAACCTCAGATGGATTTTATAAGGCTCCTAAGCCCATAAGTAATAAATAAACAACTAGAATGTACAGTGGACTTAGCAACATCTTTCACTAGAAAAACAAATTATTTTCAAAAGTATTTTAGGTATCTGCCTAAAAATTACTGCAGAATAAACTGCAAATATTTTTGTTAGTCAAAGAAAAATCACAAATAATTCTTAGGAAGTATATTATGATTGTTTAAAATATTGACACTGTCAACACACACACAAAATGAGATCTAGGCTTACAGTTACATAAGAATTATATAAAGTAACTTGAGAAACCATACCTTTTTCAGGAACCGGACTCCATAGGTAAATACATAAAGGTAAAATGAAAATCTCCACCTGTAGAAGGTTAAAAAAATTCTATGACATTCGGTTGGTATATTTCACAGCATATTCTAAAACCCATGAGTGAAAAAAATCCATTAAATTTCCCCCCCAACCCTTACCCCTGCCCTAACCCATGATTAAAATTAATGAGCAATTTCAGTACTAGCTGAATGCATATGCGTTCATGTATATGGCTTACTGCAAATATTTTAAATATTAGTAATTATTACAGATTCAAACCTTAAATTTCCTTTCCTTAGTTAATGTATTTGCTCATTTCTCTTTTATCAATATGTGAATTTCCCCTTGTTAGTCATTAATGAAAGGCTATATATTTCAACAATATGAAGATATATAAGATAGTTTTGAATTCTGTTTGGTTCAGATATTAACTTAAGTTCATATTTGTTTTAAAAGTAAAAACCTTAGTATTTTTAAATCAGGTAAGATATTTTTCTTCATTTGTCTTCTACAGATATTTACCAGCATCTTTGTGGATGTCACTAAATAAAGGAACTCATCTGGAATCTTAATCATTCATCTGATGTACAACATAATGACAACCTTATACCATTCCAAGCTGTAGGTCTTGCTGTTAGACTTTAATTTTTTCAAATTCTTTAATTTGACTTGAGGAGGTGGAGTAGGGGGAGAAGCATCAACTCATTGTTCCACTTAGTTGTTCCATTCAGCTGTGCATTTACTAAGTGCTTCTCTTACATGAGCTGGCTGGGGATCAAACCTGAGACCTCACATACCAGGGCGACATTCTAGCCACTGAGAAATCCGGCCACAGCCAGAGTTTCTCTTTTTTGAGAAAAAAAATTTTAAGTTCTCTTTCAGTTTTAAATAATTTATTTTAATGATTAAGTCTTTTAAAATATGACTTTATTTGTTTACATAGACGTCATATAAATTAGATATGTAGATAATACAAAAGTACTCTTACCCTACTACTTTATTCCCAACTTTATTTCTTATATTTTCTGAGTGCGAATAGCTGTGCTCTTAAAAGCTGACTAGATTTTACTATATGGTGGTTCTTAGGTTATGCTATTAATGGTGTTAAGTGTACTGTTAGTTGTAAGTTGTAAATTAACTCAAGAGAGGAAGTGACTAGTCAACCTCAATTTGTCAGGGGCAAATTGCTTTTTGTTTTTGCAAGACGTTAAAATTTTTTAAAAAGTAAAAAAAAAAGGTAATTTTAGGAAATAATTCAAGTTATAGACAAAATTTCCTGGAATAATGACAGCTACCTTTAAGAAAGAGAAAGTAAGACCCAACAACAGATATAAGTGTCCATGAGAATTTTGTTCCTTGGTTGAGTGACTCTCCAAATATGCTGAAATTAATCAGAACTAAAATTTAGAGAGGAGCTAAAACTTCAGGATTGAAAATCTTCAACTAATAATTATAAAACCTGAATGCAGTAAAAAACAATAAAAATTGATGGAAGCAGTAATTATTCAACAAAAGTTTCCGAACAATCTAGAGAAGTAATGATTCTAAAAGCTCAAACAAAACTCTCTTTTAAGTAAAAAGGTGGTTCATTTATTGCAGAATCAAAATCAAGATATCTTAATTTTGGCTTTTTTTATTTTAGTTTTTTATCTTATATACAGTTAGTATACAATCTTATTTTGGTTATATTAGTGTCAGGTGTACAATCAAAATATGAATGGATGAAGAAGATGTCATATAGATAGATGATAGATTAGATAGATGGATAGATAGAAGATAGATAGATAATAGACAGACAATGGAATATTGAACATCAATAAAAAAGAATGAATTCTTGCCATTTGTGACAATATGAATGGATTTAGAAAGTATTATGCTAAGTGAAGTAAATCAGGCAGAAAAGAACTTAATTTTAATCCCATTTCTCTCCATTAGCAGTTTTTTTGGTGATTGTGGGTAAGAGTGTTTCTTTCTGTTTGGGTGTACAAATTCTAAATCAGAAGCTAAGATTACAGATGAAATCAAGTGCATGAAACTTGTACAAGTCACATAGGGTCCTATGCTTGGTTTAATGCTTTCCTGTCACTATCTTGAAATTCTTAATCATTGTTGAGCAAGGGGCTCCGTTTTATTTTGAATGCATTGGGCCCTGCGAATTATGTGCTGGCTCTGGTTAAGACACATAGATTCTCCAGACACTAGACAGATCTTTTAATATCCCTTGACTTCAGCCTGACCAGGTGGTGGCGCAGTGGATAGAGCATCGGACTGGGATGCGGAAGACCCGGGTCTGCTCGCCAGCTTGAGCGCGAGCCCATCTGGCTTGAGCCAAAGCTCGTCAGCTTGGACCCAAGGTCACTGGCTCCAGCAAGGGGTTGCTCGGCCTGCTGAAGGCCCGTGGTCAAGGCACATGTGAGAAAGCAATCAATGAACAACTATGGTGTCACAAGGGCAATGAGAAACTAATGATTAATGCTTCTCACCTCTCTCCGTTCCTGTCTGTCTGTCCCTATCTATCCCTTTCTCTGTCCTTGGAAAAAAAAAAAAAAAGAATCATCCTAATATCCCTTGACTTCAGTCCAATTTCTCTAATAGGAGAGTGGGTTTATATTATACTGCTTCTGTTATTATACTGCTGGCCCAAAGATTTGATAGCACAAGTAATCTCTACTTCTCTCTAGTCCCTCTTATTCCCTATTACGTTACTCCAACCTGGTTCATGAATTTGCAGGTCACTTTTGTAGCCCCTGAGGGCAACTGAATTTGTAACTCCTAGATTAAATAATTTATAACAGCTGCTTCAGCTCTAAGACTTTTATTAATAGGCAGTGATTAGACAGTTTTTACGTAAAATAAAAAATTTATGAAACTCATTAGAATTCCTACAATAACTTATGTATCTACATTTTTATTTTACGACAGAAATGACCCAGTTTTCATAAGACATACGTTCTATTACGGAAACACAGATGTCTCCATCATTTGAATAACTTTTGATGAATATTTATAAGGAAGGCTTTATTTGCATAAAATATCTGCAGAAAGCAAAACTTTCAAGCATTTTGCCACATGCAGAAAGTACTTTATTTGCATAGTTTCATGTAAGTTAAAGTTTTAAATGGTATCTAGCTACCACTCCTTGATAAAACCTCTCCCAAACTCCCACAAAAGTATCTATAAAAAGAGAGGTAAACACGGTTATGCACAAGCACAAAAAGGAGGGAATAACCTTCAACCAATACCAAGAATCAAAGAAAAAAACTTTACAGCATAAAAAAAATATTTTTATAAATGTAATGGAAGGCAGTAAGAAACAAACTATGGGTCTTGAAGGAAGTAGGAAAAGCTTTGTATAGCGTCCTTTCTCCACTTTCTGCTATCTTGTAGAGAAATACAACAATCTGTATCATTCAGAAACGTCATCAGCTCTCTGTTGTGAATGATGCTTTTTGAGGCAGCAGGAGAATGCTCCACCCCATCAATTAGTGACTGCTACTCTCCAATGATAAGTGAGAAGAAAGGGAAGTACAATGTACTTAGTATCCTGGGAGATTCAATTGCAGAAAACAGATTTATGGACAAGATGATATGGCCGCATTGCATTCTGGGTTTTGGATTTTTATATAATCTGTATACAGTTTAACACAGAACAAGGCACTGGTGATAGATGCGGTAGATAAAACTCTTTTAGTCCATTGAGAATGCAGCAGGGCCTATAATCTGTGACAACATCTGGAAGAAGACGTTTACTGTAAAATAGAGGACAAAAAGTGAGGCCAAGTGCAATGCAGGGATCCTTTCTGTGAGCAGGTCTGGATGGATAGTTCCAAATTCAGAAATAAAGGAAATAACTGCTAAATATCAATATAGGTCTACTAAGAAGTACTGCAAAAGTATGGAAAGAAAAGAGAACACTAAAGATTCAAAGGAAAAACCATCTCCTAAAAATAGCTTCCTAGAGGAATCAAAAGTAAATATTTGAAAAGTATTTGGCACTGTTAATATGATACAAGAAGATATATCCCTGAAACAAAATTAGAAAACCATAATTAGATAAAAGACTATTGGGTAAGATAAAGAGATTACTGGTGAAATAAAGAAGCTAAAAATGGAGTGATAAAATTTTTACTCACACGAATGGAGGGAAGTAGATACATACTGTGTAAAATTAAATCATTGATGTAGAAGATAAACACCCATATAAGGCCAGAGAAAAGCAACAATAGATGAAGGAACATCTGAGATCTAGAGAACCGGAAAAACCAAGTCTAATTATAGCTGTTTCTGAGAAAACACAAGTAAAGAACTGAAACAGAAGTCATAATCAGAGACACAATTTAAAAGAACTGCACTAAAAAAGACTATATTGTATTCCAAACAATACACAATTCAAACCTACATTCTGACAGAAATTTTGAATGCTAGCATTAAAATTAAAAGTAATAAAAAACCTGTCCTAGCCAGATAGTTTAGTTGGCTATAGCATCATCCTGAAGAACAGAAGTTCAGGTTTGATCCCCAGTCTGGGCATATACAGGAACAGATTGATCTTCCTGTCTTTCTCTCGCTCTCTCCCTCCCTCTCTCTAAAATCAATAAAATAAACATTTTAAAAAAATCCTTCAGTATTTAGGCATGAAAACAAAACAAGTCAACACACAAATCAAATGAAAAAAAAAAGCATTCAAGGAACAAATGTCCAGTTGGTCTTAAATTTCTACTGTGTATTACTAAATTACAGAAGAAAGAGAAGACTCACTCAAATAAAACTATTACCAGTCAAATGGCCTTTCACTTGTAAAGGAATACGAAAAATAGTCTCCAATATTTAAAGGCTCTGGAAATACTTTACTCATTAAACTTTCCTAAACAATTACTTAGGCCAATTCCAACTGTTGGGCAGATAAAATATATTATGCTCACTTTGTTAAAGATGGTGCTGCCCACATGGAAATCCGTCGCCTGGGTGATAATATTAGTTGCCCTTCTTGCTTATGATGGGTGTGATTATATTAATGTGTGTTGGGGAGAGCTTTTGCGTCAACAAGTTTTAAAAAGAGATCACGTTGTTCCTGGGGAAGAGCGATTACGTTCTAGGAGGAGCCCATACTAAAGGAGAGCAGAGTAGGGCCACAATAAGGAGAGGAGAAGCAGCCAAGATGGCGAGTGCTGAAGGAGAAGCCAGTTTGTACAGAGAGAAGGAAATGGGGAACAGAGGTGAATGAGACTGGTAAGGTTAGAAACCTTTGATTCTAGGATAAGTCAGTGGCTTTGGGAGCCCTGAATGGAAAGGGAAGTGTTTTCCCACTGTGTGTATTTCTTGCCCACCGGGTGCAAGCTAGGATTAAAGGTAATGGCCCACCAGTTCTTGGCTCCATTATTTCATTACCGTCTGTCTGAATCAAATGTGAACCTGCACTGGCCAGGCGGCTGTGATGTTGGTCCTGACTACTGGCTTTACACCAACCCACTGAGATACAAATAAATATTAAGAATTCAAAAAGTATAATTTTAGAATAAAAGAACTGTGGTTAAGCAACATAAATAATTGCCCTATATTACACTGCCAAACTAAATGCTATTGTTCTTAAGGTATAATTTAATATGAAATATGTAACAACAATAATCAAGAAATAAATTATATTAATGAATCAGATTATATTAATGAAAATGAGGAATAAAAAATGGACTCGTTAAATTTATTTTTTTACAGGGAAATTTCAAAAAACGTTTTAAAAAAAACAAAAAATATTGTTGTTTTGATAACAAGACATATAGTTAAAGAGTGTTCCTTTAAAAATGTAAAGATGACTCCTGATTAAAGATGACAAGTTGAATGCATGAGTCTACCTCTGTGCCTCTATGACTGTAGCACTAAACAGGCAGATGAGGAATTTAGTTACAAAAGCATAAACTCATTCAGACACAGAAAACAGGACTGAGGACAATCACCCCATTCTGGAGCCTGGGGAGCAGAAGGCAAGTCCCAGCCTAGCTAACAGGGTGAGGAGCTGGATCTCGAGCTGCTGAAGGAGGTGCTCAAAAGCACCATATAGCCCCAGACAGACTGCGGATGAGGAACTGACTCTGCAAAGTAGGAAGGAACCTCTATTGGAAACAGAGGCCAAGGGATTTGTTTGCCCAGGGCCACACTACCGCTAAGTGGCAAAACCAGGACACAAACCTAGCATAGCACTTAATCTAAAGCCTGCTATTCAAATTCCACAGAATTATAGGGTACTTCTTTGCCTAGAGAAGTCAGTGTGTTCCACTATATTTGTTTGGGCATGGAAACCTTTTATATCCATCAAACCTGGAAAATTAAATGGAAGGTAGTAAAACTACCACCTACTGGATCTGGTTTATTGTCCTTATCAACAAAACTGAAAGGGTTCTTTCTTTATTTAAATCAAGACTAATAAAATGTGCCATAAAAAAAAGCAAGAAATCAGAGAGTTGAGGTCCTGCATCTTGCTGCCAGGTGTCACCCAAATGGTACAGGGATCCTCATCGCTAGAGAATGTGGCAGCAGGGGGAAACTTCCAGAGCAGCTCCCTGAACTCAACTCAGAAACCACTGTAGAGAGAGCAGGGCAAGCACATGGAGCCATTTTATTTCCATTTCTGGAGCGCTTCTTCTGTGCCAGGTGCTATCCTAAGCACTTTACAAACAGGAAGTCATTTAGAGAAACTATTCCACACAGAAAGGTTGGTACTATTGTCATTACCTCTCTCTCTCTCTCTTTCTCTTTCTCTCTCTCTTTATTTTATTAAGATGAGGAAACTGTTTACCAACTTGATAAAGGTCACATGGCTAGTAATGGCGAAAGCCGGGACTAGAAACTAGGCAGTTTGGTTCCAGTGTCTCAGTTCTTGACCACTAAGCTATGTTGCCTTCCCCTGATTTTTTTACACCTGAAAATTAAAGCCAATGTACTCAGCTGAAATGATGTTTCTAACCAAGGAAACAATGGACACCACATAGTAACAGTCTCTGTTCTGATGAATAGAAACTGGCTACTTGCAAAATTGGCAATAGTGAAGGGCAGCACGGGTTCTTTCCTCAATACCAGGGCAGTTCAAACAATATTGAGCTTGTCAGCTAAACTCAACAGTAATTATCAAGGGGGTCCTTCCCCATCTTAGCCATACATTGTCTTGACCCATTGAAACACTATTCCTGCCTCGGGATTTATGTCAAATGCTAGTTAGTCTGTGAAGTCACCTTGTCTAAATGTTGCAACATGGAAAGCATTGCGTTCTCTCATGATGTGTTCTTTACCTCTTTTTTTTTTTTTTTTTTTTTTAGTGGGGAGAGAGAGAGAAGGGGACAGGAGCAGGAAGCACTAACTGCCATATGTGCCTTCACCAGGCAAACCCAGAGTTTTGAACCAGTGACCTCAGCATTCCAGGTCAACACTTTATCCACTCTGCCACCACAGGTCAGGCTCATCTACTTATTTTTATAAAACAATAACAGCTGGCATTTCTTCAGAACTTACTTTGTGCTTGATACCATCCTGAGTCATGTGTATATCAACTCATTTACAACTTTTGAGAACCCGATGGGGCAGATACTACTATCATTCCCATCTTACAGATAAAGAGAAAAAAGTGTAAGTAGCTTGCCTAAAAACACAATCAGCAAGTGGTGAATTTGGGATTCAAATCCAGACAAGCTGATTTCACAGACCAAGTTCCTTACTACTAAATAGTTCCTCTTTATTTTAACACTAAAAACAAAATAGCACATATTTTTATTGTAAATAGCACTATTTCCCAGCTTTTTCTCTCATCACATTACACAGAATCAGTGTAATTACTCAGACGACCCCCATGTCCATTTCAGCTCCTTTTCTCTACTAAGGCAGGAGGGCAAACAAGACTCTGCTGCCTCTTCTTCCTTTCTCCGCATAATGGAAAGCACGCACTCGAAGTGCAATGACAGCTAGAATCCCATTTAGAGTCCGTGTCATCAACGTATGCTGCTTGCCCTAGTGGAGAGCTCACTGAGGGCAAGGACTATAGCTGTCTTACTGTAACATTAGTATATTTCTGTGCACATAAATTGGAGGGATCCATCCCCCACGTTTATTTTCTTGAACCCAAGATTATGTTGAACAGCTGATAGGAGCCCCTAAGAGTCCCTCCACACCCTTGTTCTGTAGATGAGAACACTGGGTCCAGAGAATTGTGCAACTTCTCTACATTCACAGGTAACTTGGTGAAAGAAAACATGTATCCATTTTTCACACCAGGTCTCCTTCATCTACATTGTGTGGCTTTGTGGCTTTAAAATTCAAGAATGGAAATGGATAACTACACCATAAGTTTCATAAAATACCCAGCAGACACCCGATGTATTGCCTAGTCTCTAGGGAGGTAGGATAATGTTGATTAGCACATAAACATAAAATTTCATAAATTAAACTACCACCTAAATTTTTACAGGATCACAGGTTCCAAACTTATATTTGTTTGTTTGTTTGGTTACTTGGCTGGATTTGGGGTTTGTAGAGCAAAATAAGGCCCTATAATTAGTTTGCATTTATTAAGTCTAACAAAGCCATCAGAAATCACTGAATCATGCTAAAGGTGCAAACACATATTTTTTCTTTGCCACAGGCTTTTAGCCAAAATATCTCCCTCCAAAGATTAGTTTTCTTTACATTTAGAATGCAGTTTTTTGAACTAAGGGATAGATCTGAGTCTTAGTTAACGAACTGAAAGGTTTTGTCTGAAATCTTTTCTTAAAGATGTAACATGGTTTTTAGGTCAGCATTCTTTTCAAGCTATAACTGGGACACCAACTTTATTTTATGAGAGTACAACAGGAATGTTTGTCCACTAGGGAGAAAAGTAAATTAACTCGAGTTTGAAAGACATCACATATAGCTTATAAATAAAATAAAGGTGAAATAAAAAATTCTTTTGAAAACTCTAATATACAATCTAAATTCCCAGATAGCTTTCAAACTTTCCTTAGATTACGAGTTTAATAAAATACTCTAACTAGAAGAGAACAGGGTACCCATTTATGGATGGATTATGAAAATTTGAGTTTCAGCCTCAAAGCAATCATTCCCTGAGTTATTTCTATCTCCATCAATAATTAACTCTGTGATTCTAAAGAGTTTTTTCCTTGTTTGCTGAAGACTCAGCTGTTTCTGTTTGAGAAGCAACAGACTTACCAATGCAAAGTCACTGAGGTTGGAGGTAAGTCAGAGTTATTAGCTTTCAATTCTCAGGTCAAATGTGAACTTAATTTGAGAATAGTCTTCACTAAATCATGGTTTCAAATAATAGATTAAGCACTTATGTAAAGTTTGGTAATATGCAAAACAGTGTTATATATCTCATGAATACACACACACACACATGCACATAACAGACATGTAGCACAAAAATAAAAAAAGGAAATATAAACATCAAATTCAAGATTGAGATTACCTCTGGAAGATGGAGGAAACCAAGAAAGGGTATTCAAGAAGTTTCAACTGGTTCTGTAATACTTTAGTCCTTTAAAACAGGATTAGATTGAGCTGAATGTGTCTTTGTTATATTTATCATTGCATTTAAAATATTTTATTATAAAAGATAGTGTGAATAAAAAATATGCTCACTAAACATGTTAAGTGGCTATGTTTTTTCCTTCTCTCACACCTAGAAAGCATGAATGACTTGTGCTTTATGCCATCACCCCAAGCATCTTTTTCTAAGCATCATAATTAACTTTATTCTTTTCTAGTCATTACATTCTTGAGTTTAAGGCTAAATTGCCTTTGGAAGTGTTTCGGATATCATATGCATTTTATACTTAGTTCTAATCTACTGTTCTCAATTTCTTAAATTTAACTACTTTGATTTGGCTATGGGGTCTTTTTAGTTTTGTCCATTACTGATTCTTTCTTCAGTTCCTTTTTGGAATCTATCCTTTTCTCTCCCTGTCAAGCACCCAGCCAGGCAGAATTCAGCATCCCCAGCATTTGTCCCTTCTCATCAGTCTATCCAACAACAGCCCTAGTCTCCCGCATCTACTCAAACTACATCTGCCAAAATCAACATCCACAAATTGCACTTCTGTTAGGTCCTTCTGCCTATAAACTTCCTCTCATTGATCCTATAATTCTCCTGAACATAGACTAAACTTATAAATGTCATAAATGTCAGTTTAAAGTCCATTTATACTCGAGTTTAAATGGCCATGATTTGTGAAATCAGAAAAAAATAAGTGATCCTTTTTCAACTAACACTTTTCTATAGTAAGGGAAAAAAGGGGAATAAAACCAGGATTTCTTCCCTATGCCAAAATAAATTTAGTCAATATGACTTTGGAGCCTGTACTTGTAGATGTCACAATTCTTAAGTGTGTGATTAAAGCAAAAACAGCCAAATATTTATTATCATCTAGGTCAAACTAATGTTGTATGTCTCTTGAACATCTAGTGCTTTCCGAGTCTGTAATTTGTTTCTTCTTATCTGAAAGCAGACTGATGACAAAGAGTTATTTGTTCAGCACTGATGCTGTGATTGCATAGAAAACGAGAAAACAGGAACTCATGGTACTTTGGTTTTCAAAATGTACCTACTTTTGAGTTTAAGAAAGCAGATAATTTCCCCCTCTCTTGTCCTGTTTGGTGTCAGTTTTCTGCCATGGGTTCCACTCTATATCTTCTAACTGAATGTGAGGCGGAGCCACAGACCTTTCATAGAGATAGGGATACAGACCTTCTCTTCTCCATAAAGCTTGCCTATAGCTAGTATACAAGTTCTTTAGTTTCCTCATCTGAAAATGGGGACCAAGTCAGCTACTTTTCAGGGTTGTTAGAATTCAAAGAGAAGTGGGGGAAAAAAATAGAGATGGACAAAAATGGATCCTAGATTGCTGACTAAACTCATTCCTAATTTACTTGCCTTGACATGCCAGTCTCGCCATGCCAACATTTAAAATCCTATCTCACCACCTGGCTTTGCTTTTTGTTAATCTTTTCTCCCAGCCACACCCACCCACCTCTCATCACACCCCAGCTTCCATTTGCCACCACCCACTCCTTTTGGACTTTTCAGTTGTCTGTGAAGAATATATATGTACACATATAGATGTAGAATTATGTATGTGTATGTATATATATATATAGGTATGTACACATATATGTATATATAAGTATATAAGTTAAATCCATAAATATCAAGGATCTTCCAATTGGAAACAAATAGGTTTCTGACCTAATACCTACTAATTGGGAGGATGGTGTTCTTGCTCCTCCCTCTTATAGAGAAAGGGACATAATCAGACTGGCAATTGTCATCACTGAGGTTTCCCACCAAAATGTCAGTCCATCCACACTTTTTCATAAGACAATAGTGTTTTCATAAAAGTGAATCCAGTTCAACACACAAATGAGATTCTCCATTGACTAGTTGAAGTCTTGTGAGGTGCATGCTGATTAAAAGAGTAATGAGTTGCCCACACACCAGCTATATTCATACTGCCAGCAACTCAATGCTCATGTTTTAAATACGTAGGACCTCTTCTCACTAGGAACATGCATACCAATGAGACTGACCTGCCTCCTTAATATTTTTATTTTTTGTTTCTGTGTGTGTGTGTGACACAGACAGAGAGAGAGGGACAAATAGGGACAAACAGACAGGAAGGGAGAGAGATGAGAAGCATCAATTCTTGGTTGCAGCACCTCAGTTGTTCATTGATTGCTTTCCCATATGTGCCTTGACCCAGGGAGGCTACAGCTAAGCAATGAACCCCTTGCTCAAGCCAGTGACCTTGGGCTCAAGCCAGCAACCTTAGGCTTCAAGCCAGTGACCTTGGGCTCAAGCCAGCAACCTTAGGCTTCAAGCCAGTGACCTTTGGACTCAAGCCAGTGACCATGAGGTCATGTCTATGATCTCATGCTCAAGCCAGTGACCCTGTGCTCAAGCCAGTGAACCCGTGCTCAAGCCAGATGAGCCCGTACTCAAGCAAGCAACCTCAGGGTTTTGAACCTGGGTCCTCTGTGTCCCAACTCTGCACCAACAGAGGCACCATAGACTGAAAATTCAAACCAAATAATTATCTTTCTTTCAGAAACCCACCCTACTTCTGCCTTCCATACTGTCAAAGACATTATTATCCACTCAATTTCCTATCCTTGACTCTTCCTCCTCCTCCTTTAAACCCCTCTCTCTCATCAATCATCAAATCTCAAGTTCTGCCTTGGAAATACTCCTTTTTTATTCCCTTTGCTCCATCCCCTCAGCCTCTGCTTTAGTCCAGCATACAGTCTTCATCTTTCTTTCAAAAGTTTAGCCAGCCTTTGCTGAGCTCCACAGACATTTAATCCAGCATGACAATACATGAGCTAAATTGTGAGAAAAAAATAATAGCCACACAGTCCAGAATATTTGCTTTGGCACAAAGGAAAGTTTCTCTTCCCATAGGCAAATCTATACAGAAACCCAGAGTATAATCAGGAGACTGATTGCAAAACACAGAAACAGACCAAAAAGAGGTGCTGATCTTAAGATGGGCCCAAGGCACTTTCACCAAAGAACAAGTCTTTCTATTCCAGAAGCCAACACTTTTTGCCAGTACTTTGATATACTCAGCCAACCTGTATCTCAGAAGGTTCCCTACGATGCAAAAATTGTAACAACTCTGTGTCCCCACCCTTTCCTTAGCTGGTTGAAGCTAATCAAACATTGTCCCAGCCAAGCCTGGAATCACCTCTTTAATAAGGAGACTTGACAAATCTCATTCTTGACCAATCATATGTTGATTCTTGTTTTTTAAAACCTTAACTGAACCCTAAATTTGAAAGTTAGTTGTCTCCATGTACTGCCTATAAATATTATCTCCCAGGTGTTAGGGCTGCCTTCCAACTCCTGAATAAGTCATTCATGTTTATACCTCAGGACTTTTCTTTCCTCCTGAGACTTCTTTTCCTCTTTATACAACTCATTATAATCTGTCTAAATTCTTCTTTAGTCTCCACCTCCTCAAGTAGAAACGTTTGTCCCCATTAATACATTATTCTAATATGAAGATCATCTATATAATACTTATCTCTTATGTGACCAACAACCAGTTGGATTTTCAGCTCTGCATAAAATATCTGTGTCTTAGATCTACTCAGGACTAATACAGGGAGGCTGTGTTCTCAGGGCCTGGGTTGGAACACTGTACTCACAGTTTCACTCCATCTGGAAGATTTGGGACACTCCCTGTGCCTCAATCACCTTATCTATAAAATGGAGATAACACCTACTTCAAAGGGCTGGGGTGAAGATTAAATGAGACAACAATTGTAAAGTATACAAAACAGCATTTCAACACATGGCAAGTGTTCAATAACTCATCTATTATTACTATTCTTATATAGCAGGTATGTGACAGGTACCCAACAAACAGTTTCTGAGTTACGTTTTAGGATTAACTATACGAGCTAGTGCCCATGGTTGGAGAACCTATTAAACTACAATGTGACTCTAGGACAGATACTTCATGTTAGATTTGAAGAAGCCAGAAGTGTAGAGGAGGCCTTCATTCTACTAAGTAGTAAGCAATAGGTCATGTAAATGGGAGATTTTGTTGCTTCTTTATTAAATTTATGTGTCAGAATGTGGCTGCCTGATTTTTTTCCTTGTTTGCAGTTTTCAAGTTATTTACTGTTACAAAACCATCACAGATTACTACCACACTACATCTGCACATTGTACCAGTGGCTCTGAAAATGGCCGGAGTGAAATTTAGTGGAGCTAGAAAGTGAAAAGTACAGCCGTGAATGTCCGCAGCAATGTGGGCTCATGCATAGGGGAGGTACATGAAGAAAGCAGCCACTGAGGATGGACAGATGAACAGAATGAGTTTACGTTCATTCCTGGGCTCTTAAACTGCTCTGCATCCAAGATATTTTATAGCAATAAAATTAAATAGGTGAACGTCAAGGTCATCATCTAAAAACCTTCAAACCCAAAGACTCTAATCAAGGAGCTGAGAACTCAAACCCCACGGGGAACAAGCAGGCCAGGCATAGCTCTGAGTACTGAAATGAATGGCGTCTGGCACTCCAGCTGGCGACGTGACAGGCGGCGCTGGGGTATGTGGCAGTTTCAATACCCCACTGAAATAAGGGCCAGTCAAATGTCAAGAAAGAATGCAAACTCAAGTGTTACCAGGATTCCCCCCCCCTTTTTTTTTTCAGAGAAAGCTAGAAATTTGATATTTGAGGTATTTTATATGAAATCTGATTTTTATGAATGCTGGCAATTTATTCGATTAAAAATAAAACCATGATACCAGCCAAGCAAAATACTTCATGCAGGCTAGATTCAATTTGGAGTCACTAGTTCATAATCCTTGATTTAATCTTTTTATTTTGTATGTGGCAGAGATGGGTGGGATGTTTTATTCCTCATCTTACCCTCTAAACTACATGAATAAGCCAGAATGGAATTCTCTGCTTTCCTGAGGCATGGAATTCTCCTGGGTAAAATTTCACTCTTATTTTCTAATGACCTAATGAACAATTGCATAGTTCTTAGAAATTGTCCACCCAACAAAAATGGAGAGAAGTCAAATCAAAGAAATTCTATTTATAATTATGTGAACAGACAGATGGCATTCACTAAGAAAGATATAGTGAGGAATTAAATGCCAAGACATATTACTAGATGCTGGGAATATATATGTAAAAAAGTCATGGTCTCCTCTTCAAGGAGCTGATAATCTACAAAGCTCTTTCTTTCTTTCAAGGAGAGAAAGAGAGAGAGGAGGGAGAAAGGTGAGATATATCAACTCGTAGTTACATCACTTTAGTTGTTCATTGATTGCTTTCTCATACATGTCTTGACCAGGGGGCTCCAGCAGAGACAGTAACCTTGGGCTCAAGCCAGGGATCTTGAGCTTCAAGCCAGCAATCGTTGGGCTCAAGCCAGAGATCATGGGATCACTTCAATGATCTCATGCTCAAGCCAGCGACCTCAGGTTTCAAACCTGGGGCTTCAGTGTCCTGGGTCAATGTTCTATCCACTGTGCCACCACTGGTCAGGCACAAAGCTGTTTCTTGATAGGCCACAGCTGCAAACCTAAGGAAGCCTTATCTACTCTAAGACGTCATTCACATTCTCTGTCCGTCCACACTCCCAGCTTGTGACAATATCTGAACAGAAATCTCTTTGTCAAGGTTATCATGCTTGACTATCACTAGAGAAAAGTGCCCCTGGAAAACTCAGTCTTCTGAAGTCAGATCTGAAATTCTTGTTAAGATGAAGATGGTATCACACCCCATCCCTCCTTGGGGTGAGCTGGCATGAAGGAGTCATGGGGTAGAGATGCAACAGAGGACTAGACAGAATAAAACCTAAAAGAAATTTCCATGGGCCCAGTATATTCCCCAATGTCCAATTTCTCTTAAGACTTTTGCAGTAAGAGAGAGAGGAAGAAATGGATAGGGCATTAGGGTTAAAGTACAAAGGGAAAGGACTTGTCATTAAGAGTCCCTGAAGTCCCTTCACAATGTTAGTGGGAGAGTGGAGGAAGAGCTCATAGTGCCGAGGGTGGCAGAGCTCATTCTGATACATTTCTGAACATGAAAAGGACTTGGGGATAAAGAATTCTTGACATAGAATTTATCAGGATGTTTGACTATGTCAAGAATATAAGAATAGCTTTATTCTTATATTTCCCTTTCCTTTTCAAATAAAAAGGTTAGCAGAAGTGTATTCATGTTCACACTCTGAGAAACAACAAGAAATAATTGTTATAAAACTATCACATTATCAAAGTCTTGATCATAAACTTTTTAAAGTATGAAAATGTATAAAGAAAGGAGGAAGGGCATGAGAAGTGGGAGGTGGGAAGAGGGAGGTGGGGATGCAGGAAGAGAAACAAATTTAGAACTAGAGTCACTGGAGCAGATCATTCACTCAAAGCATCTCCTAAATGATGGCATGTATTAGTAAGAAAACAAGCACATTACAAAAATAGAATGCATTTACAATTTTCCTGGAATACTGATACTATGTAATACAGGAGCAAGGAACCAAAACTCAAGATGCCAACCCCAGGATGTTTGATGCCTATGCCTATCGCTTAATAATAGTCACTAATAGTCACTAACACTGAGCAATTACCAACACATACACATCTAAGCATTTTACATGTCCTAATTCATTAATCCTCACAAGTAGTACTAGTATAACTCCCACTTTAGAGATGTGGAAGGAAATATGAAAAGATCAAGCAATTTTCCTGAGCTCACATATATTGTAAGTGACAAGAGTCCATGCTCTTAACCAGTAAGCAATTATCATCTCATCTATTGGCTAATAGTGCCACCTAACTGCTTCCTGAGACTTTTATAGCTAGTTCTTATGCTCAACTTTCCCCTCTATATTCCCTATCATTCTTTTTCACATTATAAAGAGAAATCTTTTTAAAGGGATGAGTGCTGGAGGAAGTGGGGAGGAAAGAAAAGGAAAAGAAACAGCCCTATTCCTTGACCTAAAAAAGAGGCTATCCTCAGGATGACACCAACCACTGTAGATAACTTCTCCTTTACTGATGTCTTTGAAGACACCCCTAACAACTGTACCCTAAAGAGAAACTGAAGTCAACAGGCATGGGCATCCAGTATTCCTGGAGCTGCCTGGGGCTCTAGCACTGGAGCCCTGTGTGAGCATCCAAAATAGTACACCTCCCAAAGATGTGACTATCAACAACCCAGCTGCCAATTTCTTATTGCAGGAGCTCCACAAGTTCCTACAAAACTCAGCTTGGATAAAATACCTAAAATGAAGAACAATACTGGCAACAAATTCCATGTCATGAATTCTCAATTCATATTTCAAGATTCACTGCCCTTCCAAAGACACCATTAAAATGGCAATTCAAACTGAAGTCCATGATCCTTTTGCCACAATTCTGAAATCTATAAAGCCCTAAAATCTGAAAGATTCTTTTTCTTATAAGTTTGGAGCAAAAGCTCTTTTGGCAGCTAAAGCTTTGCTGTATCAACATGCAGCTATATGTCATCCTTTATCACTCTGAGTCTCAATATTTGCAATGTTAGATGCACAAACATTGAGATTCTGCTGGGATAGTATATAAAGTACAGCATATGCCCTGGGATACCTTTGTAGAGCCATAAACCTCTGACTCTCAAAACCTAGCTGGCCCAGGAGCTCCATGTGAGGCACTGTGAGCCTGTTCCCCTGTGATGTGCTACAGGCATTTAGACGGTGGAGCCTCTTGCTTGTAGTAAGAACTCAACATGTGGTAGTCAGTCCTTATCTATAAGGTATTTTTTGGTTCTCACCCAATAAATGCCAGAAACCTTGCCCCTTCCCTGGCTGTCTAGTTAGTAACATATGGCTTCTGATCAAGACTCCATTCTCCTTTAGTACATGCTGTTTCAGCTGGAGAGCATCTGAAACCTAGGAAGTTTATTCTTCAACTCTAATTGCTCCTGCCAGGCCAGGGATATTTCTTAGCCCTAACATCACCAGGACTCTCACCACTGCTGTTTCAGTAGGACTCATACATCTGTTCCTTTCTGCCATGCATAGAGAAAGAGAGCAGAAAGGGGAAATAGGGAAATATAATATAAATGTATGTGTGTGTGTGTGCGTGTGTGTGTATGGCTTTTCAAAAATGATCTTATTCTTTGGCCAATACTAGCTTCTTCTTAGTACATAGGTACATTCATCCCTCTTCTGTTGATTCATTCCATTATTTGTTCATTTGTTCACTTACTCATTTGTTCATTATTTTGTTCAATGAGTAATTTAACAAGTGTAACCAAAATCTTTATTGATCTTCATTAATTCTGTTTGTAAGATGACCCCAAGGACTAACCAAAGAAATAGAAATTCAACTCATTTGGTAAAAAAAAAAAACAAACAAAAAAAAGATACAAGCCACAGACTAGAAGAAAATGTTTGCAAGTCATATACCTGATAAAGAATTTGTATCAAAAGTACATAAAGAACTCTTGAATTTCAATAATAGAAGACAAGCCCACTAAAAAATGATCAAAAGCTCTGAGCAGACATTTCACTAAAAATATATAAATGACCATAATCATATGAAAAAATAATCTCATTATTTGTGAGGGAAATAAAAATTAAACTACAATGATACACCATTTTGTACCTACTAGACTGGCTATAATCAAAAGAGAATACCAAGTGTTTTCCAGAATGTAGGGAAATGAACCCTCATAGATTGCTGGTGGAAATATATAATAGTGTAGTCACTTTGGAAAACAGTTTGATAATTTCCTTGAAATGTAAACCACAAATTACCATATGGCCTAGCCATTTCACTTTCAGATATCTATGCAACAGAAGTGGAAACACAGTATTATAGAAAACTGATTTTCTTGAATGGCAAGTTGTTCAGGTCTGAGATGATGGAGCAGGCTATCAAATATTATGCAAGTCCCAAGAAGTGACAACCAAGGTTAAATCCCAAACTCCATTTCTTTATAGACACACAAATAACCAAAACTCTGAACTTCACTAGATAAGATTTTTCCCTGTCATTGATGTTAACTCATGAGATTAATGAATTCAAGTTAATTTATATCCAATAACCGCACTGCATCCATAGACACTTATTATTTACTCTGCTCCCTGGGAGAAAACAACATACCTGAATTCTTAAATTAAACTCTGAATACTAGCACAGCATAATTCTGGGTGGTCAAAATGTCATTTGACTACATGTTCCTTTGTAAAAATGTCTATACATGTAGGTACATTGATCTGGTGATTTTTTACTTATTAAAGCTATAAAAATTTGGATTAAAATAAAGCTATTGCTTCTAGCAATGGACCAATATTATTTTAGCACTTTTACATATTGTGAAGATACCAAAATTATAGGGCATAAAGTACTATAGCAGGCAGATAATTCATGTATCTTTTCCCTTAGTTGTACTCAGAGATATATTTATTAAATACATTTGTGGTCTTTAATTTTTGCTAAACTGCTTTTTGTTTCTTTTGTTTTTGTTTTTGTTTTTACAGAGACAGAGAGAGAGAGTCAGAGAGAGGGACAGACAGACAGGAACGGAGAGATGAGGAGCATCAATTATCAGTTTTTCGCTGCAAAACCTTAGCTGTTCATTGATTGCTTTCTCATATGTGCTTTGACCGAGGGCCTTCAGCTGAGCAAGTAACTCCTTGCTTGAGCCAGCGACCTTGGGTCCAAGCTGGTGAGCTTTGCTCAAACCAGATGAACCAGTGCTCAAGCTGGCAACCTCAGGGTCTCAAACCTGGGTCCTCCACATCCTAGTCCAACGCTCTGTCCACTGCGCCACCGCCTGGTCAGGCTAAACTGCTTTTTAATATGTCACTTCATCTGAAATAGGTTGTAAACATCAATTTCCTTATGCATCTTAAATGCAAGAATAAAAAGAATCAACCAATGTTTGCATTATGCAATATCCTTGGGATTTGTTAACAGCACATTCTTTAGTTCCACTATTACTATTCAAATAGTATGTACACAGCATATTAACTGCCTCTCAGAACCCTGTCTAAATCAACTTGATTGGCTTGGCATTTCATTTGAGGTATTTATGACTTTGTGGCTTAGAAGGGCAAGAAATTGTATTTACTTCATCTGTGCTGCCTTTTCTAGAAGTCATTTAAAATATTCTATTTCTGTATTTTCAAGCTCAAACGTGCATGCAAATACGAGAACTGCAAATTAAATTTGTTTTTAAATGGTACCAAATTAAGACCAAGAAATTGGGTCTATCTGAGAAGTTTCGATTTCCTCCCCTATAAAATGGAGAGTGAAGTATCTGAACACTATTTCTCGGAGACTGTTTAATCAGAATTCACCACTGGTCTTTGTCTTCAGAAAGCAGGTATCAATAAGCAACCAGCAAATGAGTAGTAAGCAATACTGACAGTAAATACAAATTAACTTTAATTAAAATCATGAGTTAATATCAAGGAAAAAAATATATACGATGTATTGTGACTCACAATGGTACTGGGGCTGGCTCAAAATTGTTTCCCAGATTAGGCCATGACCTTATGTGGGTGACTGTGCCAACATTTTTTTTTTATGGCATTCTAGATGGTAAGAGAAAGCCACCTGCTATGTTAGCTGACAATGGATATTTTTATCCATCTTTGTGAAGGGGAATACATGTGGCCAATCTGCCTGGTTGAATCATAGGGCGTAGGCTGAAGTGTAAAAAGTACTGAGTGGTAGGAAGTGTGCAGAAACTAATAGAGAAGGCTCAAATTGCATGGTAAAAATTCCACTTTTCTCAGGAGAGTAGGGGAAATCAATCCTTGTGGTCCGTTTGGGTGTGATGTTTCTAGACACATTAAAGATATTTTTTAGTGTATTGATAAATAGATGGGGTGATGGTGGTTAACTTAGCCTTATGGCATAGAAAAGTAAGAACTAGTCTTGGCTACTGTTTATAAGTGAGTGTTACAAAGGCATTAGATCAATTTACTTCAACCCCAAGACTTAATGAATGCAGGGCACTGTGTGAGATACCACAGGAAGTGGAAAGATGATTTTAGGGAAGGTCCAGTCTAGAACCTCCAGTCAGGAAGTGGAATAAATTATACAAATAACCACAGCTCAGGAAGACACACAGTATTTCTATCTAAATACTCTCAAGGTGCCTTTGTGTTTCAAAGAAGGAGCAAGTTGCCAAGTGGCTGGGCAGCAGAAACCCTTCAATGCTGAAAGGACTCATTAAAAGGGTCTGGAGCAACAACACAGACTTGAAGAGTGTCCTGCTTAAAGAGAAGCATGGTCATTTCCTAACTGCAGGGTGCGAAGTGGGATAAGGTTACCCATGACTAAGCAGACACCACTGTCACTTTTAATGTTTTTGGTGAGAAGGTAAAGGAGAAGCAAAAGAAGAAAGGGAAAGGAAAAAGGCAAAGCTAGGATGTATTAAAGCCTTCCATGTGCAAGTTATGCTGTAATAACGCAATGAGGTAAATAAACATCACTGCCTCATAATACAAGTGGGTCTCAGAAAGGCTCAGATGAGGGGGAGCCAGATTTTTATGCAGGTGAATCTGACTTCAAAGACAGTATTTGAAAATTCTACCACTAAAAACAAACAAATAAACAAACCCTTGGATAAGGAGTAATTGGCTATAAAAATACAAATATCCCCGTGTCAAAACACATATTCAATAAAGCATCATAAAGTATTAAAACTCTAAATTAATTTGTAAGAAATCTGAAAGTATATATTTACAGGATAATAGAGGATTGGCTGGAGGAAACAGAGCAAGAGCCAGACCGAGATTTCTGCATCCCTCCTGCATGCTGAGTCCTTGGTAGGTTCTAGATCAGGGGTGCTCAATACGTCGATAGTGATCTACTGGTCATTCGTGAAGGAAGTGTGGGTAGATCGCATGACATTAAAAAGACATGTCTTTTGATTGGCATACAGGGTACCCAATCTGACGTCTGAACTTTTGACACCCTACGCATGTGCGTTAAACCATGCTAACTTGTTCAGTTACATTGCTGTGTAGTTAGCCTTCAATTTATTTAAACTAAATTCAACAAAGGATATAAAAATGAGTGCCATAGCTGGTCCGAGTAAGAAGCCTAAAACCTACCACTTTCATACAGAATGGGAGGGGATTTTTTTCACTATGTCATATTCTAAGTGCATTTGTCTCATCTGTCTGTGTGCCATTACTATTCCAAAGAAGGGAAATTTGGAGCGGCTTTTTCGGACTATCCATAAAAACTATGACATTGACTTTCCTTCGAAAAGAGAGCGGAGGAGAAAGGTGAAAGAAGAATACACAATATTAAATAGTAATAATAGTAACTTAAATAATAATAATATAGAATAAATTTATGGTTTGCATTTTTATTGTAGGTAGATCATTTTGACTTGGTCATCTTATAAGTAGCTCGCAAGCTGAAAAAGTGTGGGCACCCCTGTTCTAGATGAAAGGAGAGCAGTCAAAACACAAAGACTCATCTCTCTGTCAAATCGAGTTTGATGGAGTAGAAGCAATGTACAGTAGCTGACATAGGTCATGAATATTTTGTTCACATAGCTAAACTATCTCTAACTTAGAACTAGCTTTCTTCCTTTTTTCCTTCCTTTAAGGGAAAACATTTTCTCCCTAATTCTTCAAGAAAATAAAAATTCACCTAAGGGTTACAAATACATTCATTACTCTGGAATTGCCCTGACCACAGGTCACCTACTCTATTTTCTTCCTATCATTCTGAACTCAGTCCCTGTTTCCCAAATACACCAGATACTTTCCCGCTTCCGTGTCTTTTCTGTTTTCTCCAATAGAAACCCCCATTTATTACCATGCTTCCTCTAGCGCCTATCCCCAACAGCCAGCGAGGCTCAGCCTGATGTTCCCAATCTTATGTGCACATCCTCTCTAAACCCTTAAAGGGCTCACTTTCTATTTCTCTTTTTGCACTTGCTCATTATCCTTTGCCCTGAAGTTATTTTTGTTTTTCTTATGCCTACTACCATTGTTTTCACCCCCTTGAAGGGAAAGAGTTTAACTCTATATCACCAGCTCTACTTTATGCTTACATTCAGGATGCAATAAATATTTGTGACATTTAATTAAATTCATCAGAACCTGTCAACCAGTTTACACATGTGGAGTTCAAGACAATGTCTTAATAAAATGAGTACTTTATGGTCATATGGACCTCAAATTATATTGAAAAATTTCAAATATAGATAAAATGACAAAGGTCTCAAATATTACACAGATTATCAGCAAATTATCTCTTTCCTGATATTATTTCTAGAGAACAATGTTTTCTAATCTAAAATATTTGGGTGGGTGTGGAATAGTTATTAAACTACTTAAATTCAGAAACCTTTCAGAATGAGATCATAAACCCTGAGAGTTCACAGTTAGATTTACTCTGACAGTATTCATTTTAAAATATATTGATGTCACCTTTGTTCTAAGGGTGCCTGCATTCTTATTATTGGCAAGAGTAGGAAGGCAGAGAGGAAAACATAGAAAGAATAAGAATTTACTGCCCTGATTCAAAAAGAAATGACTCTTGGGAAGCATTTCTACAACAATCACTTCTAAAACACATTCATAACTATATTTTTACATGTCCCTAGAAGGAATGAGTGAGAAATAGGATTTCAAGGGATAAGGGAGTAGGGTGGGGGGAAACAATGCTATGGTACCAGTATTTTTTTTCTACCCAGAGAAGTAACCTGGTTCCTGTTTTTCATCTTCTACATGCTGACCTTGGTCAATTTACTTAACCTCTCAGATCCTCACTTTCCTTAAATGTTAAAAAGAAAACAGAGGACAAGAAAGAGGAGAGAATCTCTTTAACTCCTTAATCTGCATCTCACATTGTTGTGAAAAGAGAATTAAGTAACACTCACAAAAGTTCCTGGCACATGTTCCTCTTGCTGGAAACCAGAAAAAGGTCCCAAAAAGGGAGAAATAATTGTGGTCATTTCCAGTAAAACTCTTCTCCTGTATAAACCTCCTCTCTCCAATTTACCAGATAATTTTAAGAAACTTTTGTGTTCATCTTCCTATACCATATCGCCACAATACTTGACACCACTTAAAATGGAAATTAAGATACAAAAGGTTAAGAGATAGATTTATAATGGAGAAGTGAAGATTAATGAACAGCTGATAGGCAAGGTCATTAGTTTTTCTTCCTGTAATGGTTGGGGGATGAAGACCTATTGTTCCCTTAATTCTGTAGTTTTACTTTCAATAATGGCATTTTATTCTTGGATTACTACATATTAACTGTTAAGATTATATAAGCACCATATGATAATCACTAGCCTTTTTAAATTACCTATTTTTTAGTAAATCACATCTTTGCAACCACTTTTTTTTTTAACCTGTAGAAAAACATATGAATAGCCCTGACCAGAGAGTTTGGTTACTTAGAGCATCATCCCGAAGCATAGAGGTTGCCGATTTGATCCCCAGTCAGGGCACATACAGGAACAGATCAATATTCCTGTCTCTTTCTCCTTTCCTCTCTCAATAAAAGCAATAAATGAAAATTTATATAAAAACATATGTAAATAGTAAACAAAAAAATAATCAATTTTGCTAGATGCGCAAAAAAGAGGAAAACCCTTTTGTTAATTAGTAAGGATTTCTTTTCTCTCCCTTCAGCAGGGAGAACTGCCATATATTCTCTTATATTACATATTCTCTTATTCATAGAACACTCTTATCAAGTACTTAATTTTGAACAAAGAAGCATTCTTTGGATGAAGACAACCTCATGATAGCTTGGGATGCTCAATAAAGGTCAGCTGATAAAATCAGCTATTTTAAGGAAGCAAAGAAATTTAATAAACTTAATCATTATTTACAGGGTTGTGACCTCATAATTGTTCTCATTAGTACCACTGTAAACAAGCCTTTTAAAAATCTATTTTAAAAATAGTACAGAAATTGGTTACATTTTGGAAATCTTTAACATATACCTATGGGTAGAGGGCCCAAAATAAGTCTGAAATGTTTGTGAGGGCTTGAAATAAAATACAGAAATAACTTGATAATGTGGAAGCCAAAAACATGACCAGTCATACAGTTTAGACAGAAGAGATTTCCATGCGGTTTAGTGAAGAGATGATATTGTGACACACCACACTAGACGGCTCCAAAGCACCTCCAGGGATGATCACATACGTCATGATGTCGCAGACACGAGCTATGAACACATTACTTCATAAAAGCGATTAGGAAAAACATTATTTCTAAATAAACATACCAGTTGTTAATATATGTGAGATATTATTACATTTCCAAAAGTTTACATATTCAAGTTGGCCCCCAAATATTTTTTAATCTCATTATTGGAAATTGGGACCTGTCTCTACCTTAGCCCATCTATGATATCTAGCAAATAAAAAATAATAATAAAGCTAATTTTCCAGTAATGTGAAAGTGAGTCAGTGATTAGTCCGAATACTAAATTCAATGCTCAGTTACTAGGGTTCAAGGCATAGCAAAGATTGGGGAAGAGAGCACTGGATTTAAAAGAGACCAGGTGAACTCTTTATCACTTTTGCTGTGAGGAAAATTTTCTCACACTCAAATTTTCTATTTGAGAAAATAAAAACCAAACAAACAAAAAGTTCTACTAACTCTAAAATATTTTCTATTTATTTGCAAATTTTGAGAACTAACAGGGGCAAGGACTGAAATAACAGTTCAACGGATCAAGGCAAGATAAAAAAACATTGGGCTGGCCTGACCAGGCAATGGTACAGTGGATAGAGCCTCGGACTGGGACATGGAGAACCCGGGTTTGAAACCCCGAGGTCCCTTCCTATCTGTTCCTTCCTCTGTCTGTCTGTTTCTCTGTGTGTGTGTCACCAAAAATAATAAAATAAAATAAAAGTCATTGAACAGTATTGTGAATTTTCCCTTTAACTTCATATTTTTCCACTCTCATTGTATTCTGTGGAAGTCATCCATCTACATTTCCTGAAACAAAACATTCTAGAGGGAGGCTGGAAATCAGATAAAACTTGGCGCAAGAGGCCAAACTCCCCCTACATCATTACGTGTAATTTTGCATGAACCTGTCAATAATGAAGCAGATGCCCCCAATAAAATCTAAGACCAAAGCCACTCAGTTTACAACAAACTGAGTTTCTTCCCTTTGTGACTCATGACTAGAATCCAAACCTATTAGCCGCATGTGTGAAAACTTATCAACAAATATTGAATATTATGGCAGCTCTCATAATAATAATTTTAAAAGTCTTGCTATTTTGGGCACCTTTGCCTAATATCTGGAAGATACACGAGGCCCACTTAAATCTACTTACATTGAACAATAAAGTCTGCCAACAAGAAAAAACAATAAATTATTTTTAATCTTCTCCAGGAATCTTAACTATATAAACAGCAACAGCATACTGTTTAGTCAATCGTAAGGCAATATTCACGAGTCAAATATCAGAAGAAGTAATTTAATGTTTGTATAAAGAAAAGGTGAAGATGATATCAATTCAAACCATTACAATTAATTTGCCACAACATATCTGAACATATAATAATAATGCTGAGAGATGTTCTTCACTAGTACCATTAGACTCATATTAAATTTAAGTTAACATTTTAATGTTATATCACTCAAATCAGTCAGTTAAACTTGGTATTATAAATAATCCAATGCCAGGGGATACAGAACTAAAAAAACAGTAAAGGGAGAAATAAATGAATGTAATTACAGCAGTTATACATTTGTCTTTGATTCATTGATTTGTAAGTCCCCAAAGTGCCTCAACTTCAATTTAACCTTGGTCTAAGAACTCTCATGCAGAAACCACATGAAAGGAAAATACAGGCTAAAATCTCAGACTAAACAATCATTCCTCTCTTCAGACTGAAAATATTCTCCCAAACATCTCACCACCTGACCGTCAGGAGTTGGGAGTGAAATTATTCTGAAGCGCTGCATGTAAATACATCTGCTCCTTATCCTCTTGTATAATGCTTCCCCGGGTGAGAGCCATAGAAACTGGATTCAGCAAACTTTCCTAAAAGCAACCAGGAAATGACTTGGAAGTATGGGTGCTCAAGCATGGGCACCTGGCCTTTCCTTGCCATCTTAATTCCTGGTATCCCCTAGTCCTCACAACATCCCCTGGAGGGCACTGTTTTCAGTCCTGAAATCCTTGTGTGAGAATGTTAAGTTAGCAGGATACTCCATAGAAAGTCAGGGACTCCCTCCATCTGCCAACCAGAAAGTGTCAACCAGACAGCCCGAGAGGGCCAAACCAGGAGTGCCTGTCTTTGTAGGACTGATGGTTAAACTCTAATAGAGGTCAGTGATCACTTTATTAATGATGCCTCACTGACCTCAGGAGTCAGTTGCAAGCTGTAGTCCCATAACCTTCCAGCCCCCAGAACTAGGCAACTCAGTTCATGCCAAAGGAAGGAAATGTACTCCTCAGGCCCCCCCTGAGTCAATCAGCATACCATCATATATTCAGTACACATACCCTGGGCAATCTACCTGGAGAGAAAACAATTAAGATACATAAATCAAGTAAGAAATAATTTTAAATAGTAAAAGCTAAGGGCTAAAATAGATAGAGCTAAGTATTAGCATAATAGGGAGGGCTTCAAGACAAATGTCTTGGCGAGAAACATGTGAGAGGGCTCATGGTAACAGCAGGACTTGGGCTGGGCCTTGAAGGACAGGGAGGACCCAATGAAGGGGGAAGGGACCTGTTTAGAAAATGAGAGTGTGGGGCCATGTGAAAGGAGAGAGCACTAGAGCTAGATTCTAGACAGCTGTAAGGGGTGTGGAAATAGACAGGTAAGGAGAGGATTAAGAAGGAGAGTGGAATAAGGAAGGAATAAATAGAAAATAATAAATAGAATGTTAGGAAAAGAGATATGTGTGATTATAATATCTCAACCTCCCCGACTAAAAGGTGAGTACTGTTAGTTCACTATATGGCCAGGATACAATACAGGGCTTGTCACATAAATGATAGAAATAACCAAAGATTACTGAGAGCTTACTTTAGCCATGTTCTGTAGCACTTAACTCATATGTTTTTTATTTGCAAGTCTGTATTACTTCCTCTTTTGATGAACAAGGGAACTGTGGGTCATCAATGTGAAACGCCTTGCTGGGAGTCATATAGAAACTGAGTACTGGAGCCTGGGTTCACACCCATGTTTCTTCTGAGTTTGATCTGAGAATGGAAGATCCACAGGGCAGGACATGTGCTCTGTCCACTGCTGCATGTCCAGAGATTAGAACAATGCCTAGTGCAGAGCAGGCATGCAATAAACATTTCTGAATGAATTAAATTTAACCACCATTCATGTTGTCTTATGACAAAATAAGTATTCTTATTATGAATGAGTCTCTAACTACAGTAAGTGATTTACATAAGATACTAACAATAAACGATTCAGAACTTTTATAACTATTGCCTTGGAAATAATTCATTTAGGTATAATACTGTTTTTATAAAGCATACTCATTTTTTACTAAGGGGGGGAAGTTATCTGTATACACAATGAAACAATCGTGAACATTAACATAAGCCCAAAGACACAGGATCTAAAATTACTTTGAGTTTTTTAAATAAACAAAAATATCAGATGGTTTTCTTTACATACATGCATACATACATATATATACAGATACATATGTATGTATATAAGTTTGACAGCTTAATTCAAATATCTTATTTACTAGTAATTTCTCTCTGATAACATTTATATGAGAATCTATTTAAATTACTCAAGTTAGAAATTGCCAAAATATCAAATAAAGTCATATCCTTCCAGCAAAAGCATAGGCTTTGCTTTTCTATTTTTTTTTCCACTACGACCATGACCTCTTTCAGTTGCTTAGGCAAAAGAAATTTTACAGCAAGAAAGCTCTTGGTAATTTGAACAAATGCACCAGGTCACATACTGAGCTGATCTGCTGGGCTCCCTGAAGCTGGCCTTGCCTAGCTGAAACCTCTCCCAGTCCGAGTTCCAGCCATCTGCTCAGGGCTAGAGTTCTCTCCGGGGGACTGCACTTGTGCAACAAATTTGAAGCAGTCAAGGTTTTTTATCTGGCTAGGTCTCCTTTAATCTCATGTCTGTGTGAGTCAGCTTTCAACTCTAGGACCTAACATAAAATGTCTATACCCTTTAACCCAGAAATTCCATTTTTAAGAGATTATTCAGGAAAATAAAGCTAATATGGAATATGCACATAAGAATATTCCTTGAAGCCCACTTTCTAATGGTAATAAAAAAATTATTAACAAGTTAAGTTCCTGCTATATGCAGTCAATAATCGGGATGAGGTACATCTGTATGTACTGACCTAGAAAGATGTCTTTAATAAATGTGTGGCAGAAAAAGTATCAGAACAAAATGCAAAGTATGAATCCTTAAAAAAAATTATATATATGGTATACTGTGTTTGGAAGGAAACTCAGTAAACTTATCAACAATGAATTCTAAGGCATGCATGATCCTGGAGCTAGGGGAAAAGCTGAGCTGTTATCACAAACACATCTCTATTGTTTAAATTTGCTGCAATGACTGTATAATGATAGAGGCTGGGACAGCAGGGGAGTAGGAGCTCAGGCCCCAGAACCAGACTGCCTGGGATCAAATCCCAGCTCCAGTACTTAGTAGTCACCACATCTATGCCTCTGTTTCCTCTTCTTTCAAATTGAAATAATGATACAATCTCCTTCAAAGATGTTAACAAATTAAATTAAGCTAGTACATTTAAAATAAAAGTCCTGAATCTCATACATATTAGGATGTCTACTATCAAGAAAAATTTGGTGGTTGGGGTGGGGGGTTGAATAAACAAGTGTTGGTGAGGATGCAAAGAAATTGAAGCCCTTAATCACTATTGGTGGAAATGAAAACTACTACACCCTCTATGGAAAACAGTATGACAGTTCCTCAAAAAATTACAAATAGAATTACCATATGATTCAGCAGTTCTACTTCTGGATATATACCCAAAGCAGCTGAAAGCAAGGTCTTGAACAGATATTCCTATACCTATTCACATAGCAGCATTATTCACAATAGTCAAAAGAGGTAGAAGCAAACTAAGTGACCATCCAGAGATGAATGGGTAAACAAAATGTGGTACACAAATAAAATGAAAAAAAAATTTTTTTAAGTGAGAGGAGGGGAGGGCGATAGTGAGACACTTCTGCATGAGCCCCAACCAGGGTCTACCCAGCAACACCCATCTTGGGCCAATGCTCGAATCAACTGAGCTATCCTCAGCATTCAGGGCCGACGCTCAAATCAATCCAACCACTGGCTGCGAGAGAGGAATAGAGAGAGAAGGGGGAGAGGGAGGAGAAGAGAAGCAGATGGGCACTTCTGTGCGCCCTGACCAGGAATTGAGCCCAGGACATCCACATTCCAGGCCAACGCTCTATCCACTCAGCCAACTGGCCAAGGTGCATGAAATGAAATATTCCACTTTAAAAAGGAAGGAAATTCTGACACATGCCACATGATACATGAATGAACCTCAAGGACATTGCACTAAGTGAAGTAAGCCAGTTACAAAATGACATATTGTGTGATTCCACTTATATGAGGCACCTAGAGTAGTAAGATTCAGAGGTGGAAGTCAAGTGGTGGTTACAGGCGCTGGAGGAGGAGGGAATGGGGAGTTAGTGTTGAACTGGAACAGAGTTTCAGTTTTGTAAGATAAAAAAAGTTCTGTTGTACAATGTGAATGTACTTAATACCATTAAACTGTACAGTTAAAAATGGTTAATGGGCCTGACCTGTGGTGGCGCAGTGGGTAAAGCGTCGACCTGGGAACACTGAGGTCGCCAGTTCAAAACCCTGCACTGGTCTGGTCAAGGCACATATGGGAGTTGATGCTTCCAGCTCCTCCCCCCTTTCTCCCTCTCTCTCTCTCTCTCTCTCTCTCTCTCTCTCTCTCTCTCTTTCTCTCTTTCTCTCTCTCACTCTGTGTCTCCTCTCTAAAATGAATAAAATAAAAATTAAAAAAAAAAGGTTAATGGTAAAACTTGTCACGTGCATTTTACTACAATTATTTAAAAAACTGAAATAAAATTAAAACAAAGCCCTTAGAGCAGTACCTTGCCCAAAGTTAAGTGCTGCAATAGTGCCCTACTTATCATTTTATTCTACTTTTGCATTTTAAAAATGAGATTTAAAAACAAGCTAACCTAAAAACCTCACCTGTCTACAATTCAAGTCCTTTTAACAATTTTGTATCATCACACTAACTTTGCATGCTATCAGAGGCCTGCACCAAAGTTTCTTTTCTCAAACTGCAACCCTTTCAGTAAAGCAAAGAAAGCACAGCCAGGAAGTGACAGTGAGCTACTTACCTCTGGCCAAAAGGAATCAGAGAAGAAAAAGCATTTAACACATAATCATCATTTAGCATCACAGTAGAGACCACAAAACTCTCATTTACACACAGGCCCAGGCAAGCAGCAGCGCTGTTCTGCTTGTATTTTCTCCACTTCACCTCTATCCCCTTAATTGGTGTATCCCACGTAACACCAAAGTAATATTGTCGCACTATACAGTACATGACCATCCTCAGTAGCCACCATAGAGTATGATCTCCCTGGTCATTTTTAGTATAATATCATAACATCACAGGGAGGGGGAACTTGAAGTGTAATCCACATTCCAGCATGGAGAAAGCACAATGGATTGTGTGGAGAAACCAGAATTGAAGGACATACTGATTCAGTTCAACTAAAATTTATTAAACACCATCCCCTCCCCTGTACCAAGAATGTACCAAGAAACTTGACACAGTGTACTATGTAAAGGTCACAACTGCTCTCTGAACTATATAACATTGTTCCCATTATCTGAGTCAGGAAACATGCTCAGAATATTACTAAGTAATTTTCTCAGGGGAATGTACTAATAAGAGGATTGACAGAAGTCAAACCTAGATATCACATTCCAAGACCAATGATAACATGTAAAAATGAATGGATAATAAAAAAATCACACAGTTTTTAAGTAATCACTTTTTCTACCTGTGTGTGTTGTTGGCTGGCTCCACAGGTAAACATCTCCAATAAACACTGTCTTTCCAATTTTGAAGTTCAAACAACAATCTGAAACTTCCCTGAATGTATGTAAGGAGGAAACCAATATACAGACACTTCTTTTGTATATTTGATGCAAAATTTGTTTTTCAATTATCCCAATCTTTCAATTTCACTGAAATAGAATGGCTTTTGTCCAATAAATAAATAAGAGATGCTTTATACAAGTATTTTTTTTTTAAGTTTGATAATTTGCCAAGGAAAAGAACATTCTTTTTATTGATTTTCTTGAATTGTAAGTCAAAGTGTGATCTTTGAATATCTAAAAGATAGCAGTATACTTGGTAAGCTGCTTTCTCTCTTTCTCTTTCGTACCTTAATCTGCCACTCAACGGCTAGGCCACTCAAGGTATACTGATGGATCTAAATACCATTTTGCAACTTTTTCTTTAGGTCAAATATTTAGGAGGATTACCAATATGCATATATCTTCTACAAAGAGCAACGTCTGTTTCTGCCCATTTGGTTTCCCTGGCTCAGCACAGCTGTACTCAACGCGGTGGAGGATGGGGGGGGGGGGCACAGTTGTGTTTTCCTTTCTAACTACCCAACATTTAAACCAAAAAACTCAAGGGGAAGTAACTACACAGGGAGACATCCAGTCACACATTTGCAAAGGACTGACCTTACCCTCTTCCCTGGTGGGTTGGAAGTGTTTCCTTCAGAGCTTCTGTTCTTCCCTTTGGCACACTAGCAGCCATTCTTCCAATTTATTTCAAACGCTTTTCCTTTTCCTCAAACCCCGAGGCCAGAATATAATCATAACAAAATAACCACAACCACAGCTGAGACATTTCCCACCCAGGCAGCCTTTCTACGCTGCAGGCACTGTGGAAGCCCTTCGTCTGCATGGTCTGCCTTACAGCCCCGTACTATCTATGGAGAAAGGGAGTCTTACTGCAGCAAGTGGCTTGATCAACATCATGCATCTAGTAAGTAAGTCGAGTCCCTGAATCTGGGTCTGTGTGACTGCACAGTCTAGGGCACTTAACCATGAGGCCACATTTTCAGTGGAGAAACAGTGATTGGAGAAGATTGTAGTGGATGGGTTCCCTGGGGTGGACACTGTGTCCTGTCCACCGCTGTCTCTCCTGCACCTATTGTTCAACACACAATAGGTACTTATGAATATTTATTAAGTAAATAAAGTAACACCATAATAAGGAGAGTGACCAGGAATATTGTCTCCACCTCACCTCCTAGACTCAGGCAGGTGCCATTTGCTCAGCATCCTGTGAGCCCATAGCTCACTGTTATTAACGGTGTGGTCCCAGGGAAGCAGCTAGTCATGTGTTTCCTGAAATGGGTCAAAGAACACAGACCACTTGTATGTTCACTACCATTTCAACTAAAAGAATTAACCACCTCTGGGTAGCGCAGCAGAGATGGATTTGACCTTTGTTTCTGTGAAATCCTTAAGATAGGAGTTGAGGTCCTGGCAACTCTTTCTGCCTGTTGCTTCCATTTAGAGTGCTCCAGAGACTGACAATGAATGCAGTCATTAACCTAGAGATATTTACTTATGTATTTTCTACGTCCTCCAACCATTTCAAAAGAAAATAAACTTTGCTCTTAACCACTTTATTTTATGCTATAAAACAACAAAACAAAACCAAAGCAACCCCACAAGAATTCTTGCAGCTGTTTTTGTTAATGTTTTGGGGGAAAAAAACATTAGAAAAAAGGAAAGACCACATCCCAAATTCTCTATAGCTTTTGCTAATTAGCACCTCCCAACTTCAAGAAAATCATGCCTTAAAGTATGTGAATAGATTTTAATTCAAATAGTGTTACTCAACCCCAAGTGACTCATATCACATCACTATCTAATTCTGACAGAGTCACTGGAATAATTGAAGAGATGATAGGACCCACTGTTATGGGACAGTGAGGGCTCCCAACTGAAATGGGGAAATTCTGTAAAAATAAGAAATGGGGCCAAATTTAGTCTTGGTAAGACCCACAGAAGCTGTGCTCCTACTATTTGATCACAGATGTGGATACACTACCACTATGTCTGTCTCTCTCACACAAACCACACCTGCAGACTCCACTGTGAAGTGTTTCTGTGGACATATAATTAAAAAACCAACTGTGAAGGGTCTGGTCTTTTTTTGTACCACAAACACTAAAATCATGGGAGCCAAAAGACCTATAAAAACATTTTCTTTTAAAGATACAATCTCATTGCAGCTCCCTAGGAGTACCTATTATATCCATGACTGCACAATAAAAGAAAAATCAGCAATACTAACATCTTTAGAAAAGTAATTTGAAAGAAGTTACTTAGGAATGCAATGCCATTAAAATTTTAAAAAATTACTTATTGATTTGAGAAAGCTATCCAGCCAGAGCTCCATCAAAAGTTATTTTTAAAGTTATAATCTCAGTGGTTGTTTGGGGCAAGAAACATGGGTCAGTCATACACAGATTCTGATTTCTATTAAATATTCCATTAAATAACAGTTAGCCTCAGTTAATGTCATCAACAGTTTCTGCAACTTAAAGTGAAACAACATATAACAAAACCAATTTAACCATTGACCAATTGATATAAACGCGAGTTAAGTTCCTATGGTAACCCATCAATGTTATAATTAAATAATGTTATTTGAGGATTGGCTGTATATGCAAACTTTCCAAAGTGAGGTAAAGCCATCTATCCAATGAGAGTGTTGTGAAGATTAAATAAGATGACGTAACTAGAGATACACATAACAGATATTCAATAAATGTTATATGCTATCACAATGGCAAAAAGTGAGATCATGATGGCAAAGCCTGTTAAAATAATTGTCAAGAGGGAATATTCATAGGGCCTAAGAAAACCTCCAGCACAGAATTGCCACTCATTTTGTTGAATGAGAGAAGGCATTCTTTGTCCATGAATTAAAAATAATAATATATCAGTGTGAAAGAGCAAATAAAATAACATGAAAAAATTGATCTTTCAGTCTTTCAACTAACTATAAATTCTAGGCAATCTAGTCCTCTGATGGTTCTAACTTCATGCTCAGTATCTTTTTCCCAATGTTAAAACAACCCTGACAATATCAAGGTTTGGTTATTTTTAAACTATTCTCTGAAGGCCCAATGACTGATTTGATGTAAGATCCAGGGAGGCCCCCCAAGAGTTCTTAAGTCATTGTATTTGGTTAAACTGCAGCCCTTTCCTCGAAGTCAAAAGAGAAAGAGGCATGGAAGGTTAAACAGATTCTGTGGTTGACTGAAAACTTAGCAGCAGATGGGTTTTGCCTCTACCCAGGTAGGGTTGGAGATGTTTTCTGAATGTCAGGACTAAAATGTTTTCCTCCCTCGCACCTTTCTTAGCAGGTTCATTTCTCAGTCCCTTTCCTAGCAGAGTGAAAGGACATGTTTGTCCGTCCCCATACACTATTTGCTTACAGTCCCTACTTCCCTCCGCTTTTCCACCAATACACATGGTACACTATTACTAATGTATATTTCTAAGGTTTAAAATCATACTCAACACCAGGCGGTGGCTCAGTAGATAGAGCATGGGACTAGAATGCGGAAGACCCAAGTCTCAGACCCTAAGGTCGCCAGCTTGAGTGCGGGTCCATCTGGCTTGAGCAAAAAGCTCACCAGCTTGGACCCAAGGTCGCTGGCTCCAGCAAGGGGCTGCTCGGTCTGCTGAAGGCCCACGGTCAAGGCACAGGGGAGAAAGCAATCAATGAACAACTATGGTGTCGCAATGGCAACGAGAAACTAATGATTAATGCTTCTCACCTCTCTCCGTTCCTGTCTGTCCCTATCTATCCCTCTCTCTGACTCTCTCTCTGTCCCTGTAAATAAATAAATAAATAAAATAAAATAAAATAAAATCATACTCAAGATTTCTGTCCTTTAAGAGAGATTTTGTGTATGGATTCAGGAGGGAAAGAGGAAGGGGGGATGTGTGGTGGTGGGGTAGAGGGAGTATAGCTAGTGATAGAGGGAGACTTGATTTGGAGTGGTGAACACACAATATAATATACAGAGGATGTATTATAGAATTGTGCACCTGAAATCTGTATAATTTTCTTGACCTATGCTACTCCAATAAATTCAATACAATTTTTTAAAATAAGAGTTATTTTCTTTAAGACTATTAATTTGATCAATCTCTGCTGTATATAACCAACATTCTCGAAACCAGCTAAATTTGCCTAAATTAACATACAACAATCAACCAATCAATACATAAATAAGTACAACAACAAATCTATGTCTCTCTTTTTCTCCCTTCTTCCCTCTCTCCTTCTCCCTCTTCCCCTTCCCTCTCATCAATAAATAAAAATTTTAAGAAATTAACTGATTCCAGATGGAAGGTGTAAGTACAAAAAAGAATGAAGAACAAGGAAAATAGTTACTATGTCTAAGTCTAAAAGGACACTGACTCTATGTTCTTTAAAGTTAATAAAGTCTTGGCCTGACCTGTGGTGGCGCAGTGGATAAAGCGTCGACCTGGGAACACTGAGGTAGCCAGTTCAAAACCCTGCACTGGTCTGGTCAAGGCACATATGGGAGTTGAGCTTTCAGCTCCTCCCCCCTTTCTCTCTCTCTCTCTCTCTCACTCTGTGTCTCCTCTCTAAAAAAAAAAAAAAAAAAAAAAAAAAAGAATAAAAAATAAATAAATAAATAAATAAATAAAATAAAGTTAATAAAGTCTTTAAGACTAAAAAATAAAACGTCTGTTTTTTAAAGGCATGATAATAATAACATAAGTTAGAGTGGGTAAAGGAAAATAAAATATTCTAAACACCTCAGATTTTCTGGGTAAAAGATGACTTGACATTTGATTTGATAACTTAGGTCTTCCTGCTGTAATTTCTAGAGTAAAAACCAAATAATTAAAAATTGAGCCTATAGTTTTAAAACCAGGAGGAAAAATGGGATCACAGAAATAATGCATCCAGACATCAAGAAAGAAGAAGAAAAGAAGTATAAACTGGGCAAAATAATAGAAAGCACTAACTAAGATGAAAGTGTTAAAGCAGGTCAAAATAATATTAAGCGTCTATGAGCTAAGCTCCAGTAGAAAGAGAACAAATATTTTCAGATAGAATTAAAATGAAATCCTACCATACATTATCTACAGGAAACACATCTACAATATAAGAATACAAAAGGGTTAAATAAAAATTGAGGAAAAGACATACTGTGCAAATAACCAATAAAATAAATCTTGTGTCACTATATTAATATGAGGCAAAGCTGACTCTAAGGTAAAAAGCGTCATTAGATAAAACGAAAATCACATTAATATCACATTCAGCTTATCAAGAAGTCATTATAATTTTAAATGTGTACCGACTTAACTGCAATGTCTGAAATATTTATAATGCACTAACTGACAGAATTATAAAAATAAAAAACCGAGAAAACCATAATCATAGTGGAAGAGTTTAAACATCTTCCTCAGTAACTGAAAGAATAAGGAAAATTTAAAAATCAGTAAGAATACAAGAGATTTGAGAATCATAATAAAAATAAAAATTTTCACCAAATGGAAATATGTACAACACTATAACCAATAATTACAGAATTTCCATTTCTTTAAGTATGCAAAGATTCTTAGTAAACACTGACCATATACTGGACTTTAAAGAAATCTCAACACATTTCTAAGGTGAAAAATCATACTGAGGCTGATCTCTGCCATGAGTTAGAAACCATTTAAAAGTAACTTTAAAATTCCCACATATTTGGTAATCAAAAACACATTTCTAAATAATTGAGTGAATGAAAAACATATGCTAGAAAATGGAAAATATTGTGTATAAAAGTGATAAAATATAAAAATTAAAAGTTATGGGCGCCTGACCAGGTGGTGGCGCAGTGAATAGAGCATCAGACTGGGATGTGGAGAACCCAGGTTTGAGACCCCGAGGTCGCCAGCATGAGCGTGGGCTCATCTGGTTTGAGCAAGGCTCACCAGCTTGAGCCCAAGGTCGCTGGCTCAAGCAAGGGTCACTTGGTCTGCTGTAGCCTCCCCCTTCCCCCCGCCCCGGGTCAAGGCACATATGAGAAATCAATCAATGGACAACTAAGGAACTGCAACAAAGAATTGATGTTTCTCATCTCTCTCCCTTCCTGTCCATCTGTCCCTATCTGTTCCTCTTTCTGACTCTCTCTGAAGTTATGGGCTTGTAGCTAAAGTCAAGACAAAAAAATAAGTTTTTATCTTTAAATGTATTTATTAGAACAAAGATTTAAACACACACTTCACAACTCAATCTCAACGTCAAAGAAATGCAAATTAAATCACAAGATTGATAAACAATATGAAATTTTAAAAATATGATAAATGAAAATTGGAGAAACAGAACAAACTCTCATACATGTCCAGTGAGGGTTATAAATTTGTAGTTGCATTAGAAAACAGATTAATATTATTTATAAGTTTGATGATAAAAGTATATTTTTAAAACAGAATCATGTATCTCATTTTTCCTGGGATAATCCCATTTTATACTTATTCCCCTGGTGTCATGTCAAGTTTAGCATTTATCCTACACAAAAATATCCTAGTTAAAACATTAATTTATGGTTACCCATCGTGCCCAAATTCTCCAACTAGTTAGTTACACAGTAAAGAAATTCATGACAGTTGCATATACTGTTGTGTGTGTGTGTGTGTGTGTGTGTGTGTGTGTGTGTGTAATTTCTTATATCAGTCCCAAACTGGAAACAACCCAAATATCCAATAATGGGAGAAGAGAGAACTATATGGTGGTAAGTTTGCACAGTGGGACAGCACACAGCAGTGAGAAGTGTACTACTGCCAAGCGCGCGCGCACACACACACACACACACACACACACATTAGCGTGTATATACCTCAAGCTCACTGCTGAGCAAAGCAGCAAGGCACAAAGAAAATAAACAGCAGGATTTTACTCACATTACCTTTTACAATAGGCAAAACTAAACTATGTGGTTTTGAAAAACATGTTTAATGGTAAGACTGAAAGTAAAAGTAAGAAAATGACTATAACAAAAGTAGTATGGTATTCATTTCTTGGAAAAAACCGGCAGTATTGTGATGAGGAAGAGGCTATTGGAGGGCCCTTGGGAAGAATTAGCCAGACAACCAAAGATGTGGGACAGAACTTTCCAGGAGGAGGAGACAGCAAATGGAAGGACCTGTAGGCAGGAATGAGCTTGGCACGCAGAGAACTACTGATGTCACTAGAAGACTGATTTGCAACCAGAATGCCGCAAGAATTTTTGAAACATGCAATCCCTGATTATTTAGCCAGGGGC
Source organism: Rhynchonycteris naso (assembly GCA_037038555.1). NCBI lineage: Eukaryota > Metazoa > Chordata > Mammalia > Chiroptera > Emballonuridae > Rhynchonycteris > Rhynchonycteris naso. The sequence goes on from CM072997.1 coordinate 66,460,836, forward strand.
ACTGACCTCTCCTCCCTTAGACTGTCAAACAAAAAAATGAAAATAGCCAACACAACAGTAGCCATCCATGTGAATGAATCAAAATTATACCTATCTTTTTGCACCAGATCAACAAAAAATATACTTTTTTTGGCGTGCCACAGAATTTTAGTAATTAGTTTATGAGTGCCATGCGATGAAAAAGGTTGAGACTGCTCTAGAGTGGAATGAGAAGATGACGTCAGAGAGGGAGACAGCCAAAATCCAGATGACGCAGAGCCCTGCAGGCCAGGATGGCCCGTTTACATTTTACTCCAGAGCAGAGACAGGAAGAGAGGCAGTGCTCGTCTGGGAGCTCCGGGTGGGCACACCTGTGCCAGCTAAGGGATGGGATGATGAGAGAAAATCTCAGAAGAGAGGGTACCTGGCCTGAGTTTGGAAGATACGAGTAAGAGTCAAAAGCAGAGAAAAATAGAGTGTGGAGGGCCCTGGACAAAATGTGCAGAGTCCTCTTAGCAGGTGAGCCCTGTGAGATGGAGACCATGAGAACTAAGGGTCAGGGCCAGGTAAAATCCTTTGTAGGCCCTCATCTCTAAAGTGGAGGCTCTATCCTAAGACATCTTAAGCATTCATATTACCTTGTATCCACAACCCCTATTAATGTTTTGTCTGTTTTAAAAAAATAAAAGTTTTTAATTTTTATAACTTTCAATTTAAGAATTATAAGAAGATCGCAGAATGTATATCATGGTTGAAGCTATATGGTGGATACATGGAAATTCATTACACTATACCTCTTTCATGCCTATGTTAAAATCTCCTTATGTAAAGTTAACAATAACTGAAAGAATTATTACTTTGTTGCTATTGAGATTAAAACTTTATTATATTTATGTATAAATCTTTGTTTTGAATAAAGCCATTAAATCATTCCTTGAAGACATTTAATTGAACATTTAATAATTTTAGAATAAAAGGGCTTTGTTTGAGATAATTATCAGAGGCACAGGATTACTTTCTAAATATCAAGAATGTTATACTCGTGCAATTTATGAAAACGCACCTCTTACTTTTTTTATTTGCTTATTTCATTTTCTTCCTAACGTATTCCTTATTTTTAAAGGAAGAAACCTGGACCTAAAACACTTGATGATGATACAATGTACGAAGTATAAACAGAAAAAAACGGGCAAAGAAGAAAAACGCTGCTTTCTGTTTTGTTTTTTCTCCTATATCTTACTTATATGCAGTTTTAGAAAACTGACGGGTTGGCTGCAGGCTTATCTGGGTGTGTTTCTTAAAATTAAAAGCAAATATTAAATACAAATATCTAATGCAACAAATCATCCAAAGCTCAAGAGAAACCCATGCAGCAGCTTAAAATCTTCAGCATGCAGTACAGAATTTCTTAGGAAGAAGGGAGTATGGAAGGGAACATCATCCAATTTAACAAGAATTTACTACATCAGCAGCTCACAGGAGAATGAACTCAAGGACAAATTGTGTTTTATTAAGATAGGGACATTTTCCTTAAAGGTAACCAAGCAAAATAGACTCTATGGGTCAGGTTTGTCTGAATATCTTCCAAGTTACAGACTGACTCAAGGATACAGTGACTTGTCCTCCCTCCCCTAGGAAATAGCTCCTGTAAACAATGATTGTGAATACGATAAGGAAATGGTGGAAATAAGATAATGATAAAGAATGAATACATGGTCATTGGTTGTCTTACTAAGGCTGTTATCATTAAATACTATCAATTGGGTGGCTTAAACAGACATGCAGCTCTCACAGTTCTAGAGGTTGGAACGTCTGAGATCAAAGTATCAGCAGGTGCAGTTTTTGGTTCTTTTTTATGGTTTCCATGTCCTTTTATGGGGTTTCTATGTCCTTTTTCATGCTGTTGAAGTAATCTCTAAGCTCAACTACTCTTCCCCTAAATTTATTGAGCATCCAAATAACCAATGATCTTTCTTTATAATTGATTTTTTTTTTAATAGAGGAAAGGGGCGGGGAGAGAGAAATCAATTTGTTGTTCCACTTATTTATGCATTCACTGGTGGATTCTTGAGTGTGTCCTGAAGAGGGATCAAACCTGCAACCTTGGTGTACTGGAACAACAATCTATCCAACTAAGCTACCCAGCCAGGGACTATAACCAGTGTTTTGAACTTTGCATCTAGTAAATCACTTGTCTCTGTTTTGTTTAGTTCATTTTCTGGAGTTCTGTTCTTTTATTTGGGACATGTTTCTTTGTTGCCTCATTTTGGCAGCCTCCCTGTGTTTGTTTCTGTGTATTAGATAAAGCTGCTACATCGCCTGGGCTTGGTAGAATGGCCTAATGCAGTAGGTGTCTTACAGGGTCCAGTGGCACTCCCTGATCACCCAAGTTGGGCACTCCAGGTGCTCCCCCTCACCCCCATGTGGGCTGTATACACCCTCCCGTTGTAGTTGAGCCTTGATTGCTGTTCACGCATCAATGGGAAAGTTTTACCCCCAGGCCAATCAGCTGCAAGGACCACCAACCGCTGTGAAGGATCAGCTGTGCATGGGGCCACCCCTTAGAGCAGGACTTACTTCAGCAGGATTCTGTGCCACTGAGTTCACCCCTTGAGTGTGTCACTGGGAAGGTGATTGGTTGGTGCTCCAATGTGGTCTGAAGCTGTTCACTAGGTGTGCTAGCTCTAGGGCCTCCCAGGAAGTATAGGCCAAGGTCAACCACCACCAGTGTTCTGTCCAGGGGCACCTAGTTTGAGCAACAAAGTGATCCGCAGGTGGCTGCTACTTGTGCTGGTCTTGGATATGTCCAGGCAAGGCCAAACTGTAAACCATGGCCAGCTGCTGCTAGAGCCAGACCAGGGGCCACTTAGCGAGAAGTATGGGGCATGCTGAGTCAAGATGCTGCTTGTTTGAGAGATTTTACGACAGCGCAAAGCATGAGCCAAGACAGGATATCCATATGGAAAAGCCACTGGAAACAGCTTGGGTGGCTCTGCAAGCTGGTGGGACAAAGTCTCAGGAAATCACCCAGGCGGAGCCAGGCTGATGGAGACTCAGATATGGCACCCTCCTGCTGGCTCTACTGGGGGAGAACTCATCAAAGGAACAATGGTCTCTGCCAGTACTTCTGTTTGGGAGAATGCTGTTCCCTAGTTCTCTCCCTGATACCAAACAATTCAGTTCCTCCCCATTGTCTCTGGTGCCTTCTGAGCTGCTGTCCCAGAGCTAGAGCTCAGAGGGAGTCTGAGTAAGTCCGTGCGCAGGGCCTTTAAGAGGAGCTGCCTGGGACTCCAGCAGCCCTCCATCTCCCTCAGTCTTGATTCCCACTGGTTTTCACAGCCAGAAGTTATGGGGACTTCTCTTCTCAGTACTGGAACTGTAGGTTTGGGGGCCTGGTGTGTAGTTGGGACCACTCACTCCTGAAGGCGGACCTCTGCACCAAGATGTCCCTTCCAATATTTATCCACCACACGTTGGTGTAGGACCTGTTCTGCATTTCTTCCCCTTCTACCAGTCTCGATGTGGCTTCTTCCTTATATCCTTAGTTGTAGGTTTCCCATTCAGCCAGATTATAGGCAGTTCTGAATGGTGGTTGTTCTGTAGTTTAGCTGTAATTTTGATGTGGTTGTGGGAGAATGCAAGTACTGCACTTACCATGCCACCATCTTGGCAGGAAGTTGGTTTACATTTTTCTGTAAATAGCACATGTAATGCCGGTGGCCGAGGCACTGAATTCGGGCAGATGGTAGAGAAACTACAGAGCTGGAAAGCATTGGGCCATTCCATTTATTAGAGTCTTGCAATGGTGGGCAAGTAAGCAGTCAGGGAAAACACTTCTCAGGCAAAGAAACAACAAAAATGGCCCCTCGCAGTGGCGGGCAGGCAATCTGCCACCTGCAATCCACCATCTGCCATCCAAAGTCCGCCCTGAGCCCAAGTACCCATAGCCTTACATAGACTATCCACACATGGCACATGTGCTCACGCACTAATCAAGCCAAGTGCTTACAGCCAATAAACCAGAGAGTAGGCCTAACACAGCCATTTTCCCCCCATTCCACCCCTTTAGGGTAGTTTGCCTCACAATCTAAGCAACAAGTATCCTCCACAATGGTTCCTGTGCAAGGAGTGAGGTACATTACAGAAAGAAACAGACTACAGCAATAGCACAAGTTATACAATAATTACAGAGATGCCCTTCATAATGCCTCCCTGAGCACTCTGTCCAGAGTTAACTGGGGGTTCACCTCTAGCCCACTACCCCACGGTAGGTGGGAGGGCCTGCATAATCCAGGGCCATGTCCATTGAAGAAAGAGACCTTGGTGCATCTCTGCAACTGGGTGAAAGCAGCTTACTGGTGCAGGAAGGCCACCACTGGAGCTGCCCCCCCACATCAAGGTCTCTCATAGTACTGTCCACAAGCAGCATGCCCATCCAGCAAGGGAGCTGGTGCCCCTCTCTGTTCGCAGTCCAAGAGTCCATTATACTACTCAATGATCAGTCCACAATAGACAGCCCAGCTCCCTGTGAAAATCACCAAGGTAAAAGTCCATTACGGGCAACTAGCCACACAGCTCTTTATTAACAGACCTCAGAGTCTTTCCATAAGCACTCTGTCCATTACCACAAGCACCATGCAAACCCTTCAGCAAGCTTACAGGGCTCAGCAGGGTCAAACACATTCAAGGCCTCTGCCACCTTGACAGTTCTCTTATCTGTTGCTGCTGCTGCTACTGCAAAGAAGCACCTATTATCTTCTAATGCCAATACCTGCTGCACATTAGAAGTGGACCGGTGGACTGCCAATTTCACATGGGCTCTCTAGCCCCCTGCCTGTCCCTGTTGGATGGGCCCTTGGCCTTTCCCCTATTCAAAATGGAATAGGTCTTGAATATCTTCCTCTCCCACAGCTGTCTCCAACAAGTAATCCTGCAACCATGCAAACAGAACACCAGCCATTTTCTAGGCAGCTGCCAGGGCCATCTGCTTTCCCTGCTTTTTCAGGGGCTGGAACCTCTGTTGTAGCTTAAGCTAACCACCAAAGTGCTAACAGAATTTTATTAGGCTTGACATCTAATTTATCCCTATCTTCCCTGGCTGTAATCAGATCTACCCACATCTGTGTGCGGGTAACCTTTACAGCCCTGGTTCTCGTGTTAGGGGGGTAGCACGTGCAGTAGCCTTCCTAGCTTTACAATTCCATGCTGCCTCTAGCTCCCCCAAATCTTCTACCATCTGTGTAACTGTGTTGATGGGTTGCCCCACATAGGGGCTCAAAATAGCCACTAGTGACTCAAAAAGTGCTGACAGGAAACTACAGAGAAAAAGGTCCCTCATCCCTAACATAAACACTTCTTCATCTGGCCTATAGGACCTCGGATTGAAAGCAGCATTCTTCATATCTAGTTCCCAAAGGGGCTGAGTCAGCTCACTAAAGCAACTGCCACTGACTCACTGCCCCTGGCAAGTATCCAGAATTCTGCCAGACTGTCTGAATGGCAGCCATCACCCATTCTGATAGGTATGGTTTCCTGGGATGTCATGGCAGTTCTAAAGATGCTGCCTCAAGGAGGAGCATGTGGTAATGGCAGCCAATTTCTCCATCTCTGTTCCAGAGAGCATGATACCATCCATCCCCTATGTCTCACAACTGCAGCAACCAGGCTTCCAGGGGCTCAGTGGGTTTCTGCCTGAATTGTGGCCCCAACTCCATCAGCTCTGGGTATAGAACCAGACTAAAGTGTGCTCAACTACCTGCAGAGGGGATTGTGCCTGCCCCTGAGGGACTCTTGGCTACTGGGTTCTTACCCTCTGGGTGGCCACTGGCTGGGCTCTGAGTCTGCGAACAGCAGTTTCATCTCAAACCTTCTCCTCCTCAGAGGTCTGAGAGACAACTACAACCACCTACTCAGAGCCACTCTACTGGCACAGATGCTGTTCCATCTTCAGCACCTGTTTTGGCTCCTGAGCTGCCAGCTCTCAGCCTGAAGCTGAAGCTTGAGCTCTTGAAACCACAGTTGTTTTTCCAGCAACTGCTGGTGCCAGCATTCAGCTTCCAGGGCAAATTGCAGCTCACAAACCCATAATTCCTTCTCCAGAGACTGTTCCAGTACCAGCTGCTATTGGTGCTCAGCCAGCATCTCACACAGCAGCTCTCAAAAGTGGTCAACCTCCTTCTCTAGCACTCATTCCAGTTCATGCCATTGCTGGTTCTCAGCCTGTAGCCTGCCCTACAGCTCTCGAATGTGCAACTCTCTCCAGTGACCGCTCCAGCTCATGCTGTTGTTGGCACTCAGTCTGCAGCTCATCTTGGAGCTTTTGACTTCATGCAGCCTCTCATGCAGAGCTCTCAGTTTCTTCTCATAGGGCTGTAAAAAACACCCAGCCCATGGCCCCCAAAAGGACAGCCACATGGAACCATAAGCTGGAGAACAATACCACTCTTCTACTCCACCCTTCAAGGGTGTTAGCAGCTCCATACTGATCTGATCCAAATCCTGCCCACTACGCAAGATGTAATGCCAGTGACTGAAGCCAGGCAGGTCCACATTGGATTCAAGCAGATAATAGAGAAACTGTAGAACTGGAAAGCATTGGGCCATTCCGTTTAATAAAGTTTTGCAATGGCCAACGAGCAAACAGGCAGGGGAAAACCACTTCTCAGGCAAAGAAACAGCAAAAGTGGCCCCTCACAGTGGTAGGCAGGCAATCTGCCATCTGCAATCCACAATCCGCTCTGACTGCAAGCACTCTTAGCCTTACAGACTATCCACACATGGCACTGCCATGTGCTTATGCACTAATCAAGCAAAGTGCATGCAGCCGGTAAACCAGCGAGCAAGCCTAACATGGCTGTTTTCCCCACAACATCCCAATCTTCAGATAACTGTGGCAAAAAGCACTTCCAGTATACCTATCCCTCTAGCCCTTCATGTATTCCTATTCCCACCCTTTTACCCACAGAGGAGAAAGAAAGACCAGTAATGGTTCTGGATGAAAGTTGGTTTCCATAAAGAAGGAGCATCAATTAAGAGCCAGCATAAGTAAGGAATTTGCATGCCTAGTGACCCCCAAAATTAACAAACACAGTGAGGCTTAACGGTATATGCTTCATTGTAGGAAGGTCTGGCACAAACCTATTACAACATGATCACTTGTTGTTCAGTGGACATCACTAAATAAACAATATTCCACTGAAGATAAAAAATTCTGTGAACAAAATGAAGCTCTCTACATTGACAAATTCTTAGATTTGTTTATCTGAAACTTGGTTTGCTAACCCGTAAGAACTCATTACAATGCAATGACTCATCCCTGTCCTCAAGGAAAGCTAGATGTACCTGGGGCTGTTTTCTAAATTGTGATGCCTTTTCCCCCTCCTGAACTGAGCACCAGAGAAAGCAACTTTGTTCTTTTTACCTTTAAATCCCTCAGCAGCTGCCCCTGCCACATAAAAGTCTTCCATAACCACTCGGGAAATTGAAGTGAATTAACTCCTATGGGCACATGATTTTTTTCTGGAACAATCTTGATTTCAAATATTCACTTATCTACAAAGGCACACAAGCATACTCATATTTTCCTGACTGCATGTCCTGGTTTGTTTTGTTTGTTTTTTTACTGTTGGACCTTAATTGCAGAGTGCCAAGTTAATGGCATACTAACAGCATGGGTCTCATACCCTGATTTTTTTATATTTATTTTTTTGCTATAAAATATGACACAGTTGGTATAGCCAATAGTGAGGTGTTCATTTAACTTGGATTTCTTTCTCCTTCTTTTGGATGTTTAATTCTGCATGTTTGTGTGAGGGCTGGGGAAAGTAATGGCGGGAGGTCATTGTGGGCAAACAAGTGTGTTAGGCTTGCTTGCTTGCACTTTACCTGATTAGTGCGTGAGCATAGGCAGCACCACGTGTGTACAGTCTATGTAAGGCTGCAGATGCTTGTCCTCAGGGCAGCAGATGGTAGATCGTGGATTGCCTGACACCATTGGGAGGGGCCATTGTTTGCCAGAGAAGGGGTTCCCGCCACCCCAACCTGTTTTGCTTGGGAGTCCTGAGAGAGAGAGAGAAGCAGTTTTCCCTGCCTGCTTGCTCATCTGCTGTTGCGAAACTCTAATAAACAGAATGGCCCACCATTTTTCAGCACCACAGTTCCTTTACCATCTGCCCAAATTCAATGTGAACCTGCATGGTCATGAACACCGGCCTTATGGTCATCATGCCAGTTCAATGCACCGTATTATCATCTTTGGAAGACAAGATAAAGGTTGGAAGGCAGACCACACAAGGAAGGTGTCTGTTCAGAATTATTTCTATTACATATCTGCCAATGAGAGATATATGTTCAGTGAACAAGTGTTTTTCCCAACAACACAGAAAGGAAGGTTCAAACTTAGTCACACATTGGTATGAGGCACTGATAATAAAAGCCAGTTACATTGTTAAATGAGCTAAAGCACTTGGTAAATGTGAGATTTTTGTGAAAGCAGGCAAAATGAGGACATTTTAGAGCAGAAGGTCAGATGGCCCTAACTATACAGAGAGGAAAGGGTAGGAAGAAATGCCCCAGGCCTTAGCTCAGCAACAGGTTCACACTTGCCTCTGGGCTTTCCCTTCATGCTGACTGCAGTTCCCCCAATCCACCATCCTCCTCAGGAATTTCCATTCCCTGGAGAGCCTTTGGCAACCCCGCTCTCTTTCTCTGTGTGACCAATGTAATCATCCCTAAAAATTCAACAGTCACCTTCTTCAGAAAACCCTTCTGCCTCCTCCCTCCCCATCTTAATCTTCTCTAGGACTAGTTCAAAGACAATAAACTTAAGCTTCTTCTAATTAAACTCAGTCCTCTCGTCCCTAGAGGTTCGATCCAGTTCTTAATCCAAATAATTGATTCATTCAGTAGACATTTATTGAGGTGTTACAAAGCACGAGGTGTTGTGCTAAGCTGTGGGGATGAAAATATGAAGAAAAAGTCCCAGCAGTCAAGGCATTGAATAGTTTAATAGCAGAGAGCAAAGCAGGAGTGAAAACAGCACGTCTCCGAGTGCACTAGCAGAGAATGACTCAAAGTGCGGTCAGTGTGCCGAGGAGAAAGCAATGAAATTGAATCCTAGTTCCTCATGAACTGTGCAGGGCAACAGGAGACAGAAAGAAGGCCGTGCTGCGTAATAAGACACATTGCCTCTCTCCGTGTTTGCTCTGAGTGTGAGGACACGCAATGCTCTGGAGCCCTTCTAGCATGGTGTGGGAGAAATGACACAAGCCCCCAGATTTGGACAAATGGGGGTACAAATTCTTACTCTGTTGCCTACTAGCTTGTGACACTGGGTCATTACTCCATCTCTCTTTGCTTCAGTTTCTTCATGGATAAGAAGGGCTTCATGTTAATAGTTAATATATTACAGAGTGGTTGTAAGGATTTACTATAAATGTCCCATTACAGTATCCAAATAAAACCAGTAAATAGCTACCTATGTGGTGGCGCTTCATTATAAACGCGCCGATATCCATGTTGCACTTTGGTCATGGATTCAAATTTAGCGAGCCACAGAACACACTGAACTTTCCTCTGTACCATCCACATCTCGATTGGCATGGCTGTGGGCTGCTCTGCTGTATACACGGTGTTACGTCATCATCTGTGCATGCGCACATGCTGCCACATCATCCTACAGAAACTGGGAGGGTTTTCCTTTTATTTGGTGCAGATTTCACATTTCTATCGTCTTTTGTTGCTTTCCTGTGACCGGTCAAAAGTGCACCATGACTTTACAGACACACTATAATTAAATGTAAGATGAAAGCATATGATGTCATTACATCTGTGGCTAAATACAGGGAGAACAGATATCAGAACCCTGAAGAGTTAAGTGAAATGGCCAAGATCTGCACACTACCATTAATGCCAATTCTGTTGCTAACCTTGACCTGTATGTTATGGTGCTCCATAGCCTCACTCACAACATATCCTCTGCAGAACAGTGCCGTTCACTTCTACACAGCTGAGCTGTAAGAGCAGTATGCCGTTCACTTCTACACAGCTGAGCTGTAAGAGCAGTATCCTGCCTCCCCTCAGTTGGCAACTGCTATCAGATGATATACAGGCAAAATGAGAAATCCTGTGCAAACTTAGTCATTTTTCTACAAAACAGTAATTCTCTCAAATCAGGACAACCCGATGGAGATAGTCAGCAGCTCAACTTGCATTTAAAATGAAAGTAACAGGCCTTGATTGCTTCTCAGTTTCCCATCTTGTTATGAATTTAGATTTGGGGACGCCTACAAATAACCCCCCAGGATCTGCCTCCCCAGTAGACAGTTGGAATCTGTTCAGATCTTCCCAAAGGGTAAATGGCTGGACCTTCTACTGCTTGTCCAATGCCTGCCCTCCACTGCCAACTCCTTATACACAAACATATTTACCCCTCAAATTACTAGGTCCTGTATTCCATCATTGGGAGTCACGTGCATTATACCAACTTTAAAGACAATCTACAGTCGAATTAGTAATAATTGAAGATTCTTTTAAGCCTCCTGTCTGCCCCTTTCCAAGGGACGTGGTTGCTATGAGCTAATCACAGAAGAGCAACTAGTGAGGAGGAAGCAGAAGGCACCTGTCCCTATAACACTGGGGTGGGGGTGGGGGTGGGGGTGGGGGTGGAGTAAAGAAAAGAACAAAAAGAGAGGACAAACCAGACCACATTTCTAAGAGGAAGCGACAAAATACTTCTTTCTCAACAATCTAAAATTAGTTCTCCTGATGGCACATTAAGATACAAGACCCAGAAAACCCCATGGCTGGGGCAGTAAGTAAAGGGCCTAGGAAGGGGCCACATTACTTAGGTATCACAGGCTATAGCTCCCTATCCAAGGCACTGAACACCTTTACTAATAAAAAGAGTCAATTGCCCTTATGAGTTCCACAAGGTCAGAAATTATTGCTTATTCAACTTTGCAGCCCCAGGCATGGACAGATGTACTCTATACGTAACCCTCTCATCTAGTCCCCAACATAACCTTTAAGTAGGAGTCATTTCTCCTTTATAGAAGAGGCACCTGGGACCTGGCAAAGTTCAATTACTCACTAAGGGTAACTTAAACCAGGAACATCGGTCCCATCCTCAAATTTGCTCAAGACCAATTGCCTCCTTAGCCCCTTCACCTGCACGTAGGAGGTAACGAAATAAATATCACATTTAACAGCAGGCACTTACAGCAAGAAGCCATGCTGACCTGCCGATAGTTGATCAGACCATCCTGGCTTTAGCAGAAGTGGCTTTATTTACTGAAGGCTTTGTTACCTTCCCCTTCCTGATGCAGGCAAGCTGTGTCCTGCTCAGAATCACCTGGGCAAAATTTAAATCTCTGTGGTTCAAAAGACATTCACTGTGTGTCCTGACAGTTCTCATGTGGTGCTTCAAAGATCTGGCTTCCCAAGGTACAGTGAGCACCTCTCCCTGCTGAAGTAGGACACCTTTTCTCATCCACTTCTGCCACGTCGCTACACAGCAGTGAACCAAAGACTCTGGCGCTCTGGACTTGGGCAGGTTTGACATCGTTTTCTTCTGTGTAAGTAAAGCCCAAATGGACAGCCCTGTGAACTCAGATTGATTCTGTCTCCTCAGGGCTCCCCAGAATGTAAGAGCTTCATCCTAAATTGAGAACCTCCTCTCCTTGCATTATCTTCTTGGCTCTCTCCTCCCCAAATGACCAACATCAGGGCTGCCTATGGTAGGCAGTGTGACTATGGCTCTGAGGGGGCCACCACCGGGCACCGTTTGGACACACTACTAACCATTGGTGCTGCTGCTCGTTACACCGCCTTGACTAACAACAGATAATGTGAGAATGTTGACAGTAGCCAATGTTCACTACCTGTCTCAGCTATTTATGTTAACTCATTTAATCTTCACAATGACCCTATGAGGCAGGCATTCTCTGCCCATTTGACAAAGAAAGAAATTGAAGCTTAGGGTGGCCAAACATCTGTCGCAAATATCCCACAGGTTTTTATTAGAGAGAAGATTGGAACTTAGACTACCTCGCTCGAGAGCTCACCCCCTTCCCCACAGCCCTGTTCCATGCATCTTGCCACAAGTCTTATTGTGAAACCATGAATGTCTTCCAATGTTCTGTGAGTGTAACATTGTGAGTATAATTGCTTACGTGTGATTTCATCTGACACAAAGTAGGTAAATGAAGAAAACTATGCTAAGTTGACCTGAGCAGCATAGAAATACACAAAACACACACTCACACATACACACACAATCCTCACATATCTTGAAGCTACCTCCGTTCACACATACTATGAGGCACACCCATTTGGTGTCACAACTTTCTCTCCGATTCTGGGTCATCTTCCCTCTTCCACTTCACAGAAACTTATGAGCTATAACCCTTTCAACACTGTTATAGACTAAATTGTGCCTCCCAATGTTCGTTCACAGGTTGAAGTTGTAATCCACAATGTGATTGTATTTGAAAATAGGACCTTTAAGGAGGCAATTAAAATTAAATGAGGTTCTGAGTTTGGAGTCTTAGTCCAATATAACTGGTGTCCTTATAAGAAGAAGGGACATAAAGGGTGAGTGTGTACAAAGGAAAGAGCATGTGAGGACAAAGCTGGCCAATGAGAAAGGTTTCAGGAGAAACCAATCCTGTAACACACTAATCTTGGACTTCCAGCCTCCAGAACTATGAGAAATAAATTTCTGCTGTTTAGCCCCACCCCACCCCCCACCAGCCTGTGGTACTTGTTACAGTGCTCTAGCAGACTATTACACCAACAGTAACTTACAAGCATATGTCAGATCTTTTTCAAGGAATTAATGACAGTCTATTTTTTTTTTAACATTTTTACAAGTACAAAACCATGCTGCTGTTTTTACTAGGTTCTTAACTCTTTTAAAAAAAATTTTTTTTATTTTATTTTAAAGAGAGATAGAGGAGGGGGAGGCAGGGAAGAGAGAGAGAGAGAGAGAAGCATCAACTCGTTGTTCTACTCAGTTGTTCCCTTGGTTCCTAACCCTTTTTTTCATGTCACTGATGAAGTTTTTGAGTGTTGCATCCCGACTCATTTTTCTCATAAGCCATGTGTTTGGCTTTGCTGTGCAATTTTGTGTGGTGTGGCAATTTTTAGGAATGCATACATTATATGCATATATATACAACTGACTGTACTGCCACTCAGGAAATAGTAACTTATAGATAAATCTCAAGAAGGGCAGACACCAAACTCAGATACACAGCATGTACATGGATTTGTGTGGGTGCTCATGTAGACTATAATACTGTATAAATAGTAGAAGGTAAGTATTAATTTCTGCATGGTAGGCTTTGAAGGATTTTTCTCCAAATTTTACAAACATTATGTATACTTCTATCCATTTCCTATAACCAAAACCGATTACAATAGTTTTCATGAGTTTTATTCTAACTCAGAAATAACTAACTTTTCAAATAGATTAAACAACAAAGAGAAATGATGTATAGGTTCAAAATATGACAGACAAGTATTAAATAAAAATATCAAGCCTTCACAAATTCATTTACTCATTATACTCCGTCCTTTTTGTCATTATCCAACTTCATGTTGAGTAAAATTATTGGAAAAAACATATCTACAGAGCTTTATGAAATTGAGGATTTAAAGAAAACTAACCAACAATAGAGTATTCAGCCAGTTTGTCCAAAGTATGGCCTCTCTGATATTTTTAGTAAAAATATGTTTTCCTTAATTAGCCAGTACACAAAAATTAGAGGCCTAGCCATATGCTGTCAAGGGATGTGAGAGGTTTGATCTAATTGCAAAGCCGAGTCCACTTGCTACAGAGAGAAGGTCTGGAGTAAAAAGAGGGGGAAAGGTGTCAAAAGCTTACTCATGGCAAAAAGATGGACTAAGTCAGGTTCATCGATTTTCAGAATGTCTGCAGTGAAAGTGACACTGCCCTAAGAATATCAGTAACTTCAAAGAGGGCTTGACTGAGCTAAAGGAAACTGCACAGAATTAAGGCACCGCATCCCAAGAACATGAGAGATAGGGCCTACCAATTACAAAACCGCCCTCATGCTTCTACTACATGCCAACGCTGAGCTATGGACTACGGTACTGTTAAGACCACACTCTCTTTCTTGAACTCTGAAATAACTGTTAATAATACTGTAATTCTAAAGCACTTAGCAAACTACAGCTTGCCAGCCAAATCCATCAGGCCATCTGATTTTGTACAGCCCATGAATTAAGAATAGTTTTAAAATTTTCAAATAGTTGGAAAAAAAAATGTCTTTAAGAATAATGCTTCATGACACTTAAAAATGATGAATTCAAACTTCAGCACCATAAATAAAGTTTTATTGGAACCCAGCCATACACATTTGCATTGTCTAGGGCTGTTTTTGTGTTACAACAGCCGGGTTGTCACTGTGACAAGGTTCGTGTGGCCTAAAATATCTACTTTCTGGCCCTTTACAGGAAAAGTTTGCTGATCCCTACTCCAAAGTTAAAACTGACCTGAATACAACCCACTGATTTACAACCATTTAAAACAGACAAGAATAGTCTTGAAAAACAAGACATTCATTGTCTCAACCAAATCTGAACAATAACAAGGCCAGTAACTATATCCTTTGGGTGATAGAAATTTTTCATTAATCTAGGGCTGATTTTGTATTAATGAAAAATAATCACCACCTTCACAACAGCAACAAAACAAATCAGCCCTACACTATTCAAGAACTAAGAGGTTGTCCTCCAATTTTATGATTAATTTTTTTCCAGACTCATGATCAGCAGCATCACCATGTTGCTGATCATGTATCCCAGTACTGAAAGAAAGTAAGATGCCATTTTTCTAAATGATAATACTTTCTTATCCTCCTCTTCCAAAACAGCATTAATCTCCAGGAGAATATTGATAGTGAACTTTGTAAATAATGCTCATATCATGATATGATGGAGAAAATAATCAAAACTAAATTTTCTTTTTGGCAAATTCTGTCCATCACTAGAGTATGGAATACATGGAAGATTCTAAAACAGTTTATAACTACTCAGTTGGTTTTTCTGCAAACAGGTGGCTGAGTTATAAAAACCTCTTGAATACATATTCACCACCCAATTTCCTCAGATCAAAGAATCATCTGCAACTTGTTTCTTGTACAACACTGATCCTTTTTCACCCCTCAGTTAGTAGGCTCTACTTTCTTTACTGAGGTCACAAGATAGCACTGTACATTTGCCCAAGGAAAACAGCAACCAAATAAACACAGGGACTGAGTTGGTGGCAGGAAAGCAACTGGTTAAGCCACTCATTTCTCATTGCTGGCTTAACCTTAGTTCAATGGAATCACAAATTAATAAGATCACAGGGCTTCTTGGCAGAAATGAAGTCATACTTTCACAAGGTTCCCAGATTTTGGTCATCATGCTACTACGGACCCGCAGCATTCACCTACAGCAGCACTGGGAGATCATTTTAATCAGCATCAACTCTAAAGTGGAATTCCTAAACAAAAGACAATCTTGGGTTCTCATCTTATAAGCAAGGCTCCATACGAAGCAAACTTCAAATAAATTGCTACTACTCTGTGAAGTGTGACTACTCTGTCTCCTGTATTTTCAGGTTATCATATGGTAGATTTATCTGTCCAGTCAACTGGAGACTGCTTAAATAAAAGCTATATATAATGTTTACTCCCAGATATGTGCTATTAAAGCTCCTGCACAGTATTCAGAAATAATGAGCATAGGTAGGGCATGAGTGAGAGAAAAGCCATTTATTTTGAAAACTTATCTCTGCCCCTTACTGTGTCATCCTGCAGACATTTTTATTACAGATATTTATTTTTATGTTATCCTGATGCAACTGTTGGAGGAGAAAGGCAAAGCTTCAGCAGCCTTAAAAGTATACCCCCTCCCCCAGTTAAATGCCTCCCATTCAGAACCAGTTTCTCCTAAAATGTCTCACAAGACATCTCATTTCCACAAATACTACACTCCCTCATGAAAAGCTCTATTTCTGTTTCCAATAAAGAATGAAATGCTTCTGGAAGAAACAGTCATCAAAATGGACACAGCTGTAAATGACTGACATCAGCTTGAAGAAAAAAGATCACGTCCGTGTTTCAACACATTACTTGCTCAACAACTTCTACTCAGTCCTTCTGCATTAAATGGGTGTGCCCCAAATTAGATGCACCAACAGATGGTTATAAGCACTGTTTGGAATGCATCTTGGTGCATTCTATACCGCTGAAAGATTAAATACAATTCCCCGGAAGGGATTCTATATTTTCTAAAATGGTAACTTACATAACAGAAAAACTAGACAGTCTTTATACTGGGGTCCTAGATCTATAAGCTCCAACTTTGTGTTGTCTTGCTCTTGTCATATTTTTGAAAAGCAGTCATCATTTCTCAGAGATTAGTGTATCTTAACCAGGGATGTGTGTCATCAATGTTCAGGGCATTTCTTCCAAGATATGGAGGTCCAGACCCCACCGGTGCCCCCCCCCCCTTAATCAAACATGCTGCGGTGGGGCCTGGGCATCCATATTTTGGAAGGCTTACCAAATATGATTATGACGTGCATCCCTGATTAAGAACAGCTTTCCCAGATCATTTTTTAAACCAATGAGCAAATAATTGTGCCATACATGTGTGCACACACCCACCGACCAATATAATTTTGCTCTATTCTTCATGGTGTTTTCTAAATGCATTCCTTTGCCATCCTGTTCTTTCCCCCTGATTTCTGCTTCGAAAATTGGCTTGGAGCTTTCCATAGTTCAGTAACTTTCCCAGGTGAAATTTAGGCTAAGGCAGCGTATATTAGACACTTTTCATTTTGAGGGGCAGGATGCCAACTTAGATCAGCAAATCCTTCCAAAACCATGTCATCTTAACATACACACTTGACAAATATTTATTCAGCAGAGTCTGTATGTTGTGGTAAAGGCTGAGAAGAATGCAAGGAAAACAAGATGTCATTCTCGGGCCCTTAAGGAGCACATATGATATAATTAGTGTGAAAATATATAGATATACTTAGAACAGATAAATGACCACATAAGAAAACATGTGATTCAATGTTAAGTTCCCAGCACTTACAAAAAGGACTCTAAGAATCCAGAAGAAGCAGCACTCAACCCAGACCCCAACAGCCATGCCATATATCTGAGAGGCCCTGGGGTTTGAAGAATGGATATGGGATAAAAGGGCAGGGCAGAGGAACGTGGGTGTGCCAGGTCAGGAACACAGCACAGATCAAGACAGGAATGAACAGAGTACAGACAGTGAAAAGATAGCCCTATAGAAGGAAGAGGTCATTTGGGTGACTGATACCAAACAGATAAAGGTCAGACTCTAGCTAGCAGGCTAAGGTGCCTAGTATTAATCCTATAGTAGAAAATTTATTAAAGTTTTAAAGCAGCAGACCATGCAGATAAAAGTATTTTAGAAAAGTGTAAATTTTTTGTAGCAAATGAAGTATCTATGATTATAAGATAAATAATGAGAACCATTAGGACTGGGGCCATAGCAGTGGCTTTACAAAGAACTCATGAGACCCTCGCTGGTGGCTCCGTGGACAGTGTCGGCCTACCGTATGGATGTCCCAGGTTCAATTACCAGTCAAGGCACACAGGAGAAGCAACCATCTGCTTTTCTCTCCATCCCTCTTCCCCTTCTCTCCCTCTTCCCCTCCTAGAGCCAGCGGCTCAATAGGTTCAAGCATTGCCCTGGGTGCTGAGGATAGGTTGATTTGTCCAAGCATGACAGACTCAGATGCTAAAAATAGCTCAGTACATGAGCATTGGTCCCAGATGGGGTTGCTGGGTGGATCCTGATCAGGGCACATGTGAGAGTCCTCACTGTCTCCCTCTGGAAAGAAGGAAAGAAGAAAGGAAAGAAGAGGGGAGGGAAAGAAAGAGGGAGGGAGAGAGGGAGGGAAAGAATGAGGAAGGAAGGAAGGAAGGAAAGAAGGAAGGGAGGGAGGGAGGAAGGAGGGAGGGAGGGAGGGAGGGAGGGAGGAAGGAAGGAGGGAGGGAGGGAGGAAGGAAGGAGGGAGGGAGGGAGGGAGGGAAAGAGTGAGGAAGGAAGGAAGAAAAGAAGGAAGGGAGGGAAGGAGGAAGGAAGGAGGGAGGGAGGGAGGGAGGGAGGGAAAAAAATAACTCATGAACCTCAGGGGTTTATTGGTTTGTTTCCAGCCAGTAACAGAACGGAGACATATAAACAATATGAGAAAATGAGAAATAAAGAGTAAAAGCAAATCAGAGTTGTCAGTTGGAGATACCTCAGAAGAAACATCAGCACTGGACACTTGGCTTTGGAAGAAGTTGGCAAGAGGAAAGAACTCTACACAGAGGGTGGAAGGTAGAACGAGGGAAATAATAAGTTGAAGACTGAATGTGGAGAAGTGGCCCATTAAAGACCATAGAGAAAATACAGAATAAATGATGCAAACAAAAGCCCTCAGAAAGGCAGGAGCATCCAGTGGCAACCCAGAGAGCAAGGACAAAGAGTTGCAAAACAAAGTTCTCCACACAGTTTCTGCAACGGAAAGGTCAAGGCCACTGGTAGTGACTCAGCTCTAGTTCTAGCAACCCCTATGTGTACTCTAATCCACAACTGATCTTTACCCATTAATCTTTAGTTACTGACTGTGCATACAAATCATTTAGCACACGTATCTGATTATTTTTTAGTACCTGTCACTTACCCTCACATATTCAGGTATTACATCTCATCTAACACTATTAAAATAAGCTTCCTGAGGAAAAAAAATATAACTAATATCTTTATGCACCCCTCACCCTTCACCCCAATTGTGCCTTCACATTGCTATACCTCTAACTATCATTTAATTAATTGTATCTGTAACCATCCTGGTGACTGTGATATGCAAATGAAGACCAATTGAATTCAAGGAGAAGACATAGACACTGGCATACCATTCAGCTTTGCCATTCAAAGTGTGGTCCATGGACCAGCAGCCTGGCCTGGGTACTTTTTTTTTTTTAGAATATTTGAAAAGCACCTCAGAGCTTTATTTTTTTTTAATTTATTTTTTTACAGGGACAGAGAGAAAGTCAGAGAGAGGAATAGATAGGGACAGACAGACAGGAACGGAGAGAGGTGAGAAGCATCAATCATTAGTTTTTCATTGCCGTCGCAACACCTTAGTTGATCATTGATTGCCTTCCCACATGTGCCTTGACCGTAAGCCTTCAGCAGACCAAGCAACACCTTGCTGGAGCGAGCGACCTTGGGTTCAAGCTGATGAACTTTTCCTCAAGCCAGATAGGCCCGCGCTCAAGCTGGCGACCTCGGGGTCTCGAACCTGGGTCTTCCGCATCCCAGGCAATGCTCTATCCACTGCGCCACCGCCTGGTCAGGCTGGCCTGGGTACTTGTTAAAAATGTAATCTTGGGAGGACTGAAGATGGCGATGGAGTAGGCGGATGTACCAACTTCCAACTCCCAGAACCAAAGTGGATTAAAACTCAATTTTAAGAACCATCATCTGGATAAACCAACTTTGAACTAAACTAAGTGGACTCTTCAACCAAGGAACACAGAAGAAGCCACACTGAGACTGGTAGGACTAGCAAAAACACGAAGAGAGCTGCCCAGCTCCCTGGAGCAAACGGCAGCCCGGAGAGACCCGCGTGGCGGGAGCAGAGTTTGGCAGAGAGGGAGGGACCTGGGACCCAGGAACCAAGCCCCAGTCTGCAGTCCCAGAGCCTGGAAGAGGCGTTTGGACAGTATTGAGCTGTGAAACAAGTGAAGATACTGTTTGTGAGAGAGTTTTCTCAGACCCAAGATTCTTTTTAAAGGACAGCGCAGAAAACCTCTCTCACAACCACACACCTGGGGCTCCGGGGAACGGGGACAGAGGAGAGGACCAGAGCAGCGGGAAGAAAGTGTGGACTGAAGGCACAGGGACAAACACTCTGAGGGACAGCCACCCTAACCCCTGGGCTAAGTCACTTCCCTAATTGAAAAAAATATATATATTTACCCTGGAACTAGCAAAGGGAGACAGGACACTAGCCAAACAAGCTCTCCCGCAGCAATTAGAGCAGAGCTGCTTAGAGGGAGGGAGCTCCCAGGCCTACACTATGGAGACTTAGGGCACTTCTTACTCTGCTGAGGGTTGCTGAAGGGTATGGTGGCGGCAGGATGCTGAAACACGGTTCTGTTGGCATGGGCGGAGGCCCAACCGATGTGAGCTCGGTCTAGCCCAGCAAGGGCGGAGGGGACGCGCGAAAGCGGACCGACAGCTGTGGGCCCACCTGTAAACCCACCTGCGCAGAAAAAGCGGGAGGCCAGGAACAGGCAGAGATCTGCTCTGCGACCCTGCGCAAGCTGGCCCTGACCGCAGAGAAGGGGCTAGGACCAGGGAAGGGAGGGGGTTCGCAGCTGAGCTCACACTACCAGCCCAGCCCGGCCGGAGAAACCGCGGTTTGCCATCCTGCGTGTGCAAGCTGGCTCCGAACACGGGGACAGGGTAGAGCCTGGGGCTAGCGGAAGCTCATAGCTGAACGCAAGACAGCAAACACGCCCGGCCCAATAAACCGCGGTTTGCGACCCTGCGCAGGAGGGCCCTGGCCTCGAGGGCGGAGCTAAAGCTCCGGAGGGACAAAGGCTCACAGCTGAGAGCACGTCAAAAGCCCCGCCCAACCCGCGAAACTGTGATGAGCAGGCTCTGACTGCAGGTGCTGGGTGGAAGCTGAGCAAAGGTGCTCACCTCTATCCTTCATGCTGAGGCTTGTGGTTTGAGTGACAGCCCCTCCCGCGAAGGAGAGGCAGGAATCACAGCAACAGCCACAGTGAGCCAGCGCTGGCAATGCCCATACCCAACCGCCCTTGGCAGCAGAAGAGGGGGTGGCTGGCCTGCAGACAGACCACACCTAGAGAACACAAAGGCAACACCTACTGGACTCCAGTGGCCACAACTTGCTTATGCACAGACAAAATGGGCAGGAAGAGGAATGCAAACCAAATGAATCAAGAGAAATCCCCAGAGAAGGACCTGAATGAACCAGATATAACCAAATTTCCAGAAGCAGAATTTAGAATAATAATAGTTAGGATGTTCAAAGAAATTAGAGCAACAATGGATAGTCATTATGAACACCTAAATAAAGAGATAACAAGTATAAAAAACGAAATTGAAATAATAAAAAAGAAGCAGACAAAAATGACAAATACAGTATCAGAACTGAAGACCACAATGGAAGGAATTAAAAGCAGAATAAATCATGCTGAGGATCAAATCAGCAAGTTAGAGGACACAATAAACAAAGATACAGAAGCAGAGAAGAAAAAGAAAAAGAGACTCAAAAAATGTGAAGAAACTCTAAGGGAGCTCTGTGACAACATGAAGAGAAACAACATTTGCATCATAGGGGTGCCTGAAGAAGAGGAGAGAGGGCAGGAAATAGAAACTTTGTTAAATCAAATCATAGCAGAAAACTTCCTTAAATTGAGGCTGGGAAACATTCCACACGTTCAAGAAGCACACAGAACTCCATTAAAGAGAAACCCAAAAAAATCTACACAAAGACACATCATAGTTAAAATACCAAAGCTAATAGATAAAGAAAAAATTTTAAAAGTTGCTAGAGAATAAAAGGCTATCACCTACAAAGGAGCCCCCATAAGAATGACATCGGACTTCTCAAAAGAAACACTTGAGGCCAGAAGGGAATGGTAAGATATAATCAAAGTAATGCAGAAGAAGAACCTACAACCAAGACTATTTTATCCACCAAGGCTAATGTTTAAAATTGAAGGAGAAATAAAGAGCTTCCCAGACAAAGAAAGCCTCAAGGAGTTCATTAAAACCAAACCAATTCTGCAAAAGATACTAAGGGGCCTGTTGTGAACAGTTCAAAGGGAGGAAAGAATATAGCAAAAGAAGAATACAGCTTTAAAGAATAAAAGGGCAATAAACAACTACATATCAATAATAACCTTAAATGTAAATGAATTAAATGATCCAATCAAAAAACATAGGGTAGCTGCATGGATAAAGAAACAGGACCCATACATATGCTGTCTACAAGAGACACACCTTAAAACAAAAGATGCACATAGACTCAAGGTAAAAGGATGGAAAAAAATATTTCATGCAAATGGAAATGAAAAAAAAAGCCAGGGTAGCAGTACTTATATCTGACAAAATGGACTTTAAAACAAAGGCTGTAGTAAGAGATAAAGAAGGACACTACCTAATGATAAAGGGAACAATTCAACAGGAAGATATAACTATTATAAATATCTACGCACCAAATATAGGAGCCCCGACGTTCATAAAACAGACTTTGATGGATATAAAGGGCGAGATTAACAGCAATACTATCATAGTAGGGGATTCCAATACCCCTCTAACAACACTGGATAGATCCTCAAGAAAGAAAATTAATAAAGAAACATTTTTATGTTTAAAGCACTTAAAGAATACACTAGATCAACTTGATTTAATAGATATCTTCAGAACTTTTCACCCTAAAGCAGTAGAATATACATTCTTCTCAAGTGCTCATGGTACATTTTCTAGGATAGACCACATGTTAGGACACAAAAATGGTCTCAATAAATTTAAGAAGATTGAAATCATATAAAGCATTTTCTCTCATCACAATGCCATGAAACTTGAAATTAACCACAAAAGAAAAACTGAAAAATACTCAAACACTTGGAAACTAAATAGCATGATATTAAATAATGAATGGATTAACAATGAGATCAAAGAAGAAATAAAAAAGTTTCTAGAAACAAATGATAATGAGCATACATCAACTCAATATTTATGGGACACAGTTAAAGTAGTTCTGAGAGGGAAGTTCATTGCACTACAAGCATATCATAAGGAGCTAGAAAAAGCTCAAATAAGCAACCTGACCCTGCAGCTAAAAGAACTAGAAAAACAACAGCAAATAAAACCCAAGACAAGTAGAAGGAAGGAAATAATAATGATCAGAGCAGAAATAAATGACATAGAGGCGAAGGAAACAACACAGAGGATCAATGAAAACAGAAGCTGGTTCTTTGAAAAGGTAAACAAGATTGATGAACCTTTAACTAGACTCACCAAGAAAAAAAGAGAGAGGACTCAAATAAATAAAATTAGAAAGGACAGTGGAGAGATAACAACTGATACAACAGAAATACAAAGCATTGTAAGAAAATACTATGAAGAACTCTATGCCAAAAAATTAGACAATCTAGGTGAAATGGACAAATTTCTTGAATCATATAACCTTCCAAAAATCAATCTGGAAGAATCAGAACACCTAAACAGACCAATTACAACAAATGAGATTTAAACAGTTATCAAAAAACTCCCAAAAAAGAAATGTCCTGGGCCTGATGGCTTCATAAGTGAATTCAATCAAAAATTCAAAGAAGAACTAACTCCTATTCTCCTCAAGCTATTTCAAAAAATTCTACAGGAAGGAAGACTTCCAAACTCCTTTTATGAGATGAGCATGATTCTGATCCCCAAACCAGGCAAAGACGACACAAAGAAAGAAAATTATAGGCCTATATCCCTGATGAATTTAGACGCTAAAATTCTCAACAAAATATTAGCCAACCGGATCCAGCAATATATGAAAAAAGTCATACACCATGATCAATTGGGATTTATTCTGGAGAGGCAAGGCTGGTTCAATATTCGCAAATCAATCAATGTGATTCATCACATAAACAAAAGGAAGGACAAAAATCACATGATAATTTTAATAGATGCAGAAAAAGCATTTGATAAAATCCAGCACCCATTCATGCTCAAAACTCTCAGTAA
The DNA here is from genome assembly GCA_037038555.1 of Rhynchonycteris naso. Classification (NCBI taxonomy): domain Eukaryota; kingdom Metazoa; phylum Chordata; class Mammalia; order Chiroptera; family Emballonuridae; genus Rhynchonycteris; species Rhynchonycteris naso. The sequence continues at coordinate 66,484,632 of CM072997.1, forward strand.
AGTGGGAATACAGGGAAGATTCCTTAACATGATAAAGGCTATCTACGACAAACCCACAGCAAACAACATACTAAATGGACAAAAATTAAAAGCAGTACCCTTAAGATCAGGAACCAGGCAGGGGTGCCCCCTTTCACCACTTTTATTAAACATAGTTTTCGAAGTCCTAGCTACAGCAATCAGACAACAAGAAGAAATAAAAGGCATCCAAATTGGAAAAGAAGAAGTAAAACTGTCATTATTTGCAGATGATATGATATTGTATATAGAAAACCCTAAAGTCTCAGTCAAAAAACTACTGGACCTTATAAATGAATTCAGCAAGGTGGCAGGATATAAAATTAATACTCAGAAATCAGAGGCATTTCTATATACAAACAATGAACTGTCAGCAAAAGAAATTAAGGAAACAATCCCCTTCACTATTGCAGCCAAAAAATTAAAGTACCTAGGAGTAAATTTAACCAAGGAGGTTAAGGACTTGTACTCGGAACATTATAAAACATTGACAAAAGAAATCAAGGAAGATACAAACAAGTGGAAGCATACACCGTGCTCATGGCTAGGAAGAATAAACATCATTAAAATGTCTATATTACCCAAAGCAATTTATAAATTCAATGCAATACCAATTAAAATACCAATGATATACTTGAAAGATATAGAACACATATTCCAAAAATTTATATGAAACAAGAAAGAACACGAATAGCCTCAGCAATCTTAAAAAGAAAAAAAAAAGCAGGAGTTATCACTCTTCTGGATATCAAGGTTTAGTACAAGGCCATTATACTCAAGACAGCCTGGTACTGGCATAAGAACAGGCACATAGATCAATGGAACAGAACAGAGAACCCAGAAATAAACCCACAGCTTTATGGACAACTGATATTTGACAAAGGAGGAAAGAACATACAATGGAGTAAAGACAGCCTCTTTAACAAATGGTGTTGGGAAAATTGGACATCTACCTGCAAAAAAATGAAACTAGATCAACAACTTACACCCTTCACAAAAACAAACTCAAAACAGATAAAAGACTTAAACGTAAGCCGTGAAACCATAAGCATCTTAGAAGAAAACATAGGCAGTAAGCTCTCTGACATCTGTAGCAGCAATATATTTGCTGATTTATCTCCACGGGCAAATGAAATAAAAGGCAAGATAAACAAATGGGACTATATTAAACTAAAAAGGTTTTACACAGCTAAAGACAATAGGAACAGAATAAAAAGACAAACCACACAATGGGAGAACATATTTGACAGCACGTCTGATAAGGGGTTAATAACCAAAATTTATAAAGAACTTAGAAAACTCAACACCAGGAAGACAAACAATCCAATCAAAACATGGGCAAAAGAAATGAATAGAAATTTCTCCAAAGAGGACATACAGATGGCCAATAGGCATATGAAAAAATGCTCAAAATCACTAATTATTAGAGAAATGCAAATTTAAACCACAATGAGATATCACCTCACACCAGGCAGAATCGCACTCATCAGAAAAACAACACAGAATAAGTGCTGGCGAGGATGTGGAGAAAAGGGAACCCTTCTGCACTGCTGGTGGGAATGCAGACTGGTGCAGCCACTGTGGAAAATAGTTTGGAGATTCCTCAAAAAATTAAAAGTCGAACTGCCTTTTGACCCAGCTATCCCACTTATAGGAATATACCCTAAGAACACCATAGCACTGTTTGTAAAAAAGAAATGCGCCCCCATGTTCGTGGCAGCATTGTTCACAATAGCAAAGATCTGGAAACAGCCCAATTGTCCATCAGAAGACGAGTGGATTAAAAAGCTATCGTACATATATACTATGGAATACTACTCAGCCATAAGAAATAATGACATCGGATCATTTACAACAAAATTGATGGACCTTGATAACATTATACGGAATGAAATAAGTAAATCAGAAAAAAAAAACTGAGAACAGCATGATTTCATATATAGGTGGAACATAAAAGTGAGACTATGAGACATGGACAAGAGAGTGGTGGTTATGGGGTGGGGGGAGGGAGGGGAGGGTCACAGGGAAAACCAGATGGAAGGTGACAGAGGACAATTTGACTTTGGATGACAGGTATGCAATACAATTGAATGATGGGATAATCTGGAGATGTTTTCATTGTACATATATACCCTGATTTATTGGTGTCACCCCATTAAAATTAATAATAATAATAATAAAAATGTAATCTTGGCTGCCATCATAGAATGACTGGATCAGAATCTGCATTTTAAGAAGATCCAAGTGACTGATTCCTACGCATACTGGTATAGACCCAGCATAGTATAGAAAGGGTTAGCTATGAGTTACCAAGGACATTAGTTAGAGTGGAAGCAGATGGCACAAGAGTTTCAGTAGGTGGACATGTGCCGAGACCCCACATGAGCCCTGCTCAGACTCGCGACTCAAAGACGGAGCCCAGGCCCTTGCTGTATGTGGCAGGACCAGGGCAGGAAGCAATCTCAACTTCTGAGCAGGAGCCCAGATGCATAAATCCTTCCTCCATAAACAGCCACTTACTTCAATTATAGGAAGGGCTTTGCAGATTGTATCTCCTAGGTTGTTTTTCTACATTTTATAAATATTCTGACCTCCTGAAGACCCTGTTTATGTGCCTCATACTTATTCAGTCCTAAGATTTATAATATTATTCTGCCTCTCACTCATTCTCCTATAAGATTAGGTTTCCCTCTAAACTCTAGATCGCAACTGCTAAAATACTTTTTAGGCATAACTGAAAGCTAAACCGGAAAATGTAACTTTAACCACAAACAGAAAGAGCCTGCAACAGAGGGAGCTACAACCAGGGGTCAGGAAAAAGTTCTCAAAGGAAAGAACCATTAGACAAAAGCGCAGTCCTATCCCAGAGGATGAAAACCAAATAGAGCAACGGGGCAGAATCTTTCCTTTCTGGGGGATGTGCTCAAGGCTCCCACAGTCCTTTCTCTAACTTTCCCACAGTAAGTGTATGGAGTTTCACTACTTCATAATATCACTGTGCTAGAAGAGTTCTCTGTGGGTCTTTTATTATTTTTAACAGCTTCATTGATGTATAATTTACACATCATCAAGTTCACATATATGAAGTAGAAGAGACTTTCATTCCATCCCCCCATCTTCAAGCAATGCTTCATTAAACTCACCCAAGTATAATACAGCCATTTCTTAAATCTCCAGGAATATAGGCCATCAGCAAGGCCTTACAATAATACATCCTAGTATCTCAGCTTTTATCAGTGGAAAGAACATCATGACTGTCCGCTCTACTAAAATTCAGACTTATAAATGTACTGACTGTTAGAAGGACATGAGGCATTAGTGCTATATTCCAAAGGCGGCTGATTGAAAATAGCATTGTCAGCCCTATAATATGCCTACTTTATAGGAACTCCATGCAGGAACCAACTTCATTTACTGCATCCAAGGTGGAAATCACAAATTCGTACCATGTATTTCCCTAGTTTTTCATGGATTATTTTCTCACCAGGTGGCATGCCTTTTTTTTTTTTTTTTTAGTTTTCTGAAGTTAGAAGTGGGGAGGTATTCAGACAGACTCCCACAGGTGCCCACAGGGATCCACCCAGCATGCCCACCAGGGGGCGATGCTCTGCCCATCTGGACCGTTTCTCCGTTGTGGCTGGAGCCATTCTAGTGCCTTAAGCGGAGGCCAAGGAGCTATCCTCAGCACCCAGGGCCAACTTTGCTCCAATGGAGCCTTGGCTGTAGGAGGAGAAGAGAGAGACAGAGAGGAAGGAGAAGGGGAAGGGTGGAGAAGCAGATGGGCGCTTTTACTGTGTGCCCTAGCCGGGAATCAAACCTGGGACTTCCACATGCTGGGCCAATGCTCTACCACTGAGCCAACCGGCCAGGGCCCCAGGTGACATGCTTTTTAGGGGCTGTTGGAGCCTGTACCAATCCTTTATTTTTTCACCTCAGGGATGGTACAAGTTATGACACAGATTTTTCTTTCAAAAACATAAAGCAACTTACATGCTCTCACAGAACCTCTTCATTGTGCTTGGTTTCTCCTGGTTGCGTCTTTGTCGAAACCAGCGTTGAATGCTGCGAACATCCCAGTCCAGCTGCTTGGAGAGGCCCTCCAGTCTCTTTTCATCGGGATGCTATGAAACAAGGTACCAGGAAAATCTTTTCATCATCACCATAAACAGATCTGCCCTTGTTCTACAGTTGAGGTTTTTGTCTTTTATTTTTCTACATTTACTATCTGCTACTGAGATTTCTACATTTACTACTGGGGATGTAGGCCTTCTATAAGCAGCATGAATGTAAATAACTACTCAGGACAAGAAGAGTTACTCATTATGAAACAGCATTGAAAAATATGCATCTTGTTTTAATGCTTGCACTACTTATCAATAAAGATTCAGTGGGACAGTCAAGCCTTCAAGGAACAGAGTTTCAAGACAAGGTTCATCAACAAAGTTTTCTGCAACAGAGAGGTAAAGGCCACCATTGACAAATTTGCAAAGAGGCATCATTTCAATATTTTAACGTTCTCAGAGGGGGGAAATGCTATATCCAAGTATCATATATCAGGACAACAAATATCTTGGAATAATCCCCAAATACCTGACCTTAGCCTAAGGTACCAATTCCACTAGAAAATATGTTTTCTCTTTCTTTTCTTTCTCCTCTCTCCTCTGTTCTTCACACTGTCCTCTTCTATTCCTTTTCCTGATCATTCCTCTTGTCCAGATCCCCATCAGACCTTTACAAGGACTGTGTACTACTTGAAGACAAGAGCTTGATGAAGTGAGAAGAGATGCTACTTATGTTTGCCTTGCGATGCCAATTGTTCTCTCTCACACACATTTCTGTAACATTGGGAGATGACACACACAGGTTCAATTCTTCACTCCAAGGAATTACCTGAGCCTCAGTTTCCTCACCTCTTAAAAAAAATAAAGATGGGTTATTTATCCACCTAAATGGGATGGTGGTGAAGACCAAATATAAAAAATGTATGTAAAATTCAGCAAATGTTAGTTCTCCCCTTTCTTTTTCTTTCCCTCCCTTCAATATCTTAAATAGCACCCTGCCAAAAATTATGTGAGGGGGATCTGCTACACAACACAACTAAACTAAGTTAGCTCTACTCTTTGTTTATTCTACCTTTGCTTTCACATTAATATGTCAGTGATCAGAGCAAATAACCAAAAACGAGGGAAGGCAGGCTGACCAGCTTTCAGCTTTCAAGTTATAAGGATAAAAGTTCACATAACACCTTTTAAAGCATCTCAATCAATTCAAGGTGTCAAGACACACAGGAAACACAGCCAGTGGCCTGAGTGTTATGACTGAGGTTATAAAATGTGCTGAGCTTGTGTCTGTAAAAGTTATTTGCCAACTTTCAGTAAGGCGTGTACATTGAAGTGTTTTTATTAGTAGTAATGACACCATATACACTGTCATGTCTCTCTTAATTAAAGAATATGGGAGAGAGAAAATGTACAGCCTACAAAACACCTTGGATATACCATTTTCCTAGAGGAATTCATTTTTCATTTCAATTTATTTTCTAAGTTCACTAAGTAAAACATTCACATGGTTCACAAATTAAAAATTGTCCAATGTTTGACCTTCCTACTTTATTCCTACTCAGTTCCTACTCTCCCCTTCTTACCAAGTAACCAGTTATCAAATAACTGGTTTTATGAAAATATAAGCAAATTTGAATATGGACTCTTATATTCCCCTTTCTGACATAAATGGCTGCATACTGTATACATCATTCTGGACTTCGGGTTTTTCACTTTACAATGTATCTTAAATATTTCCGTCATCAATATATAAAGAATACCCTTCTTCTTTTGTAGCACTGTAAAAACATGCCATAATTTACTTAGCCGCTCCCCTAGGAATGAGCATTAGGTAGCTTCCAAACTTCTGCTACTATAATCAATGGTGCAATAAATAACCTTGCCACAGGTCATTTTATAAGGACCATTTTATATACAGGTATAAATTCTTGGAAGTGAATGTTGGAGATCAAAGGGTCTATGTATCTGCAAGGTACAATATTTAGATATTGAAATACATATTCTTTCCTCAATGGTCTAAGAATTGACTTGATTAGAAAAGTGAAGCTGTTGGAATATGGCAGGAGAATCTCAAAAATTTATCTATACACATACATATATACCGGGGTGAGCAAAAGTAGGTTCCCAGTTTTGAGTACACAAAACATTTTATTCTCATATTATTACATTATTTATTTGTATTATTTGTCTTATTGTTATTATTTTGTAATGAAGGCTGGTAATTTAAGCCCTTGCAAGATTGTCCTTCAGTGCACTTTGCCATTGTGACATTGTTTTGAGTTAACAAAGCTATTTTAATATCATAACCTGAATATCCTTTTCCACATGAACAACTGAAACCTACTTTTGCCAACCTCGTATATATCCTTGACCCAAAACCACTGTCAAGGGCAAGATGCTAAATGATCACTCAGATGCACATACACATACATGTTCCTGCTCTTTAAGTCCTGCTACTTCCATACTGGTCAACCCATTACTTCCTCATATCCCAAATGACAGGGGAGAACTATAAAAAATTCAAGGAAAAACAGTTACAACCTTTGCTGCATTTATATTTAAAACATGAGGCATCTGCTTTAACCATGTATAAACTTCCAAAAGAATCACTTTGAAAACTAAGAGAACGTGATCACTAAAATTAGCTACAAATGATCTCCAGAGCAGTTAACCTGGCTACAAATCCTTCTACTACCTTTATAGAAGAAAGTTCTCCAGAAACCATAGTAAGCACAAGGCAAGAGAAATAAAATGTCCACTGTAGAATTTCTAAAGGGAGGCATAACATTTAGGTAGAAACCTCACTTTATTATACATTTAGAGCAGTTCACAGGAAAATAAAAATATGCTGTAATCACATTAAGAAGTTAACCTGATAACTTCATACAACTGCACTTTTTAGGAGTAAAATGGTGTTTCAGTGCAGTAAATTGATATGATAAGTGAAAATGTAAATTTTTTCTTAATATTTTCTTCCCTTAAAAACCATAGAATGGACCCTGACCAGTTAGCTCAGTCAGTTGCAGTGTTTTTTAACTGCCCATTCGCAGTCTGGTACCATTCTGCCAGAAATTTTGTGCCAGTCTATGAAAAAGTTAACCACCCTGATGTTGTATGAAGATTATAGAATATACAAGGATTGGATTCACAGACCAGGGATTGAAAAACCCTGATTTAGAGAGTTGTCCTGAAACACCAAGGTTGTGGGTTCAGTCTCCAGTCAGGGCACATACAGGAAGCAAACAATGAATGCACAACTAAGTGGAACAACAAATGAATGCTTCTCTCTCTCTCTCTCTCTCTCTCTCTCTCTCCTCTTTCTCTCTCTCTCTCTCTCCCTTCCTCCCTCCCTCTCCCTCTCCCTACCTCCCATCTTCCCCTCCTCTCTCTGTCTTTCTAAAAGCAATCAAGAAAGAAAAAACAAAACCATAAGGTATGTGCCCCTTCAGGTTAAAACTTGGCAATCTAAAACTACCAAAAGAGCTTTCCCTAAAATTCCATTCAGTCTTCTCTTCTACCTAGCAGAGATGTAAAAAAAACAACTGGTGCTTCTTGTACTTTTCCAGGAAAAGTACCATATTTAAAATGATAGAGGGGAAAACCCTAGAGAATCCTGGCAGAAACAAAGATCACAAAACAAACAAAAATGTTTGAATATTTTAATTAAGAATATTAAGACAAAACACAACACAAATGGTTAGCAAGACAGATATGGAAAAAGAAATAAAATTTGCTTAACATTGTCAAATCAAATCTTAAAAAGCCTGAGTAATTTCCCCAGAAAAATGAAGAGGGAACCACGTGTTACACAAATACACAAATTAACCGTTTATTATACAAACACATAATACTTCTCACAGAATGATATGTTTCTGTGTTTTTCTACTTTTTGTCCAGGCAAAAAAAAGAGAGATATATAAGAGTAAGAATAAGATGTTTGAATGCTGTGATTTGCTTCACATTGAGGGTTTCTGACTTGTCTTCCTCCTCCCCTCTTGGTACTTAGGGAGAGAGCAGCTGGGCAGCTGGGGCGAGGGGATGGGGGCAGCACTCTTTCTCTGTCCAGCTCTTCTCCCTTCCCTGCTCTCCTCTTCTTGCTTCTAGTTTGGACCTTAACTCTCACCAGAGAGACTGTCTCTTCTCCTATTTTCTCCACAGTGGATCTAAAACTTGTATCTCTCTTGATCCTTGTTCTCCCTTCCTTCATATTGCAACTCTTCTCGCCTTTGATTATTCCTTTAGTTTGACACTTGCTCATGTACTACAACTGCTAGAACACAGGAACGATGCGATAAGCAAACAGCACTTTTTTTTCACACACACATTAATTACATTCCTCGGCTCGACTCAGTCAGGTCCACAAGGTCCCATCCAGCCCTTATACATACTGTACCATGAGATTAAAAGAGGTAAAGAGACTAATCCCCTATCTAATTCACACTATTCTTCACAGACAAGCTTCTGAGCTCAACTTGAGAGTAAACAAACAGGCCCCAAACACGCCCACATTTATTCAGCATTACACATTTTGGTCCAGTCACAATGCCTGTGTGTGTTCTGAGATCAGCACACTTACCAGCATGAGGCTAGGCAGAGGCTAGTTCTCAAGCCCAGGAGAGAAGGGACTGAGTGACTTCAGGTTGAGAACTCTGGTCATGACAATCGACATCCCGGAAAAGAAGAATCATACCTTTGTAATTGCAGTGAAGACCTTTTCCAGAATGGCATTTGGCTGGGCAACCTGTGGTCCATTGGCCTGGATGTTGAGGGCTATCGCACATGGTTTGGCTACAAACCTAAAAAAAAAATTTGTTTTTAAAGTCAAAAGTTAGTCTTTCTATAGCTGTTCTTAATGTCACCAGTTACACATTAATCAATTTGTCCCCAAAATAGCATTTTATAGGTGGTACATATTGCCAACTTTCATATGTTGGTAACTATAAAGCAGATTTAACTATTTTTCTTTTCTTTAGTGCCCCTGCAGTAAGAGTAAAACAAACAAACAAATAATCCTTCTAAAATATTTATACCTCTTGATCCTCAAGTTCTAATAAGACTGAACAGATAGAAAGACTATGAAACAACGAATATTAATATACCTAAAATAAACCATGATTGTGGAATGACAAAATGTATTTGGCCTTCTTACTAATATCTGACTAGCAACACTCATGTTATATTTTTACTACAAAAAATTAGGGTTTACTCAGCATTTGATTACACACGCAAAGAGTGTGCTTTTGATCATCCCAGTCATAAAATTGACCGTTTGTGTGTATATATAATCAGTGTTCTATAGTCAGCCCCAGTTCTTTATGACTTCTTAAAATTTTTTGCTTTGTGGTTATTTGCTTCCTCATAAGGAGTAATGAAGGATGTCAAACAGCAGGATGTCCCAGACAAGCTGAAAAGTCTGAAACGATTACGAGCATCAGCTGCACTGTTTTTGGCTTAAGCAAATGACTCTCAGGAATGGGAAAACAGCCTCAGTGCTGTCAATGCTTGATGTGAGTGAGGTATCGAAGGGGTGCTAGCAGACGGGATGGGCCCCAAAGGTATGGTGAGGTGTGTCTCAACCGTTTTTAAAAAGAAAATTTACATCTTTTAGAGTTTTTTTGTACTAAATGTTCAAGAAATAAGGCTCTATAAATGTTCCTTTTCAGTAGTGGCATTTAACATTTTCTACTAATACAAAATAATACAATAATATACTATGAAAGTATCACCAAGATTAATTTAACATTGGCCAAAGGCAACAAGTAATAAATATATAAAACAGATCATAAGTAACTCTTAGATGAAGCATTTTTTAAACAATAGTTGATGAGATTATAGAACAGCAAACAAAGAAGAAATTTAAGAGTCAAGAAATTCACTCAACAGGCCCTGGCCAGGTAGCTCCATAGATAAACATCATCCCAGCACATTGAGGTTGCAGGTTCGGTCCCTGGTCAGAGCACATATGAGAGGCAATCAATGAGTGTACCATAAATGGAACAACTAAGTGGAACAACGAGTTGATGCTTCTTCTCTGTCTCTAATCAATAAATAATTTTTTAATTATTTTTTAAAATTCACTCAACAGAATCTCTTCAAAAGCAACGTCCTCACCTTTGCTATTATATTTCAACAAATTTTAAAAAGCATTCAAAAAGGTTCTTTAAGTATCTACTACATAATACCTCTCCTATGTCTTTTTAAGCTTCAAACTACTTTATTTTATTGATTGATTGATTTAAGTGAGAAGAAGGGAAATAGTGAGACAGACTCCCACATGTGCCCTGAGCGGGATCCACCTGGCAACCCAAGTCTGGGGCCAATGCTCAAATTAACCTAGCTACTTTTAGTGCTCAGAGCTGATGCTTGGACCAACCGAGCTATCCACAGCACCTGGGGCTAATGCTTGAGTCAACCAAGCCACTGGCTGCAAGAGGGGCAGAGAGAGAGAAAGGAGAAAGAGTGGGGAAGAGAAACAGATAGTCATTTCTCATGTGTTCCCTGGCTGGGGATCAAACCAGGACTTCCACATGCCAGGTCATTGCTCTATCCACTGAGCTAACCAGCCAGTGCCCAAACCACTTTTTAAAAACTCCTCTAAATTTTGAGAACTAATGCAACAGTATTTTGAAGGAAGCATATCCCTTGATAACCAAACATTATATCTTGATAATCACAATAAATAGGTTTTTCAAGCAATGTCCAAAGGTTCAGTGAAAATTATATATGCTACTATTTGGTTGTGGAGCTCGAGCTGCAGAAATTAATCTCTCTGTGCCTTAATATTCTTATATGTAAAAAGTTATAATAATTACATATGTATATAAGTTGTATGTGTATACAAACATGGGTTTAAACATCATGTCACACAGTCTGTATAAAGTCAGTGACATTAGTCATGTGCCTGTTTTTGTTCATAGTATTTACACACTCTGGCTTTTCTGGACCTAGTAGCCCACTCAGCTTCAGCGACGCTATGCTGAACCATGTGCATCCAACAAGTTTCAAAAGTACCAAGCAAAAAGAAGAGACCAGACACCAAGATAAGAAACTGAAAAAGACAAGGGTATCATGGGTCTCAGTTTGCCCTCACAGTCTGGTTGTTCTCATATCAATTTTTGGGTTTGTTTTTTTTTGAAAGAGAAAGAAGAAAGGGGGGAGGAGAGGGAGTGGGAAAGGGAGAAGAGAGGGAGAGGAGAGGAGAGGAGAAACAGAGAGAGAGAGAGAGAGAGAGAAGCATCAACTCATTGTTCCATTTAGTTGTGCACCCATCGATTACTTCCCATACATGCCCTGACTGGAGCTCAAACCAGGGACCTCTGGGTCAACCTGGCAACCTCGGAATTGAACTGGCAGCCTTGGGATAGAGCCAGCAACCCTGGGATGAAGCTGGCGACCCCAGGATCGAGCCAGCAACCTTCACTGCTCCTGGATGACGCTCTATCCACCATACCACCAGCCAAGTCTCCCTGCATCATTATCATTGGCACCACCTTTACTGGCAAAAGCATCCCTGTTGGATATATTGCCACAATAATTTTTTTCAGTGTCTTCACTTTGATAATAAATTGTAGTGACAATTATCATCATCATCAAGCTGCAGGCCTAGTGTGGCTGAGACGCTGGGGCAGCCTTGATCACCAGCAATATCATCAGGGTCTTTGCTCATCTATACCTGGCCTCTCAGGACCCAACAGGTTCCAGCTCCCCTATCCATTTTGCTGGCCCTGTAGGGTGTATGACCACCCTTAGCACAGAATAGTTGCTATGAACATGTGTGTGCATCATCCATGTGTGTGTGGCCTCCATGAAGTCAGAAATAAACTTAGCAAAAGTCCCCTCTCCGGAGTCTAGCACCAAACTCATTTCATCCTCCCTTGGCCAAATGAGGCATGATTATCATCACCCCCACTTTGCAGAGGGGGTCAGAGATATCAGTAGCCTCTGGCTCCAGGGGAGGGAAAGCAGAGGATGACATATTTCTTTCCCAGGAAGAACAACATTATCATCAACTCTCTATCTTGATTTAGTGGCCAGGCTAAGTCTCAAAATCTGAGGATTAAGGTGTGGGGGTGTGGTATGAGGCATTACAGACAAATTTGACAGAATTTAACACAATTTAAAGATTGAAGCACTTTATAATGTAAGTGGTTCATGGTGGGAATGCACAATAAATCAAACCAAATAAAACATTTAAAGGAAGTTACTATGCTATCAAATATTTTTATGTCCATAACTGGCATACTGTGGGCACTCAACAAAAACTTGATGGATGAATGAATGACCAAATCAGCTAATTCAATGGTAAGGTACCTTTTCTATCTTCTTCTATGAAGGTTGCGCATTTTAACACCATTAAATATCCACATCTACTCAGGGTCCTCATTTGGGACTAGAAGCCATTTCTAAATCTCCACTGTCCCTATGAAGTCAAGGCTGCCCCAGCGACTAGCACTTGCATGGGCTCCACCAACTTCTCACCAGGCATTTCCTTTTCAACTTATTTAGCACAGATAGCCACACACTTAATTTCCAAGATTTAAAATTTTCATCAGATAGGCAGAAAATGTTCATTTCAAATCCCATATGAGAGGAAAAGAAAGACATAACTTTTATTTTCCTAATAGTACCCCTGATTATATGGAAATACAGAAATTTCATTTGTGTTTATTCTCCAAAGAATTTGAGACTCACTGCTTGCTTTTTTTCTTCTCCAAGAGCATATTAACCACCAAATTATAACCACGAAATAGCTACCCACTGTCATGGTCCATTAACGAAAAGCTGGATCCCCCCCACACCAATGCTGACTCGGACAGAAGTTCAGAAGAGCTGTCTTTCATTAGGGTTGTCTTAAAATAGAGAGAGAGAGAGAAAGTAATGGATGGTGGCGTAGAGTATGTACAAATGTAATAGTTAAAAGGAAATATGTACTTTCAAGATTTGAAGATTACCTCTAGCTGGAAACGTTCACCTAATTGCATTTTTATCAAAGACAACAACACCACCTTCATAAGATCAAGCCTCTATAAAGTACTTTCATATAGTATAACGTGCTATTTGAAAATAAATACAAAGATGCAAGTTTTGAAAAATATTAGTCTCAATATAAAAGCAGAGAAAAACCTAAAACATTCCTACTTCTATTCTACGTAACAACATGCATTTCTATTTTTAGACATGAATTGGACATCTCTGTACAGAGTGTTGAGGTAAGAAATATAAAGTAAATTTCAAAGAAGTTAAAGGATCTGCCCAAGGTCTTAAAGCTTAAAGTATCTTAGATAATACTGAGACCCAGTCAACTCTTAACACAATCTATTCACAAAAACAATATTTTCCCTTTCCCTAGAATAATAAAAGATGATAAAGAGGTATTGTTAATGTATTTGTGATATGGTCATACACTTTCACTCAGTATTCCCACTTTTATAAATTTATCTAAGGAAATCTGTCAAACAAAGAAAAAAGCCATAAATGTAAAGGTTTTCATGCACCATTATTTCTTATAGGGGAAAGTGGTAAATAGCTTAATAATTCACTAACAAATGACTCTCTGAGCAGCTATCATCTATCAGCCCGGCTCTCAGTACTGGGGATGCAGCAGTGAACACGATCCCTGCTTTCATGAAGCTGGCATTCCAGTGGGGAGAGATAAAAATAAAGCACTGTTTTACTTTTATTTTATTTTTTTCCATGGTGTCTGGATTAAAAACCTGTGGTACATATGCACAATGAAATACTACATGGCTGTGAAAAAGAAGAAAATCTTACCTTTTGTGATGGCATGGATGGACCTGGAGATTATTACGCTAAGTGAAATAAACCAGGCAGAGAAAGAAAATATCTTATGATCTCACTTATATGTGGAATCTAATGAACAAAGTGAACTGAGGAACAGAATAGCAGCAGAGGTGGGGTCACAGGGAGCAGAGGGACAGCTGTCAGAGGGAAGGGGAGATAAGTGGATGGGATCAGAGAAGGTGAAGGGATTAGTGAGATTATACATACATAACACAGAGATACAGATAACAGGACAACAAATCCCAGAGGGAAGGGAGGAGGGAAATGGGGGGGAGGCGACAAAAGGAGGAGAATGGGAAACAAGAAGGTAGGGTGAGGGAGTTATATTGAGTGGGACACTTGAATCCATGTTAACATAATAAATTAAAATAAATTAAATAAATAAATAAATAAGGCAGTGTTAGGCTAGAGGGTAGAATGCTAAATGAAACAAGCTAGACTGAGAAGGACAAATACCATACAATGTCACTTTTATATGGACCTAAAAAACAAAATAAATGAGGAACCAAAACAGAAACAGACTCATAAATACAGAGAACAGAGTGATGGTTGCCAGAGAGGAGGGGGATGGGGAGCTGGGTGAAAAAGGAAAAGGGATTAAGAAGTATCAATTGGCAGTTACAAAATAGTCACAGGGATATAAAGTACCACACAGGGAATACAGTTAATAATATTGTAATGACTGTGTGTGGTGCCAGATGGGTACCAGAATTATCAAGGGATCATTTCGGAAGTTATATAAATGTCTAACCACTCTGCATACACCTGAAACTAATATAATATTGAGTAACAACTGTAATTGAAAAAAAGTTTTAACTAAAAATAAAATAAAGTGGTGTATGTTATGCCAGATAATGGAAAGTACTGTAGAGAAAAATTAAGCCTACTAAGAAGTATGGGGTTGTAGTTTTTAATATTTAATAAACTGTTCAGGAAAGGCCACTGAGAAAATGAGAAGACTCCTGAAGGAGGTAAGAAAATAAACAAGAGAGAAAAATGGGGAAAGAACATTCTGGAAAAAATAGCAGCCAAGGGCAAAGGCTGTGAGGAAGATGTATGACTGAGACGTGGAAGGCACATGCAGAAGGCTAATGAGCCTAGGGCAGAGCTAGTAAGAGCAAGAGAAGAAAGTGGGGTCCAGATGGCAGGCAGCCACCTCAGAGTGCCTGGGGGCTATTTGAGGACTTGGGTTGCTATCCTGAGTGAGGCAGGAAGCCACTGCAGGACTCTTTAAGTGACTGATTTCTATTCTAACAGAATTACAGAGGATGGGAACCAACTGAAGGAGAGCAAGGATGGCAGCAGCAAGGCTAACGGAGAGGTTGCTTCAGTTACCCAGTCAAGAGATGACGGGGGCTCAGTGGGAGTGGTTGCAAAAAAAGATGGTGAGAAGTGATCAAATTATCAAACTATTGTGAGCTGGACCCACGGAATTCACTGGACTGAACGGGGGATGAGGGAGGAATAAAGGATGACAACAGGTTTTTGGCCAGAGCACCTGAAAGGATAGAGTTAGGTTTGGGAGTGGTAAGTGCAAGGTCAGGCTTATTTAGGCCGTTAGGCTTGTAAGTGGAGATGTCAAGTAGGCAACTGGACAAAGTATGAAGGAGTTTAAGAGAGGTTCGGACTAGATACACAGATGGCCAATAATCCACAAGACTAATGACATCACCTGGGCAGTGAGTGTGAATTAATAAGAGAAGAGATTCAAGAAATAAACCCTAGGGTGGCTCCAATTTTTTTTTTTTTATTCATTTTAGAGAGGAGACACAGAGTGAGAGAAAGAGAGAAAGAGGGGAGGAGCTGGAAGCATCAACTCCCATATGTGCCCTGACCAGACCAGTGCAGGGTTTTGAACTGGCGACCTCAGTGTTCCCAGGTCGACGCTTTATCCACTGCGCCACCACAGGTCAGGCTTAATGCTTAAATAGAATATAAAAACTTCCATTAAATATTATATAGCTCTTAAGAATATTTACTTAAACTATAGGGTGGAGCAAAGGTAGGTTTACAGTTGTTCATGTGGAAGATAACACAATAATAAATAATAATACAAGAATATAAACTCTGTTTTGCATACTTACAACTGTAAACCTACTTTTGCCCAAACCTGCACATGAACCATGAAAATGTATAATACAATGGAATTTTTAAAGGCATAGATATAAAGAAAAGGGCATCTCCAAAATAAAGCATGTGACAGGATAAAATCTGAAAAGTAACAGTGAATATGTTTCATCAAATAAATTTAGCATTGTAACTTCTTTTGTGTTTCCTTTATTGTTGGGAAACAACAAAACCCAAGTGAAAAAAGGGCGCGTAGTTCATAAAAATATAATGAACCTAGCAGTAAAAAAGAATTATGGACAGGACCAATACAATCACAAACTGTACACAGTCCATGCTCTCCATGAGCTCGAGAAATGCTTCATTAACCATCAAGATTCCACTGAGCCTCCATTTTTTGTGACTTGCGTGGATTTTAAAAGTGGCATGCAGTATAGAATGTGTACCAGGAACAATCAGCAGGAATACCATCATGCAGAGATAAATGTTATTAACATATGAGCATTTTTCTGCCACCTCCCTCCTTCACACACCCTAATGCATGTTTTAATACTCTGTTCACTATATTTTTATTAAACAAAATTGCATCATACCATAAGTATTTAGTAATCTGCTTTATTGTCCTATTTAGAATATTTCTCCCAGGAAATCATACATCCTGGTAAAACACAGTATTTAATAGTTACATCAATTTAGTCTGATCTTATTTTTTGCTATTTTGAAGACTCTTAGGGAACAACCATTGGACCCTCTCTGACAGTACAAAAACTGACAGGACAAAACTGTGATCAAAGTGCCAAAATGTGACCACAGTATAGATCAAACAAAGGTGAATCTAAAAAATTAAATTCTCCAGATTGACCATTGAAATAACTTGTCACTACAAGATAACTATCCATTCTTCCACGTGCCTGATCTCCACCATATAAATTTTGGATCACCCTTACTAGATAACATTTCCAAAGTTTTAGAGAAATCATAAAGCTTTGAAGGAGAAAATCTCTAGACCAGTGGTTCTTAACCTGGGTTCTATAGAACCCTAGGGGTTTGATGAGTCAGTCTCAGGGGTTCGGAGAAGCCTCTGCCGCAGAGGCCAGAATAAAGTAATACCGTAATTTGTTGTGAGTTCATGCATTTTGTTGGTTTTGTTCTTTGAGCAAGGTGATGTTCATGCACGGCTCATTTTGTGCACCAGTAAAAAAAATATACCTATGTCTTGAATTTGGGGGAAAAAAAATCATATTTTATTTATCACTAAAGAAGGGTTCGGTGAATGCGCATATGAAACTAGTGGGTTCGGTACCTCAAAAAAGGTTAAGAACCACTGCTCTAGACTCTTCGCCTACATTCTGAATTTTTACATTTTTAAAGATTTTTGATAATCAGTAGAAAATGGACAAAAGATTCAAACAAGGCAAGTGCAGAAAAGAAAACAAATATCAAAAAGCATATAAAAAGGTACTCAGCCTTATCAGAAAAATGCAACAATACCATTTCACACCTTTCAGGCTGGGCCTGCCCATATGAAATACAGCTGAAAAGCTGGAGAAACAACGGTGCTTATACACTGCTCACGAAAGTTTAGTAAAGAATGCGTATAGGATATAGATGCGTTGTTCACAAACATAAGCAACAATGATCAACAAACAATGAAAAGATGATCATCCTCAACTTAAAAAGAAAACTGATATCAAAAACATGTTATGATTTTCACCTGTAACATCTAAAAATAAACTTTAATTTTCATAAATTCCAGCACTGCCAAGAATAAGCAGCACTCCTCTGGTAAACTGTTGGATCCCTAAACTGGTATCAGTCTTTGAAATGCAATTTACCAGTATTTACAAATGGGCAAAATGTATAAACCCTGTGGATGTTACGTTACTAGTTTTATATCCTGTAAGAAATGTACCCTACAGATATAGGCATTTTAAAATATAAAGTTTATTGCAGTATTGCTTGAAATAACAACAAAAGACAGGGGATGAATACTTGTCAGAAGAATACATGTGAAATATGGTACATCCATATATTGTACATAATTCCTTCCATAAGGTTGTTTCAATGAGATAGATTTGTTGTGCTTCAAGATACAACAGTAAATATAAAATGCAAGATAAAGAACAAGTAAAATATCCTGTTTGTGTAGTTAGAAACTAGTTTGTTGGGAAGAGTAGCAAAAAATTGTTAATGGGGTTGTCTTTGGGGTTAATGTTAATTGTCTTTGGGGTTAAGAAGATTAATTTATATTTTATACCTCTCTGTACTAACTTTATACAGATGTATGCTTTATATCATTTTAAAGATAAACATTTAACTACTTTCAATGCATAACTAATAACATGGAAAAATGCTCAGAAGCAAGAGGTAAAGCTATATATATATATATATATATATATATATATATATATATATATATAATGATTACTTATACATAAATTTCTGACAAATGAGGAATAGAATGAAGAAATAAAATGGAGTCACAATAGCTAAGCCGCTAAATTACTAAAACCAAGTAGGTGGAGGCATGAGGAAACAATTCTATTCTTGTTTTAACTAGCCTGGGAACATAAACTTTTGAACTTTCTAGTCCTACATCAATGCCTTGATATACATGAAACCTCCAGATAACCCTCTGATTACCCCTGAAGAAAGGAATGTTCACATACCCAGACTCCCTGAAATCCAGTCATTTAGGGAATTACCATCTCAGACCAGCTCAGAGACTAAGAATGAGGAACTGATTCTTCTCAAAAATGTACATTTTACTATAAGAACCCTTGGAGCTTTTCTTTCCTCAACACTCTGGGTATCGCCTAGTTGTGCTTCTGGTTTGCATACCCAAGGACCCTTGACTAAATCTTGATCATTCATTTCTAACCCAAGCCTCCTGAGTTCATTTTATGCTCAGCTCACACATATAATAGCTGAGCATAAATACTAAAAGGTTAACCATGCCTATTGTCAGGTACTAGAGTTGTGGTTTACTTTAACATTCTTTTTTTATGCTTTTTTACATTTTTCAATTCTTAAAATAAGGCTGCAAATTTTTTAATATGAAAAATATAAATATGTTTAAAAACAGAGACGAACAGTATGATCTCTATGCCAGGCAAAACTCAAAACCTCAAAGACACAAAAGTTGAACATGGAAAGACCTGAGACAGCTGCATTTCAGCCAGTTCCACGGAGTTCTTCAAACAAAAGATTTCACTGTGACTGAGACAATGGAGAGATTAGGCAAAGCAATAAAAATAAAATGTCATTTTAGTACCTTGTCAAGTAAAGAAAAGGTTGAAATTCAAGTTAATGGGAACACCAGGAGATATGGAACTATGATGAAATTATATCAAGAAAAATGTCACCCACGTTAAATAAACAGCCTGAGAATTTTGAGATGCCAACAGAAAAAAAATTTACTTCTGCTTATGCCTAAAGAGAGAAGCCACAGGATTTCTCTATTTTCTTATCTATAAATGAAAGTCATAATTACACTCTTATCTTATGTTGGAAAACATTTCTAAATCATTGGCCTCTTGAGACCAACTGAAAAGGAATAAAAACAAGAGAAGATGGTATGTACACTGGCAGAAGATAATACTCTTGTTAGGAAAAAATATGAATTTTTTCCAGGTAGAATCACACAGTAGAAAGAAAAATTCCTTTAGAGCAAACCCATATCCCAAGCGAATCTGCTTTGAGCTTCCGTGTTAGAAAGCTAGTTCATATTTCTGAACACTGGTTACCACAATTATAAAATGGAGACAATAAAACCTACTTTGCAAATTTCATGTGAGCATTGACAGAATGAATATAAACCTCACACTGTAGTGTTCAACATCTGAAAAGTATTCAAGTGCTGGCTAGTCTTAAATTTTTATTAGAAGAAGCATACATTTTGGAAACTCATAGAGAGAAGTTTGTTATGTGCTGGGCAGTTAGACAGGCAGGAGCACAGCAAGGATGATGGGCCAGGTACAAAAGGTAACCAGGGTGGAAAACCCTGGGTGCTTAGAGGCAATAAGCAAAACTTAGCAACAAGCAAAACTGTGAAAACAAGAACCATGTCCTGAGACTAACTTTCTCTCTACTAGCATATCACTAGTCACAGGTTTTAGACCCCCTGAACTTTCATATTGACTTTCATATTGCTTGTCATGTGCTTCAGACCTTTCCTCCCTGTCATGTTGTTAGTCATATGAGATAGACCCCTGTAATGCAGGTGGCCGAGGCCAGGCAGGTTCCCACTGGATTCAGATAGATGGTAGAGGAACCGCAAAGCTGGAAAGCAATGGGCCATTCCCATTTATTAGATTCTCGCAACGGCAGGGAGCAAACAGGCAGGGTAAACTGCTTCTTGGAAGAGCAAAGAGGAAATGTGCACCTCACAGTGGCGGGTCAGCAATGCACAAAAACCAACCTAAGGGCAAGCACCTGTGAGCCTCACATGCTCCTGCTATTCATGCAAAGTGCAAGCGAACAAGCCTAACACAGCTGTTTTCCCAACAACCCCCTCAAAGAAGGAATGAACAAGGGGGCCTGAGAATAGCCCTTAAGCATTAATCCCCTAGGACCCTGGTCAGCAAACTACAGCTCGCAAGCCACAAGCGGCTCTTTGGCCCCTTGAGTGAGGCTCTTCCACAAAATTCAACATGCCGGTGCTACCTCGATAAGGAATGCACCTACTTATATAGTTTTAAAATTTTGGCTCTCAAAAGAAATTTCAATCGTTGTACTGTTGATGTTTGGCTCTGTTGACTAATGAGTTTGCTGACCACTGCCCTAGGACAATGAGGTTCTGACCCACACCAAATATATCTAGGCTTCAGCATGCTTCAGCTCCAGGCCCAGAAAAGCAGCAAAACCAGACAAGTGGCAGGCACCAAGGCTGGCATTAGGATGAGCTGCACTGACTAATGACCCCCTGCCGGCACTGACCAATCAGGGGAGACCACGACCCTGAAAAGACACACCTTTAAAGCTGACAAATGTTCTATCAGGATCCTCCCTGAGACCTCCAGATAAATATCTACAACACAGAGGTCCCAGGGCGGCTCTTTCTAGAGAACACCCCAGGCTTTTCCCCAATCCCTTCCTCCGGGTGAGCCTCTCCTAGCCTCTCTCTTTCTCCTAAATCCCAAGAGCCCTTCTTTTACTTCTGTAACTTATTCCCTGAGCCCACCTAGCTCAGCTGGCTCACTTCTTCTACCCCTGTGACTTTCTAAATAACCTTTCTCTTACAGTTTGAGTCCTGTCTCTGAATTCTGTTCTAGACCAGTGATGGGCAATCTTTTGAACTTGGTGTGTCAAAATTCACCAAAAAACTGAGCATAACTTGGGTGGTGTGTCACTTCGAGAAAACGGCCTAACCGAAGTCCTAGAACTAGACGCTCTGTGACGGAGTTCTGTTGTTTTGGCCTATAGACCTCCCGCACAGAGTGTCTACACTACAGCAAATGTTTTATCCTCAGCTACTGCACCTGGCCATGCAGGAGCCGAGGATGAAACGTCCTTCTCGGCATGCGGCCCCATACTTCTCTGGTATGCAGCCGCATGCGGCCGCGTGTCATCAAAAATGGCTACGTGTGTCAGTGCTGACACGCGTGTCATAGGTTTGCCATCACAGTCCTAGACAGAACTCAAGTACTGAGGTTGCTGAACCAAGGTCCAGTCTGACCTCACCAGTCTAACACCTGGAGCCATTTTGTTGCCAGCAGTTATGGGAAGAACATAAGGATGGTATACACTCATGAAAGAGCCAGAAAACTTTAGAGCTTATTATGTCCAGTCTCCTTCCTCCAAGACGGTTCTTTCCTATAGAGAGATCATTCAAACACTTCCTTCAGGCATGAAAGCTCCCTGTACATTTTTTCACAATTTCCTGTGAATCTATAATTATTTCAAAAATAAAAAGTTAAAAAAAAAATCTTCCCATGCTGTCTTATTTTAGTTCTTTATCACTCTTAATCAAAATGTTCTTCCTGCAAAATTCTTTCTTGCTGAAATGTAAACCCATTTCCTCTTTTCTCAGTCCTCTAGAAAGATGGCAGTCAATAATCTCCTCTGATATCTGAAAGCACTGATTAAGTCATCCTGCCCTCTTCAGGAATAAAAGCCTGGATGCCATAAACCTTTCTGCATCCATCTTTTTATTTTGTAACTTTAAATTTTTACATTTTTTGTGTTTTAAGGAGTATTTTCCAAATCTAACTTTATTCTAATCTTTTAGGAACAATAGAGACACTTTGTTAATAGCTGTTTTTATTAATAATAATTGTCAGAGACTTTGTTTTTAAAAAGAATTAAAAAGCAGCTTTCTAAAACTTACAGCTAAATCATAAATAGCTGTAGTAGAGAGACCTTTCAGTCTGGTCCACTCCAACCTTATCAGACAGATCAGAGACCAAAGGCTATCAAGTGCCATAAACTGAAAGCTAAGATCCCTGGAAAGCACTAGCTGACCTCAGAAATGTCAAAACTATTCTTTTTTTCAGAATCCTTTGCTAAGCATTTCCAAGATTCTGAAAAAAAATAAAATAAAATAAACAAAAACTCTAGACTTGCAATAATATTTCACCATGAGTTTATTTCAACTATTTGAGAAATACAGAATCTAGCCTTTAAAGATAAAGGTCATAAAATTCTAAAAAATCGTGTCTTTATTTTAACAATGAAAAATATGCCCCCTGCATTTTGCGTAAAATAAGATATAAAAGACATTAAAGATATTTTTAAGAAGAAAAACTGCATAGCGTATATTTACATATGAAAATACCCTTGCAGTCAAGAAAGTCTTTAAAACCTTACTACTAGGAGTAACTTTTTTTTTTTTATGATGCTAAAGGTTAGGTCTGGAAGAGTTCTAAGCCTTCCTGTAACACATTAATCCTTTAATTCCATTACATTTGCCAGGTGCCTCACAATTTGCAAGCATTTTCATACTTTATCTCAGCCCATCTCCAGAAACCTCACAAGGAATAAACAAAAAGATTTTATTATCATTGTTTTACAAAAGAGGAAAAGAATTCATTCAATGTTTCAGTGACTTGAACTAAAAATTAAAGGGTAGAGAGGTACATGTCATACACCTGTTATTCTACTCCAAGAACTGCACTCTCCCAATATTTCGGGCTGTTTCTAGTTGGTTACACATGCTCATGGACCTCTGAACATTTCTTTTGGTCTACCACAAAATTGGGTCATTAATGAACAATGCCTGCTTTCACTCTGGGCCTGCCACTGATTTCTGGATGTGTGTAGAGGTAAAAGGGGATAGTGCCCTTTAGTTTGATGGCAGGTCACTAATAATGCAGTGACCTGACGGAATTTCAAAACAGAGTCAGCAATTCAGGAAGGAGAGAATGAGCAAGCTTTCCATTTAAGCTTATGATCTACCAATATACTAAAAAATCCCCCCAGACGTATTTGACAGCCTAACACCAATTTTAACACCAACTACCTATCATGTGGCTGTTTCACAAGCAAACATGACTGTGAGAAACAGTATGGTGGTAGCGTCCTTCACACTGACAAGAACAGAGAATAATTAGGGAAACTGACTCTCAAGACTAGCAGAATCAGTTCTGTCTACTATAAAATGGTGAAAGTTGGCTGATAGCACATGTAATGCATTGAGCACAATGCCAGGACAGAGCAGGTCCTTGGGGACTGGTCTCCACCAACCCTCACAGACTTGCCCCATTATCATTTAAAGGTCTCAGCAAACTGCTTCATTAGAGACTGAGTCGAATGAGAGCATTACAATGTTTACTTGACCATCATAATAGTTTGCTTTCATTCAAGGCCTTATACTTTCTATAAGTACTCAACCTCTTCACTTCATTTGACTTCACAATTTATATTTTCGAACATTCAGAAGGCAAGGAAACCGAGGCCCAGAGAGAGCATCGTTCCCAAATCTAGAGGCAAAGCGGACGCAGAATTCACGGCTTCTCTCGGTTGGTTGCCGTATCCTATTCCTTTCACATACTAGACATGCTACCTCAGGACTGAATTATGTTGCGATAGTGTGATCCTCACAAATTTGTTTGTGAAGAATTTGTTTGCAGACCCCTCCCATCCTTCTGCAGCTTCTGCCCACCTAGCTCCGTGTTAGTGTCTCAGGCAGCGTGCCCTCACACTGCCCTGCAGCACAGCCAAGGGGTTTCCACTAAGAAAGCACGTACGTGTCCACGAGGATCTCTTTTCTTTTTCTTTTTTTTTTCTTTTTTACAGGGACAGAGAGAGATTCAGAGAGAGGGATATATAGAGACAGACAGACAGGAACAGAGAGAGGTGAGAAGCATCAATCATTAGTTTTTCATTGCCGTTAGGACACCTTAGTTGTTCATTGACTGCTTTCTCACATGTGCCTTGACCACGGGCCTTCAGCAGACCGAGCAACCCCTTGATGGAGCCAGCAACCTTGGGTCCAAGCTGGTGAGCTTTTGCTCAAGCCAGATGGGCCCGCGCTCAAGCTGGCGAGCTCGGGGTCTCGAACCTGGGTCTTCCACATCCCAGTCCGACGCTCTATCTACTGCTCCACAGCCTGGTCCACGAGGATCTCATCAAGGAAACAATTTAATAAAAGGACCAAACTGAATGGGTATAGATAGGAGTACTAAAAGACACAAAGGCAACCCTGTGATGTCACAGAGGAAGTCCTAAGGAAAGGTTGCGGAGGGACCCCCAAAGAGTAGGACCCAGAACCCTAAGGAGGAGGCAGTCCCCAACTGAGGGGATGAATCTGGGAGAGGGGGGCTGGAGAAAGTCAGAAACCAGAGTCAATTGCTGAAAACAAACCACCTTTCCTGGTGAAGAACCACTGTTGAGGTGACACTTTCAGGAAAGGAGGTCAACAGAAAAGCATGGCTGGTCTTCCTTGTCCAGCTAGCAGCCCTCCTCTGGTACCCCCCACTGGCAAAAGCCGCAGGGAAGGTGCTGGCATAGGAACGATGGTCTTCAGGGCCTCAGTCCCAGTGCTATAAACAAAATTAGGAAGGTGGGCTTGTGGCTGAGAGCTGATGGCTCAATAACCAGCACTGAGTGTTCCTCGCATGTTCTGAATCTGCAGTCTGGGGAAGCTCCTGCCAACTGGGCATCTATCTCCATTTGACTGTTGCAGCACAGCTGATAGTTTATTGGTGGCTGCTGGATGAGAAAGTAAGGAAATACTGATTGGCCAGGATATTGATTTTCTCCCTCTCCCATTCAAAACCTTCGGCTGCCATGCTGCCCATCCATGATGTGGGAACATCTGCATTCCAAAGAATTTGCTACTTATTTTAATAAGCCTTGGCATATAAAAAGAAACTAATGGCTTTGGAGATAGGCTGTCCTGGGTTCAAATCCTGATCTGACCACTTACACACTACCATGTTTCCCTGAAAATAAGACAGTGTCTTATATTAATTTTTGCTCCTAAAGATGCACTAGGTCTTATTTTCAGGGGATGTCTTATTTTTCTATGAACAAGAATTCACATTTATTGTTGAACAAAAAATCACCATTAATATACTGTGGTCATGTCATCACAGACATCAGCATAACCAGCCAAACTCTGAATTCCATCAAGAATTTCTTATGGCTCTATTTCCATGTACAACAATCTACCGTTTCCCCAAAAATAAGACAGTGTCTTATATTCATTTTTGCTCCTAAAGACACACTAAGTCTTATTTTCAGGGGAGGCCTTATATTTCTAAGCTTGAAAAAAAATTGCACTAGGTTTTATTTTAGGGGGATGTCTTACTTTCGGGGAAGCAGGGTAGCTGTGAGATATTACCTTGTTCCCCCACCAAGTCAGGTTTCCTGTTATGCCATTAAACCACTGGGACCATGTGGCTTTTGTAAGAATTAAGTGAAACACTGATGTAAAGTCTCTGGTAGTAGGCAGGCAAATGCTGAATTCCTTTCTTTGTATGAGAAAAATAACATGAAAAGATTAAAGAACTATTTATTAGCAATCAGCTTCTCTTTCTTGAGATCATCTTGTATTTCCAGTTGATCTAAGACCTTGTGATTCTATGACAATATTCCCTTAATGCCAGAAAACCTAAACTTAAAAAGTTATATAAACTCATGAGATTAAAGTCAAAGCTCAAATAAGAGGTGGAGAGACAACTCTAAAGGCAGCAAAGGAAAAAACACACAGCTTACTCCCAGGGAGAAAATAGGAGAAACGAAAATAGAATACACGCTTGGCCCTTGATAGGAAGCATGCATTTCCCCATGAAAGACATTTTGTTTTCTTAATGAGACCTTGCATTATCCAAGCAATGGATATAGATCCATGCTATTACTTTTTTTATTTTTTTAAGATTAGTAATCTCTTGATTTACTGTAATCTTTCCACAGTGTCAGACAGATAAGATATATTTTGCTCACCCTGTTAAAGATGGCTGCTGCCCACACAGGGCAGCTGCTTGCCCTTCTTGCTTGGGATGGGTGTGATTATACTAATGTGTGCTGGGGGAGGGCTTTGGTGCCAAAAGGTTTTAAAAGGAGGAGCTAGGAGGCCATTTGGGAGAGAGATCATGTTGCTCCAGGGGAGAGTGATTATGTTCTAGGAAGAGCCCATGGAGGCAGGGCAGGGAGGCCATGTGGAAGAGGCAGACAAAATGGTAGAATGGGGAAGGAGAAGCCAGTTTGTAGAGGAGAAGGAGATGGGGAATAGAGGTGAATAAGACTGGTGAGGTAGAAGCAGCCTTTGAATCTAGGAAAACTCAGATGAATCAGTAGCTTTGTGAGCGATGAATGAGTGGGTTTTGGAGCCCAGTGTGTGTTTTTACTCGCTTGCTGGTGTGAGTTAGAATAAAGGAAAATGGACCGCCAGTTTTTGACTCTGTTGCTTCTTTACCGTATATCTGAATCAAAAGCAAACCTGAGGTGGCCAGGTGGCTGTGATGGTGGCTGCAGTTACTGGCTATACACACAGCCAAAACCCTAGTGGCATTATTAGAAATCACAATGAGTAAACAATGATATTCAATTCCGAAAATTCTTCAGTGAGAGCATTTATGAGAAATAACCAAATCTTCAAGTAAACATCAGAGCTCAATTAAATAAAAGAACATGAAGATCATTCCCATTTAAAGTCCTATGCAGTGGTTGGTAAACTGTGGCTCGCGAGCCACATGTGGCTCTTTGGCCCTTGAGTGTGGCTCTTCCACAGAATACCACGTGCGGGTGCTACCTTGATAAGGAATGTGCCTACCTATATAGTTTAAGTTTAAAAAATTTGGCTCTCAAAAGAAATTCCAATTGTTGTAATGTTGATATTTGGCTCTGTTGACTAAACAAATTTGCCAACCACTGCTATAGTGGATTCAGTGAAACATTTTCCTGATAGGCAAAAGATTCTAGAAGTGAGTTGAATGAGGTCTTATTTAAAGACCTGCAGAGAAAGGTTGTAAAAATGTTAGTAATTATGGTGTGATAATTGTAAGACAAGCGTTTTTGCCACCCTTGGAGCTTGGGGAGGGATGCCTTGAGAGACAAAAGAGGGAGGAGAGGTCCTGGCTTGCACTGGAAAGAGAAAGATAGCAAACAAGCACACAGACAGCAAGCAAGTATGTGCCCTGGGGAAAGAGGTAGTGCTCCACAGAGCGGGGTGCTCAATACGTCCATCGCGAAGGAAGTGTGGGTAGATCTCATGACATAAAAAAGACATTTGTCTTTTGATTGGCATACAGGGTACCCAATCTGACGTCTGAACTTTTGACACCCTACGCATGCACATTAAACCGCGCTAACTTGTTCAGTTACATTGCTGCGTAGTTAGCCTTCAATTTATTTAAACTAAATACAACAAAGGATATAAAAATGAGTGCCGTAGCTGGTCCGAGTAAGAAGCCTAAAACCTACCACTTTCATACAGAATGGGAGGGGATTATTTTCACTATGTCATATTCTAAGTGCGTTTGCCTCATCTGTCTGTGTGCCATTGCTATTCCAAAGAAGGGAAATGTGGAGCGGCTTTTTCGGACTGTTCATAAAAACTATGACATTGACTTTCCTCCGAAAAGAGAGCTGAGAAGAAGAAAGGTGAAAGAAGAATACACAATATTAAATAGTAATAATAGTAACTTGAATAATGATAATATAGAAGAAATAAATTTATGTTTTGCATTTTTATTGTAGGTAGATCATTTTGACTTGGTCATCTTATAAGTAGCTCGCAAGCTGAAAAAGTGTGGGCACCCCTGCCATAGAGAGAGCCACTGGGCCCTTGTCCTAGGAGGACTCAGAGGAGGATCCCAGTAGAATATTCATCAGCTTCCTAGGCGTGTCTTCTTAGGGTTGTGGCCTCCACTGATTGGTTGGTGCCGGGAACAGTCATTAGTCACTGAAGCTGGTCCTGGGCCTGCAACTGAAACACAGCTGAGGCCAAGATGTCAGCTCCAGGGGTTAATGCTTAAGGGAGTGGTCCTGCAAGGGCTTGTAGTTTTTCCCATAGCTAGGAACCAGGGCTCTCTGCTGTCTGCACCAGCCCATCAGTTCTGCTCTGCTCATGCCTCTCTGTCTACTGCCCCGGGAGTTCAGCTGTATCCTGCGGTCCAACTTCCCAATGGGTGTTTACACTTGCTCAGGCCTCACCATCCCTGATGGGTCTTTTAGCCCTGTGACTCACGCCACGGACCAGGAGCCTCGGCATCACCTGAGAGATGTCAAAAATGCCCACTGTCAGGCCCAAACTAATTGAATCAGATTCTGTGTTCTAAAAAGCCCCAAATGATTCCTATGCACAAAAGATTTCTAGTTTAATAAGCCTGTTTTAGCTCAGCAATCCCCAGATCCACAGCATCAGCATCACCTGAGAAGTTGTCAGCAATGCAATTTCTCAGGTCCCACCCCAGCACTACTGAATCAACAACTCCGGGACGGGGAACAGTCTGGGGTTGAACAAGCCCTCCAGGTAATTCTGACTCACGCCGAAGCTTAAGAACCACTGCATTGGCCTAGACTTGAACAGACTGGAATGAACACGGAATGCTCTTACCCCACAGCAGCCTATTTTACCCATGGGCAACACTTGCAGAAAATTCTTCCTCAGAAATGACCTCAAATGCCTCCCCATAACTCTACCAATTGGACCTTTCTCACCAAAAAGAATAAAGACCACAAGTCGCAACCTTCCTTCCACATGACAGTACTATGACATTCAGAAAACACTATGTTCTGAATCTTCTTTTCTACAGACAAAATGTCTACACAGATAACGACACAGATGGACACAGCATAGATATATTTTTGATATATAATATTTGTATAAATAATACAGTAATAGGTTAATATTCTATAAAAGCACATACGGTGATTAATTTTGTAGGTTGTGATAAAGGAACTGTAACTACTATATTAAACCCTTTACTGCCTGACCTGTGGTAGCGCAGTGGATAAAGCGTCGACCTGGGAACACTGAGGTCGCCAGTTCAAAACCCTGCACTGGTCTGGTCAAGGCACATATGGGAGTTGATGCTTCCAGCTCCTCCCCTATTTCTTTCTCTCTCTCTCTCTCACTCTATGTGTGTGTGTGTCTCCTCTCTAAAATGAATAAAATAAAAAATTTTTAAAAACCCTTTTCTTAGAAAAATGCATGAAATATATATTATATACATATTACACATAAATCAGAAAAGAGTAAAAATGCCATCTTTCTCTTTCTAGAATCAAATGTCAATAATCAGGAGCTACATTAATGCTAAGTTTTTGGCAGCCCCCTCATTCACTGTGCTTGCTTATTGTCAATCCAATCCCCTCCTTATAAAATATTGTATTTTTTTAATTCATTGAGAGAAGGGGGACAGAGACAGACTCTCCCTTGCCCCCCAAAACTGGGATCCACAGCAAGCCCACTAGGGAGTGATGCTCTGCCCATCTGGCACTGTTGCCCCGTTGCTCAGTAACCGAGACCTTGTTAGCACCTAAGACAGAGGCCATGGAGCCATCCTCAGTGCCTGGGGCCAACTGCTCCAATTGAGCCATGGCTGCAGGAGGGGAAGAAATAGAGAGAGAGAAGCGAGATGGGGAAGGGTGAAGAAGCAGATAGGCGCTTATCCTGTGTGCCCTGACTGGGAATTGAACCTGGGACTTCCACACACCAGGCCTATCCTGATACCACTGAGCCATCCTGCTAGGGCAAAAATTGTATTTTTTTTAATCCTTTTATTACATGGGTTTTTCTTTCCTTCTTCAAATACCAGTCGTTGAAAGGCCACGTGGGTCTCTCCACTCTTTCTCCACCTGAGCCTGCAGCCTCGCTTCTGTTTGACCACAGTATGAAGCACTGCTGAATAATTTGGATGGAGGTGTTAAGACTAAGACAGCTTTCTTTTGTAAACACTACCTCCTTTCATTAATTTCCTTCCATACAGACAAATTAGTTCAATGACTGCTCTAACAATACCAAAAATAACTTGGAACGGTTTATTAAACATCATTCAAAATGAAGCTAATGTAAACCACCAGCATTATAAGCCTACCACAGTTCATTAAACTGCATGATATTATCACGTTGCATTGACAAAACTGGACCCGTGACAGGAGGTCCTTTGGCATTTCCTTTTACCTGAAAAATACTACCTGCACCTACAGATTACCAACACACCTCAGAAACACACATAAGTTCAAAAAATTCAATTTTAAATACAGTCTAATGAGGCCCTTGAAGGAGTGAAACATGAACAAGGTGAGTGAGAAAGGTGTCTGCTTGGAGAAACACGCAGCACTGCCCTTGGCTCACGGCTGGCAGGCAATCAGAACACATTAGGTTACTCTTTCATCATCTGCTGCTGATAATGAGGTAATGCAGCAACCACCATGGCATACTGGGGCTCCAAACACTTCCACTATTGCCATTGAGTACTTTCCCAGGACACCTGCTATTCAAACCTGAGGTTTTTGACTTTGCAGATGTCTAAAGGCCACTGTCAACAACACCTATTGAGAACCTTTGTGCCCATCTCAAATAGTATCTTTCCCCAGATTTTCTTTAACTTCTCCATTTCTTTCCGGATTGTGCTGGAACAGTATTGTGTTTGCATCTCTCTGACACTGTTCTTATTCCAACAATCACTATAGTCACCTGATCGCTTATCTTCTCCCCACCATCAGGCAGTGAGATCCTCAACAACTGGGGCTCACTCACTCTCATCTCCCAAAGCCTGATGCATGCTACCATGGCACGGCGCTGCTCTCCCACTTACCCCTCTTTCTTGCAAACAAAATACCTCATTTATTTGGAAAGGCTCCTTGTCAATATAATTAATTTGGGGTAATCATGAAAATCAGATTCTTATTCTCCAAAATCTGCTTTTTCTGTTTCCCAGCAGCTACTGGGGGTGTGAAGGTGACTGAGAAAAATTTTCCTCCATCATAAATGAACTGCTTTTTTCTCACTCAGCCTCTTTCTTCCTCTTCCTTCCCTGTTGTAAAAAGCCATACTTGGAGCGGTGGTAGCCATATGGGATCAAGAGGTGACAAGCTTAAAGACAAAACCCAAGAATGGCACAGCAGCAAGGCAGAGAAAGCCTGGGTCTCCCCTGCTTCTGTAAAGCTATTGCATCTAAACTATGTTCCACCGACCAAGGTTCAAATGGCTTTTCATTTAGTCAGTGATGATCAGGTATTGTTACTCGTATCCAAAAACATTAACAGCACAGCTACTGTCGTTCCTGGTATATAAAAATACTTGAATATTAAGATGTATTTAATTAAGTTTAATTCATTCATTCAATTAGTTAGAAACCACACAAAAACTCACTCCTACCATTTCTTCCCACTTGATTCAGAAGTTCCCCTACATTACAGGGAAAACCACTGCCTAACAGCCACTGGATGCTAACACATTCAACATACTAATAAAATTATCTTTTTAAATAACAACGAGATGTTTGCTCAGGCAAGATTACACTCATATTAACAAAGTGAAATTTTTTAATGTCCAGGTCTAAATGATACCTGTTTTAAACAATACCTTATAAAATTCAAAATAGCCAGTGCTTTGCCCTAAATACAGTAGCTAGACTGTGTCAGAAATTCCACAAAATCCAGTTCATGCTACCAGCTCTCTGCCACTTGTGCTCATTACATAGATCTCAAAATCTGGGGTAACTGCCATGGGTGTGTGGCTTTTTCTCAGTACAAGACCAATGCTATGCAACTGGGTCAGAACCCAGAGTTGCAAAATTTTTTACTGAATTTATTAGGGTGAAATTGATTAATAAAATTATATAGGTTTCAGGTGTACAATTCTATAATACATCATCTGTGTATTACATTGTATGTTCACCACCATAAATTGCATCTACTTTCATCATTATTTCTCTTCCCTTTACTCTCTTCTACCTCTCCCCACCTCCCTTTTCCTCTTATAATCACCACATTGTTGTCTGTGTCTATGCGTTGTTGTTGCTTTTTTGTTTGTTTTTTGCTCTTTGCTTAATCCACAATAAATCTGTCAGAAAGACAAGTGCCATCTGATTTTACTTATATGTGGACTCTAGTGAACAAATTAAACTAACAAACAAAACAGAACCAGACTCACAGATACAGAGAAAACAGTATAGAGCTGCAAAATTTTGAATTTTCTGATAAGAATCCTAACCAGGGAAATTCACCAAAAGATCATTATCACAATAAATTCTCCAACTGTGTTCTCTAACCACTGCCCCACCAGGAACCTTAGAGATATACATACCCAAATTAGCTTTTGTTGAGAGAGTTAGAAAGGCAGGAACAATCTCTATTTGCCTCATTTCTTACTTTTGAAAAATTGCTTCCAACAAATTAGAAACTTCTATTTCCACTTAAAGAAAATTATGCTCATTGAAGCTCCTTAGGGCCCAAAGGTTTCTGAAGGATATTTTCATTTTTAATTTAGATGTTTCCACTGTTCCTGTCAGAGATGAACGATCTCTTGGCTCCCAGAGCTTGGAAACCTTCCCCAGGGAAGCTCCCAAATGCGAGCACAATTCTTTTCAACTTCTGGTCTTACTAATGTCACTTATTAGTTTAACATGACAACATTTCATCTTCTACACGACTCAGTGAAAAGAAACCAAGACATACTGTTTGGAAGTGCCACATTTCAAATACACCTAAGAAGTCCCATTAGCAATTTTCTGGAACTTTCCCTTGAAGTTCCATTACTTCTCCTTTTCTTTTTCCACTTCCTCTTCTCCTTCACCTTCCCCCTCCTCCTCCTCCACCAGCTGGTACTTGCCAATGTTCAAAACCCCTATTGTATTCCATATCTCCCTGGATCCTTCTGACAAATCTATCATTGTCCCTCTGAGTTAGAGAAAAGTATGTCTCAATTTTGAACCAAATCAACCAGGATAAAACTGGGCTTCGGTTTCTCCACTGTCCCACACTGACTTAGATTGGAACATTTGCTTACGAATTACTACTCTATCAGGCTGCATTAGCATCTAGGCTGGTCTTATCCCAGCTTTGGAAACTATCTGGATCATCTCAGCTGCATTCCAGTGTTATAACTGTGTGGCCTTGTCATTCTTAAATTTTATTTACCAGACCAGATTTTTCCCTGGAGAGTTAAGCTTGAGCCAATTCTGTCAAACTTGATTTAGTAATTAAATGAAAATAGAAATCTATATACCTATAAGAAATAGAAAATAGTGTTTATTCAAAAAATTTTTTTTTAATTTTATGTTTAGAGAGAGAGGGAAAGGGAGAAGGTGTAGGGGGGAGAGAAATAGACCCACTGTTCCATTTATTTATGCATACATTGGTCAATTCTTACATGTGCCCTGACTGGGTAACGAACTTGCAACCTAGGCATATTGGGACAATGCTCTAACCAACTGAGCTATCCAGTCAGGGCTAGTAATTTTATTTTAATGTTTTCATAAATGTAGGCAAGTGAATTATATTCATATTGTAGAAAGAAAATGATTCTGGAAATCTTTCCAATATGTATGTACAGTATATACCATATTTTTCGCTCTATAAGACACACGTTTTTTCCCCAAAAAGTGGAAGGGAAAATGCCTGTGCATCTCATGGAGCAAAAAATATGGTATTTTATTAAATATTTTAACAAACCATTTAGTTCAGAATATTTTTTTTCTTATTTTCCTCCTTAAAACCCTAGGTGTGTCGTATGGTCAGGTACATCTTATGGAGCGAAAAATATGGTAATTAAAAGTGGGTCATAAATATCTATTTCTTACTTTAAAAATTTTAAGACCATATCCCTTTGAAAAGAAATCTTCCCACTTCCCAATACATTTTTCTCTATTCTCTATGTGGCAGGGTATTGCCATGACTCTGTGATTTAGGACGTGTGGTCACTAAGACTATTTGAAAAATGCTACGAAGGCCAGCATTCCAGTAAATATCAACCAGCACCAAAACATTAACCCATATTTATGATGTACACAAAATTACTGTTTAATCAATTAACAAATATTTATTGAACATTTGTTGCAGTGGTCCCAACTCTACTCCACATCACAATCTCTTGGAGCATTTTAAAACAGACTGATGACTCAAACGGCACTGGGGCATTAGCTTTGTCAAGAGCTCCCTGGGGAATTCTGATATGCCACCAGAGCTGGGAACTGACTGTGTTCACTAAGGATTGGGGGTGGGGAAGAGTCATGGGGAGCAATAGCATTTGGGGAAGAAATCAGTCTTAGATGAGAATACCAATGGTCCAGCTCAGAAGACACTCCCTTAGACTGACCAAAAAAAGAAACTTAGACACCAGCTCTGCAGGGAGATAATTGATCACTTTTCAACATATCGGTGCTTAGTGACCACTAGAGCTGTGGGGCTGCAAAGAGACTAAATGGTCAACGTTCCTAGAGATGCAGTAATAGGAACATGAGGCAGATAGGCAGTCGTTAAAACCTGGGGATTACATCACACAGCTTGGAGAGCTCTGGGTACCCAGATTTGCCTCATAAAAGGACAAAAGAACATAGGGAATAGGAGTGGGAAACAAGACAGGAAGAGAAGGAGCCATATACATATAATTTTCCAAAAAAGTATGTAGTAAGTCATTTAAGCATTCACTATAAAATGCTCAGAAATCCCACAGATTTCAAGAATCATTACTCACATATAGACAAAGCTGTTTTTATATCCTGGGAGGAATTGTTTTAATAATGCTCTTACTTTATAATTAGTTCAACCACAATTTCAAGACAATGAGCCCTAAGCTATTGTTATGAAGAGGAACCAAAGTATTCCCCAACACCCAGGAATGTGTTGCATTGCAACTCCAAACCACCAAAGGTGAGACGGTGAGGTTATGTGCTAGAGCAGTGGTTCTTAACCTTTTTTGAGGTACCGAACCCACTAGTTTCATATGCGCATTCACCGAACCCTTCTTTAGTGATAAATAAAATACGATTTTTTTTCCAAATTCAAGACATAGGTATATGCTTTTTTACTGGTGCACAAAATGAGCTGTGCATGAACATCACCTTGCTCAAAGAACAAAACCAACAAAGTGCATGAACTCACAACAAATTACGGTATTACTTTATTCTGGCCTCCCTGGCAGAGGCTTCTCCGAACCCCTGAGACCGACTCATCGAACCCCTAGGGTTTGATAGAACCCAGGTTAAGAACCACTATACTAGAGGCAGCTCAGCTGTGCAGCACAGGGGACAAATAAAGCTGAATTTTCAGATCTAGACCCTAAACTAGATTCCCAGTGGAGAATAAGTGAAAGATGACAACATGAACAGCAATGACTAAATTATGACACATCCTTTAATGTCCTTTAAAGTGCTTATGTATTCTTAAAGAAAATAAAAAAGAAATCATTTCCTGCAGGATTATTCATAATCCTCTCTCGGCGGTACTGTCACAGTGTACCATGGTGCCACCTCTGTGCATTAAGGACATGCATCTCACTTTCTTTTTAGACTAAAAGGCATTTAGGGCTATACTACTTGGTATATACCTGCCAAATAAAAAGTGGAAAGGACACATTTTCCCCAAAATTTTAGAGGGTACCTTCCAACAGATACTCAAGAAAGGAGTAACTTCCTATATACCCAGAATCTTTATGGTTTTTTTTAATTAATCCAAGTTTCAAGGAAAAGTTTTATAGGATCTTTAACAGCATAAAAAAAGTCCCAGTTCCTTCCAGTATAAGGTCACATATCAAATGACAACATAATCTTATTTTGTTTCTAAAAAGGGAACATATCACTACAGCACTCGGGCAGGCACTCCTAAGCTTCTTATAAATATCAAGCCATTTAATCCTCAAAACAACCCTAAAAGGTAGATACTCATTTTACCAATGAGAAAACTGAGGCACAACATGGAGCTGAGCTTCACTTAATAGGCATTGCTCTAGAATCAGTGCCTTTAATTGCTACATAATTGCTCTATTCGGCTATTAGAAGATAAAATGAAATAATGTACATAGCACTTGAACTGACACATAATCACTCAAAAAACATAGCAGCTATTGCAGTTAATTACTGACATATAAATAACAATATTGTTTATTATATCACATTATATAATACATACAATTATATTAGGATTATTAAACTGTCTGATATCAGACACGTTCATGCAGAAGCTGGATGTCTCCCTGAATGGTCAATAAAATTCTTTTCCATTCTATGACTTTATTCCTTGGTGGGTCCTCTGGTCCTTTGAACTTAGACCTATGGTCTTTCCTTAGGCCAGGGCCCACAACCCCATTACCATCTGGCAAACCTCTAGCCAAAGAAAATGTAGGTGGTTTTGAATATTCTGGAAACCACACCTGCAAAGAGACTAAACCAGTGATGGGAAATCTTTTGAACTTGGTGTGTCAAAATTCACCAAAAAAACCGAGCATAACTCGGGTGGTGTGTCACTTCGAGAAAAATGGCCTAACTGGAAGCCCTAGAACTAGATGCTCTGTGCCAGAGTTCTGTTGTTTTGGCCTACAGACTTCCGGCACAGAGTGTCTACACTACAGCAAATGTTTTATCCTCGGCTACTACACCTGGCCATGCAGGAGCCGAGGATGAAACGTCCTTCTCGGCATGCGGCCCCATACTTCTCTGATATGTGGCTGCATGCGACCACATGTCATCGAAAATGGCTACGCGTGTCAGTGCTGACACACGTGTCATAGGTTCACCATCACGGGACTAAACTATTGAAAAAGGGAAGACCTGACCCATTGTTTAAAATTTCAAAATGCAGCTTAAAGCTGTCAATGCAAATAAATATTTGCTGGATTCTCAAGTTCCAGCTCCATTTGGAGACTGTTCAACAAAAAGAATTTGTTTCCTTTCTGTGGTTTTTATATTGCAAGAGACAGACATCTCAAGGAGCTGGTGACCCTTCTTCAAAAGGGTCACTGGAGACAGGACCTCTGAAAGGTAAAAAGCAACTTTAGCTATGTTAAAATTTCTCCAACAAAACTGCCTCATTACCGATTCTTTTCTTGGCACAACTTGTACTTTTAAAAATAGTAGCCTAATTTCACAACTAAGCTGGAACCTACTGATCCTGACTTTTAAAATATTGCATTCTTCCTGCTGCTAGTAATGCTCAAAGTATGTCTCTTAAAATTACTTGTCAAGCTGTCCTTATAACAGGGCCAATTAGTACTTTTCTCCTGAGACAAAAGCATGAGATCAGAAGCCCTGGGAAATGAGGAAATTGTTGTATTACTGCATATTTGGCAATGAACTTAGAGTGGTCTCCACTTTCGTCATCCATTCCTCCTCCCTTTGGTAATCAGAATTCTAACGCTTTAAAACATGCTCTTGCAGGACAATCCATAAATTAAAAAAAAAAATTTTATACAGTGTGTCCGTTAAGTCATGGTGCACTTTTGACCGGTCACAGGAAAGCAACAAAAGACGATAGAAATGTGAAATCTGCACCAAATAAAAGGAAAACTCTCCCAGTTTCATACCTATTCAGTGCAGTTCGACATGGGCTCCATTTGTTGCCCTACACACATCCAAACAATAGTGAAGTTCTTGCCACACACGGGTAAGGACATCTGGTGTAACACAGTGAATAACGTCTGTGATTCTCTGTTTTAAGTGATTAATGTCGTTGATACATTCAATGTACACATGTTGCTTCACATAACCCCAAAAGTAAAAGTCTAAGGCGTCAGATCCGGGGATCGCAGTGGCCATGGCTTGACAAAACCCCTGCCTATCCACCGCCGGGGGAATGTTCTATCCAGAAACTCATGAACAATAGTGGCATGGTGTGGAGGAGCATCGTCCTGTTGAAAGATGACACCTTCTGGAAATTGTGGCACTGCATACAATTCCAACATGTCAAGATAGGTGTTTACCGTCACAGACTGCTCTGCGAAAAAAAAATGGGCCTATCACCTTATCATGCATCAGGCCACACCTCACGTTCACTTTAGGGGTGTTACGTTCGTACTCAACGTAGGCATGAGGATGTACAACAGCCCATATTCAGAAGTTATGGCGATGAACATACCCACAGATATGGAAGGTTACCTCATCGCTAAACACAATCTTCTGCAAAAATTTTGCATCACTGTCGATCTCATGAAGCATATCT
The DNA here is from genome assembly GCA_037038555.1 of Rhynchonycteris naso. Taxonomy (NCBI): domain Eukaryota; kingdom Metazoa; phylum Chordata; class Mammalia; order Chiroptera; family Emballonuridae; genus Rhynchonycteris; species Rhynchonycteris naso. The sequence continues at coordinate 66,523,124 of CM072997.1, forward strand.
GTAGCAAACATTGCATCATGTGGGACTATCCACCTGTTTGATAGCGTGCAACAGCCGCAATTTGTACCCCGTAAAACAGAGACGTTTCTTTAATACCTTATGGACTTTAGTCTTGCTTAGGTGTAATTGTCGAGCACACACACGCACAGATTTTATAGGGCTCCTTAGGTAGTTATCCCGTATAGCCTCTACAGACTTGTCACTGACTGATGGCCTACCAGAACGGGGTTTCTCCACTAAACTGCCGGTTTCTTTCAACTGCTTATCCCACCGAGTAATGTTATTCCTATGTGGTGGAGCTTCGTTATAAACATGCCAATATTCACGTTGCACTTTGGTCACGGATTCTAATTTAGCGAGCCACAGAACACACTGAGCTTTCCTCTGTACCGTCCACATCTGAACTGGCATGGCCATGGGCTGCTCTGCTGTATACACGGTGTTACATCATCATCTGTGCATGTGCACATGCTGCCACACCATCCTACAGAAACTGGCAGGGTTTTCCTTTTATTTGGTGCAGATTTCACATTTCTATTGCCTTTTGTTGCTTTCCTCTGACCAGTCAAAAGTGCACCATGACTTTACGGACACACTGTATTATAAAGTTTTTCTCCACAGTGACTGCATAGTTCAGTTATCAAAAGCAACATGTAAGAAGAAAATCAAGTTACTTTATTAATTTATATTCTGGGCTTGGACAGATATTATCAACATTAAGCAATACAATTATATTTTCATGTGTTAAAAACATAAATGTCAAAAAATATATGATTGTCATTTTGCAGTTATTAAATTGTGGAATCATGCTCCTGCAATGCTTAAATATAAACAACTGAACTAGTCAGTAAAATAATTAAGTGAGTTCATGCTCATGGCAATAATAATTTTAAAGCTTATTCAAGAAAATCTCTAAAATATTAAATTTTCATTTTATTCCTATTGTCCAGCTTCCAGTGTCAGAATTCAATTAGAAAGAAGTTTAAATTATTTTTCCACTGACGGACATGTGTGAGCAGACACACACATTATTGGAGTTCACTCGTGGTGGTGGAAGGTGCTCACAGCTGGGACTCAGGTTTGCTGGGGTCTAGTTCTGTAAAGTCAGCAGTGATATTCTGGCCAATCCATTCACCTCACTGTGACTCAGTTTCTTCAACTATGAAACTAAGGTACTGAATGGTCTCACAGGTCCCTTGTATTGTGACACTGTTCTAGAAGTTTCTCTCATTCTTATCATCAATTAAAGCAACTGATTCCCTCTAAAAACAGACTTATTTTCACTTTCTACCTCTTACTGTTTCTTTTAAACTGATGAGTTATTTCCTTTAAAAAAAAAAGTTTGACTAACCTAAGAGGCAGATTCTCCTATGTTCCGTAACATCTGTTTCAGTGCCTTTGAAGATTACATTTAGCAAGCAAGCAACTCTTGCCCAATAAATAAGTAAATATGTGTTTCCTAAAGCCACTACTATTTGTAATTGTAACCCATATTCAGGGAAAAAAAGAAAAGATTATGCAGTGTAAAGTGTGTGTGGGGGGGGGGGGGGGGTTTAGTCCCTCAGGACTGAAGGGCATGTATCTGATCTATGTGCCCTTCTCCTTTGCCCAATCCTGAATCTCATATAATTGATAAATGAGAGAACTACAACAAATGGTTTGATCCAATTAAATCTAGGGGGAAAAAGTCATTCTCAGAGGTAAAGAGAATCTCGTAATGGCTGGCAACAATGGGAAAAGGAAAAGAGACACCCTCCAAAAAAGTGGGGTGATATGAGGGATCAGGTCTGTCTTTCCTGGAGGTCCTGGACGGCCACAGGTCTCTGGGAAGGATCTAAGGCCAGAGAGAGCAAATATTGGTTTTAAAATTTGGCCTGATATACTAGAACTGTTAGTAACTAAAATGCCAAAAAGCTTTTAAAAAAAACATTTTAAATTTTTCCAGACTCCTCAAAGGACATGGTCTAAATGAAAATGACAACACTAAGTAGCTATCCTTTTCCGTTATTCTTAGAAACTCATCCTGAGAATTTCCAACACAGTACCAAGCCCAGATTGTCTTCTACCTTGGGTTTAGGCCCAGCGCTCTGCAGAGGGCAGTGGGAGGGGAGGGAGGAGGTGGCACAGCCAGGTAGTGGCACAAGCTTTCAGGTTGAAGTGTTGCCTCTCTCACCCCCCCCCCAGCTGCTGGCCCAGCTCCCCCTCACACCCTAGGTCCCAAGGCATCAAGAGCAAAGAGAGGGGGCTAAACGGAGGCAGGGAGTAGGAAACAAAGGAAGACAAAAGAGAGAGAGAAAAAAATAGACTGATGGAGAAAGTGTGTTGCTAAGAAAAAAAGATGGTTTGTGGATCCCAGAGTTACTAAGCTAGGTTACCCTCGTTCATTATCTCACAAAGCCTCTCAACGACCCTGAAAGCTACATAAGATATTTATCTCCATTTTCTAGGCTGGAAGACTGCAGCTCAGGGAGGTTACAAACCTTGCCAAACGTCATCCAGCCTATAGTCAGCTCAGGTGAGATTTCACCCAAGTTATGTCTGAAGTCAGAGCTCATCCTCTCCAGAGGAAGGGAGGGAAGCAATCACCCCAGACGGGAACTATACTGCTCACAAAAATTAGGGGATATTTGTTATCATTTCATATTCATTTTGAGATATCCCCTAATTTTTGTGAGCAGTATTCTTACTGCACGTCATATATCACATTACACTCTTCATGTGGCCCCTCTTTACGACAATCATGTGGTAAGAATTTAAGTGCTATTAACTTCATTTTCCACATGAGAAAAGGTGGGCCTGGAGGTGCTAATTCAGGCAATATGGTAACACATGGTAAATGCCAGCGCCAAGATTTAAACTGAGACCATTCCTACTCCGAAGAGAGTCATGCTGTGTTTCTTGAGGAAAATATCACAAGTTACAGTGTAGAAAGCTTCTACTGGCCTCCCCGGAGAGGGCAGGCAGCAGCAGCTATGTTCCCTCATTACTACACTTTTTGCCATGAATTTTGGGTTTTGGGGGTTTCTTTTTGATCAACATAAAAAGAATGCTCTGAAGTCCCTAGTCTTTTCATTATCAATGTAGAAAAGTGTATTAATTTTAAGTGGCTCTAAAAACCCAAAACAATTTTCCAGATATCAGTAAGAGAAGCAACATCTATAAACAGAAAACCAACACTTACAGGTTTTAGAAAGAAGATAGATGGGCGTATAGAAGTTTTCACTCAACATTTTGGAAATCATCAGTATAAAAGTTTCTGATAGAGGAGAAACAAAGCCAAGAATATGTTTACCTTCCACTGTTTCCCAATGGTATCCCTACAGTCACTTTTTTTTTTCAAAAGAAAGAATTGGAAAACCATTCTCTACAGAAGGGAATGTCAACAGATGTTGTAGATACGATTTGTAAAGACCAACTACGCAACCACCCGAGAAAGGGAGAATGTGATCCCAAGCTGGGTAAGTGCAAAAAGCAGATATGCAAGTACCTCCAGCAAAAGTCTGCTCAACAGTAGCAGCACCGGAAACAACACCAGCACCATGGAGACTGGTCCAGACATAAAAAGCCAGGGGGCCAGGGACTCCCCTTACTGACCCAGTGTTCTGACGCCTCAGACTCTTGCAGCACTTCTCTGTGGGCCCTTTGCCACAGCAAAGGAATCCCCACAGCAGCAGAATTTACCCTCTCTAAAAACTTTGATCTGGGACTTCAAACACAAAGACCCAGCAATTGGCTCTAGCAGCTTTTTGGTCCAGCTCTGACCCATACTGCATGACTCACCACAAACTTTTGTCCCTAAACCGTCCCCAATGCCACCCAGATGGGTAACCAGGTTGCTGCCATTTGCCCCTTGGAAGTATCACTGGGATTCCCTCCAGACCAAGTTTGAGCATGGCAATCTAGCCAACATATTGGATGGAGCCCTCGCCACAAAGCACAGATAGGACTTTTAAAAGCCCTTTAAGGTGAGCTGACTTTACAGACTTCAATGACTGTAGTATCTGAAAACACTGAATGCACTGTATACTGAAACTGCCTACTTATCCTTAAAGGCATCATGAGAAAACATGAAAACTATATATTGTTGTGATACTTATCCCTGTGGATAAATTTGTTTTCATGGCTGTATAATATTTTATTATATAAGTAACCTTCAAAATATTAATCATTCTATTATTGGTGCCTAAAAAAAATTAAAGGCAATAATGAACACATGTGACTCTGTGCATGCAAACATACAAATGTGATGAGTGCCTGCACAAATACATGTGTTTATTACTGATAAATGCAAATATATTTACAACACTCTAGTGTAATAAAGTTCATAAATCTCTTGATTACGATCCTTTCTCATCCTATGTGGCCCCTTCATAATACTTTGGAACACTGGAATTTTTTCCTTCTTTTGTATACTGATTAAATGGTTTAGAATAGTGTTTTTCAATCACTGGTCCACAGACTGTTTTGCCAGAAATTTCATGACAGTCTGTAAAAGAGTTAACCACACTAATGACAATTATAGATCCAACAATCTTAGTCAGATTCACTTATGCTCAGGGTGATTTGTCTTAATGGTCTTTAAAATAATTCTATTTTCACTGGTCCCCAAGTGTATAAAGGTTGAAAACCACTGGCTAGAATGTGTTTCTCCTCTTTCTTAGACTCAGAGAGTACCCAGGGCCAGAACACGGTAGGCACACAACAATGATGTGTTCAATGTAAGGAAAAAGGGAGAGAGGGACAAAAAACTTATTACTATAGGTTGGAGTCTTCAAAAATAGCTCATAAAAGAGAAAGCTTCACACAGGGCCTTAAGAAAAGTAGCATTTTTTAAAAGTGGTGCTTAAAAGAGAATGTTTAAAGGAATTAAAGCTGCCTTAAGTATATTTATCTGGGGAAGAGGGCTGGTTGGGGAGGAAACTGGAAGACCTGGTGGCCAGAAGCAGTTTCTGTTGTCCTCACACTGCATCCCAGGTGTCTGAACATCAACCCTCTGCCAGGGAGCCCACCATGTTCATCTGCTACTGCCCGGGGACTAGCATGCCTGGGACTGTGAATCCCTGACACTCTCCAGCTGTGTGGCCATGGGGAAGTGACTGACCCTCTCAGTTCCTCAATTTAATCTACTGTGAAGATAATATAATGCTAACTTCACAGGGTCACTATCAGCATTAGGTGGGTTAATGCGCATAAAGTTCTTAGAATAGTGTTAGCAGATAATGATCAATAAATGTTGTATACTGTTATTTTTATTATCATTATCTTTTAAAACAGACTAAAAGTTTCACTTTTCTTTTAAACTTTTCCTGACTCTTCCTGCCTATAGCAAACTGCCCTTCCACCCTATGTGCCCCACTTGACTGATGACGGCACTTACATATCACTTTAAAGCACTTTATTTGATATTCGATTTTAGTTGTTTAAGGACAGTGGCGATAGTTTACCAGTATTTAAATCCCCAGTGCGACATCACATAGGTGGGGGAGGAGGATGGTAGAACTGGGGAAAAGGAAGTTCCTAGAGAAACATATACATACTTGGTCCCTTTTGGGTCAAGACCTAGCTAAGGGTGTGTGTGTACATATATGAGGGTGTGTGTGTTTGTGTGCACATAATCTCATGGATATGTGTTAAGAAACGGGCTTCTAAAGAAGAATACTGAGCAGTTGAACAAATCAAAGACTTCTACTGCACAACAGGTTTAATTTATCTTATAACTTCCATCAGGTCTTGATGCTCAAAGGAGCAGCAGATGTCATCGCACCTAAACATCTTGCACTCTATAAATGCAACACACTCCTTAGGAAGTACTGAATTTTCCACTGTGATGGGTGAATTAAAGGTGGCAAATTCTCTGATTTTCATTCCTTCAAGAGATGGGGGGTCTGTGCTCTCTTTCCTTGGATCTGGGAGGCTCTGAGACTGCTTGGTCAATGGGATATGTCAGATGGCTCTGTATGGGTTTCTGGGCCCAAGATTTAATAGACTATTTCCTGTACAGGAAGGACCCTGGGGGAAGCCAACTTCCAGATAAGAAACTTACCTATTCTGAGACCATCATGCTGTGATAACGACCTACACCTACGTAGCCACTTGGAGACCACATAGAGAGTGTCCCCATTGTTCCAGCCCAGGTGTCAGATGTGCAACTTGAAGGAGTCTTCAGGTATCTCCAGCCTTGGCCTCCTACTGACTCCAAGGGCCTGAGGGACCCAAACCAAGAACCATTCAACTGAGCCTTTCAAGACTGGGACTATGAGAAAACTGATAAATTGTTGTTTTAAGCCACTAAGTTTTGAAAAGTGATTCATTATACAGCAATACATAACCAGATAACCAGAACACTCATCGCTGGAAGCATTTCAACCAAAATTTATCAGGTCACAGGTATTGTTGAAAGATTTTAACATGGATTAAGGCAGGAACTACACCACCTGTGAGCTCCAATATAGAACTAATACATCTCTTGACATTCTTTGATTTTACATATTAGTGTCCAACCAAAAATGGCAGATCTGGGACTAGAAATCAGATTTCCTGACTCTCATGGAGACTTTAAATAGAATTGATTGTTCTGTTCTAGCTTAATGTAGTTCCCAAGTCCTACCTTTCACAAATGAGAACACCCTAAAGCATAATACATTCATAGAGTACCATTATATACATCTGCACACCATAAATAAAATGCATGGTTTTAGAAGTTAAAATCAAAACAAACTTTCTTAATCAAAGTTAAACTCATTTGAGAATGCCCACCCAAAGCATATGTTCAGATTTAGAGAGAAATAAACCCAGAACAATAACTATTTATTTACATAAAAGAACATCTGAAAGGGAGAATACTCAGGAATGTAAACATATGTATGCTATATATTGCTGAATGACAGGCATGTAGCTCAAATAAAACTTTTTCTGACTTAAAAATAAATTAATTGTGCAATGTGGTATCCTGGATTGTATCCTGGGTTAGAAAAGGGCATTAGCGGAAAGAATAGTGAATTCCAAATACAGTCTATAGTTAACGGTACTATAGCAAAGTTAATTTTTTAGTTTTGACAAATGCACTATGAATATGTAAAATGTTAACTTTGGGGAACGTATGTGAAACTATAATACTATTGCAATTTTTCAGTATATCTAAAGTTATCCAAGTAAAAACGAAAAAAAGATCTCATCATCTATGGGTCATAAGACTGAATGGTAGATATTTTCATATCACACCATTTATCATTTAACTTTGATCTTCTCTTATACCTTTCTATTAATCTATGTCAAGACTTAGAAAACTCTTCCTCAATGCAGTTGCTCCTTCCATTCAGCCCTATTTGTTATTTCTTAAACTCTGTCCAAAATTGTTTTTCTCTGACACGATACAATCTATCATACAATTTAAAAACAACAACAAAATTGATGAATAATGGGTACATGGGAGTTCACTGTACTATTCTCTTCCCTGTTGATATTCTCCAAAATAAAAAGCTTTTGAATAAATAAATAAATCGTCATAGACCAGGCTAGTTCCCATTTCATTCTACTTCCTACCCTATGTTTTCCAATTTCAATCTAGAGAACCGCCACTCTGGCAGGAAACCACAGTGTGACATTTTTATTATTCCTAAAACGAATTCCAAATATTAAATTAATAATGAAAGTTAGTAATTATACCACCTTATGTTTTAATATGACAAGTTTTTTTAAAAAAGACTTTATATTCAAATGGGCTGATCTCTTTCTTATTTTCATGTCTTCCGACATCCACGATTAAACTGACAGGAAAGGAATGAGAATGGCACATACAGAACCAATAAGAAAACCAGTTGGATTAGAGGAGGAGGAGCTATAAACTGAAATTTTCAACAACACATTTCTGGAAGACATTTCAGATTTAAGAGAGCTATTCACCTAAGCAAGCAAAGAAAACCATAGCTTGGAGCACTTCGATGGAGGTGGCAGCGGGGTCGACAGAGCTGCTTAGCCTCACAGAAGCGCATTTTCAGGCCTTACCAAAGGCAGGCAGGAGAGGGGGTTGTGCATGAAAGGGAGGTTTTCTTTCCAGCCCACCCTTCTATGTAAAATGTCTAGAAAATGACCAAAACTTGGTGTGTTCCACCAGAAGGAAAAAATTGAAGTACATTCTAAGAAGTTGTAGCATTTGGGGAAACAAGTATCGATAGATTTCCCCATTCCTTTCCAAAGAGTACAGTATGGAGAGGGGGACTAAGCTGACAGCAGAGAAACCTAACTAACAGAGCCTGCTTCAGCCAAGTTCTCCCGGTTAACATCCACCGTGGCATAGCCTCTTGATATGATGAGATGAGAATGGCAGTTTACCTCTGTCACCTCCCTCCCCCAAACCCATCACCCCAGTCTAAAGGTGAGAAAAACACCCGACAAACCCAACAGAGGAACGTTCTACAAAATATCTGACTCATACACTCCTCAAAACTGTCAAGGTTATCAAAAAACAGGAAAAGTCTAAGAAACTTTCACAGCCACAAGGAGCCTAAGGAGAGACGTAGCTAAGTGTAATGTGGAACCTTGGATAGGATCCTGGGAAAGAAAAATGACATGATAAAAACTAAGGAATTCTGCCCTGGCTGGAAGACTAAACTTACTTGTCTTATTGACATTAGACTTGAAAAGTAGTTTCAGTTTGTTAGAGCATTGTCCTGATATGCCAAAGTTGCAATTTGACCCCCAGTCAGAGCAAATACAAGAACCAACCAATGAATGCATAAATAAGGGGAACAACAGACTGATGTCTCACTCTCTTCCCTTTTTATTCTCTCTCTATATAAATTAATAAATTTAAACTTTTAAAAACTAAGAAATTCTGAAAAAAATGTGGACTTTAGTTAATAAGAACGTATCAAATATTAGTTCACTAATTGTAACAAATATATCATACCAATGTAATATGTTAACAATAGGGTAAACAGTGGGATACTGGAGATCAGTGAAATGTGTGGGAACTCTCTGTACTCTGTAATTTTTCTATAAATATAAAACTATTATAAATTAAAAAGTATGTTTTTTAAAAAGTCAACAGAGCTCATTCTTTTACAAACAGTTGCCAATTACCATTTTATTTTGCAAGTTTCAAATATGGAGAACTACATATTTGAGGAAAGACTGCAAAATAATGAGAGAAAATATAAACAAACAATAATAAAATGACCTTGCAAAAGAAAATAAAAGAGAACTGAAAAAAATGTGTTTATGTAAAACTTTCCTAGAAATTCAAGATACTGTACCCATGATATATAAGCAAGACTCTTTGAAAACGAAACAATCAGAAAACGTGAAATACTTTGAAATTTAAAATAGTATTATGACTGCTGAAATTTTAAAAGAAACCAATAGATTTGAGGGGAGGGGAATAGTAAAAGGTATTTCAGAATGTAGACCAAAAAATGAAGCGATTTTAAAAATCTGAGAGAGAAAGTGGGGGGTGGGTAATGAAACAGAATGTCTTATATGTTTGTTTGTTTTTTGTAAAATTCACATAAAAATTTTTCCATTTTAACAATTTTTAAATGTACAGTTCTGTGGTATTAGGTCCATTCACATGAAGCAACCATCACCACAATCCATCTCCATAACTCTTTTCATCTTACAAAACTAAAAGTCTGTACCCATTAAACAATAATTCCCCATTTCTCTCTCTTCCCTAGTAACCATGATTCTATGAATCTGATTACCCTCAGTACCTCATATAAGTACAATCACACAATCTTTGTCCTTTTGTGACTGGCATATTTCACTTAGAAAATGCCTCCAGTTTCATCCATATTGTAGCATGTGTTAGAATTTTATTTCTTTTTGAGACTGAATAATACTTTGTTGTCATGAGATGATTGATAGATGATAGATAGATAGATATAGATAGATGTTAAGACATAAATATACATACCACATTTTGTTTATCTATTTAACCACCAAGGGACACATGGGTTGCTTCTACCTTTTGGCTAATATGGACTCTACATCCTGACTGTGATAGTGGTTACACTACCATAAATAAGCCTTATCAAAACTTATGGAACTATATAATAAAAGTGACCTCTGCTGTATGTAAATTATATTCTCATACAATACAATATACAGATCATGTACCATAGAAATGTACACTTGAAACCTATATGATTTTATTAATCAATATCACTCCAATAGATTTAATAAATAAATACGAACTAAATAACAGGAAAAGTGAGGGAGGGTTAATTGAAAAGCTCCATCCAGAAAACCAGTTTTATTTCTAGGGGAAAAAAAAACACAAGGACTATTGGACTATTAAAGGATAACATTTAAAACACCAGAAGTTGTCCAGAGGTAAGTTTCTAAGTCCCCAGATTGATAGGACCCACAATTGCACTTCACAATGAAAAAACAAAACCCAACTCTTGTCCAACACTGTAAAACTTCAGAACAGTAATAAGACATACAAAGGAGAGAGAAGCAAACTGGCACAGACTTATCAGCCACATTGGAGGCAAAAAAGCAACATAGTGATGACTTTAAAATTTCAAAGGAAAGATATTTGCAGCCCCCAAACTTCCAATTAGCCAAACTATCAATTTACTGAAAGATGAGTGATAATAAAAGCAAAAAAAGGAAGAAACACAAGAACCCGGAACATTTACTTTTTAAATACCCTTTAGTAGGATGTTACTTTCTGATGTGCTCTAGCAAGATGTAGAAGTCAATCATGAAGGAGGAATGGATAGCATCAAGAAGACAGGAAAGAAACAAAGGCTCAAAAATTAATATCTTAAAAAATATCTAAAAGAAGAGAGCTATGTAACAGACCTAGAAAATCAATTAGTATAGCCTGGGACAGGAGCGTAGAGGGAAGCAAAAAGAATAAAGGAGAATTAAGAAATTGAATACTCTGAAACTGTGGAGAGAAAGAACAGCAAAGTGATTAAGAGCATGCCCTCTCTATCTAAGTGGTCCCCATTCAAATCCCTGCACCACCATTTGGCACTTACTTGTATGAACTTAGACAAATTCCTTATTAGCTTATTCTACTCCTCATCCTCCTCATCTGTAGTAATTTCCATAGATAGGTTGTTTTAATGATTAAATTAGTCAAAGTATATAAAACACTTAGAAATTATTTGGCACATTAAGCCCTTAATAAAGTTTGACTGTGCTAATTGTAGAAAAAGCAAGCAATATAAATTTTAAGATCATAAAGTTCAGGGAAAAGGAAAAAAGCTAAACAAAAAAGGAAACGTAATTATAGCTCTTGGTTTTATAGAACAATACTTACATATTGATGTCAATATCAATAATGACTTGATTTAACTACAAATATTAATAAAAACCACATAGGCAGGAAGGGCATGTTGAAAAATCACTGAAAAAGTAAAATCTTCAGCTATCAAAGCAGAATATCGATTAGGTATCAATCAATTATTTAAGAAGTACTTGTATTACCATATTATTTAGTGATTTGGAGATAACTTGTCTATGCAACAGTTGAAAAATTTTAAGTAGTTACATTTATAACAACCAAAAGCATGTGGGAATTTTGATGGAATCCAGGTTTTAAGAAAAATCTTAAAGGCTTTTATATAACAGTTTGGGAAATTTTAATATGAACTGGTTATTAGATGATTTCAAAGAATTATTCATTTCGTATGTGATCTGGTATTGTCATTATGAAAGAGGAGAATGTTTTTATTCTTAGGTGATACATGCTGAAGTATTAAGGAATGAAATATCATAATATCTGCAAGTTATTTTCAAGACTAAGAAAACATACTGCTTATATATGTGCACATACTTTTAGATAGTGTGTCTGTAAAGTCATGGTGCACTTTTGACTGGTCAAAAGTCAAAAGTGCACCATGACTCTACGGACACACTGTATATGTTTAATCAGATATTACACATTTAATTATATATATCTTAGATATTAATTGTTGAATATATGTGAAGAGAATACATGATTATATTAATCTTTAAATTTTCTATATATTTTTAAATTAATAAAAAATATTGCTTTTTACTATAAGTAAGCTCTTCTGTCCTATAATTTTTTTAGCTATGCACATGTGTTACTTAGAAAAAAAAGAAAGGTCTTATTACTATCAAGCTACTGAGACATACATTATTTATCATTTAAAAAATTTACATAATAGCTTACATTTCAATTTTTGCATTTTCTTCATGTTGTTTTGTCAGCAAATTATCCTCTAATGAGATTATGTTTCTGTTAATTAAAACATATAGCACTAAAACTGTTGTCTCAACCACTTAAGAATTCATAAGAAAAACTAAAAAAAGGCTTGAGTACAAAGTATCAGACTCAATACTCTGTCTCAAGTTAAGTCCATAGTACAGGAATCCTATACATTTTGAATAGAAGAAAATCCTAAATACATTTGATAAACAAGAAAATAAGAGAAAATAATTACATAAATTACTTGAATATTCTGGAGGATAAATCTCCTGGTGAAACAACTACCGTTTTTTCTATCAACCAATGCGCATAAAACATAAATCATGTTTCAAACGTTTCACTTACAGAAATTATGCTGTTTTTTTACTAATGATTGTAAAATGTCAAGTACTGCACCAATATTGAAAAATATAACATCCTTTTCTTAATTTTTTCATGAGATTATATTTCGGGGTCATGTTGCTATTGTTACTCCTATTTTTATGCGTAAGGAAAAAAGAGATAAACAGTACGGAAACTAAAACAACATACATCTTCTAACCACAGCTGTCATTGGAAGAAAAGACTTTGGTCTGGTCTCCAAAGAGTCTTTACATTCACGTTTATCAGTACAGCTGTATACTCTACAGATCCAAGATCATTCATACGTTACAATAGTCTCCGCTACCATTTAGAATATAACTAGGCCTCCAAAGCTCTAAAGATGAATTTATTCAACATTCTCATTTGAAGATGCAGACCCTGAAGCCTAGACATGAACTTTTTCCCTTCCCATCACTACTTAGTAGAGGCAGAACTATCTAACACAGGACTGGTCACCACTAATCTCTCTAACTGTTCCCTCATTCACAGACCCATTATTTTCCTGCATGGAGACTGAAATAGATGTGAGAAAAATAAGTGATATAAATATATGAATGCGTCCAAAAACGAAACTACTCTTAATGGGATGAAATTAAAGGAGATTTTTTAGCTTAGATTTTACAATAAAAAGAGAAAGCATGCTTGCTATACTCTATGGTTTTGTTGTTTCATAAAAAGTAATTTAAGAAATATTATTTGTGTTGAATCTGTTTGAAAATGTTTGCCTTTGTGTTCCATAAAAGTGAACATTTGGTCAAGCCAGTGCAGGGGCTTTTATGTGCAACTGAGGGTATGAAAATGAAGAAAGACTACCAAGAGTGAGTTTGTCTAAATTCTTGTGACCAGTATGTCTGCCCAACAACCATGGCAATAAAGAAAGTGAGACTGACACTTAAATTACCATCTAAAGAGTAAACTCTGAAATCAGCCCAAGATAAATAACACTGGAGAACAATTATATTTTCATTTTCTATTGCATGAGGTTTTTAGAACTGTTTCTATATATCTCTGCATCGCTAATTCCAAATCCGAAATCCGTTTTTTGGTGCATGCTCTAGTTTTTATGCAATTTTAATTTCTTTTTGTTATAGTTAATGGCATTCATTGGTTTTTAAATTGGAGTTAAAGGGCAATGACTCTCGGGTTGAACATAACCAAAAGGCAATTAATGTTTTACAAACATCACTTTTACATAATTGTAGTTGTTTTTAAATGTAAAAAATAATTATCTGATAAAAACACCCTCTTATTTTGTTTTAAGATTGAATTATGGCTTCTTTGAGTAGGCGTAAATGTAAGAATAGTCCTGACATCTTCTGTTATATATGTGGCTGTTACACACTTCAACGTCAAAGGCGCAATATTTCATCATTTGTGACACATGCATATATTGCCTATTTTCAAGTTCCCCTTGGCGACCAAGGCAAGAATTGGGCTCCTCATATTGTGTGTCATAATTATAGGAAATGCTTCATGAATGGACAAAAGGAAAACACAAAGAAATGCCTTTTGGTATTCCCATGGTTTGATGTGAACCTAAGGTCCACAGCAGTGACTGTTATTTCTGTCTGATCCATACAAAGGGCATTGGCAAGAAAAAATAGCATATGATCGCATATCCTAATATTCCTTCAGCAATACAACCTATCCCAAACTCTGAGACACTCCCGGTTCCAGTTTTCAATGGTTTCATTTTTTCTAAGGACAAAGAAAGTGAACGTGGTGATCAAGTGTATTTTGATAAGATGCATGAGGAAATGGTTGTAGAATCTGAAGGGTCTTCTTCTGATGCTAAGCAGTCATTAGCTCCTCAGCAGTTTAGCCAACCCGAATTGAATGACTTAGTAAGAGATTTGGGCCTATCAAAGAAAGCAGCTCTGTTATTAGCCTCCAGGCTTCTAGAAAAGAATGAACTTCATGGGTCAGGTCAGCTAAAGTATTCCATTTCAGGAAGCATGAACAAATTTTTGTGGACTTTTTTTTCGAAGACAAACACTTTGTTTACTGTCATGATATCAGTAGTCTTCTCAGCCAGCTAGGTGTTATCACTTACACTCCAACAGAATGGCAGCTATTTCTTGACAGCTCTAAACAGTCTGAAATGTGTTCTCCTACACAACGGTAATGTTTATGCAGTGATTCTAATTGGTTATTCAACTCATCTGCAAGATTATAATGACATAAAAATTGTCCTCGACTTTCTGAAGTATGAAGAGCATAACTGGATCGTTTGTGTGGATCTTATAATGGTCAATTTTCCTAGGACAACAGAGAGGTTTCATGAAGTATCCTTGCTTTCTGTGTTTGTGGAACAGCAGAGCTCAGGAGAAACACTGGGAACAGAAGGAGTGGCCAAAACATGGAGCTCTGGAAATACTGTGAATGAACCTGTAGTTAATCGAGACAGGATCACTTTTCCCCCACTTCACATCAAACTTGGCTTAATGAAGCAGTTTGTTCAGGCTTTGAATAGAGAAAGTGAATGCTTTCAACATATTATTTCTGCTTTTCCTGCCTTGTTTTACGAGAAGATAAAAGCAGGTGTATTCGATGGACCTCAGATTCGAACCCACATACGTGATGAAGAATTTGCCAGGAAGATGAATAAGGAGGAGAAAGCAGAATGGCAGTCTTTTGTGGAAGTTACAAGGAACTTCCTAGGCAATAAAAAAGCAGAAAACTATGAACTTCTGGTTCAAAGGATGCTGTTTGCTTTCCGCGACATTGGATGTAACATGAGCTTTAAGATTCACTTCCTGAATAGTCACCTTGATAAGTTTCCCAAAAATCTTGGAGCTGTTAGTGATGAGCAGACTACTGCTGGAGCATCAAATCAGATTGTCCTCAACAAATACACAAACACAAGAGCTACAAACACAAATCTTTGCCTGAATAGAATTTAAATAAGTTTTGCGCAAATTTTATGATTAAAATAAGTGTTTTAATATGTTCTGTTTTCAAATTGTAAACAAATTCTGATGCAATCATATCTTTTAGTGTATTAGTGTATTTACTGCATTATATAAATTATTATATTTTCACAATGATGATACCCAAGAAGACATTCTACTTCATTATGTTAAACTAAATGTTGAAAATTTTACAATAAGATGAAAACCTAAAATCTTGAATTGCAAAACAACTGTAGATTACAGAGAAAAAGTAATGTCAGATTTGAGATCAGCATACTCGAATTAGGTAAGAACAAGTGTTTTTGTGGATGCAACAAAAATTTTGTTCCCCAGTGTTCTGTACTATAAGTTTTCAGCCACACACATGTGTTACTTAGGAAAAGTCAGCTGAAGAACAGAAATGGCCCCTGATTTGAGACAACCAGGTATCTAAGTAAGAAGTACATGGATGGAGCTTAAGGTAGGACTGAAGCATACATGGAAGGGAGGTGGCTTGGAGGCAGAGCTGGAAGGTCCATTCAAGCCTAAATTTGACCTGAGAGACTATGCTGGCCTAAGGATCCCAGAAACTCAACCTTTTCTATATAATTTGTCTGTTCTTACATAGTATAACCCATTGTTTCAGTTCAGGAAGCTTTGCTCTTTCACTGATTTGCCTACAGATGCCACACTATATGCCCTGAAGTTAAGAATTCATTCTAACATTGATGTCACAATTCTTGTAAATCAATGTTTTCTAAATCATAGCTCTCAGTTACTGACAAAGAATTTATCAGCTCTGTGTTTTTCCAGGCACAAGGCATCCTCCTTTTCTACTGTACACACAGAACACAGATCAAGATTAGTCACAGAATTTGGACAAGAGCAAATAAGAAAAGAACTAAGTACCCTCAGGCTTAGTGATCTAACTTTAAATAGGCAACTCTCTAGGAATAGATAATATAACACCTATGTCACCTCGTTTTTATTTTATGTATGTATTAAATTTACCTAGCACCTATTCTCTAGAGTGTCTAAGGCATAATTATCAAGAACATCAAATTGGAAGTATCTAATTGTTATAAACCTGAAAGAATCCTCCTATAGAATAAGGGAAGAAAAGATGGGGAGGAAAGAGGAATAGAGAACAGAGAGATCTTTCTTAAAGCAGAAATCCAACTAATAAATGTAGAAAGAATAATGGGAATAAGTACCATTTGGCAACTGTCACAGAGGTGGTATATTCAGGAGAGATTGTCAGTGGATGTTGGTGGGTGGAGATTTGATGAGGAATAAAATGTTGAAAATTTTTGAGAAACCTTTCAACAAAATACTAATCAATTTCAAAGAGAAAAACAGTGAATTTACTATGAATAAACCTGGCATACAGCACCATGACCAGGTGATCAATGTTAACATCACTAGTGGTAGGACAGGTTGGCATCTTATGCATCTGATGTGATGCCCTGGAAGGAACAAAGTATCATTTTTGTGTCCTTCACTCAGAATGAATAACTAAGACCAGTCAGGAAGAAATATCAGAAATTCTGACATCCTACATTATTAAAGGCTTATACTCTTTAAAATTGTCAAGGAATCAAAAGATAGAGAAAGACTGAGGAAAACTCCCAGACTGAAAGAATTTAGAGATGTGAAAATTAAATGCAATACATATGCCTAGATAAGATCTTGAACCAGAAAGAAAAAAAGAGCCATTTTTCAGTTTATAATGTTGAAATTTTGAAATGAATGGTAGTGTTGTACTGACATGTGCTTCTTGATTTGGAGTGCTGCATACTGGTTTTGTAGATGAACATATCTGTTTGAAGAAAACACTAAAATGCTTAGAAAGGATGGGATATGATGTCAGCAGCTGGCTCTTATAAAGTTAAGAAAAAGAGTGATGATCACACACACACACGCAGAGCACACACAATGGAGGAAATACATTAAAATGTTAACAACTGGGGAATCTGGGGATGTAGGAGTTCTTTGTTCCATCTGACGACTTTTCTGTAAGTTTTATACCACTTCAAAATTAATTATTTAAAAATTAATCATTGAGAAAAACATATATTACTATAACTAGGCAATATATTTCATTGAAAAGAAGGGTGTCAAGATGAAAATGAGCCTAACTTTACTCATAAAAACATTTACAACAGGGAATATTAGCATTCTAATTGGCTCAAATTTGTTTTAATGAAACAAGTGCTTTATTCCTTATGAAGGTTACTATATTTATGGCTTACCAGACATATTCTTATTTTTTGAAAGGCTGGAACCAAATTAAAGAGAATCAGCTGGTTAATAGCATCAATCAGAAGCAGCAAAATTGGGAGCTGGAGTCCATGTTAAGTCTCTTCCATGAATCTGGTGCATCTGATTCATGAACTGGATTCAGAGCTTTTCAAAAGCAACAAGTGGACCTGAAATGACTGGTATAATTTCTCCTTATCACTAACATCCTGATCTGTCTCACTTGGTTGGCAGGTACTCTGTAAATAATTTGCCACCAACAACCAATTGCCAAAGGAGGCTATACCTTATAGAGCCTTTACCACATGTTCAAAGAGCTGTAAAAAAATTAACTCCTAAATAAATAAATAAATATAACACTGTATTCATGAAACAGAATTACTGTATAGGAATTAAGTTTCAATTAGCAATAATCAAGCCTTGGATACTCATTGGCTATCATTCTGTCACTGTGAAAAGCTTGCATAGCAATTAAAACAAATAGCTTAGATCTACTTCAAAGAATGCCTCAGAGGCCTGACCTGTGGTGGCGCAGTGGTAAAGCGTCAACCTGGGAACACTGAGGTCGCTAGTTCAAAACCCTGCACTGGTCTGGTCAAGGCACACATGGGAGTTGATCCTTCCAGCTCCTCCCCCCCTTTCTCTCTCTCTCTCTCTCACTCTGTGTCTCCTCTCTAAAATGAATAAAATAAAAAAAAGAAAATTAAAAAAAAAAAAAGAATGCCTCAGAAAAGCAGGTCATATCATGAAGACTATCACTTGCATAAATTTTCTCTCTGTGTGTCTTTCAGCTGGGACATTGGTCTTCTACCTTTGGACTCAAACTCAGACTGGAACTTACACCATCATATCTCCTGGGTTTCTAGCTTGCTAACTACAGATCTTGTCACTTATCAGCCTCCATAATCATGTGAGCCAATTCCTTATTATCTATCTATCTTCCTACCTACCTACCTTCTTACCTACCTTCCTTCATCTCTTATTGGTTCTGTTTCTCTGGCAATAACTTTA
The DNA here is from genome assembly GCA_037038555.1 of Rhynchonycteris naso. Taxonomy (NCBI): domain Eukaryota; kingdom Metazoa; phylum Chordata; class Mammalia; order Chiroptera; family Emballonuridae; genus Rhynchonycteris; species Rhynchonycteris naso. The sequence goes on from CM072997.1 coordinate 66,541,838, forward strand.
ATAAAACTTCAGTAAATGTCTGAAATACTAATATAGTAATACAGTACTATCTATGCCCTGGCCAGAGAGTTCCGTTGGTTAGAACATCATCCCAACGCACAAAGGTTGTCAGTTCAATCCCTGGCCAGAGCACATACAGGAAGAGATCAATGTTCCTGTCTCTCTCTCCCTTCCTCTTTCTCTAAAATCAATAAAATAAACATTTAAAAATAATACTGTATTTAATTCATGAATAAACATCTAACTATGAAAAACTATAAGTAACAGACTAGAAAGAGGCACTAAGTTCATGATGGTGGCTGACTGTAGAATGGAACAGGGTAATGAGACTGGAGATGAAGGACCAAGTGAGTTTCACCTATGATTTTCTATTTCCTATATGAAAAATGATGACCTCATTATGTTGACACAGAAGAGCTCACTCAGTTTAACAACCCACTGAGTCATTTGCTGGCCATATACTATAACACAAAATAATGGCATATACCTAGGGTCTACAGCTACTCCTGACTGGATAGTCAGAAAGCGTGGACTGACATGAGCTAGCAAAAAGCTCACATCGAGAAGAATTCAGTTCCTGTGGTATTTGATATGAGACTTTTAAATAAACGTATTTGTCTTAAATGCTTTAAAACTGCAAATCGTTAATTTTTTTCAAAGTAACTCATAAAATTAAAATGAAGACTTTCTGATCCACTGCTTTCCTCTGAAGCTGTAATAATTGGATAAGTGCTTAACTGGCATGCTTCAGGATTCACGATGGCAAGCTAATTTAAAAAATCATGCAGAAAATATAAAGACAGCCCTTCAGATTTCAGCTTTAAAAATACTAATTAGACAGTCTAATGACACAGGCATGATTGGTGCCAACTTAATTTTATCACCTATTTAAAATACTATAATATGCTCACCAACAAATATAGAATCAACCTATCCACTAGCATGTATTGCACAAGTGCTGTGTGGCCTCCCAGCTTTTCCTTTTCTGGAGGGTGGAAGGTTTACACATATAAATAATAATTGCCCATCACTATCCTATTACTACAGGGGACCGAAAGCACTATAATCAATGAATCTTGACCTAGTCTCTTATCACCTAATTCTGTGCTAAGTAACAACAGTGACTGTAGGGCAACCAGTAACTGAGTGTGGAAAATCTCACAGAGGAAACATGGATGAGGTGGAACAGGTAGGGACGATTATGAGGGCATTCCACACAGAAGGAAGCATATGAGCCACGCAGAGGCAGAAATGCATAAAAATGGTAGAAGACAGGAGTTCAGCCTGAGTGAGTTCATGGGAGGCTGGGGGGATATACGGCTGGACAGGTAGAATTACAGCAATTTGGACTGAATGCTAAGCATTTGGGAAACCTTACTGATTTTCTAGAATGGGGCCCAACCTGATCAAAGTAGGATCTAAGAAAGGTCAATATAATACAATTTCTGAGGGCTGTCCATGTCACTGAGAGTAAAATCAAAGTCCTTATGGTGGCCTATGGGATTTGGACACCTGTTGCCCTCTGACCTCACTTGCTATTTCTTGCACCTTCCCTCTAACTCGGCTACACTGGCCTCCTTCCCAATCCTCACACACGGCACCACGCTCCCAACTCAGAGCCCTTGCACATGGAGTTCCCTTGCCCCGCAATATTCTCCCTCAGATATCCTCTTGCTTCGTTCCCTCACTGCCCTTAGGTCTTCACCCAGTTCTCTTCCTGGGAATGTAAAATAGTACACTCACTGGGAAAGATGGTATGGTGGTTCCTCAAAAAATTAAATATACAATTACCAGATGAGCCAGCAATTCCTCTTCTAAGTACAGGCAGTCCCCAGTTTATGAATGAGATAGGCTCTGTAGGTTTGTTTTTAAGTTGAATTTGCATGTAAGTTGGAACAGGTCCATTTACCTATTAAATGCAACTTAGATGTCTGTCTTAGCGTAGTATTTATTTTTACCTTTCTGTGCCTATAAATACTTACACAGTTTGAAACCTATAGAACCTATCTCGTTCATAACCCGGGGACTTCCGTATGTGCCTGAATTAAAAGCAGGGACTGAAAGAGATGTTTGTACACCCACGTTCACAGCTGCATGAGTCACAAGAGCCCAAAGGGAGAACAAGAACAATCTAAATGTCCATCAACAGATGAATGGATAAACAAAATGTGGTGTATACATACAATGGAATGTTATTTAGCCTTAAAAAGAAGTGAAATTGTGGTACACACTATAGCATAAACGAACCCTGAACACATTATGCTAAGTGAAATAAGCCAGGCCCAAATGGACAAACATTGTATGACTTCACTTATAGGAGCAGGAGGCATGGCCCCAGAAGCCTTCCATTGAAAATCAATTGCAGGTTTGTATTGTTATTCATAAGGACTTCCTAATTGATCATCTCCCCTTACCCAAGCATCCTCAGATTCTGATGTTCCAATCATCTCTCTTCTGAATTTCACCTGAACCTTCTAACGGGTTTCAGTGCATTTAAGGTCCATTACAACAACCAGTCAGTGAACTCAAGTCACTGCTGCTTAAAACTACTGCTCCAAACCTAGTAATGGCTTCTCATGTGACTTGGGGCAAAAGCCAATGGTCTCCCAGGGATCCCCACCTGGTCAGCCCCCACCACCACACACACCTCCCGCTCCCCACGTGGCTCACCCTGCTGCAGCCACACTGACCCCCCTACGCACACCCTCATTTTCATGGGTCAGCTCTTGCAGGGACTGCCTCAGGGCCACTGCACTTGCTTTCAGCCTCCCCACCTCCTTCAGCCTCTGCTCAAAAGTCACCTTATTGAAGAGATCTCCCCTGAGGACCTACATAAAAGCTAACCTGCACTCCTATTTCCCTTATTATATATTTATGTACCTATCTTTATTTTCTTATCTTCTCACTTTCTTCCAACCTTTACTTCCTATCGATTTATTTTTATGGTACTTATCAGCACCTGAAACATTTCATTTGTTCATGGTTTACTAACTGCCTATGACACATAAAAGTTGCTCAGCTAACATTTGTTGAATTTTTAAATCCAAACCAATGACTTCTACTACAACTGGACAAAGGTGTTTCTAACATACTATTCAGTCACCATCTTTAGACTTAGATACCCTCTGCCTCCCATGCTTTATTTTCCTTAAAAAAAAAAAAAGTATTCTAACTGGCTCTCTCCAGAGTAAGTTTTCCCAGGTAACCCATGCACCCTTCGGGCTGTGATTCATAGATGTTTTCTTACACTTTAGACACAATTACTAAAGATACAGGTTGATTTCTCTGCCTATATTGGATTAGAAATGAAAGATTGGACAGAAGACCTTAAGAGGCAGGTATATGGCTGGCATGAGTTAAGAGCTCTCAGCCTGAGAGGCAATAAGGAAATTACAAATAATAATAAGATCAACACACACACACACACACACACACACACACACACTCTTAAGAATTCTCTGCACGGAAAAAAGCCTAATAGTTTAAAAACCTCACTATTTAATGCACATTAATAATGTTAATAATAATAGTTGCAAATTATCGGAAAAACATTAGATTGGGTCCATCAAACTCTACTTAATAGCCATGAAACTAAAAACAAAGTTCTCCTTTTACTAAAGTCTTAAATGAAAACCTCAAGCTAATCTAGCAAATTCCTATGTGAAATGAAGTTTTATGATCAGGCTAGATTCCTCTAAAGTCTAGGGCTGCTACTAGAAACAAGATAAGAAACATGATATAATTAAATGCTATCTATACAAATAACAACTTCTTATACTCAGAACTTTCAAATTTACAAAGACTAAATATATATATATATATATATATATATATATATATATACACACACACACATACACATTTCATATATAATAATATACTTAATATGTATTAATTATATTATATAATATATATAATTAATATATATAACTCTCACAGCAATGCTATGAACAGGCAGGAAAGACTCAGAAAATTGAAGTGACAAGCCCACTATTAATTCAACACATGCTGTGGAATGATGCCACAGGTGCTGGCAACAGTGTGGGGACCCAACAGACAAGGACCCGCTCTCATGGAGTCAATGAGCTTTCTTATAATTTTTATCTTAAACTCAGAGCATATGCTACCATTTCACTATCCCGGTGTCTCAGATTAGACAATCTGTAGAATAAATATTTAGTTATTTTATATAATATCTTACTATTTCATAGTGCTGTTCTACAAAGAACATGATGACTACAAAGTTCTCTGTCAACCAACTAATATTACAAGTATGTCAAATGATGTATGTACAAGATTATCCAGAGCAGCAGTGTTTGTACAGTAAGGGAATGAAAATGATCTAAGCATCCTTGAGTGGGAGATATACTGACTGAGTGGAACACTAAGCAACTGGTGCAGAGAAAGTTAACAGGATTCGCGCACCAATGTGGGACAACCTCTACAATACACAATGAGCAGAAGAGCACAGTCTGAACAGCAAATGTAGTGTTAGCTTTCACAGGGAGTGTTGAGGACAGGACAAAAAATGTCTGTGTGCTAGCAAAAGCAAAGGATACCAGGAGGATGCACATAACAAGTGGTGGCCCCAGGTTTGACAAATGGGTGGCTGGAGGACAAGGCAGGAATGGAGATTTACATTTTGCCAAATACTCTTTGTACCTATTGAATTTTTGTAGTAGTTGAATATAAATATAAAAATAACCACTGCAAAGTCAAAATGGAAATAATAATGTTCTCCTCAATGGGTTGCAAGACAGATTATGAGAAATGTAATTTATCTTAATTAAATTTATGTAAATGTAAAAGCCCAGTGGGAACAACAAAGCAATAGGCAGATATCAGTTATAATTACTTTGGGAAAGAACTGCTTTTCAATTTTCTCATTTCAAATTTTAGTGCTCTTGACATCATGTTCAAAACACAAAAATATCTTTAGAGATTGCAACCAGATTCAAGACCTACAATGGACAGATTTTTGCTTTTGAGAAGTGCTGGGTTTTTTGTTTACTTTGTTTTGTTGTCTTTATTTTTAACAGATATGCTTTTGCTTCCACACTAAGACCCTGAAGAAAAGACAGTGACAATGTCCCCTCCTCCCGCCACCTAAGGGACAAATACATACACCTAAAAGTAGAAAAGCATACTGCATTTTTGCAACTCTGACCAGCCTTTCTAACTCCTATTGGGTTGAGCATTTGAACATTAAAAACCCAAGTGATTTGCTATTGTTTTGTTTTGAAATTAAACACTTCAACTGAAAGTAGAGAAGGTTAGCATGAAAGAGGTTACCTTTTCCTGTTCTATCGATAAAATAATAGAATTGGCTTTGACTAAATATAATACAGAAATCTGAGACTCAAATGATGATAAGTATAAAGCTATATTTCTTGGTTACTTTGTTCAAATGAGGGCACTTTATTCATGAGTTCAGTCCCTCCATGTGCCGCACAGCAAGCCACAGCAGTGACTGAATGGACGCAAAGGATGCCAGCATTCCAGGGCAAGGCAGCATCTGCAAATGTATCTTCCCCTCAGCTCACCACAGACGCTGATAAAGACTCACCCATTCTTTCATTGAACAGATATTGAGCAACTGTTATTTATTTATTTATTTTTATACAGGGATATAGAGAGAGTCAGAGAGAGGGATAGAAAGGAACAGACAAGAACAAAGAGAGATGAAAAGCATCAATCATTAGTTTTTCATTGCCATTGCGACACCATAGTTGTTCATTGATTGCTTTCTCACATGTGCCTTGACCGTGGGCCTTCAGCAGACCGAGCCACCACTTGCTGGAGCCAGCGACCTTGGGTCCAAGCTGACGAGCTTTTGCTCAAGCCAGATGGGTCCGCGCTCAAGCTGGCGAGCTCGGGATCTCGAACCTGGGTCTTCCACATTTCAGTCCGACGCTCTATCCACTGTGCCACCACCTGGTCAGGAGCAACTGTTATTTATTTTGTTTAACATGCATGTGTGTATATTTATAATGTCATACACATGTTCTAATTTCAGTATTAAATTATGTGATCCTCATAATACCCCAAAGAGAGAAGCACCATCTTTGTCCGCATTTTACAGGTGAGAAAACTAAAGCACAGAGAGGTTAGGTCATTAGCCCTGGGTCAAAGAACTAATAAATGTGAAAGCTAAGGTCGTCTGAGTCCAGAGTTCAAGGTCTTCACCACTGAGCTCTACAAAAGGCACAAAGCTAAGCACTGGGAATCTACTAAAAAACAAGACTGCCCTGTCTCGCTATGCAGTCTGGAGACTGTACCTTCTAGCCAGGAGGGATTGGTAAGAGCAAACAATATAAAGCAATTGCATTACAGGCCGAAATACTACAATGGAGAAGTGATGGGACATCACAACACAGGAGGGTAAAGGATGTCGGAAACTCTCCCTGAGCTCTCACTGATTTCTCACCAATCCTGACCAGTGACTAGTCAGACACATGATCATTGCAGAGATGAGGCAGTTCTGGCTCAGAGGAGAGGTGAAGGCCAGGGACAGCATTCATCCCTAGTGTAAGCAGTCCTGACATCTGTCTGGTTGTTTGTAACAAACTACTTGACTTTCTTCTAGATTCTTCCCACATCATATAGTCTTTCTGCATTATATCACCTTAATTTTCTCTGTGTGTGACACCATGAAAGGTTTAAGAATTTATCGTGTCTTGTCAAATGCAGGAGCCACAGTACTGCTTTGACAATGGTCATTTAATACAAAGCACTCTGCTCACAACAAGACTGTAATGCACATTGGTTAATGGGCACGTCTAAAATTGATTCCTACCATTTTTGGTTTGCAGATGCCCTGACCTGGTAGCTAAGGAGTTAAAGAGTGAAGGATACAGGAGGTAGAAGAATAAACATATAGTTAACAACTTCATTCTAAGAACTTGGCAGGATAGGTGTTTGTACAAGTTATCTTATTAAAACGTAGAAGAGATCAGATGTTTCAGATAAGCTAGATCTCAGAGCCTGTTGGTGCTGACTTAAAAACAACTATCCCTTCATTTTAAAAGTATCCTAAAGAAAACGGAATGCAACCAATACACACCATTTCAAGAGAACAGAAATTTTGTAGCCATTAATAATTATGTTTGCAAGGAGTATTAATAAATGAATAAATATTTATGTTCTTATAATATTTTCACATTCAGAAAGAGCAAAAGAATTGATAAAGTATAAGCTCCTTTATAGAATAATGCATTTATTTTTATACATAAAGCAGTTCTGGAAACACACAAAAAGGAATAATATTATTAGTGGCCCTCACTAGGGAGTGAAGAGGAGATGGATAAGAAGAATTTTTAACATTCACTTTGCATCCTTCTTCAGTTTCCTATACATAATTTTTTTAAATTTAAACAAAATTGCCTTTAGGATGAGTTTTTAAATGATCTGTAAAAGTAGTGAAAATTCCTCTAGCCTGTAAAGTTATTGGAAATGACAGGACAAAAGTTTTTAAATATAAAATAATTTCAACTATGCCCCCCAATAAAAGAAACTAGAAAATTCTTGAACACTATTAAGAATACTTAGCCCTAAAGGGTCAATTTTCACTTTTTTACTTTGTAAACGTTTTTATTGTTTAAAATACTTACAATAAGCATTTATCACTTTCATGATTAAAAAAGAAACCCAAGTATTAAAATAGAAGGACAAATAGAATAAAGGAAATGTACTAAAATAAGTGATAGGATTATAGGAGTTTCCTTTGCCACATCCTAAAATCTAATATAAAGAAGCCAAAGTTGTCACTCTAAAATGAATAAATCTAAAGTGAACATTAAGAGACCATCTTCTCGCTGAAATTCAGCCAAATGTGGCCTCAAAGTTTAACATCAAGGAAGGCAAAACCACAACTTAATTTTAAATACTTTTGACCTAATTTTCTTTTCATCCTCTAATCTTCTTTGCTATAAGTATTAACCATATTTTTTTCTTTTCTTTTTTTTAAGCAAGAGACAAGGTGGCGGGGGGACAGACAGACCAGAAGGAAGAGAGAAGCATCAATTCATAGTTTCGGCACCTTAGTTGTTCAATGATTGCTTTCTCATAGTACCACCGGGGGCTCCAGCTGAACCAGTGACTCCCTTGCTCAAGCCAGCAACCTTGGGCTCAAGCCAGCGACCATGGAGTCATGTCTATGATCTCACACTCTAGCTGGCAACCCTGTGCTTAAGCTGGAGACCCTGTGCTCAACCTGGATGAGCCTGCCCTCACACTGGCAACCTCGGGGTCTCGAACTGGGTCCTCAGGGTCCCAGGCCAACGCTCTATCTATTGCACCACCGCCTCATTAGACAATCCTATTTTCTTTTAAGCAGCCACTTGAGAAAAGAAGTGATAGAGGCAATTAGCTGGTATCAGGTCACAGACTCTCATCTCAGTGTGACTAGCAACTACCCTCAGACTGGAAGCTCTTCCCTCATTTCTTGGGCACTGTTTGCTTCTATAATTCCCAATTCCTTCTGCGAGCTAGTTTTCCCTCTCAGAAATTATAACCTGCCTCCATAAAGTATTAATCCAACTGCTTCTTACAAAACAGTGAAAGGAAGGAGATTACTGCTTTAAGTTCCCTGATGCCAAAGTGTTGTTTATTTGCAAAATATGAATCTTCTTTGTAAGCTCTTTGGAAAATATATTGACATCCTGTGAATTATCATGATGCCTTCTCCCCTCTCAGGTGCAAGAGTCTTTGTGAAAGAAAACAAACAGGGAGCCCAGCTTCTCTGTTGGTGAAGTAAGAACTCTACAATCTGTTTGCACTACCCCTCTCTTATTATACTAGAGCCTCTCTTGTTTTTTACAATTAAAATCGCTGGATGCAACACAAAAAGCTACAACTGGAAGACTCTAAAAAGTGAACTAAAAAGATGAATTGTAAAGGAGAGTCAAAACTTAGAGAAGTGACCTAAAAGTTGGTGGATCTGCCAGGTTTTTAGGTTACATTTAGTTTCATTTTATTCTGGCAGCCCTGTCCTGGCGTGGGATCCCATGGTAGAGTTCCACAGACAGCCACAGAGCAGCAGTGCAGCGGCATGACCAGCTGACTCTCCAAATGACACCTGTCTTTCTGGACAAACCTGGAAAGGGCCCTCGTTGGCCAGAGTATGGGGTGAACCATGGGGAGAGAAGAGGGAGAAGGGAATCCCGTAATCCTATACATAAACTGGCACAATGCCCAGCCTCTCTCTGAGCTGTGTATTCATGGGACAGACCCAAAGCACCGTTATCTAAGGCTTTGAGAACTGAAAAGGCTGAAAGTAGCAACCAAGTCTCAGACCTACCCAAGAGGCACATGGTGGGACTGAGCCCAGGTAGCCTGACAAAGGCTTTGAAGATGAACTGAGATCAGAACCAGCACCCACAAAAGGTGAGACAGAAATACATCTGGATCTAACAACAACAACAACAAAATTATGCTGTATAACCCATAACCACCTAGTGTGGCACAAATAATATCCAGGACACAACCCAACAGCATTTCATATACAAAGAACTAGAAAATATAACCAGTTCTCAAGAGAAAAAGATAATCAGATTTCAACCCTGAGATAATCCAGGGGAGAGGGACCCATTTTAAATATAAAGATCAGATAGATTAAAGGTAAAGAAAGTATATCATGTGTACAATCAAAATAAAGCCAGAAAGGCTATATTAATTTCAACAAACCTCCTATTCATGTCTCTCCTAATCTTAAATCCCCCTATATTAATATAGGTACTTATCAGAGGCTATTTTCCTCATTCCTCATAATATCATTTCCAGAGTATTACTCTACATTTCTCAGTGATTTACAAAATATATCAGCAGACCTCTCTTAGATGAACATACCATCTAAGACAGACAACATTAATGCAAACAGTTTATTAACATATATTACATATGTAACAGATCTAAAATACATGTTTGAAAAACACAAAATAAGTTTGTGTACAGAGAAGATTTGATAGGGTTTAAGAATGGCATGGGATTTTCACTGAAATTAAAGTTTAGATGGTTGAGAGAATAATGCTGCAGAAGAGAGAATTCATACAAGAAGCTTCAGAAAAAAAGATCTATTTTCGCCTGACCTGTGGTGGCGCAGTGGATAAAGCATCGACCTGGGAACACTGAGGTCGCCAGTTTAAAACCCTGCACTGGTCTGGTCAAGGCACATATGGGAGTTGATGCTTCCAGCTCCTCCCCCCTTTCTCTCTTTCTCTATCTCTCTCTCTCTGTGTCTCCTCTCTAAAATGAATAAATAAATAAATTTAAAAAAGAAAAAAAAAAGGTCTATTTTCAGAAGCAACTAAATGTAGATTTTGAGAAAGCGCGCCTAAAGCAAGCATGAGGCTGAACAGTACATACATAAGACTCTTAAAATTTGATTAGACTTATAAAGATCAGCAGCAATATTAAAGAGATCATGCATCTCACATTATACGGATGAAATAATGCTTTTGGACTTATATCTGATAAATGTCCTTCTAATCAATATATTTTTTTATTTTTAGCAAGAGAGAGAGAGTGAGAAAGAGACAGGAAGAAAGAGAGATGAGAAGCACTGACTCATAGTTGCAGCACCTTAGTTGTTCATTGATTGTTTTCTCATATGTGCCTTGACCAGGGGGCTACAGCAGAGCCAGTGACCCATGCTCAAGCCAGCGACCTTGAGCTCAAGCCAGTGACCTTTGGGCTCAAGCCAGTGACTTCAGGGTTTCAAACCTGAGTCCTCAGTGTCCAAAATCGACACTCTATCTGCTGCACCATAGCCTCATCAGGCGAAACAATATTCTGTATATAAATGTTCTCACTATGACACTATAGCCTTTGAGACACCCCCTGCCCCTTCTCTACCAGTCCATTTTTTAAGGTGACAGGGAAAGGAGGCAGAGAAACAGGGGGGCAAAATGAAGGAGTGGCCTGACCAGGCGGTGGCGCAGTGGATAAGCGTCGGACTGGGATGCAGAAGACCCAAGTTTGAGACCCCGAGTTCGCCAGCTTGAGCGCGGGCCCATCTGGCTTGAGCAAAAGCTCGTCAGCTTGGACCTAAGGTCGTTGGCTCCAGCAAGGGGTGGCTCGGTCTGCTGAAGGCCCGCGGTCAAGGCACATGTGAGAAAGCAATCAATGAACAACTTAGGTGTCTCAATGGCAACAAAAAACTAATGATTGATGCTTCTTCTCTCCTCTCTCCGTTCCTGTCTGTCTGTCCCTATCTATCCCTCTCTCTGACTCTCTCTCTCTGTCCCTGTAAAAAAAAAAAGAAAAGAAAAAGAAAGGAGTGGGGGAGGATGGTGAACAAGAGGAGATGATTGATTATACACGAGGGTGGAAACTTCCGCAATGGAAATTCATCAATTGTCCAAAACACACAGATCAGGGTCCTCAATACAAAATTTTCAGTTATAATTAAAAATAGGGGAACACATTAATTGTTTGAGAAGAAAGTATAAAATGAAAACAGAGAAAAGTGGAGAACTGAACCCCAAAGTACACATGGACGATCACTGCCCTCCTCAACCTCACTTGTTTTCACATGTATTTTCTGATTTGCTTAAAAGAAAAACACCCTATTCTATGTAAGAGGAATAGTATTTCTATTGTACAAGTGAAGCAACAGACCAAAAATACTTTATCAATATAGACATCCTTCATTTTTATGGTGCAGTTCATTCCTGGAAACCACAGTGAGAAAATCATTAAGTGGACAGTGAGGAATTTATTAAACTCATTCACTAGAATAGGTTTGACTTTAACAATGAAAGCCTGTAACAAATCAGTGGATAAAGACAAGAAGTGAAATACTGATCCTTCCTTTCACTACTTCACAAGGAATGTCTGGAGAAGTAAAATGCTAAATACACCCATAATCAGGAACCGTGAGCAGTTATGGGTATAAATACTGACCTGTACTCTAAGGAGGCTCCCCAGCAGGAGAGACCCAAAGCAACAGAAACAGATTTGTAGTTAAAGACAAGGCAGTAAAGTGACCAGAAACAGACCACACAAATACAGGCAAGTAATCTTTGATAAAGGAGCAAAGGCAATTGAAGGAAGGAAGGAAGGAAGGAAGGAAGGAAGGAAGGAAGGAAGGAAGGAAGGAAGGAAGGAAGGAAGGAAGGAAGGAAGGAAGGAAGGGAAAGGAAAGGAGGGAGGGAAGGTGGGAGGGAAGGAGGGAGCAAAAGAGGGAAGGAGGGAGGGAGAAAAGGAGGGAGGGAGGGAGGGAGGGAAGAAGAGAGGGAGGGAGGGAGGGAGGGAGGCAGGCAGGCTCTAGACACAGTTCTCACACCTTTTTTAAAAAAATAACTCACAAATTGATAAGATGGTCTTATTACAATTAAAAACTCCTGCTCTGCTGCAGACACTGTTAAGAGAATGAAATGACCAGCCACAGACAGAAAAACTTTGCTAAACACATATCTAATAAAGCACTGGTATCTGAGATATGCAATGAGACTCAAAAATAATAAAAAAAAAAAACCCAATTAAAGAATGAGCAAAAGATCTGAACATACACCTCACCAAAAAAGATATACAGATGAAAAATATGCATATGAAAAAACTTCTCAAGATCACATGTCATTAAGGTGTTGCAAATAAAAACAATGATATACCACTACACATCTAGCCATCTAATAAGAATGGCTAAAATCCGCCTGACCAGGCGGTAGCGCAGTGGATAGAGCGTCGGACTGGGATGCGGGAAAACCCAGGTTCGAGACCCCGAGCTCGCCAGCTTGAGCGCGGGCCCATCTGGCTTGAGCAAAAAGCTCGTCAGCTTGGATCCAAGGTCGCTGGCTCCAGCAAGGGGTTGCTCGGTCTGCTGAAGGCCCGCGGTCAAGGCACATGTGAGAAAGCAATCAATGAACAACTAAGGTGTTGCAAGTGCAACGAAAAACTAATGATTGATGCTTCTCACCTCTCTCTGTTTCTGTCTGTCTGTCCCTATCTATCCCTCTCTCTGACTCTCTCTCTGTCCCTGTAAAGAAAAAAAAAAAAAAAAGAATGGCTAAAATCCAAAACACTAACACTAGTGCTGCTAATGCTGGTGAGGACGTGGACCAGAAATGTTCATTCACTGCTGGTGGGAACACAAAATGGTGTGGCTATGTGGAAAAACAGTTTGGCAGTTTCTTATCAAACTGTACACAATCCTCCCATATAATCCTGCTCCTTGGTACTTACCCAAAGGAGTTTAAAACTTACAAACACCTACACACAAATACTTGTAGCAGCTCATTTCACAACGGCCAAAACTTGGAAGCAACCAAGACATCCTTCAATTAGGTGAATGGATAAACAAACTGAGGTACAGCTAAACAACAGAATATTACTCAAAGAGGAAAAGAAACTATCAAGCCACAAAAAAGCACGGAGGTGGATCTATTAACCTTATTGTGGTAATCCTTTCACAATCATATCATCAAATTATCACACTGTACACCTTAAATTTAACCCAATGTTATATGTCAATTATATCTTCAACAAAGATAAAAAAATAAATAAAAACAGTACATCATCCTAGATTGGATATTGTATTAAAGAGAAAAAAATGTTAAGGATATTACAGACAGTGAGGGGTCAACTTGTAGACTGATACACTATGCAGGCAGTAGACTGGATAGAGGTCAGGGATTTGATTTATTTTTAATTTGATAATTTTATGCTGATTGTGCAGAAAAGTGTCCCTATTTTTAGGAGGTGACTGGGTCAGAAAAGTAATGAGTGACACGTATACATGTACAGAAAGAGCAAGAGATCAATGAAATAAAACATAGTTGAACCTGGGTGAGAAGCATACAAGTGTTCTCTGTGTTATTCTCACAACTTGTTTTGTCTTGAAATTATTTCCAAATAAACAGTTTAAAAAATAAAAAAGGAAGGTATAGAGGAACCTTAGATGCACATTGCTAAGTGAACGAAACCTAAACACTGTATGATTCCTACTACATGATATTATGAAAAAGGCAAAACTATGCATACAGAAAAAAAGACCAGGGGTTCTAAGGATTGGTGTGGAGGGAGCACTGAATATAGGTCAGCAGTTTTCAAAAACACTGGAATAGGTGGAGCATAGGGCATTTTTTAAGGCAGTGAAACTACTCTGTATGATACTATACTGCTAGATACATGTAACTTTGCATCTGTCAAAACCCACTGAATGTACATACAAGACAAAGAGTAAACACACATAGACTACAGACTTTAGTTAATGTATCGATACTGGCTCCTCAGTGGTAACAAAGGTACCACACTACTACAAGATGTTAATAATATGGAAAACTGCAGGGGAGAGGGGAAGTGAAAGGAAACCTATGAGAACTCTACGTACTTTCCATTCATTTTTCTGTAAATGTAACACTGCTCAAAAAGTTAAACCTATTAATTTTTAAAGCAAGGTAGTATGTCATTTTTGGGGGCGTTTTGTTTTTTACTTATAGGTCATGATTTTTAAATGGTATCAAAGATATTTTAATTTCCTCCAATTTCATAAGCCCGAATCTTATTGCAAGGCAAACAGCTGAAATAGAAAACCACCGAATGAGAGCCTATCTTGCATTTTCTATGCCTTCTTTTCTCATTAACTTGCAGTGTGCCTTGTTGTTCATTTGCTTATTTTCATAAAGAAAATGCATTCTATCCCACTGGGAGAAATCATGAATCCGTGGGCAATAGCTCTCCTCCACAACCTTAAAGTCGAGGCAAGAGCAGCTTTCTAGACCCTCAAATCTCTAGAAATGCCAACATATGAGGCCTTAAAAGTGAAATGTCTTAAAATAGAGAAATTTTGAATGAAAAGGCCATAAATCCCCTGTTCTTATCTGAAAAAATAGAAAAAAAAAAACCACACATACTTACCTTAGAAATAGGTGAGTGTAAATTCTCCCCAAAAACATAATCCACAAGTAGTTAAATATGCATTTCAGCTATTAAGGAGGCGTGCTCAGTTTCAAGAAAATTTATGATTATGTGTCTTCAAAAGAACCTAGCCCCTTGCTTGTATAGTCAATGTAGAGTTGTTTTCTTCTCTACTTCTTAAGATGTGTGCAAAGACTAGCAAAACCAATAACACTACTATGGTGTTAAATGACATGCAGAATTTTCTCCTGACTGATTTTCATAACTTTTAGCTTTGAACTTAGTGATACAATATTTTGAATACACAGAGATATTCTAGACCAGTGGTTCTCAAAGTGTGATCACTGGAACAAACAACATAAGCAATACCAGGGAACTTGTTAGCAATGCATTTCAAATCCAGACCTATTGAATCAGAAATTCAAGGAGGGGGAGGGGAGGATGGGACCCAATTTGTTCTTGCAAGTCCTCCTGGTGATGCTAATGATCAGTGAAGTTTGAAAGCCATGATTCTAGAAGTCCATAAATTTAGCAACTAGTCTTACCTTCTGTGGGGCAGCTGTGTTAGACTTGCTCTTGCGTTTACCTGCTGCAAGCACTTTGCTTGATTAGTGCGTGAGCACGTGGCAGAGGCAGGTGTGCATAGGCTTTAGAAGGCTATGGGTGCTTGCTCTTGAGAGAGACTGGGGTTGCAGATGTGCAGATTGCTTGCCCGCCACTGTGGGGGGCCATTTTGCTGTTAGTTTGCTTCAGAGGCAGTTTTTCCTGCCTGTTTGCTTGTCCACCATTGTGAGACTTTTATTAACAAATGGAATGGCCCAAACCTTTCCGACTCTGCAGTTCTTTTACCGTCTGCCCGAATCCAACGTGAACCTGCCTGGCTTCGGCCACTGGTATTACACCTTCATTTCTCCAAGTTGTTCGGACCAGTTATTTAGTTAATCCTGGCTCAGGCTACTCCTCATGCTCATAACACTATCATGGCTGCATAAGAGCCTCATCTTTTGATCTCTGCCTCTCTACCACACAAGGACAGGACATTCGTGTTCCCCAAGGCAGGAGGAAGAGTCACATCCAGTGTCAACTCTCAACCAACATATAAAGTCTGTTTTCTCAGAAAAAAAAAGAATTCCAAGTCTCTATTTCCAAAGGGGTGGCCTTTCTTGATGATCATAATAACTCCAACTTACATTGGGTTATCCAGTATAATTTTCAGTTACAAAGCACCTCCAGATATACAGTGTGTGTGTGTGTGTGTGTGTGTGTGTGTATAATTTAGTTGCCACAATAACCCTGTGAGGCCGACTCTGTGTGTGTGTGTGTGTGTGTGTATGTATATATATATATATATAATTTAGCTGCCACAATAACCCTGAGAGGCCGACTCTGTGTGTGTGTGTGTGTGTGTGTATGTATATATATATATATATAATTTAGCTGCCACAATAACCCTGTGAGGCCGACTCTCCACTCCCCCTACCATTTTACAAAGGAGGAAATTGGGGCTCGGAGAACCCTGAGTAACCAGCCCAGAATCAGCCAAGGGGAAAATATACAGAGCCTCCATTGTTCCCACCAAGCATGATGGTTGGAGTGGTCCACATAAAGAAACAGCTCTGTGATCAGGGGTGAATCTCTGAACCTGCATAAGCTTCGTTTCCACAACCACAAAACAGAAATAAAAGTAGCACCTACCTCAGAGTTTATGTGAGGATTAAATGAGGTGATTCATGTAAGGCTCAAAAAGCAGTGCTTGGTATGTGGCACATTTACAATAATCATTAGCTGTAATTCATTGGCTGTAATTACTGACACCACCACCACTCCAGCTATTACAGTAATGCAGCCACTCCTACTGTTCCAGGGAACTAGGCACATTTTAACCTATTACAAATTCCCTTTGTTCCTGCCTTCAGACTTCTTACACTACTCGACCATATCTTGAGTGTTTATGCAATAACCATGATTCCATCATCTACTGGGTTATGACTGAATTTACAATAGACTAAGCAATCAAAAAACTTCATAATAGATGGGTATTTTATTCACAGCTATTCCAATCATCAGACACTTCTATTTTTACTCCAATTTAAAGATTGGCTCTTACAAAGATAAATCCGATAATTATGTCAAATGTACACAGGATTCATCCTGGAGAGCTTCTTGAGATGAAAAGGAAAACAAAAGGCTCAAGTAAGGTTGGCAAATTGGAAAGCTGGTTGTAGCTCCTTGCCACTAAATTGATCAAAGATAGTCTGATTTCCACTTATATAAACGAAAAACAGAAACTCCTCTCTGAGCAAATCCTTCCAAATATATATGCTTGATTGCAACCCTTTGAAGTTGACACAGCTGAAATGAGTTTGGCATGAATTATGCACTGCAGCAGAGCAGAAAGAAGACCACTCAGAATATGACTCATCACACAAAAGAAAGTTAAATGCACAACTTGTACTGTGCATTTTCTGGAAAGCCAACATTTCTCAATTAGGTGAGAGGCACGTGGCATGGGGTTACTTCAACTATGAAAGGTGCAGCAGCAAAGCGCACTAAGCTCATGCCTTCACCAACTTCACAGACTCACTGACTTGTCTTTTGGTGACTTTTGTCCTGCCAACTTCCATATCCATTGACTAATCCACCATAGCTAACTAGTTAAATCCAGTGAGCAAATGAGAAATTAACATTCATTTTAATTCACTTCAATCGAGTCAACATAAACCCAACAAACAGTTCTGAGTCTAAATTTAGAAACTCATTTAATTTGTTCCCTAAAGTACAATGATTCATGTTTAAATGTCATAATTTATTTCAGCATTTATATACTGCAGCTATGAATTCATACAGATCAAAACTGTTCATATTTATTGGAATTCGAAGGTCTGCATAACAATTTTTGAGTGCCTCTGAAAATTGTTTTTAATGATTCCTCTAAGCTTATTCAAAAATTCAACCTAAACTTAAATTGTTTTCTATGGGAAATAACTTCTAAACTAAAACTACTTCTAAATCAAATGTATTCATGCTAGTACTGTACTATTTCAAAGCCATCAAGATACAAGATAATAGGTTTCACATCTACACATGAACAGCTTATTAGCTCAATAAGTAAATCCATATTTGGGGGATACAACAAGCTCAACTGGTTATTCAGCTTGGCCATGATTCCAACGATATTCCTATTTAACTTATGTAACAGATTAAACATTTAGTTCTCAACACTAAAATCAAAAGCAAAATTATTGTGCAGAATTATCAAGCAAAGCAATTTGCGTTGGAGAGCTGTATGCTGTTCTAATGGTCAGCTTCAAATGTAGAACTCAAATGTAGAAATTGCTCAAAAATTATTTTATTCACTCTGTTCAACATTTCCACCTAGAAACCCCAACCAGCTACAGTTGATCCCACCTGACGAGGAAATCAAAAAACTTTTGAGCAAAGGCAAAAACAGTAGGTCAGTGACAAAGTTGGCTCGCTGTTGATGGCTCATCCCTTTTTCAGACCACGAGCTCTCAAGGACAGGATCCCTACTACAGGCACCTCTCGGAGATGGGCTCAGATTGATGCTCAGCTTCTATTCAAGTCATGGTTCATTTGTGCATGTGTTTTGCTTCACATCACCTAAGAGACTGGCCTTTTAACTACTTGCTTTTGGCTCTTCGTGTGTATGTGGTCCTTATTCTTGCCTGTCTTTTGACATGGATTCCATACCCTATGCAAGAATTCTACACAGGCACTTATGTGCCTAACCAGCTCTGGTTAATCTGAGGGTTCCCACTTTCCCTTTTATTCAGGGTTAGATGTATATCTACTCTCTTAAGAATGACTTTAACCAGTGCTAGCTTCTCACCCTAATTTTACTGGCCCACACCCCAACATCACACAGTGAAAGCTGTGCTTTTGAATCAGAGGAGATTTATTTGTCTCTGAAAAAACTCAGAGAGAGCAAAAGCTCAAAAGTGTTTCCGTTCCTCCAAGCTCATGCATCCTTTATTCTACACTTGGCTGGGTTCCCAGATATGAGTTCTCAAGGCACATGGGGGCTTTGGACACGTAACTAAGCAAATATGCAGGGGGGGAGCAAAAATAGATTTATAGTTGTCAGTACACAAAACACAGTTTATTTTTGTATTTGTATTTATTAATTATTGTATTTTTTCCATAAAACAACTGTAAAGCTACTTTTGCCTCACCCTGTAATCTTAAAAGGTAAATAAAAAACATGCAACTGGGAGTTACCATATCTGTAACTCAGCCACTAAGATCATATCAATGTGTAATCTTGGCTGAGTCATTATCCCTCTAAGATCTGTTTTCTCATCTGTAAAGTTAAAGGGGTTTTGTAATCTCAAAGTTTTCTTCCAGCTATGAAATTCTATTACTTTTTTTTTTTTTTTTTTTTTTTTTTTTTTTGCAAATGTAAACTGTCAAATAAATTCCTGGCCATGTTTAGAGGATTAAGATATTACCTACTGTTATTTACTATATCTCCCCTCTATTAGTATGGACAATTGCAACTCAATTATGTACCATAGGCAAAGACACTGGGGAAGATTCCCAAATAAACTTTTATTCTAACAGCATGTCTGAGTGAGCAATTCAATGCTTCCTGTTGATTCAAGTACTCTGAAATACTCATCCACATTAACTTCTCTCAGCAGTTTAAAGGAGAAGAAACCATTGACTGAGTACCTACTATGGGCTAGAAACTTAGATAAGCACTTGACTGAAATTAACTCTAATCCTCACTATCTGGAAAGTTAATATGCTCTCCATCTTCAAGATTCTAAGAGATTCTTCAAGCTACCCAGAATCACAGCTCCAATAGGTGGTGGTAGTTGAATTCAAAGGCAAGAGCCGTGCTTTGAGTTGGCCCACTGGTGAGGAGCTGAGCAAGCATTTACTATCTCAGTCTTGGGTAGAGGTAATCACAATACACTAGCTGCCTGTCACACTGCATTCATGTAGTGACATGTTCTATTGCATTTAACAGATTTTACACTGTACCCTTCTCAAAAGATAGAGGAAGTGGATTTCCCTAGAAATGGCTTCAAATTTGTCATATGTGAGAAAAATAATCTACAAGGAAAAAAATTTATATATGTATACATATATATATGTAAGTATATACACACATATATGAAAAAGGTGAATCTGCTTCATATATTTTAAAAATCTAGTTAGAAATAAAAATGTGTAATGACCCTATCTTTTTGAGTAAGTAAACATAAAAACAGAATGAATAAAAATAAAGCCTAAAATAAATAAAAAATACAGAAATAATTTATTTCAATTCAGTTTTTAAACACTGATATCTAAAAATGGAGAGTAATCAGTACTATCAGATAGTAAGAGATATTATAAAGTTACAATAATTAAAATAGCTAAATGCAAAAGAAACTCATATGATAGAGGTAGCATTTCAAACCAGAGAGGAAAATATGGATCATTTAAGACAACTGCCTAGCCAATTTTGGGGGGAGGGGGTAACTAAAGGTGAAGTTCTCATTTCTGACACCAAAATTAATTCAAAATGCAACAAAGATTCAAACATTAAAAAAAAAACAGAAACAGGTCCCAGCTGGGTGACTCAGTGGGTAGAGTTTCACCCCAGTGCACTGAGGTCATGGGTTCATTCCTTGGTTGCGGCACATATGAGAGGCAACCAATGAATGCACAACTGAAAGGGAACTAAGTGAAACAATGAACTGATACTGGTCTCTCTCCCTTCCCTTGCTTCTCCCTTCTTCCCTCTCTCTCAGATCAATGAAAAAATTTTAAAACAAAACAAAACATAAAATACTAGGAGAAAGTTCTCATGAAACATAGTAAATAAAGCAAATTTTTTTTATCATGAGGCCCTCCTGACACTCCAATAAAATCACTATAAAGAATAAACGAGGTAAACTTCCAAAGGACAAAAGACAATAACAGATCAGAGACATCACCCAAAATGCTGGAAGATGGACAGCAGGTGAAAGAGTGATAAAACTGATCCAGTCATGTGGTGACAACTGAAGCCTCCCAGCCTGCCAATGGGGGAGGTCACAGAAAGACATCCCACTCTTTTTTGCCTACAAGAACCACCTGAACCACCGGGCAATCCAGAGAGAAGGTTGATTCTGATTCAGCAGGCCTGGGGTGAGGACTGGAGCGCTGCATTTCTAACAAGCTCTCTGGTGATGTGAACAGAAACTGCAGGTCTGGGGTCCATACTTTGAGTAGTAAGGCTTTCAAGTGGAGATTGCCACAAACATTCGAGAGCTACAGGCTTCAATTACCCCTTGAAGTTAGGAAGCAGAAGGACTGGTCCAAAGTCTGTGTAAGGAAGAGGCAGACCTCTTGATTTGGCCCCGGAAGCCAGGTGACTGCTCTCCCCAGCCCCAGCAGAAGGCGGCAGTCATTCCTGGAGAGACTGAGTTACAGAGGATCTGACCTTAGAGACACTGAGCCCAGTGACCAAAACATGGGACTAAGTCATCGATTTTCAACTGTTGGGAATACAGCTGTGTTAGGCTCTCTTGCTTGTACTTTGCCTGATTAGTGTGTGAGCACATGCAGCGCCACGTGTGTACAGTCTATGTAAGGCTACAGGTGCTTGCCCTCAGTGTGGATTGCGGCTTGCCTGCCCACCACTGTGAGGGGCCGTTTTGCTGTTCGTTGGCCTACTGCTTTGGGAAGTGGTTTTCCCCTGCGTGTGTGCTTGTCCGCTGTTGCAAGACTCCATTAAACAGAATGGCCCAAGGCTTCTGGCTCCGCAGTTTCTCTACAGTCTGCCTGAATCCTGTGTGGACCTGCCTGGCCTTGGCCACCAGCATTACATCAACATTTTCCATCCCCTCAGACACAAAAACTAATTACTAAAATTCTGTAGCACATTGTGGGGAAAACAGCTGTGTTAGGCTCGCTCGCAGGTTTACTGGCTGCAAGCACTTTGCCTGATTGGGGGGGTGTGTGTGGTGTGTCTGTGTGGGTGTGTGGGTGTGTGTGTGTGTGTGTGTGTGTGTGTGTGTGTCTCTACATAAGGCTGCAGGTGCTTGCCCTCAGCAGCGCTTCTCTCAGATTGTTCTTCCGCGGTGAGGTGCAGTTTTCCTGCTCCCTTGCCCTTACTGAGAAAAGCAGGCTTTCCTTTATTAGCTCTTTCCCTTTGTTGTTTACTGCCTCGCCTGTCTTTGCCAGCCTCCAATAAATGAGTATGGCCCAACACTTTCCAGCTCCGCAATTTCCCTAACTTCTGCCCGAATTCAGTGAGAACCGGCCTGGCCTCAACCACCAGCATTACACACATACACACACACACACACACACACACACACACACACACACACACACACACAAAATACTATTTTGCCAATCTGATAATAAAAAAAGACACATATAATTTTGATTCATTCACACCAACAGCTAATGTTGTGTTGGCTGTTGTCATTTTTTAAAACTCATTTATTGGGCCGGGGGTATTGTCAGAGGGAAAAGAGGTCAGTGCCCCTGACTAAACAGTTTGCTATTGCACTATTGCAGCACACCAGTTGAAAGTCGCTGGGTTGAATGAAAATCTGTAAACCAACAGGACTTTTAGCTCCATTTCACAACTATGCTCTCAGAATGTGGGCAGCAGGCTCGTGGCTGTAGGCAGGTAAAAGGAGGCTGCTGTTAGGGAACTGACTAGCTAAAGGGAAAGCACTCTCAAAAGCAAAGCAGTGTTTACAAAGCAGTAATAAAAGAAAGCTTCTGCTCAGAAAAAAGGAAAAAAGTTCAACGACAAATAAAAAAAACAAGAAAATATTTACAATTCACGTAAAATTCATTTATTTGCACAGAGAGCAAAATTAATCAATAAACACTCCCTCAAATGACAGAAACATCAAGAGGTATATACCTATATGTTTGTATATGCATTAAAAAGAGTTCCAGAAAACAACTGCAAATGGTGGTCTTTGAGTAGGGAGTTTGTTTCTACTGAGTACCATATTTTACTGTTTGGCAGTATTCCCACAATGAGTACCTACTGATTTTTTTCTTTACCAGTATCCTTCCCTGAGATATTATTACTCAGGGCAAGGTGATGGTAGTAAGAAAAGGCAGATCTGGAGAATACCACCGTTAAGGCAATGGCTGGGAGCTGAGCTTCCTTTTTCTGTCTAAGAACTGCTTTGGAGAAGATGAGCTAATGTCTTTACCTACTCTTTTTCTCTGTACCTGAGAAACGGGAATAATAACAGCAAAATACAAGTTGACTATAGTTTATAATTTTATCCCTGCCTCGTCAACTGTGATCGTTTATTTAATTGATTTATATATCAAATTTATTTAAATCCTTTACAATTCATTGCCTTAGGATTTCTTAGCTGACAGGAACAGTGAGTCTGGACTTGCATTCTGAGAGGGCAGCAGTGCAGCAAATGTCTGGTTTGGAGCCTCACAGACACCATGCTATAACACCAAGCATGAATCACAGAAGTGTAAACACTAACTACTAAATCAGAGGCAGAAGCCGGCAATCTTGAGAAATGTTTGCCTCATACGAATGAGTCTCACTCACAACTTGATTTATAAGCCAAAATGCTTAACACTGATTTTCTAAAGCCAAGGAATATTATTAATTAATGACTATTTAGCTACTTCATGTAAACTTATAGTTTCCCAGCTCAAACCCTTGGAAACAACTTCCATGAAATACCAAGCAAATACTGCTTATGACCGCCTACACGTTTTTTATTAAAGTATCACTTCATTAAAGTTATATCTTAAATTTAGTCATTAAGCCTGACCAGGCGGTGGCACAGTGGATAGAGCATCAGACTGGGATGCGGAAGACCCAGGTTCGAGACCCCGAGCTCGCCAGCTTGAGCATGGGCCCATCTGGCTTGAGCAAAAAGTTTGTCAGCTTGGACCCAAGGTCGCTGGCTCCAGCAAGGGGTTACTCGGTCTGCTGAAGGCCCGCGGTCAAGGCACATGTGAGAAAGCAATCAATGAACAACTAAGGTGTTGTGACAGCAACGAAAACCTAATGATTGATGCTTCTTATCTCTCTCTGTTCCTGTCTGTCTGCCCTATCTATCCCTCTCTGACTCTCTCTCTGTCCCTGTAAAAAATAAAATAAAATAATTTAGTCATTAAATTTAAATTTATGATCTTCCTTTACCTTATAATTTTACCAAATTCGTAAACAATAAGTTTTCTACAGCTTTGAAACTATACATTTCAAAAAGGTTAAAATTTAAAAAGAAAACATAAATTCCACAATGCAAAATCCATTTCCAAAGAGTTACTTTTTAAAAGCCTCCCTAGAATTAATTCTTAGACAACAAGTGTATGTTCAAGTAATTAAGAGTGATGTGTCACAATATCTGCAAGTTACTTTGCCTGTACAGGAAAAAAGAGGAAAAATCTGAGAAAATGTTAACAATCATTGACTTTCAGGTGGTGAGAATAAGAATGGTCATGGCATCATTGTTTTAGCTTTTCTGTATTATTTAAACATTCCCATAAAAATAATTTTAAACAGCTACAATTCTGTAGGTATAAGAACATAACCTTTTCCTAAACAGAAAGGCATAATGAAAAATACAATGACTGGGAGGAAGAATGGAGTTATATTGAAGAATATAACCTAGTTCTAGATTTAAAATCTTCTCTGGAGTTCTAGATCTTAGTTACTTGCTGAATCTTGGTTATTTGTCACTTGGTGACTTGTTGATTGGAAATTATTCTACTGTTAGAACTGCTGAATCATAAAGTAACAACTCAGATAATAAATTATTAGGAAACCTTATACAAGGAGCACTTTCCCTCCTTCATGATATCTTGTGCAAGGTAATAACATTTAGTATACCTGTCACTGACTTTTATTTGTTGTAGACGATAACAAAACACTCACCATTCCTGTTAGCTAGGAAACGCTGCCGCAATGAGTTAGAAAGGGTGTAAATATAAAAGATACAGTGTTCTTGCTGTTAAATAAATGGTTACCGTAGTTGTTACAAATTTCAAAATTATAAACTTGAATTTCTTATTGTGTTTTATGATTATTATTCCCATTTCTAAGGTTAAGAAAAGTCGCAAAATGTCTTTTCTTAGCAGATATTATAAAATTTCCTTACTAGCCAGAGCCTCAACCTGCTGTTGTTCGGATAAGCCATCAGTTAAAGCTCTTATTTTCTTTATAGATTAGGACAGTTTGTCAAAATTACATCAGATTTGCAGCAAGTTAAGTCAAGGTGGGAAGGTTTATGAATGGGGGGGGGCAGTTAATGAAATAATTTTTCTGAAGAGGTTTTGGCAGCATTTATTAAAATTTTAACTTTGTACATCCTGTGACCCAGCAATTCTATTTCTATATGTTAATATAGAGAAATACACTCAAGTACAAAGAAGTCTGTATAAGAATAACGTTAACGCATTATTTCTAATATCATTCAGAGTGAAACAGTTGAATGAGCTGTGAGACAGCCAAACAATGGGATATTGTGCCATCATATTAAAAAGAAAGTGGCTCTAAATCCACCGACATGGAAAAATCTTCCAGACATATTGTTAAGGCCCTGACCAGGAAGCTCAGCTGGTTAGAGCATCGTCCTCATTCACCAACATGGCAGGTGCAATCCCCAGTCAGGGCACATATAAGAATTAACCAATGAATGCATAAATAAGTGGAACTACAAATTGATGTTTCTTTCTTTCTCTCCCTCCCTCCCACTATCACTCTAAAATCAATCTTAAATTGTTTTAATTATAAATAAAGTTTCAGAGTAGAATTTAAAGTACATCATTTATGTGTTAAACATTTTATTTCTGTTGAGGGGGGAGGAGGTAAATTAACTGAAAAGAAGAAAATGGGACAGAGAAAACTGAAAATGAAAAATTGTTTCTGTTTTTCTACAATGAGACTAAATGCCTCTGAGCTTAAAGACAACTCTAGCTGAATAGCGCAGTTAGTTAGAGCATCATCCCAAAGTACAGAGGATCCTGGTTCGATCCCTAGTCAAGGCACATACAGGAATAGACTGATGTTCCTGTCTCTCTCTCTTTCCCCCTTCCTCTCTCTAAAGTCAATAAAATAAACTTTTAAAAATAAGTAAAGAGCCTGACCTGTGGTGGCGCAGTGGATAAAGCGTCGACCTGGGAACACTGAGGTCGCCAGTTCAAAACCCTGCACTGGTCTGGTCAAGGCACATATGGGAGTTGATGCTTCCAGCTCCTCCCCCCTTTCTCTCTCTCTCTCTCTCTCTCTCTCTCTCTCTCTCTCTCACTCTGTGTCTCCTCTCTAAAATAAATAAAATAAAATTAAAAAAAATTAAAAAAAGAAAGGTACAGAGAATGCTTTTAAAAATAAGTAAAGAGCCTGACCAGGCGGTGGCGCAGTGGATAGAGCATTGGACTGGGATGCGGAAGACCCCGGTTCGAGACCCCGAGCTCACCAGCTTGAGCGTGGGCCCATCTGGCTTGAGCAAAAAGTTCATCAGCTTGGACCCAAGGTTGCTGGCTCCAGCAAGGGGTTGCTCGGTCTGCTGAAGGCCTGCGGTCAAGGCACATGTGAGAAAACAATCAATGAACAACTAAGGTGTTGCGATGGCAATGAAAAACTAATGATTGATACTTCTCACCTCCCTCTATTCCTGTCTGTTCTGTCCCTACCTATCCCTCTCTGACTCTCTCTCTGTCCCTGTAAAAAATAAATAAATAAATAAATAAGTAAGTAAATAAGTAAAGACACATAACTCTAGGTGATTTTTTAAAATAATTTTTAAAATGGAAGAAGTGGCCACATAATTTTAAATGTTCAAACTGTTTTACTCATTGTTTTATAGCATGACTGACCATGTTGACACCAAAACTTTTAAAAATACACAGGTTAAAATTAATACATTAGAAATTAACAAATGGTTATGGCTGAGACAACACTACACCAAGAGATTCATTGTATGTTGTGTTATTACATTTCAACAAAAAACAAAAGTGGGGTTATAAAACTTCAGAAGTTCCATTTAAAATAGCGTGAAGGATGGCTCCATGGAGTCTCTGCCTCAGGCTCTAAAAATAGTTCGGTTGCAAGCATGGGCCCCAGATGGGCAGAGCATCGGCCCCAGACGGGGGTTGCCAGGTGGATCCAGTTGGGGTGCATGCGGGAGTCTGTCTCTCTATCTCTCCACCTCTCACTTGGAAGAAAAAAAAAAACTAGCGTGAAAACTTCATTACCTATAGCATGCACAGTTCGGAAGAATATTGTTATACTGCATCTCCTGCAGCTTTCAAAAAAGCTCTGAAAAATCTGTACCTCAACTGCGGTGCCATGGCCATTGGAACATTTAAGATTCACATGAAATGGTAGTCATAGAATAGTGAAGATTTTATTAATGAAACATTATTTTTTTAAAATAAAAACATTATATTTTGTTACAAGTCCAAAAACAATAGAAAATTTTAACAAGCTTATTTTAAAGTACCCTCTTTATGAAACAAGCAGAAAGTAATCCAATATTTTCTGTGTTTTGGGCCTAAAAGGCATGAGTAGTAACCTGCAAAACCTAAGCAAAAAAAGAAAAAAGAATTGCAAAAGAAGCAGAAAATTGATGAAAAAGAATCACCTACAGGAACATAGGAAGTCTTCAAACAAAATTTTTAAAGAAATTGCAGGTCACATCACATGATCACTTTCTAAAAAAGTTGAAGACCCACAAAAGCAAAATTGAAGAAGAGATACTAGGGTTCAGAAAAGTGATAATAAAACTGAAAAAAAAATGGAAGCAGAGATGTCAGTAGAATAGAAAGATGAAAAAAAGATTAAAGTACCATTAGAAGCAACAGAATAAATGTGAGTGAATAGGACACCTGTAGGGAAGCTTGAGAAAAATAAATAAAACCACTTGGAAAAAATTTATAAAGATGGTTATAGAGAAGATGATGACTATAAAAGGGAGACTAAAGATATCTTACAAATGTATAATTGGTATTCCTGAAGAAGAGAACAAATAAAATAGAAGTTATAGCTAAAGATGGAATAGAAGAAAACTTCGATTATATAATTAAAAGATTAAATTAGAACAAAAGAAATGTTAACGTGAATATAATTTTAAAAATACAAAGCGCAAGTCTTAAAAATATTATTTTCAAAACAAATACAGAATTTCTGTATTGCAAACAAATACTTACTCTTCAAAATACATGGCTTTTTCAAATCCCACATATATAATAGCTCTGATACCCTTGTCTGAAACTACAAATCTTCTCAGACATTCTACATTCAAGGAAAAGGATACAGAAGCATTTGAACAAACTTATACACTTAATCCCCTGCTTAACATCCTTAATTTGCTTTAAAAAATACATTAAGACACGGTATTCTTTTAACCTTTATTAATGCCTATCTTTATAAAAAAAAAAATCTCACTAGTGAAAGTAGAAAAGAAAATGGGTATTTTGACTATGGTTCTTTCACTTACTTTCTCACACACTCTTCCCATTCCTATCTAAATAATATTTTAAGTTTATTACATTTTATAACCAAATATTAACCATATTTTGTACACACACGTTATCCAAGCACATTCACAAGCCTAACACAATGAGAAGACTGTTCTGCATATGACAGCACTACCAGAACTTGTGTTTTCCTCTAAAAGGAGCCAACATCCTTAAGTGGAACAATCGGTTTTGCTGCAGAGATCAAGAGTTATAGTTGCCTTTCATCTTCACTTTTCAAATAATTTTCCTTAACTTATAAAAATGGGTAAAAATTGATAAGGAGGAAGCTTCTGAGCTGCTAGCAATGTTTCCTGAGCTAGGCTCTGATTAGTGAATACATGGCTATATTCACTTTGTTGTGACAATTCAATGAGCTGTACATTTAAGTGTTCTGTCCGTGTTTCTCATGTGTGCTATTCACACAAAATAAAAAAGTTTACATTAGAAAAAGAAAGCACTTTTCTAACAATGCCATAAGAATGTTTTTAAGCAAGTGATGGGTGCACATTTGGGTGCCAGGTTTACAGCACATACCCAGTACAGTCTTAGCTGAACGAGGGCTCCACAAAGATGGAAGGTTAAGCCAGTCAGGGTTCCATGTACCCTTTTGTGATACACACACGGCAGAGTCACTCCCTTTCCCTCACTCTTATTCTCTCCACAATTCTCAATACTTGACAATGTTTAGTTTCACCGGCAAAGGAAGTTGTGTCAACTTCCAAAACATGCCATCATAAACCATTTACCTCAGCAGTTCCCCTGCAGAGCAGCTTCCTGACTTTTAAAATAGGGAGGTAAGAGGTTTCCACAGCTATGTGCATCCAATTCAGAAAGGCCTTAGACAATTTGAAAGGGCTGAAATTCCTTAGATTTGACCCCTGAATCAAGACTCAGACATTGGCTGGGAAAATGAAATCAGAATTGATGGAGAGAAAGACTTAATCAGGTTTGATTCTGCTGTGAGTGCCACATTTTTATCTCATCTTCAACCCTCCACAAGGGGAGAACTGCTTGCCAAACAATAAAACATTGTTTTACACTTGTAGAACTTAGCAACCAATTCTATTATTTCCCTAATCATTAAAAAAGAAATCTAAAACCATAAAGCTATTTCTTGACAACAGAAAGAACATTCATGTTATTTACTACATACCTTTTAAAAACTAAACAATTATATTTGGTGGTGTGAGACGATAGCTCTTATTAACTATCCTTCTAAGTGGATCCGGCCCCAACTCACTATTGCCCTGGGAAATGGTAGGAATAACAGAATAGCTGGTACCAGGGCTCAGCACTGAAAGGGAAGGGTAATGACCAATCAGGAGATTCAGTTTAGTCAGGCTACCTTAGATCTGAAGACAGAGTAGGGTCTGAGCAAGAAAGAGAGAAAACCGGAAGATGTGGGAGCATGAAGCAAAAAGGAGCCAACAATTAAAAGGAGTGACAAACCGTGGCCTTAACAAGTTGCCTTTCGCCTGTTCTTATGTGGCTTGATTTTGTGCCAAGGTATGGACAGAGGGGGGACAGAGGGCATGGCACAGTATGAGCCTCTCCATCTACTGACATAGAGCTGAGAAGCCTGCCTCTGAGAGACGGAATGTCAGAGAACTGAAATTTCCTAATATTTCCCTCGCTCAACTCTAAGATACAGTTCACTGCAGTGTTCACTTCAGGAGCCCCGTACCCTCAAATAAACCACAGGTACCTAACACCAGCAAAAGGAAGCTTTACACACTGTGAAACTAAGCAAAACCAGGACTATAAAAGAAAGAACACAGAACACCACGGAGCACCTGCGCACAAAGTAACTGCTGGTTAACAACCACTATCTGCGTTGTATCTAGTTTTGTTTTCTTCCCCAATCCTTCTACAATTCTGCAAGCAGCCTTTGAAAGTGTGGGTGCATACAGTGTATTTCCCCCATTCTTTTTGTTTTAATGTACTCTTTAGCATGTTTATAAATGTAACTTTTTTTAATAGGGACAGAGAGAGAGTCAGAGAGGGGTAAATAGGGACAGACAGACAGAAATGAAGAGAGATGAGAAGCATCAATCATCAGTTTTTTGTTGCGACACCTTAGTTGTTCATTGATTGCTTTCTCACATGTGCCTTGACCGTAGGCCTTCAGCAGACCGAGCAACCCCTTGCTGGAGCCAGTGACCTTGGGTCCAAGCTGGTGAGCTTTGTTTTGCTCAAGCCTGATGGGCCCACGCTCAAGCTGGCGACTTTGGGGTCTTGAACCTGGGTCTTCAGCATCCCAGTCCGACACTCTATTCACTGCGCCACCACCCGGTCAGGCTAAATGTAATTTTTATCCTTCAGATCTTCGGCCTTCTTTTTGCTCTCTTTGACAATTTAAGAGAATAAAAAAGGGTATCATCTTCCTAAAAATATAATGGTATTACTCTTTTTGTTGTTTTTTTTAAGTTCTCCCACTTTCTGGTTTTTTAATGATTCAGGTAACTTTTGTGAGTTCTGCCCCTCTTCCTCTAAAACTTTCAAATAAAATGTAATAATCATTAAAAAAAATAAATAAAATGTGGGTGCTTAACACACCCTGAGTTGAAAGTGGGAGGAAAAGCAAACCATAGCATAGTCCTCATGAGGCCAGATAAACACGCCCAAGAGGAATTACCACACGGAGCACTGGCCCTGGTATGTGCCCCATGAGCTGGGCTCTCAGGAGCTCCAACTCAGACTTAATGGGGAGCCCTTCAATCACTTTTTTAAAGTGATGAAATGCAGTACATTGACAGTGGGGCAGGACACACATCTCTCTCACCAGGGAAGCTCTGCGCAACCTCCCTCATTCAGATTAAGGAGAGGTAGAGTAGCCATTTTATTATGAAAACGCCCCTGGTTGGTGACCAGACCAACATGGGTTTAACAGGGTAAACAATCAGATGGAGTAACCAACTGTCTCCGTTTCTCCTGGACTGGAGTGTTTCTGGGACAGTCCCAGAGGAGCAAGGAGCAGGGGGTCACTCCACAACAGCAGTGCATGGGTTCCAGGGCAGCCGGGCTCCCAGGACAGGGCCAGTCATTTCACCTCTCTAGGATTCTGTGTCCTGATACAGAAAACGGGGAGGTGGAGCCTTGAGCTCTGCCAGTATTTCTCAAAGTGCCAGTATTTCAGACATCTGTGCCCTAAAAGAGTGTTCCCAGAGGAGGAGGCGAGGGGTGGTAGGAGGCTGCCCTGGTAAAGAGGGGTGTTTTTTCACTCTCATGATTCTATGGTTAAAATTAGCTAATAAAAAGCAGGCAGACTTTTAATCAATTTTATTGTTTTATTTATTTTTAAATCTACAGGTACTACACCCTCTCACTGCATGTCCCCAGGGCAGACCCCTCCCACCACCACTGCCCACTTCCGGTACACCACTGGTGTCTGACGCATGATAGTTTCATACGTTTTTGAATGAATGAATTTTCAACTTCCTTTTAAAGGAGAAAGTCTGAAACTGTTAAACCAGTGGTTCTTAACCATTTTTGAGGTACCAAACCCACCAGTTTCATACGCGCATTCACCGAACCCTTCTTTAGTGATAAATAAAATATGATTTTTTTTTTCCAAATTCAAGACATAAGTATGTTTTTTTGCTGGTGTACAAAATGAGCCATGCATGAACATCACCTTGCTCAAAGAACAAAACCAACAAAGTGCATGAACTTACAACAAATTACGGTATTACTTTATTCTGGCCTCCGCAGCAGAGGCTTCTCCGAACCCCTGAGACCGACTCATCAAACCCCTAGAGTTCGAAAGAACCCAGGTTAAGAACCACTGTGTTAAACTATTACTGAATTAAGTAGAGGCAGTTTTTAGTAATTTGTCATTCAACAGCATGTGGTTTTATCTTTGCCTTACTTCCTCATTTAAAAGACAACCCACCACAAATGTCACATTTGATCATCTTAAGTTGCCCTCTACCAATGCCTAAAAAAATTAACAGGCCCATTAAGTTATTTATACAGCAAACTACTTACAAATTTTGCTCAAGATGGGCAGAGCTAGAAAAGTACCCCTACTGGGAGCAGGTTCAAATCCCTTGGAAGCTAATTTTGGTGAGGTAAGCCACCGTGGCACTGATGGAGGTTCAAATTTGGGCACATAAACTGGCTTCTCTTAAATAGAAAAAAACATATTTATTATCTTTAGCTAATCTTAAATGTCTGCATCTTCATAAACATGATCCCAAGGATGCTAAACTGATTTTTTTTTATTAAGGATTAAGACAAACCACTAGGCTTAAAAATTCTGAAAGAAATCAATGTCAATATCAGGGTTTTCCTTTTTCTGGGAGGCTTTTATTACAAAAATAATATTTCAGAGCTGTCAAAATATTAACATAATCTCTGCAAAGTATATAACCTAAGTATAGAGTGGATAAGGTCCAGTTCTTCACTAAGGTAGGGTTATTTTATGCTGGCTACAATTGGAAGAATCAGAATATTCCATGGGGGAGAGGAGAAGAAAGAGGGAGGGGAAAAGAGGGAGGGAGGAAGAGGGACAGAGAGGGAGGGAAGGGAAGAAAGATAATGAGAAAGTAAAACTCAAATGATTACACTGGCAACCCCACATAATGAAAACCAGAAATGGGTCCACTGTATACATTCATGACATACAGGAAAGGCCAGTAAAAGGTTTCAAAAATATAATGGCAAAGCCTCATTTCTAGAAATTATAGTTCCAACAAACATGCAGGAAGCATGTCTGTGTGTGCCTTTGACAACCCTAGAGAGCAAGAAAGGACTACCTTCATGATAAGCACTGCCCTGAACACAATGCAGGAGTATTCCATTTAATCCTCACAACTCTCTAAGTGTCAGATGCAAATTGAGCACGGAGAGATGAAGTAATTTGCTCCTAGATCTGTAGCTGGTTGAGTGGAGTGGCCACATTCAGTTCAGATCTTAAATCAAGATAAATGGCAAATCTGATATTTGCCATTACCAGTGGTTGAACTCCCACTCAGTTTTCCTTTGAGACTGAATGCAATAAAAAGGGACCATTCAGGCCAGATTGGGGCAGTGGGGGATAGACTGGGATATCTGCATAAGGCATCCTTCCACTGAAAGGGAGCTTCCTGAGAAAACTCACCCAGTAGAAAGCCATCTTTCTGGGCTATCCCTAAAGGCACAGCCCCTGAGAAAACTTCAGGCTCTAAGTGGTACACAGATTCCCATCACTTGTCTAAAATCCCACCTTTAGTTTCTTCCACAAAACACAAGCAAGTCACTTGACCAGGCAGTGGTGCAGTGGATAGAACAGTGATGGGCAATCTTTTGAGCTCAGTGTGTCAAAATTCGCCAAAAAACCGAGCATAACTTGGATGGTGTGTCACTTCGAGAAAAACGGCCTAACTGGAAGTCCCAGAACTAGACGCTCTGTGCCGGAGTTCTGTTGTTTTGGCCTACAGACCTCCGACACAGAGTGTCTACTCTACAGCAAATGTTTTATCCTTGGCTACTGCACCTGGCCATGCAGGAGCCAAGGATGAAACGTCCTTCTCGGCATTTGGCCCCATACTTCTCTAGTATGCAGCCACATGTGGCCGCGTGTCATCAGAAATGGCTACGCATGTCGTAGGTTCGCCATCACGGGGATGGAGCGTCGAACTGGGATGCAGAGGACCAATTCGAGACCCCGAGGTCGCCAGCTTGAGTATGGGCTCATCTGGTTTGAGCAAGGCTCACCAGCTTGAGTCCAAGGTCGCTGGCTCGAGCAAGGGGTCATTCAGTCCACTGTAAACCCCCCACCCCCCATCAAGGCACATATGAGAAAGCAATCAACAATCAACTAAGGTGCCGCAACAAAGAATTGATGCTTCTCATCTCTTTCCCTTCCTGTGTTTCTCTCTCTGACTCTCTCTGTCTCTGTCACAAAATAAAGAAATAAATAAAAATTAAAAACAAATTTAAAAAAAAAAAAACAAAAACACAAGCAAGTCTCTGGCCTACAAACTACATCACTATTAATAGCCGAGAAGAAAAGGCTAAGAAGCGTTCTCCTTCTCCCTAAATAGGCAGAGTGATAAAGAGATTGGAGCTTTGATGCCTAAAACTCGAAATATTTACTCTTCAATAGAACAAGTAAACCCTGCAGTGCCAGGATCAAATATATAAACAGGTTCTACTGCCTCCACAAGCTGCACCCTCTTCCCACCCCTCTACCCCAACACACACCCAAAACGTTAAATCAACTTACAGAACATTATTTCTCAATGTAGATGCTAAATCGTGTACTGTGGTGCCAATTATTTTTTACACAATGTGTACTTTTAAGAACTAGTTTTACTGAGTCCCTTTTTTTTTTTTTTTTTTTTTTTTATTTTATTCATTTTAGAGAGGAGACACAGAGTGAGAGAGAGAGAAAGAGAGAAAGGAGGGAGGAGCTGGAAGCATCAACTCCCATATGTGCCTTGACCAGACCAGTGCAGGGTTTTGAACTGGCGACCTCAGTGTTCCCCGGTCAACACTTTATCCACTGCGCCACCGCAGGTCAGGCCTGAGTCCCTTTTAAATATATTTTTTGCAGAGAGTTTTCCAATATCACAAAGTAGGACTACTCCCCATTTTCTAAGCCAAGGGACTAAATTTCAGAGAAAATGCCAACCACTACTAAATAGCTGATAAACATGATGTCTGGCCAGTAGTCGCCGCCCTCGTGACCGTTCACTTTCAGGTTCTCCATGAATTCAGGCAGATGGTAAAGAAACAGTGGAACCAAAAAATGGCGGGCCATTCCTTTATTAAAGTCTCAAACCAGCCAATGAGCAAAGACACGGGAAAAACCTCTCACTCAGTGCTCCCAAAGCCACTGACGCATTCTCCGGTTCCACAACCAGGAGATTCTTCTCCGTTTCCTCCTAGAATCAAAGGCCCCATCAGTCTCAGTGGAGCTCGCAAAAGCCCCTCACCTCTGGTTCCCCATCTGCACACCTTCTCCTCTCTGCATGAACTGGCTTCTTCTTCAGCACTCTGCGTTCTCTCTGCTCTCCCTCTTCAAACATGGCTTCTTTCTGCCTCTTCTCTGCTCTTTTCAAAATTTTCTGGCACGAAAACCTCTCCTCCAGCAAACATTAGCAAAACAATAGCCCTTCCCAAACAGGAAGGTAATCTGCAATTTCACAGACCCACATGTATCTGGCGATGCCCAGCCCCAATGCAAAATACAAGCGAGCAAACATGAAAATCATATTTTTCAAACTTATTTGACCAACACATAGTGTTTGGATTTAAACCTAAATTCCACAGTCTTTCTGATAATTGCATTCACTTTCCTTTTAACTCTAGTTAGGAATACATGTTTCTATATTAATTTCAATAAATGTAGAAAACAGTAACATAATTTAAATGCAGTCACCCTGTAATCTACCCACACACTCAAAGATGCATACACACCCCATTGACACACAAAGCCCTTATATTCTCTTAATCTTCATAAGGCCTAAGCGACTGACTGCTTGGTTCTTAATTTCCCTTCACTCAAGCTATTGTGCCCAAAACTGCCGCTCTGCTTAAACCACCAAGTCCCTTTATTCTGCTTTGAAATGGTGATCTATTAAGACAAGATTACAGAGCCACTCAGACTAGCTGGCAGCCTTCACTCTGCTACCCGCCAAACTGCCCTCCTAGACAAAATTTTAGATGTTTTTCTCTATCCCCTCCCTGACTCTCAACTCTGTACTGCTCCTTTGTTCCCCAAATGTCCCTGTGTTTTTAAAAGATCTGTGCCAATGACAATAAGAAGGAAGGGAAGGGAGAGAAGGAGAAGGAAAGTGGGAAGGAAAAAAAGAAAGAGGGGCAGAGAGAGATAGAGAAAAAGGAAAGAAAGAAGTGAACAAACACAATTACAGCTTCAGGACAGCAACAACAGCTCTGTAACCTGAAAACCTCCAAGATAAGAGATGACATTTATGCAGATACTGGCAAGTCACAAATTCCGAGGTCGAGGTATGAAGAGGGTTATCTAGTGAAGGAACACAGCCTTCCGGCACTGGCCAGACATCTGTGTGTCTCCACCCCCACTCCTGAGGCAATAAATGCAAAAGTAGGAATAGGAAGCAGGAGGGGTACAAGAGAAGTCTATATTGAAGGATAGCAGTGAGGAAAACAAAGTTCTCCTTAAAAAACAAACAAACAAACAAAAACTGCCCCAAATATTCTCACCAATGAATGATGGAAAGCAGTTTTACACCATGAGCGAACATTAGTATAAAATTTGAAAACTACTATTCAAAGGTACCTGCCAATGTTTGCAATCAATTGCCTTATAGTAAGCAGCATTAAAGTTCAAATTTCCAAGGGTTTAAATCACTTGCGTGCAAAATGGGTGTAAAATTAAATTGCAAGGGAGAAGGGTCAGATCTGATCTTCTTCCACAGCAGAAGCTTCCACAGGCTGTATCAGCGGCCTAGGTCATATGACTTCCTAGAACTTTATCCTATCATCCCGGTTCGCTTTAAAGGATTGGGAACTGATGAGGCTGCCTTGACTATATTTGATTCTAGGGAGCCTCTGACACTGTACAGTGTATTTCTCTCGAGACACTCTGCTCTCTTTTTCTGTACATGCTAACTCACTAATAATACTAAACTTTCATATGAACAAATGGACTGAAGGACAGTGTTAAGTCCAAGTGCCTTCCAAATAGGTTCAGGGAACTCCAGTGTTCTCTGGACTTCAACCTTCCTTCTATCACCCCTAAGCACCACCACCACTCCTCCACTCACCTATGCCTGATGATTCTAGAAAAGAAGGGCTCTCCTAGATCCCAAGGTGATTATGCTTTTTAAAACAAAAAAAAGTGCTTGATGGAACTTAAATCAAGAGGTTGGGTTGTATGTTCCTAATGAGAAAACTGTCAAGCCTAGAAAATGAAACCAGTTATTTCTAGTAAATAACTCTTTTTAAGTCAATAAATATTTATTATTATTATTATTATTATTATTAATTTGTGGTAAAATACCCAGAATATTAAATTTACCATTTTAAACATTTTTAAGTGTACAGTTCAGTGGCATTAAGTACATCTATACTGTGCAACCACCAACCCCATCTATCTATCTCCACAGCTCATCTTGCAAAACTGAAACTCTACACCCACGAAATAACTCCCCATTTCTTTCTCTCTCCAGTCCTTGGCAACCACCATCCTACTTTCTGTCTCTCTGAATTTGACTACTCTCAGTACTTCATATAAGTGCAATCATACAGTGTTTGTTTTTCTGTGACTGGCTCATCTCATGTAGCATAATGTCCTCAAGGTTCAGTCATGTGGTAGCATGTGTCGGTCTTTTTTTCCCTTTTAAGGCTGAATAATATTCCATTGTATGTTTGTACCATGTTTTGTTTATCCATTCATATCTGTAGGACACTTGGGTTGCTTCCATCTTTTGGCTATTGTGAAAATATTGCCATGAACATAAGTGTACAAATACAGTTGACACTTGAACAACGTGTGGTTAGGGGCACTGACCTTTTCCTCACCCCACAGTCAAAAATCTGCAGATAACTTTTAAAAATAATTTCTATGTATTGATTTTAGTGAGAGAGGAAGGGGGAGAGAGAGACAGGAGCTTCGTGCTGCTCCTAAATGTGCCCTGACTGGGGACTGAACCAACAACCTCTGTGCCTCTGGACAATGCTCCAACCAACCGCGCTATCTGGCCAGGGCTGCGGACAACTTTTAACTCTCCAAAAATTTAAATACTCCAGTTTTTCCTAGGTATCTGTAGTAGATTGGTTTCAGAACCCACCATGGATTCCAAAATCCACAGATGATTAAGTCCCCTGTATAAACTAGTGAAGATCAATATGTAACAGTGGCCCTCTGCATTCGCAAATTCCTAATGGCGGATTGAAAACTGTACAGGGATTTACTGAAAAAAATAATCTGCATACAGGCTGGGCAAATGTAGGTTTACAGTTGTGAGTTTACAAAACACAGAGTATATTATTATTCATTAATTATTGTATTGTTTATTTGTATTATAACTGTAAACCTACTTTTTCCCATCCCTGTATAACTGAATCCCTATAGTTCAAATTCATATTTTTCAAGGCTCAACTGCACCTATTTGAAACCTTGCTTTCAATTCTTTGGGTATACTAGAAGTGAAATATTTGGATCACAGTAATTCTGTTTTTAATTGAGAAACCTCCATACTATTTTCCATAGCAGCTGCAACCATTGACAATCTCACCAGTAGTGCACAAGGGTTCCCTTTTCTCTACAACCATACCAACACTTGTTTGCTGATGATAGCCATTTTGAGAGGTGTGAGGTGAAACCTCACTGTGGTTTTAATTGGCATTTCTGTGATGCTGATCATCTTTTCATATGTTATTGGCCCATCTGTGTGCCCTCTTTGGAGAAATGTCTATTCAGATCCTATGCCTATTTTTTAATAGGATTGTTTGTTTTCTTGAGTTATGTAAGTTCTTTATAAATTCTCGATATTAACCCCTTATCAAATGTATCATTGTTCTCTCATTTAGTAATTTGTCTTTTTCTGTTGTTGATGGTTTCCTTTACTGTGCAAAACTCTTTAGAGTGATGTAGTTTCATTTGTTTTATTTTTCTTTTGTCTCCTTTGACTGAGGAGATATACCCAGAAAAAAGTACTAAGAGCACTGTCAATGAGTTTACTGCCTATGTTTTCTTTTAAAAATTTTATGGTTTCAAGTCTTACATTTAAGTCTATAATCCATTTTGAGTTTATTCTCATCTGTGG
The DNA here is from genome assembly GCA_037038555.1 of Rhynchonycteris naso. NCBI lineage: Eukaryota > Metazoa > Chordata > Mammalia > Chiroptera > Emballonuridae > Rhynchonycteris > Rhynchonycteris naso. The sequence continues at coordinate 66,580,894 of CM072997.1, forward strand.
TATAAGAAAGTGGTCTAGTTTCTTTTTTTATTTTTTTGCATGTATCTGTACAGTTTTCCCAATACCATTTATTGAACAGTCTACCTTAACCCACTGTATAATGATGCCTCTTTTGCCATAGGTCAATTGATCATATATATATAGGCATGGGTTTATTTCTGGGCTCTTGATTCTGCTCCATCAATCTATGTGTCTTTTTATGCCAGTACCATGCAGTTTTGATTACTATAGCCTTGTAGTATAGTTCGATATCAAGTAACAAGATACCTCCAACTTTGTTCTCATTTCTCAAGATTGCTGTGGCTATTGGAGGTCTTTTGTGATTCTACATAAGTTGCTTTTAACCAAATATTCAGAAAATAAAATATAGAAGAGTTTAGGCTCTATCTCTAAGTTTTCCTTCATCAAAACTCATTCATCATAATTGCTCAAACTTCCTCTGAGCCCTTTCTCTATGCCTCATCCTCCATAATAAAGCCAGGGTATTATCTACTTCAGTCTCTTGAAGGTATCCCTTCTACTATGTAGAATCTGAGAATTTTTTTCCCTAATGATGATGATGACTTAGATTATGGGGAGAGACAAGAGGCAGAAAGAAATAAAAGAGTGCAAGCATGTGCTGAGAGTAACATACCAAGACAAGACCATTCTGCATTTAAAAAATAAAGAAAACTCGAAAGGCCACCACTTTCTTGTCCAAAATCCTCGAAAGCTCATCCCATACAAAAACATATATAAATTCACAAATGGAATTAAATGATTAATAAATATTTGAAATAAGTTCATGAATAAAATAAAAAGTCACATTATAACATTTTTTCAACTTTTAAAGCAAGAATTTCCTCAAATAGTAATAATCTGCATGTTGATTAGTAAGTGCAAATAAACATAATCTTGGAATTTAGAAATCTGTATCTATCAAGAACCAACTTAGAAATTTATATCTATCAAGAACACTAAAATATTTATCCTTTCGGGTTTAGAAATGCCATTTCTAGAAAACATTCCTTAGGATACCATCAGGAATTAAAAATAATATTTATGTACACAAACTGGAAATAACCTAAATGTCCAACAACAACACAGGGACTGGTTGAATGAACTATAGTATAGTGCAGAAAAATATAATAATTGAAAATATTTGTTAATAAATTATTACACAGAAAATGTTCAGGTTATATCATTAACTAGCAAAAGGCTGCATATAAAACCATGTATATACATTATGATCTCATCATATTTGCTTTAAAATAGGAGATTATCAAAATAATTAGATCAAGAAACCTAGTTCCAAATGCCTTCCTAGCGATTTTTTAAGTTGTGGAACGTTCAATACCTTTCCTAAATTCTCAGTCCTTAGTGTCATTTGTAAAATGCTGAAAAAATTAACATCTATCTCACAGGATTTGGTAAATGAAGTAAACTATATGAGGCAATAAACTCATATTATAAAATAAATATTAGTTGTTCCTATTACTTTCAGAATTAAAATAAAAAGATTTTCATTAAAAACTGTGGTCATTAGCAATAGCCAAACATAAAACAAAACAAACGGTGAGCTCCAAGCTTCAGACCATATGCCCTGGGTACTCAATCATCCACTAGTACAAATGGGACAATGGGAGAATCACCATTATGTGTTCAATTCTGCCATATCATAGATAATTAATTGGAGACATCAATGAAGACCATGGTGGCAGACAACAGTGAGAATAAAAGGGCATATAAAATCATTTTTATTAAAGGGGTAGCAGTGCAGAGAGACGAAAGAATAAAATCTTAGGAATCAAGGTTCTCAGAGGTCCTTGCCAGTTAGCTCAGTTGATTAGAGTGTCATCCCAAAACGACAAGGTTGCAGGTTCAATCCCAGGTCAGGACACATATAGGAAGTGACCAATGAATGCACAGCTGAGTTAAACAAATGGGTACTTCTCTCTCTCTCTCTCTCTCTCTCTCTCTCTCTTATCTCTCTCTGCCCCCATTTCTCTGTTTCTCTAAAAATTAATAAAATAAAAAAGATTCGGCCATACCTGTGGTGGCGCAGTGGTAAAGCGTCGACCTGGGGACACTGAGGTCGCCAGTTCAAAACCCTGCACTGGTCTGGTCGAGGCACACATGGGAGTTGATGCTTCCAGCTCCTCCCCCCTTTCTCTCTCTCTCTCTCTCTCTCTCTCACTCTGTGTCTCCTGTCTAAAATGAATAAAATTTAAAAAATTTAAAAAAAAAGATTCTCAGAGCATCTCAAATATAAAATGATCCTTGTGCTTCAAGTGGAAATCTTGTTTACCTCCTATTTTTGCAAATAAAAAGAAAAAAATGGCTCCCTGAAACATTAAGTAATACAATTAGTTACTAGCAAACAAAATCTGAAATGTCAGTATCCTTCCTGATTCAAAATGTTTAAAAAATGAACTAATTAAATGCAGATGACAGGGGGAGAAACCAATAAAATTCTGAGAGTTATGGTTTTGTAAGAAATAGATGACCAATGGCTTTAGAAAACCTGTTTTTGCTTGGTGGTTGAAAAATAAATGTAAGTGCATGTAACAAACATTTAAAATCTTCAGTGTACAACATGGACCTACACTGGAGTGCTAACCAATAGTGTTATCAGATAGTAAAAGAAAGCCTGAGACAGATGCAGTGATCTCTTTCACGGCCATGGGACCCATTTGATGATGAAAGTTCATCTGAAATTCCATTTTCCTTCCATTGCAACCACCTGCCCTTCCCCAACCACGTCTGAATATCTTATAAACTGGAATCCAGGAAGAAAAAAATCTAACCCTGTCCATAGAGAATTCAGATACTTTTTGTGTGTGTGTGACAGAGACAGAGACAGAGAGAAGGACAGACAGGGATAGACAGCCAGGAAGGAAGAGAGATAAGAAGCATCTCATTGATTGCTTTCTCATATGTGCCTTGAGGGGGGGGGGGCTACAACAAACTGAGTGACCCCTTTCTCTAGCCAAAGACCTTGGGCTTCAAGCTGGTGAGCCTTGCTCAAACCAGATGAGCCCTTGCTCAAGTTGGCAACCTCGTGGTTTTGAACCTGGGTCTTCCACATCCCAGTCCGATGCTCTATCCACTGCGCCATTCCCTGATTAGGCAAGAATTCTGATACTTTCAACAGAAAAGTCACAAGAGAACTCTTGATGTTAATTTCATCACTCCTTGATGACATTAAATCAGTTGTGATAATTTAAAGTTATCTCATCTGCCCTCTCCACCATTCTAAGGCATTGTCCATTAAGTGAAACATTATGCCTTCTATCCATATATCAACCTATTACAAAAAACTCAGCTACTGCACCCTGTAAAGTAGCTTTTATTTCACAAGATGAGAAAGGTGTACTAAAGTTCTGCAAAAAATTACCATCCCTTTGATTTTAGGTTATTTTCCAACAAAACATTCATTGTAATCCAATTTTCTTATCCAAGTGAAAAATTGTAGAAAGTAACTATTGGGTAAACAATTGTAGAAAGTAACTGTTGGGTAAACAAATGTTTTTTAAGTGTACTGCTTGTATTGGGGCAGTGCCATAGGGAAGGCTGTAGTGCTTGCCCTCAGGGCGGCAGATTGCAAATTGTGGATTGCCTTCCTGCTTGGTAGGGGCCATTGTTTGCTATTGTTTGCTGGAGAAGGGGTTTTTTACCCTCAGCCAGTTTTGTAGAGAGAAAAAAAGAGACAGAGAACTGAGGGGCTTGGGAGCCCTGCTGAGGGGGAAGCTATAACTCCAGTAAAGCCAGAGAATGGGTTGGGATTTGGGAGCCCTGAGTGAGAGGGAAGCGAACTTCCCTGCCTGTCTGCTCGTCCGCAGTTATGAGACTAATAAATGAAATGGCCCACCATTTTCTGGCTTCACAGTTCTTTTACCGTCTGTCCGAATCCAATGAGAACCTGCACGGCCATGGCAGCAGCCACTGGCTTTACAGTAACCTATGTGTCTGACCCCCAACTCTTTTCTTTACACCAGCCCAGCAAAGCAATTATCCATGTTTTAATCTGAATTACACCATTATTTAACAAGTGAAACGTACATTTCTGAATTACACCATCATTTACCAAGTGAAAGGTACATTTATAGGATTAAATATCCAGGACTGATTCCATAAGAAAAGCCAAATTTGTATGCAAGTTATTCACAAATACTGACTTAGTCCAGTTAAACTGACATAACAAAATACCACAGGCTGGGTGGCTTATAAATAATAAATCTATTTCTCATAGTTCTGGAAACTGGGAAGTCCAAGATCAAGGCACCAGCAGACTTGGTATCTGGTTCAGAAATTAGTATTTTTTTACTGTGTGAAAGACACCAGGAAGGGTTCTGGGACTAACCCCATTCACAAAGGTTCCACCCCTTAATGCACTCACATTGGCAGTTAGGATTGCAGTTTATGAATTTTGAGGAAACATTAACATTCAATCCATTGCATGCTCTTTTAACACATAACTGATGATCACCAGTCTCTTCATTACAAGGTACATTATAGGAATAACCTTCAGTAATGAAACTCACATGACAATGCACTTTTTCCTAGCAAGCAGTCATTCACTCACACCTGTCCTCTCTCTCTACCTGTCAGGAATGCACTCTTTTTCATTCTCTTTTTGTCTCCTCTCCTCCTTTCTCTTTTCTCCTCCAGGATCTCAGTCCTTAAGGCTGCTGGCCAAGGTAAATATTAAGTATACCCATAAAAAGAGCACACTGACCAGCAAGTCCCTCTCACATAACTGAGACACTATTTTTCTTTGAAGGTTTGGGGGCAGCAGGTCATTATTTGATGGAATGAGCCAAAGCAAGACTGGTGTGAGCCTCCTGAACAATGACAGTTCTCACATAGCTCGCCATTCTGAAAGCCAAATTGACAGGAGTAAGCTTCTCATTTCTTATCAAGCCATTACAAGAACCACCAGGTCTATACTGAGTCCATCTAAAAACCATCTGAAGAAAGAGCAATTGCTTTGTCTGTAGAATATTCTTCGTTAATTATTCAGAAATTCTAAGTATTGGGGAATGCAAATGATAATAGCCCAAATGATTCTTTTAACTCAAATAATAATTGAAAAATACAAGAAACAAAATCATTGGCTAGAATTTTGTATGAAAAAAAGTCCTTATTTTTAGAGCACATATTCCTACCTAAAAAAAAATGACGTATAGCCTGCTTCAAAATTTGATGAGATAATAATTAATAAGCTACCGGAATTGCATAATTGGGAGGCTAAAAGCAACCTCAGATCACAAAAGACCAGTTGTTCCACTGCACAGATGAGAAAATAAGGCAGAGAGAAATTAGGTGCTTGTACCAATTTGAGGAAAGTTTTACTAGAACTTGAATGTTCTGATCCTCAATCAATACTTTCTGCATCTCTGTCCTAAACCTACAAAGAAGAAAATGCATTAATATTACCTTTTATGACAATAGCACAAAGAATTTTTCATTCCCAAACAGAAAATCACCAAAAGGTTAATCCCACATTTATGAATACCATAGCAACACACATCTTTTAAAAAATTAAATTTGGAAAAAGCATTTATTATAATTCCAGAGAATAGATTACTGAGCCCAAACAAGCATTAAATCAAGAAAATTCGTCAAATACATGATAATGCCACATTATTAAATAATATTTTGTTTCTCGTCATTAAGCTAACAGCATAATACAGTAGTTATACCAAATTATCATTCCAGGAGAAACCATCCGGTTTTATTTTTTTCACGGCAGATATTTTACTGTCAATCAAGACATATCTACAGTGGCCCTTCCTGTCCCTGCCCAGAGATAAGTGTAGTATAAAGGCTATGCTTAAAACTACCAAGGTTTGGGCTATTCACAGACTCAGCCAAAAGTCACTGAATTGAGGCTGCTCCATTTTCAACCAACATGCTGGGTATCCATATTGTTGTCCATATGGTACTATAACATGGAATTGTTCTGGCCACCAATGCCTCCTTTCGGTACCCAACAGTGAGGGTAAATACAAAAAGATACAACTGTTTTACTGGGAAAAATTCCAATTCATTCTATTATTTTTTAAAATTGATTTGAGAGAGAGAGAGAAGCATCAATTTCTGGCTCCAGTTATATGTGCATTCATTGTTTGATTTTTGTATGTGACCTGACCAGGGATCAAACCTGCAACCTTGGTATATCAGGATGATGCTTCAACAAACTGAACTACCCAGCCAGGGCTATTGAGGCAATTCTTTATAGAAAGAAATACATAAGACTGAGGAGAATATATTCAAATTCACAATTCTATCCTCAACAAGGGCATTATAAACTCCATTTAATAGAAATAAAGATCTTGGATAATGGCATTTCACAGATATGTTCTCAGCTTTGAAATAAATGATAGAAGAAAAACAAACAGGATACTGATGGAATTACTCCTATAAAAAAAGCATTTTATTTCACAAAGGGCTATACAACAGGCTCCTTTAAATCATATATACATTATAGAATGCCACAAAAAAAGAAAATGTATGCACAACATATTAAAAGGGTTCTGAAAGTGAGTCGTACCAGTGATAACAATATTAGACCCTTAGTGGTCACAGGTTGGATGTCAGAATGTGTTATCTAGGCTAGAGAAGAGGAGCATGATGCAGAACTTATAATTCTGGACACAACTATACACTTGCATTTTTAGAGAACTGAAGGAGTCTGAATGGTTAAAGACAGCATTGTCACTGCTATAATAAGGAACAAAATAGACACCTTTCCAGATGTCTGTAGCATCCTGTGGTATACAGAACATACTGAATTATTACTCTGAACATTAATTATAAACTTTCATTTTCTGTACAGGCCATAAATCACTTTTATTTGAATCAGTGGCCTGACAGAAACTGACCAACTTTCTCCATGTCAATATGAGAACATTTGCTGTGACTGATAGCTGAAAGCGGCTGACCCCTTTGTGTAAACAAGTCACAGGGCTGTGCAAAGGAGGAGAAAACTGTTCAGGAAGAGGAAAAACTGAATTTCCCATTCTTGACTATTACATTACTTTTTAATTTTTTAAGGCAAAGAAAAAAGTCTAAGCATAAAGCTGTCTCAATTCTCTAACTGTATTTTTCTCCAATTTAATGAACAGCCTGGGACCAGCTTTCTACATACAGGTCATTAGCTGGCATGCTTTTGTTTTTCAAAATGTAAGGGTACATGGCCTGACCTGTGGTGGCGCAGTGGATAAAGCGTCGACCTGGGAACACTGAGGTCGCCAGTTCAAAACCCTGCACTGGTCTGGTCAAGGCACATATGGGAGTTGATGCTTCTAGCTCCTCCCCCCTTTCTCTCTCTCTCACTCTCTCTCACTCTGTGTCTCCTCTCTAAAATGAATAAATAAAAATAAAAATAATGTAAGGGTACACATCTCTTTCTAATACATTAGCTCGCTAAAAGTGACCCTGGCCAGAATTTATCAGTCAGAAGTGATTAGATACCATTCCGCAAGGTGTAGTAGAGGTGTAGAGCCCCTACTATGTGTCAACACAGAACAACCTGCTGTTCCTGAGAGGCTTATTTTTGAGAGAGAGAGAGAGAGAGGGATTGCAAGGTTAGATATGAATTTTTATTTTCTATAAATGAACATTTGCTCTAGAAGCAATTCTAAATCAGCAAACACACCCACTTTTCACCCCTTTTCACAGTAAGTCTTAGTGCTAGACAGGATCAATGAGGTATCTATCTGTGCTAGATTCCAATCATTTAAAAATAGGTCTTTAAATCTGTTCCTTTTGTGCAACTCAGTCTCTGCATGTAGACAGCTCACTTAGTTCTTAAGCAACAATATTGCCCATTGAAAAAAGGCACCTTTCAAAAGGTACTTTCTGTTCCCAGGAAGCTTTGTCTGTTGCCATTTACAGCAACAAAAGGCAAATTCTGCCATCCTCAATAGCAGTTTTCTTAGACAAACAGAAACAGCAAACAAAGTAACAGCAAAAGCTTAAGAAATAAAACCAAGGTGAGTTGGGGGCAGGGGAAAAGAGATGGAATGGAAGTGAGAAATGGGAGTCTAAACTCTACTCTGTGATCTAAGGAATTCAGCCTTTCAGAAAAAGGGGGTGAGGGGAGAAGAAACGGGTGTAAGATTTTCAGTTGAAAAAAAGAAGTGGGTGCTGCTATCCCGGTTTTGTTTCAATAATACAAGGAAAGCTATGGCAGGCAAAATTTAGTTTAGTGACTAAGACCGATTCAATGAAAGTAGCATAAGTTTGTTCACGACACAGTGCGGTTACCCAAGCAAATTTGAGATTTATACAAGCAACAGTATGTCAATTCTTTTAAATGTTTTAGGTGTGTTCTGGTACCAAAATAAAAGTATGGTTATTCACAGGAAACATCTATTGATTTTATATCACCATTTTGCAGGCTGTGCACCGTCCTGTCATTTCCTCTTTTAAATAAACAGTTAATGGCCTGTAGAGTTCGAAACCTTACAAACTATTGTCACCTATTTCCAAGACCTGAAATAGCGGACGAGGACTCAATGTCACCAGTGCAAACCAAATAGCGGTCAGAGGCCAAGGAGTCTCTAAAGAAATCGTGAAGCAAAGTCCCGGCAATCCATGTGCTAGAGTGAAACGATTGGGAAGTGTGCACAGCCTCTCCGCCCGAGCGCCCGGAACGTTCCCAGCTGTCAGGTGGGTGACGGCGAGCCTCGGCGGGTAAGCCCTGCCTAGCAGCGCGGCGCGCTCGCGGGGTGGACAGGGACATGCCCAGCCGAATGCAGCGCGTCCCACGGCCGGCCTCCGCTCACCTTTGTTCGCCTGCCCTCTCTGCGAGGAGACAGGGGGCCAAGAAAGAGTGCCAAAGGGTGAGCCCAACGCTTGCGGCCCCTCGCCAGCGCGTGGCGGAATCCATAGGCAAGCCAGACCCCTCTGGATCACTGAATGGCAGCCAGACCAGTTCGGCAACAACAGTCGGGAGGCGTGAGAATAAGCGCTGGGGGCGCGGGTGCGTGAACCACAGAGCACGCGAGTGTGCGCGCAAGGGTGTGCGTGTGTGTGTGTGTGTGTGTGTGTGCGCGCGCGCGCGTGTGCTAGGGGGAGGGGAGGAGCGCTCCAGCCCTTCTTACCTCTCGAAGAGAAGCCGCACCATGAAGATGCAGAAGGCCAGGGGGAAGGCGAGATAGAGGTCCTCAGCCTGCGGAAAGGTGGCTTCCTCCGTGTTCTTCAAGTCCGCCCAGGTGACATTGTGCGGAAGCCAAAACCTCTCGTTCCAGAACCAGGCTAAGATCCCTGCCATTTTGCTTTGTCCACTCCTGTCCTGGCTCCCGTGGCACGCCGAGCTCTTGGCCGTGCAGGGCGCCCTGGGATGCGCGCGCGGCTGGCCCAAGCCTGTGCTGCCACCGCCTCCTCCGCGACCGCTTCTCTCGAAGGCTCGCGGCGAGCCCCGATTCTCTTCTCCCTCTGGCCAAGCTGGGGAAAGGAGCCGCCTCACCCGTCACATGGCAGCTAGGGCCGCTCGCCCTGATTGGCTCTCCCTCGTGTCAAGCAGCGAGGCACACGCGGCCAGCTCGCCCACACCCGGGGCAGGGCGCAGCCGCTGCGCCGTGGGCGCAGGGGCACTGCTCCGGGGAGAACTGTCTGCCCCTGCGCTCAGAGTGTTCTCGCTCTGCGCTTAAGACAGCTTGTTAGGGCAGGTGCCCCTCATCCGCCCCAGCCCCCAGACTTGGTCGCACATGCTCAGAACACCCGCCCCTGCCCCGCTGGAGTTTCAGGGGTCTAGGTCCGCTTCCCGTGCGCCTGCAGTCAAAGCAGAGTCAAGTAGGGGCCGGGGCGATCTTAAGAACCATCCCTGCTCTGAGAGAAAAAAAATGGCTAAAGGAGAAGTAGTGGGCTCAAAGAGCAAAGGAGGAAAAACTAACAGGAAAGGAGTCATCCACCCCAACTCTTGGAAAGGCAGGGCGAAAATCAGGAACTCGTGGCAAGAATGGTTGGCAAAAGCCATCTACCTCTACCCCATCTCAGACCTTCCTGCCTCCTTATGCTACTGCTGGTCACCAGAAGCAGTTCCCCAAGGGACAAGGCCCTGTTATTTTAATTTATGATGTGGGAGAAGAAATTAGGTATTTAATTGCTCTTTGATGATGATGAAGATGACGATAGCAACTGCAGCATTCTGTAGAACTGCTCCTCTGGAGGAATCTCCCAAATGCCACTAGACCACATTAGGCTTCACAGATCAGTGGAGAACTTTGCTATTTGACAGGCTCATTATTAATGTCTTTCAAATCTGAAACCTTTAAGCCATTAGGCCTGTGAGGCCTAACAAGTACCTTCTCTCTCACAATATATTTCCTCATTGATTGGGGAACTGTGTGTGGATCAGTTCCTTTTTCTCACAATCATTCATTTGCTGCTTGGTTCTGCCAGTAAATTCGACTGGACCTTCCCAAGGGGGCCTGTAAACAAGCGCTCAAGGCACACTTTTTTACTGTCCCTTTCTTTCCAGCTACCACCCTCTTTTTACACCTTCCCTTTAAAGCAATGCTAATAATTACCCGTATGTATTGCTTTCAGTTTCTCTTCCCTCCATTCTCTTTTGTTCTTCCATTTGGGCATTTGTCCCTCTCTACTGCACTGAACTGCTCAAAGTCACCAATGATGTCCATGCTGCTAAACTCCAAGGTCGGTTCTCAACACCTCTATTAGTAGCATTTGGCCAAGGTATTCTGTCCCTGACTCGAAACTCATTCTTGTCTTGGCTTCCAGAAACCACATTTTTCTGCTTTTCTCCTACCTTGTGTAGCCACCATTTACCAAGTCTTCTTGCTGGTTACTCCTCGTCTTCCTAACCCCTTAAAGTTGGAGTGGCTTGGGAGTCATTCTTTTGTCCTCTGCACTTTTCTGTCTACCTTCATTCACGTTGTGATCCAATTCAGTACCATGGCTTTCACGTTTATACTGATGGCTCCCAAATATATATCTATAGCCATGAACTTTTCCTTGAACTTCACACTTCTAAATCCACTAACATCTCAATGACTTAACTTTGATATCTAAGAGCCATTTCCTGTCTAAACTACTAATCTTCCTCTTAAAATATTTCCTCCTATTGTCTTGGCTCAGGCCAAACAACTTGGAGTCATCTTTTTGCTTTACTTTCCCAAATCTCCTTTCTTATCTGCCAGAAATCTTATCCACTCCATCTTTAAGCCAGAATCACACCATCTCTTACCACCTCTTCTGCTACCATCTTGGTCCAAACAACTGACATTTCTCACATGAGTTATCCCAGTAGCCCCCTAACTCAGCCAGAGTGATTCTGTTGAACTGTAAGTCAAATCACTTCTGTGCTTTAAAGCCCCACTAGTTCCCTCCCTGTCCATCCCCAAGTGGAAGCCAAAGTCTTTTCAGTGCCCTAAGATATTTAACTCTATATTAATTCTCTGACCACATCTACTCTTTCCTTTCCGTCTCTCTTACTCTTCTTTGGTTACATTGGCCTCCCTTCCCTTCCTGCAAAACACCCAGCATGCTTTTTTATATCTCTAGAAGTTTATTCCCTAACTATTCATGTCGGCTCTTTCTAGAATATCACTCAGTGAAGCCTTCCATGGCCACCCTAGTTAATCTATAACCTTCACTCCCTACCCCCACTTTTCTCATCCAGCTTTGCTGTTTTGTTTTCCTTCAAAGCATGTATCACCATCTAACACAATATATATAGCATTTTACTTCTTTGTTGGTCTCTCTACACACACTCTAAAAGCTAAGCTTTGAATGTTGAAGACTTGTATCTATCACTACTCTATTCTTAACACTTAAAATAGTGCCCAGCCCATATTAGGTACTTCATAAACCATTGAATCAATGAATCACCATTACTTCAGCCTCCCAAAAATCTCTAGGAGAGGGAGGGAAATATGAATAAATAATTGTGTTAAATGTTTATATACTCACTTTTGGTGATGGGTATGCAACACAATTGAATGATAGGATAACCTGGAGATGTTTTCATTGTACATATGTACCCTGATTTGTTGATGTCACCCCATTAGAATTAATAATAATAAAATATATATATATATATAAAATGTTTATATACTCATGTGAAGAACAGTGTGGGCATAAAGAAGGGATTAGTTTGAGGTGGAATAAGGGAGGTGTCCTTGAAGTGAGTCATCAGGGAGCAGGTGTCACCATCCATACTTTAGACCATGCAGCAAGCTGCTCAGTGTTACTGATGACCCTCCAGAAAGATGCCTTGGCATCAGCTGCATTCTTAAAGGCCACAGGATGTTTGTTAACTTCTCTTGCCATCTTTGTTACAGGACATCATGTCATGCTAGAGCCTGGCCTTCTCGGCCAGACAGACTCCCTCAATGGCTACCTCTGGTCCCTCATATCACTCTCTTATATTACCTAACAATATCTTGCCTTCTACCCTACGACTTCTCTGCTGTCTAGCAGTTCCTGCTGTCTCTCCAAGCACATACAACAGGAAGTGTTGGTGAGTTAATTCCCTGGGGCCTGAACTTTGGCCAAGGGCAATGAATAAATATTTATTCCTTTCCGTCCCCTGCCCATTGGGCCACAGAGGAGCTTGAAACAACCTCTCTGAAAATATCCTGTGATGCAAGGCAATTAGCTTACTTCAAAATTGGGGCCAGCCCAGTAACTTACTCCCTTGCATTTCTTCTCTCTCTTTCTCTCCTTCACTTTCCTTTTCCCTCATTCCGGTATCTATGAAATTACACTTTCCCAGAATTGCTATTTTTTCTGGAGAAGACAAGCTAAGATAGTAATTGTTTCCTGTTCATCAACTTTGAGAAGGTGGTGGGATTTCAGGAACATTTTGAAAGATGAGTTTTGTTGAACGATGAAATGATAACTTACTACCTCTCTGTGAATCTTATTTTCAAAGAGCATTTTGATGGCCACTGTTGTAGGTTGTGTACCAGTAGTTCCTATCTTGCCTATGTTACTCAACTGTCATGAGGCTCACACAAGATAATGCATATGGGTAAGGAGCTTGTAAACCAGTGGTTCTTAACCTTTTCTGAGGTACCTAACCCACCAGTTTCATATGCGCATTTACCGAACCCTTCTTTAGTGATAAATAAAATATGATTTTTCCCCCAAATTCAAGACATAGGTATATGTTTTCTTACTGGTGCACAATATGAGCCGTACATGAACATCACCTTGCTCAAAGAACAAAACCAACAAAGTGCATAAACTCACAACAAATTACGGTATTACTTTATTCTGGCCTCCGCGGCAGCGGCTTCTCCGAACCCCTGAGACAGACTCATCAAACCCCTAGGGTTCGATAGAACCCAGGTTAAGAACCACTGTTGTAAACTCTTCACCTCTAGACACATGTACATTACTGCTAACTTCTCTTTAATCTGTCCAGCACATCTTCCTCAGGCAACAGCCCCTTCCTACTACCCTCCATCCAAACAATCACCCCATAAATACAATAAAGTGAAATATTCCATGTCTAACCACATTTTATTGGTTCAGGGATGGACCCTGGGTCCAAGATAGCAATTAAAGTTCTTCTTTAGGTATTGATTGGGGCATGGGTCAGGGCAATCTTTCTCTGTACATGTGAACTCTAGAATTTCAAACTCAGAAGCTGTTACCCCCAGGCTTCATCATATGGATAAGAAAAGTAGAAGCTAGCTTCCACCAAGAGAGAAGAGTAAGTCACAGCTGTAGCATGAAGTAAAGATAAGGGACATATTTCCACATAGTACCCGGGGGCCAACTGCTTTCTCATCTGCGAAACAGTCTTATTTATATCTTTTTTTTTAAATCCCAATAAAAATCTCAGTTTTTTTAATTCAGTTTCTGTTATTTTAATCCAAAGAAGTCCCACTATACAAGACATTGCTTTTAGAGTACACATCCTTAAAACTGTGCTGACCTCAGCTCAGGACCTAAGGAAGGTTTGGCTCAGGAAAGACACAGCGCAGCTCTCCTGCCAAGAAGGCCTCTTTATACCGGTGCAGGAAAGACGTCTACTTGTTGACCCAGGAAACCAAAATGCAATTTATTCATCAACATGTTTGTAGCCAATAGTTGGCCTGTAAACAGAAGATTTAAGAAGAGAACAAAGGTAAAGAAAAGGTTTTCGTTGGGGGTGCAGCGTGACACTGCCCACGCTGCATATTGAGAACATGTGCTTTGCGCCCTGAGTAGGAAACATTATATAAGAATACACCTTTTTTTTTTTCCCCCAGGCAGCAAAGCTGAGCATTACTTCTCATTCTTAGGCACACAGCCAGGCCTTAGTCCTTTTGCATATACAGTGTGTCCGTAAAGTCATGGTGCACTTTTGACTGGTCAAAAGTGCACCATGACTTTACGGACACACTGTATTTAAGCACACTTCTTAGATGCAAGAGAACAGCCAGGAGTTTAGTTGAACTTCCACTATGAATTACATAACACAGAGACTTATAGTACTTGTTCTACATAAAGAACACAAAATCTATTTGGGGAATACGATATGGTCATGTAAAAAGCCACATAGCAATACAATCTGGCACCAGTCAGGATGGCACTGGACAGTATATAAGTGCCCAAGTATTGACAGTAACAAGGGCGTTCAGCTCAAAGGAGGAGAAAACATTCTGCATTGAAGAGGTTAAAGAGAGCTTCGAGGAGCAGGCAGAAATGAAATCTGACTTTGAAGAATGAGTAGATTTTGAAAAGGCATGTGCAGAGAAAAAAAAGTGAGGAAGATTTGCTTTGGGACAATAAACTGTAGCTGAGAAGCCAGATTACAAATGGCTTTTATGATGAGGCAAAGGAATACTTCTGTTTATTTTAGTGAGAATAATATTTTATCTCTGATAATATCACATAAGTGATTCTATAGCACAATGTCTGGTACACAATACATGCTCAATTATTCTAGGTTTTTAAAAATATACAAACAAATTTAGTTTTGCTTAAAATGCAGAACAGCATGAAAGTAAGCATTGCATTCAAATAATTGATTGATTTTAAAGGAACCTGGTTTGCACTAGGAATAATATGGAAATATTGCCAAATATTGTTCTGCAGTCATTTTTCATGAATCTACAACCTCCTTGCTGAGGTTGGAAAATCTATTTTAAATACACTCTTGTTTTTGTTGTCCAGGTAGTAGTCTTGGATTTTCATTGATGGGGGACATTAGAAGGGGGTTGAGTAAGAATTAGGCAGGACCCATTAGCACAGTATGGAAACCACTCATAGCACTGCAGAAACTTCAGCATCTCCTGCCATCTTAAGAAAAAGGAGATGAGTGTGTAACTCATAGTGTGGGAGGTAAGCTAAGTCAAGTGTGTAACCTGGACAGGAATTGACTATACTGTACATTATTTGCTGGAAGTTCTCCATCAGAATTGCTGCCTCCCATACTCACAGTCTTTCTTACAGCCATGTCAGGTATTAGAGGTCTGAAGATCTTTCTCCATCAAAATCTAGTTAAATGTTAATTAACCCCCTTGCGATTTTCTTTAACATACTAATGTTATATCAGCGTGCCACTAAAATTTTTAGCATACCAAATGTGTTGCAAAACTAACAAAGAAAAGTGAGAAACAGGTTATCTGACTGTGGGCTGTCCAGTTAGGAATTACTTTCATCTTAGTTATATTTCTAAAATTTCATAGATGTGTTCAGTAGGCAGAGTCAACCATGATAGCATTTTCTTTTCTTTTCTTTTCTTTTTAAATTTATTTTTATTTTTATTTTTTAATGAAAACATCTCCAGGTTATCTTAACATTCAATTGTGTTGCATACCCATCACCAAAAGTCAAATTGTCCTCTGTTACCTTCTATCTGGTTTTCCCTGTGTCCCGCCCCTCCTCCCTATCCCACCCTTCTCTCCCTCCCCATGATAGCATTTTCAATGTGTTTATATAGATGAGTAGCATTTAGGGTGCTGGGCATCTGAACCATTATCCAGAAAGCCTGAGTTCTACATTCCACTTTGCAAAGGTTTTTATAACCAAAAAGATACAGGGGACTGACCAGGCAGTGACACAGTGGATAGAGAGTCGGACTGGGATGCGGAAGACCCAGGTTCAAGACCCTGAGCTCCCCAGCTAGAGCGCGGGCCCATCTGACTTGAGCAAAAGCTCGCCAGCTTGGACCCAAGGTCGCTGGCTCCAGCAAGGGGTTGCTCGGTCTGCTGAAGGCCCGCGGTCTAGGCACATGTGAGAAAGCAATCAATGAACAACTATGGTGTCACAAAAGCAACAAAAAACTAATGATTGATGCTTCTCATCTCTCCTTGTTCCTGTCTGTCTGTCCCTATCTATCCCTCTCTCTGACTCTCTCTCTGTCCCTGTAAAGAAAAAAGAAACAGGAAACTCAACTAATTCTCTAGCTAATTAGTGGGAGAAATGAGTAAACTAAAATATTGCTTGAAATTATTGACTTCATATAGAAATAATATCAGGGCTAGAAGTGACTTTATATACCAATGGGTACAATTCATTCTCTGTGGCCATCAAAATTGTTATTAAACATCTCTGATGATGGGGTGCTCACTACTTAATAAGCTGATCCATTTCATTCTGGCATGCCTATGACTATTAGAAAATCCAGTAATGACAGCATTACCTTGAGAGGCCTAGCACCATCTCCTTATGGTTCACATTTGTAAGATAGGGGTAATATTTTTATGTTGACTAGATGGACTTAGAATTCAAGGACAAGATTTATGTCCAGTCATATTACCCTGAGCAAAACACTGCACTATGTATTTGACTAATCATTTAGGAATATCTCTGAGTGGAACTTCATGTCACTCAGGCATTTCTTGTCTCTGTGAACAACAATAAAAAAAAGTTTAATTTGCCTACAGCATGATCAAACATTTGCCTAGTGGTTTATGGAGAATTCAGTGCTCCTATCATTTTAGACATAAAAAGAGGGAGCAGATATTCCTAAGAAAGATTTTTAACAGGTAGGCATCATGGAAATTATTTGTTAACTGTGCTGATACAGAAAAACATTGTAACTCTTGAAGTTTAAATCCTATGATCTTTATGAATTCTACAGAGCACGAGTGACTTTATGGCATGTAGTTTCCTGAATAAAATCTAAAATGTAAAGACAAATAGAGAACAGAAAGTTTACCTCAGCTATAGAAGCTGATTGGTTATCCAGCTGCACTCAATAGTGAAATTACTTCATGCCAAATAATACTTTAGAGCAGGGGTTCTCAGACTTTTTACACAGGGGGCCAGTTCACTGTCCCTCAGACCATTGGAGGGCCGCCACATACAGTACTCCATACACTGACCACCAATGAAAGAGATGCCCCTTCCGGAAGTGCGGGGCGAATAAATGGCCTCAGGTGGCCGCAATTTGGCCCGTGGGCTGTAGTTTGGGGACCTCTGCTTTAGAGGGTAAGCAATCCATATTCATCCCACAGCAGGGTTAGATGTTACCAGGACTCTTAGGCCTATTGAGTTGCTTTGAAAAGAACTACAGCTGTAACTATCAAATCCAAGATGGATGGCAATAATATACCATGTTTTTAAAAAGTAGAAATTGCAAACTCAAATGTTTTTACAGACCAGACAGGTAACAAATTGAATGGAACAGGCCAGATAAAAGGAAAAAGTGGTGGACTGAACATTGTATAGACATTTAAATTCTCCTTTTTCCTCTCCTATCTTTTCTTTATTGTTTTTATTATTATCATTAGTATTATTAAATACAACACATGGGTAAATCAAGCACATCTGTTGAGCAGTGTTTGTAATCTTCAATTATTTCTTTGTCTTCACCTAAAGGACTATATTCATTTAGGAGGCTATATTTTAAAAGGAATACTGTTATATTTTTGTAAAAAAATGGAGTTTCACAATCAAAATAGTGAGGAATGTGTAAACCTTGAGGAGACATTTAGTATACACATTAAGTGCACTAACTTCAGAGTTTAAAAAAAAGTCAGTTTTAAGTACTAGCTTTGCCAATAATAACCCATTTTTTCATTAGAAAAATTACCTGACCTCCTGAAACCTCAGTGTCTTCACATGTA
This sequence comes from Rhynchonycteris naso, assembly GCA_037038555.1. Classification (NCBI taxonomy): domain Eukaryota; kingdom Metazoa; phylum Chordata; class Mammalia; order Chiroptera; family Emballonuridae; genus Rhynchonycteris; species Rhynchonycteris naso. The sequence goes on from CM072997.1 coordinate 66,598,914, forward strand.
CAAAGAGAATAATATTAATACGAGCTACTACATGGGAGGTGGCGATTTAAAATAAGAGTTAAATGAGATAATGTAAATTGTGAAACATTTAAATGGAGGCAGTTAATAGTATTATGTATTATAGCAATGTGTATACAATGTCATGTTTTAGGGAAGGAAGATCCAGGCTGTATTGAGATACTCTACCTTTAGTGAAGGAAGATTCAGGCTGTATTGAGATACTCTACCTTCTAGGCAGGTTGAGCCTTTCCTAACTGAATGAGTAGACCTTTATGTCTGAGATTAACAGGATCAGGTTTCACCAGGCAGAGAAAGTGAGGATGATGGGGGAAGGGAGAGAGAGAAGTGGGCGGAGGTGTCAGAAGCTCTTGCGCCTTGCTTTGTGATTTCTAATGATGCTTTTGCTGCTAAGCTGCCGGAAACATTAGATACAAACTGCTTAAAACCAATGAAATATTGTGGAAATTCATAAAGAGACTAGGTTTTCCAACGGCTTATACAGCCAAGAAAGTCAGAGCGTGGAAGTTGAAAAGAATTTGAGACACTGAAGAAATGGAATTTAAATCTCAGAATGTCAAGACACTGGAATTTAACTCAAGTGTAAGGAGCAGATATAGTCCACAAGGACAGCTGTATTTCTGTAACCCTGGGAACAATGCAGAAACTGGAGAAAATAGAGCATTGGGAGCTCTGATATATGTGCTATCTACCATATTGGAAAGTCCGTCAGGTGAAGGCTACTTGATTTGACCTGTGAGGATCAAGAGGACAGAACTTGAGACAATTGGCTGAAACACCTATGAGGCTAATTTTATCTCCATGGAAGAAATGCGCAAAGCTAACCAAACATGAACCAGCAGCTTCATCAAACAGAGAATTTGCCATCATGAGAAGTGTTCAGGCAGAGGCCTACCTATTAGAAAGATTGCAAAACGTGTTCCTGTGTGAAACTAACTTGGAAATTGATGTCCTATAAGTTCCCTTTACTATTTTGGAGTTAAGGCAAAGCACTGTGGAGAGAAGGGCAGGGATAAAAGTGGAATCTGCCTTGCCCTAATGTTTCTCCAGTTGAAAGACACTAATATTAGGCAATGCACTAATATTTTAGGACCTCTTCATTCCTAAATTTCTACTCTCTTAGAGTATAGAAAGGAGAAGAAATAAAGAGAAAAAATCGAGGAGGAAAAGAAAAAAGCTGGAGGTTATTACTGTCAGACAGAAGCATGTTCAAAAGTTAGAAAAAGAGCCTGACCTGTGGTAGCGCAGTGAATAAAGCGTCGACCTGGGAACACTGAGGTCGCCAGTTCAAAACCCTGCACTGGTCCGGTCAAGGCACATATGGGAGTTGATGCTTCCAGCTCCTCCCCCCTTTCTCTCTCTTTCCCTCTCTCTCTCACTCTGTGTCTCCTCTCTAAAATGAATAAAATAAAAAAAAGAAAAAAAAAGTTAGAAAAAGAAATTAGAAGTCTAAATAAATAAATCACGTCTTGCTTCACCCTATAACAAATCCCAAAATGTTCAAAGGGACATATTGGAATATATTGTGAACTGTCTACAGGATCCCATCACAAAACAGAATCAAAGGACTTAGGCCACCCGGTAATGTTAGCAGTGCCTGTCAGTTACCAATTCATTTGTCTGTGCTCTTTTCAGTAGTGGAAAATTAGACATTAGAAATCACTCTTTTATATACTGTATGAGAAGCAATACTACCTCAGATGATTGTGTTTTTCCTTTCCCTGGGTAATTGTTAGAGTTTACATTTATTCTCATGTGTGGATCCAAGAAAGAGGGTAGACTTTCAAAGGTATCATTTCCCAGCAATAATTGCTCATCATTTACTTTTGCTTTCAGAAGTACATCTAAGGCAATGTTCATGTCCAAGTATAAAATAATCATTACCTAGCAGTCATTAACATATACTAAGTTAAACTCTATTTGAAAAGTACATATAATTTTAAAAGTTCACTCTAATTAAAAATTATACAAATATACATAATAACCAAACAGATCAGCCCTCTTCCATTGTTAAATTAAACTCAGTGCAGTGTAGGTGCCTAGATAGGAGAACGATATCATAAATATTCCAAGGAATTACTTGCTCTCATTTAATTGAATGTGAGACCAATAAGTTGTCATACTGTCTGCTGCTCTAATTGTGTGTGATATTGTAGGCAGTCAACTTCGTGTGATGAATGTGTCTGTGCTGAGATGTTTCTGTTTATCTTGCATTTTTGTTATCTCTAAATTCACTTTAAAATGCAATTAAAATACAGCATAATCAGGATTTGGAAGAAAACAAACTTTCAAAAAGCTGCACAGATGTGGGATATTAGAAGATGTAGATAATCTGAATTTATCAGCTGTATTCTTTTCAGAAGGTCTCCCCTGTGGCTGCCACAGAATTCTTAACAAATTTTAGAGGCCATGGAGCTACCTAAATGTTTATGAATGATTTGGCTTAAAAGATTTTTGTAGTCTTCATTTACATTGTAAAACGAAATGCAGCTCTTAAGTTTAGGGAGAAGTTTTAGAAGCTCTGACATGGCAAGTTGCCAGGAGAGTATTTTCCCCATGGAGAAACGAAAACTCAAATGTGCTAGTTAAGGGTGCTTAATATCCCTGAAAATTAATTCTTTGTTGCCTACAGTGATTTAATTATTCCCTTATGGAAAGCTCAGAAAACCCTTACATCTTTAAATAGCAGAGGCCCACTCATTGGTAGAATCAACCAACATTCACTTTAAAAGTATTTCCCCTTGACTCATTGGCTACAGCAGCGGGCAAAGGGAGAAGGACTTCAGATGTCACAATAAAACAATAAGACAAATTTCCACTGGTGGTTTGCAAATTCAGTCTCATGGATGTCATCATCCTTCACATGAAGAGAACCATCCAGGAAAAAATATTACTGTAGCAAACAAATGAAGGGAGCAAAAGGGCTGCATTGAACACCAGGAGATTCTCACGAAGCTCTGACCACCAGCAGCAGCCAGCCCTGACACGTTCCCCACTAATAGCTGGCCCTTTCCAGAAAAGTAATAATCAAATATCCTCAGGGGATATTGTTTGAACTAAGAGATCACTAACCATATAAGACTGTTATCTTAAGCAATAGATTTGAGTGCTATCCAGGTAACAATCGTTTCTCCTGAAGTTCTTCTTGAATCAGATAGCTCGCTATAGTATGGAACACAATAAAAAGCTCTAAAAGTAGGTGTATATATCTTGAGTTCAAATGTCATTTTTGCTGGAAGCCAACTCTGACCACACAATCTAGACTTGCTGCCCAGCAATTTAGGGCCACCTGCAATCTTCTTGTTGGTTTACTTAATTAGTAGTGTGTTGCCGTCTTCCCGCCTGGAGCATGTGGGCTCTGGGAGAGCAGAGCACTGGCCATCTTAGCCGCTGACAGTTTATTCTGGCGTCTGTGCTAGGAAAGGAGCCAGATACTCTGTGTAAGCAGCCAGAGTTCGTGTCACTGTGTGTGATCCCACAGGCACATGTACACACAAATCTTGCTCTGTCTGCTCAGGTGAGTTTAACTAGAACTGGACAGCATTTAGTCCAGGTTGAGCACTAGATGACATGTGCTATTACTCCCCTGGGCTAGACTATTCTCAGTTCAGACCTCATCTGTGCCACCCACACCACGTAGATTCTTGTTTTGGGCAGATGTAGCAAATGCTCATAGATCAACCCTTGAATTCTGAAAATATGCTATGGGCAGTTCAGAACAGACAGCAAGACCCAGAACACACATTTATGGAAATATGGACCTGCCTTCAGGCACTACAGGTGTTTTTCCTGTGGCTGGGAAGTAGGGAAAGTCCTTAGCTCTCCAGTAGCCCAGCCCACCAAGGGGGGCACGAAAGTCAAGTGAAGCTCTGCCCATTTAATTCTTTGAAACTCCCAAACTATTCAAATTAATAACAATAATAAAACGGTGTTGGGCAGATGAAATATATTATGCTCACTTTGTTAAAGATCGCACTGCCCACGTACGTGCAAGTTTTAAGAGTAAGCTTTCCCCCACACCTTTGACTGATTGGATGATGTAGGGTGGTGCACTCTCATGAGGAATCCTCCCAGTATGCCTCAGGTAAGTGACTTTGTATCAGAGACTTCCTTGTTTGTAGATTGGATTAAAGGTTTTGAATCTATGCTATAAAGTGGGGCAGACCGGGAGCTTGCTCTCTCTCGGTTCCTGAGGTTAGCATTAGAGAGCAGAGCAGAGTAAGGCCACATGGAGGAGATCAGGAGAAGCAGCCAAGATGGTGGAGTGCTGAGGGAGAAGCCAGTTTGTTTTGTGTAGAGAGAAGGAGATGGGAAAGGTAAATAAGTCTGGTGAGCTAGAAACCTTTTGATTCTAGGAAACTCGGATAAGTCAGTAGCTTTGTGAGCACTGAATGAGTGGGTTTTGGATCCCAGTGTGTGTTTTTACTTGCCCACTGGGTGCAAGCTAGAATTAAAGCTGATGGCTCACCAGTTTTTGGCTCCGTTGTTTCATTACCGACTGTCCAAATCTAATGCAAACCTGTATGGGCCAGGTGGCTCTGATAATGGCCGCGACTACTGACTTTACAAACGGCTCTACAGAATTATAAAATTGGCATCTTAGACAATGCTAACATTATTAACATACATAAACACAATGCAATATAATTGTGCTATCATAAGATAATTACAAAATCTGTTTAAAAAAACATGAACTCAGAGAATAATGGGTGGTATAGTTCTGCAATACGGAATGCCTCTACTCTCTAGATTTATCAGTGAAAATCAAGAACTCTAGGTCTAGATCCAGATCTACATTTGATAAGATCAAGTATCTCCATTTGATGTAGTTCATACACTTAGGAAGTCTAGGCCTGATGTCCTGAGGAGGCTCTCATCACAATCCCCTGGATTCACCTGTTTCCTGATGTACACCTACCCTTCTGCCACTTCTCTGTTAACTTTGGACCACAGAACTAAGGAGTTTATTCTGCTGATGTGTTGAACAGTTTGCATAGGTGCGTGTGTGTGTACGTATTATAGTCTCAATCTTAAACAAATGGATATGGTCTTTTATGCCTTCTCTACCACTTTATGTTCTAACTCTCAAGCTGCAGCCAGAGTCACTCAGAGGGAAACACAGCAGCTCTTGTAGAATTAGACCATTTGGAAATTATAGTCAGTTTGAAAAAAAGAAATTTTCATTGAAGCTAAAAAGCCTGCTTTATCTCCTTGCAAGAGCTGATTTCACCTGTTCTAACCTATATAGTAGGAAACACAGATAAAAGTGTTTACTGAAGCTCCAAGGTTATCCAAGATAAGGAAATAATTTGGCCCTTGCAGGCATTGATTTTCTGGACTCTGGACCATTCTCAGAAATGCTAATTAACTAGGACCCCCCTCTTCGTAGACCTCAGTAAAGAAGACATCTTCTCCTCAGTATCAAAAATAAATAATACATCATTTGGGAAAACTTTGGCTTAGGATTCAAATAATAAGACTTGGTTTCAATTCCTTAAGGCTAAAAGTAAAAAGGTCAACAAATACTATTAAAAAGGTCCAAGGAAAGGCCATAAAGGTGAAGGAACACTTCTTTCCCCACCCCCACCATTCTTCCCTAAGTCACCTTCAGGTAGCAAGTGAATTTGCTCTCTCCCCACACAAATGTTTTGCTCCTTCCAAACCTTGACCCCTTCCAGCAATGACTGTCATTGGTCCACATTTGACCTCTGGCTGAGAATTCAAGCACCTACCTCAGCCTTTCTTTTGCTGCACCATTGGAAAATATCTAAGTAACATGAGAACCCTCCGTTAGACAAAGCAACCAAGGTTAAAATCAGGGAAACAAAATAGAACCCTGGAGATGAGAGATAAGGTTTCCATGGTTTTCCATACAATACATGGGACCTTCCCTTCCATTTGCTCCAACCAAGTTGGCAGTATGCCAGGTAGATCCAGAAGACTCGTTCACCCATCAGACAATAAGCTCCAGTATGAGCTGCCTGGTATCTGAAACACCTGCATGATTCTGCCACTCCTCTGTACAAAGGGTTCTGCGTGGCTCTTGTGGTAGGACAAGTCCAGACTGCTCTGTGGGCAGCGGGACCCAGCACAACTCACTGCCCTTCTCTCTTTCTCAGTCCATCTTTGAGGCTGTTACCCAAGTCATCTAACTTTGTACCTATTACCCTAAAAGTTAACCTTCCCCTCTCACGCCATGTATTTGAATGGGTCCTTTTTCTTTATATCACTTCCACTGTTTAGAATGGCTTTCCTTTTTCTTCTCTACCTATCAAAATTGTATTTTAAGGGAATTCCCATCTCAAACATTACCTTCTGGAATTTTTTCTAGATCCCATCAGAGTTTAAATAAATCCCTCTCTACTTGGTGTTACCACAGGACTCTGAGAGCCCTCCCACAATGCATGTTGTCTTCTCTATTAAACTGTTGGTTCCCCCTTGAAGGGAGCAGTTCTCATTTCATCTGATATCTCAGGGCCTAATGCAGATTTGTACACATAGTAAGTATTTAGTAAAGTTTGGTCTACTTGGATTTTATAGGAAAACAACAGCTAACAGCTCATTTGGGGGTGGGAGATAGTTGATAAGAATAGTATGAGAGTTCAGGAATAAGAATGCTTGGGTATAAATCCTAGCTTCACCTTTTACAAGCTATATGGCCTTTTTTATCTGAAAAAAAAAAGGGGGTACTTTTACATACATAACAATATTTACCTCACAAAACTATTGGGAGAACTAGACAAATGCATTTAGCACAGCAATCAGCATTTAGTAAGAGTTCAATACATGTTGCTTCTTCCCTCCTTTCCCTTTCCCTCCTCCTCTTTCTTTCTTTCTTTCTTTATTTATTTTTTTACACAGGGACAGAGAGAGAGTCAGACAGAGGAATAGATAGGGACAGACAGACAGGAACAGAGAGAGAGGTGAGATGCATCAATCATTAGTTTTTCATTGCCATTATGACACCTTAGTTGTTCATTAATTGCTCTCTCACATGTGCCTTGACCCCGGGCCTTCAGCAGACCGAGCAACCCCTTGCTGGAGCCCCTTGGCGAGCTTTTGCTCAAGTCAGATGGGCCCGCGCTCAAGCTGGTGAGCTCGGGGTCTCGAACCTAGGTCTTCTGCATCCCAGTCCAACGCTCTATTCACTGCACCACCGCCTGGTCAAGCCCTCCTCTTCTTTCTTATCACCGCTACTACTAACTACTACACTACTACTGTAATCTTAATTCCATATTGGAAGGCCACCTGTAAAATGTAGTCTTCTGCTCCCTCCCCCACAACTGGGCTGCCATCTCTGGGCTATGTCTTAGGAAGAATTTTCCTTCTTGCCGAGACTGTAGCTGTGACCACAGGTGGCCTTGATATCTTAATAAAGTCAAGAGAAGCCTGGAAAAACTGTTCTTCACAGCTTTGAGCAGAGAAATTGTCTTTGGGATAACCCATCTTTGGTTTTGGGAAAACATTTTGAGATATACAAGTAAAAAGTAAATGTCTACCCATTGTTTTGCCAGAAACCATGAAGTCACCAATAATTGGGAAGACTCATGTTTAGCCCACAAAGTCAGAGTTAATGTTTGGTGTATAAGTTCTTGTATTACTGAGTTGAGCTCCTTGCTGTAGACTTATTGCAGGTTATTTTGTTGTTGTTGTTGTTGTGTGTGTAAAAAAAAAAGATAAATATTCCTAACCCTTGCAGAAGTAAGTTTGGAGACCCAGGCTGAATCATTGCCTATTCCAGACAGCACTAGGATTGGGAGTGAGGAAAGGGGAGTAGTTTTGCTTCATTTTGTTAATATCAGTGGCAGGAAAGTGAGAATAATGTGGGGTCTGTGTTAAAAGGATGGCTTTCATGGGACACTGCCACTCTCTGGAAAGGGCAATGCTGCTCCTCTGCCCAGGTGACAAGAAAAAGTGTGACTCAGAGTTGGGACAGGGTCAATGTTCCCACCTCTGTGCAGCTCCCTCACCTGCCATTCCCACCCAGGTCCTCCAGTAGTGACTGGAGTGAGAAAACCCAGCTCCCTTGTCCCTGATGTTTTCAGAAGTCCCACCATTGGTAGAGAAAACAAAAAGCACAGTAACTGTGACTTAGTGGTCTAGAAGGCAGATGGCTTGGAAGGCATCTCTTAGGAGCCATAGAAATAGTGAGAAAGAAAGGAAAGCATTCCTGAGAAAAGAGTGAAGTCAAGGACTTGAATTATTAGAGGCTTGAGCTTTTCTAACTTGGACTTTAAAATTATTGTGACCTCTGGGTATGCAACATAATTGAATGATAAGATAACCTAGAGATGTTTTCTTTGAACATATGTACCCTGATTATTAATGTCACCCCATTAAAATTAATAAAAATTAAAAAAAATTTTTTTGTGACCTCATATTATCATCCCTGCTCTGGGTTTATGAAATATGTGGCATACAATTTAAATAAGTATCTATGGAAAAAAAAATAAGTATCTATGTATTTGAAATAGATTTTTCAACATTTTAACTTAAAGCTCGAAAGAATTTAGGGTGGGAGATAGAATAGTAGTGATTTCAGGTACAAAAAACCAACAGATTTCTATCTTAGCATTTCTTTTTACTAGTTGCATGATCACCAGCAATTTGCTTATCCCCCTCACGCCTTTATCTTTTCATCTGTAAAATGGAGGTGTATGGCAGATTTTATTTTTCAAAAGCTGTCCAAAGATGGTTGCACCAATACATATTCCATCCTACATTCTGTTCTCATGAAGTGACATTCACATTTCTTCAAGAGATGCAGTCCTTGCTTGAAGGGGATGAACAGATGAGAAAGCTAATCTCCCCTTTAGTCTTGGACCTCCAGAGGGCCCTGGACTCAGAGATAGCATGTATAACAGGGGCCCAGTTTAAAAAGTGGAACAAAAAGAGAAGCCTCAATTAAAAGTTAATATGAAGAAGACTTACCCTGCCCCACCCTCCAATCTTAACACTTTGTACACTGCCTGTCCACTCAATAAGGAAAGCAGTTAGGGATCTATTTACTCTGGGGGTAAGGGGGTGGGGAGTAGACAGCTCTTCTCAATAAAGTAAAGGAAATATCTGGGAACTTCTATTCCATCTGTGCTCAATAATAAAAGCCTTTCCATTTTAGCACTGGGTGTGAAAAGGGAAAGGACCTTAGAAAGGATGACTGTCTGCTTATACTGAAATACACAGCTCCAAAGCAGCTCTCCCACCAAAGAACATGAAATGTTTGAGGACAGCCAGCCAAATGAAAGGTTAAACAAACCGAAAGATTCAACTCAAAGGAAACATATCAAAGAACAAGAAGAAAATTTAAAAACAAAGCCAAAATAAAATTCTCTTTAATTACTATTATCAGAGATATTTGGGAACATATGACATCTATGTTTATGTTTAGGAAAATTATATTAAAGAAATGTTCTCAAGGGTATATAGATGGGAAATATAAGATTAAAGGTATGTCTCAAGTTTTCAAAGTTACAAAAAAAAAAAAACAAAAACAAAACACCACACACACACAATAAAAGTCAGAGACGTAGAGAACCAATTCAGGACATCAAACATCTTTCAAATCAGAGTTCCACAAAAAGAAATCATAAAAAGTACAAAGAGAAAATTAACAAAGAAATTAAAGCAAAAATATCTGGAATGAAGAGAGAGGTAACTGTTTAAGTGAAAGGACTCATAGAAGGTTGAAATAATAAAGACCAACATCTGAGAAATAATGAGGACATTTTATAAATACCTGGGGGAAAAATGATCCTAAAAGCTTCCAAAAAGGAAAACAAACAAAGGAAATACTAGGTTGCCAATCAAAGGAGAAAAAAATCAGACTGGCATCAGAGTTTCCATCACTGAAGAAAATGCTAGTACATAGACCAAGCATAGTCCTTAAAAGTTCCGAGGGAAATTTAATTTTGATCAGGAATTCTCTGCTTAAGTCAATCATCTCAGTGGGATTTGGGGAGAAAACAAAATGATTTGTACTTGAATAAGTACTTTTATTTTCAACTTCCTATGAACCTTTCTGAAGTCATTTATTCCAGATAAACTCCAGCAAAATAAAGATGAAAAATAAAAAGGTAAGGCATGGCATATAAAAAATGCTAATAATAATCCAACGTCCAAATAATAGGAAATATCAACTATACACAATAGAAAAGCAAATCAGTAGTTGTTAAGAAGTATATCTTCAAAAAGAAGACAAGACAATAGGCTAAAAGATATGTATAGATGGCTTATATTTTTTCTCACCCAAAGAAATAGAGAAAGGCTATGAGCTATTTCAAGAAATATCAAACAAAATGTACAAGAAAAACAATTGTCCCCATATAAAGCAAACTTAAGCAAATTGACTTCATTTAATATTTAGTTTGAGTTGCAATGAGGTTATAACATTGAACCCATAGAGAAAGAGCAGTTATAGATCTCTACTTGGCTCTGCAATATACAATATACACAGTCATAATAATGTAAACACTGTTTATGGTATTTCAAATGTTACAATCAATGTTTAGATAACCCTTAGATGATTTTATCGATGTTACAGAACAACGTAAATATCACTTAAAGATGTCCAAATAAAGATTACTTTTCTGGTTAAAGAAAAAGTGTGTGTGTGTGTGTGTGTGTGTGTGTGTGTGTGTGTGAGAGAGAGAGAGAGAGAGAGAGAGAGAGAGAGAGAGAGAAATAGGATCTGTACTCTTTTCCCTTGAATCTGGGCTGAACTTTGAAATTGTCTCAACTGAAAAATTTGTGGCAGAAGCCATGTGACTGCTGGCTAAGTCACAATAGACACTAGGCTTTTGACCGGTGTTGGCGCTTTCTCTCTCTCTCTCTCTCTCTCTCTCGCAGAAACCATAAGAGGTAATAAATGACTATTGTTGTTTTAACCCCCTAAATAATAAATAACTAAAATAAGAGATAATTGTATGTAATCTATGGTAGTGTTATAAAGATGAAAAGAAATAGTACAATGCTTAACACAGAAGTGGGTGCTCAATAATGTTAGATACTTTTAGTATAACAAGAAAGGCAATTACTAGACAAAACTTTGAGGTAAATGAGGACTCTCAGTAGATAGCTCTCTTAACAGGTATCCAGCAGAAAAAGAAGTTGAAATGTACAAAGAACCCAGTTTAAAAGTGAAAGCTCCGTGCGGTTTGACTTGAATGATATAAGTCACGTGTTGACTTTGTTTTAACTCCTCATAAAATTCCTGGATCCAGGACCTCAGGATGGGAGAGAATACATATATTTGTCAGGACCATTGTTATATCTGGGGCCCTCACAATGTTCAGCCTACAATAAGTGAAGCCAGCTTCTATATGGAACTACAAGACCTCTTCAGTCAATCACCCTCTGAATAATATGCCATGTGGTGATCTAATATTAGTTTCTCAGAATATTTGAGTAAAGTATCACACTGTAAGAGGCCCCTGTGTAAAGACTGCTTTAACGGAAACTTGGGGACATACCAAGTTTCTCCTGTATTGCTAAGGTAATTGCAACTCCATCATCCTCAGAATGTGCTCTAGTTTCCATCCACAATTTTGATGAAAATAGATGTGAGCCATTAAATATTTTCTTAGGGCTTCCAATGACCGATGACATATTAACAGGAAAGGAAAGACAATGGCCTGTTTAAACTGTTAAACTTCTAACCTCCCCCACCCCAAGAAAAAGGTCATAACGTACTGTAAAGTCAATAATGGAATAAGGACAGTGGAAAAAATGTATTTTTTCTTTATTCCTGAATATGCGTTGTGTGGAATTCAGGATTCACTCAGATTATAAACAATTATCATATAAGCAATGATTTGAAAAGAGTGGCAAGACATTAATGGTGATGTCTCTGTCATAGTACCTAAGGAAATAGCTTTCATGTTAAATGTCGTTTTAACATCCTTTAAATCGTCCTTTGACCCTGCTGATTGTCCACATACTAGTAAATTTAGACACCATTTACTTAGTACTTTTACTTGTTTTAAGCACTTATACTAATCACTCTGTGTGTTACCTCATTATAATCCTTATCACAATCAAATCTTTTTAAACAGGCATCATTAGTCCCCAGTTTTGTTTTGTTTTTCATGGAAACAGAGTTAGCAAAGTCAAACAGCTCTGAAGAAAAAACATGAAGACGGGATCCAAAGACTTTGCTTTCTCATTGCAGGCCATTGCCTCTGCTGCTGGCTGAGGCCCCTCCTCCACTCTGCATGCGCAAGGGCCAGTTCAAGACTCAGCACAGGGTCATCTGTTCCCAGATAGTTTTCTGCTCACCATCTGCTCTTCTGTATGTTAATCTCAAATACTCAGGACATACTCTCCTATTCCTCTCTAAATTTATATAGCAATACTGACCAATAAAAACAGTAAGAGCCACTGTAAAGCCAGTAGCCGCGGCCATAAAGCCAGTAGCCGCGGCCACCATCACAGCCGCCTGGCCCGTGCAGGTTCACATTAGATTCAGATAGATGGTAATGAAACAACAGAGCCAAGAACTGGTAGGCCATCATCTTTAATCCTAGCTTGCACCCAGCGGGCAAGTAAAAACACACACTGAGCTCCAAAACCCACTCATCCACTGCTCACAAAGCTACTGACTTATCCGAGTTTCCTAGAATCAAAGGCTACTAGCTCACCAGTCTTATTCACCTCTGTTCCCCATCTCCTTCTCCTGCACAAATTGGCTTCTCCCTCAGCACTCCACTATCTTGGCTACTTCTCCTGGCCTTACTTCACATGGCCTTACTCTGCTCTCCTCTCTAATGCTAATCTCAGGAACTGAGAGTGAGCAAGCTCCCAGTCTGCCCCACTTTATAGTGTAGAAATCCAAACCTTTAATCCAATCTACAAACAAGAAAGTCTTTGATACAAAGCCACTTATCTGAGGCATAATGGGAGGATTCCTCATAAGAGTGCACCACCCTGGCAGTGGCGCAGTGGATAGAGCGTCAGACTGGGATGCAAAAGACCCAGGTTTGAGACCCTGAGCTCTCCAGCTTGAGTGCAGGCCCATCTGGCTTGAGCAAAAGCTCGTCAGCTTGGACCCAAGGTCGCTGGCTTCAGCAAGGGGTTGCTCGGTCTTCTGAAGGCCTGCGGTCAAGGCACACGTGAGAAAGCAATCAATGAACAACTAAGGTGTTGTGACGGCAATGAAAAACTAATGATTGATGCTTCTCACCTCTCTCCATTCCTGTCTGTCTGTCCCTATCTATCCCTCTCTCTGACTCTCTTTCTCCTGTCCCTGTAAAAAAAAAAAAAAAAAAAGGAGGGGGAGGGGGTGGGAAAGGCTTAGTCTTAAAACTAAGCCTTGGGCTATAAGGACTCTGCCTGCTTACAGCCTGCCCCCTCACACACATTTTAACATAATCACGCCCATCCCAAGCAATCGCCTGGGTGACAGGCTTCCACGTGGGCAGCACCATCTTTAACAAAGTGAGCATAATATATTTTATCTACCCAACAGCCACATATATAATTTTTTTTATTTTGTAGTAGCCACATAAAAGAAGTACAAAGAAACAGGTATAATGATTCATAAACTTTATTTAACCTAATATAGCTAAAATATTATCATGTCAATGTGTAATAAATATAAAAAATATTAATGACACGCTTTGTGTTTTTTGTACTAACTCTTCTAAATTTAGTTTGTATTTACCAGTACGTCTCAGTTTGATTCAGCCACATTTCAGATGCTCAGTACTCTGTGGCCATTTTATTGGTTGTGCAGTTAGTTCTGTAGCATTCAGCACATGTTGTTCATCTTATTTTCTATAATGTAAGTTTCCTGAGGTCAGGAAATGAGGCAGATTTCATCTGTGTATTTCCCAACATCCCCAGAATACCATGCATGATAAATGTTTGAGTCAGTGTGTGAGTCAAGAAAACAAGTTATCTGCCTTACTGAATCCCTGAAAGTGTCTGTACCACATCAAGGCATCGGTAGCTCTCCCCCCAAAAAAGTCATCCTCCCACAGCTGTGTCTGAGGACCTGCCCGTTGCTCAGAGAGCTGAAAAACAGCCTTGAGGTCAAAGTGATGAAACTGACAAGGAAGAAAGAGAAAGAGAATCACTACCAGGGCCATAAAAACAGGAAGACAGGGACAAAGCACCAGGTCACCTTCTGGTTAGCATTTGAAAAAAGAAAATGAGATGAGTAGATGATGATGAGAGAGTACCAAGTGACTTAACCATTGGAAAATAATAAAGCACTAATTGACACTTGAATGTAAATTCTTCAGAGCTCTCCAGGATGTCCTGTACACTGGGGACACATCTTGAGCAAATATTTCTTACATTTAAAGGTGGCATAATTAAAAAAAAAATAAGGCTGCTTTTTACTGGAGGGAGGGAGATCACCACTCAGGTTATATCTGATTAACTCAAAATTAAACAAGTAAAATCCATTTTAAAAATCAGTTATTGATTATTGTCCTAAGAACATTCCCAGTTTTTTCAGTCTTTTGCTTTTTTCAATGAGTAGCTGTTATAGGATGAGAATATAGCTTCACAGTTGTTGGGCAAATGAGTTTGTAAAATTTGTAATTTTTGAGTTTGCTCAGTTTTAGTGTTTAAAAAATGGTGCTGGGCAGCGCCAATGTAAAGCCAGTATTCGCGGCCACTATCACAGCCGCCTGGCCAGTGCAGGTTCGCATTTGATTTGGACAGTTGGTAATGAAACAATGGAGCCAAGAACTGGTGAGCCATCAGCTTTAATCCTAGTTTGCACCCAGCGGGCAAGCAAAAACACACACTGGGCTCCAAAACCCACTCATTCAGTGCTCACAAAGCTACTGACTTATCCAAGTTTCTTAGAATCAAAGGCTTCTAGCTCACCAGACTTATTCACCTCTGTCTCCCATCTCCTTCCTTCTCCCTGCATAAACTCTGCACAAACTGACTTCTCCTTCAACGCTCAGCCATCTTGGCTGCTTCTCCTGGTCTCCACGTGGCCTTCATCTGCTCTCCTCCCTGCTCTCTGCCCTCCTCCTAGAACTCAATCAGTCTTCTCCCGCAACAATGTGATCTCTCTTCCTTTTAAAACTTTTTAGCGCGAAAGCCCTCCCCCAACACACATTAATATAATCACTCCCATTCCCAAGCAGGAGGGCAACTAATATCATCACCTGGGCGATGGGCTTCCATGTGGGCAGCGCCATCTTTAACAAAGTGAACATAATATATTTTATCTGCCCAACAGCCAGGTATGTGTTCTATGAAATTATAAATTACCTTCCTGCTTGGGATGGGCCATTGTCTTGTTAATGTTGGCTGGAGGAGAGGTTTTCGAGCCAGAAAGTATTGAAAAGAGAAGGGAGGAAGCCATGTTTTTGCAGTTTGTGCAGAGAGAAGGAAAAAGATATGCAGATGGGGAACCAGAAGTGAGGGGCTTTTGTGAGCTCCGCTGAAACCCGTGAAGCCTTTGACTCTAGGAGAAACCGGAGAAGATTCTTCTGATTGTGGAACTGGAGAATGTGTCAGTGGCTTTGGGAGCCCTGAGTGAAAGGGAAGGGTTTTCCCTGTGTGTTGCTCATCAGCCGGTGTGAGACTTTAATAAAGGAATGGCCCACCATTCTTTGGCTCCACTGTTTCTTTATCATCTGCCCGAATCTAATGTGAACCTGCATGTGCATTGTTTATCTATCTGTATTAAATTATTTTCTATTTTTTACATAGTTGTGACAATTACTTTTCATTTTTGTAGGACTTCACAGTGCACTTTCACATGTATTATCCCCTCCTGATTAAAAATCTCTAGGGCATTTTGTGTCGCCCCCAAGGACCTTCTGTCAAGGACTTCTTGAGTAATAAAATCAAAATCTTGGGCTGTTGATTTTGGACATCATGTTAATTCTGCAGTTTCCAAGTGATTGAAGCTCAGCCTTTTTTTAAAAAATCATAGCTCCCCGTGTAAGTACACACAGGTCCTACAGTACATACAGGTTGATTCCAGGGAGAAAATTCTCACATGCTGCCCCTGCCTGCTGAGATGATCAAGCTTTGAACAAGCACTTTTCTGATGCCTTTTGGTTTCCAGCACAACCATGTAGGACTAAGATCATCACCAGTGGTGAGGCCCCTAATAAAACAGAATGACACCCAGATGTTTGGGTTTTTGGTCTTTTTGTTGTTGTTGTTTTAATGTCAAGAAACATTTTCCCTGGAACATCATCGTCATAGTTATTGTCATTCAAGAGGAAGCCTGAGACAGCTGAGAAGCCTCTGGTCCCTGGTGGCCGAAGCCGGGCTTCCTTTCAAATTGGCTGAGGATGCCTTGTCCTGAGGAGTCTCTCTGTGGCCTCACCATGAGGTGACTGCCAAGTAGCTCATTCTGCTGAGAAGTTCAGGAATGAAATGTGATGATTGGTAACAGGAAAATAAGATATAATCCAATTTCTTTTCTCTTTTTCAAATCTCATGCTAATTTATAGTCAAATTCTTTAAAGTATCCAGCTTTGAAGTGAAGGTTTGTTCCTTCGTGTTGTCATTTAGAGTGTGGATGTGGTCCAGTGGTGGGCTTCAAATAATTTATCAACTGGTTCTCTGCCCTAATAAACATGTTAAGTATAAAAAAATGATATATTGAAATGTACTTTATTATTTCATGCATTCAATACTTTAAGAACATTAAAAGAGGTGTACACAACTAGATTATAAGAAAGAGTTTTAAAATATTAATGAAAAAATATTAAATAATACCTAAAAAACAATAAAATTGTTATTTAAGATACTTTCATATTGCTTCTTGATTGCTTCACTTGCAATTTTTTTCACCTATGGACAGAGTGAACATTACAAGCACTTAGAATAAATACACTGTTGCACAGATGAATGATAGAAAAGAGTAAGGAATGTAAATTTGTGATTTCTACATTGGGCAGCTGCCCAGGAGCCCACCTTAGAGAGAACCCTGATTACAAGTGCCATTCTAATAACCATTTTGCCAAACTCAACAAAAAATTAGGTATCCGTTCTGCAAAACCAGTGCAAACCAGCTGAGTCCCACCACTGGTGTGGTCTCCATATGTTCTTTATACCCAGCAATGTTTCCAAAGAATCAAGTTCCCCATCCCAACCCCTCTTTTTAAAAATATTTTTAAAGATTTTATATATTCATTTTAGAAAGAAGAAAGAGAGTGAGAGAAGGGGGGAGGAGAAGGGAGCAGCAACTCCCATATGTGCTTTGACCAGGCAAGCCCAGGGTTTTGAACCAGTGACTTCAGGGTTCCAGGTCGATGCTTTATCCAGTGTGCCACCACAGGTGGGGCCCCCACCCCCTTTTATGAATGTTTGAAATGCACCGTTAGATCTTCAATCTGTATCAATCCAACATGTTATGCATGTAGCTTAGCAAAAATAGAGCCATTTTTGAAAGGTATTTATCTATATAACAAGAAGAACAATATGTTTTTTATTTAAAAATGACATTCTAAGTTCTATACCAGTGAATCTTTAGTGACAAATAGGTTGGAAGGGGTAAGCTAAAAATTGTGGGAAAATAAGAGGGTTTTAGCATCATGGTTTGCAACTCTGTTACATCAAACACCTCATTTTAATAATAAGTAATTTAGACTGCCACCCTGACTATTCTGAAATGAAATGCAAAGATTCTTTCATAAACATTTTGTATACTTTCCTAACTGTAGGATAAAGGAGAAATAAAAGAAATTAATTTGGTAATACACAAAAATATGTATTTCATATGCAAATGCTTGGCCGTGAGAACACTAGGATCTGTAAGGAGGGAATCAGGTGCGTTTGCTAATCACAGGATCCGGCGAAAGCAGCAGTAACTATTGCACACTAAACCTTGGCCTGTTGCACTGAGCAACATTGTCATCCATGATGACATGTCACTTACATAGTGAATGACTCTTGGAGAAGTTACAAACCTAATGCAGTCTTCCCTCAAAAAAGTCCCAAATATTTCTTTTTATGGCTAAAACAGAGTCAGATTTTAGGTTCAGAAAATTATAAACAGGACTTATTTTTATTTGCATAAATGTCGGGGGACTTCTGAAAGTAGCATGAGATGCCAGACAGTTCTTCTTTGGGTGGAAGTATTTTAGCATCTCTGTCCCCCCCAAATGTCAGCATTGCCACCCTAAATATTGCAATATCCAAAAATGTGGCCACAAATCCTTCTGTGTGCGGAGAACTGAGGAGAAAGAAGGCCTATGAACATGGCTGGTGGCAAGATTTCTAACAAGAAAGACAGTAAGTGAGCAATTGTTAAAGAAGCTGTTCATTCCATTTTAAGCTGTTTCTTGTTTTATACTATGCTGAAAACTCCTAATCTTGGACCCAATCTTCAGCAAAGCTGAAAAGTCAGACTTGGAGGTGGTTAGCCACGAGCAGTGTCCCTGTCATGCCATGATGCCAGTTTGGTGAAGATTCTACAGGGCACAAACCATTCAGTGCATGTAGCTGCCACCACTGCTAGAATTGGTGCTATCACTGACCTGGGAAACGGAACACAGTTGCCTCCACAAGCATCACCCTCCACTGCATGATAACTGCTTCTTCACATCTCTGGCTTCTACTTTAAAGTGCAGTGAGTGCATCTGATTGGCTTAGCCTCTGTCATGTGTCCTTTTCTTAACTGAAAGGGAGGCTTGGAAAGAGTATGAGCATCTTCAGCCTCTCTAGTGGAAGGCAGGCTCTGTTTCCTCCGAATGTAGGAAAAGGGTTCAGAGGCTGATCTGCCCTACAAGGATGACAAATGCCCAATCTAGCTGCCAAATTAGTTCTATATAAGATAAATACCATGGGATTGGGGGCAGAGAGTGAACACTCTGAGGAGCTATGGACAAGGAAGGCTTTACACAGAAGCTGAGATTTGATCAAGTCTTAAGAATGAGAAAATTGATAAGGTTGTGCATAGGGACAGAAGAAAAAATTGTAGAAAGATGTAATGACATGAGTAATAGCACAAAACTGGGAAAACAAATGCAGGGAGAGGAAGCCAAGTTCACTGGAGCTGAGTTTCATTGGAGTCATTAGTGGAAAAGACGGGAATGGCTTTGAAAGGTTATGAGGATTTGTTAATAGTGGTTTTTTATACTCCAAGTCGTGTTTGATGGGGGTATTTGCATATTTTTTGTATTCATTTTCATTGCTTTATCAAGAAATAGAATCTCATTCTTCATCTTTAGGAGAACAGATCTGTTTTTATTCATTGCCAAGAGCCTACAAGTTTTTTTGTTTTGTTAAACAAACTCAGAGTCTGGAGGTTGCTAGAAATAAATGACAAAGATTTGTTCAAGGGTCTTAGAGTTTGCAGAGTGTCAACACAGCCAGGTAACACTCCAGAAATGTTACAAAGAAGAAAGAAAAGTTAAGATTTCTTATAGTAAAAGTCACATCCTTGAGAATTATCAGGGCATTTTTAGTCCTAGGATTGATTCAGGACAGTTATCAATCAGATGTCAGGAGGTCTGGATGGTGGATGCTAAGTGGTCTGGAAGGATGTGTACTAGGAGATTTGAATAATTGCATTTTTTTTCCCCAAAGTTATAAGCGGGGAGGCAGTCAGACAGACTCCCACATGCGCCTGACCGGGATCCAACTGGCATGACCACCTGGGGGTGATGCTCTACCCATCTGGAGCGTTGCTCCGTTGTGGCCGGAGCCATTCTAGAGCCTGAGGCAGAGGCTGTGGAGCTGTCCTCAGCGCCCTGGCTAACTTTGCTCCCGTGGAACCTTGGCTGCAGGAGGGGAAGAGAGAGATAGAGAGGAAGGAGAGGGGGAAGTGTGGAGAAGCAAATGGGTGCTTCTCCTGTGTGCCCTGACTGGGAATCGAACCCAAGACTTCCATACGATGGGCTGACACTACCACTGAGCCAACCGGCCAGGGCTGGATAATTCCATTTTAAGCTATTTATTTTATACTATATTTTATACTATCACATTTATGTGGATAATGGATATTGTGTAGATGGCAGGTGGTCTGGATATATGCGTTCTTTAGGGAGTAAATAGGTGTTATCTGGAGTTCTGATGTGTGTTCAGGTATTGAAGCAAAACTAGGAATTGACACAGGACTGGAAGTTTATGTTTCCTGTATTTTTATTTTAAGGCTGGTTAAAACAAAAATAGGATCATTCCCTCCTGCCTCAACCTACTTGATTTTAGTAATTTAGCAGGTTGACTATAGTGACTTCATTTTATATCTTCACTCTATTCCTCAGTTTATGTGTTGTTTGTTATTTTTGTTGCTGTTGTGTGTGTGTGTGTGTGTTTTCTGATAAAGAGGCTAACTCTTTTATACTTTGAATTTGTATTACATGGTAACTGCAGAGGAATTCCACAAGTACATGATTCTAAGAGTGACCCCATCTTCGATTTTTAATCAAACTAGGCACCATAATCCATTTTTCCAACACGTGTTGCATACCTAACATGTAGCAGGCTTACTATTTACCCAAAAAGTTAGTTCAATCTTTAAACTTCTCTTTTATTTGTGAAGAAATAGAATCTGAGGCAATAATTTGCCCAATAGCCAACCTGGTACACTTCCTGAGACAGATAAAGTTACACCTGAGAGCACGTACCACACAATTATCTAATCCTCTGAACAAGGGGCTTCAAGTTCTAGAAAGTGGTAAGAAAAACCCAAACCCATGGATGAGGGATTATGATGGAGAAGTGTGATAATGGAAGTCCAATGACAATCTAACAACCTGTTTTTGTCCCAACCCCACCAAAGCTTGAGAAGAAATTTTTAGGTGTGACCTGCTACATTTGGTGTCCTATTTCTATTTTCTTTCTTTGTTCACTTGTTGGGAGAAAGACCAAAAAGCATTAACATTTTTAAAAAGAAAATCGGGAAGTGGGAGGAAAATGAAAAAATAAGCAATCTGTGGTTTCAGGCTTGACCAGACAGGTCTCCCTTCTGTGCTATCCTTAGTGAGCAAGACTATGTAGCAGATTTCACACTCACACCCACCTCAAGTCCTCACTCCCTAGAACCGTCAATGCACAGGTCACTTTGTCTCATATTTCACTGAGAAACACATAGTGTCCATCGGTCTGAAAGTCTTTTCCTTTCCCCTCACCCTGCAAACCTTTCTCTATTCAGAAAAGTGTGCCTCCTACTTTCAAAGCTTTTCTCCCATGTTCCGAACACCAGTCCCACCTGCATTCTTCTGTGACTTGCTCAACAAATTACCTTTATTTTGTTTCCCAAGTCTCTCAGCCCACAAACATAGTCAAAGGCACCTTATCTTAAAGACAAAATAAAGCACACAAAAGATCTTTTCTCTCACATTCCACACATTGTCGGTTTATGTCTTATTCCCTTTGCACACATATGCACAGACTGGTGTAAAGGGTATGTCTTCCTCTATTGTCTGTAGTCTCCCACCTCCCATTCATTCCTTGTCCAGTATGTCATCTGATGGAACTGCTTTACCCAGACCAACAATGTGTTGAATATCTGGATTTTGCTGTTGTCATTTATTAAAGTATATTTGACATATAATATTATATTAGTTTCAGGTGTACAACACAGTGATTCAACATTTATATACCTTTTTATGTCATCACCACAGCAAGTCTAGTAACGATCCATTACCATATATGTTAGTTTTTTGGGTTGTTCTGTTTTGTGTTGTTTTCTGTCTAGCATCCGTGAGCAGAGGTCTCCTAGTGGTCACTTTCAGAGGGGATATACACAGAAGCCAATCTGGACCATTTTAAGTTTCCTTCTCTGGAACTTTCCACACATTGTCAGTTTATGTCTTATTCCCTTTGCACACCTATGCACAGACTTGTGTAAAGGGTATGAACAGAGACACATAGGGAAGATGTGAGTACTGAGCATCAATGGGTATCACTGTAAAGAAAAGGTCTATTTGTGCCTTCTGCTTAGACCTTCCTGAGGCCTGGTAGTTCATCTTCATGGGACTATGAGATGTACTCTGTCCTGATAGCTCCTCTTTTCTTTATAAAGCTGGTTGGGGAGAATGGGAAGTAATAGCAAATAGGCCAAGGGTGTTTTTTTTCCTTTCATGAGATGTCTTTCTCACCCACATCCTAAAATTCTGGGAATATGAAGTCCTTGACATCAGAAAGCCCTATCTTAAAGCCCTCTCTTAAAGCTGTCCCCTAAAGCCCAGTATTATAGAGCAAGACATTAGCAGGAATCCATTAGAGTCTACTTCCCCTGAGTTGTCTTACACAGATTTTTCTTGCTCTGCAGTAGCATTCAGTAGTGAAGTGGTAATGGTTAAAAAAAAAAAACAAAACCAAGAGGAGTGTGATAGAGAAGCTAATTAGTTAGAAGAAAATAAATCAGATTGGCTTATCCTCAAGACTGGGATGCCTTCAGGGGAGCACACATAAAGTCAGGTGAGCCAACAGCTGTGTTCTGGCAGGTCTCTGTTAAATTCCAGCTCCATTGCTAACTCTGATTTTGGGCTCCTTAAATTCCCCAAGCTTTGGTTTCTTTACCTAGAAAATGCAGATACTAAAGGTATCTACTATATAAAGTTCTTGTGAAAATGAAATGAGCTGTAAAAAATTTCAAATGGTTAGGAGAATGTCTGTTACCAGTGAGTGCTCAATAAGCGTAAATTGCTGGCTACTGCTGTTTTTTCTAAGTACACTTGTAATGTCACTGGCTGGCCATGAGTTAGTCCATGAGTGGATGGTCATAAGAAAATCACATGTTTCCTACTTTTAAAAATTATTTTAAAACCATTCTTAAATTGTCCATAAGGAAAATTATATTCTTTTTTTTTTAAGAAGAAAAGATAGATTTGAGCATTCAGTGACAATAGCTCAGCTTCCCTAAGAGGACATAGCAACTTGGTTACTAGGGAATATTTTTCCACTGAGGAAGAAAGAATTATGTGTTAACAAATCATTTTATATGTGTGCATGTTTAGGGATCCTAATTGTTCAAGGAAATAAAATAAGGAGGGGCAGTCCCTTATTGTACAAAATAAGACAAAAGACAAAAAAACTATTGAAGTCAGAAACTGGAGGTTACAGTGGTAATGAACACTTTGTATAAAACTGCAAAGTAGACAGGTCTATGCTATGTGGGTCTCAGCCATATAATACATGGAGAATGTGAATGTTACACCTGGAACATCACTTCAACAGGATGATGGTAAAAGCAATAAGGAGGATGATAAGTGAGTAGAGCAGCATAATATAGGGGTTTTGATTTGGTGTTCACAGGACTTGTGCCTGGTGTTTTTCTCTGTTAGTGACACTATAGCACAGTGTTAAAATAGAATGTTTGGATACAAAATCAGAGGACCAGGCCTTACATCTCTATTCCACTGTTTAGTACTTGTGTGACCTTGGACAAATAGTCTAATCTTTCTGTCATCTGTAACGTATGGCAAATAAAACACCTGCTATACTGACTTCAAAGAACTATTGGAAACATACAAAAAAGTAATTAATGTGATCATACTTCATAAGGTATAAAACAGAATACAAATATTGTGATTATGTAATAAGTAAGTGGTTAATGAATGGTTAAACACTTTACAGTCTATTTAATTTGTTTACATTGTTTATAGTGAAAGCAGAATTGACTTCACCATAAATTTATTTAAAATAAATAATATAAACTGTGGAATCCAGCATAGGCACCACCTGGTGGCAGTTAAGAGGAATGTAAGAATATTGCTGAGCTACTCTGCTCATGTCACAGAAAAATAAGCTTAGGTGGAATGGATCTGAGAACCTCAAAGAAGAGCTTAGGCTAAAATGAGCTGAAAAGAGGCTTGGCATGTGCTGGAAAACAGCCGTGTGAGGCTTGCTCACTTGTACTCTGCCTGATTAGTACGTGAGCATGTGGCAGCACCGCGTGTGTATAGGCTACATAAGGCTGCAGGTGCTTCTCCTCAGGGCAGATTACAGATGTTGTTTTTGCTGTTTCTTCACCTGGTGCTGTGAGAGAAGTGGTTTTTCCCCTGCCTGTCTGTTCATCTGCTGTTGCGAGACTCTATTAAACAGGAATGGCCCACCGCTTTCTGGTTCAGCAATTTCTCTACTGTCTGCCCGAATCCAATGTGGAACTGCCTGGCCTCGGCCACCAGCATCACAGCATACTTAGAATTGAAGCTAGAAAGTGGCTGTAGGGTTTGGTGTATTATGAGCTGTAGAATCAAGCCCCTGCTTAGCTCAACTGTAGCTGTGTGGGGGAAGAAAGTCAAGCTGCAGTGGGCAGTTAGACAGACATGAGCAGAACAAAGACTATGAGCCAGGCTCAGAAGGCCAGCAGGGCAGAAAGCCCCAGGCTCAGAAGGCCAGCAGGGCAGAAAGCCCCAGGGCAGAAGGCCACCAGGGCAGAAAGCCCCAGGTGCCTAGCTATGGGAAAACAAGGAAGTCACTTCCAGGGTGACCTTCCCTCCCTTAACGGCCGTACTATTTAAACCCTTGATTTCATTCCCCAGTCATGTGGTTTGGGCCTCCCCTTGCCCTTTCCTCCCTGGCACATCACTAGACATATAATGTTAGACCCCTAAGAGGAGAAACAATGGGCAGGAGAATACCCTGCCTTGACCCTCCCACTCTCTACCCCCCGCCCCCATACAAGCCCTTTCACTATCACTCCCTTGAGCATGAAGCCCTAGAGATGATATAACATCTAGGCCTCAGTTGTGTTTCAGCTCCAGGCCCAGAAAAGCAGCAAAAGCAGTGGAAGGGAAGCCACAGCTGACATCAGGACCAGTTGCATTGACTAATGACCTCTTTGGCACTGACCAATCAGTGCAGACTACAATTCTAAAAAGACACACCTGGAGAGCTAATAAATATTCTATTAAGATCCTCCCATGGTACCTCTAAGATCACCACCCTTAAAAGACCTTAGGACAGAATCCAGCACACCTGTGCCTTTTCCTTCCCCTTCCTCCCTTTCTTCTTCTCCCCCCGCCCCATTCTCTTCTTCTTTCCCCCACTTCTCCTCTTCTTACCACCCCACCCCCGGAGAATTTTCTTTGCCTCTCTTTCTCCTAAGCTTTACTAAGACAGTGTTTTTCACTGCCAGACTGCACAAGTGACAGTCCACCAGAAACTGTGTGCCGTTCTTTGAAAAGTTAACCCCTTGATATTGTACATATCAGCCTGAAGTTTCTGGCAGACTGGCATGGGGCTTGTAAAGCCAGTAGTCGCGGCCACTATCACAGCTGCCTGACCCATGCAGGTTTGCATTAGATTCGAACAGTCAGTAATGAAACACAGGAGCCAACTGGTGAGCCATCAGCTTTAATTCTAGCTTGCACCCAGCGGGCAAGCAAAAACACACACTGGGCTCCAAAACCCACACATTCAGTGCTCACAAAGCTACTGACTTATCCGAGTTTCCTAGCATCAAAGCTTTCCAGCTCACCAGACTTATTCACCTCTGTTTCCCATCTCCTCCTGCACAAACTCTTCCTCAGCACTCTGCCATCTTGGCTGCTTCCTCTACTCCATGTGGCCTTACTCTGCTCTCCTCTCTAATACCAACCTCAGGAACTCAGGAACCAAGAGAGAGCAAGCTACTGGTCTCTCCCACTTTATACAGTAGAATCAAAACCTTTAATCCAATTATACAAACAAGGAAGTCTCTGTATAATGGGATTCCTCAGGAGAGTACACCACCCTATATCATCCAATCAGTCAAGGGTGTGGGGAAGAGCTTACTCTTAAACTAGCAATGGTCGTTATAGCCTTAGGCTATAACGACCCGGCCTGCCCACAGCCTGTTCCAGAACACACATTAATATCAACGAACTTCCATGTGGGCAGTGCCATCTTTAACAAAGTGAGCATAATATATTTTATCTGCCCAACAGGGCTGCAGATTGGTGGTTGAAAACCACTACTCTAAGAGACCCCAGGAGTCTTGCCATTCAGGGAGCAGTGGGCAGCAGCAGCTTGTCCTGGGCTAACTCCCTGAACCTGTCTCCAAGGCCCCCTTTTCTCTGAATTTCTTCTGGCATGTCCAGTAAATTCTTTTACTTGCTGCACTTTGTCTCTTGGTTGAATTTTTTCTTTCAAGGAGACAAGAATTGAGGTTTCATCATATCACTTACATCAAAGTTCTACTTATCCTGACTACTCAACAACTTTGTGAAATGAAAAAATAAAAAGGAAAAAAAGTAAGGGAAAGAAAGAAAGTAAGAAAGGAGGAAATATCTTAAACTCTCTAAACTAGTTTATTCTGGGTAAAAGCAGTTTTGGTTTTTTTTTTTTATTTTAGTTGCCAATTCAAGGTTTTTTTGAGAAACTTCAACCCTATGTTAACTGAACTAAGTTAAAAGGTGCTAACTTGGAAGAGATGAAAAGGAACAATATAGCTTTATAGGCCCTTTGTGATGAGACAAATCTAACCAGAATGCTAGAAAGAACCCAGGAAGAAGGGCAAATAAGGCTTAAAATTTGAGATAATCTGTGGAAGACAGCAAAGTTCACAGTTCAGCAGTTTCTGGGTGCCTGGATGACTTTTATAGCATTAGCCCCCAAATCCAAGGATAACTGCTCCAGCATTGATGAGTTGCCCCCTGCCTTATGGTGCTAGCATCTCCCAGCAAAAGCAAGTAAATGTCACCCTTAAAGCCATGTCCTTTATGGGCTTCCTCCACCTTCTCTTCTCCAGAAGGTCTCCACAGGCTCCCCGCAGCAGCACAATGCTCAGAGCATGACTTGTCTGTGATTATTTATCATAGCAAGAAAATATGGGGAACAGTTTTGGCTACATTATAAAAGCCACACAGGCAAACAAGAACTTGGGTTTCAAATACACAGTGAAGAAATAGAAGAAATCTTCCAACCAGCTAGTCAATCCCAGCTATTCACATACAAATTTATTTAATTTACATAAGGCTGTGAAGTGGGTACTGTTATGATC
Source organism: Rhynchonycteris naso (assembly GCA_037038555.1). NCBI lineage: Eukaryota > Metazoa > Chordata > Mammalia > Chiroptera > Emballonuridae > Rhynchonycteris > Rhynchonycteris naso. The sequence continues at coordinate 66,625,789 of CM072997.1, forward strand.
TTTACAACCTACGACAATAGGAATTTTTTCCTTGATGAAGACTCAGAAGATATGCATAGCTTCAAAATGATGTAATATAGAACTAGAAAAAAAAATTATAAAACATTCATTGGAATTCTAATAGGTACCCGAAATCACAGCTATTGTGATAAAGGAGCAGAACTTCATAAAGGAAAGATGGAGATGCAAATCAAGATAACTGGCTTTTTTTTCTCTTTGTAATAAATGTTAGGTTTTGAAAATGAATATATTTAAAGCTTCTGATATATATTGTCAAACTGTATTTCAAAGTGTGGTTGGACTCTACAGACCTATACAGAAGTCCCGAGAATATCTCTTTCAATGCATAAGGCATCACACATTTTGGAGTCTTTGCTACTTTGATACACAAGAAAATAATATTTAAATAATTTTGCATTTCTTTGACCATTTTCTTACATGGGACTAAGTATATTTCCTTTTCTATAGTATGTATTATCTATTATGTCTTTTTATATTTATCAAAATTTAATATTTTAAAATAAATATATTAACCTTTAAAAAGAAAACAAATACAATTAGATAAATGAAGATTGTTATTAATTACATTTTGCATTAGAAGCAATAAATACTATAGCATTCAAACATATCAAGTGGAGGAGAGTCTGGAAAAACCCTGTAGCAATTGATATAAAAAGATTAAAAAATGTGAGAGGTATTGATCCCAAACAGAATATAGAATGAAAATCAATCCTAAGAAGTACAGGTATTCCTAAGGCTGAATTTGGCAGTGGGGGCAGGATGGGAATGGCAGATGAGATAATTTGAAGTAGAAGAAATAATTAAAGATGTATTTTGAAAAAGGCTGGAATAACATTTAATATGTGATTCCATTGTGCAACCAGATTGGAAAGCACTGATGAAAATTATTTCTGCAGCCTCTTCCAGCTGGAATACTCCATGAATTTAAATCCTAGCAATGCATTTATATTTTATCACACTCACTTCTTTTCTGTTCATGGTCACTTTGGAGGAAGAGTAGAGGAGAAGAGTTTCCACAAGAATTTTTGGAATTTAGTGATTTCAAAATAACATGTGGTCCCAATGGCTTCACAGAAACAAATATATAACTTGATAAAAGATCAGGTCATCTTATGAGTTTTTTAAAGCCAAACTCATTGAGGCATTGTTCCTATTAAAATAAAATATTGTCCTATTAAAATTAAAAGAAACTATTATCTTAGAAAAAAATTTTAAACATTTTACCATCATTAGACTTTACTTGCTTCAATCTTTTTGTTTATGAGTTGTTTTTCTTAAAAAAGTTAGGAATGAATGATTAATGGATAGAAATAGCATCAAATCCTCTTATACTAATTAATCTGAATGGAATTAGGGACAGACAAGCAACCCAAAATGATGACATAGAGGAAGAAACTTCAGACTTTCAGGGGATTTTCTGTTAAACTTTTGACCAGCAACTAATTCTTCTGTGACTGTACAGCAACTCTCCCTGCACAATAGCCTTACTGTTTGGGCTGTCCATCTGTTTGAGGACTTTTTAGCCAAAGGTTGAGACCAAATTCTTACCAAGGTCTAAATTAAAATAATTTGCTTTTATAGTTAGTTTTGTGTTTATCAAAGTTGCTTTATGCTCTTTTAAAATTGATATTAAATTATAAGCAGATATAATCCACATTGGTTTCTTCTTTGCAGAGAAACTTTCTTCTATATTTCTAGAGGTCTACTCCTATTCTGTCTCTCTTTTTTCCCCTCTGTTCCACCTCCTCGAGTTAGAAGGGGCTGACAAAAAGAGCTTCATTACGTTTAAATGTTGGTGACATGACTTGGTCTCTCTTCTCTTCCTTGATGTTAAGGACCTCCCTACACAGCGATAGCATCCAGTTGCAACTTTTCCTTTCTCATTTGGGGGCATTGGGAAGAAAGTGTTCTCTACCTTTCAGTAACAAAGTAGAAAGCATGCAACAGTTCCCTTGACCTTGCAAAAGACCAAGACTGAAGAATAGTTTATGCTTTCATATTCTTTCTCTTTGTTATAAATTATATAATTTATCTCTTGGGAATGGAATGTCTGAGTTCTTTCCCTTCCTTTCTTTCTTAGTAGTAGAATACAACTCTGGGTTTCCAGATGAAGAAGATTGTCAAATGATAAATGGCCATGAATACTTTTTGACCAGATTTCCTAACAGTCTACTCATACACAGTCCCTGTAAACACACTGAGTTTTATTATATTTTTAATAACACTTTTTATTATATCTTTAATAACATTTTTTAAATGGGGCACCTGTAATAAGCCTGTTGATATATTTTCTGGTTTGGATAAATTCATAGAGATGTATACCTTATAGAAACCCTTCACCTGCACGTGACGCCCATCACATTCAGACCACCTCTGGACTTGAGCTGTAGAGATGTGTGGAAACTTCACCAGCTGATGTCCTATACCCAATCTTCATTCCACAATTCACAAAATCATTGGTTTGGCATTTTGCCTCTGTTTGTCCAAAACTCCCAATTCCTTTGTTCTCCTTTTCTAGGCCCTCTTCTATAGATCTGAGTACCTGACCTCTGCCACTACCATCCCCAGACTTTAACACAGGAGCCTAGTTTGATGGTAGATACGTATTTTCAGGGGTGAAAGAGTCACAGAGGAAACCATCACTGTGGTTGAGCACATTCCCCAAAGTGACACATTTTCAACAATTCTTGAAAGTAAATACGAACATGACCATTGTTATGACTTATAAGAAAACCCTTTAGAGAAGTGAAATATGAGAATAAAAATGGTGATCAGACCATGAGTTGCATAGAGAAGGTGGTTTCAGTTCAGCCCACTTGTCCATTTGGTACCACACCACTCTTGCATGAAGCACCAGGCTCTATGCAGGGCTGGTTAGACCAGGCACAAGTCTCTGCTCTGAGCATCATACCTGTCTGGACTTAAAGCACCTTCCTGCCCCTCCATGCTATCATCCTTCCTGAACTTGTCCTTTCCATCCAGTTAATTGTAGTGTCTGTCATTCCTCCACTGGTCTAGCCAAAGTCCTACTCCTGTTCCCCTCTCTTGACTCATAAGACACCATTATTCCTTTCAAGTAGTCTACAGTTTGGTTGGGTGGGGATCCTCATGAGCAGGACTTAAAACAAGAGAGGAGGGGAAAGATGGCTAAAGAAGGCCCCTTGGATCTGATCTCTTTTTCACAAGAAAAGTCAACTGTAAATAGTTTGCCTTATTTTCTATTGAGATATTACAATATATACTGCCACAGAGAAATTAATGGGATTAAAAGACAAAGGCATTCATTACAGAACTTTACATTTGTGTTCCATTATAGGAACAGACTTCCATAGTGCACTATGAATTGGTATTTTTTTATAATTTGTAGTTGTGACCACTATCATACTCATTTTATTATAATCTGTTGTAAAAGCATAATTGTTAACTGTAAACACTTAATATATAATATAATTATTTTAGTTTATGTTGTTATTTCATCATTTTTTATAATGCTGGAAACTCAAAAATAAAGAAGTGGCCCAAACCTCTCTTGGCCTCTGAGATGCCTTATAATCCTATAATAAGAAATGATGGATGCTCTAGGTTGAGTAGTTTCAGAATTTGAAGTTAGCATGGACTGGCATACCACAAGAAGGCTTTTGAGAGGGGTAGACCTCAGTCATTTCCTCTTCAACCATGCCTTACCAGAGGTTTTCACTTTTTTGGCATCTGTTGGGCAGATAAAATGTATTATGCTCACTTTGTTAAAGATGGCACTGCCCACATGGAAGCCCGTCACCCAGGTGATATTATTTGCCCTTATGCTTATGATGGGTGTGGGGGAAAGGCTGTAATGTAAGCAGGCCAGGTCGTTATAGCCTAAGGCTTAGTTTTCGGTTTTTTTTTAAAATTTTTTTTTTTATTAACTTTAATGTGGTGACACCAATAAATCAGGGTACATATGTACAATGAAAACATCTCCAAATTATCTTATCATTCAATTGTGTTGCATACCCATCACCCAAAGTCAAATTGTCCTCTGTCACCTTCTATCTGGTTTTCCCTGTGCCCCTACCCTTCTCCCTTTTCCACCCTCCCCTCCCTCCCCCCACCCCGTAACCACCACACTCTTGTCCATGTCTCATAGTCTCACTTTTATGTCCCACCTATGTATGAAATCACTCTGTTCTCAGTTTTTTTTTTTCTGATTTACTTATTTCACTCCATATAATGTTATCAAGGTACAACCATTTTGTTATAAATGATCCGATGTCATCATTTCTTATGGCCGAGTAGTATTCCATAGTATATATGTACCAAAGCTTTTTAATCCACTCATCTTCTGACAGACACTTGGGCTGTTTCCAGATCTTCGCTATTGTGAACAATGCTGCTAAGGCTTAGTTTTAAGAGTAAGCTTTTCCCCACACCCTTGACTGATTGGATAATGTGGGGTGGTGCGCTCCCCTGAGGAATCCCATTATGCCTCAGATGGGTGACTTTGTATCAGAGACTTTCTTGTTTATAGATTGGATTAAGGGTTTGGATTTCTACATTATAAAGTGGGACAGACCAGTAGCTTGCTGTTGGGCAGATAAAATATATTATGCTCACTTTGTTAAAGATGGCGCTGCCCACATGGAAGTTCGTTGGTATTAATGTGTGTTCTGGAACAGGCTGTGGGCAGGCCGGGTCGTTATAGCCTAAGGCTTATTTTTTTTATTTTTTTTATTTTATTCATTTTAGAGAGGAGATACAGAGTGAGAGAGAGAGAGAGAGAAAGAGAGAGAAAGGGGGGAGGAGCTGGAAGCTCAACTCCCATATGTGCCTTGACCAGACCAGTTCAGGGTTTTGAACTGACGACCTCAGTGTTCCCAAATCGATGCTTTATCCACTGCGCCACCACAGGTCAGGCAGCCTAAGGCTTAGTTTAAGAGTAAGCTCTTCTCCACACCCTTGAATGTATAATTGGATTAAAGGTTTGGATTATCTGTGCTATAAAGTGGGCGGACCAGTAGCTAGATCTCTCTCTCTCTTGTTTCCTGGATTCCTGAGGTATTAGAGAGGAGAGCAGATTAAGGCCATGTGGAGAAGAAGTAGCCAAGATGGCAGAGTGCTGAGGAAGAAGCCAGTTTGTTAAGAGTTTGTGCTGGAGGAGATGGGAAACAGAGGTGAATAAGTCTGGTGAGCTAGAAACCTTTGATTCTAGGAAACTCGGATAAGTCAGTAGCTTTGTGAGCACTGAATGTGTGGGTTTTGGAGCCCAGTGTGTGTTTTTGCTTGCTAGCCGGGTGCAAGCTAGAATTAAAGCTGACGGCTCACCAGTTTTTGGCTCCTGTGTTTCATTACCGACTGTTCGAATCTAATGGGAACCTGCATTGGCCAGGCGGCTCTGATGGTGACCCCGGCTACTGGCTTTACATTTGGCGTAGTCTGTGGCAGGATTCGATACAGATCGGCATGGAACCACCACCACCTTTGAGTGGTGGAGTAGAGGACTGGCTGCTGTTATGGTTTCCCATAGCTGTTTTTTGAGGGACTGTAGGATGGCTGACTTTTACAGCCATGCGTGAGGAAACCGAGAGCTCTATAGAAGAGGTTGCCCAGGACCTGCAGGCTGAGCAGCAGAAGGAGCTAGAGGAAACGTGGGAGAAACAGATGCTGACCCTGGAGCTGAAGGAAGAACTGGAGGAGGCTGACCAGGTTCATGAGATTCACCTGGAAATGGAGCAGACGCTGGAGAAGGAATCACAGGTTCATGAGTTGGAGATTGCCCTGGATGTTGTGGAGAGCCAGCAGCGGCATGAGGCCGGGGCCGGAGCTGAAAGGCCTGCTGAGCAGAAGGCAGCGGTGGCCCGGAGATCAAGCCCAGCAGCAGGAGCTGGTGCTTTCAGTTCCTCTTTGGAGGATGAGGAGAATCAAGCTGGAGTTGCAATCTGCAGTCTCCAGAAGGTGAGAGCCCACCGGCAAGTAGCTTCTACTGCAACGCTGGTAGGTCTGCGATTTTGGGACAGAGGGGTGGATGCCATCATGCTCCCCAGAGCAGAGATGGAAATTCTGACTGCCATGGCCATGTGCTCCTTTTTGGGACAGTGTACGAGCTGCCAGGATGGCAGAGATGAGGGGGGAGGCTAACACCCCATGTGTGTGGACTGATTTCCTGGACTATGACCGGATGGGCACAAGCTCCTTTGTTGAATGGACTTACGGATTTTGGACAATGTGAAATACCCTGATGGGGTTGGGGATGGCTTTGCTGGAGGCCCTCCTGCCCCGGGAAGCTTTTCCATGGCTAGAGAGAAGGCTGAGGACATTTTGCGCTTTTGGAAAAGTGCTCAGAGACTGGTGAAATGTGTGTACCTTTGTACTTGTTGAAATTGTATGATTTGTCATGCTGTTGTAATTTGTGTAATGTACCTAATTTCCTTGTACAGGAATGCCGGTGGTGGAGATTGTGGGTAGTAAAGTGAGCATAAGGGTGGATTGTTGGGCAGATAAAATATATTATGCTCACTTTGTTAAAGATGGCGCTGCCCACATGGAAGTTCGTTGGTATTAATGTGTGTTCTGGAACAGGCTGTAGGCAGGCCGGGTCGTTATAGCCTAAGGCTTAGTTTAAGAGTAAGGTCTTCTCCACACCCTTGAATGTATAATTGGATTAAAGGTTTGGATTATCTGTGCTATAAAGTGGGTGGACCAGTAGCTAGATCTCTCTCTCTCTTGGTTCCTGGGTTCCTGAGGTATTAGAGAGGAGAGCAGATTAAGGCCATGTGGAGAAGAAGTAGCCAAGATGGCAGAGTGCTGAGGGAGAAGCCAGTTTGTTAAGAGTTTGTGCTGGAGGAGATGGGAAACAGAGGTGAATAAGTCTGGTGAGCTAGAAACCTTTTGATTCTAGGAAACTCGGATAAGTCAGTAGCTTTGTGAGCACTGAATGAGTGGGTTTTGGAGCCCAGTGTGTATTTTTACTTGCTCGCTGGGTGCAAGCTAGAATTAAAGCTGATGGCTCACCAGTTCTTGGCTCCATTGTTTCATTACCAACTGTCCAAATCTAATGTGAACCTGCATGGGCCAGGTGGCTGTGATGGTGGCCTTGGCCACTGGCCTTACAGCATCTTACACAGAAATAATGTAATATTCTTTATCAGTGACATCTTACCTAAGCTTCAAGGGAGCTGGAAGCTTTGCTTCATTTGTTATTTACTCTCTCTGCTCACTAATATGTCACTATGCTCCATCAGATTACATTTGGGGAGGGGGTATACAAGGAGATGTCTCTGGAGATAACTTTTGTCCCACCTCTCTTCCACCCCACTCCCCTTCCATGGAAATCAGGGCTTTCTACAAAAACTCAGGAAATTCCCACAATGAAATTGGCTTTTGGACTTTCTCTTCTATTTTCTTTTCCATATCTAATCAAACAGACAACACAATTAGTCTAACCAGAGACCTTTAGAAAAGAAAATTACAAAGATACTTTGGGCATTGGAGCTATGTGTTTACATTGTGTACGAAGGAAGTTATATGTACATTTTCAAAATTTGTGCTTAATTTTGAGTGTCAAAGTGTAGAGGCCCTGAATAGGAACATAGAATAGGAACAGAGTTCAGTGCCCTGAGGCAAAGGCCACTGTGATTTTATTGACAAAAGTACTGAATGCAGTACTGTGCTGAAGGCAGCACAATAGGGAAAGAATTAGCATTTCTGATTAATCAATAAGTGGGAACATTTGAGCTACTCCCTTGCCCTTTTATCCTCTCTAAAGAAGTTCCCCTTTCTGATCTCCTCATTCTCTTCTCTGCTTTCTGACTTCCTCATTCTTGTCCCTGCTTTTATTTGAGTGTATCAGTATATACCTATAAGGACTGGGGATCAAGGCCATCTCATGAAACTTGTATAGGGGATTGTGAGGTGGTCTTGCCTAGGTCCCTTGGTGCACTTCCTGTAGTCTTCGAGGAGTCACTGTCTCCACGACAAGTGGTCCTTCCCCCCCCCCCACGTGTGAGGAACAGGAACCAAAGGACATCAAAGGAGAAAGAAACACAAAGAATAATATAGAAAATATTTTACTCAGTCATTCTGAATTAAACATTGTTAATATTTTGTCTCATTGATTCTCAGTCTTTAATTTACGTGTTGGTTTAAGAAATAATGCACTACAGATACAGGTCAGCCTCCCTTAAATCCTGCTTTCATGGTTATTCCCTCATCATCCCCAGACCTCTCTCTACCAGTGTGTTTGAAGTGTTGTCTGTTTTCTTCCAGTCTGTTCTCAAATAAATTTACATGTAGTTTTACATCTCTCTACATGTAGAAATATGTGTACATATTTTTGTGTAGACAATGTAATATGCCTGAGCATTTAAATGTGATGCACATGAAGAAGATAAACATAGAAATACATGGAGGGTTGTTTTCTTTTGTATCTGGAGAAAGTACATGAATAGTGTAAAGCCAGTAGTCGAGGCCACCATCACAGCAGCCTGACCCGTGCAGGTTCACATTGGATTCGAACAGTCGATAATGAAACACAGGAGCCAAAAACTGGTGAGCCATCAGCTCTAATTCTAGCTTGCACCCGGCGGGCAAGCAAAAACACACCCTGGGCTCCAAAACCCACACATTTCAGTGCTCACAAAGCTACTGACTTATCCGAGTTTCCTAGAATCAAAGGTTTCTAGCTCACCAGACTTATTCACCTCTGTTTCCCATCTCCTCCAGCACAAACTCTTAACAAACTGGCTTCTTCCTCAGCACTCTGCCATCTTGGCTACTTCTCCTCCACATGGCCTTAATCTGCTCTCCTTTCTAATACCTCAGGAACCAAGAACCAAGAGAGAGAGAGATCAAGCTACTGGTCTGCCCCACTTTATAATGTAGAAATCCAAACCCTTAATCCAGTCTACAGACAAGGAAGTCTCTGATACAAAGCCACCCATCTGAGGCATAATGGGATTCCTCAAGAGAGTGCACCACCCTACATCATCCAATCAGTCAAGGGTGTGGGGAAGTGCTTACTCTTAAACTAAGCCTTAGGCTATGACGACCCGGCCTGCCCACCGCCTGTTCCAGAACACACATTAATATCAACAAACTTCCATGTGGGCAGTGCCATCTTTAACAAAGTGAGCATAATATATTTTATCTGCCCAACAAATAGCATCATACTATATGTATCCATCTTCATTTTTGCTCTTCTTTTTCAGCATTGCTTTTGGTATCTATTTATATTTATAGATTTAAAGAATTTTTGAACTGCCAATGAGTATTAAATTGCATGGATATAATACATTCTTAGTATATAGCAATCACTTAAAAGACTATTTGCAGAATGAATGAATGAGTAAATGAATAGCAGTTTCACAGTTGATTTGGTATTAGGGTCTTTGTTTAAAACTTGCCTAACACAGATATAACTGAAAGATTGCCGGGTGCCGCCGATGAACGAACGAAGAGCCAAAACAGCCAAATGAGCAAAAGTCAGGCTTTATTGGGAGGGCTCCGGGCGAGTTCACTGACCCTCAGATGTGAGTCTGTGAAGGCGTGCCCATGGAGGGTTTTTGGGTTTTTTATATCTGCAGAGGGGGGAGGATGGTAACGGTCGACCGGTTTGGTGGGGCATGCAGTTCATGGAACAGCCTTGGGGACAGATAGTTTCGAGAATTTGGGTGTGTGTGGTTTGAGCAAGATTAACAACTATCAGAAAGCTCAGGGCCAGGGAGGGTTTCACTACCCAACCCAGAGGCAACTACCGGACATTCCTGGCTCTTTGGTATAGGGAGTGGGGTGACGTGGTCTTTCTGGCTGCTTCCTGCTGTATGGGGGCGTCGTTAGGGGAGGGGTAGGAAAGAGCCAGAGCAGTCCGTATCCACTATGGTGGGCAGGGGTTGGTAATGTTGCAGCATCATCTGGTTGACCGCTATCCTGGTGATTTCCTGAAATTGGGTCTGCAGGAAGCGAAAAAGACAAGGGGTAATCAGTAAGATTAGTCCAATTATGAAAATGGGTCCTATGAGTGGAGCTAATAAAGAATACATGGAGGAGTTCCACCAAGATGAGGCTTCTGCTGAGAATTTTTGCTTCTGGAGATCAGAGCTGAATTTGTGGAGGGTTTCTACCCTGGTCTCTACAAGGCCGGATTCGTTGATGTAGTAGCAACATTCTTCCCGCAGGAAGACACAGGTGCACCCGTGCTTGGCCGTAAACAGGTCCAGGACTTGCCGGTTCTGTAACAAGACTTGGGCGAGAGAAGTTATTTGTCTCTGTAGGGAGGCTACAGTGGGGGTATCCGTATCCCAGACCTTAGGGTCGACTCCAGGTAGAAGCTGGACTCTGGGGTCCGAGTCAGGCCCGAGGTCGGGATCTGGCACTAATGCTAGTAAAAAGACCTGCTTGGGGGAAAAAGAAATACTTGCCCGGAGTTTGGACAAAATGTCTCTCCCCAGGAGGGGAACTGGGCAGAAGGGTATAACTAGGAAGGAGTGTGAGAATGGGTGACCCTCAAATAGGCAATTAAGGAGGGTCATCCGCCGTGGGGTCGAGGGTGATCCATCGATTCCCATGACCGAGACCTGGGAAGGAACTGTAAGGCCCGAATGAGAGGGAAGGACAGAGTAGGTAACCCCCGTGTCTATTAAAAAGGAAACAGACTTACCCGCTACCTGGAGCGTAGCCCTGGGCTCGGTGAGGGTAACCGGAGTCGAAGAGCCAGGACCCCATCAGTCGTCCATCAAGCCCAGCAGTTCTGAGACTGGAAATGCCTGGTTCTCAGTTCCCCAGCATTGAGGTGCCGGAGGCTGAGCCAGGGTCGGGCAGTCCGACTTCCAGTGGCCCATGAGCTTGCATTGTGGGCAAGGCTTGGTAGGGGGCCTCGGTTGCGGGCAGGCATTGGCCCAGTGGCCCCCTTTGCCGCATTTAAAGCAGGCGCCTGGTGGTGTGCACTGTCCTCCCTTGGAGGCTGGCTTTTTTCCCAATTCCCCTACCGGCTGAAGGGCCGCTACCAGGGCTTGGGTTTGGAGGCTTACCTTTTGCTGTAGCCGTTCAAGACGGGCAGCTTCAGCCGTTTCCTCTCGGGCGTTAAAAACTTTAAAAGCCATTTTTATCAGGTCTTGGATGGGAGTCTCAGGGCCCTCCTCAGCCTTTTTAAGTTTCTTTCTAATATCCGGCGCTGACTGAGAGATAAAGTGAGAGGCTAAGACTGTGGCCCCATTGCGGGACCGCGGATCTAGGCGGATATAACGAACAAGGGCCTCTTGAAGGCGGTTCAGGAAAAGGGCTGGGTTTTTTCAGGGAGTTGGGTAATTTCCCTCAGTTTATCATAAGTTACAACCTTGTTAGAAACTGCATCCATACCTCTGATTACGTATCAGAGCATAAGGTTTCGACGAGGGATGTTGGACCCTTGGCCAGGTTGATAACTCCAATTGGGGTCTTCCCCGGGGACCGCCTCTGTGCCAAGGGGTATTTGGTCATCCACTAGATGGTCCCTGTCTGCCTGCTGTCTGGCGGCAGTGAGGATACGTTCATGTTCCTCAGGGGTGAGAGTGGAGGTACAAATTACTTTAATGTCATGCCAGGTCAGGTCATATGTCTGAGTCAAGTACGGGAATTTCTTAATGTAGATTGAGGGGTCGGCCGAGAAAGATCCTAGCTGTTTCTCAATCTGTGAAAGGTCTTGGAGGGAAAAGGGGACATGTACCCGAACTAGGCCCTCTGCCCCAGCTACCTCGCGGAGAGGGGCGAGGACAACGGATGACGATTGGGGGCTGTGCGACCTGGTATGAGCTGCAATGGGAGAGGGGAGAGGGTCGGCGGGAAGTGAGGCAGATGGAACCAGAGGGGCGGAAGGAGCCGGAGGGGCGGAAGGAGCCGGAACCTGGCCCGGGTCTGGGGGGTTCTCCCAGGGGAGAGCCGGAGGAGGAGATAGGTGGTCGGGAAGGTCATTGGGTTGAGAGTAAGGAGGGGGTTCCTGGGAGGAAGCCTTGGGAGGAGAGGAGGTTTGGGCTAGAAGAATTTGGAGAGAGGAACAGTAGGAGCAGAGATGGGGCAGGAACGGAGATCCCAGAAAGCCTGAATATATGGGGTCTCAGAGTCTTTTCCAGTGTGCTGGCAAAAAATTGTCTAGGTCCCGGAGGACGTTAAAGTCAAAAGTACCCATAGGCGTCCAGTGAGACCAGTTATCTAGGGTGTATTGAGGCCAGGCAACCTGTGACAGGAAGACGAGTTCTTCCTGCGAAGTGTCTGAGTGTATCCCAATTTGGAAAAATTTTTAAGAAGACATCCTAGAGGAGTTTTGGGTCTATTTTGGATTTGGAGTTCCCTATAATTTGGCCGGCTTTTTGGTCCTAGGCGTCGGAGGAGAGAGAGAGTATAAGGGAGGCGTCCCTTCCAGATACCCGTCTCCCGACAGGAGACCTAAATGAGAGGTCTCAGGACAGAGATAGGAGAGCAGCCGAAAGGCGTCCCTTCCGATTGAACCCCTATAAAGACTCCAGGAGTCGGCGGATGGAGGGGTTCTCGGCTCGGCCGAGTCTAGGACGAGAAACCCCGGTGGAGACGCAGGACCAGAGAAAGCGGAAGAGAAACCAGGTTACTCACAATTGGCGATCGAGGTCGTAGGGAACCCAGAGTCCAAAACGACGGGCGGCACGAGGCAAGGGGGAGAGAGGGGGGACTCCCGCCTCAGCCAGAAGGCCGAGGTGAGTCACAAAAAGCCCCTCTCCCGGGTTTCAGCACCAAATGAAAGATTGCCGGGTGCCGCCGATGAACGAACGAAGAGCCAAAACAGCCAAATGAGCAAAAGTCAGGCTTTATTGGGAGGGCTCCGGGCGAGTTCACTGACCCTCAGATGTGAGTCTGTGAAGGCGTGCCCATGGAGGGTTTTTGGGTTTTTTGTATCTGCAGAGGGGGGAGGATGGTAACGGTCGACCGGTTTGGTGGGGCATGCAGTTCATGGAACAGCCTTGGGGACAGATAGTTTCGAGAATTTGGGTGTGTGCGGTTTGAGCAAGATTAACAACTATCAGAAAGCTCAGGGCCAGGGAGGGTTTCACTACCCAACCCAGAGGCAACTACCGGACAATAACAACTCAATGTTTATTGCCAGGCTGTTTTCCCCAAATATCTTCACCTGCTTGCACTGACGTGCCAGAGTATTTCTTTGAGGTCCATAAGTCTGCAAAATTCCATGTTATTCTCTTTACTCCTCATTCAATGTACTGGCACATGGTAAAAAATGAGGGGAATTTTCTAAAATTAGACATGAAATGCTACTCAAATAAATATACCACGCAATAGGTATTTTCTTCAGTTTTTATCCACGGGAAATTGTACAGTCACAGGTTTTGATGCATCCTGTGAGCCAATTCACAATTATGCAAGCGATTGTTACCCAAGCGTTGTCAAACAGTGACTCTTCAGGACTGAAGATAAGGTGTGCTGAGGGCCAGCTTGAGGTGAGGGTCTTTAGGTCCTTCAGTAGTCAAACAGAGAGAGGCAGGCAACTTTTCACACCCCTGTTCTTGAACCATCCCAGCAGTTATGTGAACAGGAATAGACAGTTTTTGTTTCTCTGATTCCCCTTTTCCACCAAAGGTTCCTAATTTTCAAGACAATTGTTGGAGTTTAGGACAATGTTTAACAGTTGACTAAAGTTCATCTTGTTTTTTTGTTGTTGTTTTTTTTTTACAGTGACACAGAGAGGGTCAGAGAGAGAAATAGATAGGGACAGACAGACAGGAATGGAGAGAGATGAAAAGCATCAATCATCAGTTTTTCCTTGCGACACCTTAGTTGTTCATTGATTGCCCTCCCATATGTGACTTGACCGCGGGCCTTCAGCAGACCGAGTAACCCCTTGCTCGAGCCAGTGATCTTGGGTCCAAGCTGGGGAGCTTTTTGTTCAAGCCAGATGAGCTCACGCTCAAGCTGGCGAGCTCGGGGTCTCGAACGTTGGTCCTCCGCATCCCAGTCCAACACTCTATCCACTGCACCACCGCCTGGTCAGGCAAGTTTATCTTATTCTTTGCTGTCAATTACATCTTCAGAAGGTTCTAGGAAATTGTAAAAGCATCTTTTTCTGTTTTCTTAATAGTATACATATCATAATTAGGAAAAGGAATAGCCACTTTTGCCTGTAGAGTTACTTTAAAATTGATTGGCTTTAATTACTTTATACCAAAAGTAATTTCAGGTGGTTGTAAATTTGTTTGCTCCAATTTTAGGCTACCAACAGTGGTTAAAGTTATTAAATGCACTGCTAAAATAACATTATATTCAAAGTTTGTCAATTCTACAATTAAAGTTTACAATTAAGTCCTGAATGAGCTATAATTTAAAGGATGATTTTTTTAATGAACAAATTCATTTTGTTCTCAGACAAAAATAGAATTTATTCATTAAAATATTCATCCTTTAAATTGTAGCTTATTCAGGACTTATTCTGTGCTGAACACTATTCTAAGGTCCTAGACACAAAGGGGATGTGTTTCCTGCTACCATGAAACTTGTAGACCAGTAAGAGAGTGGGTAGTTTTGTACTATGTTGACTTAGCTAAGCTGAAACCATGTTTCTTAGAATCCCCCTTTGTGTATGGTTCTGGATTAGTGTTGGCCACCAGAAACATCACAATATTTGGAAGGGTGAAGAAAGGGAAGAAATGGCTGTTAGAGTTAGTGTGAGGCAACAGGTGCAGCTGCACTCAAACACATTTTTACCTATCTGCTGCTCACCTTGTTGGCATTAGGCAGCAGCTAGCCTGCAACTTCTGCTTCTGCTGCTGATGTCCTTCCGCTTCTCTGAGTCCTGGGCCAGACATATGTGATTCCCGTGGTGAAGGGCACCAGCTCCTTCTTCACATATTACACATCATCAAACTTGGAGATTGCTACAGACTGGAGGTTGGGGTACACTCTAACTTCATATGTTAAAAGCTAATCCCCAACATGGTATTTAGAGGTGAGGCCTTTGGAAGGTGACTGGTGTAGAGCAGACCTCAGAGAATTCTCTCATCCCTTCCACTGTGTAAGGTTACAGAGAGAAAATGGCATCTATGGACTAGGAAGCAGGCTCTCATCAGACACTTGCTGGCAAGCACCTTGATCATGGACTCCCAGCCTCCAGAACTGTGAGAAATAAATTTCTGTTGCTTATAAGCCACCCAGCCTGTGGTATTTTGTTATAACATTCTGAACAGAAGAAGACAGAGGTGGTGTGAGATGGATGTGGGTTTTAGTTTTTCCTTGTGGGTTTTTGTTAGTCCCTGGTCTCCCCATTTCATGCCTAGAATTTCTTTCTGGCCACTAGTCCTGCCCACCTGAGACTACAGGCCCACCACAAGAGGCAAGGCAGCAGTCTTCCATGGGCTTCTTCATTGGTACCCACTATTGCATGAGTTCTAATCCCCATTTTGATATTACTCAGGGTTGTTCTATTTCTCTGATCAAATCTGTCTGTTAGAAGGAGATAAGCATTGATCAAAGAATCATATTATGTATAATTAACAATGGTTTTAAGAATCTGAAGGAAGAATACAAGCTACAATGAGACAATATACATATAGGGACTTAATATAGATTGGGGAAAGGGATGTCAGGATAGACCCCTTCTAAGAAGTAATATTTCAGCTGAGACCTGGAGTTCAAGTAGATATTGGCCACATTAAGAGTTAGACCACTGACCAGGTGGTGGCACAGTGGATAGAGCGTCGGACTGGGATGCAGAGGGACTCAGGTTCGAGACCCTGAGGTCGCCAGCTTGAGCAGGGGCTCATCTGGTTTGAGCAAAAGCTCACCAACTTGAGTCCAAGGCTGCTTGCTCGAGCAAGGGGTTATTCGGTCTGCTGAAGGCCCACCGTCAAGGCACATACGAGAAAGCAAACAATGAACAATTAAGGTGTCAAAACAAAAATAACTGATGATTGATGCTTCTCATCTCTCTCCGTTCCTGTCTGTCTGTCCCTATCTATCCCTCTCTCTGACTCTCTGTCTCTGTAAAAAAGAAAAGAAAAGAGTTAGACCAGAGGAAGAGCCATGTGAGAGCTCTGAGGTCTGTTCCATTGGAGAGACTGAAAGAAGACCACATTAGCCAGGGTAGAGGGAAGGCCATGGCAGTGGTAGATAGGGGCCCATTCCACAGGGCCCCTATATTTCAGTTCAAGGTCTTGAGGTTTACTCAAAGGAAATATAACAGGAGACGAGTTTTGCTCTTAAAAGATTACTTTGGTTGCTATGTAAAGAAAATGACTGTATTTGAAAATGATCATCTGATGGTTGAGAATTAAGTATTTTTTATAATGGAATTTAAAATTCACTTTCTGTCTCTTGAAATAAGAATAATCTGTCAAAAATAAATAAATAGGGGATTCCAAGATGGCAATGGAGTAAGTGAATGTTCCAACTGCCACCTCCCAGGACCAAATTGAATTACAACTTAATTTAAGAACAATCATCTTGAAAAACCAAACTTGGACTAAATGAAGAGAAGTCTACAACCAAGGGTCACAGAAGAAGCCACACCAAGACTGGCAGGTAAGTTGGAGACACAGAGGGGACTACCCTGCTTCCAGGAGTGAGTGGTGGCTGGGGGTTTGGAGGGACTCTCACTGTGGGGAGGGTCGCCCTGAGATGTGTGGGTGCTCAGCCCCAGGCCTGGTGCCCCAGCCTAGAACCCCAGAACCTATAAGAGGTGCCCACTCAGCATTTGGTGGTGAAAAGAGCCCAGGTCTCTGTCTGCAAAAAAGAGACAGAGCTCTCAGAGATCTAGGCTCTGTCTTAAGGGCCAGAACAGATAATCTCATTCACAGCCACTTACCCGGGGCTCCAGTGGAGGGTGCGTTGAGAAGACTAGAGTTGCATGAGGAGAGTGTGAAGTTGGGGAGTTAGGGGTGCAGGGAGAGACACTGTGGGGGATAGCCACCAGAGCCCCTGTGCTGAGTCATCCAATACTGCAGTTGTCATCTTTCTTAGGTGGAGCAGTCCCCTCCATGTGGCATCACCCTGGGAGAAAGCAACTGCCCTGCCTTTGGGAATCTCTCCTGCCCCCCTATGGAGACTGCATTGTTCTGAGAAGCCAGGAAGCAGGAGTCAAGTCAGCGACTCAGTTTTCTGGCGTTGAGGTCGGAGCTTTCCCCAACATGCTCCCGAGACTATGACTGGTGCTTCTACCTCATGGGAGACTCAGTAGAAACTGCAAGCAGACCACACCTCTGGGTCTCAGAGGCCACACCTACTGGACTCCTGGGGCCACACCCTATTGAGGTCTGTGAAAAAAGTCTGGACAGATTGACACAGATGACTGAGTGACACCCACCACCCTTCCTAATCCCTGAATTTCTCCTGGCTCTAGACCAGTGGTTCTGAACCTGGGTTCTATCGAAACCTTGGGGTTCGATGAGTCGGTCTCAGGGGTTCGGAGAAGCCTCTGCCGCGGAGGCCAGAATAAAGTAATACCGTAATTTGTTGTGAGTTCATGCACTTTGTTGGTTTTGTTCTTTGAGCAAGGTGATGTTCATGCACGGTTCATTTTTTGCACCAGTAAATAAACATATACCTATGTCCTGAATTTGGAAAAAAATCATATTTTATTTATCACTAAAGAAGGGTTTGGTGAATGCGCATATAAAACTGGTGGGTTCAGTACCTCAAAAAAGGTTAAGAACCACTGCTCTAGACTATACCAGAGGTTTTTTCAGTGGCCGAGCTCAGTAAGCAGCTAGCAGACTGAGGCTCCAGGAGGTGGTCTCAGGGAACCTTGGGCTTTTAGGGACCTTCCCCCAGGTCCAGTGTGGGTAAAATCTAATCTTGTTGTGTGGCTTGGTATTTCTATATGCACCTGGACCCAGCAGAGGCAGCCACAAACTCTGCATTGCTTGTAGCTCCAAGAAGGATGCTGAGGGCCAGTCATAAGCAGTGTCCCCCACTGATCTGCACCAGGTTCCCTCCAGGGAGGCTCAGGGCAGCACATCCAGTGGCCAGCTGCAGAGATCAGGACTGTTGGGCAAATAAGTTTGTAAAATGTGTTTTCTAGGAACTGGAGCTGAGGGGCTTTGGGAGCTCCACTGAGGCCGGTGGGGTCCTTCAATTAGGAACTGGAGAAAATTTTCCAGGTTATGGAATTAGAGAATGCATCAGGGCTTTTGGGAGCTTGGTACTGGCATAAGAACAGGCATACAGATCAATGCAACAGAACAGAGAGCCCAGAAATAAACCCACACCTTTATGGTCAATTAATATTTGACAAATAAGGGAAGAGTATACAGTGAAATTAAGACAGTCTCTTTAATAAATGGTGTTGGGAAAATTGGACAGGTACATGCAAAATAACAAAACTAGACCTCCAACTTATAGCATTCACAAAATTAAACTAAAAATGGATAAAATACTTAAATGTAAGTTGCAAAACCATAAACATCTTGGAAGAAAACATAGGCAGTAAACTCTCTGATATCTCTCATAGCAATATTTTTGCCAATTTATCTCCATGGGCAAGTGAAATAAAGGACTACATCAAACCAACAAGCTTTTGCACAGCAAAGGACACCATTAACAAAATAAAAAGAGAACCCACACAAAGGAAGAACATATTTGCCGATATGTCTGATAAGGGGTTAATTACCAAAATTTATAAAGAACTTCTAAAATTCAACACCAGAAAGATAAATAATCCAATTAAAAAATGGGCAGAGGACCTGAATAGACACTTCTCCAAAGAAGCTATACAGATGGCCAAAAGGCTTATGAAAACATGTTCAATAACACCAATCAACAGAGAAATGCAAATTAAAACCACAATAAAATAGCACCTAACACACAAGTGCTGGTGAGGGTGTGGAGAAAAGGGGAACCTTCCTGTACTGCTGGTGGGAATGCAGACTGGTGCAGCCACTGTGGAAAACAGTATGGAGTTTCCTCAAAAAATTAAAAGTGGAACTGCCTTTTGACCCAGCTATCCCACCTTTAGGAATATATTGTAAGAATTCCAAAACACTGATTCAAAAGAAGAAATGCGCCCCCATGTTCGTGGCAGCATTGTTCACAATAGCGAAGATCTGGAAACAGCCCAAGTATCTGTCAGTGGACAAGTGGATAAAAAAGCTGTGTGGTACATATACACAATGGAATAATATGCGACCACAAAAAAGAAGGAAATGTTACCTTTTGTGATAGCATGGATGGACCTGGAGATTATTATACTAAGTGAAATAAGCCAGACAGAGAAAGACAAATCTTATATGATCTCACTTATATGTGGAATCTGATGAACATGGTGAACTGAGGAACGGAATAGAGGCAGAGGCAGAGGCAGGGTCATGGGGAGCAGAGGAACAGCTGTCAGAGGGAAGGGGGATGAGGGGATGGGATCAGAGAAGGTGAAAGGATTAGTGAAATTATATATACATAACACAGAGATACATAAAACAGGACAGCAAATCCCAGAGGGAAGGGGAGGAGGGAGTTAGAGGGAGGGAGACAAAGGGGGAGTAATGGGGGCACCTGGTTGGGGGGGATGAGAGTGTTATATTGAGTGGGACACTTGAATCCATGTTAACACAATAAATTTAAAAATTTAATAAAAACAATAAAACAATTAAAAAATTCTATATAAAATAAATAATTAACAACCTCAGAGCATGAGGGAAAATAAAGACCTGGCCCTACAGGTACTCAAAGCCATCAAATACATGAAAGTTGGCATAATTGTTATTCTTCTGCTGCCTTAGTTGTTCATTGATTGCTTTCTCATATGTGCCTTGACCGTGGGCCTTCAGCAGACCAAGTAACCCCTCACTCAAGCTGGCGACCTCGGGTCTCAAACCTGGGTCCTTCCGCATCCCAGTCCAACGCTCTATCCACTGCGCCACCGCCTGGTCAGGCGGCATAATTGTTATTCTTGACAAACCATATTATAGTATCATGAATACCCTTTGCCTTCAAACTGTTGGCAAACTCTTGGAGATTTTGAAATAAGTAAGGAAAACTCTACAATGTCAAGATTATGACTCAAAGAATGAATTAAAAAGAGAAAATTATTTGAACCCAAATTGAAAAACATGTGGGCCTTATTGTAACACAGAAGTCTCAAATATCCCCTGAATCTGTCTCTTTCCATTAGCTCTTGAGTTAACTACATGCTGATAATTTTTCCTGCAAAAACACCTGTTTTAACAAATGTAGATGCCTTTCACCACCTCTCTTGCACAGCAGAGTTTCGCTATACATTTTTATTCCTTCTCAGGAAGGAGGTTTGTACCCATAAGTCATCAATATCAAATTTGAAAAGTAGATTTGCAAATTGATTCCTTGGTAGCTTAAATGGCTGAAATCTGAATCACATAAAGAAAAAATAACAGTGTTGATGATAATTATAATAATGATGGAATATGGGGGAGGTAGGAGAAGACTGGCTTAAGAACAAGTTTTAAAAATAGAAAAGCTTACAGAAAATATAATTATGGGTTTTCATTGGTTGTTTTTCCTAAAGAAAGAAAACTCAAAAAATGAAGAAGTCTGAGAAATACTGAAAAATAAAGAGATGAGAAACAGAAGGTTATTGTAATGGGTTTGATGAGTAAAAGGGTTGTGGCAATGAAAACAAAAGGGGGAGCCAATGCAGGAATCTTTTAAGAAGTGAAGGCAACCAGACTTGGAGTCTGATGGAACGTGAGTGGTGCAGGAGAAATGGTGACTCAGGATAAAGTTGAAACGAAGGGCCCTGGAGAATGGTAGGGACATTTTTTATTTGAAAAAGATTTTTGAAAACTGTACTACTGAAGAAGGTGGTGACTTGATGCCTTTTCTGCAGGTCAGCAGAACAATGGAAACTCATTTTAAAATACAACAGAAGTTCCATTTTCTTCAGGTGTTCAAATGCAATCAAATTACTTCAGCCTAGAGAGAATGAAACCCCAGATACCTGATAGTACAACACATGGACAAGTTCTTGCAAGCCAGAATGGTGTGGCCTTTAATTGCATTTGACCTTTCTGTTTTTGTTGTTAAGTTTGTAGCCTTTGGTTACTGAATGCAGAAGGATAATATTTCAGAATGGAGTTGTAATGGTAATGACATGGTTGGTATCTTGATTCCTAGCATTCATATGGGACCATACCTATAATTATTTGGAAGACAAATAGTTTTAGAAGCATAAGATCATGCACTTGGATATTCTGCCATTCAGAATGTAGGCTGCCCTAGATAGCCACTGTAATAAGTTTCCCCTAAAAGTACAAGTTCTGGGGCAGAAAGAGTGTGAGAGGAGGAGGTATTTGCTGCCAGCATCTCCTGAGCCCCTCCTGGCCTAGCTCCAGGGACCTTTGCTCTTGTACCTCCTGGACTTCTCACTCACCTCCTCCCCGTCTGGGCCTTTCTCTGCTCCTAGACTTTGTAAGTAGGAGAAATTCAATTATTTATGTGGTTGGCAAGAGAAAAATAGCAATTCTTATCTGTGATGAAAAACAACTCA
The DNA here is from genome assembly GCA_037038555.1 of Rhynchonycteris naso. Classification (NCBI taxonomy): domain Eukaryota; kingdom Metazoa; phylum Chordata; class Mammalia; order Chiroptera; family Emballonuridae; genus Rhynchonycteris; species Rhynchonycteris naso. The sequence continues at coordinate 66,647,246 of CM072997.1, forward strand.
GATGGGGAGTAGTGAACATTCCATTACTTTGCTCAGAGTCATAAAAGGCTGAGAAGCTGGGCCAGGTGTGACATTTTCCAATTGTAAACCATAATTTGCTGTGGTTTGGGAATTGAGGCACCAAGTCTAGGACCCAAAAGGGGAAGCCTGAGGAGCCAGTAAGGGTGTTGTGCAGCATAAGCTTGATTCTAAACGGCTCCTGAAAAGGGACCTTTTCGGTACATCTCATGCATTTGAATTTTGTGTTCTTGTTCTTTTTTTTTTTTTCTCCAACATTAAAGCGGGATTGGTCTCATCCTTGATTCTCTTTCAAGACTGACATGGGTGTTCAAAATCCTCTAAATATTAAAACAGCCTCAAGCCACTTCAAATTTTGTACTTCCAACTTTCCACCTTCAAATCATGCAAAGTCACCATATTACACCTCTTGCCATGTTGCTTTAAAACCTTTTTATCTTTGGAAAGACTTGAGCTCCAGAAAATCTTGGAAATCCTTAGTCAAAACTATCCCAAGAGTTACTGTTTCATGGGGACAGAGTTTCAGTGCAGGATGATGGGAAAGCTCTGGAAGCGGACGGTGGTGATGGCTGTGCAGCAGTGGGAATATACTTGGGCCACTGAATTATCCACTTAAACATGGTTAAAATGGTACATTTTAATATATATATATTTTACCAGAGTTACAAAAGAAAAAGTCAAGCTAGTGGTAGCCTGAGGAAGTATTTGGAAGGACCTGGCTTTGTTCTGTTTTTGTTCTGGTGATCACATGCCTGTTCAGTAGTTATTATCCTTACCTTTATTTTATATTTCAGGGTGTGACTGTGTTGTTTCCCAATAAAGAGATTAATAAAAAAGTAAAAAACAAAACAAGCCCAAGTGGTAGGAATGCTGAGGCCTCCAGAAGTCCCTTTTCCTGCTTAGAACCTCATTTTTTAATTTTAATGTGAAATGAATAAACTAAAAGATCTTGGAGGGCTTTCTATTGCCAACGTCCTGTAATTGTACAGAATAACAGCTTGTGAATGAAATAACTACAAAAACAATAGTCCTAGAGGTAGCATTTCTTTGATGGTGTTTTCCTTCACAGAAATTGAAAACTCCAGGGGAAAACCCCTCGGGGCAGTAAAAAACCCACCGACTAATACAAAGAACTATAGGTTGTCTAAACTGCAGCCTAGGCAAAGGTGGCTGCTCTAAGACGAAAACGTGAAGAGAAGGGATTTTTGTCACTTAGCCCAGGGTCATAAGGAAAAGAAAACTCCAGAAGAGGCCAGCTGGGATAGAGAAAAGAGAGGCAGGCACACCTGAGGTGGAGAGGCAGGAAAGGCCTGTTAACAGCTGGAGCAGGAAGGTGCTGGCACCCACATGTGCCCTCCTCTCTGTCCAACACAGGCTCTCCAGTGCCAGCTTGGCCTCCACACAAAACCATATTTCCCCCATGATCGTTATTGTCCAGAACCCCCACAAAAGGCTCAGTAGGCAACTCCAGCCCTCAGATGCCTTCCTTAGGATATTTCTATTTCCAAATATCCTCCTTATCTCTGAGGCCCCCCTGAAGTCTTTACCTTCCTTGCGGCCTTAGTGCATCACTCCGTCCCTGTCCTTGGGTTTCCATGACATACCATCTCCTGATTCTTCTTCACCTTCTCTGTCCCTTCCTCTTCTACCCTAAATCCACTTTTTCTTCCACATCTGAACTTCCCAGAGCACTGAATGTTGCAAAAGCTCATTCAGACTATATCATATATTGTGAACCAAAGGGTTAGTAAACCATGGCCTGTGGTCCAGCAACAGTTTTTATAAATAAAGTTTTATTGAAATGCAGCCACAGTAATTTACTTAGTCTTTTTTTTTCTCGAAAGTTAGAAGCAGGGAAGCAGACAGACTCCAGCATGCGCCCGACCAGGATCCACGAGGCATGCCCACCAGGGGGCGATGCTCTGCTCATCTGGGGCATTGCTTCGTTGTGGCTGGAGCCATTCTAGTGCCTGAGGCAGAGGCCATGGAGCCATCCTCAGCGCCCTGGCCAACTTTTCTCCCATGGATTCCCTGACCAGCAATCGAACCTGGAATTTCCACATGACGGGCTGATGCTCTACCACTGAGCCAACTGGCCAGGGCTCACTTAGTCATTCTCTGTCGCTGCTCAGGGGCTCTCACAGAAGAGCTGATTGGTTGCCACACAGACCATATGATCCATGGGCCTAAAATATTTATTGTCTGGTCCTTTACAAAAAAACTTTACCTGCCACCCCTTGCTCTAATGAATTAGGTTGTTATTATTTCTTTTGCATAATTACCTTTATTAAGTCTGTGTTTTATTTCTCCAGTTTGAGGACCAGGGCTGGTCTAATGTGCTTTTGTGTTTATTCAGATCCCATCTCACTGCCTTGCACCTTGCTAGAATCTCAGTAAATAATGATGAAATCATAATTAATAAATGAATTATCGAGATTGCAAAAGTGCCAGCATTGCTGTTGTTGAAATAAAACTGTCTGAGGTAAAGCAGTCCCTTCTCCTAGCTCTCCACTTGAGGAAAATGTGACTCTCCCCTTTCGTTTCTCCCAAGATGTCAGGCTTGCACAGTGGTTGGGCACAGAGTCAGAGGTCAGAGAGCTTGGGGTTTGCATCCTGGCCCTGCCTGTTGCCAGCGGTGTAATCCTAAATAAGTTCTTAAACTTCTCAAGCATTTAATTTATCTCCTCATGTGTAGAATTGTGGTAACATAGTAATTAATCATAGGATTATTGTGAGGATTTTAAAATAAAATAATGTATTTTAAGTACTAGGTATATGGCTGGCTGATTGGCTCAGGAGATGGAGAGTCAGCTTGGTGTATGGATGTCACAGGTATAATTACCAGTCAAGGCGCACATGAGAAGAGACCGTCTGCTTCTCTCTGCCTTAACCTATTCTTCGCTCCCTCTTCCGCTCCCACAACCAGTGGCTCGATTGGTTCAAGTGGTGGCCCTGGGCACTGAGGATAGCTGCATTGGTCTGAGTGTGTCAGCTCTGAGAATAGCTCAATTGATTCAAGCATCAGCCCAAGACAGAGGTTGCTTGGTGGATCTCAGTTGGGGTACATGTGGGAGTCTGTCTCACTATCTCCCCTCCTCTCCCTTAAAAAAATAAAATAAAATAAGTACTAGGTATAGTTTCTAGGACATAGTAAACAGTCTAAAAATGGTTGGCAATTTTTATTGCCCTATTGTAATAGTATTGCATTCCCTTCTGTCACCCTTCACCTAATCAGTATTCTTTTCAAATGGAATTGTTTTCTCTATATTTTTTGTGGTTTGAATTCTAAGGTAATGTTGGAGTTCTCTGATTGTGAAGGGAGGGTGGCAATAGACAGATTCTTGTGACCTGACTTGTCTTAACTCACTTGCTGCAGAAAAGCAATAACCATTTTTGCCTAGTTATCAAGTCAGAGGTTCGGTAAACTCAATGAATGGTTTTTGAAAAATGATAGCCTTCTAAAGGAGTGAATGAAGCATGGTCACTTAGAGGGTGAATAGCATATTGTGCTCATCACCCAAAGTAAAATCTTCTATCACCATATATTTGATTCTCTTTACTTCTGGTAACAACCATACTATTGTCTGTGCCTGAGTTTTCATTTGTTTTTCTTGTTTTTTAATTTGATGCTTTCAGTTTTATATCCCACATATGAATAAAATCATATGATTCTTAACTTTTTCTGTCTGACTTATTTTGCTTAGCATGATATTCTTTCTCCCCCCTTCTTTTTCAAGTGAGAGGGAGGAAGATAGACAGATTCCTGCATGCACTCAACCAGGATCTACCCCACAACCCCTGTCTGAGGCGGATTCTCTGCCCATCTGGGACCATGCTCCAAATAAGCTATTTTTAGCACCTGAGCTGGAGGCTCCACAGAGACATCTTCAGCACCCTGGCCAATGTGCTCAAACCAATTGAGCCATGGCTGCAAGAGGGAGAGAAGGGGGAGGGGTGAAGAAGCAGATGGTTACTTCTCCTGTGTGCCCTGACCATGAATTGAACCAGGGACATCCACACACCAGGCCGATGCTCTACCACTGAGCCATCTGACCAGGGCAACATGATAATCTTAAGATCCATCCCTGCTGTCTCAAATGGCAGGATTTCATCTTTTCTTATGACTTAGTAGTTCATTGTATATATGCTCATCTTCTGTATCCAATTCTCTATCGAGGAATACTTTGGTTGTCTCCATGTCTTGGCCACCATAACTAATACTGTAATGGACATAAGGGTGCATCTATCTTTGAGAATAAATGTTTTCAAATTTTCCCGGTAGACACCCAGACAAGGAGTTGCTGGGTCAATGGTTCTCACAATTTTATAGATAAGTAAACTTGAACAAGATTACACAGTCAGCAACTGCTGCAGTCAAATCTGTCTGATTCCATTATACACCCTCTTCTCCACTACATTGTTTTCTACTCCATCTTTGTTTAGGAGGCCAAGACTGGATTAGTTCTATTTGTTCCCCACCTGCTAAACTGCACAGTTCTTTGTTGTGACCTCTTTCACTGGTTACCTTGTTCTTTAGATGCATTTTAATTCAAATGCAGAGTGAGAAGCAAAGGTTTTCCATAGCCCCTTTACCACCTCATGACATTTCCAAATTCTCTGCTCTTCTTTCCCATTCTGATCTTTCATAATTTTACCAACTTTGACTTTGGCTACAAACCAGATCAGCTTCAAGGGCAAATCTGCATGCACCATGTCCTTTCTGACCTTATTTCTCCAGAGATAATCGATTTATGGTGGAGATTCTTGGAAATAACTTTAACTTTGTGAATATAGGATTGTGGACAATCAAGCATACATGAAAACATAATTTTTACATGTTATTTTGGTATATCCTTCCTGCCTGCTTTAAAAAAATTTTTTTTTAATATATACTGTTTGGCTTGACCAGGCGGTGGTGCAGTGGATAGAGCCTTGGACTGGGATGCGGAAGACCCCGGTTTGAGATCCCGAGGTCGCCAGCTTGAGAGCGGGCCCATCTGGCTTGAGCAAAAAAGCTCGTCAGCTTGGACCCAAGGTTGCTGGCTCCAGCAAGGGGTTGCTCGATCTGCTGATGGCCCGTGGTCAAGGCACATGTGAGAAAGCAATCAATGAACAACTAAGGTGTTGCGATGGCAAAGAAAAACTAATGATTGATGCTTCTCACCTCTTTCCATTCCTGTCTGTCTGTCCCTATCTATCCTTCTCTCTGACTCTCTCTCTGTCCCTGTAAATATATATTGTTTGGAAGATTCTACTCAGCCTTTGACAGTATTACTTTAAAAATTCCTGAATTCTCAAACCTGCCTACCCCTTTCTTAATTAAATACAAAGTATATTAATAAGAAATCCATGAAATAGTACTGAAATTTAAAAAGTCTGTTCCCTTCTCTGTCCACTGATGAATGTTTTTCATCAGAATTCCTATGTGCATCATTCCTGTCCTAATTAAATCATTTCCTTCTCTCTTCAAAGAACACAAGGGGTCTGGGCTACTTCCTTTTCTTCTTTGATATGTATAAGATATTTTCTCCTGGTAAAAGTTATGTCCAATTTCAAACCAGGATCAGAAAGATGGGATGTTCATTCTTTAATCAGGTTATAAAATCCCTGAGCTAGAAAGATAATGAATATGACAAGAAAAAAATTGATCTTTTTGAAGGAGTTTCTGATCTGAAATGGTGAAGATAGTAGACAACTTGAATATTTTCCTCATAATAAATGGTTAAAATCAATAGTTGCTTGGGTATTAGTAGTCTTGAAATGGGTACTGAAATAGAGATGGGTGGAAGATAGTATGAGTTTTGTGAGTACTGTATTTTTTTTTTATTATGTGATAAGAGGGGAGGCAGAGACAGACTCCCATAGGTGCCCCGATGGGGAGCCATCTGGCAAGCTCCCTACAGGGTGATGCTCTGCCCTCTACAGGGTGTTGTTCTGTTGCTCAGCAACCAAGCTCTTCTTAGTGCCTCAGGCAGAGGTCCTGGAGCCATCCTCAGTGCCCAGGGACAACTCAGTTCAATCGAGTCATGGCTGCAGGAAGGGGAGAGAGAGATAGATAGAAGCCAAGAAGGGGAGGGGTGGAGAAGCAGATGAATACTTCTCCTGTGTGCCCTGACAGGTAATCTAACCCAGGACATCCACACACTGGACTGATGCTCTACCACTGAGCAAACCAGCCAGGGCCTGTGAGTACTGTTTTTGAAGAAAGTTCTAGTTTAAAAAAAAAATAAATGACTTAAGGATGTTGACCAAATTTTTGAGATTGAGGGCATAAATTTCAATTATAGAAAGCCAATTTATGATAATTTCTTCCTTCAGAAGCTAAAGGTACTTACTATTTTAACCATATGAAAAAAGCTGGCCTAGGGAATAACCAAGCCCATCTTAACACATTTTTTATTAAAAAGTTTTTAAATTACGTGCCTGACCTGTGGTGGCGCAGTGGATAGAGTGTTGACCTGGAATGGTGAGGTTGCTGGTTCAAAACCCTGCACTTGTCTGGTCAAGGCACATATGGGAGTTGATGCTTCCTGCTCCTCCCCCATTTCTCTCTCTCTCTCTCTCTCTCTCTCTCTCTCTCTCTCTCTCTTTCTCTCTCTCTCTCCTCTCTAAAATGAATAAATAAAGTTAAAAAAAAGTTTTTAAATTACATTTTACATCCAATATTATTTTATATTAGTTTCAGGTATACAATGGGCATCTAATTATATTTCCAGTGGAGGCCAAATGGTTCTTACATCATGACAAATAGAATACCAGTGGAAATGATCTGGTTGAGTTTTTCATGGAAAACCACTCAAAGCTTCTTTGCCTTCCTAAAGTCATTAAAATGAATATGTCCCAGGATAAATATGACTTTACACAATTTCTTCTGCTTTTCCTTTTATGAACATTTTCAAATAAAATTAGAGAGAACATTTTAATTAATCCTCAGGACCCTTTACCCAGCTTCAACCACTATCAATACATGGCCAATCTTGTTTCATTCATACCTCCTCCTCTTAACACCCTTCCATACAATTATGAAGCATGTTTAAGACAGCATATTATTTCATCTTTAAATACACAACTTCTTTTCTTTCCACAATTTCTTCTTATATTTAAAGAATTGATATCTGAAACATGCGATAATTCAATGTTAAAAAATAAAGCGTTAGAGCTTGGCCTGTGGTGGCACAGATAAAGCGTTGACCTGGAACGCTGAGGTTGTCGGTTTGAAACCCTGGGCTTGTCTGGGCAAGGCATATACAGGAAGCAACTACTATGTGTGGATGCTTCCAGTTTCTTTCCCCTTTCTCTCTCTCTCTTCACCCTCTCTCTAAAAATCAATAAATAAAATCTAAAAAATAAATACAAAAATAAAGTGTTAGGAATCTCTCCTGTGCTTAACTGTGCTCCCTGGCTCCCTTGGCTGACCATAGCTTCTAATTTCAGCCCAAAGAAGATAAGAGCACATTTTCAACCAAGCCTAGTAATCAGTCCATTGGAGAAAAAGTCAAGACTTGAAGGTCCACTGTCAAATGTGGTAGACATATATAATTATTTTTATTTGCCTCATATCTGGATACATTTTTTCTGTCTTTGGAGAATTTTGCACCTGAGGCTTCATGGGAGACAGAGTCTATTTCCCACTGAAAGAGCTGAAAATGCAAAAGACTCACTTTTCAGCTGTCTTGAATCTAGAGCCAAGGTCATAACTGAGTCCTAGCCATGAGACACACCTGCCTCACATTTTAAAAGGGTAGTGGGTGGCTCAAAACAGGGACAGAATAATAAGTAATGGGGATGTAAGAAATAACAGAAGGTAACTTGACTTAATCAGGGTGATCACTTCATAATATATATAAATATCAAATCACTGTGTTATATACTAATGATACTTAGATTTTAAAATTTTATTTTTTCCTTAGATGCTCTTGTTCTCATTACTTTAATTACATAGCTTATTTGTGGTATAATTAGAAAACTCATACAAAGCCTCAACTACAGTGTAATACTTAAACCAAATACATTAAATGATTAGTTTTTGTTTTTGTCACTTTCTTAACAAAAATGTTTACTTTGAAGTCAAGATAATTCTAAGAATTAATGAATTTATAGTTCTCCATATATATTTTTTTATTTAAGTGAGAGGAAGGGAGATAGACTCCCACATGCACCCCAACCCAGATCCACCTGGCAACCTGCATCTGGGGTGGATGCTCTGCCTATCTGGGGCCATGCTCACAGCCAAGCTATTTTTAGCATTTGAGGCAGAGGCTCCACAGAACCATTCTCAACATCCAGGGCCAACATACTCAAATCAATCAAGCCATGGCTGTGGGAGGAGAAAAGAGAGGGGGTGGAGGGGTGAAGTGGAGAAGCAGATGGTCACTTCTTTGTGCCCTGACACCAGAAATCAAACCTGGGACTTCCACAGGCGAGGCCAACACTATACCACTGAGCCACTGGCCAGGGCCAGTTCTCCATATTTTTTTCTTTTCACTTTCTATGGCTTTTTTTCTATCATAAAGTACATTTTTTATTTGACAAATATCTTGAAAGTATTGTTTGATATAGTCATGGTTGAAATTGAATCAACTTTTGCACTTTTTAAAGCTAGTTATTGTGCTAATGTAAATGAATATTGGCTAACAAAAGCCATTAGTGAAATAAAATAAATCACAAAGGAGTTAACTTTTAAAGGATAATTCATCAAATGTTAATATTTACATTAAAGATATATAACTGTTGATGCCTTTAAAATTTGGCCCAAATGGGAGATAATTATAGAATAAGTTCTAGTTCAAGTGTGCCCTGTGTTTGAAATTCATGATCAATGTATTTTTGTTTAACTGCCTATGCAAGTTAATATCAGGAAAGAAATATTTCTTCCACTGTGAGAGGTTCCTCAGTTGTTGTTGTTCTACCAAATAACTTCAAATCTACATCTCCTGATTTGTAGAATACATGATGGAAAAATAATCACTGAGGATCACCTATACAGAGATGCTCTCTCCAAGGATAAATGTGATTAACAGGCCTGAGAAATAACCCAGCCAGGGGGGAAAAAATAAAGACAACATCGTTTTTGTTTGTCAACCTCCTTAAAAGCAAGTGACAGGGGCAATTACTTCTATTCTTTTACTAGCCCAACATGAATTCATGCTCATTAGAGGGTTGAGTGTACAATATTTCACAGGTGCTCTTTTGTAATGTGGGAATAATAATTAAGCCTGTACAATATTCAGTCACTAATTACTATTTAGCTGCAGCAGTCACTGTCTCAGAGTCTTTATGTGTTGTGTTTTCCTGCTCAGCTAACCCTGTTTGCTTGGCAGTGTTTTGCATTTTCCTTTGCTTTGTGTGTTTGTAACCATTTCTCTGGTGCAGATTATTCTCCAGCCTTCACGGAACCTCAGGAGCACAGTGGGTATTATTTTGACTCCATTGAAATTCTGTTACAAAATTCTCTCTCCACCGCCTCCCACCGCCCACTGTGTTAGTGTTGATCCCAATGATATCTTGCTAACATTCTAGTTTCCTGGAAAACTTTATGAAGATGTTTTTTTCCCCTGAACTACATAATCTTGGCAAAAAGAACTATAACATTAATAGGCAGATCTGTTATCATAGGATAAATGTAAGGGGTGGTTTAATCCATAAGAAAGAATGTAATTGTGCTAAAGTTTTCTAATTAGAATATTTCCTCATGGTAGAATGGTTAGAGGTCGGGTAGATAGAAAGGTATTATTCCTCTAAGATTATTCCTTCATAGTTTAGGTTATTCCTGTAAACTCTGAGCAACTGACCAATTGGAATGAGTTCAGGCTCTGAAAAGCTATTTAGCTCCAGATATTTCTCTGCCCCATGTTCATAAGAAACACTTTTTAAGGATTTTCTGAAAAGGATATTGTTTTAAGATTAGTAGCTCATCTATGGGGACTGGTTAAGCCTATTATCATTCACAGTTGCCTAATTGAGAACAGACACTAAAAGAATGGAAATTCGTGACAGGTTATTTTTTGATGGAAAGGACAAATTGGGAGAAATGGTAGAGAAAAGTCCAGAAAATGCCAGGAGGGCAGCACAGTGCAAACAGACATTTGATGGTTTGAAGCTCATCAGAGGAAGGGAGAAATAGGAAACTTTAGGGAATGTCACACAATTTTCCACATAGATATATTTATTTGTCATTATTTTATAAGGTTCTTATTGTCTATTTGCTTATGATCCAATTAAATCTTTTGGTGTCAGGTATGTAAGGAAATAGTTTTTCATACTTTTATTTAAACTATTTATTTAAAAATTTTGTTTATTGATTTTAGAGAGAGAAAAGGATAAAGATAAAGAGAGAGTGTGCAAGACAGGAACCTTGATCCATTTTTGTTTGTGTCCTGACTGGGGATAGAACCCAGGGACCTCTGTGCTTCAGGATTAAACTCTAACCAACCAAGCAATCCAGCCAAGGCTCCACACTTTTATTTTAGTGACCAAAAAATTTTCAAATAAAAGTTACACATTCCCAGTGAGAAAACCAAAGGACAAGAGAGTTCTTCTGATTGAAAAAGGTTGGAGCAGGATCAGTCTTCCCCAGAGCACCTGGCTTCTATTTTGTCATCCCCCTCCCACTGCCCCTCCAGCAATCCCTGAGGCAGCTCTCTGATTAAGGCTATTTGAGTCATTACCATCTTTTGAAATGAGAGATATTTATTCAATAAATTCATGATTAGAATCCCCATTTGGAGAAGAAAAATCACTCTTTATTAAAGTTGGCAAATTTGAGGAAGTGCTGATACCCCATTTCATTAATTCATTCACTCATTTTTTTTCCAACAAATATTATGGACAGATACAAATAACCAACTATATGCCAGATACTGTATAAGTTCTGGACATATAAGAGTGACCAATATGGGCATTATCTGTGCTTCCTGGAACTTAAATTCCAATTAAGAGTCTACTATAAGCTGCCAAATACACTCTTTGAAAAAATCATTTACCCAAGATGTTCTTCCTGTATCTAACCACACTTTGTTCAAAGCATATTTTTCAATAGAAAATATTCTTAGATGTGTCTTATGACAACTTTCTCATGCTATATAAAGTTCAAAAGACTATCTAAGAGGGGCTAATATAACAATGGAGAAAAGTAGAGCAAAGTGAGAAATTAGTAGCACCAGACTAATGATTTGATTCTGGAATGAGTTAGTTCTCAAAGAAAAAAGGTCAGCTCACTAGATCAGATTCAGGAGGGAGAAATAGCACCAAGACTCAGGAGCAGAATAGGCAGTTCTCAAGCAGCATGGAAGATTCTTGCATACGTCATTTAAGTCACTACCTGCATTTGACAATATCTTCTATATGTCCCTCGTATACCAGTTAACTTCCGGGTGTCTCCCTACCTGCTAAAGAAAAAGCCTGTGGGCCAGGATCATGATATGGGATGTGAGCATGAGGACTTGAGGTCAGAGCACGATGGAGAAGTGAGAAATATCCAGTAACTACATGTCAGAGTTGTGAGGAAGGAAGAAGTGGGTGTGAGTCTGGACTAGACATAAAGTCTTGGGTATCTCCGATAAAGGGAGGTGCTGAAGTTTGTGGGCAACTATGAGACTTCAAAGAAAGTGCATCAAGAGGGAAAAGTAGTAGGTCAAAGATGGGCTCTGCCAATCCTCATGGACAGCAGGACGGGAAAGGAAAATTGCTGAAGAGAAATAATCAGTATCATCATTATCAAAGGAAATTTACTCATAGGCACAATGGCGACAGATATATATTTAAGAACTTGGAAGTTCACTGTGAATCATATTAAGTTTTTCATTTCAGAAATTCTAGTAATTTATTTGCTATGAGACCAAGGGTTTTGCTGGAAAATTGGTCTGTAAAAATACATAACACTAAAAGACACCTTTTACTGATGAGGAACAGCAGAGAAACTATGACCTGGACACAGATACTTGCCGTATTTACACTATTCCTTTTTGTTCTTTTTATATTCCTCAATCTATTTTAAAACATCATGTTTCCTTTCTGACTTATCTACGTATTTCTAAACCTAAAACCGTAGTTATTTTATCCTCTGCATTGTAATGTTGTTTTTCTCTATCTAGGAGGAAACAATCAACTCTCCTTGAATCCCCAATTAGGCTTAAGTTGATTATCCTATAAAAGCTATTTGCAGCTTACTCTTAGGAGCATTGTCCACAGTGACTTATGTCACAGAATAAAACCTCTGAATCTTCAGACTGCTCTTTCCCTCCTGCCTCTTTCAGGCCCAGACATTTATAGCAGCCTTCTGAAAGGCAGGCAGATTATCTGAGGTGAATCTTCAGATAATGCAAAGGTAATCTGCCTTAAAAAAGTAATGGGAATCTGGTTCTCAGGCTATTTCATAATGAAATTTCACCACTGGCTTTCTTTTCAGCATCCTCTCAACCCCAGTGCTACATTGTTCTTTGAGGGAGAGTGAGAAGGGCGGTCCTAGTCCTCAGAAACCCAGAGGCACAGAAAAGGGCTGAAACTAAAGCCCCAGAGTCTACAAACTCACAAAATGTAAGTCCATGACGTAATGAGAAAACAATAATAGTAAGAAAGAGCCCTGTTATTCTATAAAAAAAAATACAGATAGAGGGAAGAGTCTTAAAAATTATTTAAGGTCTCATATGTGTCTATACCTACTTATTTCTATTCAACTTGTATTTATTGACTACCATGTCTCAGGTATGTTGACTAATGCTAGTGTTATAAAGATAAATAAGTTTCATAGAGTGTAGGTAATAGATATAGTAAACATGACCTTTTCCACAGAGAAAAGTAAATATGATGCCACTGGTATTAAAAAAAACTCCAAAAGAGTAAGACTGTCAAATGGAATAAGGCATTGAAAGGGATTTAATGGAAGAGCTATGTTGAAAAGATATAAAACCAGTGATGGGATTCAGCCGGTTCACACCAGTTTGGCAGAATCAATACATAATTTTTTGTTGAGTTTGGCAAACTGGTTGTTAAAATGATACTTGTAATCAGGATTCTCTCTGAGGTGGGCAGCTGCCCAATGTGGAAATCACAAATTTACATTCCATTCCTTACTCTTTTTTAACATTCATCTCACTACAACAGTGTATTCTTTTTGTTTGTTTGTTTTTGTGAGAGAAATAGAGACAGAGAGACAAGGATAGACAAGAAGGGAGACATGAGAAGCATCAATTCTTCATTGTAGCACCTTAGTTGTTTATTGATTGCTTTCTCATATGTGCCTTGATGGGGGGGTGCTACCCCTTTTGATGGGGGTGTGTGTGTGCAGAGTGATTGACCCCTTGCTCAAGCCAGGACCATGGGGTCATGTCTATGATCTCACACTCAAGCCAGCAAACCCGCGCTCAAGCTGGTGATCCCGTGCTAAGCCAAATGAGCCCACACTTAAGCAGGCGACCTCAGGGTTTGGAACTTGGGTCCTCCACATCCCAGTCTGACGCTCTATCCAATGCTACATCCTGGTCAGGCTGTGCAGCAGTGTATTCTAAGCGCCTGTAGTAACGTTTATTCCGTCCATAGTTGAAAAAAATTAGAAGTGAGGATGCCAATCAAGAAGCAATTTAACAGTTTTCTTGTCAGTTATTATTTAAGATTTTTTCATTAATATTTTAAAACTCTTTCTTATAACATAATCTAAAGTTTTGTGTACCTCTTTCATTGTTCTTAGTTAAGTATTAAATGCATAAAATAATAAACTACCTTTTGGTATATTGTTTTTTTATACCTAAAATGGTCACTAGAGCAGAGAACTGGTTGTTAAGTTATCTGAATCCCACTACTGTGTAAAACCCTGTGTGGAATTCAGAAGGGCACAGTGGCAAGGCTATATCTAGTCATGGCAGGTTTTCCATTCTTCTCAGTGAAGAGCATCTAATAAAGCCAAGTTTTAGCTTGTTGGCAATTTTTCCTGTGTCAGTGTAGGAAAAACAATGAAGAACAAATGAGGAAGACAAAGGTTACAAGAACTCTGGGGAAAAAGTCACTGTTACTATGTCAAACCAGTTTCTTGTCCCATATCACTACATAGGCCGAGCCTGCTATGCTCTCCGGACTTCTAGCCAACAAGGAAGACTAGTTAGGGGTATGGAGGGTACGGGAGTCAGGAAGGATAGTGACCCCATCACATAATGGTAACAAAAGGGGAGAAGTCATGAGTGGCTAAGCATTTCCTTGGATTCTGAGAAAGCAGCTTGTAAAATATCCAGAGGAAAGGTACACATGGTCCATCACCTGAGAGTCAGAGGAAATACAACTAAAAAGACACAGGAGGCTCTACAAAGCAAAATGCTGACAAGGTCATCATCAGAAATGATCTCATGTAGAAAGAAAATGAGGAAGTGCCATAGAGATTACTGTAGATACAATGGTACTCTTGGGGCTTTTTTTCTTTCTTTCTTTCTTTCTTTTTTTTTACAGGGACAGAGAGAGGGACATACAGACAGGAATGGAGAGAGATGAGAAGCATCAATCATTAGTTTTTTGTTGCCGTTGTGACACCATAGTTGTTCATTGATTGCTTTCTCATATGTGCCTTGACCGCGGGCCTTCAGCAGACTGAGCCACCTCTTGCTGGAGCCAGCGACCTTGGGTCCAAGCTGACAAGCTTTTGCTCAAGCCAGATGGGCCCGCGCTCAAGCTGGCGAGCTCAGGGTCTCGAACCTGGGTCTTCCTCATCCCAGTCCGACGCTCTATCCACTGCACCACCACCTGGTCCTGCACTCTTGGGGCTTTTGAGTTTGAAAGGTTATGTGAAAAACCTACAAGCTGGAACTCAAAGCAAAGGGCACCTAAAAACATAACATCTTGAAAGGCCACCAAGAATCAGCCTATGTAGTGATATGAGACAAGACACTAGTTTGACATATTAACAGTGACATTTTTACCAGAGAGTTCTTGTTACTATCTGACCCACCCCCATCAACAAGCTGGACAAAAGGCACCTGTTATTTCAAGGGAGGATTGTTACAACATACACCAGAAGAAAATTTAGTCCAATTCTGGGGCCTGCTTTGTTGTAGATTTTTGTCAAAATGAGATTCCCATAAATCCCTTATGGACCCATTCTACCCCATGGCTATGCCAAATTTGATTCTTTTAAAAATCAATTAAACAATTTTAGAAATCAAGGTTGCCCTTTTTTTCTTGAAGAAACAATTTTCTACCATCCTCTTTTTTTCTCTAAGATAATATTAACAGTAACAGACATTTATTCATATTATTTTAAGACATTTTTACAACTGATGAATCTTTCCATCGGAATCCAGAAGACCACTCCCTACCCATTCCCAGCAAGAGCCCTCACACAGATGCAAGAACTCCCAGGGCATGGTCCAATGATTACCATAGGAAGGGAGGTGTTTGACCCTTTTATTAAGAGGATTGGGGCAGAAATGATGCACTGCGGAGATATCACCAACTATTGCCAAGTTATCATAGGCAGTTCAACTGGGCAGGTCCTTCATCCTTCCCCATGCTTTATTATACACAAGTCAGGCTAACTTCTAGACAAAGGAATTTCTCATAGAAATTTGGCAACCATTATATGGTCTCTTCCATTTTGCAACAGATAGATTTTTATCGTCTGGGAAGGTGTTTATAGATCTTACTGAGACCTACTTTAAAACAATTGTCAACATAAATTGCTAATCCTATTTGTTTCTCACAAGACACAAAATTATAATTATATTAATTGCATGATAGTTCTTCTAGACTATTGGTCAAAGAATTAAGTATAATTAACTTATGACATTGGTCCCTCCTGTTATCTTTATGCACGAAATGACACTTATGCACAGTAATGGTGCATAGATTTGATTTGTAATGGCTTGGCCACTCACTGTGAAATAGAATTATGTTGTGGATGGTGGCAATGTGAAAAGAAGTTTCTTGTAATATGTCAAAAGGATCTGTCCTATTAAAACCTTGTTTAACAATGACTAGAGTGAAGACATGAAAAGCCTAAAGAATTGTAATAACAGAAGCAAAATAAAGCTGGTGGGAATAAATAATATGCCAGATAGCAAAATCAAAATATTAAAATATTTCAGTTGATTGATAAAGTGGGCTGAAATAACTGAAAAAAGAAATGTAAATTTCTACATTGGAGCTGAAAAAGTCAGGTTTTTCAAATCCAGATCATGAGGAAAATACCTTAAAAGCAGGACTTATGAAAAAAATTTGGGTAGTGATGTGACTAGAATGTCAAAATAATGAGATTAAAGGGGCCTATACAAGCAGCCAGCCAAATTAGGACTACAGGGCATAGTTTGTTTATCCTGCCTCTATATTTAACAAAGTTACTGAGGAAATGTTATACAGATTAAACATAAAAGTGTATCATGTCTAAAGATGTTACAATATAAACAGCACCAAAAAATGAGGAAATATTCTAGTTCTCAGAAACTATAATCTGATTCAGCAAAAAAGTCAGTCTGTGAAAAGAGGGAAGTTCCCACATATGTACTTATTATTTCACTTTCATCTTTCTTGCCTGCATTAGTCAGCCCAGGTCACCATAACAAAATGCCATGGAGTGAGTCATTTAAACAACAGAAATTTATTTTTCATGATTATGGAGACTGAGAAGTCCAAAATCTACATGCTAGCAAGCTAGGTTTTATTATGAATTCTCTTTTCTTTGTTTGTAGGCAGCCTGCATCTGGCTGTGAGCTCACATAACCTCTTCTTTATGTGGAGAGAGACAGAGAGGACTCTTCCTCCTCTTGTAAGACCACCAAACCTATCAAATTAGGGAGGGCCCCACCTTTAAAACCTCTTTTAACTTTAATTACTTTCATATAGACCATATCTCCAAATATAGCCACATGGGGGTTAGGGCTTTATCTTAGTCTGCTCAGGATGCTGTAACAAAATACCACAGATGGTATGGCTTAAACAACAGGCTTTTATTTTCTAACAGTTCTAGAGGCTAGAAGTCTGAGATCAGAGTGCCAGCATGGTCAGGGTCAGATGAGAGCCTGACCTCCTCATTGTGTCCTCAAATGGCCTGGAGGGAGAGAGAGAAAGAGAGGAAAGGAGGGGAGGAAGGAAGGAAAGCCGGAGGAAAGGAGAGAACTCTAGTTTCTTTTCTTATATGAACACAAATCCTGTCATGAAGACCCCGTGTTTATGACCTCATCTAAGCCTGATTACTTCTCAAAGGTCCCACTTTCTAACATCATCACATTGAGCATTAGGGCTTCAACCTGTGATTTGTGTGAAGACACAAACATTCAGTCGACAATAGGCTTGAACATAAGAATTTGCGAAGGGACACCGTTCGGCCCCTAGCACTGTCTTTCTTGTAAGTAACAGTATCAACTCACATTCAAGTCAGAAGGAGAACATGCACTCTTTTTCACCACACTTGGCTACAGATACAAGAGTTTGGCAAATAGCAACAAAAGCATTCTATGAGAATAAACTAGCTATATCAAATTTATATATTTTTTTAGTAGTAAGTAGTGCTATAAACCCTGTATATTAGTAAAATTTAGAATAAGGTATTGTATGTACATACATAGATTTGTTTTCTCAGAGACTTGGTTGTTACCAAATTTCCCCATGTATAAGACGCTCCTATGTATAAGACACACTTTAATTTTGACCTGAAATTTGAAAAATAAAAAGTATTACATAAAGTTATTGAACTCAAGTATTATTCATCATAAAATGCATACAACTCCTCATCACTGTCCGAACTCCCATCCATTAGCTTGTCCTCATCTGTGTCTGATGATGAATCACTATCTTCAACAATGAGTACAAAAACAAGTACAAAAAAGTGGGAAGTGCATGTAAAAAAATTTACAACCACTGTATAAGATGCACCTGGTTTTTAGACCCCAAATTTTTCAAAAAAGGATGCATCTAAAAATGGGGAAATGCAGTAAACTGTTAACAGCCCACCACTGGGCAGCAACGAGTAGAAATGAAAGATGCAGAAGAGCCAGAGGGATAGAATTTCAGCCCCTGGATCCTGCCGTGTTCATAATGGCCAATCTACCCTGTGCTTTCCAGTTACATGAACCAAAAATTCCTTTCATTTGTGGTTGCCTAAAGCTAATTTTAATTGAATTTCTGTCACTTTCCTCCAAGAGACCTAATACTATGTATCATAGGCATGTTCAGGGAACAGAATTTTTATTTTAAGCCCTTAGAAAGTTTCTGCAGATCTGAAGATACAGCCTTCACTTTCAGGATCAAATCAGACTTTAAGCAGAAGCTGTTAATGAGCTTTATTACGAAGCTCTGGGTTTTGCATCGCTAGCTTTCCTGCTTCCCGGCCTCTGCCCTCATGTCCCACTCTAATAACAGGATCCATTCCTGAGCCCAATGCCCATTCATTTCTCACCTAGTTCCGCAAATTGGTCTCTTCCGGTTCTTGTACCTGACCAGCATGTCTGGCTTATGTCCCACTCTAATAACAGGATCCGTTCCTGAGCCCAATGCCCATTTCTCACCTAGTTCTGCAAATTGGTCTCTTCCGGTTCTTGTACCTGACCAACATGTCTGGCTCCAGTACCGTTAGGACTGACCCTGCTTTTTCTTAGCAGATGCACCCAGGCCTAGCTGCTGGAGGCCAGAGTCCTTGCCAGCTGTCTGCTCTGCAGCTCTGTGAAACCTGTCTCTTCCTAATTTCCCACAGCAGAGCTCCGGCCCCTCCTGATGTGAATTGCTGTTCTCAGAAGCCACCTCCACTCTGTAATGTGACCCATGGGACAGTGTTCTACCTGCCACGTTAGACCCCTCCCAGAGTCTGCTGCTCCCTGGAGCCCACCTAGCTAGCCCTTCTCAGCCTGAGCCTTCCTTGCAGAGTGGGCTGTGCCCAGGCCCCTGCTG
Source organism: Rhynchonycteris naso (assembly GCA_037038555.1). Classification (NCBI taxonomy): domain Eukaryota; kingdom Metazoa; phylum Chordata; class Mammalia; order Chiroptera; family Emballonuridae; genus Rhynchonycteris; species Rhynchonycteris naso. The sequence goes on from CM072997.1 coordinate 66,666,122, forward strand.
CAGCCAGCCAAGCCAGGCCCTGACACAGCCCGTCTCAGAACTGCAGTGCCGATGGATGTCATCTTGCGGAGGAAAGAAAGACCTCACACTGCAATTTGGATGATTGCCTCTCAGCTTAGGCCTTGGTATTCCCCTTGACTACTGAGGGAAAGAATGGCTGTACCTGGGAAAATGAAATACTGAGTATTCTTTACATTTGTAATTAGAAAACAAATTAATTCTAGGTCGCAGGCTGACATGTACTTAGGTGGTTCTATAAAATAAGGCTGAATGAAGATAGTCTCCACTGGCTTGTATCTTTTCTTTTCCTTTACCCATGCCCTCACGTCCACTTGTTCCTCGGAAATGTCAAAGCCACTAACATGACGGTGAGAAAAGAAGCATTTTTCTTTTCCTTTTCTTATTTTTTTAAAGATTTATTTATTGACTTAAATTTTAGAGGAGGAGGAAGGGAGAAAGAGAGAGAGACATCAATTTGTTGTTCTACTTATTTATGCATTCATTGGTTGATTCTTCTATGTGCCCTGACCGGGGATCGAGCCCCCATCCTGGGCATATCAGGACAATACTCTTAACCAACTAAGCTACCTAGCCAGCATGAGAAATAACAGCTAAAAGCTCAGTTCCCCAATCCACAATACAAAAACTCTATCTCTTGTCTTTGTTAGCACATTCCTTTGCACAGTGGCTGCAGACACAGCCCATCATCTCAATAATGAGTCTCGCTAAATTGCATTTTACTTTTTGCTTGAGAAAGAAATTTATGTAAACATTCACATTACGTTCAAGCAATTATAATGTCTCAACATCAGAAAACCTGAACTGATGAGTTCAAAAAACTGAAAATAAGGTAATTAAACTTGTTCCACTTGAGAGAAAGTAAGAAATGATGTAAAATGGGACTAGTGAACAACCTTAGCCTATCTGAAAGTTTTTAGACACTACAGAAAAAAAAGATGGCTTTGAAAATCATGTTGGTTAATAGACATCCTCTTCCCTTCCCTTCCCAGGCTTGGCATGGATCAAAACAACTGGCATGGATCGGCCAGGAGGTATGACCAAAATTAGCACTTTTTCTCTAAGGATGAGTGGCAGTGTTCTGAGTGCAAGAAATTTAACTTTCCAAGCAAGAGGCACTGTTTTTGTTGCTGGGCCTTGAGGAAGGATTGGTATTCAGATTATTTATTCTAAGTTAACCTATTCTCACTCCACACCTGCTATCATTACGCTACCTGAAGAGAAGGAAAATGAAGGAATTGATGTCCCTGATTACCAAAGGACCATATCAGCTCCAGTTGTTAGACCTAAAAATATATATGAAAGGGAAGATAAGCCCGAACTCCTTGATCCCTGCAATTCGGTGTAATTCTTAGATTTGGCTCACAATTCTGAAAGCCAAGAGACCATATCAAGCATACAAGAACAATCAGGTAACCTTTTTAAACAGAGAACAGTTATAGGAAACACAGAGGATTGCTGGAATCTCCTGAAGCCATAGCGCCTATGTGAGTAGAAACCAAAAGGCAGCAACATCATTCATTGGAGGACAAGCCAACTTGTCACTTGTTTTTATTGTACCAGGAATTAAAGAAAGCTGCCCTATTTGAAAGAAAGATATTCAGTTGGTTATAAGGGTTTTTATAGCCTAACTGAATCAATGAATTAAAGAAATATTAACAAGGTCAGATGATGAATCACAATGTCAGGCTTGAGCATCTCCACTCAGTGCAACCCATTTTATCTGTGCGTTTATTCATATAAACATCTATGTTACAGAATATTTTTGCTTTTAAACTTACTTGGTAATTGAGAATGAGTTATTTAGAACTAGATGACTAATGTGGTGACTTCATTAACATAAAAAGATAAGTTAATCACTTGATTTTTCTCTTCAATGATGAGAATCTGGGAGGAAGCAGTTACCAGTACAAACAAAAATACATTCATTCATTTAATTACTAAGTTACTTGAAAATTAATCATTTCTTTAGTTAATTTTATTCCTTAATCTTATTTTCTATCAGGGAATTTTTTTTTTAAAATTTTTAATTGCAGTTGATGTTCAATATGTGTTGGTTGGACATTTGTATGGCTTGCAGGGTGGTCCCCCCATATGTCTGGTGCCCATCTGACACCATGCATAAAATTGTTGCAGTATTGTTTTCTTTACTTTTGTTATTGTTGTTTTGACAGAGACAGAGAGAGGGTCAGAGAAAGGGACGGAAGGACAGGAAGGGAGAGAGATTAGAAGCATCAATTCTGTGCTGCAGCTCCTTAGTTGTTCACTGATTGCTTTCTCATATGTGCCTTGATTGGGTGGCTACAGCAGAGCCAGTGACCTCTTGCTCAAGCTAGTGACCTTGGGCTCAAGCCAGTGACCTTTGGGCTTAAGCCCATGATCATGAGGTCATGTCTGTGATGTCACGCTCAAGCCAGTGACCCTGCTCTCAAGCCAATGAGCTGGTGCTCAAGCCAGCAACCTCAGGATTTCAAACCTGGGTCCTCCACATCCCAGTCTGACACTCTATTTACTGCGCCACCGCCCCACCACCTGGTCAGACGTTGCAGTATGTGCTGTACTTTACATCCTGTTAGGGAACAAAATAGTCATGGGAATTAGGGTATGTCAGTGAAGTTACAGTGACTATGTGTGGTGCTGGCTGCATGCTGGGCTTGTCGGGAGGGATCACTTTGTATATTATATAGGTGCCTGGCCACTGTACACCTGAAAAGTCGGGTGCGGGTAAATAGTGCTGCAATGAACATAGTGTTTTGGATTTCTTCATATAAATACCCAGAACTTGTAGAGCACCATGGATTTTGAATGATTGAGAATTGTGTTATTTTGAGAAGTGACTTTGAACCCACTCAAATATATGTTTTAAGAAAAATATTTGCAAACATGGAACATTAACTCCTGTTAGCTGTACATAACTGTAACACCTCTCACATGTGGTTGGGACTTAATCGTCATGATACTTTGGTGTTGGGCAGATGAAATATATTATGCTCACTTTGTTAAAGATGGCACTGCCTACATGCAAGTTTTAAGAGTAAGCTTTTCCCCACACCCTTGACTGATTGGATGATGTGGTGTGGTGCACTCTCCTGAGGAATCCTTCCATTAGGCCTCAGATAAGTGACTTTGTATCAGAGACTTCCTTGTTTGTAGATTGGATTAAAGGTTTGGATTCTAGACTATAAAGTGGGGCAGACCAGGAGCTTGCTCTCTCGGTTCCTGAGATTAGTATCAGAGAGGAGAGCAGATGAAGGCCACATGGAGGCCAGGAGAAGCAGCCAACATGGTGGAGTGCTGAGGAAGAAGCCAGTTTGTGCAGAGTTTGTGCTGGAGAAGGAGATGGGAAACAGAGGTGAATAAGTCTGGTGAGCTAGAAACCTTTGATTCTAGGAAACTTGGATAAGTCAGTAGCTTTGTGAGCACTGAATGAGTGGGTTTTGGAGCCCAGTGTGTGTTTTTGCTTGCCTGCTGGGTGCAAGCTAGTATTAAAGCTGATGGCTCACCAGTTCTTGGCTCCGTTGTTTCATTACTGACTGTCCGAATCAAATGTGAACCTGCACGGGTCAGGCGGCTGTGATAATGGCCCCAACTACTGGCTTTACATTTGGTCATTAAACAATAGAGAGAAGGGGAAAGAGAAAAGGAAAAGAAGCCCTGTTCTAAGAAGTGGAATAGGCTGGGAAAGAGAAGAGTGGGTAAAACAGAAAAAAAGAATTTGGCAGAAAGTTTGGAGTGTTAGAGTGCCAACTTCTTTGACTTCCCCCAGTGTGGCAGATATAGTTTGGAAAAAAGAGAAACAAATTGACTTTTCCCTTCATCCAGAGGAGTCACATGCCTAGGTCCAGAGTGCAAAGATGGCCTGGGGCCAGCATATCTGAATATTTTTTTTGAGTTTACTTTGAAAAGTCAGGAGACAACATATACTTTTGACTGTCAGTCTATATAGCTAAAATATTTTCCCAAAACCCACTGAGAAAAAGATATTTGCCATTTTAGTCTCAAATACCTTCACTCATGTTGAACTTCTACATTAAAAAAAAAAATTCCCCTTTTAAAACAGGACATCCAATTTGAAAGGCTTTCATACCACAGCTTTTAACCGTAACATGATGTTTAGAAAGTTGGTACACCCCATGTTCATTGCAGCGCTATTCATGGTAGCCAAGACATGGAAACAACCAAAGTGTCCTTCGATAGAGGATTGGGTAAAGAAGATGTGGTGGTACATATATACAATGGAATACTACTCAGCCATAAGAAATGATGATACATTGCCATTTATGACAACATGGATGGACCTTGAGAACATTCTGCTGAGTGAAGTCAGTAAATCAGAAAAAGTTACGAACTGTGTGATTTCTCACATAGGTGGGATATAAAATTGAGACTCATGGACATAGATAAAAGTGAAATGGTTACTAGGGGGTAGAGAATATGGGGGAGGGGTGAGGGAAAGGAGTAAAGAGGGACAAATAAACAGTGACAGAAAATGATTTGACTTTGGGTGATGGGCATACAACATAATCAACAGTTCAAATACTATAGAAATGTTTACCTGAAACCTATGTAACTCTTATTGATTAATGTCATCTTGTTAAATTTAATTTTCTAAATAAAATTATAAAAGGAAAAGAAATTTGGTAGGAATTTTAACAGAACTGGAGCAAGTGTAGAGGCAAGTCTGAGGGGTAAGTGTGGAAGAGCCAACACAGAGAGTTTCTTTCCGCACAGACCTTCTGCCATCTTGCCCAGCTCTTTGTCACTGTGCAAAGTCACAGACAGTGTGGGCAGACAGGAAGAACCGGTAAGCTAATTTCTTTCTGGATTTTGTTATGCTCTCCATTTTAGTTTGGGACAAATCATTTTATTGAAGGAAACCCACAGTCAAAACAAAGACAATGAAAGTTTCAAGAGGCAACCATGGCAGTCGGGATCAAAATTTGGTACCTTGTTTCTAAAGCATAAATATGGTGTGGCATATAGTTTATAATAGAAGTTGGTTTCTTCAGACAAAAGGCAGTTGAGGTCAACAAATTATTTCTAATTCTTTCCACTTCTCTCAATTGAGTGAGGATGCATAATTTACAGGCCCTAGTGAAGAGATGTCTTTCAACTTGGATGTTTTGTTCCTTGACCCTGAAATGGCATAAAGGTTTTCTTTCTTTTAGTGAAGTTCAAAATATCAAAGAATAACTTGGCTTGAAATAAACAAGTGCCCAAAGTTTCAATTCAGTATAAGAACAAAATTATTTTATTCTTTTGTCTTGGTGATCTACACAGAAAGTTCACTTTGCTGCCTGGTTGCATACTGTTTTCAAGACTTATAGCTCCACTGGTTTCCGTCATGATGCATGAGGGGCCAGGTAATAGGAGACTCTATTGTCATCCTGGCCTGGAAAGGCCTAACTCAAAATTTGTCAAAGTTTATTATATCTCTAACATATTTTTATTATTAAGTTTCAACATCTGGTTAAAAATTAAAAGCTCTGGCTGTTAAAAACATAGTTCTATTTTCAAATATTGTGAGGAAACAGCAATATTGTTAAGAAATAATTTTTTTTTTGTATTTTTCTGAAGTGAGAAGCGGGGAGGCAGAGAGACAGATTCCCACATGCGCCAACCAGGATCCACCAGCATGCCCACGAGGGGTCAATGCTCTGCCCATCTGGGGTATTGCTCCATTGCAGCTGGAGCCATTCCAGCACCTGAGATGGAGGCCATGAAGCCATCCTCAGGCCCGGGCCAACTTTGCTCCAATGGAGCCTTGGCTGCAGGAGGGGAAGAAAGAGATGGAGAGAAAAAAGGGGAAAGGTGGAGAAGCAGATGGGCACTTCTGTGTGCCCTGGTTGGGAATTAAACCTGGGACTTCCACAAATCGGGATGACACTCTACCACTGAGCTAACCAGCAAGGCCATAAAAATTTTTGATTAAACAAAAATAAATGGGTTCTTTTACTATAAAATTCTCATATTCTTCACTTTCTAACATAAACAATGAATTCACATGATGGACCTAATGAATTCAGGCTTTCCAAACATCCTTGGCCATGGAACCCTGTGCCACACAACATCTTGTAGTCGGAAGTTTCATGGAATGTATGTTTGAAGTGCTGCCCTCCAACAGATCTCCAAGCCCCTGTTTCTCTAGTAATGATTGGTCAATCCTGGCAAGATCAGTGGTGAGACTTTCGGTTTTTAGGAATAACTATTGGGCTGCCGGAAACCTCTCTAATTGTAGAGTTGGGAGGAGTAAATTTATTTTTGGTTTTCTGCTTACTGGCTGAGTTACATTGAACAAATCAACATATCTCAGAGTTTCAATTTCCTCGTTGCTAGGTGAGGACTAATGTTTTTTTTTTCTCCTTTTTTATTTATTTATTTATTTTTCATTTTAGAGAGGAGACAGACAGAGAGAGAGAGAGAGAGAGAGAGAGAGGAGGAGGAGCTTGAAGCATCAACTCCCATATGTGCCTTGACCAGACTAGTGCAGGGTTTCAAACTGGCGACCTCAATGTTCCCAGGTCGACGCTTTATCCACTGCACCACCACAGGTCAGGCCGGACTAATGATTTTTACCTCATTGGGTTACTGGGAAGAAAGAAAGATGAGAAGCATCAATCAATTCTTCGTTGTGGTACCTTAGTTGTTCATTGATTGCTTTCTCATATGTGCCTTGATCATGGGGCTACTGCAGACCGAGTGACCCCTTGCTCTAGCCAGTGACCTTGGGTTCAAGCTGACGAGCTGTGCTCAAACCAGATGAGCTCATGCTCAAGCCAGCAAACCCAGAGTTTTGAACCTGGGTCCTCTGCCTCCTAGTCCAACGTTCTATCCACTGTGTTACCACCTGGTCAGGCTGGGCAGTTTTTCAAAACAGCCTGGCAGTTTTATAGAATGTTAAATATACAGTTACTGTATGATGTAGCCACTTCCCTCCTAGGTATTTGTTCAAAAGAAAGGAAGGCATATGTCGTCCAGAAATGTTCATAGCAGTTTTATTTGTATCATCCAAAAATGGAAATAACTTAAAGTGCTCATTAATAGGCAAATGGATAAATTGTGATGAATTCATAACATGGAATACTACTCAACAATGAAAGAAGTGAGCTATTCCTACATGCAACAACATGGATAAATCTCAAAAAAGTATGCCCAGTGAAAGAAGTAAGACAAAAGAGCATACATACCATATGATTCTATTTATATACAATTCTAGAAGATGTAAATTAATCATTAGTGACAGAGTAAGGATCAATGGTGGCCCAGGGACCAAGGGGAAGAGAGGTACAGGGATTGACAGGAGAGAGGATTTATAAAAAGAGATGTGGATGCCTTTGGGACTGATAGACGTATTTACCACGTTTCACTGGGGATAGAATTTGAGGGAGACGGTTTTGCTTTCAGTACTCCACTGCTTTCTTGCTGGCCTTGTTTCCAATGAGAAACCTGCTGTCGTCAAAAAATTTTTTTCTTTTTCCTCAGCACAGAATATGTCTGCTTATGTCTCCTCTGGCTGCTTTCAAGTTCTTTTTTACTGGTTTTGAGCAATTTGACTATAATGTACCTTGATATCAGTTTTTTGCCTGTCCTTAAGGTTTATGGAGCCTTTTGAAACTATGACTTACAGTTTTTTATTAAATTTGAAAAAAATATTTAGCTATAATTTCTTCATATATTTCTTATTTCCCACTCCTCTCTCTTCTCGCCTTCAAGGACTTCAGTTACATCTGTCACAGGCCACTGGAAATTATCCCACAGTTTATTGATTATTATTATTTTTTAATTCCTTTTCCTCTTTCCTTTATTTTAGGTAGTTTCTATTGCTATCTCTTCAAGTTCAGTAATCTTTTCTTCTTCCATGTGTCATCTGTATTTAATATCATCCAGTGTCGTTGTTTTAATCTCAGACATTGTACTTTTTATGTGTAGGAGTCTGATTTAGGTCTTTTTAAAAATAATATTCTATGTCTCTACTTAACATTTCAGCATGTGGAACACAGCTATAAAAATGGTTTTAATGTGCTTGTCTGTTAATTTTAACTTCTGTGTCAGCTACAAGTCAGCTGTGATTGATTGATTTTTCTCCTCATTATAGCTTGTATTTTCCTGCTTCTTTCCATGCCTGATTATATGCTAGACATTTTGAATTTTGCCTTGTTAGATGCTGGATATTTTTATATTCTCATTAATGTCCTTGAGCTTTATTTCGGGACACAGTTGAGTTATTTGGAAGTAGTTTTTTTCTTTCTAGGTCTTGCTTTTAGAGATTTGTTAGGCAAGACAAGAGCTGGGTTTGGCCTAGTAGGGCTAATTATTCCCGACTGCTGAGACGGTACCCTTCCGAGGCCTCTCTTTCTTCAGCTCAGAATCTATCCACTAAGCACCATGGCCTGGGAACTCTCCCCAGGTAATCTCAAAGTCATGGCAACTGTAGGGCTCACCTTGTTTCCCTTTCTTAGGGAACACTACCCTTTGTTGTCTGATGTACAGTGCCTTAACCTAAGAGCCTTTCACTTAATTTAGCAATCATCAATGTCCAAGTCCTTGAGCAATTATCTTTATTAGCAGCTATAAAATAATGATATTTAAATTCTTTCATTTCTGCATTTGTTAGATGGAATTATTTTTAAAGGATATTTCACATGCCATCTAGTTGGTTATTTAATAGTATAATTCATAAAGAAAAGGAAGAACTGCTTGTTTCCCATGTTTCTCAGTTTTCAGAATAATTAGCTATTTCACTAGCATCCTCTAAAGAGAAATAGTGAGTTTCTTTTTAAAATTATATTTAGGTTATCATTGTGAAGTCATGAAATTGTATATATTTTATGTGTTTTTAATATATTTAATTTTTTTTTATGTTCAACCTGCTCCATTTTTGGCTAAAGTGTGCCTTCAAATTGATTTCTGTGTCCCTTGATGTTTATTCAGTAGCTTTGGATAGTTTCCTTGATTTCTGACAGAACACAAGATCATAGATTTATCTTGTATATTTCCTGACCCAGACATGGAATGAACAATTTGTCTAGGTGGCCCTCGTTCTTTTGTGAGTAGGAAACACTAATTAGAGACCATAAACTGGGTGTTCAAGTTGCTTGTTTTTTCTGGGTTGTCATTGATTTAAGTGAAAAGCTTGAAAAGAAATGTTTATAAAAAGACAAAAAGATCATGAATTCATACTGATACTTACAATTTAAATTTAAGATTATAAATGTTTACTTAACAGTTTGGTTTTATATTTTTTCTTATATGCTGAAAAAATTGGGATTCTAATAAAATTATTTGCTTTATCATACATACACACATAAATATTTATATAGTATATGTACACATATGTATGTAAGTAGTCTTATCACAATAATAATAAGTAATAAGACTGCTTAATGTAGATTAAAAATTTTTTGCATTATTATTCCATTCAGGATATATTCCAGCAGAAATTTACTGTGAAAATACTGTAATTTGAAGTTACTCTTTTTCTCTCTATTGCTATGGCAGCTAAATGATGTATATTTGATACATGCTTTTTATTTCAGTATTTTTTATTTTTAAAGATTACTTTTTAAACATTTTAAATTATGTGAAATATTAACATGGTTCCAAAGCAATATTGTGCTGATAAATATTTAACAAAGAGATCCCTAGGAATTTAAGGCCTAATTTTGATAATTTTTATGGTGTAACTATTACCACTAGGCTGGATTTCAAGCCACCAGTGCTACATTACTGCATACAGAAGTTGGGAGCTACATCGTGGCACTGCATTGTAGGGTATTTCTGCCATACAGATGTAATAATCTCAGCAGCATAGATAATAGTAAAATGAGGTAAAATAATTAGAAACTGATGAATTTTTAGCATTTATTATGCTTATTTTTAATATAATTCATTTTATATTAAGTTTATGTAATTTAATTTTTAATAATGACTTTAATACCTGGCAGACAAAATTCTTGTAAATTTCAGAGGACTAGTGGATTAAAAAGCTTTGGTACATATATACTATGGAATACTACTCAGCCATAAGAAATGATGACATCGGATCATTTACAACAAAATGGATGGACCTTGATAACATTATACGGAGTGAAATAAATAAAACAGAAAAAAACTGAGAACAGCATGATTTCATACATAGGTGGGACATAAAAGTGAGACTATGAGACATGGACAAGAATGTGGTGGTCATGGGGTGGGGGGAGGGAGGAGAAGGTGGGAGTGGGGGGAGGGCAGGGGCACAAAGAAAACCAGATAGAAGGTGACAGAGGACAATTTGACTTTGGGTGATGGGTATGCAACATAATTGAATGATAAAATAACCTGGAGATGTTTTCTTTGAACATATGTACCCTGATTTATTAATGTCACCCCATTAAAATTAATAAAAATAAAAAAAATTCTTGTAAATTTAACAATTGGCTCGTATTAGCTCGTGTGACCTGGCTCTAGGACACATTCTGTTACAAAGTCCAAACCACATGACGAAGCATTCAGAAAAGCATTGCCTTCACCCCTATCCTTTCTACCCAGTTCTCTCCCTCCCTGCATGGGTAACCATTGCGTATTAGATTTTGTCTCATCCTTAGATATTTAGTTCTGAAAATGTAAACACATGCCATTATATATTTTCTTACATAAAAGGTAGCACACAATTAACACCATTTGGCTCCATGGTTAGCCTAGAATTCTGATTCCAGTTAAATTACAACTCCCTACAGGAGGCAAAGAGTTGATATTTAAACTATTACCAACATCATACTTTAGTGAAAATTAGTATTATTGTGAGCTAAGAAGTCTCTGAATGGGACCAGAGAGTTTCATAAAGAATAGGGATGAGCCTGGCCTGTGGTGGCACAGTGGATAAAGCATTGATCTGGAATGCCTAGGTCACCAGTTCAAAACCCTGGGCTTGCCTGGTCAAGGCACGTATGAGAAGCAACTACTATGAGTTGATACTTCCTGATCCTTCCCCCGCCTTTCTCTCTCTCTATCCTCTCACTAAAATGAATAAATTAAATCTTTTTAAAAAATTAATTAATAAAAAGAAAAGAGAATATGGATGAAACCAGTAATCTGATGCTTCATAGACAGACTTTCCAGTTTTCTCCGGGATGGAGCAGTGAGAAGCAGGGCTCCAGCACACGCTGAGGGGGCCTGACCGTGTAGGTGAGTGCTTGGTGCGGGTGAGCTTTCCCAGAGTCTGGCTGCTTTCACTGGCGTCATCCTACTCCCTGCTCTAAAACTTGGCATTTTAATGTTTTAGTTGGATGTTTTCAGCTCGTTAAATGTAACAGGGCTATGCCTATCTTGTGAAAGTCATGCCTACAATGTTTACACATTATACTTCATAAGACTGAAATCTTCCTGCTGAAAAGAAATGACTACAACCTTGGAATTCATATCATTATCACAGGACTACTTTGAAAGTCATGAGGTTTGAAACCTCTTTATTTCCTACAGTGAGTATATCCCATTTTACATTTGCCTTAATAGATAATATCATTAGTGGTTATGAGTGCTGTACAATGCCATCATATTTGCATGATGAAGGCCAAAGCAGTGAAGGGTTATTGGCATGATGTGCTGGCTGGGTTAACTAGAATGGGCTCTTTTATTCTGCGCAACCTCAAATTATTTCTGGCCATTATTATATTTTCCTGTGAATTTCAGGGGAAGATATGTACAGGTGTTTTATAATAAGAATAAATATGATCAGTCTGTCAAGACAGACTGATACAGTGTTTGCAGTAAATGTTTCTATTAGCCAGGCCGAGCTTAAGGCTACTGAGCTCATGGCACATAAGACCTTTATGTGAAGTCAACAGGGGAGAAATGAATCCAAGACATCGTATTGCAGTGTTGAGCCAGCACTTTTATCCTATAGAGAGAAGTAGACTCAGAGAAGAAGATGATAGCAAATGATGAGAGCATCCTTGGGTCCTCACATAGCACTCTGGCCTCTAGAATGGATGAGTGGGGTTTCCTGAGATGGGAGCTCAGAAAAGAGCATGGAAGGGAACATACGTATTTTTACTGAATGCTGCTTTACAAACCTTCATTTAAAGGAACTCAAGACTTTTGACCAGCCGTGATTGTTGCTGCTCTAGTGTAATTGTTGGCCATTAAAATTTGCTCTCTATTCTACTTACCTTGAAAACAAGGTCTGACCAAATGGACCCAACTTCCAATTTGCCTCTCTTGTAGCTCCTGCTTTCCACAGTATGCTTGTTCCGAGTTAGTCCAGTGATTCCAATGTAGCTGATTATAGCTAGAATCAAGCACAAAGTGCTAAAGGCATGGTGTTTGAGCCAGGGAGTGGAAGGAAGAGTCACTGGACTCCTTTCACTAATCCTCTTCTCTAAGATGTATTAAAATCAAACACACCAAGTAAGAGCAGAGGTTCTATATTAGAGACCGATAACCTCCAGATGAGAAAACCAAGGGAGTTAGCTTACTGACCTTGAATGTGGTGTGTCAGAGACGGGAGAGTGAGTGCTATGTACATGAAAGGATGGGCATCACATGATCTGGCCTGTTAATTCGAGTCCCGTCTTATCTACTTGTGTGGCTCTAGACACATTGCATTGGGGACAACGATCTCTATTTCATAGGGTTCTTTGGGTGATCAAAGAAAATGTTTGTTGAAGAGAAACTGAACTATAAAATATTATAGAGCTAAAAAGACTATCCTAAGCACCATGGCCAGATTTTGAAGAAAGGACAATACTCACAGTGAAAGGGTGAATCAGGAAAACTATACCCATTGGCTCAGGGAAATAATAAGGATGCTTTTCTGTCTTGATGTGGGTTCTGGAAGAAAAAGTGTCCCTGGAGAACTTGTTACCATAAGTCTGTCATTACATTGGTTCCAAGAACACCCAAGCTGAGAAATGAACATAAATTGAGGTGGGGGGTGGTAATTTTTCTGAGGCAACAGACAGAAATAAATGCACATCCCACTTGTTCTGGAAGATTAGGCTCTTATCTAGCCCTCTAAAGATTTCCTCGAGTAGTCATGTATCTGAAGATTGTTCTCTGTTCCCCAGAAATTTTACAATCTCAAGTTTAAATAGCCCTTACTTTTTCAACTGATTTTCATATAACAATTTTCAGAACTCTCATCATTCATTTTCTGTGTCCTCACATGTCAGGGTTCTATTTAAAAATTGCCTTCTTTCTCCAGTTCAGACAGGAAGGCAACTATCCAGAAATTGACTAACATGTGTGGGATAAAATGGGACTATATAAAAATATAATAATAAATTAATATAGCATTGCATCATCTTAGTTATTTATTAATATAATGCCACTGTAATAAAACATATTGTAATGGCAACTACTATAGAATGTGTTTTATGTGCCAAACTCTATGAACTCTGCATCTATTATCCTTTAAATCCTCATAAAACCGCAAGATAGGGTCTATCAACTTCATTTTACAGACGAGGAGAAGGAAGCTTAGTAACTTGCCCAAGGTTACAAAGCCAGTAACTGGCCACAGAGATAGCAATGTGTATACAACCAAAGCCAGGATCTAAACTGGACCTGTCTGCCTTCAATGCCTTCAATGCCCTTGCTCCAAACCCCTGATACTCCACTCCCTTTAATATGAGTCCTAGAAAAGCATCTGAAAATCCAAAAAACATTTTAGTAATTGTCACACTCTTTGAGTGTGTTTGCAGTGAACTAAAATTCCTAGGACTTTTATTTCTCTAAAATTTAATCATAGTTGCTTTTTCAGAAGATGTTTTTGTAGGATAGGGTGACATAGAAGGAGGAAGACACAGGGAGAACAGGAGCAGAGGACCAGAAGCAAAGGCAAAGGTTTGTTTTTGTTTTCTGTTTTTTTGTTTTGTTTTGTTTTTAAGTTAGAAGCCGGGAAGCAGTCAGACAGACTGCTGCATGCGCCCGACGGGGATCCACCCGGCATGCCCACCAGGGGGGATGCTCGGCCCATCTGGGGTGTTGCTCCATTGCAGCCAGAGCCCTTCTAGGGCCTGAAGTAGAGGCCATGGAGCCATCTTCAGCACTCAGGCCAACTTTGCTCCAATGGAGCTTTGGCTGCGGGAGGGGAAGAGAGAGAGAGGAAGGGGGGGGTGGGGTGGAGAAGCAGATGGGCGCTTCTCCTGTGTGCGCTGGCCGGGAATTGAACCCGGGACTTCCACAAGCCAGACCAACGCTCTACTCCTCAGCCAACCGGCCAGGGCCTAAGGCAAAGGTTTGAGTGGTTGGGGACACTGGTCATGTCTTTTATTTATCAAACTTGTAGCCAACCAGCCCATGACAGGTGACAAGGAGCCACTTTGTTCACACAGCCAGGGATTTTGCCTGGTCTTTAAAAATATTTTAGTGCTTTTTATTTATTACATTCTGGAATGTAATAGTAATATTCCATTTCGGAAAGCCAGCACAGTCGCCTCTCATTGGAATCACCTTTGTTTTCCAGGGAGCAATGTCTGCAGCACAATTTACGTTTGTAAAGCCTGCCCCCTTGTGGATTAGTAAAATATTACATGCCATGTTTTCAAAGCACTCCAAAATTGGATCTAATTTGTGAAGATTGTCTAAACTGCTATTCAGTTTTGGAGAAAAAAGAAAAATGAATGCAGATTTTAAAATATAATTTTACTGAGACTCCTAAATTATTTTTATAAAAGTTTAGTGGATTATATAGATTTCAGATCCTATCTGCCCCCAAACCTCAAAATAAATGGTTTAAGGATCCAAAGATACAGTAACAATGGTAGATATTATATTCAGAACTTTATAACCTGACCTGCAGTGGCACAGTGGATAAAGCGTCGACCTGGAATGCTGAGGTCGCCAGTTCAAAACCTTGGGCTCAAGGCACATATGGGAGTTGATGCTTCCTGCTCCTCCCTCCTTTCTCTCTCTCTCTCTCTCTCTCTCTCTCTCTCTCACTCACTCTCTCCTCTCTAAAATGAATAAATAAATTTTTAAAAAGCACTTTATGAGTTCCAGGAATGTGCAAAGTACTCTGTGAACATTACTTCTTGCAAACACTCACCAATACCCTCAGAGACAGGTTTTGTGTGTTATCACCCACACCCCAGTTTATAGAACGGCTTAAAGCAGTTGAGAGCTCCTCTACCCCCCACCCCCCTCACCCACCCTGCCACAAGCCGGAAGCCACTGAAGCTCTTCTTGACCTACTTCACCCCATCAACTGGCCATAGGTGACTGCACCAGAGAAAGTGGATCAAGCTGGGATACCCAGGTTCTTTCTCTTGGCCATTTGGAATTGGACTTCAAAGGTAGCCATCAGTCTGAGCTGGTTACTTGAATGAACATCTGATTAACTCAACAGCTTCTTAGAAGAAGCATCTTCTGCCATGTGCATGGAGAAGCAGAAAAATATGGTCAGGAGAAAGGGAAAAGAATGAAGAGGTTGCACAGAAGAAAGCAAAGAGGACATTTCTGTTCTTGGTCTGTGAGGCTCTCCTACTGGTTCCATTGATTTTGTTTATTAAAATAGGTCTTTTTCTCTATTAAAAAATGTGTATATAACCAAGTCATATGAGCTATAATGTGTGAAAGTGAACCAGATCTAGTGATATAATGAAATACAATCTGAAGTTAATATGGCACATTGAATGATGTGCATAATTTTTATTGTACTCTATGGCAATTAGGCTAAATAGGGAGCAATTAACAAAAATGACAATAATTGTCATGTCAACAAAGCCAAACCAAGCGATTCCAGAGTCAGCTGTAGGGAAGAAAATGTGGAGATAGCTGGAATTTGTTCTGCAGTTTCTCTGGAGAAACCTGGATTTCAAAACCAGGACGTCAAGTCCTTCCCTTGCTCTTACTTCTCTAGCAATGTTAGTCCTGGTCTCACACATTGCTGACCTGTGTGAGAGCCGGGCCTCTCCCCTCACTGCATCTCCAAGAAGGAGAATACTGAGATTGATAGGTTATGTGGGAAGGGCTGCATCCACTTGGGTGTCTCTCCTTTCCTTCACATTAGATTGATGAGATACAGAGCATGGAGAATTTGAAGCTGGTCCCAGGAAGAAGCTGCCAGCCTACTTTCCATGATGCACTGCTCTTCAGGTCTACAGCTACCATTATACCAGGCATTATCAGTGCGTGGGAGCAGTGAGAATATCATGGAAAGGACCAAGAAAGGTTTTCCTGAGACTACTTCCCCCATACATTATTGAAGAACTATCATGTGTCAGGCATAGGGTTAGGCGGTAGAGAAAAATTTACAAAATAACTCAGAAGCTTCAGGAGCTTAATGGATCAGCCACTCATCATTAATAAGTGAAATGACTTAGAGGAACATAAAAAAGAAGCTATTCCAATCTTGGAACATTTTAATAACCTTTGAACATTTTATACAGATACAGTTGGATTAAAATAAATATTAGGAGGAGTCTAGGAAAGAAAGGATGGAGGTGGAAGTGGGAAGGAAATTGCTGGAAAGGGAAGGTTGTTATCTCAGATCTGGGAATGACTGTGTACGCATGTATCCAAGGGCAGTTTTTAAATACTGTCTCTGAATCATCCCTCCACCCTCCACCCTCCACCCTCCACCCTCCACTTCCCACCCTCTGACTCACCCCTCTTCCTGAGTCACCCAGATCACCTTTTCTCACTGGGAAAGAATGCACTCTGTATAGCATCCCCACAGGCTGCAGGAACACCTTCGTGCATTTCATCCGTATATACCACTGTGCAAGGGGAAATCGAGGGGCAGAGAGGTCTCATGACTTCTCCATGTGACACAGTGTGTAAGAGACAACACCATATTGCAAATTCACACTTTAAAATTATAGCTAAAACATATGTGTTGCTTTTTTTAAGTAAAAAAGAAATAGAGAAGTGTGAAATATAAAAAATAAGCCTTCCATTCTCTATATTCCAAAATGTTGGCAGACTTTTCACACAAATGTGTGTTTACATATATGATGTATAACCGTGTATGTGAGCATATATAACTTTTACATAAACCAGCATCTAGCCATATTGTTCTATAACTCACTTCAGCGAACAAGGATGTCATGATAGCCTTCCGTGTTGGAATCTATAAATTGATAATATATTCAATTTAATGAATATATTATTTAAGCATTTCCTTATTGAGGAGGATGCCCTTGTTTTGTTTTATTTTGAAATTTAGTATCAGTGTTTTCTCCTTATTGTCTGTCTGTGAACTTTCAAATTTAAACCACGCAGAGGAATTCTGAAATGAAAACTGAAGGCTCTTCCCCTCCCCCTCGGTTTGGTTCCCGCGCCGCGGCGTGTGTGGCCGCTGCTTTTGTTTCTGTCTTGGTTTCTCTGGTACATCATAACAGAATTAGATACACATACTTCTCGTTGTGGACTTATCTGTTTTGGAAGACACTGATGTCTGCCTCAGTGAGAACTGAGATGTTTAACATACTTTCGCAATCTTTGCTTTCCTCTTTGAATTGTTAGCTGTGTTACTATTTTGAAGTTACTTGGGTTAATTATATTTACACGTCTCTCAAGTCTGAGTTCTGTACTTTGTTAGAGGTTTCAAAAAATTTAAAGCCCCATCTCAATAAAGCTGTAAAGTGTTCTGATTATATAAATATTATACATTGTCGTGCCAAGTAGTATGATAGGATCCATGGAGAAGGAAGTATTGGCTTCTGGGACTTAACTGTGCTGGCAGCTCAAAGGAGAAGTGTTGAGGTCCCCTGGGTTATCTTTTTATTTCTTTTCAGTCTCCTTCTAAACCATACTGGGATTCTATTGCTTTTGGAGTTCGTGTCCAAGCTAATAGGTCTAAGCCAAAGGGCTCTACATTCTCCAAAGCCTATAAGAAGCACGAGGGACTAGAGACTGGGGACTTGGGGAAGACAGAAGTTCCTTGTGTCCCCCAGGAGGGGACATGGAAGTTCTAATAGGGCCACTGAACTGCCAGGGACCACGGGTTGCATTCAGGAGGCCGCCAACAGCAGAAGCAAGCTAAACCATCAGCGTCAGTTCTGAAGTTTAGAGCATGACATTCATAAATGCCAAACAGAACCAGACTGTGTGCAGGGGTAGATGCAAAACAGGAATTCTCACTAGAACCCACATGTGCTGATCTGAGGCCTCCTTATTCCTGAGCCAAAAGGTTACCTATTCCCCAGCCCCTTACATAAAATTCTCCATACTTTTTTCCATAGTGGCTGTACCAGTTTACATTCCCACCAGCAGTGAATGAAAGTTCCTTTTTCTCCGCACTTGTTATTACTTGTCTTGTTGATAACAGCCATTATAACAGCTGTGGAGTGGTATCTCATTGTTATATAGTTCTAATTTGCATTTCACTAATAGCTAGTGAAGTTGAACATCTTTTCATGTAGTTGTTGGGCATTTGTATGTCTTCTTGGCAGAAATGTCTCTTTGGGTCTTCTGCCCATATTTTAATTGGATTCTTTGGGG
Source organism: Rhynchonycteris naso (assembly GCA_037038555.1). NCBI lineage: Eukaryota > Metazoa > Chordata > Mammalia > Chiroptera > Emballonuridae > Rhynchonycteris > Rhynchonycteris naso. The sequence goes on from CM072997.1 coordinate 66,684,566, forward strand.
GGGTTTTGGTTGTTGTTGAGTTGTATGATTTTTTATATATTTTGGACATTAACCCCTTATCAAAGGTTATTTTGGCAGTACCTTCCCATTTGGTTGATTGCCGTTTTGTTTTGTTCACAGTTTCTTCTACTGTGCAGGAACTTTTTAGTTTGATACAGTCTCATTCATTTATTTGTAAAGATATATTTACCCCTGTGTTCAATGTAGCATTATTCACATGGCCAAGACATAGAAATAACCAAAGTGTCCTTCAATAAATGATTAGACAAAGGAGATGTGGTACATATATACAATGGAATATTCTCACCTGTAGAAAATGATGAAATACTGCCATTTACAAAAGCAAGAATAAATCTTTAGAATATCATGCTAAGCAAAGTCAGATGGAAAAACTCAAGAACCATATCATTTTACTGATATATGGGATGCAAAACTGAAAGCAACAAATGAACAAACCAGAAAGACAAACAAACAAAAGCAGTCACAGAAAACAGTATGGTGGATAGCCGAGGAAAGGGGTTGGGGAGGTAGCAGAGGGTAAAGGGGGATAAATATAGGATGATGAAAAGAGACTTGACTTTGGGTGGTGAACACACAATGCAATATACAGAGGATGTGTTACGGAATTATGCACTTGAAACCTGTAGAATTTTATTAACCAATGTCACTTCAATAAATGTAGTTACACATTAAAAACAAAAAGAAACTAAAAAAATTCTCAGCTCTTGCTTTCTGCCACTCTGCCAGGCTTCTCTGCTCCTTGCCTGGGATATGGGCTCCTTATCCCTGCCCCCAGCCCCCAGCCACGCTACATTCTTATCCTCCTGTCCGAAACAGCAGGTCATACAGGGAAGACTAGCAACTGAGAAATGAGAAGGACTCTTTAAGGTTTGGCTTTACCACTTCCTAGCTATATTTCCAGACAATTGGAAGATCTGACTTTGCCACTTCCTGGCCATGTTAATAGACAATGGTAGGCCAGGTTACTTATCTGTAAAATAAAATTAATTTTAGTCCTACCCCACAGGGCTTGTGCTCCAGGCACACTGGCTTTCTTTCTGCTCTTGGAAGGAGCCATGCCCCCTCCTACCATTGGACTTTTGCACAACTATTCTCCTTACCTGGAATATGGTGCCCTTCCCCACCCCATACCCGGTAAGTGCCTACCCTTTCTTCAGGGATTAGTTCAGTGGTCATGTCCTCAAGGCCTAAGCCAAATATCCCTGTTATACCATCATGCACCTCACCTTCAGGGCACTGGTCAGAGTTCTAAATTTATACTGACATGAAATCACCATATATTTTGCTCCATAAGACACAACTGACCATAAGACGCACCTAGGGTTTTTTTTTTTTTTTTAATTTATTTTTATTTATTCATTTTAGAGAGGAGACACAGAGAGAGAGAGAGAGAAAGAGAGAGAGAAAGGGGGGAGGAGCTAGAAGCATCAACTCCCATATGTGCCTTGACCAGACCGGTGCAGGGTTTTGCACCTAGGGTTTTAAGGAGGAAAATAAGAAAAAATATATTCTGAACTAAATGGTGTGTTAAAATATTTAATAAAATATGCCACAATAATATTTCAACAATGTAAACTCAACAGCAGTATTAACAACCATTAGCACTGTTATTAACCAATGAGAAGAGACTTTAATGTTCAAATACTCTTCTAGTTGTCTGGGAACACCAGACATTCTCACTAGTGTCAGAATTTAAGAAGCTCAGTTGCTCACAATCACTGGTATCACTTTCTTTGCTATTTTCATATATGATACCATTGTCGGTGCCATCTAAGACATTGCTAATGCCACATTTTTTGAATGACAGAACCAAGGTTTCATTCTTCACTGACTGCCATGATGTTTTCACCCATTCACAAACTTGAGTGATAGTGGGTCTCTTCATTGATCCAGTTGGTATCAGATCATGATTACCAGCAGCCCTCCATTCGTTCCACTCTTCTCGCATAAAGACTTTAAACGGTTTGTTGATGGAAACCTTGGTTGATAGGTTGCAACTGGCGGGTAAGACCTTCAGGAGTTACAGCTAGATGAGTCTTCACTTCTTTAAAGTTTGTTTTTTGTGGTTTTGCTAATATGTGCTCTAAACTGGTCAAGTACTAATAGGGCAGATTTTTTCAGAAGTCCTCTAGGACGTTTGGACCAAACTTTTTCAATTCACACTCTCATTCCATTTTCGTTCTTCCATCCTTTCTCATGAACCCCCCTGCTGCTGCACTAGGGAAAGTCCAGTTATTTTTTTACTCTAATGTTACTGCATAGGTAAACTACCTGAATTACAGCTGGAATAAACTGATGGAGATGAGCAGCACAGCTGCTGCTGTCCCTGTGCTTGCACTGGCTTCCCAGGTCCCAAGGGCCCGGCACTCTTGACCCCTCCCCTACCTGCCAGCCAGCCAGCCAATGAAATGCTATTAGGCCGGCAACAAGTGAGGTCAGCACTTTACACAGAGCTCTGGCAACTGCGGCGCAGCCCTCCACTGCTGCAGCGTGCCTCTCATGTCTGCCCTGGATGATACCAGATGAATGTGCCCACACAAGATGAGTTGCTCTCCTTCCCTACTGCGCTGCATGCAACTGAGGAAACCAGAACCAGGAGATCACTCAGCAGATGCCGGTGGGTTCTGCACGCCGCTGTGGCGGGTATGATTACGCTCCCGCTGGCACTTATTCTACATATGTTTACTGGTGCAGTACCCTGCGGCAGCTAAAAAACGTGAAGATTCGCTCCATAAGATGCACGGGCATTTTTCTTTCCACTTCTGAGGGAAAAAAAGTGCGTCTTATGGATAGAAAAATATGGTATTTAGCCTGACCAGGTGGTGGCACTGTGGATAGAGCATTGGACTGGGATGTGGAGGACCCAGGTTTGAGACCCCAAGGTTGCCAGCTTGAGCGCGGGCTCATCTGCTTTGAGCAAAGCCCACCACCTTGGACCCAGGGTCGCTGGCTCAAGCAAGGGGTTACTCGGTCTGCTGTAGCCCCCCGTCAGGGCACATATGAGAGAGCAATCAATGAACAACTAATGTGCCACAACGAGAAACTGATGATGCTTCTCATCTGTCTCTGTTTCTGTCTGTCTGATTCTCTTTCTCTGTAAAAAAAAAAAAAAAAGAAAAGAAAAATATGGTATTTAGTTAACATCAGTCTCCTATAATAGGCTGTAGCCTTCCTGAAAACAGACATACCTCTTTTCTCTCACCAACACTCAATAAATATTTGTGGAATATATGAATAAATATGAATGAATGAATAATAGTCATGAAAATAAAGGAGACCATGCATGCCTATCACATACCATTGTTATTATTAATAATACCATCTTCTCCAAAGCAGGCTTTATAACATCAACTAACAGCCTCTCAAGAACTGCATGATGTAAGTAAGGTATTTAAGGGTTGTTGGTAAATTGTAAAGCACTAGACAAATATTAGCATTCTGTGATCATTGATCTCCCTTAGTTCTTTTTTCTGCAAACACTCCGGTAATCCCCTGCACAGCCACCTGATGCACATGCACACACAGAGACAGCTGGGCTTCTGTAACTGATATGTACCCAGTTTCACTATTCAGGCCTCATAGACAAATCACAAAGCCAAACAGCAATGGCACAGTTAGTGGAAGAAGTGATAAATTTTAAAGAAATGGCTTCCTTAAAAACAGAGGTGCTTGTTGTTATAGACTGGGCTTTGTCACAGAGTGTGAGGCAGGAATAAAGGGTGAAGAGAGTGTGCAGGCCTGGGGACACCAGTAGTTACAGTGGCTGCTCCCAGCAAGGGCAGTTAGGCAGCCCAAGCACTGTGACCAAAAGAGGGCAGCAGCTCACGAGAAAGGTTCAGGCAGTCACCAGCACCAGTGCTTGACTTGTTGGATGCAGCACAGACACAAACGGATCCAAGCACAGCTCTGTCAAGTGGTTCCTAACATTCTGGTCAATCACGGCGGGACTCTTGCCCATGGTTGCAGCTACAGGAACTTTAGGGGAAGGGTGTTGTGGCAGATTAGAGATGTCCACAAAATCTTTGACAGTCTTGCCTCTGAGTAGTGGGGTCCTCTTCTCTAGAATCTGGTCAGACTCTATGACTGCTTTGGCCAGCAGAATTTGCCAGAAATGATGTTGGGCCTGTTTCTGAGCCTAGGTTTTAGGACACTAGCAGCTTCCAAATTCTGTCTCTAGGAACAACCTCTCTGAGGAAGCCAGATGCTATGCAAGAAACCCACCTCCTCCGAAACCTTTATGAGCGAGGCTAGGCTCTGGGCAGTGAACTAGGTGGAGAGACAGAAGGAAAGAGGCCACTGAGGCATCACACCATCAGGTTATCTGAAACCACTGCATTTCAAGAAAGTTGATTGTGCAGCAACAGACAACTGAAAAGTGACCAACTGACAAGAGACAGATCGGGACTCCAAGCCCCATCAAGGCGGATGATGTTCAGGAAATGCTGTGTTCCTACAGGGACATTGGGATCTTAGGTAACTCACTGGGCTGAGTTCTAAGGAGACAAATGGCTCAAGGTAACTCAGCATTCAGCATGTCCCAAGACACTGCACGCAGTTAACACAAGCCCACCAGAAAGTGGGGCTAAGCTAGTCGACATACTTCCTGGCCCTGCAAGTGACTGGATGAGAAACTGTCGGACACTGAGCTGAAGGTAGGACCAATCAGGAGGTGAGGAGGAGACAGAGGAGCATGGGAGTTCTATAAAGATAAAGCGACACAATGCAAGAGTTGTAAAGCGTTGTGAGTTCCAGTAAGTTTATGAGTTCCAGTAAGTATATTAAAATAAATTTATAAGACTCAGAGACTTTATACCACTATTATTACTATTACAACTAGTATAGTTTGCTGAAGAAAACAACTGTTTCTGCTTTCTCTCTTTTTGAAAAAATTTCTTCGCAATATAGAGTTTTTATGTTTTAGGGGTTAATGTGATTTTGTTCCCCAAATCCAACTTTTTTTGGCCTTCTTTGAGTACCTTTCTGCTTTTGGAAATCATAGGAGTGAAACACAAAACAGAATTTCAGACTACTGAGATCCCAAGGGAGGTGGAGTTCCCAGGACCAAGTTATTTATATGAAGAGTAGGCAGGAAAAACGGCTACTTTGGTTCATAGTATTAAACAGAAAAAAAAAAGAAAAAAGAAGAAGAGATTTTTGTATAACTTGGATTCTTTTGTTTACTAATCTGCTGAAGTAATTTTCATAAAAATATAATTTTAATTAAGCTAGAGACAAGTTTAATAACATTTTAAAATAATACAGAATTAGCCCAGTCAGGATTCCAGATGCAGCCGCTGCCAGTTCTTTGGGGCATTTGTTGAATTGCTTTTCCTTGTTTTGTGACCAATCAAGCTGAAAATACTAAAGGAACTTGCCAAGTTTAAACTACTAGACACCTTAGAAATGTTTCAAGGGGTGGAAACAAATATCTCACCCGTTGATAGGAAGAATGTCAAAGAATTTGTGACTATTTAAAATCTACCACAATCATACATTTTCCTTCTCCTAACTTACTAGAAACATTTACAGATCTCAACCAGCACTTGTATTAGTCAGGGTTGTGCGTAAAGTATGTATATATATATATATAATATTAAAATGAAGAATGTGGTATGAGGTGGTGTGATGGTTTCATATATATATATATATACACACACACACACACAAACACACACACATACATACAGAGGGGTAATCAAAAGTAGGTTTACAGTTGAATATGTGAAACAGAGTTTATTCTTGTATTGTTATTTATTGATTATTGTATTATTTATTTGTATTATAACTGTAAACTTATTTTTGCCCAACCCTGTATATGTAAAAGGAGATTTATGATAAGAAAATAGCTCACACAATTATTGACGCCAATAATTTCAACATCTACAGGGAAGGCTAGTGGACTGGAGACCAAGTTCTAGTCCAAAGGCTGGCAGACTGCCGTAGAACCAAGAAAAGCTGGTATTGCAGATCAAGTCCAAATGCAATCTGTGGAGAATACTCTCTTGCTCAAAAGAGGCCCTTTTTTTTTGTTCTATTCAGGGTTTTACCTGATTAGATGAGGCCTACCAAATTATGGAGGGCAATCTGCTTTACTCAAAGTTCAGATTTAAATGTTAATGCCATCTAAAATATCTCCACAGAAATACCGAGAATATGTTTGACCAAATATCTGAGCACTTTGTGGCTTAGTCAGGTTGACACATATAATTAATCATCACACCACTCCTATACCACATTCTCAGTTTAAAAAATTCCTTGTTTTATTGCCAGATAATTTGCATACTAAGTATATTAATTTTTTTAATTATAGTTGACATACAATATTATATTAGTTTCAGGTGTATAGCATAGCAGTTAAATGTTTATATAACTTACCAAATGATCCATCTGATAAGTCTATTATCCACCTGACACCATACACAGTTACTACAATATTATTGACTATATTCCTCATACTTTACTTCAGTTTCAGGGATCATTTTTATAGTTTGTTACTAGGTGTTTAAAAATATTTTTTTTGCTTTTCTGGTTTTACCAGAACTTGGAGTTATTCTCTCTAAATTACTGTTTGGAGGGACTAGAGAGTCACATATATTTGGTTCTATAATTCTTAGCTCCTAAGAAGACTCACAGAAGTAAATCTGCATTATACCAGAATTACATCATGCACAAGTTCAGGCTGAGGAGCAATAACCTCTGTGGTCTCCAGGTTTAAATCATCAGAGAGCAGCTGAGGTAGTAACTCCATTTATGTCTTAATGCAGATTCCAGCTAACATTTGTTATCCTGTTGTCATGCCCCTGACACTCATTATTTGCTTCTATATTCCATTCTGTTTCCTGCTGGACTGTTTCCTGCCTCTCATTAATTACTACTCATTGGAAAGAACTCTCAGCCAGTTGATAACTGTACAAAGTTCAAGTCATAAAATTCAGGCATCCTGTTGCAACTCACAAAGTTAAGCATTGGTGTTTATGTTGCTATTTCTATTTCTGCTTCTAGGAGTTATTACAGTAAGAATGGCAGAAGGGGTGACTCTCCCATGCAGCTGCCTTCAGATGGGAAGCGGAGTCCTGGATGAAAGTTTCTATTTGGATTTCTCTTTTTTCTTTTATCAAGTGAGAGGCAGGGAGGCAGAGAGACAGACTCCTGCATGCATCCTGACTGGGATCCACCCGGCAACCCCCCATCTAGGGCTAATGCTCTGCCCATCTGGGGCTGCTGCTTTGCTGCTTAGCAATTGAGCTATTTTAGCACCTGAAGCCAGGCTATGGAGCCATCCTCAGCACTTGGGGTTAACTTGCTCATTCAAGCCATGGCTGTAAGAGACAGGGGGAGGGAGTGGGGTCGAGAAACAAATAGTCACTTCTTCTGTATGCCCTGACCAGGAATCGAACCCGAAACTTTCACATGCTGGGCTGACGCTCTACCACTGAGCCCACAGGCCATGGCCTTATTTGAACTTCTTGGGGTCAGAGAAATTTTATGGACATCTTGGTCTTAGGCAGGAAAAAGAATCTTCTGTTCTAAGTTGTACGTGGAAAACTCTCCCATTAATCAAAACCCTGTCCCTCATTCCTGAAAGACTTTGATTCGAAGGAGCCACTTTTCACTAGAGGTAAGAAGCTGTTTTCTTCCAATCCTGTTTTGGAATACTCTGGGCTAGATAGATGTTCAAGTAAAGAGTTTTAGGCCCCACCAAGACCAATTAAATCTCAGTCTCTAGTTGGAATGCTACCTCTGGCATTTTGTGTGCGTGTGTCAAAATATATGTATATATATATATATGTGTGTGTGTGTGTGTGTGTGTGTGTGAATACATGTGTATATGTACATACACACACATATATATACATATATATGACATAAAACTTACCACTTAACAATTTTAACTGTATATCTTAGTGTCATTAAATACATTCATATTGATATGAAAACACCACCATCTATCTCTAGAAATTTTCATCATCTCAAGCTAAAACTCCATATCCATTACTAACTCCCCATTCCCTCCATTTCTCAGCCCCTAGTGACCTTTACTTCACTTCATGTCTCTATGAGTTTGATGATTCTGGGTAGTTCACATAAATGGAATCATACAATACTCGTCCTTTTATTTCACTTAGCAGAATGCTTTCCTAATTCATCAATGTTGTAGCATGCCTCAAAATTCCATTCCTTTTTAAGGCTGAATAATATTCCATTATATGTATATACCGTATTTTGATTATTCATTCATCCGTCAGTAGATGTTGGGTTACCTGCATCTTTTGGCTGTTGTGGATAATGCAGCTATAACATGGGTGTACTAATATCTGTTAGAGTCCCTTTCGATTCTTTCGGGTATATAGCAAGAAGGCATTTTCATTTTTAATTAGCTTCTCTAATGAGCCTCTTCCCGTAAAATTTGATAGCAGCTAGTCAATTGTTTTGTCAAATCTTGTGCAAATGTATCTTAAACTTTAGTTTTGCTTAAAGGAGAATGAATGAACGGGTTTTGGCACTTTCTCTTTTCTTTTGTGACCTTCTTCATGTGGCCTCCGTGGAATCCTCTGTGGAAAATCCTCTCCCAGCTCTGCACTCAGATGGACCATTTGGCAGTCCATCCTGATGGCCTTGTGTCCTCTGTGTCTTGCACATGGCAGGTAATGGCTTAATTTTATTCATTTGAGTAGGTTTGCTTGATCTCTAGTTGATTTAAAAGGCAACTGAGGAGTTTCTCAGACTCTAGCTCTGTTTCCTTCAAACTACTTTGAGCTCCATGCTGTTAGCCCCAAATTATTGATGAGGAGAACCAGCCCCTTCGGACAGAAATCCAACCACAACTCATGGGCCCTGAACTGAAGGTAGGCAGTGTGAACTGGTGGGGAAGTCAGTCAGGTGGCACCCTGATAAACAGTTCTTTCAGGAAATGAGTGGGGCTCAGCTGTACCGACAGATGGGGAGTGGGTATGGGGCGTCAGTCAGATCCCTCCTGCATCCACCAGAGGGAAGGGCTGGACCAAAGCCCAGGTGTGATGCTTTTGTTCCCTGCCCACTTCCGTGGGTTTATGTAGATGTCTGGGAGCACTTCCCTTTCTTTCAAGCTTTTTGGCGCGCATAATCTAAGGATGCTTAGTTTCCTTGCAATTACTCAAAAAGGAATAACTAGTGAATTTTGTATAAAAAACCTAGAAGGGTGTTCCAGGTTCAATTAAACCTTCCTCAAAATCGGTGAGAAGGAGCAGTGGGAAGGCAAGACTTCATTTCCTCCCCGATACTGAACAATCCATGGTCCACAGCGATTGTGTTCATAAGGGGAGTATCTATCTTTTTGTTCAAATGCTGCCTGATTCACTAGGGAATAGGGAGAAAAATGCTTTTCTGCACACAATTTGATAAGAGGATTCATTAAAAATACTATCGTAGAATTAATAAAATGTTGAATGACTTTTTTCATGATTTTTCTTCCTATAGTTTGGTTAATGAAGATGAAAAGCAATTATTTTTATAATACATTTTCCTGTAATTGGTGACTAACTGTGCTCAACAGAGAAATAATGTGTGTACTAGTTGGCAATGAATTTATTTGAAAGGGATTAATAGAATTGGGTAGATTCTGGAGAATTTTATCTTTTGGGTTATAAGCACAAATTCTCCCCCATCAATCATTACTCATAATTTGCAATAGGTGGTGTTATTTCTTTAAACAAGGATCATTCTTTAAGAATTCTGTGTGCTCGCTTCAGCAACACATCTACTAAAATCTAAGAGTTCTGCACTCGGAATGAATTTGTACTGTGGCTACAAATTCACAGACTGCATACCACAACATGAAAAGCATGTTTGTTTAAGTTGGCCATTTTTAGCTATCTAGGCTAAATGAAAAAAAAAAACAAAAACCCAAATCATTTAAAATTATGCTTCTATTTCTTGATACACATATAAAAGGAAGCCATTTTCAGTAAATGAAAATTTAAAACTATACTTAGTGCATATGGGGAAAGGGTTGTTTAGTCTGTCTAAGAACATTTTTTAATTCCTCTGCCCAAGAAGCGCCTGAAGAAAATAAATTCCCAATATTTATAGATTGTGATCACAAAAGCTAATCACCATGTAGAACCTTCTAGGAAACTTTTGTGGTCTGTCTCTGAAGACTCAATAATTTCTGGATTCTAGGATAAGGTCTCAAATACATACACTGTTTGGAGCACTTGCTAATTTCTATTTATCTTTTCAATATAACTCTTTTCACTGCTAGTACATAGCTTTACGGCTCTATCTTCACTCTCCTCCCCAACCCTGCACCACACACATAATTTCCTTGAAGATCTTTCTGCTGTGGGAGAGCATTCTGCCTGGGCACTGTCTAACTTGATGCCATGTTTGGAGTTATGCAAAGGTGTGTCCATGGTATTCATTGTTAGAGATGATAGAACAGCACTGGCATATAGTTTCTATTCCTCTTAAAGTATAGGTTCTTTTTTATTTATTTTATTTTATTTTTTTAACAGGGACAGAGAGAGAGTCAGAGAGAGGGACAGATAGGGACAGACAGACTGGAATGGAGAGAGGCGAGTAGCATCAATCATTAGTTTTTTGTTGCCATTGCGACACCTTAGTTGTTCATTGATTGCTTTCTCACATGTGCCTTGACCGCGGGCCTTCAGTGGACCAAAGCAACCCCTTGCTGGAGCCAGCGACCTTGGGTCCAAGCTGGCGAGCCTTTGCTCAAGCCAGATGGGCCCGCGCTCAAGCTGGCAAGCTTGGGGTCTCGAACCAGGGTCCTCCGCAACCCAGTCCGAAGCTCTATCCACTGTGCCACCGCCTGGTCACGCAGTTTCTATTCCTTTTAGAGGGGAAAATTCTTTAATGGCTATGAGAAAAATTGGGATTGCTAGACTGTCCTTTGGAGATATCACACTTTGCGAGGTCTCTGTTTTTACTTATTCTGCACAGTTTTGCAAAAAGAACTTACATCTGTTAGCTCTGTGAATGAATTCAATTATTCACAGTTGTTACTTCAGTTGTTCTCTTTTAAGAAATGCCTTTGGATTTCTCTTTTTCTCTTTCCAACATTTTTCTTACTCAGGTTCTTGTCGGTTTCTCTCCTGAAGTCGGGCCATCTTCAATGACAAATAGTCTAGTAAGCCCTCAGTCAACCCTCAGATAAGAAATCTCCAGAAGAATCTCACCAGGCCAGGTGTCAGTTTGATGGAAAATTTCTTTGCTGTGGTCAGCAGCCTGAGAATCAAAATTTCAGTTTGTGGAGTAAAGCTTGACAGTGATGTGAAATCCTGTTATTACTAATGACTGTATTTATGATTCATGTTGTTCCAGCAAGCCTTGCATTCATAATCTCCTGCTTTGCTTATGTGAATGTACTTCCCGTAACAATATGCTTATTTCTTTTCTTCCTAAAAAGGCACCTGGTCCATCTTGTCTGTCTCCACTTTTCAATCACTGTAACTATCATCCTAATTCCAACCTCCTGTGTTTCTCGTTTGTACCTCCCCCATCTCTCCACATGTTCTATCCTACATCCTCTTGTCAGATTAACCTTCTAGATTGAAGCTCTGTCATACCATTTCCTTGTGTAGGAACCTTCAGCTTTTCTCTCCTGCCTGATGAACTTTCACTGGCAACCGCAGCTCTGTGTACTAGATTTTTTTAAAATAAGCATACTAGATCTTTAGTCAACTTTTCCAGTCCTATCTCTCACTCTCTCCCCCCAAACTTCCATAACCTCTAGCCAATGGAAACACAGTGTAGCTTCCCATATCCACATCTTTGCTCATGTGTCTGCAACAGAGCTTGACACACTATGCCCTGTGGGATTTCGTCTGCAGCTTGTTTTTATACAGCCCATAAGCTAAGAATGGCTTTTACACGTTTAAGTGGTAGAGGATAAGAATATGCAACAGAGACAGGATGTGGACTGCAAACATGAAAGGATTTCTTATCTGGCCCTTTACGGAAAAGATTTGCCAACTCCTGGCCGAGAGAACACCCTTCCCTCTCTTACTGCTGCCATTCAAATCACATTTTTCACCGCAGGTCTGTGGAAGTGCAGCCCCACACAACCCCCTTTCTGCCCAACTCCCCACGTCTCTTTTTTCGAACCCCCTTAGGGCACTTTTGGACTCTGTCAGAGCTCTCACTTTTCTCTGCTGTATGATAACTATGCGTGTAGATTTTTATTAAGCTGACAGTACCTTGGGAATGGGGGACTAATTCTTACTTTTTCTTTTTTTCAAACTCCTTCCAGTGTTCCAGCATCTAGTAAAATGAGTATAGACCAAGTAAACTTTGTAAATATTTGGAATTAAATTAAATTAGGGTTAAATAAGTGTAAGCCATTTCCTAGATTCCGAAAAATGGACGAACGTTTTCCTTTCTGCCTGGGCCTGTTTTAGCTGCTCCAAGAGCAGTATTCACTGGAGTTGGGGCCCAGAGCATAAGGGAAGGATGAGCCTGGGGCCGAGTGAACCCACAGGGCTACATGAAACCCTCTCTGGCCACATGAAGGACCAATGCAAGTTGCCAATATAATGGGTTATAGAAACCCCTAAAGATGTTACTGCTTACTCCAAAACACTCCAGTGTTTTCTATTTAGATAATTTTCTGTTTAATTTACTACTCTTGGTGTAATTGATTTAGATTATTCCATCTATGAATTTTTATGTTGAAGTTTGGAACTTTAAGTTCTGGATCTGTGAGGATCAAATGTTTCCCAAGCCAAGTACTCCATAAGGCACTTTCTGCCAGTCACTAACATTTGGTGAAAGGTATGGTATGGCATAATTTGATAAAACACAAGGCAGAATAGAGAACTGGTTATCTGGGGTAATATGATTGATAAGCTGTTCAAGAACTATGAGGGAGGCTGATCATCCCAGCCAGGATAACTGGTCATTCATTGGATTATTGCGTGTCAGTCATTTCCACTCAACCAATAAATTAAGTACAGAAAGCATCATTGAGAAAAGAAAACAAACCTAGTGGGACTTTGGATATGAAAGAAGAGCTGATGTGTTTCAGATCGATTTCAGTAAAGGCAACATGGTCATAATGTGACAGCCACATCTCTCATACATAACAAATCCAGCAAGAACACACACACACCACACAACTATGCACACTTGGAACTGAGATGGAAAGTCCAAAGATATATATTAGGAAAGTCATGTCCTATAGCCAGAAGGAGAGCTCACATTATAGTTGAGGAAGGAGCAAAATTTGAAGCCAGAAATAAAGCACACAATTTCAGGTGTAGAGAGTGAAGCAAGGCCATTATTCCATAACAAGTGCCCAGGTCGGAAGCTTGAAGATCGACCACAGCTTCAGATTGAGAGGGGAAGGCTGGGCAAGGAGAGTGGGTCAGAATGAAGGCTGTGCCCGGTGTGAGGTTGTCTAACACCGGGTGTCAAGCATAATGAGAAAGAATTTGTAGATTAAGACCAAAATAGGAATCATCTAGTGAAATTGTATCTAAATATTAGTCTGGACCTCTAGAACTTTAAGTACCACTAACATTTTTCTAGGTAACCACAACACCTAAAAGGAAAAAACACACAAAAAGACAATAATTACTAAATATTTTCAAGTGCTCAATCAATTTTTTAATATTTTCAGTTGTTTTTAAAATAATAAAAGGCAAATTCTTTACACATTTCCTATGGTAACATATTTTCAAAGACTGTGATAGAGCCTAATGTTTATTGATTTTATGTTCCATCTGTGAGGGTTGTAAATAAATATTTTCAGAATCCTGTGGTGATAGAAGCAGTAGCAAGGGAGAAACAGGGCTTAATTATTCCAGGGTGAGTAGGCAACAGCCTACAGAGGGAATTTTTCAGGGTAAAAAAATTCTCTTCTAAGCTTCCTCCTAAAACTCTTCTCTACCTACCCTGTTATCCTCTTCCCATTATGTGGATGGCTCAGGCACAGGCATGGATCAGCAGAGGCCCAAATCAGAATGCTCTGGTTGGTACTTGCCAGCCTAGTTTCTTTTCTCACCATCTGATCGGCACTCCTGTCATCTCTTTTCCAAGTCCTGGACAGTAGTCTCTCCCTACCCATGGTTTCGCTTTCTGTGGTTTAAGTTACCCACAGCCAACCATGGTTCAAAACTATTAAATGGGAAACAAATAAATAGTTCAAAAATTCTAAATTGCATGCTGTTCTGAGTGGCATGATGAAATCTTGCACCATCTCTCTCTGTCCCACCTGGGATGTGAATCATTCCTTTGTCCAGTATATCCATACTGTGTACCCTACCCACCTGTTAATCACTTAGTAGCTGTCTTGGTTATCAAGTCTACTGTCAAGGTATGGCAGTCCTTGTGTTCAAGTAACCTTTATTTTACTTAACGATGGTCCCAAAGTGCAAGAGTAGTTTAAACTTTATCATAGGTATATGTGTGTAAGAAAAACATGGTATACATATCGGGTTCAGTACCATCCACAATTTCAGGCATCCACTGGGGGTCTTGGAACATATCCCGCTCAGATAATGGGGGACTACTATACTGCCCATCAGCCTCTTGACTCACTTCTTGCTCCTCTTCATTCAACTTTTGCATTCTGACTCCCCTAATTCTTCCTTACATGGTTCCATTTTCTCTGGCTGAATCGCACATACCCCTGAATTTAGGATTTCCACCCATCGCCTCACTGTGCTTGCCTCCTATCCCTTAAAATTGCCCCTCTGCCTCTCAGACTTCTATAATACAGAGGCCCTAGTTTACCTCTGCTTTCACAACCTGGCCAACCTCTTGATTGCAACCTCATGAGAGACCTTGAGCTAGAACCACCCAGCTAAGCCACTCCTGAATTCCTGATCCACAGACACTCTGAGACAATAGCATTTGTGTTTTAAACTGCTAAACACAGGGTCTTTTGATATGTAGCCATGATAACTACCAGACAAAGGGGGAACTACCCTATTTTCTGAAATATTTTAGGGAAAAAGGATTGTAGACATTCTCCAAGGGTTGCTTTCATATCTCATTAGTTCATTTAGAAAGTTTGCCCCCCCCTCAGGCAGAGTTATTGCTATGATTTGTGTCCCTTTATTCCTATCACTTCTTTGATGAGGACAGGGAGCATGTGCAGTATAGTAAACCCTTCACTGACGCCGAATTACCCATCTCAGTGTCTAAGTAGTTAATTTTTAAACAGCACAGATCCCACTGAGCTAAGTTCAGCAGATATAAATAATATATATATCTGTGTTTCTCCTGTGTTTGCCCCCAGCCATATTGTGTGCATGAGAGATTTAATCAATCCCAACCCAGGCTTAGACACCGACCCAGTGATGCATTGTTATTACCTTCTTCCAGAATGTAATTCTTTTTAACGCTCAGCCCCACTGGACAAAACTTCTAAGGCTGATGCCCACATTTCCTGGCATTTGTTGACTCACATATCCCCATTGGTACATTTCTGATGTGCACTCTGGTGTATGACTCTCCTTCTTCAGAGCAGGCATTTTTAATTAAGCATGATTTTCCATGATGCTTGTGTAGACTGTACAACAGCTTTGAATTCTGGAATAAGTTATCATTATAGATATGATGTATCTTTCAGACCACTATATTAGACATTTGAGGGGAAAATACATTCTTTTTTAAAAAAATTATTTATTTATTTTAGAGAGACAGAGAGAGGACAGGGGAGACAGAGACAGAGAGAGAAAAGTTTCATTTGTTTTTTCACTTAACTGTTTATTCATTGTTTGCTTTCCATATATACCCTGACTGGGGATCGAACAAGTGACCTTGATGTTTCCGATGACACTCTGACTGATCTAATGAACCATTGCCTCAACGGGAAAATATATGCTTTAAATCAGCTGTAATCTTTCATTCCAGTAGAAAATTATTTGTTGTGCAAACTAGAAATTAAATTTGAACTGGAATGCTAGTCAAATAGATTCTTCCTGAGCCAGTGTTTAAAGCATGTTTAGAAGACTCCAATGTGCCAATTGTTTATTAAAAGTGCTATTGACCACAAGTTGCATATACTAGACTTCCTAAATATATATCTCTTTTCTAAGTAAAATTCCTTAGTCTTTTTGTAACAGAAGCAGAACTGAATCATTTTTCTTTGTAGATTCATTTTTTGGCTACCCAAAAATGTGTAATATTTGAATGTTGGAATTATTCCTGACTGGTCAGACATTTTTTTTTTTACATTATTTTGGAGACTGAGGACCCAGTGAGTATGAGAGAAGATTAATGGATCTTTTGCAATTAATTTTAGCTTTTGTGGCAGAGGGTACAATTGTCCAATATGAATATGCTTCTAAAGATAACCGTGGGCAAAACTGTGGCCTTGTGGTAAATTAAACAATCAAGCTTCACATATATTTAGCTTTTTGGGTGGGACATAACCCCAACTCTGTTGGATGAGATTATTAACCAAACTCAGGCCCGTCTTAGTTGATGGAAAGTTGTCAAAAAGATTTCAAGTCCAAAGGAACAACATTAGTTCACTTTTATTTTTAATTTTCAATTTTTCTACACAGTAGAGTCTTATTCTTAAGAGGCAAAGAAGCATTTCATAAGTGAGCCAATTCATAGAACAGCTCTGTGAGACAGGTATGTTGACAGAAAGATGGTTTGAGGAGGGACAGAAAATGTCTCTCTGCATTTGAAATTCGGTGTGTGTTAATTTTGGAGAGAAATTATTTATGTTACCACTGCAAATGTTTAACTTATAAGAGCCATGCTCTGGAAGAGAAAAGGGCTGCTGGGTAAAACTTATCCAGCAAAAATATCTTGCCCTAAAGTTTATAATAAGCTTTTGTTTTGATAAAAGAACAAAAAATATATAGTTTCAGCATGTGTGTTTTTCTTAATAACAGATGAAGTGTTTTGTTTTGTTTAAAGAGGAGTCTATTTAAATTCAGAGTTTAAGAAAAAATTTCACCTAAAAATGAATTTTGATTAATTTCTTTTATAAGGAACAGTTAAGGCAAACACTCTTCCAGTGCATTAGCTATTAGCCACATGTGCTATTTAAATTTAAATTACTTAAAGTGAAAAGTTCAGCTTCTCAGTTGTATGTGCTGTATGTCAAGTGCTCAGTGGCCATATGTGGCTAGTGGCTGCCATATTAAACAGCACAGATCTAGAACATTTGCATCAACACAGAAAGTTCTGCATAGCAGTGTTCTATATCCTAGTTGGGGAATAAATAAAAATAAATCTCATCTAAAATTGATTCAAAAAATCAGTACCAAAGAGAAGAAAGAGGTAGTTTATTAGAAATAGTAGAGGTTTTAAAAAATAGAAAAGATTCTAATACTATATAATGGTATAAAAGCAGTGGAGTGAACTGCTGAATATTTAACTTCTATTTTGAATCGGTAGTACTGGTAGTTATTTATTTGTTGCTTTAGCAAAGTAGATGCCAGGTATTCCCTTGAATTATCCTGGGCAGGAGGACTGATAAGGGAAGCAGAGATCCTATTTCCCACTAAAAATTATCTGAGTTCTTCTCACAGGCAAGCAAGCTTTGTTTTCTGGTAAAGGGTGTGGAATAAGTACTCTGTGTCTTGAGAGTTGAGAAAGAAAGGGGGCTGGCTGACCCTTCCCCCAGTCTCCCTGAATTTCTGAGACTGGAAAGAGGGACAGTAGTTCTATATTATGTGATGGGCTTACCCACTAATCAATTCAATCATAGCACCTCTAGGCAGAAGAACTTAGCAGTGTGGACACTTAGGTGATGTCCCGGGAACCCAGAGATGGCACCCTTGGTCAAATGGATCCCGCCACAGATGCAGCCTCCTTTAAAAGCTTAGGATGATCTGGGGCAGAAGTTGATTGACGGTGACCTTCTTCTGGCTGTAGATAGTCAAGCAGACACTCAAGAGGGTCAGTGTTGCCCTGGCCGGGTGGCTTAATTGGAGCATCATCCCAATATGCCAAGGTTGAGGGTTCAATCCCCAGTCAGGGCACAGACAAGAATCAACCAATGAATGTATAAATAACTGGAACAACAAAGAGAAGTTTCTCTTTCTCTCTCTTTCTCAGTCTCTCCCTCCCTTTCTCACTCTTCCCCCTTCCTCTCTCTCAAAAATCAATAAATAAAATTTTAAAATTATTTTTTTAAAAATAGGGACAGTGTTGTAACAAAGAACAAAGACCATAAGGCAACAGCAGATCTTAAGACACAAAGCTCCTCTCCAGGTAGAAGTGAAAGTGGACGGACCTCTTTGTTAGATGATAAGCCACCACAATTTGGGGTGGGGGAGCCCCCAAAGTGTATGGTAGGATTTCTTTTCGACCTAACATGTAGGTGTTTAAGCAATTTTAGTTTACCTTGGGAAGAAGAAAATAGCCTTGATGTTACTTGTTTGATACTTATTTCATGAAAAATGGTAGCTGGAGATTAAGAGTTCACCTGTGAAGGGTTTATATAAATATCCTACATTTAGAAATATTCCCATTGGCAAGAGACCCAAATGCCTAGTAAAAAACTGGATGTGCCCACCTATTGAAAAAACGTAACTACTGTTTGTTAGAACAGTAAAGTTAATTTTAAAACATTTTCTGAGTAACTAAAATTTTAAATATATTTAAATTCTAGTAAGTTATCATTTTTATTAACAATTTTCAAACCCATAATATCTCAACAAATAGTGTATTTGCACATTTGGACATTTTTGTTTGCTAAGTTCTAAATGAAGGTTTTCAGTTCATTTAAACAGGTGTGATCTGCCTGGTAATTAGTTTCTGTACATCGTTCTGTACAGAAAGACTTTGTATATGTGTTAAAATTCATAGCAAAATTGTCCTGTTTTCAGACAAGTTAACCCATCTTCAAAATGGCAATGGAGATTTTTTTTTATTAACTTAAATTTTAGAAAATAGTTCTGTTTATTTAAAATATTTTTATGATTGTCATGAAATTACTTTTTAAATGATAGTGATCTGAAATATTTGACTCTTTCCAGACACATGCTTTTCTTAGAAATTAACTCCTTTATTTTATAACTATAAAATTAAGTTTATTTTTGTATATGGATTATTAGCGTCACAAATGAATAAACATACCACTTTGGCGTTAATATGTACAATGGCTTATGCTTTCTCACTTTTCTACCATGTTTTCCAGTTTTCTTTAACATATTTATTACCTCTGGTTCTTAGACATTTCCCTGCCCAGTGCCACATAAAAGTTTTTAATTGTTTAATTCCATTGTTTCCTAGAAATGTTTACCAAAATATGTTTTTAGATCAGGTGTGCTAGGCATCACTGACTCCCAATTTATTCCCAAAGTACACTGCTCCCACTTCTAAATCCTGTTTTCAATACAGGATATCTATGATGATAAAAGGCAAAAGAGCTATAGCAATTCTCTTTAAGCTTCTTTCTAAGTTTACAAAAGTATTATTGTCTTTGCTATTGTTACACACTCATACAACAATTTAAATTTTGTATAGTTTTGAGAATGACTGGCAAGTAGTTTGAAAACTGAAATAAAGGTGGAATATCAAGCAAACTTTCACATTTGAGCTGGCTAGTGGGCTATGCTGAATTGGCAGAGTATATATGCTTGTGCATCAAAAATGAGTGTCAATGAGTATCTGGAATATTGCAATCTGAAAATTCAGGAAAAACTATTTTAATTACTTTTTCATGTGAAATAGACATATTATGGCTTAATATCGTTTTATTTTCAGCTGTATGTGTTGGAAAAGGGACACAGGGTTTTTGTTTTATTTTGTTGTGACTTTTTCAATGCTCAGAGGCTATATATATTCAGAGGAGATGTGTTTCCAGCATGTCAGTCAGGCAACAGTGCATTCCGGGTCAGATATAATCAATACATCCTCAGCCACTCCAGCCAGGGACTCAGATGGGAGAAAATCCCCGAGGAAGTAGTGCTTTCTACCCTACACATGTCCGTGGGGTTCAGGTTCCCATAGCGTAGCTTTCAGTATTCAGATAAATCCAGGATTATGGTGTCTCCACTGTCACTAGCATTCATAGATCTATCCAGCCTACCATAGCTCAGCCCTTGGGAGATTTCACTTGTCAAAGGGGCACTTGTTTTTAGTTGGATTGTGAATGAAACCCAATATACTGTGGGTGGGCCAGGAATTTATGAAATACTTTCTTCTTTTCTAAAGAAGATGAAAATCACCCATATCTTACCTTGAATTCCTGCTGTTGCCAAGGTGACCTTGTTTTTCTCCTCTTTTAGCCACTACTTTCTACCTTTAGATTTTACCTTTACACTGTCTACTAAATAAGATGAGCAATTCTCCACTGGGGACTTTTAACACAGAGAAAATTCTATCATTAAGATTTTATGTGCTTCTTTATAAATTTGACTCCAAAGGCAAGGGAAGTGAAGGCAAAGATAAATGAATGGGACCACATCAGACTAAGACGCTTTTGCACAGCAAGAGAAACTGACAACAAAACAAACAGACAGCCAACTAAGTGGGAGATGATATTTTCAAACAACAGCTCAGATAAGGGCCTAATATCCAAAATATACAAAAAACTCATAAAACTCAACAACAAACAAACAATTCAATTAAAAAAAAAGAAGAGGACATGAACAGACACTTCTCCCAGGAAGAAATACAAATGGCCAACAGAACAGATATATGAAAAGATGCTCATCTTCACTAACTATTAGAGAAATTCAAATAAAACTACAATGAGATATCACCTCACACCTGTTAGATTAGCTATTATCAACAAGACAGGTAATGACAAGTGTTGGAGAGGCTGTGGTGAAAAAGAAACTCTCATCCACTGTTGGTGGGAATGTAAAGTAGTACAACCATTATGGAAGAAAGTATGGTGGTACCTCAAAAAATTAAAAATAGAACTACCATATGACCCAGCAATCCCTATACTGGGTATATACCCACCAAACTCAAAAACATTTGTATGTAAAGACACATGCAGCCCCATGTTCATTGCAGCATTGTTCTCAGTGGCCAAGACATGGAAACAACCTAAAAGCCCTTCAATAGATGACTGGATAAAGAAGATGTGGTACATATATACTATGGAATACTACTCAGCCATAAGAAATGATGACATCGGATCATTTATAACAACATGGATGGACCCTGATAACATTATACTGAGTGAAATAAGTAAATCAGAAAAAACTAAGAACTATATGATCCCATACATAGGTGGCACATAAAAATGAGACTCAGAGACATGGACAAGAGTGTGGTGGTTACCAGGAAGGTGGGTGGAGGGAGGAGAGGGAGGAAAGGGTGGAGGAAGGGAGGGGCACAAAGAAAACCAGATAGAAGGTGACAGAGGACAATTTGACTTTGGGTGATGGGTATGCAACATAATTAAATATCAAAATAATCTGAAGATGTTTTCTCTGAACATTTGTACCCTGATTTATTAATGTCACCCCTTCAAAATTAATAATAAAATACAAACAAAATAACACAACAGAAAAAAAAGATTTTATGTGCTGAAAAAAAAAATTTGTCTCCCACCAAGAGTTCAAAAATATAGCTACTTACCAACTTTCTCAACCTCCAACCCAGATAAAATTCTTTTAGTGAACTAACCCAGAATGTTTTCGTTTAAGCAAACATGAGGAAAGTCTTAAATAAAACTATGGTGATGCTAGTGAAAAACCCCAGTTTTTTCAAGCCAAATAACACTGGTGATGTGAATGATCACTTTTCTCCTGAATTCTCTGGCCTTAGTTACAGGATATTTATGATGATATGAGTCTCAAACAATGAATGCAGGCAACACTCCAGTTGACTTAATCTGGCAAGATCTTTGTTAGGTATGAGTATGAGTTTGGGCCTTGAGCCAGCAATCAAAAGGGATTGTAAATTTAAATGATTACATCATCTAATGAAGTCTTCTTTTTGGCTAGGACAGAGTTCCTTCTCCAGAATTTATTCAGAATACATTTGAATCATTCTAGCTGTGCGACCTTGAAAAAATTACTTGTCTCTCTGTAGCTCTGTTTTCCTCATCTGTAGAATAAGTTAATTATAATATTTACCTCATAGGCTTACTAAACAAGTTAACATATGAAGAGTACCTAGATTATAGAGCATATAATACAATTTACTTAAGTATTAGCTATTTTTACTATCATTATTAAATTGGTAAAGGGAAGCTGGAAAGGTTTACATTTATTCTAAACCCATGTAATTATCTAGCTAATATAATTTCTACTCAGAGAACATTTTTAAGACACATTTTATGTATTTAAGCATTTTCCAAATAACTTTCTTAAATCAAATATAAACTCCTTCTGGAAACAGTTTCTTTTTAAATAAAAAAATTTGCAAATGAATGGCTTACCTTTCATTTGATGAAGGATGAAGGTAGAGATATTATGGGAGGGACATACTCTGAGAAATCTTGACAAAAACTCATAATTACTACTTGGGTCTTAAACTTTTATTTTTCACTGACCTAAATAACTACATAAAAGTAGCCACCACTAAATACCTTGAAGATTTCTCCCATTTATTTTTTATTTACTTTAATATCCTTTTGGTGATTTAAAAATCACTTAAAAATACTTTTTAAAGTTATAAGTTATCTCTTGTGAAAAAAAAATTCTGGTTTAAAATTTAGTCTTGGAACTTAATTTATTTTTGCCACAGTGGAGTATTGTCACTAGACTAGTTCTCCTATGATAAAACACTAGAAAACTGGGTGAAATATTTGAAATAACTATCTTTAGATACAGGACTATAGGCGGTCCAGGTCTGTAATTTCTGAGAGAAGGAAAACAAGCCAGTAAACCCTGCAATTACCCAGATTTACTGCCTAGAGGCACCTTCCTGGCTATAGGGCAGAAAAGGGGAACCAAAGCAAAAACACAATAGTCTCACTGAGCTAAGGAGACACCATAAAGATTAAAGAGGCCAAGGCAGCTAAATTTGTGGCTCAGAAACCAAGAGAAAAGGGAACTTTGCAGAACTCTTCACAGGGGTACCTTGATTTAGCTGAAATTAATCTGTATGTGTATAGGGTCACACTCAATGAGGCCCAGCCAAAATGACCATAGAACAGTAAACTAAAGAATCACTACTACTTCTACAGAACTAGAAGACATTCAAGTTCTATACTTGATCTTGAATAGAGAGATGTCCTTGAACAACTAGGCAATCAATACAGGTCCCAGAAAGGCCCTGAGTTGAGAGTAAAGCTAAATTACCACCACAGAACAGTTACCCCAGTGTTTTAACTGCCTATACATGGACTGGCTTCAGAAAATTTTGTGCTGATCTGTGAAAGAATTAACTACCCTTATGTACAAAGATTATAGACCCAGTGATCTTAGTCAAATTTGCTTATGCTCAGGGTCAATTCTGCCTTAGCAGTCCTCCAAATAATTCTCCTATTTTCACTGGTCCCCAAGTATAAAAAGGTTGGAAACCACTGGGTTAAACTACACATGCCCTATCAAATCTATAAAACAAGCCTCAAAAAGATCAAAAGGATGTGCAATAGATTAACTACTCACAAGAATAAAACCCAACCTTCTTCAAAGAAAGATAACAAAACTTACATACTCATTAACATTTACGACACATGGCACACAACAAAAATTCACAGGAACTACAAGGAGGCACAAAAATGTGACCTATAAGGAAGAGAAAAATCAGTCAATAAAGCAGATCCAGAAATGACGGAGACAACGAAATCAATAGAAAAGAACTTTAAATCAGCTGTGATGAATATAAGTAAGGACTTAAAGAAACAGGTATACAAAGAAGAAAAAAGCAAACACTAATAAAACAGCCAAGTCAAACTTCTAGAACTGAAATTACACTGCAGAAAATAGTATAAATGAACTTGAAGACAGTGCAATGAAAATTATTGAAACTGAAGTAGAGATGGAAAAAGGGATTTAAACAATAAACAGATAAATCTCAAATACATTAGGCTTAGTGAAAAAGAGCAGACACAAAAATAAAACACATTATATAATCCTATTTTTATAAAATGTTAAGGAAGGCAAACATGGAGACAGAAAATAAATTAGAGGTTGTATAAGGATGGTGATAGAAGTGGGAAATTGTGGTAATAGTGCACATCTCTGTGCATCATGTACTTTAAATGAGTAAATTTTGTGGTATGTAAATTATAATGTGTTATTTTAAAAATAAATAACAAGGCACACATTGTCAGAAAAACAGTATCAAGTGGCCCGAGAGATGTGTGATTAGTCTTAGAAAAGGGAGGAGCCAAAAAAAAAAAACAAATTAAAATGCGTTATTTAAGTATGATTGACTTTAAAAAAAAATGTATATAATTCAAGTGTACAATTTATGAGTTTAAGGGTAATTTTCATCTATAAATCTATTAATGTAATCTATGCCATAAATGTATCAATCACTTCCAAGAGAAAAACTTTTTCTAATGGTTGAAATTTTCTAGATTGAATTAAAAATATTAATCTGGAAATCTAACGAGCTCAACATACTCCAGGTAGAAAAACAAAGACAAAGGCATATGATGATTAAATTGTTAAAAATAAATTATTATAAAGAAAATTTTTTTAAATTGACCAGAGAAGAAAGACTCATGTACAGGACTATGAAGGTAAGAATATCACTGACTCTTCAAAAGAAATTGTGCAAACCAGAAGACAATGGAAAGCCATTTTTAAAATGCCAAAATAAAATGAAATCTGTTAAACTAAAAATCTACATGCCAGAAATGTCATTCAAAATGAAAGTAAAATTAAAATATCTTCTGACAAACCTAAAAGAATTTCTTGTCAACAAACTTGTACTACAAAAAAATTTTAAAGAAGTTTTTTAGGCTGAAGGAAAATAATTCTAAATAAAAATCCAAATACACACAAAATTTTTAAAAATGCTATTGATGGTTAATATGTTGGATAATACAAAATAAAATTTTCCACCTTAATTATATAAAAGGTAATTAATTTTCTAAACCAAAACAGTAAGAATTTATTGTGAGCCTGATCAGGCAGTGGGCAGTGGATAGAGCGTTGGGCTCTATCCCAGGTTTGAAACCCTGAGATCTCCTGCTTTAGCACAGGCTTATCTGGCTTGAGCACAGGCTCACCAGCTTGACTGCAGGGTTCTGGCTTGAGCATGAGATCATAGACAAGACCCCAAGGTTGCTGGCTTGAAACTAAGGTCACTGGGTTGAGCAAGGGATCACTCAATCTGTTGTAGCCTCCCCCTGTACCCCCATGAAAGCATGTATGAGAAAACAATCAATGAACAACTAAGGTTCCACAATGAAGAATTGATGCTTCTCATCTCTCTCCTTTCCAGTCTATCTGTCCCTATCTGTCCCTCTCTCTGTCTCTGTCTAGGTTAATAAATAAATAGTATTTGTTGTGAGATTAATCACAGTTTTTAGAAAGAAAGTTAACAAGAAATTAAGATGGAAAAGGATGGGAGGGAAATGGGAAGTAAACTGTTGTCACATTATACATGAAATGGTATAATATTATGTGAATATGGGCTCTGATAAATTAAATATATATAATGTAAACTTTAGACAATTGCTGAAAAATAAGAATAAAGAGGTAAGCTACAAAGTCAATATAGACGGATATACAGTGATACCTCAGTTTTCATCGATAATCCATCTGGAAATAATCAGCGAAATCCAAAACTGACAAAAAACAAGACAATTATTTTTATATGAATCAATGTAAATCCAATTAATTTGTTCTAGACACCCCAAAATACATACCAAAAACACATTTCATTGAGAATAAATGTAGTGTTTAATACTAAAAACAATAAGAAATTAAGATAAAATGAATATGAAAGACTAATGTAAAGAATAAATGAACATTTAACATGGCATTTACCTTTCTGAAGACTCTTCTTGGTGTATGGAAGATGGCGAGGAGGGGAGAGAGAGGTGCAGATATTATTGTTTGGCAGGGAAATCCCCCTTCATAAGGACCTTAGGGTGTCAAGGCACTATCTGGGGTTACTTCCCTTCTTAGTCTTTTGGCACTAGGACCAGCTTCAGAGTCAGTGGACCCATGTCACATAAGAAAGCTGTCCAAAGAGGTCTGTTTCTGCCACCTCTTTTAAGATTTCCCTAAAATGGGGCAAGGCATTACTGTATCATTAAACGAGTTGCAGACACAGCCTGCAACAGCTTTGTCAGGGTAGTTTTTCTTCACAAATCCCTGTACCTTACTCCACATAGAGAAGATGTCATTTATCTCTGAAGAAGACACATTCTCCCCTGTCTCTTCCTTCTCATCTGAAGCAACTTCTTCATCTGCCGTCTGTTGTACATCTAGGTGAAGGTCTTGTAGCTCTTTAGTGGTGAGTTCTTCACTGTGGTCATCCAGCTCTTCCACATACTCACCCCTCACCTTCAAACCCATGGACTTCCCCAAATCAACAATGGACTGCACCACATGTGTGGGGTCATCATGAGAAGGCTCAAACCCTTCAAAATCTCTCTCATGCACACACCCTGGCCATAATTTCTTCCAGGCAGAGTTCATCATCCTGGATGTCTCTCCCTGCCAAGCCTTATCTATGAGACTAATGCAGTTGAGAATGTTGAAATGTTTTTTCCAGAACTCTCTTAAGGACAGTTCTGTATCTCATGTCACCTCAAAGTATATTTGAAACACTGCATTTGTGTAGTTTCTTGAAATTTGAAATGACATTCTGGTCCATGGACTGGGTGAGTGGTGTGGTATTAGGGTGCAAGCACTTCACTGTGATAAAACTGAACACCTCCAACAATGTGTCTTCCAAACCTGGAGGATGTGCAGAAGCATTGTCCATTATCAGGAAGCACTTAAGGGGCAACTGATTATCCTGGAGGTATTTTTTCACACTGGGGCCAAACATTTATTCATCTACTCAATGAAAATTGGCCTCATGATCCATGCTTTCTTGTTTGCCCTCCACATCATACACGATTTACTTTAATTACATTGTTTCTGCTAAACACTCTAGGAGTTTCTGAATGGTACACCAGTAAGGGTTTCATTTTACAATCACCACAGCATTACCACACAGCAAAAGAGTTAACCTATCTTTCATAGGCTTATGTCCTGACAGTGCCTTTTCCTCCCATGTCATGAGCGTCCTCTTTGGCATTTTCTTTCAAAAGAGGCCAGCTTCGTCACAGTTGAAGACTTGTTGGGGGATGAATCCTTCAGCCTCTACATAATCTTTGAATTCGGACAGAAATTTTTCAGTCCCAGACTTGTCTGAACTTGTACCTACGCCATGCCTAGTAACACTGTGTGTGCCAGTGCACCTCTTGAATTTTTGGAACCGGCCTCTGCTGGCCTTAAAATAACTAAGTACACTAGCACTCCTCCCAGGCAGTTTCTTAATGAGATCAGCATACAACAGTATGGCCTTTTCACATATGATGGCCTCTGAAACAGAATCGCCATCTAACTGTTTTTGATTGATCCAAATTAATAATAACTGTTTGACATCTCCAATTGTTTGCAATCTCTGTTTCATCCACATTCACACCTTTCGCTACATTAGCCTTGTTTATTGCTTCCTTTTTTGCCACAATGGACCTTATCGTGGATGGTGACTTCCTGTACCTGTGGCCTATTTCCGCAATCTTGAAGCCGCTCTTGTATTTTTCAATGATTTCCTTCTTCAACTCAATCATGTTTTTGGCCTTCTTCTTTGAAGGGCTGCTGGCTCTGAAAACTTTCTTTGGTCCCATGACGGTGCTAAAAGGAAAGGGTTAACTTATTAGCAAGGGAAACACTTGATAAGGACAATGAGATTTGAGCACATGTGATTTTATCTTATGTGTGTTACATACATTATGAAACTGAAAAATGCAAAATAAACACATTACACCGAATACTGTATATGCAGTAATCACTTACATGTAATTGTAGTGTTAGCTCTCACAATCAATAAAAAAAAGTACAAAAACACTGGAAAGCAATGGAATTGTTTGGCTAGATGCGTGGAGTGATGCTCACACAACGAGAAACAATGCCACACTGAGCAGGAGAACCTGTGGGCCACTCTTTGTTTTCGCAAAATTAGCAGCAAAGTCATGGGCACGATGACGAAATCCGAGGCAACCATAAAAAACTGAGACGATTTTTTGCAGAAAATATCAATGAAAACTGAAACTGACGATAACCAAAGTCAACAAAAACCAAGCTATTACTGTAATAGAATAAATCAAATTCTAAGAAAACCTATACGAAAGCATAGAATAAAGGGGAAAAGAAAGAAAAATGGGAGAGACTAAACGAATTGAAAGATGGTAGTATTAAACCAGTGATAAGCTGGTGCTGACTGATGCAATTTCATGAAAGTATATCACATATCTCTTTTCTAGCTCTCCATCTCATGATATCATTTGCAGTCTGAAACCAGATTCAGTGGAAATATTTATACAATGGAAATCAGCAGATGCTAAAATTTAGGACTTTTAATTTGGAAAGCCTGTTTACCATCATACCACCGACAGCAAACATATCAAAAATTGCATGAAATGTAAAAGAAATAAACACTGTAATTAAAGGGGAAAGAATGGCTTTTGGATATAGTACATACTTAGCAATGAAGAGTCAGCATAAAATACACTTTAAGTATAAAGACAGAGAGAGAATATAAGTAAAAGAAAAAAGGGTCACGTTTAACACTGTTCTAGAGATTGTAGCCAGGGCAAATAAACAAGGGAAAGAAATAAAAGCACCCAAATTAAAAAGAAAGAAGAAAAAGAGTTGTATTTAGAGAACCCAAGAGATCCTCAAAAACAATATTAGAATTAATAAATTTGGCAAGGTTAGAGGATACAAAATCAAAGTCCAAACTTTATTTGTATTGTTTATTTCTATATATTAGCAATGAACAATTCAAAAATCAAATTAAGAAAAATATTCTATTGACAATAGCATCCAAAAGAATAAAATACTTCAGAATATTTTAATAAAAAGTATAAGATTTCACACTAAAAACTAAAAAATATTGTTAAATGAAATTAAAGAAGACACAACTAAATAAAAGGGTATCTCCTGTTCAGAAGATAGATTACAAGAATTAATAATGTTATGATGACAATACTTTCCAGAATGATCTATAAATTCAATGTAATATCAGATATTTTTTCTCAGAAATTGACATTCTGAAATTCATATGGAAACCCCGATTAGACAAAACCATCTTTAAAAAGAACAATGTTGGAGAACTCACATTTTCTGATTTCAAAACTCATGTCAAAGCAATGGTAATCAAGACAGTGTGGTACTGGAATAAGAATTGACAGAGAAATCAATATATCATAATTGGGAATCCAGAAGTAAAACTTTACATTTACAGGAAATTGATTTTGACAAGGATACCAAGATAATTTGTTGGGGAAAATTTTTCTGTAAGAGATGTTAGGGGCAAATGGATATTTATTTATTTTTGTGGGAGAGAGGGACAAACAGGGAGGGAGAGAGATAAGAAATATCAATTCTTCGTTGCGGTTTCTTAGTTGTTCATTGATTGATTTCTCATATGTGCCTTGACTGGGGGAGCTATAGCACACCAAGTGACCCCTTGCTCGAGCCAGTGACCTTGGGCTCAAGTTGGTGAGCCTTGCTCAAACCAGCTCAAGCTGGCGACTTCGGGGTCTTGAACCTGCAAATGGATATTTAGTTATAAAATAATGAAGCTGGACTCTTACCCTCTACCATTCAAAGGGGGAAAAAAACCCTCAAAATGGATGATATATACCTAATATTATTCAATCATAAACAAGTAAGTATTGATACATGCTACAACATAAATGAAACTGGAAAAAATGCTAAATAATAGAATCATTCACAGTAGGCCATATTTATATGATTCCAACTATGTGAGTTCTAGAAAACAAATCTATAAAGCCACAAATGTTTTTGTTGTTGTTGTTTTTGTCAGTAACATTGAATTTATTGGGTTTGGGCAGCAACTGTAGCCTGGCTGGAGGAGAACCAGAAATTTGATTAGTGGTTGCTAAAGGCTAGATGGAAGGGAATAATTGGTAATGGATACAGGTTTCTTTTTGGGGGAGTGTAATAAAAATGTTCTAGCCTGACCAGTGGATAGAGCATCGGACTGGGTTGTGGAGGACCCAGGTTTGAAACCTAGAGGTCGCCAGCTTGAGTGTGAGCTCATCTGGTTTGAGCAAGGCTCACCATCTTGAGCCCAAGGTCTCTGGCTTGAGCAAGGGGTCACCCTGTCTTCTGTAGCCCCCCTGGTCAAGGCACATATGAGAAAATAATCAATGAACAACTAAGGTACTGCACAGAAGAATTGATGTTTCTCATCTCTCTTCCTTCCTGTCTGTCTGTC
Organism: Rhynchonycteris naso; assembly: GCA_037038555.1. Classification (NCBI taxonomy): domain Eukaryota; kingdom Metazoa; phylum Chordata; class Mammalia; order Chiroptera; family Emballonuridae; genus Rhynchonycteris; species Rhynchonycteris naso. Next base: position 66,714,884 of record CM072997.1, read on the forward strand.
CCTATCTGTTCCTCTCTCTGACTCCCTCTCTGTCTCTGTCACACACACACACACACACACACACACACACACACACACACACACACACACACACAATGTTCTAATATTAAATATTTGTGCTAGTTTTATGACTTTGAATATATTTATAAGCATTTTTACTCCTTTTTTCTTTTATTTTTTAAGCAAGAGAGATAGGGAAGGTGAGATAGAGAAAGAGGGACAGACAGAAAGGGAAAGAGATAGGAAGCATCAACTCATAGTTGCAGCACCTTAGTTAAAGAAACCTTAGAGAAACCTTAGTTAAATAAACCTTAGTTAGAGAAAGCATTGATTGCTTTCTCATATGCATCTTGATGGGGGGAAGTCAGTCAACCAGTGATCTCTTGCTTAAGCCAGTGACCTTGGGGTTCAGGCCAGCAACCTTTGGGCTCAAGCCAGTGACCATGGGGTCATGTCTATGATCCTATGCTCAAGCTGGTCAGCCTACACTCAAGCGAGTGACCTCAGAGTTTTGCACCTGGTTCCTCAGCATCCCAGGCCAATGCTCTATCCACTGCACCACTCAAGCAGCACTTGTACTCTTAAAAGGAGTTAAGTTTACACTATGTGAATTATACATTAATAAGCCTGTTATTTAAAAATAAAAAATGCCATAACCAGTTAGCGCATTGTACTGAGATGAAGAAGTTGCTGGTTTGGTCCCCAGTTAGGGCACATACAGTAACAGATCGATGTTTCTGTGTCCTTCTGCCTCCTCCTTTCACTAAAAGTCAATAAAATTATTTTAAAATAAATTAATAACAGAAAATACATTATAAAATTATGATTATAAAAAAGAGGAGGTAGCTCTATTAATTTCAAACTAATATTCAGTACAAAAAATATTGCCAAAAATAGAGAGGTATTTTACATAAGGAATAAAAAATAAATTCCTCTAGAATCCTCTAGAATGCATAATCCTAAATTTGTATGTGCCTCATAAGAGAGCTCTAAAACACATAAAGCAAAATCACAGAACTGAAATTTATAATTGGTTATTTTAACTTCCCTTTCAGTAATTGATAAACAAGTAGACAGAAATCATTAAGAATAGAAAAGACTTAACTACACTATTAAACAATTTTGCCCAATTGATATTTACAGAACACCTCACCTGACAAAGCAAATACACATTCTGTTGAAATGCACATGGGATATTTATCCAGATATGTCATATGTTGTGGCATAGAATAAATTGCAATAAATTTAATAGGATTTAAGTCACAGTGTATTTTTCAGGTACAATGAATTAGAAACCAATTTCTAATTAAAATAGCAAAATTTCACAAATATTTGAAAATGAAAATACATATTCTAAATAATCATGAGCCAAAAATAATCATGTAGAAAATTATAAAATATTTGTACCAAATGATAATGAATATATATAAAAAATCATGGGATTAGTAATGATTAGAAGAAAAGGTATAGTTTTAAATACTTACATAGAAAAGCAGAAAGAGCCTTTATTACAGACCAAGATTTTACCTTAAGAAGCTATAAAAATAAAGACAAATTAAGCTAAAAATAGAGAAAATAAATAAAAAGGAAATTTGTGAAATAGAAATAGGGCAAACAATAGAGAAATATCAATTAAATTAAAAGATGGATCTTTGAAAGGGGAACAAAAGATTTGAAAATGTTTATTAATTTTTGTATAAACAATAGATATGAATTAAAGTATACCATTAAGAACTGACAAAAAAGGATTAAACGAGAAAAAGGATTACAGGCATATTGCAGACAGAAAGAGAGAGATGGGTTTGTGTGTTTGTTCTGTTATAGAGAGCATATGTAGGTATGTCTTGTGTGTATGTGCATTATATATTATTAGGCAGATATAATTATAACCAGGCTTATTATTTATTTATAATAAATAAAAACAAATTTAAAATACATAAAGATATAATAAATTAATAATAAATAATATTTATTAAAATTATATGTAATTTTAGCCTGACCTGTGGTGGCACAGTGGATAAAGCATCAACATAAAATACTGAGGTCACCGGTTCAAAACCCTGGGCTTACCTGGTCAAGGCACATATGGGAGTTGATGTTTCCTGTTTCTCTCCCCCCTTCTCTCTCTCTCTCTCTCTCTCTCTCTCTCCTCTTTAAAATGAACAAATAAAATCTTTAAAAATAAATAATTAAATGAAATTATATGTAATTTTAGAAAGGTTTCTCATTGTTGAACAAAAAAACTCCTTGAGAAAATGGCTCATTTCAGGGCTTGGGCAGAGAAAGCACAAGGGGAGCCTGGAACATTGTATTAGTTTGCTATAGCTGCATAACAAATCAACACATACTTAGCAACTTAAAGTATATTATTTGTCCAGTTTATTTTCTCACCACTTCTCTTGATCCAAACTTCAGGCTCAGTTCAAATGAATTTTTGTTCAGCATCTCATTAGATTGAAATCAAGGGGTTGGCCAGGCTACTTTTTCATCTGGAGCTCAGAGTCCTCTGCCAAGTTCATGTGGTTGGTTGGAAGAATTAAGTTTCATATGATTGTAGGACTGGAACCCCCCCCCCCCATTCCTTTCTGGCTGCCAGTGGGAGTTGCTGTCAGTTCCTAAAAGCCACCCTTAGGCTAGTCCTTAACATTATTTTGTAAAAAATAAATTTACAAAACTAAGCAAAGCATAAATGGATTCAGTAGAGGGAAGACAATTCTTTTTCATTTTTTATTGTTTGACCTTAATAAGAACAATGAATATGAAAAGAAAGGGAAAAGAAAAAGTAAGGAAAATGGGAGACTGGAAAATCTATAGAGCACAATTTTTTACTCAACCTATCATTGACAATGTTAGCAAGCAGTCATTTTTAACTGTCAAAAATTAAGTAGAAGAGCTCTCCCAGGAAAGGGGAAGGCAATTTTAGTAAGTCTAATCTGTCAATCAGCACTTGCCTATTTGTCGAGAAATATAAAAAGGAAAGGATTTCAAGTAAAGACAAATTATTTGTAATAAAATGAAAAACCAGGAATTATGGATATGCTACTTCTATGTTTTCCTTAGGACCTTTTATTTAATAAGTTGAAATTATATTTTTGGTTTTAAAGGCAATTCCCATAGAAATATAAAGTTCGTCACCAAATGAGTTTCTTCCCATTGGAGGGAACTCAAACAGCAGGTAGTGAGTTGTTGACAACTTATTTTCTTTTCTCTTTCTTTTTTTTTTTTTTTAAAGGGACAGAGAGAGTCAGAGAGAGGGATAGATAGGGACAGACAGATAGAAACGAAGAGAGATGAGAAGCATCAATCATTAGTTTTTTGTTGCCATTGCGACACCATAGTTGTTCATTGATTGCTTTCTCACATGTGCCTTGACCGCAGGCCTTCAGCAGACCGAGCAACCCCTTGCTGGAGCCAGCAACCTTGGGTCCAAGCTGACGAGCTTTTGCTTAAGCTAGATGGGCCTGCGCTCAAGCTGGAGACCTCGGGGTCTCGAACCGGGGTCTTCCACATCCCAGTCCGATGCTCTACCCACTGCGCCACCACCTGGTCAGGCTATTTTCTTTTTCTTTTTATGAAAAAAAGACAAACAACAAATTAAAAAGCTGATATTATCAATTTTTTGGGAAAAGGAATCAAGCAATGTCAGGCTTTATTACTGTAACACAGAAGTTTAGAATCCTTATTTTAGAAAAACTACCAAAAACTTATATATGAATAAATAGAGAAACAACAAAACTCTAAAAAGATAGCTATGCCTTTCACCTCCATAGTACAGCACACTGGAAAAAGATGTTTATACCCTGAAGCTCTGGAAGATTCTTGGGGTCAAAAGAAACCATAAGAGAGAATGAGAAAATCTCCAGAACTATCTTAATATAGGACATATTTTTTTCTCATCTCTTGAACTTCTGTTACTCATTTCTCACAGACTATTCATTTGTTTATTTTTTCACTTCAAATATTACATTAAATTCACTGAAACATAATTTTTATTTGTTGAACTTGGCTTCTTACTGTGAAATGCAATACTTTCATAAATGTACATGTGAAACCCTCTCATGTCCTGCAAGAAAAGCATAACAAGCTAACCAAACACATGAATGCACAGAACAAAAAGCCAAAAGATATCATGTATTTTTTTATTAATTAGAAAATTGAAAACAATAGCACACAGAATTCAGTAATGTTCTGGTTAAGTCTAACACTGTGAATCAAAATATTCTACTCTGAAACTGCCTTACATGTAGAAGGGATGCTATAAACAACTATAGATAGCACCTGGTTGAATATAAATTATAGCTACATGTACTTTAATCCTTATTAAAAGGCAAATATGCCAATGAGTTAATTCTGTTCTCCAAAAGCAACAGTAAATTTTACTGATGGAAACTTAGTAAAGAAAGCTAATACGAATCATATTTTACATTTTTAGATTGAGTCTAATTAGGATACACGTGACCAATATTTCTTAATGATAATATAGTTCATAGAATGTGTGAGATCTTTCACAGACCTGGAAAATAGATAAAATATATTGGAGATTCCTTGGGCTCACAGAATATCATCCTAAAATGTTGTTGCCCAAAAGAGCATACCACACCTGACTCAAAGAATGAAGCTTCCATAACAATGTTATAGATGGATATCTACCAAACAGTACCGTATTGTGTTCAGACTCCTTCCAAAGTCAGTCAGTTTATCCCCCTAAATTCCATAATGAATGACAAAGGAATAGGAAGGCTTGTGATGCCTCGATTCCCCAGGACTCTAAACATCTTTCTAAAATATACTAATTCACAGTCCTGCAATAAGGTGATTCCAACCATTTCAAACACCACAGGGTACCTGGTTTTACATGGAAACGTAACTATTAGAGGAGCCTTATGTAGTAAAACTCTCTCAGGGACTCTGCAAATCTTTTGTTAGAACAAACAATAGATTTTTAAGTTTCGTGCCTGTAAACATGGTTTTCTCCAATTCTGATTTAACACTAGGCCTGTAATAGGATTCGTCCCTAATAATTATTATTTGAATGAATTTAATTATTTTAAGAATTTTTTTCCCCTTTTTAGTGTCAAAACTCTGGATCCTAACAACCTCTTTAGGAAAGTTCTGGCAAAAGCTGATTGGCCCAGGGCCTACGGGATCCCCTAAGAACCTTCTCTATTCTTGGCTGGAGCCAATTCAGTGCCCTGAGGAATTGTCCTCTTTGTGTTGCAACCTCATCTTAGTAGCACTCTCTGATCATTTCCAAACTCTGGTCACTGAAGTGAAGAGGACACCTAGGAAGAGATCTCCATCCACCAGTCATAATTGGCTTCCTAGTAAAAGGTTGAGACCATGGGACAAACTGAAAACAACACGAGGCTAGTGTGTTCCACAAGAAAGATTTCTTTAAAAAGCCTAGATAAAAGTGGCAGAGACAGACCAAGGGAGTAGTAGTATATATATAGGTGAGTCAGGGGTCTTGGAAAAAAGTCTGATGTTGCCTCTATAGGTATATGGTGATATTTTTTCATATGTGGATTGGAGTAGCACCATCGTTTCTCCAAATTGTTTATCTCCCAGCTTAACTGTCTAAAGGAGGCCTGTGCTTGTTCAAAAGGTCCTGGCTGGCTGGACAAGCCAGTCTCCCTCCTCCCACAGGTTTGTATTGCCCCAAGACAGCGTCTCTGGACTGCAGCTAGGCTTTTACAAACAACTCTTATGATTTAAACTTCCCTGATTGTCAGGTCCCTTTCCAATGTAAGCTTTCCCCCTACACTTTTCTTTTTTTCTTTCTTTTTTTTTTTTACTGAGAGTCAGAGAGAGGGATAGATAGGGACAGACAGACAGGAACGGAGAGAGGTGAGAAGCATCAATCATTAGTTTTTCGTTGCCGTTGCGACACCTTAGTTGTTCATTGATTGCTTTCTCACATGTGCCTTGACCGCGGGCCTTCAGCAGACCGAGCAACTCCTTGCTGGAGCCAGAGACCTTGGGTCCAAGCTGGCGAGCTTTTGCTCAAGCTAGATGGGCCTGCGCTCAAGCTGGTGAGCTCGGGGTCTCAAACCTGGGTCTTCCACATGCCAGTCTGACACTCCATCCACTGCACCACCGCCTGGTCAGGCTCCCTGACACTTTTGTAGAGATAAACTTTTTTCTACATTTCAAAGCAAAAGCCAAAAGCCATTAAGTGAGAAAATAGTAAGCCAATTAATTACAACCGTATAGTGAGAGAGGAAAATGTTCTGTGTTGAGCCTGGGTAAGAAATTGGGTGAGGGGAATTTGAGTTTTAAAGGGGGCTCTGGTTTTAAAAGCACCTTGAACCCAAACCTGACATCTAGTACCAACACTGAGGAGTTAGGATATAGAAATACAATTTTGTTTAATATAAAGGGGTATGTCTCTAAAAACTCTATATACCAAAATTTTAAAACAAAAGATTTTCTAATATCCACTTGAAAATTGTTTGTATCACTCTTAGGTAAATCTCTTTCTGTAGCTCTTCGCAGAATCAGATATACTCACTGTAGGGGAAAGAGCTGTGGCTAAGCTTGCTTGCTTGTTTTTCAGCTGCACACACTTTGCATGATTAGTGTGTGTGAGCACATGGCAGGGAGCCACATGTGTGTAGCCTGTATAAGGCTACAGGTACTTTCCATTGGCACAGATTGCCTGCCCGCCACCACAAGCAGCTGCTGGCCTGTTTGCCTGCCGGCCGTTGCAAGAATCCAATTAATGGGAATGGCCCAGCGCCTTTTGGCTCTGTGGTTCTTCCATGGTCTGCTGGAATCCAGTGTGAACCTGCCTGGCCTTGACCACCGGCATTACACTTACAAATGCCTTGTACATTTTGTCATTTTGTTCGTTTAATGGAATTTTAAAAAGTTTTTATCTGGGCCAATAAGAACATCACTTTTAGAAGTTGGAGATGATCCCTACACCTAACAAATTCAGTGGAAGTTTACTGGGAATTCATAGAAATCTTGGGGAGGGCATTGGGATTTTTAAAGTGCGTGGATTGTGACAAGGAGCCTGCAAGCCCTGGTCCCATTGCCCCCAGGTCCTTTCTTTACCTCCCCATGCTTTCTGTGAGCAGAGGGGGGCTGGCTGTAAACTCGGTTTCTCTGGCTTCTTGTGTCTGCTGCCGACAGCTGGTTTCAACTAACAGGAGGTGCTGGAGGAGCTTAGAGAACGGAAGGAAGGTGAGGCCAGACTCTTTCTCTCCTTCAACCTCCGCCTTGGGCAGATTTCAGGCAGTCAGGCCCACTGTGAGTCCAGTTCCTCTCAGGTTACCTTGATTCCTGCACTCTTAACACCACCTCCTCCCCCTTTCCTCCCAACCTGCACATGGTAGAGGCTTCCTGCTGTCGCTAAGCTTTAGGCTGCTCTAATGTCCCCACTTTGACCTCTCAGCTTTTTTATTTCTGTGGCTAATCAATTCTTTGCATAAAAGACTCTAAGTATTCTGATGATTTCTATTTCCAGGTTAGACATTAGCTGAAACATTGTGTGATTACATACCACAACACAACAAAACAAAATGCTAGTTATTTTACATAGTTTGAGGAATTTCTACACAATAGACTGTAAGGCTACGGGGCCTTGCAGAGGCACTTCTGAGCCTAGCAGCCCCTCTTGGAAATGCAGTGAGTGCCTAGGGCTGGATTCCACAGCAGCCTTTCTCTAATTAGGGCTGGAACAGAGAATGTGCAGCCCACAGCTGTCCTGAAATATTCTGTCCCATCAAACTAAATTTCTGTTGTTCAGCATCTATGTATAAGTGGGGTAAAACATCCATGAATAAAAGACAGAGAATGCTAACAGTACTGAGTCTCTTTTTTCTCCTCCCAATCATTTGGCTCTGGTCCAGACTCACATATTTCACTCTGTAAAACAAAGTACCTATAGTTTAACCCAATATCCTTCCTTGGAAAGTAGATTAGTAATCAACTAGTTATAAGGATACAAGTCCTTTGGGGGTTGTAATGCCAGTAGTCATGTCCAGGCAGGTTCACATTGGATTTGAGCAGAGGGCAGAGGAATTGCTGAGCTGGAAAGCATTGGGGCATCACCCGTTTATTAGTCTCCCAATGGTGGACAAGCAAACAGACAGGGGAAATCCGCTTCTTATGGCAGCAGGCAAAGGAACAACAAAATAGCCCCTGACAGTGGCAGGCAGGTGATCTGCAGTCCACCCTGAGTCAAAAGCACTCATAGCCTTACATAGGCTATGCACACGTGGCACTGCCATGTGCTCACACACTAATCATGTGAAGTGCAAGAGAGCAAGCCTAACACAGCTGTTTTCCCAACAATCTACCCCTTTTAGGTTGCTCACCTTACAATCTATGTCACAGGTCCCTGCGCGGGGAGTGAGGTACATTACATAAACAAACAGAGACTACAGCAATAGCACAAGTTATATAATTACCATAATGACAAAGGTGCCCTTCACAATGTTTCTCTGAGCAGTTTGCCCAGGGAGTTAACTGGAGGCCAACCTCTAGCCCCCTACCCCACGGTAGGTGGGAGGCTTGCATAGTCCAGGGCCATGTCCATTGAAGAAAGTGCCCTTGGGGTGTCTCTGTAACTGGATGAAACCAGCTGTGTGGTGCAGGAGGGCCTCCACAGGCGCCCCCACCCCTGTCAAGGTTTCTTGTTACTGTCCACAAGTGGCGTGTCTACCAAACAAAGGAATGGTACCCCCTCTTGTCACAGTTCCTGCTTCAAGAGTTCATTAAACTGCTTAATAATCAGGCCAGATAGACAGCTCAGCTATCCATGCAAATCACCAAGATAAGGGTCCCTTACAAACAACTAGCCACACAGCTTTTTATTAACGGACCTCAGTACCTTTATATAAACACTGTCTATTGCCACAAGCCCCATCCAAACCCCTCAGAAGTCAAGCTCACAGGGCCTAGCAAGGTCAAATACATGCAAGGTCTCTGCCACCTTGAGAGTTCTCCTAACTACTTCTGCTGCTGCTGTAAAAAGCACCTATTATTTACTAAGGCCAACACTTGCTGCATGTTAGAAGGAGACCAGTGGATTGCCAATTTCACATGGGGCCTCCGGCCCTCCCACTCATCCCCATTAGATGGGTTCCTCAGCCTTCCCCTTATTCAAACTGGAACAATGGGTCTTGAGGATCCTCCTCTTCCACAGCTGTCTCCATCATATAATCCTGCAACTGTGCAACCTGAATGCCAGCCATTTTCCTTCTTTCTTTTTTTCTTCTTTTCCAAGTGAGAGGAGGAGAGATAGAGAGACAGACTCTGCATGTGCCCTAACTGGGATGTACCCAGCAACCCCCATCTGGGGCTGATGCTCAGCCTCTCTGGGGCCATGCTCACAACCAAGCTACTTTTAGTGCCTGAGGCAGAGGCTCCATAGAGCCATCCCCAGTGCCTGATCCCAATGTGCTTGAACCAATCGAGCTAGGCTGCGGGAGGGGAAGAGAGAGACAGAGAGAAAAGAGAGGGGAAAGGGTGGAGAAGCAGATAGTAGCTTTTCCTGTGTGCCCTGACCGGAAATAGAACCTGGGACATCCACACTCTGGACCGATGCTCTTTGTTTTGTTTTTTGTTGTTGTTGTTGTTTTTCCTCTTCTTAATGTTTTTTGTTAGTCAAATTTATAGGCCAGAGAACACAAGATGGGTAGAGGAAAAAGATTGTTTTTCCTCCTCTACAATTTCGTAACAAAGTATTTCTTTCAAACACATACAATACTGAGCTTAAAATGAGGTGTTGATATATGCATTTCCTCCATATCATTGTATTTGCAGTGATGATTTGGCCCTTGAACTAGATTCCATTATTGATCCCAATTCTTTACCCCTTCCTGCAACTATAGCTTTGCCATGACCTCAGTGTCAGTGGACTATTTTCCCTGTCCTTGACTTTGAATTCAGCATATGATTCTTTATGGCCAGTGGGCAGAAGCGTCAGTGTGCTTATTCTAAGCCTAAGGCCGTAGGAGACCATGAGTCTTTCTGCATTGCCTCTTGCATCTCTACCTCCACCCCACTAGCCCACTGGCCCAAAGGGAATAAGAAACAAGCAGGGCAGAGTTGCCCCATCAGCTGACCCACGGACTTAAGAGCAAACACAGTCAAGGTTAATAGAATCATTAAACTCATCCGGCATCACCAACGAGCCTATAGACACGTAAGTGAAAAGAAATAATTGGCATTTTTAGCCACTATGTTTTGAAGTTGTTTGGTGTGCAGCAGAAGCTGGTCGATATAACCCCCTGTATGTTGGCAGGCCAAACACATGCCCAGCTGGTTCGCCTATTAATCTGGCTTGGATTTAAGCTTCATGTGGTAAGTATGTCAGGTTAGCAAAAGAATAGGACCTGACCAGAGCTTATTGATAATGAGGGCAGCTGTGTGAGGCCACAAAATGGGACAATATCCCAGGTGTCCTCATGCTGCTACAAGGGACATGGTAAGCAATCGTCCTGCTGTAGCTTCCCCTGCATCACTGTATTCCCACAGAATGCTGGCCTTCCAAGCTGACTGTGAAACAAAAGTAGTAATTACTTGTTCTAGCTCTGAAACTTTGCAACAGGAACCTACAGAGAAAAGCGCCAGAGTTGGTTCCAGTGCCTCAGAGATATGAATTATTTAGAGAGATTTTATAAGTTCAGTAAACATGTAGTATTGCTGCCTTTTTACATAAGACTCTAAAGGACGTGTGAAGAAAGTCACTTACTATGTTCCTGACTGGCTGAAAGGTCAAAGCAGAACTGCTCAGCTAATCATAAGAGAAGCTAAGCCACTTGGCATACAGCTGTGGCTAACAGACAACTCCTGGCTCAGAGGCAGTAGCTGGAAAATGAAGTCTCACAGCCAAGTGGGGGAAATCCACACTCCTGGTTCAGTGTTCATTCCTTGCTAGTGTGTAGATGGGGATATGGGCAGAATTCTGGGTGAAGCAGCCTTATTCACATGGAGGGATAGAGAATTTGCAGTAGACATGGGTCATGTGGATAATCTTTAGCTCCCAGTTGTTGCAAAGATTAAACAAATGGTCCATGTACATCATTTAGCACAATCCTGCCTTATTAGTGCACAATACACAGCCATTATTATTAGCAGTGTGATTAGAATCCCTTCTGTCAGAATGAGCAAATAGAGAAAATCATCAGCTATAGAAAACTAACATTTTATAAAGCAGAGTCAATCTGAATTAGCATGTCATCCCTGAGGAAACAGGAAAAACTTTGAAAAGTTGTAATGTATGCTTACAACATAATTCATAGACAATATATTGATGAAACTAACTGGTAATCATGAAAAAAAGAAAAAGTAAAAAAATGCTCTTGGAAATGTAAATCACAATTGCTGAATAAACAATAAAATATAATAAAATTAAATTATATAAATAAGCAAATTAAACATGATAGAATATTGATTCAGGGAACTAAAAACATGTTAAAAAAATTCCCGGAATTGAAAAGGAAAAGGAATTCAAAATGATAAAAGATTAGAGACGAAACTGAGAGTCAATGTCTGTTTAACAGGAATTCTAGAGAGAAAGAGGAGAGAAAGTAGAAGAAAAACAATAGAGAAATAATAGAGAAAAATATTTGTAACCTGAAGAATAAAGTGTAAGTCTTAACATAGAAATGACTCGTCAAGTGTGATTCAAAAGTTGATTAAAGGCTACTGATGCTCAGTAGTTTCATGGAGAAACTTAAATGTAAAATTAAAGTACAATTTAATTAATACAGTTTAAATAATCAGTAGTAATTAATAAAACCTACAGTTGGTAATTAAATAATTGTTTATATGAACAATTATTGTGGACATGAAAGTATGGCTATAAAAATTAATATACATTTTAAAAACAATTATTTAATAAGAATACAAATATAGAAAAGAAAATAATATTAACACTTGGAACTTAAAGGCCTGAATAATTCCACACATAAAAAAAGTGATGACAATGGAATAAAAAGATAAGATATATACTAAATAAAACCAAACTTACATGGATGTATGTTAACATTAATAGAAAAATGTATGTTCAAATTTGTTTTCCAAAAATTTAGAGATGATTCTATTAGTTTTCTATAACAATAGTAACAAATCACCACAAATTTGTGGTTTAAAACAACTGTGAATTTAGTCTCTCAAAGTTCTGGAGGTCAGAATCACTGGACTGAAATCAAGATAGTGGCTGGGCTGTGCACTCTCCAGAGGCTCAGGGGGAAATCTGTGTCTTTCCTCTTTCAGCTCCTGGTGGCTGCCAGCATTTCTTGAATTGTTGCCACATCACCCCAATTTCTGTCTCCAGGGTTATTTTGCCTCATCTCTCTCTCTCTCTGTATGTGTGTGTGTCTGTCTTTGTCTTTTTCTTGTAAAGACTCCTGTGATTTTATGTATGGCTCACTCAGATAATACAGGGTAATCTCTCCATCTCAACATCCATAACTTAATCACATCTGCAAAGACTCTTTTTCCTTTTAGGGTAAGATTCACAGCTTCAAGATTATTGTCATATATATATATATATATATATATATATATATATATATATATATATGATTATTTTGCTTATCACCATGACCATTAGCAAAATAAAAAATTCAAATCACCCAAGGGAAAAGAAAGCAAGGATACTAACCCAGCATAGTAAATGATTTTTGTTTCAAATAGTAAGAAAGCATAAGAAAATAAAATGTTAAGGAAAATCAATTATATTCATTTTCAAATAAATGTAAATAACTTGAATTTTACTACAAAATGAAAAGGATCCTTAGACTGGATCAAAAAAAATCACATCTGCCTGGCCTGTGGTAGCTCAGTGGATAAAGCGTTGACCTGGAATGTTGAGGTCATCAGTTTAAAACCCTGGGTTTTCCTGGTCAAGGCACATGTGGGAGTTGATGCTTCCTGATCCTCCCCCCTTCTCTCTCTCTCTCCTTTCTAAAATGAATAAATTAAATCTAAAAAAAAAAAACCTTAAAAAGAAACCTAAACACCACATCCACATATTAGCTACTAATGAAAGGGCCAATTAAAATAAATAATAAAAAGAAGTTAAAAATAAAGTTATGGGCAAAATATAAAACAAAAAAAGAAACAGTGTCATTATATATATATATCAAAGTAGAACTAAAAAAAAAGTCATTAAATGAAGGCAAAGAATCTTTTAATATTGATGAAAGGTAAAATCCACAACAAAATATACTATTTAATAACATTTATATGTTAAATTACATACCTTTAAAATATAAAAGTGATTGACAGATACAAAGTGAAACTGTTAGCAAGAATATTTAATACACCTCCATCTGTTTTTGTAGATGAACAAAAATTAATCAAGAAAATGCAGAAAAATCAAGTATAATTACAGTTATACAGAAAATGTTTTGAATCAGCTCTGCCAGAGGTCATGTCAATTTTTCTGCATGTATAAGAGTGAGTGAAAATGCTCAGTGTCTAATAAGAGAGCAGCAGATGGAATGATGAATTAATTAACACAAGTCTGATAAGTTCATTTACAGCTAAGTGAACAAAGGCAATTTCTTACAACAAATACCTTCAGTGGTATGCTGTTAAATGTCTTACAACCAGTGCTCCAGTGAGGAAAATGACGCTGATTTGTAGTATTTGCCTATTTCTGTGATGTAAGAACTCCCACCATGGGTAATTTCAAACTAACCGTGTTAAGTTACTAAAGGCAGAGTGGTAAGATATATCCAGTTGGCTCTCACAAGCCAGTATGAGTTAGCTCTAGCATATGATTGATGCAGTTAATGACTTAGATAAGAAGCACATTTTTTTTTAATAAACAAGTTTGAGAAGTTTTCTGATCACTCAAGCCTCTTGGATAAACAGTGCATTCTTCAGAGACATAACTAAAACTTTATAGGTAAACAGTTTAGTATCACAAAATCCACATACCCCTATCATCAAATATAAAAACAGGAACTGATAATAATGCCAAGAAGAAGAGCATGGAAAGACTTAAACTTATTGCTCCTCATGGTTAATTTCCAATGGTGTTCCTTGCTTATTATATCATTGTGGCCACCAGAATATAAATACATCTAAGAAGAGCCTGACCTGTGGTGGCGCAGTGGATAAAGCGTCGACCTGGGAACACTGAGGTCGCCAGTTCAAACCCCTGCACTGGTCTGGTCAAGGCACATATGGGAGTTGATGCTTCCAGCTCCTCCCCTCTTTCTCTCTCTCTCTCACTCTGTGTCTCCTCTCTAAAATGAATAAATAAATAAATAAATAAATAATAAATAAATAAAATATCTTTAAAAAATACATCTAAGAAGAATAATCTGAAGATTTTTCTTTTTAAAGCTTCTCATCAGGTAAATCTGTAACCTAAAGCCTATTACTTTTTTTTATTTATACATACACATATAAAGATTTATATCATACCAAGTATACATTTCCTTTGAATATTAATTGTTAGTCACTATGCAATTTAACAACCACAAATAGTGAAAAAATTTAGAGAGGACATGATGAGATTGCATTTAAAATTTATAGAGGTATACCTGTAAATGTATTAACTACTGCTTATTAGTTTTGTGGTGGAGTAGTGTTGATCTAGGGTAAGAGGATAGGACAACGGCAGATTACTGGGAAGAGAAGAAATTTACATTTATGTAAAAAAATGATAAGAAAAAGTCTTAGGTTAATGATTAAGTATTTATGGTAAATGTATTTGTTTACAGGGTTCATAATTATGTTTAATTATGTAATTATGTATGTTTGGGCATATTATGTGGCAAAAGAATCAGTGTACAGAATTAGTTCATTTATAAGACAATGTCTTGGTCAATTAGATGTATAAAAACTGGCAGAATAAAGAGGAGGGAACCACTTGTTTATAATCTTGTAACCACAAAAATAAAACACAGTTGGATTCATCAAATTAGAACAAAGGGTACAGCTAAAATTTAACTATTTAAATACCATTTCTAATTACCCCAACAATTTAAAGATTAGGTTCAATTGAAAACTCAAACTAACACTCACATAAGATAGAAATAAGTACTTCTTTCTTGGAGAGCTCTGGAAAGGTGGTCCAGGGCAAGGCATTCCATTGTGACTGGGCTCTTTCCCTTACTTCTCTGTGTGTTGCCTTAATTTCATTGTACCAGGTGGTGGTAACTTGTTCCAAGCCACCAAATGGAGTAATGGGTGAAAGGGAGACTATCAATATAGAAAGCATCCACACTTATAGAATATTTATTTGAGCCAAACTGATGACAATTGCTGGGAAGCAAAATCTTAACGGATTGAGAAAATACTCCAGAGAATGGCAGCTTTTCACTTTATTTAACGCATTAGAATCAAAGGAGAAGATGTAAGATAAAATCCATTGGTGGTAGACTAGTGAGGAGAGAAAAAAAGCGAGGAAGTCTCTGAGAATGAGTGAAAACTGGAACAGATACTTATTTTACATTGGTGTGAACAGGATAGCTAACAGTGCAAACATTTAGAGCACACAGATACGGGGTTCAGGAGAACAAGGTAACAACGAGGGGCTCTGTGCTCTGAGGGCGGTTGTGCCCTGAAGGGTCTGGGGAAAGGGGATCATTCTGACCTTCTAAAGGCATGTTATAGAGGCAAGAAGACAACAGACGGTCTCAGTTAAGGTGAAGATTGACCTTTGTTAAGGAAGATGTTGGCCTAATACATGACTAGCTGCCATGACTCTCTTTTAGTTAGGAAGTTTTAATTTCAGATCATCCCATGTGGTTATTTTAGGTCTCTGAGTTTTTAAGGCCTGAGTTTGCCAAGTTTAGCATGTGGCCCCTTTTTCATCCCCAAAACAAAGGGTGTTTTGGACTTGTCTCTTAAGGAAGGTTATTGGAAGGGGCTGTACTCTATTTCCTCCTAAATCCCATTGACTACGTGTCTAAATCTAGCAGAACAGGAGGCTCAGAAATGCCCTATTTGTTCCTGACTGCCATGGACTTGGCCAGATGTTTTATTTTTTGGCCGGAGAGAAGGCATACTAAAGGACCCCTGGGTTATTGATGAATACTGCCTTTCAAATTACTGAGAAGATTCTACTAGAGCTGATCAGGAGGCTTCCCTCGATATGATATGTTAAAATGAAATAAGGAATGTGTGAATCATTTAAATGCTAATCAATAGCAGAGCAATATGTGACAATTTTTTGGCGAAATGTAGGAGCAGGGAAGATGAGATGGGTCAGACTATATATCAAATGATAGAGACATTCTGGGTTAGTTTTCTCAAGAGCATCCTGGGCAAGTTACCTATTAGTACAGTGCTATTTGAAGTTCCGCCCGTAGATCATTAGCAGAAGCTTCATGGAAAGTGTCAGAATGCAGATCTTGGACCCTACTCTGGATCTAATGAAGCAGAATTTCTGGAGGGAGTTGGAAGGTGGGGTTGGGCACAGGAATCTGTGTTTTAATAAGCACTCCAGGTGATTTTTAAGTACTAACAAAAGCATTGTATTAGCAATGGGCGTGAACAATGTAAACCACATGTTTTAAATCCAATTTGCTTCCCTAATGTTCTCACTGTCTTTGCATAAAAGAAAACATTAGCTGGAACTGGATACAGAAGTCAGCATTAGTGAAAATTAAACATTTATATATTTAAGAAAATAAGAATAAATCTTCCCCATATGCCCATATATAATAGAATTACTGTATTTATGAACATTAATATATATATGAATATCTTATAACTTTAACTGACATTATACTTTATGTAAAAAAAATTAGACACATTCAATGCAGTCAGTTATTTTTATTATTTAATATTTTCTTTTCAGAGTTAAACAATGCAATTAATCCCCAAATCAAAATAAATACAATACATACTGGAAAGGGTGCCATAAACTTACCATTATTATAGATATGATTTTCTTTTTAGAGGAATAAACTTGCTTGAAGGAATCATGTAAAAAACTAGCACAATATAAATATGCCAGTTTTTATAGCCTAATCTAATCAATTAATGATATTAAATTAAAATTTCAAAGTAATATTTAGAAAAGGTAAACTATTCTAATGTTCAATTACTATATTAGCAAAAGTAGCTATGGAAATTCTGAAACTATAATTGGGATCCTGGTTTTATATGTACTGTACAAATAAGAGAAAGAAATGAAACCATTATAATAATTGCACCAGAATAAGAGGGCAAAATGACAGAACAAAATGAATAATGAAAAATCAGATACTTACATATAAAATAACTTATTATATGATAAGGAGCATTTGAAGGTAGTAAAGAAGAAAAAGGTTACTCAGCAAATAAAGTTCATAGCTTGAAACTGTTCATATTCTTTTACCCAGAGATATGTGTAAAAATGAGTATTCCAAATATTTACATATGTGTTTTTAATATATGAAAATGGTAGTAATTTATAGGGAGAAAAGGTATTTTATTGAACTTGTGGCACTGGGATAATTGACTATATGGCAAAATAAAATTATACTCCTACTTCCTATTTAACATAACAGTATATTCTAAAAAGATTAAAATTTTTTGATGTTTAAAGGATGCAAATGCAAATGAAAATGTAATACCTTCTTAAACTTATCAGCTAGAAGATTTAAAATCAGCCCTGGCTGGATAGCTCAGTTGGTTAAAGCATTGTCCTGAAACACAGAGGTTGCCAGTTTGATTCCCGGTTAGGGCACATGCGAGAATAGATTGATGTTCCTGTATCTTTCTCCCTCTCTCCCTTCCTCTCTCTAAAATCAATACAATAAACACTTAAGAAAAAAAGGAAATTTTAAAATCACACTATGCTTGTGAAGGGGTAAGTTATACAGGCACTTTTAAGTATTGCATGTGGGCGTATAAATTAGCATAAGCCCTTTAGAAAACTATTTAGGATTATTTATGGAAAAAAAAATGCTCATCCTCTTTGACTCACCATGTCAGTCAGGAATTCCCAGAGAGACAGAACCAAAAGGACATAGAATTCAGCCGGTTCGCACCCATTTGGCAGAACCAATACCTAATTTTTTGTTGAGTTCGGCGAACCATTTGTTAAAATGGCACTTGTAATCAGGGTTATCTCTGAGGTGAGTGCCTGGGCAACCTCCCAATGTGGAAATCACAAATTTACATTCCTTACTCTTTTTTAACATTCATCTGTGCAGCAGCGTATTCTAAGTGCCCATAGTAATGTTCATTCCATCCATAAGTGAAAAAAAAATTGATGAAACTCTGCAAATAATACTTATTTATTCATTTCATAAAACTCATTGTACCTTTGATGAAATACTACATTTTAATTCCCTTGTGTTTGTTACTTCAGTAAACCGGCTGAATTTTACTACTGGTTTTGTGTACATTTTTTATTGTTCTTATTTAAGTATTAAATGCATGAAATAATAAACTATATACCTTTTGGTATGTTGGGTTTTTTTTATACTTAAAATGGCCATTAGGGCAGGAAACAGGTTGTTAAATTATTTGAATCCCATCACTGAATATATGTATAAAGAAATTTTAGTATATGTGCTGCCAAAGCGAGCACAGTATAAAGAAATTTATTTTGAGGAATTGATGCAAAAGATTGTAGAACAGGCCAGTGGGTAGAGACTGGCAGGAGTTGATGGCTGCAATTGTCAGCCAGAATTACTCATTTTTGGAAAGACCTGTTGTTTTCTCTGATTGAATGAGGCTCGTTCATATAATTGAAAACAGTATTTACTTCAAGTCAACTGATTGTAGATGTTAACCATATTGATAACATACCTTCATAATAACACTGAAATTAGTGCTTGATTAGACACCTGGCTACTATTCCTAGCCAGGTGATAGATAAAACAAACCATCAAACTCACTAAACTCACTTATAAGAGATTACTTTAACCATATACTTGCCCATGTAAATGTTAAACACACACACACACACACACACACACACACACACACACATAATTGCACAGGATTCCCAGATGGCCACGGAGTAGGCAGACATTACAACAGCCACCTGCCAAGATCAAATTGGGTTACAACTTAATTTAAGAACAACCATCGTGATAAACCAACTTTGGACAAAATGAAGAGGACTTTACTATAACCAAGGATCACAGAAGAAGCCACACTGGGTCTTGTAGGAAGTACGGAGACGCAGTGGGGGTTGCCCCACTCCCAGGAGCGAGGGGCAGCCGAGTACCCAGAAGGACTCTCACTGTGGAGAGAGGGACTGTAAAGCCAGTAGTCATGGCCACCATCACAGCCGCTTGCATTAGATTCAGACAGTTGGTAATGAAACAACAGAGCCAAGAACTGGTTGGTCATTAGCTTTAACCCTAGCTTGCACCTGGCGGGCAAGTAAAAACACACACTGGGCTTCTAAACCCACTCATTCAGTGCTCACAAAACTACTGACTTATTCGAGTTTCCTAGCATCAAAGGTTTCTAGCTCACAAGACTTATTCACCTCTGTTCCCCATCTCCTTCTCTCTGCATAAACTCTGCACAAACTGGCTTCCCCCTCAGCACTCCACCATCTTGGATGCTTCTCCTGGCCTCCTCCATGTGGCCTTTCTCTGCTCTCCTCTCTAATGCTAACCTCAGGAACCAAGAGAGCGAGCAAGCTCCCAGTCGCCCCACTTTATAATGTAGATTCAAAACCTTCAATCCAATATACAAACAAGGAAGTCTCTAATACAAAGTCACTTATCTGAGGCATAATGGAATTCCTCATGAGAGTGCACCACCCTACATCAAAAAGGGTGGGAAAGGTTTAGTCTTAAAACTAAGCCTTGGGCTATAATGACTCTGCCTACTTACAGCCTGTCTCCCCGCACACATTAATATAATCACGCCCATCCCAAGCAAGAAGGGTAACTAATATCATCACCTGGAAAACAGGCTTCCATGTAGGCAGCACCGTCTTTAACAAAGTGAGCATAATATATTTTATCTGCCCAACAAGGACCCAGAAAAGTGGGGGACCTCAACCCCAGCAACTGGAAGAGGCAACCAGACAGCATTGAGTGGTGAAAAGAGCAAGGTTTCTGTCTACAGAGGGGAGACAGCTTTCAAAGTGGCAGACTCAGCCTTAAAGGGCCCATGCAGAAAATCTTGTTCACAGCCACTTGCCTGGGGCTCTGAGGGAAGGAGAGTTAAGAAGACTAGAGTTGCATGAGGAAAGTGTAAAGTTGGAGGCACAGGAAGAGACATGGTGACAATGACCGAAACACCTGTGCTGAGTCATTTTTCAGGGCTAAAGTGGACATATACAGGGGATGAACCAAACCTTTGTCCTGCACCAGTCTGGCGAAAGGTAGCTGCCCCACCCCCAGAAATCTCTCCATATCTAGCCAAGGGAAAGCCTCATTCAGAAGGTGAAGCAGGGGGCAGGTCAGTGACTCAGGTTTCCGGTGAGACCCGAGCTACACCTACCTCCTCCACTGGTTAGAGTTCACCCCACCCCTGGAGAACCGGTGAGCAGGCCATACTGCTGGAACTCTGAGGCCACACCCAACGTACTACTGTGGCAACACCCTAATGAGATATGTAAAAAAAAATGTCTGGAAAGAGTGACAACTGGGACTAAAGAGCAAGCCATACCCACTGCTCCCACACTAATCTCTGAAGTTCCCTGCTGGGCCCAGTGAGTAGCTAGCAATTAGACGCAGCAGAAAAAGAAAATCAGATGGAATTTAGACTTTCCTGCGGCTCACCTTGTTAGGGAGAAATAAAATTCGGGTATCCAGCAAAGGCTGAGGGACTAGTCCCTAGAGTAGGGGCCACATTCCCTATATTGAGCTAAAACCCAAGAGATCCCTGAAGTAGGGGGTCCCACTAATGCCACAGTCCCAACCTCAGCTGCCCTAACCCAACCAGTTTGCAATCTGTGGAGGGGTAGGTTAGGTGAGGCCAGTTGGACCCACACTATGGTCTTTTAACAGAGGACTCTGGAAAGATGAGGGAGCTGCAAGAAAAGCTGGAACAGCTGAAAAGAAAAGGCAAATCTTTCAGAGCTTGCAGCTTATATGGAAGTGCTAACAGCTCTAAGCAAGAGGAAGCTGATCCTTATAGACAGGTTAGCCCATCCCACATTATCCAGGCACAGAAACTACCCACACAACAGCAAAAAGAGCAGTAGCTGATGACAAGTAACCCACAGAGGATTACAAACAACAGATGATGCCAACCCAAGAAGATCTAGAACCAACACAACTGATAGCTGGAAGCAGAAAACTTAAACCCTAGACTCAACTACCTATTCAAACAGCACACCTAAAGGAGGCATCTATACACAGAAAAAATGGGAAGACAGAGAAATGCAACCCAATGAATCAACAAGAGAAATCCCCAGAAAAAGAACTGAATGAGATGAATGTAACCAAATTACTGGATGCAGAATTTAAGATAATGATTGTTAGGATGTTCAAAGATCTTAGAGCAACAATGGATGGACATAATGAGCACCTAAAAAGAGAGATAGCAAGCATCAAAAAGGACATTAAACTCATAAAAAAGAATCAGTCAGAAATGACAAATACAATATCAGAAATAAAGACTACAGTAGAAGGAATTAAAAGCAGTCTGGATGAAGCAGAGGATCAAGTCAGCAATTTAGAGGGCAAGATAAACAAAAGCATGAAGCAGAGCAGCAAAAAGAAAAGAAGCTCAAAAAGTCTGAGGAAACTCTAGGAGAGCTCTGTGACAATATAAAATAAACAACATCTGTATCATAGGCATTCCTGAAGGAGAATAAAGCAAGAGATAAAGAACCCAACTGAAGAAATCATAGTTGAAAGCTTCCCTCAATTGATGAAGGAAAAAGTCACACAAGTTCAATAAGTACAAAGAGTTCCATTAAAGAAGAATCCAAAGAGGCCTAAACCAAGACACATCATAATTAAAATACCAAAATGAAGAGATAAAGAAAGAATACTAAAAGCTGCAAGAGAAACGCAGTTAATTACCTGCAGAGGAAGCCCATAAAGATGATATCCGACTTTTCAACAGAAGGGAAGCCAGAAGGGAATGGCAAGAAATATTAAAAGTAATGCAAAACAGCCTACAACCAAGACTTCTTTATCCAGCAAGGTTATCTTTTAAAATTGAAGGAGAAATAAAATGTTTCCCAAACAAACAAACAAAAAAGAAACAAGACAAAACACTGAAGGTTCATTACAACTAAACCAATGCTGTAAGAAATGTTAAGGGGCCTGCTGTAAACAGAGCAAAGGAAATAAAAAAATCTAAAAAAAGAGGGCTGTATATTTAAAACATAAATGGCAATAAACAACTACAAATCAATAATAACCTTAAATGTAAATAGATTAAATGCTCCAATCAGAAGACATAGGGTAGCAGAATGGATAAGAAAACAGGACCCGTTCATATGCTGCCTACAAGAGACTCACCTCAGAACAACAACAACAAAACAAATAGACTGAAAGTGATGAAAAAAAGTATTTCATGCAAATGGGAAGGAAAAAAAAAGCTGGAGTAGGAATACTTATATCTGACCAAATAGACTTTAAAACAAAGGCTGTATTAAGGGACAAAGAAAGTCACTACATAATAATAAAGGGAGCAATTCAACAGAAAGATATAACCATTATAAATATCTATGCACCTAATATAGGATCAGGTAAATATATAAAGCAGATTTTGATTGACATAATGGGCGAGATCAACAACAATACTATAATAACAGGGGATTATAATACCCCACTAACATCAATGGATAGATCCTCAAGAAAGAAAATTAACAAAGAAACAGCAGCCTTAAATGACACATTAGATCAACCAGATTTAATAGATATCTTCAGAACCTTTCACCCTAAAGCAGTAAAATATACATTATTTTCAAGTGCTCATGGTACATTCTCTAGGATAGACCACATATTAGGACACAAAATGAGTCTCAATAAATTTAAGAAGATTGAAATCATACCAAGCATCTTCTCAGATCACAATGGCATGAAATTAGAAATCAACTACAATAAAAAAAATTAAAAACATTCAAACACTTGGAGACTAAATAGCATGTTATTAAATAATGAATGGGTTAACAATGAGATCAAGGAAGAAATAAAAGATTTCCTTGAAACAAATGAAAATGAACATACAACTACTCAAAATTTATGGGACATCAGCAAAAGCAGTCCTGAGAAGGAAATTCATAGCATTACAGGCATACCTTAAGAAGCAAGAAAAAGCTTAAATAAACAACTTAACCCTGCATCTAAAAGAACTAGAAAAAGAAAAGCAAGTAAAGCCCAGAAAGCCCAGAGGAAGTAGAAGGAAGGAAATAATAAAGATCAGAGTGGAAATAAATGACATAGAGGCTAAAAAAACAATACAGAGGATCAATGAAAGCAAGAGCTGGTTCTTTGAAAAGGTAAACATGATTGATGAACCTTTAACCAGACTCACCAAGAAAAAAAGAGAGAGGACTCAAATAAATAAAATTGGAAATGAGAGTGGAGAAATAACACCTGACAGAGCAGAAATACAAAGTATTGTAAAAAAATACTATGAAGAACTGTATGCCAAAAAATTAGACAACTCAGATGAAATGGACAAATTCCTTGAAACATATAATGTTTCAAAAATCAATTTGGAAGAATCAGACAATCTAAACAGACGGATTACAATAAATGAGATTGGAACAGTTATCAAAAAACTCCTAACAAACAAAAGTCCTGGGCCAGATGGCTTCACAGGTGAATTTTACCTAATATTCAAAGAAAAACTAACTCCTATTCTCCTCAAGATATTCCAAAAAATTCAAGAGGAAGGAAGACTTCCAGGCCCCTTTTATGAGGCGAGCATAATCCTCATTCCAAAACCAGGCAAAGACACTACAAAGAAAGAAAACTATAGGTCAATATTCCTGATGAGCTTAAATGCTAAAATCCTCAACAAAATATTAGCAAACCGGATCCAGCAATACATGAAAAAAAATCATAGATCATGATCAAGTGGGATTTATTCTGGGGAGGCAAGGCTGGTACAATATTTGCAAATGAATCAATGTGATTCATCACATAAACAAAAGGAAGGAGAAGTATCACGTGATAATATCAATGGACACAGAAAAAGCATTTGATAAAATCCAGCATCCATTTATGATCAAAACTCTCAGCAAAGTGGGAACACAGGGATCATACCTCAACAAGATAAAGGCCACCTATGACAAACCCACAGCCAACATTATACTCAGTAGGCAAAAATTAAAAACAATTCCCTTAAGATCAGGGACAAGGCAAAGGTGCCCCCTTTCACAAATGTTATTCAACATATTTCTAGAAGTTCTAGCCACAACAATCAGACAACAAGAAGAAACAAAAGGCATCCAAATTGGAAAAGAAGAAGTCAAATTATCATTATTTGCCAATGACATGATACTGTACATAGAAAACCCTAAAGTCTCAGTCAAAAAACTACTGGACCTGATAAACGAATTCAGCAAGGTGGTAGGATATAAAATCAATATTTAAAATTAGGGACATTTTTATACACCAACAATAAACTGTCTGAAAAAGAAATTAACAACCTTCTTCACTATTGCAACAACAACAACAAAAATAAAGTACCTAGGAGTAAATTTAACCAAGGAGGTTAAAGACTTGTACTTGGAAATTATAAAACAATGATAAAAGAAATCAAGGAAGATATAAACAAATGGAAGCATATACCATGTTCATGAATAGAAAGAATAAACATCATTAAAATGTCTATATTACCCAAAGCAATCTGTAAATTCAATGTAATTCCTATTAAAATACCAATGTCGTACTTCAAAGATATAGAACAAATATTCCAAAAATTAATATGGAACCAAAAAAGAACACAAATAGTCTCAGCAATCTTGAAAAAGAAGAATAAAGTGGGGAAGGGGTATTATACTCCCTGATATCACGTTATACTACAAGGTCATTATACTCAAAACAGCTTGGTATTGGCTTAAGAACAGGCATACAGATCAATGAAACAGAAGAGAGAACCCAGAAATAAACCCATGCCTCTATAGTCAATTGATATTTGACAAAGGAGGTAACAGCATACAATGAAGTAAAGACGTTCTCTTTAACAAATGGTGTTGGAAAAATTGGACAGGTACGTGCAAAAAAATAAAACTAGACCATCAACTTACACCACTCACAAAAATGAACTCATAATTTAAAAAGACAAATATAAGTCATGAATCCATAACCATCTTAGAAGAAAACATGGGCAGTAAACTCTCTGATATCTCTTGCAGCAATATATTTGCTGATTTATCACCAAGGGTCAAGTGAAATAAAGGACAGGATGAACAAATGGGACTATGTCAAGCTAAAAAGCTTTTGCACAGCTAAAGAGACTATGGACAAAATAAAAAGACAAACCACACAATGGGAGAACATATTCGACAATATGTCTGATAAGGGGTTAATAACCAAAATTTATAAAGAACTTGTAAAACTCAACACCAGGAAGGTAAACAATCCAATCAAAAAATGGGCAAAAGAATTGAATAGACACTTCTCCAAAGAGGACAAACAGATGGCCAATATGAATATGAAATAATGTTCAGTATCTCTAATCGTCAGAGAAATGCAAATTAAAACTACAATGAGATACCACCTCACACCTGTCAGAATGGTGCTCATTAACAAATCAACATACAATAAGTGCTGGTGTGGGTGTGAAGAAACGGGCACCTTTCTGCACTGCTGGTGGGAATGCAGACTTGCACAGCCACTGTGAAAAACAGTATGGAGATTTAACAAATTAAAAATGGATCTGCTCTTTGACCCAGTTATCCCACTTTTAGGAGTATATCCTAAGAATACCAAATCAATGATTCAAAAGAAAACATGCAGGCCACGTTTATTGCAGCATTGTTTATAATAGCCAAAATCTGGAAACAGCCCAAATGCCCATCAGCTGATGAGTGGATTAGAAAGCAGTAGTACATATACACAATGAAATACTATACCACCGTGAAAAAAAGGAAATCTTAACTTTTGCGACAACATGAATGGACCTAGAGACTATTATGCTAAGTGAAATATGCCAGGCAGAGAAAAAAAAATAATATGACCCCACACGTATGAGGAATCTAATGAACAATGTGAACTAAGGAATGGAATAGAGGCAGAGGCGGGTTCAAAGGGACCAGAGGGAAAAGAGAAGAGAGGATGGGATCAGAGAGAGTAAAGGGATTAGTGAAATTACGTATACATAACACAGAGACAAAGAGAGCAGGACTGCAATTTCTGGAGGGAAGGGGGGAGGGTGTTGTGGGGAGGAGGTAAATGGGGTATCAAGGGGAACATGGGGGTGGGGGGAGAGGGAGATATATTCAATGGGACACTTGAATCTATGTAAACACAGTAAAATTAAATTAAAAGAAAATAATTGTAGCATCTTTTATAAAAGACCAGTAACAACCTAAATGTATAAGAACTGAGGACTTTTGTGCAGTTGTACAAGAATGTTCATAATAGCTCTATTCTCAATAGCCAAATCTTAAACAAATATTGAACTCTAGTTAATAATATGCATGTAGTTAATGCATAGTAAATGTATATTAACTATAATAAATTGTAAGTGTACTTTCACCTTTCAAGAAGTGATTTGTTTTCAATATAAATATACAGTATTGGCTATGGTTCAGTAAATTAGGCTTTATTATACACAACTGATGGGAAAGTAAGTGTGCAAATAATGTTTAGTATGTTAATATTCATAAATCTAATCAACCAGAATTGATTTTTTAAATAGACATATATTTTTATTAATTTTAATGGGGTGACACCAATAAATCAGGGTACATATGTTCAAAGAAAACATCTCCAGTTTATCTTATTATTCAATTATGTTGCATACCCATTACCCAAAGTCAAATTGTCCTTTGTCACCTTCTATCTGGTTTTCCCTGTGTCTCTCCCCTCCTCCCTATCCCACCCTCTCCTCCCTCCTCCCACCCTGTAACCACCACACTCTTGTCCATGTCTCATAGTCTCACTTTTATCTCCCACCTATGTATGAAATCATGCTGTTCTCAGGTTTTTTCTGTTTTACTTATTTCACTCCGTATAATGTTATCAAGTTCCATCCATTTTGTTGTAAATGATCCGAAGTCATCATTTCTTATGGCTGAGTAGTATTCCATAGTATATATGTACCAAAGCTTTTTAATCCACTCGTCCTCTGACGGACACTTGGGGTGTTTCCAGATCTTCGCTGTTGTGAACAATGCTGCCACGAACATAGGGGCGCATTTCTTCTTTTCGAACAGTGGTATGGTGTTCTTAGGGTATATTCCTAAAAGTGGAATAGCTGGGTCAAAAGGTAGTTCGATTTTTAATTTTTTGAGGAATCTCCATACTGTTTTCCACAGTGGCTGCACCAGTCTGCATTCCCACCAGCAGTGCAGGAGGGTTCCCTTTTCTCCACATCCTCACCAGCACTTATTCTGTGTTGTTTTGCTGATGAGCGCCATTCTGACTGGTGTGAGGTGATATCTCATTGTGGTTTT
The DNA here is from genome assembly GCA_037038555.1 of Rhynchonycteris naso. Taxonomy (NCBI): domain Eukaryota; kingdom Metazoa; phylum Chordata; class Mammalia; order Chiroptera; family Emballonuridae; genus Rhynchonycteris; species Rhynchonycteris naso. Next base: position 66,742,356 of record CM072997.1, read on the forward strand.
AATTTGCACTAAATAGACATTTTAAAGTTAATTATTATGTGTATATTAGATGGGACACTAAGCAAACTAAAATTCTAAGAAATTGTAGAATATCAGTTGCATGAGGACATCACAAAATGCTTGAAAATAAAAATTTTATTAAAAAAAATTAACACCAATTATATAATATTTTTAGAAAATGTACTAGAAAGATATATACTAGAATTTTATCAGGCATTATCTTGTAGTAGGATATTATATACTATTTTTTTCTATATTTCAGTATTTTCAAATTTCTGACAATTTATTGATTTTTAATAGAAAAAAGGAATAAGTACTTTCTTGGAAGGAAGTACTCCAAATATTTGAGGCAACCAGGAAATTAAAACAAGTTCAACTAAGAGTAGTTAGCTTTGCTGCATAACAAACTACCCAAAACTTAGTCTTTAAAACGATAACCATTTATTTGAGTCATGATTCTGTGGGTCAGCAAGTGTGGGTTGGGCTAAATCAGATGACTGTGCTCTGTGGCCAGATTGACTGGGGGTGGCTGGTTGTTGTCTGGGGTGTCTTGCCTCTCTTTCATGTTGTTTCTCATCCTGTAGCAAAGTAACCCAGCCATCTTTGCACCATCACTCAGCAAGTTTCCAACAGAGCTAGTGGAACTGTGTAAGGAAGGACACTTTAGGTCTTGGTGAAACTGGTACACATTGCTTCTATAGCATTCCATTGGTCAAAGCAAGTCACAAGACCAGCCTAGAGTCCAGAGGTAAAGAAAGAGATTCTACCTGAAGGAGCTAAAATGTCACATCATGAATGGGTTTGAATACAGGTAGGGGAATAATTTGTGGTCATTTTTGCTATTATGGCATTAATACTGTTATATTAGATAATTACTGAGTGTTAAGGGTATGAATAATAGGTAAAGATCTTTAGAGATAAAATGATAAGGAATCAACAAATTCATATCTAATTAATTATAAAAATTAACTTTAAAAATCTACTTTTATATTAGTTACTCAACATGGTAAGGTACATCTACAACATGCTATGCTTTTTAGATTTGGAAAACCTTAGTCATGAAACGTTTAACAGGCCTGATTCATTTTAGAAAAAAAGGAATGGGCACGTGAACATAGAATTCAAAATCAAGCAAAAACATCCAGGAGAGTCTACTTCATTGTCAGTCTTTACCATTTGTATTGAATATCTGCCAGTTTGCCTTTACCTAATTATGAGAAATTTTATAATTTCATTCATGAGAAATGAATCGAAACGCACAATATAGTCACACATATTTCTTCCTTTTTTTTTAGAAGGAGGAGAGAGAAGGCAAGTGGGAGTAGCAGAAAACATCAACTCATAGTAATTGTTTCTTTTTTTTTTTTTACAGAGACAGAGAGAGAATCAGAGAGAGGAATAGATAAGGACAGACAGACAGGAATGGAGAGAGATGAGAAGCATCAATCATCAGTTTTTCGTTTTGACACCTTACTTGTTCATTGATTGCTTTCTCATATGTGCCTTGACCGTGGGCCTTCAGCAGACCGAGCAACCCCTTGCTCAAGCCAGCAACCTTGGGCTCAAGCTGGTGAGCTTTTGCTCAAACCAGATGAGCCCGCACTCAAACTGGCGACCTCGGGGTCTCGACCCTGGGTCTTCCGAATCTCAGTCTGACACTCTATCCACTGCACCACTGCCTGGTCAGGCAGTAGTTGTTTCTTGTATGTGCCCTGACCCTGCAAGCCTGGGGTTTCAAACCAGGGACCTCAGCGTTCCAGGTCAATGCTTTATCCACTGTACCACCACAGGTCAGGCAACACATTCCTATACTAATTCTCCCCCTCTGAAAAGTGAAGCTACATTGTTTGCATCTTTGAACTCCAGCCAGTTGAAAATTTACATAATGTTAACACAGAAGTGCTGTAGAATTTCTACCCAGTATCTTTTCTCAAGAAAGTCTAGAAAACTGTGTGCATATATACCAGATCTTGGAGATCACCTCTAATTTTAGTTTTATACAGATAACTAGGTCCCAGAATTTAATTTTTAAAAACCTAATGCTGGCAAATTTTAAATTCAAGGATGCTACTTGTAGTAAATATGGTGAATTGGTGTTTAACAGCTGTTCTATCTTCCTGTATGTATTGTATTGTACTATGGAGGATGGGAAACTAATAACTATGTTTCCCAGACTTTCTTGAAGCTGGAATTCTGGATGTGATTTTGGATCAACCAATCAGATGCTCTTGCCACTGTGAAACTTTAGCTGTGGTTTTGCTCCATTTTTTTCCTCCACTGATGGGAAAAACAGTGATAGACACATTTTCTTTTTCTGTGAGAGTGTTAGCTAAAATCCCACTGTTTCAAAATTGCTTCCTGGTTTCTTAAGACAAGGTGTGGACTGTTTGTTTCAGCTGTGGCCCAATTGTGGAGCCAGCAGCAATAATGAGACTTCCTGATCCTGGCAGGTTCCTCCAGCCTATTGGTTTCCCGACTGTAGTACTTTCCTGATCCTTAAGTCTTGTAAACTAAAGAAGTAGAAACATGGTTCTGAAACTGGAAGATCCCTGATGATGAAAACCTTACCAGCTCCCTTGGAATCCATATTAGCTTGGCAGGACTGCCCTAACAAAGTACCACAAACTGGTACTTTTAAAATAACAAAAATTTATTTTTTCACAATTCTAGAGGCTAGAAGTATGACATCAAGACATTAGTAGAGCCATGATTTCTAAAGGGGCAGTCATTGCTCACCTCTTCTAGTTTCTGTGGGTTGTGGCTAGTCTTTGCGTTCCTTGCCTTATAGATGCATCACTCCAATCTTTGTCCCCAGCTTCCCGTGTCCTTCTCTCATGTGTCTGTGTCTCTTGTTTTCTTGTAAGGACATTGGTCATTGGATTAAGGCCCACTCTAATCCACTTCAACCTCATCTTAACTTGATTACATCTGCAAGAACCTATTTCCAAATAAGGTCATATTACAGGTTTCAGGAAGATAGGCATTATGTGCAAGGATACTATTCAACCCAGTACTGAGCTCTAATACAGCAATGTAGCTATTGGAATCTTTTTTGAAAGTTCAATCCAGACTCAGTCCCTTATTCCTCCCTCAAAATTTAAAAATCTTTTCATGTACTATAATGAACAGTTTCCTTTTTAACTAGCTAGAATGAATTCCATTCTTTGTAAATGAACTCTAACAATATGGCTTTATACTTATTTTTCCTTACATGTTCAACTTAAGGTTTTGCTTTTTATCACAGATATTGGTAAGAAGAAAAAAAGCCTTCTAACTTGAAACTAACTCTTTTGTAACCACACCTTTGAAATATCAAGAGTTCTGTTTTTAATTGCTACTTCTGAGTCTATTAGTAAAGTCCTAATTAGATACAGATGGAAGAAAAAGAACCAGCATTTACTGAGAGACTATTATATGTCAGAGACTTTATTGTTTAATTTGGCAGTACAATTTACCTAAGTTGAACAGAAAAGAAAACCGGGGCCCAGAGAAAAGAAATAACTTGAATATTATTTTACAACTAATAAGTGGAAGTCTAATTAATTAAACAATAATGTACTTTTTTGGAGGGGGAGAAGGTAGTTAAAGGATTTTAAGTATCCCTGATTGGTAGATACAGAAAATCAATAAAGAAATATCGGTCTTAAATGACACTCTCGACCGAATGGACATAATAGACATTTATAGGACATTTCATCCCAAAATGTCAGATTATATATTTTTCTCCAGTGTGCATGGAGCATTCTCAAGGATAGACCATATGTTTGGCCATAAAACTAACATCAACAAATTCATAAAGACTGAATTTATACCAAACATATTTTCTGATCATAAGGCTTTGAAATTAGAATTCCACTGTAAAAAGGAAACAAAGAAATCCATGAAAATGTGGAAATTAAACAACATACTTCTAAAAAGAATGACTGGGTCAAAGAAGAAATTAAAGCAGACAAAAGATATATACAGACAAATGAAAATGACAAGACGACATATCAAAATTTCTGAGATGTAGCAAAGCAGTAATAAGAGGGATGTTTATGTCATTATAGGTCTATATCAAGAAACAAGAGAGATCCAAAGTAAACAACCTAACATCACACCTTAAGGTACTAGAAAAAGAAGAACAAAGGCAACCCAAAGTTAGCAGAAGAAAGAAAATAGTAAAAAGTAGAGCAGAACTAAATGAAATAGAAAACAAAAAAAACTACAGAAAAAATTAATACAATAAAGAACTGGTTCTTTGAAAAGATAAAAAAAAATCAACAAACCACTGACTAGAATCACTAAGAAAAGAAGAGGAAGGATTCCTATAAACAAAATCCAAAATTAAAGAGGAGAAATTACCACAGACATCATAGATATACAAAGGATCATAGTAGAATATTATGAAAGATTATATGCCACCAAATTCAATAACCTAAAGGAAATGAATAAATTTCTAGACTTATGCAATTTTTCTAGACTGAGTCACAAAGAAGAAGAAAACCTAAATTGACCTATAAGCAAGGAAGAAATAGAAACAACTATCAAAAACTTCCATAAAAAGAAAAGTCCAGGACCAAGTGGTCACACTAATGAATTTACTAAACATTCAAAGAAGATCTGGTACTTCTTTTTCTCAAAGTCTTCCAAAAAATAGAAGAAGAAACAATACTCTGCAACACATTTTATGAGGCCAACATAACACTCATACCAAAACCTGGCAAGGACAACGCAAAAGAAAAAAATTACAGACCAATATCTATAATGAATACAGATGCAAAAATTCTAAACAAAATACTAGCAAGTTTAATACAACAACACATTAATAAATAATACATCATGATCAAGTGGGATTCATTCCAGGAGCACAAGGATGGTTCTACATAAGAAAATTGATCAATGTAATATATCACATTAAGAAAACAAAGAAAATAATTATATGATTCTATCAATAGATGCAGAAAAGGAATTTGATAAGATACAACATCCCTTTATATTTCAAACACTCATTAAAAGAATAGAAGGAAAGTACCTCAACATAATAAAGGCCATATATGACAAACCATCAGCTTGCATCATACTAAATGGTGAAAAAATGAAGGCTTTTCCTTTAAAATCAGGAATGAGACAAGGTTACCCATGCTCCACACTCTTATTCAACATAGTTCTAGTAGTTTTAGCCAGAGCACTCAGGCAAGAGGAAGAAATAAGGGGAAATATCAAGAAAGAAGAAGTAAAGGTCTCACTTTCTGCAGATAATGTGATCGTAATATATAGAAAACCCTAAAGACTCCACCAAAAAACTATTAGAAACAATAAACCAATACAGTAAAGTTGAAAATACAAAATCAATATACAAAAGTCCACTGCTTTCCTATATGTCCAAGATAAAACTTCAGAAAATGAACAAAAACAACAAAAAGAATTCCTTTTACGATTGCAACAACAACAAAATACCTAGGAATAAACTTAACAAAGGATGTGAGGTATCTATATACTGAAAACTATAAAACATTATTGAAAGAAATTAAAAAACACACAGTGAGATGGAAAAATATTCCAAGTTCATGAATTGGAAGAATCACCATAGTTAAAATGGCTATATTACCCAAAGCAATATACAAATTTAGTGCAATTCTTATAAAAATCCCAATGTCATTCTTTAAAGAAATAAAACAAAAAATTACCAGGTTTGTATGAAACCATAAAGAACCCTGATTAGCCAAAGTAATCTTGAGGAAAAAGAAGGAAGCCAGAGGTATCAAACCACCTGACTTCAAATTATACTATAGAGCCGTGATAATCAAAACAGCCTGGTATTGGCAGAAAAAGACATATAGATCAATAGAACAGAATTGAGAGCCCAGAAATAAAACAATATATATGGACAAGTCATTTTTGACAAAGGAGCTAAAACACACAATGGAGGAAAGAAAGCCTCTTTAATAAACAGTTCTGTAAAAATTGGAAAGCCACATGCAAAAGAATGAAACCTGATACAGTTTGTCCCCCTGCACAAAATTTAATTCAAAAGGATCAAAGACCTAAGTATAAGATCTGAAACAATAAATTACATAGAAGGAAACATAGGTACTAAGCTCATGGACCTTGGCCATAGAGTACAATTTATGAATTTGACCTCAAAGGTAAGGAAAGTAAAGGCAAAAATAAATGAATGGGACTATATCAAACTAGAAAGCTGCACAGCAAAAGAAACGGGCAACAAAACAAATAGGAAGCCAGCTAAGAGGGAGATGATATTTGCAAACAACAGCTCTGATAAGTGGTTAATATCCAAAATATAAAAAGAATTCACAAAGCTAGGGGCAAGATGGCGATGGAGTAAACGGACGTACCAACTTCCAACTCCCAGAACCAAAGTGGATTATAACTTGATTTTAAGAACCATCATCTGGATAAACCAACGCTAAACTGGACTGAGAGGACTCTTCAACCAAGGAACACTGAAGAAGCCACATTGAGACTGGTAGGAAAAGTGAAAACGTGGAAAGGACTGCCCAGCATTCCGGAGCGAAAGGCAGCCCGGAGAGACTCCTGTGCCAGGAAGACAGGCTTGCAGAAGGGTAGGGACCTGGGTCCCAGAAACAAAGCCCCAGCCTGCAGCCCCAGATCCTAGAAGAGGCATATGGACAGTATTTAGCTGGGAAACAGGTTAGGATACTGTTTGTGAGAAAGAGATAGTTGTCTCAGACCCAGGATTCTCCTTAAAGGGACGGCGCAGGAAATCTCTCTCACAACCACTCACCTAGGACTCCGGGAGACAGGGAGAGTGGAGAGGACTGGAGCAGCGGGAAGAAAGTGCAGTCTGGAAGGCACAGGGAGAAAAGCTTTGAGGGACAGCCACCCTAAACCCTGGGCTGAGTCACTCCACAAATCTGAAACAATATTTCCCCAGGAACCAGCAAGGGGAAGCAGGACACCAGCCAAACAGACTTCCCTGAGGCAATTAGAGCACAGTCACTTAGAAGGAGGGAACTTTCAGGACTACAGTATGGAGTGTTAGGGTCTGAGCTGTAGTGCCCCCACCCACACTGCTGAGGGCTTGCTGGAGGGCGGGTGGCGGCAGGATGCAGAAGCATGGTTCTGCCGGCCGGGGCAGGGCCTGAGCTGGCTGGCGTGAGCTCGGTCTAGCCCAGCCGGGGCAAAGGGGACGTGCGAAAGTTGTCCGGCGGCTGCAGGCCCGCCTGCGACCCCACCTGTGGGGGAAAAGCGGGAGCCCAAAAAGGGCGGAGATCCGCAGCCAGGCAGGGGCAAGCAGGCGTGTAGCCACACTCAGCCTCCGAGGCTCGAAGCCCTGCATGAACCGGCTTTGCCCGCGGAGGTGGGGCAGAAGCCCAGCGCATGGCTGAGCGCATAGCAACAGCCCATCCCAGCTGAGAAGCCAAGGTTGGCGGAGGCGGGCCAGAAGCCCAGCGCACGGCTGAAAGCGTAGCAGCAGCCTCGCCCAACTGAGAAGCCGAGGTTGGCGGGGTCGGGGCAGAAGCCTGGGCTAGCAGCTGAGCATGCACCAGAAGCCCCTTCATGGCAGAAGGAACAGGCTGACAGGGACCCGTAACTGAGCAAAAGTGCTCACCCTTGGCCTTGGTGCCCAGGCTAGTGGCCTGAGTGTGGTGCACGGTCCCACCTGTGGAAGAGCAGCAAAGGCCGAGACCAGCTGAGGTTTATAGAGCCTGGCACGAGAACACAGCCGCTCCTGTGGAGGTGAGGCAGAGACCGCAGCAGCAGCCTCAGTGGCCAGCACCAGCAACAACCACACCCAACCGCCCTAGACAGCGGCAGAGGGGGTGGCGGGCCTGCAGACAAACCACACCTAGGGAACACGGAGGCAACACCTATTGGACTCCAGTAGCCAAACCCTTCTTACACATAGACAAAATGGGCAGGCAGAGGATGCAACCCAAATAAATAAAGAGAAATCCCCAGAGAAGGACCTGAATGAATCAGATATAACCAAACTACCTGATGCAGAGTTTAAAATAATGATAGTTAGGATGTTCAAAGAGCTTAGAGCAACAATGGATAGTCATTACGAACACCTAAATAAAGAGATAGCAAGTATAAAAAAAGAAATTGAAATAACAGAATAGAATCAGACAGAAATGACAAATATAGTATCAGAACTAAAGACCACAATGGAAGGAATTAAAAGCAGGATGGATGAAGCCGAGGATTGAATCAGCAAGTTAGAGGACAAAATAAACAAAGGCACAGAGCAAAGCAGAAAAAAGAAAAGAGACTCAAAATCTCTGAGGAAACTCTAAGGGAGCTCTGTGACAACATGAAGAGAAATAACATCCGCATCATTAGGGTTCCTGAAGAAGAGGAGAAAGAACAAGGGACAGAAACTTTGTTCAATTAAATCATAGCTGAAAACTTCCCTAAATTAAGACTGGAAAATGTTTCACATGTTCGAGAAACACAGAGAACTTCATTAAAGAGAAACCCCCCAAAAATATACACCAACACAAAATAGTTAAAATACCAAAGCTAAGTGATAAAGAGAAAATTTTAAAAGCTGCTAGAGAAAAAAAGGCTATCCCCTACAAAGAAGCCCCCTTAAGGATAACATCCGGCTTCTCAACAGAAACACTTGACACCAGAAGGAAATGGCAAGATATATTCAAAGTAATGCAGAACAAGTACCTACAACCAAGACTACTCTATCCAGAAAGGCTAATGTCTAAATTGAAGGAGAAATAAAGAGCTTCCCAGACAAAGAAAACCTCAAGGAATTCATTAAAACTAAACCAATTCTGCAAGAGATGCTAAGGGACCTGTTGTGAACAGTTCAAAGAGGAAAAAGAATATAGCAAAAGAAGAATACAGCTTTAAAGAATAAAATGGCAATAAACAACTACATATCAATAATAACCTTAAATGTAAATGGATTAAATGATCCAATCAAAAGACATAGGGTAGCTGCGTCGATAAAGAAACAGGACCCATACATATGCTGTCTATAAGAGACACACCTTAAAACAAAAGATGCACATAGACTGAAGGTAAAAGGATGGAAAAATATTTCATGCAAATGGAAATGAAAAAAATGCCAGGGTAGCAATACTTATATCTGACAAAATGCACTTTAAAACAAAGGCTGTAGTAAGAGATGTAGAAGGACACTACATAATGATAAAGGGAACAATTCAACAGGAAGATATAACCCTTATAAATATCTATGCACCAAACATAGGAGCCCAGACATACATAAAGCACACTTTGATGGATATAAAGGGCGAGATTAACAGCAATACTATTATAGTTGGGGATTTCAATATCCCACTAACATCACAGAATAGATCCTCAAGAAAGAAAATTAACAGAGAATCAGCAGACTTAAAGGATACATTAGATCAACTCGATTTAATAGATATCTTTAGAACTTTTTACCCTACAGCAGTAGAATATACATTTTTTCAAGTGCTCATGGTACATTCTCTAGGATAGACCACATGTTAGGACACAAAAGTGTTCTCAACAAATTTATGAAGATTGAAATCATATCAAGCATTTTCTCTGATCACAATGGCATGAAACTAGAAATTAACCACAAAAGAAAAACTGAAAAATACTCAAACACTTGGAAACTAAATAGCATGTTATTAAATGACGAATGGATTAACAATGAGATCAAAGAAGAAATAAAAAAGTTCCTAGAAACCAATGATAATGAACATACATCAACTCAAAATTTATGGGACACAGCAAAAGCAGTACTGAGAAAGAAGTCCATAGCACTACAGGCATACCATGAGAAGCTAGAAAAAGCTCAAATAAGCAACTTGACCCTGCATCTAAAAGAACTAGAAAAACAATAGCAAATAAAGCCCAGGACTAGAAGAAAGAAGGAAATAATAAAGATCAGAGTGGAAATAAATGACAGAGAAGTGAAGGAAACAATACAGAGGATCAATGAAACCAGGAGCTGGTTCTTTGAAAAAGTAAACAATCGATGAAACTTTAACTAGACTCACCAAGAAAAAAAAAGAGAGAGGACTCAAATAAATAAAATTAGAAATGAGAGTGGAGAAAAAACAACTGACACAGCAGAAATACAAAGTATTGTAAGAAAATACTATGAAGAACTCTATGCCAAAAAATTAGACAACGTAGGTGAAGTGGACAAATTTCTTGAATCATATAATCTTCCAAAAATCAATCTGGAAGAATCAGAACACATAAACAGAGCAATTACAACAAAGGAGATCAAAACAGTTATCAAAAAACTCCCAACAAAGAAAAGTCCTGGGCCTGATGGCTTCACAAGTGAATTCTACCAAAAATTCAGAGAAGAAATAACTCCTATCCTCCTCAAGGTATTTCAAAAAATTCAAGAGGAAGGAAGACTTTCAAACTCCTTTTATGAGGCGAGCATAATTCTGATCCCCAAACCAGGCAAATACATCACAAAGAAAAAATATTATAGGCCAATATCCCTGATGAATTTAGATGCTAAAATTTTCAACAAAATATTAGCCAATCGCATCCAGCAATATATGAAAAAAATCATACACCACAGTCAAGTGGGATTTATTCTGGAGAGGCAAGGCTGGTTCAATATTCACAAATCAATCAATGTGATTCATCACATAAACAAAAGGAAGGACAAAAATCACATGATAATTTCAATAGATGCAGAAAAGGCATTTGATAAAATCCAGCACCCATTCATGCTCAAAACTCTCAGTAAAGTGGGAATACAGGAAACATTCCTTAATATGATAAAGCCCATCTATGACAAACCCACAACAAGCATTATACTAAATGGGCAAAAATTACAACCAATCCCCTTAAGATCAGGAACAAGGCAGGGGTGCCCCCTCTCACCACTCTTATTCAACATAGTTCTGGAAGTCCTAGCTATAGCAATCAGACAAGAAGAAGAAATAAAGGCATCCAAATTGGCAAAGAAGAAGTAAAAATGTCATTATTTGCAGATGATATGGTATTGTATATAGAAAACCCTAAAAGTCTCAGTCATAAAACTACTGGACCTGATAAATGAATTCAGCAAGGTGGCAGAATATAAAATTAATACTCAGAAATCAGAGGCATTTTTATATACCAACAATGAACTGTCAGCAAAAGAAATTAAGGAAACAATCCCCTTCACTAATGCAACCAAAAAAATTAAAGGTCCTAGGAGTAAATTTAACAGAGGAGTTTAAGGACTTGTACTTGGAAAATTATACAACATTGATAAAAGAAATCAAGGAAGATACAAACAAGTGGAAGCATATACCATCCTCACGTTTAGAAAGAATAAACATCATTAAAATGTCTATATTACCCAAAGCAATTTATAAATTCAATGCAATACCAATTAAAATTCCAATGACATACTTCAAAGATATAGAACACATATTCCAAAAATTAATATGGAACCAAAAAAGAACACGAATAGCCTCAGCAATCTTAAAAAGAAAAAATAAAGCAGGAGGTATCATTCTTCTGGATATCAAGCTATACTACACAACCATTGTACTCAAGACAGACTTGTACTGGCATAAGAACAGGCACATAAGTCAATGGAACAGAATAGAGAACCCAGAAATAAACCCACACCTTTATGGACAACTGATATTTGACAAAGGAGGAAAGAACATACAATGGAGTAAAGACAGCCTCTTTAACAAATGGTGTTGGGAAAATTGGACATCTACCTGCAAAAAAATTGAAACTAGACCATCAACTTACACCATTCACAAAAACAAACTCAAAATGGATAAAAGACTTAAGTAAGCTGTGAAACCAAAAGCATCTTAGAAGAAAACATAGGTAGTAAGCTCTCTGACATCTGTCACAGCAATATATTTGCCTATTTCTCTCCACGGGCAAATGAAATAAAAGGCAGGATAAACAAATGGGACTATATCAAACTAAAAAGTTTTTGCACAGCTAAAGACAATAAGAACAGAATAAAAAGACAAACCACACAATGGGAGAACATATTCAACAATATGTTTGATAAGGGGTTAATAACCAAAATTTATAAAGAGCTTAGAAAACTCAACACCAGGAAGACAAACAATCCAATCAAAAAATGGGCAAAAAAATGAATAGAAGTTTCTCCAAAGAGGACATACAGATGGCCAATAGGCATATGAAAAAATGCTCAACATCACTAATCATTAGAGAAATGCAAATTAAAACCACAATGAGGTATCACCTCACACCAGTCAGAATGGCACTCATCAGCAAAACAACACAGAATAAGTGCTGGCGAGGATGTGGAGAAAAGGGAACACTCCCGCACTGCTGGTGGGAATGCAGACTGGTGCAGCCACTGTGGCAAACAGTATGGAGATTCCTAAAAAAATTAAAAATAGACTGCCTTTTGACCCAGCTATCCCACTTTTAGGAATATACCCTAAGAACACCATAGCACTGTTCGAAAAGAAGAAATGTGCCCCCATGTTTGTGGCAACATTGTTCACAATAGCGAAGATCTGGAAACACCCCAAGTGTCCGTCAGAGGACGAATGGATTAAAAAGCTTTGGTACTTATATACTATGGTATACTACTCAGCCATAAGAAATGATGACATCGAATCATTTACAGCAAAATGGATGAACCTTGATAACATTATACGGAGTGAAATAAGTAAAACAGAAAAAAACAGACAACTGTATGATATTATACATAGGTTGGACATAAAAACAAGACTATGAGACATGGACAGGAGTGTGGTGGTCACGGGGTGGGGGGAGGCAGGAGTGATTGGGACAGGGGGGAGGGGAGGGGCACAAAGAAAACCAGATAGAAGGTGACAGAGGACAATTTGACTTTGGGTGATGGGTATGCAACATAATTGAATGATAAGATAACCTGGAGAGGTTTTTTGAACATATGTACCCTGATTTATTAATGTCACTCCATTAAAATTAATTTAAAAAGTTTACAATGCTAAGCAACAAATAAGCAAACAATCCATTTTTAAAAATGGGGAGAGGACCTGAGCAGACACTTCTCCCAAGAGAACATACAAATGGCCAACATCTATATGAAAAGATGCTCATCTTCATTAGCTATTTGAGAAATCAAAACTAAATGAGATGTCATCTCGCACCTGTTAGATTGGCTATTATCAACAAGACAGGTAATAAATGTTGGAGAAGCTGTGGAGAAAAAGAAACCCTTATTCACTGTTGGTGGGAACTCAAATTAGTACAACCATTATGGAAGAAAGTAGGGTGGTTCCTTGAAAAATTAAGAATAGAATTACTATATGACCCTGCAATCCATAGATACCCCCCAAACTCTAAAACATTGGTATGTAAACACACATGCACCCCCATGTTCATTGCAGCATTATTCACAGTGGTCAAGATATGGAAACAACCAAAGTGCACCTTGATAGAGGATTGGATAAAGAAGAATTGGTGCATCTATACAATGGAATACTACTCAGCTATAAGAAATGATGACAGTGACATTTATGACAACATGGATGGACCTTGAGAACATTATACTGAGTGAAATAAGTAAATCAGAAAAACTAAAAACTACAGTATATGATTTTATACATAGGTAGGATATAAAACTGAGACTCGTGGACATAGCTAAAAGTGAAGTGGTTACCAGGGGGAGGGGGATGTGGTGGAAGGTGTAGGGGGAAGGGAGTAAAGAGGGACAAATATACAGCGATGGAAAATGATTTGACTTTGGGTGATCAGTACACAACATAATCAACAATTCAAATACTATAGAAACATTCACCTGAAACCTATGTACTCTTATTGATCAATGTCATTCTATTAAAGTTAATTATCTAAATAAAATTTAAAAAATTTTTTAAAAATCTAAAGGAATATAGTTCCCTTCAAATAAGTCAAATTGGGGGCTCCATTGTGATTTCAATTATGTCCTAAGTATATTCTTTTGGAATTGCCATTAGAATTGGAGTCACACTTATTTGAACATGCTTTTTTTTAATAATTTTTATTAATTTCAATTTATTATGTTTACATGGATTCAAGTGTCCCACTGAATATAACTCCCTCGCCCCCACCCATGTTCCTTTTTATACTCCCTTTACCCACCTCCCCCTAACTCCCTCCTCCCTCCCCTTGAGGATTTGCTGTCCTGTTATCTGTATCTCTGTGTTACACACACACACACACACACACACACACACACACACACACACTGTAGTTTTCGCTCCATAAAATGCACTTTTTTCCCCAAAAAGTGAGGGGAAAATGCTCATGTATCTTATGGAGCGAAAAATACAGTATTTTATTAAATATTTTAACGTACCATTTGCTTCAGAATATTTGTTTTCTTATTTTTCTCCTTAAAACCCTAAGTGTGTCTTATGGTCACGTGCATCTTATGGAGTGAAAATTATGGTATATAATCTCACTAATCCCTTTACCTTTTCTGATCCCATCCCCTCATACCCCTTCCCTCTGACTGCTGTCCCGCTGGTCCCTGTGACCTCACCTCTGCCTCTATTCCATTCCTCAGTTCACTTTGTTCATTAGATTCCACATATAAGTGAGATCATATGACATTTGTCTTTCTCTGCCTGGTTTATTCCACTTCGCAAAATAATCTCCAGGTCCATCCATGTTGTCGCAAAAGGTAAGATTTCCTTTTTCATGGCCAAGTAGTATTCCATTGTGTATATGTACAACAGCTTTTTAATCCACTCGTTCACTTACGGACACTTGGGCTGTTTCCAGATCTTGGCTATTGTAAACAATACTTCAATAAACATGGGGGTGCATTTCTCCTTTTGAATCAGTGATTTGGTATTCTTAGGTTATATTCCTAAAAATGGGATAGCTGGGTCAAAAGGCAGTTCCATTTTTAATTTTTTGAGGAAACCCCATACAGTTCTCCACAGTGGCTGCGCAAGTCTGCATTCCCACCTTCTTAATTGTGATTTTTCTTCTCTTTTGGGTTGCTTTTCTTCTTCTTAGAGTGACTACAGTTTTAAAGGCCAAATTGTTAATGAAAAGAGTAGTGAATAAAATGATCAAACAATGATTTACACAGCACACAATCCCACAAATGTTTTAGAACCGCTGCATAATAAGCATGCCCTGCTGTTTGACCTTGTAGATTAATTCAGTGTGCCATTGATGTTGAAGAAACAAATTAACATTGTCTTCATTTGTGATTTGGGCAGGCGTACTTTCTTAGATCTTTCTTTTCTTGGAGTTTTCCACTTGAGATATTGGCTTTTTCTTTTCGGGTCATACTGGAAATATCAAGTTTCCTCAAGTTTCTATTGTTCTCAAAAACACATTACTTTGTCCAGCTTCTCCTGAAAGGTCAGAATAAAATGTCAAGACTTCTGTGTGTCCATCACTCCAAATGCACGGCACAGTCTTCAGAGCACCTTTGCTTTTGCTCAAATTTTCTTTTGCAATCAAGCTATTTCATGGCTATTAAATACAGGAAAATATGTTCAGCATCTCTTCAAATAAGAAAAACAAAATTAATGCTACAATTACACCTTTTTTCACCTACCAGATGGGCAAAGATAAAAAAGTTTGATAACTACAGTATACTGCAAAATGAGCCTTCATAATAGTTAACAGGAATATAAATTAATATAAACCCTACTGTAAGTAATTTGTCAATATCCTTCTAAGTTAAAAATGTACATTCCCTCTGATCCAGCAATCCTACTTCTAGAAATTTTCCCATAGGTATATTTAGACACATGCCATGTCATACATGTACATATTATTCACTGCAACTGTGTTTATAACAGAGGTCTGGTTAAGTCAATCATGACACCTCTATGCAAAGGGCTGTTAATTTTTAAGAAGAATAATTATCGAATATTCTATATCCTGCTTTGGGAGGTGGTTATATCAGGTGTTAAATTCTCAAAATGTTATCAAATTGAACCTGAGAATCTTAGTGAATGCATTATAGCTCAGTAAAAAACAAACAAACAAACAAACAAAACAACATTGACAGCATAAAGTTAGGTTTCTTTTAAAAAAAGGCAATGATATCCTTTCTAAGATATTTGTTAAGTGAAAACAATGGGACTGTGGATCAGTGTGTATGTTCTCTACCATTAGTATAGAACAACATGTGAATATAGCTGTCATTGCATAAGTATCTCTTGAAGGGTGCAGCAACAAGGTAACAGTAGTTGCTTCTAGCAAAGAGCAATGTGAGTGGAAGATACTGGCAGGAGGGAGATTTAGTTTCCACTCTATACTCTTTCTACCTTTACATTTTTATAACTTGTACATGTAAAATGTATTCAAAAGTGAAATGATTTTTTAAATGAAGCACTTTCATAATCTAAATTTGTCACCAGCCACTACTGTCATGGTTAATTGCTTATTTGAACAAATCTCTAATTCTGTCAATAGATGTATGAACTCTTTGGGTTACTAGGCTGCTACTTTCCACTTCACAATAAACATTCTGCTAGATTTTTTTCCCTTAGATTTTATTTATTGATTTAGAGAGAGAAAAAGGAGAGACAGAGAAGAGAGAGGAGGAGGTCAAAGCTCTCTCCACTGCACTACCACAGGTTCGGCACATTCTTGCTAATTTTTTTTTTTACAGAGACAGAGAGAGGGGTAAACAGGGACAGACAGGAAGGGAGAGAGATGAGAAGCACCAATCATCAGTTTTTTGTTGCTGTGGCGACATCTTAGTTATTCATTGATTGCTTTCTCATATGTGCCTAGACCACAGGCCTTCAGCAGACCAAGCAACCCCTTGCTGGAGCCAGTGACCTTGGGTCCAAGCTTGTGAGCTTTTGCTCAAACCAGATGAACCCGCGCTCAAGCTGGCGACCTCGGGGTCTCGAACCTGAGTCCTTTAGCATCCCAGTTCGATGCTCTATTCACTGTGTCACCGCCTGGTCAGGCTCTTGCTAATTTTTAATAAAATGTTTGTGCCAATAAAATTTTTTTGACATATCACCTCCATAAGATCTTTCTTTTAGTAAGTTAAGTATCTCACTTGCTGAATTAAATCCATACAATGTCTATCGAAAATATAAAATGGGCCACACATTTTCATCAAAAAGGATAAAATAATGTCCATTCTTTATGCATGCAGCTGCTTCAATAGCCCAGCCAAAGAAACATAAATGGTAAGCCTGCTGTGATTCTTAATATTCAAATACTATGAGCCTTAAATGACTTGAAAAATAACACGAAAAAATTGTAATTTTTTATTTTTTCAAAAAATTATTTTATATGTTAGTTTAATTTAAAAATATTTAAACTAACAAAGTAAAAAATAATGATCAGCTTATTTATTGAAATGTTTCAGACCCTGGCTGGTTGGCTCATTTTTAGAGTGTTGACCCAGCATGTGGATGTCCCGGGTTCAAATTCCAGTCAGGGCACACAGGAGAAGCAACCATCTGCTTCTCCATTCCTCTCTCTCTCTCTCTCTCTCTCTCTCTCTCTCTCTCTCTCTCTCTCTTCCCCTCCCACAGCCATGGCTCATTTGGTTCTAATGCCTCAGCCTGGGAGCTGAGGATGGCTCTATGGAACCTCCACCTCAGGGGCTAAAAATGGCTTGGTTGTGAGCATAGCCCAGACCGGCAGAGCATCAGCCCCGAACGAGGGTTGCCAGGTGGATCTGGTCAGGATGCATGCGGGAGCCTGTCTCTCTACCTCCTCTCCTCTCACTTGGAAAAGAAGAAAAGAAAAAAGATAAAAAATGAAATGTTTTAAGTTCTTTAATATTACCTGGCTTTTCTGGTCTCTTGAATTGCTTACATAATCCACTATCCTTTGTATCTAAAGAACAATTGATTTGGAGATTATTCACTACTGGACTGAATTAACTGCTTCATATAGTTAATGAACCATGAAATACCTTTATATAGCTTTTACTTGATTGGGAAACCTAACTAATACATCATTTATGTTGATAATTCAAACTTAAGTTACTTTAGCATTTTTAAAACACAGATTAACAATGGCCATTGTTCCCAGACTATTGTCAAAGGTACATAAAAATAGTTTTGGAACTAATATTCATAAAATTTGGATGAAGGAATAGAGGTACATTTGGAATATTTGTCTCCAAACTCATAATTGTCAAAAATTGGTGCTTTAAGAAAGAGTACTGTATTCTGTTCTTAGGGATCGTTTCCTGGCTATCTACCTACTTCACCTTCTGGTTTTAAGTGTCATTAAACTGCATAGCACAATAGTAGTCAGTTTTAATTAAAATTAAATTATAATTTAATTCAGTACAATTTTGCATCAACTCATTGTCCATATAGTGTGCATCCATTGATTGCTTCTCATATGTGCCTTAACCAGATATGGAACCGGCAACCTCTGGCTCAAGCCAGCCAGCGACCTCGGTACTCTGGGCTCTATCTGCAACACCAGTCAGGCAGGAAAATAAAATCTCTTTATATCAAGGAAAAAGCTTAATTTTGTGTATAAACCTGATTAATTTATTGTAAGGGCATTCTTTTAAGACATCGTTTTTGGATCGTTCACATATTAATAGCACCTGAATTTTCTATTGTTTTAATTTTCTGTCCTCTTCATCTACTCTTCTCTCCCTGGTTTAGGGGACCCTCCACCAAACCCAGGCTACCAGAGAATGGTTAAAAGAAGACCTCATGGCCCAATAATTTGAATGTTCTATTTTTGGAGTCTGATGCAAAACTATAACCTCACTCACATGACCAATCAATTTCCCTATCCCTGAGGGACAAATTATTTATCTACATATTTGTTTCCATTACCCATTAAGCTCCTTTGAGAGTAGAGACATGACCGTTTTCTCCTTCCATCATTCCACAGCCCTATGTAGAAAGCTAGCACATGGTAGCTACATAGTTTGTTTCTTTAAAATAGTGCAATAAATGTTATTTTATTCTAACCAGTTTGATGACAATATTTAAAGAAATAGTTAATATTTCAACAGTTATTTCAATTTTCTTATTTCAAAAAGACTGAATCCTTTTTAATGAGTATTTTTCTTTCCTTGTTATTTGTTGTGACTAATTCAGGAAAGTCACCAGTGACCATTGAGCCTTTGAAGGGTGTCCCCTTTCTGGGAGCCCCTTGACGTGGGTGCTTTTCTTGTTGTGGCTTTCCGGTGTCACAATGATGTTCTCAGGGCTATCACAGTTATTTCCAACCCTGGCTGCACATCAGAACAATCTAAGATGCTCAGTTGCTACATGCAGGTTATGGTTTAATAGAATATAGGTGATACCCAGGCACAAGGAATTTTAACAAGCTGCACAGATATTCTGATACCCAGCCTGGCCGAAAAACACTTGGATCACTTGTGCTTTGCTCTGGGGATGACCAAAGTGCTGTTCTCCCTGGTCTAACTTGAGCATGGGCTCTATGCCTTTTGAAGCATGCTATTAAAAGGCTGCAAAATAGTGCTCTACTGTCTGATGCAGACTACAAAGGTTTGGCCTGCACAGCATTATTGTTCTATAATTGTGAAATATTTCAAACATACAGAGCAGTAGGAATAGTAATGTAAAAAAACCTTATGGACCTACCAACCAGTCTAACAAATCTTATCATCTTGCTATATTTATTACATATTTTTATTAAAGTAATAAAACATTACAGGTGCCACGGAAGCCCTTCGAGTGCCTTTCCCCTGCCTCTCCTCTCCAGGGGTATTGACTACGCTGCACTTGGAGTTTATCATTATGATCCATGTTTTACTAATACGTATTTATTCAAAGACTGTGCTTAGTGTTTTCTTGTTTTTAAACATAATGTATTATGGTATCAGATTCTGTGCAGTATTTTTTAAAGTCGGGCCAATATTTAAAAACTGAAAAATTTCACATAAAATCAGATTTGTTGGCTTCTCTTGAAACTACCAGAAGATCTGGCAACATTAGGCTAGCTTTCTGGCCTGACAGTGTGTTGTGCTGGGCCAGTGCTGTTCTGTGTGACAGAGTCCCATGGCTCACACTGTGGAGGCATATGTGCTTGCACCTGGACTGTGTCTCCTCTGATACAGGTTTGGCCCCTAATTCTGAACTCCCTTTCATTATAATTCTGTTCTCTCTTCAAGGCCATTTGTGCTGGGCTCTCCTAACTGCTTCATATCATAGGCACTTACCTCTCAATGTCTCCCTAGCTGCCACTAATATCCACTTCTCCTGTTCTCGACTCTCTTTTGTCTGATCTCCTTTTTAATTTTCTTGCCATATTTTGCAAATTCTCTTAGGATTCTTGACTCTGGATTTTTGTTTTTGTTTTAGACTTTGCCAGTCAATAGTTAAAGAAGTAATTTATTTTGGTCTGCAAAAGAACCTATCGCATCACATCTCTGTGACCTCTGATGTTGGCTGTTCTCCCTATTTTAAGTGTCGTTCACATGTTTTGGTAACTTTTGGGGGAAGTTGGGGTGCTGGAAGACCAAACATGGAATAAAGTGGGTTTTATGGGTTATACAATTCTTAAGGACTGAAATAGTTCTGTCTTTTATTTTTCTACAGCATTTGGCAAAGTGCCAGGCAAATTATAGTCCCTAAAATGTATTTACTGAATGAAAGAATATTAATATGTTGAATTTTAAATGTTTTATTATATACTCCTTCTGAGCAGCCAGGGCTGCCCTCTTGTATTTTTCAGAACACTGGTAATCCAAGATGCCTCTCTTGATAAAGATCAGGGCCTGGCGGCAAGCCTGAAAGGCAGAGATGGAGGAGTGGTCAGGGTTGGCAGATCATTTTGGTGGGAGGATTTTTTAATAGAGAAGAAGAAAGAAGCTTTGAGACATTCTTGGTGTTTGGAAAAATCTGAAGGTGAGAGGGCTGAAAAAAATATTTTCAGAAAGTGTTGTTTTGTGTATTGAGTGGGATTTGTATGTGGTTCTTCTTCAATGGGAACAGGACTAAAGAATCAAATTGCTTTTAATTACATTTTTATGACATTTTACCTGGGACAGGACTCTCAGGTTTTAGACAGATTCCATCATAAAAGAAATATGTATGCCAACTAGGTTTACTAGAGTGCCTTTAGATGTTTTAGCAGAGGACAAGCCTTGCTAAATACAGAGGTCTTCCCCTGTGGTTGGAGAAAGTAGGCTTCTAATGAAAACTCTCTCCGGAACTCAAATCATGGTCAGATTCCTCTGAGATTAATGAAGAGGTATCAACTATCACCAGAGCAATTTTGTCTGTAATATAAAATGCAATAGAAAGTCAATTTCAAGAGTTGGTTGGGAAATAAATGAAAACATATGTCTGGAAGTTATAATTCATGTAAGTTTAATTCCCTAGATCACATGTGATGAATTTAAAACAGTGTCTTTGCAATAATTCAGTTTAAAATAGATGTAAGTCTCTCTTTTCACTTATGGTTGGGAAATAGGCACTAATGACACCTTAACACTACGTTGTGTGTTAAATCACACCAGCTCTGGACTTTGAAAAGATGCAGCCTTGGCTATGTCAGAGAAAAGCATGTGATATCTCTCTCAGTTAGAAAGGTTCATATATTCTCAAAAAACATTTTCAGATAGATATTTGCCATCTGTGTCAATAATTCATTCACGTATTTACTCTGCTGTCCTTTGAATTATTATTATTTAAAGTAACATTAAGAACAAGTTGTAAAGTCCAGGGCTTTGGTGGAGTGGTGGCTAATTTTCTTTAGTGCTCACTGCTAATTTTGGTCCAAATAAAATGTAGTTAGCTAAAGAACAAGTCCTGTGACCCCGCTGTATTTGTTCCCTAGGGCTACTGTAACAAAGTACCGCAAACTGAGTGGCTTACAACAACAGAAATTTACTCTCACAGTCTGGAGCAGGGGTCCCCAAACTACACCCGTGGGCTGCATGCAGCCCCCTGAGGCCATTTATCTGGCCTCCACCACACTTCCAGAAGGGGCACCTCTTTCATTGGTGGTCAGTGAGAGGAGCACAGGATGCATCCACACCCATAGTTCCCATTGAAACACTGGTCAGTTTGTTGATTTAAATTTACTTGTTCTTTATTTTAAATATTGTATTTGTTCCCGTTTTGTTTTTTTACTTTAAAATAAGATATGTGTAGTGTGCAGAGGGATTTGTTCATAGTTTATTTATAGTCCGGCCCTCCAACAGTCTGAGGGACAGTGAACTGGTCCCCTGTGTAAAAAGTTTGGGGACCCCTGATCTGGAGGCTAGAAGTCCAAGATCGAGGTGTTGGCAGCATTGGTTCCTACTGGAGGCTCTGAGGGAGAATCTGCTCCATGCCTCTTTCCAAGCTCTGGTCACTGCCAGCAAGCTTAGGCATTCCTTGACTTGTAGACATACCATTCCACTCTCTGCCTCCCTTGTAGTCACATGGCATTCTCCCTGCGTGTGTCTGTGTCTGTGGGTCCAAATTTTTTCTTATAAGGATACCGATACCAGTAATTGGAACAGAGCCCAGCTTAATCCAGTATGACCTAATCTAAACTCAACTACATTTGCCAAGACCTTATTTGCAAATAAGGCCACAGTCACAAGTATTGGGGTTTAGGACTTCAATATATTTTGAGGGGGACACAATTCAATGTATACTACCCACTTTTCTCTGAGACTACTACCCCTGAGTCCCTTCCAGTCATAAATTCTGAAACCACTACTGGTATGGATTGGGTGTATTGGATATATCAACTCACTTCATCTTTATAGCAACTCAGTCATTCCGGGGGATTGTCCCTAATTTAAGAAAACAGAGTCTCAAAGAGTTTAAGATGCCAAACAAATATTTAAATCCAGCCATTACTGACTTAAACTCAAACATTTTCTACTATGCCTCGTCATTACCTTAACTCAAAAATTCATTGCATCTTTGTCTTTGGAAACAATCATGTAAATCAAACTCAGCTCTTTAACAACTCTCTGTCCCCACCCCACCCTAAATAGTAGAGAGCTGTAGATGGAAAATATCATGATAAACGTTCTTCACACCCAAGAACATCTGGTCTTTCCCACCATGTAATGGCATTGGCTTTGCAATAAATTACAGGTTAGCCATGGGAGAAAGACCATCTGTCAATCAAGAGAGCCTCTTATTCCTTTTTCAATAGATGAATTTCTAAAACATTTTATAAATTGCACTTGTGCCCATTTTAAAGCATTGGGGTAATTTGACTTTTAACAGAATCCTCATCTGTCATCAAGTTCCATTTCTCCAAACTCATAATTGATAATTCATAAATCTACCCCTCATCACTATCCTCAATATCATGGCTTTATTCACATATACATTTCTCTAACTTGACTAGTGTATTGGCTTGCAAATAGGTCTCTCCACTGCCACTTTCCTCCCATCTAATCCACCCTTGACATTGCTGATTCATTCTGATGCTTCAAAACATGTTTTTATACATTTAGAAAGTGTTATATTTATTGAACAAATATTTACTGAGTATATTTTTTGCCAGATGTTATTCCAGGCACTGGGATACAGCAGTGAACCAGAGGAACAAAAATTCTAGCCCTCACATATTTTGTACAGTTCATGATTACCATTACTATGTCTCTTTCTCCAATATCTTTTTTTTTTTTTTTTTTTTTACAGGGACAGAGAAAGAGTCAGAGAAATAGATAGGCACAGACAGACAGGAACAGAGAGAGATGAGAAGCATCAATTATCAGTTTTTCGTTGCGACACCTTAGTTGTTCATTGATTGCTTTCTCATATGTACTTTGACTGTGGGCTACAGCAGACCAGACTGAGCAACCCCTTGCTTGAGCCAGCAACCTTGGGTCCAAGCTCATGAGCTTTGCTCAAACCAGATGAGCCCGCGCTCAAGCTGGCGACCTTGGGGTCTCAAACCTGGGCCCTCCACATCCCAGTCTGACACTCTATCCACTGCACCACCGCCTGGTCAGGCTCTCCAATATCTTTTGTTACAAATCTTGGCAGATAAGAATAATGATGATGATGTCATTGATGAGAGTTTTCATTTTAATGAACACTTACTATATATCATCATTATGCTAAGCTGTTTACATATAAATTATGTTGTAACAACTCATGCAAGTTATTATGATGCTGATTTTGTGAATGAGGATATTGAGCCTCAGAGTTTAAGTACAAAGTCAGAATTAAAAATATGTTGGAGGCATCATTTGAATCTTGACTCTTTCTTCAAGGCATTGAGCCCTCCACTACGCATCTTCTCTTAGATGTTCAAAGTGTTTCAGAGCTTTTCCTCTAAGCTCTCAAATTTAATAACCAGAGGCCTTCAAATTAAACCAGCAAAAGATGTTAGTAAGAGGAAATGAGGTTTATTTGCCTATGCAATGAGCATAAACAAGGAAGTACTCATTGATGTATTCAAAGAGTGGTTAGAATTGGGGGCCTAGACCATTTTAAGAAAGGGCAATAAATTGTGGAGAAGTGACAAAGGAAAAGGGGGTCTGGGCTCCTGGACAGGGTAAATTGTGAGACAGTGAGTAGGAAATATATGGGGGTGGAAGAAGGAACCTAACGGTAAATAAGAGTTGTTTACACAGATTCATCTCAGAGTCTCTCTGGCGGTAAAAATCATTCTTTCTTCCTGATATAGGGAGGGCACCTTAGAAATGGGAATTTCCTTTATATAAATGGAAATTCCATTTATAAAACAGAAATTTACACCCTAGTTTTAGGCAATTGGAGGAAGGTAGAGAGATCTTCCTGTGACTGTATTGTCTTAATTGCCTTTAACTCAAAATAATCCTTATGCCAAAGTGACATATTGGGGTAGCATAATCTGATCCCCTTCAGGGTTTATGAATAAATATCTGAATGCTAATTCAGCTCTTTTATTTATTTATTTATTTTGACAGAGCGTGGGGCAAATAAGTTTGTGAAATAATGTTATTTGATTTTGCTCACTTTTATTGTTAAAAATGGCCACAGCCCAGATATGTGATCTGTGAAACTGCTGATTACCTTCCTGCTTGGGAAGAGTTTTTGTTATACTAATGTGTGCTGGAGGAGGGGTTTTTGTGCCAAAAAGTTTTAAGGGAAGAAGAAGGAAGAAGAAGGAAGCTATGTTTTTGCAGAGTGAGAGCAGGGAGGAAGTGTGCTGAGGAGAAGAAGCAGCCAAGGTGGCAGGGTGCTGAAGGAGAAGCCAGTTTGTACAGAGATGAGAAGAGAGAAGGAGCTGGGGAACCAGAGGGGACTGAGACTGGTGGTACTGGGGGCTTTGATTTTAGGAAAAACCAGAAACAATTCTCCTGGTTATGGAACTGGAGAACTTGTGATTGGGTTTTGGTGCCCTCTGTGTGTTTGTTTTTACTCACTGGCCCATTGCGAGGCTAGAATAAAGGCATGGCCCACCAGTTTTTGACTTTGCTGTTTCTTTACCATCTGCCCGAATTCAATGAGAACCTGCATGTGCATGGTCACGATGGCGGCGACCCCTGTCCTTATACAGAGACAGAGAGAGAGTCAGAGAGAGGGACAGATAGGGATACACATTCAGGAAGGGAAAGAGATGAGAAGCATCAATTCTTCTTTGTAGCTCCTTTAGTTGTTCATTGATTACTTTCTCATATGTGCCTCGACAGGGGCGGGGTGGTGGTGGTTACAGCAGAGCAAGTGACCCCTTGTTCAAGCCAGCGACCTTGAGCTTTAAGCCAATGACTTTGGGCTCAAACCAGCGACCATGGGATCATGTCTATGATCCCACGCTCAAGTCAATGACCCCACACTCAAGCTGGTGGGCCCATACTCAAGCTGAATGAGCCTGTGCTCTAGCTGGCAACCTCGGGGTTTACGATCCTGAGTCCTCTGCATCCCAGTTCAATGCTCTATCCACTGTGCAACCACCTGGTCAGGCTATTTAAGCTCTTTATAAAGCAAATAACAACTGCAATGATGTTTATAAGATGGCAATTTTGTATAGTCAGTATACTGAAGCACTGGTTTGCTTTTAGAGGACATTTGACAATGTCTGAAAACATTTTTGACAGACATGACTGAGAAAGGAGATGCTATCGCATCTAGTGTGTAGAATCCTGGGGAATAGATCTCTACAACACAGAGAATTATCTGGCACTAAATATCAAGATTGCTGAAGTTGAAGAACCCTGACATATAATGAGGCAGTTGTAAACACAATAAAACTGACTGATATTTTTTCTAACTTTTGAAATCTGACTGAATGTATTCTTTATGTATTGAAATAAATTTAGTTTATACTATATGTCCATAAAGTCATGGTGCACTTTTGACTGGTCACAGGAAAGCAACAAAAGACGATAGAAATGTGAAATCTGCACCAAATAAAAGGAAAACTCTCCCAGTTTCATACCTATTCAGTGCAGTTCAACGTGGGTTCCATTTGTTGCCCTACACACATCCAAACAATAGTGAAGTTCTTGCCACACACAGGTAAGGACGTCTGGTGTAACAGAGTGAATAACATCTGTGATTCTTTGTTTTAAGTGATTAATGTCGTTGATATGTTCAATGTATACATGTTGCTTCCAATAACCCCAAAAGTAAAAGTCTAAGGGCATCAGATGCGGGGATTGTGGTGGCCATGGCTTGACAGAACCCCTGCCTATCCACTGCTGGGGGAATGTTCTATCCAGAAACTCACAAACAATGGTGGCTTGGTGTGGAGGAGCGCCATCCTGTTGAAAGATGACACCTTCTGGAAATTGTGGCACTGCATACAATTCCAACATGTCAAGATAGGTGTTTGCTGTCACAGACTGCTCTGCGAAAAAAAATGGGCCTATCACCTTATCATGCATCAGGCCACACCACACGTTTACTTTAGGGGTGTCACGTTCGTACTCAACGTAGGCATGAGGATGTTCAGCAGCCCATATTCAGACGTTATGGTGATGAACATGTCCACAGGTGTGGAAGGTCGCCTCATCGCTAAACACAATCTTCTGCAAAAATCTTGTATCATTGTTGATCTCATGAAGCATATCTGTAGCAAACGCGCATCGTGTGGATCTATCTGCCGGTTTGATAGCGTGCAACAGTCGCAATTTATACCCTGTAAAACAGAGACATTTCTTTAATACCTTACGAACTGTAGTTTTGCTTAGGTGTAATTGTCGAGCACACGCATGCACAGATTTTATATGGCTCCTTAGGTAGCTACCCCGTATAGCCTCGTATACCTCTACAGATTCCTCACTGACTGATGGCCTACAAGAATCGGGTTTCTCCACCAAACTGCCAGTTTCCTTCAACTGCTTATCCCACCGAGTAATGTTATTTCTACTGTGTGTGGTGGCGCTTTGCTATAAACGCGCCGATATTCACGTTGCACTTTGGTCACGGATTCGAATTTAGCAAGCCACAGAACACACTGAATATTTCTCTGTACCATTCACATCTAGACTGGCATGGCCGTGGGCTGCTCCGCTGTATACATGGTGTTATGTCATCATCTGCACATGCTGCCACAACATCCTATAGAAATTGGGAGGGTTTTCCTTTTATTTGGTGCAGATTTCACATTTCTATCGTCTTTTGTTGCTTTCCTGTAACTGGTCAAAAGTGCACCATGACTTTATGAACACACTGTATTTTAAAGGTTTCCTACCCTGCCATTTTTCAGTGTAAATTCAGTAATGGTTTTCCTTGAATTCACTGCATATCAGTTGATTACTATTTAAATACATGTATTTCTGCATTTTAAGTAGCATTTCACTCAATTATTTATGGGAACATTAACTTAAAATTCTCATATAATGCTTTTACATAACTTAAAAATATAATTCATATTCTATTATTCATATATAAAAATTATGCCAAAGGCCAGTGAGAGTAAACATTCTTCTTTAAACCTATTAACTGGTAGTACTGATGGGTCTGTACTGAGTCATCAGTTCTTGCAAGTGCTCACCCTGGGAGCCATCTGGAAAGTCATCCACCGAAGACAAATATCTGGTATGTGTATGGAACAGTTGGTCTTGTGGAAAACTAAGTGATCTGTGTTTGATTCAAATCTGTGCTATTGATCTTGACAGCATCATGCTTTCCTATTAAGTTTGAAGAAAATTCCCTGCCTTCGTAGTCACACTTCATGGTTTGAAAATCAAAATTTAAGTTCATCTGACAAAATGAAAGTTATATTCATTTAATCATTTCTCTTAAAAATAGTTCTTATAAGTTCTTTAGGTTCGGGAACAGCTCTTGGGCGGTGAGCAGGTACAGAAAGCTCCCTGTTCCCTATGCCTTCCCACTGAAAACATCAGAGACCTTGAATTTATTGGTTCAGGAAGTTGTCTGTTTCTTGACAGGCATTAAAATCAATACACAATTTTGAACAATCATGCATGAAAAAGTACATTTTCTTAATTCCGCATACATTTCTGCTAATAGACCAGAGCACCAGAATTGTTTATGCCAACTGTTTCATAATGCTAAGAGATTAAGCACACTCATTTTCAGTTCACATTAATGTTTTGATTATATATGGTTTGTCCTAACCGATTTCTGGGTTTCCTCTGAATTAGCTTTTTTTTTTTTTTTTTTAAAGTAAGGTGATTTTTGTGCATAAATACAGGAGAAAAAGTATCACAATTACAAAAAATTGTTCATTATTCTTATTTATTTAGTAGTCATCACCATGAAAACTACACAAGATAATTTTGGCTAACTGACCAACACAAGCATTGGTTCACTGCATCGTTTCAGTTTAAGATGCGAATGGTGTAATCTTGGTCATCTCAACTAAGGGAACACAGAGAACATTCAGTGTTAAATATGACACCTGTAATTAGGAAGACCTATGGTTATACCATAGCAATTTTAAGGATGAGGTAATTTGGGAAGAGTTGAAAAAACAGCAATTAATTAAAAGTTTTCAGTGCAGTTTATTTATGCCGCAGTACATTCTTTGTCACCCAGAATGTTCTGTAAAAGAAATGCCTGCAACCTGTTGTCCCAACGGGTTAATGTGGTATGTAATTAATGGTATAGAAATAAAGTGTCCAAATCTCTCTTACATTTCTTATTCTAATTTCACAGGCCCTACATCACTTCCCTGGGATCCACGCGGTTTGGAACAAACGAGAAAAAAAAGTCTGTGAAACAACCAGGAGCTTAAGGAATCATGTTTCACTAAGAAAAAGTAGAGGGGCGGCGATTAGATTAGCAAGGTGGGAAAGTGATATTGGCAGGTAAAGCGTTGGAAAGTTACAACTTGGGTTATTTTTTAACTGGCGTCCTACAAACGGCCGGCGTGTAGGTGTCTCACTCACAAGCTTGTAAAATGAACTTCAGGTTCTATTTAGTTGGGGAGACTGCTGAATTTGAGAACATGACGGCGGTTCAACGACCCCTCCCCCGGGGTTCCTAGGGGGCATCTTCCGGGAGTCTGATTGGGGCGAAGGCGCAGGGAAAGCACGACATTCAGGGAACGAGGGACTCGGCCCCGAAAGCAAACACAAACCAGCCTTGCTCCCCTTGGGAGGAAACTTCTCCGACCCCGAGCAGGGCGGGCGGGGCTGGCGGGGCGGCGGTTCCCCTTGCGGAGGCAGACAACCGCGCGCACGAGGTTCGGGGCGCGCGGCGAGTGCGGCGGCCGCCGCCTCCTCCCCTCCCCGCCTTCGCCGGCTCTGCCCTGCCTCCTCCCTCCGCCCGGCTCGGCCTCCCTCGCTCCCTCCCCTAGTTGCTGGCTCCGGCGGCGGCGGCGGCGGCGGGCGGGGAGGGCGTGCGCCGGCCGAGAGGTGTAGGCGGCGAGGAAAGGGAAGTTTCAAGTGGAAGGTCGTCCGTCGACCGGCGCGTCCTCCTGCTCTCCTCCGGCAGCATCATGGCGGAGCCGAGCGGTTCGCCCGTGCACGTCCAGCAGCCCCAGCAAGCGGTCCCGGTGACAGCGGCGACGGCGGCCCCAGCGGCCGCGACAGCATCGCCGGCCCCCGCGGCGCCCGCGGTCCCAGCCCCGGCCCCGGCCCCGGCCCCGGCCCCGGCGGCGCAGACCGTCAGCTGGCCCATCTGCAGGGACGCGTACGAGCTGCAGGAGGTTATCGGTCAGTGTAGCGAGCGGCGGGGCTGGCCCAGACTGGGCGCCGAGACCGGGTGGGAGGTGCGGCTGGGGGCGGGAGGGGCGCGGGATGCAGGGCTCGTCTGCACGCACGCCGGGGAGGCAGAGCGGCCGGCTTCGGGGCCTACCGGCTTCAAGTTTTTTTTTTTTTTTAATTTATTTGTTCGTCTGTGAGCGCTGGTGCTGCAGAAGGCGGCGCGGCGGATGTGACTCGCACTGCAGACAAGCCGCATGCTGCAAACTTTTATCTCCCAGATCGCCCCGGTGGAGGAGTAGGGGACCCGGCAACGCCGCTGCATCTCCTTCCACCCGCGCGCTGGGGCCGCAGCCCGTGGCCGGTGGCCACGCGGATAGACAGCCGCGGGAGGGGTGGGGTTGCGGGGGCTCCGCCCTGAGCTTCCATCGCCTACGCCTCGCGCCCCGGGGGACCCTGCGGGCGCAGCAGCTCCTGTGCCCTGGTCAGCAGCCTCTCTCTGTGGGTAAGGCGGCTACGTAGAAGTCGCGGAGGCCCAGGTTATTACTTGAGTCCAGGAGGATGCTGGCCTCCCTCCCTGACAGCCGCTGCTCCAAGCTCGCGATGCAACCCGGCTCTCCGCGGCGCCCGGGTACCCGCCTCTCCGTGCCGAGGCGCGCCGCCTGCTGCCCAGCCCGGCGGCCCGAGGAAAGCAGGCGCTCTGGGCTCCTGTCCTGCACTGAGCGGATGCTTTCTTCTGATACCAGGCCGAGTTGCAAGGGTGAAACCCGAGGCTTCCGGTGATCTACTCCCTGCCTTCGGTGCCTTTCAGTCGGTTCACAAATATCAACTTATCTTACATTTTTAAAAACCTGGCAAAGTCGACAGGCAGAAAGCCAGAGTTACTTTCCTTGGGCCGAGCACGTGAAGGGTCAGTAGAATTGTGTTGACCCTTCACTTTTGAATCTTTATTGTATCATCCTATTTGAGAGTCTTGTTAAACCCCGTTAGGGACACCCCCGGGTAAAGTGCGCCCTCAGATTCTAACCTTACTGGCGCTAGGATGAAATTTTGCCTTCTTGTATCTTGATAGAGAAGTATGGTGACAAAAAAAGGAATTCAGAATATTTCTCTAAAATACGTTTTTGCTTTTCATTAAAAAAGTTCTCCAAACCCCCACCTTTAAAAGACTTAAGACATTAGGTGTTTAAAAATATAAATGTATATATGAGAAAATGATGGCCAGAACAGTAACATAGGATTTAAAAGCTTCAAATATCCTAAAATGACATCTCTACATAAAATCCTTTGAAATCCAGACCTTTCATAACTGTTGGCCAAAGAATTTCAAGGGATGAGTCTTGGGCACTGCCTGGATTAAATAACTTCAAAAATGTCTGAAAGCTTAGAATAGTCAATGAAAATCCCGTGTACCTGGCATATAAACCCTTTGTCTTTCCAGTTTTACTGCCTACCTTCATCCTCTTTGCCCCTTCCCATATTGTACGTTCATGAACTGTACCTGAAATAGTCAGCTGTTGGGACACATCTGGTCTCCCATTCCTTGCTGTCTTTATACACACTCTTCTCTGTGCCTGTCTTTGTAGTGAATCTTGCTCATGCCTTCTTGTCCTGAGGCAAAGGACTTGTGCTTCTGCCTCTCTTTTTACATACTTCATAGCATGTAACCCTGTAGTTTTTATTTGCTCTACAAAATTTGAGTGTGCTATATCCTAAGCATTGTGCTAGGTGTTCCCAATATAGAAATGAATAAAGATGGTCCCTGCCCTCATGGAATTCAGGTATTTATGTAAACTATTCTATAGGATGTGACTTGTGAGTACTAGGAGAGCACATAGGGAGTGACTGCTAGGAGAAAGAAGGAAGCAGGATATTCCACAAAAGACATTGAATTTGAGCCAGATTTCGAAGTCTGAGTAAGAAAGAGTTGGTTAGGTGCTTAGTTATTTCTTTTGCTGCATTTCCTAACCATCTGTGATTCCAGGGTGGTCTGATTTAACCCTGGGTCTGCAGTTTGTAGGGAAGGTCCATAGAAGTTGAATGATGTCTATCCCTTAGTTTTCCATAGGGTTAGAACCAAAATTTACTTTATTTATTTAATTCTGTGAGAGGAGGGGAGGCAGAGATACTTCCACAGGGGGTGGGGATGGACCAGGATCCACCCAGCAAGCCCACAAGGGGGCGAGGCTCTGCCCATCTGGGGCATTGCTCCATTGCTCAGCAACCCAGCTCTTAGTGTCTGAGGCTGAGGTCATGGAGCCATCCTCAGGGCCTGGGGCCAACTTGCTCAGCTAGAGCCATGGATAGGGGGTGGGGAGAAATGAGAGGTGGAGGGGTGAAGAAGCAGATGGGTATTTCTCCTGTGTGCCCTGACTGGGAATTGAACCCGGGACATCCACACGCCAGGCTGATGCTCTACCATTGAGCCAACTGGCCAGGGCCAGAATTTACTTATAATCAACTTATATGTTTATTTTGATAATTATTAAGGTTAAAATGCAAGCTTTTTCTTTTGAAAACAAGACTTTTTTTAGTTAACCAGTTTTGTGAACTAAAGAATAAAATCTTAGTTTAAGTGATGGTATTAATTTCAAGCCTTTTTTTCAGCTTGCAGTAACAACATTATTAATTATGGCTGATCAATTTAATAACAATGAGAAGAAATTTATCTGATGGATTTGAGAACAGAAACACCTGCTCATCACTTCTATTTTGATTTTTTTTTTCATGTTCACAATGTGGGAAGAGCTTCTCTATACTTTAAATTTATCTCATATTTTCCCAACTAAAGGAGGTGCCCTGTGTGGAGGACATTATATTGAAAAGTCAAATTGCTGGAAAAGGATTTTACAAGGGCTTAGTGTTTATAGGGAATTACAAACCCATTTCTATTTAGTGTGTAATGCTATTTGAGTAATTAAGAGTGAACTGTAGTTAAGCAGTTTTGCTTAAACATTAAACATTACACACAGAAGTTAGTAGTTTAAACACTGAACCAGTTTGGACATGAATGTGTGTGGACAGTGTTTACCTCTTTCCACCATACAGCAGGTGACATCTGATAGGGCTCCAGCAGTGTGAACTGTGACCAGCAGGAGGCTCAGATGTGCTCCAGCAGAGGGCCAAGGTGTTTGAACTTTCCAGTGTGGCAGGGAGCACTCTTTCTTCATTTCCTTGTGGATAGAGGTTGGGGCCTCAAGATTAGGAGAGAATAAATAGGTTTGCTAAAATCCAAACAAAGGAGGTTCAGTTGTCTGACTTCTGCTTTAGAAAAAGAAACACAGGATTTTGCAAGTCTAAAAATAAAGTTTTCTCTTTGTTGAACTGTTCTTGTATTGTAAAAGATCAATGGAGAATTTGTAATGCTCTGAGGGGTAATGTGGTTCAGAAAGTTTTACATAACCTAGAAATGAAGTAAAATTTGTATGTGTATATGGGGAGCTTTATATTTAATGAGGGGTGAGCAATGTTGTGAAATGATTACTTTTTTTTTTTTAGCTATTGGTATTCTTGTCTTTGTAGTTTTCAAATATTTATGTCTTCTATATAAGTAACTGATATTTGGAGGCTTTCTAGCCTATTTATACTCTTCAGGCTCATTGATCTTTGTTTCTCACTTCTCCCCCCATCTCACCCTCAAATTCCTTCTTTAGAAGTGTAAGAGACACCCAAAGATATGCCAACAGAAAAAATAGTTTATTTATTTTTATTTTTTACAGGGACAGGGAGAGTCAGAGAAGGGATAGATAGGAACAGACAGACAGGAACGGAGAGAGGTGAGAAGCATCAATCATTAGTTTTTCTGTTGCCTCTGTGACACCTTAATTGTTCATTGATTGCTTTCCCACATGTGCCTTGACCGCGGGCCTTCAGCAGACCGAGCAACCCCTTGCTGGAACCGGCGACCTTGGGTCCAAGCTGACTAGCTTTTTGCTCAAGCCAGATGGGCCCGCGCTCAAGCTGGCGAGCTCGGGGTCTTGAACCTGGGTCTTCCACATCCCAGTCCGACGCTCTATCCACTGCGCCACCGCCTGGTCAGGCAGAAAATATAGTTTAGTTATTAGTGACATTACTACTATCATCTTGATTCGCTAAACAAAGAATAAAAAGTGAGTTATGTAAAATGTTGACTTGGGCACCCCTAATAGAACCAAACAGCCTCAAAGAACCTTTCTGTCAGAGAGTGGTAGTCTTTGCAATATTAGTTTCTGTGTTTGAATCAGACAGTTCCAGCAAGGGCTATTATCTTTACTGATTTTCCTCAGAGACACCATAAATAGACTTGTGTCCATAGCATGTTTAATTTTCTTAGATTTTTTTTTGCAGCATGAACCTTTCAGTAGTTTTGCACTTGATTTCTCAGTGTTGTTTCACTTTTGCTGTGGGTGGTCATTTAGAATCTTCTAAAAGTAACACCTGCTGAATTTTCAGTCCTAGTGAACAAAAATAATTTAGTTCCTAGGTTCCTGGCCATAGGAGTCCTCTGTCTGCTTTCTTTAGTTCTCTCCTCTGAGGCCTTTGTTTAACCATTAGATGCATTTTCTGCGGCCCAGGTAATAGGCACATGGTCAGATCTTCAAGGAACAAACCACCTTTCTTTTCTAAAAGAGACCCACAACATCCCAGAGGGCTCTTGCTTCGCTCTGTGCTCTCAGAGTTTCTGCGGAGTTCTGTGTTGTACGGATTAGATCTGGTTTTATAGATGTTCTGGAGGGATCTCAGGGACAGTAGGAGCCACACCGGGTCACACTTGTTTTTGAAGGCCCTCAGAGTGCTGGAGCACTGTGTGTGTATTCTGGTTTCCCAGGCCCTCAAACCAGGCTTGCTTTGCTGCTGCCACTTGTTTGTTAGTTTGGCATTTTGTTTTTATTCTTAACTAAAAGAGGCCTGAGATGCTTAGCTTAAGATAGGGCTTTTGATTATCATATTATTTCATTCTTTTCTTTTTGTAAAGAGAAAATTGTATCTAGAAATATCCTTTTTGTATTTTTTCAAGTCATTACGGTAAAATATACAAATATACACAGGATTTGCCATTTTGACCATTTTCTAAGTGTACAATTCAGTGGCGTTAATTATGTTCACAACAGAAATGCTCCTTTAAGTGTATGCTGTTCAAACTACCATGTGGGAGAAAATCTCGAAGTAAATAAAACTTAGAGTAGAATAATGACGATCCTTGCTTTATTTATGCGTTTATTTGATTTGTGGCCGATAGCATGAAATTTCCCTGACTCTTACTGTCTTTTGTGGACTACATGTTTGATGGTATTTAAGAGTAAATTAAAGCATTGTGGGCCGTGGAGCCAGACAGCCTGGTCTATTTCATATCTTGTCAATGGCAGTCACTGGCCTTGTGACCTTGAGCAAATTACTTAGATGTGTCTGCATTCAGATTCCTCATTTGTAACATTGAGGTGATAAAAATAGGGTTGTGAGGATTGAGAGAATGTAAAGCACTTAGAACAGTTCCTGACACAGTGTGTGCTCTCAATTAGTCTTAGCCATCACTGCTATAAACCACATTTGCTAATCAGATTCAGGTTATCAGGAGGGAACACGGTCTGTCTCTGGCAAGATTCCGGAGTGGCTTGATGAGTTTCCTCTGCTTGGTTTTTACCAGGGAGGAGGCAGGAGGGAGAGGGTACCCTGTAATCTCCTCTTTCCAGTGGGTGGCTAGAAGTGGCTTTCGGGAGGAGTCAGAGGCCCAAGTGGGACCGGCTTCCCCGTGCCCCTCTGCCCCTCTGCACCTCTGCCCCTCTGCCCCTCTGCACCTCTGCCGTGGGAGGAAGCTGGAGAGGCCTGTGGAGCTCCTGGCGATTTGGACAGCTCAGGGGTTTAGGTGCCAAATGGCCTTCTGACAAGTGGTGAGAGCATCCTGCGGGAAGGTTGCTGGGAGGAACAGCCCATTATGAAAGGGCTCTGGGAACAACCTGCTAAGACTGCACTTTTCTTCCACCTCTGAGTTTGCCCTGCGGAGGCTGCCATGCTGGCAGGAAATGCTGCTGACTAAAAGAAATGTTCATTGTCCCAGTGAGTGAAAGGACAGGGGCATTTGTTTTTAGATAAAGTCATCACTGTTGCTCCACTATCTCCTTCCCTCTCTGCTTTTCCCTCAGCTTATAAATATTCTCAAGTCTCTCTCTCTTCATACTGAACAACAACAAAGAAGAACAGAATGAGACACTCTTACTACTCCTTCCTCCTCAAGCTACTACCTTACTTCTTTCTTTCCTCACGTAAGCCATTTCTTGGAAGAACCTCCCATTAACCTGTCAGCCCTCTGCAGCGTGGCTTCTGCCCTTCTGCTATGAAATTACAGTTACCATCACCCTTGTGTGGCCAGAGCCATGGATACGGCGCTCCTCCCTTTTCTTCTTTCCAGGTTTCGACACCATCTGCCCGTTCTCCGTCCCCTTTCCTGTCTGACCCTGCTCCATGATCCGCTTCTCTATCTTGGAGGCTTCACCCACCACCTGCAATGCCGAGGGTCTCCCTGATCTTTGGATTGGTGTGTGGGCTGCTTTTTGTATGTCTTTGCTCAGATGTTCCACAGAATTTCATACTCAAAATTAAATTCATTGTCTCTCCACTTCTGCTTCAATCTTAATTCTACTCTTTCAGCATACTCCATCTTCCGTAAGAACCTGGGGTATGAAACGGAAACAGGGTTATCCCACACTTTCCCTGTCTTCCTCCATCTCCCACATCTAATTGGTCACCGTTCCTAATTAGTCTGTGTCCTTGATGTGTGCTTTGATCAGTCTCCAGCTCTTCCCTTTTGCCATCACCAGTGTACGTAAGTTCAGGCCCTTACCAGTTTTAATCTGGATTATTGTAATAACTTCCTGACCAGGTTCTCTTCTCCATTCTTGCTTCCAGCTCTAGTATTCATGGCTACCGAAGTGATGCTGCTATACAGAAATTTTTATCAGTTACTCCCAGACTTAAACACCTTGAGTGGCTTTCCCATCATTTTAAAGATGAGCTCCGAGCACAGTGTTTAAGGCCTTTTGGGAATTTGTTGCCCGCCTTTCCAGCCATATGTTGCAGTTTCCATTCAAACTCCCAGCCAGTGGGAACCTTTTGCAGTTGCTGAAATGCTTCATGCATGCCCGGCCTCTGCTAGGAAAGTTTCCCCCTGCTTGAAAAACCATTCCACACCCTCCCTTTCATTTCCATCTTTTTAACACAGAGCTCTGTCTCACCTTTATTTCAGTATCATATGCATGTGAGAAAGTGTACACATCATAAATGTATAACTTGATGCATATTCATAAATTGAACACACCCTGGTCTGGGCTCCCTTTTAAGACTTGGAGTAAATGATCCCTCTTCACAGAAACTGTGTCCCTCGCCTCCTTCCTGTGCCCCATTCTGTTGAGTATTTCATCCCCTGGCAAACCTCACACTGTATGAAAATTGTTTGCCTCCTTCCCCATCCTGGTGCTAGATGTTAATTCCTCCTCGTGTACAGCATTTCCTGTCTCCATACTCCACACCCCATATTAAGTAAAGTATTTGATAAGTGTTTTCTGGATGAAAATCAACTCTGGGGACAAATACTCCCTCCCTCCTTGTGGAATAGGAGCATTTGCCTGACTTCTAAAAATTGGCCTCTCTGGTTTCTGAAGACTTGATCTTGTCTGTGGCTAATAATGATGCTCATTTTGTTGCATTTGGGCCTATCAGCTTAAAGGGCTCTGAAGAAATTAGCTCATTAATCCTTCCAGATCAAGCATTAGCTCTTTGAGTGCTTCTACCTGCCTGTGTTGGCAGGTAGGCAGGCAGGCCGTGGCCTGGCTTCCCTGAGGCCATCTGACTGTGAGGTGGCCTCTCAGGACTAAAGAACCCAGAGCTCCAGCCACAGTTGTGGCGTCCTTCTGCTTGAGCACCGCAGAGCAGCATAGGGGAGGCCCAACACTGCTTTCCTCTCCTCCACAGCTTCCCTTTCTTGAGTGCACCCCTGCACTCTCTCGGTTATGTCTTTATGTATAACCCAACCTCGGAGCACTCTGGGGGCTCCTGCGCTGGAGTCAGGACAGCTGGAGAAGATCAGGGGTGACACCCAGGAGCAGGCTGTCAGGACAGGTGTTTTTTTAAATTTATTTTTTTTACAGGGACAGAGAGAGAGTCAGAGAGAGGGATAGATAGGGACAGACAGGAATGGAGAGAGATGAGAAGCATCAATCATTAGTTTTTTGTTGCCGTTGCGACACCATAGTTGTTCATTGATTGCTTTCTCACATGTGCCTTGACCGTGGGCCTTCAGCACACTGAGCAACCCCTTGCTGGAGCCAGAGACCTTGGGTCCAAGCTGGCGAGCTTTTGCTCAAGCCAGATGGGCCCGCCCTCAAGCTGGCGACCTCGGGGTCTCGAACCTTGGTCCTCTGCATCCCAGTCCGATGCTCTATCCACTGCGCACCGCCTGGTCAGGAAGGACAGGTGGTTTTCAAAGGTTGTTATAGTGGCAATAGTTGTGTTTTGTAAGTGACAAGGGACTGAGGGTGATAGGACTGGTGAGGGACATGCTAAAACCATAGATATGGGTCACTCCTTTTAAGTGAAAGCTAATCTAATAGGTGTTATAATTCCTTTTTATATTTTGGTAACTTCTTTTTTTCTATTTTAATAGAAATCTTCATATAATCACATGAGATTTTACATGACCTTCTCCCCCACCTCAGGACAGTTTTGTTTAAATTATATCAAAACAACTCTTCAGATGGTTGAAGTGATAGAAGTGTTTCAAGTATTTCTTTTTCCTAATCTGTTATCCACCCGTCAAGTTTTTGCTACTTAAGAAGAATTCAATATATTAATTAAAAAGTCATTTTAGATTTGGTTTAACAGGGAAGCAGAGGAGAAATAGCAGCCCTTTAGAGAATCGGTTGGCAGTGCTTTAGCTCTAAAATTGATTTAGATAAACACTTTGGAATCTGATGTGAGTAAATGCTGATGTATTTCAAGTTTCTTCTCAGTTGCCAAGTAGTTATTTGAGAATTAAGTCTGGCTTCGCTTTAAGAAACTTCTTGGGTATTGTGGAATTAGATGAATTGACCTTTTCTTTTTTTGATTTATTGATTGATTTTAGAGAGAGAGAGAGAGGAAGAGGAAGAGGAAGAGGAAGGGAGAGAGAGAGGTATACATGTCTTGTTCCACTTAGTTGTACATTCATTGGTTGCTTCCCTTATATGCCTTGACTGGAGATTGAACCTGTATCCTTGGTATTTGGGATGATACTCTTAACTGAGCTAACTGGGCTAAAGAAATTGACCTTTTAAGTTGATTGTGTATTTTGACATATCAGAAAACATCATTTTAAGATAGTTTTATTTTCAAACTTCTTCCAAGTAAGTGGCATTCATTATAACTCTCAGAGGCCTAGTACTGGGAATATTCATTCAGTTCTTCCCTTAAGTGAAAATATACATTTTGGTGACATTTATAGAATTTAGGTTTCCCAACCTTTAAGTACTACTAGAGCTGTTTACCAGAAGAATTGGTATGGTAAGTAGAGATTGATGGCCTTCTGTCATATGAATGATTGATCCTCATTTGGGGAGTATTTGAAGCTAGTGACCTGTGACAATACTGAAACTTCTCACAATCACTCTATTGATGGTTGCGGTCTTAGAAGAATTTGTGATCTTGTTTTGAATTGGTAGCATTAGTTTGTGCCCGGGTTTGTAACAGGGGTATTTCATTTGTTCCTGCCCTGTTTAGTTTGGGAATTGAAAAAGGATTAGTGCCTATTGGCCTATCCTGTGTTGCTTATATTTTAACTTGAATTATCTGGTCTGTCCATTCCTCTTGTCTCCTTCCCTTTGTCCTTCCTTCCTTTCTTCCTTTTTAATTGGCAACGTCAACATCCCCTTTGCTTAATTGTGGGGCGACTCAAGGAAGCAAGGAAAGAGTGCTCAGGGGAAGGAATGATAGGTCCATGCTGGCTTTTCTAAGTGAGGAATGACATGAGAACATAGAGGGGATAATGAAATTTAATTTTGGAATAGACCAAAGAGAAAATCCCTTCCTGCTCCTTTGTTTTACAGCTGGAGACCCTAACAGCCTAATTTGAAATGATTTGCCTGTGATCCAGAGGTCCTTAGACTCTCAGGCCCTATGATTCCTAATCAGTTCACTATTTTCTTCTGTTTACATCACACTGATTCCTCACTGATGGGAAGGAGGAAGTTAGAACAAGTATCAATTCAGTGAATTTTATAACCACCATCTTAATAAAGTGAAATATATCTCTATCTGGGAATACATTTACTATGTAGATATAGTAAAAGTCTTATTTATTCATTTAGAGATATTAAAATTATCTTTATATATATTTATTCACCAGGGCACGTTTATTTAACATATAAACCAGGCGATGTATAAACATAAAATAGCGTCACTTCCGCCATCAGCATTTTGCCTGGTCTGTTATAAACTGTATTTTTAATCTTTGGTTGTAACCTGTCAGTGAGGAGAGGTGTGTGTGTGTGTGCTTGTATACGTGCATGCACGTGCATGATGGAAAGTAAAAGGCAGAGGGGCAGCAAGTTGAGGGTGAAGAAACCTAGGAGGGTGAAGTAGATGAACCAAGTTCTGCACTATAGCCAGGTCCCATCTGCCAGGCCGATAACTTTAAAACACAGTGGCAACAGCATTCCTGTCAGTCTAGGTCCAAGCTGTCCTCTATGGTAGCCACTAGCCACCTGTGACTATTTAAATTTAAATTAATTAAAATTAAATAAATTTGGGGCAGGGAGAAGGATGAATAGGCAGTGATTAAGGCAGGGAAACTACTCTGTGTGATACGTGTTGTTATACATTGCCCAAACCCGCAGAATGTACATCACCAAAAGTGAACCCTAATGTGAACTCTGGACTTTGGGTCATAGTGGTGTGTCAGTGTAGGACCATCAGTTGGGACAAATGTATCACTCTGTGTGTAGGGGAGGGGATGTATGGGGAATCTCTGCCTTCCTCTCAATTCGGCCATGAACCTAAAACTGCTTTAAAACAATAAACTGTTTTAAAATAAAATATAGTTCCTCCGTTGCACTAGCTGCATTTCAAGTGCTCAGTAACTAGTTGTGGCTAGTGCTGCTGAGGACCTGTGGTTTTTTTTTTTTATTTTAAGTTTGTAATTCTCACTCAATAAAGTACTTTATTGAGTGGTGCAGATACAGACTATTTCTATCACCACAAAAAGTTTTGTTAGTGCTGGATGGTCATTTCTCAGAAATGTTAAAACTGACTAAATATTACTGTGATGGCTGTAAATGGCAGGAGGCCACCTCCTGGTAACATGGTAAGGCAGTACCACTGACTTAGAAGTTCAAAAAGACAGTGCTAACCTGGCTAAAAAATAATCTTTCATTTTTACTCTGTGTTCTCTTTGAATGCTGATTTATATTTTTAGAAGAACATTCATTCTTTTGTGTGTGTGCTGAAATAGACCCCCCCCCTCCAATTGTCGGAAGATAGTTTTGAGGCATGAGTTTTTATCTTACTTATTCTGGAATGTTCTTATGATTACTGTAAACAAAAGAGAATCCTTGCAAATGAAATTAAGTATATTCATAATGATTGTCAAAATGTCACATTTTCTTCCCCCCCCTTTTTAAAGTTTTTCATTGATTTGAGAGAGACAGAGAGAGGAAGGGGAGAGAGAGAGAGAGAGAAAGAGAAGGGGAAAGAGAGAGAAAGAAGCATCAGCTCATTGTTCCACTTAGATGTTCCATTTTTAGTTGTGCATTCATTGATTGCTTCTATTACCTGCCCTGACTGGGGATTGAACCCATGACCTCAGTGTGCCCAGACAATGCTTTATTTACTGAGCTACCCTGCCAGGGCCGAAGTGTTACATTTCCTTAAAAAATCACTTCAGAGTCTTGGGTTGGATGTGGTAGCCAGAATCACTTCAGTTTATCTTCTTTTACGCTGTGGAAAGGGAACTGACTAGGTCTTTTTTTTTTTTTTTAAATAAAGTTTCAAAAAATTGTGAAATTAA
Source organism: Rhynchonycteris naso (assembly GCA_037038555.1). Classification (NCBI taxonomy): domain Eukaryota; kingdom Metazoa; phylum Chordata; class Mammalia; order Chiroptera; family Emballonuridae; genus Rhynchonycteris; species Rhynchonycteris naso. The sequence goes on from CM072997.1 coordinate 66,784,271, forward strand.
CTCTATCAATTTGAGTCACTTAAACCATATGTTTTGAATTATGGTCCCTTCTTTTACTTTGGGCTTAAAACATTTCAGTATTTGAGTACTTATAGGATTAATGGTTTATCCTAACTTATATATAACAAATAAAACATCCAGTATTGTAAGTACTGTACCTTAATAGAAATTCAAATTTATTGCCCACTCTTTGGGTATGCTCTGTTAGGGAGGGGAATTTGTGACTGAGGGGTGGAAAAAGATCTGTGTGGGGAGATGAACTGGATTTAATTTTGGGCAGTTTGGGAACAGCCTCTAATTTTTCTCATTTAGTGTCCCTTGGGTGACTGGGGCCATAAAAGAGAATGTTTTACTATGTAATCCTTTTTTATTTTTCCACATAGATGCCCTTTCAAGTTTCTGGAGCCCTAAACCCAGTGCCTGACCTTCAGCAAGGGTTGTTGTGGAAACATTTTTAACATGGCACCTTTCCTGGGCATGTTGGTGGCCGAGCGAGGGCAAGGAAGAAGTGTTTCTGTGTAGTTTCAAATTGTGATCATTAGGACAAACTCAGTATTTTTGGCATAAGGCAAGATCCGAGCTAGATTGTTTATCTTCACTAACGTAAATATTCATTAGTTGTTTAAAAAGTGACAGTCTCTAGGGCTAAGACATAATGAGCGAGCCTCCCAGTTCATCGGTAACCATCTTTCTGTTTCTGTGGAAACAGCAAGACATTTTAAGAGCCATGATTTCGTGTCCTGCTCTTTAACACTCTTTAGAAACAGACAATGGAGGTTCTGGCCAGATGGCTCATTGGTAGAGCATTGGCCCAGCATGTGGATGTCCTGGGTTCAGTGGTGGGATTCAAATAATTTAACAACTGGTTCTCTGTACTAATGACCATTTTAAGTATAAAAAACCCCCGATATACCGAAAGGCAGTTTATTATTTCATGCATTTAATACTTAAATAACAACAATAAAAGAGGTACACAAAACTAGATTATAAGAGTTTTAAAATATTAATGGAAAAATATTAATACCTGAAAAAAACAATAAAACTGTTATTTAAAATGTTTCCATATTGCTTTCTGATTGGCGTCCTCACTTGCAATTGTCTTTGCTTTTATCTGAGCATCATTGGCTGTGTGATTTATCCTTAACCATCTTTTATTGTAGGAGTAGGATCCCATTCTTTTTCCTATGGATGTAGTGAACATTACTATGGGTGCTTAGAATATGCTGTTGCACAGATGAGCATTAAAAAAGAGTAAGGAATGGCCTGTGGTGGCGCAGTGGATAAAGCGTCGACCTGGGAACACTGAGGTCGCCAGTTCAAAACCCTGCACTGGTCTGGTCAAGGCACATATGGAAGTTGATGCTTCCAGCTCCTCCCCCCTTTCTCTCTTTCTCTCTCTCTCTCTCTCACTCTGTGTCTTCTCTCTAAAATGAATTAATAAATAAATTTTAAAAAAGAGTAAGGAATGTAAATTTGTGATTTCCACATTGGGGGGCTGCCCAGGCACCCACTCTAGAGAGAACCCTGATTACAAGTGCCATTTTAACAACTGGTTCGCCGAACTCAACAAAAAATTAGATACCAGTTCTACTGAACTGGTACAAACTGGCTAAATCCTACCACTGCCTGGGTTCAATTCCCAGTCAGGGCACACAGGAAAAGTGATCATCTGCTTCTTCATGCTTCCTCTTCACCCTTCTTTCTCTCTCTCTTCCTCTCCTGTAGCTGTAGCTCAATTGTATCAAGTTCATCTGTACCAGCACTGAGGATAGCTCTGTGGAGCCTCCGCCTCAGGTGCTACAAATAGCTTGGTTGCGAGTGTGGCCTCAGATGGGCAGAGCATCAGCCCCAGAGGGAGGTTGCTGGGTGAATCCTGGTCAGGGAGCATGTGGAAGTCTGTTTATCTCCCCTCTGATCACTTGGAAAACAAGAGAAAAAAAAAAAAGAAATAGACAATGGAGGCAGCTTTATAGCTTATATATTTGCTTAAATAGCCTTAAAGGCTAAGGGGGATAGCTGATGTGCAGTTGCTGGAACAGATGCAAGTTACAGTCAGGCACTTGTTTTGCTGTGCTTACAGACAATAGCCCCTCTAGTTCCCATAGTAGGAGTGAATTGTTCTCAGTTGTGTGGTGTTTAAAAATTAAATATTCCTATATCTCTTGGAACTCCTTAGAAGCATGAGAGTGACAAAAATATGAAATGTAAACTATATGAGGGATAACTGACTTTAAAATTGATCATATCAGAATTTATTCTGTATAAGGAAGTATTGTTTCCTTCAAGGGCACAGGATGGGAGAGTGTCCACTTAAACGTTATAGCTACATTTTAGTTTGAATTTTAAAAATTAACCATTTTTTATCAGCCTTCCTATGAAGAAATGAGACTAATTTCCTAATGTGACATTCATTTGCTCTTAGGATATTTCCAGAAATGTTTTAAGCAGTTGTGGCTTTACGGGAATAATTACTTATGCTGTTAGTTGTTTAAAGTCAGTTTTGTTTACAATTATTTTTAATAGATTCTGCACCACTACTTCATGGAAGTAATGAAATCATCCAGGACTGTGGTTTGAAATGTCAGTGAACTGTTTTTCTAGAGGTAGAGATAGCAAGAGCCAATGGTGGACTGGGAGAATGGGGGTAAAGTGGGGGGTAAGATTTCAAGGTCAGCTCTGTAAAGCCAGAGACAAGTCGGGAGCACTGAGCAGCAAAGGCTAGCCGAAGCCTCAGAAGACCTCAGACCTGAGCAAGAGTGAGTAAGAGAGACAGAACTCAGGAGCATAACCAAGTTTTAACTTTTCTGGGGTTTAGCAAGGGGTCAAGGCAAGTAGGGACAATGTAATTTTTTTCCAGAAAGTTTTAGTGGCGGCATTTTGTAGAGGAGGGCACCTCACTTGAAGCTTTGCCTCCAACCAAGGGTGCCTCTGACATGCTGAAAGCCTAAGTTCTCTGAGTGGGGATTCTGACAATCTCTGTATCAACTATGCATAGCTGTGTAACAAACCACCCCAAAATTTAGTGGCTTAAAATTATGACCATTTTATTTGGTTACTATTCTGTGGGTTGGCACTTTGGGCTTGTCTGGGCTAGGCAGTTCCTCTGCTCCCATGGAGGGCCAGGCTATGGCCAGCGGGGCTGGGGCAACCTGTTTTAAGATGGTCTTACTTGTGTGAGTGGTGGTTGATTCTGGCTGTTGGCTGGCCCTCCCTGTCTACTGGTTCCTCCTCGTCTTTTTTGCTTGTCCTTTATTCCTTATCTATAGCAGGGTTCCAAGATAGCTGGCGTTAAGCTGCCAGGACTCTTGAGGCCGAGGCTTGGTAGTCACACAGTGCCACTCTGCCTCATTCTGTTGGTTAGAGCACATCACAAGGCCAGCTCAGATTCCAGGGAAATTGACTTCCCCACTTGTTGGGAGGCATGATAGAATCACATGGCTAAGGGACAGATTTACAGGGATAGGAGGAATTCTTACTGCCATCACGACAAACTCTTGATCACAGTTGCTTTATTTCCCTCAAGGAGGATGAATATACAGCATCTGTTATTCACTGAACTTTTGTTTTTACCTTCTGATGGGGGAGCTAAACCTCCAGTGATCTTTACCCTGGGGGTTGTCATGTGGTTGACTATAGGTTTTGTAAACTAATTTGCTGTGTGAACTATTCATCAGAGTGACTTTTGCTCAAAAAGTGACTTTAGAAATGTATAATTTGCTAAAAATTTAAAGGTGTTAATTCCAGTGTGTCATTTGAAGGGTGAAGGTGTGTGTGTGTGTGTGTGTGTGTGTGTGTGTGTGTGTGTATGTTGCTGATTTATTTTAGCTTTGAGGTGTTTTATTCCAGACTGACCTTATTAAACCTCAGCACCACGTTAAAAGTGTAGCTTGTTTGCATGCGTTTGTAATATTCTTCCTGCTGCGTATCAGTCAGCGAAGTAGACCTATCACAGCCCTAAAAATAATATGTCAGTTTAAGGGCAGATTGGCGCGTAGACAGTTAGGAACGTTTCTTTACTTTGAAGTCAATCCAGCAATATTTTACTGCCAGTTATATTGTCCTTTAAAAAAAAAAGAATTGCCATCCTACTAGAATAAAATGATAAGAAGCCTAATAGTAGTTATTGACAGAATTTTCCCATTTTTCTGTAGTCAGTCATACACTAGTGGCGGAAAGCGTGGATGGGGCAGAGCTGTGCAAGTGTATCATTTGTTAAATTGCAAAGTTTCTGCGTAAAGGCCTTATAAAATATATGCTTTTAGATGTGGGAATAAGATTGAATGATTGAATGTTTTCTTTATAAATTTACAGATTTAAAAGCTAAGTGACTTGCCTTTTATTTCAAAAGGGAGGAAGATCTGTACATGGATTAGAATTGAGGAGTGCCCTTTCTGTGCTTGGCCAACACCTCTTTCTCATGTAAGGTAGAATGAGAAAAGGACGTTACCTAGACCTCTGAGTTATACATATATATGTCCAAGCTGATTTTATCTTAAACTTCCCAAATATTACACAAGTAATTTAAATGATCATCATAGAAAATGTGTATAATACAGAGGAGTAAAGAGAAATGTCACTAGCTACCTCATCACCCAGGGCAAGATACTGTTTGAATTTTGGTGTTAGAGTGTAATTTTAAATGGGATAGGACTTTTTTTTTAAGAAAAAGTAAATTGATGTTTTTGGACATTGATACTTTTTAGCATTTCCAGAACTTTCACATTTATTTTATTTAAAGTAAGAAAAATATACCAGTCTTAGGGTACTACCTGCTTAGCAAAGTGATTTGTTTCTTGTGAATTTGGTGTACACTGAGAGTCAAGCATATTTTATGATTACTGGACAGAGTACAGTGTGTCCGTAAAGTCATGGTGCACTTTTGACCACTTTACGGACACACTGTATATACGGGTATTTTTCTTATACTCAAAAGTTTGCAGAATCCCAGAATACATTTACTAATGAAGCCTAACACCTTTATTACAATTTAGTATTTCTTAGAAGTGTCTGTTATACTTTGCCTTTTGTGCCCTGGGTACCATGGATTACCTTATTATGATATTTGGCACTGTACTCAGTAGAAATTATGAGACAGAGGGAAGTTAAGAGTAAGTAACTTTCTAATTGTGGGTACATTTGAGTTCAGTAATGGCTTCTAGATTTCACACTGACCTTTCATATCAAACACAGAGCTGGCAGTGTGAGAATTTTCTAGGTTGGTTAAATGTGATCTCTTTTTGTAGAACTAGCTATTGATTTCATGTGAATGTGCGAGAAATGAATCCCTACGAACTTAATTTGATGATCTGAATGTTGAATTCTTTTGTTTTCTAAATTTCATAGTATTTTAAACAACATTGTTATTGGCATGTCTAGTCTTTATTTTATTAAAATGTTTTTATTTTTATTCACTGAGAGGAGAGGAGAGGAGAGGAGGCAGAGAGACAGAGTCTTGCATGCGCTTTGACCAGGATCCACCTGGCAAGCCCACTAGGGAGCGAAGCTCTGCCCATCTAGGGTGTTGCTCCATTGCTCAGAGATTGAGGCCTTCTTAGTGCCTGAGGCAGAGGCCATGGGGCCATCCTTAGTGCCTGGGGCCAACTTGCTCCAATCTATCCTTGGCTGCAGGAGGGGTGGAGGGAGAAGCGAGAGAGGGAGAGGTAGAAAAAAGCAGATGGGCGGTTCTCCTGTGTGCCCTGACCGGGAATCGAACCTGGGACATCCAAATGCCAGGCCAATGGTCTACTGCTGAGCCAACTGGCCAGGGCTAATGCATTCTTAGTTTTTAAAGATTTTTTTACTTACTGATTTTTCAAGAAAAGAGAGAGAGGGGCGAGAAGTGAGAAGCATCAACTTGTGGCACTTGCTTTCTGTATATGCCTTGACTGAGCAGCCCAGATCTTTGAACCTGTGACCTTCAGCATTCTGGGTCAATGTTTGATCCACTGTACCGCCACAGGTCATTAAAAAGATTTTAAACTACAGAAAAAGCAACCCTCAATTATTATTTTCCAGAGATTCCCCTTTGTGGTCATTTTGGTGTGTATCCTTCTAGACATCTTTTGTGTATACATATATGTACACAGATCTTTAGCTAGGCATATGATTCTACAACTTATATAAACTTTATTTCTACAGAGTAATATACATTATGTATATATTTTACTTCTTTGTATTTCTGAATATATTTATAGTAAAATATACACCTTACAGATACTCACAGTTATCACTCTAGACCATTTCTCATAGATCCACTTCATTAAAAAGTATGCCAGTTTATTTCTATTCTGGGCCCACCTCATGGAGTTACTTTAATCCTTTATTGACTAACTGACTGATGCCTCCAGGTTTCTCTATTTCTGTGAGACAGTATTCAGAAGGAGGATTGCAGGGAGAAACGGTGTTGCATTTGTAGTTATGAGAGATACTGTGAAAATTTTCTCCAATTCATTTTGCTAATTGTCTTCTTAGTTCCCGTTTCTGCCTTAAAGGTAAAAGGGAATTAGACTGAGAAGGCATCTTGCCTTACTCCCTACTTGACCCAGACCTAAAATATCTGAGACTGTGAAGAGAAAGTGGATGGAGTGAGGTCTTGGTGGATTGGAAAAAAGAAAAATTATCGTCTGAGTTTAGGAAATGAAAGTTGCATCATTTTATGGACCCGGAATATGAAATGTCATGAAATTTAAAACTGTGAACAAATCTATGGAAAGATTTTTCTGAATTGGTGAAAAGTCTAGAGTATACAATTAAGAAATTTGAATAATATAGCCTTTTGGTTGCAAGGACCAAGGACTCACTAAAATTCCCCACAAGTAAATAGGACATTTCTTATAAAGATAGATGTGGGAAAAAAAATAATAAAGATAGATGTGGGGCTAGGAAGGCAGGAATCTCTTCCTTAATCCTAGATTTCACAGCAGCCCTGGAAATACTGAGCATCTAGGTCTTTGGAAATTGAAGTCAACTGTATTTTCATGAACCCTGGAAATGGATGAGACCTCAGCAGAGGGAATTGCCACCTCATATCTGGGTCCTCTGACCTGGACGTGACCTAGTCAGTCCGTGTGCATGCATCTACCTTTGTTCATAGCTACCTGTTCATCTCCTTCTATCCTGTAGTTTCTGCTGAGTCAGAATTTTGGCTCATTCAGAGCCTTTATGGCCCTTACAGCTTTCCTTTTCCTCTTCCCCTTTTAGTCATAGCTACGGGTGCTAATTGCTGTATTCTCTCTCTGTTTCACAATTTTAATCCCAAAGATTGAGAATCCAGTTTTTACCAGGGTTCCCTCTATAGGACACCTGCCAACCTATGAATTGCTCCTGTAAGCCTGAGTGCTGTCCTCCTCTAAGGGTTGGTAAGGGTGTAACATGGAAAGCTCTTGCCTGTGAAGGGGAAAGGGGACTTGAGTGTTGTGGCAGGTACTACAAGTTAGTATTTATGTATCATTACGCTTAGGTAAGGAATTTATCCAAAATGTAATCGTGATTAATGTAGCTTGTTGCTAAAAGTATTTATACTTATGAGTGGCTTAAAAAACAGTTCTTTCTTTAAAGTCAGTAAATACTTCCCTGGGAAGCATCCTCCCTTTTCCATGTGGAGTGTAAATTGGGAAAATCTGTGCCCTGTCTCAGTTGTAAAATATCTTCAATTCTGAAATACTGATGCCCAGATTATAAAATAATGGTTGTTCCTTTCTGCTGGACTTAAAAAGTACTGTGAAATAGTTCATTCAGTTTATGTAATGATGATGAAGTTCTGAAAAATGTACCTGGAATCCGCTACAACTCATTTTTTTTTATGTGGATGGGTTTATCCCAGATGCATCTTCTCAGATGTATATCGGGAAGAGTATGGGGTCCTCCCTAATTTCCTTAGGTGTTTGGCACTTCGTTGCTTCAGAGATGAAAGGTTGTTGATATTTCTCTGCAAGGAAGATTTCTCTTAGATCCTTTTTTTCTTCCTCAGAGTCCCAGTCAGTGCATGCCCCCGCCTTTCCCCCTCTGTTCTCCCTCCTCAGCCCGGGTCTGCTTCTCCTTCAGATTAATGGCTGGTGGGTTTAGTGATTCAGTGACTCTTGAATTCTTGAGTCCTTAACTTTGGTGTCCATGTCTCTTAGCATCCCAAAGGGCAGTTTCCCTGTTATTTTAAAAAATGTGAACCATGCTCATAAAATGCTGTTTTAATTTGGTTTCAGATCACTTAAAATGTAATCTGATTTGAGAGGCATCATTTAAGCTCCTGTTTCCCAGAAAGTTCTGATTATCATTTTGTAGGAACTTCTGTTAGGTGAAAGAAAGACGAACAACATAGTTGCCTTCAGAAAAGACAACCAAATGGTCTTATTTCATTTTGGAAAGTTTCTTCTCGTGGTCTTGAATTCTGTGTTTTAATCTATTTTAAAAAATCTTTTAGCACATAAGCAAAATTAAATATTGTTTTATTAAAGTGCAGTGCTTTATTATTTAGGAGAAAAATCTTGTAATTACATTTTAGCAAGGACTTGTATAATTTAAATTTTTATTTGACAGCCTGATCTTAGCTGATAGGCATGTTAATCTTTATTGGATTGCTTTGGTGGGGAATTGAAAATGACCTAGTGCCTAGCTCACAGTGCGTTCACAAATGTGCCTTATTTTATAGGTTTTCATTGTGTAAATTTTCCTGCATTTTGTTCAAGTATAGATTTGAATGTTTGTCTGATTACCAGGTTTAAAGAAAAAGTTAATCATTTTTCATTTGGGCTATATGTCCCCCTTGCTTCCTTTTTCTTTAAATGCTGGTGTGTGTGTGTGTGTGTGTGTGTGTGTGTGTGTGTGTAGCGAGCTGTCCTTTTATCAGTTACTTTGTAGCATGATAGTGCTCTAGGAAAGGGAATTTTCTTGTTTTATAAGAATTTCCAATTCTTTTCTACTTAGGTTTAATTTTCATTACATTTTTTCTTTCTCCCTTTGAAAGTACCAAAGGGTGCGTAAGAATGATTACATACATATATTATATACAACTATTATCATTTTTATGTGTATAGAATCAAAAGATATAGGTGCATAAAATTATATATGACCAAAGAAAATTTATAAGTTATTTGACTCTTGGGGGAAAATTTCATTATATATTTTGAGAGATAGTAATCTTTGGGGAAAAAAACTGAGAATTAAAATTCTGGGGGTGGTTTCTTCTATAACAGGAAGATTGGAGGACAGGTAAAGGTGATTCTGGGACAAAGCTAGGGAGCACCTGTTGTGTGCCAAGGACTGAACCAAGTACTTCACATCCTTCATGTCTCATCCTTACCTCCTTCCTGCCCGTTGGTACGATCAGCTCAATTTCACAAATTAGGAAGCAGACGTGGATGATCACATAATCTTTTGAAGGTCACACACAACTGGATCTGAGCCCAGTGATGTCTGGTCACAAAGTCCCTGCCCTTTCCCAGGGTTCTCTTTGCCTCTTCTGCTGTTGCTATCTGATCTGCCTTTAGGATTCTCAAGCTGTCCAGGTGAGGAGTCAATTTCTAGAAGGAGACCCGCAGTTTTTAAAGCAGCATCATGTAGCAGTTAGAGCTGAAACTTGCCCATCAAGCTGACCTGGGCATGGATTCCTCTGGTGTCACAAACCAGCTTTGTGACTGAGCCAGCTTCTTGGCCTCATTGTGCTTCGTGGCATTTCATTATTAAAATTTATATTTTCCACACCAGTGGGCCTTTCTATTGGTATAGATAATTGACTATTCACTGACTTAGAGAATTCAGTAAACTTTAGTTAACACTTCTTATGTGGTCATTAAGGGAGATAAACTTCACCCTTTAAGCCTTTTAATTTAGTGATAACTTTTTACATAGTATATATCTAATATTTTAACAGGTTTCTTTTATGTTGTTAAAAAGGATGAATCTTATAATAACTTCAGCACTGATTTAAGCATTTCCCAAATGGAAGATCACGGACAGATGTGCCTATATTCCAAAGCAATTTTTTGTGCTCTTAAATAAATGAATGCTACTGCATCAGTTGAAGTGGCTCTGGAAATTATACGGGAGGATAAGGAATTTTTTAAAATGTCCTCTACTATTCGACCTCTCATCCTGTCTTCTCTATCATACAAAGTACCTAAGAATTTAATAAATACTTGCACAAAGCAGCAGTTTTCATGGCCTATATCATCTACTTGAATCAATGACAGGGACATTGAGAGGTTTAAAAAGTTATTAAAATTAATGCTGACCTGTTGACAACTGTAAAGAACACAGAATTCTGGCAGTGAACCCAAATACATTTCTTTTTAGATGAGAAAATTGTAGGGCTTTGCTCATATACTTCACACCATTGAGACCTGACTAAATTATTCAACTCAAACACCAGACTATTAAATATTTAAAAGAAAAAAGCCATGCAAACACATCACTCTCTAAACACTCCTGTAATACCCTGGAATCGCCTGGTAGGTGGTACGAGGCTAAGTATTGGTTAAGAAAGCTCTTGCAAGTTGGAGAAAGTGGAAGCATGCTTCTCAGAACATGAGAAGAGGACGGGGAGAATGACGAGTCTATTCTTTAGAAAGACCTGAGCACTTGTGAGCTGGCTGCTGGTCAGAATTTCTCCCTGTCTGTGCTTATTTCATCAGAAGCGAGGTTGATTACACTCCATCTGTTTAGTTGGTGTGTTTTGAGATCCACCGTGTGCCAGTCATTGCTACGTCTTGGTGACATAAGGAGGAAGCTCTTTTTGGGGTCTGACATTGAGGAACTTAGAAAGTTTAGATATGAAAACAGAAAGGGACCCAATTATACCCCAGTGAGGCAATGCTCTGTTGGAGGTGTGTATTCAGTCTTTCTGTTCTTCTTTTTTATTTTGTGTGTCACAGAGACAGAGAGAGAGACAGAGAGGAGCAGATAGGGACAGACAGGAAGGGAGATGAGAAGTATCAATTCTTTATTGCAGCATCTTTGTTGTTCATTGATTGCTTCTCATAAGTGCTTTGACCGGGGGGCTGCAGCAGACCGAGTGAGCCCCTGCTCAAGCCAGCGACCTTTGGGCTCAAGCCAGCAACCATGGGGTTGTGTTTATGATTCCATGGTCAAGCCAACGACTCCGTGCTCAAGGTGGTGAGCCCATGCTCAAGTTGGAGACACCTTGGGGTTTCGAAGTGGGTCCTCTACGTCCCAATCCAACACTCTATCCACTGTGCCTCTGCCTGGTCAGGCAGTCCTTCCCTTTTTCATCAACAGCAATCACATATTGTCAGAATCCGAAAGGAAGGAATTTCAAATCCAATTTGTGAAATTCCTGCCACCTGCTGTGTTCTGTGACATTTGTTCCAGGGCAGAATTGTAGTGATAGATAGACAGGACAGATATTATGATCAATATTGTTAATTCTTTGCATAAAAACAATTTCTCTGGTTTAGTACTGTCTATAGAAATGTGGATTAAATGCTAGTATTAGTTAAATATACAAGGTGGGGCAAAAGTAGATTTATAGTTGTGAGTACACGAAACATGGGTTTATTCTTGTTATTTATTAATATATAATTTCTCATATGAACAACTATGTAACCTACTTTTGGCCCACCCTGTGTACAGAAGCATGTGTATATGTATAGATATGTCTGGCTTTTTGATGTGCATGTAATAACGTCATGCTTTTATCTTATATAGTACGTAATCCGTGGACTCTGAGACAATCAGTGTTTAAACTTCCAACAAGGAAGAGAAATAATGAAAAGGAACAATGGTTTTTTGTTTTCCCAGTAACTAAATTTGCCATTGTTCTGAGAACTCAACAAATGACTACAGGATGTGAAATTTATCAAGAACAAAGGTATCCTGGTTGTAGTGGAATTTTTTACCTCCCCTTATCCTGTTCACATGTCTCCCTGTGTAGAAATGAACAGTTTACTATGATTTAACCAAGTTAACAAATAATTTCAGTACAAAAGAAATGGACGGGGGAAACAAAAAGAAGAATTATTTCTGACTCTGTCTTCCAGATCAGCATTCGATGTCAAAGATTTTTGCCTTTTACTGGAAAAATATTTTTCTGTATATCAGGTGGCCCACTATGAAATAAAACCCCTCCATCAGTACAGCCTGGATTTAATTGGAGGCACTTTAATTGGCAGTCAGTCAGGGTGTATAATCTTATTCTTTAATCTCCTCAGTTTCATACATGTACAATTACATTGTCCTTGACAATTTAAATAAAAAGTTTTGTTTTTGTTTTCTTTTCATCCAAAAGAAACTAAAGTATTTAGAGGAGAACAATTTAGAACCAGAACTTTGCTTAGAAATACTGGCTTTCATTTTATGGACTGTTTTCCTTGATCCAGTTGAAATGTGTCACTGTTGATTTTCATGTTTCTGTGGCATTGCCTGTGCGTTTAGTGGCTGTGGAAACAGTGTTGTATCTGTGTTGCTCATTAACTCTTATACTTTGTTGCTGTTGTATTAACAGCTGCTCTGTCAGTGCTTTATATGCATGTCTCATTTAATACTCACAAAAAGCCAATGAGGAAGCCAAAACCTGAAGATTAAAAAACACTGTCAGGGTCTGACTTAGTTTCTGTCCTTTAATGCACTTCTTCTTCACCATTACTGCAGCAGAGCCCAGAGCGGTCCTCTCTCTGCCCGGGAGAGCTCTGACCCGGGAGGAAAATCCCGTGACGGACACAGGCTCTGCGTCACTGTCAGAATGCTTTGTTAGCCGGTTACTGTAGCTGCTCATCGCGGTGTTTCGTTTCATCTCGTACATTTTCTCACATTGAAGTTTATTGTCAGGATTATTCAAATACACAAGGACATGATGACTCTCCATCTCCTTTCTGCGTGAATGCTCCATAGTGCACCGTTCTGTTTCCACAGTAAGATAAGCAAGTAAAGGTTCACATGGTATAGTTTAGAGTAGCTAGTGAATCAAAGTTAGCAGTATGCAGTTATTAAAACTTGATAACAGCCAGAAAAATAGGTTCAGGAAACTTCATTTTCTGTTCCCAAGCCTGGATTCGTGTTAGACAACACTGGGGTTGCTAGGAAAGCAATTGAAAGACCAAAGGTTATTTTTTCCGAGAGAGGAGTGCTTGCTACAGAGCAGCTGGAGAGATTAGAGATGAGTTAGAAGTGTTCTTTAGTGCAGAGTGTCTGTCTGAGTGGCACTGGGTTTGGACAGTGGAGGACAGGAGACTTACAAACATCCCTCCGATAGGAGGGAGGTGAAAGAAACGGAAGGAAAGCCTCCCTCTCCTGGAGGAAGGGATTGGCGGGCACTGGGCTGTGCGACTTCAGCACCGGGTGCGAGGAAGACCCCTTAGTCATGACTTACCTGTGCTCTCCAGGCAGCTGACCAACACAGTGAGAGTTCAGTATGTATGGAAAGTATCTGAACAGATAAATTATCTGAGATTTCTCTCTCTCTCTCTCTCCACGTACTGAACATAAAGAGAGACGTTTGGCCCGCCAAGGCCCAAGTGAACCTCCACAGACACTACTTTTGCTGGTAGGGCCTTGTGCAGTCAGCTGCCTGGAAGAGGTGACACACGGAGGCCCTGTGAAAGTGAGCTTTCTCGAGACATTCTTTTGGGAGTTTTCTCAGTTTCTGTGGGTCTGTACAAATTACTTGCCTAATCTGGATGCCCGGGGCAGGCCACAGAACCCTCTATGAAAGTGAAACAAAGTCTCTGCTGTCCCGTGGGCTCAGCGCGTGGCAGCAGTGGTGCAGAGGGTTCGGGAGAGAAGGTCTGCTGGGCAGACACAGGCCTTGGCGGGTCCTTTGTCCCTCATTGTTCCCACCAGCAGGAGTCATACCTGTAACTTCCATTGTTTGCCTCCTTAGTGTTGATGCTATATTATACGATGTTTATGTGATCCTTATATATTCTAGTATTTTCAAAGTAGTGAAAATGTAAGTGATTTGCTGTTAGTACTGTATTTCCCCATGTGTAAGATGCTCCCATGTATAAAACACACCTTAATTTTGGGGCCCGAAATTTGGAAAAAAAAGTGTTACGTAAAGTTATTGAACTCAAGTTTTATTCATCATAAAATTCATACAACTCCTCATCTGCACAAAAATGCAGGGAATGCAAATAAAAAAACGACAACCACTGTGTAAGACACACCCAGTTTTTAGACCCCAAATTTTTTGTAAAAAGGTGCGTCTTATACATGAGGAAAGATAGTAAGTTATTTCTGTCTAAATCTTGATGCTAATGTGAACTTGACCTTGAAGTCAGTACTTATGCTTTAAAAAATATATTTTTTTAAATAGAACACATTAGTTTCCAGGGCTGGCCTTGAGATCTATATCTGCATGTCTGTATCTTCTATATGAATCGCCTTCTCTGATAATGAAGGTTAATAAGAAATTGAACCAGGTAGATCTACAATTGAATGAATTCTCTCTGTGACTTAAGGAATTATGTGACACATTTACCTTCCAGGCCCCTTTAATGTTCTTAGCTAACATGGGGGAGTGGGATGCTTTGGAAGATACTGGCAGGGCTGCAGTGAAATGCATAATCACTTACTTGGGTTTTGGGAGTTTGTCCAGATTCATAAGGAAATGTCTTGTGGCAATACAGCAGGCCTAAGAGAAGTGTCCTTCGCCGACACAGCACATCTGCCGTGGCACCCAGGCTGACTTTTTAGAGTTTTGTCCTTAGACACGGCTGGGGAAAAGTTCCCTGTGCTGAGCAGGGGCAGGTTGAGCAGGTAGTCACCAGGCTGGCGAGCACCTGATGCAGGCATGACAGAGACCTCCATGGCAGATCTGAGTCCTCTCCTGTTCTTGGGATCAGCTCTGGATAAGGGGGGCCCTCGTGGAATGAGCTTCGACTTTAGAAGGTTGAAAGCACATGCGTATGTCTTCCTTTGAACATATAACAAGGTTGGCTTATAACAATGTTTCATTGCTGAAAGGCTTGGATTTCTGTAAGATTTGCTCAAGCTAAAAATGCTGATTTGCCACTATATTAGATAATTCACTTCCCTGAAAAATGACATTTAGCCTTTTCCGGACAGCCGTGACCCAGGAATTTCTTGGAGGAACTCCAAGGAAATTTTTAAACAGCCAAACACTACTTGTCCCTTGGTGCACACTTCTGTCAAAATAAATTAGACTGGTAAGTCATAAATTAGGAAAATATTTGGTGACTTGTGTTTATTATTTAACAAGTAGAATAAATAGCTGGCCTCAAGAAAATAAAAAACAAACAAAAACCCAGTCCCGGGTTGCTTGACAGAAGATCTTTTTGCCGTTTGTGAACAGTGAGGACATGCAGGCTCTGGGGGGCGGCAGCCTTTCCTCCCTCCGTCATGCTCTGATTTTAGTCACTGCTCCCTTGCATCTTTCGTTGGTAACCTTGCCCCCTGTTGCCCCTGACCTGTGGATTGGGTGGGGAGGTGGAAGCCTGGGAGGGAAGGGCATGGGAGCCCTTTCCATATCTCACTGTTTATTTCCCTTCTTTCTTCCATGTTGCGAAGTTTCTCCTTACTTTGCTTTTATCAAGTCTGTGAATGACTCCCTTTGTCAGGCTTATTGAAATGCCCTGTGGGACGGATGCTATGCAGAAAAATAATTTGATTGCATAACTGCCCAGTCCTTAGAGATGCCAGATCGCCCTTGGCACAGGAACAGACCCTCCTCTCTGGCAGGTCCTATGAGAGTGGGGCGCAGTGCATCTGAGAGGTGGCTCTGTCCTCCACCCAGTACCACGGGGATGACCTTTACCCCAGCTCTGATAAAAGGCTTATTTTAGATTTCTGAAATGCCCGTCTTTCCTTAGCCCAGAAGGCAACGTTTCCTTGTGTCTGTTTGCCCTGCATGATTCTTTCCAGCTGCTGTTTCTTCACAAATGTCAAGTTTGTCTTTCCTGTGTCACCTTGAGGCAGCTGATAGTCGTTTCTAATTATGAAAAAGGGCAGTCTTTGAGTTTATTTTGATGAAAACAAAATCCCAGAGAACTCTATTAGGTACACTGTAATTGGGCAGGTGATACATTGGTGTTTGGAGTTTGGAAAATAGATCTAGAGAGCGTTTTTGGCATGGTTCTTGAAGGAGCCAGAAGCTCCAAGGCGAACTTCATGGACTCATTACCGACACTGAGTGTATCCTCTGAACTAAGTCCAGGCCTTTAAACTTAATACCAGACAGCCAGGCCAGGCGGTCACTGGACTTAGGGAAGGGCCATCTTGGGGCGAAGCATCATACAATCGACTTCTATACAGCTAACCTTTTTTTATTTTTTTCCCCCCTCTGTAAAATCAAATTAAAACAACTTCAGTTTGGTGGTAGTGGGCATGGAAGGGGTTTCAGCGCGCTCTGGCGGTTTGGTGGAAGCAGTATGGCTGGGAAGCAGTTTGCAAGGATGCATATAAAATAGCTCCTAGAGCCACAGTTATTTCAGAATAGGCTTTGATTTCGGTATAGACAGTTGCATATCATGTTTGATACTTTATTATGGAACTTTCAGTAATTGGCATATTAATTATGATCAAATAAATGAAGTTGAAAGTGTATGGATCTTCGTACCAGCCTAGAACTTCAAAATGATAAAGGATGGTGTATACTAATAAGAGAGTTCCAAGATATATGCCAGTGGGTAGAAGCAGCAGTAGAATACAAGAGAATATCGTTTACTTATTTTTTATTTTTTTAAAATTCTTTTAGAGAGAGGCAGGGAGAAGGAGAGAGAGAGACAGAGACGGGAACGTCAGTCTCTTCCTGTGTGTGCCCTGACTGGGGATTGAACTGGCAACCTCTGTGCTTCAGGTCCATGCTCCAACCTACTGAGCTATTTGACCAGCGCTTAAGTTTTTATTGACTGATTGATTTTTAGAGAGACAGAGAGAGGAAGGAAGGGGAAGAGAAGCATTCATTTGTTGTACCACTCAGTCGTTCCTTCATTGTTTGCTTCCCATTTGTGCCCTGACTGGGAATTGAACCTGCAACCTTGTCATTTTGGGACATCGATCTAACCAATTGAGCTAACTAGCCAGGGCGAGAATATCATTTCTTTAAAAAAGAAAAAAAAAAGCAATCCAGTACAGTGTTTGGCCCCCAGGTGTTGAGGGTTCACCCTTCTATGTCACATGGCACTCTGTCATCAGGAGGCTGGGCAGGGGGCTTCTCAGAATTATACTCTCTCATATGATTTCTTGGCTTTCATTTATGCCTGTTCCCCTTACTCATTTTCCCCCTTTCATTCTTTGTGAATGTTTGTGTTTGCCCTATAATTTGTATTCTTGTAAAATATTTGTTGTTTTGCATGTTTTTTCCTGAGATGCAATTCACGTAATGTAAAATTAACCCTTTTTAAGCAAACAATCAATTGCATTGAGTACATTCATAGTGTTAGCAACCACCACCTTTATCTAGTTCCAAAACTTCTGTCACTCTAAAATAAATCTCTGGGCTTATTCAGGAATTACTCTCTGGTTTCCCTTTTCTCCAGCCTCTGGCATCCACCAGTCTGCTTTATATATCTAAGGATTTACCCATTATGGGTATTTCACATAAATGGAATTATGCAATCTGTGACCTTTTGTGTGTATGTGTGTGTATGTGTATTTTAAATTCAAGCTCACTGAGGCTTAATTTACATAAATAAAACACGTTTTTTTAGAGAAGCTTATGCATAGGTTCTACTGTCTTCTGCAGCTTTCACATTTATTTACAGCAACCCCATGAGGAGGCACTGTCATCACCCTGCAGGTGAGGACTGAGGCTCAGGGATCTGAGTGGTTTGCTCCCGTTGCACAGCTTCTGAGCGGCAGACAGGCTATGCACTTGGTTGGGCTGGCTGCACAGACCATGCTGCTGACCACGTAGTCTGCTGCCTCCCAGGTCACTTCCATACGCATTGCCAGAGCTTGCTTTCTCTCACACAGCAGTATGCTATTTTCCCACATTGACAAAAAGTGGCTATGGAGTATTCTGTTACCTGCATGTACCATAATTGAACTGTTTCCCCCCATTGATAGATTTTGTGGATGTTTCTCTTTTTTTGTCAAGAAATACATATTTTTATTAAATTGCATATTTTTTGTTATGAATTATGAAAGGAACACTAAAGACCTAAGAAATTTCTAAAGTAATATTTATTCATTCTAGAAATATGGCCGAACAAGGAAAATAAGCTAGAACACACACGATTCCCCTCAGAGGTGGTTACTGTAAATATTTTTAACATAGCTTTTGAGTCTCTTTTATTCATTATTTTTTAAGTAGAGGAAAAGAAAGCCCTTTAAGGAAAGGATGGTACTGTAAGTGAAGTTTTGTAATAGAAGGTTTATAATATATTGTGAACATCTTTTAATCTAACAATAGTATTTACTAAGTGCTTAAAATGTGACAAGGACTATTTTTAGCGTTTTATACAATTTCATAGGAATCATGTGAGGTATGTGTGGTTATATGGCAGTGAGGAGATTTATGTATGTTTTAAATTTATATAAGAGGCTTTGTGCCTTAGCTCTTACTATTTTTTTGCTTTTAAAATTCAGCCCTATGTTCTTATGATTAATCTGTTTACCTTGTTGTGTTTACCTACCATTGGTTCCTACCGTGAATTTCCTTATGTCTTCTTCTGGCTCCATGCACAGGACTGCAGGGGACATCCTTTGCCCTCGTGGACCTGTGGGAGGAGTTGCTGGGATATGTGTCCAGGAAAAGGATAAGTGGATCATGAGAGGGTATACAGGGTGGTCAAAAGTAGGTTTACAGTTGTAATACAAATAAATAATACAGTAATTAATAAGTAATAATATAAGAATAAACTTGTCTTCTGTACTTACAACTATATGTACTTGTGACTAAGTATTCACAGAGGCAGATTCTTCTCCAAAATTATTGTGCTGGAGTCTACAATCCTATATGTTTTGTGTGGTTTCAGAGATACATGTATAAATGCTTAGAAAAAGGACCAGAAGGGTATACACCAAACTGGCAACACTGGGGCATGTGGAAGGGGACCGGGAGGGAGATGATGGTCAATGGTTACTTGAACCTGATTGGTCATGATCTATTATCAGGAGAATGTCTTTGTAACTTGTCATTATAACTTGCTGTTTAAAAAAGGTCTGGAAAGATGACCTTTATCTGAAGTGTACAGTTTTCTTCTGTGAACACATGTGAAGTTGTGAATGCGTGCAATGGCGAGTCATGGCACACAGGATGGGTTTTCTTGCAGCTCGGTGCATTTTGAGGCATGCTCTGAACAGTTATCTTAGGAATACCTGTAAGCCCTCTTTAGACATTTAATTCAGGTCCCTCACATATTGAGTGGCTCAGAGAGGTTAAGTGATATTCCCAGTGGCACAGGGTCAGGAGAGCTAGCCAAGTTTGCCATGGAGATATGGTGCTGGAGAGGTGGGCCAAAGCAGAAGACTGCTTTCAGAGGCCTTACTGATTTCAAACCAGGCCTGGGGAGGAAGTGGGTGCTGCTTTTCTGCAGGTGAGATGGGAGGAAACATTCTCAAGAACAGTGAGTTTCAGTAACTTCCTTATGCAAACACTTAACTGAATGAAGGCATTAGTTTGGTCTGTTTACTGAGCGCAAGGTATTAAGGTAATCTTTGCCAAACGCTTCCCTGTAAAAATGAGTGTGTGTGGGTTGTTCAGTAAGGACTCGAGTCTCCTTCTTTTCACCTCTTCTAAAGTGAGAGAAATGAAGATTCTTGTAGACTGATGTGATACTTATTAAAAATTTATTGATTTTAGTGAGAGAGGAAGGGAGAAAAGAGAGAGAAAGAGAAAGGAACACTGATTTGTTCCATTGATTTATGCATCCATTGGTTGGTATTTGTTTGTGCCCCGACTGCAGATCGAACCTGCAACCTTGGCGTCGTATTGGGATGACGCTCTAACCAACTGAGCTACCCTGCCAGGGCTGAAGTGATACTTTTTAAAGGTACTATTCAGGTTCCGTTTGGAGTTTAGTTTCAACTGAGATGTCTCATTCTTTTTTATGGAGCCCAAATGGGTAACAATAAAGAACTTTTTAAATAGTGGTGATAGAGCAGGGTAGTTTTCCACATGGACCTCTCTATAGTCTCTGGTGCAGTCACTTTCATCACACCCTGATAATGCTGCATAATTTGGTTTGTAACAGAACCAGTGAATGTTTGTGTCTGAATTTTACTTTCAGACCTAAGAATAGGGATATTTACATGAACACGTTGTGCTGGAAGAGGAGGTGTGTGCACCCAGCTGCTCTGATAGGTTCTTTTTCATTCCAGCCCAGTGATAATAGGTTTCCTCCGATGTGCTACTCAGAGACAGAAGACAGGATGTTGATCATGCTTTATGAAGTAGACATGTGTTTGCTACTTAGAGCTAAGTAAAATAAAAATAAAGATAAGTTGGAAGGCAGATATAAAGTCACATCTCTAAGACTGGTGTTTCCTACCACAGATGAGGTATGAGAATTCACTGGTTTGCAGGTAAAAGGCACAGAAGCACAGATGAGAAGGCAGAGCTTCCGGATTATTTGTTGTTCCCAGGGTTGGTGAACTCTGTGTAAACTGTAGAACAGAAATGACTTATAAACAGTTGCACACATGTGATAAGTACCGAATGGATGTGTGCTGACCAATAAATAATTTATACTACTTCCTCTGGACTCATTTGATTGAAATAAAAGATAGTGATAAAAGATAAGTGCATACTTGTTCTTGGGCAGGGAAGTTGAGCAATACTGCCACACTGAGTAACACTCTTGAGATGAAATAGGTAGGTTTTTCATGGTTCATGGTTTGGCTTTTGGCTAAATCTAAGTTAAAACCTTTTTATTGTCTGGATTTATAGGTACTTGATAATCTTTTACCCTAGAATATTAAAGGTACAAGATTTTTAAGTTGGGTTGAGAGCAACTGAGTTTCAGTTTGTTCAGTGTGATTAGATGACCATAGAAAAAATGGCCTAATTAATTACCCTTTCTTTTTAAACTATGTAATGCTTGCTCAAGATTGAAATTTTTGGTGAGCCCATTTCTGCCCATTTATTTCAGAGAAAGATGTGTGAAATAATTAAATTGTATATCATTTTGTGTAGATTGTTTTTTAGATAAAAAGAAAACAAAAAGGAGATTAAAGGTTTTTCCAAGTGCAGATTTTAGATCCATTATTCAAAGGGTGACAGTTTGCTAACTGGTAGATAAACAAATGGGAGTGTTTGTCTTGATGTTTCTCTGTAGTTTGTGTGATCTGAAAAGTGGTAATGAAATTCACAACACTTGTAAGCTAGTATTTTTTTTTTATGAAACCACACATACATTTTCTTTCATAACTATTCTCTGGATCTGCCTGTGTGGGCCTCTTTCAGGAAGGTGTGGGAAAAATGGTGCTAAATGACTTGTGAAGTGAACTTTTTATATTTACTATACAATTCCGTGGGTTTAGACTTTTAATATTTTCAACTGCAGGTGCTATTTGTAAGGAGTGTCAGTTTCTAGTACATTCTGAGCAGTCGCAATATGACCCTTAAAAACAATATATGCATATGCCTATTTTATTTTTCCTGATGTCTATAGAGTTGGCATGTCCTTGCAGCCTGGGTGGAAATTGAGATTGTTATAATTACTGTATTTTTTGCTCCGTAAGACGCACTTTTCCACCCAAAAGTGGAGGGGAAAATGCCCGTGTGTCTTATGGAGCGAAAAATATAATATTTTATTAAATATCATATTTTGGTTCAGAATATTTTTATTTCTCCTTAAAACCCTAGGTGTGTCTTATGGTCAGGTGCGTCTTATGGAGCGAAAAATACGGTACATTCTCGTATGGTAAGAGAGAAGATTCAGTGGTATATGTATCTAAGTAGACATTCAATTTTAGCTTCATGATTAAACTTCCTCCCACCTCCCCCAATAAGTGTTTTAGGTGCTCTCTTGGTAATTTCCATTATTCCTTTTAAAATCTAACTGTAAATTCTCTTGACTTTTGCTTAAGACCATCAATAAAAATTTATCAAACTGCTCTGTGCATTTTCTTCATTCAGGCCTGGGTCTACAAAAGATTGGGGCAGAATCTAAGGCTCCGAGGGTAGCTGGAATCTAGAGAAGGTAAGTAGGCTTCTCTAGATTTAGGTGGAAGTAAATAATAGTTTGATTTTAGATGGATTTTTGGTACCCTTGGCATGTCCATCAATCCTGTTCCGTTAGTTAGCGGAGACTGGGCTTTATTTTATTTACTTATCTATTTATTTTTCTGAACTGAGAAGCAGGGAGGCAGAGACAGACTCCTGCGTGCGCCATACTGGTATGTACCCGGCATGCCCACCAAAGGGCGATGCTCTGCCCATCTGGGGCATTGCTCCATTGCAACCAAAGCCATTCTAGCACCTGAGGCGGAGGCCATGGAGCCATCCTCAGCTCCTGGGCCAACTTTGCTCCAGTGGAGCCTTGGCTGCGGGAGGGGAAGAGAGAGACAGAGAGAAAGGAGAGGGGGAAGGGTAGAGAAGCAGATGGGTGCTTCTCCTTTGTGCCCTGGTGGGAATCGAACCCAGGACTTCTACACACTGGGCCGATCTCTCCCAATGAGCCAACTGGCCAGGGCCAGGCTGGGCTTTATACAACCCCCAAATCACGGGAGCCTATGACAACAAAAATCTATTTCTTTATCTGAGCCCTCTGTGAGTCTAGGAGATGCTTCAGGTCAGCTGTCCTTCCTGAAGCAACTCAGAAATCCAGGATGCTTCATTCCTGTGGCTTTGTCATCTGATGGCTGCAGGAGGGGGAGGCATTGTAGGGAGCTTTCCTCTACCTTAGTGATGAAGAGTCACTCAGCGCTGCTCACATTTCATTGGCCTGGTTATTTGCATAGTCCTGTCTTTTGCAAGGTAATGCAGTGCTTTTGTGCTTAGGAAGGAGAAATTGGTGAGCCCGATTATGTTTACCACATGTCTAATTAAGGCTGTTGATATCAGAAAAGTGACTGAAGTAGAGATGAGGATGTGACAGAGGTCATTTATAGTAAAGGAAATAGTGGCATGAATTTATAAAGGAAAGTGTACACTTAGAGAAGGTCAAGTATTCCACGATGGCTTTTTTGCATGTAGCTGCCTTCATGACCCAAGCGGTATGGTGCTGTAGCAAAGTATAAGGATAGCTATCGCTGCTTTCAGGAAAGTGCAGGTCTGTTGGTCCTGTTGTTGATTTTCATGTCTGCCTCCAAAAGTGTACTTGCACTTTTGATTGATTGATCATTTTAGGGTGGTGTGAACTTGTAGGTTAGCAGATCCTTATATCTTGTTGACGACAGATTGTCTTAGCCAGAGCTTAGGCGGTAAACTGGTAAAAATGCTTACTATCATTATTATTCTTTTTTAAAATTTCAGTGGGATTAGGAGAGAGTTTGTATGTACTCTTACGCATATTAAACATTATGAAGAAACTGGCTTTCTGTTATCTTTTTTCCAAGAATGTTTGTTACTTGACCTTGACATTGGAATGTATAACCATACTACTTCTAACATTATATCCAGAGCATCTACAGAGAAGTAATCTGCTGGGTCCAATGATGAGCCACTTTTTGTGGGTGTTTACTGCTCTGGTTCTTCGTCTCTAATCTTGACTTTCTCACCCCTCTTCTCTCTTCTCAGCAACTCTTCCTGTTTACTCTGCCCTCTATGGTCTTGGGGAGCAGGCAGACCTGTATTTGGAGCTTTATCCTGTGACCAACTGTTGACTTTGGGCAAATGGCTCTCGAAGATTCGTTGTCTTTCTCTGTAGCATGGGGCTAGATAGCTGCCTCAGGGGATTCTTAGTACATGTATTTAGGAGTGTATGCAAACCACGGTACCTAGTACATTTGAGTTGCTCAATTAATGTTAGCTATGATTAGTAGTATTGTCATTTCCCATAGTTCTGTATGCACATGTTAAGTAATTTTTCGTGAAAACTTTTTCTTCACTGTTTCGCCAGACAGTGGATAGGATTTACTACATTGAGCTGCCAAAGCAATTTACAGCATTGTTGACATTTTGTGTTATTCTTTTCATATACATAGACTGTGTACTGAAATTTAGCATCCCACAGGGCAGTGGGTATCCTTTACTCGTTGCTATTATTTGCTGCATTGCGTGGGGAAATTAATAGATGCTCAACTAAAGGTTAAGTTTTGTCAAAATGCAATATAAGGGGAAAGGGCTCTAATTTATTTATTATTATTATTTTTTTACAGAGACAGAGAGAGAGTCAGAGAGAGGGATAGACAGGGACAGACAGACAGGAATGGAGAGAGATGAGAAGCATCAATCATCAGTTTTTCATTGCAACACCTTAGTTGTTCATTGATTGCTTTCCCATATGTGCCTTGACCGTAGGCCTTTAGCAGACCGAGTGACCCCTTGCTCAAGCCAATGACCTTGGGTCCAAGCTGGTGAGCCTTTTGCTCAAGCCAGATGAGCCCGTGCTCAAGCTGGCGACCTCGGGGTCTCGAACCTGGGTCCTCCGCATCCCAGTCCGATGCTCTATCCACTGTGCCACCACTTGGTCAGGCAGGGCTCTCGTATATTTATAAAATAGTCTCCCTATTTGGGTGAATTCTAAGCTGGTAAATAAAACCACTCTTGAAATAGTATTGCTACTTTTCTGGTTAGAGTATATATATGATTCTCACTGTTTATGTCATTGAAGTTTTAATGCAAAAAAAAATTAAAAGAAACGATAAAAACCATGTAAATGGTGTAAAAGATTATCACTATCATAAAGGAGCAGTTCGTGAGTACTCAGAGGTGAATTGAACACAACTGTGGTCATTTAGACAGCAGAGAAGGTAGCTCTCATTTCTCTGTGCTCAGCAGCTTGCAAGACTCACAACTTTCGGACTGGTTCTGACTATGGGAAGTCATACTTGGTAAGGTAACAGAGAGGTATAAAATGAATCTCTCCTGAAGTTGGAGTCTCATAAAGTGGATGGACTTACCTGGAGCTGTGCTTCTATTTTGTACCCAACTTGTGTTCATGGAGTTGGTTCCTTTCCTCTGAAAGGGCACAACTGGCCTGCTTGCGGCTCTCTGCCTAAGGGCATCACAGGAAGCTTGGAGATGGTGCGGGAGTTCTCTCTCCCCTCACTATCTGCCTAGGATTGGTCATCATCTTTGAACACCTAATCCCCAAAGATATCCTTGAGAAAATCCTTGCTTTTTTTCAGTTCTTTATTTTCTCCCAGAAATAAGAGTGATGCTGGGTATCAGTCTCATAGGTTTGAAACACTATAAAATGTTCAAGAATGTAGAGACAGCTTAGTATGCTGAGACAAGCACTCTCATTGTTACAGTTAGGGGGTCATATGATTTGTTCAAAGTCAGCCAAGGAATCAGGATTCTTGATGCCATATCTGCTGCAACACTTGACTCATTAGGCATAGCTTTTTGCTTGTGCTGGGAAGTAGGTATTGTGCTCAATCCATGGGACAGAGAAACAGATGTAGACATGCCAGCGGTGGGCTTTTGTGGAGACCAAAGGAAGTCCCCATGTGGACATTGTTGGCAGGGGTTGTGCTCTGTGTTGGTGGTAGACTATATGGATAGTATGCAGCTGGTAGAATTATATGAGTTGAAGGTTTTGACTTGCAAATCTGCTTAAAAAGAACTGGTTGCTGAAACACATGTCCTCATTTTCTTGCCTTAATTGTCAAGAGTAGGTCTTATGGCATTGTCCTCTGCTGAGTTGCTTCTTCCAAAATTTTCTAAGGCAGTTGAACCTATATGTAAAAAGATCCACTGCAGTAAAACTTATTATTGTCCATATAATTCTCAATAGTAAGTAATTTAGATTTGGCTGTAGAGATTTTTTTTAACTTTAATGTTCTAAAGTAATTTTTTATTATAAAACAATACATACTCATTGAAGAAAAATGGGAAAATGTAGGAAAACACAAAGAAGGAAAAAGTCACCCACAATCCCATCTCCCATCTCCAAAAGAGAAAACAATATTTTAGTGTTTACTGTATACTCACAAAATTGGTTTATAACCTGTTACTGCTATTATTAATATATTATCAATTTTCTCCTTGTCTTTGCATATTATTTAAAGATAAATGCAGGGTTACCTAAAATTTGCTTTCAGCACTTTCTTATGCATCATTTCCAAACATGCAGCAAAGTTGGAAGAAACGTGCAGTGTCGATCAAACTATTCTACCGTATATCCATCCCTCCTCTACACATCCATCAATCTATCTTGTTGCTTTCCTCCTGCATTTCAAAGCAAATTTTAGTGTGGTATATTACTTTTAATCAAACTAATTTACCTTTATAGTTGTGTTTGGTTTATATCAATATGCAAAGGGATTTGTATTCTCTGAGCCCAGAAAAGTTTGCAGGAGGATTTTGTTGGTTGTAGGGAGGAAGGACATCCAGGGGTTTTAAGTTTGCCATGAAGCTGAGTGTGCGTCCTTAGCCTCTGGGGAGTGTATGAACACCCAGGAAGACTGACTTCCTTTGCACTCATCTGCTTTTGTGCCTAATTCAGACTCCAGCGTGGGGACAAGGAAAATCTTTAGAGGGGCTAATACTACTTCTCCCTTGTTGTTCTCAATGCTGTTGAGAGCCTGATGCTCGGTCAGTAGTGAGCATGGACTGACTTGTTGGTAGGAAAAGCACTCCAGCCTGGGTTCCACCAGCCTGCAGGTGGGGTGGTTGGCTCCTAACTGCCTTGTGGACCCAAGATCCCGTCCTCCATGCTGTCTTACACCTCGGGTTCCCTGTGTTGGGGGTTGAGGCACTATTGCTCTACCCTGTAACCTCTCTCTTGTTTCTGCTGCAGATGGATTTCCTGGTGTTTGAGTGACAGGTTCTTCCAGGTTTGCGTGGTGGTGGCGGAATGTTGAGGGGGCCAGTGCAGGACAACCTGGGAGGGGACAGAAAACACTTCTTACTTGCATCTCTCCAAATCCTGCTCTGAAGTTGCCCGAAGCAGTTTTTCCCAAGGGGTAAGGCCAGGTGTGAGGGCCTTGCTTTGTGTACAGTTCCCATGATAGTGCCTTGTGTATTTAGGCACTGAAATGCCGATTGACAAGTAGCCTGCTCCTCCCTCCCTCAACCCTCCAGACTCCCTGTAGTTATTCTCTGTGAGCACGTGGTGCCTTTTACAAGCCTTTCAAGAACACACAGCGGTTCTCCAAGCTGTTTAACCTTTCCTGTGCTTTCAAGTGGCCCCAGGCCCTTCAGAGAGTGCCGGCTCTGTGTCTTCCCCCTACTTGCCTTCCCATGCCTCACATTCCAGGGTGTTCAGCCTCAGTGTCACGTCAGCACCATGGTGAACCACAAGAAGCCTCAACTCTGACATTGGTGATGGCTCTGATGTGTGCTTTCTCATAAACTCAGCCTCGGCTGGAACACCATCCTAGGAACTGGGCTCTTTGGAGCCCTGGCTTTACAACCAGGTCCCCCAAGGCTGAGTGAGTCCTCTTCTCTTCTCTGGGCTCCATCTCTTCCTGCTTGTTTTCCTGAGGACAGTCCATCCTTGAGCCTCTCAAGCAGGCCATCCAGTTTCTAGGTTGTCCAGGTGTATGTCGCTTTTCCCTCCGGCAGTTTCAGTTCTTAGTGACTGGGTTGGTCAGGACCTTGATACTTGGATGGAACATCTGGTTTCTGTCCCATCCCATCGCCTCCTTCCCTCTTTCAGACAGATACCCCTCTAATTCAGAGCTGTGGTTCTCAGCTGAGGGAGAATTTGACCTCTTCTCCCTCCACCCTACAGGTTTTTTGTAGTGTCTGGAGATACCTTTGGTTGTTAAAGCTGGGGAGGGGTGCGGGAACGCTGCTGACCTCTAATAGGTAGAGGCCAGGGATGTTGCTAAGCAGCCTACAACACACAGGACAGGACCTGCAACAGAGGATTATCTGGCTCAACATGTCAGTAGTGGAGGCTGAGAAATCCTATCCTAGATATAAGATGCTTTTCTTGAAAATCTTCCCATTGATGGCTTTATATAGCCAGTTTTACACTCTTCCCTATCAGAAAGTTCATCTGCACATCTAACTGAAGTCCCTCATGCTTCATTCTGAAGTGGAGGTGATAATTTGTGCTCAGTTTCTCATCTTCTGCATATGATCACATTCTCTGAAACTGATCTCAATTAACTTTTAAAATTTATTCTCTTATAGCCTCTTTCTCTTTTTTTAATCTCTTGAGGTGTTTTCCAAACTTTTCATATATAATGTCTCTTAAATTATAATTACTCAGTCCAGAGGCAGCTTTCTAGCAGTTTGACCACTGCTGCATATGATAGAGGTGATTATTCTTGGGTGGAATTGTGGGTGGGAGCACTTTAAGACTGACCATGTAAATGACCAGTAGGAGGGCAGAAAAAAAATGCTTGTTTACTTTTAGTAGAAGGAGTCACGTGGAAGGAAAATTTTCCATTTAGAGACCTGGTTACAAATCTTTGCCACTTATGAAGAATGACCTTGGGCCTCAGTTTCTCAGGCATAAAATGGTGTTGTTGGGAACCTAAGGGAATGGGACTGTGTCTGTACTCATGAGCGGTGGCACTTGTGAGTGAACAGGGACTTTGCTCTTTAATTATTGTGTCCATGATTTCTGTTGGAGGAAGGGCCTCAGATTCTTAGGAAGCCTTATCTCTGGCTAGTTGTTTTTTGTTTTTCTGGGATCATTGACAGAGAATAATGTTTTAGAGTATTTCAAGAAGGACAAAACTTCTTTGTTCTTGTTTTTAAGGACAACTAGAGATATCTTTTTATTGGATGGTCTTCTTGAACATTAATTTGACTCAGAGTCCTAAGTCTTTTGGGAACCAGCTCAGGGGTGGGAAAGCCTTCTTGTTCATTGGCTGATGGGATTGTGATTCCGGGCTGTTTGGGGGAGGTTGGAAAGAGGTGGTGTTTATTCTCAATGGGGGTTCTGGAAGGCTTTGAGGAAAAAATGGTGAGACATGGACAGGATTTTTCCGAGCTCCAAACTGTATTTCTTTAGGAATGGGATGAAAATGACCATTTTTCACCCATTTGCAAATTATTTGTGTCTAGTTCATATTTTATCTCATTGTATTATGCCTGGCTATCTCAAATATTGGCTGCATTCATATTTGAAAGAGTTTCTGTTTGCAGTCAGGGTTCGAGATGTGGGAGGCTGGCTCACTGTGTGGACCTGGGATGACTAGGGCTCGCTAACTCCTGAAATGCATGTCTGTCATTTCCTGACATCAGGACAAATTAAACACCCCAGGCTTGCCCAGAAATGCGTTTTACTGCTTCTCTTGTGCGGTAGCGCTGGGTCGGCGAGTGTTCTCAGGGAGATCTTGTTCTGTGGGATAGTTTTACCCACACTTTCCTTTCAGGTACAGTCTCGCTGCCAGCCAAGCTTTGGCCTCTGCAGTGCGGGCTTTTAATCCAAAATATTTAAAAAGAAAATCTTGGAAGGAATTTTCATCATTTAATAAATGAAAGTGTGAGGTAGAAATTAAGAGTCAACTGGGCAGTGGAGCTGGAAATGTAAACCATATGAGATGTGCTTTTCGAGTTTTTATATTTCTTGTTAATTTTTTTTTCTTTAAGAACTCCCTTGAAAGTCCTGTTGGTTGAATTTAATGAGTTTGAAGTTGTGAATGTCACTCTTACATGGAAAGTGTATAAAGCAACGAGTCAAGTTGTTCTTGGTTGCTGTTCTTTTATTATTATTACTATTATATTAATGAGAGAGAGCAACAGGAAGGGAGAGATGAGAAGCATAAACTTGTAGTTGCATCACTTTAGTTGTTCATTGATTGCTTCTCATACGTACTTTGACCAGAGGGCTCAAGCTGAATCAGCGAACTTGGGCTCAAGCCAGCAATTGGGATCATGTCTATGGTCCCAGGCTCAAGCCAGTGACCCTGCTCTCAGGCTGGTGAGCCTCTGCGCAAGCCAGATGAGCCTGCACTCAAGCTGGCTACCTTGGGGTTTCAAACCTGGGATCTCAGCATCTCAGGTTAACACTCTATCCACTGCACCACCACTAGTCAGGCTTGGTTGATGTTTTTCAATCCCACATACAAGTCTTAGCCTGACTGAGTTAATAGATTGTTCTGTTTGATATTGTTGGGTCCCTGAGCCCATGGAATTCATCATAATAAAACCAAGTAGAGGACATATAATTATTTATAAACTGGTATAAATATAAAAGATGAACATTTAATGGTTAAATGGTAGTGAAAAATGAGAAGGAATTAGCTGAACTGAATAGTTTTTAATTTCAATTTTCATTAGAGGTATTTTTTAAGCAATTTTATGTCTTTTTATTTATTCATTTTAGAGAGAGAGAGAGAGAGAGAGAGAGAGAGAGAAAGGGGGGAGGAGCTAGAAGCATCAACTCCCATATGTGCCTTGACCACACCAGTACAGGGTTTTGAACTGGCGACTTCAGTGTTTCCAGGTCGACGCTTTATCCACTGTGCCACCACAGGTCAGGCTCATTAGAGGTATTTTTAAAAATACATTTTGTTTTAAGTTGAAAGTGAGGTGAGATAGTAGTTGGTTATGCATGTTTCTTGTAGATTTATAGTGTGCTAGTTTGTAAGACTAATGGCATTCATTTAATATTTTTATGGATTTTTGTTGTGTAGTTAGTCATAGCCTTTCCCACTTCTTAAATAATTTGGTGTATAGTTTTTGATACGCAGATGACAAAAAAGCACATGGAAATATTACGTTAAAGTTCAAGAGAGAAATGAAGGTGAATGGAAAATAAACATTTTTTTACTTGGCCCTATTTGGTCATTTTGGTTCTGGCTGGAGAATGTGAGGAATTGTACTGCAGGTCAGATACTATCGTGAAACATAATATGACATCCAGATACTCTTATAACCAAACATTTCCAAGGCCCTGCTGACAGCTTAATTATTTCAAGCAGTATTTGATATGGCTGAATACCAGTTGTTCAGGAATCGGAGGTCCTTTGGAG
Source organism: Rhynchonycteris naso (assembly GCA_037038555.1). NCBI lineage: Eukaryota > Metazoa > Chordata > Mammalia > Chiroptera > Emballonuridae > Rhynchonycteris > Rhynchonycteris naso. The sequence goes on from CM072997.1 coordinate 66,815,171, forward strand.
TCTTTGTCCAGTGTAAGTCCTGGCCGAAGATGGGACAGTTTGCATGGCCATAATGTTGACACACAGGGTGACTGTTTCCTTTTCAAAGGCATTTCTCCACTAGTGACTTGGAAATACAGTATGGCTCGCAAAACTCCCTCAGGTTTCTAGGATGCAGTGCAGGCTCTCCTATGATGAGGTCTGCTCGGTACTATAGACTGCCATCATATTTTCTCCTTCAGACATTCTCCCTAAATGGTTGGACTCACAAGTTAAGAATAGCGAATAAAAACACGGGACAGGTGACCCATTTGGGTCGCCAAGGCTTGTGAGCATCTTCACAGAGAGACATCCCCTGGCCTCCTTTTAGAGCTGAAAACAAACTTCATTGGAGTTAGCCTCATGTCTGCTAAATGGTATAACTTTTTGAGTATCAGGGTATCAAGGGATCTGGGATTTTTCTTTTAAATATTTTCTAAAGCAAAATCCCTGAAGTTCCCCCGCCCCTCTGCTACTTTTAGCACTGCCTAAAATACGATGAGGTAGTGAAGAATCTGGAGGACAGCTGGGAAACTGCCACTTGCATGAATGTGACATTTTTTTTAGACATGCATGGAGGAGTTAGGAAGCCTTGAAGGAAAAATACCTTTAGAATGCAGTATAGTATTCTCTCCATATCAAACATGTATCTATCTGTATGTTGTTTGCATGTTTAAATTACAACACGTTTAAATATAGTAAACTATTTTAATGTAGTACTGTTCTTGAAACATGCAGAGAGTTGACCCCTTGCAATGTGTCATCTTTGAGCTCTTAAGAGTACTTAGCCACCTGGTGAAGGCTAAGACTTTGAAATTACAGTGCAGAGAATGTGATGTTCCATCTGGGTCCAGATGCCATTCACTCATTAAAAAAAAAACTTCACACTTTCTGGTGCAGGTTCAACTGATTTCCTGTTGTGCTTTATGAGTTATTCTAGTATCCTAGGTAAATAATCCCTGAATGAAGTTGATGTATTTCTTTTTACTCACTTGACTTGGCAAGTCATTGACAGATACATGATTTTTATAAGCAATTTAATGAGTTACCAAATATAGTTGACTTAACAGGAGCCTTGACACTTAAGCATTTGGCATTGTTTTAGCTTTTATTTGCATCAAATGTGGGCTATCCCTTAAACTTATACAAAACTGAGAGGAAGGAGGGTTCAAATACCCAATTTTAGTGTTAAAGGCAATAATTTATGATTTAATAACAAGTTGGGATGTTGTATTGCAACTAATGTAATTATAAACATATTTTAAGATACAAGAAAAATGTTTACAACCTAATTCACAATGCAAATAGCAGAATACAGAGCCATAATTATTAAGCCAATATATGTGAGTATATGTAAATTATGTGTGTGCCTGTGTATAAATAAGAATTGGAATGTAATATGCTACCCTGAAAATAGCTGTGTTTGGATAATGGGATTTTAAAACACTTATTTCAAAAAGTCTTTGTCATTGTTTAATATGGTTTAATTTTAAGGAAGGGATAAAAAATTTCATTTGACTGCTTTATTATTTATTTTAAGCCTCCAAAAGTAAAATAGCAGGATGGAAAAAAATACATTCAAATACCAAATATTTATATTTTTTCTTTTGTTTTTATAAAAGGTTTCATAGGAGGCAGTGTACATAAATATTCCTTTGTAACAGATGACTGAACAATTCTTTTTTCCCAGGACTGCCTCTTGAATATGTGGAAATACATCCCCCCTCTTGCTTGTCTCTCACTTAGGAGGCTTTCACATCTCCTTCCCTGCATCCTCACCCTTCGTTGTTTTTGATGTCGGAGGTTGATCAAACAAGTCATGAGAGCCCAAGCCTTTGAAATTGTCATCTGCTCAATAAGAAGATATTCTGGTGGATGGACCAGCTCTGGTGGCAGAGTCTTGAGGAGGACTATTTCTTATAAAATGCAGTGATGATTATAGTAGAAGTGACCACCTAGTTAGTTTTAGTCCTTAAATGATCTCCGCCCAGTTTCCAATCCATCAGCAAATCTTATGTCTATTCCTCCAACTATATGCCTAATCCAACCTCTCTCCTTTACTCAGTGACCCTAGCTGTGACCATCATGACCTTGTGCCTGGACATTTATTGCAACTCCCTGAATAACCCATGCTGCTTCTGCTCTTGCCCCACAGGCAGCCTCATCTCCACGGAGCAGCCAGAGTGAGCTTTGTAAAATGTGAACCAGGTCATGTAATTATTCTTCTCAAAGTTCTCCAGAGCACTTATTTTAGTCTACAGCGCTCTCTCCATGTGTCCAGCCCCCTTCCCACCTGTCTAGCTGACAGTTTTTCCACCAGCCATCTCAGTCAGCAAGTGTCAGCAAGCGCTAGACACACCACCCCTGTCTCTGCCCCTTGAGCTTTCCAAACTTGTTCTTTTATATTTTAGAGTTTGATCAAACAACGCATGGCAGCCCAAACCTTCGAAATTGTCATCTGGGGCAATAATACTATATTCTGGTGGCAGAGTTTTGAGAAGGACTATTCATTATAAAATACATTGATTGTAATAGAGATGATCATGTATTTTGTTTTAGTACCTAAATGTTTTTCCTCCAGATAATTTTCTGGGGGGAAAAGGCCTCAAGCCCTTTGTATGTGCTGCCCCTCCTCTGGGAATGCTTCACTCATGGGCATTTGCATGGCAGCTCCTTGTCATCAGCCCAGATGTCACCACCTCAGAGAGGCTTCACTGATCATCGTAGCTCAAGTGCTCTCCTACCAATCAATCTCATGCCTTAGTTTTATTTTTATCATAGCACTTATCACAAAATGAAATGATCTTATTTATGGTTTAAAAAATAATCTATTCCCCCTATTAAAATGTAAATTCTATGGGGGGCAGGTAATTTTGATCTCTTTTTTTTTTCCAGCCCCTTAAGTAATGCCTGGCACGTTCTAGAAGCTCAGTACAATCTGCTAAGTAAATAAAGAATAACATATTCTCTTTCATTACATAATTGTATGAATTGCTTTCCGACTCTAAGATACTGATTCTTTGTGTGTTGAAGGCATTAATACAGTTGTTATATATAGCCAATAGTTTGTGTGCTTTGGTTGCTCCTCTCCATCCCATCTCTGTTAATGGTGGGGGCATTGTTATACCTTCCATCCACTTTGTCCTCCTGAGACTGAATGGGCTGAAGTCACAAAGTGGAGCTAGTTGACACACGAGGAGACTGAATCTGAAACTCGGGCTTTTTCATGACTTTGGCCCATATACTGTACCTAATAGACCACAACCCAGAGTCTAGCCCTGAGGGCCTAGCCATTCTCACCAACAGGTTTTTATTACATTATGTGCAGGGTATTCATCTTGCCAGTGAGCAGGCAAGGGTGTAGGTAACAGCCTTCTGAGAGCTTAAGAGTTCAAGGTACACATATTAGCTGGTCAAAAACTTGATAGTAAAGACATAAAACTAAGTACTATCATTTGTTGAGTAAATGAAACAGAAAAGAAATAAAAAAGTTTCTCTGTCGAAAGATCAATTTAATAAGTACTTATCAATCTGATCAGCCTAGCTATCAAACTAAGGTAATAAAATGAATGACTATGAGTCATATTGAAACTTACACCATCCTAAGCAGCTCTCCATAGAAACACATCTTCCTATTAGAGATATGATTACAGATACTGGGACCTTGTACTGTAAGAAAGTAGTTTCAATTAAGAAAAAAAAAGAACAATATTTGCAATGACTCTTTTTCTGGAAACAGTATACCAGGTAATCTGTTTGTGTTGAATTTAGACATAGCATTGCTGTGATAAAGTTTAGTTGTTAAGTATGAGTGGGACTGGGGGCCCCAAATACGATAAATTAAAAGCATATACAGTGAGTGACCTGTATCCTTACCTATGATACTTGAGGAATCATGTTTTCTGGGTTAATAAAATAAGTTTCTAGATAACTGAAGCCCGATTAAATCTCAATCGTAATTGCTGAAAATAATTCTGAAGTTTACTTGCACTTCATCCACTGAGGCAGGAAAGTAAGTATAGTTGTCCTCATCTTTCCATTTGTAGTGAATTTCTGAAAATGTACCTAAAAATGGGACAGTAGACTTACATGTTAAGGGGAGTGTTGAATCTTTATTTTTGCAGGGTTAAATGCACATCATGTTCCTGTAGAGGAATTTGCTCCTTCTGGACTCTTGCAAGCCAGGGAGCACCCTCCCCAGGCTGGTGCTTCACCCTGACTCCCCAGGTGTCTGCTTCCCTTCCCAGTCATCCACTGGGGACCCCACGTGGGTCAGGAGGTTTCTAACTTTCTTCTTTGTTAGGAGGTAGTGCCTGAAAGCTTTTGGGTGATTCTTGTCAGCTGTGTCCCTGTGCTCTAGCAAGTCTAGGCACCTGCCACATCCTATTCCCTAGAAGCCTGTGCAAACATGGAATCGCAGAGCCTACCCAAACTTACTAAATCAGCATCTACATTTTCATAGGATATTCAGATGACCCCTTAGGCTCTCTGCACATCTTCCAATTCTTATGTAGCCCTAAAGCTTTGGCCCCCAGACCCGAGACTGTGGGAAGCAGTTCTCCTGATGTCCTGCCAGGCTCCCATTGGTGGTGATGAGAGGTCTCGCCAGTGACTTCCACTGGGAGAGCCCACAGGGTGGGGCTGGTGGGGGCAGGAACTGAAAGCATGCTGCTGCCTCCGTCAGGGCCCTTCACGGAGTGTTTCTGCATCTTTCTTCTCACTCAGCCATTCTCTCAGGACCCATGGGGGTTGCCAAGGCACTGTTTTCCACTGCCCTGGACATTCGTGTTCCTGTAGTCAGCACTCCATGTTCAGCTGCCATTGCGTCAGCCCCTGCTTCTGGGTGAGAGTGCCTCCAGAGAGAGGGGAGAGAGGAACTCCACACTGTAGCGTTGCCCTTACTTCCTGTTGTATGTTTGTCACTTGTGTGTGGGGGTCTCAGTCTGTTGCCTTTACTTCCTGTTGTGTGGTCTATGTGGGGTAGAGCCTCAGGTTGCCAGGGGAGACCAGATAAGCAAGAATATGATTATGAGTAAAATCAAATCAGATGGAGTGGTCACATTAGGTGGGTGGCATTAACCTGAATGGATATTTTCCCCTCTGTCCTTGAGTGAGGAGTTTTTTTTTTAAGTTACTTGCTGCTTCATGGATGTGGTCGTCAAGAATATTTGATTACCGGAGAGGTGGAGCTGCAACAATGAGTCACTTCCCTCCATCATTCTCTGTACACCCAGTCACGTGGTGTATGAGGTAGCTGCCAGCACTGGCTATCAGAAGTGGGTTCGATGAGATGGAGTTCATAAGAAGCTGGCAGGAGCTTCTTTATTTTTCTTTTTCCAGAAACTTGTAGTAAGCCTAGTTCTGGTGTCCATGCAGGTGTCTATAATAATCATACTGTTTATAATATTAACAGTCAAAGCGTAGTTAAACACTTAAGTGCCAGGCATGTTCATTTGTATTATTATGTGTATGGATTCTCTCATTTAATATTAATAGCCATCCTGTGAGGTGGATGCTGTGGTTTTTTCTTTTTATAATTGAAGAAACTGAGGCACAAATGCACGAGCAGCTTGTCCAAGGCCACACGGTTAATAGAGCTGTCTAGCCGTGTACTCCCAGTCATAACTACTATGGTACCAAGAGGAAGTTCAGAGGGGCTGCGTTGGGTTTGGCAGTACAGAGTGCACGTTTTCGGAGTGTTAGGCATTAAAAAGGGTCATGTTAGGAATTATGTTTGAAAACAGAGTGAAATGACAACTGAAAAAAGAAAAGCCTGGCCTTTGTTAGGTGGAATAGGCTGCAGCCTGTTGGAATGGCCTTTCAGCATGCACTCTGGGCTCCTTGGTAAGTGGTTGTCTTGAAGCATGAGATAGACCTTTCTAAACCAGCTTGTATACTGGACTGGCGCTCGACAAAGCACATTTCTTCTTTGCCTGCTGTTTCTCTGTTAAACCCTCCTCATAAGGGATACTAGGGGGACTCTGGGAAGCTGGAGCGGGAGAAGGGACATGCTTGATCCAGTTTGCTCACTGTGCCTATCAGCTTCCTTCCAGAAAGGGATCTTTCACTCTACTAGCAGCAGGGCTTTGGTCTCCAGCTTTCCACGTCCTGGAACCAGCTGCCTCGTACCCCTCCGAGCTGTCCTCACCAGCCAGGCCTCAGAATTTTGGTCCCTGCCCCATGTGGACTCTCACTGATAGCCCGTCCTCCAAGATCCTGAGGGGTGAGCAGCTGCCCCTCAGAGGTCTGGGCCTGGCTCTGTGGGCCTCTTCTAAACTGTTAGATTCTGATAATTGCCTCTGCCCTCTTTTATGTCCCCAGCCCTAGGGGTGGTAGTTGTTTCCTGAAGTTACTCTACATCACTCAGTCTTTTCAGGTCTCTACAACCTATTGCACCAATTCTTTATATGAAATTATACCTGTTACAGTACCTCCTGTACATAGTTTTCTCAACTGGCCCTTGGCCAATACACTTTCCCAATTCCTGGTGTCCTGGCTGGGGGAGGGGGCAAGAGAAGCCAATATCCCAAAACCATGGTTTTCAGGAGGATAGGGGAATTGCTGGAGAAACTTATTAAAATGCAGATTCCAGGCATCTAGTTGCAATAATTCTAATTCAGTAGCTTGGATATGGGTTCAAGAATCAGCTTTATAAACAGACATCTTAGGTGTTTCTAATGTAGTTACCCAGTCTCAGATGCTTTGAGAAAATGTTCCTTAACCCAGGGCCTTCTCATGGGGCTACTAATTGAGTGTGGGGTTGTTGTCCTGGGTCTTAGAAACAAACTTTACATATATGTGTGTGTGTGTATATGTGTGTGTGTGTGTGTGTGTGTGTATATATATATGTAACTTTACTTATATATATAAATATGTAAAAAATATATATAAATATGTGTGTGTGTGTGTGTATATATGGGCTATAGGTATGCTGATCATGACCAGAGGTCACCCAGGTCATACTTTGCCTGTGGAGGCTGAACATTAATTTTTGTTCTGTTGCAATTTGCTGGAGAAAGGAGCTTTTCCCTGATTGTGCACCATCCACTCGCAAGGCCTTGCACCCCTAGGTGCTGTCCATTCAGAGGGATACCTTTTTCTCCTTCATACAAAGGCAGTGTGTGTGCGTGTAGCTGAGAAGGGGTGAACAGGACTAATGTCAATCAAAATAGATACTGGCTTTTCTTTTTGCATTTTGAGCCCTTTCCATTTCCAGGTGGCTTAAGGTTGGAGCAGTAAGGAGTTGGAGATCACCATCATACCATATTAGAACAGGACACTTGTGTCTTTTGGCCTTTGCCAGTGGGTGTATCTGTTTATCTGCGTAAATAGCAGTGGACATTCCTTTGTGGAATGTTGGCTTCTATTTGGTCGATTTAATCAGCAAAATGAGTAGGTTTTGCTACCCCCTCAAAGCAGAACAGGAAGTTTTTCAGTCCTGCCAGATCATGGGGCTTTGAGTTTACAGGGCACAAGGACTTCAAAGTGACCTTTAACTGAGTATAAAAATCCAGTTTGCTCTGTTGGAATGTGTTCGTCCTGCAGTCCAGGGCCTGATGTGGTGTTTCCTGAGATGAATTTTGAGGGCTGTCATTGGCTCCTGTCTGTCACCTCGTCACATTGTTAGGTATTTTGTGTCACCTCTTTATACTCAGGTAGAATCATAGAATGCCCTGCTTTACTTCAGCCCACCTCACTGCGTATGGCTCCTACTTGCTGAGCAGGGGCCAGGGGATTCAGTATTTTAAAATTGAGGTTCCCAGCTCATTCTGGGTCTTGTTAAACTAAGACTTGGGAACTACAATGGTGGAACATTGCTCTTCGGCTTGAGCTTTCCTGTGACTCTTGACTCCAGAATTGAAAGGTATGTTCTGCAAATCAGAAAGCGTTCAGGTAGATGGCAGACGGCCTCATTGGGTTCATTCTGGAAGGTAACTGCCACCAATGACTTCCTTGAAAACATACAATGAGCCATCCAGAGATAGCATATTGAGTAAAAGTGCTCTTTTTTTGCATCTAGGTTATATAGTCTATTACTAGGGTGTACTGTCCTGTGTGTAGGCCCAGCTGTGAGCACAGCTTCATCTCCCTTGTTTGTAGGTGGCCTCCCCAGGAATGGGCTGATGTGAATTGCATTCACTTTGCAAACACAGCATGCTCAGTGTTCCAGGCAGGGCCCTTGGGGAACAGGCTGATTCTCAGAGAAAGGAGGCTGAGGGAGACTGCTCCATGGGTGTGGAAGTGCTACGATGAGGCAGTAAGGAATCTTTGGGAGCAGTGACTGACTCTGCTTGGGGTTATTAAAGAAGGTAGCAACTCACGTCAGTCCTTGTGACTAGTTTGTCAACAGCTGGTTCCTCCCAATCAAAATAGGATATCTTTTTCCTTAAAAAATAAACACTCATTCTCTGACATACTGTTTACTCCAAGTTTCAAGTTGGTCATTGACAATGTTGGACCTGGAACCCTAGAATACAGTTTCACCTTTGGGGGGTCTAATCTCTGAGTGCTCTTCAGAATAATTGTTATTATTTTTTAACTGGCAAGGAAATATATTCACAGAATGTTTTTTCGGCTAGTGTGTATCATTAAGAAAACAAAAATGATAAGGAGCAAATCCCAACATAAATCACATTGAATTAGATAGAAATTTTTTTTAAATTAAGTGAGAGGCGGGGAGGCAGAGACAGACTCCCTCATGCATCCCAACCCGGATCCACCCTGCAAGCCCCTACCAGTCAATGCTTTGCCTGGCTGGGTCATAGCTCAGTTGCTCGCTCAGTTGCCAAGCAACTGAGCTATTTTAGCACCTGAGGCTCAGGCCATGGAGTCATTCTCAGCGCTTGGGGCCAACTCTGCTTGAACCATTCAAGCCATGGCTGCGAGAGGGGAAGAGAGAGAGAGAAAGAGATAAAGGAGAAGAGAGGGATGGAGAAGCAGATGGGCACTTCTCCTGTGTGCACTAACTGGGAGAACCCAGGACTTCCACATGCCAGGCTGATGCTCTGCCACTGAGCCAACGAGCCAGGGCCTAGGTGGAAACGAGAGTTTGTTACATAACAGCCCCTTATCACATGTACACTGTTCTCCTTTAACCTGGTACTTAGAATTTCCCTGTATCTCGTAATAACTTCTTTAATGTTTTTTTTTTTATGTTATATAATCCCAATCTACCCCCTTCTGATTTTAGTAAGCGTTTTTTGTAATGTGTTATTATTATTTTTTAAATTTTGGTTTCGATGTAGCTTGAGGTCCAAGGTAAGTTTATTGGCATTTCATTTATTCCAGTTTGACTCCACACACCAGTTTTTCTCCATCTCTCTTATGATCAGCACCCCAGGGTACTTTTTTGTTTTTCCGTGCTATCAGATGGTTCTTGCTGAGTTACACAGATGCTGATTTTCTTGGGTGAGGCCTATGACCTTTAAAGATATAAACAAGCCATACTTTTCCCAAGTAAGGTGGCTTATCCAGGTCCGTGGTAAAGTGTAAGTACATTCATGGAGTGGCCATTTCTCCACCTCACCCTGGTCTTTATTTATTTATTTTTGGTAAGCTCTAAATCTGTTCCAACAACCTCAGAAGGAAGCTCTACTAACTGGTTCTTCTGACGAGGCAGAAGGACATAACTCAGCCAGCTTGGCTATAACACAAACCAGGTCACTCAGGAGGGCCACCTGCTCATAGCTGCTTTGAGAAATGTGACCTTCCTGTGCCCAGCCCGTGTGTACACGAGGTCAGTGTGCCAGCTACCAGACAGGCCAGCAGCAGTGTCTCTTTTGTAAAGGAATCTGTATAAATTGCACATCATACTTGTCTCACTGTTTCTGCTCTTTGCATTTGCTTGAGAGTTGACCGTGCACATGTTCCTTTCACACAGAATGCACCAAATGGCTCTGATACCTTTTTGTTTGTGTGAAATAGTAGGCTGAGGTGGGCAGTGACATGTAGTAAATCAGTTTAGGCCCATGTTCTGAGTACATTTCTATATTACGTTGAGCCATAGGAAAATGTGATCATTTTTTATCTAAAAGAATACCAACTTTATATGTGTAACCTAATAAATAATTAGAAATTTGGACCATCAGTAAGGAAGGGTACACTTGGGTATGCTTTTTTAAAATTATTATTATTGATTTTAAAGAGAAGAAGGGAAAGGGAAAGACAGAGAGACAGAGAGAAATATCGATTTGTTTTTTCACTTATTTATGTATGCATTGGTTGATTCTTATATGTGCCACGACCCAGGATTGACTCTGCAACCTTGGCACATCTGGACGATGCTGTAACCAACCGTCCTACCAGGCCAGCACAGGAGGGGACACCTTTTAACCCAATAGCAGTAATGTAGGGAAGCAAATCGTGGCCTACAGCAAGCTTTTATGTGACTCACAACATTTTAATATTAAAAGAAAAATAATTGCTAGCATTATCATATTAGGAGGTATCACACAAAATTCTGGATTTTCAGATTTCCTGCAAAAATCAGAATCTTGCCATGCTAAATCAACTATCTCACATAGCAACAATGGGCAGAAGCAGAGTGGCAGCTGTGTCCCTCCCTGCAGAGCTCACGTATGTTTGTTCATACCCTGGCCAGCTTGTGGCCCTCATGTGACCTGCTTCGTCACAGGGGCTTTGAGGTTGGACATATGATATAAATAGAGCACGTAGAGTAAGTTGGTAAAGAGAGAACTGGAAGAGAAGAAATCATCAGCTGGACCTAAGCCATTGGTTTTGTTTACTATGCGCCACTAGCCAGCACCTCCAAAAAGAAAGCCGGATACAGCCCTGGACTATTCACTGAGAAAGGACAGGTTAGCATATCAGTAAGGTGTCTTCTCATGTTTTGAGGAGCTGGGCAGATGCCTGCTAAACTTTTGGCCTGGAGCTCCTCATTTACATGGTGTGTGATGGCAGAACTTTCTTCCACTGGCCATTATTCATGTCAGAGGCTGATGCAATACCTTTTCTTTGGTTTATTTTTAAAATCCTGACATTTATGGATTACTGGACAGTTGACCACTCTAAGTCCTCACTTTAACATAAATTAATGTTTGTAGATTATGTTTTTAAAAGCACCAGATGTTTATTGCTACATTTTTCTTATTGGGGGGAGGGGCTGGAAATAAAAAGAATACTCATTGACAGAAATAATGTTGTGGAATTTCAACATCACACAATATTATGTAGCGTTAAAATGACAAATTCGCAGGATACCAGTTGACCTGGAGGGACTTCCCTGAGGAGTAACACTATCTAAGATTTGATGAGTGCTTCCTGTGTGCTAGGCGCAGTTCCAAGGGCTTTTAATGGAGTAACTCATTTGATCATCCAGCCACCCTATGAGCTCGGTGCTGTCACCCCCATCTTATAAAGGGAGACACGGAGGCAAGGAGAAGTGAAGAAAAGTCATCCAGGGGTGAGCAGTTAGTTAACATGTGGCAGTGCTAGGGTATGAACTCATGTACTCTGGATGGACAAATATTTTTTAGAATCATTTTTTTAGATTAGTAAAATACATTATTAGCAAAGTTCAGTTACACTGGGGAACAAAATCTTTGTTGCATCCACAAAAACACTTGTTCTTACCTCATTCAAGAGTGCTGATCTCAAATCTGACATTAGTTTTTTTCTGTAAGCTAAAGTTCTTTCGCAATTCAAGATTTTAGGTTTTCATCTTATTGTAAAATTTTCAGCATTTAGTTTAACATAATGAAGTCGAATGAATGTCTTCTTGGGCATCATCTTTTTGAAAATATAATAATTTATATAATGCAATAAATATACTAATACACTAAAAGATATGATTGCATCAGAATTTGTCTACAATTTCTAAATAGAGCATATTAAGACACTTATTTTGATCATAAAATTTGCGCAAAACTTATTTAAATTCTATTCAGGCAAAAATTTGCGTTTGTAGCTTTTGTGTTTGTGTACTTGCTGAGGACAATCTTGCTTGATGCTCCAGCAGTAGTCTGCTCATCACTAACAGCTCCAAGATTTTCGGGAAACTTCTCAAGGTGACTGTTCAGGAAGTGAATCATAACGCTCATGTGACATCCAATGTCGCGGAAAGCCAACAGCATCTTTTGAACCAGAAGTTCATAATTTTCTGCTTTTTTGTTGCCAAGGAAGTTTTTTGTAACTGCCACAAAAGACTGCCATGCTGCTTTCTCCTCCTTATTCATTTTCCTGGCAAATTCTTTGCCACATATGAGGGTTCGAATTTGAGGTCCATCAAATACATTGACTTTTCTCGAAAAACAAGGCAGGAAAAGCAGAAATAGTATGTTGAAAGCATTCCCTTTCTCTATTCAAAGCCTGAACAAACTGCTTCATTAAGCCAAGTTTGATGTGAAGTGGGGGAAAAATGATCTTGTTTCGATTAACTACAGGTTCATTCACAATATTTTGCATCCCTGCTTCCAGAGCTTCACGTTTTGGCCAGTTCTTCTGTGTCCAGTGTTTCTCCCGAGCTTGGCTGTCCCACAAACACAGAAAGCAAGGTTACTTTGTGAAACTTCTCTGTTGTCCTAGCAGGAAATTTACCATTTTTAGATCTACACAAATGATCCAGTTATGCTCCTCATACTTCAAAAAGTCATTATAATGTTCTTGCTGATTAGTTGACTAACCAATTGGAACTGCTGCATAAACATTACCGTTGTGTTGGAGAACACATCTCAGACTTCGTTTAGAGCTGTCAAGAAATAGCCGCCATTCTGTTGGACTTTAAGTGGTAACACCTAGCTGGCTGAGAAGACTACTGATATCATGACAGTTAACAAAGTGTTGTCTTCAGAAAGAAAGTCCACAAAAATTAGTTCACCCTTCCTGAAATGGGATACTTTAGCTGACCAGTGAAGTACATTCTTTTCTTGAAGCCTGGAGGCTAATAACTCAGCTTCTTTCTTTGATAGGCCCAAATCTCTTACTAAGTCATTTAATTCGGGTTAGCTAAACTGCTGAGGGGTTAATGACTGCTTGGCATCAGAAGACCCTTCAGATTCTACAACCATTTCCTCATGCATCTTATCAAAATACACTTGATCACCATGTTCACTTTCTTCGTCCTTAGAAGAAAAAAAACCATTGAAACTGGAACTGGGAGTGTCTCAGAGTGTGGGATAGGTTGTATTGCTGAAGGAACATTAGGATATGCGATCATATGCCGTTTTTTCTTGCCGATGCCCTTTGTATGGATCAGACAGAAATAACAGTCACTGCTGTTCACGCCAAACCATGGGAATACCAAAAGGCATTCCTTTGCGTTTTCCTTTTGTCCAGTCATGAAGCATTTCCTCACAATTATGACACACAATATGAGGAGCCCAATTCTTGTCTTGATCACCAAGGGAAACTTGAAAATAGGCAATATATGCACATGTCACAAATGATGAAATATTGTGTCTTTGACGTTGAAGTGTGTAACAGCCACATATATAACAGAAGGTGTCAGGACTATTCTTACATTTATGCCTACTCGCAGAAGCCATGATTCAATCTTAAAACAAAATAAGAGGGTGTTTTTATCAGATACTAATTTTTTACATTTAAAAACAACTACAATTATGTAAAAGTGATGTTTATAAAACATTAATTGCCTTGTGGTTATGTTCAATCCAAGAGTCATTGCCCTTTAAATCCAATTTAAAAACCAATACATGCCATTAACTGTAACAAAAAGAAATTAAAACTGCATAAAAACTCGAGCATGCACCCAAAAACAGATTTTAGATTAGGAACCAGTGATGCAGAAATATATAGAAACAGTTCTTAAACCTCATGCAACAGAAAATGAAAAATAAAATTGTTCCCCAATGTTATAGAATATTAATTCATAAGTGATCCTGAATTTCCTGGCTTATTCTCTTATATTTTAGACTCTTAGACTCATCATGCTGTATCAGACTTTAGAAACAATTTAGTTTTCTGGTATTCCAGTTTAGCCCTCCTCCCCCCTTTTAAACCAACTGAATATTCTTGGTAAGCAAAATGAAACTTAGTTGTAACCTTGAACCACTTTGCCCTCCCTTTTCCTGCGGGGGGGGGGGGGTCATATGAACTACAGATAGAGTGTACCTCTCTCATGTTACAGCTTTAGAAATGTGTGCCAGAGAGAGCCAGACATATGTTGAGTTGATGTTTTTAGGGATTTGAAGCACATTACTTATTAGGCCTTACAAGAAGATTTTATTATGTCCATTAAGAACTCTAGGGTTAGAGAGAAATCAGTCCCCACATTACAGTGGATTCAGTACGAAGGTTGGTGAGAATCCCTTTTTAAGAGTCTTACTAAACTAAAACTAGGGAACTACAATGGGCTACCAGAGGCCCTTTAGTTGAATCTTGCCTCTTATTGCTGTAAACTTAATTAGGAGGTTTCTGAGAACTAATTTATATGACATTATTTACCACAGGTGATAGTGGGGCAGTGACTTAATAAACAATGAAAGGCTTTTGGATTAGTCAGTTCTGGTTGCCAAGACAAAATATCAAGGAACAGGTGCCTTAAGCAACAGAAGTTTATTTCTCACTGTTTTGGAGGCTGGAAAGTCCTGATCAAGGTGTGGGCTGATTGGGTTTCTGGTAAGAGATCTCTTCCTTCCTTTCCTCATTCATAAAAGTGAATAGTTGGAATATATGCTCTTTAAGACTCCCTCCACGTCTGATATTTTTCTTGCTCTCTCTTGTAGTTGAAGGAAATCTTTAGATTCAAAGCAGGATCTCTGAGATTGTCCCACATTGTCCAATAAATGAATGGATAAACCCAGTCACACTGTGACAATTAGATCATGAAATTTTATGTTTATTCTCTCTAGGTATGGGAAGCTGCCAGTTATCTTTAGTCAGCTGGTTGTAAAGCAATAACAATTCTCTCGTTGTAAAGCTCTAATAACATCTTGCACCCACCACTCCCTCCTGCTTTGTAGAATTCATTTTTTTAAAGATACAGTAGGGGGAAATATTTTTTTTTACTTACTGATTGATTTTTTAGAGAGAGAGAAAGGAAACATTGATTTGTTGTTGAACTTATGTATGCATTCATTGGTTGACTCCTCTACATGCCCTGACTGAGGATCAAACCCCGCACGCAACCTTGGTTTACTGGGACCAGGCTCTAACCAACTGAGCTGCCTGGTCAGGACTGTGGAATTCTTGTGTCTGTATTCTTACATGTCTATGGAAGTCAGGAGGCTTCTTTAGCGAAGGACTTGCGTGTGACAGGTAGCCCCGTATTGCCTGCATTTGTTTTATCCTTTCTGGGAATTTGTTTTCTTTTTTCCTGTTTTTTAGTTCCCTGATTTGACAATGTTCTGTGTTGTGGATTAAGTTTGGAGGGGTGGGACTGGAGGGAGATTTACAACAGGTAGGGGTTGAGAATGGCTTCCCATCAGCAGCTGGTTGAAGATGTTTGTTGATTTCTCTGCTGGGTACCAGACTCAGTGCTAACTAGCTACTTACCACGGTCTGTGCCTTTCCTTCAGTGATGATCTTCTGTTCTGGAGACCTTGACTGCAAAATACACTTTGTTATCAGCAGGGCTCTTTGTAGTGTTTGGCTCTGGTATCTGCAGCATTCTGGATTGAGCCCAGCATGCTGTGATCTGCAGGGCCTGCGAGGCCGACCAGTGGGACTTGGAGTAGCAGCTAATGGAGCAAGCAGAGAGGTTAGGGACAGGAAGGCCATTTTCAGCAGCCTCTGACAATAGCACTCTCTCCTGGAACTGAACTCTAGAGAGAGTGAGGCTCACAGGAACCTTCCCTCTAGGTTGTTTCTCTTTTCTTCAACCATATAGGACAGAAGAAAATATTTTCTTAGCAAGACCAAAACAAGTAAGCAGGGGAAGGGCACGCTCTGGCTTGTGTGAAGTAGGAGAAAGTCTGGAGCTTGGAGTCTGGCAGACCTGACTTAGATCCCAGCTCAAGTACTTATCAGTCCCATGGGTCATCTTCTGAGTCCCAGTTTTTCTCACGTGTACAATAAGGCTCATAAGAAGTGTAAGGTTTGTAAAGAAAATTATGTGAATATAGTGCCCACTCTATGGTGGGGGTCAGTATGTGGGGATTTTCTCCTCCAGTGAACACAGGTTGGACTTCTTGGAATGGGAGCCTTGAAGTTGGAGACCTGGGTTTACAGCGTTAGGCTGATCTGCTCAAGTCATCATCAGGTCAGTCAGGGGACCAGCGCAGATGATGAGACCACAGGGAACAGGGAAGGGCAGAACTTTATCTTTAAAGACATCCATTGGGGCACTTTCTTGGCATGGTCAAGCCTTGATCTGCTCTAGCAATGTTCTGCCTTTCTGTCACATATGTAAGGAAAGCTAATGCCGATCTCTCTTCTGTATTGCCAGAAGATTGTCCTCTCTTCTAAAGATATTTGATGATTCATTTGGGAAATAGTGACTGAGAAAAAACTTGAAAGAGAAAGGTATGGAGTCACACCTGGGTCCCTTTTGCACAATCCTCAGCACAGGCTGTTTTTCTTATTGACAGTCTTCAAGTGGCAGAGGATTTATGTGATAAAAATGAAATTTTTGGTATTTGCAGAATCGAGATGCCTTAACCTGAAGGTGGTTTTTGCCCCTATGGAATATAAATCTGATTAGGAGCTCTTTGTGCTCTGCACAAATCACTGCATGCCTATATTTTGCTCTTATAAAATATGAATAATGACATGACTCAGTCTCCTAGGAGTTTGAGTGCATTAGCTAAGATCATGAAACCTTAGGAATAGGAAATTCACAGGAATGCCAAGAGCTTTTTTAATTACACATTCGCATCACTTTGCTTGGCATCCTTGAACGTGGTGCTTTGCTCATGAGAACACTCAGGTTGATTTTTGTTTTTCTACTTGTAGAGCAAGCTCAAAAGAAATAAGCTCAAAAAGTTCTCAGGGCAGATAAGTTGTCACAGCACCTCATGGAAACCCTGAGGTAGCTTGGGCTGGAGTGGCTTGTTTGGGGCCGAAGTGGGAGGAAGAACCTGAGCTTTTTAAAAAGCACGGAAGTTAGGACATATCAGGAATGAGGATGGGAATGGCGTCTGTGCCGCATTGTATTTAGATGGTCATGTCCTTTGTCCCTGTATCCTCAGACTTGCCACTTTCTCAACCTTTGTTCTGGGTGGTAGTAAACACGACTTGTGGGCTCTTTTGATGGGAGTCACCTTTCTGGATTGTGAGCCTCTGGAGCACAGATACTGACTTTGTATCATGTAGAAAAGTTCAGTTTTTCTTTTGTTTCCTTCTGGATATTTTCCCTTTGTTTCCCTCCAGATAATTATATTGATACTTAAGAAATTCTTGGCCCTGGCTAGTTGGCTCAGTGATAGAGTGTTGGTCCCGCGTATGGTTGTACTGGGTTTGATTCTTGATCAGGGCACACAGGAGAAGTGACCATTTGCCTCTTCACCCCTCCCCCTCTCGCCTCTCTATCTCTTTCTTCTTCTTCCCTCCTGTAGCCATGGCTTGAATGGAGAGAGTTGGCCCAGGTGCTGAGGATGACTCCATGTCCTCCACCTTAAGCGCTAAAAAAAAAAAAAAAAAATGGCTCCAGTGGCAATGGAGCACGGGCCCCAGATGGGCAGAGCATCGCCCTCTAATGGGTTTGCGCGGTTGATCCCAGTTGGGGTGCACACAGCATGCGAGAGTCTGTCTCTCTGCCTCCCCTCCTCTCACTAAGAAAAAAAAAAGAAAAAGATTCTTTAGAAAGATGTCAAATGGTGATTTTGTGAATACCTTGAGTTAACAGCCTTAAAAAAATAGATATTTATGAAAGGGGTCATGAATAGTTACCAGAAAGTGTGCCATTTGATAGCTGGTGTTTTTATCTCATTTCAGGCAGTGGAGCAACTGCTGTGGTTCAGGCTGCCCTATGCAAACCCAGGCAGGAACGTGTGGCAATAAAGCGGATCAACTTGGAAAAATGCCAGACCAGTATGGATGAACTACTAGTAAGTAGAAATGAAGGGGATATCAGCTGTGTGCTTTTCGTAACTGGTGGTATGGGTATGTGGCATGTGGGAGTAGCAGGAGAGGCAAGAGCCAAGGCACCTTGGAGCGATCTCCTGTTTTGAGGAGTGCATGTCTTGGAACACAGCCTGCAGTCTGCACCACCTGATCCTCCCGATTAATTATGCTATACCTTATGATTGCATTGTATAGTATGCTTCGCTTTGACAAACAGTATTTTGCTCAGTCCTTACAGTTCCTGGGTGGTGACGGTCTCAGTGTGGGCTCTGTTTTATAAAAGGAGAGAACAGGCTCAGATGATTTATGGTCATGTGATACCAAGTGCAGGTTTGGATGGGGACTGGGCCCCGGTCTAGAATTGGGACACAAATAGGAATTACTCTCCAATTTGTTGGTCATTTTGACTTTATTATAAAGTACAACATCACCTACAAATTTCAGTTACTCGGAATACGGTAGGGTAGCTCGCATTTGGCTAAGTAACAGGAGTTTATTGTTTTTGTATACGGAAACTTGTAATTCTTATTGTAAATGAAGTATATCACATAAATAATGGGAGCCTGTCAGCGTGGCTGTGACCCTAGTAGCACTGGTTGGTTGAAGGGACATTTGCTTTTGGCTTAACTGACTCATTATTAAATGAACAGCTTGGCAAATGGTTATTAGTTGCCCGGCAAACTGTGAAGGGTTTGAGAGTTTAATCTCATAAATATAGTTGTCGTTCTGCCTGCCAATTTTCTTCTTTGCCTTTTGGCCATTTATTTGAGGATAATAGAAGACTGCAGTGGAGGAGTTAACTGGTTGGTTATTCCAACACTAATCCCAGTACAAATATTAGTCCAATAACCCCATACAAGCTACAAACTATAACGACAGTTGGCTCCAAATGAAGAAGGCTTTTGTTATATTCTACATTGGGAATGGAATGCCGTTAACAAGAGCTTTTTGTCTTTACTCAGAATATAGCTTTTCTTTCAGGCTTAATTACAGCACACTATAGTATAAATTAAGTACAAGGATAGGCAGTACTTTTCCATATCTGTTTGGCCTTATATTTTAAATTAGGCTACCCAAGGTGTAGCTTTCACTGGGATTGAAGCAACAGATTGCCAGCTAAAACTCAGATTAAAGCAAGGGCTTCCATAGTTTAATGTTAACTAAAACATTTGCATACATTTAAGGTTTTTACCCTCTTTGTGCTTTACTTATACTGAAATTGTTACTGTGTACTTGTATTGCTTGTTATTATGGTGGCCAATAAAATTGTGCCTTTGTCATCTGACCAATTTTCAAGGTCACTTTCCCTGAATGGAAAAAGTATTGAACAAACTGTACAGAGTCAGGTCCTACTTCTGCCACTAACTTGTTTTTTTTTTGTTTTTTTTTTAACTGTAGTCAAGTTACCTAACAGCTTTGCCCTATTTAAAAAGAGAGTTGAATCAGGAGATCTCTTTAGGAGCCTCAAATTCTGACTATACTAAGTATACATTAGTTTTTAAAAAAATTTGGAGTATACTTTTAAACTTATATACTGATTAGAAATAGCACTGAAGAATTTGCCTACATACTTGATTGTGGGGCTCTGCAGCAGGCCTCATGGCCATCTTTTTGCTACCAGTGGAGTATTATATAGAACATGTGTAAGGTTTATGTGCACTGTGTCTGACAGCTCTGGACCCAGCCTTCTGGGCCAGTGCTCTGGTCCCTGCTCTCTACCAAGCCCTCAGAGGTGCCCAGCACTTCCATGTTTTCCCTCTGCTGATTTTTATCAGCAGACGCCTCTCAGGGATGGTAGCTATGTAAGGGGCCAAGTGGAGGCCATTGGGAGACTGTCATTCTAGGCCCTTTCCTCTGTTTCCCTGGGACCAGGATGCCTATCAGTGTCATTTGGGGGTACTCGTAATTTAGGCAGAACTGTCAGTGTAAGGACTGGTGTTTTTATGGCTTTGTGCTTGCCTCCGTTTGCCTCCATTAATCTGAAACTTTAGGATTAATGACCTTGTTTGTTTGTTTATCTATCTATCTATCTATCTATCTATCTATCTATCTATCTATCTATCTATCTATCTATCTATCTATCTGAAGTGAGAAGCAGGGAGGCAGAGAGACAGACTTCTGCATGTGCACCACCGGGATCCACCCGGCGTGCCCACCAGGGGGCGATGCTCTGCCCATCTGGGGTGTTGCTCTATTGCAACTGGAGCCATTCTGGCGCCTGAGGCGGAGGTCATGGAGCCATCCTCAGCGCCGGGGCCAATTTTGCTCCATTGGAGCCTTGGCTGCGGGAAGGGAAAAGAGAGAGAGAGAGGAAGGAGAGGGGGATGAGTAGAGAAGCAGATGGGCGCTTCTCCTCTGTTTCCTGGCCAGGAATTGAACCCAGGACTTCTATACACTGGGCCAATGCTCTACTACTGAGCTAGCCTGCCAGGGTTAATGAGTTTGTTTATTATTATTAGTTCATTTATTTTTCTCATTCTTTTCTCCCTCTTAATGCCCATGTTGTATTAATATATGTGCATAATTATCTATTTTCATTTAAGAAGGTATTTTATTGTTTTGATCTTTGTTTTATCTTGAGCCTTTGACCTTTATTTAAAAATGATTTATTGATTTGAGAGAAACGTCGATTTGTTGTTCCACTAATTTATGCATTCATTGGTTGATTCTTGTGCGTGCCTTGACCAGAAATCTAACCTGCGACCTTAGCATGTCAGGACGATGCTCTAACCAACTGAGCTATCTGGTCAGGGTGAGTCTTTGACCTTGATATTTCTAGAGATGGGATGGTGGCGGTGTCTCTGGTTCTTAGGATGTATTATTTCCAGGTCATTTTCAAACAAAAAGGAATGGGATTTATAGTATTGCTTGTCTGATGTTGCCAGGCTTTTGAGGTCTAGCTGTTGGCGCATGAGATTGTGTGGCACAACGTTGCTGTAATCCTTTCCATTTCTAGTACTGCTGTTGCCTGCACTTTTATTATCTCTGTGGGTTCCCATTTTGGCAGTGTTTGGACATCCGGTAACCTAATAATCCTTTAATTCCGGGTGTGTGTGTATTATTATGTACAGGTCAGTGCTCTGCATCATTTCACACTCTGTGCCATGTGTTAACTGGAAACCATTGTTCATATAAGAAACGATAGTCACTGGAATCCTTATCTGTGTGAGTGTTATATCATAGAAGTCAGTTATCAACTGTCTGCTGGCTATTGCAACAGTTACCTCTCCTGCTGACACAGTATCGCCTCCCTCCCCCTGCTCTCGGCCTGTCCCTAACCCCTCACTCTAACTCCCACAGTAAAGTGGCATTTACACAGGTCAGATGTGATGGCACAAAGCAGTGTTGGACAATTGGCCTCTGCTTCTTTATGGGGTGGAGGCTGTTAGATGTTCCTGTGGTCATAGAATTTGTTCTGGGTTTTGCTAAAGCATGATTCAAGTGACTTCCTGATTTCTGAAGCAAAGATATTATACTGCCAGCTTCTCTTAAAATGAAGGGAATAATGTTAGGTTGAGATCATTGGTGCTAAATAATTGGCAATTTAAATAAAATTTCTGCTGTTGAGAAATGTGCAGTGATATTACTGATAATTTGGTTTTAGGTCTAATACACAGTAATAACTTATTTTGTAAGTACATTGTGTTTAGGCTCATGAAAAGGATGAGCTTTGTTTGGTGTATGTGGGAGGACAAAAGTATATGCTCACTAAAAATTCATTTTATTTTAACAACAAAAACACTTCAGAATAAATATTTTTCTTGGCATCACATGAATAGCATTTAGTCTAAACCAATTATTTTAAATTTTTATATATGTTTTAGACTTTGACCTTTAACTATATATTAATCTCTCTAGGTATGGTGATCTTGGTGGTTAATTTTCCAGTACCCAACGGGGTATTACTGGTCTGTTCTATATTTCTAACTACCCCAAACTAGATTCCTAGATATTTCTTTTGTTGTGTGTGGCAGAGACAGAGAGAGGGACAGATAGGGACAGACAGGAAGGGAGAGAGATGAGAAGCACCAACTATTCAACTACGGGACCTTAGTTATTCATTGATTGCTTTCTCATGTGTGCCTTGACTGAGGGGGGCTACAGCAGAGTGAGTGACCTCTTGCTCAAGCCAGTGACCTTGGGCTTCAAGCCAGCAAACTTTGGGCTCAAACAGGTGACCATGGGGTCATGTCTGTAATCCCATGTTCAAGCCACTGACCCTGCGCTCAGGCTGGTGATTCTGCACTCAAGCCAGATGAACTTGTGCTCAAGCTGGCAACCTTGGGGTTTTGACCCTGGGTCTTTTGCGTCCCAGTTCGACGCTCTATCCACAGTGCCACCACCTGGCTAGGCCCTAGATAATTTCTTATATTTGTTAATCCCACATTTGCTGTTAATTCTGTATTTGTTAATCCTACAGTAGTATAAATGATTGATTATAGTTATCTGAACACCCTTTGGGACATATTTATTGTTTTAGAGCAGAACTTGTTAAATCTATAATTAAAACCCTACTAGCTGGTTCGAACTGAGCTAGATGATAGGAAAACAAAGAGGGTTCCTGTTTTTTGGGGGAGCCTTTGACTAGTAAATGAGTCATTTTATTTTTGTAGTGGGTCAGTGAGATATTTTTGAGTTATGGCTATCTTTCTGTACATTTTCCCACTATTTGCCTAGACATGGTTTAGCGTAGGGGTCCCCAAACTACGACCTGCGGGCCGCATGCAGCCCCCATATGGCCCCCTGAGGCCATTTATCCGGCCCCCGCCGCACTTCCGAAAGGGGCACCTCTTTCATTGGTGGTCAGTGAGAGGAGCACAGGATGCATCTGCACCCATAGTTCCCATTGAAATACTGGTCAGTTTGTTGATTTAAATTTACTTGTTCTTTATTTTAAATATTGTATTTGTTCCCGTTTTGTTTTTTTACTTTAAAATAAGATATGTGCAGTGTGCACAGGGATTTGTTTTTTTATAGTCCGGACCTCCAACGGTCTGAGGGACAGTGAACTGGTCCCCTGTGTAAAAAGGGACCCCGGGTTTAGCCAGTTGATAGATTCTCTTATGTGTATTCCATTGAGGGAGATCTTGCCTTCCAGGAGGAATTTAAGACTTACTGAAAGGGTCTGACCTACTGTCATGTGGAGTAGTATATTCCCTGTAAAGATGGCCTTGAGGTTTCTTGAAAAAGCTTGGTTCTCTGGTTTGTGGTCAGCCTCAGGTTGGGGATGCTAGTGAAGGGCACACCTGGCTTCCCTTACAATCCATTACAGGAGTGGGGAATTAATCTGCTCTTTACAAATCATCTGTCTTTTCAGTCTTTATCACCAGGTGATGGTGAATCCTGTAAATGTGAATAGTTCTTTTATTTATCCTGAAATTCACTTTTCAAACCTTTGGAGCACTCTCCTTTATTTTTACCCAGGGATTGATTAGCATTTTAGGTCATTATAGTACTTACAGTACTTGACCTTATGATTTTTTTTTAAAATATTGTTTTTCGTTTGGTTTTTTTTTGTAACAGAGACAGAGAGAGTCAGAGAGAGGGACAGATAGGGACAGATAGGACAGGAGAGAGATGAGAAGCATTAATTCTTCGTTGTGGCACCTTAGTTGTTCATTGATTGCTTTCTCACATGTGCCTTGACCGCGGGCCTTCAGCAGACCGAGCAACCCCTTGCTGGAGCCAGCGACCTTGGGTCCAAGCTGGTGAGCTTTGCTCAAACCAGATGAGTCCACGCTCAAGCTGGCGACCTTGGAGTCTTGAACCTGGGTCCTCCACATCCCAGTCCAACGTTCTATCCACTGCGCCACGGCCTGGTCAGGCAATATTTTCTTTTTTTTAAAATTTATTTTTTTAAAGACTTTATTCATTTTAGAGAGGAGAGAGCTAGAGAGAGACAGAGAGAAGAGGAAAGGAGCAGGAAGCATCAACTCCCATATGTGCCTTGACTGGGCAAGCCCAGAGTTTTGAATCAGCGACTTCATTGTTCCAGATGGATGTTTTATCCACTGTGCCACTACAGGTCAGGCGACTTTATGATTTTTTGACTTTAAACATCATTCTTATTCTTTCTGTAGACTTGAGTTCTCATTTTTAGTCTGTCTTTGGTACTTAGTCATAGAAAACTGAGTAGCATTTCTCATTCTTTCACACACATTGGTGCCACGAAAACTTAGAGTTTAATTCTTAGGGGCATGCGAGCTTGATGTGTAGGAGAAGTCAGGGCCCTGGGACCAGGCAAAGTGCTTGTTTCTTAGAAAAGTAAATGAGAGAAAGAAAAGTCTAGTGATTATAAAATAATATGTAATGATCACTAAAATATTTCAGTTTGTGATAGGCGACAGATGTGAGCAGTCATTTAAAAAGCTGTACAGAAGTGATGATTGCTGAAGCTTATGAGAGAGGGAGAAGAGCTCCCCTGGTCAGAGGGCTTGTGCTCTTCATGGGGATCATGGACTTTGGACACACCAGTTTCACCCCTGCTCCTAGTGTCCTCGCTCACTCAATAAAGAATTCTACTCAATGATACAATTTATTTTCATCATTAAGGTTTTGTGATTCTGTGTATTTTAAAATTAATTAATGAAATCACTTTAAAGTCGCTTGAACTAAAACATGAATTACTAGCAAATTATGCTTTATAACTTAGGATAGAGTCAAGTCACTCCAGTATTGTCTTGTAACAAAATCCATACTGAAGACATGGATTTGAATTGAGTGTTCGCCATCTGTTTCTCCAATGCACGTAAAGGAAGAGTTCTCCATTGAATTGGAAAAATTCTGGTATATTCTTTTCTCTTCCTGTATCTTCTCTATAAACATATTTTAATCATCTCATTGATAGTATTTATATATAAATCAAGAACTGTTATTTTCTGAGAACAAAGCCACTGCCCCTATATAGTGTTATTTTATTATTTCTCATTTCTCTTCATCCTGTGTTCCTTACACCCCCTCCTTCTTATTTCCCTTCCTCCCTCCCCCCTTCCTTCTCTCTCTCTCCCTTTTTCCTTTCATTTTAAAATTGTTTTTGTGCTTTTTAACGTAATCTCTGTAATTATGTTGATACTTTTGTATATCTTGTTTATTGTAGAAAAAAATTTACCAGTTTGAGGACATCAGCTTAAAAAACTGGAAGCTATTATTGTGTGTGTGTGTTTTTAATTGTTTATTTAATTGTATTATATCATTCTTCTTGTACTAAAGAACTTTCTAACTAGTAAATTAATTACTTACATTCCAGCTTATTCCTCATTTTATGTGGTAACAAATTACATGTGGCTGTTTCTTGTAGAATGTTTTATACCAAAGACGCAGAATTACAATACAAGCCTACTTCACTGGATATGGTGCTGTTTTGAGCTTTTCATGTCTCAGTCATTGAGTTTTGTGTTGTCATTTGTCCCTTGCCACTTATCTTTAGAATTTTCATGTGGTTTGGAGTTTGTACTTCCCCAAGTACAGTCCAACAGAGAACAGAATCAGAAATGAGAAATTTTTGGATATTTTGAAGAATTACATTTTTAAGAAATTAGAAAATAGATACTATGTATGTAAAATTATTTTTAAGCTCTTAAGAAACATTATCTTAGGAATTTATATGATTTGGTTGGAGAAAACAATTTTCATTTTTGGAACATCAAGTTTAAAAGTTACAGTTGACTCAGATAATTAAATATACTAACTGAATTTACTTTTGTTTTATATGTTTGTTGGAAATTGCTTGCTAAAATGTTTATTTCTCTTTTTAAAGTAAGTGTAAATTAACATTGCAAGGACATATTGCTGGACTTACATGTGCTCAGTAACAAAGAGACCCAACACATACTCATTTTCAGAGTAGGAGGAAGATGGGGAAAACCTTCCCAGATTGAACACAGTTTTACTTGCATCTCATTTTCTTTATACCTCACTGTTTCCATCTTTCTAGACTTCTGGAATGATGTTGCTTGGGTTGTTCTTTCCTGTTATTTTCTTTCTTATTTTGGTATGGTTATTTCCACAATTAATTAAGCTGCTGCTGAGAAAGGTGGCCTATGAAATAGGAAGAAGGTTGGAGAATATGAGGCAGGGTTTCTGCCACTTTGGTAGAAGGGTTCTTCCCTGGCAGAATCCCAGACTGCAGATGGCAGCTAGGCATGGGACATGGGACAACAGAACAAAGAAGACACCTTTCTTTTGCCTCACATTCTTATCTTTTGATGATAAAGCCAAATACAGCAGCAGTGCTAAACGTTGATCCGGTGGTTTCCAGCAGCACCCATTGGCTGACAAGAAAATGCTTTGTGAGTCTGTTGTTAATGAAGTTTTCCATTTTACATTTTCCAGGACTCCCAGTCGTTGACCATTAAATGACCACACTGTAGTTTGTCGATGGCTGAGTCTAATTTAGATTCCATGATGACCAACTGAAAAGCTCTCAGAACCCATAAGGCATCCTTATGATTATTTGCTAAAGAACTTTTTTACCCAACTCTAAAAGATAATGGCTCCTTCCTGTAGTATTTCAACATCCCTCTTTTATTTTTTGCTTACTTTCCTCTCCTTGTTTCTTTTCAAGATAATAACTATACGGTGGCTTCTACATTTCCAACCAGAATTCTTTAGCTCATTTTCAGTTTTTGCAGAGTGGCCGATTCTGTGGCATCACAGCCAAGGCCCGGATGTACTGACCGTTCTGTCAGCAGGTAGACATTTACCCATGGTGATTGCCTGGGGGATTTGGGGGGATTTTCCCAGACCTCCAACTCCCGTGACCTTTTTACAGCTACTCTCTGTAACTTGAAAAACCAACACCAAGTAAGGCTGTCACAGAATTTATGCTTTCCTTTTTCTGATTTCTTAAAATGTCCCTGTCTTTGAAATATGTAGACTTTCTCCATTTTTAATCTTGCCTTCATTGGACTATGCTTAACCACAGATACCAAATCATGTGAAAATGATTACAAAACTAAGTGGTAGGGGACATTGGTTGATTCCTTTATAATTGGTACAAATCAGAATATTTGACTTACTCTTTCTTGAGTTTTTCCTTGTTGTTCTGTTATTCTAAAAGAGACGAGAGTTTTCTGCATATATGGTATAAAATTTCTTATACTTGAAAAAATTTTGCAATGATATTTTTCATGATTGAAAATGACAGTCCAGAAAAATACACTGCTCTTTTAAGAATTTTGTTAGTCTTTTTCTTCTGTTGCTTGGCAGACATTTGAAATCATTGAATTTCGTGTTTCCTTTTTGAAAAACATTTTGCTACTTAAACGATAGGGTTGTTTATGAATATTGGTTAGGTTACCCTTCATTATGATGCTGATGTTATAGAAGTATAAGCTGGAGAGCAACTTTCTGCAAAGTGGTTTTATTTAACATGGTTAACACTCCTATCATTAAGGGAATTCTTTTAATACATGGAGGTAGCTGAATACATTTTAAAGATGTATTTGGTTATCTCTTACACTTGAAAGTACGTATTTCATTTAATAGTAAATATAGATCATATCTGTTCTTATCTGTTTAAGTTGAATTGTGGAGTGGAAATGTGCCTGGGAGGCAGATGTTTCTCTCAGCATCTCACGGAAAGAGTAGTGCATCTCAATGCTTAGCCTGAAAGCAGTGATTCTCAGCCTTGGCTGCACGTTAGAATCACCCGGGAGCTTTGAAGATTTTTATTCCTAGGCTGTATCCTAAATCAGTTTCCATCAGCATCCCCAGGGCTGGGATCTGGGCATTAGTACTTTCACAGCTCCCCAGGCGATTTCAGTGTGCAGCTGAGGTTGAGAACCTCTGCTTTAGAATGAAGTTAGCTGTAGCATCTCCTCGGATTTAACTGCATAAAATGTTAAATTTTTGCGTAGATGTGATTCCTTAGCTAAGGCTGAGTAGGACATTTTGCCATCAATATCAAATAAAGAATTTAAATAAATTGTGAAAATATGCTAATTTGGTTAAATATAGTTTAATATTTTGAATTCAGAATTCATTTAAACATTTTCTTTTTAAGTGTGAATCTCACATTCTTAAGTGACAAAAAATTCTAGGCTTTCACATTTTCCTAATTCTTGTATTTTCAAACTATATTTTTTCTTTTTCTTTGTTCTGAGCCCTTTGCATAAGCGTATGTTTAGACTTCTTATTTCAATATGGTTTGAGGCAGGATATGTGAAGTATGACAAGGTGGTATCAATTAAACACAGGGTGAGACAACTAGGAAAAACATGGGTGGGGACAATGGAGACTCAGGAATGAAGCTAAAAATTCATGGCCCAGAGCCCCATGCCCAAGTCATAAGACAACTCCTCAAGCCAGCAGGGCACACAGAGCACATTCTGTGACATTTCTGTAGGAGCAGTGCCACTGCCAGGATCAATCTCTGTGCCTTTGAGGGTCAGTCCAGAACCGGGAAACACTTGAGATTAGTGATCATATGGGGATGCTGCAGGCTAAGAGGGTACTGAGACATCAAGAGACGGACTTGGAACATTTCTGTTATGTGCTAGGCACTTTGCAAAGACTGTTACAGATCTCATTTCGCTTATGTCACAACAGTCCTACGTAGATGGCATTGCTAAGCTCCTTTTACAGAAAAGGCAACTGAGGCTCGAAGATGCTGCGTAACCTGACCAGATTACCAAACTGGTGAGCGGCATAGCCAAGCTTCAAAGCCTTCCGGGTCTTAGACTGTAGCCCTTCTTACATGGCTCCTGCTGACTCACATACTTGTTACAGTTCCTGCTTGTCCTCAGTACTAATTACAGGAAAATAAATGTTTTTGGAAAAAGGACGGGAAACAAACATCATAAAGCAGTATCAGAAAATGCGTTGTAAATGTTTAAAGAGTTGTGTATTTTTTGGTTTTTGGAGGGCAGTTTTTTCCCTTCCAATCCATCATTTATTCAGGGTAGGAAACTCTTTTTTTGTGTCCCCTGCCAAACCTAGTGTATTGCACCTGTGATGCTCGTGTCAGGCCTTGGTTTGGCACGTTTGGCTGGGCAGGCCCAGCAGCAGGAGGTGGCCCTCTTTGGCCTGTCTTCTGTCGCATCACTCACAGCAGAGGTAACTGCGGTGGCTGCCACTCAGTTTCAGCAGAAACTATTCCATTTCAGGTCCATTTTCTCACTCCTGTGAAATTGACTTGTGATGTGCTTCAGATGAAGCTGCGTGAGCAGTCCAGCTCTTTTAACTCCAGGCAAGATCACACACTGTGCCGTGGCTGGTTTGGTACTTGGTGACATGTCTGTTGTATCTCACTAGACGCCCACGGGGGCCACCGCATCGTGTTCCTGGACTGTGGTTTGGGCAGATGCGTGGCCTGGATTTCAAAGTCCTTTGAATTCTTCCCACTTTGACCCCATGTTTTTTACTCTCCCTTGGAATTTTTTTTTCCCTTTCCTGTAGTTGTGAAATTCAGACCATTTTAATGCGACAGTCTCCCTGATTTCCAACTTTGCTTCCTACCCATTTTCTCAGGTCTGACTCAGCTAGGTGGGGATGCTGGGCCTGCTCTCCTTCTCGGGCCTTCCTTTCCAGTTCGTGTCGCCCAAGTGCCTCCCTGCCTGCCTTCTACCACTTTGCCACTCAAAGTCTGGGTTTTGAACCTGAAGGCTATTAGAAATGCAGGCTCTCAGGCCCCACCTAGACCTGCTGGATCAGAACCTGCATTTTGACAAGGGCCCCAGGTGATTTGTGCACCTATTTGAGTTTGAGAAGCATGGCTCTCAATCACGCTTATTCCATGGATTGTACGCTAATTAAGTAAACAATAAATACTAGCATACATTTATTCTGCAGGAAGAATGGGAGCAAAAGATTTTTTTTATAAAGTCATGTCTATTTATTCTTTGGTCAATACTTTTGTCACTTTTAGGGAGAGGAAGCAATGAATGTGTTTGGGAATAAATGGCTTGGCCTGCCTATGAGTGGCATTAGAGCACTGGGAAAAGTTGGATAATTTAGCTAAGAGATTGTCACCAAGAAAGGATTCAGATAGCAGCCATCATCACTGTTTTGAAAAGAAATAGAGAAAGCAGTTCTGTAGAATGACTGAAGAAATGTTTATTTTTTTCAAAATATAAAATACAAAAAAATGTAAAATTGTCTTAATTAATTTGGGATGCCATAACAAAAATACCACAGGCTGGTTAGCTGAGAAGTTTATTTCTCACAGTCTGGAGAGTGGAAGGCTGAGGTCAGGATGCCAGCATGGTGTGGTGGGGCGGCATCTTTCAGGTTGCAGACTTCTCACTGCTTCCTCCCATGGTGGAAGGGGCCAGTGAGTTAGTTCTCTGGGGTCTCTGTTATAAGGGAAGTAATGTCATTCATGGGGGCTTCACCCTGATGATCCAGTAACCCTCCAAGAGCCCCATCTCCTAATACCATCGACTTAAGAATTGGTGGAGGGAGGTCCACAAATATTCTGACCATAGTAAAAATACAAACAAATTTTGTACCTGTCTAGAAGGGCAGCTCCATAAAAGCTTTAAATATAAGCTAAAATAAGTGTTGGATAGGCAGGTACAGCACTTAGTTTTTTCTTCTTTAAGCGTTATTTCTACCCTGTGTGTGGAAATATTTCTTACCATCGGGGTTCAGTGCTAGCATAAGGCAGAGTGAGTAGTGTTTTTATCTCTAAGGCAAGTTTCAGTGTGTCTTTTAGTGTTAGATGCTCTCTTGCTTGGAAAGGCTGTGCAGTAATATGGATGATGTAGTAACAGGGGATAGGGACCCCATAGCCAGTGAAGAGGAACAGTAAAGCTTCATGGGAGAGGAGCGTGAGGCTGGAAGGGGTCACACTGATGCAGGTCCACTTTCAGCCCCCTCAGCTCTCCTTTGATATTTCATGGGGGTGGATTAGTAGGGGTGGTTTCTGTAGTTCTTGCCCTTTTCTTTTAAATCCTCAGGGGCTGTACCTCTAAGACCCCAAAATTTAAAGGAATAGAATTTGTTAACTGATATCCATAGGTTATCTAAAAGAACTTCTCCCTAGGTTAATTAAAGGTTTCTTTCCTCCTTCCCTCCACCTCCCCCATTTCCCCCATTTCCCCCATATAACCCCACCTCCCCATCTCCCCCACCTCCCCCACCTCCCCCATTTCCCCCATATCCCCCACCTCCCCCATCTCCCCCATCTCCCCCATCTCCCCCACCTCCCCCACCTCCCCCACTTCCCCCACCTCCCCATCTCCCCTATCTCCCCCACCTCCCCCATCTTCCCCATCTCCCCCATCTCCCCCACCTCCCCCACCTCCCCATCTCCCCTATCTCCCCCACCTCCCCCACCTCCCCATTTCCCCCATATCCCCCCACCTCCCCCATCTTCCCCATCTCCCCCATCTCCCCCATCTCCCCCCATCTTTCCCCACCCCACATAACACACACACACACAATCATACAGAGTTTCACAGTGTGCTCACTAGCATGTCAGAAAACCTGATACTCTGAGTAGGAAATGATACAGGTCATTTAAATGCAAAGGGCTAAAAAACGTGTTTATCCAGACCTGACCCAACTTTGCATCAGTGCAAAAGAATTTCTTTTCATATGGGCATTTTGATTAATGTTTTAAAAATTTAAAATCTGAAAGCTGGAAAGACATTCATGTACATTGAATATGAAATGGTGAGAATGTAGAGCACACATATTTTCAAGAAATACATATTATTCTCATTTCTGTGAACAGCAGAGGAATCTGTTTAAACTGGACCCTACTTGGAGCTAAATGCCGTCAAAATGGGCCATCCCCATAATGAGCAGATGTCAGTGACTTGAAATAGGAATGGTCTGGGCAGCGTTCCATCTCTCCTTCAGCAGCATCTTATGGTATCAAAACCTAACACCAGAGACAGATGGAAACTGGAACTCAGGTTTCAGATCTTGTTCAAAGGACAGGAGTTGCCGAATAGAAAAGCATTAGATTTAGAACACCTGTAATCAGTTAAATGGATGAGGGAAAGTTTTATTAAATAATGAAAAGAATAGAAAAGTTAGTGATTCCTTAGGAGTTTAACCATGGTTAAAAGCACTCAAGCAAACATATATATGAAGGTGTGTGTATGTGTGACATGTCATGGTATTTTGGCAAAGTTATCTGATATATATATATAGGGTCTTAGATATTTGAAGCTTAATTAGTACTGAGTATGCAAAGAGGTTGCAGCCCAAATTGGAATATTATTGTCAGACAATTTTAAGTTAACTCTAAATTAAGTAGATGTTCATTGTTATTGAAAATATTTATAGGATACATAAATACAACTTTTCTTTCATCATAAATACGAAACAGCATAAATGAGTTTTCTTTGATGATTTAGGTTGTTCTTATGGCTTTTGGACAGCACCTTAAATGTGAGTTTTACCCGTCTGATACCTTTGATTGAGGGTTATTATTGTTCAGCTGAAACTTTATACTAATCATCTAGTGATAGCTTAAAATGACAAAACAAAGCCAGTATGAACTTTACTATTGCAGAAAAATGTGGTTTATTGAAGTTTCGTTTTATGTCTTTCTGTAAAACTTTTTCTCTGCAGCCATATTTCCAAAACTGTTATAGGCAAAGCGCTGATTCCTTGCATTCTTACATGGATTCAACTAGACTGCTCACAGAAATTAGGGGATATTTCAAAACGAATAGGAAGCGATAAAAAAAGAAGCATTTGATTTTTTTTTATTAAACAAGGACATCAGAAAAGCAAATGACAAGTCAAAGAAAGTTTGATTATGCAAATGAGATGCAAAACCAACTTTTATTTCATTGGTGAAGATGCACTATACAAAAGGCTGAAAGTACTGTTGTATCTGCACGTTCCCTGATCCCCTAATTTTTGTGAGCAGTTGATCTGCTGTGGGACTTCTCAGGGCTTTTGACAACACTGATATTCCTTGTGGCTCTTTTAGAATGAGATATAATATCTGATGTTTCCCAAGCCTATTTCACTGTACCAGCCTCCCTCTGTCCCTTTGTTTCCTGAATGGAATATCTACTATGGAAGACAGTTTGGGAAATAATACTCTAGCATTTTCTTATAGACTTTCTTATTTATCATCACAGCAGTCCTGAGAAACAGAAACAGTTCTGTTGTCTTTCAGAAGAGGGAGGAGCTGAGACATGCTCCCAGAGTTCAGGCTGACACCGGGACCTGTTTCTCCTGATCAGTCACCCAGGTTTTTGTCTCTCTGGAGGCCTCCAGTTCAGGTTGGAGGCACTGAGTCATGCATGGCAGGGGTCTGTGCTGGCAGAGGGGTCATCTAGGCAATACGGTGACCTGCCGTTCCTTTATCCTATGGCTGGTGCACAGGGCTCTAGGGCCTCCTATAGAAGCCTTTCTAAATCTAGCAAGTTGCCAATGAGGAAAAAAGGGTTACTTCTTATGTAGCTTTTTTGAAGTAAAGGTTTAGGCCACGCCCTCCTTCTCTGGCACCCCCATTCCCACCCTGGGTATAGTTTTAAGTAGAAAAGTCAGCCAGATACTTAACTGTGGTTCACTCATGTTTTGCTTCCTGATTTTCATGCCATGGTACTACTACTGTGTCATGTTTTACCTTTTTTTTTTTTTAATAGAAAGAAATTCAAGCCATGAGTCAGTGCAGCCATCCCAACGTAGTGACCTATTACACTTCTTTTGTGGTAAAAGATGAACTCTGGCTGGTCATGAAATTACTAAGTGGAGGTAAGTGGATTTTGCCATTGTTTGTTTGTTTTCCTTTTATGCAAGCCAGCATAGTGAAGAAGATTTCAGATTTGATTCCCTTATTCCTATATTTAAAATTTTTGCTTGGTTTGTTATTTGCTTAGAGAATAAAATCCAATTCAGCTTCACTTCTAGAATATGTATATACCCTTCTACCCCGGCCTTCACGGCGCAAGGTTAGACTCCCTGAATTCTTTCTGCACACTGACGTCTCTGTGCCCTCACTGGCGGCAGCCCCCTTCCTGTCCTTCCCTCGCCGTGCGGTCATGTCCTGAAAGGCCACCTCCTCTTTGCAGCTATCCCTTACTCTCTTCAAAAAAGTTAACCAGTCCTTCCTCTTTAAACCCTTTGTTTTTTTTAACATTATTCAAGTCCTTAACACATTGCAATATAAATTATTTCAGTGCTGTTAGTGAAGAGCTCTGTGGCGGTGGAAACGTTCTGTAGCTGTGCTATCCAGTTTCTGCTGGATGTATGCGGTCTTGAGCACTTGACATGTGGCTAGTATTACTGAGGGACTGAATTTCTATTCTCTTTTAATTAGCTTATATTTAAATGACTCAGGTGGTTAGTGGCTATGGTGCTAGACAGTGCCAATTTAGAGTATGGACTTTATGAAGAAAGCAGTCTAATGCACTTCTTATTCATTGAACCTGGTACCCAGTGGATGCTCAGTAAATGTTGTCTCAATTGAAATGGTGAGAGACTTTCTGTGTACTAAATTATTTGCGCTGTTGATCCCGAGTGGCCATATTTTCATCATGTTTGCATTTTGGCAGGGAAAGGAGCTTTCCCTCCTAGCTTTAGATCACTGAAGTTATAAAAGCCACGGGCAATATAATTTATAAAGCACTTTTGCATTTCTGTATTTTATTTCTTTTAATTTTTTAACATCGCTAATTGTTTAGGGATGATATGATAACCGTTAACTCTGTGGCTAGATCTTGTTCAAGGCAACTTACTTGCCTTATTTCATTTAATGTGGACAATATCCCTGAATGGCAGGTGTCACCATCCCTGCTTTTCATAAAGTACGTACACTGAAGCTCAAGAGAGTTCAGCAGCTAGCCCCAGGTCACACACATAGTAATTGTTAGTGCTGGAGTTTATGACGGTAGGACCTGTAACTCTGGAAGTATTGCACTTTCATTTTCCAGACCCAAAATTTGAAGCTTAGAAAGCGTAAGTTACTTCCTCCATAGCACCCCGCATACCTCCTTCTCTAGTGTGGTCTCAGTCTAGGCTGTCTCTTGCTGGAGATCTTCCTGAGACAGGGAGCTTAGGAGCAGAGGAGAACGTTTTGTGGTGCCTGGGTGAAGTCCAGACTGGCATTACAGAACTCAGATTGTAGAGCCTGTTTTTATCTGCAGACCCATTTCCAGCTAAGGTTGGATCACGGAGGCATTTTAATTTTCTTTTGAAAAATATTTGGATCAAACAGAGGCCCAGAAATGAGATGACGAATGCCTCGTAATTGCCCGAGTCTGCTTGTGTCCGTCTCAGTAGGGAGCCTGGGGGCTCTCAGTTCGGTTCTGTTCCCAGTTTTGTAAGTGCTATTCGTCATTGTTTCCTTGAGTGCCTGCTTGGTTTTTAATTAAAAAGTGAAAGAAAAAAAAAGCAAAAGGAACCCTGTTGGAGCCAGACCACAGTGTAGAGTGCCAGGCCTGCTTCTTGATTCTTTGGAGGATGGTACTTTATCAATAAGACATCTTAATCTGGTCTCTCCTTGTGTGGTCCACCAGTAATGAGGAAGCGAGAAATTTTGGTGACCTGGGACCCTGGATAGCCCCACATACTCTGTTCAAGCTGAGGATTGTGCTGCCTTTGTTTATTTTTATCCCAGTTAACCTTTTCTAAGCCTGAGAATATCCCCTGTCCACTTTCCTGAGGACTTGATAGAAAATTTTATTGGCTTTTTAAAAGAAGGCAGTTGAGTCTCCTGGGTTTTTGTGGGTGAGAAGAACAGGTTTAAACAGCTTTCTACATGGGGAGGGGAATGTGGGCAGACGGGCCTCCTGTCCAGTTCTTTCCTAGCAGGCCTGAACTGTACATATGCCCAGTATGCTGTACCCTCATAAGATAAAAATAAAATGATTTTGTAAATAAAATTTTCTGAGTGATCCAAAAATCCAAGAGTCAAAAAAAAAAGTTTTATTTCTCTCTGAGGTAGAAAATGTGCATTTGTTTTCTTCTGTAATATTTAATCACATCAAATCTCTTTATGGGGGTGGGTGGTTAGTGTGGCGTAGTAATATCTGGTGGGGAAACTCAGTCCTCTCAGTTAATCACTGATAGCCCAGAGCCATATTCAGGTCCTGAGGTAAGCCATTTGTTAACTCCTTAGAAATGTTGAACTCTCAGGTAATTATGGTTTTTAAAATGACCTGGAGGTTAGGAATATTAATTGATATGTGTTGAAACATGAATTCACAGTGCCAATGATACTAACCTGTTTATTGTACCAGAATACTGTGTATTCATTTCTTTATTATAAAAGCAAGTACATCAAGCACCAAACAAGTAAAAAATAAAGATTGTCTAGAGCAGTGGTTCTTAAACTTTTTTGAGGTACCGAACCCACCAGTTTCATATGCGCATTCACCAAACCCTTCTTTAGTGATAAATAAAATATGATTTTTTTCCCAAATTCAAAACATAGGTATATGTTTTTTTACTGGTGCACAAAATGAGCCATGCATGAACATCACCTTGCTCAAAGAACAACACCAACAAATTGCATGAACTCAAAACAAATTAC
Organism: Rhynchonycteris naso; assembly: GCA_037038555.1. Taxonomy (NCBI): domain Eukaryota; kingdom Metazoa; phylum Chordata; class Mammalia; order Chiroptera; family Emballonuridae; genus Rhynchonycteris; species Rhynchonycteris naso. The sequence goes on from CM072997.1 coordinate 66,851,613, forward strand.
AGTATTACTTTATTCTGGCCTCCGCGGCAAAGGCTTCTCCGAACCCCTGAGATAGACTCATCGAACCCCTAGGGTTTGATAGAACCCAGGTTAAGAACCACTGGTCTACAGTCACAGAAAGGAATCTTCTGGTTATAGGCTGGGCCTAGAGGCAGTACACCTTTTTTGTCCCCTCCCACCTATGTTACAGATGTCACAGCAAAGCTGTGCTGCTCTCTCTGACAAGGTCACTGCTGCATCTCTTCTGGCCTTGCAGACTTGCATTTAGCGCATCTGGTCATGGGCGGCCATGCAGTTGTTCACGTGCCTTGGGAATAATTGTGTTAAATAAACAATTTTTTTTATCTCCTTATTTAGTTTTCTAAGTGGGGAGCCCTGTTCTGGAAAGGTAACGAAGATACTTAACCAGTCTTTTTGAATCTTATGTTCTGTCCACTTAGGTTCAATGTTGGATATCATAAAATACATTGTCAGCCGAGGAGAACATAAGAACGGAGTTCTGGAAGAGGCAATAATAGCAACAATTCTTAAAGAGGTTTTGGAAGGCTTAGACTATCTACACAGAAATGGTCAGATTCACAGGTATGATCTCTTACAAAGATGTTTAAATTCAGCTGTATCTTTAGTCCTAGTTCGTAAATAATATTAAGGAAAGACATATATGGCTGGTAGGTAGGTATTGACATTATCTCCAACTTAGGCTAAATAAATAGGGGCTGGGGGAAAGTACATAAAAAGGACATAAAGTAAATTTTGATGAATTATATTGGTGTCCTCAGAATTGGTGTAACTGCATTTACTGAAGTAAGAAGCGAATATGAAAAGTACTGACTAGATTCATTAAAAAACTTGAGTTAAGATATGACTCTTGAAGTATGCTCATTTGGACTAAATATCATTTCTAACTTTCTAATACAGGCAAGAGTGTTTCAGACATTATAACATGTTCATTATTTTTGACATGATAGTGAAAGGGAAGGAGGAGGCACTAATTTAATTTTCTTTGTGACATAAAATGCCAGTTTAGGTAGCCAATCTGCATAAAATATAGTATGAGCACCTGGGGTTTTGAATGGGTTAAGGTTACTTGAACTCTTAGGAAGAGTTGCAAGTAAATAACCATTTACCAGCAATACTAATATTTTAATTTCACTACCCTGAACCATAAGTGAGCTATTTACTTTCTTCCTTTCTCTTTCTTTTTTCTTTTATTTTTAGAGTGAGAGAGACAGAGAGCCAGGAGGGGAGGGCAATGAAAAGCATCAACTCATAGTTGCAAGAATTTAGTTGTTCATTGATTGCTTCTCACACGTGCCTTTACTAGGGGGACTCCAGCCAAGCCAGTGACCTTGGGCTCAAGCCAGCAACCTTTGGGTTAAAGCCAGTGACCATGAGGTCATGTCGATGTTCCCACGCTTAAGCTGGCAACCCCGCACTCAAGCTGGTGATCCCATGCTCAAGTCGGTGACCTTAGGGTTTCAAACCTGGGACCTCAGCGTCCCAGGTTAGCACTCTATCCACTGTGTGCCACCCCTGGTCAGGCTGTGCTTTCTTTTAATAAGCAGAAAAAATAATACTTTAGAAATCAAACTTACAGATTGTCATTTTTCTTTCTCCTAAGTGTTAAGACTACTGAGCTCATTTCTATACAATGAATAAAGGTATTATAGAAAACATATTTAGTGTTTATATTATAGTCAGAATCTCCTCAGAGGAGAGATTGATCAAATCAATTATTTAAGAAGCTGATAGGACTGATTTGGAATTACACCACAGATAAATTTAAGTGGAAATAAAACAGCTTTACATAGGTTGGGTGTTAATTCTTGATAAAGTGATTGTATTGTGAGTATATGGATAGTTTCTAACTGTAATATAAAATAATCTACTCACTATTGATTTAATTAAATATGGATTATGATTCCATATAAAATATTTGTTACTAAAATCTTAACCATTTCCCAGGAACAAACTATAAAATCATAAGTATCTTGTAATTTTTAAAATCTGTAATATAATTTTAGTATCTATAAAATAAGGTCAAATAGTTGCATTGTATGATATGCTTGAAAACCTCCCTGGATGAATTAATATAATATAATATCTGTACTGCACAATTCATTCTCCATTTTTTTTCTAATAGGGATTTGAAAGCTGGTAATATTCTTCTGGGTGAGGATGGTTCAGTACAAATAGCAGGTAAAGCTGATAAAGATAAAAAATTCTTTCTTGTGTACAGAAATGTTACATTTTCAAGGAATATAGACTTATTCCTATGAAATGAATAAATGCATGTAATCTCTTTTAAGAATGTATCTGGGCTGCCATGTTAGAATGTATAGTTCTTAGGCCTAACACGTTTTCCTGTCGTTGTGATAAATCTTGCTTAGCTCTTGTAAATGCTATTTATTTTAGAACATAGCCCTCTGAAAAAGATAAATTTTACTTTTACTTTTATTTTCTACCTTTTAGAGTGAATAATGGCAATATTTATATAACTGCAAGAAAAGCACTTTGAGAGTTTTTTTGATGAGTTTCAAAGTTTAAAACATTGAAACATTAATTTAAAACCTTTTCATTTCTGAAGGGGTGGCTGAAAGAATTCTCTTAAAATCTAGGCAGGGCTTACTTTTCTCTTAAATTTGACCCTGCCCGGCTATTCGTGACAGTTGTTTGGCATGTAGACAAGTAAATATCCACTGAGTGAATGCATCAGACAAGCCCCTTCTATGTATAGAACCTCTCATTTTGTTAACACTTCTCGAGTAGCCTGAATAACGTGGGGTAGAATGTGGCCATGTCCATGTTGACTCTTGTTTTACCCCATGTCCACAGAGGTCTGTCTCAGCGGTCTTCTTGGCTCTCAGTGCTTGTGGCATTTTTGGCTGGACATTCTTTACCTGTCATGGATTGCTCCTGTCACTGAATGGTGTTCAGCCTTCTGGCTCTAGGCATTAATTATGACTAGCAGCATCCTTAGTGCGAGTCACTGACCTGTGACATCTATTAAAGAATGCTAAAGTTTGCCCCAAATGTTGAATAGGTCTAACGTGCTTCTTTGTGAGTTGGAGTGGAAGAAAGAACCCTATTTTTTTTATAGGTTTAGGGTTTTCACATGAATTTAATTATTGGATCAACATTGATCATGGTCTTTGGTCCCAGTCTTGTTTCTAGACAAATCTAAGGGTTTGGGGTTATTATGCGAGAATTTCAGCAGAAAACAAACACACACCCAACACAAATGATAAGTCTTGCATCATCTTTTTGGTTTATTGTTGGTTCCGTTCTGCTTTGTGTATAACCTTTATAAAGTTTTGAATTTTAAACCATAAAGTCTGACCTAATAAAACAAATGAAAGTAAATGACTAAGTAAACTTAATGAACTTTCAATAGTCAAAGCCATTTTCGAACTTTTTGTTATGAAAATTTTCAAGCAGAGTTCAAAGTAGAGAGAAAATTGGAAGAACCCTCTTGAACCCATCACCTGGTTTTAATAATTATTTGTCTTTGGCTATTTTTGATTCATCTATCTTCTCCTTTCCTACTTTGGTGACTCTTATTAGTAATGCTGAATTTTGTTCTTGAGGCAGCCAAGTTAGTGCTTATGTATGTATATCTTGTCCTCATTCTAAAAAGTGGCCCTAATTCCAAGGGGTAGGGGCAGTTTGAAAAATACAAAACCCCTTCAACTAAACAAGTGAAAAGTTTGTGGACAAAAGCTTTAAACCGTCAGCACCAGATTAGTTTAGTTGTTAGGAGTACGAGCTCTGGGATCATCAGCAATTCCCAGGACATCACTCAAGCTCTCTGACCTTGGTCAAGTTACCTAACCTCCTAAAGACTCAGTTTCCTTAAAGGAGAATACAAATATAACCCACACCATCATTTTTTTATGAAATCAAATGAGCCTCTTTATACCCATTGACCTTGATAGTGGCTGCTATCCATATAATAGGCACATGGTAGAATATCAATAGCTTTTGCAGTACTGCGGCTGTTACTGGTACTTCTAGTACTACCACTACTACCGTTACTGTTGTTACTACACCCAGCAGGATCACACTGACTCTCCCTTGTACTCTGTGGAGATCATAGGGACCTCAAATTTGTCTTGTAAGAGGTTCAACTCTGAGGGGCTTTATGAGTTATAAAAAGGTAGTGCTTACTAATTATGAAAATTAGAAGTTAACTTGTCATTAATTTTGCTGTAAGCTGATAAGGAGTACAAATAACTTTCTGTTTTGTAATAAAATGATCATTTGTCACCAAGAGGATCACAACAGCAGTGTAACATGGAGGTGGGTCAACCCTGCCTGCCTTTGCCATTTGGTACCCTGCCAGTCACCTCGTCCCATTATTCCTGTTTTCTCTCCCTCTCAGGACTTTTGGTTTTTTCCTCACTGTGGGTGGTGGTGCTGAGTGTAACCTGGTCTGCACTTGCTCTGTGAAGGCTGCGGGTTAAGAAGGGCACGTGCAGAAAGCCAGTGCCGGGCTGGTTGTGAGGATTAAATGAGTCAGTGTACGGTGCTTAGAACAGGGCCTGCCACTCTGGGCTAGCCTTGATACCCTTTTTGTGTCTGTGACCTTGACCTCATGCTTGGGCAATAAATACCATGCACTGCAATTACCATTCCCAGATGCATAGTGGTGGCTTAACGGGTATTTCAATTGTAGTCTCCGCATCTCTGGAGCCATAACTTTTGAGAATTCACATTTAATTTTCTTCATATTCTCTGACCTGAGCACAGCACTGAGTACAAAATATAAGTTTTTTATTTTTGTTTTAACTATAAAATAAGATTATTGCTTATAAAACATTTGGAATGTTTCTTTGGAAAAGGCAGATGCTGCTGTTATCCTTTTTTTATAGGAGTCACTTGGTCAGCACTTGGTCACTGCACAGAAACTGGCCTGGAGTCTGGGGGAGTTGTGCTGGCCTCCGTGTCTGCTGGGTGAAGTGGAGACTCACAGTGACAGCAGAGCTAGACTGTCTCTTTGTGTTGCTACCTGTTATGTTTGAACAACAGCTCATTGCTCTCAGACTGTTTGTTCTCTCTTCCTTTTACATCTTGGTGCTCATTAGGCTTTGTATTTTGAAATAAGGTTAAGCAGGGAAGAAGTGTGTATTTATTACTTTGAATATAATGCTTGATTACCTTATGAGTATTATCATGAGCATTGGTTTTAAAAAGGATATTTTAGCTATTCTGACAAAACAATTTTTATTTAAAATATTATTCTCTCTACTGTATATACATATATTTCCTTTCTCAAACTTTTTGTTAGAAAAGGGAAAATTAAGATGCCTGGTTCAAACCACAAAAAACTCCCACCTTACTGTGCAGCCAACAAGCGAGAATAAGGCTAATAATCTTGGTTCTGTTTCCAGTGGTACAAATTCGTGGAAATGATCCACAGTTTTATTGACTAGATACAACAGAAACTAGTGCATACTGAGTGCTTCCTGCATGCCAGGCCAGGGTCTGAGTGCTGACGCTTTGTGACTCATTCAGTCCTTACCACAGCCCAATGGGAAATGCTATTTTCATACCCATTTTATACATTAGAAGCCAAGGTTCAGAGAGAGGAAGGTAGTTGCCTAGGTCACATGTAGAAGATTCAGGCAGTTCAGCTCCAGAGCCTGTGACCCCACATCTGTGGGATTTCTAGGAAGAGAATCCCTAATTCCAGTTTTGGCTGGAAGACCAGTAAGCCATCACTAACTCTTCTACAACTCTACATAAATAGCTTTTATTTGGGGTTAGAAAACATATTCAGCACCTTTCCTCTCTGTTTCTAGTGTGACACAGCATCATTTGTCAGGTTTTAGGAGATGCAGTCACCTTACAGTCATCGTAGGTGTCATTTGGTGCAGAAGTGAGCACAGTCGTGACACCACATTCCTTTCAAACTGGAAAACTTCAGGGTTTTTTTCTTTTGTTTCTTTGTTTTCTTTCATTATTGATTTTAATTTATTATGTTTACATAGATTCTAGTGTTGCCCCAAATGCATCCCGTATTCCCCTCAACATCTCCCTTGCCCCCTCCCCATAATGCACTCCTCCTTCCCTTCAGGTTTGTCCCATCCTATCTTCCCCTTTCCCTGTTCTCTTTTCCTCTGGTCCCTTTGATCCCTCCTCTGTCTTGATTTTGTTCCTCAGTTCTCATTGTTCATTGGATTCCTCAAATGAGGAAAACTTCAGGTTTAATATAGTGAATGAAAGCCTGAGCGTTGTCTCTGTGGAGTTTAAAAGAAACTGCTGTACTTCTTATTCCTCTGTGCTAGGACAACCTGTATGTGTGACTTCCTGATAACATTGGATAGGGTGCCTTGCTAAGTGCAGTTATTTTGGCTGTAATATGTGATAGAAGGAGTGGCTCTTTGAAAGTCATGCCTTTCCCACGGCCTAGCATTGTTTTTTTTCCAGTTTGATGCTCTGTCATATTGTCAGGAAGAGCTTAGTGCTTTGTCTGGCAAGTGACTAAGCCTGCTTGTCTGGAATTAACGAGAGATGGTATTCTAAGCAAACAGAAATGCATACAAAACGGGTACCTTTGTGGTGGTCACTACAGATATATTTATTTTAAGAGTCTTTTAAATAGTGACCACTCTTAATGTACTCTGAAAATGTTGCTTTCAAAACATTTCTAAAGAACTTTCTAGATGTGTACTACTACGTTATATGAGGTGGAATTCATACTCATCTTCACTTACATGCCTTTTAGGTGTGTGTATGCCTGAATCTGAATTTCCCATCCCCAGGTTCCCTAACAGAAGTCCAACCTGAGATGAGCTAGGGCAGCCTAGAACCCTAGGAAGTTGTTACCACATCTGTCTCACTGTGTCTGAGGCCATGAGCACTAGGTTCTTCACTGTCTGAGGCACATGGGCATGCATTGGGGTAGCATCCCGATTTTCGGGGGGGGGGCAGATTATATCCTTAGCCAGACTTTGAATGTGTTTTCAGCTTTATTCTGCATCTCAAACGACTTGAAAACCCTGTGACTAGAGCTTCTGCTGGGAAAACATGCAACTAGACTTAACTTGCTTCTAGTACTCCAATATTATTCTCAAGAAGACAGAGGGAGGCGTGTAAGGTGGCGAAGTCTTCATGCCCAGGGCTGCTAGGTTCTTTTGTTGCCCTTCTGTGTTCTTTGGGTCCAGTCAAGTGCACTTGACGGAAGCGGAGGGAGTATTTCTTGTGTTGCAGGGAAGACAGGCTGGTGCTTCAGGCAGGTCGTATGGGCTCCTTGTGTGCATTCTGAGTAGTGTCAGAAAGCTCTGAAAGTGCCTGCGGCATCCAATCAAGGCGTGATGATGTCATCGTCTTTAGGAGTGTGTGGGCTCTGACACCAGACAGCTCCCTGTATCCCTGTAACCAAGATAGTTAACCCTTTTGCACCCCAGCTTCCACATCTGTGCAATGGGAAGATGCTAGAGGGTTAAAGGAGTTAACACACATTTCTGTTTAGAATTAGGTCACATTTTGTTTTGAAATGGGGGTGGTCCCTTTAATTGTTTAGACTGTTGTAACATGGCAAGCAGGTGGCTAGGGAGGCCAGATTAAGCACCCCATCTGAGCTCCTGCCGTATCATTATGCTCTTTCTCCTTCTTTACCCCTTCGCTTCCCCTAATATCACCAGAGTAAAATATCTACAGTGCCTGTCTGACCATGTAATTCCATGGTGTGAAGTTAAGAACTGTTGCGGATGGAAAAAAGCTCCAGCTCTCCATGCTGCTTTCCCAACTCCTGCACCCGGGCTTTCTGCTTCACCTCTTTGCAACCCCCTTTCTTTAGCGGACTCACTTCTCCTTCACGACTCAATCCAGGGCAATCTTATCTGGAGAAACCTTCTCCCACCCTCTCTCTACTGCTCCCACCCTCACTATGTCAAGCACCTTACCCTGGTGACTTGAAAGTAGCCACCTTTCCACCCTCCAACTAGATGGCCTGTGGCATGGTATTGAAATTGGGTCTCCATGTCGCCTCTTCCCTATGGATCTTGTACTTATCAGGAGTAGACGCTCCATGGTGTTCATCTCAGCACCTCCCGGTAGTGCCTGATACTTGGCAGGTGCTCCTGGACTTTGTTCAGGGTGACTGGAACTGCAGGCATGCTGGACACCCTGTCTCGGCAGGCTGTGCACATGCGCACGCCTGACAGTGGCAGAGGGTGCATGTATAAGTCACAGCTGAGAGCTCACACAAGCCAGAATATTTCAGCCTAAAAGAGGGAGGTGGAAATATTTACAGTATTTAGGTATGTATACTAGTGTACAGTGTCAAAGCTGTCGTTTTTTAACTAACATTTGTCAGCTCTGATTTTAGACAAGCTCTGCCTTAGCTGGCTGACAATGAAATGATTAATAATGTTAAGGAAGAATGAAGCAGAGCATTTGAATTGAGACATTGTGTCCACTCAGAAAGCAGAGGACAAATACAGATTAAAACCTTTGGGGACTATAAACCCTGGCCTGCTGGCTCAGTGGTAGAGCATCGGCTCAGTGTGTGGAAGTCTGGGTTTGATCCCTGGCCAGGGCACACAGGAGAAGTGCCCATCTGCTTCTCCACCCTTCCCCCTCTCCTTCCTCTCTATCTTTCTCTTCCCCTCCCACAGCCAAGGCTCCACTGGAGCAAAGTTGGCCCAGGAGCTGAGGATGGCTCTGTGTGCTCCACCTCAGGTGCTAGAATGGCTCTGGTTGCAAAAGAGCATCGCCCCCTGGTGGGCATGCCGGTGGATCCTGCTCTGGCACATGTAGGAGTCTGTCTCTCTGCCTCCCGGCTTCTCCAGAAAAATACAAAAAACAAAAAACAAACCTTTGGGGACTATAAAGTGCTTTATAGTGAACCACAGTATGTGTTTTGAATTTCAGAAAGTTTATCATTATGTGAATTATGGTTTAACATGCTTGCCAAAATTCTCATATTCTTTTTTCATTTGTTTAAGTAATAAGGTCAGCAAATTAATATGACCTCCTGGATCTGGGGATCCTGGTCAATGGTAACATTTGTGAACCTCTAGCAAAAACTGAGAATGCAGTCAGTTTGGAAACATGGTGTTCCTTTCTGTCTTACACCATTGGTGAGAAATATATGGAGAGATTTTAAGCAGCTTCCTGTCATTTAACAGCTGCCAGCAGTTGTGTGAGCCTCGACTTTAGGGAGTCTGACTGGATGAACTCTTTGGAGGGGAATTGCTGCTCTGCTCCCCTGCTGGCAGTGTTCTCAGCTGAGCGCTGTAGCTGCGTGGGGACAGGGCTGCGCTTCAGGGCAGAGTCCCTATGAGGACATGAGGTGGGTCGCCTCAGTCCTCCACCTCCCTCCCTCTTGTCCTCCCTCAGCCCTCTGCCTTCCCCTTCCTTTCTTCTCTCCTGCCTTGGAACGCCTTCTGTTTCACTATTAAACTAAATTTCCTATATTACCACAAACTGTTAAGAACTGGGAGAAACAAGAATTTTTAGACTGAGAGCAAAGCTGTTCAAGTCAGTTCTCTGCTGGATCATTTTTAATTTTTAATTAATTTTATTTTCCCGTTTCTCAGAACCACCATTTGTTAAAACAAACAATGGCCCTTCCCTGGTGAAAAGGTGAACATTAGAAGTTTGGGTTCAGTACATGTTAAGTGGTTAGCCAACAGGTATTTATTGAGCATTTAGTATGTTCCAGTACAGTCATCTGATGTAGGGGGTAAGCCATGGAGATATTGTGTTTGCTGTCATGGAGTTTACAGTTCAGGCAAAACAGACATTAAACAGTTAGCTATAAAATTTAATTTTAGAAAATTGCAAGTGGAGAGAAATGTGTATAATAGAGGAATCTAAGTTAGCTACAGTAGGTCTAATTTAGTAGATTTTCCTGGGGATAGATTTTAAATATGTATTGTAACTGTGAATGGTTTAGGAATAGGTATTTTAGACGAATAACATCGAATAAATTACTGCATATGTCATAAGTAGAAATTTTTAGGAAATTTAGAGTTGACATGTGTTTATATTCCATGGAATATGGTTTAACACTTGATTTTATAGAGTACATGTGAGGATACCATTAGCCAAGGCTTATCTAGCCCCTAAGGTTACTTTCTTACCTTGTGCCCTCCACCAAGTTCTTTGCTGGCCGTGTGTCCCCTGTAAAATGATGTTTTGGGGTTCTCAAGTTTTCTTTCCCTTCTACAGATTGTGTAACGGCCACATGGAAGAGTTTGCAGCCCTAGACCCAGCAGCTGTGTTCTCAGTCTTTCCATTTCTTTTCATGGCAGCACCATCTTTCTATTGAACAAACTAGAAATATGGTGTTTCCTCAATACTTCTCTTTCTCTTATACCCTGTGTCCTATCCAGTTTGTCAGCCAATCCTGTTGTTGGCCATGTCACACCACCTCCCTGCTGCTTCCTGGTCCAAGCCACCATCAGCTCTTTGTCTGGATTGAGATGGTCACCCCCCCCAGGAGGCACTCTTCTTTCCTCTGTGCTTGCTTCTTCTGTACGTGGCGTCCGGAAGGATGCTGCTAAGCCAAGTTCAAGACTTGTCTCGTGGCTTTTTCTCAAAACCTTCTAATGTCTTTCCATCTCAGGATGAAGTAAAAATCTATATGGTGGCCTAGGAGGCTTATAAGATGTGGTTCCTCATTACCTAGCTGACCTCATTTCCTGCTTTTTCTTCCTCACTCCACTCCAGTCAACCGTCCTTCTTGCCATGCATGTTCTTTCCTTGGGACCTTTGCATCGGCCGCTCCCTCTCTCCGGAGTACTCTTTTCAGCACCTCCTTCAGATTCTTGGCTCAAATACCGCATCAGTGAGGCTTCCATGGTCATCCTGTGGTAAATGCAGTCTTCCTACCCCAGCTCCCTATGCCTGACCTATTAGTGGTTCTCAAGGTGTGATTCTAGACCAGCAGCTTCACCATCACCTTGTAAACTTTATAAAACAAATTCTTGTGCTCTTTCCTCCCCTGATATGCTCAATCAGAAACTGTGGAGGTAGGGCCCGATGATCTAGACTCTGTGAGCCCTCTAATGATTCTGAGGCAAGTCAAGTCTGACAATTCTGCTGTATATTGTACTTCAAACTTTATGTGTTTACCTGTCTACCCCAAACCAGTTTAAAGTTCACCTCCATGAAGGCAAGGGTTTTTGCTCTATAGCTCCTGTGTTTGGAACTGGAAATGACACTTCGCAAAGGACTCAGGAAATAGTTGTTTAATGAATTACTGAACATATGACTATTAAGTGAATTTAGATTAAAAGAATACTGCCTGACCAGGAGGTGGCGCAGTGGATAGAGCATCAGACTGGAACATGGAGAGCCCAGGTTTGAGAACCCAGGTTCGAGACCCTGAAGTCCCCCGCTTGAGCGCGAACTCATTTGGTTTGAGCAAGGCTCACCAGCGTGAGCCTAAGTTTGCTGGCTTGAGGAGGGGGTCACTCGTTCTACTGTACCCCCCAGTCAAGGCACATATGAGAAATCAAACAATGAATAACTAAGGAGCTGCAACAAAGAATTGATGTTTCACATCTCTCTCTCTTCCTGTCTGTCTATCCCTATCTGTCCCTCTCTCTGACTCTCTCTGTTTCTGCCACAAAAATAAAATAAAATAAAAATAATACTGACCAACAGAGTCTAATTCAGGGGTCCCCAAACTTTTTACATAGGGGGCCAGTTCACTGTCCCTCAGACCGTTGGAGGGCCGGACTATAAAAAAAAAACTATGAACAAATCCCTGTGCACACTGCACATATCTTATTTTAAAGTAAAAAAACAAAACGGGAACAAATACAATATTTAAAATAAAGAACAAGTAAATTTAAATCAAACTGACCAGTATTTCAATGGGAACTATGGGTGCGGATGCATCCTGTGCTCCTCTCACTGACCACCAATGAAAGAGGTGCCCTTTCCGGAAGTGCGGCGAGGGCCGGATAAATGGCCTCAGGGGGCCACATACCGCCGTAGGCCGTAGTTTGGGGACCCCTGGTCTACTGTGTGATCCTCATATTTTATTATCAGTGTTAGTTTTGGATGTAAGGTTTTCCTTATCACAGATTTAAAAAATCTTTAGATTCTTTGAAGATTCTTGAAGCCCCAACTAGTCCTTTGCAAAATTATGTGGAAATGATGTAAATTGTTGCTTTAAATACTTGTGGCAACTGGAATTGTGCTGTTTTATCGTCTCCCTTAGGGACCATCTCTTTGAATTGTACAGATCGGTTATTCTGGTTTCCTGGAAGCTTCTAATGGAGTGAGTTGAGTGAAGTTTTGTTTGAAAAAGACCACATGCAGGCATATGAATCTTGGATTGAAAATTCAGACTTATTAATATTTGATCTAAGTTACTTGTGCCCATCCCTGCGGATCTGGCCAGCCAGAGCCCCCATCGATAACAGAGCATGCCTTTGGCATGGGAAATGGTAATGCCTGTATAATATGCTTACCCAGTGCTCTCATGGCAGCTCTGCCAGGGCAGCTGAGTAGGTCTCACAGATGAGGAGACTGAGGGCTGCTCAGTGATTGGGCCGTTGTTTAAGGTGCTTCTGAAGATTGTAAAAGCAGATCACTCTCAGATTTCTTAGTGTCACTTTCAGTCCTTGCCCTTAACCCCTGCCCCAGCGCCCCCTCTTCTTGCCTCTTAACTCATTGCCTTCTGACAGTTCAGCTGCCCAGGGGCTTAATTTTTTAAACTATAAAATAAGGAAGGTTGGCATGACTTTCTCCAAAGACCTGTGTGTCATGCATCAAAATGTTCTGAGTGTCCCTTCTTTAGTTTTAGTTATTGAAAGCACTCAAATCAGAGGATGACGAGGAAGGGAGAGAAGCCAAGTGTCTGTCATATGACTACTTTTACTGAAGCATCTTTTAACATATCCCACCTGCCTCCCATTGAGGAACTAGGGAATCATGGATTTGTGATTTGGGAATTAACCTGTGGTTTTTGCTTTACTCACTGTAATTGTCTTTCTTGATAGAAAGTTGACCATTGCTGTGTTCTTGGTCATGTCTATCATTGGGCTTGAACTGGCTCTTGCCCGGTACCTGCAGCTCAGCTGGCCTGGGATTAAAGCTCCATCCTTTGTAGCCCTCCTCCCTTCTGCTGCTACCCTGCCAGGTGTGGCCCGTGGATCCATGTCTCACCAGAAATTCACCTGCTTTAGGGAAGGGTTCTGTGGCTCTTACACAATGGGCGGATTATCTGTGGTTTGCTGTTACCTTAAACTAGCACTGCCCTTCACACTGTGTCAAATGGTCTGTATTAGTCAACTGAGCCGTGAGCCAAATGTGAATTGACATCAACCACCACTCCTTTTTCTACTTCTTTGTTCCCTGTAAGCCTGTGCTGTATTGATTGTGCGAAGGTTGAAGAATTGGGCAGGGAGTGGCATCTTGTATATAGCCTTGGCATTTTTTACCAAGAATCCTCCTGTTGAATTTTTCTTATCATTTGTCTATGTCATTATGAATTGATGTTGATTCCATGTACAAAGTGCAAGCAAGTGTTAAGCACTTCTGCCTTATGAATAAAAATATAACACATTTAAAGGAAATCAGCTGATGGCAATTTCAAGAGCCTACCCACAGTCTCGCCAATCATGGGGAGGTTTGCTTCTTTGAGTTTCTTTTTAAAAGGTGAAACTACCTTTAGGGAATAAAAAGATGACTTCTGATTTCTTTCCTTCTTCTGCTGTCAGAAAAGGCTGTGAATTGTAATTCTCTGATGTATCAAAGAAGGCCAGGACCGTGTCTCTTTCATTCCTAGGTGGGAAACATGGATTTGTCCAGAGCAGCTGAGAAGTGACTTTCTGGGTCCCAGACTCTGGAAAAAGGGCAGATTGTATTTTCTGACTGAATGCCTCCTTGGTGGGGACTGCAGCACCATTTGCTTGCGAAAAGGAACAAATGGAATTGAGAACCAGGATTATTGTGGCAGGGAAGGAGACTGGGTGGAGAGTGAGGGTTTCAGAAAACTTTTTAGTTCTGTCTGGTTTTTCCTGGGGTCCTGTCTGGTCCCTCTTCGGGTCCCTCCCACCTGAACAGGGCAGGTGGTGTGTCCCAATCCATAGTGAAGTGGTGTGTGAGTAATTGATTACTCACAGTAGATAAGATACCTACATATTTATTATTGACTTGCTTAAATGATGAGCAGATTCAGTGTTATCACTTTAATAATATAATGATATCATCAGCACATAGTTGTATTTCTGAGGTTATTTATTTATTTATTTATTTTTCTTGGGAGGGGGAGAGAAAGGGGCAGTGTTACAGACAGCTCTGCTGAGATGATGCTTTACCTGCGGCTCATCTCATCTGGGCTCTGACACCTCAGCGAGCAGCTATTACTAATGGACTGCTAATAAGTATTGTGATTATAAATTATTTTCACGTATTAAAAAAAGGTTTTGTACAAGTCTGAGTATTCCCATAGAGGTGTTCTATGTGTGTGAATTTGTCCTGCTTGACATATTAGAATCACTGGGTCAGACAGTTCTGCCTAGGCTGTGATTGTCGTTTTCAGTACAGTAGCGGCCTCCCTTATCTGCAGGTAATACATTCCAAGACTCCCAGTGGATGCTTGAAACCACAGAGAGTACTAAACCCCATGTATACTATATCTTGTCCTCTGCATACACACAGATGATGAAGTTTAAACTACTCTTGCACTTTGGGGCCATTATTAAGTAAGGGAAAGGTTACCTGAACACAAGCACTGCCATATCTCGACATTTGATCTGATAATCTAGGTGTACTAAGTGACTCAGGGAGGATAGCTCTACAGGGTGGATAGGCTAAAACAGAGGACTGATTCACATCCGGGATGGGACAGAGCGGGATGGCGAGAGATTTCGTCACACTAAGAACAGCACGCAATTGAAAACTTACGTATTCTTTTTCTGGAATTTTATTTTTGGAATTTTCCATTTAATGTTGTTGGGCTGCAGTTGAGCACAGGTAACTGAAACCATGGAAAGTGAAATCCGGGATGAGGTGAGGGGCGGCTAAGGCGTCGGTTGCCCTTGTACCTGCTGTGTCGTGATACTGAATACACACTAAACTTTCCTCTTCCTTTCTTTCCTTGGCTGTGGCTCTTCATCTCAGAGGGGAAAGAGGGAAGCTGTGTACTCTGAGGTCTTCCAGTCATAGTGAATGATGCTCGAGCACCTTGTAGGAAAACAGGATCCCTGAGCAGTGCTTCTCCAACTTGCACAGCAGATCAGCTGTGGTCTTGCTACAATGCAGATTCTGATTCAGAGGGACTCGGGTGGGACCCAGGGTTCTCCCGGATTCTGGTCTGGGGACCCCACTTTGAGTAACAAGGGCCTGGACTAGAGTGGTGAAGGTACTTTTCTCTCCTGTGTTCTTAGAACTGTATTGTTCTGTTTCTGAAATGTTTATATAAATTTAGCCCCAAACTGAAACTATTGGCAAAAAGTGAAATAGAATCTTCTTGCAGTATGTTTTTTCCCCTTGAAATGCCTATGCATTTATTTGTTTTGATTTGTGCCCCTAACATTAAAAGCCACACTTAATATTGGAGCTGTTTAAAACTCCAGAATTGCACTGTGTGCTAACTTGTTTTCTTGCTGATTTTTTACTAAGTCCTTGTGGGGATTGCAATGACTTTGGCCTCTGATGCAGTGGTTAACCCTTAGCAGCCAGGGGGGATGAATTAACACAACTGGACTGAGGAAGGACAGGAGACTGTGAGAGTTAAGAAGCCTTTGGGTACAAATACCAGAGTGCTTGACTGGCAGGGGATTAAGCAATGCAGACATTTAATTATCTCACGTAACAGAAGTCTGGGACATTTGTTTCTAAGGTTGGTGCAGAAGCCCAGGGATATCACAGAGGTCATGGACTCTTTCCTACTTCCTGTCCTGCACCTCAGTAATGTCAGGCAGCACGTGTCTCCATGGGCTGCCCTTGCTATCAGCATCACATCCTCACATGACAGTGTTCCAAACAGTCAGGGGAGCGGAGAACAAAGGAGCCTTATAGGGTGGCTCGTGCATTCAGGCAGAAAAGTTCCCCACAAATGCCTGCACTGTATTTCCCTTGGATCTCATGGGCCAGGCCTAGGGCAGACCCTCCGACCTTGCACTGGTGGGAGGAACCAAGTGCCTTGATTGCTAGATCACTGCAATTAAAGCAGTAGAGTGTTGAGCAGGCGACCATTAGTGTGTACTGCAATACTTCTGAGAACCTACAATATGTATTCTCTGCTTGTGAAACTGTTGTCCAAAAAGCCACGTAAATTAGCAGGGAGTGCAGTGAGGACCGCACACAGGCCCGTTTGATTCCTGAGGGTGTCCTCAGGTGGCAGTGCAGTTCCTTCCATGTCCTCCCCTCTCTCACTGCCTTCTTTCTTTTACTTTCAGGCATTGGTGGTGGGAGTCTCACTGGGAAAGGTCAGGACCCCATGGTATACCTCTGCTCCGGGTTACACATCCCACACCAAGGCTGTTAGTATTTGGCCTCTCGCTAGTTACATTCACATTCATGCTGCAATGAAATATCACTATTAGAGCAGTGAGAAAACCACTCCTATGAGCAAAGTGGCATTATTTCAAGAGGAAATGAGCCCAGTGAGTGTTGGCAGCTGCCGTCTTCGATGTTGCCACATCCTGACTTGGTCCCCTGGGCTCTGGGCTCTGCTTCTTGCTCTGGGTTCGCTGAGTTCTGCTGAGCACCGCACAGGGACTCGGAGGGGTGGCATTCACCAGGAGGACTCGATGGTCCCCTCTGCACCACGCTCTCCCTCGTCTGCTTGCAGGGACTCCTTGCAGGCAGGAGGAACAGCCCTCCCCATTTCCACTCCCACTCTTGCCTGGAGGTCTGTGACACTCTGAAGATGGCTGGGCTCCAGGAGAGTGGGGAGTGGTTCCAACTGAGTTAAAAAACAAAAATAAACAAAACCTGGTAGAAAAGGCTGGGTTTAATTATATATTAGAAAACATATGTCTTACATATTACACTCAGAACTAAAGGTGTCACCTTCTGTTTGCTGGTTATTCACAGACGTCTTTGCCCCCAGATACTCACGGTGAGAGAAGGAAGGCACGCGGCCGGGGAAGTCACAGCTCTGGCAGCTGCGGCCTCAGAGGCGTGCCTCTTCCAACTGCATGCCAGGCCCCTTCACTTTTCACATTCACTTTCCTAAAATGCAGTTGTGATCTCAGCACTTTCTGGTCAAAATCTCTCTCCCCACAAGGCACTTGCACAGAACAGGGCAGCCATCCCCGGCCATAACTTGTTAATGTATGTGAAAGCCAGCAGGCTCCTAGTACTGTTTCCTTCTGACAGCAGCGTTTACCCAATTATCATACCCTTGAGCCAAGCGCTTTTAGCTTCTCTGACCGACTGAATCATCCAGCACGGCGGGTATAACGTGTAAGGAAACCTGTGGGACTCACGCAGGCTGGATGCTGGCTGCCTGGGCGTTTAGGGGACATTTCAGTTTTGCCAATAAAGTCTTGAGAGTCTCTTGTGAGAAAAAAAACCAAACCAAAAACTGGGACTCAAACCAAATCATGAAGGGATTGTTTTTTTGGGAATATAAATATGACATTTTAGGATTAACAAGAGAACCTCAAACTAGTTTTTCATTGTTAGGGAATCACAAATTGATCTTTACTCAGGGAAGAGCTTAGGAATTGTAGAGTATTAACCCCATTATTCCACTGTGCATTTCCTTATCAGTACAGAAAAATAGACTTTTTCCAGAAAAAGAAGACTGAGGCCAAGTGGCTCACTCCTCTTGGGTTGTCTTTAGACCCTCTCTAACTTGCTGTACGTATTCTTGGCAACTCATTTCATCTTTTTCTATTCCTTCCTCCTTTTCTTCCAATGGCCACTAAATCATCACGTTTTCTTAAGGATTACTCTGTCCTCTTACATCTCCAGAGTCTCTGTTCAAACACAGGCCGTGTTGGTGTTACTCCTGGGCTGTAGCTGTGACCTTCCTGGCCTCCAGTCTTCCTCCTTTCCTACACATCCCGCCCGATGGCTGTGCCCAGATTTCCCTCCTCACTGGGGAGAGCCGCAGCAGTGCAGGGTGCTTCCCGTCTCTGCTCCTCAGGCTGTGCTGGGGCTCCTCAGCAGCTTTGGGGCTGCTTTGCTTGTAGATCATGGCCTTGGGAGAAGAAGCTGCTTCTAGCAAGGGAGCGCCAGGGGCCCCTGCAGTTCTGGTGGCTCCTGCCGCCAGTCCCACCCAGCCACGTGGAGGTCTGAGGGGATCAGTATTTGCTGTAACCCATTTGGAATACATGTTAGGAAGCTCTGAACTATCAAATGGTGACTCCATTCCTCTCTAGCCAAGGGTTGAATTGACCTCAGCCATTTTCTTTGTGCACAATTCAGGCTCCTCTTGGGTATTGGTGGCTGTTGTAGATGCTGAGGTCGGTAGGGGCTGGCTGCTCTGCCACTGTCTCACTCCCAGGTTTTAAGGAAATCAGGTTTCAGGCCAATTTTTGCCACTTATCAGCAAACAAGCCCCTGAAGGGTTCTTAACAAGTTGTTCTGTAAGCTCAGGAAAATCTGTGCTCACTGTCCTTCTGGGTGAATGACAGGTGAACCAGCAGCAGATATGTGAAACTCCAGATGCAGTGCTCTCATACTCTGGTACTTAGCATCTAGAGCAGTGGTAGTCAACCTGGTCCCTACCGCCCACTAGTGGGCGTGCCAGCTTTCAGGGTGGGTGGTAGCGGAGCAACCAAACTATAAATAAAAAGATAGATTTAGCTATAGTAAGTTGTTTTATAAAGATTTATTCTGCCAAACTTAGCGAAAATCTGACATAAAGTACTTGGTAAGTAATTATTATTATATGCTTTAACTTGCTGTAACTCTGCTTTATAAATTTTATAAAGTAAAGTTACTTCCCTACTTTTTATAAATCACCATTACTGTGGAACCGGTGGGTGGTTAGAAAATTTTACTACTAACAGAGATACAAAAGTGGGCGGTAGGTATAAAAAGGTTGACTACCCCTGATCTAGAAGCTCACTGGATATAGACCCAGTTAGGGGTTTAGCTTACACTGAGGCTTAACTGGAATCTTTCTTTCTATTCATGCAAGAGTAAGAAGTCTAACTCAAATATTTTAGTCACTTTCTGTGTGCTGACTACTTTGCCTTTCACCAAGGTAATTACGTTTCTTTTTATTTTACTTATTTATTTGTATTTTTCCAAAGTTAGAAGTGGGGAGGCAGTCAGACAGACTCCTGCATGCGCCTGACCGGGATCCACCTGGCATGCCCACTAGGGGGCGATGCTTCGTCCATCTGGGGCGTTGTTCCCTTGCTGCCGGAACCATTTTAGCACCTGAGGTGGAGGCCATAGAGCTGTGTCCTCAGTGCCCGGGCCAACTTTGCTTCAATGGAGCATTGGCTGTGGGAGGGGAAGAGAGAAATGAGAGGGGGAAGGGTGGAGAAGCAAATGGACACTTCTCCTGTGTGCCCTGGCCAGGAATTGAACCCGGGACTTCCACACGCCAGGCTGACACTCTACCGCTGAGCCAGCTGGCCAGGGCCAGTAACTGAGTTTCTAACATGCATCCATGTCTGTGAACAGATGACTACTTTCTCTGATAATCGTATCATTTTGAGCATTTACCTGGCTCATACTAATCTGTACTTAGACACAGATACCACATTCTCCTTAAGGTTTAGCATTCACATATCAAAATAAAACAATTCCCAAAGCTACTTAATTAGCACACCACAAATTAGGCGAAGGTGATGGATGCCCACCAAACACACCACACTGGGACACAGAGGAGGGCCGTGCAAAGCCCCAAGGCACTGAGAGTCAGGGTGACGAAGATCATCAAGCAGCGTGTCTTCTGCTGTCGGCCCAGCAGCTGCCTCTGGCATCCTGAAGCCTGTGCTGTCAGGACCTCTCAGCCCTGGGCATCCTGGGTCAGACTGCCAGCTGGCCACCTCGGTTGTGGTATCACAGCAGTAGTTCCATATGCTGTGTGGTAAAGTATTTTAGGTAAATTTTAGCCATCATAAGAAAAGTTGGCAAACTAGTTTTGCAGGCTAAATCAGGCAGGTGGGATTGCTTTATTTTGCTTTTCTACTTAAAAAAAAACAACAACAACTTTTGCCAACAATAACAACACAAAAGATTTCACATAAAAATCTTGATGTTTGGCCTTCTCTGGGAAAATTGGGACATCTGCAGCACCCAGTCTGCACTCATCTGCGGCAGCTTTCTTGTCCAGAGGAAGAACAGAAGCCTGCTGTGGACCTGAGGCAGGAGGGCCCCGAGAACACCCGGGATGGGCCCAGCACCGCCTGCCATCCTTGCGCCGAGACCAAGTGCCAGGAGCCCTTCATCACTGAGATCGTGCTGCTTGTTTTCAGGACCCGCTTCCCCTCTTTATGTTCCTGACTGGCCCCTGTCGGACTTGAGTCTCTGACCCTTGCAGCTGTCGGTGGTTTTCCTTGTTGGCTTACCACTTGTGCTTTGCTCGTGCTGTTTCTTTGGAGCATCTTTTCTTTTCAGGGTCGCCTGTCCACATCATAACCTCACCTTCAAGGCCTGGTCCAAGGCCTGCTTGAACGTGCTTGCCTGTCCACATCATAACCTCACCTTCAAGGCCCGGTCCAAGGCCCGCTTGAACATGGTCTCGCACAGCTCTTATGTTCCTGGCTCCTCTGTTTCTACTCAGCATAGCATAGCGTTTGCTTTACACGTTGCTTTTTTATTTAGCGTTTCACGTCTTCTCTCTGCTACGTAAAGGTCAGGAAGCATATCTTTCTCATATTGTGTATTTATTACTGTGCAAAAATGCTCATGCTCAGCCTACTTAGTACCTTGTTTTCTAAAAAAAGAGTGTAATACATATTGATCTACTTAACAATTATTGTAAGGCACATTTGTACATGGTGAAAAGAAGTAGGACAGTGTTAGAAATATGAGAGTAATATAAATGTAGGTGTAACCAGGAAGCCTAATAAGGAGGCAGAGGCTCAGAAAAGGGAGGTGCCTTGCTGGAGTCACAAGGGTGGCGGGTAGCCTGTCCTTGCTCTAACCACTGTAGTTCCCACCCTTGCCAGTGAGGGCTGTGCTGTTTTCTGGAGGATCTGCCACTTTCCAAATCAGGTGGCTAGCTACACAGCCAAACCCTGCAGATTCTCCACAAGGTTTAGCATTCATGTATCAAAATAAAACAATTCCCAAAGTTACTTCAATAGCACACCACAAATTAGGCAAAGGTGATGGATGCCCATCAAACTCACCACTCCTGGATGCAAAGGGGGGCCGTGGAAAATCCCAGTGCACCGAGAGTCAAGGTGACAAAGGTGCTTCAATCAAGCAGCGTGTCCTCTGCTGTTGGCCCCACTCTCAGTGGAGGGAGCGATGGGGACTGGACTGGATAACTACAGCGCCTTGGGTGCAGAGGCTGCACTGGGAGGCCAAGGAGTGGAAAGGAAGCAGTTTAGCTGGGCTGGAGCTCAAGGGAGTAGTGAGAGATGAGGCAGGCAAGGAAAAGGGGGTTGGATTTGCAGTGTCCTGGGGGGTTTTGACTTTGTTCTGGGGGAGCAGGGCACCTTTAAAGATTTTTTTAGGAGGGAGGAGGCTGCCACAGGAATCTTAGCTTAACCCGTGGCAGTAGCAGTGGCCGTGGCCGTGGGGAAGGAGAGAAATGGATGGATTCAAAAGATGTGTGAGCCTGTAAAGAAGTTACAGATGACCACCTTCTTTCTGGGTGAGGTGCAGGTATTCCTGGAGGCAGGAAGCGGGGCTGGCGAGCTTTACGTGTAGCCTTAGATTCTATGTCTAGAGGAACGTTCGTGGCTTCTGACTCAAGGGTCTGTGGCTTCATTTCCTTTGGCTGTATAGATGTTTCCCTTAGGAAACAAGGGTGCTTTTCACTGTTCCTGCTCGGCCACCCCCCTCACTGTTGTATGTAAGCTGTCTCCACAGAATGTACCAGTTTTCCTGTTTACACAAGCATACTATGTATTTTGGTCAAAATGTCCTGTTTCTCAGTACATATAAGTCTTTCTGTATACATGTTAGTCATACATAGGAGCAAACTGTGTAATCATTCTGTAGTCATAAGTGTGAGTAGGTGTTAAGAGTGGTGTTTTCTGCTTATGGAATTTTTTGTTTTGAGTTTTAAAGATGTTTAACTCTCTGTTTATGACTTTAAAGTAAGTGTTCTAAGTGGAGGCTATGAATAAATTTGTGAATCATTAAAGCTACATTGAAGGGGTATTGTCAATAATGAATTACTACTATACATCTTACTTTGATGTTTTTGTAGCTTTAAAAGGGTCTAATGTAATCAGATGGTATTTTTAAGGAACTTAAAAAATCTAATATTAAATATAGATTTTTAATGTCTGGATTCTATCTTTTAGAAAGAGAGTTTGGGGTTGCTTCAACTGCATTTAAAATAATCTTTTCTTCTTAAAGCAACTTTTACCCATGCCCTTAGTTATTTACAGATGATATATCTATCTATCTATCTGTAATATGTTATCAAATTATTTTAATAAAAATGGAATTCCAAACTTATTGTTGAACTTCTTTTCAGAAATATAAAATAAGTTGAAAATAATATTTCTGAAAGCCTTAAATTGTCTTTTCTTCCATCCAAACAAATACTTTGGTTTACCTAGCTCTTCCATACGAGAATGAATTTATCTCCTCCTTCCTGCAGGTGACTGGTTCACGGGTTCCAGAGATATTTTTCTTTCACAAACCTTCATTTTTCTGACCACAATATAAAAATTCAGAGTTTTGGAGTTTGACACATTTGTGCAAATTAAACTTTATACCATTTTCAAAATATGCTCCTAATATTAATATGAGAGTAGTAGTTAGAACAAAGACTGTCGGTTTTTATTCCTTTTGCTTGTAAATGAGTTGAGTAAATTTAAATATAAATAAAATGAAATAGTCAACATATTTCAACTCAGGGAATAGTGTTCTGGCATAACTTAATATTATAGACATAAAGCAAATGCTAATATATTTCGAACATAGTTTGTACTTGACGTTGTTCTTTGGTTAAGTGCTGACATCCTGGCAGTCAACCAGCAAAGAAGATTTATCTGAGCATTTGAAGGGCCTCACACAGAGTCTGCTGTGGGGTTTTGAGGTGTTGACTGTCCTTTTTTATAACTATATACCAGCTTACTGTTGAGCTGTCTTTGAATTGGTTCTGACTGGTAGGTCTATACTAGCGCTAAATATAGTGTCTGTAAAGTTATGGTGCACTTTTGACTGGTGACACGGTCAAAAGTGCACCATGACTTTACGGACACACTGTATATAGTTGATACCTACTAATTTTAACCTTTATTAAAAATTTAAGAAACACATGCATTAATAATCATACAAACATCATTTTTGCATATACAGGGTGGGGCAAAAGTAGGTTTACAGTTGTTTGTGTGGAAATAATACAGCAGTTAATAAGTAATTATACAAGAATAAACTTTTGCGTATTCACAAATGTAAATCTATTTTTGCCCCACCCTATATGCATATATGTATAGACAATATGCTGAACTAATTTATTTTCGCACAAAAAGAACTTCTAGTATTACTTCATTCCATCTATACAAGTTTCTATCTGGAAAATTGTCCAGAAAGCAAACATTGAAAGAAAACCCCACTTGTACTGATTGAGACTCCCCATTATGTTGAATTGGTCCATATAGACCAGGGGTCCCCAAACTTTTTACACAGGTGACCAGTTCACTGTCCTTCAGACCATTGGAGGGCTGGACTATAAAAAATACTATGAACAAATCTCTATGCACACTCCACATATCTTATTTTAAAGTAAAAAATATCAAAATGGGAACAAATGCAATATTTCAAATAAAGAACAAATAAACTTAAATCAACAAACTGACCAGTATTTCAATGGGAACTATGGGTGCGGATGCATCCTGTGCTTCTTTCACTGACCACCAATGAAAGAGGTGCCCCTTCCAGAAGTGCAGTGGGGGCCGGATAAATGGCCTCAGGGGGCCTCATGCGGCCTGCAGGCTGTAGTTTGGGGACCCCCTGATGTAGACAAACGTGGGCATGCTGGCTCCAAGAACCTGGATTTGTGGATTTGCCATTATGGTTTTGGCTGAAATGTTAGAGAACACTTTAAGCAAGGACATGGGAATATGGAAGATGGGGATTATTCATCCTTTATTTAAAAATAAACTAACTCCCCAAACATTGATGATGTTAAGTTAAAGAGGGTAGGAAATTATCTTAATAAAAGAAAAACTGAAAGAAACTGCATCACATAATGGTTTTACTGCCTCTGGGGCTTTTCTTAGAAATTATTTTCTAAAATGAATCTTAGCTTAAAGCTAAGATCATTTATATTTAGGCATTTGGGAATGTGTTTATATTTTTATTGATGTAATCATTTGTGGTTAATTACCACTTTTGATACCTTTTTTGGTGGAAAATATAATTTGGTATGCTGAGCTTCAGGAGTGGTGGGCTTGCTGACCCATTACCATGATGCAGACATGGTGGGTGGCGGACTGCCCTGGTGTGTACCTGAGAGAGTGCCACCATGTCTGGGCAGTGCACCACCAATGTGAAGGTCACCAGGAAAAGGGATGTTCAAAAAGTCAGAATCTGTAAGCAATAATATCTTAGGGTGATTGTTTTTCCTTTCAGACTTTGGGGTGAGTGCATTCTTGGCCACAGGGGGTGATGTTACCCGGAATAAAGTAAGAAAAACATTTGTTGGCACCCCATGTTGGATGGCCCCTGAAGTCATGGAACAGGTAAAAAACAAAACTGATGATTTGATTGACATAGTACAGTAGTACATATTATTAATACACTAACATTTTATTCAGGTTAACTGTTTTGCTAGAATGCATTATATAAGTAAAGTCTAATTCCTAATTGCTGGGCCTTAACAAATTAGTAGCCATGATCTGTGTACACAGTTGTGAACTTCTGATGTAATGTGGACTTCACGACGAGTAACATACCTGCTTATAAATTGTGTTTTCTTTCTGGTGCCTTTCATAGGTGCGAGGTTATGACTTCAAGGCTGACATGTGGAGTTTTGGAATAACTGCCATTGAATTAGCAACAGGAGCAGCGCCTTATCACAAATATCCTCCCATGAAAGTAATTACCATTGGAAATAATATGTCGGGTTTGAAATATGGTTTAACAGAATCTATTCTGTAGTCCTCTTAAACACAGTCATTTTTCTCTTAGACCTGAGGAATGAAGCCAAGTTAAATCTTGTCTGATGGTCTCAGGGGACAGAACAGGACAAAAGTAGCACAATACCCATCTCTGAAGCTACTTTACATTCCTAGCACAGGGTGGAGTAAGGGATATGGTCAGTTTTGTCGATGGAGGTTGATAACTGTGGTGAATGCTGGCCATTACTCTTTTGTAGCAGAACATCCAAGCACCCCAAGGAAAATAAAATAATAGATTATAGTGATATCCTCTTTGCAGATGGATTCCCAAATTTTGAGGCTTTTCTTAATAAAAAAAACAGTCTAAAACATTTACTGTTTCATAGTGTCACGTTAGTGATTCATTTGAAATAAGCAAGCCCTGTATTTTTAGGAAACAGCATACATTTGGATACTATTTTTTAGATTTTTGTGATTCTTTAACTGGCCTACATCACTGTTGCTCTTAGTTTTTGAGATCATGGTACCAGGGTGAATTTATTTAATTGGATTTTGTTTTGAAGCCAAAGTATTTGAATGGAAATTATGGAAGGTATTTTACAGAGAATATGATTCATGTTTGTTTCAACTTTTTTCTAGGAAATACTGGAAAAATTTAGGAGAATTAATAGAAAAAGCCATGAGGATAAAAACGTTAAATAATTTTACTGATTAAAAAGTTAATATAGTCTCCCTGGCCAGGAGGTGGCGTAGTGGATAGAGTATCAGCCTGGGATGCAGTGGACTGAGTTTTGCAACCCCGAGGTCGCTGGCTTGAATGCAGGCTCATCTGGCATGAGCGCGGCCTCACCAGCTTGAGAAGAGGGTCATAGACGTGACCCCATGGTCACTGGCTTGAGCAAGGGGTTACTGGCTCTACTGTAACCCCCTGGTCAAGGCACATATGAGAAAACAATAAATGAACATCTAAGGTGCTTTAACTATGAGTTGATGCTTCTCATCTCTCTCCCTTCCTGTCTTGCCCTCTCTCTGTCTCTGTCTCTCTCTCGCTTGCTTAAAAAAACACATTAATACATTCTTATTGTTGAAAATCTAGAAGTACAAATAAGACTAAAGAGGAAAATAATCATTCATAATCTCATCAATTACAGATAATTCTTGTTAAAGTTTTAGTATAGTTCGTTACATTGTTTTTCTCTATATATTTACATACATACATATGTGTACACATGTATTAATATAATTAAGATTTTGTGGTGTGTGTGTGTGTGTGTACATACTTGATTTTGTTAGTAAGTTGAGTTGTAAACAGTAAAGTGACCTTTCAAAGTCAAAGCAACTTGGAGGACTTTTTCTTCCATTTGGTTTTTCTACATTTTCTTTCTTTTCCTATTTCTTGATTTCTTTCTTTTCCTACTTGACGCATTTCCCACCTGAATCCAGAATGACATTGCTAATCCCAGTCTGAAGTCTTGAGGCGTTTTCTTTAGACTGCACAGTTCTCCCACTTTCTTCTGTTTGCTATTATCCTCCACAAACAATAGACTGTCACTTTAATCCTTCATCTATTCAGGCATCTGACAGTGTTTGAAAAGTGTCTTGGTGTGTATAGATAGCATTTGCATAAGTTAAGGCTGATTTATGAATTAATGAGCTTTATTCATTGTATAGGTCAACTTCTATTCTTAATCAAACAGTTTTGATGCCTGGAAGAGTGGAAGTTTTTCCTCTTTGATTTGCCACTGTATTTTGCCAAACCCTTAAGCAATTTTCTGTTTTGTTTTGGTTTTTTTTTTCACTTAAAAAAAGAAATCATGTTATTTTCTGGGATATTGTGAATTTATTTTTAGGGCTGATAATGTTACAGAAGCCTTGAGTTTCTTGCTCATGAATGACCTCTATACGTGCACATGCTCTGTGGCCTGGATCTCTCTCCCGTCCTACCCCCTTTCCCAGCTCGAGGGAGCCCCATCCTTACTAAGTCCAGTCCATGCCGGAGCTAAGTGCTCCTCCTCGTGGCTGTGTGAGAACCAGTTCCCAGGAAACTGTCCCTGTGCCTTTGGGAGATCATTCTTAACACACAGAACAGATTTTGTAAGTTCTGTCAGTGCAATAACAAAGAGGTTAAAGGGCACGTGAGCAGATTTGTAAAGAGAAGTGAATATTTTCAGTACACACTTTCCGTTAAGTTCTAATCATGGGAGAGCAGGGTTGTTCCTAACCCAGGTTGGTGTTTCTGTGAAATCTTAAAAATTCAGTTGTAGCAGTTGCTTTACTGAGGTTCTGTCTTTATGTTGTTGTTTTTTTCCTGCCTGTAGGTGTTAATGTTGACTTTGCAAAATGATCCACCCACTTTAGAAACAGGAGTAGAGGATAAGGAAATGATGAAAAAATATGGCAAGTCCTTTAGAAAATTACTTTCACTGTGTCTTCAGAAGGATCCTTCCAAAAGGTACGTCAGATTTGGTGAATGAGTTATTAACCTGGTTTGAGTCACAACAAAGCTTTGTGGAGGGGGAAAGGCTGTGTGGGGACACCTGCAAGGTGCTTGCAGTGCGAGGGAAATCCTGCTCTGGCCTGCAGATTTCCAAGCTGTTAGTGGAAGACAGCATGGGTCCAAAGGGAAAGGAGCCCATAGGGATGGGGGGAGGCAGAGGAAGATTTTAGTGTTAATAAGATTTACTGTGCTTGATAGGTGGCGGCTCTGTCATCAAAGGAAATGAAGTAAAACAGAAATCAAAAGAAATCGTTAGTGGTGCATTCAGGAAGCTGAGCTAATATTCTACACTGTGTAGGTCGAACTGACCTCTCAGGATTTGAATATCCTGCTAGTTCCAGTCTAAACCAGGCAGACCTATTGAATTTTGTATGAGTTTCCTTTTAGTTGCAGAACAAGTTGTTTATACTGTTTAAAAGATTATCAGTAGATTAATATTTTTGCATTAGAAAGATTAATCATGCAAACAGAAGCAACTCGTTTTAAGAATTTTTTCTTTATTCTCAATGATTGCCTCCATACTGTAGTGTCTGTTTTTTGAGTTTGTGTCTTCCTTCTTAATTTCAGGGACTTTGAGATATGCTGAGTGATAATAATAGAGCAGGTATCCTGTATCACTTAAAGGAGAATGTTCATGATGTGAACCACACACAGGTCTGGTCCGGGTAGAGTCCCTTTGTCAGGCTTGGCTGTGTGTGGTACCATCCTAGCATACAGTGAATGTAGATTACAGACCTGGAGGAGACTCTGAAAAGTTACCTTCTACCCTTATCCACTCTAGGGTCTGATTTGATAGTTTTTTATTTTAAAACATGAAAACTGGCTTCTGTGCTGAAACTTTCTTTTCCAGGGAAGGACCTGCTTTTTGAAGAATTTCTTTATTCTTACCTTAAATTCTGTGTGAAACTTAAGCCTTTTTTACCTTTACACAGTAATCAACTGAGGAGGCTACACGTCTGTGCATTAAACACAGATGACATTATTTTCCCTATTCTTTGTAGCTGTTCTCTTCATTTCTTTACATTCTGCTGAATTTGCCTTTAGTCTTTTCTATATCAGTCACCTTTTTCATGGAGCCAGGCCTGAAGACTGTTTGATGTTAAGCATCTTGAAATTATTTATTGTAAAAGGGGTGATCATTTTGTCACACTTACAGTCTGTTTCTGCTTAAACATCTTAGTTGCCCTTTATATGGGATTTGTAAGGCTTGTTTTTCCTCTGATGTTATACTGATCTTTTATTAAGGATTCTATTTCGCTCTCCGATTGGTTGAAAAATGCTCTTAGATTCTAATTTGGTTCCTCAACACTTGCTTGCCTTCCCCTTGTATTTAGTGTCATCTCCAAACATACATTTTTGGCATCAACAAGGAAACAGTGTAATCCTCCAAAGCCCAATGAGAGAAGTTCTTGTCTTCCCAGTTAGCTCTGTGTTATTACTGATGGTCTTTGTGGTTCTTGAACTAGTTGAGATCCCACCTTGTGGTGGTGATGTGTACTGTCACACAATTCAAGCTCTTTCAGAAAAGGATTCTGCAGCTCAGAAGTGTTAGTGTGCTTAATGATGTAACAGTGTCTTCCTTTAGAAGGTTTGTAATTTGGTAAAAATAAATTACATTATATGCTCATGCATTATATTTAACAAACCTTCCTTATTTCTTTTCTTTTGTGTGTGTGTGTAGCAGAGACAGAGTCAGAGAGAGGGACAGATTAGGGACAGACAGACAGGAAGGGAGTGAGATGAGAAACATCCATTCTTCATTGCAGCTCCTTAGTTGTTCATTGATTGATTTCTCATATGGGCCTTGACCGGGGGTGGGGAGCTACAGCAGAGTGAGTGACCCCTTGCTCAAGCCAGCGACCTTGGGTTCAAGCTGGTGAGCCTTGCTCAAGCCAGATGGGTCCGTGCTCAGGCTGGCGAGATCGGGGTCTCGAACCTGGGTCCTCCACATCCCAGTCTGACACTCTATCCACTGCGCCACCGCCTGGTCAGGCCAAACCATCCTTATTTCTTAATAATCTTGAAAGTCTTTCTAGGGTTTATTTATTTTATGAACTCAAATATCAGGTTCCTATGACCCCAGCACAAAAATATTATTTTACAAAAAAAGTCATACAATCAGATTTTTACAAAGTCTTTCTCTCAGAGTACTCTCTTAGTAATGTTATTGATCTACAAAGTATTAATAGTTTAAGGACTTCTTTTAGATATTTTCTTTGTATCTTAATCTGTTCTCACTGCTATACAGTTGTCCTCTGGAGTAGAGAGTGTTAGTAGTGCACAGACTTCCCACGACTATTTTAACGAAAAGACATGGATGTGGGAAGTCTGGAGGGGTGGGCAGGGGGAAACTTCATGAAATGTGAGAGTGGAAAAAAGACAGTATTGTTGAATTACTGCTTATAGTGGATGCAGTTTTAAAATATGTTATTCCCCTGAATTAATAAGTAAACAATAAATTGCTGCACAGTTCTGAAAGAAACCATGACTATTTTCTGCATTCTCTGTCATTGTTTATTTTGTCTACGGGTTCTTCCTTTCTCTCAGTCCCCTGTCCACCTGTCTTTTGGCACTTAGTTCAAAGGCTCCATGTTATTAGAGTCAGAACCCTGGGTGAGATTCCTAGCTCTACTTTATCATCATCTGCATGACTTAGTTTCCTTGTCTGTAAACTGGGCCTAATAACACCTACTTCAAAGGATTGATGTCAGGATGGGGTAAGATAATATACTTCAAATGGACAGTACAGTGCCTACGGGTCCTAAATATTCAAGAAATTGGTATTGCCATTCATTATTTGCCTTTTTCTTCCTGACTGGAGTTTTTGCAAATTTTTATTTTCCTCCATATGTTGAATACATGTCTCTTGTAGCACTTATCACACCATGTACAGATACTGACTTCCATATTCAACACCTTGTGAGCTTGTGTCTTTTTTAGAAAGAGAACCTGTGCCACTCGTTTTTATATCCTCCTATTCATAGTGTCTGTTCTATCTCACATACTCAGTAGTGTTTTTTTTTTTTTTTTTTTTTTTGTGATGGAGACAGAGAGGACAGATAGGGACAGACAGCCAGGAAGGGAGAGAGATGAGAAGCATCAGTTCTTCATTGCACCACCCTAGATGATCATTGATTGCTTTCTCATATGTGCCCTGACCGAGGGACTACAGCAGACTGAGCAACCTCTTGCTCAAGCCAGTGACCTTGGGCTCAAGCTGGTGAGCTTTGCTCAAACCAGATGAGCCCGTGCTCAAGCCGGCGACCTTGGGGTTTTGAACCTGGGTCCTCCGCGTCCCAATCCTATGCTCTATCCACTGCGCCACCCCCTGGTCATCCTCAGTAGTATTTCTTGAATAATTGGAGGTAATTGAGTATTTGCAACTTAGGGATGATTTTGACTCGTTGAGAAGAGTTTCAGAAACCTGATTCAAGTAGGCTGCAGAGTGAATGCAAGATTTTTGATAATTTATATTTATTTCTGTTACCTGTATGTGGATTAAATATTTATAACCTGAAAGTAGTTGAATGACATCAAAACCCTGGTTTTGCTGAGTACTTTCCTAGTCGTTAATGAAAGTATATCACAGGGGAGCAGGGACCAGGACATAATCATTCTGTGCCCGAGCCCTCAGCCTAGCTGAGAAGGCGTCATGCTCTCTCTCAACCTTGATATTCATGGACCTTTCCTGAAAAAGAGGGCTGGCCTGGTGGAGCAGTTTGCCTTATTTATGTCTGTGATCTACATAGGTTTAGATGGAGAATTACTTATATTAGCATAGCAGAACATTTTGCTATTTCTTAAAAAAAAAAAAGCCTTAATCTTGTAGATTACATGTTTCCTATGGATGGCAACTATAAAAGGAATTAGCATTTTCTTTGAGCAACAAGGGTTTGGATGGTGTATAGATAAATGCATTAGAAATGAATGAAACTTGAATATATCATTGGGGGGCGGGGTGGGCCAAGGTGGGAGGTGGGGTGGGGGAATGCAGTTCTGCCTGAGGTCAGTGAACTATTAGGAATTACAATGCAAATTGTAAGGACTACTGAAACAGTGTCATATTCATCCTGAATCCTTTGAAAATTATTTTCAGTCTCAGTGGACTTTGGTTCATCCATATGTATTAACTGAATCCTTGAACAGATTTTCTTCCGAGAATGTTGGCCCTTGCAGAGTACAGCATTGTTTTTAAGGATTTAAAATGGAATCATCATTCAAAGTCAGGACCATTATTTTGGTTGCTGGTATAGCATTTCTCATAAAGCAGTGTTTGTATTTATGCTACATTGTATTGCTTGATAATTGATGGCAGCCATGTAAGACATAACTGGCTTCCAGAATTCTTTCTCCTGTAATGCTCAGCTGAGAGGCGGGCAGCATTGATGGTTCCATATTTTCCCTATACTGACAGTTACTATGGCATAAAACTAAAACAAACAAAACACAAAAGTCTAGTCAGGGAGGGCAGCACGCACCTCAGCTTTTTTCACACCTTTTATCACTTTTTTCTCTGTCTCATTTCCCTAATTCTTCCCAGTTCCATTTTTTCATACTTTCTCATGGGGTGAGTTTGGCACATGGATTTCATTCCAAAGCTAAAGACACTTGAGCTAATTTGAGCACCGAAAGGACCTGCTATCTAGTTCCTCTCTATCGAGTAGAAATCCCCTATTAGTTAACATACATAGTAAGCCTGTAAAAAAGAATGTGGCATCTATAAACCCTGTCTCAATTCTCATGCCATTACATTTTTGTATTTAATGATGAAGGCAGAGTGGAGTTCAGAAAAAGTTTTCTCTGTAGTCTGCTTTTCTCCTTTACAGTTTAGTTACCATGGAAATGACCTTGCTGAGGAAAGAAAAGTATTTTCCCAGCCCTGGGTCTCAAGGTATGTCTGGCATTTCCCAGCATTCTCTCTACATTGGCCCAGTCCTACACTTGACCCTTAGTGTGCAGAAGGAGGAAGTAGGGGTGCAGAGGAGATGGGAGCATTTTGGCTCATCACCTCAGTACATCCACTGTGTACAGACTGTCCCCCTTACCTTTTTAAGGGGGGGATAGCATGGGTCTTATTTTTATTACATCATTCTTCTATTTCCCATTATATTGGAAAGATGCTTAGACTTTATGAAGTCTAGTCCAAGGTGTTTCTTTATCCAAATGGTTAGTCGCGTTTCTTTTACTATTTTATTGTGGTATAAAATGGAGCTGCAGCTGTTTTCATCTCTGTGCTAAGCACTGGGCATATAAAAATGCACACTGTGTGGTTCCTGTCACCGAAGGGTTATAATCTGGTAGGGGAGGGGGAGGCAGTAATAGATAGTTACAGAATCAGAGCGTGGCGGGATTGGTGTGTGAGCACTGAGCAGGGAGCAGTGAATTTCACTTGTAGGAGCTGGGAGGAGTATCTCTGAAGATGCCTGACATTTAAATTGGCTCTTGACCTCTGAACAAGGGTGTGCCAGTTTTTTCCAAAACATTTTTAAAGCAAGAATAGCAGTGTGTGCTTTGTTACGAAAGAGCAAGGAGGGTGAGAACATCATTGTAGCTGGAGGACAGGTTCACGCAGGATGTGATGGGAAACGAGGATGGAGGAGTCAGAGCCTCTCAGGCCACTGAAATCCATTTGGGTAAATAAGAAACCGGGTCTTTTTCGAGGCCGAGTTTTGGGCCGCTGTAGAGGTACAGTTTGCACATCACTGCACTTAGTGACGTTTCCTGAGTCTTTGATGTGCTTGGTGGTGAGTTGGAATGAGGAAGAGAGAGGTGGCAGCGTGACTACTCGGGAGGCTGCTGTATTGGTTTCAGCGCATGTGATGGGGGTTTCAGCCGGAGCAGTGGCCCTAATCATGATTTTCCTAGGTTTTTTTTTTTTTTTTTTTTACTTAAAAAAAAATTCAACCTAAGCTATTTGGTATGCCTCCTGATTTTTTGAAATTTTGCTTCAAACATGGGGAGGTACCAAATACGGCCTTAGAACTTGCTCAGTCTGTTGTGAAACAAGTGGCTCCCCTCTGCGGTCCCTCAGCAGCCCTCCCTGCCCCCCAAACACGGTTCCAAGACTCCTCTTACAGTCTAACCTCACACTCCCTTATCTGCTGGAGGCAAGTGGCTGAAGGTTGAATTTATATCTGTCATATTCACTGTAGTGTGCCCTACATCCAGCAGAATGCCTGACACATAGGAGATGCTCAATAAATATGGACTTACTGAGAGAATGAAAGGATGAATTTGGAGTAGCTGGAGGCCAAAATCATTGCAAATGATCTTTAAGAGTATATGTTAACATAATAGCCAAAGTTAAATCACATAAAAGAATAGTGCCGTTTTTTAGTTCTAGGGCCTGTTTGACAAGGTACATATTCATAAATCTGAACAAACTTACCAAGGGACATGGCACACGAGATGTAAACTGTGACCCACTTGTCGCTGAGTCCTTTATTTACTCAAAGCAGTGAGCAGTCCGGCTGCTCATGGCAGAGGATTGACCGTTCGGGGTTTTCTTCAGGCCCATGCAACCAGTGTGCCACCTGAAAGCGAGGGAGAGAGCAGTAACAGTTTCCAGTTCTGGTTCTTTGTTCAGATATGCGGTTTAGGGCCCTTGTAGACTTAGACAGTTTGTATGTTGTTGCACTTAGGACTGTTTCTTAAACCTTTTATTTGCTTGCGTTTGGTCCCTGGAAACATTTTAATGGAGCTTCCTGGTTCCAAAGAAGTCGTTGCTAAGCTCTTCAAATATGAGAATTCTTTTAAACTTGTACCCCCCTAACAGTATTATTTGTACCTTGCTAATCATTGCCTGAGAGCATACCCCCCCTTTTTATTATGGAAAATTTAAAACATACAGAAGAGGTGAAGAAACAAAAGAACAGTCCAGTATTTACTTCTATACCACCCCTTAAATTCAACAATTATTAACATTTTTTATATCTGCTGTATCTACAGACACCCTGTATTTACATTTTACTTGCTGAACAGTTTGAAAATAAGTAACAGACTTAATACTTCAGCTTGTATTTCTCACAGACATGTTCCTACATAACCACAGTACTTTTCTACAGCTAAAAAAATGGGCAGCAGTTTTCTAAAATTGTCTAATACCCAGCATATTCACTTATCTCTAATTATTTCCAAGTCTCCTCTGTAGCTTTTTCTCTTAGTTTTCAGACACAGGATTCAGGCAAGGGTCACATGTTTCACTTGGTTTTATTTCTTTAGTCTTTTTAAATCTAGATCAGTACCCTCACATTTTCCCTTTTCTTCTTTGACACTGACTTTTTGAGATCAGGGTAGTTGTCTTGCTGGCTGTCCTATATTCTAGATGTATATGATTTTTGATTTTTTTTTTTGTATTGCTGCTGGTTTTAGAAGGAACTATTGATGAAGGAAAGCTGTTCTTTATGGAATAATGCCAGCCAATATACAACAGAAGCAGAAAATCAGTATTCTGCCACCTCCTATGAGATATTTATATAAGACAAAGATGCTAAAATTATTAGGTGAAAAGGTTTTGTGGAATAGGATATTCATACTGTGCCAGAGTATTAGTCAACAGCATACTTTCCAATTGTGGTGTGGGAATCATCCTTTTACAATGTAGAGATCTCAGGCCTGGCAACCAAGTACCGTATTTTTTGCTCTGTAAGACACACCTAGGGTTTTAAGGAGGAAAATAAGAAAAAAAAATATTCTGAACCAAATGGTGCATTAAAATACTTAATAAAATACCATATTTTTCACTCCATAAGATGCACAGGCATTTTCCCCTCCCCTTTTGGGGGGAAAAGTGCGTCTTATGGAGAGAAAATATGGTAGTTTAATTTAGCATCCCTCCCAGTGAAATTACCTCCCGTTATATGCCTCTACCGTGCTGTATTGTGGCATCTAGGTAGTATTTTTCCCTCAAATACTTGATTCGACCTAGTCAAGCCTTCTGACCTGGTGTTCAGTTAATAGGAAGTATAAGATGGAGGATCAAGTTAAATGACACCATGAAGAAACAATCAGACCAATTCAGTAATCTTTTGAAATGAATTTTCATTTCATTAATCATCCTCACATTTGCCTTCTCCTGAAAAAGTTGTCCTTGTATACCCAAGACAGGGTTACTTGGGGAGCAGACAGAGCTTGCATACATGGTGTATGGACCCCTTGCCTCTTCTGGGGAATTTTCTAGTACTGTGGACTGTAGTTACTTGACAGGGTCATCTAGCGGCGTATACAGCTTCTTAATTAATTTAGGAATTTAGCTCACAGATGTGTCAGTCTGCAATCTTTTAGAAACACTGCATTCACTTAGTGAAGTATAAGGATGAAGGACGGAAAATTGATCGTGCCCCAGATATTTAACTTAGAGGTGTTTGTGTGTCTGCAGTGGAGGAGTTTTGAAAAAACTGGAAAATTGGCACTCTCTTATTTGGTGCCAGGTTGTGACTAATTTAGTGTCCGGTTTGCTATTCCTAAAACTAGTCTTTCAGAAATACTCTAGGATTAAGTTGTTTCATCAAGGCAGTGTATTTACCGAGTGGTCATTGTTTCAACTCTAATTTATTATTGATCTTTCAGGCCCACAGCAGCAGAACTTTTAAAATGCAAATTCTTCCAGAAAGCCAAGGTAACATGCTTAAAAACCAAAGTAAATCTGCTATTTTGAAATCACTATGAATTTCCATATATCGTATTCGATGTTAAACTGCTGGGAATATTTGTTTTGCAGAACAGAGAGTACCTGATTGAGAAACTGCTCACAAGAACACCAGACATAGCCCAAAGAGCCAAAAAGGTAAGCACCACTAGCCCTCCTGACCCGGTAGGAGCTGCTCCCCACCCAGGGACATGAAACCCAGAGAGAAAGGAGGAAAGAGATTTCCACATACTCAGGATATGATTGTTTAGAGGCTCTCTGGTTAGTGATCACTCACACACTGCCTTCTGCCTTTTGGTTAATCTCAGCTTGTCACGTGTTTGGGTGTGGGAACAATGGGAAACTCAAATGATTCCATTTTTCCATTTATCCTCTTTGCTTAAAGAAGGTCAGAGGGGAGGAGATTGTCATGAGTTCTGAACACTGGAGAGGAAGAATGTCCTTGAATATCTTTCATTAGGATTTTACAGAGGAGGAACGGTCTTTTTAAAGCTGTTTGAAATGACCAAGGGAACAACAAAACTTTTGTTTCTAATAGGTATTTGGAATATCTGTGGAGTATAGGTTCTTTCCTCGTAAAAGACCCTGTGAAGCCATTTATAGTCTGCCTTATGTTAACTACATTATACAGTGTGTCCGTAAAGTCATGGTGCACTTTTGACCCGTCACATGGTTAAAAGTGCACCATGACTTGACGGACACACTGTATTATGATTACTTTTCATTCTAGTGTTGAGATGTTTTAAATGGTGTGTATGTGTGAGTCTTTGTGTTTACCAGAGTTTTATTTATCTGTAATTACTGATTCATTATGGTATGAAACAAACCAAATTTAACCTTGGTTTTGGTTTAGTTTGGTTTTAAAGTTATATTCTGTATTTATAATTAGAAATATTTATGTAGTCACAAATTTAGAAAGGGAGGTCCTGTTCCCTCCCTTCGCAGGTATCGGGAAAGCTGATGTGGATCTGAGTCATCAGCTCTGTAAGTAAAATCGGCAAAGAAGTAGGCATTAATGATTGTGTCTCCTTGTGCCTAGCTATCAGTAACTTTGAATGGTAACTTCTAGACATTGCCTTTTCTAACACATTCTGTATTAAATGCATTTAGTTAGTGCTTTACAGTTGTTTTAAAATAGATTTTAAATAGACTTCAAGAAATGACCCCTTCTTTGCAGGTGTCTAGAGTGCTTTTGCCAGACCTGCAGACTTCTGGGAGGTGGGCTGGTTCCTGGACCTGGGCCTGGGCCTGGGCGAGGGGGCAGCAGCCATGTTGGCTGCAGAAACCCAAGCAAAGTTGGGCTGTGGATGACTCTGAGGAAAAGTGAAAGTTGGGCAGATAGGCCATCAGAGTGGCACATCTCTAGGGCAGAGAGAGTAAAAGCTTCAGTTAGAGGCAATAGAAATGGAAGTGCCCGACCATTGTCTGAGGGCACCATAGAGGAGCCCGAATGGAGGAGGAGCGTGGGGAGATTCCCTAGGGTGTTGGAGTGGAGCAGGAGGTCTTCTGATCAGACATCTAAAATATCAGCCAGAGTTGAAAAAAAGCTGTTAGAAAGCCATTGGCTTGTACAGTATGTGTCCCTAAAGATCATTTTTCTGTCTTTACTTTTTATCTTTTTGCTGGAAGTTTTATTTGATCTCCCCTGTAATAATTCCCTGAGAAGAGGTTTTCAAGGTCTGTCTCTCTGTGGAGCTTCCGCGTCACACCTCTGCTCTGTGTTAAGTGGCTGGCCAGCCTCTCAGGTGCAGCACCAGCAAAGGGGGTTTGTAAAGCCAGTAGCCGCGGCCACCAACAGGGCCGCCTGGCCAGTGCAGGTTCGCAGTAGATTCGGACAGTTGGTAATGAAACAACGGAACCAAGAACTGGTGAGCCATCAGCTTTAATTCTAGCTTGCACCCGGCGGGCAAGCAAAAACACACACTGGGCTCCAAAACCCACTCATTCAGTGCTCACAAAGCTACTGACTTATCCGAGTTTCCTAGAATCAAAGGTTTCTAGCTCACCAGACTTATTCACCTCTGTTTCCCATCTCCTCCTGCATAAACTCTGCTCAAACTGGCTTCTTCCTCAGCACTCCACCATCTTGACTGCCTCCTCTCCTCCACGTGGCCTTTCTCTGCTCTTCTCTGTGATACTAACCTCAGGAACCGAGAGAGTAAGCTCCCGGCCTGACCCACTTTATACTGTAGAAATCCAAACTACAAACAAGAAAGTCTCTGATACAATGTCACTCATCTGAGGTACAGTGGGATTCCTCATGAGAGTGCACCATCCTAAATCATCCAATCAGTCAAGGGTATGGAGAAAAGCTTACTCTTAAAACTAAGGCATAGTCTATCATGACCTAGCCTGCCCACAGCCTGTCCCCCAAAACACATTAATATCAACAGACTTGCATGTGGGCAGTGCCATCTTTAACAAAGTGAGCATAATATATTTTATCTGCCCAACAAGGTTCGCTTCCCTCCCAGCTTTAATCTCCCTGTGCTCCTGTGTCCTTAGAGTGCTGGGGTTATTTTTATATTTCAGACTTCTTTACCCCTTGTCTGCCCCCCTCTAACCACTTTCCACTCCTCTCCTCGTTCCTATCTGCACGTGGCTCCAAATGGTTTCCTCCTGGTTTTAACTGGGCAGTGCAGTAGATTTCTAACTATTCTCCCTCCATTCCTTTTCTCTGTTCCTCCTTAATACGCTAGTGCAAGATTAACTTTCTGTTCATGTCACTTAATTGGTCAAAAGTGGTTTCCAAAATTAAACAAAAATTAAAGCAAAGAAAAGAAATGGGGTTTGAGGGAAGATTCTTATCAAAGAAAGGCCAAGCTCCTTAGCCTTGAATTCATGGCTCCATTTCAGCTTCTGACCTTGTATGCTACCCCCCCCCCCCCCCCCCAGTGAGAGTGTTCACTTCCTAATCTGCACTTGGCTGTGGAACTTCCTCCATCAGTTTAGGAAAACAAAGACTCTGTTCAGGCTGTGATTTTATTGCCTTTCTTTTCGAAAGAGATTTCATGGGTTTATTACATGTTAGGGTGCTCTGCATCCCAGATCCCAATTTGTGAGTATCTGAAACAAAAAGTGGCCAGAGTTTGGGGAGATGTAATTTTTCAACCATGTTGTCTGCTCTTTCCTTGCTCTTTGACTTTAGACTTAAACCTTGGGGCTTGTTTCGTCATCCATTCTGTCAAATGGGAAAGGGCCACACCTCTCATTGACTCCCAGAAGAGTAAAGGGAGAGTATAGATTAGTTCCTTAGACGTCTTATAGAAAAGAAAGTGGCCCACTGTAATGTTATCCTGGCCCTCTAGCTTCAGTAAGTTGGCTGTTTTCCTGTCATAATTCTCACTTTAAAGTGCACTTTGGTTCTGAGCTCCACCCCACTCCTTGCCCATGGGTTTGGTGGCAGGTACACTGACCAGATCAACATTGATCACAGTGCTTGTCTTGCTCATCGTACGTAAGTACCCCAAACTGTTTGCTGGCTCAGTGAACACATGTTGCTTGAGTTACCAAGGGAAGGCCGTTTGAAACTCTGTTTTCCACTCTCTTGCATCCCCAAAATGCTTGGCATACACTTGTTCTGAGGAATCCTATTAATAGTAGACAAACCTCCCCGCCTCTCCGTGGTAGTGGCAAGCAGACATGCTGTTCCTTATTTGAAACTTCTCATGCAGCCTTGGTCACTAGGAAGTAAATATTATTTTAATCACCACATGCACTGGAAACCTTTGTTGTAGGATGTCTTTGCTTGTCTTAGGTTCTTACAGTGTTTAAGTAAATTTAATTTAAAAGTTGGGGCAGGAAAGTCTCTCTTTGTGTTATTTGTGTGACTTCTCTTCATTGACATCTGCTCGGCCACCGACTTACCTGCTTGCGGTGGTGCCTCCTGGTCGGGCTTGAATTTCCTGGTGCAGGTTTGCTCCTCAGAGGCCACTTGTTGATGTTAGTTCTTTGATTTTTGTCTCCTCAGTTTGTTGTTTTATTAAAATAGAAACAGATAGTCCATTGATATACCAGTGTTTACCTGAGAACGAGGCCTGTTGACCTAGCTCTGGACATTTAGGCAGCTATGTTGATTTGAAATTTGTCATTAGCTGTCTCTTTTCCTCCCTTATAATAACTAAAATTGAGAAATATATTTCAATATGTATTTTTCTTTCCCATGAATAATTCTCATATTTAAAAGAGAGAGGAGCTGGCATTGAGCTATTCTCAGGAGGTCCCGTGGAGCCCCCGGTGCTGTCCTTTGGCCTGAGAGAGACAGGAGCCTGTCACTCTCATGAGTTTGGCCAGAATGGGAAGCGCTAGTAGGGAGCCACGTAATTCCACATGGGTTGATAATTTTGTCTTCATCCTGACTGACTCCTTTAAGTCAGGGAAAACAATATAAAAAAATAGAAACAGACTCGTGTGGCTTCCCTAGTAATTTAGTGATGAAAAATGACTTTTATATGTATGGAAATCAGAGAAATTAGGGATTGTTTTCTTCCTGAAGGCAGAGTATTTGGTTCATTCTGGGTACTTCTGCTGGTAGTATGGTTTAGGGATCATCTTAATTTTCTTTTCTCCTAATTTTTCTGTCTGTGAAATGGAAATTCTGTCTGACCTCAGGCATGTAGTGAAGGGTAATGAGAGATTTGGTATTCCAGGAGCATAAGACACTCTGTAAATTCTAAGTGAGGACATGCTAAAAGTGAATCTTGAGAATAGAGTTAATTTAAGTGCAGCTATATAACTTTAACACCTTCTTCTCCTCCCCCTCCTCCTTCCTCCTCCTTCCTCCTCCTTCCTCCTGCTTCCTCCTCCTCCTTCCTCCTCCTTCCTCCTCCCCCTCCTCCTTCCTCCTCCCCCTCCTCCTTCCTCCTCCCCCTCCTCCTTCCTCCTCCCCCTCCTCCTTCCTCCTCCCCCTCCTCCTTCCTCCTCCCCCTCCTCCTTCTTCATCCTCCTCCTTCTTCCTCCTTCCTCCTCCTCCTCCTCCCTTTTCCTCCCTCCCTCCCTCCCTCCCTCTCTCCCTCCCTCCCTCCTTCCCTCCCTTCTCCTTTTCCTCCTCCTCTTCCTCCTCCTCTTCTTCCTTCCTTCTTTCTTTCTTTCCCCCTCTCCTCCTCCTCCTCCTCCTCCTGCTCCTTCTTCTTGTATTTTAATGTTTATTAATTTTAGAGAGAGGTAGGGAGAGTATGTCAGACAGGAACATTGATCTGTTCCTGTATGTGCCGTAACCGGGGATTAAACTGGCAACCTTGGCTTCAGAACAGTGCTCTAACCAACCTAGCCATCTGGCCAGGGCTATATAACTTCTTATTAACTTTACATTTACCCTAGTGCATGAAAAAAAAGGGCTTTATAGCCGTTACTCCTTCTCATGTGACTTTTTTGGGGGGTCTGTCTTCAGCCATTTTTTAGGTGTTGAAGGCTTAATCATAGTGTGTTACATCATTTACTCTGCTCTGTTCACTGGGTGGGGAAGAGTGTAAAGTATTCTGTTAAAATCAAATGCTTAGATGGCTGTATGCATTTCTGTTGAAGCATCTAAGCTTTAGAGTCTGCTGATGTCTGCACTTTATGTTATTGGGATGAACCTTGAGTCACCACATTCACACTCATATTCATGCATTTTCTGTTGCTAAAACCCACCAGTGGCAGGACAGGGGCAAAGTGTTAGGAGCTACACAGACGTATAAATGCCTGCTGCTCAGAACAAAAAGCATATTGGCCAGAGAAGGGATGAGGGGAGGAAACATACAGTTCTTTTTATTGCAGTTGCTTGTGTTTTTATGGGAAGTATTAGAATCACTGGAGGATTTTTGTTTCAGTTTTCTGAATTAAGAGATTGAGTAGTTAGAAATAGTCATTATCAGAAGGAGGAAAGGGGTATTTTATTACTGCTGCATTTGGGTGGAATCACTGTGAATTGGAACAGCTGGGTAGTCTCTGTGAATTCTAGGTTTCTTAATCGGCCTGTAATATTGGGCTCATGGGAAGGACCCAAGGTGTTGGCTTAATTCCATCCTCCTTTGTGCTTAGGAATACATGGTAGGAATATTACAACTCACATTTATTTATTATAGTTGACCCTTGAACAACACTGGTTTTAACTGTGCAAGTCCACTTGTATGTGGGTTTTTAAAAATAAATTCACAGTCAGCCCTCTGTGTCTGTGGGTTTAGCATCCATGAATGTAACCAACATCAGATCAAAGCAGTACTTATTTTCAGTCTATGATTAGGAATCCATGGATGTAACGGGCTGGCTATACTTAATATGTATTCAGTATTTGTCCTTTCTGTTTTTCGTGCTTTATTTTGAAATAATTTCAAACTTACAAAAAAGTTTCAAAACAGTAAAAAAAAACCCAACCCTGTATCTGTTTTCTTTCTGATTCATTCTTTTTATACATTTCAAAGTTGTAGACCTGATGCTCTTTATCTTT
This sequence comes from Rhynchonycteris naso, assembly GCA_037038555.1. Taxonomy (NCBI): domain Eukaryota; kingdom Metazoa; phylum Chordata; class Mammalia; order Chiroptera; family Emballonuridae; genus Rhynchonycteris; species Rhynchonycteris naso. The sequence goes on from CM072997.1 coordinate 66,894,320, forward strand.
AAATATACTTCAGTGTATTTTTTCTAAAAACAAGGACATTCTTTTACTGGAGGCCCAAGTGATGATCTGTCTTACCACTCCTTTCTATAGTGGTCACTTGGAGAGTTAATTACCTTTCCTCTTGGTGTCTCGGAGTCCTTTCTTACTATCTATGGGACCACAGCACCCTCTGTGCCTACCTGAGACTCGGTACTTTTTCCCCTGCTCATCTGCCCTATGGCGTCCTGCTGTAGATTTTGTGACATAATGCTGGCCAAAGAAGCAGAGAAAACAAGGGCCAGAACAGTCTCCTGGGGCTCAACTTTCTTCCTCTGCATAATCCTGGGCTTGGGGACCTTGACAGCACCCTGCCAATGAGAGCTTGAAGTACCTACAGAGCTGCCAGCCTCTCCTTTGTCACACTGTGACATCCTTGGTGCCATCTTCCTCTGGCATACTGGGCACCAGCATATAAACCACTGTGGATTGTGGGGTGGGCTCCCAGGCAATACAGACCCCTCTTCCCACCACCCCTTCCCTCAGAGGGACTTGATTATTTCTAGATGGTATTGAAATATAGTGGTGACTGGCCCGGGGCCTCTGTTGGTCTGTGTGAAAACAAGCAAGCAAACAAAGAAACCCGACATAATGCTATTATTTAATTTTCAGATTTTATAAAAATTTTGCCAGTTTTGCCACTAATCATTTATCTGGTTAAGGATCCAGTCCACACTCACTTAGTTATTGTGTCTCCTTTAATCTGGCCTAGTCTTTCTTTTTCTTTCACAATTGTGATGTTTTTGAAGATTACAGGCCAGTTACTTTGTAGAATGGCCCTTGGTATGCATTTGTCTGATATTTCTTTATGATGAGATTCACTTTATGCACTGTTTGACAGGAATGTGATGCTGTGTTCTTCTTGGGGTAACAGTTAAGAGGCACGTGGTGTTGATTTATTCTTTAATGGTGATGTTAATTTTGACCACATGTTTAAGGTGGTACCTGCTATTGCAAAAACTTCATTGTAACGACAATTACTTCTTAATAGGAGGAATTCATTAATATCACATTCTTTCATTATATTAAACATTAAAAGGTAAAGTGAATGTACTTACTCTATAGGATCATTAGTTTTCTTTTTTTCCTAAGAAACATTTATGCTTTATGTCACTCTGGTTTTCCAATTGTAAGATACTAATGACAGGATTTCCCTGTGATTTCTAAGCAGCCTTGCAGACAAGGAACACTTTGCTGGAGTGTGATGTTTGGACACAGGCAGGAAGTGGATGTGGCCTCTGTGTCTGGTCTAGAAGCCAGATAGCTGGATCAGTTATTGTGTGAGCTGCCTGGTCTCTCTGAGCCTGATCTATCCAGTGGGCCCAAGGACACTTAATTTGTGCTGCCCTGGGGATGAGATGATCCACCTAGGATGTGTGGCGCTGTGTTTGACATGTAGTGGGTACTCAGTTCAACAGAGGCTGCCATGACCATTGTGTGAACAAAGACAAAATTATCGTGGTTACTTTAGAACAGTGATTTTTCAATTGGTGTGCTGCAAGAAATTTTAAAACATGCAGTACCTGACTATTTAATCAAGGGCAGTGATCTTTCTTTTCTTAGATTGTCAAATAAAAAAATAGAAAGAGCCAACACAATAGCTGTCCGGTGTGAATGAATCAAGATTATACCTTTTATTTTTTTCAGATTGGCAAGAAATATATTAAAAATTTTTGGTATGTTGCAGAATTTTAGTAATTAGTTTATGTGTGCCACAAGATGAAATAGGTTGAAAATCTTTGCTTTAGAAGTATGCAGAGAGATAGGGAATGAGGAAAGAGTCATAGAGGGGCGGGTAGTGGTGGGTGATGAGGTTGTTTCTTTCTTCCTTCCTTCCTTCCTTCCTTCCTTCCTTCCTTTCTTTCTCTCTCTCTCTCTCTCTCTCTCTCTCTCTCTCTCTCTCTTTCTTATTTCTTTAGATGGGATGGAGAAGAAGCTCTTGAGGCCTACTAGAAGGAGAGAAAGGCTGACATAGCCATTGTCTATGCATCTGTCTCCATGTTTTCTTTTTGCCCCATCAAGGTGGTGGCGGTGGGCAGTAGCTAGGGCTTGTCCTCACTGCAGCCATTCTCTCTCCCTCAAGGAGTGTGAGGTGTGTGTTTGTGAAGAACCTTAGTAAGAATTAGATACACACATAACTGATATTTGTTTACAGCTTTTAGAACACTTTCATATATGCTTTCTTATATATTCTAAAGAATTCAGCTTGAAGACAGGTGGGGTAGGTGTTATTATCACACATTACAGACGAAAGTATGAGGGATGAAATGACTTGCCTGAAGTCCCATGGCTAATAGGAGGCAGTTCTTATTACTGGTTCCCAGCTCTTCCCACTAAATCATACCTCAGAAGGAAGAAGAAAAGGGAGAGGACGGGGAGGAAGTATAGATGGAGAAGAGGAAGCCGAGTTCAGTGGCATAAGGTGGAAAGGCATAAGGATAATGTTTGTCATTCTCAGAGTGAGTAGTCAGCCATTTAACACATGTGCTGGGGTTGTCTGCACCATTCACGGGCACTCAGAGATGCTGTGAGCCTCACTGTAAGAGCCTGAAAGTTTGCCAGGGTTCTAGCAGATGTGAGAGAATATATGAGAAAAGGAAGGGAAGAGAGATGGCTAGTGAGCGTTTGATAGCATCAGTAGTTGTTGAACATCTGCCAGAAGCTTAGCTTCTCATTCATAAAATGGGGAAGGTAGTAAGACCTATCTGCTTGTGAGGACCATGTTAGGTAAAGCATAGAAAGTATATATAGCACAGTAGTTGGCACAAAATAATAAATGGCACTCACTGTTACAGTAAATTTTATTTTTATGGTCATATCTATTGCTTTATTTTTTATAGTTTTGTTATTGTAATGTCATTGTTTTTTTGTAACATTTGTCATTGCTGTTGTGGGCATGACCTCCACTGTCAGCATTACCGCTCTTGCGGGCATTGCTGGTGATGTCATGCTTCTGCTGCTGCTGTAACACTTGTTACCATTACAGCCACTGCTACCAGTACTGGGCCCTGCGGGGCACAGTCCAGGCAGTGAAGCTCGGCTTTCAGTGGGGAGCACAGTGCAAGCATCATGAGACATATAAAACTCAAAGAGCTGCAGAGAATAACCGTGTGAGGGTATGGTTATAGAATATATACTACAGGAACGGGAAAGGTCATGGAGCCGGGGGGGGGGGGTAGCCAGGGGAGAGAAAAGGGAGAAAAACTCATACTTACTGTGTATCTTCTTGTACCATGTTAGATGCCTGGTTTTCATTTATTGCAGCCTTTCAACAGTCAGTGAAGTCCTGAGTAACAGGACGGAGGATAAGATAAATTAGGTTACTAAGACTGGTTAAAAAAAAGAAAAAACTATAACTATTTTGAACTATGAGTGGAAAAGAGCAACGAGGATCATAAATTTCTCCTGGCTCATAATCTTTCAATTTAAAGACTTGAAAATAGAGACCTAGGGAGGTTGGGTTTTGATCAAGTCCACATCATCATATAGTGGCATAGTCCAAAGCCAGCTTACCCACTTACTACAATTCAGTCTCTTTTTTCAGTCAGTAAAGAGGGAATATCACTCTCAATTTCTGAAAATATGCCTTTTTCCCCTCCTGCCATCTAATAATTAATTTATAAGATATTGAAGGTAATATACTATCAAGAAACTGGAGAAGAAATAAGGTGATTTCAAATGCTTTATACTTGGGATTTAGTTTTGTTCCAAGCCTTCCCAGTAGAGGGCAACAATGGCTTTTAATTCTGTGAGGTTGTGCAAAGCAAACTGAATAGAAATTTTTGGCTTTGTGGAAGGTCTCAGATTTGGAGTAGAAGGATCAAGGGTATGTGTGGTCCTTCCTGAGCCATGACTTCAGCCCCGAAGTCAGTTGGAGTGCTTTTTTTTTTTTTAACTGGGTAGGAAGTTGAAGGGTTATGATTTTAAGTGCTTTTTACTATTACTACTTTTATTCTAAATTACAAATCAAAGTAACTTACATATGTATTTTCTGTAATTCATGTCAAAAACAAAAATCTCAATTTTGAAGGTAGGATTGGACAGTTTCTAGTATTTTGTGGTCAAATTAATGCTGTTCTGGGTGGTGATAGTCTGTTTCCGGAAAGTTCTTTAGCTCCTGCAGTTCTCAGGGCCGGGTAAATAGAGGAAGGGGGACGTCAGAGTGTAACTCTGAAGGAGAAGTGGGCTGACCCTGTAACTGTCACATTTATTGCAGATTATGTAAAATTCTCCTGAGTATTCAGGTAGGCTTGAGGGCGCACATTCTCTGTCTGCTTTGTTTCTTTTCCCATCCTCTTGGTTACAAGCAGCCCCACGTGTTGGTGCTGGATCTTACTGAGGAACGCACATGCACAAAGGGAGGAGGGAGGACTGTGCTGGTTGAAGTTATTTTTCCTACTTTAAAGGGAACAGGTGGCCAGAGAAGTTCAGGTTATTGGTTTAACTGGGTCTGTAACTGGTACAGATGTTCCGCTAGTGTAAGCCTGTGGCTCTTTTTGTTCATTTTTTATTCTAAATGCATTATTTTAGTCTGTTTAGAATGTCGAGTTCATTTGGTCAAAGAAGTGCTTTTGGACACTAGAGGGTGCTATCAGAATAGTTTATTTTCTCTAAGATTCTGTGGACGGTGATTGCTTACTGGTCTACGAAAACCCTTGCAGTTGTAGATTTTTTTCCTTTTGCCCTGCGCTTCTGTAAGCCCCTTGACTGGTGTTCATGCTGAGGATGAGGGAGGTGGAGGTAAGGACATAGGAAAGAACAAGTGGAAAAAGCAACATGAATTACTTTCAATTCAGTTGCTGAATTGAATTTAAACATACATATATTCTGGGTAAGCAGCCCCTTTCTGGTGGCATTTGATGTTCAGCCTAAAGAATCCACTCTGGAAATTGTGATTTGCTGGCTCTGATAGTCCCATTTAGGAAGAACATTTGTATTTTCAGATTGAAGTATCTTTTAAAGATACCAGTTTCTTGAGCGAGCTTTTTAAATTTTTACAGATCTTATAGATCCATTTTCAGAAACTTAAAAATAATGACATTGATTTTATGGATAGTATTGTGAGCAGTACTCTTAATACAACTATAATTTGTAGAGATCTGATTGCTTTCTTTCTTTTCTTTTTATTTTTAATTAAGTGAGAGGTGGGGAGGCAGAGAGACAGACTCCCGCATGTACCTGTCCGGTATCTACCCAGCAAGCCCACTACTGAGTGATGCTTTGTCCATCTGGGGCAACTGCTCCATTGCGCAGCAACTGAGCTATTTTATTTTAGTACCTAAGATTAGGCTATGGAGCCATCCTCAGCGCCCTGGACCAACTTGCTTGAACCAACTGAGGCATGGCTACAGGAGGGGAAGAGAGAGAGAGAGAGAAGGGTCACTTCTCCTGTGTGCCCTGGCCGGGAATCGAACCCGGGAGTACCACAAACCAGATGGACACTCTACCACTGAGCCAACCAGCCAGGGCTTGATTGCTTTCTTTTATTGGAAGGGAATAGGCAGAATCAGTGGCCTTATTTCACATCTAGTTAGATATTTGAGATCTGTGTGTTCAAATGCATTATGTGGCTTTTCTTTTTGCCTTTTGGAAGTTTGCTAACTCTTTCCGAAGCTTGTGCGTATCAGCTAACTTTCCTGAAACTTAACCGACATGTGCCCAGAGAAGTCCTCAGCTGCCTGCTCACCCAGTGTTCACTGAGCAGCACTGATAACAGATGATGACAGACTGCCAAAGAGGTGGTTTGCCTTCATTCACCTTCCCAGATTGCTCTCATACTACTAGCATGCTTTTTCTCTTTAAAGTAGATAAAGCAGGAAGAATAGAAAGGAAATTGGCTAAAGTTGCAGAAAAACTAGTATAAAGTTAGATGCCTTTTTGGTCATATGAAAACTAATAGTATGATTATGCCTTCTCCCTGGTTCAAAATCCTTTTAATGGCTTCCTGTTCTTTATAGAATAAGTTCCAAGTTCCTGCTGCCTGTAGATGGGGTCCACATCACTTGTAGGGTAAGGACCACTTCAGGCTTCCATGACCTATGTTCTGGCCACCTCTCTAGCCTTTCACTCTAGCCTTTTTCTCAGCCACTTGCCATCTCACGCTTAACAGACACTCTTAGAAAATTACTGGTTCTACTTTTTTTTACCAGTACACTCCCGAAATTCTCACTGAGTCTTCTTAAAAGGTGCATGTGGACTGGTCCCTCTGTTTAGAAAGCTTCTCCCTGAACTTGCATCTTCCCACGTCTAGTACCTCTTCTGTGAAGCCTTCTTATACCACCCCCCTGGCACCCCAGATAGTTCATCAGCCTTCATCTGTATTGCTTCTGTACCTTGGGCGTAAGTCCCTTGTTGAACTTAATGTCGTAAATAGTTTATTTTCTCATACTTTTGCCCTCTGTGCCAGACTGTGAGCTCCTTGGGTGCAGGAATAGTGTCACTCTCTTTCTTGTGCCCCCAGTACCCAGCGCTGTATCTTGGGTGAGTTCAGTGAGGCAGATTGCAAAGTGATGATGATGGCCTTTGTGGGAGCTGATGGGAGAGCCTGAGGGGAGACAAAGCAAACTTGTTTTTAGTTTAAAAGGAGAACAGTTAAGATTTTTTTTTTTCAGTTGGTACTGTATTATTGTATTTCACCTCTAGGATTCAAAGTTTAGGTTGAAAATCCTCTGTTATCACCAACTTGCTAAGGCTCTTGGGTGAGCCAGTTAATTCAACTCACCTTTGCCACCTTATCATAAAGTAGAATGGTTAGATTTATTATCTAACACGTGTCTATTGTCTACTTTGGATTATTTGAAAGCAAAAATTTAGTCCCAAGCTTTTAGCATATTCTATATTGACATTTTCTTCTCCAGCTAGCACGCTGTAGGCCCAGGAGTTGTGGCCATTGTGGCCATTCACATGCAGGTTCCCATTAGATTCGGGCAGATGGTAAAGAAACCGAGGAGCCAAAAACTGGTGGGCCATTCCTTTATTCTAGCCTTGCACCTGGCAGGCGAGTAAAACACACAGGGCTCCCAAACCCACTCATTCAGCACTCACACAGCTACTGACATTTCTGGGTTTTCCTAGAATCAAAGGACCCCCACCAGTTTAGTCCCCTCTGGTTCCCCATCTGCCAACATGGCTTCTTACTCTGCAAAACTGGCTTCTCTCTCCTTCCCTTCTATCTTAGCTTTTCTTCCTCCAGCAACATTAGCATAACAAAGCCCCTTCCCTAGCAGGAAGGTAATTAGCAGTTTTACCTGGCAGCACCATTCGCATGGGTAGTAGCCATTTTTAACAATAAAAGTGAGCAAATTCAAATAATACAAATTTTACAAATTTACTTGCCCAGTAGACACATATTAAGTTTTCCTGTCACCTGAAGCCACATTTAATCAGGAAGGTATTTCAAAACTAGATTTAAATTAGCTTTTAGTACTTTCTAATTTTGGATCAGCTATTATTTACCCCATTATTTATGGAAAATAATTTAAACTTAACCCTCTACATTTAACTTGATATGATGATCCTGTAAATCTTTTAAAATGAAGACAACATTTTGGAGAAGGAAAAGTGAAGGAAATAGAAAGTAATGGAACTTCCGTGCATACTTGCGAAAGGAAGAAGTCCAGGTGAGTAGAAGGATCCCAGCCATTTTGCCCTCCTTTCTCCCTAACCCCTCGTGTTGTGGGCATTCAGGAAATGTGGCAGGACCAGCAGAGGGAGTGGTACACATGCTTAAAAAAATTGTGTGAGCGCAGGGCAGGAGGGGTGGTGCTCCTTGTTTTATGTTAATCAAATTTGATTGTTATAATAGAAATGCAAGGTTTTATTTTTTTTTAAGGCCAGACTTTTTGTTTCGGTAATTTCTTTTTACTTTGAAATTAAGTACTTTTAAAACAAATTAAAATTCAAGAGTCCCGGTTAAGGTTGCACGTTGATACAGGATATTCTAAGCTTCTCATTAAATTCTTCCAGGTGCTAATAATACTGATTTAGGAGTGTACAACAGCTTTCAGTTTTTTTCTCACATTCAGAAAGGAAAGGAGCCCTTGTACAACAAGCAATAATGGAGCTAAGAAATTCAAACAGTAGTTTTCAATTTAACCCAAATTTAAAAAGTCATTTGAAATTGTTTTGGTTGTTATATAGCCAGTTTGTTAGCTGATATAATTCAACTTGGGAGGAAGTGGGAAGGTCCTGTTATATTAAGACTGGAGGGGCCCTAGTGGGTAAGGACCTAGTACTGAGGGAGGCACAGGACTTTCTCAATGACTCCTCTCTGCTGAAAGCAGTATGAGGTGGGAATGAGAGAAAGGAAGGCGAGAAACCAAGCCTGAAAAGAGATGAAAAAGCCCTGGAATAGTTCTCTTGGTCTGGAGGCTAGGATCCACAAAAGTTTCTGTTTAAATGTAGTATCAAGCTTGGGCAATTCAGCCAGGCCCAGCCAGACCTCCTTACTTATTGGGTAATAAGGCAGCAGCTGAAAATCCCCAACCCCCTCTTTGCCTCATCTGTCAAATGCAGTTTATTCAGCGGCTTCTCAATGATCATCTAGGTTGAAAATCAGATTCTAAATTGGGCCTTCAGTGCTTGGCACAATCTAGTCCTTCCTCATCTTTAAAGCCTGCCTTGTGCTCTGTAGCCTCAGTTCTCCATGTGTCTGTTTGCCCAAGGCTCCTGCACATAACTGTTGTCCCCTCTGTTTGTAAGTGTCAGCCGCCTTCATCCTAAGAAGACCTCACTGTCAGCTCGAAGAGTCATGTTTCTAGAAAACAAAATTGGAATCATGTATTTATGGCTCTGTGATCTACCTGCATTTACATTTAAGATACCCGAGGACATCTTTTTGTGTCAGAAACATACATTTGCGTCATCCTGTTTAATGGCAGCATAATATTCTGTTGGAAGGATTACTATAATTAATAATCAGTTCTTTCTGATTATTTCGATTGTTTGCAGCTTTTGAATTGTTAACGACACTGGGATGAATATCATTGTACATACATTGTTGCATTTAGTTTTACTTATTTTGTTAGGATATGTTCCTAGGAATGGAATTGCTTAGTCAAAGAGCATATATACATTATAATTTTTGATGCATAATGGCTTACAAATGTTTAAAATGGAAGATGCTGTATTCAAATCCCAGCCTGAGTCTTAGGTCTTTCTCCTGTAGAATAATATGTTACTTACTTACACACACACACACACAAATTCAGTGCCTAGCATATGGTATTTAATATTATTATTTATTTTTGGTATTGAAATGCATTCCTGTACATTTGTTTTATTACATACCCCCCCCCCCCATACATGCAGGTAGCCATTTGGTAGAGAATATTCCAGATCTTCTGGCAATTTTTGTGACCTTGAGACTTTCAGTAACTTCAGATGCAGTAAGAATGTAACATGTACTAAAAGTTGATGGATATAGAGCCTGCTATGGCTGTTTTGACCACTTAGGGCCACTCACAGTAGTGTGAGAGCCATTGGTGGTGAGAAATATGGGGAGCCCTGTTGTTCTGCAGCGTGTTCGTGATTAGGGAATTGTTTTTAAAGGGGGAACGGGGCTGGTGTGTACCGCTAAGAGGTGTTTTTGCTCATTATTCTGTCACTGCGATTTCTCCTGTCCGGAAAGAACAAACGATACACCAGCCGCTGGGCTGAGAGGAATGATCAAACCTTTTCCATCACCCTGAGCTTCTGGTTTTAGCACCTCCAGTCGTCGCACAGCACCACACAGCTTGAGTACTGAGCTTTCCCTTTTTTATTTGCTTTCGTTGAATACTGGTGTCTGGTTCAGAACCCCTGTGATCTTAACCATTTATAGCTTTTAGAGTTGGAAACCCCATTTTCCTGAATCATCACATAGGACGTTTTAAAAGGCATAACCTTGTGGTTACATTCTCACTGCCCCTTGGCTGGCTCGGAACCCCGAGGGAGTCTCTCGGCTTCTCCGAGCCTTGATGTCCTCACCTACCCGACCTCCGAGGGCTTTTTGTAAAGATTTAACATGATGGTTTTTATCAAATGCTCGTGCAGCATCTGGAACATAAACTAATATAAACATGACAGTTTATATCAAATGTCTATAGAGTACCTGGAACATAACTAGGATTCCATAAATGTTTTTGCCTTCTTTCTGCCCTCATGCATCGGGGAATGTTTGGTGAGGAAGGAGTTGTGTGGTATACAAGGGAGCATGAGGAAGTGTTTAAATGTTGTGTGAGGGTTGTCTTTTGTTTTCTTAAGGAAATTAATGTGCAAGGTTAGTGCATTTCATCCCACTCTCTCCTTTCTTTCTGTCTCTTTGCAGCCCCAGCAGCTTCTCTTTGTTCTTCAAATAAAACTGTTTGTTCTTGTTCTGCTAACACATACGCTGTCTTGCTAGCTTCCTTAAGGATTTCATACCACTGAAGTTTCTTTAGGTCTCTATTGTTTATTTGTTTTAATTGTAAGATTTCTTATTTCTTCATTTATTTGTGAATTTTTAAGTTATAATTAGAAAGGTTTCCTATTTAGTGTATTTTTATTAACGATTATAATGAACTTGTCTGATAGAACAAAGTAAAAGTGTTCTGAAATAAATGACCTCTAAAACAGCTTCTCCCCCTGACTTTTTCTATAATGATATTATTTCTATGGATTACCACCTGCCTTTCTGCCATTTATCACTTTGGGAGATATTCTCCTGTCCCCTTTTCTTACAGAAACTTAATGCCTCCTTGTTCTGAAACTTCCCAGGCCCTTAGCCACAGATTCACAGTCTGTAGATATGGATCCGTGAACTAGGACTCCGCATCTCTAATATGCAGTTCAGTTGGTAGTGGTGCAAGTGACTGAGGCAAACCTGGTATGTCTCCAGGTTTGGAAGGAAACCATATCACTAAGCTCATTTTCCAAAAATATATTTAATAATCTTGCTTTTTAATCATATAGACATCATTAAATGCCTCTATTTTATCTACGGCTGTTCTCCCTCTGCCTACTGGCCTTTGGGCAATGCTGGTGCTACCTCTCTGTCATTAACACTCTGCATTCCCCTGGGGCAGCCTCTCCTGGTTGTTACATGTAAGACCTGTCTCGGCCCTGGCTGGTTGCTCAGTGGATAGAGCATTCGCCCAGCATTTGGATGTCCCAAGTTCGATTTCCATTCACGGCACACAGGAGAAGCAACCATCTGCTTCTGTCTTCCTCCCTCTCCCCTTTCTCTCCCTTTCCCCCTTCTCTCCCTCTTCCCCTTCAGCAGCCAGTGGCTTGATTGGTTCGAGCAGGACCCCAGATGCTGAGGATAGCTTGGTTGGTTCGAGCATGTCAGTCTCTGGTGCTCAAATAGCTCGGTACTCAAGCATCACCCCAAGATGGGGTTGATGGGTACATGTGGGAGTCTGTATTACTATCTTCCCTCCTCTCAAAAAAATATTAAGAGTTATCTGTATTCCACCAGTAGCAAGCTTTTGAACTATTTGGTGTGAAGCAGAGCTGCAATATCTTCTTAAACCATGGCTTCTTTTGGTATTGCTTAATATATTTTATATTCATTATTAAAGTGAGCATATCTGTCTTCAGGGTGATCTGACGTTTTTAGCATTATTAATGTAGGCATTCATTTTTACCATCCTCATAGTGCTAGTTTCTCTGATGCATAATATAGGACGGTGTGTGGCAGGAAGACAGGATTAGGAGGCAGTTTTGAGCTCATATTTTAGGAGAGATTTTAATCAAGGAAACTAGAGATTAAATAAACTGGAATTAAAAATTGTGAAGGACCTACAGGAGTGGAAGAGACCCTACCTGCCATCTCAACCAGAACTTCCTAGCCAGTGGCCAGAGTACACTAGTGGACCATGAACGTGTTACGGGCAAGCCACAGTATTGATCCCCTCTTCCCTCAGGGCAGTTGAACAGGGCTTGGTATCACTGAGTTCTGGAACCAGTATGCGGTATAGATAACATTTTCTCTGTGAGCAATGAGGTGCACAATTTTGTGAAATAACTTCCAACTGTTTTAAAATTCTGTGCCTTTTTGCCTGACCAGGTGGTGGCTCAGTGGATAGAGCATCGACCTGGGACACTGAAGACCCAGGGATTGAAATCCCAAGGTTGCTGGCTTGAGTGCAGGCTCACCATCTCTAGTGCAGGGTTGCTGGCTTTAGTGTGGTATAATAGACATGGCCGCTGGCTTGAGCCTAAAGGTCACTGGCTTGAAGCCCAAGGTTGCTGGTTTGAGCCCTAGGTTGCTGGCTTGAGCAAGAGGTCACTGGTTTGATTGGAGCCTACCTCCCCCTCCCCAGCAAGGTTCACTTGAGGAAGCAATCAATGAACAACTAAGGTGCCACAACTACGAGTTGATACTTCTCATTTCTCTCCTTTCCTGCCTCTCTGTCCTTGTCTGTTTCTCTCTTTCTTGCTTAAAAAAAAAAAAAAAATTCTGTAAACCATCCAAAAAAAATCTCATCTGGAAGTTCAAAACCTTGAATGTAGGAGATTTTGAGAAACCTTAGGAGTTTAAAGACTTTTCAGTTTGATGATTCTAAACCTGTCAGATACTGGTCTGAACCTGTCGATGGAGAATAAATGGATTTTTAATCAGTAACCATGACCTAGATCACTGAATTTGGCTCCTGGTTCAGTATGTATATAATTACTTAAGCAGAAATAAGATGATACAAATAAGAAGAATTAACAGGCCCTGGCTGGCTAGCTCAGTTGGTTAGAGTGTTATCCCAGTACACCAAGGTTGCAGTTTCAATCCCCGGTCAGTGCATCTACAAGAATCAACCAATGATGTATAAATAAGTAGAACAACAGTCAGTGTTTTTTTCTCTCTCTCTCTCTTTCTCCTTCTCTCTCTCTCTCTCTTCCCCCATCCAACATCAATAAATAAAAATTGGAAAAAAATAAAGGATTGACTGTAAGTTCATCAAAGAGCAGGAACTATCCTATTTATTTTCAGTGTTTATCATGTTCTCTGACAAAATAGGAACTTAGTAGATGTTGGCCAAATGAATAAGTGTGATAGGATTTATTTCTGTCTCTACTGGAAGTTAGGCCTTTCACTTCTCCAATAAAAATTCAGATTTTATCTCTTAGTGCTTGGAGGAAAACAGGGAAGATTTTTTTCTGTTGGAATTGAGGGTAGTGAAAGCTCTTATATTGTAAGTCACATTTAAACTTCTAAGAACCTTAAGAAGTGCAGAAGAATTTGAAAATGGAATTTAAATAAATATTGAAAACTTCTGTTCAAATATATAAAGAGAAAATTGCTCATTTTTTGGAATGTATTTTGCTTGTTTTAGAGTATTTTTTCCTTTACTGTGTACATGTGAGAAAATAGGTGGGGCTTACCACTAACTAGATCCTATCTTAAAAATAGATTGTACTGTATTTCTGGGTTCACAGAAAGTGGAGAAAATATGCAAAGATCCAAAAGAAGAAAGAAAAAGCTAGAAGCTAAAATATGAGTGGTATGTTACATGTTACATGTGAGGGTGGATGGCTAAAATATGAGTGGTATGTTACATGTTACATGTGAGGGTGGATGTCCCAGCTCTGCAGTGCCAGGAGAAGGGAGTTGTGTCTCACCTGTCGTTCAGCCCATGCATGATGTCTTATTTTTAATATTGGCAATTAAAAGTGGAGACTGAGACTCCTGAATTAAGCTGACAAAATGTCCCTAAGTGGATGGTGCCTCTTGGCTTTTGGCAGAAGCAAATGCAATGTTCTTTGAAGGAACACTTTCCTCCAAAGATAAGTAAAACATTGGAAATAAACAACTAATGTAGGTAGCCCCTAAATAAATTCCGATATTGGAATTGTCTATATTATCTATGCTATGTAAAAAATTAGATATGGAATATTTAAGTAAATAAAAGAATCATGAAAATGAACAAAAATATAAAAACTGATCTAGCAGATTTGATAAACAGCTTTTAGAAAGGAATCTTATAACTGTTAAAATAATAGAAATAAAAACAAACAAAACCCCCAATGGAAGGAGTCAGATGAAAAAAGGATTTGGTGATTAGACAGATTAGACACAGATGAGAGGAGACTTGGTGAACAGAGGAAATGACCTAGAATGTAATTGAAAGAGACAGGAAGATGGAAATTATGAGAGAAAGAGAGAGAGAGTTTAATAAATGTAGAGGACAGAATTTAAAATGTAGACATTAATTACAGTTTCAGAGGAACATAGAAAAAACACAGGCAATGTAATATTTAAATAATTTTCCAGAATTTATGAAAGCTAACATTCTACAGAAACGAGAAATATTGTGAACAATCAAGATAAATAAAATGAAACCTGCAGTTTGGTATTTTGAAGTAAAACTTGAGAACTCAAGAGATGAAAGGAAGAGCTTAAGATCAGGTAAAGAAGTAGAATGGGTCACCTGTTAGGGAATAGTGATGCCTTAATAGCAACACTCAGTGCCTGTGGACAGAGGAATAACAGTAGCTTCAAAGTATTGAGAGAAAACTGAGATTTTCAAGATTGAGGAAGAAACAAAGACATTTTAATATGAATAAAAACTGAGAAAATTGATACGGAATAGACCTACATTAAAGGAACTTTCAGGAAAAATTAAAGTGAGAACGAAGGAGTTGATAAAGGCATGAGTAAACATTAGAGAAACTTGAAAACACAAAAGAATTTTGTTTAAACTACAATTTCAGCAAAGATTATAAAGAAAATAAACTGTAATAATGCTGTGACTAGCCTGACCAGGCTGTGGCGCAGTGGATAGAGCATATGACTGAGACACGGAAGACCCAGGTTAAAAACCCTGAGGTCGCTGGCTTGAGCCCTAAGGTCTCTGGATTGAAGCCCAAGGTTGCTGGCTTGAACCCAAGGTCACTGGCTTGAGCAAAGGGGTCACTCGCTCTGCTATAACTCCCCAGTCAAGGTACATATGAGAAAGCAATCAATGAACAACTAAGGAGGTACCACAACAAAGAACTGATGCTTCTCATCTCTCTCCCTTCCTATCTGTCCCTCTCTCTGTCCCTCTCTGTCTCTGTAACAAAAATAAAGAAATAAATAGAATAATGCTGTGACTTAATATATGCCATATATCTAGAGGAGATGCATACATTCTAAGAAAAATGTATCTTACGAAAAGTGAGTCAAGAAACAAAAAGAAAATTTGAGTAGTCCTAATGGTTAACAGAAAAGGATATTGTTTATTATTTCTGGGACCTTATTAAATGAATCTAATATAGGTGTTTAAGAAATTAAGGTAGGAAAAGTATAAAACTTCTTTAGGAGGTATTGAAGAAAACCTAATAACTGGGCAGAAAATTATGCTCATCAATAAGATTCAGTATAATAAGGAAATCATTTATCTTTAAATTGATGGATAGTCATTGTTGTTCCAAATCAGATTTTCTACAAAGATTTTTGAGAAACTTGACAGGCTAATTCTAGAATTTATTTTACTAACAAAGGTTCAAGAATATACAGCATCACTCCACAAGATATATTGGGGAGAGACAAATGATTAATGAAATAAAACAAAGGGCACAGAAACAGAGCCTTGCTGTATGTATGGCAGAGATGTACTGCTGGTCTGTGGACAAAGGAACTATTATATTAAGTACTAAATAGTTTTAGGACAAGATATACATTCATATGGAAAAAAATCCTATCTTACATATTTCAGATAACTTCATTCCTAACTAATTAAAAATTTTACATAAAGGCAAACGTTTAAAACTTTTAAAGAAAGAAAACATGTTTCTTTGGAGCAGGGAAGGTTTTCTTAAACAAGATTCAGAAGGTCTGTCAGTAAAAGAAAAGACTTCTTAAGTCCCTTGCATTAAAATGAAGGACTGCTGTTTATCAGAGGACACCGTTTGTTTAACAGAAAGATAAAATTTGACCTGGGAAAAGCTATTTTTAAGACACACAACAAACAGGTGATTGGTACTTAAAATATACAGAGAACTTCTTATCATAGAAAAATGAACATAAATACACAAACAGCCATTTCCCAGGTGAAGATATACAAATGGCCCAGAAACATATAAAGAGATGTTATTAGTGGTGTGTCAGAATTGGACAAAAAACAATGTTAATTTGAAGAAAATGGAAGGTAGGAGTTAATAAGGCATGAGCAAAAATTGGTGAAATTTGAAAGAACAAAAAAGATACCACAGATAAATTAGACTACAGTTTCAGCACAGATTAAAAAGAAACTAGATGCTATCAGACATATCAACATCATTAGTATTCAACAAAATGTGAACCAGAAAAACAACACCCTATTAGAGCAGCAAAAATTGAGGACCTGGCATATTTTGTTTGAGGGTATAGACCTACTGCACCTCTTACAACTACCTGGGGAGTGGAAAGTAGTTAGTAGTATAGCCAGTTTGGAAGAGAATGTGGCACCTTCTTTATAAATTATATTTCTACAGTGTGTCCGTAAAGTCATGGTGCACTTTTGACGGGTCACACAATCAAAAGTGCACCATGACTTTACGGACACACTGTATATCTTATAGCCCAGCAATTATATACTGAGAGAATTCCATATCCAGAGAAACTTTTGCACACCATGCCAGGAGACATTTACGACAATGTTCAGAAGGCAGTGTTTGTAATTGTATTAAATGTAAGGAAATAACCGAGATATCCTTACACAGGAGAATGATTAAATATTGTGTGCCCACACATTCATATATCATACAGCAGTGAAAATGAACAGATATTGCCTGACCTGTGGTGGCGCAGTAGATAAAGCATCGACCTGGGAACACTGAGGTCTCCAGTTCAAAACCCTGCACTGGTCTGGTCAAGACACATGTGGGAGTTGATGCTTCCAGCTCCTCCACCCCCTGCCTCCCACCCTGTGTCTCCTCTCTAGAATGAATAAATAAAAAGAAATTTAAAAAAAAAGAAAATAATTGAAAATGAACAGATATAGTACAGAAATGTAATATTAAGAAAATAAGCACTCTGCAGAATACTGTAGTCAGAATGATGCCATTTTTATAAAGCTCAAAAACAAGCAAGACTAATAGTAATCTACTTATGTAGTTAGGGGTATGTAGTTGAGATCATACTATTTTTTTATTATTTTATTTATTTATTTATTTTACAGGGACAGAGAGAGAGTCAGAGAGAGAGATAGATAGAGACAGACAGACAGGAATGGATAGAGGTGAGAAGCATCAGTCATTGCCGTTGCAGCACCTTAGTTGTTCATTGATTGCTTTCGCACATGTGCCTTGACCGCGGGCCTTCAGCAGACCGAGCAATCCCTTGCGGGAGCCAGCGACCTTGGGTCCAAGGTGACGAGCTTTTGCTCAAGCCAGATGGGCCCGTGCTCAAGCTGGCGAGCTTGGAGTCTAGAACCTGGGTCTTCTGCATCCCAGTCCGACGCTCTATCCACTGTGCCACCACCTGGTCAGTCGAGATCATACTATTTTTTTTTTTTTAAAGAGGCAAATGACAGAAAATTCAATTGTATCTAGGACTAGGACATAATTTACGTGTATGGTACATATATACAGTGTGTATATCAAATAACAGATAACATCAACATAAAAGAGTAGTCACAGCACCTCTGTTCACTAAAGGTTGAACAGTGGACCAGTTACCTAACTTCTTCAGAACTCAATTTTCTTACTGAAAAATGGGGGGATAGTAATAGTACCTGTATCACTGAGTGCTTGTGACTTAAGTTAGCACATAATACAGAGTAAGTGTACAGCATATTTAGCTTTTGTTATTTCCTAATTTTTCCTTAAATGCTGATGTATGATGCTCTATACTTCACCTAGAATGAAAGGACGTAGTGCTACTACAAAGAGTGTACTTCTGTTCAGGTTTTACTATAGAAGTGAGATGTTCACAACATGTATTTAAATATGCATCAGTAAAACATTGATTTGTTCAGAAGGGTTAATGAGTTTAGTAGAGATTCCTTGCTTCTGACAAAGAAGAGGCCTTCTGAAAAAGAAGGGGCCTTCTGAAGGAAGGAGCAACCTTTCTGCCCCCGGAGTCTTTTAAATTCTGGAATGTTAGTAAAAGTGCTGCATCACTGCTGACCTGCAGCGGAGGAGTACTGGAGAGAGGCAGTTTTCTAGAAGTGCGTCACAGGTTGCTTCATGGCGGGGTCAAGGCATTGCAGACTGCTCTTTCTTGACTTGGTAATCACATTTAGCTGCAGCAGTTGTGAATACAGTTCAGTAACGCCAGAACTTGTAGAAAGTGTTACAGATCATTTAAGTGGCATGTTGTTGCTTCCAGGAGCTTCCTGGGTGAAATCTGAAACTGGCCCCCACACTCAAAGGGCAGGAAGAGACCTCCCCAAATTGATAGAGGGCAGGTTTAATAAGCAAAACTCCTCAGGCTTGTCTTGGGTAGTCATATAATGAGTAGCTTTCCACCCCTGCCTGCTGGAATCTTAAAAGTTAATGGGGTTCAATCATGTATACCATCCAGATAGTCTCAACAACACATGCCTCTTTCCAGGCTGTGACCTTGAGAACTCCCACTGTGGAATAGCGGGGAAAGGGTGCATTCTAAGCAGAGGATGGGGTCTGGTGAGGAGCCTCACAAAGCCTGGGGCCAGCTCACAGGTCAGCTGCCCGTTATGCCATTTTATCAGCTCCTCCAACACATTCTGTACTAAGTGAGATTTCCTCAAGGTTGTTGAAACAACAATTGTGTCGAATTAGGAAGAGAATATTAAAAGGTGGCTGGTTTGAAAAGTTTTGACTGCACACACTGGTACACACCAACTGGATTAGTCAAAAATGGTATTACTCTTCTAAGAGCAGAAGTCACTTTAAAGTGAGTGATTCTTTGGCCCTTGACACAAAGCTTAGGCAAGTATAAGAATGTTTCTTTACGTGTGGTCATAGGACATAATAACGAACAGTATTACAGTAGTTATTACCACTATGGTGGATTAATAAAGAATGTGTGAGTAAAATTTCTAATACTGTCCCACAGTTTGGGTTTTATTTACAAGTATATTTATTTTACTGTTTACTGTAACTTCAAGGCAAACAAAAGGCCAGATATTATGCAGAGCAGTTTGTGTGTTCCAAAATTGAATGTAGATATAAGATGTGAATTATTTTTTTTAAAGGTCCGGTGGTGAGTCAGTGAGTAAAGATTTCATTTGTTTGATGGCTGCTCCCTCATAAGAAGAGGTGCTTGAGCTAATTTCACACTTAAATGCTTTAATTTTTTAAATTAATTTGAGAGAGAGAGAGAGAGAAACATCAATTTGTTGTTCAACTTATTTATGGACTCATTGGTTAATTCTTGTGTGTGCCCTGATAGGGGATCGAACTCACAACCTTGGGATTATCAGGACAATGCTCTAACCATCTGAGCTACCTGGCCAGAGCCCACACTTTAAGTGCTTTACAAAGACTGACAAACAGAAATAGTGCTTACCTAGCAATAAGATTAACTAGTCTAATGTCTTGTAGGACAGATGCTTTCTTCTCTCAAGTAGGTTTGTGGTAAGTGAGGTGAGACATCTGGGAACCTCCAGATTGCCAAAAGTTTCCCTATGGCAAGCGGTATTACAGGCGAGCCCCCAAGTTTAAGACCTAAGGGTTTTTAAGAGACCAATTCATCATGTTGTGAAGTTATTCATCTGAGAATTAGAATCAGAAAAAAGCAAAGGTTGCAATATTTGAGAATAAAGCCTGAGGATAAAATCGCAGTCACCCTCTGATTTTCAATTTAATAGCTATGAAGTTAACTAATGATTACTTCTAAAGTATTTTGTAAGCAGTGTCCGGCATGCTAAATAGATAGATGTATTTATGATAAAATAGCCAACTGAGATACATTTTTTTAAAGGAAAAGCCATTTTAAATGAAATAATTTACCATTCTCCCAGTGACGCATCTATTATAAAAGTAGATCATCAGAATGATTCCTTAACTATTTTTGAGTGATTTTTATATCATCATGGTTTCCACATAGTTCTGTATTATAGTGTTAATCTCTAACCCAGGGGCAACTTAATCTGGAATGTAATCTAGTCTTTCAAATTTTAGTTCTAATATACCCATGTATAGTCAGTAGGAAGTGAAGTAACCATACAATAATAGTAACAATAACAGTCTACCTTTATTGAGCTTAAACTAAGCCAAACACTGTGCCTTGTGCTTGACTGGCATTTTCTCACTGAATCGTCACAAGATCCTGATAAGGCAGGTACTAATATATCTCTGTATTGCAGGTAAGGAAACTCCGGTGCTTGGACTGTAATTTAGCTGGAGTCTCACAGCTGGTGTTAGATGGGGCATTTGTATGGAGGCAGTCTGGTTCGAAAGCTAACGTTTTAAAAATATTATGCAATCTTGCCTCCACAGAGAGTATTATTACTTTAGAAATATATCGGACTCTTGATATATTACTGTTCTCAAAATCCATGCACTGGGACTGCAAGGCAGGACTACCTTGAACAAAACCCTCATTGTTCTGTAAGGGAAGACAGCATTCTTATCTTAAATTTCAGTGCTAAAGTGAGGTTCTAGAATAAATGCAGCCCTTCAGTAGGACACAGCCGATTTCATTTCTCTCATAATTGGAGTCATTACTCACACAAGGTCTTGCCCTTTCTGTTATGAATCCTGCAAACCCTGGCTTTAAAAATCTCAATTAAATGTGTACCGCTTCATGCAGTCCTTCTAAAAGGCACAGTTGGTATTTCCTGCAGATGTGAGCCCCTCAAGAAAATGGTGTTTGCATATTTAAAATTTTCCCTTTAATTCTGTGGGTTTTATAGCTGCGCCTGTCAGTCCCAGCTTGCATTTGAAATTGACTTACAAACCGAAAGTCCCTTTCCCAAGGCCCTTTATTTTTATGCCAATTAGATCACATCACTTTGAGGGGTTTTTCTGAAGTATGCCCACTGAAAGAAGGAAGTTACAGGCCTGATCTGCTGACTTTGTTGTTTTATAAAATGACTTTAAGGTACCTGCATGGGCCAGAGCTGGTTTGCAGTTTTCTGAACCATTGAGTAAAGTTGTATTGTATGTACCCAATGGAGCAGAGGCCTTGTTTTGTTCCCACTAAAAATCAGGTTGGAAAAGATCATGGGAAACCTGTGAAGTTCATAGAAATAAGTAGGGTCCTCTTTCCTTTTATTAACAAATTTTCTGGCAGTGACTAGAGGCTGCAGTGAAGAAGCACTTTGAAAATCCAGCCTGCCTTCCACTGCTGGAGTTGCCTTTTTGAAATTGTTTCTCATATGGGTATCCACCCAGTATGACCATACAGACTTGGTTTTTACTCATTTTAACCCCAGAAGGCAACATATGCAGTTCTTTGCCTTGCCTTTTTTCATTGAATATATCCACGTCTGTATATAACCTCCCTCATTCTTTTTTTATTGCTACCTAATATTCTAGTGTAAGACCTATTATCACTTATTTAACCAGTTCCTTACTGTTGGACATCTGGGTGCTTTCAGACTTTTGCAATCACAAGCATTGCTTCATTAATTACTCTTGTATACTTGTCATTTTGCATGCATTTAAGTTTTTCTGTAGGACAAATACCCAAACTAGAAATGCAGGCTCAAAAGGTATAGGTGTGTATAATTTTGGTAGATGCCAAATTCAAAACACCATGGTTTTTCAAACCCTCCTTTTCCTGCTATTCAGTCAGAATGCTAAGTAAGCTTCAGCTAATGTAATTAGGATACCTAATTAATGACCCTGGAAAATATATAGATTTTTACCAATTTTCTTTTCTTTTTTTTTTTTTTTTTTTTACAGGGACAGAGAGAGAGTCAGAGAGAGGGATAGATAGGGACAGACAGATAGGAACAGAGAGAGGTGAGAAGCATCAATCATTAGTTTTTCATTGCCGTTGCAACACCTTAGTTGTTCATTGATTGCTTTCTCACATGTGCCTTGACCGTGGGCCTTCAGCAGACTGAGCCACCCTTTGCTGGAGCCAGCGACCTTGGGTCAAAGCTGGCGAGCTTTTGCTCAAGCCAGATGGGCCCGTGCTCAAGCTGGTGAGCTTGGGGTCTCGAACCGGGGTCTTCCTTATCCCAGTCTGACGCTCTATCCACTGCGCCAACACCTGGTCAGGCATCAATTTTCTGAATTTCTGAAAACGTTACTTCTTTGCAGTCTGTTCTATACCTTCACAATTTCTTCCCAAACACACAAGAAACTCTCTCTCTTACAGGCTCATGGCTTCATAGTTCATGCCACCTTCCTTTCCGAGTTTTTATTGTCTGTGCACTCAGTGCTCATGTAGAAATTCCACCTCATACTCCTTGCAACCTAGTTACTTTGGCAACAGGCTTTCCTTTCAGGCAGGATTATCAGCTGTTTGAGAGCTCTCTGCTTTCTTTGTCTCATTTTACATTCCTTTTTAATGGCCTAGGACAATGCTTTGCACATGTGGGATTCTTTCTTAATCTGCTGAGAAAAATAGATTTGTTGTTTTGGTAAAAAAATAATGCATGCTTATTTGAGGGAAAAAAAAGACTTGGATGTATAAAAACTCCCTTAAGTATCATTATCCAGAAATAACTACTCTTGACATTCGATTACATGTACTGTCAGTTATCTCTACACACACACACACACACACACACATTCATGTAGTAGTTGTGTACAGTTTTATATGACTTCTTAGACCTTATTATAACTGTTTAATGCCTTGCTTTTCTCAATAGAAGAGGTCGAGCTTTCCCCATCATGTCAACTGGAGTGATTCTATATAATTTTTAATGACTACATAGTAGTTTCTGAACACAAACCTTGGTTTATTTTAGTCAGTTCTAAAATGACTGACAATGTGGTTTGTACAGTAGTTTTCTCTCTGAATCAACACAGCTGTTGGCACTAGTGCAGGATCTATCTCCTCAGGTAAGGTGAAAATCTGCTGTGCAAGTGTCGCGTTGGAATATGGGTACACAGTGTGGGAGCTGAATAGATAGTTGTTAAAGGAAGAAAGTTAAAGAGAAGGAAAAACATCTCAAAGAGATACTGTAGGAGAAATAACCTTTGCGTGTATTCACGTGTATTCATGAGTGGACAGATGGATTCCTCCTTCTTCCCTTTCGTCCTGCTGGCAGTAACTGCCTGTCTTCTCCTTCCCCAAGCACTTTTGGAAAACTTGCCTAACTTAGAATATTATAAAAACATTTCCCTCCTGCCAAGGGACCCAGAAGAAGAAGGTTTTCTGTTCTTGGAGAATAGTTTGCTTAAGAAAATACACCCTTGAATGAAAGGGCCTATAGCTGAGGGCTGTTTTGAAGCCTACTTAAGGATATTTTGGTGTGTTTATTTCTTTACTGCTACTCCACTTTATTTCAGAGAAGATTTTAGATGGTTTACAAGGATGCAGACAATGGGCTGGACACAATTGGTTTGACAGGTGACAAAAAGGAGGTAAAAGGACAACAGGGATAGGAAAGTAAAAGAAAGACCAGGAGTCGGTTAGTTCACAAAATTGCACAAGAAACATGAAATTGCTATCTCTGGAGTTCCCAAAAGGTTGAATACAGGCAATTTTCTACGGTTTAAACACAATGTTAAGACCTTTGTACTAGCTTGAGGTGAACCTCAGGTTTGGTTCTGAGCCAGTGTGATAAGGTTGTAACCTCATTATCGTTATGATTAGAACACAAACCTCTAGCTTAGTAGTCCAAATATTCCCGATAGTGAGGCCGAAGGGAAAGTGGACCTAGAGAAGAGGTTTGTAAACTATAAATTCATGACCCCAGAGGGCACAGCTGGAGGGCCCTTGAGGGGCAGTCCTATTCAACCTTCTTAGGATCCTGTGAGCCCTTGTAGTTGTGCAGGACATCTTGGGGGGAGGGGGGAGTTGGCAGGGTGCAGAGTTTGCATGTGACTCTGACTTTGATTCTGTGACTTAACATCTCCAATCACTGTTTCCTTGTTTACCAAATAAGAATTAGGCCTGGCTCTTACCTCATCAGGTTGTCATGAGGATTACATAAAATAATGCAAGAGAGGGAAATGCAAATCAAAACCACAGTGAGCTTCTACTTCATACCCAATAGTGTAGTACTCCAGCCTGCTTGGAACTACCAGTGTCAAGTGGAAAAAACCTACTCAGTACACAAACTGATGTCAAGAGGAAGAGGGGGAGGCCTACCAAGGGAGGCAAAGAAGACCTCCTGCATTTCCTATCCCTCAGCTTTTATTGATCAGAAGTAGAACAGAGGTAACAGGATTACAGGGGAGGGAGATCAGATGATAAATGGAAAGAATGACTAAGGGACTTTTTGCTGACATGGAGAAAGGGCTAATTTGGGTCAGTACATTCTTTTTCTTTTGCTAATTAACAAGCACAAAGGAAGGGGCAATCTAGAACCTCTAGGCTAATTTTCTAAAGCCCATTCACATGCATTCCTTTGTGTCTGAACAAAGATTACTCACTCCCACAGCTTCTTGTTTGCATCCAAGAGACATTCACTCAGGGATTTTAATTAAAGTTCCCCAATCCAAGTCATAGAGGGTTCAAGGTTAGATGGGTGGTTCACTACACAATAGGTTGGCCATAATCACACTGACAGATAATAACATGTGTTGACAAGGATGTGAAGAAATTGGAGGCTTCATACATTGCCGGTGGGAACAAATGGTGCAAATGCTTTGGGGGAAAAGTCTGGCAGTTCCTCAGTAGGTTAACATGACTCAGAACTTCCACTCCTGTGTACATCCTGAGGAGAAAACACCCAAACCTGGACATGAATGTTCATAGCAGCATCATTTATAAGAGCCCTGTAAAACCAGTAGTCAGGGCCACCATCACAGCCGCCTGGCCAGTGCAGGTTCGCATTAGATTCGGACAGACGGTAATGAAACAATGGAGCCAAAACTGGTGAGCCATCACCTTTAATCCTAGCTGGCACCCGGTGGGCAAGCAAAAACATACACTGGGCTCCAAAACCCACTCATTTAGTGCTCACAAAGCTACTGACTTATCCGAGTTTCCTAGAATCAAAGGTTTTTAGCTCACCAGTCTTAATCACCTCTGTTACCCATCTCCTTCTCCTGCACAAACTCTGCACAAACTGGCTTCTCCCTCAGCACTCCACCATCTTGGCTGCTTCTCCTGGCCTCTTCCACGTGACCTTACTCTGCTCTCCTCTCTAATGCTAACCTCTGGAACTGAGAGAGCAAGCTCCCAATCTGCCCCACTTTATAGTGTAGAAATCCAAACCTATAAGCCAATCTACAAATAAGAAAGTCTCTGATACAAAGCCACTTATTTGAGGCATAATGGGAGGATTCCTCATGAGAGTATACCACCCTACATCAAAGAGGGTGGGAAAGGTTTAGTCTTAAAACTAAGCCTTGGGCTATAACGACTCTGCCTGCTTACAACCTGTCCCCCCCTCCATTTTAACATAATCACGCCCATCCCAAGCAATCACCTGGGCGACAGGCTTCCACGTGGGCAGCACCATCTTTATCAAAGTGAGCATAATATACAGTGTGTCCATAAAGTCATGGTGCACTTTTGACCTGTGACCGGTCAAAAGTGCACCATGACTTTATGGACACACTGTAGTATTTTATCTGCCCAACAAGCCCAAAGTGGAAGCAACCCAAATATCATCAGCTAATGAATGGAAAAAGCTTTAGCCTGTGATACTATGTAAAATGTCCAGAATAGGCAATTCTATAGGGACAGAAAGTAGATTAGTGTTTGTCTAGTGCTGGAGGCTAGGGGGAAATGTGGAGCAATTGCTAATGGTGAGGAGGTTTCTTTTTGGGGTTGATTAAATTTCCTTCTAAAATTGATTATCGTAATGGTTGCATAATTGTCCGAATGTACTAAAAACCATTGACTTGTACACCTCAAATAGGCGAATTGTAGGATAGGTTAGTTATATCTCAATAAAGCTGTATATAATAAAAAAGATAATGCACAGAAAAGTTCTTGGTATAATGTAGTCAGCAATAGTACAGTATAGTCAATAAATGTAGATAGTTTTTTTTTTCTTAAACAAATGATGAGACTGAAGCCCAGAGAGGTGAAATGCCTAATCTGATCACGTGGCTCCCTGGACCACAGCAGCCCCAGTTCTACTGCAGACTTAATTCCCTGGGAGAGCAGCGGCCATGGTCAGCACTGGCTGGCTTTCCCTTCTAACCTGGTCCTCAATTGTTCAAACTTCAATCAGCTGTTGTTTGGTCTTGTACTTTTCTGCTGTAAAGATTTTTAAGTTTCTCAATTTTAGATGCAATATAAACCTTGATATAGTCAGCAAAATTTTCCATTAGCCATGATGAACTTTGAAGAATTGACTCATGGCCCTGCTTGCTGTTGACTTTTCAGAGACTGACTGGCCTGTTGCAGAATTACCCGGGCGCTTTGCTTTTTCCAATGTTTTCCGTGCACCTGTTGTTGGCCTCTCAAACTTTCAAACTTTCTTCCTTGAAATAAGTGGGGAAATCCAGAGCAATGGAGACCCATGTCTCTTGAGCAAATGTGGCATAACTTTTGAATTTGTGGTGGTGGGAAGTGAAATTTGGGTTTCCTATTTTAATTTTTTTGTATGTTTATATTATATTATTAAAAAAATCTTTCTTTGGCCACTGCATTTGGGCAAGGCAAAGTCATTTTAACATTGTAAAGCCAGTGGCCACCGCCGTCGTGACCGGGCACATGCAGGTTCAGGTTCCCATCAGATTCGGGCAGATGGTAAAGGAACTGTAATGTCAGAGGATGATGGGCATTTCGTTTATTAAGTCTCATAACAGTGGACAAGCAGACAGGCAGGCAAGACTGCCTCCCTCTCACTCAGGGCTCCCAAAGCCCTGACTTATTCTCGGGACTCTCCCGGACTCACACGCCCCCACCAGCCTCCGCACCCTCTTTTTCTCTCTCTCTCTCCACTTTGCAGATCTGGCTGTGGGCAAACAACCCCTTCTCCTGCAGACAATAGCAAACAATAGTCCCTCCCAAGCAAGAAGACCATCTGCAATTTGCAATCTGCTGTCCTAAGGGCCAGAACCTTCTACTGCCTTCCATACACTATACACACATGGCACTGCCCCACGCCAGTGCTACTATTAGGCAAAATATAAGCAAGCAAATGTTTCACACTTGGAACACATTGGTTTGCCCAACAAACATGAAGAAATTATGAAGGTCAGTATCCATCTAGTATTCTCAATCGAGGGAAACTGACATGGCTTAGGTCATTTGAATTAGCTTGCTATATAGATTGGTGTTAAGAAAAACACATAAATTATCAACAACCTGAACAACGTGTATTGTAAACTTTGTATAAATTTTAGTGCCTTAAAAAGGGTATAGCTGAGGGTTTGACAAATATAAAAATAAAATGGAAGCTTTCTGAAAGTTAGATTTCAGTAATTCTCAGGTTTCCAAAATAGATCTCTCTTTGGAAGTATTTGAGGAATAAAGTAATAAGATCCCTCTTTGGAGCTTGAAAGTTTCCACCAAGTGGTAAACATTAATACAAAGTCAATAAAGAAGTGAACTCTTCACGACAATAGCTGCACTTGTGTTTGGATTGGTATTTTCACTCTGTAGGTGCTAACCGAGGCACACTCATATGTATTAGGTCATATTGATTATTATCTATTGGTTATCTATTGCTGTGTCATGAATTATCCCAAAACAGTGGTTTAACTGAGCAGTAGTCATGTTATTATTATCTCTCACAGTTCTGGAGCATAACTGGATTCAGCTAGGTGGATCTTGCTTGAGTCATGTTGTATAGTTGCAGCCATGAGTGACTGGTGGAGGCAATTAAAGATTACTGTTATCTGGAACCTCACTGGGACAGTTTGCTAGACACCTACAAGTGACCCTGCCATGTGGTTTCTCTTCTTCACAGCATAGTGAAGCCTATGCTCCTAGCGTGAGCCTCCCAAGAAGACCAGGCAGAAACGCTGTGGCCTTTTTTCTTTTTTTCTGTTAAGTGAGAGGCGGGAGGCAGGGAGGCAAAAATACAGACTCTCACATGTGCCCTGACCAGGATCCACCCAGCAAGCTCCCTATAGGGCGATGCTCTGCCCATCTGGGGCCACTGCTCTGTTGCTCAGCAACTGAGCTATTTCAGCACTTGAGGCAAGACCATGGAGCCATCTCAGCACCTGGGGCCAACTTGCTCAGACCATTTGAGCCATGGCTGTGGGAGAAGAAGAGAGAGAAGAAAGAGAGAGAAGGGGAAGGGTGGAGAAGCAGATGATCGCTTCTCCTATCTGCCCTGACCAGGAATTGAACCTGGGACTTCCACATGCTGGGCTGATGCTCTACTGCTGAGCCAACTGGCCAGGGCCTCTGTGGCCTTTTCTGACCTATCCTGGGAAGACATGTATCATTGCTTCTTCTGCAGTTATGGGCTTCCCTAGATTCAAGAGGGAATATAGATTATACAATGAATATCAATGACACATTGTAAAAAGAGCCTGTGGGATGGGAGAGCCTGGATTCTGTTGGAAAACACAATCTGGGCAGTCTTTTTTTGATTAAAAGGCAATAAATATAGACAAAAATAAAATAGGAGGAAAGAACTCTCAGGGTTGGTAGTGGAGTGGCAACAGTCAGCTACAGACAACAAAAATAAGAGCAGGTGATAAAGGCAGGAGAGATAATGGCTCAGATGGAAGTGTGGGGGAGGCAGGACTGATAATCTCTGATGAACAGGGTGTCCCTGATACTTACTGGGTCCATGGTCACAGGAACTATACCTGAGATTATATACTTGCAGCATCTCATTAACTAATCATGTGCAGCATGCGGGACACAGTAGAGTCTCTTTCTAGTTACCCTAATTAACTGGCCAGGAAGTGGAAAAGTACAGTAGATCAAGTGTCAGAATCACCTTGTGATTGAAATGGATTTCTAATTTCCTATAAGGGAAGTAAAAGATACCAGTACAAAATGATTGTGCAGAACTTGAATGAGAAAATAGGCACTTACAGTTGTCCTTTCTCACTTCCTTCTTCCCGTGGAATTAATATTTATTTTTATTATTAAAATATGTACAGTTGATAAAGTCAGATATTTATTGGGTGCTTACAACATGCTAGGCACTGCTTTAGTATGGAGTGTTTGACTAAAGAAGAGTAAAAAGGAATAAATCTAGTGATTACTTAGTATTGTTTTATACAAGCATTTCATTTACCTTTTATGTTCTTTTGCTATGAGGCCTCCAGTAAGTCATTGAGCTTCTGAAAGACTCCATTTTTCAGACTCTGTGTGTAATACCCATTTGCACAGCTCTTGTAGATATTGGAGACATATTTATAAAATGAAAAGCACACAGGAAACATGTCATAAATACTGAATTTTATATCTTTATAGACACTAATTGAATCAGATGCTCTAAAGCAGAGGTTTTCAACTGCTGGTTCACCAGAAATTTTGTGTCAGTCCACGAAATTTTGGTGGACCAGCACTGGTTCATGGACCAGCAGTTGGAAAACACTGCTCCAAAGCAGCATCCTGCATCATACTAGTGTAAATGCAAGCATTTAGTGATTGTATGCTTTCATTTATTCCGCTAATCGTGGTTGAACACCTGATGTGTGCCAGTTAATATACCAGGCTCTGGGGTTCGGGGATAAACAAGCTGGACTCATATCTGTTCTGTGGAGCCCACATGAGGAGGGTTCCTCTTTGAAAAAGTTCTGAAAATCCTTCAAGACTTAATGGAAAGGTAAAGTGGATACATAAGGAAATATAGTCACCGGTGTTCACTTTCTCAGACAGGGTACTTGTATTTCAGGTAAAAGTGATGTGGAAAGGCTTTGGAGTGGCTAAAAAGCAGCCGTCAGCAAGGATGCAGTAGCACACAGGCCTTTTTAGAGAAGTCGTCTTTGAGTGCAGTGTGTTTGTGAATGGTTTTAGAATACTGGAAAAATGGTTGATGGTACTTGTCAACTTCAGCCCAGGCCTGTGTTAGGAAGTCAAGTTTAGTAGGATTAGGACGCGTAGTAGCATGTGGTAAGAAGAAGTGATCCTAAAATGGTAAAGTAGCAGCTTCTTTTCACTCTCCCCTGTACTTTTTGGGGACAGTTATATTTGTTGCAAGATTCTTTTTTTCTATGCTCACTCATTTTATGTATGTATGTATATATGTATGTATCTAGTTATGTATGTAACATACACATATTTATAAGAGTATAATACACGGTATAAATATGAATAAGATCTCATACGGAAGTTTATCTTTAACTCAGACATTGTATCATTAATAATTGAAATCTCATTAGAACATTATAACCTGAGTGCCACATCCTTCTTCCTGTATGGAGACCTTAGAGAAAAAATTGTGGCTTGATGCCATCTTCACTCATTCATTTCTTATTAGTGTTCATAATGATGATCTCAAGTTTCCCAAAATAGTTAGAGTAGGCCACATATTTCTAAGAAAAGAGATAAGTCTTCAGTAGGTTTTGAAACTTCATATATTTGGGTGTAGTCCACAGTGATGGATCCTGAGAGTTCATGAACTGAGGACATACCCAGTTTTTGTGTTTGCCAGGGTAGAAGTCAATACAAACAAGAATTTTCAGATACATCCTAAGTTTAGAGGCATGGGACTAAATGTTTCAAATCTCCCATTTGACCTCATAATAACTTGGTTAGGTGGGCATTGTCACTCAGTTCTGCAGGTGAAGAAGCCAAGACTTAGGTACGCTAAGTAATGATATCCGGTGAGTGGTCAAGTTGGAAGTGTCACATCTGTCTCATGCAAAAACCTTTTTGTTGGTAACTGGTTGTGCTGTGGAAGGATTCTAATTTTGTCTTTGTTCTCTTCTTTATTTCCTAAATTTTCTATAATAAATGTGAATCGATTTTATATTCCCAAAATATCAACCAATATAGTTTAAAACATGTGATACGTTAGATTAGAAAGCATATTTTTTGTATGTGATATGAAAAATACAAAATTACATAAACTGGGACAATATAACCCTATGTTTAACAATTAAATAGATATAATTAATGCTTAGAGTGAAATGCAATGGACATATACTATATTAAGGTTTCTGCTTCAGTTATTTTTCTTGGGAAAATAATGCCTATTGATTTAAGATCTTTACTCCCAGAATCCAAATAGATTTTATTTCCTTGTCAACATGATTAGGAAATTGTCTTTTGACAAGGGCGAGAAAAGCATAGTCTTACTCTTTTCAGTTCTTATCAATGTGGAAAGGGTATAGACTACTTTGAGGAAGTTTGGTGATTGAAGGAAGGGGGTGTCTGCGTGGCTAGCAGACTCAGGTGAGGTTTCTGACAATAGCGGGGATCTGAGCACGTCATCCCTCTTCCTTCTCTCCTCCCACCACCATACTTTGATTTCAGGTACAGCTATCAGTACTGCAGGAGACAAATTAATTTAGGTAATTTAATCAGCTAAACTTAGGCTTCTTCTTTAGTTCTCCCTCATCTCCTCCCTGCTGCCCCAAACACCTACTCCCAAGTGCTCCTCCATTTTTGGCCTTGATCTTGTCCCAAAGATCCTTTGAAGGTTTTGCCTCAGTAGGTATTGGGTAGGGCCTGGGAATCTGAATGTTTAACAATGACCTAGGTAAGTTGTATGGTCAGGCATGTTAGAGAACTCCTAGCTAGAGTAAAAAGCCTGCATGGAGAACAGCAGTTGGCAATGAGATCTCAAAGCTGGACCAGGCCTGAATGTGAAAAGCCTTAGATCCTAAGCCATGGGTTTGGGAGGTGGTGCTCCAAGCTGTGGGAAGTGGAAGTGGGCACCCTGTACACAGGAAACTGACTGGAATTTGGATTGGAAGGCGCCAAGAGTAGCACACAGTCTGAAGGAGGAGATATAGGTGGGCAGAAGTTGTTAAAGACATCTAGGCATGAGGTGATGAGAGTCTGGACTAGAACTGGCAGGGCTGCAGGGAGGAGGAACCAGAGTTAAGCGCTGCTGAGAGGCCGGACCTGGAAGAGCCTGCTGTGTGATTGGGTGTGAAGACAGAAGCACAGAGGAGAGAGCAGAGAGAGTGAGGCGGTGTGGGCAGGTGGATGGTAGGAGCGGGCTGTTTAGGAGGGAAGGTGGATGCAAGTTTGTTGGCATCTATTTGAGTTTGAAGTTCCACCAGTTCTTCCATATGAGGTGTCCTGTAGGCTGATGGAAATGTGTAGCTCAGGAGAGACTGTCTCTGAGAGAGCTGTTTGTGGCACTTTTCTCCTTAGAGATGATTGTGGAAACCATGAGATTGGATGAGACTGTCGGAGGACTTACAGAGAGGATGGAGAAGTCCGAGGGGAACAGTTATGGGTGGGTGGAGGACGGAGAGAGCTGTTGGAGGACAAGAAGAAAGTGCTGTCACAGGAACTGAGAGGGTGGAGGTGGTCAGAAGTTCTGACTTTTGTAGGGAGGGTGAGGAGAATGAGGTCTTATGAGAGGTCTTTGGATTGTGCTCAGTTTCAATCATTGGAGAAGCTGAACAGTAAGACTCAGTGAGTAAAGAGAAGATGAGGAAATGCAAGGTGGTTGTTTTGTAAAGTTTTATGGTAATGGTCGGCAGAGAAGGTTTGGAGGCCAGTGGAGACTTGTGTGTGTTCGGAAGCTTGTTGTGGAGCAGGAGGAGGAAGATGAGTGAGGTAGGGCACATGTCGTGGATCCTAGAGGGCCGAGGTTCACAAAGACAGTTACTGCCTGGGTGCACACCTGCTCTTCATGTTCAACGCCCAGGACTGCACTGGGACTGCAGAGAAAAGGTACACTCAGTCTTATTCTATAAGTAATCCCTGAGAAGAATGAAAGGTGACGGTACGAACTTGAGCGTGGGTGACCCAGCAGTGGAGGCCCCACAGGCTAGGGGAGGACTTGGGCGCGAAACATAGTTGAGAATCCTGATATATACTGTGATGACAGGTGCACAGAGTGCTCAGACTTGTAGAAGAAAGCGAGGGGAGGTGGACATGGTCCTCATCTAGGACACAGTGCTTTACTTGTTCTGTGCTGTCGTCCTTTGCCAGAGGCCAGGAAGCTTATCTCAAGTGGGGGGACCAGCACGGTCAGATACTTGGAAATGTATGGGAAGAACAATTGTTTGCATGATTACAGAAGAGAGAAAATATTCAGAGGTGAGGCTTTAGGGGTGGACAGGAGCCAGAGCACAACATGTCTTGTCTCTAGATGAGGAGTTGAGGTTTTTTATTTTTGTGTGTTTGTTTCTCCTGAAAGTTTTCACGGAACTGTGATGAGAATTTAAGCAGAAATGTGTAATGATCTAGTTTGCCTTTAAAAGACTCCCCTCACAGCAGTATGGAGGGTGGTTTAGAGGGCCAAGGCTAGAAGCAGCAGCCAACCACGTTCATAAGCTGGTGTTTAGTCCATGTGAGAATTGATGGGGACTCAGACAGAGCAGGCAGAGATCAGGTGGAAGAGATTCAGGATGCAGAGTTGACGTGACTTCGGTTTTGAAAGCTTTCTGTGGGGATGGGAGATTTGGGGCAAAGCTGAAGTTGATTTCCTGCTTTCTGACAGACTGTTTGGAAGGTAGAAAGAAACATTTACAGGGGAAGATGCTGAATGTTTGGAACGTGTTGGGCTTGCAGTGCTCATAGGATGCTTCATCTCAAATGGAAATGTAGGCTAGATGAGTACATTGTCTACAAATTACAGGAGGGTGTGGCTTGGAAAGAGAAACATGGACGTCCTCAGCACAGGAGTGATAGCTGAGACAAGTGAGAGCAAAAGATGTCCTGGGAGTGTATAAACCCCCCTGCACACATGCACGCGCGTGCACACGCACACACACACAGAATCTATTCTTGACTCAAGAACTAGTGATTCACTTTCTGTATTTACTGGGTGCCTTCTGCCTTTCCATTCTTAGCTACCTACAACTTAGCCATTGGACTTATTGTGATTAGGTAGAAAAAGAGAAAGATAGCGGTACTCAAATACACTTAGTTTTGCTACTGATTAGCAGATGTGATGGGAGGCTTAGATCCTTACAAGAGGATCCTGTTTCATAGTGAGACTTGGATTACGTGTGAAACTCATTTATGTGTTGACACTTGTTCTCCCCTACCCCCTACCAAAGGACTCTGAAGCTCCTATTAAAAAAAAAATTCACCCCATGCAAATATACAACTGTTATTTCTTGGTTTCTTTTTAAAATAGGTGGTTGGACAGATACTGTCTTTGTTTGGAAAATATATGAATTAGAATTGTATAGTTTTTCAGAATCTTTTATTTTACTGCACGGGCAATCTCATTTTGGTACTAAACGAAAGAACAACAACAAAATAGAATTTAAGGCCCTTTTCAGTATTGAATAGCAGCACAATTGAGACATGACCCCAGAAATAAAACTCCTTTCTAGAGCATTTTTACATTGGGGCCTTCATCATAGCTTTCATTTATTCCTGAGAATTAATTTTCCCCGTGATTTAAAGGACGTGAGTGTTATCCTTGTGGAGGTGGTGTTTCCTGTTAGCAGGAGGAAAGCAATGATGCTCTTGCACTGTCCTTTCAGTTGGAAAAGCAGCCTCTGTATCAAAGCTTGCTTAAGTGGCTATGACAGCTGGCTTCCTGAGAGACCCTAATACAAACTGTTAGAGATTTAAGAGTATGAACTACATGTGGGTCTCTTTAGATCCTGTTTTGAATAAATAAAGCGAAAAGACATTTTGAGACAGTGGGACAAGATCGAAAATAGGCTGATAGTTAATTCCACTGAGGACTTATTGGTGATTTTGGTGTTTGTGAAAATGATATAAAAATCATATTTTAAAATGCCGTTGCCTATTAGAGATGTGTGTTGAAGTATTTACAGGGAAAACAGTATGATGTCTAAGATTTACTTTAAAAACACTGAAGCAAGAATAGTTTGGGTATAAAAATAAAATCTCAATAGCAGAATGTTGATAATTGTTGAGGTGGGTGAATAAGGTTCATTATACTGTTCTCACTTTATATAAATCTATGAACAGTTCCATTAAAATATTTTTGAACAAAAGTAAATGTAGTGAAATGTAGTAGCCGAGAACAGGAGGGAGCTAAAGGTCTATTTCTCACGTGTTTTTGATACTTTTTTTTTTAAGTGAGAAGAGGGGAGATAGACAGATGTCTGCCTGTGCCCTGACCAGGATCCACCCAGCAACCCCCATCTGGGGCCAATGCTCGAATCAACCAAGCCACTGGCTCTGAGAGGAAAAGAGAAAGAGAAGGGGGAGAGGGAGGGAAAGAGAAGCAGATGGTCATCTCATGTGTGCCCTGACCGGGATTGAGCTCGGGATGTCTGCATGCTGGGCTGACACACAATCCACTGAACCAACCAGCCAGGGCCTGTTTTTGACACTTCTGTGTCACACATGTCACTCTTTCTGAACATAGGGTGATCCTTCTGCCTTACTGACCCATAAATCAAGGAGTATGGCACGACAGCTAGGATGTATTTCTAAGACAGTGACGCTGTACTGCCAGGACTTAGGCAGTGGTCTGAACAGTTCCTATCTCATCCTCTTTGGAGGCTTTCGTCTCCAGTGGAAATGACCATGCAGGAGATTCCGTGTCTCTATATTTTTGAGACTTTTGAATGAGTGAGACATGGGATAATAACTTGGATGGAGTAATCTGTAAAGAGAGATTGAGTGGGAAAGTGTAGAAATGTAGATAGGAGGCATATTTCCGCACATAGACCTTGTGATGTAGTCATGGACTCCTCTTACTAATTTAAACTTGTGCTGGAATCAGACCCTTCCCTCTTTCAGTGCTGTGGGGTTGTCTTTTTCTGACTACACTCCCATCTGAAGTCTCTGTCCTCTGCTTACAGCAGCACAGTAAAATGAAGCGATGCAAAGGGAACGTGATTTCAGTGAACCACGTAGACCTCTTTGCTTCTTTGAATCCCAGTGCTGTGGGATGTTAATATATATGTCATCTCAGATGCATATGTGCCCATCCATTTTGATCATCATCCTTGCTGTTATTTGGCATTTAGAACTATGCCTTTCCTCTCAGGATGTTTAGATGCTTAGAGGGAGGCCCAGAGTTATGACACCAGCTGCTGCTTTGCTTAGGGAGGTAGAATGAATTAAGCACTTTACCCACCCCCCCATACTCATAGCTGCTGTGTCACCACAATGGTCCATGATATTAAAAGGTGGTGGTGTCCAAGGACATGATAAAATGCCTTTGAGTTGCAGGTTGAGATATCTTGGCCCAGAACAATCCTGTGCCTTTATATTTTAGACTTTTTATTTATTCATTCATTTGATCAACTAACATTTTCTAAGTATGGGTGTACTGTGCATTAGTAGTCTGTATTGGGTACTGGTTCATGGATCAAGGTTTTGTTCATGACAGCACATTTCAGTTATGTTCTGGATCTAGGGAACAGGGGCGTGAAGATCTAAAGTAGTTTCAGGAAGTAATGGGGTCTAACTTGCCTTTCCCCTCGTATCCCTTAGTAACTCCGTGGCGCTCTTTCTCCAGCCCCCGACTTCCCTTTCCAAAAGGAATTGGTGGGAGAAGGATGGGGTGGAGTTTCCACCTGGTGCAAGCATTTCTTTTGGCAAAGCTTTTGGGTGGGGCCAGGTGGCAGCAGAAAAATGTTATTCATTCATTTAACAAATACGTATTTGGTTACTAAATACAGGATACTCTAAATATAAGGATGCAACATAGATTTAATGTGACCAGACATCCTGCTTTTGGTGGGACAGTCCCGATTTTTAACAATTTGTCCCGCGTCCCATGGCACAAATTTAAAAAAGCCACAATTTAAAAAAATATATTACAATACTATTTTTGCATTCTATAAAATTATTTTTTGCTCCATATAAACCAAATTTTTAATCAAGAATCCCCCCCCTCCCACCCCAGTCAATCGTGTCCCGCGTTACCAATTTTAAAATCTGGTCACCTTAATTTAACTACGTCTTTCCCCCAGGGCCTGTGCCATCCCACCTTCAAATTTTCTTAATTAGTAGTAAATACCAGATTAATAAAAACAACGGAATCAATTATTCTGTACACATAATTTAGAAGAAGACAAACTCATCTGTCTAGTTAAGAGAAATGTAGAGGTAAAACATTAATAAGCATGAACTCTTACCATTACATTTCCTGTGTGTCTAAAATTTTTATAGTTGTTTCATGAACTGGACCAACAGTATATTATAATGAGTTCATTCCAGGATTCATTGCATTAAAAATCAAATATTTAAAATGTTGCAATCCTAAATTGTTACAGTTATGGTTTTTTTTTTTTTTTACAGGGACAGGTAGAGAGTCAGAGAGAGGGATAGATAGGGACAGACAGACAGGAATGGAGAGAGGTGAGAAGCATCAATCATTAGTTTTTCGTTGCCATTGTGACACCATAGTTGTTCATTGATTGCTTTCTCACATGTGCCTTGACAGCGGGCCTGCAGCAGACTGAGCAACCCCTTGCTGGAGCCAGTGACCTTGGGTCCAAGCTGGCGAGCTTTTGCTCAAGCCAGATGGGTCTGCGCTCAAGCTGGCGAGCTTGGGGTCTCAAACCTGGGTCTTCTGCATCCCAGTCCAACGCTCTATCCACTGCGCCACCGCCTGGTCAGGTGATGGTCTTGTTTTGATTCCATTTTCATGTCAAGATTTTAGAAGTATTTTGCATTTTTAGTTCTTGAAAATTTGTTAGACAACTCATCTTCCCATCACTTCTTAACCTCTGG
Organism: Rhynchonycteris naso; assembly: GCA_037038555.1. Classification (NCBI taxonomy): domain Eukaryota; kingdom Metazoa; phylum Chordata; class Mammalia; order Chiroptera; family Emballonuridae; genus Rhynchonycteris; species Rhynchonycteris naso. The sequence continues at coordinate 66,932,001 of CM072997.1, forward strand.
GAAAAATCACAATCTTTGAACATTTTTTAGAAGTAGGGATTTTTAAAAAGGGGTATGTATGTTTTTAATTTTTAAATACATGGGCTTTGACTGACAGCATTATACACAATTATGATAGAAATTCAAATGATGCCAAAGGATATACAAGACTAGAGGGAATGTTTCTTTTCCACTGCCAATGTTCCTTCCGCAGAACAGTCTTGGCCTCTCTCCGCCCAGCGATGTATCGTATTGGTGCGTTTGGAGCAAGAAATCAGGCACAAGTGGGCCTGGCCCTTCCCGTTCCTTTCTCCTGGAGCCAGCCTGCTCACAGGGAGAGGAGCTCTCAGTCACCGTGGCCCTGCCTGCACAGGGAGGACTGTGCTGGTTATCCTTACTGGGGTTGTGACTGGGTAGGTAAGTCTTGTCTGATCCGAGGGTCAGTTCATCAAGAAACATTGCTGGCTCAACAGTTCTTTTAAATTATTTTTTAAAATTTATTAATTGACTTTTAGAGAGAAAGAGATATTGATTTGTTGTTTTTATTCATACTATCATTGGTTGATTCTTGTATGTGTCCTGACGGGGGATCAAACCTGCTACCTTGGCATATCAGGACCACGCTCTAACCAACTCTACCTGGCAAGGCCCTTGCTGGCTTAACATTAAGTCATATTCTCAAATATCACCTTCATAAGGAATAAGGGTAACATTTTGACCCCTCTATGCTTATTGGTTTTATTTTTAAATTAGTTCAGAACTAGAGAGGGGAAGAAGTGTGTTACTTCGATTCTTTAAGAGGTACAATATAATGAGAGAGAAGTCCCCCCTCTCAACCAAGACGTCATCACCAAGTCCTAAAAATTCTTCCAGAAATACTCTGTGCATATACAGATTTATCTAGAAATACATATGTGTACCTTCCTTCTTTTTATGTTGAACAGTGATGAATGCTCTTTTCTCTTTTAGCTTTTTTCATCTATTTGATACTTGTAGTTGGCTGCATACTATTCTGTAATATGGATAGTGGATTGAGTTTATAACTAGAAAGAATAAGCATGCTCCGTTTGAGCCTCACATCCTGATAAACACAAAGTGTAAGGCTCTGTGGTTGCTCCACAGGCACAGCAGCTGCTTTCTGTGATTTCTTCTTTATGGTGAGGAGGCATTGTGTATCTCAAGGTGATAAGGCTTGTCCTTGGTAATATCACCCATATTATCTGTATTTCAGTTTATGTAAGAGTTTCCAAGTCTGGATGCAATTTCCAATCTACAAAACTCCGTTCATTTGGGCCTTTCCCACGGGTCACTCTTTGCTGTGCAGATTTTGTTTTGCCGGAATGTTTTCCAAGGTGGTGGAGTTGGTTACATTCCTCAGTTAACAGGATGACATCTAACCAGTAGTCCCTAATCTTTATGTTGGGTATTTCTGCAAGGTAAGAATGCAGTCTGCATTAAGTAATGGTAGTTCAGAACCTCATAGTTATTTTTTGTTTTATTGTCCTTTCTGTTGAACTCTTTTTATATTTCATTTGGGGACTTGAACGTATTCCATTACCAAAGATCAGCGGAGGCTGTCGTTGGCATTGCTCTTCCTCTTGCTCATTTGCTGTTTGTTTTTCGGTACCAATAGTGAGGCCACAGGATTTAGTGTATGAGTTAATCGGGCTGCAACCAGAGGAACAGACCTGGAGGAGACCTATAAAAAGATTTGTTTCAAGGAATTGGCTTATGTGATTAGGGAGACAGGCCGGGTGAGTCTGAAATCTGTAAGGCATGCCTGCAGGAAGAGCAGGCCGGGACTCTGGGGGAAGGCCCAGAAGAACGGGTGGCATTCTTCTTCAGAGAGGCTACAACCCATCAGGACAAACCTTTCAGCTGTGGAATCAGACCCCCCTGAGATGATGGAGGATCATTTTCCCTGTTGGAAGTCGGCGATGAACTTGAATGATACCTGCTCAGTGCCTTCACAGCAACGCCTCGGTTCGTGGGGGTTAAGTAACTGGGCTGTAGCGGAGCCAAGTTGGCACTTAAACCTGACCATCGTGGTTTCTCTTCTGGTTCCAGGAGTTAGTCATGCAGCCCGCCTGGAGTTGTGTGCAGCTGGGTGGATGCTCTCTTCTTTCTCTTTCCTACCCCTCCTCTTTCTGCAATTAAGTTAACTTTGCAACTTATTGCTGTATCCAGGGCAGCTTCAACTCTGGTTCAGTGCCAAACATTTACTCTCTCTCTTTTTTTCCTTTGGTTTTACATGAAGTATGCTTTCTTCTTTGTGTTATTTGTCTAACCAGGACAGAACATTCCCATTGTTTTCTTTATTAGCTAAAGTTACAGATCACCTTGGCACCCATTCCAGCGGGAGCTTTGGTTCTGAAAGACAACAGTTGCAAAATTGGAGGCTGGTTTGTTGGCTCCTAGCTGTTGTCATTGTTCATTGTCACCCTGACTTGGGGAAGTGCCATACTGGAGGTTTGATAGGACTAAAACAGAAGAAGGAGTCTAATTGCTTCACTGTGTTTTGTGCTGCTTCTTCAGAATAGCTCCCTTCCAGCTTCCAGAACATTCTCTTTCAAGACATTGCCCTTTCATGTTGGATTTTGAAAGTTACAAAATTCCATTATCATTATCTGAAGAGCAACATTTATCAAATTTGATTCTTTTTACATTAGAAAATATTAGAATATTATATTGAACTTGATACAAGTGTATCATTCACTGAACTAGTCCAATGTTTTGAATTATTATTGAATTATAAAACTCTTTGTTTCTCTAAATTTTTTCTAATTGCTCACAGAACATCTTAATATTCTCATTCCTTTATTCTATCCTTTCACGTTCTAGCAAAAGGAAATAAATGCTGGATTTTTGCAGAACTAGAGAAGCATTGAATTCCAAGAGGTCAAAAAAATGTTAATGTAAATTATGGGCAAAAAGGTCTAAGATTTAGCTGTATCCACTTATCTGTGATTAATAAAAATGAACTTTTTTCTTCTTGATATTTTAATGAGTAATAACATGGTCAGATGAAAATAATTTGTAAGTATAAATTAAAATCTGAGTGTTCAGAGGCCCGGCATGTCTACAGAAAACACTGTCCAAGAAGCAAAGTGTGATAAGAATATGTTTTCTTTCATGGTAAGGGGTATCAAATCTGATCTAATTTTCAAAGAATTACCAAGTATACAAAAATGAAAATGCAATTTAATAACTCACCTTATGACCATCTTCATTTTGGTTATCTATTGCTATGTAACAAATCAGCCTAAATGTAGCAGCTTAAGACAAGAGTCATTTTACAAAGTTTCTGTGGGTCAGGGTTTCTGGTCAGGTTCCTGGTCTCAACGCAGTGGCAGTCAGCTGGCCAGGCCTGCTCTGGGCTGCCCAACAGCATGGAGGCCTTGAGGTCCTGGTAACCACATTGCTTTAGTTCTTATGGCTAGAGGTGAGTCACAAACCTGGCAAGATTTGTGGAGATGGCACTGGACTCCATCTTTTCATAGTATAGTGGCAAGATTCATAGGACAGGACGTACTGTTATGGGAATCTTTGGAAAAAAACATTCTGCCATGGTCTACCACCTGACCACAATAATTCATGTCTCTCCACATCCAAAATACACTCTTGCATTTCCAGGATCCTCCAGAAGTCTCATTCCATTATGACTTCAAGGGTTGGGCTCAAAGTCAGGGACCTGCCATCTAAATCCAGTCTGGGTACAAATGAGGCTCCTCAGAACCTGCCCAATACCCACCCAAAGCACAATAGGACAGGTACCTTCACCTGTGTCCCAGCGTGGGGAAACGGGAGATACACAGGCCAATGGCAGTCCTGGATTGCAGCTAGGTCCTGTTGTCAGTTCTTATCGCGCTGTTCTCTGTGGCTCTCACCTCCATTCTCTGGGCCGTCAGTCCTGCTCTTTAAGTCATCCTTTTTCAGGAAGAAGGGCTGCCATTTGCAGCTGAGTAGACTTCTATGGCTTCCTGCCCGTAAAAATTTGGAGATCTCAGGGCACTTTCCATTTTGTATTCACTCTGTTTCTTTTAGTCTAACCTGGCAATAATTCCAAGGTACAAATATCTAAAATAAAATGAAATAGAAAGTGGATTTTCTGTAAATCTTGTTGGGTTCACCATTAGACAAGAGCTATGCTTAGGGTTCTTACAAAACTGCTGAGGGACAACAACAACCTTAAGATTCTTAGAATCTCTATTATTTAATTGAGAGCTTCTACTAGGTATGCTCTTAAGATCCTTAGAAGGCCCTACGTCAGCTTGTAAGTGTCTAGGAGGCAGTGGCTTAAGTCATTCTGAAGTCTTAACAAAGTGTCATATAGTCACGCCTGGGATTTGATCCTTGTTGTGAAGTTGTTTCTTGATTGGAGAATTGCTTGACATTGGAGAGGCTAGGAACAAGAAACGGTTTTACATTGAACAGTGTGTTCTTTAGCTCTCTCTCTGCTCACATTTTATCTTAGGTAGCAAGCAGAACTCAGGTGTCACCTTAAGTATTCTGCCTGGAAATCACTTTAGCTAGATCACTGAGTTCATCGTGTGTGTTTTCATTTCCCACTTTCCTGTACACATCAGTGTTGCCAAGCTGTCACTGCATAGTGGACTCCTCCTGTTCTCTAGAACATTTTCCTTACTGTCCTGTAAGTTTTCACTGACAACCTTTTTAAAACAAGTTCTTTCATTATCTCACACTGTTCTTGTGCGTCAGGAATTTGGGAAGGGCTTGTCCCTATGCACTTGCTGTCAGAGCAGAGCTGGGGCCCCGAGCCACCAAAGAAGCCAGTTTGAATGCCACAGGGCATCTGTGATCATTGCTGCTGTGAGCCACTGAGTTTGGGGGTGATTATTTTCATGTCAGTAGTAAGTGGAACAATGAACAATACTGTTTTCTCTCTGGCCTTTGTTACCCTCATGCCCCAGCATCTGTTCAACTCTGGTATCAGGAATCCAAATATGAGCATTCCCTTTCTGTGTTTTTCCACTGCCTGAATTCTGAGCCCTCTGATCTGGGGTATAAACTCACAGACAAGTTTATCCCACAGATGCATCATTTTCTAGGCTGTGTAGAGGAAATTCTTTTAAACTTGAATACACGTTAACATTTTTTTAGTCAAGAGCATTCACATAAAGTCCCGATGATCCACTTCTCTGGGAGAATCAGATCTGGCAGCATCGGGGCTGCCTTCCTACAGCAGCAACAATGCAGGGCACGCCCTGGGCGGGACAGGTCCTCTCCAGATCACCAGGGCTTCACTGCTCTGCTTCGGCTTCGCCATTCGTATTGTACAGGTTCTTCATCCCGCTTTTCCAGCCTTATTCTTAGTCATTTCCTTAACCCAGTTTCTAGACCCCAGTACCCAGTGACCCAGCCAGTTCTATGTGTCAGCAGAACTTGGTAAGGTCCTATCTTTTCTGCTTTCTTTCTCCTTTTTCTTTTTTTTGACAGAGACAGACGGGGGGTGAGGGGGACAGATAGGGACCAACAGGAAAGGAGAGAGATGAGAAGCATTAATTCTTTGTTGCGGCTACTTAGTCCCCTTAGTTATTAATTGATTGCTTTCTCATATGAGCCTTGACCCCGGGGGGGCTACAGCAGAGTGAGTGACCCCTTGCTCAAGCCAGTGACCTTGAGCTTCAAGCCAAACAACCTTTGGGCTCAAGCTAGTGACCATGGGGTCATGCCTATGATCCCACGCTCAAGCCAGCAACACCGCGCTCAAGCCGGGTGAGCCCACGTTCAAGTAGGCAGCTTTGGGGTTTCGAACCTGGATCCTCTGCGCCCAAGTCCAATGCACTATCCACTATGCCACCGCCGATCAGGCTTGTCTTCTCTGCCTCTCTGCCTGGTGAGCTCTTCTTGTCCATCACCAACCAGCCTCCTTTACTGTCCTCGACAGATGGGCGGATGTTCAGCAGTCTTACAGCATTCATACCTCTCATTTCCATTTTATTGGAATTATTAGCATAAATGTCTGTTCAACTCTATGGATTGTGAACTATTCCAAGGTGTAGGCTTTATTTTATTTGCCTTTTCTCTAGAACTTGTCACCAAGGTAGGTATTAAATAAAACTTTGCTGACTGACTGAATGAATAAATAAATAGGTAATTGATTCTTTAAAAAGGATAAGGCTAGCTCTCTACCCTGAAGGAGTTTACAGTTTGGTATGTCATTCGTTAACTGTAATGCAGAGTAGAATGATAGAAAGATGCAGGCAAAATACCAATTGGAAGAATGGCAAAGCCTCTTCAATTAGAAGAAAAGAGGTACAGTAGAGAATATGGAAGAGCAAGTCAGGCCAAGGTATGTAATACAGATGTAAAAAGATAGAGTTGTGAAAGTAAGTAATTTGTACAAAACTGGATTGTGGGGCACCTAAAGGAATATGGTGGGAAATAGGTCTTGAAAAGATCATTTGGGGCTAGGGTGCAGAGAGACTTGAGTAGTTAAGAGTCTGAACTCATTCTGTAGGCAATAGTGAACTCTTGGTTTTTTGAGAAAGTGCTTATGTGTGACTCAACAATATGAAGGATAAAGTAGACAAGAGAATAGAGGTCAGAAGATTGATTAGCAGTTTGTTTGAATAGGAGACATGAGATCTGCATTGAAGGGAGTGTGACGTAGCACAGTGGAAACTGAGGAGGTCAAATTTGCTGCATATAATGTTTGATAGATTTGGGTTGTGAGAAAGATAAAGTGTATTAGATAATAGCACCACCTGTCATGTCCTATGTATTTATTATGTGCCAGGTATCATGCTGAGGACTTTACAATGCTGTGTCCTTTGCCAAGATGACAGGTGGGAGAGTTTTGGAGGGTTTCTTTTAAACACAAAATGGAATATCATTTTAAATGCTTTGTAATTAAAATAATTTATAGGAACTATGTACCCTTACTTTTAAGCCATGCTACATGCAGACAATTTCTACAACCATATAATACACACACACACACACTGACATGCTTAGTAGAAGTAATACATTCATGCCCTTCTGTTTTTCTGGGATTAGAAAGTACAAACATTAATGTCAGTTAATCCAATAGTTCTTCCTTTTGTTACGGTTTGCTTCTTCCAAATAGTCTATCAAATAACCAAGGTTCAGAACTGTTATAAACAAAATGAGTAACTTTTCAATGACATTTATGTTTATCATCAAACTATTACATACTAGTATTTACAGGAATTTTGAGAATCTAGTTTCATGGCAAAGCTCTGTAATTCCATTTTGTAAAAAAATCACCAGGTATAAAATTCTAGATCCTGTTTGCAAAAATTTATCTTGCATTTCTGATTATAAAGGAAACTTTAAAATAATGTAATACTTTCCTTTCCAAGTCTAAAGGTTAGAAAAAGTTTTCTGGTCAGTTTGAACATATGAACACTTGGGAACATAGATGAAATAAAATTTCTACTTACAATAGTTTATTAATATAAATATATATCACAAGGTTAAATAACATACATAAAACATATTTATTTAGCCTGACCAGGCGGTGGTGCAGTGGATAGAGCATCGGACTGGGATGCGGAAGACTCAGGTTCGAGACCCCAAGCTCGCCAGCTTGAGCGTGGGCCCATCTGGCTTGAGCAAAAGCTTGCCAGCTTGGACCCAAGGTCACTGGCTCCAGCAGGGGGTGGCTCGGTCTGCTGAAGGCCCGCGGTCAAGGCACATGTGAGAAAGCAATCAATGAACAACTATGGTGTCGCAACAAAAAACTGATGATTGATGCTTCTTATTTCTTCATTCCTGTCTGTTTGTCCCTATCTATCCCTCTCTCTGACTCTCTCTCCGTCCCTGTAAAAAAAAAATAAAAAATATTTATTTAGAAATATATTATTTGTTTTTTTTCTTACTTTGTATGAAGAAATATTATTTAGGCTCCAGACTTGAAGTATTGGCATCAATCATCATAGAGCCAGTTTTGCATTCTCTCAACACAGTTTTTCAGGGGACACCCTTTCACTCTCATCAAAAATATATAGCACTGTATTTCTTCATGGTGCTTTTATAAGAAATGTTATCCCAAGCTATACATTTGAGTAATATTTGAGTAAAAAATATAGTTTCCCTCCAGTTCTTATATTGGTATGTGTTTGGTACATAAAAATCAATTAGTGTGCTGCTTTTAAAGGTGAAGTTTGAGAGACTGTACAGTAAAATGGAGACATTTGCCATAGTAAAGTGGTTATTCCCTGGAATAACTACTAAATTTATTTTACGCTTGTTTGTCAAATTTTATACTATTACCATGAGCTGAGTTTTATAATCAGTGGTATACTAGTAGACATGGAAAACTGTCAGCCCAGCTGTGAAGGGGAGTACAGCGTTTTCTCATTTCCATTGTGTTAATACTCCTACTCTCGCCATTTTATGCGACTAATGTGAAGTCAACTATCTGGCAGACCTTCTGAAATTATAGCAGCGGGCACTCCTGAGCCAGTGTGAGCCAGCTCCTGCACAGAGGTGTTAAGATAGACGACACTGGAGCAGTGTCAGAAGGTGGCAGGGAGTGGAGCCTTTACAGTGGGCTAGAGATGGCCAGTTAGAAATCAACTGGGCATTCATATCCAAAAGAATGTTTGGAAAGCAAGACTAAGAGATGAAGTTTCTGAAGTCATTAGTTTAAGTGAGCGAGGAGAAGGCATGGAGAATGTGTGTTCATCCGGGGAGATAGTGCCTTTGAGCTGAGGAGCATGCGGTGACCTCAGAGCAGCCCTATGTATGGTGAAGACTGAGAACAAAGAACAGGAGGTAGAGAAGGAGGAGGAGAAACGTTATGAGCACAGGTTTGGGAAGAATGCCAAGTAAAAGAACGGGATTCAGCTGTGTTTAACAGGATATCATTGTGGCAACAGAGAGGCGCATAGAACTAGACAGTTGTGAAGTTGTTAGATCCTTGGGAATGAGAGAGAGAGAGCAGTGTTGGTGGCCTTTGGGGGGACAGATAACATTTTGTATGAGAGTGAGGATGGGCTGAGGAAGGGAAGGCAGCGGCTAGGGACAATCTTTAGAAAAACATTGACAGTGAAAGGAAGCAATGGAGTGACTGCGTAAGGAGCAAGCCGAACCCACTGCCCATGCCCACCCCCTCTTGTGACTAGAAGTAGAGGAGAGAATAAAACAGAGGGGCCAAGGCCTGGCTGTCAGTGTCTTAAAGGAGTAAGGAGTGAGTAGATAAATGAGGAGCACAGCTGGAGCAGTTGGGGAGTTGGTCTTTAAAGGAAAGTAATCCAGTTTCCTTACACTGAGGGCAGGGAGAGCCTGGCGGAGTGTGCTGGGAGTGACAGGGCCAGGGGAAGCTGCTGCTCCTTGGGTGGTGTGTGAAGGTATTCAGGGCGATTGGGGCTGGGGAGACGGGCTCTCCGCTGAGGTCAGCAGTGCAGGGTTGGGGTTGGACCCTTGGTCTTGCTTCCTAGCACCGTCTCTTTCAGCTGCATGAGCTTGAGCCGGTATGAGCCATGCCTCAGTTTTCCCTATGAAAAATGGGGTAATGAAGGTCCACTCGCAGGGCTACTGTAAAGATTAAGTTAGCGAATACATTTAAGGTGCTCAGAGTGGGGTTAACTATTGTTATACTGACAACAGCTGATAGTATGGGTTGGGGCAAGGAGCAGGCTAATAGGGAGCAAAAGTGTGGTCTAGCTCAGCGTCTCTCATATGTGCATGAGAATGGCAGTCACCTGGGGATCTCGCTGAAAGGAAGAGTCAGGTTTAATGGGGTCCACGATTCAGCCTTCCTAACACTCTCCCAGCAGATGCTGTTCTGCTGGCCCATGGACCACCCTTGGAGTGGCAGGGTTGTAGCAGTTCTGATGCTGAAGCTAAGAGTGGCCTGATGGTCTGTAACAGCACCGGGAAGCGAGGCTGTTCTCCATTCATTCAGGAATGCCGGATGGCTGTCTGGACTGAGCCCGTGGCTTTCCTCCCAGGTGTAGATTGGACAGGCGAGGGCATAGGAGCATGTAAGTACAGCATCAAGAGAGTCAGCTGTGAGCTCCAGGCCGTGTAGGAGCGGGGCTGAGGCCAGCAGGGGCTGAGGGAAGAGGCAGGAGACACGGAGGCTGCAGAGCACAGTGAGGCCAGGCGGTTGGTATGGGATGGAGGTACCAGAGAGGTAGGTGATGCTCATGGGGGCAGCGTCAGAGTATACGATACGAGGACAGGAACATGTTTACTGCTGAAACCTCACTGGGTCTAATTTTATTTTTAAATTTTTGATGATTTAGAAAACTTTTTGTTTGCTTTACAGTTTCTCATGGGCATTATGAATAGCAATTGATTAAAAACATGTTTTGTACTTCGGTCAGTAGAATGCTTGATAAAAGAAAAGATACTGGTGGTGTTTTCCACCATGTCTAGCCCAGCCACAGTGGACAACTGAGTCGGCTTCCGGTGTTGCTGTGGTGCAGGCTGCGTTCAGGCACTCACCTGTTCACCCACTGGAGAAGTGGAGTGCAGGATGCCAGGGATGGGACAATCATTCCAAGGAGATTCTGAAATCCCACCCCAGGGAGAGTTAACGTGGCAGTAGCAGCTGCTGGTGGGTGCCTTGGAAGGCAAGGCGTGCATGATTGGACAGATGCTACTGAATTTTGGTTCGCATGGCTTTGTTTCTTGTCTTCCTGGGACCAGCAGTAAAATCTTGAGACAAGCAACAGCAGCAAAGAAATAACATTTGTAAAGCCAGTAGCCGCAGCCACCATCACAGCCGCCTGGCCCATGCAGGTTCGCATTTGATTCGGACAAATGGTAATGAAACAACTGAGCCAAGAACTGGTGGGCCATTACTTTTAATCCTAACTTGTACCCGGCGGGCAAGAAATACACACAGGGGGGAAAACACTTCCCTTTCCATTCAGGGCTCCCAAAGTCACTGACTTACCCGAGTATTCCTAGAATGAAAGGTTCCTACCTCACCAGCCTTATTCACCTCTGTGGGTCAAATAAGTTTGCAAATATGATGTATATGTTTGCTCACTTATAGTTTGCACTGGGTGTGGGGGACAGGTTATAAGCAGGCAGGGTCCTTATAGCCTAAGGCTTAATTTTAAAGCTAAGCTTTTCCCCACACCCTTGACTGTTGCGTGATAGGGGGTGGTGCACTGTTATGAGAAATCCCATTTATGCCTCAGATAAGTGACTTTGTATCATAGACTTCCATATTTGTATGTTGGATTAAAGGTTTTGATTTCTACACTGTAAAATGGGGACAGACCGGGGGCTCACTCTCTTGATTCCTGAGATTAGCAGTAGAGAGGAGAGCAGAGAAAGTCCACATGGAAGAGAGGAGAAGCAGCCAAGATGGCAGAATGCTGAAGGAGAAGCCAGTTTGTGCAGAGAGAAGGAGATGAGGAACAGAGGTGAATAAGCCTGGTGAGCTAGAAACTTTTGATTTTAGGAAACTCAGGTAAGTTAGTGGTTTTGGGAGCCTTGAATGGAATGGGAAGTGTTTTCCCACTGTGTGTACTTCTTGCCCGTTGGGTGCAAGCTAGGATTAAAGCTAATGGCCCACCAGTTCTTGGCTCCTTTGTTCCATTACCGTCTGTTCGAATCAAATGCAAACCTGCAAGGCAGCTGTGATGGTGGCTGTGCCTACTGGCTTTACAATCTCTGTTCCCCATCTCCTTCTCTCTGCACAAACTCTGCCCAAACTGGCTTCTCCTTTAGCACTCTGCCATCTTGGCTGCCTCTCTGCTGCAATGCTAATTTCAGGAACCGAGTGAGAGTGCGAGCCCCCAGTCTGTCCCATTTTATAGTGTAGAAATAAAAACCTTTAATACAATATACAAACAAGAAAGTCTCTGATACAAAGTCACTTATCTGAGGCATAAATGGGATTCCTCATGAGAGTGCACCACCTCACATCATGCAACAGTCAAAGGCGTAGGGAAAAGCTTAGTGTTCAGAAGATCTTAGTATTAAAAGGGTGGGAAAGGCTTAGTCTTAAAACTAAGCCTTAGGCTATAAGGAAGGACCTTGCCTGCTTACAGCCTGTCCCTCACACCCAATGCAAACTGTAAGTGAGCAAACATATACATCATATTTGCAAACTTATTTTAGCCACAACATTTATCTATTGTTTAGAGTGTATTAGAGACACACTCTTCAATATTTAACATTTAACGCCCTGTGTAGGTAGTTCACCCACTAGCTCTCAGATATTCTCTTTCATATCCTCCTCCTTGTTCTGGGGTCAGGGCCAGCTGGCAGCCTGAGACGTTGTATAGAGATCCTGGGTCCTGATATTAAAAGGCCCTGTTCAGTGGGAACTGTTGGGGACGACTGGTCAGAGCACTCCAGTAGCTGCCGAGTTGCTGCCATTCCCTGCTCTGGCTGCCCCACCCTACCTCTGCTTCTGACATCTGACCCCAGGGCCACCAGCCAGCGAACCACATTGTTCCTCTTTCTGAGCCTGATTTCTTTTCTCGGGAGAATCCAATTTCAGTTCATTTCTTGAGAGGATTTTCATAAAGATGCTGTTTCAAAAAAGGGGAGAAAATGTTACCTTCCTTTTCAGATATAAATACAACTGCTCAGTTGTATTTTATTCCCAGTCTTTGGAATAAATGTAACTGCAAATAAAACTTTTCTACCATCAGTATTGCCAGCTGTGACCTGAGAAGTTTGTAGGTCTAGCTAATCACTTAAATTGACCTCATTTCTCTGAGGATCATTAGATTATGTTTTTAGTCCCAGAAAAGAGAAAAAACATTAATTTTACCACTTTTTGCTTGGCTTTGCTAAGTGAGTGTAAAGCCAGTATTCGTGGCCATTATCACAGCCACCTGGCTAGTGTAGGTTCGCATTTGATTCGGACAGTTGGTAATGAAACAATGGAGCCAAGAACTAGTGAGCCATCAGCTTTAATCCTAGCTTGCACCTGGCGGGCAAGTAAAAACACACACTGGGCTCCAAAACCCACTCATTCAGTGTTCACAAAGCTACTGACTTATCTGAGTTTCCTAGCATCAAAGGTTTCTAACCTCACCAGCCTTATTCACCTCTGTTCCCCATCTCCTTCTGCACAAACTCTGCCCTAACTGGCTTCTTCCGCAGCACTCTGCCATCTTGGCTGCTTCTCCTCTCCTCCACGTGACCTTAATCTGCTCTCCTCTCTAATACTAACCTCAGGAACCGAGAGAGAGCAAGCTCCCGGTCTGCCCCACTTTATAGTGTAGAAATACAAACCTTTAATCCAATCTACAAACAAGGAAGTCTCTGATACAAAGTCACTTATCTGAGGCATAATGGGAGGATTCCTCATGAGAGTGCACCACCCCACATCATCCAATCAGTCAAGGGTGTGGGGAAAAGCTTACTCTTAAAACTAATCCTTAGGATATACCGACCCAGCCTGCCCACAGCCTGTCACCAACACACATTAATATCAACGGACTTGCACGTGGGCAGCACCATCTTTAACAAAGTGAGCACAATATATTTTATCTGCCCAACAGTGAGTAAATCATTTAATAGAATAAGAGCAATGTAACATTAACAGTTCTGAGGTTGTGAACCTCCCTTCTCCTTATTGTAGGGATTGGGGAAAAATAGCACCGTTTACGCATCTTGTTTTGAAGTTTTTATTTTGTAGAATATTCTTCAGCTCCAAACAAAGAACCCCATTTGTTAAACTGAAATTCAGTTGCCTTGCCTATTAAAGGTAGAATTTGTTTGCTGTTCTCCCTACAAGTGCCCTACAAAGATGTAATTCTGTAAAAATTGCTTTCTGGTCTTTTTAGTAGAGGTCAGTGTCACATAAATACACAATGAAGCTGCGTGTAGCAAATATTTTTTTCTCTTCCAGTAAACTGAGAGGGCATTCTTTTTTTTTATTAATTTTAATGGGGTGACATTAATAAATCAGGGTACATATGTTCAAATAAAACATCTCCAGGTTATCTTGTCATTCAATTATGTTGCATACCCATCACCCAAAGTCAAATTGTCCTCTGTCACCTTCTATCTGGTTTTCTTTGTGCCCCTCCCCTACCCCTCTCCCTCCCTCTCCTCCTTCTCCACCCTCCCCCGACCCCGTAACCACACACTCTTGTCCATGTCTCATAGTCCCATTTTTATGTCCCACCTATGTATGAAATTATGAAGTTCTCAGTTTTTTTCTGTTTTACTTATTTCACTTCTTATAATGTTATCAAGGTCCATCCATTTTATTGTAAAAGATTCGATGTCATCATTTCTTATGGCTGAGTAGTATTCCATAGTATATATGTACCAAAGCTTTTTACTTCACTCGTCTTCTGACAGACACTTGGGCTGGTTCCAGATCTTCGCTATCGTGAACAATGCTGCCACGAACATGGGAGCACATTTCTTCTTTTCGACCAGTGCTATGGTGTTCTTAGGGTATATTCCTAAAAGTAGGATAGCTGGGTCAAAAGGCAGTTTGATTTTTAAGTGTTTGAGGAATCTCCTTACTGTTTTCCACAGTGGCTGCACCAGTCTGCATTCCCACCAGCAGTGCAGGAGGGCTCTTTTTTTCTCCACATCCTCGTCAACACTTACTCTGTGTTGTTTTGCGATGAGCGCCATTCAGACTGGTGTGAGGTGATATCTCATTGTGGTTTTAATTTGCATTTCTCTAATGATTAGTGATGTTGAGCATTTTTTATATGCCTATTGGCCATCTGTATGTCCTCTTAGGAGAAATTTCTATTCATTTCTTGTGCCCATTTTTTGATTGGATTGTTTGTCTTCCTGGTGTTGAGTTTTATAAGTTCTTTATAAATTTTGGTTGTTAACCCCATATCAGACATGCTGTTGAATATGTTCTCCCATTGTGTGGTTTGTCTTTTTATTCTGTTCTTATTGTCTTTAGCTGTGCAAAAACTTTTTAGTTTGATATAGTCCTATTTGTTTATTCTGCCTTTTATTTCATTTGCCCGAGAAGATAAATCGGCAAATATACTGCTGCGACAGATGTTGGAGAGCTTACTGCCTATGTTTTCTTCTAAGATGCTTATGGTTTCACGGCTTACATTTAAGTCTTTTATTCATTATGAGTTTGTTTTTGTGAATGGTGTAAGTTGATGGTCTAGTTTCATTTTTTTGCAGGTAGCTGTCCTCCAATTTTCCCAACACCATTTGTTAAAGAGGCTGTCTTTACTCCATTGTATGTTCTTTCCTCCTTTGTCAAATATCAGTTGTCCATAAAGGTGTGGGTTTATTTCTGGGTTCTCTGTTCTGTTCCATTGATTTATGTGCTTGTTCTTATGCCAGTACCAGGCTGTCTTGAGTACAATGGCCTTGTAGTAAACCTTGATATCCGGAGAAGTGATACCTCCTGCTTTATGTTTTCTTTTTAACATTGCTGAGGCTATTCGTGTTCCTTTTTGGTTCCATATAAATTTTTGGAATATGTGTTCTATATCTTTGAAGTATGTCATTGGTATTTTAATTGCTATTTCATTGAATTTATAAATAGCTTTGGGTAATATATACATTTTAATGATGTTTATTTTTCCTAACCATGAGCAAGGTATATGCTTCCACTTGTTTGTATCTTCCCTGATTGCTTTTATCAATGTTTTATAATTTTCCGAGTACAAATCCATAACCTCCTTGGTTAAATTTACTCCTAGGTATTTTATTTCTGTTGTTGCAATAGTGAAGGGGATTGTTTCCTTAATTTTTATTGCTGACAGTTCATTTTTGGTATATAAAAATGCCTCTGATTTCTGAGTATTAATTTTATATACTGCCACCTTGCTGAATTCATTTATCAGGTCCAGTAGTTTTTTGACTGAGACTTTAGGGTTTTCTATATACAATATCATATCATCTGCAAAGAATGACAGTTTTACTTCTTGTTTTCAAATTTGGATGCCTTTTATTTCTTCTTCTTGTCTGATTGTTGTAGCTAGGCTTCCAGAACTATGTTGAATAAGAGTGGTGAAAGGGGGCATCCCTGCCTGGTTCCTGATCTAAAGGGCGTTGCTTTTCATTTTTGCTCATTTAGTATGATGTTTGCTGTCGGTTTATCGTAGATGGCCTTTATCATGTTAAGGAATGTTCCCTGTATTCCCACTTTACTGAAAGTTTTGATCATGAATGGGTGCTGGGTTTTATCAAATGCTTTTTCTGCCTCTATTGAAATTATCATGTGATTTTTGTCCTTTCTTTTGTTTATGTGATGAATCACATTGATTGATTTGCAAATATTGAACCAGCCTTGCCTCTCCAGAATAAATCCCACTTGATCATGGTGTATGATTTTTTTTCTATATTTCTTGATGCGGTTGGGTAATATTTTGTTGAGAATTTTAGCATCTAAATTCATCAGAGATATTGGCCTATAATTTTCTTTCTTTGTGTTGTCTTTGCCTGGTTTCGGGA
The DNA here is from genome assembly GCA_037038555.1 of Rhynchonycteris naso. Taxonomy (NCBI): domain Eukaryota; kingdom Metazoa; phylum Chordata; class Mammalia; order Chiroptera; family Emballonuridae; genus Rhynchonycteris; species Rhynchonycteris naso. Next base: position 66,948,345 of record CM072997.1, read on the forward strand.
TCAGAATTATGCTCACCTCATAAAAGGAGTTTGGAAGTCTTCCTTCCTTTTGAATTTTCTGAAATAGCTTGAGGAGGATAGGAGTTAATTCTTCTTTGAATTTTTGGTATAATTCACTTGTGAAGCCATCAGGCCCAGGACTTTTCTTGGTTTGGAGTTTTTTGATAATTGTTTCGATTTCATTTGTTGTAATTGGTCTGTTTAGGTGTTCTGATTCTTCCAGATTAATTTTTGGAAGATTATATGATTGAAGAAATTTGTCCATTTCACCTAGGTTGTCTAATTTTTTTGCATAGAGTTCTTTATAGTATTTTCTTACAATCCTTTGTATTTCTGTTGTGGCAGTTCTTATTTCTCCACCCTCATTTCTAATTTTATTATTTGAGTCCTCTCTCTTTTTTTCTTGGTGAGTCTAGTTAAAGGTTCATTGATCTTGTTTACCTTTTCAAAGAACCAACTCCTGGTTTCATTGATCGTCTATATTGTTTTCTTGGCCTCTATGTCATTTATTTCCACTCTGATCTTTATTATTTCCTTCCTTCTACTAGTCTTGGACTTTATTTGCTGTTGTTTTTTCAGTTCTTTTAGATGCAGGGGGTCAGCTTGCTTATTTGAGTGTTTTCTAGCTTCTTCTGGTATGCATGTAGTGCTATCAACTTCCCTCTCAGTATTGCTTTTGCTGTGTCCCATAAATTTTGAGTTGTTGTATACTCATTATCATTTGTTTCTAGAAACTTTTTTATTTCTTCTTTGATCTCACTGTTAATCCATTCATTATTTAATAACATGCTATTTAGTTTCCAAGTGTTTGAGTATTTTTTCAGTTTTTCTTTTGTGGTTTATTTCTAGTTTCATCCATTGTGATCAGAGAAAATGGTTGATATGATTTCAATCTTCTTAAATTTGTTGATACCACTTTTGTGTCCTAACATGTGGTCTGTTCTAGAGAATGTATCATGAGCGCTTGAAAAGAATGCATATTCTACTGCTTTAGGGTGAAAAGTTCTGAAGATATCTATTAAATCGAGTTGATCTAGTGTATCCTTTAAGTCAGCTGTTTCTTTGTTAATAATCTTTCTTGAGGATCTCTCCAATGATATTAGTGCAGTATTGAAATTCCCTACTATTATAGTATTGCTGTTAATCTCATCCTTTTTATCCATCAAAGTCTGTTTTATGTATGTCGAGGCTCCTATGTTCGGTGTGTAGATATTTATAATGGTTATATCTTCCTGTTGAATTGTTCCCTTTATCATTATGTAGTGTCCTTCTTTATCTCTTACTACAGCCTTTGTTTTAAAGTCCATTTTGTCAGATATATGTATTGCTACCCCAGCTTTTCTTTCATTTTCATTTGTATGAAATATTTTTTTTCATCCTTTTACTTTCAGTCTATGTGCATCTTTTGTTTTAAGGTGTGTCTCTTCTGGACAGCATATGTATAGGTCCTGTTTCTTTATCGACGCAGCTACGCTATGTCTTTTGATTGGATCAATTAATCCATTTACATTTAAGGTTATTATAGATATGTAGTTGTTTATTGCCATTTTATTCTTTAAAGCTGTATTCTTCTTTTGCTATATTCTTTCCTCTCTTTGAACTGTTCACAACAGGCCCCTTAGTATCTCTTGCAGAATTGGTTTGGTTTTTATGAATTCCTTGAGGCTTTCTTTGTCTGGGAAGCTCTTTATTTCTCCTTCAATTTTAAACGTTAGCCTTGCTGGATAAAGTAGTCTTGGTTGTAGGTTCTTGTTCTGCATTACTTTGAATATCTCTTGCCATTCTCTTTTGGCCTCAAGTGGTTCTGTTGAGAAGTTGGATGTCATCCTTATGGGGGCTCCTTTGTAGGGGATAGCCTTTTTTTCTCTAGCAGCTTTTAAAATATTTTCTTTATCACTTAGCTTGGGTATTTTAACTATGATGTGTCTTGGTGTAGATTTCTTTGGGTTTCTCTTTAATGGAGTTCTGTGTGCTTCTTGAATGTGTGAAATGTTTTCCAGCCTTAATTAGGAAAGTTTTCAGCTATGATTTGATTGAACAAAGTTTCTATTCCTTGTTCTTTCCCTTCATCTTTGGGTACCCCTATGATGCGGATGTTATTTCTCTTCATGTTGTCACAGAGCTCCCTTAGAGTTTCTTCAGATTTTTTGAGTCTCTTTTCTTTTTTCTGCTCTGCTTCTGTGCCTTTGTTTATTTTGTCCTCTAACTTGCTGATTCGATCCTTAGCTTCATCCATCCTGCTTTTAATTCCTTCTAATGTGGTCTTCAGTTCTGATACTGTATTTGTCATTTCTGTCTGATTCTTTTTTATTATTTCAATTTCATTTTTTATACTTGCTCTCTCTTTATTTAAGTGTTCATGACTATCCATTGTTGCTCTAAGCTCTTTGAACATCCTATCATTATTTTAAACTCTGCATCCAGTAATTTGGTTATGTCTGGTTCATTCAGGTCCTTCTCTGGGGATTTCTCTTGATTCACTTGGTTTGCATTCCTCTGCCTGCCCATTTTGTCTGTGTATAAGAAGGGTTTGGCCACTGGAGTCCAATGGTTGTTGCCTCTGTGTTTCCTAGGTGTGGTCTGTCTGTAGGCCCACCACCCCCTCTGCCGCTGCCTAGGGTGGTTGGGATGGGCGTTGCTGGCGCCAGGCTACTGTAGCTGTTGCTGTGATTTCTGCCTCTCCTCTGCAGGAGGGGCTGTGTTCTCCTGCCGGCTCAACAAGCATCAGCCTGTCTGTGCCTTCACCTCGCCCCCACAGGTGGGGTTGTACACCGCACTCAAGCCACAAGCCTCGGCACCATGGGTAGGGGTGAGCACCTTTTGCTCAGTTGCGGTCCCGCCTGTTCTTGGGCTTCAGCCCTGCCCCCGCAGTCAGGGCCGACTCGCGCAGGGTTGCAAACCTCGGAGGCCAGGTGATGTTGGGCCCCTAGGGCTCCTGCTCAGCAGTAGATCTCTGCCTATCCCTGGCCTCCTGCTTTTCCCCCGCAAGTGGGACTGCAGGCTGGCCCACAGCTGCCGGACCGCTTTCGCGTGTCCCCTCCACCCCTGGTGGGCTAGACCGAGCTCACACCGGCTGGGCCTCTGCCCACACCGATAGAACTGCGTTTCCAGGTCCCACCGCCCCCTTCCCTCCAGCAAGCCCTCAGCAGTGTGGGTCGGGGCACTGCAGCTTAGACCCTAACACTCCATACTGTAGTCCTGGAAGCTCTCTCGTCTAAGCAGCTCTGCTCTAAGTGCCGTGGGAGAGCTTGTTTGGCTGGTGTCCTATCTCCCTTTGCTGGTATTGCTAGTTCCAGGGGAAATACTCGTTTTCAATTTGGGAAGTGACTCAGTCCAGGGGTTAGGGTGGGTGTCCCTCAGAGTGTTTCTCCCTGTGCCTTCCAGTCCACACTCTCTTCCCACTGCTCAGGCCCTCTCCTCTCTCCCCATCCCCTGAAACCCTGGGTGAGTGGTTGTGAGAGAGGTTTTCTGCGCTGTCTTTTTAAGAAGAATCTTGGGTCTGAGAAAACTGTCTCTTTCTCACAAACAGTATCTTCACTTGTTTCACAGCTCAATACTGTCCAAATGCCTCTTCTAGGCTCTGGGGCTGCAGGCTGGGGTTTTGTTCCTGGGACCCAGGTCCCTCCCTCTCCGCTAAACTCTCTTCCCGCCACGTGAGTCTCTCTGGGCTGCCGTTCGCTCCAGAGAGCTGGGCAGCCCTTTCCAAGTTTTTGCTTTTCCTACCAGTCTCAATGTGGCTTCTTCAGTTTTGCTTGGTTAAAGAGTCCACTTAGTTTAGTTCAAAGTTGGTTTATCCAGATGATGGTTCTTAAAATTAAGTTATAATCCACTTTGGTTCCAAGAGTTGGAAGTTGGTACGTCCACCTACTCCATCGCCATCTTGCCGTCCTCTTCCTTCCACATCTTATGCTGAGAGGGCATTCTTTCTTTTTTTTTTTTTTGAGAGGGCATTCTTAATTTTTTTTTTTTTATTTATTCATTTGAGAGAGGAGACACACACACAGAGAGAGAGAGAGAGAGAGAGAGAGAGAGAGAGAAAGGGGGGAGGAACTGGAAGCATCAACTCCCATATGTGCCCTGACCAGACCAGTGCAGGGTTTTGAACTGGCGACCTCAGTGTTCCCAGGTCAATGCTTTATCCACTGCGCCACCACAGGTCAGGCTGAGAGGGCATTCTTAATGAACAAATTCGTATTCTTATTCTTTCTATCGTTATACCAATATTTTATGCTACATGGATTTTTGAATGTTTTTTGTCTTAATTTCTACATTTATTTGTTCAACCAATATTTATTACTTAAAGGTCCATTTTACCATTTCTCTCAGTGTTTGAGGCTATAATCATCGACATTTTGCTTTATCTTTCTCTCTCCCAGCAAATAAAACCAAGCGGGAGACAGTAGGGATTCTAAAATAACATAAAGATAGAAGATGGCCATTTTATTGTCTGTTGCTGGATCCTGCTTGTCGCAATGAAACTGACAGCTCCTGTAAACAGAGTGATAGGAAATGGAGTGTAAACTAAATTTTAAGTTGTGAGGCTGCACTATTGTGGAGAATTTTTCAGAAAGAGAGAGATTTCCTTAGTACACTTTTTTAGGTGAGTACTTGAAGAATAATAATTCATTAACCATGCTAGGGTTTACAATTTTAGCACAAAGAGTTTTGTTCTGGTTCTAAAACACAATTTAACTTGTTTTCTAACCATTCAGTTAATTATTTTGTAATAGATATGGATTTAAGTTTTCTTTTAAATGTAGTCATTAACAAATTTTCTTCTATGTTGCTGTCATGATTGGTGTTAAAAAAATTAATTTTATTCTATATATCAACAGGAAATTATTTTCTTTTCTCCTATCCCTTTCTGTGTAGCTTTCAAATGAACTGTCTGTTCTGAAAATATTGAAGTGCATATCAGCATTTTTTCTATCATACTTTGCCAGCACTATAAGCACCATTAAAATTAATATCTTTAGGATAGGTCTTTTCAGTACTCAAAATGCAAGTGGAAATAGTGACTTATGTCAAGTACAGAAGGGGTTTTATTAAGTGCTAAGTGTTTTGAAGGAGAATTAGTTAAAAAAAATTTTTTTGGAGTGGAAAAAAAGCTATTTTATTTTTTTTTTAAATTGAGCATAACTATTTGCAATTATGAATAAAAACATTTTACTTGCTTTTAAACTTTCCATGTTGAAGCTCAGATCTTCTAGACAAGTGGGCAGGCTGACTTTTATAGGTCCTACAAGTTAATGCCTTAGATGCAGACTCAGCCCTGAGCCAGCATGGTTGACCATGTATATGCACTTACTTTACATATACCATATTTCTCCATGTTGGGCAAATAAGTTTGTAAAATTTTTATTTTTTGATTTTGTTCACTTTTATTGTTAAAAATGGCTGCTGCCCATGTGAAACAGCTAATTACCTTCCTGCTTGGGAAGGGGCTTTGTTTTGCTAATGTGCTGGAGAAGGGGCTTTCATGCCAAAAAGTTTTAAGAAGAAGAGACCACGTTGTTGCAGAGGAGGCAGGCAGCCAAGATGGCGGGTGCTGAAGGAGAAGCCAGTTTCTGCACAGAGAAGGAGGTGGGAACCAGATGGGACTGAACTAGTGTGGCCTTTGATTCTAAGAAAACCAGGAGAAAGTGGATTTGGGAACCCTGAATGGAAAAGGAAGTGTTTTCTCACTGTGTGTTTTTTACTCGCTAGCCAATGTGAGGCTAGAATAAAGGCAGTACCCACCAGTTTTTGGCTCTGTTGTTTCTCTGCCTTCTATCCAAATCTAATGGGAACCTGCACGTGCTTAGCTGCAACAGTGGCCGTGACTACTAGCCTTATACCCTATGTATAAGATGCACCTTAATTTTGGAGCCTGAAATATGAAAATTTTAATATGAAAATAAAAGTGTATTACATAAAGTTATTGAATTCAAGTTTTATTCATCCTAAAATGTATATGTTTCCTCATTGCTGTCAAAACTCCCATCCGTTAGCTTATCCTCATCTGTGTCTGATGATGAATTACTATCTTTCTATATTGCCTCATCCTCAGTTCCATCTATGGCACTTAAAATGCCACAACCATTGTATAAGAACACACCCAGTTTTAGACCCCAGATTTTTCCAAAAAAGGTACATCTTATACATGGGGAAATATGGTAATTTCTCTGTTGCTTCCTTGGGATTAATGAAGCTCCTGTGATAGAACTAAGTCCTCTCTATCATGGGAAATAGCCTTTCTTTGCATTCAAAATCTTTCAAAGTCTTCACAAGACATTTATAGACAACTTCTTTTTCATAGTTTCAGTGGCATAAGAAGACTGACATTTGAATGGGAGTCTGAAGGCTTTTTTACTTGCCTTAATTTTGCCCTTGTAGCTGTGGTATTGGGTCACTTTCTGGGCTGTTGTCTTCTCATCTGTAAAACGAGGGGGTTGAACTAGACAGCCTCCAAGGTGCCTTTCCACTTGAAGTTCTCTGAATCTGTGGATCACTGGCAGTTATGTCACATCATGTTTATCTGCTGTGTTGCTTTGTTTAATTATGTCTCAGTCCATTATTTTTTTTAAGGCAAATAACTTTGGTCAGAAGCTCATTATTCTCAATCATCCTATCCTTTTAAAAGTTTTGCCTTTTTTCAAGCTGTTTGGAAAGCATACCCCGTGGATTACGTCTCTACCCTAGTTAAGAAAAGTTTTTTTGAAATAATTGCACAAGACTGATTGTAATCTCTTTAGATTCTCTGGTATGGCTGTTTATTATCTTGCTGTGTTCCTAGTAGTCTCACCAGTCTCAAACTGTGCTACAGGGTGTGTTAAGAGTAGTCTGATGCTGTTTTGTTTTGCTCAAGTATATTGAGCAAAATCCTGGGGAAACAGCATGATGTCAGGTTCTAAAAAAGAGCAAGGTGGCCACAGAAGGGTATCGGCTCTTTTGACTTAGGTTTTAGATTGCTAATAACTCTAGTCTGGTATGCTGCGTTAGGCTGCCTGACTCCCCTGCCTTCTCTCCGTATCAGTCTTGCTTGCATGCATTTCCTTAGGCAATTTTGGAGCCTACCAAGTGGCATCATTCTATTTGTAGTAATTAATCAAGTGTTAACTGAAGCAGAATCTAAAGATGAACTTGATCCTTAATGGCTGATATGTTTGATATTCTTCCAAAATAGTTTGTTCTACATGTGTATAGTAAAGCATTTCAAGAACACAGTATCTTTGGAAAGAGGATGACTGTTGGAGTCTGGAGGCTGTGTAGTGTGTCTGGATATTAACTGCTAGTGACCCCTGAATTCATAACCACTTAGGTTATTTTCAGGGTACGTGCATGCTGTGTAACCCAAGCAGCAACCATTGAGCGCTGTTCACACTTGATGAGTAAAGAACTGCATGGTTTCCCCCTCTGTTCAGGTAAGAAGAGTTCCCGGATCAAGTGGCCACCTTCATAAAACTGAAGACGGTGACTGGGAGTGGAGTGACGACGAGATGGATGAGAAAAGTGAAGAAGGAAAGGCAGCTTTTTCTCAAGAGAAGGTAGATGCATTGATGATGATTAGCTTACCTGTGAAAGTTTTATTTTTGTGGTATTTTTGTGTGTGTATTAATGGATACATAATTGTTTTTGCAGTCACGAAGAGTTAAAGAAGAAAATCCAGAGGTAAGTGGTGGCTATTTATTGGTTTTTAAAAAAAATTTGCCATTTTATTCTCCACCTCACTGCATCCCCCAGAGTATCAGAGTTTTTATCCATTTGAGGAAGAGACTTCAGAATACTGTTGTCACATAGTAGTAGGAAAAAAAATAGACTTTGCAGGTCCCAATTTTGTCCAAGTTACTCTTGAGCTGTAAAAATTGGGGCAGATTACTTTCCCTCCCAGCCTCATTTTCCTCCTGTGTCAGATGGGGCTGATCACAGTGCTTATAAAGTTGCCCTGAGGGTTGATGAAAGCACCGACATAGAGCACTCAGCCGAGGTCTTAGTACAGACTAGAAACACCGTTCATCTTAACTCTTGGTATTATTGTCATTTAGAAAACATGGTAGGCATACAGGAAAAAATTCTTTTTGATTTATAGTTTTCAGTACAGCAAGATATTAAAATGGTTAGCAACTCCAGGTTGAATCTGTTGACTTAGTTTTTAAATCTCCTGGGTAACTAAGTAGGCAAGGAACACTCTTTTATCAGCTTTCCTTTGAGACCTCCTCATCTTTTGATTAACTTTACTTCCTCCATCCGGTTAATTATCCTAACGCCTAATGACTAATGAAGACTATAGTTCAAAGGACTTGCTCTGTCTCCTGGAGGAAATTTGAGTGTATTTAAATGACTCCAAATATTTTACAGACCTGGTAATTAATATGTACCTTGATAAATCCTCATTAAGGAAACAGAAGACTTTGGGTTATGAATAAATCCATTCCAACATTTTTAAAACTAGCAGACATTTTCTTTTGATTAAATGGAATAAGCGTTATTCCGCTTTATGCGGCAGTTGCCCGCTGGGCCTTCTGAGAAGACAGTGTCAGAGCTACAGGCCAGTCTTTCCCCTGCTATTGTTTCCTCCCTCTGTTTTCTTTTCAGCCTGTCTGCCTCCTATGGATAACTCTCTTTTCGGATCTTGTTTTCTCCTACCTTATGAATTTATCTTTCCATTTTATACATGAAATATAAGCTTTAGAGAAGGAGGCTATTCTATGAGTTCATAACAGTGGTGCATGGTGCTGAACTCCACAGTAGGACACGTTGACTACATAGATGTGCTGGGCGTTGAGAAGGATCTTCACCAGGAATCATGAACTCTGCCCATTTCTTGCCCACTTTATTATTTTATCTAGAGTAGAGAGTCAAGGTTTTTTGTTTTTTTGTTTTTAATTTATTCCTAAGAGTATTTCTAACTAAAATTGTCAGTTCTGCTAAGAAATAGAATAGAACAACATGATTCAAATAGCACCATAGGCTCAGAAAGCATTCATTATTGCAGTGTTTTTAGATTATAGACCCAATGATTATAGACTCTATAAACTTCATACAGCATCAGCGTGGTTAACTCTTGGGAACCAGCGCCAATCTTCTAACTGGTGGTTGGAAAACACTGCTTACCTACAGCTTATCTTCATTAGATCATGCTCACTGAAGCCTTCCTTACTAGTTCAGATTGAGGACTTGTTCATTTTGTTGTGACAATATCTTTCTATGTGCTTGTCAGAATTGTTCCAACTGATGTGTTATTTGGATAATAAAAGTATCATTTTGGCAAGAATATTTTCTGCAGAGACAGGAAGGAGTAATGTATAGCATGCTTTCAGCTGATTAGGTATGACTTCCGTCCTTCTTGAGGGGGGCTTGAAAGCCTTGGGCACTTTGCTATATTATCTAGACTCATGGTTTCCCAGCGGCATGTCTGTTTCGACACTGGTTGATAATGAAAGAAGCATGTAGGTAGGTCTCTTATTTCTGTGGAAGTATACATGTGTTTGAATATAAACACTCCCACCCCATTTCAGGAATAAGCAGCCCACCTGCTATTGCTCAGGCCGGTGTTTGCGGAAGGCTAGCCTTCCAGTTCTTGAGATGTGTTAAGATCAGCAAACAGTGATAGTTTCTATGTCCTCAGCTTTTAAAGTAGTTCCCTGGTTTTCCAACCACACCAAACCACTTTTTGTGAGCAAAGCAGAAAATATTTTGTTCGCCTATTACAAAGGAAATTAAAATTGTTGAATATGTAATTTTTCAACAAATACACACACACACCCCTACTATGTTTTAGTAGGTGTTGATACATCAGGTAGAAAAACAGTGGAATGTGAAGTTTCTAGGCTTCTGGAGCTTACATTCTAATAGAAATAAACTCTAAATAATAGCCTTTATAAACACACAAATTGTGTGGTTTGTTAAAATGGGATAGGAATAATGGGAACAATAGAATGGGTGGAGGAGGGAGGAGGTACAGGCAATGTGGTAAGGGGTTGTAATTTTGAGTGGGTTGGACAGAGTAGACCTTATTGAAAAGGAACGTAAGGACTTCTAAAAGGTTTGAAAGAATTAAGTGGAATCAAAACTGAAAGACCACTTTTGTCTTTCCATCCTTCTCACCCCTGTGACTGTCGCTTCTTTCCACAGAGGTGCTCAGTTTGCAGTGTTTTCTTCCAGGCCCTTTTCTGCTCATTCACATACAAATATGTATGTGAAGAAATCTAGCATATTATTTTAAAAACATGAGTGGGATTATGAAAACAAAAAATTTGTTCAGCTTATCTTATATCTTGACATTTTCCCACATTAGTTGCTGTATTAGTTGCCTTTTTATTTTTAACTGCTACATAGTATGAGTGGCTTGAAATGTGTTAAACCATTTTTTTCTTGGTGAGTGTTTAAGTTGCTATTACAAACTGCTTTCCATTAACATTTTTGTATATGCATTTTGAGGGGCACGTATGCAAGTAAAGTATAGATATGTAGAATTGTGATATATTTGAAGTATCTGCTAATCCGAATTTTTGTAGTTGCTGTCAAATATAAAAATAGTTGCTATTTAAATATATTACAATTTTATTTGTCAATTATAACTCAGTGAAGCTGGGGGTGTGGGCAGAGATGTACCAGTGTATACAGCCACTGAGCTTGTACCTTATTCTTTTAAACATCTTTGAGGGAGAAAATGTTTACTGTGCCAAATGGCACATTTAAATGCCAGGCTTTATACATTTTAATAAGCTTTTCAATAATGCTTGTCATTTAAAATGCAGTTTAGTGTTTTGCTTGACTATAAGCCACCTAAGGACTAGGATAGTAGATTATTCATGTTTGTATTTCCTTAGTATCTACTGGATATTCTATACATGTTTGTTAGCAACTAAATACCTACACAATGAAATAAAGACATTAAGAAGTGTATGAATAGGCATATTGTATCTATTAGGTCAGAAGTGGGGCGAAAGGTCAGAAGATGTTATGTAATTAAAGTGCAGTACAGAAAAAGTAGCCTTAGTAGCTCCATGTTTGGACAGAGATGCCACACTAAAGGATGGAGTAGTTTAGAAATACTGACTTGTGAGGGGCTGTTTGGCTTCCTGGGAAGCATCAGACAGAAGGTTGTTCAGTTAATACAGGATTAGTCAGAGAAGGTTGGGAAGGCCAAGGCGGGCTGTCTGTCAAAGGGACACTGGAAAGATTCGCCTGATACTGGGCCATATTTGGAGATTCCCTAACTCCAAGAGAATTTCCAGTGTCAACTGTAAAGTTTCAGCGTTAGACCACTTATCTTAAGATTCACAGCCAAACTCATTAAAAAATTGCTCTAGTATTCTCATGCAATTTCTTAAGAATAGCCTTGGCAAAGAATGTCATCCACGAGTAGCTCATAGTTTGTAGCAAGTAGATAGATAATATACATTTCTTTTGTTTATCTTATTCCACATGGCTTGTGGAAGCCAGTGGAAACTAAAGATTGGTAATAGAACAGTAATAATAAAGTTAGCTAATTGAACAAATATTAATGTGTGCCTGGCTTTTACATGGATCTGTGTTAGGCACAGTGGCCCTGTGGGAATTCAAAAGAAGTGAGCTTGCTCTCTCAAGGTTTCTTATCTCTGGGTACTAGGGTCAGTGGTGGTATTTATAAGGAGTAGCTTCCTTCCATAGGATTTTCTAGTTTATATAGCCTCCTAGCTTATATAACAGGTTCTAAATATTATCCTATTATTGTTCTTCTTTTTGACCAGTGATTTCGAAATCTCTTTTTACCAGGCTCTGTAATAATCAGTACATACCTGTTTTATGATTTTTTGTTTTGTTTTTGGTTGGTTTTGCTTTATACCGGAATTCTCTATATAAAAGTAAAATTGACTTTTTCTTTAAATTCACAGTTTCTTTTGGTTTCATTTAACTGAGGAGGATATTTGCAAGGCTTGTCCTTGCAAAAAGATATTAAAGACACATTCTTTTTCTAGCTGACCCTCTATTAGGTGGCACACAGACAAGTGGTTTGCAACCCTGGCTCTGCACCCGGAAAACTGAAAGCTTTTATAATGTGGGTGCCTAGACCCAGTACTGAAGCCATGATTTGGTAGTTTGAGGTTATGTTCAGGCAACTCTGATTTTTAAAAAGCTGCTCACATGATTCTGACACATAGCTAGGAACAAGAACCACTGTCTAGGACAAACACACCAATTCCTCTGAATCTAAAATCCAAACTGGAATTTAGGAATTGTGTGCTCAGAATTCCTGAAGATTTGTTTTAAATCTATCAGAAATCTTTAACAAAAAGAAAAAAAAGAGTAGAAGGAAAAAAGTTATGAAAGATATTTCAAAAATCCCTTGGAAACATTGTCCTTATTTAATCAAGTATAATTACAATTCTGAAGGCTGGAAGTCCAAGATGAAGGTGTTTGCAGGTTTGGTTCTTCTGAACCAACCTCTCTGCTTGACTTGCAGATAGCTGTCTTCTCACTGTGTCCTCACAAGGTCTTTCCTATATGAGTGCTAAAATAAATAAAACAGGACCTTTAGGGTGGACCCAAATCAAGTCCGCCTGGTGTCCTTATAAGTAGAGGACATTTGGACACCACAAGAGATACCAGAGATACGTGCACACAGAGGCATCCTGAAGAATTTTGTTACAGAGTCTTGGGCTACATCAGTTGTGCAAATGTTCTTTTTCCTAGCTCATATTTTATTCTGAGGAGATTTATTCTGTGTAGATTGAGGTTGAATTAATTTTATTAGAGATTAGTCATATTGTAAAGCCTAAATTTATTGCTTATATTACTCCAATAAGTAGCATGCATGATCATTCAAACTGCCTTTTACTTTAAATTTTTTTTTCTGATAACATTGTGTTTTCCAGATATCTATTAGCTCATGTGTGTGTGTGTGTGTGTGTGTGTGTGTGTGTGTTATATTTCCATTTGTAGATGAAGAGAAAGATTTGAATTCTCCCTCCAAATTTGCTCTACTTAGGCTTTGACATCACAGATGGCTTTAACTTGATACTTTTATGATGCCACTTTTTAAAAGGTGCTTTTGCAGGTGGACTGGCTTTCTGACTAGTTGTGATAAAACTTAGACTTGTGATCAGAAATCTTCTGTATTTCTGAATTTTTTTTTACTTTGGAATAATTTTAGCTTTATGGAAAAGTTACAAAGGAATAGTATAGAGTGTTCACATGCTCCTCACCCAGGTTTTTCCACTGCATTAATTTCTTTTTTTTTTACAGGGACAGAGAGAGAGAGAGAGAGTCGGAGAGAAGGATAGATAGGGACAGACAGACAGGAATGAAGAGAGATGAGAAGCATCAAACATCAGTTTTTTGTTGCGACACCTTAGTTGTTCAGCAGACTGAGCAACCCCTTGCTGGAGCCAGCGACCCTGGGTCCAAGCTGGCGAGCTTTTGCTCAAGCCAGATGAGCCCGTTCTCAAGCTGGCGACCTCGGGGTCTCGAACCTGGGTCCTCCACATCTTAGTCCGACACTCTATTCACTGTGCCACCGCCTGGTCAGGCTCCATTGCATTAATTTCTTAGGTGATCGTGGTACGTTTATCACAGCTAAGATACCAAGAGTGCTACGTTACTATCAACTAACCTCAGGCTTCATTCGTATTTCATTAGCTTGCTCACTAAGAGCCTTTCTCTGTTCCAGGATCCACTCCAGGATAAGAGATCGCGTTTAGCCACAGTAATTTCAAAAATAGCAAATGAGAAGATTAGGCAGAGCTCCATGAAAAATTGGAAAGCAGACCTTGTCCCTTTCTTCTCTCCACTCAAGGATCTTTTTCTCTTGTCACCCGTTGCCAGAAACCTATTTCCAGGGTGATGTCCAAATTAACATATTATTTTTTCTTTCCCCTGACTATCAAAACAGCATTCTCTCCAATATTCTTATAAGCAAACTGTGTGACAACAAAAAATTCCAATAGACAAATTTATATCATCCTGTTGATAAATGCCAGCTGCTTAATGTGTTAGCTTACTTATAAATTTTTACATGGAAAAATGTGTGCTCCCAAAGGGTGCCCTAAACAGTAGAATGGGGTTTATCATGGTGAAATTCAGAGGACTGCAGTTGGTTGTCAAAGGAGATGTTTTGTACAGGGAACTCCCCTCTCCACCACTCCTGCCTGTCTCTGCACGTCCTCGAAGGAATCCCCCATATTGCTTGTGAGAGCCTGTTCCCTTCATTACATATGTGGTTACACCCACACAGTGAGTGAGATTACGGAGTGCACGGCCAGTACCTCTCCGTCCTGATGACCACCCAGGAATAAGGGGGCTCCTCAGGGGACAGGGAAGGGGTCCCCTAGTAAATGCTATAATGGTTTTGCAAATTACAGTGCTTCTTTGATCCAAGGTTGGATATTCTGGAAGAATTGATGTGTCTTCTGGTTGTATCTCAAACCATAATTAAGACTGTGGACTCAGCCTGAAAAATTGTTTACAAGGAATCATTTGGTGTGGGCCCTGGCGCTCCGGCTGGTTAAGGAACACAGGGCACTGCTCTGCTAATGTAGTCATTTCACCCCACTTTGGCATGAAAATCTTCATAAATATACAAACATTAAAATGGTGTGATAGTGAACATCCACATGCTTATAACCTATTACCATTACTATATTTGCCTAATCATATGCCGTATATCTACTCATCCATCAGTCTGTCTTCATTTTGTGATGATGCATTTCTAAGTAAATTGCCCACATCCATACCCTTCCCACTATTACTTCACTAACGGTTATTCTTGAGGAAGCACAGAGAGGAAGCATTGTATGCCCTTAACCTTTGGAAAATTCTTGGTACATAGAATTTCTGATGACTTCTGGTTATTTTATAATTGATAGTAAGTTTAGAAACAGGAAATTCTTTTCATTCTTTTTCATTGCTGTTTCTCTTTGAGTTTTATTTTTTAATTTAATTTAATTTCTTTTCTTTATGTCTTTCACTCTTTGTTCGGAGCAGAGTTCACATAAGTAGGGTTTGAGACCAAAATATTTTGGATATCACATTAGGATCGGGTTTTCAACTTTGAGAGAAAAATACAACGTATCACTCTGGGATATCTGTTTGAGAAAATGTTTTTAAGAACTCAACTACCCTTTTATAATTTTGAAATCCAATAAGTAAATTGTGCAGAGTAACCACGAAAGGGGCAGATTCTACTAATCCTAATATCCTTTCATTAGGAGACCCTTAACTTTAGATGAAAAATCACATGATAAGAAAAAATGGCCCCAGGGCATCTTTCTGTTTCTGAGTTTAAAATAGCAAATAGCCGGTATATTGCTTTTGCTCAGTGGTTCTCTAAAACCATGTCTCACCTGGGGCACCTGTTAAAGACCCAGTTCTTTCCTGTCTCCATGAAATTCTGAATTAGTCTGGGTGGGATGCAGGAATCTTTAATAGGTGTCCTAGGTAATTCCAGGGAGTGAAAGGACCACACTTGAGGAAACACTGCTTTCAAGTTACTTAAATTACTGAAAATTTTTATCTCTGGTAATGGGGGCTAATGGTACTTCACTAACCCAAATGCCTCACTTTGGTTTCCTTTCGTGCTGTAACGGTGGCTCTCTTAACAGACTGCGGTGAACGCCAGCAGTGTCCCCGAGCAGATACAGTCCCTCTCTGTGCAGGACTCTCAGGTATGTTTCTCCACCAGTCATTTATGTTTAAAGTGCTCTGTAACCAGATATTTTTTTTTTTTAGAAAAACTTAACACTTTAGGAAGATAATTCAGGGTAGTACTTCCCAATTGAGGGCTTATAAACACTTTTTAAAATAGGGACAGAGAAAAGAATGCTGTCACTGTTGATAATTTTCAGGGTCTCTGACCTTTAAATGATGGGTTCAAGAGCAAAGATTGATTACCAGACTGCTTCTGAAATTCCTGGTACTGTGTGAAATAAGAGAAGGAAAGAAAATGATCTCACCGTTCAGTTAGATCCCAGCCACAAAACACTGGAGTTAATTGATACTTTTCTCTTTTGCTCCTGGTTGGATTTCTGTAAACTGTTTTTATATTTCTTTTATCATTGAATTTTATGGGCCAGTCTATCTCTACAACTTGCCTTGTACAAATAATATAGTTCAGTCTCTGTGAAATGCATTTGTATTAGATGTTATATGACAGAAGCCATGTGTTGGGTGCTGAGAAGGGTGCTGAGCGGCACAGGGAGAAGCAGTGGACGTTGGGTGCTGAGAAGGGTGCTGAGCGGCACAGGGAGAAGCAGTGGACGTTGGGTGCTGAGAAGGGTGCTGAGCGGCACAGGGAGAAGCAGTGGACGTTGGGTGCTGAGAAGGGTGCTGAGCAGCACAGGGAGATGGGATAGATGTGGAGCCAGAGTGCAGGAGCCTCGGCCGATTTTGCCATGTAATTAATGGGCGAGCTCTCAGCTCTCAAACTGGTCATACTATCAAGCCTCACTAGCCTTAGGAATCATCAGTTGTTTTTTTCTTTTTTCCAATCTGCATATACCATTTAAATTCATGTCTAGCCTACCTGATCTGTGTTTTATGAAACTGCTGTATACTGAGGAGACAGAGTGGGATTTTGTGGTTGCAGAAAGCCTGTTTGAGGTCAGATATGCAGTCCTTGACCCTTATTTCATGACTGAGGAAGCAAAGATTTGCAGAGGCTGTGGCTCACCCAGGGTCACACAACTGGATAGAGGCAGAGGCAGGGTTCAGTTTCGGTCTTTGCACTATATTAGACAACTCAGTAAAACACCTGGAGATAAACTGTAGGGATAGCTTTAAATGATGAAAGCAAGCTAGGAATAATTGTCAGAATGGAAAGAGAATAAACAGGAAAAAGGATTAGGATAGCTAGTGTTGTACAGTAGAACATGTTGTATTTTATGCCTTATTTTTGTATGTATTATTTTGTTCTGCCAGCAACCATTTGAGGCAGCGTTATCTCCATTGTGTAAATGGAAAAGTAGGTTCAGAGAAAGACTTGCCTACAGTTACATAGCTGTTCAGTGGCAGAGCCAAGGCTTGACCTGAAAGCCCTTATTTTTCTACTCTAAAATGAAGGTCTACTCATTTCCATGGATTCATAGGAGTAGAGATAGGCTATATATTATAGTAGAGAAATTCATGATTGACGATCTGTATTCAGGGAAATAGGCTCTAGGTGAGAAAGGCAGGGAAGATGACCAGCGACCTAATCTACTGGATTCCACCTTCCTCTGCATGAGGTTTAAGGTGGCCAAATGAATCTTTGTGTATCACCGATGCCCAGTGGGAAAGAGTTCGTGGCCCTGGTTGCAAGGTGCTTGGTTAGATGGCTGAACCTTCTTTGGACTTACTGCAACTTATACTGATTATTTATAGGGCCTGACCTACCATGAGGCTTCCTATATGAAATATTAGTATTCACAGCTGTGATGGGAAGGAGGCATCATCGTAACCTTCCCACAGAGGTGTTATGTGGCTAAATAAGACCAGCAGAGATAAAGATGTAGTTTGGAAATTTCCAGAAAGAAAAGGTTGAATGAATCAAGGGATGTCGTGATTTTGTTTCCTGAGGTAGTAATACTGTGTGCTGTTTTGTTTTTAAAGGGCCTACCCAATGCTAGTGAGGACTATAGAGAAGCTTCTTGCGCTGTGAACCTCGTTTTAAGATTAAGGTAAGCGTTGTTGTTCAGTTTGCTTTGCTTTTTCTGTACTATAGTATTCTGATCTTCTTCATTAACTTTTCATACTGTCAGCACTAAAAGAAAATGGCAAACTTGTTTGGTTTTCCGAAACAGCCAGTGTATGCTGTATTCCCAGGGCTGACTGCTAGCTGCTCACTGAAGAAGGGTAGGAAGGAGAGAAAAGTGCCGTCTGGAAGTGTCTGCAGGCACAGTGTTCCTTCATCAAGTGTTTTTCCCTTGCTTTTCACTCTTGGGTTTCTCTTATTTTTTCTTTTTACAATGTGAGATAACAGTAAAAGATTTTTAATGAGTTTCTTTCACACTTCAGTAGTCGGCCTCTGTCAGAAATAAACCATGCTTGTACTACACATTGCCTGTTCAGAACGTTTTTCAGTGGCAGGTTTGATAGGCCGCTGTGGAGAAATGACAGATCTATTTTGAAGGACCCTTCAGCCTTCTCAGAAATGGGTACAAATACCGTGCCTGGGAGAGCAGTCTTTGTATCTAGCGACTGAGAGCTCTTTCCTTTCCAGGGATTTTTAAATTTTAAACCCCGTCTTAATGTTTAATTATTTGTTAACAATTTCGTATCTCAAGGCAAAAGAAATTAGCTTAGGCTTAATTGTAAACAGCTTAATTTACCAGTCAATCAGAATATGGCCATAGTTTTGAAGGTGTTTTCAAGTAAATTAACGCGTTCTCCTTTGGCAATTAAACACGTAAAGCACATGGCTAATGGACGATTTTCAGAGCTGTGTCTATAAAAAACAGGTTCATTTTCAAGGTTCGTTTCCAGCACTCTAGTTATCATAGCCTGTTAGGGAAGATTATCATGGCCATAATCACCCCTTCCTTCTGATGGTCATTTACAATCTGCAGTGCATTTCCACACACTTGCCTGGGGACCCTCACAACAGCTCTCTTCTGTGATTTAATTTAGAGTTGATTTCCCAGGCAAGAAGTGAGATTATTACAAGACTGTTTTCCTTATATTTGAAAGTAACCTTGATTATGAGTCACAAGTAGTGTGTTTTGCAGTCCCCGAAGGGTGAGATAACTCATCTCCTTCTCATTTCACTTCAGAGGCAGGTACTCCTTCCGTTTATTTTTCACTTGTTTGTTTCTTCCTTCAGTCCACCTTCTCATAAAAGAGAAGCCTACCTCTCCGGGCTCAGTATTTGTCATTGAGATGCAGGGGTGAGCAAGACTGTGATGGTTACAGTCTAGTCCACTGAGTGTGTGCATTGTTGGAAGTGACCTTTAGAATCAATCCTCCAATCTCCTACTTGGTATCTGCAGGGATATTTTCTTTATTTTTCTGAAGTGAGAAGCAGGGGAGGCAGAGAGACAGACTCCCGCATGTGCCCAACTGGGATCCACCTGGCATGCCCACCAGGGGGTGATGCTCTGCCCATCTGGGCCATTGCTCTGTTTCAACCAGAGCCATTCTAGCACCTGAGGCTGAGGCCATGGAGCCGTCCTCAGTGCCTGGGCCAACTTTGCTCCAATGGAGCCTTGGCTGTGGGAGGGGAAGAAAGAAACAGAGAGAAAGGAGAGGAGGAAGAGCAGAGAAGCAGATGGGCACTTTTCCTGTGTGCCCTGGCTGGGAATCAAACCCAGGACTTCCACACGCTGGGCCAACATTCTACCACTGAGCCAGCCAGCCAGGGCTGTGGGGATCTTTTCTTTAGTGTCTCTGCTCAACATCTGCCAGCCTCTGCACATCCTCAGCTGACCCTCCTGTTCTGGCTCCAGTTCTGACCCTCAGAGCTACTCTCAGCCTCTCTGGATAAAAGTGTCTCGATGAGTGTGTTAAAATGCATATTTCGAGCCTTAGCTTTAAATGCTGTTTTGCTCTAAGTATTGGAACAATATAGAACTGATGCATTTTCTCATTTCTCTGAGAGTCATTTATATATTTGCAGGGCTTGTTCTTCTCTGTTCTTAGGCAAAATAATGCATGGAACTTTAGCTGTGCTTCCCATAATATATACTGCTCAAAAAAATTAGGGATATTTCAAAATGAATATGAAGCAATAAAAAAAGAAGCATTTGACTTTTTTATTAAACAAGAACATCAGAAAAGCAAACGACAAGTCAAAGAAAGTTGTTCAATTATGCAAATGAGATGCAAGCCCAACTTTTATTTCATTGGTGAAAATGCACTATACAAAAGGCTCACAGTACCAGAGTATCTGCACTGCATGTTCCTTGATCCCCTGATTTTTGTGAGCAGTATAGTTCTATATCCCTTCATAATCCTGATAGTTCACCCTAATTGAGATTTAGTCTGCACCTGCTTTTGTTGCCTTTTTCCTCATGGGTCTAGGTGGTGGTTTCCCTGAGTGTGTGGCTTGTGTGGCTTAGGTCACTACTCCTACAGAATGTGAAGACAGGGTTCCATGTTCAAACAGGTTGTGCATGGTATCCACCAATTGTACACACACACACACACACACACCTTTTTTAGAAATCACAAGGAACATTAACATTAAACGTTCTAAGAAAATTCTTGTAGGAAATGAATTTATTTACATTAAAACTTATTTGACCTAAGAAATATTTTCAGGGAATTGTTTTCTAGTTTAACATTGTCCCTTTTAAATGTAGCAGTTATAGTTACATACAGGCTTCCAGATATGGTCTGAGCAGGCTGGAACACAGAAAAAGATTGTGTGATTTCTGCAAGCCACGTGCAGCCTAATTCATCCCCAGTTTTCATTGCTTTTTAAAAATTTTTATTTATTGATTTTAGAGAGAGGAATACCGATTTATTGTTCCATTTATTTGTGCAATTATTGGTTGAATCATGTATGTGACTTGACTGGTGATTGAATCTATAATCTTGCTGTATTGGGACAATGCTCTAAGCAACTGAGCTACCTGGTCAGGGTCCCTTGCCTTTTGAACATCCATTTACCTCGACGACAAATTTGACATGAACTAACACTCAAACTAAACCTGATTCTAATATTTTTATTTGAAGGGCTATCTGAAGTACAACATGTGTTTTAACACTATGTCTTAACATTTATCAGTATAATAATGAATCTGTTGGTTTTGACTCATTGCTTGCCTACCATACATTTCACTCTTGGTTGTCAGTGTGTCATAGAAGTTACAGTGTTTGGCTATCATCACTTACATCTGATAAACCAATCTTTGACATCTTTATCCAAAACAGTGATTAACCTGTTCAACAGTTCAAATAGGATAGAGCCTCTGGCATCTATTAGAAACTGCTCAATTAGTATTTTCGGTATAGTTGCTCAACCAGAACCAAATCCTATTGACTCCCCTGCCTGTTAGTGGATATTAACTATTCAGAAGGATATCATAAAAGGATCCTTTGGAAGTGATACTGAAATTCAGGCATACTCTAATAGTAGAGTTTTCCTGAATCTCACCACCTAGAAACACCTTCCAAACATGGAAATGATTTTTAGTATAACTTATTTTCAGCAAACATATGTTGATGTAGAATTGTTTGTATACATTTTTCCCTTATAATTTTATGAGACTTTTGTTTAAATTAGTGTTTTTTGTATTTGAGAACTTGTAAACCTCTCTGAATATACTGTTAGACTCCTTGAAGGGCAAGTGTTGTACTTTAAATTGAGAAATAGCCGTTGAAAGTTAAAAGCTAAATGGTATTAAATTTTCTTGCTCACTCTGTGCTGACATAACTGTAGACTGGCAATACATTCATTCTTTCTGTAAATATTTATTGAGCACCTACTCTGCATAGGTGCTCTGAGGCAACAGGGGAAGAAAAACAAAAGACAAATTTCTTGCTCTCCAGAAGCTAACATTTTAGAAGTGGGGACAGGAGCAGTTTCAAGTATTTGTATTACATGTTATGATGTATCAAGTTCTCTGAAGGAGAAGCACATCAGGAGGACAGAAAGCATAGGGAGTGCTATTCTTTGTTGAGGAAGGCACATTCATTTGCTGTGGCTGTGTAACAAGTTACCACAAATTTAGTGACTTAAACAATACTCATTTACTATCTCACAGTTTCTTTAGGTAAAAGGTCTGGGCACAGCTTCGATGGCTTCTCTGCTCTGTCTCAGAAAACTGTAATTCAGGCATGCTCATTTATAAATCGAGGTCTTCTTCCAAGCTCATCCGGGTGTGGTCAGAATTTTGTTTCTTGTAGGTGTGAACTGAGGTCCTCATCTCCTGCAGACCATCTTATTCCACAGACGGCCCATAGCATGACTTTGCTCTTTTCAAGGACAGCCAGAGACCATCTCTCATCTCCTCCAAGGGCTCAGTCTCCTGTTTAAGAGTTAAGCCAGTTATTAAGCCAGTCTTACCTAGGATAACTCCCTTCTGAGTAAGTCAAAAATCAGCTGATTTAGAACTTGAATCACATCTGCAGAAACCCTTTACCTTTTCCATGTAACATAGCTTAATCATAAGAAAGACAGCCCATTATAGTTAACGATCCCATTCACACTTGGGACTTTATACCTGAGGACCGGAATAATGGAGGCCATCATCAGATTCTGCCTACCAGAGAAGGGCTCTCTAAGTCAAGTGATATTTGAGTGGAGCACTGATGGAACTGAGGATTCAAGCCATAAGGTTGTTTGGAAGAAGAGTTCTGGACAGAGCAAACAGTGATTGCAAAGATTCAGAGTGGGAAGCGTGTTATAAGGAGTTATAAAAAATAGGGAGTCCTGGCAAGGTAATTCAGTTGGTTAGATCATTGTCCCAATATGCCAGGGTTGCAGGTCAGAGCACATACAGGAATTAACCAATGAATACATAAATATGTGGGAATATAAATTGATGTTTCTTTTCCCTCCCTCCCTCCCTCTCTTTCCCGCCTACTCCCCCCACCCCCACTTCCTCTTCTCTCTAAAATCAATTAAAAAAACACCCAGGGCACCAGAGTGGACGGAGTGGTAGGGGATGAGGTCAGAGAATTAGCAGGGGCTAAATTATGTAGCACTGTGTAGCCTGTGATGAAGACTTTGGATTTCACTGTTAGTGGGTGGGAATGATTGGAGGTTTATGAGCAGAGGAGTGAAATGATGTGAGTTAAATTTTAAAATGAGGTCCTGGCTGGTTGGCTCAGCAGTAGAGCGTTGGCCCGGCGTGTGGAAATCCTGGGTTCGATTCCCAGCTAGGGCACACAGGAGAAGTATCCATCTGCTTCTCCACCCTTCCCCCTCTCCTTTCTCTCCATCTCTCTCTTCCCCTCCTGCAGCCAAGGCTCCATGGGAGCAAAGTTGGCCCGGGCACTGAGGATGGCTCCATGGCCTCTGCCTCAGGTGCTAAAATGGCTCCAATTACAGCAGGAGCAATGCCCCATAGGGGCCGAGCATCACCCTCTTGTGGGCATGCTGGGTGGATCCTGGTCGGGTGCATGCGGGAGTTCCCCCTGCTTCTCACTTTGGAAAAATACCAAAACAAAATCAAACAAAAATATCTTTTAAATGAGCACTCTGATTGCTTCATGGAGCGATATTTAGGATGGAAGCAGAGAGCAATGATGTGACCCCCACCAGTGGGGAAGTTAATAGAGGTGGCACACAGTTATTGGACCCTGGGTGGGGGAGTGAAAACTCAGAAATTACTCCATGTTTGGGTTTGAAAATACAGATGAATGGAGTTGCTATTTCCTGAGATGGGGAAGAGAGTTGGAATTGCAGGTTTGAGTAAAATCAAGAGTTCAGTTTCAGGCATGTTAAAGTTGGGTTGTCTGATATTATATGATGATATAGGGTATATGAATAGATTTCAAAGGAAATTTATTTCTGGGCTAGAGATATAAACTTATAATCTGTTGGTACAAATGGTATTTAAAACTATGAAATTATATGAGATGACCTACGGAGCGACATAGGTAAAGAAGCGGTCTGGTGTACTCTCAGGTGTTGCATGGACGAGGAGCAGTTGACTGACTGCCAAGGAGAGGCTGCCAAGGCAGAGGAGAGAATGTGGTCCTGTAAGCCAGCGGAAATGTTTCAAGACGGGAGGAATGAAAAGCTGCGTCCACTAATAGATTGAGTGCAATAGGAACAAAGAATTCACCATTGCATCTGGCAAAATGCAGCACATCTTTCACTGTGGCGAGAGTTGTTTCATTGATGTGAGAGGGACAAAAGCCTGACTGAACTGGGTTCAGGACAGAGTAGCAAGAGAGAGCATGTGGCAACAAGGACAGACACCTTGTAAGTCAATCTAACTCTTGATAAAAAATGTGCTGTATACGGGGGACTAAACAAATGGGGTGATAGCTCCATGAGAATATGGGGTGATGGGAGTTTTTTCTAAGCATTATTTATTGGTTAATGGGAATAACCCAATAAAGAAGGGAAAATGGAATGAGATGGGAGACAGTGTAAGACTGATGTCCTTGGATGGGTGGGAAGGAGTGAAACCTGGGTATGCTCATAGATGTCAGACTCAGAAACTTGGAGAGGTCACCTTGGACAGTACAGCCACCATATGGAGGGCAGGCAGAAGTGCGAGGAGACGGGTGATTCTGGTTGGGACATGTAGAAGTTTGTATTTTCACAGTGAAATATGGTGTGTCATTATTTGAGAGTGAGGAAAGAAAAGATGACCAAAGGTTGAGAACTGGGAGATAATTACGTAGGTGAGTCGGAGAGTAGATTGGCCAGAGAAAAATGGTAGGCTGATCATACTGTGCACCAATGATCACTTGAGGTTAGTAATAGTGAACTTAAGAACATGACCCTGAGGTCTCAGTCTAAATGTGTGTGTGTGACGGATTGTAATTGAAATGGAAATGTAACATTTAAAATATCCATAGAGGCTCCTAGGAGCACACTCAAAGGCCCCAGTTTTACAATCACTGTTTACTTAAATCATAAACAAATATGGGCTATAGGATTGTTCTCAGTGATCATGTGTGCAGGGTGGCAATCTTCTGCCCTCTTCTCACTGCCAGCACCCACACATCGGTCCGACTTCCTTCTCTTAGAAGAGGGGTTGGGAGCCTATGGCTTGTGAGCCAGATGTGGCTCTTTTGATGGCTGCATCTGGCTTGCAGACAAATCTTTAATGAAAAAAAAATGTTAAAAATATAAAACATTCTCAGTTATTACAATCCATTCATTTCCTACTACTCATGTTCATGGTTGTGGGTGGCTGGAGCCAATCACAGCTGTCCTCCAGGACAACACCAAATTTTTATTGGATAATGCGTAATGTACATGGGTCGTTGTATGGCTCTCATGGAATTACATTTTAAAATATGTGGCGTTCATGGCTCTCTAAGCCAAAAAGGTTCCTGAACCATGTCTTAGAACCTGCACAGTTCTAAGCTGCTCACTGAGTATCAGAAGCCTACCCTCCAATGTTGGCCTCCGCCATGCAATTTCTTCATACCCCATTCCCCGTGTGAGTTTTACCCTGGATCACCTGTACCACCTCTGGCCCAGAAAAGCTATGTTTGACCAGTCTGTGTGAGATGAAGATGAAAGGTTGTTCTAGCCAGTGCTTATCAGATTTTAGAAAATTTATACCCTCTTTGTACCCTTGTCATTACTTTTCATCTCCAAATCAAGGTTCTGATTACATTGTATACATATAAGTAAATGAATACGCACATTTACCCTCACTCTTTCTGTGTGAATCACTGGTTTAGACCATGTGTGGCTGTTGGTCTTTGGAAACTATGTGCTTGCTTTTCTTATCACTTGAGGTCATTTGGACATGACATTTATGTGTGTTATGCTCCACAGGCTAGTCGGTAGAAGCTTCAGTTCAGGCTAGCCTTCCATCAGCTCTTAACTAATGCTGTATGGATGACTGCCCTCTCCACCTCTTGGAAAGGTCATTCTGACTTTGTTTTGACATAGCATTTTGCAGACCTACCTGCTAGGAATGTGCTCCTCTCTACCACCCTCCCCTACCTGGCTTCTGGTTGCCAGGTAAACCTGACCTTCATTCTGTAAGTAAGAAACTGGGAAATAGTTTTCTTTTCAAAGTGTCATATTCTATAAGAAAAGACAAATATGTAGTAGCTACAAGTAGTATATTTATTTCTCCATTTTTCCATTATTCATTTCTGGTGATAATAGGCAAAAGACTGAGGAGGCAAAATAATTCCTTCCTTGAAAAAAATATAATATTGCTTTAACTTTTACAACTCTCCTGTTGTATATGAGGTTGGAGAAAAAGGGTTCGGCCTTAGGCTGGATCGAGAAAGGTAACACGTAATTTATTTTTCTTTTATGTACTTGTGTACAACTGTTCTCTTGTCCATTGTATATATGGTCATGTCATCTATGTTATTAAAAAAAAAAACAGTATCATGAAGTTAGATAAAAGATAAGGAAATCCTCTTAAACATATCTCAGGAGGAAAATACCAAGTGGGCTATTGCAGAATTTATATACAGTCAGTAGATGGTAGTACAGTTTCTGATTTGAGCCAATATTTTGCCATTTAGTATATATTTTTGTAAAATAGAATAGTCATGTATTTGACATAGAACATATGCTTTTTAGAATTAGGCTCAGTGATTTGGAAAAATGATGAATTTAGTTAAATTGTTAATTCCTTTGTGTCCGATGCTGTTTGTACTTTGACAGCTCAGCCCTGTGGATTATAGTTACACTTTGCTGAAGGCGGCCATGCCAGATGTTGTCATACATAGATGCTATGGTATGATATAGCTATCAATTTGCTCATTTACCTTGTTATTGTGTAACACTATTATTAGACCTTGATGGGCCAGTTAAAGTCCCCAGACCAACAAAACATCTTTTCCACTTGTAGGGAAAAATGGTCTTTAGAATACAATGTTTATTTTAACAGTAATCCTTTAGCGTGCCAATATCGCCTGATTTGATTTACTATTTTAGTTTATTAAATGATGCACTTAGCTTAGCCTTAGTAAAACTATAATTTCATAGGGAAAGTTGAAGTTGATTAAAACAATACTGATTGCTGTTTTAACATCAGTATGCCTTAATTCAAATTCCATTTCATCATCATTCAGAAGAGATTAGAATTCTCAAGTCATTCTCTCGCTTGTAAATTCAGGTTAATTGCATATTCTTACTAGTCAAGTGGTTTTAAGTCTTGATTAATTTTTCCCAAAAAGATTAAGTAGTGTAGGCATAGTGTTCAATTGTAGCAATGCTTTTAAGTTTTAAGTATGTGCTGCCTCCTCCCAACAAACTACTTGTTTATGACTTTTTTTGTGTGCAAGTTTTTGTTAAAAATCCAAAGATGAATAAGACAGGGTTTCTACACTCAGCTCACCATGTAGGTGGAGAGATCAGACCCTGCACAAATGACTCTAACACAAGGTAGAAAGTCATAAATGCAATAAGAAGACAGGAAAAGTAGAGCTCTGGGCAGTCAAAGGAAAGTGAGAGCCCTTGTCTCCAAATGCTGCCTTTGGGTTACATGTTCCCATAGTAACTAGTGTTTATTTTCTTCAACATCCAAATTTTGAGGAGAGTAATGGATAGATTGAATCCAGGGGCAGTGTCAGGCTATCACCTTTGATTAAGGGCCTTCTCAGACTTTTTTCTGACAAGGCCATGTTTGTTTTCCAGTAGTGGGATGTATTATTATGCAAGCAGCAAGTGACTAGAATTACAGTTCTTTAATATAAAAAGTATTTGGCATTTTACTAAAATTTTTTTGAATGTGTTCTTTTGGTTCTTTCCACTTCTCCGAGAACTGAAATTATGGTTGCACATCTTGGTCTTATTGCCAGTGAGGTCCTTCACACAGCAGACGTTCGTAACCGTGTTCCCAGCACTGTGATAAGCACTGGGTGTGCTTTGTGTTGTGTAATCATCATTAGGCCTCCACAACATCAGTGCTGTTACTGACATTTCATAGCTGAGGAGGTCAAGGTGTAAAGTCATGGCAATAATTTGTCCAGTGCTGTCCGGCTCAGAAGTGGAAACGGGCCTTGAATCTCAGTCTGTTCACCACACTGGTCCTGGAGCTTTTCCACTTGACCCTCTGACTTGTGTACTCAGTGCAGTTCCATTTTGATGCAGTAAGAAACCCATATGCTTTTAGGATTGTTACATTGACCTATTTTTTCATTAACGTTTCACATAGATGTTCTTTGAACAGCGTTTAACTCTTTTGACAGGAACACCTGAATGTGTTTTGGAGGAGATGCTAAGGGTGATGATGCCAAGAGCAGCCCGTGTTTGTAGTGTTTGATTATTTTGAGAGCGCCGTCACATCACTTGCCCAATTTAATTTTTCCTTTTATTCTGTGTTTGTTGCCCACTGATTAAAAGAAAGATTGAAAATGCTAAGTAACTTTCCTACAGTGACAGAGTTAGAACACCCAGGCTGGAGGTGTTGGTCACTTGTGATGTTAATTTAGAGTTGTGAATGGGATGGTTCAGGGTGATGGTATATACATAGGGACGATATGGGGTACTATAGGTTGCGGGCCTTTTGCCCATACAAAATTTCCCTGCTGGTAAACATGCGGAAGGAAGGCAGATTTATATTCAGAAAAAAATATGGTAATGTCAGGGAAACAAAATAGAAAAATTAAAAAACCATTCATTGTGAGATATTGTCAACTTTTTTGACAATTGAACAAGAAGATGTTTGAGTACAAATAGGAAATGCATAGAGTTTTTTATTTTTAAGCACTATATGGACATCTTAGAAATTTGGAAAATCAAAATAAATTAAAAGAAAACTTATTTCACTCCATATAATGTTATCAAGGTACATCCATTTTGTTATAAATGATCCGATGT
Organism: Rhynchonycteris naso; assembly: GCA_037038555.1. NCBI lineage: Eukaryota > Metazoa > Chordata > Mammalia > Chiroptera > Emballonuridae > Rhynchonycteris > Rhynchonycteris naso. The sequence continues at coordinate 66,976,705 of CM072997.1, forward strand.
CATCGTTTCTTATGGCTGAGTAGTATTCCATAGTATATATGTACCATAGCTTTTTAATCCACTCGTCTTCTGACGGACACTTGGGCTGGTTCCAGATCTTCACTATTGTGAACAATGCTGCCACGAACATGGGGGCGCATTTCTTCTTTTCGAACAGTGCTACGGTGTTCTTAGGGTATATTCCTAAAAGTGGGATAGCTGGGTCAAAAGGCAGTTCGATTTTTAATTTTCTGAGGAATCTCCATACTGTTTTTCACAGTGGCTGCACCAGTCTGCATTCCCACCAGCAGTGCAGAAGGGTTCCCTTTTCTCCACATCCTCGCCAGCACTTATTCTGTGTTGTTTTGCTGATGAGTGCCATTCTGACTGGTGTGAGGTGATATCTCATTGTGGTTTTAATTTGCATTTCTCTAATAATTAGTGATGTTGAGCATTTTTTCATATGCCTATTGGCCATTTGTATGTCCTCTTTGGAGAAATTTCTATTCATTTCTTTTGCCCAATTTTTGATTGGGTTGTTTGTCTTCCTGGTGTTGAATTTTATAAGTTCTTTATAAATTTTAGTTATTAACCCCTTATCAGATGTGCTGTCGAATATGTTCTCCCATTGTGTGGTTTGTCTTTTTATTCTGTTCTTATTGTCTTTAGCTGTGCAAAAACTTTTTAGTTTGATATAGTCCCATTTGTTTATCTTGCCTTTTATTTCATTTGCCTGTGGAGATAAATCGGCAAATATACTGCTGCTACAGATGTCGGAGAGCCTGCTGCCTATGTTTTCTTCTAAGATGCTTATGGTTTCACGGCTTACATTTAAGTCTTTTAACATTATACGGAGTGAAATAAGTAAATCAGAAAAAAAGAAAAACTGAGAACAGCATGATTTCATACATAGGTGGGACATAAAAGTGAGAATATGAGACATGGACAAGAGAGTGGTGGTTATGAGATGGGGGGAGGGAGGGAAGAGTGGGATAGGGAGGAGGGCAGGGACACAGGGAAAACCAGATAGAAGGTGACAGAGGACAATTTGACTTTTGGTGACAGGTATGCAACATAATTGAACGATAAGATAACCTGGAGATGTTTTCATTGTACATATGTACCCTGATTTATTGGTGTTACCCCATTAGAATTAATAATAATAAAATATACATTAAAAAAAAGAAAACTAAGAATAAGAAATAAAATTTTTCTTAATCTCACTCCCTAGAGATACATCATTATTAGCCTCTTGAAAAATATTCTTCTAGTCATTTTTCTATACTTATGTTAATGTACAGTTTAAATGTTTAAATTTTTAAAATGTTATGTATTTTTTTTATTAAGCATAGTGTTTTATAATCTTTATTTGGTAATGTCTTTGATATCTTTTCATATCGATGAGTGTAAATCTAGACAGTTTTTTAAAGTGACTGACTTATATTTTGACTGAATGTGCCAAAACATATTACTTAAAAGTATTATTTGGTATTTACACGGTTCCCAGTGTTTAAGTATAGCAACATGTAAAAGCCTGTATGTGCCAAAATGATGTTTGAAAACTGCCCAGTAGAAAACTCCCTTTTAGCATTGAATTTAGACCTTGGTGAAATGCTCTCAGACTTTGAGAAACCTGAGATACATAGCTGACTAAGCCCAGTATCAAAGTTCACAGGGGTTGAAAGGGCTGGTTGTGGCTCTTGCGTTGGCAGAAGAGGTCACTGTTCACGTAGCATCTGACACTGCTTCCTTCCTCTGTTAGGGCTGAGATCTTAGAGCAGTGTTGTAATTCAGGGACTGCCCTGAAGCCACAAAAACAAATGATTCCTGAGCGTGTGTAAGTTGCTTACCAACACTATAGAAGACAAATACAGGTCTCCACTTTGCTACTGTTCTTTGGAGTTCTTCCTTCTAGTGCACATTCTTTAAGAAATCCTCCCCTGGCTGCTTTCTGGGCTCAGAGGAAGTGACATCTGAGACAGACGGAGATTGTTTTTATGTTTGTAGAGCCCTACACAACGCCTAGCATGTGCTAGACCCTTAATAAATGTGTGTTACACAAATGCCAACTGAAGGATTCTCAACTAGAGGCATGTTTCACCAACTTTTAATATCAAGATGCCTCACAAGACCTATTTTTGGTGTAGCTTTCTTTTTGATCTAGTAGAAATGTGTACAATAATGTATAAAAAGCACTCTTTGCTAGATTTCCTCTACAGTAATTTCCAAGTAAGGCAATACTATTTTGGAAGTAATATCTTATATTTTATATTTTAAAACACGTATGGACCCCAAACTATAAGAACTGTGAGACATGATTTCAGTGGCAGAGATAGAAAAGCAGTTGCACTGAATGACCCCTTACAGGAGCATTCTCTGTCCCACCTGTACAATCTACCTAGCTTGGATTGCTTCTCCTAAGGTATCCACTGGCTGTACCTACCTTGGGGTCTCAGGACCAAGTCTCAGCATGTGAGTTTTGAAGTGTCAATGTGATATGTTTCTTCCTCTAGACACCCTTCATGGTAGAAGGCTCCCCCCACAACGACAACAACAACAAAAAAGTCTTCCTGATTCCTTAGACTGTTTAAAGCTGGAATCTGGCATGCCTCTGGGGACCTTACCCATACTCAGCTCGGATGCAAACTGTTGTCAGGGGAGCTCTTATCTAACCTCAGAGAACTGCAGCAGCTGGTGCAGTGGCACATGACCAGTCACTGTCAACTCCAGGAACAGCACCCACTATCAACATGCATGGGAAAAGCCTCCTTGCTCTCTAGTGCTCTGGCCTGCTGGTCTTATTTGTGGGACTAATTGGTCACACTTCTGGGGCTTTCACATCTTTTCTGAGCTCTTCTTTCTCATGAGCTCTTTAAGGTCACTGCACAGATAGACATGAAGAGGAAGTGAGGAACTTAAAAAATTTTGGTGGCATTTAAGTTAATGTTAATTATGTGACACCCTGGCTGGTAATAGTCTTGAAATCTTAACGAATAGCTTAGTGTTTCATATTATCCTTTCTGTGATTGAGCAGGGCTGTCCCCTTACCCTTTTCTGTACCAGATTCCACATTTCCTGGCTGCTGCTGAGGTGACCTGCCTGCCACCTTAACCTTCAACAGTTCTCCTCGTTTTATTGGGGAAGGTTGTCTCTTAGGACTTGTCCTCTTGATCAGAGCTGAATAATTCTGAGGACTGTTTGCAGAGTTATTTCCATTTTCTGTTACCATATCCCCAGGGATAGTGAATGGTAAGATTTCTCAAAATGTTGAAGGTAACAAGCATCTTTCTTTCAGCTTAAGGTTTTTCTTTGCATTAACTTTTCTTTCCCCATGGAAACCAGACTTCTGGACTATTCGCTCAACTTTATTTTGCAGTTCCCTGAGTTCTGGAAAACTTTATTCTTCGTACAGTTGTTGACTGGTGGTACCGCGGGAAATCTCTACTGCTCAGTGAATTTCTTGGTTGATCTTTGTATTAGTTTTCTATCTCTGCCTTAAGAGATTGCTGCATGCCTAGTGGCTGAAAACAGCACACATTTATTATCTTACGGTTCTGTAAGTCAGAAGTCTAACATGGTCTTATTGGGCTAAAATCACTGTATCTGCTGGGCTGTGTCCCTTTCAGGAGGCTCTAGAGGAGACTCTGTTTCCTAGACCTTTTCTGTAAGACTATTTTTTTTTTAGATTAGTTTTAGGTTCACATCAAATTTAAGAGGAGCATATAGAGACTTCTCATTTACCCACTGACCCCACACATTCATAGCTTCCCCCATTATCAGCATCCTCAACAGAGTAGTATGTTTGTCACAATCTACGCACTTACTTATTTAGACACAACCTTCAGGGTTTGCTCTTGGTCTTGTACATTCAGTGGGTTCGGGCAAATGCATAATGCCATGTTTCCACCATTATAGTACCATACAGTATTTTCACTGCCCTAATAAACCTTTGTGCTCTATCTGTTAACCCTGTCCCACACTCTTGGTGACCACTAGTCTTTTTACTGTCTCCATAGTTTTGCCTTCTCCAGAATATCATGTAGTTCAAATCTTATAATATGTGGCCTTTTCTTATTGGCTCCTTTCACTTAGTAATATGCCTTTAATACTCTTCCATGTCTTTTCAGTCTTGATAGATCACTTCCTTTTAGCTTTGAATAATATGCATTGTCTGTATGTCCCACAGTTTATTTATTCATTCACCCACTGAAGGAGATCTTGCTTGGCTTGCAAGTTTTGCAATTAATAAAGCTGTTATAGACATCCACATGCAGGTTTTTATGTGAACATGTTTTCAGTTCCTTTGGGTAAATACCAAGAAGCACGACTGATGGACCGTTGGTAAGAGTGTATTTAATTTTGGCCCTGACTGGTTGGCTCAGCAGTGGAGCATCGGCCCAGCGTGTGGAAGACCCGGGTTCAATTCCTCACCAAGGCACACAGGAGAAGCGCCCATCTGCCTTTCCACCCTTCCCCCTCTCATTTCTCTCTCTCTCTCTCTTCCCCTCCTGCAGCCACAGCTCCATGGGAGCAAAGTTGGTCCCAGGCACTGAGGATGGCTCCATGGCATCTGCCTCAGGCACTAGAAGGGCTCCAGCTGCAATGGAGCAACAGCCCAGATGGGTCGAGCATTGCCCCCTGGTGGGCATGCTGGGTGAATCCCAGTCAGGCATATGCGAGAGTCTGTCTGCCTCTCCCCTGCTTCTCACTTTGGAAAAATACAAAAAAGAAAAAAATAGTGTATTTAATTTTGTTAAGAAATGGCCAAACTCTTCCAGAGTGGCTATGCCATTCTGTGTTCCACCAGCAATGAAGATGAGTTCTTGTTGCCTCACTTCCTTTTCAGCATTTGTTGGTAATATTTTCATTGTCAATGATTTTGGCCCTTCTAATAGTAGGTGGTATCTCAGTGTTGTTTTAATTTGCATTTCCCTGATGACATAGATATGGAATACGTGCTTATTTGCCATCTGCATATCTTTGGTGACCTGTCTGGCAAGGTATTTAACCAAATTTTCTTTTCTTCCTTTTATTTTTCTTTTCATTGAGTTTCAGGAATTATTTGTAGATTTTGGACTACTGTCCTTTATTGTATATGTCTTTTGCAAATACTTTCTCCTGCTCTTGTGGTCTTCTCATTCCCTTGATATTGTCTTTCATAGAGCGGACGTTTTTAAATGTAATTAAGTCCAGATTGTCAATTATTTATTTTGTGGATTGTGCTTTTGGTGTTGTATCTCAAAAGGCAACACCATACCCAAGGTCATCTATATTTTCTCCTAGAAGTTTTATAGTTGTGTATTTTACATTTAGGTCTATAATCCATTTTTCATTAACTTTTATGAATGAGGCAAGGTCTGTGTCTAGATTTGTTTTTGTTTATGTGTATGTGCTGGTGTTCACGCACCGTTTGTTGAGAAGATTATCTTTGCTTTATTCTATTGTTTTTGCTCCTTTGTCAAAGATCAGTTGACTATAGAGTATCTTTTTGGGTTCCTATTCTGTTCCATTGATCTATTTTTCTATTTTTTTTTTTTTACCAGTACTACACAGTCTTGATTATTTATTATAGCTCTATAATAAGTCTTAAAGTTGGGTAGTAATGGTCTTCCAATTTTATTCTTCTCCTTCAATATTGTGCTGGCTATTCTGGGTCTTTTGCCTCTCTCTATAACCTTTAAAGTAAGGTTGTTTATATCCATAAAATAAATTTCTGGGATTTTGATCAGAATTGCACTGCATCTAATTGGGAAGAACTGACATCTTGACAATATTGGTCATTTTTATCTAATAACATGGAATATATTTCCATTTATTTAGTTCTTTGATTTCTTTCATCAGAATTTTGTAGTTTCCCTCATATGGATCCTGTACATATTTTGTTAGATTTTCTCCTAAGTATTCCACTGGGGTGGAGGGTCTAATTTAAATGATACTATATTTTTAATGTCCAGTTTTACTTGTTTATTGCTGGTTATAGGAAAGCAACTGACTTTTTTATATTAACCTTGAATCCTGCAACCTTGTTATTCTTATTAGTTCCAGGAGTCATTTTTTGTCTATTCCTTTGAATTTCTTACATAGATGATCATATCATCTGTGAAGACAGTTTATTTCTTTCTTCCCAATTCTTTTACTTTTTCTTTTCTTTTCTTAATGCAGTAGCTAGTATGCACATTATGATTTTGAAAGGAAGTAGTGAGAGGTGACATTCTGGCCTTCTACCTGATCTCAATGAGGAAGCTTCGAGTTTTTCACTATCAAGGATGATATTTGCTGTAGATATTTTTAGATATTCTTCATCAAGTTCAGGAAGTTCTCCTCTATTCCTACTTTCCTGAGAGTTTTAATCATTAATTTACCTTAACTTAAAAGCATAAACTGAGAAAGAGGTAGAAAATATTTAATATATTTTAGGGAACATTAGCAAAATTAAAACCCATCACTTGATATGGACCTTAATTATGTCAGAATTTGGCTGCACAGTGTAACTAGAGAGTATCTTCAGAGCTCAGTCTTTGGGCCACATGGAAATCAGACTGTCATGCAAATATGAGAAATACTCCTTTTAAAAATTTTCAGAAAATAAAACTCTATACTCTCATCTGATAATCTACGCATCTCAGTGAGTGTCCCCTGTGAGGTAAATAGTTCAGTAACTTTAATCTCCAAAAGAAAATAAGAGTTTGGTGGAGTTTTTAATTAATTTGGATCCTGGAGATGCTATAAAACATACCCGGCCACAAAATATATATGTAACTTGTCTTCAAAATCTGTTGGCTCATTTTTATTTGCAGAAATATATCTCTTTTCAAGGAAGTGCTGGAGGGCTGCTGCCCACACAGGCTGTCCTGGGGGTCTGGGGTTGCTTTCCCACACCCATCAGTTTGGGACCCAATGTTTGTACTGATCTTATAAGCCAGAGCATTTGGCAGTGGTTACTTCAAGATGACTTTTCAGTTTCCTACATAAAAAGTTTGTATGCCTGCTGATTGCTCTGTTGTCTTAATAGAGAAGCTCTGGGGATGCAATTATCCAACTTTGCACATTTGTCTGGAATTGGTTCTAGATTTTCTTGCAGTGGAGTAGATATAAGGTCAGCTTAGTGAAAAAGCCATTGGGTTTTTGTAGTTTGATACAGTTTCTTTTTATGGCTTGATTGTGCCATTTTGTTCCTTTCTGCACAGAGAGAGCTTTCTCTGAGAATGTTTAGATGAAGTATTAGTCCTTTAAAAGACTTGAAATGAATGTTTATTACCACAGCATGGGCTATACCATTTTAAACTCTTACATTATAAATCACACCAAGGATCCTTGTCACGTTGGCCTTTTGACTGGATTAGGCTAACTGCTCTGTCGAAGGGAAGTGCAGCGTTTGCTTAGAGTATTTTTAGCTATATCCAGCGAACTAAAATAAACCTTCTTTGTTTCTCAAAATATTCTGTCTTCTTCACCCGCTCCCTCCAAGATTTAAAAGAAAATGAGGAAAAAAATCAGGGCTGCAAGGTATTTAATAATTCTTCATTTATTCTTTTGCAATCAGTTGATTAAATAATCTATACTTTCTGGTATAAAAAAAATTAAAGTTTTCTTTTTCTTTAGCCATTGACTTCAGAGAGCTTTGTTGGACCTTCCATTCCCATCTTTTAATGGCATAATGAGCAGTATGCCATAATTTTCCTGTCAGGAAATAAAAAAACTCTAGTCTAGTCTAGACTTCAATCTTATGTTCAGTGTAGCTCAGGGGTCGGGAACCTATGGCTCGCGAGCCAGATGTGGCTCTTTTGATGCCTGCATTTGGCTCGCAGACAAATCTTTAATAAAAAAATAATAAAAATAGAAAACATTCTCATGTATTACAATCCATTCATTTCCTACCGCTCATGTTCATAGTTGCAGGTGGCTGGAGCCTATCACAGCTGTCTTCTAGGGCAACACCAAATTTTTATTGGATAATGCGTAATGTACACGGGTCATTGTGAGGGCAGAAAGTAAACTTCTTTTTAATCAAGTAGTCAGCTAGCTAATTTCAGAAACCCTTTGGACGAAGAAGATGGCTAAAAGAAAAAAAGATAAGGAGTATCGTACTTTTCAGCAGGAATGGACAGAGGAATTCGCCTTTGTGGAGAGAGCAAGTTCTGCAGTGCGTCTAATATGCAATGATAAAATTACATTGATGAAATGGTCAAATATAAAATGGCACTTCAACACACGCCATACTACATTTGCATCGAAATATCCAGCGGGGGACAGCAGGAAGAAAGCATGTCAAGAGCTGCTGTGCAGAGTGCAAGTTAGTCAGCAGCAACTCTGTGTTTGGACCCAATAAGGTGACTGGAATTCGGCTAGCTTTGCTGGTGCTTTAGCAATTGCAAGAACCGGAAAGCCATTCACAGATGGTGAGTATGCCAAAACATTCACGCTTGATGTTGCCAATGAACTTTTTGATGACTTTTTGGATAAAGACAAGATAATCAAATGAATAAAAAACATGCCTCTGTCAGCAAGAACTGTTCATGATCATATACCATCATGACAGCAAATCAAATTGAGGCAACACAAGTGAAGGACATAAATGCAGCACCATTCTTTTCTCTTGCTTTGGATGAGTCAACAGACATAAACCATTTATCCCAGTTCAGTGTGATTGCAAGGTATGCTGTCGGTGACACTACGTGAGAAAAGTCTTGCTGTTTTGCCTATGAAAGAGACAACAAGAGGGGAGGATTTATTTTAGTCTTTCACTGAGTTCTCTAAAGAAAAATACCTACCGATGGATAAACTTATTTTCATGTGTACTGATGGTGCTCCATGCATGTTGGGGAAAATCAGAGGATTTCTAGTGCCTCTTCGTGAACATGAAAAGAGACCCATCCTAAGTTTCCACTGCATCTTACATCAGGAGGTGCTTTGTGCTCAGATGTGTGGCGAGCAGCTTGGTGAGGTGATGTCGTTGGTCATTCAGGTGGTCAACTTTATTGTTGCCTGAGCATTAAATGATCACGAGTTTAAAACACTGCTGGATGAAGTTGGGAATAATGATCCTGGTTTGCTTCTGCACAGCAATGTGCATTGGTTGTCAAGAGGGAAGGTGCTCAGCCGTTTCGCGGCTTCTTTGAGCAAAATTCAGACTTTTCTTGAAATGAAAAACATCGAGCACCCTGAGTTAGCTAACACTGAGTGGCTCCTGAAGTTCTACTATCTTGTGGACATGACTGAACATCTAAACCAGCTCAATGTGAAAATGCAAGGCATTGGAAATACAGTCTTATCTCTTCAACAAGCAGTGTTTTCATTTGAAAACAAGCTGGAACTCTTCATTTCCGACATTAAAACAGGTTGTTTACTACACTTTGAAAAACTGGGAAAGTTTAAAGATGCATGCACAGCAAGTAACCCTGCTCAACATCTTGATCTCCAACAGCTAGCGGGCTTCACATCTAATTTCCTGCAGTCATTCAAAGCACGCTTTGGAGAATTTCGTGAGCGCACTCGTCTTTTTCAGTTCATCACTTATCCACACGAGTGTGCAGTGGACAGCGCTGACCTTAGTTACATCCCCGGTGTCTCCGTCAGAGATTTTGAGCTACAAGCTGCTTACCTGAAGGCGTCAGATATGTGGGTGAATAAGTTCAAGTCACTGAATGACGATTTAGAAAGACTTGCACAACAGCAAGCAGAGTTGGCGAGCAAACACAAGTGGGGAGAAATGAAAAAACTTCAACCTGTGGACCAGATGATTGTCAAAACTTGGAACGTACTTCCCATCACATACCACACACTGCAGTGTGTGAGTATTGCTGTACTGACAATGTTTTGCTCTACGTATGCTTGTGAGCAGTCTTTCACACATGTCAAGAAGGTTTAGACCAACCTATGATCACGTTTAATGAATGAAAGTCTCAACGCCTGCATAAAGCTTAACTTTACCACATATCAACCAGACTACAAAGCCATCAGTAAAACCATGTAGTACCAGAAGTCGCATTAATGATAAGAAGTACTTTATTTATCATTGGTTAGCAACAGCATAACAACGTTATTAAAAGGAATTCAGAGACTTATTGTACTTTAAAAGTGTTGGTCTTATATAAAATGCACACATTTACTTGTATTTAGTGTTAAACATATTGTATGGCTCTCATGGAATTACATTTTAAAACATGTGGCATTCATGGCTCTCTCAGCCAAAAATGTTCCTGACCCCTGATTTAGCCTTTATCTTGTCCTCTACTGGTCCCCTCTGGCTGAGAAAGGAACATAGTCAGCTCTTTCACTCTTTTCACCCTCCCCTTTCTGCAATACCTTCTCCTCTTGGTTGTCACTTTTTCTCAAAGACTAATTGCCTGCCACTGTCCTTCAAGGCAATTGTGCCAGACTGGCTCTTTGAGGACACCTGACGAGACACTCTGAAGAGTTCTGGGCCGGGGCATCTCCACTTCTTTCCTTCACTTGGGCAGGTGGGAAGGATGTCCTCAGGAGTAGGGTCATGGCAAGGTGACTTAATTTTGGCTACCTTCCAGTTGTCTTTGGAGCACTAAGCCATGGGTATGTATGCAGGTTCTACGGCTGCTCCTTCTATCTACTCTATGTCTTACCAGTTTAATTTTTCTTGTTCAGTTAGTTAGGGCTAGGATTAGTCAGTAAATTTTCCCCATAAGCAGATAAACATCTGGGGACTGAGGTTTATCTTCCCTCTTCGGAGGTGCCTGTGATGAATGACTGGGAGACACCACAGCAGGTCTGGTAGTGAGGAGTCCCACCACATTCTCTGAACTGATCATTCACCACTAAAGATTTCTTCTCGTTCTGAACCTCAGACCCCAATTTTGCTTTTATAGCTAGGGATCGAAGGAATCAGAGGTCATGGTTGGGTCTAGTTTAGCCATTTTGGCCACTTATTAATAAGAGTTGGAGTAGCAGACATCTAGTGTTTGCATCATTTTTAAGAATATGGGGTAACTGAAGCCTATTTGTATTTAGCTTAGCATTCTGGAATCCAATTCTTGGGCAATGGGAAAAGATCCCCTCAGTGTCCATTGATGCAGCCATTCTTCCCCTTGTAGATGGAACGACTTCCGGGCAAGTTATTATGGGGAATATCTGCTGGCTAGCAGGGCTTACACTTTCAGCCTCTCAGGACTTTACATAGTAGTATACTTTTATTTCTTTTTTAACCTGTTGGTCTTTAAGGATCGTAGTACATTTTAGTTTAAGTAAATAAAGGTATAAACGTAGGAAATAATAAATAATTATATTAGGCAGTGTGTGATGAATTGCTCAAATAAGTATAATTGAGAACAAATGAGGTAGTTTCTCACATATCAGTGTCCAGTGGAGCAGCCTGCCAAGGCCGCCTGTCTGACTCGTTGTGAGGGCTGTGGGAGGGTGAGAGTCAGGAGACAGCGAGGGTGGTGCCTTCTGCTCTTAGGAAGCTGTGCCCTGCAGAGCACCGGAATGGGAGGGATGGAAGAGATAGTGTGAAAAGGGGCCAACGCACAGATTAGGACTAACTTGATTTTTTTTTTTACCAGACTGAATTTTGAAATAACATCATTATATGCTATAATTTTGGTGGGGAATGTCTGTCATAGTTTCTGAGGTTTAACTGAACAATAATCTATTTGAGAATTGTGTTTTACTTTCAAATATTAAATAGAAGTTGCTGTTTGGTAACTGCTTTGCTTTCTTTGCTTTCTACTCCTTTCCAGTGTACTCATTTATTTTTGTTCAATATTTATTTGAAAGGAGAATTTAAAATAATTACCCTTTTTGATAATGGTCCTGTTAGGATTGTTATCGTGTTTGGGCTTTTAAATGTGGTTTGCTGGTTTGCCCCGTTCTCGGCCTCCTTCTCCCAGTCTTGTGTGTCTGTTCTGAACTGCACCCAGAGTGCTCACCGCTATCTTCTTTCATTCAAGAAGTCTTCACTTACCATCCCAAACAGTTGTCACTGATTTCACTAGGTTTGCATCACCGCAGTGCAACGGAGAGTGTGTGTATTAGAGTGTTGGTAGGTTTGGTGGCGTGAACATTTTAATCATTTGCTTTCTTTTTGCAAACTTCTGATCTTTTTATACTTTTATTTTTTAGAAAAATACTAGAGATGACCCTTTACAGTGTTTTCATCTTTTCTATAAATAAACTTAGGATCATCTTTCAGTATTTTCTCAAGGTTAATGGCAAATCAAGCGGATGCTCGGGAACTTCTTTAAGGCTAGAACCTACTTTAAGATGTTAAGTCTATGTTTAAGGATTCCGAAACTCATAATGGCCTTGGATTTCAGTTGCATATTGACTGATAAGGAAAAAACGTCCCCCCTTTTGTTCTCTGCTATATTTTTAGTGGTGAAACTGTGGAAAGGTCAATTAAGTCTAAGGTTGCCGTAAAGGGAAGCAATCTCTGCCATTAATTAACAATAACCTTGATAGACTCAGCAGTGTTTCAGAGACCTTTATCCCTCAGAAGTCAGCTATTGTTGTTTACTATGTCCTGCATAACTCAGAAGAAAACGAGGCATGTAAATACACATTTTAGATGGCTTATTGATACATGTAGTGACCTGTGGAGCTGCTGTCAAGGCAGCATCTTCCCAAGTCCGTCTGCCTTGCTCCAGCTTGCTGGTGTGTCCCAGAAAGGAGCTTATAGGTGGAGCCCTGATCTTTGCAGTTGCCTCCAGGGACACCTCCAGATTACCTGGTACTTGGTGGTTAGCAGGGCTTACACTTGCAACCCCTCAGAACTTTACATATTTGCATACTTCTATTTATTTTTTAATTAAATTGACTGGGGGTGACAGTGGTTAATAAGATTATGTAAGTTTCAAGTGTACAATTCTATGACACATTATCTATATATTGTACTATGTGCTGACCACCCAAAGTCAATTCTTACATCACCATGTTTGTCTCCCTTGACCCTTTACTACCCCCCATCCCTCTGGTAACCAACATAATATTGTTTGTGTCTTTGAATTTTTGTTTTGGTTTTTATTGATTGATTTTAGAGAGACAGAAACATCAGTTTGTTTTTCCACTTATTTATGCATTCATTGGTTGATTTTTATATTTTCTCTGACGGGGGATTGAACCTGCAACCTTGACGTCAGGATGATGTTCTAATCAACTGAGCTACCAGGCCAGGGACTGTTTGTTTGTTATTGCTGTTTGTTCATTTGTTGCTTTTAGTTTTATATTCCATATATGAGTTCTTAACTTCTGGTTCTTAACTTTTTCTGTCTGACTTATTTCACTTAGCATGATGTTCTGAAGATACATCCATGTTGTCGCAAATGGCAATACTTCATCTTACCTTATGGCTGAGTGGTATTCCATTGTATATAAGTACTACATCATTATCCAATCATTTATTGAAGGATACTTAGGTTTTTCCCATGTCTTTACCACTGTTAATAATGCTACACTGAACAGACCTGCTGCCTGAGGGTCTGGGTTTCGGTCAGTCTTATTCCGGATGCTGATATCCTCCCCTTTGGGACACTGACAGGTCTTGGCACTTCTTCAATTACTAGGAACTATTAAAAATACAACAGGCTGGCCTTGGCCAGATAGCTTGGTTGGCTAGAGCATTGGCCCAAAACACAGAGGTTACCGGTTCAATCCCTGACCAGGGCACATACAGGAACAGGTGTGTGTGTGTGTGTGTGTGTGTGTGTGTGTGTGTGTGTGTGTGTGTGTGTGTGTGTGTGTCTCTCCTTTCTTCTCTGGCTAAAATCAATAAATATAAAATAATTAAAATATACATATATACCCGGCTACTTGGACAAACATGGAGGTTTGAGAGAAGACCAATATTTGGGGCTAGACTAATTAAGTAGTTTTCTCTCTTACAGGAGCCCACTCCTTCAATGCTGGGAGAGGTGGTTTTTTAATATACTATATAGAAACCAACACAGAGAGTTAAGCAAAATGTAGAAACGGTGAACTTCAAGGTGGGGCAAAAGTAGGTTTATAGTTGGGAGTTTGTAAAACACAGAGTATGTTCTTGTATTATTCATTAACTGTTGTATTATTTTCCATTCAAATAACTATAAACCCACTTTTGCCCCACACTGTATGTTACAAATGAAAAAATAAGATACAATTTCAGAAAAACAATTCTTTTCTTTTTTTAATTTTAATGGGGTGACATTAATAAATCAGGGTACATATGTTCAAAGAAAACATCTCCAGATTATCTTATCATTCAATTCAATTAGGTTGTATACCCATCACCCACAGTCAAATTGTCCTCTGTCATCTTCTATCTGGTTTTCTTTGTGCCCCTCCCCTCCCCCCCTCCCTCCTTCTCCCTCCCTCCCCTCACCCCATAACCGCCACACTCTTGTCCATGTCTCATAGGCCCGTTTTTATGTCCCACCCATGTATGAAATCATGCAGTTCTCAGTTTTTTTCTGTTTGACTTATTTCATTCCGTATAATGTTATCAAGGTCCATCCATTTTGTTATAAAAGATCTGATGTCATCATTTCTTATGGCTGAGTAGTATTCCATAGTATATATGTACCAAAGCTTTTTAATCCACTTGTCTTCTGACGGACACTTGGACTGTTTCCATATCTTCGCTATTGTGAACAATGCTGCCACGAATATGGGGGCGCATTTCTTCTTTTCGAACAATACTATGGTGTTCTTAGGGTATATTCCTCAAAGTGGAATAGCTGGGTCAAAAGGCAGTTCTATTTTTAATTTTTTGAGGAATCTCCATACTGTTTTCCATAGTGGCTGCACCAGTCTGCATTCCCACCAGCAGTGCAGGAGGGTTCCCTTTTCTCCACATCCTCGCCAGCGCTTGTTCTGTGTTGTTGTGCTGATGAGCGCCAATCTGACTGGTGTGAGGTGATATCTCATTGTGGTTTTAATTTGCATTTCTCTAATGATTAGTGATGTTGAGCATTTTTTCATATGCCTATTGGCTATCTGCATGTCCTCTTTGGAGAAATTTCTATTGATTTCTTTTGCCCATTTTTTGATTGGATTGTTTGTCTTCCTGGTGTTGAGTTTTATAAGTTCTTTATAAATTTTGGTTATTAACCCCTTATCAGACGTGATGTCAAATATGTTCTCCCATTGTATGGTTTGTCTTTTTATTCTGTTCTTATTGTCTTTAGCCGTGAAAACCTTTTTAGTTTGATATAGTCCCATTTGTTTATCCTCCCTTTTATTTCATTTGCCCGTGGAGATAAATCGGCAAATATATTGCTGCTACAGATGTCGGAGAGCTTACTGCCTTTGTTTTCTTCTAAGATGCTTATGGTTTCACGGCTTACATTTAAGTCTTTTATTCATTTTGAGTTTTTTTTTTTGTGAATGGTGTAAGTTGATGGTCTAGTTTCTTTTTTTTGCAGGTAGCTGTCCAATTTTTCCAACACCATTTGTTAAAGAGTCTGTCTTTACTCAATTGTATGCTCTTTCCTCCTTTGTCAAATATCAGTTGTCCATAAAGCTGTGGGTTTATTTCTGTGTTCTCTGTTCTGTTCCATTGATCTATGTGCCTGTTTTTATGCCAGTACCAGGCTGTCTTGAGTACAATGGCCTTGTAGTATACCTTGATATCCGGAGAAGTGATATCTCCTGCTTTATGTTTTCTTTTTAAGATTGCTGAGGCTATTCGTGTCTTTTTTTGGTTCCATATAAATTTTTGGAATATGTATTCTATATCTTTAAAGTATGTCATTGGTATTTTAATTGGTATTGCATTGAATTTATAAATAGCTTTGGGTAATATATACATTTTAATGATGTTTATTCTTCTTAACCATGAGCACGGTATATGCTTCCACTTGTTTGTATCTTCCTTGATTTCTTTTATCAATGTTTTATAATTTTCCAAGTACAAGTCCTTATCCTCCTTGGTTAAATTTACTCTAAGTCCTTTATTGTTTTTGTTGTAATAGTGAAGGGGATTGTTTCCTTAATTTCTTTTGCTAACAGTTCATTGTTGGTATATAAAAATGCCTCTGATTTCTGAGTATTAATTTTATATCCTGCCACCTTGCTGATTCATTTATCAGTCCAGTAGTTTTATGACTGAGACTTTAGGGTTTTCTATATACAATATCATATCATCTGCAAAGAATGACAGTTTTACTACTTCTTTTCCAATTTGGATGTCCTTTATTTCTTCTTCTGGTCTGATTGCTGTAGCTAGGACTTCCAGAACTATGTTGAATAAGAGTGGTGAAAGGGGGCACCCTTGCCTGGTCCCTGATCTTAAGGGGATTGCTTTTAATTTTTGCCCATTTAGTATGATAGTTTCTGTGGGTTTGTCATAGATGGCCTTTATCATGTTAAGGAATGTTTCCTGTATTCCCACTTTACTGAAAGTTTTGATCGTGAATGGGTGCTGGGTTTATCAAATGCTTTTTCTGCATCTATTGAAATTATCGTGTGATTTTTGTCCTTCCTTTTGTTTATGTGATGAATCACATTGATTTGCGAATATTGAACCAGCCTTGCCTCTCCAGAATAAATCCCACTTGATCATGGTGTATGATTTTTTTCATGTATTTCTTGATGCGGTTGGGTAATATTTTGTTGAGAATTTTAGCATGTAAATTCATCAGGGATATTGGCCTATAATTTTCTTTCTTTTTGTTGTCTTTCTTGGTATCAGGATCAGAATTATGCTCGCCTCATAAAAGGAGTTTGGAAGTCTTCCTTTCTCTTGAATTTTTTGAAATAGCTTGAGGAGGATAGAAGTTAATTCTTCTTTGAATTTTTGGTAGAATTCACTTGTGAAGCCATCAGGCCCATGACTTTTCTTTGTTGTCAGTTTTTTGATAACTGTTTTGATCTTCTTTGTTGTAATTGGTCTGTCTAGGTTTTCTGATTCTTCCAGATTGATTTTTGGAAGATTATATGATTCAAGAAATTTGTCCATTTCACCTTGGGTGCCTAATTTTTTGGCATAGAGTTCTTCATATTATTTTCTTACAATGCTTTGTATTTCTGTTGTGTCAGTTGTTATTTCTCCACTCTCATTTCTAATTTTATTTATTTGAGTCCTCTCTCTTTTTTTCCTAGTGGGTCTAGTTAAAGGTTCATCGATCTTGTTTACCTTTTCAAAGAACCAACTCCTGGTTTCATTGTTTCTATGGGTTGTTTCCTTAGCCTCTATGTCATTTATTTTCACTCTGATCTTTATTATTTCCTTCCTTCTACTAGTCCTGGGCTTTATTTGCTGTAGTTTTTCTAGTTCTTTTAGATGCAGGGTCAAATTGCTTATTTGAGCTTTTTCTAGCTTCTTCTGGTATGCATGTAGTGCTATGAACTTCCCTCTCAGTACTGCTTTTGCTGTGTCCCATAAATTTTAAGTTGTTGTGTGCTCATTATCATTGGTTTCTAGAAACTTTTTTATTTCTTCTTTGATCTTATTGCTAATCTTTTCATTATTTAATAACATGCTATTTAATTTCCAAGTGCTTGATGATTTTTCAGTTTTTCTTTCTTGGTTAATTTCTAGTTTCATGCCATTGTGATCAGAGAAAATGTTTGATAGGATTTCAATCTTCTTAAATTTGTTGAGACCACTTTTGTGTCCTAACATGTCGTCTACCCTAGAGAATTTACCGTGAGTTCTTGAAAAGAATGTATATTCTACTGCTTTAGGGTAAAAAGTTCTGAAGATATCTAGTAAATTGAGTTGACCTAGTACAGGGTTGCTCAATACGTCGATCGTGATCTACTGGTCGATCGCAAAGGTAGTGTGGGTAGATCGCATGACATTAAAAAGACATTTGTCTTTTGATTGGCATACAGTGTAGCCAATCTGACGTCTGAACTTTTGACACTTTACGCATGCGTGTTAAACCATGCTCACTTGTTCAGTTACTTTGCTGCTTAGTTAGCCTTCAATTTATTTAAACTAAATACAACAAAGAGTATAATAATGATTGCCATAGCTGGTCCGAGTAAGAAGTCTAAAACCTACCAGTTTCATAAAGAATGGGAGGGAATTTTTTCACTATGTCATATTCTAAGTGCGTTTGCCTCATCTGTCTGTGTGCCATTGCTATTCCTAAAAAGGGAATGTGGAGCGTGGTTTTCGGACTGTTCATCAAAACTATGACATTGACTTTCCTCCGAAAAGAGAGCTGAGAAGTAGAAAGGTGAAAGAAGAATACACAATATTAAATAGTAATAATAGTAACTTAAATAATAATAATATAGAAGAAGTAAATTTATGTTTTGTATTTTTATTTTAGGTAGATCATTTTGACTTGGTCATCTTATAAGTAGCTCGCAAGCTGAAAAAGTGTGGGCACCCCTGATCTAGTGTGTCCTTTAAGCCTGATGTTTCTTTGTTTTTGTTTTTGTTTGTTTTTTTTTTTTTGAGGATCTATCCAGTGGTGTTAGTGGGGTATTGAAATCCTCTACTATTATTGCATTGCTTTTAATCTCACCCTTTATATCCATCAAAGTCTGCTTTTTTTTTTTCCAAAGTAGACATAACATGGCCAGTACTGTAGGTACATGAAAAGATGCTTAACACTATTAATCATCAGGGACATACTAATCAAAATTAGAATGAGGTATCACCTCATACCTGTTAGAATCTCCATTATCATAAAGACCTGAGATAACAGGTGTTGGCAAGGATGTGGAGAAAAGGGAATGCTTGTGCAACATTGATAGGAGTGTAAAGTGGTGCAACCACTATGGAAAACAATATGGAGGCTCCTTTAAAAATTAAAAATAGAACTACCATGTGATCTAGCAGTTCTACTTCTGGGTATTCAAAGAGAGTAAAGTCTTAATTCAAAAAGACATCTCCATCACCATGTTTATTGCAGCATTACTAACAATAGCTAAGATAGGGAAGGAACCTAAATGTTTATCATGGTCGAAAAGATAAAGAAATCATCGTATTTATATACAATGGAGTATTATTTAGCTATAACAAAGAATGAAATCTTGCCACTTTTGACAACATAGGTGAAACACAAGGGCATTATGTTGAGTGAAATAGAGAAAGACAAATACTGTAGGATTCCTCTTATATGTGGAACATAAAACAAAGCAACACATACCAAAATCATTGATACCAGAGAACATTGCAAAGAATGGGACATAATGGGTGAACTGGTTTTTTTGCCTGTTTAAATAAATAATTGTTTTTAAAACTTAAGGCAATGAATAAGGGGGTGGGGAGAAATATATTCGGTGGGACACTTGAATCTATGTAAACACAAATTAAAATCATAAATTAAAAAAAAAAAACAAAAAAAGAAACTTAAGGCAATGAGTAAAATAAATAAAATGCCACATTATAACATGTTGCATTATAAACAAGGCCTTTAAAACCAGCCCCTCTAGAGAATTATTTTGTAAATGCTGTCCTCTCCCCGATTTAAGAGGTTGATTTCCACTAGCTAAACTCTCAATAATGCCCATGTTTATTATTGTTTTTATATAAAGAATCATGTGGGAATTATTTTACACGAAGTGATCTCACTTTAGGGGATTTCTCTATTGGGTAATCTTCAGCCTCTTGAGCTCATGAAAAATGGAAATTAGAATTCCCTATATTTCAAGTATACATAAAAATGCTGCCAAAAGTACAAGTTTAGATATTGTTAGAAGATAAAAATCTTCACAAAATTGTATGTGCTTATGATGAAGTTTCGGGGAGAAACCAGGAATAGGACCGTGTGGCATTAGCGGCATCATTGGTGGGGTCAGACGTCGTGCCTGTCTTGTGCTTTCTGCATCATTAAAGGCAGTGTGTGTCGTCCCGCTGCTCCACACCTGCAAGGAGCATGTGCAGAGGAACAACACATTTGCATTGCTTCCATATTTTAAGGTTTAGAAGCAGCTGCAATATGATTTAATCAAGCTGGAAAATATTGTTTAGCTGTGTTTGGGGGGGTTGTTTGTTTGCCTTGTTGTTTTTTCTGTACATACACACTTAATTGCCCCTGTTACTGTGGTTTATATGTATTTTCAATTAAAAATTAGGAATCGGTAACCTCCCGATTAGACTTGCTTCTTTTAGCTATTGGTGAGTGTTTTTTTGCTGTCAATAACTAATAAATAAAACTCCTCAGATTAATTAATTCTGTTTGTTCAACAAAGTTTTTTTAGTGCCCACCACATGTCAAGTATTGTGTTTTGGGGTAAAAAAATGAGCAAAACTAGTTAACAGATAAAGGGAAACATGCTGTTCTCTGAGTGGAAGCTGCCCTTGTTACTCGTGGCCCAGAATCTGGTAATTGATGATTCATTGGATGGAGTTGGGCAGTAGGGATGGATGGATGGCAAGGTAATAGTTCATAACCTTCGTGGGGGATGGCTGTAGACTTTAAAAAATCAGATTAAGAAAAGAAAAAAAAAATCAGATTAAGTTGTGATGTGCCCCCCCATACATATATAACATTTATATAGCATTTTGTGTGCAATTTAGGTGGGTTTGCTGACCCACAGACCCCAAAAATGCCCTGGGTTAGAAGGAAGAGAGTTAGAATTAAGACCCCTATAAGCTACTGCTAACTGTTATGTTTTTCCATGAATGCCCAGACTCCATCAAACGCTCCCACCTTTGAACTGTGCTAACCTGATTTGAAATACGAATTTGTGTTGTCATGTATTTGTTGGCTGTTTTGAATATGCCCAGGGAAGCTTGCTAATGTCTACGGTAGAGTTGAGGCTACATACAAAGATGATTTCTTAATGAATAACTCATTTCTGGATGGACTGACAGGTGGGGCTGATACTAACGCAGTGGCAGAGCAGAAGAATGAAAACTGCCATCAGTGTGCAAAACATAACTTCTATGCATTTTACCCATCTTTTAGTTTTAACTTCTGCTTATTGATCATTGAAATAATTAGATATTTGTGAAAAATGAAATGGGGAAAGAGGTAAGGCATCATTTCAAGCTAGGAAACATGAACAGAGATCAAAACAAAACAAAACAGACCCGTGGTGGCACAGTGAGTAAAGCATTGACCTGGAACGCTAAGGTCACCAATTCAAAACCCTGGGCTTACCCGGTCAGGGCACATTCCAGCTTCTCGTTCCTCCCCTCCTTGTCTCTCTTTCTCTCTCTCCTCTCTAAAATCAATAAATAAAATCTCAAAAAAAATTTTATTTTAAAAGACCAACAAAACCCATGCATTTAACTCAGGTGCCCACTGAAGCCCCACCAGCGTCAGCCAGCCTCTCTCCTAAGCTTTTGCCCAGCCTCTGCCTCCATTGGCCTCTGACTCTGCTTGCTTCCTTCCTGCATTCCTAGAGTCCTAGATCACACCTGGCTTCTTACCTTATTTATGATTGATATGTTTTGGTGAATCTTTTGGATTTCTTTCCCAAGTTTTCTTAAGGTTCAGGCATAATTCCCAGCTCTACTTTCTTCTTTATCTGGATTTGTATCCCCTTTTGTCAGGCCAGAAATCTCTCACATGAGCCACCCTCAGGATTTCTAGGAAGGAATGCTGGTGGACTTGGACATAAAATTCATGTACAATTATGGGAAGGCTAATATGCTTCACAAATGAAATGTTTTGAGAATGTGTCACCTATTAGGAATGCAGGAGTAAATATATTTTTTAAAAATATGTTGTTGTTAAACTAAGCAAGAATTACCATATTTTTTCGCTCCATAAGACACACCTGACCATAAGACACACCTAGAGTTTTAAGGAAGAAAATAAAAAAAAATATTCTGAACCAAATGGTTTGTTAAAATATTTAATAAAATACCATATTTTTTGCTCCATAAGATGCATAGGCATTTTCCCGTCCACTTTTTTTGGAAAAAAAAGTGCATCTTATGGAGCGAAAAATACAGTACTAAACCAGAAGAGCTTTAGGGTTTACATAGAAAACATACAGAATAATGACTTGGAAAAAGGGAATTGATGTGATATACCATAGAGCTATTTAGAGGAACTTAAACCACATGATATAAATGAATGATGTGTTATTTCAACCTTGCCTTTTCCCAGAAAGGATATAAACTAACTTACAATATGAAATTTTAAAGCAGGAGAGAGAAAATGATGCCAACACGAGATTTTAAAAATATTTTGAGAATGAAAAGAGAATTGGACCAGGAACCCAAAGTAATAAAATTACAATCACTGAGAAGTAAACTTAGCCTGACCAGGCGGTGGCACAGTGGATGGAGCGTTAGGCTGGGACACGGAGGACCCAGGTTTGAAACCCCAAGGTTGCTGGCTTGAGTACTTGGCCCAGGCTTACCAGCTTGAGTGCAGGGTCGGGGTCGCTGACTTGAGCGTTGGATCATAGACATGACCCCATAGTTGCTGGCTTGAGCCCAAAGGTCGCTGGCTTGAGCAAGGGGTCACTTGCTCCGTTGTAGCCCCTCGGTCAAGGCAATATGAGAGGGCAATTAATGAACAACTAAGGAACTTCAATAAAGAGCTGCAATGAAGAATTGATGCTTCTCATCTCTTCCTTCCTGTCTGTCTCTCTCTGTCCTTCTTTCTGTCTCTCTCCTAAAAGAAAAAAAGAAAGAAGTAAATTTAGCTCTCAGCTACTTAGCGACCAAGAAATTATAGTTGTCTGTACAGTTCTCTTGTGATAAAAGTAAACCTGTACAATTAAGAGATTATATAGAGAGGCAATGTTTTGCTTGAAACTAAATTCAAAAGAAATTTATCTCATGGTTCTTTCTATAAAGAACCTTGGGTAACATAGCAGAAAATTTGACCTATTGTATTTTTGCAAAAAGTGCAAGGATTTTTGAATTGCTTTTTCTTAGATTAACCCTCCTTAGAATCAAGGGCTTGTCCTCATTGAATTACAGCATAAAGTTAATTCTTTAGAGGCTAAATTAAGTTTGTGTCTTTTTTTCCCCCCCTGTGGATCAATTCTGAGAGCGGCTGAGCTTAGAGACATTAAGGGAATGTTTTTGGCAGGGAGAGGAGAACAGTTAGTCCAAGTTAAGAGTTCTGACAACCAACGTGCCCTTTTTCAGCATGTCGATTGAAGGGAATTCTTATGTGTAGAAATTATATGAGCAACTAGCAATATTGCCATTCTCCTAGGGACATTAAAAAAGCTGATTTGCCCACCGGCCAGATGTAGAAGACCTCATTTGCAGATGTGCTGCAGAGGAGGAACTGTGAGGATGGATCATGCAAAAAAATTTTTAAATGAGCCTCTAACACTTTTTCCAACTATTCAGTTTATTCCCTATAATTCTAAACCATACAATAATATATAGCACAAGTGCTTTTAGCTTGGGCAAATCACTTTGCGTAGATGTGATCGATGGCTTCCTCTTCCATGAACCTGAAGTATATCCCTTGGAACTTTGATTACATTAAATGTTGCCTTTTAAGTACATCTCCAAGAGTTGGGCTATAAGAGTTGGAAGTGTTGGACTTTTTTTTTTTTTTTTTTAATTCAGTGAGAGGAGGGAAGACAGAGACAGACTTCCACATGCTCCCTGACCAGGATCCACCCTGCAAGCCCACAAGGAGGCAATGCTCTGCCCATCTGGGGCCCTTACATTGTTGCTCAGCAACCAAGCTCTTCTTAGCACCTGAGGCTGATGCCATGGAGCCATTCTCAGTGCCTGGGGCAAACTTGCTCCAATTGAGCCATGGCTGCAGGAGGGGAAGGGGCCCGGCCCGAGAAGCAAGAGGGGAAGGGGTGGAAAAGCAGATGGGCACTTTTCTTGTGTGCTGTGACTGGGAATCGAACCCAGGACATCCTCATGCTGGGCTGACACTCTACCACTGAGCCAACTTGGCCAGGCCCAGATAGTTTTCATTTTAGTGTTAGCAGATGTTTATTATCACAAAATATAATATTGATAGTAGTGTGCTAATATTTTACTTCTTAGAAGCAAAGTAAAAATGATCAGCTGCTCCTAGTGAGATGGGTCTTGTGATGTTCTCACTATGTGGTAAGCTCCTAGCAGGTGCCGACTAGGTCTGTTTTGTTCACCTCTATTTGTTCTGTGCCTAGCACAGTTTCTGCCAAAGAGCTTAGTAAGCACTTGTTAAAAAAATAAACAAAAGCACATTCTTACCTTCCTTTATATGCTATGTTAAATAGGCTAACACCAACTAGTTTATAAAAACCAAGACGGTATTTAGATATATTAATGAAAAAAATTCGAAAGAAGCCCTTTGAAAGTGGAATTGATATGTGAGGATATATTAGAAGATATATTATGCCCTCAATTTGCAAAATTTATAAAATTTAAGGAAGGATGTGCGTGGGATTTGTGCAGCTTTATCAGTTTTCATGTACTAAGAGCTCTTTGCACTCCGCCTAATTATTTTGAGATTTATCCGTTGTTTTATGTTTGAGTAGCTCCTCCCCAGTTTTGTTTGAGTAGCTCCTCCCCCAGTTTTGTTTGAGTAGCTCCTCCCCAGTTTTGCACTATATGAATAGTGCTGCTATGAATATTTATGTACAAGTCTTTATGTATAATATATTTTTATTTCTCTTAGGAAAACACATAGTTGTGAAAAACCTGGGTCAGATGGTAGGTTTTTGTTTAACCTTTTTTTTTCTTTTATTAATTTTAATGGGGTGACATTAATAAATCAGGGTACATATGTTCAAAGAAAACATCTCCAGGTTATCTTATCATTCAATTATGTTGCATATCCATCACCCAAAGTTAAATTGTCCTCTGTCACCTTCTATCTGGTTTATCCTGTGCCCCTCCCTCCTCCCTATCCCACCATCTCCTCCCTTTCCCCACCCCATAACCGCCACACTCTTGTCCATGTCTCATAGTCTCACTTTTATGTCCCACCTATGTATGAAATCATGCTGTTCTCAGTTTTTCTTTTTTTCTGATTTACTTATTTCACTCTGTATAATGTTATCAAGGTCCATCCATTTTGTTGTAAATGATCTGATGTCATCATTTCTTATGGCTGAGTAGTATTCCATCGTATATATGTACCAAAGCTTTTTAATCCACTCGTCCTCTGACGGACACTTGGGTTGTTTCCAGATCTTCGCGATTGTGAACAATGCTGCCACGAACATGGGGGCGCATTTCTTCTTTTCGAACAGTGCTATGGTGTTCTTAGGGTATATTCCTAAAAGTGGGATAGCTGGGTCAAAAGGTAGTTTGATTTTTAATTTTTTGAGGAATCTCCATACTGTTTTTCACAGTGGCTACACCAGTCTGCATTCTCACCAGCAGTGCAGGAGGGTTCCCAAACCGGGCAAAGTGTTTAACTTTTTTAAATTAAATTTTGGGGGTGTATTAATAAGATTATATAGGTTTCAAGTGTATATCTCTACAATACATAATCTGTATATTGTGTTGTGTACTCACCACCCAAAGTCAAACCATCTCTCGTCACCATTATTTGGCCCCTTTTACTCTTTCTAACCCCCACACCCCTATCCTCTAGTAGCCACCATACTGTGGTTTGTGTCTAAGAGTTTCAGATCTATATCCCATGTGTGGGTGAAATCATGTGGTTCTTAGTTTTTTCTGAGTTATTTGCTTAGCACGATATTCTCAAGGTTCGTCTATGTTGTCGCAAAAGACAGCATTTTATCTTTTCTTATGGCTAAGTAGTATTACATAGTAAATATGTACCACATCTTTTTTATCCAGTCATCTAGTGAAGGGCACTTCAGTTGTTCCCTTGTCTTGGCCACTGTGAATAATGCTGCAGTGAACATAGGGGTGCACATATCTTTGCAAATAAATGCTTTCAAATTTTGCAGGGTAGATACCCCAAAGACAAGTTGCTGGGTCTTGTGGTTACTCTGTTCTTAATTTTTTGAGTGGACTCCATACTGGTTTCTGTAATATACCAGTTTACATTCCTACCAGCAGTGAATGAGGGTTCCTTTTTCTCCACAACACTTCTTATTACCTGTCTTGTTCATAACCCCATCGAACAGGTATAAGGTGGTATCTCATTGTAGTTTTGACTTGCATTTTCCTAATAGCTAGTGAAGTTAAGCATCTTTTTATGTATCTGTTGGCCATTTGTTTGTTGGGAGAAGTGTCTGTTCAAGTCCTCTGCCTATTTTTTAATTGTATTTGTTTGGTATTGTATGAGGTTTTTATTATGTATATATTTTGAATATTAAACCCTTGTCAGGGTTGTTATCTTCTCCCATTTGGTTTGGTTACTTTTTGTGTGTGTTGGTGGTGGTTTCATTTGACATAACAAAGCTTTTGGGGTGCAGTGAAAGCAGTTATTAAAAAGAAGTTTATATCATTATAGGCCCATCTCAAGAAATAAGAAAAATCTGAAGTAAACAACTTAACATTATATCTTAAAGGACTAGAAATAAAGGAAATAAAAATTAGAGCAGAATTGAAAACAAGAGAACAGAAAGACTATACAAAAAAATCAATACAGCAAAAAGCTGGTTCTCTGCAAAGCTTAATATAATTGACAAAACCTTGGCTAGACTTTGTGTTTAACTTTTTCAAAAACCGATGTACAATTCTAAAAGTAAATTTTCCATTTTCTATTTCGACCAACAGTGTATGAGGGTTCTGGTTCCACCACATCCTTGTCAGTAGTAGTTAATTCTTTTTTCATTTTAACTATTCCAATAGGTATGTAGTGGTGTCACATACAGTTTTAATTTTTATTTCTCTGATTAGAGACATGAAGCATTTTCTCATGTGTTTAATAGCTACTCAAATCTTGAGTCAATATTTTATTGAATTTTATCTTCTTAGTACTGAGTTGTAGGAATTCTTTATATATTCTAAATATAAGTCATGTGTGAGCTATATATATGTATTGTGAATATTTTTTTCATACAATGGCTTACATTTTGGCTTCTTAATGGTGTTTTGTTGAATATCAAGTTTTAAATCTTGATAAAAAGCTTAACTTAATATTTTGTGATTTTTAATTTTTGTGTATTATTTAAGAAAACTTTACCTACCTCAATGCTGCAAAAATAATCCTACTTCCTCATATTCTTTTCTTTGTTTTCTTCTAGAAGGGTTATCATTTTAGCTTTTTATATTTATGTCTGTGGTTATTTAAGTTAATGTTTATAATAGGGGGTAAGGTGAATTTCAGTGTTTTCTATTTTTCCCTACAGTTACCCAGTTGTTCTAGCCTCATTTATTCAATTAGCTGAACATTTGAAATAAGCTTGTCATAATAAAAATAATGAGTTTGGGTTTGTTTTGGCGGGGGGTTTAGGGGTTGTGTAGTTCCAAAGAATAAATGCGGAGTCTCCCACCTGAGCAATACACCTGTTAACATTTTGGTGTCTTTCTTTCAGCACTTCTTCCATGCTTGCATGTGGGTTTACAATTACACCACAGATACGGTTTCGTAACTGAGTCTAGCTAACTTCACGTAACATTTCTCTGAATGTTTCAGAGTACCCTCTAAACCTCACCCACGGAGTTTCTATTTTACTGTCCCTTCTCCACATTGGTGACCAAACACACTGACTGTGCTGCTTTTATTTTTTAAGTTTTAGTTCAGTTCTCTGCCTTCTCTTTTTAAATCTTTATTACCCAAATGATGATGAATTGTATCACAGCATCTCTTTGAAATCTCAATGAAGCTTTTTGAAAGAACTTTTATATTCCCCTGCATTATAAAAGTAATAGGTGTTCATTAGAGGAAATTTGAAAAATGAAGACAGTTATAAAAAAGGAAATTACCCATCAAACCACTGTTCAGGGATAAGCACAATTAACATTTTGGGGCATTTTCTTCTGTTTCTTTTGCTCTGTGGTGTTTTATTTTAATTTTTTATTGTTTCAATTATGTTACTCATGCAGCTTTGTACCCTGCTTTTTACACTCAGTACTACATTATCACCTTTTGTCATGTCATTGCAAGTCCTTTATAAATAATATTTTAATAACTATGTAATATTGCAGTCTGTGGTTATTCCACTGCAATTTATTTTTAACTTTCTATCACTGGAGATTTAATTTGTTTCCAGATTTTTGCTGCAAAAGACATGCTGTAACAGTTGGTCTTATTCAGAAAACTCAGATGTTTAATTTCCTTTTTATGTTGGTTTCATAGATGTGGAATTAGTATATCAAGGAGTATAATGCTTTCAAAATTCTGGAAACATATTGCCAACCAACCCTCTCAAAAGGTAGTATCAGTTTCTACTCATACTAGCAGGGAAGGATGCTCTGATAGACTGTATCTTTGTGAGCATTTCACATTTCCTACTCCCATTTTATAATCTTTATTAATTTAATTTGGTAGATTAAAAAGTAGTGATTAGATTTTTTAGTTTGCATTTCTGCTGAGCCAAATCTCAAAATCCCCATGTGGACAGAGTCAGGGAGGGCATGAAAAGACTCTTTGATCATTACAGGGTTTCCAGTAAAATAACTTACTCCTTGAAAGAAGAAATGGATATCTCAGTTATTACTCTAAAAGAATTCACACCATGCCCCACAATGTGCGTTAGTCTTAACAAAGCAAGCCCTTAAGGCTTTCCTTCGGAACTGAAAGTTTATCATAATAGCAAAGAAAGGAATTAGGTAATTCCAAACTTATTGTTCTTAGTGATTACCGGCTGAAGTCCAGTGATCGTTATTTTCTCTGTGGAGTGCTCTCAAATTATCCCTTTAATAATGTGACGCTGAGGAACAGCCTCTTCACTGCAATCTCTTTGTTTCTTCTTTCTTAACTTTTCCCTGAAATGACTTTGTGTGTGCTCTTGCCTTCACCCTGCTCTCTCAGTGGCAATAGAAACCCTGTTGCTAGGTGCCCTAACTGGCTTGTAGAAAGCAGAAGCAAAGCATCTGAGAGCAAGTCTTGACTTACAAGTATCAGGGGATACCACTCTTCTGAGAGCTCAACCAGCTGTAAGCACCCAGATAAGTCTGGAAAAAATGCGTCACCTTCTCCCCTTCAAATCTCTGCTCCTGACCCTGTTGTCTGAATATTTGAGTAAACATTTTTGCTCCATGAAGAACAGTAAATCCCATTTTCAGAGTGAGAGTTTTGCAGATCTTTTGGGCCAATACTGTTTTCTCAACTATAGGGCCAGAATCGTTAGGCTTGCCTGATGCCAGGAAGAAGTCAATATTGTGGCACCTCTTGTCCTCTAAAAGCATATGGTGATATGTTTTTGACTGTTCTGGAGTTCTGTGGTATAACCTTCTAAGGATTAAAAATTACAAGAATAGGTAAGGACAGGGAGCCCAGAGCATGAGCCTTCTTCACCAACCTTATCATCTTCTGACTAAGGCAGCGCCGTGCTGTGCCTTCCCCATACACCACGCAGCACTGCAGTTCTGCTGTGGGCAGAGTGGCCACGTGGACTTGGGCAGATTCCACGGCAAATATTCTGAGTGATGCCCTGTTCCTTGGTAAACCTGTTCTCATCTGTCTTAATGTAAGAAACCTGCAAAGTGACACTGAAATTTCTCTGCCATTTTGTCCCTGGTTTGATAGACTTGAATTTTTTCTATGCTAAGCATATACTGGTGAGTTCACTTTAGGAAATGTGCAATCTGGGAGTGCCCTTGGTTCCCTTACAGCTCCTTCATGGTACAAGCACTTCCCTTGCTCTTTGCATCTGTGTGGGGAAGGAGAGACTGGGGGGCGGGGGCGGAGCAGCAGGGTGTGATAGGACAGACATTTGGAAAGTACAGTAAAGAAAGAAGAGTTCACAGCCCTAACATCTGAGATGAGAATTCTCCTAAGGGACAGCACACCAAACACTGACTGCACCTCAGCTTGTTCGCCTGCACAGTTTCTTTCCAGATAGGAATTCCACGTGGGTTCGGAAGCTCGCTGAGCACGGTTGGGGCATTTTTTCACCTCCTCTGCTCTCTCCTCCTGGGACATGCACATTGCCCATGCGTGCTAAGTGTATCTAAACTGAGCGCGTTTCTCTGCTTACTTCATTTTTAACTCGCAGTTAGTGTCACATCTAGCTTAGTTCCAAGACTTGATCACATCTACTCAATTCACTGGCATATTATCTGTTTTGTTTGAAGTTTAAATAATTATATCTGATGCATATTTTTACCTATGTTCTTTTTGTCAGCAAGAAAGGAAGGCAAAGTAAAATACCAAACTCTTCTCTAATATTCTATTAAAAACTACCCATTAGCATATTTTAGAATTGTAAGGGTAGTAATATTTTTATTTTAAATTATTATTCTAAAATTGAAAGGAGCTAATAAGAAACATGTTGATATTCCGCATCATGTACTGAAGTGAAATTCAATCAAGTCTAAATGTGTCCCAAGCAAAGCAAGGTTGCTGTCATCACAGGCATCCTTTATTCTGGCTTTTAAAACTCCTCAAGGGTAGAAATCTTTTTTTGTTTGTTTGTTTGTAACAAATCAAAAGGGTAAACAACATTCTGGGTACAAAAGGTTCCCCAAACAAGCTTGTATCACTAACAGCCGTCTCTGGTACCAATTCCAAGTCTTTCAAGCACACAGCTGTTTGGCAGCCAGATCCAGGCTCCAGTTCATAAAAAGCCTTTCAGGTCATTTAGGGATGTTTTCTTAATGGCCACATCAACAGGCTGTGGGAGGTCAGTTTGCTGAGGCACAGATAAAAGTGAGTATCATGTGTTTTTTCCCTCCCAGTTGGCCCAGTGGGAGATCATATTAGTGTTCTAAAAAGTTATATAATTAGCATGGCACTTGCTCTTCATTTGGTGAGCCAAACAGGTTTTTAATGTTCAGAATACAAACCATGCAAAGCTCATCTTCGTAGCGCTCCATGCTGTCACTGATAGCCGAGGGCATTTTGAATGACGGATCTGTAATAATAGTGATGATGAGAGCTGCAATTAAGTAGCAGTTGGAGCTGGGAGCCCTGTACCCTCGGGCCTTCCTGAGTCCAAAGATGCCTTGGACAGTGGAGAGTATATAATAGAAAGGACGCCGTGCTGTCTTCTGGTGCAAAGGAAGAAAGTTTACAGAAATGCAGGCTGAACCACTGACAAAATGGATGCTTCTCTTGCATCTCTTTTTTTAGGGAGTTCCCCTAATCTTGCAAATAGGTTTATACATCTTAGGCATATTTCCATCATAACTGCTATACATTTCCACCTTCACATAAACTATGTCTTTGATTTGACCAAACAAAGTGGAGAATTTAAACGATTCATAAGGGAAAGAGGTATGAGCTGGATTAGCAGGAGATTTCTCTGATCCTCATGTGTCCATTGCAGCCTCTGAGGATGGCAAAGTATTCCAAAGCTGCCCCAGCCTCCAGTCTCCATTTTCTTTAAGCTCAGCTGGAGACTGCCATTCTCCTATTCCAAATGATCAGGCCTTGTTCTTTCCAATATTATTGGGATTCTTAAGGAGATACAGAGACCTGTACCCCCCAAAGTCTTGTTATAGATGTTGGAGTTTATGATTATAAGGTACTGTAGGATTCAGGGGCAGTCTGGACCCCTATATTG
Organism: Rhynchonycteris naso; assembly: GCA_037038555.1. Classification (NCBI taxonomy): domain Eukaryota; kingdom Metazoa; phylum Chordata; class Mammalia; order Chiroptera; family Emballonuridae; genus Rhynchonycteris; species Rhynchonycteris naso. Next base: position 67,008,052 of record CM072997.1, read on the forward strand.
CTACGCAGGTTAGATGAAGGGATGAGAAAGAACTGATCTCAGGACAGTGCCCAGTCTGACATGGAGAACTCCACGGCTAAAAATTATATTTATTTATTCTTAACTGTTGTATTTAATCAGAACTGACTAAGTGCTTGCTGTATGTCAGCCATATATATGTTTTCTCATACCTAATCCTCTTAGCTACCTATGAAGTAGTTACCGTTACTACCTTGCTACAAATAGAGATACTAAGACTGGGAAAGTTAAGTGAATTGACAGAGGGTCTTATCACTAGTCAGTGTTACAAGTCAGTTTACAGTTGGTGTTTAAATTCAGGAATGTTGTCTTCAGCAATCAAGCCAGACAGGCTATGTGGACCTAATAAAAAGCATGTTTTCTTTTCCTTTGACTTCCTATAAAAATAACTCAAAGATTAGAGGTAAGGGTATAGGGGAGGAGAAGTCTTTATCAGGAGATGTGCTCCCTTGGCTTCTATACTTAAATAAAAATACATGTATTGTGGGCTTTAGAATAGCCTGGTGCTCAGTGCACAGGTGGTGTAGCCACAGCATTTCCTAACTGTAGATGTAAAAGCTTTTCAGCCACCCCGAGCCTTGGGCAGAGTAGTCCACAGCTTATATTTAATGTGAGTCTAGTTGAGGCTGAGCCCACTACTTTGGATGTTGACTATTGGCTCCCTGCTCATGGGGAATAGCTTGCTAGCCAGAAATCTCTTCAGTGTCACAGACCCTGTTTACCTCTCCCAGCTTTATTCTTTTTTTTTTTTTTTACAGGGACAGAGAGAGAGTTGAGAGAGGGATAGATAGGGACAGACAGACAGGAACGGAGAGAGGTGAGAAGCATCAATCATCAGTTTCTTGTTGCGATACCTTAGTTGTTCATTGATTGCTTTCTCACATATGCCTTGACCGCGGGCCTTCAGCAGACTGAGTAACCCTTTGCTCAAGCCAGCGACCTTAGGTCCAAGCTGGTGAACTTTTTTTTTTTTTTTTTTTTTTGCTCAAGCCAGATGAGCCCGCGCTCAAGCTGGTGACCGCAGGGTCTTGAACCTGGGTCCTCCGCATCCCAGTCCAACACTCTATCCACTGCGCCACCACCTGGTCAGGCTCCCAGCTTTATTCTTTTTTTTTTAAACAACTTTATTTATTTTTATTTTTTTAGGACAGAGAGAGAGTCAGAGAGAGGGATAGATAGGGACAGACAGACAGGAATAGAGAGAGATGAGAAGCATCAATCATTAGTTTTTAATTGCCGCTGCGACAACTTAGTTGTTCTTTGATTGCTTTCTCACATGTGCCTTGACTGCGGGCCTTCAGCAGGCTGAGCAACCCCTTGCTGGAGCCAGCGACCTTGGGTCCAAGCTGGCAGGCTTTTGCTCAAGCCAGATGGACCCGCGCTCAAGCTGGCGAGCTCGGGGTCTCGAACCTGGGTCTTCAGCATCCCAGTCTGACGCTCTATCCACTGCGCCACCGCCTGGTCAGGCTCAGCTTTATTCTTAATGCACCATCTTTTGATCATAGCTCTGGGCTGCGTGGCAACTTAAATGCCCTCATCCCCCAAACCTTTTTTTTTTTTGGTTATTGAGTTATTTATATAAGGTTGGTTACCTCCGTACCAGGAGTTTTGTCAAATATGCTTATACTTATAGCATCATGCAACAGGTAAAGAGAGATAATGCACTGCTTGATCCAGTTCAGTTTCTTGCATATTTATTGAGAGCTTCTTTATGTACAAGCCCTGTGTTAGGCATTCTTAAGGAGAGGTACAACATAGCATCATAGCTCCTCTGGCCCATCTTTTGAGCTCTCTGTACCTGTGTAGAATGCTGACAGTTGTTCCCCGATGCTATCCCTTTATCTTTCTTATGGATATTCAGTGGCACACTTAATTTTTTTTTAAATCAACTACTGCTCTTAAGTTGGAATAATTTTCAGTGGTTACTGTATTTTGCCTCAAATCACTACAGAAAGACTCTGCTGTATGTTCATCATTTTGGAGCCCCCTTGACCTTTCCTTCTCAGCTCCTTTCCCCCTCTCTCGCCTGGTGGCACTGCTTCTTGTACTTCCTCTATGGAAAGGACATCTGCCAACTTACAGTAAAGAATGACAGTAAAGAATAGAAAGCAGTTTGCAGGATGCACTGTATAAATAGTTTTGTGGAGTGAGAACTCTTCTTTATCCAGCCTGGCCTACTTTATTTAATTGTTACTTATGAGATCTAGACAGCTAAGTTACTTTTAAAACTTGTCAGAGATCAAAAGACAGGGGGGAAAAGGTCCGTTACTGAAAAAAAGCATCATGAAGAGAATTGTTGGATATATCTTTTTTATTAGTGATTCTTAAATAAGAAAAATACACAATCTCTACAGTCTTGGGAAGTCCTTCACTTTGTGATGCAGTTATACACCTGGGAGTTGCTTATTAAGCATTTTTCAGCGTTTTTTTCAAAATATGAGTATGGCTCTAAAATGTGGATTCTGTGACTCACACATGAAAATCAGTCATTATTTGACAAAAATATGGTGCATATTTGAACATAGGTAAAGAATTGCTTTGAGCATTTGGAATGAATTCATATATTACATGCATCTGCTTTTGAGTCTTGTCCTCAGCTATGCCATCATGGTGGAGCTGGTGTTGCACTGTTGATGAGTTGGCTTCATGATTAAGCTAAGGGTCATTCCAGTTTTGGCGACTTATAGGTACTTGAAATTTTTTAATTAGGAGAGTTTGATTTTTTCTTTTTTTAAAAAAAATCTTTATATATATATATTTAAACTTTATTCATTTTAGAGAGGGGAGAGAGCAAGAGAGAGAGAAGAATGGAGAAGCAGGAAGCATCAACCCCCATATGTGCCTTGACCAGGCAAGCCCAGGGTTTCAAACTGGTGACCTTAGCATTCCAGGTCAACGCTTTATCCACTGTGCCATCACAGGTCAGACAGGATGGTTTAATTTCAATGCCAAGTGATCAATACCTTTTTTTTTTTTTAACTTTGTATGGAGCTATTGAAGGGAGGAAACATTGTAATAATGAGTGTCATAAATTAGTGCAACAAAGACCAAGAACAAATTTAGTGTTTACTAAAGATATAAATGTTGACTTCTAAGGAATTGGCCAGGATCGGATGAGAAGAAAGAAGGCATCACATGGTGGTTGCATGTGGAGGACCACTTTACAGTAGTGACAAGAGTTGTGCATCGAGGTCAGCAGTGGGGCCTTCTAAAGGGTATCCGTGAAGAGCAGATAAGAGCAAACTTCTGATTTCCCTTCTCTCATTTGTGGCCATCTTCAGATTTAAGAAGAAAATCAGTCATAATAATACCTGGAAACATTTTCAGATATTAACCTTCACTTTATTTATTTTTTATTTTAGAGACAGAGGAAGGGAAAGAGAGAAACATTGATTTATTGTTCCACTTATTTATGCATTCACTGGTTGATTCTTTTATGTACCCTCACCATGATTGAACCTGCATCCTTGGTGTATCTGGACAGTGCTCAAAACAACTGAGCTAACCAGCCAGGGCTTAACCTTCACTTTAACTCATATCATGCAAATGATATGATATATCATTTCATCCCCTTGCCTTTCTGGGATATGTTAACCCAAAGAAACCTTCCCACAGTTGCTTTGTAGGATAAAATAAAACAAGGACCTGCCCTGCTCTTAGTGTTTTTCCAGCTCTTGTAGTGTTAGGATTCGTCCCTGTTGGAGAATCACATAACTTGAAGCAAGTGGAGGTTTTTTTACATTGTTTGTTTTTGTTTTGTTTGCCTTGAAAAGTTTTTGTATTATTGTTTTTACATTATTCAGAATAACAGTCCTATCTCAGTCCAGCCTCCTGACACGTGTGGCCTGATGTTCTCTAACAGGCATATATATATTTCCTTCTGATGCCCATCAACAACCTATCAGATTCCTAGTAACAAAATTATTTTCTCAAGTACTTGTTCAGAAATCCACCTTGAGTATTTATGATGTCTTTGCCAAAAGGTTATCCACCCTAGGCTGCACATACATTTACTGATAGGCCATTTCTGTGAAATTGATCGAAGAGGAAAATATTTACTCATTCTCACTTATCATTAAATTTGATTGTTTTAAGACACCACCTGTGGAAAAGCCAGGGCAGATTCCGCTTACATTTCTAACCTAGAGGACACTGGTTACTCATTTGTCCTTCATACTTCTCTTCTAGATGGTTGGGTATTGTAAGCCTAGTTGAAAGTGATCATTTTCCCTTTAAATTTTCCAATCTTTAATGTAGTTTTCCTCAGTACGACTATACATATAAATTAATAAGGAAATTACAACAATAGGAAACCTAAAATAAAAAATGCTTCTTGCTACTTTTAGGATAAGCTGGCTAAAGTTTAAAGAATTTTGTTGTTGTCTGCTCACTTGATAGTATTGACACTTATACTGTAGTTCTTTTATGGTTAACTCTCTTGATTAATAGCACTCATGCTTTAAAACTTTTAAGCAAAATATTATCCTTTCTTTGTTCTGAAGCAGCAAAGTTTGGTGTTCAGCAAAGCAGGTGTTCAAGTTCTTGACTAGCTTCCTTTTGAAATTCAGACACCCTGCAGCCCACCTCCCTTAGCAGTTAGTTAGCCAACTCTCCAGGGGAGGACATTAGTCAGTCTCCTACATGTGCACAGCAGAATATTGCCTCTGCTTCTCATGTATGTTTTAGCCCAGGTGAAAGATCTATATTTAATCAACACACAGACTGTCAGATGCCTTCAAATACTTGTCAGAGTTCAGTCGTGAAATCGCCTATTGCAGTACTTGACAAAGGTACTTTTGGGGCATCAGGAAGCAGTCTATATAGGCCGTTCATTTCTCCAGGTTCTTGAAGCTTCCTTTATTGAGGTAAATCATCAGGAAACAATATAACTCAGCTATATTATTTCTGCTCCCAGCAGAAATGCCATCATTCAGGTAAGATTTAATATTGTGCCTTCAGCTCATGGGAGAAAAAATTCCCATCTTCTGCACAACATAGTTGAAGACATTTATATGAAAAAAAGTTTTTGTCTTTTGCAACACAGAGTTGAAGACATTACTCAGTGTCTCTTACAAAGTGGCTTCCAATAAAAAGTTTCTCTGTGGTAGTAATGCTAAGAGGGAAAATAATATTTGCCTTGCATGTTTCTTTTTTGATAAAGTAAGAACTATATAATGCAACACCCCCCTTTTTTCCTTAACTGCAAGCAAAGCTAAGTTCAGTAACTGACATCTCCAGTATATGTAATATCTCTTTCAGCATTCCCTTTAACAATCTGTTATTTTTAATAATCAAATGTTCAGTGTGTATTTGGTTTATTTTTGAAACTACCTACCATACTATATGCAAGTAGTAGACCAAATAAATTATTAGCAAAGAAGGTGATAATTGCCCATAATAATTAGTTTGTAACAGTTTGTACTTTAAAGAAGTAAACTTCCATTTTCTTAAAAAGGCATAATCCTAGAATTTGCAAATATGTGCAGCACCAACTACTTTCCCATATTCTGTATTGATCTGTATAAATGTACCGCCCGTGACATGACGTCCAGAGCCCAAATGAACATTTATTGTATCCATGGCTTAGAGATGCCTTTACATTTTTAGTACCATAGACTTGGCATGTTGACTTGGGTGTCTAACGCATTGAAGAGATGTATCCATCATGGAAACATTAGAGCATGGGTTTTCTTCATTAAGCTCTGACACACTCCAGACTTTCAAACATGAATGATGCCACTGAAGGCTGCTTCTACATGCACTTCAGAGGGTTTCTATCAGGAGACGTACACAAAGCCTCAAACCAATACATGTGCTTAACAACTTTTCTGCTACTAAAAAATGTGAGGTAGACTATAGTATTTCTATTCCTACCAACTATACATATGATTGTAATTTTTCTATGGCTGCTCTATTTCCCTTTCACCTTATATCATCAGTTCAGTAAATATATTCACAGGACATTCTAAATGCTAAAAAGGACTGCTACCCATGAAAATACAGTTCTGTAATCTTGACAGGAAGCAGAGCCTTTACGCAGTAATCTGTTCACATGCAAGTTACCACAGTTCAGATGTGACAAAACCAATTTTGTATGGTGTAGGTAAACAATACTAAAATTTTGTGTATTAAACTCTGAAGTAAATACAACAAAATGTTGCCATTTTCGAAGTTCTGGATGGTAGATCATATTTATTTGTTTTATTACTCTTTCCACTTTCCTGTATGTTGAAATGTTTTTCATGATTTTCCAAAGTATGTACTGGAGGAGAAAACGAACACGTTTGTTAATGTTGGAGAGTGGGTCCAGTGAGGGAGAAGAAACGGCATGACCTCTGCCTGGAGGCGTGGAGGTTTTCAAGTTCCTGTTAAAGGAAAAGCCCTTAAGTTAGTTTGGATTATTTCCAGGTGAAAACTGGTGTTTTGTAGACAGTGCAGGCAGTTATAAATTGATGATAATATTGTTACATGCTATGTATTCATGGGTGTCAACATTTTTGTAGAGTATCAGTTGGAGTCAGTCAGGTGGAGGGAAGACAAGGATGACAGATTTCCACACAGGGGAAGAAGCTGGCTGACCCCTCTGAGAGCAAGCCTCTGTTCCCTCCCTTACCATCTGTCTCCCTCTTTACTAAGATATATTTTGCCAGCACACCAATATGTTTCTTTTCTCCCATCTTAAAATAGCCTTTTCAATACCTCATTATGGCTATTCCTCTTCATCTCCTTACAGCTAAACTTCTCAAAAGCATTGCCCCTGACTTCAGTTCCTTTCCTACCATGGTCTCCTGCACCCACTCCTGTCAGGCTTATGACTTCCTCCCTCCATTCAAACTGTCCTTTGCAGACTTATGTGTGGGAGAGGTGGGCAGGCCGGGAGACGCAGCAAGGTGAGCAGGGGAAGACTGGGAGAGGTGAGGGTGGGCCGACAGGCAGAGGCAAGGCTTGGAGGGTCACACTAAGGATTTTGAATTTTGTTTGTAAAATAAGGGTAGTGGGGATGGAGACTTTCAGCAAAGGGTCCATGATAAGACTTTGAGAACACAAGCTGACTGACTCGGCCGCAGATCATGGGCTTGAGTGTGGAGACCAGTTAGGAGCATCTCGGATGTTTAGGGCAGGGCCAATAGCACCTTGGGGAAGGGCTGTGCACTGAAGACGACAATGGGGAACATTTGTTAGGTTCTAGGTCTAGTTCAGATTTCCTGTTGAGAAACATATTTTGATACATCTTTTACACTTCCTAAGCCTCAGTTTCCTCATCTGGAAAGAACAGGGGAGCACAGTTGGCCCTATTGTGGTGAGCATGGAGGGAGATTACGTGCGTATGTGAAGCACTGAGCATGTACCAGCTGATAGCAACTGCTATTATTATTTTTCCCATCTCACAGTTGGGGAAACACGTTACAGAGGCCACATAAGTAGCAAGTGGATTTGAGCACAGACCTCTGTCTCAACAACTCATGTTACCTCCTCATTCTGCACCCAGCTGCCTCCCTGGGTGGAGAGAAGTTTCTAACTAGCTCAGTGGGAGCTGGTGTCCGTTTCCCTTTCAAAATCTGTGGGAAAGGTATTCAGTTCCAAGAGTAGGAAAGATACAAGCTGAACTAGAAGTGATGTCCTGATTCCTAGACCAGCCTGTTTGCAAGGTCCTCAACCACTTTCTAGTGAGGGTGGGCGTGGGTAGGACATTCCTGGAGCATGTGGAAGTCTCTCTGGACTTCCTTGGACACCAACAGCTACACCATGACCTGGAATCTTGGGTTAAAGGAAGGAAAAGAGCTGTTAGCTAAGAAAATCCTCGGCTGCTTAAAAGGAAGGGGCACCTATGGATCCCCAGGCAACACCGTAGCTGCCAGGCTTACAGGATTCATGGGTGATGTTACCCCAGCGGCAGCCCTCCACCTCAGAGCTTGGGAGATTGGGTGACTTTTACCCTCACTCCAGAGCACTCCTATAATGAAGGGTACACAGTACCGATGACTTTTATACTTGATAATACTCTTTGTCAACCAGTGGGCTTCGGACTTCTAAGCCTTTTGTTCACATCTGGTTCTTAGGGTGTGTGTGTCCCCAAGCATTGGTTGGCATGGGCAACCAATGTGAAACTGAAGAATGTAAATAGTCCTCAGCTGGCCTTTTGGCTTTGGAACCCTCCAGGAGCAATAATCTACCCAATTGTCCTGACACAGTATAGTAAAGGGTGCAGAAAATGCTGGATCCTGTAAAATGTGCAATCTACAGCATGGCCCTCTGCACCTCTGCCACCAGGAAGAGGGTTGTCACCTCCCTTGTAGTCAGCTGCCTCATTTGAGTGATCGCTCTGTCCCTTGCAGATGAATTGAAAGAAAGAGAAGATCAACCTTGCATACAACAATTTATATCTCTGAACTTCTCACTTTGCATAGACATAGCAATATATATAATATATTTAACAAAATTGAGCCCACATTCCTGCCTGGACTAACCAGCTGGTCCTGAGTAGTAGTTACCTCTCTAAAGGCTAAGAAGCTTTGCAGCTGACAGAGTACCCACATCTTACTGTTTTTGTTTTTTAAATACACTTCCTGGTTTAACTCATTTAAAGTTCCTGCAGTGCTTGCAAAAAGCTTGTAATAGTATAAATTGGTGCAATTTAAATGAAGGGAAATTTGACAGTATCTATCTATCTGTCCTTAGATCGAGCAGTTTGCTCCTAGACACTTTTATACTCATATTTGCAACATGACATAAGAACAAGGTTATTCGTTGGAGCATTGCTTATAGTGAAAGACTAGAAACAGTCTTTTCACAGAAGTGGAACCGGTCTACATACGTACAGTGGAATACTGGGGGGCTATAAAAAGGAATGAGAAAGCTCTTTATGAACCAATGTGGAGAAATTCCAAGGTATATTACCAAGTTAAAAAAAAAAAGGCAAGGTGCAGAACAGTGGACATATTACACTATCAATTGTTTTAAATAGGTGAGAGGGAACGGTGAGTGTACATTTGCTCATCTGTGCATAAAACGACTCGGGAAGGTTGTGTGGAGAGCCTGTAGTATTGGCTTTCTCTGTGAGGGCAACCAGGTAGTTGAGCAACAAGAGCTGAAAGGCTAGTTTTTACACAGTAGCCTATTGTACCTTTTGATTTTTAAACCATGTAATTGTCGCACCTACTTAAAAATTTTTTTTTTTGTCTGAGTTCTGTAGGAGTTTGCATTTGTGTTGCACTATATGCATACAATGAGAAATACTACAATGAGAGAGATGGGTTGTGCCTTACCAACTTTAAAAGTTTGGTGTTTGGTTTCTATTTTTTTCTAAAAGGTTTAGGGGTTTTTAATAAAAGTTATCAAAGGTGGCCTGGGTCTTGAAGCTGTTACTCTCAAATTTTTAATGTTTCCTCTATAAAATTACCCAGACTTAGTTTCTGACATTAAATCATACTGATTTTCAGCTTCCTTGAAATCAAGAGTACCCTGTGCCATTTCAATTAAAGTAAATGTACTTTCAATTAAAGGTGTTAAGTATGAGTATGAAAAGATTAATTCTTTATAAAAGGATGACCTTCAGTAGTTAGATCCAATTAGGCATTTTCCCAACTATATTTCATGCTGATGGGACAAGTCTACTACTCACAATCAATCACTGTGATCTTTTCAAAGGTGGATATTTTAGGTTCAGAGTCACAAAAGAAGGACTTGACTAGGCAACCACTATAACCTGAGCCACAGTTGATATAGACAAGAGATTATAGGTGTTGGGTATTCCTTTTGTGGTATTAACATTTAAAGACTCAAGGTGTACCTTACGGTATTCTAAGTACAGTTCTTGTACCTCTCTTCTTACGGCCTTAGTAGAACAAAATAATTTAGACAAGACTAATCAAAGGACAGAGAGGAAAGGAACAATGGCACAACTTAGCATCAAACCAAAGTCCTTTTCATCTTTTTGTTCTTCTGGCATTTCATTATTAAATTACTCCAAATACTTGCTTTTCTGGTGACTCTTTTTTCTTACTGGATAGTTTTAGTTCTAATTCCACCTTTACTGATACACAGCACATAAAATCAGGCTATTAGATAAATGAATGCTTGCTGATCTTTTTATGGTAATGTAAAATCTTGGGAATATTGTCTTTTCTCAAAAGTGAAAGAGCTGAGTGTTTCTATTTGTATCATGTATTTCCAATATAGAATTCCTGTTCCTCACTCTACCACTCATAAAATCTGTAAACCTGGAAAAGCCTTGAATGGGAACCAAGTAATACCTACTTCGTATACATCAAAGGTTGATTGTTGGGTAAAATGAGATTTGATTCATGAGATTTGTTATCAGTGCCTCTCAAAGTGTGGTCCTGTAACCCCTATGGGTCCTTGAGACCCTTTCAGGGGGCCCATGAGGTCAAAACTATTTTATGATAATATTAAATAATTTTATTATAATATTAAGGAATTATTTGCTTTTGTCACTCTCATTCTTTCACATATGTACAGTAAAATTTCCCAGTAACTGTCTATACGAGATGTGATATTGCAACGGATTGAATACAGAAGCAAAAATATAAGAATCCAGCTGTCATAAGCCAGACATTACAGAGGCTTACAAAAATAGAAAACAGTGTACTTTTTTCACTGATTTTGTTTTTCTTTTGGAAAGTAAAGTAATTTTTCATTTAAAAATTTTGTATTAACATGCCATTTTCAAATAAAGTAAAACATTTTTAAGTGTATCAGGTTTAGTTTCCAATACAATAATCTTGATAGATAAAATCAACATAAACAAAAGCTCCTTTAGGGGTCCTTAATACTTTTTTTTTTTAATATATATTTTATTATTATTAATTCTAATGGGGTGACATCAATAAATCAGGGTACATATGTACAATGAAAACATCTCCAGGTTATCCTATCATTCAATTGTGTTGCATAGCCATCACCAAAAGTCAAATTGTCCTCTGTCACCTTCTATCTGGTTTTCCCTGCGTCCCTCCCCTCCTCCCTATCCCACTCTTCCCTCCCTCCCCTATCCTATAACCACCACTCTCTTGTCCATGTCTCATACCCTCACTTTCATGTCCCACCTATGTATGTAATCGTGCTGTTCTCAGTTTTTCTTTTTTTCAGATTTACTTATTTCACTCCGTATAATGTTATCAAGGTACATCCATTTTGTTATAAATGATCCGATGTCATCATTTCTTATGGCTGAGTTGTATTCCATAGTATATATGTACCATAGCTTTTTAATCCACTCGTCTTCTGACGGACACTTGGGCTGGTTCCAGATCTTCGCTATTGTGAACAATGCTGCCACGAACATGGGGGCGCATTTCTTCTTTTCGAACAGTGCTATGGTGTTCTTAGGGTATATTCCTAAAAGTGGGATAGCTGGGTCAAAAGGCAGTTCGATTTTTAATTTTCTGAGGAATCTCCAAACTGTTTTCCACAGTGGCTGCACCGGTCTGCATTCCCACCAGCAGTGCAGAAGGGTTCCCTTTTCTCCACATCCTCGCCAGCACTTATTCTGTGTTGTTTTGCTGATAAGTGCCATTCTGACTGGTGTGAGGTGATATCTCATTGTGGTTTTAATTTGCATTTCTCTAATGATTAGTGATGTTGAGCATTTTTTCATATGCCTATTGGCCATCTGTATGTCCTCTTTGGAGAAATTTCTATTCATTTCTTTTGCCCATTTTTTGATTGGGTAGTTTGTCTTCCTGGTGTTGCGTTTTATAAGTTCTTTATAAATTTTAGTTATTAACCCCTTATCAGATGTGCTGTCGAATATGTTCTCCCATTGTGTGGTTTGACTTTTTATTCTGTTCCTATTGTCTTTAGCTGTGCAAAAACTTTTTAGTTTGATATAGTCCCATTTGTTTATCTTGCCTTTTATTTCAGTTGCCCATGTAGATAAATTGGCAAATATACCGCTGCTACAGATGTCGGAGAGCTTGCTTCCTATGTTTTCTTCTAAGATGCTTATGGTTTCACGGCTTACATTTAAGTCTTTTATCCATTTTGAGTTTGTTTTTGTGAATGGTGTAAGTTGATGGTCTAGTTTCATTTTTTTGCAGGTAGATGTCCAATTTTCCCAACACCATTTGTTAAAGAGGCTGTCTTTACTCCATTGTATGTTCTTTCCTCCTCTGTCAAATATCAGTTGTCCTAAAGCTGTGGGTTTATTTCTGGGTTCTCTATTCTGTTCCATTGATCTATGTGCCTGTTCTTATGCCAGTACCAGGCTGTCTTGAGTATAATGGCCTTGTAGTAAACCTTGATATCAGGAAGAGTGATACCTCCTGCTTTATTTTTTCTTTTTAAGATTGCTGAGGCTATTCGTGTTCTTTTTTGGTTCCATATAAATTTTTGGAATATGTGTTCTATATCTTTAAAGTATGTCATTGGTATTTTAATTGGTATTACATTGAATTTATAAATTGCTTTGGGTAATATAGACATTTTAATGATGTTTATTTTTCCTAGCCATGAGCACGGTATGTGCTTCCACTTGTTTGTATCTTCCTTGATTTCTTTTATCAATGTTCTATAATTTTCCGAGTACAAGTCCTTAACCTCCTTGGTTAAATTTACTCCTAGGTACTTTATTTTCTTGGCTGCAATAGTGAAGGGGATTGTTTCCTTAATTTCTTTTGCTGATATTTCATTGTTGGTGTATAGAAATGCCTCTGATTTCTGAGTATTAATTTTATATCCTGCCACCTTGCTGAAATCATTTATAAGGTCCAGTAGTTTTTTGACTGAGACTTTAGGGTTTTCAATATACAATATCATATCATCTGCAAATAATGACAGTTTTACTTCTTCTTTTCCAATTTGTATGCCTTTTATTTCTTCTTCTTGTCTGATTGCTATAGCTAGGACTTCCAGAACTATGTTGAATAAGAGTGGTGAAAGTGGGCAACCCTGCCTGGTTCCTGATCTTAAGGGGATTGCTTTTAATCTTTGTCCATTTAGTATGATGTTTGCTGTCGGTTTATCGTAGATGGCCTTTATCATGTTAAGGAATGATCCCTGTATTCCCACTTTACTGAGTGTTTTGAGCATGAATGGGTGCTGGATTTTATCAAATGCCTTTTCTGCATCTATTGAAATTATCATGTGATTTTTGTCCTTCCTTTTGTTTATGTGATGAATCACATTGATTGATTTGTGAATATTGAACCAGCCTTGCCTCCCCAGAATAAATCCCACTTGATCGTGGTGTATGATTTTTTTCATATATTGCTGGATCCGGTTGGCTAATATTTTGTTGAGAATTTTAGCGTCTAAATTCATCAGGGATATAGGCCTATAATTTTCTTTCTTTGTGTTGTCTTTGCCCGGTTTTGGGATCAGAATTATGCTCGCCTCATAAAAGGAGTTTGGAAGTCTTCCTTCCTCTTGAATTTTTTGAAATAGCTTGAGGAGAATAGGAGTTAGTTCTTCTTTGAATTTTTGATAGAATTCACTTGTGAAGCCATCAGGCCCAGGACTTTTCTTTTTTGGGAGTTTTTTGATAACTGTTTCGATCTCATTTGTTGTAATTGGTCTGTTTAGGTGTTCTGATTCTTCCAGATTGATTTTTGGAAGGTTATATGATTCAAGAAATTTGTCCATTTCACCAAGATTGTCTAATTTTTTGGCATATAGTTCTTCATAGTATTTTCTTACAATGCTTTGTATTTCTGTTGTGTCAGTTGTTATTTCTCCACTGTCCTTTCTAATTTTATTTATTTAAGTCCTCTCTCTTTTTTTCTTGGTGAGTCTAGTTAAAGGTTCATCAATCTTGTTTACCTTTTCAAAGAACCAGCTTCTTGTTTCATTGATCCTCTGTATTGTTTCCTTAGCCTCTATGTCATTTATTTCTGCTCTGACCTTTATTATTTCCTTCCTTCTACTTGTCTGGGGTTTTATTTGTTGTTGTTTTTCTAGTTCTTTTAGATGCAGGGTCAGGTTGCTTATTTGAGCTTTTTCTAGCTTCTTATGATATGCCTGTAGTGCAATAAACTTCCCTCTCAGAACTGCTTTTGCTGTGTCCCATAAATTTTGAGCTGATGTATGCTCATTATCATTTGTTTCTAGAAACTTTTTTATTTCTTCTTTGATCTCATTGTTAATCCATTCATTATTTAATAACATGCTATTTAGTTTCCAAGTGTTTGAGTATTTTTCATTTTTTCTTTTGTGGTTAATTTCTAGTTTCATGGCATTGTGATCAGAGAAAATGCTTGATATGATTTCAATCTTCTTACATTTATTGAGACCATTTTTGTGTCCTAACATGTGGTCTATCCTAGAAAACGTACCATGAGCGCTTGAGAAGAATGTATATTCTACTGCTTTAGGGTGAAAAGTTCTGAATATATCTATTAAATCAAGTTGATCTAGTGTATCCTTTAAGTCTGCTGTTTCTTTATTAATTTTCTTTCTTGAGGATCTATCCAGTGTTGTTAGAGGGGTATTGAAATCCCCTACTATGATAGTATTGCTGTTAATCTCGCCCTTTATATCCATCAAAGTCTGCTTTATGTATGTCGGGGCTCCTATATTTGGTGCATAGATATTTACAATAGTTATATCTTCCTGTTGAATTGTTCCCTTTATCATTATGTAGTGCCCTCCTTTATCTCTTACTACAGCCTTTGTTTTAAAGTCCATTTTGTCTGATATAGTATTGCTACCCCTGCTTTTTTTTCATTTCCATTTGCATGAAATATTTTTTTCCATCCTTTTACCTTCAGTCTATGAGCATCTTTTGTTTTAAGGTGTGTCTCTTGTAGACAGCATATGTATGGGTCCTGTTTCTTTATCCATGCAGCTACCCTATGTCTTTTGATTGGATCATTTAATCCATTTACATTTAAGGTTATTATTGATATGTAGTTGTTTATTGCCATTTTATTCTTTAAAGCTGTATTCTTCTTTTGCTCTATTCATTCCTCCCTTTAAACTGTTCACAGGAGGCCCCTTAGTATCTCTTGCAGAATTGGTTTGGTTTTTATGAATTCTTTGAGGCTTTCTTTTTCTGGGAAGCTCTTTATTTCTCCTTCAATTTTAAACGTTAGCCTTGCTGGATAAAGTAGTCTTGGTTGTAGGTTCTTGTTCTGCATTACTTTGATTATTTCTTGCCATTCCCTTCTGGCCTCAAGTGTTTCTGTTGAGAAGTCCGATGTCATCCTTATGGGGGCTCCTTTGTAGGTGATAGTCTTTTTTTCTCTAGCAGCTTTTAAAATTTTTTCTTTATCTATTAGCTTTGGTATTTTAACTATGATGTGTCTTGGTGTAGATTTTTTTGGGTTTCTCCTTAATGGAGTTCTGTGTGCTTCTGGAATGTGTGGAGTGTTTCCCAGCCTTAATTTAGGAAAGTTTTCTGCTATGATTTGATTGAACAATGTTTCCATTTCCTGTCCTCTCTCCTCTTCTTCAGGCACCCCTATGATGCGAATGTTGTTTCTCTTCATGTTGTCACAAAGCTCCCTTAGAGTTTCCTCACATTTTTTAAGTCTCTTTTCCTTTTACTTCTCTGCTTCTGTGTCTTTGTTTATTGTGTCCTCTAACTCGCTTATTCGATCCTCAGCGTCATCCATCCTGCTTTTAATTCCTTCCATTGTGGTCTTCAGTCAGTTCTGATACTGTATTTGTCATTTCTGTCTGATTCTTTCTTATTATTTCAATTTCATTTTTTATACTTGTTATCCCTCGAGGCCAGGGCCCTTCTGCGCAGGGTCAGAAACCAAGGTTTATTGGGGCGGGCGTGTTTGCTGGCTTCCGCCGAGCTGCGTACTTCCGCTCATCCCGGACTCTACCCCGCCCCCGCGTTCGGAGCCCGCTCGAGCACGTATGAATGCTATCTGGGGTTTCTCCGGCCGGGCGGGGTTAGTAGCGTGGGCTCAGCTGCGAGCCTCCACTTGTCTCGGGGTCCACCCCGTTCCCGCGCTCGGAGCCCGCTCGCGCACGTATACTGGCCAACCGCGTTTTCTCCGGCCCGGGGGTGGGGGGTGGGGGGTGGGGGTGGCGCGACTGGTAGCGTCAGCTCAGCCACGAGCCCCTGCCCGTCCCTGGTCCCAGCCCGGTCCCCGCGGTCAGGGCCGGCTTGCGCAGGGCCTGCCCGTTCCTGGCCTCCCGCTTTGTCCCCGTAAGTGGGATTAAAGGCGGGCCCGCAGCTTCTGGACCGCTTTCGCGGTCCCCTCTGACCCTCTGGGCTAGACCGATCTCCCACCGACTTGGCCTCTGCCCGCACCGACAGAACCGCCTTTCAGCGTCCTGCCGCCCCAAAACCTTAAGCAGCCCTCAGCAGAGTAGGAAGGGACCTAATACTCCACACTGTAGGCCTGGGAGCTCCCTCACTTGTTTCACAGCTCAATACTGTCCAAACGCCTCTTCTAGGCTCTAGGACTGGAGGCTGGGGCTTGGTTCCTGGGACCCAGGTCCCTCCCTCTCCGCCAATCTCTCCTCCCGCCACGCGGGTCTCTCCGGGCTGCCGTTTGCTCTGGGGAGCTGGGCAGCCCTCTTCGCGTTTTCGCTATTCCTACCAGTCTCAATGTGGCTTCTTCTGTGTTCCTTGGTTGAAGAGTCCACTTAGTTTTGTTCAAAGTTGGTTTATCCCGGTGATGGTTCTTAAAATTGAGTTGTAATCCACTTTGGTTCTGGGAGTTGGAAGTTGGTACGTCCGCCTACTCCGTCGCCATCTTGCTCCCCCTAGGGGTCCTTAGCATGGAAAGAACTAAGACTGAAATGTTTGAGAACTGCTGTCATATGAAAGCACTATGCAGATGTGTGGTGACATTGGTAGTTTATTAAGAAGACTGAGGCTATCTGAACCCTCCAACATGCGAACAGTCACTGTGGGCACTGATTGCTCATGGCACACTCCAGCTCAGGTAAGGTTGCTTATTCTAGGCTGCAAGATGATCTCTGAACCGTCTACAGTTGTCTGCAACTTCATGTGTTGTTCATGCATCTGTTTTTTTTTTGTTTTTTTTTATAAAAAGTTGGGAATTTTCGCATTGTTCAGACACTCGGGAGATCTTAAAAGAAGCACAGCTGTAGGAATTGTTAATGTCCGCTGGCTGTACTCTGTCTCTGAGAGGAGTAGCGATAAAGTAAAATGGAGACACCTGAGAGGAAATGCAAAGTTGTGCAGTGCTCCTAGTTTAGTGGCCTGGCTTGGTCATCCCTTGATTTCTTTCGTCTTTACTTCTCTGCCATACAAAGGTGTGAGACTTGAGCCAGCTTCTTGAGGCACTGGGTTCTAGAAGGGCTTTCTCTCAGTCCTTATCCTGCCTTTATTGTCTTTCTGGGCCTCCTCACACTCAGGGTGGTAGGACGTGGTAGGACAGAAAGAACCAAGATCGGGGTATGGATCAGAAAGGGTCCAGAGACTGGCTGGTGTCTTCACGAGTTGGGCACTATACAGAGAGACCAGAAGATAGTATCCAGAGTTTTTTAGAGTACCAGAGCTGGTGTACTAATCAGGGTTTGATCAGATTCCTGGCACCGGAAGATCAATGTTTAGGGACAGATGTTCAGCCTCTTTCTGTCTCTGTCTTGGACACTAGCAGGGAGCAGGTAGTTGAGTGCTTGCAGAAATTACTACTTCATATTTTCTGCTGCAGTTTTTAAAGTTAGCATCTGTTAGTCATAACATTTAAGTGCTCTAAAACCATTCCAATTATAGCTCTCTACTGCTTCTTATTTTTTGAAGTTAATATAAATGGAAAACTCATATCTTACTTATTTTTTCCGTATTTCCCCAGTTTCACTTAATTCTTTTATTGAATATATACAGAGTAAGGAAAAGGTGGGTTTATAGTTGTTTGTGTGGAAAATAATACAATAATAAATAATACAAGGATAAACTGTTTCATAAACTCATAACTGCAAACCTACTTTTGCCCCACCCTGTTTGTATATATTACAGTTTTATGTAAGCACTGTATATTTACTTAATAAGGTTTAAATATCCAATTGGGTAATTTTACAACATTCAGAGGTCTCCCCTCTATTTAGGTAAAAACTTTAACAACAAAATACATACTTTATGCTGGGCATTTTGTCATGTGGTTTAATGTATAGCACTATCATGAACTTTACTGCCACAACTATCTTCTCTGTTTGTTTCACTTTAAAAAATAATTTGATAAAATAGTATATTCTCAAGAAACAATATAAAAAATGTATTGAATATCATTTATTCAAAACTAAAATCTTCTGAAATTTTCTATTATGATATGATATTTAAGATTACTAATTTTGTGTAGATTTATAAAATGAATGTTATACTGTTGGGATTTTGTGATATGAGCAAGTTTATATAAGTTAAATTCAATCAATGAAACAAAAATCTCCCTTTATTGTTGTTATAACTATCACTTTCAGTTGAGGGAGCACTTGGAGGTAACCCAAGACTGTAAAATGCTATCTACATGTTAGTAGCATCTTGTAAAAATTGTAATACATTTAGTTTGATTAAACTCTTTTCATTAAATTTTAATATGCTATGTGTTATGTATTTCAGAAACTCCAGAAAGGAACTTAATGATATACGATTTGAGTTTACTCCAGGAAGAGGTGAGTTTTAATTGAAATTATTATTCTATTGCTACAAAAAACATTTCAGAAATTGATTACAAGCACATGTTTATAATTTACTATTCATAAATGCTTTCTCTCAAAACAAAAATGGAAAGAGGGAGGTAGGGAGGAGGGGAGGAAGGGCTTATGGTAATTGTAGGGAATCCAAACTGAAACACTACTGACTATCTGAACTCCAGTGGCATGTACTATATGTATGTGTATGTATGTATATAAGTTAAGCATATTAGCTCAACTATTAGGGGAAGTACTTGCGTGGTGATGCAGGGCCTAGAAGATATTATCACGAGTGCCGTGAGAAGCATATAGCAGTTCTAATGAGAGTTGACCAGCAAACAGTGATATGCAAAAAGGTAACATACTTGGCCCGTGTACTCGGTTCAGGTTACACAAAGCCTGTGCCTCTGTTTGCTGCGGGCACAACTGGTAAGCTTGGAGGGAATGATGCCTGTCTTGAAGCTGAACACAATTTAGTATTTTAAATAGTTATTAAACAGTTTAAGGGCAAAACTGCTTGCTTTTTTCAGCTCCTGGTTGCCTGGAAGTCATAGAACCATGGCATATAGTTCTATCACCTGGCAAGAGGTGATTTTGGTTAGTTAATTACAAGTAATATATATGAATAGGTTTCAGAGACCACAAGACTAGTTGTTCAACAAAAGTTATTGTTTCCACTCTGGTATATAACCAAAACAACCTGGAGAAGTGAAAATAAGACACAAATGCTAAGGCTGTAACTGTTATCCCTCATCTCTGGTTTCAGAGTTTCATGTACATGAAAACAGCCTTGATGTCTATATTGGATATTGTTCTAAAATACATTCGTCTTCTACATTTGAATGTATTAAAATATAAGCTAAATAACATTGCATTTTATGTATTAGATCTGCATATAAATTTGGATTGGTTAAAAAATAAATTGTATTTGCTATAATTTTGCAAACTCTGAAGTACAAGACTTTCTTTTCTTTTTTAATTTATTGGGATGGCATTGCTTAACTGCCTAACCTCCTTACTGTTATCACCTGCAAGAGAACACAAACTCAGATACTTAGGGGAGCCAAAGTTAATGGTGGGGACTTCAGGAAACTAGAGAGTTTTGTCTAAATACATGCAGGTTCGGATTTAAAAAACACTGCCAGCCAAACAAAATATGTTCCAGGGGCCAGTAGCCATGAACTCACTGGCTCTGATCTGCAGTTCCTTGTAAGCACCGAGATCTAATGATTCCCTTTATATTTGATATAAACTAACATTTGAAGCACCTTTCACAAAATAATGTAATTAAAGACCTAATGAATTTGCCAATTAATCTTTCTGAAAACATTTATCTCTGACAGTTTAGAGTCAGTGTGTGAAATTATACAGTGCCAGTTACTGTTATCAAAAAGCTATCTATTTTGTCATAATATAAAAATACTGACCAGTCAATGCATTGATAAAAATCTAGTAATTATGTAATAAATGTTTCAAGTACAGTAAGTGAAAGAACAGATTCTCATTTTAAGGTTTGTTCTTTTCCTCTGATTGTTTAATACCGACAATGGCAATAAAAATCAATTTTAATCTAAAGAGCTAACAAAGAAATGCATTTCTGAGCAGAGGATTCTGGGGGCTAAGACAACCCTGTGAACGTTTTCTGGCCCTTTGTGCTGGCTGGGGCAGCCTCGTTTGTCATAGTTAGATGCAGTGTCTCTGCTTTGGTTGCCTAGACAGATGCCATAGCATTAACTTCTAGATGATAGCCGACCCTCCCTGGACAGCAAACACAGGTCCGGTAGTTACAGAAACACCATGGCTAGATTGCTGTACCTGTGTGATCACCGATGCTGTCTGTGTGTCAGACATTGTCTGCACACCCTCTGTGCATGCACACCACGGGTGTGCTATGTCTGTGATGTATCTACACAGAAACACAGAAGATACAACACAAACGTCTCCAGTATTCTCTGTCCTCCTTTCAGGGCAAGCCCTTTGTGTTTATTATGTTGGAAGCCAGAGCATATATGATTATTTAACTTGTTTACACATCAGGAATGTTAAGCAGCTTAAAGAAAAATAAGTTACCACTTACCTTTATATTTCTGTTCTAAACTATTACTGACATATTACTTTCTGCACATAAAATAACTGCTTAATGGTGCGCGTGCGAGTGTGTGTGTGCGTGTGCGCACACGCACACACACACACACACACACACACACGACATTTCCATTCATGGCCAGCCAGCCTGAGCTGTTTGCAATCTTTATATGACTTATTTGATGCCCAGGAATCCTGAAAACAATAGCAGATGTTGTACACTTTAACCTTTGTGAATGTCATTTGCTTTGGTTCTGTTGGAGGGCTAGCCCTAGCTGTGGCTTTGTTTGTTCTATTTTCAACTACGTACTGTGATTATAGCTCCTTCCTCAAGCCCAGAGTCTTACTGATTCTTTAGAGATGATGGTAACACATTCAGATGCTTTCACAGATGACCATTCTATAGAAATATAATGACTGTCTGCTGTGTGCCCTAATAAGCCCTTTAGTTTAATAGGCTGCATTTCCTGAAGTTTGCAGTGCATCCAGAAAGTTAGAGATTGTGAGGCGGAATGTTGTAGCCAACCTCATAAGTCCAAGTTACATTCAGAGTAGAACCTTTCTTTATGCTACCCTTGGCTTCATGATAAGGGATCATTTGATTCCTAAGGGAATTTTACAAAGTGTTTCCTAGCAATAAGGACAAAGCCCAAGATAAGCCTACCTTATATAGAATTTTATTTTTTATCATTTTTTATTTTTCAATTACAGTTTACATACAATATTATTATTAGTTTCAGATATACAGCCCAGTGATTAGTTTAGTAAGATTTCTTTGTGTTTATTTTCAATTTTATTTTATTTCATTCATTATGAAATAGAACGAATAAAATGATAGAATGCCACAATTTCTTGGCAGTAGAAAGAATGGACATTGGCTCTCAGAGTTTTATTGGAGATCGGGGAATTTGGGCCATGCAAGAAAGTGAGAAAGAGAATGCACCGAGTGTAAGATGCCTCTCAGGTGTCTTCACTGCTCCATCATTTTCACCATCTTATTTATTGAGTAATTACTGTGTGTCAGACACCAGGCTGAGCTCTGTAAAGCCCAAGAATTAGTAAAGAGAATTTTTCCTCCAGTTACATGCTCACATGTGTGTGCACACACACTCACATTGTTACAACATCTAAATCACAGGTTAGGCAAGGAGGAACTGTGTTGAGGGCAGCCCCTGGCACAGCAAACTGCAGTTCAGTTTAGATGCTTGTTTAATTCAACAGCTATACCAGTGGTTCTGAAAGTGTGCGCCAGGGCGTACTGGTATGCCCTAGAAGATTTTCAGGTGCACCCTATATTCCAGAGAAATATGTTCCTGTTGGGGACCAAAAACCCAACACGGTTTTTGGAGTTTAGATTTTTGGGGAACAAAGGTGTGGGGAATTGGCTGTATGCTGACAGTCTGCCCAACCCCCCACCTCACTTGCCTGACTAGGTTGCAAAAGGCTGTTAAGCTGTGGTGCTGGGTTGTTTACACTACCCCCATGTTCCCTGGAAAGACTGGAGGCAAGTTTCTTCTATCCTTTTTTTGGTATAAAGTTAAGATGATATGTATGGTGGGGGTTTGGATTGATGATTAAACATAAGGAATTGTCTCTTGAAGCCTTTTGGATTTCTATAAAAGAAGAATATGTGGCAATATCTAAAAAAGCATTGAACATTTTACTACAATTTTCAACATCCTATTTATGTGAATTAGGATTTTCTACCCTCAACACAATTAAGAGTAAAAAGAGAGGAATTCTTCAATGTATTGATGAGAAAATGAGTTTACCTTTCAAATATATGCCCAAACATTGAAGAAATGGCTAGGACACATCAGGCTCATGTTTCTCATAAACACAAGAATGAAAAAACTTAACACATTCTCACTGGGACCTGCTGAATTTACTAAATCTTAACTAAGAATGTATGTGTGTCTCTCCCCCCCCCCCCATATATATATGTAAAGATAACTTTTTTGTAATTTTTTTATTTTTAACCTTTTTTATGAATTCCAAAAAGCCTAACTCAAAAAATGTAACATAAAAATGTTTCTTAATGTCAGAATAAATTTAATTTTGTCATATTTATTTTGTTTAATTACCATAAAACTATGCTTGGACTTTATATATATATATTTAATATTTGACTTAATTATTATAACATATTTCTTAGAAATCTGTATATAGTGCGCCTACAATTATTTGTAGGATTTTAAATGTGCCCAACTTCAAAAAGTTTGAGAACCACTGGGCTATACTTCCACATTTTCGCTGACTCTAGAAGACACTTAAAGTCAAATGTTCATTTAGGTTGTTATTGGCTGCTGAGCTGGGTATTTTTATCCAGCTACAGCTCTGGATGTTTGTGAGAATATCAGAAGGCCGTGGGAACCATGTCACATCTCTTATAAAAACATAGAAATTCACAATGGTTCTTTTGAGCACATTGCAGATTGTCAGTTTCTCTTTACAAGGTGTTCACGCAGACATCTCACTATAATGTTAATTCATAGCCTTTTAATTAAGTAATTTCAGTCATATTCACTTGCTACAGCCTATTCCGGCCCATCTTTATGAGATTGTTAAAACCATTGAGCACTATATTCTTTATTCAACACGTTTCTAAGAAAATGAGTCTGTTGTTATCAAGTGATCAGTCATGTTAAAGGAATGTCTTAATAGCATATATTTAAGTAGCTCATCTTAATAGTCCAACAACTATAAGGTTGTATCAGATTCTACCTGTTCAACCTTTGCCATAAATTTTGACTCAGTAGATACGATTAACAAAAAAGGATTGATGGTAACTGGAATGGACCTTGGAAAGAAGGAAGAGCAGCACCGTGGGACCAGCTATGATAACTTCTAGGGGTGCACTTGAGGGTTAGAGAGTAGCCAAAGGGTAGAAGTTACCTGGTTCACCAAAAAGGAAACAAAAACTTTCTATAACTTCTTTTAAATAAATAGCAAGATGCAAATTGTACACAGCAATAATTTTTCCTCCTGATAGAATCTGAATTGTTGAATCAAAACACATGTGGGTGTCTTTTGTAAATTAAAAAATATATATTTTGCATTGTACCAGGCTGCCGATTTTTATGTATTTATTTATTTTGGGTTACTAATACATATTCATTTCATATTTGAACAGATACGGCAGATGGTGTGTCTCAGGAGCTCTTCTCTGCTGGCTTGGTTGATGGCCATGATGTAGTTATAGGTAAATCATTTTTTAGTATGCAGTGTCATTTTATTAATATATCAAATGGAAATGTGTTTAGAAATGTTTTCTTAAAGAAATAATGTAACCTATGGATTTTTGAAAATTTGTTTTTGAATTCTCATCCTTTTTGCCTAGAGGAAGTATATTTAAAGAGTCATATCTAATTTTTTTTTAAAAAAGCTCTTAATGTAGTTCTGTCTCATTTATCTGGATGTGATTTAGCCAATAAGGAACCTCACTTGTTGGAAACATAACAAAGAAACTAGAAGTAAGGCCCCATAGTCTGTGACATAGCTATAAATTCTGTATACCAAAGTATGGGAACCTCAGAGATCCTTTTATGAGAGTTTCTCTGTTCTTTCTTTGGACACAGTTCTAATAAACTTAGATGTTAGTTTTTATGACCCTGAGCAAAATGCCTCCTAAAATCTTAAGTTGATCTTAAAGATCATTCAGGCCAGTTTTGTTATTGTGTAGACAAGGAAGCAGTCCTAAAGTGAGTCAGGACCATGCTGCTGGATTGTGGCAGACCCACTTCACTTTGAGACTGTGATTCTTTCTGCCACTTCTAGAATCAAAAGAGAGTTCCATGGAGAGCAGGCAGCCTGTTAACTAACAGATATTGATAGGAGGAAGAAATGACTGGAGGCCTCCTGACAAGGCAAAGGAGGCAGAAAAGCTGTAAGAGGCAGACATTGCCATCTAAGGAAAAGTATAGCTTGATTCTACTGAGGGGAAGAGTGAATAGCTCCACGTTCCTCGGCACATTCTTGGTTATGAAGATTTTATCATCTAGTTTGTTGCTGGATACCGTATTTGTAATGATGTTCCTGAGTAAAACAGGTTAGTTAACATATTAATTATGACATTATAGTAATTATACTGTGAGTTATAATAATACTACATTTGAGAAATACATATGCTTGAAATGAATTGGGCCCTTAAATATGTTTTAACTAAGAAACATGACTTACTCAAAATAAGTCCTTCCCCAGTAATGCTGGAGTGTCTGACTGTGAGGGATTTTGAAGCAGGTATACCACCCATCAGAATAATTTATTCCTGGAAATTCTATAATTGGTCATTATAAAGTGAGTTATTTTGTTTAAATCAGAGTAACGGAGTTTCTAGTAGGAGATTAGAATTCTGGCTAGAAAATCAGTATCTAATATGTTATTGATATACAAACTATTTCCTAAATGTAAGAATACAAAAACATCTTTGTAATTAGAAAAATATTAAGCTTTTTTCTATTTATTCTATGGGAAGTGTACACATTGATTTCACAAGGAAGCTCTGATTCCTTTGCCAAGTGGTGCATAAATAAGGAATTAAGGTATTTTAAAGGAAACTGTTTATGTGTATCTCCTTATATAGGCTTTTATTCCCACTTTCCTTTAAAAGCTTATGAGTCCTCGTGGCCAACAGAGCTTTTAGCTAAGTTTTCTGACCTGAGTAAAAATGTCAGTTTAACTTTGGTCTCTACTATAAATTCCATATCAGATAGCTTTATGTTAATAGTTTCTAGGTAAAATAATAGATGAAAATAATAATCAAAAAAACTTCTTTTAAATACCTACTAATGACTCCTATTCGGCAAGAATTTGAGGATCAAATCTATTGATTTGAGTTTATCTTGGCAGTTGTTGGGGAACATGGAGAATGAAAGAGATCCATGAAAAATTATTATGTTACTTTTTTTTGTTGTTTTAAAATTTTATTTAGAAAATTGACTTTAACAGGGTGACATTGATCAGTAAGAATACGTAGGTTTCATATGAACATTTCTACAGCATTTGAACTGTTGATTATGTTGTATACCCATCACCCAAAGTCAAATCATTTTTCATGGCCGTATATTTGTCCCTCTTTAGACACTCCCCCAAAACCCCATTTATTCAAGTCTCCTTCCCCCTCCCCCATGTTCCTTTTTCTCTGGTAACCCCTTAACTTTTATCTATGTCCAGAAGTCTCAGATTTACAATATCCCACCTGTGTGTGAAATCATACAGTTCATAGCCTTTTCTGACTTATTTCACTCAGTATAAATGTTCTCGAGGTTCATCCATGTTGTTGTAAATGTCACTGTATCATCATTTCTGATCGCTGAGTAGTATTCCATAGTATATATGTACCACATCTTTTTTATCCAATCTTCTGTCCAAGGACACTTTGGTTGTTTCCATGTCTTGGTCACTGTGAAAAATCCTGCAATGGACATGGGGGTGCACGTGTCTTTACGTACAAATGTTTTAGAGTTTTGGGGTATATACCCAGTAGAGGGATTGCCGGGTCATATGGTAGTTCTATTCTTAATTTTTTGAGGAACCACCATACTTTCTTCCATAATGGTTGTACTACTTTACATTCCCACCAACAGTGGATAAGGGTTCCTTTTCCTCCACAGCCTCTCCAACACTTGTTATTACCTGTCTTGTTGATAATAGCTAATCTAACAGGTGTGAGGTGGTATCTCATTGTAGTTTTTTGTTTGTTTGTTTGTTTTTATTACAGAGAGAGAGAGAAAGAGTCAGAGAGAGGGATAGATAGGGACAGACAGACAGGAATGGAGAGAGATGAGAAGCATCAATCATCAGTTTTTTGTTGTGGCTCTTTAGTTGTTCATTGATTGCTTTTTCATATGTGCCTTGAACGGGGGCTACAGCAGACTGAGTAACCCCTTGCTCAAGCCAGCAACCTTGGGTCCAAGCTGGTGAGCTTTTTTGCTTAAGCCAGATGAGCCCATGCTCAAGCTGGTGACCTCAGGGTCTCGAACCTGGGTCCTCCACATCCCAGTCTGATGCTCTATCCACTATGCCACTGCCCGGTCAGGCTCATTGTAGTTTTGATTTGCATTTCTCTAATAGCTAGCTAGCAAAGATGAGCATCTTTTTATATATCTGTTAGCCATTTGTACGTCCTCTTGGGAGAAATGGCTGTTCAGGTCCTCTCCCCATTTTTTAATTGGCTTGTTTGCTTGTTTGTTGCTAAGCTTTGTGAGTTCTTTCGATATTTTGGATATTAACCCCTTATCAGAGCTGTTGTTTGCAATATCATCTCCCCTTTAGTTGGCTGCCTATTTGTTTTGTTGTCAGTTTCTTTTGCTGTGCAGAAGCTTCTTAGTTTGTTATAGTCCCATTCATTGATTTTTGCTTTTACTTCCCTGCCTTTGGGGTCAAATTCTTAAATTGTTCTCTACGGCCAAGGTCCATGAGCTTAATACTTATGTTTTCTTCTATGTAATTTACAGTTTTAGGTCTTATATCTATGTCTTTGGTCCATTTTGAATTTTTTGAATTAATTTTTGTGCAGATAGACAAATTAGTCAAGTTTCATTCTTTTGCATGCGATTTTCCAATATTTCCAGCACCATATTGAAGAGGTTTCTTTTTCTCTATTGTGTGTTCTTTGCTCTTTTGTCAAAGATGATTTATCCATATATACATGGTTTTAGTTCTAGGCACTCGATTCTGTTCCATTGGTCTGTATATCTGTTTTTCTGCCAATACCATGCTGTCTTGATTATCGTGGCTCTATAGTATAATTTGAAGTAAGATAGTGTGATATCTCTGGCTTCATTCTTTTTCCTCAGGATTATTGTGTTGTTTTTTTTTTTATGATTCCATACAAACCTGGTAATTTTCTGTTCTATTTTTTTAAAAGAATGATATTTGGATTTTGATTGGGATTACATTAAATTTGTATATTGCTTTGGGTAATATGGCCATTTTAACTATGTTGATTCTTTCAATCCATGAACATGGAATATTTTTCCATTTCATTGTATCTTTTTCAATTTCTTTGAATAATGTTTTGTAGTTTTCAGTATATAGGTCCTTCTCATCCTTTGTTAAGTTTATTCTTAAGTACTTTATTTTGTTGTTGCAGTTGTAAAAGGAATTTTTTTTTTTAGTTCATTTTGCGAAGTTTCATTGTAGGCATATAGAAAAGCAGTAGACTTTTGTATATTGATTTTGTATCCTGCGACTTTACTGTATTGGTTTATTGTTTCTGTTAGTATTTTATTGGAGTCTTTGGGGTGTTCTATGTACAGGATCATGTCATCTGAAGAAAGTGATACCTTTACTTCTTTTTCCCCCAATATGAATGCCTTTTATTTCTTTCTCTTGCCTGATCGCTCTGGCTAAAACTTCCACAACTATGTTGAATAAGAGTGGAGAGAGTCAGAAGCCCTTGTCTCGTTCCTGATTTTAGAAGAAAAGCTTTCATTTATTCACCATTTAGTTTGATATTAGCTGATGATTTGTTATATATGTCCTTTATTATGTTGAGAACTTTTCTTCTACTCCGATTTTATTGAGTATTTTAAACATAAAGGGATGCTGTATCATATTGAATGCCTTTTCTGCATCTGTTGATATGATCATATGGCTTTTTTTCTTTGTTTTTTTTATGTGGTATATTTCGTTGATAGATTTCTATATGTTGAACCATCCTTTTTTTTTTTTTTTTGGTGACAGAGACAGAGGGACAGACAGGGACAGACAGGCAGGAAGGGAGAGAGATGAGAAGCACCAATTCTTGGTTGTGGCACCTTAGTTGTTCATTGATTGCTTTCTCATATGTGCCTTGACTGTGGGGCTACAGCGAGCAAGGGCCCTTGCTCAAGCCAGTGACCTTGGGCTTTAAGCCAGCAAACTTTGATCTCAAGCCAGCGACCTTTGCACTCAAGTCAGCAACCATGGGGTCATGTCTATGATCCCACGCTCAAGCCAGTTACTCTGCACTCAAGTTGGTGAGCCAGAGCTCAAGCTGGATAAGCCCGTGCTCAAGCTGGCAACCTCAGGGTTTTGAACCTGGGTCTTCCACATCCCAGTCCAACACTCTATCCATTGTGCTACCACTTGGTCAGGCTTTACATCTTATTCTTTTTCACCTCTTCATCTATTCCCCTTCCTACCTTTCTGTTAAACATTAGTTTCTTCTCTATCAGTCTGTTTTGTTTGTTTATTTCGATTTTTATATTTAGATTTTACTTAGTATAAGTGAAGCCATCAAGTATTTGTCTTCCTCTGTCTGACCTATTTTACTTAGCATAATACCCTCTAGGTTCATCAGTGTTGTCACAAAAGAAAGATTTATTTCTTTCTATGGATGAGTAGTATTCAATTATATATACATATGTTTGAGTGTGTGTGTATGTGTATAGATATGTATCTATATATCACATCATCTTTTTCTACTCATCTATTGATGGACACCTAGGTTGCTTCCATATCTCGAATGTTGTAAATAATGCTACAGTGTACATAGGGATACATGTATCTTTTTGAAATAGTGTTTTGTTTTCTTCCAAAAGTGGAATTGCTGGGTCATGGTAGTTCTATTTTTAATTTTTTGAGCAACCTCCATACTATTTTTTATTGTATCTGCCCCAGTTAATGATCCCACCAAGAGTGTATAAGGGTTTCCTTATACACTCCCTTCTCATCAGCACTTGTTACTTGTTTACTTTTTGATAACTGCCATTCTGACAGGTATGAGGTGGTATCTTATTATGGTTTTGATTTGCATTTCCCTGATGATTAATGATGTTGAGCATCTTTTCATATGTTTATTGGTCATTGGTATGTCTTCTTTGAAGACATTTACTTAGGTTTTCATCCCATTTTTAATTGGATTATTTGTTTTTTGCTATTGAGTTATATGAGTTTTTTAATATCTTTTGGATAATAATGCTTTGTTGGATGTATGATTTGCAAATATTTTCCCCCATTTAGTAAGTTGCCATTTTGTTTTGTTGATGGTTTTCTTCACTGTGCCAAAGATTTTTAGTTTGATAAAGAAATTTGCTGTGTTTCTGTGCACTAATAATAAGTAATCAGAGAGAAATTAAGAAAAGTTTTATTTACAATAAAATCAAAAAGAATAAAATAATTAGGAATAAATTTAACCAAGGAGGTGAAAGACCTGTACCTGTACTCTGAAAGCCAAGTTGGAGATATCACAAACTCTAATTTCAAACTATACTGTAAAGTTATAGTAATCAAAGCAGTATAATACTGGAACAAAAACAGACACATAGAACAATGGAACAGAAAAGAGAGCTCAGAAATAAGCTCACATTTATATCATCAATTAATCTACAACAAAGGAGGCAAGAATATACAATAGAAAATGACAGTCTTTTCCATAAATAGTGCTAGGAAAACTGAGCAGATACATGTAGAAAAAATGAAACTGGACCACTTTCTTAAATACAAAAATAAACTCAAAATGGATTAAAGACTTATGTGTAAGATCTGAAACCATAAAACTCCTAATGGAAAACTTTGAGTAAATTCTTTGACATAAGTCTTAGCCATAATTTTTCTGGTTGTCTCCTCTAATACGGAAAATAAAAATAAACAAATTAGTTGTGAGTTTTTAAAGGTGGAAATTAAGGCATACTTTATGTACAACTTATTGGGTGTGTTTTCAGTACAGGCATAACCAGAGAACTTTTATTTTTATATGATTTAATTACCTATTATTCAACGTTTTTTTAATTTTGCCCTTTTTTCCCTTTTAGAAGAGCTAAACTGTAGTGTTGGAGTAAGACCAAGTATGAGGTCTTTTTTATTGAGTAGCATTAGAGATGCCTGATAGAGATATCACACCTAAGGGTTACAAAGAACATTTATATATTTCATTTCATCATCCCATTGATTCTGTAAGGTAGAGAGAACAGATTGTTTTAAATCAGTATTTTATGGATGAAATGGAGAGGCCAAATGAAGTTTCTTGGATATTGTAACTTATCATGATCCATTAATTTGGATCTTTTAACTCCAAGCCTAGAGTAAAACCCTGACCTCTCTGTACAATTAATCTGATATCTTCAGCCTTGAAAAATAGGTCCAGATATATTTAGATGATGGTCATTTTGTGTCTCCTGGTTTTAAAAAAAAATAGCTTGTGCTTCCTTACTTGATTTTCCTGCATGAGTAGATGATTTTATTTTCATTGTTGACTACTTGACAAACAGATAAAATATGTTTTATTGTCTCCTCTAACCTATCTCAGCAATTCTCTGCTCTCTGCTTATTGTCTATTTTCATCTTACTGAAATTGTCCCTCCAGAATATAAATATATTTTTATTTCTCACATCCTAAAAATATCCCCTCCTGCCTACCCTCTCCTAACAGCTAACCTCCTCAAAAGAGTCGCACCTCCTGACTTCAATTTTTTTCTACCACTGTCTCTTGAACCCACCCCAGTCAGGCCTTTGACCTCCCATGTCCTTACCAATTGTTCTTTCAAAGCCATATCTGGGTAGAGCACTGCCTGGCTGATGACAAGACAAATACAAAGATTGGTTAGA
This sequence comes from Rhynchonycteris naso, assembly GCA_037038555.1. Taxonomy (NCBI): domain Eukaryota; kingdom Metazoa; phylum Chordata; class Mammalia; order Chiroptera; family Emballonuridae; genus Rhynchonycteris; species Rhynchonycteris naso. The sequence continues at coordinate 67,039,261 of CM072997.1, forward strand.
GTGGAGAGAGAAGGTAAGTGGCCATTGAATGACTGCCATATCCCTAAATCCAGTGACTGATTCTCAGTTCTAATCTTACTTGACCTGTCAGCAGCATTGGGCATAGTTGGCATTGGCTGGCCATGTAATAAGTTTTCTCATTTGATTTTTAAGATTCTGTTCTCCTTATGTTCTCTTATGATTCTGGTGTTTCCTTCTCATTTCTCTGACCTCTGAATATTGACATGTCTGAGGACTCTTTCCTCAGGTCTCTTCTCTTTTCCCTAAGCGCTTACTCCTTGACAATCTCATCCAGTTTCATAGTATTAATACCTTTACATTCTCTATCTCCCAAATTTCTATCTCCAATGCAGACCTCTCTTTTGTTATTAAACTTCTTTTTTTAATTTTATTCATTTTAGAGAGGAGACACAGAGTGGAGAGAGAGAGAGAGAGAGAGAGAGAGAGAGAGAGAGAGAAAGAGAAAGGGGGGAGGAGCTAGAAGCATCAACTCCCATATGTGCCTTGACCAGACCAGTGCAGGGTTTTGAACTGGTGACCTCAGTGTTCCCAGGTCGAGACTTTATCCACTGCGCCACCACAGGTCAGGCCAGACCTCTCTTTTGAATCCCAGACTTATATCCAGCTCACGTTTTGATGTTTTCACATAGAAGGCTAATAGGCATTCCAAATTTAATTAACATCTCCAAAATCCAGGCACTTGGGTTTCCTGCCAACCTGCCTGTCCAGTGGCTCTACACTCTAGGTTAATGTCAGCTCCATCTTTTCAGTGTTCTGCCAAAAACCTATGAGTTGTCCTTAACTTTCTCTTTTACCTGAAATCCAGTTGATCTGAATGTACCCATGATCCAGCCTTTACTCACCATCTAGCTTCCTGCCCTGCTTGAAGTCCCTCTCATCTCAGCTGAATTGCATTTGTCTCTTCACTGGTCTCCCTGCTTCTGTCCTTGCCTCCCTTCACCTTGTTCTTGTCTCAGCGGCCAGAAAGAGCCAATCCAGCAAGAACACACTATAGCTCCATTTATATGAAATGACCAGAATATGGAAACCCATAGAATCAGAAAGTAGGTTAGTGGTTGCCAGGTCCTGAGGAACAGGTGGGAAAGGGAAGTAACCATTAATACGTATGGGTTTCTTTTGGGGGTGATGAAATGTTCTGGAATTCAAAATGGAAATGGTTATACAATCTTCTGACTGTACTGAAAACCAGTGAATTGTGCACTTTTAAAGGGTGAATTTTATGACATGTGAATTATATTTCAAGGAAAGTAAGCCAAATCACATTAATGCTTGAAATAAAACTCTCTAATGGCTTTCCATCCCCTATATGATCTGTCCCTGTCGTCTCTCAGACCTCCTGCCTCTCTCCATTCTACCACTTGCTAATTCTACCCCAGCCACCCTGGCCTCTGGACTTCCTGTTCTCGCTGCAGGGCACTCCTTCCCCGGACATAGGATGCTTCTCCTTAAAACACTTAAATAATGGCCTGACCTGTGGTGGCGCAGTGGATAAAGCGTCGACCTGGGAACACTGAGGTTGCCAGTTCAAATCCCTGCACTGGTCTGGTCAAGGCACATATGGGAGTTGATGCTTCCAGCTCCTCCCCCATTTCTCTCTCTCTCTCTCTCTCTCTCTCTCTTTCTCTCTCACTCACTCTGTGTCTCCTCTCTAAAATGAATAAAATAAAAAAAAAACCAAACACTTATATACTGCCTCACAGGAAGGGTTCTTCCCTGACCAGGCTAGTTAAAATTATTTTTTACCTAGTCTCTCCTCATCTAATAGGCTGTATGTTTTATTTGTTTTTACTAAGTATACTGAGTTTTCCCCTGAGAGTCACTTTCTTAAAGGTCGGATTTCTATCTGCTTGGCTAACTGCTTCGGCTCCCGTGCCCTGAACTGTGTTTCCCATTGTAGGCAACCCATCAACTTCATTCTGAAGTACACAGATACTTTATAACATTTCCTTCAGAAACCGACTCTGTGGAATAGAAGAGTCTAGGATTTTAAGAATCGCACTTTTGAGAGTACAGAATTCAAGTAGCATTTTATAAATATGAAATACGTTCACTTGACAAAAGCCGTGCCTGAAAAAGTCCAATTCAGCTTAGAATGTGGGATTGTAAAGGTTTGAGTGATTTCTTGTATGTGCATTTTTTCACCTTCCATAATAGAAAGCAAATAACATTTAAATAGATTTTAAATCTCTTTTTTTTTTCCCATCAGAATTTTCTTTTGAATTGGAGTAAATGCTTAAAGGCAACATGACAAACCTGAAAAGTAAAAGCAATAAGATATATTATGGAGCAGTGAATGTTATGACTTTTATTATAATGTAGCAAATGCTATAAAACAACCCCAACAACTCTTCAGCACCTAGCTCAGGGTAGGGTGCCTTTTGTGTGCAGAGCTGCACAGAGCAGAGTTTGGACCAAGGACCTGGTGTAGTGACACGGAGGGGGTGCCTTTGCGCAGAAGCAGAGCAATGGAGAGATTCAATGTGGTGTTTATGGATTGTGTGGGGGCTAAATTTTTTTTTTCTCCTACCATCTAAGGTCTTCTAGCTGGGCTAATAAATTAACAGAGACAGATCAACAGGAGAAAATGTCCAAAGTTTATTATACAAATCCACATGCAGGGTTTGCCATAAGAATGAGCCCCGAAACACATTAGGCAGTTGAGGCTTATATGCTAAAGGGTCAGGGGTCCGGATTTTCAAAGGGGAAATAGGCAGTTTACAGGAAGCTGAGACACAGCTGATTGTGTGGTTAAACAAATTTCTACTAGGCAACCCAGAAACAATAGGATGCTGGGGTCAGTCTAGCTAAGAGGCCTGGGCTTGGATCCTTCCTATCTAATGCTAAGGTGAATATGCTCAGATTCCAGTCCTGGAGCAGGCCATTGCATTTTACTTTCTTAGGCAGGAAGGGGGAAGGTCAATGGCTCTTTCTGAGTCCTTTGTTTCATAATAACCAGCTTAAAATCAATATCCCAAAAGGCACAAAACTTTAGTCCCCTTGAACTGAAGTCCTAAACCCCCTTCAGTTGTGCTTAAATGCAGCACTACCTGAGGCAGGAAATGTTTTTAGACCTTGTCTAAAACGGAAACTGGTAAGGTGGGTAAGGCCTCCTGGGCGTGTGTTCATTAAAAAAAAATAAGTTAACTTTGCAAGATGCAAAAGTTGAATAAATTTGCTTATCTTGCCTGGCTGGGATGACTGACAAATGGAAATAGACCGATCTGAGCCCCCATTCTAGTCATTTCAAAGAGGGCTCCCAGGCATGACTGATACAGTGAGGCAGCAGAGAAACCTGTTTTTCTGTCTCCCAGTGAAAAACATCAGTCAGAAGTTTCCTCCGCAATAGATGCACAGGGGAGAAAAAGAAAAGAAACCCATGCAAAAGACAACCAAATTTCCGAATTATATTCAAAGCTTGTGATACGTGATATTTTTGAGTCTCTCTTGAATACATGTGAGAACTTCAGCTAAAGAACCCATAGGTGTTTCCTAGTTGCCTGGCCTGCTGATAGCTCCTACAAAGCTGCTGCTCTCCCATCTGCAATGCCCCACGTAGGGCCCAGGGTGCTCCAGTGAGTGAATGGAGGACAGGAAGCCACGAGGCAGCTGCCTTCCAGAGAAATGCCTACCAGCTGCTCTTTGCTCGGTTTTTATATCACCATTTCCTGGCTTTGCAACAACATATGTCTATTTTTTTCCCCCTTCAAGTGGAGTTCAGACCCAGATGTTGGCATTTCTGTTTCCTGAGAAGGGAGCTGTGTTCTGCATTCATTTGTATAATTTTTCTCTGATGATTTGGAATCCAGCTGACTAGTTAGCATGGCACTGGAAGCTGCCATTAGCTGTAGAGATCCTCACAAGCTCTGCCAGGGACTTTTACATTCTGTTCCTGTCCCGGGTATTGTTTCATGCACACGGAACCTCCTGTTCAACACCTGCTTTCCCTTCACAAATCACCATAAATGCCCCCTCCACGAAGCCTTCTCTGATGCCCTGTCCCGAACAGATTCTAGAGGACAGCTTTTCCTTTTTTTGAATGCCAGAGAACTATACTGGTAACACTTTTAGGGGACACGTGGCTTTCGTCCTGCTGTACCTCCTGGTGCCTGTCTTCCCTGTGTGTGGAGGTTGAGGGCACCTTCAGAGCAGGCCTGTCTTCTCTTTTATTCTACTCTCTGTCATTCTTGCCACACTCAAGCACTTAATACTTATACCTACACATAAATGAATACATTTAATTCTGTTTAGCAAATTGAACACTGGAATAGTTTATGAATTGACAATTTAGACAATACAAATATTGTACCTTCTCAAAACTGAAGAGTAATTCAACATGATGGATTTCTCTATCTCTGCCCCTCTCTCCCACCCAAACTGATTTTCTGCCTGACTTCTGAACCCTACCTCTTGGGAGAAAAGAGTGCTTGGTCTGCAAGGCCTCTGCCCTCTAGTGCTGGCTGAGGTTACATAAAGTGTTCATCTCAAAGGATGGACTGTGAGATGCCTGCCTCAGAATCTTACCTTGGGTTCTTATTAAAAATGCACATTTTGGGGGTCCAGCCTAGAGTCTCGGGCATAGAGTATGGAAACCTGCATTTTGAACGATCATCTAGGTGACTCTTATCCACCCTAGAATTTCTGTGGCCATCTCTTCAATATCTGCTTGCAGTAAACTTTGGAAACTGTTTCAGCTCATTTTATCATCTGTATCTTCTTTTTAATTTCACTAATTTCTTTCGGTTTTCTGCTTTACTTGATTCTCTTCTCTCTTTAGGATTTTATTTTAAAACATGCCAGTTAACTTTTTAAAATTGTGTGTATATAAGTGGTATAGGTGTGTGGAAGAGCATCATCACTGGTGTAAATTTTTACCATAATGAGCCATTACAGTTTTCATGAAAACTACTGTTGTTGCTCAGGGTGCAGGAGACTTTGCAGGTGGCTTTCAGAGTTTATATTTCTACGTAACAGCAGCGTGTCTTTAGGCTCTAAGGTATGCAGGAAACAGAATCTTGGCTCATTCGTGAGCATATGGCTGGGTGTGTGGAGTGCTTGTTCCCCAGTCATAGTTGGGATAGTTAAGTCTGTTGTGAGTGATCTGGGACTTGTTACCAGTAGCACATTTTTACAATGAAAGCCTCGGAAAGAGTGAACATATTCTCTCTCGTATTCCGTTCGGTGATTATGCTGTGAGGTTTACTGATGTTGAAATTCACTGAAGGAAATCTTCCAGATACAAAATAGTGTGCCTATGACACAACTGTACTATAATTTTTAAATGGTGACAGGCAAAAAAAAAAAAACGAAGAAGAAAACTTATGAAGCCCTTTCTGGGTTTAGACAGGCTCAGGGTTACTTGAATAATATCAATAAATACAGTTGAGTGATTCCTGATTAAAAGTTGTCTGTATGTTCATTTTAATAGTCTAGGGAACTAGGAACTAGAAGTGGCTTGGCTTGGGAGCCTGATTGCTTTCTTGTCTATTTTTAACAGAAATAAATATTGAACAGTTTAATATGGCAAAGGGTTACCATTTTCAGAAATGTGCCACTGCTCCTGTATCCCTAATGTTTTTCTTTTAAAATATTCTTATTGATGTAGTATTTATCCCCTAAATAAGAAATTTAAATATTAATTTTAGTATAAAATTAGTATACAAAAATTATTTTTAAAACTTAGAAACAGTAGCCTAGACTATCTAATATAAAAATACCGTACATGACTACTGTATCTATATAGATGAATTAAAGCTGTTGAATGCTTTGGAGAGGTAGTAGAATACCACACAGCATTGCTGTTTAAACAGCCAAAGAGCTGTTTGCTCTGAGCAGTGTTGGGGATGAGGCCTGAATAAAGGTGCAGAGAGCTAGTCTCTCTCCTGTGCATATTCTCTCTCCCTCTCTCCCAACATTAAATTGATATTAATGGCCTAAGTGTTAATATATGTTAAAGTTTATTCAGTCACAACAGAAAGACTAAAGTAAAATATAATTCTTGTTTTAAAGAGTATCATTTTTATAATCTGGTGACAATATTCTCCTGCTCCTCAAAATTCAAGGCAATTAAGCATAAGAAACATTTTCCTAATAAACCATGTCAGAAGTTGAAACAAGCTGCCCCCTCCTGTGTTCGGACCCACTGCCAGTCCAGCCACCCATGCTTCCTTATCTGCCAGTTCTGATGACAAATGTTCCACAATCCATGTAAGGGTTGGCAGTATTGCTTATAAAGGCATTCTGATTTTGAGGGAAGGGGACAATTCAAAATTACCTTTCTAAATATGGGCAAATATTATTTTCAGATAGTTCTAAAAAGTGTTAAATAACATCTGTAATTTCTCCAAAGATGTTCTCAGTTTCTGTGTTACATGATTATGAGTCAGGGTAGTAGTAACCCATACTGTAAACCCTAGTTTTCTAATGAACTTTGTCACTTTTTATTTAGTTAGGAGTCACGGTTCCTCTTTAGATCGTAGACTCCAGTTTAGATCTGTATTTAACTTCACATATGTGAAACTAGATCTAGCTAGGGTAGTCTTAGATATTCACTAAGACCATAGAATCTTGCTCTTTTCAATTACTTTAAATTCTTCTGGTTTATTTTGTTAATCTTGCTTTTAACTCTAGAATCAGATATGGTTTAAGATTACACTCAGTCTAGCCACACTTTCTGACTATAGAATTACAATAAGCTCCAAATTATGTATTTGTAACAAGAGAGTACCTTTCCAGTGGAAGTAAAGCAGGCTTACTCTGCTGCAGGAAACCTAGTCATTCTGATTGTAGACCTTTTTCTAACACTGCCAGGTAATATGGGATTTATATTTAAATGGCTCTCTTCCTGAAGCATCTGCTTCACTAGGAGATTGATCTGTCTTTTGCTATAGTTAGAGTGCATGTGTGCGTGTGTGTATGTAGTTACACACTTCTGAAATCTCTGGACTTACATAAATCTTAACTATTCCATCAATAGTACAATATTGCAGATGTAAATAGATGCCCAGTGGTGCTTATTAATAGATTGATAGGCAGATCTAATTCCAAACCAAACCTCTGCTGGTTTGTTTGTTTTTTTACACTCTATTAGGTGAAATAAAAGAGAAATCACTGCCTCCTAATTTCTTATATAACAGAAAATAGAACTCTGTGTTTACCCAATCAAAAAACATTTTAAGTAAAGAAACAAAATTAGGTCAACATTTTTGATGCAGTAATTGCTTATCACTGTTTTGGTTTCATGTCTAGTTATAACCTTAAATTTGATCCTGTATATTTGCATTTGGTTACTATTTTTTAAAAACAAAGGGGACCTTTTTTGCCAACCCTAAGAAAACCTACTTCTTAACTTTTTAAATTGAATTTATTGAGATTACATTAATAAAATTATGTGTTTTGGGTGCACAATTCTATTTTAACACATCATCTGTATATTGTATTGTGTGTTCACTACCCCAAGTTAAGTCTCCTTCCATCACCATTTATCCTCCCTACTTCTTAATTTTGCACTCTGTAACTTTAGCCTCCCAAAAGTATGTAAGTACGCTTTCACCCCAGATTCATTTTAAGACATAGGGGTACCCAGAATGGCCACATGCTTGAGAATCATGTCCTTTTCATCAGATGTATACTTTCTCCATTGTATCATCAACATTTGTGTCCAGTTTTGTTCATGAGCTAATGTGTTTTAGAAGTGCCTACTATCTACTATGTAGCTTATGTCAAATGTTCCTTAAAAACAGGATTTCAAAAAACAAAAAAAACAGGATTTCCTGGGAGGATGCCATGTCTGATGAGCCGTAGGACCATCCAGCAGGAATTTGTAAGCAGGAAAGCATTGAAGAGCCATGGATGCAAACTCACGGGCTTAGCTGTGCCCCCTTCCGGCTAGAGGACACTCTGGCACTCCATTAAACTAGGCAGGCTGATTTTTTTTGTTGTTTTTTTGTTCTTTTTTGGTCTAATTTTTTGATAGCAAAGTGCCTTAACTTTTACTCTTAGGGAGCTTAGTCAGCCATGAGAAGTTTGTTAGTTGAAATGAGGGTATTAGATTCAAAGTACCTTTTCAGGAATAGACCCCAGGAGAGCTCATTTATAACAGATTTTGAGACTTCTTTGTAATTGTTAGCTGGGTCTTTAGAAACTCAGTGTTCTCATGCCTCATTTCTTCGATGGATAGATAGATTCGGGGTCAGAATTCTGCTGCCAGATCTCTGTGCTTTCTCATCTGTCTGTGGTACGCAGGGTCAGAGGACAGGAGAGGGCTGGCAGATTGCTTAGGCACTGGCCTTGCTCGCCTTCCCCACGAGTTGGCTATTAATCCCTCACATACCCTTCTCACTGCTTTGCTTCTAATGCTTGTAGTTGTCAGTGGAACTGAGAGATAAGGTAAGAATGGCATACACTGGAAATTTAACATCTAATAGAAAGGTAGAATACAGATTAGGTGACTTGATTTAGACAGTACTACACTTGGGAAGCATAAAAATGCTATAGATTATTCTGACTAATGGGCTTCTCAGCTGCCAGCACAGTAGGCTTGCTGGAGTGCTCCGGATTTCTTCTTATAAAGAAAGTTGGCTTTTCTGTTTAGTGCTTATGAAAATTGTTATTAGGTAAGGAATGGGTATGAGAAACTAATTTTTGTTATTTTTTCAGGATGAACTTTTTAATGTCAAAAATATAGAGCTCTGTACTTAATATAACTCTGAATGGTGGTTTTATATGGTTAATTAGCGATAATTAAATATAGCAGCTCAGGCTCTTTGACATACTCTGAAATATTCATGCAGTTCAAATGTCTGCCAACTAAATGGTTCTCAGCCAATTATACCAGTTACTCCCCTGCGATATTATTGGGAGCCCCAAAGGGATGTGTCCCAGCGCCCTTTAGCCATTTTCTCAGTGCTGGTTACCATGGGGTGGGCTCCCTGGCTCCCCTTTGTTTCCTGTCCAAGAGACTGCTCGAAAAATGCTCAAAAGTATCACTAGCCAGCATGTGGGACCCAGCGCCCACAACAGTGGTGCCCCTTATAACAGGTCCCAGGGTGCTTCCTGTTAGTGGGCCCCAGTGGTACTTGCTATCATGCAGAAGTGGGGGAGAAGAGCCTCTACCATACTTTGCCATCCAGACCCCGAAGCTGCCCTACTCCACTTATTCAACAAACAAAGCATCTCATCTCCTCTGTGCTGGCTACACCAGGTGAACAAAGCACACAGGTTTCATGTCCCCCATGAAGCTTCCAGTGTAACAGGAGAGGCAGGCACTAGGTACGTCCATACACAGGTAGGTATAAGTGAAATTAAAAATAGTGAGAAGTGCTCTGAAGGAAAAACAGTGCAGTAAAGACAGACAGTAGCAAATGGGGTCTTCAATTAGACACAAGAGCAGAGTCACGCCTCTGAGAGAAGAATATCTGAGTGAAGTCTTTAGGTTTTAAGCCAGGCCATGCTGGGCACAGGCACAGCTTGTGCAAAGGTAGTAAGCTTAGTAAAAGGTGACCGGTGTGGCTGGTGAGTGAGGAGAGGGTGACATGAAATAAGACCAGGCTGGAAGCAGGAGCCAGAGAGCGCACAATGTGGTAAATATCCATTTACCATAATGCCTTGTGAAAACTAAATCCTAGTCATTCAATTTTGATTGAGTCTCTATGTAGGTAGAGTATAAACCTTGCACCTTCCTTACCTTTTTGCAATCAAAAAAGGCAAATAAATGCTTCTTGAGCCTCATTCATTCTGCAGTTATGTGGCTCAGACTCCTTTGCTGCCTGGACTTCCCATTTGACTGAGGAGAGCAGGAAACACATAGAAACTGGACAGTAGGCCTGGGGACTTGAAGAATAAAAGCTAAAATATTTACATTCTAGGTTCATTTCAATTTGAGGGCATTGTAAGTGACTTGTAATTTAAGTTTGGCAACCAGGAGAATTTCAGAGATACCTTCCAGTAATCTGAATCCAGTTCTACCAGACGAAAATTAGGATTCCTAGAAAAGGCAAAATTTGGACATTAATTGCAGGCATTTTTTTTTATATTAATTGGTAACCAAGAGGTCTTTTTGTATCTTCCATAAGAGGATGAAGTATATTTTCCATTTCATAATGTTGCCCTATCCTCCTACCAGATTATGGTGTGAGTTAAGGGTAATGCTTATTGTTCAAATGTATTAATTGCAGTTGAATTTAGTGAATTTTCTTACAGGGTATAAGGCCACAATTACCCAAATTAAAGCAGGCATTCAAGTGGCGTCATTCAGAAATCAGGCATACTACAGGAGGTTCTTGGTTAGCTAACCTTTGTTCTGGTGAACTGGATGCAGAACTGGGGCAATGCTGTCCCAGTTAGTAACTAGCAAAGAGGTCAGTAACTAGCCAAGCTCTCTTAGAGTGCTGGACATTCCTTTTTTACCCTACCTTCATTGGCTTTAATCTCTTTGTAATACTTTATTCTAGGGAAAACAGTTCTGAACTCTGAGGAGTAATGGTTAAAGAAAACAGTGACGGGGACAGACATTCCACATGGGACTTTGTGTTGACCCCGTTGCTATGCAGTCTCCATTGACTGATGCCATCTCCTGTAGTTCTTTAAATAACTAACTGATTTCGGATAGATGGGTTATTGGTAAATTTTTGCAAAATCATTTTTTACATGTCTCCGAGTGGCCACCTGGCTTTCCACATTGTTTACTGATTCTTGTAAGTAAACTGATAAAAACATCCCCATCTTACTTCTTAGACTCTCAAAATCTGAAATGCGCAGAGATTTTGAGTTGTAGGGACAGAGTGCTGGCTTTCCAGTCACAATCAGGTTCAGACCTTGCTCTACCCAGTCCTCACTTCTTTACACAGAGTGACCCACTGATAGAGTTCTTCTGAGTCTATTGATTAGGAATGGCCGACCTATAAGGGCCATTCAGTAAGTGGTTATTTCCTCTTTCTATTTTGGAGTCAGGTCCTCTGGCCTCCTATAAGAGAATGGAAGGCAGCCTTCAGTTTCCCCAAATAAACTGAGGCTCAGGCCCCTGGTGGGAGTGGAGTGGCCACTCGTGGGGAAGAGAGACTGGCACAGTCCTGCCCTGAGGACTCCCGTATTTACCTCCGCCGCCCCATACTAGCTGCACGGGTCCTGTCTGCTGTTACTGCTCTGGCCTAAGCAGTGCTGGGAAGTGATTCCAGAACAATAAAATGAAAATAGACACTCAGGAATAGGCAACTAGATAATCAGTCCTACCAAATAGTTTACTTGTGTTCATGCAGCCTGGAGGAGATTCTAAGGCCACCTCCTCGTTGAGTTTTTTGCCTATTTCCCTGTGGCAGAAACCGCCCTTCCTGCCGCCTGGAAGGACGTCATGCGTGTGTGTGCAGCTTGGCCTAGAAGAGAGGTCCAGAGAGACAGGAGAGCCCTTGTCCTCCTGAGGCTCACCCTTTGAACCCTTGGTTTCATAGCCAATGATCTCCCACTTTCTCTTCTTTTGAGTGCCAGTTCCTACACTGGAAACCTCACTCTTTCCCTGGTACTTGACAACAGCAATGTCTGCTGGCTTCAGGGGAGCTGACACACCGATCTCATGGAAGCTCACCGTTGTCCCCATGGTAGTGTGGTCATGCTAATCGGCCTCAACAGGACAACCCAGGCAACCCAGACAGAAGGCAAGGCAGAAAGCATAATATGTTTACAGAGCCATAGCCAGCCTCCATGAACCTGACCCAGTGAATCAAGCGATGTCCTCAGTTCCCTCTGTAAAATGCAGGGGTGATGCCCCAGGCAGGCAGGGTACTCATGCTGGGGGACGATAGTCTAGTGTCCCCCCAGGCACAGCCCCAGGTCTGCTGCCACTGGCACATTCTGTGTTAAACAGCAGGGTGTTCCCAAACTTGGTTATGCAGGCTTACATCCTTTTAAAATTATATCATTTAAATAATGGTAAAACAAGTTCAAATGTGACTTGTTTCTTCAAAAACCAAATATGGTGCTTTAGGATATCTAATTATGAAGGCAGATTATTAACATAAACACTTGTTAAATTAGGTATGAAAAAGATAACCTTAAAAAATGGATTTTAAGGATCTAGGACCTTTTAAATCGCCTTGACACTACATCACAAGACTAGTAAATTAATGTGCATTCATATGATTTATGTTACAACATTAAATTTAAGGTTTATTTGTATCACAGTTTTATGTTTCCTTGCTTAAACTGCCTTTTTACATTAAGCAATCAAGTATCGCTGCTACCTCCATCAGATAAGACTATTTCTTCACCACCACATACAAAATCAGCTACATAATCTGCAGGGCCCAGTGAAGGATGAAAACGCAGGGTCCCTCACTCTAAAATTAATGAGAAGTTCCAATGGTAACAGCAGAACATTAAAGCAAATGCAGAGCCCTTCATAGCCTGGGGCCCTGTGTGTCTGCACAGGCTCAAGTCCATGCCAGCAGGTGAAGCGTCTGGAGGGAGAGCTATGACCTAGCTCTCTATTTCTAGTGCCAAAGAGCTTCCCTCTGTGGGATGCACCTGCTCATTGCTGAATTACTAGTTAGAAAGTCTTTATTCTGAGCCAGATCCACTCCTATATTACTGTCCTCTGAAATAAGGCAGAGCATATCTAATCTCTTTTTCAAATATTTAAGTAAATATTTGAAACTGCCAAAGCTTCCCCATTTCTTCTTCTTAATGGACTTTCTTGGGTGGCAGTGTAATTCAAACCTCCTTCATCTCATCTCTCTTGATAGTCTCCACTTTTTTTGTATCCTTCTGAAAGATGGTGCCCATTCATTATCATATACAGACTCCAAATCCTAATGTGATATGGGGGGTTGCAAAGCATTGTGGGAGTACTACGTTTCCACTAAAGGCACCAAATACTATATTAGAATATTAAATAATACAGATACCTTTTAAAAAATATTTCCATTGATAGAGCAACAAAGGGGGGAGCGGAAGAGAAAGAGAGAGAGAGAAGCATCAACTTGTTCCACTCTGTTGTTCCATTCAGTTGTGTACTCATTCGACATGTGCCCAGACCAGGGATCGAATCCAGACTGGTGCACCAGGGTGGCGCTTTATCCATGAAGCCACCCAGTCAGGGCCTACATACCTTTTTTTTTTTTAAGTAATAAACTTATTATTAGCAAAGAAAACCACTTACTTGGTTAAAAAGTTTTAAATGTTTTATTATGAAATTTAAGTTTACAGAAAAGTATGTAAAATACTTAATACTTACTCAGAGTTGAATGTTATTGACATGTTTACTGCAGATCACTCTTCCTTTCCCACATCCCCTTTTGAAATCTTTTTCCAGCTGGCTTCTCCTTACCCACTGTACTCTTATTCTGTTATCTGTATAGTTGCTTTGTGACCTGAAGTCTTTAACTTTATCTAATAGTATTTTTATTTGTTTGGATCTATACAGAGTCTCTGTTGCTGCACTGGAGACTTCTTTCCAGGGAATTCTAATGCCAACACTCTTTCTGGCATAATATTTAAGTTTATTAAAATTCGGTGAAACGAACCTTGAAAGCATTATGCTAAGTGAAAGAAGCTAGATGCAAAAGGTCACATATTGTATGATTCCACTTTTATTAAACATCTAGAATAGATAAATCCACAGAGACAGAAAACAGATTAATGGTTGCTGGGAGCTGGGGAAGACAAGAATGGGGAATGACTGCTTAATGGGTTTGGAGTTTTCTTTGTGAGTGATGAAATGTTTTTGAACTAGACAGAGGTGCTGGTTGTACATTTTGAATGTACTGAATGTCACTGAACTGTTCACTATTAAAGAGTTACTTTTATGTTATATAAGTTTCATCTCAAGCAGCATTCTATAAAATGATACTAAAATACTGGACATTCAGCATTGCATATAAATTTGAGTATTGTTGATATTTCTTTAGTAGTGACTGTATATGAATATTGTTTACTGCACACCCAACCTAAAGTACTACTTTTCTTGGTGGTGGTGGTGGTGGTTATTGACTGTGTAGTAATCCCTGCAGATAAATAAGTGTTTTAAGAACAGATGACTTTCACATAACATTTGAGACCGTGCTTTCATTGTCCTCACAACAGTAGAAAGCTCTATAACTTCTTAGTAAGGTCTTGGATACCGACTGGCATGCAGTCTCTTGCCATTCCCCTCCGCTGTTCACCAGCTGATGTAAGGCTGTATTCCACAATGACAAATGAAAGTGTCTGAATCAGTCCCAGAAAGTTTTCCTTTGGGGCGACTCCAAAGGGATGTCCCTTGGACAGGTTTGTAAACTTTGTCCATTTGTATTTAGCCTATTAACATTTCTTTCCAAATAAAATACGTTCACATCAGCATATTATGGGGTTTTAAGAAACTGATAAGACAAAGGGAATATTTTCTTCTTCTAATTCTTTGTTGTTGTACGAACACAGCCAATGCCTGAGAAAAAGTGGAGAATTTGAATGATTCTCCAGGAGGAAGTACATTTTTAGTTGGGGTAATTTAAGCTACAACAGAAAACTGTTAAAAATGTTTTAAACAAGTTTTAAACCTTACAAAACTGGAAATCCAGAGGGCAGGAAAGTTTCAGGGTTGTTAGCCTCTTGGCCTCATCAGTCAGAACCTGGGCTCTTTCCTGTCTCTGCCCAGCTCTGCACAGCTCTGACTTGAGACAGTGCTCACTCCCTTTATTGTCCTAAGAGGCTGCCAGGGGCAAACAGTGCTACATGTTTTCTAATTCACATTTGGCTTTTCCTGGTCCTCACTAAGAAGCAAGAAAGGTCCTCTCTTAGAAGCCTTTCCTCCTGTGTCATTGATCAGTATTGTCCCACCAACCATCCCTAACTAGGCCCAGTGCATGTGGGATGGTGAAATCCCCAAGAACTCACTGTGGGGCATCGGCCACAATATTCACTGGGGGCCCTTAATATTTAATGTTCTTGTTAAATACTCTTAGATCTGCTTTATAAATTGTCTTTTTAAAATTGTCTACATTCTAGGTCTTCACAATATTATGTTGTTTTCAGGTTAAGCCATGGTAGTGTTAACTTATCTTTTAAATGGCTATTGAGATGTGTTATTTGAGCCCATTTCTCAAAAAGGAGGAAAAAGACAAAATATGCCTTCATTTATGCCCATATTTCCTTGGTGTCTCATACTTGACAGACGACCAAAATCTAGTTTGTTTATGCACCTTTTCATGGATGTTACATGCTACATAGGTTTGTTTTTAATGGAGAAATCCTCGTCTAAAGTTGGTGTACAATCAGTACTTCGTTGCTGATTGGATTGTTTAGTTCTGTTTTCTGAACTGTATTTGGTATGCAAAAATTCAACCTTAATTATGTATTAAAGACTTTCCCCTGGCTTTAAGCAATGACTTCTTATATTGGAATATGTTAAAAAATAAATCCCGAACTTTGAAATACTGATGTTTAAAATTACCTCAGCCCACATTTTCTGTCTCAGCCTTAATGTAATGGTAGTGCTTGTGGCTCTGGACCTCTGCCGTCTGACCTGCATGTCTCTCTCTGCCTGCAGAGCGCTCCCCCTGGTGGCCCACCAAAACTGCCACCTGGTAAACTCATCAGGTTCTTAACCACAAAGCCCCTGAATCACGTTTTAATCAATAATCCATCCCACATCCTTTTTTCTGCTCGAACTCGCATTCCTGAGAATTCCTTCAGTTGTTTTTTTTTGTTCTGATGGGTTGGGTTTTTGTTTGGTTGGTTGTTATAGTGCAGAGAGTGCAACCTAGTGGCCCAGGCTTGGGTCTGCCTACAGATGTATTTTGTTTAGCTTGGACAATATTTTTAAATTTTGGAATTAATTGCCAACATTTAAAAAGTGTAAGAGTTGACATAGATAATCTAGTTCCGACTTGTCTTAGAGAAGCAAGGAGATCTGAAAACAATTGGGCATAAAATCCCAAATGGCAAAAATCCTGTACCCTCTTCTCTGAGCCTCCTGATCTCTCTGGCCCCTGCAGGCGGTAGCGTTACTGGCGCCTGGAGAGTGCATTAGTGCTAACTGGTGCTATCCTGTGTTCTTTCTAAACACCCAGCATGTCACCTCTACAGCGCTAAAGTAAAAGAATATTTTTCTAAGCAAAACACAATTGTTCAAACTATCGATGCAAGGCTCTCCACCAGCATCCTTAGACAAGCTCTTGGAACAAAAAGAATTCAATATGCACCTAATTGTCCAGTTTTGGAAAAGATTTTATACTAGACACTAGAACAGTGATTCTAAACCTTTTTTGAGGTACCAAACCCACCAGTTTTATATGCGCATTCACCAAACCCTTCTTTAGTGATATTAAATAAAATATTTTTTTTCCAAGTTCAAGACATAGGTATATGTTTTTTTACTGGTGCACAAAATGAGCCATGCATGAACATCATCTTGCTCAAAGAACAAAACCAACAAAGTGCACGAACTCACAACAAATTACGGTATTACTTAATTCTGGCCTCCGCGGCAGAGGCTTCTCTGAACCCCTGAGACTGACTCATCGAACCCCTAGGGTTCGATAGAACCCAGGTTAAGAACCACTGCACTAGAATGTAAACCCTGGTCTAGTTTAGCCAGGGTCATATTTAGCCAAGGAAGCACAGATCCTTAGGGAGCCAGACATTTAGTCAGTCATAGCTTGGATGCCTGCAGAAGCACCCCCATTATGAACACCCACTGTGAGGGTCACTCCTGCTGATAATTCTGCTATACAGACTCTCTGGTCACTTATTAATACTTCATTGATAGAGCTCATTAGTACTAATCTCAATCAGTATGTTCTCCCCACCTAGCATATAAAACTGTGGACTTAACCTACAGGCCATATTCATATGATTAGATAATAAAGCAGCAGCAGCAACATGTGTTCTTCTTGCTCAGAGATAATTACAGTGTCATTCTGACATTCATTGTTTTTTGGGGGGGGCGGGGGTTGTTGTTTTTTTACTTATTTATTTTTCTTTTGCAACAAAGGGAAATAGAGAGAGGGACATACAGACAGGAAGGGAGAGAGATGAGAAGCATCAATTCTTCGTTGTGGCTCCTTAGTCTCCTTAGTTGTTCATTGATTGCTTTCTCATATGTGCCTTGACTGGGGAGTTACAGCAGAGCGAGTGACCCCTTGCTCAAGCCAGCAACCATAGAGTCATATCTATGATGCCACGCTCAAGCCGGTGACCCTGTACTCAAGCTAGTGAGCCTACGCTCAAGCCAGTGACCTCAGAGCTTCGAACTTGGGTCTTCTGTGTCCCACCCAGTCTGACACTCTATCCACTGTGCCACCAACTAGTCAGGTTCCTTATTCTTAAAAATCATAATTTTGATCTAAGTCCATGATCTCTTCCACCCCCATCACACTAACTCACATCCCTTCACATTTCTGTTAGGGCACCTATCTGCCCTTATGTCACTGTACCCTACCCTTCCCCTTTTCTGAACACCGGGGTGATGTCCAGGGCTGAATATTTC
This sequence comes from Rhynchonycteris naso, assembly GCA_037038555.1. NCBI lineage: Eukaryota > Metazoa > Chordata > Mammalia > Chiroptera > Emballonuridae > Rhynchonycteris > Rhynchonycteris naso. Next base: position 67,056,734 of record CM072997.1, read on the forward strand.
AACACTAAGACCACTTCAGAACAAGCACTCAAAGTAATGTTCCGTTGACTTAGTTTTTCTAGTCTGGCTTAGATGTCCCATCATTGGGGAAGAATATAAGTTGGAAGAAACACTTAGTTTCTTTCAGTAGTGATTTAGTTGGCATTATAACATTTTTATGATAAATAGGGTTTTGCAGAATAGTAAGTTCTGAACAGTATTCATTAACATCTGCTAAGCACTGACTCCTTTACCCAGCAGGGTAATCTGGAATTTCCTTAAAATTAAAGCTAGTTTGTTCATACCATTTTACCATGGCATTCCTTCCTAGTCCTGCTAATAGATTAGTGTCATGTACGACTCTGTACACTGTGGCTGATAATGCCTGGTAAAATGTGATTTCTGGAAAATGCTTGTTGAGTGGCTCTGTTGAGTGTTTAATCACTGGGCTAAGCTCCATGCACATAGTGTTTTTGTCTGCTTTGTTGACTGGTATCTCCTGGAACACTGGAAGAATAGAATAATATTGAGTGCTTAGTAATTACTCAATAAATGAACGAATGATTGAGTTAACTTAAGACATACCATTGTACATACTGTAAAAATCCATAAGTTCGTTTTACTTTTGGGTTTTATTCAAATGGCTGGCATGGGTCAGTAGCAAAAATTGGGGATTCGTATTTTTACTGTTCAGATTTATAGATTAAGCAAGATGGGCACTCCAGCGGCTTCTGTCTTCCAGAATTATGGCTTAGAAACCAGAAGCCGGAATGTGATCGTTTTTTACTACATTACCCAGGCAAGAATGAATCCATCATTTTTATCTCACCATTTCTCATTAAAAGCCTAATGCCAATATCTCATCCAGAACAGTGCCAAATTTCACCTCCTGCTAAACGAAGAAGCAAATAGACATTTGAACAGCACACGTGGGCCTGTCTGTGGCAGATTAACTTTTTGGAAATGGAACATATATATATTTGACTGACCTCCAGCCCCTCAGAAATAAATCCTCTGCATAATCTTGCCGGAATGTCACTTGGTTGTGAACAGGGCCCCTCATTTGTCTTACAAGACGTGCACACCACGTGCCAGGCTGTGCATTCCTCCCCACCCTTCTTTGTCCTCTTGGCTGCTGCATGTCCGATAAGGTGAAGAAATGGAGCCGCCATCCTTGACTTTGTCATTCGCTGCATTCTCACCTTACTGAAACATTTTTGTTTTTGTTTCTAATCATTTAGTTGCTGTTTAACCATGTTTCTAGTTTGTTCTTAAACTTTGAACCTACTTCTCCTTTTTAATTAGCCCTGGTATTACATCTCACACAGCACTGGGAATTTTAATCTACTCTCGGGACATATAAAAATAAGTTTGCGCCTGACCTGTGGTGGTGCAGTGGATAAAGCATGGACCTGGGAACACTGAGGTCGCCAGTTCAAAACCCTGCACTGGTCTGGTCAAGGCACATATGGGAGTTGATGCTTCCAGCTCCTCCCCCCTTTCTCTCTCTCTCTCTCTCTCTCTCTTTCTCTCTCTCTCTCTCACTCACTCTGTGTCTCCTCTCTAAAATGAATAAATAAAAATAAATAAATAATAAATAAATAAATAAAATAAGTTTGCTTAGGCATCCGGGTGGACAACATTGGTCCTGATTTCCCATTGCTTAGCACCCTGTTTATTTAGCTATGCTTCTAACAGGTGATTGATGTGTTTTCTTCCCCTTCTTTTCTTTCTTAGTTCAGAATTTCCTGCAATTTAAAAAATTCTCTCTCTGAGATGTGTATGATGTAAATAACAATTAAACAAAGGGACTATTTCATTTTTGCTCTTCTAAGAAAACATCCCTGTTTCTGGATATATACAGAGGGATAAAGGCATGGAAACAAAGTACTTTTAAAATTTCTTGAATAATTACTCTGCACCTAAACTCGAAGTCTTCAACGCAGCCCCATCAACGGCATCATCCACTGCTGTCCAGCCGTCCTCACCAGGGACTTCTTAGGTGTCAAGTTTACCACCTGTTGTTCAGCACTGGTTGAATATTTAGCACATTGATTTTTGTTTTTCTTCTTCTTGAATAAAAATCAAATGAATTCTCTGGACCTGGTGCCTTCAGTTCTTTGGGGACCATGGATAATAGGAATGCATTGGGTAGCAGTTTAGTGAAGATATATCTCTGTGATTCACCCTGATAGTATTACCAAGCCTTGGACTCACAAAACCACATCTAGACCCACATTAACCAGTTTTGTTATTCCTTGTTTGGGCAAATGGCTAGCTTTGTTGGTTAGAGAATGATCCAGGTGGTAGTTCCTTCTGATGCCTGGGACTGGGTTCGAAACCTGGAAGCAGCTGATGAAAGATGGGATGTTGATCACAGTCCTCAGCCCCGCTCTAGACCAGTCTCAGCTGTATCAGCGAACAGGGGCAGCATCAAGGGTGTAAGGTAGCAGCCAGGGGGGAGTGCTCTGCCCCCTTCTTCTGTGGGGGCTGAGCATTGTGGTCTGAGGGTAGGGTGGGTGTCTTTAAAACCACCCTTGGTTAAAACCATAGGTCATTGATTGCTCCCTGTTTATCGTTGTAGCTGCCTTTCACACAAAGTGTAAAGCATAAGCCAACCGGTAAGCTGCCCAGCTTCTCACTCTGGCTGCTAGAGGCATTTTTCTGAACATACCCCAATCTAATCATTTTTTAGGCGCTTTTAAACATACTTATGATCACTCAGAAATTTTACATGTGAATTTCTAAAAATCATCATTTAATGTAAACTAAGTCAGCCCTGTCACATGTGCTATTCCAGCGACACTTTTTATCCCCCTTGTATTAACAAGATGAAGCCTTCACCTAAGGAGAAAACGTGTTGTTTATTTCCTAAAGCAGGAAAAATATATATATATAGAAGCATCAACAACAAAATAATCCTCAAAGCAGCTTTACGTTTGTGCTGCTTTAACTAGGACTAGCTGTCAAGTTTTTGAGTGTTAGGTGTTTAAAAAATCTTGCCCAAAAGGCCCTAAGATCAAAAAGATGCTGGAGAACAGGGAGGGCTGTTTGATGTGTGTTTCACTTCCTTTCTTGGTTCATTCACTATTCAGGTCCCTGAGGGGATCTTCATATAAGCCTCCTGACTGCTTTGCAGGAGCAAAATTAGTCTTTAGATGAAATGGAAGCCACGCTGGCATCTGCTTCTCGGTGTAGGGGAGGGGACTTCAGACATCAGGGCCACCATACTGTCTGTTAAGTAATGATTATTATGTTAAGGACTTGCCTTACAACAGTAACCACTTGTTTTAAGATGGTAGCTATCTGAGAGGCAGTGTGTGTGTGTGTGTGTAGTCTGGAGAGCCCAACTGCCTGCATTCAGGTTCTGCCACAGCCCCTGCCTCGCTGTGTGGCCTTGGACAAACTGCTTCACCTCTCTGTGCCTCAGTTTCCTCTGTAAAATGGGGCAAATGCTAGTTCCAGTCTCATAGTCCAGCTGCAGGGATAACAAGTCGATACATATAAAGCATGGTAAGTCTCAGTTAATATGTTATCAGTAATCATTAATAATAGTTTATTCAGAACTATTTTATTATTCCAGTTTGCAGTATTCCTCGGTCAAATTGAGAAACTGTCACCTCAGGGACTTGCTCAACCAGTGGTCATTAGTAGTCAGTGAAATTAAAATCTCATTAAAAGTAACACAAAGACATAATTATTTGGGGAGTCCTTGGGGGTTTCAGTATTCCCTGGGTGCGTACTGGTCTTTGTGAGCAGCACATTCAGCATCTCCGCCAGCTGGGGTTACTTCTCCGTGCCATTCCTAGGATCTGATTAGAATTTCAGGGATCATCTCCTACATGATCTGTTTTATTAAATGATTTAACAGCCATGAACAAAATATATCAATAAAAAAGACAAATGTTATTTGCTTTTTTGTCTTGGGATTAGTGTATCTTTATTTTTCTCATAAATGCTCTACAGCCTTCCATAGTTAACTCGGCTGCCATAGAGGTCTTTACGAAAGAGGAGTGATGTTATCACAGAGTATAAAAAGGCAGCTGCAGAGTTTATACATCCTCGCTCTTTTCACAGTTGGCTAATCTAAGTCTGTTAATCCTCTTCTTCACAGCCTACACGTATAGGATTATGGTAAGCCTGTGGAAGGGGCAAGAATGGGCCTTAGTTTTTCTAGTGGCTCCACAGTGGGACTGGGAACCGAATTGTCTTTGCTTGTGCCCCGTCTTTTGAACCGGGAATTGACGTTAGTTGCAACTCACAGCTTTTAATTTGATTTTTTCCAATGGGTAGGAAAAGGCAGATATGCCCCAAGTTAATGAGATCTTGCTGCCTTAAATAGCTTTGCAATAAGCAGTGCTGACTTGTTCTCTCTGAGGCTGCGGTACAGCCCACAGTATTGTTTGCCCTTTTCACTGCTGTCAAACGTTCTTCTGATTTTTATTCCTTAGTACAATATTGATGATTATCTCCAACTCTGCGTCTCTTTTCTGGCTTCTCTTCCGTATTTTGATTGCTTATGACTCCTCTTAGTCCTCCAGCTCGTCACAGCACAGGGCTGAGCCCCCTGTCCACATCCTCCTACGAATGGCTTCCTTCCCTATGATAATCAACAGTTTCATTTACATGGAGAGCAAACTCCCTGTGTCTCAGTGACCTCATGGTGTTCCTATCCTGTCTCTTCTCTTGCCAGAAGTGTTTTGTTTGTCTCCTTCTGTTTCTTATTCTCCAGATCAATGTGACATCTATTCTATTTTTTTACCTGCTACCTGTCATAAAGTTTCAATCCAGTTGTTGTGCTCAAGTATCTAAGGCTGAAAGACAGCAAATTGCTATCTTCTCTACCAGGGAGGGACTGGAAAACTGAAACTCAAATAGTTTTATCATGTTTCATGTACTTGTAAGGAACTTGTGTAAATACATAGCATTTTTGAAAGATTGGTAATCTTTAGTTCAGAAATTCCAGTATCATTTCAAGGACTAAAGCAAAGAGTATAGCAGTCATTCCCCAGATTGCTTTGGGTTGATCTTTTTAAGCGTAAGAATGATTCAGTTCCCCAGCTGTCCTCAGAGGCCCTGCACATCCTCTCTGCAGGATGTCCTGTTCCCCTGCCATTCTTGCAAATAATTTCTGATAATGGTAACAAAAAAGTCTTGACTGTGCTTTGGCATTGAGGGCAATGTTCCTATAGCATACATACATTTAAGATCATCGCTGCTTTCACCACCCCAAACAAGACTGGTGTTGGCCAAGCACGTATTTACTGGTGAATTCCAATCTAGAGAAACATAAATAGGATAAAGACTTAGACATTCTCTGACTATGGACTCTGTGATCTGAGTATTTGACATAGTCAGTGTTTCTCTTCTTTTCCCAAAAATACTGGGCTTTATTTAATGAATAAGATAGAAGCTCAGGCCTGTTACAACAGTGAGTCTTAAGCTGCTGAGAGTTTAAAATATAAGCCTGTTCTGAACTTTTGGGGCTTATTCTTAAAAATACCTTTTTATGACTTGTAGTGGCTGCTGAATGAGTATCTTGTTAATGTAAAGCATACAAGTTAATATTTGGCATTAATAATAATAGTAAATGCATGTGTGGAGTCTTTGAGGCTATGCTTGACTGTTTAGGCTGCTTCCCCCCTAAATTAACGTCATGTATCCAACAGAGTTCAGTAAGGCCAGTGGTTTTATTCCAATGCACTACCAGGTAATAAAGATGTAATTAGTGTATTATAGAAATGGGTAATGAGGTAAGATGGGAACTTCCTTCTACAGCCTCAAATGCAGGACAGACGATTTCCTCTTGGTCTTAACTGATGTACAGACAGTCCTGCCTGAAGAAGAGAGGCTGGAGTTGGTAACCCCTGGGTGTTCTTTCTAAACATCAGGACACATTATAAGCTGCTTTTCCATTGCTAATTTTATTCATACAGTGCTGTGGGAAAACAAACAAATGTTTGAACAAAAAATCTATTTAGAATTTCTTCCACTAAAGATGACCCCCCCACACCCAGTTTTGTAGTAATAGCTCTCCTTTTTCTATTACCGTGATGGTAAGGGAACAATATCAGGAAAGACAAATGAATTCCCTGATGAGTTTTTTTTTTTTAATCTGTTCAATTAGGGCAACTAATATAGTGAGGTGCAGTGATTTCTCAATTAATGAATCAACTGTGGAGAAAAGCTCTTCTACATGAGGTTAGTTATGTTAAAACCCATACCCCATGCATGCAGGCATCTTAGAATATATGAGGCACATCTACCTGCCAAAATCAAGTAGTCTAATGCCTATTTACCTTTTTTCTTTAAACGCTTACTTTATCTTAATCCAGACAACGTACTTTATTTTCTTTATATTCTACAGAGAATTCTACATTTTACATGGTCAGAAAATATGAACACTGGCTGTACATACATAAAGCTTTCATTTTGTACTGTATAAAAAACATTGGTGTATTTGATGCATTTAATTCTAATCAGCACATCACATGACTGTTAAAATATTTTTACTTTTACAAAGCCAAATCAAAATTTTAGATTTCTTTCTCCAAAGTTTTATAAGCAATGATAATATTTTGCAATGTGTATCATTAACGTCATTATTAACTGGTATTTAAAAACCTTTTCCTGCAAGATAAAGACCACAGTCCTTGGTGGACAAGGCCGAGGTGAATGGCGCCTAATGGCTTCTGGACCTGTGTCTCCTACAAGCCCTCATCTCCTGTCTCGTCCCAGCGTCTAGACACCTTCAGTGCAGCTCTCAGACTTGCTCTGCTTTGCTCTTTCATGGGCTCTTCCTCTAGACCTGGAACGCTCCCATTCACAGGGCAAACGTTGACTCTTCTTTCAAGACGTAGTTAAGTATAACCTCGTCCCAGAATCCCAGCCAGAGCTCTCCAGGAGGTTTGCCTCCTCGTTATCCTGTATTTTATTTCTGCTCTTCAACCAGCATGTATGGGGCTGTACTCATTTGTTTATGAATTTGCCCACTTACTGTGCAGGCACAGTTTACATTTCTCATGTTTGTATCTCTACAACATCTATCAGGAATGCCAGCTTATAGTACATACTTTTGTAGGAAATTGTTTAATAGCTGAATGATTATAGTACATATATTAGAACACATATGTATTTAAAAAAAAAAAACTCATGCATCTCAATAGGCAACAGCTTGAATTTCCTTGTCCACAATATACACAAAATATGCGTGTGCAGAATCTTTGAATAAGTATCACTGCTCACTCCTCTTGAAACTTTGCAGGGTTAGAAACAGTAGAAATTTGAGTCCAGAAGGCTTTAGGTTTCCAAGTTGGGAGAGGAGCAGGCACAGGAAAGTAGGAGAACATAGACCAGATCCTACGTTATGATTTAGAGCAGGGGTCCCCAAACTACGGCCCACAGGCCGCATGCAGCCCCCCGAGGCCATTTATCCGGCCCCACCACACTTCCGGAAGGGGCACCTCTTTCATTGGTGGTCAGTGAGAGCAAGGAGAACAGGATGCATCCGCACCCATAGTTCCCATTGAAATACTGGTCAGTTTGTTGATTTAAATTTATTTGTTCTTTATTTTAAATATTGTATTTGTTCCCCCTTTTTTTTTTTACTTTAAAACAAGATATGTGCAGTGTGCATAGGGATTTGTTCATAGTTTTTTTTTATAGTCCAGCCCTCCAACAGTCTGAGGGACAGTGAACTGGCCCCCTGTGTAAAATGTTTGGGGACCCCTGATTTAGAGAGAGAAGACCCAAGGTATGTTGTCAGCGTAGAATGGATACTTTCATAAGCATGAGTGCCCCATACCCAGCATCCAGCATCTGAGAGACTTAGCATACAGGAGGGGTGAGGAAGCCTCAAGTTCAGTATACTATAATCAGAAGGTCCACTTGAATGCCTGAGCTATTCTTACAAGTTTAAGTCATTTTCTTTGTAAAGCCTTTAAAAGTAACTGCCACATCTTGATGCCAGCCCTATCCCAACTTATTTTCATGCAACAATTAACACTGATTTGGGAGGGGGCGGGTTATTGATCAGTTTGTTTTTAGAGAGACAAAGAGAAGAAGCAGGGAGAGCATATAATTGTTCCACTCAGCTATGCACTCATTGGTCGCCTCCCATGTGTACCCTGACTGGAGATCAAACCTGCACCTTGGTGTTTTGGGATGACACTCCAGCTAACTGAGCTAATGGGCCAGGGCCAACAATAATAAATAGGTATACAGGAGAAATGTTAAATTGAGTATAACACTGGACAAGAAGGTTTTTTATAAAATATTTAATTTTATATTTCAGAAGCTCTTTTCCATATTCCCATAATTATTTCATCTTGTTTTACAACTAATTGTGAAGTTTCTGCAAAAAGTTTCATTTAAATACTTTTACCTTGTTATTAGAGATACATAGAACACTGTCAGCCTGTATTCTTACACTTGACCCAACTAATCCTTCAAGGATAGTGGAGGTTAATATTACTGTGGATACAGCCTAAAATAGTACTAGTCTAAGCGTGATCCATGCACTGTCTTATGCTGCAATGTTAATCAAATGCATTAGTAAGCACAGTGTTTCGTACAGCTGACTTTTTGCATTTTGTTTTGATAGCAAGTCTTTCTCAGTGAAGGAGGCAATGGTTGATTACATTCTGGTGCACACTCCATACCATGTATGGATGGGTAAACATGTTGGCAGCTGGTTACTTTGAGTTTCACTAGTCTAAGGCACAGAAAGGTGATTTTCTAGTCTCATATTAAGTATTATAAACAGGGTCAGATTTCATGTCCTTTATTTTTTAGGTTATGGCCTAACTTAGAGAAAAGTCCTAGTCAGCCCTTGAATTGACTTACAATTATTAAAGCACTGAATTAATTCAGTCTCATTCTGTGCCTGTTACTGGCTGTTTATGCCATACTTTAAATGCTTTGGCATATATCACAGGTAGAGGGAGAAAAATAATTCAAGAAATGAAGATAAAACAGATGCCTTCTGGGGCATTGTCACGTGATGGAAACAAAGGCCCAGCTCTTTCCTCCTCCGCTTGGGCTGGCCACATGTGGGAGAAGTGCTTCTCTTTGAAAGGCTGCACCACACGGCTCGCTCTGTGTCCTTCAGGTCTCTGCACTCTCAGTGCTTCTGCCAGATGGCTCTGCCTTAGTTGGCTGCGTTGACCCATAATTTAAGGAGCATTTCTCATATCAGTGTGATTACTGTCTCATTAATTTTAACTTCTCCAAAGCTTCTCCTACTCCAGAAGCCACCAGGTTAAATCTCAAGCTGTGTCCTATTAATATGTGACTATTAAAAAACCTCTATAAAACAGATCAAGGTAAAGCAAGAGTGACAGTAAGAAAAAGATCCTCTGAAGTTCGGTATTTCCTTTCCCTTTGGCATATTTTCTGTGACTGATTAGAACTTCTCTAGAATTTGTGTGATTTGACAAGGTCATAAAAACAGCTGAAAGCTTACTAAAAACAAAGTGTTTTTGTTTTTAATTGAGTGATTATAGGCATTGAAGGAGACCCGTTGTTTTCAGTTTATACAGAGTTGCCCTGTTGTAATTTGTAGTACTTGCTGGAAGTCTTCCTCAACAATGGCTCTGAGTTTGTCAATAGACTCCCAGAGTGTATTTTATCTTCATTCCTTGTATATGTATAGTCTTTGTTAATATTTCCAGAATGTGCTCCTGGTGTGAGACTTCTTGGAATCTAGACCTCTAGCCTAACTAAGTAGACCTTATTGCTGTGGACAGTGGAGACTTGGAAAGGCGGTCTTTGTGCCTCAAGAAATCGAGGTTGGATGGAATTCCTGTTTTTGTCTTTTTTGCCTTTCATTATATGATCATTGCTTTCTCTTAATTCTACCCAAACTTATGGCCTACACATAAAAAAAAGCCCTACTAGAAAAGGGTTGAGGTTTTTGAACTCTGCAGAAAGTTCTAGTTGATTTTCTAAGATATGGGCTGAAGCTGCTTGAACTCTGTCTGCATGTGAGTGTGTGTGGGTGTTACATTTACTAGATGAGCCAGAAGATATGATAGGCACTTCTGAACATCTTACCTCTTGGATGAAGAAACACCTGTAGTTTTTTAAACAATGGCATTTGGGGTTTTTATGTTTTTGGTTTTTTTTTTAGAAAAAGCCTACCTTCTTAACACAGAAAAACCATTCTTGCATTTATGGAATCCTTAGTACTTTCATATACTCTCTTAACACTTCCAATAATACCCTTTTACATTTTTCTTTTGTCAGAAATCATCTATTAAAAAACTCCACCAAAATATGCACTTTGAAAGATGTTCTATTAGGGAAATACAAATTGAAGCTACAGTGAGATACCACTACACATTAATTAGGGTGGCTAAAATTAAAACAAATGATCATACCAAATGCTGGCTAGGATGTAAGAAACTGAAACTCTCAGACAATGATGGTAGAAATGTAAAAATGGAACAATTACCATAGAAAACATTTTAGCAATTTTTTTAATAAAGTTAAACATACATCTACTATATTATCCAGTTGTTCTAATTCTAGGTATTTACCCAAGTGAAAGGAAAATGTGTCTCCAAATGAAGACATGTAAAACCTTTATTGGTAACAGCAAAAGCTCAAAACAAAAACAACCCAAACATCCATCAAGAGGTGAATATATAAACAAATGTAATACATCCATATAACAGAATGCTACTTAGCAATAAACAGAAATGAATTAGTGATACATGCTGTACAACATGGGTGGATTTTTTTTAATTCCATGAGAGGAAAAAGGTAGAGAGACAGACTCCCACATGCACCCCTACCAAGATCCAGCCAGCAACCCCATTAGGGTGCAATGCTTTGTTCATCTGGGGCCATTGCTCTGTTGCTCAGCAACTGAGCTTAGGGCCTGAGGCAGAGGCCATGGAGCCATCCTCAGTGCCCAGGGCCAACTTGCTCCAATAGAGCCATAGCTGCAGGAGGGGAGAGAGAGAGAAACAAGAGGAGGAGGAGTAAAAAAGCAGATGGGCACTTCTGCTGTGTTCCCTGACCAGGAATAGAACTTGAGACATCCACATGCCAGTGCTCTACCACTGAGCCAAATGGCCAGGGTTGGATGGATTTCAAAATAATTATGATGTCTGCAAATAGCCAGGCCAAAAAAAAAAAATGAATCTATACTATATGTTTTCATTTGTATAAAATTTTAGAAAATGTAAACTAATCTATAGTGGCAGAAAGTAATTTTCTGAAGAGAGTAGGAAGAAGGGCAGGGAGTGGAAGGTGGGGGGAGGTAAAAGGACATGAGGAAATGTTTGGATGTGATGAATTTGTTTATCTTGTATGTGGTGACAATTTCACTGATGTGGACATATGTCAAAACTTAGCAAATTATACACTTTAAATATGTGCAACTTATTATATGTCAACTATAGTAAGGCTGTTATAAACATACAGAAGGCCCCTCTATGAGAAGATGTTAGTAAGCATTTGGGACAATAATTGAGTTAAAATTAAAAATGACGGCCCTGGCCAGTTGACTCAGTAGATAGAGCATCAGCCAGGCATGCAGACATCCTGGGTTTGATTCCCAGTCAGGGCACACTTGAGAGGCGACCATCTGCTTCTCTGCCCCTTTCTCTCCCCTTTCTCTCCCCTTTCTCTCTTCCTCTCCTGCAGCCAGTGGCTCAGTTGGTCTGAGTGTCGACCTCAGGTGCTGAGGATAGCTCAGTTAATTCAAGCAATGGCCCCAATGTATTGCCAGGTGGATCCCGGTCTGGGTGCATGTGGGAGTCTGTCTCTCTATCTCCCCTCCTCTCACTTAAAAAAAATATAACAAAAAGATTATAAATTACATGACCTCATTGAGAATCTTTTGAAAGCTATGTACTCTCTCTCCAGAAAAGTGCACACAACATTTTGCCTACAAGTTAGAGGGTTAACACATTAAAACCCCATGTTAAGAAGCTATAGAATTCTTTATATTTTTTTGAAGAAACTAAGTACTTTCAACAGCTGGGTCGCCCAATCAGTAATTTTCTTTGTTTGTCCAAAGCAAATAAGTTAATTATTCCATTCATCTCAGATGAATGTTGGGTATTCTTGGCAAGCACGATTTTAAAGTTTAGCTATTCTTCATATAATACTTTTATTTTTTACTTTCTCCATCCTCATTCTAAAGAGGAATTAAACTACACACACACTGGTATATCACCTCCACCAGCTAAATGAAGCTCTGATTTTGCTAACTGTATCATGTCATTGCTTTCAAAGTAAGCAATAATAGATAGCATACTGATTATTGGACACTTCCATTACCACACCATGGTCCAGTTCATAAAGCTCTACATACAAACAGTAAAGGAAATTTAGGATCAAAATATCAATTTTATGATTATATTTCAAAGGACAGATTTAATACCAGCCAGTTTAGCTATTCTATGCTGTTTCACAATTTTTTATTTTGCGAAGATAATAATAGTGAACTGGACTTTACCTGAACCTTAAGGAGAATGGCAAGTGTATTTATGCTTATTTCCCATAATCTCTTCCTGTTATATGTAAATAATACTAATATTCAAGTCTGCCTGACATTTTGGTCTCAAAGTTGCTTGCTTATACTACCTATAACACTCCTAAATTCTCTTATAACTACTGTTTTTTATCGCCATCCAGAATTCTGAATAAAATGCAAAGAAAAATGTCATGTAATATACATATTTCCCCTTTCCTCTAATATTTCATTTATCATTTACACCGTCTTATACACTTGGTAATGGAAATGCCTTCTTAAGTGATTGTCGAGAGTTCATCCTTAGACTCTTAAGGTTGCTCAGGAAGAAGTATCAGGCATAGATGTGCACACAGGCAGTTTCTGAGGGGTGCTTTTTTGATCAGCCCCTGTGAAGGAATATAGAAAGGAGAATTTGGCAGGCGGAGGAATGAAATTGCCACTGGATCACAGTACACACCTCAGCTAAGTCCACGGGGAGCTATGGCTCTGCAGTGACCCTTAGGATTGTCCTTCTTTGAGGGAACAGGGCTTGCTTCTCTTGTTGCCAGTCACTGGATGCAGTGCCCTAGGGGGGAGGGCCTGACCTAGGGTGAGATGGCATTCTTTGCCTAAAGGGAATTCCTGAGGAGGAATGAAGCTGAGAGCCCCAGCAGATGGGAGGACAGTTGCCTCACTCCTGAAGAGAAGAGCAGGGCTGCACTCCCCAGGATCCTCAGCCACCCTGCCCCATCTTGCACTGTGGTGATCCACGTGGGGATAGTTTCTCCAGGAGTGGCTGGTCTCTTCCTGAGAGCTGTGAGGGGGAAAGTTAGGTGAGTGTGACTTCTAGTCCCCACCGCCGCATCTAGTTTTGAGGCCACACGGGTACTTCGTCATTCATCCTCTGTTACCCACTGTAGATTCGCTTCCTCAGGAACCCCCCCCCCTATGCTAGTATGGGTGTGATCTGGACACTGACCTAGACTCTCATGTCTGGGAGGGAAAAAAAACTGAATCAAAAACAGCCAGTCTCTAAAGTCATGGTTGCCTAGGATACCCAATATTCATTTGAGATGAGCCCAGAGTTTGTTTATTTGCTTTGGAGAAAATAAATAGAACTGTTGCATAAGACACACATTTGTAGAAATTCTTCTAAGATATGAATATTTCTTTGGGTCTTAACCTGGGGTTTTTAGAACCTTGGAGCCTTGGGAATCAACATGTACTGTATATCAAGCACTAAGAACATAGCAGTGAATAAGATAATGTTTTTGTACTCATTGGAGCTATGTTCTAGAAGTGGGGGGCTAAGTGAAAGGTAATATCCAAACTTTATTCGTGAATGTATAATATGTTTGGTGCTACGAAGAAGAAAAATTCTAGGGAAAGAAATCGAGAGTGAGGTGATAGTGGGGATATTAATAGGCTAGCCAGGAACATTTGAACAGAAGCTGGAAGGAAAGGAGAGAGACGGTCATGGAGGAGTAGCATTTATTTCCAACTTAGGGAGTGGTGGGTACACAGGCTGCTCTGAATGTGCAAGGGTTAACACAGAGACTGTGGTGTCCAGAGCAGAATGGTGAGGAATGAGGTCAGAGAGGGAGCAGGAGGCCTGATCGCGTGGGTTTTGTAGGCCATTGTGGAGCTGTGACTGAGCTGGAATGCCATCAGAGGGTTTTGAATAGAAAAGCAACATGATCTGATTACATGTCAGAAGGCCTGTCTGACTGCTGGGAGATGGCTAGGCCACGGAGGGGCAAGACTGGAAGCCGGGAGATAACAGGCCCTTATACTTGTCCCGCCAAGCAGTGATGGTGGCCATACTTGGGTAGTAGCAGCAGAGTTGTCCATTTCTATGTATGTAGATATATCTTCAAAGATTAACCTTTTGCAGAGGTGAATATGATTTTTTTCTGGATTATAAAACAGTTTGAATCTAGTGAGGAAATCAGACCTATATTGAATTATCACATAACGGTAGATATCTAGGGGATAGTGGGGGTTATAGAGCCCTTCCTGGGAAAGTCCAGGAAATAAACTGAAGAGGAAGGGTGAGACTGGACCATGGATGGTCTCCTGGACACACTAAAGTCTTAGATTTTAGGCCCTGACCAGGTAGCTCCATTGGGTAGAGCATTGTCCCAATTTGCCAAGATTGTGGGTGTGAACCCTGGTCAGGGCACACACAAGAATCAGCCAGTGAATATATAAATAAGTGGAACAACAAGTTGATGTTTACCTTTTTCTCTTCCTCTCTCTCTCAAAATCAATAAATGAATTTTAAAAAGAAGAAAGACATACTTTTTCCTGAAGTTGTTGTGCAGTATTACATAAGGAGGCAACACATTTTAATTAACGACCTAGATTCTCCAAGTGACTCTGGGGAGTGTGAGAAAAGTTAACACAAGGAAACCAGTTAATAAATAAATGCAGTTGTCTGGGGTAGAGATAATAAGCTAATAAGCTAATATTTATTATGCACTTGCTGTACATTGAGCACTATTCTAAGCACGCTGTGTGTGTTAGCTCAGTTCTTGAAACAGCTCTGTCAGGTAGGCAGTATTAATACCACAGTTTACAGAGTCACAGCTACAAACACAGAAAGGCTGAGGAAACTTGCAAGTTTATGGGGTCGCACAGCTCTAAGCAGGAGGCAGGATTTGAACCCCGGCCCTCTGGCTGGAGAATTCAGACTCTTATACATATGCTACACTCATTTCATAAATATACAAGCCTGAAGATTGAGGGAAGGTAATAGGGTAAATCTCTTCAATGTTGTCCCAGCTGAATTATCAGCCATAATTTCACCTTCGTGTTATAGTCGTCCCCATTGGAAACCCTCCCTCACATCGTCTCCTCTCTCCTTACTCAGAGCATAGATTCTACTCTCTTTTGCCGCCTGTTTCCCTTTCTCTGCACCCTCACAATGCCTTTCTGTAGCAGCACGGTGTGCAGAGCGGCTGTTTAGAGCATATCTTTGGATAAAGTAGTATTGTGACGACATCACCTGGTCTGGTAACCCCAGTCTGTGCTCCTGTGCTATCTCAGTTTCTTACCGGGAGATCTGTCAGACTTGGTGCTCACTGGTGTGCGTTTCCACACAGCTTTTGTTTGCGGATATCTGGAATTAAATAACTAATCGCACTGGCACCGGAATATCAGTACTACATGAGGGTCTTGTGACATATACCAGTATCTGGGGGAGGAAAGCGTATCTTTTGACTAATCACTTAGAATACAAACACAGACTGTGAAGTAATCAGTACATGACTTTTCTACCTGTCAGAATGTGGTGAGTGTGACTGACTAGTACATGGGCTTCATAGAGAGTGCTTCTGGAGAATACCTGGCTTGGTGTGCCAAAGAGGTGTTGCCGCCGCTGCCTCGCCTCCGTGCCGACTCAGGGAGGTGTTGAGCAGCAGAATCTTTTCCATGTGGTTGTTACTGATGTTATAGTCCCACAGAGCAGAGTTCTTACTGTGCCGTAGGCCCAATGTTATCCTAAAGAGCAGATAGAAACTTCCAGTCCTGACAGGTATTCAAGCATAAATTGAGACACAGGGACTAAAAAAATAAGAAGTGGCTTGCTCACACAAAGGTTTCCTAGCCCTGGTGCTAGAGCAAGAAGACCACAGTCCCCTGGAGCCTCGGTGTTCCCAGCGTGCTGTGTGGACAGGAGACAGAGAAAGCACCTGTGACCAGACAGAGGGCTGGAGAGGAAGAAAGGGCCGAGCTCAGAGATGATTAGAGTCTGCATTAGAAACTAAGGAAATGAGTTGTGTTTGGGGGAAGCTGGGAAGGATAGGAAATCAGTTGATGAACACCGAGTAAGCAGGTTCAGAAGCCCCCTATTTTTTTGGAAACTATAATACCTAGGGACTTTGAAGTTGTGTTATGAGCACAAACCTAAGAAGCTCTGAAGTAACAACCAGTCCTTTTTTCTCAGCTCACGTTCCAGGTAAGGAGATATTTTATTTTTGAAACCCAGGTGCACAGTCAGGAGAAGGGAGAAAACAGTGACACCCATCCTTTTAATGAGCATTGCAACTGGGAAAGAAATTAGCATCACCCTGGATTTTATGTGATGTCAGTTAAATGAAGGTATTTTATAGCACTTTACAACAAATTAGAATCAACTAGATTGAAAATAAGCCTACCATCTGGGATAAGTAATCAGGTAAGAGGCCAGTTTTGCTATTTTCGCTTTGAGCTGAAGAGAGAATTTGAATTTCTAATGTCTCTGAGGTTCACAGTCAGGGAGTGCGATTTCTGGGGTGATTGTTCAAGATGCTAGCAGCTCAGCCTTGCCCTCGCTCTACCACTTGCTTGGCCATGCTCCTTGGAAACTGGCCTCAGCAGACGCACGTACACCAGAGAAGGGGGTATGAGTTAGTGCAGGACAGAGTTCCGCTCTTTGAGGCACAATCGAGAACGGACTGGAAATAGATGACCCAGAACAAAGCAGTAAATCATCCACATTAACTGAGAGACATTCATGAAAGGACTGAAATTCGTATGAAGACACTATGGCAACTCGTGAAATCAGCCCAAATCCTAGGAGCTCTTAAAACCCTTTCATGTTTTAAGAACATGGTGACTGTGTTCAGCTGTGCAGTTGCGTATGGTCAGGGTGCCCTGACATCATGAAGACTGGCGTTAGCGAACAGAATTTTACAGCCCAGCTTTTTCCCCTCCATGCTCGTGTTCCTGGCTTGGATTACTAGGCGATGTTAGTATCTGAAATCTTTCAGGAAACTGTGGAGGAGGCCAAAATAAGTTTGGTGATGATAATGGTACAGATTAGTGGCCCAGGGTATACCTGAGTTTGGCTTGTGTGGGCAAAAGAAAGGGGAGAAAAAGGTGAGCAGGAGAGAGCAGTTACCATCAGTGAAGCTTTGCAGATAGCTCAGAATGGACGTGTTAAGAGGGCAACAGGAGGTAAAATGTTGGTTGTAATTATGGTCTACAGAAATAGGCCATATTGAGTACAGTAGTCCCCCTTTATTTGTGGTTTTGCTTTCTGCAGTTTCAGTTACCCATGGTCAACCACAGTCTAAAAATACTAAGTGGGAGATTCCAGAAATAAACAATTCCTAAGTTTTAAATTGCACTCTGTTCTGAGTAGTGTGACAAAATTTTACACTGTCCAGCTCTGTTCAGTTCTGTCCCAACCCTGATATGACTCCTCCTCCCTTTCCAGCTTATCCACCCCACATATGTCCCCCACTCGTTAGTCACTTAGTAGCCATCCTGGTTATTGTATTGACTGTCACAGTACCACAGAGCTTATATTCAGGAAACCCTTTTTTGATTAATAATGGCCCATAGCCAAGAGGCGTGTTGCTGGCAATTCAGATGTGTAAAACAGAAGCTGTAAAGTGCTTCCCATGAGTGAAAACATATGTATATGTAGGGAAAACAGACGATCTGGGTCTGGGCTGCCCCCAGTTTCAGGCACCCACTGGGGTCTGGGAACACATCTCCTGTAAATGAGGGGGACTGCTATATATAATTTTTCATTTTTTCCCCTTTGTAGCTGATGGATTAAATGAAGTAAACTGATTTGCCTAAAACCTATGTATTTAGTGTTCAGTTAACCTTAGAGAAAAAATGAAATTGGCAGGCTTCTTTCTACTGACAAGCTTTCTACTTGAAACATTTTTCTCAAAATATGTATATTTTTCATCTTAAGATATATATTAACGATAACTTTTCAGATACCTAACTACTGAAGCAACAGATAATCTAATAGTGGAAAAACTGGACCTTCTTCCCCAATTCTTTGATAGTAACATCTTCTTCCCTTTTCAATAGCCTAGCTTGATTTTTAGTACTTTATACTTTAAGTTTGGGTATGGAAAGAAGAAGCATTAGATATCTGTCACCGCTGCCTTTGGGTAATATTATTCACAAGCTGTACCCGCTGGCGGAGGAGTGAGGAGGAAGAGCTGACTTCTCCACTAGAGTGTCACATCTGTCATGACACCACGGAGAATGGGGCGGGTTTCGCATGAATCTGGCTGAGAGTGAAAACATATCTCACTACTGAGCTCCACACTGACAGCCTCTGGTGCTCGAACCCTGGTCAGCTGACTTGGGAATTGTTCAGGGTGGTTCTTCACTGGTTTGATGATCGATTACTGTGTTCTGAAAACCTTAACCCATGTGCCCCAGTCATCAAGGATATCCACTGTATTTTGTGGCTTTGGTAAACGTGGGCGCAGAGATTCGAGTGAATTTATAGGACAGGAGTTCAAATGTGCTGACCTGTTATTTCCAGAGAAATGGCCTTGCGGTGCCTCTCCTCTGGGTTTTGTGCTGCCCCCTCCTGGCTGACACATTTCTTAGCAAATAACCGAGTTGAAAATAACCGAGTTGGGGAAACACCTGTATCATTTTCACTTTCCATCAGAAATAATTTCTCATTTAATTTTCTGAAAGTGAGGTCAAGGAATAGTTAATTCTACATTAACTATATATTATTAATTCAGATGTGCTGAAGATATAAGTTGGTGTAGAAAATATATGAGAGTACTTTGGTCATTTATATGGATTTCATGTCTGAAAAGAAATGATTTTGCAGCTAATTGCATCGTTAGTCAAATTTTCTGAATCATTGATGTGAAAATCCATTGTTACTGGAAACAATCTGGACACCTTTTTTCATGTTTATATTTTACAGTGGCTGCTAATTTACAGAAGATTGTAGATGATCCCAAAGCTTTAAAAACCTTGACATTTAAGTTGGTAAGTGGAAAGTTATGCAAAGAAGGTAAACATTTTGCTGTGGGGTGCCATCAAATAATAATAGAGTTTCACACCCTGCTCTGTAATTTTGTTGCTGCTGTTGTTTTCTTGGAGGATCCATTCTTGCAACCCTCATTTTCCTGTTCAACATTTCAGAATATTTTCTGTTCATGACCAGAAATTTCTATCAGCACAGCTTGTTCTTTCAGCTTCACATCCTTTATGCAGAGTGACCGCTTGAATAATCCTGAAGGCCAGACCTCTGCGCCTCCAGTTTGCGTGGCCACGTGACCATATAGAACAAAATCAAACTGAATTCCAAACACACACTTCTTTTTTCTAGGATTATAACATTTGTTGTTTGGATGATGTATATCAGAGTTTTCAGTAATTTTTTAGACGAGCATTTTATTTTGTTTTCAGTGACAGTTGACCTATATCAGTTACAGGTGTACAACATAGTGGTCAGGCAGCAACACATGTCATACACAAAGGGTTGGTCATCTTAAATTGCTTGCAGCATTCTGACCGGCCCTTGATACAATTAATTTCTAATTTAAAATGAGTCGTTTAAGGTACAGTTTGCTACAACATTTACTAAAAGCATTCCTGAAGCTAAAGCTGTATAGCTCTAACTTTTCATACATTGAGGCTGGTTATTTTATAGAAATGGTTTAGGACTTTAGGTAATTGCAAGCAATTATAGAACAGCTCACTGAAGGCTAGTGAACATAGACAACACTCTAACTCCACATTTCAAATCATAGTCACAGGTTCTCACAGAGAAGAGATGTTCCAGCAGTTTTTCTGCACAGTGGATTTTTTAATTTAATAGCTGGGGTAGGCATAGAGATGCAGAATACTGAGCATTCTGGTGGTGTCATTGTAAAATCGAGAGTGGGTGGACATGGCTGGAAGTGGATAGCAGTCCAAATAGTCAAAAGTGACTATTTCTTGAACGTTTTAACAAACAACACATTAAGTGACTGATTTTTAAACTATAAATTAATCTTATCAAGGGCCAGTCAGAATGCTGCAGGCAATTTAAGGTCTAGATGACCAACACTTTGCTGTATATACATGTATTGATGACCCGTCTGTTTTATTTCTTGTGAAAATTTTAACAGAAAAGGTATGTAGCCAAAGATGCTAAATGATTATTAGATACAGAAAATGTTAGTAACCTGGTGCTAACTTAACTTTCCGGGTCTTGCTTCTCATCTAATTTCAGGTAGATAGGCTATGTGATAAATTCTCTGCAAATCCTGTGTTTTTATTTTATCTGAAGAAATTCTTTGTTCTGATAATTAAACATTTTATTCAGGTAAAGTGAGAGTGATAAATTGACAAATTAAAAATTTTACCTCCTTGCTTGGGATTCTTCTGTCAACTCTTATATTTCTAATTCACCTACGTCTTTGTAAACATGTTTCATTTATATGAAAATATATTGAGACAATGGCAGCTTGTGCAAGCATTTCAGGCAATATTCATGTTTCTTTTTCTTTTTCTTTTTTTTTCTGAAGTTAGAAGCAGGGAGGCAGACAGACAGACTCCTGCATGTGCCCGACCAGGATCCACCCAGCATGCTCACCAGGTGGCGATGCTCAGTCCATCTGGGCCTTTGCTCCATTGCAACCGGAGCCATTCTAGCACCTGAGGCAGAGCCCATGGAGCTATCCTCAGTGCCCGGGGCCAACTTTGCTCCAATGGACCTTGGCTACAGGAGGGGAAGACAGAGACAGAGAGAAAGTAGAGGGGGAAGGGTGGAAAAGTAGATGGGCGCTGCTCCTGTGTGCCCTGGCCAGGAATTGAACCTGGGACTTCCACACACCGGGCTGACACTCTACCAGTGAGCCAACTGGCCAGGGCCATATTCATGTTTCTTTATTAATATTTTATACCATTAGAAAGAAATTATACCACCTCATGAACATTTTCCTAACTTTGAACATGTAACAGGGATGAGAGACTAAAACTTTTATGCCAGCTATTTCCACTTCTCTAAACTTGCTTCCCTGTAAAACAGGAAGAGTACCTTTGACCCTTTTCTGCTACCTCGGGTTTTATAAACAGGGCTACTAGACTCTCTACGCAGAAAAATAATGTGAAACTCCCCCTCCTACTCTAATCAATTTATTGTTTTCCTTGATTCTCCCTCTTGATTCTGTCCTCTTCATCCCCATTTCCAGCATCCTAGTGGCATCCTCTTATTGTCCCAAACTGATCTTCCTGCCTATAGTATGCCACCTTGACAGCCAGAGTCATCCTTCTGCATTTCCCAAATGCTCCAAACACTTGAGTGGTTCTCCACCGCCGTCTTCTGAAACTCAGCCCCTGGATGTGGCCAAGGAAGCCGACCCCGACCAGACCTCTCTTTAGGTCTGCTGCTCTACTTTCCTCAGTGTGCCCCACTCCGCACCCTCATTCATTCATCCTCTGTCTCCCTTGTTCCCTCCGGTTTTCATCTGTTGGCCCTTTGTATGCCCGTCTTACTAAAATATCCTGTTTTCCCAACTTCTCTGTGCCTCTTTGTCTCACCAGTGCCTAGGCATGTCCCAATTTGCAACCTGATTTTTACTTTCTCTGATTTCCAGTCCTGGCTTAGGTGCTTCTATATTCTCCCCCATAAGGATTACATTATATTGAAACTGTGTACGATCTTATTTGTAGCTCTAATAAATCTAGACTTCAAGTGGACAGAGATTTCTGTCTTGGATCACCGTGGCTGGCACAACAGGGACCTAGTAATAATTAAAATATGTCAGAAAAATACAAATCTCATTTAGAAAAACTTCAGTCTAATCTCCATAGGACACTAACATCTTGGTAAAAAACCAGAAATTCACATTTATTTGCCTTCATTCATCAAATTGGTTATTTTACTGAAGAATAAAAGATCAAAGTATTTCATAAGCATTTTTCCTCATAAGCCACGCTGCTTGTAGCCCTTTCTCTCTCAGCTGTGTATCATTTGAATCTGAGAGCTTTCTTTGCTTTCTGAAGGAGAGCATTAAGGGCCTGAAATTTGTCTAAAGAACGAGACAATGGTTTCACTCAGGGCATGATAGGGACACTTTAAAAAATTGCTAGTGCCCCAGTTCTACACCAGATGCTCTTGGTGCAGCCTGAGCTCTGGGAATTCTTAAAACACTCCCTGAGAAGCATTCCACATGTAGGCTCCTTCTCCAGTCTCTCTCTTCTTCCCACTCCCACCACTATTAGAAATACTTGGTTCAAGTTTGACAATATGTCTGTTCTTATTTTGTCTGTCAGCTTGGATAAGAAAAGCAATGGCATAAGGTGAAAGGATATTAGTTTCATAAAGAGGTGCATTTACTTTTTTTCTCTGCCCAATTTTTAGCTTTTGAGATTTTTAGATTCATTTGACAGATAATTGAAGTGTGATATCCATTGTTGACATAGCCAGGGACAGGCAGATCAGAAACTTTTTTTTTAAATCACTTTTAACAAAGTGGTTCAGGCATACAGAGCATTGCAGCTCGAGTATAATGCGTTTTGGGTTTGAGATATCTGTACTGCTTTGTTGTTGTAAGCCATAACACAAAGCTTTATAAATGTTTTTTAAATCAGTTTTTAATTTGCTACCTTATAATTTTGTAAAGCAAATTATTCTTGCCGCTTTCATGAAGAATTTTTTGAAGTTCTATTAGTGAAAATAGGATATTTAACTTGTCCTTGAAGATAGAACACAACGTCCAGGTAATTAACATCCAGTTGGTACACATTTACATGAGCAGTCTAGATTTTAGTTACTGAGGTTGAGTAACATGCTTTGCAGATAGCAATTTCCTGAGCATTTTAGTAATTAACAAAGAAAGGGCCTTATTAACAGAGGCTTTCAGCTTTGACATATCTGGAGGCTGCGTGACTAAGGTGACATTTTCCAAAGAGCATAAAGCTGGGAAACTGTCAGTTCAGGAAGGTCCATGTTGCAGCTTTCCACCGCTGGGTCTGAAACAGTGGCCCCAATCCTGGCAGTGTCAGGTTTACCTGGAAACTAGAAACTTGATAAAATGTAAATTCCAGGGCCCCACTCAGGCCTAAGGAATCTGTGTGCTTTAACAAGCTCTCCAGGTGCGTCTGATGCAGGGTTCAGTTTGGGGACCGTTGCTTCAAAGGAAACATGGAGACTCAGTAGGGTATCACAGTGGTGGTTCTCAAACTCTACTAAGCCTGTGCATCGCGTGGGGATCCCAAAACACCCCAGTGTCCAGGCCATACCCTCAGATCAGTTGCAACCTCTGAGGTGAACAGGGGCATTGGTATATTTTCAAACGCTCTGGGTGGGTCCAGAGTGCACCCAGGGTTTGGGGTGAAAGGAATCCTTGTGGTTGGTAGTGGAGGATTCAGGCAGCAGGCCAAACCTGCTAGTCCAGCAGGATGAGTCCAGAGCGGGCATTTTCAGGGGTACAGACACAACTGAAAGCATGCACCATTCTACTGGCATGCTAAGTTTCTGCTAATGTATACATTTCCCTTTGAAGCTGAGGTTCACAAAGTGTGGGTCCAGGAATTCTGGGGTTCCTTGACACCCTTCTTAGGAGATACTGGGTGTGAAAACTCTTTCTGATAATACTAAGATGTTACTTACCTTTTCCATTGTGTTGACATTGGAGAAAAGGCCATGGTGGGGAATTCTGCTGATGTCAGTATGAGTCACGGCAGCAACATGAAACTGTACTGGTAGCCATCAAAGCCGTGCACACACTCCGTCACTAAAAAAATAAAAAAGCCAGTTTCATTTAAGAACTTTCCTAATAAAACAGGCAACATTATAGATTTTATTAAATCTCTGCTTGAGGACACGTGTTTGTAATCTGTCTGATGAGCTGGCACTTCTTCAGTCGTGTCCAGGAAAAGCATTTTCAAGACTGAGATGTGAGCTGAACTACCCATTTCCCTCCTTATTTTTCATGGAATACCAGTTTTACTTTGAAGAATAGATGACAAATTATGGTTATTTTCAGACAAGGGCTGTGGCAGACTTTTCCAGAATGAACCAAGTAAGCCTGGCAGTTCAAGGAAAACAACTGACATTTATTGCCAATAAAAATTGTTAGTTTTTGAACAAAAAGAGGATTTTGGAAAACTTGTGTTTGCCACTCTATATTTGACAGCTCCCCCCCCCCCCAGAAAAGACTTCTGTGATGAGATGGGGGTGATATTAATGAATACGATTTATTGACATAGTACGGTGACCTGTTTATATTGTATAATGGAATATGTCGACATTGGAAAATCTCCATAACTCAGTCATGCTGAAAAATCATGCATGGGTAAAAGATCCATTCAGACTTCCATGCAAGATAACGAAGTAGGTAAATGCTATGCTTGCCTCTTCCCATTACCACATCAATATTATAGAACACCTGTCATTGGGAACCACATGAAAACTAGCTGAACAGAAGTTCTATAATTAAGGATATAAAGAAGCAGCCATGACAAGACTAGTGGGAGGGGTAGATACTCAGAACCAGCAAATCCCACACCTACACATGGCAGTTTAGAATCAGGAGAACGATCTTGACTGCACAGATCCCTCCTGAGGAGGAGGGTTCCCAGCCTGGGGCACCTGTGCGAGGAGGAGGAGTCCCCATAGCATCAGGCTGTGAAAACTAGTGAAGGTTGCATATGAGTGAGAAGAGGGCTGCTGGAGACCCAGGAGTTCCTTTAGAAGAGCTTACACAGGGACTCCCTCACTCACAAACTCACTGGCTCTGAGCTCCAGTGCAGGGGCAGCAGCTCAAAAAGCGTCAGGAGGAAGGAAGTGAATACACTAGCCTCAAGGCAAAGACTGGAGGGGTCAGAAACACTGGCGGGCATCATTGCTTCTTTGTTGAGCTCTTTCCCCCAACCCAGCCAATAGGCCTATACCAAATCTGAATCTGCATTAACCTGGCTGACACAGTTCCCCTCTGCATTGGTGACTCCCTGAGACCCACCACACCCAACTCACATCAGGGCCAAGCCTGCTAGTGGCTTTTCCACACAAGCAGCCTGCCTCAGCTCACACTGTGGACTTTCCAAAATTCCAGAGGTCCACAAATTCCAGGCAAGCAGTAGCTGGCCTCAGCATGTCCTATATCACTTACTAAGCAAATCCAAGCTTGGCACAATTGATGACGGGTCTCAACTTGCATTGTAACTTCCATCAGGTGGCCCTAAGCGTGGCACAAGTGGCAGCCAGTGTTGGCTGGCCTCAGTCCATATAGTGGTGCCCACCAAAGGGTCCCTACCTCAGTAGTTGTGGCAGCTATCGTTGGATCACAGCATAGCCTCTTCCAAGTGCCTCTAAGTCTATAACAAGTGGCAACCAACCACAAATCCCTTTGTAGCTTCCACCAAGTGACCCCAAAGTAGGCATGAATGGAGGCTGACCTTGCCCTGCTCTGAGCACCTCCCAGGAAGTTCCAGACCCACCAGAATACCACCTAATCATCTCCACAAACAAATCCAAAGGGTAGACTCAACTGGCATCTTAGCCCTGATTAAGTAACTCCCACTCTGTGGGATTAGCTCTTATGGAAAAGCTTGCCCACTGTAGTTATGGCCAGCCCCACACCCAGTCATCCTGAGGATCAGTGCCAACCACTGATATGCCAACAGCAATCAAGGTTCAACTACAGCAGGTAGGCACACAAAATCCATACAAGTGTAGTGATGCTGCTGAAGTGCTCAGATGGCCAGGGAGATTGCAATACTGGGGCCCATAAGACCTGTACTACATAACATGTCCCAAATGAAAGAACAGAACACATCACCAGAAAAAGAGCTAAATAAAATGGAGCCAAGCAATCTACCAGATACAGAGTTCAAATACTGGTTATAAGGATTCTCAATTAATTTAGGGGAAGAATAGATGAACTCATTAGGAATTAAAAAAAGAAAGTCATAAATGAAGAATACAATAACTTATGTAAAGAATACATTAGAAGAATTCAACAACAGGTTAAATGAAGTAGAAGATTGAATCAGCAATCTGGAAGACGAGGTAGCAGAAAACACAAGAAAAAACCAAGAACAGGCGAACAAACCAGAAACAAAATCACAGATACAGAGAACAAATTGATGGTAGCCAGATGGAAGTGAGGGGTAGTTGAAAAAGGTGAAGGGATTAAGTACAAATTACCAGTTACAAAAACAGTCATAGAAAAAAAAGTATATATAGTCAATAAAATTTTTGTAACTATGCCTGGTATCAGATTGGTACTAGATGTATTGGGGTTATCACTTTGTAAGTTACACAAGTGTCTAATGACTATATTGAACATCTGAAACGAATGTAATATTGTATATCATCTATAATTAATTAAAGATCCATTCAAACTACAAGGTCAGTCAATGGATTGCAATATAGCAAAGTATGGAAAGTTCAGTTCTGTGGTTTCAGATTCCAGATAACAGCTAAGTTTTAAGAAACTACCTCTTGGCCAGTTTTGGTATAGTAACAAACACTGTCCACAAGTTTTGTATTTTTTGCTCCATAAGGAGCACCTGACCATAAGACGCATCTAGGGTTTTAAGGAGAAAAATAAGAAAAAAACATATTCTGAACCAAATGGTGTGTTAAAATATTTAATAAAATATACTACAGTAATATTTCAACAATGTAAACTCAACAGCAGTATTAACAACCATTAGCACTGTTATTAACAAATGAGAAGAGACTTTATTGTTCAAATACTCTTCCAGTTGTCTGGGAACCCGCAGCAGCTAAAACATAAAATGTACATTCGCTCCATAAGATGTATGGGCATTTTCCCCTCCACTTTTGAGGGAAAAAAAGTATGTCTTATGGAGAGAAAAATATAGTAACTAAGATGGCTGTTAAAAATATTCACGGAAAACAACAAAGCAATAAATTGAATGCAGAAGCAGGTATGAGAATCCAACCCTCTTCTATTAAGACATCTAAAAGATTTGCAAAATGTAAAGCAGTGCCAATCTTCGCAAACTGTTCTTTTGTTTTGGCATAAATTGTAGTTATTTTTCATGAAGATTTTATTTATATTAGCATGTAATGGGTTTTTTATGTTTAATGAATTAGTAAATGAATATTTTAGAAATTTCCTTTTTAATTTCTAAGGCAGTATAATACATATAATCTACATAATAAACATGTTTAGTCTTTAAATATATTTTAATAACATTTGAACATTAAAATACATAAAATTTTTGTTTTAATTTCTAAGAGAATTTAGTACAATAAATATAACCCACATAAACATAAGGTTTTGAAATTCTCGATAATTTTTAAGGGATCCTGTGAGACCATAAGGTTTGAGAAATGCTGCTTTGAGGGTCTCTGCTTTCTTTTCTCTAGATTTCAGAATCATTTACATATTGCCCCCATGAGTGTTTTGCAGGCCACAGTGAGATAGAAGAGGACTTAGCTTTGGTTAAGAGAGAATAAGCAAGGTAGAGCTCCGAGGAAGGACTGAGTGCCTAGAAGCAGAGCCAGGCAGCCTGGCCTGTGCCTCTTTGCCAGGAAACGGTACATTCCAGTGTAGCTGCCCGAGGCACTGGGGACATAGGGTGGGAGGCGGACTCCCTGAAGACTCCCTGTGTGATGCGCCCACGATAATCACTGGTTTAACCACGCACTCTTGTAAATTCTCATTTCCATTACTCTTCACAAAAAGAATTTAATAATTTTCTTTTATTTCTATTTGGTAAAACCGCTACTGGGTCTTTTGTTTTTCTTTCTAATCATTTTAACCTCCTGCTATTCATATTACCAAATTCCTGACATAGCTTTCAAGTGCCCTGATGTGCTTTACCCTTGCCAGTCTTTTTTTACACTTCCAGACTTTTGTGTTGCCAGTAGCCGTTTGTCCTCAGATGTTTGTCAGTTGTCTATTAATTATACAGATTGTCTCTGCCCCCACTCAATGGGTTGAGTAAATGACATTGTTCACAGTAGCTAAGCAGTAGAAGGGAAGGTTTAGGGAGATAAAGAAACTGATAGTAGAATGAGAAAATCGGTAGGGGAGGTGAATATTGTAGTATCAGTATGAAAACACCCACCAGAAAAATCTCAGCAGAAAAGTCTTCTATGCCTATAGTACTCTGTTAAAAGGGATAAGGAATGTTTCTGATCTGCCCCTGGCACTACAAACAATGAAAATTTTACTTTGGTGAATAATTTATCTGTCAAGTATAACTAGGGAAATCATTGGATAGAGCACAAAGTAAATTTTTTAAATGCTAACTAATGTTCCAACCCTTCAGGCTACTGATTTTATTATATAAGCTTAACTACTCACACTGAATGTTATTTTAAAGGTAATTATTTTAAAATATTCAAGTTATGTGTTCTAATTAACTGCTTATTTTAAAGGAAAATGCTAGGGTTGACAAAGGGCTGAGTTTATGTGCTGCTCTGTGGAGCAGTGCTAAGCAGGCACATTGTGATGTTTGGAAGGGGATTTTTCTTTCGTCCACTAAACTATTTTGACAAGAATTAGGCCAAGAAAAGGTTTGTGTAGTCTTTTGGTAACATTTCCAGTCACTCATCAGATTTTTTCTCTCACTTACAGTGCTTATATACTGTCCAGTTCTGACTTATGTACTGTCATGGTGCGCGTGCGTGTGTGTGTGTGTGTGTGTGTGTGTGTGTGTGTGTGTGTGTGTGTTGAGAGGTTTGATAGGCAATGGCTTATTTCCAGTTTCTTTTGATCTTAAAGAAAAATAATAAAGTATTTGACATACTATAATTTGAGCCAATTTTAGGCAATAAATATGTCTTAAATTATTACAAACAAAATTCTGTTATGGAAAAATATCTATTAGGGCACCTTTACCTATAAAAATTACTCTGGTGTTGAAATAGCAGTTATCTATGAAGAGTCATTTCACTACTTGGTAACTGCTTTTTTTTATCCTGGCCAGATTTACAGAGGAGATGATTTTGGTAAAAAACAAATTACCCCGAGTGACTTGTTAGATCTCTTCTGCGCATTTTCATAATATATATTCTTAAAAGTATTATTAAGGAGCTCTAAGTTGAAAATATATTTAAAAATCGCTTTAGTTGTTGAAAACTTGTATGCAGTTTCTTGGCAGTCCCACAGCTGAGAGCCTGGGCACAGTGTGATTTAGCCATAACAAATCACCCTGCTTTTCTTTGTATTTGATAGCATGATGACCAGATTTCTTATAACAGTTAGCTCCCAGCATTCCTTTGTGACTTTGATTCTCCTGGAATAAGGGAGGACACGCGGTCTTATATTGAATATGCTTTTGCTTGGTTTTTATCACATGAACAAGTCTATAAAAATCAGCAGTGACAAACCAGCACTTAAGGGTTTGTTTTTCTCTCTCCCCATTTTCAGGCCTCTGGTTGTGATGGATCTGAGATTCCTGACGAAGTGAAGCTGATTGGGTTTGCTCAGTTGAGTGTCAGCTGATACATGTCCCTTGGTATGCCCTGATCTGTCATGCCTTTCCTTATCACACTCCCCATAGCCTTACCCCCCCCCCAAGGTCCTCCACACCCCAGTTCCCAGCAAAATCGGAAGATTGTGAAGAGGCCAGCTTTGATGAAATGGGATAAAAAATAATTTTTTTAACTTAACACTCCGAGTTCTGCTTTATTCTCTAGCAATCCACAATATAAGAACAAGCAAATGCCACAGCTGCACGACTGTTGCTAATTTTTCCAAAAGCTATTTAATATTCTTAGCAATTAATTTGGATATCCCTTAAGTGAAAAGAATCTGAAATACACTCAGGTGGTTCTATTTATTGGCAACAAAAGGAATTTTTTCTATCAGAAGCTATTCTTTCATTGTTGTTCTTTCTGTTATACTTTAACTGTATATCTGACAATGCTGCCTCGTTTATGTTGTATTTAGAAATTAATATACTTATTAAGATTTATTAGCCAAACTTGAATTCTAGTTTTAAAACTGTGAATTTTATTTTTCATATATTTATGCATTACACACCTTAGCTATGAGAAGAAAAGTTTTTGATTATATGCTTCTTGCAGTAAATCTCTTGTTATTTAAACAAAAAGTTTCAGGTCTATCTTTGGAGTATTTATAACTTCTGATTTTTGAAATGACTGAATAAAGAACTAGGATGCTTATTCTTTTGGTTTGTTTGTCTAAAAACCAATCCACAATCTGACTATCTCTTGGGAGAGGGAGGTGCCTTGCAAACTTTCATATTAAGAATGTGCCTGAGGCTGCTTTACTCTAGAATAGTCTCAGTTCTAAAATGTCCTCTACATAAAGTGGCATCTGTAAGTTTTGTTTCATTGGAACATTTAGAATGTGGTATAAAATGTTGCCATTCTATTAAATTGCTAATTATGTATCCATCTCTGATTTGACTTCTCCTTAAATGATAGGATTTTTTTGTCCCAAAGGTGATAAACTTGAAAATACCGGAATCTAAATTTTACTTGAAATTCTGCAGAATACCCAGATGGAGTGAAAAAGGGGGTGGGGGGTTACAATGACTAAAAGGTCAAATGCTGTTAAGTTTCAAGAATAAATACTTTCAACTCAAGTAGCCCTCTTCTTGACTCTATATAATGGAATAGTAATCCTTAGGATTTTTATAATTGGAATCTGAACTTTCAGGGAGGTGGGCTCCCGGGATGGTACCATTTGCTCTTTCCTTGCTAACCCTAGATATGGCAGCTCTTTAATGTCCTTTAAAAAAGCAAATATATATTACTAAGGAAAAAAAGTTATTTATAATTGCCTTGTCATAATTGTTAAGGTGTTCTAGAGCCATTTGCATACAATTTAATGTAATATCATTCCATTCTATTGTTTACACAACGATTACTCAAAGATGACTGCAAAGCTAAAAGGAAAATAAAAGTATTGCACAAAGATTTTTGTGTCACATTGTTTTGTTCCTCCTCTAGGTATTATTTGCATTGCTATAGTGACCTTAGCACTTTCATAAAAATGCCTAGTAAAAATTAACTAGAGGAAAGTGTTCTGGAGGAATAATAAGGCATCTATTTCAGTAACAGAGAATCAGATTTGACCATTTGAATTAGCCGGAGAAGAAAATGAGGAAGAAACATTTACACTTTGTGCAGTCTTTGAATTAAAACTGTACAGCTACTTGCCCTGGTCGGCAAGTTGTTTTAGCATCATCCCGATACGCCAAGGTTGCAGGTTTGATCTCTGGTCAGTGCACTTACAAGAATCAACCAATGAATGCATAAATAAGTGAAAGAAATAAATGTTTCTCTCTCTCTTTCTCTCTCTCTCATCAAATGAAAAACCATAGTGTTAAGGAGGGGTCTTGGGTGGTGACATGGGAAGACCCTGAACTTACCTTCTCCCACAAACACATCAAATCTACACCTACAAAGTACAGGAAAAACAGAGTTCCACAAAAAGAATCCAAAGTGGTCCAAACCAAGACACATCATAATTAAAATGCCCAAAGTTAGAGAATCTTAAAAGCAGCAGTAAGAAAAAAGCTGCTAGTTAAGTACAAGGGATTTTCCCATAACAATTAGCTGATTTTTCAGCAGAAACTTTGTAGACTAGAAGAAATAGCACAATATCTTCAAAGTGATGAAAGAGAAAGTTACAACCAAAAATACTCTGCCCAGCAAGATTATCATTCAGAATTGAAAAAGACAGAGTGTCCCAGACAAGCAAAAGGAACTCATCACCACTGAAATGGCACTATACGAAGTGTTAAAGAGACTTCATTAAGAGGAAAAGCCAAAAATAAAAAGAAAATATACAAATGATAAAACTCAAAGATTTAGTAAAAGTAGTAGATCATGCAATTATAAAGCTTGTATGAAGATTAAATGACAAAAGGAAGACCATGTATAAGCACAATAGTAAAGGGATACAAGAACAAAAGATGTGAGATGCATCAAAAAAATGAAGGTGGGTACAATGTAGTGCTTTTAGAATGTGTTCAAATTAGGCAACTATCAAGTTAAAATAGATTACTATAAACATAGCTTGTTATACATGATTCTCATAGTGTGTGTGTGTGTGTATCCTATAATAGAAGTATAAAAATAAAGAAATGTGAACCCAGACCATCACTACACTAAAGAAAGCATTCAGTGTACAAGAGAAGAGAGCAAGGGAAGAAGAAAGGAACAGAGAAGAACAACAAAAAAGAACAATAAAATAGCAATGAATACATATCTATGCATATCACTTTAAATATAAATGGACTAAATGCTCCAATCAAAAGACAGAGGAAGGTTGATGGATAAAAAACACATCTGTACATATGCTACTTACAAGAGGTTCATTTAAGATAGGAAGAGAGAGTGAAAGTGCAGAAATGGAAAAATATGTTATGGAAATAAAAAGAAAGTTGGGATAGCAGTACTTATACTAGACAAAATAGACTTTAACACAAAGATTGTAACAAGAAACAAAGAAGGGCATTTCATAATGATAAAGGGAAGAGGATATAACCCTTATAATCAACACTAATGGTTATCTAACCACCCAATGTAGGAGCACCTAAATATATAAAGCAAATACATATATAAAACAGATACAAAGGGGAAGATTGACAGTTAAACAGTAAAAG
The DNA here is from genome assembly GCA_037038555.1 of Rhynchonycteris naso. NCBI lineage: Eukaryota > Metazoa > Chordata > Mammalia > Chiroptera > Emballonuridae > Rhynchonycteris > Rhynchonycteris naso. Next base: position 67,089,495 of record CM072997.1, read on the forward strand.
AATTCTTTAACAGCTCATTGACATTACTAGTTAGATCATACAGACAGAAAATCAACAAGGAAACAGTGGCCTTAAATGACATATTAATTCACATGGACTTAATAGTTACAGAACATTCTACTCCAAAACAGCAGAATACACATTTTTTTCAAATACACATGGAATATTTTCCAGGATAGGCCACAAAACAAGTCTTGATTTAAGAAAATAGAAATTATATCAATCATCATCTCAGAGCACATAGGTGTTAAACTATTACAAGAAGAAAAGTGGAAATAAACATACAGAGGGTAAACAACATGCTAGTAAACAATGAGTTAATGAATAAATCAATAAGGAAATAAAAAGTATCAGACAAATGAAAGTGAAAACATAGTGACCCAAAATCTTTGTGACATAGCCAAAGCAGTTCTAAGAAGGAGAACAATAGAGTTATAGTTCTACCTCAATAAACAAGAGCCTGACCAGACGGTGGCGCAGTGGATAGAGCGTCGGACTGGGAAGCAGAAGATCCAGGTTTGAGACCCTGAGCTCGCCAGCTTGAGCGCGGGCCCATCTGGCTCCAGCAAGGGGTTGGCTCAGTCTGCTGAAGGCCCACGGTCAAGGCACGTGTGAGAAAGCAATCAATGAGCAACTAAGGTGTCGTAATGGCAATGAAAAACTAATGATTGATGCTTCTCACCTCTCTCCATTCCTGTCTTTCTGTCCCTATCTATCCCTCTGTCTGAATCTCTCTCTGTCCCTGTGTAAAAAAATAAAAAAAATAAACAAGAAAAATCTGAAACAATCTAGCCTTTAGAGAAAAAACAAAGCCTTGAGTAGAAGGAAGGAAATGATAAAGATCAGTGAGGATATAAATAGAGCCTAAGCAATAGAAAAGATCAACAAAACTAAAAGTGGGTTCTTTGAAAGATAAACAATATAGATGACTCTTGAGCTAGACTCAAGGAAAAAAAGAGGGCCCAAGTACAATAAAAATAAAAGAAAAATGTAAAAAGGCACCACAGAAATATAATACAAAGCACTATATGAGAATATATAAATAATTATATAACAGTAAATCATACAACCTAGAATAAATGCATATAATACTAGAAACAAAATCTTCCAAGACTGAATCAGGAAGAAAAGTAATCTGAATAAATAACTGCTGATAAAAAGTTAAATCAGTAATCAAAAGTCCCATCAAACAAAAGTCCAGAAAACATTACATAGGTGAATTCTACCAAAAATTCTAAGAATTAATACCTACCCTTTCCAACTATTCAAAAACAAACCAAAAAACAATAAAATGAAGAGGAGAGAAAACTCCCAAACTCATTCTGCACAGCCAACATTACTCTGATAACAAACCCAGACAAAAACACTGCAGAAAAAGCAAGTTACAGGTTAAAATTCCTAAACAATATAGATATAAAAATCCTCAACTAAACATTAGCAAACAAAATTCAGCAGTACATTATAAAAATCATAAACCATGATCATGTGGGATTTAGTCCTAGGATACAAGTTTCATTAAGTATCTGCAAATCAATCAGCATGATACACCACATAAATAAAATAAAGAATAAAACATGATCATCTCAATATTCCGAAAAAGCATTTGACAAAATTCAACACCCATTTATGATAAAATATCAACAAAATGAATAAAGAGGAAACATATATGTCAGCATAATAAAGACCATTTATAACAAACCAACAGCTAACATACTCAGTGGTAAAAAGCTGAAAGCTTTCTAAGATGAGGAATAAGACAAGGATATTCATTCTCATCAGTCTCATTCAACAGTATTGGAAGTACTAGCCACAGCATTAGACAAGAAAAGAAACAAAAGCCAACCAAATTGGAAAGGAAGAAGTAAAGCTGTTACTATTTGGAAATTACATGATACAATGTATAGAAAACCCTTAATACTCCACATAAAACTTAGATTGTTATTTTAGGAAAGTTGGAGGATACAAAATTAATATTCAAAAATCAGCTGCATTTCTAGGCAATAATGAACTGTCAAAAAGAGAAATTAATAGTCCTATTTATAGTTGCATTAAAAAGAATAAAATAGCTAGGAATAAATTTTACCAAGGAGGGAAAAGTCCTATACTCTGAAAACTATGAAACATTGATGAAAGAAATTGAAGTAGACACAAATAAATGGAAAGATACATACCATTCTCCTGGATTGGAAGAAATAATATTATAAAAATTTCCATATTACTCAAAGTAATCTACAGATTCAATGCAATCCCTATCAAAATATCATTTGACATTTTTTACAGAACTAGAATAAACAGTACCAAGATTTATATGGAACTACAAAAGACCCCAAATAGCCAAAGAATTTCTGAGAAAAAAAGAACAAAGTTGGGGAGGTATCATGCTCCTTGATTTCAAATTATATCACAAAGCTACAGTAATCAAAAAGTATGCTACAGTGAGGGGATTCCAAGATGGCAATGGAGTAGGTGGAGGTTCCAACTGCCACCTTTCAGGACCAAATTAGGTTACAACTTAATTTAAGAACAGTCATCTTGAAAACCCAATTTTGGACTAAAAGAAGAGTCTATAACCAAAGATAACAGAAGAAGCTGCATCAACACTGGTAGGAAGCAAGGAGACATGAAGAGGGTTGCCCACTCCCAGGAGCAAGAGGTGGCAGAGGGTGCAGAGGGACTCACTGAGAGGAGATTCACCCTGAGAGGTAAGGGTCCTAAGCCCCAGGCTGGGCACCCCAGTCTAGAGCCCCAGAGCCTAGAAGAGGTGCCCACACAGCATTTGGCTGTGAAAAGAGCAAAGGTTTCTTTCTGTGAAAAAGAGATGGAGCTCTTGGAGACACAAGTTCCAACTTAAAGGGCCAGTGCAGAAAATCTAGTTCACAGCCACTTACCCAGGGCTCTGGTGGGAGAGAGCTGAGAGGACTAGAGTTGCGTGAGGAGAGTGTGAAGTTGGTGGCCTATGGAGAGACACTGGTGGGGGTTGGGGAGACTAGGGCCACAGAAACCCCTGTGCTGAGTTATTCTCCAATACTGAAGTCACCATCTTTCTTGGGGGGAACAACCCCCCCTATGTGGCAATAGCTTGGGACAAAGCAATTGCCCCACTGTTGGGAATCTCTCCTGCCCCCCTATGGAGACTGAGCTGCTTTGAAAAGGAAGCCAGGACTCAGGGGGCATGTCAGTGACTCAGTGTTCTGGCATTCAGGCCAGAACTTCCTACCTCCCCCATATTCCCGAGTCTATGGCTGGTGCTTCTGCCTCATGGGAGATTCAGTAGAAACTGTCCAGACTATGGGAAGACCACATCTTTGCATCTCAGAGGCCATACCCACTGGACTCTGGGTGGTCATACCTTACTTACTAAGGTTTGTAAAAAAAATCTGGACAGATTGACATCTGGGGCTTAGCCATATCCAACGAACTTCCTGATCCCTGAATTGCCCCAGGTTCTAGACTCTACTAGAGGTTTTATTTCAGTGGCTAAGCCCAACAAGCAGTTAGCAGACAGAAGAAGCTGCAGGAGGCAGATCTCAGCGAACCTTGGCCTTTTACTGACCTTTCCCTAGGCCCAGGGTGGAAGAACTAATACCTATCCTTCTCAAACTATTCTAAAAGATTTAAGAGGAAGACTTTCAAACTAATTTTATGAAGCAAGCATTATCCTCATTCCAAAACCAGGTAAAGAAACAACAAAGAAAGAAAACTATAGACCAATATCCCTGATAAACATAGATGCTAAAATTCTCAACAAAATTTTAGCAAACCGGATCCAGCACTATATTGAAAGATCATACATACATCATGATCAAGTGAAATTTATTCCAGGAAGTTAAGTCTGGTATAATATATGCAATCAATAAATGTATTTCATCATACAAACAAAATGAAAGATAAAAAGCACATGATTATATCAGTAGATGCAAAAAAAGCATTTGATAAAATCCAGCACTCATTTATGATCAAATCTCTCAGCAAAGTGGTAATACAGGGAACATACTTCAACATAATAAAGGCCACCTATGTATGACAAGCCAACAGCCAGGATTATGCTCAGTGGGCAAAAATTAAAAGCAATCCCCTTAAGATCAGGAACAAAACAGGGGTGCCCCCTTTCACCATTCTTATTCAACATATTTCTGGAAGTCCTACCCACAGCAGTCAGACTAGATGAAGAAATAAAAGGCATCCAAGTTGGAAAAGAAGTAAAACTGTCGTCGTTTGCTGATGACATGACACTGTTACATAGAAAATCCTAAAGTCTCTATCAAACCTACTAGACCTGATAAATGACCTGCCACAAGGTGGCAGGATATAAAATCAATATTCCAAAATCAGTTGCATTTTTATACACCAACCATAAACTTTCAAAGAAATTAAGGAAACAATCACCTTCACTATGGCAACAAAAAATAAAGTACCTAGGAATACATTTAACCAAGGACGTAAAAGACTTATACTCAGAAAATTATAAAAGATTGGAAAAAAAAAATCAGTGAAGTTACAAACAATTGGAAGCGTATAACATGTTTATGGATAGGAAGAATTAACATCATTAAAATGTCTATACTACCCAAAGCAATCCATAGGTTCAATGCAGTTCCTATTAAAATACCAATGGCATACTTCACAGATCTAGAACAAATACTCCAAAAATTTATACGGAACCAAAAAAGAACCCGAATAGTGTCAGCAATCTTAAAAAGGAAGAACAAAGTGGGAGGTATCACACTTCCTGATATCAAGTTATACAGTGTGTCCGAAAAGTCATAGTGCACTTTTGACCTGTGACCAGTCAAAAGTGCACCATGACTTTACGGACACACTGTATTACTAGGCAATTGTAATCAAAACAGCTTGATATTGGCATAAGAACAGGCATATAGAACAATGGAACAGAACAGAGAACCCAAAAATAAACCCACGCCTTTATGGTGAATTAATATTTGACAAAGGAGGCAAAAGTATACAATGGCATAAAAACAGTTTCTTTAACAAATGGTGTTGGAAACATTGAACTGTTATATGCAAAAAAAAAAATTGAAACTAGACCACCAACTTACAACATTCATAAAAATAAACTCAAAATGAATAAAAGACTTAAATGTAAGTCGAGAAACTATAAACATCTTGGAAGAAAACACAGGCAGTAAGCTCTCCGACATCTTTTGTAGCAATATTTTTGCTGATATATCTCCACAGACAAGCAAAATAAAGGAGAAAATAAACCAATGGGACTATATCAAACTAAAAAGCTTTTACACAACAAAAAGACACCATTAACAAAATATAAATACAACCCACACAATGGGACAACATATTTGCCCATATGTCTGATAAGGGGTTCATAACCAAAATTTATATTATATTTCTAAAGCTCAACACCACAAAGGCAAACAATCCAATTAAAAAATGGGCAAAGGAACTGAATAGACACTTCTCCAAAGAGGACATACAGATGGCCAATAGGCATATGAAAAAAATGTTCAATGTCACTAATACTCAGAGAAATGCAAATTAAAACCACAATGAGATACCTGGCAGAATGGCTGTCATTAACAAATCAACACACAAGTACTGGCAAGGGTGTGGAGAAAAAATAACCCTCCTATACTGCTGGGGGGAATACAGACTTGTACAGTACAGTGTGGCATTTTTTTAAAAAATTAAAAGTGGAACTGCCTTTTGACCCAGCCATCCCACTTTTAGGAATATATTCTAAGAATCCCAAAACACTAATTAAAAAGAAGATATGCATCCCCATGTTTACTGTAGCAGTGTTTACAATAGACAAGATCTTGAAACGGCCCAAGTGCCCATCAGTGGACAAGTGAATAAAAAAGCGGTGGTACATATACACAATAGATTACTACATAGCCATGAAAAAGAAAATCTTACCTTTTGCAATGGCATGGATGGGCCTGGAGATTATTATACTAAATGAAATAAGCCAGACAGAGAAGGACAAATATCATATGATCTCACTAATATGTGGAATTTAAGGAACATGGTAAACTGAGGAATGGAATAGAGGCAGAGGTGAGGTCATGAGGAAGAGAGGGACAGCTGTCAGAGGGAAGGCAGATGAGGGGATGGGATCAGAGAAGGTGAAGTGATTAGTGAAATAATATATAAATAACACATAGATACAGATAACAGGACAGCAAATCCTAGAGGGAAGCAGGGAGAGTCAGGGAGCATGTAATGGGAAGCATATTATTGGGGGGTGAGAATGTTACATTGAGTAGGACAATTGAATCCATCTAAATACAATAAATTTAAAAAGTTAATTTAAAAATATTTTGTATATACAAAGACATGTAACAAATAGTCATAGCAGCAACATTCATCATGATCCAGAACTGCAAACTATTCAAATGCTCGTCAGCTGCTGAATGGGCAAACAGAACGTTGCATATCCACACAATGGAACACTATTTGGTAATAAAAATGAATAAACTACTGATGCCTGGCACTACATGGATGAATTTCCAAACCATTATGATAACTGAAGGAAACCAGATGCAGAAGACCACACATTGTGTGATTCCATTGATATGTAATGCCCAGAATCGACACAGTGTGTAGAGCAGTCTAGGGTTGGGAGTGAGAATGACATTGTTGGCAACTTGGCGCCAGAGAACATCTTAGGGTCATGGCCATGTTCTAAAATTGGTTTATGATGAAGGCTGTACAATTCTATAAATTTAGTAAAATCATTGAATTGTAAATTGCAATGAGGAAATATTGATATGTAATTATACCTCAACAAAGTTATTTTTAAGAAGAAAAAAAAGTATGGTATTGGCACATAAAAAGAGAAAGAGAGTGAGAGATCGATAGACTAGACTAGAGAGCCCAGAAAAAATAAACCCATGTTTATATAGTCAATTAATCTTTGACAAAGGAGGAAAGAATATACATTGGGAGAAATAACAGTCTCTTTAATAAATGTAGCTTGGAAAACTAGCTAGGTACATTCAAAAAAGTGAAACTAGAACACTTTCTTATATACCAAAGTAAACTCAAAATGAATTAAAGACTTAATAGTTAAACTCCTAGAAGAAAACATAGGCAGTAAACTTTTTGACATTGTTCTTTAGCAATTTTTTTATGGATATGTTTTCTTAATACAAAAATAAAGAAATGGGACTAAATCAAACTAATAAGCTTTTGCATTTGTTGATTTTCATCAACAAAATGAAAGGCAACCTACTGGATAGAAGATATGTATTTGCAAATTATATATCTGATAAGAGTTTAATCTCCAAAAATATGAAGAACTTATACAACTCAATGCCTAAAACAAACCCATTTAAAATGAGCAGAGAGCTACATAGACATATTTCCAAAGAGGACATACAGATGGCCAACAGACATGGAAAAATGGGCAACGAACGTCGCTAATCATCTGGGAAATGCAAATTAAATCTAAAGGAGATACCACTTCACATCTGTTAGAATGGCTACTATCAAAAACTCAACGAAGTTTAAGTGTTTGTGAGGATGTGGAGAAAAGCAAACAGGTGCACTGTTAGTGAGATTGTAAACTGTTGCAGCCACTATGGAAAACAATATGGAGGTTCCTCAAAAAATTAAAAATAGAACTACCATATGACCCAAAACTAAACACCAATTTGAAAAGATATATGCACTCATATGTTCATTGCAACATTGTTTACAATAGCCAGCATATGGAAGTAACCCAGGTGTCCACTGATAGATGAATAGATAAATCAGTAGTACATATACACAATGGTACTATGTTATAAAAAAATAATGAAATCTTGGCATTTGTGACAGCATGGACGGACCTATCATGTTTTAAGTGTAATAAGTTAGAAAGATAAATGCCATGATTTTATTTATATGTGGAATCTAAAAACAAACAAAATGAAACAGAAACGCACTCATAGATACAGAGAATGAACTGATAGTTGCCAGAGGGGATGTGTGTGAAAGTGGAAGAACAGGACTAAGACATACGAACTTCTAGTTATTAGTGATGGGGATGTAACATACAGCAGAGAGAATATAGTCAATATTAAGTATACAGGATGCCCGATGGTTAGTAGACTTATTGTGAGAATCACTTTTAAGGTATATAAATGTTGTCTACCTGAAATTAATATAATATTGTATGTCAACTATAATTTTAAATAAATATTTTTTTAAAACCCAAAACCATAGGGCTGCAGGGAACAAGTGAGCATAATTTCTCCCAACTGCTTCAGTTTTGTGCAGTGGGCGCTGAGGCTTGGAGTGGTAAGTCACTTGTCCAAGGCTCTAAACAGAGCTCCCAGCCAAACTAGACTCCCTGGGCCCTGGGTTCCTGACATCTAGAGCATGTTCTCAACGCTCTGCTGCACAGATTGTGGGCAGAAACTGTAGAAAGATCATCATCAGGTACGCATACGTACCTGAATAACTGGAGAACTCTCATTGTGCAACATGTTATTGGGTATCATTTAATATCTAGATTTAATTCACACCCATATTTTCATACTTTTTCTAATGGTGGTGGTGGAGTTCATACACATTCATATAATAGAATAAAGTTGTAAAAATACATAAAGAAATTAGGATAAGGAGACAATAAGAATTGGTCAACCAGGTCAAGCAAACGTAAAGTTAGAACACAGAAATTAGAGAGGTCCTTCATAGTTGCTAGAATAGTGCACAGATTTAGATTAGAACTTCCAACCCACCAATAAAAAAAGAAATGTCTGATCGGATATAGCTTACTCTTTATAACATTTTTTTTCTTTAAGTTAGGAGAAAAAATTTTTCCCGAATACCAAAACCTGAAATGAAATTATTCTAGAAAGTTGGAGTGATGTATTCGGAAACTTAAAAACTCTCAAAACATGCATACAACACATACAAAGTTTTGAACATTTTCCTTTTCTAGTACTTTCAGTGGAGTCATAGGTTAGTTACCTGACAGGAAATTCTGATCAGCAAGGAGCTGAGAGCATGGTCCAAGTTTTTACTTGTAGTTTAAAAAAATACCATAATCAAAATTCAAGTTTAAAGGAATGACTGGACTACATGTTCTTTAGCCAATCCCTTGTGACTGTTCCTCTTAATCGAGCTTTCCATTAATGATGAATGCAGGAGTGCAATGTAGTGCTTCTATTCACAGGCAACAACCTAAACTTCACGAAGCACAGATATTTGGTGTATCTGGACAGATTCATATGCTCTGACAAACAGGAGAGTTCATTCACAACTTTTAGTAAAATCAAGGCACTTACATTTCATGCACCTAAATGCATGCAAAAACTGTTCTGCATCCATTGTGCCTCTACTGTGGTCAACTGGCAAGGATGCAAAATGAAAGTTCCCTTTATCTCTTCTTAACTCGAACATATTGTTATCACATGAACAAAATAGTTTTCTTATTTAAAACAACTTTTAGAGAGACCTATAAATCATGTGTGATGAAATTTCTCAATTAAAAATAATTATCCTTGTAAAGTTGTTAAGTTCCTTGTTATCTTACATATCATATACCAGTTAATATGTTAGATGACCATCTCATTTTGCCTGAATGAGTAGGGTGAAGTAGGAGTCTATAATGGAAGAGCAAAGAATTCCATCCAGAAACAAATGTGGTCTATATACAATGATCTTAGCATGGAAAATATTCATATCAGGATTTTCAATCACTCATTCCAATAATGCACCTATGGTCTGTTTAGTGTTAAGCAATATGCCTTCCTGGTGAACCCTCCAAGTTAAAAATTAGTAAGCAGAATCTACCATTAAGCAAATTACAGAGATGGCAAATATAAGTCAATTAACATTGGAGAGGTTCTGCCAATGTTAAATTAGGATTTGCATTGAATAGTAAATGATTTTGGGTCTTTTTTCTTGGAAGTATATTTTATAAGAGAAGCTGTTGTTTAGTGAGGTCCATTTACATTGATAGTAAAAACATATGCTCAGTTTAAAACAAAATGTTTATCCATACTCTATAGATGAGAGCATGCTTCTAGGTTACCCCAAAATGGCTTCATACAATTAGAAATCAGCCTAAAGGGAACTGTTTTTCTGCTGCATACATTTTTTTTGTTAAATCTGTTAGGAAACCCTACCTACCAACTCTGATTCTCAACAGGATTTTAAGGGGCAGGTTGGGCACAATTCGTGTTGCTAGGGTGGTTGATACTAGAACATTTCCTCAGGACCAGAGTGTCCCACACGAGAAATAGGTAAGACTTTCAGAGTTCTAGGTTTCAAGAAGTCTATTCATTAGGCCTAATAGCCATAAACAAATGGTTCTTAAGCAACAATGTCCATTGTATATTGGCATGAACTAAAAATTCAAGTGTGAAGCATTTGTGAGAGCATTTCCTTTAAGCTGAGGCAAAACTTCCTGGAATTTTTTGTGTTGGATGTGCAACAGCAGGAAAGATTAAAATGTTCAATGCATGCAAAGTGTATAGACTGTAAGAGCATACGTTTAAAATATGATAATGTGACTGACTCACTCCAGGGCCCTAGACACAAAATCTAGCAACACCCAAATTATCACAATTAATTAAAAAAAAAAGGACTGAAATTCCACTGGAATAGACAAGCCATTAAACAAAAATGGTCAAAAGTACCTGTCTCCAAAAGGTTCCAGCAATTGCCTAGATGCTATTTTGCCGCAGAGAAAATGCCTGGTCATATAATAGTGATTGATGTCTCTTTATCTGCCTTTTTGCACCATGCTCACCACCCAGCCAGGGCTAGTTTGGGGATCTAAGAGCGGTGTAGAAGATTTTGCAAAATTATCGGCTACTGTGCACTTTGTGCCAAACCAAAGGGTGTTGCTTATATTGTGCATCCCCAGGTGGATAATAAGCTAATAAACACCAAGAAAACTTGCCCTACATGAGTTGTAGTCGACAAAACAAGCATCATTAGCTGAAGAGACTTACTGATTCCATAATATTTAGCTCAGAACTCATCAAAGAGCAAGGAATGTTATTAAAAGTTATAATCTTACGCTATTATTTGAATTGGTACAGAACAATAAAAGGGCAGTAGCAGAATAGTCATTCCTATGGTGTATTTATTCCTCATGCAGAATACTGGTTTGAGAAATGAGGACTTACAATTTTTCACAGAGGCAATCAGTTTATTGTTTAGGTAGAATGTTCAGTAAATGAATGGGTCTATACTCTGGGAGAAGATAGTGCCCTTTTTTAAAAATGGTATAGACAATGCTCTGGCCCAACCTTCACCCAGGTGAACAATTTAGTATTGAACAAATCTGGCAGCAGCTCTTAGATGTGTTAAATAGCATTCAGTTCAAAATGAAGAGGTGACCAGGTTTAGTACATTCCAGTAGATTTTTCACATACTTAAGTCTTTTTATTCTTTTCTCTCTAAATTCTATGGAATTCTAAAAAAGAAAGTATGTGAATCAAAATGAAATGGAAGACTGAGAAAAGTACAAACGTGTGGCTTATTGAGATGCTTATACTGTTCATGCATATTACAAGGAAAGTCTGAATTCCAATTCATTCTAGAACGTTGTATGAAGCACACAGTGTTATCAAAGCATACATATTATCAAGTACATTATCAAATGTGATTCACACAATAGTCCTGTGGTAATGTGTATATGGGACCAATTTCTTTTTTTTAAGATTTCATTTATTTTTAGAGAGAGAAAGTGGGGGAGCAGAAAGCATCAACTCATAGTTGCTTCTTGTATGTGCCTTGACCAGGCAAGCCCTGCGCCTCGAACCTGCTACCTCAGCATTCCAGGTCTACACTTTATCCATTATACCACCACAGGTCAGGCTAAGACCTATGTAAGGCTAGTGGTTGTGGCCTTGCAGGTTCACAATGGATTCGAGCAGATGGTAAAGGAACTGTAGAGCTGGAGGTTGGTGGGCCATTTCGTTTATTAGAGTCTCACAATGACAGATGAGCAAGCAAGCAGGGGAAACCACTTCTTTCTCTCTCTCAGGGCTGAAGAGCAAACAGGCGGGAGGAGGACCCCTTCTCTGGCAAACAATAGCAAAAAATGGCCCCACCCTAAGGCAGCAGGAAATTTGCAGTCTACAATCTGCCGCCCTGAGGGCAAGCACCTGCAGCCTTATATAGACTATACATATATGGTGCTTGCCCCATGCTCACACACCGATAAGGCAAGTACAAGAGAATAAGCCTAACACACTTGTTTGTTCAACAACATATTTCTTACTGTGGGTTGCAGCCAAAAAGTTTGAAAGCCACTGTTTGAAGGCACTTTGAGTGTTAGAGTTGCTATTAGTTGAAGCCAAAAGCAGTCAATCTGCTAAGCACTTTATATCCTCTTAATCTTCAACAATTCTATTGGTTAGGTTTTATTACCCAACCTTATTTATTTATTTATTTATTTATTTATTTATTTATTTATTTATTTATTTGGGAAAGGGAGGCAGAGACAGACTCCCGCATGCACCCCAACCAGCTGGCAAGCCCACTAGGGGGCAATGCTCTGCCCACCTGGGCCCTTACTCTATTGCAGTGATGGGCAATCTTTTGAGCTTGGTGTGTCAAAATTCGCCAAAAAACTGGACATAACTTGGGTGGTGTGTCACTTTGAGAAAAAACCATAATTTCACGATATTTATAGTTTAAATAACAAAAATGTTTTGGACTACAGACCTCCGGCACAGAGTGTCTACACTACAGCAAATGTTTTATCCTCAGCTACTGCACCTTGCTGTGCAGGAGCCGAGGATGAAACGTCCTTCTCGGCATTGTCTGGTAGCACCCTCCTGGCAGGGGCCGGAAAGTCCCTCATATCCTCGGTATTCCTGCAATTAATAACCTTTAGCACACACACCCTGTCCGAAAACACAATAGAAATTCCTCAACCCTTAACATCCCTGGTTGCGCAAGACACCTGCAGGCCGAAACCGCAGTGGAAATCCCCCAGCTATCCTGAAGGGATATAAAAATCTCAAACCCCACCAGTTAGGCGCTGCTTCTCGGGCTCCCATTCCGAGTCTGCGAACCCTCCCGGAGTCCTCCCAATAAAGCCTGACTTTTGCTCATCTGGCTGTTTCGGCTCTTCATTCGTTCATCAGCGGCACCCGGCAATCTTTCAGGCATGTGGCCCCATACTTCTCTGGTATGTGGCCGCATGCAGCTGCATGTCATCAAAAATGGCTACACGTGTCAGTGCTGACATGCGTGTCATAGGTTTGCCATCATGGCTCTATTGCAACTGGAGACATTTTAGCACCTGAGGCAGAAGCCACAGAGCCATTCTCAGTGCCTGAGGCTGACTCGCTCTAATTGAGCCGTGGCTGCAGGAGGAGAGAAGAGAGAAAGAGAGAAGTGAGAGGGGGAGAGGGAGTGAGGTGGAGAAGCAGATGGGTGCTTCCCCTGTGTGCCCTGACCGGAAATCAAACCTGGGACATCCACAAACCAGGCCGACACTCCACCATGGAGCCAACCAGCCAGGGCCACCCCATCTTAAAGATGAGAAACTAGATCTTAAAAAGAGTATGCTGCCCAAGAAGTACTGGAATATGTATGTTGGGCAGATAAAATATATTATGCTCACTTTGTTAAAGATGGCGCTGCCCACATGGAAGTTTGTTGATATTAATGTGTGTTCTGGGACAGGCTGTGGGCAGACCGGGTTGTTATAGCCTAAGGCTTAGCTTTAAGAGTAAGCTCTTCTCCACACCCTTGACTGATTGGATGATATAGGGTGGTGAGGATGCACTCTCCTGAGGAATCCCATTATACAGAGACTTCCTTGTTTGAATAATTGGATTAAAGGTTTTGATTCTACAGTATAAAATGGGAGAGACCCGTAGCTTGATCTCTCTCTTGGTTCCTGAGTTCCTGAGGTTAGTATTGGAGAGGAGAGCAGATGAAGGCCACATGGAGGCCAGGAGAAGCAGCCAAGATGGCAGAAAGCTGAGGGAGAAGCCAGTTTGTTAAGAGTTTGTGCTGGAGGAGATGGGGAACAGAGGTGAATAAGTCTGGTGAGCTAGAAACCTTTGATTCTAGGAAACTCGGATAAGTCAGTAGTTTGTGAGCACTGAATGAGTGGGTTTTGGAGCCCAGTGTGTGTTTTTGCTTGCCCGCCAGGTGCAAGCTAGAATTAAAGCTGATGGCTCACCAGTTTTTGGCTCCTGTGTTTCATTACCGACTGTCCGAATCTAATGTGAACCTGCACGGGTCAGGCTGCTGTGATGGTGGCCCTGGCTACTGGCTTTACAATGTAGCAGGCATTTGATTGTAGATATAGCAGGTTATAATGCTTATTCTCTTAATCATATCAGTCAACCTCCCCTACCTGGATATACTTTACTGCAGTTTTGCCCCGGACCAGGGACTAAACCAAAGACTGCCTACCTTACCTCGCTGAAACCTCACACAACTCTAGGAAGCCAGTTTTATTATCTGTATTTTATAAATGAGGATATAGATGTACAGGGATATAAAGTTCTCCAAGGTCAGCCAGCTAATTGTCAATAGAGGGGAATTGAACCCAAGTTAGTCGACTTCAAACCATATCCACTATAACTTAGAGCAGTGTTTTTTAACCACAGTCCATTAGAAATTTCATGCCTGTCCACAAAAGAGTTAACCACACTGATGTTGTTTGAAGATTTAGACCCAATGATCTTAATCAAATTTACTTATGCTCAACATGATTTCTGCATTAGCAGACTCCGAAATAATTCTATTTTCACCAGTCCCCAAGTGTAAGAAGATTGAAAACCACTGCCTTAGAAAGCTGCCTCTCTAAGGGCAAATTCAGATTTTGTGTGGCCTAAAGTTTATACAATTTGGGGTAGGGGGTCCTTTAAGATTTGGATACAAAATTATTCTTAGAAAATTCAGTACTGTGTTTTGGAAGGGGACCTGAAGATTATTCTGGTAACTCTGCCATTGAGTCCTAGATCTTGCACTTGTGTTTCATTTCACAATTTGTATTACAACTAACTTGTATATCAGAGACCTTTGTGATGTGGCTTCCAAACCTAGGAAGGTAAGTCATTTTCCCAAGATCAAAGAACCAGAAGCACCCATTTGAGAAGGGACAGTGTCAGTGTGATTATTTATCTAAATTCCTTAAAAAAAAACTGAAAGAATTTAAATAAAATATAAACAAAGTACATTCTTTGGTAATATAATTGTCTCACTGAAATGGCTTCTGCTCAGGTTTTGTTGCTGTCGGTGTGACCTCACCCAAGTTCTTTTTCACTTCCCTAAGTGTCAGCATACCATTTTTAGATTGAATGGAATTAATTAGTTGATTATTAACTTCCTTTCCAACATGAACATTCTAGGGTCTAACTAAGCAAGGAACAAACAGGTTGCTACTTGACTGAACTGGTCCATCCCTTCAACTATAACAGTTGAGCGGTTGCCGAATTGGATTTTAGAAATTCCAACCAGCTAATTAGAATCCTTTGTTACACAAAGAGTTGTAAAGAGAGAGTCAGGACCCTCCTCAGGGAAGTTAAAAGGATGGGTATATAAATTTGCTGGCTAGATTGTGAGCTGAACTATTTCACAATGTATATCAAAACCAAGTTGTATACCTTAAATATAAACATTTTTTTACTTGTCAGCTATGCTGGGGAGGAAGAAAGCTGGGTGGGACTAAGAAGAGGTGAAGGGGCAGAGCCTGCACCATGGCTTCAGTGCTTTCTGCTTCTTCCCCTGAGTCCCTTGGGGAGAGCCTAGGCTTCAGGAAGCATCAGATGCTTCAGGCCCCTTCCTTGTGTTTATAAGGATTGTTGGATGTTACCGTATTTCCCCATGTATAAGACTCACCCTTTTCCAAAAAATTTGGGTTCTAAAAACTGGGTGCATCTTATACAGTGGTTGTGGTATTTCAAATGCCAAAGATGGAACTGAGGATGAGGCAATATATGAAGACAGTGATTCGTCATCAGACACAGATGAGGACAAGCTAATGAATGGGAGGTTTGACAGTGATGAGGAGTTGTATGAATTTTATGATGAATAAAACCTGAGTTCAATAACTTTATGTAATACATTTTTTTCAAATTTTGGGCCCCCAAATTAAGGTGTGTTATACATGGGACCATCTTATACATGAGAAAATACAGTATTAGCTTGTGGTCATGGTCTTAAAATATTTCAGATATTTCTATTTCTGGGGCTCTACCCTAACCACACACTCCACAGGGGCCATTCTTCCAATCTCCTTGTTTCCTCCAGGGCTCCTGTCACAGGAGAACTGGCAGGAAGTGTGCTGAGGAAGGGTGAGCCAAGGAGGGTGACGTCTGACAGAAGGTCCAGCCCCACAAGATGAAAGCAGTCACAGTGTTCTTAGTGACTCCTCAGTCTCAGCCAAAATCTTGCAAATTGTATATGCCTACTATTTTTAGCATTTTTCTTATCTAATGCATTAATAATTTAAATTATTAAAAATAGTTAACATTACTAAAAATAGTAACCACAGAGCATCTATCTTATTCCAGGCATTATTCATATGCTTTATTTCTCGATCTTCTACCTATGCAAAGTAGGTATACCTATTCAATTCACAGATAAAGGAAATGAAGTTCAGAGAAGTTAGGTAACTTCTCTGAGGTGATCAGCTAGTTAAGTAAATGGCAGGACTGGAATTTAAACTTGCATGAGTAATGTCTTGTTATCATACCACATGCCTCTCGATTAAATCTGCTTTTTTTCTATATTTATTATAACATTATTATTTCTTGCCTTTCAACCCACCAATAGAGTATAGGGATCTGTTCCAAATGAAATTTGGTAACATTAAATTGTCTGGTATCAGACCTTACTCAACATGTATAGGAAAATCTCATACTATAACTGGGTTTTTAAAAAATCCATGAGGAGAAACATATTGTTGAAAACCAATGACTGCAATTAGACCAGCAAAGAATTTAAGCTATGTAGGGACATTAACTGTGGCCATCATCACAGCTGCCTGGCCCATGGAAGTTTCCATTTAATTCAGACAGATTGTAATGAATCAATGGAGCCAAGAACTGGTGAGCCAACCTTTATCCCTGTTTGCAATTGGTGGGCAAGAAAATACACACAGTGCGAAAACACTTCCCTTTTCATTCAAGGTTCCCAAAGCCACTGACTTCCTCCAGTTTTTTTCCTAGAATCAAAGGTCCCATAGTCTCACTCAGTCCCCTCTGCATGCCGCCATTTTGGCTGCTTCCTCTCCTCTAACCACGTGGCCTCTCTCCCTTGCAACAACTTGGGTTCCTCCCCTCTCTGCAACAATGTGGTCTCTCCTTTTTCAAAATGGCCTCCTAGCTCCTCCTATTAAAACTTCTCCCCGGGACAACTGCTCCTCCAGCACACATTAGCATAACTAAGTCCCTTTTCAAGCATGAAGGCAATTAGCTGCCCCACATGGACAGTACCATACTTAACAATAAAAGTGAGCAAAATCAGAAAATAAAGATCACAAACTTATTTGCCCAACAGCTATAAAAATGGCAAATAGTAGTTGTAAGCCAATTCAGAAAAGGAAAGTCGGCTGGGTAGTAGCATTTTTCAGCTGCTTCCCTGTGTTGGCTACTTTTCAAAGCCACATGGCTATTAAATGCATTAGTATAAGGAAGACTGTGATAAAACCAAAGTCAACTGTGCAAAATGAATTTAAAAGTGTTTGACAGATAAGTAGACTTAAAGTAGCAAATTGCTAAAAGGATCAGCCCAGAACTGTGAAACACACAATGATACTTCAGTGTGCTTTAAAAGAGAAAGGGTTGATTTGTCACTCAGTAGAGCCACCATGGAGGTCGATCAAGTATTTCTTGAACTTCTCAGTACCAGCCTGATATAAAATAAGGTTAAATGTCTTGAAGTATCCCTTGGCCAATGCTCACTACCATTAAAAGATCATATTTGAGTCTAAATTCTTTCTGTTCTTCATTTATTAATTCTAAAGCTCTTTGCTCTCCATCAGGAAGATTGAAGATGTTTTTAAACAATGATATAATGCTGGTCTCTATGTGGTAGATCCCTGTAAATTTCACGGAATACTTCAATGTTGCCTCTTAAAAACAGTATCATCTGTGTTTATGCTCCATTTGTGCAAGGAGACTTTGCCATTGTTTAGAATAGACATGGCTAAGCAATCACAGCCAATTTCTTAATTGAACCTCAGAGTATTTTTCAAAAGAGCAATCCAGACCACCCCAACAATTAGACAATGTGAAGAGCTAAGCTATGAAAACAAGAACCTCAGATCTATTTTATTCACATCCATATATATAGGTCTTAGCTTAGAATAAGCACACAATAAATGCTGAATGAGCGAATGTATAGCATGGTTGATTTCTACCAACTACATCAAAGTTAGACTCACGAAAATATACTGTATTTCTCCATGTATTAGATGCATCCTTTTTCAAAAAATTTGAGGTCTAGCCTGACCAGGCTGTGGCGCAGTGGATAGAGCATCAGACTGGGATGTGGAAGACCGAGGATGGAGACCCTGAACTCGCCAGCTTGAGCGCAGGCCCATCTGGCTTGAGCAAAAAGCTCACCAGCTTGGACCCAAGGTCGCTGGCTCCAGCAAGGGATTGCTCGGTCTGCTGAGGGCCCACGGTCAAGGCACATGTGAGAAAGCAATCAATGAACAACTAGGGTGTCGCAACGGCAATGAAAAACTAATGATTGATGCTTCTCACCTCTCTCTGTTCCTGTCTGTCTGTCCCTATCTATTCCTCTATCTGACTTTCTCTCTGTCCCTGTTAAAAAAATAAAAAAAAATAAAAACTTTGTAAAAAATTTGAGGTCTAAAAACTGGATACGTTTTATACATTGCTTATGCATTTCTTTTACTTGCATTTCCCACTTTTTTGTGCTTGTTGTCTTTGTGCTCATTGTTTAATGATGAATAAAACTTGAGTTCAATAACTTTATGTAATACATTCTTCTTTTCAAATTTCGGGCCCCCAAATTAAGGTGCGTCTTATACATGGGGAAATATGATATATATTTTTTAAATCCCAGGGTTTCAGAGTTCATATGATTTCATTTCCTCTGACAATCTTCCTTGGAACCCAAGCTTTCTAACTCCCTGCGTTGTATTTCTTACTCTTCATAGAAAGAAATTCTTCCATTGTTAAAGGAGAAATACACAAATATGAGACCAGCCAGTTTTCTGAGTTAGGGTCAGAGTTTGTGTTTCTGAAGTTTTTAATTATAAAGAAAACATATTAAATGTAGGATGATCCTCAAACTATCATCCCCAAAGACACCTGGTCTGGAATAAGCACAAGGAAATGTTTGCTATATGAAATTAAAGTTTTACCAAATCACCTTGAAGCCCTTTACTGAAGAGAAATGATTCTAGCATTAGAAACTGAGCCAGGGGCATTTTTTATATTCCTGTGTTTACTGTTGAAGACTGTTGAGGTTCTGTATTCATTGCTTGTCCTTGAGTTTGCAATGGATGTTTTTATAAGGTGGCCATATTTGGAAAGTCAACCTCAAAGAAGACCTTGGACCAAACTGCATCTAAAATGGGGAAGGAGTGCCAAGCATTGAACAAGGATGACTATTTCTTCAAACCCATTTTTCCAAATAGCAACATTTTTTCCACCTAGCCTCAAAAATGAGAGAATGAGAGTATAAGTTTCAATAATGTTTTCAGGTTCATGAAGCTTTGTATCACCTTGTATTGCTCTTGAGAAAATACTATAAATTCCTGGTCTACAAAAGAAAAATTAATCTTATATACACAGTGAATACTCCATCTCTCTTTCCCCATTTTTATATGCTCCAAAGACTCCCTGTGTCATGGGAGGAGAGGTGGGGAGCTAAGAGTCTTTAAGTTGTCTGGTCCTCCATCGCCTCCATGATCTCATCTCCTACTACTCTGCTTGATGTTCCCTCCGTTTCAGCCACACCGACCTACTTGCTCCTCCTTTAAGGCACCAGGCACTGCTTTAGCCATTCCTTCAAAAACAGCCTTCTCCCTCTCCTCCAAGTTTTGCATAAATGTTTCTATCTCAGTGAGGCCTTCTTAAACTCTGCATTTAAAATTACAAACTTTAGCCTATCTACTCAGCACTCTCTTCTTATTCTTCTTCTTATTTTTCTTTTTATTTTCAGGGAGGCAGAGAGACTCTGGCATGTGCCCTGCCAGGATCCACCCGACATGCCCACTAGGGGGTGATGCTTTGCCCATCTGGGCCATTGCTCCATTGCAACCAGAGCCATTCTAGTGCCTGAGGTGGAAGCCATGGAGCCATACTCAGCAGCCAGGCCAACATTGCTCCAATGGAGCCTTGGCTGCAGGAGGGGAAGAGAGAGAGAGAGAGAAAGGAAAAGGGGAAGGGTGGAGAAGCAGATGAATGCTTCTGCTCTGTGCCATGGCCAGGAATCGAATTTGGGACTACCACACTCTGGGCTGATGCTCTACTACTGAGCAAACTGGCCAGGGCTACCCAGCACTCTCATACCTCCTTACTCTGCTACTTTCCCCCCCTCCAATGCACCTATCACCTTCTAAGTCTGTAAAATTTACTTATTGCTCTGGCCAGATAGCTCAGTTGGATAGAGCATTGTCCTGAAGAGCAGAGGTTGCCAGTTCCATCCCTGGTCAGGGTACACAGGAACAGTTAGATTTTCCTGTCTCTTTTCCCCCTTCCTCTCTCCCTGAAATCAATAAAATAAACATTTAAAAAATAAAAAATACTGTAAACAGAACAAAGGGGGAAAATATAGTAAAAGAGAAATATAGCTTTAAAGAATAAAATGGCAATAAACAACTACATATCAATAATAACCTTAAATGTAAATGGATTAAATAATCCAATCAAAAGACATAGGGTAGCTGCGTGGATAAGAAAACAGGACCCATACATATGCTGTCTACAAGAAACACACCTCAAAACAAAAGATACACATAGACTAAATATAAAAGGATGGAAAAAAATATTTCGTGCAAATGAAAAAAAAGCTGGAGAAGCAATACTTATATCTGACAAGATGGACTTTAAAACAAAGGTTATGGTAAGAGATAAAGAAGGTCACTACATAATGATAAAGGGAACAATTCAACAGGAAGATATAACCATTATAAATATCTACGCACCGAACATAGGAGCCCCGACATATATAAAGCACACTTTGATGGATATAAAGGGTGAGATTAACAGCAATACTATAATAGTAGGGGATTTCAATACCCTACTAACATCAGTAGATAGATCCTCAAGAAAGGAAATTAACAAAGAAACAGCAGACTTAAAGGATACACTAGATCAACTTGATTTAATAGATATCTTCAAAACCTTTCACCCTAATGCAGCAGAATATACATTCTTTTCAAGCGCTCATGGTACATTCTCTAGGATAGACCACATGTTAGGACACAAAAGTGGTCTCAACAAATTTAAGAAGATTGAAATCATATCAAGCATTTTCTCTGATCACCATGGCATGAAACTAGAAATCAACCACAACAGAAAAACTGAAAAATACTCAAATACATGGAAACTAAATAGCATGTTATTAAATAATGAATGGGTTAACAATGAGATCAAAGAAGAAATAAAATAATTCCTAGAAACAAATGATAATAAGCATACAACAACTCAAAATTTATGGGACACAGGAAAGGGAAGTTCATAGCATTACAGGCATATTTTAAGAAGCTAGTAAAAGCTTATACAACCTAACCCTGCATATAAAAGAGCTAGAAAAAGAACAGCAAGTAAAGCCTAGAGGTAGTAGAAGGAAGGAAATAATAAAGATCAGAGAGGAAATAAATGACATAGAGGCTAAAGAAACAACAGTTGGATCAATAAAACCAAGTTACTTTGAAAGGGTAAACAGGATTGATGAACCTTTAACCAGACTCACCAAGAAAAAAAGAGAGAGGACTCAAATAAATAAAATTAGAAATGAGAGTGGAGAAATAACAACTGACACAAAGGAATACAAAATATCATAAGAAAATACTATGAAGCACTGTATGCCAAAAAATTAAACAACCTAAGTGAAATGGACAAATTCCATTGAAACATATAATCTTCCAAATATCAATCTGAAAGAATGAGAAAATCTAAACAGACCGATTACATCAAATGAGATAGAAACAGTTATCAAAAAACTCCCAACAAACAAAAGCCCTGGGCCAGATGGCTTCACTGATGAATGCTACCAAAAATTCAAAGAAGAACTGACTCCTATCCTTCTTAAGCTATTTCAAAAAATTCAAGAGGAAGAAAGACTTCCAAGCTCCTTTTATGAGGCAAGCATAATTCTGATTCCAAAACCAGGAAAAGACAACACAAAGAAAAAAAAAGTATGACCCAATATCCCAGATGAATTTAGATGCTAAAATCCTCAACAAAGTATTAGCAAACCTATCCAGTAATACATGAAAAAAAATCATACATTATGATCAAGTGGGATTTATTGTGGGGAGGCAAAGATGGTACAATATTCATAAATCAATCAATGTGATTCATCACATAAACAAAAGAAAGGAGAAAACCCACATGATAATTTCAATAGATGTAAAAAAACCACATTTGATAAAATCCAGCACACATTCATGATCAAAACTCTCAGCAAAGTGAAAATACAGGAACATACCTTAATATGATGAAGGCCATCTATGACAAGCCCACAGCCAACATCATAATTAATGGGCAAAAATTAAAAGCAATCCCCTTAAGATCGGAAAAAAGGCAGTGGTGCCCTCTTTAACCACTCTTATTCAATGTAATACTGGAAGTCCTAGCAACAGCAATCAGACAAGAAGCAATCAACAGTCAGGCATCCAAATTGGAAAAAAAAGAAGTAAAACTATCATTATTTGCAGATGATATGATACTGTATATAGAAAACCCTAAAGTCTCAGTCAAAAAACTACTGGACCTGATAAATGAATGCAGCAAGGTGGCAGAGTATAAAATTAATACACAGGCCTGACCTGTGGTGGTGCAGTGGATAAAGCGTCGACCTGGGAACACTGAGGTCGCCAGTTCAAAACCCTGCACTGGCCTGGTCAAGGCACATATGGGAGTTGATGCTTCCAGCTCCTCCCCCCTTTCTCTCTCTTTCTCTCTCACTCTGTGTCTCATCTCTAAAATGAATTTAAAAAATTTTTAAAAAATTAATACACAGAAATCAGAGGCATTTTTAAGCACTAACAATGAACTGTCAGAAAGAGAAATTAAGGAAACAATCCCCTTCACTATTGCAACAAAAAGAATAAAGTACCTAGAGGTAAATTTAACCAAGGAGGTTAAAGATTTGTACTCAGAAAATTATAAAACATTGATAAAAGAAATCAAGAAAGATACAAACAAGTGGAAGCATATACCATGTTCATGGTTAGGAAAAATAAACATCATTAAAATGTCTATATTACCCAAAGCAATTTATAAATTCAATGCAATACCAATTAAAATACCAATGACATATTTCAAAGATATAGAACACATATTTCAAAAATTTATATGGAACCAAAAAAGAACATGAACAGCCTCAGTAATCTTGAAAAAATAAAAATAAAGTGGTAGGTATCACACTTTCTGATATCAAGTTATACTACAAGGCCATTGTACTCAAAACAGCTTGGTACTGGCATAAGAACAGGCATATAGATCAATGGAACAGAACAGAGAACCCGGAAATGAACCCACACCTTTATGGACAATTGATATTTGTCAAAGGAGGAAAGAACATACAATGGAGTAAATACAGTCTCCTTAACAAATAGTGTTGGGAAAATTGGACATCTACCTGCAAAAAAATGAAACTAGACCACCAACTTACACCATTCACAAAAATAAACTCAAAATGGATAAAAGACTTAAATGTAAGTTGTGAAACCTAAGCATCTTAGAAGAAAACATAGGCAGTAAGCTCACCAACATCTCTCGCAGCAATGTATTTGCTGATTTATCTCCATGGGCAAGTGAAATAAAAGACAGGATAAACAAATGGTACTATATCAATCTAAAAAGCTTTTGCACAGCTAAAGACAATATGAACAGAATAAAAAGACAACCCACACAATGGGAGAACATATTCAACAATACATCTGATAAGGGGTTAATAACCAAAATTTATAAAGAACTTGTAAAACTCAACACCAGGAAGACAAACAATCCAATCAAAAAATGGGCAAAAAACAATGAATAGACACTTCTCCAAAGAGGACATATAGATGGCCAATAGATAAAAAAATCTTCAACATCACTAGTCATTAGAGAAATGCAAATTAAAACCACAATGGGATATCACCTTACAAGGTCAGAATGGCACTCATTAACAAAACAACACATGATAGGTGCTGTCCATGATGTGGAGAAAGGGGAACCCTCCTGCACTGCTGGTGGGAATGCAGAGTGGTGCAGCCACTGTGGAAAACAGTATGGAGATTCCTCAAAAAATTAAAAATGGAACTGCCTTTTGACTCAGCCATCCCACCGTTAGGAATATATCCGAAGAACACCATATTACTGACTCAAAAAAAGAAATGCGCCCCCATGTTTATGGCAGCATTGTTCACAATAGCGAAGATCTGGAAACAGCCCGAGTGTCCGCCAGTGGACGAGTGAATTAAAAAGCAGTGGTACATATATACAATGAAATATTATGGGGCTATGTAAAAGAAGGAAATATTACCTTTTGCAACAACATGTATGGACCTGGAAACTATTATATTTAGTGAAATAAGCCAGGTAGAGAAAGAAAAATATTATATGACCTCACTCATTTGAGGTATCCAATTAACAATGTGAACTGAGGAAGGGAATTAAACCTGAAGGGAAGGGGGGAGGGCGCTAGGAGGAGGGGGCAAAGGAGATGTTGAGGGGAATACTGGGGAGGGGGGGTGCATTTGGTGAGACACTAGAATCTATGTAAACACAATAAATAAATAAATAAGTAAAATAAAATATAAAATGTACTTATTAGGTTCAGTATATAGTCTCATTCTGTTCTCCAATGTTAGAAATTTTTGTTTTGTTTACTGATTTATTTAAACTTCCAGAACAGCAACAAGGATATTTTAGTATCTCAATAAATACTTGTTGAATTCTTAAGGGAAAACAGGGGTGAGGCTGGGGAACAATGGCGGCAACTCAGAGAGGAGTACCAGGAGTTCCCTTCTGGAGCTGCTGTTTTTCCCTTCCCTTAGCATGAAATATCACACATTTTATCTTTACTTGACTTCAGGGATGTTATCTTTTAAACCACAAATACTGTGGTAGTATTTGCTAAAAACTGTCAGTTCCTAACACAATACTGGGAATTGAGCTCATCACTCTCTCACAACCTCCAATGGAGCTCGGCTTCCTGATAAGAACAGGAATGGGAGAGGAAGGGAGGACATTTAAGAACACAGACCCCACTGGGGACTGTGGAAATCCTGGGTTGGAGCCAGGGTGAGAAGGCTGAAGGCAGTATAACAGGGTTCAGTCTGGAGAGATGGAAATGCTAATACCACATTTACATATTAATGTTTCGTTCTGTGATGATCTTTTCAAAATCTCCCCAAGAAAAGCTTGTTTAGATCAATGACCTTCCTTAAATCAATAACATCTGTTGGCTAGGTACAGCCCATGTCCCAAAAAGTGCCCATTAGAAATTTGTGTAACGGAGTAAATGGGAACAGGCACAGGCATTTGGCTTCCTGGATCTCTTTATATGTCTTTCACCAGGAGACTGAAAATGTTTATCTGATTTGTTTCATCTAGAAAGAATGGTTCTCTATTTTCCCTGCAGCTCTCTCCAGGCTGGTCCAGCTGATTAGATATCCAGATTTCACTGCCTAACATTGAGGCCCTTCCATAATTTATTTAGCCACCATGAATAAAGCCAATATTACAGCCCCCACAAACACTACTTTATGGCTATTTTATGAGTGTTAAATTGTTGATCGTCAAGCTTCTTTTCAGAGTCCACCCATCATCCTTTAGTGCCCATAGATTTCAGGCCCAATCAAAGATTTGACTCAGACAACTTTGGGATAATGGTGAGAGGCTGTGTGTTGTTGGCATCAACGGTAGTATATTGAAGAGCCCCGGCTTAACATTTTATGGCCGTTAACATTATCCACACTCTATAGGGACACAGAAGCTTAATGAAATCATTTTCCTCCCATCCTTCCTGGAAACCAAATGACTATTTGTAGAATAA
The DNA here is from genome assembly GCA_037038555.1 of Rhynchonycteris naso. NCBI lineage: Eukaryota > Metazoa > Chordata > Mammalia > Chiroptera > Emballonuridae > Rhynchonycteris > Rhynchonycteris naso. The sequence continues at coordinate 67,115,637 of CM072997.1, forward strand.
TTTGAGAACTTTGAGAAAATAAGAACAGAAAATGGGATGACAAACCATTAACTCTCAGGGATGGGTCCCTGTGAGACAAGTGGAGGAATGCCTTAACAGTAAAGCTGAAAATTCCTCTACCAGCTTTTCTGGATTGAAAATATTCTGCAATAAATAATAATGATGGCCAATATTTACTGAATTCTCATTCCTTGCCAAGCACTGTATCCATAAGAGACGTAAGACTGCATTTAAGATGGCCCTTAGACATGGATGTTATCCTTCTTCCACAAATGAAAAAACTAAATTCCAGCTTAGTGCATAGCATCTCAGGTTCCCCAAATGAGGAGGGGACAGAATCAGGGCCAGACCAGTGGCTTAGCTAACACCCATGCCCTTCTTCACTTTATTACACTGTCTCCACACACGGAACCTAAATAAATGCCTTGGTTTATTGGCTCCATGGAGTTTCAAAAGATTTATTTTGCATCAGAAGTTTTCCCCATTAAAGCTTGGTGTCAGATTTTAGAATGAGAGTTCCCTTTATCCTTGTCTTTTCACCAAGCCCTGTGACTAAAAGGGTGGTGTGGACTCAGCCTCTTCCTCCCACCAGGGCACTCACCTGCCCATGGAAAGTGGCCAGTCTTCTCTGCTGCTCGGATCCATAAGTGTCATGTGGCCAGGCTGATGGGTTCCATCCAGAGAGCAAAATCACCAGATGGCAACATAGGATGTTCCTGATTTCATGCCCCTGCCATAGGAAAAACAACAAATTATTCATGAAAAGGACACCGCGAAGAGATTATCAGACTGTAATAAGGTACCAAAGAACTATAAAACTTAGTATTGGCAATGCCATTTTAAAAAGGAAAAGTCAGGCTTCTTGCCCCCTTTTTTCTTTAAAGAACAGAGGAAGAAGGATATGGGAGCTTCCTGGCTTACAAGGAGGACTGGATCATCTAGTTTAACTATAGTTCTCTGAAAGAATAAAGGTTATCTGAAGAACTTCCTTTCCCTTTCAATAAAAGACAATATTTACATATCCTACACTGATTTTAACTCTTCCTCCCTTCCTGGAATCCTGAGAGTAACATATACCTCTGGAGTCTAGACAAAGGGATGGGAGGTAGACACTAAAAGATTTGTGAATGTCTTTAATATGTAAAACGACATCACTATTGTGTTACCTTATAAGTTTTAATATGTAAGAATGTTTTCATAGATCCTATAGATGAATGTTGTAAGCTTATTGTGTCATGCTTCCCCTCTTTTTCTCCCAACCTATATGTGATCAAGTCTATATAACTAGCTTCAGGGCTATTTTGCATGCACACGATTTGGGTTAGCTATACCCCATGTAAGTCTTATGCAGCTGGCTTATTAATAAGTCTCCTCCTAAAAATTCTTCTGTATCCTGCCTTGGTGTCTCTATGTAAACCCGCGAAATTAAGGTACGCTACTTTACAACAAGACTATCCTCCTCACCAAAGAGACCAAGACAGATTGCATTGAAAAGGTAAGAGAAACGGTTACACACTGACTACATTGTCCCCTTCCCCAGGACAGGGCAGCATCGTGCAAGAATGTCTTCACTGAGCCTCCAGTTCCTCCAGTAGGAAAAGAGAGCCAAGTGGGTGAGGGTGGGCCAACCAGCTCCCCAGCACTGTGGGAGCCCCTCCCTATGCTGGTCCTACAGGGGGAATCTGTGGGGCTGAACCACTGAGAATCTGAATCTAACTGTGACAGACTGGGCGGTGGGGGCAGCTTACAACAATGAATATGTGGATCTTGGAGACTAAGGTAATACCTGAAGTGCCCAAGTACATATCTCAGCCAACAGCTTTGCTCATCTGCAGAACCGAGTTGCTAATGTACTCTGACCAGGAAGCATGGTGGGGTGGTGATGCAGATTTCCATGGTTAGAGTTAAAATTAGAAAGGGTTTTGTAGACCCTAAAGGCTGGTTTGCTCATGCCCAGGAATGGAGCTGAGTCACATCGCCACTCACTGGGGAGAACATTTCCCCAGGCCCATCTGGCCAGAGTGGCTAGGGAGAGCACCTGGAAGTTGCATAACCCAGAAGTGCTCACACCAACAGGCAGGAAGGCAGAGCTCACTATCCCCAGAGCAAAGCCAAAACTGGGCACGGAGTGTATCCCTGCTATCCCCCAGGGAGGGGGGGATTAGTTCATTGTTGAGGCTGAGAGTAGCTCCAGAATCCTCCTGGTTGGAAAGCTTATTTGGAAATAATTGGGAGTCCTGGAATGGGCCCTACCCATCCTGCCCAGATAAAGAACTTGAGACATAGCCCCACCCTCTGTGGAGAGTGTCTCCCAACCCCGTGTGACCAGAAAGGCTGGAGGGAACAACTGGAAGTTACATTAGACCAAATGCTCTAGGTGAGAGACAGGGAAGTATAGCAAATTATTTGCAGAGCAAAGCCAGTGGTCTTATTTGGCCAGGGAACTTGGGATATGGGTTGGCTTAAGAGCTTTACCAGCTTTTGAGCTCCTTCTCCTACCGTGCTCAGACAAGGAAACTAATTCATAGCCCCATTCACCACTGAATACATATAGCCTTCAGCCTGTCTACCCAGGGAACCTAACCAGAGCACATGGGAAGCTATGGAGCCAGTTCAACAGTCCTTTGTCCAGTGGTGCTTGAACAGACAGCACAGCTTGTGGCTTCCTCATTTGTGGAGCAAAACCCATTGTCCCACCTGGCCAGGGAATTCAGTGCACACTCCTCCCTGATTGGAGTTCCCAAACAATGAGCTGTACAGGCCCTAGGTCCTATTCTCCTGTCCTGCTGCCCTGCCAAGGCAGGGAAGCTAATTCATATCCCCAACTACTACTTAGTAAAGGATCCAGTCCCGATCATCTACTATGCAGGACCAGGAAACAATGAACCCACTCTAAGCCTCACTTGGGTAGCAGTCCCATTCAACTACTCCCTCTCCCCAATGAAGAGCTCAAACTGTCACCTCACTAAAAACAAACAAAAAGACAACAACAAAAAGGACCACTCTTTTATACTATACACAAAAGAGCTCAAACTATACTTAAATTTAAGACATAAAACCATAACATTTTTAGAAGAAAACAGTCAATAAACTCTGACATTGGTCTTAGCAATATCTTTTAGGAAATGACTTCTTGAACAAAGACAAAAACAGTAATGGACAAGAGGCTAAATCAAACTAAAAGGTGTTTGCACTGTGAAAGAAACCATCAACAAAAAGTCAACCTACTGAATGGGAGAACATATTTGCAAATCATATATATAATATCCAAAATATATAAAGAACTCATACAACTCAACATTAAACAAGCAAGAAATCTGATTAAAAAATTAGCCGAGAAAAAAAATGGTCAGAGGTCCTGAGTAGACAATTCTTCAAAGATGACATACAGTTGGCCGACCCATGAACAGATACTCAACGTCACTAAGCAGTAGTGAAATGCAAATCAAAATCACACATTCACCTCACAACTGTCAGAATAGCTATTATCAAAACAATAACAATGAATAAGTATTGGTAAATATGTACAGGAAAAAAATCCCCGTGCACTGTTGGTGAGGTTAAAAACTGTTGCCGCCGCTATGGAGAATAGTATGGAAATTCCTCAAACAGTTAAAACCCCCCACTAGTTTGAAAAGATATATGCACCTCTATTTTTACTGTAGCATTATTTACAATAGTCAAGACATGGAAACAATCTAGTGTCTCTTGATAGACTAATGAATAAAGTGGAAGTGGTACGTAGACAGAGAGTGGGCTATTACTCAGCCATAGAAAAGAATGAAACCTTGCCATTTGAGACAACATGAATGCACTTAGAGGGTGAAAGCAGTCAGAGAAAGACAAATGCAGAGTGATTTCGCTTATATGTAGAATCTAAAAACAAAATAAATGAACAAGCAAAACAAGCAAACTCAGATACAGAGAATAAACTCAGCTGGCAGATAGGAGGGTGGATGAAAACCATAAAGACTAGTAAGAAGTACAAACTTCCAGTTATAAAATTAGTCATGGCTGGTGTAAAGTACAGCATGGGAATATAGTCAGCAATATTGTAGCAACTATGCGTGGTGTCAGGTGGGTGCTAGACTTAACCATGGGGATCACTTCATAAGGTATACAAGTATCTAATAACTATGTTGTATAAATATAACTAGTATGTCAACTATAATTTTAAAATAAAATTTTAAAAGTTGTATATATATAATGGAATATTATTTAACCATTAAAAAAATTGAGAGAATCCTATCATTTGTGACAACATGGATGGACTTTGAAGGCATTATGCTAAGTGTAATAAGTTAGAGAAAGATAAAAACTGTATAATCTCACATGTATATGAGTCTAAAAATAAATTCCAAGCTCAGAAAAAAGGTCAGATCTGTGGTTACCAGAGGCTGGGTGTGAAAGGAGGAAAGTACAAACTTCCGGTTATAAGATAATTAAATACTGAGGAGTAATGTACAGCATGGTGACAATAGTTTAACACTGCTGTACTATACACAGGGACGTTGTTACCAGAGTTCTCATCACAGGGTAATTTTTTCTTTTTGTTTTATTGTATCTATATTGGATGAGGTATGTTAACTAAACCTACTGCAATTATTTTACAATATATGCAAATCAAATCTTCATGCTGTATTCTTAAATCTTATACAGTGGCATGTGTGAATTTTTAAAACTGGAAACAGAACCTGAGTTGAATGAATAATAATAAAAAAGAGAGTGGTGTTTGGAGGGGGACAAAGGGTTCTCATTAGAAATAACTGAATTCACTGCAGTATATATTCCACTATCGTAGGAAGAGTAAGAGGAGGATTTTTAAAAAAATAAACATGTTTACTCCTAGACTGAAGCAGACTGTTCACGATCAGGAAGGTTGGTCTAGCTTCCCCATCAAGACGTGGAATTCTTTTGAACATTCCTAGAGTTGCTCTTCTACTCTCACTTAGCAAAGCACCGTCCCTGCGATCTTTAGGAATAAAAGGCAAAGCGGATTATGGATTGGTTTGTGTGATTTATTTTTAGTCGTAAAAAAAACAAAACAAATGAAACCCAACCTATGGCAGTGATTCCATGGAAATGGTACCAAGAAAGCATATAAGCAAAGAAATTCATGAAACAGTCAAATGGATCCCGAGCATTTTGCTGCCTTCTCAGTTTGCTGCCTTCACAAAATGAACCAAATGTTTTCTCTTCTGAAGCAAGAACCCAGAGAGCTGTTGTTAGTTGGTAGCACTGACATGGGGATTAGGGGGCCTCACTTTGCCTTCGAAAGTGTTTTTAAACTAGGTTAATGTGAGTGAACATTACATTTCCCTGTTGCCAAATGCCTTTTGGGATGTGAAAATAAATGATTTGGGTAAAAATTGGGAAAATACCTAAATTAAATGCTTTTATTTGTACCAGAAGTGGTTGTCTGAGCCCTCACATGCTGGGACTTGGAAGCTGGTGGGAGGAGCCACGCCTTTACCTCCAGCGCATGCACAGCATCCTTGGCAAACTCTGTCAAGTCAGAGGATGCCCGGGTGTCCCAGAAGGAAGTTGAAGTAGAAAGGCTGTACAGCAACACATGAACAACAGAAAAAATAAAGAGTAAAAAATTTCTCTTAATTTGTTTCTTGACTCATAAAATGCTCTGGATCCATTTGACTGTTTCATGAATTTCTTTGCTTATATGCTTTCTTGGTATCATTTTCATGGAATCACTGCCATAGGTTGGGTTTCATTTGTTCTTTTTACGACTAAAAATAAATCACACAAACTAATCCATAATAAAAATCACAACAGCCCACAACTCAGAAATGAAGCATATATTCTACATTTCCAAGTACAGGGTGGGGCAAAAGTAGTTTAGAGTTGTTCATATGGAAAACACAATAATCAGTAAATAATAATGCAAGAATAAACTCTGTTGTGTATACTCACAATTGTAAAGCTACTTTTGCCCAGCTCTGTATATTAATTTTTCTGAAAACTCAACTCACACATAACACATTTCTAAAGTCCATCTAATGTTCAAACTAGAGGCTAGTGAAATACTGTTCTAGTGAGAAAATTAAGTCCTTTGTAACATTTGTAAGTGAACATTTGGTTCACACCTACTTTATTCCTGCAATCTCAGCGTGGAACTAAATCTATGTATATCCTGGTCGATATATACATTTTTTTCTTATATTATAAAACTTGTAGCTAACAATTATTTTTATACTAGCACCCCAAATTTAGTACCAGGAACCCTTGATGCTTAAAAAGAAACCGGTATAGAGAACATTAGCAAATACATACTACCTAGATAGCGAAGTTCTCCATTTAACTAAAGGAACATAAAATATCAGAATTTGTGGTTTTGATTGGAAAATTAGGGTAGAAAGAATTATTTATTACTTTTTTTTAATTTTTATTTTGTGACAGAGACAGAGAGAGAGTCAGAGAGAGGGACAGATAGGGACAGACAGATAGGAAGGGAGGGAGATGAGAAGCATCAATTTTTTGTTGTGGCACCTTAGTTGTTCATTGATTGCTTTCTCATATGTGCCTTGGCCCAGGAGCTATAGGAGAGCGAGTGACTCCTTGCTCAAGCCAGTGACCTTGGGCTCAAGCCACCGACTGTGGGCTTCAAGCCACCTACCTTTGGGATCAAGCCAGTGACCATGGGGTCATGTCTATGATCCCATGCTCAAACCAGTGAGAAACTCTGCACTCAAGCCAGCAACCCTGTGCTCAAGCTGGATGAGACCTCAGGGTTCGAACCTGGGTCCTCTGTGTCCCACTTGGATGCTCTATTCACTGCACCACCACCTGGTCAGGCAAGAAAAAGCTAAGAACTGTATGATTTCACACATAGGTGGAATATAAAACTGAGACTCAGACATAGATAAAAGTGAAGTGGTTACCAGGGGGAAGGGGACTTGAGTGAATGGGGGGAGGGGTGGAGGGAAGGGTATAAAGAGGGACAAATACAAGGTGATAGAAAATGACTTGACTTTGGGTGATGGGTATACAACATAATCACAGTTTCAATTCTATAGAAATGTTCTCCTGAAACCTACATACTCTTGTTGATCAATGTCACCTTGTTAAAATCAATTTTCTAAATAAAATTTTAAAATTAAAAAAAAAAAGTGGCTAAGAAGTACATAGTATTGTTCCAAAACGACAGTGCTAGAGTAGCAAAAGAAAGAAGTATTTTATCAGGCACATTTTGATTTGGAGAAAGGGTTGTTTTTTTTTTCCCTTTGACAGCTCAGTTATACTTGTTTAACATAGCAGTTTATAGCGAGACAGCAGTGAATTTATTAACATGTGTCCACCATGATAGTCCTGACCTCAAACTGAGCACAGGGAAGTGGGACCTTAAGGAATCTTTTGATTCCTGAATTTATACTTAGTCTGGGAGACAGAAAAGGCAAAGCAATGCACATAAATACCAAGTATGTCTGACTGGCAGCAATGTTCACCTGCCTTTTTGGCATGTACAAAGCCGGTTGAACAAATGTAGATGTTACACAGTATTTTTGTTTTGTTTTGTTTTGTTTTAAACATGGAAGTTATCTTTCTCCTTTGGTGCATATCTGCCTTACACAGTCATTTTCATTAGTCGGGTGGGTGATTTCCTAAAGCTGCTTTACCTTCTGCACTAGTTTGCCAGGGCTGCCATAAAGTATCACAAATTAGCGGCTTAAACAACAAAAATTCCTTGTCTCATAGTTCTGGAGACATAATCCCAGATCTAGGTGTCAGCGGGACTGGTTCCTTCTGAAAGCTGTGAGAGGGAATCTGTTCCTTACTCTCTCTCCCACCTTCTGGTAGCTTGTTAGCAATTTTTGCCATTCTTCCTTGCTGGGCATGGCTATGTAATGATATTCTGGCCAACGAGAGTGGGTTCTGGGCAACATCCTTGTTAAAAGCTACATGCCCTCCACTTCCTGTACCCCCTCCTTCCAGCTGGAACCTGGACATGGTATGAGCCAGCATCAACCTTACAGGTGAAGGCAACATCCTATGACAATGGTTCCCAAACTTTGTTTTCTGGACTCCTTCATACTCTTAAAATTGAGGACCCTGAAGAGCTTTTATTTATATGGGTCATATCTATTAATATTTGAAATTAAAAGTGAGAACATTTAAAATATTATTTATTTCAAACTATCAATAAACCCATTACATGATAATGTAAATAACATATTTTTCAGATAAATACTTTTTAAAATTTCACAAAAAGTGTTACAGTTTTGCATTTTTGTAAATCTCTTTAAAGTCTGACAAGAGAAGACAGCTAGATTCTAATGTCTACCTTTATGTTTAATTTGTTGTAATATCATGTCATGTAGCTTGTAGAATATATCACTGTATATTCATGAGAAAATGAAAATGAAAATGACAACAATGCCTTGGTGTTCTCATAAGAGTAGTTTTGATCTTGTAAGCCCTTGAAGGGAGCTCAGGGGCTCCCCAGGAATCCCTCGGCCAGACACTGAGAACCACTGCTGAGGACAAGTTAGGAAGACTGGAGTTCCCATGGGACTGAATGGAACAGAACCCTCTAAGCCCCCCACCCCAGAGCACCCACCCACATGCACCATCACGTGAGCAGTAAATCTGTCTTCAGTAAGCCACTCTACTTTAATCTTTGTGTAAGCTGTCAAATGAACATCCTAACTAAGAAGCATTTCAGTGGTAGGGTGTTTAGCTTCAGAGTTAAGAATGAAGTGATATTTCTTGTACCAAATCTTCACAAAAAGTGGAAAACTAATCTAGAAAGCCTCCATTTTCAATGTAAGTGGGAAGAAGTGCATTTTCTTATAGACGTTGTGGAAATGTTTCCAGAATTTCAAATTCAGCGTGTGCCTGTTTCACTTTGTCCCACCCATTTTGCTCATTTATGACACAGGTATGTATGCCTTGGAGGTTTGGCAGGTTCACCTCGAATCCCCCACAATAAAGTGAGTATCGCAAGAAAGTCATTTTTTTCTGGTGGAGGGTCTTGCCTTCAATTTGTAAAGAACAAACAAGCATTTGTGAAGCACAATATAATGAGGAAGGCCCCAGTAGGGAAATGAACCAGTGGGCGCTCTGGAGATCTTGCGGCAGGAAGGTGACAAAATCAGAGCAGTGCTTTAGGAAGATCAATGTGACAGTCCTGGGAGAGTGGACACTGGAAAGAAAGAGGCCAGGTAGCAATGTTGAGCCAGCCAGCTGTAGGGCGACCATAAGATTCCAGGAGAATTGACGAGAAATCAGGGTTAGGTCGGTAAGGAGGGTGGGAAGGGCAGAGTGGGTTAAAACTATCAATGCCTGTACCTTGGTTACCAGCCCTGGAATTGAGAACTGTGGCACAGACCAACTCCCTTCTCTGCATGCATTCTTTATTGCAGCTTCTTTTCAAAATCCTGACCATTGGCCTGTACCACGAAGGAACATCAAAGATCCCTTTAAGTCTTTTCCCCCCCAAACTGCCAAGAGCAAGACCTCCGGTTTCTGTCCCCAGAGTCTAATTACCTTCCACCCCACGCCACTCTCTTTGCCGAAGGGCCTGAAACAGGAGGCACACGTGGCCACATTTCAGCACTGAGTAGTTTGTAGAGGAATGAGATCTGCACTCTCCAGGATGTCTGCATTACAGTCCCACCCAAAGGTTTTGCCTCCCAATCTTGGGACAGGAATAAGGGGGTCATTGGCCAGGATGGTGGCCCCTACCTGTCTCCAAAATATCCTTGATATTTCTTGGAATTTATCATAGTTCCTTCTTCCTGAAAGCTGGAGTGATTACATGAGAATGCATATTAATAGTAGCTAATGTGTAGATAGTTTATAATGTGCCAGGTACACCTTAGGTGCTTTTTATACATTAAGCTATTTAGTCCTCGTAACAACCAGTTACAACAGGCACTAATATTACTCCATGGTACAGCTAAGGGAACTTAGAAAGTGGAGGTTAAATAACTTGCCAAGGTCATATGCCTAGTAACTAGAGGAGCTTGGATATAAATAATCAGTATATGTGTCTTCAAAAGACTGTAGTGTTAATTAAACACGGCATTCCACCATCTTATATGCAGAGCCCAGGGTTCAAGCCTGGGTTCTGGAAAAGAGCCATCGGTGGGATTCTGCCAGTTCACAAGAGTTTGGCAGAACCTATACCTGATATTTAGTTGAGTTTGGCGAACCAGTTGTTAAAATGACACTTGTAATCAGGGTTCTCACTAAGGTGGGTGCCTGGGCAGCCGCCAATGTGAAAAATCACAAATTTACATTCCTTACTCTTTTTTAAGGTTCATCTGTGCAATAGTGTATTCTAAGCCCCTGTAATAATGCTCACTCCACCCATAGGTGAAAAAAATTGCTAATGAGGATGCCAATCAAATAGCAATGTACACCTGACCAGTGGTGACACAGTGGATAAAACATGGCCCTGGGATGCTGAAGTCACTGGTTGGAAACCCTGGCCTTGCCTAGGTCAAGGCACATACCTGAAGCAACTACTATGAATTGATGCTGCTGGCTCCTCTCCATCCTCTCTCTCTCTCTCTCTCTCTCTCTCTCTCTCTCGAAAATCAAGTCTTTTTTTAAAAAAAGAAGCAATATGCAAATATCTTAAAAAACAATTTTATTGTTTTCTGTCAGGTATTATTTGATATTTTTCATTAATATTTAAAAATTTTCTTACAACATAATCTAGTTTTATATTCCTCTTTTATTTTTCTTATCTAAATATTAAATGCATGAAATAATAAATTACCTTTTAGTATATCTTTTTATTATAATAAAATACTTAAAATGGTCATTAGGGCAGGGAACAAGTTGTTAAATTATTTGAATCTCACCAATGAAGATAGCTGTTTCCAAGAAAGTGAGCAAAAGAGGAGGCAGGGAGAACCTGATGTTATATACCAGTTCCCAGCACCTGACACCCAAGCAAACAGAACCAGAGAAAAATCAACCCTATTTGCTTCCTGTGCCTCTACACCACATGCCCAAATTCATCAGGCCTCAAGAGCCCGACACAGAATGGCATCGAGCAGGAGTCTAAAGTAATGAGTCTGGAGTGCTGGTTTTGAATCCAATCAGGAGCTTTCAGTTATAAACTGCTGAACAGTAGGGAGAATTGTCCCGGTTCTAGGTTGCTACTTGGCTTCTAATTACACATCGCTCAAGAAAGAATCAGTCATCACTGTCAACATGTTGGTGGAGTCTCAGCCCTACCTGTGTGCTCCGAGGAGGCCAATGCTCTCTCCGTCCAGGAGCTGCCTGACCACCAGCGTCCCAGAACCTCCAGCTTTACCATTAGATGGGAAGGAATTCGACCCACTGATCAAAGGCCAGCTATGTGTTTTACTTCCAGAGGGATCATGTATCCTTATTTGCTGAATCCATACTTTTGCCCTTGGCAACTAGGCCAGTTTTCTAATTATTTTTAAAATGCCAACTCAACCCTTCCAAAGTCCCTGATACCCATTTTCTCCTGCAACAGGCAGAATACTCATCCTGGAATTTTCACACCACCTTGACCATACTTGAGTTTTGCCCTGACTGTAAAACTGCACTGTAATTGATTGCTTGCCTACTTGTTCTTCCCCTAGATTATGAATTTAAGACCAGGGTTGTACCTCATCTATCTTGGGGCCTCTGCGCTGAGCACAGTGGCCTTACACATAGCAGGTCCTATGGTTAATGAAGGAAAAACAAATGAGGCAGATAATGACACTAATATCATTAGGAGGTAAAAGATGTCCTGAAAATCACTCCCTGCCCCAGTCTACTTCCTGGGCCTGCTTCTGTATGTGATGTGCTACCATGATCGAGGAGTTATCAAAATGCAAATAGTACTGGGAAAATAAATAATTCTTCATCAGCCCATAGCCTTTAGCTAGGCAATGGTTTCTAAAAGGTGAGTTACAGGGAAAAAAGAGACTGGGATGTGGGGATGCCCACAACAGGTTTTCCTAGGCCAAAGGGAGAAACCCGGAGATGCCGAGCTTCTTGGCAGGTGAAGGAAGGAATAGTAAAGGAAGGGAATGAGGAGATTGCAGACAAATTTCCTTATATCACAATTGTCTCTAGCACTAGCCCAGAAGGAAAAAATATAATTATTTTGCATATCCTATTGACACATTTTTGGAATCCTGGTGCTTATTTTAATGTGTAGATATCAGAGTTATACCAACCAATCTAATTCTTTTGGCAGTGTGGGACCCAGTGAACCAAACTGTTGAAGAGTATAATTCAGTGCTTTCAAGGCCAAAGCAAATGCTGCATATTTAGCCTTCCTTTCTCTAAATAAATGAACTAATCAACACACTGGATGAACTCACATTTCCTTTTCACAGCCAAATCCCACATAACATGATAATGATTCTCTAACCCCCTGAGGTAGTTTAGTCTGGAATTGGTTGTGCTGTACCATTTGGTGGCTTATTAAGCACTTCAAGAGACCTCCATGACTGCATTAGACTTGGCAAAACAAATCCCACTGAGCTGCTGTGAACTGTGGCTCTGAGGTTTATTTCTGCAGGGACTGCAGTCTTCCTGCTGCCTAAGCCCCCACCCCTTCCACTGTCATTTGCTTCTCGCGCCTCCCCTGGGCTGCCTACCTTCAGGGTCATTTACTTTTCCGAAGCCAACTGCTTTTCCTCATCTTTGAGTTCCCAGGTGCCGGGTCTCTAAGACTTGACCTTGAGAACCGCCAACTCAGAGCTGGGGTGGCTTTTTCCATTTGCAGCAAAAGCCACTTCAAAAAGCAGGGCAAGAGCTGGGCTTTTCACACTTTCCTTGCTGGATGTGTTTGTGGCTACAGAAACTAGTTACTGAAGCTCAGCTGTAAGAAATGAAATGTATTTAGTCACAGGTAAAGTTCATGAACACCATATTAGCTGCAGAATGTGTGTTGTGGAATCGTTTACAAATGAATGCACATCCTAGATCCTGCTCCTTTTACAAATAAGCCATCGCCAGAGCGATATTGATGGCAAAAACAGAGGCAAGTCTAATAGCCTGGCAGCCTCAAAGCAGCTCAGAATAACAAGCTATGGCACATAGTTCTTCATCTTCATCAGATTTTTCCTCCGTTTGTTTAAAGCATCTGAAATACCCAGATTCCCTGGGGATCAAAGCTTATAACCCTGCAGGACAAACTCTTCTCTCTTCCACACATTCTGATTTAATATTTGAAGTTGTTGGACCAAGAGAAATTGTTGCACAGTGAGGACTCAGGAGGCAGATGAAGGCACATATGGATGACATTTTGGCTCCACCGGTACCATTCCTGAGAATGCTCCTTCCAATTGGCCAAAAACTGTTTGGGAAACAAAGGAATAAACCACCAGATTTAGTTGGCCTGTGCACACTAGATACAAACTTTGGTGAAAATGGCTTTTTAATTGAGAGGGTGTCTTACTTGTGATGAGTTGTGGTTCCAAAGAGAAATTAAACCTGGAAGACCACCCAGATTCAAATGCCATTCTAGGTGGGAAGGGAAAGCTTTCTAAAACCACAGATCTAAAAGGACATTGAGGAGGCCTTGAGAAGTCAGACTTCCCAGGCTTATTGTTCAAAACATAAGGTAAAAGCTATCTGTATTGTTGGCTCTGGTCTTTGAGTCATGGCATCTGTGGTAGTCCGTTCTCTCTGGTTTTTCTCCAAACAGGAGACAAGCTGGCTTTTCAGGTTGAGTGCTAGTTTCTACTGTCACCTCCTTTATCAATGCTGTGTGACAGGAGGTTAATCATACAATATTTTGTAATTGCTTCTAACTGTCCTTTGTTTTCTTTTCTATTTGGAACCGCTATGGGGTTAATAAAAACTTCAAAGGAAGTTTAAATATGAACAAAATAAATAGAATTTGTTATAAAATGCTGCAAATGCATAGAGACCTTTGTCCCACTCAACCCTTCTCACTTTAGGCCAATGGCCTCACTGCTTTCTTTACTAGGAGGAGAGAAGTCCTCAGGTATGTGTTTTGTTCTCCTTCCAGTATCTTCAGAATTCCATCTCCATATGAATCCTCATCTCCTTTTTCACGATCTCAGATGGTGTGTGGCCCTACTTTCCCAGGGTAATTAGCCAACCTGATTTTTTTTTAGGTGAAAGGAGAGGAGATAGTGAGGCAGACTTCTACATGCGCCCTGACTGGGCTCCACCCAGCAACCCTATCTGGGGCTAATGCTCGAGAACATAGCTATTTTTAGAGCCTGAGGCTGATGCGTTCCAATGGAGCTATCCTCAGTGCCTGGAGTCCTGCTTGAACCAATCAAGTCACTGTCTGCAGGAGGGGAAGAGGGAGAGAAAGGAGAGAGGGAAGAAGGGAGAAGCAGATGGTCACTTCTCCTGTATGCCCTGAATGGGAATTGAACCCAGGATATCCATATGCCAGGCCAATGCTCTATCCACTGAGTCACTGGATAAGGCCAACCAACCTGATTTTTTTTGTGTGTGTGTGACAGAGACAGAGAGAGGGACAGATAGAGACAGACAGGCTGGAATGAAGAGAGATGAGAAGCATCAATTCATTGTTGTGGCATCTTAGTTCTTCATTGGTTGATTTCTCACATGTGCCTTGACCAGGGAGCTACAGCAGAGTGAGTGACCCCTTGCTCAAGGCAATAAGCTTGGGTTTAAGCTTGTGAGCTGTGCTCAAACCAGATGAGTCCATGCTCAAGCCAGCAACCTTGGGGTTTCGAACCTGGGTCCTCCACATCCCAGTCCGATGCTCTATCCACTGCGCCACTGCCTGGTCAGGCCCAACTTGACTTTTTACCCATACTTTTCTCTTTGTTCCTTTGGTGACTTTGCGTCTTTACATTTCCTCTTCCCTGGGCACATACAGTTTCTATTCCTGTCCCAGATCTCCCACCAAATTGCCTGCATGTAATTCCCAGAAGGTTTCATAAGCTAAGCTCCTAGTTTACTTCTGCTTTTCCCTTCCAAGACCATTGGCCAAATGCCACTTACCATCCACTTCCAGTGATAGTAAAAATAATAACAAGAAGTGGTAAATAACACTTGGGTGTCTACTCTGTGCCTCTACTGTGTTGAGCAATTTACTTATATTGTCCCTCAGCCTCACAAAAACCCTAAGATGCAGCTACTGTTATTCCCACTATCTCCACTTTGAAGGTGGGAAGATGGAGGCATAAGGAGTTAAAGAGCCTGCACAAGCTGACACAGTAAGCTTATAGCAGAGATAGACTTGAAATCCAGGTAATCTGATTTTGAGCCCATAGTTCATACCAGTATCTTGTACCACTTTTTGCTCTCCTGCAATCAGCCCTTCCAGCATTCTGAATCCATATGCAGGAAGTATGCTGACTTCATAAGACCTTAATCCATTGACATTATCAATTTTTTGTTTTCATTGACCTTTTCTGTAGTATCTACCTGACAGGGCTGATCTTCTGTCCCCATCTTCCTATTGACTTCCCCTCTCCTTTGGCTCTTGGGCCACCACACTATTGTAGTTCTTATTCATCTCTCTGACCCTTTTTTCTCTGACTTCCTCACTAGCTCTATTTTTTTCTCTTAATAAATATGAGCATGGCCTACATCCTTGATGGCGAACCTATGACACGCATGTCAGCACTGACATGCGCGTAGCCATTTTCGATGACATGTGGCCACATGGCACATACCAGAGAAGTATGGGGCTGCATGCCAAGAGGACGTTTCATCCTCGGCTACTGCACGGCCAGGTGCAGTAGCCGAGGATAAAACATTTGCTGTAGTGTAGACACTCTGTGCCACAGGTCTGTAGGCCAAACCAACAGAACTCTGGCACAGAGCTTCTAGTTCTGGGACTTCTGGTTAGGCCGTTTTTCTGGAAGTGACACACAATCTGAGTTATGCTCGGTTTTTTGGCAAATTTTGACAGACCAAGCTCAAAAGATTGCCCATTACTGGCCTACATTTTAGTTATTAACACTTTGTCACTCTCATTATGAAGTCTCTTCCCCTATGCTTTCCATTGTGTCATTTGCTGATGGATCTTAGTTCTACAGTTCCAACCCTGTTGTCTCTCCTGTCACCAGGCGTGGATCTCCAACTGCATGATGGACTTCTCCACTAAGTTATCTCAGCTTCACTTCAAATTTAGTATAGATTAATATAAATGAATCATATTTCCCCCCACTAGCAAGGACATTGTTCTCCTCAGCCCTCCTTCTCTGTTTTTGTTCAAGGGTTGTATTACTCAGCCAGCCACCCAGACTCAGCATGTGGCTGTCAGCTCTGAAACACCTTCATCACCACCAGGCAGCCTTATCTAATCAAAACAAAGCCTTTTTAGTTCTTTCTTTCATGATCCTCACAAGTTTCTTCCCAATTCCATTCTCTTTCCACTGCCATAAGCCCAGGAGATGCCCTTATTAGCTAATGCTTCATCTACAGCTCAAGTCAGTCTCTGATTTTTCTCGCCTCTCTTGTGACCCCAATCTATATGGCTGGCTGCCAAAGTGTCATCAAACCAAAACACTTCTTCCATCACGCTGTTACCCTGCTCATAAGTCTAAAGAGGCTTCCTATAAACAAAACCCAAACTTATTAGCCTGGCATTTAATTCCCTTTCTAACCTAACCACAACTTATCTTTCCAACTTTTTGTTCTCTATCCATGTGGGCTCTTGCCAATAGCCAAACATTTTCAGCTCACTCTTGTGTTCACACCATTGCTTTTCTCCCTGCGATGACACCCCTGCTGTTCTCCACAGACTACTTACCTTTCTTGCTTCTGTTCTAATTTTTTCAATCAATATGTTATGACCACATTCCCCAAGAAATGATCTCCTTCCTCTGAATGTTATGATAATGATTGTCTATGCTATCAATACAGCACTTAGCATTTCCTGTCTATCTTTCATGTGATATGTATTTCCTTCTCAACCATTTTTTTTAAAAAAACAGATCAAGCAGTTGTTAGAGTCTGGATATTATAATAGGTGCTTTAGAGTTACCATATCTTAGCAATTATAGTGAAAAGTAGGTACTTTATCTGTATTTATAGTTAAGGCAATTTAAAACTCTGAGTGGAGCCTGACCAGGCGGTGGCGCAGTGGATAGAGAATCGAACTGGGATGCAGAAGGACCCAGGTTCAAGACCCCGAGGTCACCAGCTTTAGCGCGGGCTCATCTAGTTCCAGCAAAAGCTCACCAGCTTGGACTCAAGATCGCTGGCTCCAGCAAGGGGTTGCTTGGTCTGCTGAAGGCCCGCAGTCAAGGCACATAGGAGAAAGCAATCAATGATCAACTAAGTGCCACAATGAAAAACTGATGATTGATGCTGCTCATCTTTCTCTGTTCCTGTCTGTCTGTCCCTATCTATCCCTCTCTCTGTCTCTTTAAAAAAACAACAACAACAAATAAAACTCCAAGTGGATAAGTGAACTGGCTCAGGATGCTGCTAACATGAATCTAGCAGAGACTTACCCTGGGGAATTTGACTTTAGGGCACATTTTCTTTCTGTGGTACCACATCATGTCATTTCAAGTGCCTCGCAGGCAACAACACTATTTATGTGTCCCCGTATCCTCCATGATGCCCAGCACAGCTCTTGAACTTAATCCTTAAAATGTTGCTGTTTGAAAAATGTTCTGTCCGATTTTAAATTTTCTCATATAAAAATTCAGGAATAAAATTAGAGGACAAATCATAAAATAGGAACTTTATTATCATATTGAAAGAACAAGAGTTAACATCAGTAACAGAAGGGGGAAAAACCAAATTTAAAAAATATTTTAAATGTAGTTATTCATTAACTTATTTATATAAATGGCCCCAGAAATTCAAATTTCCAATGGTTTAGAAGAATATTTTCTTAGATTGGGTTCCACCGGGAAATAGACTTCGGTGGAGGTTTGCTTGTAGGAGTTTATTGGGGAAATATCTGAGTATCTACATCAGGGAGGGAATGAAGGCAATGATGTTGGACAGAGGAAAAAGCTGAATAGCAATGCAATTAAAAACAAAGGCCTCTGCTGATAAAACGAGCCCCTGATCCATGTAGAATCCTGAGATGTTGCTTCCAATTCTGTCCTGCCTTGAGGTGAGGGTGCAAGTTTTACAACTCCCTCTCCTCATCAACTTCATTAAGTCAGGCTGTCCTGGCCAGCTCAGGGCAGTTCCTGAGATGGACTGACTAAGAAGCAGACTCTTCTGGCAGTGGAGGAAATTAGTTCCGATAATTTGAGGAAGAATCTGGTGGCATACCGCACCATCCACTTCAGATGTCTACAGCATCCTTCCTGTCTGTGTCCCCCAGGCACCAAATTACCTCCTCCAGAGATAATCAATGTTAATTGCTTTTTTTTTGTACCTTCCCAGGGATGTTTTATGACATTCAAGCAAATACATGTAAACATTATTTCCTCATTTATACACAAATGATAGCATACTGTATGTATTGTATCACTTGTCTTTTTGACTTAAAATAGATTGGTTTTTATTAATGTCAGTTTTCAAGGAAGGTTTTTTTCTGTGGTTTTGTTTTGTTTTGTTGCTTTTATTTTTTTTTTAGTGAGAGAGATAAGTAGCATCAACTCATAGTTGTTGAATCTTAGTTGTTCATTGATTGCTTTCTCATATGTGCCTTAACCAGGGGCCTGCAGCCAAGCCAGTGACCCCTTGCTCAAGCCAATGACCTTGGACTCAAGCCAGTGACCTTGGGCTTCAAGCCAGCAACTGTGGGGTCGTGTCTATGATTCCACACTCAAGCCAGTGACCCTGCGCTCAGGCTGATGAGCCCACGTGCAAACCGGATCAGCCCACACTCACGCCGGCAACCTTGGTTTTGAACCTGGGTCCTCAGCATCCCAGGCCATGCTCTATCCACTGTGCCACTGCCTGGTTAGGCAAGGATAAATTTTTTAAGGCAACTTTTCATCTGGATGTATATTGAATTATTTCACCTACTACCCATTGGTAACTATTGGTTTTTTATCAATCACTTGCTATTACAAATACTGCTATCTATAATGAATAACCTTGTACTTGCCTCATTTCACTCACATATGAGTATATATATACAATGAATTCCCAAAACTGAAATTGCTAGTTTACAAGATTTGTATACCTGTAATTTCAATTCATATAACCAAACTGCCTTCCAGAGTTTGGCAATATATGAGAATGGCTATTTTTTCAACCCTCATCAACACAATGCACTATCAAATGCTTTTAACCTTTGCATATCTGTTGGGTAAAACAATGGAATATTAGTATAATTTTATTTGCATTTATTTATTTAAATTCTATAACATTTATATGGCTCTTAGTATGTGCCAGGCACCATTATAAGCACTTTACAAATATGAACTCATTTACTATTCATAACTATTCAAAGAGATGAGTTCTATTACTATCCCCAATATTTTGATATGAAAACTGAGGCACAATGAAGTTAAGCAACTTGCACATGGTCACACAACTAGTAAGAGCTAGAACCAGAATTAGAGCCGGGATTAGAAGTTTGGTTCCAGAGTCTATAGTTTATTATGAGTGAGAGTGAATGTATTTTCCTATGTTTAATTTGGCATTTTCTCTCTGTGAATTCCCTTTCTTTTATAGTTGATTTATATTTATTGTTAAAAATGTATTGGGTGGGCAAGATGGCGATGGAGTAGGCGGACATACCAACTTCCAACTCCCAGAACCAAAGTGGATTATAACTTGATTTTAAGAACCATCATCTGGATAAACCAACGCTAAACTGGACTGAGAGGACTCTTCAACTGGGGAACACTGAAGAAGCCACATTGAGACTGGTAGGAAAAGCGAAAACACGGAAAGGGCTGCTCAGCTTCCCAGAGTGAAAGGCAGCCCGGAGAGACTCGTGTGGCGGGAAGAGAGGCCAGCAGAAGGGTAGGGACCAGGGTCCCAGGAACAAAGCGCCAGCCTGAAGCCCCAGAGCCTAGAAGAGGCGTATGGGCAGTATTTAGCTGTGAAATAGGTTAGGATACTGTTTGTGAGAAAGAGACAGTTGTCTCAGGCCCAGGATTTTTCTTAAAGGGATGGTGCAGAAAACTCCTCTCACAACCACTCACCCAGGACTCCGGGAGACAGAGAGAGAGGAGAGAACTGGAGCAGCGAGAATAGAGTGCAGTCTGGAAGGCACAGGGAGAAAGCTTTGAGGGACAGCCACCCTAAACCCTGAGCTGAGGCACTCCACAAATCTGAAATAATATTTCCCCTGGAACCAGCAAGGGGAAGCAGGACACCAGCCAAACAGGCTCCCCCGTGGCAATTAGAGCACAGTTGCTTAAAAGGAGGGAGCTTTCAGGACTACAGTATGGAGTGTTAGGGTCTGAACTGCAGTGCCCCCACACACACTGCTGAGGGCTTGCTAGAGGGTGGGCGGTGGGACGTGAAAGCACGGTTCCATCGGCAGGAGCTAGGTCTAGCCCATCGGGGGTGAAGGGGACGCACGAAAGTGGTCTGGAGGCTGCGGGCCCACCTGCGACCCCATGTGTGGGGGAAAAGTGGGAGCCCAGAATGGGCAGAGATCCATGGCTGGGGGAAAAGAATATAGGAAAAGAAGAATACAGCTTTAAAGAATAAAATGGCAATAAACAACTCCCTATCAATAATAAACTTAAGTGCAAATGGATTAAATGATCCAATCAAAAGACATAGGGTAGTTGCGTGGATAAAGAAACAGGACCCATACATATGTTGTCTACAAGAGATACACCTTAAAACAAAAGATGCACATAGACTGAAGGTAAAGGATGGAAAAAAATATTTCATGCAAATGAAAATGAAAAAAAATCCAGAGTAGCAATATGTATATCTGACAAGATGGAATTTAAAACAAAGGCTGTAGTAAGAAATAAAGAAGGGACACTACATAATGATAAAGGGAACAATTCAATAGAAAGATATAACCATTATAAATATCTAGGCACCGAACATAGGAGCCCTGACATACATAAAGCACACTTTGATGGATATAAAGGGTGAGATTAACAGCAATAATATCATAGTAGGGGATTTCAATACCCTACTAACATCAGTAGATAGATCCTCAAGAAAGGAAATTAACAAAGAAACAGCAGACTTAAAGGATACACTAGATCAACTTGATTTAATAGATATCTTCAAAACCTTTCACCCTAATGCAGCAGAATATACATTCTTTTCAAGCGCTCATGGTACATTCTCTAGGATAGACTACATGTTAGGACACAAAAGTGGTCTCAACAAATTTAAGAAGATTGAAATCATATCAAGCATTTTCTCTGATCACAATGCCATGAAACTAGAAATTAACCACAAAAGAAAAAATGAAAAATACTCAAACACATGGAAATTAAATAGCATGATATTAAATAACGAATGGATTAACAGCGAGATCAAAGAAAAAATAAAAAAGTTTCTAGAAACCAATGATAATGAGCATACATCAACTCAAAATTTATGGGACACAGCAAAAGCAGTACTGAGAGGGAAGTTCATAGCCCTACAGGCATACCATGAAAAGCTAGAAAAAGCTCAAATAAGCAACTTGACCTTGCATCTAAAAGAACTAGAAAAACAACAGCAAATAAAGCTGAGGACTAGTAGAAGGAAGGAAATAATAAAGATCAGAGCAGAAATAAATGGCATAGAGACTAAGGAAACAATACAGAGCATCAATGAAACAAGCAGCTGGTTCTTTGAAAAGGTAAACAAGATCAATGAACCTTTAACTAGATTCACCAAGAAAAAAAGAGAGAGGACTCCAATAAAATTAGAAATGAGAGTGGAGAAATCACAACTGACACAACAGAAATACAAAGTATTGTAAGAAAATACTATGAAGAACTCTATGCCAAAAAATTAGACAACCTAGGTGAAATGGACAAATTTCTTGAATCATATAATCTTCCAAAAATCAATCTGGAAGAATCAGTCAACCTAGACAGACCAATTACAACAAAGGAGATCAAAACAGTTATCAAAAAACTACCAACAAAGAAAAGTCCTGGGGCTAATGGCTTCACAAGTAAATTCTACCAAAAATTATAAAAAGAACTAACACCTATCCTCCTCAAGCTATTTCAAAAAATTCAAGAGGAAGAAAGACTTCCAAACTCCTTTGATGAGGCGAGCATAATTCAAATCTCGAAACCAGGCAAAGACAATGCAAAGAAAGAAAATTATAGGCAAATATCCCTGATGAATTTAGATGCTAAAATTCTCAACAAAATATTAGCCAACCGCATCCAGCAATACATGAAAAAAATCATACACCATGATCAAGTGGGATTTATTCTGGAGAGGCAAGGCTGGTTCAATATTCTCAAATCAATCAATGTGATTCATCACATAAACAAAAGAAAGGATAAAAGTCACATGATCATTTCAATAGATGCAGAAAAAGCATTTAATAAAAGCCAGCACCCATTCATGATCAAAACTCTCAGTAAAGTGAGAATACAGGGAACATACCTTAACATAATAAAGGCCATCTATGACAAGCCCATAGCCAACATCATAATTAATGGGCAAAAATGAAAAGCAATCCCCTTAAGATCAGGAACCAGGTAGGGGTACCCCCTTCACCACTCTTATTCAACATAGTTCTGGAAGTCTTAGCCACAGCAATCAGACAAGAAGAAGAAATAAAAGGCATCC
Source organism: Rhynchonycteris naso (assembly GCA_037038555.1). NCBI lineage: Eukaryota > Metazoa > Chordata > Mammalia > Chiroptera > Emballonuridae > Rhynchonycteris > Rhynchonycteris naso. Next base: position 67,138,236 of record CM072997.1, read on the forward strand.
AAATTGGAAAAGAAGAAGTAAACTGTCATTATTTTCAGATGATATGATACTGTATATAGAAAACCCTAAAGTCTCAGTCAGAAAACTACTGGACCTGATAAATGAATTCAGCAAAGTGGCCGAGTATAAAATTAATACACAGAAATTAGAGGCATTTTAATACACCAATAATGAACTGTCAGAAAGAGAAATTAAGAAAACAGTCCCCTTCACTATTGCAACAACAAAAATAAAGTACCTAGGAGTAAATTTAACCAAGGAGGTTAAAGATTTGTACTAGAAAAATTATAAAACATTGATAAAAGAAATCAAGGAAGATACAAATAAGTGGAAGCATATACCATGCTCATGGTTAGGAAGAATAAACATCATTAAAATGTCTATATTTCCCAAAGCAATTTATAAATTCAATCCAATACCAATTAAAATACCAATGACATATTTCAAAGATATAGAATACATATTCCAAAAATTTATATGGAACCAAAAAAGAACACAAATAGCCTCATCAATCTTAAAAAGAAAAAATAAAGCAGGAGAAATCACTCTTCCGAATATCAAGGTATACTACAAGGCCATTGTACTCAAGACAGCTTGGTACTGGCATAAGAACAGACACATAGATCAATGGAACAGAACAGAGAACTCAGAAATGAACCCACACCTTTATGGACAACTGATATTTGACAAAGGAGGAAAGAGCATACAATGGAGTAAAGACAGCCTCTTTAACAAATGGTGTTGGGAAATTTGGACAGCTACCTGCAAAAAAATGAAACTAGACCACCAACTTACACCATTCACAAAAACAAACTCAAAATGGATAAAAGACTTAAATGTAAGCCATGAAACCATAAGCATCTTAGAAGAAAACATAGGGAATAAGCTCTCCGACATCTGTCGCAGCAATATATTTGCCGATTTATCTCCAAGGGCAAATGAAATAAAAGACAAGATAAACAAATGGGACTATATCAAACTAAAAAGTTTTTGCACAGCTAAAGACAATAAGAACAGAATAAAAAGACAAACCACACAATGGGAGAACATAATCGACAATACGTCTGATAAGGAGTTAATAACCAAAATTTATAAAGAACTTATAAAACTCAACACCAGGAAGACAAATAACTCAATCAAAAATGGGCAAAAGAAGTGAATAGAAATTTCTCCAAAGAGGACATACAGATGGCCAATAGGCATATGAAAAAATGCTCAACATCACTAATCCTTAGAGAAATGCAGTTAAAAACCACAATGAGATATCACCTCACACCAGTCAGAATGACGCTCATCAGCAAAACAACACAGAATAAGTGCTGGCGAGGATGTAGAGAAAAGGGAACCCTCCTGCACTGCTGGGGGGAATGCAGACTGGTGCAGTATGGAGATTCCTCAAAAACTTAAAAATCGAACTACCTTTTGACCCAGCTATCCCACTTATAGGAATATACCCTAAGAACACCATAGCACTGTTCAAAAAGAAGAAATGCACCCCCATGTTTGTGGCAGCATTGTTCACAATAGCGAAGATCTGGAAACAGCCTAAGTGTCCGTCATAGGACGAGTGGATTAAAAAGCTTTGGTACATATATACTCTGGAATACTACTCCGCCATAAGAAATGATGACATCGGATCATTTATAACAACATGGATGGATCTTGATAACATTATACTGAGTGAAGTAAGTAAATCAGAAAAAACTAAGGACTATGAGTCCATACATAGGTGGGACATAAAAATGATACTCACAGACATGAACAAGAGTGTACTGGCTACCCATGGGGAGGGGGAGGTGAGGGAGGGGGTAGGGAGGGCGGTGGGGCATAAATAAAACCAGATAGAAGGTGACGGAGGACAAATTGACTTTGGGTGATGGGTATGCAATAAAATCAAATGTCAAAATAACCTGGAAATATTTTCTCTGAACATATGTGCCCTGATTTATCAATGTCACTCCATTAAAATTAATTAAAAAATACTTAAATAAGAACAATAAAAGAGGTACACAAAACTAGATTATGTTATAAGATAGAGTTTTAAAATATTAATGAAAAGTATTAAACAATACCTGACAAAATCAATAAAACTGTTATTTAAAGATAAAAAAATTATTGAATTTATTGGGGTGATATTTATCAATAAAATTATACAGGTTTTAGAGCACAATTCTATAATATATCACCTGTGTTTTGCATTCTGTGTTCATCACCCTCAGTCAAATATCCCCCCATCACCATCTATCCCCCTTCTATTCCTCCTTCAACCTCTGTGAATTCTCTTATATCCTTACTGTGTCTTTTAAATAATGAATTTGAGAACTTTTTATTTATTAAGGAAGCTACTTCTGCCTGGTTTTCCAAGTTTATCTTTTGTCTTTTGCCTTTTTTAATGATACTTCATTTTCCATATAGACCAGTGGTTCTTAACCTGGGTTCTATCAAACCCTAGGGGTTTGATGAGTCGGTCTCAGGGGTTTGGAGAAGCCTCTGCCGCGGAGGCCAGAATAAAGTAATACCGTAATTTGTTGTGAGTTCATGCACTTTGTTGGTTTTGTTCTTTGAGCAAGGTGATGTTCATGCACAGCTCATTTTGTGCCCCAGTAAAAAAAACATATACCTATGTCTTGAATTTGGAAAAAAAAAACATATTTTATTTATCACTAAAGAAGGATTCGGTGAATGCGCATATGAAACTGGTGGGTTCGGCACCTCAAAAAAGGTTAAGAACCACTGATATAGACATTTCTGATTTTTATGTACTCAAATTTATCATTTTTTTTATTTCTGAGTTTTGAAAGGCCTTCCAACTATAAAATGATTTCTTCTGAAAACCCTACAGTTTATTGTAGTGATTTTTTGGCTTCATTTTTTTAAACATTTATATCTTTGTCGCTTTTTGAGTTCATCCTAGTGTAAATGATTTTAGGTTTACTGTTTTGAAGATGGTTTACCAGCTGTTCAAAAAATGTTTAAAAAAATTCCAAACTTTTCTCCCTTTTGCATTGATTGAGATGCCATCTTTATAACATATAAAATCTCTCTACATATTAAGTTCTGTTTCTGAACTTCCATTATTTTGATCTGACTGTCCATACATCCTATTATATTTTCCATACTGCAGTTTTGTGATCACAAGTCAGGCAGAGCTAGTCTTACTTCACTACTCATTGTTTTTGTTGTCATTCCCTCAGAATTTTACTTGATATTCTGCTTGTTCGAATTTATATTTGATCGTTATACAAATTAATTTATGTCCTATTTTGTTCTCCCCCAAATTATGTTTGAATCACATTAAATTTATTAATTAATTTACGGGGAATCAATCTTTATTTATAATGTTGAATCTTTTATCTAAGAATAAGTTATGCTTTTCTATTCTATTTTAAAAAATTGTTTATCCTAACAGAGTTTTCAAGTTTATTCAGCGATTTTACACATTTATTGTTAATTTCACCAATTATTTTGTTTTTTAAAAATTTTTTTTATTTATTCATTTTAGAGAGGAGACACAGAGAGAGAGAGAGAGAGAGAGAGAGAGAGAGAGAGAGAGAAAGGGGGGAGGAGCTGGAAGCATCAACTCCCATATGTGCCTTGACCAGACCAGTGCAGGGTTTTGAACTGGCGACCTCAGTGTTCCCAGGTCGACGCTTTATCCACTGCGCCACCACAGGTCAGGCAATTATTTTGTTTTTAACATTAATTTTTGTCATTAATGCTTTTCAACTTTAAATTGAAATTATAAATGGAGTATTTACTTCCATTATATTTTATACCTACTGCTTGTTTATTATCTAAATGCTATTAATTTCTATATGTTAATTTTATTATCAGTCATCTCACTGAATCCTCTTATTATTTGTAACCAATTTTTAGTTGATACTTTATGTTTTCTAGGTAAAGATTTTACCATTTATATTTAGTTTTATATTTCACTGACTAGTTTTTATACACTTTATTGTTCATCTCTAATTTCAGTGGCTCATATCTGGAAAATGTTAAATAACAGTGACAATAATGAAAATATTTGTTTTATTACTAAATTTAATGGGAATGATTTTAACGTGCCCCTATTGGCCTAATAATAAACATATTTTTAAAAGATTTTCTTTATTGATTTTAGAGAGAGGGAGAGAAAGAGGGAGTAAGATTGCAGTTGCTTCACTTCAGTTATTCAACATTTGCTTCTTGTATGTGCCTTGACTCAGCAAGCCAGTCAAGGTCACCGTTTGAACCAGTGACCTCACCATTCCAGGTGAACACTCTATCTGCTGCACTACCACAGGTCAGGCTAGATATATTTTAACTAAAGAACTATTCATCTATTTCTAGTGGCTTAAGATTCTTTAACATTACAAATGGACTCAAACTTATGGAATGCATTTCTAAAAAATCAGGAGGTATTTATATGATTTTTCCTCTCTTAGACATATTACTACAATGCATCACATACATCACTCTCCTAATACTGAAATGTCTTTTATTCCTGAAAAAATATTACTTGGTTAATATGTAATGTGGTACTTAAGTCTTCTATTATTTTATTTAAAAGTATTCTGCATTGGTAACTAACCATAAGAGAGATTGTCTTGTAAAGATTTTGTTTACATTTTTGTTGAAAGTTTGTATTAATCCTTACTTCAATGAAACATTGAATATTTCTTCTCTTTCCTACACTACAGAATTATTTGCTTTTTGAAGATTTTCAAGAAATCCACTACAACCATTTGATCTTTGTGTTTTGGGGGGGAGTGAGGTGGGATAGAATTTTGAAATGTTAGCTATTCTTTTTAATATTTTTCTATTTTATCTATACTTGAAAATGTTTTGAGTAAAAATTTTATTTACCTAGAAAACTATTTTATCTGGATTTTCAAATTTAGTTGACTGAGATTGAGTAAAGTTATGTTTTGATTCCATTAATTAGTTTTGTAAATATAATATCATTCTCCTTAATATTTCTTGCTTTGTGTATTTATGCCCCCTCCTATTTTTTTTTATTACATTTGTTACCAGCTTAGTTGTTTTCTTTTTCCAAAAAATGTAACTGGCTTCTGTATTTATGGATTTGTTCTATTTTTGTCTATTCCTTATTACTTTCTGCATTGATTTCTATTGATTATATTATTCTGCCTTTCTTTGCTTTACTTTGTTTCTCGTTTACAAAGTCTCATGTGGGATATTAGTGAATTTGCTTTAATTCTCTCTTTATTGATATTGGCATCAAAGTCTCTGCTTTTCTTCTGAGTGCTGTTCTACCCAATCACACAGCTTCTGGCAAGTAGTATTTTTATTGTTACTATATTTTGAGATATTCTAAAATTTATTTTGGAGTTTCTCTTTTCCCTATGGTTGGTTAAAATAAAATGTTTAAATTTCCATCGTGGTTTGCCATTAATTTCAAATTTAATACATTATAGTTGGTGATTACACCAACTTCACCTTTGGAACATAAAGACTTTTCCTTCATGGCCTAATCAGTTTTAGGACCAGCCTATTGGTTCTTGAAAAGTGGAAATGCTCTCTGTGTCCAGTATAGAGTTTGATGTCCATAATTATTGTTTTATACAGTTGCTCAGCCATTGCCTGAGGGAAATGAATTAAAATTTCTTTTTAATGTATTTCTGCTTCATCTCCTTGAATTCCTGAAGTTTATGATTTATTGAATGTTGCTGCCAAATTACTTATTTCATAGATAGTCATACTTATTACCACTTTATTAGGTACCTTTAATATTACAAAGTAGCCATCTGTGTCCTGATTATTGCTCTTCGTCCTGAATTACACCTTTTCTGTTACTATGTGACCTCTGCTTCCTTTTTGTTTGCACTCTTCTGTGTCTTAAGCAATTCTGTCATTTTCAAACTGTCTGAATTATTTTTTAAAAAATGTTTCTTGAGTCTTCAGCATAGTTTGGTTTAGCAATTCCAATTCAAATGATTTAGCCAGTAGAACATATCAGAGGTATTTACAATCATGCATTGCTTAATGATGGGGATATATTTCATTAGGTGATTCCATCATTGTGTGAACATCATAGAGTACTTTCACAAACCTAGATGGTATAGCCTACTACACACCTAGGCTATATAATATAGCCTATTGCTCATAGGCTACAAACATGTTATTATACTGAATATTGTAGCTATTTGTGTATCGAAACAGAAAAAGTACAGTAAAAATATGGTATAGCCTGACCAGGCAGTGGCGCAGTTGATGGAGCGCTGGACTTGGGATGACGAGGACCCAGGTTCGAGACCCTGAGTTCGCCAGCTTGAGCGCGGACTCATCTGGCTTTAGCAGAAAGGTCACCAGCTTGGACCCAAGGTCGCTGGCTCGAGCAAGGGGTTACTCGGTCTCTGAAGGCCCGCAGTCAAGGCACATGTGAGAAAGCAATCAATGAACAACTAAGGTGTCGCAACGAAAAACTGATGATTGATGCTTCTCATCTCTCTCTGTTCCTGTCTGTCTGTTCCTATCTATCCCTCTCTCTGACTCTCTCTCTGTCCCTGAAAAACAAAAAACGGTATATAAAAAAGTGATATGCCAGTGTATGGTACTTACTAAGAATGGAATTTACAAGACCGGAAGTTGATCTGGGTCAGTGAGCGAATGGTGAGTGAATGTGAAGCCCTAGGACATTACTGTTCACTACTGTAGACCTTATAAAAACACTGTTTCACAGGCCTCCCCCTACTTCCTTTCAACAGGATCATAAGTGGACCATCAAAGCTATCAATGATACTTCATAAGCAGCAATGTGACCTGGATTGATTAGAAATATTGAGGAGAAACTGGCTGGATAAGCATAGATCACCATAATAGTGACTGTCAGGACAAACTAAAAGGTGGCCTGCAGATCAGTAGGAATAAGAAATCAAACCAGAGCCTGACCTGTGGTGTTGCAGTGGATAGAGCATCAACCTGGAATGCTGAGGTCACCAGTTTGAAACCCTAGGCTTGCCTGTTTAAGGCGCATAAGACAAGCAATCAATGAATGACTAAAGTGAAGCAACTATGAGTTGATATTTCTCACTGCCCCCCCTCTCCTCTCTCTGTAAAATCAATTAGTAAAATCTAAAAAAAATGTTAAAAATATCAAGATGAAGAGATAAAGGATAATAAGTGGTTGTCACAGCAATGCAGTTTTGGCTATTGCATGTTGGAACTGTGGTCAGATTAAGGAAATTTTTGGTATTCATAACAACAGCGGGCATTTAACATGGAGAGGGTATAGACTGGGGAGTCAATGTTCTGACCTGGGAAATTTGATTTTGGCTCCATATATTGACAGAAGAAATAAAACCTATCTATGCTTTATATCATGACAACCTGAAAAGATTTTGAAAGTACAGAAATAGGCTGGCTTGAGACTACCACAAAAAGCTTTTATTAATGTGGCAGTGGCACTTTTTACTTGTTAAGCTACTTACTATGAACCCATGTCCTTGTACAGGCTCTTAGGTTCTCAATAAAAAATTTAAACAATGTACTGTGAACACCATCCACTAGATCTGGGAGAATTGTAGCACCCTTTGAATATATACTGCTGGGTGGACAGCCTGCTCTGTGCAGGAACAGGTAATGGTGATGGGTTGGGATGTAACCTGTGTACTCAAAATTCAGATGTTGTGAGTGAGAAGGAATCCATTATTAAGCCCCATAGATATTGCTCCCATCAGAAAACAAACAGAAAAACTCCTCCTGAACCACATATCCTTCCATTTGTTACATGAAATTCAACTTTATTATAGTCTTATGGGACCGCTGTCATATGTTTCATAGTTGACTGAAATGTTGTTATATGCCACATAACTATACAAATATTCATATGTAAGAATAATTATCAAAGAAGGGGTTGATTAAGATTAAATACATTATACTCAAAACATGTAATAACATACAAACATACTTAATGATTTAAAATGTTTAAAATATAAAGATATTTCATATGTTATATAAAATATATTGTGATAAAGCCAGTTAACAAATAGGCTATGTAGTTTGCTCCCAACATTGATATCCTTTCCACATCTGTATACCTGTATTCTATATACTATAGCTATATAAAGACTAGAAGATTTGTATAAAATGTTAATAGTATTAAATGGTAGCATTGAAGTTGATTTTAATTTTCTTCTTTGTGCCTGACCAGGAGGTGGCGCAGTGGATAGAGCATTGGACTGGGATGCAGAAGACCCAGGTTCGAGACCCCAAGGTCGCCAGCTTGAGTGTGGGCCCATCTGGCTTGAGCAAAAGTCCATCAGCTTGGACCCAAGGTCACTGGCTCCAGCAAGGGGTTGCTCAGTCTGCTGAAGGCCCGCGGTCAAGGCATATGTGAGAAAGCAATCAATGAACAACTAAGGTGTTGCGATGGCAACGAAAAACTAATGATTGATGCTTCACATCTCTCTCTGTTCCTGTCTGTCTGTCCCTATCTATCCCTCTCTCTGACCTCTCTCTGTCCCTGTAAAAAAAAAAATGAATAAATAAAAATAAAATCCTTTAAAAAAATTTTCTTCTTTGTGATTTTCTATATTTTCTGAAGATTTTACTATTTACATATATTTTTATAATCTCTAAAAGGTGATTTAGAAATAAAATAAAAGTGTCTCCTTTTAAAATTATTTGACACTAAAATTCTGGCAACAGTTTACAATAGGCCTCCTTATTACCTGCTGCACTGGTCCAGCATTCTGGCAGAAATCTAGAAAGTATCTGGTTTTCCTTGAGTAGAGTTCTTGGACTTTGGCACCTAAAGGAAACATATCCACTGTCCACACTTCCCCAGAAGTTTCTGTCTGACTGTTTCAAATGGGGGGGCAGCTTACTCCTGTCCCAGGGTCCCCATTTTTCTTCAGGCCCAGTGCATGTTGCCTCATTTTACCCATGGGTTTCTGAAGTGCCTCCTTCGCAAGAATTCTTCACAGAACAGTTCCCAGAACAAGATGTTCTTTTTCTTCCTCTTATTTGTTCACTCTTCCTTGTTTACTTGGGAGACATGAACATTCCTTTGACTAAAAGAACCTGTCAATTTTGCTTTTCAGCTCCTTCAATGGGTAATTTAACTGTCTCATTAGTGTTTTTATGTGTGGATTTTAAAAGAATTTCTTTGAGTTTTTGTTGTCCTTTTACCAGTTGATGTGTAGACACAAGTCATCATTATAAAGGCCCTTAAGAAATTAGAGTCATTGCTCAGAAACAATGTCCATAAAGAACTCTCAAGATGTGTGTTTCCTATCCTAGGAAGGATTTCTCTGACTAAATTCCCCACTTGTCAGCCTCTGAGACCGAAACAAAGGCTATATTGGTGCTTTGCTTGTATTACTAGCTTTGGGAGGAAAGGGGTGTCATGAAAGTGCACGCAGTGTATTTTTTTTTGTTTTGATTTTTGCTCTTGTTTTGTTGCTAAAGACATGGCTATTTCCGTAGACAGGTTTGGGCAACTACATAACCACTAAGGGAAAAGAACTGTCTAAAAACAAAACTAGACAAAATAAAATGCAATCCTTCAAACCATTCATTTCAACTCTTCTCAGTATAATTTGGTGTTGAGATGAAAGAGTAAAAACCTATAATTTTGTTGTAAGTGCATTATACTCCTTCCTTCTGTTAAATTTCTATATCCAATTTCCCAGGGAGTTCTTAAAGCAAGTATTGTATTGATTAGGACTTTATATCAAATTTACTGCTAGCCTGAGATAAATCTGACCTAGCTGATAAAAACCCAATACTTCTTTTTTTTAGTCACAACCAGGGCCAATTCTAGAAAAAAAAATCAAGTATGTGCAGAGTGTTATTGTTTTTTCTCCTATTTTTGTTCTTGTGTGGGGTCCCTGGCAATAAACCTTGAGTATCTGTGTTGCCTTGAAAGACCCCCAAAAGCAAACCCTTCCCACAGGTTGCATTTTCTTGGCAGATATATTTCATGAGGCTTGTATACTGTTAGCAACTGGTAAATGTCACATCAAAATTCAAGTATCAGAAACTCTTGGAAAACTGAAAAAAATCTGGCCTACAGAACTTAAAGTGCTTCAGAATAGCAGCTCACTTCTTTTTGCATTTTTAAATATTTATTTATATTACATAAATAAAATTATATATTTAAAGTATACAGTGTGATATTTTGATTTGTGTATACATAATAAGATGATTGCCACAATGAATTTTATTAACATATCCTTCATCTCCCACAGTTACTTAGGTATTTTTGTGTATGGTGAGAACACCTGAGATCTACTCTCATAGCAAATTTCAAGTTGTTATTATTATTATTATCATTAGCCAGAGACACAGTGATATACATTAGGTCTCCAGAATGTATTAATCTCATAACTAAAAGTGTATACCCTTTGATCAATATCAGGCCTTTTTCTATTTTACTCTTTACCAGTATGAGTTCAGGTTTTTTAAATTTTAGATTCCACCTATAATTGAGATTATGCAATATTTATCTTTCCATGTCTGACATTTCATTTAGAACCCGTATTCCTGGTTCATCCATGTTGTTGCAAATGGCAGGATTTATTTCCGTTTAAAGGTTGAATATATTCCATTGTATATTTTTTTTATCTAGTCTTCTCTTGAGGGATACTTAGATTATTTCCAAACCTTGGTCACTGAAAATGATGTTACTTTTAAAAACATTTTTGTTTAGAAAGTTAAATTTAACCGGGTGACATTGATCAATAAGAGTACCTAGGTTTCAGGTAAACATTTCTATAGCATTTGAACTGTTGATTATGTTGTATGCCCATCACCCAAAGTCAAATCACTTTCTGTCACCACATACTTGTCCCTGTTTACTCCTTTCCCCCCCACCACCTACCCCACATCTCCCTACCCCTGATACTTCATTTTTCTCTATGTCCATGAGTCTCAATTTTATATCCCACCTATGTATAAAATCATATAGTTTTTTAGTATTTTCTGATTTACTTATTTCAGATAGTATAATGTTCTCAAGGTCCATCCATGTTGTTGCAAATAGCAATATGTCATCATTTCTTACTGCTGAGTAGTATTTCATTGTATATATGTACCACATCTTCTTTATCCAATCCTTTATTAAAGGGCCCTTTAGTTGTTTCCCTGTCTTGGACAACTGTGAATAATGCTGCGACAAATATAGGGGTGCATGTATCTTTACGTACCAATATTTTTGAGTTTGGGGGCTAGATAACCAGTAGAGGGATTCCTGAGTCATATGGTATTTCTAGTCTTACTTTTTTGAGGAACCACCATACTTTCTCCCATAATGGTTGTGCTAATTTGCATTCCCACCAGCAGTGAATGAGGGTTCCTTTTTCTCCACAGCCTCTCCAACACTTGTTATTACCGTCTTGTTGATAATAGTCAACCTAACAGTTGTGAGATGCTATCTCATTGTAGTTTTGATTTGCATTTCTGTAATAGCAAATGAGCATCACATCTTTTTGTACATCTGTAGGCCATTTGTATGTCGTCTTGGGAGACGTATCTGTTCAGGTTCTCTCTCCATTTTTGAAATTAATTAATTAATTAATTAATTCATTTATTTTTTTCCCCAAAGGGAGAAGCAGGGAGCAGCAGACAGACAGACAGACTCCCCCATGCTCCCGACAGGGATCCACTTGGCATGCCAATCAGGGGGTGATGCTTGGCCCATCTGGGGTGTTGCTTTGCTGTAAATGGAGCCATTCTAGTGCCTAAGGTGGAGGCCATGGAGCCATCCTCAGCACCCGGGCCAACTTTACTCCAATGGAGCCTTGGCTGTGGAAGGGGAAGAGAGAGATAGAGAAAAAGGAGAGAATGAAGGATGGCCACTTCTCCTGTGTGCCCTGGCCAGGAATCGAACCTGGAACTTTCATACACTGAGCTGAAGTTCTATCGCTGAGCCAACCAGCCAGGGCCTCCCCATTTTTTAATGGATTGTTTGCTTGTTTGTTGCTGAGTTTTGTGAGTTCTTCGTATATTTTGGTTATTAACCCCTTATCGGAGCTGTTTTTGCAAATATCATCTCCCATATAGTTGACTGCCTATGTTTTGTTGTCAGCTCCTTATTTTTTTAAATTTATTGTTTTTACATAGATTGTAGTGTCCCCCCGAATGCATCTCCCCATTTCTCCTGTTTCCCATAGCATCCCTCTTCTCCCCTCCCCACAATGCCCTCCCCGTTTCTCTCCAGGATTAGCTTTTCTGCTATCTATAACTCTATGTTATGTGTGTACAACTTCACCAATCTCTTTTCCTTCTCTGATCCCATCCTCTCATCCCCTTTCCCTCTGTGCGCTTTCCCTCTGAACCCATTGACCCCACCTCTGTCTCTATTCCATTCCTCAGTTCTCGTTTTTCATTGGATTCCTCAAATGATTGAGGTTATGTGATATGTTTCTTTCTCTGTCTGGCTTATTTCACTTAACGTAATAGTTTCCAGGCCCATCCATGTTGTCACAAAAGGTAAGATTTCCTTCTTTCTCATGGCCCCATAGTGTTCCATTGTGTATATGTACCACTGCTTTTTAATCCACTTGTCCACTGACGGGCACCTGGGCTGTTTCCAGATCTTCGCTATTGTAAACAACATTGCCATAACCATGGGGGTGCATTTTTTTCTTTTGAATCATTGATGTGGTGTTCTTGGGATATATTCCTAAAAGGGGGAATGGCTGTGTCAAAAGGCAGTTCCATTTTTAATTTTTTGAGAAATCTCCATACTGTTTCCCACAGTGGCTGCATCAGTCTGCATTCTCACCAGCAGTGCAGGAGGGTTCCCTTTTCTCTACATCCTCTCCAGCACTTATTATGTGTTGTTTTGTTAATGAACACCGTTCTGTCTGGTGTGAGGTGATATCTCATTGTTGTTTTAATTTGCATTTCTCTAACGATTAGGGATGTTGAACATTTTTTCATCTGCCTATTGGCCATCTGCATGTCTTCTTTGGAAAAGTGTCTATTCATTTCTTGATTGGATATTTTATCTTCCTGGTGTTGAGTTTCTCAAATTCTTTATAAATTTTGGTTATTAACCCCTTATCAGTCGTATTGTCAAATATGTTCTCCCATTGTGTGGTTTGTCTTCATTTTGTTCATATTGTCTTTAGCTATGCAAAAGCTTTTTAGATTGATATAGTCCCATTTGTTTATTTTGTCCCTATTTCCCTTGCCTGTTGAGATAAATCAGCAAATATATTGCTGTGAGTGATGATGAAGAACTTATTGCCTATGTTTTCTTCTAGGATGCTTATGGTTTCACAGCTTATATTTAAGTCTTTTATCCATTTTGAGTTTATTTTTGTAAATGGTGTAAGTTGATGGTCTAGTTTCATATTTTTGCAGGTAGCTGTCCAATTTTCCCAACACCATTTGTTAAAGAGATGTCTTTACTCCATTGTATGCTCTAACTTCCTTTGTCAAATATCAATTGTCCATAAAGGTGCGGGTTTATTTCTGGGTTCTCTGTTCTGTTCTATTGATCTATATGCCTGTTCTTATGCCAGTACCAACCTGTTTTGAGTACAATGGTCTTGTAGTATAACTTGATATCAGGAATTGTGATACCACCCACTTTATTCTTTTTTTTCAAGATTGCTGAGGCTATTCGTGTTTTTGTTTTCTGGTTTCATATGAAGTTTTGGAATATTTGTTCTATGTCTTTGAAGTATGTCATCGGTATTTTAATAGAAATTGCATTGAATTTATAAATTGCTTTGGTTAATATAGATATTTTAATGATGTTTGCTCTTCCTAACTATGAACATGGTATATGCTTCCACTTGTTTGTATTTTCCTTGATTTCTTTTATCAATGTTTTATAATTTTCCCAGTACAAGTCTTTAACCTCCTTGGTTAAATTTACTACTAGATACTTTATTATTATTTTTTGTTACAATAGTGAAGGGGATTGTTTTATTAATTTCTCTTTCAGACAGATCATTTTTGGTGTATAAAAATGCCTCTGATTTCTGAGTATTAATTTTATAACCTGCCACCATGCTGAATTTATTTATCAGGTCCAGTAGTTTTTTTACTGCAACTTTAGTGTTTTCTATGTAGAGTATCATACCATCAGCAAATAATGATAGTTTTACTTCTTTTTGTTCTATTTGGATGCCTTTTATTTCTCCTTCTTGTCTGATTACTGTGGTTATGACTTCCAGAACTATATTGAATATGAGTGGTGAAAGGGGGCACCCCTGCCTTGTTCCTGATCTTAAGGCAGGAGTTGGGAACCTTTTTGGCTCAGAGCCATGAACGCTACATATTTTAAAATGTAATTTTGTGAGAGCCATACAATATGTTTAACACTAAATACAAGTAAATGTGTGCATGTCATGTAAGACCAACACTTTTAAAGTACAATAAGTCTCTGAATTCTTTTTCGTAACATTGTTATGCTATTGCTAACCAATAATGAATAAAGTACTTCTTACCATTAATGCAACTTCTGGTGCTTCATGGTTTTGCTGATGGCTTTGTAGTCTGGTTGATACGTGGTGAGGTTAAGCTTCATGCAGGCGTTGAGACTTCTATCCATTAAACGTGATCGTAAGTTGGTCTTAATGTTCTTTAGATGTGAGAAAGACTGCTCACATGCATACAAAGAGCTAAACATTGTCAGTACAGCAATACTGACACACTATAGTGTGTGGTATGTGACAGGAAGCGCGTTCTAAGTTTTGACAATCAGCTGGTTCATGGGTTGAAGTTTTTTCATTTCTCCCCACTTGTATTTGCTCGCCAACTCTGCTTGCTGTCGTGCAAGTCTTTCCAAATCTTCATTCAGTGACTTGAACTTATTCACCCACATGTCTGAGGCCTTCAGCATGTTGCTCAAAATCTCTTATGGAGACAGCGTGGATGTAACTCATGTCAGCTCTGTCTACTGCACACTCGTGTGGATGGGTGATAAACTGAAAAAGACGAGTGTGCACAAAAAAAAATTCTCCAAAGCGCACTCTGAATAACTGCAGGAGATGAGATGTGAAGCTCACTAGCTGCTGGAGATCAAGATGTTGAGGAGGGTCACTTGCTGTGCATGCATCTTTAAACTCTTCCAGTTTTTCAAAGTGTAGTAAAGGACCTCTTTCAATGTCAGTGATGAAGAGTTCCAGCTTGTTTTCAAATGAAAACACAGCTTGTTGAAGGGATAAGACTGTATTTCCAATTCCTTGCATATTCACATTGAGCTGGTTCAAATGTTGAGTCATGTCCACAAGATAATAGAACTTCAGAAGCCACTCAGTGTTAGCTAACTCAGGGTGCTCGATGTTTTTCATTTCAAGAAAAGTCTGAATTTTGCTCAGACAAGCCGTGAAATGGCTGAGCACCTTCCCTCTTGACAACCAATGCACATTGCTGTGCAGAAGCAGACCAGGATCATTATTCCCAACTTCATCCAGCAGTGTTTTAAACTGGCGATCATTTAAAGCTCGGGCAACAATAAAGTTGACCACCCGAATGACCAGTGACATCACCTCACCAAGCTGCTTGCCACACATCTGAGCATAAAGCGCCTCCTGATATAGAATGCAGTGAAAACTTAGGATGGGACTCTTTTCGTGTTCATGAAGAAGTGCTACGAATCCTGTTTTCCCCATCATGCATGGACCATCATCAGTACACACCGAAATAAGTTTATCCATCTGTAGATTTATTTCTTTAGAAAACTCAGTGAAAGACTTGAATAAATCTGCCCCTCTTGTTGTCTCTCTCATAGGCAAAACAGCAAGACTTTCCTCACGTAGTCAGTCACCAACAGCATACCTTGCAATCACGCTGAAATGGGATAAATGGCTTACGTCTGTTAACTCATCCAAAGAGAGAGAAAAGAATGGTGCTGCATTTATGTCCTTCACTTGTGTTGCCTCAATTTGAATTGCCATCATGTTGGTACAATCGTGAACAGTTCT
The DNA here is from genome assembly GCA_037038555.1 of Rhynchonycteris naso. NCBI lineage: Eukaryota > Metazoa > Chordata > Mammalia > Chiroptera > Emballonuridae > Rhynchonycteris > Rhynchonycteris naso. The sequence goes on from CM072997.1 coordinate 67,154,126, forward strand.
TGCTGACAAAGGCATATTTTTTATTCATTTGATCACCTTGTCTTTATTCGAAAAGTCATCTAAAAGTTCATTGGCAACATCAAGCATGAATGTTTTGTCCCCATCTGTGAATGGCTTTCCATTTCTCACAATTGCTAAAGCACCAGCAAAGCTAGCCAAATTCCAGTCACCTTATTGGGTCCAAACACAGAGTTGCTGCTGACTTGCTTGCACTCTACACAGTAGCTCTTGACTTGCTTTCTTCCTACTGTTCCCCGCTGGATATTTCCATGCAAATGCAGTATGGTGTGTGTTAAAGTGCCACTTTATTTTTGACTGTTTCTCCAATGCAATTTTATCCTTGCATATTAGACACACTGCAGAACCTACTCTCTCCACAAAGGCGAATTCCTCTGTCCATTCCTGCTGAAAAGTACGATACTCCTCATCTTCTTTTCTTTTAACCATCTTCTTTGTCCAAAGGGTTTCTGCAATTAGCTAGCTGACTACTTGATTAAAAGGAGGAAAGTTTACTTCCTGACCTCACAATGACTCGTGTACATTATGCATTATCCAATAAAAATTTGGTGTTGTCCCGGAGGACAGCTGTGATTGGCTCCAGCCACCCACAACCATGAACACAAGCGGTAGAAAATAAATGGATTGTAATACATGAAAATGTTTTATATTTTTAACATTATTTTTTTATTAAAGATTTGTCTGCGAGCCAGATGCAGCCATCAAAGGAGCCACATCTGGCTCGTGAGCCATAGGTTCCTGAGCCCTGACTAAAGGGGATTGTTTTTAACTTTTGTCCATGTTGTCCATCATACTTTGAGTATGATGTTGGCTGTTGGTTTGTTATAGATGGTCTTTATCATGTTGAACTATGTTTCCTGTATTCCCACTTTGCTGAGAGTTTTGATCATAAATGGGTGCTGGATTTTATAAATGCTTTTTCTGCATCTATTGATATTATCATATGGTTTTTCTCCTTCCTTTTGTTTATGTGATGAATCACATTGATTGATTTGTGAATATTGTAGCAGCCTTGCCTCCCCAGAATAAATCCCACTTGATCATTATATGATTTTTTTTCATGTATTGCTGGATCCAGTTTGCTAATATTTTGTTGAGAATTTTAGCATCTAAATTTATCAAGAATATTGGCCTATAGTTTTCTTTCTTTGTGTTGTCTTTACTTGGTTTCGGAATCAGAATTATGCTCTCCTCATAAAAGGAGCTTGGAAGTCTACCCTCCTCCTGAATATTTTGAAATAGCCTTGAAAAGGATAGAAGTTAGCTCTTTGAATGTTTGGTAGAATTTGCCTGTGAAGCCATCTGGTCCAGGGCTTTTGTTTTTGGGAGTTTTTTATAACTGTTTCGATCTCATTTGTTGTAATCAATCTATTTAGATTTTCTGATTCTTCCAGATTGATTTTTGATATATCATATTTTTAAAGAAATTTGTCCATTTTATCTAGGTTGTCGAATTTTTTGGCATACAATATTTTCTTACAATCCTTTGTATTTCTGCTGTGTCACTTGTTACTTCTCCACTCTCATTTCTAATTTTATTTATTTGAGTCCTCTCTCTTTTTTTCTTGGTGAGTCTAGTTAAAGGTTCATCTATCTTGTTTACCTTTTTAAAGAACCAGCTCTTAGTTTCATTGATCCTCTGTATTTTTCTTTTTTTTTTAGCTTGTGTGTCATTTATTTCTGCTCTGATCTTTATTATTTCCTTCCTTCTACTTCCTCTGGGCTTTACTTGTTCTTTTTCTAGTTCTTTTAGTTGCAGGGTTAAGTTGTTTATTTGAGCTTTTTCTTTCTTCTTAAGGTATGCCTGTAATGCTATGAACTTTGCTCTCAGGACTGCTTTTGCTGTGTCCCATAAATTTTGAGTTGTTGTATGCTCATTTTCACTTGTTTCAAGGAAATTTTTTATTTCTTCCTTGATTTTATTGTTGAGTGATTTATAATTTAATAACATGCTGTTTAGTTTCAAAGTGTTTGAGTGTTTTTCAGTTTTTCTATTACAGTTGATTTCTAATTTCATGCCATTGTGGTCAGAGAGGATGCTTGATATGATTTTAATCTTAAATTTGTTGAGGCTCATTTTATGCCCTAACATGCGGTCTATTCTAGAGAATGTACCATAAACACTTGAAATAAATGTATATTCTGCTGCTTTAGGGTAAAAGGTTCTGAAGATATCTATTAAATCCAGTTGATCTAGTGTATCCCTTAATTCTTCTGTTTATTAATTTTCTTTCTTGAGGATCTATCCAGTGATGTTAGTGGGGTATTGAAATCTTCTACTATTATCGTATTGTTGTTGATCTCACCCTTTATGTCCATCAAAGTCTGCTTTTTATATTTTGGTGTTCCTTTATTAGGCGCATAGATATTTATAACAGTTATATCTTCCTGGTGGATTGCTCCCTTTATCATTATGTAGTGACCTTCTTTTATACCTTACTATAGCCTGTTTTAAAGTCTGTTTTGTCAGATATAAGTATAGCTACTCCAGCTTCTTTTTCATTTTTATTTGCATAAAATATTTATTTCCATCCTTTTCCGTTCAGTCTATGTGTATCTTTTGTTTTGAGGTGGGTCTCTTGTAGACAGCATATGCATGGCTCCTGTTTTCTTATCTATTCAGCTACCTTATGTCTTTTAATTGGAGCATTTAATTCATTTACATTTGAGGCTATTATTGATATGTAGTGTTTTTTGTCATATTTTTCTTTAAATTTACATTCCTCTTTTACTAGATGTATTCCCCCTTTGTTCTGTCTACAGAAGGTCCCTTAACATTTGTTGCAGCATTGGTGTGGTTGTGATGAATTCTTTGTTTTGTTTGTTTGTTTATTTGTCTGGGAAGCTTTTTATTTCTCCTTCAATTTTAAACGATAGCCTTGCTGGATATAGAAGTCTTGGTTGTAGGCTCTTGTTCTGCATTACTTTGAATATTTCTTGCCATTTCCTTTTGGCCTCAAGTGTTTCTTTTGAAAAGTCAAATGTCATCCTCATGGGGGCTCTTTTGTAGGTGATTGACTGTTTTTCTCTTGCAGATTTTAGTATTCTTTATCTCTTAGCTTTGGTATTTTGATTATGATGTGTCTTGGTGTAGGTTTTTTTGGGATTCTTTTTAATGGAGTTCTCTCTGCTTCTTGAACCTGTCTGACTCTTTTCTCTATCAGTTTAAGGGAATTTTCAGCTATAATTTTTTAAACAGGTTTTCTATTTCTTGTTCTTTCTCTACTCCTTCAGGAACCCCTATTATGCGGACATTGTTTCTCTTCATGTTGTCACAGAGCTCTCTTAAAATTTCCTCAGACTTTTTTTTTCCCCTCAGACATTTTGATCCTCTTTTCTTTTTGCTGTTTTCCATCCATGCTTTTGCTTATCTTGTCCTCAATGTCACTGATTCAATCCTCTGCTTCATCCAGCCTGCTTTTAATTCCTTCTAGTATATTCATTTCTGATATTGTGTTTGTCATTTCTGTCTGGTTCCTTTTTATGTCAGTGTCCTTTTTGATGCTTACTATTTCTTAATTTAGGGTGCTCATTAAGTCCATCCATTGTAGCTTTGAGATCCTTAAGTATCCTAACAGTCATTATTTTAAACTCTGCATCTGGTAATTTGATTGCTTCCCTATCATCCAGATCTGTATCTGGAGATTTTCTTGTTGATTTCTATGGTTTACATTCCTCTGTCTTCCTATTGTTTCTGTTGTGGGTCTGCAGGTTTGTTTGTGTTGTGGTCTACTTAACTAGTAGAGCAGCTTTTCTGTTTTCTATATCTTAACTGGGTCAGGTGTGAGAAAGCCTTTCTTAAGGTGTTACTCTAACCAGGGTTGTTAGATCCTGAACTGATTCTCTCTGTATCTGATCTCTAGATGTGCCTTCCCTGGACCTTCTTGGCTGAAGCCTGGGGCACACCAGTGGGATTTGCTGCCTATGAATGGCCCTTATCTATCTTTTTGGAACAACAGGTGATCCAGATCTTGCGGCTGCCTCTGTGTGTGCCCAGGTGCCGTTGTTAATATCAATTTAGCCTGGCTTTTATCTACTTTTGGCCTGGGGGGTGTTCATTTAAATGTTCAGGTTCCCCTGAGATCTGCTTTCTGCTGTCTTTTATTGGTGGCTACTTGTTAGGCTCAGTACTATAAATGAGGGTTTAGGTAAGATATTGGATATGGCTTGCTCTTTAGCCTCAGGTGTTGTTCTATCCAACCTTCCTTTTTATTTCATTTTTTTAATATATTTTTTTCTTTTCAACCCTCAGAAGGGTGTGGCCACAGGAGTCCAATGGGTGTGGCCTTTGTGTTCTCAAGGTGCAGTCTGTCCGCAGGTCCACCACCACTGCTGCTGCCGCTTCGGCTGTTCAGGCACAGACATTGCCAGCAATGGCCTGCTGCAGTTGCTGTGGCTTCCACCTCTTCTCTATGGGTGGGATTGTGTGTGTATTAACTTTTTCTATAGTTCTTTTGTTCTCTATTTTATTTAGTCCTGCTCTAATTTTTATTATTTTCTTTCTTCTGCTGACTTTGTGTTGCCTTTGTTCTTCCTTTTCTAGTTTCTTGAGGTGTGATGTTAAGTTGTTTACTTGAGATCTCTCTTATTTCTTGATATAAACCTGTAATGATATAAACTTCAGTTATTACTGTTTTCATTGCACCCCAGAAATTTTGATATGTCTTATTGTCATTGTCGCTTGTCTGTATGTACTTTTTAATCTCTGCTTTTATTTCTTCTTTAACCAAGTCATTTTTTAGAAGTATGTTGTTTGATTTCCACACTTTTGTGGTTTCTTTACTTTCTTTTTGCAGTTGAATTCTAATTTTAAAGCCTTATGGTCAGAAAGTATGCTTGGTATAATTTTAATCTTCCTGAATTTGTTAATGTTAGTTCTGTAGCCCAACATATGGTCTATCCTTGAGAATGTTTCATGCACATTGGAGAAGAATGTATAACCTGGTGTTTTGGGATGAAATGTCCTCTAAATGTCTATTATGTCCATTTGGTCAATTGTATTGTTTAAGGCTGATACTGCTTTGTTAATTATCTGTTTGGACCATCTATTTAAAGCCATCAATGGTGTGTTGAAATGTCCAAGTATAATTATGTTTTTGTCTTTTATTTTTAGATCAGTTAGTAGGTGTCTTATATATTTTCATGCTGCCTGGTTCAGTGCATATATATTAAAAAGTGTTATATCTTCTTGACACAATGTCCCTTTTATCATTATGAAATATCCACCTGTGTCTCTTATTACCTTTGTTGTCTTGAAGTCAGCATTGTCAGAAATGAATTTGGCTACACCCACTTTCCTTTGGATATTATTTGTATGAAGAATCATTTTTCAAACTTTCATTTTGAGTTTACTTTTGTTCTTAAACCTTATATATGTCTTTTGAAGACAGCATATGGTTGGGTTTTGTTTTTTGATCCAATCTGCTACTCTGTGCCTCTTTATTGGTGAGTTTAGTCCATTTACATTTGGATAATTGTTGACACTTGAGGATTTCCTATAGCCTATAGTTTTGTTTTCTGGTAGCCCTGTGCTCGTTTGGTACTTCCCTTTTGTGTTGTCAGTTGTTTTTGTTTGGTGGTATTCCATAATATTCCCCCTTGTTTCTTCTTTTTTTAAGCTGTGTTTCATTAGTGGCATTTTTGTGGGGGGTTACCATTAGGTTATTAAGAGAAAGATTGTCATATGTACAAGAGTCTTTTGTCTTATGAGTGCTTCTGCACTCCATCCTCCTTTGCTACTATAGATCTTTATTCTCTCCCCTTTTATGTTATTGTTGTCACACATAATTCTTGTTCAAATATGACCTTCTTGGAGCTTGTAATTTTGATTTGTTTTCTTTCTTGTAGTTGGTCAAATAACCCCCTTTAGTATTTCCTGCAGTGGGGGTTTTCTGGTAATAAGTTTCCTTAGCTTCTTTATGGCATGGAGCCTTCAGCTACAAAGACTGCAGCTGGTCTGCGGCAGCTGTGCCGACTGTGGGTTTTCTGAGGTACCGAGCTGTCCTCTGAGGTCCCTGAGGGGTCCTACGGGATGAAAGCTGCAGGAGTCCACAGTGTCCACCAGGGCTGTGAGATTCTTGGTGGTAACGGCTGCTACAGAGCTCTGCAGAATGGTCTATTGGGAACTGTGTTTGCTCCCACCGAGTGACTGATGCTGGGAGCCTCAGCCTTTCTTTGTCCTTTGCCATCTCTCCTTGTCTTAGCTATGCGGGTCTCTGGGTGGGGGGACAACAGAGCAGGTTCTTCATGTAGTAACGCAAAACACTGGGAAAGCTGGTTCTTCACACTGTCCCAAGACTCGGGGATGGACTCATGCAGGAAAGAGAAACTGTTCCTCCTACCTCTGGGTGTGATTGTTCTCAGGTTTCTTGCTTCATTGTGTTGCTGAAGCATAAGTGGACTTCTGAACTCTCCCAGAGCTCTTTTCATTTATGGAGAGCCAATTGCTGTTTCTGTGGTGGTGGGGGGTCACAAGGTGAGGTTTCCCACTCTACCATCCTAGTGACCTCACTTGCAGCTCATTCTTAGGCTGGACATGTGTTCTTCCTCTCCAGTTTGCTATGATCCCCACCATTCACTTGTTTTATACCTTGTTCCCTTTATGTCACTTACTTAGGCAACTCTCATTATTCCTGAAGGCTTTTGAATTTGTGTTTCCTCTCCTAAAGCAGAAACCAATTAAGACTTAACTTTAAGATTGTGGTTCTTAAACATATCAAAATCCTACGGAGTTTGTTAAGGCACAAATGGCTGGGTTCAGCCCCCCATTCAGTAGTTCTAAGGTGGGGCCTAAGAAATGGCAATGTAACAAATACTTTGGTGATGCAGATATTGCTGTTCTTTGTGGAGGGACTCAGGGTGGGGTCTGTAGCGAGGGTTCCACTATGAGAGCCACTGCTTTAAGGTATCATTCATCCATGCAACAGCTATAGTTTCATTCATTCAGTCAACATTTATTGTGAAACGCTTTGCTCTATCTATATTGAAGATTCATTAGTGTGTGTGTGTGTGTGTGTGTGTGTGTGTGTGTGTGTGTGTGTGTCTTGTCTTGATAAACAGGCAACATTTTTTTTCTCACTTTGCACAGAGATATATGTATAATTACAATTGACAGTGCTGTGAACAGTATTCAGGTATGGCTGCCCTGAGGTATGGTATCAAACTAACCTGTGGAGGTTAAGTAGGACTTGGTCAGAATGATCAGTGAGGAGAGGGAGCTACCAAGGTCATTGGAAGGGCATGTGTGAAGGCAGCAGAGCAGTCACCTGGATTTAAATGATGCTCATCTGATGGGGATTTCAAAGACTGTAGGAGAGATTTTAGGTTGGACTAGTTCCCAGTCATCATTACAAGGAGCCAGGTGCTATTCTGATGCTATTCAGTTAGCTTCAGAAAGCTAACTGTTTCCAAAATTGCGGGGTCTGGAGCCAGGAGAGAAGGAACCAACCATCAGTCTTGGAGATCTGATCCATCATCCTAATAAAGTTGGCTACATAAGGGAGCCATGACCAAAGTTATTTTGAAATGCTCCCGTTCTGGAGGAAATCCCAGTGGCATATTGGCAACTCATCCCAGTTCTTCTCTATGCAGTTTCTGGACCTCTGAGCATTGCTAAGGAAAGAAAAAGGTACAAAACTTCAAGATCAGATCATTAAAATTTCAGGCTCAGTTCACCTGGGCTTCTGCCCCGGCTCACCAGTCCTTTTATTCCTTGTCATATAAGCTGTCCATGCCACAGTTACTGCTCATATCTCTGATCTCAGTCCATCCATCTCACCTGTGGCTGCTGACTTCCCACCTCATCTGTGGATTCTTTTTCTGTGCTATCTGAAAGCATTTATTTTTTATTCTTTGGCTCATAGCTCTTTCTTCCTATTCTCAGATAGTTAAATATAAAAGTGTTTGTTTTTGTTTGCCTTATTTTTTTTCTTTTCTCTTTTTGTCACTATCTGCAAACAAGTGTAAACATCTTATTTAAACATTTTCCTATATTTGTTCTTGAACTTCACTGATATTTTCTATTTATATACATTACATTTATTTGTAAATAAGAATAGCTAATTCAGATCTCTGAGACATTGTTTTTACTCTTTCCTTTGAGAAAATGGAATGTTTTGACATTGCCAAGCATTGTTGGCTCTTTTCAAGGCTGATTTGTTTTCTGCCCCTTTATTATTTTTCATGGATTGTCTTCTGTCTTCATTTTCTAATACTGTAGAATGTTCTTTAAGGTCCATTAGGTCTGAAATATTGTGATTACAAGGAATTTGCTTCTTTTCCATATACGTTTTGATTGAATTCCAAACTTTTAATGAAATTAATTTTGATTATTTTCATATCATTAACAAAACTAAAACATGCCATTCACTGCATTTTACAACTTCTCTTCTGCCTTGCAAATTAATTATATCATGCTACTAGCCAACTTCTTTTAAGCATTTTTATTCTAAATCCTTACAGTGGGTATCAAAAAATGTATCTTTCCTGACAGTATATCTTACACACTGATTTTAAATATTTAACTTTGTAGGTTACTTTGGTTTCTATCCAGATTTTTCTCAAAGCAGTGAAATCCTATGCTATATTTCTCGTATGTAGAAAGCATAACAGAGCCTTAAATAACTTTCTCCTCACATTTCTTCTCAGAGTACATGTGTTTTACAAATTTGATCTTGTGCCTGTCCAATTCATATCATTGCTTTCTCTTTCCAGCACAGATTTCCTGGATCTTGCAGTATCTTACTGATAACATCGGGGAATTTTTTTTTTTGAATTTTATGTTGCATGAGGTTTGAGAACTTTTCCTATATACTTCTGCATCACTGATTCCAAATCTGAAATTGGTTTTGTGGTGCATGCTCCAGTTTATATGCAATTTTAATTAATTTTTTTACAGTTAACGAGATGCATTGGTTTTAAAATTGGAGTTAAAGAGCAATGACTCTTGGATTGAACATAACCAAGAGGCAATTAATGTTTCACGAACATCACTTTTACATAATAGTAGTTGTTTTTAAATGTAAAAAGTTATTATCTGATAAAAACACCCTCTTATTTTGTTTTAAAATTAAATCATGGCTTCTTCGAGTAGGTGTAAATTTAAGGATAGTCCTGACACCTTCTGTTATATATGTGGCTGTTACACACTTCAAAGTCAAAGGTGCAATATTTCATCATTTGTGACACGTGCATATATTGCCTATTTTCAAGTTCCCCTCGGCGATCAGGACAAGAATTGGGCTCCTCATATTGTGTGTCCTAATTGTGAAGAAATGCTTTGTGACTGGACAAAAGAGAAAAACTAATGTCAGATTTGAGATCAGCATACTCGAATTAGGTAAGAACAAGTATTTTTGTGGATGCAACAAAAATTTTGTTCCCCAGTGTAATGGCTATATCAGTTTACATTCCCACCAGCAGTGAATGAGGGTTCCTTTGTTCCCACAACCTCTCCAACACTTGTTATTACCTGTCTATCTAGCAGGAGTGAGGTGGTATCTCATGTTTTTTTTTTTTTTTTTTTACAGGGACAGAGAGAGGGATAGATAGGGACAGACAGACAGGAACGGAGACAGGTGAGAAGCAATAATTATTAGTTTTTCGTTGCCGTCCCAACACCTTAGCTGTTCACTGATTGCTTTCTCACATGTGCCTTGACCATGGGCCTTCAGCAGACTGAGCAACCCCTTACTGGAGCCAGCGACCTTGGGTCCAAGCTGACGAGCTTTTTTCCTCAAGCCAGATGGGCACACGCTCAAGCTGGAGAGCTCGGGGTCTCGAACCTGGGTCTTCCTCATCCCAGTCCGATGCTCTATCCACTGCGCCACCGCCTGGTCAGGCTCATTGTAGTTTTGATTTGCATTTCTCTAATAGCTAGCAAAAATAAGCATCTTTTCACTTATATATTGTTGTTTGTATGTCTCAATGAGAGAAGTTTTTGTTCAAGTCCTCTCCCCGTTTGTTAATTGGCTTTTTTGCTTCTTTGTTGTTGAATTTCACGAGTTTTTTTTTACATATTTTGGACATTAACACCTTGCCAGAGCCATTGTATATGAATATAAACTCCCATTAGGCTGGCTGTCTCATTGTTTTGTTGTCAGTTTCTTTTGCTGTGCAGAAGCTTTTAAGTTTGATATAGTGCCATTCATTTATTTTTGCCTTCACTTCCCTTGCCTTTGGGGTCAAATTCATAAAATGTTCTCTATGATCAAGACCCATAAATTTAGTATCTAAATTTTTTTCTATGTAAATTATAGTTTCATATCTTATATTTAGATATTTAATCTACTTTGAATTATTTTTTGTGCATGGGGACAAGGTGTAGTCAAGTTTTATTCTTTTGCATCTGGCTTTTCAATTTTCCCAGCACTATTTATTGAAGAGGCTTATTTTCCCCATTGTGTGTTTTTGGCTCCTTTGCCAAAGATTACACTGGAAAACAAAATTTTGGTTACATTCAAAAAAACACTTGTTCTTACCTAATTCGAGTGTGCTGATTTCAAATCTGACATTAATTTTTCTCTGTACACTACAGTATTTTTGCAATTCAAGATTTTAGGTTTTCATCTTATTGTAAAATTTTCAACATTTAGTTTAACATAATGAAGTAGAATATCTTCTTGGGCATCATTTTTGTGAAAGTATAATAATTCATATAATGCATTAAATACACTAAAAATATGATTGCATCAGAATTTGTCTACAATTTCAAAGTAGAACATATTAAAACACTTATTTCAATCATAAATTTAGCACAAAACTTATTTAAATTATACTCAGGCAAAGATTTGCGTTTATAGCTCTTGCGTTAGTGCACTTGTTGAGGACAATCTTGTTCGATGTTCCAGCAGTAGTCTTCTCATCACTAACAGCTTCAAGATTTTTGGAAAACTTATCAAGGTGACTGTTCAGGAAGTAAATCTTAATGCTCACGTTACATCCAATGTTGCAGAAAGCCAACAGCATCCTTTGAACCAGAAGTTCATGGTTTTCTGCCTTTTTGTTGCCAAGGAATTTCTTTGTAACTGCCACAAAAGACTGCCATGCTGCTTTCTTCTTATTATTCATCTTCCTGTCAAATTCTTTGGCACATATAAGGGTTCGAATTTGAGGTCCATCAAATACACCTGGTTTTATCTTCTCAAAAGACAAGGCAGGAAAAGCAGAAATAATATATTGAAAGCATTCACTTTCTCTATTCAAAGCCTGAACAAACTGCTTTATTATGCCAGATTTGATGTGAAATGGAGGAAAAATGCTCCTGTCTCGATTAACTACAGGTTCATTCACAATATTTTGCATCTCTACTTCCAGAGCTTCACGTTTCAGCTTCTGTGTCCAGTGTTTCTCCCGAGCTCGGCTATCCCACAAACACGGAAAGCAAGGATACTTTGTGAAACCTCTCTGTTGTCCTAGCAGAAAATCTACCTTTTGAAGATCCACACAAATGATCCAGTTATGCTCCTCATACTTCAGAAAGTCGAGGAAAATATTTATGTCATTATAATCTTCTCGCAGATGAGTTGAATAACATATTGGAACTGCTGCATAAACATTACCATTGTGTAGAAGAACACATTTCAGACTCTATTTAGAGCTGTCAAGAAATAGCCGCCATTCTGTTGGACTGTAAGTGGTAACACCTAGCTGGCTGAGAACACTACTGATATCATGACAGTAATCAAAGTGTTTATCTTCGGAAAAAAAGTGCACAAAAATTTGTTCATGCTTCATGAAATGAGATACTTTAGCTGACCTGACCAGTGAAGTACATTCTTTTCTTGAAGCCTGGAGGCTAATAACTCAGCTTCTTTCTTTGATAGGCCCAAATCTCTTACTAAGTCATTCAATTCAGGATGGCTAAACTGCTGAAGGATTAATGACCGCTTGACATCAGAAGAAGACCCTTCAGATTCTACCACCATTTCCTCATGCATCTTATCAAAATACACTTGATCACCATGTTCACTTTCTTTGTCCATAGAAGAAATAAAACCATTGAAAACTGTAACGGGGAGTGTCTCAGTGTGGGATAGGGCGTATTGCTGAAGGAATATTAGGATATGCAATCAATGCTGTTTTTTCTTGCCAATGCCTTTTGTATGGATCAGACAGAAATAAAAGTCACTGCTGTGGTCCTTAGGTTCACGGCACACCATAGGAATACCAAAAAGCATTTCTTTGCATTTTCCTTTTGTCCAGTCACAAAGCATTTCTTCACAATTAGGACACACAATATGAGGAGCCCAATTCTTGTCTTGATTGCCAAGGGGAACTTGAAAATAGGCAATGTATGCATGTGTCACAAATGATGAAATATTGCACCTTTGACTTTGAAGTGTGTAACAGCCACATATATAACAGAAGGTGTCAGGACTATTCTTACATTTACGCCTATTCAAAGAAGCCATGATTCAATCTTAAAACTAAAGAAGAGGGTATTTTTATCAGCTAATAATTTTTTTTATTTACAGGGACAGAGAGAGAGAGTGTCAGAGAGAGGGATAGATAGGGACAGACAGACAGGAACAGAGAGAGATGAGAAGCATCAATCATTAGTTTTTGTTGCCATTGTGACACCGTAGTTCAGTGATTGCTTTCTCATATGTGTCTTTACCATGGGCCTTCAGCAGACCTAGCCATCGCTTGCTGGAGCCAGTGACCTTGGGTCCAAGCTGGCGAGCTTTTGCTCAAGCCAGATGGGCCCGTGCTCAAGCTGGCGACCTTGGCTTCTGGAACCTGTGTCTTCTGCATCCCAGTTCAAAGCTCTATCCACTGTGCCACTGCCTGGTCAGACATATCAACTGATAATTTTTTACATTGTTAAAAACAACTACAGGGGAGTGACATCAGAGAAATGGTGCCTTGAGGAGTGCTCCCAATACCTCTCCCTGAAACTTCTACAAATTCAACAATTAATGACAGAAAAACAATCTCAGGAGCTTCTGAAATACACATACATCAAACATAGGTACTATGGGTTGAAATGGTGGCTGAATATATAATCCAGTCTGAAGGAAATAAGATGGAGAATGGAGAGTTCTGCTTTCCTCACTGATCCGAGGAAGGTCTGCTTTCACTTGGACCTGAGATGAAGTGAGGGCTAGGGCCAAAAGAAAAAGATGGGTTAGGGCAGAGATGTTCAAGCTGAGGAGAAAGTGTGCCCGTGTCTCAGCTCACGTGGAGCTAACGCCAGCAGCAGACCCTGGCAGAGGTGGGGGAGCGGTTGCCTTGTTTACTCTCAGTATCCTGGTTGGTGAGCACGGGCACTGTGCGAGTGGATCCACCTGGTGCTTTGGGCATTGGTTCCCGCATTCCCAGACAGAGGGGCTGGATTGGAGTCTGTCTGTTGTGGCCCTCTGTGTGGGTTGTGAAAAGAGTTTCTGAATAATCTTGGCTTCCCAAACAACAGTGCGCAATAAGTGTACAAAACCCAGCTTGCCTACACCTGGACCTGTCTGGGTGTGGTGCCTCCACTGGTCATATAGGCTAACAAATTCACTCCTGGGGAAGAGAACTGTGGAAGTGGTGGGGGGAAGGGTAAGCAAGCAGCTTGCATACAGCTTCTGGAGAGCAGACCTGCGGAGTGCTGAGGCATATTAGACATGCCCAGAGGCTCGTAGAAAGACACTTGAAAGGCAATTTGCTCCCAGCCCTGCCTGATTATGCTGGCGGCTCTAGATGGCAAAGCCTTACCCAGAACCCTACATTGAGTGGGGAAAGAAGGGGGATATGGCAACTCTTAAAGCCTCTTGCTCTCCAGACAGTGCCTGGGGCAACTTCACAGCTGGGTCCCAGGCTGCTGGTTCAGGAAGAAGAGATTTGGGGAGAGGCTCTCGGAAAACAGACTCTTCCATTGTTGGAGCCTGCAAATGCTAACAAGCCCCGCCGACCAATAGGACTGAGGCCTAGTTTATATCATCACCATAGCGACACAACAGCAAATCTCTGTCTAAGAGTGCCACAGGGGCAGAATCTGGGGAACAGCACCACCGGCCAAAAAGAGAGAGAAGAAAGAAAAAGGAAGAAGATAACTTCTCAAAACCAGGAAATATCTACAGTCTTTATAACTTTTCCCATTTTTTTTCTTGTATTATTTATCTTTCTTTTTTTTTTTTTCTTCTACCTTGGTCATTTTATCCTCTTTCCATTTTATTCTTTTCTTTTTCTTTTGAATGTATTACCCATATGTGTTACATTTTCCATTCTTTGTTTTCTGTGAGTATTACATTTCAAAAAACTTAACTTGATTCTTTTTTCTCTCTCCCTCTTTTTTTGTTCTTCTTTTCTCTTTCACTTTTTCTCTCATTCAAATCTCAACCACAAACAAATTATTTTATTCTGGATTCAAATATTTTCTTTGTGGCATTTTGTGTGCTTTTTACTTCGCTTTTTATGTCTACCATTTTCCCCAACTCCAGCTTTCCATTCTATAGTTTTTGTGCCACTTAATACAATAGAATTTTCATTTTTCACTGTATTTTTTCTTTTTTTTCCTTTTCTCTTACACTATTTCTCTCATTTGACCATCATTTACAAACAAATTATTTTATTCTTGATTCAAATTTTTTCCTTGTGGCATTTATGGGTTCTTGCCTCATTTTTTTGTCTCTTTGTTACTCCCCCACTGCCCCAGCTCAGGCCCTTCATTCTATGTATTTTTGTTCCACTTAGCACAATATAATTTTCACTTTTTCACTGCATGTTTTCAAAACTTTTTTTTATAAGCCATTAAAGATTAAGAAATCAAATATCATGGATACAAAAGACAGATGTAGCTCAGATATATGAGAAAAAAAATCTATAGAAAACATTTCAGTAGCTTAAAAACCTTGGAGTTAAATGACAGAGAATTTGAAATTGAAGTCCTAAAAATACTCAGGGATATACAAGAAAGCACAGTAAGGCAATTTAGGGAGCTCAAAAACAATTCAATGAACAGAAAGAATACTTCACCAAGGAAAGTGAAACTATGAAAATGAGTCAAACAGAGATGAAAAACTCAATTCATGAACTGAAAAGCGAGGTAACAAGCTTAGCCAATAGAATAGGCCAGATAGAGGAGAGAATTAGTGACATAGAAGACAGGTAACTAAAGGCACTGCACAGAGAAGAGGAGAGAGATTCACAAATTAAAAAAAAATGAGATAGCCCTACAGGAATTGTCTGACTCCATCAGAAAGAGAAACATAAGAATAATAGGTATATCAGAAGGAGAAGAGAGAGAAAATGGAATTGAGAACATATTATTCAAACAAATA
The DNA here is from genome assembly GCA_037038555.1 of Rhynchonycteris naso. Taxonomy (NCBI): domain Eukaryota; kingdom Metazoa; phylum Chordata; class Mammalia; order Chiroptera; family Emballonuridae; genus Rhynchonycteris; species Rhynchonycteris naso. The sequence continues at coordinate 67,169,404 of CM072997.1, forward strand.
ATAGACAAGAACTTCCCAAGCCTGTGGAAAGAACTAAAGCCTCGAATTCAAGAAGCAAACAGAACACCAAGTTATCTTAACCATAAGAAACCTACTCCAAGGTACATCATAATGAAGTTGGCACAAACCAAGGCAAAGAAAAAATTCTGAAGGCAGCCAGGGACAAGAAGAATATAACATATAAAGGAATGTCCATTAGATTATCAACAGATTTCTCGGCAGAAACTCTACAAGCTAGAAGAAAGTGGACTCCAATATTTAAAGTTCTAAAAGAGAGGAACTTCCAGCCAAGAATACTATATCCATCAAAGCTATCCTTTACATATGAAGGAGAAATAAAAACATTCACAGATACAGAAAAGATGAGGGAATTTATCACCAGAAAACCCCCACTTCAGGAAATACTAAAGGGGGTTTTCTGACCAGACACAAAGAACAAAACAAAACAAAACTACAAGTAAAAGCTCCATCAAGATTGCAATAAAAACAAGATTAATCCGTGACAAAGAAACAAAAAAGGGGAGAGGACAAAAATTAACAGTAGCAAAGGAGGATAGAGTGCAGAAGCACTCATGAGATAAGGTACTACAATGAACATGATATGTATGCTTTCCATTACTTAATGGTAACCACCCCTGTAAAAAACAACACAGAAGTACATGGCTTGAAAAAAGAAGTAACAGAGAAAAAAAGTATGGATTACAACCAAACAAGAACAAATGATAGAAAAATAAAAGGGAAGAACCAAACAAGATAAAAAACTATCAGAAAGCAATATATAAAATGGCAATAGGGCCTGACCTGTGGTGACGCAGTGGATAAAGCGTCGACCTGGGAACATTGAGATCGCCAGTTCAAAACCCTGCACTGGTCTGGTCAAGGCACATATGGGAGTTGATGCTTCCAGCTCCTCCCCACTTTCTCTCTCTCTCTCTCTCTCTCTCCTCTCTAAAATAAATAAAATAAAAAGAAATTTAATTAAAAAAATGGCAATAGGAAACCCTCAAATGTCAATAATTACACTAAACATAAATGGATTGAACTCACCAATAAAAAGACACAGAGTAGCAGAATGGATTAAAAAGAAAATCCAACTGTATGCTGCCTACAAGAAACACATCTAAGCTACAAGGATAAAAACAAATTTAAAGATTGGAAAACAATACTCCAAGCAAATAACATCAAAAAAAAAAAAAACAACAGGTGTTGCTATACTCATATCTAACAATGCTGACTACAAGACAGTAAAGGTAATCAAAGACAAAAACAGTCATTTCATAATGATAAAGGGGACATTGTATCAAGAAGACATAACACTTCTTAATATATATGCACCAAACCAAGGAGCACCAAAATATATAAGACAGCTACTGACTGACCTAAAAACAAAAACCGACAAAAATACAGTCATATTTGGAGACCTCAATACTGCTGACGGCTCTAGATGGTTCATCCAAACAGAAAATTAATAAAGAAACATTGGCCTTAAATGAAACACTAGAACAATTGGATACGATAGATATCTACAGGATATTTCATCCCAAAGTGCCAGAGTATACATTTTTCTCCAGTGTACATTGAACATTCTCAAGAATTGACCATATGTTGGGCTACAAAAATAACATCAACAAATTCAGAAAGATTGAAATTATACCAAGCATATTTTCTGATCACAAAGCCTTGAAACTAGAATTCAACTGCAAAAAAGAGGTAAACAAACCCGCAACAATGTGGAAACTAAACATACTCTTAAAAAATGAGTGGGTCAAAGAAGAAATAAGCACAGAGATCAAAAGATACATACAGACAAATGAAAATGACAATACGACATATTAGAATCTCTGGGATGCAGCAAAATAGTAATAAGAGGGAAGTTCATATCACTTCAGGCCTATATGAACAAACAAGAGAGAGCCCAAGTAAACCACTTAACTTCACACCTGAAGGAACTAGAAAAAGAAGAACAAAGACAACCCAAAACCAGCAGAAGAAAGGAAATAATAAAAATCAGAGCAGAGAGCCTGACCAGGCAGTGGCGCAGTGGATAGAGCGTTGGACTGGGATGCGGAAGACCCAGGTTCGAGACCCTGAGTTCGCCAGCTTGAGCGCAGGCCCATATGGCTTGAGCAAAGAGCTCATCAGCTTGGACCCAAGGTCGCTGGCTCTAGCAAGGGGTTGCTCGGTCTGCTGAAGGCCCACGGTCAAGGCACATGTGAGAAAGCAATCAAAGAACAACTAAGGTGTTGCGAAGGCAATGAAAAACTGATTGATGCTTCTCATCTCTCTCCGTTCCTGTCTTTCTGTTTCTATCTATCCCTCTCTCTGTCCCTGTAAAAAAATAAATAAATAAAAATAAAATTCTTTTAAAAGTCAGAGCAGAAATAAATGAAAGTGATAACAGAAAAACTATAGAAAAAATTAATAAAACAAAGCTGGTTCTTTGAAAAGATCAACAAAATTGACAAACCCTTGGCAAGACTCATGAAGGAAAAAAGAGAAAGGACTCATATAAACAAAATTCAAAATGAAAGAGGAGAAATCACCACAGATATAGATATACAAAGAATTATTGTAGAATACTATGAAAAACTATATGCCACCAAACTTAACAATATAGAAGAAATGGGTAAATTCCTAGAACAATACAATCTTCCTAGACTGAGTCATGAAGAAGCAGAAAGCCTAAACAGACCCATAAGCAGGGGGAAAATAGAAACAACTATTAAAAACCTCCCCAAAAATAAAAGTCCAGGGCCAGACAGCTATACTAGTGAATTCTATCAAACATTCAAATAAGACTTGGTTCCTATTCTACTCAAAGTCTTCCAAAAAATTGAAGAAGAAGCAATACTGCCAAACACATTTTATGAGGCCAGCATAACCCTTATACCAAAATCTGGCAAGGACAACACAAAAAAGAAAACTAAAGACCAATATCGCTAATGAATACAGATGCTAAAATACTAAACAAAATACTAGCAAATTGAATACAACAACACATTAAAAAAATAATTCATCATGATCAAGTGGGATTCATCCCAGAATCACAAGGATGGTTCAACATACGTAAAACAGTTAACATAACACACCATATCAACAAAACAAAAAACAAAAACCATATGATCTTATCAATAAATGCAAAAAAGGCATTCAAGAAAATACAACATAATTTGATGTTTAAAACACTTAACAAAATGGGTAAAGAAGGAAAATATCTCAACATAATAAAGGCCATCTATGATAAATCATCAGCTAACATCATATTAAATGGCATAAAACTGAGGACTTTTCCCCTAAAATTAGGAACAAGACAAGGTTATCCACTCTTTCCACTCTTATTCAATGTAGTGCTGGAAGTTCTAACCAGAGCAATCAGACAAGAGAAAGAAATAAAAGGCATTCATATTGGGAAAGATGAAGTAAAGGTGTCACTATTTGCAGATGATATGATCCTGTACATAGAAAATCCCAAAGACTCCACAAAAAGACTACTAGAAGCAATAAACCAATACAGTAAGGTAGCAGGATACAAAATTAATATACAAAAGTCCATTGCCTTCCTATATGCCAACAATGAAACATCAGAAAACGAACTCAAAAAAACAATCCCCTTCATGGTTGCAACAACAACAACAACAAAATACCTAGGAATAATCATAACACAGAATGTAAAGGACCTATATAATGAAAACTACAAGCACTGTAAGGAAAATAAAAAAAGATATAATGAAATGAAAAAATATTCCTTGTTCTTGGATAGGAAGAATAAATATAGTCAAAATGACTATATTACCCAAAGCGATATACAAATTTAATGCAATTCTCATCAAAATTTCAATATCATTTTTTAAAGAAATGGAACAAAAAATTATCAGGTTTATATGGAACTATAAAAAACCCTGAATAGCCAGAGTAATTCTAAGAAAAAAAATGAAGCAGGGGGCATTACAATACCTGACTTCAAATTATATTATAGAGCCATGATAATCAAAACAGCATGGTATTAGCAGAAAAATAGACACACAGACCAATGGAACAGAAAAGAAAGCCCAGAAATAAAACCACATGTATATGGTCAAATAATTTTTGATAAAGAGGCCAACAACACACAATTGAGAAAAGAAATCCCCTTCAACAAATGGTGCTGAGAAAACTGGAAAGCCACATGCAAAAGAATGAAACTCGGCTACAGTTTGTCCCCTTATACTAAAATTAATTTAAAATGGATCAAAGACCTAAATATAATACCTGAAACAATAAAGTACATAGAAGAAAACATAGGTACTGAACTCATGGACCTTGGTTACAAAGAGCACTTTATGAATTTGACTCCAAAGGCAAGGGAAGTGAAGGCAAAGATAAATGAATGGGATTCCATCAGACTAAGAAGCTTTTGTACAGCAAGAGAAACTGACAGCAAAACAAACAGACAGCCAACTAAATGGGAGATGATATTTTCGAACAACAACTCAGATAAGGGGCTAATATCCAAAATATACAAAGAAATCACAAAACTCAACAACAAACAAACAAACAATCCTATAAAAAAATGGGAAAAAGACATGAACAGACACTTCTTCCAGGAAGAAATACAAATGGCCAACAGATATATGAAAAGATGCTCATCTTCATTAGCTATTAGAGAAATGCAAATCAAAACTACAATGAGATACCACCTCACACCTGTTAGATTGGCTATTATCAACAAGACAGGTAATAACAAGTGTTGGAGAGGCTGTGGAGAAAAAGGAACCCTCATCCACTGTTGGTGGGAATGTAAAGTAGTACGACCATTATAGAAGAAAGTATGGTGGTTCCTCAAAAAATTAAAAATAGAACTACCATATGACCCAGCAATCCCTCTACTGGGAATATACCCCCATAACTCAAAAACATTGGTACATAAAGACACATGCAACCCCATGTTCTTTGCAGCATTGTTCACAGTGGCCAAGACATGGAAACAACCAAAAAGCCCTTCAATAGATGACTGAATAAAGAAGATGTGGTACATATATACCATGGAATACTACTCAGTCATAAGAAATAATGACATCAGATCATTTACAACAACATGAATGGACCTTGATAACATTATTCTGAGTGAAATAAGTAAATCAGAAAAAACTAAGAACTATATGATTCCATACATAGGTGGGACATAAAAATGAGACTCGGGTACATGGACAAGTGTGTGGTGGTTATGGGGGGTGGGGAGAGGGGAACAGAGGGTGAGAAGAGGGGCACAAAGAAAACCAGATCGAAGGTGACGGAAGACTATATGACTTTGGGTGATGGGTATGCAACATAATCAAATGTCAAAATAACCTGGAGATGTTTTCTCTGAATCTGTGTATCCTGAATGATCAATGTCACCCCATTAAAATTAATAAAAAAAACAAAAACAAAAAAATAAATTAAAACAACTACAATTATGTACAAGTGATGTTTGTAAAACATTACTTGTTTTGTGGTTATGATCAATCCAAAAGTCCTTGCCCTTTAACTCTAATTTAAAAATCAATGCGTGCCATTAACTGTAACAAAAAGAAATTAAAATTGCATAAAAACTAGAGCATGCACTGAAAAACAAATTTCATATTTGGAATCAGCAATGCAGACATATATAGAAAAAGTTCTAAAACCTCATTTAACAGAAAATGAAAAAAAAAATAGTTTCCCAGTGTTATAGAAGACAGTATGGCGGTTCCTCAAAAAACTAATAGAGTTACCATATGACCCAGGAATCCCTCTACTTGGTATCTACCCAAAAAACTTGAAAACACTGATATGCAAAGACACATGTACCCCCATGATCATTGCAGCATTATTCACATTGGTCAAGACATGGAAACAACCAAAGTGTCCTTCAATAGATGATTGGATAAAGATGTGGTACATATATACAATGGAATACTATTCAGCCATTAGAAATGATGACATATTGCCTTTTACAACAACATGGATGGACCTTGAGAATAATTTGCTAAGTAAAATAAGTAAATCAGAAAAAGCTAAGAACTATATAATTTTATACATAGGTGGGAAATAATACTGAGACTCATAGTCATAGATAAAGGTTACCAGAGGGAAAGTGTATGGAGGGAAAGTAGGTAGAGAAGGACAAATACTGTACATGGTGGCAGAAAATGGTTTGACTTCAGCTGATAGGCACACAATGCAATCAGCATGTTATAGAGATGTTTACCTGAAACCTATGTTTTCCTATTGACCAATGTCACCCTATTAAATTTAATATCTAAATAAAAAGGTAGATTAGTTATATGTGTGTGGGGCAGCTGTGTCAGGCTTCCTCACAGGGTTACCAGCTGCAAGCCCTTTGCCTGATTGGTACATGAGTGCGTGACTGTGCCATGTGTGTATGGCCTATATAAGGCTCTGGGTGCTTGCACCAGAGAGATGGGGGATTGTGGATGTACAAATTGCCTGCCCACCACTGTGAGGGGCCATATTTTTGTTTGTTTGCCTGAGAGACTGTTTCCCTTGCGTGTGTGCTTGTCCACATTGTGAGACTTTATTAAATGGAATGGGCAACCCTTTCTGGCTCTGCAGTTTCTTTACCGTCTGCCCAAATCCAATGTGGACCTGCCTGGCCATGATGGCGGCTACTGGCATTACAACATGAAAGTACTAAAACAATATAGCTTTAATTTTTAGGAAGCTCAATGAAAATGATTTATTATAAAACAAGGGAATAAACACAGGATGTAGAAAACAAAATACCTAAACCAAAGAAAGGATTTGAAGAAATTTGTAGGACAACAGGCACGCAAATAATCATGGAAAACAGTAACCTTAAAAAGTGTGGGGGCTGAGAGGAAAAACTTGCATTTTTCCCTCCTTTGGGAGAAAGAATTAAGAAATTAGCTTTGAATATGACCCTATATGTCACTTTCAATGGGCAGTGTTATTCACATATGCATTTACTCAGCACCTATTTATTAAGCCCCTGTTCTGTTCCATTGCTTAGTTTGGGGAAAATAGCTGAGTTAGGCTTGCTCACAGGTTTACAGGCTGCAAGCACTTTGCCTGATTGGTCAGTGGGCACGTGGTAGTGGGCATGTGGCAGTGCTATGTGTGTGTGATCTACGTAGGCTATGGGGTGCTTTCCTTCTGCGACGTTTTTCCCAGCTCACTCTCCCACTACTGTGAAGAGTGGTTTTCCCTGCTCCCTCGCCCTTACTGCAAAAAGCAGATTTTCCTTTGTTTATTTGCTCTTTTACTTTGTTGTTTATTTGCTCACCTGTCCTTATGAGCCTCCAATAAATAGGCATGGCCCGACACTTTCTGCTCTGCAGTTTCTCTACCATCTTCTCAAATCCAATTTGAACCTGCCTGGCCTCAGCCGCCAGCATTACATTTAGCCAAGCGCTGTAAACTTAACAGTGAACCTAAAAATCTTTTGTTGTTCATGTAACATAAGAAGATAATAGCGGTTATCTTCCCTCATGCCCCTTTTATAAAGGAAGACTTCTTGCCATGTTATAAACAAGGCAGTGAAATGCAGAGAGTTTATATAACTTGCTCAAGGTTGCCAATTACCAAGTGCCAGGGCTGCGATTCAAACAAGGACCTACATATAGCCTATGCTTTCTTTGCTCTGTTCAAAGTATGTTTTTTTTTTTTTTTTTTTTTTTTTTTACTTCAGGGGGAAATAAAAAGGCTTTGCTAAGAAATCTGCTTTTGTAGAATTGTACACTTAGCAAAAATTGTGAGGAAAATAATTTTGAAAATTCTCCTGATGTGTCTGGGTAAATCTGCACTTGATCGCCTGATAATAGGCTTGGCCTGCAGAGGGATGCCCAGCAGAGGATGCTGCGGATGGTGCCCCCTCCCCCGCCAACCCAGTGATTGCTCAGCAGAATTGCAAATTGAAGATAAACTTGTAAACCATTGTCAGTGATGTAGTTCAAAGACGGTATGTGCTCAACGGTTTTTAAAGTTGTTTTTCATTACAGCCTGCTTTTTTTCAATGGGCAGAATTCATTTCCTTTGCTTTAAGTGTGCTCAGTGAGGAGAAAACGGATCTTGAAAGAAAGACAAGAAAGACGGAGGTCTTATTTTTTAGTGCAGCATGTGAAATGCATCCTATTCTTCAGTGCTGGGCTCATTGTCTTACTTCCTCTCCCCACCTCAGTCACTCACCCCACCCCACAAAACTCCTTCTCCAACAGTCTGTCACTCTCCTGCAAGCTGCTCCAGGGTACTCAAATTCTGTGTGCAGCCAAGAGACATTTGCTGGGTGTGGACAGGTGTCTGCTGGGGCCACAGCATCTCCACAGTGAGGTTTGATATAAGACTCTAAGCCAACCTCAAGCTTGATTAGCACAATGGTTTCAGGCTTTGACCCTTGAAACCAGGACTGCCTGGGTTCTAATCCTAGCTCCATCTCTAACTAGCTTTGTGATCTGGGACAAGCTGCAAAGTTTTCTGTGCCTTAGCTTTCTGTAACTAGGAATTATTATTCCTATTTACAGCCCTTTCTGCATAGGACTTTAAGGGAACCAAGTGGGGTAATGTATGTAAAGCTCTATAACAATGTCTGGCAAAAGTTATGAGTGATTTTAGGTTTAAAGGAATTTGCTTTCCTCACCAACTTTCTTTTACCGTGCCTTCCCATCTTAAAAATAATTTTCCCCAGGATTTTAAGCCAAAGAGTCCCAAATGGACAATATGCTCTATCTACATGGTGAAGCAATCAGTTTTCATTCCCAATCTGTTCTCCCCGACAGACTGACCTTCAGGAAAAAGTAGTCAGAGCAGATGCCTTGCATCTGGTAGGCTCCTTCTCCCAGCCTCGGATCCTGAGACTGTGGCACTTTCCCACCGGAGTCCACGAGCACTCTTTCCACAGCCGCTCTTCCCTAGCGCCTCACATTACCTGCTAAATTGGGAAATCTGTGTCAAGAATTCTGGAGAGAATTTAATTGGTAACTTTCACAAAGAGGTTTGTAATGGTCTTTTTTATCAAGAGGTTTGTAATGGTCAAACCTGATTTCACAAAGGAACATGCTTTTCCTCAAACCCAGAAAGTGGGAATAGAGCTCTACATTAGCAGCTGTATGGACTATTGTGTCTTTAGTCTTGAACACTTAAGGCGATTCACCTGTTTACCAAAACTTCTCCGCCTGCATCACGGGTGAGCTCAAGTCCCTGGCCATTCACTATCAGAATTTAAATAGACAAGGCTGTGTCCATTCTGCTACTAATGTTCAAAGACTTTGTGAACTAAAGCAACAACACCTGTGAAGGAAAAGAAATCCTACCCTTTCCTTAAAGACTGGGGCTCTTCCAGGATCTGTCCTAGGCCCAGTTTCCCCTCCCTTGTAATGCTGGTGGTTGAGGCCAGGCAGGTCTGCTTTGATTCGGGTAGACTGTAGAGGAACTGCAGAGCCAGAAAGCATTGGGCCATACCTGTTTATTGGAGTTTCATGGAGCCAGGCTAGTGACTAAACAAAGGAAAACTGTTTCTTGCAGTGGAGGGCAAGGGATCAGGAAACTGCCCCCTTATGGTGGGGGCTGAGGGAATCAGGGAGCTGCACATTGCAGTGGCAGGAGAGCAATCTGGGAAAATCGCCACTGAGGAAAAGCACCTATAGCTTTTCATAGAGACACACATGTGGCTTTCTGCCACATGCTCACGCACTAATCGTGCAAAGTGCTTGCAGCTGGGAAACCAGCGAGCAAGCCTAACACAGCTGTTTTTGCCACATCCCTTCATTTTTCTTTCCACAACTCCTTTCTCTTCTTCCCACACTTTTAAGAAGCATATTCACATCCAAGCTTCAAAAAGTATATTGCTCACAAAAATTAGGGGATATTTTATAGTTTCATATTCATTTTGAAATATCTCCTAATTTTTGTGAGCAGTATATCTCTAAATTTGTAGATATCTGGACCAAAGGTGGTCTCCGCCCTCTCCATATTCTTCTTCCAGGCAGAGGAATGCTATCTGAAGAATGGTCCCCTTGTGAAAGTAGGCAGAATCACTGCTGTTGGGGTTCTTGGGTGGGTTCCCCCCACTAAGCACTTCTCCACCACCAGCTGAGTGTCCCACAGTTTAACTCAGTTCTGGCATTGTCTACCTGGAGATCACATTAGATCCCACAGGTCACAGGCTCAGTCACAGGACACTGCCAAACAGATGCCAATCCCAAATCCAGGTTGTCACCTGTGCTCTGACCTCTTGACTACAAATCAGAGGTCCCCATGGCCTCCTCCCTCTTTGGATTTGATTAGTTTGCTAGAGCAGCTCACAGACTCAGGGAAACACATTTATCAGCTTATTAAAGGACGTGATGAAGGATACAGATGATCAGCCAGATAAAGAAAGATATGGGGGGGGGTGTCTGGGAGGGTCCTGAGCACAGAAGCTTCTGTCCCCATGGAGACAGGGTGTGTCACCCTCATGGGATGAATGGGTTCATCCCCCTGAAAGATCTCCAAACTCCCTACTTTTGAAATTTTGGGGAGGCTGCCTCACGTGATAGGCATTTCCAGCCCCTTTTCCTACCTAAAGAAGTGGGGATGGGGCTGAAATTCCAAGCTTCTAATTGCTGCTTAGTTTTTCTGGTGACCAAGCCCCAATCCAGGATCCATCCAGGATCCATCCAGGACCCATCCAGAGTCATCTCATTAGAACAAAAGGTGCTCTTCCTACTTCTTTACTGCAGAAATGACAGAGGTTTTCGAAGTTTGGTGTCAGGAACTGGAGCAGAGAATTATAAATACATAAATAAATATATATATATAAATATACATAATATAGATAAATAATATATAGAAAATATACTTTTATATATTATAATATATATATTTATTTATATTTAAATTTCCCTCTATTATCTCAGAGCTGCATGTTGAGGATCAGCTCAGGGGTGTACCTCTTTCCTTTGTTTCTTTTCTGCCTTCTGGTCTGAACATTAAAGACCGGTCTTTGATCATCCGTGAGAAGAGGCTCTGCTGCTTTGCTCTGTCTCTTCTTTTGGTGCAGCTGCCCTGGTTGGCGATTCCAGGGCCTGCTTCTTCCAAGTGGACCTGGCCACCGTCTGCTGTCGTTGGTTTTCCTGGACCACCTTCTTTTTCTTCACCATGGCGGTACGAGCAGGGTCAGGGCACACTTTGCATGGGGAAAGAGTCATGGCTACTTTTTTCTCCCTCTCAGCATCTCTCTCCCTTTCCTTTTCCTTTCGTCCTGCAGAGCAGCTGAGCTGTGGCAACTGCTGTAATTGGGGCCTTGCCTGGTTAAGCAACGGGACTTGGGGGCACATATGTTTTACAGAAACATTTTTTTCTTTTTGTTTCCTGGTTTTATTTATTAATTTTTCTAACATTTGCTTTTCAAATGTACTTTTTACTCTTCTTTCTCTCTCCCTCTAGATCTGATGGATAGTTCTTAGTTGTATTTGGCAAATTGAGATGTATTAGCTTAGAAGAATGAGGAGTAATGGCCCTCTGTTGTTTTTACTTCCTAGCATCTTTTTACTCTTCTCCTGGAAGAAGCAGTTACCCAGTTTATCTCTGGGAAGGTAACCCCTTCCCTCAATTCATGTTGCTGTCCCATGGAGCATGTGGCTCATGCCTGGGCCATCAGAGCAATGCATTGCCTGGTGACAATGCTTGTTTAACCCTTTGAGTAGTGAGTTTTTTCATGCTAGCTGACCACCGAGAGTGAGTTCTTTTTCAAATAATGAAATCAGTTTCAGTTCCAGTTTTATTAACTTAAAATCATGTTTGCTTGATAACCAATTTATGAAAACAAGAAGAACATACATTTGCTTTTTTTTAATGTTGCCTTACACATTTTAAAAATAAATGGATTGTATTCTGGATGGTCTGGAGGCATGAGGACATACATGAATGTTCGTACTACTCAAAGGGACCAGAAACCAATAAGACTTTTTTCCGTAATGTTAGGAAAATGCTCTTTTCCACTAGATTTGAGATAGGAGGATGTAATGTTGGATCTCCTGGCACCTGTCCACAATCACACAGGGACCATTTGCTGGAGAATGAAGCCCAGCCACAGGGATACATTAAGATAAAGGCTAGAAAGATGCCTGGAGACTGAGCTAAGGGACAAAGTATCCCTGGGGCCAGCCCCACTTTTCAATTACAACTGATGAATTTTCTTAAACCAATTTGGGTAAAATTGTCTCTTAAAATGGGAAAATGCCAATTAAAGAAGGGGGCTCAATTCCAGACTCTCTAATTCATTTTACCAGAACTGTCATCATTCATATTTGGGACCCACACCCAGTTCATCACGCAATAGTGCTGTCATTTCTTCAGTTATTGCTTGTTTTGTTCTTCCATCTTCCCCAGGATTCTATTAATGGGGCAGATATTGTTACCTGGGAACCAAGGTGATGATATCTTATCAACACAATCAGAATTTCATCCCAATTTGATAATTTTTAGGTCTATATTTTCAGATCAGACATTTAGCTCTTACATTTATATCCATGATTCATTTTGAGTTAATTTTTGTATATGGTGTGAGGTAACTCTAAAATCTTTTTTATTTTTACTTTTACATGAGGATATCCAACTGTGGTAGATTATTTATTAAAAAGACTATTCTTTTCCTATTGAATTGCCTTGGCATCTTTGTTGAACTTCAGTGGATCATAGATATTAAGGATTTATTTCTGAACCCTCAGTTTAATTCCATTGACTTATATTTCTATCCTTATGCTGAAACCACAGTGCTGTGATTTAGTTTGTATTAAGTTTTGAAATTGGGTGACAGAAGTTCTCCAGATCTTTGTTTGTTTTCCTTCCTTCCTTCCTCCCTGCTTCCTTTCTTCCTTTTCCAAAATTGTCTTGGCCATTCTTCATTCCTTTCATTTTCATAAAAATATTAGGATCAGGTTTCCATTTGCAAAACAAAAACCACAATATCTCCTAGGTAATCCTGTACTTTGTTTCCAATATTATAACTGAAATTGAGAACAGTATGATTTAATTAGAAAAAGAAAAGCATTTGGACTTAGGCCAGAAGACCTGGGGTTTGAACCCTATCTTTACAGTTATCAATTTTTGACTCTGGAGAAGTCACTTAATTTCTCTCCTGGATTCCTCAACCCCCCAATTCTACCAATAATACTTACTTGACAGGTAGCACTTAGTTTCTGATTTCATGCCTAAAAACCTCCTTCCCCCTACCCTAATCATTGCTCAAGAGGTAAGATTACTCATCCTAAGGGTTATTTTATGACAATGATTAGGTCTCATTTCTGCCTTTGAGGGGTCACTATTTTTCAACAAATGACATATGTATATGTTTCTCTGTCTGCTCCTGATGCTTCTATGCTCCAAGAGCCCTGCAATCTGTTTGTACATGCTTCTCCTCTCTGTGCATTATGGTATTCTTACCCTTTGGCTGCATAAGAATTTGGTGATTGGGGGAATAATGAAGCTATCTTTGATCTGGACCAAGGTATGAGTTCCAACTTGGCTTCAAGATAGAATTTTATAGTACTGGACTACTGGGCTCAGTTTCAGTGAAATACTGGTGTGGTATTTTGCTTCCCATTGTTTTTGTTTCTTGGGTGGGTATACTGCTTTCTTTAGGACCTCAACCTCCTCTCATAAAGTCTTAGAGAAATATGTATATAAGATATAAACAAAGAGTGAGTTTCTGACTCAGGACTGTACTAGAAACTCAAACTTCATGTTAATTTTTAATACCTTCCAACAAGTTTCTGTGAAGATTTAAAGAGGTGATAAAGCCACAAGCTTTTTGTATGGTCCAACATAGGTGTCTAACAAATGCTATTAGCTTTATCTAGAAACTAGCCTGGAATACTAGATAGAGTCTTGCTACTAAGAACATTGCATAGACAAGCAGCATCAGTATTGTCTGAGAGCTTATACAAAATCAGAACCTTGGGTTGCACTGAACTATCAATCTGCACTTTCATAGGATTCCCAGGTAATTACAAGGAACATTACAGCCTGAGAAGCATTGGTATAGAGTATACCTGTCCCTCATGTTGTCCTTCCTGCTCTCACCACCAGGCTGTCTATAGCTTGGGTTGCCTCTAGGGCTGAGCATATTGTTACAAATGACATGTTTTCCAAGTTAACTCAGATACTTGCATCAATAAAGTTTGAAGAGAAGCTTATAGTTGTGAATTTATCTTTTCCTAGAGAAAATGTGGACTAGTATATGTTGAAGAAACTAATAGAAAGGATGCACAGGCAGATAACAGAAGCAGAGTTGCTCTGAGTGTGGCATGAGACAGGCGTGGAGACAAGTCCCTGTGAGCAGGGAGGGCTTGCCTTTTTAATGAGCTAGTGGGTGATAGATGCCTCTCCAGAGCATCCTTTGCTGCCAAGAGGGAAAAAAGTATAATTGAACTTATAGATTGTTCTTTCTACTCTGCAGAAATGTGTGTGTGAACTCTGAAAGACAGAAGCTCTATTAAGTTCCTGTTGAGCTGGGCTAGACTCTCAATGACTTGGGGGTATAGATTTTTGACATGTACCTTATTCATATTCATTAGATTTGGGTATCATCAAATCAATATTTATTTTAAAACTCCTATTTTTTTTTACTTGTACTCTCATGTTGTTTATTTTCTCAAGATTTCTTTTTTTTCTTTTTTCATTTTCTTCCTTTTCAGATTTTTCCTTTTCTTTGTACTATTTTATCATAATAGGTTATCTGAAGAATCTTTTTCTAAACATTAAACAACATTATATATAATGACTACTGAATAAAATCAAATATCATTTAAACAGAAGTTTGAAAAGAGATCAGCGAATGCCAGAGGCTGAAAGTGGGAGGCTGATTTACACAGGGGCATCAGAGAATTTGGAGGAGGGGAGGTTGATAGAACTGTTTTATATGTTGATTGTGGTGGTGATCACCCAAATATACACATTTGTCAAAACTCATAGAACTGTACTCTTAAAAATGTTAATTTTAAAGCATGTAAATTATATAACTCAATAAGAAAGATGGGTGTGGAAATTTCAAAGCTGAATAGAAATTAAAATAATTACACTGAATTCCATAGGAAAGAGAGTGAGGGTGGGATGGGTTATATGTTCTTGCTTTTTAGAGCCTGCATGCTGTTTTGATGAAGAATGTAGCCTGTAGTGCAGAGGGGACTGAGTTCACAGTGAGTTACTGAATTCTGTGTTGCCTCAGTTTCTTGATCTGTCAGTGGAGTTTACAGCAGCATCTACCTAATGGAGGGAATGCTAGGATTGAACAACAAGGACAAAACGGAGGAATGGGCACTGAAAAGTTAAGCCTTAGTCATGGGAGACTCTTTGATGTTTCCTTTCCCCTCACACTCTTGGTGAGGTCATCCCTGTCTCTGCTGAAAAATAGTGTTAATCATGAACCCCAAACACAGACTCTGCCCAACCTGCCATGTCAGGCGGCCACTGCTGAGTAAACGCACTGGAATAAACCTTAGAGAGAAAATAAATCACCTCTCCTGCCATGTTCCCTTCAGGTGAGGACTGAGGTCATTGCAAAAGGCATAACAAATAGTAGCCATAATGTACCAAACTAATAGATTCTATAAGAAAAACATAATGGAGAATTTTTCTTGAGTGCTAGGCACCTCTGACTGAAGAGATAGAGCCAGTGCTATTATAGATGTAGTTGAATCAATAATATTTTTTCACTCATTTCTTTTTCATTTCACAAAAACGCCTATTTTAACCAGCAAAGAGGTAAGGAGATATTATCAGGGGCAATTTTTCATCCACACATGGATTATATTCTGTGACACTGTTCTAAATAGCCGCATTTCTGTTTTTTTGTTTTTTTTAAGTTCTCTCAGAAATGTATTCAATTTTTTTCCAGCAGTGTGAATTCATCTGGTAAGCTATGACAATCAATTAAGTAAATGGGAAAATAGAATGCTTGTAATTATGATAATCAAGCTATATGAAACCCACCCTCTTAGGTCTAATACCCACACATCTTTAAGCAATATATTAATTAAGCTTTGGGTAATTGTTACAATTAGAATCAAGCTTTTATAATTTTTAAAAATCACTCTGAGAGAAAAAAAAATTTTTTAAATATAAGCAGCTGTTGGTGTTTAATGCAATTCATTATCATGACTATTTGTCATTTCCCTGGATACATGATAATTCCAGTATGCCTTATTGATTTAACTCCTCATATACAATTGGAAGAATTTTGTGTACACCTTTTACAGATGTTTCCCTGTTCCTCTAAGTAGGAGGTTTGCAACCTTTTCCTGTAAAGAACCAGATAATAAATATTTTAAGCTTTGAAGGCCAAGAGTCAAAGTTGAAGATATATGACAGTTTCTGAATTGATGGAATATATATATATTTATATATATATATAAATATATATATAAATATATATGTATATATGTGTGTGTGTATTACTTTATATATATAAATAGTAAGAGGAGGGAAAATAGTGTGCCTCAACCGGGGTCCACCTAGCAACTCTGTCTGGGGTTGATAATTGAATCAACTGAGATATTTTTTGTATCTCAGGCTGACACGCTTGGACCAACCTGAGGTATCCTCAGCACCTGGAATTGATGCTTCAATCGAGCCACTGCCTGTTGAAAAAGAAGACGGATACAAGGGGGAAAGGGAGGGGAAGAGAAGCAGATGGTTGCTTCTCTTGTGTGCCCTGAGAATCGAACCCAGGACATCCATATACTGGGCCGATGTTCTATCCAATGAGTAACCAGCCGGGGCCAATGGAATTAAAAATGTAATAAAATTATAATGGAGTATAGTTTATTTGTAATATACATCTGCTAGTGAGAAAGGGCAACTTCTTACTGTTGGGATAATATTTTGCTTAGTTGGGGTTCAATGTTAATGTGCTCTATCAAGTCATTATAAATGTTTATGTTGAAACCATTTTTAGCTCCTGGGCAGCAGGCTATATGTGGTCCAGAGTGTAGTTTGCTAATCCCTGTTCTTGAAAAATGTCCACAGCTTTAATATGCATCAGAATTACCTACAAGGCTTGTTAAAACTGGTGGGCCACACACGCTCCACTTTCTGGTGGGGCATTTCTAACAAATTCTCGCTTGGTGCTGATGCTCCAGGTCTGAAACAATACTTATGGAGCACTGCTCTTGATGTCAGTCTTTTAAAATAGTCACATTGAGTAAAAATCTATCTATTTTATGTATTAATCATTTACTCACATATTTTGACCCACCTGACAGACTTTACGTCTTTGAACTCCAAGGTACAAGAGTGGTAAATCCAAAGTTAAATTTCCATTAAAAAGTAAAGAAGATTTATTTAGCTAGATTTGGATTGATAACAAAAGGAACTTTTGTCTCTTAAATTGCTATTAGTCTCTTGCTTACAACCTCAGGCATCAGCAATCAGCATTTACTTGTCTGCTATAAAAAATGACAGAATAGCATTTTTCCAGTCCAATTAAAATTTAAAATAGTATACAGTATTCCGAAGGATATACGTGGGTGAAACATAAGAATGACAGTTTTTCCTTAGATTCAAACCATACTAACTCGCCAAGCACATTAACAATATAATACTCTCTGGATAGAATTTATTGGCATGTTCAACCCATAGAATTTAATACAAAGACTTTTCTGATACTGCCAAGGGGCAAGATAAATACCAGTTCCCTAAATCTGGGAGTTGCCCATGGTCTGCTGGACCAGATCATCTCTAAGTTGACTGTTAAGTTGCAGTGGGCTGTCATGAATGAGATCTGGAAGGTTTGAACTATGACTTATACTGGCATTGTGAGGAAATTTAATGATGCCAAGGCAGCGGTCAATTGTAATGATCACTTCTCACCAAAAATAAATGAATACATAAATAAAAATGCAACTTTTAGAAAAGAAGCAAAGTGGAAAATATGTTCTCCTTTTGTTTATTTGTCCCAATAGTTAAAAAAAAAATCAGCTTAATGGAACCATAATCTTCCTCTGACAGATGGGCTCATACATTAGCATCGTGCTTTCAATCAACAGTTGACATTTCAAGAGGAAGTTGAAGAAACTGAATGTAAAGACATCTTCAGCATCTATTTGTCATTTTCAGTTTTATAACACTGATACAAAAAATAGTATTCTGATTAGCAGCTTGATTGGCAACCCATGTAACCCTAAACAGTACTACAAACCTGGAGAGTGCACTTTTACAGACAATTACATTTGGCGAAATAGTATGTACAATTTTGACAAATAAATACATAAATACAATCATTCATATACACCGCTATACCTAAATGTCAATTATCATCAAGTGTTTCTAGTAAATTACTTCCTTCATTCACAAGTTACTTTGTTGCTTATAAAAATGATCTTCACCTTACCGAAGAAATGACATTATCAATTCCCCCACTAAACCCACATATTAGGAAAGGTAGAAAATGAATCCCAGATGCTTTATGTAAATATTCCATTGTCTTTTGATAGAAGAGACATGATTGAAAAACTTCCTTTGCTTCTCTGTCAAGTGTCTGTTTTCCCCATATCATATTACACAAGGGGTTTTGATCTTCTGAATTTTTTTTTTTGTCTTCTGAATTTAATCCAAATCAAAAATGATCTTTATTTTTTCATTGTAGTTATTTAAAAATACAATATTTTATATTGAAACTGGCATTTGCTCCAATATAAGACAGAAAGCCATACAAATTAGCCACCAAAGATAAAATTTTTCCCAAAATAAATTTAAGAAAGAAAATGTAAGAATACAGAAACTAATTATTAATACCATTTGTAATCCAATGCAAGATGAAGTATTTTTGTAAAAACTGAATGACTTGTAGTACAATACTGTTTGAAATATTATTTTATACCAGAGACATGATAATAATTTTTTAAAAAATGGCATCACAAACAATCAAAACCATAATTTGGCCAGTATTATAAAATTAACAAAAGTGGAAAATTTTCTGATCATTTGACTTAAATATTTTTTGAGTAGTCAAAAAACAAAGGGCACACATGCTTTAGGCTATTGAAACTGGACAAATGGCCTTGCCTTATCAAGCTCCATGCAGAAGAAAATGTACCCAGCAAGCACATTCTAGCTATACAGAAAGTTGGGGAGAAGAAAAAAAAAACCTTTAAAATATATACATATGGTCTTTGATGAATATTTATATGTGTCACATGGGCACTACCTAGCATAAAAAAGTTAGGAAATATTTCTTTAAGACATACGATTCTCTGATTTTTGCTCCTTTTTAAGATTAGGGCTCTAGTCATAATGTACACAGGCACACACACGCACTCACATACCCCAATTCATAGATGTACATATATGATGTTTATAATGTGTAATTCTTTGACACCAGTGGTGACTTGACTGAGCATACGGTAAGTGCAAGATGGGAGGATGAGAGAAAGGCTTGACTCAGCCACGTGAAAGGCAAATCAAGTACAGAGTCAGGAGATTTCTACAGTGATCAGAACTCCCAGTAGTTAAAAGTTAGGGTTGGATGGTGGCTTACCTGTGCTAATCTATCTCTCCCTGGGCTACCTAATGATGTTTCCTACTCAACACAGCATTGTGCTGACTGTAAGGTGAAGATGTATTTAAAGGGATTCGGAAGCCTTTCTCATAGTGGGTTCTTTTGGGCTGCGGATGAGAGATCCAGTGTTTTTAGGAGATAGATAGGCTATGATGTCTATTTGTTCCTTTTGTCTACCTGTTTTCTATCAACTTCTGAGGGGCTTCCAAAGGTCAGGTTAAAAAAAAAAATTCTCTTTCAGTTGTGAGCCATTCTTTGAATGAGAACAGTTTTCTCATGAATGGTAGAAGATGAGGACTGTGTGGGTTTGCTGAGAGCCTATTCTCTAATAGAAGTGGACTAACTCTACCAATCCTGATAGTTCTTATTGAGAATTCAGATCCAGTGTTTCCTGAGATCTAGGTTGCAAAGCACGTGCTTCATGGCCAGAGGTTCCTCTCCACAGAAAGCCAGCTGCCTTCACTTTAAGCACCCTGGGATATCAAGGTAATGCACTGAAATAACTTATTCATGAAAACCATAAGAAATGACAGAGAAACTGAAGCTTCCTCAAACACCTAACATTTGCAAGGAAAAGTCAAAGTCTTAAAAGAACAGGTGCATTAATAGTTTCTATCTGATCTTTATTTTTAGCAGATTATATATTAAAATGAGGTTATTACTACTTCTGACCATCATTGTAATTATGTAAGTATTTTAGCATTTAGCATAATGCATGATACATTGCATTATGTAGCACCTTTTAAACCAGGGATCTCAAAACACTTAGCAAATCCTATTTGCTCTCACAGCACCTGTGAGGTAGGTGTTTTTTTATTTCTAGCCATTGTAAGAATGCACATACTTGAAGCACAGTAAAGTAAGGATACCTGCTCACATGACTCAAGAAGTATGATGGCATCAGTAGAAACTGAATCCAAGCTTCCCCCTCTTCTTTCCCAAGACCCTCACTTGCAGAACCTTCAGAAAACCTCCTACCAGCATGGCTGCTAGAGGTACTTGGATGTTTCGGATATTAGAGAGAATTACATCTATCAACTGTAGGGCCAAATCACTCAATAACATTGGCATCTGTTAAAAGACTTTTTCATGTTCTTAGCAAATGTGTGCGAGGGGCATCTTACACTATTGCTAAGCTTATGTTAATTATAATGCTTACATAAATTTGTATTTTCTCTGTATGACTTACTGTACTTCTGGCCTTGCACCAACTTATTTCTACACATGTGCCCACCTGAGCCAGAAACTACAGAATGCATTTAGCGACATGGTATGGAGGACAACAGGTGAGATTACATTCGGCAAAGTCTCCTTGGAGGTGCCAGGTAATGTTTGTTGGATGAGCAAGCAGAATCGTCTTTGAAACGTACCAAATATTTGATTCTTAAGCTTGAATATCCATTGATTTAACTGCAGCCTCCTTGCCAATACTAAGTTTATTTACGTTGGGACCACAGTACTATACAAATTGTGGCAACATATGTAAAAATTCAATGTGACAGCACACATGATGTTAATAACCACACCCGGCATGTCTTCCTGACTTCGCATTATTTCTGGATGGTTTTTGAAGGAGAGTTCCTAATTTACTTACTTCTGCAGAGATGCCATGAAGACATTATTGTGAGATTTAGTTTTCCCAGAATCAGATTTTTAAAAATCTCAGGTGCACAGTATACAAATCCTCGCGGTTGTTAGGAATTTGCTTTTTGAGATAAATGCAAGGCCTTAAGACTCGGGAATAAAATCTGGCCCTGCTAACGGATGGATTGTTTCTATGATCAGAGCCTAACACTTGTAGATTGGTAATCCAAGAAGGGAACTAGGAGCGGGAAGAAAAAGCTTTTTACAAAACCCCTTCACCAGTTCACTTCTCCTGGTGACACCTGTAAAATACCAACACCTTAAGCCCCATTTCTTAAAAAAGAAAAGAAATGTATTTACACTGGTAAAAATCCTAACATCTGAGATGTTTCTTGCTTGACATGTCATTCCAGATCCTGTGCATTTCTTCTGGCGAGATCTGATGCACAGTGATAACTCGGCGATACCTACACAAACTGTAGGCCATTTTCCAGTGATTGAAGCCACTGTTCTGAAAAGGATGTATGCCCAGCTTTCGAAGACACAGTCCTACATATACATCTTCAAGATGAAGCAGCCTTGTGTGGAGTGAGGTCTTGTAGATGAGTTCAGCCACATCGGCTGAAAAGATATAGCCAGTCCCCGAACAGAATGGTGGGTAGTTACTGTCAGGGTACAAATCCCTGGGCATGTACCACTTACTGCGGACATCCCGGATTGGCCCTCCATTGATGACATAGCCAGTAAAATACCTTCTTCTTGGCTTGGTGGAGGGTTTTAGTAGTTTGTAAATAAGATTGTCCATGTTTACAAAAATGTCACTGTCTGTTTTCATGACATACTTGGCTTTTGAACAAAAAGTGGCCACCCATTTCATTCCCATTAGTGTTTTAAGGGTGAGGTTATGGTAAGAGTCAATGAAGTCCTCCACGATAATGTCGTGGAAGATTTGGCTCTCCTGCTCCACCATTTGATTCAGAACAGGATCAGCGTTCTTGCCTAGGAGAAACAGAGTGGCGATCTTGATCCCTTTAAAATTGTTCTCATCTCCCCATGTCTCTCGGATTGCCTGGCGGGCATCAAATTCTTTGTGGGTTGTACTGATGAGGATAACAAGAAAAGGAATGTTTTTCTCACATTTATTGGGTTCATTTATAAGGAATTCAAAAGAATGTGGGTTTATAGGTCGAGTTCTTATGTTGCCAAATGTTAAGTTTTTCCTGGCAACTGTTAGGTGGCTAAATGGCTTGGAGCCAGTGTAAGAAGAAGTAGGACGAGTTACGCTCAAGTACCAGAGAGCGCTGGCCCAACATACGACTGTCAACACATATAAACAGGAGACTTTTGAAGCCATGGTCTTGAGAGCACGTCTATTCCAAATACTGAAGAATGTGCCTTCTTGGCATTAGTTTTCTTCCATCTTGCAAAGGTAGCATATTACCAATTAATCCTAAAGTTCGGTAGAGAAGTGTGAGTGTAGGATTGTCCATGGGTCTTAGTGGCAGTCTGGTATCTCTGTATTCATTCTACTTTCTTCCAAACCTGATGGAAGGTTCCATGCCTCATAAAGCTTCCTCTTAACTCTGCAAAATCAATAAAGTAAAGTTGTTCAGATTCATGTAGTCATTTCATATTCTCAAGTAAACATAATAAGGGTATAAAAATTGGCCACAGTGCTAAAATAAACTAATCAATCATTTCCATCAGTACTGAAAACTTCCTGAGACAACCATCCTCTCTTCTCTTCCTTTGATAGATGTGGTTTATGAATAATCATGCCCAATAACAAGTATATAGATTATAAACTCTAGATGAATATGAAGTAAGCTGAACAATAATCACTAAAACAAGTTTCCCCCTCTTCACAAGAGGTCTTCTTTGCAGTTAAACACTTCCTGACATTAAAGTCTTCTTTCAAGCAGGAAAGTCTCATACATGGTCTCATCTCTCTTTTCTATCTCTCTGACTCTCAGTTTTTGTTTGCTTGACTCCAATGAAGTAATCAGTTCTCAACATCTCATTTCTTTCTCTATCCCTGTACTTGAACATGTGTCAATCACCACTGGAAAATCGCTGCTAGAGTTCTATCCTTTGGTTCAGACTTAGAAGCAAATCCCAACTTTTCCTCACTTTTTCTTCACTTTGGCTTTAACAAAGGTTAGTTCCCACTTCTCAGTTTTCTGATGCTATGTATGAAGAATATCCTTACTCTGCATGTGTGAAGACCATCACACAAATGTCTCGTCGGGCAACTGGCAGCCTTCATTTGGGAGTTGATCTAAATGATACCACTATTTGTAGGTTTTGGCAATTTACCCTTCTGTTCCCTTGATGAAATTATACTGCCCTTTTCATTCTTTTAACTTAGTTAAATTTCCTGTAAACATTTCAGGAATATAATATGACAGACAATTGACCTGGGGGGGGGGGGAATGGATTCAATGAAGATGTGACACAGCATTTTAATTTGTGTTCAGATAAAAAAGTTGCTTTTTGGAACTCAAATTCTTTCTAGAACTTCAGCTGCTATAATAATGCCAGTTAAAAAGATGTGCTCAGTTACAAAGTCTGCTCATGTAAAGAAATGTCTCTTCTTTCCCACCTAGAGCAAAACATGGTAGTCCTGGACAACAGAGATAGCAGATACTACACATCAATTTCAACAAAGCCTGCTTCAAAGAAAACTATGCATTTAAATGTACAGACCGTGTTGAAAAAAATTTAACCAGGATAACAGGCTGAAAATCACTCTTCTAAACACAATAGTCATAATGAAATGAAAAGACACGATGGGAAGCAGCAGAGATGATACACATCCTCTTGTCTAAGCCAAGAGCTGATTGTGAATGTATGATCCATATAAGGCCAGCAATAACTCAGAGTGTTTATAGTTCTAACTAAATGAATATTAGAATGGCTTCAAGCAGCATGACTGTAGGCATAGTCAGGCCTTTCCTCCTTTGGACATACTGCCATCACCTTTATTTGAATTACAAAGGGATGTGAGTGAGTCTCAAGCAGGTACTAGAAACCAAACTTTCTCCACTATTATCCTAGTCTATTTAGCTGATTCTTTAAAAATTTATTTTTATTTTTAATTTATTATGTTGACATGGTTTCAAGTGTCCCACTCAATATAACACCCTCTACACCCCATATTGTGCCTGCCATACACATGCAAAGTCTCTTTCCACCCCCTTTGACTCCACTTCCCGGACCTCCATCCCCCCTGGCTGTTGCTACCCTGTAGTCTGTATCTATGTGTTATGTATATATGAGTTTGGCTAATACCTTCACCTTCTTTGATCCAGTCCCCTCTTCCCTCTGACAAATGTTTATTCCCTGTGACCCTGTCTCTGTTTCTATTTTGTTCCTCAGTTCATTGTGTTTATTAGATTCCACATATAAGTGAGATAATATGTTATTTGTCTTTCTCTGCCTGGCTTATTTCACTTAGCATAATAATCTTCAGGTCCAGCCATGCCGTCACAAAAGGTAGGATTTTCTTCTTTTTATGGCTGCATAGTTTTCTGTTGTGTAAATGTACCATTGCTTTTTTATATACCCGTCCACTGATGGACACTTGGGTAACAGATCCGATCCTGGCTATTGCAATCAATTCTGCAATGAACATGTGGGTGCATATCTTCTTTTGAATTAGTGTTTTTGGGATTCTTAGGATATATTCCTAAAAGTGGGATAGCTGGGTCAAAAGGAAGTTCAATTTTTAATTTTTTGAGGAACTGTCATACTGTTTTCCACAGTGGCTGCACAAGTCTGCATTCCTACCAGCAGTGTAAGAGGGTTCCCTTTTCTCCCTACCCTCATCAAAATTTCTTGTTTGTTGATTTTTTAAGCCTATCTTTATCATCAAATAGCCCTTGCTACCTTTCATACTTTCTTACTAAATTGTGAGCCACCTATTACTAAGCTGTTAAGGGACCCAAAGTATCTCACTTGGAAGAGGTTCTTGTCAAGTTCTCTACTGGAACCACTAACCAGGCTATTGATGGAGGGTTAATAGTATGTGAGACATACTGGAAAAACTGAAATACAACCCATTTCTCTTCAAGAAACTCACAGTCTATGAGGAAAGACTGGGATAAAAATGTTCACTTTGAGGTTATTGGCATACACAGGAGAGGTGGGCAGGGGGACAAGATGAGAGAGAACCAGGGAAAGCCTTGCAGACTGTGAACAGTACAACTGCAGAGGGCACCATTCTCATAGATTGCAGTGGGAGTCACATGCCTCCATCCCAGCCTGGAGTCAGATGACAAGTTAGTCCTGGGGAGGATGCCATGGGAAGTTCAGAAAAGTTAGCTGAGCTAAATCTTTAAGGACAACTAGGAATTATCTGATGAGAGTTGGGCATTCTAGGTAAAAGGAGTGGTACATAAAAAGGCATGAGGTGAAAGAGCAGGTGTGTGCCGGGTATGCATCCAGTGGAGGAAAGGAAGAACATAGGGTGATGTGAAGGAGGGTGTGTCAGGGGAGGTTTGGGGCTATCAAGATAAGCAGGGCCCAATGGTGAGTTGCACTCAAACTGTTTTGAGCTGAGTGAGTAGCTGGTTACTCATATTTGCAATCTGTCTTATCCACTGATTACAATAGCAATTCATTCCTCCACATTAAGGATTTCTTTCTTTCATAGTTCTATGCCCCAGAAGGTTAAGTGACAATTTGTTTTATCCAATACCTTTCTCTGTGATTTTCTTGGGGGAAGGACTCCATAAACACAGGCACCAGGAGATTTAGAAAGAGCTAAAAGAGGGAAAAATAGAAAAGAAATAGGTGAGATAATGAACAAGTTTATGTATTTATAAACACCTTTCAATGAAGAATTAGCATTTATCCTTAGACAGCTAACAAATATGATACTTCATACCACTGTCATCGTAGGCCTCATTGTAAAATGTGGCTGCCATATATTTTATAGAGTTTCATTCCCTACAGTATTGCCAGAGGTATTTTTTTCCCATTTTAGAGATGACAAAATTGAAACTTGGAGACATGAAATAGCTTGTTCAAGATCACACATCTAGTGAATGAGTAGTTAGTGGTCCTTTCAAGCCTCCTAAGGCCTGCTAGGACAATAGGCAATATCTTGGATGGGAAAGCCCAGGGTGGTGGGAGCATCTCAGGCATCTGGGCTTCCACGTGTTCATTTTCTTAGATGTGTGTTCACTGCTTGGGTTTTTTTCTAGTTCGTTTTGGTTTGCTACACACCACACTACAGCGACTCTGTGTGGATCCTTAATCACGAAAAAATGATGATGTGTAAAGAGCACTTTAAAGCTTGAAAATGCTGGGGCTGGAGAGAGAGCTGCAACTACTGAAGAGGTTTGGAAGCACTCTGCAGTTTCCTTCATCTGAATTCCACACACACACACACACACACACACACACACACACAGCACACGCGCACATGCAAACACACACACACACACACACACACGCACACATACTGGCTTTTTTCCAAACTTGACAACAAAACTAGGCTCAGTATTATATTTTGGTCACCAGTAAACAAAAGTTATCACCTACACAAACAGTGGATTTGAAATGGGACAAGGAATCAGCCTAGAAGCTGAAGGGTGGCCAAAGATAACAATAAAAGGGCTCTAAAAATGATCCTTTTGCTTACAGCAAAACAGATTTTTCAGGGGACCAAGCAAGCACAAACATATGCCTCTTGATCAGAACTAGTAATACAAATAAAGAGACAAGAAAGTAGCATGGTGAATTTAATTCTAAGGAATAATTTCGTGTATATTGGATGAAGCAGTTGGTAATGGACCAGATGTCTGTGTTTTACACCTTGAGTTATCCTAACTTGCTATGTGACTTTCTGTGCCTCAGTAACTTTAAGAATAAAATAAGGGCAAAAGTAACATCTGCTTAATGTATTAATAACCACTGCCAATCGTTTGAGTTTCAGGGGAAAGGGTGCCATAAAGGCAGATGACATTATGATACAAAGAGCAGGATCAATAGAGATGAGGACATTATGTCAGGTCATCAATCAATTATTCTAAATATATAGGACTGGTATCAGTTTTTTTTTGTTTTGCTCGCCAATGGTTAGTGACTACACTTACAGATTTTCCTGTTAGAGAATTCTATTTTCTTTCTGGAAAACTAGAAGCCAAAGGTCCACTGAAAAACAAAACTCAACTGAAAAATTCTGAGGAAGGAGCTGACTGTCACCAAGCCCAATCCGTTGGAGTCTTCCTTCAGTTTTACAAGATTTAAAATCTTGTTTAACTGACACGTTAATGTTTCAGTAAAGTAGCAGGCTGCATGTATAACATGTGTCATTCCTTATAGCAGTCCTTCCACAACCACACACACTGAAGACATGTTAACTTGTCCCCCATTAAATACAAATCCCTCCAAACAGAAACATTCACTGGAACACTTGAAAGATTTCCCCATGGGGGCCTTACTGTATCACAGATTACAATACTTGCAGAACTCTCCAGTAACTATCCACTTTCACCTTTTAGGAAGTTAATGGGGCAGACTTTTCAATTTAAGAAGCACATGTTTCTCCTAGAAATTGTCTGGTAGATAGAACTGGGGAACAAAATTTTTGTTGTATCCACAATTGTGCTTACCTAATTCGAGTGTGCTGATCTCAAATCTGACATAAGTTTTTCTCTGTAAGCTACAGTTATTTTTTGCAATTCAAGATTTGAAGTTTTCATCTTATAGTAAAATTTCCAACATTTAGTTTAACATAATGAAGTAGAATGTCTTCTTAGGCATCATCTTTGTGAAAAATATAATTTATATAATGCAGTAAATACGCTATATGATATGATTGTGAGAGAATTTGTCTACAATTTCGAAATAAAACATATTAAAACACTTGAGGACAATCTTGTTTGATGCTCCAGCAGTAGTCTGCCATCATATTTCTGTGCCATCGTCCTTGATAATGCTCTTCCATCATCTTCAGATCTTGATGAAAGCATTCTCCCTGCTCATCATTAACAGCTCCAAGATTTTGGGGAAACTTATCAAGGTGACTGTTAAGGAAGTGAATCTTAACGCTCATGTTATATCTAATGTTGCAGAAAGCCAACAGCATCCTTTGAAACAGAAGTTCATAGTTCTCTGCTATTTTGTTGCCAAGGAAATTCTTTGTAACTGCCACAAAAGACTGCCATGCTGCTTTCTTCTCTTTATTTATCTTCCTGTCAAATTCTTTGTCACATATGAGGGTTTGAATTGGAGGTCCATCAAATACACCTGGTTTTATCTTCTCAAAAGACAAGGCAGGAAAAGCAGAAATAATATGTTGAAAGCATTCACTTTCTCTATTCAAAGCCTGAACAAACTGCTTCATTAAGCCAAGTTGGATGTGAAGTGGGGGAAAAATGATCCTGTCTCAATTAACTACAGGTTCATTCACAATATTTTGCATCCCTACTTCCAGAGCTTCATGTTTCGGGCACTCCTTCTGTGTGTCCAGTGATTCTCCGGAGCTCAGCTGTCCACAAATACAGAAAGCAAGGTTACTTTGTGAAACCTTTCTGTTGTCCTAGCTGGAAACTTACCATTTTAAGATCCACACAAATGATCCAGTTATGCTCCTCATACTTCAGAAAGTCTGAGGACAATTTTTATGTCATTATAATCTTCTCTCAGATAAGTTGAATAACCAATTGAATCTGCTGCATAAACATTACCATTGTGTAGAAGAACACATTTCAGACTCTATTTAGAGCTGTCAAGAAATAGCCGCCATTCTGTTGGACTATAAGTGTTAACACCTAGCTGGCTGAGAAGACTACTAATATCATGACAGTAAACAGAGTGTTTGTCTTCGGAAAAAAAGTCCACAAAAGTTTGTTCACGCTTCCTGAAATGGGATACTTTAGCTGACCTGACCAGTGAAGTACATTCTTTTCTTGAAACCTGGAGGCTAATAACTCAGCTTCTTTCTTTGATAGGCCCAAATCTCTTACTAAGTCATCCAATTCAGGTTGGCTAAACTGCTGAGGGGTTCATGACTGCTTGGCATCAGAAGAAGACACTTCAGATTCTACAATCATTTCCTCATGCATCTTATCAAAATACACTTGATCACCATGTTCACTTTATTCATCCTCAGAAGAAATAAAACCATTGAAAACTGGAACCGGGAGTTTCTCAGAGTGTGGGATAGGTCATATTGCTGAAGGAATATTAGGATATGAGATCATATGCCATTTTTTCTTGCCGATGCCCTTTGTATGGATCAGACAGAAATAACAGTCACTGCTGTGATCCTTAGGTTCATGCCAAACCATGGGAATACCAAAAGGCATTCCTTTGCATTTTCCTTTTGTCCAGTCACAAAGCATTTCCTATAATTATGACACACAATATGAAGAACCCAATTCTTGTCTTGATCGCCGAGGGGAACTTGAAAATAGGCAATATATGCACGTTTCACAAATGATGAAATATTGCGCCTTTGACATTGAACTGTGTAACAGTCACATATATAACAGAAGGTGTCAGGACTATTCTTACATTTACGCCTACTCGAAGAAGCCATGATTCAATCTTCAAACAAAATAAAAGGGTGTTTATATCAGATAATAATTTTTTACATTTAAAAACAACTACAATTATGTAAAAGTGATGTTTGTAAAACATTAATTGCTTTGTGGTTATGTTCAATTAAAGAGTTGTTGCCCTTTAACTCCAATTTAAAAACCAATGCATGCCATTTACTGTAACAAAAAGAAATTAAGATTGCATAAAAACTAGAGCATGAACTGAAAAACGGATTTCAGATTTCGAATCAGTGATTCAGACATATATAGAAATAGTTCTAAAACCTCATACAACAGAAAATGAAAAAAATTTGTTCCCCAGTGAAGTCTGTTATTTTGAGTAATTTATTTTTTTAAAAATTCTCTAACTTTGCTGAAGGTCTTCTATTATGTGGCTAAAGGTAAGTCTTAAAAGCAAGTGGGTGGTGTCTCTTGAGTGGCCTGTGCTTACTTTGGAGTGCCGATTTCTTCTCTTTCCCCTGCACGGTTCAGGCAGGCACAAATCAGCTCTGGCTTCCTTGCTTACCACTTAGCTTTTTCCACCTTTCCTACTCCCATGGGCAAGGCTGCATGGACCCACCAAAAATTCCTGCTTGCACGCTCTGGTGTCTCAAAAATTATAGTTATCTCCAGGTTCAGATTCCCTTGGATTTTCAAATCTACTTCATTTGTTCATCGAAGATGTACGAACCACCTGTTAGATGCCAGGCACTGTTCTGCAAGCTGTAAGGCAGATGGGAAGCTTGCTTTCCAGGAGAGGGAGGCAGAACATAAACCACATGATAAATAAATTACAAAAATATGTCAGGTAGGAATAAGTGCTGTGATTCAAATAAAATGGCAGTAATGGGATAGAGACTGAACAGATGTGGGAGGAGAGAGGGGGGCTACTTTATATAATTGGTTACTCTCTGAGGAGGTGACATTTGAGCTGAGAACAGAATGCCTTAAAACTCTGGTTCAGTCTTTGAATCTTTAAGGTTTTGTTCTTTTGCTTGGCTCTTTGGAATTAATGCTGTTTTAGAAACAAGTTTTTGGTTTTGACCTCTGCCACTCCAGGGTCTTCTGGATCTTTCTGGCTTCCTGTTTTCCAGCTGTGGCCATTCTACCCACTCCTGCACATGTCCTGAGCTTCTGGAGAGGTAAGTTGTGCATTGTATTGGTTTGCTAGGACTGCTGTAACAAGTACCACAAACTGGGTAGCTTAAACGACACAGTGTGTTGCCCAACAGTTCTGAAGGCTGATGTCAAAGACCATGTTGGCAGGGTTGTTTTCTTCTGAGGCTGTGATGGAGAATCTGTTGCAGGCTTCTCCCCCAGCTTCTGGTTGTTTGCTGGCAATCTTTGGCACTTCTGGCTTATAGATGCATTATCACCCAGCTATCTGGTTTTCTCTTTACTTGGTCTCATTCTACCTGTGTGTCTGTATCCAAAATTCCCCTTTTAGTAAGGACACAGTCATAGTAGATTAGGGCCTATCCTAATAACCTTATTTTCACTTGATTACCTTGAGCAGGACCTTATTTCCAAGGAAGGTCATATTCTGGATTACTGGCAGGTACATTTACAATATATCTTTTCTGGGGGACACGATTCCACCCAAAACACCTATTTTCCTGGGTAGCAATGAAACAACATATTTTGTTCTACAAGACTTAACACTTCATTTTCTTGACTTAAGCTCATAAATTTTTAGGTTTTGGTAAATCAACTTTTAAAGGGTGAAAAAATCATAATTAGTATGCAGAAAAGAATGAGTGTGAAAAGGGACACCAATTTGATTTATTGTTGGATTCTGTAAAAGCTAGTTCAGATTATTTCTTTAAGACCCCATGAGGGAGGAATAAGGCATATTTTTGCTCCTGCCACTTTCCCTTTCCTTTTAAAAACACTAATTAGTTGAGAAACATAACCCAGGACTCCAGCACATTTTCCAAAAGCATGGGCCCAAACAGTTCCTGAGATATGAGCCAGTGCCTGGGGGATAAAAGGAATGCTCCCGTCACCTCTGCAGATGTGCAATGTGACCAGCACTTCTATTATTCCCAGCCGGTTTTGAATATTTGGAGACTACATGACATCACATAACTGGTTTTAACATGAAAATCCACACAGTAACCTTAACAACATGGTGGAGGAAGTTCTCAGTTGGGGGAAACAATTTAACCAGTTAAAAGAGAAGAAAGAAAGAAAAATAAAATTTCAGACAAAAGAAAGACAGAGAGAAAAAGAGCTAACTACCAGTCCTTAAGAAATGCTCTTGAAATAGATGAAGAGCTGGCTGTATATATAGTACATCATGATTTAAGTACATCACGAAAAATGTTTGGATCTCAAAGGCTTTCCTCAGAGCTGGTGTATGAGTGAAATTAGAAAAAATAATAATGAAAGCTCCTCATTCTATGGGGAAATACAGAAGCTCAGACATCAATAGGACTAATTGATGAACGAGCCCCAAAGGCCAGAAATACTACCTGGCTGCATTAATTTGGTGAATGATTATCTTGACGCCCAACTTTCTCCCCTTCCTCTTGCTCTTGTAATTATGCTCTAAATAAGCACAAGAAAGGAAGAAATAAAGCGCTATCAGCCCTAGATAATGGCCCTTGAAGGAAGCATTTCATAAACCATTATGTTATACAGCTTGCTAAATTATTATCTCTCCAAATCACAGAGGACTGGCTTGCTCTCCTAGCTTTCTTTTGACGTAAGACTCCTTGGCTGCGGAAGGCATCACACCCATAGAAGTCAAAATCCCTGAATGCTCATAGAAGTAAGTGTTCTGACTCCTCTGCCTCAGAAAGACAAAAAAGCTAATTTTTTCCTTTTAAAATTTTAATTATGAATTCCTTCAAAGAGACTTCATAATTGAACTTGCCCAACAGATTATTTGCATCAAGGACCTAGCAGAAAGCAAAAGGTGTTACTCCTCATGACTTGGCAGTTGAAATCATTTCTCTCTTAAATCTGTAAGAAATTATTTGAACCTCTCTCCTTTTAGTTCAATATACCTTGACATTTTTGAAAAGTTTTTTTAAATCTCTGCATCCAGAAGAATGGGGCCAGCTTGAATGAGGAGGGGTCGGGCTGAGGATGTCTTTGGGTTTACGCTCTTGCTATTCTGATTCACTGCAGAAACAAGTGCACTTCAAATTAGAAAGGAAGATTATAGCTTTCTTCATATCAATGTATTGCCCTAGTTCTAGAAAGTATTCAGAGAATTTTTAAACATCAGTATAATGCTCTCAGGGAAAAATGAAAACGAGGGTAACTTATTATTTTAAATAAATGCTTGGCTTCATTTGTAGTGATCCATCTTGACTGCCTTATATGAGACACATTTTTAAATATGAGCAGAGAAATCACTTATTTAATCAAAAGAGTCTGGGAACCTGGCAATGTGGCCTGGTAGGGCTTCTCCATTGGGAAAGAAAATGCCAGGGTTTTTTATTATAGCTGTGAAAGAGGATGGGAGGAAAGACATTCTACTAATATAATTAGCAGCTGGGAGAATTTTAAAATGATGAGCTGAGTGATACCAAAGAGAGTATTCACTTGGCTCATTATTTGGGGAGGGGAATGATACAAGTATATATTTTTAGCAACCAGTGTATTTGCTATCTAAAATTTACAAAGTCTAAGGAGATATTTCATAGCTTATCACAGAGATTATTTAGGTTATATTTAAGAGAATGTACAATTTTTCTTTTTTCTTTTCTAACTCAAATACTCCTTTATATAATATCAATTTATTGTAATACATAGTAGCCAAATAATGCTGTCAACAAAAGTTCTTTTGTAGGCAATCTTATGGCACTGGGAATCCAGATTGTTAGGCATTGGTTCTGCTTTGTTCCCTCATCTATAAAACAAGAATGGTAATGTCTGATCATACTTAGCAGGGGCACCATGAGAATCAAATGTATTTGAAACCATAATACTTTGTATGCTGAATACTGCTACATGAATGTAAAGCATTATCATTGTTAATATAAAGATGATTAATGAAGACAAATCCAGAGATGATTGCCTATAAAATATTTTATAAGCAATGGTCAGTCAGTGCATCCTGACTATTTTGTCCAAAAGCAGAGTTTTTAACTTAGCTGTTACTCAAAAAAAAAAAAAAAGGTTGACATTTCCAGTTGACTGTTTTCAAAAGAAGTTTCAATTTCATCTTATAATGCCTATAAACTATAAAGGTCTTATACTGCAATATCATACAAATTAAAGAAAATGTCATTATGACTATATTATTAGCACTAATATGATATTGAATTAGAATTTTTTCAAATATAGCTTTAAAATATGAAAAATCCACCAGATTTAAATAACTCTCTCAGTAGCATTTATATAGCCATAATCAACACTCTGTGTACACTAAAATAGCCTGCAATGGCTACACCATGATAATTTTATAAATGTTTAAATCAAAGTCAATACAAGATTCATAATTTTTTTTCTTCATAGACTTGTCAGGGTTGTAATAAACCTATCCAAAATATAATATTGGTCTGACCTGTGGTGGTGCAGTGGATAAAGCGTCGACCTGGAAACACTGAGGTCGCCAGTTCGAAACCCTGGTCAAGGCACATATGGGAGTTGATGCTTCCTGCTCCTCCCCCCTTCTCTCTTTTTCTCTCTCTCTCTCTTCCCCCTCTCCGTCTCTCTATTCCGCTCTCTTCTCTAAAATAAATAAAATTTTTTTTTCAAAATATAATATTATAGAGTATATAATCATTCTATCACTTAACTAAGGGACTTCTCAATGTTTACCATGAAAATTGGCTAGAGGAATTGTTCTAGAAATGCACCCAAAGGAAAGCCTGGGTGACAATGATAGTTCTGTTTGTCAGAGTACTTTTTTAAATATGCCCCTTTGTTTCAGAAATCTGTGGTTTTGTATATAACCTTCTTAAATGAGTACCTGATGGCAGATGAAAATGCTCTTTGTTTCATTCTCATCCTTAGTCATCTGTGTTGGTTCTTCACAGGCATTACCTCTGCCAGTGCTCAGCAGCTCTGCCCAGAAGCTGTTCACCAAACACTTTCCCAGCTTCACCCTCACCAGACATGTTCTGATGCTTGAGATATCTATTTCTCTGCATTCCCTCCTTCTTACATTTTTCTTTTTGCTAAAGGTTTCTGTTTTCCTGAATGGTTTGAAAGCCAGCATGCCAGTCCTCATCCTACGGATGCCTTCAACTCTTCACCACAATCAACCTTATATGGCTCTTGAATCTACTTGAGGCTACACGGGCCTCCTCTAACTTGGGCAGAGATCACAATACTAATCTCCCCCAAGACCTTTGCAGTTCAATTCTTATTCTTGTGTCATTTCCATTCTCTCTCCACTGCATAAGTTCTCCACTATTGTCCACCATCTTTACTCTTACTCCTGAGCCTACGGCTAGTGTGAAGTAAGGTTCATTATAAGAGAGACTAAGACATTTTGGTTTCCTGGATGAAGAATAGAATTGACAATCAACAGAAAAGGATTCAAGTTATAGCTTTATTATAAAATCTTCTGGGGAACTTTTTCCCCGTAAAAATCCCTCTTAGTTCTAAACTTGCGTTAAGCCTCACTGATTGGAATTCCTCCCACTAGCCCAAGTTTTCTCAACCCCCTGGATGAAGGGCTCTTTGCGTTTGGCATTTTCAGTCTCCTCCGCATTCCCATGGGCATCTCCAGAAGTGTTTCTCGGCCTTTGCTCAGAAAAGCAGTAAGAATTACACCAGAGTGTAAAAAACCAGAAAAACAGTAAGAATCACACTAAAAGTGACCCTGGCATCACTTTCAGTTATACCATATTTTTCTCCTTCATTTCCTCTGAAGAATCCCTAAATGAGCATATTCTCCTGGTTTTCTTCATTCCCTCACCTATTTACAATTGCAATCTGTCAGCATGACACATGATGTCATTCTGAGTAAAGCCATTAGACTTCCCAGGCCACGCCTCCCTGCTCTCACCTGCTCTACATACTTGGCCACTCCCTTCTTTTAACTCTTGCCCAGAATACCTTCCCATTGCACTCTCATGTTGCAGTTGGACTTTTCTGGTGGACCTTTGTCTTTTCTTCTCTTCACCCCTTCATTGCCCGCTCTTCACGTTCTATAAACTTTTTAACAATGTTCATGAGAAAGGTAGATCAGAGACCAATGAGCTTTTTCTATCCTTACACTGCTCACAAAAATTAGGGGATATTTTATCACTTCCCATTCATTTTAAAATACCCCCTAACTTTTTTGAGCAGTATATTTGAGCACTCCTTTCTCTCAGACAGGGAAAATTGTAAGATTAGACCAAAACAGGGAGACATTTACCTTTCTTCTGCTTTTTGGCTATTATTTTTTCCTTGTAGAAAATATATTTCTAAATACAAGATTTTGAGTCCAATTTCTTAAACTAAGAAGTTTGTATAATAGACAAAATTATTATCAGGTATGTAGGACAGGTTTTGTTAATGACAACAAAAGGTAAACAATGCTTCTGTGCTTTTTGTTCATCTACATGTCTGAGAGTTTTACTTTTATTTGTATCTGAGATGTCAGGCTGTCTCTGGAACTGTTGAAATGTTTTAAAGTCTCATTCAAAGAATGGTTTTACTTGGCCTATTAGAGATGACTTTCCATGAAATTCTGAGGTTATTTTTGTTTGTTTGTTTAATGACTAGGTTTTAATAGTCATTTTCCACCCCAGTAAATCCTAGACAGATAGTACAGGTGACTTTTCTAAAAGATTTCAAGCTATTTGCTTTCCCTTATTATATAATTTAAAAACCCATCAGACTGAAAGTTTTGCAAAAGAAGAATTTAGGAAATGTCTCTAAGTATACTTGAAAACAGCTCTATTGTGAAAAGACATAGCCTTCTTGCCTTGCCTTCTTTCCAAGAAACATATGAAACCACATAAATGTGAAACCATCAGATCAGAGGGAGAAAAATCTCTCTTTCCATTCTCTACCATGTCTCTTCAGTCAAAAGTGTAACCATGTTCATGAGTGGGTAGATTATTAAGGCACATCATTATTATGCTTTGTTAAATCAGGATTGTGACATTCAGTAACTAATTATTTTAAAATATTTTTATGTTTTTCAATTAATTTAAACTAAAAATCTAAAGAAACAAAACAAAAGAGCTCACCCATCTCTCCTACACACCAAGCACAGCTTCTGGCACCACTTATCTGTTCTCTATGTCTATAAATTTTATTAAAATTTTTTTTAAATTCCATATATAAGAGAAATCATGTAGTATTTATCTTTATCTATCTGACTTATTTCACTTAGCATAATACCCTCAAGGTCCATCCATGTTGTCACAAACGGCAAGATTTCATTCTTTATTATGGCTGAATAATATTCCATTTTACATGTATACATGTGTAAACATACATACAACCCCCGTTTCTTTATCCATTCATCCATCAGTGGATATTTAGGCTTCTTCCACATCTTACTTATTGTCAATAATAGTACAGCGAATATATACTATGGAATACTACTCAGCCATAAGAAACGATGACATCGGATCATTTATAACAAAATGGATGTACCTTGATAACATTATACGGAGTGAAATAAGTAAATCAGAAAAAAAGAAAAACTGAGAACAGCACGATTACATATATAGGTGGGACATGAAAGTGAGGGTATGGACATGGACAAGAGAGTAGTGGTTATGGGATGGGGGGAGGGAGGGAAGAGTGGGATAGGGAGGAGGGGAGGGACGCAGGGAAAACCAGATTGAAGGTGACAGAGGACAATTTGACTTTTGGTGATGGGTATGCAACACAATTGAATGATAAGATAACCTGGAGATGTTTTCATTGTACATATGTACCCTGATTTATTGATGTCACCCCATTAGAATTAATAAAAATAAAATATATATATAATAAAAAAAAAAAAATAATAGTACAGCGAACATGAGGATACATAGATCTTTTTGAGATAGTGCTTTCCTTTTCTTCAAATAAGTGCCCAGCAATGAAATTGATGAATCATATAGTAATCCTATTTTTAAGTTTTGAGGAACCAACATACTGTTTTCCAAGTGATTGTACCAATTTATATTTCCACCAACAGTGCACAACGGTTCTCTTTTCTCCATATCTTCACTGACACTTGTTATTTCTAGTCTTTTTAAATAATAGCCATTCTAACTGGTATGAGGTAAGATCTCACTGTGGCTTTGATTTGCATTTCCCTAATGAGAAATGATATAGAGCATCTTTCTTTTTTTGACAGAAACAGAGAGACAGTCAGAGAGAGGAATAGATAGAGACAAACAGACAGAAAGAGAGATGAGAAGCATCATTTCTTCACTGTAGCACCTTTAGTGCTTTCTCATATGTACCTTGACCAGGGAGCTACAGCAGAGCGAGTGCCCCCTTGCTCAAGCCAGCAACCTTGGGCTTCACCCAGCTACCTTGGGCTTCAAGCCAGTGACCGTTGGGCTCAAGCTAGCTATCATGGGGTCATGTCTATGATCCCATGCTCAAACCAGCAACAACATGCTCAAGCAGCATGAACCTGCACTCAAGCCAGCAATCTCAGGTTTTGAACCTGGGTCCTCTGCATCCCAGGCTGACACTCTATCCACTGTGCCACCACCTGGTCAGGCTTGACGTTTTAATTATAATATGACTTGGTGTGGATCTCTTTGGGTTCCTCTTATTTGGAGCATTCTGGGTTTTCTGGATCTGGATGTCTGTTTCCTTCTGCAATTTAGTGATGTTTTTAACCA
Organism: Rhynchonycteris naso; assembly: GCA_037038555.1. NCBI lineage: Eukaryota > Metazoa > Chordata > Mammalia > Chiroptera > Emballonuridae > Rhynchonycteris > Rhynchonycteris naso. The sequence goes on from CM072997.1 coordinate 67,207,800, forward strand.
TTATTCTTTCACATACAATTTCTGTTCCTTTCTTTCCTCCTTCTGGGTTTCTTATGATAGTCTTTTAATATGCCATAGTCCCTTAGGCTATTTTCAGTTTTTCATTCTTTTTTTTTCCTTTTTGTTTCTCTGATTATGTGAGTTCAACAGCCTTGTCTTCAAACTGACTTATCCTTTCTTCTGCTTCATTTAGTTTAATAATGAACCACTCTAACATATTTTTCAGTTCAGTTATTGTATTCTTTAGTTCTGTTATGTCTATTTGGTACTTTCTTTTATTTTCCATCTCTTTGTTAAAGATGTCACTGTGTTCATCCATTCTACTCCCCAGTTCAATGAGCATCTTTATGACCATTAATTTACAGTCTTTATCAGGAAAACTACTTATCTATATTTTAAGTATTTTTTCTAAATTTTTATCTTTTTGTGTGTTTGTTTGTTTTCATTTGGAACACATTTTTGTTTCTTCATTTTGCTTGACTCTCTGTGTTTCCATAAAATAGATAAAAATAATTACCTTTTTAAGCCTGACCTGGCAGTGGCGCAGTGGATAGAGCATCGGACTGGGATGCAGAGAACCCAGGTTCGAGACCCTGAGGTTGCCAGCTTGAGTGCGGGCCCATCTGATTTGAGCAAAAGTTCGCCAGCTTGGACCCAAGGTCACTGGCTCGAGCAAGGGGTTGCTCGATCTGCTGAAGGCCCACGGTCAAGGCACATATGAGAAAGCAATCAATGAACAACTAAGGTATCGCAACAAAAAACTGATGATTGATGCTTCTCATCTCTCTCCGTTCCTGTCTGTCTGACCCTGTCTATCCCTCTCTCTCTCTCTTTCTGTGCCCGTAAACAAACAAACAAACAAACAAACAAACTACCTTTTTAAGTCTTCATGGAATGGCCTCCAACAGGAGTTGAATCTTGTTGTTCAACCCTGCCTCAGTTCATGGTTGTCTCTTAAACATCTGTTCTGTGCTTTGAAATATTATTTTTAAAGATTAGTTTCTATTTAACCAAAAATTATTCTTTGCTAGGACTATATAAAGTGCTTTAGAAATAACTACTTGTACATATGATTTACATATTTAGAGGATACATCATTTTTTCCACTACTTCTACCCACATCCATGATGTTCTTTATAGTTTACATTTAATCTCACTAACAATTATAAGATATAGGCATCCTTGTTTTCATTTTATAGAAGAGGAAATTGAAGCCCAAAGTGAATAAGCAATTTGCCCCTGAGTTGTTAAACCTGGATTTTTAACACAGTTCTGTTAAACTGTAATGTGTGCGTTTGTCTATACACTGTATTCTGTATTTCATTTCTAATATGGTAGTCAGATTAAATTTTTTTGTTTCTCTTATTTCCTTTAATTACCTGTGGAGTAATAGGAGAGGTAGGGAAGATGGACTCATAGCTGCTATAAATATTACTATTACTATGAATCAAGGATCTTTCTGGTCCTAAGATCCTTAGTTTCATAACTTGAATGTGTCAGTCATTACTTTTTAATGAGAACTGGAGAAAGGATTAAGAACTAATCTCCATTCACAAGACTACTTCTTTCATATTAAGATATCTAAAATAACCAAACCAATAATGTGCATAGAGTTCATGCAATTACAAGTCAAAAAGAAATAGTTGTTCTTAAAGAATATTTTAATTAAACCCTGAAGGCCAGATAAGCTATCATCTCTATCATAATGAAGCAGTCATTTTGTCTGGGGAAGAGTGTTAAGACTTGGTATCTACTCTAGTCAAGTAAATTGTCCATTTATGACAGATAAGGCAGGTTAGCTAACTGATTTCCCAATCCAATCCCACTTTGGCTTTTCTTCCAAGAAACTTGCCAGTTATGAAAGAAGCTGAAGTCCAAAACTAAATTTTTCAGGCACCTTTACAACTAAGAAACAGACATATGATCTAGTTTCCATCAATAAGATGCCTTTGGGCAAGATGTAGACACAGGAGTGAGCAACACAAGACAGAAGTGGCTTTCTGATAATTCAGATTGACCAGAAAGAACCCACAGTGATAAAGATGTCTGATTCTTCTGGAATCACTGTGATGGAATTTCTAGCTTCCAAATGTGAACATTATAGGTGTGAGTAGAGGCAGTAGAAGCAATGATGTATCCTCTAAAACAGCTCCAAGGAATTGTCAGGCACTGTTTGGGCTGTGTTGTTCATGGCCATGCTATTCTAGCCAGTTAGTAACCAACCTAGAGCTTGTCCTCCCAGAAATTCTCTGAATTACCTAATTCAACAAATTTCTTTCTCCTTAACCTGGTGAGGTACATCCTGTTGTTTGCAACAAAGAACCCCAAGCCACACACCAGTCTTTCTACTTCTTTAAATATAAAATGAAGTGATAATAATCTAGTTTTCCTGTTGTTCGTGAGGTTACATGGCAAATTTTACAATGACATATAGAAGTTAATATCTGTTATCATTAATTGATGGCCACTTAAGCATTGCTTGAGAGAACCACCAACTACCATGAAATAAATAAATAAATAGCCCCAGCTGTACTCATCTTGGAAAACGCTACATCACGTTCAACCTATTGAATTTTTGCTATGTTGGTTAAAATGCATAGCACGTGTCTTTTGACTAAATGTCACATGGTCTTCTTGTAGTTGTCTCATTTAGGGCAAGATGCGCTGGATAACAAGTAGTTATCTCTTTCAGAGAACTCTTGTGCTCCTTTCTCCTAGGTGAATGCACTGAAAATGAAGCAGCCTTTGTTTAAAAATCAGCTACCATAAATACACTCTCAGAAACTGCTGAACATTCATTGGTTCTTTTTCCAGGATTTGTTTATTTTATTTACAGAATTACATATGTCATCATACCTGTGCCTAATCTTGAGTCTAGAGATATACTGACAACTTATTTTTCTCTGTACTATTTTTTGTACTGAAAATTAACCATTATGCTTTTGTTTTAACTTATTCATTCATTATATTTGACAATCCCACAATTAACACTTATTTATAAATGTTATATGTAAGCATATAAACTAAAATGCAAAGTCTCTACATTTAAGGAACTTATATCTATATTACTATAATCTTTGTTGGAAGAAATAAGAAATAATTAGAGGTATGCAACTATAACTGAAATATTTAACTTTTAATGGGAATGATTGTGCTAAATTCATGGAAAAAATAAAATTTGAGTTTGATCTCAAATTTAAAAGGATGAACAGAGAAGTCTCAATAGCAAACAATTAATTGTGGGGAGAGACAATCACTGGTAAGAGGAAAGCATTTGCAAAGAAACAAAGGTGTTATTTTATTGATTTGGAGTTTAGAGAACTGTTCAGTTTGGCAGAGTGTTGGATTCATCGTAGAGTACAGTAAAAATTGAGAATGCAAAGGGAGTCATTGCTCATGAGTATATTTTTTTCTCCACCATATTTTCATCATTTTTTATCTTCAATATATTTTTATAATTTTACTGTCATGTTTGTATTTTAGGTTGATTGTTTCCTTATGTACTATGAAAAGACCCCTCAATAATATATTAGTTTCTTCAACTGGTTTTAACTGTGTTTCTTTGATAGACTGTAACTTTCATAAAGAAAAAGATTTTATCTGGCTTTATCACAATTTTATTATTCTCATTATTATGTCTATCTTTAGCACTGTGCTTAAGCATAAAAGCATAATGCAAAAAATATTTTAGTTGATGAAAAAATAATTGTTGAGTAAATGTCTTCCAGATAGCCATAAACAGAAAGCCAACCGTAGCATCAACAAGAGCCCTTTTCTGAGATATCACAGGTGGCAGAACCTATTCTAGAGCAAGTACTTATGTGACATGCTAGAACGATACACTGAAAGGTGTTCTGTAGTTTGAGTGTATGATACCTTCTTCCATGCCTAGCCCTTCTCACTATGCCATTCAACTCAAATTTCAGCCTCTGATTTAAGTCCTGAATTCATGACTTTGTTATAATGTTTCTAAATTAAAAGTAAGTTTTCTGAATAAAAGATGAAGTTTCTGTTGACAATAAACACACACACACACACACACACACATGCAGCACTAATAAAAGAGAAATTCAGAAAAAAGAATGTAGAATCTGAACCAAGTTGTCAACTGTCAAAACCTTGAATTATTCTTTTTTTAATTTATTTTTATTTTTTAATTTTTTATATATTTTTTTATTTTTATTAACTTTAATGGGGTGACCTTGACCTTGAATTATTCTTCCTAAATATCTTTCTGAAATAATGTTTAAATAAGTTATCTAGCTTGCTGTTGTGGTGGGTCTTTTTTGACTCCATCTATTCTGTCTACTTATAGCACTAACATGTGTAAATCGGATCTCCAAGGAGTGATAAAGTGATGCAAACAGTACTTTTCACTTTGGGTTACCATAGACACAGTCATTATTTTCAATAGCTATGGTACTGTGTTCTTCTATGAACTCCCCTAACAAGATGTTTCACCTCATGTTATATCAAAGCTACTGATAAGAGTATCTACCTTGAAAAGTTTGAAGCCAATACAACTTCATTGCCAAAACTGTCCTTCCAGGAAATTATCTTCAGAACTACTTTAGGTTGGTTTTAATATACTTGGACATTCTATAGAGACCATATTCAAGAGGATAATTTGCATTTTGAGATAATAGGAATGGGATGAAGAATAACCCTCTAGTAACTAGAAAGTTTTCAAGGCATAAAGCACAATAGCAACAATGGGTTTCATAGTTCCCTGAGCATATGTCAGTCCAAAAGGCTAAAAGAAAGTGTAGATGCTTCTGAGTCCCTAGGGAGCTCTAGGGCTCTTGTCAGAAATCAAGATTATTATTTTTTTCTTCTACTTGGGTCATAGAGTTAAGCAAATAATCATATGCCCAGGAGGAGTAAGTATTCATGTGGTCTGAAACAAGTTTTTCAAAGTGCTACCTTAAAGGTGGATTATATTTCCAGATCTTTATTATATGGGTGTGAGACGTGAATGGGTGGAAACATTGGGTTAACCAAAGTTCTTCAGGTTTGTTAACTAAGGTTCTTCAGGTTTGTTTTTATAACTGTATTGTCATGTTTGTGTTCTAGGACTTCTCAGAGCCTTTAATATGACCTACTCTTTTGAATATCTCAAAATTGAAATATAACAGGGCTTGCAGAATTTTGTTATTAGTAACAGCTTTTTAGGAACACAGTTTGGGATACCATGCCCTATTGGATAGTTAACATGCTCCATTACTTCCCTTTTGGAGTTATAAATTACTATCATGGCTTTTTTTTTTGGTATTGTATTTTTTGTTTCTTAAAAAAGTGATCTAAAATTGCAGATTGGTCACAGTCTCTTGATTACTCTGAGGTAAACATAGTCCTATTAGAGTATCTATTTTAAAAAACCTCTTGTAAGTCTAGTATCTTACTACCATAATTTTCTTTTCTTTTTATAACAGTGTATTTTAAGAATTTATTGCTTTTGAGAAAGTTTTTGTTTTGGTAGTACGAAAACAATGCATACTTAAGACAGAACATTAGAGGATCAAATAAGCAAAACGAAGAAAATAAAAATCAAACAGATATAAGCACTGTTGACAAGTAGATGTAGATCTTTTCATATTTGCATTTTATATATTTTAATTCATAAATATAGGATTATATCGTATGGACAATTTAATGTACTCTTTCTTCCCACTTAGTAAGCATCATCAACACCTTTGCATGCTATTCCCTACTTTCCTGTCACTTTATTTTCAATCACTGCCATATTTCTTGTCTGTGACCATTTCTCTACTGTTGGATATTTAGTCTAACAGGCTCCCTGCTGTTCCCAAGAAAATTCTCAGAGAGTCTCATGATGTTCTGAATATCAGGACAGATGACAGTGTTTTTGGTTCTATGAAGCCTTGTCCTAGAAACTTCAAATGTCTCAATTGCAGTGTTATAAAATAAAGGCACTGACAATGATCTGCTGCCTGGATTCCCTAAAGTCATACTCATGGTGCTACTGATAGCTATAACGTCCCAAGCTGACTCATCAATCTGTAACTACAACTTATTCCTGGGCCACTAATACTGATATTTCAAAGAAGCAGTACAAGCAACTGAAACCTACAATTTATGGGTCAAATCCACAGAATGGGACTAAGTCAGCTCTTCTGGTTCTTGGTATGAGAATGGTACGGGATCCGGGGGCCTTTAGAACAGGCAGTTCCCTGTTCTGTGTGAAGTGTACCAGCCTATATATCTCAGAGCTGGTTCTGGAATGAATGGTCACATCACTTATACCACAGTATCTTCAGCACCATAGGAGTAGTTATTAAGAGGCTGAAATCAGTACATGCTGGTAGTTGGTTTGATGAGCCAGCTCCTCTAATGATTTTAGCTGACTGCCAAGTACTGAGAATCACTATCAGGAGAGTCACCATAGAAGTTCTGGGCATCTGGTCAGGTGCGACACAAGGGAGCGTGGTGGGCTGAATTTCCTGGGTCTAAATGGAGCTCTACCGCAGACATGCGGCTTTGTGAGGATTAAGATATTAATTGCCTTCCATCCTAGCTTCTCTAACTGTAAAGCAACCTGAAGTAATATTTCATATAAAGGAAGCCAGCTTGGATTAGAAGTAGCTTGTCTATCTATGTGAGTGAAATGTTTATGAAAATTTGAAGCTACACACTTTTATTTTTTAATTCAAAGATGTTAGATTTTGTCAGTCATTTTGAATAGCCCTTGCTAAAAGAATTGTACCTGGAGACAGTAGTGTGAGTTGCCAGAGACCTTGAGCTCAAATTCTGCCATTTACTGGCTGTTTCACTGCTCTGCAATTGTTTCCTCAGACGGAAAACAGAAAGCATGTGCCTACTTCAGACTCATGAAGAGGAAATGGAACAAGTAGTAGGAAAGTAGTCTTGTTTTCATGAAGGATTAATAAATACTATTATTACTACTTTTAACATTTAAAGAAAATTAGAACTGCATTTAAATATTTGATACAATTTTTGATCAGTAAGAATGCTATTATTGTCTTTATTCCATGCAGGCACTGTATTAGTTACTCAGGGTAGAATGTTGAATACCATACTGTCTCTAGGGAGGTGAAGCCTAGAGAGTGGTCACCTTCATTTTAACTCAATTAGTGTTGTAAGTAATGAAATAAATGACATCAAAGTATGTCTGAGATGTTGCGAAGATGCTCAGTAGAGACAGGTGTAGGGAAGACTTGCTGGAGTTATGTGGCAGGGGCGGTGGATTTTCACTTGCCGGTCATCAGCATGGGTTAGCAAGGTGCGGTAGTTGGGCCTTTTCTCTTGAGCTTTCAATTCAAGCTTAATGGAGGGAACTGGAGAGACCTCAAGTGTTTGTGTTTTGTTGTGACCATTCCTTTCATTGTCTTAAAGAAGATGTGATAAAACAAGCCCCTACTATTCTCTGTACAAAGTAACTTTTGTAATACTATGTATCTTTACAATAGCCTAGTTCAGGGAATAAACTTTAATTCATTTGATTTTCTTTTTTTTCAGGTTCCTTAAAATTTAACACCAAGTCACATATTATTCAAACATTTAAAACCCGGACCAAGTCAAGACAAGAGTTTCTGTCATTTAATCAAGCAAAAACAAGAAAAACAAAACAAAACAATTTTAAAGGATACATGTTATGGCAGGGAAAATTACTTAAATAAACTCTCCTCCCATTCTTCTTTTTGGCAGTTTACCATGTTTTTCCTTCTCTCTGAGATAGTCTCTTGGCAGCAAATACAGAAACCCAAAATCTGTACTCACTGTAATCATTTGGATTTCTTGCCTTTTTTTTAAATATTGTATTAATTTTAATTTATTGTGTCAACATGAATTCAAGTGTCCCACTCAATGTAACTCCCTCCCTCATTACCCCCCCCCCTTCCCTTTGGGATTTGCTGTCCTATTATCAGTATCTCTGTGTTATGTATATATAATTTCTCTAATCCCTTCACCTTCTCTGATCCCAACCCCTCCTCACCCTTCCCTCTGACAGCTGTCCCTTTGCTTCCTGTGACCCCGCATCTGCCTCTATTCCATTCCTCAATTCACTTTGTTCATTAAATGGCATGGATGGACTTGGAGATTATTATGCTAAGTGAAATAAGCCAGGCAGAGAAAGACAAATATCATATGGATCTCTTGTCTTTGTCTGGGGCATTTTACTTGCCTAATTAAGAACATGGCTTCAGTGGCTGTTGGTTAAAATACAGCCCGGTATTGCTTTTCCCCGTTAGAAAAAGTAGAAGCCTGGCTGGGACCTTTGTTCCCCATTAGGTGGCTGATGTGGTTCATTTGCACATTTTGCAGAAGCTGCTCAGGCAAGTGTGGCAATGCCACTGTGGACAGGCTTAGTAATTGGACACAGTGAAAGAGTATTCAAGTAACCTCCATTCCCTGGGGAATTTGCCAACCTGGAGACTTAATCACATTGTCTTTCTTATCCTTAAGGCACTATCTCAAATATTTGGTTTCCATTCAGACAAGTGGCTCCTAATGATCAAATGTCAGAAGTGAATGAACCACAAAAGCCAACCTTCTTGTCTTAAGGGTGAAGACCTTGAGCAGATCCATACTGTGTTCTAACAATAGATTGAGGAGATTGCGCTGGAGTAGCACTTTTAAAAATGAAAATGTTGATGTGTGTGTGTGTGTGAGAGAGAGAGAGAGAGAGAGAAATGGACTTGCTGCTCCAACCATTCACACATTCATCAGCTGATTCCTGCATGCGCCCTGACTGGGGATAGAACCCTCAACCCCCTGGTGAATCAGGATGACTTAAAAAAAAGCTGTTCATGGAGCTTGTGAGTATGACAGGTTTATCAAGTTGTTATTCTTAGCGAAATGACTGGCAGTATGTAAGGCAGTGGTTTATCCATTCTTAAAAGGCACCCTTGACTTATCAGCATGAAATATCTTCAGGATCTTTGTGAATTTCACATAAGGGACTGAATTTCCTCAAGATCCTCACTGTATGATTTGCAAGAGTCATTGGTGCCTCCCTTTTTGTTGTTAATTTCCTTGTCTGGGAGTTTTGAATTTGTAACCTCTGTAAGGAGACATGACCAACTGCCATATAATTTAACCTCTGAGCTGTGAACTTGGAGGAAGTATATTTCAAGGACAAACAAGCCAAGGAGGGAAACAGGATCAGTTTATTTCCAATTTTCACAGACAAAGTGGGCAAGAATCTAAATTCTGGCAGGAGACTACTTTAGGTGCCAAGCTGCTCCTGTCATTTGCATAATGTATAATCTAAGGTGTTGATTCATCTCTGATAGACAGGCATGGTTAGTGAGGGGAGGCAAAATTATGCATCACCCCTCTGTTTGCCCCTTAAGAAAACAATCACATTCCTTCTCTCCATCAACTCCATGGAGACAGAGACCTTTCTGCTCCACTGACCTTGCCTCTTGTCACCACCTAGCAAACTGACTAATGGTGCCAGCTCTTCCCCTGTCGCTTCCTCTGATGCTGCTGAATGTAGCTGTTCCTCTCCACAAGGAAAGGAACCCTTATAAATGTTTCCAGCTGGTTTGGATGCATTTTTAAATTTGTATATTTTTTAAAAAGTTGCATCCCACCCCTAAGTGAGATTTACACTTTGAAGACTATGGTGGAACATAGATGTTCAAAAAGTGCTGTGATGTTAAAATTGAACCATCTGATGGTAATTCATTTGCAGATTAACTGATTTTAATGGGGTAATTGTTGAAGGTAGATGTCTGGCATAGAATTTTTGTTTTAGAGACTAGACATATACTGTATCTGTTTGCATGCTTATGCAGGAAATGCCTTTAACAAATGGTTCCTCTCATTTTAATAAAAATTTTAATGTTAAATATTTAGTGAAATTTGTATTTTTAAATATACAATGGACAGCCTGACTCTTAAAATATTCCCATCTATAAAGTAATGGTGTTGTTTAGTACATTCTTTGGAGAGAATCAAGGGTGAGAGGTTTTTATATCCCTTCTGCCATACACATTTTCTAAGTATTTACATAAACACTTATTATAAACATTTTCTCTAATTCTTTTTCTTTTAATTCTTTTTATTTTATTCATTTTAGAGAGGAGACACAGAGAGGGAGTAAGAGTGAGAGAATGAGAGAGAGAAAGGGGGGAGGAGCTGGAAACATCAACTCCCATATGTGCCTTGACCAGACCAGTGCAGGGTTTTGAACTGGCGACCTCAGTGTTCCCAGGTCGAGGCTTTATCCACTGAACCACCACAGGTCAGGCAACATTTTCTCTAATTCTTGAATAATAATCCTCCATTTTAGCAACGAGAAAACTGAGACCCCGAGTACTTAAGAAACTTTTCCAATTCCTTGTCATTGAACAACATGAAATTGCCATTTATACAGCTTTAAAATGGTTTAACATCAACAGCTTTACTGGCTCAATCCAACAGCTATTCAGGAGGACCAGTATCTAAACTCAAGTCAACCAGGATCAAAGTCAGCCTTCCTTCCATTATTTCATGCTGTTACTTTGTTTGTTTATATTCTTGTGTTGTGCCAAATATCTAGCGTTATATGCATTACACACTTAATATAATATGTGGTTACTGGCTTTTTAAAAATGAATTTAGAGGAAGCAACAAAGAGATACATTATGTAGCCATTCAGCAAAGTATTAGGTATCTCTGTTTCACTGCTGTAAATCTGGGTGGTCATAAGGTACTATTAGTTACTATCTCTTCAATTATTAATTCTGAAAAAAATAAATGCAACAGAGGAGATGGCAAGATGGCGATGGAGTAGGCGTATGTACCAACTTCCACCTCCCAGAACCAAAGTGGATTACAACTTAATTTTAAGAACCATCATCTGGAAAAACCAATTTTGGACTAAACTAAGAGGACTCTTTAACCAAGGAACACCGAAGAAGCCACACTGAGACTGGTAGGAAAAGCAGAAATGCGGAGAGGGCTGCTCAGCTTCTGGGAACCAATGGCAGCCCAGAGAGACTTGCGTGGTGGGAAGTGAGTTTAGCAAAGAGGGAGGGTCCTGAGCCCCAGGAACAAAGCTCCAGCCTGTAGCCCCAGAGCCTAGAAGAAGTATATGAACACTATTTAGCTGTGAAACAAGTCAGGATACTGTTTGTGAGAAAGTGACAGATTTCTCACACAGGATTCTTCTTAAAGGAACCGTGCAGAAAACCTCTTTCACAACCACTCACCAGGGGCTCCAGGGGACAGAGAGAGAGGAGAGGACCAGAGTAGCAGGAAGAGAGTGTAATCTAGGAGGCACAAGCAGAAACACTTTGAGGGAGAGCCACCCTAACCCCTGGGCTGAGTTACTTTCCAAATCTGAAGTGAATATTTCCCCTGGAACCAGCAATACAGGCAAAGGGAAGCAGGACACCAGCCAAACAAGCACTTCTGTGGCACTCAGAGCAGAGTAGCTTAGAAGGAGGGGGCCGTAAGGAATACAGTATTGAGTGCTAGGGTCTGAGCTGCAGTGCCCATACCCAAACTGCTGAGGACTCTCAGAGGGCGGACAGTGCTGGGACACAGAGGCACAGTCTGGTTGGAGGGGGCGAAAGCTAAGTCAGCCACGACTGAGGCCCTGTGTGAGCTCAGTCTTGTCTGGTAGGTGTGAGAGGGGCACACGAAAGTGGTCCTGCTGGCTGCAGAACTGCCTGCAATCTAGCCCACAGGGGAAAGGCAAAAGCCTGCGAACTCCAGAGACCCCTGGCTGAATGACGGCACGTACCTCCCTGGCCTGTGGAGCCCGGGCTTGCAGCTGGACGGGCGAGCGCAACTATGCTCGTGGGGGGCGAGGCGAAATCCCGGGAACAGGCGGATACCTGCGGCTGAGCGCAGGCATGCAGCCTTGTCCCCGGTGCCGAGGCTTGGGGCCCCAGCCCTGGGCGCATGCACAGCCCCACCAGCAGGGGAGGGGCAAAGACCGAGGCTTGTAGACCCAGGCACTTGATCACAGCCCCTTCCATGGAGGAGAGGCGAAAACTGCAGGAACAGCCTCAGCTGGCCGGTGCCAGCAACACCCATACCCGAATGCCCAAGGCAGTAGCAGAGGTGATGGAGGTCCTGCAGACAGACCATACCTAGGGAACACAGAGGCCACACCGTTTGGACTATATTACCCAAAGCAATTTATAAATTCAATGCAATACCAATTAAAATACCAATGACATACTTCAAAGATATAGAACACATATTCCAAAAATTTATATGGAACCAAAAAAGAACATGAATAGCCTCAGCCATCTTGAAAAGGAAGAATAAAGTGGAAGGTATCACACTTCCTGATATCAAGTTATACTACAAGGCCATTGTACTCAAAACAGCTTGGTACTGGCATAAGAACAGGCATATAATCAATGGAACAGAACAGAGAACCCAGAAATAAACCCACACCTTTATGGACAACTGGTATTTGACAAAGGAGGTAAAAGCATACAATGGAGTAAAGACAGCCTCTTTAACAAATGATGTTGGGAAAACTGGACAGCTACCTGCAAAAAAATGAAACTAGACCACCAACTTATACCATTCACAAAAATAAACTCAAAATGAATAAAAGACTTAAATGTCAGCCGTGAAACCATAAGCATCTTAGAAGAAAACATAGGCAGTAAGTTACCGACATGTCTCACAGCAATATATTTGCTGATTTATCTCCTCGGGCAAGTAAAATAAAAGACAGAATAAACAAATGGGACTATATCAAACTAAAAAGCTTTTGCATAGCTAAAGACAATAAGAACAGAATAAAAAGACAAACCACACAATGAGAGAACATATTTGACATTATGTCTGATAAGGGGTTAATAACCAAAATTTATAAAGGACTTGTAAAACTCAATTCCAGAAAGATAAACAATCCAATAAAAAATGGGCAAAAGAAATGAATAGACACTTCTCCAAAGAGGACATACAGATGGCCAATAGATAAAAAAATGTTCAAATCACTAGTCATTAGAGAAATGCAAATTAAAACCACAATGAGATATCACCTCACACCAGTCAGAATAATGCTCATTAACAAAACAACACATGATAGGTGCTGGCAAGGATGTGGAGAAAGGGGAATCCTCCTGCACTGCTGGTGGGAATGCAGACTAGTGCAGCCACTGTGGAAAAACAGTATGGAGATTCCTCAAAAAATTAAAAATGGAACTGCCTTTTGACCCAGCTGTCCCACGTTTAGGAATATACTCCAAGAACACCACAGCACTGTTTCAAAAGGAGAAATGCACCCCCATGTTTATGGCAGCATTGTTCACAATAGCGAAGATCTGGATACAGCCCAAGTGTTCATCAGTAGATGAGTGGATTAAAAAGCAGTGGTACATAGATACAATGGAATACTACATGGCCGTGAAAAAGAAGGAAATCTTATCTTTTGCGACAACATGGATGGACTTGGAAACTATTTTGTTAAGTGAAATAAGCCAGGCAGAAAAAGAAAAATATTATATGACCTCACTCATTTGAGGAATCCAAATGAACTGAGGAATGGAATTGAGACAGAGGAGAGATCAAAGGGACCAGAGGAAAAGAGGACGGAGGGAAAGGGGAAGATAGGATGGGATAAACCTGAAGGGAAGTGGGGAGGGCGCTATGTGGAAGGGGGCAAGGGGGATGTTGAGAGAAATATGGGGGACGGGGGATGCATTCCGGGCAACACTAGAATCTATGTAAACACAATAAATTAAAATCAATTAAAAATATAAAAAATTGAAAGAAATGCAACAGACATAAGCACTAAGATTGTGCTAAGTGATAGCACATACTTATCGAGACTTTTTAAAACAAAAAAAGAGTGAATAAAAAAAGTTAGTCTACATCTCCAAAAAAAATCATTAATTATTCTGCTTTCTACATATGTACAATTTCCCAATGTCCAACTAGCCATCACTCCTAATGGGTTCCTTATAGAACAGGTGAAGTGCTGCCTCTCTGATCTCTCTTCCTCCTGTGTTTTCTCCTGCTAGCCAGGTTTAGCAATTTCACAGGTTTTATAAAATGACTGAAAAAGCACTTAGGTAATCTGTCTTCAAAATATTTCTTCCCCCTTTTATTCTCACTCAATTAACATCTCTGCTTCACACTTTCATTTCTTCCCTCTTTCACATAGAGATAATAGTCTAATCTTTTGACCACAGGTGTTTAGCTCAATTCCTTGTAGTGACCATTTTAAGAGCATTCTCATACATTTTGGAAGAACTCAGGTGGTTTTCATATTTGGTATGTCCAAAAGATATGAATTTTGAGAGCAAATCTATAACTGCACAATTTGTAGTGTAATTACATAGTAATTACTCAATTTGCTTGTGAACACTGAATCTTCTTCATGGGTTTTAAACAGATGTCACCGCAGATGCACCTCATTTAAGGGAGAATTTCTATTAACTGTAGTGGTAGTTGGGGTTATTATCTTCAGTGGTGCTGAGTTAAATTGATAATAGAGGGCACTGTTGAAAATTGTTAGGACCTATCATTCAGACAAAGATAGGGACGGAAGTTGCCAAACATTGTAAAGTTCCCATTCCCATGAGTAAGTGTTTCAAATATGGTGCCAGCACTTCAAAGTATTTGCTAGTACTTGTCATTGGGGTTATGTGACAGTTGTTGATAGTAATAATTGAATTTTGTAGAGAACTTATCAGTGCGCAAACTTATTTCTACTTATGTTATTTCATTTGATTATCACTGGAATCCAGGATATAGATAGACATGTCCTGCGGCTCAGGGGTCACCCAGGTTCTTAAAGGGGCTGTGTTGTAGAGCCCAGCCTGCCTGATTCCCAAGCCACTTATCTTCACATGACACTGCTTCTTCAAGCAAATAGTTCATTCTACAAATCAATTGGACTGTGCATGTGTTTTAAGAAAGAAACAGACGTTTTGATTTGTTAATTGAAAGTCAAAGTGATTAAATTACTTGCTTGTGAAAATACAGGTTAAGAAGCACTTGTTTATTTTTACTTTAAACTCTCAGTTTTGTTAGTATGTATCTTCAAAAAGGTACAACTTGAAATCAATTCCCTGTGCAACATAGAAGACTGCTGACATGTACCAGTCTCTTCAACTAAATCCATATACATCCAGGATAATCACCACTAGTAGCATCATCTTCAAATATGTAGAACAATGTGCCTATATTGATATTGATGGCGTCAAATTATCAGCAAGTTTGAAATACAAGAATGTACAAATGACTCAGTTGAAATCTTGATGGCATTTACTGAAGGCTGGGAAAACTTGCATAGATCCTTGGTATTTCCTTCTGACTTTCTTTCCTCTTCCTTTCTGATAAGTTATTTTTATTTTTTATTTTCAGCAAGAATTGATTCCTATTCTACCCCATCCCAGCTTAATGTCTTTTCTCATTCAACTCTGGACAATGGTATGTATACCCAACAGCCTGACCACGCTGACTCTTTCCCCCTGGTCTGTGAAACAAGGCCCAGCCTTAAAGAGGCTTGGGGTTCAGGAGGCTATTCAAAGGGCAAGGGCTCGAGAGAACTTACTTTTGCTAAGTCCTTGAAGGCATTTACCTGGGGCATGACTTCTGGAAGCAGGTGGTGACGGCCAGGACGACAGGGATAAATGATCTGGTTGTCTGTGTTTAGGACTCCCACACAAGCGTCAGAGCTCGGCAGGGAAAAGCGGCTTTTTCTCTTTCCGTGTGGCTCTTCTTTATAAAAAAAAAAAATCAACAATGCTCTCTATAGATTTCTTTCCTTGTCCTTTCCTCCCAAAAGGCTCTGTGGTTCCTTGTCACCCCTTCTGTTTTCCCTATAATCTCACCTGGAAGCCCAGCTGCCCCCTGTGCTCTGTCCTTACCACCTCCCAGACTGGGTTCCCTTCTCTCTTTCTCCTGCTGAAGAGCTGTCCTCCTCATTGAAATACTTCTCCTCCTCCAGCTTCCCTTTCTAACATTTTCTATCTTCTTCTCTCACTTTCTCTTACACGGCTGAGGACTGTTTTCCTGGACTATCTTATCAGGGTCAATTAGCCAGCACGTTAGTCTGAGCTGCAAGGGATGTGCAGATGAGGCTGATGATGAAGGTCGCCAACAAAGGAGGGGGAATGACATCAACCTAGACTCGGAAAGTATGGGAAAGGGGAAATTAGAGGCCTCTGCAGCCTACAAATAAAACGACTATGGGGGGCAACACTTGGCTTTTCTGTCCTGCTCCAACTTTATAGTCAACAGTGTGCATATCTGTTATATTAGAAGTATATTCATTAATATAATAAAAACTAATTAGCTTAAGTTTGCACTAATTAACAATAGTAATTAATATATTAGAAATAAATTTTGTAAAATGTCTGACATAGCGAGTGGAACATAATATATACTCAATAAAAGGTGGTTATTCCCTTATTGCATTTTTAAGACCCGAAGTGACTCAAATAAGAATAGAAGTGTGTTCAAACCATGGAGCAAAATCCAGTTGTAAAATAGCAGCACTAATTTTTTTTAGTTCTCTGTGTTATAATAGATAGACTGGGGCAGTCGGCTGTGAGGGGTGTCAGGAAATTCATAAGAACAAGTCACCAAGTACAGAACTTTGAGTATAATGACTTGGAGAGAGGAGAGTATAAATGAAAGACTGGGGCCGCAGTCCTGGATTGTATTAGTCAGGAATGTTTTATGACCTCTATAGGCTTCCGTTTCCCAATCTGCGCTGTGAGGAGCTTGCAGAACCGACCGCCCGGGGATGTTCCTAGATTACATGGGACCATATGTGCAGAGCACACAGCACAGTATTTAGCAGCTACTGAGCACTCAGTAAATCAAGGCTGTTCATTATTGGGCTGCGATTTTTAAAATTAAAGCCGATTTTAGTTTATCCTTATAAAAACACTTATTTTACTCACTCACCTTCCGGTTTACATTGTTGAAAGAACGAGCAAAGGGGAGTTATGTTTCGCTAACCTGTTGGGAATCTGTGACCCATGAGAAATTCATCTCTTATGCGAACTGTGGAAAGAAAAATGTCAGGAACCACTCAGGTTTATCATCAACTACATGACACCTGCTTGTTATATTGCTGCCCATTACTAATGTTGATAGAACATTTTGCAACAGGGTGGTGTTCATTAATTCATGAGGGACTTCATCATAAGCTAGACTTACTTCACTCGGGCATGAGGGATAGTTTTGTGCCATTACGAAAGATATGAGAAGCCATCTGTGCAATGTCAGGAAATTTTATTGGTGAAGAAAGATTCGTTGATCATTACATATTAAGCAGCATTTTCCAAATCATGAAACTATATGGTGTAGAGGAATTCTTTTGACCAATATTTATTGAGTGCCTGCTACTTTCCTGCTCTGGGCTGGGAGCCAGAGAGTCAAAGGTACATGTCAGAACCTGTTGAGAAAGCACAGGGCCTTGCACCAAGTTGAATAAATATTTTTGAAGCAAATGGAAAATGAGCTTTTACTTAACCACAAATGCTGTCTTTTAGAGAGCTAGAACAAACTACCCTAACTGGGCAGGGGAGGGACCAGCTACTTTGGTTGTGACCGGTGGTCTGCTGCCTGGAAAAGTCCTTACTGTGTTTACATACCCCTCTGAGCTGTCTCTCCAGTGCTCAGTGAAAGCTGCTGAAAACACTCTCCATAAAGTCCCCGTAAAAGGCGCTGTTGATGTGGCCAACCCAAATCCAACTCCCACCCTTAGGGACTTTTCTCTTTTTTTCTTTTATTAACCTCAGAATTGTGTAATACTTCGGTTTCTATTTCAGCCTGTTCAGTGGCCGAGTCACAGCTGGGGAAGGAGCATCCAAGGCTGTAAGCAAGCACGGCATCAGATCGGCACAGTCCTGGGCAGCAGCCATGCAATGGGAGGAATCACAGGGCCCGCAGCCAGGGAGAGCAGGGGCGAGCATCATTTGTAGAGAACATGCCTGGCTCCTGGCTCCTCAGCCCTCCACTGCCCACAGCCAGAGATGCTCAGCTTTATCTTGCTCATTTAGTCTCACCTTGGCAACTGGCCAATCCAGTTCCCATGTCAGGAGGACTGAGGGGACCTGTGGCCAGTCACCCAGTGGCTGAGGATCTCCTTACATCCCCACCTGACCACATGCTTCACCTTTGGGAGTGAAACTAATGACATTTTGTTTTGTTTTCTGGGACTCACTGGACCATCCTATATCTTGTTCACTGTCACTGGCACGCGTCTTGTTCCAGAAACTTCACTCTGTTGAGCTTCTCTCTGTTTATTCAACTATCAGGAGAAAGTGTAACACCACTTTCAGGGCTGTCGTTAACAATAAATGAGATAACCTGTGAGGACCTGGCCTGGGGAAGAGGCAGAGCCTGAGCCTGATTTTGTATGTTTGTTACATGAGTGTTCTTGGGGCCTTGAGTTAACTGTTTTGGTGTGGAGGGCATGTGGTAGACCATGGTGTAAAACCACATGTTTTGTTTGTTTGAATATTTAAGGTGATATTTAAAATATTTAACCTCTCTGATGAGGTTAAAGAAAACTGATTAAGAGACACCCTGTCAGGAGTGGGGTGAGGGTAAGAGAATGAGGCTCAGAAGTTGTAGGAGGGAAACTATAGCACACACAACTATTGGTAAATAAAACATTTGGATGTCCCAGGTTCAATTCTTAGGGCACACAAGAAAAGTAATCATCGGTTTCTCTCCCCCTCCCTCCCTTCTCCCTCTCTCTTCCCATAGCCAGTGGCCTGATTGGTTCAGGCATCAGCCCCAGGTGCTGAGGATGGCTCATTTGGTCTGATCAGGTCAGCCTCTGGTGCTAAAAACAGCTCGGTACTCAAGCATTGGCCATAGACAGGGGTTTCCAGGTGGATCCCAGTAGGGGCGCATTTGGGAGTCTGTCTTACTATCTCCCCTCCTCTCACTGAAAAAAAGAAAAAGAAAATAACATTCCAGCCTCACAGTGGACACTGAATTATAAACTGGCTAATTCATCAAACACCTTACCAAAGAGATCAGAGAGTAAATCCAAGAGCTATGGCACAGACTTCCCATCTCCACCCTAGCCCAAGCCCCGAGCAGATGGAGGAGCAACTGGACAGTCACTAATTCCTTCTGAACAATTGCCCTATGTCAGGCAGAAGAAAGGGGGGGTCCCCTTTCAGAAAGGAAAATGGAAAGGATGTGCTAAGGGAGAAATTATTTATGGTGTAATCTGAATATGAAAACATGGAATTAGTAAGAGAATTGTCACCCATTGGCTGCCTATCTCTGGACAAACTATTTTGGACCATAGTAAGGAAAAAGTAAAAAACAAACTTTAAAATTAATTTTATTTAAAACAAACAAAGAGATAAAAGATTTGAAAATATATTTTAAGGAGTCCTGGGTGAGAGTAAACATCAGGGGAAACCCAGGATGGGTAACAGGAGGGTCCCTGCCATCCTGGCTTTCTGTACCATGTTCCTTTTTCCTTTCCTCTCTTTTCTTCCCATCTAGCTTCTTCTGTATCCCCCAAATACTTGTTAGCTACCAGGAGCCTCCGTGGTCCTGCTTCATATTTCAACCTGATGAGGACCTTGTTCCATCAGAACTGAATAGTTTATCTAAAAAGGAATTCACAAAAGTTAGTGGAGGCTGATACTTGTAGTCTGTTAGGTAACATTTGTAGTTTTCCAGGGAGCCCTTTAGAGCTTTATCAGAAAAGAGAGAAGGAGGCTTTTAGTTCAAAAGTGCAACAAGTCATTAGCCTGGCAGGTATCTTTGAATGGAGGAAAAAGGATGGGCAAATTCCACAATTCCGTACATCCCTGCAGTGGACAGCTGCCTGCTCCCTATCAGTCAGGTCTCACCTGGGTGAGGACGGGCACTTCTGACGCCTCTACCTTCCTTGTCATTGCTGCCTGCTTGTGATGCTTCCCAGGACACCGTGGCTCCAGATGAAAAGGACTCTATGTCTTAAAAATAAGGAAGGACATTTACTGAACAGTGACTGTGTTCAGTCAGTGTTCTAGGTCCTTTATGTTCATTAACTAATTTAGTTTTTACAACCATGAGATAGGTAATTCTACGCCCATTTTAAAGATGAGGTATGGAGTCATTGAACCATCTGCCTAAGGTCACAGGGCAAGTAAATGTCAAAGTCAGGATTCAAACCCCAAGCTGTCTGATTCCCAGGCTCACACTGAAAACCCTGATACAGAGTCACTATTTCTGATTTTCCTTTTATGTCTTTGTGATGGTTATTTTCATGGGTCAGCATGACTGGCACACGGTGCTTGGATATTTGCTCAAACATTATGGATGTTTCTCTGAGGGTCTGTTCAGATGAGATTTGCATTTAAATCAGTCGACATTGAGTAAAACAGTTTGCTGTCCATAATGTGGGTGGGCCTCATCCAATTAGATAAACTCCTGAATAGAACAGAAGGCTGATTTTCCTGGAGCAAGAGGGGATTCTCCAGCAGACTGCCTTTGGACCCTAGATGCAACTCTTTGCTGAGTTTACAGCCTGCCAGCTGGACTTGGCAGGCCTCCACAATTGTGTGAACTATTTCTTAAAATAAAACTCTTATATATATGCACATCTAATTGGTTCTGTTTGTCTTGAGAATCCTAATGATATATCTCCTTTGCTAATGAGTTCCTCAAAGTTAGGTCCTAGGCTTTTTATTTTTTCTCCATCTAAATTTTGCTTGTTTTCTATATAATTTTTTATTTCTGTCCATGGCCTTGATACAGGGAACTCAAGAGTTAACATTTTAGCTTGAGTTAGAGTGGCTTAACGGTTTATGCAAGTAAAAACTTTGTTCCAGGAGTTGGGATACCTGACCAAGCCTACATAATTTAAGGAAATCTGCAAGTAATCCACCTTTGTGTCCCAGGAGATCTGTGAGCAATGCACTTTTGTGCCCCAGGAGATCTGTGAGCAATCCACCTTTGTGCCCCAGGAAATCTGTGAGCAATCCACCTTTGTGCCCCAGGAGATCTGTGAGCAATCTACCTTTGTGCCCCAGGAGATCTGTGAGCAATCCACCTTTGTGCTCCAAGGATAGATTCCCTGCTGACTACAATCCAGTTAACTTTGACAATGATCTAATTCCCATTGAAATTCCAAAACTCCTTACCTACTTTTTTCTTCCCCCCAAAAAGATGGCTCGAATGTTAAGTTTGCTTTGGGTACATAACACCCTATCTTCTCAGATCACTGGCTGTCTCAATAAAGTGCCTATAAAGATTTAATCCCTGTCTCTACTTTGGCTGAGTGGTGACAGGCAGCATGACCACCAATATTTCCAGTTTCAGCCTCAGTTACTGTCTATATGCCAATAATTCTTACATTTATGCTCTTGCTCAGATGTATCTATGGAGCTCCAGACCTATTATCTATGTACTTGGCATGTGTTTTTCTATATCTGAGGGGCACCTGAGGGCAGCATGTATGAAAATAAATTTTGATCTTGAAATATTGATTCTTCTTCAGGGTTCTCTATCTCTGTGAAATGTCCCTGCATCTTTCTGAAAGACCAGCAGCCACTCTTTTTTTTTTTTTTTTTTTTTTTAGTGAGAGGAGAGGAGGCTGAGAGACAGACTCACGCATATGCCCCTACCAGGATCCACCTGGCAAGCCCTCTGGGGGGCGATGCTCTGCCCATCTGAGGCCGTTGCTCCATTGCTCAGCAATGGAGCCATTTTTTAGCATCTGAGTCAGAGGCCATGGAGCCATCCTCAGCTCCCAAGGCCAACTTGCTTGAACCAATCAAGCCATGGCTATGGAAGAGGAAGAGAGAGAGAGAAGGGGGAGGGGGTGGAGAAGCAGATAGTCGCTTCTCCCATGTGCCCTGACCAGGAATTGAAGCTGGGATATTCACATTCTGGGTCGACACTACCACTGAGCCAACTGGCTAGGGCTTTCTTTTTATTTTATTTGCTCCATTGCTTGGTGACCGAGCTATTTTAGCATCTGAAGCAAGGCCATGAAGCCATCCTCAGTGTCCAGGGCCAACTTGCTGCAATTGAGCCATGGCTGAGGGAAGGAGGGAGAGAGAGAGAGAGAGAGAGAGAGAGAAGGGAGAGGGGTGGAGAAGCAGATGGTTGCTTCTCCTGTGTGCCCTGACCAGGAATCAAATATGGAACATCCACTTGCTGGGCTGATGCTCTACTGCTGAGCCAACTGGCCAGGGCCGACCAGCAACCATTCTTAAAGCACTCTCTACCTTATCTTCTCACTTAACCTAACACCATGTTCTGCCAATGTTGGTGCAGAAAATTCTCAGATCTTTTTACTTCTCTCCATCTTTACTACTACACCTTACTCAACCTATGGGTATTTCTTATCTTGGCTCCTATGGTAACCTTTTAAGTGGTCTAATTGCCCATTATGTTTCCCCTTTAATCTTATTTCTTCATAGTGATATTTTAAATAAATGAAGCTGATTATATCATTCTCTGTCACTACCTGTTTGAAACTATCCAATGACTTTCCACTGTGCTCAGGAAGAAAGTTAAATTTTTAGTATGCCTGTATGGTGGTTCCCAAGGCCTTGCAGATCTCATTCTGCAGCTATTTTCCTTTCACTCTCTGTACTCCACCTACCATTTTACTCCTCAGTTCCTTGAAAATGCTTTCTCAAATCACTGGTCCTTTGTACATACTGTTTTTATTTTTTAAAATGTAGAAAATTATTCCCAACCTCTCAACTCTCATATCATGAATTTCTTTGCGAGGGAAACTGTTGTGTTCCATACATACCTCCCTCAGTCTAGTCGGATCCTTTGTTATACAACCTCATAGTATTTCTCTAAATTAATATGAATCATGGCTAAGATTTATTGAGTACTTATCAAGTTCAAGTAAGCACAGTGCTAAATATTTTACAATCTTTATATAAATGTTATCTAACTAAAACCTGAGAAGTAGGTAGTATAATTCTCTTTTGCAGATGAAGACCCCAAGAACCTGGGTGGGTGCTGTGAACCAGCGTGGCTAGTAATTCCAGGTCCTGAGTGGGAAGGCAAGGAATTAAGAAAATAGTCTTAGAGTAAAAGGATGGGCTCAGAAGGCCTCTGCAATGCTGACAGCAAGAACAGAATGCACCCAACACCCACTTCCTGCTTTATTTATAGGGCAAAGTAAGGCCATTAGCAAATCAAAGAGATCTCTGATCACATTTCCAAGGCAACCCAAGAATTCTACCAAGTGCAGAAAACCCTCAACATATATAACATCTTAATTTCACAAAACAAAGGATAAAAGAAAGTTGCCTCCAATCTTTTTGGGGGACATGGGGGGTACAATGAGTATAAATAATCCAGCACCATAGCAAAATAGCCTTTAGCAACTTCACAGATCAAGTGAGGTGGAGGGTTGGGCAGACTGTCAGTTTACTGCCAGTTTCCCATACCTCTGTCCCCACAAAATCTAAACTGCAAAGACACTGTTGGATTTTGGTTCCTAACAGGTGGTAAGCTGAGTGTATAATACAGTAATATGATGACTTGGTAGCTATTTGGCCCTCCCATTGGAATGTATATTTTGAGTGAACTGGGGTCAGGTAGGTTATTGATCAGCACCATTAGAGGACTGCTGGGCACATAAAATGTGTTTAATACCTACTTGTTGATTGAAATAGTGATAAAAATTTGAATGAGTAATGAACTAGAGCACATTTTAATATTGAAACTAACTGGGTATCCCTTTCATCCTCTACTCTAAATTAGTTGCCTATGAGATTATTTAGACATTTACTTGCAAATGAGAAAATGGCATTTCCAATACTAGAGATGTTTTAGAGCACCTTTCACTGATCTTTTTGATGAACATCTGCTCCATTTCCAAATGAGGCAGCAATTTAGTTTAATTTTTCTCACAGTGAAGGAGATTTTCTTTGTACCAGTTCTTCTAAGAGCTCTAAAATAGGAGTCACACTCTCACAAACACACACTTACAAACGTGCACATGCTGTGTTAGGTAGGTCTACACTAGCAGGCCTAAGAAATAAACCCTAAATTTCTGAGCTTAACAAAACAGTGATTTATTTGTGTAACAACCTAAATGGGGGGAAGGCAATCCTACTCTGCCAGACAGCTTGTCACCTGGTAATCCATGAGCCCAGGCTCCCTCCATCTCCAGGGCCTCAGAGTTCTCTTATCCCAATGGCTGCAGTGGAGAGTGAGCACATGGAAGGCACACCTACTCCCTAAAAATCCTGGCCCCAAAATGAAGCACATCACATCCACTGCATCATGTGGTCATACCCAATGTAAGAAAGGCAAGTAAATGCTGTGTAATTGTGTATTCAGGAAGAAGAGATAAAACCTATTTGAGTGAGTCACCAGCCATCTCTGCCCCACCTCCCATTCCTATAATACAAAGCACAGAGATGCTTTAAGATTAGAGAGATGCCCCGGAGTATGGGAAGATGAAGCTTAATTTTAGTGGTGGGCATTTGGAAAGGCCTGTAGAGGAGAGAATTTTTCAGTGAGCCTTGAAGAATAGGTGAGTCCTTAATAGGAACAGACCTTAACAGGCATAACTGAGACCATCGTAAAAACTGATGAGGTCTGAAGTCAGCAGGGAGTGAGGGAGTGAGAAAAAATGTATACTTCTGCCTTGGTCTGTCTGTGTGTACATAGCTCAGCATCAAGTTGAAATTATTTTAATAATCTCTTTTTTTGAACTCCTCCACCATGAGTATCTTAGTACCTAATGTGAAGATCTAAAATAGAGGGTATGCTGTGTAAGAATTTTAATGTCATGAAAAACTTCTATTTTCAAGACTGTGCTAATTATACCGGATGAAGCTGAACAAAGGGAAGGCATACAATTAGCAAAGCACAGTTTATTATAACCAGCTTTGTTTAAAGCTCTTCTGAATCTAGATATGTAATAAATCAAGAATGATTTAGTATTTATTTTTTAGAGAAAAACTCTGGCGATTTTAGAAATGTAGGACTTGGCTATTTTGGATGTGACTGTGGTGATGATATAGGGAAACTCTCACTCTAAGAGGCATAGAGGAAAGAGCAGGATGATCCTAATCTCTGGGATGCTTCTTCCACTGTATGGGGATAATGATACAGACAAAAGTGAGACAAGTTTTAAGAAGCTAGGGAAATTTCTCGACAACTGGAATACGGGAAATGGAGACAAAATGATAAACAAATGGCCAAACAATGAATAACCAGGTAAGGCCCTACCCTCCCTAAAGAAAGACACCTAGGAGCAGATGGTTTACAACTCTCCTCTCCAACCAGGGATCAGAAAGCTTAAATTAGCCTAGTCTTGGAGATAGATAACAGAGACCCAATTAGTGCCATTAGTGGAAGCTAAACCCAAGGATGGATAAAGTCAGAGAAATAAATAACAACAATAACAAAAAACAATTAGAGCCAGAAAAGTCCAAGATAGAAATGAAGCTGACCAGATAATTATCCCATACCCCACTATATTTAAATATTTCGATGTATCAGCATATTTGATGTGATCAGCACCTGGAAAGCTGGTCAATATTCTATTGAGATTGTTTTCTGAGTCTTTCCTTAAAATTTTTGCCTTTAGAAAACAGATAAAACCCCTCAAGACAAAGGACCCAGTGGGTGCTCTCCCTTGAGCACATATGTGCCTCCCTTTTCTCAGGTGCAAACCTTTACTGTCTTTCTTTTAAGTTTTGGGAGCCCTCCTCCTGCCTAACTTTTAAGTAAGCCAAAAGCAGCCCCAACTTGGCTCACTTCTGTCACTGTGACTTTTACTTCTCAGTGAGTCTAGGAGCGCAACCTAGGCTCACCCCTCTTGCTGTATATTGCTTCTTCAATCCTACTCCCTTCCTTTGTTTCACTGTTCCCAGCTTTAATAAACGTACTCTCAAAAAAGATTTGTGTCTTGAATTCTTTCCTGCACAAAGTCAAGAACCCACACATTCCAAGCCATGCTGGGGCAGAATGGCCTTGGCCTGGTCCCCTCTTGGTGACAAAAGCACTTAGCACTAAACCTGAACTGCATTAAAGACCCATTTTTAAATTTTAGATCTATTTTCCTTTCCTTCTCTTTCTTTATTTTTCTTAAGCAGGATTTCACTTAGCTCAGTAAACGTCCTTGAGACTTTAAGAAGTTTATAAGAATGACTGTAATATCAAATGGATGTACAGTACTTCCTCTAAGTCTACCAAACTTCAATAAAGGCAGTTATATTATCAGTGGCTCTCTCTGATGGTGTCAGGGATAAAGAAATACCTTAGTTGTCAAATCTAAGGAGGACTGACTCAACTCTTCTTTTCTCCCAAAGAAGATAAAGTGTATCTCATACAACTTGCTTTTTTTTTTTTTTGCCAGGGTTTCTTTGTTTTCAAACAGGATCTCCAGTGCAAAAAACAAACTCTCCTTCATGTACAAGTAACAAGGGCTATGATTGGTACCATAAGGGTTTGGGTTTTTCCCTAGATTCTGTTGCCAGAATATTAGAAATGGATATGTAAGGCTGAGAGCTTAAAATATGCACAATAGTACATATTATTCATTGCAAAATGCAAAATCACTCCCCACCCCATGCCTCAGCTCAGCTATGAATAGTTTATACACTCAAGTGCATCTGAGTATTGACTGAAAGGGTAGAGGTCCTCAGCTCCTGAAAAGGCATTAGGATTAAAGTATCATGTCAATGGCCCACATGCCAAAAGGCAAGAGATAAAATATGAGAGTTTGGTTTGTGTAAATAAATCAAAGGTATTTAGAATCAAGCTACTTAATCTATGATAAAGCACTGCCAGGAATATAAACATCAGAACAGCCCTCAGTGCCAGAACAGGAAAGAACTGAGATGGTAGAAGGAACTCTGAAGATTATTTGCTACTTTTCCCTGATTTACTATAATCCAGCTCTATCAGCCTTTCAGTTCAGTGAACCAGCCAAGCTTAGAGTCTCTTGTTTTAAGGTCTCTATAAATCATCCTTGTGCCTTTTCACAGATGCCTCTTGTAATCGTGAGGATTGTTTCCTTTAAGCTGCATTAACAAATAGCTTCCATATTTCGGTGGCTTAAGGCAATTAAAGTCTATTTTTACATGCTGTATATTCTGAGTGGGTTGGCTGGGGGGATATCTGTTCTGTGAAGTCACACAAGTTCCAGGCTAAGGGAGCAATCATATCTTGGACAATGCCACCAGTGAGAGTGTCACCGGGAGCTGGAGCAACAATTGAATGCTCCAGCATGGAAGTGACACATGTTGTTTTTAAGAACAACACATTGACCACCAAGGCAATGCAGTCCTATCATATGCCTCGAAAAGGAAGGGGATGGTAATAGGTCTCTTTACTCTCACACCCATTCTATGACACAGTTATCAAAACTGGTCAATCTGCCTAATACATTGAAACACCGAATATATTTGTCTTGAATTTGGAGAATCCTTACGGTGATAATCCCATGTCTCTCAGCCTAAATCCTTTCTGGTTATGTGCTGATTCCTCTCCATGGCTCTTATTAGAAACTCCTATCTCTACACAATGGCAGAGGCTAAAAGCAAAGACAAACCAGGCATTCCTTTAAATGCTGTTATGGAGCAAATTGAAAAAATCTCAACTAAAACCTCACAGAAATCTCCAAAGGCCATGAAAACCAACATAGCCAATGCAAATTGCTGTACATTTTGTAAGTAATGAAAAGAATTGAGAAATTTGGTGAATTGGCATTTTCTTGAATTTTGGCAAATTAGCATGCAGGGGATCAGTTCAAGGCTACCTCTCACCCTCCACTGACAGATGCACTTCATTGTCAGACTAAGCCTAGTATTGGAAGGCATGCTGATATAACTGCCCCTTTTATGGACAAAAAAACTGTAGTTTAAAAAAATTCAGTTACTGGTCTAAATCACAGAGGCGATGGTGGGAAAGATAAAAGTAGTGTCAAGTCTATTCTTGCCAGTGTGGTGCTTCTTTTCCTGAGTCACAAAAAAGGAAAACTGCATTCATTGTCTTAAATGTACCAATCTATTTAGGGCAAAAAGTAAGTGTATAAAGGAATATTTTGAGTGTTTCTCTTGCTTTTGAAAATCACTTCAAATAAAAACATTGAAATAATTACTTGTTATTTTAGATATTTCTTTATAACTATGTGTAAAGCCAGTAGTTGAGGCCACCATCACAGCCGCCTGGCCAGTGCAGGTTCACATTAGATTCCGACAGTCGGTAATGAAACAGTGGAGCCAAGAACTGGTGGGCCATTATCTTTAATCCTAGCTTGCACCTGGTGGGCAAGTAAAAACACACACTGGGCTCCGAAACCCACTCATTCAGTGCTCACAAAGCCACCGTCTTATCCGAGTTTCCTAGAATCAAAGGTTTCTAGCTCACCAGACTTATTCGCCTCTGTTCCCATCTCCTTCTCTCTGCACAAACTGCACAAGCTGGCTTCTCCTTTAGCACTCTGCCATCTTGGCTGCCTTTCCTCTTCTCCATGTGGCCCTTCTCTTCTCTACTTTCTAATGCTAAATCTCAGGAAGCGAGAGAAAGCAAGCTCCCAGTCTGCCCCACTTTATAGTATAGATTCAAAACCTTTAATCCAATATACAAACCAGGAAGTCTCTGATACAAAGTCACTTATCTGAGGCATAACGGGATTCCTCATGAGAGTGCACCACTCTACATTAAAAAGGGTGGGAAAGGCTTAGTCCTAAAACCAAGCCCCAGACACAAGAATCCTGCCTGCCCACAGCTCACCCCCAACACACATTAATATCAACGGGTTTCCACATGGGTAGTGCCATCTTTAACAAAGTGAGCATAATATATTTTATCTTCCCAACAATATGCCATAATTTTCTATATAAAATACTATTATTTTCAAGTGAAATAAGAAATAATTGAAGTACAATTGCCCGTGAGACAAGGTTATTTCAGCAGTTTCAAGAATCAATTAGTTATGGCCATGGAGAAATGGATTTTTAAATAGGCATTATCTCAGGTCACCTAAGGCATGACTTTAGTTCCTTAATATTTCATCTTAAAAGAGGCCACCACTAAAATCAGCCAAAGGTTTCATAGATACTCACAAATATGAATTTTTTATAAAAGAATTTTTTTAAGCTATCATGTTTTTTTCTCCTATATCATTCAGGAACAAGGCTTTTATGGCAAGGGTGTTTTTATGTATTATAGCAGGTAAACATTAATTAAAGAACAAACTAAACTTTTCTGACTCCTTATTAGTCCTTAGATGTTATTCTGAATTTTATAGACTTGCGGTTATTTCCCACAGTGGCAGCCTGCGTAACTGAGCAGTGTGCTGCTCTTCTCCTACCTGGTGGTCCTGAGCTGGCTGTGCTCTTCTTACCATAGGTGCAGGGCACAGAGCATGGTCTCCATCCCTGATGTGAAGATGTGGAATGGCTTGCACTAGCAGAAGCTGCTGCTTAAAAACTGCAGACTCCTATGTGGGTAATTAGACAAGAGAAAACTTTAGAAACAATGAAAAGTAATCAGGCTCAGAGACATCCATGGAATTCGGTCATTTAAAAAAATTGATGTACTTGCTTTATAGATACAGTACACAGAATGGCATGTGGGTGAGTACTAAATAGAAGTTGATCAAATGAAAAAGAGAATGAATAGACAAACAAATGAAGGTCAGAGCTGGTCCTAGAATTGCAAACCCACATGCTCACAAGAGCAGGTGAGGAGGGTAAATGAGGGAGCAGACTCAGTGTGAGACAATGGGGCATAGGAGGGCTGCACTGGACTAGGAAGCTCAGGTCCCATCTGTAGGCGGCAGCCACTACTCATGGTTTGCTGATGGTTTACACTGGTGCCATAAGGAAAAACAAGCTCAATGATGCCACTACAGGTTTTCAAGGAAAGACAGAAATACAATTTCTTTTATTGATTTGAGAGAGAGAGGAAGAAGAGAGAGAGAGAGAGAGAGGAGAGGGAGAAACCAATTTGTTGTTCCACTTATTTATGCATTCATTGGTTAATTCTTGTATGTTCCTGACTGGGGATTGAATTTACAACCTTGGCATATCAGGACAATGTTCTATCCAACTGAACTACCTGGCCAGAGCCCAGAAATACAGATTATGTGAAATCTCTTGAATTTATATTTATATTTAGGATTCAATTAAACAAAACAAAACATTGTGTGGGTCAAACAGGGCTAAAGAGAAAGCTTACCTGAGGGTCATGGGTACCCAGCTTTTATCTAAGATCTAGGCAATATTGTTAATTTCCAAATGATGAAAAAGGGGTCTTGGGGGCTGAAGTCACTTGAGCAAAGACACTACACTAATGTAGGGTAGAGCCGGAATTTTAGTCGTCACTTCCACTTATGACCACTCTCAGACTGGCAGAATCTGACCAAACCTGTTGAAATAACAAATTGGAAGCCAACCAGAAGCAGCCTTCAGTTGATCTAATCCTTGGGTCTCAAGCTGTTTTTATATAAATCTTCATAATGAGAGGTATAATTTTCTCACCATTTGTATTATGGGAAGCTGAGTGACTGAAATATGATGGTTTTCATATGAAATAATACTCTGATTACAGGCATTTGTTTGGGATGGTGTTTGTGTGAAGACTGGCAATAAGGGAAATGGGCAGAGGCATGAGTAGGACCCACTGGATCCATTTTCTGGTTCTGGTTTCTGCTAAAATTCTGCTCTGTTTATCTGAGGGTGATGTGTGATAGTTAAGTGTATGAAATGGCTTTAAACATTGCATCAGCTACTTACTGTGATTTAAGCTCTTTAAGTCCATGTGTAAAATATACCTGAATTGTAGAGTTGTGTTGTGGTTTGAAAAAACCAATGCAATGAAAGTGTTTAGAATGGTATTTATACAGGTATGTACTTGATAAATTATTACTAGTATTTGTAACAAATGTTATCACTTATGAAATGCCTTCTATACACTAACTTACTTATTATCTGTAGTCATCACTACAATCCTTCTCACTTTATATATTATCTTTACTTTAATAGTGAGAAAATCATGAACTTGGGAGATCAAGTCTTGTCTAATGTCACCTTGGTATGTTGTCGACTCAGTGTCTGAAACTAGGTCTACATAGCTGAGCTATGTATTTATTTAACCTACCCCTCCAGTGCCTTGTCACTGTTCAACTGAAGATACATTCAGATCTTTAAATAGAGAGAAAATCAATGTTAATCAAACAACTAATACTTAACAAGTCAAACACCAAAGCAAAGGAGTCCCAAAGCAAACAATCAAAAACATTGCATGCCTGATAATCTTCTGCTTTATGTAAAAGTGTATTGTTTTGTAATGGAAGTGTGCCACATGACTAAGAATAAGACAGGAAGCATGTGGATTGCTTTCAGTCTGCATAAGCCCTCATCCTTACCCTTTAAAATGCTCGGGCACTTAATAAATTATTTGCTTAATATTGATCAATCAATTTTCATAGAGATAGCTTTCAGAATTGAAACATATTCAATATTGCCATTGGAAAATAACACCAAGAATATTATATTCTAGCATATTTTAAAAATTTGCTGGCTTTTATAGAATTTTTTATACAAAGAAATAGTATATGAAGCATCTATATGAAACTGTTGAATGGAGAAAGGGAAGGAAACAAGAAATGAAGAAAATAAGCAGTTACTGACTGCTAACAGGTGCTATGCCAGGTGCTGTTACACACATATTCCACATATTAGCATTTACTGGATGAAAAAGAATCAAACCAGGGCCAAAATACATGTGGAAAATGTATATAGAGCCAATCCAATTTTCCTGAGCAGATATTTCCGTGTAAATATCTCAAGTCTTACTTGGACAGAACTCTTTACCTTGACGACTCATTTCATTTATTTATTTATTTAGACAGAAAATATATAATTTTAAATTAACCAAGCAAGGGCAGGGAAGGAGAGTGTCTTTTAACCAAAATATTTAATTCTCATCAGTACTGGGAAAATATAAGCTAGGAAATATAGATACAAATTTTCCTCGCTTTAGGATGAACTGAACATTATCCTAAAAGATAATGATACCTATTCTCAGCAATAATATATACAGAAGGAATGTATTATACAAGAAAAGATGAAAAATGTGAGCCAGTTTTTCAGTCTGATTCTAAAGTGTAATTTCAGTATTTAAGTTAGAGGCATTGCAATTTTCCAGAATAGAAAATGCATTCAAATGCAGGCGGGTTTTAGAATACAAAACAATATTTCAAAGTCAAATAGAAATGAATCTGTTCACTATCCACTCTTTTGGATAATTGCCATTATTGCTCTTTTTTTCCCCTTGAGCAGATAATTGAAAATTGACTAGATAAATTGTTGTGTTTTTCCGGGGGAAATAGCCTAGACTCAAAATTTGTCACCCACATTTTTATCTAAGTTACAATTTTACCAGGCCTGAAAATTATAGCTAGGCTAGTACATTATTCTATTACATCTCATTAATATCTTCTCTTCTTTTTAGCTTCATGTGGCAGGAAGAAATCTTGCCAGTGACATTTATGCCTGAGGAATCTATCCATTTTTTATTCCTCCATACCAGAGTTAATTATGAAGTATTTTAGTAACAGAATAGGGCAAAGAAGATAGTAATATTATTTGAACATGTGGTTTAGTCTTCCTAGTTTTGCAATAAACCTCTTTGTGCCAACAAAGAAATCTGTACTGCGAATCTCAAATGTGAGCACCTGGCCACATTTGACCCAGTCTGTGTGTGGTCTGTCTGCAGCCAAAGATTTGAATAAAGACCAACAGAACAAAATGGAAAGCACCACTGAGTTGCCTATTTATTAATTTATCAAGATAAATTCTTGATTCATTAGGAAACCAGGTTGAAGTAATAGTTGAGCTAATTAGTTAATAGATTTAGTAGAGAGAACTGGAGGGTTTTCACTCTCTTAAAGGTAAATAATAATCAACTTAATTTTTTATTTCTTTTTGTCATAGGTCAATCAGGACTAAAAGTCCTTGGGAAACTGACTTTGAGCTCTGAGATACAAAGAAAGCTTCTGGGACCATGTTCTCAGGGGCAACACCTGTGCTGAGAGGAGAAGACAGAAGGGGAGGGATAGGTTAAAAAGTGTCACAGTCGCAGCAGAACCTGAGCTGACCCTCTAGGAAGCTCTGGAGCTGGGATGGGCCTGCAGAGGTCTGCTGTGTGCTAGAACTGGCATGTGTGAGCATGTGCTAGAGCTGGTGTGCAAGGTCTTGGGTAGAGCTGACTGTGCATCTCTTCCTAACTTTACACTGACATCATGTTGATGCCTTGAATTTTGGGGCACATGTGTTGGGTATTTACAACCCTTGAATTTGGGGACACATGTGTTAGGTATTTACAACAAGAGATTTACAAATTTTAGAAATCAGAGCTTCTGTCACTCCCGCTCCAAAGCTTTAACCTCTGGAGAGCTGGTTTACCAGCAAACCCCCAGTTAAGAAAGATTGATTTGCACACATCTCTGCCCAAATCCATGTGATAAGAAGTACTTAATTGCATACAACATGACAGAGAGGGAATAATATACTATACTCCTAGGTATGGTGTTGCTGTAACTTTTCCAGGCAAGTTATCCTCTATTATACACAGAGTATTATTCTAATCCCAGGATTTCTAGTCCTGCTGTGATGTCAGTGATCTTTATTGTTGCCTTTCTGAAAGAAGCAACTGAACTCCCATGGAAATGAAACCATCCCTGAAAGATACAAGTTGGTGATATGATGATTAAAGCCTAAATGACAGAGTTATCAAATGAGTAAGTACTGACAATGATTAAACAACAGCTTGGATAAAATAATTAGAAAAATTCAACTGAAATAATTTTTAAAAGTAATCCTATTTCTTTACATGATTATTCATACCAATAAAGCAGAATGGTAATAACTGCCGCATTTCTTTGTTTAATGAACTCATAAAAATACTTCTGGAGCCAGTAGAGAATGTTAACCACAGGTGGGAGATGATTTTAAATATATTAGTGAAGGCACACAAAGAATTTGGGTTAAAATCATTCCAGCTTTTAAAAAAGTTAATTCCTAAGAAGATGAACTAAACCAATTTCTGCTTGCAAAAATCAATCTCTTTAGAAAACTCAGAGAGGTGATGTCAGAGAATTCACCATTAGTTGGGATAGCAGAAACTGTTAGGGGAATCATTCTGAACAAGTCCGTTCATCTCTCAAAATTCTTTCTTCTTCTAAGTCTTTAACTCTATAAAAAAATAAAATAAGGGAATACCCAACATTTGACAACAGAGATTATACAGAAACCCTTCTCAGCTTTGCCCCTTAGATTCAAACCCTCCCTAAATCTTGATAGTGTAGCAAATGCAAAAACACCACTTAAGTATCCAATTTAGGATAAAACAATAGACATCAAAGATAGGAGAGCTTATAATTTTAGTATATGAGGATAGAATTAGATGATTTAGAAATTCAATAATTAAAAAGTGATTCAGGCCTGATCAGTGGTGGTATAGTTGATAGAACATTGATCTGGGATGCTCAGGTCCCAGGTTTGAAACCCTGAGGTCACCAGCTTGAGCCTGGGGTTGCTGGCTTTAGTGAGAGATCATTGACATGCCTATGTTTGCTGACTTAAGGCCAAAGATTGCTGGCTTGAAGCCCAAGGTCACTGGCTTGAGCAAGGGGTCATATGCTTGGCTGGAGTTCCCAGTCAAGGCAGTATGAGAAAGCAATCAATGAACAACTAAAAGTGATGCAATTATGAGTTGATGCTTCTCATCTCTCTTCCTTTCTCTTGTTCTTTCACTTATAAAAAGAAGTGACTCAGTATCGACTATATCTATTTTATCATCTATCACATTTCTATAACAGGCATCAAAGCAAACAGGAAAAAGGTTTCCTTTCTTTTTTTTCTTAAGTGAGAAGCAGAGAGGCAGACAGACAGACTGCTGCATGCCGTCCCCCCAACTGGGATCCAACCAGCAAGCTCCCTATGGGGTGATACTCTGCTCATCTGGGGCCATTTTTCTGTTGCTTGGCAATTAAGCTATTTTAGTGCCTCAGGTGAGCCATCATTGAGTTGGCTGGAGTCCCCAGTCAAGGCACTTAAATGATAGTCAATGAACAAAACTAGTGCCCGGGGCTAACTTACTCCAATTGAGCCATGGCTGAGGGTGGGGAAGAGAAAGATAGAGAGACAGAGAAGTGAGGGGGGGGTGGAGAAGCAGATAGTCACTTCTCCTGTGTGTCCAGACTAGGATGGAACCTGGGACGTTTGTATGCCTAGCGACGCTCTGTCCACTGACCCAACCAGCCACGGCCTAGTATTTTCTTTAGTGTGGTATTTTACTCAGAGCTGGAAATACAGAGGAACTTAAAATCCTTCTTGATACATAAAATTTAGATAATTAAGTACAGTAATGGAAATAGTGAAGCACAGAGAAGAGACCCTGAACTGTGTGTGTGTCTTTGTATGTAATCAAATGCATTTTTGTCTTGAATGAAGTGTTCAGAATCGTGGTAATTAAGAGTAATAGCTTCTCTTGTATTGCCTGTAAAATAAGAATGCAGTTAATGTTTCTTCTAATCAAATAGGGGATATTGTAAGGATGAAGATATAGAGCATGGAGTCCTAAGAATAATCTTCTGATTTTTCCTGACTTTAAGTTGAATACGTCTGACCTAGTTTTTCAACAGTTCAATAATATATATTTTTTTCTTTTTAAGTACAATTCACATACTAGGTCCTAGGATCTTAAAGAAGAATGAGAAAATCCAAGCTGCTTTCAAAGTCTTACTAAGCAAGAAATTCTAAATATCTGATGTGTTGTGAGCCTTTTAGAAGTTGGATATAATTTTATGATACTTTTCAGGAAAAGAATGTTCAAATTTATGTCTACTTATAAAATTTTAACCTTATATAAAATTAATTGTTTCACAAATTTCAGTAGAAAATGAATTTACCTTTATAACAAGCAAACATGAAACAATGGAATAGAACCTTGCTTGTGCTTGGCTATCATATTTTTACCTACAACTTTAGGTTTCTGCCTTTGTAGATGGTGGAAGCTGGTTCTGAAAATTAAGCCCATTCCAGGGCATGTGTACAAAGAAATTTTGCCAAGCTTGCATATTGACTGGGTCAACTACTGCCTTGCTGGATTTTTCAGGTCATGCGTACCTTATCTTGCAAATATTGTTATAGTAAATCATGGCATGTAAGCTCATGGAATTTGAACATGACTTCTGATTTTGAAATAGACTCTCCAACCAGTTAGCTCCAATGAAATTTGAATATGACACATTGGTGGGCAGTTGTTTTGCCTTTCCCCCCCTTTTCTATGGGCATTTTATTCTAGAACAGTCTTTTCAGAAATGGATATGGCATCTGTCACCAGAAACAATGGGTGACAGAATAGGCTAGTGTTTGTACAAATGTTTTATCACCATTAAAAAACAGCAAAACATGGCCTGACCTGTGGTGGCACAGTGTATAAAGCATCGACCTGGAATGCTGAGGTCGCCGGTTTGAAACCCCGGGCTTGCCTGGTCAAGGTACATATGGGAGTTGATGCTTCCTGCTCCTCCCCCTGTTCTCTCTACCTCTTCCTCTTTCTTTCCTCTCTCTAATAAAAATGAGTAAATAAATAAATTTTAAAAAAAACCCAGCAAAACAAAACCAATAGCCTAAAATGCATGCCCTACAGATGACTGAAGCACACTAGCATCTCTTAATTTAAAGGGCAGTATCCTGACCTGACATATGCCTGGAAAAGAATCCTCCTGATTTAAAAGGCACATTTGGTGTAGGTGTCAGCAACCATACTGACTAGAGAAAGGAATGACAGAGAACCTGCAGCAGCTCCCACAGAGAGTGGGAAGTTAGGAGGTAGGACATACAGAGATATCTTCTTTGCTCCTAATGGGTCATACTGAATGGGCTTTTCTGCATCACAAGTTCAATGAGATTCATTCAAGTTGTGACATGGCCAATAATAGGCCACGTATGGACGGAGTGCATCTTTTTTCTGAAACATAAAGCTCTTCTCTCACTGTAGGTTTTCATTGATGGGCACTTAGATGTAAAAAGAAAATGCGCATCTGTTACTTCCAAGTTGGGCATATTTTCCTTAGTAGACCTTCCAAAGGAATGGGTATTAAACCTGTCACTGTAAAAGTGTTTTCCATGCCTTTGCTAAGTTGTAAGAGAAGTCAGTTTAGAGATGTCATGAGTGAACAGGGAAATGGCTCAAACTCATGTTAAAAACACAAGTCCTTTTGTCTGGGAAACAAAGACAACTGAAGCTTCTAAGACTTATGATCTCATTGAAAGACTAAATCAGATCATCAGACGTCAAGAAATAGGTTCCTAGGAGAAGGTTTACAATTTTCACTGCAACTATTCTACACAAATGCATTTTATACTTGTTATTCTAGTGTATAATTAATGCTATTATTTGTTTTTTCAAATTCACCGGCTTCTTAAGGGTCCTGGAATCCACCCACACCCACTCCCTTGACAGTAAAACCACTTGGGCTGTTATCTTTGTTGCCTTGAACTTCTTTGATGTTTGGGAAGCCCCCTCTGGTCCTGACAACAGTGAGCAACATCCTCATGTTTTCCAATTGTGTTATTATTTTTGCATGATTTCTTCCCAGGAGGCAGTTGTACATTTTTACTAGGAAGATACAAGAAAAATAAATTATTTTTCTCCCAAGATAACATGTGATGACCTTGGGCAATATATACAAAGTTTCTAGAATTTTATTTGAAAAATTATATGATAGACTGCCTTTGGGTCTGTGTTGTTCTCTTTGTGTGGGGCAAGAAGTGGGACCTGCTAAGCTTGGCAAGCTTAGCTGGATGTTACCTAAACTTTAGGTAGTAAACAAAGATATGCTTTGTAGTGCACAGATGACTGGAATGCTCCAATTCTGAGCTGAAAGTCATAGTAGTCCCTTCTCTGGGAGATATGTTCTAAGACCCCAAGTGAATGCTTGAAACTGTGGATAGTACTGAACACTATGTATATAGAAGCTCCTCTAATAACATCATTTGTTCAATGCTGTTTTGTGATGACATTGATTAGATGATATAAGAACTTACCTCTTGTTTATATCAATTAGATTATGGTAAAACTTATTTTGCTGTATATCCTTTTGAGGCAAGATAGTAAGAAGTTAAGAAAACTCCTTGGCAAGTAGAATGAGAAAACTGAGACAGAGAGCTGAACAAGCTGGCCAAGCAATTTACAGCCAGATATAGAAGATTAACTCCCTAGAGATAACATTTAGGCCTCAGTTGTATTTCAGCTCCAGGTTCAGAAAAATAGCATAACCAGGTGAGTAATGTCAGAATCAACTGCAGTGACTAATAATCCCCTGCCTGGGTACTGACCAATCAGTGGAAACCACAACCCCGAAAAGGCCCATCTGGAAAAGCTGATGAATATTTGTATGGCCAGTAGCCACGGCCAGCATCATAGCCACCTGGCCCATGCCGGACTGCATTTGATTCAGACAAATGGTAATGAAACAATGGAGCCAATAACTGGTGGGCCATTACCTTTAATCTTAGCTCGCACCCGGCAGGCGAGAAATACACAATGTGGGACAACACTTCCCTTTCCATTCAGGGCTCCCAAAGCCACTGACTCATCGAATATTCCTAGAATCAAAGGCCCTACCAGCCCTATTCACCTCTGTTCCCCATCTCCCTCTCTCTGCACAAATTCTGCACAAACTGGTTTCTCCTTCAGCACTCTGCCACCTTGGCTGCCTCTCCTCTGCAAAGCTGATGGCAGGATCTGAATGAGAGAGCCCCTGGTCTGCCTTATCTTGTAGTGTAGAAATTAAAGCCTTTAAGCCAATATACAAATAAGCAAGTCTCTGATACAAAGCCACTCATCTGAGGCATAAATGGGATTCCTCATAAGAGTGCACCACCCCATATCATGCAACAGTCAAGGGTGTGGGAAAAAGCTTAGTTTTGAGAAGATCATAATATTAGAAGGATGTTGAAAAGATCATAGTATTAAAAGGGTGGCGCCTGACCTGTGGTGGCGCAGCGGATAGAGTGTAGACTAGGAATGCTGAGGTCTCTAGTTCAAAGCCCTGCACTTGTCTGGTCAAGGCACATATGGGAGTTGATGCTTCCTGCTCCTCCCCCCTTTCTCTCTCTCTATCTCTCTTCTCTAAAATGAATTAAATAAAATAAAGTTTTTTTAAAAAAAGAGTGGGAAAGGCTTAGTCTTAAAACTAAGCCTTAGGCTATAAGAACCTTGTGAGCTTACAGCTTGTCCCCTACACCCAAAATGAACTATAAGTGAGCAAACATATATATCATATTTACAAACTTATTTGACTAACAATATTTCTATTGAGATCTCCCTCAAGACCTCCCTGAAACTTGCAACCTTTAAAAACCCTCAAAACAAAGGACCTCGCACATGCTCTCTTAACTGATAGCATGCCTGTGCCTTTCCCTTTTCCCTTCCCCTTCCCCCATAGGCATGCATGTCCTAAACTCTAAGGGTCCCCATAAGGCTGCAACCAGGGGAGCAGTGGGCAGTGGCAGCTCGTCCTGGGCTCATCCTCTGAAACCGTAGTCATGTTTATTTTATCCACAGGTGAAAAAAATTTGATGGAACTATGCTTGTAATATTTATTTATTCATTCCATAAAACTCATTATACCTTTGATGAAATACTACATTTTAATTCCCTTGTGTTTGTTACTTCGGTAAACAAACATATAATGTAAAGAGAAAAAGTAACAAACAGTCAGGGGGTGACCAAGCTGTCATTGAAAATATCACAGTTTTATTGTTTTTTTCTCCGGTATTATTTAATATTTAAAAACGCTTTCTTATAACATAATCTAGTTTTGTGTACCTCTTATTGTTCTATTTAAGTATTAAATGCATGAAATAATAAACCACCTTTTGGTATATTAGTTTTTCATACTTAAAACGGCCA
Source organism: Rhynchonycteris naso (assembly GCA_037038555.1). Classification (NCBI taxonomy): domain Eukaryota; kingdom Metazoa; phylum Chordata; class Mammalia; order Chiroptera; family Emballonuridae; genus Rhynchonycteris; species Rhynchonycteris naso. The sequence continues at coordinate 67,247,643 of CM072997.1, forward strand.
ACCAGACAGAGAACTGGTTGTTAAATTATTTGACTTCCACGACTGGTTGAATCCTGTCTGAGCAGGGAAATCCACCCTCAGGGCATCTACCACCTTAATGGTTACTAAGGGCACCCTCTGGGCTTGGGGTAAACAGGACCACAGGCTCTTTGTATTTCTCTCTATTAGGGACCCGACTTCCTTGACCTGATTGGAGGAACATTGATGGGGTTCCAGAAAAAGCTACTATTTTGACTCAAACTATAACTCCCAGTCCTCTATCTGGAGTATTTATTACACTGTTTGTCCACGCCAACCCCGATTTTGCCATGTCACATATTATCTCCTGTCACTGGGTTTCTCTTTATTTTCAGATTTTATTTACTTATTTGAGAGAGAGAGAGAGAGAGAGAGAGAGAGAGAGAGAGAAAGGTGGGGGTGGAGGAGAGGGAAGAGCGGGAAGCATCAACTCATAGTAGTTGCTTTCTGTATGTGCCTTGACCAGGCAAGCCTAGGGTTTTGAATCAGCGACTTCAGCATTCCAGGTTGATGCTTTATCCACTGGCCACCACAGGTCAGGCTGGGTTTCTCCTTTTCCTTTGACTTTTCAGTGAATCAATAGCAGTCCTGCCTGGGCTCACTTCTTTCACTGTGACGTTTATTTCTCAGTGAGCCAAAGGGGCCCTGCCCAGGCTCACTTCTTTCCTATAGCATTTCTAGAGAGCTAAAGCAGCCCTGCCTAGGATCTCTCCCGTTGCTAATTCCTCAGATTGGAGCCCAGACTTTGTTTCCACCATTTATTCACAGCCCTTAAAGCTTTCATTGTCAGCTTCAACAGGTCTTCCTGCTGGGTAACTAGGAATGTAAACAACGCTAAGGTAACTAAGGAAAAAAATGGTGCCACTTTAAAACCTTAAACAGCTGAAGTTGCCCCAGCCTGATACACGTCCCCAACCTTCTTAAAATTTATCAAGAGCATAACTTTTGTGCCTTCACTACAAAAATTAGTAATTCAGTTATATATATGGTCTTTATGTGTATAATCTTATATCAGGGGTCCCCAAACGTTTTACACAGGGGGCCAGTTCACTATCCCTCAGACCGTTGGAGGGCCGGACGATAAAAAAAAACAACTATGAACAAATCCCCATGCACACTATGAGTGCGGGTGCATCCTGTGCTCCTCTCACTGACCACCAATGAAAGAGGTGCCCCTTCTGGAAGTGCGGCTGGGGCCGGATAAATGACCTCCGAGGGGCTGCATGTGGCCCAGCGGGCCGAAGTTTGGGGAACCCTGATCTTATATGATATAAACTCATCTATGTGTATTATATGTGGAACATTTTCTACCTCTGGATGGCATGACTGGGTTATAACTTATTTTCCTTTTCCTTTTTCTAAGTGAGAAAGACAAAGATATTTAATTGTATGTCTAATTAGGGAATCTTTTAGCCCTTAAAGGGCAATCTGATCAAGTATTTCCCAGAAAAAAAGTAAGTCAAAAGTCAAATAAGGGGGAAATTGAACAAAATATTTGATATTAAAACCAGTTTTATTGACATGTTTTAGAATTATTACCCCAAAATATATGTTTGTTACACCTGGATTAACAAAAGCTTATGTTATGATCTATTGGTTAAATTCGTTTGACAGCTATCCCAAAGTTTGAGTTTTAAGAGAGTTTTTTTATAACCAAGACATGGCTTTGCTGTTGTTCAATGGGTTCCTAGAGTATACCTCAAGGATTTATTCTCTCTCCTTATGAAAGAGAAAATTTAAATTAATAATGCCTATTTAATATGGTTGAATTACATGGGAAGCTTTGTCAAATAAATAAATAAATAAATAAATAAATAAATAAATAAATAAATAAATACTATGTTCTATTTGTATACATATATTTTAATTAAAATGGATATTCCAGAGATTATGTGAAAATCTCCAGGAATCTGCAAGGTTCTGATATACTTTCACTTATAATTCTAATTGTTATATTGAAATGTTGTATCTTATAGAAAAGCCAAATTATTTATCAGTTACATTATAATCAGATCTATAACCATGTCATTTAAATTTTTGTCATTTATAGACAGTCATTGTTTTACTCTGATGCATTTGCAAATATGATACATCTTTAAAATGATCCATAAAAAGAAATTTGACTTATTCTAAATTACAGGTTTCTAAGCAGCTCATATCTTTGAACTGGATGCAGATTTTTAAAACTCTAAGTAATGACTGGATTTGTGGAAATATAGACAAATAATCAAGATAAATAAAAGCTGATTATATGGGACTTAATGAACTGAGGATAATTATTATTCTTATTATTTTATTCCAAATACTGCTGATTTTTAAATGTTTTTGTTTTCCAGATATAAGAAAACTTGTTTTTTTCCCCTTAGGCAATTTGGTAAATTATACTCTCATAAGCAATATTGAAACATTTCTATTTTTCTTCCTACCTAATCTCTTCAGATTTTGGCAAGTCTTAGAATAAGTAATACTATTTTCATGACAATACATTTATTTGCATGAATCCCATAAAAACAGGAAAGCTAGAACTAATTTCCAATTGTGGTTTTATTTACCAAGACTTTGACTGAAATGTCATGATTGAGCAAGACATGATTGAGAAGACCATGTTGTCACCTGAATGCTTTAAGGAATTAAAATTGACTTGGAAGCCAATAAAAGCCCCTTACAGAAATAGCCTAGTACCTTACTTACTCACATGGTTCATGGCAGTCTTTCCAGGTAAAGAATAAATGTTGCTTTCCTAGGAAATGGCAAAGAAAGAACCTGAAGACATTTTTGGAAACCTGGAGAACTTGAGAAATTCACCCAAATCTATTAAGTATTGCAGACAAAGCCTGATGGCAACATTGTGGCTTGGCTTTTTTGCACTGAGGGGTTAATTGCAGCTCAATCTAGAATTTTTTTATGAAATTCCAGCAAAGCAGATTTAAGAAAGCCTACGTGATCAATTACTATTCTTTTGTTTAAGCAGATAACATTGGGGAACAAAATCTTTCTTGCATCCATAAAAACACTTGTTCTTACCTAATTCAAGTATGCTGATCTCAAATCTGACATTAGTTTTTCTCTGTAAGCTTCAGTTTTTTTGCAATTCAAGATTTTAGATTTTCATCTTATTGTAAAATTTTCAATATTTAGTTTAACTTAATGAAGTAGAATGTCTTCTTGAGCATCATCTTTGTGAAAATATAATAATTTATATAATGCAGTGAGTACACTAATACACTAAAAGATATGATTGCATCAGAATTTGTCTACGATTTCAAAATAGAACATATTAAAACACTTATTTTAATCATAAAATTTTTGCAAAACTTATTTAAATTCTATTCAGGCTCTTGCATTTGTGTACTTGTTGGTGACAATCTTGTTTGATGCTCCAGCAGTAGTCTGCTCATCACTAACAGCTCCAAGATTTTCAGGAAACTTATCAAGGTCACTGTTCAAGAAGTGAATATTAATGCTCATGTTACATCAAATGTCGTAGAAAGCCAACAGCATCCTTTGAACCAAAAGTTCATAGTTTTCTGCTTTTTGTTGCTAAGGAAGTTCTTTGTAACTGCCACAAAAGACTGCCATGCTGCTTTCTCCTCCTTATTCATCTTCTGAGCAAATTCTTCGTCACGTATTAGGGTTCAAATTTGAGGTCTATCAAATACACCTGCTTTTATCTTCTCAAAAGACAAGGCAGGAAAAGCAGAAATAATATGTTGAAAGCATTCACTTTCTCTATTCAAAGCCTGAACAAACTGCTTCATTAAGCCAAGTTGGATGTGAAGTGGGGGAAAATTGATCCTGTCTCAATTAACTACAGGTTCATTCATAATATTTTGTATCTCTACTTCCAGAGCTTCACATTTCAGCCACTCTTTCTGTGTCCAGTGTTTCTCCCGAGCTCGGCTGTCCCACAAACACAGAAAGCAGGGATACTTTGTGAAACCTCTCTGTTGTCCTAGCAGGGAATTTACAATTTTAAGATGCACACAAATGATCCAGTTATGCTCCTCATACTTCAGAAAGTTGAGAACAATTTTTATGTCATTATAATCTTCTTGCAGATGAGTTGAATAACCAATTGGTACCGCTGCATAAACATTACCATTGTGTAGGAGAACACATTTCAGACTCTGTTTAGAGCTGTCAAGAAATAGCTGCCATTCTGTTGGACTATAAGTGGTAACACCTAGCTGACTGAGAAGACTACTAATATCATGACAGTAAACAAAGTGTTTGTCTTCAGAAAAGTCCACAAAAGTTTGTTCATGCTTCCTGAAATGGGGTACTTTAGCTGACCAGTGAAGTGCATTCTTTTCTTGAAGCCTGGAGGCTAATACCTCAGCTGCCCTCTTTGATAGGCCCAAATCTCTTACTAAGTCATTCATTTCAGGTTGGCTAAACTGCTGAGGGGTTCATGACTGCTTGGCATCAGATAAAGATCCTTCAGATTCTACAATCATTTCCTCATGCATCTTATCAAAATATACTTGATCATCAGGTTCACTTTCTTTGTCCTTAGAAGAAATAAAACCATTGAAAACTGGAACCGGGAGTGTCTCAGAGTGTGGGATAGGTCGTAGTGCTGACGAAATATTAGGATATGCGATCATATGTCATTTTTTCTTGCCTATGTCCTTTGTATGGATCAGACAGAAATAACAGTCACTGCTGTGGTCCTTAGGGTCACGCCAAACCATGGGAACACCAAAAGGCATTCCTTTGCATTTTCCTTTTGTCCAGTCACAAAATATTTCCTCACAATTATGACACACAATATGAGGAGCCCAATTCTTGTCTTGATCACCGAGGGGAACTTAAAAATAGGCAATATATGCAAGTTTCACAAATGATGAAATATTTTGCTATTGATATTGAAGTGTGTAACAGACACATATATAGCAGAAGGTCAGGACTATTCTTACAGTTATGCCTACTCGAAGAAGCCATGATTCAATCTCAAAACAAAATAAGAGGGTGTTTATATCAGATAATAATTTTTTACATTTAAAACAACTACAATTATGTAAAAGTGATATTTGTAAAACATTAATTGCCTTGTAATTATGTTCAATCCAAGAGTCATTGCTCTTTAACTCCAATTTAAAAACCAATGCCTGCCATTTACCGTAACAAAAAGAAATTAAAATTGCATAAAAAGTAGAGCATTCACTCAAAAACGGATTTCATATTTGGAATCAGGGATGCAGACATATATAGAAAAAGTTCTAAAACCTCATGCAACAGAAAATGAAAAAAAATTGTTCCCCAGTGTAATCAGGCCTAATTGAAACTGCATTGAAGCAGTAAATAGTCTTGATTTGGCTGTCTTTGATAAAAATGAGGGTGATTTTAGGGGAAATATTATTTTCAAAAGTATCAATAATACACAGTTGTGGATATTAGAATATAGTTTTATTTTTCACCTACAATCTGAATTGATTCCTGAATGTTTCTCACTTTCTAACAAACCAATATTTCACTTCTCCACACACACTTTGACTTGGAATTATTGAACTACTGATAAAATGTAAGTCACATAGGATTACTTGAGCACCTGATGACATCACCAGAGCTATTTAAACTGCAGACAAAGAGGTTCTATTGGTTTTTCATTGCTTGCTTTCATTCCAGCAGAAGAAATTTTCAGCCTTACAACTAAAAATCTTCTTGACTGACAGCCTTACAAACTCAGAAACTAGTTTATAATTTGTTCTCATCATGAATCTCTGCTTTTTCTTTGCCTCTGTTTTCATAGGCACCCCCCTCCCCCTTATTACATACCTAATTGCTTGTTTACACAATACAGGTCTCGCTTTGGAAGCCCCTATGCATCACTGATTAACAATTTAACTGCACTGACTTATTTTCAGGACTAAATAAATTGAGTCAATGAAATATGGAGCAATTTACCAACTTCTGAAATGATGTAACTCCATATCAAGGTGATGACACTTCATGGATCTGGGCCCATCCCTACTTTGGAAGAACCAGCCAACAGCTCTGTTCCAATCTCAGATCTCATTCTCTTGTGTCTATTAAATCAGTGGGAAGAGACTTCTATCCTACATAGGCAGGGTCCACAGCCCTTGTCAGCAGGAAGTGGTTACTGAAGGCAGACTCTTCTTCCGCATCACCCGGAAAAGACTTCAGAAAGGGCAATATCTGAGTTGGGAATGAAGCAGGACAATTAGAAGCTAGGAAAAGTCCTTGGCAAGTAGAATTGAGAAACTGAGACAGATAGTGGGACAAACTGGCCAAGCAACTTAAAGCCAGACACAGGAGGTCACCTCCCTAGAGATAACATCTAGGCCTCAGTTGTATTTCAGCTCCAGGCCCAGAAAAGCAGCGAAAGCAGGTCGGTGGTGCCAGGACCAGCTGCAGTGCCTAATGACCTCCTTCCCTGGTGCTGACCAACCAGTAGAGACCATGACTCTGAAAGGGCCCACCTGGAAGTGCTGCTGAATAGTCTATTAAGATCTCCCCTACCTCCTCTATATGCCCGCCCTTTAAAAACACTTAGTGCACCCCAGCCAGATAGCTCAGTTGGTTGGAGCATCATTCTGAAGTGTAGAGGTTGCTAGTATGATCCCCAATCAAGGCACATACGGGAACAGATGTTCCTGTCTCTTTCCTGCTCTCTCCTATCCCCTCTCTAAAATCAATAAAAATAAACATTTAAAAACCCTCAAGCCCTAGCCAGTTGGCTCAGTGGTAGAGCATGGGCCCAGTGTGTGGAACTTCCGGGTTCAATTCCAGACCAGGGCACACAGGAGAAGCACCCATTTGCTTCCCCAGCCTTCTCCCTCTCCTTTCTCTCTATCATTCTCTTTCTCTCCAGCAGCCAAGGCTCCATTGGAGCAAAGTTGGCCCTGTGCAGTGACAATGGCTCCATAACCTCCACCTCGGGAGCTAGAATGGCTCCAGTTGCAATGGAGCAATGCTCTAGATGGGCAGAGCATTGTCCCCTAGTGGACATGCCAGGTGGATCCTGGTCGGGCACATGCGGGAGTCTGTTTCTCTGCCCCCCTTCTCACTTCATAAAAATACAAAAAAAAACCCCCATGCCCGCACCTCCCATGAAACCTCAAAACAAAGGACCCAGCATACCTGTCTTTCCCTTCCCTCTATTTCCTCCCAGGCATGCAATTACTAAACTCTAAGGGTCCCCATGAGACTTGCAACCAGGGGAGCAATGAGTAGTGGCTGCTTTTCCAGGGCTAACCCCCAGAACCTGTCCCCAAAACCCCCTTTTCTCTGACTTGCCAGTGAGCTAAAGCAGCCCTGCCTTGGCTTATTTCTTCCCTATAACGGTTTTAGAGAACCAAAGCAGTCTCAGTCAGGTTCCCTCCTTTTGCTTTTATCCTAAGCTCTTCCTTGTTTCCCTGTCCTCAGCTTTAATAAATGTACAGTATTTTCAAAAATAATGTGGACTAATGTTGTGAAATCTTTCCTGCATGAACTCAAGAACCCACACACTACTGGTCTGCTAGAGGAAGACCCACTAAGTGCCAGGTTCCCTTTCTAGTAATACTTTTCCTTAAAGTTGTAGAACCTATTGACAATGTTAAGGAGGAGTTACTGTTCTTTGTTTCTTTCTATACATACACATCTATGATAAAGTTTAACTTATAAACTAGGCACAGTAAGAGATTAACAACAATAGCTACTAATAAAATAGAACAAATATAACAATGCTGTATAATAACAGTTATGTGAATGGCTTCGGGGCCAGCCATTGTTAAGTCAAATAACAGTTACTTGAACAGAAGCATTTCAATACCATGACAGCCTAATGGGTAGGTAGTTTACATAGCATGAATAGGACAAAAGGATGATTCACATCCCAGGCGGGACAGGGCTGAAGGATATGAGATTTTGCCATGCTATTCAGAACAGAACTCAATTTAAAATATGTAAAATTTATTTTACATATTTCTGGAATTTTCCATGTCATGTTTTTGAACTGCAGTTGACCTGGGTAACTGCAACTGTGGAAAGCGAAACAGAGAATAAGAATAAGACTACTACTATACATTAAGAACTATCTGGTTCTCCTTATATTCATTAAGTTCAATGTAATAGTCACTCCAAAGACTTGGTACCTAAAGCAGTCTCCATTAAAACCTTTTTGCTCCAGCTCCTAAATACCAATCCATTCATTTTTCTCTTTCAGTGAAAAATAAAAAAAATTTCGAGAGAAGTTACAAATCAAGGCAACTATGTATGTAATCCTTATATTACATTTTCCCTTGGGAAAATATGGTAATAAATACAAAGGGCCTGTAAAATATGCCCCCATTAAAGTAAAGTATAACTATTTCACAGGGCTAATTGCATAGCCAGAACTGCTCACTACTTTATGGGATTGTGATACATACGATGGAACGAGCGTGTAAATGGGTCACTCAGAGTGAACTTTAATTTTAAAAAATGTATTCTTTTGAAAAATTTTAGATAAATGGACTAAATATTCTTTCATGTTTGAGGCCTTTGCCTTGGAAGCCAGTGAGGCCAAATACTCAGAGCAAATTCATCTGTTAAAGGTCATGGAGGTGGTCGACGGCGGCAAGCCCCCATTCAGGTGCGGCTCTGTCACACACACACGGCCCCAGCCCGTCTTCTACCCTTCCTGACCTGAACGTTGCAGATACCTAACATCATGCAGAAGAAAACACATATTTTAAAAATCAATACGGCTGAGCAAATTATGAAATCTCTACGATGCAGATAACATGGCATATTACGACACTATACCACCACACAGCTACAGCTTTTATTTTTGTAAAGCCATTATCAACTTCTATATAAATGACTTCAGTATTTGAGATCCAAGATCCATGGAAAATCTGATGTTGCAATCAAAACATAATTAAGCTATTTTGGAACAGAAAGCCTATTTGCTCTTCAAAACACATAAATATCTAAAAATTAAATGATGACCCATTTAGAACAGTATTGCTTCAACTGTAACTTTTAATGGGTTTACATTAGGTAAACTGCCCTGCTTGATGCAAGGTTTCCTTAGTCCAATACTGATATTTTTGAACCGTTTGTGTGTGTGTGTGTGTGTTTGTGTGTGTGTGTGTGTGTGTCTGAGTGTGTCTGTGTTGAGGTAGGTGAACATGACCAGCAGTGATGAATAAATTTTTTCAAGTGATCTGATTCACAAACCATTTGCATACTAATCATTATTTGAAGCCTCAGTAATGTCTTGTACATTTAGGTATTATTTTTTCAAATATATATATATGATCTTGTGATAGAAAAATATGAAATCATTTAAAAATGATGTAGACTTCATTGTAGATTTTTTTATCGCTATTTTTCAATCTGTGGATTATAAAAATGTAGCAATTACCTATGAAGCCAACCACAACATTATAAATGTTAAGGAGTTCTCCTTCCTGAATTAAATGCATTGTGGTAATGTATTTGAAGAGTTACTGATAAAAGAGTTATAATAAGGACTTACTGGAGATATATAATATAATGGGGGATATGATAGAAATAATGGGATTTTAAATTATGAATGAATCCCATTATGAGTCATTAAACTATTTGGTTATATTAACTTTAAATGTTTAGTCCTAGTCCCAAAATAAAAGGCTCAGAAAATAATTACTATCCATTACTTCTGGGAATAGGAGTAGAATAGTGTGAGCTGCCCATGCAAAGTCATTTATTTATATTCTGTATATCTCTATATTGTTTGAATTGTTTATAACAAACATACATTCAAATATACTGCTCAGAAAAATTAGGGGATCAGGGAACGTGCAGATACTCTAGTATTTTCAGCCTTTTGTATAGTGCATTTTCACCAATGAAATAAATTTGGTTTTGCATCTCATTTGAATAATTGAACAACTTTCTTTGGCTTGTTGTTTGCTTTCCTGATGTTCTTGATTAATAAAAAAAAACTCAAATGCTTCTTTTTTTATTGTTTCATATTCATTTTGAAACATCCCCTAATTTTTGTGAGCAGTGTATTACTTTTATATTTAAAAGGATTAAAATAAAAATGAGCCCTGGGAGGTGCTAGCTCCTAGACGCCTCTCTCACATGCTAATGCCCTCCGTGGGGCACTGGGCTGCACACTCCACATGAAGTCTGAACTCACTGTGCAAGTTGCCACATTAACATGCCCATGTATTTGGTGCCTACGGGACTACAGGAAGTCCCCTCTCAACTGTGTAGTCAACTGCTTGTAGGTACAGAGCAAAAAATGATTCTTGCCTCCTGCCATCCAATGTGCTGGGATACCCCAGGGAGCATTTAGGAAATCCTACTCTGTCCTATAGTGGGAGAAGATTACAGCTGGCGGAGCCATGGTATCTTCTTCCCACAATAACTCCACGGGAGCTGTTATTGGGTGTTACGAATGCACAGGGATCATGTGATAATTAATGTGTTTAGACTCAAAAAGCTGTAGCAAATCCTGTGCAACACTGGCTAATATGTTAACTTAATCTAAAATACTTTAAATTCTGTCCCCAAATAATGCTGCCATGCTGAATCACCCGCAGGTTAAGTATTGTCATGTTGTATTATGGCATGACATTCAGGTAGCTCGTTGTAGCAAATAAAAACATCAATATCTTTTACGGAGATTTCATGGAGAGCAGATGCACTGTTATTTTTTTCCTAAGAAATTTAGTCCAATTTTAGCAATGCATATGTGAAGTGGATAAACATCACAAATATAAGTCTCCAGATTTTATATGTAAACTAGACCTTTACATTTTCGGTATAGTCTGAGGAAAAAGAATTATTTAAATCTAAGGTTCACATTTTCTCTTCTGTCTCATGTATCTACAATGATTTTCCTTATTCAAAGGGAGGACCAACCAAATGGGGTGGTGTTCCTAGTTGATGGGCTTCGTGATTTAGGACCAATACACACCAACTGGCTTGGTTTTCGCTGTTACCCTGAGGGGTCTAATCAGAGCCTCAGGCCTCAATCCTTACAGTAGAATGTGAAAAACTTTATATGTACTACATATATTTGAAAACTATACACAGGGTGGGGCCAAAGTAGGTTTGTAATTGAAACAGAATTTATTCTTGAGTTCTTATTTATTAATTATTGTATCATTTTCCATGCTAACAACTATAAACCTACTTTAGCCCCACCCCACATATATCAGTGTGTCTGTAAAGTCATGGTGCACTTTTGACTGGTCTCCAGTCAAAAGTGCACCATGACTTTACGGACACACTGTAGTTTTGAATACTCTTTCAAGGTAAGTGAGCTGAAGGCCCCTACGCTAGGGTATAAACGCTGTGCACCTAAGCTCTATGTGGTCTATGCAGACTCATCAAGGGCAGGTCTTATTCACACAATTTGCCATTCTCAGGTACAAAGACAAGGATCAACAGACACCTTTGGTTCCCCAACAGAACATCTCTTTTGTGAGGATGAAAAAATAAGTTTATATATAGTATTACGCCACGTTTCCAGAAAGTTTTTATTTTTTTATGACTTTATTTATTTATTTTAGAGAGGAGAGAGAGAGAGAATGGGAGAGGAGTAGGAATCATCAACTCCCATATGTGCCTTGACCAGGCAAACCCAGGGTTTCAAATTAGTGACTTCAGTGTTTCCAGGTTGACGCTTGATCCACTCAGCCACTACAGGCCAGGCCAGAGGTCTTTTCAATACTAAATAATTCCAAAGTCTCAAAGGTCTATGTTTAGATAGGGAGCCTGAATTGCGGATAATATTCTTGGTGTATTTACTACTTTCATTCTAGTTTGTATTTGCGTATCTTTATTTTTGTTTTAATTTTGCTCTGCTGAGGAAGAAGATTTAGGGAGAGGGTTTTGAACAGGATGGCATGATAATGTGTTGTGGGGAGAATGGTATAGTGGCAGTTTTCTCTTCATAAACATTTGACTTAATGGTAGAAAGACTCCAGAGGTTGTTTGATCATGGGAATAAATAATCTTCAGGTTCCAGATTTTAAAAGGCATTTCACAAAGATGCTCAGTGCTGACTATCTGTAAGATGCTTTTATGTCTCATGGTTCTCCTCCTAGGCTGCCTGCCTCAATGATTTTGTGTCTCTGAAAAAAATTAATGGGAAAAATCTGAACTGAAATAGAGCTAATAATAAAATTCTATCATTCCCTCAGCATGAACTTTTTATAGTCATTCAACAAATGTCTAAGGAGAATAGATTTGTGCCCAGCATTATTCTAACACTTAGAAATACATCACTGCACATAACAGATAAAAGTTCCTGTTCCAGCAAAGCTTATATTCCAGGGGGAGAAATTATATGTGTACATACTTAGTTCCCATACATAATTCATTAATAGAACTTTTATTGAAGTCAGGCAGAAATTTTGTTAACTAAAAACTTTTGTCTGTGGGACTTGTACACATTCCAGATTTCAAAAAATAATTAGGTTGCCCTTTAAGGTTTGCTCTAAATTTTCCTCCTCTTTTCCAAATAAGATTACAATCTCTTCACAGTTTGACAAGAGAAAGTGCCAGCCGCCAGGAATAAAAACGCAAAAAAATCATTTAGGGTGTTCTAGAAAGCATGACTCCTCAAAATTTAAGAGGTGGGTTTATGATGCTGGCATAGAAAGATCCTGAACTCACCTCCTCTCACGGACAAATTGAATCTATAGCTACATATGGAACAATTTCCCCTGAAAAAGATTGAAAACTAGTTGAATAGCTCCTTCATGTGAAACAATAAAAGGGCCACATGAGATGGATAGAAGAGGTCAAAAATGTTATTGCTAAAAACTTCCTGTCTCCTGGTGTGGGAACCTACAACTGGGAGAATTCTCCCTGAAGAAGGAGGGGTTTGTGCCACACCAGGCTCTCCAACCTCTGTGGCCTGCACTACCGAGACAAGCCCCCACAACATATCTTTGAAAACAGGACTTATGTCTAGAAGATCCAAAGGGCTTAGAAACTGAGACTGCTCTGAAAGGGCTTGCAAACAGACTCCATTTCCCAGGGTCCTAGTGCACAAGCAGCAGTTCGAAAAGCACCTAGACTATATACGAAGAAGATTCATTTGCTAATCTTGAAGCGTCAGGAGGAGCAGGGACCTGTTGGGACTCTCCAGGGATGGAAGTTTTGGCAGACATCATTTCTTCACCCTTCTTCTGCTTTAGCATTGGTGGGCGCACACACTCCCTGCGTGCTCCTGCTGCCTAGCTAAAGCCAGTGGGTCTGCCCGGCCGGCACACTCTGACTGCTTAGCTAAATTCTCCCAATACCTCATTAAAACCAGGGGGAGCATGCGGTCCACACAGGATGCTTCTTCATCACCTGGCTCTGGTGGCTAGAGGAACTGGCATTCCTGGGTCCCACAGAAGTATTAACCAGAGAGAGTTCTCAGGAGGCTACCATACCTCATAGACAGCCAGCTGAAACATACTCCCAGTCATTCTTGAAAAAGGCCTGTTTACTTGTCCTGAAGCTTCAGCCTGAGGGAGAAGCTACAGCAGGGGTCCCCAAACATTTTACACAGGGAGCCAGTTCACTGTCCTTCAGACTGTTGGAGGGCCGGACTATAAAAAAACTATGAACAAATCCCTATGCACATTGCACATATCTTATTTTAAACTAAAAAAACAAAACGGGAACAAATACAATATTTAAAATAAAGAACAAGTAAATTTAAATAAACAAACTGACCAGTATTTCAATGGGAACTATGGGTCCGGATGCATCCTGTGGTCCTCTCACTGACCACCAATCCGCCCCCACCGCAGGCGGATAAATGGCCTCAGGGGGCTGCATGTGGCCCCCTCCCCTGGGCCGTAGTTTGGGGACCCCTGGGCTACCGGTTTGCTACACATCTAGAGGCTTCAGGGAGAGCAGGCCTGGGGCTGCCACCTTTGCCTCTCCCTCTGCCTTGCTATAGTTTGCAGAACCTTCTAGAAAGGAGTTTATACTCTTGTCTGGAGCCCTGATTTTGGTAACTGTTGCCCAGCAGGGTTTATGATTGTGGACCCACAGAACTGAATATATTTGCACACTTTGAAAGCTGCTGACTGAGGATTTAGATTTCAATCAGCCTGAAATTGGATGCTGACTGAAATCCCTCACTTCAGAAAACTGACAGGTTTCAGCACACCCTCACAACTGGGACCCATTTTGCCTGACCAGGTGGTGGTGCAGTAGATAGAGTGTCAACCTGTTCTGAGGTCCCAGGTTCAAAACCCTGAGGTCACCAGCTTGAGTGCGGGCTAATGTGGCTTGAGTGCAGGGTCACTGGCTTGAATGTAGGATCATCAACATGATCCCAAGGTCGCTGGCTTGAGCTCAAGGTTTCTGGTTTGACCAAGGAGTCACTGGCTCAGCTGGAGCCCCTTAGTGAAGGCACATATGAGAAGCAATCAATGAACAACTAAAGTGATTCAACTATGGGTTGATGCTTCTCATCTCTTTCATTCTCAGGAAAAAAAAAGAAAGAAAAGAAAAAAATATAGAGAGTTAAATAAAATGAAGAAACACAGACATACATATGCTCCAAACAAAAGAACAAGAGAAAAACCTCAGGAAAAAACCCTTAATAAAATGAAACTAAGATATACTTGATAAAGAGTTGAACACTAGATTGGAAGGTCTAGCCAGAGCAACTAATCAATAACAGAAGGGTAACCAAATTAGAAAGAAAGACATAAAAATATCACTATTTGTGAACAACATAATTTTCTAGATAGAAATCCTGAAGACTTCACCAAAAATGTGTAAAAAATAAATTTAGTAAATTTGTAGGGTAAAAAAATCAACATGCAAAAATTCATTGCGTTTCTATATACTAACAATGTACTATTAGAAACATAAATTTAAAAAACAATCCATTTACAGTTACATCAACAAGAATAAAATACCTGGTAAGAAATTTAACCAAGGAAGTGAAATGAAAGCCTGTACACTGAAAATGAGAAGACACAGGCAAAAGGAATTGGAGAAAACACCAACAAATGGAAAGATATTCCACACACAGAGACTGGAAGAATTAATATTGTTAAAATGCTCATATTACCCAAAGTAATTTACAGATTCAATGTAATCCCTATCACAAGTTCAATGTCATTTCTATAGAAATAGAACAATCTTAAAATTTAGATGGAACCACAAAAGACCCTGAATAGACAAAGCAATCTGAAGAACAATGTTGAAAGTGCTTTGATTTTAAAATATATTACAAAGCCATAGTAATTGTTTTTCTTTTTTACTAAGTGAGGCAAGGGGAGGCAGAGACAGATTCTTGCATTTGCCCTGACCTGGATCTACCTGGCAACCCCAGTCTGGGGCAATGTTCTGCTCATCTTGGGCTGCTGCTCTGTTGCTTGGCAACCAAGCTATTCTAGGTCCTGAGGAGAGGCCATGGAGCCATCCCAGGGTCTGGGGCCAACTTGCTAATTCAAGTCATAGCTAGAGGGGAAGAGAGAGAGAGAGAGAGAAAGAAAGGGAGGGGTAGGGGTGGAGAAGCAGCTGGTTGCTTCTTCTGTGTGCCCTGACTGAAAATTGAACCTGGGACTTTTACACTCCAGGCCAACACTCTACCACTGAGCTCTACCACTGATCTACCTCAAAACGATAGTAATTAAAATGGCACAGTACTGGCATAAAAACTGACACATAGATCAATGGAACAGACTAGACAGTCTGGAAATAAACCCATGCATGTATGGTCAATTAATTTATGATAAAAGAGGCAAGAATATGCAATGGGTAAAGAAATAGTCTCTTTAATAATGGTATTAATAAAAATGGACAGCCATGTGTAAAATAATAAAACTAGACTACTATTTTATACCATACCCAAAAATTAAGACAAAATGGACTAAAGACTTAAATATGAGATCTAAAACAATAAAACTCCTATAAGATAACATAGGTAGTAAGCTCCTTGACATCAGTCTTGATAATGATTTTTTGGCTCTGACTCCAAAAGCAAAGTCAACAAAAGCAAAAACAAACAAGTGGGAATACATCAAACAAAAAAGCTTCTGCACAGCAAAGGAAACAATAAACTAAATCAAAAAGCAACCTACTGAATGAGAGAAAATGCTTTCCAATCACCTATCTGATAAGGGGGTAACATCCAAAGTACATAAAGAAGCAAAATACAAACAGTCTGGCCTGACCAGGTGGTGGCGCAGTGGATGGAGCGTCAAACTGGGATAGGGAAGACCCAGGTTTGAGACCCCAAGCTCGCCAGCTTGAGCGCAAGCCCATCTGGCTTGAGCGGAAGCCCATCTGGCTTGAGCAAAAAGCTCACCAGCTTGGACCCAAGGTCGCTGGCTCCAGCAAGGGGTGGCTCGGTCTGCTGAAGGCCCACGGTCAAGGCACGTGTGAGAAAGCAATCAATGAACAACTATGGTGTCGCAATGGCAATGAAAAACTAATGATTGATGCTTCTCACCTCTCTCCATTCCTGTCTGTCTGTCCCTGTTTATCCCTCTCTCTGACTCTCTCTCTGTCCCTGTAAAAAAATAAAAATAAAATAAAAAATACAAACAGTCTGACTAAAAGAAAAGAATGAATACAGGATCTGGACAGACCTTATTCTAACAGGCATATGAAAAGATGCTCAATATCACTAATCTTCAGGGAAATGCAGATCAAAATCACAATGAGATATTACCTTACTCCTGTTAGAATGACTATTATCTAAAAGACAAGAAACAACAAGCGTTGGTAAGGAGGAGCATAAAAGGGAACCCTTGTGCACTATTGGTGGGAATATAAATTAGTGCAGCCACTATGGAAAATAGTATGGTGGTTTCTCAAAAAACTTAAAATAGAACTACTGTATGACCCAGCATGTGTACTTCTGGGATTGATCCAAAAAACCCCAAAATACTAATTCTAAAAGATATACAGGGTGGGGCAAAATAGGTTTACAGTTTTTCATATGGAAAATAACACAATAATTAATAAATGATAATACAAGAATAAACTCTGTTTTGCATACTCACAACTATAAACCTATTTTGACCTACTCTGTATGTACCCATGTTCATTGCAGCATTATTGCCATGGCCAACACATGAAAACAATCGAAGTTTCCTTCTATGGATGACTGTATAAAGCAGATGTCGTATGTACTACTCAGCCATAATAAAGAATGACACCTTGCTATTTGTGGTGATATGGATGGACCTTGAGGGTACTATGCTAAGTGAAATAAGTCAGACAGAGTGCCATATGATTTCACTTATAAGTGGAATCAAAAACAAAACAAATGAAAAAACAAAACTTATAGATACAGAGAACAGAGTGGTGGTTGCCTAATGGGAGGTGGCTTGAGGCATGGGTACAAAGGGTACATGGGCCAAGATGTACAAATTTCCAATTATAAAATAAAAGCCATGGGGAGTACTATACACCATGGCAACTATAGATTATAATATAGTGTGCATTTGCTAGTTACCGAGAGATAAATATTATAAGTTCTCATCATGAGAAAAAAAAAGTTTTCGTAACTTTGTATGGTGACATATGGTAACCAGATATTGTGGTGATCACTTTTCAGTGTATGCAAATATCAAATCATTGTGGTGTATATCTGAAACTACTAAAATGTTATGTGTCGATTGTACCTCAATAAAAACACTTAAAATCAGGTTTAATGATTTGGTTTGAAAAATTGTTCAAACTTTCTCTTTATATTTGCTGAACTATTATTTTATCAAAAGTTAGTAAATTAAAAAAAATTCTTCCTCATATGTGTTAATTTTCCTTGATTTTTAAATGTGATGGTATGTATTTTAGAGTTGATTTTGATACATTTTATGAACAGTTAGACTACTGGTTGAATATAGGTTTATTTTAATCTGATAATATATGCTCCACTCACAGAAAATTTCTTATAGAAACAAGAAGCTGCATCAAGCACCATAATATGAAATGGTATCTATGGCAACATAAATGAAATTGCTTTTATTGAAATCATAAGATTGAAAAGCATCTTGAAACATTACTTCACACAGGAGTGCCTCTGAATAGGTAAAAACTCATTTGGCATTCAAAAATATTTACTAAAGCTGTACTATATGTCAGATATTGTGCTATATACTGGGAATGACTAAACCATGGGTCATATTTTAAATAAGCCAACAGCTAATAAGGCATCGAAATTATAGACAATCTAACTATAGCTCAGTGTTATAGTAATGGCATATTTAAGGTGATGTGAAAAATTTGCCAAAACTGTCTTTCATTTCATGGCTTCTCAAATATTTTCCTGTAATCTCCCTCATCAACCTAGCTCACGAGATAAGAACCTTTATTTTTATTAAGTTCTGCTTAATGTCCAGTGCAATCCATTATTATGTTTATTTATATTTCATCTTGTCCTTTGAGAAAAAATAAAATATCTGATTGCCATTTCTTTACAAAATCCTTCACATGTTTTAAAATCTAAAAATTATTATACTAAAACGAGACTAGTTTAATTGTTGAATTTATCTGTGCACCATCTCTTTCCAACAAAGAATTTAGAAGCATAAAGGAGAAGATGCAATTATAAGACAAATAAAAAAGAAATGAAAAAACAGACCCCAGTTATAAACAATCAGATAAGCTAAAATATGAGTTATTTTTACTAATAGCTGGAGGCCTTCTTTATATTTGTATTTGAGCTTCCTGGCAGCCAGTGCAAAAATGAGAAACATGATAACTTAGGTACATAATTTTTTCAAACATGAAAGGAATAAACACGACAGTTTCTCAGGGGAAATCAAGCTATAGTTTACACTAAACTACAGAATAACTTTTACATAGAGAGGGGAGATAAAATTACATAATGGCCACCATTCAAATGTTGAGACATAATTCATACAACCAATGATTAAACCAAGTCCAATAAAAGTCAAAGAAAAATAATAAAGCACAATTCAGTGAAGGCCAGTCCAGAAGGAAGCAGATTATCATGACAGAAACATGTGGCTCAGGACATGAACACAGGCACAGAGGAATGACCCTCCATTTCCCCTCACACCACTCTTTCATCTGGTCTTAGACATATCTGCTTCATTGACAATTCAAGGTTAACTCTGGAAAGATCCTTGGAAAGCTGGTGTTCTATAATGCTAATTGATGGTGGAGGGATGATCTATCAACTTTGAAATTTAAATCAGCCAGCCAAAGGATTGTCAGTTTACCCTGAAAGGCAAGAAAAACAGGCCAGCATGGATCTCAGCTTGTACAGGAGGTAGGTGCCACTCCATCTTAGCTCAGACATGGGCTAAGAAATCAACATTTTCACAGATTCAGTATTGGATTGATTCTTAAGATTTGGATATATATTCCCCCAGAAGTATCATAGAGCTGAGAAAAATATAATTTTATGGGGAGTTATTTTTAAGACAGTTATAAAGTAACCAATTATTTTAGTTAAATTATGCATATGAAAGGGCAATTGTATCAAAGAAGCAATGAGGATTCTAACCAGGACAAAAGGAAAGAGTTACAACCCAAATGCACAAGAGTTGTTCAGAGGCTTTTACATTTTCCTAATTAAAATTTTCAATAAGGAGCAGCAGTGTCACTGCCCCAGAATATTCTTCCAGTGGCCTCTGTTCTGGGGTTATAAGAACAAATAAATCATTTCCACCTTTCTTTATAATTTGGATCTCTTTTTAATAATTTTTTAATTCTCTTAACCAGGTATCTGCTACATAAGATCTTGGGACAATATAAATTATAGTTTTCCAAAAGAATTTTAACCTAAATAATCAAAAAGCAAAGGTAAGTTGAGTCTGATAATGGCCACCTGTCTGTGTTGTCAGGGTGCTCACTGAGACTGCCTACTAACCAGGTTTCTGTCCTCCTTCACCCATTTATTTCTTCTTATTCAGAACCCACCCATAGCAATCAGAAAGCAAGTGCATACTCGAGGCTGAAATTTATTTTACATCAATCCATTTATAATTTCAAAGGTGGAAAAGGAAAGCCATTCCCTTTTTATCTTGATATTGGTAATTGGAGCTCATGTGACTGTTTACTTCCATCTTCCGTAGAAGCAGTGAGATTAAAGCAAAGTGAGAAATAGCTTAGTCTTTGATCATTTTTGACTGTGTGGAATTGGGTGACCAGGATGAAAGTCAACAGTTTATCACATTAGTGCATTCCAGTTAAACTTTTTAAAAAGGGGAAAATAAAAAGGACTTGTTCAACAAATAGTATGTTAGAAAAACAGTGACGAAGAAGTTGACCTTTCTGTTACAATAAAGAGGCTTTATACTAAGTGCCTTATGGATAAATTTCAAGGTTGAGGGAAATAACCAATGCACAGCAAAACTCTTGGGTTTCTCACTTAGAGAAGGGTCAAAATCTTAAACTGTCAATTAAATTGGGTGCCTGCTGGATGAGGAAATTATCAACATAGAGATGTTAATAAAATACTCAGCTTAATGTTATGCAAAGTACAACAAAGGAGCAGACACTACTGCTATGATATTTTATGCTATGGTGAATCAACAGAAAGAACTGTATTTTTACTTTATGAACAAAGGCATCGTGTTCCAGATTGTGTGTATCTTTATTAAAAACATCAAATTCAACCAGACTTATTTGAATAAGACATACATTCATTAGGCTCACTGTAAGGTTTCAGTTTACTCAGTAATAATAAAGCTGAGAAATAATTGAGTCAGACTAGTGTTAAACACAGAGAAACAAATTTATGCTTCAAGAAGCATTAGACATATTTCTAAGTAGTTAGAACACTAGAATATGAAAAGAATTCCGAGGACTGGGGCTTTAAGCAGGAAATAAAAAAGCATAATATGCTCTCTGAGGCTTTTTCTTCCTACTCAGATATCTGGTGGTGGAGAACCTTTAAAATTTCCCCCTTATGGAAAACCTCACTTGAAAAATGGGCTGATTTGGAAGTATAAAGTGAATTAGCTAAAAGGTAAAGTCTCAGGTGTGATTTCTTCCTATGTGCTCTGTGGTGAGGGCATGAGGGGATGAGGTTTAAAAGGAAAGGAGTTCAGGGAGTTTAAAGACAGTGTATAGACAGTGAAACCTGAACATCTGAAAAAAAAATGAGTGAATATCCTAAATATTTTGGGCTACTTGCCATATGGGTCAAACATCAGGTTGGGAGCTAAATTTTTCCTTTGTTCATGGCAGCATTGTTCACAATAGCGATGATCTGGAAACAGCCCAAGTGTCTGTCAGAAGACGAGTGGATTAAAAAGCTATGGTACATATATACTATGGAATACTACTCAGCCATAAGAAACGATGACATCGGATCATTTATAACAAAATGGATGTACCTTGATAACATTATACGGAGTGAAATAAGTAAATCAGAAAAAAAGAAAAACTGAGAACAGCATGATTTCATACATAGGTGGGACATAAAAGTGAGAATATGAGACATGGACAAGAGAGTGGTGGTTATGGGATGGGGGGAGGGAGGGAAGAGTGGGATAGGGAGGAGGGGAGGGACACAGGGAAAACCAGATAGAAGGTGACAGAGGACAATTTGACTTTTGGTGACGGGTATGCAACATAATTGAACGATAAGATAACCTGGAGATGTTTTCATTTTACATATGTATCCTGATTTATTGGTGTCACCCCATTAGAATTAATAATAATAAAATATATATTTAAAAAATTATGAAAAATGCCTGCTTTATTCTCTGAATCTCTGAACTTGACCATTTAGGTTATACACACTTGGGAAATTTTACTACCTACCATAGTTTTATAGTTTGTCTTTCCCCCACATGTTTTGTCCCCACAACTAGACTATGGAAGAAAAGCCAAACTGATCTTCTCTGCAGGAGACAAGGTTGGTTCCTATGTGATCCCTATTCTCCTGTGACTGCGCCCAAGTAATGGGATTTGTTGGTACCACTCCCCGTGCTTCAGGACAAGCAGAGCACAGACCAGCTGAGTCATATTGATCTCAGTGGCTTGTGGTGGCTGGCCTCCTTTCCCCAGTCAGTGATTGGGTTAGGCAGGGACATTTCTCTCAATTCTGGCTATTAAATGTGAGAGGAGCTCTGCTGAGGGCCGCTGGAATGCTTCCTTTATTTCTGGAAAGAGGCACTTGGGTGTCTATTCTCCCTTTTATGCTGCCACAGGTTGGAGGGTCCACGTGTAATGCTGGCAATTGCGAGCGAGCACACCACTGTGCCTTTGGGAGGTGGAGAGATTGGGAAGATGGAAGGAAAGGGATCCTGGGCTCTGATGGATGTGGTTGAACTGACCGATCCTGGACTTACCTGACTGCCTCACCTGTGGTTATCTATAGTAATAAAATCCTAACAGCAATTCAATTAATAAATTTCTATGCCCCTCAACTACACAAGTAAGTGATTGGCTTTTATTTCTTTCCCATCTTCATCACCCAATTCTTTCTATCATCTATTATCTATCTATCTATCTATCTATCTATCTATCTATCTATCTATCTATCATCTATCTATCTATCATCTATCTATCTATCTATCTATCTATCTATCTATCTATCTATCATCTATCTATAATCTATCTATATCTATCTTAGTTTTGTTCCTAAATGTCTTTCTTTTGGGCTCTTAACAAAAATTTCTAATTAACCCCCCTGTCTTTGGCCTTGGTCTTTGGATACAAGCAGCAGAGTGCAACCATTCTGCCCTTTCTAGAATGGAAAGTAAACCATATTAGTCTTCCATTTAAATTCTTTTACAGTGTTTCATGATTGAAAATGGTAAATAGAAGTCCAAACTACTTTATGTTTTCAAGGTATTCTATAATCTTGTTCTTCCCAAGTTTTCTATCCTGAACTTTTCTTTTCAGGCATTACTCAACTGGTTCCTACTCATTTTTCAAGACCTAGCTAAAAAGCAAGAAGTCCCCTCTATGCTATTGTTAGCCCATTTTGTTCAATTAATCACTCTCTCTCTGTGCCACCTAAGAATGCTGTAGGTAACTTTAACAATACTTATCTCACAATACTCTGCATTTGTTTGTAAATCTGTTTGCTTCAATAAACCACAAACACCTTGAAGCTAGGGTCCATGCCTCATTTATTTCTGAATTTCTCATCTTCAATCCAGTGATTTTCTAATACTAGGTATTTAATATGTATGCTGTGATTTTATTCTAGTGGTCTAAAGTGTAAAGATGGAAAATCTTAACTAGAGGGAACTTAAGTTTCAGTTTCAGAAATATATATATCATCTCTCCTATCTTTACCTTGAACTAATGCTATGTCATGACATGAAGGAGTTCATTATTACAATAATCAGCAGCCCATCAAAGAAACTAGAGCTATTGATCACTCCGTAGTTTATGACTGATGTAAGGGCTGTGTGCTCTTTGGAAAAGCCAGGAAGATTCAAGTTGCAACAACTGTCACACAGTGTGTGTGTTAGCTGGTCATCACTGAGGTAGCCTTAAGTTCTTGTTGGGGACCACTGGGACAAGTTTTCAAGACAGCTTTTGCCTAAACTTCTTGTCATCTGGCTCTTTTACTATCTGGAGTGTAATTGCCATGCCTCACAGCTCTGGATCTAGAGTGATTATTACAATGAAAGAAATCAATAGTTTCAAAACCCCAAGAAAATTATCTGGAAAAACAAAACAAAACGAAAATCTGCATTATGTCCAACTCCATGCATAAATATTCCTGCTTCTGTGTTTATGTAGAAGCTTGGATTTGGCATATGGATAAGGGTTTATCTTATGAAAGGATCTCCAAGAGGCTTGTTTCATTCTCCTCGGGCTGTGAAAAGGAGTAATTCTAGATGCAATAGTCATTATCAAAGTATATATCAAAAGAGACTAACCAATAAAGCTAGGATTTTGAAAAGCCACCATCATCTAAACATTATAGCTTATCAGGCTTTCACTGAAACCCGCGATGGTAGTCTACATCTTGCTATGGAATATGGAGGTGAAAAGTCTTTAGACGATTTAATAGAAGAATGACATAAAGACAGTTAAGGTCCTTTGCCAGCAGTCATGATTTAAAAAGTTACTTTGAACATGGCAAGAGGGTTAAAGTATCTGCACCAAGATAAAAAATTGCCTCTTTGAGACATAAAGTCTCCAAACATTGTGATTAAAGGTGATTTTGAAACACTTAAAATCTGTGATGTAGGAGCCTCTCTATCATTGGATAGAAATATGACTGTAACTGACCTTGAGGTCTATTCTATTGGCACTGAGCCTTGGAAACCCAAGGAAGCTTTGGAGAATGATATTATTACTGACGAGGCAGACATATTGGCCTTTGGCCTTATCCTGGGGGAAATGATCACAGTCTACTTTGCACATCACTCTTTCAGATGATGATGATGAGGAAGATAAAACTTTTGATGAGAGTGACTTTGATGAAGATGCATACTATGTAGCCTTAGAACCTGAGCCACCTATTAATAGGGAAGAACTGGATGAAAAGTACCAGAAAGTAAGTTCTTCTTCTCTGTATGCACTAATGAAGATCCTAAAGATCATCCTTCTGCTGTATTGTTAATGCTTTGAAATAGATCTTCAAAGTCATAACTACTTGAGCTTCAAGAATGGTTCACGTATAAAACTGCTCCATTTAATGTAATACATTTTTATAGTTACTATGATAATCCATAATTATTAGACTCCTTGAAATTGGCCTTTTTAGGACCATAGCATCTTGCTAACATTTGAACATCTATCTCTGTTATAAAGGTATTTCATGTAGATTTATGATGATCAGTATTTGATATTGAAGTAGGTTTTCTATAAAGTTTAAGAAACTTTTAAGTTTAACAAACAAGTATTTAAACTTGTTCATAGAATTTTAAAATACTAGCAGTAAAATGCTATAAACTCATATGTCTAACATTAATTTGGGTTGAGTGACCAATACTTTTATTAACGATCTTTCTCAAATACTGTCTGTTTTAATGGCTTTATTGAAATTAGCACTTTGCAGTACAAAGTATGTCTACATTTGCTTATCTTTTAAATCATTAAACTTTTTGCTGGTCTTTCTTAGCTAATGTGCTTATTAAATATGGTCATTGAGAGACTATGGCTCAAAAGAGTAGCTCCTTGGGTATTTCCAAATATTTTTGTTTAAGCCTTGTCTTTTCCTATTTGCTCTCCCCAGGATTTTTTTTTCATTTCATTTATTAAACATATTTTCTGTACTGAGATCCCTTTTTGGTTTACTAATATGTACTTTAAACATTTCACAGTTCTGGTATAAAGATAATAAAATTTTAACAGGATCATACAGAATAAACAACACTTTAGGTGTCAAAACAACAACAACAAAAATTAGAGCTATTGATAAATGTTCTCTTAACTCAGGTTACACTAAAATGATCAAAATATGAATTGTTCAATTCATAAAGTAGTAGTTACTGCAGGTCTATTGCATGTGCAATATTTTTGCTTTTTCATATTTTTCCTTTCTTTTAAATGTTTGTTTTATTGATTTTAGAGAGAGGAGTAGGGAGAGAGAGAGAGAGAGAGAGAGAGAGAGGAACATCAAGGTGTTCGTGTAGATGTCCTGACTGGGCATCAAACTGGCAACCTCTGCACTTCAGACCAATGCTCTAACCAACTGAGCTATCTGGCCAGGGTGATATTTTTCTTTTCTAAGAGTAGGTTAAATGACTGTTCATCTCTATGAATTTTTTTGAGAACTATATAAATTAAATATAAGATCCAATGATCCAAAAGTCAAAACCATGTAGTGTTTATCCCTGTTTTTAGGGAGAAAAATACAATTTTGGTTAAGGTGTACCACAATGTTCACAGAATATGGCAGCCTTGTCTATGCTCACTTTATGTAGAGAGATAATTTATGACTTTCTCTGTAATATACAGAATGAGTTAATTATAGGACCCCTCGGCACATGTGCTCTGTGTTAGAGAACTGATCAAGTCAGTGAGGAAATAAAATTCTATAGCAAAAAACTCCTTCATGTTCATCCTTCAGAGACTACCCAAATAGACCCAGGCAGGCAGAAGGCAGAATACTGTAGCCATGTTTTGAATTTATAAGACTGTTCTAAATTTGAGATCTAATTGTGACTTGGAAAAGGCACTCAGACATTTAGAACCCTGTTCCAGATTAAAAATAATAATAAAACCACCTAGGTCAGGAATTTTATTTTCAGTGATATAAAGAATGAGAAAATGGTGTGTATGACAGTGTAGTGTTCTTGCTAATGCATGGTCCCCAGATCAAGGCTGCCTGGATATAATCCTACTACTCACTAGCTGTGTGTCATGTCTTTGACTGAGTTACTTACCCTCTCTGTGCTGCGGTTCCCCATGTGTAGGTGGAGGTGATAATAATGTCTAACTATAGGGTTGTCACAAGGATTAATAGTGCCAATGTTTGTAATCAGACATTTAGAACACTGGCTGGCACATCAGAAGTGCTATGTAAGTGTTTGCTGGATAGACAGTAATTTGCATTCATCTCCTGACACAGTTTCAGCAAATAAAAATCTAAAGTGAAGATCTCTGCATTTTTGCCCCATCTACATAAAAAGGAAACCAAAAAATAATTTAATAATGTAGCTAGGAGAAAAGGGAGGCATTTTGTTAGAGAACTTAATTAGGTCAATATAAATGGTAATTTCAAAGCTTTGGCTGGGCATTTTTGTAGTTAAGGGAACACCCACTAAAAGGTTAGAAAAACTGCTATTTTAAACAACTCATGATGGAGTGAGGATTGGTACAATGAGACAAGAAGAGGAGGAACAGGGAATGATGGAAGTGGCTAACCATGTTTTGCATAAGAAGGTGGGCACCGACCACATTCTGGGAAGAGTGTGAGAGAGATAGAGTCTTTCAAGTAGAAAAAGGTGTTTTTTGTTTGGTTTAGTTTAGTTTTGTTTTCCCCCCTTGGTACCAGTTTTAAAGCCCTGACTTACTTAGAGTTTGTGCTTAGGAAATGTATAGCTGTATGGATCAGGAGTGAGGTGGGCTGGGTGGTACCACCTATTAGATACACAGAAGAATAAGAAGGCGTGGCCACAATTGTCTGGGTGGAGAGATCTTGGATGAGACCAGACTCCCAGTACTCATCCTGGCCTAGGCCAGTGGACGTGTAAGATCCAAGGCGACTCTGATGGCCCTAGAGGAACATTAGTCTAAAGTTTAGACTCAGCTTTGGGGAAAAACTCCTTCAGAAAAAGGTGTTAAAATCTCAGTTGAAACAACTCATTGGGTGGAATCAAATTTCCCAAAAGGTGGGTTGAAATGTTCTCAGTGGATATGCAAAAGGGTGTTGGAAAAAGCTGAGTTTAAAGGAAAAAAGCCTAGGAACTTGAGGGTGCCTTCAAGAAGACAGAGTGAAAGGATTGATGTCTTCTGGAGCTTTTATCGCCCTAGAGGATAGTTTGATGAAGTAGATAATTAAAAAGAAATACGTGTTTCTTTTGAAATTCTCTTTAGTCATTGCTAACCCCTAAGGAAATCTGAACCACTTGTCCACTCTTGTGAGGTGTGGTTGTGAGAAAAATAAAGGAGTAAGACAAAGAGGAAACGGGCTGGCCCACAGTCACTCCTCGGTTTGCATTTGTTCCAGGGGGCCTGTGTCTATAATTTCTGTACTGCAACCACTGGGCACAGAGGGACTGTGATCCAGGGCAGGGTGGGAGCTGGGAGGGCACAGGAACTTGTGGGCGGAGGAAGAAATGTGGATAAGCAGTGGGGTGGGATGGGAAATCCCCAGTGGATCGGTGATGACACTCTTCTTCCCCATTATATATGAGGAGAAAGTTTCCTTTTTGTGTTGGGGTAATAATATGTATTATTACCCAATAATAAATATAACAGTTTGCTTTGAAAAGATCCTTTTAATATAATGGATATTAATGTAATCATCACCATCATTATTATGTTACAATCTACAATTATTGAGAACTTACTTGCTAAGAACTGTGCTAAAGGCTTTCATTTAATTCTTAAAATAATCCTGTAAAGTAGATATTATGCCCATTTTGTTGAGAAAACCAAGGCCAGAGAGGCTAAGAAACCTCCCAGGGTCATGCTGTTACTGACAGAGCCAGGACCCTCAAGCCTATGCTTCCAACATTCTCTACATCCCCTTATATAGTAGGGGGTTAGGACCATCAGGAGAAACGCGTAATACAACAAAAGCACAAAGACCACAGGAAAAACCAGAAGTGATCTAATGACCTGTCTCCTGATGTGTCATAAGAGTTGAGTAAGTTATATGACATGTGAGCTAATGGCTGGCCCCAATTTAAAAAATGTCAGAAACTCTAGCTTGAAAGAAATAGAGCTCTTACAGGACTAGGATGTTCTGTGTCAGAAGAGCCCTGATGCCACTTCAAGCCATCTGGGCTGTTAGACTCTTGCACTGGTAGGAAGCACTGGACCCTCTGCATGGGAGGAAATATACACAAGAATATAATATGAGTTGGTCTGGGTAGGAGGAAGTCATGAAATATCATTAATTTTCCTGAAATGATTTCCTCAAATCTGTTCTATTGGTTCTCCCTTCTCCTATCCAGACTGTTATCTTGGGTTCACCTCATAGATTTTTTAAAAAAATTTCATTCCACAGATTTCACTCATCTCATAGATTCCACTTTGGGGCAGTAGAAGAGTTTCATTTTCTAGTTATTGAAAAGTCAAATGTCATCTAAATCAAACCTCCAATCTCTCATCCAATTTAAAGAAATTGTTTCCCAGCTTCGACTTAGAAGGCAGTCAGGCAGGGGTGGAGACATTGTCTTTCACTAAACTTTATTTTTCTGCTACTTTCCTCTCCTCTGTATCCCACTCATTGTGCTGCCCCTGGCTCAGCCAGGGTCAGGAAAAAATGGAGGGATGTGAGAAAGACAGAAAGTTCTCAGCCAGGTGTGGCTACTTAATCTGGCATCCCTGTTCTTTGTCATGGCAGATGTCCAAATGCTGGCCCTTTGGCTCTTGGGGCAGGTGTGTGATTTCCTCATGTCTCTACCACCTCATTCCTCATCACCAGGATCCTTTGGCAAATCACTCAATTTTGACATCTTTGGTGTACTCTCCAGCGGACCTCCTCTCAGGTCCTGATCTTTGGGCTAAGGGTGCCCTGCTCTCAAAGGAATCTCTTGGGGAAGATCCTTTAAAGATGGCTCTAGCCTAACACCATTTAGCAACATGCTGTGCCCTGGAACTGGTGATGGGGTAAGAGGCCACTGAACTGAGTTCGCTACACACCTTGGCATGTCTTGCATGAATGGGAAAGCACCTCTCTTTGTAATATGATGGTATATGATTGTCAATTGGTCAGCTTTGAGATCTCAGCATAGATTTAAGACAATGAGAAAAGTTCCATTTAATCTTTTATTTCAAGAGAAATATGATCAGATATCATAGAATTAGGAAGTTTTTATGTGATTTAGCTGGTAGACCCTACTCCCCAGTTTCAGCATCAAGGTAGTGGTCTTGACCTTCTTTATCTTGTTTCATTACTTCTTATAGGAAAAATTGGGACCTCTTTTGTTGCATTAATTATCAATAGAGCTATCACTTTTGAGTACCTGATAGTAAGTATATTTCCTGATATAAACCTCACATCAGCCCTGTATGATAAGATGCACTTATCACCCATTGATGGTAACAGAATGGGGCAAAGCCGTATTTTTGCCCCATACTGACTCCAGAGTTCATGCACTTCTCAATATTATGGCGTGTCCACAGAAGAATTTGGGTAGCAGCTATGACAGTCTTCTAGTTGATCTAAATATAGACTGGTCAGATCATAATCATGGCCCAAGGATTTCTTACCTCTAGTTAATCAGAGTGTAAATCAGTGATTCTAGCCTTGATTTGAATCATGAGAGTATCTTAAAAAAAAGGGGGTGTGGCTGAGACTAATCTACAACCAATAAAATGAAAAACTCCAGGATGGGAAATGGGCTTATATATATATGTATTGCACCCAAGCTCTTGAGGTGTTTCTAATTTGTAGTCAGGGGTTGAGAACCACTCATTCACACAAAAAGATAATTCTTACTTTAAGTGCTTGCCTGTGTTATAGGTGAGAATCATCATCTCTAAGAAAGTAGACAAAAGTTTGAAAAAGAAATACTATTAGATACTTCTATATAATAAAGGGAAGTTACAAAATAGTGCATCCTTGATATTTCATCTGAAAACATTCCATATTCCTAATTGACACTCTATGTTAATATAGATGATAAAGGAATGAAGGCATGCACGTGCACACACACACACACATACATTTTTTTCATGTTTAACTTTTTTTTTTTTTTCTGGTGAGAGAAGAGAGATAGTGAGGCAGACTCCTGCATGTGCTTCCACTGGGATCCATCTGGCAACCCCATCTGAGGCTGATGTTCCAATCAATTGAGCTATTTTTAGCACCTTAAGCTGATGCACTTCAACCAACTGAGGTATCCTCAGCACCTGGGGCCAACGCTTGAACCAATGGAGCCACTGGCTGTGGGAGAGGAGGAGGGAAGAGAAGAGAAGCACATGGTTGTTTCTTCTGTGTGCTTTGACCAGAAATCAAACTGAGATGCCCATACATTAGGTCAATGCTCTATCTACTGAGACACTGTCCAGAGCCACACTTATATTTGTTAGTATCTGCCACTTAACTTAGTTCAACTTAGTATTTGAGTTACTAAAATACTTATAACACAGAGAGAAGACCAAAAAGAGAAACAAGATTTTTCTGGTAATAACCTGAGGTCACTTTATTTGTTCATTGTAGAGAAAGAGGAAGGAGGGATGGAGGGGGGAAGAGAGAGATAAACATTGATTTGCTGTTCCACTTATTTATGTG
The DNA here is from genome assembly GCA_037038555.1 of Rhynchonycteris naso. NCBI lineage: Eukaryota > Metazoa > Chordata > Mammalia > Chiroptera > Emballonuridae > Rhynchonycteris > Rhynchonycteris naso. The sequence continues at coordinate 67,278,418 of CM072997.1, forward strand.
TTCATTGGTTGATTCCTGGATTTGCCCAGGCCAGGGATCTAACTCGCAACCTTGGCATATCAAGATTACTCTCTAACCAACTGAGCTACCTGTCCAGGGCCCTAGGTCACATTATTAAATAAGCCTTGAACAAGGGTGGTAAGAATGAAGCCAACATAGAAAATGAACACATTAACTACCAAAGCACCATTCCACTAAAAATAATAAAATAATGCTGTAGAGCTTAATTACCATTTCCGCATTAATGAACATTTTATTTGATCTTCATAATATCCCTGGAAGGCAAGTAATGCTATCACTCCTGTGTAAGAGGTGAGGATCCTAAGATTCTTTGTGTGCACAACGTACTCAAAGCAAAACTAAATCCCAGGTTTCCTGGCTGAAAATTGTCCTCTTTTTATTACTTTACACTAGGAGGAATGATCTCATTTTAGCTGACCTTTGGTGATGTCAAAGCCCATCCAAACTCACAGAGTGAGAGGCAGACCTGCCCCTTGAATACGTGTTCATTGAATAGCTATAGTGATTCGGAAGAGCTGACTAGTGGGAATGACTGGAAATGAGCAGTGGAAATTGCTTTTTATGTAGCACCCATGAATCAATGGTTCTTGCTGATTTGAACAGCTGGGAAAAGTTTACTGGTTCAAAATCAGAAAAGCTGTTGTAGAAAAGCCTAAGGATAAACAGAGCTTTGTTAACCTTCACAGAGGGCTTTCTGCTTTCTCATTTGACCTAATGAACAGAGAGCAGAATGAAGACAGATGCCTCTTCCTAAACGAGAACCCTGTAGCAAGAAGGAATCTGGGGTTTGACCACAAAAATTTGTAAAGAAATCCTTACATGAATAATTCTGTACCAAAGCCCTCCTGTTAAATGCTTAGCAAAGCATGACATTCAAGGATTTTATTCATTTTATTTCAATTAACTACTTGATTTATTGCAGCAATAGGAAATAAACGAATTCTAACAATATGACCGAGACCAGTGCATTGTGGTGTCCATCATTCAAAATTATATTGTTTGTTTCAAACTCTGAATTTATATGACTTAACTGTATAACAACCTGACTGAAAAGTACATGAACTCTTTCTAGAAAAGCTAAGATGGGTCCTGTCCAAGGGTTTACTGTGTCACATTACTTAAAATATGAAAACAAGGGCAGAGGAGAATAAAAGCTGCCCCTGAGATGCTAACCTGGTACCAAGGCCTTCTTGGGAACTGCTTCTCAGTAAATTCCTTAGTTCAGTATGTGTCTGGTTCTTCTTCCTCTTTTTTCTTTTTCTTTTTCTCCTTTTTCCAAGTGAAAGCAGGGGAGATAGAGAGACATACTCCTGCATGTGCCCTGACCAGGATCCACCTGGTAACCCCTGGTCTAACGCCAATGCTCTGCCCATTTGAGGCCATATTCGCAACCGAGCTATTTTTTCACTGAGATGGAGGTTCCACGGAGCCATCCTCAGCATCTGGGGCCAATGTGCTCGAATTAATTGAGCCATGGCTGCAGGAAGCGGGGGGTGGGGGGGAGATAGACAGAGAGGTGGGGAAACAGATGGTAGCTTCTCCTGTGTGCTCTGACAAAGAATCAAACCTGGGACATCCAAATGCTGGGCCAACACTCTACCACTGAGCCAATTGTGCAGGGCTGGGCTCTTCTCCCTTTGATCTACACTCCTATGATCCTGATCATCTTCCCCATTGTGCTTCTGACCCAGTTCTGGTCATCTGGCTCTGATTCTCCATATTCAGCTGTGGAATTCTTGACCTTGACTTATATCTTGATTCAAATTGTGACCATTACTGAAAGCAAAGTTAGCACTTACTTTTAGGTAAGGCCAATTATATATTGTTTTAATGCACTGACTGCTCTAGGGTCACCAATTTATGTTGATCTTGTGGTACAAAGTCAGAAGTACACATCAAATAAATGGGCAGACTTATGTATGTGGATGGTTTTAATGCTTTTTACAGCACAATAATAAATACTATCTTTAGTCACTGTATTTTAAAATAGCTTTATATTTGTATGTTTAAAACAACCAACCTTAAACTACCATAAAAATAATACAAGGTTCTCATTCACTCTAAGCATTAATTATAAAAAAAAAGGTGGTCTCTTCTGTTCTCATTGTTTAGATGTGGTTTTCAGATTGTCTCAACATTTTATCACATTGTGCTTGAAATACTGTGTGTTCTCTTTTTTAATACAGCATTGTTTTAGATATGCTTTCTAAATATGTACATAGCCCAGATATTCATCATTTTCATTACCACAAACTTTATAACCATGTTAAAGTTCCAAAGTTTATTTAATGACTCCCTAATTGTTGAGTATCTGGGTTGTTTCCAGTTATATGCTATTACAAATAAGATGGCTATAAACATCTTTGTACAAGTAGGCTTAAAAGCTATTTTCTTCAAATAATTCCCCTAAGGTGGGCATGATCATTTATCTAGCTCTTGTGGTGCCAGAATACTAAAAATAACATACTGTATTAGCAGTGCCACTGTCAATGAAAAAGGGCACCTGGCCATCTTTATCTCTATGAATGTTTATACTGTCATTAAAAAAAAACCTGACATGGCTACAGATATCTACAAAATAATAAGTGGTGAATATTTTCTGCAGCCAAGTGTGCCCCTAGGACTCCTCAGGGGCACACATGTCTCTTTGTGGCTGGCCACCGATCTGTGAGCCCAGTGATGGGCTGCTGTGTGTTCTGATCACTCAGCCTCGTACTCTTGGTGCATTTTGGCTGGTGCTGGACCTTAGTATTCAGGGACAGTTTGGGGGAACAGATTCAGGGAGCAATGATTCAGAGTTTGAGAAGGAAACAGGCTAGAGAAGGTGCCTAGAATTCTCTCAGGACTCCCAGCTTCAGTTTCATCCTGTAATCTATGTTCATACACATTTACAGGTACCATTGTTGGCTCCTCCCCAGAGAAACCCTCCCACCACTGCCAGTGCAAATGGTCATGCTTATTTCTGCTCTATGTAACATCAGCCCTGGCTTCTGCCAGAGATTACTTGGAAAAACTACCCTTAAATCTAATGAGATGAGTGTTGTCCTTAAGGCAGAGGAAGTTAATGAGCACCATAACTTTGCTGACTTTCATTTCACCTGGCTGCAGGAGTCAGCATTTGAAACCAAGGTTACCTAGAGGGCACATTGTCTCTTTGACCTTTATTCTTTGCCTCCCTCCCTAGAGTGGCCAGGGAGCCATATGGACAGGATCATAGAGTTTCTTCCCCCTTCTCTCTACCCCATGCTAAGTCGTCACTTCATCCTTCCTTATTATTTGTTCTTAAACGCATCAGCTCTGTTGGGGATAAAATAATAAATTCTTAACTAGCTTCATTGTAAGAAGATGTGTGGAAGATGATACCTTTTTTTTCTTTCACATTTCAGAAAAATAACTTCCACTCTGCTGGTAGAAACATCACGTAGTGACGCAGAGTCAGGTGTCAGATGGAGGCAGGAAGGGATATAATGGAGCTTGCATCTCGCCTGGGTCACGGACAAAAATAATTGCATGAACCCTTAGATTTTACCATCTTCTCCCTCACAATCACCCGTTGTAGTTGACAAGAAGGTAAGTAGAAAAATGTCTTCTTGTGGGCCACAAATACTTGGCATTTTTTCCTCTGTGCAATCATACTGAGTTCAATGATTAAACCGCATTGAAAGAAGCATTACATTTTTGTACCTTTTTTATTCTTTCTAATCACTTTTCCTTTTTTCTCAAACTTCACATGTTTGGTATAAGATCAGGGCACAAGAGAAGGCAGAAGTAGTAAATCTGAAGTTGTCTACCTTATCTCCCACAAGTGCCAAACTGCCTTCTTGTCCTCTGCCAGACTACTTTAAATTAGATGTCCCACAGACCCTGTCCACACATCCAGGAGAACTCCCCAGTAATCAAATGAACCATATACTCAGGAGCTGTCTTGGTTTTAATCTAAAATGCCCATTTCCTTAATATGCTCTTAGTATTCTCTTTATTCTTACTCTTAAGGTATTATCATGGCTATATAAGCACAGCTTTCAAATGAGCTTTGATAGATAATAGAATTCTCACATTTTTAGAAAAGTTTCATAAACAACACCAAATTTTTAGAAATTATATTTAGAAAATAATTTGCATATTTTTCTACTGAGAATCTTAAAGTGCATGCTCTGTTGAAGTAGCTTTTCTTCCAGGCATTGAAAAGGGTATATAATAACCTATTTTAGTTATGGGATAATTGAGATAACATACCACATTCATTTGGATGAGCAGATCTGTTCATTGTGCTTTTGTATTTAAAAGTCTAGAGTTGATTTTGTTGGAAAAGGATCTTTGTAAGATGGGCTTATATTATGAAAACACATAAACTATTTGGCTGGAATATCAAGAGTCGTGTCCTACCTTTTCAGACAGGTGCTGATGTTTCCTGTTATAAACTTAGAAGATACCATATTATGCCTTCTGGCCTCTTTGTTGGGTTTCAGAGTTCCCTTTGTCTGTCCTGCTGGGCCCCTTTAAACAAGCCCTGTGTACCCACTCAGACCCATGCAGGGATGTTACATGGAGTTGTTGGGGTTATCCACCCTTCCTTTTCAGAATTTTCCCTGGCTGCCTTCATTGGCTGTCTCCTCTGTTGCTCTCTCATCTTAACTTCTGGCTCAACCCTGGATCTGAGTCCAGACACTCTACTCAGGCTCTGCATTCTGGACTTAGTATGGGATTTGCTATTCTAGTTTTAGCCTTCGATATTCTGTAGTCCTCACCGCTCTTGTTCTCTGATCTTTGGCTTCCCCCATCTCAGCCATGGGCAGGAGGCAGCCGACACTCCCCACAGCCCAGGTGTCCAGACAGGGAGAAATTACCCATGGTCCATTTGGTACCCGAGGGCAATAAATAGAGTTAGATTCTCAGCAAGAAGCTGAAATATTGGGTGGAAATAAATTAACACTGGTGTTTGAGCCAAAATTCTTTTGAGTTTTCAGATGCTTTCTACCTTCATCTTCCTCTTTGTTTCCTGAAGCTTTATTTATATTCAGACATAAATTACAAGGAAATGACAACGCGCCTTATTACATGAAGTGTTGTACTCCTCTGGGCAGACTTTAACTTCAAATAGAAACAGGAGACAAACTGCTAGCTCTGGGAAAGAGATTGCACGGAAACCAATTAGATTTTGCCAGGGAAGAGAAGATGCTACCATATCTTCTAGGAGGAGTCACTGCCTAAACTATTTTGAAAACTATTATCTTTTTTCACCCCTAAATTTAATAATATTACAAAAACCTGAGTGCTAAAAATACTAACAAATCCTTAATAGGGTTTATTATAGTCGTTTATTCATTATAGATGACTAATAAACATGATTATTTGTCAATATTTAAAATTTGTTTTTTATATATCTTTAGCTAACCAGAGAGTTTTCTTTCTCAACTGTGTCCTAGGCTCTAAGGACTCTCTAATACTGCATTTCTTTGATTCCAAATGTGCATATTTTTCATTTTAAAAATTGAAGTGAAATTCCCATATAACATGAAATTAACCATTTTGAATTGAACAATTCAGTGGCATTTAGCATATTTACAATATTTTATGTCACCACCTCTATTAAATTTTAAAATATTTTCATCACCCCAAAAGGAAACTCTGTGCCCACTAAGCAGTCATTCTCTATTATTGCTCCCTTCATTCCCTAACAATCACCAATTGGCTTTCTGTTTCTATGGATTTACCTATTTGAGATATTACATCTAAATGGAATCATACAATATAGGACCATCTGTGCCTTACTTCTTCCAGTTAGCATAATGTTTTTGTGGTTTGTCTATGTTGCAGCGTGTGTTAGTAGTTCATTTCTACATGTGTTTTTAATAGTATAAGACTGGTTCTTTCTAGACACTGCTTGATAAGACAGCAAATTCATGGGGGTCATACTTCATATTCAATTTCTAAAAAAAACCAAAGTACTGTTTACCCAAGAGCTACAGGATGATTCCTTCCATCATGTGGCATCCCAATTTGTTGGGCCATCCCTAGTGTTACTGAAAGAAATGACTAGCCTACAGCCTACTGAAGATTGTCAGTGTTGAAATTCTCCTGTTTTTTGAAAGAACATTCTTTAATGGTCTTCTCTCTTGTGACATACATACAAAAACACAGCACCTTTTTAAGTCACTCTGCTCCCTTTGTATTCTGTCCATGACCAGGAAAGGATACCTTCCCCATTCATTCGGGCGGCCTATCAGATATAATCACACCTACAGAGCAAAATCAAGTTGAAATCCATCACTGAAACTTAGGATGATACCCCTCCAGTATCAGAAATGTGGCATTTTGGTAATGCCAGGAAAAAATTCTAGGGGACAGCTGTGCTTCCACAATTTAGCAGTCATGTGAACAAGTAGGGCTTTATCAACAACGTGTACATCTATCAAGCATGTCTAGATGTACTGACAAAATGATGTGAAAGAGTCCCCAGAAGATTTCCAAGCAGAGTTCTGTTGTTGGAACTGAATGCCTATTTAAATGTGCTTGGCAACAAACAGCTGTGTGTCGATGTCAATGCAATGGCTGCCTTTTCTCTGTTCATGAGTTCTTAACATTTTAGTAGGCCTTGGAGAGTATAAAATGCCTTTCTTAGAGCATGATTACTAAAATACACTGTTAAAAGCAGTGCTCTCAAACTTTTCTATACCAATAAATACACAGAAAATTATATTAAAATAGCAAGCACATTGGGGTCAAGGGTCAAGCTGATCATGCCTAGAGATGACTGGATCAGCAGTTCTGGCCACTCCAGTCCCCATGCACCACTCTTAAGGCTCAGGCTTCAATACCTCAGCACACCAGCTTAGAGATTCTGATTTAAAATATCATGTGCAATTCAATAACCTCCATAAGTATTTGTAACTAAAGATTCTCCTTGAAGACATACAGATGGCCGACATGTACCTGAAAAGATGCTCAACATCACTGATCATCAGGGAAATGTAAATCAAAGCCACAAAGAGATATCACCTAGCAACTGTTAGAATGGTCATTACTTAAAAAAAGAAAAGTGTTTGGAAAAGCTGTAAAGGGAACTCTGCATGCTGTTGGTAGGATTGTAAATTAGTGCAGCCACTATGAAAAACAGTATGGAGGTTCCTCAAAAAATTAAAATAGAACTACCATATAATCCAGCAATTCCACATCTAGGTATTTATCCAAAGAAAATAAAAACACTATTAAAAATATGCATGCCTATATTCAATGCAGTATTATTTACAATGGCTAAGATAAGAAAATAACCTAAGTGTTCACTGATGAATAAATGGATAGAGAATATTTGGTCTATATACAAAAAATTACTTCTCATTCATAAAAAAGAACAAACAACAGCATGGACAGACCTCAAGGGCATTATGTAAGTGAAGTCAGACACAGAGAGACAAGCGCTGTATGATCTCTCTTATATGTGGAATTTGGGGAGAAAATGCCCAAAACAAAAATACCCAAGGTTATAGATACATCAAATTTGTGGTTGCCAGGGGTGAGGAATGAGGGGTGGGAGAAATGGGTGCAGAGGGTCAACTTATTAAAAACAAAAGAAAGAAAACTATTAAAAAACAAGATGCTCTCAGTCACAGAAAGTTTGTGTTTGCAAAAACTGCTTGAACCATTGTCTTGAATATGGTGGAGCTAACATAGCAAAGGTTAAAAACAAAGCAAAACAAATCGAAACAAAAAAACTTTGCATTATATTTTCTTGACTCTCCTTGGAACTTGACTAAGATTTTTGAGCCATGCAGTGAGATGGATCTTGGCAGTTAGCAAGCAACAAATTTTTCTAATGTTCACTTAGACATTTTGATTTAAAACTTTAAAATGTTGAATGTTTTTAGAATATCTGATAATAAGTGTAATGGATTACCTAGATGTTAAATATTTTAATAGCCTTTCAAAATTCTCTGAACAGATGGACAGAACTCTATTATCCATTGATTACTCTGAAATTAGTAAGTTATGGGGTTTGAGTGACACTGTGAGAACAATACAATGTGATGCTCGAGTTCTTACTGTTTGTTTTGATGTTTGTTTTCATAAACAAACACTCAGATTTGGCCCCGCCTGCTACACACAGAACCACAGAACCCTTGCACACACGACATAACTAGTACTTACGTATTAGTGAGAGGCATGAGTAGCCCCTCAGAAGATGCATATCAAAAGGTTTTCATTTTAACAGCCATTCTCAGTGTAGTAGCTATGATCAATAAATAACAAACAATGAAAAAAATGGCTTATTGATCAGGTTTAACTGCATCAAAAACCCAGTAAATCACTGTGAACATATTTTACATAAGTAGAGCCTTTTCACACCAAAATAAAATGCAGCTATCATAGCAGGTAACTAAAAGAAATCTGGTCTTCTTAAAATTTTTACCAGCCGAAACATTTCTGCCACCTTCCAGATGAGTCTGCCATTCTTTTTCCAACATACAGATCATTAAATTCTGATTATTGACACATGTCAAGCAATTGCATGTAGCTCTATATGTCTTTATTCTGCTGTGTGACTTTTTTTTAAAAAACCTAAAAAATGTATGGAGAGAGGGAGAAAAATAATCTGGACATGTATCCAAATATTTCACTACGTTTGGCATATAGTAACATTCAATGAATGGATGAACACAGTGAACAAAAGAAAGTTGCATTTCTGCTTGGTAAACATCTGCTAATGCTTTTCTAGACTTTGAGGTGATAGTACACCTGCGTAGATGTATCTTCCTCCCAATTCTGTAACAAAAATCTTTGCATTTGATGCCATTGTTAGTTGATAGATGTCTCATTAAGAGCTAACTAGAAGATGGTTGTAAGAATCAGCCCACGTGCCCTCTTCTTCCAAGGAGGCATTGGAGAGATGCTCTGACCAAGCCTACCCCTCTGCCGACAGAATGGAGTGAGTTAGAGAAAATGGTTTGCTTTAACATTTTTATCAGTTCCTAGAGAATTTCATGCTAAAGAATTTGCCACATACATCTATTCGTGGAAGTTAATATGACTTTATAAGTTCTCTTTTCTTTGTGAAAGTGTGATCTAAAAGAAATACAAGATTCTTCTTATTGAAAATGCATAAGGACATAGTTACTTATATATCCAAAGTTCTCACAAAATCCTGACAAGTAGAGAACAAGAAAAAATATTGAAATCGTTGTTGGTCTCTATTTCACATGCTTGATGGAAGAGACATAGACTCTCTTCTCATTGAAGCCATACAAGTAAAACTTAGCTCTGTGTGTCTACACATTTTATGCATTGATAGGGAAGGAGTTTTAAACAACTTCAATCTTAGAGGAAAGAAAAGAAAAACAGGAAGATAGAGTGTAGGCAAGCAAAGGTGTAAAGAGGGTGGCAGGAAAACAAAAGAAAATGGACCTGGAGGAGCTCATGAAAGGAAGAAATAGGAGAAGGAAAAGGAGAAAATAAAATACTGAGACAGCACAGAGAAGTAATGTGGAACACACAAAGAAAAAGCAAGTAAACTAGTGAACTGATTCAGAGTTAAGGAGAAAAAACTGTTTACAATTTTATTAATCCATTGCAGATATTCATCCACTAAATGTCTGTCTGTTGCACCTTGCATTGGTATTCAATACGTGTGGTTGAATGAATGGATTGGATATGTCACAGATGATCCCTAAATTCATTCCTGTTCTAAGTGAGTGTTTTTCAGCCTTGGAACTATTGATAATTTAGACCAGATAACTCTTTACTGTGGAGACTGACTTATGCATTGTTGGGATACTCAGCAGCAGCTCTAGCTTTTGCCCCTAGAACCAGCAGCCTTGTGCTCCCTGGACGCATGAAATAATTAGTACCTACCCATTAGTGAGAGGCATAAGTAGCCCCTCAGAAAATGCATATAAAAATATGACAAACAAAAATCTCTCTAGACATTGCCAAGTGTTCCCTGAGGACATAATCAGCCCTGGTTGGTAACCATTGTTGTACGCATATGGGCACACCTGAATATACTTACTCAGAGATATAAAATACACCTACTCAATGTCTTTGGTAATTAATGACAATACACTGTATATACATCAAGATAAGAATATGTCACATTGTTTGTAGTTAAGACATTATAGTATTTACTCTTTTCAAGGGATTGTCAAAGTTTTTCTTTCCTTTGGAGGAAGAGTACAGCAATATCATAGGTATTTTTGGTTGCTTTTTTGTTTTGTGTTGAAAGAAAATCATTTCGGTGGGTGGAAGATATGATAATTCATCCTGATTGTTCATACTTGGTATATTGATAAATGTAATCAAGTGTGTCCATATAACATATGTGGCTTGTTTACTTCTTCATTATACATTTCTGTTATTACAGAAACTATTATAAACTGTTTTTCCTAGACTCTATTAAACAATAGGACTGTATAATCTTAGTTCCAAGTTAAATCTGGTATATGCCTGATATCCAGAAAAATTAAATGTGATTTTAATGGTCTCTTACTCTTATCTCCAACAATCATTGGGAAGTTACTGTAATTGACTTTTACTCTGTGTTTATGGATCATTACTTGACTTTAAATAAACAAACAACAAACAAACTAAAAACCTTAGTCAGAGCATACACAGAGAAGTAACACACATAAGTGAAGACAAAACCAAAAGACAAGATTTTAACTGGAAGTTTTTTTCTCCTGAAGACACAATAGCCAAATAACACCAAACTCAAAATATACAAATGTAAAATTAATTCAGTAAGTTTTTCTGAATAAATGATTCCATACATAGATGGGACATAAAAATGAGACTCAGAGACATGGACAAGAGTGTGCTGGCTATCTGGAGGGGGATAAGGGGAAAATGAGGGAGGGGGTATGAAGAGGGGAGGGGCACAAATAAAACAGACAGAAGGTGACGGAAGACAATTTTACTTTGGGTGATGTGTATGCATTATAATCAAATGTCAAAATAACATGCAAAGGTTTTCTCTGAACATATGTACCCTGATTTATCAATGTCACCCCATTAAAATTAAAAATTAAAATAAATAAATAAATAAATATTTCTTCAAGTTTTCCTGTAAGCTAAATCATAATTGTGCCTGGCCTGTGGCGGTGCAGTGGATAAAGTGTCGACCTGGAATTCTGAGGTCACTGGTTCAAAACCCTGGGCTTGCCCAGTAAAGACACATATGGGAGTGATGCTTCCTGCTCCTAACCTCTTCTCTCTCTTTCTCACTCTCTCTCTCTCTATCCGCTTTAAAATTAATGAATTAAAAGAATTAAAATACCTTTCAATCATATTTGTAACCATAGTCTCTCATATGTTTAAAAGCAGAAATTGAAATTATATAATGTTCCTATTTTACAGACCAGGAAACCAGGGCAGGGGGCAGATGAAAATAAATTCATGTTCCTCAAAATGTGGATTAGGCCCTGGCCGGTTGGTGCAGTAGTAGAGCATCAGACTGGTGTGTGGATGTCCCAGACTTGATTCCTGGCCAGGCACACAGTAGAATTGACCATTTGCTTCTCCACCCCTGCCCCTCTTCTTTCTCCCTCTCTTTATCTCTCTCTTCTCTGCCTGCAGTCATGGCTTGGTTGGAGCAGGCTGTCCTCAGGCACTGAGGATGGCTCCATGGTCTCACCTCAGGTGCTAAAATAGCTCAGTCGCTGAGTACCAGAGCAAAGGCCCCAGATGGGCAGAGCATCCCCCATAGGGGGCTTGCCAGGTACATTCCGAACGGGGTGCATGGGGAGTCTGTCTCTCTGCTGCCCTGCTTCTCACTTAATGGAAATAAAGGAAGTGTATCAGATACAGAGAAGTAATGAGAATGGAGTTCTTGGCCTGCCACAGTGCTAGTTAATCCACATTTAGGCTCTGCATCCAATTTCAACTAAGCTTTTCATTTACCTATGGGTTCACACAGCACCTAGCTCATTCCCCCTGTGTTCTCTAATTTACTGCTCAAAAAACCTGTTTCATCAGTTCTTCCTTCACATAGAGAGGAGGAGACAGGTTTAGTAAGGTGAAGTAATTTCCCTATGTTCAAAAACGTCAGTGGCAGGACTGAGATATGGACAGGGGTCTTCTAATTCTAAAGTCAGGGTTTTCCTCTTTACTATGTTAATTTCCATGAAGGGTTTCATGAGCTAATTAAAAATTATTATTTTATATTTATACTGTATTACAACTTTATTGTAGGAAATCCTGAAATGATAGAAAAGTGTAAGAAAGAAGACTACCATCGTCTTTCTTTCAGCTCAGGGATAGCCACTATTACTGTTTTGGGTGCTTTTCCGGAGAGTCTGCTATCCATATGCACATATAATCTCTCTCGCTCCCTCCCTTCCTCACTCCTTTCTGTATACACTTTCAAAAATAAATAGAAATTATAGTCTTTACTGTTCATATTTTTATATAACATATCATGAGCATTTTACTATTTTTGTAAATACACCTTTTACTGGATTAAAAATGTGCCATCAATTGTATGTACTATAATTTAACTTCCTATTATGAACATTAACTAGCTTAAAAGTTTCGTCTCAAATAACAGTGTAAAGAAATTTCTTATTTACAAATCCTTTGTCTGCATTTATATTTATCTTCCTTCCTACAGAGTTCTAAGACTCAAGTTATTTGGTGAAAAGGCAGAAAAGCTTTAAGGATTTCCAAGAAGGTTAAATTTGCTACTACAAGTTCCGTTTGGGAATGATTATCTAAAGTAACCTCATTAGCATTAACCATTATCATTTAAAAATTAGTGCTTTTGCTCTGAGAAGCAAATGATAATGTCCTATTGCTACTTTAATTTGCATTCCTTTGATTGTTAGTGAGTTTGATTTTTTAATAAGTTTATTAATGTAATTAAGAACACCCAGTTCATTAGCTTAAGTTCAAATTCTAAGAATAAACACATGAAAGCTACAGAAGCAAATATGCAAAGGATAATGGTTTCTCCAGGTTCATATGGAAATATAAAACTCTTAAAATGAGAACAGCAAGAAAAATCTTACATTTTTTTTTTTTTTTTTTTTTACAGGGACAGAGAGAGAGTCAGAGAGAGGGATAGATAGGGATAGACAGGAACGGAGAAAGAGGTGAGAAGCATCAATCATTAGTTTTTCATTGCCATCACAACACCTTAGTTGTTCATTGATTGCTCTCTCACATGTGCCTTGACCACGGGCCTGCAGCAGACTGAGCCACCCCTTGCTGGAGCCAGCGACCTTGGGTCTAAGCTGACGAGCTTTTGCTCAAGCCAGATGGGCCCGCGCTCAAGCTGGCGAGCTCGGGGTCTCGAACCTGGGTCTTCAGCATCCAAGTCTGACACTCTACCCACTGCGCCACCGCCTGGTCAGGCAATCTTACATGTTTTCAGTAATATTCTCTTTTGATATGGGCTATAGGTGCTCACCTGGGTAAAGTTATAAGAAATTTAGGGAAATTTGGCTCTTTAATTCATATTTATTCTAATGCTGACTAATAGTAAATATTCAAGTGATGATTATTATAGAATTTGAACATACTAAGTCACATACTTGGTTTATTGTAACATGGAATTCTTGAATCAAATAAAAATTAATAAGTGATTGCATTATCACCTGCTTAACAGCCACGTGATAGTTTACCAAATAAACAAGTGAATATTACCTTATGAAAAAAGGTCCTAACAGTTTAGGCATAAACAATAGTCTTTTAAATACTTTTAGAAAATGGGATGCCATTTCAATTGGAATATCTAGAGCATGAATCTTTAAATTGAGCACTTAAAATAGCTAGTTGTCAGTTTAACCTTTCAAGTAGCTCATTACCAAAGCATCCAGTTTGGGGCTGACTTCTGTTAGGTCAGTGAAATAAGGCTTCTCCAGATGAGTAGACTGGCAAGAATGAATGGCTTCTTGGACTTGGTTATGGTTGTCCCATGTTTTACTGAAAACAGCCAACAAGTAAACAGAAGAAAGATGAGAGATTAAAATACATGTAGTTGGATGTGGCCCCCATTACCTCTGGAAACTCTGAAGTACTGTAGTTGAGCAGCCTATGTGAACTAAGAAATCTGCCAAAGGACGCTAGAATTACAAACTCACTGTTTTTTTTGTAACTAGCTTAAGGAGGGTTGTGTAGAATTGAAGAGTTGGACCACCATATAGGCCTTGCTATCTCTTCTGTAGTTACATTCTTCCTTCTTCTATTTTCTACTTACCATCAGGTCTATTCAAGGCCTGAAACCTCAATTTTGTCTTCTGCTTGTGACTTCCACTATTTCCTGCATTTTTATGCAGTTCTTTGTAGAAGTGATCTAGTATATATAGTAAACCATTTAAAAGTACAAGTCATGGTACTTTTTCATATAAATTTAGCAATATAAATTTAATATCATGAAGATGTAAATAGTAAGTTAGGGCAAGGTAAACTTGATACTAATATTTTCCTTAAAAATATGTGCACACATATATATTTATAATATATAGCTGTTTATACCTTCAAATAAAATATATATAGTATCAAAAGTTGCTTTTACATTGTCTAGTTGTATAATTCATTCTAACTGGGTAAAACTATTTCCATATGAGCTAAAGTTTGTAAATACATTAATCCATTAATCCTAAAAACACTTACTGAGTTGAAATTTGCTGATAGACCCATTCATTTATTCATTAATTCATCAACCCTGTAAACATTTATTAATTCTCTCCTTTAAGTGATGCACTGTACCACGGTGACGAGAATATTGTTCTTTCTCTAAGAAGCTGATAGAATTTTTTTAATAAAAGAGGCTCCCAGATCTTTCCTGCTTAAGGGGTTAAGAAAATATTTCTTTCTTTCTTTTATTTTATTTTTAGGTTGGAAAAATTCTGCACTTAGGGAATTAGGAAACACTTAGATAGCTCTATTAAATGATAATTGCCTCTTGACAGGTATCAATAAATTTTAATCAGTATGACTGCATATGTTTAGATGAGTCTGACAAGAGTGTCATACTTTTTATGCTTCGCATTTTAAAGTGCTAAAATGTTTAGGATATTAAAAAGAAAACATAAGAGTGACCTTTTATCTAATAATTGCAAATTGAAATACATATGTACCTAATTAAAAGGGCCTGTACTGAATATATAAAAGTTAGGAATATCACTGATTCACTGGGTCTCCAAAATTGAGATTGCATGTTTTAGAGAGCATTTCTACAACTTGTACACTCTGTAGGGGAAGGAGACCATGTAGAGCAGTTGAAAACAGAGCTTTCCAGTTATACAGACTTGAGTTCCAATTCTGAGTTAGCCATTTGTTAGTGGTTTCACCTGGAGGCAGATAATTGACATAAACCTGAAGGGTCCTGTTCATAACATGGGGAGAATAAAAACACCCATATCAAAGGGTTATTATAAGAATTAAATTAGATAAGATACAAAAGGCCTCAATGACACTGTCTGGCACTGAGCAAACTGTTCACTTAATAGAGCTGTTATGAGAAAAAAATATAATCATCATTTTCTTTTTAGGTTATTTCTCAAAACCACCAATTTTAAAATCAACCTAAAGATACTGGTTTAGTCTGTGCTTCTAAACTAACTATTTGGGGGTTTACCTTGTAGCTTGTCAGTAAAGTAACATGATTATCCACTATACCAACCAACCTGATGTCTGGGACTGGAAACTCTGCCAGCCCTTCTGGTTCCCTCAGTTCATTAATAATGAGCTATTTCAAATAGAAAAATCTTTTTTATGTCAATAAAAATTTAAGATAGAAATAAAATATAGCATAACTTACATTTTATAAGTTATTGGTAATGATGTGGTAAGCAAATCATGAGAACCATTTTTCTCCAGTTTTAATTTAATTATTATTTAGTGTATTGATTGCCAGGTTTTGATTAAGACTGCCATGTCAAATTCCAATATGCGTGAGAGGGAACTCTGCCATGAACACCACACTCCGGTTTTCCCTGTACCTACTCTAGATACAATCTCATTCCTTCTGCTCTACTTGTGTACAGAAGAGCAGTTCTGAGAATGTGTGGAAAATGGCCATGTGCCCTGGCCTGATAGCTCAGCTGGTTAGAGCACTGTTCCGAAGCACAGTGGTTGCTGGTTTGATCCCTGGTCAGGACACATACAGGAACATACCAATATTCCTGTCTCTCTTTCTCTACCTTCTTATTTCACTAATATCAATAAATAAAATTAAAAAGAAAAATGAAAATGGACATGTGGAACCATTTCAGTTATTTCTGGTAAAAATTCCTGTATACCTTGAAAGAATATGTTCAAACATGGCACATGGAAAATACTGATTCACAGAATGATAGAGGTTTCAGTTATTCAGAATCAGAGCTATGTGACTGTTAAACACATGCATATTTAGAATTGGATGGAAAAAGAAAAAGATAAAAAAATAACTGTTCACAGAGTTCACAATATTTGTCAGGCATCATGAAGACCTTTCTCAGATTACCATACTTAATTCTCACAAAAATTTTAGAAGACATATTAGACCATATTTTTTAATTGTTTTTTTAATTTCTTTTTATTTTATTCATTTTAGAGAGGACACACACACACACACAGAGAGAGAGAGAGAGAGAGAGAGAGAAAGGGGGGAGGAGTTGAAAGCATCAACTCCCATATGTGCCTTGACCAGACCAGGGCAGGGTTTTGAACTGGCGACCTCAGTGTTCCCAGGTCGACACTTTATCCACTGCGCCACCACAGGTCAGGCCTAGACCATATTTTTAAGGTAGAAGAAATACTACCCAAAGAACTTAAGTAAAATGCCTGCATGGTTATAAAGCCAGCAAAATGTGGAGCTGTAATTTGAATACACAGTTAAGTACAAAGCCTATCTGACTTGTATTACACAATGCTTAAATAATAAGTTCACTTTTCTGAGAGGATTTATTAATTCTTTAAAAACAATTATTTGTTGATTTTAGAGAGCAAGAAGAAAGGAGAGAGAGAGAGAGAGAAAGAAATTTCAGTGTGTTGTTCTACTTATGCACCCCTTGATTGATACCTGTATATGCCCTGACTAGGTCTTGAACCCATAACCTTGACATATTGAGATGATACTCTAACTAGCTGTGCTCCTTGACCAGAGTCTTTACTGTGTCTCAATAAGTGTTTATGGAACACCTACGTGCTGACAAGAATGGGGCCAAAATGAGACATAGTGATGTCGTTGTGAGGTGTAGCTTTTTACCTCAAGGAGCTAAAAATCTAAGTGGGCATTTAAACATTTATCTGATACTTTAAATTTTCTATGTCCATTTATAATACTCAGCATTGACAGACTACTTAACAACTTCATTAAAATGGGTGTTTAAACAAAAAACTGTGAACAGTTTAGAGAAAAATCAGAGAAAAATCGTTGTGACCTTGGATTAGGCAAAGATTTCTTCGATTTAGCATCAATAGTATAGTCCATGAAAAAAAAAAGGTGATAAATTTAATTTTATCAAGACAAAAATTTTGCCCTAAGAAAGACACTGCTAAGAGAATGAGAAGAACAGCCACATATTGGGAGAAAATATCTCCAAACCACCTATCTGACAAACAACTTATATCCAGAATATCTAAAAAACTCACAAAACTCAACAACAAACAACCCAATTAAAAAATGAGTAGCCTGACCAGGAGGTGGCGCAGTGGATGGAGCATCAGATTGGGATGCAGAGGACCCAGGTTTGGGACCCCAAGGTCACCGGCTTGAGCGTGGGCTCATCTAGTTTGAGCAAAGCTCTCCAGCTTAAGCCGAAGGTCGCTGGCTCGAGCAAGGTGTCACTTGGTCTACTGTAGCCCTCCAGTCAAGGCACATATGAGAAAGCAATCAATGAACAACTAAGGAGCTGCAATGAAGAATTATGAAGAATTGATGCTTCTCATCTCTCTCCCTTCCTGTCTGTCCCTCTCTCTGACTCTCTGTCTCTGTCAGACACACACACACACACAAAATGAACAAAACATCTGAATGGACACTTTGCCAAAGAGGACATACAAATGGCAAATAAGTACATGAGTACTTAGTCTCATCAGTCTTTAGGTAAATGCAAATTAAACCACAACAAGGTATTGTTATATCCCTATTAGAATGGCTAAAATAAAAATTTAACAAAAACAAGTGAACAGAACAACTGACAATACCAAATGCAGAGGAGGATGCAGACCAACTGGAACTCCCATGTGTTTCTGGTGGGGATGCCACATGGTACAGCTACTTGGGAAACAGTCCGCAGTTTCTACCAAAGGTAAAGATACACTGACCATCTGATCCAGAAATCCTAGTCCTAGATACTTCAGATGAAATAAAATCCCTGTTCACACAAAACCCTTAATGTACTGTTCATATTTATCCAAATCTGGCAATAACCAGTGTTTCTCAGCTGAGAAATAGATAAACAAATTGTGGTATATTATTATAATGAACTACTACTTAGCAATAAAAAGAAATAAATTATTGAGAAATACAAGAACATATACCTATCTATATCTCTATATAGATATCTACATATATCTACACACATATAATACATATATGTTTGACGAATCTCAAATACATTATGCTAAGCAAAAGATATCAGACTCAAAAGGCTATATACTATATGATTCCATTCATATGATATTCTGAAATGATGCAACTATAAAGATGGAATAGTTCTGTTCCCTGTTAAGGGTGAGAGAGAGTATGACTACAAAGCAGTTGCATAATGAATTTTTGGGGATCAGAATAATGGAACCATTCTGATTCTTAAGCATGGTGGTGTTTATATGACTACATTTTTTCATGAATTGATTTTTAGAAATAGGGGGGAGAGAGAGAAGGGGGTTGGGAGAAGCGGGAAGCACCAGCTCTTCCTGTTGTGCTTTGAGACCAGGCAAACCCAGTTTCAAACCAGCAACAACAACGTTCCGGGTCAATGTTTTACCCATTGCACCACCCCCATATAACTACATTTGTCAAAACTCATAAAAATATACACCAGAAAGTGAATCATATTGTTCAGATTTTTAAAACATGAAAATGAAAATTCAAAACAACAAAAATATATGGCACTCATGCCCTGGCTGTATGGCTCGGTTGGGTAGAGCATCGTCCAGAAGCACAGTGGTTGCTGGTTTGATCCCTGGTCAGGGCACACCCAGGAAAAGATTAATATTCTTTTCTTTCTTCTTTCTCTCTTTCTTTCTTCCTTTCTCTCTAAAGTCAATAAAGTAAACATTAAAAAAAATCAAATTAAAAACATAAGGCACCAAGATGTAGGAAATTCAGCAAAGGACTGTCTTCTTCCCTAGCCTTGGAGGAGAGCTGTGGGGTGTGGCTCCAGTCTTATTTCTTGCAGCACACCACATCTAGCATTCTCCAGGCTCTGTGCAGACTGAAGTCATAGCGACAAGGTCTCAGAGCTCAGAAGCTTCTCTGCCACTAACGGGGCTGGACCAGGCTGCTGGATTGCCTACCTGTGGGCACTAGATACATTCAGGAGAATCCAATTAACTTTGTACAATTTCAGATATATTTTTTCCCTACTGCCACCTACTAGAAAAAAATCTTATATTAGTTAATTCTTTAAAGGGGAGAAAATTAGGCAATTCTGAAAATTTATTACCTTTCTATGATGACTAGGGTACCGTTAAGCAATAATTTCCTAAACATAATAGCAAAGGTAACAAGATTCTAATTGACCATCAAGGCACTAGTAAAAGCAAATGGAGTCCAAAAGCATTTTGGCTATTGTTAGAATCATCTCACAACTGCTATCAAGCACAATCAAACCTTGCAACTTTTAAATGGCTTTCATATACTTCAGGAAACCTTAAGTGAATTTTTAAAAAGTAGAGAAATTTTAGGTGTCTGAGTGAATTGCTGGTGACAACACCAAGAAAAAGGTGCATTTTATGACTCTATCAGAGGTAAATGACTACTATACACACTGGGAATAACCATTGTTTTTCCAGATGTCAGCTTAAATCTCTAACACTTTAATTTGTTCTGATACTTTGAGAATAAGTCTGTCCCTGTCATCAAAAAAATTGCCTCTATCCTGACCAGGTGGTGGTGCAGTGGATAGAGCACTGACCTGGGATGCTAAGGACCCAGGTTTGAAACCTCGAGGTCACCGGTTTGAGCACACGGGGTTGCTGGCTTGAGTGTGGGATCATAGACATGGTTGCTGGCTTGAACCCAAGGTTGCTGGTGTGAACAAGGGGTCACTGGCTCAGCTGGAGTCTCCCAGTCAAGGTACATATGAGAAAGCAATCAGTGAACAACTAAAGTGTTGCAACACCAAGTTGATGCTTCTCATCTCTTTCCCCTCCTGTCTGTCTGTCCCTGTCTGTCTCTCTCGCTAAAAAAATTGCCTCTACTGTGCGCAGAATTTGTAACTGCATCTTCATTTCACACCCTAACCCACCCAAAGTGGATGCCATACAAGCTCACAGGCTTTAAACGGAAGGTAATTTAACAGAAGGTAATGCTATAAACACTGAGCAGAGAGGTCCTTTTGCTCACCATTTCCAGTCCATGATAACTTTATTTTCCTTATTAAAAAACAAAACAAAACAAAAAGACTCCAGTCAGATGTAAATAAACCTAGTCCTTCTATTTGGAGTAGAGAAACATGTTGGTTACAGGGAGGCACTGAGTGAATATATCACTACAGGGTTTTTAAGTTTCTTCACATATTTAACAGAATGCCTCCCTAGTTAGAACTGTAAAGTTTCATAAACATTTTTTTCTCCTACAAATCTCCCTTGGAGAAGATACTTGATAACAATGTTTACTGAAGGCTAAGTTTGACTAAACTGCTTGCTTCCCTTCTCAACATGGCAAATTAACACATACACGGAATTTTACAACATGGCTAAGGTTTCTGTAGAACGGTTTACCTTATTTTCTAGGAGCAACAAACAAAAGTAATCCTCTGAGACTCATATACCGTTGAAATGTTCACATCATTGAATTTTAAATACTCTTCCTGCCAATCACAAATCTCTTCTTTGACACTGGTTCCAAATTTGATTTCTCAGTAACAAATTTGTCAGGTCTAGTCATGTGTTTGTACCTTCCTTCTTTGGATATAAAACCAAGTAGATAGAAAGAGCATCATTAACCTGAAGGAGTCAAATCACTTTGCATCTAGCTAATGTGTGTGTGTGTATGTGTGTGTGTTTGGGGTGGGGAGTGAACGTCATTTAAACTACCATGTTATGGAAGGAGAATCCTATGAATAACCCTCTTAACCCCACTGAAGAGAGGCAAGCAAACCCACTGGCAGGTTGGTGAGGAAAGGGTGCTCTCACTTGGTCTCAAAGGTGTCATTCACTTCTCTAGTAATGTGTTAATAGATGGCAAGAGAGTTTACATGTTTTTGGAAGAACCTTAGCCAGATTATGAGGAAGGTATCAAGTACGTGTAAACTTATTATGGTGCTACAAGTTTCGTCTATGTATATGGTGTTACTATATACTTCAATTATAGAGTTAATGCCCACTATTTGTTAGTTCTATAATTATTCAATGAAGAAAAGGCATTTTTCTAAGATGCACTGACTGAGTTTAAACTTAGGATTTAAAGCATTTTAAATGTATGTATTATCAAGTCAAATTTGGCATCCTGTTATATTGTCATAAAAATTTTATTTAATCCTTATACAAATGATATATTTTTTATTTGCTATAACAGAAGCAAGCCAAAAAACAAAAAATAAAACTCATTTGGCTAAAAGGCAAATTCTGGTTATAAACCCAATTGTTTAGAAATAAAACCTATTCTGAATGACCTCTGATCAAGAACAAACGATTTATTGATTGTTTCTACTTTCCCACTAGGAAGATATCATTTGTTCCAACTAACCTTAAACCCAAGGGCTCCCTCTTCCTTTTGAACTCACAAATTAGCCATAGCTCCAAGCGAAACAATGGAGAGAATGTTCTCGTTAAACTTACCTAGGCTTCTGTTTCTCTTCAGTGTAACTGTTCATCTTCCACACACAAATACAAAACACAGTCAGTCAGTATACATAGTCACATAATAATTCCATAACAAGTCATGAATAATGAGTTAGTCCAACTGCAGGCAAAAAAGTGTCCTCACATCAGCCTGGATCTCCAGGCTGCTTTTTAAAGTTAAGCCATTTTACACAGCCACAGAGATCAAAGGGTGAGATTTATTTAACCAAATCTGATGACCTCAGAAATGGACAGGATCCCTGCTTCTTTCAAAATGCCAGTGAGAAGTATTTTCTGAAGTGGGTTAAGGTTCTTGCCTCCACATTATCTGGTGATGGTTCACTCAAAAGCATGACATGCCAGCAATACCCAAAAAAAGAGTCTGTACAACTATACCCCCAACTTGCTTTATTCTGGCCTTTGTGAAGCATGGACTACCAAGGCTTTCTTGGTTCACACCCAAGCAGTCGGTCTACCAGTAAAGATTAATATCCAGTGTAGAAAGCTATGACTTATATCCTAACATATTCATGTTCTAATAAATCTAGGGCTGAAGGAATGCACTATGGTAGACTCTTTATTTGCATTTATTATTAGCTCTGTAATGTTTTGGACCCTTTAGCTAATTAGGGCTACATCAAAAAATAATTAATTTTTTCTCAAAAAATATGTTTATCAAGGAATAGAATTATAAAACTTATTAAACTCTTAAAGTCTGTTTATGCTACGTATTTATAAAAGTATATTCAAGATGCACAAATAAAAATGAATGCTCTTTTTGCACTTATGCCAACCTAATTTAGACATCTGTAAAATGAAAACAAGGTAGGACTATTCCTGGTACTAACCCAAACATGTCTTTGGGTATCAGTAAGCATCTGCATATCTCTTCCTCAGCTATGCAATTACAACCCCCTACTCTTATATTATTAATAATTATGTTTAGTGAAAAGTATGAACAAGATAATGTTATTGAAAGGGGAAAATGAGAAGCTAACTTTTCAAGGTTATAATCTATTTAGAATTAATTTATTAATATAATAATGGGGACTGATGCTGGCCACTCAGTGAGGATTATTTGGAACTCACTGACTTGAATAGATCAGGGGAGTTTTGTGAAGGAAAGGGGCACATTGTGCATAATGCAGACTACAGTGCTATTTGGAGCTCTTAAACTTAAGAAAGGGACCTTCTCATTGCAACAAATCTTGCTGTTGAAAATTAAGGTAATTTTATGCTTTAATGCAGAGTATCTCTTCTCATAACACACAAAAATTGAGTTCTTTATATTCTACACCTTTTAATCATAGAAGGATTTCCTTACCAAAAGCACCTCCTATGCTTTCATTGTAAATGACTCTTGACTGTGTTTTTCCCAAACTTTTAGTCCTTTATGAAAGCTTATCTGGATGAGGATCCTTTGTCTTCAAGAATATTCTCAAAGCTCATGTTTTCCTTTGTTCCCTTTAAGACTACTTAGTTCTTTACTTTAGGAACAGAGATAAACCAAGAATCAAAAATCTTCTATTTTTATTAACACAAATACACTAGCTTTTATTTTCATACCTGAAAAGTTTAATAGAGTTCTCAAAGGACTCTGTTGGACAGAGAATGGGCTATTGAGGAGAAAAACAGACAAAAATCTGTCTGCACAGATGCAGTCCAGTCTATTCTTGGTTTAAAACATAGAGCTCTTATGCACATTCTGAGGTGTTTATTTACTTTTCTACTAATACACTTATTTAACCAAAATAGTTCCTTCAGCCCTTTCTGATCATTATACTGGGAAACAAACTTTTTGTTGCATCAACAAAAACACTTGTTCTTACTTAATTCAAGTGTGCTGATCTCAAATCTGACATTAGTTTTTTTCTGTAAGCTACAGTTGTTTTGCAATTCAAGATTTTAGGTTTTCATCTTATAGTAAAATTTTCAATATTTACTTTAACATAATGAAGTAGAATGTCTTCCTGGGCATCATCTTTGTGAAAATATAATTTATATAATGCAGTAAATATACTAATACACTAAAAGATATGACTGCATCAGAATTTATCTACAATTTCTAAATAGAACATATTAAAATATTTTTTTAAAGTTTCTTTTTATTTATTCATTTTAGAGAAAAGACACAGAGTGAGAGAGAGAGAGAAAGAGAGAAAGGAGGGAGGAGCTAAAAGCATCAACTCCCATATGTTCCTTGACCAGACCAGTGCAGGGTTTTGAACTGGCAACCTCAATATTCCCAGGTCGACACTTTATCCACTGTGCCACCACAGGTCAGGCCGAAATAGAACATATTAAAATGCTTATTTTAATCATAAAATTTGTCTAAAACTTATTTAAATTCTATTCAGGCAAAAATTTGCGTTTATAGCTCTTGCGTTTGTGTACTTATTGAGGACAATTTCATTTGATGCTCCAGCAGTAGTCTGCTCATCACTAACAGCTCCAAGATTTTTGGAAAACTTATGAAAGTGACTGTTCAGGAAGTGGATCTTAACGCTCATGTTACATCCAATGTTGTGGAAAGTCAACAGCATTCTTTGAACCAGAAGTTTAGTTTTCTGCTTTTTTGTTGCCAACGAAGTTCTTTGTAACTGCCACAAAAGACTGCCATGCTGCTTTCTCCTCCTTATTCATCTTCCTGGCAAATTCTTTGTCATGTAAGAGGGTTCAAATTTAAAGTCCATCAAATACACCTGCTTTTATCTTCTCAAAAGACAAGGCAAGAAAAGCAGAAATAATATGTTGAAAACATTCACTTTCTCTATTCAAAGCCTGAACAAACTGCTTCATTAAGCCAAGTTGGATGTGAAGTGGGAGAAAAATGATCTTGTCTCAATTAACTACAGGTTCATTCATAATATTTTGCATCCTTACTTCCAGAGCTTCATGTTTCGGCCACTCCTTCTGTGGCCAGTGTTTCTCCCACGCTCGGCTGTCCCACAAACACAGAAAGCAAGGGTACTTCGTGAAACCTCTCTGTTGTCTTAGCAGGGAATTTACCATTTTAAGATCCACACAAATGATCCAGTTATGCTCCTCATACTTCAGAAAGTCGAGGACAATTTTTATGTCATTATAATCTTCTTGCAGATGAGTTGAATAACCAATTGGTACTGCTGCATAAACGTTACAATTGTGTAGGAGAACACATCTCAGACTCCATTTAGAGCTGTCAAAAATAGCTGCCATTCTTTTGGACTGTAAGTGGTAATACCTAGCTGGCTGAGAAGACTACTGATATCATGACAGTAAACAAAGTGTTTGTCTTCAGAAAAAAGTCCACAAAAATTTGTTCATGCTTCCTGAAATGGGATACTTTAGCTGACCAGTGAAGTACATTCTTTTCTTGAAGCCTGGAGGCTAATACCTCAGCTGCTTTCTTTGATAGGCCCAAATCTCTTACTAAGTCATTCATTTCAGGTTGGCTAAACTTCTGAGGGGTTAATGATCACTTGACATCAGAAGAAGACCCTTCAGATTCTACAACCATTTTCTCATGCATCTTATCAAAATACACTTGCTCACCATGTTCACTTTCTTCATCCTTAGAAGAAATAAAACCATTGAATACTGGAAGCATGAGTGTCTCAGAGTGTTGGATAGGTCATATTGCTGAAGGAGTATTAGGATATGCGATCATATATTGTTTTTTTTCTTGCAGATGCCCTGTGTATGTATCAGATAGAAATAACAGTCACTGCTGTGGTCCTTAGGTTCATGCCAAACCATGGGAACACCAAAAGGCATTCCTTTGCATTTTCCTTTTGTCCAGTCACAAAGCATTTCCTCACAATTATGACACACAATATGAGGAGCCCAATTTTTGCTTTATCACCAAGGGGAACTTGAAAATAGGTAATATATGCACGTATCACAAATGATAAAATATTGCACCTTTGACGTTGAAGTGTGTAACAGCCACTTATGTAACAGAAGGTGTCAGGACTATTCTTAAATTAACGCCTATTCAAAGAAGCCATGATTCTATATTAAAACAAAATAAGAGGGTGTTTTTATCAGATAATACATTTTTACATTTAAAAGCAACTATAATTATATAAAAGTGATGTTTGTAAAACATTAATTGCCTTGTGGTTATGTTCAATCCAAGAGTTGTTGCCCTTTAACTCCCATTTTAAAACCAATGCATGCCATTAACTGTAACAAAAAGAAATTAAAATTGTATAAAAACTAGAGCATGTACCAATAAATGAATTTCAGATTTGGAGTCAGTGATGCAGAAATATATAGAAAGAGTTCTAAAACCTCATGCATCAGAAAATGAAAAAAGATTGTTCTCCCATTTATTTGGCTTAATAGAAGAAGAAGCCAACTGAAAGTTAAAAGGGAATATTAGTTTTCCTGATCTCCACTTTTATGAATATTTTCAGCATTTATTTTATATTTCAAGAAGAATCTGCATAGTTATCCACTGTCACATTTCAGAATACCTAGGATCATTCTGTATACAACCTAAGTATTTGGTAAGTGTTCAATGTCTTAAATTTGTTTAACTATAATTGCAACTTAGTTATTATAAAACCTAGAGCTCAATTATAAAATATATATTAGTAGTTTCCATGAAGAAAAATGCATTTTAATAACAGATGTAAGTTTACTCTATGGCTGAAGAGTCTCAGGTTTATTACCCTGTGGGCAAGAATGATAGCAATTGTTTTAAAATCACAACTCTAACAGAGTTCTTTTTGTGGTCTAAAGCCAGCATTTTTGTTGAAAGATTATTTTTCCAGAATTTTGCCTCTGGGATCTTATTGGTTTTTCTCACTATTTCAGTCTGAAGTTAGCTAAATTGAGCCACTTCTTAAAACCTTTACACAAAATGTTCAACCTAAATTCCTCTCTAGCCTCTCAGGGAAAATTTGGTGGAGTTCTTTCTCCACAAAGGAGTCGGGACACATCTCAAACTCTTGTAAGTATGAAGGGGTGTCAGCTTAATCAGCATATAAATAAATCATTAAGGAAGAAACAGCTGTCTTCTTAAAATTTACCTAGTTCATTAGTTTTTTTTCAGTCTAGACTTCTTTTGTATTCACAAAGCAACTTCTTTATTTAAAAATGTCTTAAGACTTCCACAGCATTTGGCTGACCTCAGTGGCAGGAGGACCCATTTTCACTGCTATTGAAAATTCTAGTTATAATCGCAGCTTTGTCATAGAGATGGTACATTTTCTCTCAAAAGATCATTACAATTGTAAAGACATCAGAGTAGGAGAAGTAGTTCTCTGAAATCCCATATTCTTGGTCTTATAATCTGAATTTCATGTATTGATAAGTGCAATATTTTAATGGATTTATATAAAAATAGTTTTAAATTTTATCTTCATTCAATTATGAAGTACCATTGTACTAAGAGATGTAGGGACTAAAAAAATTTTTTCTTTTGCCCTGGTTGGATAGTTCGCTTGTTTAGAGCATCGTCCTGAAGCACAGAGGTGGCCGGTTCGACCCCCAGTCAGGGCACATACAGGAGCGGATCTATGTTCCTGTCTCTCTCTCTCTGTCTCAGTTCTTTCCCTCCTCTCTCGCTAACATCAATAAATAAAAAGTAAAAAAAAAAAAAATGAATCCAAAACAAAGAGGATGAAAATTATTGGGTGGTATATATGGGGTGCTACTTTTTAATGACTTACTATGTAGTACATATATTTTATGCAACTTTCCTTATGTATTTTTATTTTAATTGGTAAAGGAAAAAATAAGAAGTTGGAATCTGATCTTTTCCCTTTCAAATTTGGACTTCCTTACTTTCTCAGTGTTCCAGGTTGATTCAACTAACATTGATTGTATATCTTTATGTGCCAGGTATTGTGGGTAGGGAGTCATCAATGAACAAGAGGTAGATTGTTTAGAACTTAGATATTTAACAGAAGTGGAAATCCATGAGCTCTGACACTGTTCGAGATGTTGGGGGTGGGAGAGATCAATTTTTTTTATCTCCATTTACAGATGTTGAATCAGAATGATGCTTATGAAATAACAGGGGGTGGGGTTTACTTGCCCTGGCTAGTTACAAATCTATGAATATGGGTTACAAGATTAAGAGCTCTTTCAAACAATCTCTTTTGTTCCGATGCTTCAGGTTCCAGGAGAATAAATGGGAAAATGCCTTAATTTGTGGTATCACCATACAATACTATAAGAATGAGCAAAACAAATATACGCTTACATAGAGAAAAAAATTGTGAATCTACTGACTAGAAATGTATTCTTCCTTGGAACACATATCCAAGTTATGACTACATTTCTAAATTTTACAAATGTACTTTTTCCACATAAATGCCATTTCCCCAAGGAGTGAGGATCTGATAATTGCAAACAGCAATGTTCAGAAGGAAATGGTGCTTTGTAAAATCTAGCACCATCATTTGAAAATCTATCTTTTGGTACAAAAGAGAAAACTGCTACTGAAATTCAAACTTTAACTTGTTTTTATTGTTACAAAGAGGACTATCACTAGGTGAGCACTATTTCACTATGTTTTTACTTTTGCATTTGGAAGAGTTATCTTGAGTCTTGGAACAATACTGCCAAGGAACACACCACGCAGGAGAGGCTGTTCTCAGGGAATGTAAGGTCAAATAATCACATGTAACATGAATTATAAGGCACCCTGCTGCCCCTCCAGTTCGGATATGCTGCAGCCCAAATCCTCAGTCTAGTGCATGCAATGCTGTAGGTAGTAAAAATGTTATAAGTACAGTAACATGAATGCCAAAGACACGGGTGACATTTTTATCCCTTTCTTTTTCCATGATATTTATTAAACATCCTAATGCATAGAAGATAGAGAAATGAGTTATACTTATTAGGTAGCTGAAGAAAAAAACTACTGGAGAAGCCAAAGGCGTGCAAATGCCAACTGCTACACTTTAGATCAACCTTTATGTTAATAAATCTATAAGGAAAAATTCATCTGGTGATAGAAGACAATTTCCTTAGGTTAAAAAGAAGACCGTAAAAACCGACAAAATGTTTAACATTTAACTTCATTTAAGAAAAAAAGGGTGATGGTGATGCCTAGTTTTGAGCGGGTCCTTCCTGTCATTTTAATGCATGGCACTGTCCCTGATTACCTACTTGCTTAGCATGTTGCAGGTCAGAGCTGGCCTGATTATCTCAGAGGACACGGGTTGCTGTGATGTCCAGCTTCCTTCATTCATCAGAACAATTTGCATCCCATTCCCAGTCCTTATACTTAGAGTGATTCACAAAAGTATCACTGTCATCATAATTCCAGGGACTGCTATATATATTGTGACTTCTAGTCAAAATTAGTTCTCTTCATTTATTATAAAAGGGGCTCTTTAACTTTAATCGGAAACTTAAGTATAAATTTTCCCTCTCTGTTCTAAAACAATCACATAGTGAGAAAAAGTCTCTGTGGCTGTTATTATTGTGTTTAGTTTTTCATGTGAAGTAAACTAAATATGCCTGTACCTTTAAAATGAACTCCCAAGTCCTTCTCTAACAACTGTGTTGGCTGTTAATCAGATTTTTCAACTAGTACTTTGGGTTGAGACTCCAGTGATGGTAGAAAACCCCTGAGCTAAATAAGCCCAAGGATGCAGTCATGTAATTTTCACAATGCTTTCTCCGGGAGTCATTATATACTTAAATAAACAAATCTTAAAATGGTGTCTTGGCTATAACAACACCTTAATAGACCTAAGTGATCACAAACCCAGTGCAAATCTGTAGAAATTCTGAGTTCTCCCATCATAACAGAATATTCACTTAGAGTAGCTTCTCACAGACAAGGCTGCAGCTGCCCGGAGCGCACAGCAGGCCTCAGCAGTCCCCTGCGTGGCTGTCTCTCACTCCCCCTGGCCAGGATGGAGGGAAAAGCTGTAGCACCACAGGGTGGCACAAGGGACAAACTCACCCCTGTGTTTCTGGGTGCAGCCTTGACCCTACCCACTACTGGCTTGCTTCTCTGACCTCCACTTTCTCCTTTTTTCCCGTCCGCAGCACTTTTTGGATACTTCCATTTTAATATTCAGGGCACATTAGAAAATATATGGTTATTTTTCAGTAAGATCTCTCTGTGTGCCAGGCACCTGTGCTAGGTGATTTATGGACAACTTTATGTATTATGCCTGACCAGGCAATGGAGCAGTGGATAGAGCATTGGACTAAGACGTGAAAGACCCAGGTTTAAAAGACTAAGGTCGCCGGCTTGAGCGCGGGCTTATTTGGTTTGAGCTAGACTCACCAGCTTGAGCCTAAGGTCGCTGGCTTGAGCAAGGGGTCTCTTGCTCTGCTGAAGGCCCATGGTCAAGGCACATATGAGAAAGCAATAAATGAACAACTAAGGTGCCACATCAAAGAATTGATGCTTCTCATCTCTCTCCCTTCATGTCTGTTTGTCCCTATCTGTCCCTCTCTCTGATTCGGTCTCTGTCTTTGTCTCTGTCACACACAAAATAATTATGTATTTTAACATCATGCAAGTAAGGAACTACTATCTCCATATTCTAGTTCTCCAAAAGCCCAGGCTGTGTGTCTGCGAGCTTACTCCCTGAGCCGCCTTCCTTCTCTGTGTATTCCCAGTATAAGTCTGCACCTTGCCAATGAGGAAACTGAGGAAAAGGAGTCCTAGAGAAGTTAAAGTCACTCAGTTGGTAAGTAGAAAATCCATAATTTGAACTGGTGTCCAAAGCCCATTCTCTTAGCCATTGTCATATGCTGCTGTTCTTCGAGGCTTATAAAGCTGCCTTTTGTTACTGCTGGGCACCTTGCATGAGGATAGCATTTTAGTCAATCATTCTCTCCTTTGAGTCTTACACAGCGTTGGAATTTAGCAGCTGGATTCAGGCTTGTAATCATCTTAAAAAAGAAATCTGTTATTTGCTATGCCTAAGGCAAAGGCTCAGTCCTTAGAGCCAGCTGGCCAATCAGGAAACATTTTAAAAATAAATTTATTTGCAATTACAGTTTACCTTCAGTATTATTTTGTACTGATTTCAGGTGTGTGGCATAGTGAGTAGACAATCACATGCTTTACAATGAGTTCCCCCTGATATTTCCAGTACCCACCTGGCACCACACATAGTTATTACAATGTTATTGACTATATTGCCTATGCTGTACTTGACATCCCTGTGACTATTTTGTAACTGCCAATTTGTACTTCTCAATCCTTTTACCTCTTTCACCTTCTCCCCCAACTCTCCTCCCCTCTGGCGATCATCAAACTCTTCTCTGTGTCTATGAGTCTGTTTCAATTTTGTTTGTTCATTTATTTGGTTCTTTAGATTCCACATATACATGAAATCATATAGTATTCATCTTTCTTTGCCTGACTTATTCACTAAATGTAATAATACCTTCTAGGCGCATCGATGCTGCTGCAATGGTAAGATTTCATATTCTTTTATGACCCATCAGTAGACGAGTGGATGAAAACCCTGTGGTGCATGTAGACAAAGGAAGTATTTTTGATGGGCATATGCTCTTTGCAGGAGGAAAGGTGTAGCAAGACTGAGGCGCTCCCACACCTACAGCTTTTCTTTGTATGGAGTGCTCACAAATGGCCTGTGCCCATGTGGACACGTTTGCTGTTGGTAGCACAATTATTCTGTACTGAAGGTGACTGGGGTCTGAGCCTGGCCATCCACAGAGCAGACTCTGACCTATGAGGGAACTTGATGTGACAGCCCTGTGTGATAATTAATTTAATCCAATACTCATCCTAAGTGTTTAAATATGAGACTCGCAGAGATGGCACTAATATGAAGAGATCCGCAGGGAAATAAAATGCTCTAGACCAGTGGTTCTTAACCTGGGTTCTATCGAACCCTAGGGGTTCGATGAGTCGGTCTCAGGGGTTCGGAGAAGCCTCTGCCGTGGAGGTAAAGACACACTTGTGTAAAGTCGTGATGACACGCCCCGCTTGGCCATCACTTGCCGCAGAGGATCACATTACATTGCTTGGCAACCAGTGCTGCGGAGAATTTAGTGCGCGCAGTAGTCAACGGCTGTCATAGTTGTACGTCGTGTGGTTTCTTTCTTAATATTTTAATCCATATTAAATATGTCAAGCAAAAAAAGAAAGTGGTCAGATGAATATGTACAACATGGATTCACATGTATCATGGAACGGGATGGGAGTCAGTGTCCTATATGCATGATATGCAATGCCAAGTTGAGCAACTCTAGTCTCGCACTGGCAAAACTAAATTTGGAAAAAAACATCATATTTTATTTATGACTAAAGAAGGGTTTGGTGAATGCGCATATGAAACTGGTGGGTTCGGTACCTCAGAAAAGGTTAAGAACCACTGCTCTAGACAGAGATCAGGAGACAACAGAAGACACGAGGGAGCTGAAGTCGGGGCAGAGGGTGGCATAGTGGTGGGGAGCAGAAGCTAAGGAGGCAAAGTCAGTGCAGAGGCTGGAGTCACTGTCTGGCCCATCACTGTTTCTGGAGTGTCCTCAGTGATGAGCCTGTTCTCCAGGAGCACCAGACTGCGAGCTGCTGAGCGCGCCTCCCAGGCTTCCCTCCTTTCCGTGTCTCCCCGTTGCTGAGATCATCTCAAAGTGTCTCAGAGCCAGTTGCCAACATGGAGAGTGGTGTGAACCAGGGGTAAAAAAAATGATGAAAACACATGATCTCAGTCTTTAAGGAGCTATGATTTAATGAAGCAGACAAGGATAGCATAGGTGATAATAATCCAAGACTACATATGCCTGCTCGGGCTGGGCTATATATCAAAGAGCTCTCTTA
Organism: Rhynchonycteris naso; assembly: GCA_037038555.1. NCBI lineage: Eukaryota > Metazoa > Chordata > Mammalia > Chiroptera > Emballonuridae > Rhynchonycteris > Rhynchonycteris naso. The sequence goes on from CM072997.1 coordinate 67,311,119, forward strand.
AAGGGGCTCTCAGGATATCATTACATGTTCTCCTTACAGGCTTAATTGACAGAGCTGGGAATAGAGGGAAAGAAAAGGAAGGGAAAGGGTGAAATCTGGGAAGACTAAAGGAGCAAAAACCCATACTAATTCCTCTCTCATTTGAATTCATATCTTTCAGTAATTGCCTACAGTGCTAAAAAGAACCTACCTTTCTCTTAATAGCATGTTTAATAAAATCTATCTCTTAGTATATTTTGAGTGAGTTTGGTGCTCATCAGAGTGAAAGACAAAGAGCAAATAAGTTACAGCACTGCATAATGAAGAGGGAACATGTGACAATTTCTTCAGTCCTGAGCTTGGCAATTTGTTCCTTCCTCTCCTTGACCTGGGGGGAGTGCCGTCACATTGGGAATTGTGGGCTGGTTTACTAATGCACATCCTGGATGTCCTAGTGCTGGACCTGGCCCCCAGTCTCTAAGTAAATAGGCAACCAAATTAAATCAACCAGAGGCTGACCTTTGTCCATACAAGGCCTGTCTCTCTGGTTCTAACTGTGGTCAGTCCTGTGAGTACAGTGGAGATGACCACGTCCCTCCAGAAACTTATTCTTTTCCGGCTGGTGACCGAGCTACCCATTTAGTCAGAAACTGGAGGTCACTGAAGGGAAGCTTTGGGAGATAGTGTGCTTTGTCATTCTAGATTCCTAGGGTTGCAGGGATTGCAGAGTTGGCCTACAGTGTAATGATTTTATTGGAATGGGCAGACTTGGGTGCTTTACACATAGCCCTTATTACACTAAACTGAATGGCCACTAAAGCAAATTATGTCCCTCAACTTAATAACAGCTTACACTTTGTGAATGCTTATGGGGTGCCAGGCCTCTTGAAGGCATGTCTTCTTTAACATTTCCTCTGAGGTAGTGATGATAATAATTATTATTAGTCCCATATTACAGATGAGGAGAAGGATACTTGAGAAAATACGTAACTTTCCCAAAACATCATGGGCAATCAGTGGTGCAAGGTGGGATTTGAACCCATTCATTAGGACCCGAGAGACCCCTCTACTTACTGCTCTACTACACTGCTTCTCAACATTAAAAAAGTGAATGGAGTGAAACAGATGTGTCCAGCTTCTGCAATAAATGCCAGTACACTGACCAGTGCTTCCTGCTGATTTCTACTCTAGCCCCAAGATTCTCTTGGATATCTACATAGTTTCTTTCTCTTTCCACCTCTGGAATTCTTTAGTAAGTATGTTGTTATGATTATTGTCTCTGCAAGGTTATCTGGTTGAAATACATCAATAGAGAGAAATGGTATGAAATTATTTCTTCTATCCCTTTAAGGGTTAGCTGTTCACTAGTGCACAAGTAAAGCAATGTGTATTTCATATTCCATTCCCTGAGCAACCACACTCTGCTGTTTAGCCTGCCAAAATTAATTACAGATGGATATCATAATAGAACAGTATTGACTGTAGCATAGCACTAAGAAGTGTAAGTTTGTGTTAATTAACATGATCTCCCACTAACACCAGATATATTTATATATCAGTATGGGAGTTTGTCTATATAGGCCAATCCATTTTCCAGTGCTGGTAGCAATCATCTGAGAAATGATTCATATTTTCAAATACTGGTCCCCTTTGCTTCCACACCCAACCCTTGTCCACTATACAAACACTGGTGGCCTAACTGCCTTCATATTGGCTGCTTCAGAGCATGATGCATAACCTTTGAAAAATCCGAGTACTTGGAAGTGGAGAAATAGAAATTGTTGGTGTAACTGTGAGAAGCATCCTGGAGGACAGACTAAATTTAGATTTCTAGACAAGCCCAGCCTGCTAATAATCCTCTGTTCCCCTAGATAATCTAAATATTTCTCTTTTATGTCCATGTAGTTCAAACATTATACTATACTGTTTACTGTTTCAATAATTAAGAGATTTATTTTAAAGGTAAACATACCCAATCAAATCTCTCCAAATTTTTTTTCATTGCATTTAGTTCAGATCAAATGAATTTAGAAATGTAAATTTTGACTGGGGATGGAGGAGGGAGGCAGACAATTTTATAGCCTAGGGTCAGCCTTGAATCCAGGACAGAGAACAAAAAATTCTTCCTCTTTTCCTCGTCTTCCAGGGAGCTTCATGGAGATATCCAATTCCATAGCTCAGCTGGGTAATTTAATCCATACTCTGCTTTAGCTATGTTACAGATTAAAGAGCCTTTTGTGGACTGGCTTGAGCAGTTAACCAAAGTGATGGTTAAGGTTTGGGTAAGCATTCCAGAGGAAACTACGCTCTAGATGTTAAATATCTAAGTTACAATGCAGCCTTTTGAATGTAGTGTGTTTAACTGGGGACTGTCTGTGCATGGCTGGACACCATGTCGTCACCCTACACCCACATCATACTCAGCAGACATTGTTCAAGTGAAGGAGCACACATTCCAACAGAAGTTTGGCATGCACTGCCTGTCTCTGCACACAAAATAAAGATCTGGATGAATTGTCATCTAAGTATGCTCTACAGATGTTTTAAAATACTTTGTAGGGCAGACATTACATTTGATTGACACTTTTTACTTTTCTTCTTCTGGAATTGAGTAGGCCTCCTTTTTATAACTGCAGTGTTGCTTACTAAAACTTGCCTTTATTCCTCAGAAACAGGAGTACTGAACTCAGTGGGGGAACTGGAGATCAGGGAATTAGCTCTGGGTTCTCCTGTAAAATGTGGACTTGATGTGGATCAGGAAAAGGGCAGCCGGGAGAGTGGCCTGGCTATGTATGCTCCTTTTATCCTCTCCTCGCTTTTGGCATTTTACTCTGAACCAGAAGCTTGATCTCTGCTCTGGTTTCAGTTATTTTAAGCCTCTTAACTTCTTGTCCTTTTTTTATATGTGTTCTGTGAAACCCAATTCAAAACCAGGATTACTCTACTGCAGTTTTTCTCAAAATATGACCAAGGGCCCCAAGCACAGAAACAAGGGGAGTATTTAGTATGTGTGCTGATCCCTTAGCACTCCCAGACCTTCTGACTCAAAGTCTCTGGAGGATATGTCCCGGGAATCTGTCTTAAATAAACTCTCCAGGTAATTCCAGTGCAGATTTAAGAGATATGCGACATTGTAGCTTCTTTCTGATTATTACAACCCATGAAACATCCACTCTGCAATTTTATTAACCCATAGAGTCTAGAAATGAAAGTAACAGGAAAAGTTATAAAGTTAAGTATCAGGGTGCATCTGAAAATGTAATGTAAGCAAGTTAGAAACTTTCATAGCCATCATCAAAGATACTTGCTCTAGAATTTATTCTTAAGTATGTTGGACATTTTTTCTATCTGAAATCTGAATTCCATAGAAAATCAATAACAGAATGCAACTGGCATTCAAAGAAAATCATTCTTTCATTAGCTATACTTTATTGCCTTTGTCTTAAAGTATTCATTTTATTTCCGTCATTCCCATTGTATAAAGCAGGCACAGAAGTAGCAAACCCCCATTTATCACAGTGCAAACTGAATGGAGAGGTTAAGCAAATGCCTTCTGGGGCTTTCCCCCCTTATTTGAGCAACCAAAAGAATGCATCTTTTATAAGAGCCCCACACTGACCTGCATGGAAGCTGTCTGAATGAAGAAGGCCTGCAATACAGAGTTATAATTCTTCTAAAACATTGATAAGTCAATTGACAGCAATTAAACCAATTACCAAGTGAGTTGTTTGGCATCGAGACAAACCAGCTGGTGAGTAAGTGAATTTTTTCACATTTTCACAGAAAGGGCAGAGGGAGGGATATGACGACTGTGGGGGCAGTGCATTTCAGAACCTCTGTAGAGTCTGGTTCAGTGCAGACACAAGAGTGTCTGGAAATGAAAAGCTTCACATGGCTTGTATTAATGTCTGAACTCAACTGTCTGTATGAAAAGTGGGGGATTAAGCAAATAGTTTATGGACCAGGAACCTCAGAGCCATGCCATAGGTCTCACTTCTCAGCAGGTTACTTGGTTGGGTTTTACCTGTTGGTTAGGAACTACTGTGGCCTAGCATGACTTTAGTCCAGGGGCCAGCTGAGAATGAGGGACCAAGGCTTGCTAGCAGTTTCTGCAGAGAGGCAGGGCTCTGGGGATTCCACCCGGGTATTCCTCTAATCTAGACTTCCTCTAGTGGCTTTTGCTACAACCTTAGTTTTCCTATTTTTTTTTCTTTACTTAAAATGAGTGCTACTTATATTCCTGTTTCAAATTTAGGTGACTAGTTGGATTTAGGTTCTCAGCTTCTGTGAAATGGTCCCTCTCTCCAATATTCTGAATGCAGTGGGGCCTTCATCAGTGCTGGTGGGCTGTCTGGCATATGGTTGTTTTCTAGAATCAGTCTGGGAACCCAGATGGATAGATGCTCTAACATGGCTCCACTTTTCACACGTAGCTTTATCCTGAGATTTGAGGGCACTCAGGACAATCTGTGCTGCATTTAGCTGTCTCACTTGTCCCAGCTCACTGAGGAGGCATCTCTGTTCCACTAATACCAAATTCAGTTTCTCTATTTCTGTCAGTCAAAGAACAGCTCCCCAAATGTGGTTGCTAAAGAGTCATGGGGGTCAGAGCTAAGGATTTTTTCTTTATTTTTATTTTTCTAGCTTTGTTCACATATAGATGTTAATATCTTGGACCCAGAATAGGCTTTTTTTCTTGGGCAAAGCTTATGTACAGAAGCCTCTGATTGTAAAGTAAAGGGTGGCTACCATTCTCCACTGATGGCAAATCCTGCACTTCATTTTTTTTTTTTTTTGACAGAGACAGACAGAGAAAGGGACAGACAAACAGGAAGGGAGAGAGATGAGAAGCATCAATTCTGTTTTGCACACCTTAGTTGTTCATTGATTACTTTCTCATATGTGCCATGACTGGGGGACTACAGCAGACTGAGTAACCCCTTGCTCTAAGCCAGTGACCCTGGGCTGAAGCTGGTGAGCCTTACTCAAACCAGATGAACCTGCGTTCCAGCTGGCGACTTTGGGGCTTCGAACCTGGGTCCTCCATGTCCCAGTCCAACCCTCTATCCACTGTGCCACTGCCTGATCAGGCCTCTGCACTTCATTAAAGAGCAAATAGGGAACCTCTTTTTGCAAAATGCATAATAAACCCACACAAATGGTATGCAAAGTCACAAGGCTCTTCTTATGGCTAGAGAAGCAATATGCTTTACTTTTACATTGCCTTTATATAATTAATATTAAGCATTCTTCTTTAGTTCCATTTGTAAGTATATTAAAAATCCTTTTCATAGTTAGAATGTTTTATGAGTATAGAAATATACACATAAAGGCTAAGTATTGTTCTCTTTATTCAAAATAATTTTCTACAATATAATAACTCATCTTAACTTGAAATGTCTACTGAACAGAAGGCCTATTATGCTGCTCTTTGTTTCTACTCTTCATCTTGAAAATGCTTCCATTTTCAAGTTAAATTCTCACTGCATCTTTTAAAATCTTTTTATAATGTAAAAGTTCTTTATATGTCAAAAATAAAAAGATAGACAATATGATTCTCAGTAGCTAAGTCTCTCAGGGAATAATGCAGTGTTAGGCATTGTGTCTGGTTTTCCTGAGGAGGTGTAAATGAGACTTTATAAAGAAAGAGTTCATTTCTGTCCTAGTCATTTTTGTTGTATGTGAGCATAATGTATATAACCCTAATCTGATCATCTGCTGTCTAGTTTCTGGGTCTTGATGATCCCCTTCTGCAGCCTCAGTAGTGCTGCAGCTCAGACATCTACCTGATCTATATAGCTTAGAAACTCAGTAATAGATTCCAGAGTTGCCTTAAATAAATGTTGCATTGTCCCAGAAATTAGACTGTCTGGGAAAAACTTGGGTGTCTAAGTTATCTGCAGAATAATGCAAGTTTCCACTTTTCTGAACATCTCTATCTGCACCCTTTGCTTTCTTCCATCAGCTTCTGTACCTCCCTCAGCTCCCCCAACATTTCCCCAACACAGACAGCTTCTATAAGTCTAAAGTGGTGGCTACCAAGAAGTCCAATAGTCCTACTTGGATTGACTCTCTTCTCTGAACCATCTACCAGGCTAGAGACCAATTAACTTGATAACTCCTACTTCATTGCGCCTGTGATGGATTCTGAATTGGAATGGACATACTGGCGAAAATGGTTCCTGGTTAGACCTTCTCCCACAGTCAGAGCCCTTCCTGTACTCCTGCTTCAATGCACTCTACCCCATGGGATTAATACCTGGAGAAACAAACCAGGTGGAAGCAGCTGTTTGGTGACTCTGCCCAGCTCTCACCAGCTTCTCTTCTACCCTTTACTCAACACTTGTTGCCTAGGCTCCTGCAAGCCTTGAAGAAAGGCTTGCTGCTGTTAGAGCACATTTTAAATAACTTTTCATTTTCCAAAGGAACCTCACCATGTATGGACATATAAAAAAGATATACGTGGTCACTATTTGTTTAGGGATGTGTCAAAATATAATTTCCAGAGGGCTTATTCCAGGGGTCAGCAAACTATAGCACATAGGCCAAATCTATCCTGCTTTTGTCAATAAAGTTTTATTAGAACATAACTATCATTACTGCTCATTCATTTATGTGTTGCTTATGCCTGTTGTGCTACCAGCAGAGCTGAGTAGCTGTGACAGAGACTGTAGGACTCACAAAGTCAAAATATTTACATCTGATCATTTATATAAAAATGATGCAAAACTCCATCTTATACTCACCCTAACTTATTTCTCTGTTAGGAGCCTACACAGAGTCCTGCTCGAGGGGCAAGTATACAGGTACTCAGACACTTACTTTGTCTAACTCCAAATTATTTTCACCAAAAGGGAAAAATCCTATTTCTTAAATTAGTGACACATGACTAAAGACATTAGTGCGTGTGGGGAAAGAAACCCCAAAAGCTCAGCACAAATACTTCTAGAAGAAATTATTTTTTAAGTGCAATCTACAGAGAGGAAAAGGAAATAAATTATTACCAATTATAGTCATCTAACAGAGATTCAGAAATATCAGTGACACTCTTTAATGGGTACTTTCTTTGCAGTTCATTTACTCTGGCCACCCCCTATGGGGGCTAGACAAATTGAGCCCCACTGGGTTGAAGAGAGAATTAGCATTGATTTTTCTCCCATTAAATAAAATATTACACAAAGGTATGCTTATAAATGGTTACATCACCAAGGTTTGTAAATAGACAAGACAAAAAAAATTTTTAATCTTACTTCCTACATTTAACCTGATAGAAAGAAAGCAAATTTTCTCATGTAAAATCAAATGACTAGATATGCTGACATTTAGTTTCACAAAGTCGTCATTCTATAAGGGTACACATATAACTACTAAAATTTAAAATGGCTGAGCGAAGGGGTTTTACACCCTATTGTGCCAAGTTTTTTTCCCTTTGCACTAATTAAAATAAAGAAGTCATCATTGCCAATGGGCTGAGCCTGTTACTTTGCTTTTACCAAATGCAAGGAGGTGTAAATATAAATTGCGAACTAGAAGAGAAAGATCATGATTCATCATCTGACAGTAAAACTATTAAACCTAATCAAAGATTCAAAGTGAACTCACATTGCTTTTCAACACATTGCTAAAGAATCTTTTTAGCTGTACAAATAGCATAAAATGTCACAACCCTGACACTGCTGTTGAAGAAACCTACCTGGTTTAAGCTATATAACACAACTTAAAAACTTGAAGCGAAGAGGAGTTACTTACCATAGGATAAGCCACTCTGCTTTTATCCTGGACACAAAGCCCCTGAAGTTGTAATCAGTAACTGATTAAACGTTGATCTTTCAGGGCATTATAATCTAAAAATTAGGGCACTTATTGCGGTTAAAAGTATAGCCTGCTAGATGAATGAAGGCTCACCCACACTAAAAAGAAAATCAATGTTTGTTGTCTCTCACAAAATACAAGGACAATGATTTATTCTCAGGAAGTCAGTAGGACCATGAGGTAAAGCACACAGTTCTATATTGAGAAGTGAAAATCCTGCCCATGGCATACTATTCCAGAACCCTGAGTGAAAGGAACAGATGGGCAGGAGGATGGGACGTGAAGGTGCAAAATATATAATTCAAAAGTTCCCTGAATGTCACCTGAAGAAAGCCTACTCATTTTGTCCTCGTCAGTCCTTCAAAGGTATGAGTTGCAAGTTCAACTTGTTATAATACATCAGCCTATGAAAAGGTTGTGAAGCATGATTTTACAATTACTCATGTGAGTTCTGTGGGGGTTGAATCATGACTGCTTAAAAGTTGAAGCTTGTCTTCTAAGTTCAGCGCTTGGCCAGCCTCACAGAAAGATGTGCAATTTACCTATGTCTGGCTCACTGGTGTTTTACACACGCCCTTTAGACTCTAGGTTCTGGAGATCCAACAACTTCCTCCTGACTCTCCACACATACTCATCATAGAGTTGAGAACACAGTAATTGCCTAATAAGTGCATGTGGCTTAGATTGCTGCAAGAATGGTTTCCCTCACTTATTATTAAGCCATATGAGAACACAAAGATAGAATTGCTGACCTGTTCAAGGAAGACTTAATTTTGCATATCTGGTAATATCCTCTCAGCCCCTGGCCCACTAAGTTTGAACTCAGATCCTTTTCCCATACACTCTAAGGTAAGTTATGGACATGAATATTTATTGTGGTATCCCATACAACTAACTTACAGACTTCTAGCTTCATACCTGACTTCAACACCTGCCCTGGCTCCTTCTAATGTGTGGTCCATTCAGTTTCCCTTCTGAAATTCTGGATCATGCATTCCCACATACTTGTCCACTTTGAAATTTCCCTTAGCCTTGGAGCCGTCAACCACCTCAGCTCAATAAGTCCCCGCCCTAACCTTTAGCCTCTGGTATCTCCCAACTCCCAACCCTACTTCATCATGATAAGGAGGAATTCTGACTCAAAGGGAATAATCTCAAAAAAAAGCTCCAGGAGACATTTTAATTTATTTTCTTCCTTGAAACCTATTAATCTTTGAGAATTTCTAACAAAGTTGGGAGAAGAAACTCTTTTCACCAATGATAAATTCCCCAAATTTCCTAGTTAATTTAGCTCAGTGGATAACTGATGTCTTGCCTTAGGTGTTCTGCATGCAAGTAACTGTCACCTTCCCCCGTCCCCCCCCATCAACTGCCAATCTTTATAGTGATGGCTGAACATTATTTATAATGAAAAGGCTGAGCATTATTTTATGCTCTTGGTATATGACATTGTGCTCCATCTGTACTTCTCGGAGAGCTCACATCATACTCTACCTTGCATCATATTTATTATTTTATTTCCTTCTTGAAGCCCTTTGGTAGTTACATGGGCAGCTCTTTTGTTTTTCTTATTCACTGTATTCCACACAACACTATAATAAATTTATATAAGTAAGGACACTAGACATGTTTACTAAATATTAGGAGGCAAAGGAAGCATATACAAACATATTTGACTCTAGCATGGAGAAATAAAGATTCAACTTTAGAATTGAAATAAGACTTATGACCAGTTTTTGTGCCTAGTTTTAACAGTCACTATCAGAATTACATATATATGTTCTAAACTTCTGTAAACATAATAATAACCTCTAACCCCTGGTCTCCTTTATGCTTTTGATCACTTACAAGTTAACTTCTATAATGCTTCACACTCTCCGTGAGTCTTGTCTAATGTGATTCCATATGAAATTATGCAAGAAACTATACCTCCTGCTCTAGGTTCATAAGATATTTATGTCTATTTTTTTCCTCATTAAAAAAATAATTCACAATGAGGAGTAAGGATGGGCAAAAATGGGAATTAGATGAGTTTCTCTTTAGCCTCTTCAAACTCCAGCTGTTCTGTCTCTTCTGCTGCAATGGCCTCCCACTGCTCTTTGGATGTTCTGTGACCTCATCTAGTCTCTACTCTTTTCAAACTGAATCTCTCCAGTTCTCCTGACAAAACCTGCTCTTAGGCGAGTGCTTTTGGAAAGAGTTCAATATATGAATTAGTCATATGATGTTAATGAATGATAACAGCTTAAGGCATCTCTGACCCAGAGGGATTTGCATTTTGATAAGGGGCAATGTCCTAACCCAAAGGATCAAATTGCTAATGGTAGAATTTAAGTCTTGAGGGATAGCATCAAGGGTCATGAAGTCTCCCAACCCTATCATATTGACTGCCAGCTCCAACAGTGCAGAGGGTTTTCGCTCCCTCACTGCTGTCCACCTTTATCACCATAAATAATCAAGAAGTTATTTTCTATATAAGCCTCAAATGCTGATGCTCATAAATGCTGAACTCATTATAAAAGGGAACAGTGTCAACACAGTGACTCCAAATAATTTCCAGATTTGGTGGGAGGGGGAGGAGAAAAATGGAAAGCAGAATGGGAGGGAGAAAAGCAGGAAAGAAGAACCATCAACCTAAGGAGTAAAAGAAATACCTCTGGTATCTGAATGTTATCACAGTATATCATTGGATATATAGAATATATCCTTTACCCCACTTCTGTCATCAAACAGTATGTGTAATCCAAATTCTTTATAAAATGAAAAGAGATTGTATTGTAATCTGTGAGGAAGGGAGATTTAAGACACAATAACTTAAGGGCTATGAAGCATAATATGTTAAAATTTAAAAACAAAATTTAGAATAGTAGCTCTGTAACTGAAGTTAGTATATAACAAGAAATACTAAGCATGACCAATTATCACTGCAAAGAACAGCAGAAAGGCAGTTCTGCAATCACATATTTTTGAAGGAAGTCAATAAGAAATAAATCTGTTCAATAGCAGGAGATTTCAGCTGGATTTGTTGAACTCATGACTTTTTTGATATTTTTGAAAAACAATAAATCACACATTCACAGAACATGGTGCTGGCTTAGGTCATTCATGTTTTCTTAAAGATGCAGGTGGAAAACTCAAGAAGATTTAAAAGGCGATCCCTTACCAAATAAATCAAGGCAGTAATCTTACAAATGAATATTACAACATTAACTCTTAACACTCTTTTTTAAAAAAGGATTTTATTTATTCATTTTAGAGAGAAGAGAAAGAGAGAGAAGGGAGGAGGAGCAGGAAGCATCAACTCCCATATATGCCTTGACCAGGCAAGGCCAGGGTTTCGAACCGGCAACCTCAGCATTCCAGGCTGATGCCTAATCCACTGAATTACCACAGGTCAGGCTTTTAACATTCTTAATTGAAGTTATTCATTCATAAAGTCTCACTTTTATGTCTTTTAAAACAAGTAATGAATTAAAAAGTCATTTAAGTGAAAACTTCACTTAATTATATAGTATAAGTTTTATAAATATTCTACAACAAACAGAACAATAAAAATAGTGGTTACTAATGTAAACTACCTAGGAAAACAATTAATTGTCTCCTCCTTTTTTGAAATGACTCTACTACTTCCTAAGTGATCCTTTACTGTACTACTTCATTTTCATCTACAGTCATCTTAGGAGATTTAGGTGATTTGATGCAGATAAAGACTTAAAGATGATACAATTATGTAGATAAAAGATGATGAAAATTATTAAAGAGAAGTTAAGAGACATGAAGAATAATATTAGACTTAATCATATATATGCAATTGTAGTCCCAGTTAGAAAGGTTGGAGATAATGAAGGAGATATGATAGTTAAATTCAATATTTGGTAGAAAAAATTCAGAACTGATAAAAAATGTTAATCCACATATAAAAGAAGAACATCATAATAAGAAATACATTTTTATAAATCCAAAATGAGACATATCTAGCAAAACTGCAGAACATCAAAGATCAAGGGGGGGTTCTTCAACATAGACAGAGACAGAACAGTTACAAAGGATACAAATTCCAATATAAGCCCTGACCAGTTGGTGGCGCAGTGGATAGAGCTTCGGACTGGGATGCAGAAGACCCAGGTTTGAGACCCCGAGGTCGCCAGGTTGAGCGTGGACCCATCTGGCTTGAGCAAAAGCTCGTCAGCTTGGACCCAAGGTCGCTGGCTACAGTGCGGGGTGGCTTGGTCTGCTGAAGGCCCGCGGTCAAGGCACATGTGAGAAAGCAATCAATGAACAACTATGGTGTGACAACGGCAATGAAAAACTAATGATTGATGCTTCTCACCTCTCTCCGTTCCTGTCTGTCTGTCCCTATCTATCCCTCTCTCTGACTCTCTCTGTCCCTGTAAAAAAATAAAATAAATAAATAAAAGCAGTTTGTGTCTTTTTTTGTAAAAAGAAAAAAAAAATTCCAATGTAAGATTCTTAAGAACAACAATGGGACTACTAAACCAATAAAATGGTATCTTCAAAGTGCTGAAGAAAATATATTTTCAGAATAAATATAAACTACTTCTTAAGAATGAGGATAAAATAAAAGTATTTCCCTTAAAAAACAAGACACACAACAAACTAGAGATTCTAACAATAAGGCATTCACAGAGAAAATATTGAAGTTATAGTCTTCTTAGAAGAAGAAAAATGTTCTCAAAAGGAAAGTCTGAAATGTAAGAAACAGTGGTGGAAAAAATCTGTTTAATAAGCAGATAAATCTAAATAAACACTAATTATATAACCATAACAATTTCTAATTTAGAAAATAAAAATGATAAATAGTAATGTGAAAGAAGAGAGGGTAAGCAATAATAAACATTATAGGGCCCATGATCCTTGTATAATTTTAGGGTAGGATTAACATATTGATTAACATTAGACTTTATTAAGTATGATAGTAAAATTTCTAAGGCAACCATTAAAATATAAATAAAAGAACTACCAAATCAGTAGATAAAAAACATGGAATAAAAAATATATCCCTTGTCAATCCTAAATATAATGGGGCAAAAAGGGGTGAGAGGGAGAAAGATGCATAGAAAAAGTATAAAGATGATAAAATCAACTTCAATCAGTTTACTGATCACAACAAATGAGAATAATCTTAAATGGCCAATTAAAAGTAGAGATCATTAAACTGCATATGAAAACAAAACCAGCCATTTATTATGTGTAAGAACCTCTGAGAAAACAGAAAAATTGACAATAAAAGGATAGGAAAGGCACACTGTATAAATGTTAACCAATAATAGATGGAGAACATAGAAGATGCAAATGAAAGATATTTGGGGTATAAATGAGAACATACCTACAGTTTTAGCAAAGATTAAAGAACAATAAAAATATTCAGAGAAATTATGGCAATAATCTGGAAATTTAAACAAAATCAACAGGAGGTATCTCTTATCAAAACTGATATAAAATATAGAAAATTGAAATAGCTTTATAACGATGAAAACATTTTCATTGAGAAATGGGCAAAGATAAGAACAAACATTTTAAAAGAGACATAATCACACATATGCCATCATGTACTCATAGTTTGTGGCTGCTTTACTCTTCTTTATGAATATACATTATATGCTTTTGTATAGTTTCTTGAACTATTTCCTCAGCTTTCAATGCCTTCACAAATCTTTCTGATCTGTCAGGACTGAGCTCCTCTTCATCTCCCTAGTGAGGACTGACTTCTCCAGCATCAGTTCTCCCATTTCCTGTTACTTGTACCTACACTGCAGTGCAATCTGCATCCAGCAGGTAGGAAATAGCCAGCAAGCTGCATTGGTGAAGCTGTCTTTCATACCACAGTAGATAAAGACTTCACTTACAGCAATCTCGGAGCATGTGTTAATGAGAAAGAGTAAAAAGCACTGGGAGTGAGGTGACCTCCTGGCAAGGACTAGATTGCAGCCAGAATAAGATTTACATAGAACAGCATCAATAAATAAACTACTTTAGTAAGAACTTCCAGTCTTTCAGAGTCATTATAGAGTCTGTTCTTCTCACCACACCTGGCTGGGAACTGCCATCAATTCCTCAATAAAGACAAATAAAAAGTATGTATCAGCTCTCCATTTTATAGTGTTAATATTTTGTGGCATATAATTTCCCTTATCCCATTATGTATCTTTTTATAGTCTCAATTAGTTCCTAAGTTGCCTTCATACAGCGCTGAATGAAATTCATCCTGTTGCCAATATTGTTATAGTGAGCTAGATCTACTCTGTTATTGCAATCAAGATTTTGGTTCTCATATGGTCAAAGAACAGCATTCTTTGAAAAGCTTATTTCTCCAGATATGAGCTTCAAGTTACACAGGTGATTCAGTGTAATTCACAGGTAGTCATTTATCAATGGCATACAAGCTTTGGGGCTCGAAGGCAATGGGAGTGGTCCACCCTGGCAGGGAGGAGAATTTTATTACTGCACTGAAATTATTTAGAATTGACAGTGAATGGAGATAATGAAAAGACTAATTTTTGATCAATGTTATGATTTTTAAAAATTCTCTTTAAACAATGCACCACTCACTTCCCACATCTGTGATGGACCACTCTCACCTCATCATTACTCCACCTTGGTATTTACTTTCTGTTTCTCACCAGATTGCAACTTCTTTGGGGGCTTGAAAGAAATCTTAATTATTTTTGGATGGCAAAGCCTAACATCAGGTAGATTCTTAGTAGATGTTTAAGAAAGCGATTTTATTTGTTAGGATGTGTTTAGTGACATGTAACAAACATTCAATTTACATGGATATTAACAAGGAAGCAGATACACTGACTCACAAGAGAAACAGGTTCAGTCCTGACCATGTTATTGAACACTCACCTTCTCTGCTTCTTTATTCTACCTGCTGGTGTCAGATCACCCATACTGGGTGGGGCAAAAGTAGGTTTATAGTTGTTTTGTTTGCAGTATGAAAAATAATACAATAATTAATAAATAATAATACAAAAATAAGTCCTGTGTTTTGCATACTCACAAAGGTAAGACTACTTTTGCCCCACTCTTTATAGATCGATCTGGCTGGAACAACTCCAGAGACTGTCAAAGTCCTGTCATGACAGACAGAATGAATAAGAGTAATCTCAGAAGCTATGCCATAAGAACAAGGAAGCTTCTTTTCCATATTGAATTCTCTATTTTCATTGCCCTGGCTTGGGTCATGTACTCACC
Source organism: Rhynchonycteris naso (assembly GCA_037038555.1). Classification (NCBI taxonomy): domain Eukaryota; kingdom Metazoa; phylum Chordata; class Mammalia; order Chiroptera; family Emballonuridae; genus Rhynchonycteris; species Rhynchonycteris naso. The sequence goes on from CM072997.1 coordinate 67,326,128, forward strand.
TCTGAATCATGACACCTAGAGCCAGGGAAGAAGGGAGCACCTCCTAGAGACTGGAAGAAAAACTGCAATATTTACTAGCTAAAGTGGGAATGGAAGTTGAGAGGGCACTGCAGTGCCCACCAAAGGAATAATGTATAATTAATTTTATAATGGGGTCTGAAGGCAGGTTTTGTCTTTGAACAGAACTTACGATATTGAACAAAGCCTAAAAATATCAAATATATGCGAATCATACCTAGCACAATTTTTATTTACATTTGTGGTTGTTTGTATTTCTAATATTTTACTTTTCAGAGCATTTGCATAAAAATGATTTTATCTGTCCATTGCTATCATTCATTGACCACTTAGTTGTTCCATCTATTTGTGTACTCGCTGGGTTGCTACTCTATGTGCCTTGACCCTTGACCTTGGTATGCTGGGATGATGCTCTATACACTGAACTGCATGGCCAGGGTACATTTTTTTTTTTTTTACAATTTTTAAAAAATTTTATTTATTCATTTTAGAGAGGAGACACAGAGTGAGAGAGAGAGAGAGAGAGAAAGAAAGAAAGGGGGGAGGAGCTGGAAGCATCAACTCCCATATGTGCCTTGACCAGACCAGTGCAGGGTTTTGAATTTATTTTTATTTATTCATTTTTAGAGAGGAGACATAGAGTGAGAGAGAGAGAGATAAAGAGAGAGAGAGAGAGAAAGGGGGGAGGAGCTGGAAGCATCAACTCCCATATGTGCCTTGACCAGACCAGTGCAGGGTTTTGAACTGGCGACCTCAGTGTTCCCAGGTCGATGCTTTATCCACTGTACCACAACAGGTCAGGCGGCCAGGGTACTTTTGACAACAGCTTTCAGCCAAAGTTCTTAGCCTTGGCACTATGAACAAACGTTTCCTGATTCCCATCTCCAAGGTTTTCCCACATGCTTTCCTTCTTTGGACTGAGGAAGTTACTACATTTTTATGGATATCTCTCTGATTTTAGGGATTATTTAAACTTCCTCACTACATCAAGCTGTCTTCTAAGTTACACCAGAGCTATTTTTGAATATTAAATTTAGAAATTACATATACTTAGAAAAAAGTTATGAATAACAATTTCATTTTAAAATATCCCCATTTGATAGGGGGATTAGAAATTTAGAATTATAACTAATTTATCCTTCATCACAGCCTCTCCCCCTCACACCAACTGTTATATCTTAGGCAGCTGAAAAGAAATCAATCCAACCTAGAACAAAAGAACAGGGGAAATGGAACCTGGCATTCACCATCATAAAACTAAATAATTGGGTAGGTTGAGCTTAGAGAGACAGATTAGTTCACATCTAACCATAAAGGAATGACTGTTTATAATATATAAGAGTGTCTTAATAGTTATACATTTAAATCCAAGAGATATCAAGAGAAACCTGGAAATAGTGAATGCCAGATAATGAAAGATGTTAAGAACACATGGAATTCAAAGGCAATTGTTTCTTGGTTTCAAATTTAGACAAGAGTTGGTTCCACATGGAATTAAACAAGATAACACTGGGGAACGATTTTTTTTTCTATTGCATAAGGTTTTAGACCTTTTTCTATATATATCTGCATCGCTGATTCCAAATCTGAAATCCATATTTTTGGTACATGCTCTAGTTTTTATGCAATTTTAATTTCTTTTTGTTACAGTTAATGGCATGCACTGGTTTTTAAATTGGAGTTAAAGGGCAACAACTCCTAGATTAAACATAATCACAAGGCAATTAATGTTTTACAAACATTACTTTTACATAATTGTAGTTGTTTTTAAATGTAAAAAATTATTATCTGATATAAAAACTCTCTTATTTAATTTTAAGATTGAACCATGGCTTCTTTGAGTAGGCATAACTGTAAGAATAGTCCTGACACCTTCTGTTATATATGTGGCTGTTACATACTTCAACGTCAAAGGTGCATTATTTCATCATTTGTGACACGTGCATATACTGCCTGTTTTCAAGTTCCCCTTGGCGATCAAGACAAGAATTGGAGTCCTCATATTATGTGTCATAATTGTGAGGAAATGCTTCATGACTGGACAAAAGGAAAACGCAAAGGAATGCCTTTTGGTATTCCCATGGTTTGGTGTGAACCTAAGGACCACAGCAGTGACTATTATTTCTGTCTGATCCATACAAAGGGCATTGGCAAGAAAAAACGGCATATTATTGCATATCCTAATATTCCTTTAGCAATACGAACAATCCTACACTTTGAGAAACTCCTGCTTCCAATTTTCAATGGTTTTATTTCTTCTAAGGATGAAGAAAGTGAACATGGTGATCAAGTGTATTTTGATAAGATGCATGAGGAAATGATTGTAGAATCTGAAGTGTCTTCTGATGCCAAGCAGTCATGAACCCCTCAGCAGTTTAGCCAACCCGAATTGGATGACTTAGTAAGAGATTTGGGCCTATCAAAGAAAGCAGCTGAGGTATTAGCCTCTAGGCTTCAAGAAAAGAATGTACTTCACTGGTCAGCTAAAGTATCCCATTTCAGCAAGCGTGAACAAATTTTTGTGCACTTTTTTCCCAAAGACAAACACTTTGTTTACTGTTATGATATCAGTAGTCTTCTCAGCCAGCTAGGTGTTACCACTTACAGTCCAACAGAATGGTGGCTATTTCTTGACAGCTCTAACTGAGTCTGAGATGTGTTCTTCTACACAACGGTAATGTTTATGCAGCAGTTTCAATTGTTAATTCAACTCATCTGCAAGAAAATTATAATGACATAAAAATTGTCCTCGACTTTCTGAAGTATGAGGAGCATAACTGTATCATTTGTGTAGATCTTAAAATTGTAAATTCCCTGCTAGGACAACAAAGTATCTTTTGCTTTCTGTGTTTGTGGGACAGCTGAGCTTAGGAGAAACACTGGACACCAAAGGAGTGGCCAAAACGTGAAGCTCTGAAAGTAGGGATGCAAAATATTGTGAATGAACTTATAGTTAATGGAGACAAGATCATTTTCCCCCCACTTTACATCCAACTTGCCTTAATGAAGCAGTTTGTTCAGGCTTTGAAGAGAGAAAGTGAATATTTTTAACATATTATTTCTGCTTTTCCTGCCTTGTTTTTTGAGAAGATAAAGGCAGGTGTATTTGATGGACCTCTAATTTGAACCCTCATATGTGACAAAGAATTTGCCAGGAAGATGAATAAGGAGAAGAAATCAGCATGGCAGTCTTTTGTGGCAGTTACAAAAAACTTCATTGGCAACAGAAAAGCAGAAAACTATAAACTCTGGTTCAAAGTATGCTGTTGGCTTTCCGCAACATTGGATATAACATAAGCATTAAGATTCACTTCCTGAACAGTCAGTCACCTTGATAAGTTTCCCCAAAATCTTGAAGCTGTTAGTGATGAGCAAGGAAAATGCTTTCATCAAGATCTGAAGATGACAGAGAGTATTTTCAGGGGCAATGTGACAGAAATATGATGACAGACTACTGATGGAGCATCAAACGAGATTGTCCTTAACAAGTACACAAATGCAAGAGCTATGAATGCAAATTTTTGCCTGAATAGAATTTAAATAAGTTTTGTTCTAATTTTATGATTAAAATTAGTATTCTAATATGTTCTATTTTGAAATTGTAAACAAATTCTGATGCAATCATATCTTTTAGTGTATTAGTGTATTTACTGCATTATATAAATTATTATATTTTTACAAAGATGATGCCCAAGAAAACATTCTACTTCATTATGTTAAACTAAATGTTGAAAATTATACAATAAGATGAAAACATAAAATCTTGAATAGCAAAAAAACTGTAGCTTACAGAGAAAATCTAATGTCATATTTGAGATCAGCACACTTGAATTAGGTAAGAACAAGTGTTTTTGTGGATGCAACAAAAATTTTATTCCCCAATGTAATCAGAAGAGAAAGTGTGAGTTTTCTCTAAAACTTGGAGCTATTCAGAAAGGCTAAGAAATCTCAAGGTGCTATTTGAAATCTCTCTTTTCTGAGGTTTGAATTGCAACCCTGTCTTTCTGGAGAGAGATTGTAAACTATTTATTGTGTTTGCGTATTCCTGTGTGTGCATGTCACATAAAAACATATTAAGGGTATATGAGATTGAAAGAAGAAAAGTATATAAAAAGAAATACCACTGTGGTGACTTCTTTGGAAAATATTACCTGAGGAAAACTAAAGATGAAACTGAGCCCTGCTTCAGAATGTTTGTTCAGTAAATTTTAGCATCCTTATTGTGTTCATCATTAAGACTAATTTTACAGCATTTTAGAAATGAATGTGAATTTCTCACTCATTGACCCATATCTATATACTATTGCATTCAATCAAGAAAGATTCCTTATCAATTTGAATGTCACCTCTCTAACATGTTGGCATTATTTATACTCCCTAAAACTTTAGTGGAGTTTTGTTCTTGTCAAAACATTTTCTTATGAGTTATCTCATTAGTTCTTGCATGAATTTTCTTTTATTTTTTATTGCAATAAAAAACAACATAAAATTTACCATCTTAACTATGTTTTAAGAGAAAAAAATGAGAAACATCAATTTATTGTTCCGCTTATTTATGCATTTATTGTTTGATTCTGTTATGTGCCTTGGTTGGGGATAGGACCTATAACTTTTGTGTATTGGGAGGCAAAAGCTCTAAACAACTGAGCTACTTGACTCAGCAAGTTCACCTAACTATTTTCTTTTTGAGACAGAGACATAGAGACAGAGAAATAGGAAGGGAGAGTGATGAGAAGCATCAACTCATAGTTGTGTCACTTTAGTTGTTCATTAATTGCTTTTCTTACATGCTTTGATGGGGGGCAGTGCTTTTGCTGAGGCAGTGACCCCTAGCTCAAGCACACCATCTGAGCTCAAGCCAGCTACCTTGGGCTTCAAACCAATGACCTTGGGGTCATGTCAATGATCTTGAGCTCAAGCCTGCAACCCCATGCTCAAGTTGGAGAGCCTAGATTCAAGTCAGATGAGCCGACGCTCAAGCCAGCAACTTTGGGGTTATGAACCTGAGACCTCAGCACCCCAGGTCCATGCTCTATCCACTGTGCCACCATTGTCAGGCTGTCCATCTAACTATTTTTATGTGGACAGTTCAGTAACGTTAAGTACATTCATATTGTTGTGCAATAGATCTCTGGAACTTATACTTGCAAACAAACTGTATACTATTTGAATAACAACTAGCCCTTATCACCTCCCTCCAGCCTCTGGCAACTATCTTTCTCTTTCTAAGAGTTAGACTACTTTAGATACCCTATATGAGTGGAATCATACAATGTTTATCATTTTGTGACTGGCTTATTTCACTTAGCATAATGTCTTCAAGTTTCATCTATGTTGTAGCATATGACAGTTTCATTCTTTTTAAGGCTGATCAATATTCCATTGTAGATGTACCATATTTTGTTTATCCATTTATCTGTAAGTGAACATTTAGGTTGCTTTTGATTTCACATTTTGGCAACTGTATATAATTGCAAGAATTTTCTTAAAAACCTATTCATGTCATTTTAGAACTCAAGTATAAGAGCTGAGAGCTGACACTACTGTCATAAATTCTTCTCTCTACTCCTCCTTTTCTTATTGGAGGCTTCTTAAGTAGGAAACATTGGCGCTTAGGCTCAGGAATCTTAAAAAAAAATTGGGGGGAGTTTGTAACCATTAAGCCTCTCTGTGCCAATTCATGGGCTCTCAAGTCTGAAAAAGGCACCTAGTTTCATCAATCACCCTATATTTAAATTTTCTTTTCAAAATTTATGCAAAATGTTTTTCTGACCTATGCTATAAACTGCACTGATGTTAACCTATCATTGCATTGAGGGACAACTGACACCATTAGATTGTTCCAGTAGAGAATTCTTCTTTAACCTAGGCTGCCATGAAGCTTCCACTGGCTCTACTCTGCTATGAACTGAGTGTTTGTGCCCACCAAATTCATATGTTGAAAACTTAACGAGATGGTATTGAGAGATGGGCCTTCAGGAAGTGATTAGGTCATGAGGGTAGAGCCCCCATGGTGGGACTAGTGTCCTTATAAGAAGATTAGAGGAGCCCTTTCTGATCTCTGCCATGTGAGGATACAAATGATGACTAACACAGATCAAGTTGTGTCCTTACCAGATACTGGTTCTGCCAACATCTAGATCATTGACTTTCCAGTCTCCAGAACCATAAAAAATAAGTATTTGTTCTTTAAGCTACCTAGTCAATTGTCTCTTGTTATAGCAGCCCAAACTGACTAAGACACACTCCTTGGATTCATAAAGAACATATCATAGAATCACAGAGTATCAAAGAACCTTGGAAATACTCTCTTCTAGACCCTTCTATTCATAGGCTCATTTCATTTCCTTCAACCAGCTCTTTAAGTATCTGAAACAGAACCATACTGAGTCTTCTATTCTCCTGGCTAAACATTTTTGACTCCTAAGATTCCTCTTCAACTGAAGGGGTTGTGGGCCCTTTGGCCTTCAAATCACTCTTTTCTGAACATATTCCAATTAATTTGTATTTCTTTTAAACTATAAGACCTAGACTGAGCAATACTCAGCCCTTCCATGTTGACATGATCTATTAGTCCACACCTTTTAAATATGACTATTTGACCAACTATAAATTAGATGAATACAAATTAAGAGCTCAGGCTGTGTAGTCAGAAAGGTGTTGGTTTGAAGCCAAGCTTTTTATTAGTTATATGACACAGAAAAATTAACTAATATCGTTAAACTTTTGTTCCTTCATCCACTTAATAGAAATTATGTAGTACTAACCTCACATAACAAAGTAAAGTACTTAGCACAGTACCTGGCACATAGTAAATAATTAATGTAAGTTTCTATAAGTCTACACTTCCCCACATATTCAGAATTGACATTGTGAGTGACAAGGGAATCTAAAGAATTGAAGGAGAAATAATTATTGGAATTATATATTTTTAAATTTGCATTGCTTGTAAAAATTGTTTTATCAAAGGAGTGGACATCATTAATTGCTTTAACCCTGTAAAAAGAATTTATTATAATGAGTTAATTGATTTTATTTAGTTTAGAGTTCTAACCTACGGAATTTCTTCTAGTTGAGGTCATGAAATTCTTTGTATTTATTAATCCAGTTCAAAAGAAACCTGCTATTTCTGTATGAGCAATTGTTAACTGGATATGCTGACCTGTATTTTTAAGATGGATCTCTCCTTTTCCCACCAATACTACCTTGAAGCCCCAATACACTCTGGAGAAGGAGTCCTACATGTAAATAGTGATGACAAGGCATTGATGAACATTTTCCAGCAATGCTGAATTATCTTTTGGCATAACCCTTCTAGTACTTGGGCTACATTGGTATGTTACCCACATCTTCAATGAAACAGAATTTTCATTGTTCTTAAATATGGCACTAAAATATATTTTTAGTGTTAAATTTCCACTTCAAATTTCTCAAGAAACATGGTTAGCTAGTGAAAACATGTGGAGTTGGAGTTGTCAGTGTGGGACCTGAGGCCACCTGGCTATGGTTCAAATCCTGGAGCTCCCAACCTCTAACTCTATAACTTGGACAAATTATTTTACCTATGCTATCCTTTGGTCTCTAATCAATAAAATGGAAATAATAATATTACCTACTTCAGAAAGCTGCTATAAATGAAATAAATAAGAAATGCTTAGTACAGTGTCTGGCTCAATAATGTTTCTCTTCCTTCTACTCCTTCTTCCTCTTTATGTTTTTCATCATCATCAAAATCTGGATACATTGATAACGCTATCATTTACTAGGTGACCACTGGCAAGTTACTTAACCATCTTATGCCTCCCCGTTGTTATCCTTTTAAAAGGTATAGTTGTAAGTACTTTATAGGCAAATTGTAAAGTTAAGTAAAGTAATATATCTAAAGCACTTGGGTCAGTAGAAGCTCAGATGACTCATTATATATTATTTCTCTCCCTTAATGTCCTCAACACCTTTTTGACTCTTTACTGATTATATATATGTAATCTGCAGGAGGTGTGTGTGTGTGTGAGTGTGTGTGTGTGTATGTTTTGCACACCTACCTTTGAGATGGTAAAAATGTTGTTCAAATATTTGTTATATCTTATCAAATATAAGCAGTTCCTACTAAGAGGCAAGGGTAGAAATAGATTCAAATTCATATTCTCACAGCTCTTGCTTCGTGGTTGGACAATTGAGATGTTTAGCTGCTGTTGGGGCAAGAGGTCTCTAGACAGTCTATTGGAATTTCATCTGCCAAATGCTGGAGCTAGCAGAGACCAAGGAAATATATTAAAAAGGCATGGTTCCCAGAAGTTATTGGTAAGTCTAAAGTAATAAAAAAGCAAAATTTGATATAACCCAGGGCTCTTCAGACTATCATTTTTCACCTTTGCCACATCCTCTCTAGCTGACCTAAGCTATTTCTCAGTGTGGTTTTGGAAATTGGAAGGGGTTGGGGGAGGTTTAATGCCTTGCTTGAGCATGCTTTCACTTGGCTCAGGATGATTTATATTTCAAATTGTATTCCTTTCTCCAGAGATAGTTGTAATTCTGTTGGCAAGACTTGTTAAAAAATATAAAACGACGTGCAAACTCAGTTACTTGAAAAGAAAGTGAGAATATGATGGCACCTTAATCAGAAAGGGAAGAGAAATAAAATGCTGAACATATTAAAAATAAGGAGTGGCAGAAATATGGTAGGTATTAAAGAGGTATTTGGAAATAGTTGTAAATCAAGCAAAGACAAATAAATGGAAAAACAAACACAAAAGAGAAAAACAAAAAATCAAAGATGCAGAAACAACATGATAAAAATAAGTCAACAGATTGAATGCATCTTTTTGTCTCTTTTGTACATTATCTGCTTTGTTTAATAGAAAAGAGTTTCTTGAATGATATTTGAAAAACTGAATCATGAAAGAGAAGGAAATTTTGGAGGATAATCTTTCATAATTTATTCTCAGTTTTCTAAGATCCATATTTGAGTACTATTTAAAGAGTGACCATTGAGGCCATTAGGACCGCCTGTGCAACTTCTAGTGCCCTGGGGAACAAATGGATTATAGTGCTGATTTGCTGGCCAATGACTCACATGATGCATGGGGCTCTCACATATTTTTGTTTTGTTTTGTTTTGCTGTTGTCTGAGTAATCTCTGAAGTAATACATTCAGGACAGAAACTGAAAAGTTGCTATTGCCTCAGAGCAATAATGGCCTGGAAATTGTTTTGACTTGATGTTACAGCAGCAGCCACTAGAAAACAAACTTGTAAACTGGTAAGAAATGAAATCAAAGACCACTGCTATTTTTTTTTTCTTTATGTCTTGGCTTGAGTGAATAATGACTGGACCAATATATGTTTACTTCCTTACTGATTGGCTCTAGAATAATACATCACTCAGGAATTTATACTACAGAACATTCCCTAGACTCATGTTTCTGAATCTTTGTAGCAACCAATAATTTTTAATGACTTGTAAGTATAACTCTCAGATGTCAATGATTCAACAAGGCCAGTGTCCTGCCTGTGCACGAGTGAGTGACATGTTAAGGACTTGAACAGTCTGGTCTCTTCTGACTCATTCTATGACCTTGAACTTACATTGCCTGCTTCTTACTTTCCTGGCCTTGCAAACTGGGTAATATTACATAGGTTAAACCAGGAAATGGCAAAATGCCTGGTGCTCTCAAGTGAAGTTAGTCTAATTAGATCACCATGTCAGTGGCCTTTGCCTAGCAAGCACACTGAGGGTGGGGGCAGAAGAAAGAATAAGGTTGTTTTTTTTTCTACAGGGACAGAGAGAGGGACAGACAGACAGGAACAGAGAAAGGTGAGAAGCATCAATCATTAGTTTTTCATTGCCCTTACGACACCTTAGTTGTTCATTGATTGCTTTCTCACATGTGCCTTGACGACGGGTCTTCAGCTGACCGAGCCACCCCTTGCTGGAACCAGTGACCTTGGGTCCAAGCTGGCGAGCTTTTGCTCAAGCCAGATGGGCCCACGCTCAAGCTGGCGAGCTGGGGATCTCAAACCTGGGTCTTCCTCATTCCAGTCTGACGCTCTATCCACTGCGCCACCGCCTGGTCAGGCAAAGAATAAGGTTTTATGGATCCTGTTAATCACTGCAAAATCCTTCCTCAAGACTATTATCTGCCTCTTCCCTTTTGTGTCTATCATAGGTACGACCAAAATGAAGTTCAATCCCTTTGTAACTTTTGACTGGAGCAAGAATCATAAAAGGCATTTCAATGCACCTTCCCACATTTATAGGAAGATTATGTTTTCTCCTCTTTTCAAAGGGCTGGGACAGAAGTACAAAGTTTGATCCACACCCATCTGAAAGGATGGTGAAATTCAGGTTGTGTGAGGACATTACAAAGGGCAGCAAACTGGCAAAGTAGTCCAGGTTTACGGGAAGAAGTATGTCCTCTGCATTGAACAAGTGCAAGAGGAGAAAGCTAATGGTTCATGTGGGCATTCACCCCAGCAATTCACCCCAGACTAAGGCTGGACAAAGACTGCAGAAAGATTCTAAATGTAAAGCCAAATCATGCCAAGTAGGAAAGGAAAAAGGCAAATACAAGGAATAAATGATTGAGAAGATGCAGGAATAAAGTAATCTTTATTAAAAATTTTAAATGAAAAAAAGAGACTATCAGTCTTGTTTGTGGAAGCCTGAGACAAAGACTAATTGCTCTGAAGAATGTTAAGCTCCATAGTAGAATGATGGCCTTGAGTTCTCCTACTGATTTCACCAGCCATCAGCTTCGCACTCATGGCAAATCATTTGAAATCTCTCTGTGCCTCTATTGCTAGTCTGTAAGAATGGAGATAGTATGCTTTACAAGATGGTAGCGGCAATCAAAGTGTATTCAATTAAAATAGGAACTATCTAAAACCAAGAAGTAGGCTACTATAATGATTAAGAGCACACTGAAGCCAAACTGCCTGGATGAGAAATGTCGAAGAAGTCATCCATGTAAGTGAAAGTGTAGGTGCTCAGAGACCTTCCTCATGTGCCTGCTTTCAGAGATCCTGAGATGCTGCTGATAAGAAAATCAGGTTCTCTTCTCACCTCCACCCAACAACTCTCCTAAAACTGCTCTCACAGGGTTGCAGACAAACTTCCTTATGGTCAGATCCAGCAGACCCTTTTGAGTCCAGCCCTACCACTTACCAACCCTGAGACTTCTCATTTCCTTAAATTGTTTCTAATAATGGTGGGTCATGCCATTATACATTTGTCCTAACCTTTAGAATGTGCAAGAGCAAGAGTGAGCCTATGCTCTTGTGCATTCTAATGTAGACTACGGATTTGGGGTGAAATGGTGTGTCAATGAAGGTTCAAATGAATCACTCTGGTGGGCAATGTCAATAAGGCAGAGTCTCTGAGTGTGTAGGGGCAGCAAGTATATGGGAAATCTCTGTATGATCTGCTAAATTTTGCTATGAATCAAAAACTGCTTTTTTAAAAAAAGAGAAAACACATCTCTAGATCACAGGGTATTATGAGGATTACAAAAATGTAACATCTCTAAAGAATAAAGAACTTACTTTAGTCCATCCCAAATATAGCAAACACTCCAAAAAACACTGACTGTTACCAGAGAGTAATTTTCATGAATCTCCCAGACAATATTCTTTGCTCCTTCTTTATCCTTTTACTTAATTATCTTTAATATAGGACCATGACAGATTATTATGTCAATAGACTACCAATACCACAATAGAAGAGCAATACCTTCCATTAAAGAACACGGTTTTGCTTATAGAAAGTAAATAACCAATTCAACTGGTTCATTCTCCTCCCTTTTCTATCTCTTTCCCCTACTCTATTCTTTATGGGCTTCCATATTGACCACTGTTTTTATCCTACACAGACACACTAGGGACTTACAATGGAAGCAGCTGTTCTACTGAAGTTACAGCCACATCATCAGATTCAGAAGTTTCCAACCAACTAACCTATTTCCAGGTGATGTTAAATCCTTGACAATGGTAGATCTTACTGCATGGTGGCTTCTCTGCTTTGGAAAGGCGCACCAGGACTTAATTCTGGCCATCTGTTGAAAGTGCAAAACTGTAATTGTCTGCAGTGAATAATGTGAGTCCAAATAGGTTCAACTTCTAATTATGTCAGTACTACTCACAGCTCTTACTGTTTGTTTTCTTTTGAAAAGAAAACAAACAGTAAGAGCTGTGAGTAGTACTGACATAATTAGAAGTTTTTAATGAGGTGCCCCCAAATGAGGAGGTCTGACAGAAAGCTCTACCATAATATTTTACAATATCAGTAAAGCCTATTCACATGTCCAGTTTACAATTTTATGCCTCTTAATATATCCTACTTTTGGCTGTGTTGACTTGTGTGGACTGAGTTTGCAGAAATATTCAGATCATAAAATGTCTGTTCCAATGAAAGGCGTTTTGCATTTGTTTTATCACATGGCGTCAGGTTTCACATTGAGCTAAGAGTTTTGTTCTTGACCATATTCATACAGAAAAGCTTTATATAAGTCACAATAGTGAGTATAAAACACTTTCTTTCAAGTTAGTACAGAAAGGCTTAACGAACATGTTTCACCAAATCATCCTAGGTCAAAAGCAAAGCAAAAATTTCTCAAGTAAGTTGTGAGGGCAGAAGGGACCAAAATTCTGCCACTCTAAAACTGTTTTACGGGATATTGCTTTTGAGCTATTTATTAAGAAGCAAAAGGCTCAGAGTGAAACTTTGACCCTCCTCCCTTTCCTGCCCTAGAGCTTCAGACAGAGAAAGCCAATTCAGGAAGGATATCTTAGGATGCTGCATTAGCCCTAATTTGAATTAAGTATGGTAAACAAGATGGCTTCAGACAGGTGTCTTTTGGTCAGATACCCTCTGTGTCCCAGAGTTTCTGAGTCTTAAGGGGATTTTCCTGTCTTGTGAGTTTCCCTCTCCCTCAACTACATGTAAATCGTTCACTCTCACTTCTGAAATCTAATACCCTGTCTCCCTCCCACACACTCCCACTTTTTCCTCTGTCCAAAAATGTCTTATACACTCAGTGTTGCCTCACTGTCTTTGGAAGTTTCATGGATTGATCATATCTATGCACATGTATTAAACTTTGGTTTTCTCCTGTTAAGCTGTTTCTGATAAAATTTTTAAAGAATCACAATTCTTTCTTCTTAATTTATTGATTTTAGAAAGAGAGGAAGAGAAAGAGAAACATTGATTTGTTGTTCCACTTATTTATGCATTCACTGTTTGATTCTTGTGTGTGCCCCGACTGTGTGTTGTATCAGGACAACATTCTAAACAACTGAACTAACCAGCCAGAGCTCTGTTAATCTGACAAGTAGCCAGAAGAGTTTAGAAAGTGGGAGAAAAAGTAGACACACACACACACACACACACACACCCTATGGACCGAAGAGTGGAGAGAACAGAATCCTTGGAAAAGATACCTCCTGACAGGGCAAAGTCTGGACAAATCCTCTTGCACATAGGGAGCCATCAAGCACCACTATTTTGATTCTGAGTCATTAGCCCATGATCTCATTTGTAAGTAGAAAAGAAAGTGAAACAGCAAAAAAAGAGGGGGCCTCGAGTTGGAAGTGTTTGGTTTTAAATCATATTGTGTAAATGGGAGATGTCTGTAGTGAAACACACTGGTTTCCTTTAAGCACAAGAGAAGGTGACCTCAAATAGCTTTAGAAAAGAGCCAAGTGAATCTGGCAGTTTGAAGAGGGAGACAGAGTGATAGTAATATTACCAAACAAAAGATGCTAGAGTTACAAACTCATTTGAAACAACAACAATACCAGGCTAAAAGTGAGTAATCCGGACTCCATATAGAGAAAAAATTGTTTAAATGCAGAAAAGAGGGAAAGTGCCTGGTTGGCATTGGAATCTGATGACCTTGGAGGTATAGAGGAAATGGTGCTTCTAAAAATTGAATGTGCAGAGAAATTAGAGTGACACATAAAAGGTGTTCAATATATATTTGAGAAGTAAGGAAATAAGTGAAGCTGTGTGTAACATCAGTAGAACAACACCGGCTAACATTTATTGACTACGAATTAGGTTCCCCCACCCCACCATTTACTAGCTTGAGTGACTTACAAAATCTCTTACAGCTCTCTCAGTCCCATTTTCAAAATGGGGATGGTACTATATAGTTGCTATTAATTGTTTGAGTGCCCCTCGAATAATATGTTGAAGCCCTAATCCCCAATATGATGGAGAAGGAGTCTTTCAGAGGTAGTTAGGTTTAGACAAGGTTATTAGGGTGGAACCTCAATGATTGGGTTAGTGTCCTCATAAAGAGAGGAAGGGGCCTCTCTCTGCATGTAAGAAAACAGTGAGAAGGCAGTCATATTGGCACCCTGATCCTGGACTCCCAGCCTCCAGAACTATGAGAAAGAAATTGTTTTAAGCTACCCATCTATAGTATTCTGCTGTAGCTGCCTGAGTTGACTAAGATCCTAGTACATCCTTTCATAGGTTTGTTACGAGGATTATTTGCGATTGTTTTAAGAAAACGCTGAGTATAGAGTATGGTGCATTGTAAGTACTTAATAATGCTAGCTATCAATATCCTTAAAATACCAGCTATGGCTTTTGTGTGTATTGCTTTTAGATTAATAGGAACAAAATACCACATTTCTGAGCAAAACTTAAAGTTGGAACATCTTTTTAGATACTGAGACTTATTCTTTACCTGTACAATAACAACACATTTTGTGATTCATTATTTCTTGTGTGGAAACATGGATGGTGGTAGAGAGGCTCGATATGTAGTATGCAGGGCACGGGTTTTGACCAGAACACCGGCTTCAATCTCAACTCCGTTAGTGACTGTGGAGCCTTTAAAAACCAGTTATGCCTTCAAGCCTCAGTCTCTGCTTTGGTAAAAGAGTTCTGAATAACACCCCATCTCAGTAGATGGTAGGTTTCAAAGTATTTTGTAAATGGTAAACCACTGTACAAATATTAGTCTGTATGTTAATACTGCAAGAAGGTTTGATAAAGGAAGAAAACAACACTTTGTTAGCGAACTTTAGAGTATTCTAATTTGGGAATGGTGGTAGACCCTATTAAGAACTGAGGCACATCATACTATATTTAGTTTAAAACAAAAAAGTGAAATATGATTCAACCTCAAAAAAATGTAACTCGGTTTACATGAAGAAAGGAGTCTGAAATAGATTTAGAGAAACCTAGAGAGAAATCTTGTAGATGAGCAGGGGTAATAGTAAGTCAGAAAATAGATCTCAGCTTTTACCATGTCACGCAGCATTTAAAAGGGCAGTTCTTTTTTAGGCTTTTATTGAGTATAGTGGGCTCCTTTCTTCCTTTTGGAGCTGGCACAATGCTAGCCCAGCACTCTACCAGGAACTGCAGGTCAGCTATAATGCCAGTGTGCAGATGCCTCATTCACCAGGCACACACACACAAACACATGCATGCACGCACGCACACACACCCCGGCTCCCCGCCAGGGATTCTGTCTATGAAGGGGAAATGGGTCTAACTGAGGAGGAAGACCTGGGAAGGGTATGACCACCACCAGCTGCCCTGCAGGCCAATGGAATGTCCTTAGCTCTTTGCATGCTTTTCCTGAAGCAACTGTTTCCACTTCACCTCTGTGCATATTTTTTCTTTATCTGTTTGCATCTGATGTGAGTCTAAGTGTATAGAAAGAGGGTAGGAAAGATGAGACCATTAAGAATATATTAAAGCCTGACCAGGCGGTGGCGCAGTGGATAGAGCCTCGGACTGGGATGTGGAAGACCCAGCTTCGAGACCCCAAGGTCGCCAGCTTGAGTGCGAGCCCATCTGGCTTGAGCGTGAGCCCATCTGGCTTGAGCAAAAGCTCATCAGCTTGGACCCAAGGTCGCTGGCTCCAGCAAGGGGTGGCTCAGTCTGCTGAAGGCCCGTGGTCAAGGCACATGTGAGAAAGCAATCAATGAACAACTAAGGTGTTGCAACGGCAAGGAAAAACTACTGATTGATGCTTCTCATCTCTCTCCGTTCCTGTCTGTCTGTCCCTATCTATCTCTCTCTCTGACTCTCTCTCTGTCCCTGTAAAAAAAAAAAAAAGAATATATTAGAAAAGATGGAGGGACGTGGTGATTGGTAAAAATAAATCATAACATTTGTTAAGGGAACATGTTGAGGAACAAATCCAGACTTCATTTATTAAAAATTTAAAGATAAGCCTTAAATAATGGGGTGAGGGAATAAATAGAAAAGAGAGTTTTATTCTCAGCAGAAGGTTCTACAACTGTCCCTGGTAAAGTGTGGCACAGTACCCAGTCCCAGACATTTGTCTTCCTTCCACACTTATGAATATAATCCCTGAGCAGGTGCTTCAGGGCTTCCATTTATACATAGCTCTTCCCTAATTCCCTGACATCACCCTGTGTTTACTATTTGCACCTGCAGTTTACAGTAGAGAAGGGGTGGTGATGTTAAGAATATGCATGCTGATCAGCTAAACCCCTAGGGTATATTAAGGAGTAGGCAAAGTTTGCTTTCTACCCTCCTCCATCATTCGCATTAGAACCTGTCACCACCTGCCCACTCAACAAGTTCATCTTCTAATGATTCTTAGGTGACCCTCTGAGTGGGCAAGATGAACTCCCACTGATATTCCCTCATGGTTCAAGCCTTCCCCTTTATTCTCTCCTTTACCATAGCCTTCCCCCACCCCAAGCCCTTTTCCTCTGGTCTTTCTAGTGCATTAAATCTAATCTAACAAATAATTACTTATATAAGGTGCTAATAATTGATAATGGCTTAATGGACTACCTAGTCAATTTATTCAAAGAATATACTGGTAAGTTAAAATAAGGGTAAAATAATAAGAAAGTGAGATTAAAAAATACCTTCCAAAAAATACCTTCCAGCATTTTAATTTGTGTATTAATCCAGTCAATCTTCTTAATTCCCATTAAGGTACTTTCTGAAATAAATGTTAAATATCTGAACCCTGATTCAGCACCAGGATATTTATTGCAAACCTCAATTAGAGAAACATTGGGAACAAACTAAAAGCTCAATATAAAGAGGCCTGTTGTATGCCACCATGCAAAAAAATAATATGCAGCCATTAAAAATAATATTTAATTACATAGAAATACTACAACACCTTAGTATAAGATACACATGGTTTCTTTTTCAACATTTCTAAAATTTAAAGTATCTCACAACAAACCTTGAAACAATCTGAAGTTTCTAAGCAGGTGAGTAAATTTCGACACATGGTGTTCCAGCGTGTGCACAGATAGGTGTATATAAAGAGATGTTTATCTCTGTCACCTCAGTTTAGTTATTTGTGGTGGTATAAACATCTGTGTGGAATTTTAACTTAATACTTCTGTCATTTTAGTTTTCATTTTAATTGTCTTAAAATACACTCTGCACAGCTGTGAATGAGAAGTACTGTGTATGAAGAAGACTGTCTGGCGCATGCCAGACAATACAATTAATGGCACTAGAAATAGCCAAATCTCCAGAATTCTTAAAGCCAGGAGAAACTCGTGTGACTGATTCATACATCAGATCGGACTCTCGCTGAGGCACTAATATATTAAAGCTCTGGCAGACTTTCAAGAAAAGCTGCTTAACTTTCATCTATTTATAATGTGATTAAGCCCAAAACAAAATGGAATCTAGCAAAAAACAAAACAAAACAAAACAAAAACCACTAAAAGTTTATGAGGAATTTAAGGTCCCTTCATTTACTTCAAAATTTTAATATCAACCCCAAAAGTGGGAAGATATTAAGACAAAGATCCTGTGTTGTCACTGGGAAGAAACACAGAATTGTTGGTGGCCAGTATGACCAGTGAAAACTCACAACAATAAATAAATGACTAAGACAAGTGTTTTGCAACCACTGGTCTGCAGACTGGTCCATGAAAGAGTTAATCACCCTGATGTTGTGTGAAGATTATAAGCCCAATGATCTTAGTCAAATTCACTTATGTTCAGGGTGATTTCTGCCTTAGTAGTCACTGAAATAATTCTCCTATTTTTTCATCAATCTCCAGTGTACAAAGGTTGAAAACCACTGACTTAGAACACAATTCTTGCACCTTTTTCCCTTTGGGGATGAAAATATCTATAACCCTTATCCTGTGTCTACCACTGTATTTTAGAAGCAGATAACCTGTTTTCTAGTTTCATGGGTCCATAGATGGAGAAGTTTGCCTTAAGATGGAACATACCTGCTCCTCACACATACCTGATTTAAATGATTTATATGATGAGATTTGGGACTTGAATTGATGCAGGAATGGGTTGAGATTTGAGGAGCTGCTAGGGTGGGAAGTATTTTTGCATGTGGTTGGATAAGAATCTTTGGGAAACTTCTGTAGACTGAAAAAAAGCCATTGTACCAAAGCTATATTTTCTTTCTAATTCTCAGAACCTGTGAATATGGCAAAACAGTAATTATTACCTTGTGATTAAGTTAAAGATCTTATGTTGGTCAAATAAATTTGTAAATATGATATATATGTTTGCTCACTTATAGTTTGCACTGGATGTGAGAGACAGGCTGTAAGCAGGCAGCGTCCATATAGCCTAAGGCAGGGATGCCCACACTTTTTCAGTTTGTGAGCTACTTATAAGATGACCAAGTCAAAATGATCTACCTACAATAAAAATACAAAACATAAATTTATTTCTTCTATATTATCATTATTTAAGTTACTATTATTACTATTTAATATTGTGTATTCTTCTTTCACTTTTCTCCTTCTCAGCTCTCTTTTCAGAGGAAAGTCAATGTCATAGTTTTTATCAACAGTCTGAAAAAGCCGCTCCACATTTCCCTTCTTTGGAATAGCAATGGCACACAGACAGATGAGGCAAACGCACTTAGAATATGACATAGTGAAAAAAATCCCCTCCCATTCTGTATGAAAGTAGTAGGTTTTAGGCTTCTTACTCGGACCAGCTATGGCACTCATTTTTATATCCTTCGTTGTATTTAGTTTAAATAAATTGAAGGCTAATTAAGCAGCAATGTAACTGAACAAGTTAGTGCGGTTTAACGCACATGCGTAGGGTGTCAAAAGTTCAGACGTCAGATTGGCTATCCTGTATGCCAATCAAAAGACAAATGTCTTTTTAATGTCATGCGATCTACCCACACTTTCCTTGCGATCGACCAGTAGATTGCGATCAACCAGTAGATTGCGAACGATGTCTTGAGCACCTGTGGCCTAAGGCTTAGTTTTAAGATTAAGCTTTTCCCCACATCCTTGACTGATTGCATGATGCGGGGTGGTGCACTCCCATGAGAAATCCCATTATGGTTCAGATAAGTGACTTGTATCAGAGACTTCTTTGTTTGTATATTGGATTAAAGGTTTTGATTTCTACACTATAAAATGGGGCAGACTGGGAACTTGCTCTCTCTCTTGGTTTGTGAGATTAGCATTAGATAGGAGAGCAGAGAAAGGCCACGTGGAGGATAGGAGAAGCAGCCATAATGGCAGAGTGCTGAAGGAGAAGCCAGTTTGTGCAGAGTTTGTGCAGAGAGAAGGAGATGGGGAACAGAGATGAATAAGGCTGGTGAGCTAGAAACCTTTGATTCTAGGAAACTCGGATAAGTCAGTGGCTTTGGGAACCCTGAATGGAAAGGGAAGTGTTTTCCCACTGTGTGTATTTATTGCCTGCCAGGTGCAAGCTAGGATTAAAGCTAATGGCCCACCAGTTCTTGGATCCGTTGTTTTATTATCGTCTGTCCAAATCAGATGCGAACCTGCATGGGCCAAGCAGTTGTGATGGTGGCCGTGGCTACTGGCTTTACATAGTATAAGTAGACATTTAGCCTGGTTTATATAAGTGAGACCTAAGTCCACACACAAGTATACTTATAAAAGAGGAACAGAGAGAATTCTGACATACACACACATATGATGGAGAAGGTTTTATGAAGATGAAAGTGGAGATTGAAGTGATATAGCCACAATCCAAGGAACACCTCCAGCCAGCATAAACTATAAGAGGCAAGAAACGGATTCTGCCTGGACACTCAGGAAAAAGTTTGGTCTTGCTAAAACCTTATTTCCTACTTCTGGCTTCCAGGTGTGTGAGGTAAAACATTTCTATTGTTTTAAACTATCAAGTTTGTGGTCATTTGTTTTATCTAGCAGACAATATGTCTTAGTCTGCTTGGGCTGCTATACTGAAATACCATAGATGGAGTGGCCTAAACAACAATTTTTTCTCACAGTTCTGGAGAACAGAAGTATGAATTCAGGGTGCTAGCATGGTTGGGTTCTGGTGAAAGTTCTCTTCCTGACTTGCAGGAGGATAAAGAGAACTCTAATCTCTCCTCTTCTTCTTATATAGTCAATAATCCCATTAGGACGACCCCTCCCTTATGACTTTATCTAAACCCAAACTTCTAATCTAAAGGCCCAAACTTCTAATGCCATCACATTGGGGTTAGAGTCTCAACATATAAAATTTGAGGGATAGGCCCTGACAGGGTAGCTCAGTTAGTTAGAGCATTGTCCTAATATGCCAAGGTTGTGGGTTCCATCCCTGGTCAGGACATATATAAGAATCAACCAATGGCCTGACCTGGTGGTGGCGCAGTGGATAGAGCATCAGACTGGGATGCAGAGGACCCAGGCTTGAAACCGTGAGGTTGTTGGCTTGAGCATGGGCTCATCTGGCTTGAGCATGGGCTTATCTGGTTTGAGTGTGGGCTCATCAGCTTGAGCATGAGATCACAGACATGACCCCATGGTCACTGGCTTGAAGCCCAAGGTTGCTGGCTGGAGCAAGGGGTCATTCATTCTCAGGTAGCCCCCCAGTCAAGGCAAATATGAGGAAGCAATCAATGAACAACTAAAGTGCCACAAATACGAGTTGATGCTTCTCATCTCTTTCCTTTCCTCCTGTCTGTCTGTTCCTATCTGTCCTCTCTCTGTCTCTCTCTCTCTCTGTAAAAAAAAAAAAAAAATCAACCAATGAATGCATAAATGGGTGGAACAAAAATATTAATGTTTCTCTCTCTCTTCCCCTCTCCCTCTCTCTCTCTGAAAATATCAATTAAAATTTCCTTTTAACTGAGAAGGATACATTCAGTCCATAACACCATATAATGTGATATTTCTGGAAACAGTTTCAGTAATATTTAACCATATTCTTGCACATGTATATATGGGATATAAATATTTAACCCATTGTTGAAATTAAAATAACAACTGTCCTTGAATTTGACACATTCAGATTGAGGAATACAATTCTGTCCAGCAAGAACACAGGTAATTATCTTATTGTACAGGGAATAAAGGTTATATTCTTTTTATATATATATATATATATATATATATAGAACTTTTTCATTTTTTTATTTTTAAAGATTTTGTTTATTGATTTTTAAAGAGAGGAGAGAAAGAAAGAGGTAGAGAGAGAGGAAAAGGTGGTGGGGGGGAGCAGGAAGCATCAACTAGTATTAGTTAGTTGCTTCTCGTATGTGCCTTGATCAGGCAAGCCCAGGGTTTTGAACCGGTGACCTCAGCATTCCAGGTTGATGCTTTATCCACTGTGCCACTACAAGTCAGGTTTAAAGGTTATACTGTATTCTGAAGAATTCATTGCCCCTGAGAAGAGGGAATACCCCTTTTTTTTCTGTTGTTGACTCTGTTTAATACATTTTTAAATATTTCCAGATAACCCAAGAATCATTAATGCTAAGAAAATAAGCCTTTGAAAGGAAGGAATTGAAAGGATGAAAGTATGAATAAAGGAGGAGACTGAGAAAGAAGAGTAAAGGAAGAGGAAGTCTGGTCAAGTCTTTGGGTGAGTATTTTACCGAAGGCATGGGAGCCATGCCTGGCAGATACCAAAAGTCCCTGCCCCACCCCCATCCAGTGACTCCAGGACACACTCAGGGACTTTAAGAGTGCAAGGAACTTTTTGGTATTGTGGAGGTTGTGAGGACAACCTCTGACTGCTATAATTAGCAGTTAAAATAAAGTTCTCAACTCAGGATTTTTCTTTTTCTTACAGTGAATGTATAATACCATGAAATAAGAAAACAGTGCAAAAAATAAAAGTCATCAAATAAGGTAAAAGAAGGTTCTATATATCTGCCAAAAGCCATACATTGAATATTTTAAAAGAAGAATGAGAAAAACTCTTCACCAATAGTGTCATATCATTGATTAAAATAATAGCTGACTGGTCAAGAAAGTGCTTAGCCCAGGGTTGTTAGTTCTTTGAGCCCTGGGGCTTTGAAATTAGAAGAAGCTGAAGATTAACTGAAACTAAAAAATGAGCTCTAAAAGTGTGAACAAAAGCTGATGGAGATAATTACATCTAACCCCCAGAGGACAAAGTTTAAATCCATCACTTGCAAAACTTTCCTTCACTCTGGCTATGGGGCTTTGTGGTATTAATAGCATCTCTCAGCTAAGAAAAAAAAAAGTACAGATGTCTTTTGCTGGTCAATGAGCTTCTGGCCTGAAGCAAATCGCTCTGATTTAATTGACTGTTACCTTGTACAGAGAAAGGGATTAGATGTTTATGATGACATAGCTTCATACCTGTACTCAATCAAGTGGTTTATAAAGAACATATATCTTTCCTACTTTCAGTCAAGGGTGAATGAACCCATGATATAGAAATAATAAAGTGCCTAAATCAAAGAGATATTAAAAGCCAAACGCCAAATGTTGCTTACATGTTAATGGTGCAGAATTTAAGGATGCCTGAGGTTCTTATAAACTCAATTCAGCAAGACATAATGCACTTGGGTGTAGAGTCAGATAGAACTAAGAAGAATAAAACTGCCACTGGTACATACATACTAGCTGTGCTCAATTGCACATGTTGTTAATTTCTCTGAATCTTGCTTTTCTTGACCATAAATTGGGATAATGATATCTATCACATGGAATTTTGTAAATGTTATTCAGACAAAGTATGTAAAGTATTTAATTCAGTGCCCTATGTAAATTAAGTCACTGTTGTTCTTTGATGCTACATCACTAAATATAAGTTTTGTTACATTGCAAGTCCATAAGGGGGTAATGCTTTGGGACAAGGACGATTTTCCTGTCATCTTTAAATCATGCTTACTGCTTACCTCTAAGGTGAGTCTAGGCTGCTGCTCTGGCTAAAGCAGGGCAATGTGATTGTATCAGTGGAGTCCAATACAGGAGAAGAGGAAGGTAGGCAGATTCCTGAGAAAGATAAGGCTCCCACAAAGAGGGAAAGGAACAGGTAAAGGGTAGGACTGGCAATATTAACTTGCAGGGTAAGGTTTCTATGTATGAAAAATTATAGGCACTCTGTCAAGAAATAATCATAACAAGAGTCACGATGAAGCTTGGTACTCTAGAAATACTTTGAACCGGGGCAGACCTATGCTGTCAAAGTAGGCTGAAAAATGATGCCCTGAGACGAGCACCATGGATAGCTCCAACAGAAGCCTTTTCTTCCCTGAAAAGGAGGTGATTCAGGATTATTCAACCAATTTTATGGAAAAGTCAACATCTTTCTGTCTTAAAGACCAAGACCTACTAAGGCATAGCTGATCCCCAACACCAGAGGAAAATTTTATCCTATCAATACTTCTAAAAGGAGGTTAGCAATAGTATAATATCTGTTCAGATACCTGTTTAGTATAATATCTGACAGAATTGTTCCGAACTGGTTTTCTCTTACAGGGGAGATATACTGTGACCTTAACTGATATGATTAGGCCGGATCTGTATTTCTGGAGATCCTGAGATAATTTATGATTCTATCAGGAAGGTCCCTATCTCTCTTAATACTAACATGATGTTGTTAGGGTTAGTGGTAGGTCAACTATAGAATGTTTCAATTATGTGAGGTTATGAGTATGGGAGAGGAACGTAGGACCATATTTATTCTAGTCCATTAGATCATCTAGCCAAACTGCTGTTAAGGGTCTATAAAGGGATGGATATAAATTTTGCTCTACTGTATGTGTACCCATGGAAAATTCATTTGCTCCCTCATGGTATCTGTTTTCTTCTCTGAAATATAAAGGGATTGAACTATAATATCTTAGGGAAAAATATGAAGCTGCAATAAAAGATGAATTAATTTGGAGTATTTGGTTTAAAATGATTAGTTCAGAGACTCCAGATATACAAAATATATCCCTAAGGTAAAAAAGAATAACTTCAAGAGTATATAGAACTGAGACTCAACCAAGCACTTCCAGGACCACAAGAAAATCAAGCTGCCATTAGCAGGTAGATAAAGGGACCATAATGTGCTTAGTTGCAAAGTCCTTTTGTGTCTTAGAACTGAGACTAGGCTGGACTAGCTCCTCAGGTCTTCTATACATGGAATTGGTAGAAATACAGACTTTGAATTGGCAGTTGATCTCCATGTTCCAAGGCTTCTAGATGACAGAATGTAGTTTCATAAAGTCCAAAATGTCTGACAGGCAGTGCATTAGCATTCAGGAAAGAGCTGTGGGCTGAAACAAACCTTTGGAACACACACAATTTGAATTATAGGAGCTTCCTTGACAAAGCAGTGTTTGGCTTCTTAAAAAAAGGAGTCTTACTATCAGTTCTTAATAATATAAAATAGGGACTTCTTAGTTGTCATGTTCTCTAAGCACTTGAAATAGGGCCTGTATTTTCTGGAGCAGTGACTCTCTTGGACACCTGTGTGGCTCTGATTCCATTTTAGGTGGTCCACGATACCCTTCTTCCCTTTCCACCTACATAACTCCACAAGGCATGATTTTCTTCTTATGCCTCAACCCAAATAATAGATCACAACAGATTGACTGCAAAAGCAAATATGAGAATCCACTTCTTTCTGTTGGGCCAGATTTGCAAAGCAACAAAACAGTGCCATTTTCTTACTAATCTGTTGTGGAAAAAGAAGATATATATTTAATAAACAGATGTTATTTATTTTCATATAAATGACTTTATTTTTTCTTAAAAGTTAAATAAAAATGTAAATCTCTCTGTTTTAATTTCTAATATGGTATAATAATCCAGATAATAAAAACCCTTGTGTGTGTGTGTGTGGTCTTCAATAATTTTTAAGAATGTAAGAAAAAAAATCTGGGAGATATGGGTGCTGGCATGTAAAGCTTCCCCTTCAGGACTCTGAGTCTCTCTACCATGGGCTGGCTTTGAGCTTTAGAGTAAGTCTGGACATATAATACTAGTTGGTGTCACACCATTCATCTACATTTTGGCCTTGAGAATAAACCAGTAATGAAAGAAAGTGTCCTGCAACCAGGAATGATTGAATTGAATGAAAAAAAGCTTAGGATAAATGCAAGAAAAATCTCTCTTTTGGTGTGAGTGAGTAATATTACATTTTAAAATACATCTCTAGGTAGCTGATTGAAGTTTTATCACTTAGGTATATCAAATGTAAAAGTATGTTACAGTATTTCACTGAAGTCTAGTTTCCAGGAAACAGTAAACAATACTGTTAAACTCTTTCTTTGGAGCAAAGAGATTTATAAATATGGACAAATCTCAGTAAACTAGGGTAATTAAGATAACAAATAAACTAGGTGTATGAAAATAAACTTAGAATGAAAATACTTTCAAATAAAATATTAAAATATTTTGTTACTTTAATGAAAGGAAAACTTCTGCTCTGCGATTTTGAGAAAATCAGTCTGTTCTTCTATCTGCTAAATAAGGAGAATGCACCAATTTATAGGAAAGCCGCAGACAAAGAAGGTGTCTTAAGTATATTTTGTACTCTGAGGTAGTAAAACATGTCACCTGCTATCTTATAATTTGTTTCTTTACCCTACAAACTATATCTGTTATAAATGTCAAGAGAAAAATTCATTACAACCTTAGATCAATCATTACAAAGTAGCAAATGGTGACATCGGCAAAGTAATATTTTATCTGGATATTATGGTATCTCAGAAAAGAGTAGAATTTTTACCCTTAAGAATTTAGATATTTTGATAACAATTTTAGACTCACTTAATCTTTGAGTATTTATTTATTTTCCTTTACACATTTTGCTGAGCTATCTTTTTTTCTTTTTTTGTATTTTTCTGAAGTGAGAAGCGGAGAGGCAGAGAGGCAGACTCTCACATGCTCCCAACAGGGACCCCCCTCCAGCGCGCCCTCCAGGGGGCGCTGCTCTACCCATCTGAGGCGTTGCTCTGTTGCAACCGGAGCCATTCGAGCACCTGAGGTGAGGCCATGGAGCCATCCTCAGCACCCGGGGGCAACTTTGCTCCAATGGAGCCTAGGCTGCAGGAGGGGAAGAAAGAGATAGAGAGAAAGAAGAGGGGAAAGGGATAGAGAAGCAGATGGGCACTTCTCCTATGTGCCCCGACTGGGAATCGAACCCAGGACATCCACACAGCAGGCCGACGCTCTACCTGAGCCAGCTGGCCAGGGCTTTTGCTGAGCTATCTTGGGGGTGGTGGGAGTGGAGCAAAGACAGGTGAGGAGAAGGAATAATTCGTGGGCCAATTAAATTTTTATTTCTCTGGTTGACTAAAATTTGTGGCACTTGATTCAGGAATTTCATTTTTCACAACCCTTGGGTTTGATCAATTCTAAATAACTCTTAAAGTATATGATTCGGAAGGCAGTGGAATAAAAATCTTATCACAGACCATGCTAATTCAGAGTCATCAGCCTACAGCTTGTTTGCCATGCTGTTGCATTTTAAGTAACCAATTATCATGTAAAATTCTGGCTTCCATGGCATTAAGACTCTGCAGAAGTCATGAACTCAGTATGATTATAAAATCTTGAATCTTCATTTAAGGGCACAGAAAGTAATTAAAAGCTAATTAAAAGGGCTAAGATAATTTTAAAATATCTGATATTCTCTACTTATTCACGTCATTTGGGAAGTTGAAAACTGTGGTCAATGTCAGGTAAAAGACACTACAGTCTTTCTCTTGGGGTTATTTCAGAGTCTGTTTGAGAAGAGGGAGTCTATTGTTTATATAATTCACTCACATGTCAAAAGGAGGAATACTCAATCTGTAATACAGTGCATAGGTTCATTAACTTTGGAATATCTGTGCAGGGAATTCTCTAGTATAAATGGAATTTATATTTACATTACAGTACATGAATACTGTAGCCTACATTAAAGCCTATGATTATTATGCAAAGATTCTAAGTAAACAAGTACTACTACAACTAACATTTGAGAAGAGTAATTAGTTGACTCATTTATAGTTTTTACATAAAACAGATTTATTTTTCAACAAAAGCAACATAGGATCCTAAAAAAACAAGAGCAATGTTCTTGAAGAAGCTAATAAAAATGAATGAAAGATATAACATTTATCATTAGAAAAAGATCAGAGACAAATAAATAAACCTACTCCAAAAAAAAAAAAGGTCAGATATTAACAAGAAAATAATGCCACTAGCATGACAAATGCCTCAACCTCTACTCCAGGATTGGATTTCACCTGCCTGTAGGATCAGCCCTGCCACGGTCCAGAGCCGTTGCTGCCAGTGTGAGTGTGCTTGTGGAGTTCTGGGCAGCTGTGTGTCTTTGAGATGCCTCAGCTGTAGGCGGATCCCTGAGAGTGCACCTTGATTTCCTCTGTTGTCCTGAGTAGGACTTTCCCGTTTAAAACTGTTGGCTTGTGCTCTGCCATTCTGTAAAGCTTTTTCTAATCTTCTCCTCCCTTCCCCATTCTGAGATCTGATTCTTGTCCTACCAGGTCCTACCTGCTACCCAAATTCTTATTTTCATAGGCTGTTCATCCAGAAGACACATGTTAGTGTACATTTTTTTAAGACATACCTGTCATTTTCCAAAAGAGGAAAAGTTCTAAGTCATGCTGTTGTTTTCTATTTCTGCCCTTGTCTGTCCACAAAGGGCATTTCTCCTGGAGCATGATCAAAGGCAGGACAGTACAGACAGTGAAATATACAAAGCGCCTCCTTTCTGCACTGCTGCAGCTGTCCACAAACTGTTTCCCTCTCCTCTGCTCTAACCGCATGTAAACCTGCTAAATTCTTTTCTTTCCTGTTGTCCTTAGAGTTTCTCACTCCAAGAAGGGGCTATGATCAGATACCAAAACGTACTGGCTACAGTAAATAAATTGTCTGTAACTGTGTGATTTGCTCTAGCATATAAACTGAATTGTCTGTAACAGAGTGTATTTTCAATCATGAATAACACCTGCACAGGATTTTCTA
This sequence comes from Rhynchonycteris naso, assembly GCA_037038555.1. Classification (NCBI taxonomy): domain Eukaryota; kingdom Metazoa; phylum Chordata; class Mammalia; order Chiroptera; family Emballonuridae; genus Rhynchonycteris; species Rhynchonycteris naso. Next base: position 67,354,302 of record CM072997.1, read on the forward strand.
GCTGAAATGACAGAGAGAGAGAGAGAGAGAGAGAGAGAAAGAGGGAGGGAGGGTAAAAGAGAGAGAGAATGTCTAACAATAACAAAAATTAGGGGATCAGAGTATGTGCAGATACTCCAGTACTTTCAGCCTTTTGTGTAGTGCATTTTCACCAATGAAATAAAAGTTGGTTTTGCATCTTATTTGCATAATCAAACAACTTTCTTTGACTTGTCATTTGCTTTTCTGGTGTTCTTGTTTAATAAAAATAATCAAATGCTCCTTTTTTTGTTGCTTCATATTCATTTTGAAATATCCCCTAAGTTTTGTGAGCAGTATATAATAGTTAATTCTACTGGTTAGCTCATGTGAGATCCTTAGTATCCTCCAAGTGGATGCTGTATCCTTTGCTCCTCTTTTCTATGGTCATTTTTAGAAAAAAAATGTATTCATTCTCAGTGCATATAGCACAGGAGGCTGTCAGTAAAAAAGACCTCATAAAATATATTCAATCAACAATTAAACAAACCAAAAGTTCAAGAATGATAATTAAAAGGGTAAATGTACAGCAGAGGAATTTTCTGTGGAGGAAATTTAAGTAACACCACACTCTAATGCATCATTTTTAAAACCAAGGTCAGTTTTTAACAGCATTGTGTATAGTTATTGGATGTGTGAGAGAATGAGAGAGTGAATTAGTAAATGGGGCAAGAGCCAAGAATTCCCCAAAATTCCATGTTGTATCCCTAGAATTCTGGCATGGTGACTGTACAGTTTAGCAGCCTGCTTTTTGCCAAACTCCCCAACAGGGATCTCCTCATGGATGCCTCACATGTTGAATGACCCCAGTATTTTAATGCAAACAGTGTTTATTGACAGTGATTGAGTTTGGTACCATGTATAATTACCTGAATAAAAACTGAGAACAATTTTCAGTGTTCAGATGTTTGGCATGAGATAGATGAAGCATTCAAATATTAAATGTTTAATTTCCACATCCAAATATTTTAGCTGGTTTCCCCATACTGAACCCTTTCCAGCAAAGACCAAATAAGTAAAAAAAATTAATAAATAAACAGTACAAAACTACAAAAAATAAACAAACAAAACAAACCAAAAATAGTTTTACCATAAAAAAGCAATTCCTAAATAGCAAATGTTAAGAAACAAGTTAAATTTTAGTCAAAATTGTCTCTCCTGCCATATCTCCAGGATTGCATTACCAAAAAAAGCCGTGATTTTAAAAAATCACATTTTAACCACAATAAAGAATGGAAAAGGGAAGTAGGGAGCTAGAATTTTAGATATGCGTAACATTTTTCACGCATGAATTTCAACAATATGGTTGTTTTGATAGTTATGTCACTGGGCAAATCAAGAGCAGACAGACATACTTCGATCAAGAGCCATGGCTGTTTCTCCCCATTCATCAAGAAAATTGTCACCAAGCCAATTTCTTACACTTTATCACCCATTGCTCTGATAAAAAACCAAGCAAGCTTCTTGCATAAAACAATTGTATTTAATGACCAATAAATTTTTCCTCTGTAGGTATGGAGCAATTAGGTTTCTGCTATAATAGATGGCAATCATGGAAATGAATCCTATTTTCTGTGGGTCTGATAAACTTATGTTAAATTATATTGTGCAAACTTGTGTACAAAAAAGTACTTGTGATCATTTTGATCATAATTAATAACTAAAGTAACAAAATTTATGTGCCATTTTGAAAAAAACTCAAAACCGACACATACACAAACACACACAGGACCAAAGAACATAGAAAATAAGTAAAATCAAATTAAATTATAGTGATCGAATCTGGGAAAATTTCATACAAAAATGACATTATCAACTGCTATAACTAATGCTATCATTAAAGTTGTTTTGTATGCTCATAATTTACGACGGGATAGTGTATTATTCAAATATGTTACATAGTTTAGTTTATATTGTCAACTGGAAGGTAGAATTCTTGTCTACTTATCCTACTTTTTAAATTTCAGTAATGGCAAAGACTAACATTAACATTCTAAAGCATATTAAAAATACATTCACTATATGCTGAATGACTGAATATATTTTTATAATAACTATGTCCTGGAGAAAACAGAATATATTTGTTTCATGAATTGTAGGAAAGAGAGAAAACTGGGGATTTATTACCTTGTTTTGGTTTATGAGCCAATGTAGATAAATCCTGTTAAGAATTCTTAATTCACATTTGACACAACTCTTGGAAGAAAAGACTCTAAAAGTCTTGATGAGGAAATTATTTTCCCTTCCCATTCCTCTGAGATTTGATCATAGCTTGATGCATATCTTTATTTTCTGCCCTTCCACTCCTGAACTTTATAATTTAAACAAGTACATGTTTTCTAAATTTATGCACCTGTGCCTTAATTAGCCTGCCTTATCTGTTGAAAAGATCTCCTCACAATTGGACAAACTCATTAAAAACTGCAGTAGATGGCCTGACCTGTGGTGGTGCAGTTGATCAAGTGTTGACCTGGATGGAATGCTGAGGTTGCTAGTTCAAAACCCTAGGTTTGCCCAGTCAAGACACATATGGGAGTTGATGCTTCCTGCTCCTCCCCCTCTTCTCTCTCTCTCTTTGTCTGTCTCTCTTTAAAATGAATAAATAAATAAAAATAATTTTAAAAACTGCAGTAGATTATACATATAAGAAAGGAAGAAGTAAAAAGTTACTACTTAACATATGAGTATGGTCTCATTAGTAATAAAAGAAATGGAAATAAAAGATTAAAAATACTATTTTTTACCTATTAAATTTCATAGGGGGATGGATAGATGACCTTTTACTGCCAAGGTTGGGGTGAATCTGGAGCCCTCCTACATGGCTGTAAAAAGAACTATTTTGCAAATAAATTGGCATAATCTACTATGAATTGTAAAACATGTTTAGAAACATAGACTTGATAATCCCACATCTGTAAATTTTTTCTAAGGAAAGAAACTAAAGGAGGAGAAATAGAATCTTACCTATAAAGAGGTCCAATTCCAATATCATTTTTGATATTGAAAGAAATTTAAATGTTAAATAATAGTGGACATATTAATAAATTATGGTAGAGCTACCTGATAGAATATCATGCTGCAACCAAAAAAAAAGAGACAATTATGAGGTCAGGTTATGCAATGAAAGCAAATATTTTTGATAAGTAAGTTAAGTTATAAAAGCATAAATTCAACATAATTATCATAATATTAAATATGTATACATGTAAATACTGCTTGAAAGACATATAACACAAATAGGTTTGATATAATGATGGAATTATATATATTTTTGACTATACTTTCCAAACAGTCTATAATATTTTCATATCATTTTATAACAGTGATTAATCATAATAAGAAGACTCTGTGGGAAGACCAGGAGCTGCAAGTGGAGGTGGAGCAGCTGAAAAGTAGTGACAAATCTTACAGAGCTTGGAGCTTTTATGGAGCTGCTGTCATCTCTAAGCAGGAGGAAGCTGATCCTTACAAAGGTTGGCCCCTCCCACATTACCCAGACATAGAAAATGCAGACACAGACAGCAAAAAGTGCTGTAACTGCAGACTGGTAGCCCACAGTGGGTGACAAACAACAACTGACACCAACCCAAGTAGAACTAGAGCCAACACTACTAGTAGTGGATGGCAGATAGCACCAACCCTAGACTTAACTACCTACACAACCAGCACACCCAAAGATGGAGTCTAGCAGGCACGAGACACAGTGGAGAATGAATACACCTAACAGGACAGACAGTGTAAAATACACATAATCAAGGTTGACCTTTAGAGCCAGCTAGCTTAAAGGGATAACCATACCCATGAAAGAACTAACTGCATCTAATACTAACATATAACAAGAGGGAAAATAGTACCCTCAAGAAGCATTTCTAGAACAGGAGAAACAAGTGGCCTGGAAGAAAATACCACAGAGTCCATCTTCTTCATTAAGACCACACAAAAATTTCAAAGTCAGAGAGCGCTACCTAAGACACAGACAAAATGGGCAGACAGAGAAATGTGACCCAAATGAATCAACAAGAGAAACCCCAGGAAAAGAACTGAATGAGATGGAAGTAACCAATACCAGATTCAGAGTTTAAAACAATGATTTTTAAGATGCTCAAGGATCTTAGAGCAACAATGGATAGACATGATGAACACATGAATAAAGAAATAGCAAGCATCAAAAAGGACATCAAAATCATAAAAAAAAAACCAGTCAGAAATGACAAATACAATATCAGAAATGAGACTGCACTAGAAGGAATTAATAGCAGGCTGGGTGAAGCAGAGGATCAAATCAGCGATTTAGAGGACAAGATAAACTAAAGCATGGAAGAAGAACATCAAAAAGAAAAGAGGCCCAAAAAGTCTGAGGAAACTCTGAGAGAGCTCTGTGACAACATAAAGAGAAACAACATTTGCATCATAGGGTTTTCTGAAGGAGAAGAGAACAAACAAGGAATAGAGAACTGGTTTGAAAAAAATTATAGCTGAAAATTTCCCTAAATTGATGAAGGAAAAAGTTACACAAGTTCAAGAAGCACAGAGAGTTCCATTAAAGAGGAATCCAAGAAAGCCTATAGTAAGACACATCATAATTAAAGTGTCAAAGTCAAGTCCTGGCTAGCTTGCTCAGCAGTAGAGTATCTGCCCAGTACGTGGATGTCCCGGGTTTAATTCCTGGTCAGGGAACAAAGGAGAAGTGCCCATCTTCTTTTCCACCCTTCCCCCTCTACTTCCTCTCTATCTCTTCCTTTCCTTCAGCCAAAGGCTCCATTGGAGCAAAGTTGGCCCAGATGCTGAGGATGGCTCCTTACCTTCGCCTCAGTCATTAGAATAGCTCTGATTGCAGCAAAGCATTGCCCCTGATGGGCATAACATTGCCCCCTGGTGGGCATGTCAGGGGGATCCCAGTCAGACACATGCAGGAGTCCATTTGGCTGCCTCCCCACTTCTAACTTTGGAAAAATACCAAATAAATAGTGTCAAAGTTAAGAGACAAAGAAAGAATATGAAAATGTGCAAGAGAATTACCTACAGAGGAGCCCCCATAAGGATGACATCTGACTTCTGAACAGAAATACTTGAGGCCAGAAGGGATTGGCAAGAAATATTCAAAGTGATAGAAAGCAAGAACCTAAAACCAAGACTACTTTATCCAGCAAGGCTATTATTTAAAATTGAAGGAGAAATTAAAAGCTTTCCAGACCAAAAAAAAAAAAAAAAAATCGAGGAATTCATTACAACCAAACAAGTACTGTAAAAAATGTTAAGGTGCCTGCTGTAAAAAGAGCAAAGGGAAAAAAAATCGAGAAAAAGAGGATTGTAAATTTAAAGAATAAAATGGCAATAAACAACTACATATCAATAATAACCTTAAATATAATTGGATTATATGCTCCAATCAAAAGACATTGGGTAGCTGAGTGGATAAGAAAACAGGACCCGTACATATCCTGTCTACAGGAGATCCACCTCAGAACAAAAGATACACATAGACTAAAAGTGAAGGAATGGAAAAAAGTATTTCACACCAATGAAAATGAAAAAAATGCAGGGGTAGCAATACTTATATCAGACAAAATAGGCTTTAATACAAAGGCTATAGTAAGGGATAAAGGTCACTACATAATGATAAAGGGAGCAATTCAACAGAAGGATATAACCATTGTAAATATCTATGCACCTAATATAGGAGCACCTAAATATATAAAGCAGATTTTGATGGACATAAAAGGTGAGATCAACAGCAATATTATAATAGTAGGGGATATTATACCCTACTAACATCAATGGAAAGATCCTCCAGACAAAAAACTAGCAAAGAAACAGCTGCCTTAAATGACACACTACATCAACTGAATTCGATAGATATCTTCAGAATCTTTCACTCCAAAGCAGCAGAATATAGATTCTTTTGAAGTGCTCATGGTACATACTTTAGGATAGACCACATGTTAGGGCACAAAATGAGTCTCAATAAAGTTAAGAAGATTGAAATCATATCAAGCATTTTTTCTGATCACAATGGCATGAAACTAGAAATCAACTAAAACAGAAAACTGAAAAACATTCAAACACTTGGGGGATAAATAGCATGTTATTAAATAACAAATGGGTAACAACAAAATCAAGGAAAAAATAAAAAAATTTCCTTGAAACCAATGAAAATGAACATACAACAACTCAAAATTTATGGGACACAGCCAAAGCAATCCTGAGAAGGAAGTTCATAGCATTACAGGGATACCTTAAGAAGAAAGAAAAAGCTCAAATAAACAACTTGACCCTGTATCTAGAAGAACTAGAAAAAGAACAACAAATAAAGCCCAGAGGAAGTAGAAGTAAGGAAATAATAAGAATCAGAGCAGAAATAAATGACATAGAGGCTAAAAAAACAATACAGAAACCAAGAGCTAGTTTTCTGTAAAGATAAATAAGACTGATGAACTTTTAACCAGACTCATCAAGAAAAAAAGAGAAAGAACTCAAATAAATAAAATTAGAAATGAAAGTGGAGAAGTAACAACTAACACCACAGAAATACAAAGGATTGTAAAAAAATATTATGAATATCTGTATGCCAAAAAATTGGACGACCTAGGCAAATGATAAATTCCTAGAAACATAAAATCTTCCAAAGTCAATCTGGAAGAATCAGAAAGCCTAAACAGACCAATTACAACAAATGAAATTGAAACAGTTATCAAAAAATTCCCAGCAAACAAAAGTCCTGGACAAGATGGATTCACAGACAAATTTTACCAAATATTCAAAGAAGAACAAACATCTACCCTTCTGAAGCTATTTCAAATAATTCAAGAAAAAGGAAGACTTCCAGGCTCCTTTTATGAGGGAAGCATAATCCTCATTTCAAAACCAGGTAAAGACACTACAAAAAAAGAAAAGTATAGTCCAATATCCCTGATGAACTTAGATGCTAAAATTCTCAATAAAATATTAGCAAACCAATCCAGCAATACATGAAAAAAATCGTACATCATGATCAATTTAATGGATTCATTCAATGAGATTAATTCTGTGGAGGCAAGACTGGTACAATATTTGCAAATCAATAAATGTGATTCATCACATAAAAGGAAGGATAAAAATCACATAATAATATCAATAGATGTAGAAAAAGCATTTGATAAAACCCAGCACCCATTTATGATCAAACTCTCAGCAAAGTGGGAATACAGGGAACATACCTCAACATGCTAAAGGCCATTTATGACAAACCCATGGCTAACATCATACTAAATGGGCAAAAATTAAAAGCAATCCCCTTAAAATCAGGAACAAGGCAGGGTTGCCCCCTTTTACCACTTCTATTCAACATAGTTCTGGAAGTCCAAGCCACAGCAATCAGACAAGAAGAAGAAATAAAAGGCATCCAAATTGAAAAAGAAGAAGTAAAACTATCACTATTTTCTGATGACATGATACTTTACATAGAAAACCCTAAAGTCTCAGTCAAAAAATACTACTAAACCTGATAAATAAATTTGGCAAGGTGGCAGGATATAATATTAATATTCAGAAATCAGTGGCATTTTTATACACCAACAATACACTGTCTGAAAGAGAAATTAAGGAAACAATCCCCTTCACTATTGCAACAACAACAACAACAACAACAAAATACCTAGGAGTAAATTTAACCAAGAAGGTTAAAGACTTATACTCAAAAAATTATAAAACAATGGTAACAGAAATCAAGGAAGATATAAACAAGTGGAAGCATATACTGTGTTCATGAATAGGAAGAATAAACATCATTAAAATGTCTATACTACCCAATGGAATCTATCATTTTATTGTAATTTCTATTAAAATACCAATGGCATACTTCATAGATATAGAACAAATATATAAAAAATTTATTTGTAACCAAAAAAGAGCATAGCCTCAGCAAACTTGAAAATGAAGAATAAAGTAGGAGGTGTCACACTTCCTGATATCAAGTTATACTACAAGGCCATTACACTCAAAACAGCTTGATACTGGCATAAGAAGAGGCCTACAGATCAATGGAACAGAATAGAGAACCCAGAAATAAACCCACGCCTTTATGGTAAATTGATATTTGACAAAGGAGGTAAGAGCATACAATGGAGTAAAGACAGTCTTTTTAATAAATAATTTTTGGAAAATTGGACAGGTACATTGTTGGTCAAATAAGTTTATAAATATAATATATATGTTTGCTCACTTATAGTTGTATTAGATTTGGGTCACAGGCTGAAAGCAGGCATAGTGATTATAGCCTAAGGCTTAGTTTTAAAACTAAGCTTTTCCTCACACCCTTGACTGTTGCGTGGTGGGTGGTGGTGCATTTCATGAGGAATCCCATTATGCCTCAGATAAGTGACTTTGTATCAGAGACTTCCTTGTTTGTATATTGGATTAAAAGTTTTTATTTCTATACTATAAAATGGGGCAAAGGAGACCATGCTGGAGGAGAGGAGAAAAAGGCATGTGGAGGACAGGAGAAGCAGCCAAGATGGCGGAGTGCTGAAGGAGAAGCCAGTTTGTGCAGTTTGTGTAGAGAGAAGGAGATGGGGAACAGAGGTGAATAAGGCTGGTGAGCTAGAAACCTTTGATTCTAGGAAACTCGGATAAGTCAGTGGCTTTGGGAGTTCTGAATGGAAAGGGATGTGTTTTCCCACTGTGTGTATTTCTTGCCTGCTGGCCACAAGCTACGATTAAAACTAATGGCCCACCAGTTCTTGGCTCTGTTGTTTCATTACCATCTGTCTGAATCAAATGCAAACCTGCGTGGGCCAGGTGGCTGTGATGGTGGCTGTGGCTATTGGCTTTACATACATGAAAGAAAGAAGAAAATGAAATTAGACCACCAACTTACACCATTCACAAAAAGAAACTCAAAATGAATAAAAGACTTAAATGTAAGTCGTGAAACTGTAAAGATCTTGGAAAAAAACTTAAGTAGTAAACTCTCCGATAGCTCTTGTAGCAATATTTTTGGTGATTTACTCCATGGGCAAGTGAAATAAAGGACAGCATGAACAAATGGGACTATATCAAACTGAAATCTTTTGCACAGCAAAAGACACCATGAATAAAATAAAAAGACAACCCACACAATGGAAAAACATATTCACCAGTACGTCTGATAAGGGGTTAATAACCAAAATTTATAAAGAACTTTTAAAACTCAACACCAGGCAGGTAAACAATCCAATTAAAAATGGGCAAAAGATCTGAATAAGCACTTCTCCAAACAGGACATACAAATGGTCAATAGGCATATGAAAAAAAGTTCATTGTCACTAATCATCAGAGAAATACAAATTAAAACTACAATGAGCTATCACCTCACACCAGTCAGAATGGCACTCATTAACAAAACAACACACAATAAGTGCTGGCCAGGGTGTGGAGAAAAGTGAACCCTCCTGCACTGCTGGTGGGAATGCAGACTTGTGCAACCACTGTGGAGATCTGTATGGGGTTTCCTCTAAAATTTAAAACTGGAACTGCCTTTTGACCCAGCCATCCCACTTTTAGGAATATATCCTAAGAGTATCAAATCACTGATTCAAAAGAAGAAATGCGCCCCCATGTTTATGGCAGCATTGTTTACAATAGCCAGGATCTAGAAATGGCCCAAGTGTCCATCAGTGGAAAAGTGGCTTAAAAAGCAGTAGTACATATACACAATAGAATGCTATGTGGCTGTGAAAAAGAAGGAAATCTTACCTTTTGTGACAGCATGGATGAACCTGAAGATTATTATGCTAAGTGAAATAAGCCAGGTAGAGAAAGAAAAATATGATCTCACATATATGTGGAATCTAATGATCAAAGTGAACTGAGGAATGGAATAGAGGCAGAGGCAGGGTCATGGGGAGCAGAGGGACAGCTGTCAGAGGGAAAGGGGATGAGGGGATGGGATCAGAGAAGGTGAAGGGATTAGTGAAACTATATATACATAACACAGAGATATAGATAACAGAACAGCAAATCCCAGAGGAAAGTGGGGAGGGAGTTAGAGGGAGGGGGACAAAGGGGGTATAAAAAGGGACACAGGGGTGGGAGGTGAGGGAGTTATATTCAGTGGGTCACTAGAATCTGTATGAACACAATAAATTAAAAATTAATAAAAATTAAAAAAAAACTTCCCTTCAAGAAAAAGCTTGTGACCATTTTGTATGGCTTGTCTGGAAACTTCTGTACATCTTGTTGTAGTAAAATATTTTTGTTATTTGAAGAAAAAAAAAGATGTATACAGACAGCACATAAGTATGAAAAAATGTTCCATGTCATGTAATCTGGGAAACACAAATGAAAACAACAGTGAGATACCACCAAACATTGATTAGAATGGTCAAATACAGAATAATATCAAATGCTGCTGAGGGTTTAGAATCACAGGAACTCTCATTAGTTGCTAATAATAATAGAAAATGGCACAGCTGTTTGGAAGACAGCTGGCAGTTTCTTATAAAACCAAATGTACATTAATGATAAGGCCCAGCAATTGCACTTTTTGGTATTTACCCAAAGGGGTAGAAGACTTGCATCTACACAAAAACCTGCATATGTATGTTTATAGTAGCTTTATTCGTAATTGCCAAAACTTGGAAACAACCAAGATGTCCCTCGGTAGATCAATACACTGTGATACATCTAGACAATAGAATATAATTCAGCAATAAACACAAATGAGCTATCAAGAAATGAAAAGATAGAAGAACCTTAACTGCTAAGCAAAGGAAGCCAAACTGAAAAGGCTACATGTTTTATGATTTCAATGATACGACATTCTGGAAAAAACCAAACTATGGAGACAATAAAAAGATCAGTGGTTACCAGGAGTTGGGGAAGGGAAAGGAATGAACAGGCAAAGCACCCTGGATATTTAGGGCACTGAAACTATTCTGTGTGATACTGTAATACTGGATACACATAATTATACATTTGTCCAAACCCATTGAGTGTACACCAAGATTGAACCCGAATGTCAATATGGACTTTGAGTGATTATGATATGTTAATGTAAGTTCATCAGTCATAATAAATGTACCACCATGGGGGAGGATGCTAATAATAGGGCAGGCTATGCGTGTGTGGGGGTGGGGAATATGGGGGAAATCTCCATACTTTCCCTCAGTTTTGCTGTGAACCTAAAACTGCACTAAAATATTAAGTCATTAAATAAAAATAAAAGAAGACTCACAGAATTTAAGACTAAGGAAGCATTCTTTCAAGCATGGGCTGAGCTGAGGTTCGGGCTTCACAGAGGAAGTGCTAGGTTTTGCTGTTTTCAGTCCTGGTTGCTTTGAAATTCTAAGGGAGAAGTGCTTTTTGCAGGTAGATGAACACATTGGATTTCACATTATTTTTATTCTTATTTATTCATCTTATTTCTTTAAAAAAATATTTTCCTTTTTTATTGATTTGAGAGAGAGAGAAACAGTTTCCACTTACTTATGCATTCATTGGTTGATTCTTGTATGTGCCCTGACCAGGGATCAAACCCACAACCCTGATGTATAAGGACGAATTTCTAGCCGACTGAATGAATTTTCCAGAGCTTCATCTCATTTCTTAATCACATGTACTGGTTTGTACTTTGGAACCATTTGGATGGTCTCACAGTTATTTCATTCTGCAGCATATTAGGAGGTTTTCTTGAAAATACAAATAGTAGGTCAAATCAAGTAGACAAATCTGAGTATGGGATCCTATTTCCTTGATCTCATTCTGTTTTCCCATTGCCCCATTATTAAAAGTTTGGATTAGAAGTTGGGAGTTAATGATCTACAATTGGAAGCCATATAAATATTGAGAAAGAAAAGCTTCTGAAAGGCTTAAAAGAAGTAGAAGGTAAAAGTCAAAAATATATAAATAAACTGAACAATGAAAAAAATTTTATACAGAAGATCTAATAAGTTTTATATTACATTTCAAAAATATATTGAAAGTTTAAAAACATTATTATTTCTATGAACAAGATTTAGGCTACTTATGTAGAACTGGTAGTGATGAAATATCTTACCATTTGGAAGTTGGGTTAGCAGATTTCAGGTTAGGAAAAAATAGTGAGTAATTTTACCTTGGTCCTTAAATCACAATACCTTTTAGTGCTGTAAGTTTCTTTCTCACCCAGTTTTGTAAGTCTGTGAGCCCCTTCAGTGAGTAAGAGGATCTCTGTGTACCACCTTTTCTACCCGTGTTGCTGTTAGCTCATTCATTCTCTCATTACAAACATTCGCTGCATATCTGGTGTGGTTGGATATTGATGGAGGTGCTGGGGTTACAATGATAGATTAAACAGATGAAACACACAGATGGTAAATGATACAAAAAAATAGTGATATGGCAGTGTGACTAGAGCCTTGTTTAGACTGGATGGAGCATAGGACTTCAGTGGGAGATGGGAGGGAGCTAAGTTTGATGAGGAAGGCAGGGGCCAGATCACATAGGATCCTAAGGGCAGTGTGAGACATTTAGAAATTATTCTAAAAGCAAGGGGAAAACCCTGGAGGGCTTTAAACACAGGGATACTATGCATTCACCACAATCTGGTCTACCCAGAAAAATCACTGCCTTTGGAGATGAGGTGGCAGTAAAAGAAACAGCTGGGTGACTATTGCCTTAGCACAGGCAGGAGCTGATGTTTCCTCAACTGAGCTGCTGACCCCTGAGGAGGTGGGAAAAGAGGGGATACATTTGTTGTGTATTAAAGACAGGTTCATTGGGGTCTGCAGGTTGATTTGATGGGCTGAGGGGTAAAGGAAGAGAGGAATCAGGATGATCATGTTAAATAGCCTTGCAAATAATCAGTAAAAATATTCCCAACTTTCCAAAATTAATGGAAAACAGGGAGCTGCACTTGATGAAATTTCAATGAAGTGACATCTGAATTGGATTTGGCACTTCACTGCAGACATTAAAGCTCCAGGCAGTCTGTCTGCCCTCTGCTGAGGGGACACACAGACACCGCCATGAGCATTGCAGACCTTCTACAAGGCAGCTAAGACACAGGGCACTTCTCTAGCAGGGCCACTGAGCACGGGCTGCTTCAGAGCACAGCTATGAGCTTCACTGTTGAAGAGCCACAGTTTGTAAAGTGGGGGGTTTTAAATTAGATATTCCCTCCACTTGCTTCCAATTTTAAGATTCTGTATTTTAAAATTCCACTGGGTCTACTCTAGGAATCTTGAACAGTTAGGCCACACACAATAAGTAAATTATAGTAACAAAGATACCTCAGGGTTTTTTTTTTATTGTTTTATTTGTACACTTAATTATGGATTTTAAAAAATGTGTTTGTTGGTTTTGGGTTAGTGTTTATAGCTCTTTCTGAAGTGATAGCAAGTACAGTCCTTTTCTTGCTTGTATAAAAAGTCTACCCTTTGAACGTGGGGCAAAATTGTTATTCTCTAGGTGAAATGTTTCTCTTTATTCTAACAAGCCTTTTTTTTTTTTTGTAGGACCAACTCCCCTGAATGGAAAATACATGTTATCTAAACTTACACACATATACATGTACATATAATTGCCATTATGAACCATTTACTGTGCTTCACACATTGCAGTGTGGTAAGCGATTTTAACATACGAATTTATTTAACCTCACAACAAGAAGTCATTGGTATGGATCCCATTTCACCAGTGTGTTAACTGAACCTTAGCATGCACACAACTAGGATACATGACAGTGCTGCTGAGAGACTCCCTGGCCTGGGTTGGTTCCCCCCACTGCTGTAGGTAGACTTTCTGAGCCGCCCCCAGCAGCCTCCAGCTGTGTGGCGGTCACTCCCATCCTTTGCTCTTTATGCTATTTGAGGCTGCAGTCTTTCAGAATTTTTCAAATTATTCATAACTTTGCCTCACTAAAATTTTCTATAAAAGCAGAATACATCTTCCTTAACAAATATTAACAGAATTTTAGCATATGCAAAACCCCAACGACTGTATGAGCCCCTGGGCACCAGTTAGAAGAAAGGTTTAACCTCCATCCACCTCCGGCCTTTGTGAAAGGTTTGTTTTTTCCCAAATTATCCCCCTTCCCCCTCTTTCCAACCTTATCCAAAATTCAACAGAAGTCCATAGGGCACAGAGCTCGAATGTATTATCTGGTTATTAGTTTTTAATTTTCCTGCGGACTCCAGGCTGCATCTGGGCTTGTTATCATGCCCGCCTCCGGCACGCTGCTGCTCTGCGCCCAGGCCAGCTCCTAGCAGGCCTGCTTCCTTTTGTTTCTAAGCACATATTACCAGGTACGTTGCCCCCTTGATTAGCAGCCTCCTTGGTTGGCTTGCTTTGTCCTGTTTGGTCTCCTGGTCTCAGAAGGGCATGAGTTGGTCAGGAGCAAAAAGAAAATTAGAATAACATTTACCCTGAGTTCCCCAGATCCCTCTGAATTTGCAGGATTTTCTAAATATTGGCTTGACATAAATATTTTATTTATAACTGGTGGAGGGGAAAATATATTTTAAACCCAAACTTTCACTGCCTTCTAAAGGGGTAGAGAGAAGTAGTGGTATTGTTTACATTGCTCTGAAAATCAATATTTCTTTCTCTCTCTCTGTTCCTCTCTTCCTCTCCTAGCCCTGATGATGGCAAGAGAAACGAGGACTGGGGCCCATCGATGCATCTATGATCATGGAAAGGCTGCAGTGAGCAGAGCCAGGGGCTGGAGCAGGTGGCTGCATTCTGCATGAAGCAGTAAGATGATTCCATTTTCTTCTGTTTTGTTCCAGAAGAGAGAGCTGTGCCATGTGAATAGGCTGACCCCGCATCTGACCAGAATGTCTAAAGTGGCAGAACTGGCATTTGACCAGAATGCCTAAAGTGTAATTTTAATTACCCCTTTTAACTTCTCACACTTTTAGTAAAATCCTTCTCTGTGCTTTAAGTTTCATTATATTTAGTTTGATTTGATTTTCTCTTTTATAACAATCCAGGAAAAGAGGGATATTATATCTAAGTGAGACATAGCACAGAGCAGGGACACTATGTGTGAGATGGTGAGAAAATTCATAAACTTAAAATTAGGAGATGTGGGAGTATAAAAATAGAGGTGGCTCTGAACAATGTAAGCCATCCTCTGCTCCACCAGAATTTCTGGAATGACGAAGAAGAATGGGTAGTCCTCACTAACCACATGTGTGAACCAACTGCATTGAAATCTAAATGGATGGGATACTTTAGCTGGTATCCAGAGGCCAGTAACCAATGAAACTGCTATTTTAAAACTATAATACAGATTTCATTGATTTTTTTCTTTATATACTTGTGAAAGCAGAGTCATAGTCCCCCGAAGATGCCCATATTCTCATTTCTAAAAGCTCTGAATATGTTGTGTTAGATGGCAGAGATGATTTAAGGCTGCAGATGGAATTAAGGTTGCTAATCAACTAGTTTCAAAATAAGGAGATTATTCTGGATTATCTGGGTGGATCCAAAGAAATCATAAAGGCCCTTAAAAGTGGAAAAGAGAGGCAGAAGCATGATGATGTGAGAGAAGAACTTCACACCATTTTTTGGTTTTCAAGATGAAGAATGGGAGGCATACATCAACAAGTGTGGGCAGTTTCTAGTAGCTGCAAAAGGCAGGAAGATGGATTTCCCCCTGGAGCCTCCAGAAAGGAACTCAGCCCTGTCAACATCTTGAATTTACTCCAGGGAGACCCATGTTGGACTTCTAACCTACAGAAAGATGAGATAACAAATTAATGTTGTTTTAAGCCACTGAGTTGGTTATGGCAGCAAAAATGGACCTGTATCAGTTATCTGTTGCCACATAATAAACCACCTGAAAATATAGTGACCTAAACAACAAGAATAATTTTATTTGGCTTGCGAACATGCAAGGTCTCAATTTGCACAGGTCTCAATAAAGGTCATTTGTCTCAGTTCTACTCATTTTCAACTTGGTGCTTCTTTTGGGGGATAGAGAATATACTTCCAAAATGGCTCCCTCCCATGAATGAATAATTATTAGCTATTGGCTGGGAGCTTGGATGGCAGCTGAGCAGAGGCTGTGAGTTCATTCGCTCCTTCCCATCCCACGTATGTCTCTCCACAAGCTGTTTGGGCTTCCCCAGCATGAATGCAAGACCAAGTTTCCCAAGAAAACAGGGAGAAGGACAAAGCAGAAGAGCATGACACTGCCATGACTTAGCTTGGGAAGTGACCTTTTATTTCTGCCATAAGCTACTGGCCTGCTCAGGCTCAAAGGCATAGGAAATGGGTTCATCTCTAGATAGGAGTGACTAGTGGAGCATATGAGACAGGAGACATTAGTAGGCCATCGTTGAAAGATACAACCTGCAACACTCACTTATGTGAAATCTCAGCCTTTTGTGCACTATCTCCCAAAATTCTTTCTGAAAGATCACAGTGTATTTCTCATGTGTGTTTAAAAATAAGCTTTGTATTTACCACCTGATATATGCAGTTTTATTTTCCTTCTCTTATTTAAAACCATTTCGAGTGCAGCTGTGTCTTCTGGATGGTGGTAAGTTTGCTGTTATTCTCATTGCGCTATCACCGCTGTACAAAACAGAAATGGCAGCTTTTGGTCTTTGCTTTGGTGTTACACTGTTAAGCAATGAATGCTTAAGTAGGACACCAGTTCTTAAAGGGCTCCTAAATCTCGTATGCAATGGATCTAGCAAGTCAAGACCTAATTGAACCTATATTAAGTTTAGACTTAGAATAAAAGAATTAAGATTTAGATAGCCTTAGGAAATTTTAATTACTCAGGATACATGATTCCATATAGTCTCAAGTGATTGACAGTCACAAGGATTAACATCTTCTCTGCCTTCTTGTCTTTATTTGCAATATCTTTATTTAGGTATTTCCTATCTAGAAGATTAAGCTTGGTTAAATGGTAGGAAAAATAGGTAAAATGACAGATGTTAAGTTTTCTATATCTTGTGCTTTTTTATATCAATTAAAGTAGCTGTCGTGTGAAGCATTAACATTTTATAATGTCCCCCTTCTTTTAGGCTATTTCCTTTTTAAACAAGGGCCTATATAATTTGGGCCTCAACCCCAAATGCTTCAGCCTCCTGACTATAGGAGATGACTAATTAGTGAGGCTTCTTGCCTGTAGTCAGTGCTGTGCAATAGAGATTTCTGCCATGATGAAAGTGCTTTATATCTGAGCTGTCCAATATGGTAGCATGAAGAATTCAAATGAACTCTGGCATTATCCTCGAATAGTTTTATTTTATAAGGTTAGCCTCATTCATTAAAGACACAGCTATGCCAATTATCTTGTGGCTGTCAATCTCATGGCTGCCTTTACTAGAAAGAGCACCCAACCTTATTCCTCTCATAAGGCTCTCGAAATCTTGCTTTGATATTGGCAAAATCTGCCTAAGGCCTGTATCACCTTTCTTCCAATTTTTTCAAAAATGATGACCAGGTTAACAGAGTCTAAAAAAAGAGCTCTTCAAGGCTTAAAGCTGAGACAAGTTTTTATTTTGGGTCAATTATAACTACCAGTAAGTTAGATATTGAAAGAAAAATGCTGTGTAATAAATTGCACCCAAAACTCAGTGACTTACCACACAAACAAGTACAGGTTGTCAGGGTTCTGCTGATCTAGGCAGAGCATAGCTGAGTCTGTCTCCAGGCTACAGAATAGGTTCAGGTCAGCAATGTGTCCTAATGCATTTTAGGACACATTTTCTCAGAGATGTTAGCGGCTCAAGAGAGAAAGCCCAGTCTTGTAAGCACATTTCAAGTCCTTGCTCAAATCACATGGCTTAACAACCCATTAGCCCAAACAAGTCACATAGCCATTCCAAGAATCAAAGTATAGAAGTACATTCTTCCTACTCTGAGACCATGGAAAAGGTATGGGTGTAGAACACTACTAGGAAAGTGAAAAATTAAAAACAACAATTTAATTTACCATACTTAAATCAACTCAATCTTTCTTTGTCTTTCCTTTTTTTTCCTCCCTCCTTCTCTCTCTCCCTGTTTCTTACACACACACACACACACACACACATATACTCACACACTTTTTGCTACTGCCCAAAATCAGTGCTTTTTAAAAGCCCCTTTTATACCTGGAAAGATGATGCTTTGACTCCTTTTTTTTTAAACTTTCACTTTTGGGACACTTCTCAGTTTTTAAAAATTTCTAAATATTTTATTTTTAAAATAATTTTTTTAAAAAAATTGAGAGTAGGGGAGATACAGAGACTCCTGACCGGGATCCACCTGGCATGCTCCCCCTATCTGGGGCTGATGTTTGCAACTGAGCTATTTTTAGGGCCTGAGGCAGAGGCTCCATGAAGCCATTCTCTGTACCAAGGGCCAACATGCTTGAATCAATTGAACATGGCTTTGGGAGAGGAAGAGAGAGAAAGAAGGGGAAAGGGAAGGAGGGAGAAGCAGATGGTTGCCTCTCTTGTGTGCCCTGACCAGAATCAATCCTGGGACTTCCACATGCTGGGTCAATGCTCTACTGCTGAGTCAACTGGCCAGGGTGAGAAACTTTTCTTAAATCACATTTTTTATGGCAAATATATCAGCAAATTTAGTTATCTGGAAAATAGTTTACTAATTAGAATGTTTAATAACTTATTTGATATTCTAAATGTGATGTGATAAAAAAACTAGTCTAAATGTATCAATTTTGTCACTTTCTTTCTTTTTCTTAAAGTCTTTGATGTTCACTTAAAAACAAATCAACTTGGTGTATAAGCTAGTCAGAGAAAGACAAATACCATATGATTTCACTCATAATGTGGAATTTAATGAACAAAATGAACTAATAAGCAAAATAGAGACAGACACACAGATAGAGAGCAGATTGACAGCTGTGAGGGAGGGGACTGGATGAAGAGGGTGGATGGGTTGAGATAAAAGGAAAAGAAAAAGAAAAACTCATAAACACAGGCAACAGTGTGGTGATTGCTGAGGGGAAGAGGGTGAGGGGAGGTGGAGGATGGTATAGGAAAATAAAATCGTAATGGATGGGGACTTGATTTGAGGTAGTGAACACACAATACAGTGTACAGATGATGTGTTGTAGAATTGTGCACCTGAAACCTATATAATTTTGTTAACTGGTGACACTCCAATAAATTCAATGAAAAGTAAAAAATGCAACTAATTTGGCACGTGATCTCTCTAGAGCTATCTTACTTGAACCCTTCAGCACCTAATTGCAGCATAGTCTAAGTCATTCAAAAATTTTAGAACCCAATCTTAAATATTAATGATATATTGTTATTTTAAAAAATAGGTTGGAGAATTAGGTAAATAGAATGTTACTATTTATATAAATAAGTATTTGTGTTTATATGTGCTTAGAAAATGTCAGGAAGGCTAGGTTGCCTCTGGGGAGAGACGGTATGTCTTATGTTCACTTTATCTTTTACACAACATCATATTTTAGACTATTATTCAGTAAGCAAGTATAATTTCTATGACAAACAGTTGTTAAAAATAAAAACCATATAATTATACTTCAAATATTTTGACAGGCTGTCACAGCCGGCAGGATGGAAAGAAACCTCGTATTCCCATTACTAACTAGGTTCTAATTTTGAGTTGAACCTTTTCAGAGGAGGATAGAAAAAGTGTGGGTGCTTTTTAGGGGTCAATAGGACTCTTTTGGGGGCTTAGTAAAATTTTTTATCTTATATTGCTCTAGTTGCAATGAAATTTTTTTTTAAGTTAGTCCTTAATGTCTTAACTCCTACTCTAAAATGGTCTGCCCTTGCAGATGTTTCTAAGGATTCCAGTTGGCTCAGTTTCCCACCAAGGTAAGTCACTTAGAGCAGAGGTAGTCAACCTTGTCCCTACCGCCCACTATTGGGTGTTCCAGCTTTCATGGTGGGTGGTAGCAGAGCAACCAAAGTATAAATAAAAAGATAGATTTAACTATAGTAAGTTGTTTTATAAAGATTTATTCTGCCAAATTTAGCGAAAATCTGACATAAAGTACTTGGTAAGTAATTATTATTATATGCTTTAACTTGCTGTAACTCTGCTTTATAAATTTTACAAAGTAAAGTTACTTCCCTACTTAATAAATCACCATTACTATGGAAGTGGTGGGCAGTTAGAAAATTTTACTACTAACAGAGATACAAAAGTGGGCGGTAGGTATAAAAAGATTGACTACCCCTGACTTACAGGAAAAGTGAGCAAGAGTTTTTGTTTTCTTATGAGATCTCCATGCTCTCTGTAGTATCATTTTGTGTCATTTTAAAGTGAATTGTAGCCAGGCAACAGATGCTATCACTTCTAACAGCAATAGCTTTTTGCTTTACTCAAACATTCCTGTTTTTACCTTAAAATAATCTCCACACTTCAGTATGAACTCCCAAGAGAAATAAATGACAGTTTCCAGGACCAGGCTCCTCCTAAGTCACTTTAGCATTTATCAAAGTCTCATAAATTAAATTCACAACCATTTATGGAAGTTGGTTCTCCAGCTCCAGCCATTCGCATACTTGCTGGGTGTCTCATGCTAAGGAGAGAGGTCCAGTGGTTAGAGAGCAGGCCTTTTGATCACTGAATCTGAAACCTGGCTCTCTCTATTACTGCATTGTATAACCTTTGCAAGTAACTGAAACCTTATTGAGCCTTATTTTTCCTTCTTGCAAAGTGTGGATAAAAATGACTTATCCTTGGGTCCTGTGAGGATAAAACATGAGCATATGTGGAAGGATCTAGGCTGATAGGGGCACCCATTAAACCTTTGTCTTCTCATGCTTCTCTACGAGTTAACTGTTCCCCTAATGTCCTGAAAGTCGAATCTTTACTCTCTAAAAATGAATAAGATTAAGTACAGTATTTTCCTTCATGAGAAAAACCATGAGTGACTGGGATCTAAACTAGATCTACCTACATAATTTATGAGTATTGCATATCCATAGGATGCTTAAAACTGAAGTTTAAACAGAAGCACATCGACTTTATAATGCCTCTTTTGTAGATTTCTCTTGTCATTATGAGAGAATATATATATGATTGAGTAAAAGGAAAGCAAAAAATATCCCTTGTTTTTAACATAAAAATCACTTTAAAAATTAAAAGACTATAAATAAAAAAAAAGAAATTAAAAAAAGAATTTAAAAAGCCTGACCTGTGGTGGTGCAGTGGATAAAGCGTCGACCTGGGAACACTGAGGTCACCAGTTCAAAACCCTGCACTGGTCTGGTCAAGGTACATATGGGAGTTGATGCTTCCAGCTCCTCCCCCCTTTCTCTCTCTCTCTCTTTCTCACTCTGTGTCTCCTCTCTAAAATGAATAAATAAAAAAAAGAAATAAAAAAAGACTATAAATCATGTACATTGTTTCAATTTCAGAATTTCAGTATAATGTACTTCAGGGAATGCATTTAATTTTCTTAAATATTTCAATCGGAATAGTGTTATTTTTCAATTCCAGGGTTCCAGCTATATTGCATTACACATCATTACATAATGTTACTGAATTTTATTTTCCTACTATACATTGCCCCTCTGAAATCAATATCTGAAACACTTAATTCCTATAAATGGGAATTAAATTCCTGTAAATGGGAATTTGCTTATTAAAAATGCATAGAATGTAAAACTAGCCAATGACTATTTCATTTATATTGTGCAATACATCCTTCTGCCCTTCAACATAAATAAATATTATTTTAGTCACACTCTCCCAGAAATTGAAAATGGAAGAATATTGCCTCATTGAGGAAAATATTTGTCAGAAAAAAATATATATAATGCAGAGATATATACAATATTTGGTGAATACAGAAATGAATCTGATTTTGGCTTAACAAGTGAAGTATTTTCTATTTTGCCATGGTTGATTTTTCACAGGGTTGCTGGCAAAGGACTAAGAAAGATTTGGGGCTTTTGGCATGTTTGCTAATTGGGCTAAGAGTTTCTCAGGGAGCAACTATGGGGGGACATCCAGGCAAGAGAGGACTGAATCACACAGAGATTCTTATAAGCCACAGCTATGGAATTCATTTCAAACAATAGCAGGTCCTAATGTTATGAATGCATAATGTTTCTTCTGCAAAGGATTCCAAAGAGCCTCCACTCCTTTAAAACTCAATCATAACTCAGGCTAGTAGCTGACATGCCAAATTTTCGTGGACATAATTGGAAGTGGATGAGAAATTATCACAGGTGCGAATAGGTCCAAATGCAACACAATAGTAAAGCACCAGAGCTCCCACAAATGACTTGACAGGGCTTGTGCTCGTGCACTGATGCCTGCCAAATACCATCTGTCCTCAAAACGCCTGGCCGGGAAACCTTATGTCAAATTAAAAGCGTATCTGAAATTCAGTCAAAGAAAAAGACAGCTTGGTATACTGTATGTTATTTGCAGTTATCATATGCCACAGATTTATGTTGTAACTAATTAATTTTTGACCAAGGGGGGGAAAAAGAAACATAAAGAAGTCATAATATCTTAAAACTTTTTTCAATTTAACCATCCTTAGTGGAAAAAAATTAGGTTCATGAACTAACTTATTTTTATTGTTCTGAAACAGAGCCTTCATGACTCTGTTGATGCACTTAGGAAGGAAACTTTACAACCATCATAGATATATTCATAGGAAGCTGCTAATTTTCTTTAAAGGTAAAAATGTTGATGGCTTTGGCTACTATAATCATCAGTGCATATGGCCTCTTTGCCCATAGCTCTGCCCTGAAAATCTTCTGTCAGTGACTCCATCACCTCTAGAATCAAGGAAAGCTGTTTCTGAAGATCTCCCATCTCTGGTGGTCAGAGCCCTAGTCCTACCTGTCCTCCCATAAGCAAGAGTGAGGAACTAGTACTTTAGATTTGCTACATCCATTCATGCCCACCAGTCCCCAGAGACTTCTGGTGGAACTCACTGCCCTAGTGGAACCTTGCTAAACTATGTGACCCTTGTTTGCTCCTCTCCCTAATGATGGTTCCCTATCTCTATTTTTTTTGGTTTGTTCTCTGCCATGTATAAAATACAGACAATAATAGTGCGTGTCTTGAAAGGTTTTTGTGATATTAAATTTATATAAGTGCTAGGCTCAATCCATGGTGCATAGTTAACATTTCAAGAAATTATTATTTTTATGAAGGCAGGTGATAGAATCTTGATTGTGAGAAAGAATAATCTATTGAACCATGATGCTACATAGTGTTTTGCTTCACTGAGAGTCATTCTCCTGAATCTTTTTACTATTGTAGTCACTGTGACCTTTAAAATTTATAATCATCTCAAAACAAGATTATGTCACAGTGAGCAGTTAGACAACTATGTATAAGGTCAATTGTTTCACGAGACATATATAATTATCAAAAAGTGTTAAGTGTCTGCTTGCCAGTAAAGATGTTTTCATGAAAATGAACAAACAAACATGACCTATATGACTATAAATACTATAACCCCTTGGAGAAAGCTTCTGAATCCTACTTCACTTCTACCCTTACCCCTCAGTGAACCCCTGCAGCATCAATACCAGTCTTGATCTAGACTTGGTTGACTTGGTTTCTGGTTTAGTCTGGAGTCACTGACCCTTGGGACTCTCTACTGAGAGTCCAACATGCTTTTTGAACCCACATGAGTATGACAGTAAACAAGTGTTCTGTTAATGTATTCCATGTATTTCTCTCTGAAGAAATGTTTATGACCCAAATAAATTTTAGAACCTTATCCATTGAGAATTAGATGTTAAATCTCAGAAAAATGCACATTTCTTCTTAGGCCTATAAGTTATTTTAAAAGGAGATCATATCTTTTATATGGGGGACAATAAAAGTAACACTTTTCCTTTTGAATAAAGAGTTCTTTTTCTAGATTATTTCCATAGTGATGAGAAATGACAAAACAAAAAGATCTGAATGATCAAGAAAAGCTAACCTTTCCCATATTAATATTTATACTCATATATAATAAAATATATAGCAATAACTCTATATTAAACTCTAATTAAAATTTTGTCAAAAATATACATTGGTTCATAATTTTGCTAAGTTAAAAGTATTGAATGTTTCCTAATATTTTATTGATAATCAAGATGCTACAGTAAAAAGTAATTTTTTATTATATTCAATTTTATTTTAAAGAGCAAGACATAGAAATTATAGCACATTAAATATGTCGTTGTGATGGTATATTTGAGAAATTTATTTAAACTTTGCAAACATTTAATACTCATTTTTTTGGTCATTTACCATCTTATCTACCCATATTCCAGTTAATTGTGCCTTTTCTTAGTAGATTTAAAAAATCTACGAATAATGGCAAAAAAAGGAAGCAACAAGAGAACACCTATGTGTTGTGCGCATCACAATTTCCATGAGGCAATATTATATAAATGATGCTGACATATCTAGCCTCTATTAAGAAGTCATTATGTTTTTAAATTATGTTAAAAACAAAAAGAAATTACTGTCTTAATACCATTATAAACACAGTAGATGCTTAAATCTAAGGGGAAAATATTCCAGATCTTTGCAAATTCACAATAACTCTATGGCATATTATTTCCCCCATAACTAAAAATGTTAGGAATTGCTTTTGGCTTCTGATAATTTCTGATAATAAAAAATAAAATAATATAAAAATTATTTTAAAGCTAAGAAAGATTTTTAAAAAAAATCTTTTTACGGTTTGTTCATTTTCATTCTGAACATTAAAGATGGATTGATTCCCTTTGGGGTTGGAAACAGTCTCCTTAGAAAATTTACTGCGCCATTCAAAGGTAAGTAGAGAAAAACAACACAGCCCTACTGAATAGCCCCAGGTTTCTGCCTGAGACATGTCATGGGCTGCAGTGGTAGTCAACCTGGTCCCTACCACCCACTAGTGGGCGTTTCAGCTTTCATGGTGGGTGGTAGTAAATTGTTTTATAAAGATTTATTCTGCCAAACGTAGCAAAAATCCGACATAAAGTACTTGGTAAGTAATTATTATTATATGCTTTAACTTGCTGTAACTCTGCTTTATAAATTTTATAAAGTAAAGTTACTTCCCTACTATCTAAATCACCATTACTGTGGAACCGGTGGGTGGTTAGAAAATTTTACTACTAACAGAGATACAAAAGTGGGCTAGGGATAAAAAGGTTGACTACCCCTGACTTAGAGGGTCTAAAAGCAAATGCGAAACCTCCAAGGGCCAAAATTTTATTGACAAAAGTTTTGTTTGTTAATTATGATTTCCCAGCGTTTGTTTCCACAAGCTTTTCTTGGAAGTGGTTTGCCCTTCTATCAACTAATCAAAGTCGTCTTCTTTATATAACTTTTTTTTATTATTATTAATTTTAATAAGGTGACATTAATAAATCAGGGTACATATGTTCAAAGAAAACATTTCCAGATTATCGTATCATTCAATTATGTTGCATACCCATCACCCAAAGTCAAATTGTCCTCTGTCACCATCTATCTGGTTTTCTTTGTGCCCCTCCCCTCTCCCCTGTCCCAACCACTCCTCACTCCCTCCACCCCATGACCACCACACCCCAGTCGATGTCTCATAGTCTTGTTTTTATGTCCCACCTATGTATGATATCATGCAGTTCTCAGTTTTTATCTGTTTTACTTATTTCACTCTGTATAATGTTATCAAGGTCCATCCATTTTGCTGTAAATGATTCGATGTCATCATTTCTTATGGCTGAGTAGTATTCCATAGTATATATGTACCAAAGCTTTTTAATCCACTCGTTCTCTTATGGACACTTGGACTGTTTCCAGATCTTCGCTATTGTGAACAATGTTGTCACAAACATGGGGGCGCATTTCTTCTTTTCGAACAGAGCTATAGTGTTCTTAGGGTATATTCCTAAAAGTGGGATAGCTGGGTCAAAAGGCAGTCCATTTTTAATTTTTTGAGGAATCTCCATACTGTTTGCCACAGTGGCTGCACCAGTTTGCATTCCCACCAGCAGTGCAGGAGTGTTCCCTTTTCTCCACATCCACGCCAGCACTTATTCTGTGTTGTTTTGCTGATGAGTGCCATTCTGACTGGTGTGAGGTGATATCTCATTGTGGTTTTAATTTGCATTTCTCTAAGGATTAGTGATGTTGAGCATTTTTTCATATGCCTATTGGCCATCTGTATGTCCTTTTTGGAGAAACTTCTATTCATTTTTTTGCCCATTTTTTGATTGGATAGTTTGTCTTCCTGGTGTTGAGTTTTCTAAGTTCTTTATAAATTTTGGTTATTAACCCCTTATCAGATGTGCTGTCGAATATGTTCTCCCATTGTGTGGTTTGTCTTTTTATTCTGTCCTTATTATCTTTAGCTGTGCAAAAACTTTTTAGTTTGATATAGTCCCATTTGTTTATCTTGCCTTTTATTTCATTTGCTCGTAGAGATAAATAGGCAAATATATTGCTGCGACAGATGTCTGAGAGCTTGCTGCCTATGTTTTCTTCTAAGATGCTTATGGTTTCATGGCTTACATTTAAATCCATTATCAATTCTGAGTTTATTTTTGTGCATGGTGTAAGTAGGTGGTCTAGTTTCATTTTTTTTTTTGCAGGTAGATGTCCAATTTTCCCAACACCATTTGTTAAAGAGGCTGTCTTTACTCCATTGTATGTTCTTTCCTCCTTTATGGACAACTGATATAAACATACAATGTTTATATCAGTTGTCCATAAAGATGTGGGTTTATTTCTGGGTTCTCTGTTCTGTTCCATTGATCTATGTGCCTGTTCTTATGCCACTACCAGGCTGTCTTGAGTAAAATGGCCTTGTAGTAAACCTTGATATCCGAAAGAGTGATACCTCCTGCTTTATTTTTTCTTTTTAAGATTGTTGAGGCTATTCGTGTTCCTTTTTGGTTCCATATAAATTTTTGGAATATGTGTTCTATATCTTTGAAGTATGTCATTGGTATTTTAATTGGTATTGCATTGAATTTATAAATTGCTTTGGGTAATATAGACATTTTAATGATGTTTATTCTTCCTAACTATGGGCATGGTATATGCTTCCACTTGTTTCTATCTTCCTTGATTTCTTTTATCAATGTTTTATAATTTTCTGAGTAAAAATCCTTAAACTCCTTGGTTAAATTTACTCCTAGTAACTTTATTTTTTTGGTTGCAATAGTGAAGGGGATTATTTCCTTAATTTCTTTTGCTGACAGTTCATTGTAGGTATATAGAAATGCCTCTGATTTCTGAGTATTAATTTTATATCCTACCACCTTGCTAAAATCATTTATCAGGTCCAGCAGTTTTTTGACTGAAACTTTAGGGTTTTCTATATATAATATCATATCATCTGCTAATAATGACAGTTTTACTTCTTCTTTTCCAATGTGAATGCCTTTTATTTCTTCTTCTTGTCTGATTGCTCTAGCTAGAGTTTCCAGAACTATGTTGAATAAGAGTGGTGAAAGGGGGCACCCCTGCCTGGTTCCTGATCTTAAGGGGATTGCTTTTAATTTTTGTCCATTTAGTATGATGTTTGCTGCGGGTTTGTCATAGATGGCCTTTATCATGTTAAGGAATGTTCCCTATATTCCCACTTTACTGAGTGTTTTGAGCATGAATGGGTGCTGGCTTTTATTAAATGCTTTTTCTGCATCTATTGAAATGATCATGTGATTTTTGTCCATCCTTTTGTTTATGAGATGAATCACATTGATTGATTTGCGAATATTGAACGAGCCTTGCCTCTCCAGAATAAATCCCACTTGATCATGGTATATGATATTTTTCATATATTGCTGGATCCGGTTGGCTAATATTTTGTTGAGAATTTTAGCATCTAAATTCATCAGGAATATTGTCCTATAATTTTCTTTCTTTGTGTTGTCTTTGCCTGGTTTAGGGATCAGAATTATGCTCACCTCATAAAAGGAATTTGGAAGTCTTCCTTCCTCTTAAATTTTTTGAAATAGCTTGAGAAGGATAGGAGTTAGTTCTTCTTGAATTTTTGGTAGAATTCACTTGTGAAGCCATCAGGCCAAGGACTTTTCTTTGTTGGGAGTTTTTTGATAACTGTTTCGATCTACTTTGTTGTAATTGGTCTGTTTAGGTGTTCTGATTCTTCCAGATTGATTTTTGGAAGATTATATGATTCAAGAAATTTGTCCATTTCACCTAGGTTTCCTAATTTTTTGGCATAGAGTTCTTCATAGTATTTTCTTACAATCCTTTGTATTTCTGTTGTATCAGTTGTTATTTCTCCACTGTTCTTTCTAATTTTATTTATTTGCGTCCTCTCTCTTTTTTTCTGGTTAGTCTAGTTAAAGGTTCATCAATCTTGTTTACCTTTTCAAAGAACCAGCTTCTGGTTTCATTGATCCTCTGTACTGTTTCCTTAGCCTCTATGTCATTTATGTCTGGTCTGATCTTTATTATTTCCTTCCTTCTACTGGTTCTGGTCTTTATTTGGTGTTGTTTTTCTAGTTCTTCTTGATGCTGGGTCAGGTTGCTTATTTGAGCTTTATCTAGCTTCTATGGTATGCCTGTAGTGCAATGGACTTCCCTCTCAGTACTGCTTTTGCTGTGTCCCATAAATTTTGAGTTGATGTATGCTCATTTTCATTCGTTTCTAGAAACTTTTTTATTTCTTCTTTGATATCATTGTTAATCCTTTCATTATTTAATAACATGCTATTTAGTTTCCAAGTGTTTGAGTAATTTTCAGGTTTTCTTTTGTGGTTAATTTGTAGTTTCATGGCATTGTGATCAGAGAAAATGCTTGATATGATTTCAATTTTCTTAAATTTGTTGAGACCATTTTTGTGTAGAAAATGTACCATGAGCGCTTGAGAAGAATGTATATTCTACTGCTTTAGGGTGAAAAGTTCTGAAGATATCTATTAAATAGAGTTGATTTAGTGTATCCTTTAAGTCTGCTGTTTCTTTAGTAATTTTCTTTCTTGAGAATCTATCCAGTGATGTTAGTGGGGTATTGAAATCCCCTACTATTATAGTATTGCTGTTAATCTCGCTCTTTATATCTATCAAAGTCTGTTTAATGTATGTCAGGGCTCTTATGTTTGGTGCACAGATATTTATAACGGTTATATCTTCCTGTTGAATTGTTCCCTTTATCATTCTGTAGTGTCCTTCTTTATCTTTTACTATAGCCTTTGTTTTAAAGTTTATTTTGTCAGATATAAGTATTGCTACCCCAGCGTTTTCTTCATTTTCATTTGCATGAAATATTTTTTTCCATCCTTTTACCTTCAGTCTATGTGCATCTTTTGTTTTAAGGTGTGTCTCTTATAGACAGCATATGTATGGGTCCTGTTTCTTTATCCACACAGCTACCCTATGTCTTTTGATTGGATCATTTAATCCATTTACATTTAATGTTATTGTTGATATGTAGTCGTTTATTGCCATTTTATTCTTTAAAGCTGTGTTCTTCTTTTGCTGTATTCTTTCCCCACTTTGAACTGTTCACAATAGGCTTCTTAGCATCTCTTGCAGAATTGGTTTTGTTTTAATGAATTCCTTGAGGCTTTCTCTGTCTGGGAAGCTCTTAATTTCTCCTTCAGTTTAAACCTTAGCCTTGTTGGACAGAGTAGTCTTGGTTGTAGGTCCTTGTTCTGCATTACTTTGAATATATCTTGCTATTCCCTCTGGTCTCAAGTGTTTTAGTTGAGAAGTTGGATGTCATCCTAATGGGGTTCCTTTGTAGGTGATAGCCTTTTTTTTTCTAGCAGCTTTTAAAATTTTCTCTTTATCCCTTAGCTTTGGTATTTTAACTATGATGTGTCTTGGTGTGGATTTCTTTGGGTTTCTCTTTAATGGAGTTCTCTGTGCTTCTTGAATGTGTGAAATGTTTTCCAGCCTTAATTTAGGGAAGTTTTCTGCTATGATTTGATTGAACAAAGTTTCTATTTCTTGTTCTCTTTCCTCATCTTCAGGAATTCCTATGATGCAGATGTTGTTTCTCTTCATGTTGTCACACAGCTCCCTTAGAGTTTCCTGACACTTTTTGAGTCTCTTTTCTTTTTTCTGCTCTGATTCTGTCCTTTTGTTTATTGTGTCCTCTAACTCGCTGATTCAATCCTCAGCTTCATCCATCCTGCTTTTAATTCCTTGCATTGTAGTTTTCAGTTCTGATACTGTATTTGTCATTTCTGTCTTATTCTTTTTTTATTATTTCAATTTCATTTTTTATACTTGTTATCTCTTTATTTAGGTGTTCGTAATGACTATCCATTGTTGGTCTAATCTCTTTGAACATCCTAATTATCATTATTTTTAACTCTGCATCTGGTAATTTGGTTATATGTGGTTCATTCAGGTCCTTCCCTGGGGATTTCTCTTGATCATTTGGGTTGCATTTCTCTGCCTGCCCATTTTGTCTGTGTATAAGAAGGGTGTGGCCACTGGAGTCCAATGGGTGTTGCCTTTGTGTTCTCTAGGTGTGGTATGTCTGCAGGCCTACCACCCCCTCTTCCGTTGCCTAGGGCAGTTGGGTATGGGCATTGCTAGCGCCGGCCCACTGCAGCTGTTGCTATGATTTTCACCTCTCCTCCACAGGAGGGGCTGTGTTCTGGCTCTACAAGCTTCAGTCTGCCTGGCCTTCACCTCACCCCCACAGGAGGGGTTGCGCATTGTACTCAAGCCACAAACCTCAGCACCAAGGGTAGAGTTGAGCACCTTTGCTCAGCTGCGGACCCAGCCTGTTCCTAGGCTTCCGCCCAGCCCCCACGGTCAGAGCCTGCTCGCCACAGTTTCTTGGGTTGTATGGGGCTGCTGACGTGCACTCAGCTGTGAGCCTCTGCTTGTCCAGGGCTTGCCTGCTCAGGATTGCAAAGCACGGTTTCTCGGGCCTGGCAGGGCTGGTGGCGTGTGCTCAGCTGCGAGCCTCCACTTGTCCTGGGCTCCAGCCCCGCCCCAGTGGTCAGAGCCAACTCACGCACACAGGATGGCAAACCAAGGTTTCTTGGGCTGGGTGGGGCTGCTGGTGTGCGCTCAGCCACAAGTCTCCACCTGTCCCTGGTCCTAGCCCCACCCCCACCGTCAGGGCTGGCTTGCACAGGGTCACAGAGCAAATCTCTGCCCCGTTCCTGGCCTCCACTTTTTCCCCGCAGGTGGGGCTGCAGGAGGGCCCACAGCTGCCGGGCCACTGTTGAGCGTCCCCTCCACCCCTGCTGGGCTAGACCGAGCTCATACCGGCTGGGCCTCTGCCCCCGCCGACAGAACCGTGTTTCAGTGTCCCGCCACCACTATCCCTCCAGCCAGCCCTCAGTAGTGTGGGTGGGTGCACTGCAGCTCAGACTCTAACACTCCATACTGTAGTCCTAGAAGCTCCCTCCATCTAAGCAGCTCTTCTCTAAGTGCCGCGGGAGAGCTTGTTTGGCTGGTGTCCTGTCTCCCTTTGCTGGTATTGCTAGTTCCAGGGGAAATATTCATTTTTGATTAGGGAAGTGACTTAGTCCAGGGGTTAGGGTGGCTGTCCCTCAGAGTGTTTGTCCCTGTGCCTTCAGTCCACACTGTCTTCCCACTGCTCTGGTCCTCTCCTCTGTTCCCATTCCCCGGAGCCCCGGGTGAGTGGTTGTGAGAAAGGTTTTCTGCACTATCCCTTTAAGAAAAATCCTGGGTCTGAGAAAACTGTTTCTTTCTCACAAACAGTATCCTCACTTGTTTCACAGCTCAATACTGTCCAAATGCCTCTTCTAGGCTCTGGGGCTGCAGGCTGGGGCTTTGTTCCTGGGACCCACATCCCTCCCTCTCCGCCAAACTCTCCTCCCGCCACGTGGGTCTGTCCAGGCTGCCATTCGCTCCGGGGAGCTGGGCAGCCCTCTCCTCATTTTTGCTATTCCTACCAGTCTGAATGTGGCTTCTTCAGTGTTTCTTGGTTGAAGAGTCCACTTAGTTTAGTTCAAAGTTGGTTTATCCAGATGATGGTTCTTAAAATTAAGTTATAATCCACTTTGGTTCTGGGAGTTGGAAGTTGGTATGTCCACCTACTCCATAGCCATCTTGCCGTCTCTTCTTTATATAACTTTAAGAAGCTCTAAAATAGCAGTTAATGAGTCTGTTTTACTTTGCTCTCCCCCTTAAACAGGATGACAAGTGAGTTTGGAGAAGAGCACTGTAGCTGGGGAGGTGGCAATCTCAGGATCCTGGGGTTCAGCTCCTGCCTCTGCCTTGATTTTGAATTGCTCAGACAATTTATAAAATTAAGGATTTAAAGAGATATAATCTCTAATGCCCCATTTAGAATAGCTATTTAAAACCTAAATCCATTTAAACACCCATGGACTGCAGAGGAGAAAGCAGATGACCTTAGAATAAGTGCTTTAAAAATCATTTCTGTTTTTTCCTTACTAAGTTTATTTTTTAGTGTTCTTGAACCTGAAAGTATGACTTACTGAGCCATTAATAAAATTTGAACCACAAAAAAGTTTGAGTCGCTTATAAACAAAATATCCACAATAACCAGGATGGTTCCAAATACGTTTCTTATTTTCATAAACACTACTAATTTACAAAACCGCATGGTTAAGTAATGTAACTAACTCCCTATAAAACTGTGAAGCGATCTGAGACCAGTCCAGGAACTGCAGAGCAGGCACAATTAAACGTCGTCTTTTAACAATTTCATTATGAAGTGCAATCATGACAATACCCAGCAAATAAATATATTTTCAATGCTACATAATTTAAGATTTTTAAAGCTTTTTCTTAGAAGATAAAGCAAAACTGAAATTGTACAACCTCAGGGTTTCTGAAGCAAATGTATTGATACTGGTAGGTGAAATATTAATTCAGTGGTAAAACTGTACCTTCTAATGGCCTCCAAGCTACTTTGTAATTTTTTTTGGGGGGGGTGGGGAGGGGTGGGGAATAGGTTTATCATTGTCAGTCTAATCAATGTCTTCAACTATCCTTCCTGAACTAGGTGCTCCTGTAAAAAATATGGGCATCTCACCTCTGATACTCTTTTTAGTTCCCAAACCATAAGTACCTATCTTTATTATAGCACTTACATCAGTGTATCATAATACTTGTTTATCTGGTTGACTTTCTCATTATCTATAAGTGCCTTGTGGGCAGGAACTAAGTCTTCACTTTAATGACAAATAGAACATATGTTACCCAGACAAGCAGATCAAGTGGGAGACTCTGAGACACCACTATAAAAGAGATCAAGTTGTATTCTTTGGAAGCATCTGTCTGTATAGGAGACTCAATGCCTTTCTCAAATAGGAAACAAATAGAGACAATGGGTTACCTCACTGAGCAGGACCACAAATTGCCCAGTGCAACCATCACAACGGGTACAAATACCATCACAGAGCAGGTGTAGTGCTCTGGTGCTAGGATGGAACTTGGTTCTTCACAATTGCATGGCCATTCAAGGCACTGTTGGCTTCCTCCAGCTCACTGACTCCTGTCTACTCATCTCTATTAATCCTTCAATCATAAGCGACTTCAATAATCATATTTAAACTTTACAAATGGGTGTGTAATTGTTACAACTATTTAATTTCATATTATACTATTTCCATGTAATATATTCAATTTGATTTGATCCACAGCAGTAGTCCAGTTTTTTGAAATCTGTCACCCCTGGATCATTCAATTAAGGCACTATCCATCATGAGGGCAATGCATGAACACCACCATCAGGAGCAAGAATAGCTCAGTATTAGTAAGTTCTTACTGTGTTTGTGGCACAGTATGAAGTAATTTATGTGCATTATCTCACTTAATCCTCACAATAACACAATGCATTAGGAATCACTATACCTGATTCTGTAGATTATAAAAAAGTGACCGAGATATTAAATGAGTCCCCACTGTTACACATATTAACTGTATTAAACTCAGGTAATGTAAATAAAAGGTCACTGTTGCCAACACTTATTTTTTGATAAAACTGATGGACAAGTTATCTTGAAAGTGTTAATATCTATGTGAACCTGCTAAACAATACTTCTCTTACATATCTTCCCATTTACATCATAATATCAACATGTTACCCAGTATAATATGGAAAACCTATAATGTGTATATGCTTAACTCTTGATCCCAGCTTGAGGTTGTTCTACACTCATCTTAATTATATAATTGTTTGATAAATTATTTTATTATATGTGGGGTTAAGCAATGTGAGGAAAGTGGATAAAACCAAAATAAGACACGGTTTCTGTTCTTGTTTGGAGACACAAACACTACATAGAAAATAAGTAAATCTGTTTGATAGCATGGAACTGACTGTTACCTGTGTGAGGCACTCAGCAAGTTAAGGATGTAGTACAACATAATATCCATAGTAACTATCATTTATTGAGTACCTCCCACATGTCAGTGGCTATGCTAGGTGATTTATATGCATTTCATTTCACTAGATTTGACAGGTAGGTACTATTTTTCACATTTTCCAATGAGACTAAAAAAAGGTTAAATTGTTTGGCAAAGATCTAACAACTAGGAAGAGGCAGAGCTGGGATTTGAGCATTGGTAGGAGGAAAAGAGGCTTCTAATACCATGAGGTTACAGTGTTAGCCCTGGAATCATTATGTTTTATTAATATGTAGGAAAGCAATAGCATTTAACTTCTTTATGCCACTATTATTTCAGCCTTTGATACTGCAGGGCCCAGTATTTAAAAGAATTAGTCAAATGGGAAAACCAAGGAATAAGAGGTAGAAGTATATAGTAATAAACATAATTGTGGTTTTTTTTAAACAAAATAAAGCCAAATTGCATTTGATAAACAACAGGAAATATTATAGATAAATAAAAGAGTAAGATTGTGAAGGAATATTCTATGTGGGCCGAGTATGTACATTTAGTAAACAAGAGCAATTGAAATAGTTTGAGCAAATGTATATTTACTTTTATTAATTCCCTCACTCAGGAAAAATGTTGATTATTCTGTGAAATATAATAAAAACTGTTCTTTTTTTTTTTTTTGTATTTTTCTGAAGTTAGAAGCGGGGAGGCAGTCAGACAGACTCCCGCATGTGCCTGACCGGGATCCACCCAGCATGCCCATCAGGGGGTGATGCTCTGCCCATCTGGGCCATTGCTTCATTGCAGCAGGAGCTATTCTAGCATCTGAGGCGGAGGCCATGGAGCCGTCCTCAGCACCTGGGCTATCTTTGCTCCAATGGAGCCTTGGCTGTGGGAAGGAAAGAGAGAGAATGAGAGGAAGGAGAGGGGGACCAGTGGAGAATCAGATAGGCGCTTCTCCTGTGTGCCCTGACCAGGAATCGAACCTGGGACTTCCATATCCGGCCAATACTCTACAGCTGAACCAACATATGTTGCTGAAAGAAGTTAATGAATAAACATAATTACAAACCTTTGATCATAATACTTCAATAGCCAGGAAACAGGAATGAAAGTTAGAAGATAATTTAATAATCTAGACACAAATGGTATCTATTAGGCCCGAGTGTTGATATACAAATTAGAAATTTTCACCATAGAATGAATTGAATTCAAGAATAAGAGAGAAGATGGAATGTTATTGAAGTGCATAGGATAAAACTACTCTCACTTGGATGATCAGAGAACACATTCTTAAAGTGATGCTTAATTTGAGACCTATAGAGTAACTAGGAATAAGTCAGTTTCCAAGAGTTTCATGGTAGAGAATGTTTTGAGTAGAGGTCATGTGAGACAGCATTGGTTATTCTTGGGGGGAAAAAAAAATCCAGCAGGGTCAAAATTCATAAAGTGTTGGGAGTATTTGAAAAGCTTTCATATGAAGTTCTGTAATTAAAAAAATTTAAAAAGAGAGAAACAGTTAAGGTCCAACCTTTCTGCAATAAAAATACTTACTGGTTGGGATGATGAAGTGGAATGGAAGGGTATGCTGTATTAAAGAGGGCTACAAATTCTTTGCCATTCTTCTCATTAAACGGTACAGTTTATGGCCCTTTATCTTGATTCTTGGTTGTCCCCTGAAACTGGTATCTTGCTTTTACCAATAAAATGTGGTAGAAATGACACTGGAGGATTTTCAGACCTAAATACTGAAAGGTCTTGCAGCTTTCATTTTCATCATCTTAGAGGCATATACCATCATGCTTGATACCCTGAGGGACAGAAAGGCCCAGAAAGTTTCAATACCCACAGATGCAGTTCCAAAAATGTGTGAGGACAACTTGGATGTTCCAGTCCCAGCTAAGCTCC
Source organism: Rhynchonycteris naso (assembly GCA_037038555.1). NCBI lineage: Eukaryota > Metazoa > Chordata > Mammalia > Chiroptera > Emballonuridae > Rhynchonycteris > Rhynchonycteris naso. The sequence goes on from CM072997.1 coordinate 67,390,395, forward strand.
TAATAAATATAGCTGCATAAAAGACCCCAGCAAATATCACATGCAAAACAAGAACCACCTAGCTAAAACCAGCTAACCAATAGTATTGTGAGAAAGAATAAATTGATGTTTTAAGCTTCCCTGTTTTGGGTGGTTTGTTATGCCAACAATAGCTAAGTGCTATAGAGAAAGAAACAGAATCTAGAAGGGCTGGAGAAAGGTTAGAATCACACAGTATTATGGAAGCAGAGGAAAAAGACCATTTCAAGCAGGGAACAATCCATGGCACAAAACATAAAAAAATCCAACAGCATTTGACATTTAAAAAGTATAGTCATTATCTGTGGTGCAAACTAGCAAAGTGAATATTTGAGCTTGTCATTAGTGTGTTCATTTTGTAAAAGGGGTATTTTCTTTTCTTCACATACTGAATGAAGCATCACCAAAAATTTCTTTCATTTAAATTATGGTATTGTTTTCAAAAGTGATAGAGCATCCTAAAGCAGATAGTCCTTTTATTTATTTGCCATTCTTCATAAGGCTGGATGAAGCCTCAAGTCCTATTGACTTCCTTGTATATTCAAGGTTGCTGAAGTTTACTCATAATCTTCCACTAAGGAGCTTATTAAGGGATTAATCCAACGGTTTGTGCCTTTTAAATATCAGGATTCTGCTTCCTATGGTTAGAGAGACTACCATACTTATTAGCATCTGGTGCAACATCTACTAATATCTCTTTTTTGTTTTGTTTGTTTCTATCTCCTCCTGATTTTTAAGTTGGTATTCAAATGTGGGTCTGGCCCTTTAGGAAGAGGCCTATTGAAATGACTGAGATTAGATAACCATTTACCCATACTCTCTACAGGGTTTTGCACCAGGGCCTTGGGAACTCTTGTTGTGAATTCTCATTTGGCTTACCAACCTCTCAGTGCTCCCACTGAGAACCCCAGACAATTCAATCACAAGTTCAGAAACCCTTTATGTTGTTCTTGCTTCCTTAAGGGCTAGAATAGTACATATCATGCTGTCAGTCTGTGCTCTTGCAGACTTCATTCCTTTTCTTGGTTCATCAAACTTGTTGGAAATTGACCTGAATTGCATATCTAGGGAACTTGAAGAAGAGCACATCTCATCAGCTTTCTCCTGAATTACCTATAGGCTATTATGTCTTCACTAAATTTAAATGGCAGAGCCCAATGATTAGAAAACAACTGAGATTATTTTCTTTTGGAATCATTTATTTATAGTTATATATCAACTAGATGACACTGATTTTTATGATTTGGGGTAATTTAAAAATTCTTGAAAAGCTCTATTATTTTTGCTATTATTAATCAGAGTTATATCCAACTGATTAAATTAAAAATAACTATTTAAGTGCAAAGAAAGAAACACATAAAATGTAAACTATGGGGCACTTAAAAAGCTTGTACCAGATACATTAACAATAGCATATTTTGCTTCTCAAACAAATTCACTGGGAAAAAGACGAGGGAATTTTACTGAGCTCTAAACTTTCGAAAACGAGTATGCATGTGCCCCTTTTATTATAAAGTAATGCATATTCACAAAGACACTAGTATTATGAAAATTATGCCATATGGATATGTTGCAAGGTAGACTCTAAGTACATGATTAAGTAAATTACCCAAAGGGCATGGAACAGAAAAGCTCACAAGCTCACAGATCAAATTATGATGCTTGACTCACTCAGTTCATTAAATCAATTTAAATGCATAGCAAGAAGAAAGAGGCAAAAGATGTGATAGGAAAGGTGAAAGTGGAGCAGAAGTCTCCCATCTGAATCCTGGTTATGCAATGTTATGCAATGTTACATATCCCATCTCTCTCTTGTTGCTGCTGCTTTGGTTATGAGGACCAAGAGTGATATTTGAGTGAAGAGGCTTGGTAGATGGAAGGTGCCTACAAAAACTCACACACACTTTATAACAGAGGCAAGTACATCTGGCCACAGTTAAAGGCTACCAATTAGCCTGATGAGAAGCAATAGGTTTGGTCAGAATATATGTCATTAAAAGTGGCAAACTTAATATACTTGAATGTTGAGCATCCCATATGGCTCATGTGTATATATAGTAGATGACATATATTAGGTGCTTAGTACATATATACTTTACTTACTTTATCCATAACCAATTTGTCTCATAGATAACTAACATCTATATCTAATATATATATATATATATATATTATAAGTTCTGCTATGTTTCACAAGCTACTTGGTTATTTATTATTTTTACCTAACATAGCCTTTGAATTTTGCCTATAGATGAATGGATAAAGATGGTACATACATACAATGGAATATTACTCAGCAATAAAAAAGAATAAAATCTTACCATTTGTGACAAATAAATAGATGTTGAAGGTATGCTAAGTGAAATAAGTCAGACAAAGCAAGAAAAATACTGTATTATTTCCCTTATATGTGGAATCTTAAAACAACAAGCAAACATAAAAACAGACCCAGAGATGGAGAACAAGCTGATGGTTGCCAAAGGTTAGGGGCATGGAGGATGGATGGGAAAAAAATGGGAAGACTAAGTAAATGCCTGAAACAAGAGATTTCAATAATAACTAAAAATGATTGAAAGTTTTAGAACTAGCTGGAGATTCCAGTGAGGGGGCCAAATGCCCATTGGGAAAGGGGGAAATGACAGATTACAGTGGGTAGAAGTTATTTTTTTAAAACTGCTTGATATTTACCTTTAAATGTTGATATTTCTCAATCAAACTAGTTCTAGGATTCATTATTATTATCCTTTTCCACCTCATTCATTAACTCTTCTTCCACTTTATACATTGACTCATTCATAAGCACTTACTGTATGCCAGGCACTGTGCTAGGCATAGTACAATGATAAGTTCAATAAATCAGAAGTACACTCAATTGATCACCACGTCTTATCCATTTAACTCCCAAATACCTCCTAAGCCTTTGTCCATTTACACCATCCAGATGTTTCTCTTGGTTCAGGTGACAGTAGCTCTCATTTGAATTACTTCCTTGTCTCTGATCTCTTCCCATACAGGCTATTTTCCATTCTTCCCACTAAAAAATTTTTCTAAAAGGAAAATAGGATTTTCACTCCTTGTTGAAGACAAACAGTTGTCTCCTAACATCTCTTCCTTCTTCAGTAACAGAGACTACCGTTTAGCGAAGCACGTCTGTCCGGAATAAAGACAATCTTTCTCAGAACCCTGGTTGCCAGTGATGGCCATGTGAGTAAATTCTGGACAGTGTAAAAAGTAGTAATTTTCTTGTACTGATCTTTACTTTGTTTATATTAACTTTTAATAAATGTGGAAAAATACCGATCAGTCTTTGATTACACTTTAAGTATGTTTTCATGATGAAATCAGTGATTGCACAATTAAAATGTAACTTTTTAACATTACCTGTAGGCAATACAAATAATCATAACACTTGCAGATAGGAGGATTATCTGTGATCCCCACCCCTGTACCACCAGAGAAAGGCTAAATGGGCCAGTCAAATAAAGTTTAAATTCAATGTAGTTTGGAACAAAAGTGATACTGATGCAAATATAAAGGTAAACTCTGAATAGCTATGAAGAGGAAAACACAAAGCAGGAGGACTTGAGGTGTTTAGAATTTAGCTGTAATTATATTAAAAAGACAGAATAGCAATTTGTTTATCAGTGAATTTAAATATCAATTTCATGTGTTTCTGCTATTTTAAAGTACTGAGATATTTTTGTTGGTAATCTTATTGTCACGTAAGATCTTAAAAAGAATCTGAAACCGGAATTATTTCCATCTTACAATTCAACCAGTTTTTGAAGGATTAACATTTATATAAACAAAGGTACACACGTTTAGAAAGCATTCTTCCATATGTAAGTAATTTTTTTAAAAGAGAACAATGCACATTGACAGAGCAAAGCTCTTACTGCACACATAATTCTTAGTTTAGTTTACAGACTATCAGAACAATAGAATAGCCATCAGTAAGTGATGAAACTAAAGAAAGATAAATTGGTAATATATTCCTGAAAACACAAATTGTAGCTTTCATTTAATAAAAACATTTCAGCTCTTGCAAATAAAAAGGTTGTTAAAAAAAGTCTTCAAAGGTGTCAAATAAGGCACAAAATTGTTTGAAAATAGGACTCAAAGGAAAATAATTGGAGTTGGTTTATAATTATATCCTAACTCTTGCCAAAAACCCTTTTAGTCTCAGCAAGAATTTTTGGAAGAAGTAAAAAATGTGCACAAAAATTTACTCAAAACTCAACAATTACATCATTAATATCATTTGTTTTTAAAGGATGTCACTTTTTGAGAAATAAAGTTATTTTACTTTGTTGTTAAAAATTACTGGTTGACTTTTCCTGCAATTTGAATATTTATTCTTTGTGTGGCTAAGAAACCATATTCAGAAGATAAATTAGAAAACCCTTGGTTACTTTAATTTTAAAAAATGACAGGTTCCTTCTTTGAGCATTACAGTCAAGTCAGTAATTTTCTTACCTATATTCCTTCTGAATTAAAGAGCTCTAACTGAAAAAATAAGATATCATATCAAGGAAGCTTATATTCTAACCTCCATATACTGGAATTATTAGCACTAGTACAGGGGTCGGGAATTTTTTTGGCTGAGAGAGCCATGAACGCCACATATTTTAAAATGTAATTCCATGAGAGCCATATATTTATGTTTAACACTAAATACAAGTAAATGTGTGCATTTTATGTAAGACCAACACTTTTAAAGTACAATGAGTCTCTGAATTCTTTTTAATAGCATTGTTATGCTGTTGCTAACCAATGATGAATAAAGTACTTCTTACCATTGATGCGACTTCTGGTGCTGCATGGTTTTGCTGATGGCTTTGTAGTCTGGTTGATACGTGGTGAGGTTAAGCTTTATGTAGGCGTTGAGACTTCCATCCGTTACACGTGATTGTAGGTTGGTCTTAATGTTCTTTAGATGTGAGAAAGACTGCTCACATGCATACGAAGAGCTAAACATTGTCAGTACAGCACTACTCACACACTGCAGTGTGTGGTATGTGACGGGAAGCACATTCCTACTTTTGACAATCAGCTGGTCCACGAGTTGAAGATTTTTCATTTCTCCCCACTTGTGTTTGCTCGCCAGCTCTGCTTGCTGTTGTGCAAGTCTTTCCAAATCATCATTCAGTGACTTGAACTTATTCAACCACATGTCTGAGGCCTTCAGGTCAGCAGCTTGTAGCTCAAAATTTCTGACGGAGACACGGGGGATGTAACTCATGTCCATGCTGTCCACTGCACACTTGTGTGGATGGGTGATGAATTTAAAAAGACGAGTGCACTCATGAAATTCTACAAAGCATGCTTTGAATGACTGCAGGAGATTAGATGTGAAGCTCGCTAGCTGCTGGAGATCAAGATGTTGAGCAGGGTCACTTGCTGTGCACGCATCTTTAAACTCTCCCAATTTTTCAAAGTGTAGTAAATGACCTGTTTCAATGTCGGTGATGAAGAGTTCCAGATTGTTTTCAAATGCAAACACTGCTTGTTGAAGAGATAAGACTGTATTTCCAATGCCTTGCATTTTCACAGTGAGCTGGTTCAGATGTTCAGTCGTGTCCATGAGATAGTAGAACTTCAGGAGCCACTCGGTGGTAGCTAACTAAAGATGCTTGATGCTTTTCATTTCAAGAAAAGTCCGGATTTTGCTCAGACAAGCCGCGAAACGGCTGAGCACCTTCTGTCTTGACAACCAACACATATTACTATGCAGAAGTAGACCAGGATAATTATTCCCAACTTCATCCAGTAGTTTTTAAACAGGCAGTCATTTAAAGCTTGGGAAACAATAAAGTTGACCACCCGAATAAACAGTGACATCACTTCACAAAGCTGCTCGCCACACATCTGAGCAAAAAGCGCCTCCTGATGTAGGATGTAGTGAAAACTTAGGATGGGTCTCTTTTGATGTTAACGAAGAAGCACTATGAATCCTCTGTTTTTCCCCACCATGCACAGAGCACCATCAATACACATCGAAATAAGTTTATCCACCGGTAGATTTTTTCTTTACTGAACTCAGTGAAAGACTTGAATAAATCCTCCCCTCTTGTTGTCTTTTTCATAGGCAAAACAGCAAGACTTTCCTCATGTAATGTGTCACTAACAGCATACCTTGCAATCATGCTGACCTGGGATAAATGGCTTACATCTGTTGACTCACCCAAAGTGAGAGAAAGAATGGTGCTGCATTTATGCATTTATGTCCTTCACTTGTGTTGCCTCAATTTGATTTGCCATCATGATGGTATGATTGTGAACAGCTCTTGCAGACAGAGGCATGTCTTTTATTCGTTTGATTATCTTGTCTTTATCCGAAAAGTTGTCAAAAAGTTCATTGGCAACATCAAGCATAAATGTTTTGACGTACTCCCCATCTGTGAATGACTTTTCGCTTCTCACAATTGCTAAAGCACCAGCAAAGCTAGCCGAATTCCAGTCACCTTGTTGGATCCAAAGACAGAGTTGCTGCTGACTAGCTTGCACTCTGCACAGTAGCTCTTGACATGCTTTCTTCCTGCTGTTCCCTGCTGGATATTTCAATGCAAATGTGGTATGGCATGTGTTGTAGTGCCCCTTTATATTTGACCGTTTCATCGATGCAGTTTTCATTGCATATTAGACATACTGCAGAACCTGCTCTCTTCACAAAGGCGAATTTCTCTGTCCATTACTGCTGAAAAGTACGATACTCCTCATCTTTTTTTCCTTTAGCCATCTTCTTCATCAAAAGGGTTTCTGCAATTAGCTAGCTGACTACTTGATTAAAAGAAGGAAAGTTTACTTCATGACCTCACAATGACCCATGTACATTATACATTATCCAATAAAGATTTGGTGTTGTCCCAGAGGACAGCGGTGATTGACTCCAGCTACCCGCAACCATGAACATGAACGGTAGGAAATGAATGGATTGTAATACATAAGAATGTTTTATATTTTTAATGTTATTATTTGTTTTATTAGAGATTTGTCTGCGAGTCAGATGCAGCCATCAAAAGAGCCACATCTGACTCACGAGCTATAGGTTCCTGATCCCTGCACTAGTAGGTATTCTGGAAAAAGTAGATTTGCATTTCAATCAAAAGAATATCAGCCATGGGACAGAGGAGAATGATGACCTTTTAAAGTTCCATTTCAATATACCTCTGAGATAGAAGTGGGTGTATGACACTTTCAGCACCCTGCATTGCATAGTCTAATCCAGGGGTAGTGAACCTTTTTATACCTACCACCCATTTTTGTATCTCTGTTAGTAGTAAATTTTCTAACTACCCACCGGTTCCAAAGTAATGGTGATTTATAAATTAGGGAAGTAACTTTACTTTGTAAAATTTATAAAGCAGAGTTACAGCAAGTTAAAGCAAAGAATAATAATTACTTACCAAGTACTTTATGTTGGATTTTCGCTAAGTTTGGCAGAATAAATCTTTATAAAACAACTTACTATAGTTAAATCTATCTTTTTATTTATACTTTGGTTGCTCTGCTACTGCCCACCATGAAAGCTAGAACGCCCACTAGTGGGCGGTAGGGACCAGGTTGACTACCACTGGTCTAATCTGAAGAACTATGTAAAATCCAAAAATGTGCTTTTTCATTATAATACCCATGCCTCTGAACTGGTTAAAATAAAAAAAAACAAAAAACAAAAAAAAACCATTTTAAAACAGGTATAGTAATTACAGTCTTGATTTGAAGAAATCAAGAAATTTAGTTTTGAGAGAGACAGTTAAGATAACCAGGACTAATCCTTTTATTTGAGAGAAAAAAAACACCACATAATCTCAGAGAATTTGTCATTGGCAGTGGGAGTGTAGCTCAAATCCTGAATTCTAAAGGAGGAAATCTGGGTGTGGGGCTCAGCTCTAAGATTACTTGTGGGACTTGGGCTAAGTTTCTTTCACTTCCCCCTGGACTTTGTTTTCTCCTTTGTAGAAAAAAAAAAAAAAAAAAAAAAAAAATATATATATATATATATATATATATATATATATATATATATAAAATAAAAATGTTAAACTTTTTAAAAAGTGATTGAATTTTATTCACTTTTACACTGTAGTTTACTTTGAACACATTATTATAATTACTCTTACCTAGTAATTATTTTCATTGAAATGTTTAGATATGCATCATTCATATTTTATAGTTAACTGTTATTTCATGTTTTATAATGTTTAGAAATTTTCATATTTTAAGTATATTAAATATTTATCTTTATTTTAAGAAAAGCATGTATTCTGAACATTTTTAAATGACAGCTTTGTCATTTTTCTCTTGTATTGCCTCATTGTGCATATATTGTTCAAATCATAGTTAACGGTCTGGGTATTTCCAAACTTCCAATGTTGAGAGTGGCACTGATACACAAACAGATGAATGTTTTTGGATGATTTTATGAGAAAGCAAACATGGAATTTATGTGTTCTCAAATTTTCATTCTCATTGGTTTATTACTAAACTCATGCTCTTCCCCCATATCTTCTATACCAGTAGCCGTTTTCATTTGTGGATGGCAACTGTATGCTTCCAATTGCTGAGAACAAAAATCCTAGCATTGTCCTTCAAGAAACTGCTCCTTCCCTCTTGCTATAAATCATCAATAGAAAATCCTATTGATTGTACCTTAAAAAACATATCCATAAATAGAGCATTTCTTATCACCTTTTTTGCAGATTCCCTGGTCTAGGTGTGTATTATCTCACTGTAGATTACCATGTCCCAGTCTTACTGCTACCACTCTGGTGCCCCTACAGAAACCAAGAAGATTCTCTTAAATGCCAGATCAAACCACATCACTTTGTGCTACACCTTCCAATGGCTCTCCATATCTTATAAGGGCATTAGCCTTCACCCTTTGCTAAAGACTCAAAAGGAAAAGGAAAATCTATTGCATTTACTCACATTTTTTCTTCCTTTCGGATGCTCCAAGATTCCCCTTTTATTATTTCCTTTGTGTTCAGAGAATTTCCTGTAGCCATTCTTGTAAGATTGGTCTGTTGGTGACAAGTTTTTATTTATTTGAGAATGTCCTGATTTTTCCTTCATTCCTAAAGAATATTTTTTTGCTGAATATAGGATTATGGGTTGACTTTCAGCACTTTAAAAATTTTGTGCTACTTATTTATGGCCTCCACGGTTTCCAATGAGAAGTGTCATTCAAATTACCTCCAATAAGTAAGACATTTCTGCCTTACTGCTTTCTAGACTTTTTTTCTTTATTTTTGATAAATTGGACTCTGCTTTTTTTGGTATGAATTTTTTTAAGGTTTATTTTATTTGCTGCTTGCTCCGCTTCTTCAGTTTATAGGATTATGGGCTTTTTGGTAGATCAAATTTGGGTAATTTTCAGGCATTGTTTCTTCTTGTCTTTTTTCAGCACAGTCTTCTTTGCCCTCTCCTTGGAAGGTGATAAAGATAGGTGTTTGATCTACTGTATTAGTCCTACTGGTTCCTGAGGCTCTGTTTATCTTTTTAAGTCAATTTCCTCTCTATTGTTTAAAATGAGTACTTCCTATTGTTCCATCTTTCAATTCACTGATTTTTTCTTTTCTGCCCTTTCCATTCTACTGTTGAGTCCGTCTATTGAGTTTTTAAATTTTCAGCTATTGCATTCTTCAGTTCTAAATGTCTATTTGGTTCTTCTTTTTCTTCATTTTTTTTCATTTGGTTCTTCCTCGTGTTTTCTATTTCTTTGCTGAGACTCTTCAGTTCAAAAGTATCCATTTGGTTCTTCTTCATATTTTCTTTCTTTGCTGAGACTCTTTTTTATTTTTCATTTGTTTTAAGTGTGTTCATAATTGCTTGTTGAAGCATTTTTATGATGGCTCTATTAAACTCTTTGGCAGAAAACCCTAACATTCTGTCAGATTTGCTTTGGCATGTATTGACTGGTTTTTTGTTGGTTTTTTTTTTCCATTCAGTTTGATTGCTCCTGGACCTACAATGGTGCTTTGCTGGAGGTACTTTTATTATGTCTGTTTTTCACATTAGGTCTCCAAACCAGCACTGCAGAAATGTGACTGAGAGCTGAAGTTAGAATCCAAGTGTGTCTGACATCAAAGTCAGGCTTTTCAGCTCTCAAATTATAGATAAATATATATATAGTGCAGTGGTTCTTAACCTGGATTCTATCGAACCCTAGGGGTTCGATGAGTTGGTCTCAGGGGTTCGGAGAAGCCTCTGCTATGGAGGTCAGAATAAAGTAATACCGTAATTTGTTGTGAGTTCCTGCACTTTGTTGGTTTTGTTCTTTGAGCAAGGTGATGTTCATGCATGGCTCATTTTGTGCACCAGTAAAAAAACATATACCTATGTCTTGAATTTGGAAAAAAAAATCATATTTTATTTATCACTAAAGAAGGGTTTGGTGAATGCGCATATGAAACTGGTGGGTTCGGTAACTCAAAAAGGTTAAGAACCACTGATATAGTGTGATTCTAATTTTACAAGAAAAAATGTACAGCCAGATATGTATTTTTAGCATAGAAATAAATGTAAGAATAAATCCTAAAATGTTATCTAGGATTTTAAATGAATATAATATTTGGATGATTTCCAGTTTTGTCTCTGTATGCCTTTAATTATCCACAATAGTCTTAACTTTATCATCTGTCTATTTCATGATTCTGAATAAAGCTCTGAATATCTTGCATGTTTGTTTAAACTTATTTAAAGTTGTGCTTTTGAGATTGTGCTTCTCATAGGAATAGTCACAAATTATGTGCTCTAAAAGCAACTGACTTAAATGTTAAAGAAATATGTTACTCATTACTTCTAGATTCTCACTTGCAATAAGATTTACCACATTTTTGTAAGACTGCAAAGTTTATTTTTATTTTCTCACATTTTTTATTTTTAACATAAATTTTATCTATAGTAAGCTTTATTTAGAATTTAGATCATTATTTTCAAATTAGCAGTTTTGTAATAAAAACATTAAATATAGTCCATGGACCCTTTATCCTCTCATCCTCTTCTTTCCTCCTCTACAGCCAGTGTTTAAAGTAGCAACAAAAAACCTTTGGCATAATGTATTCTTTTCTAATAGACTAGAATGACATGGCATATTTTCACCTCATATTGCCATGACTAGTAAAGTCTGTAGCTCAACTTCATTTAAATATGCTCACTGTTAAATTAGGGATGCGTTTAAACAATTTCGGATACATTATAATTTTTGTTTAAAACAGAGATCATGTGATGTCTCAAGTTTACTCTTTCAATGAGCATAGTATCAGAGAGTTGCTGTCTATAGAACATTTATTCTGTTTCATAATTTCCCCCAAAGCAGTGTTATTTTTTACAAAAGGCCAACAACTTGCTAAAAGAGCTTTTCAGGTTCTGTATCAGAACTTGTCATTCAGGTCAAACTTGTCATTCACAGCAAAATCTATTAATGTCATGAAATAAATCAGAATGCTTGTCCTAAATTACAAGATTCTGGGTTGATATAAAGACTTCCACACACCTCAAACCTGCACTAGAATATTACAAAAACCCTCAAATGACAACAAAGGTCTCTTTCTGGCTGACTTTAAAAAGTCTGTCTAGATAGAGCCCCCATTGCACTCATCTGTGTGAAGGTAACTGCTGCACGCTGCAGCAATCTCACACTGACTTAATTAATCAGGGGTGAGCTTTGCAGAGAGAGAAAGCAGAGGCCCTAAATGAAAACTAGGCAGCACCAAAAAGTTTATACTTGCCTGTCTCTTTCCTGGGAACCTCACAGGTTAGAGAGTGAAGAAAAGAAGTTAGTCTCTGTGTGTGTGCAGGCATGTTGGAATGAGCATGGTATAGGATAACATATGATTTTGCACACCTCAGATTACTTAAATACTAGTTTTTAAAAACTTAACTAGCTTTAAGGAGACATTTAATCTCATTCAAATATTTCCAACTAAAAACAAAAATAAAAATCTTTTAAAAAGTAACAATATAATAAAGAGAAAGAATTGGTTTGATCCTGATAGCTCTTTAGCTTCGATTTTTAAGATAACACTTCTTTAAATGTTATGGAATTACAATGCAACAAATAAATCTGCATTCTTTTAGTGGGTATTCATAAATGCACATGAACTAATAAGAATTGCTTGATTTTCTAATACAATGTTTTATTCTTTGACCATTTAAAAATTTTAATTTAAAATGATAAGGTTTATGCCTAGGTAAAAACTGAAAAATCAAATCTAAATAACTATAAAATTGTAAGGCCCTGTAAATAATTTTGGATAAAGGTATAGAAATATTGGGGTGACATGTAGCATCTGTTTTTATTAGTAAACCGAATTCTGCATAAACAATTAAGAGTTTTTATTAAAATGAGCTGTTCATAAAGTCTAATGTACAATCTAATCTTCCTACCTCCCATTTTTTATTTTTTTTTCTTTGAGAGGGGGTGGAGAGGGAGAGAGAAAGAGAGGAAGGAAGAGAGAGAGAGAGATGAGAAGCATCAACTTGTTGCTTCCACTTAGTTGTTCATTGATTACTTTTCATAGTGACTTTAACAGGGAATGAACCCGTGACCATGGGCTCAAGCCCGTGACTTTGGGCTCAAGTCAGTGACCTCAGGATCAAGCTGGTGACCTTGGCATTCCCAGTGGATGCTCTATCCACTGCACCAGCACTAGTCAGGCACCTCCACTTTTTCTTAATACTGAGTACTAAAAATAAAGCGTGGAAAGAATTCTAATAATCCTTCACTTTGAATTTTAGGGTCACAGACTGACAGACTTATTGTGAATACCAGCTGATCTTATTTTAGCTTTCAGTAAAGCAAACCAATAATAAGTAAACTAAAGTGACCTTTTCATTAAGGGGAGCAGGTGGAGTAAAATATTTAACAGGTTTAAGAAAGCAAACACAATAGTGTGTATATAAGTTGGTTTAAATTCGCCTGAGAGACTGCTTGTCTGTTTAGCACCCTCCTCTAGAGGGAAAAACTGGCTTTAAGAGCAGTAGTTTGGGGCTACGGAACATGCGATTGCACTGCTGTAGAATTTTCTACTGGTGTTCCACTGCACAGAATCAAACCCAAACTCTTGCTTTTGGCTTCTACTTCTCTCTCTGACTCATATTCTACCTCTTGTGTGTCATTATCCATTTTCTAGCCTCAGCAATCTATTTCTATTCCTTAAATATATTAAGCACCTTCCTGCCTCGGTGCTTTTGTATCTGCTGAGGATGCTCTTGCTCAGATGATCACAGCGTCATTGCTAACGCAGTTAACTCAGATGTTCTGAATATTATTTTAAAGTCTATTTTTATTTTTTTACAGAGACAGAGAGAGAGTCAGAGAGAGTGATAGATAGGAACAGACAGACAGGAATGGAGAGAGGTGAGAAGCATCAATCATTAGTTTTTCGTTGTCACTGCGACACCTTAGTTGTTCATTGATTGCTTTCTCACATGTGCCTTGACCGCGGGCCTTCAACAGACCGAGCAACCCCTTGCTGGAGCCAGCGACCTTGGGTCCAAGCTGGCGAGCTTTTGCTCAAGCCAGATGGGCCCGTGCTCAAGCTGGCGACCTCGGGGTCTCGAACCTGGGTCTTCCACATCCCAGTCCGACGCTCTACTGAATATTATTTTAATAGCTTGATTTTTTATTTTATTTTTCTGTGTGCTTGTTTTCCCTTATTCCAACCAGATCAGTGCATATGCTCTTTTAGAAACATGCCTAGAACTGTGTGTGACATGTAGTATGTGCTGAATAAACATTCAGTTTTTATTAAAGGCAGATTCTGTGACAGTCTAATTTTGTCTAAGAACTAGTATTTACATTTTCATTTTACAACTTATCAAGATTTCCATGTACAATATGTTGTTATATTTTTTTGGCCTTTATATAATCTGAAAGGAAATTAAGGTAATTTTTTTTAATGTGTACAGTTTAGAGCAGGAAGTGTCCATGTGTGACTCATATATCCAGATTTAAGTGGTGGTTGATGCTGACTTCATGCCCTTTACTGCCATTTGTCTACTTTTCATAAGCCTCAGATACAATGATTAATTGATGGGACAGTAGCATGTACTACAGATGGCCCTGTGAACTCTTGTTACCATCTGCCCCCATGTGGCACCAATGCTACCAAATCAGACCACCAACTTGTTGCTCTCACTGCTGGACACAAAGCCATCTCTCTCTTCTTTCATAGGAATTCTGCTTAGAATAAAGAAGAAAAATAATGCTGTGTACTTACAACCATTGGATCTGTATTAGTGTTACAAAAGATCATCACAAAATATTCTACCACACTCTAGAAGAACAATGAAGGCTTATAATTCTCATTGTAATAGCTATGTTGACTAAATATAAATATTTCCTTTTTGGACTCTTTGGAATCTTTGGGTTGGAAATTAGCTCTTTGAGGTGAGACAAAGGCGGAACAGGAATACATGGGGACCCGTAGCAGAGCACTTAGCTTGTTAGTCGTAGATACAGGACTGACTACAGACCGTTGCTTTTCCAGGACATACAATTCATGACTCTTTTGAAATTAAATCAGGCAGCAGGCAATTTTCAGAGCTTTGAGAGAAGTAAATAAGGAGAACAAGATAAAAATGTAGGTGATTTATAGGTAGTGATGACATTCAGAGGTTTGTATTAAATAAATACACATAAGCTATTTATTCACTTGACAAATGTCTATTCCATGCCTATTTTATTGCAGGCTCTATTCTAGGCCCTGTGGGTACAATGGAAAATATAATAGCATTTCTCTCTTGTGGTAAAGTGGGGAGATCAACCAGTAAAGGTTTGATGGACTATGTTAATTGCTATGGTAAAGACACACCCTGGGAAATACAGAGATGTGGCAGCTAACCCAGGTGGTGGCAGCCAGAAAGTGTTCCTGGAGAATATGGTTTCCCGGCTAACATCTGAAGGATGAGCAAGAAGTAGTTATGTGAAGAGGAAAATGTTCCAGGTAGAGAAAAGGGCATACATGGCAATGTGGAGGCATTAGTGTATCTTCCCATCCACTATTGCTAAAACACAAAACCAAAATAACAATTACTCTTATCCTTTTGTGATTTTTTTGCACCATAGTTCCTTGTGAGGAATAACACATGGCAATTCAATACCTGGATCACATTGCTTTGGGTGTAATGTATTCAACACCCTGGCAAAGTGGGTTATAGGAAGATTCCACTGGCTGGAACTGCAGAAGAACAGGGATTTATGAACTTTGAAGAAGGTTCACATTTATCTAGATCACTCCACACCTTCCCGTGAAGTCTTTGGTGCCTGCCAACACTATGTAATTTAAAATAAACACATTAGATAAGCACTGTTCCTGAAATATTAATACATTGTCACACACGAGCAACATGATGTTATTCTTGCTTTTGTAAATTAACAAACCCGAAAATTAAAAGCAAGTGAATCATTTTTCGAAAAATCTACATGTTCATAAGTCATCTTCATAATAATTATAATAGTCATAAATTAGAATTTTCTCCTCTAAGGATAATTAGAAGTAGATGTTAAGCAAAACCAAAGCTGAATGTTTCATGTATTTTCTTTTAGTCTTTGACCAGTTAATGCATTCCATTCAGATATTTGACAAAATCTCATGTTTCTAGTTGTATCAAATCAGGATGAAAATTCTGAGTATACATATTGTATTTTTTCTTCATTTAAAAACTATTATAAAGAGCCTTACTCTACTAGGTCCTAAGAACATAGTTTCCTATGTGTAAGAAATTGACAGCAAGAGGACAGAAGGAGGGGAAGGAAGGAGAGGAGGGAAGGAGGGGAGGGAAGAAGAAGCCAGGAAAGAAGGCACCCCTTCTATGGTGCACTGGACCCTAGAGGCTCTGCCCCCCAGCACTACTGAAACAGAATCTCAGGAGGGTTTAGCCTTGAGATTTTGCGTTAAAATAAAATAAAAAAGAAAAAAATGTCTTCAAGTTATTCCCACACATGTTCATGTTTGAGAACCTATGCTTTGACAATAGGAGGTCACAAGAGTTTTAAGCAAAAGAGAAGAAAAAGAGATTAAGTGTTTTAGGGAAGTGCTTTGCTAACCTTGTGGTGGGAGGGGGGACATTTTAATTTTGCAATGCAAACTGTACCATTTTGGTAACATGGCATCAATTACGGGATGAAAGATAAGTGATACACAGAGATGAATAATATTTAAGACATGGATAAAGAATTAGTTTCATACTCAATTTGATATTTTAATTAGTTGAATGTTTAATATTTTATTTAGTCTTTTTATAAGAGCATATTTCATTGGGTCAAAATGCCTTGTTAAAATATCAGGTAACAAAGCAGCACTGAACTGGAACTAGGCAAATGTAGAGACGGGGGAGGCACAGCAGTCAAAGTTAGAGACAGAGAGAGTAAAAACTGGCAACAAACACAAGGGGAAGCCACAAGGGAAAAATTAAAGGAGTTGGTCTTCAATTGGATAGAAATGACAAGAACCAGAACTAGCTGTGACTTTAAAAAAAAATCATTGTTTTGAAATTGCTGGAATATGGAACTGACTCAATATGATATCCTTTAATGAATTCACTTTATGGAAGTGGTCCAATGGAAAGCAAATTAAAAGAAAGTATAGCTCAGCATTATCTTTCCCTGTTCTGAAAACCAACTGCACTGATAACAAAGAGTTTGGGCATCATGCTTGGATTTAAAGCTTGCTCCTCTGCTTTGGGCCTCACCACACTGTGCTGCAATTGCATGCTCTCATGCTTGCCCCTTGCACTGTGCTATGAGCACTGTGGTGATAGAAACCACACTCTTCTTTTATTGCAACAGTGACTCCCACATTGCAGTCCCTCCATACTTGGTTTTAGAGTATGCAAAAGAATTCATTACTTGTGGAACTGATTGCAAGTAGCAATTTCTTGCTTAAAATAAGTTCCCGAGACCCTTTTGTGCATGTTTCTCCTTTTTAACAAGGCCATCACTAAATACACTGTTCTCTGGCTGTATTTTTATGTGGGAAAGTACAAATAAAAGGTGTTCTAGTCACTCACACAGTTAGTTAGGATACTGTATGCCCTATCAGGGAATAACTTGAGTCTGAAAGCCCCTGTGTGAACTGTAGCAGATGGCTTTCCAGATGTTTTTTTCTGATTAATAGCCGGCATCAGTTTGACTTTGGAGAAATGACCTGGGTTTACCCATGGTCTTTCAGATTGAATTCTGTAAAGTTTTGCACTAAAGGATAAAAGCACTGCTACTTGTAAAGATCACAGTTATAGTTCATTGCTTAATAGAACTGAAAAAAAATAATAGAAATTTTTAAAGCTTTGGATTTGCTTTCATGATTTCAGTTGCTAACATTGTCCAATTCAAGACAATTCTAAAACGTTACAGCTGAATGCTACCTGCAAAGTGATTTAGTCCAATTCTTCTCTGATAAATCAGAAAACTAAGACTCACCCAAGCAGGGTTAGATATGTGAGGTCTGTGGCTCACTGGTGCAGAGGTTCCAAATCCAGTTCTTGAGGTAGTTTGTCCAAAGTATAAGAATGTACTGTAAGTTTACTTTGAGTAAATGCTTATTTCATTCTCTCACTTATATCTTTTGCCCATTTCCTCAGAAATTCCCCCTACTTCATATCTATTTTTTCTAAGACTTGAGATTAATAAAGCTCAATCAAATGGAGTACTTATAATATAAACTAGCAAATATTATTATTGGTTAAGATTTTTTTTATTTATTTATTTTAGATAGGATACTGTAAAATTTAGAGGAGAAAGAGAAGTGCAGAGGAGCAGGAAGCATCAAATCACAGATATGCCATGACCAGGCAAGCCTGGGGATTCGAATCTGTGACCTCTGCATTCCAGGCTTAATGCTTTATCTACTGCGCCACCACAGGTCAGGCTCATAATTACTTATTTGGTGACTACCAAGTTCATTTCTATATAAATCAATTATGTGCATGGTACACAGTGAAAATAGGCAAGAAACTTCTATGGTCCAATGAAAATGACTACTCAGTGGGTCTGATTTTGATTTAGTCAAAAGTATTTACAGCTATCGCTTGTTTAAATGTTAGTACAGTGCTCAGTCTCTCACAGATATCTTTGTATTCAATCCTACGGTGATCATATGAGAGTCATTATAAAGTACACTTTTGTTAAAACAGGGATGGGTTTAGAAAAGCTGTTGGTACATTGCAAGTAGTCAGTCAATACCGGCTGCCATTATCAAACCTGGAAGAGATGGCAGAATAAAGTAGATGAAAACACAAAGGATAATAAGCCTAATCATCTAGCTTTGTTAAGAAAAGCATCCTAGAGAAATGAGAGCTGATAGAAGATGGGTAGGCACCTACATTAGTGACTGTTGATGAGAGGGATCCAGCGGAAAAGGAGCAATGAAATCAAAGACAGATACACAGGCAGGAGACATTGGAGGCATTTAATGAACTGGCCCTAGCAGAATATAATTGTAGGCTATAGTGTGAGAGGGTCTACAGTTTTGAAGAGATGTGGGGCCAGAGCCTGGAGGCCGTATAGAGCCAAACAAACAGTTGGTCATGAGTCCTGTGCATTGGTGCCTTCTAATCAGTGTTCCTAGAGCCCTGTGAAGAGGGTTCTATGACGTTGCCTCAGATATTGCTAAGGAGAGGTTTGGCTGGGTATGGCTCTGGGCCTCTCCCTAGTTTTAATCAAAGAAGGACTGCTTTTATTTCTTTCATATATTATGTTTTCACATAAGATTTTTTACTTGTTGAAAAGGATCTACTTCTTAAAAATATTTAAATTATAAATAAAGATCCACAAAGCTTTGATTAAGAAAGAATTATGATCAGATTCAAATTTTAGAATGATGACTTTGGGAGTACTTATTTAGTTATTTATCAAAGACTACCTGTAGCACCTACAATATAACAGAGACTATGTAAAACATTTTATAAATATCATTTAATGGAAGTTAAATATTAGGAGGTAAAAAAAAATAAGACAAAAATTTACCCCAACAACTCACCAGATGTACCTTTAGTTTTGAGAGTCTTTATATATTCATTTTAAAAAAAAGTCCTTCACTATTAGTACTGCACTCTCTGCTTCTAAACCTTACACTTTTCTGCACATATATATGAGAACAGACTTTTAAAAACACTTGAAATAATACAATTTTTCACTATTTTGCATGTTAGACTTGGGAGGTATTCTGATAGACAGGAAGTCGTGCGTGTAGTTTAGGCTTTACTAGGGCTGGGCTGGGGCAGACGTGATAGGTGATCACGGGTCACGCTGAGAACCAGGATTGCCCCTCAGCAGAGCTGGTTACACCCTGTGGGAGTGTTTTAGGAATCTCTGATGATGGTTTTTGTGGACTTAAAAACTGAAAAGGTGCTATTGGCATTTAATGAGTGTGGGGGGGGGTCAGTGACACCAGACCACCTGCTGCATTGCACAGAAGAGTACCCCATTTTGTATAGTTTTCACATATGTATAAAGTTAAACATCTGGGTAAAATTACAGAGGCTGGTGACTTAACTTTTTTACAAAGAAACACAAAGTACTTTGGGCATGGTTTTAGCATATATATTTACCAAATATATCAGAAATGGGGGTACTGTGGAAATGGTGGCAAGAATGTATTATTTTAAGGTATTTTTTGTTTGTTTACTAGGAGTTGGTCTCTCTTTTGGAAAATCACATCACAAGGCAGTAACACTGCTCATGGCATTTGAGTTCCCAATACACTTGGCTGTATCAGTCTGCCTTTGTAACTGACGCATTTACTGTGAGTCTGTGGTGAGTTCTGAATAGATACAAGTGTCAGATTATTTCATTATGTCATTTACTGTAGTAGGTTACATGTAGGGCATTGTATTTTTTTAAGTAATCTGTGCAGATATCTTGGGATTATTTTTTGAAGAGAATGAAGATGTCTCAAAAAATATTTGCTATAAAAGTAGGGCTTGGAATATGACAGGGTTGAGAGGCAATGTGTCAAAGTAACACAGAAGCATTTCCAAACCACTCAGTTTTCTTTTACATTATGGTAGATTGGGAATCAAGTTCATTTCTTGATTTGACTTTAACTTTTCCAAACAGAGGCCATTTTTGATTAAATGCTGCAGAAGATGGAGGATGATAAAGCATAACCAAGGCAAAAAGATCCTTGCAAAAGGGGCTTAGCTGTCAAGGTACAGGGATTTATCTGGCAGGTCCGGACCACAGTCCTGGTCACGATGCTGGAGATCACTGTATGTCTGTAATTTTGAAAAATATACTTTTGTATCATGTCCTGTGCTAGCTGCTTGTCTTGAAACCCAGTCAAAACTAATTTCAGAAAGTGAAATTTGCCTTTTTGTTTGAGAGAAAAATTGCTTTTAATAATTTGCCTTTTTTACAACTTTACCTTTTAGTTTAAGAGAAAAATTGCTTTTGCTAATTTGCTAATATAGTTGTATACATATAATCACAAATATGCAACTATTCATTATATGTAATGCCAAATTGAGCAGCACTTAAAGATAGTCAAAATATACAGAGACCAAATGGAACAGAATTGAGAGCCCAGAATTAAACCTGTACATATATGGAAAACTAATTTACAGCAAAGGAAATCAGAAAAACAATGGAGAAAAGAAACTCTCTTCAATAAAGGGTATCGAGGAAACCAGACAGCTGCATGCAAAAGAATGAAAGTAGATCACTATCTTATACCATACACAAAAATTAACTCAAAATGTATTGATTAGTTGAATGTAAGACCCAAAACAATGAAATACATGAAAAAAACACAGGCACCATACTTCTGGAAATTGGTCTTAGTAACATTCTTGTGCATCTGACTTCAATAAGAAAAACAGAAACAAAAATAAACATGTGGGACTACATCAAACTAAAAAGTTTCTGCATAGCAAAGGAAACCACCCACAAAACAAAAAGACAACCAACCAAATGGAAGAAGATATTTGCAAATGATAGTTCCAAAAAAGGGTTAATATCCAAAATATATAAAGAACTCATAAAACTCAATAACAAAACTCTAAACAAGTCAGTTAAAAGATGGGTAGAGGATCTGAATAGATATTTTTACAAGGAGGACACAGCCAACAGGCACATGGAAAGATATTCAACATTGTTAATTATTAGGAAAATATGAATCTAAACCACAGTGAGAAGTCACCTCACACCTGTCAGAATGGCTATTATCAAAAAGATAAGAAATAATAAATGTTGGAGAGAATGTGAAAAGGAAGTCTTGTGCTTTGTAGGTGGGATTGTAAATTGTGCAGCCACTATAAAAACAGTATGGAGGTTCCTCAAAAACGTTAAGAATAGAATTATCATATGATATAGCAATTCTGGATATTTATCCAAAGATTGGAAAATCACTAATTTGAAAGATATATGCACTTCTATGTCTGTTGTAGCATCATTTACAACAGCTGAGATATGAAAACAACCTAAGTGTCTATCAATGAATGAATGGACAAAAATGAAATACTATTTAGCCATAAAAAGATGAAATATTGCCTTTTGTGACAACACAGATGAACCTTGATATTATACTAAGTAAAATGTCAGATGGAAAAAGGACAAAAGCTGTATGATTTCACTCATATGTAAAATAAAAAACAAAAAAGAAACATATTAACAAACAAAACAAAAATAAACTCATAGATGTAGACAAAGGGTTGGTAGTTACCGAAGGGGAAAGGGTGTATAAAGAGGGTGAAATGGTATAAGGAATTATATGTATACCAATGGATGGAAACTCGTGTTTTGGTGGTGAGCCCACTACAGTGTATACAGATATTGAACTATAATATTGTATACCTTAAACTTATCTAGTGTTATTAACCAATGTTACCTCAATTACAAAAAAAAATGGTCAAAATATAAATTCTTTAAAAAATGTACTATTTCTGCCCTGCCCAGTGGCACAGTGGAAAGAGTGCAGTCCGGGAGAACCGGGGTCACCAGCTCCACCACTGAGATTCCAGGTTAGAGTCCAGGTCAGGGCACATGTGAGAAACAACCAATGGCACAACTAGGTGGAACAATGAGTTGATACTTCTCCCCGCCTTTAGCTCTCTCTCTCTCTCAAATAAATAAATAGATAAATAATCATAAAAGAATACTTATTTCTTAAAAAAAAAAGTCTTGATTTTCTTCCCAGGTCCTTCATTTATTTGGCCTAATATTTTCATCAAATTGTGCCAGTTTATCTGTAACACACTGCCAGTATATCATTTACATCTGTCCAAAGAAGGATGCTGTCAACTCTTTTGAGTCTACCTGGGTCCAAACACCTCTAATCAAATTAAACTCAGCATGTGCTGTCTGGTTACTTTGCATGCTTGTTAGCCTTTGACAAAAGCTCCCTGGAGGCCGCATCAAAATGTCTTTCAGTCTAGATATTCTCAATAACTGCTCATTTTATGTTACAAGTACATTTATAAGTGTTAATCTTGCTTAGAGAAAATAAATTAGAACATTTATTACAAATTTTCCCAAAGAAAATGAAAAAAGATATGCATCTATAATGAGTTAGTAAGCAGAGTGAGAATGAGACACAGACAATACTTTCTATTCATTAACTTTCCATTTATAATCTAAGATAAAATTTTGTTTTATAAGTCTAATGGGTATTTCTGAACAGCTTGTTATCAGGCACCATATTAACGATTAAAAAAATATTTGATTCACAGTACTAGAGGTCCTAAATGTGAATGCAAATTTCCTTCTTTTAGTGCTAATATTAGTTTTATCTAATAGTTACTAAATCCTGGTAATTGATAGTTCACATAGATCCTGAGACTACTTATTGCCACTCGCTGTGGTTGTGTATTTAATTAAAACAATAATTCCCATGGATAAATAGAAAAGCAAAGCTTAATTCAGAACTAGTTCATATCTAACTTTAAAATTATCTAACTATTAAGATTAATCATGCAAAGAAAATGTTACAATAATCAGTCATTACTTTTTAATTTTTGTTCAACAGTGTAATGAGGGGAACAAATTTTCTGATTATTCAGAGATCCTTAGAAACAGTTCACCTCAAAAGGATTTCCTAGGTAACTAAATGATATTAGCTAGCAATATTGTAATTATATTCTAAATGTCTAATCAGATTAATTCTGAAGTAAATATAGCATTTCTTGTGACTTATGAATTTTAATTAGACAATTAGATTTCTTGAAAAAAAATTTGTTAGACAATATCTGTCAATGTAAAGATTTTGCCTTCATTTTATAAACATGTATTTTAAAAATATTTTTTACTATAAGCAAGGTAGTGTGCAAGATGCTAATCTCATTGAAATGTATCTCTACGTGGGGACTCATTGGGAGTGAGTGGGGGAGAACTATGGAATTTAATGTGATTAACAGCTCTTTCTAAGGCTCCAAGGCTCTACGTATCACACTGATTTCTTAAATGAGTTAGTATCAGATTTTCTTATTTCAATACCCAATTATTTTCTGTTGTGATAAGAGATTTTCTCTTCCAATTTTCTTTATATTTCACATTAACAAGTATAGTTGTCTTAGTTTTACACTTATGACTCACAACAAGGTGGTTCAAAATCTAGGAAGGGGAGCAAAATATGCCACTCCCAAATATATTACTTTGGATTATTGGTTATTTTTAATCAAAGTTACTTAAGGAACAGCAGGTGCAAGGACACCCTGACCCTCCTTAGTCCCCATGAAACCTGTAAATAAATCTCCCATATAAGGGCCTCCTTCCTATGCCAGAAATGTAGAGGCATCCTTATCACCAAAGATAGGGAATTCAGGGCCCAGAAGATTAGATAAACAAGCCTGTTACTTCCTCACTAATTTACTATCCCAAGCACAAACTTCTTTGCCTTATCATTTTTTCCCACAAGTTTCTTTTCTTTGTTTGTTTTTAGTTTTTTGGTTTTTTTTGTTTTTTTCTAAAAGGTTTAAAGCTGCCTTCTCTGAGCCTCATATTTTTGGGGCTTCCATTATCTGTCTTATGCCAATTTAATATTCGACTAACCAAGAAACTTGAAGGGAAGAAAGGAAAAGTTTTTCTCTCTTCAACTGCTTTTTCATTCACTTCCCTTTTCTGCTCTCATTCTTTGTGCCCTCACTTTCTCTGTAAAATCTTTTCTGAGGTCTTCTAATAGAAAGGGCCTCCCCTTTCCACTACAAATGCTCCATGACATTCTCCTATGCCTCTTCATAGGAATCACCACAACTGATCTAGTTTTCTAAATCTTTACACATACGTATATCCCAACTCCTAACTCTGCTATGTTTCTGAGGGCTGGGGTTTTTTGTTTGTTTGTTTGTTTGTTTGTTTTTTGCTGTGACCCTTATTAGACAACCACCCAGTCTTCCAAAACTACCACCTCCACATACTATGAGGGTCCATTCTTAATAAATTCTATTTGTACTTTACTAAAGCTCTGAGAAATTTCAGGTTAAAGTTATTTACATGTATTATTTAGTATGAAATATTTTCATGAAATACCAATGTCCACAATAAATTCAGCAACAATGTCATCATCATGTTCAAAATATTATATCCTCTGAAAGCTGTAGGACCTATAAATTAGAATCTGAAATGAAAAAATGTGATGACATACCAAAGGAAGTGTAACGTTTTATAGGCATAATTAACTTAATAAACATCATTGGTTCCTTTTTGTAAAGCCAGTAGTCGTGGCCACTATCACAGCTGCCTGGCCAATGCAGGTTTGCATTTGATTCGAACAGTAGGTAATGAAACACAGGAGCCACCAACTGGTGAGCCATCAGCTTTAATTCTAGCTTGTACCCGGCGGGCAAGCAAAAACACACACTGGGCTCCAAAACCCACACATTCAGTGCTCACAAAGCTACTGACTTATCCGAGTTTCCTAGAATCAAAGCTTTCTAGCTCACCAGACTTATTCATCTCTGTTTCCCATCTCCTCCTGCACAAACTCTTCCTCAGCACTCTGCCATCTTGGCTGCTTCCTCTCCTCCATGTGGCCTTCCTCTGCTCTACTCTCTAATACCTCAAAAACCAAGAGAGAGATCAAGCTACTGGTCTCCCCACTTTATACCATAGAATCAAAACCTTTAATCCAATTATACAAACAAGGAAGTCTCTATATAATGGGATTCCTCAGGAGAGTGCACCACCCTACATCATCCAATCAGTCAAGGGTGTGGGGAAAAGCTTACTCCTACAACCAAGCCTTAGGCTATAATGACCTGGCCTGCCTACATTACAGACTTTCCCCCACACCCATCCCAAGCATAAGGGCAAATAATATCACCTGGGTGACAGGCTTCCATGTGGGCAACACCATCTTTAACAAAGTGAGCATATTATATTTTATCTGCCCAGCACTTTTGTGAAAAAAGCTTCAAAAATTCCACTGAGAAGTTTGGACACATTTATTTAGTAATGACGTAATGGTTATGGCATATATTCTGACTCGTTGGTACCTGTGGTTATTAAGTATTTGGAATACCGCTCCATGCAGATCAACTATTGCTTCACTGTTAAGTCACAGGGTCTTTTTTCCCACTGTGATGTTTGGGTACACAGGGTGTCCTCAGGTTAAAGCAGTCTCAATATATGATAGTTCAAGTTTACAATGCTCACTCCCATAAAAACTTTAAAAAATTGATATGTGAGTGTTTGGGCTTACACCGTTAGCGTTGTATTTATAGCCTACGTGGATGAGCTAGTTTGGTTGCATGCAGCAGAAGAATACATAGTAAAGTAGCATCCGAGTGAGGGAGCTGGAGTCCCCCAGTATGCTTACCTATGCCATTTTGAACTGTTATAAGCGTAAGTGTTCTGTTTGTGTTGCTGTTTGGTGAGTTTTTGGCTTTTATCATGGGCCCTAAACAAACTCATTTTTTTGTCATTTTTTCTGTTACTACACTATAGTGTACAGTACAGTAAATTTATGTCCTTTCCTTTATCTGTGGCTTAGTTGTGTTTTTATGTTCTAGATTATAATTTTACAACTGTGTTAGGATAGATAAGTGACTTAGGCTAGGGTGGGTCTCAACTTACACCAAAATTCAGTTTATGTCACTGTCATAGAAATGGAACTGTGTCATAACCAGAGGACCCCCTGTATTAATAGACAACATAGAGAAAATGAGTACCCAGCTTTCTTTGTAGGGTTCATTGAGCCAAAGAAGCTTAATGTGGATGCTAAGACCAAGAGGAATTTTATGAAAAAATGATCAATTGAACAAACAGAAAGAGCACTCAAGATAATATGCTCACAGATGAAGTTGAGCTTTGTGTGTATTCTGATAAAATCAAAGTTGGGGAATATATTTGTTTCAAGTCCATTATGTTCTTTCACATAATTGAATCTCACTACTTTAAAAGAGTAGTTCTGAAATGTTTTATTTCCTTTCAATTATTGTATAAAAAAGTAAAATAAAGTTGTATAGCAGTCCCTCGTTTGATAAAAGTTGCACATATACTATTATTAAAACGTTTACAAACTTTATATTTCATAATGATAAATTATTTGAATTGTAAATGAAACCTCTCTACCACTGATTGCTTTATTTTTAGGAAAATAGGTATTAAAACAGACATCTAATATAATTTGGTGGTACTTTAGTCTTAAAAAACTTAATATCAAGATAGTTTCATGATCTATGAATTTATACTTTAAAAGTAAGTTTTGGTTATAATACTTTCTACTTATTTTCATGATCATAGATCCATTCAAAAATATCAATAACAATAGACCTTATTAGGCCTTTGCACTATAATAGGAAATCGAACAGCAAAAAATCTTTGTCTTCATTGACTTTTGTTCTTCAGAGGAGTGGAGAATATAAATCAAAACAAAAGGAGATTAATATAGTAGCCAGATACATGTTCTGATAAAAGTAAAGACAAGGAGGAGAAGGAGAAGGGTGGTGGGGTGGGAAGGGGTGAGACAACAACTTTAAACAGAGGAGGACTCACTGAAAAGGCGGCACTAAGGCTGACTGGAGGGAGGTGACAGAGTAATGCAGGCACACGTCCTCAGCAGAGCAAGTCAGGGAAAAGAAACAGCAGGTACAAAACTCCTGAGATAAGTCTGGTGTGTTTTCAGAGCACCTGGATACCAGTTAGGCTGGATATACATCGAGTGAGTAGGGAGGAGAGGAACAGAAGGTGAAATTGGAGTAGAGCAGCTTTGCAGGGTATGCTGTGGTCTGTAGCATTCTAATATGGGCTCTGAACAGAGAATCTGCATGTATTCCAAGACACCTAACAGGATTGCTCTGTGACAGGGAGAGAATCAATCTACAGAGGCAAGGTGCAAGCAAAAATGAAAATGGGCTATTGCAATGATCCATGGGAAACAGGATGTCTTTTCATATTGGTGCCAAGTGAGCATAATTGTCATAGATGATGACATACTATAGTTGATTTTTCACACAACAGCATGAGGGATCATTTTTTTCTTTGGCTAACTTTTGGAAACTTTTATTTTTTCTCAATGTGCAAAATAAGAGCGTAGTTTTCTGTTTTGACTTATTTCAAAATAATTGCTTTATTTTTTAAAAAAACATAACCAATAATGGGTGTCATAGTGAACTACTGAATTACTTAAAAAACAAAAAACAAAAACCCCCCAAAACAAGACTAAAGAATAGGCCATTTATATACAAAAAGATGCACTTCTGGGCAAGCATCTAGGTTAGTAGTTTTTAACCAGTGGTTTGTAGACAGGTGCTGGACTGTCAGAAATTTTGAGTTGGGCCACAGAAGAGTTAACCACCCTGATGCTGTATGAAGATTATAGTCAACTATTCTGTGGACCAGCCCAAAACTTCTGGCAGACTGGCGGTTGAAAACCACTGTTCTAGATGACACCTATTTTCACTTGGATGGGCAAAGCATGAATGGGGTGGCAGTAGTGTCATTATAACATTTTCATTTAATTATACCACAGAGTTTTTTTCTGTCTTCATTCTTTATCTTTAGGAAACATTTATAATTATTTTATTGTTTGTTTAAAAAATATATAGGGCCAACACACAGTCTACCATTAATGGAGTTCATTTTGTGTCCTTTTCACAGTTTCTGCACACTTCTGAAAGTTTTTGTTTTTCCTTTATAGAAATGGTGTGAGAGGGTCAGAGTATAAGCTACCCTTCCTGTCTTCAAACTTATCTCACACTAAATTATTTCATAGTGCAGCTTCACGTTACAATATTGAGTCCCTAAGCTGAAAGCATCTGTTTTACTGCTTTTATGGTTGTTATAACCCTTGGCTAATTCATCTTTTGGCTTTACATCTGACCATCATAATAATATGGATAAAAATTTATTCTTGTAGCATCTTATTCTTGTTCTTTCAGGGCATCTCTAGCTTGAAAAGGGGCACTTTAGAACAATGGTTCTCAACCAAGGCAATTTTGTGTCCAAAGGACATTTTTGATTATCACTTTAAGGGAGGACTCTGGAAACTGGTGGCTAGGAATTCTGCCAAACATTCCAGAGGGCATTGGGCAGCTCCCTTTGACACAGAATTACCTAGTCCCAAGTGTCAGTAGTAGTGAGATTGCAAACCCCTGCTGTAGATAAACAGGTTAGAAGCACTTGAATATGGTGGATGGCATTCCAAGCAGTTACAACTTTTCATCAGATTGAAGAAGTCAAACTGTACAGATTGGTCCTTCTTAGACAGAGTGAGTGTATGCTCCTCTATGTGGGCATTTCCATACAGTGGTCGGCAAACTCATTAGTCAACAGAGCCAAATATCAACAGTACAATGATTAAAATTTCTTTTGAGAGCCAAGTTTTTTAAACTTAAACTATATAGGTAGGTACATTCCTTACTGAGGTAGCACCCGCACGTGGTATTTTGTGAAAGAGCCACACTCAAGGGCCAAAGAGCCGCATGTGGCTCACGAGCCTCAGTTTGCCGACCAGGACCATAGAGTAACTCAAGCAGCAGTTCAGGACCTGCCATACTAGTTCAGGACACTGCTTTTGGGTTTAATGAAACACAAAGAGCTAGAAAAGCACTTTTAATAAAATACTAACTAGATTTTACACATTGTAATTGAGGGATAAGAGGGAGACAGCATTGCTCCCAGATTTAAAAAAATATTTCCCCACTTATTCAATTAATTTTTTTCATAACCAGAGTGATGATGATACATGTCTTTCCTGGACTGAGGATTTAAGCTCCAATGCATGATGAAGAAAATTCAGAGATTACAGCCTATCCTTTTTTTATTTCCTTCCAGTTGATCAAACACACATCTGAAGACTACAAATTGCATTAACAACAACAAACTATCAGGAACAATTCTTCAAAGGCTATTTATCAAATGTGTAAATGTTACAGGGCAGAAATATTACCTTATTTCATCAATTCTTAGCTACACTTTTTAACCTTTCCGAAATAAGGTTTATCTTACAATGCAATGTATTGTGCAATCACTGTCAACCAGGTAGCAGTTATGCTCCAGTTATGTGAAAGTCTTCTGATAAGATAAAAAAGTTACCATCAGTGTAGCCTTCATTCGATAAAATAAAGGAAGTTCCCAGAAGTCTGCAAACAGAGACTAGCCAACATCTTCTAGCCACAGTGAGACTCACATGCATAATGAAAGGAAGATCCAGACCTTTGCAAGTTATGTTTTGAAAGCTTTTTCATAGATATTAATTCATACAATCTCTTCATGCATTTATTTTTGAAATAGTAAGCAAGCAATTAGAATATGGAAGCTGCTCAGGCCTCTGAGATTTGGAAAGCTGAATCATAGTAATAGAATCTTCTCTCAAGATACCTTTGGAATCATAGAGAACAGCAAGCTTGTTCCTTCTACGGAATCTCCCTTGAAGGTACCTGAAATGCACAAATGCTCTTTCCTGATCTGCTGAACTGTTTCTAGTCCCTTATAGCTCAGGCCAGGTATACACCGCAGTACCTGTCATCATTCGCATTTCCACCCAGTAAGGAACCACACAGGTAGGAGAGAGGACAAAAGAATGACTAGAGGCAGTTTTCGGGGTTTGCTTCTTTGTTATTATGACTTAGGAACAGCTTATGGACAAAGAAATCTGAAAAAGCTCAAGTGACACAATCCATTTATCAAATATGCTGCATACACTTCAAGTTTTCTCGCCAACGACCACTGCTATGTTTATGAAGTGTCACTCTGTTTACAAATCTGGAGTTAGGCCAATGATATGTAGGAGAGGGGTATTGTGAAAGAGTCAAGGGTTCTTTCCAGGAAATAACCTTCTTGAGGAAGGCCGGACTTAATGCAATACAGACTCCCTGAAACGGAACTAAAATTGGAGTTGGGTTCCATTCCATTCTGGATTTGGTGAACCATCACTACTATTTGTTATTCACTAGCATGAGTAAGGTTCTGATTCCAGGAAGGGAGTGATATATTTTGTCCCTTGTAGGAAGAAGGGAAGAGATATTCTCTCTCTCTCTCTCTCTCCTTCTATTTCTCTCTCTGAAATGCCCTAGGACTCACTTATTAGTTATGTGGTAGTGATATTAACTCCTTAGTGTAACCCTGCAAGAGTCCTCTTATAAAAAATCTACATCAGACTACAGAAATACTTTACAACTGGAGTGGACAAAATTATCTTTTCAGAAATGCTTTTCTGGCTTTATCAAAGACCGATAATGGAGCAAGAACAGGTACCCAGCATAAGACAGGCTTTTTATTTGTAACACTGCCCACAATCCACTGAAAGCGTTATTTTACTTTATAATTTTTTCCCTACATCTGTATGATTTATGCAAAGATCTGAGGATCTAAGGCTATCTAGGCAGTGTTGAAGAAATAATAAGTAAAATCAATATTCCATAATGAGGCAGAAGAGCATTTCTAATATGCATAGTGTCAGTTTTTAAAGTTTCCCTTACAGTTTATTTAATAAGATAAAATTTCAATGCTTTTATTTAGTAAAATTTCAGTATTGAAATTTTTGTCTGATCAGTCCCTTGTCAAAAGGCTTCTGTCTATCATCTATCTATCTATCTATCTATCTATCTATCTATCTATCTATCTATCTATCTATCTATCTATCATCTATCTATCGGTAGACAGATAGATATATTTAACTACCCAGTAGTATTTGCATTGTAACTTTGACCCCAAAAGCAGAACAACTGTGTAAAAAAGGTCCAAAATTAAAATATGAAAAAAACTACCAACAAATATATATGGAACTAACCCAGTATGCTTTTTATAATTAAAGCTTTTATACTATTTCCACAATTTCAACCCTTTGGATATATTTCTTGTCTCCATCTCTGATTTGAGTCCTTTGTTCTTCCAAATTGCAATCAAGTTCTAAATTATGGGATTATAGAGTTTTCAAAATGAAACTTAATGAGCCATTGATTAGTAGTAGTAAAAATAACTAAAATAAAAAAATGGTAAGTGACTCATATTTATATCTACAACTCTGAGAGAAAATTTGGAAAACTAGTTTGAAAAGAGAAAAGTGAATTAGAATTTTTTGTTTCTTGATGAACAGTTTTATAATATTATCATATATTCTTAGAGTTGGGGAGAACTTTCAAGATCATTTAGTTCAAACTCTAACAACATGCATGAATCTATATAGCATCCAATGACAGCAGCCATTCAGATTTTATTTAAGTGGCTCAAATCTCCTATATACCACCTTGGGGATGGTTTGCTTCATACTTCATAGAAGTAAACAGATATCAAACAAGAATGCCTTATCTTCCTATGATGAAACAGATCAATCTATTCATACACTTTGCCAATGATGTGCTAGTAAACAATCAGTAGTCTATGAAAAATAAAAGCCTTGATTTGTATCATTTGCTGATGACAGGTACTCTGACAGTCGATCTGGTAATATACATACATAATCTGCTTTTTAAAAATTTTTATTAAATTCATTGGATGACATTGGTTAATAAAACTACACAGGTTTCAGGTGTGCACTTCTATAATACATCATCTATTCCCCCTCTCCCTCCTCCACTCTCTTTCCCTCCTGTAATCCCCACACTGTTGTCTGTGTCTATGCATTTTATTTTCTTTAGTAATCACTTCTTCACCTTTTTCACCAAGGCCCCCAACTCCCATTCCTCCTGACAGCGGTCAGTTAGTTTTCTGTTCTATGAGTCTGTTTCTATTTCGTTTGTTAGTTTACTTTGTTTGGAATCTGTTTTCATGAGCAAACAGTCCTTCCCTTTTATTACTTTGATGAGGTTGTTCTGTCCAAGACTAAGTCGTCAACTTGAGATCTAAATCCAGTCCACTCTCACTTTCTCAGAATTTCACTCACAGTTAAACTTCCTCTCTCCTAAATAATCAATTTATTCATTTCTGGAGGAAATTTTCTACCAGCATCTTTCACAACATGTACGATGACAGCATTCTCTTTCTATTCCTTCAATACCACTCACTACTGGTTCATAGTTTTTCTTGTATATTTAAATTTTCCATTGTATTTATATTGTGTCTCCCTAAATTAGAATGGAAGCTTTGAAATTTCAGAAGCTTTTTTCTTTTTTGTTTTGCTCACAGCCTTAACTCCAGAACCTACAAGATTTCTAGGCACATAGTACATTCTCAACCAATAGTTACTAGTTTATGTAAACAATAGGAAATTTCGTAGTACAGCCTTTTGTTTCTGAGAGCAAGTTAGATATTTCTTCTTTACATTGGTGGGAATAAGCTTCCTTCTAATTCTATCTGTTGGGTTTAGATATGCCCTGATTATTAAGACAAATTAATAGAGTTTGTGTGGTGGCTCTCTAAAGAGTAGGGAAAGGCTAGTGTATGCATGGATCATCAGAACACTTTAACCAATTAGTTGAGGTTATCATATCAGTTTGAAAGTAATAAACAAATGCTTACTTATTATTTTTTAATTAAATTTTATTGGGTTATACTGTTTAACATAAGTCTTATAAAAATATACATTAATTTGATTGATGTTTATTGGTAAATGTCCTGATCATTACTGTTTAGAAAGGGTTCAAAAAAATCTTATCACCTGTTTCTTGGTTATAACTCTTCTTTTTTTTTTTTTTTTTTGACAAAGAAAGTCAGAGAGAAGGACAGATAGGGACAGACAGGAAGGAAGAGAGATGAGAAACATCAATTCTTTATTGCAGCTCTTTAGTTGTTCAGTGATTGCTTTCTCATATGTGCCTTGATGGGGGGAAGGCTTACAACAGAGTGAATGACCCCCTGCTCAAGCCTGCAACCTTGGACTTAAGCTAGCAACCTTGGGCTTCAAGCCAGAGACCTTCAGGCTCAACTCAGTCACCATAGGGCCATGTCTATGATCCCATGCTCAAGCCAGTGACCCTTCGCTCAAGCTGGTGAGCCTGTGTTCAAGCCGGCAATTTTAGGATTTCGAACCTGGATCCTCTGTGTCCCAGTTTGATGTTCCATCCACTGCACCACCACCTGGTCAGGCTAATTCTTGGCAAATGAATTATGAGATATTTGTCCAAATTTAATGTCATATGTTTTGACACTAGAAACTACATTTAACTGATAAAATTTTATATGAATTTCAAGCAGATGGTCTTTCTTAAGCATTTCAGTGACAGAGGACACATAACTCATCAGTATGAACCCTGCTCCCTTCTTGCTGTGGGCACACACTGGCTTGCATCTTTCCGCATTGACACTCTCCTTCTCAGCTGCTTAGACTTCCATGTCCCAACAACCCCCTCAACTATTAGTAACCCTTTCAATTTCTTCCCTGGACTCCCTGCTTTTTTCCTCTATACACTCTCCCCGGTTAATTTCAGCCAGTCTGAGGTTTCGATGACCAAAAGCTGACAACTCCCCAGATCTTATTCTCCTGCCCAAATATCTCTCTGAGGCTTCAAAATTTACAAATTCAAATGTCCACCAGACATCTCCATTTGAATATTCCACAGATACCTGAAAAGAACAGTTACCAAAATGAACACATCTTTCTCCACTTGCCACTGAGCACATTTCTATGTGCCAACACCGCCTGTCTCAGAGAACACTAACCCCCACCATCCAGCTGAGAAAAACTTTTCTTCCTAATTACAGACCTTTATCACACTCTTTCTGAGCAGCCTATTTCCTTGCTATCTTCCTCACTAGAGGATGAACTCTACCTTCTTCATTGTAGTATCTCGAGCACCCAGCATTCTATTTAAATATGGGCTCTCAGTAAGTATTTATGGAAACCTGCTTTTCTCTAAGGTTTTAGAATAAAAGTCTATGGATCCTTTTAGGCTTCCACCCTTCTCCAAATCCAGACACTATATCTATAAGGGAAGTACCCAAATTGAGTATTTATTAAGTGAATGTGGTCAAATTCTGTATAGATTACACTATAACTGTAATCAGTATTCTATTTGCTGCACCAACAATAAAGTTTAGGATGCCTAACCAGCATAAGTCGTAACTTTCAAATATGCCAACTCAATGTCTGCGGCCTTGTCATTACTCTCACTTTTGATGTCTTTTTATTTCCAATTGCATACTTGACGCATAAGCCACTGAAGCACAGTTCTTTTTCCTTAATATCATAATGGTTTAAAGTTAGATTCCTTAGAGTTTTAAGGGAAATGCATATAGAAGGGAGTTGAAAAGTGAATACTTTACAAGAAAATTCAACTCTGCCAAGTACAATGAAAAATAAAAAAGTCAGACCCTGAAAATTTATTTACTCAACAATGAGTTTTATGCTCTAATTTGTTCTTGTTACTTTGCTTGTTTTTGCCCTTTGTCATAAAGTCTCTGTGGAGTTACCGTTTGATTATACCCAAGTGATGAGCCACCTGTAAGACCTAAGAATGACTAATTTCCTAAGTTGAAACTGGGCTCCATAGCCTGGGGAGAGTGGGAGGACACCATTTGAATAGGAAAATATGGGCAGGAGCAAGAAAAATAAGTGGGTTTTAGTTTGCAGACCTCTACTGTTTTATGAAGCCTAACATTCAGTCCTCATATCAATCTATAATAGAGATGTGCGGAGGATGGGACCAGAGCCTGACAGCAGGCTTGGCTGAGTGTACTAGGCTGTCTAATATTTAAACTAATGTGTGACTCCCTATCTGTGTTTTCCAGGAAAGAGAAGCTCCAGAGTGGCTGGACAAGTGTCAGGGATACTTTAACTCTTTCTAAATTGAGTTCTATATGTGTATGATTGAAAATGTTAGTGCTATGTCAGCATAGATATTTATACATTCAGGCATTTTCATCAGTTTTCTGACATTTGATAAGATATTTAATTTTTTTGGAGTGACTAACTCACAAGCCTACATTGCCAATTTTCACAACTACTACACAATATAAAATCAGTTCTAACAACAGCTTTGACAGGATTTAATAAAGCACACAAAGAAAACATGTAATTTACACAGGTTGATTTACACATATGTATAACTGAGAAATAAACTTGGAAGTCGTTGGCCTCCCATCTGTACCACACAGCAAAAAATGGAGAAAAATAATTTACCAACTGTCAATAAATAATTATAAATATATTCTCATGTTCTCATCCGAAAATAAAATTTCCAAAGCCCAAAATATTCTTCTGAGCTCCCTTATTAGGGTGGTATTTTGTTTCCATGTGATTCCATAATTTCTATATGTCTATTACAATTTGTTGAATTTTCTGGGCCTAAGTTATTATTTTTTTAATACTGCATAATCAAATTTAGTGTTATTTGCGGTTGAGAAATAAAAGACAGTGATTTGGTCAGGTCAATGGAATATTTCTTCAGTTTTACTTTTTCTCTGTATCCTTGAGTGATCCCCTTCTTCCATTCAGTTTGTATTTTCTACTCTACTGAGTTATATTATGGAATCACAATATACACCAGCCTGCCTCAGACTTGAATGTTGATGCTAGATACAGAGCTAAGTAATCTTATTAATCTTGCTTGTTTTGAGCTCCAACATAAAAATAAACGTATCTATTCATTTTGCAAGCATTCAGGCAGGATTTGTGTATTTCATTGAGGATGATAAAAGAATAATTTAGAATTAAGTAGGTTTGAATAAGGTATTAGTATAATTCTCTAGATAAGAAGTATACTTTCAGATTTATATGACATAATACTGTTTCCAAGACTATTAAAGTTCACACTTCCAACTTCTTCCTGGGCTCGGAGAGGTGGGAAGAGAAAGACTGAAAAAGATCTCACAGGATACACCTGTGAGTTCAGCCTGAACAGCCAGCATCACAGCTTGTCAATAGAGCAGAAATTGGTAATAAGGAGCTATATAGTTGTCCTTCTTTGCTCCACTTGATGAGGTTAATATAGCTAGTATTGTTCTTAAGACTATCCTAAATGCCATGAAGTCTAAGTGTGCTATGAGTATTAATTCATTTAATTCACACAAAAATCCTATAACAAGTACTATTATTAATTTCATTTTATGGAAGGGGAAACAGAGGCACAAAACGTGACACATCTAGGATCACATAACTACAATAATAAGTGCTGAAGCCAGGATGTCAACCGACCAGTCTGATCGCAGAGGCCACACAAACTGCACACTCTACTGTGTGTGGATACTTCTCATTTTAACAGCCCAGGATGATAACTCATAAGCCCCCCAAAAGCATAGTGGGACTCTGGATAGCTGGGAGTGGGGACAAACTGGGCAAAGAGGGAGCCAAGTAATTATCTCCCACCTGGTCAATGGCAGCAGTGGCATACATGAATTTTGGCTAGTGAAATAGTTTTGATACTTTAATTTCTGTGATTTCAAGGAGACTCCAGCACAGGCTGGGTGCAAACAATGCTCAGAAAATACCTATTAGGAGGGAGGGAGAGTCTGCTGTTCTTCTCGTACATGACCTGGAGGAGTATGTCAGAGCATGGAGAGGGAAGCTGGGCCTGCTGATCTCTGAAGCTCTTGCATTTTGGAGGTTCGATTATTCTGTGATTCCAAGGAGGTATTTCTGCCCTTCCTACAGTTTCTATCTTTTAATGTTGGCAGCTGGAATTAGATTCGGGGTGCTAGAGTGAAGATACTTATTAAAAAATAATTAACAGTGAGATCATCACAAATGAGGCTAGTTCTTAACAAAAGAATATGTGGAATTTACCGTGTTTTAAAACTGCCATATAAACGCCTGAAGACTAAAATTAGAAACAGTGAATAGGAGATGAGGCACAACTGTTAATGTCCACTTTGGCCACTAACAGGCCACAGTTGGGTAGCTATCTGTGTTTTGAAATCTATGTTTTTTAGACCTTCTTGTATTAAATGCTTTCAGAACATAAATGCACAGTCACAATTAAATAACTGCATTTAATTTTGAAGCACAAAGGGAAGTATTCCTCAACTTTTACTATTATTAGCATACATACACACACACACACACACACACACACACACACCCTTCAATAAAAGGAAAGGTATTCTTCACAAATCCTTAGCATGTGTAGACACACAGCTAGCTATTAGTGAAGGTGAGGTGGTTTCCCACTTTCTACACACAGAT
This sequence comes from Rhynchonycteris naso, assembly GCA_037038555.1. Classification (NCBI taxonomy): domain Eukaryota; kingdom Metazoa; phylum Chordata; class Mammalia; order Chiroptera; family Emballonuridae; genus Rhynchonycteris; species Rhynchonycteris naso. The sequence goes on from CM072997.1 coordinate 67,427,846, forward strand.
ACACATAAAATTCTTTATTTTTCTTGTGGTTTAAGTTTTCAAGTCAAACATGAATGAAAATGTAAAACAAAGTGATAAAAAAAGGTGTTGGGCAAATGAGTTTGTAAAACTTGTGTTTTTTGAGTTTGCTCACTTTTATTGTTAAAAAATGGCACTGGGCAGCCATGTGTGTGCTTACCCTCAGAGCAGGGCAGTTGATTGCAAATTGTGGATTGCATTCCTGCTTGGGAGGGGCTGTTGTTTTGCTAATGTTTGCTGGAGGAGGGATCTTTGTGGACCCAACCAGTTTTTTTTTTCTTTTTTTTTTACAAGGACAGAGAGAGAGAGTCAGAGAGAGGGATAGATAGGGACAGACAGACAGAAGAGGAGAGAGGTGAGAAGCATCAATCATTAGTTTTTCGTTGCCATCGCAACACCTTAGTTGATCATTGATTGCTTTCTCACCTGTGCCTTGACCGCAGGCCTTCAGCAGACCGAGTCACCCCTTGCTGGAGCCAGCGACCTTGGGTCCAAGCTGGTGAGCTTTTGCTCAAGCCAGATGGGCCCGCGCTCAAGCTGGCAAGCTCGGGGTTTTGAATCTGGGTTTTTCGCATCCCAGTCCAACGCCCTATCCACTGCACCACTGCCTGGTCAGGCGACCCAACCAGTTTTGAAGAGAGAGCTAGAGAATTCAGAGTGCTGAAGAAGAAGCCAGTTTGGCAGAAAGAGAAGAAGGGAAAGCAAATGGGAAACCAGAGCTGAGGGGCTTTGGGAACTCTGCTGAGGCTGGTTGGAGCCTTTGATTCCAGAAGGAACTAGAGAAGATTCTCTGGGTTGTGGAACTGGAGATTTGTGTTAGGGCTTTGCGAGCCCTGAATGAGGGCGAAGCGGTCTTCTTGTATGTTTGCTCGTCTGCCAATATGAGACTTTAATAAACAAAATGGTTCATCATTTTTTGGCTCCACTGTTTCTTTACCGTTTGTCCGAATCCAATGTAAACCTGCAAGGCCATGACTGTGGTGGCTACTGGCCCTGTAAGAGGTATACATATAATTAAGTATCATTGAGTACCTACTTTATATAAAAACTATGACAGCCTGACCTGTGGTGGCGCAGTGGATAAAGTGTCGACCTGGGAACACTGAGGTCGCCAGTTCAAAACCCTGCACTGGTCTGGTCAAGGCACATATGGGAGTTGATGCTTCTAGCTCCTCCCCCCTTTCTCTCTCTCTCTCTCTTTCTCTCTCTGTGTCTCCTCTCTAAAATAAATAAATTAAAAAAAAAACAAAACTATGACAGTCACTGGGGACAAAGATGAATGAGATATGGGTCTGACCCCAAAGAACATCTGGTATCAAGGGGATAAATGTAGGAGAGGTGAGGTAGACAGGTGAATATATAACTATAGTTGACCCTTGAACAACACAGATGTTAGGGGTACCAAAGCCTGCACAGTCAGAAATCCAGACATAAATTTTGACTCCCCAGAACTTAACTACTTATTGCCTACTCTTGACCACAAGGCTTATTGATAAGATAAATGATTAATTAATGCATATTTTGTATGTTATATATGTTAGGTACTGTATTCTTACCACAAAGTAAGCTAGAGGATAGAAAATTTTATTAAGAAAATCATAAGGAAGAGAATATATTTATAGTATATGTATTTATTGAAAACAGTCTGTGTATTAGTGGACCCTCACAGTTCAAACCTGTGTTCAAGAACCAGCTGTAATATATAATAAGAGCATCATCAGGTGTACCACATTTAGGCACAAATAAGCCATTTCAAAGGCATCTGTAAGGCAGGCATCCTCATCTGACACCTTAACAGCAAAAGATATGTTAGAACTTTAAGAAGATTATCAAGAGATTCATGTGAAGATTGAGTATACACTTCAAAATAAAAATAGCTGCCATTTATTGAATGACTAATTTATATTCACTTCTTCCAAATTTCACAATCTTGTAAACTTGTTTTTCAGGCAAAAATTTCTAAGTTCCAGAGAGATTCAGTGACTTTCACAATGTCACAGCAGGATAGGAACAGGGCTAGAATTCAATCCTCGCTCTAGCCACAATTCCACACCACTAAAGCAAGAACAAGATCAGGCCTTGGCTCTGCTGATCCTCCCTCCTTTCTGTAGCCAGGGCCACTCTTTTCCCAGGCTGTGTCCCCATTTCTGCACTCTGAGTTAGTGATAGATTATCTCACCCTTAGCTGCTGAGATTAGGCTGAGTATTCACCTCTATCAGTGACTTCAAAGTTTTGCTTCCTCCCAATATGCTCAGCAAAATGTTGGCTTCCTGTTTTCCTTGTTAACCCCTGGTGTGACTCTTGTTGGTTTAGATGACCCTACAGCATTTGTCTATTGTGAGCATTCAGCATTTTCTGCCAGATCAGTGGTGTGGGGCATGCAGGGGCAAAGGGAAGGGATTTATTCTAATCCCTTTGGCAAGAAGAATTGCTTCTTTGTCAAGGTTAGAGTTGCAAACAGATGCCCCTTTGTACAGTGTCATGATTATTTCCTGGGTAACCCATTAAATGTTTCCCAGGCAGCAGAAACTCTGGTTCATTGCTGAATTATCATTTAAGTTTCACTAGTATGTGAGCCTTCAACTGTTTTTGTTCTACTGCACTATTGAACTCTGCACATGATGAAAACAGTATTTTCATGAACTGGATTTCTGTCAAAAGGAATTGTGATTTGACTCTTCAACAAAACATGTATGTTTTGTTCATACTGTGTACTTGAACTCCAATGTAACACATGTGTCACACATTGGTGTTTGATAAATGTTTATTAAATAAATGAACTTAGAGAAGCAGATGGTATATATGTATGTGTTTTTGTGTGTGTGTCAGCAGATTGCTCTTTCCCCCTGAATGGAGAAGCATTAATTATCTAGGCTGACTGCAAAGACTAAAAAATAATTTTGGTTATTCAGATTATAAGAGGTAATGGATATTCAAGAAAAGAAGTAAATATGCAGGTTAGATCAGAAGACATTTTGGGGTATAGGTGTATGGCCAGTAGTCATGGCCATCATGGCTGTCATGGCCAGACACATGCAGGTTCACGTTAGATTTGGTCAGATGGTAGAGAAACTGTGAAGCCAAAAACTGGTGACCCATACCTTTATTCTAGCCTTATACCTGGCTGGCAAGTAAACACAAACACACAGGGCTCCAAAACCCACTCATTCAGCACTCACAAAGTTATTGACACATCTGGGTTTTCCTAGAATCAAAGGCCCCCACCAGTCTTATTCACCTCTGATTCTTTATCTGCTTCTCTCTGCATAAACTCTGCAAAAACATGGCTTTTCTTTCAGCACCCTGCCATCTTAGTATCTTTTGGAAAAAATTGTGACCTTCTTCCTCCTTCTTCTCTTAAAAGTTTTAGTCATGAAAACCCCTCCTCCAGCACACATTAGCATAACAAAGCCCTTTCCCAAGCAGGAGGTTAATTAGCAGTTTCACCTGGGCAGTGCCATTCACGTGGGCAGTAGCCATTTTTAACAATAAAAGTGAGCAAATCCCCAAAATACAGATTTCACATACTTATTTGCCCAACTGTAGGTAACACTGTTGTGACTAAATTTTACCTTCTTTCAGAGCAACTAATAATCACAGATAAAGTGGCTCTTTCCTCTTTCCCTTCCCCCCTCTCTCTCACACATACATCTTTTCTGTTCTTCTAGAGATATACTTAGACATGCATATAAAGCTGATATATAGTTTCTCGGTAAAGCAACATGACAAGAGAAGGACTGGAACGACTGTATTCTAAGTTTCCTAACAAAAGTCTACTGCATAAAATACTAAGAGTATGTTTCTAATTTACAATCTCAGGAACAATTCACCTTTCTGGAAAAAATGTAGAACTAGAAAAGACTTTGAGAGGTCAAACCTAATACCTGATTTCAATAGGAATTTTGTTTCAAAGCATGAGAAATGTATAATGAAGGGCCACTTATTATATGGAAGCTAGAGATATTTTCTTGTCTCAGCTTTGGTGAAAAAAAGTAGCTTAATGTATTTTCATTTATATTTCATTTCAAAGAGGGAACATTTTTTTTTTTGACAGAGACAGAGAATCAGAGAGGGACAGAAAGAGACAGACAGGAAGGAAGAGAGATGAGAACCATCAATTCTTCGTTGCAGCTCCTTAATTGTTCAGTGATTACTTTCTTATATGTGCCTTGACCTGGAATCTACAGCAGAGTGAGTGACCCCTTGCTCAAGCCAGTGACCTTGGGGTCATGTCTGTAATCCCACACTCAAGCCAGTGACCCCTTGCTCAAGCTGGTGAGCCCATGCTTAAGCCGGATGAGAACCATGCTCAAGCTGATGACCTCAGGGTTTCGAACCTGGGTCCTCCACATCCCAGTTCGATGCTCTATCTACTGCACCACCACCTGGTCAGGTGGAACATCTTTCTTCTGACTTTCAGCTTTATTTAACATCTGAAAATATAAGAAAACATAAAATAGAGATTAAAGAAAGTAAGAGATCCAAGAAATATGGAAACTACCAAATTGGCTTACGCAAAAATAGAAAATCTGAACAGATCTACGACAAGAGAATATAACAATAATCAAAACTGCCCCAAAAGGAAAGCCTAGGACCAGATGTCTTCACAGGTGAATACAAGAGGAATGTATAACTTAGTGTGGGATAAAGATGGGTGGGAATACAATACTTCATATGGTCAGTGAGATTTATAGTGTTGCTTAAGAAATGGGTAAGAACTGATTACAGATGGGATGGGTAGAGACAGCACCTGGCAGCAAGGAACAAGTGAGATGGACATGGCAGGGATTATAGATGAGACAGTAAGAACTTTGTTAAGTGTAATAGTTTATGTTGTATAGGAAAAGAAATTTAAATGCAATTGTAGCCTAGGACCTGACAAATGAAGTCCTTAAATGCTGATGTATGACATGTTTGGACATTATCCTACATGCAGATGGGGTCCATTAGGGAATTTTGAACAAAGCTATAATATCTAAAAGAAGAATTTTAGAAGTTAAACATAATTGTGTTCAGGATGAATTGAAAATATGGGAGATCATAATAGGAAGATGACTGGGTAGAAAGTTATTTCAAAAATTTTTTTTTAGATTTTATTTATTGATTCTTAGAAAGTGAGGGGGAGAGAGAGAGAAGCAAGAAGCATCAACTCATAGTAGTTGCTTCCTATATGTGCCTTGATTTGGCAAACCCAGGGTTTTAAGCCAGTGACCTCAGCATTCTAGGTTGACACTCAATCTACTGCACCAGCTCAGGACTGGCAGGGTAGGAAGTTTTGTTGATAATCCAGAAAAAATTATCATGGGGCTAGGATAATTACCCTGAGATGGAAAGAAAAGATATATGGACATGAAACTTAGTGGCCAATAACTAATAAGAGATTTATCAGACTGAAAAGTTCTTAGATAATTCCAAGGTTTGTAAGATGAAAAACTAGAAGTGAAGAAGGACCAGATTTGGTACATGAACAATTGGACATTCTTCATTTGAGATCCAGGAGCATTTCAGGGTGGAGATTTCCTATAGATGTTCTGTCAAACACCCAGGACAGAAAGTGCAGGGAGAAACCAGCCAGGAGATACAGATTTGAAAGTCATTGTTTGACTACTTTCAGTATTCTCTCAAGGGGTTTCAACTTTTGTAGACACTCTGAATAAATAATTTAACTAGTGCATGCTATTATTATTTAATGGAGGAATTCTTTACCTTTCCTTTTGCATTTGTGTATTCCAACTAGAATGATGAAAACAAAAACAAAAACAAAAACAAAACCCAGACTTGCTATCAAACACAGAGGAGTGCAGCCACAGAGTCCCACCCAGCGAGTAAGCTGCTGCTTCTCCCAAAGGGTTCTGCTCCTGGGCTTCCCTTTTGTCCTGTTCATGCTCAGCTCAGTTTTGAAGATCTGGGAGGAATCTTGTGTGTAAGGTGGTGCTTGGTGGTTAAAGAAATACAGCCAAGTAAGAATTGTAACCTCGATGTATGTTGAATATTTTGGAAAATGTGTGTGTATGAGGTCTCTATGAGACTCATCATGTAACCCACGAGGGATGCGTTTGTGGGAAAGGAATGTTGCCACTTTATCTCTGAGATGTGTAATGAATGCAGTTGGGGAGGTTCATGGCCAGTTGTAAGCTTGCCCATCTGGAAGGGTTTGGAGAAAAATGTGTTCTAACAAAGGTAGTTTTTCAGTAGAGAAGGTGAGAAGAGGACACTGAGTGTCACAGACAAACACAGTAGGACAAACTAAACCAAGACAAATGAACTTTGCACTTAGCCTTCAAAGACAATATTTATGGAACAGTCCTCAAGACCCAGGAACATACCGAAGGCCAGGACTGCTCATGAGCATGTCCTCTGTGTCACAGGACCTTACATAAGTCCTGGCACACAGAAAGTTCTCTATTTTATTGAATAAAAAAGAAAATGAACAAACCAATTCATCAGTAAAAATAGTTGAGAGTAGAGAACAGAAAAGCTGAGAGTGGAAAAGTAAACATTTAACAAATATATTTGCTAAAGAAATAAACAGATGAATTAAACAAATAAGGACCCAGCAGCACAAAGATGTCTATTGATTGAATCAAGAGAAGACCAACAAATCAAACTTTTAAATAAGATCTTATAAATGATGCAAAAAGATCCCTACAAAAATCTGTTAATAAAATCCATTGTCTTTCAAAAGTTATTGCCAGGAAAATGTTCCATTTAGCTAACAAATGATCACAGACAGATTAATGCTGCTCTTTTCTTTCATTCCCATTTTATTTTTTTACCTCTCAGAAGGCTGAGTGGTTCCTTATTTGCCCTCAGTCAATGAATGCCTGCAGCATGGTACTAATTCAGATTTGTTTGCTGAATGTAGCTTTACAAGTTTTCCTACTGCTGTGGCACTGGATTTCATTGAATCATGTCATGGTGGATGAAGTTGAGGTGGGAAATAAAGCAAAAAACAGCAACCAGAAACTCACAAAAAGGCAGATTCTGCTGTGTCAGCCTCTGTACTCAGGGGTTAGACAAGGGATGCCAGGTGGACAGAGACAAGAAGGCGAGAGAATGGGGAGGAACTGGGGAATAATAAAATAGTTTCATCTTGCTCCTTTCCCCCCAGGGAAGAGCTCCGCTCTGATCAGGAAGACTTAGATTGAGGTGAGCTGAACATAAACCTTAGGCCCTCCCTGTGAGAGACCAAAGAGTTCAACACAAGGAGGTCTTCTATTTCTTTACCTAACCTGTCTGTTCTCCTTAGAACTGCTCTCAGATCTTTATTATACCTGTGGTGACTTCTACCGAAGTGGTGTAGCCTCTCACAATTTATCTTTGAGAAATGTAATTCACTCTTTGTACCTAACCATTTCTTTTCATCAAGCCTTAGGTGCCTTTCTGTAAAAGAAAGAGGTAAAAAAAAATCTCTAAATTTCCTCTGAACTTGAACCTCCAACGACTTCACAAAAGGTACAGAAAACAGAAAAGGTGTAGAATGGTAGGAAAGGGAATTCAGGCAGAGGTAATTAATTTACTCACAAGTCACTTCTACATTTTCATTCAGTTTTTGAAGTCATTCTCTTGAGATACTCACAGATATTTCCCAACTGCTACAAGCCTCCAATTGTAAATTTTATTGGTAGTGGCCAAAGGTAGAACTAGAGCAAATACTTCTAAAACCACTGAAGCATTATGAATCTTGTTGACAACTTAGATCTCAGTGTAACAATGCCTGTTACTTCTGATAATGTTCATCAATTTTCCCTTCTGAGTTCATCATCTGGTAGTTTACAGTACTATATCTTATATGAATCACTCTGCTTCTCCAAAAATATGTTAGTGACATTTTAGAGAATGCATGAAAAATGTAATTAAGAATTTTAAATATTACATTTCATTGTAGTAATTCTTTTTCCTTTTTAAAAAAAATATTTCTAGGAAATATCTGGAAGAGCTATAAAAATTAAACCAGAGCACATGGTAGTCTATTCTGCAGGCAGCCTCCCCTTTCTCAAATCGTGGTGGATGGCTGAGTTCAATTCAAGTCAGTCCCCTATGCCTTACCTTCTTCAAAAGGAGTTTTGCTTCAACCTAACAAGAAGAGTGGATTACAGTAGGAGATAAAGAAAGCTCTTGGCCTAGTACTTTCTGGAATATTGTACTCAGAATAAATGGAAAACATATTGAAAAAATGTTCTGAAAGTGAATTTCAAACTTTTTCCAGTAAACATTCAGCTGCAATTAAGCACTAGATAACCATGACTCTGAGTCTGAATGGTGCTGAACTTAGATAACAAAGTCTGTGTGGCAAACTGTGGAAAAAGTCTCCCATTTGAAAGGGCAAAAGAAAATTTCTTAGGAATCTATTACTCAGAATAAAAGCTGGTAAAATGTTTTCAAGATCAGTTTAATAGGTGTATGGGATCTTCATGGCTTTCATTGGAGAATGATATAAGTCAAATCAATAGTGGCACAACTTTCAAGCCCTCTAAAAAACAGTCTTCTCCTTCTTTTAAAAAATAAACAGATAACAAGGGCTTTTTTATTTGTTTTCTACCATTAACTTCTTGTTTTCTCTCATCTGAAATATCTCACTTAAACACCATCTTACTAAGGAATTACATCCAACTTTTGGACTTTCTTCCACTCACTCCAAAATTGGCATTCCAATGGCTGTCCACATCTGTGAGTATCAAAACAAATAATCAACATGATAAAAAAATAATTATTGCTAACATTTCTAAATACTACCTTCAGAACTGAATAGTGCATTTTAGTGGTTATCTTGTGATATTTCCCTTTACACTTTGGTTTTAGGTCATATTTTACTCCTTTCCTCTCTTCTTTCCACATAGATAAGTCTACCCATTTTATAGACATTGTCAGTGTCTATACATGAAAGAAAGATGAAGGTAATGATAAGACAGTTAAAAATAACTGCTTTAATTCTCTAGTTCTGTTTGCACAAAGAATTATAACCATAAATATCTTCTATAATACAGACTAGTCAGCACATAGCACCTGACATTCTCAGACCTATGTAAATCATATTACCAGTCACCCACATCCCATGCATTTGTAAACACAATTCAGATGAACCTCATAAAAGGGAGAATGTATTATATTTGAAAGAATTAGGCATAATGGCTATGGGCGATGAAGTTATGGCATGTCTAAGTCTTGAAGAATGTGGAATTGCTGCCTTTTTCTTTTCTTTTTTTCTCATCAGTTTCCTGAGTCAGCATTTCAAATTCAGGTTTTGGTATGATCACCCCAATTCTCCAAAGACAACTCTAACTTTATGCTTTTTCTTCTCTTTCTTCTACCATGTCATAGGAGAAGGGGGCATGAGATTGCATATCATGCCAGTGCACCTCTATGTCCAGAAATGTTACAAACCATGGAAGTTGTGGATTTTGATCCAATCCTAATCCATATTACATACTACCTATCAGTGTGATTGGTCATAGTAGTAATAAAAAGAGACAATATACCAATAATATTTGAGTCATTAACTAAGATTGAAAGACAGACTTTGGCATTTCTCTTCTTAATGTAGATAAATAATTTCCCCCTAAATAGCAAAGACAGAATTAATGGATGCTAGTTTTATATTTTCTTTGTAACTGAGAATTTCAGAAATGGTATATGCACATTCTTATATAACGTAATCTACTCCATAATTACAAGGTATATTTTAAAAACACTGTAAACTGCATCCCCAACCAACTCTAGTGTAATGGGTAGGTTCCTTACATTCTTGCACATAATACAGCTTTAAATTCTAATGTGGAGAAATGATGCAGGATGAGCCCCATGAAAGCACTTATTTCATTAAACATTTTATGAGTTAATAGCACTTATTCATTTATGTATATTCATACCTAGTTATCGCAGAGTCTTGAAAGAAGGTCTCAGAAAGGACAAGTTTGAGAATTACTAAGAAAAGGTTTATCTTCTGATGGGTTGTATTTATACAACAAGGCAATCAGAAAATAAAATTAAATATTTGGTTTCATAAATATCGACAAAACAAGTAGCTTATAGTCTGAAATTTTCACTCTTTACAAGCTAATTTTATGGTACATAAATACGAAGTAAGGTACAGCTTAAGATTCACTGGAGCTCAGGGCAAAATAAAACCTCTCACTGGAGCCCCTGATGGTCAATCATATTTGGTGATCATCATTCTTTTTTTTTATCCTCTTAGAATTTCAGCAGCAAGTTATAAACCTAGGGAGTAGTTGGAAACAGTAAATGCCATTGAATTCTCTCTCCCCTAATGTGCAGTGAGAGTAAGCAGCTGTCACCCACCAGCAGGAAGGTGATACTCACAGCACTCAGTCAACCAACAGAGATGCATTGAGAGTGATTTGAAACTTAAAGAAAAAAGCCTGCTGCTTTGTGGAGAATGGACCCTCTGGAGGAAGGATCAAAATGGGAACAACAGATGTGTGAAGGGAATCAGGAATTCAAGTTGAAGATAACTAATAGGTATGTTGAGAAGGTAGTTGGATATGCAAGCTTGGGACTTAGGCAAAACGTCAGGGATGGAGACACACATTTTATAGTCATAAGAACATAAATGACATATAAAGCCATAGAATAGACATGACTGTTATAGAGGGAGAATAGATAGAAAAGAAAAGGAGTTTCAGCACCAGGCTTTGGAGTCCTCCAGTATTTGCAGATCTTACAAGAAGGAGCCAGGAAAGAAAACCAAGGCCAATCACATTACAGGGAAACCAGGAGAGTGTGATGTCAGAAAAGGCAAACCAGGGCAGAGAGTGTTTTAAAAGGAAAGAAATGCTCATTTGTGTCACCTATTGGTTCAAAAATAACTAGTAATGGTAGTAATGTGTAATCAGTAGTAATACTAATAAATGTGTATTGTACCCTTATTATCTGCCAAACTTTGTTTTAAAGGTTTACATACATGGATTATCATCACACTCCTCACGGTAGCCCATACAATCCATCCTCACAGGGATATCCTATATAATTGTTGGGTACTGGCCTGTTACAATGTTATAGTACATGTACATACAGAATATGAATTACTTGCCCCTGATTATGCAAGCTGACTACTGGATTTAGGAAGATGGAGACAACTGATGGCCTAATACAGAGCTGTTTCTGTAGAACAGTGTGGAATGATTTCAAGAGCAAATGAGAAGTGATAACTTAGAGATGTTGAATATCTATATGCACACCATTACTATGCCTAGAACTTAGAATATTCAATTATTGATTGCTACTATTAAAGTAGTACTGATAACATTTTACTGCAATTATTCTTTCAAGTAAGTAAGACACTACTTTCCTGCCGAACTACAAGCACTCTGATGACATATCTGTATTTCAGCTCTTACCCCAATTTCTCTCATCTGTGTTCAATTAATGTTGATGACGGTTAGGATAAGGAAGATATTAATGGAAGCAATTTATTTTGGAATGGCTTTATAGATAGATAGAGTTTTAATAGATAGAAAGGTCAAGAATAATATCACCAAAGATACATTTAAACTATTGTTCAATATAGAAAATTTTATAAAATATTATGTAAATAATTTGTCCAAAATGTTCATGTAGGGGCTAATAGGGTCTGTGTGTCTAGATCAGAGGTCCAAAGCTCATTAGCTTACAGCAGAGGTTCCCAAACTTTTTACACAGGGGGCCAGTTCACTGTCCCTAAGACCATTGGAGGGCCGGACTATATAAAAAAACTATGAACAAATCCCTATGCACACTGCACATATCTTATTTTAAAGTAAAAAAACAAAACGGGAAAAAATGCAATATTTAAAATAAAGAACAAATAAATTTAAATCAACAAAATGACCAGTATTTCAATGGGAACTATGGGTGCGAATGCATCCTGTGCTCCTCTCACTGACCACCAATGAAAGAGGTGCCCCTTCCAGAAGGTAAGTGGGGGCCAGATAAATGGCCTCAGAGGGCTGCATGCGTTCTGCGGGCCGTAGTTTGGGGACCCCTGGCTTACAGAGACAAAAGTACAATGGGAAGAAGTAATATATATCAGTCATAAGTTTTGGAATAAGAAGATTGGGGCAAATGGGATAGAAGGCAGAAATTGAAAATTTTTCTATGAAATCCCCCCTATTTTTAATGCCAGAGTCTAATTCCATTTTTTGATAACAATGTTCAGTGTAAATAAAACATATCTGTGGGATACAACTGGTCCAAGGGGCACTAAGTTATAACTTCTGGCCAGCACAATGTCAACCCAGCTAATAAAGAGAGTAGATTCTGGGGAAAAACCAATCAAACTTATAATAAAACAAGTGAATAAAAAGAAATTTTGATGTAGCATATCAGAATTTTAGATGGCAAGACAGCAGATGGTTTAAAAACAAAGCTATACGGAAATATATACATATATTTCAAGACCTTAAATAAGAGTAGAAAAACAAAGCAAAGGTAACTAGTCACAGCTAGTATCTAAAGCAGAACTGCCTGAAAACCTGGGAGCCCAGAAAAACCTACTACATGGGGACAGATGGCTCTGAGGACCACTGTGAAGTCTACAATACATTATACAATTGCCCAGTGGAGGTGAGAGCCTTCCACAGCATTTAGAGCAAGGGAAGATGTGAGGTCAATTTTTTCTAAGGAAAAACAAATCTTTTATAGTCAAGTGAATATTTTATAGCTGTTGGCACATCTCACAACATACAGCTTAGATCAAAAAATATATCTACAGAGATGTAATTTGAAACACCATATTATATAAAATGACTGCCTGCTAACAAATCATATTTGAATTCATCATATGCTCTTAAAATTATTTTTTTTTAGCATCTCATATTACAATGTCTCCCAGGAAACTTGAAAGGAAGCTGTTTTTTCATCCACTTTCACACATCATACCGTTTCTCCAGGTAGGGTCTTTGAGTTTTGACATCAAGGGAATGTGGAACTGCAGAAGAATATGCAAAAACAAGCTAACTCTTCAATAATTTGAGTATCAGTTAAATGATATATTTCTTCTGATTAACAAAGCATCAGAGTGCTTTGCTGTCTGGATCTATAGAATGATATCATTTACACATAGATAAACCAAAAAAAATTATATAAAATTTTAAAAGTATATTGGAGCTGTATACTTACTTTATTTGCATGAGAATAAGTTAGTGGGAGGCTGATTAACATTGTTTATTTACCCATCTGTTTGTCTAAGTCTACACTGCAGAAATCCCCAGACTATGGCCCGAGGGCCAAATTGTGGCCACCTGAGGCCATTTATCTGGCCCCAGCCGCACTTCCGAAAGGGGCACCTCTTTCATTGGTGGTCAGTGTATGGAGTACTGTATGTGGCGGCCCTCCAGTGGTCTGAGGGACAGTGAACTGGCCCCCTGTATAAAAAGTTTGGGGACCCCTGGTCTACAGTAACTGCTTAATACAGGGTGGGGCAAAAGTAGATTTACAGTTGTTCATATGAAAAATAATGCAATAGTTAAAATTAGTAATACAAGAATAAACTCTGTGTTTCACATACTCACAACTATAACCCTACCTTGCCCCACCCTGTATATAGTTCCTGGATTAAATTGACCAATAACAGTACATGAAGAAATAAACACAGAATTTTAATTTACTCACAAATTCATTATAAATGAACAATATGAAGAAGTTACCCAAAATAATGAGCTTGCTCTCTTTAATATGTTTCTGTTTTACAGAATAATCTTTATAGGGTTAAATGATATTTAAGAATAAATAAATTCAATAAATCTCAAAGTTCCAATTAGGAATGTAAACTGATTACTAAAATGTAGATTAATTCTTAAATCATTGTTAAACTAGTATAGTACTGTGAAGTCAAATTTATAACATGACATTTCTTAGGTCTAATATTATATACCATGACCCCATTGAAGTTTACAATATGTAATTTTCTTTATCTCTCTAAGAGATCATACATCTTTTGGAAGAAGAGAGTACATACAGACTTCTCGGGTTCCTGTGAATATTTCTCACATCTAATCATTAAGCATATGTAAAACTTATATCTTAATAGAAGTTTAAACTTGTGAGAATATTAACTAAGGAAAGCTCCTTGCTCTCACAATGTGTAGGCCTATGGAATTAAAAATGTTACCATAGAACATTAGAAAAGAATTATTAAACCAGGATATCAAGGGCCAGAAAAGTAACTTGTCCAAATTTCTATAGTTTATCAATGGCAGGGCTGTAACTAGAATCCAAGATTGGTGTTCCTTTCACTGTATTAACTGTAATTTAAAAAAATAATTAAAAGCAAGGTATCCAAGGAAGACTTTGGAACCTATAAATAAGATTCTAATAAGAAACCACAAGTAAGATTCTATAAATAAAATTCTAATTCTTTTACTGTATCAACTGTCATTTTTAAAATAAGTAAAAGCATGATATTCAAGTAAGACTTGAAAAGTATAAATAAGACTCGTTTTCTAGTGGATATTAGAACAAACTGTCTCTTTAGTGAGGGCACAAATATACCCAATAAATTCATAAAACATAGTGTTCATTTTAAAATTATAATATAAAAAGCAAAATGACACAACTATAATTTTGGAAGATGTAAGTTTATTCACCATCTCTTGCTTTTGATCCATTTCCATTCAGGCATGTGTCACCCCTTTTCTTTTCTTCTCTTTGACTAGAGGCTTCAAACATGAAGCTCACTGCATTGTACGGTGAAACATAAAACAAGACAGCTGCTGACTATGGAAAACCAAAGAGTATGGCAACTTGCTTATTTAAATAAGATAATTTGAAAATCAATTTGCTATATGTTCATAAAGGTCATTTCATTAAACTGTATTTTCATTTATAAAATATGACCGCCAGGCCAATGCTATTTTATTTTAGCAGTGATGACATAAAAATGTCTCTTTATAATACAGTAACACAAAAACATATTTTATATACAATTTGTCAAAATATTTTTGAAATTATTGATCCCAATTTAAATTTTGAAATTGATTTAATAAGATCCTACAGGTTGCTCTATCTATCCATGGGTCTACTTCAACTGCACATCTGTGGGTCTGGAATTTACCATTTTCTCTTATTTTGTAACTGAAGAATTATCATATAGTAACCTGTACATAACAGATATTTGTCACAGATTGATAAAGTAGCTCACCTGATTTTGACTTCCTGCCTTGGTCACCATTGCCACTTTTATTGATTTATCAACTAATGTACTTTCATTATGGGCCCAGTGACTGTGAGCTGAGATTTTAGAGAGGGAGGTAAATAGTAGGCAGGCAAAGAAGGAATGAATCAGAGGCAATGGCTTCTGACTGCTCTGGGCATCAGTATGGTGTTGGTGGTGCCTGGGGCAATCAGGATGTTGGTGATAGAAAAACCCCATAATGTTTTAGCCTCTGAAAGAGTGGCTGGGTAATTCCAGGCCCTTCTATGTCACTCAAACACTCTACACTTCACAAATTAGCAACAGAAATTATCTTCATTCAATATGTCTGATTATGTTCTCTCTATACATTTCTGTAGACGGAAGAATAGTTCATAATATTGAACAAACTGGAACAGCCTGGACACTAACCAATCAGAGTAGGTGGGAATCACCATACAGCTATGTTGCTGATTATCCACTTTGCTGTGGAGAGGGCGCTCCCTGTATTCTGGGTGGGCTTGGACTAAGCAAGCCTCTTCATTCTACTGCTCCTCGGTGAGTGTTCCTACTCTGCCATTCGCACAGCAGGCAGGACAAGAACCCATGAGGGGAAGTTAGTATTGCTTTGAGAGTCTTAAGCTCTTTAGCTGCTGATAAAGTTGCTTTTAGTCTGACCAGTACTGCATAGTTCAGTAGAATTTCTTTTTAAATCTCTTCAGGAAAGGAAAGGTAAGAAAGAGAGCAAGGACAAAAAAGGCTTAAGAACACTTGTAGCTAGCCACCCTAGAAAGAAAGTTATGTTCAACATAAATAGTCAAGAAATTTTATTTTTTGACATTTTGGTTCCTTCATTTATGTTACAATAGAAAAAGATTTCTCCCTCCTCTCTCAGGCTAATCCCTCCCTTTACAGACCCCACTGCATCAATGAATTCCTTTCTCCTTCTGTCCTTTTCCACTGGTCCCTTCCTGAAAGCATCCCAAAGGATCTCCTATCGTAAAAATAAACAAAAGAAGCCAACCTCACTTGACGCCATATACTCCTCCAACTGGTCATTTCTTTCATTTCCTCTTTTCTGCCAAATCTCTCGAAGAAGTTCTCTATACTGTTTCCTCCTGTCTCCCACTCCTCAGTCCAATGCATTTAACAAAAATCAAGGAACCCATGACTATCATGTCATTAACCCCCATAGTCATATTTTGTCCTTCTTAGTATCATCAGATAATGGCAATTACCCCCTCTTTAAATATTTATCCCCTGGCCACCATATTCAACTGCCGTGAGAACATCACATTGATTTTTCTCCCATCTCCCTCATACTGTCAGTCTCCTTTGATGGCCTTTACTTCACTGCCCACTATATAAACATTGGAAGACTCACAGCTCAGCCTTCTGTTCTCCTCTATTGATACCTACATAGTATCATCGAATCATATTACTTCTCCCTCTCTCCTCTCTTTCCTTCAAGAGAAAATTTTAACATTACATTTCAACAGAGAAGATGATCATTTTATCTATATTTTTAAAGCAAATTCTATAAAAGGAAGAACAAGCATCTGGATATTTATTCTATTCAGATAAATGATACATGTAATGTCAACAGTTTCTCTGTTTCAGGTGTCTGTTTCCTGATTAAGCTCTTATTTTCTTTATGGTTAAGTCAGTTATGCCCAGCTGGTACTTTTCACAAAAGCTTTGGTTTCAGAATATGGTTCCCTGACCTGTTCAAGAGAAGAGTCTAGTTTAGAGAAACACTAATGATCTTGGCTAAATAGCTAATACTTAAATTTTTTTGGCTCTGACTTTATTTAAATATTAAAAATATTGTTAATCAATATATAAATATGGTAAAACTTCAAACATTGTAAAAGGAGATTTTTTTTTAAAGGGACAGAGAGAGAGTCAGAGAGAGGGATAGATAGGGACAGACAGACAGAAGAGGAGAGAGGTGAGAAGCATCAATCATTAGTTTTTCGTTGCCATTGTGACACCATAGTTGTTCACTGATTGCTTTCTCACATGTGCCTTGACCGTGGGCCTTCAGCAGACCGAGCAACCCCTTGCTGGAGCCAGCGATCTTGGGTCCAAGCTGACAAGCTTTTTGCTCAAGTCAGATGGGCCCACGCTCAAGCTGGCGAGCTTGGGGTCTTGAACCTGGGTCTTCCACATCCCAGTCCCACGCTCTATCCACTGCGCCACCACCTGGTCAGGCTGTAAAAGGAGATTAAAAAGTAAAATTTCCTTTTTTGAATTCTAGTTCTCATCTGAAAAATATATCATGATTTAAAATTTTTTGTTGATTCTTTCAGAATAAAAAAGAAAAATGGAGAGAAGCAAGAAAAGAAGAGAAAGATGTATACAATGGGATTATTTTGTGTAATCCTTAGCAATGGGCTTAATTTGCTCTATAGTATGTTTTGGAACCCTTTCTCTATTTAGACATTAAAAATGTTTTTATTATAAGACTTTTCAAATATATGAAGAAATACAAATGTTGGTACAATAAACACCCATATATCCTCATCTTGATTAAGACTGTTAACATTTTGCACAATTTGCTTATTCTTTCAATCACCCATTTATTTATTTATTTATTTTGTTGAATCTTTTCAAAGGAAACTGCAGAAATCATGACACTTCATTCCTGAGTATTTACGTGATGAGAACATTATCCCACATAGCTTTTTTTTTGTACTTAACAAAACCAACAATAATTCTCAAATAAAATATTCAATAACTACTAAAGTATCTCCAATTATTTTCCAAATGTCATTAATAGAGTTTTTTGGGGGGAGGAAATTTGTATTTAATTAAGTACCACACAGTGAATTTGGATTAGAGCCTTTAAAATTCTTACAATCTAGAACAATGCTCCCTTCCATATATTTTCAAAATCAAAACAGCAACACAGTAGCTACTCCCTTATCCATGAGAGATATGTTCCAAGACACTAAGAGAATGCCTGAAACCACAAAGAGTACCAAACCCTAGCTACTATTTTTTCCTATAGAAGCATACCTATAATAAAGTTTAATTTATAAATTAGGCACTGTAGGAGATTAACAATAATTGATATTAATATAGAACAATTATAACACACTGTAATAAGAGTTATGTGACTATGGTCTTTCTCTCAAAATATCTTATTGTACTCACTCTTCTTATGATGACATGAGGTGATAAAATGCCTAGGTGAGGAGATGGAGTGAGGTGAATGACACAGGCACTGTATTAGACTACTATTGATTTTCAGCTGATTAGTCTGCAGGAGCTCAAAACTAGTGAGAATTTCTTTCTCTTTCTTCACAATGTCATGGGAAGATTTGTTCTTACTGTTGATTTTAGCTACTTAAGCATACAACTTTTTTTCTTTTTAATTAGGACGAGAACTTTCTTTGACCTTATTTCTTAAAACAGTGATGGGCAATCTTTTGAACTTGGTGTATCAGAATTCACCAAAAAACCGAGCATAACTTGGATGGTGTGTCACTTTGAGAAAAACGTCCTAACCCGAAGTCCCAGAACTAGATGCTCTGTGCCAGAGTTTTGTTGTTTTGGCCTACAGACCTCCCGCACAGTGTCTACACTACAGCAAATGTCTCGGCTACTGCATCTGGCCGTGCAGTAGCCGAGGATGAAACGTCCTTCTTGGCATGGGGCTCCATACTTCTCTGGTATGCAGCCACATGTGGCCACATGTTATAAAAAATGGCTACGCGTGTTAGTTCTGACATGCGTGTCATAGGTTTGCCATCACGGTCTTAAAGGAAGCACTTGACTGCTTCTCTTTGGCACATTCGAATTGCCAGCATTACTATTCTTGCGTTTTGGGTCATTATCAAGTAAAATAAAAGTTACTTGAACACAAGCATTGGGGTGCCACAATAGTTGATCTGATTACCAAGATGGCTACTAAGTGACTAACAGGCAGGAAATGTATATAGCATAAATGTATATAGCATCCCTGGACAAAGGGATGACTCACGTCCCATGGGATGGAGTGGGACCCGCGAGATTTCATTGTGCTACTTAGAATGCCATGCATTTTAAAACTATGAATTGTTCAGTTCTGGAATTTTCAATTTAATATTTTTGGAATATGGTTGGCCATGGGTAACTGAAACTACAGAAAGGAAAACCAGTGAGAAAGGGAAACTACTCGACCCTGACTTCATGAGAAAATGAAGTTAGTTGTTCCTCAGAGTATTCTTTAACTTGTTCCTCTACTCACTCATTTTCTTTATAAATAACCAGTAAGCCTACATTTCATGAAATGATATAAGCAAATTTTATGCATCTGTTCTCATTTAATCCTTGCAATAACACTAAGACATTAATTAGTAATATGAGTACATCAATTTTACTGATAAGAAAATGGAAGTTAGATAGGTTAACTCAACTCTCCAAGGCCACATATTGTCTGGTTTTTCTTTTCCTGTTTTTTTTATGTGTCTCACATAGTATTGTCTAGTAATCTACCATTTGTAGTTGGAAAAGACTTAATTTTACATAGAAGCAAAAGAGGCCCTGAGAGACCAGTTGTGTGATATGCCTAGTCCTATAATTATTTAGTACATAATTTTCAAATGTAAAAAGCACTCAATGGGCTCATGTCACTGGGGAAGGTCAGCTGGCTTCTCACAGGGCAGCATTACATTTGTAAATCTGCCAAGGCACAGAGCAGTGTTTGCAAAGTGTGAAATGCAGGTAATTTTAGGGCCATACAGAAACAAATTTTATTTTTTGTAGTTATTTATTTAAGGCTTCTTAAGGAAATAAGAGAACAGTACACTAACCAAGAATTATTCTTTAGGCTGAAGCTCAGTTAAAAACACAGGTAAGTTACTTTAAAGTTAATATAAAAAATATGTTGATAAAATAATGAGACAGCTTAAGGTAGGGCAAAAAAAAAAAAACCAGAGAGAGAGAGAGAGAAATAATGATGGAGGAGAAGTGACTCTATGGAGGAATTCTGTCTTTCAGGGTGAGCCAATATTATCTTAATTTATGTATGAAACCAGTGTTCATTTATTAATCCATGACAAGAAAGAAAACAGTGTGTATACTGGAATTCTCATCTATGTGAGCTATGTGACAAGTAAATTACCTGCTGTATGCAGACCTCAAAATTAAAACAAGGAGAGATAGTTAAATGATTCTTAGGTTTAATAATTTCAAGTCATATAAACCCATTATAGCCATCTTCAAAACACTGCTGGGCTTGTCTATGGGGCCTTTACACTAAAGTTCCACTGTCCAAACTTTCCTCTCTTTTATTTTATTTTTTTTTTTAAATTCATTTTAGAGAGGAGACACAGAGTGATAGAGAAAGAGAGAGAGAGAAAGAGAGAAAGGGGGGAGGAGCTGGAAGCATCAACTCCCATATGTGCCTTGACCAGACCAGTGCAGGGTTTTGAACTGGCAACCTCAGTGTTCCCAGGTTGACGTCTTTCCTCTCTTTTAGACATTACAAAGGTGAACAGTTCTCTCTTGTTGATTAGATATGCTCACATCCAATACGGTTACTAGGAAGTCATATCTGGGAGAATTGCCTTTTTAGGGAATTATAATATATCTCTGCTCTAATCCAGTGTAATTCAGAGAGGTTATTTTTACTTCTTCTATGTCTAATTCATGGTAGTCTCCAAACACTAACAATTGTTACTATTAATCTTGGCAGCAATCACTGGCTTCTTATCTCCTCGCCCTGTGTGTTTTCTTCTATACCACTTAGCACTATCCAAGTAATTTTCTTAGAACAGCAACAACAGCAAAAAACTCCCCACACCGAGAGATGGTAAATCTATACAATCCCTGATATGTAACTCCTTTGAACACAATTATAATAAGCAAAATATGTAATAAGTAAAATATAGGCGCTTACAGTTAATACAATAAAGACAAAATCATGGTAACTTGATACCAAAGTCCTACAAAGTTTAAATAATATGTTCCCAGCTGTGCCTTCCTTCCACTTTTTCATTGTATTTGCCTAGTTCAGTGATATTAGGAGTACAAGAGGATTTTGAGTGAATTATTACAACTATTTATACTAATTCACTGGTTCTAAAAATGAGAATTTTAATATCCAACAGTCAGCTTGTCTTTTATTTGTACCATTCTAGATAAATTTTGCCAGTACTGTGGATCCAGGTGGAATTTGGAAGCCAAGTATATCCATATTCAAAGTTCATATCTGGAAAGATAGGTCACATATCCAACTATGTTTAGGATAAGAGTTAAAGATACACTCTGCGTTTCTGAATGAATGGTACAGCAAGTTGAATTTCTAAATATGGGAAATGACTGTAAAAGCAACCATTGCTCTGTCCCTCATAGGCTTGAATAGAGTTAATGAGGAATGAATATGTATAATGATGTACAATAGGTTACCTCCACTAAAAGAGTTTTAGTTTGTTATCTCCAGCTCACAAGATGATACCATGTTAGAAAAAGCATTTGAGATCAAAAACACTATGCATACTATTAAAAGAATTAAAAAATTATGGACTAAAAAAATTTATTTAGAAATCACATATATGATAAAAAAATTGCTTGCTAGAATATGTAAAGAACTCTCAAATCTCCATATAAGAAAAAAAATCTGAATTTTTAAAAAGTGGGCAAATAAACAGCAACTTTACAAAGGATAGATGCAAATGGAAATAAAGCACATAAAAAGTTTTTCAAAATTACCAGTCACTACAGGAATACAAATTCAAATCACAAGTTTTTCAAAATTACCAGTCACTACAGGAATACAAATTCAAATCACAAGGTACTACCATATACTTATTAGAATGTCTCAAAATAAAAATTCTGACAATAACAAATTCTGACAAGAATGCAGAACAACTAAAAATTTCATGCAGTACTCATAGAGGAATACAAAGAGGTACAGCCACATCAGAAAATGGTTGAATAGTTTATTTGTAAAAAGAAGCATATATTTATTTATGTCCAGCCATCCCACTTCAGGTATTTATCCAAGAGAAATAAAAATACAAACCCATAGAAAATCTGTACACAAATGTTTATAGTAGCTTCATTCATAATTGCCCCAAACTGGAAACAATTCAGATGTTATTAACTAGTAAAGGGATAAACAAATTGTTGTACATTCACACATGGTTAGTACTCAATGATAAAAAGGATAAACTGCTGATACATGCTGCACCGTGGCTAACTCATGTGCATTATACTAGAAGAAAGAAGCCAAACTCAAAAGGTTGCACACTGTATGATTTCATTTATACCAGTGGTTCTTAACCTGGGTTCTATCGAACCCTAGGGGTTCGATGAGTCAGTCTCAGGGGTTCGGAGAAGCCTCTGCCACGGAGGTCAAAATAAACTAATACCGTAATTTGTTGTGAGTTCATGCACTTTGTTGGTTTTGTTCTTTGAGCAAGGTGATGTTCATGCACGGCTCATTCTGTGCACCAGTAAAAAACATATACCTATGTCTTGAATTTGGAAAAAAAATCATATTTTATTTATCACTAAAGAAGGGTTTGGTGAATGCGCATATGAAACTAGTGGGTTCGGTACCTCAAAAAAGGTTAAGAACCCCTGATTTATATGGTCATTCTAGAAAAGGCAAAACTATAGGGACACAAATCATATAGTGGTTATTTGCCTGGAAGGGACAATGAAGGTGGGGAGGAGGAACATGAGGGAATGTTTTTGGGTGATAGCAATGTATTCTATATCTTAACTGTGGTGATGAGTACATAACAATATATGTTTGTCCAAACTTATAGAACAATGTATTAAAAAAGGGTAAATAGAGCCCTGCTTGGGTATCTTAGTTGGTTAGAGCATCCTCCCAAAAGGCCAAGGTTGTGGGTTCAATCCCTAGTCAGGGTACATACAAGAATCAACCAATGGATGCATAAATAGGTAGAACAACAATTCAATGTTTCTCTTCTCTCTCTCTCCCTCTTCCACTATTTCTCCAAAATAAATCAATAAAAAAAATTTCTTGGCCCTGGCTGGTTGGCTCAGTGGTAGAGTGTTGGCCCTGTGTGTGGATGTCCCAGATTCAATTCCCAGTCAGGGCACACAGGAGAAGCTACCATTGGCTTTTACAACCCTAGGTTGGAGTAACTTGGCCCTGGGCACTGAGGATGGCTTCATGACATCTCAGGAACTAAAATGGCTCGGTTGCCAAGCAACGGTGCAATGTCTTCAAATGGGCATCACTAGGTAGCGGGTTTGCTGGGTGGATCCCATTTGGGACACATGCAGGAGTCTGTATCTCTGCCTCCCTGATTCTCACTTAAGAAAAAACATTTTTTCTTAAAGAGCAAACAGTATCATATGTTAATTATACCTAAAAAACCTGACAAGTAAACACACATACAGATACACACATATGTACATCACAGATGAATATGTATATTTGCATTTTTGAGGAATGAGCCTTATTGACCCCAAGGCATAAATAGATCAAGAATGTCTACATCATTTTTTTATTTTTTGTCTGATAGGCATGCTTTCTGATCAATGAGAGCAATTGTTTAATGTTAGAATAGAAACTAAGAGAATATTTAAGAGAATTTTTAAGGTTCTCTTTTTGACTAAATGAATAAAAACTGAATGTGTGCCATTAATTAAACCAATATTTATTGAGGACCTACTACATGCCAGGCTCTGTTTTAATGCCAGCTGGCAGAATGAAAACAGTTGACAAAAATCTCTGCTCCTGTGGGCAGAGGTTTTAGAAAATACAAAACTAAACAATGGCCAAGATGATGTGCATCTCACCTCTGATGGTCTTACGTGTGATGGATAAAACAGAAAGCAGAGCAGAGTAGGGAAAGCCAGTGGTGTGGAGGCAGATAGTTATGATGTCATCAAAAGCACGTGTGCCCTGCACTATGCTGGGCACTGGAGATAAAATGACAAGGAACAACCGACAAGGTTCCTGCCCTCCTGGAGTGTTCATTAAGTGGAGGGCAGATATTCAGTAAATAACTGTAAATGTGAAACTATACACTGTAATAAGTGCTCTCTGTTTTGAGGAAAACTGCATAGGAAAGGACACTCTGATCAAATAAATCTGGGGACCTTGCATGGATACCTTTCAACTCCCCCTTATTAATATATCAGCATATTAAGAGATCCAACAGGCTCTACAGTAACTATAAATACATTAAACTGAATATTTACCAAACATATTACATGGCTGTGGACTAATTTGTTTATTAGCATCTCACAGAATATTATATATAAGGTACATTAATAAGCATACTATATATATATTTTTAATTATTCTGACTTTCTTCACTAACTTGATATCACAGAAAGATAGAAAGCAAGCCAAAACCATTGAGGAGGAAAAAAAATAAAGCTTTGTTTTATATTTCTTTTTTGTTCGGTTTTATAAAATAATGAATCAGGAAGTAAAAATAACTGTTGCTTTCTCCAGATTTATTTCTGATAAAAACTGCCTAATTAGCAACATTTTCAGCTTCAAAATACAATATCCAGATATCAAACCTCTTGACATAGAACCATTAAGAAATCTTAACTTTTACTTAATAGATTTGTTGTTGTAGTATATTGCCAGATAGAACAAATTGGTTAACATATTGTTATTGTTGAATGCAAAGGTTTTTACTATGGTAGAAATATACAAATACTTAATGGGGGAAAGCAGAAAAGATCCATGTGGGTTTGGATTAGATTTGAGCAGTCTTTATGGATTTATAATTTAAAGCAATTCTTGATATGGCTAGGGATTACTATCACTTTTAAAAAAATAAAAATTTGGTGTTTACTAAAATATTTTTTATTTTACTCATGACCAACTTTGTTTCTTTTCAAATCACTTTTTCTTTTTCCTAACCCTATTTCTATAGTTTCAGTTGAGCTGCAAATTGTTCCCTTCAAAGTGAAATTGTTTTGAAGCTTTCAGCAACCATTGCCATGACTTAGATTTTGAAATTGCTGATGTGAAAAAAATAAAAGTATAAAGAAACTTCCATGTTGATTTTTCTGTCACCTGAGTGGTTCCTGATTCATACGACCTGGCTTCGAGTAGAAAACAAACATTAGAAATATCTCTATACTCACTGATTACTACAGCCTCACCTTAATTTCTTACCCAGAGATAATTTTGAAGTGGATAGGCATTTTTTACATGAGATGGAGAGCTTAAATGGGAAAAGGAAACAAAACTAGTTTCCAAAGATTAAACAGAAGAAAATTAATTACAAGCAAAACGCCGAGAAACTATAGTTTGGAATGAATCATGCCATGTAGTTAATTATAATACTAATGTAAAGCTCTGCTTTGACATGAAAATTGGTGAGTGTTAGTAAATTTTGGCTTAATGTTCAATATTCAATTTCTTCCTCTAATAGACTTTAATCTTTTTCATTTTACTGATCAAATAATCATATTATATAAGCATAAATATCTGCTTTGTATTGTTTCATTAAATAATGGCATATGGTTAAAACAAATATTTTTGCCTATTATGTAATACCTGTACTTAAAAGCACTTCAAATAAATGAATAACAATCCTATTATAAAAGGATTATGCTGGTGAAGGTCAGAATGTTTGTGACCTGTTGGCACTGCCTCAAAGGTTAGCCATCCATTTTTATTTCTATGGCATTTTGTGGCCTTTGGAGTTGCACACTGGTCTATACTTTTTAAAAAAGGGTACATGACTTGGATTTTAAGTTGTTTAAAAGAAAAAGATGGAAGGGTTTATACTTTTCTATTTTACTTGCACTTATGTTTGCAGAACTCCAATTTTTCCTGAAGTTTAAGGTACCGCCATGACATGTTATTTGTAGAAAATAAAGTAAAATCTATACTCCTCATGATGCATGTCTGAGATGTATTCTCCAATTAAGAATTGACCCTCTGTTCCCTACGGAAGAAAATTTGGCCCGCAGGAATAGTAAATACTTTAAGCTGATAGAAAATCACTACCTGGTTAAGCAGTTAGGATTGGCCAATATTTAGATGGCTACTCAGTAATTTTTTTAACTAAATAGGTAATTATATGTTATATCCTAGTAATAGATACTAGATGTTCCTAAATATTCTTTGTATATTTTCAAGAACAAATAAACCAAAAGAAATAAAAAAATACCTCCAAACCCCTAACTAAAAAAAAAAAAAAAATTATTCCAAATTCCTTTTCCAAATGGCAAACTAAAGAGCTAATATATATAAAGCCACACTTGCATAGAGAAAGAAAGATTGCATAACAAATACATGGAGGTAGTGAGTGTAAATTAAAAGTTTAGGGTTAGATAGACCTGGAGTAAAATTCCAGCTCTTATTTAATAGCTGTTTGACCTTAGGCCATGCACTTAAACTCAATTTTCTCACAAATAAAATGAAGATCACATCTATGTGATAGGTTGTATTGAACATTAAGTGAAATACTGTGTGACATATTCAGCGCAGTGCTGGTACACAGAGAATTGTTTGGGTTTTCATTTTCATTATACTTACTACGTGTGTCTAATTGCAGCTTTCTTACCAGTTCTATACTGTGCTGTCCTAAGTTTCTGGGGAAAACTGAGAGGAAGCATATTTAAGGAAGTTGAAGATCCAGTTCTTTCTTTTGAAGAATTCCAACACAGATGGGAGTGGGAAGGTAATGATAGTTAAGGATCAAAGACTAGAATTTTATTACTAAGTCTTTTAGAAGACCAAGGAGAAAGAATGTTGGGGTGGTGAGCATATATCCATCCTCAGTCTACCTGTCAGTCATCTAATTTAGTGTCGGTCCCTTCTGTTATCTCTCATGATACCCTTTACATGCTTTTTTTTTTAAAAAAAGGACAGAGAGTCAGAGAGAAGGATAGATAGGGACAGGCAGACAGGAATGGAGAGAGATGAGAAGCATCAATCATTAGTTTTTCGTTGCCGTTGTGACACCTTAGTTGTTCATTGATTGCTTTCTCACATGTGCCTTGACTGCAGGCCTTCAGCAGATTGAGCAACCCCTTGCTGGAGCCAGCGACCTTGGGTCCAAGCTGGCGAGCTTTTGCTCAAGCCAGATGGGCCCACGCTCAAGCTGGCGACCTCGGAGTCTCGAACCTGGGTCTTCCGCATCCCAGTCCAACGCTCTATCCACTGTGCCACGCCTGGTCAGGCTACATGCTTTTTTAATAGCTTAGTACAATTAGTAGTGAGGTATTCATTTGTTTAATGACTCTCACAGTTACTGGACAGGAAGCTCCATGAAGACCGCCTGTTTTATTTCTGGTGTATACCTATCCCTAACATTGTGTCTGACCATTGCAGTCCCTCAATAGACATTAGCAGACCAACTGCCTGACTAGATGAATAAATGGTGTTTTCAAGGATTAATTACTTCTCACTACACAAAACTCTGGCAGCTGAAACTAGCAGCTGGGCAAAACTTACCTTTGTAAGACCTAAACCATTCATGCATCCCACACATAGCTCAGAAGTCTGGGCTGGCGACATTTATTTGCAACATACAACAGTATGACACACATACTGTTGGCAGAAAGATGTCACCACACAAGCACCTGCTTTGCACTGCACTTTTGTTACAACCAGTAAAGATTATCATCACTGCTGCAATCTAATAAATAAGGTGTGGAAGAGAGAACATGATAAAAAATTACTGGAGACCAAATGGCCATTTTAAAGGAAGACATGCACATTTGCCTGCCCTTGCAAAAATTTTTTGAGCTTCACGTGCAAACTTAGACATTTAACAAATATTTACTGGGCACCATCTATCTGTAGACACTGAGCTAGGCATTGAGGACAGAACACAATACAAATAAGTCACTACTATCATGTTGCAATATCACATAAAACAATGCTATTTCTACATATGGGGATCTCCACACACACAATAGAATGGCTACAACTATCTGGGAGATTTCACTATATGGCATTGATGGAACCAGTTAATATTACGTCTTAGTTTCTTTGTCCTCCAAACTGTATTTTTTTTCAATATAATGCCAGGATGAAAAAGTCAGAGTGCGATTTACATGTGGGTTTATGTCCTTGAAATATTTTCAAGTACAGAAATGTTCTTCCAAAAAAGCAGCTGTGCTGATAGGCACTCCATTGGATGTTGGGTGATTAAGATAGCTTTGCTCCCTGGCCTCATGCAGCTTAGTATCTAGTCTGAGAGTAAGGGCAGTTATTAGGCAAATGATTATATACAAATATATAATTGCAAATTGGGGTAAGTACTAGAAAGTAAAGTAAAAATGCTAAGAGGGCATTCAATGGGGCAGGAGCAGAGTCTGAGTTGGAGTGGTATTTCTGACAATCATCAAAATCCAGGTGTGTTTGAAAGCTATGGGAGTGGGTTGGTTCATACTAAATATGTGTAGGACAGAATAGCATGAAGACAAAAAATTCTCACAAGTACCCAAAAGGAAGATGTTTCTAGATGGCTAACAACTAGATTGAGTATTCCAAAGTACCATCTTGTTCTAAAACTCTGAAAACTCACACATAGGGAGAAGAAGAAAAAAAAATCAGCCTGCTCACCTTTGAGCTGAATTTTCATTAATTCCAGCCACATTTTACAGGAATATCCTTGGTAAATAGCAAAAATGAAGATTGTTCAACATTTGCAATGAGTCGGGTTTAGAGTCTACACTTCCTATGCATTATCACACGGGGCCATGCTATTTTGGTGCGATATTTTGAGATAGTATTAGGTGCCATCCAGATTGAACCATTTTACCATTTGAAGTATAGAGGAGTTAAGTAATTTATGCCTCAGGTAATCTAACCAGGAAAGGGCACATCTGGGATAGGAACAAACCCCTGGTGAGATCACAATCCCAAATCTTCCATACTTACAATAAATCATTAATCATCTGAAAACTGAAACTTTTCTGACATTTTCTTACTGGAGTGTTTATGTGTATGTATGTGCAGGCAAGCTGAATTAAAGCTTTCAATATGTTATCAAATGTTATGAAATTGAGGTTTGATAAAAAGAATTACAAAGAATGACACTTTTTGAGTTACAGTTCACAATCTCTAAGGTAAAGATATAAACAAAACTGTAATGTTGAGAATTCAAGAAACATCTTTCCAGATAAAAAGAGCAAAACATACAATATAGAAGTATTCATCCTTCCTTCCCATTATTTTTTCTGCTTCTCAGAATTGTATGAAGAATATGATGGTTAGAGCTGAGAAAACCCATTTTATGACCATAAGGCTTTAAGTTCAAGTGAAAAAGTCAACATGATAAGAGAGAGAGATAAAAAATAATAATTCTGGTGTATGAATTAAATATTTGCATCCCTACAAGATTTATATATTTAAATTCCTCAGTGAAATGGTATTAGGATTTGATTTGGTTATGAGGATAGAATTCTTCATGAATGAAATTACTGCTTGGATTAAAGGAACCCCACAAAGCAATCTTGCCCCTTCTGACATGTAAGGACATAGCAAGAAGATAGTCACCTGTGAAGCAGAAAGCAAGCTCTAACCAATCATTTTATCTGCCAGTGCCTTGATCCTGGACTTCCCACTCTCCAGCACCATGAGAAATAAATTTGTTGTTTATAAGATACTCAGTCTATATAATTCAAATTTATTTTAATGATGTATACACCACACATGTACACATACATAAGCAAACACTTAATAGTTTTCTTGGGGCAATAATTGCTAGGTTGAAGTTACAACTCAAAACTTTTTTTATATAGTTTGCAAAATTGCCCTCTAGAAATGTCACCTATAATCACACATTACGAGTTTCTGATTCTTGATTTACTATACAAAGATATGGTATGCCTGATCAGGCAGTGGCACAGTGGATTGAGCAATAGACTGGGAGGCAGGGGACCCAGGTTCGAAACCCCAAGGTCGCCGGCTTGAGCTCAGGCGCACTAGCTTGAACACAGGGTTGCTGGCTTGAGCATGGGATCATAGACATGATCCTATGGTTGCTGGTTTGAGCTCAAAGGTTGTTGGCTTGAGCCCAAAAGTCACTGGTTTGAGCAAGGGGTCACTCATCCTTGCTGTTGTAGCCCCCTGGTCAAGGCACATATGAAAAAGCAATCAATAAACAACTAAGGTGCTGCAACAAAGAATTGATGCTTCTCATCTCTCTCCCTTCCTGTCTGTCTGTCCCTGTCTGCTCCTCTCTCTGTCTCTGTCACAAAATAGAACAAAAAAAGATATGGTTTAATTAGGACAAGAATTCATTGCACACTAAAATTATGAAACAATTACTTTTTATGTTAAAAAGACCATAGATAGAACTTACAAAGATCTAAATTCAGGATAGTAATTATTATTATTATTATTATTATTAACCAAACTGAATTTATTTGAAAGACTATTGCAGGCATTTAAAAAGACAGAAACATTTTTTTATTTAACACTGTAAGTAGTTGTCATATTCTGGAAAATGTAATAGTTTTCAAGTTAAGATAACACCTCTCCTTGGTTAGGTAAGAAAAAAGCCCCTCACTACTGTGGAGTGATGCCTTGGCTTTCAGATCTGTCTCTACATCATTCTTCTTTTGAGAATTATATTTGGCAGTTATAATTACAGAAACTGATTAGTTGTCAGTTTGCAGATTTAGCACAGTAATCAATACTCCGGATAGATTGCGATGTTATTTCACAACAGATGAACGATCTGTTAACACTGTAAGGTACTGACATATACAACTGTTTAATCATTTTATTTTTATATAGTATTAGTGATAGTATTAGTGACCTAAGTTATTGTACTGTCCTGTTACTATAAGTCAAATACAATTATAATAGAGGATTCTGACAGTAGGTATTTTGTACATATGTATACAAGTTGTCCAAATTAAATTAATAAAAATGATAAAAATTAAAAACAAAAAGAGTTTCCCCACACTTAACTCCTCAGGAGATTTAAGCAACATTTTAATCATTATTAATGTGAACAATGAAATATTTAATCCCCTTTTATTTTTTGTTCTTTGATTACATTAGAGTTTAACATTTCTAAGTTTATTGCTGCTAGTATTTTTTTAATTTGAATTTATTGTGTTTACATAGATTCTCGTGTCCCCTCAAATGCATCTCCCCTCCCCCATGTTCCCCACAACATTCCCCTTTCCCCGCTCCCCTCAACACCCTCCCCCTTTCCCTCCAGGATTAGCTTTTCTGCCCTCTATAACATTGTGTTATGTGTATAAAATTTCACCAATCTCTTTCCCTTTTCTGATCCCTTCCTATCATCCCCTTTCCCTCTGTCCACTTTTCCTCTGGACCCATTGATCCCACCTCTGTCTCCATTTTGTTCCTCAGTTCATATTGTTCATTGGATTCCTCAAATGAATGAGGTCATATGATATTTTTCTTTTTCTGCTTGGCTTATTTCAGTTAATATAATAGTTTCCAGGTCCACCCATGTTGTCACAAAAGGTAAAATTTCCTTCTTTTTCATAGCCACATAGTATTCCATTGTGTATTTCTTAAATTTGTAAACATCCTTTCCTGTCTGGTATTCTATTTGAATGTTTACCTTTATCCTATTGACTGTTTATAATTTTTAAGTGTTGAGTGTGCTACATCAGAGTGGGAAGGACAATTTCAATACCCAGCCAACCTGGGTTCAAATTTTGGTTCCACTATTAAGAAATTATCTACTAAAAACCTTTTATACTTCAGTTGCATTACTTGCAAAATGAAGATAATAAAGCACCTTCTGAATGGAGCTCTTATGAGGATTAAGTTAGTTAATATATTTAAAATATTTAGAATAGAGTCTGACACATGATAAGCACTATATAAGAGTTAGGTATTATTATTATTACTCTTATAAAATATATTAGTATTCTTTCTAAATGTTGTTAATATTTATTGTCTTTTTCTTAATTCCTTAACTGGTGTAATAGGTGACATGTAAATTTTAATATTTTCATGTGGGTAAATCAACACTCTTTTCATTTATCATCTGTGGTTTTAGTATTAAGTTTAGGAAGTTTTTGCTCTGTCCAATATTTGTTTTTAAATAGCTAATTCTCTTTTACTATGTATATGTTCTTATTTTTAACATTCAAATCCATCTGGAACTTACTTAGCAATAACCTATGATTACTACAGCACTGCATCTATATCTATCTATCTATCTATCTATCTATCTATCTATCTATCTATCATCTATTAGTCTATCATCTATCTTTTTATTATATACTGTTAGCCAATTTGTCAGTGTGATATACAAAATATTTTATCCTTTCTTAATATATTTAAAATATGTTTATCACATTGTCAATTTGCATTTGAACTTCTGTCAGCTTTTGTACATTGCAATATGTCTCACTGAACAATATGAATTATTTGAATAGCTATCACTTCTATACTATTGTATTAGAACTCTAGGATCCATTTTAATAAGTCCACATGCATTAATTGCATTAATCTTATTTTTAGTATCTTTAACTGTTTTAATATTATTTTTCTGGATGAATTTTGGATATATATATATATATTAAGAACTTTATACTTCCCCAGAATCCTGTGAAATGTCCATGAAGATTTTTTTATATTTACAAGTAGATTCAGGGAGACTTGATAATGTTTACATATTTAGACTTTCCAACCAGTTTGGTTTTTAAAGTCTGTCCTCAAGATTTTGTCATTTTCTTCACAGACACTTGGCCTCCCTAAAAAAAAAAAAAAAAAAAGTCTCTTGGTAGATTTTTCATTTCTGGTATTTATTTTACAAGGGAGACTTTTATTCCCATTCTCCTGATATTGATGTTATTATAAAGGACATATACAGGGATTCATTGAATTTCAGTGTAATCAATTATACTCAACTTACTAAAATATTTATAAAGCATTTATATGCTGATTTACTTAGGTTTTCCTCAGTAGACATTTTTATTATATATAAATAAAAATTTGCCTCTTTTTTCTAATACTTATGCATTTATCTATTGTTACTGTATCAGTTCATTTGCTAGAACTTTCAGAAAGATACTGAATAATAATAATGTTAGTGGAAACTTGGTCTGATCCTCATCTTCAGTAAACATGGCTTCAATATTTCACTGTTTCTTGTTTCTGTTAGATTATAATTGCAAGAAAAAAATACCTTTATTCCTAGTTTATCAGGAAATTTACTGAAAATGTATGTTTATGATTTTATAATAAAAAATGTCCCTGATGCTTAATTATTTTTGACTCTTGGAAGATCTTTTTGCATAGTAAATATTTCTAAAAATAAAAAAATATAGAGAAGTATTGCAATTTATATTGTGCCTCCCAAAATATAGAGCACTGAAAGAAATCAGTTAATTGCCAATTACCAGTTCCAGTCAAATCTGGGCTTCCCTTCCAAAATATCTGGACAGACATGCTCAGAGGAAAAGTGTTGAAGAACATTCTTAAAACACTAGCTTCCTGACAGAGGTATTATGTATCCGTTATCTAAAAATTTAGATGTATAAATAAGACAAAAAAAAGCAAAACTCATATGCTTATAAACAGGAGATAATTACTAATTAACATTTGGTATTTGCTTCCCATATATTTTATTTTCTCTTTCCAATAGATATGTATAAAGTACATTGAAACTGAATTATATTTTTTACATTCTGTTTTCTAAATAGGATGACAAAGATGAATTATTGCCAAAAGTGCATAAAGAAGGTTTAGAATTGCTCAAGTTGTTAAAGCTTCATAAATTCTCCCATAACCTACAGGTAAAGTCTGACATTGTTAAGCAATATCAACATGGTCAAGGCAAAGGGGGAGAAAAAAGGATCACTTATTGAAAAGCAAGTATAGAGCACAGTGGATTCAATGTTTTAATGGAAATTAAAACACAGAGACTTAACATAGAACTGGTGAGTTAGTTTGCATTATGGAATTCTATGCTGATTCAGAATGCAGAAGCACAATGATCAAGCTGTAGTAGAAAGCAGCATAATCCACCACTCAAAATCAATCAATCAATCAATCAATAGCCCCCATAATATCTATTTAAACCATTTGACTCCAGGTTTCAGGCAAAATTTGTAAGAGGTTAATGTATCATTCATTATGAACATATTACAACAAAAAGGAAAACACTGAATTTTTTAGGTCCACTATTTATAATTAACTATCTAATGGAAAAAGCTACAAACTATATCATTTATAGAAAATGGTAATTTTCTTAATTCCTTTTAATGGTGAAAGATGGAATTGCATACTTCTTTAGAATGAAGTAAATTCATTCTTTTGTTTCTCCACAGGCTATCATTAGTCCCATAAAAAGTCTCACTGTTAGTGATCATATATAAAGACATTTTTATCAGCCTTCTTCCAGTAACATTAGAAACTAAAGCAATTCATAACAGGCCACTGTTCTCTTTCTCAAATTAAACAATCTATTAGATATTTTTTTCCATCAGAGTAGAAATATGATGGATTTTATTTTCCAGATGGTAAATGATTTTTGAGTCTCCATGTCTGAAATGTTTCTGCTTAAACTTGACAAGGGGAAAATACATTTCACACAGCAATGTCACTCTTAAGGTTAAAGCAGATGTGCTCCAGGTACTCTGGTCCAATTTTCCCACTGCAGCAATGGAATAGGAGAGGACCTATTATTAATGAAATAAGAGGTGGGTAGTAGATGTTCATTTTAAAACCAAGGGTTTTAAACTTTAGAAGATTAGGCTTTTCTAGGTTAAAAAAAATTGCCTCTTGGTGAATTGCAGGTTTGTGACATTGTATGGCTAGTAGTCACGGCCATCACAGCCAGGCAAGTACAGGTTTAGGTTCCCATTAGATTTAGACAGATGGTAAAGAAACAACAGAGCCCAAAACTGGTGGGCCATTCCTTTATTCTAGCCTCACACCCAGCCTGTAAGAAACACAAAAAGGGAAAACACTTCCCTTTCCATTCAGGCTCCCAAAGCCACTGATACATCCTAGTTTTCCTAGAATCAAAGGCCCCCACCAGTCTTAACCCCTCTCCCTTCTCCTCTCTGCATACATTGGCTTCTTCTTCAACACCCTGCCATCTTGGCTTTCTCTTCTTCTGCCTCACCACAAACTTTTCTTGGTGCAAAAACCCCTCCTCTGGCAACATTAGTATAACAATGGCCCTTCCCAAGCAGGAAGGTAATTAGCAGTTTCACCTGGCAGTTTAATTTACCTGGGCAGCAGCCATTTTTAACAATAGAAGTGAGCAAATCCAAATAACACAGATTTTACAAACTTATTTGCTTAACAGATATTGTTGTTAATTTATTTCCACAGCTTGTTTGGCTAAGACAAAACTGTGTAACCCCAGGGCACTGTACCTCAAAATTTGCTTGGTACACTGAAATTCTGATAGATATCCTTCTTACTGAGCTCTGCAGGGCACACCATTTCTTAACTACAACTCCCCGGCAATGTCTATTTATACCATAAATAATGCTTGTATATATTCTTCAGAAAGCAGATATCTTGTCTGGGCCTTCATATGAAACTGACTTTATGTGACTTTTAATACATTCATATGTGAAACTCTAACATGCAGTCTGAATTTGGCCAGAATAAGAAATTTTGAGAAAATGAATGAAAATGATGATAGGCTCCAGGTAATTTCCTGAAAGGACAGAATGCTATACTTTAATAGGAATAAAATGTTATATCACAAAAGACCTAGTTTTTAAAAACAAACATACACTGGAAACCAATACAAAAAAATAGAAAGAAAAAATCAAAGTAAACTAAAATAATAAAAACAAACACATTTTGAGAAACTGTGTATGTATAGGATTGTTCTACTTATTGCCTAGGCAATATGATAAGTGAAACCATTACAGCAAATTCAATAAATGCAAAAATTAATCAGATGATTAAACAAAGTTTCAACAGTAGGCTTTTGTGTTTGGTCCAAATAGATTGGGAAGATAATTTTCTAAAAACAACGTTGGCACAAAGGTTAGCTCTTTGGCCCTGATATCTTAGAGTTTGGCTTTTGACACAAATTTTTGTCCCTAGATTCTATCTCATATGCAGATATGCTCTCCTCTTGGCCCCATCAATAGCCATAGATAGACACTTGTTCCAAACCAGAGATCTGCCCTGTTCCCTAGACTGTGAGGTCTGAGTTGCTCAAGATTACACTTACTAAAGAGGCAGCCATTTTGGGATGATTTCTCACTTGAAATGTTATTAGAGGAAATCTTGTGGTTATCTGTGTTTAATGACAGGGAGCCTGAGTGTGAGCTCCTCTGTGGAGCAGGGGAATCAATCAGTCTCTGAGGGCTATGGACTAA
Organism: Rhynchonycteris naso; assembly: GCA_037038555.1. Classification (NCBI taxonomy): domain Eukaryota; kingdom Metazoa; phylum Chordata; class Mammalia; order Chiroptera; family Emballonuridae; genus Rhynchonycteris; species Rhynchonycteris naso. Next base: position 67,464,241 of record CM072997.1, read on the forward strand.
CATGTTTGGATAGTAACAGTATAAGTTTTGGAGATGGTAGTTGCATATCATCATTTTGATTATAATATGGTAAACCTCTCCTTGGAAACTGAAATCCCAGATATATTTTCTATAAAGAACATGCATGTTTCAATGTGCATGGGAGAAGGCACATTTCAGCACATCACAAAGACAAGCCTATTTATTATAAGTACAGTTGAAAATTTCATTATCTATACTCAGCTTGCTTGTAATAAACCATCCAATGTCAACAATTATGTGGTTAAATTTTTTCACACCAACAGAATGCACATCCATACAAAGGTTCAGTAGGTCCTTTCTCATATGTAACCTGTATCCCAAATCATGACTTTACATTAACGAAAAGAGTGCACTATGTGTCTCTTTATTTTTCTTACCCTATTTAAGTACAACCTCATCTTTCTCTCAGAAATATATCTTGACAATTTTATTTTGCAAAAGTTTAGCACTCCTTTTTTCAATGAAATAATCTTTATCTATTTTTGATTTGTCATTTCTCTTCCTCCTTTAACTTTACTGTTTTGCTTGGCTGGTATTGTTTCTATTTCTCTCTGGCAAAAGAGTGGTCCTATCTGGTCTCCAGTGCCTTCATCCCACAGCTACTTCTCAATGATCTCTGTGCTCATTTTCTTTGTGCTTTTTCTATTGTTATAAACACTGAGCATGGCTGGGCCTCAACATGCATTCCACCCCTTTTCCATGAGAAGCAAAAGAGCAATTGAGGAAATTAATTGTGTTGTGATTGGCCTTTGGGCATTCCATATCCTTTACCAGTATCAGTTCAAGAACATTATATGACACAGTGGTCGGTCAGAGGATATAAGAAGTTATGTGCCTGTGATTCCTGAGAATGTTTTCCTTATCTCTTACTTGAGAGCTGTTAAAGTTAATCTAGATCCCCCTTGATATGAACAAGGTCTTGTGTGGCAGCCACCAGAAGTCATTTTAAATCAAAGGGAAAACAACCTCAGGATGAAGACAAAACTGTGGATGGTAAAGCAGAGAGAGAGCAAGAAAAACTCCAGGACCTGAGAACCCTTGAACCACTGGACCCGGGCAATCTTATGCTCTGTTTCCATATTGCTGAAATTAGTTTGATTGGCTTTTCTGTTATGTGGAGTCCAAAGGACCCAACTGGACACTTTGCCACCCATATTATAAGTGGAAACAATAAAAACTGTTCCATTGGTAAAGACAGTGCCTTATGAGAGCTATAATTTTACTTCTTTATAGTTTCCTTTTAAATCTAAGTCACAAAACAGAAGAAAATAGATGATTAGTGTCTACGATTTCTATGTCTAAATAGCTTGAATATTCAAACATATTTATATGGTTATAACAACCAGTCAGCCACTGTTTAGATAAAAAATAATAAACCATATACAAGTCATGAAGTCATAAAGATAAGTCATGGATCTTATTGTCAAGAAGCGATGTTTACAGTTGTGACTACACAAAACAGTTTATTCATGTATTATTATTATTTATTATTGTATTATTTTTCATATAACAACTGTAAACCTACTTTTGTCCCACCCTTATTTAGCATGAGAATGGGCAACAGATAGGAAGTATAATGTCATAGGAGTCAATTCCATCACTATAAATTTCAGCATTAAAATTCTTAAGAACTTTAAATTTGAAAGTAATCATAATTTTAAGGTTATTTGATTAAGATGTGCCTTCATTTGACTATTTTCCTATTTATCTATTTACATGTATGTATAATTAAACACACCTACAAATAATATAAAACTAACTAAGTAATATAAAACTCTTAAGGATATCAGAAAATGCCATCCCAAAATATGCCACTTTGGCATATTGAATATTTTGAATGAGGGTGACTGAGAAACAGAATGCAGGAAGGGCTCTCTGACCTCCCTCTTTCTACCTAAATGCAGGGCACAAATATCCCAAGAAAAAGATGCCCTCCCTCTACAAGGCAGAGAGAATTCTTATTATGGGAGTTAGACAAAAAAACACAGAAATGAACCTGCACAAATGAACTTACTACAATTGCCATTATTTTCCATTAATTTCCCCCATATATTTCCTAGTCATTTTCCCACAAATTACTGCCTCTAGCCCAAACTTCTTTCTCCTTTGTCTTGCCACAGCACCACAATTTAGCACTCTTTCTTCAAATGATGTAACAGTTCTCAGGTCTGTCTGCTTCTTTGGGTTTTCTGAAGGCCTCTGAGCACACATACTAAGATTAACATCAAATAAAATTTGTATGCTTTTCTCCTGTTAAATCTGTCCTTTGTCAGTTTAATTCTCAGGCCCAGTCACAGACCCTAAGAGGAGAGAGGACAAAAGTCTTTCCTCACACTTCTCAGCTTATCAAAAATATGGTTCTTTCTATGTGTAGCAGGTTCTCTTGAAGACTTTATAATTTTGTATTTAAAATCAAGAACTAAATAATTTATTTATGTAAATAAAAAATTCTGTCACTTCAGAGCTAATGTCGCCCTCTAAATGTCTGACATGAAGATTTGTTTTCTATTGCATTTGATGTTTTCCATCATGTCAACTGTACAAAGATCAGAAATAAAAGTAACTATGTACCTTCACAAATATTTTATCAGCACCCTTCTACTCTACTCATCTTTAGTACTTCCTTCCACATAATCGTTCAGCCGTAAAACTCATAGAACATTCAGAATCACTGTTAGACATAACAACTCTTTGGAAGAAAATCTGCTATACAGTCATTGACAGATTATGCACACACACACACACACACACAACACTTAGACCTTTAAGATATTAAAACATCTTAAATTAAATAATTTGTCTTAAAATATTAAGCTATGTTGCCTGACCTGTGGTGGTGCAGTGGATAAAACGTCGACCTGGGAACACTGAGGTCGCTAGTTCAAAACCCTGCACTGGTCTGGTCAAGGCACATATGGGAGTTGATGCTTCCAGCTCCTTTCCCCTTTCTCTCTCTTTCTCTCTCTCTCTCTCTCTCTCTCTCTCTCTCTCTCTCACTCTGTGTCTCCTCTCTAAAATGAATAAAATTAAAAAAAAAAGAAAAAATTAAAAAAAAAATTAAGCTATGTTATATGTCAAATATGCCAAATAGACATATATTATGAAAAAAAGCTTTAATGCCTCGAAGGGGGGAAATAAAAACCCTCCTTGAATCCCTACCTGCTGAGCAGCTTCTTACCTTATTTGTTATCCATTTACATTTGTTTAATTTTGATTGAATAAAAGCCAGTGTTGTTAATATCACTTTCTTTTGACAGAGGTACCAAGTAATCATAACATTAATAATGTATATATTTTGCTACACCTTATTCAATTTACATGGGCAGTTAGACATATCAGCACATTAGAATGCCTTCTTTTCATAATTTTGTCTATGAGAACACAGTTGCATAAATGGTCTGCACTAGAGGTAGCCATGGGTGAAATGGCCTTTCTTATTAAATGTCACAAGATTTAATGTCACAGTATAATTGGGATGGAAAGATAATTGCACTAAGCTCAACATGTCTTATTTTCCTAACACATTATAAATCCACAGGAGTGTTAAAATATGTTTAATAAAAGCCCCATTCACATGGAAATTGTTGGCACTTGCTAAAAATTATACTATTTCATTGCTCAGCCCTATGAATGTCTAGTAGAATTCACAGCAAGTTTGATTATCACATGAAATTATAATAGGAGTCCATACAATAAAATTTAACACTTGCTCTTAAAGTATATTTTTATAGATTAAAAATGGTCTTGTTTGAAGCACTAATGCATTCTAAGTCTTGCACTGGCAATGGCATAACTCATGCTTAATAAGTGCTTTGAAAGGAAGTCTCTTTGAATTTTTTTTTAGCTTGTTACTTTCTCTTGTCTGTACACACACACATACACACACACTCCTGGGCCAACAGCTAAATTACATGGCTTGGATCTCTGACAGTAAGATATGGTCATATGACTAATTTCTGACTAACGAATATGGGCAGACGTCATGACCCATAAAAACCTGCTGCGCAATTCTATTTGTTCTCTTTTACTCTCTTTGCATGAAACAGAAGAAGACTCCAAAGCATGATGCTTGCTGAATAACCATACTGAATTCTTAGTGAGCAAAAAAGGGGAAATTATAGTGTTAAATTTCTGAGAATGTAAGACTGATTGCAATGCAGTTAGACATTCCCGACTTCCTCTTCTTTCTTCATTTCTTATTTCCTTTTATCTTTCTTAAGAAAAAAGACCTACTGCACTGGCAAGATGGCTTGGTGTGTTAGAGCATCGTCCCAGAACACAGAGGTTGCCAGTTCAATTCCTGGTTAGGGCACATACAGGAGCAGATTGATGTTCCTGTCTCTCTCTCCTTACCACTTCCTCAAAATTTAATAAATTAAATATATATATTAAAAAAGTAGAATTTCCCTACTAAAGAAAAAAAATTATTTTCTAATACTCTGTTTTGTTTAGCACTGATTCAGTCAATAACATTGATTAAGCTACTTTGTTGGGTTTCATATTTCCAAGTATTAACCCAAGCCCACTAATGCATTTCATAAAATCCTAACCCAAACCTTTTGCAGACAAACTCCTTCATTTCCATGCCTTCATGGAGAATCTCTTCCCTCAATGCTACAAGGCTATATAAGAATAGTCATGTTTTTAAAAGAGCTTATGGCAAAAGAGTTTGCACCCTTATTTCAAAGTCTAATTCTGCATTTATAATACTGGTCTTGGTAAAATTTACCTAGAAAGAGTCTAACCACTTCATATGGGTCATTTCAATACATCATATTTGTATTTCAATAGAGCAAAGTTCTTCCCATAACTGAGAATAGTTTAAGTTTTCTTCAACCTTTACTTTTCTAGGCTAAAATAAATCACACCAGCCCTTTAATAATTCTTTACAAATGAATTTAAAAAATTCAAACAGTTCTATATGTCTCTTTCATAAGCCAAAGTTACATAACTGATCTATTTGATAGACAAAGTAAACTGAAGCAGAAAAGAAATTCATCCAACCAGCTGTTTATATAGACAAAAGTACTTCTGATCGAATGCTTTCTTTTGTCAAATATTTTTATAACCTTACAGAACAGTTTCTGAAATAGATAGAATACTGAAAGAAAACTATAATGAATGAGTTCAAAAGAATAAACTTCTATGTTTAAAGTTAGATGTCTTACTCATATTTTACAGTACAATTCTTTCAGATTTAATTTAGTTGTAATAACAGTTACTTTCAATTCAGGTTGACACATTCCCTGTAGGTTTCTATCAATTAAGTCTATTTGATCAAGCCAGAACTGGATATGATTGAAAAATTAGAGGGAATATTTGCCCATACTCATTTATTTGGAAGAACCAGAAGAAGCAAAGCAAACTAGCACATAAAACTACCATGGAAATTTTAGACACTTTAACCAACTTAGCTTTATAGGAGTTTCAAAATAAATCTTAATATTCTTAAAAAAGTAAGAATGGGGGAGGAAACTCTACCAACAAATTAGGATTCACTAATAGAGCTACACAAGTTATGAAATAAATGCATAAGCAGTTTTCATCATCATACGATTGCTTAGTGCGGCTGTGGAGACCGATCAACTTGGATACAAATCCCATCTAATCCATTTATTAACTCCACAATTTAATATCTCTGATCATTAAATTTCTTAATTTCAAAACTGAGGATAATAATATTTAACATGTTCTGTGGTTCTGAGGTTTAAGTAAGATGCAATGAATTAAGCACTTACCAGAGTGCCTAGAACTTAGTGGACCGTTGTGGGGAAATAAAGATGACAGCACAGTCTTCGCCCCTCCTCCCAGTCTATTTCTCCCCATCTTGAACTTGGTCCTTCCCTGAGCCTTGCCGTGGCCAAAAGAATGCAACACAACGTTGCTGAATAACTTCCAAGGCTGGGTCTGAAGAGAATTGCAGCTCTGATGGTCCCTTTTTGAACCCAGCCAGGAAGTCAAGAGAAACCCAAGCCACGTACAAAAGCCACGTGTAGGAAACATAAAGTACTTGGGTTGACAGCCTCATCTCAGCTAATGGCCAAACTTTCAGATAATGGCAGCCCCAGCTAACACTACATGGAAAATGACAACCACCCAGTTGTGTCTAGTCAACCCTCCGATGCAAGAGATAATAGTTTGGTTTTAGTAAACCACAAAGTTCTAAGTTAAGACATTAAGTTTAAGTTTTTAAGTCTTGGGTAATTAGTTACATAGCAATATATAGCCAAAATAGTGCTCAGTAAAGGGAGCAATGATTTTTTTTTTTCCACAGTGATGAGGGAAAATAGCATACACTGATTCTTTGCTTTACCTAGAGACTTTAGGCTTGATACATCTTGTACTGCAACTCGATGCCAAAGCATTCGGGATATAAAGAGTAGGGGCTTTGCCCCACCAAAATGAATAGAAATAAAGGAAGTTTCACTTACATAAAGAACCCTAGAAAACAAGTGCTTTTTTTTCCAGTTGTTATCTTCACTGTAGTGCATAGCTTATCATCCTATCACAAGCACCTGTGCATTCCCACATGACTATAAATCACAGGAAAGAGAATATTCTTGCTCTAAGATCAGACATCACAACCTGTTCAAAGGGCACCGCTCTCAAAGACTGACTTGCTTTCCTTTGCCTATGATCTTCCTGGACTTATATTGTTTGCCCTCTTGCTTTCCCTCCCTCCCTCCCTCCCTCCCTCCCTCCCTCCCTCCCTCCCTTACCTTCCCTCCCTCCCTCCTTCCTTCCCTCCCTTCCTTTTTTTTCTTTAAGATTTTACTTATTGATTTTACAGAGATAGGGCGGGTGAGAAATATCAACTCACAGTTGCCTCACCTTAGCTGTTCATTGCTTGCTTGTTGTATGGCAAGTCCAGGGTATTGAACAGGTGACCTCAGCGACAGTGCCACCACAGGCCAGGTACCATCTTTCTTTATGGGCATCATAGACCTAGCACCATTTTGCCCATCTGCCCCCATTTTCTACATTTGTAGTCCCTGTATCCTCCTTATAGTATTTTTAAAACTTTTCCCTATGCTTACTATTTCTTTCCCTCTCCCACACTTGATCTCGACTAGTTCTCTCCTTAGATCTATTACATCTAATGAACACTACTTTTAGATTTCCAGATGGGCCTTTCTTGCCCTCTCTAAATCATTTCCTGATGCCCACTGTGGCAGCAGATATGGTATCATCATAATTGCAGATGTAATGTATAAATGTACAATGTCTTCTTTCCGCAGGACACAATGAATGAAAATTACAGTAATCTAGAAAACAAAATGGTTCTGTGCTTCTAGGTAAATTTTCTAATGGAGGTGATAATATAAAAATATTCAACTGCATATTCCGCATCCAATCATACTTTGTTGTTGATATACCCAAACTCCTGAATACTTTGACAGTTCCCATTTCCATGGGAGCAAATTCTTGACATCTTTGGTGGGGTTTAGAATAACATGTAATAATACAGAGACAGCTGAGCAGTTGTCATGGTATGCTTGCCCTGTTTTGGGGAGCAACCTTTCTTTTACCAAAGAGGCCACAACCAAGTTAGGAACAGAGTACTTATTGTGCCTTTGTAATGCGAGAAACATGATTACTGTGGTTTATAAAAATTTAAGATTTTTAGTATGAGCAATGCATTCAGTTCAGGAAATCTCTTCTTAAACATAGTAATTATTTTAATTATTTTTTCCTCTGACAACTTTTCTATTGAAATTTTCTTATTGTGTTATTTCAACTGAGATAACTCAATTAAACCATAGAAATTTAAATTATTCAAAATTGTAGCTGTTTTTGTTCGAGATGGATTTGAAAAAAGCATTTTCTTAAAGACTGTAGTTTGAAGAAATGTTTACATGCTCATTCCTCAGCTCTGAGTCTTTCAGATGCTTCGATGGTGGCAGTGTTTTGCACTTCACAACAGCACACCTGCCAGTGAGGACCACTCAAACCACAAGGGAAGGGAATTCAGTGTGAGATACAGAAAGACAAAGAGGAAAGGATCACATTCAGAGGCAACAGGCTGTCAAATACAGACTTGAACAAAAAGCCAGAGAAAACAGTTCTAAGAACAAGTTAGTATTGAAGTAGACATGTTGTCATCGAAGATGGCTAGCTTGTCAGGATTATAGGTGTAAAAGAAGCAACTGCCTGATGAAGTTCCTTTTATCTTTGCCTTTGTGTGGGATTGTTCAACTTACAATGAACTTCCACTTCCTTTATCTCATTCATTTCTCCCAACAACCTTGTGATTAAGGCCAGGAGAGTAATGTTTTCTTCTTTTCACATATAAGTTTCCAAAAAGAAAAATCTCTGAGTTTCTTAATATTACTTTCATTAGAAGGTAATCCACAATATAACTAAAACAGGACAGAGCTGGCATTTATCTGTGTCCTCTGATTCCTGGGCTTGGGTCCTTCCACCTCATCATTTTGGGGCTCAAATTTTGAGATACATAAAGTTGTGAGTGGAGGTGGGTCAAGTGTAGAAATCAGGTGAAAGATCACATCTGCCTAATGCCAAAGAAGAATCAGAATTGATTATCTGAATAGGAGGTGTGCTCTGTACATACAAGGTCTTGTATTAAGACCTTGATGATGTGCACTAAAACCTGCACCTGTGTGCAATTCTTGTTTACAGTCAAGAGGAAAGCTAAGGAAGCTCTTCAAACAGAAGCTTTGGCAACAGTGACATTTTATTTTATCATGTTGATTATTGAGTAGTGTGATGACCACACTCAAATGACTATGGCACACAACCAAACAAGGATAATTCTTGCTACAGGAGAAATATTATCCCAGAGGGTTCTGCTTCCCGTCTCCTCTCTGCTTTGTGGCAACTGTCATTTTGGACCACTCCATCCAAATAACCACCCTAAAATACAGTTTTATTTTTTAACTCAGGATTTTGTAAAGGCAACAGAAAAGGTCAGATAAACAAAGGATTACTATGGGTTCAGAATTAGAGTAATGAGTTAAATATCATTTGAGCCTACAATAAATTACAAGTAACATTTATATTGATGGGTAAAATGTTTAATGCATTCTTCCCGGATGTTATGAATTGTATCCAATAAAAATATTTCTCCTGAGGCTAGTATTAGTATTACACTTTTATCCTTGACCATTGATCTATTTCCTGCTTGTTGTGAGCCTACACTGATCTATAATAGAAGGCCATTTCCTTACATCAAGGCCTTTAACATAAATTGCATATTATCCTGCAATTCTTTGTTTCTAAGTTTGCAGTTGTTTGAAGATAGATCATAGCCATATTTCTAAAGTGGTTTTCTTTCTTTTGATATGCTTTACAAATTGCTCATGATTAGTGCTTATTGCTCTGGAACTCTCTCCATTTGTGTGTCTCTGTGTGCTCTCTTTGCTGGGAGCTCATTTAGCTCAGAAAATGCTAGGGGCAGGCTCTGTAAACTGCTGTTTGTCCAATCTGCCAGCTATTATTACTCAGCTGCTTCATGGTCCTATGGCAATGGGAAGAATTTTCAGCTTCCCAAAAAGGGGAGTAACTTTCAGATCAGTCTGTGATTAAACAAAAAAACCACAGTTGGCCCCAGTTGCAAATGCTCTATGACAATTTTTAAAATTGTGGTTAGAGACCTATGGGTTCTGAAACCTACAGCATATAAATTCAATGCTTGAAACTTTTGTTTAAAAACTGGGTTTTGCTATAACATATTTCTTATTTTGGATCATGATGAAAAGAACCTTGAAAATTACTCTTCCATGTTAAGAAATGTATAATATTAACTCTGACAACTGACAGATTTTTGAGATTTGACACTAAAGCTTTTCATGTTCACTGATGATTGTGTCTATGATGAAGTGAATAGTTGAAACAATTATAAAAGAGTTGTGAAGAAAATTCTTCTATTTGGTGTCATTGGTCAAAGACTCTCAAGATGGGACAGCCTGGTATGTGAGAAGACCCTCGCCTTCTGAGTTGGGTAGCCTTTGGCTTCTAATCTGTTTCTACCTCTTGCTTAGCTAGAGGCCTTGGGTATGTCACTCAATGTCTTTGAACCTCAGTTCTCTCACCTGTAACGTTGGGATGATGATATTTATTCCACATGGTTGTTTTAAGGATTAGAAAAATGCACATAGAAAATGGTCAATAAATGGGCAACTAGATTCTTCTTTGTAGGTAACTCCAAGGTCAGAAAGAAGATTACTTATCTCTTTGCCTCAATTCCAGATTCAATAATTTGAATAATTGATTACAATTCTGGCAGTGGAAGCCTGGAATATAAGAAGTATAAATGAATGTCACAAAGATATTAGAGCACTTTCAGGTTAAAGTAAATGTGACAAGAGCAGTAGATATTAAAAAAATATAAAATATTTAGAGAATTCAAATGATGAAATCTGGAGATAAAGTGATAAGTAATCTCTCTGAACTGAGAGTCAAGTACAAAAAGGAATCTAGTTGTCTTTCATGGAGGACAAATCAGTGTAATCTGACAGTCAGAGAATCTAGTTAGATATAAAAATAAATGTTATTTAAAAAATTAAAAGTAGCTACACAACCCAGCAATTCCACTACTAGGTGTGTGTGTGTGTGTGTGTGTGTGTGTGAGTGTGTGTATAAAATCTCAAGCGAAATGAACATAAATTCATAGAAGAACCTATACATGAGTGTTTATAGCAGCATTATTTATAGTTACCACAAGGTGAAAATAACACCTGGGGAATAAATAAATAAAAGAAATGGTTTGAATAAATAAAATGTGGTATATTTATATAACAGAATATTTTTCAACTATAGAAAGGAACAAAATACTGATACATGCTATAGTAAGGTGAACAACTTTTTTCTAATAAAAAGGAGGACAAAAATAAATTGAAGAAAACAATATTGTAAATAAAAGAAACACTTTATTCATTGCAACAATAATACACTATAATATTATAAATGCATAATAAAAACATTTGTAATATTTTATATTGTAATAATGCTTATATGCTTATTAATTTTTAATAATAATTGTAAGAAAAAGTACTTATTAAGATACAAATATGTCACATCATGCGCAATAGATCGACTCTGCATCGATCAAATATGGACATTTACAGATTAGTCTTCCAATTTAAAAAAGGAGGACATGTAGGAGGACACTTTTTAAGGGAGGATGGAACTTACAAAAGAAGGACTGTCCTCCCTAAAGGAGGATGATTGGTCACCTTAGTAGATGAATCTGGTTGAACCTTAAAAATATGATGCTAAGTGAAAGAAGTCAGTCACAAAGAGGATATACTATATGATTCCATTTATAAAATGCCCAGAATAGACAAAACTGTATAGATAGAAAGTAGATTCGTGGTTACTTAGGGCTGGGAAATGGGAGGCATTAGGGTGTGATCGTGAGTGGACAAGGGTAGAAAACAGATTGCAGTGATGGTCACACAGCTCTGTGAATATTATATAAATCAATGAATTTTACCTTTTAAATGGGTGAATTATAAAAGATGTCAATTATATTTCAATAAAATTGTTATAAAAATTAGTGACTAAATATTGGGAAAAGCGCCAAAAGCTATGAGACCTTATTACTTTATGTAGCTGGCCTCTCCAGGAATAGTATCCTGGGCCTGGGGCTGTGAAAGGGGGGTACAGGGGAATTGCTGTCCTTTTCCATATCTATAGTTAATGATCAAGAGCCAAGTGTTTAATACTCTGGATTAAACTAAGTTTCCAACAAAAATTACTTGTCAGAAATGGGAAAAAACATCTGTGCACTTGATAGTACATCAGAATAGTTTAATGCTGTAGTAATAACAATCTTACCAGTATGGCAGTGTGCACTGTAATGAAGAATCTGATTTTAGTTTATATTTATCTAAAGTTAGGACGACATAAGATGTAAAATGAGGTATTCTATTACAAACTGACACATAGTTTGGAGAAACAATAAAAATATTTATTTTGGGGATCCTATGACATGGGGAAAAACTCCCACAAAAACACAGCTGACTCCAACACATGCATCATAAAAAATTACCCGCCTTTTGTCACCTGTGCAAGGTGAAGTCTAATTTATACCAAAGCTTGCAATGGGCTTTTGCAATGTGTTATACAGATAAAAATTTTGATAATATAATTGAAAACCAAAGGCAAAAATGCAATCTGTTTTTAGATTTGTTATCTTTATTAAAAAAATCTCATTATATCTTACTTCTTTGATTATTTTATCTTCTGTTATGGATGCATTATCCTCCAGACTCTAAAAGCCACACAGAACATAATGAAAAATAATGAAATTCTGTTCATCATAAAATATTATTAGCTATATTAATTTTTAAACCAGAGAGAACTGAATATTTTGCAACAACCAGCATCAGAAACAGATGCAGATACACAGGCAACACAAGGTAACAGAACTGTATATGGAGGAGTCCTACTTTTACCTGCGGTGTGACCCACTTTGAGCAAGTGTTGACTCTCTGAGCTTCAGCATTTCCAGTTTTAAAGAAAAGGCCACTTGGACCCAATGGCCTCTATCTATATAAGAATTTTTAAAAGCTTTGGCGGTTTATGATTTTGTGATATGGCACTGGGTAGTCCAAAGGATGAACAGAGACAAGAGAATGTATGTTCTTTCTCCCACATTTTAATTAATTAAGCCACCTTTATATTAAAGTTTATCTGCTAAGAGTTTTAAGCAGTTATGATTTTAAGCTAATAACAATAAATTAATTGAAGTTAGTTCAGTATTGTTGCAAAGAGACCTGTTACATATGTAATAAACAACTAAGACTGATAAATAAAACCCGATTCCACAAAACACTAATAATGGACACACTGCCTGAGAATATATTAGAGGAAGCCCATTTATGTTAGGTCTTCATGGTGGACTAAGTTAATTATACCTGAGTCTATATCTAAGTCTAGGATAAAAACGTTTTCCAAATATTGTTTGAAGGGTTTGTTTTTTTGTATTATTTTTTCTCTTCATTTTATGAGCATTTAATCAGTTATAAAACCTAAATTCTGCATAATATCTGATATCTGAAGCAATTGACATTGACTACTTTTACCAGTCACATCAGCTGTGTCTCCCTGACTTGGACTAATTTCTTAGAATATTAAAACTAAGTAAATATATTCTATAATATACAGTGTGTACATAAATACATTCTAGATATAGAGTACATAATATGTACCATATACACACACATACATATATATGTACATTTGTGTATATATACACACACACACACACACACACACACAGAGAGAAAGAGAGATACACATGCAAAACTAGAATTGAGCATTTCAACATAAAGTTGGCTCACAGTGATTGATTACTATTTCAGTTTTGCTTCAATTTTCTCATAATAGCCTGACCAGGTGGTGGTGCAGTGGATAGAGTGTCGGAAGACCTAGATTCGAGACCCTGAGCTCGCCAGCTGGAGCGCGGGCCTATCTGGCTTGAGCAAAAGCTCGCCAACTTGGACCCAAGGTTGCTGGCTCTAGCAAGGGGTTGCTCGGTCTGCTGAAGGAGGCCCGTGGTCAAGGCACATGTGAGAAAGCAATCAATGAACAACTAAGGTGTCGCATGGCAACAAAAAACTAATGATCGATGTTTCTCATCTCTCTCCGTTCCTGTCTGTCTGTCCCTATCTATCCCTCTCTCTGACCCTCTCTCTGTCCCTGTAAAAAAAAAAAAAAAGAAAAGAAAAACAGTACCAGACAACACATGGTAATGACTTTGCAAACTAGAGTTAATTCAGGAAAGACAGGTGATAATGGCAAGCTATGAAAGTCCCTCCACTCTCACAATCTCTGAGACAAAAACAGATCTTCTTTAATGTCAGCTGGCAGCATTCTCTCATACTGCATTCGCACACTTTACACATTTCTCCCTTGCATGAAAGTTATGACCATGGACTGCTGGAAAACTAGGAGGATATTAAAAGGCCAACTACAATATGGCAGTCAACACACATTATCACCATTAGTGAATGATGCTCTGGAACAGTAGTCACTAAATCTAGAGTTTTGCTCTGCCACTCACTAATTGTGTGACCTTGGATAAGTCATACATACTCTAATTCTCACTTTTATCATCCTAGAAGTAAAGGATTTGGATGAACTCTAAAGTGTTTTTCAGGACCAATTTGATATTTGTGTAATTTTTTAATAGTTTGCAAAATATTTCTACAAATCTTACATTATTTAATTCAAATAATTCTCTTTGCTATTTATGCCATTCCTATTATACAAATAACTACACTGAGGCCTTCCCCAGAAAACTTTGTCATAAATGTGCCATCTAAGTTTCCTTTAAAATTATTCAACTACTGTGGGCACTAATGTGGTTATTTTAACACAGATTAATTAAGTGTATAATGGATTTCTACAATGATATATGTGAATTTTTATGTTATATATAACAGGGGGGCAGAGAAATTATAAGTATAAATTATAAATAATAAAAATTCTATCATTTATTAAAAATTTACTATGTGGCATACCATACCAAGTGTTATGTACAGATTATTTCTAATTCAAGTATTAAGTGTGTAGTAATATTATCCCAGTTTTACAGAATAAAATATGAGACTTGAAATAACTATTACATCTTTAAAGGTTGTGAAACTAGCAAGAGGTAGATTCATATTTGGAACCGAGATAAAAATGGTCCAAAACTGGTATTCTCTCAAATATATAGTATACTATATTTCTTTTTTCTTTCAATCAAGTGAACAATCATATAAAAATGCAGCTCAACAACAACAACCCCCCCGCCCCCACGTTCATGGGGACATTAGAATCTATGTAAACACAATAAATTAAAATTAAAAAAATAAAAAAAACAACTAAAAAGGAAAAAAAGGTAAAACACAAATGTAAAAAATATAATAAAAATGCAACTACAGATACCGTCCAATCTTAATAACAACAGGTGCTGTTAAACAAGGCAGGCAATATCTTAGGCACTTCCTGTTAAAGGACTTGATGTTCTCAGCACGTGGCCTATCATTCTCTGAGCTTAGGTTGTTCTCATTCTATTTTCCTACGCAGGTGCTCAAGGCATTGCCTTAAAGTCTAAATACAATGGACATATTCATAAAATATCTATGTTCTTCTATTCTAAAAGGAAGAAATGTAATTCCCTTCCTCAGGGGATCCAACTTCAAGTGCACAAACTAGTAATTAACCATTGCTGACTGATGTGTGTTGCGCTGCTGAGCAGAACAGCGAGTTCTGCACAATGATCTCCTCTAGGAAGGCTCCAGGAGCATTTCCTTCTCTCACAAAACAGCACTATTAGAAAGCAAGAAGATAAAGTAAAAAAAAATTAAAAAGCCAAAATCGCTCTGGAACAGAAGAGAATATCCATTATGTGCATATAACAACACAGAAAGAGACAAAACAGCCCTTCTAATCTCTCTTGCATGGGTCTTTGATATTTTAAATTACAGGAACTTTTATTTTTATGCTTTTTTAATGCTATCTAAATACATAAGCTTGCATTTCAATTCACGTAAGTATTGAATTGTGTGCTAGACACATTTTGGTGGGATTAATGGTGGAAATTATATTTCTAAAGTGAATAATTTAATCTTTTTCCCTCTCTCCCATGGGGAAGTTATCAGCGAGACACCGGCCATTGCTAGGAGTTTCCATGGTGTTTGGAGTTTGGGACTCTGTGATTTTCCTGTTTATTTTTAAATGTATGGCAGAATAAAGAGTAGAATATTTTTACAAATTCTCCTGTACATATGTACACACGTGAATGAAGGCTCAATATTTTAAAATATTTTTAAACAATCTACAGGCTTTACTTACCTATAACTTAACAGAACTGTCTTTGCTCTATTTGTGTTTAATTCCAAGAAGTAAAATAGCAAAACAGATTAATGAGACAACACCTGGTGTGAGTGGGTAAGTTCTAGAGCAGAAGTCACAATGACTTATTTTTGTATATTTTTTCCCTATACTGCCCAGATTGATTTACAACCAGTTTTAGTCCTCTAATGTTAACCATTCATTGTCATCTCTCTCATGACTCTTTCTCTGACTCCCACAGTATGGGCATTCTGCCCTATCTCTCCCGCTTTGCTTCTAACTCCCAACTTGCTGCACCCTTTCCTATATGCCGGACTTCTTGCTTTACAGTTAAGGTTCAGAGCAAGTAACTGCCTTTACCTTAGCCCATTCTCCAAGTTTTTCATAAACATTTGTAATGCAAGGATGTGAAGGCATAAGAGATTAAATTGCTAATTGATTTCAGAAAGATTAAAAACACTGGAAAAAAATGTCTTCATATGATGACAAACTGAATTCTATGATATATATCAAATTGTCATTTGGTCATTTCACAAATCAGGAAATGTAAGCATTATATTACTGCATAGTCATGGTAGTTAATTAACCCAGAATATTAGTTATAATAATACTGTCCTGATAAAAAAAAATTTATGAACACATTTCAAATATCTAGTAAAAGCAAATTTATTTTTGATCTACTTAGCATTGTGTGCTAAGGACTTACTTTGCATCCATTTGTCTAATGCTACTGAAGCAGGAAGTAGCAAAGTCTATGATTCCAACAGGTATGCTTTATATCACCTCCCAAAGCAAAAGTAACTTCACCCAAGGTAACCACTACAAACATTGTATTCTCTTTCCAATCTTCTTATTGTGTTGTATAGCTGTATGTAAATGGGTATTTTTTTTGTGTGTGAGCGTGGTATATAATAAATGTTCATTTTCATTTTATAAATACAATATATAGATACGGTCAAAACAAAGTGGCAAATTTGATTTTTTATTTCTTTGTTTTCAACTCTATCCCTTTCATGGTTTATCCATTTTTATGGTTTCAGCTATTTCCTCCTGCTAACTTTCCAATTTATATCTCAAGTACTCTCCTCCTTCACCTTCACTCCACTCTAGTTTTCCTCTTTTACTGTACTTTACATTCATCATTTCTAAAACTCTCTTGCAAATTGTCTCCTCCTTATAAAATCACTATGGTTTAACCATATCACCCATCATCCAATGTGTGGACCTTGGCACTGCTCTTGATTAAACTGCTTCTTCACCTACATCACCTTATGCCAAGGGATTCTGAGTGGACTACTTTTTATATCTATTTCTTCTTTTCTGCTATCATCAATTTACTTCAACAATTTTAATTTTTATTACTTTAAGCACACATGATTTCACTGTTCTTTTAAAAGATTCCAAGTATATCATCAACAAAGCCGAAATCATTTGACTATTTTCCTAATCCTAGTTCTCTTGCATATTCCCTGTAAATACTCTTATAAACAATTATGAATTTTATGGTATACTTTCAGACTCTTAATAATTATTTTTAACCTACAAACTTTAAGATCATAAAAAATAGATGGAATTATTGTGTGTGGATGAATGTGTGTGTATATATAATATAAATAGTATGATTGTATATGTGTATTTCTGCAACTTGCTTTCTTCACTCAATAATATCTTTGGATTCATTCATATAGATACATACATACAAGATGCAGCCTCCCTCTGGTCCATCTGTTTCTGACCTTGTTCCTCTCTACTTATTATCAAACAGCAGCTAGAATGAGCCTGTTATAACATGGGCCAGATCAAGTCACTTCTCTACTCTATATCGTCTCATGTTTCTGTAAGCAATAAAAGATTTACCATGGTCTTCAATGCCTCTACTGTCTGTCTAATCTCATCATCTATTATTCTTCCTTCTTACCTCACTTTACTTCTTGCACATCACTTCCCTCCTATTCCTTGACATGTTTGGCATGCTTCCAACACAGGGACCTTTGGCAGCAAAACTTAACTCAGACATTACCTTCACAGTGAGACTTTTCTGGCCAGTCTGCCTAAAATTTCCACCTTTTTATATATATCTCCTACCAGGTTCCCATTTTTTCATTAACTTAGCAATATATAGCTTAGTACTCTACTTATGTTTTTTAAATTATGTGTCCTCCTCTAAGAATGTAGGCTCCAAGAAAAAATATTTTTGTCTGTTTTGTTCATTGCCATAAATACATGCCCATCATAGTGCTTAGCACATAAGAGCTCAACAAGTTTTATGTAGGAAGAAAAGAAGGAAGGAAGGAAGGCAGGAAGAAAGGAAGGAAGGAAGGAAAGGAGGGAGGGGGGAGGGAGAGAGAGAGGGAGGAAAGAAACAAAGGAAGGAAGTACTGACAATGAAGTTATGGTAGTCCACATACCACTCTCTGTTTTACATCTGTTTTACCAGTTTTTATTGCAGTATTTTTATTGAAGTTATCCTGCACCACAAGCCTTATGCTATGGACTTTGTGAGTGGTGATTTATTTCCCCATCAGCCATCTAGACATTAATATTTTATATTTGCCTATATTTCTTAAAGTAATGTCAGTGCCACTGAGTCATGTGGACTTACCAAATAGCGTGGTGTCAGGAAATTTGCAAAATTGTATTCAATTTTGGCCACTAATAAGTCACTGTAAATGGTCTAGAACACGGGTTCTTAATATTGATGACCATAAATTCCTTTGAGAATCTATTGAAAGCTTATACTTCCAAGTCATTTTAAAATAGGAGGTAAGGTGGTTAGCAGAAGTAAACACAATTCAAAATATTTTTTTAAATAATCAAATCAAGCAATGGAGATAGAAAGGAAATAAAGTGATGAAGTTAAGGATAGGGCTGATATATAACAGCTGTACCTTAAATCCCTGTAGTGTAACTAGAGATGGACCAAGTTTTACTTCTGTGCTAATTATTATTAAGAACATTATAGCTTTCAATACTAATGAAGAAAAAAATGATCTATTCTGTGCTATTAGAAAACTGCCAGTGTTTTATTATATCTCTAATAAATATTTAAAGTAGAATACAGTGACTTTTCCCCCAGAATAATATATAATTCTAATGCAATCTAATAAAAATCCCAACAAGCATTAGTAGTATCAGAATAGAAAGACAGATTAATGGATTGTAATAAAGTCTAGAATGAGGCCCAATTATATCAACAATATGTGATAAAATTGGGATATTAAATTGGTGGGCAAAGTACAGATTATTTAACATGGTATTAGAATAAGTAGGTTTTTTTAAAAAATATAATTTTATTTTATTTTTTGTGACAGAGATAGAGAGAGAGATAGAGAGAGGGAAAGATAAGGCGAGACAGGCAGGAAGAGAGAAAGATGAGAAGCATCAATTCTTCATTGAGGCTCCTTAGTCTCCTTAGCTGTTCACTGATTGCTTTCTCATGTGTGCCTTGATTGGGGGTGGGGGCTACAGCAGAGTGAGTGATCTCTTGCTCAAGACAGCGACCTTGGGCTCAAGCCAGAGACCTTGGGCTCAAACCAGCAACCATGGGGTCATGTCTATGACCCCACACTCAAGCCAGCGACCCCATGCTAAAGCTGGATGAGCCTGCGCTCAAGCTGGTGACCCCAGAGCTTCAAACCTGGGTCCTCTGCATGCCAGTCTGACACTCTATCCACTGTGCCATTGCCTGGTCAGGCTAAAAAACAGTTGTTTATCTCTATTTTACACCTTGTAACAAAATTAATTTTAGTCAGGTTATATTTTGAAGATAAAACTAAACTCCTAAAACAACGAGAAGCAATATATACTCTCATGGCAACTTGGTATAGGGAAGGTGCTCCTCAGCATGACAGAGAGGATCAAAGCCATAAAGGAAGACTGATAGGTCTAACGACTTAAAAATTTAAATATATATGCATATATTTTATATATCAAAAGTATGAAAAAGAAAAATGTCTAACATAAAATACATATATGGGTATATAAATAGATATATAGTATATAAGTGAATATATACTTATACATCTATATATTTATATTTGTGTGTATGTGTATATATAGAGAGAGAGAGAAAGAGGGGAGAGAGCACAAGACAGAGCAAGAGTGAGCTTACAAATTAATAAGAAAAACCTGAATAGCATAATAGAAAAAAAATATCACAAACAATTCTTCCTAAAAGAAATTCAATTGTCAATAAACAAATGGAAAATTTCAACTACTTCAGTAATTACATAGAGGCAGAGTAAAATGTTGAGATGCCATTAGATCTGATAAAGAGTGAAAAATAATAACCACTGACAGTATGAGTATGAGAGATTGGTGCTTTTTATTTGCTGTTGTGGGAGGTGTAAACTGGTCCAAAAATTCAAGAAAGTGATTTAACAGTATATACAAAGTCTATAATTGAATTGGTTCTAGAAAGTCCTTCAGCATTTAACACAGATAATAATTGGCCAACTATGCAAATCTATGAAATCTATGATCGTTTTAATTTTTCCTTTTTGGTTTAATTAACATGGCTAATATTTGTGTAGGAAAAAGAAATGGGAAATATATACCACAGTATTATCAGTGGTAATTATGGGCTTCTGAGATCTCAGGGGATTTCATTTTGCTTTCTATTGTGTGCCCACGTGTTTTGACTAGAAGCCCTATTGGAAACAAGAGGCATACATCTCTGAGTAGAGTCCTAAGTGGCAATCTTCAGAAGTACAATGGGTTTCTTGAGCACATTTAGTATGTGACAGCTAAGAAGAGCAAAGCATTGTTTAAAGAGATACAGACCTCATCAGGATCAGTGAGCAAATTCTCATCAGTGCCAGTCAATTTCTGGTCCTCAAATATTTAACAGTGCACTAAACTTACAGCTAATGAGCCTTTGTGATACAACATGGCAGTTATTTCTCTGACTCCACATGGGACCTGAATTTGGTTTGCAAAGAACAGTAAAAGAATTAGTTAAGAGTCCCTCTTCATTAAACTCATAAAGTTGTAGAATTTTTTTCCCAAGGTAACATAACTATATTGAAGTGCCAGGCTAAAAGACTTGCAAATAGAGTTAGTGGTGAACAATTTAAAATCACTTGCAGAAATGCAGCTCTAAATTTCAATGACATAATTCAAATATTATTATGAAGAAAATAATACAAATCCAGTTTTAATGAGAGACAATTTTATGTCTCATGGCATCTGAAGTAAATTCTGTTTTAATGAAGAAAAATGTAACACTAAAGAAAATGCTCTAGATTTTTGAAACACCTTGGAAGGTTCTTTTCGTACTGTGCTATGCTGGGCCCAATAAACAGTTACTAGGCAGCGTTAGGTGGACTTAAGAATTCAGTTCTGGACTACACTTACTATGTGACTTCCTGTAGCCTACTCTTACGTATTTGATTTATAAAATAAAGATAATAATAGTATGCTCATATGGGGTTTCCAAGGATTAAACAACTGAATGAGCATATTTAATATGTGGCATCTAAGAAGAATAACCCATATTTAAAGGGTGCTGACAAATAACGAGTATTTAATAAATTATCAAAAATGATAATGCCAGATTGATATATTATGAATAAAAACATATTGAATCTTTAACATTTCCCCTACATGGCAATAAAATATAAAAGAAAATGAAATGCATGAAAACACAATAACAGTGGTAGCACAGCATATAATATAATAAGGATTAATTAAGTGATAAATAATATTTGAGCAATTGGAGTTCAGAGGCAAGAGCAGTAATTAAGGCTTCTAGAGATGGTAGGATTAAAATAAGCCCTAGAAATAGGAAGTTTAGTTTTCTAGAAAGAAGGTAGGAATATGAAATATTTAACTAAAATTTGTAGCTGAGGCAAACCAAATTTTCTCATCCAATATTGCATATTAAATATTATTTCTTTTTCTCACTCTTCTTTCTCCTCTTCCAAAGTAATACATTTGTAATATAATTTGTTTTTTGTTACTGATTTGGCAGATGCTTGTATTTCCCCCCATATAAAAAGAACTTATAATTTCAAACATAGACCCAAGTAGAAAAACAATATACCATAACAAACTGCCACATTCCTTAATTCAGCTTCAAACTAGTTATCAATATTATGACATTCTGTTCCATGTGACATATTGATTAGCATAAGTCTAACCACTGGGCACTTTGTTATGACCGACTTTAAATGTGTAGTTCAAAGGCATCTATGAAATGTGACTCCTTTATTGTTGTGCAGGATGCCCTAACAGGCCTTCTGGATTTTGCACATCGCTTCCTAGAACAAAGAAGGATTAAAGAATTTTGTTCAAAATAAAGTCTTCCATAAATTGAATAACTCTTTTAAGCAAACTTTTAAAATATTGAATACTATAAGTACAGAAAATGTACAAATCAACAGGATACAGTTTAATTACTGAATACAAATGAACCCATATAACTGGACCCATATAAATGGACCCATATAACTGCTGCCCACTTCAAGAAATAGCCCAGCACCCAGATGCTTCCCCATGCTGTTTTAGATGTTATTATCCCCAACTGTAGCTACTATTTTGGCCTTTCACCATAGATCAGTTTTGTCTGTTTTTGAATTCATGAACATGTATATACAGACAGACAGACAGACAGTACTGTTCTTTTGTGCCTGCTTATCTGAACAACACTATGTTCAAGAGAAGCATTCATATTATTTTTATTTCTGTATATTCTTCCAAAATATGAATATGCCAAGATTTATTTATTTACTATATTATTGGTGAATATTGAGTTGTTTCAATTTTTTTTTTTCTGAAATGAGAAGCAGGGAGGCAGACAGACTCCTGCATATGCCCAACCAGAATCCACCCGGCATGCCCACTAGGGGATGATGCTCAGCCCATCTGGGGTATTGCTCCATTGCAAATGAAGCCATTCTAGTGCCTGAGGCAAAGGCCATGGAGCCATCCTCAGCTCCCAGGCCAACTTTGCTCCAGTGGAGCCTTGGCTGTAGGAGGGGAAGAGACAAACAGAAAAAAAGGAGAGGGGGAAGGGTAGAGAAGCAGATGGGCACTTCTCCTGTGTGCCCTGGCCGGGAATTGAACCCGGGACTTCCACATGCAGGCTGACACTCTACCACTGAGCCAACTGGCCATGGCCTCAAATTTTTTAATATTATGAATAATGCGGTTATGAACTTCTTATAACTGTTGTTTGAAGCTACTCAGTGCTATTGGGTACAATATTGGGTGATAAAGAATGGATGTTCAGTTTTGATAGATTTGGCAAAATACAGTAGTTTTCCAAAGTGGACAAACAAATTTATATTCCATCAGTAGTGTATAAGAGTTTGAATTGTTCCATATCCTCACAATTGTCATTTTAAAACATTTTATATTCTGGTGGCTGTGTAGTTGTATCTAATTTCACACTTAATTTGTAATTTTCTAATGATCAATGAGGTAATTCAATGGTCACCTTCCCCAAATGTTTACTCTCTGGACAGCCTCTTTTGTGAAGTGCCTGGTCAAATTAGTTGTCCAGTGTTTAGATGGGTTTTCTTTTTTCTGTTTATCTGATTTGTAGACTCTAGATTTAAACTTGAGACATAAATTTTCTGTTTGTCTGGAATATAGGCCCTGACCACCTATTTCAGTTTGACTAGAGCCATGACACTGTTAAGAGTGCTGCTTAACCTTAAGCTTAGTGATTAGCAAATGTCTGGGGTAGAAAAAGGCTCATGTTCTTTGTTTCCTTTCTTCAGCAAACCTGACTCTATAAATCTTAGTATCACTGTAACTTTTTTCTTTCTTTTTTTTTTTATTTTTATTTTATTTTATTTTTTTCAGAGACAGTGAGAGAGTCAGAGAGAGGGATAGATAGGGACAGACAGACAAGAACAGAGAGAGGTGAGAAGCATCAATCATTAGTTTCTCGTTGCCGTCACACCACCATAGTTGTTCATTGATTGCTTTCTCATATGTGCCTTGACCACAGGCCTTCAGCAGACCGAGCAACCACCCCGTTGGAGCCAGCGACCTTGGGTCCAAGCTGATGAGCTTTTGCTCAAGCTAAATGGGCCCACGCTCAAGCTGGCGAGCTCGGGGTCTGGAATCTGGGTCTTCCGCATCACATCCCAGTCTGACACTCTATCCACTGCACCACCGCCTGGTCAGGCCACTATTACTCTTAATCTTAATTTTCATCTCTTTAGATTTATAAATTGTTGAAAGCTCCAGGTAACCACATTGTGCTCAGTCTCTCAGTCCATGATACTTATGGAAGGACAAGAATCTTGGGATGAAAGTGAAAAAAACATCCACATTTATTTGAATGTATTTCCCTTCTATTGGGATCTAATTACCCTTGCCCTTGGCTGTGTTGGTTGCTTTCCAATGCCTTCAAAAAGCTGGTTATTTTATTATTAATTATTATTTTGTTATCATAGTTATTTTAGAGCAATGATTAGTTAGATATAAGCTATTTTGTTATAAGAGTCAGTGGGAGCTGACTCTTGATGTACAACTCATAATCTGGGTTTTATTTCTAAAATTTAAGAAGAGTTTTGTGAGTGTGAAAATATTTTGAGGGAACCAAGAATCCCTATTTTTTAAAAGTCAGATTCTTAAAAACACTATGACTTTTAACAATTTATGAATTATTGCTGTGGGTATTTAAAGTGAGTTACTAAGATATCATCAAATGTACATATATATAATCAATACTGAAGGGGTTGAGACGAAGGTGGATTAAGATTGGTTGAGGCCCCGGGGGCAGAAGCAAATATTGGACCCCTTCATTAGAGAAAAGTGTAAAGTTGGGGTTTTGCGAGCCCCTTCAGAAGTTGTGGCTCAGGGTATATGCCTCTGGGTTGAGAGTATGCCACTCCAAAATACACAAGTCTGACAGACTATTTGAGCTAACGCTAACTGGAAAGCAGCAGACATACAGAAAAAAGCCTCTGTTTACTCTGCTCTACCAGCAGAGCAAGGAGATTGTTAATCACCAGAGACTTGTATCAGCATGAAGACAGCACCAGGATAATCTGCAGAACAAACCTTACTAATTAGCTCTTACCTTCCCTTAATTTCTTCACAGTTTACCACTCCAAAGAGCCTAAACTCCTTTTTCCTTTGTCTTGTCACTTCTCTGAAAATCTATTTTTCTTTGTTTATATGCTAAATAAACCTAGATTCTAATCACTGATTTGAGATACTCATCACTGAGTTCTTCCACATCCATGTGTCATGCACGTGTTTAATAAATCATGTTTAGTTTTCCCTCGTTTATTTGTCTTTCTGTCAGTTTATTCTGAAGGCCCTGACCACTGAACTGAAGTGGGTAGAGGGACTTTTTCCTTCCTTATCATTTTGGCCACTCAGATCGGATCCCTGGGACATCCCACTCACTCTGGAGGCTACAGCTAAATCTTGGACAACTGACCAAGGCATCAAAGCGTAAGAATTTTTTACCAAAATCAGCCTTCCAGATTTCTGTCTTTAGGGTCCAGTAAAAAAAAAAAAAAAGGTGAAAAACTTTTCCTTTCCAAATTTAGACTAATAGGAGAAAACATGTGTGCCACATACTTCTTTGAGTATGTGTGACTTTATTTGTTATTGATTTATTTTTCTCTCTAATAGCCACAATTTCCCTTTGTCTCTGTCTTGAGTATAATTTGTCATAAGGGTAAGGATCATAGGGCAAAAGACAGGCATAAATCCTACAAGGCTGGTATTTGAGCTGACCTCATTGACTGGAGAGTTTATAGTTCTCACTAGACCAGTCTGTTTAAACAAATTTTTCTGTGGATCACCAGTCAAAAAATAAATAAATGAGATTCTTCTCTTATCTTGTTTTAAGTCTTGAGAGCTTGTCTTGGATCCAGTGAAATCAAACTCCCCCTGGTTTTTCTGCTTAATGGGAGACACAGGTGTCAGGCCTGAATCTGCCGATGACCATGCTCAGGCTAGGAACCCAAGACAATTCCTACCAACTGTGCCAGATCTCAGGGAAATTTGTCTGAATAAGAAGCATCAGCTCATAAGGGGCTGTTGGGCAAATAAGTTTGTAAAATGTGATTTTTATGCTTTGTTAAAAATGGCCACTGCTCATGTGATGATGCTGCCACGTGATACTACTGATTACCTTTCTGCTTAGGAAGGGGCTTTGTTATGCTACTGTGTGCTGGAGAAGGGCTTTCATGCTAAAAAGTTTTAAAAGGAGAAGCTAGGAGGCCATTATAGGAGGAGACCATGTAGTTGCAGGGGAGAGAGGCCACATGGTTGCAGAAGAGACAGGCAACAAGATGGTGGGGAGCTAAAGGGGAACAGAGTTAAGGGCCTTTGGTTCTAGGAAAACTCAGATGAATCAGTGGCTTTGGGTGCCCTAAATGGAAAGGGAAGTGTTTTCCACTGTGTATATTTACTCACTTGCTGAGTGCAAGGCTAAAATTAAAGGTAATATCTCACTAGTTCTTGGCTCCATTTCATTACCATCTATCCGAATAAAATGTGAACCTGCATGTGCCAGGTGGCGGCTGTGACTGCCACAGCTACTGGCTTTACAGGGGCCTTTGTCATATTTTCCCTTTATTGCCTTGTCAGTGCTGGGAAAATCTTATTATATTCCTGATGTCCTACCTGGTATCATAGATCAGGGAGTTTGTAATTATGGTGCCTCAGTTTTGTGAAATACCCAGTTTCCTTACTGCCTGTGATAAAAAAGGTCTTTGCTTTCTTTTACTGACTTTGGGAGTGACCTTTTTGGATCATGAGGGCTACATCCACCATCAGCATCGACTCCAGGGGTACCTCTTATGACTATAGTAAAAAATTATTCTAAGCCTAGAAAGTTGCTTCAGGATTTTTTCAGAAAAAGGCAATCTGATATGAACCACATTTGGAATGGGTATAGCTTTGGAGATGCTACCCATTGAAACCCTGACAATGGATTTTTGATTTGTAAAATAAGTAAAAGAATTTTTAGAGAGCTCTCACTCTAAACAAATATTCTATTAGTTTGGTGTGTACTGATGATGCTTCATGCATGGTGGGGAAAAACAGAGGATTCGTAGCACTTCTTTGTGAACATGAAAAGAGACCCATCCTAAGTTTTCACTGCATCCTATATCAGGAGGTGCTTTGTGCTCAGATGTGTGGCAAGCAGGTTGGTGAGGTGATGGTCATTCGGGTGGTCAACTTTATTTTTGCTTGAGCTTTAAATGATCACCAGTTTAAAACACTGCTGGATGAAGTTGGGAATAATTATCCTGGTCTGCTTCTGCATAGCAATGTGCATTGGTTGTCAAGAGAGAAGGTGCTCAGCCATTTTGCGATTTGTCTGAGTGAAATCCAGACTTTTCTTGAAATAAAAATGTCAAGCATCCTGAGTTAGCTAACACTGAGTGGTTCCTGATGTTCTACTATCTCATGGACATGAATGAACAGCTGAACCAGCTCAATGTGAAAATGCAAGGCATTGAAAATATAGTCATCCCTTCAACAAGCAGTGTTTGCATTTGAAAAAAAGCTGGAACTCTTTATCATCGACATTGAAACAGGTCATTTACTACACTTTGAAAAACTGAGAGCATTTAAAGATGCATGCACAGCAAGTGACCCTGCTCAACATTGTGATCTCCAGCAGCTAGCGAGCTTCACATCTAATCTCCTGCAGTCATTCAAAACATGCTATGTAGAATTTCATGAGTGCACTCGTCTTTTTAAATTCATCACCCATCCACACAAGTGTGCAGTGGACAGCACGGACATGAGTTACATCCCCCGTGTCTCCGTCAGAAATTTTGAGCTACAAGCTGCTGACCTGAAGGCCTCAGACATGTGGGTGAATAAGTTCAAGTCACTGAATGATGATTTGGAAAGACTTGCACGACAGCAAGCAGAGTTGGCAAGCAAACACAAGGGTGGAGAAATGAAAAAACTTTAACCCACTGACCAGCTGATTGTCAAAATTTGGAACACGCTTCCCGTCACATACCACACACTGCAGTGTGTGAGTATTGCTGTACTGACAATATTTGGCACTACGTATGCATGTGAGCAGTCTTTCTCACATCTAAAGAATGTTAAGACCAACCTACGATCACGTTTAATGGGTGGAAGTCTCAACGCGTGCATGAGGCTTAACCTCACCACGTATCAACCAGACTAAAAAGCCATCAGCAAAACCATGCAGCACCAGAAGTCGCATTAATAGTAAGAAGTACTTTATTCACCATTGGTTAGCAACAGCATAACAATGTTATTAAAAAGAATTCAGAGACTCATTGTACTTTAAAAGTTTTGGTCTTACATAAAATGCACACATTTACATGTATTTAGTATTAAACATATTGTATGGCTCTCATGGAATAACATTTTAAAATATGTGGCATTCATGGCTCTCTCCGTCAAAAAGGTTGCCGACCCTGCTCTATAATCAGCCCACACAGCTTCAGGCCTTCCCATTCAAAGCTCTTTATGATTGTATTTTGAATTCCCAACCCAAGGAATTCATTGGATTATCTACATTTGAATGTTCTATAGCAATTGCCCCCAATTTTTAATAATGGGCAAACATGCCCCTAAACTCTGTCTTAGAAAAAACTTAGATCATTTCTGTTTTCCTTTTGAGTTGTAAATCTTCCCATAACTTTCACATGTAAACATCCAAACTTCTGGCTAAATCAACCACCTGAAATTGCCTGAAATAAATAAATAAATAAATAAATAAATAAATAAATAAGGAAAAGAAGGGTTTTGGAAAGAAACCGCTACTTGGTACTTCTTAAGGAAACTTCTTAAGTTTTCTTGGTCCAAACTTTAGTCCACAGTCTTCATAAGATTACATATTAAAACAAAGTAAAATGTTAAAGGTCTTATGCATAAATAATGATAAAAAGCTTTAGCACTCATTAAACAGCTAACTTGTTTCACCTGTCAGAAATGTAATTTGTTGTTTTTTTTAACCTCTTGAATAATCTGCCTAAAAAATAAAGTCATGTATCTTAAAAAAAAGTTTTCTGTTGTTCATGTTGTCTTTATCAGGTCTTTGATTCTTTAAGAAAATCAAGTCTTCTCTGTATTCAAAGAGCTAAGTTTGTATTGTTTTGTTTTTCTTTTCAAGTATATTATTTACTATATTCACATTTGAACTCTTTTATCATTTCTTTTGTTAAATAGATAACCAAGAACTCTCTCATAGAGATCTGTGATTTTTGACAAAATCAAATTCTAAATAAATTCTTTTGACCTGAGGTAACTTTGAGATTTCACTTAGAGCCCTTGGGAAATCCCAAAGGATTTGTTCTCTCACCTTGTAGAAAGAAAGATGTTAAATTATATTTATTTTCTATATTAAATGATATGGTAAGCATTATGAAATAAGTGTTGTTTAACCTTTAGATTATATTTGTATGAATTTATGCTAGTAATATAAGAATTTTAAAAATCCTATAAAATTTCTAGAAATTTACCATTGTCCCTACTCTCCATATGTCCTAACATAATGTTAGCAGTCATAATGCCAATTATTATTTTAAAATGTTGTGTCACAGAAATAACTAAATTTCCTTGTCACTTGCATTACAATGAACTCTCATTCGTTCTTTATCCATGAGTACTCTAAGTCTTTTGTGACTCACAACAATGACTGTTTTACTTTGATTTTTCTCTGAAAGCATTTGCCATCAGTTATAGTTCAAAAGTGTCTTCAAAGAGATTGCTGAACAAACTCAGATCAGCATTCTGGAATACAGATTTCTAAGAACATTTAAGATCATGCTGGGTAAAAATTTAGAGAACAGTAATGGCAAAACTGATGGATTTATAAAACTGCTAACCCGAGATCAAACAGAACAAAAATTAATTACATGAGACTGAATAAACAGATGAGGATGAGTATATACTTTATGACTTCTTGTTTGAAACATTACTGATTCTTTAATGTTTTGTTTTCCAGACTTAAGGAACCCTTTTACTCTTGCTTGTTAAACTATCTATGGTTTACAGCAAACTGGTAGATTATAATTTTATAAATAAAAATGAAATACTTAGTTTTCCCCCTAACTGATCTCTCCAAAATTTGTAAAACTTTTAGTGAATATTCTTATTTTCACAGGAACACAGTTATTTGCATAACCTCAATAAGAATCAGTTCTCCTTGTCATAGGACACAATTGAAAATATTAGTTATATTACAAATGCTCTGACTGGAATATCATTTTTGAGAATGATGTGCATAGAGTCAGATATGACCAGACAGAATTAAGGCAATAAATTGGCTTTATAGAGCCAATGCTTATAAAACTCCTTGGAAAAAACTGATCTGGTACCAGTCTTACAGGGTTCCCAGACTTATAAGTGAGTAAGAAAGGTCATTTCCTGGCAGGCCTAGGAATCTTATAATATTTTGGAGACCTCAGGGAAAAATTCACTAAATCTATAGGTATTGAAGGAAAAGTCTAATGGCAAGTTCTTGGCTTGACTTCCCAGCCCTGAAAAGCTTTTAAAATCTAGTCTTTATTAAAACTTCCAGTAAAGCAGACT
The DNA here is from genome assembly GCA_037038555.1 of Rhynchonycteris naso. Classification (NCBI taxonomy): domain Eukaryota; kingdom Metazoa; phylum Chordata; class Mammalia; order Chiroptera; family Emballonuridae; genus Rhynchonycteris; species Rhynchonycteris naso. The sequence goes on from CM072997.1 coordinate 67,494,574, forward strand.
TTGAAAAAAAAAGCCTATCTGGTCCATCACTATTTTTGCTGCATTTATGTAAATAATCAGGCCAAGTTTAATGATACTGGACTTATTTTATAAACAAAGGAATCTTACCAGGATTCTCTTTGATAAGAATGGGGTGAATGTAGGAAGAAATTCTGTTTCAGTGAACAATTATAATCTATCCTTTTGTATGTCCATTATCTTTGAGCTACTTTCATCTCTTTGTAAACTGGATCTTGTATTTTTATCTATTTTGCCAGTAATTAAGGTTTCTATGTTTTCTCTCACCCTCCTGATGTGGCATCATTCACAGTTAAGACCTGATTATCTGGAAAAAGCCCTGCAAGCCAGAGCTGGATGCCCCTCTGATCTCTTCTGAAAACTAACTAGGACAGTGACCCTGACCCTGACACATATCTGATCAGCACAGATATTTACACAACTAAACAAGAAATGTATGGATCACCACTGCTTGTTCTCACTCTACTATTTAAGGATGTTTGAAGCTCAGCATTCAAAAATCTGGACTGAGTGCTCAAATAGTTTTAATTTTATAGTTTGTTCTAACCATTAGAGTTTTTGTTTCTATTTCTATTTCCACAGAAATGCCCCTCAGTCAAAGCCTGAATGATGACACCGTACAGAGGCCTCACTTCCAGCTGCCTTGTTCCCCCTGCACCATTGCCTCCAGAAAATGAGGCACAGCTGTTCATCTAGAACAGTAGTAGTCAACCTGGTCTCTACTGCCTACTAGTGGGCATTCTAGCTTTCACAGAGCAACCAAAGTATAAATAAAAAGATAGATTTAACTATAGTAAGTTGTATTATCAAGATTTATTATGCCAAACTTAGCGAAAATCCGACATAAAGTACTTGGCTAGTAATTATTATTATATGCTTAAACTTGCTGTAACTTCACTTTATAAATTTTATAAAGTAAAGTTATTTCCCTACTTTATAAATCACCATTACTGTGGAACTGGTGGGTGGTTAGAAAAGTTTACTAACAGAGATACAAAAGTAGGCGGTAGGTATAAAAAGGTTAACTACCCCTGATCTAGACCGACCTCATCACAGGTCTGAAAGACTGAGTCAGTTAGATATGGAGGAGTTTGCTTAGGTTTCTTCTTTTCTGCTTGTCCACTCTATGTTTTTTCCTCCTCTTACCTCACAACTTCTAACTCAGATCTTTCTCCCTGCCAACCAAGATGGTTTTAATATATGATGCTTCTTAAAAGTTTCAAATAGGGGAATGAAGGTGTTCAGATTATGCTACCCCAAATATCAAAATATGATGTTCTGACATATGGATTATTTTGGGCTAAAGACAGCTGAACAGAAACACACACACACACACACACACACACACACACACACACACACCCCTCTCATCCCCTTTCTACCAGGAAAGGAAGGGTAATGTGAACCACTGGAGACACTCTGTTCTCATCACCATAGAGACAGCATTGAGAGGAATCTACATAACACACCTTACAAAAATAAAATCCTTATCTTTCATTCACTTTCCTATATATTTGTCTTCTCACAGTTTATCATCCCTAGGAGCCTAAAATCTCTATTTTTTTTGTCTTGTGATTTCTCTAAAAAAAGTATTGTTCTTTATTCAGATTTTATATAAACCGCAAGTTCTAACCCTCTCTTTGAACTATTCATTATTGAGTTACTACACGTATATGCACACTGCACATTTTAATAAGACTGTTTTCTCTTGTTAATCTCTTTTGATCAGTCTGATTTCCAGAGTCTCTATTAGAGAAACTAGTAGGGCAAAGGGAATTCTTTTCCTTTCCTATAATACCAAATATAATTTCTCAAGTATAATGATACCAGGTTGTAAAATATTTAAGCATTCCAGGTGATGTTTACACTAACTAGAGAAATAAATGCATAGCAGTTTGAGGTATTGATATATTAAGATGAATGTTGAAAGTAGAGTAAGGTAACTGATATAATATCTGTAAATATATACCAGGTTAAATTTAACCTTTAAAAAACTTACCTTCAGACGTCTAACTTCCCAGAGGAGGGGGGCAGGTATTTGATACTTTTAACAACAACAAAAGATAACCTTGACAAGCAAAATTTGGGAAAGGGAGAAGGAGTAAAAAAAAAAAGAGGGAGAATGAGATAGGTAATAAATTTTTTTCCTTATGAATAAGGATGTCTAGTTATGAAAATGATAGATCAGACAATATTCTCCTTGATGTGGAGAAGACTCTCCATTTGCAATTATATCGTGAAGCTTGTAGTCGTATGTTGGAAGGAAGATATTACACAAGGAAACAGAATAGAAGCCTGCCCTTTGCCACTTATGGGGTAGTGAAAAAAAATAGTGGAGAAAACAGTGATAAAGGTGGCAGAGTGTCAGACTTCTGAGTCTTTGTTTCTTTAGCTGAAGCTGCAGTTTTATAGAAGTTTAAGGCAGCACTGAGAGCAGAGGCAGCTGGAGAAGAGAACACAGTATGGGGTAAATTTTTTTCAACAGGGAGATACCAAAAATCAAGCCACTAGGGTAATGTAATGGCCAGAGTGCCCTCCAACCTTATGGCTCCTTCAGTAGCCACATGGAAGGAATACTGATGGAGGGTCAGGGGGCATTCTATGAAAATATGGCAAAATTCACCATGAACAGGAGACCGAGTTAGTCATGGATCATTCCTAGGCCTTGATCTAAATGAGAAGTTATACCATGGATGTGCCATTCTTTAAATTAAGCAGCATGTCCCTGTAGAATGCCTGTGCCTGGAAGGGTCATTTGTTTGCAGACATCTGTCAGCATAAACCCAAGACCATCAGGGGGCCTGGAGAACCCCTCTTTGCCAAAGTACTCCATCACCTAACCATCTCATACTCCGAACACCATTTTAGGGAAGATCAAAATATGAAAGAAAATAATGTTGAAATATGTTTTCAAAAGAAACAGTTAAATCTAAAGAAACTTATTGGACTAACTTTAGTATGTCTATTTTCTGCTATTTAGTATGTAGAGGCTAGTGAAAGAGATAAGAGCTGTTTTACAGAATAATGATGCTATATTTTTCTGGCACATCTAAGCAAAGTGTGAGTATATCTGTGATACCACCACAGTATTAACCATAAAGCTAACTGCTATTATACTTATCAGTTATTACAACTGATAAAATCAGAGCTTACCAAGTCTGTATACCCATGGCAGGCAACAACACTCACATTTTGGGACCATTTGAAATTTCTTTGCTGATGAGTTTAGAGAGAATGAAATCCCCATGTTGGCTAACAGAAGTGGAATCTAGCCAGATTTCAAGATGATTAATCTGGTCAACTGGCTCTAAGACATTAACAGCTACTGTTTTAATTACTAATGAGATAGTTAGTTTCTATAATCTGGGAGATGGACCAAAAAACACAGATTTGGTTTTCCTTTTGTTTTAAATCAGCTCGCTGGAGAAGAACTCTCCTTCTATCTCAGTGCTGTCCCCCTGCAAGCTGCCGGTAGCCTGCAGCAGAGAGGCAGTGCTGCTCTGTCCCCATGCCACATGGACACAAAAGAGAAAGCAGGAGTCCGATAGTTATTAACAAGCACAAACATGATGCAGACCTAAGAAATTACTTTTGGGCACTCTAACTGGCTGTGCCCATAGGACTCCTGACAAACAAATACATAAGGAAGGGTAGCCACCTTCTGAAAATGTTTGGAGTGAGGCTCCTCAAACAGTTTGCAACCCCTTTATGGTTTTCCAAAAGCCTGTGTGCCTGAATTTAATGTTTTGATTTAATGAACATTATGTTGGCTGTGCCATTCCTTTGTCATTCATGAGTTTCACTTGATGTAATTGCATGAATGGTGCAGGAGGCTGGGCAGGGCTGGAATCAGAAAATACTCGGTTCACAAGAACTATGAGATGTAATGATGTTCCAATGTGTCAGCATAAGAAATGTTTCAAACCAACAGACTATCCAGCAGAGGTATTTAGCCTGTTTCAGTTGTTCAAGGCAAGTATATTTTCCAATGGATTAAAAATCTTGGAGGAAGAATAAGGGAATGATTATAATTTGTTGACTAATCTAATAATACAGCCCTCAGTTGGAGAAGTATAATTCTAATGATTATTAGCAATGTATTGTAGTATTTCCAAGGCATAATGCCTTTAAACTTTTTTTTTTCATTTTTACTGAATTTATTGGTTTGAAACTGGTGAACAAAATTATACAGGTTTCAGGTGTGCAATTCTACAGCTCATCATCTGTATGCTGTATTGTGTGTTCAGCACCCCAAGTCGTCTCCTTCCATCACCATTTATCTCCTCCCATAAACATTTTGTATGTACCTCTACTACAGCATATAATATGTTATATTGAAGTTACTTACTAATATAAATTTCCATAGGTAAATGTAGACATATTTTGGACAGGAACAGTTTTTAAAATCTTATTATGATGCTGGCATTTAATCAAGGACATTGATTGATAACAAGTGATCCTCTACTGTGTTGGAATGAAATTTTTAAAGATGAATCAAATGGAAATACTGCTGAATAATTTTAAAAGCTTATTAGGATAAAATGTTTTTGGAATAAAAAGAATATACTATTTTTTATACTGAGCTTAGAATTAGGTGAACAGAGGAGGAGAGTGCAAGAAAATTTAGGAAGGATTAAAATTTGTGAAGCACTGGTCAAATTTGCCACTTGCAACAGCTTAAGTTTAGTTTAAAAAATATTAAACTCCACCATTTTTCAATCACTATTAATCACCTATACAAAGGCTAACACTTGAACAAAAAAAACACATATTAAAAACAGAATCTTAATCCCTGTCCTTTAGGACTAATACCTAAAGGATAGAAACTTGCAAGACAAAGATATTAAAATCTAACCGCTCCCCTCCATGAATGGAAGAGAGACAAAGAAAGCCATAATTACTATAAAAAAAAAGGAAAAGCACAATGACAAAATAAGCCTAACTAATGCAGCATCAGGGAAGAATAGCTTCCAATTCAGCTAAATTCCTTCTCTTCTCAGCGGGGCATCAAATGGACATTTACTTTAGCCAATGTGAAAAGCTTCCTATTCTTGAGGGCTTTAACCCAGAGGTTATCAACTCATATTGTACATCAGCATCCCTGGAGGACACTTTGAAAACATTACCTATGTCCAGACTTGATATATCTTCAGGCTAGGAAAGAAATCTAGACATTTCTAAATTTAATTGTTCTGGGGTAGAGACAGAGCATCAATATTAAAAAATAAAAGATTCCCCAACAAATTCTGCTGTGCCATTACAGCTGAGAACAACTCCCTTCTCTAGGTTTTCTTGGTTATTATGCAAATTTAAAAAAGAGAATAGTTGAGGGCAATACTTACTTTCTGTAAAACTGCATGTTAAGAGAAGAAAGAATTGAAAGGAAGGTCCTGAAACCAAAATTGTGGTCATAGTGTTAAACAAATCAGCACAGGACATGTAACATTAACAGAAAAAGGCAAAGTCATGCTGCAAACTAAATTCATTCTCCGAAGATGTATTGGTAGCTGAAAAAAGTTAGCGAGTAATGTAAAAAAATGACTTAAGCCCTGCCACTGCCATTCTATCTGGGGGCAAGCTCTGTCAAAGACTATTTAGTGCTTCGCCCTATTACCGCAAACTTATCACCATCTGTTCCTTTTGTATGTTCCTCTCTGCTGAAGGGAATGGCTTCCCACTATATTATTAGGTTTCCTATTATATACATCCCATCTTGTGGTTTGAATATCAAAGTTTTGCAAGTAAAAAGCAGCATATTTGCCCTTCAAATGTCTCTGTAACTCTCAGTAATTGTTAACTTCTACAGCATTGGAAATTTTTAACTTCTGGGATTTTCCTGAAACATGTTGAAATGAGAAACAAAAAGACTATATTAAACCTTATGAGCATACATACTTTCTGACCCAGGCCATTCTGTTTATTCACTTCTAACAGGGCCTGTTATGATTTTTATGAGAGCTCTTATTAGAACATCTGATTTCAGTTGCTCTATTCTCTGGAGAAAATAAATACACTTAATACTGAAGCTGAAGAGAGCGATCTATGCTTGATTTTCAAAGGTGAGGTTTTTTTTTCTCCCCCAAATAACCAAAAGGAAATTTTTGTTTGAATCCATTGATGGAAATAGGGAAAATCTTGGCCTAATGCATCATTCCAGTGGCATTTTAAAATTCAATTTGTCATTGCAGCAGTAATGCTAATGAAGCGAATCTGGGTCTGGGGAACTCATAGCATGGATACAACCTATTGACACTATTGCATTTTGATTTGTCCTTGGGCAGACATAGAACTTTTTCATTAAGTCTTCACTTCTGTAATTAGGCACTTTTCCCTCTAATTCCATTGGGGTCATCTGAGTAGGTTCTTTTTGCCAGGGAGCTAAGCTAGGCAATATCTAAGTGGCTCCTTCCACTACTCAATATTGTGCTTTACAAGAATATAACAGTGATTTTCACAGACAATATAATGTTGAGCACTCAGAAAAATAATTATTCACTGGAATTTTTGTTGCTTAAGGCTAATGATAGATAATAATAAATCTCTGAATAGAATTATGTGAGATAAAGAAAAAATATATTTTTTATTAATTTTAATGGGGTGACATTGATCAATCAAGGTACATATGTTCAGAGAAAACATCTCCAGGTTATTTTGACATTCGATTATGTTGTATACCCATCACCCAAATGATGGATATTCAAGAAAATATTTTGATCATTTCATTATGCAGGGATTTTATTATACTTATTTTAAAGGGCAATTTGAAAAGGTAAGTGTCTCACGGGGCTATAGGGGCAGATTTTGTTGTCGTTCACTGGGAAACAAACTTCTTGCTTGACTTCTTTAACATTTTTCAGTAACTTACTATGGGGGATTCTAAGTTACTTTTACTGATTAAGAATGCTCTTGAATGAAGTAAACTTAGTACGCTGCTTGATATTTTCAAAACATTAGGACCTGCTGGAAATTCATTTTTATGTTTGTAATTCTTGAAGCCATTTTCCATATGAAAAATATTGCTGCATTATACATAAATCAGATGTGCGTTTGAGCTTAAAGAGATACAGATGAAGCAGGAGAAGCGGCACATCCATTATGAAAGGCATCATGAAGCACAGATTAAGTCATCAATTAATGCATATGATTGATTAATTAAAAACAATGTCTTATTGCTGCACTATTTTTATATTGTTCTGATACTTTATACAGATGCTGATGATCAAAATAAAAATAAAAGTCTTTGCTTATAATTGATAGTATTGTAGGGGTAAAAACAATAGTTCTCCTTCCACCTGTCTAAGTTCTGTCAGGACCAATAACCAAATTACTACTAAACAGATTAATAGGAAAAAAATGACCAAATGTCTAATGTACAAATGGGGGTTCCATAAGAATATGAGACCTGAGGATGCATTGGGCAGCTGAGGCTTATAGGTCATTCTGAACTAAGCAGAGGCAGGAAGGGTTCTGAGATTTCAAATGAATGGTAGGCAACTCACAGGTAAATGAGAAAGACCAAACATGCACACCTGGTAAACACATTCTTGCTGGGCCACCATAAACAAGGGACACGGAGAATCTAACAAATAGACTTGTTTGAGTCCTTTTTTCAGGCACACTTAATTAATATATGCTGGGATATAATTGCTAAGGTTCCCTTTATAAAGCAGGTTTTTCTATCTGAATTCCTTTAGGCAGGTAAAGGGGGAGAGTTAAATATTCTTTTTCAGTCTTTTGTTCCTTAAAATAGTATCCCCAAAAGGCATACTTTAGGGTAGCAAATATTATTAGTCTAGTCTCATCTTTCTATTTCATAAATGAGCATCCTGAGACACAAAGAAGGAACTTTTTCAATGTAACTGAGATACTGTTAGTATTGGTTTTTGAATTCTAGTCTTGGTTTTAATTTACCCATCTTCCCATGATACAAGTTCTTCTAGTACTAGGCATTTATTAAATATTGTGGCAGGGTGAGTAGGGTACAGAAGGTGATACTAGGATTACATATTCTACAAAGACAGAGAAGGAGAGTCCATAATTGCCCTCAGAAGTTATTAAGATTTCATATTCACTGACCCAAAGAACCATCAATTTCACAAGCTGTTTATATTACCAAGTTGTTGGCTGTTCAAGAGTAGAGTGCTTAATGTATGAGGAGAGAAGGAAGAAAGGAGGTAGGAGACAAGGACATGATGAAAGTTCCTAAGTACAGTAAGCCTGGTGCTCCTGGGGACCTGGGATCATGGTAGATGACAGAATGAGAAGCAGGATTTTGTTATTGTTGTTCTCTCCAGCAATTTCTCTTTATAAACAGTGTGATATGGAATTTAAGGATGAATATCTTTATACAGGAGTATCAAGGGTATTTTCATTTCTGGGGTTTACTGAAAGTATAGGATTATTTAGAAATAATTTATATATGGTTAGAGGGGCAGCTCTAAAACAAATGTTCTTCATATACATCCTAGAAAATTTTAAATGTGAACTCCTATTTTTAAAGCATTTGGGAAGCTATGACAGTCAAGTTATAACAGTGATGGTAATAACAATAACCATTACATTGGTTCATCTTCTTTTGTTCTTTGTATGTGGAGGAGAAGTTATAGGTATTCTGCAATGAGTCAGATAATTGAGTAAATCTACATATTGCCTATGTTAAACTTCAATTAAGTGGTAATTTGGAGAAAGGTATTGTTATTACTATAAAAATGTATTTTTGAAGCTATTCCATGATGCCTGTCATGATATTCTCATACACAAAATAGAGATTTGTAAATAGAATGGTAATCTGGTTAAGCAGACACAAAGCTGGTTGAACCACTGCATAAAGAGTGCAAAATTAGTGGAACAATTTCACCCAGGCAAGCAGACCCCTGTTAATGTGCCAAAGAGCTCTGTACTCAGCCATGTCTTGCTGAACATTATTATGAATTACTTGTATAAAAATGTAAAGGCAAACCTGTCATATCTACAGATCTCACATAGCTAAAATCTGTAAAAGAGTATCAGGGTACTAGAGCAAATTGACAGGCTGGAATGACTGGCATTAACAAGAGTACAGCAGTGTTCAGGCTTAAACAAAGAATGCACAATCAGCATTGACAATCTAATCTTTGACATATACACATATATGATGTATATGTATGAGTACATATACATATATGTATATGTCATATTATGTTTTATATAATAATGATATGACAACTTTTATTTTAGCTCTTACTATATGCAGGTTTCTTCTATGTGTTTGCCTGTATACTTAGTCCTTACAACAGAAATATGAGATAGTTACCATCATTCCCAATTGACAGATGAGAAAACCAAGGCAAAAAGACAAGTGCAGCCACTTTCTGTAAGTTGCAGAGCTAGTAAGTAGATAGGGGGTGAGAACAGAGCACACAGGTCATCAAATTCAAGAAACACCCTGTCATAAATTCTGCACTTAGGTTTTAAAAACAAATACATAGTGCCGGGTGCACTATGTTGACTGTTTAACAGCCCATAAGTGAAACTTTTCTATGACAGAGTTTTTGACATGAGGCATGTGCTCCCAGAATGGTTAATGGCATCTCCAGCAGCATTTGTGGAAGAAATTTCTCTAGAACAAGAGAGGTGACATTCGTGTTCTCCCATTTCTGTCATTCCACCTCAAATTTACTCCTAATGTAATTGTGTGCTCTCACATTTTCTGCATTTATATTGACACCAATAAAGGTACTTAATTCATTAATGAAAAAAAACAATAGCATAAAATATCACTTGAGCTCAATACACATTTTAAACAGTATGAGCAATTATTCAATAAATCAACTTGATGAAGGCAGCAATCTACATATATGAAATTGAAGTCTGTGATTTAGTTATTTATTTTTCAATCATGTTAATGTACAATTACCACATAATCATTTAGATCAACTCAATGAACTGGGGCAATCTTCATGTTTCCCAAGTAACCAGACCCTCTTTTAACATTCAGTTCCTTTAATCACATTGTCCCACCTTTTTCTTTATTTTCAGTATGGCTACTTGTTCATTAATGCAAAGAAGAAAGGAATTAGAACTACATTTAGTTTGCTTCAGTCTACTCTGAATATTCTAAATTAACAATTTTATCAGATTCTAGTTTTGAATTTTAAAGTCAGGACTGGATTGCTGAATTCTCTAAGTGCCTTGTAGTCTGTTTACTTTACACAGTATTACTAAGTGCCAAGCTTATATTTTATGAGAGAAAATTTGAAACTTATATGCTTTTCCTCACATTCTGAGATTTGATGGAAACTTGAAGTTGTGAAAAAAATTTTTGGAAGATAATGTAAAAAGATTCTGGAAGTAAAATGAAATTCATGGTTCAATTCTATTAAGTAGGAAGGTGTATTGCATCCATTGTGCTGCTCTTTAATGTATGCTTATTTTTATAAACTCGTATGGCCAATTATTTATGCAATAAAAAAAAGAAAATTTGAACATAGAGTTCAGAATGCTCTTAGAATGTCCAGAAACTTTGTCTGTTGAATTGCACCTCAACAGGTTGTTTACCTTCAATCTTCTTCCTCCTAAATAAACCAATAGTCATGATCATTATACTTCTGCCAGATTATTGTAACTGATTATGTTCTAAGCCCATTTCCTTATATAATGAACTTCAGAAACTATACATTAAGAGAAAAATTAAGTACAATAGTCTATTTTTAAACATGAAGACAATACTAATTACAATTCTCCAGATAAACACACATAATTATAGTAATTACAATTCAACAATAACTCACTGGTACTTACTATTATAAACTCATAAACTATTATTCAGTACCCTATAAAATTCAAAATCTAATTGAAAGTGCTAGTTTAGCATAATTCCCACAAGCCATCATTCTTTAATATTCTGGAATGAATGAGGTTTTGGTTGAGCTATTAATTGATACTGACAAGCAATAACCACTCAAATGAAACTGCAATTTTGGGTGGCAATTAATCACATTTGCTGTCATCTCTAGTGTCAAACAAAACTCAATAATATTCTAAATAGTTTTTCAAAGTTTTTACCTTTTATATTGTAATCCACTTAGTGAAAACCAAAAGCAGTTTCCTGAGATAATCAAGTGACACCCAAAGTGTATTTCTGTATAATATAAATACTGTATTGTATTTTCTTAGTTTAAAAGCTTTTCTTTTTCTTCTGAATTTACTTTCAGGATAAATGTGTATCATTGCAGACTAGGAAAAGCTCCTCATCTCACCTCCCACCTGCCTTATCTCACCACATCTTTTTGACTCAGATCACCTTCAGACACAGCAGAAATTACAAATGTGAAAAGAAACTCTTGGGAGCAGGAACTTGAGTAAGCAACATTAAGGACTTGAGACAATTTTAGAGGAAACATTTAGAAACTTCAATTGATCAATGTCTCTTTAAATTGGGGCAAGGAGGCAGCAAGATTTAATTTCCTTTCCCTTGTTATTTCTAATTAACAGGCAACTGGCAATGTTCTTTCCTTCTCACCTAAGGCATCCATACATAAGCATCCTTCATCAATCAACTGGGTCTGTTCAAAAGTCACTGGAGGATTCCTTCTGGTATGAAGGCTGTGACCTTAGGACTGAAACATATGAATGTATTTGCTGTAGGCTGAGATACGCTACCTAGCAGATGAACACATCAAAGACAGTATTAGCAACAAAAGATGCACTCCCAGATAAGTGACGCACTCTATGAAAAGTGGAGGGTTATGACCGTAATAGGTGGATGTGTACCAGATATTCAGGCAGATAGAGAGGCTTTACTTAAACATTCATGAATCTCAACTCGGTTGGCGAGACATGACTAAAAAGAGGAAGTCTTGTTTTATTTTATATGCTTATAGTTTAGGGCAAGTGTAATGTACTAGGATAGTTAATCCTTAATGAACTATGAAAGGAGGTATTCTGAATCTGAAAAATGTTTTCTAGAAGGGTTTTCTATACCTGAATATGTCAAAAAATGAAAATGAATTTATGCCCTTTAATTAAAAAATTGAATAGACAAAGAAAAGTTACTTCCTTAGAAATATTCCTAAACAATAGCAATTTTATATTTTCATGGAATGTTATTAAAGTGAAGGAATTTACTATGTAGCAGATAGAAAAGAACATTATACTAACTAATTGCTTGTACTTATTAATAATGTAAATGAATGACCTTCATTTTAAGTATTCTGTTTTTTCATTTACTTCTATTTCTACTAATTGCATTTATGTTTGTTATTATTTTTTATGTACATTTTTGTTTTACTACATTGGCTGTACAAATGCAATATTTTATCTCTTTTATTTTAATTTTTATGTTCATTATTGACTTATAACATAATGAGGTAATGTCAAGATTTATATTCCATACTTTTTTCATGTTGCATCAGTATACGATGACCTTTCCTTTCTTCGTATTTATGGGTCTGACAACTATGTTATGATATATTTTTGTTTTTTTCTTTCAAAAGTTGTTTAAGTTCTATTCCAATTTTGGATTTTTCCTTTCCCTTCTTCCTTGTCTCCTACTGTTTTCATGACTATAATTTTATAAAATTTCACATCTGAATTACTCAGTGAGGCAGTCTATGATTTTCACTTGGTTGGGCCATATGTCTGGCTTAACCACGCTGGCAGGTATACTGAAAAGAGAATTCCGAAATGCCACAGGAGCAGTCGGAGATTTTTATGGTTGATTAGAACAGCTAGCTACTACTCATCTTTGAAAAGTCCGGGTTAAAAAATCTTGTTAATAGTTTGGAACTTTGGGCTCTTAACTGAACCCTAATCCAGGCAGCCGGTCAGACACCACGTGCTTCTGAAGGAAAGCAGGCAGCCCAGCGCTGGGTGTGGCGCCTGGGTAGGAGCCAGCCGAGATTGATTTTCTTTGCTAATTAAGTTTCAGTCCTGCCTTTGATGCTTGTTGCAAGTCAATCAAAAACAGAACACTCAACGAATACAATCTTTTATTTGCTCTCTTCAGGCCTATAAAATATCTGACTGCCAAAAGCGCTGTTGAAGAGAGTCCAGGGAAATCCTGTCCTTAGGTGGCAGAGGTTTAGTCGTGTATCAAGGTACAGGATGAGAAAGGTGCACATCTGAATAACGTGAGATTCCTCCACTACAGAATCACTGGCATATAATTATACTTTACATTCATCGAGAGCAGGTACAAGAAATGATTATACAAATAATTCTTCTGTGTTTTCTGTTGAAGTTCCTATCTGCTGTGTTGTTTTAATGTCCTCTTTAAAAGTCTCCTTTTCCATGGTGAATTTCTTTTATAATGTGAGACCCAGGAGAAATTTATCTCTGGGAGAAACAGAATGCTTCTTTTCACCGGAATGAGAATTATGTAACTTAACAGTTTCCCAAATAGTTTTAAAAGAAAATTATTGTGGAGGATGTTATGTATGGAAAGGAAAAAAGTCTATACCTATGACACTAAATGTGTTTAACAATTGAACTAAAATTCAGATATTAACAGGTTTTCTTTTTAACTGTAGGATGTCTCCAATACTTTGATTTGCTGATGTGTACTATGAGTCTCCAACAAGGAGACTGAAAACAAAGGTTATAGAAGATATAACCTTTGTTTTCAGTTCACTATTAAAGTCTTTCTAATTAAAAAACTAAAGAAAAGTATAAGAAACATTGTTTTGAACATTAGGATGTAATGTTTTTTGCATTCTTTTTCAAACTGCTAAAAAGCACAAAACTAAATATACCACTTAGAGTATCCAAAATACCTCTTACTGCCTGACCAGGTGGTGGCACAGTAGATAAAGTGTCATCCTGGGATGCTGAGGACCTAGGTTTGAAACCCTCTAGGTCATTCATTGGCTTGAGCACGGGCTTATTTGGCTTGAGTGTGGGCTCACCAGCTTGCACATGGGGTCACTGGCTTGAGCATGGGATCACAGATATGACCTCATGGTTGCTGGCTTAAGCCCAAGGTCACTGGCTTGAGCAAGGGGTCACTGGCTTGGCTGAAGCCCCCCATTCCCCCACCTTTCCACCTCGCAGTCAAGGCAATATGAGAAAGCAATCAATAAACCACTAAGGTGCTGTAATAAATAATTGATGCTTCTCATCTCTCTCCCTTCCTGTCTGTCTGTCCATGTCTGTCTCACTCTCTCTTACTTGCTAAAAATATAAATAAACAAAAAACAAAATACCTCTTACTTAATATAATTTCTCCATGACATTAAAATTATAGCACTCAGTATTATCCATTACAGTATCTTGGAAGCAAATAAGGGATAAATGTATGAAGCTTTATAAGCATTTATAGCATTATTATAAAACATGCATAGTGAGAGATTTTTTTCAAAAATTAATTTACTCATCATTGTCACTATCATTTCACTTTGTTAAAAAACAATTCAAGAATGATCTCTTTGTTCAAATGAAAGAGAGTTTAATAAGTCCTTGAGATGGCCTTGAATTATCAAAACCAAATTAAAATTCCATGCAAAATAAAGGACAACTCCAATAATTAAATAAAAGGATTGCATTAATTTGAACACTATTTGAAAAATAATCAAGTATTAATATCTATAGCAGGGGTTCCCAAACTATGGCCCCCCGAGGCCATTTATCCAGCCCCCACTGCACTTCTGGAAGGGGCACCTCTTTCATTGGTGGTCAGTGAGAGGAGCACAGGATGCATCCGCTCCCATAGTTCCCATTGAAATACTGATCAGTTTGTTGATTTAAATTTACTTGTTCTTTATTTTAAATATTGTATTTGTTCCCATTTTGTTTTTTACTTTAAAATAAGATATGTGCAGTGTGCATAAGGATTTGTTCATAGTATTTTTTTATAGTCCAGCCCTCCAACGGTCTGAGGGACAGTGAACTGGCCCCCTGTGTAAAAAGTTTGGGGACCCCGATCTATAGTTTTACAAATTAATTCCATTTCTTTTTTATTTTTAACTTTTAAAACACACCTTGCTAATCCAGCTATCCTAATAATGATTTTTACAACCACACTGTCTTCAGTTGAGGAAAATATAGATCTATTCAGATTTTATGCAGGAAGGAGAATATCGCTCCACTTTAACTCAGCATTTTCAAACTGCTTTTTCAAACCTGTGTTCACATAAATCACTAAAGAACTTGTTAAAATATCAATTCTCTGAGTCATTTTCCAGAGATTCTAGTTCAATAAGACTGCATGAGGCCCTAGAATCTAAATCTTTAATAAGTACCTCAGGTGATTCAGATGATGGTCCATGGTCCAAAATTCAAAAACTGCTGCTGTAAAGTGTGTTGCCTGGACAGAGCAATTTTGGTTGTATTTAAACTCAATTTCCCTCCTACCTGGGAAGGCTTAGCCACTGGTAGTGCTCTAGAAAAGACTTGTGAGTCCCTCAGAACTTCGGAATAGAAATGCCCACCTTTTTCTTCTTTTCCTTCCAACTTCCATTCCGTCCAGACCTACGCACACTTTGTTCACCCACTAGAGATGTGGGGTCTAGTCCCAGCACAGTAGTATTAACTAGTTAGATGGCCTAAGAAGCAAACACCAATCAGTAATTTTACTAAAACTTCATGAATTTCATGTAGTAGCCTGGATTAAATCATTACAAAAATCTCAGTCAGCTTCAAAATTCTGTGAACCAGGGGTAGACCTTGATTTTTCTTTTCATTCTCTCTCCGTTCTATTTTATCTAAATCATGTTTTCAAAATGACTTTTAGAGGCAGGTTTTTTTTTCCTGGTAACTTAAGACTTGTCTCTCTCACAGCACCAACATTGTCTTCATTTTATTTCAGAGATAAGATGTAAAAAATGTAAAAAATTAATAAGCACTGTGATTTTAGCCAGAACTCAGTATTATTCCTCTTGACAATATTTGGATTCCTAGATGACTTGGTAAGTCAATTGGGTCAGGAAACAATATAAATATTAAAAGAAATAAGTGATTGAATGCATTGAGGGGTTCCCCTCTCCTTTTCTTGAATGAGCAAAGTAATTAAATGTAGGTGCAATCTCAGAGTCAGGAAAATATTTAGACAGTAAAAAACAATGATGAAAGTGACACCAACAAATAGGTTTGAGTCTTCCTTTCCAAGGATTAAATTTCAATACACACTCATTCTGGTCTGCAGTTAAGTCAGTGATGTCTGTTTACGTGCAACAGAAAAGTGCATACTGTTCATTAGTGTTGGGTGGGTTAAAAAAACTAATGCATGTCTTTTGTCTCCTACACCAGCTACCAAGGAAAAACAACAAGCCTCTGTAGACCATGGGAAGGAGTGTCATCCATGGTCACCTTGATAACCAGTGGCAGGAAATGGGGTTCTCTGCTCTTTCTTCTGCCTTCTAAAGAGAGGAGTGAAAAAACAGGAGCTGCCTGTCTCCTGTCAAATATTAGTGTTTCTTTTTGACATCTAAGAAACAGTGTTTCTCTGCTTTATAGAAACTTTTAAAGTCAAACAATTTAGATATTAAATAATATGAAATAAACATAAAATTTCAACAGGTAGAGTAACTTCCATATTGTAACCAAGTATTTTATTACTTTGCATTAAGATATGGTTATAGTTGAGAAGGTAAAAATAAACATAACCTTTTATTAGCAAAGGTGAAATTCTTGGCAACAAGGAACACTTGTTGGTCAGTGCTTATAATTCATTAAAATATACAAAATAAGGTGTTAAAATTAAAATGTCTTTGATGACATAATCTATCTCTAAACTCATTTTACAGTTAACTTTGTGGTACACTATATGAACAGATTTATATATATATTTAGGTGAGAGGAGGGAAGATAGTGAGGCAGACTGGGATCCACCCGGCTATCCCACCTGGGACTGATGCTTAGGTACCCAGCTATTTTTAGCACCGGAGGCTGATGCTTCCATCAACCAAGCTATCATCAGCATTCAGGGCCACTGGCTGTGGGAGGGGAATAGGGAGAGAAGAGGGAGAGGAAGGTGGGGAGAACCAGGTGGTTGCTTCTCCTGTGTGCCCTGACTGGAAATCAAACCTAGGACATCCATATGCCATGCTGATGCTCTATGCACTGAGCCACCAGCCAGGGCCCAGAATTATATTTTTAAAAGAGCTGTGTCTGTTATATGTAGATAGCTAGCTTGTATTAGTAATTCTGGCAGTAGGTATATATTATTATTCTACAATGTAGAATGATCTATAATGTGTAGCCAAATTGCTTATTTTAAGGGATGGGCTCTGAAATTATAAATGGGATCTGGCCTGACCCATGGGCATACTTTCTCCATTTTTCAAGCCTTTTCACCTCTCTAGACTTCACCTTTAAGAGAAGCACAATATTCCCTATAAAAGCCTTGCACATAGTAAGGAATAAATCAGTTTTTCCACAAGAGAATAACCATTTCTAAATGGCACCCTGAAAAGAGAAGCATAACTAGAATGTTCATTACTCATAGAAGTTGCAGTAAAGGAAAATTTCACAGGTAAGGGCATTATTGAAGATGAAGGACAAATAGTCTACTCACTCACTATGTTTTTGCAATGCTTTGGTGAATAGTCTCTCATTGTATCAGCTCCAGACTTTAATAAATTAGTGAGATCCTTGAGTTAACATATTTTGGTAAAAATAAAATTTTTTTTAAATGAAACAAATAAAAGTTATAAAAGAATTGGAATTTTCCCTTGCCAGATAGCTCAGTTGGTTAGAGCATCATCCCAAAGTGCAGAGGTTGATGGTTTGATTCTGTTCAGGGCACATACAAGAACAGATTGATGTTCCTGTCTCTCTCTTTCTTTCCCTTCCTCTCTCTCTCAAATCAATAAAATCAACATTAATATGTGTGTGTGTGTATATATATATATATATATATATATATATGCACATTTCTAAAAAAGGAATATAACTTATGAAAGATTTTAAAAAGACCCTCTTATGTTACTTTAATCTCCCCATGATGCCCTTATATTTAAATTTTAATATGTAACTTCCATGTTTGACAATAATGTTTTGAAAAAACCTGTACATTTCACTATTGTGCACCACAGTTAAATAAATGAGTAGAGCATTTTCAAACTTGAAAAATTTAAGGGCTTTGTTCAGTCCTTAAAAGAGTGTTTAGCTGCTTCTTTACCAATGCCTCCTTTGTGCTAAATTTTAAGAATTATGATTAAATCAGTTTTTCCCCCTAACCTCTGAGTAGGTAAATGTTTCAAAATTATGTGTATTTAAATATACCCTTGATAATGTTGTTGTTAAATCCTTCCATATGGACAGACCTCATTTTATGTATTTTTTTCTTTTCATTGTCTGCCCCTCAGATTACCTATAAAAAGGCAAAGCTTTATTGTGTTATAATTATAAAAACAGCAATTCAAAAATAAGCAGAATTTGGCTTTGGTTCCTTTTACACTGTCCCTAGAATCCATGGAATAATCCTTAGAGATTGTATCCTGTTGAAATAATTCATATTTGGCTGATGTCAATAGCTGGTGAACAGCATACATGCATTCAAAGAGTCTAGTATTTCATTATGCTCATGGAATCATTGTGCATGGATAATCCAAATCCATCCAGAAGCAGATGATTATTTAATAAACTTCCGAAGGAGTCCTTCTTCCTTTCATCCCTAGTGTATCCCCCAAGGAAGCAGGATTTATCAACATACCATATGGTAAATAGAATCAGTCAGAGCACCACATTGCATCTTCTATCAGATTTTATTTCACAATCTGACATGCTAATGTTCTTTTCTGATGAACACTCTTACTTCCAATATACATTTGGCAATGTCACTTGCTTTTCTTCCCCTTTAAGAGTCATCCCCGTCATTGCTATTAGCCTATTTTTATGTGTGAATAAGTCTGTGTTTCTTTCTAGAGTGCAGCTATTTTTTTTATATAGTGTATAAAAATAAAATATAAGCAAAAAAGATGAAGTAGCTCCAGATGTGGTAATTCAGTGACAAGCAGTTGATCTATACACTGGTAAGAAGAAAATGCCTGTCAAAGATTGAATTTTACTTTATCTTAGAAAAGTGGTATAGTAAAAACAATAGGGTCTTTGCAGTTCTTTCTCAGCTTATGACACATTGAGTGAGATAGGGGAAAATTACTTGTAAGTCAGGGGAAAAAGAACACTCACTTTATGAGACTGTGATGAGATTTATTTAACGTATGCACAATTCCCCGCATCTGGTGCTAGGGCACAAAATTCAAGTGCAATACATTCAATGGCCAATTCCCTACTACCTTTTTCATCTCCTAATGTTTCCTTGAGATTTCCCAAATAGATCAGATAGAAACCGTGACTTTGAAAACGGAAGCTTGCACATGATAGAAGTCTTTTATGCATTGCCTTGGCAGAGTTCATTCAGTTGAAAGATAAGTCTTATCTCATACAAATTTGGATTTCTGTATCCCTTGGTATGTTATCTATTTTATTGTGTTAACTGCTTTATGATAGAAAACTCAGAAAGTAGGCTTATACCTCTTACCTTGTGTTTCCTTGCCCTATGTCATATGTGAGATTATTTAATAAAAGTTATATGATGAGTTGTATGATCTTTTTTATGGTGACCAAAATGTCAAAACATGTAAAAAATACTATGAAAGGACACAGTGTACTAAAGGTATAATCACCTTAGAAAGTAAGTATACTGCTCACAAAAAATAGGAGATTTTGAAATCAAAATGAATATGAAGGGATAGAATATCCCCTAGTTTTTGTGAGCAGTATAATTCAAATGATAATTTTAGTAGAAGTATAGTTTTATACTTTGGTAAGGAAAAACAAAATAGGCTTAAAGTAATCTTCAGGTATATGTACAAAAATATTTTATGGAAGGTTCACTATGACTTTTATGGATTAGCAATAAAATTAAACAGGAAATGGAAATTTATAAAATATTATATTTTCTCATTTCATATACTCATTTTTATTAACATCAGCTCTGTAACTGAACAGGAGGGAAAAGAAAAAACCGAAGAGTTTTGTGCATTAAGGTAGAAGACATTAGGTAGATTATATGCATAATATTGGTTCCTATAAAAGTATTGGTTTTTAAATGATCCTTAGTATTATTTTGGGCTGTTATCTGGCCATCTAACCATTGATTAATCTAGCCACTACCTACTGAACCAGGGAATTCTTTACTTGGTGATGCTATCTTTCTTCATTATAGATAGGGGCAATGTTCAACTTATGAAATATCTACTCAGAAAAGACATGACACTAAATGTTTATATACATTATTACCATTTACTTCTTTAACCACCATGAGATAAGTACTACTTTTATTCCCATTTCACACATGAGAAAACTAAGATTTAGAGACATCACTTGCTCAAAGTCATATCATTTTGCAGATGAAATGGTCAGGATTAGAATTAAGGTTATAACAAGAGGTTGACTTCCTAATCCATATAGATCCCATGGAGGAAAATCCATACTATGGTGAGTCATGAGTACAGTTAAAATGTCTGATGGATGCCCACATTTCTTGACATTTCTGCCTGTACACTTGGTGACTAAATGTACCATATAATTATGCCTCTCATATCTGTCCTTTTACCTTCTTTTCAATCATTAGGAAAAGTGATTGTAAAGTTCGTTTTCTGAATTTCTGAAAATTGCATCAGTTTACGTGTTTAGGAAAAAAAATGCCTTGATGATTCAGAACTTCATATCCATAGCTATAATTCCAAAATTATGAGTTTAAATTGTGCCTGAGAAAAAGATATGGTTTATGTTATCAAGAAAAATGAATCATGACCAGGAATAAGTGCAGATTAGGGCTAAAAAAGGGCTCTTGTCTGGTTCAGCCTATTATCTTACAGATGAGGATAGATGCCCAGAAGGCTCCCTGATTATTGCCAGGTCTCACTGTGAAGCTGGGAGTGGAGTGCAGTCATAGGATTCCGCATGTATTCTTGGAGGTATACAAAACAGAATAACTGACTGGTACTCAAGGGCCCCTCAGTCCAAGGTTTGCCACTAAATGGCTCTGCACTCTTCAGGGAGTCATTTATGCTATCTGGGTCTCAATTTCCTACTGTAAAAAGAAAGGTTTTTCTTTTATTTCTTAGTTTGGTCTTCTGCTTTTAACATTTTATTATCTTGAGTTGAATTAC
The DNA here is from genome assembly GCA_037038555.1 of Rhynchonycteris naso. NCBI lineage: Eukaryota > Metazoa > Chordata > Mammalia > Chiroptera > Emballonuridae > Rhynchonycteris > Rhynchonycteris naso. The sequence goes on from CM072997.1 coordinate 67,515,684, forward strand.
ATCATGACCTGTTTGGTTATGTCAGATAGATATTGTTATAATTCACTCATGTTTAAGCCTACCACCATTCCAATTCAGAATGTAAATACTGCCCTCATTTGCTCTTCTGATGTGAATAGTTTTTATGCTAAATTCTAAGTTTTGTTTTGAATTTGGTTATCCTTGAAGCCTTTATAAAAATTTACTAGGGTATCTTAAAAATTCTACTCTGTATAGAATAAATTATCTTAATAATGATGATGCAATAAATATTTGATATGTTTTGGTCATACTGAGGCAGGATAATAAGAAGCTAGGAAAAATTCTTGGCAAGTGGAATGAGGAAACTGAGACAGACAGCAGGACAAACTGGCCTTACCCAGCACCCTGACTCATCTGCCTCCTTCTCTCTTGCACAACCATTCCCTTAAATCTTAAGCCCTCAGAACAATGAGGTTCTAATCGTCAAATTATTTTAGGAAAAAAGCCTTTAATGCTTTTGGTAAAAGCTAGAAATAACATGTAGGCCTTAGCTGTGTTTTAGCTCTAGGCCCTGAAAAGCAGCAAAATGATACAAAGATGCAATGACCAATGACCCAGTGCCAACCAATCAGTAGAGACCACGACCCTCACCCTATATGCTAATTTTTATGAACTGGCATATCAAAGGACAGAACTGGAAAGCTAATTAATATTCTACTGAGATCCTCCCCTGAGACCTCCCCTAAAATTCCTGCCCCTAGAAAACAGATAAAAGTCCCTAACACAAAGAACCCAGTGAGTGCTTTCTCTCTAGAGCATGCCCATGCCTCCTTTCTTTTTGTGTGTATCTTTGCTTTTATTTTTCTAAGCTCTAAAAGTCCCCAGAGACTTGCAACCAAAAGAACAAAGGGCTAACCCCCTGAACTTCTTTTGCCTTTGCTACTTGTTTCCATAGCCCAGCAGGCTCACTTCTTCTGCCTCTGTGACTTTCTTCCTAAAAGGCCAAGGCAGCTCTCTGAAAAGCCCACTCACATCTTCTCTTAGAGTGTACCTTCATTTACATGGTAAATAAACTTCCTCTTGTGCTAGAGTTTTTGGCTCTGAATTCTTTCTTCGCTAAACTCTAGAAATGAGAGCCGACATTGCCAGCAACAATATAATCAGGCATAAAATGTTTAACCACACATTTAGCTACTAAAGGCTTGATTAAGGCTGATATTAAGGAATAGAAATGAGAGAAAAAGGTGAACAATACAGAAACTCAAGGACCTGAAGCACATTTAGAAAAAGAAAAACAACAAGATGTGATCTACAGTATGATTAATAGACATAAAGAGACAATCTTGTTGGAAAATCTATGCAATTTAATATTTTTTGTCATTCCAAATGTTTCTTGGACAGGAAAATAATCCAGTAAAGGCTCACTAATGTCCTTGTAGAAGGCCAAAGCTGTACCAGAATGAAGTGCCCCCAAAATACATTTTAAATTCTACTAACATGCAATCTCAGTTTTGAAATAAAATTTAATTGCAGTGGGACTATTTACTGTATAGGTTTCCAGTGAGGAAAAAGTATTAATACTCTCTCAAAATACAAAAATTAGGGGATATTTTATAGCTTCATATTCATTTTGAAATATCTGCTAATTTTTGTGAGCGGTATAATAGTAATAATGATGATAATAAGAATAAACACCTATATTGTGTCTACTTTGTGGCAAGCACTGTTCTAATATATATGTACAAACACACTTAATTTTATGTTGTAAGTTGTATGTTATTAGTAATACTGAATAGTTTACAAAATATCTTTATAAAACTTATTTGCATTCTAAGTGAGTAGTCTTGTTTATTTTCATTAAAATTGATAAATGCAAGGTTGTATATTTCTGAGTTTTCTAAATTTTTAAATGAAAATATCACTGTTTAACATATTGTGCTTGCTATATCTAAATTGTGCTTGCTACATGTCCTAAAATCTATACACGTCAGAACTGAAGGGGAGACAGCTCATCATATAATGAAGGAACCATCAGCACAGCTGAGACAACGCATCACTGGAAGATGTGAAAAGTCTGTCAAGGCCATCTTCTTAGTTAGTGGTGAAGTCAGATCCACGTTTCTTTGCTTCCAGCACTGACAACTTTTCTTAACAAACAATTCATGTAGCTGTAAGCTTTCAGAAGTATTTAGCAATGAAGGTAAGGTTCTAAGAACAGCTTCTTCACAATAAGTCTTTAAAACACAGGTCATGACAGAAGTGTTCCAACTGTCTGTTTTAAATGCTGGAATAAAGAGTCATTTTAAATAAAATATCAAAGTTATAATGCAAGGACCCAGCTCTGTGGACTTGAGAACACTTCTCCAGTGTCCCTTCCAGCCTGTTTCCAGAACCACACAAATGGGAGGCACTGCTTCACTTCTCATGTATCAGCTTTAGTCTCCTCCAAGTCACCCTGATTTTCAGTAGGACTACTGCTCACCCATATGGTGCCTTTGTAGGAATTTAGGAAAAGGTGTCCCTTCTGTATGTATGAATTAGAAAAGGCACCTCATCTGGATGATTGGCAGCCCCTCAGGCACAAGATGACTTTGTGCCAAGAAAAAGTTACCCCTCTTCCAGGAGGATACCGAAGCACCCAGAGCATTGCTTTAGAGAGCCAACTAATGGTTGATATTCATTTCTTCCTGATCTCTTGGCAGTTTATCTGGTGGTTTTGCTTTTGGATCTACTTACTGTCTGGTTCATGAGTTTCCCTGAATATTAGAATGAAATACAGTTGCTGAGTCCCCTAATAGTGCTTATTAGTACCTATATCGCCTTCTCTCTAGTCTCAGGTGAATTTTTCTGCCACTTGTTCAAAGGCAGTATCTCCCCCAATACCTTCCATCTTATCTCATCCAAATTCAATCAAATAGTATATTTTGGCTTGTTTATTTTCACCTTTGGTATTCTGACTCCTTCCTCCTTTATAATTATTTTGGCTAGCTGTTCACCAAAACTATTCCCTTTTCTTCCTGGGCTCACGCATAGACCACATCTTCCAGCTTCCCTTACAGTCAGGTGTACTTTATAACTAAGAACTGGCAACTGAACAGGTGGACACAAATAAACTATGTATGGATCTAGCCTTCAAAGCTTTCTGTGCAATCCTCTGGGGTCTCCATGTTTTTTCAAGTGCAGAAGATTCAGTAGAGGTCTGTGAACTTTGGTAATAGTAGGGTCATGAGATGAAAGGAACCTGGGTTCCTGAACAACTGTAGAGCTGACCATAGCCTTCCCTAGACTAGAACAGAGTGAGAGAATTTTTGGTTAAGTCACTGAAATTTGGAAGTTGTTGGGTACAGTACACCACCAAAGCCCACTGAAAAATGCATCACTTTCCAATGTTGTTAGGCTCTAGAGAGGAAATCAGAAAACCACTCAAGACAGCTCTCCTTAATGCACTACAGGAAATTGAAAGTCATCATGCCTTCTCACTCTACTCCCAAGGATATTAAGCCTTCAGGATAATAAAGAATCACTCCAGCTCATCAAAATTTGGGAGATCATCAGGCAATTTCTTCCCTTCCATGTTGGTATCATAGAACTGACTCAGCTTTCTGGGGTTGAGATACTTTCTGAATTACTATAGAGAACATATGGAGCTCGTTTTCAGTTATTAGTAATACTGTTGCTCTTGAAAGAGAAAAGTCTTCAGAGACTTACTTCATTTATATATATATATATATATATATATATATATATATATATGCTTCAACTTTATGACTTTCCCTCAAAGTACTCAGACTTTCACCTAAAGTAAAATAAATGTAGTTAATTTTTTTCAAATGTGTGCACAGTACAAAACTATCTCATTATCTGAGATTAATGTGCATATTCCAGCTGCTTTCTCCCACTCTCTGAGTGGAGAACAGTGCTAAGAGATGGGAAGGATGTTTGCCTTCGAGATTAGAACCACCTGTTATGATTAATTTTAAATTGGTAGTAAGATGAGTAGGTTCAACACAAATAGAAAATGGAAGGACATACTACTGTTTATAATCAAAGACTAGAGTTGAAAATCTAGACCTTAACAAAAATCTTAAAAAGTATTGAAAATGTATCAAATTGCAAGGTAGGTCTGGTACAGCTGTTCAACAGATCAGAGATTATGAGTATAGTAGAATATTTTTGAAATACTTTTTCCCTTGGAACTACTTCTGTCTTGGAATAACATAATACAAACACTAAGTTGGAAAATGAAATTATGAGCTTTTAATGGTAATATTAGAGAATAAAATTAGGTTGGGAGACAGCAAGTTTCCGGAAGGTTGTCAAGTCATACAGATTCATATTCTCTGACTATATAAAATACTCACTAATTGGCACTTAGGTCAACTGTGAGGTTCAGGAAACCATTTGGAAAGTCCCAGCCCACATAGTGCTGAGAAATGGAACTCTACTGGCTGGGTGGTATCACAGGCAGGGAGCAAAGCTGGTTAGCACCTTCCACTGACAACTCCACACTTAGCTGTGTACAGCTAAGCCACTCTTGCCACTATCCTCAAAGATGTAGCTGAGAATAGAACACAGCAAGGGAAAGGGATAATTATTTGCTAATGTGAAGGAATTCTCATTTTAATGATTTTAATGGCAGTAATACTATCTAAAGTTTGCTATACTGATTGGAGAACATAAAGTTCTTTGTGTATTTAAGCAGCAGTGGAAAGTCCACGTGGCCTCTGCAGGAGGGTTTGCTCTTGGTCTGTCTCTTCCAGGATGAGCATTCCAGGGAGGTTACTGTGCAGGTGATGAGCTTCTCTAATTCTTTTTTTTATAATGCTGAACAGGGATCCTAATATCTGAATCACAACTTTGTGAGCTGCACACACATACATATATATACACATGTTGCTGGTTTTATAGGTTATACTGATAACACACATCAATTATTCACTTAATACAATTCTCTAAGTAATTACAGAGAGGCTTATGTGTTCTCAGTATTAAATTAGAAACTCTAAAGTGATTCTAAGAAGTGCTTGGATCTTGATCTCCAGATGATTACAACTATTTGGGAAGATGTCAAGATATACTCAGGAAACAATAGATATTAATACAAAATTATATGTTATTAAGAAATAAAGTGGGTCGTAGATGATGAATAGTATAAAACAAGAGGTAGGACTTGAACTGGGTGAAATACATTCTTGAAGAGGAGATGTTCTTAGTTAAGAAGTAAAAGACGAACCAGACAAAACAAAACAAAAAACAACTGGGCCCATTCAAGTTAAGTCCTTTTAGATTCACCTTAATGCTAGACCAGTGGTTCTTAACCTTTTTTGAGGTACCGAACCCACCAGTTTCATATGTGCATTCACTGAACCCTTCTTTAGTGATAAATAAAATATGATTTTTCCCCCAAATTCAAGACATAGGTATATGTTTTTTTTCTGGTGCACAAAATGAGCCGTGCATGAACATCACCTTGCTCAAAGAACAAAACCAACAAAGTGCATGAATTCACAACAAATTACAGTATTACTTTATTCTGGTCTCCACCACAGAGGCTTCTCCGAACCCCTGAAACTGACTCATCGAACCCCTAGGGTTCGATAGAACCCAGGTTAAGAACCACTGTGCTAGACATTTAGTTGGATAGAATTGACTGCATGTAACAGATTACTCAAATAAGAGTAATTTGGTTTGATATTTAAGACAAAAATCATCTCCCCCCCACACACACTCACACACTTCCAGATAGGCAATCCGGGACTTGTATACAAACTATATTTTCACTTACTTGTCATTTTCAGAAATTAATCATGTGGCCATATCAAGATTCAGGACTTCTGTAGAGTCTGAGCATTTATTAGAGCAAACAAAAGTGGGTATAGGTGGTAGGGGTAGGGCGTTAGTAGGGGTGATAAGTCTCTGGTAAGTGTGACTTTTATTTATTTTTTCCGTCTGTGCACAGAAAACTAAAATATGCCCCTCAGAGACCTGGATTTCAATCATGGTTCACTCGCTAATTAGATATGGTTGCTCCATCTCTACTTCCTTTTCTCAGCTGTAAAAAGAGAGCTAGCTCCTTGAATTATCCAGAACCCTATAATTCCATATCAAGGGTCAAACCATTCTGATGGAGCTGGACTTAGTGACTTTATAAAATGGAAGATGTTTAAGTGTTTATCACTTAAATCATTAGATTAGGTCATTGATCTGAAGAAAGGTTTATAGTCCTAGAATCTGAAGGAGGGATTCCTTCCTCAGTGATTTTGGTTGTGGTAAACAGAGCCTGCAACAGTTGTTGATTTGATGCTTCATGAGCTTCTATAAGCAGAAAACTTCATGCAGCAATGTCTGCTGGATCCAATTCACTGTGGCAGGCAGCTTATGGAAATCAGGTAAAAAAAAGTAAGGAGGACCTTGATTCCTGTCTGGCTACGGCCAATCAGTACCTCTGGGGCTTTCACCCAATCATTTAACTTCTTTGGGTCTCAATTTTATTTAATTCACAATTTTTGTATATATTTCAATAAAATAATGAAGAGACCCAGACTTCTCTCTCCCTCCTCCTCAGGGATTTGGTAAAGATTTTAATGTGCAGAGGCACCATGCATGCTGACCATGTCGGAAAGAAAATGACCTCTGAGTAATCTAGAGAAATGTGTGGCTGCCTCTCAGGTAGAAGGTCACAGTAGCGGTAGCAGCAACCACAACAGCAGTATTGCATCTGAGGCAGAGAAACTACGTGGCACTGGCCAGACCAGGGTGTGCCGCATTGGTGGAACTGAGCTGGTGCAGCTCAGAGCTCAGGCTACTCCTGAGCTAGTGGGAGATCATTTCCAGCAGCCGGTGTCCCTGCTCATGGAAGCCAAAAAGCAGAATCCTGGATGCAATGCTGAATGCTGGGCAATGGCCAGTGGTCAGGGTGGGGTGAAGAAATGTAAAGAATAAAGATACAGCTTGACCTTGAGGAGACTTGGCTCAATCCAGAAACACTGATGAAATGATAGTTGTTTTCTGGTGCTAAGGATGCTTCATTCTCCTCCAGGGTGATGTTGGTGGAAGCTGTTTGATGGCATCACGGGAGATATACAGTGGGAGGAAAAGTTCAAGGTCAAAAGAGAAATTACAGAGGTAATGTGGAGAGCAGTGTTCTTGATTAGGCAGGAACCGAACACTGTAAATTGGTGGTAATTTATCTGCCAGAATTATGAGCGCTGTGTCAGAACTTCTTTTTGATCCCATTGTGTAGTGAAGATTAATTTTAACCCAAAGAGAGGTCTGGCCTTTGCGCTCGGCTACAGGGTGATGATCTCTAGGTCCCTCAAATGTCCTGCCAGACAGGAGTGTGTTTGCCTGAAGCCTGTGGTTACCAGGCAGTCTAACAATGTGACAAACATTGGGGATGTTAGAAATAGTAATTCTGACCTTTGGAGGAATTAGAAGGAGGGGTTGAAGACTAAAAGTCAGCCATGTGGACACTACGTGATTGAGCCCAATAAAAACTCCGGGCACCAGAGGCTAAAGAGAGCTTCTATGATTGGCAATACCCTGAGTCACTGAATCTAAATTGTGAAGCCTCTAACTGCAGCTGGGAGGAATAAAGCCATCCAGCACTCCAGGGGTAAACATGAGTGCAAGTTCTGTGTTCAACCCCTCCCTGACTTTGCTATGTGTCTTTTCTGTTGGCAGGGTCTAATTTCTAACCCTTTACTATAATACAACACAACTGTAATTTTTTTTTTTTTTTTTACAGGGACAGAGAGAGAGTCAGAGAGAGGGATAGATAGGGACAGACAGACAGGAACGGAGAGAAGTGAGAAGCATCAATCATTAGTTTTTCATTGCCATTACGACACCTTAGTTGTTCATTGATTTCTTTCTCACATGTGCCTTGACCGCAGGCCTTCAGCAGACAGAGCAGCCCCTTGCTGGAGCCAGCAACCTTAGATCCAAGCTGACGAGCTTTTGCTCAAGCCAGATGGACCCCGCGCTCAAGCTGATGAGCTCAGTGTCTCGAACCTGGGTCTTCCGCATCCCAGTCCGACACTCTATCCACCGCGCCACCACCTGGTCAGGCACAACTGTAATTTTAACTATAGCATATTTTGAGTTCTCTAAGTTATGTTAGTGAATTATTGAACCCAGGGGAGTCTGTGGGGACTCCAAATTTGTAGCCAGCTGGTCTGAAGTTACGGTGGCCCTGAAGACTTCAGAGTTTGTGACTGGTGTCAGTTGTGAGAAGTCTTGTGGAGGAGTCTGATGGTTCACTAGGCTGTCTGGAAGCCTGTGGCCTTAACCTTGAAGTTAAATAACTGTAAGTAGTGCTATATAAAAATCTCATATGTAATTGATACTGTTAGTTGAACATTCAAAATCTGCTGTCTTTTTCTTGGCATTTTTAAAGACAGCCAATGTACTTATCTGGGCTAGGTGTTGGATAAAATTTGGTGAAGGTCAATAATAACAGTTCTGCTTCCTGCTTTCCCTTTATGAGTCTCCATGTTCTAGCCATTGACCTCTAAACAGATTTGCCTTCCTGATAAGAAAGTACATAAAGCTATTATTCTGTTGCTATTTTTTGTGACATATTTCTGTAGGGCAAACCTTAAGGCTACAAACCTAGGAACTAAGAACAGCTGGATTGGGCCTGAGGCAAGCATGACATTTTTGAGCCACTGTAGTAACCTTGAGCTACCTATTTAAGGATCTTTTGCTAAGTAAGAAAAATAAACTTGTATTTGTTTGCAGCCAGTACATATCTGGTTCTTTGTTGTTAGTAGCCAATTGCAATTATAATAGATACTAGTCCCCACAGAAAGGAAAGTGAGGCAAAGCACTATGTTCAAAGTCATAGACGGCACCAACACTTTGCCCTGTCCTTCAGACTTCCATCCCAACACCTTTCCTAATACTCATTTTTCCCTATTTTGTCCGAATCATATTAATGAGTTTAAAATTCTGCATTCTATTCTGTATAGTAAATGAAATAACCTTCCAGTTAACAGAAACTTATGTAAAGTTATGTACAGCTCAGTGTTCCATTAATAGACCCTCAAAAAAACACTTTAAATTGAATGATCAGTTTTTCTTTTTCATAATTTTCATTTTCTTAATACATCTTTTTCTCTTGATTTTTACCAACTCTCATCCCATAAAACAGCCAATGTGTTTATATGTGGTGCACAATCATATCATATCCATTCATATTAAAATCACCTTATCTCATCCACCAAAGCATTAATACTTTTAAAAGACTTCAAAAAGTTTAACAATCTGATCTTAGCTGCATGAAAGTATCTATTTTGTCCTTGTTCAAAATGAATGTTTACTTGATTTAAAATAAATATTATATTCATTGAATTTCTAAGTAAATACTAAATATATAGAATTCCTTGACCATGTTTTATTTATTTACCAAAACAAGCACCCAGGCTGTAAAGGATAAATCTCATAAATTAAAATTTCCCTGTTATTGACCCAGCTGAGATCCTAATTAGTATATATTTCCTATCGAAATGTCTGAACTAAGCAACAACTAATTAATCAATCATTTTTCAGTCTCTCTAATCTGTTAAAATAAGTGTTTAATTAGAAAACCTCTTATGAAATTATTATCGCTATGTTTTCACATGGAGAACTTTAAGCTCATATGTCAAAATGTTCTACTCTGGAGTCTTATTTTTAATGGAGACTGTAAAAATTAAGAACCAGTAGTATGCAAGAACAGAATTCCATTGCTAGTTTTAAAATCTACCTGACTTTCTTTCCTTTCATCTTACCAGAAACAAAACAAAACAAAAACAAAAAAGAAGCCTTAATACCAAATCACACACGGATCTCTAGAATATTACAGTTCTGAAAAAATTCTGCCTATCTTGTGTAACCCATGAATTTCAGAAATGACAAGGGAGAAGAGGAGTTCCACTTATTGATTTTCCATCAGCATCCTGGCCACATTTTTAAGAATAAACTACATTTATACCGGTAGACCAGTGAATATGAGACTCATACCAATACTCTTTCATTTCTTTGTAAAAGCATTCTGCTGAATTTATATCTCATTTTACTGGCATAATAACAAGTACAGGCTTCTATATCACTATATATGGTTTTATCCATAAGGAAGAAAATGTTCCAGTACTTTTCCCTTCTTCCAAATAGAAAGATTCTCAGGTGTAAAAGATAAGATACAAACTTGCCTACATTTTAACATAGAGAGGTGTAAGCTTTGTAGGATACCACATAACGCAATCACTTCTTAAGATTTACTTTAAATCATGAAACATATCTTAGGCGGAAAAAAAGGAATATAATCTTTTTTGAGTAAAATTGTTGAAAACACAAAGAGAATATAGGTACATTGTAAAAGGTAGATCCTTTTCCTTCTGTTTTATCAGAGTAGGCAGAAAAATTGTGCTATATCATTTATAGAAGACAACTAATGAAACATGTTTGTCTCACACATAAAAAGGGTATAGAGAAAAATGCAGAGATTCAATAAAAGCAGCAGAAAACAGTTAATAGTCTGAATTTCTTTAAACATTGGTTCAAAACTTTAAAAACATAATGACATTAAATATCCTTTCAAAATAACCCTCTAGGTTCAGTGTCAATATTAACATTGCCATAAAAATTCAAAAGTAGAGCTCCTGTAGCTCTTTTTAGGATCTCAGTCTGCAAACTGCAGATCCAAGACCAAAGTCTTGTGTTGTGACTTCTGAACTCAATCCTATTTCCACTGGATGATTTGTCTTTTTAAAGGATCTAGTCATATTAAAGTGATTAACCACAATGGAAATTCAAAGTATTGGTTATTAGAAATAATGAGTTAAATAATTACAGTCTTATGTCTACACAAATAGGAGTTTGCTGAGCTGGGAGACATTCATGTAGTATGACATCATCACCACATAAAAATCTAAGGCCTTCTAAAACAATTCTCTTGGACAATTGCAGTGACTGCAGAAAAATCTTACTATAGGGATTAGAATGAAATAGAGAATGAGACAATTTCTAAATATAATCAGGCTTTTCCAAAAGTCAAAACTGAAATATCCAGATTATTCTAGAAATAGTTAAATTACTTCAAATCTTAACCAACCTCACTGTGTGTAAATAGTTTAAATCCTGCATGAGACATCTTTAAGTACCTACAAGAAAGATATGGAACAGGGAAAAGGCTACCCACACAACTTTTACAACTTCAGTTTACCTACAAGAGGTTACTAATTGTCACTAAATATATTGTGGTACTAGTCCCCACAGAAAGGAAAGAGAGGTGAAACACTACGTTCAAAGTCATGGGTGGCACCAAAACTTATATATTGTTTATATCTATTATGGCTGCTGTAGTTCTTTGATACATGGAGGAAAAGAAAAATGGAAGAAACATGGTTTGGACAAGAAAAAGCACTTTGAATCAAAATAAGTCAGAATAGCTAAAACTAACTGTCTTCTTGATCATCAAATCGGTATAAAATAGAAAAGGGGGATAATTTTTTTTTCTTTTTACTTTAAAGGGAGAAATGCAGAGTAAGAATGCAAAAGGAGTAGCCTATTTGAAAACTAAGGCCTCAGAACTTACTCTTCAGTAAAAAGGCATCAGCATGATGAGACTATATAAAAAACAACAACAAAATAAAGTTTATTAATTATAAAAATGTACTGCTTGGCAAGAACAAACATTTGTTTTGAAGTAATTTCAGAATTTCACCCAAACAAAGCATGACTAATACTCTTATTTTGTGTTGTTTTCATGTTTGATTTATATGTGCCAAGACTGAAAAGTGATATTTCAATGATTTTATATGAATATCCATTGTTGCCATTTGGTTGGTAGCCTTGTTTGAATAAGGTCACTCATAGTCCCAATATCCCTGCTTCCTCTTTCTCAAAGTTTGATAGAGAAAATAATTTAATTCTTCCAAATTAGATTTAATAATTTAGAGTAAGATAAAATCTAACAGTAGATTTAATGGAACTTTAGACATCCGTGAGGTGAAATGCACTTGCTCACCAAAGACAGTCAATGGTATAAGAACAACAAAACAACCATGAAAAACAGATAGGTTAGTTTAACACTAAGTGGAATTTCTAAGATGTATCAGAAAGTAAGCATCTGTTTTTTGGCATAATTTGAATTCAAAGGGCATTTTCCATAATTTCAATACTTAAAAGAAAACTAATGAGCATTAGGATTATTACTAGGAAAAGCACACAGGCACCCAATAGGTGGCCTAGAGCAGCACTGCTTAGACATTTATGTGCATATGAATAATTGGGAGATTTTATGAAAATGTGGGTTCTGATTTATTAGGTCTGTGTCAGGGCCTGAGATTTCTATGTCCCCAAAAAGATTCTAGTAGAGAAAGATGCTACTGGTCTAGAAACCATTTTCAGTAGCAGGTTTCTATTACATGATGTATAAACAGGTTCAGGTGGTTTTTGGTCCATGGGTTGAGTGAGTTAACCCAGGATAGAGGCAATGTGGGCAACTTCTGGCCTAAATGGTTCTTTCTCACTGGCATTGCTTTAGGGTGAATGGACCACCCAGAGGAGAGACAAGTTTAGAGGAAGCAGGATTCTTGTGGAAATAAAAAAGATGACTAGTGTTCTACCAAGCACAAGACTGGGAGAAATGACTATTTTGTAATTGCTTTAGGATAATTTGTTTTAACAGAGTATACATGTTCCTAATAAATAAAATCTGAGTCATATTCAATATTCTCTTTCTACATTAAGGAACATAGTAGTTTTTTTATAGTTGGAGAGAAAGAAATCTGTATTGTTTATTAGCCAAGGTTTGGAAAACAGAAAAGAAGTAAGGCCTTCCCAAAAGTAATTTGAATTAAATTAAATTTAAAATGATACCTGCTGAGCCTGACTGGTGGTAGCACAGTGGATAGAACATCAACTTGGGATGCTGAGGACCCAGGTTTGAAACCGAGATGTCACTGGCTTGAGTGAACTTATCTGGTTTGACTTTAGGCTCACCAGCTTAAGCATGGGGTTGCTGGCTTGAGTGTGGGGTCACAGACATGATCCTGTGGTTGCTGGTTTGAAGCCCAAGGTCACTGGCTTGAGAAAGGGGTCACTGACTTGGCTGGAACCCCTTGTTGGTCAGGGCATGTATGAAAAGCAATCAATCAATTGATAAAACTACAAATTGATACTTCTCATCTCTCTCCCTTCCTACCTATCATTTTTTTGTCTCTCTCTAAGATAAACAAACAAATAAATAAATGAATAAATAAAATTATATCTAATGATTTCCTATTTTCATCAATATTTATTTAAATCAAATTATATTATCTTTGTTTCAGCTTACCTTTTGTGTATTTCAAAATTAAAGCTACAAATATTGAATAAAGGCTATTATTGGTTAACTATGAACAGAGTATATGAGAAAAAATGTGTATTATTCTGCAATTGATCTTACTATAATCCAATTTCTATGCATTTATTATATAACCTACAATTTATGCTGTAATGTTAAGAAATAATCAGCCCTATCTTGCCTTTTCATAAAATATATCAGTATCATAAATCATATCAGGTTGAGGTTCATAATGCATCATTTTCTTTAAAGAGGGCAACCTGTTTTTGCAAAGTAATGCATTGTTTTGCTTTATTTGGAATAATGAATAACTTTGGTCTAACCTTTGCTTAAAGGTTAGACACTCTAGGATAATACAAATATTTGCATATATATTTTTTGTCTTTGGAGATCTCATTTTTTTCATCAATAAAACTAACTCTGGTAGTCCAATTTTTTTTAATAGAAAAAGGAATGACTATATTCTACTTAAGCTCTTTTTGAGAATTCTAATTATGTTTACACTGTTGGGGAAAGAATAGAGGCTGATATAATTTATATGAGCTCAAGGAGATTAACCAACTTTCATTATTCTTATTGGACTGCTTTCATTTGTCAGTAATTGTAGCATGGTATCTTTAACAATTAATGAAAAACAAATATATTTATCTTTTTACCACTTTTACCATTAACTATAATAAAGTAAGTACGGTCAGATTTGTTAGCTTTGGATTCTTTTTACTAATATTAAGGCAATAATTTTTAGTTTAAGAAATAATTGTCACATAGATTCAGATGTACAATCAGGCCTGATGGATATATTGAATTTTTTCACAGTGCTCTAGAAGCAGGTACAGTATCGATATTTTGTGAAAGATAAGAAACCGCCTGACCTGTGGTGGCGCAGTGGATAAAGTGCCGACCTGGGAACACTGAGGTCGCCAGTTCAAAACCCTGCGATGGTCTGGTCAAGGCACATATGGGAGTTGATGCTTCCAGCTCCTCCCCCCTTTCTCTCTTTCTCTCTCTCTCTCTCACTCTGTGTCTCCTCTCTAAAATGAATACAATAAAAAGAAATTAAAAAAAAAAAAAGAAAGATAAGAAACCTCGGTTAGGTACAGTGGTACCTTGAGATATGAGAAGACCAACATATGAATTTTTAAGATACGAGCTGCGACTAGGTCTGTATTTTTGTTCGAGATTGAGCAAAATTTTGAGATACGAGTCATGATTCGGGAAGCTGCCACTAGTTGATCCAGTATTGGCAGCACAACACCAGTATCTCATTCTTTCTCATGTGTTACCTACAGAATCAAGTAGAATCTCATGCGCTGTACTCGTTCTTGCATAATTTTTGCATTTTTTACTAACTTTTTTTGTGTGTTATCATGGGGCTGAAAAAAGTGAGTGTAAAGGACAGTGGTGAGAAGAAGAAGAGAATGATGTTGATAGAAATAAAGCAAGAAATAATAGAAAAACATGAGCATGGTGTATGAGTGATTGAACTGGCAAGGCTGTACAATCACAATACATCTACAATTTCTACCATCCTGAAATAAAAGGATGCCATCAAAAGTGCAAATCCAGCAAAAGGAACTACAATTCTATCCCAATTAAGGACAAATATCCGTGAAGAAATGGAGAAGCTTCTGCTGCTGTGGTTAAAAGAGAAAGAGCTGGCAGAAGATACAATGATGGAGACTGTAATATGCAAAATGGCACGTATTATTTACAGCAACTTGAAGAAGAACCATCAACCCCAAAAGAGGCAGCAGAAAACACGTTTAAGGCAAGTCACAGCTGGTTTGAAAATTTCAAGAAGAGATCTGGCATCCACTCGGTGGTGAGACATGGTGAAGCTGTGGGTGCTGATGTTAAGGCAGCTGAGGAGTACATTGCACGTTTTGCTGCGCTTATCGCAAAGGAAGGCTACATCCCCCAACAAGTGTTCAACTGTGATGAAACAGGATTGTTTTGGAAAAAAATACCCCTGAGGACTTTCATCACTGCAGAGGAGAAGAAGCTGCCAGACCATAAACCCATGAAGGACCATCTGATCCTTGCATTGTGTGCAAATGCTAGCAATGACTATAAAGTAAAGCCACTGCTAGTGTATCATTCCAAAAATTCTCAAGCGTTTAAGACTCACAAGATTCTTAAAGAAAAACTACAGGTTATGTGGCACGCCAATGCTAGGGCATAGGTTACGCGGCAGTTTTTTATTGAATGGGTAAATGTTGTCTTTGGTCCTGCAGTGAAGAATTATCTTCAAGAAAATAAACTCCCGATGAAAGCATTGCTAATCCTTGAAAATGCTCCAGCCTACCCAACTGGTCTTGAAGATGACATTCTCAATGAGTTCAAATTTATGAAAGTTCTCTATCTCCCACCCAATACGACTTCAATCTGGCAATCTATGAATCAGCAGGTCATTTCTAACTTTAAAAAGCTTTACACAAAGCACTTGTTCCGCCGCTGCTGCTTTGAGGTGACTGAGAATACAAATCTAACCCTTTGAGAGTTTTGGAAAGATCACTACAACATCATGATATGTTTACACATTATTGACTTGGCATGGCAAGAGGTTACAAGAATGACCTTGAACTTGGCATGGAAAAAGTTATGGCTGGATGCTGTTGCATACAGGGACTTCAAAGGATTCGAACCAGAGACCAAAACTGAGGTAGAAGGATTGGAGGAGACTGTGTCCCTTGGAAAGTTGATGGGTCTGGAGGTAGTTGAATGTGACGTAAACGAGCTCATCGAGGAACATGAGGAGGAACTTTCAACTGAGGAGTTGAAGGAGCTACAGGTGATGCGACATACGGAGCTTCTGCAAGAGATTAGTAGTGAGGAGGAGGTAGAGTCGGAGGAAGTGATTTCTACAAGTGAAATTAAAGACATGCTGGCAATGTGGGAGAAGCTTTCAAGTTTGATTGAAAAGAAACACCCAGAAAAAGTTTCAACTGGTTGTGCTTCAGCACTTTTTAATGACACTTGTTTGTCACATTTCCATAACATTTTAAAAGTCAGGCAATAGCAAACCTCTTTGGATAGCTTTTTATTCAAAAGTCCTGCAAGTGAAAGTGCCGAAAGTGCAGCCCAAAAGGCAAAAACAGGTGATGCTTAAATGAAAAATACGTAATGTTAAGCTTAGGTTAAGTTTAAAGTTAAGAAAATGAAGTTTTTTTACAATTAACTATTTGTGGTTTTATTTTAAGTAAAAAAAAGTGCAGTTTTAGTTTTGTTTAAAGTAAAGAAAATGCAGTTTTAGTTTACATTTAGTGTTAAGAAAGTGCAGTTTTAGTTTACGTGTCTACAGGCCTGCATCTCTTCTCCCCTCCCTCCTCCTCCACCATTCACCTCCATTAACCACACTCATCTGTCTCCAAGGTAAAAGAATTCAGTACTAAATAACAGTTTTTCTTTTATTTCATATATTTTGTTATGCATTGGTAAAGTAGACGTGTGTTTCTTAATTAAAAACATGTCTTTTTTCAAGATTTAGGATGGTTTGGTGATGTTTCACAGGGCTGGAATGGATTAAATCTATTTCAGTTATTTTAAATGGGAGAAATTTGTTTGATATATGAGTTGACTGACTTACAAGCTCGGTTACAGAACGAATTCAACTCATATCTCAAGGTACCACTGTATTTTTTATTCTTTTATTTATTTTTGTTTTTTAATTTTTGTCTTTTTTCTGAGTGAGAAGCAAGGAGGTAGAGAGACAGACTCCCACATGCGCCCAGCCGGGATCCACCTGACAAACCCACTAGAGGGGGATGCTCTGCACATCTGGGGCATTGCTCCATTGCAATCAGAACCATACTAGTGCCTGAGGCGGGGGCCATGAAGCCATCCTCAGTGCCTGTGCCAACTTTGCTCCAATAGAGCCTTAGCTATGAGAGGGGAAGTAAGAGATGGAGAGAAAGGAGAGGGGGAAGGGTGGAGAAACAGATGGGTACTTCTCCTGTGTGCCCTGACCAGGAATTGAGCCCAGGACTTCTACAGATCAGGCTGATGGTATTTTTTTAGAAATTCCCATTAAACATCTCTTTAGTTTCATATTTAATGCAGCATATTCTATGATTTACATAATGTTGTAAAATACTATTTGGGTTTTACAAGAATGTGTTGATGTTATTATCTTCAAAATATTTTTTATGTAGGTGAGCAAAGTGAACCTAGTTTACAAAACAATTAAAACTTCCTTCTGGAAATAGTGTGAGATCACTGCTCCACCAAGGTGACTCGGGAATGTGCTCACCAATGTATTGAAGTCTTAAGCACTCAACTCTGTTTCAGAGCTTCAAAAAACTGCGACAGTATGAATGAGATGAAAATGATACACTTCATGTGCTCTCACCAATACTGCAGGTTTTATATCCTCAACAACCCTACTATTCACAAGACTTTAAAAACATATATATGTGTGTTTTTAAAACACACACGCACACACACACACACACATATATATATATACTTATGTACAAAACATACACATACATGTATGCATACAGATAAACACACTTTAAAAACACACATACAAGTATGTAATGCATGAAACATGTAGGTGGTTTACTCAGCTACACCAATTTTTTTTATATACGGTTTTAAAAATCCTTTGTGTGTTAGTTCTCTAGTATCTAGATAAAGTGTAAGTCTTAGCATAGCTAAATTCATATGCTATGAATAGGAGAAAGCATTCACAAAGGCAAGAACCTGGGAGCACAGCTGATTTCAGAACAAGCACCCAGAAATTTTAAGAAAAATGCTTGGAAAGATCTTTCAACTAGAGATCACACATTCTGGGTTACTTTGGACCTCCAGGAGGAGCAGAAACAGGGAAAATAGTTTAGATAACTGACTGGTGAAAGAGGTCTTAAAGGTTTTAAGTTACAGTTGAGAGAATTTGCTGATGATAATGGGGTGGAAAGTGACTTGGAGGTAGGAAATAAAGGAATTAGAATGACTCTTACATTGTGGCTTCAACCACTGAGTGGATAGATCACTGTTCCATTTACAGAAACAGGGAAAGGGGAAATTGAAGGAAGAACACCTAATGAACTACCATCTCTTTAGATTTTTTAGTTCTTTTCACGATTGCATCCTTACTCCTATCTTCATTTCTGTTCTCTCAGAGACATACTGCACATACATCTATTGTAATATTTTCTTTGTCTTCATGTTGTATCAATCTTCTTTTAGTTATGTCTGTGATCTGGGACATTTTTCATGCTTTTAGAAATCCCAGTTTGCCCTTGCCAGGTAGCTCAATTGGTTGAAGCTTTGTCTGGATGTGCAATTGTTGTGGATTCAGCCCCCAGCAGGTGTACATATAAGAGTCAACCAGTGAGTGCATGGATGGGTGGAACAACAACTAGATGTTTCTCTCTCTCTCTCTTTCTCTCCCCCTTCTTCTCAGAAAGGAAGGAAGGAAGGAAGGAAAGGAAGGAAGGAAAGAAGGAAGGAATGAAGGAAGGAAGGAAGGAAGGAAGGAAGGAAGGAAGGAAAGGAAGGAAGGAAGGAAGGAAGGAAGGAAGGAAGGAAGGAAGGAAGGAAGGAAGGAAAAGAAAGAAATAAGGAAGAAAGAGAGAGAGAGAAAGAGAGAGAGAGAGAGAGAGAGAGAGAGAAAGAAAGAAAGAAAGAAAGAAAGAAAGAAAGAAAGAAAGAAAGAAAGAAAGAAACTTAAGTTTAACCAAAAGTAGGCAGATCAGATCATGTTAACTTTCCAAAACAGGATGCCAGAGTGTTGAGGTGAAGGGACAGCTAAAACTTCCTTTTTTTAATGCAAATTTACTGGGTCAGTTTCAAGTTCCTTAGTCTTTGCAATTAGAGCAGCAGGGAAAAAAGGCCTGGGTGTGTTGGTTTCTGTAGGACTCTTACCTCTCCTGGAGTCACCAGGGGATACATCCTGTATAAAAGGGACCAGAAATATTTCATTTTTCTTTTACATTTTTCTTGCTCTTCTGCCTCCTCTCAACACACAAGCATATTCTTTTCTCCAACACTAGAACTGCTGTCTTGAGGACTGAGAAATGGGGAGGCAGGAAGGGAAGGGAAGTGACTAACCCTGAGGGCATTCACATACAGGTTGAAAGACTTTAAAGAGCAATGATGAATGAGATTATATAAAAATTTTTCTTTTTGCACATTTACCACTTTATGATAAATAAAATGTTCTGCAGTTTTGCTTTACAAAAAGAAATTGTCTGTTTAAATAACAAATAACCTCGGTTGATTTGATGCCATTTAAGAATTCTTTGATTATTTGTTCCTCTATTTCTTTATTCTCTTCATTCCCCCTTCTCTATTTTCTTTCTTTCCTGTTATTTCTCTTTCTCTTCCTTTTCCATCCTACCCTCCCACTCTAGCCTCTCTCTCTTTTCTTTTTATTTCCCTTCCCTTCCTTCCTTCCTTCTTTCTTTCCTTCCTTCCTTCCTTCCTTCCTTCCTTCCTTCCTTCCTTCCTTCCTTCCTTCCTTCCTTCCTTCCTTCCTTTCTTCCCTCTCTCTTTATTTCTCTTTTCTTTAGAACATTTCAGATACTGTATATCTGGCCTGAATTGCAGTCTCTAATGTAATGAACAAATTTTTTTGAGTAAGACAATTTTGAAACTGGACTTTTGATCTTGTATACTATTTAAAAGTAAAAAACACTTTGGCTGATAGAAATGATACAAATAGTATTTTTTAAATATAGAAGAAAAATTTCCCTATCTAACTTATTTGAAAAGATACATTTTGCCAGCCATTTATTCCTCAAAAGTAATATAGCATTAGTTCAACTTGGGGGAATGACAAGGTATGCCTCTTTTTTCATATTGCCATGCTTTTTTCTGTTTAAAAAATATTTTTGCATTCTTCCCAGACTGAACAAAGTAAGACCTGACTAATATGTTGAAGCACTAAGTTAATTTAGATTTTAAATTTTCCAATAGCTTATAAAGATTTTTCATTAAAAATAGTAACCCACATACATATTTCTAACTAATATATTTAACATCTAAAAAACAAGGCAAATTCTAAACAAATTCCTTTCTATTTCTCTAATTCTCCCAAATTTCAAAATCATCTTTATGCCCCTTCCCCAAAGTCATCTCTTCATTTAAAAACAGCACTAAATATATATTTTCATATATAAGTAAAAAATATATATTAGTATGAATGTTATTTTTATTTATCCCTTATTCCAAAAAGTGAGAAAAGTAAATAAATGGGAAATTTGTTTGTGTGTAGGTGTGTAAGTGAGAACAAAGTGAATTAAGAAAATAATATGAAAGTGTGAACAAGGAACCATGTTTTAATTGATTTGAAGCAACACAAAAGAACTTATTCTATAAAATAAATCAAGGTAGAGCAGTGTTGCCTATAAATAAAATAATTCTTAATATATTATTTAGAAATGTTTGTCTAGGGCTTAAACAAAAGACCTTTTCTAAGCCATTAAGTCTTATATGGCCTTGAACATTTCCTTACTGTTCTATAGTACTAATTTAAATCAATTAACAAAAAGTTAAATGGGTGGTGGAGTAGATATTCGTATTCTGATTACAGAAATCATCTACTGAAGAATATAAATACTAGGACCCAAATACATAGATAAATTGATGTATTACATGTTAAAGTCCCCCCAAAAGAAACACAACTGGCTAATAAACATGAAAAAATGTTTAACTTCAGCATCAAGCAAACTATACAGATTAAAATAACAATGAGATTCAATTAGCAATTTAAAATAAAATTATAAGATATACATGAGAACAAAACATCCACTACTAAGATAACATGTTTTCAAAACATCTGCCTCACAATTTTCTTTTAAAAATCTTAATCCCCAAAATAATTTATATGTTTTTATAAAAATGTATACATCTGACTGTTACAAGTAACCAAAATATTCACGATAAATAAATGCTAGATACATTAACAGAACGATAAATTATAAGATATTGTTTGATCCTTAAAATTAGGTATTTGTAGAAAAATGGACGTGTATTGTAATCTTATAAACGTCATGATACATAATTATAGTATAATTAATACTATCATTAATGTTAAAACATTTATAGAAGACAAGAAAGGAGTACAAAAATTTTAATGATTCTATCAAATGACAGCATAATGATGTTTTATACTTTTTAAAAATTTATGTTTTTACTATTTTATAATATGGTTTATTATTTTAGTATGTTTATTTATTTATCAGAAATAAGTCATCCACGAGTTAAATTAAAAGTAATTGCCTTCCTATTGTTTTGTGTTATGACTTTGTGACTGGCTTTAATGATATAGTCCTTGAACAGTAACCCCCCTATCACTGCTATCTTCTATCCTTATACCAATGATGGAACAATTACTTGGGTTAGTCTAACATATTATGAAAGAAAGACATGTATAAAGAGGCATTTTTTAAGAGTAACAGACATAGAAAATGGTCATGAAAGAAAGACATTCTCTTTCCCTTTCCCTTCACCCCAACCCTTCACCAAACAGGTCTGTGTTGCTCCATGACTCAAACAGAAGAGCTATTATTTCAATTTATAACATAACTTGAACTTATAAGGCCCTTAAATTAATATTTTATTTTTAATATTTTTAGATTAATATTTCAAAGTTACTATTGCTAATTTGCTAAGTGAACTTTGGTGTCTGTGTTTTGATAGGAGAATGAAACTGAGCATGTAATACAGGTAAATTAAAATAAAATAGGAGGAGCAAGATGGCGACGGAGTAGGCGGACGTACCAACTTCCAACTCCCAGAACCAAAGTGGATTACAACTCAATTTTAAGAACCATCACCTGGATAAACCAACTTTCAACAAAACTAAGTGGACTCTTCAACCAAGGAACACAGAAGAAGCCACATTGAGACTGGTAGGAATAGCGAAAACGCGAAGAGGGCTGCCCAGCTCCCCGGAGCAAACGGCAGCCCGGAGAGACCCGTGTGGCGGGAGGAGAGTTTGGCGGAGAGGGAGGGACCTGGGTCCCAGGAACCAAGCCCCAGCCTGCAGTCTCAGAGCCTAGAAAGGCGTTTGGACAGTTTTGAGCTGTGAAACAAGTGAGGGAGCTCCCAGGCCTACAGTGTGGAGTGTTAGGTCCCTTCCTACTCTGCTGAGGGCTGCTTAAGGGTTTGGGGAGGCAGGACGCTGAAAGGCGGTTCTGTTGGCGTGGGCAGAGGCCAAGCCGGTGGGAGATCGGTCTAGCCCAGAGGGTCAGAGGGGACCGCGAAAGCGGTCCAGAAGCTGCGGGCCCGCCTTTAATCCCACTTACGGGGACAAAGCGGGAGGCCAGGAACAGGCAGGCCCTGCGCAAGCCGGCCCTGACCGCGGGGACCGGGCTAGGACCAGGGACGGGCAGGGGCTGTGGCTGAGCTGACGTTACCAGTCCCTCACTCCCCCACCCCAACCCCCCCGGGCCGGAGAAACCGCGGTTGGCCAGTATACGTGCACGAGCGGGCTCCGAGCGCGGGAACGGGGTGGACCCAGAGACAAGTGGAGGCTCGCAGCTGAGCCCACGCTACTATCCGCGCCCGGCCGGAGAAACCCCGGATACCATTCATACGTGCACGAGCGGGCTCCGAACACGGGGGCGGGGTAGAGTCCGGGACGAGCGGAAGTACGCAGCTCGACGGAAGCCAGCAAACACGCCCGCCCCAATAAACCTTGGTTTCCGACCCTGGGCCGTAGGGCCTTGGCCTCGAGGGCGGGGCTAAAGCTCCGGACGGGCAAAAGCTTACAGCTGAGAGCACGTCAAAAGCCCCGCCTAACCCGCGGAACTGTAGCGAGCAGGCTCCGACTGCTGGTTCTGGGCGGAAGTCCGGAAATAGGCTGGGTCCGCAGCTGAGCAAAGGTGCTCACCTCTACCCTTGGTGCTAATCTTGTGGCTTCAGTCACAGCCCCTCCCACGGAGGAGAGGCAGAAATCATAGCAAAAGCCACAGTGGGCCGGCGCTGGCAACGCTCATACCCAACCACCCTAGGCATCGGCAGAGGAGGTGGGGGGCCGGCAGATAGACCACACCTAGAGAACACAAAGGCAACACCTACTGGACTCCAGTGGCCACAACTCGCTTATACACAGAAAAAATGGGCAGGCAGAGGAATGCAAACCAAATGAATCAAGAGAAATCCCCAGAGAAGGACCTGAATGAACCAGATATAACCAAATTACCAGAAGCAGAATTTAGAATAATGATAGTTAGGATGTTCAAAGAAATTAGAGCAACAATGGATAGTCATTATGAACACCTAAATAAAGACATAACAAGTATAAAAAATGAAATTGAAATAATAAAAAAGAATCAGACAGAAATGACAAATACAGTATCAGAACTGAAGACCACAATGGAAGGAATTAAAAGCAGGATGGATGACGCTGAGGATCGAATAAGCGAGTTAGAGGACACAATAAACAAAGGCACAGAAGCAGAGAAGAAAAAGGAAAAGAGACTTAAAAAATGTGAGGAAACTCTAAGGGAGCTTTGTGACAACATGAAGAGAAACAACATTCGCATCATAGGGGTGCCTGAAGAAGAGGGGAGAGGACAGGAAATGGAAACTTTGTTCAATCAAATCATAGCAGAAAACTTTCCTAAATTAAGGCTGGGAAACACTCCACACATTCAAGAAGCACACAGAACTCCATTAAGGAGAAACCCAAAAAAATCTACACCAAGACACATCATAGTTAAAATACCAAAGCTAATGGATAAAGAAAAAATTTTAAAAGCTGCTAGAGAAAAAAAGACTATCACCTACAAAGGAGCCCCCATAAGGATGACATCGGACTTCTCAACAGAAACTCTTGAGGCCAGAAGGGAATGGCAAGAAATAATCAAAGTAATGCAGAACAAGAACCTACAACCAAGACTACTTTATCCAGCAAGGCTAACGTTTAAAATTGAAGGAGAAATAAAGAGCTTCCCAGAAAAAGAAAGCCTGAAGGAATTCATAAAAACCAAACCAATTCTGCAAGAGATACTAAGGGGCCTCTTGTGAACAGTTTAAAGGGAGGAATGAATAGAGCAAAAGAAGAATACAGCTTTAAAGAATACAATGGCAATAAACAACTACATATCAATAATAACCTTAAATGTAAATGGATTAAATGATCCAATCAAAAGACATAGGGTAGCTGCATGGATAAAGAAACAGGACCCATACATATGCTGTCTACAAGAGACACACCTTAAAACAAAAGATGCTCATAGACTGAAGGTAAAAGGATGGAAAAAAATATTTCATGCAAATGCAAGTGAAAAAAAAGCAGGGGTAGCAATACTTATATCAGACAAAATGGACTTTAAAACAAAGGCTGTAGTAAGAGATAAAGAAGGACACTACATAATGATAAAGGGAACAATTCAACAGGAAGATATAACTATTGTAAATATCTACGCACCAAATATAGGAGCCCCGACATACATAAAACAGACTTTGATGGATATAAAGGGCGAGATTAACAGCAATACTATCATAGTAGGGGATTTCAATACCCCTCTAACAACACTGGATAGATCCTCAAGAAAGAAAATTAATAAAGAAACAGCAGACTTAAAGGATACACTAGATCAACTTGATTTAATAGATATCTTCAGAACTTTTCACCCTAAAGCAGTAGAATATACATTCTTCTCAAGCGCTCATGGTACGTTTTCTAGGATAGACCACATGTTAGGACACAAAAATGGTCTCAATAAATTTAAGAAGATTGAAATCATATCAAGCATTTTCTCTGATCACAATGCTATGAAACTAGAAATTAACCACAAAAGAAAAACAGAAAAATACTCAAACACTTGGAAACTAAATAGCATGTTATTAAATAATGAATGGATTAACAATGAGATCAAAGAAGAAATAAAAAAGTTTCTAGAAACAAATGATAATGAGCATACATCAACTCAAAATTTATGGGACACAGCAAAAGCAGTTCTGAGAGGGAAGTTTATTGCACTACAGGCATATCATAAGAAGCTAGAAAAAGCTCAAATAAGCAACCTGACCCTGCATCTAAAAGAACTAGAAAAACAACAACAAATAAAACCCAAGACAAGTAGAAGGAAGGAAATAATAAAGGTCAGAGCAGAAATAAATGACATAGAGGCGAAGGAAACAATACAGAGGATCAATGAAACAAGAAGCTGGTTCTTTGAAAAGGTAAACAAGATTGATGAACCTTTAACTAGACTCACCAAGAAAAAAAGAGAGAGGACTCAAATAAATAAAATTAGAAAGGACAGGGGAGAAATAACAACTGACACAACAGAAATACAAAGCATTGTAAGAAAATACTATGAAGAACTATATGCCAAAAAATTAGACAATCTTGGTGAAATGGACAAATTTCTTGAATCATATAACCTTCCAAAAATCAATCTGGAAGAATCAGAATACCTAAACAGACCAATTACAGCAAATGAGATCGAAACAGTTATCAAAAAACTCCCAAAAAAGAAAAGTCCTGGGCCTGATGGCTTCACAAGTGAATTCTATCAAAAATTCAAAGAAGAACTAACTCCTATTCTCCTCAAGCTATTTCAAAAAATTCAAGAGGAAGGAAGACTTCCAAACTCCTTTTATGAGGCGAGCATAATTCTGATCCCAAAACCGGGCAAAGACAACACAAAGAAAGAAAATTATAGGCCTATATCCCTGATGAATTTAGACGCTAAAATTCTCAACAAAATATTAGCCAACCGGATCCAGCAATATATGAAAAAAATCATACACCACGATCAAGTGGGATTTATTCTGGAGAGGCAAGGCTGGTTCAATATTCGCAAATCAATCAATGTGATTCACCACATAAACAAAAGGAAGGACAAAAATCACATGATAATTTCAATAGATGCAGAAAAGGCATTTGATAAAATCCAGCACCCATTCATGCTCAAAACTCTCAGTAAAGTGGGAATACAGGGATCATTCTTTAACATGATAAAGGCCATCTACGATAAACCCACAGCAAACATCATACTAAATGGACAAAGATTAAAAGCAATCCCCTTAAGATCAGGAACCAGGCAGGGTTGCCCACTTTCACCACTCTTATTCAACATAGTTCTGGAAGTCCTAGCTACAGCAATCAGACAAGAAGAAGAAATAAAAGGCATACAAATTGGAAAAGAAGAAGTAAAACTGTCATTATTTGCAGATGATATGATATTGTATATTGAAAACCCTAAAGTCTCAGTCAAAAAACTACTGGACCTTATAAATGATTTCAGCAAGGTGGCAGGATATAAAATTAATACTCAGAAATCAGAGGCATTTCTATACACCAACAATGAAATATCAGCAAAAGAAATTAAGGAAACAATCCCCTTCACTATTGCAGCCAAAATAATAAAGTACCTAGGAGTAAATTTAACCAAGGAGGTTAAGGACTTGTACTCGGAAAATTATAGAACATTGATAAAAGAAATCAAGGAACATACAAACAAGTGGAAGCACATACCGTGCTCATGGCTAGGAAGAATAAACATCATTAAAATGTCTATATTACCCAAAGCAATTTATAAATTCAATGCAATACCAATTAAAATACCAATGACATACTTCAAAGATATAGAACACATATTCCAAAAATTTATATGGAACCAAAAAAGAACACGAATAGCCTCAGCAATCTTAAAAAGAAAAAATAAAGCAGGAGGTATCACTCTTCCTGATATCAAGGTTTACTACAAGGCCATTATACTCAAGACAGCCTGGTACTGGCATAAGAACAGGCACATAGATCAATGGAACAGAACAGAGAACCCAGAAATAAACCCACAGCTTTATGGACAACTGATATTTGACAAAGGAGGAAAGAACATACAATGGAGTAGAGACAGCCTCTTTAACAAATGGTGTTGGGAAAATTGGACATCTACCTGCAAAAAAATGAAACTAGACCATCAACTTACACCATTCACAAAAACAAACTCAAAATGGATAAAAGACTTAAATGTAAGCCGTGAAACCATAAGCATCTTAGAAGAAAACATAGGCAGCAAGCTCTCCGACATCTGTAGCAGCGGTATATTTGCCGATTTATCTTCATGGGCAACTGAAATAAAAGGCAAGATAAACAAATGGGACTATATCAAACTAAAAAGTTTTTGCACAGCTAAAGACAATAGGAACAGAATAAAAAGACAAACCACACAATGGGAGAACATATTCGGCAGCACATCTGATAAGGGGTTAATAACTAAAATTTATAAAGAACTTATAAAACGCAACACCAGGAAGACAAACAACCCAATCAAAAAATGGGCAAAAGAAATGAATAGAAATTTCTCCAAAGAGGACATACAGATGGCCAATAGGCATATGAAAAAATGCTCAACATCACTAATCATTAGAGAAATGCAAATTAAAACCACAATGAGATATCACCTCACACCAGTCAGAATGGCACTTATCAGCAAAACAACACAGAATAAGTGCTGGCGAGGATGTGGAGAAAAGGGAACCCTTCTGCACTGCTGGTGGGAATGCAGACTGGTGCAGCCACTGTGGAAAACAGTATGGAGATTCCTCAGAAAATTAAAAATCGAACTGCCTTTTGACCCAGCTATCCCACTTTTAGGAATATACCCTAAGAACACCATAGCACTGTTCGAAAAGAAGAAATGCGCCCCCATGTTTGTGGCAGCATTGTTCACAATAGCGAAGATCTGGAACCAGCCCAAGTGTCCGTCAGAAGACGAGTGGATTAAAAAGCTATGGTACATATATACTATGGAATACTACTCAGCCATAAGAAACGATGACATCGGAGCATTTATAACAAAATGGATGTACCTTGATAACATTATACGGAGTGAAATAAGTAAATCAGAAAAAAAGAAAAACTGAAAACAGCACGATTACATACATAGGTGGGACATGAAAGTGAGGGTATGAGACATGGACAAGAGAGTGGTGGTTATGGGATGGGGGGAGGGAGGGAAGAGTGGGATAGGGAGGAGGGGAGGGACGCAGGGAAAACCAGATTGAAGGTGACAGAGGACAATTTGACTTTTGGTGATGGGTATGCAACACAATTGAATGATAAGATAACCTGGAGATGTTTTCATTGTACATATGTACCCTGATTTATTGATGTCACCCCATTAGAATTAATAATAATAAAATATATATTAAAAAAAAATAAATAAATAAAATAAAATAAATGGATAAAATCAGTTTCATGATAAAATCCCTCAAGTATTTGAAGTAGTTAGAAAATCATTTCTTGTTCACATGAACCATTCAACAGCTTTCTAAAAGTATCGGTGTTCCTACTATGTACCCCTGTATCCAATATGCAAGCTAATCAACTTCAGCCTTTTGTGACAGAGACAGACAGAGAGAGACAGAGAGATGGTCAGAGAGGAACAGAAAGACAGGAAGGGAGAGATAAGAAGCATCAGTTTTTTGTGGCAGCACCTTAGTTGTTCACTGATTGTTTTTTTCATATGCACCTTGACCGGGGGGCGGGGGGGGGTACTGCAGAGTGAGTGACCAACTTGCTCAAGCACGCGATCTTTGGCTCAAGTTAGCAACCTTGGTCTTCAAGCCAGCAACCTTTGGGCTCAAATCAGCGACCATGGGGTCATGTCTATGATCCCACTCTCAAGCCAGCGATCCCATGCTCAAGCCAGTGACCTTTCACTCAAGTTGATGAGCCCACGCTTAAGCCAGTGACCTGGCGGATTAGAACCTGGGTCCTCTGCCTCCCAGTCCAAGGCTCTATCCACTGCACTACCACCTGGTCAGGCAACTTCAGCCTTTTGTAAGCAGAATTATATTTCTGCATCTGGGAAATAAATGAACTTTAACTGTTGCAATCATATCTGATTTGACTTTAAAAAATAATGTTCAATTGAAAAAAGGTAAAAATAAGATAAACATTTAGTAAAGATGGATGATTGCTTAAGGAAGATGGTGGGAGCTGATTGTGGTGAGCCGAGGTTCTCTTCCATTGATTTTCACATTTTTTAGTACCTATTTAATGGCCTCACTTAAAACTATCATCAAATATCAATGAAAATGGATTATTCAGTCTAATTCACACAAAAGAGCATTAACATTTTATTAACAGAATTATTATAGTAGAATGTATATAATACATTTGCATAGAGGCCATTCATTATTTTTTTCCTTTAGAAGACATTTACTGAGAAGCTTTGGAGTGTCAATCCCTGATCTAGGAGTTGGAAAATTACAGAAAGTCTATGCTCTCATGAAATGTACATTTTACTAGAAGAAACAGACAAAAAAAGTGATAAACAAAAATTCATACATCTCAGGTTCTGTAAATATAATAATCAAACATAAACCCAGATAAGAGGCAGAGGAAAACAGGAGTATTATTTAGTTAGCACTGGACAGCACCTAGGCAATACCTATTTAAAAAGGTGATATTTGAGTACAAAACACAAATACGTTAAGAAAGACAGTTTCAAGCAGAAGAAACAGCAAGATCAATGTCACAGAAACTGGATGGGCTTTCATGTTCACCGAAAGATCGGGCAAGGAGAGACTGGTAGGGAATGAACTCAGACAAATAAACAGGGGTCGATCAAGAAAAGTCTCATGGGCCATAGTAAAGATTTTGGATATTGTTTGAAATACAATCAGGCTGTATTGGAGATCTGAAAGTAGAGTGGTATAATATTCTATGGATAGTTCTGTGAATTCTTCTAAACATTGAAAAAAGAAAGAAAAGCAGTTGTCTCATTTTTTTTGCCACTAATTATAAATACATTTTAAGAATAAGTTGTAAGTACATGTATGTAAATATTTATATAAAAATACATAAAGTATTATAGAAATTTATATAATGAATGTATATAAAAGTGATATACATTTCAGGAATGCACTATTGGTTTAGCATTTGAAAATATATTTTACCACATTGACATAATAAAAAAGAAAAATATAACTATCTAAATAAATAAATAAAATATTTGATAAAAATTCAAAATTTATTCAGAACAACTAATAAAACACTATAAAAATAAGGAATACTCTATAAGTAATAAAAATTTCTACAAAAATATCTGTAGCAAGTGTCATATTTAATGATGAAATATTGACACCTTTTCACCTAATGTGGGGAATGAGAAAAGGATGCTTGCTGTCACAGCTTCTATTTAAAATTTTACTTTTAGTTCAAGGTGTGTCATCCATTTGACAGCTTGCCCTCTATCCGGCTTCATTTGTCTTCATAGTATCTATCACTTGTCAACAGATCTTATGTTTCTTCCTATGTCTCTTTATTGTTGGAATGTGAACTCCATGTGAAGAGACATGGTCTTTGTGTTTGCTGCTGTATTCTGTGCTTGCCCATGGTGGCTGCTCTACATGTAGTAAATGTGGTTTCAATGAGTGAAAGGATTAAGTTCCTAAAGATTCTTTACATTAAAATTCAAGTTCATCTTGTTAGTTTTCTTCATGTTTTTCATGTAATTCATTGTCCCATTCTTTATAGATGACTTATTTCTTCTGAATATACAATTTATGAAGAAAATTTGGAAAGTACAGTAAAAAAGAAAAAGGAAGAACTGCATTCAGAGATAATTACTTGCTAACATTTGGAAGACTTTCCTGATTGAAAAGAACAATCTACACAAAAATATATTTTTGGTTTATCTAAAATCAAGTAGATTATTAATCTATTTTACTTGTTTTTCTTTTTCATATATTTGTCTATTATTCTTAATGAATAAATGAACACAATTTCACTGTTTTCTATCATTTATTGTTTTTAGTGTCTTTTTATTAAAATAACATGACAGTAAACATTCTTCATCATTTCTATGATTATCTCACAGGGTGAATAACAAACTGGAATTTCTTAATAAAATGCTATGTATATTTGAAGGTTCTTGATTAATATTTTTAATTAATTCTAATGTTGGTATTTTAAGTTTTACTTTTCTATCTATTCTCATTCTTCTGATGATCACATCCTATTTCATGGCTATAAATAAATACTGTCTATATGCTAAATAATACCCAAATTTGTATCTATATTCCAGATTTCTCTCTGAATTCCAGATTCATATAACTAATCCACTAATTGTCATTTCTACCTAAATGACAAATTCCCATCTTAAACTTAGAATATGCAAAATTGAGCTCCTACAGTTTTATTCCACAGGGACTGCTCTGCTCGTTGTCTTCCCATCACCGTTAGTGACAACTCTGTTGTTCTTCTTGTTCAAGTGAAAAACTCTGAACGTCATCTTTGACTCTCTAGGAAGGTAGCAGTTAGTAGCAGGTTTACAATCTGTTTGCCCCCTTTACCCATCTGGGAAAGAAAGATAACCCAGCTGCCTTTTGTAAACATGTCAGTAATAATCTATTTACCAGTCATTATCTATAGAATGATTTTAGTAGGATGTATCTAGCCTGTCTGGAATTATTTATGCTGAAAAAGCTACCACAACAAGAACAAGAAACTTGGAACTTACTAATTTGTAAGGCATGGCTCCATGAAAAATATCCCAAGTTATGTAATTAAGGAGATAAAAAAGAGGAGGCATTATAACTGAAATGACTCCTGTGACAGCGATGTATCACATATATTATTTAAAACTCTCATGTTAAATCTGAACCAAAGCATGTCATCATGCATGAAAAGAACATTTTGCAGGAACCTGCACTGACAGTTCAACACCTTTCCAAGTAAGAATTCTTGGCTTGCGTTTGGTTATTACTTGTATCCATGAATTATTAGTAAACTTGATACTGGGTAAGATCTATAATTCATCTTGAGTCTGCTTTGGCAATCTGACCCTTCATTTTATCTCACTCTCCACATCTAATGTCAGCACTTCCTGCTGTATTTACCTTCAAAATGTATCTGCCAGTCTCCTACTTCTCTCCAGCTCCTAGTGTGCTATCCATCATCTATCTCCTAGATTGCTTCATTAATTTTCTAAGAGGCATCCTTACTTTTACTCTCAAAGTCTTTCATTGTTCTTTACACAACAGTCAGTGTCATAATCCTCAAAAAATGCAAATGGATCACATCCATCTTTTGTTCTAAACCTTCCAAATACTTCCAATCTCTCTCAGAGTAAAAGCCAAGTTTATTTTGAAGAACTACAAAGTCTGTGTAAGGTGCAACCTCTCTGCTTTTCACTTTTTTGCATTCATTTTTTATTGCTCTTCCCCAGACTCACTTTGCTCCAGCTGCAGGAGATTTAACCATTCATTGACCATACCAATATCTCTCATGTCAAGGTCTTTGCACTTGCTAATATTTTCAGCTGGATTTCCACATGGCTTGCTTACTGCCCCATATGCTTCAGGACTTCAGTTAAATATGTCTCCTTGTCAGAAAGATATTCTTTGGATATCTTAATAAAATTATAATTACACCTTCAATATTTCCTATCCATTTTCCCTGCTTTGTTTTTCCTTAGCAATCAGCACCCTTTAATGTACCATGTATTTCCTTATACATCATATTTATATCTCCCACTCCCATGTAACCTTCCTGAAAACAGATATTTTTGTTATTTATTGTTGCTATATTATTAGTTGTTATTTTCAGAATCCAGAAAAGTGCTTGACATAGAGGAAAGTGCTCAATACATTTTGATCTAAAGTACATTCTTCTGACGGGAAGAATGGTTGAGGAGTTCTGGGTAGCTCTCCATTCTGCCCTGAATGTGTGAGCTCACACTCCAAGTTGACTGAACCAAATACATTGACTTTATAGATGACTACGTCCAAGCTCTACCATAGAGTCATGAGATGTTATTCTATTTCCCTTCTCCTTGGAAAACCTAATCACATTGTTTGAGCCCGACACTGAAGCATTTTTAGTGTTAACAATATCAAAAAGAAAAGTTGTAAAGATGTTTTCCAAATTCTTATAGACTTGATACAAGTCTGTAGTTTTCAGAAAACTTTCACTGGCTCCCTCACACTTAAGAAAATTACTCCTTTCTTTTGTTTCCCCTTGTACTTTTACTTAAAAATTTTAAAAAGTAATTGTTTTTAATAGTTACTAAATTTACATGGTTAAAAATATTTAAAAATACAAAACTACATTGAAAAATTTTCCTCTCATTTCTTTATTTTAATAAGCTTCCCTCTCCTTCAAAGTTATTTGCATAATTAGCCCATTGCATAATCTTCCTGATACATCTTTGCACATACAGAAGATCCTGCCATATTTCTCTTTATTTATACTTATACAAATGGGAACATATCATGCATATTGATATATACCTGGTTTTGCTCACTTTATACACAGGGTGGAGCAAAAGTAGGTATAAAGTTGTGAATATGCAAAACAGTTAAATCTTGTATTACTATTTATTAACTATTGTATATTTTTTCATGTGAACAACTATAAACCTACTTTTACCCCAATCTGTACTTTAGAGATCTTCTATATTGGTATATAGAGAATTATATACCCATTATTTCTTGTGGCTATATTATGTTGAATGGATGTACTGTGATTTAATTAATCAACCAGCTATCAGTGGAAATAGAAGGAAGATACTCCTTTCTGCTAAGTTATTTTCTATTATTTTCTTCATCACTAGTTTAAGAGAAAAGAGGCATTTATATGTAGCAAACAGTCCTATAAGTTGCCTTTCCATGAAAAACCAATCAATGAAAGCAGAAAAGAGCAGTATATTAAATTTGAGATGATTTATTTTGAGATGCTAGAAAGTAGCTAGTGCTTATTTTTATGGTTGATATATAATTGTATATAATATCAAATATTGACCTACTTATAACTAATACTAGGATAGGGACAGTAGGCTAGAATTATGTCCATTCCAGATAAATGTTCCACATAGGCTCAGGAAATTATTACTACTGAATAAATAAAGCCAGGTAAACAATAGTAGACACTCAATTTATGGGCTTGACACAGAATTTGGAAACTTCATTATAATTCAAGAATAGCATCTAAATTTTGAGAGTATTTTTACTGCTTCATGATTAGTAGTAATTAATGTTATGGAATTGTACCTACTGCATATTAATCCCGAGAGCCAGAAAGTTCCAGTGATGATATAGCAGTTCCTTTGCATTATGATTATCACTAAGTCTCTTTCTTTCTCCTAAACCCAGTCACCTGCATTTATTGAATATTAAATTTGGGCAAAGCACCCTGCCTTTAGGGATTTAAAGATAAGATTTTTAAAAAGATTAATTTGAAGCATAAAAGAGATACCTAGAATACAGGATATTACATAGATCTGTTATGTAAATAGAACCTACGCACAAAAAAGTGCATTTGTAATTTTAACACAAGGAAGGCAATCACAGTTTCATAACCATTACCATGTAGGTGGGCATAAAGGAATATGAAATAGTACTGGAGATCTCTAAATGATTTCTAAAACTGGAATTCAGATACAAAAAAGCACTAGAGTAAGCTGGTCAGTGATGATATCACAAAGACTGAGTAGGCTTTTGAAGAAGAGAAATTGGGTGGCATTTAAGATAGGGGGAATTTCTTGGAAATAAGATAGCTTAAGGTGTGGTAGAGAAAAAGTAAATAAACTACTTTGGCCAAAGCACAGATCTTGTGTCGGGAAATGGTGGATGATGTTGCAGAAATAATCACATTGACAGTTAGTAGTTTTCAGTCCCAGGCTACTATATTATGACATTATCATATAAAATACAGCATTAAAGAGTCTAACATGAAAAACCTACCAGTAAGCTTTTCTACTTTTACAGATGTTCAGGATCCAGCAGTAGCCTAAGTGGTAGCAAAGTGAAGGAAAGTTCTATGACAATTAGTTACCCTGCACATCTTGATTTGAAGTGTATGCACCCTTGAATTTTCCACAAATAATCACACAAAAATGCCTATCAGGTCTATTCACTGTTTTTAAACATTTCTGTAACAGTGGGGTCAATCCATTAGATTGGGTAGAAAGAAAAATTATAAAGAGAAATTTAAGAATTTTTAGTAGACAGTATGTCGATAACCTTAACTTTAAAAGTATGTATATAAAATAATCTATACATAAAGTATTTAAAAAAAATCCTATACAATTACATTCATGGTCCTACAGTTTTGTCCAAAAAAACTCATCATATTAATTGTATCTTTGGGACATTCTGGTTGCTTTAATTAGGATATTCTCCTTACCTTTACCTGGCTTTCTCCTGGAGATTCCTAAACCCTCTTACTATGTTAAAGCATTCTGTTACTCATCTCACCTTGTTCATTTCCTTATGTTGCTCCTTATAATTGTACCTATAGAAAGTTTGGTAAAATGTGTTTAATGTATTGATATATATCCATTACTAAAATGTAAGCCTTTACCACCTTGTTTACTGCCTAACATAAAGGAGACTTTTATTAAATGTTCCTTAAACGAATAAATAAACCACTCATGGACTTTGCCTTTTCCTTCTACTGAGAGAGAAAAATGGAATGCAGAAATGGTATAACACAAGCTTATTTCACTAGGACACTTAAAACTTCAAAGGAATTAACACATAAGAGTTTAGAGCAGAAATTAGACTCTAGAGTCCTACCATAAATGTCACATGTAATTCACTCATGTACTTGTCTCTAACTCAACACTACTTTGAAGGCTAAATGCCAGGCACTTCAAGGTAAAGTCCAAGGTATTTAATTACTGCAAGAGCCCCCAGTGGTGGTTCAACCTCATTGACATTCTTTTGCTGCTACAGAAGAGTGAATTAATATTCCTGAGAGCTGTCCTTAGAGTCAAAATGGTTTTAAATTTTGGAAAATAATTAGTTTGAAAATCAATGAAATAATTTTATATTTACATTACAACTAAGAGACAACTACAAACTGTTTTATAACATTTAAAACATTGGTTTGGTTTTGTAAATAAAAGATATTGGTGTTTTTTATTTTGGTTTATTACTGTCTGTTAAGTTTGAACTTCAAGCTAAAATCAGAAAAATTTTAAGAACCTATTTAAAAGCTTAAGTAGAAAATAATTGAAAAATTAAGATTTGAAAACTAGAAATAGTTACCAGATATCTTATATATTGGTATAATTGAAACACTGTAATATTCATTACAAAATGATCAATATCATATTTTGAAATTTTTACTTAATTAATATTCTATTTGCTTTCATTTACCATTTAATAGATTTGTTATCAGAAGGAAAAAATAAATTAGCACAAAATATCCACCATAAAGTTATTTTTTAGTTTGATAAAGTCAAGTTCCATTTTTATTCACTTTTACCACACAACTTCTTATAAAGCTAATTAAAAGGATGATAATTTTATGATCACTTCATTTTAATATATTGAAATATATATATAGCCTGAAGTTGTTTATCTCAAAGTTTCCTTACATGTCAATTTAAAAAGGATATTCTATTATTTTACATTAGGAATTTAGCAGCAAACCAAGAAATAATCTAATCATTCAAAATAGTTAATACTTCACTATCCCAGATAGTATGATAGACTTATTATCAGTAAAAAAATTGTGGTCTGAATCATCAACTATTATTAAAGAGCCTATAATTACCTCACTCGGTTCAATATCTTCCTATGAATCATTATTCAAAAATATTTTCTACTCTTACCCCAGGAATAAGAATCAGCAAAGTGAACTGAAGATTCCAATTAATAGTAGCCAAAAGATGGTCAGCCATATTCGTCTTTAACTTTAAGGTGCTTGCCCATAGCTGCATTGTCCACACTTGCCTTTATTACAAGCACCATATGAGCATTTTTTCCCCTGTTATGTTCTGTCTGGGATCCTAGCATGGCACAGAGCCTCTTCAATGCTTGCAGTTACTCTAGAGACGGCCATAGCCAGACCACCCACATATGATCAAGTCAAGAGAAAATAATATAATTCATAAAACAATTATAGAGGAAGAGAATTGTCTCCAAAGATTAATACCAATGGCACTCAAACAGAATTTTTCCTGATTATTTATCATTTAAAAGTAGTGAAATACAGCTGGGGATACAGAAGCCATCATTGAGAAGTGCTACTGAAGAAGGTCAACTTGTATTTTCTGGCCATTATTTAACTGGCATGTAAACAGTTTCTGAAGAATTATTCTTGGTTTGAATTCTCTACAAATAATGGCTTGGTAAATAAACCTATTAAGTTTTTTATCTGTTAAATTAAGATTAACAGAAGCTGAGAACGTCATTACAAAACTGCATCTTCTGTCCTAAGAGTTCTTACAGGCTTTTAGCAGAAACTACTCAATTGTTCTTGTGAGGCTATTTTGACATGTAGTGATGTTCTTCTCAAAAAATAAAAAATTCAAATGTAAGAAGTGAAATGATGTTTCCAAAGCAACAAAAGCTGTTCTGAATGTCAAATCATAAACTTGAAAGATAATCACATATCTCCTCCTCTCAGAACTCTAATTCTCCTTTTTGAGTTTGTTCTCAGTGTTTATCTCCTCGACTGTTTCTCCCTTGCACACATGTAGCACGCACATTCCTTGCCCCCCACCGCAGGCCCCAAGATTTTACTTAAACTGCTCTAGAGCAAAGCAAATAATTGTTAATTTGACTACTGTATCTTCAGGTTCTAACCAAGCCCCATATTCTCACTTGGTTTGCTTACTTCTCCCACGTTTATTTTTCTGCTCTTTGCTAGGGGAGGGGAAAGAACATAATTTATTTTATCCTTTAATGTAGAGCTTTGAGATACTTTCTCAAACTATTATTTTCTTTCTCTTACTCTATTTTAATAAAGCATATGTCTTATGTATTTTTAGGTGTTAAAGAATTAAAAACATGCATAATTAGGTGCTATAAAAATTAGGAATTATGTTGTATATATAATTAAAATGACCAATTCATGTAAAAAGCATTACAAAAGCTTTCATTTCTAAGTAATTACTGCTAGTGTTGCCAGATTTACAGTCAAATATAAAATTAAATCTCTTCCTCTAAAATATTCCATATTTTTCTTCAGTAAAGATTTCCTTTTACTGTTAAATCCTTGAGTCTCATAATAACAAATACACTAGATTACTATCTCTCTACTCTGACTGATGCTCTTCCACCCTCCCAGAAATAAAAGCCAATTGTGCTACTTTAAAATAAAATCATTTCTGGATGCCTTCAAGGTAAATACAGTGATTTTTATCACAGAATGTAAAATTGAAATTTTAACTTAGGAATTTTACCTTCGAAACATAATGATAGTTGTATCAAATAGTAAATAGTAAAAGCACATACACGTAGTGCAGTTAAAATTTTTCATTTGCTAACAAATTTAGCCAACTTAATTGTAGAGGTTAGAAAGAAAAAGGCAGGTTAATTAAAAGTAAGGAGACTATCTTCATGTTGCAATTATGAGTACTACATAGTTCCTTTCATTTAAACAGGAGCAAAATAATAGATGTAAAAATGCAACCACCAAGTTAAAAAAAAGAGACCCTATAAAATTGCCCAGTTTTTATGTACAGATTGAGCAGGCTGTTTTGTAACTATTTTAAATGGAGGCACAACCTTCCTTTCCTACTTAAAATGTAAATACATTTGGGAGAAGTAACACCCTGATTTAAATTCAATGAAGTAAAAAGACTAAGAATGGATCCCTTCCTGAGAGTAGGTTCTAACAGGGGCCGGATGATGGGAGTCCGGGAGGAAGAGGAAAGGAAGAATTAAGGACAAGGGATTGACCTTGACTAAGAACCCGATCTCCTTTAGAAAGATGCCTGCAATCAGTCCTGAAATTCAAAATAACATCACATCAACTTGAACACACGGCCCTCTTTGTTTCTCAGAATAACAAGCTCATCCCTTTTCTTATATTAAGATGCTTTGTGGTAGGCAGTTAGACAGACATGAGCAGAGCAAGGACAATGGGTCAGGCACAGAAGGTCAACAGGGTGGAACACTCTAGGTTCCTAGCAATGGGCAAAACTGGGAAAACAAGGACTTTCCACCCGGGATAAACTTTCCTCCCCTAGCATATCTCTGGCCAAGTGGTTTAGATCCTCCAAACTTTCATATTGCTAGCTATGTGGTTCGAACTCTCTCCTGACCTTCCCTCCCCTGGCATGTCACTAGTCATTTGGGTTATCTCTTAAAGGGGGAAAGAATGAGGGGGCAGAAGAATAGCCCTTAAACGTTAAGCCTTGGGACAATGAGGTTCTGACTCACACCAAATACATCTAGGCCTCAGTTGTGTTTCAGCTCCTGGCACAAAAAATCAGCAAAACCAGACAAGCGACACCATGGCTGACCTCAGGACCAGCTGCATTGACTGATGACCCCCTACCCTGGCACTTGACCAATCAGTAGAGCCCATGACCCTAAAAGGACACACCTGGAAAGCTTATGAATAGTCTATTGGGTTGTTCCCCTGTGACCTCCAGATAAGTACCCTCAAGATGGAAAAGCCAGTGCTGCTCTTCCTATAGAGCATGCCAGGACTTCCCTACCCCGCTATCACCTGCCCCCAGGCATGTTTTCCTGGCCTCTCTCTCTCTCTCTCTCTCTCTCTCTCTCTCCTAAGATACAAGGGCCCTTCTTTTGCCTCTACAGCTTGTTTCCTGAGCCTATTTCTTCTACCTGTCACATTTTCTACCTCTGTGAATTTCTAAATAAACTTTCTCTTATAGATTGAATCTCATCTTTGAATTCTTTCCTAGCTAGAACTCACATACTAAGGTTGCTGAACCAAGGTCTGGTCTGACTCTGCCGGTCTAACATCTGGTACTGTTTCACTGCCAACAGTTTTTCCATTCTTTGTACGTCTACTCTCATACTGCTTTAAACTCATTTTTTTCTGCCAGATTCACTATATAACATAAAAAGATATTTTTGAAAATGAATTTTCAGCCATATCAGAGACAGCAGGAACCATACATGACTGTACCAGTTATATAAATCCCTGACTTCTGTATATCTTCTCATTAACATTCTTACAGAAGCGCATTGAGCCATTACTTTTTGCTATATATTAATTATTACAAATTTTACAAAACCCAATAAGGGAGCTATTAAAGAGGTTATCCAATATTGATAGACTCTACTCTTAACACTATAATAATCATGTGTTTCTGCTGTCTCTTTGAAACCAGAACATTGTGTCCTAAAAATATAAAAATTAAAAAAAAAAGCTTTGCTGAATGAATAAATACAAGCTTCAGTGATGACCTAAAGAAAACCTCTTCAGGTCAGAGAATTTCTGCAAATTGAGCAACGCTACAACACTGCTCCCCCAAAACACGTAGAGCCCTGGTTCTTCAACATGCCAATATTCTGCCTTGTTCTGAAATTGAAGCAGACAGGGAGAGTGAAGGGGATGGAAAAGTTGCACACATCTTTAATCTGAAGCCTAACACATTCAATTTTAGTCTTTCAAACCTGTCAACATTTTATTTAAAATCAAAGACAAATTTCAAAACATTAAAATGTTTTTAATGGATACTGGAAAACTAATATACTCCTTGTCCAGAATACTACTAATTCTTAAAAGCAGAGAGTTTTAATTATATCCAGTATAGGAAACACACTAGTTGGGTACCCTGTGAACCTGTGCTCACAACTGATGAAAATTGCTATCTCTAGGGTCATACATAGCCTTAGTAACCCCAAAGACCTTTCTTTCAACCTCATGGGCATTTTTAGTGGGAGTTCCTGCAGTTTTTATTTTCCTTAATTTTTTGTTGCCTCCTTTTCTTATCCAAATCTCTTAATACCGCTTTAAAGACAGACACTCTCCTGTTTTTCCTGACTTCTCCAATCCCTTTCTATTTCTCTGGCTTTACCTATGGGTATGACCCAAGACTGACTAGTAAATTCACTCCACTTCTTTTTATCACTTTTGTCCTTTAGTAATTTAGTCCAAGCTGGCCTGAAGCAGAAATGCCAAAGAGGAAGGTTCTTCTCAGCAGAAGAATCTTGAATTTCAGCAGCTGGTGAGCGTGCCTTGAAAGAGAGTTCAAGTTCATAATGTGGCTGTTCTTTGATTACCCTAGGCAGACTCCAGCTTTTAGGTCTTTGCTTGTCTTTTTCCTTCTGCCTGTAATGCCCTTCCTTCAGTGTACTGTCTCTCTCACTTTCCCAAAAATCTTTGCTCGGATCTCCCCCTCTCAGCGACACCCCCTACCATCAGTTCTATTTAATATTGCGAACTGCTGCACCTCCCCACCTCGATTTCCCTCACTCTGCTCCAAGTTATATTTTTTATAGCATTTCCAAATTCTAACATATTATATAAATTATTTACTATATTTGTTGGTTATTGCTGTGTTTTCCCCTGATAGAATATATGCTCTATTTCAGAGGTCCCCAAACTACGGCCCGTGGGCCAGATTGTGGCTACCTGACGCCATTTATCAGGCCCCCACCGCACTTTCAGAAGAGGCACCTATTTCATTGGTTGTCTGTGTATGGAGTACTGTATGTGGTGGCCCTCCAATGGTCTGAGGGACAGTGAACTGGCCCCCTGTGTAAAAAGTTTGGAGACCCCTGCTCTATTTTTTTCACTGATGTCCCAGTGGCCTAGAACAGTGACTGGCACTTAGTAGACGGTTAATCAATATTATT
This sequence comes from Rhynchonycteris naso, assembly GCA_037038555.1. NCBI lineage: Eukaryota > Metazoa > Chordata > Mammalia > Chiroptera > Emballonuridae > Rhynchonycteris > Rhynchonycteris naso. The sequence continues at coordinate 67,557,463 of CM072997.1, forward strand.
CTAATTGAGTTGAAATACTTCCTTATATTATACACTATCTTCTTTTTCTTTTTTACTGCCATCAACCTAGTCCAGGTTGCCTCTCAGGATAATTAGCTAATTAGCATGCTAATTGCATTTCCTGTTCCCTCTCTTTTTAATCCGTCTACTTTACTCCTGGCTGATTATCTACTTTAAAACTGGAGTTTATCTTCTCATTATCCTTAGAAACCGTCACTGTAAGGCCAAGTCAAAACTCTTTATTCTAGAACTTGAGGCCCTGCTCAATATGACTACCAATCAGATCTGGCCTCATTTGTACTCACCGCTGAATCACCTCTAGTCAAGCTGGTATTGACTTTTGGCATTAAAGAAAATTTGCTGCCCTGGCTGACTGGCTCGGTGGTAGAGTGTTGGCCTGGCATGTGAATGTCCTGGGTTCGATTCCCAGTCAGGGCACACAGAAGAAGCAACCATCTGCTTCTCTACCCTTTTCCCTCTCCTTTCTCTCTATCTTTCTCTTTCCCTCCTGCAGCCAAGGTTCCACTGGAGCAAGTTAGCCCGGGCACTGAGGATGGCACCATGGCCTCTGCCTCAGGTGCTAAAATAGCTCTGGTGCAACCGAGCAATGGCCCCAGATGGACAGAGCATCGCCCCTTAGTGGGCTTGCCAGGTGGATCCTGGTTGGGTACATGCTAGGTCTGTCTCTGCCTCCCTGCTTCTCACTTAAGAAAAATATAAAAAAAGAAAAAAGAAAAGAAAGAAAATTTGTTAACCTCTCAGTCCTAGGTCCTGTGTTACATAAACCTAATTTATTGTTATTTCAGGCAGCATGAGCAAGAGGAATGGTAAGTTTAAAAGACAACATTTGTAGTAAAGAAGAAATGGAGTCTGAGGAAGAAAGACACTTGGTAAACTTATTTACGTATATGTGGTCCCTATTACTGAAATGGCTCTCATCTTGACCATTCTTTTGAATGAGCAAATTATACCTGTTTGCAAAGGTAATATTCTGTGATTGATTCCCAGCTTTTTAAGAGCCATAATCCTTTTAATAAACATAAATAATAAATGTTTTGTCCTTCCATAAATATTCTGATGTGCCTCTCCTCACCTTCCTTCCACTCACGTTAAGCAACACTGATTTATAGACTACATGTGCCTTTCCATCCCCAAATGGTGTGGAGCCTGTTCTTCCAGGAGGCATCCCTTGCCTCAAAACCTGCATCCAACTTGGGAGAAAAAGCCTGGGAAGGGACCTGGCCTCTAGGGAAGGGATGTAGGGCTTCCACTTTGGACTGATGAGAAAGCTGCAATCCCCAAATGGTACCATTCTTTTACAGTCATCTATAAGTGTTTCAAGGTCTCATTTTCTCACCACTTTCCACATTAAATGGCGGTTGTTACAATGATGATGAAGCTATTGGCTTATTTACCTTACTTCCACTACCAACACTTCAGAGGTTCTTGTTCTAGAAGGCCTGCCCAAATATTCCTCCTTCTCTTCCCCTCCTCTGAACTTCTATATTATGTTTTGTACACTAAACATATTCTAAAGTTGACATTATTTTGCCTTATTTTTGTGTGTGTGTGCGGTCATACATGAATCAATGTAGAACTTCTTGAAAAAGTTCTACAATTGTCTTCCTGACAGCAATGGTTGCCACTTCCCGCTCCTCGATAGGACCACCAGTAGAGCATATGAGAAGCTCAGATTTGAGGGGCCCTCCTCAGATCTTCAGAAACTGAATTACCTGTATAGTTTCTAAGGAATCCACATTTTCAAAAAGCCTCCCAGATGATTCTGAAAATTAGCCAGATGTGGGTCTCATTGCTTCAGACAGTTAACCTGAAGTGAAGAGTAGCATAATCTCAAATACCTTTTGACTTAAAAATTATTTTCTTTTAACTAATAAATATTCCTAACCACAGCTTCTGATTCTGGATTTATTAATTTACCTCATGTATGATTTAGAGTCTAGCATTTGACTTTGTGAGTACCATATAAGAGCTTACAGAGTTCAAAACACCTAAAATTTTACATATATACACACATAATGTATGTGGAAAGGCATATATAATATTAGATTCTCATTTCTCTTTTGATGTAGTATTGCTAGATAATTCCTAATATCATCATTCTTCAAAGCAGTGAAAATAATATTTCATTAGGATGGGAGTCCTCATTAATTTAATCATTTCCCCATATTTGGACTTCTTGGGTATTTATTATTTTCTATATAATTGTAAGTATCATAACTGATGTCTTTGATATAAACAATTAATTTAATATTGATATAATTTTATGATATTTTATCTTTTTAGAAAATACTTATTCTATTTATAAAATATGTATTTTGCTTCTTTTTTAACCAGTCTAACCTTGGACACAATTTTTGTAATGGTCTTTCCAATCAGGGATAGTCAACCTTTTTATAAAAACCACCCACTTTTGCAGTACTGGTCAACTTGGTCTCTACTGCCCACTAGTGGGTGTGTGGCTGTGTCCCAAGTCTTCTGAACAGTCACAATTTTTTTTGTAATTGATTGTATTAAAAACCTAAATGGTGGCTAAAATTCAAAACATTGACAACACCAAATGCTGGTAAGGATGTAGAGCAGCAGAAACTCTCATTACTGATAAAAATAAAAAAATGGTTCAAACCCTTTGAAATACAATTTGGCAGTTTCTTACCAAATGAAACACACTCTTAGCACATCATCCAGTAATCACATTCCTTGGTATATACCCAAATGGGTTGAAAACTTACGTCCACAAAAGTCTGCAGAGAAATGTTTATAGCAGCTTTTTCTTCATAATAGTCAAATTTGGAAGCAACCAAGGTATCCTTCAATAAGTGAATGAATAAACAAAAGGTGGTACATCCATACAATGTAATATTATTCAGCAATAAAAAGAGATAAAACTCTGGAGGCAGTAAAAAGGTTGCCAGGGTTTTAGTGAGGGGAGGAAAGGGCAAAGAGGAGAACACGGGACTTTTTTTTAGGGCAGTGAAAATAGTATACATGATATAGTAACAATGGAAATGTGTAATAAAATACAGTTTTTAAAACTTATAATGCACAAGACAAAGAGTGAACACTATGTGTGTAATGGGTTTTAGTTAATAATAAAGTATCAATATTGGTTCATCAATTGTAACAAATGTATCACACTTATACAATGTTAACAATAACAGAAATTATATATTTTGAGGGGAGGAGTATGTAGAACTTTGTAATTTTTAATTAATATTTCTGTGAACTTAAAACTTCCTTAAAAAAATCTGTTGGCCCTGGCCAGTTGGCTCAGTGGTAGAATGTTAGCCCGGCATGTGGAAGTCCCAGGTTTGATTCCCAGCCAGGGCACACAGAAGTGTGCATCTGCTTCTCCACCCTTTCCTCTCTCCTTTTTCTCTGTCTCTCTCTTCCCCTCCCACAGCCAAGGCTCCATGGGAGCAAAGTTGGCCAGGGGCACTGAGGATAGCTCCATGTCCTCCACCTCAGGCACTAGAATGGCTCCAGTAGCAACGGAGCAACAGCACAGATGGGCAGAGCATCACCTCCCGGTGGGCATGCTGGGTGGATCCTGGTCGGACACATGTGGGAGTCTGTCTGTCTGCCCACCCCATCACTTTGGAAAAATACACACACACAAAAAATCTGTTAATAAAATAGTAAAACCCTAGACATTAGTTATAAAACTAAGCAAACCAAACCAAAACAAGCCAAAATATCTGGTAAAAAAACGATAGCTTCTAACATTGTGACTAAAAGGTATTTTATGCCAGTTTTTCACAATGACACCACTGAGCAACTGAGTTGTTACCTTATACTCTTGAGGTGGTTACTGCAGTGGTACCTGTGACAATTTTAGAATTAAGCACAGAAGAAATGCCAGAGTATCCAGGTTTCGTTAGCCTGAAGCCTAGGAATCTGTATTATTAGATCTGGGTTTAAGTCAGGCCCCAAATCTGTTGAACCCTGAATTACTTTTTTAAATAACGACTAAGATACCAAAACAGGACTTAGCAATATTACAGCAAACTTCAAAGTGAGGCCTAAACTATACATCTACCTCAGACCAGGAGGAGTGCTTGTGACCCTTGGGGCAGATTTTGTCTTTTGTCAGTGTCCCCGGGGCCCTAGGATAACAAGGAGCCCTGTCACACTGAGATGCTCCCATGCCCGCCTCCCCAGGAGAAAGCAAAGGGAGAGAAAGGAGAAAAATATTCTGAGTTCAAGTTTCTTGATATTGAAGTAGAATTACTGAAATAAGAAATCCTAGTAAATATCACATGAAAATTTAGGACCCAAAGTTTATTTTTCCATGAGAAAATCTCACTAAATGCTGCCTCCAGTCACAGAGAGGCATAAAAAGCAGGTGGCACTTTAGGACTTTCAAAAAGAAAAGCTTCTATTCTCCCCAGCCAGCTCCTCCAGCTACTGGTTGACAGATGTTCCCCTTTAGCCCTGGAGCGGCCCTGGAGCGGCCCTGGAGCCACCCTGGAGCTGCCCTGGAGCGGCCCTGGAGCCGCCCTGGAGCGGCCCTGGAGCGGCCCTGGAGCTGCCCGCCACTGCCAGCCGTCCCTGATGTGAGAGCAGAAAGTGCTTCATGGGACTGTTACCAGTGTGTCTGGGTGCAGAAAGCTGCTAACAATGCTTTAATCCACACTGGTTAGATTGGAGCTCTGCAATTCCCATTGTTTCTACATGTCATCCTACTTCACATGTGAGGATAATATTTGCCAACGAATTATTTCTGAACTCTTCACAGGAAAGATATAAAGCATGCACTATGACAAAGCTGTAACGGAATTTAGAGTGCTTTTCATACTTGTGATAATAGTACCTATTTTTGCATCACAGTTTTGTTAATTTTCAAAGTCTACAGAAAGTAGGAATTGGCAGTTAGCGTATAATGAAAAGTTCTGTACCGGGCTCAGGGTGAAGCGTCCATGTGTTCACACGACCCCTCCGCTCCAGCACTGAGCACTTCTTGAAGGATCTCAACTGGATCTAAGGGGAAATAAAAATGTATAAATAAACTTGTTATGCTTCAGCTAACATCAAAATCTGCTCCGAGCCGTTCAGATTCTCTTTTGGCCATTTCACAGAATTTCCACATATCTTGCCTCAGACTATCGTGTACAAAATAATCAGTATTTAAAAACACAATGAAAAAATAAAGTAATTTTTCTTTAAATCACTTATAATTTCTCCCTTATCCACCTGTTATAATGTCATATTTATAACTCTTTTCCATGATTATTTACTTACTTTCCCAAGATCACAATTTTATTCTTTATCTCTTTAGTAATAACAAATGTTTCTGCAAGAGAAGTTGAAAGTTGTTAGGTTTATACAGCCTTGTCTGTGGCTTCACTAAGACCGTTTTATTGCTTTACTTTACTATGAAATAAACTAATACATTTTGGTCTCTAATCTCCAGTGCCTAGTTTTGTTTTGTTTTCTGACCTAAAAATTCCTACCAGAACCCAAAGTCCTCCCACCTGTAACAACAGCGACCAGAGCCAGTGAAGAAGTGCGCTCTGCCAGCAGGACCTCTCAGATAGCCTCCCCTCACCACAGAGTTTTCGGCATTCTTTTCTGGAACTAGCGAAGTAAATAAGCTGGGTATGAGGGTCAATCACAGACTGCTCTAATTTGATAAATCCATTTTCTAAGGCTCCACTTGGCAAGCCCCTTTCCCCTCCCTGCCCGCAAACTACCATTCTTTGCAAACCTTCTTTGCAATTCTACCAAAATACCATCCTCTAGTACCAAAGAATTATGTGCTACTGAAAATATATTTTAAAGAAGAATTTTACTAGTGGAAATTTCTAAGTTGAGAGCTCTTTCTTAACCTCTACGGATTCTACACATTTGTTCATCCACAGAACTGTCTGGAAGATCAGGCTCTGTGCTTCAACTCAGAGCAGTCCTGAAACCTGGCCGTGTCACCAGCTTTAAAGTGTGGCCCCCCTGACCAGTTGGTTTGTCCAATAATCTGCCTACAGAAGGTCATTGTGCAAATGTCCTTCGATATATAAGTAAATTGCATGGTACTTCTGAACTCTACCTCTAAGAATTTTACTCTATGTATCTTTGGAATTCTTAAGAGCAAGTGGTTCAAGATTGGGGAAGGAGGGACCAATGAAACTTTCAAAAAGAGGCATACAATAGTTTTTTAAATAACACAGTCCTTCCTTATTAATCTTATCATTTTTAATGAGGGTATTTTCTTGACTACTGTTATCCTATTAAATACCAGTGGGAACAATATGAATAAATTTAGATACCTTCAAGTAATACATACACAAAAAGTACATATTTTATGGTTACATTTATATGAAGTTCTAAAAAAGAAAAGAAACAAAACAAAACTATGATGATCATTGGAACAGTGTTTCTGACAGACTAACTGGAAAGTAGCATGAGGGAACTTTCTCAAATAACAGAAAAATTCTATATCCTGACTGAAATAGTAGTTACTTGGGTATATACACTTAAAAAAAACTATGGAACTGAGTCCTTAACATTTACATTTTATTGCAAGTAAAGTATACCTCAAGAAAAAAGCATGCAAAGGGATACAAAAAAACTTCTGAGTTTTGGAATAGTTTTGAATGACTTAAAAAGGAATCTTTACCTCCTTCTGGGTAGTGAAAAAACTAAAACAATTCTTTATTTTCTCACTCATGCATGCACGTAACAAAGATTTGTCAAGTACAAATATATCCAGAGTTAACACAGTGGCGATATGCTATATAGCAAAATAGACATAACCCTTATTATAAGCTTAGGTCCTACTGGGGGAAAATAGACAACCAAAATGTACAAAAACAAAAAGTTATGGCTATAGCACTGAGAGAAGGTTAATGTTTTAACTAAGGACTTGCTTCAAAACAGAGGGAACTATTTTATGCTAAAACCCAAGCTAATCTGAGCTGAAAATATTGCTGTTCACTGAGTGATTAAAAGCTGTTACAGTGATCAAACCGGGGCAAACGAAATAATGTTTTTCTAAATCAAGCCTATATATAATCTAAAGAATCAAAACATCAAAATCATTCTCATGTTAAGTTTCATTGGGATATTGAAGTCTTTTTCTTTCTAAACAGAATGTAGGTTCTCTACACACTAAGGAAGCTTGTATGTACAGCTGTCCATGAGCATAACGTGGTATTAAGTGACCCTTTTTCCCATGAGCAAATCCCAGCTGGGAAGACAGGGGCATTTACTTCTGGTGACTCTGTTGCCAATGAGGGATTTTCGGGCTCTCCCAATGATAAGCATTATGCATATGCACAATAAATCCAAGCTTGTGACAGGTTCAGTATTTGATATACAAAGTATAACCATGAATAGACTAGCATCCCAATATAAAATGTTTTCAGGTAACTACAACTCACTCAAACACACACACACACACACACACACACACACACACACACACACACACACGTTTAAATGAAATCCTTCTGATTATTAAAAAATCAGGGCAATCTAATTTTTTAAAGCACATGAAAATTTTCCTTAGCTTAACTTTTATCAAGAAACATCATGTTCTTTTCTTTGGCTTTCTAACTTAGCTGTTCAAAAATTTTTATAAAATAGAAGGAGCCACTTATAAGATTTTAAAAAATTAAAGAATATAAATAAAAACTCAGCACACACACACACACACACACACACACACACACACACACACACAGCATGAGCCATGTTTATTTTATAAAACTCTCTAGAAGGAAATCAACATGATTTTTAAAAGAATGCTCTAAGAGGAAACATTGAGTAGTTCAAACATTAGCTTTGAATGAGAAGCTTACTTTACACGAAGGCCATAGTAGGTAAATGAATGCTTTGCATGTAATCAAACAAGCATCTACATTACCGTTTACTGATCGCTACTGTCCATCCCAGTCTCTGACCAGATAACTTAGGGTTTGGGCTGTATTCTACTGGCAGGACTGAAAAGGGCACTAAAACTCTAAAGTACTTGGGACTCTAGTAACTCTCTCATATATGTGAATTACAGAAAATATTGTCAGATTGCATTCCAACCTGGAAAATGACGCTTTAATTACTTTCTTACTCTGGTCAGTGATAAATTAGAAAGAAATCCTTTATTTCTGATCAGGAATTAAGGTTCCTGTTTGAATAAGTTTAACGTATTTAATATTGAAGAATTGCATCTATCTATGTATCATTCTGTTAAAAATCCATGTTTTATTTTTAGTCTCCAACCAAATAGTTGATAATTAGAATAGTTAACACAATGAAATATTTACCTAGCACTTTAGTGCAATTTTTCTTACCACTTTTCCAATTTTTATTCTCTCAATCTCACTTAGCTTTGGTTTCTATTTTTTCTCTCTGTCAATGTGAATATCAACTGTGTTCCCAGTTCCTTAGTCATTCTTTGATACTCACTGCTATTTTAAGAAATAGTTTAAGGAAAAATGTGGTATTGAGTTTGAGAGATATGAAGAACCTTCTAAGTACTGGCACTTAAGACTTCTCGCTCTCAACCCACTGGATACATACATAATTTTGGTGCAAAACCGTAGATGATTTCTAATGGTTTTACATTGTCACAGCTTTCTTCTCTACTAACTCTCAAAGATGTCACATCACAACATTCCGTCTGAAAGCCTGTAGCCAATGATAAGACAAGCCTTTCCCATGTGTCCTTGGAACAAATTTTAAGCAGCTCCAAATTTAATGAATTTAGTAAACTTAACAATCTATATAATATCACTGAAACATTCTGTTTGTTTGTTTTTTACAGGGACAGAGAGAGTCAGAGAGAGGGATAGATAGGGACAGACAGACAGGAACGGAGAGAGATGAGAAGCATGAATCATCAGTTTTTCGTTGCGACACCTTAGTTGTTCATTGATTGCTTTCTCACATGTGCCTTGACCATGGGCCTTCAGCAGATCGAGCAGCCCCTTGCTGGAGCCAGCGACCTTGAGTCCAAGCTGGTGAGCTTTTGCTCAAGCCAGATGGGCCCACACTCAAGCTGGCGACCTTGGGGTCTCGAACCTGGGTCTTCCGCATCCCAGTCCGATGCTCTATCCACTGCGCCGCCACAATTAAACATTTTTAAAGAGGATATAAAATCTTTGCAACCAATGATTCAGGATTCAAATTTTCCAAAGGTTCAACATTAGGAATTAGCTTTACTATATACACATGCTTTAGATAAGCTCAAAAGTATATACTTAGCTCCTAGTATGGGCCGGTTATTGTGTAAGGCATAACAGACACTTACAGAAAACGTGGCCCTTTCTCTAAAGTTACTCATAGCCTAGCCAATGAAGGTAAGCAGATGTAAAGACATTAAAATAAAATCAATGCCATTTGGCAAGTACAATGACAAATGTATATACCAGGCTATGAAAAAAGTGAAGGTTGTAGATTTAATTTTCCAGATGAGGTGGGAAGGACTAGGATGTATTTCATACACAGATTGGGCAAAAGTAGGTTTATAGTTGTATGTACAAAAGAGTTTATTCTTGTCTTATTATTTATTCATTATTGTATTATTTTCCATACAACAACTATAAACTGACTTTTGCCCCACTCTGTATACCTAAGGATCTAACTTTGGGACATGTGTCATCTAAACCAGTCCTTAAGATACTTACTGTCCCTCTGCTGAAGGCCCACAGTCAAGGCACATATGAGAAAAGCAATCAATGAATAACTAAGGTGTCGTAACAAAAAACTGATGATTGATGCTTCTCATCTCTCTCCATTTCTGTCTGTCCCTATCTGTCCCTCTCTCTGACTCTCTCTCTGTCCCTATTACAAAAAAGATACTTATTGTCCCAATTTTTAGTTGCAGAATTCAGTAGATACTTATACACCTGGTTTTGCCCTGTTTTTTATTCAAATTATCTTTTATTTGATAGTTACCGTGTGGCTAGTTCAGGCAAAATTTTTCTCACCAATGAAGCACACTTTCCTATAGTGTTACTCTGATATTAATGAAATAATATATGTAAAATATTTAGTGCAGTACCTGCTACATGGTAACTGCCCTCCCCATCAGGAAAAAAAAAAAGCTCATCATTCCTAGAGAAGATTTGGCTTATCATTATAACTCTGTCCTTGGGCGAGATTTTCATGTGTACAAAATCTAGGAGTAGTTGTCAGAGTTCTTAATCCTCTAGAAGTCATCTGATTCATCCAACAGGTTGCTTGGCATTTGAATCTTGGGGAAGAGCTACACATTCCTCTCAGGCTGAAGACTCACAATAGAGTATCTATCTGTAGCTAGAGGTCAGTTCTCAAGATTGAGAGCTGAGCTGAAAAGGTCTCCAAGATTTTCACTGAGATCACGGATAGGTTCTACGGGGGTCAAGCATAATCCTTTAAATTGCTGGAGGGACAAATTTTGAGAATTGAAAATGAATTGAGTATCTTTAATGGAAAGAAGGCATTACCTAGCTCACTCTGTTTAATTATGTGATTTTTAGAGGGCAATTTAAACTATTTTACAAAGTTATAAATCGTGGATAACTGATAGTAGTTAAAATATACTAATCCAAAGACAAGCAATTTTTTTTTCTTGTGGAAAGAGTTTATTTGTCCCTATTTTAACCCAAGGGGGAAAAGCCAGTTTAGCATTTATTTATAGATTTGTTTCAACATTGCTGATTCAACTGTGTTCATGGAGTATTTTGAATCCCCTTTTGAACTAGTTGATAACATCTTATGAGTTTCCCTATTAATAACCAAGTTTAAAATGCTTTTATAAAGTTTTCACATCTGTACAACAATCTTGAGTTTGCCCTTTTAAACATTATCCTCTAAAAATGTAATTTTATGTTTTTGTTTTGATTTCTCATAATAATTCAGCAAATAAAGTTATTTTTGTGTCACCTAGACACCTTTTAGTCACAGCCTCTCAGATGAACACATTGTTCACGTTTTTAGATATAGCCACGTTGGCACCAAGAAGTATAAATAAGAACAGAGACAGATAAAGGCTAATGGCAATGCTGCACAGAAAGGTTTCCACAAACAAAACATTAGTAGACTTGCCATGCCATACTATATCGCCACAAAGGAGATAAGAGTCAGTGCATAGCAAGACAAAGGCATATTCATATGGTGAACAAAAATTTCATTTCAAAAAATATTTATCACCTGTTACATGAAAAACCAATACTGTGAAATGAAATTTCTCAGATTTGTAAATCTCTATTTTACTTGTAATTATATTTTGTAAGACGTATAGCATAAAGCAATTATACTTGGTTTTGCTTGCATATTTTTAAGTAATTGTAATGAAAATAAATTAATGTTCGGCTTCAAAGAGATTTTTCTCTTTGTATTGGTTTTTCCTTTAAAAGGACTCTACATATTGTACAAATTTAAAAAAAACACTGGCCTAAAATATGGTCAAGAATGTATATTTCAAATTTTGCATTTGTAGAAATTTTGTATCTAAGATATAAAACTCTGGTGTCCTGAGTGAGTTAATTTATTTCAACTTCATGATCATATTTAATTCATACTGACTTCCCATCAGATCATGTACTATAAGAATAAAGAAGGCTCAAAATAAATGTCATTGTCCTTTAAAAAAAAAACCTTGTCCTGATATGCTTTGAAAGTCTCCCTGTGTAGCTACAAAACAGCATTTATCTCTTCAAATTTTGATGTATTATTAATTTTAGTTTAGTTTAGTAATATTAGAATCCATTTATGAAATTATTTTATTAGCAAAGAACTGCAAGGAGAAATGATTTTATGTTGCATCCATTTTAAACCCAAGAAGAAAGAAAACATGCCAAATTTGAATTGTTTAAAAGGATGAAGTCATTTTTCTACTCTTTTAAAAACTAGTTGCATCCTGGGAAATGATATCTAATAGGTGTGATTTTTAAAAATTATATAAAAATTTTTCTCTCTGCATATTATTTATTTAACAGAACCTTTTTATAGAACTCAGCCTTCAAATTGTGTATGAGGAGTTAACTCTTTAGGGATCTAAACAGGATCTAACAGAGGGCTCTCCCTAGTGGTGAAGTAGAAAATACCAAATACACAGCTATCTTGACCACCACAATAAATAGGTGAAGAGTTCATGTGTGGATTTGAACTTCAAGGAAGGTACAGGGTTTGGGAGATTGTACTTTGTGGGACAGTGGGATGTAAATGGTAATTCTGATGTTTACTTGGTAACTGAGGGATACTCAGTGTGCAGTAGATTGAGGAAGTGCCTATTGCTCTTTTCACTTATTTAATTCTAGTCCCTGGCATATTGCAGGCATTCCATAAAGGAATCAATGAGATTCATAGCTAGGAGTTTGACCAAGACAGCATGCTCATGTTAAATAAGTTTTTAAAACAGATTCAGTGATAGCATCTACAGCTCTATTATAGCAAAAATGTTTGAACATACATTGCTTTAATTGGAGAACATTAGTTAAGTTAGAATACAAAGAAATATAATTGGCAAATTTTTGTTTGTTTTTCTTTTAGCTTATGGAGGTAGGCAAACATTGATAAATATAAAAAGTGTACCTATCATTTTATTCCATTGTGGATTTCCTGCTGTAGTGCCATATTTTGCTATTAAGCTAAGTGGTGATTTTTTAAAATTTCTTTATTTCTATTTTTCTACTATATTTAAGTATCAAAGAAGATTTCATCTCTGCCTTAGGGTATGGGTGATTCAGAGGGAACAAAGAATCACATTTGTGACCTTTGAGCAGTTAATTTGACCTTTGTACCTCAACAGTACAGACAATAGACTTTAAAAGGATGACTTTGAATTGCAAGTACCATTAGCTTCAGAGGAAAAAAGAAATCCAAAAACTTGGATTTAAATATCCAGAGCCAAATTTCGGAAGAGTTGGAGCAAAGAGTCTAAGTTATATACAGGGTGGAAAAAATTACACAATGCAATAAGAGCAGTTTTCCTATGAAAACAAGAGGTGATAAAAATAAAAATCCTTTCTGGACTATAGAAGGAGAGACAGAGAAAAGAGAACAAAAAGAGTGTAGATAGTATGCATGACCTTCCCTGAACCTACTTTTTGGGATTAAAACTCAGAACTGGGTGAGAGAAACTCCCCAAAGTATTTAGTAACTCGTGCTCTAGTGACTCACTCCACATCTATTGTGGAACGTGAAAAGCTTCCTGCTGGCTCCCTGTTGGGCCAGTAGCCACAGCCACCATCACAGCCGCCTGGCCCATGTGGGTTCACATTTAATTCGGACAGATGGTAATGAAACAATGGAGCCAAGAACTGGTGGGTCATTAGCTTTAATCCTAGCTTGCACCTGGTGGGCAAGAAATACACACAGTGGGAAAACACTTCCATTTTCATTCAGGAATCCCAAAGCCACTGACTTATCCGAGTTTCCTAGAATCAAAGGTTTCTAGCTCCCCAGTCTTATTTTACTCTGTTCTCCATTACCTTCTCTCTGCACAAACTGGCCTCTCCCTCAGCACTCCACCATTTTTGCTGCTTCTCCTGGCCTCTTTCATGTGGCCTTTCTCTGCTCTCCTCTCCAATGCTAATCTCAGGAACTGAGAGAGAGCAAGCTCCCGGTCTGTCCTACTTTATAGTGTAGAAATCCAAACCTTTAATCCAATCTACAAACAAGGAAGTCTCTGATACAAAGTCATTTATCTGAGGCATAATGGGAGGATTCCTCATAAGAGTGCACCACCCCATATCATCCAATCAGTCAAGGGTGTGGGGAAAAGCTTAGTCTTAAAACTAAGCCTTAGGCTATAATGACCCGGCCTGCTTACAATCTGTCCCCCACACCCAATACAAACTATAAGTGAGCAACATATATATCATATTTACAAATTTATTTGACCAACATTCCACCCCTTTTGCTTGCTTCACAATCTAAACACAGGTATTCCTGCATGAAGAAATTCTGCACATTATACAAATTACAACAACATGACAAATCATACAATTTCAACAATTACAAAGATACACTTCACCAGTCTCTGAGCACTTTGCCAAAAATGCAAAATGTCCTTGGCCTTCTTTCTAGTCATGGGAAAAGCTTCCTGGGGCAGGGGAGTGCTTTCAGCAAAGCCACCCCTCACCCCCATCAGGGTATTTCACTTTGTCCAAAATTTGTAAGTCCATCTGTAAAGTCAGTGGCCAAGGCCACCATCACAGCCGCCTGGCCAGTGCAGGTTCGCATTAGATTCAGACAGTCAGTAATGAAACAATGGAGCCAAGAACTGGTGAGTCATCAGCTTTAATCCTATCTTGCACCTGGCAGGCAAGTAAAAACAGACACTGGGCTCCAAAACCCACTCATTCGTGCTCACAAAGCTACTGATTTATCCGAGTTTCCTAGAATCAAAGCTTTCTAGCTCACCAGACTTATTCATCTCTGTTCCCAATCTCCTTCTACAGCACAAACTCTGCACTAACTGGCTTCTCCCTCAGCACTCCACATCTTGGCTGCTTCTCCTGGCCTCTTTCATGTGGCCTTTCTCTGCTCTCCTCTCCAATGCTAATCTCAGGAACTGAGAGAGAGCAAGCTCCCGGTCTGTCCCATTTTATAGTGTAGAAATCTAAACCTTTAATCCAATCTACAAACAAGGAAGTCTCTGATACAAAGTCACTTATCTGAGGCATAATAGGAGGATTCCTCATAAGAGGGCACCACCCCATATCATCCAATCAGTCAAGGGTGTGGGGAAAAGCTTACTCTTAAAACTAAACCTTAGGCATTAACGACCCGGCCTGCCCACAGCCTGTCTCCCCCCACCCCCATTAATATCATTATACCCATCCCAAGCATAAAGGCAACTAATATCACCTCGGTGACAGGCTTTCACATGGGCAGCACCATCTTTAACAAAGTGAGCATAATATATTTTATCTGCCCAATATCATCCAACAAAGGAGTTAGTGCCCACTCCAGTCAGAGTTCAGGAATCAGTACATGCACACGGGGCCTCAGCCACCCTCTTCATCCCTGCCATTCTGGCAGGTCTTACACTGTCCCATAGAGGAGCACGTGGCAATGGAAGTCAGCATTTCCATCTCTGCTATGGAGAGCATGATGGCAACCACCCTTATGTCCCAAAATCACAGACATACCAGGGGCATAGTAGGTACTCCTTGCTGCTGGGCTCTCACCTTATGGAGACTGTGGATTGCAACTCCAGACTGATTCTCCTCATCCTCCAAAGAGGAACTGAAAACATCATCAGCTTCTGCTGCTGGGCTTGAGCCCTGGGCTGCCGCCTTCTGCTCTGCGGGTCCTGCAGCCCCAAACCTGGCCTCAGCCCAGCCTCATGCCACTGTTGGCTCTCCACAATGTCCAGGGCATGCTGTGACTCATGAACCTGTAATTCTTTCTCCAGCGGCTGCTCCATTTTCAAGCAAATCTCACCAACCTGGTTGGCCTCCTCTGGTGCTTGCTCCAGCTCCAGGGTCAGCATCTCTTTCTCCCACATTTGCTCCAGTTCCTCTGATGGCTCAGTTTGCAGGTCCCAGGCAGCCTCTTCCACAGAGCTCTCCATTCCCTCACGCATGGCTGTAAAAATCAGCCAGCCTACGGCTCCCAAAAGAACAGCAATAGAGAACCATAACATCAGCCAGTCCTCTACTCCACTGCTCAAAGTTGGTGGAAGCTCCACACTGATCTGTATTAAATCCTGCCAAATACACCAAATGTAGTGCCTTTAGTCACGGACACAATCATAGCTGCCTGGCCCATGCAGGTTCTCATTTGATTCGGATAGACGGTAATGAAACAATGGAGCCAAGAACTGGTGGGTCATTAGCTTTAATCCTAGCTTGCACACAGTGGGCAAGAAATACACACAGTAGGAAAACACTTCCCTTTCCATTCAGGGCTCCCAAAGCCACTGACTTATCTGAGTTTCCTGGAATCAAAGGTTTCTAGCTCCCCAGCCTTATTTTACTCTGTTCCCCATTACCTTCTCTCTGCACAAACTCTGCACAAACTGGCCTCTCCTTCAGCACTCCACCATCTTAGCTGCTTCTTCTGTTCTCCATGTGGCCTTGCTCTGCTCTCCCCTCTGATGCTAATTTCAAGAACCGAGAGAAAGCAAGCTCCCAGTCTGTCCCATTTTATAGTGTAAACATCAAAACCTTTAATCCAATATATAAACAAGGAAGTCTCTGATACAAAGTCACTTATCTGAGGCATAATGGGATTCCTCATGAGAGTACACCACCCCACATCATGCAACAGTCAAGAGTGTGGGGAAAAGCTTAGCCTTAAAACTAAGACTTAGTTTATAACGACCTGGCCTGCTTACAGTCTGTCCCCCACACTCAATACAAACTATAAGCGAGCAAACATATATATATCATATTTACAAACTTATTTGTCCAACACTTCCCTTCATCAAAATGTCAACTGCAATATGTAGAAATGTTGGTGGCAGCAAGAATGACCTGCACCAGGCATTAGACCAGGGCAGTCAGATAAGACCTTGGTTTTGCAACCTTGGTACATGAGTTCTGCCTAGGAAAGAATTCAGAGTAAAGACTCAAAACTATAAGAGAAAGTTTACTTAGAAAGTTCGAGGGGTAGAAGAAATGGGTTCAAGAAACAAGTTACAGAGGAAAAAGAAGGGCCCTTGGCACTTAGAAAGACGGGGGGTAAAGGCAATGTGTCTGAGGGGGGCAGGCAAGAGGAACAGGGGAAATGCATGGTCATACTCCTGAGAGGGAGAGCACGCTGCGTCCTCCATTCTAAGGGCTTTTAAGGGAGGAGATTTTAGATGTGGTCTCATGGGAGGATCTCATAGAATATTCTTCAGTGTTTCACGTATATCCTGTCAGGGGCATGGTCTCCATTGACTGGTCAGCACCAGGGCAGGAGGTCATTGATCAATGCAGCTGGTCCTGAGGTCAATCATGGTGTTACTTGTCTGGTTTTGATGCTTTTCTGAGCCTGGAGTTGAAACACAACTGAGGCCAAGATGTATTTGATGCTGGTCAGAACCTCATTGTCCTGGAGGCATAATGCTTAAGGGCTATTCTCTGGCTCCTTTGTTCATTACCACTCTAAGGGGAGGAGTCTAACCTGTATGACCAGTAACATGCCAGAAGAGGAAGGTCAGGAGCAGAATCTGATTCACATGACCAACAATATGAAAGGTCACAGGTCTAAACTACATGACTAGTGATATGTTAGGAGAGGAAAGGTTACCCTATGGGCGAGGTCCTTGTTTTCCCAGTTTTGTTTTTTGTCCTGGTGACCTTTTGTACCTGGTCTATTATCCTAGCTTTACTGATGTCTGTCTATCTACCACAGAAATATCAGGCAGGCTTATCCAGTGGTGGGATTCAAATAATTTAACCAGTTATCTGCCCTAATGACCATTCATCTTTGAAAAATCCCTTTCTGTTTCTGCTGAACTTAGAGCAATTGTTCTGACAATATTTTTATCTTTTTGAACACTTTCAGAAATTGCATAGTTCTGGGAATTTTTAAAAATGTTTTCCACAAAATCTCAATAATCATTAATATCAGTTTGGTAATTGAAATTGTCACCTTGGAAGAACCCTGATTATAAGTGCCATTTTAACAACTGGTTTGCCGAATTCAATAAAAAATTAGGTATCAGTCTTGCCTAACCAGTGTAAACTGACTGAATCTTATCACTGGGCAGATCTAGGTAAAGGGAAGTCTTGAGGTGGATTTCTATCTGACCCAAACTTTTTTCAGCTCTCATATGGTAGGGAGGGAATAACAGAAATTCTCAAGACCATAACTGAGGGAAAAAAAATAAGCTGAGAATCAGAGAGTCTAAAAGGTTCCTTCAATAGGAATATGCTCTGAAATATGCAAATTAGGGAAAACAATTAGAGGCAGCAAGGTGTTCTAGGGCAAAGGCCCTGAGAAAATGAGAGTCCAAGGGATTCTCTGACCTGTACTGGAAATGGTGCATGCTAGAAATAGCAAAACATTAGGATAAGATTCTGCAACACAGAAATGTTTAGGCTCTCAGAACAGAGATTAGAAGTCAGCAAGTTTTTTGTTCTTCACTCCCTGAAAATTTCTGCTATCTGCTTCCTTGAGTTATTTGTACTGGCTAATAAATATCTGAGTAAGGCTGGGGATGGGGCTTCAGTCTGCTGACTGGGACTGTTGTATCCCCTCAGCCCCTCAGAGCATTTCATTTGGTCTTTGAGTAGTTCACTTTTATAGTGACAAGTGTTTCTCCACTTAAGGAACCAGACAAAATGACCTCCCAAAGACTGGGAAAAGGGAAAGGATGCCCATTCATCCCATTTAGTAAGTGACACAAGCAGCAGGGCAAGAGCTCTTGAATGCTTGTGACAAGGTTACTTTTAGGGACCAGGCCAGGGGATTTCCCTTTCTCTTCATCTTTCCTTTATAATGGGGAATTCCCTTTTCCCTGAGCAGGGAGTCTCAAGTTACAGTTACAAGGACTCCTTCGAGCTACAGAGTGTCGGATCAGAATTTAACTGCCCTCTTGTTGACAATATGATAACAATGTCCTTGGTATCCGAAGGAGGGAAATTTAGACTTAGAAGATTGGGAAAGCAGTTGTACCAAGTGGATGGTTGAAGCAATCAGGATGAGATATGAAAAGATACTTGGGATTAAAAAGGGCTTATAAAAACTGTTCTCACCACTTAGCCTGAACCTCATACCAGCCTGTTCCCCTAGATATTTCACTGACCTTAACCAGCAGGAAGTAGCTACAGAAGAAGAGACCTTTGCTCCTTTTCCTTAAAGAACAAAGGGCTGGAATGTTAGGTTTAGGTCCAGGGCTCGTGTAAATCCAGAGCCCCTCTAAAAACTCAAATTTCCTTCATCTAACACTCCCCTCTCCTTAGGCAACTTCCCCCACCCTTGGAAGATTCTGGGAAGTGTTCTTGGGACAAGGCCTTTAGGAGGGACCTGGGGGTTGGGAAAGGGAAACAGTCTGTGACTAAGGCCTTAAACCTGTTATAACTATAGGAAAGAGGGACATTTTCAGAAAGATTATAGGCAGCGTCTAATAGCAACTATCTGCTTGGCTTTTGTATGTGTCCTGAGAAGTTAATTAAAATTCAACCTAAAAATTCCTTATAAAGTTCCAGCAAAGTAGATTGTGAAAAGCCAATATAATCAATTACTATCCTTATTATGTCTATAAAAATTACCAGGCCAAGTTAAAACTAGACTTCAGATTCCAAGATGGCAGCAGAGTAGGTAGACAAACAAACTGTCACCTCAAGGGACCAAAATGGATTACAAATTAATTTAAGAATAATCATTATAAAAACCCAACTTTGGACTAAAATGAAAGAACAGGACTCGAAAACCAAGGAGCACAGAAGAAACCACACCAAGCCTGGTAGAGAGTGTGAGAACATGATGGGGGCTCCCCCGCTCCCAGGAGTGAGAGGTGGCTGAGGGTCCAGAGGGTTTCTCATTGTGGGAAGAGACCCTGAGAGGTAGGGGTCCTCCGTTCCAGGACTGGAGCCCCAGCCTAGAAACCCATAGACTGGAGGAGACAGCCTGACAGCATTGAGTGAGGAGAAGAGCGGGATTTCTGTCTGTGGGAAATGGATGGTGAAGTAGTTCAGTCTTAAAAGGCCAGTGCAAAAAATATCACTCACAGCCACTTGCCTGGGGATTCAGGGACGAGAAGGGCTGAGAGGACTGGTCTTGCATGAGGAGAATGGGGAGATCGAGGCACGAGAACACAAACGGTGATGAGGATAAAAATATCTGAGCTGAGTCATTCTCCAATGCTAAGGTGGCCATAGCTGGGGGAGGAGTCGCTCTCTCTGTCCAGCACAAGCCTAGCATGGAGCCAGTAGACCCACCTCCAAAAAGCTATTCAGCTCCAATTAGTGTGAAACGCAGTTTGGAAAGGAGGAAGTAAAGGAGAGGGGCAGTGACTCAGGTTTCCGGGGAGACCTGAGCTACACCTCCCCCTTCTGAAATGGAGAACACACCCCATCCCCGGAGAGTAACTGGGCAGACCACACCTTCTGGTTCTCAGAGATCACACCCACCACATTCCTAGATAGAGTTTCAACTGGGTCCAAAGAGCAAGATATGCCCACCACCCCCCAACAAAAACACAAAAGTTCCCTGCTGGGATCAGCAAACAAACAGCAGAGAAATTAAGACTTTTAAACGTCTCTATTAGTTAAGAAGAATTAAAATCTAAGAAACCAGCAGAGGCTGATGGATAAAGACCTGGAGGAGGAGTCATATTCCATATACCAATCTCAGACCCATAACCCCAACAAGAATGCAAACCAGACACAGAAAAAATGGGAAGGCAGAGAAATGTAATCCATATGAATCAACAAGAGAAATCCCCAGAAAAAGAACTGAATGAGATGAAAGTAGCAAAATTACCAGATGCAAAGTTTAAAATAATGATTATTAGGATCTCAGACCTACAATAGATGGACTTAATGAGCACATAAATAAAGAAATTACAAGCATCAAAAAGGACACTGAAATCATAAAAAAGAATCAATCAGAAATAACAATTACAATAACAGAAATAAAGACTGCTCTAGAAAGAATCAACAGCAGTCAGAGTGAAGCAGAGAATTGAATCAGCAAATTAGAGGACAAGATAAATAGAAACACAAAAACAGAGCAGCAAAAAGAAAAAAGGCTCAAAAGTTCTGAGGAAACTCTTTAAGAAAACTCTGTGACAATATGAAGGAAAATAACATCTGCATCATAGGGGTTCCTGAAAGAGAACAGAAAGAACAAAGGATAGAGAACCTGTTTGAAGAAATCACAGCTGAAAACTTTCCTAAATTAATGAAGGAAAAAGTCACACAAGTTTAAGAAGCACAGAGAATCCTGGTAAAAAGAAAACCAATGAGGCATACATCAAGACACATCATAATTAAAATACCAAAGTTAAGAGATAAAGAAAAAATACTAAAAGCAGCATAAGAAAGGAAGTCAATTACCCACAGAGGAACCCCATAAAAATTACATATGACTTTTTAACAGAAACACTTGAGTCCAGAAGGGAATGGCAAGAAATATTCAAAGTAAAGCAAACCAAGAGCTTACAAGGAAGACTTTTTTATCCAGCAAGAGTATCGTTTGAAATTGAAGAAGAAATAAAAAGCTTCCCAGACAAAAACAAAAAAGACAATAAAGAAAAAAACATCAAGGAATTCATTACAACCAAATCAGTATTGCAAGAAATGTTAAGGGGCTTGCTGTAAAAAGAGCAAAAAAAAAAAAAAAAAAAAAGAGAGAATCAAAGATTTAAAGAATATAGTGGCAATAAAAAACTACATATCAAAAATAACTATAAATGTAAATGAATTAAATGCTACAATAGAAAGACAGAGGGTAGCTGTTTGGATAAGAAAACAGGATCCATACATATGCTGTCTACAAGAGACCCACCTCACAACAAAAGATACACATAGACTGTGAGTAAAGGGATGGGAAAAAACATTCATGCAAATAAAAAGGAAAAAAAAGCTGGGGTAACCATACTAATATCTGACAAAATAAACTTTAAAACGAAGACTATAGTAAGAGATAAAAAAGGCCACTAATTATTTTTAAAAGAGCATTACAATGAGAAGATATAACTATTATAAATATACATGCACCTAATATGGGAGCACCTAAATATATAAAACAGATTTTGATGGATAAAAAGGGCAAGATCAATAGCAATACTATAGTAATAGGGGATTTTAATACTTCACTGACATCAATGGATAGAACCTCCAGACAGAAAATTAACAAAGAAACAATAGCCTTACATGACACACTATGTCAGTGGTTCTTAACCTTTTTTGAGGTACTGACCCCACCAGTTTCATATGCGCATTCACCGAACCCTTCTTTAGTGATACATAGAATATTTTTTTTCCACATTCAAGACATAGGTATATGTATTTTTACTGGTGCACAAAATGAGCCGTGCATGAACATCACCTCAAAGAACAAAACCAACAAAGTGCATAAACTCACAACAAATTACGGTATTAATTTATTCTGGCCTCCGTGGCAGAGGCCTCTCCGAACCCCTGAGAGTGACTCATCGAACCCCTAGGGTTCGATAGAACTCAGGTTAAGAACCACTGCACTATGTAGATAAACTGGATTTAACAAATATCTTCAAATCTTTTCACCCCAAAGCAGCAGAATATATTTTCTTTTAAAGTACTCATGGTACATTCTCTAAATTAGAACACATGTTAGAACACAAAACAAGTCTTAATAAATTTTAGAAGACTGAAATCATATCAAGCACCTCCTCTGATCACAATGACATGAAACTAGAAATCAACTACAATAGAAAAACTGAAAAACAATCAAACACTTGAAACTAAATAGCATGCTATTAAATAATGAATGGGTTAACAATGAGATCAAGGAAGAAATAAGAAACTTCCTTGAAACAAGTGAAAATGAGCATAAAACAACTCAAAATTTATGGGGACACAGCAAAGGCAGTCCTGAGAGGGAATTTCATAGCATTACAGGCATACCTTGGTTCTTTAAAAAGGCAAACAAAATTGATGAACCTTTAATCAGACTCAACAAGAAAAAAAAAAGGGATCAAATAAAAAAAAAATAGAAATGAGAATGGAGAAGTAACAACTGACACAGCAGAAATTCAAAGGATTGTACAAAAATAGTATGAAGAACTGTATGTCCCCAAGTGGGACAACCTAGATGAAATAGGTAAATTCCTTGAAAAATATAATCATTCAAAAATCTATCTGGAAGAATCAGAAAATCTAAACAAACTGATTACAACAAATATATTAAAACAGTTATCAAAAAACTCCCAACAAACAAAAGTCCTAGGCCTGATGGCTTCACAGGCGAATTTTACCAAATATTCAAGGAGGAACTAACTCCTATTCTTCTCAAGTTATTTCAAAAAATTCAAGAGGAGGAAAACTTCCAAATTCCTTTTATGAGGTGAACATAATCCTCATTCCAAAACCAGGCAAAGACACTACAAAGAAAGAAAACTATGGGCCTATAACCCTGATGAACTTAGATGCTAAAATTCTCAACAAAATATTAGCAAATTGGATCCAGCAATACATGAAAAAAAATCATACACCATGATCAAGTGGGATTTATTCCGGAGAGGCAAGGCTGGTTCCATATTTGCAAATCAATCAATGTGATTCATCACATAAACAAAAAGAAGGATAAAAACCACATGATAATATCAATAGATGCAGAAAAAGCAGTTGATATAATCCGGCACCCATTTGTGGTAAAAAATTTCAGCAAAGTGGGAATACAGGGAACATGCCTCAACATGATAAAGGTGATCTATGACAAACCCACAGCCAACATCATACTCAATAGGCAAAAACTAAAAGCAATCCCCTTAAGATCAGAAACAAGCCAGGGGTGCCCCCTTTCACCACTTTTATTCAACATAGTTCTGGAAGTCCTAGCTATAGCAATCAGACAAGAAGAAGAAATAAAAGGCATCCAAATTGGAAAAAAAGAAGTAAAACTTTCATTATTTTCTGATGACTTGACACTGTACATAAAAAACCCTAAATCAGTGGTTCTTAATCTTTCTTGAGGTACCAAACCCACCAGTTTTATATGCACATTCACCGAACCCTTCTTTAGTGATAAATAAAATATGATTTTTTTTTCCAAATTCAAGAACATAGGTATATGTTTTTTACTGGTGCACAAAATGAGCCGTGCATGAACATTACCTTGCTCAAAGAACAAAACCAACAAAGTGCATGAACTCACAACAAATTACGGTATTAGTTTATTCTGGCCTCCGTGGCAGAGGCTTCTCTGAACCCCTGAGACCAACTCATCAAACCCCTAGGGTTCGATAGAACCCAGGTTAAGAACCACTGCCCTAAAGTCTCAGTCAAAAAACTACTGGAAATGATAAATGAATTCAGCAAGGTGGCAGGATATAAAATCAATATTCAGAAATCAGTGGCAATTGTATACACCAATAATGGACTGTCAGAAAGAGATATTAAGGAAACAATATCCATCAGTATTGGAAATAAAAACATAAAGTACCTAAGAGTAAATTTAACCAAGCAGGTTAAAAATCTGTACTTGGAAAATGATAAAATATTGATAAAAGAAATCGAGGAAGATACAAACAAGTGGAAGCACATACCATGTTCATGGATAGGAAGAATAAATAACATTAAAATGTCTATATTACCCAAAGCAATCTATAACTTCAATGCTGTACCTTTTAAAATATCAATGTCATACATCAAAGATATAGAACAAATATTGCAAAAAATTATATGCAACCAAAAAGGAACATGAATAACCTCAGCAATCTTGAAAAAGAAAAAGAAAGGAGGGGGTATCACACTTCCTGATATCAAGGTATACTACAAAGCCACTGTACTCAAAACAGCCTGGTACTGGCATAAGAACAGCATACAGATCAATGGAACAGAACAGAAAAACTAGAAATAAACCCACACCTCTATGGACAATTGATATTTGACAAAGGAGGTAAGAGCTTACAATGGAGTAAAGACAATCTCTTTAACAAATGGTGCTGGGAAAATTGGACAAATACATGAAAAAAAAAATGAAACTAGATCACTAACTTACACCATTCACAAAAATAAACTCAAAATGAATAAAAGACTTAAATGTAAGTCGTGAAACCATGACCATCGTAGAAGAAAACAGGCAGTAAACTCTCCGACATCTCTCGCAGCAATATATTTGCTGATTTATCTCCACAGGCAAATGAAATAAAAGACAGGATAAACAAATGGGACTATATCAAACTAAAAAGCTTTTGCATAGCAAAAGACACCATCAACAAAATAAAACGACAACCCACACAATAGGAGAACATATTCACCAACATGTTTCATAAGGGGTTAATAACCAGAATCTATAAGGAACCTGTAAAATTCAGCACCAGGAAAGTTAACAATCCAATTAAAAATTGGGCAAAAGAACTGAATAGAGGCTTCTCCTAAGAGGACACACAGATTGCCAAAGGGCATATGAAAAAAGTTCAACATCACTAATCATTAGAGATGTGCAAATTAAAAACCACAATGAGATACTACCTCACACCTGTCAGAATGGTGCTCATTAACCAAACAACCCATAACAAGTACTGGCAAGGGTGTGGAGAAAAGGGAACCCTCCTGCACTGCTGGTGGAACTGCCTTTTTACCCAGCCATCCCACTTCTAGGAATATATCCTAAGAATAACAAATCACTGATTCAAAAGAAGAAATGCACCCCCATGTTTATTGCAGCAATGTTTACAATACCCAGGATCTGGAAACAGCCCAAGTGTCCATCAGTGGATGAGTGGATTAAAAAGCAGTGGTACATATACACAATGGAATACTATGCAACCCTGTAAAAGAAGGAAATCTTACTCTTTGTGACAACATGGATGGACCTGGAGTCTATTATGCTAAGCAAAATAAGCCAGCAGAGAAAGAAAAATACCATATGACCTCACTCATGTGAGAAATCCAATGAACAATGTGAACTGAGGAACAGAAGAGAGGAAGAGAAGAGGTTAAAGAGTCCAGAGGGTAAGCAGTCAAAGGGAAAGTGGTGAGAGGAGGGGATCAAAGAAAGGAAAGACATTACGGTAAGTATATACAGATAATACAGAGAGATAGAGGGCAGGATAATAAATCATGGAGGGAAGAGGGAAAGGCAGTGGGCAGATGGGAAAATGGGGGTATCAAGGAGAACACAACAAATTAAAAAAAACTAGACTTCATGCTGTTATTAAATAATCTTAATTTGGTTCTTTAAAAAAATAATAACTAAGAGTAATTTTAGTGGAAAAAAAATAGGTCATTTAAACATCTTAAAGCCTCTCCTAGAGACCTGAAAACTACTGTAATCCTGAGAACAAAAGGAGAATTAACACCTCCTAATGAAGGGATCATGCCAGGACCTTAATGTAAAGAGAGAAAAAAAAAAAAAAAAGGAACACTTTTAAAATCTAAGTGGCTCAATAGCCTATCCTCTCCCTTTTTCTCAGTCATCCTGGAAGGCTGCCACATAAAAATAGTCTTGACTTCTTTATAATTATTAATAATACTGTAAAATATCAAGTTTTGACAAATTTTTTAACCTTGTGGTCTCGAAAAGCATTTGATATTATTACTAGTTTAAATTTGACTAATGTCTTTTAAAGTTCTTAACAAAAATATGTTTGTTTTCCCTAGGTTTACAAAGGGTTCCTGTTATCTCTTTTAAAATATGAGTTTGTTTGCCAATTAAAGAACTTGTTTCTAAAGGTGATAAAATATGTTCATAAAAGTATCAATATAGAATTGCTAACTACTGACCTCAAACATGGGTCAGAGAGGCCCCTGGACTCTTGTCCGCTCAGGGCCTTTGCCCCAGGCTAGGGTACCTTACTGTCTCTAATTGTTTTCTGTAACTCTATATCCCCATTTAACTCTTATAACTCACAATTTCCTACTCAGTCAAATAAGAATAAAAATATAATTTACTATATAAGGGTGTGCAGATTAAATAAGGTGATATAAGCAAGAGTTTAATATCAACTAAGTGATTAATAATGTTAGCATTTTATTATTATCCAGATGTATATTGGTAATGATTAATTTATTTTTAATTACTCATTCAAAAACATCTATGTGTGCTTTATGTCAACCACTGCACTCAATTCTGGGGATGCAGTAGTTGCAGGATGATCTTTTCTTCTCCCTATTGGTTACCATTTATTTATTTAAATGTGGATTGTTATGTATTTGTGGAATAGCATATATTTTGTATACATTAACTTTTGGTTTTTTTTTTTTAATTTTTTTTTAAATTCATTTTAGAGAGGAGACACAGAGTGTGTGTGTGTGTGAGAGAGAGAGAGAGAGAGAGAGAGAGAGTAAGGGGGGAGGAGCTGGAAGCTCAACTCCCATATGTGCCCTGACCAGACCAGTGCAGGGCTTTGAACTGGCGACCTCAGTGCTCCCAGGTCGACGCTCTATCCACTGCGCCACCACAGGTCAGGCTGGTTTTTAAATATATATATGATTGAGAGGGAGAGGTATCAAGTCACAGATTCAAGTGTGTAAAAAAGCAACGTTCATTTGTCTACCGCTAATCATAAGTCAACTCCCTGGTCCTTTTTTGATTGGTAGCAGAAAATCTAATCTTGCCAGTTGTAGGTCCTGAGTATCAGAATCTAGTCAAATTGCTAACCTGAGGGTGAGAGTATGTTGCAATTTTGTCATCAACAGGTCCTCTTTGGGTACCAGTGAGAAACGTGAAACCTTATCATGAGTTGACATCAACCCTTAGAAATCAACCCAGTTCCAGAGATCCAGAAGGTGATAGTAAATCCACCTCTGGAAATAAACCCAAAAAAGAGGAGGACACCTAACTTGCTCCCAAGCACTCAGGGAGTGCCTGACATCACCTGGGACACTTTAAAACATCTAACCATGCAGCTGAACAAAGTCTGCATGATAAGCAGCTCTAGCCAGGGGGTCAGATGAAGGGGCTGCTAAATTTCAGTCAGTCACAAAGTCAGTAACAGCCAAACAAGAGCCTAGGGCTGCAGTGACAGAACTCTATACCCTACAGAGAAAATTCCACTTTATTACTGCCTACAGAACATAAATCAAATGACAATCAAGACTGTGGATGATAGAGATTCAACCATAGATCAGACAACCTGATTCTAGGACAACGCATAAGAGCTCACCTGGAAGAAAAAGGCAGACGGTACCAAAAAAAAAAAAAAAAGTGACTGGAAAATCCTGAATTGAACCCAAAGTGAGTGAACTTGAGACAAGTGACTAAATTACCTACAACTGGCAAGATTAGATTTTCTGCTACCAATCAAAAAAGGACCAGGGAATTGACTTAGGATTAGTGGTAGACAAATGAACGTTGCTTTTTTACACACTTGAATCTGTAACTTGATACCTCTCCCTCTCAATCATATATATATTTAAAAACCAAAAGTTAATGCATACAAAATATACGCTATTCCACAAATACATAACAATCCACATTTAAATAAATAAATGGTAACCAATAGGGAGAAGAAAAGATCATTCTGCAACTACTGCATCCCCAGAATTGAGTGCAGTGGTTGACATAAAGCACACATAGATGTTTTTGAATGAGTAATTAAAAATAAATTAATCATTACCAATATACATCTGGATAATAATAAAATGCTAACATTATTAATCACTTAGTTGGTATTAAACTCTTGCCTATATCACCTTATTTAATCTGCACACCCTTATATAGTAAATTATATTTTTATTCTTATTTAACTGAGTAGGAAATTGGGAGTTATAAGAGTTAAATGGGGATGTAGAGTTACAGAAAACAATTAGAGACAGTAAGGTACCCTAGCCTGGGGCAAAGGCCCTGAGCGGACAAGAGTCCAGGGGCCTCTCTGACCCATGTTTGAGGTCTCAGAGCTGGTAAAGTAGCTTATCTAAAATTTAAAAGTAGAAATACAAAATAGTGCAATGCTGAATCTTAATTTAACAAGGTGTTTTGAATATTTGAAGCAATTTTTGAAAGTCCACATTACCACTTGCTCTTATTTGTCATGTACCGTTTTCATTTTAGTGTCCTCACTCAGCATCACAGCAGTTTAGATCTGAGGGGAAGGACTTTATAGATCACCTGATTCAAGGCTCTATTCAACAAAGAGAGGAAGAACACAGAGCAAAGTAGCACAATTGACCCCTGAACAATGTGGAGTGGCAGATTAGGGGCAGTCTCCCACACTCAAAAATCTGTTTATAACTTTTGACTTCGCTGAAAATTAAATTGTCCCATGGTATCTATAGAGGAATTGATTCCAAGACCCCCTGTGGATAACAAAATCCACAGATGCGCAAGTCCCCTATATAAAACAGCACAGATTAATGCAAACAGGTGGCCCTTAGCATCTGTCTCCTCCCAACCTCCAATCAAAAACAGTAAAGGAATTTTTTTATTGTTTTTTTTAATTTATTTATTTATTCATTTTAGAGAGGAGACACAGAGTGAGAGAGAGAGAGAGAGAGAAAGAGAGAAAGGGGGGAGGAGCTGGAAGCATCAACTCCCATATGTGCCTTGACCAGACCAGTGCAGGGTTTTGAACTGGCGACCTCAGTATTTCCAGGTCGACACTTTATCCACTGCGCCACCACAGGTCAGGCAAGGGATTTTTTTTAAAAAAATGTATCTACATAAAAGTGGACTGGCTCAGATTAAACCCGTATTGGTCAAGGGTCAACTGTAGCTCTTTCTTTAGGAAAAAATTCTCTTGCTCTCCTCTTTTCCCTTCATTTATGTTTTCCCTTACACATTTTAATGATTGTTAAATGAGTTGAAAAGGTGGAGAGTAGTGAAGCTTTGGATTATAAAGGATTAGAAGCACAGATCAGTCAATGAAGGTTGAAGTTGAAATTGGTAAAGCAAATCCCTTTGCATAAATATGGTACTATAAACAGTATCTAAAGCTATGCATTTAAACAGCTTGTTAAATGTATCCAATGTAAAAAAAATTTTTTTATGATAGCCCAAATACTATCTCAGGCCTCTAAGCTATTTTATTACCAAGCATATTTTATTTTGAAATCTATTTTGTACATAATATTCTATTTTAATGATCTGGTCTAAAGGGCACAATACCTGAAATATATCAAAATATCAATTGTTTGAAACAATAAGTAGACTTCCATATGTCATATCCACGTAAATAGTATTTTCTATTCTGTCATACGAAATGTTTTTACTGTTGAGTTTCCAATCAGCTTACTCAAAGGCACAGGTGGACCAAAACTGATGATTCCTTAAAATATGAATCATGAGGAGAAATGATTATCTTTAAAATACTGAATCATTTCCACAACCACCCCAAACTATTAGACACCAAGTTACATTGACAAATGGGTCTAACTGTTTCTCTTCAGTGGTCATCACAGAAGACTTTGTAATATACTCTATTATTTTGTTAGACATGCACTTCTAGTGACATTATCGTGCCCATAAAATGGTTTGATAACTTACAATGGGGATAAAACTAAAGTAATATATTACAGACTTCATAAAAATGTTTCTTTGTAACACACTTTCACATTATTATACGATCTCACTGTATCATCCTCTCTTTTTGGTCTAATCATCTCATTTCATTCTTTTTATAATCCTTAAAATTTTCTTTTCTTTTTTTATACAATTCTATAATACATCATATAATTGTGTCTTTACCACCCCAAGTCAAGTCTCTGTCCAGTACCATCTATTTCCCCTCTACTTTCCTATCCCCTCCTCCACCCCCATTTCCCTCTTTCAATCACCATACTGTTGCCTGCATCTCTAACAGTGGTTCTTAATCTTTTTTGAGGTACCGAACCCACCAGTTTCATATGCGCATTCACTGAACCCTTCTTTAGTGATAAATTAAATATGATTTTTTTTTCCAAATTCAAGACATAGGTATGTTTTTTTACTGGTGCACAAAATGAGCCGTGCATGAACATCACCTTGCTCAAAGAACAAAACCAACAAAGTGCATGAACTCACAACAAATTATGGTATTACTTTATTCTGGCCTCCACGGCAGAGGCTTCTCTAAACCCCTGAGACCAACTCATCGAACCCCTAGGGTTCGATAGAATCCAGGTTAAGAACCACTGACCTATAAGGATCTTTTTGCTTAATTCCTTTACCTTTTAAACCCAATCCCCAACACCCCTCCCCTCTGACAGCTGTCAGTCTGTTCTTTATATCTATGAGACTGTTTCTATTTTGCTTGTTAGTTTATTTTATTAGATTCCACATATGAGTGAAATTATATGATACTTGCTTTTCTCCAACTGGCTTATTTCACTTAGCATAATACTCTCCAGGTCAATCCATACTGCTGCAAAAGATAAGATTTCCTATTCTTTTTTATGGCCATGTTGTATTCCACTGTGTATATATAACACAGCTGTTTAGTTTTTTTTTTAAAAACATTTCATGTGCTTTTATTTATTTATTTTTAATTATTTTTATTTATTTATTCATTTTAGTGAATAGCAATGGAGAGAGAGAGAGAGAGAAGGGGGAGGAGCAGGAAGCATCAATTCTATATGAGCCTTGACCGGGCAAGCCCAGGGTTTTGAACTGGAAACCTCAGTATTCCAGGTCAATGCTTGATCCACTGCACCACCACAGGTCAGGCTACCACAGCTGTTTTATACATCCATTTACTGATGAGAACTTGGGCTGCTTCCAAATCTTGGCTATTTTAAATAACGCTGCAATGAGCACAGAAGTGCAAATATTCTTTTGAGTTAGTGTTTCAGAACTAGTGCTTTGAATTAGGTTTCTTCAGATACATTCTCAGAAGTGGAATTGCTGTAACATATGGCAGTTCCATTTTTTAAAAAAAATTATTGATTGATTTTGAGAGAGAGACAGATAATAGAGAAAGAAACATGGACTTGTTGTTCCACTTATTTATGCATTCATTGTTGATTCTTATATACTGGGGATCTTATCCACAACCTTGCCATGTCAGGAGGATGCTCTAACCATCTAAGCTACCCAGCCAGGACAAGGCAGTTCTATTTTTAATTTTTTGAGGTAACTCCATATTGCTTTCCACAGTGGCTACACCAATCTGCATTCCCACCAATAGTGCACAAGTGTTCTCTTTCCTACACGTCCTCACTAACACCTATTGTTTATTGACTTATTGATGATAGCCATTCTGACAGGGGTGAGGTGATATTTCATGGTGATTTTAATTTGCATTTCTCTGATTATTAGTGATGCTGAACATCTTTTCAGATGTATACTGGCCAGCTACATGTACTCTTTGGAGAAGTTTATTCAGATCCTTTGCCTATATTTTAATTAAATTGTTTGTTTTTTGTTGAGTTTTATAAGTCTGTGTAAATTTTGGACATTAATCCTATTATCAGATGTATCATTGGTGACTATGTTTTCCAATTCAGGGGGTTGTCTTTTCATTTTGTTGATGGTTCCCTTTGCTGTGCAAAAACTTCTTAGTTTGATGCAGCCCATTTGTTTATTTTTTTTCTTTTGTTGTTTCCTATGCCTGACACTATATATCAGAAAAATATATTGTTATTGGAAATGTCTTAGATTTTACTGCCTATGTTTTCTTCTAGGAGTTTTATGGTTTTGAGTCTAATATTTATGTCTTTAATTTATTTTAGGTATATTCTAATGAGTGGTGTAAGAAAGTGGTCTAGTTCTTTTTTTTCACATATCTGTCCAATTTTCACAACACCATTTATGAATAGACTACCTTTATCCCATTGTATGTTCTTGCCTTCTTTGTCAAATATTAATTGACCATAAAAGCGTAGGTTTACTTCTGGGCTCTCTATTGATCTGTATATCGGCTTTTATGCTCGTACCATGCTGTTTTGATGTAGTATAGTTTGATATTAGGTAGCATGATTTCTCCTGCTTTGTTCTTCTTTCTCAAGATTGCTGTGGCTATTCAGATTCTTTTGTGGTTCCATTCAAATTTTTGAAGTATTTGTTCTAGTTCTGTGAAATATGCCATTGGTATCTTGATAGAAATTGTGCTGAATCTATATAGATTGCTTTGGGTAGTATGGATATTTTAATGCTTTAAACTATTCTTGCAGCTAGTTTTTGTTTAAGGACACCAGTACTATTATTTTATATGGCCAATCATTTCTTGGCTTTGAACAACAAATGTGCAGTCAGGTCTGGTGAGGGTACAGTGGGGACAACTTGAGAGTCAGTCACATATGCCAGAGATGTCATTTCATCCTGAACCCCAAGCTCTACATGCTGACATAACATTTTAAGTATCTTTAATTTATGTTATTCTGCCCCCTTTTCCAGAAGACTAACCTCAACCTCCTTCACACATTACAACATTTAAATCAGCGCAACATTCAAAAGCACATACACTCATAAAGGAGAGAAATCTTAAATAGAAAAAGCATTTGCAGCCTGACCTGTGGTGGCGCAGTGGATAAAGCGTCGACCTGGGAACACTGAGGTCGCCAGTTCAAAACCCTGCACTGGTCTGGTCAAGGCACATATGGGAGTTGATGCTTCCAGCTCCTCCTCTTTCTCTCTCTCTCTCTCTCTCTCTCTCTCTCTCTCTCATTCTGTGTCTCCTCTCTAAAATGAATAAAATAAAAATTAAAAAAAAGAAAGAAAAAGCATTTGCCAATGTCTCAGCTTTGGCTCCTCTTGTTGAGTTATGCATTAGGATGCTTTAATGACTCCTCAGGCTTGAATTATTAATAAAAACATGGATGTTATCAAATAGTTTGAAAGTAATTGGCCAATCTGCTCCTTTTATCTTCTGCAGACAAAACTGTTTCCAGAAATACAATACTTAAGAGAGGTATTCTGAAAATTCAGAATAGTCTTTCCTTTTTTTATTTTTCACATTTGATCATCCTCATTACTTTTTTCTCTTTCTTCTTTGCCTCCTCTTCCTTAATTTCCTCCTTTTCAATGATATAGTGATTTCATTACATCAATTAAAATTAAATATAGATTGCCTGACCTGTGGTGGTGCAGTGGGTAAAGCGTCGACCTGGGAACACTGAGGTCGTCAGTTCAAAACCCTGCACTGGTCTGGTCAAGGCACATATGGGAGTTGATGCTTCCAGCTCCTCCCCCCTTTCTCTCTCTCTTTCTCTCTCTCTCTCTCTCTCACTCCGTGTCTCCTCTCTAAAATGAATAAATAAAAAAAAATTAAATATAGATTGAAAATGATGAAATAAATTGCTTAGATTTGCTCAAATATTTAAGGAAGCCAAATTATCTCAGTAGAATGTAAAAATAAAGGAATAAAAAAAATTTTTTTTAATGAGGTACCTGTGATTTTTAATGAGGGAGTAGATTTTTGCATAGAAAGTTTTATTAAGCTACCAAGATCCCAGAACAGTTGACAGAATTTCAAAACTGTCAACAGTATTCCCCCTTAAAGAAAAGTCCCCAAAGCTGTCAAGGACTAATAGGACACAAAACATCATGTTTTGTATCTTTCAGTGTCAGTTGTTTATGTAAAGATCCAGGCCCCAGAATTGAAATATGATTTGTGGCCACAACTTAGTGGGCAAGATAGGACATTTTCTGAACTCCAGATCACAAAAATAGTAAGTACTTATAATTATGTTCACTGACATTAAAAAGTGCTAAATACTTTCAACTGTCCAAACTCTGGCTGTGCCCACTCAATAAATATCCATAGCTGCTAACTTGAATTCTAAGCTCTTTCCACAGCCACGCAATTGCACAAATGTCATAATGTTCTGTTTGATCCTGTTGCTCTCATGAGTTGTTATGCATTGAATTGTGTTCCCCCAAAATTCATATGCTGCCCTAATTGCAAATAGGTCAGAATGTGACCTTTTTGGGAAATAGGGTTGCTCATGTAATTAGTTAAGATGAGGCAATAGTGCAGTAGGGTAGATCCCCAACCCAATATAACTAGTGTCCTTGTAAAATGGGGAAATTTTGACACACACAGAGGCAAAACACCACGTGAAGATGAAGACAGAGATCAGGGTGATACAGCAGAAGCCAAAGACCAATAGCAATGCCCAGCAAACTCCCAGAAGTTAGGAGACATGGAACAGACTCTTATTCACAGCATTCAGAAGGAAGCCACCCTGTCACCTTGATCTCAGAATTCTAGTCCTCCGAACTGTGATACAACAAATTTCTATCATTTGGCTCATCCAATATGTGGTACTTTGTTATGGCAGCCCTAGCAAAATAATATAGTTGTTTAGTAAGAAGGTATATAAAATATGATGTGATATTTATAATGCATAGCATGTATATTTTTTGTTATTATGAGGAGATAAAATCTTCAATCATCCAGCAATTATATCTGAATTGGCAATTCAAAAATTTTTAGAATCACATTTATGTACTCCTTTTGGAGAATAAACTACCCAATGAATAATTTTTATTTTTACATCTGGTTCAAAATCACATCAAATTTTAAGAGTCTATCAATAAGAACCTATGATATAACTTTAAGAATTGATTAAAGTACTGTTGATAGCTATTTAAAATTATGCCACATGATTTGTATCTGAGATAAATGCAGGATTATAGTCAGCTTTTATAAGCCTGAATCTTTTATAACTTTGGGATCTTTATTTAAGAAGAGAAGATAATATTAAAAGTAAAAAATTACATTCTTATAGAATGGGCCCATGTAAGTGATAGGCTCTGAAGCTTAGTCTTGATTAACTTCACCTGAAATGTACAGTTGGCCATAAGACAGTGACAGCGCAACCCAGAGACAATACAGTTAGTTTCACAGAGATGAAGTGCTGCTTATATCAACACAATTTTGCTAGACTATAACTATGAAATATATAAAAGTTGAAACACAAGGGAAAAGACAGACAACAATGCCAAAAGGTTATTACAAGTGTTCTAGACAGATCAATCTAGTCTCAATTTAGTCTAATTTCACATCAGCATTTCTCTATAAGCAACTGCACTGTATATGCAATGAGTAATCAAGATATGTCAATAAGAAACCAAATCAATTAGCTGGTCAGTTTGGCAATCTAATGCAAATAGTAAATCAAAATAGCTATTAAAGTATGAACAACTGTTCAATCACAAAATATCCATATTCCAGTGGAATATCCCATAGATACAGTCTCATATACTGACATCTCTATGTTGTTACATTCCCTTTCCCTCTATATTATTAGTACTAAGCATTTTAGAGTCAGTTCAAGACCCTGTACTATTTCTTGTGTTTATACCTTTGTCCAATCCAGTTTCTCTATTGGGATGTATCTCTCTTTGCCTTACTTTTCTGTGTCCTATATGGTTAAGTTCCAGACCTTAAAATTGTGGACTAAGAATTTCTTACTTCACTTTACATTATTCTGGGATAGCTATGTTCTCAAACCCATAATGGTGATACATAGTCTAAGAAGAGATATAGTCTTAAAAGTCTCCACCTTTCTCTCATGGTTATTTTTCTCACATACAACAGCAGCTCCTACCCCAATATTCCTTTTAAATTTCTACAAACTTCTCCCTGAGTTCTGGATCACTCATATACTCCCCTCTCCCTTCTCTTGATTCGGATAATCAAACAACTGAACAGACAAAGGCAAATCCTTTCCAAGACATTAATGGAGGGAAGAAAAGAAAATCACCATTAGCTCAGGTAGAGGGAAAAGACTGGAAACACTCTATGTTCATAACATGTGATCCTTTTCTTTTCAAAACTCAGATACTCTCAGAGACTCCAGGAAAACCACCCTAATGACACACTGCCACCTCTGTCAATCTTAATTGCTTACATTTCTGCAAAAGAGTGAGGACCATTTGAGATTCAAATTTACAGGCAAACAAAGAATGTCCCCTATAAACTCATATTTGGGATGAGACGAGCAATACAAAAAAGTAGTTGCTGGCTCCACTGTTTCTTGGAACAATGATCTTGTTACGATAAAGGAAGAGTCACATGATTTCCTCATGTTGCATATGTGAAATAATTAGAAAGAAAAATGACTTTTCAAAATTCTACACTCTTTAGTCAAATGTGTGAGGTGACCAGAATGTCACTTTCAATCAGTCACAGTCCTTACTCCCCAAAAGCAATAGCCTCTGAGCAAAAACGTTCTTACTCATGAAATGGATCTGCTCGAAGAACGCAAAGACCTTGATCATTAAGAGCCTGAACTTTCAGCTTCTCGGCTTCTAGCTGAAGGGGTGTATAACTCTCCTTTTCCAAGTCTGTTTCTCCTAAAAGAACTATTTTCTTCTCTGACCAAAAAGAATCCTTGGAGGAATATCACCGTATTTTTTGCCCACCTGAATATACTTCACAGTCTGATATAGCACTAAATTAGCAAACTGATCAATGATTCTCAAAAAGTCTATAAGTGTCCTTCCATCTCCAAGCAGGACCAAGTGCTTTTCCCAGACTTCATGAGACGGAGATGAGCAACTCACTGCTGGTGTCCTAGAAGAGGCTGCAGTGTGGGGCATCTACTTCACTCTGGCCTGAGTGAAGGCAGCAGCATACAGGAGGAGAGCCTCCCTTTCCTCCTACCATAGTCACAGGTAGTTCCTGACACCACAGGACCAGGACAGGAATTTGGACTGGGATGAGCACTTCTGCCTGGGCTTTCAGCTGCGGGGCCTGCTGAGTAGGGTGAACTGCTTAAATGAGAGGTTCTATATTCTTAATGCCTAGCACAGTAATGAGCACACAATACATCCTCAGGTAATGTTTGAAAGAAAGTAAAATAGCTTCATAGGTTATTCCCAATGTGTTCCTTTTGATCATAATTATTTAGAACCTACATGATTATTGTAAATGTGTTATGCTAACTTTTAGAGTGACTGGCATAAAGTACTTGCTCAATAAATGTTTATTGATTGCAAAGAGAAATTTACAAGATATGAGCTTGTGAATAATTAGCCTTTGAAAATAGACTTTAAGGTCCTAAGTAGAATTCACTGGATATTTCTGAATATAGAAGGTACCCCACATGGAGTTCTAAATTAATTATATAATTAGGCAAAATTTTCTTTTGGCAATTGTAAGGGTCACATAGAAAATGACTTAACCTCCCTTCACTTTTTCCCACAAAAATATAGGAGGGACATTTAGCTCTCTCTTACATATATTTACGGCAATATGTCATAAAGCATTCCAAACAAATAAAAATTATATCAATGCAGGAGATTGCCATTTTCACCATGTTTCCCTTCACATTTGACAGCTCTACTCCTTGGATGCTGCCAAATAAAGACTATATTTGCACTACAAAAACAAGAGTGAGGAAGATCACGGCAAGCAGAGGGAAGAACAAGGCAAAGGCTGTGAAACAGGAGGAACTTGGAAAGTTTGGAGAAGAGAGGAGATACCTGGGTACTTCTTAGACAGCAGTAAGTGTTTGGTGGACGAGGGTAAATCTGTGTAGGGTCTTTTAGACTACAATCAGAGGTTTCATTTTACCCTACACCAGTGGTTCTTAACCTGGGTTCTATCGAACCCTAGGGGTTCAATGAGTCGGTCTCAGGGGTTCGGAGAAGCCTCTGCTGCGGAGGCCAGAATAAAGTAATACCGTAATTTGTTGTGAGTTCATGCAATTTGTTGGTTTTGTTCTTTGAGCAAGGTGATGTTCATGCATGGCTCATTTTGTGCACCAGTAATAAAACATACACCTATGTCTTGAATTTGGAAAACAAAATCGTATTTTATTTATCACTAAAGAAGGGTTCGGTGAATGCGCACATGAAACTGGTGGGGTCAGTACCTCAAAAATGGTTAAGACCACTGCCCTACACTGTCACGGGATGTCACTGAAGGTTCAGCAGGGTGTGAGTCATCAGGTAGAGCCTACAGTGAGATTAGATTTTTTGGGAAATACTGAATTAGACCCATGAATTGGGACTGTGCTAAGATGATTTGGAAAGGTCCAGTACAATTGGGACTACCATCTTCCCTCATTCCTATTCATTTTTGTTTACATCTCTTACTTCCACTTTTAATTCACACCCTTCCAAACACACACATCGATATAACAGAACTGAGGAAATGAAAATGTACATGTATGAATTCTGATTTGGAGTCCCATGACAGCATTTTACCAGCAACATACACAGATAGACTAATTTGTGTATTTATCAAATCTACAGCCAGATATGTGGGAATAGCAGAGTTAAGCAAGCAATGATTATATACTGCGTACGGAAATGAAGTGATAAAAAATCCCCTAATTTTTGTGAGCAGTGTACTTCCACACTGAAACATACTGAAACACTGAACACACTGAAATGAGCTACTAGGCATATAGCCAATCATAGCAAGGAAGTGAACAGCAAAACCACTAGACAACCAATTACAGGAAGGCAGTTCTTTATCACAGAATAAAAGAACTTTGAGCTCCCATGGTCTGTTACCACTGTCTCCTACGTGGTTCATGCCACCTCTCTGCCCTTTCCACATCTGGCTGGGAGCTCTGGGCTCTCCCAGAGAGCCCTTGAACTAGATTTTATCCATAGGTTTGGCACATAAAAGGAAAGGCCACCCTCCATGAGTTTAAAGTATTGTAAACTTTTGTTCCTGCTTCAAAAGGACTATGTGTGGTGTATATATTAATAGGAAAGTTAATTCAAGATATAGACATACATATTGATTAATACAGTTGATAGTACTTTTGTAATGTTGAATAATCCTGTAAGTAATTTGGAAAGGGAACCTCTGGG
The DNA here is from genome assembly GCA_037038555.1 of Rhynchonycteris naso. Lineage (NCBI taxonomy): Eukaryota > Metazoa > Chordata > Mammalia > Chiroptera > Emballonuridae > Rhynchonycteris > Rhynchonycteris naso. The sequence continues at coordinate 67,596,679 of CM072997.1, forward strand.
TAGTATCCACATGCCACCTGAAGCCAGTTCACTGTGGGTGTGAAGACACCCTATAGTTTTGATAGTAATTTACCCAAACTATGTATCAGCTAGATTTCCCCAAAGCTCAGTTTCTGACATGGGCTGCCAAAATCTCAGTTTCTACATCTGCTCTCTTATGTCTCAAACTCTAAACCCATCTTTCAATTTAAATGGGAGTAATTTAGAAGATAGAGTTTGGTATATTAATTTTTTCCCTCTCAACTAACTTTGAAAGGATATAACTATTTCACTATGAAAGAATAATTTATAAATAGGAATGTATCTTCCCACCAAGTCTTAGTTCTATTTATGTGGCATAAATAAACCAAATGTCAATTTTATTTTAGAAATGCACATATATTTAATATGTGCTAATTAATTAGCAGGTACTGTTCAGAATAACAGTTCCCAAAGATTCTTTTATTTATTTATTTATTTTTATTAATTTTAATGGGGTGATATTGACAAATCAAGGTACATATGTTCAGAGAAAATATGCCCAGGTTAATTTCACATTTGATTATATAGCATACCCATCACCCAAAGTCAAATCGTCCTCCATCACCTTCTATCTGGTTTTATTTGTGCCCCTCCCCTTCCGCTAACCCTCCCTCACTTCCTCCTCCCCCAGGGTGGCGAGTACACTCTTGTCCATGTCTCTGAGTCTCATTTTTATGTCCCACCTATGTATGAAATCATGCAGTTCTCAGTTTTCTTCTGTTTTACTTATTTCACTACGTATAATGTTATCAAAGTCCATCCATTTTGTTGTAAATGATCCGATGTCATCATTTTATGGCTGAGCAGTATTCCATGGTATAATGTACCAAAGCTTTTTAATCCACTTGTCCCCTGATGGACACTTGGTCTGTTTCCAGATCTTTGCTATTGTGAACAATGCTGCCACAAACATGGGGGCGCATTTCTTCTTTTCGAAAAGTGCTATGGTGTTCGTAGGGTATATTCCTATAAGTGGGATAGCTGGGTCAAAAGGCAGTTCCATTTTTAATTTTTTGAGAAATCTCCATACTGTTTTCCACAGTGGCTGCACCAGTCTGCATTCTCACCAGCAGTGCAGGAGGGTTCCCTTTTCTCCACATCCTCGCCAGCACTTATCTGTGTTGTTTTGCTGATGAGCGCCATTCTGACTGGTGTGAGGTGATATCTCATTGTGCTTTTAATTTGCATTTCTCTAATGATTAGTGATGTTGAGCATTTTTTCATATGCCTATTGGCCATCTGTATGTCCTCTTTGGAGAAATTTCTATTCATTTCTTTTGTGCATTTTTTGATTGGATTGTTTGTCTTCAGGTGTTGAGTTTTATAAGTTCTTTATAAATTTTGGTTATTAACCCCTTATCAGATGTATTGTCAAATATGTTCTGCCATTGTGTAGTTTGTCTTTTTATTCTGTTCTTATTGTCTTTAGCTGTGCAAAAACTTTTTAGTTTAATATAGTCCATTTGTTTATCCTGCCTTTTATTTCATTAGCCTGTGAAGATAAATTGGCAAATAAATTGCTTCAACAGATGTTGGAGAGCTTACTGCCTATGTTTTCTTATAAGATGCTTATGGTTTCATGGCTTACATTTAAGTCTTTTATCCATTTTGAGTTTGTTTTTGGTGAATGGTGTAAGTTGATGGTTTAGTTCCATTTTTTTGCAGGTAGATGTCCAATTTTCCCAAAACCATTTGTTAAAGAGGCTGTCTTTACTCCAATGTATGCTTTCCTCCTTTGTCAAATATCAGTTGTCCATAAAGGTGTGGGTTTATTTCTGTGGTCTCTGTTCTGTTCCATTGGTCTATGTGCCTGCTCTTATGCCAGTACCAGGCTGTCTTGAGTACAATGGCCTTGTAGTAAACCTTGATATCCGGAAGAGTGATACCTCTTGCTTTATTTTTTCTTTTTAAGATTGCTGAGGCTATTCGTGTTCTTTTTTGGTTCCATATACATTTTTGGAATATGAGTTCTATATCTTTGAAGTATGTCATTGGTATTTTAATTGGTATTGCATTGAATTTTTAAATTGCTTTGGGTAATATAGACATTTTAATGATGTTTATTCTTCCTAGCCATGAGCACGGTATATGCTTCCACTTGTTTGTATCTTCCTTGATTTCTTTTATCAATGTTTTATAATTTTCTGAGTACAAGTCCTTAACCTCCTTGGTTAAATTTACTCCTAGGTACTTTATCTTTTTGGTTGCAATAGTGAAGGAGATTGTTTCTTTAATTTCTTTTGCTGACAGTTCATTGTTGGTATATAAAAATGCCTCTGATATCTGAGTATTAATTTTATATCCTGCCACCTTGCTGAACTCATTTTTCAGGTTTTATGACTGAGACTTTAGAGTTTTCTATATACAATATCATATCATCTGCAAATAATGACAGTTTTACTTCTTCTTTTCCAATTTTGATGCCTTTTCTTTCTTCTTCTTGTCTGATTTCTGTGGCTAAGACTTCCAGAACTATGTTGAATAAGAGTGGTGAAAGGGGGCAACCCTACCTGGATCTTGATCTTAAGGGGATTGCTTTTAAATTTTTTATTTTTCTTTTATTCATTTTAGAGAGGAGACACAGAGTGAGAGAAAGAGAGAGAGAGAGTGTGTGAGAGAGAGAGAGAAAGAGAGAAAGGGGAAAGGAGCTGGAAGCATCAACTCCCATATGTGCCGTGACCAGAGCAGTGCAGGGTTTTGAACCGGCGACCTCAGTGTTCCCAGGTCGAAGCTTTTTCCACTGCGCCACCACAGGTTAGGCCAAGGGGATTGCTTTTAATTATTGCCCATTGAGTATGATGTTTGCAGTGGGTTTGTCATAGATGGCCTTTATCATGTTAAGGTATGTTCCCTGTATTCCCACTTTACTGAGAGTTTTGATCATGAATGGGTGCTGGATTTTATTAAATGCTTTTTCTGCATCTATTGAAATTATCATGTGATTTTTGTCCTTCCTTTTGTTTATGTAATGAATCACATTGATTGATTTACAAATAATGAACTAGCCTTGCCTCTCCAGAATAAATCCCACTTGATCATGGTGTATGATTTTTTCCATATATTGCTGGATCTGATAGGCTAATATTTTGTTGAGAATTTTGGCATCTAAATTCATCAGGGATATTGGCCTATAATTTTCTTTCTTTGTGTTGTCTTTGCCCGGTTTCTGGATCAGAATTATGTTCGCCTCAAATAAGGAGTTTGGAAGTCTTCCTTCCTCTTGAATTTTTTGAAATAGCTTGAGGAGGATGGGAGTTAGTTCTTCTTTGAATTTTTGGTAGAATTCACTTGTGAAGCAATTAGTCCCAGGACTTTTTTTTGTTGGGAGTTTTTTGATAACTGTTTAGATCTCATTTGTTGTAATTGGTCTGTGTAGGTGTTCTGATTCTTCCAGATTAATTTTTGGAAGATTATATGATACAAGGAATTTGTCCATTTCACCTAGATTGTCTAATTTTTGGCATAGAGTTCTTCATAGTATTTTCTTACAATCTTTTGTATTTCTGTTGTGTCAGTTGTTATTTCTCCACTCTCATTTCTAATTTTATTTATTTGAGTCCTCTCTTTTTTTATTGGTGAGTCTAGTTATAGGTACATCGATCTTGTTTACCTTTTCAAAGAACCAGCTCCTGGTTTCATTGATCCTATGTATTGTTTCCTTAGCCTTTATGTCATTTATTTCCACTATGATTTTTATTATTTCCTTCCTTCTACTAGTCCTGGGCTTTATTTGCCGTTGTTTTTCTAGTTATTTTAAAGATTTTATTTTATTTTATTCATTTTAGAGAGGAGACAGAGTGAGAGAGAGAGAGAAAGAGAGAGAGAAAGGGGGAGGAGCTGGAAGCATCAACTCCCATATGTGCCTTGACCAGACCAGTGCAGGGTTTTGAACTGGCGACCTCAGTGTTCCCAGGTCGACGCTTTATCCACTGCACCACCACAGGTCAGGCTCTAGTTATTTTAGATGCAAGGTCAAGTTGCTTATTTGAGCTTTTTCTAGCTTCTCATGGTATGCCTGAAGTGCTATGAACTTCCCTCTCAGTACTGCTTTTGATGTGTCCCATAAATTTTGAGTTGATGTATGCTCATTATCATTGGTTCTAAAAACTTTTTTATTTCTTTTTTGATCTCATTGTTAATCTATTCGTTATTCAATAACATGCTATTTAGTTTCCAAGTGTTGAGTATTTTTCAGTTTTTCTTTTGTGGTTAATTTCTAGTTTCATGGCATTGTGATCAGAGAAAATGCTTGATATGATTTCAATCTTCTTAAATTTGTTGAGACCTTTTTTGTAATCTAACATGTGGTCTATCCTAGAGAATGTACCATGAGTGCTTGAAAAGAATGTATATTCTACTGCTTTAGGGTGAAAAGTTCTGAAGATATCTATTAAATCGGGTTGATCTAGTGTATCCTTTAAGTCTGCTGTTTCTTTGTTAATTTTCTTTCTTGAGGATCTATCCAGTGATGTTAGTGGGGTATTGAAATCCCCTGCTATTTATAGTATTGCTGTTAATCTCGCCTTTTATATCTATCAAATTCTGCTTTATGTATGTCGGGGCTCCTATGTTTGGTGCGTAGATATTTATAATTGTTATATATTCCTGTTGAATTGTTCCCTTTATCATTAGGTAGTGTCCTTCTTTATTGCTTACTACAGCCTTTGTTTTAAAGTCCATTTTGTCAGATATAAGTATTGCTACCCTGACTATTTTTCATTTCCATTTGCATGAAATATTTTTTTCCATCCTTTTACCTTCAGTCTATGTGCATCTTTTGTTTTAAGGTGTATCTCTTGTAGACAGCATATGTATAGGTCCTGTTTTTTTATACATGCAGCTAGCCTATGTCTTTTGATTGGATCATTTAATCCATTTACATTTAAGGTTATTATTGATATGTAGTTGTTTATTACTATTTTATTTTTTAAAGCTGTTTTCTTCTTTTGCTATATACTTCCCCCCTTTGAATTGTTCAAAAGAGGCCACTTATCATCTCTTGCAGAATTGGTTTGGTTTTAATGAATTCCTTGAGGTTTGTTTGTCTGGGAAGCTCTTTATTTCTCCTTCAATTTTAAATGTTAGCCTTGGTGGATAAAGTAGTCTTGGTTGTAGGTTCTTGATCTGCATTACTTTGAATATATCTTGTCATTCCCTTCTGGCCTCAAGTGTTTCTGTTGAGAAGTTGGATGTCATCCCTATGGGGGCTCCTTTGTAGGTGATATCCTTTTTCCTCTAACAGGTTTTAAAATTTTTTCTTTATCCCTTTGCTTTGGTATTTTACCTATGATGTGTCTTGGTGTAGATTTCTTTGGGTTTCTCTTTAATGGAGTTCTTTGTGCTTTTTCAACGTGTGAAATGTTTTCCAGTCTTAATTTAGGGAAGTTTTCAGCTATGATTTGATTAAACAAAGTTTCTATCCCTTGTTCTTTCTCTTCTTCTTCAGGAACCCCTATGATGTGGATGTTATTTCTCTTCATGTTGTCACAGAGATCCCTTAGAGTTTCCTCAGATTTTTTTAGTCTCTTTTTTTTCTGCTCTACTTCTGTGCCTTTGTTTATTTTGTCCTCTAACTCACTGATTCGATCTTCAGCTTGACCCATCCTGCTTTTAATTCCTTCCATTGTGGTCTTCAGTTCTGATACTGTATTTGTCATTTCTGTCTGATTCATTTTTATTATTTCATTTTCATTTTTTATACTTGCTATCTCTTTATTTAGGTGTTCATGATGACTATCCATTGTTGCTCTTAGCTTTTGAACATCCTAATTATCATTATTTTAAACTCTGCATTGGGTAGTTTGGTTATATCTGATTCATTCAGGTCCTTCCCTGGGGATTTCTCTTGATTCATTTGGGTTATATTTCTCTGCCTGCCCATTTTATCTGTGTGCAAGAAGGGTTTGGCTACTAGGGTCCAATGGGTCTTTCCTCTGTGTACTCTAGGTGTGGTCTGTCTGCAGGCCTGCTACCACCTCTGCTGCTGCCTAGGGCGGTTTGGTATGGGTGTTGCCAGCACTGGCCACTATGGTTGTTGCTGCGGTTTCCTCCTCGCCTCCATGGGAAGGGCTGTGTTTTTGTGCCAGGCTCTATAAGCCTCAGTCAGTCTTGGCCTTCACCCCTCTCCCACAAGTGGGATTGCACACCACACTCGGGCCACAAGCCTGGGCACCAAGGCCAAGGGTGAGCACTTTTGCTCAGCTGCAGGTCCCTGTCAGCCAGTTCCTCTGACGGGGAGGGGCTGCTGATGCACGCTCAACTGCAAGCCAGCTTCTGCCTCGGCCCTGCCAACCTCGGCTCCTCAACTAAGCTGCTGGTGTGTGCTCAACTGTGAGCCCGTGCTTCTGCCCCACCTCCACAGGCTATGCTGGTTCTTGCAGGGCTTCAAGCCTCGAAGGCCAGGTGAGGCTGCTTGCCTGTTTGCACGTGCCTCGCGACGGATCTTTGCCCATTCCAGGTTCCCGCTTTTCCACCACAAGTGGGGTCTCAGGTGGGTTTGCAGCCGCTGGACCACTTTTGCGAGTCCCCTTCGCCCCCGCTGGGCTAGACTGAGCTCACGCCAGCTGGTTCGGTCTCTGCCCCTGCTGATGGAACCGCGCTTCCATGTCCCACCTCTGCACGCCCTCCAGCAAGCCCTCAGCAGTGTGGGTGAGGGCACTGCTGCTCAGACCCTAACACTCCATACTGTAGGCCTGAAATCTCCTTTGTTCTAAGCAACTGTGCTCTAATTGCCACAGGGGAGCCTGTTTGGCTGGTGTCCTGCTTCCTCTTGCTGGTTCTAGGGGAAATATTCTTTCAGATTTGTGGAGTAACTCAGCCCAGGGTTAGGGTGGCTGTCCCTCAAAGCTTTTCTCCCTGTGCCTTCCAGACCACACTCTCTTCCCACTGCTCTGGTCCTCTCCTCTCTCCCTGTCTCCTGGAGTCCTGAGTGAGTGGTTGTAAGAGAGGTATTCTGTGCCATACCTTTAAGAAGAATCCTGGGTCTGAGATAACTGTCCCTTTCTCACAAACAATATCCTAACCTGTTTCACAGCTAAATACTATCCATATGCCTCTTCCAGGCTCTGGGGCTATAGAATTGAGCTTTGTTCCTGGGACTTAGGTCCCTACCATTTGCTAGCCTGTCTTTCCACCACACAAGTCTCTCTGGGCTGCCTTTCGCTCCGGGGAGCTGGGCAGCCCTTTCCTGTTTTCACTTTTCCTACCAGTTTCAATTTGGCTTCTTCAGTGTTCCCTGGTTGAAGAGTCCTCTCAGTCCAGTTCAATGTTGGTTTATCCAGATGATGGTTCTTAAAATCCAGTTATAATCCACTTTGGTTCTGGGAGTTGGAAGTTGGTACGTCTGCCTACTCCATCGCCATCTTGCCCTCTCCCCAAAGATTCTTTTTAGGAAAGAAACCTAAACAAGAAAGGGTGTCTTCATTTTGTTTAGCCAGCATTCTGCTTAGCTATTTTTAGCTGATTCTTCTTCCCTTTCCCCATTGGTCAGGATCAAGGAGCTGAATGTATATTATAATAAATCTCTTCAGTAAACCTGCTCTTTCCTACCAGTATAAAGGATAACAAAATATCAAGTTGCCCAAAGCCACAAAGTGTTTTTCTATGTAAAATAATGAATCCTTAGGACACAGGCTCTGAATGCTCCTTCACAATAGATATACAAAATTGATCAATCTGCATAGAAAAGTAGGTACCTATTTTTATTTTATTTTTTTAAGTGAGAGGAGGGGAGATATAGAGACAGACTCCTGCATGTACCCTAACCAGGATTCACCTGGCGACCCCTTTCAGTGGCCAATGCTCTGCCCATTTGAGGCTGATGCTGGCAAACAAACTATATTTAGTGCCTGAGGAGTCATCCTCAGTGCCAGAGGCCAATGCCATGGCTTCAGGAGGGGGAAGAGAGAGGGATGAGAGAGAGAGAGAAAAAGAAAGAGACAGAGAGAGAGAGTGAGGAGGAGGAGAGGGGAGGAGAGGAGAAACAGATGGCCACTTCTCTTGTGTGACCTGACTGGGAACTGAACCCAGGACTTACACACACCAGTTCAACACTCTACCACTGAGCCACTGGCCAGGAATGGTACTTATTTTATTTTTAATTTTACTTTTCCTCAGTGTCTTCCACAATTCTTTAAATAGTGAATATAATCTTAAGCATCACTGAAGTCTTCAACATGTGTGGAATGGATCATGATAATGTGCAGTCAGTATGGAGGTGGTGGGCTATAGAGCTTATGGGGCATGGGCAACCTCAACTCATAGAGCTCCAATTACTCCCTTGCTTCTTCTGCTTCCAACAATTTAGATATCAGTGGTTTTTAAAAAAGAAAACAGAATACTTAATAGCTATTATAGTTATAGTTATTGAAATAATCTGACATCACTATAGAGTCTTAAAAATCCAAATATTTGCAACATTCCAAAAACTGCATTAGATTATAAATAGATCTATATATTATTTAAAATTTAAAGAGAGGATGGTGAGACTAAAATGTACTTCATAATAAAAGGAAAAAAGAATATATACTAAGTGCTACTTCTACTTAATTTTTAATTACTAGAACTCAGAAAAATGAGTAATAGGCCTGTACTTGGGGATGACAATGCCAGTGACTTTTAGGAAGCTTCTTGGAATTATGGAATTCATGGTATCAAATAAACAATAAACTCCCTTTGGGATACAATGAGATGAAGTGGAAAGACGATGGGTTTGGTGAGAGGTACTACTTGAGCCCTTAGTCCTAGAACTCATGACTGTCCATCAAGATTATAGATCAGAAGAAATTTACTGTGATAGGAGTTCATTTTTGAAAATGGACAAAAGAGCACTCAGAATAAAATAAAAATTCTACTCTTGAGAATCAATGCTATAGGAAGACAGTTTTTTGTTGCAAATCCTATAGAAATAATTTTATATAATTTGCTACTTATTTGCATAAGTTTCAGAATAAGGCTAGTCACTTTTCAGTGCTAACAATAGTTTTTCTTACCTACCATAAATATTTAATGATCATATATATTAATTAAAATCATGTGTTGATATCTAAACAAATGGATGATAATTAGAAACTGCTCTCTAGTATAGCTTCATATTGCTAGAAAGATAACTATGGTTTGTCAGTATGTTATCAAAGTCTCTTTATAGACAATATTTTTAAGTTTTTTACTTTATTTTAAAATAATTGCAAGTGTCTGTTAGGTCACATTTTAAGTATTATTAATAGCTATTTAAGATGCATTTTATTAAGATTCAGAATAGATTCTTATTTTGTACACATTTGTTCACATGTACTGCAAAATGCTTTAGTATATGCATCCATGTACTATTTACTAGTTTGTACAGACTTGGTGTAAGTGTAAAAAAACTACTTGATTCTAAATGTGAAATCTTAAAATTCCATAGTTCATTTTTTGTTTTTCCACAATATTATTTAATAAATATATTCTATATGTAATACATGCATAACAAATACATTCTATATATAAATGCATATTAAATATATGCTAAAATATATTAAATAAATATTTAAGAACTATGCTAACTGTTTTAAAAGCATTAATTTAAGCCCCCTAGCAATCTCCTAAAATAGATGTCACCCCATTTCACAGATGAGAAACTGAAGCACCCAGGTTTTAGTTACCCAAAGTTAGTTAAACAGCAAGTGGTAGGGCAGAGCTTTTACTCTTTGACAGGATAGCTCCAGAGTCCACAATTTTAACACTGACACCATGTTTCTCAGTATACCACTAAGTCGTTTATCTTCTAAATTTGACTTCTATAATTCTCTTGGCTGTAGAATGACTGTTTCAGACTATTACAGAAATAGCAGTGCCTTCTGTATCTTTCCAAATCAATCTTTATCTCTTTCTTCCAAACAGGTAATTGTACTGACTTCTAACATTGGAGATTAGTTTAACTGTTTTTTAACTGTATATATGGATCTATCAAATCTACCTACCTATTATCTATGTCTTTGTATCTGTGCTTGCAGCAGTACCAACTTCATTTTTATTTCTATTTCAAAGCATTTCTTTTCCAATATGTGAACATACTACATTAAAAATAATCCCATGTGCATAAAAATAATCCCTACCTACTACTAATGAATATTTAGTTTATTTCCAAATATATTCGATATAACAATTAATGTTGCTATGCACTGTATTAGTTTTCTAGTGTCCAAAACTGGATGGCTTGAAACAGAAATTATTTATCACACAGTTCTGAAGGCTGTAAATAGTGTCATGCTCTTCTGAAACTCCTAGGGGAATCCTTCCTTCTTTCTTCCCCCCATCTGGTGGTTTGTGGGCAATCTTTGGCACTCCGTGACCTGTAGATGCATCACTCATTCCAGTCACATGGCTATATTTGTCCCTGTGTGTATTCATGTCATCTCCCTTCTCCCTGTCTGTCTCTGTGTCTAGATTTCCTCTTTCTATAAGAATATCAGTCATATGGGATTGGGCCGACTGATATGACTTTAACTTGATTACCAGTGCAAAAAACCCTGTTTGCAAATAAAGTCACATTCTGAGGCACTAGGAGGTTAGGATTTCAATTTTTTTATGAGACACAATTCAACCCATAACAAAATTCTTGTATATGTCTCATGTCTTTTTGTCTATCATCTATCTTTCTTTGGTGGCTATCTTTTCAAATTCATTGCTGTGTTACTTAGAAATACATTTTTTCTTTTTTGTCATGTTGACATTAGGTTCAGAGATCTTGCTAAATTCACTTATTAATCTCTAATTTTTCTGTAATATTTTTTGTCCTGTCTTCATATACTGCCACGTCGTCTTTTTTCCTACACCTTTGATACTTGTTTCTTTTCATTTTATTCACCGGGTAAGTCATCCAGTACAATAGTAAATAGAAGAGACTATAATGGTTTTTGTTCTTGGGAAATAAGTTTGAGCATTTCATCATTACATACAATGTCAGAAATACCTTGTCAGATTGGGTCAATCTTTCCTACTACTAGTTTAGGAGTTTTATTTAGTTATGAAAAAAACGTAGACTTTTATCATTTATTTCTTTATTTATTAAGATGGGCATCTCATTTCTTTGATTTTGCAAATATAACATGTTATAATGATTTAAATTTTGAATCTTGCATCTTTGAAATAAACTCAACTAGATCATTATTCATTATACTGTCTATATATCATGGAATTGGGTTTGCTAATAATTTGGGTAAGATTTTTGCATTTATGTAATGAGAAATATTCTGTTACGATCTTTTCTTGTCATGTCCCTGTCATATTTTGACTAGATTACATTTAAAAAGCCATTTTAAAGTCTGGTTATAAAATAATTCATATTGAAATTATTTATCATAAAATAATTTTCAATGACTTTATAGTCTTTTAGATTGCAAAATTTAATCACCTATAGAATTTTATAAAGATTGACAGCATCCCAGAAAGTTATGCTCTTTCACAATTTCATGGCCCTTGAGTCTCCAACTGAACAATAAATGGCATCACTATCTGTTCTCTCTACCTACTTACTATGCTTTATATATCTTCTAAGCACTTACCTTCAAATATCATTCTTTGTATATTTGATTGTATGTTTATTGTCTGTTTTCCTCCCCTGAAATATAGCTGCATGAGGTAGGGTCTCTGGTTTGCTCCAATGCTTTAAACAGTATTTGGCACAGACTAAAAACTTAATCAATGTTTCTTGAATGAATGAATACATTAATCTTATATTATATACTCTAGCTTGTCTATGTATATGTATAGTGTATCAAGCTTATAAAGTGTATGCTGAATTAATTTGCTTGTTTTTTTCTAGTTGTGGAAAACAAGTATTTTTGACAAACAAAATACAGATTCTACCCCAAATGGCATTTTGAGTTAACAGGCAGCTCATGAATCTCATTATCTTTTCAATGGAGTGGCCTTCTGCCCCCATCCTCTACCAGGAACACAACCCTGTCAGTCACATGTCATTGCATCAAAACTTGAGCTGACAGAACAAAACAAAGAATCATCAGTCAACAGTTTATAGCATGGGGTTTACAAATATGTATAAATAAGAATTCAAATAAATGAAGCAGTCTTCTTTGGAGAATCTTAAAGTGACACTTTTGTTCCTTACTCTTTGTTCTACTAAGTAGTATCATAACTCAGCGTGGTTGCTGAGGAATCTATATAAGCCCTCATAAGCAATGCTTGGAGAAGGCCCTCCATTAAGTAATGGCCAAGGGAGTACCTGGGTTTCACTGTTTTTCTGTTTTACTTTGGCCATGAGGACAAAGAACATTATAGATTAGCTCAGATAAAGATGCGTGACTTTAATGAGGCCCTGAGTAGGTCAGTTGCCTTGGCTCTTTTCATTGCTAAGCACACTTCCGTTTCCTTCAACTCTGCCTTCTTATCTCTGGAATGGGAATGTCTCCTATCTTCATTGCTATTAGACTGACTAAAGGAAGCACAGATGAGTTTGCTTCCATCCAAAGGTCTATTGCTACAGTACAGTTGTGTCAATTTTACATATGAAGGAACATGATAGCAGTTAACAATTATACAACTTACTGAGAGCAAGTTAAAAGCTTTTTTAGAAAATAATTTCAAAACCATCCTGCTTAAAATATTCATAAATAGCATATATCTTTCTTTTCTCTATTTTTTTTATTGTTTATTTTTCTGAAGTGAGAAGCAGGGAGGCAGAAAGACTCCTGCATGCACCAGACTGAGATCCACCCGGCTTGCCCACTAGGGGGCAATGATTTGCCCATCTGGGTTGTTGCCTCATTGCAACTGGAGCCATTCTAGCACCTGAGATGGAAGCCATGGAGCCATCCTCAGTGCCTGGGTCAACTTTGCTCCACTGGAGCCTTGGCTGCAGGAGGGGAAGAAAGAGATAGAAGGGAAGAAGAAGGGGAAGGGTGGAGAAGCATATGGGTGTTTCTCCTGTGTGCCCTGGCCAGGAATTGAACCTGGGACTTCCATATGCCAGGCCAATGATCTACCACTGAGCCAGCCAGTCAGGGCTAGTATGTATCTTTCTTAATATATTTAGAATACAATCATATTTCATTATCAAATTTATTGCTTCCTTTTTTGATATCTTACCATCTTTTTTCCCTGAAAAGAAAAAAAACTCTATAGCTCCCTGGTCATATTAATAAAACTGGGCCATATATAACATTTCCTTGAGAAATGCACTAAAATATTTCAGTCAGACTATAAGAGATGGAGTTGCATTTATAGGAAGGTGAGGCTTTCTGAAGACAGTAAGCAGAGTTGTGATTGGGAGCAATGTGTTTTCCTGCCTTGAATTAAAACTTGTGACTGATTTAGGAAAGCATATGACTTCTGCAGGCAATGTCACTGAGCTTTTCTTTCACAAAAGTCACTGAGAAATGCCCATGAAGATGGGAAGGAAGAACCTTATGAAAGGAGGAAAAAAGAAATTCAGTCACATCTTCATTACATTGTCCATTTTCTCCTTCTGTGATATGAAGTTACTTTTTAATCACTTGGCATTATTCTGTTTTACAGTCAAGCTAAAATCATAGACAATTTTTTTAAAGTGAGAAGAAGAGAGAGAGACTCTTGAATGCACCCTGACTGGAATTCACTTGGCAACCCTGTCTGGGGCTGATGCTCAAATTAATCAAGCTATTCTCAGTGCCTGAGACCTATACTGTAATCCTCAGTGCTGGGGCCACACTTGAACCATTTAAGCCACTGGCTGCAGGAGGAAAGAGGAAGAGAAAGGAGAAAGGAAGAGAAGGGGGAGAGGGAGGGAGAGAGAAGCAGATGGTTGCTTCTCTTGTGTGCTTTGACTGGGGATTGAACAAGGGACATTCTGCATGTGGAGCTGATGTCCAGGGCAGACACTATTTTAGATAATTAAAAATAATGTATATTTGCTTTCTGGAATTCTTTTAAAAATAAATTTGAATATACATATCTCTGATCTAGTCATGAATAAACATTTTAAGCTATATCAGAAATACACACTCAAACAAGTTCAGTGAATGAATTATTTTCTCTTTCTTAATATTTAAATGTTTCTTAAATACTTTCTTCTTCACATTCTAGAATAGAAAGAAAATCTTTGATTTATATGAAGGACTAAAATAGAATGGTTGGCAGCAGTTACCTCGAAAATAAAGTGGGAATGCCTCATCTGGAAAAACAAGTTATCTATTTTTCTATCAATCTGCCTGCCTATGCTTAAAAGAGTCTCCCTCTTAAGAACCATTTGGATATTTTAAAATAGTATGTTACTTATGTTGACACATAAAGAATTGAGCAGAATGGACCTCAATGCCAATACAAATTTGAAAAACGTTCTTGTGATCAATTATGCTCTGAATAATACATGAATGAAAAGCAAAGTGTTGAGTTTATAACACTGCAACTCCCATTTATTGCCCTTGGCTCTTTATATCTATTAGATCATCTATTTCCCGTAATGACACTTTGAGTCAATATTTCCATTCATAAACATGTCAGAGATTTGGAGGTAGAGTTTAAGGAAAATTAGGTAACTTTAAGGTCACTAAATTGATAATCAGGAAAGTTGAGTTTATAATTTAAGATTATCTGACTTCAACAATCCCAACTCACAGCCATTATCCTGCATTGCCCTACTCTACTTTATACTGGGTGAAGTCTGATTCTATTATACAGGTAAGAGTTGTCCACCATTAGCATTCAAAATACTTTCCTCCTTGATATAGAGTAAATTATATTTTTCTTCTTTTTTTTAAATTTTTTTATTTATTTTTTATTTTTCTTCTTAATTAGAATGTCACTGAACTTTCCAACAGCCAACAACAAAAACATCTGACACAGGAAATATAATTTTAACTTCTTACAAGGAAAAGAAGCCCATTTAAACTAGTATAAATTTTCTTCTTGTCTAAAAAGCAGAATGATTACTTCATTGAGACCAAAAAACCACATTTTTATTGTCTTTATTTTTAGTTCACCCTCTTTAATAAATAGCTGAAGCACTGCAGTATGTGTATGATAGAATTATCCCCCTAACACTTTGGGTTTTTTCAAATTATTATGTTAAATAGAAAGAGATATGAAGAACACATACACACACACACACATAGGACTCTTGGTTTCAAATAAAGAATTCATCATATAAATCATATATGTTTACTATATTTTAGAAAGCCCCTTTCTTTCAGTTTGACTTCTCTTAGCAATTATATTAAAGATTAAAGATGAAACAATTAAGTGTCTCAGATTTTAGTAAGGCAAATCTTGAAAGGGTGGTTCAGCCCAAAATTCAGCTTGTCTCAGCTCTTGTTCAGGTCCTCTGGGTTTGACAGACCTTGCCATAGACATGAACTACAGTTCTAAAATGTCAGGTCTGATCTTACAAATGCTTCCTGTTTTCATGGTAAATTTTCAGTGAATTACCCTACATCTCTGTCCCTTTCTCAGAAGCACAAATCAAATTTCTATATTACTCAGTTTATTCTCAGTCCTGTTCATATATTTGGTCCTATACTTGCCGTTTTCTTTTCTTTTCCTGGGTTACCCTTAGAGAACTTCCAAAACTTTAAAGTCCATTTCTACCCAATCTTAAAAGCACTGAAACTCATCAATGTTAAAATATTTGCTGGCAGACATTTAAAACATGGTACCGCTGCTTAATTATATCTGTATGTGAGGTGGTAGAGTGAATGATTATGGGTTATGGGAGCTGATTCTGGAGTCTAAGTACTTAGATACCATCCCTCAAACTATGTGATTATATATCCTAGAGCATGTGTAAAAATTATATGAATAACCCATGTAAAACATTTGGAATAGTAATTGACATTATTAAAAATTAAATACTACTACTAATATATTAACATTAGTAGGGGGAACTGACTGTATAGACCCATATAGTAAACCTTATATTTCTTTCTAATAAACTTTAAAAGGCATTGCATACTACTGTGTTCCTAATGTTGCGACGGGTTATGGGGACAGAAATAAGTGATTCTGATCTTACGGTTCTTAAAATTTGGTGAAGGTGGGGTGGTAATTGGAGAACAATGGAGTTCTAGTTTTGCCACAAAGAATGTAAGTATAATGGATATCAGAAAAAAATAAATAAACTAGGGCAAGTCATTAGAAAAAGAGGCCATAGGTTGTGCCTTGAGGAAAAGGCTTAAAATGTTTTCATAAGCTTAAGTGGAAAATTAATTTTATTCACAAATAAATCCATCTTAATTTAGTAACATGCTAAAAAATTCTGAGAAAAAAGTCACAGAACAAACTTATATGGCACTCATCTTGTCATATTTGAAAGTTTGTTCCCAGAATAAGGTACTTCCTTTGATATCCTTTATGAAACTATTTGAGAGAATATGAAAGTGTATAATTCATATTTATTTTTATTATATACTATAGTGAGATAAAGTTTACTATGAGAAAACCTTATATTGAAGGGATCCTTAGTATGGTGAACATGAACCAACTAATTGAAGCTAACTGCACTTACATTATTATTATTGTTATTATTCCAGTCTCCTCATTAAAGTTAATGACACAAAATTACATCAACCTTTGGATATGAGATGACTTTCAACTACTGTCTTCCAAGATATATTAAGACAAAGATGGATACATTTGCCTATTTCTAGGGAAAATGATAATTTGATTACAGAAAGAGTGGGGTGGATGGATTTTCTCTCATAACAGAAAAGTTTAGGTAGTACAGAGAAAGAGTAAAGTTCTTGAAAAGGTGTATTACATATGCCATTTTCTCTCATTAATTTTGAGTCAGCAGTAAGCATGGAGAATGGCTATACCAGTAGCTTTCAAACTTTCTGGTATAGTCCAATAGTGTGCCTGATCTGTTTCATATCAGCTCACAAGAATTTTCAGGAATGTTGGGAAACAGTGGTTTAAAATGGCCATTATTAAACATTAAATTATATAACTTAAAATCAGATACATTATATTAAAAGATAACAAAAATTCAAAACTTAACAATTTCTAATTATTTTACTATATGCTTTTGAGGTTATTTACATTATCTTTATGGTTGAAATAATATATAACAGTGTGCACAGTGCATCTTGCTAAACTCCAACATCAATAGTGTTATATTGATAGCTTGACATCTGCTAGGGGCAAGAGGGAGTGTAATATTTACACCATAGAGATTGACAAACTATAAATGAGAGCAGTTTACCCTAAGATAGCTAGTTAGTTGTTAAGCATTTTATATTGCAACCTAGTAGCACACATGTATTTATACATGTGATTGTACATATGAATAAAAGCTTCACATTTTTGCATTCTATATTTTATTCTATTATCTATATGAAATCTAATATACCTTAAAAATATGGTCACACGAAATAAAGTAACTTCTATCATTACCTAAAAGGACTTCAATCTGAAGTATGAAAAATAAACCAAGCCAAATAGATAAGAATTTATCTCATTTAAAGGAAATGACATTTTACAACTTTAACCGACTAAACAATGCTTCTGAAAATTTTCACTATTACATAAAAATACTTTATACTTTGTGTGTGGTTGACTTTATGGCTATATCTACAATGTATTTCAGACCTTCCAGTTAATTAATAACTGTGTAGTTTGAGGCTTTGCCTCCAGCTCTATATGTGGCCTCTGGTTAGTCAAAAACAGTGGTTTTCTTGCCTGACCAGGTGGTGGCACAGTGGATAGAACGTCGGACTGGGATGCGGAGGACCCAGGTTCAAGACCCCGAGCTCGCCAGCTGGAGCGTGGGCCCATCTGGCTTGAGCAAAAGCTCGTCAGCTTGGACCCAAGGTCGCTGGCTCCAGCAAGGGGTTGCTTGGTCTGCTGAAGGCCCGCGGTCAAGGCACATGTGAGAAAGCAATCAATGAACAACTAAGGTGTCACAACGGCAATGAAAAACTAATGATGCTTCTCACTTCTCTCCATTCCTGTCTGTCTGTCCCTATCTATCCATCTCTCTGACTCTCTCTCTGTCCTTGTAAAAACAAAAAACAAAAAAACCCAGTGGTTCTCAAGTTTTATTGTGCAGAGTCTCCTGAGGGCTTGATGAGATGCAGATTGCTGGAGCTCTGCCTTAGAGTTTTCTAATGCAGTTGGTCTAGAATGAGGTGCAGGAAACCACATTTCTAATAAATTCTCTGATACTATTGACATTGCTGGGACCATAATCTGAAAACTACTGGGCTAAATTACTCAGGGTAACTCCAGGCTACTAGACTTGGATATTCATTCAAAATTCATTCCAGATGGGCCCTTTGAACCAGGGTTATTCTGAAGGCAGTAAGTATTTGTTTGAGGAATGGGTGGATGATAGATTTTGGACCAAAGATAGGTAAGGCAGGTTTGATGATGGCTCCTGGGAAAGCAAATGCATTTATGGGCCAAATTTTCAAAGTCACTCTCTCTGCCTTTTATCTACTTATAAATGTGAAACAAGGAGTACAATGACATCTTGTGAAGAGCATGGTGACAAGACCTATACCCAGAGGATGCAGGCCACAGAAGAAAAGAGAAATGAACTTGTTTCCTGAACCACCTCTGAATTTATTCAGTTAAGCGAGGTCCCCAGAATTCTCAATATTGCTTAAGCTGGTTTGAGTTGAATTTTCTTTTCCTTATAGTGAAAACCATCTTAGCCAATATGCCTTTATTCTTAATGAAGTATTTAAAAATCCCTAAAAATATTTCTAAAACCACTATCCGTTTTACAATAATCTCCATGAACTGTGATATTGCTGGAGGGACCCTTCATACGTGTATGCAAAACTAATATTTTGTCTTGCTGCTGACATGAAGGGAAAGTATGCACATCACATTCCAATCAGGAATCTGCATTCTGCATTCTAATAAACAAACAAACAAACAAGGTTACTCTGAAGAATTAAATTTCCCCAAATAAAAGAAAACTTAAGTATTATATATTCTAGCAAAACAACTTAATCCCTGACTGTTGGAATGCTGAATTCTTAAGCTATGTTCTAACTTATATTAATAAGATATTGAAGGAAAAAACTGCTAATTTCCCATCATAAACAGACTGATCATGAATTTGATAACTTGGAAATTTGGGAATGTTTTATTTTTATTTCTTAAAATGTATGATAATAAACCAGCCCAGCATACTATAGGCGCCACGGGCCATATATATATTTACACACATAATGACCTTCTCCCAGTCTGTGCCTTGCCTCTTCACACTCTTAGTGGTATATTTTGATAAACCAAAGTTCTTACTATAGTCTTATATGTTATTTTTTATTTTTTTATTATTGGCACTTTTTGGTTTCTATTTGAGAAATCCTTCTTTATTTCATGGTTAAGAAGATGTGCTGTATGTTTTCTTCTGAGAGTTTTATTGTTTTACTTATCACATATAGATTTTATATTATCTACAGTTGATTTATATGTATGAGTTAGGGGTTAGAATCACTTATTTTATATCCAACTGATGATTTATTAAAAAGGTCACCTTTTCCCCTCTGGTCTCTGCCATAAATGAGGGGATCATATATATGGCGGTCAGACCTCATTTTAAGGGAATGCAACATGCTGTACTCTATGGTTCTGTAGATATTTACTAAAAATATAGCTTTTAGAATAATCTATGAGAAGAAAAGGACTAAATTTTGCTTCAAGATAGAGCAATGGCATTTTTATTTTGCTTCCCTATCTTAAAACCAACCAAAAGCAATAAAAACTATATATTGTGTTTGTGTGCGAGTATATGTGTGTGTGTGTGTGTGTATCTCATATATATGAAATAATAAACTAAGGAACTTGCCTTATCCACAAAATAATGTTACATACATTTTAGGCATATCTTTTTTCTTTTCAAATCTGGTGAAACTTAGATTTAAATCTGGGAAAACATTATAAGCTAACCTTGATCCAGTTAAAAATTTCCCTAAAGGTAAACATCATTACGAAAGGTTAAATATATGAGCATGTTTTTTAGAGATTCTCAATCTAAAAGAATTAAGGGACACAGAAAAAGGTATGAAATGTTCTATGCATAGAAACCTATAAGTAGCTGAGATCTGATACGGCAATGTTGAACTCAGGTACTTGAAATTCTTGCAAATGGAATTTTTAAGTTGAAACAAAGGCTTGGCATTTTGAAACATGTTCTTCAGTGGGTGAGACCCCTGACTTATTGCTGCTCTCTACTTGGTCTTAGGTACAGAAATGCATAACCTGTAGGCAGCTGTATGTGACTCCAGATCCTTAAGTGAGTGAGACTGGAATGTTGGCTGGGAAGTGGCCAGCAGTCAATAGATGTATATTAAATAGATTGTTTTTAGAACATTTCTTAACCCTATTTTTTTCATATAAAAACCTGATATTTCAGAAGTAACACTTCAGGATGCTATTCTGAGTAGAAAATGGGATAACAGATGGGAGTTTTATTACAATAAAATCCTATTCAAAGGGGTTATTATTTCTAACATTGCTTTCCTCTCTTAGTATATTAAGATTTCTGAGAGAATAAGGTTGACACTTAAATAAGCAGATGATATTTACATGAGGCATAAGTCCAAACCACATCTCTCCTGTTATATCAATTAGGTTTGAGAAGCTGGTTTCTGAAATTTTAAAGCATTTTTTTCTTCCATATAGCTCTGCAGATTTCTTTTCTTTTCTTTTTTTTTTTTTTTGCCCTTCACCTTTTCTGAAATGATGTTGATTTCAGGTCTTCTAGGGCCAGCAGGTAATGGAGCGGAAGGATACTGGGGAAGGCTGGGATGGAAGTAGCTATCTGAGATGATTAATTTTATGCATCAACTTGACTGGGTCACCTAGTGCCCAGATAGTGGGCTAATCATTCTTTTGGGGTACATTTACTAGGGTATTTTCAGATGAGATTAGTACTTGAATTGGTGGAGTGACTAAAGCAGATTCCCTTCTCAGATATGGGTGGTTGTCATCCAGTCCATTGAGATTCTACACAGAACAACAGGTGGAGATGGGAGAATTTGCTCCTTTAGCCTGACTGCTTGACGCATGACAACAGTCTGCTCCTGCCTTCTGACTGGGACTTATGTCAGATGCTCCCCTCGTTCCCAGGTCTTTGGATTTAGATTGGATTATACCACTACCTTTCCTGGGTCTTCAGCTTGTAGACATCCGATAGTGAGACTTTTCAGCCTCCATAATGATTGCATGAGCCAATTCCTTAATACATACATATATATCTATAGATGTATATATCTAAATAGATATATACATCTATAGATATATATTTATTGTGCTAAAAATAATCAAGTTAACGTGCATCTATTAAATATCTATCACTTTCCTGACCATACTTAGGCCTCACCAAGTCACAAGGATCCATATATTTCATTTTTTCTGGTTTTGGTGGGCTTCAGGATAGGGGAGCTAAATAAGGATGCCATTGCTCCATCATATGTATATACAGTTGGTTCCATTCTCTCAAGAAACCTGAATAATACACTACTCATTCTGAGCTAAATTGTTATAAGTTATGGTTTATCCAGAGGTCAGTACTGACATTTCAAGCCAAGCTACCATTCCTGTTGCAGATTGTTGACTCTGTGTGGTTTACACACATACAAACACACCCGCACAATATTCCAGTTATTACTGTATCCCAAAACTGTGGTTTATCTGCAGTTGTATGCTGAGAATATACAAAAAACATAGACATGATTATGATATCAATAGAAATTCACTGCATAGATACAAAAATCTTAAATAATTTTGGATAAATTTCCGGTGTGGATAAATAAAACTCTAACCATGCAAGATTCTAGTTTAGAATACTTTTTAAAAATCTGTAATCTGCATGCCAAACAAGTAGAAGCTGAAGCTCATTTAAAGTCAAGGTAAATTATAGCTGTTATTTCAACTGATATATCAGTCCTATCATTCTGACAGAGAGGGAAATTCATTTAGTCTGACAAAACTTCACTAAGAAATTCAGATTACTACCTCTTTTTTTCCAAATGTTCCTAAAACGTTGTTCAAATTTCCATTGAGTTTATGATAATAAGAGTTTATCCCGCCCCCCAAAATGAAGAACTCTTGGTCAGCCATTGTCCCACTTAAAATAGAAAGATGCATTGACACTTGTCCGATTTTCAAGTTGAAGTTTTTTGGACATATAATTTCAATTTTATATAAACACTTTTCTCTAAATGAAAAAATGTAGCATTATTCTATAACCCCAATCCAAAATATCTCTATTTGATTTCATTTCAGTTTTGTCTTTAAATTTTATAGTTCTTATATTAGCTTGGTGAAAATTAACAAAATACATACTTTGCATTTCATATAATTATCTAATTGATACTGAACAAATAATTTAGGAATAAAAAATCATCAGAGCTGTCCAATAATTTGGAAATAAGGCTTATTCTAAGGAGGAAACTTAAAATGTAGGGGATACTAGGTATATATAAAGAAAATCCACCATAGGATATAAACTATAAAGTAATAGTTGCAGATGCTGAGACAATCACTTTCAGTCAAGGGGACTAAGAATTTTAGGGATCTGGAAATAGATGATTAAGGTAAGCATGGATAAATAAAGTGTAAGTCTGTATAAAATTGTTTTACAGAATAAAGAATAATAACAAAGGTTGGGTAGAAAAGGGGATACTATTTTCCATCAACCTTATCTCCATTCTGTTGAAAAGTTTGTGGAAGAACCGCTTAAGGTCACTCAGTGGTTGTTCCTACCCGTTCAGTGGCCTGAGCAGTGGGGGCTCCAGACCAGTCTTCAGTGGTGGCTGAGCACTCCAGGCTTCAGTAGGAAGCTGCTGAATAGGCACAGAGGACACCTGTGCCCTTAGGCCAGTCTGAGACCTCAGGTTGAGCAGCAGTGAAGTCAGGAGCTTGAGCAGTCCATTCACATGAAATTCCTCCCTCATCACAGCCTTTTCAGCAGCAGCCTGCTCCTCCTTTTCAATCTTGTCTGTAGATTTCTGTAGATGTAGAGATCATCCATGACCTCCTGTGGTATTCACGGGAGATGGTGCCACATATGCGCAGAACTTCCCAGGCCAGCATTCACAACACCACACCCACTGAGTGAGGCCCTTGTTGTTGCAAGGGATGGCAACATCCATGTAGCACAAAATAGAGTCTGTGTTACACAGGGCAATGGTAGCCAGGCTAACATAAGGCACCTCTGTGAGAGGCTAGTGGACAGTCCTGGGATCAGGAACCACAAGAATTCTTGGCTCCCAGAAAGCTGCTGGGATCTGGTTAGTGAAAATTCCAGGAGTTTAGCAGCCAGGAACATTAGCAAACTTCAACAAAGCTCACTGGCCAGTGTTCCTGGCCAATATGGCACTGACATCAGTGGGGTTTTCAACAGCAACAATGACATGTGCTGCCAGCAGAAGCTTCTCTCAGGTTCTCTTCTAATTTATGATGCAGATGCCATCACTTTTCCTTTTGTAGGAGTACTGTTACATTTGGAAGTCAAAGTTGGTGCCACCCAAGTGAGTTCCGCTGCCAGGAATTTGAGGACATCCTCCTCCTTCATTTGAAGGACATCAAGGGCTCTGGACATTATGAAAGTTTCCCTTTAAGTGACTTGGAACCAAGAACAATGCTGTATGAGCTCCTCTCAAGAAAGCACAGAGAAAAGCTAAACCCTGAAATTCTACATGTGATTCTTGTTAAATTCAGGTTTAACAACCAGTGCCATAATTAAACTGACAATTCAGATTATACAACAGCCTCTTTTTTCTTTTTATGTTGTGTGTTGTCTTTTTATGATCAACTTTTATGTAAATTGGCAACATTGAGATTTTGGATTTGCAAAGTTGAAGTCCAGTCTCTAGAACTTTTGCTTCTCAAAGTAGGGTTTACTGAACCAGCAACATTGGCATTATCTGGAGCTTTTTAGAAATTCAGATCTATATTTTAACAAGATATTTGGGTGATGACTTTCCCATTAAAATTTGAGAAACACCAGGCTTTAACGTTTCTCAAAGTTCAATTCCTACTGTATATCTGAATGATATCACAAATGTACGATATTGGATCTCACCCAGACTGAAAACAATTACCATGCAGCTAGGCAGCTTACCATTGTGATTTCTTTGCCATTTCTGTCTCTTTCATAATCAATAAATATTTCAAATACTGCTGACAGCCACAGATAATGTGCTCATGAATTGTTTACAAACTATGAAATATTTTAAAATTAATCATTTAGTCTAAAAATAGAGTAAGCTCTCGATGATGATTATGCTATCAATGCTCTACTCAGAAACAAGCATGGCCATGAAAGTTACTAAAAAATAAATAAATAAACAGAAAAAGTAATTTTAAGAATACACATATATTTGGCCCTGGCTGGTTGGCTCAGTGATAGAGCATTGGCCCACTATGTGGAAGTGATCCTTGGTCAGGCACACAAGAGAAGCAACCATCTGCTTCTCCACCCTTCCCCATCTCACTTCTTTCTCTCTCTCTCTCTTCCCCTCTTGCAGCCATGGCTCAATTGGAGCAAGTTGGCCTCAGATGCTAAGGATGGCTCCATGGCCTTGGCCTCAGGTGCTAAAATAGCTCAGTTGCTGAGCAAAGAAGTTGCGGTCCAGTCACACAAAGCATTGCTTGGTAGGGGCTTGCTGGGTAGACCACGGTAAGGTGCATGAGGAAGTCTGTCTCTGCCTTCCCGACTCTCACTTAATTTATATATAAATTACATTAAAAATTTTCATTTAATTATGGTTATTCATACTGCTGGTAGAGGCTCTATTTTGAATAAAATAAACCATGTAGTATTCATATGGAATTGGTCACTTCACCACAGCATTCTGAATAATGCATGAGGCATCCAGCAGATTAATTTGAATGAAAGAATATTCTGAATAACTTTCACTTTTTAATTCACATCAAAATTGGAAACAATATTACTGCTAAATCATTCATTCATTTCTGTTTACATTCTGAATGTTGCATGGCTGGGAGTCTCCCTAGGAAAAGGATGAAGTGCTTTAGAAATTAAATTACCCAGTGCACATTTTTCTTTCTTTTTTGGTAAATAACAAATCCCTATATTCTTATGCTTTTACAGTGCAAGGGAATAAAAACATCTTTCCCTTATTTAGGGGAAAAGATAAAGGTGGAAAACACCTAGTCATCATTACAAGTCCATGATCTTGACCCAAAAAGTGCTTTACAATTAAGGGAATGATTTGTAAATAAGTTTTGCAAGTATTATTGCCCTGAATACAATGGCTTGGTAACAGTAATTGTGTGTAGAATGCCATGCTGTGACCTTTTCCCAGCAGAGTACAACTTAAATCCTATCTTTAATGTTTTTCTTTTGTTTGTTTTAATGAATTATAAGATGCACATATGTGGAAGGGTTATTGCCATTATTTGCTAGTAGTGTCAAAAAACAAACAAAAAAATGGATGATTTTCTTGACCTTATACCCTAGCAACCTCCTTTGTTGGAGTAGGATGAAAGCATCTGACTGAATATTTTGATCTGAATTCAGAAAGCAAAGGCAAAGCAGCTGATATTCTTCCTGAGTATTTCTGCTCTGAATGTGCTATCTTGGCAGATTTCCAATGTATCTTCCCAGTAAAAGTTAAAGAATGTGAGACAAAAGCCATAAATAGCAAACTATCCTACTTTATTTACAAGTAAAGTAATTTAGAGAACTGAATATCAAAATAATTCTTCCAAATTATTTTATAACTATTATAAGGCATCATATGTTTTTTAAAAAGATGTATCTGCTTTTTAATAATCAGATATCTAAATCCAATAACCTGGATCATTAAAACCAGAGGATATTTGATCATACTTCCTCTTTCCAAACCCGATGAAATGTTAAGATGAAAATAAAAGGAAGAATTCATCCAGTACTGTAATGATGGTTAACAGAAAATGGTGCCATCATAGCATATTTTTAAGAATTTTTGGAAGATAATATAAAATTAGTGGAAAAACTATGCACAATATAAGCACTCACAATACTATAAAAATAGAACTGCAAAAAAGTAAACTTGCTAAAAAGACTCTTACCAAGCACAGGACCCAAGGCAGTGGCAGAAACTAAAAGCAAGGCTAAAGGGTGGGCAGTCAGTGGGATCATTAATAAGAAGGTTGTACAAACTTGTTTAACTCTGCTAGCTTTCAGAATTATTGGCTACATAGTTTGATGCAATTGAAGATGAAAGAACAACCCTCTAAAGCAGGGGTCCGGAACCTATGGCTCGTGAGCCAGATGTGGCTCTTTTGATGGCTGCATCTGGATCGCAGACAAATCTTTAATAAAATAATAATAATGTTAAAAATATAAAACATTCTCATGTATTACAATCCATTCATTTTCTACCACTCATGTTCATGGTTATGGGTGGCTGGAGCCAATCACAGCTGTCCTCTGGGATAACACCAAATTTTTATTGGATAATGTGTAAGGTACATGGGTCGCTGTATGGCTCTCATGAAATTACATTTTAAAATATGTGGCATTCATGACTCTCTCAGCCAAAAATATTCCTGACCCCTGCTCTAAAGTACGCAATCTACCACCAGAGATTCATTTTGTAGGTGACAGGTTCAAAGCCAAAAGTGGAATCATGGTCCAGTTAACTTTACCTTCTGGATCTCTTCATGAACCTTGAAATTCAACAACTAATGTCCATTTGGTCAAACATATTCTCAATTCACTGACTTGTGACAGCCAGGAACCCTGTAATCAGATTCTAGATTCATTGTCCTTGAAATTAGAAATAAATAAACCCAGTCTAGCAACTGGTACAGATCAATCTAGACTCTATCCTTTATAATATCAATGACCAATCATGTTTAATTATACTTCTCAAGAATTAACTATGATCATTATTTTTAAAGGATCAATAAAAATATTAAATAATGGTTTTGGTTGGAGGAATAAAATAAAACAAAGAAAAACAAAAAGATCTAGAAAGTTTAAATAAATTCTTTTATAAAACAATGTAAACTGAAAGAAAAATGAAAATTATGATAAAAAGCTGAGATATGAAAGATCAATTTAAGAGATTTATAATAAGACAAATGATCATTCCAGAGAGAAATAACAGAGCTAATAATAATAAAAAGAAAGAATACTTTTTGAAAAGGCTAATTATCCATAAAAAGGAAACATCTGGACAAAACTAAGTTAAAGATGGAAACTGACAAAACAATAATCATACTGAATGTAACACTACTATTTCAGGTATCAGATATGAAAGCAAAAACCTACTTAAGATGGTACCTCAACATAATAAAGGCCTATGTGACAAACCATTAGCTAATATCATATTAAATGGTGAAAAAATTAAGGCTTTTTCTCTAAAATCAGGAACAAGACAAGGTTGCCTACTCTCTCCACTCTTATTCAACATAATTCTGGAAGTCTTAGCCAGAACGATCAGGCAAGAGAAAGAAATAAAAGGCATTCATATCGGGAAAGAAGAAGTAAAGTCATTACTTTCTGCAGATGACATGATCCTGTACATTGCAAACCCCGAAGACTCCACTAAAAAACTATTAGAAACAATAAACCAATACAGTAAAGTCACAGGATACAAAAATCAATGTACAAAAGTCTACTGCTTTTCTATATGCTTATGATGAAACTTCAGAAAATGAACTCAAAAAAGTAATTCCTTTTACAATTGCAAAAAATTAATTAAACTACTTAGGAATAAACTTAACAATGAATGTGAAGAACCTATATACTGAAAACTACAAAACATTATTAAAAGACATTGAAAATGACATAATGAAATGAAAAAATATTCTGTGTTCATGGATTGGAAGAATAAACATAGTTAAAATGGTCGTATTACCCAGAGCAATATAAAAGTAATGCAATCCCCATTAAAATTCCAATGTCATTTTTTAAAGAAATAGAAGAAAAAATGTTGTAATAATATAATGTTCTAGTAATTAAATATATAGAAATATAAAAAATATGGAAAATTATATAAAAGTAATTAAGATATATTAAAATTAATTAAGAAAATTAAATAAAGTTATGCCGTCTGGATAGGAATTAATATTTTAGTGTGTGCAAATGTGATAAACAGACTCTGACTTTCAAACAGGGCCCAGTTAGTGTGTGTGTGAAGTTATACATAGATAAGAAGTGGCTTGATGTCATAACTTTGCAAGTTAACATAAACAAGAAGCTATCATAGGACCACCTTAAAAGTGGTTTGATGTAACATTTTAGTAGATTAACATAAAAGGGGCTCCCTGCAAAGAACTCCCAAAAAGGTGGTTTGAGGTGATAATCCTGTAGATTGATACCTGTTAGAAGGCATTGGCCAGAAAAGGTACTAAAGCTGAGGGACCCCCTACTGCAGTAGCAGCCCAGACTCCAATGTGAACGTGGACTGTCTCCATGCCACTCTGAGCTCTGACCAAAGACAGCCAAGAGGAGCACACCGATGGGGGTCCCCTTAAGCTGTACCCAGGCATGCCAAAAGGATTTATGAGTAATAAATTGCCTGTGTGATTCTTGCACCTAACTGTGTGTCGGTTGTGTTTTTCCTCCGATGGCAGTTAGTGTCAGTACTGACCAGTAGCATCCTCACAGCCATCTCAAGAATAGTCTTTTTTCTTTTTTTTGGAAAGATTTCTATTTATTTATTTTAAAAATTAATTTTAATGAGGTGACATTAATAAATCAGGGTACATATTTTCAAAGAAAACATCTCCAGGTTATCTTGTCATTAAATTATGTTGCATACCCATTACCCAAAGTCAAATTGTCCTCTATCACCTTCTATCTGGTTTCAAGAATAGTCTTGAAGAGGGTGCTAGCCCTGCTGATAAGCAAGAGTGTCCCACTGCACGGGGAAGTCAAACTAGGGACGCCTGATCGACGTAGAGCTTGCGCTCTACTGGGAACAAAAATCACCAGGTTTGTATGGAACCATAAAAAAAAACCCGAATAGCCAAAGCAATCCTGAGAAAGTGAATGAAGCTGGAGGTATCATGCTACTTGATTTCAAATTATACCATAGAGACATGAAAATCAAAACAACATGGCATTGGCAGA
Organism: Rhynchonycteris naso; assembly: GCA_037038555.1. Lineage (NCBI taxonomy): Eukaryota > Metazoa > Chordata > Mammalia > Chiroptera > Emballonuridae > Rhynchonycteris > Rhynchonycteris naso. The sequence continues at coordinate 67,625,720 of CM072997.1, forward strand.
AAAACAGACATACAGACCAATGGAACAGAAATGAGAGGCCAGAAATAAAACTACATATATATGGACAAATAATCTTCAAGAAATGAGCTAAAAATACACAGTGAAGAGAGGAAAGCTTCTTTAATAAATCGTGCTGGGAAAATTGGAAAGCCACATGCAAAAGAATGAAATTTGATAACAATTTGTCCCCATGCACAAAATTAATTCAAAATGAATAGAAGACCTAAATATAAGATCTGAAACAATCAATTACATAGAAGAAAACATAGCTACTAAACTCATGGACCTTGACCATAGAGAACAATTTATGAATTTGACCCCAAAGGCAAGAGAAGTAAAGGCAAAAATAAATGTATGGGACTATATGAAACTAAAAAGCTTCTGCACAGCAAAATAAACTGACAGCAAAACAGAAAGGCAGCCAATCAAATGGGAGATGTTATTTGCAAACTGCTCTAGCAAGGGGTTAATATCCAAAATATATAAAGAACTTACAAAGCTCAGCAACAAACAGTCCAATTAAAAAATGGGGAGAAGACCTGAACTGACGCTTCTTCTAAGACACACAAATGGCCAACAGATATATGAAAAAATTCTCATCTTCACTAGCTTTCAGAGAAATGCAAATTACAACTACAATGAGATACCACCTCACACCTGTTAGATTGGCTATTATGGACAAGACAGATAATAACAAGTGTTGGAGAGGCTGTGGAGAAAAAGGAACCCTCATTCACTGTTGGTGGGAATGTAAAGTAGTACAACCATTATGGAAGAAAGTATGGTGGCTCCTCAAGAAAATTAAGAATAGAATTACCATGTAACCCAGCAATCCCTCTACTGATTATCTACCAAAAAAATTCAAAAACGTTGGTATGTAAAGACACATGCAGCCCCATGTTTGTTGCAGCATTATTCATAGTGGCCAAGACATGAAAACAACCAAAGTGTCCCTCAATAGAGGATTGGATAAAGAAGATGTGGTACATATATACAATGAAATACTGCTCAGCCACAGGAAATGATGACATAGTGACATTTATGACAACATGGATGGACCTTGAGAACTTTATACTGAGTGAAATAAATCAGAAAAAGCTAAGAACTGTATGATTTCACACATAGATGGGATGTAAAACTGAGAGTCATTAACATAGATAAAAGTGAAGTGGTTACCAGGAGGAGGGTTATAGGGTAGAGGAGGTGGGAGAAAGGAGCAAAGAGAACCAAATATACAGTGAAGGATGCAAAGGACTTCAATAAAAAAATGAATACAGATTATAAACATATAAAATGGGGCAAAATAAGGCAACTTATTTTTATGACTGCTTCTGAAAATTCACTATGCAGGATTTGGTCTTTCCTTGTCTTTGGATAAAATATCAGGCAAATCCCATCTTTCATTTGCTCACTTTAAAATAATACCAAGTTCTTTTGTGTACTATAGAGACAGAAATATGTTAAGGGGAAAGGGTGATACAGTTACTTCTCTACTACCCTCATCTGAAGCTACTGTCTCTCTGTACCAACTCACTAGGCTGCCAATGCTCTCCTAAGTTTTATTTATTTATTTATTTATTTATTTATTTATTTATTTATTTATAACAGGGACAGAGAGAGTCAGAGAGAGGGACAGATAGGAACAGATAAACAGGAATGGAGAGAGGTGAGAAGCATCAATCATTAGTTTTTCATTGCCATTGCGACACCTTAGTTGTTCATTGATTGCTTTCTCATATGTGCCTTGACTGTGGGCCTTCAGTGGACCAAAGCAACCCCTTGCTGGAGCCAGTGACTTTGGGTCCAAGCTGGCAAGCCTTCGCTCAAGCCAGATGGGCCTGCGCTCAAGCTGGCAAGCTCGGGGTCTCGAACCAGGGTCCTCCGCATCCCAGTCCAATGCTCTATCCACTGCGCCACCCCCTGGTCAGGCTCTCCTAAGTTTTAAAGGTCGTGAGGAACAGAGAATGACTTCCTAAATTGTAAGAGCTGTAAGCTGGAGTCAATATTCTCTTAGCTAGCTATACATTAAATGTTGACTTTCCTTCCTCAGTGAAAGTGGGTTCCATGGAGAATACTCACTTTTTCAAATCTCTCACTAAAACTCTGTGATGCACTTTCCAGCTGGCTGTTTATGGTGACACCCCCCCACCCCTAACACACACACACATTCACACATTAACACTACAGATTTTGGATCTCAACAATTTAGGCCCATCCAAGAACTTCCCTGGAATTCCACCAACTCTCCAGGATGCACTCTTAAGAATACTCCCAATAAAACAACCATAAGTAACTGTGAATATATCCATGGGAAGCATGCCTTTACTTAATCTATGAGAAAGCAGTTATTCTCCAAATCACAGCTTTCTACTGGGCTGCCATAAGTAGTTTTCAATTCTTGCCCTTTGGTTCTTTCAGCCTGTGGGGCACTGATTCACAGTCTCTTGAGAAAATATCACACTTTCTGAATGGCCTCTCTGAAACCTTCCTCAATCTACTTGAGATTGGAAGAGGAGCATTTCCCTTCTCTCCTTATGTTATATTGAGGATTTGCCACAGCATTCTAACAACTTTCACAAAGACATTTTCTCTGCAAACTCCAATTCCCTTTCATTCTTTCTATCCCTTTTTACAGGTGGTTAATGGGACAGAAGTTGAAAACTTTCTTTTTAAGGCATGTGTGGATGGTAACACCTTACTTTAACAACACAGGAGTTGTTACCTATTGTTTTCTACACTGTCATTTTGGCCTCTAGCAATTTGAACTAATATCCCATTTAACAGCCTGTTATACAGTAAGTTGGCACTGGGACAACAGATCTACCTTCTCAGACAATAATTTTTCAATGTCTATTATAGATAAGACATCAGCAATGAAGATGTAAATTTATCCAGCTTCAGTCATGGAAATTATTTCCTATGCGAGTCCAGACATTCTGGAACTCAATGATGATGTAACTACTCTTGAGAAGAAATGGCTGAGCATTTGGGGATTTAGTCATGGCAATAAATATGTGACACTAGGAAAATTTCTATTGTCTGCATAATTTCAGGTGATAAAGAGGCAGGGCCAAAGCTATTTGAACAGACGAACCATGCTACTTCCAAACCTCAGAATGTTCTTACGTAAGTTATAGCTGTCTCAGTTCAAAGTCAAAAGATACAATTGGCTTCATTCCCCCTAATTTTGAGAACATTTCATGATGATTTTGTATATCTGAATGGGAACACAAATTTTAAAATTTATCTAGACAGGTGACCCCCCCCCAAAAAAAAATTGTTAATATTCAAATGGAAAGCTTGTGCCTGCTGCTTCTAACTGAATGCTCTGCCTACACATGAGCTTAATTAACTTGAAGACAATTCAAATATTGTTTTGGAATTGGTGTTGGTAGACATTGTATTTAGTTAGCAAACACGTGCAACAGCAGAACACTTCACCATGTAGGCCCAACATCCCACCACAGATCAGAGGACATGGATGCTCACTTTTCTGTGTACAAGGCAGTTAAAAAAGGAGGATTTTCAGAACCACTTGATGTGAAAAGTGCTCCATCTAGTGGGAGTTCAGAAATCTAGAAACTTCCATCACTCAACAAGAGATACTCTTAAGAAGAGAGACTTAATAAAAATCTACTAAATATCTTAGGGATCCATCCACCAAAAAAGGGGCATATAGAGTGTTCTTCCATAATACCTTCAGAATTTTGACACTGTTTTCCTTCTGTTTTTCATATTGAGAAACACACCACAATTATCATTTATCTCTATATTATGTGACTGATGGAAATTATAATAATAATTTAAAAACCCAGTACGCAGCTATGAAGCTAACCTCAGGGACAAATTTCAGGAAAAATACTTCTCAGTATTAATGTAGAAGTTAGGCTACTTAACCAATATCTAGTACTATACCAAACTGAAAACTTCTCAATTGGGAACTGCAGGGTAAAAATGAAATGGATAACTATTAGAAGCCCACCATATCTTACATTAGAATGGTCCAGATTTGCCCAGTATGAAAAGCAAGAAATATGAGTAGATCACATTCATTAACCAAATATTGAGTAAATATTTGGTTATTTTTGGCACTATTCTAGGACCTGGTGATACTGCAGTATAGTTTACATTCCAGTGGAGGGAGACAAATAATAAGCAAATATATTAAATCAATAATAAATATGATAAATATAATAAAGAAATATGCAATGCTCTGAATAGTGATTAAGAGCATTAAAAAAATTAAATCAGGGTAAGAGGATGGATAGTTGTTATTTTTATTTGTTTGGCCAAAGGACCACCTAATTCAGGACACATACTGGTAGAGACCTAAAAGAAATGAGAGAGCAAGTCATGCACATCTGGGAAGAGCAAAGCAGAGTGGGGTAGAACGTGCAAAACACCTGAGGTGAGACTGTAATTGGCAGGCTGAAGGGAGGTCAAGGAGGTCAGTGTGACAGGAGCAGTTAGCAAAAGGAGAAAGATAGTAAGAATGCTCAAAGAGGTTGTCAAAGGCCTGATGGTTTAAGTCATTCTAGGCCTCGGTAAGCACGCTGAATTTTATTTTGACTTAGATGAAGGTTTTGAGTAGAGAAGTGGTGTGACATGAATCATTTTTGAAAGGATTATTCTGACTGCAGAATACAGGGGTCAAGTGTTGGGCAGAGAGGTTAGTTAAGTGCTATTGAAGTCAAGATGGAACATAATGGTGACTTGGACTAAGTGGTGTGTGTAGGTGTGCATGCGTGTGTGCGTGTATGCCTCTCCATGTGCACATGGAGGGTAGAGATAAAAAAAGACAGACCGAGACAGAAAAGCAGAACAATTCATGTCCATCAAACAGAGACTATATATTCAAGCAACTACAAGACATTGATATAAATGAATTATTTACTAGGATATCAATTTCAACAATCAATTTTAAAAAGTAGAATGGAAACAGGCAACATTCTTCAATCACAACAAAACTAAACTCAATATTAACAGTGATAGACTGGATGACAAATTGTAACCCACTCCAAATACTTTAAAGTTCTCTGCATAACTTTTGGCTTATTACCTGACAGTCCATTTTAAACTAGAATCCATATGACCATTCTCCTTGTTTATCCAGGCATAGAGGAAGACTGCAAAACTAGGAAGCTGAAATTTCTCAGATCTGTGTCTCAGAACAATTATTTTCTTCCCTGCGAATCTCGGCCTTCTTATGATTTCCCCCACAACCTATCTCCCAGTATTTTTAAAGGTATACCTCTCTCTCTCTCTCTGTAAGTATGTCTATCTCTTGGTAAAGCCCTTCCTGCCTTCTTCCTATGTCTTGTGTTACCCGATGCAAGTTTTCTTGTGCTCACTAAGGGTGCAGCTCAACTGCAGGCTCCTCTACAGTGATCACAGAACTGGAGCTGCTCTCCAATGTAAATTTGCTCCTGTTTTTTAAAAGATAAATGATCAATAAAGACCTTTCAACAATAATTACAGACAGGAAGTTTTACTACTGTGTGTTCTTTGAAGGGAATAAAGGTTAGCTCTCTGGCTGACATCTTCCCCTCATTTATTGTATTTATATAGCTTTCACTGCTGTGTGAATTCTCTGGTGTCTGTGTAGGTGCATGCTCTGGATGACAACTTATCCACACTCATTTCTAGGGTTTCTTGCCAGTGTGAAGTGTCCGAGGTTGTCTAAGAATAGAGTATGCATCCGAGAAAGGTTTTCCCACATAGAGACTCATAATGGTTTTCCTCCAGTCCAAATTCACCATGTTGCTTGAGTGATGACTGCTTACTGAAGTCTCTACCGCATTGATCACACACACAGGCTCACTCTCCTATGTAAGTTTTTACCAAGAGAGGGAGCCGTCTTGGGGAACACCATGTAATTCATGCTGGTGAAACAATTCAGTGAAGTAAACATTGAAAATCCATTGGTCATAGAGCAATACTTAAAAAAACATGTGAGGATTTGCACATTATAAAACACTCTCAGTGTCATGAGATTATGTCAATGCTAAAATAAAAGTGGGAAGAATGCAGTTGGAATTCACATCAGAGTGTTCACACTGGGTAGATACTTGGTAAAGAACTCTTAGCAACCCAATAAGCAAAAAAATTCACACTTTTGCTGGATGACCTATATTCGAAAAAAAGAAAAAGTTGGATAAAGATGTGAAAATACTGAGTCTAGAATCTGGTGACACATAATAAATAAGCAGATAAATCCTTTTCAATATATTTGTACTTTTAATTAATATTAAGCAAAAGTTGTTGAAGAAACTTTTAAAAACTATATGACTCTTAAAATTTGCTTTCAGTTTTATAAAGTTTGCTGTTCTAATTATCTATACTGCTCACAAAATATAGGGGATCAGGAAACGTGCAGATACTCCAGTACTTTCAGCCTTTTGTATAGTGCATTTTCACCAGTGATATAAAAGTTGATTTTGCATCTCATTTGTATAATCAAACAACTTTCTTTGACTTGTTTGCTTTTCTGATGTTCTTGTTTAATAAAAAGAAAAAATCAAATGCTTCTTTTTTATTGCTTCATATTCATTTTGAAATATCCCCTAATTTTTGTGAGCAGTATAGTTTATACCTAAAGAAGAAATATGTTGGCTATCCACTACAAAAGAAAAAAATGAGTTTAATATGTTTTTATTGAAATCATCTAGAATTACAGATTTGTATATTATATATCTTTGCTTTTAAGACCAGTCATAATATTTTCATTTTCCATCGTAAAGTGACTTGAAATTTTAAGACTGACTACTATTTTTATTACCAGTTCCGTATCACATATTTAATTTGAGATTCTTTATTTTCATAGGTTCAGTTATTTGCTTGCATTTCAGGAAATGTATAAGAATGATACATTTTTAAACCTCACAGACAAGTGAGTAACTAGTTGACTAAATTTAGAATTTTTAAATCGCCTGACCTGTGGTGGCGCAGTGGATAAAGCATCGACCTGGAATGCTGAGGTCACTGGTTTGAAACCCTGGGCGTGCCTGGTCAAGGCAGATATGGGAATGATGATTCCTCCCCGCTTCTTTCTCGCTTTCTCTTTTCTCTAAAATGAATATTTTAAAAATATTAAAAAAAATTTTGAAATAACAGTGTTTTCCCTCAAACTTTGCAGAATAGAAAAATAACAATTTTCTCAACAAACTGTAAAGGAAAAGAATAGGGGAGACATTTATTGATTAGATTATGGTGTAGAGACTTAATCAACCAAATAATGTGTTAGTGTATTTGGGATCCTGATTTGAACAAACCAAAAGTAAATATGTAAAATTGGAGAAGATTAGTACAATGATTGGATATTAAATGGTTTTTGAGAAGGAGGTATGATAATGTTTTATAGCTATATTATTTTTTAATAATCCATCTATTTAGAGATACAGAATGACTATTTATGAAAGAAGTGATACGTCTTGGAATTGGCTCTGAGACTGAGGTGAGGGGGGTGTGGGTGGAGATACAGATTAAACCAGATGGGCATGAATTAAATGTCGAGCTAGGGGATGGGTACATAAGGTTTTATTATAAGAGTTTCCCTCCTGTATATATTTGAAAATTTCCACAATAGAGCAGAAATAAAAAAAAAAAAGGCTATTGTTTATTCTTTTCTACAACTGTGGAAGAGAAATCAAAGAATATTGTTGTCTTGGCAAGATAAAATATTATTCACTATTTCCTGCTAGAATGTTATTGCATTTATTTTAAAATTAATTTTATAATTAATTCTATAATGTTTTTTTTTACAGGGACAAAGAGAGTCAGAGAGGGATAGATAGGGACAGACAGACAGGAACGGAGAGAGATGAGAAGCATCAATCATCAGTTTTTTGTTGCCATTGTGACATCTTAGTTGTTCATTGATTGCTTTCTCACATGTGCCTTGACCATGGCCCTTCAGCAGACCAAACAATTCCTTGCTGGAGCCAGCGACCTTGGGTCCAAGCTGGCAAGCTTTTGCTCAAGCCAGATGGGCCCGCGCTCAAGCTGGCGACCTCGAGGTCTCGAACGTGGGTCTTCCACATCCCAGTTTGACGCTCTATTCACTGTGCCTGGTCAGGCTAATTCTATCAATTTTGTTAATTATGAATTATATGTTTAGCTATGAAACATTTTATGCTTTAATATCACTTTAATATGATCTGATTTCTTCAGCAATTCTTTGATGTTTTTCCATTTCACTTATCTTTTTCTGCTCAATTAAATCTTTGCTGTTATGTGCATTCTGAGATCTATATGATGTGTTTGAATTGTGGTGGTGACACAGTGGATAAAGGATAGACCTGATATTCTGAGGTCAGCGGTTTGAAACCCTGAGCTTGCCCAGTCAAGGCACATATGGAAGTTGATGCTTCCTTCTACTCCCCCTTTTATTCTCTCTTTCTGCCTCTCTAAAATAAATAAATACAATTTTAAAATTTGTAATTTTTAAAAAGAGAGATCTATAACACTCATTCAACTTTCTGTTGAATAGTTTTTGTTTTTAAGTTATTTTAAAATTCTTCCACAACTTCCTAACTTTATTTTCTTATATTATTGATTCCTCTTTAAACTTCTGTTTGCCTCTCAGGTTGCTCCATTTTAATAATCTATTTTCTTTTACCTTTCATTTCTTGCCTTTTATAGTCTGTTTTCTTCCCTTGTCAAAAGAAAAAAGCAAATAGAATCTGAAATTTCTTACTGCACATATAGAATCTCTTTAAGGAAAATGTTTTTGTATGCTTATAGCAGTTTTATTTATAATTGCCAAAAATAATTGCAACCAAGACTATCCTTTCATAGGTAAATGGAGAAACTGTGGTAGATCCAGACAATGGAGTATCATTCGGTACTGAAAATAAATGAGCTATCAATTTAGAAATACAGTAGATGGAGGAAATTTAACTGCATATTAAATTACTAAGTGAAAGGAGAGAATCTGAAAAACTACATAGTATTTGACTCCAACTTCATGACATTCTGATCTGGAAAAGGTAAAACTTTGGAGACAGTAAAAATATCAGTGGGTTTTTGGGAGTAGGGTGAGGAATTTTTAGGGTAGTGTAAGTGCTATAATGATGGATACATGTCATTATACATTTCTCTAAACCCAGAGACTGTACAACACCACGAGTGAATCATAATGTAAACCAACGATGTGCTACTACTGTGGGTTCATCATGACAAATGCTTGACGCTGATTCTGGTGTTAAGGGTGGGGACGATGCACATGGGTGAGGCAGTGGGTATATGGGAAACCTCTGCTTTGTTCTCAATTTTGCTGTTCTAAAAAGTAAAGTCTATTTCTTTAAAAAAGTTTTCATCCGCCTCTTGATTGTTTTATGCTCTATTTAATTTTAAAATCTTTACATAGGCCCCTCTTTTAATTTCTTTCTTTATTTTTCAAAGGTGGAATAGCTATCTAATACCTAGTATTTCCTCACAAAAACAGGCCAAAGAGTGTTCTCTTAGGCTTATTTATATTCTATTTGCATGCTGTTAGAGAAATTCTTCTAAAGCCTAAACTGAAGGGTTTATTGCTAATGTGTTGGCATAATGCAGATGAGGAGTGGGGTTACCAAGGCTAAGAATGGCCCTGCCAGGCCAGTACCATTTCCTTATGCTTTCTCCTCTGTTATTGCAGAAATCAAGATGGCCTGCTAGGATAATTTTTTACCTCAGTGGCTTCACTCCTCATATACATTATGGGTCAGTAGATAGTTTCAGTGACACCCAGCTTTCTCTCAGGTACACGAACGGTTTAATTTCTTTGGACCAACCTCACTAACTTTACAGTCAACAAAACCTCCCACTCAGTCTCAGGATACCACTATTCCAGATCAACAGCTCCTGGAGTTCCAGTTCAATTTCATCTTGAGCATGTTGAGCCAACTCAATCCCATCATCATTACTCCAGATTTTCTGTTCCTTTTACTTCTCTGAGTGCCCAGCTCCAATGCCAAAACAATGTATGAAATTTCTGCTGAACCATGAAACCAATAGGTAGTACATGGATTTGCCTGGTAAGTCCCTCAGTTCATTCCTCCAAGCTCAGGAAGGCTTATGTCCTCCAGGATATCAACTGTATACCTCTTACGAGACAATCCTATTTTTCTGGCCTGGCGATTTACAAGTAGAATCTTCTTTATTCATGCCCATCCATATTGATTCTAGCAGAAAATATTTGAAGTTGGTGGCATTTTATGGTTTTATTCTTAAGTTTCCAATGTTGTTTCAGACTTCTCCCCAATTTTATATATTCTAGATAGTTTGTCTTATAGAATGGTAGAGGATACTCTTCCCCAAAACTTTTCAAGCAATCATCTTTTCCAGAAAGGCTGACCACATTTCCGATAATAATTTTAAATGGTCTAAAAGAGCAGTGGGCTTTGCCTACCTTTTCTTAACAGATATCCTATGACTTGAAACAGCTTGTGGCCAATTTTCATGTAAGCATCTTTAAAAGTAACAGTAAATAGAAAATTGCCAATGATTTATTTTTATTATCTCAATGAGAAGTCTCAGTAGACAACAGATGTCTAATTATTGTCAAGAAAAATGATTTAAGGACCAATATTCTAAAAGCAAAATAAGTCTGTATCTGACGGAGGTCTCCTCCAACACTGTATTGTCTTATAACCATTACATCTTATAGAAGGTTAACCTACTTAGCTACTCGGAGATGCATTTTTACAATTTAATTAGCTTTGCAGAATTCATCGAGAAGTTATATTATTTTTAAATTAAAACTCTCCTGGGTCCATTAATGAAATTTTTCTATGGTAGGTGACTGGTAATACTGCTTTAAAGTTTTTCCAGGCCAAAATTATTAGTGCAGTCCTCCATGGAAAAGAATTTGGAGGCCTTTATTTTCTCATTTGTCTAAGTGTTGTTTTCTGAGGAAAATATTTACCCCAACTGTTTACTCCCACACCTCCTTCTGTGTGAAGGTGGGATGCTATCCTCTCATCTACAAGCCTTTTTTTATTATTATCATTGTAGACAATGAATTACAGTATCCACTCAATGGACTTCAATGTGCAAGTATTTGACCTAGGCGCCCCATGAAGAACATGACAGCCTCATGCCAAAGAATTCTCTGTTGTCCTAATATTATCAACATTGCAACGATAAGAAATAAATGGAAGGTAGCCTGAAGAATAAGCAGTGCATTAATTTCTCCCAATATCCTAAATTTTGCCTTTGCAAAAAATTTAGTTAGACCATCAACAATGTGCGCACTTACACTGCATTCTCTCAGATCCTCACTGAAGTGCTTTTTCTCTCTGGGTTACATTCTGGAGGGATGTCATCACTCTAGTTTGAAAATAAAAGTATCAGCAAAAACTGTGAAAACTTTGATGCTGATATTACTCTCCCTAAAACTGGTTACTTCCATACTCTTCCCTTGGTTCCCTCTCTGACTTTATCTATCTTTCAACTGGCTCCGACCAAAAACACTGAGTCCGTGACTGCCTTCACTTTTCCTCTGACATTCCACATGTAGTCCTTCATCATCTAATGTCAGAAGAAATGCTGATACAGATGCTGACTAGTTTTTGCCATCATGATGCAGCCTACTATTGCTACTCACCTAGATAAACCTAAGTGCCTCCTGACGGAGAAATAAAATGACCTGGTTAAAATGGAAGTCAGATAACACTTCCCCTCACATTCTCCAGTACCACCCTCTGCACTAGGAGAACAACAAGGGTTTGCAGGATCCGGCTGGGCCTGGCCCCTCATTAGCTCTTTGACCTCATCTGTCCCTCTCCTCCTCATTCCCTTAATTTAGTCAGACTGTTCCACTTATCAGTTTTCAAACACACATGAGCAGCCGTTCTGCCCTCTGTCCTGCAAGGTTTCCTTCAGGCATCTTCCTGCGGTCTCACCAGTGCTTCAGGAGGGGCCTTCCCTAGCCTCTGTATTTCAATGGAAACCACTCACTTTCCCTCTTGACATTGTTCATCCTCATTCCTATTTTCCCCCCATCGTTGCTGGCCTTCTAACTTTGATTGTTATCTGCCTCCTCCCAGTTTAATTTAAGCTCTCTGCAGGCAGGGGTTTTGATTTGTTTTGATCACTCTTACATCTTCGGTGTCTAGAAGAGTGCCTTGCACATAGCAAGCACTTGGGAAGTATGTGTTGAATAATGACAGTATTAGGGGTTAACATAAATTGCCTTTCTGTATTGGCCAGGCATTGTCCCTATAGGAATTATTTATGCTTACGATCCTATAAAGTTGGTGATGTTTTTCTCTACTGGAGGAAACTGAGGGCCTTCAGAGGGGAAACTTAACTGAGGTCCCTCCTGTAGCAGTGTCAAGGCTGAAATCCTAACTCAGTCTTTGTTCCTGAAGTCTTCACTCTCTTAATCATAAGCTTGTACTCGCTTTCATCAGAAACTCATATGACATTTGATGTATGAGTTTGTGTGGGGTTTTTTTTGTTTGTTGTTTTTTAATGAAGGACATTGTTCACTATTTGAGACAGTTTCTCCTTTACATAGATCCGTGGACGAAATTCTCTCTAGTCTCAAGAACAGACAGCTATGTTCTCTAGATACCTAGCTCAATTTTATCTTTTAGGATACTGTGAAGTGTTTGAAGGTCTGTGTTGCCATCTGAGTTCCTCTTTAGGATATTCAGGGAGAAATATTAAACTGAGTTCTAGCATTCATTTCTGGGTACTAATCATTTTCTTTAAATGTTTATTTTATTGATTTTTTTTAGAGAGGTAGAAAGAGAGCAGGAGAGAGACAGGAACATCTGTTCCTATATGTGACCTGACCAGGGATCGAACCAGCAACTTATGTGCTTTGGGACAATGCTCTAACAAACTGAGCTATCCGGCCAGGGCATTGGGTACTAATATTAATCTTGATTTATACTACTTTATAAAAGCCCCCATTCCCATACACACTCAAATTTCCTTTATTATGTGTTTTACCTTTTATAGTGTATAGTATTTTTATAAACTCCCCAACTTCCCTTTGGGAGGACATGACATGGAGATAATTATATTTATTTATAAATTAAATCAAAGACTAGTGTTCTTACACCAAATTGTTCTAACCTCTTAAAACTGCCTATTCCTCAATTGTTCTTTAGTGTTCTCTTCTCAGCTTATATCACAGGTGAGATACTATCAGTCACAACCATGAAACAAAAATAGCATTGCAAGCTATTTCTTGCTTTTGTTTTCCAGATGCTTATATCCTTAAAGGGATATAAAGGGGATCTGTGGAAGAAGGAAAGGGAAGGAAAAGGCTTTGTGGATAAAGTGGGTGGGGTAGGGGAATGAATGAAATCAGAGAATAGCCAATGAGACCCAGAACCACAGAGAGGGGCCCTCCCTCTGGAAGCACTCCTCAGAGATGGCCAGACCCTTTGAAGCTGTGTAGTGTCTCTGCAGGCTAGACCATAGTGAGTCTCACAGAAGACCTCTGGGTCCCTCCACCCTCATCAGCCCAGAAGTGGTGGAGAGTGAGGAGTTATACAGCCAGGGACAATGACACTTCAACGAACCTGTTTAGGATGATGACCTGTAAAAGGACTGCCATGGCATTTTGAAAGCTACCAGAAGTGTAGAACCATCCCAGAGAAGAGAAAGAATGCAGAAAGCAATAAGGTTAATTTTTTTTTGCCAGCTCCTGGGAGATCAGGGTCAGAAACAAGTTGAATCAGAGAAAATAACTTTGTAAAAAGTGGCATTTGGCTCAAGCCATTGGCTCAGCGGTAGAGCATCGGCTTGGCATGTGGAAGTCCTGGGTTCAACTCCTGGTCAGTGCACACAACAGAAGCGCCCATCTGCTTCCCTCCCCCTCCCCCTCTCACCTCTCTCTTGGCACTGAGAGGTGAGGGGGGAGGGTGGGGCACCTCTCACCTCTCTCACTTTCACTTGTAGCCATGACTCAAGTGAAGCAACTTGACCCTGGGTACTGAGGACAGCTCCATGGCCTCTGCCTCAGGTGCTAAAAAAAAGCTCCAGTGCAATGGAGCAAGGGCCCCAGATGGACAGAGCATCACCCCCTAATGGGCTTGTCAGGTGGATACTGGTCAGGTGCATGAGGGAGTCTGTCTCTGCCTCCCCTACTCTCATTAAATAAAACAAAAAGTGACATTTTTGCAAACAAGGTTGTGGAAATAATCAACCCAATAACAAATAAATACATTAACCAAAATAAAGATATTCAAATAAAGTGATATAAATGAAAGATAAAGAATTTAGGGTTAGATTTACGTTCAAGGTTTGAAGTATAATCTCTAAATGATATTCAAACAATGTAACTATTGATAATGCTGAAGGCTGAATTAAAATCTGTTCTATCAAATTTCTCTTTCCTGCAAGATAGAGTATACATCTTTATGTATAATGTGAGGAACAACCAGTAATTTAATGTGAAGTACTTCATTAGTCTTAGTCTCTGATAAATAGTTGTTGCTATTATTAATTATATATTCAATTCTGTACTCTGAATTTTGAAACACAATCATCAGGCACTATTTCCCTTCATTTGCTAATTTATTGTTTAAAGATGGTTACAGCATAAAAGCAACTAAATAATAATGATTTCATCACATTCTAAATTAATATGCATTTTACTATTCAAGTAGTCACATAAACACCGTTCTATATGTGCAGAACAAATACAATTTGCAAATTTATTATAGCCCTTTCTGTGTCTTTCCAACTCCAGTTCCAGTATAATTTGGGGATGTTATGTCTGAAATCTGGTTCATTTCTATTAAGCAGGAAGAGCACATTCACAGAATGCAGGATCACAGGTAAAACATGCTCTTCCCTCTAGGTCTATCAGGCCGATCTGCCCTTCCTCCTTGAGCTCACTTTGGGATGTGGGATTGAAAAATGTAATTGCCATGATACTGTTCTCTTACTAGTGCCCATAATTCTCTTTAAAGAAAACAGAGATCCAAAATATTCTATATAGATTTCCAGTTTACAAAAAGTACTGGAATAAAAAGACTTTCATGCAGAGCTTTTGTGTCGTTTTAAAATTTAGTTTTCTTTAATTAAAAGCTAAAAGAAAATGTTAATGTTATATAAAGGCAAAAACATACAAAATGAATAAAGTTTTATGCCTAAACTCTCTTATTTATTTATAGAAATTCTAGCAGAACTATGGCAATGGAAAACCACTTTTTTGTTTGTAGTCTCCATGGTATGTGCTTTTTATAATGTCATGTTTTATATTTTTGACATTGAAAATAACTCAAAATTCACACTAAAAAAGAAAAAGCTAAATTCATTAGGTTAACCTCACAAAAGATTCTGGTGAACCTGACCAGGTGGTACAGCAGTGAATAGAGTGCCAGACTGGGATGCAGAGGACCCAGGTTTGAAACCCCGAGATTGCCAGCTTGAGCGCAGGCTCATCTGGTTTGAACACAGCTCACCAACTTAAACTCAAGGTCTCTGGCTTGAGCAATGGGTCACTTGGTCTGCTGTAGCCCTCCAGGTCAAGGCATATATGAGATAGCAATCAATGAACAACTAAGGTGCCGCTAGAAAGAATTGATGCTTCTCATTTCTCTCCCTTCTTGACTGTCTGCTCCTATATGTCCCTCTCTGTCTCTGTCACCAAATAAAAAATAAATAAATAAATAAATAAAAATTTTGGTAAAATTTTCAATAACTCAGAGACTGAGAAACATTTTGTTCAATGTGGGTTCTTCAACTCACTGTTTTTCATGCTAGTTTAACCCAGTTATGTTTTCATTGGGCTGCAGCATCAGAATCTTATGAATATTTGTTAAGAAGGAAAATTATAGGGTCTAATCTCAATTTATTAAATTTGTTAAGATGGAAAGTTATAGGTTCTAATCTCAATTTATTAATACCAACCTTAAATTCTTATCCTTTTTTTCTTAATTTATTTACTTTTAGAGAGAGAAAGAAGAGTGAGAGGAGTAGGAAGTATCAACTCCCATATTTGCCTTGATCAGGCAAGCCCAGGGTTTTGAACCAGCGATTTCAGTATTCTAGGTCAATGCTTTATCCACTGTGCCAACTCAGGTCAGGCTAGGTTCTTATTCTCATGGGTTTCCTGATGTTCAAGAACTTCTGCACCAATTTCAATCTTTCCTCAAAATCTCGACCTATACAGCTCTTTGCACAAAACCACTAAGGATTTATTCTGCACACAATTTAGCTCACAGTAGAATCAGTACATAATCTTAAGCCTGTGATGGGCAATCTTTTGAGCTTGGTGTGTCAAAATTCACCAAAAAAAAAGAAAAAAAAAAAAAGAGCATAACTCGGGTGGTGTGTCACTTTGAGAAAAACGGCCTAACTGGAAGCCCCAGAACTAGACTCTCTGTGCCGGAGTTCTGTTGTTTGGCCTACAGACCTCCGGCATAGAGTGTCTACACTACAGCAAATGTTTTATCCTTGGCTGCTGTACCTGGCAGTGCAGGAGCCAAGTATGAAACATCCTTCTCAGCATGCGGCCCCATACTTCTCTGGTATGCGGCTGCCTGTCATCAAAAATGGCTATACGTGTCAGTGCTGACACGCATGTCATAGCTTCGCCATCACGGTCCTAAGCCATGGACCCATTGTAGTCACCCTGCTGCAGCTAGACTACAGAGGAAAGAACAACTGAAAAACTCAGAAGGATTGTGAAATCAGTAGCTACATGGCTTCAAGGAGAAGAAACCTGGAATCTGACTGGAAATGAAGGTGGAGCATTTCCCCCCAACTTTATAGACAAAAGTGAAATTTAGGATACCATGCTATATTACAGAGAACTGTGACTGGCACTTCTGGCATTTAATGCTTATATTTCTCTAAATTTAGCCCATTCCTCTGGGTCTCAATGGCTTCATCTGGATAGTGACATAAAGGGTAGGATTACTTGACTATTGATTTTAATATTTTACAAATCCAACATTAAAGGTGATCTGTTGTTAGTGCTATTCTATAGATAACAACACCACATTGTATATTTGAAAGTTGCTAAAATAGAATATCTTAAAAGTTCTTATACTTACACACACAAAATGTTACTATCTGAGGTGATAAATATTTTAACTAAACTTATTGTGGTAAACATTTTGCAATAGGTACATCTATCAAATTTTATGTTATCATGTTGTACAACTTAAATTTATATAATATTACATGTCAAGTATACCTCAATAAAGCAGTGGGAAAAATGCTACTTTTTCCAACAGCTCTTTGAAGGAGAAATTCATGATTAATTTACTACCCAACCACTTTAAATAGATTCTGGTAAACATAAATTAGATTGAACTTTCTACTTGATTTACCTTTTTATTGTGGTATATGTTATATTTTATTAAAGAGTACATAGAACCTTTACAGAGAGTTTGATCAATAATTATAAAGTGATCACTAGTGTAATAATCAAGTGAAGATAGAGGACATCATTGACACAGATTTCCCCAACTCACATATCCTTCTCAAATAACAGTTCTTTATTTCTCATAAAGGTAACCACTATGTTGACTTTACAGCACTAATTTTCTTATCTTAATTGTGTTGTTCTTGTATACTTTAAGCAAAAAATAGTTTTGCCTATTTTTTTTGTCTTTGTATAAATAAAATTGTAGTTTGTGTTCCTTTGTGTTTTTCAGGTTTTAATGTTTGAAAAATTGAGCCATGATAAATCTTTCATTTTAACTGCTGTATAACATTTTACTATAGGACTATACCACATTCATTTACCCATTCCACTGTTGGGGAACATTTAGTTTGAGTGCATTTCAAGGATATACTAAGTAATACTGCTATGAACATATTTCTTCTCATATTCTGTGGCACATAATTGGGCATTTCTCTCAGATATATATCTAACAGTGGGTTGCAAAGTCACAGAGTATGCACATCTTCAACTTAACTAGAAAATGCTATACCATTTTCAAAGTGTTTTTGCCAATTGACACGATTATCAGCAGCGCATGTAGAACCCTGAGAACTGTGTCAATACCTAACTCTGTAAATTTTTCAGGTTAATTTATTATATTAATTCACTCATCCATCCATCCATCCATTCACTCAATAATGTTTAAGATTTTTCTATGTCCTAGTCAGTGTGCTAGGCACTGAGAACACAAAAAGGAATATAGTAGACAATGACTGTTACACTGTTTCATTACAAACTGAGATAATGATAAAAAAAATCTTGAGTACTGCTCAGAATTCAAATTTCAATCAGCACTTTAGCAGGCCAATAAACAATGAACATGACTTTTCAGAAGAGCGTCCTACCACAGAGGTAAAAAAAAAAAAATCGAATGCCTCATATTGGTAATAATTAGAGATCATATTCAACAATAGTTCAAGATGCTTCACTCCTATTCTGCTGGTTTGATATGTGCATCTTTTATGGAGAATATTTTTCTTTTCTACCACAAGAAACAATTCCTGGATCCTTGCTTTCGAGGTTGTAGGTTACATGTGTTAGCTTAACCAGTCACTGATGGAATGAAGAAAAGGTGTCTCAACACAGTAACAAGTGGTATGCTACGCTTCATGTCAGAAGAATATTTAGTCAGTTTGGTCTTAAAATAGGAATTTTGATTTCATTTAAATTCAATGAACATATTTTTCTGAATGCTTCTGGTTTTGCATGCATCTTCTGTGCACATAATTACAAAATTAGTGTATATAAATCATATACAAAAGCACTGAATCATTAAAGCACTGGTATCAGATATAAATATATATTTGTGTGCATAAATGCAAAATGAAAAGAGAAAAACAACCTGGACAAATCTGGCACTGAATATCAAGTAAAAGACTGTTCAGCATAGTAATTCTCTTATTTCCATACTAATTTTCCAGTGGAGTTAATTCCGGTAACCTAAGTCTGGCAGTGGTCTGTACAACATGCAACTGGAGAATTATGTATCACCTGAAGATGTATGAAAAATTATTTTTCTCCACTGTATTAATGCACTGTTCCTAATCCTTTAAAACTCATATTTTTTAAGATACATGTTTCTTTTAAATAAGTGTGTATTTTTCTTTTGGTGAGATTTGTTTTT
Organism: Rhynchonycteris naso; assembly: GCA_037038555.1. NCBI lineage: Eukaryota > Metazoa > Chordata > Mammalia > Chiroptera > Emballonuridae > Rhynchonycteris > Rhynchonycteris naso. The sequence goes on from CM072997.1 coordinate 67,644,745, forward strand.
AATATCCATGGTAGGCACTTAAACCTGTGCTGAATCTCTTGACTATTATATGCAACTTGTCACTGCATTACTTCAAAGAAATGGGAAAGATGTATGAATCATATACAAAATAACAATGAAAGCAGTTGTTAACCTCAAAATTAGTTTCAAGTGGTAAATGGCAACTGCCAATGGAATGTGTAAAGCTCACAGTTTGGGCCTTGAGCTCAACACAGGACACCGCAGCAAGGTTCTCTGTCTGCTGTGCACACATAGAGACTGCAGGCTTCAGCAAGGGCCGATCACCCAGAGAGGTTGCCAGCACTGTTTATAGTCACAAATACAAACTACTTACTGTAACATATTAAGTAATAGGGTAGATTTATAGTAGCAGGAGAGGCTGATAAAACCACTGGCAAGATGTAGCTTGTGGAAGTAAACAAATTAACCAGAAGGAGCAGCTGGATAAAGAAGTGCAGGCATATGGGTATGCAGTTGGTTAAAATGCAATGTTGACTGAAAAATGATGGGGAAATCATTTTCTTCCTTCTCTTATGCTTACCCTAAGGCACAAAATCTGAGCAGGATACTTTCAAACTTCGTTGTCTGCCTGCTACTGGAAATCAGGTATAGTATATGTAAGTCTTCTATTACTGCTTTAAGTCCACAACCCTTCATGACAATCCCCTTGGCTATAAAAGAGAACGGCTGTTAAAAAAAGTGTATATTCTCATTGTCAGCTGTAGAAAAATGAGCAAAAGATAAGAGAGCCGTAGAATTTACAGACTGGCCTCAATCTAAATATGGCTTGCAAACTATTTTTGCTTCATCATTTTGGAAATGAATACACACACCCTTAAACACACACATATTACTAAGAACACTTCTGAAAGTTTCAGGTTAGGGGGGAAAAGGTTCTTACTTGGATTACATGATTTTAATTATGTCTTTCCTGGCATTTTAGCAGCAGCTGGCATTTCAGTGATCAATAAAACTGGCATCTGGCTTCTTTGTATATTATGCTAGTCTGCTATTCTACTGACCTAGAATCACATTATTGTCACCATGATTTTTAGATGCCTATGAAAACCACATCTTTTGCACCCTTTCCTCATTTTATAGTATGAGAGTTATCCTGAATTTCCTTATATTTCATTCTTAGGGAAACATTTTGTTGTTGTTGTTGTTGTTTCAAAATTTCTTTTTCTTCACCTCTTTGGTCCGTCTTAAAAACCTTTCACTTCTGGCATGTGTAGTACTCAAGAGGACTGCAATGGACACGCCAAAGCACAAACCCTAACATGTTAGGCAGTTAATACATTGTAACTGAGTGAACAGAGATGTCAAATGTGCCTGGGAAAGATGGCATCTGGACATTTTAAAACATTTCTGTCTTGCATAATGATACTTTGTGTATACCTTTGGCTTTGAAATAGTGCTTAAAACATGCTGGCATGTCTATCACTTCATTTGACCTTCTGAATATTCTTGTGAGCTAGGCAGGAAAGGCATTCATTCGATATTGAGTATCTTCTGTGTGCCAAGTACTGTTCTTGGTACTAGGATAGAGAGATAAATAAAGGAAACTTCCTTGTTTTAAGAGAAAGGGTTTATATTCTGGAGATCATCACTGCTCATCTGCAAATGTGGAAAAAGAAATATCAGGATTGAAAAGTTGGCTACTAATAAGCAGAGGCAGGGACATGATTAAAGTTAGCAGAATCCGAGTTTACTAAGTGTTTTTATACTGTGATGATAATGGTTTGCATTTGCTTTTTGTTTTATGTTCCCTGTGTTCTTCATGTATTTTTAAATCATTTGGCTCTAAACTAAAACTAAAACACCATTTTAGTTCAAGAGTGAAGTTCCAAAGAACTTTCCGTGATAATGAAACTTTGGTCCTGTTCAAGCTTTTGGTAGCCAATATCTATCTGTGACTACTGAGCACTTATAATGTGGCTAGTGCAACTACAGATCTGAAGTTCTAATTCTACTTAATTTTAGCTAAATTTAAATTAATTTAAATTTAAATAAAATTAAATTAGAACATTAATTAACTTTAATTTAGAATTTAAATAGCCATATGTGTTTAGTACCTACCATATCAGATTTACAGTGCTGAATAATTAGAAACTTGATCTATAATTATTTTTCTTTGCACAGCAATACCTGTAATGATGTTCTACTTATAGTGCATAATATTATTCTACTCAATAATATTAAATGGCTCTATTTCATCATTTTGACATTAGCAAAAATTAGTACTTATATATGTCTAGCTGGTGATATTAGTATAAGTCACTTTTGATAACGTTTCAATACCAAATAATGACCCTTTCTGTTTGCTACCATAACTATGTCTACGTCCTTCTTCTACTTCATGAAATACAGTAATTTTGGAGGATAGGACTAAAATGTGCATCACTTATTTTTTAAAGAAGCAGCTATGGAGTAATGACTATATCTGTTTTGAGACTAAGTTTATGTACAACAAATAGAAAAACACAATACAATGGTTCATATCATTTCCAAGGCCAATATTCACAGAGGATATAAATTGTAATGGCCATGTTGGGCATTAGGTAATTTATATTTATTTCAAAACACTAGAGATGCAAAAGATATGCTTACTTAAGTCATGCAGTGCCCACTAGTCTCTTCCAGGGTTAACCCCAGTGTGCCATGACTTTTTCTGGTTTACGCATTTGCCCTTCCTTCTTGAAATGCACTTTCTTTATAAAATTTTATAATTTTTAAAAGATTGTTGACATTACAGAACTAAACTGAAATTTGTTAACATTCTACTCTTATATGCCTTTTTGACAGAAATAAAATTCATGAGCCAAAAATCCAAAACAAAATTTAAAAAAGGGAATTGTTTCTAAAACTAAATATGGATCCCAGCATTAACAACTAAATCGAGAATGTGATTTTAAAACTTTTACTGGCTGGTAAAATTGTGTAGAGACTGAACACTAATAAATTATTTAACACCTGGCATCACTGACCAGAAATGACATAGTTGGATCATAGAACAATAGCAGAAAGGGATTCTAAGTAGGCCTACACTGCTCTAGCTGTATCTCATGACTTTCTCATTCTACAATTGCCTATTGGGTCACTGGAGCCCATGGAAGATAATAGGAAATTGGCTTTTTATGGTATTGAGGCAATTAGCTTTTCTGCTGATAAGTTCCTTTCAACCACCATAGAATAAAACATTAGCTCTCTTTTTTCATCATCCTTTCCCCATACTCATGCTTTACTAACCTGCTTTTGCTTTAAGAAATAAGGTATTGAGAACATTAGACTTTACATCAAACTGTTTTGCCTAGGTAAGTTACAGCTTTTATATCCACACCCAAGGAGTAGGAATAGTCAGTAATTCACAGACTTCTGAAGATCAGGGCTTTCTAGAAGTACATGAAAAGCATGGGGCCTAAGGGCTGAGTGCCATTGGGAGTTAGTGGCATGATAGAAACAAATGTGATTACGGAAGCTGCTTTCAGTCAAAGGAGCAGACCATGCTCACAAGGTAGGAGGTCCAAATAAAATAAGTCACATGCAAACTCTAAGTGAATGTTAAACACTAACCAAAATCTGCCATTTTTAAGAGCAAAGAAACTTTTTAAAACTGCAACATACAATGTAGCCTGTGCAACACAACATGTAGTGCTTAACTCCTTAAAAGCCTCAGGCACTACTACTGTAATACATTTAACTGACTATGCCATAAAATTAATATTGCACAATTACTGGATCAAGCTATGCACAACCTTCATTAGAACATCTAACTCACCACTGAAATATAAAAACTGTCATTTTGCCAGAAAACTGAGCATTAGTTTCAGCAGGTAATACAACAGTGTCCACTTATCTATTGGGCATATGTTCCAAGACACCCCCCACAGTGGATGCTTGAAACCATGAATAGTAATGAACCCTATATATATTATACTTTTTATATACATACATACATACCTAAGGTAAAGTTTAATTTATAAGCTAGGTGCAGTAAGAAATTAAAAACAATAACTAATAATAAAATAGAACATTTATAATAAAAGTTATATGAATATGGCTTTTCTTTCAAAATCCCTTACTGTACAGTAATTGCCCACCCTGCAATGAGGTGAGCTGATTGACAGCTTGGGTGGTGAGATGGAATGAGATGAATGCCGCTGGCGCTGTGACTTAGCATGAGGCTACCACTCACTTTCTGATGATACATCACAAAGAGAATGAAAACTAGCACAAATTTCTTTTCCTTCTTCACAATTTCACAGATAGACTTGTTGTTATGGCAGATCTTAGCAGCTTCAGCATATGATATTTTGTCCTTCCTTATTAAGTCAAGAACTTTCACCTTTTTAATCAGAGGAAGCACATACAGTGTTTCTTTGGCAAATCTGAGTAGCCAGCACTTTGGAGCCATTATTAAGCAAAATAATGGTTACATGAATACAGCACTGCTATGACTGCCACAGTTAATCTGACTTGATAACCAAGATGGCTACTGAGTGACTAATAGGCAAAGGAGGATGAAGGTGGGGAAGGAGTGCTTAGAGGGCATGGCTATGTATGAGGAACGAATGACTCACATCTTACAGGATGGAGTGGGTCGCGAGACTTCATCATACTACTTAGAATGGTGTACAGTTTAAACTAATATATCATTTATTTCCAGAATTTTCTATATAATATTTTCAGATCACAGTTGACTATTGGTAACTGAAATTACAGAAATGGAAACTACTGATTCAACAGGGGGTCTACTGTACTTTTAACAACCTTTACTATGATAGTTTGGGATTCATTCACTGAGCCTAACAGGATAAGTAAAATCATGAAACTATTCACTTATAGACCAACCATTCTCCCTGAGACCTCCTCTCAATGGTGGGCCAAAGAGTTCTAGAAATTTTCAGGAAAACCGTAAATGATATTACTTTACTTTATCTACTTCTTAAGAGATCACAAATCTTGACTTGAGAATTGACTGACCTTGTAAATTTGGCCAAGTGACATAACCACTGGGAAATGTAGTTTCTAATCTGAAAAACTGGGAGGGGGGTAAAATATATCTATATCATTGAGTTGCTACACAATTTAATGAGATAATGCATGTAAGATGTGACATAAACACTCAGTAAACATGAATTTCCTTCTCACTCAAAAAGCATTAAATGTATATTACTTTGAATAATGTTGGTTAAAAAATTAAAACAGAAGTCTGGGCTGTGCATTAAGCAAACATACCTCCTAGTCCTGATAGTGATGGCTGCCAAGATTGTTCAAACAATACCTGCAAGCCTATTAGAGATGAAGGCATACTTGAATTAAACCTGAGCACTGTCAACTCATTAGTGTGATTAAAAAGAGTTGTAGGTCAATGGTTTCTAACAGCATTTACAGTGGACATTACTCTAGGTTTATAAGAGTCAACATGCATTCATTTCAAATAAATAAATATTTTATCATAAGTTATTTTTTAAGATTCCATAGTTCATTTAAGTGGCTTTTATGGAGAAAGCCACTCTACATTTTTGTATTGATATCTAGGATTTGGCACCTTTAATTTATTGTGTTTCTTATAAAAAGCACTTCTGGGAACTTATCTGAAGAAACCTGAAACACTGCTTCTAAAGAACACATGCACCCCATGTTTATTGCAGTATTTACTGCTGCAATAACATGGGAAGCAGCCCAAGTGCCCATCAATAGATGAGTGGATAAAAAAGCTGTAGGACATTTATATAATAGAATACTACTCAGCCATTAAAAAGATCTTACTCTTTGCGACAGCATTGATAGACCTAGAGAGAGTAATGCTAAGTGAAATAAGCCAGTCAGAGAAAGACAAGTACCATATGATTTCACTAATATGTGGAATCTAATGAACAAAATGAACTAACAAAGTAGAGACAGACTCATAGATAGAGATTAGGCTGACAACTGTTGGGGTGGGGGCTGGATATATGGGGGTGAAGGGATTGAACAAAAAAATAAAAAGAAAGAAAAACCTCATGGACACAAACAACTGTGTAGTAATTGCTGAGGGGAAGAAATGAGGGGAGGTAGAGGAGGTATGGAGAAATGAATGGTGATGAATGGAGACTTGACTTGGGGTGGTGATCACACAATAAGGTGTACAAATGATGTGTTGCAGAATTGGGCACCTGAAACCTGTATAATTTTGTTAACCAGCATCACCCCAATAAATTCAATGAAAAGGGATAAAAAGAGCAATAAAATAAGAATAATATATACATATATACATAAAAAGCACTGAATCAAGAAGAGGATACATGGCTAATTATGTGCCACTTTAGGAGAAATATAACACACACTGAACAAAAATGACTTTCATAAAGTGAACACTATAATTGGTTACTTGCACCTTATAAATTAGAGCTAATTAGCAATTTTATTTTCATCTCATTCTGGTTATGTCACTTTGCCAGAATTACATGATCAGTTAATTGTCAAGTCAAGATTTAAGCTCATCCTCTTGATTCAAAGTTAATATTCATTCTATTGGCTATGTCTCTCAAGAAGTGCATTTGGGGTTTTTATAGAAATTTTTAGGACTCATTGATTCAAGATAGGGCAAAAATAAGTTATCTTCACTGTTTGTATTATCTATATAAAAAGCAAAGCTCTTTGAAAACGTGAATCTCTTTTTCTTTAGTTCCCCTATTTAGTAAAACAGTTCTTCTATTTATGTTGAACCTGTATCAAGGGGTATTGTAAAATTAATTTGTAGAGACAACTTTTAATCATTCATGTTAATAAAAATATTTTAAAAGAAGTACAATAGGAACACTGGCCGTTCAAAATAGATAGTGGCTGTACATCATAAGCACTACATAGTGAATACTAAAACTTTACTTGTTTCAATTTTTAACTATTGGTATCAGTTCTTAAAGTCAATGAGTTATATGTAGTCAATAACCTATTGTGTAGATAAAATAAGACTGAAAAGTGATGTTGCAAAATTAGAAATCAATGGAAGCCTACTGCTTAGGTATCGGCAGTAAATCTTTCTTATTCCTCTTTCATCAAAATTACCTTTTAAGCCGAATGACCTCTTGCTTTCATTAACTGTTACTGACTGATTACCTAAGAGGAGGTTGGCTATATTTTCGCAACTCTATCAGATCATTCATACAGGTATCTTTTTGATAAAGAAACATAAAAGTTAGAACCATTCTAATATTTAATACTTTTTATTTTCTTTGTCTCTTTTGAAACCATTTTCAAAGATTAAAATACCTTGTCATTATGCTTGGACTGTCTAAAGCTTAGTTAAAGACACATAGCAGATTGATTATTGAAACATTTGTATTATAAGGTTTATATCCAAATGGTCTCCAATCATTCTGAGAAGCACTCCCTGCTGAGTGTGTGCCTCAGTAAATACCTGAATAAAAATGATCTTGGTAAAGCACGGGGGCAGAGAATCAAACTGAAGAACTAATAGAAATACACAAACTCTTTAAAGGGGGTCTAGAAAGTGAACTGGTGCTTTTCTACATTTTTAATTATCAGCCAAAATAAGAAATAATCTCACATCTTGATCCAATATACACATGTCAATATTAAGTCACATAACAATACTTTGTCTTAATTATTAAATTGCTTGTCTGGTTATGGGGAAGATATTAATATTTAAATACAACAACAGGGGTAAATAAACTAAATGTGGTCCTTGAGTTTATGGCAACTAAACTAACCAAAATTAGAATGCAGAACTTCTAAACTATCGGGGAAACCCCAACAACTTGAGCTATTTTAAGAAAGCTAAAATGAATAAAAACAAAACTAAATCACAGCATAGAAAGTTGATATGGACAGGAAGGCAAAGCTAATCCCTAATAAAACAGTAATCATAATATATGCAAGTGACACTAAATAAAAAAGATATATAAATTATAGTTATAGAATGTAAAAAGACATATCAGGCAAATATGAACACAAAAAAAGTTCCAGTAACATTTAACTTTTGAAAACAAAACTTAAGCCTGACCAGGTGGTGGTGCAGTGGATAGAGCGTTGGAATGGGATGCGGAAGGACCCAGGTTCGAAACCCCGAGGTCGCCAGCTTGAACGCAGGCCCATCTGGCTTGAGCAAGAGTTCACCAGCTTGGATCCAAGGTCGCTGGCTCCAGCAAGGGCTGACTCAGTCTGCTGTAGCCCCCTCCCCCCATAAAGGCAGATGTGAGAAAGCAATCAATGAATAACTAAGGTGTTGCAATGGCAACAAAAAACTGATGATTGATGCTTCTCACCTCTCTCCATTCCTATCTTGTCTGTCTGTCTGTATCTATCCCTCTCGCTGAGTTTCTCTGTCCTTGTTAAAAAAAAAAAAAAAAAGAATAAAACTTAAGGCACAAAAAGAAAGATGTTATATAATTTAAAAATTAGCAATAGACAAAGAAGATACATTCACCATAAATACATAGACATCCTACAATGCATCTTCAAAATATATAAAATATTATCTGATAAAACAAGTGGAAGTAAGCAATAAATAAAAAATTTGGATTAGTTTATCATACTCTTAGAAAAAACAGGTGATGCAAAAAGAAATGCAGTACTGTAGTTTGAAAACCTCAACAAAACAACTTTATAATCACTGCTGGTAAAAATTTACAAAATGGACCATTAATTAGGTAAATAAAGAAAGCATCAATAAATTCTAAAGAATCAATATAATGGTCCAATATTTTATCCAATTTTTTATCCAATTTTTTTCAATTCCTATTTATTCTCTTTGTCTACCTTTATCCCTTCCTCCCTCCATCTGTTTTAGTGTAGTACATCTACATATAGAAATATACACAAGTCATAGACTGTACATTCAATGTTTACAAAGTGAACGTATAGTATACTTAGTTTCCCAAACAAGAAACAGCATATTACCAGAATCCACAAAGCCCGTTCTTGTCTTCTTTTAAATGTTATGCATCAGTAAGGGACATCCTCATTTCTAATACAATAAATGGAACTTATATGTATTATTTTGTGTATGATGTCTTTTGTTCAATATCCTGCTTGTGAGATCCATCTAGTTTGTAAACTTCTCATTTACTCTTTTTTCATTTACTTCTCAGTTCTGTAAAGTATTCAAATACACCCTAATATTTTAGTAAAAATTTGGCTTGTTTGTAGACATTTCCAGTGCCAGTGCTTCCACAAATACGTTTGTACATGCCATTTGGTGAAAAGATGTATACACTGCTTTTTGTTCTACAGTAGTTATGCAATTGCTTGGTTAAAAGTATACATATATTAAACTTTAGTAAATATTACCAACATTTCCAAAGTAGTTGTACTAATTTACTCATTACAAATGAGAGTTTAGTTGCTTCATTTATATACTTGCCAACACTTAGAATGGTTTTTCTTTTTGATAGTAGTCATTTAGTGAGTACATATATAGTAGTATGTTGCAAATTCAATTCTTGTTTCTATAATGAAGTTGAACACATTTTCCTGTCTATTGGTCACGTGGATATCCTCTTTCACAAAGTATTTGTTCAAGACTTTTACATACTTCTATATTTAATTGTTTCAATTATTGATTTATAGAAATTCTTTTCCTTTCCTATTTATTTATTTATTATTAATTTTTTTTTGTACTTTTCTGAAGTGAGAAGTGGGGAGGCAGAGACAGACTCCCGCATGTGCCTGACTGGGATCCACCCAGCAAGCCCGCTAGGGGGCAATGCTCTGCCCATCTGGGGGCATTGCTCCACTGTAACCAGAGCCATTCTAATGCCTGAGGTGGATGGAGGCCATGTAACCTTCCTCAACGCCTGGACAAACTTTGCTCCAGTGGAGCCTTGGCTGCAGAAGGGGAAGAGAGAGATAGAGAGAAAGAAGAGGGGGAAGGGTAGAGAAGCAGATGGGCGCTTCTCCTGTGTACCCTGGCCTGGAATTGAACCCAAGACATCCACATGCTGGGCCGACGGACTACCACTGAGCCAAATGGACAGGGCCCTATAGAAATTCTTTACATACGGTAGATACAAGTCCTTTGCTAGATCAAGATAATGCAAATAATGTTCTCTAAGGTTAGGACTGGTATTCTCACTATGTAATGACATCATTTGATAAGAGAAATTTGTAGTTAAAATGCAACTTAGTTTCTTGCTCTTCTTTACTTTTCTTCATTGTTTTCCTATGTGATTAGTTCTCTTTATATGCTATTTACGTAACCTTTGCTGACATCATGTCATAAAAAGAATTTCGTATGATTTGTGCTTACAAGACTTTTTCATAAGCCTCTAACATTTGTTTCTACAATTTACCTGGATTTTCTTTTTGTATAGGGTATAAAGTCAATATAACTCTTTAAAAAAAAACCTAGCATTTATGAAGTTGGGTAAAACTTTAAATATTACATTCATTTGGGAAACATATGCTGCCTGGTGCCATCAATAAAAAAAGAAACTTAAAAAATAGCTTTAACCTAGTAATGACCTCATGAAATTCAGTATTTTTTGTGTGTGTGTGTGACAAAGAAAGAGACAGAGTGATGGACAGATAGGGACAGACAGATAGGAATGGAGAGAGATAAGAAGCATCAATTTTTTGTTGCAGCGCCTTAGTTGTTTTCATACGTGCCTTGACTGGGGGACTACAGCAGAGTGAGTGACCTCTTGCTCAAGCCAGCAACCTTGGGCTAAAGCTGGTGAGCCCGTGCTCAAATCAGATGAGCCCGCACTCAAGCTGGCGACCTTTGGCTTTCGAACCTGGGTCCTCCGCGTCCCAAGTTCAATGTTCTATCCACTGCACCACCGACTGATCAGGCCAGTATTCTTTTTTGAACAAAGACAACATGTGTAAGATTATAAATCAGTTAATTTTTCATCTACCACTGCTTTCAAAATTGAAGTAAACTAGTTTCTGGACATCATTCTCCTCAACATAACGTCTGTGCTTTTTGATCTAGGTCCCTTCTAAGATCTATCCTTTCAGTTCTAATCTTATTCCTCCTTAAATACTATATGCCATCCTGGTTAAATGAAAGAACTGCATTGGTTGTGTACTTTAAATAATTAATTTAAAATATTTCAATTATAGCCCTGATCGGATATCTCAGTTGGTTAGATCCTCATACCAATACGACAGGGTTGTGGGTTCAATTCCCCATCAGGGCTCATACAAGAATCAATCAACGCATGTTAAACTTCATTAAGTATTACCAACAGTTTCCAAAGATACCATTCATCTTTACAGCTGCTTTACTTCCTAATATTACTTTCATTATTTTCTTTTCTTTCTACTTTTTTATTAATATATATTTACATACTTCATTTATTCAACCATATTTTTAATATAATTCTGCTATTTGTATCTTAAGAGTGTAAAAGTCACAATGGTGTTCTTGAACTTCTCTAGGTAATAAGATTTGTTTATTTCATGATTCTCTATAAAAAAGTTTAACTTAAATCATAGCTAAAATCCAAATAAGGTTTAAAATAAGACTATCTCAAACCACACAATATATTTAATATTTTACATTTCACATAAAAAGAAAAGCTTGAAGAGTCTAATGATTAAGTAAATCTATAGCTCCAAATGTGTATATGTGAAGAAAACCCTTTGTCTGATAATGTGACAAACAAGTCATTATTTTTATCTCATCCTGCCTTTAACATGAACTTAAAAATTAACTCCTTAAAGGGATAATACTATCCTGCTTCTGACTCATTCTGACCCAATAATAATACTTAAGTAAATTGACTCATTATAATTTAAAAATTGCTAAAAGAATAGTATTTGAAAAACAATTATTGTACTGCAATAGTTAACATTAACAACCTTCAGAATATCCATATATTTTAAGCATTTCTAATATAATAAAATGGATATAGTTAAGATTACCAAAGACATTATTAAAATATATAATTATTTAATAATACTAATATATAACAAAATACTTGTTCCTACTATAAATGAAAGCTACTTTATAACAACAGCTATTTAAATACTGCATTTGTAAACTGGTTGCACCTATATTTAGTTCTTATTCTATAAAAATTATTGTAGTAATACATAACATATTTATCATGGCTAAAGTGACATACTCATGAAACACAGTCACTCAAAGGGTCATCTTTCCTGTCTAAGGAACAGAACAAATGTACCTTTAATAAGAGTGGGCATAAAACAATTAAAACATTGACTTATTGACATTCAAGAATTTTTTTCCTTTTCCCATAGGAGCAAAAATGAGTTTACAAATTACTTGTGTATATAACACACACGATTTGAAAGCTGCTCTTTAACTGCCACAACCCAGTGGAAATAAAGGACAGCAATTAAACAAGCATCTTAATTATCATAAACTCTGAGGAATACAGGAACAAAGTGCCAGGAGGCATTCATTCATTTTCATGCCAGGATGTGCTTTATTTAAGCATAGTACAAATCACCAAAGCATTTAAAATCTATGCTAAGGTACAACATTTTTGTTAATGGAGATGTCTTTGAGCAAACTACAGAATGAAGAATGACTGTGCCATCCAACATCAATTTTCACTATGAATAAAGGATTCACATTGTAGTAAACATATTTATACTGACTGTAATGCATCTTCACAATTTCAAAATAATTAGTCAAGTTGGGCATATCAGCCAAAGATACCAGGCAAGCAAGTTGTATTGAACAGTGAAGAAGCAAAACAACCAAACAGAACAACCTGCTAATTAACTGAAATTTTCTCCAGTTTAATCCTTGAATAATCACTAATCTGTAAGTAAACCAATGTATTTTCGTCAACTCTGTGACAAAGTACTACTTTATATTGTACTGAAACTTCTATTTATATCCATCTGTCCTTGCCTTTTGAGATCAAGCAAAAAAATTTTTAATCTTTTTCCACAGACCTTAACACACACACACACACACACACACACACACACACACACACACACACACACTCCAATATCTCCTCCCCCTGTCCCAAGATAATGGTCAACTATTCTTTATCAGCTTGGTTTCAGGCTCTTTCCACATTGACTTGCCTCCCTTATAATGTGTCCAATCTGTCCATAACTGTGTGCAGAATTCCAGTCTGATCATTCCAGTGCACATATACCAGGGTTTCTATTGTCTGGGTCAAGCCACTCTTCATACAGCCATAATCAGAATTTCATTGGCCACACCATAATGTAATCACATAACTCTCTAGCCGCACCGTGACTCAACTAAAATCATATTTGTGCTAACAAATCTGAATCTTAAAAAAAAAACCCATAATGTCTTCTTTTTTAAAACATGCTTCTATTTAACCAAATTTTGCTCATTATTTACAAGAAAATGCAATATATGGTAGGTCTTCTTACTATTCCATATTGTACTTGTTAGTAATTTTTGAATTTTAGTTTCTCTATTAAAATTGCTTTGCTAGGTGCTTCCCAATACCTTCCAGTCATCTTCCAAAATCTGATGCCATGGAGATGTGACTCACTTGGGATCTTTGGAAGTTTTATTTTATGACCCCTATGTGTTGGCCAAATCAAACGCCATAACTTTCAATTTTCACTGGGAAGTTCATTAGACAGGTATGGGCAGTTAAGAGCAGAACCCTGGCACCAAATAGCTTGATCTTTAATTCAAGTTCTGCTATGTATTAGGTGTGTGACCTTGAGGTATTAAACTTCTTATGTCTTATTTTTACCTGTATAATGAAAATGATTATAATACCTACTTTATAGGGTTTGTGTGTTTGTGTTTGTGTGTATAAGACTCATTTAATTAAAATACATTAGTTACCAAGAAATCATCTAGTACACAGCAAGCCCTAGAAGTTGGTTAGCTGTTAACTTGCAACCAATGTTTCTGAACTGAGACTCAAATAGTGGTCCAGTTATTTATTCTATCACCTTGCTTAGATGCATATTTCTCAGTTACATCTCATTTGTTAAGTATTTTGACATTTTATTTAGGTAGCATATACAGGCACATAAGATAAGCAATATAATTTGTTTATATTTTTATTTAGTTTAACTCTGAACAAATTCCTACTCAGATATATGTTATCTGAATGTCTTAAAATTTATTCTCAGTATTCACTCACAACCATTTACCTGCAAATTAGTTACTATCTCAAATCATTAATTGGTCAGAACTCATATATTTCCATTGAATTCCTTGCTTTTAATGATTCTACTTTATTTATAGAATTCAGCTAATCTTCCTTAGTTCACAGAGTATTCTAAAAGTAATTCAAACTTGTTCTCAATATTGCATCCTAATAAGTATCAACCAGTTTATAACACACTGTTCAAATATCATTTTTACCTCCTCAGTTTTGGCTGAGGGGCGAAGGCTATTGGTGATGTTGAACAAAGAGGATTCTGAGAGCAATCACCATGACTGATGAAAGCTGAGAGAATTTACTTGAAAAAAACTGGGATGGGAATCCATCCCCTGAGGCAGAAGGATCAAAAGGGTGCTACCTTGTAGCCCCAAGCAAAAGTAACAGAATTCTAAGGGATCACTCAGAGAAATTGAAGTGCACCCCCTGCAGTTGTAGATACACTGGGTCAGTGAGAGTGTCATTTTAAAAGGATCCTGCTAAAGAAAGCAGTCAGCCAGGGCAAGAGGACTCCAATGATTAGAACCTTGTGTGCAGGCTGAAGCTAGGGAGCTCAGGAGAAGCCTGGCAAAGGAGAGGCAACACCCATCTCAAGGCAGTTATAGAGAGAGGGAATCAATAGGGGATTGATTCTTCACAGATTCCTAAAAGTCCAATTAAGAGAATCGGTTTCATTTTATTTTTTATTTTTATTTCTTTATTCATGGACAGGAAGGGAGGGAGAGTGACAGTCTCCCGCATGTGCCCCAACCAGGATCTACCTAGAAAGCCCACTAAGGGGCAATGCTCTGCCTATCTGGGGCATACTCCATTGTTCAGCAACCAAACTCCTGTCAGTGCCATAATAGCGAACCTATGACACGCGTGTCTGACACGCGTAGCCATTTTTGATGACACGTGGCCGCATGCAGCTGCATACCAGAGAAGTACGGGGCCACATGCCGAGAAGGGCTTTTCATCCTTGGCTCCTGCACGGCCAGGTGCAGTAGCCGAGGATAAAACATTTGCTGTAGTGTAGACACTCTGTGCTGGAGGTCTGTAGGCCAAAACAACAGAACTCCAGCACAGAGCGTCTAGTTCTGGGACTTCCGGTTAGGCCGTTTTTTTCAAAGTGACATACCACCCAAATTATGCTCGGTTTTTTGGCGAATTTTGACACACCAAGATCAAAAGATTGCCCACCACTGTCTTAGTGCCTGAGACAGAGACCATGGAGCCATCCTCAGCATCTGGGGCCAAGTCACTCCAATCCTGTCATGGCTGTAGAAAGGAAAGAGAGAGAGAAAGAGAGAGAGAGAGAGACAGAGAGAGAGAGAGAGAGAGAGAGAGAAGTAAGAGGGGGGAGGGGGGGAGAAGCAGAAGTGCATTTCTCCTGTGTGCCCTGACTAGGAACCTAACTCAGGACATCCACATGTTGGGCCATCGCTCTACCACTTAGCCAACTGGCCAGGGTGAGAGTCAGTTTTAAACATCTGCTAAATTCAGAGAATACAAGATCATCATCCTTTCTTTGCTTTCTTCCAATTCCAGTTTAGCTAAAAACTAAGGTTATCCTGTTGAAAGAAGGGCAAATATTATAAATAGTGTCTGGAATATTTTATAGTATCTGGGACCTAGCAATTTTAATTATTGATTCAAGACTCTTTTGGTAATTTAAAGTGATTCTTGGTTTGGCTTGGGGTTTCCCAATAGCAGTAACATATATAGTCATTCGCCAAGCAGAGTTAAGTGGACAGTGGAAGACAAAAATAATTATTATTGTAATGATTTCTAAATATATCATACGAGACCTGCCTAGACAGACAGATTAAATATGTGGATGTGAAAAAAACTGAACCAAAAAAATTAGACTGAAGCAAAATAAAATTCTCAGCCTCTATCAAGTCTGCTAGGAGTTCTAGCTATTGGATTGTGTATGAAAATCTCCTATTTAATTTCGGTCTGTGGCATTTTAGATTGCAGTTTCTGTTTCCTATGTGTGATGGCATCCTTTTGGGCAGATTTCCTACACAAAATCGGATTTTTTAGTAGGCTCTTCATCCAATTAAGCTATTGAAAATGTGCATCCTATTTGGGGCAAAACTGCTGCACCCATTTTCCCTCCAGCTCTCTCCAAATCGTACTGAATAGCAGTGAAGTTGCACAAGGAACAGTATAAATCTATAACCATGAAGTAAATAGAAAGAGTTTACAACACATTTCTGAAAATGGCATATCTCCAGGGTCTAGTCTGAGCACAGGATCCCGTACCACCCCTACCCCAATTAAAGAAGTCTAACAGAGATTCGGCTAAAAAAGCTGGTGAAGATGGGCAGAGATGTGCTGGTGGGTAAAACATAATAGTAAAATTTATATCAAGATGTAAAATGTGAGCAAAATATAAAAAGAAATAAGACTTCATTCAAGAGCGCAGAGATCTCACTAAAAGGATTTCAGAAAAGGACAGAAGAAATTGCGGGGAAGAAATGATAAAAAAAAAAAAAAATACACGGCAGTGAAGAAAGTAAGGTCTTAGACTGAAATAGTTCACCTACTTCCAAGCAGAATGGACGAGGCAAATCCTGTCCTAACACATACATACAAAATTTTATAACTCTCAAGAGAAAGAGAAAATCCCCAAACCTTAAAAAGCCTAAAAATCAGGTCACCTGTAAGAGAACAAGAATCACTCTGTTATCAGACTTCTGAGGAGCAAAAATAAATGCTACATAATATTAGAGTGACATGTTCAATTTTAAAAGAGAATAATTTTGGATTGAAAGTTTCCAGCCTAATAAAGTATTAGTAAAGGATAAAGCTACAAAAAACATGCTCTCTGATATGTAACTATTAACTTTTACTTCTTTACTCTTCAATTCCTGCTCTTGAGAAACCAGCTTGAGTATATACTATTTTAGCAACATGAGGGTCAAACAAGATAGAAGCTATAAAATCTCAGAAAACAGTTCTTTTAACACAGAAGTAAATTTAAGAGACGACAGCTGGGAAACATGCCTGGAATACTAATACTTAATAATACAGCAGACGATCAAGGACTGTGGGAAGGATCTCACTGGGAAGGAGAATTCCTTATATATTTAACATAATAAAGGCCATCTATGATAAATCATCAGCTCACATCATATTAAATAACATAAAACTGAGGACTTTTCCCCTTAAATCAGGAACAAGACAGGGTTGTCCACTCTCTCCACTTTTATTTAACATGGTGCTGGAAGTTCTAGTTAGAGCAATCATACAAGAAAAAGAAATAAAAGGCATCCATATTGGAAAAGAAGAACTAAAGGTTTCACTATTTGCAGATGATATGATCCTATACATTGAAAACCCCAAAGACTCCACAAAAAGATTACTAGAAACAATAAACCAATACAGTAAGGCAACAGGATACAAAATTAATATACAAAAGTCCACTGCCTTCCTATATACCAACAATGAAACATCAGAAAACGAACTCAAAAAAATAATCCTCTTCATGGTTGCAATAACAACCCAAAATACCTAGGAATAAACATAACAAAGAATGTAAAGGACCTATATAATGAAAACTACAAAGCTTTGTTAAGGGAAATCGATAAAGATACAATGAAATAAAAAAAAATTCCTTGTTCTTGGATAGGAAGAATAAATATAGTAAAAATGACTATTTTACCCAAAGCGATATACAAATTTAATGCAATTCCCATCAAAATTCTAATGTCATTTTTTAAAGAAATGGAACAAAAAATTATCAGGTTTATATGGAACTATAAAAAACCCCAAATAGCCAAAGCAATCTTAAGGAAAAAGAACAAACCTGGGGACATTACAATACCCAAATTCAAATTATATTGTAGAGTCACGACAATCAAAACAGCATGGTATTGGCAGAAAAACAGATGCTCAGACCAATGGAACAGAATAGAAAGCCCAGAAATAAAACCACATATATATGATCAAATAATTTTTGATAAAGAGGCCAACAACACACAATGGAGTAAAGAAAACCTCTTCAACAAATGGTGCTGGGAAAACTGGAAAGCCACATGCAAAAGAATGAAATTTGACTACAGTTTGTCCCCTTGTTCTAAAATTAATTCAAATGGATCAAAGACCTAAATAGCTGAAACAATAAAGTACATAGAAGAAAACATAGGTAATAAATTCATGGACCTTGGTTTTAAAGAGTACTTTATGAATCTGACTCCAAAGGCAAGGGAAGTAAAGGCAAAGATAAATGAATGGGACTACATCAGACTAAGGATCTTCTGAACAGCAAGAGAAACTGACAACAAAACAAACGAACAGCCAGCTAAATGGGAGATGATATTTTCAAACAACAGCTCTAATATCCAAAATATACCAAGAACTCATAAAACTCAACAACAAACAAACAAACAACCCAATAAAAAAATGGGAAGAGGACATGAACAGACACTTCTCCCAGGAAGAAATACAAATGGCCAACAGATATATAAAAAGATGCTCATCTTCATTAGCTATTAGAGAAATGCAAATCAAAACTACAATGAGATATCACCTCACGCCTGTCAGATTAGCTATTATCAACAAGACAGGTAATAACAAGTGTTAGAGAGGCTGTGGAGAAAAAGGAACCCTCATCCACTGTTGGTGGGAATGTAAAGTAGTACATCCATTATGGAAGAAAGTATGGTGGTACCTTAAAAAACTAAAAATAGAACTACTATATGACCCAGCAATCCCTCTACTGGGTATATACCCCCAAAACTCTAAAACATTGGTACGTAAAGACACATGCAGCCCCATGTTCATTGCAGCATTATTCACAGTGGCCAAGACATGGAAACAACCAAAAAGCCCTTCAATAGATGACTGAATAAAGAAGATGTGGTACATATATACTATGGAATACTACTCAACCATAGAAATGATGACATCAGATTATTTACAACAACATGGATGGACTTTGATAACATTATACAGTGTGAAATAAGTAAATCAGAAAAAAAATAACTGTATGATTTCTTACTTAGGAGGGACATAAAAATGAGATTAAGAGACATTTACAAGAGTGTGGTGGTTACTAGGGGGAGGAGAAGAAGGGGGGGAGAGGAGGGGCACAAAAAAAACCAGATAGAAGGTGATGGAAGACAATCTGACTTAGGGTGATGGGTATGCAACATAATTAAATGTCGGGATAACCTGGAGATGTTTTCTCTGAACATATGTACCCTGATTTATTAATGTCACCCCATTAAAATAAAAACTAAATAAACATATTTAAAAAATAGTGTTTTAAAATAATAAATACAGGAATATATAGCTTCTATGAAACAGCAAAAACAAAGGCAATGAAAAATCTCAGGAAAACATGAAAGCAAAACAGTGAGTATCAAAATGTAAAACAAATATATTACTATTTTATACAATTTAAAGTAAAAGAAAGTAGAATGAAGGAGAGAGAGAGAAGGAGAGTAAGATGAGCCATCTGGACTTGATGCTGGAAATACGTACTTTTAAGTGGCACAGGTGTTATTACTTTAGACTTAACATTACTTCATTTATAGTTTTTTGGGGGGGGGAATGTTTTCTTTTATCCTGTTTTATTCAATATATTTTTATCTACGCTATAAATGAAAAAATATTCTGACCTTTAAGAAATCAAAACATTTGATATGTTCTGAGAGACATCCGTTAATATTTTGAAAATGATCACTTATAGGAGGTTTATAACTCAATTACTAATGTGTGCTGCTCCTGCTGGCCCATGTGTTTCTAGAATTTCAGAGGGCTGTGGTTGTAATTATGCTGTAACACCTGCATAATTGCTATCCAGGCATCTCATTTAAATGAGAAGTGTACCCTGTACTGGCTATAAAGATACGTCTGCCCAACATGGTCATGGTAGCCTGCCACATTGAGAGCTGCTAAATGCTGGAGTTGTGAACCCCATCAATTTACTGCAGTCAGTAAAGTCATAGCATATGAAGGTCTATGCTGGCTGATGTCACCTGGGCAGTAGATACAATGGTGTCAGAATACAGATCCATGAAGACAGAGCTCCAGCATAGAAATGCAATACCCACTATGGGTCACAGGTTGAGATAGATGAAAACAAAATTTCCTTTGGTTTGTGACTAAAACTGTTGGTAAACCTAGAAAGGTATAACACTAACTATAGAGGAAATGAAGGAGAAGGAAGGAGAAGGAAGAGAGTAGAGAGAAACTAAAGAAGTAAAATCAGACTTTCTCTCATTTCATAATAGAATATGTAAATGCCAAGCCTGGGTTGACTGACAATGTGAAGGTGTAAGACTTGTTCATTACTTAGAATCAGATCCATTCAATTGCAGAACTATTAACTACTAACATTAATTGACTTTGATTAGATCCTCTACGGCTGAACCATATACTTTGTCAAGTAGTGAATAAAACACATTACTTATAGTTATAAGCAGTGAACTTCATTTCAAATACAGAAGTACAACAGTAGTCTCCGCCCCTCTTACCCATGGTTTCACTTTCCATGGTTTCAGTTACCCACAGTCAATTGCAGTCTAAAAATATAAATGGAATCTCTAGAAATGAATAATTCGCAAGTGTTTAGTTGTTTGCTGTTCTGAGTAGCATGATAAAAATCTTATGCAGTCCCTGTCTGGGATATGAGTTATCCCTCTGCCCAGTGTCTCCACACTGTATATGCTCCCCACCCATTAGTCATCTGGGAGCCACCTCAGTTAGCAGTTCCGCTGAGACGGGATCACAGGGCAGGTGTTCAAGTAACTCTTATTTTATTCAAAAGATGCCAAAGTGCAAAACTAGTGATACTGGCAATCCAGATATGCCAAAGAGAAGCTGTAAAGTGCTTTTTGTAAGTGTATAGGAAGAAACATATATATGGTTTGGTACCCATTGGAGATCTTGAAACGTATCTCCTCTAGGTAAGGAGGGACTACTGTATATCCAAAGAATTCTTGTTATTATTTTGTACGGGATATAAATATTAATTGCTTCATAATACTTGGAGTGCAATAAATGTCACACTACTTTGCTTTGTTTAAGTCAAATCAAAGCTAGGACTGAAGCTATTTACTTTAATTAATAAAAAGTCCAATTTCAGAGTTCCTTGCCTTCTTTCTTATTTTATGGCAGAACCTGGGATATTACTGCCTGAAAAAAATTAGAGACAGGACACTCTGCTTACTGATCTGCTTTCTTTAATTGATGAAGATGATCTTAAATGGAGTAAGGATGGACTCCATCTATCCATGGACAACAAAATCCAGAACCTGAGTATACAAAGGCATGCAACCCAAAACAAAACAACTTTTCATTCTTTAGGTGATAAACCTATAATATTTAACAAGACAGGACTCTAATACATTTCTTTTTTTTTCTTAAGATTTTATTTTTTGATTCTACAGAAAGAGGAGAGAGGGGGTAGGAAGGAATGAGAAGAATCAATTCATAGTTGCTTTAATTAGTTTTTCACTGATTGCTTGTCGTATCTACCTGTACCAGGCAAGCCCAGGGTTTCAAACTGGGGACCTCAGCATTCCAGGTCAATGCTCTATCCACTGTGCCACCACAGGCCAGACTCTAACACATTTCTTAATGACACATTTGTTGCATATTCATTAATGAAGCATTTGAGTAGAAAAGACTCACTTTTCCTTAATTCTCTTCCATTCCCTTTCTTCACTGTGCAAGTCTCTTTGTATTGAGGGCTTTCCGTAGAAAGAGCCAGTGAGAATAAGGTGTTCCAAGAAGTTTTCAAACTGTAATGACATTTCCATAAAGTGCCTTATAGATTGAGAGGATTTCCCCCTCACCTTTTCAATAACTTGAGAATCATTTAAAAATTTTCTTCATAGTTGCCCCCGCCAATGGACCCAGCATTTAAGATTCAATTTCTATTTGTCCTGTTAAGTTGTAAAACTTAGGAAGGAGGAAAGGAATCAAGGGAGGGAAGAACAAAGGTAAGAAGGATGAAGGGAAGGTGGAAGGGAGGTGAGTAGAAACAAGGGGTTGGGATAGAGTGAGGAAAAAGGCAGGAAGACAGGCAGGAATCTCAATCTAACTAAAAGATGATTGACCCTCATTGGGGCAGGGTGGCAGCCCCAGCTTCATTCTGTTCCCCTCTGATTGTTTCTTTTCTCTGACTTCCTGTTCACTCTCCTAGTCTTGTGCAGAGAATGCATGTGACACCCAGGGGCACTCCCCAGCTACTGCCTTCTGCACCTACTTGCATCAATGGCTGATTCTGTAGTCTCTAAGCAGGTGCCCCATCAAAATGATACAGGCCAAGGCAACAACCTGGGCCTCCAAGATTTTGAAGCCAACTTCATTAGGCCGTTGGACAAAATAAAAAATGGTTCTTGAATGTTAATAAGCTAAACAGCAATGGCCTTATATTACCAGCCTGGAGTCCTGTATGGCAGATGTGTGACTGTGGTGTCCTTTGAAGCAATGGCTATTACCTGAAAAGTCTTCTTTGCTTGGTGCCATTTATGAAGTACCTGATAAGAATAGATCTGTGAGGAGTGATCAATGACCAATTTGACCCGTTTGGTTGATGTTCTCAGGTCAATGGCCCTCCCTCTTTTGAAACAGTTTGGAATTGCCGGTGGATCATTTGAGCTAAATGTAGTGCAAGGGGGAATATCTCCTGGAGGACGTAGTGCACCATTTTTCTCGAGTCCTACAAGGAGGTCCTGAAGCCCAATCAGCTCATAGATCCAGAAAATAATGAATCAGAGGAATGGTGTATTTCATATGTAAATCACATCAAAGGTGAACTGGACTGCGGATTCTGCAAGGAGCATCCTCAATAAGTTTATATCGGATGTCTACATTTACATAAACGGCATAAAAGAAATAAACTCTGGGAGGTCTCTAGGCTTTGGATTGTCACTGGTTGCCGAGACCATGAATGACACCTTCCTCAGTGCTGAACTGACCTCCAACCCCCAGGGCCAGAGAACAGCGATGCATCCAGCAGACCTGGGCAGGAACTATTCCAAGCTGCTACTTGAAGAAATCTATCCGGGTGGATGTGCAAACTCAACCAACAAAAGTCTGGTTCTATTGCTCATCACCCTCGGACAGCAGGGCATTTCCAAAGTCCTATTAGGATCACTTTCCCACACAATAGAATTTTTGCAGCATTTGAAGAGATTTTTCCAGATTTTGTTTAAAATTGAAACCAAGCCTCTGGTAAAGAATGAAAGGATGGGGATAAAGTGCTGATGACTTGAATTGGCACTGCCTTCTCCAACCTTAGCAAGACTACCAGTGATGCTATCACAGGAGAGAAGACCCCCAGTGCCCAAAGACAAAGCAGAAGCTGCCCAGGACCCAAAGGGACCAAGTCCAAATTCACACAGGAAAGAATAGCCTCTTATATTAAGGCCTTTCTTTTTCTTTTTCTTTTTTACAGAGACAGAGTCAAAGAGAGGGATAGATAGGGACAGACAGACAAGAACAGAGAGATGAGAAGTATCAATCACCAGTTTTTCGTTGCGACGCCTTAGTTGTTCATTGATTGCTTTCTCACATGTGCCTTGACCAGGGGCCTTCAGCAGGCTGAGTAACCCCTTGCTCGAGCCAGCGACCTTGGGTCCAAACTGGTGAGCTTTTGCTCAAACCAGATGAGCCCGTGCTTAAGCTGGCGACCTCGGGGTCTCGAACCTGTGTCCTCTGCATCCCAATCCAATGCTCTATCCACTGTACCACCACCTGAGGCAAGGCCTTTCATAAATTCATAATTAAAAACAATCAGAATATCCAACTAAAAGACATTTTATATCATGTGGTTTCCAGCCATTTCTCCAGTGGTACTGACATTCCTCAGGATACCCTGTCATGAAGAGAGCCCCCTTGGTTTACCTGGACCAAGAACATCCCTTCAGGATAGTAATGCTACTAGACATCACAGAGATATTGTAGCAATGCTCACGTAGCCCACATCCTAGGCTCCTGTCCTGAGGTCTTTTTCCAGGCCTGTGTTGTCCATTATTACTGTTCTTTCTGCAAGGACTGGCCTCTTTGAACCTTGGTTTCCATGTAGGGATTAAATGAGATATCCGTGGAAACTCTTTAAGAGTAGTACAGTAAAATCATATATCGACTGTTTCATCCCTTGTTTTCAGAATGGTTCTTGGATATTTTCAAATAAATAAATAAAGATTAATAGCACAAACAATGAGATTTTAACCAGGACTGTAAAAAAATACAAGTCTTATTCTATATATCACATCACGTTTTAATTTCTTTTTTTAATTTTATTCATTTTAGAGAGGAGACACAGAGAGAGAGAGAGAGAGAGAGAGAGAGAGAGAGAGAGAGAGAAAGGGGGGAGGAGCTAGAAGCATCAACTCCCATATGTGCCTTGACCAGACCAGTGCAGGGTTTTGAACTGGCGACCTCAGTGTTCCCAGGTCGACGCTTTATCCCTGCACCACCACAGGTCAGGCCTCACATCACGTTTTAAAAACTGCAATCTCAACCCCTTTTGGAAAGTCTTGGATTTGAAAATTTAAAAGGTTCTGATTGTTTTATTCAAACTTTGGCTTTACAGCATTAGCCAATATAAATGTTCTTTACTTGAAAAAGTCCTTTAAAAATAATTGTAGTAATGACCATAGGATGCTGTTGAGGACTTCTTCACTGCATAAGAGCTTGCCATTTTCATGAGGAATTTTTTTTTTTAATTTTAATTTATTTAATTAATTGTGTTTACATAGATTCCAGGGTGACCCTGACTGCATCCCCCCTCCCCCATATTCCCCTCAACATCTCTCCCTTACCCTCCTCCCTACAGCGCCCTCCCCCATTCCCTTCAGATTTATCCCATCCTATCATCCCCTTTCCCTCTGTCCTCTTTTCCTCAGGTTCCTTTGATCCCTCCTCTGTCTCAATTCCTTTCCTCAGTTCTCAATGTTCCTTGGATTCCTCAAATGAGTGAGGTCATATAATATTTTTCTTTTTCTCTCTGGCTTATTTCACTCAACATAATAGTCTCCAGGCCCGTCCATATTGTTGCAAAAGGTAATATTTCCTTTTTCTCATGGCGCCATAGTATTTCATTGTATATATATACCAAGTCTTTTTAATCCACTTGTCCACTGATGGACACTTGAGCTGTTTCCAGCTCTTTGCTATTGTGAACAGTGCTGCCATAAACATGGGGTGCATTTCTATTTTTCAGTCGGTGATATGGTGCCCTTGGGATATATTCCTATAAATGGGACAGCTGGGTCAACGGGCAGTTCCATTTCTAATTTTTTGAGGAATCTCCATACTGTTTTTCCACAGTGGCTGCACCAGTCTGCATTCCCACCAGCAGTACAGGAGGGTTCCCCTTTCTCCACATCCTTGCCAGCACCTATAATGTGTTGTTTTGTTAATGAGAGCCATTCTGACTGATGTAAGGCGGTATCTCATTGTGGTTTTAATTTGCATTTCTCTAATAATAAGTGATGTTGAGCATTTTTTCATATGCCTATTGGCCATCTGTAGGTTCTCTTTGGAGAAGTGTCTATTCATTTCTTCTGCCCATTTTTTGATTGGGTTGTTTGTCTTCCTGGTGTTCAGTTTTACAAGTTCATTATAAATTTTGGTTATTAACCCTTTATCAGATGTGTTGTCAAATATGTTCTCGCATTGTGTGGTTTTTCTTTTTATTCTGTTCATATTGTCTTTAGCTGTGCAAAAGCTTTTTAGTTTGATATAGTCCCATTTGTTTATCCTGTCTTTTATTTCATTTGCCTGTGGAGAAAAATCAGCAAATATATTGCTTCGATAGATGTTGGAGAGGCTTACTGCCTATGTTTTCTTCTAGAATGCTTCTGGTTTCATGGCTTACATTTCAGTCCTTTATCCATTTTGAGTTTATTTTTGTGCATGGTGTAAGTTGGTGGTCTAGTTTCATTTCTTTGCAGGTAGCTGTCCAGTTTTCCCAACACCATTTGTTAAAGAGACTGTCTTTACTCCACTGTATGCTGTTACCTCCTTTGTCAAATATCAATTGTCCATAAAGATGTGGGTTTATTTCTGGGTTCTCTGTTTTGTTCCATTGATCTATATGCCTGTTCTTATGCCAGTACCAAGCTGTTTTGAGTACAATGGCCTTCTAGTATAACCTGATATCAGGAAGTGTGATACCTCCCACTTTATTCTTCTTTTTTCAAGATTGCTGAGGCTATTTGTGTTCTTTTTGGGTTCCATATAAATTTTTGGAATATTTGTTCTATATCTTTGAAGTATGTTGTTGGTATTTTAATTGGTATTGCATTGAATTTATAAATTGCTCTGGGTAATATCGACATTTTAATGATGTTTATTATTCCTAACCATGAACATGGTATATGCTTCCACTTGTTTGTGTCTTCTTTGATTTCTTTTATCAATGTCTTGTAATTTTCTGAGTACAAGTCTTTAACCTCCTTGGTTAAATTTACTCCTAGGTACTTTATTATTTTTTTGCAATAGTGAAGGGGACTGTTTCCTTAATTTCTCTTCGTGACACTTCATTGTTTGTGTATAGAAATGCCTGTGCTTTCTGTGTGTTAATTTTATATCCTGCCAGCTTGCTGAATTCATTTATTAGGTCCAGTAGTTTTTTGACTGAGTCTTTAGAACTTTCTATATAGAGTATCATATCATCTGCAAATAATGATAATTTTACTTCTTCTTTTCCAATTTGGATGCCTTTTATTTCTTCTTTTTGTCTGCTCTGGCTAGGACTTCCAGTACTATGTTGAATAAGAGTGGTGAAAGGGGACACCTCTGCCTTGTTCCTGATTTTAGAGGAATTGCTTTTAATTTTTGTCCATTGATTATGATGTTGGCTGTGGATTTTATCAAATGCTTTTTCTGCATCTATTGAAATTATCATGTGGTTATTCTCCTCCCTTTTGTTTATGTGGTGAATCACATTAATTGATTCATGAATGTTGTACCATCCTTGCCTCCCCAGAATAAATCCCACTCGATCATGATGTATGATTTTTTTTCATGTATTGCTGGATCTGGTTTGCTAATATTTTGTTGAGGAGTTTAGCATCTAAATTCATCAGGGATATTGGCCTATAATTTTCTTTCTTTGTGTGGTCTTTGCCTGGTTTTGGAATCAGAATTATGCTCGCCTCATAAATAAAACTTGGTAGTGTTCCTTTCTCTTGAATTTTTTGAAATAGCTTGAGAAGGATAGGAGTTAGTTCTTCTTTGAATATTTGGTAGAATTAACCAGTGAATACATAGGGTCCAGGGGTTTGTTTTTTGGGAGCTTTTTTATAACTGTTTCAATCTCTTTTGTTGTAATTGGTCTGTTTAGATTTTCTGATTCTTCTAGGTTGATTTTTGGAAGATTGTATGTTTCAAGAAATTTGTCCATTTCACCTAGGTTGTTTAATTTTTTGGCATACAGTTCTTTATAGTATTTTCTTACAATAATTTGTATTTCTGTTGTGTTGGTTGTTATATCTCCACTCTCGTTTCTAATTTTATTTATTTGAGTCCTCTCTCATATTTTTTTGGTGAGTCTCGTTAAAGGTTCATCGATCTTGTTTACCCTTTTAAAGAACTAGCTCTTGGTTTTATTGATCTGCTGTATTTTTTCCTTAGCCTCTATGTCATTTATTTCTGCTCTGATCTTTATTATTTCCTTTCTTCTATAACTTCTGGGCCTTACTTTTTTTTTTTTCAAGTTCTTTTAGATGAAGGGATAGGTTGTTTATTTGAGCTTTTTCAAGCTTCTTAAGGAATGTTGGTAGTACTATGAACTTCCCTCTCAGGTCTGCTTTAGCTGTGTCCCATAAATTTTGAGTTGTTGTATGTTCATTATCATTCGTTTCTAGAATTTTTTTTTATTTCTTCTTTGATTTCATTGTTAACCCATTTGTTATTTAATAACATGCTATTTATTTTCCATGTGTTTGAGTATTTTTCAGTTTTTCTGTTGTGATTGATTTCTGGTTTCATGCCATTGTGATCAGAGAAAATGCTTGATATGATTTCAATCTTCTTAAATTTGTTGAGATTGCTTTTGTGTCCTAACATATGATCTATCCTGGAGAATGTACCATGAACACTTGAAAAGAATGTATATTTTGCTGCTTTAGGGTGAAAGGTTCTGAAGATATCTATTCAATCGGGTTGATCTAGTGTGTCCTTTTAGTATGCTGTTTCTTTGTTAATTTTCTTTCTTGAGGATTTATCTAGTGATGTAAGTAGGGTACTGAAATCTTCTACTATTATAGTATTGCTGTTGATCTTGCCCTTTAAATCCATCAAAGTCTGTTTTATATATTTAGGAGCTCTTATATTAAGTGCATAGATATTTATGATGGTTATATCTTCATGATGGATTGCTCCCTTTATTATTATGTAGTGACCTTCTTTATCTCTTACTATAGCCTTGGTTTTAAAGTCCATTTTGTCAGATATAAGTGTCCGGTAGTTGCCTCTGGGTTGGGTAGTGAAACCCTCCCTGGCCCTGAGCTTTCTGACAGTTGTTAATCTTGCTCAAACCACACACACCCAAATTCTTGAAACTGTCTGTCCCCAAGGCTGTTCCATGAACTGCACGCCCCACCAAACCGGTCGACCGTTACCATCGTCCCCCCTCTGCAGATATAAAAAACCCAAAAACCCTCCCCGGGCGCGCCTTCACAGACTCACATCCGAGGGTCAGTGAACTCGCCCGGAGTCCTCCCAGTAAAGCCTGACTTTTGCTCATTTGGCTGTTTCGGCTCTTCATTCATCGGCGGCACCCGGAAATCTTTCATTTGGTGCCGAAACCCGGGAGAGGGGCTTTTTGTGACTCACCTCAGCCTTCTGGCTGAGGCGGGAGTCCCCCCTTTCTCCCCCTTGCCTCGTGACACCCGTCGTTTTGGACTCTGGGTTCCCTACGACCTCGATCGCCAATTGTGAGTAACCTGGTTTCTCTTCCGCTTTCTCTGGTCCTGCGTCTCCACCGGGGTTTCTCGTCCTAGACTCTGCCGAGCCGAGAACCCCTCCATCCGCCGACTCCTTGAGTCTTTATAGGGGTTCAATCGGAAGGGACGCCTTTCGGCTGCTCTCCTATCTCTGTCCTGAGACCTCTCATTTAGGTCTCCTGTCGGGAGACGGGTATCTGGAAGGGACGCCTCCCTTATACTCTCTCTCTCCTCCGACGCCTAGGACCAAAAAGCCGGCCAAATTATGGGGAACTCCAAATCCAAAATAGACCCAAAACTCCTCTAGGATGTCTTCTTAAAAATTTTTCCAAATTGGGATACACTCAGACACTTCGCAGGAAGAAACTCATCTTCCTGTCACAGGTCGCCTGGCCTCAATACACCCTAGATAACCAGTCTCACTGGCTGCCTATGGGTACTTTTGACTTTAACGTCCTCCGGGACCTAGACAATTTTTTGCCGGCACACTGGAAAAGACTCTGAGATCCCATATATTCAGGCTTTCTGGGATCTCCGTTCCCGCCCCATCTCTGCTCCTACTGCTCCACTCTCCAAATTCTTCTAGCCCAGACCTCCCCTCCTCCCAAGGCTTCACCCCAGGAACCCCCTCCTTACTCTCAAACCAATGACCTTCCCGACCACCTATCTCCTCCTCTGGCTCTCCCCCTGGGAGGTGTATCTCCCCCAGACCCGGGCCAGGCTCCGGCTCCTTCTGCCCCTCCGGCTCCTTCCATCCCTCTGGTTCCATCTGCCCCACCTCCCGCCAACCCTCTCCCCTTTCCCATTGCAGCTCATACCAGGTCGCACAGCCCCCAATCGTCATCCGTTGTCCTCGCCCCTCTCCGCGAAATAGCTGGGGCAGAGGGCCTAGTTCGGGTACATGTCCCCTTTTCCCTCCAAGACCTTTCACAGATTGAGAAATGGCTAGGATCTTTCTCGGCCGACCCCTCAACCTACATTAAGGAATTCCCGTACTTGACTCAGACATATGACCTGACCTGGCATGACATTAAAGTAATTTGTACCTCCACTCTCACCCCTGAGGAACATGAACGTATCCTCACTGCCGCCAGACAGCAGGCAGATAGGGACCATCTAGTGGATGACCAAATCCCCCTTGGCACAGAGGCGGTCCCCGGGGAGGACCCCAATTAGAGTTATCAACCTGGCCAAGGGTCCAACATCCCTCGTTGAAACCTTATGCTCCTATACTTAATCAGAGGTATGGATGTAGTTTCTAACAAGGTTGTAACTTATGATAAACTGAGGGAAATTACCCAACTCCCCGAAAAAAACCCAGCCCTTTTCCTGAACCGCCTTCAAGAGGCCCTTCCTTGTTCGTTATATCCACCTAGACCCCGGGTCCTGCAATGGGGCCACAGTCTTAGCCTCTCACTTTATCTCTCAGTCAGCCCCGGATATTAGAAAGAAACTTAAAAAGGCTGAGGAGGGCCCTGAGACTCCCATCCAAGACCTGGTAAAAATGGCTTTTAAAGTGTTTAACGCCCGAGAGGAAACGGCTGAAGCCGCCCGCCAGGAACGGACCCAAGCCTTGGTAGTGGCCCTCTAGCCGGTAGGGGAACTGATAAAAAAAAACCAGCCTCCAAGGGAGGACAGCGCACGCCACCGGGCGCCTGCTTCAAATGTGCCAAAGAGGGCCACTGGGCCAGGGCTTGTCCGCAACCAAGGCCCCCCACCAAGCCTTGCCCACAGTGCAAACTAATGGGCCACTGGAAGTTGGACTGCCCGACCCTGGCTCAGCCTCCGGCACCTCAATGCTGGGGAACTGAGAACCAGGCATTTCCAGTCTCAGAACTGCTGGGCTTGATGGACGACTGAGGGGGCCCTGGCTCTTTGACTCCGGTTACCCTCACCGAGCCCAGGGCTACGCTCCAGGTAGCGGGTAAGTCTGTTTCCTTTTGAATAGACACGGGGGCTACCTACTCTGTCCTTCCCTCTCATTTGGGCCTTACAGTTCCTTCCCAGGTCTCGGTCATGGGAATCGATGGATCACCCTCGACCCCACGGCGGACGACCCTCCTTAATTGCCTATTTGAGGGTCACCCATTCTCACA
This sequence comes from Rhynchonycteris naso, assembly GCA_037038555.1. Classification (NCBI taxonomy): domain Eukaryota; kingdom Metazoa; phylum Chordata; class Mammalia; order Chiroptera; family Emballonuridae; genus Rhynchonycteris; species Rhynchonycteris naso. The sequence continues at coordinate 67,675,834 of CM072997.1, forward strand.
TTCCTTCCTAGTCATACCCTCCTGCCCAGTTCCCCTCCTGGGGAGAGACATTTTGTCCAAACTCCGGGCAAGCATTTCATTCTCCCCCAGGCAAGCCTTCCTATTAGCACTGGTGCCAGATCCCGACCCCGGGCCTGACTCGGACCCCAGAGTCCAGCTTCTACCTGGAGTTGACCCTAAGGTCTGGGATACGGATACCCCCACTGTAGCCTCCCTACAGAGACAAATAACTTCTCTCACCCAAGTCTCGTTACAGAACCGGCGAGCCCTGTACCTGCTTACGGCCAAGCACAGGGGCACCTGTGTCTTGCTGCGGGAAGAATGTTGCTACTACATCAACGAATCTGGCCTTGTAGAGACCAGGGTAGAAGCCCTCCACAAACTCAGCTCTGATCTCCAGAAGCAAAAATTCTCAGCAGAAGCCTCATCTTGGTGGAACTCCTCCATGTATTCTTTATTAGCTCCACTCATAGGACCCATTTTCATAATTGGACTAATCTTACTGATTACCCCTTGTCTTTTTCGCTTCCTGCAGACCCAATTTCAGGAAATCACCAGGATAGCGGTCAACCAGATGATGCTGCAACAGTACCAATCCCTGCCCACCATAGCGGATACAGACTGCTCTGGCTCTTTCCTACCCCTCTCCTAACGACGCCCCCATACAGCAGGAAGCAGCCAGAAAGACCACGTCACCCCACTCCCTATACCAAAGAGCCAGGAATGTCCGGTAGTTGCCTCTGGGTTGGGTAGTGAAACCCTCCCTGGCCCTGAGCTTTCTGACAGTTGTTAATCTTGCTCAAACCACACACACCCAAATTCTTGAAACTGTCTGTCCCCAAGGCTGTTCCATGAACTGCACGCCCCACCAAACCGGTCGACCGTTACCATCCTCCCCCCTCTGCAGATATAAAAAACCCAAAAACCCTCCCCGGGCACGCCTTCACAGACTCACATCCGAGGGTCAGTGAACTTGCCCGGAGTCCTCCCAGTAAAGCCTGACTTTTGCTCATTTGGCTGTTTCGGCTCTTCATTCGTTCATCTGCGGCACCCGGGAATCTTTCAATAAGTATTGCTACCACAGCTTTTTTTCCATTTCCACTTGCATAAAATATTTCTTTCTACCCTTTTACCTTCAGTCTATGTGCATCTTTTGTTTTAAGGTGTCTCTTGTAGACAGCATATGTACGGGTCCTGTTTTCTTATTTATGTAGCTGCCCTATGTCTTTTGATTAGATTATTTAATCCATTTACATTTAAGGTTATTATTGATATATAGTTGTTTATTGCCATTTTATATTTTAAAGGTGTATTCCTCTTTTGCTATATTCTTTTCACACTTTGATCTGTTTACAACAGGCCTCTTAACATTTCCTGCAGCATTGGTTTTGTTGTAATGAATTCCTTGAGTTTTCTTTTGTCTGGGAAGCTTTTTATTTCTCCTTCAATTTTAAATGATAGCCTTGCTGGATAAAGTAGCCTTGGTTGTAGGCTCTTGTTCTGCATTACTTTGAGTATTTCTTACCATTCCCTTCTGGCCTCAGGTGTTTCTGTTGAGAAGTCAGATGTCATCCTTATGGGGGCTCCTTTGTAGGTGATAGCCTTTTTTTCTCTAGCAGCTTTTAATATTTTCTCTTTATCACTGAGCTTTGGTATTTTAATTATGATGTGTCTTAGTGTAGGTTTCTCTTTAATGGAGATCTTAGTGCTTCTTGTACTTGTTAGACCCTTCCTTGCATCAATTTAGAGAAGTTTTCAACTATGATTTGATTGAATAAAGTTTCTATCCATTGTTCTTTCTATTCTTCTTCAGGAACCCCTATTATGTGGATGTTATTTCTCTTCATGTTGTCACAGAGGTCTCTTAGAGTTTCCTCAGACTTTTTGAGTCTCTTTTCTTTTTTCTGCTCTGCTTCCATGCCTTTGTTCATCTTGTCTTCCAATTTGCTGATTCGATCCTCAGCTTCATCCATCCTGCTTTTAATTCCTTCCACTGTGGTTTTCATTTCTGATATTATATTTTTCATCTCTGACTGGTTCTTTTTTTAATATTTCAATGTCCTTTTTTTTACTAGCTATCTCTGTATTTAGGTGTTCATAATGAACATCCATTATTGTTTTAAGATCCCTAAGCATCCTAACAATCATTATTCTGAACTCTGCATCTGGGAGTTTGGTTATTTCCATATCGCTCAGTTCATTTCCTGGAGGATTCTCTTGTGGTTTCATTTGAATTGCACTTTTCTGTCGTCTCATTATGTCTGTGTGTTTGGATGTATTTTTTGTAGAGCTGGTTGAGTCTAGGCTTGGTGCTGTCTGCCTCCAATTTTCAGTTGTGTTATTTCTAGGTCTTCTTGGGTTGGCTTCAGCTGTTGTTTGTAATCCACTGTGGAATTTGGATTTTCTAATAGAGCCCTTTTGAAAAGTCTTGATTTGTTTGTTTTCTTCTCAGTTTTCTTAACTGGGTGGAAATCTTGTTTACTGATCTCAGCAGGGGCCTTATTTGAAACTGTATGCAGGAATGTGGTGGGTGTAACCTGAGACTCTGAAGACCTGATCTGCCAGTTACTCTCTCTGGGGGCGGGGTGCTTCCTCCACTTCAGTAGGGGGAGGTGTATCTCAGATCTCCATGGAGACCTGAGTTACTGCCCCTCCTTCCCACTTCTTTTTTTTCAGCTGTGTCTTTTTTGTGCTGATTGGAGCTGGAGAGATATCACTCCTTGGGGCTCCCCACCAGGGTCGGTGTGGCTTCTTCTTTGCTCCTTGGATTTTGAGAGCAGATTTTGTAGTCCAGAGTTGTTTTTTTTCACACTGGATGTTCAGCTTCTCTGCCAAGCTAAGTCCTGCGTTGGGTGTGGACCGGCCTGTAAGGCTGCAGTGACTTCTAGGGTGGCTCTAGGAGGAGGCAGCTTGTTGAAAGCTGAAGGGAGAAAGGTAAAGAAAAGTAGAGACCAGAGGCTTTCTGGGTTTGTGTATTCTCATGGGGGATTTCTGAAGGAATTCTTTTCACTTTGTAGTAACAAGACTATCTGTATTTTTTCTTTTCTCTTCATGCATAACTAAATCATGTGTGGTATCACCCTTATACATAGTCATAAACAAGTTCATAGCCATACCTATGACTCTCCTTGGGCACGTCCTGGACCCCATGTACACTCAGGCTTTACAATTTCAGCAAGTTTGTGTTCTTGTGCTTTGGCCATAGAAATTTTTGCTAATATAGTACTGTGGAGAAGTTTATTTATATTCCATATATTATTGTAATATCACAAATAAGTATGATTTATATATTGTGTTTCCTGCCTGTTGGGAAGGTAAAATATATTATGCTCACTTTGTTAAAGATGGTGCTGCCCAAATGGAAGTTCGTTGATATTAATGTGTGTTCTGAAACAGGCTGTGGGCAGGCTGGGTCATTATAGCCTAAGGCTTAGTTTTAAGAGTAAACTCTTCTCCACACCCTTAACTGATTGGATGATGTAGGGTGGTGCACTCTCCTGAGGAATCCCATTATGCCTCAGATGGATGGCTTTGTATTGGAGACTTCCTTGTCTGTAGATTGGATTAAGGTTTTGATTCTACACTATAAAGTGGGGCAGGCCAGGAGCTTGATCCCTCTCGGTTCCTGAGGTAGAAGAGAGGAGAGCAGAGTGAGGCCAGGAGGAGGCCAGGAGAAGCAGTCAAGATGGTAGAGTGCTGAGAGAGAAGCGAGTTTGTGCAGAGTTTGTGCTGAAGGAGATGGGGAACAGAGGTGAGTAAGTCTGGTGAGCTAGAAACCTTTGATTCTAGGAAACTCGGATAAGTCAGTAGCTTTGTGAGCACGGAATGAGTGGGTTTTGGAGCCCAGTGTGTGTTTTTGCTTGCCCGCCGGGTGCAAGCTAGAATTAAAGCTGATGGCTCACAAGTTCTTGGCTCCATTGTTTCATTACTGGCTGTTCGAGTCTAATGTGAACCTGCATGGGCCAGGCGGCTGTGATGGTGGCCGCGACTACTGGTTTCACACTGCCACAATGTTTATATTTAAATTTTTTTAATTTATTTTATTGGTTTTGTAAACAGAGAAGGGGGGGGAGAGAGGAAAACATTGATCTTCCTCCAATCATTTATGCATTCACTTATTGACTCTTGCATGTGCCCCAATTGGGGATCAAACCTGCAGCCTTGATGTATCAGGATGATAACCAATTGAGCTACCCCACCACGGCTCCAGTCACAACATTTCAAAGAAAATCAAGCAAATACATAAGTAGAAGATAGATAACACTGGGGAACAATTTTTTTTTCATTTTCTGTTGCATGAGGTTTTAGAACTTTTTCTATATATATATATATATATATATATATATATATATATCTGTATCTCTGATTCCAAATCTAAAATCTATTTTATTGACTCTAGTTTTTACGCAATTTTAATTTCTTTTTGTTACAGTTAATGGCATGCATTGGTTTTTAAATTGGAGTTAAAGGGCAATGACTCTTGGATTGAACATAACCACAAGGCAATTAATGTTTTTCAAACATTACTTTTACATAATTGTAGTTGTTTTTAAATGTAAGAAAAATATTAGCTCATAAAAACACCCTCTTATTTTGTTGTAAGGTTGAATCATGGCTTCCTTGAATACGCGTAAATGTAAGAATAGTCCTGACACCTTCTGTTATATATGTGACTGTTACATACTTTAACGTCAAAGGTGCAATATTTCATCATTTGTGACACGTGCATAGATTGCCTATTTTCAAATTCCCCTTGGCGATCAAGACAAGAATTGGGCTCCTCATATGTGTGTCATAATTGTGAGGAAATGCTTCATGATGGAACATAAGAAAAACGCAAAGGAATGCCTTTTGGTATATCCATGGTTTGGTGTGAACCTAAGGACCACAGCAGTGACTGTTATTTCTGTCTGATTCATACAAAGGGCATCGGCAAGAAAAAATGGCATATGATCACATATCCTAATATTCCTTCAGCAATATGACCTATCTCACACTCTGAGACACTCCTGGTTCCAGTTTTCAATGGTTTTATTTCTTCTAATGATGAAGAAAGTGAACATGGTTTTCAAGTGTATTTTGATAAGATGCATGGAGAAATGGTTGTAGAATCTGAAGGGTCTTCTGATGCCAAGCAGTCATTAACCCCTCGGCAGTATAGCCAACCCAAATTGAATGACTTAGTAAGAGATTTGGGCCTATCAAAGAAAGTAACTGAGTTATTAGCCTCCAGGCTTCAAGAAAAGAATATACTTCCCCAGTCACCTAAAGTATCCCGTTTCAGGAAGCGTGAAATTTTTGTGAAGTTTTTTTCCGAAGACAAACACTTTGTTTACTGTCATGATATCAGTAGTCTTCTCAGTCAGCTAGGTGTTACCAGTTACAGTCCAACAGAATGGTGGCTATTTCTTGACAGCTCTAAAAGGAGTCTGAAATGTGTTCTCCTACACAACAGTAATGTTTATGCAGCAGTTCCAATTGGTTATTCAACTCATCTGTGAGAATATTATAATGACATAAAAATTGTTCTCAATTTACTGAAGTATGAGGAGCATAACTGGATCATTTGTGTGGATCTTAAAATGGTAAATGTCCTGCTAGAACAACAGAGAGGTTTCACGAAGTATTTTTGCTTTCTTTGTTTGTAGGACAGTTGAGCTCGGGAGAAACACTGGACACAGAAGGTGTGGCCGAAACGTGAAGCTCTGGAAGTCGGGATCAAAAAATTGTGAATGAATCTGTAGTTAATTGAGACAGGATCATTTTCTCCCGACTGCACATCAAACTTGGCTTAATGAAGCAGTTTGTTCAGGCTTTGAATAGAGAAAGTGAATACTTTCAACATATTATTTCTGCTTTTCCTGCCTTGTCTTTGAGAAGATAAAAACAGGTGTATTTGATGGACCTCAAATTCGAACCCTCATATGTGACAAAGAATTTGCCTGGAAGATGAATAAGGAGGAGAAAGCAGCATGGCAGTCTTTTGTGGCAGTTACAAAGAACTTCCTTGGCAACAAAAAAGCAGAAAACTATGAACTTCTGGTTCAAAGATGCTGTTAGCTTTTTGCAACACTGGATGTAACATGAGCATTAAGATTCACTTCCTGAGTAGTCACCATGATAAGTTTCCTGAAAATCTAGGAGCTGTTAGTAGTGAGCAGGTGGAACGCTTTTATCAGATCTGAAGACAATGGAAGAGCGTTATCAGGGGATAAGGTACAGAAATATGATGGCAGACTACTGCTGGAGCATCAAACAAAATTGTCCTCAATAAATACACAAACACAAGAGCTACAAATGCAATTTTTTGCCTGAATAAAATTAAAATAGGTTTTGCACTAATTTTATGATTAAAATAAATGTTTTAATATGTTCTATTTTGAAATTTTAGACAAATTCTGATGCAATGAAATCTTTTAGTTTATTAGTGTATTTACTGCATTATATAAATTATTATATTTTCACAAAGATGATGCCCAACAAGACATTCTACTTCATTATGTTAAACTGTATGTTGAAAATTTTACAATAAGATGAAAACCTAAAATCTTGAATTGCAAGAAAACTGTAGGTTACAGAGAAAAACTAATGTCAGATTTGAGATCAGTACACTTGACTTAGGTCAGAACAAGCGTCATTGTGGATGCAACAAAAAATTTGTTCCCCAGTGTAATAGACATATAGATATATGGGTATATAGCTCCAGAAAAGTGTTTCTACCTAGAACAACTTAATATTATTATTTTTTATTTTTCCGAAGTTAGAGGTGGAGAGGCAGTCAGACAGACTTCTGCATGCACCCGACCCAAATCCACCCATCATGCCCACTAGCGGCAATGCTCTGCATATCTTGGGCATTGCTCTGTTGTGGCGGGAGCCATTCTAGTGCCTGAGTTGGAGGCCATGGAGGCATCCTCAGCACCTGGTGCCAATTTTGCTCCAGTGGAGCCTTGGCTATGGGAGGGGAAGAAAGAGATAGAGAGGAAGGTGAGGGGGAAGGGTGGAGATGCAGATGGGTGCTTCTCCTGTGTCCCCTGACCAAGAATCAAACCGAGGACCTACACATGCTGGGGCGGTGATCGACTGCTGAGCCAACTGGCCAGGGCCTGGAACAACTTATTTTTATCAGAGTTCCTCATGATATAGATTTTAGTCTATTTAATAAAGTAAGTTCTTTGTTCCTCCAAAGGCTCATTCTAATTAATAAACATTCTAACAGGTAGAATATGGCAAAAAAGGAAGTGTATTGCAGGATACTATGTATAAATGATATCTAGGCTTTTGACATGAGTAATCTTAAGATAAAGAAACTTTTAAGTTCAAAACAATGTTATAAATTTCTCAGAGGTATTATTATTTTTTTAATTAGTAAAAGCCAAGCCTTTATAAAAATCATTAATTAGTACAGTCATCCCTTGCCATATCGTGGTTCACTTTTCACAGTCTCGCAGTATTGTAGATTTTAAAATTATATATATATATAAATTTTTATTGGGGATTTTTTGCTATATCACGGGATTTTGTGATATATAGGTATTTTATATATTTATTATTTCAAAGTTTTGCTGTGAAATAAGCCTAAAAATTAAAAACAATATAAAAATATTAATTAAAACATACTAAAAGAATATTAAATCAAAATAAAATATGTAGCATATAGTGGATGAGTAGAAAAAGATTTGTACATATGGAAAACGCATAGGAAGTATTTATATAAGTTTTGGGAAGGTTAATAACTGTGTGGGAAAGGTTTATAAGAGTGTGGGGAGGGTTTATAAAGCCTTAAAATATATATAAATAATAAAACAAATATAAGGTCACTACTTCGTGGATTTTCGCTTATCGTGGGAGGTTCTGGAACCTAACCCCTGCGATAGACAAGGGACCACTGTATATCTTGTTTTAGAAGGGAAACTAAGAAGTGAATACCTTGAAGTTCATTCAACCTTCAAAAGTGATGCTTTTATTAAAAGGGAAACGTGGGGCTTGGCTTCTGGGAAATGATATCCCCACACCTGCACACAACAGGCCAGGAGCTTGGAACCCTGGTAAGAGCAGTTCCATTTCCACCACTGTTCCCAGGTCCTCATTCGGTCCCAGCCCACCCCACAACATCTCTCCCGTCTCATATTCCCTTGAAATGCTTTGGGGAAATGGAGGTGATCAGGAGAGAAAATGTCCTAGAAAAACAAGATAAAAATGGTTTTTGATGCCATTTTTTGGGGATACTGGCCTTGTCAAACTGTAAAATTCCATCTTTTTCTTACCCAGTATGTGTGCAGCAGACATGCCTGGCCTTGACTTCATCTCCAATTTCCACCCCCAGTACATGGTTTTGTTTTCTGTATTTGCCTGAATTTTTTTAAGAAGTATACATTTAATACCTAAGGAATCATTAGTTTTCCACCAGAATCAATCATTAGATGGCAGTTTCATATGGACCCTCTGCATCAGTGTTTTATTACTATTATAAAAAATTACTACAAATTAATGGCATAAAATAAGAACTTATTAACTTTGAATTGTGGAGATCAGAAGTCTAAAACCAGTTTCACTGAGCTGTGAGCAGAGCTGCATTCTATCTGGAAGTTTTAGTGAGTGATTGGTTTTCTTGCCTTCCCAGGTTCTTGTTGCCACTTTTATTCCTTGGTTTGTAGCCTCTTCCTCCATCTTCAAAGCACTTTATTCCATTCTCTGCTGCCGTGATCACATCACTTTCTCCTCTAATGGTGGCTCCTCCTGTATCCCTTTTATATGAAGCTTTGTGACTATATCAGGCTCACCAATATACTAGGATAATCTCCCATTCTCAAAATCCTTAACTTGATTACTTCCAAAAGTGCTTTTTGCTTGTAAAGTAACCTTTAAAAGTTTCAGGGACTAGGACATGGACATATCTGCCATTATTAAGATTCATATCTATCCCACATGAAAAACACATTCATCCCATCCTAATATATTCCAGAGTCTCAACCCATTATAGCATTAGATCAAAGTTAAAACTCAAGATATAATCAGCTGAAAAAGTCCCAAATCGCATTATCTAAATCAGGTGTGGATGAGATTCTGGGTATGAGCCACTCTAGGGAAAAATTCTTCCCTATCTGTGGATTTTTAAAGTTTTAGAATAAATTATCTGCTCCCAAAACATAAGAGTGGGACAACATAGGATAACAGTTATAGACATTGCATTCCAAAGAGAAGACAGTGGAAGGACAAAACGAATCACTGATTCTAAACAATGTCAAATCCAACTGGGAAACTACATTAGGTTTCAGTGCCTGGGAGTAATCCACTGGGGTCTGCAGTTCTGCCCTCTAGGACTTTACTCCATCCCTAAACTACTAAATTCTCAATTTCCATTGTCAGGTAGTAGGAAGTATTTGATGGAGTGTGTCTCAGGGTTGGAGGGGAAAAAAAAATCTATTTTGCCTAGTACCTGGTAATGAAATGCTAAAAATAATGTTCTATTTTTTTTTAAATGTATAATGTATAAAAAGGTCCCTGTATCAAAGTGTTCCAACCAAAAATCACATTGCAAATCATTTCAAAAATAAAATTTAAAAAAGGCTATTTGGTCCTGGCCAGTTGGCTAAGTGGTAGAGTGTGTGGATGTCCTGGGTTCAATTCTCAATCAGGTCACACAAGAGAGGTGATCAGTTATTTGCTTTTCCACCTTTTCTCCTGCTCTCTCTCTCTCTCTTCTCCCATAGCCATGGCTTGATTGGTTCAAGCAAGTTGGCCGCAGGTGCTGAGGATGGCTCTGTGGCCTCTGCTTCAGGCACTAAAATGGTGCGGTTGCTGAGTCAAATTGCACCATCAAAATATCATGTGTAAATCTGCAGTAATATATTAAAAAATTCTGTTGCCACAGTGATCCAAACCAATGTTTTTCAACCACCAGTCTGCAAACCTGTCAGCCAGAAATTTCATGCTAGTCCACGAAAGAGTTAGCCACCCTGCTGTTGTATGAAGATTATAGACCCAGTGATCTTAGCTGAATTTGTTTATGCTCAGGGTGATTTCTGCTTTAGTGGTCCCTGAAATAATTCTCCTATTTCCACTGGTCCCCAAGAGTAAAAAGGTTGAAAAACACTGATCTGTACTACTTCAGAAAACAGCAGAGCATGTCCTGTGTAGTAAAAATTTTGGTTATGGAGGTTTTGCTTCTGAACTAAATGCAGTAACAATCTTGAAATAATCTGGCTTTGGTAATGAGCAATGCGATGCAGAGAAACTTCCAAATCTCTGCAGTATATATATATAGTGTGTTTGACCTAAAACTGTGACTATTTAAATCAATAGAAATGGTTAGTTTTAATTTTTTTTCTAACCCCAAATTTTTGTTTGAAATACCCTCATGGAAAATCTTTAAAATTCAGAAGTAGATGAAGAATTTATTAAAAAGTATACAGCAAGGCAGCAATTTGATTTGCTATTTACTTTGGATTACCTTCACAGATAAAATTGAATTGGCAGTATGGTTTATTTTAGATAAAAATTCTAACTAGAATGAAGTGGTGATGTCTTTGGACTGAGAGCCATCTCTGCCTCTAATTCAACATGCTAGATCCCATAATGGTGAAGGAAATTTAGCTACATGACAAATGCACAGTGATAAATTGTATAAATTAAATGATTAATTCAAATATAATGATAAAGATATTATTCACTCCATATCAAATTTAGAAATTAGACCAGTCAGATAAATGAATAAAAACTCTAAAAGTTGAGGCATGTTCTGCTCCATTTATTGGCTTAATCTCCTGCTACATAATGAGTACTGAGAAGGGACATATGAAAGTTGAAAAAAGAATACCACATATGTGGAAAGATTTTGTTGAGATGACCTCCAAAATGTTAACAGTAGATTTGTGTCCTAATAAAAGCAAGGCATCTTTACTGGGTGAAATAGAATAATCAAGGAGGATTGTAGAAAATTACCTGGTTTTCATAATCATTTAACTTGTGAAAAAGTCTTGTACAGTCACATTTATTTTTAAGAAAAGAAGTAAGGGTTTTTGTAGATTGACCATTGGTTATTTTGTTTTCAACCATGTCTTTGTTTTACATGTGTCTGTTATGGGAGAAACAAAATGTGAAAAAAATTCCATGCTGCCTTCAATGCTGTCCTCCAACGCCAGAATCCCTACATTTAGCATCCACATTCTTCCTGCCCTCGAACATCTTGGTGTGGCCCAAATATGCTTTAGTAAATGTTGGTGCTTTGATGAGTTGCCACCAGATCATAGATGTCATTACAAAACAAACAAAACACAAAAACTACCAACAGAAATATTGATCAATGCTTAACTCTCAGCGCAGAAATGTATGTATTTTTCAGAAGTGCTCATTCTAAAGGAGAATGTATTATGATATATCCATGGATATCATATGGCTTTTTAGTTGTATTGGCATTACTAATTTTTGTTGTATTAAAATAAAAAATATATTGAGTCAAATAAGTGTATTAAAATATTGTTTCTGTTATTGTCTTTAAATTGTAATGCTCTTTTCTGCTATTTTATATTATTTTTCCAAAAACTAAAGTTCTCTAAGACAGAGTAGTTACTTAAAATATTTATTAACCAAGTAATTTTAATATCTTATCTGATTTTTTTTTACAGGGATAGAGAGAGAGTCAGAGAGAGGGATAGATAGGAACAGAAGACAAGAACAGAGAGAGGTGAGAAGCATCAATCATTAGTTTTTCATTGTCGTTGCGACACCTTAGTTGTTCATTGATTGCTTTCTCACATGTTCCTTGACCGTGGGCCTTCAACAGACCGAGCAACCCCTTGCTGGGGCCAGCGACCTTGGGTCCAAGCTGGTGAGCTTTTGCTCAAGCCAGATGGGCCCGCGCTCGAGATGGCGAGCTTGGGGTCTCAAACCTGGGTCTTCCACATCTCAGTCCGATGCTCTATCCACTGCACCACTGCCTGGTCAGGCAATATCTTATATGATTTTAAAAATAATTAAAAGTTTAAACAACAATATAGCTTTCATAAAATAAGTATAAAAATTAAAATTAAGACTGACTGGTGGTGGAGTAGTGGATAGAGTATCAACCTGGGACATTGAGGATCGTTCATACAAGCCCAGGGTCATGGTTTGAGCCCAAGTTTGCCAATTTGAGCAAGGGGTCACTGGCTCAGCTTGTGCCCAAGGTCACTGGTCTGATCTCCAGTCAAGGCACATACGAGAAGCAACCAATGCACAACTAAAGTGAAGCAATGAATTGATGCTTCTCTCTCTCTCTCTCTCTCTCTTAAAAAAAATGCATTTCTTATAAGTTAAAAATATTAAAATCCAAATGATTCTGTTAACTTTGACATTTTCTACCATGAATAATACTAAAGCCATGACAATTGAAAATGTATTAGTTTTTTCTTGAGTTGAGTATCAAAAGTACCTGGAGCACTTTGAGACATAGAGATTATTAAACTCTTATACCTAAAAACCTTGCATTCTAAACAATAAAGATGAAAGAAGCAACTCAATAGGCTACAAAGAAGTATATATATCTCTAAGAGAGCACCATCTTTGGGGATTTTTCCTTTTCTTTTTTTTGGCTTGGCCTTTTTTTCAGATTCTGCCATATTCTCAACTCTTTTGTTCTTGAGCAAAAACTTCCCAAGTTAGATAATGGTTAAAAGTTTATAGAAGTAATTTGAAGGAATAATTTGCAGGATGGGTTGGAAGAGATATTTCTCATCTAGTTTACTTGTAGGACCCAGGGAGAAGAAGAAAGGAATAAGAAGGTGACAGGAAAGTAACAACAGTGGACTCTCTGGCAGTTCAAATGCCACAAAAGAATATTTCATGCTTAGAACTGGTCAAGACTATGGAATTCTACAAAGACCAAGACTATGGAATTCTACAGAGACCAAAAAGTAAAGTCTGATAAGGCTAACAAACAGATTAAATATTTAATCACTTTTAAAATGTGTGCATTTGCTAATCAGATTCGCCCTCACCTTATTTAAAGTGGGATGGTAGTTAAGTTTGCATCCCTGAATGATGTAACAGGTATGTATTGCAAGCTTTCACTGTACTGGGCTCTGCTTTGGGTGCCAGAGATTAAAAGTTGACACAAAGTAGAAAATCTGCTCTTCTTATAGAAGTTATAGTTCATTTACAGTAGAATGAAAATTAATCACCAAAACTGAAATTAAAGGCATAAATGGGGATTAAGTTCTCATAGACAAAGAATCAAAAAATGTAATGGTAATTTGGAGGACAATGCTCATACATTATTGGTCCTCTAAAACCAGGAAACTTTGAAAGCTCACATTTGCCATAAAAATTTATTAGATCAGGTTAATCCAGATTGAGCTTGAACAAAATTACACCCACCTAATAAAAACTATTATTATAACAACCAGTAGTAGGTGTTAGAGCACTCATTATTCTTTCATCAGTTATTCCCATGATTCATACAAGTATTCATCAAATGATTTATTAGGCCTAAAATACAATATTATAAGGTAATTCTAAGTCTTATCAAAGTAGAAAACCTGTTATGTAAAAGTTTCTGAATAATAAGCGACCTATAATAAAGGAACAGAAAAACAAGCTCCAGGGAGCTAACAAAGTTAAAAAAGAATCACAATATAAGTAACCTTAGAACTATAATTAAAACTGCCACATAAATGTACTGTTATCCAGTTCACTTACACATTTGCAGAACATTGCTGTCTTCTGAGGAGACAACCTTTCTATAATACAATAAAACTTCTTAGTCATGCTGATAACAGTGGATAACAGGACTAAGAGCATAATTGCCATTTTTGGAAAGCCAACAAACCATAATCATTCATGTAGTAGCCACACTCTTCTCCCTTCAACAATTCAAGGTGACAGAGATCTCAAATCAATTTCTACAGTATATTTTGGTGTAAATATAGACCTGTTTCATCTTCCAATATCTAGAGTCATTTGAAATAGAAATGATGGTTAAGTTAATTAAAAATAAATAAAAGTACTTGGAATGTTCTGTATGTTGTGGTTATTAAAGAAGAAAGCTCAATGAATGTGTTGAATTAAAAATGAAGAGATAGTGAAATCACTCATTTAGATACTTACTAAATGCTTTTTCTGCTTCAGACATGGAATCTTCCCTTATAGAAATCATATCATTGTTCACATCATAGCAAAGAATACCATAAATTCATAGTTCCAAGTGTCTGAATGACATGGAAAAAGGATCTTAAATAGGGAATATATCAGCATTTTGTCCAGGACATGAGTCAGAGAAACTGAGAAATGGAGGGAATGAATGTATTCAGAATTTTCAGAAAAATATAGAGATAAAGAGAAGGTAGTGGTGTGTTTAGTTTGAAAAAAGCTCCAAAGTTGATGCTATGTGTATTCCAACTGATGGCCTCTGTTTGAAGCCAAGATCCAAGTCTGACAGTTTAAAGGAGAACCTTTAATTTCCCATATATCTGGTGTTCCACCTTCAGTGGCAATAAGGTAAGTAGAAGAGAAAAGAAGTTATTTTGGCAGGTGACAATGAGCTTGTTTTCATTGAAGAAGCGTGGTGGACCACTATTGGCAGTTTCTGGAAATAGCAAGATCAGGATCATGTCCACTGGAAGCAACTTTATCAGTTCTGGTCTCACTTTTTCTGTATCTCTATAGCCGCCCCCAGATTTGAATAAACTAGCCCCACCAGCATGCCAGCCTCGCTCCAGTCCTCATATAAATCTTAGCCAGAGCAGCAGCATTTGAACAGCCTTTGTCTTACCTTCTATTGTGGCTTGGGGGCTATCAATGGATGCATTGTAGCTTAGTCCTAGGGCCCTACTTGGCTGATATTTTATCCTGTTCCCTCCACAGTGGTCCAGTGTATATGTCTGAGCTTCTGCCTTGATCTGTCCTTAATATGCCTGGTATTCCTCTTGGAATGATGCTATTTTCTAAAACCTCTTCTTAGGGGGTTTTTCTCTTGATAACTCACCTGGTCATAGCTTTTTCCTGGAGGTGGGTGGATTTTATTTCTTGTATCACTGGTTTCTAAATAATAAAAAGCAAAATAATAATTAAAAACACCACCATGCAACTCTAGTTTACTATACATTCACCTAGTTTCTTATGTTGATGCATGAAATATGTATGCTGTCCTCTTCATGCATGAAGTATTTAGTTGACCTCAGTCAAGGTAGCAGCAGGAAGCTGATGAATTCACACTGTCTATAGCAGATACTCCTGATAGTGCCACTTCTTATTCTTAGGGTAGTTGTTTCCTACAGCCATGCCAATTATTCAAACTGACACTGAAATAATAAAATGGCACCAAGTCACTAAAATTCACCTAGGTCAGTGCTTGCTTTATTGACATTTTTTATTAGCTTTCTATTGAATGAAACTGCTAAGGTGTATACATCTGAATTTGTTCTCTAACTTGCAAATAGAAGAACAAGAATGGTAAACATAAATAAAATCTCACATTCCTTGTATCCAATGCTTTGGGCTATGGAAAAAATAACCTAACACTTGCATTAACCAATAAAAATATTCACAGGCATACCAGTCACAGAATTAAGTCTATGACAAGGTTTTCTTCTTATATACTGGCTTTCTCTGTAACCAGATTGTGACTACTTCCTACCAGCCAAAAGCTGATATATTCTTGAAAATTTCTCTTTTAGAATATTTTTAGAAGATAATTTACACTCTAAGAAATTAGTTTATCCACAGAAGAAATAGATGCATTCAACCATAAGGGACAAGACCTCCCTGTCCTTCTATTTACAGATGTCAAATTGCCAAATATTAGTATATGTTTTATTGAGGAAATGGCTCTCCCTCTTTCTCCAGGAAGTATTGCTCTTGTATCCTTATTATAAAACAAGCTCTCAAGGCTGGTTGCACATTAAATCACCAGAGAGTTTTTAACAATTCTAATGTTTTGCATCATACCCCCAGAACTTTGAAATTGACTTGAGGTAGGGACCAGGCATTGGGGTTTTCTCAAAGTTCCAAAGGCAATCCTACTGTGCAGTCAGGGTCCAGACCATGGCTACATCAGTGTATCTCTGTTTTTTTTTTTTTTTTTTCATGTTATTTAGCACTGGAACCCAGAAAGAATATTGACCTTAGGTGTTTTTACTTTCTAATTCCCAGGTATGACCTTCAAGTCTAGCTAGGTTGAGATCAATAATGAGCTTGGTGAAGACACAGAGGATCATCAGTTGCAGGGTGGCTACACTGCTCCTAAACCCCAGGAGAGTTCCTGGAGGTTTCCTCAATCTCTCCTTCAGAGACTGAACAGATGGTTTGTCTTAAAAAAAAATTTTGCTGTTTTGAATTTGTTTTATGATTTAACGCCAGGTTCTCCCCTCAGATTGCATAGAAGTCTTCAGTGAGTTTAAAGGCAATCTTAAATCCTACTAGATAAAGCTTATTCTAGCCTCCTCTGTGAATTACATAGCCCCAAATCCATTCTCCCTTTAGTTTGTGGTATCTATTTATTTTATTATATTGCATCTCCCAATAAATGCAGGATTTAGTACTGTAATGTCTCAAAAGTTCTCTTCCATCTAAATTGCTCCTTTTAAAAATTATATATAATGCTGCTGATAGGAAAGCTATCTTCTGTCCAATGTCAACTGCTATTCAAAATATTCAGTATTTGTTTTATACTTTTATTCAAGTTTTGCTCTTTAGGAAATGCCACTAGTGAGGTAATAGGTGGAATCCCATTAAGTTATATTTGTGCTTTTCAAATATGCTTCAGTGCTATGATGAGGTAAAGAAAATTGAATTTTGAAATACAATATTCTGTGTTCTGCCAGCAGTAGAAAATAAGGCATTATTAGCCTTTTGGAGGTGGGTTGGCAGTCAAAATTTACATTATCATTTTTTTTTCCTTTTCCAAATAAACTATTCTACATTATTATATGGTTTAGAGTTATTCAATCTAAATAAATGCATGTAACTCAACAGATTCTATGATTTTACTAGTAAATAAGTGTATTTGAAAATAAAATATGCAAGTTTAAATAACTACTTAAATTGAATCAGTTTCTTTTTGGTAGTCTTTAAGGTAAGCCCAGTATTTACTAAAGTGAAAAGATAACATTGCATTAAATGATTCAGTTTTCTTTACCATCATAATTTCCTTTTGTAATGTCTCTTCATCTTGTTTTGACTGAAGAAAAGGGGACTCAACTAATTTTTACATTTTGCAGTTGAATAAATACAAGAGAAACCCCCATGAGACCTCATATGATGAGATAATTTATCATCTCCTCTACAGGGCTCTATTCAGATCCAATTTTACAATCGTGAAGATTCATTATATTACTCTGCTTAATTAATACATCTGACTTTATTAGATTCTTCCCAACTGACAAAATCAAATGGTTCCTTTAATGGGATAATAAAACTAATTTGATTTTACATGTATTTTTTCCATTTATTTTAGCAATCATCAAAACTGAGTTTAGGAATGGTGTGTTGTTGATGAAAATGTTGATGAGGTGATGGCAGCCTATCGTATCCTTTAATGTCCTCTTTTGGCAGAAGTAAATCCACAAAAATGACAAGTGTATCACACTGGCAGTGAGCATTGTCTTGTTTGAAGACTGGTTTCCAAGTGCCACTTTACTTCACTGGGTCTCCGTTTCTTCACCTGTGAAATGGGATGGTTAGACTGCTAGTGATTAAAACTATGGAGCTCTAAGTGAATCAAGGAGGTCACTAAGGCCCACAGGATGTGGGAGGCAGTGAAGCAGCTCTCCACTTCATCCAGTGGTCTTCTTTTTTGTCTATTTATAGTCATGTCTGCTTTTATTAGTTTGAGAAACCATTGAAAAAGATTGACCAAGATCTTGTCCAATTTTTGAAGTGGAAGAACACTTTAGAGGAGACGCTAAGCTGCTAGGTCAAGTGCCCTGAGCCTCTGATGGCTCTGTAAAGCTATTAACATGGTTAGACTACCATTTCAATTTATAACCCAGAATAGGACGTCAGAACTACTTAAAAAGCTTTTAGAAATAAAATATTTCAACACCTGGCCACATCCCAGATGTACTAAGAATTCAGAATCAGGCGGATTTTGGAGAAGGCTATATTGGAAATGGAACATGTATTTTAAATCATATTCCCAAGTTATTAGGCTGCTCATCCTCAATTAAGAACCATTATTTTAACTATTGTTATATGTGTTTTTTACTCCTTAGTTTTCTATTTGATTTCACACCATAAAATTAATAGCACCATTCGCAGTAATCTAATCAACTAGGTTTGAGAAGTAGACTTTTCATTTTGTACTGAAGAATTTTCTTCATAAAGAGTGAGCAATGCAATCTTAAACAAAATGGCCAGCATAGAAAGCCAGAGAGATCTGGAAACTAAGCTGAACTTCATCAGCATCTTTTAAGCAGTAATAGTGCTAGGTTTCTGCTGAAGAAGAGATAACTAGACTTCCCACTGTGCACGTATTTCAATTCTAGTCTACGTCAATTAGCAAAAGCTACTAAAAAGGCTTAGAGTCTGCTTGTAGGAAACCAACCTGTATTGACTTAAAAACTACAGCCTTCAAGACTAATGAAAGAATAGAGCTATGAGACTGTATATTATTTACTTTACACGAAGTATGTTTCCCAATAATATAAATGAAAGTTTGTAAACAATCCTCTTTCCAAAGATCACTGTGCTTGCATGATGGAAAATTTGGGAGAGGGGTTGAAGAAGTCTTTTAAAAGTCATCCTCCAAGAGGCCTGAGATTAGACTGCAAAGGGGAATTCTATGATGGTGAATGAGCTGTCTTGGATAAATTTCCAAATTTGTGCTAGTGATGTTCATCAAAGCAATCATTTTAATTAAAGAAAAGTGGTAGTTTTGCTATCTCATTTTTAATCCCAATCTTGTTATTTCCTAACAGAGAAGCCTTTGGAACTTCCACAACGCCTTTGACATGAGGACAGTGGAATCCTGGCAGTGTCTTACGGGGATGAGTTGAAAACTGACAGGTAGAGGAGATAAAAGAGTATTTGGGGCAGAATGAATGACATGGATGAACAAAGCAGGGGTAAGATTGCCTGCTCTTAGGGGAGAATGGCAAAGAAGCAGTGGTTAAGAGCTCTGGCTCTGAGGTCTCAGTGGCTCCGAGTTCGGGTTCTGCTCCCTAGCTTTTACTGAACTTCTCCTAACCTCAATTTCTTTGTCCTCATTACCGCATTACCATTGTGGTCAAGAGTACACAAGATACTCTGGTTCTCAGCACCATGTTTTGCATATGGTAAATCGCTACTGCTGTGGTGGTCAGAGGACTTAAAGGAAAATGGAGTTTAGTAAATATAAAGAGAACCAATGGTCCTTTGAGTATTTTTGATTCAGCTAGGGAAGACGGTCTCACCACAGAAACGGGTAAACTGGATGGTTTATATGCAGCTAAGAGGTGTGCAGCATGGGTGATGCTTTGGATGAAAGAATAAGAAGGTGAGCTGCTCAGAGGAATGAGCAGGGGCCATCCAGGAGTCTAGGAAAGATATGGAAGGGCTAGTCCTAGAGCAGCAGCTGTGCATACCGAGAGCTGACAGAATGTGACAGACATTTTGGAAAAAGCCTGTGAGTGTCAGCATGTGGGGAGGAAGGGGATACAAAGCAGAGTTTTCTGAGTTGGGAAGCTGACTGGACAATGATTTCTGAGAAGCAAATAAAGGAATGTAAGAGTGTGTGTGTGAGGACATGAGTCGGTAGGGTTGAAAAAAAAATTTTTAAATAAATGTTTACAATTTCAACTATGCAGACTTTCTATAGAATCAATCCTCTAAACATCCCCTGGGAGAGCACACACATGTTCATGACATATTTGTAGGTTTCTTCAAGAAAACTGCACTATGTCTATCAAGAAGGTTTATCCAGAACTGTTAGACAGAAAGTGGAAGGAAGAGTGGAAGAAAGAGAGACAGAAACATTGATCTGTTCCTGTTTGTTCTCTGACCAGGGATTGAACCAGCAACCTCTGCATCCCGAACAATGCTCTAAATCTGTACTATTCAGGGAGGGGGATGCTTTCTAGTATAGGTCTGAACCTTTAAGGATCCAGAAAATATAATCAGACAGTACTATTTTACTATCATGGTATGTGGTCTTTGTAGTTTTCAAACTTTTCCAAATTCATTATCTCATTCAACAAGTTGTACCATATTCCATCCATTAAAGGGATCAGATTTTGTCACTACTGATTCAATATTAAAATGGAAAGGTTTGCTCAAGTCTAAGTAACTGCTGAAGGAGTTGGTGTTCTTTATAAACTAATTCATTGTAACAATAGTTATATATTTTACATAAGTGTAGGTATGTAAATATAAATACTTTGCATTTTAAAAGCACATCTATTTTTAAAGTGTTATAGTAATGTTATATTGTTATATTTCAAAATGCACAATAAAAATGTAAGCCATAAAATGTAAAACTTTAATCATAAAACTTGAAATCTGTTGAGAAAAACTTGGCCAACATGGCCACTAGCTGATGGGAACTGGGGGCAATTTTACACCCAGACAGAATATCTGAACACCCATGCATTTGCTTTTAAAAAATTATTGTGCATTTAAAATGCATTTTATAGTATATTATATGCAGGTGTTTCTTTTCTTTTCTCTCATTTTCTAAGTGAGAGGAGGGAAAATAGAAAGACAGAGACTCCCTTATGTGCCCCAACCTGGATTCACTGGCAATCCATCTGGGGCCGATGTTTGAATCAACCAAATTATCCTCAGCACCCAGGGCTGTTGCTAAGACCAACTGAGCCACTAGCTATAAGAGGGGAAGAGGGAGAGAAGAAGGAGAGGGAGGGAGGGGAAGAGAAGCAGATCGTCACTTCTCACATGTGCCCTGTCTTGGGATCAAACCAGAGATGTCTGCTCATCAGGCTGACACTCCAGCCACTGAATCTACCAGCCAGGATCATACGCTGGTGTTTCAAATCTGAAAAATATTATCCCTTGTCCTTGTCCAGTGGGGGAGTCAAAATAGTATACAAGAAGGTATTATTGTAGTACGATGCGCTACTTGTTATGATGGAGGAAATTCAGAGAAAGGGTTCCTAACCCAGGCTCTAGAGTGAAGGCAGGAGCACAGAGGAGGTGGCCTGAGTGTGAAGGAGGTGTAATAGTTAACCAGGATAACAGTGAGGCAAGCGTATGAATGAAGTGGAAACAGTGAAGCTCTGCCTCCCATTCTTTGAAAACTTCCAGCTTCCTGGCCAGATCTCCGATTTGGTCCCTTCAGACTGACTGACTCTGCAGCTGCACTCCTGAACAGCTGATTCTCCTGTGATTACAAATTACTCAGAACTGCACCAGAGTTGGCCCTGCCCTCTAGAGGGAAACTTTGGTAAAGGGGTTACCAGATGAATTCCAGTCAAAATAAGGCACTGCTCATAGAATTATAAAATGCTAGTGCTAGAAGGTAATTGAATCCAACTCTTTTAGGGTATATACAAGAAACTTGGGAATGTAGAAGGTGTTTATAAATAAGGTATAGAGTACAGCATCCAAGATTAAGGTAGATGCAACCCTCCCTAATTTTTTATTAAGAGTAATATTTCTCACAAATGCAAATTTAGACATGACTTGTTCACTGACCCCCACCTGCCACCCCCACTATCCCTTCATTTTACCTGCAAAGGAAGTTGGATAGGTTTCCATATTCCATATTCACTAAGTTTAATTTCTAGGTATGTCGTTTGCAGGGTTTTTTTTTTAACTACTTATCACCATTCTGAAGTAAAGCCCCAATTAGCTCTTGAATGATCCTCATAGAGTCGTCCTGCATAAATAACATTGAAGCATGAAGAAAAAAAAGACAGAAAAGAAGAGAGGAGAAGGAAGGAGGAGGGAGAGGAGAGGGAACCAGCTCAAACACTATGTTTTAACTGTAAGTGAATTGTTAACTAAAGATAAAAGTAATGGAAATGTATTTAAGAGGGAAAGAGAGGGTTCATTAAAAACTTTTAGGGAAGAAAAAACAAAGAAGAGAGAAAAATACTCATGCAGCAGGGTAAAATGAAAATAAGAGCTCTAATGCCAAAATGATGATTGGAACAAAGATTTTCAATAACAGCAATGAAGTTTTGCCAGGTAAGAGAACCTGATTTAATGATGAAATCACTGACATTATGTAAATGGGACTTAAAGGTAACTTGATAAGTTTGTAAACAGAGAAATAGAAAATGTCATCCTGTAACTGTAAAATGAATAGCTTCCATTTAAGCCCAATCACTTCTTTTTGCTACTGTAGTTACAACTAGCCACCTTTCGTTCACACCATCAACCTCCAATAAAACACAGTTGGCAGCATTGGTTACTGAGGAAACAGGCTGTGCCCAACATACCTGATCCAAATTTAAAGAATCTTGCTGTCTATATCACTGGAGTAAGAAAGATAAATTGGTCAAAGTCGTAGGAAAATAAACCATAAAATGAGATGTTGGTTGCCAATTTTGCGGCCTCAATACCCCACAGGCTTTTTATGTGATCCTTCAAACAACAGCCCTTCTCTGGTTAACAGTTGGTATTACTTGGTCCCCATGGGTTCCTGTTCTTTAATGCCTAATACATCTTCATAAAGTTGGCAATGGTAGATCAGATTTTCCTGGTACAAATTCAGCATAGTTCACGTAAGCTTCCCTCAAATCTAGAGTCAGAGTGTAATACATCATGTAAATATCAGGTAAAGCATTGGTTCTCAACTCTCATAGCACACTCCAATTACAAAGAACTTCACCCTAATTATTGTAGTCAGGGAGAGAGGCTAAACAATGATGTTTTTAAGGTGATTTCAATATGCCCAGCCACTATTGGAAAGCATTGGTTTAGATATTTCTGATAAATCAGAGTACAATTTGGAAAAAATTACATAAAGACAAAAGCATTTACAAGTCAACACCTGTGAATTTTATCATCATTTTGCTTCCTTGAACTATGATTTATTTATTTATTTATATTTATTTAGGTGAGAGAAGGGATACAGTGACACAGACTCCCGCATGCACCCGAACTGGGATCCACCTGGCAGCCCTGTCTGAGGCCGATGCTCAAGTACCAAGCTAATTTTAGCACCTGAGGCCAATGCCCAGATAACTGAGTTATCTTCAGCACCTGGGGCAGACTCTCAAACCAAATCTCAAATCTAGCCGCTGGCTGTGAAAGGTGAAGAGGGAGAGATAAGGAAAAGGGGAAGAGAAGCAGATGGTTGCTTCTCCTGTGTGCCCTAACCAGAAATCAACCAGGGACGTCCATAGGCTGAGCTGACACTGGCCGGGGCCAAATCATGGTGATTTAAATTTCTTCTTTTATGGATTATCTGTTTAAGTCTTATGCTGTCTTTTTATTTGTCATTGTTTTCTTCAGTGACTTATACAAATTATTTATATAGTCTTGATGTATATATTGAGTTATTTGATATATTTATCGAGAATATATTTTCCCAGCCTATGGCTTACTTTTCCTTTCCTTTCAAAGAGCAAATGTTTTAAATTTAAATAAGTCCAATGTAGTAATTATAATCCTGTATGGTTTGTGCTTTGTGTCCTGTCCATCCCAAAGCTTTTTAAAAAATCTGTATTTTCTTCAAGCAGTTTTAAATTTATCAGGTTTTAAATTTAGATTATCCATTTTGAATTAGCTTTTGCATTGTGCTATGTAGAAAAGTTGGGACTCATTTTTGCCCATAAATTAATGCAATGGTTTCAAAATTATTGCTTGAAAAGATGTTCTTTTCACAATGGAATTACTTTAGAACCTTATTCAAATATCAACTGGCCATAACATGCAGGAGAATTTCTAGGTTCTTTATTATATCCCATTGACGTATTTACCTATTTTTATGCTAATACCACTGTCTTTATTACTGTGCCTTTACAGTCTATCTTGAAATCAGGTAGTATGAGTCCTATAACTTTCTTCTTTTCTAAAATTGTTTTGGCTATTCTGGGTCAGATCATTTGTATTGCAATAGAAATTTTAGACTCAAATTTCTACATACAAGTCTGCTGTGAGGTTATGACTGAGATTATGTTGAATCTATATACCATTATGAGAAGAACTGACATCTTAACAATAGTGAGTCATTTAATCCATGGACATGATATATCTCTCCATTTATTTGTCTTCCTTAATTCCTTTCAGCAATGTTTTATAGTTTTTAGTTTATAGAACTTTCACATCTTTTGTCGCTTTAATAGTATTGTAAATTACTTTTAAAATTTTTATTTTCTAATTGTTTGCTTTTGATATACAGAATTATAATTAATTTTTGCACATTTACTTGTTAAATTGTAATCTTGCTTAACTTGGTAATTTTATTTATTTTTATTTATTTATTTATTTTTAACAGGGACAGAGAGAGAGAGTCAGAGAGAGGGATAGATAGGGACAGACAGACAGGAACGGAAAGAGGTGAGAAGCATCAATCATTAGTTTTTCATTGCCGTTGCGACACCTTAGTTGTTCATTGATTGCTTTCTCACATGTGCCTTGACCGCGGGCCTTCAGTGGACCAAAGCAACCCCTTGCTGGAGCCAGTGACCTTGGGTCCAAGCTGTCGAGCCTTCGCTCAAGCCAGATGGACCCACACTCAAGCTTGTGAGCTCGGGGTCTCGAACCGGGATCCTCTGCATCCCAATCCGAAGCTCTATCCACTGCGCCACCGGCTGGTCAGGCAACTTAGTAATTTTAGAAGTTATTCTTTAGACTCTAGAATTTTCTAAATAAAGTCATGTTTTTATTACCTTTTCATTTCCAACCTAGCGGCCTTTTATTATTATTTCTTCCCTCATCTTATTGACTTGAGCCTCCACAAAAGGTAGAAACAGTAAAAGCTTCTTTGTTTGTGTCCAATCGTATGAAAATTATTTAATATTTTACCACTGTATGATGCTAGTTATAGGTATTTCAAAGATTCCCTTTTAAGATTGAAGGTACTTTCATCTAGTGTCAGTTTTTTTTTTTTTTTCTTATTCCGTGAGAGGAGGGGAGGCAGTGACTGACTCTAGCATGTGCCCTGACAGGGTGCCTCTGGCAAGCTCACTAAGGGGTAATGCTCTACCCATTTGGGGCAGCAACTGAGCTCGTCTTAGCACCTGATTTGGAGGTCATGGAGCCATTTTCAGTACCTGGGGACAACTCACTCTAATTGACCCATGGCTGCAGGCAGGGGAAGAGAGAGAGAAAGAAGAGGGGTAGGGGTAGAGAAGCAGGTGAACATTTCTCCTGTGTGCCCTGATCGGGAATCGAACCCAGGACATCCACATGCTGGGCTGATGCTCTACCACTGAGTCAACCATCCAGGTCCTCAGTTTTCTAACAGTTTTTATTTTTTAACCCTAAAGGTTGTTTAATTTGGTCAAATACTTTTTCTGTGTTTATTTTTTTCCCTTTATTCTGTAAAAACAGTAAGCTATAAGAAAAAATTTTTGAATGTTAAACTAACTTAGTCATAATGTTTTACCTTTTTATGCACTGCTAGATTCAATTTGCTAACATGTTTTCAAGAGTTTTTCCATCTATGTTTATGATAAGAATTAATTTACAATTTTCCTTTCTTTTAAAGACTTTGTTGTGGTTTGTTAGGAAACTGACACTGTCTTCATAAAAGTAAAAACGTTTGTGTACAATTGGTATTATGTATTTATTAAAATATTTATTGATTGATTTTTAAAGAGAGCAGAGGGGGAGAGAAAGAGAAAAGGATGTTGATTTGTTGTTCCTAACATTCATGCATTCATCAGTTAATTCCTATGTGTGCCCTGCTTGGGAATTGAACCTGCAAACTTGGCATACCTGGATGATGCTCTGACCCACTGAGCTCATGAGCCAGGATGGTATTATTTATTTTTTAAATGCACACAATAATTAACCAATGAAAGTAACTAGATTTTGTCAAAATATTTTTATCACCAAATTAATTTATTTAATAGATATAGTTCTATTCAAAATTTTTTATTGTAATTTATCATTTCAATTGTTTTAACCACACTTTTATAGATTACCACTTTTTTTTAAATATTGCAAATATATCTTAAAGTTAGATGATCAAATCCACATTATTTTATGTTAGGAAATGTTTTAAATCTTTAATTTTTCAAAAATTTTATCTCATTAGAAATTTTAGAAAAGTACTGTCTCAATATTTTTTATTAGATTCAGAATTAAGCCATAATAACTTATCAAAAGCAATTATTTTATTTCCCTTTTAATAACATAAATAATTTGACAATTCATAATTTCTACCCTTCTTTTCAATTTTCTAATTTGTGAAATAAAGAGATTGGATTAGATATTCTGTAAGAATTCACCCAGCTACAATAGCTTGTTATAGTTATGCAATTACCTTCTTCACATAAGGTTATTAAATGTTGCCCATTAAGTTTGAATATATTCAGGTTAACAATAATTTTATTTTTTAAGAATTGACTTTATTGCAGTGACATTGATTAATAACATTACATAGGTTTCAGATGTACCGTTTCATTATACATCATCTGTTATTATACTGTGTGATCACCACCCCAAGCCAAGTCTCCTTCCATCCCCATTTATCCCCCTTTGCCCTCTACTACCTCCCCAACCCCTCATTCTCTCCAGAAATTACCACACTGTTGTCAGTGTCTATGATCGTGTTGTGTTCTTTGTTTTCTTTGCTTAATCCCTTCACCTTTTCCACCTTGTCAGAAGGGAAGGGGGTTGGTGGATAGGTGACAATAATTTTAATTAAATCTATTTGGGGAGTTTCAAAAGTACTTCACAAGAACATTTTCGGCAATTTTGGATTTTCTCATTATACATGGAAAGTCAGCATTATCTATTTATTTAGATTACTATTAGCAGCCAAACAAGATCTTAAAGAACTAAATATTGCCCTCTTAGTCATTTATACTCTTTAGTACAAAACAGTTATTAAAATTTTAAAGAAAGATGTATGCCTTACAAAGACTATAGAATTTTATGACATACTATATCAATATTAAGAAGTGTTTCAGAGTACATACTATGTGCAAGGCACCAAAGATACAGTGGTGAACAAAAAAACACAAACTAAAAAACCCTGCCTTCATTGAGCAAATATTCTTGTGAATGCTAATGAGAGTAAAATCAGCGAATGAACTTGAACATTCTTGACTCACAGTAGACCTTTCACATTATATCTTCCATTGATTACTATGCCTTCTTATTACTTCTGTCTCTACTACATCACTGATGCTCCATTCCATGGTGGGCATATTAAATGCACAAAACTGGATTTTTGTAATTCATGGTTGAGCATAAAATTTCATTATTTTTTGATGAAATTTTTGAATAAGGTATGTTTTTTTAAGAAATAACACCATGGAGAAGAGCCAAACAAATAATTAGAATGTTACCAATTAATTTTATCTACCCATGTTTTTCATTCCCTTATCCCACACTTCAATGCCCCTTCATCAGAAAGTTGCCATCCTTTAATTCTCTAATTCCTCCAGGAGATAAATCTTTCCATCTTAGAATCTCAAAATGGAACCTTGGAGCCTAAGTGTAGTATACTCTACCAGTGTTTACATTGTATCTTCATTTTCTTTCCTCAGGGCCTAACACTGGGGTGGTACAGACTATGTGTTTCATTACTGTTTGGTGAATGATAGTGCTATAGGAATATTTGGTTCTGTCATTCAGTCCCTGCAAACATTGCTATTCAGTATAACATATGCCTCTGTAAGAAATATGCTTAAAATGAATCCTCACGTGTACAGGTTCAGCAGTTAAATAAATACAATCTTGACCTTTGAAGAGATTGGAATCCAAACTAAACTCCTTTGTATATATGGTAATGGAGTCTTTGCATAATCATTGCAAAGTATATTAAAATCTCATAATACAAGCAATGGCAATGCACTAACATTTGTATAGCAATAGAAACTATGGCTTAAAAAAACTGACACTAACTTGCTTTGCATTTAATTACGGTTAATTTCAACCATCACTGCTTCCATTATTAAAAAAAAAAGAAACCTAACAAAATAAAAACATAGAGGATTAGTAAGTCTCAGTTAATGATATAAAGTGTTCTGGTTTAGTCTGTTAATTGAACTGGCATAATAAAAAAAATTTTAGCACCTTCCAAAAATAAATAAGTAAAAGAAACTGCCATAAAGAATAACATTTTTTGTCTGCACTATGTTGAATTTTCCTTTGCTCATTGGTCCAATGTGATCCTGCAAACGGCACCCTCTAAAACTTGGTTCTTTTTTAATCCTAACCACTATTAGGCTTTATATCACATATTCCATTCCTTGTTCGCTGCTACACATGCTTTATTGGAGCTAAAAGCAATCCTGCTTCAGACCTATAAAATCACCCTAGCCCCATTTCCTCCACTTAATGTACTCCAATCTATGCTTGGATGGTTAAAACAAAATTGAGTATTACTACCACTACCTTTGTAAGGTATATATTTTTACTTAGCATGTTCACGGCTCAGTTGATTTCATAGTGAGTTGATGTCAAATATTTTGCAATCCCTAGTTTACTCAATACAATACTTCCAACTTTAGTCTTGTCTGTTATCATTGAAAAGAAACCTCCTTGCTATCACCCTTCTCTGAAAACCTCTCCCATCTTTCATACAACTAGTAAATACAAAATACTGCAAACACCATCATTCTTAGCAGTTTGGATTTGATTTCCCCACCCTGTGGTTCAAAGTCATAGAATACTGCACCCCTCACTCTTTCCCACTACTCTGAATGCAGAGATAGTAAAGAGGCAAGGTTTCCAAACAACTGTATTCTGTTACGCACATAGCAGCACACAGAGGTCTCACTGTGCAGAGATAGCATGTACTAAATAAACTAATCGGTCTTGTTCAAAGACACTGAGTTACACACACATGCACATGCGCATTGCATATATCCAGTACAAAAAGGTAATGTTACTTTGGGTTGGAAAAGCAAATTTTGTGATGAACACTCAAGCTAATTCCTTGTAAATAACTCATTAAATCCCTCATTTTAAACCGACTACTTTACACGCTATCTACTATCTCAGGACTGATGGGGTGGGGAGAAGAAGCAGTAACTACCGGACATCCTCAAACATTGCCGCAGCTTGCATCAGGGCTGCAGAGAAGCAGGCATCCCAGGATTCAAAAGAACACGGACTCGGGGAAGGTATCTCAATAGTAAGGAAGACAGTAAGGATAACACTTAGTTGGACAGACGCAAGTGTAAATTTAGACAACTGTGAATCATATAAAAGTCTTAATTAACATTTTCTAATCAGATGTTTTAGGTTAGTGTGCTTCCTCCCTGAAAACTGCTTAAATAGAGGCAATAGAAGTGTCAGACTCTTACAGAACTGTAAAACGAGGCTTGTCTAAATCATGTGCGGTAATGCTCACTGAGAATTTTATTTTATTCACATAAATTCTGTATAACCGTGAAGTGACTAAAGTAGCCTTAGCCACTCCTGCCACCTAGGGAACAGGCCACAGTGACGAGGCACATGGGAATCACAGGGTGGTGACAGTGAAATCGAAGGCTTCTGAAACTTAAATACAACCTTCAGGATCCATACTTCAGGGCAAATAACAACTCCACAAAATTTCATTTTTCTTAAGTTTCTGACTTAAACTATACATCACTTACATTAATTTTTTTTTTTATTGAAGTGACAGTGGTTAACAATATTATACAGGTTTCAGGTGCACAGTTCTACAACACATCACCTGTAAGCTGTACTGTTGGTTCACTGCCCCGAGTCAGTCCCTGGCCATCACCATTTATCCCCCCATATCTTCTTCCTGCAGTCACCACACTGTTGTACATGTCCATGAGTTTTGTCGTCTTCTTTTTTTTCCTTTTTGGCTCAATCCCTCCACCCCCCTCCCCGCAGCTCCCACCCCAAACAGCTGTCAGCCTGCTCTCTATAAGTCTTGTTTCTATTAAGTAAATAATAAACAAAACCTCAAGGTGCCTATCAATGAAACTTGTAAACTTGAGTATTCTGGTCACATACTCCAGAAGACAATTTTTCCCTCAAATCATTTTTTCTTGGCTCCTACTGAACTGCTTCCAGAATCTTCACATTTCTGGTCTATAGATGACTTGAAATAAATGTATCGTGCTTTTCCTCACTCTTAGAAAAAAGTGTTCCTGATAGCTATTTGGTCCCCTCGTTTTGTGGCCTGGCTGCTAAGTGAAGGAGCATTTATAGCAGAGTGCTGTGGTTTAGTGCTCACCGACAGAAACTCCTTTTCATGCTCATGGGACTGGCAGAAGAATAAATGGGAAAATTCTTACTTTTGAAATCCTGTTATATTTGATTTACTATCCCTTAAAATACTCCTGAGATTCTTATTTATGATTAAAAGAATGGCTAGACTAGTCTAAGGGGATGTTTGCAAGGGAGATGTAGTTTTTGATAGATAACCCATGAAGGAGGCTGATCTTACTCAGAGGAGAGTTGGGTGGTTTTTTCTTTAGCTGGCAAATAAGTGTTCAAACCCTTGATCAAACTCCTTCAGGGCCAGTCTGTATGTATAACTGCAAACTACTTCATTGCCTTTCCCAAATGTAAGGTTGGTGACTTTAGCTGATTTTTCAATTATTTTTTTAAAGACTTTATTTATTCATTTTAGAGAGAAGAGAGAGAGAGAGAGAAGGTGAGAGGAACAGGAAACATCAACTCCCATATGTGCCTTGACTGGGCAAGCACAGGGATTCGAACTGGCGACCTCAGTGTTCCAGGTCAATGCCTTATCCACTGCACCATCACAGGTCAGGCAATTTTCTAATTCTTAACAGAACTGTAGGTTCCTCTTGCTGAAGAAACTGAACCCTTAAAACACAAACCTGTATCTCAACATCTCAACTCTCTCTCTCTCTCTCTCTCTCTCTCTCTCTCTCTCTCTCTCTATATATATATATATATATATATATATATATATATATATATATATATATATATATATATATATATATATATTGTATTTTTCTGAAGTGAGAAGCCCCTGCTGACTGGGATCCACCCAGCATGGCCACTAGGGGGTGAAGCTCAGCCCATCTGGCACATTGCTCATTGCAACCGAAGCCATTCTAGCGCCTGAGGTGGAGGCCATGGAGCCACCCTCAGCGCCCAGGCCAACTTTGCTCCAATGGAGCCTTAACTGCAGGAGGGGAAGAAAGAAACAGAGAGGAAGAAGTGGGGGAAGAGTGAAGAAGCAGATGGATGCTTCTTCTGTGTGTCCTGGCCAGGAATTGAACCTGAGACATCTACACACTGGACTGATGCTCTACCACTGAGTCAACCAGCGAAGACCTAAGATAATTTTTTTCCCCACAATTTTATTTATTGGTTGACTTGAGAGAGAGAGAGAGAGAGAGAGAGAGAGAGAAACATTGATTTTGTTGTTCCGCTTATTTATGCATTCATTTATTGATTCTTGTATCTGCCCTGACTGGGATCAAACCTGTAACCTTGGTGTATGGGATGATGCTCTCACCAACTGAATTACCCAGCCAGGGCTCTAAGATATCTTAATTGCTTATTCTTCAAAAATGTGTTCTCTATGAAATATAAGTGATTTCTCAAAGGTAACACAATTATATGAATAAGGGGATATTCTCTTGGCTCTATATACAGCAGAGAATTCTGGAAAATATTGGACACTTTCCTCAAAGAACATCCAAAAACTAACCATTTCCGACTGAAAATATCCAACTGAATTCAGATTACCAAACTGCTAAAAGGGAAAAAGAATTAGTTAAGGTCTTTTAGAATCTTTTTTAAATTACAGTGGACATTTTTTACCTGGCTCATTGAAGGAAGTAAAACATATTTCCCACTAATTAAAATTTATTTTTAAAATATCCAGCTTGTTGGAAATCATTTAAAAATTATACTGTGCCTCTGTTCTTTTTAATCAGAATATTCTAAATTCTATGAGAGGTAACAGTCAGTTACATCAGTGGCCCCTGATGGGCCATACCTCCCATTACTTATGCAATGTGTAGTCTCTTCCCCTTGAAGCTGGATTAGCTCTGTGACTAGTTTTAAACAATAGAATGTGGTAAACATTATACTGTGCCAGTTCTTGCCCAAAGATTTAGGCCTCATAGATTCTGCTCTTTGTACTCAATAAGAAACCCATTTCCCTCAGCCACGGGAAGAGCCCACGAAGTCTGATGTCTTTGGCTTACAGCCCCAGTTGACAACAGCCAAAACTGACTTGGCAGACATATGAGTGAACTACCTTCTGAGTGCATCCTCTGGCTCCAGTGGAACCGAGCCAACTGACATCCCATGGAGCAGAGATGTGTTACCCCCTAGAGTCATGCGCAAATTGCAGACTTATGAATAAATGATTGCTATTGTTCTAAGCCGCTAAGATTAAGGTAACAGTCAACTGAAACACTGTTCTTGATCTTTTCTGCATGGACCACGGTCATGATATTTTATAAAGAGCACAGTAAGCACCAGAAAATACAGATTCTTGTTCTAGGTCTAGCATTTCTGGTATGGTTCCTTATTTATATTCTCAATTTTCACACGTATACATCCTGACCATCCCACTGGATCATTGTGTAAATTTAGTGACATAAAAACACAGTGCTGCCCTCTAAAAAAGAAAAAAAAAACAACAAAAAAACACAGTGCTTCCTAAACTATTCTATACATCTGAATCACTGTTAGCATAATACCTTTAACTCCCAATTTTAATTTCATTTTTAATACTACCTATATAAGAGTAAATTTTTGGAGCCAAAAAGGTAACTTAATATTTTTGCACCAACATACATATTTTGTACATGAGTTTGCATCAGTGAGCTACAGCTGCCAGCAGTTTAGATACTCCATAAACAGGATGCTGCTATACTTCTACACATAGTGGGCCAGCACTGATTTTAAAGAAGGAAGTACAAACTACTTCAAAATTATTAGTGTTTCAAAAATTTTTCTCAAACTTTACCAAGTGTCTTTATCATGTATTCTCCAGTGTTGTTCTCTGCAAGCGGTCTTGCTCTTTCTATTGATGTTTTGCAAATTGTTAGGCCAAAGAAACACAGGAATCTTATATATGTGTAGACTTTGGCCAGTCACTAATCATTCTGAGATTCAGTTTCAGTCCACATGAATGAGGGATAACTATTTCTGCCTTGCTGTTTTGGATGCTGTTACAGGCATCACAAAGGCATTCAGCACATGGTTGTCAATAGTTATTGTCAATATCAGTAACCTAATTTCTTTTTTGTACCATAGGTATGCCTAAATTTTAATGGTTTAGAGATTTTAGGGCAATCTGCTTTTATGAGAGAGAGAAAGAAAGAGAGAGAGAGAGAGAGAGATTCAAAAATAGCAAACGAAGGCAAATATTTTTTCTCCTTGAGAATTTGGCAAAAAACATTTAATATGTGTGTGTGTTTATATCACATTATGAATATGAGCTCCCAAAGGAAAAAGAGTTTATCTTATCTCTTCTGTTCAGCATCTTGTAAACTAGGGGTGATTAAAGAAAATATTATGACAGCAGCAGCAGCAGCAGCAAAAACAACAACAAGAACAGACAGGCAGGAGCTAGTATCTCTGATCCTTTCATAGTAGAATAAACTCTTCACATTTTAGTGAGAATAAATCATACAACCTAAAGTGCCACTACCTAGTTTTTGCAGCCAGGTTTCCAGGCAGCTTTACAGAATGCTCCAAATTGAAAGGGCATGAAGAACATTACTCTTTCTGATCTCTTCCCACTCGGACCGCTGTGAGACCTTTCAGTCCCTGATCTGTGAAGGGAGGTGGGCGAAGATGCTAAGTGAGAGTCAATGGTTCTGATTCCTGACCTCTGATTCATTGGCTGAAGCCCCTAGAAGAAAACCACCTGTATCAATAAATTCCAAAGCTGTTTTGGAGTCTACATTTAGCTAAAACAAAAAACCAGACACAGTGTAACACCCGTCAGAAAAGCAAATCCCTATAGCTCACATAATGTTGTTGTTGGTACATTTCAGACATTTAAAGTGCAAGGAAAATCTTCCACTGCTAATGAGGTATTCTTAAGAAGTAATTTAAAGCCATCTATAGTTTTCTCATCACAATAATACCCAATGCTTCCATAAGTAACAGTGGGTCTTATGAGGAGATCATGCATGTTTTGATTCCACCTAGTCTAGCAATATACATGCATTGTAACCAGGAAAGGACAAGGTAAATAAAATGGAGAGATGAGCTGGTATCAACACATATGATAAACACAGAGTTGGGCAAATTGCTGTCCCAGTGTTGCTGGGCGTGAAGAAGAGAATACCTACCTATAAATGGATCCCTGTCGTTAGCCCTATGCAAAGGACACCTTACCCAGTCACCTTGGTGAAAACGTGAGGAATGGCAGAAGTGTCAGAAATAGAGATGGGTAGGCATCCCTTCAGTTTTCATAGCAGGCAAAATGGCATATTCACTCGATGTTAATTCTTCATTTAGCAAAACTGTTTTAAGTACTTCTACTATAGGGCAGGGCAAAAGTAGGCTTACAGTTGTAGGTACAGGAAACACAGAGTTTATTTTGTTATTATTTATTAATTCTTATGTTATTTTCCATACAGACACCTGTAAAGCTACTTTTGTCCCACCCTGTTTGTATGAGATCCTGGGATGCTGGGAGTCAGAGATAGTCATCTTGCCATTAAAAACTAAGGAAAATAAAAGGCAAGTAAGAAACAACTGGGAAAAGATAATTGCATGAGCCATAGACGGTGGTAAAGAACAGTATCTCGAGCACGGGTGAGGAAACTATACTTCAGTTGGATCCCACAGACATTTATTAAGTTCCAACTGTGAGCCAGAAACTGGACTCACAAACAAGCACAACTCACAAGAAAGGGAGGCCACTCCTCACAAAACAATACAGAAGGGAGTAGGAATGATACAGCTTTATATGGACTGGAAATTTTAACAAAAGGAGCTTGTGCTTGAGGAGAGAGAAAAGGAGGGAGTCAAAAAAATTGAGAAATTGTATGACCAGTGGTGTCGATATTTTGTGTGTGTGTGTGTGTGTGTGTGTGTGTGTGTGTGTGAATATTCTACAGTAGGGAATACTAAGCCAGGTCTGGAGAAAGAAAAAGAGAATGAAGCAAGTATGAAAGTGTTATGAGTAAGAATGAGTGAAATCACTATCACCAAACACTGAGGGCTCAGCTGGCAACGGACAGAAGACATTTTAGAGAGATGAGTCAAAAGTCACTGTGAATGCTGCCTTTTTTTGTGGGCAAGAACCATGCCTTAATCACCTTGTCGTGATGAGTATGCATTTGCATATAGAATGCATCTATCTCAGAGCATTAGCTATTTCACTGAAAAATAGTGAAAAGGAGAACAAAGTGAAAGAAAGGAAAATATTATCATTCAAAGGTGCTGCTCACAAGGGTGAGATCAAGAAAGTTAAATAATTCCCAGCAAAAAGAGGAGAACAGACCAGAACAGGGAGAGCCAAAGGGATGTAAGTGAAGGAACAGGGATCTGAACATGTGAACCTGAAGAAATAAAATATTAGCATGAGAGTGAGTAAATGAGACAACAAATTAAAAAAAGAACTTCTTTGGGGACAACTGCTCATTTTAAAACATAAAAGACAGAGAAAAAAGGGAAAAGGAGAACAAGGAACATGCAGTGAAAAATGAAAGGTTACATCCTAAAGTGACAAGAAGTGTGTACAGGAGAAAGAAAACGGAGAGGCAGGAAAGAGAACACAGGCAAACAGAACAGGAGGGGGAGTACAGGTGGATGTCCCGGCTCCAAGCACATTCGCTTTCGATTCTTCTGTATCATTCTGTTTTTGTCCATCATGTAATGCCTACGGGCATTTTAAAGTCAAAAGTGGAACAGTTTATTTACTGGGAATATAGGAGTATTTATTTATAACTTCACATATTTATATGTAATAGAGGATTTACAATGAACCATATAGCTGATACTGTGGAATAAGTGTTTATTTTTTTTATTTTTTAAAGTTTTTTTTATTTTTTTTATTTTTTATTTTATTCATTTTAGAGAGGAGACACACACACAGAGAGAGAGAGAGAGAGAGAGAGAGAGAGAGAGAGAGAGAGAGAGAGAGAGAAAGGGGGGAGGAGCTAGAAGCATCAACTCCCATATGTGCCTTGACAAGACCAGTGCAGGATTTTGAACTGGCGACCTCAGTGTTCCCTGGTCGACGCTTTATCCACTGTGCCACCAGTGGATAAAGGTCAGGCTAAGTGTTTATTTTTTTAAAAAATCTTTGCTACAGTGAGAGGTAATTTTCTTAGAATCTGAAACTTTGCTTTTTGGGATGCAGAAGGTTTTAGAGTAAAAAACAGAGGAGGGAGAAAAACAAGGAAACAGGAATAAGTGTTGGAGGGTGCTGGTTGTCTGAGCAGGGTGACAAGAAGGAAACAGATGAACAGTCACCAAGAATGTACGCAGTAAGATGCTCTAACAAAGGCATCTTTTCCTTTTCGACCTGCCCTTTTAAATTTTTGTTCATGGATTGCATTCTGCTGTGCGTATGGAAGCAGAGCAATGCCAGTACTGACACCTGACTTCAACCTCTGCTCCGTTTGCCTCTTTGGTTGGTGCCACACCACCATGCATTGTCAGTTGTAGCTGGGTCACCTGATTTTTCTTTTCCTTAATGAAAAATTTTCTCTGTATCATTTTAGAAAGATGATTCACAATATTTTTGCGTTCTCATGGCACACCTGGTCATATACTCCCTACCATAACTGACATCTCCGTTTATCAGATCAGTGGTTCTCGAACTAATCTGCGTCAGGCACGATACGCCTCCCCTGCAGGTTCTGATTCAGTAGGTCCAAAGGGAGGCTCTGGAACTTGCAGTTTGAAGAAGTTTCAAGGTGATGAAGATGCTGCTGGTTGGTGGCCACACTTTGGGAAACACCAATGTAAATAATTCTTACTAAACAGATCTTCCCCGGGGGATGCATTCAGGGGGACACTAGAATCTATGTAAACACCATAAATTAAAATCAATAAAAAATAAATAGACCTTCTCAAAAGACTCCTGTATCACCAATAAAATGATGGTCTCTGCTCAAATTATCAAGAATGCATAAAATACCCCTCATCACTATTACTTGCTTACCACACATACCTATTTGTCTCTCAAAATATAATTAGTTGCTAACCAACAAATTCTATATGCCAAAATATAGTAAAAAATCAATGTTTTATGTTTCACAATACATTTCCTCATATGCAACCCTCTGATTACCAGTTGATTTTGGCTTAAAAAATCTTTTGTAAATTAAATATGAGTCACTGTCTGGATGTTTTAACTCTTATTTTCTATTATCTGTAATTATAAGAGAAGTATATATGCATGGAAAAGGTACATAGAAAATTTTGAATGCTTCTTTATGTTAGTTCTTGATTATTATATCTAAATTCATTTCAAAATGTAAGGTTATATTTTTCTAGTAAAAGTTTAACTTATGTTTTCCAGCTGTGGTAAAGCTTGCTTTCTTTTAACCACTGAAATGAGAATGTAATGTTTTCTTGCTTTAACAAGGTAAATGTTGCAGTAGAAAATGATAAAGGACAAAAATGTATAAACCAAGAAATGTATTTCTTTTTTTTTTTAATTTCTTTTTATTTTATTCATTTTAGAGAGGAGACACAGAATGAGAGAATGAGACAGAGAAAGAGAGAAAGGGGGGAGGAGCTGGAAGCATCAACTCCCATATGTGCCTTGACCAGACCAGTGCAGGGTTTTGAACTGGCGACCTCAGTGTTCCCAGGTTGACACTTTATCCACTGCGCCACCACAGGTCAGGCAAGAAATGTATTTCTTAAGATGGCTTTAGCTAAGTTCTTTTGCGAATATGTGTAAATGGTATTCTCAAACAGGCCTAAAGAAAAGTACTGTGTTCAAAGTTAATCCTTTCCCGTCATAGCCACCAGGAGACGCTGTTGGCACCTGACAGCTCAGCTGCAGTGTGTAGCCAATCCTGTGACATCTTCAGAGAGGTCTGTGTATCTCCCGGGTCAGAATTATCCAGGATGCACAAAGACAACGTGTAGGTAGAAGGCACACTTTCAGGAATGAATGTTTTAAAACTGTATCTGAAAGTTTGTACCCCAATTTTTCAGAATCACTTCAGTTGTAGGTAATGGCAGAGGAGATTTACTGTGGGCACCACAAAAGAAAGCAGTGTGAAGTATCTTTATTTTGAAAGGATGTTAAATACAAATTAAAAAAAAATACAAATTCAACAGATTGCCTTCACATATTCTAAAATCTATTGTGTAAACCCACTGTGCAATTAAAGATGACATTAATAGCAACAACAACAGAACTTTTTGAGCTAATCTAATATACAACAATGATATTTTTAATAGATCTTTTTATGTAAAGCATAAATTGCAATTATAGGATTGTTGCTAAACAACTTTTTGTTATTTTGCATAGTTAATAAGAATTGTGCCTGACCTGTGGTGGCGCAGTGGATGGGGCGTCAACCTGGGAACACTGAGGTTGCCAGTTCAGGTCCCTGTACTGGTCTGGTCGGGGCACATGTGGGAGTTGATGCTTCCAGCTCCTCCCCCCTTTCTCTCTTTCTCTCTCTCTCTCTCACTCTGTGTCTCCTCTCTAAAATGAATAAAATAAAATAAAAATTTATTAAAAAAAAAAGAATTGTAGTGTCCAGTTTACTAGAAATTAGCAATCATATAGGTAAAGTTTGTTAAAATCCTGTCACATTCTAGTCACATAATAGTGTATGACTCAGCTATCGCATCAAAATAAAGAATATTAATGTATGATTTAAGGTTTGACAGTGTCAAAATGAGCCTTTTTATTAAATACTCAAGTTAAATATTAATCAACATGTTCTAAAAATTTGGACAGATATTTTTATATTTATGCATAATTTAAAAACTGTGATAATCGCATCTTTACATATACTGTCTCAAACAAAACCACACAAAACTCACTAGGTATAATATGCCTGAAGTTTTGCTATTACATCAACTTACTCCGCTCACATACATCTAAGGAATAGTCCATTAAGTCTTACACTTCAACTTGTTCATTAATATCACCTAGAACCCTTTACTCCTTCCTTTTTAAAACTGTATTTGCTCTTCACATGTATTTCTGTCACTAGGACTCTGGGCTTACAAACTTCTCTTCATCACCCTGCCTTGATCAGGGCTCTTTCTAAGATAACTGGCTCAGACTCAATTACTGATTATCTTAGCTCTGCTTCCCAGCATTCATTAATCGAAGTGATTACCAATTTACAGATTTTTGACCTATCCCTTGCAAAAGAGAAGTTGAGAGTAATTTTGATATCAAATAAGTAGTCTTTTTAAAAACAGACATTTACATTTTAAATACTGTTCAAAATACCCAAATATTGAAGATATAACCTAATCAAACCAACCCAAATTCACTTGATCACACATGCAAAATTCTCTGTTTGATATTCCAGGATTTCTGCAAATATTAAAAAAGAATTTTGAACTGAAATTGTTTACCTATCATTTATATTGCTATTTAAAAAGGTAAACATTCAATATATTTTTTAAAAAAGCTATGAGGCCCTGGCCTGTGGTTCAGTGGATAGAGCATTGGCCTGGTTTATGGATGTCCTGGGTTCAATTCCTGGTCAGGGCACACAGGAAAAACTAACATCTGCTTCTCTCTCTCCTTTCCCCCTTCTCACTTTCTTCCCCTCTTACAGCTAGTGGCTTTACTGGTTCAAGTGTGGCTCTGGGTGCTTAGGAAGGCTCCATTGGAGTGTATCAGCCTCAGGCACTAAAAATAGCTTGGTCCTCGAGTATCAGCCCCAGAGAGGGATTGCCGAGTGGATCCCAGTTGGGGCACATGCAGGAGTCTGCTTCACTATCTACCCTCCTTTTGCTGAAAAAAAAAAAAAGAGAGAAAAGAAAAGATGTGAACTGTATACAATCAGATACAAAGAAATGTTGAAATAGGTTCCATAAGGAAAACATAAGGCTTTTATTTTCTGAAGAGCAAATTCAATAAATTAAAGTGCTCAATATTGTGCCGGCTAGGTGTCAGAAATGAAGTGTGAAACTACCAGCAGAAATGTTCTCAATCTCTTAAGCACCATCCTGGTCTCTGACGGAATTGATGGGCTTTCTGACACAAAGCTGTAGTGGTATAGATTTTAAAAAGGAGAAGAAAATTCCTCTTTAACAAACTACCAGAGCGACAGACTGTATCCAATTCAATGCAACAAATGTTCTATTTTAGAGTAAAGCAAAAATAAATATCAACACTATTATATTTTGGCATTTGAAATAACAACAACACTAAAGTGAATTTCCAAAACAAAAAAATTTGGTTAAATAAATATTTGGCTTTCTTTTTTAACCACAGTTTTTCTCCTGAATTTTCAACATAAATTAAGTAAACATTCTGCATCTATTATTTAACTTAAAAAAATTTATTACAAAATAAATGAAGTTAATTGAAGAGACATGGAAAACATAACTGTCAAGAAAAACATTAAAATACATAGTTTAAATGGTATTAAATATTAATATGGTTGTGTATTTATTATATACCTTTTCTATAACTTGTAATCAAAACAAAGTTCTAGAAGCACTAGAAAAGTAATTTGTATACAGGTGTATTCACAAGAATATGGTTATGGTCCTGCATATGTATATACACATACAACTTAAACCAGAAAAATTATTTGCAAGTCAGTTAAACATAAAGTTAATGGTGTATCTATTTTTGTTTGGCAACTAGCAATACATACACACACATGCGCGCGCATATATATATATATATATATATATATATATATATATATATATGACTATACAAATTTTATTAAAACCAAACTTTAGCAATTATCTTAGAACCAGTGTTTAAGCAAATTTTATTAGAAAATTCTAAAATTCTAGACCCATTAAGTTAACTCTAGAACCTAGAATATATTAAATAAAACTGTATTTTTAGATTACCAAGAATTTTACTTTAAAAAAAGATTTAAAACTAGCTTTCTTTTTATTATTTCTTTTCATTTATTTATTTTTTAGAGAGGGGACACAGAGTGTGAGAGAGAGAGAGAGAAAGAGAAAGGGGGGAGGAGCTAGAAGCATCAACTCCCGTATGTGCCTTGACCAGACCAGTGCAGGGTTTTGAACTGGCAACCTCAGTGTTCCCAGGTCGACGCTTTATCCACTGCGCCACCACAGGTCAGGTGAAAAAACTAGCTTTCTTTAAATATGATTCCCAATAGCATACAAGTGTTTGCTCATACACTGCTACCTATTAGCAGTGTTGCACGTACAGAAATTTAAATTTAGAGTAATAAGAAAAAATTAAATTAGATAAAAGCAAGGAATGTAATATAGCACAATTATATTAATACATTTATATCTACTATAAAAAAATTCTACCCTGTATGGTACAGTTTTAAGACAAGGATACTTTAAAAAATTAAATATATCACTCTACTTAGTCTACATTCTCATCCACTCTCATTCCCTAAATTTTGTCCAAGGACATATATATGTTTTGAGGGCCTATTTCATTTTCATTAGTTGGTGTGGTCAGTTAGAAAAGCAAAGTAACACTAGGTACTGAGATATGTGCACACTATGTCCATTTCAGAAACTACTGTTTATAATGTATTATAGATAAACTACTGGTCTTTCCAACAAACTGAGAGCAATTGTTTTAGTAAGCCGAGGAGATGAATTAGGGTAGTAACTGCTGCGGGAGGAGACTTAACTAATCTTGGGCTTCACACTTCACCAGTTGCGCTTAGTTTCTCATCTGCCCTGGAAAATGTGGTATACTCAGTTGCTATAAACCAGTGGTTCTTAACCTTTTTTGAGGTACTGAACCCACCAGTTTCATATGCGCATTCACCGAACCCTTCTTTAGTGATAAATAAAATATGATTTTTTTTTTTTCCAAATTCAAGACAAAGGTATATGTTTTTTTACTGGTGCACAACATGAGCCATGCATGAACATCACCTTGCTCAAAGAACAAAACCACCAAAGTGCATGAACTCACAACAAATTACAGTATTACTTTATTCTGGCCCCCCAAAATATTTAGGCCCCATAAAAGAATTTCAGCCCCCAAAATATTTTTTTACTATTTTACTAAATAAAAATAAATTTGGATATTTTTAAGAATTTAACATTTTTTTAATAACTTAATTTTTAAAATTTTAAATTTAATTTGTTTTTTTGTCATTTTGAATCCACAAAGTACTTTTTTGGGGCCAGAATAAAGCATTGCCTAAATTACACACCTGCAAATCAGTGTGACTTCTACTGTTGTTTTTGGGAGACCAGTTCAGATATGCGTGGTTTCATCTTGGCAAGTGCTACTCTCATGTCATCTTCACAGCAAAGTCCGTTCCTTTTCTTCGTTTTTATGTCCAGCATCTTCGAAAAGGATTGCTCGCAAAGATATGTTGTAACGAATGGTATAAAAAATTCCAGGGCTTTTTTAGTAATAACTGGGTACTTTTCCATTTGTTGACACCAAAAAGTTGAAAGTGTTGTTGTTCTGAAGAGCTGCAGTTGAACCTTGTTCTGCTAAATTTCAATAATTTCGTCGAGATATTTATCATTGACATCCACTGTCTCAACAGTAAACGTAAATGGCTGTCTCATCCATGCTGGATATGACTCTCTTTTAGGGAAATATCCATCGAGAGACTTTGCAAGCTCATCTAAGTGCATGGCAATTGTTTGCTTCAGTTTCATGGGTACAGAACCGTTTCCGATTCCAGGCACATCTTCGATCTTACTTACACAGTCATCCAGAAGGGGAAAGTTTGCGAAGTTATTGTTCTCTATTCATCGTTTCCATAACGGGAGTTTTTTCTGAAAAGCCTTCAGGTTTTCTTCTGCTTCCATGATGTTGACTCCACCACCCTGCATCTGCTGATTGAGATGATTGAGAGCTGCGAATATATCAGCCATGTACGCTAAAATCACAATGAATTCAGGATTTTTGAATCAATCTGCATGACAATGTTGCTGCTCTTGCAAAAACATGGCTAATTCCACACGCATGGCAAAAACACAATTCAGCGCTTGTCCCCGGGATAACCACCGAACATTAGAATGTACAGGAGTACCTCGAATTCAGAGCCCATTTCTTTACACAGCTCAATGAAGATGCGGTGCCTCAGAGCACTATTTCGCACATAGTTCACACATTCCACCACAGTTTTTAATACATCTGCCATTTTTGGAGGCAAGGTTTTAGTTGCCAACGCGTGCCTGTGCAGAATACAATGTGTAACAATGATGTGTGGTGCATCGGCTTTTACTAGCGCACCAAAACCAGACTTTCTTTCCAGCATGACTGGAGCTCCGTCCATACAAACTGCAGAAACCATATCCCATGAAAGATTGTTGTCACTGAGGAAGTCATCTACAAGCTTCTTTACATCAGCTGCCTTAGTTGTTGTTGTAAGAGGCTTACAAAATAAAAAATCTTCTTTTATCATGTATTCTTTCTCATAGCGCACAAAAACAGCAAGCTGGCTTAGATTAGAAACGTCTATGGTCTCATCAAGTTGAAGACTAAATTTTGCCGGACTTGAAATTAGATCTGCAACTCTTTGAGCCAAGATGTCTTTACTCATGTTCTCTATTCTGTTGCTGATGGTATCATTTGAAAGAGGGATTTGGGATAATTTACCTTCGGCCACTGTTCCGAGTATCAGATTTGCCATCTTTAATGCAGCTGGTTTTATGAGAGTTTCACCGATGGTGTGTGGCTTACTCTGCTTTGTGATCAAGTAAGCAACTTCATACGATGCTGTGAGGATTGGTTTGTTAATGGGTACAAATCCAAGAACAGGCAGAGTGACCCTTTCATCAAATCTGGCTCCTTTCACCTTGAATTCAGCAGGCGTTGTATTTTTGTATTCACCATCTCCATGCAGCTTCAAGAACTGTTCCTTTAGTTTTGCCGGTGCGAGACTAGAGTCGCTCAACTTGGCATTGCATATCATGCAGATAGGATGCTGACTCCCAACCCATTCCGTGATACATGTGAATCCATGTTGTACATATTTGTCTGACCACTTTCTTTTTATTGCTCTACATATTTAGTATGGATTAAAATATTAAGAAAGAAACCACACGACGTACAACTACGACAGCCGTTGACTACTGTGCGCACTAAATTCCCCACAGCACTGGTTGGCCACGCAATGTAACATGATCCTCTGCAGCAAGTGATGGCCAAGCAGGGCGTGTCATCATGACTTTACACAAGTGTGTCTTTACCTCCGTGGCAGAGGCTTCTCCGAACCCCTGAGACCGACTCATCAAACCCCTAGGGTTCAATAGAACCAGGTTAAGAACCACTGCTATAAACAATACTGTGGCACATTTGTAAACACTAGATTGTATGAATCATGCTTACTACTAGGGTTTGATCTTTTCCCCCCACATTAAAAACAAAAATACCCTCCCACCCTTATCATCTCAACTGCACATAT
The DNA here is from genome assembly GCA_037038555.1 of Rhynchonycteris naso. NCBI lineage: Eukaryota > Metazoa > Chordata > Mammalia > Chiroptera > Emballonuridae > Rhynchonycteris > Rhynchonycteris naso. The sequence continues at coordinate 67,720,341 of CM072997.1, forward strand.
CCGAACATTTAGCATGAACTATCCTTTTTTAAAAAAGAAAAGGTATGAATACTCATTTTCTACTTTTTATTATGTTAAAAATATACGTCATTTGTATTTTGGAGTCAGTACAAACATTCCAACTAATTCACGCATTTTAAGCATGGTGATTAAGAGAAATCATTTAAATTAAAAAATGTAATAAAGCAAAAAAAATCATTACAAGAAAGGTGTTCTGTATTTCAGAACTACAAAAAGAAAGGACTAGGACTAGTTTTTAATGAATAGTTTAATAACTAATAAACAGTTTAATAAATATGTTTCATAAGGCCCTGGCTGGTGGCTCAGTGAATAGTGTCAGCACGGTGTATGAATGTCCCGGATTTGATGAGGTTGCCAGTTGGATCTGGTGCACACAGGAGTCTGTCTCAGCATCTCTCCTACTCTCACCTTGAAAAAAAATGTTCCACGTAAGATAAATGGTAGAACACTAACGTTAAACAGTAAATCCAGTATATAAAGGCATTATGTTAAAATATACATAGCCCAGGGCCCTGGCTGGTTGGCTCAGAGGTAGAGTATAGGCCCAGCATGTGGATGTCCCAGGTTCGATTGCTGGTCATGGTATGCAGGAGGAGCGACCATCTGCTTCTCTACCCCTTCCATTTCCCCTCTTCCCTTCGCATAGTCATGGCTCAAATGGTTCAAGCAAAGTTCGTCCCAGGAGCTGAGGATGGCTTCCTAACCTCGGCCTCAGGTGCTAATAGCTCAGTTGCCAAGCAATGGAGCTGCAGCCCAGCCAGGCAGAGCATCGTCCCCTAGTGGACTTGGAGAGTGGGTCCTCATTGGGTCACATGCAGGAGTATGTTTCTGCCTCCCCACCTCCACTTAATTAAAAAGAAATAAAATAAAATAAAAAAATGAAATAAATACACATAGCTCAGATTACTTAAAAGCAAAATACTGATGTTTCTAGATAATATTCTGTATTTATTAACTCAATAAAGTTGCTAAGTATGTGTGTGTGACAGTTACTTATCAAATTCAATCTCATGAGAGCACTAAGTCCACTCAGCCTTCACTTCCTCACCCATGTAATACAATTGTAATCAATCCAGTTTCCACTTTTAGACTGTGATTTGCAAATTACTTTTAGGGCTCTGAGAGCCTTCAAGGTTCCTTGGGATAGGCACTACAAAGTTAAACTGGAAAAGCATTATCATCCTAAGACATATATTTAGAAGAAGGGAGTTAAAGAAACTCATGCTTTTTAGCTAGTCCTCCCACATTATTTTATTTAAAGTCTAATGTGACTGCAGCTATTGTTGAGCCAGCATTGATAAATTTAGCATGTATTTATGGGGAAGATAACACTTCAGGTTGGCCATGAAGGAGAGGAAAGAATTAAGATATTTTAGGAAGAGAAGGTAAGAAGTAATTGAAAGAGCAAAAGCATGATGAGAGTCTAGACTCTGCATGGCATGTTCTAGTGAACCAATTTGCTGGGAATCAATGGCTGGCATAATGACATTATGAGAGATAAAGATGGAAAAATAAGTTAGAATCAGATTGTGCAGGCAGATAGTAAATGTGGTACAGGTAAAAAGGGAGACAACTGAATTCTGAAGTAGGGAACAACTTGTCGGGAATGTTGTGATAGACATAACTATGTGATAACAGCATGATCTTGATAACGGTACCCTAATAAACTGAGTACTAAGATACAAGGTCTTAGACTTAGCCTTAGCCAAAAGAAATAGAAAGAAAAGGACAGACATAAAATATTTAACAAAGAAAGAAATAACTATATTTGTGGGTATATTCCTATGAGCAGGAAGAAATGAGAAAAGTTGGCAATAACTTGAAGGGGCTTTGGCTATTTTAAAGTAAGGATGGTACTATGGCTTGATGATAAGTCAGGAAAAGGTATATACAAAACGAAAGCTATTATACAACTTGCAAATTGGACAGGTCATCGTCGTTCTGAAATGTGCCTATCAGACGAAGAAGCTGACAAACAGTTGGTGGAGGCTTCCTTATGACTATATCCTAAGATTATATGCTAACACAGTAGCATCTTCCCAGAACAAAAAAAAATTAGGAAACTATAGTGGTATTCACATTTCATACCTTTATGAATTGAACTAGCTCTGTAAGATTTCACTGTTGTTATTGATGAACCATATTTATCACTCTATCACTCTTTATTATCACCAGAAATAAAAAGAGACTTGGCATTCCATCATTCAAAATTATTATCTGAATCACTAAATTATTATCTCAAACCTCTAGGAGGTATCAGATAAATAACAAATATAGCACCTATTACGCAGGTTAGGTATTCCAAGTGATTCAGCCAGGTAAAATACAGTGAAAACACAGGACATTGAAAATTAATGAAATCTCCACAATTGATATATTTCAATATGATTTCACAATTTAATATAGATTTTATAGTATTAATTATTTATGTGATGTCCTCAGATTTTACAATGACATAAGGTACAGTAATAAAAATATTATTGCTCATGATATTCATATTTGCCCTGTTAGTCAAGTTGTATATATATGTTGAATGGATAACACACACCAAAAACTTGGGAAATACCCTACCTAGCAACATCTGAGTAATCCTTAAATATGTAAAAATAGATGAACACCACAAAAACAGCCATTTGTCCACTCCAAATAAAGTGATTACTGTAAAAAATACCATTACAGTTCAACTTCAAACAATATTTGAAAAAGCTGTGAACCAGTAATCACAGGACACCTAACTTGAAGAATGGTTTGAGTTTTAGTGGATACTACCGAACAAACTGTTGACTCTACACTTCGAACCCTGGCCAATAATCTTGCATCTAAAATATACAAGATCTCAAATCACCAATCCCAAATAAAATTCTGGAAAGTGATTGTTTCTACTCATCATACATAAAATTGGTTTTCTTTCTTAATTGAGATGGAAAATAAATGAGGTGGAATTACTCTTACCTTATAACCATTTGAGTGAAACCTTAGGCTCTGTATAAAAGCCATTTATTATCATGGTTTGACCAAGAATGATAGACCAGTAAAAATTTTACATACTTTCAATACAGAAATACAATGTCTATCATTTCTGCTTCCTTACCCTTAACTTTTCTCTAAATGGCTTCTCTCTTTTCTTTTTAATCTCCACTACCAATTACCCCTTGACATACAAAATCCACTAGGTTTACTATTTACAGTATTATGTCTGATTATCAGAATATGTATTATAGTTACTGTCATAAGATTCACTGTCCCAGAAGATGGGAGATGTCTCCTCAATAGTCAATTCTCCTTTTGAGACAGGTGGGCAACCCCAGACCTTCACACATTCTTTTAGACTCTCTCTGTCAGGTTATTGAGTGTGACCACCGGTCTTTATCATTCTAGTAGTCCATCTTCTTGGTACTGCATGTGCATTTTATGAATTATCTCATGTGCTCCTGATCTACTTAGATGAACAAACTCTACAGATATGTCTATGCCCAACAGAGAAATAAACTACTTACATATCTCTTAATAAATTGGCAATGTAGAGAATCAAATAGCAATGTACTTTTTAAAAAATCCAGAGAGCCTCCTCATTTCACAGAATAGGGAGATTCTGCCAGTCCCTTCTAGTCATAGCTATTAATCCATAACCACATCAGCTCATTAGCTGTGCCAAAGGTACAAGTCAAATAAAATGTGGTTGTATATGTCATTATAGCCATATTAGTAAACGTAGATACACTTTAAATCAATAGAGGGAGGAATGCAAAATAAGAAAGAAAGAAAAGTGGATCATTTCATATTCCTAAAGGTTTTCAGTCCTCTTGACTGCCATCTTATTTTCTCTTACAAGTATGTTGTTTATCACACATGCACACTTCAGGAATATAAAAATATTGCTGAACCCTAAACAAATCTTCCATCTTGACCATTCCTCCACATATACTTGTGTTAACTGATTTGCCACACCAAATCTCTTTTCACAAAGCTAAATCTACTTTCCAAGACAGAATTGCTTTTTATTTCTCATGCCATAAGTAGGAGTTAATGTAAATTGCAAAGGTTGATTGTTATAATCATATTGAATGTTATTATATTTTATTTTTGCTGTAGAAAAAATTACATGAATAATGTGTTTATCTGTGACAACATGGAGAAGTTATAACACACCTCCAGTATGACAATAAAATTTAAAATGATACTAGCTCACTAAGTGGTCAGGCTGTACCCTAGGTTAGAATATAACATGAGTATGGCCAAGGTTGAAAGGCAGGTAAGTTCCACCCATGGCAGAGATCAGAGCATGATTCAAGGTCACTGAGAACAAACACACATACCCAGTTTAAGTGGTACAGTGTTAATTTTATAGCAAGAGGAAAGAGAGAATACACAAGATCCAGACCCTTGCATTCACTGGTCTGCCATGACTGGTGGATCCACTCTGCCATCAACATGGTCAAGTGCAGCTGCATGCACCCTGCTTCATGCTACAATAGAAGCATCCTAACCCTTGCCCTATGGGGTCTGACATACAAAAAGCTGGCGGCATCCATGAGGGCTGTAGAAGCACACATAGCTAAGAAATTCCAAGAAAAGTTTGCATGTGCCGAATAGAGAGGGAACAGGGATATGTGTACTTTATATGCTCTGAACTTTTTGCATACAATATAATTTGCGAGCATGCTATCATGTTCTTTACCAAGCACAAGTTCTTCTTAGGAACAAAGGAAAGGTGTGCGGCTGTGCTCGGATCCTTCTCAGCTGATGGAAACAATCTTTTAAAAGGCTGCAAACTAGTATTATAATCAATAATAATATTTCTATTTTATAAGCAATGCAAAGATTATAAGTTCCTTTGTTTATATAATCACAGTCGATCTCAACCCGTAGAGTAGGCAGGCCATGTGCTATTAACCTCATTTTTCAAATGAAGAATAAACTAATTCAAAGAGATTCAGAAATATATCAAAACCTACTGTTAATGAGTGGTGGAATTACTTAGTGTTATAATTCCGGTCACTTTGACATGCATTTAAACTCTTTTTCAACTACCTTGTTCTACTTAAGATTTAAAACCCTGGAAACAATAATGCTTTGCTATCCTTGTGAAAATGCTGATTAGTCCTTATTGGTAATTACAAGTATGCAGATACATTTAAAGTTCTTTGCATTGAAATCAGACCTTTTATGAAAAGCATTTTATAAATGGAGGTCTATTTTTGTATTCCACCTATGAAATACATTGATTGGAATTAAAGTTTAATAGTGAATTTCAATTCTTCAATATTATTTACAGAGGAAAATGAAAAGAGTTAGTTTTAAAGATAAACTTATGTATATGGATATGGTACGCTCCACCGAAACTTCATGGCAAAAGTAGTTACAGGTTCTATCTTTGTAGAATTCTGAATTATTCATCTTATCACTTGTCATTTAGTATAATATTTCAGCATCTATATTCCGAACTAAAAATGTTGAATTATGACCAGTTTAGCAAATACCTATGGTACGCCTCGTTGATGTAAAAGCCCTTTGCTCACTACTGCAGGGACACAAGATAGATCCCACCTTCAAGGAAAGGGAATCTGGAAAGATTTCCTGGAATAGGTGACCTTGAGAAACGTCTTTTAGAATGAATAAAATAAGTATGTCATGGGGTGGAATCATGAGTGATTAAACAATAACTTGTGATGCTAGAACCTGAAGTTCAGCTTCATAAGAATAAGTGTATTAGAAGGTCAGTTTGAAGAAGAAGAAAACTCCTCAAAGAAGGTTTTGAATAACAGACTAAAAAGTTTGTGTTTAGGCCAATTAACACGGTTAAGCATGTCAGACTTTATTATCTCAATTTTCTGACAAATCTTAATTCTTAAGATCTTCATCAATACATTTTATCTTCTTATGTTCTATCTATAGATTAATATATTTTATGCAAGTAAAGGTAGCAATGTCTCTTAGGAATACCAAAGAAATTAATATAATGGCAAAACATTATCTCAGGGCAATCTCATGAGGTAAATAATACAGAGGAAACAACTCAAGGTGGGGAAAACTTAGGTTTAAAGTTGTTCTAATGGAAAATGATAATTAATAAATAATAATAAACTGTTTCACTACTCAGAACTGTAGACCTACTTTTGCCCACCCTGTAGAGTATAACAGTAATGAAAAGGCACGGGGGGAAAAAACCTGGTGAAATGTATGCATGCATGCCAATGTGACTTAAAATCTGTTTTAAATTTACCAAAATATTTTTGCTTAAAAATCTTTTAGTGTTTCAAATAACAATACTATAAGTGTTTACATTTTCTTAATATATATTACATGACATCTGGTATGCAAAATTTGGGTTTACCTATACTATCTTTGGTGATCATAACAGCTCTACAATTCAGAATGACTAATACTATTTTATAAAACAACAAAAAAATAAGATTTGGAAATGCTCCAAATTGCACAAACGAGTATCAGACAGGAGATGATTACCCAGGTCTGCTGAGCTACAAAGCTAGTGTCACATCTTTTAGGAACTCTGAACACTGAACTGGTGGCTCTACAGGTAAACCTGACTTATAAATATAGTAATATATTCGGGTTATGCAGATACTAATTCAGTTCTTCCAGGATAAAATAAAATAAGTGAATTTTCTATTTTTTTCTTTTATCTGGCCACAGAAATAAATGATATTTATAAGGAAAAGCAGCAAGCCCAGGAATATTAAAGCAAAGATAAGACAGAATTATACAGTCTGTAGGAATTCAGCTTATCCTCACTTTTATATAAACCCAAGTTGAAAAATGTCAAGCCAATTTCAAGTATAATCAGTTCTTGTGAATCCCAAGCCACAGAGACTGAAGAGTGATACAGCACTCATAAAATTTAATTTTCCTATGTTAGGAATAAAAAAAAAACAACAACTTGCTGATGCAGAACCTCAGATACAATTTCTAGAGACCAGCCAGGAAGATGATCTGATAATCAGAGACAACACTGGTCAAAATCTCCCTCAGCAAAGGGCATTTCTCACAGAACTGAATTCGCTTTAGGGAATTCCTCATGGTCATTAAGGTAAAGGAAGCTTTCTATAGTTCCACTCGCGTAGGCTCACCATCTGCATCTGGAAGCAAAGTCTATTAGGAATGGTATTTGGAGGTGAGGTCTTAGAGCTGAGATTTTCAGTCAGAGTGCTATGGCAGGCACAGTAGTATGCCGGAAGAATTTTTAAAACTTGCAATACCTGAAAATTTCATCAGAGGCACTGACCTCTTTTCCCTTAGATTGTCAAAGAAAAAAAATAAAAATAAAGAACAACAGCCAACACAATAGCCATCTGCTCTGAAGGAATTAAAGTCATAACCACCCTTTTTCTGTCAGATGGGCAAACAATGTATTTTGGGGAGTGCTGCAGAGTTTTATTCTTTAGTTTAGGAGTGCCACAAGATGAAAAGGTTAAAAAGAGCTGCTTTAGGAAGTTGATTATGAGGGTGGAACCCTCCTGAATGAAAATGAATCCCTTATAAGATGAACGAACCCCTTATGTGACCCCAGAGGGCTCCCTTCACACCCCTTCCGCCTTGTGAGGCCACAGCAAGAGGACAGCTGTCTGTGAACCAGGAGGCAGACCCTCACCAGATATTGAATCTGCCAGCACCTTTGTCTTGGACTCCCTTGCGTCCAGACTATGGGAAATGAATTTCTGTTGTTGATAAGTCACACAGTATACAGTGCTTTGTTTTGTTTTTAAAATAGAAGCCCAAATAGACAAAACATAGGACAAACTATAATCAGAATGGCAACATTATTTAAATCACAATGAAATATCCCCCAAATCTTTGACTTTAACAAGTTACTCTTGCTATGATTTAAATATTGAGGATATCTCCCAACTTGCATTTTTACTGCAAAAACTCCATAGATAACAATGCTTTTGTCTATATTTTCTCACAACAGAAGTGAGAGATTTTAAACTTTATTTTAGGTAACTTAGAAAGTTTCTTTGAAAATAGCAATGTTTCAGAAAAGGCCTTTTGGTTAAATCCTAATTATGATAGAAATTTTGAATTTAACTGTTACATTTCTACTTATTGAAATAGACAAGTGTGTTATTTTTGAAGTCAATGTAAATATTTCAGTGAAGTTAAACTTCAATTTATCCTAATCTTTTCAGGTTCCTCCAAGTAAAATATTGAGGTTTTTATTCCTCTTCCACCCATATTTATCATTCAAATCTAATTTTTGAGGTAATTCTATAAAGTATGTGAATAAATCTTAAACATTCATTTTAAAAGTATTTTAAATTTTTCTCAATCACATTTGACATACACTATTATATTAGTTTCAGGTGTAATATGTGTTCTTTTAAATCAATTTTGATATATTTCTATGCCCCCTATTGAAGTTCCACTAGAAAGCTTATAGTTAAGCTAGTAAAATTTGATTCTTCTTAAAAGTAAAAAATCATTCCATCCAACACAGAGAAAGTGTAAACACTTACCTTGACCCAGAAGTTTTCCTGGGCTCACTTTTTAGATCTGTCCTAATATATATTTGTGTGTGTGTGTGTGTGTGTATGTATGTATGTATGTATGTGTGTGTGTGTGTGTGTGTGTATATATATATATATATAATTTAGCATGTGGCTCTGCTCTAGATAGATTTACATCCCCAAGGAGAGTTTGCAAATTTCCGTTGCGTTCATCTAAGCGAAGCCTCAAGTTTAATTTAATTTTAGAGTGTTTGATTAGAATGAGGGAAAGAAAAATGTTGATTATAAGCACACAATCAAAATGAAATATCAGTATGATAGAATGTTAAATGAATTTAAATGACTCAAAATAGTTTCTCAATTATGCTGCTTTCTTGTCCCTTCTCTTCACTTCTGGAAGTGAAGGAGAGTTTGTTTTGTGGTGAGTGGACTAGGTTCTTTTTTTTCCCCCTGCTTTATTAAAATCTATTTGACATGTAACACTGTATAAGTTTAAGGTATACAGCCTGCTGATTTGATACACCCCTAAACTGCAAAATCATTATCAGACAAGAGTTTTTATGATGATTTAGGAGCAAACTTGCTCAATAGTTCATCTTATTTTTATACATAAATCCTTATTTGTTTTATTTCAGTTATATTAATGAATCACATTCTCTGTTACATTGTTTTATTTTTTATTCATGGTACTCTCCAACTGTAACTATTGTGTTTTATTTTTGTAATGATTGATTACAATCAAGAAAGAATTTTTAAACTACCACCCAAAAGCCATTCGATATTCTCTTCTTTTTTATCCTCCTCAACTATAGAGGCAAACTTTGAAAATGTGATCCAGGTTGGCCAATGCTATGTAAGTAGAAATCATGGGATCTCTATGAGGGGAGGACTTGGACAAGCATTTCTGAAAGCACATCCTCTTTTAGCTTCTTCCATCTTTCTCTTAATCTAGGCTGAAAAGGGGAACTGAAACCTGAAGACACAGAAATCTTTTGCAATTATAATGCTGAAGGCCACAGGGTGACCATATAGTCATAATCCCCATCTTTTTTCTCCCTCCTTATAAAGCATCCTGAAATTAACCTAATCTTGAGGTTCTGGGAGATTAATGCAATGACAACTGACAAACTTTCTTTGGGTATATTAACTATGAAATAGGTGGAAAGCAGAGTACCATCCTAAAGTAGAAGTTGGCGGGGGGGGGGGCTTTTCTTTCCTTATAATCACAAAAATGGCTGAACAGAATATAAAAGGGGGCTGGTTCTATATACTGCTATTGAGCTACCACAGGTTAATGCTTGTTTGGTTGCTGTTGACTGTTTTTCTGAAGTGTGTAGCTGTAGTCATCTTGTGTTTCAGATTACCAAATATAGAAAATGATATTCAAACTGATCAATTATTTTTATTATTTACCATTGACCGTATCTCTTTCTTGGTTGAGAATATAAATCCCCCTAAATTCTGGGTTTCAAGAGAGGAAATCACTCTTAGCATATTTGTGAAAACATGGATATATTAGACCAAAACTTGTCTAATATCATAAAGCAAGTCTGCTCTTTTACTCCTTTCCTGGATACTGATTTCAATTTTCACTCAACCTACTTTATCGCTTAGCATGAAAATGAAGCTACTTCTTATCATTACAGGATTTTTACATTTGTAATACTCCCAAACACTCAATATAGTGAGAAGAACAAAGAACTTCTTTCAATAAAGCAAAATGAATAAATTCTGAATGCCCCATTGGAGTGACATGTGTTTGAACCACCTTAAGACATCGTTTGCTTTTGCTACTTTTTTCTCCTTTATGCACATTCTAGGAGCCCAGCAGTATAATTTTTGAGATAATGGAAAAGAAAGCAGTAAAAGTAGGTGTTAAATGCTGTTACAATCGCTACAGAAAAATGTGTCCCATCACCAAATACTGTATGTTCAGTATATATACCAGGCTTTGCACCCCAGAATTGGAATTGGAATTCAAGAAATAGGAAACTCAAATAAGAAATTACAAGGGGAGGAAAACAAAAAGAGAACTAGTCAGAGAATATAGAATAGACTCATTTAAAGCAATATTTTTCAAGGTTTTTTTCCTGTTGATAAATGCCATTTCATATTAGAAAATATTGATCCCAAGAGCACTCTTTTCTTAAACATTTTGAAGATGTCTTTTTTGTTGTTATTATTTATTTCATGTTATTCACTTTAATTCTCTTTGGAACATTAGATTTTAAAAACCTTACAATTTTTCATGGCTTAAGCAACATCTTTCAGATGCTTTCAAAGACTTTCTGACTTTATTTTAATTATTTCTGCTAAGGCTCAATATAGTTTTTATGTGGCTTAACTGTATATCAATGAGCTCCAGAAAAATTGGACTAAGAGGTGATGATCCAGGCAGGCAAGCAACATCCATCCACCTACTTAAGCAACACCCAAATTTACTGGAAAATCTCTAAGGTGAAGAAAAGCCCAATTTTTCATAACTCCTCTCTAAAAGAATACTATATGTGATTAGAATGAATATTTTGATAAGCTCCTTAGATAAGCAGTGAGATCATAAAAAGTCAGTCTCAAGTAAGAACAAAGCATGCTGAATGTCCTTCTACAGAATGTTAATCTGATGGAAATTTCTAGAGTTGAGTGAAGAATGCATATTTGAAACCACAGCTGAATTGTTCACTACAAGAGAAAAAAGGCTAAGCAGTGATCCTCATTTTTGCCTTTCTCTGATATCAGTCTCTCTTCTAAATAAATGGTGAACAAATATTTGAAGTGCATCAGACTTGAAATCATTTGTCTGATCAGGAGGACATCCTTGCATCTCAGGGAAGCCCTGAAGTAAACCACTCAGGAAAAATAAACCAAACCAACCACTATTCCTTTGCCTAGTTGAATCACTTTGGGGGCTGGGGAGGAGGTCTTATTTGTCTTCATATTCCAGAATTTTTCCTCCTATTTATCCATGTTATATTTATAAGTTATTCAGTTTGGACATTTTCTAACATTTATCAACACTGATGTGAATATCGTTCTGCAGTTTCTCTTTTCACATGAGTCAGAATTTCTCTAGACTCTAGAGTATATATCTAGGAGGAGAATTGCCAGGTCAAAGGTTAAGCACATCTTCAAATGAAGCAAACTGATTTTCAAGGTGATAATATTAATTTAAATGACATTTACATTTAATGGAAATTTCTATTTTTCTACATCTATAAAAATACTTAGATTATCTAGCCTTTATAATTTTGCCAATCTGATGGCATAAATAGGTATTTGTGATATTTTGAATTTCTATTTTCTTATTTATTGAAGGAATGTGTAATATATGCGAAATATTAATGCTCCTTTGATTATATGTTTTACAAAACCTTATCTCAGGCAGTTAGGCAGTTGTTTTATTTTCTTCTTTTGTTTATTGGGTCTTTAATGCACAGACATTTAGAACTTGAATGGATTCATTTTCATCACATCTTTTCATTGCTTATATATATTTTAAAAACATAAATATATTTTCTAAGAAAGAAATCCTCTAAATTTTCTTCTAAATGTAATGATTGCTTTATACATTTTAGGTTTTTAATTCATTAATTATTAATATCTGAATAAGGTATGAAATAAGTATCCAATTTTATTTTCTTATATGTGTAACCAATGGACTCATTTGCAATACTACCTATATCATCTACTAAGTTTTTAAGTATATGTGTTGTTTTTTAAATGTCTATTTAATTCCATTTATCTATTTGTTCTCTCATCTTCTATTTAGTTGTGTTAAAAATCAGAGGTCTATTCTTGGCACTTTGCTGCTTTATATAATTTTTTAAATTAGTTTTCTTAATCTAGATAGATGAAACTATGCTCTATTACCAAAACAATCTCACACAATTTTAGTGGTTTAAAAAACATATAATGATATATCAATCATTATGATATCATACAGCAGCAATCTTCAACCAACCAGTTTGAGGCAAAAAAAAAATTTAAACATGCAATACCTAACTATTTAGTCAGAGGCACTAAACTCTTTTCCCTTATATTATAAAATAAAACATAAATGACAACAGTTAACACAACAATAGTTATCCAGTGTGAATACAGTCTTAAACCATATATATAGGTCATATAATAGAGTTGAATTTGATTAATCATGTTGCATAATAAGGTTGCATCTAACCAGGTAATTCTTGTTACCAGAAATCCTCAGTGAACCATATAAGTATAGGCACCTGATTTTTTTAAAAAGTCACTTTGGAGTAAAAAGGGCTGGTAATTACTATGATCATTCTTTTATTTTTGTAAATCAATCAAAATTATTCCTACTTTTCGGTGTGCAGCAGAATTTTAGAAATTAATATGTCATGAGATAAAAAGAGTTGAAAACTGCTGTCATACAGTATATTTTTACTGCTTTAAAAATCCTGTGTTCTATCTAGTCATCTCTTCCCACCTAATCCCTGACAATACTGATCATTTTACTGTCTCCACAAATTTGTCTTTTCTAGAATGTTATATAATATGTAGCTTTATCAAGTTGCCTTCTTGCACTTAGTAACATGCATTTAAGATTCCTTCATGTCTGCGCTGGCTGGAGAGCGCAGTTACTTTGAGCATAGTGCTGATATGCAAAACTTGCCAGTTCAATCCCCGGTCAGGCACATAAAAGAACAGATTGACATTACTGTCTCTTTGTATCGCTCCCTTCCTGTCTCTCTAAAAATAAATAAATTAAAATAAATAAATACATTTACTTAAAAAGGTATTCTTTGTTTCTTTGTCTTGATAAGTCATTTCTTTCTAGTGCCGAATAACATTACATTGTCTGGATATACCACAGTTTATTTTTCATTCACCTACTCAAGGACATCTTAGTTTGCTTCTAAGATCTGGCAATTATGAATAAAGCTGATGTAAACATCCATGTGCAGCCTGACCAGGTGGTGGCGCAGTGGATAGAGCGTCGTACTGGGATGCAGAAGACCCAGGTTCGAGACCGCAAGCTTGCCAGCTTGAGTGCAGGCCCATCTGGCTTGAGCAAAAGCTTGCCAGCTTGGACCCAAGGTTGCTGGCTCTAGCAAGGGGTTGCTCAGTCTGCTGAAGGCCCGTGGTCAAGGCACATGTGAGAGGGCAATCAATGAACAACTAAGGTGTCACAACGGCAACGAAAAACTAATGATTGATGCTTCTCACCTCTCTCCGCTCCTGTCTGTCTGTCCCTATCTATCCCTCTCTCTGACTCTCTCTCTGTCCCTCTAAAAAAAAAAAAAAAAAAATCTATGTGCAGATTACTGTGTAGACATAAAAATTTTATTGCTTTGGGTGAATGCCAAGGAGCACGACTGTTGGATCATATGGTAAGAATATATTTACTTTTATATAAAAAACACCATACTCTTCCAAAGTGGTTGCACCGTTTTGCATTCCCACCAGCAATGAATGACAGAGCTCCTGCTGCTCCACATTCTCACATTTAGTGTGGTCAATGTGCTGGATTTTGGCCTTTCTATTAGGTATGTAGTGGTATTTCATTGTTGTTTAATTTGCATTTCCGTGATGACATATAATGAGGAGCTTCTTTACATATGCTTATTTGCCATCTGTATATCTTCTCTGATGAGATGTCTGTTAAGGTCTATGGCCTATTCTAATCAAATTGCCTTCTATTGGGTTTTAAGAATCAACTGTATATTTTGGATAACAAATCCTCTATCAGCTTTGTTTTTGCAAATATTTTCTATCAGTCTGTAGCTTATCTTTTCATTCTCTTGACATTGATTTATGCTTGTTTTTTTTTGTTTTTCTTTTAAATTTTATTTTATCTTAATTTATAGGGTGTATATAGATTGTAGTGTCCCCCCCGAATACTGCCCTCTACCCCTGTGTTCTCACCAAATCCCCCTTGCCCTTCTCCTTGCAATGCCCTCACTCCTGTTTTGCTTTTCTGCTCTCATCCCATCCTATTATCCTCTATCCCACTCTCTGCTTTCCCTCTCGACCCTTTGATCCTGCCTCTGTCTCTATTCTGTTCCTCAGTTCATATTGTTCATTGGATTCCTCAAATGAGTGAAGTCATATGGTAATTTTCTTTCTCTGCCTGGCTTATTTTACTTAACATAAGTTTCCAGGTCCATTCATGTTGTCGCAAAAAGTAAGATTTTCTTCTTTTTTTCTGGACCCATAATATTCCATTGTGTATATGTACCACTGAATTTAATCCACTTTCCACTGATGGACACCTGGGCTGTTTCCAGATCTTGGCTATTGTAAACACTGCTGCCATAAACATGGGGATGCATTTCTCCTTTTGAATCACTGATGTGGTGTTCTTGGGATATATTCCTATAAGTGCGATAGCTGGGTCAAAGGGTAGTTCCATTTCTAATTTTTTGAGGAATCTCCATACTGTTTTTCCACAGTGGCTGCACCAGTCTGCATTCCCACCAGCAGTGCAGGAGGGTTCTCTTTTCTCCACATCCTCACCAGCACTTATTATGTGTTGTTTTGTTAATGAGCACCATTCTGCCTGGTGTGAGGTGATATCTCATCGTGGTTTTGATTTGCATTTCTCTAATGATTAGTGATATTGAACATTTTTTCATATGCCTATTGACCATCTGTATGTCCTCTTTGGAGAAGGAGTGTCTATTCATTCCTTTTGGCCATTTTTTGATTGGATTGTTTATCTTCCTGATGTTGAGTTTTACAAATTCTTTATAAATTTTGGTGATTAACCCCTTATCAGATGTATTTTTGAATATGTTCTCCCATTGTGCAGTTTGTCTTTTTATTTTTTTCATATTGTCTTTAGCTGTGCAAAAGCTTTTTGGTTGACATAGTCCCATTTGTTTATTCAGTCCTTTATTTCCCTTGCCCGTGGAAATAAATCAGCAAATATATTGCTGCGAGTGATATCCAAGAGATTACTGCCTGTTTTCCTCTAGGATGCTTATGGTTTCATGACTTACATTTAAGTTTTTTATCCATTTTGAGTTTATTTCTGTGAATGGTGTAAGTTGGTAGTCTAGTTTCATCTTTTTGCAGGTAGCTGTCCAATTTTCCCAAAACCATTTGTTAAAGACACTGCCTTTACTCCATTTTATGCTATTACCACCTTTTTCAAATACCAATAGTCCATAAAGGTGCAGGTGCGGGTTTATTTCTGGATTCTCAGCTCTGTTCCATTGATCTATATGCCTGTTCTTATGTCAGTACCAAGCTGTTTAGAGTACAATGGCCTTGTAGTATAACTTGATTATCAGGAAATGTGATACCACCCACTTTATTCCTCTTTTTCAAGATTACTGAGGCTATTCGTGTTCTTTTTTGATTCCATATGAACTTTTGGAATATTTGTTCTATAACTTTGAAGTATGTCATTGGTATTTTAATAGGAATTTCATTGAATCTATAAATTGCTTTAGGTAATATGAACATTTTAATAATGTTTATTCTTCCTATCCATGAATATGGTATATGCTTCCACTTGTTTGTATCATCTTGGATTTCTTTTATCAATGTTGTACAATTTTCCGAATACAAGTCTTTAACCTCCTTGGTTAAATTTACTCCTAGGTACTTCATTTATTTTGTTGCAATAGTGAAGGGGATTGTTTTCTTAATTTCTCTTTCGGACAGATCATTGTTGGTATATAAAATGCCTCTGATTTCTGGTATTAATTTTATATCCTGCCACCTTTCTGAATTTATTTATCAGGTCCAGTAGATTTCGATTGCAACTTTAGGGTTTTCTATGTACAGGATGTCATCAGCATATAATGATAATTTTATTTCTTCTTTTCCAATTTGGATGCCTTTTATTTCTTCTTGTCTGATTGCTGTGGCTAGGACTTCCAGAATTATGTTGAATAAGAGGGGTGAAAGGGGGCACCCCTGTCTTATAACTGATCTTAAGGGGATTGCTTTTAATATTTGCCCTTTGAGTATGATGTTGGCTGTGGGTCTGTCATAGATGGCCTTTATCATGTTGAGGTATGTTCCCTGTATTCTCACTTTGCTGAAACTTTTTATCATAAATGGGTGCTAGATTTTATCAAACACTTTTTCTGCATCTATTAATATTATTATGTGGTTTTTCTCCTTCCTTGTGTTTATGTTATTAATCACATTGACTGACTTGTGAATGTTGTACCAACCTTGCCTCCCCAGAATAAATCCCACTTGATCATGATGTATGATTTTTTTCATGTACTGCTGTATCCGGTTTGCTAATATTTTGTGATGATTTTTAGCATCTAAATTTATCAGGGATATTGGCCTACAGTTTTCTTTTTTTTGTGTTGTTTTTGCCTGGTGTTGGAATCAGAATTATGATCACCTCATAAAAGGAGCTTGGAAGTTTTTCCTCCTCATGAGTTTTTTGAAATAGCTTGAGAAGGATAGGAGTTAGTTCTACTTTGAATGTTTGGTAGAATTCACCTGTGAAGCCATCTGGGCCAGGGCTTTTGTTTGTTGGGAGTTTTTTTGATAACTGTTTAGATCTCATTTGTTATAATTGGTCTATTTAGGTTTTCTGACTCTTCCAGATTGATTTTTGAAAGATTATATTTTTCAAGGAATTTTCCCATTTAACCAAGATTGTCTAATTTTTTGGCATACAGTTCTTTATAGTATTTTCTTACAATCCTTTGTATTTCTTCTGTGTCAGTTGTTACTTCTCCACTCTCATTTCTAATTTTATTTATTTGACCCCTCCTCTTTCATTCTTGGTGAGTCTGGCTAAAGTTTCATCAATCCTGTTTACCTTTTCAAAGAACCAGCTCTTGGTTTCATTGATACTCTGTATTGTTTTTTTAGTCTCTATTTCATTTATTTCCAGTCTGATCTTTATTATTTCCTTCCTTCTATTTCTTCTGGGCTTTACTTGCTGTTCTTTTTCTAGTTCTTTTAGTTGCAGGGTTAATTGGTTTATTTGAGCTTTTTCTAGCTTCTAAAGGTATGCCTGTAATGCTATGACTCCCTTCTCAGGACTGCTTTTGTTGTGTCCCATAGATTTTGAGTTGTTGTATGCTCATTTTCATTTGTTTCAAGGAAAGTTTTGATTTCTTCCTTGATCTCATTTTTTGACCCATTTGTTATTTAATAACATGATGTTTGGTTTACAAGTGTTTTAGTATTTTTCAGTTTTCTTTTTGTAGTTGATTTCTAGTTTCATGCCATTGTGGTCAGAGAAAATGCTTGATATGATTTCAATCTTCTTAAATTTATTGAGATTTGTTTTGTGTCCCAACATGGGGTCGATCTTAGAGAATTTACCATGAGCACTTGAAAGAAATGTATATCTGCTGCTTTAAGGTGAAAAGTTCCAAAGATATCTATTAAATCTAGTTGATCTAGTGTGTCCTTTAAGTCTGCTGTTTCTTTGTTAATTTTCTTTCTTGAGGAGCTATCTAGTGATGTTAGTGGGGTATTGATATCCCCTACTATTATAGTATTGCTGTTGATCTCACCTTTTATATCCATCAAAGGCTGCTTCATATATTTAGGTGCTCCTATATTAGCTGCGTAGATATTCATAATTGTTATCTCTTTCTGTTGGATTGTTCCTTTTATCATTATGTAGTGACCTTCTTTATCCCTTACTCAGCCACCATCAGGGTTGGGGTCATGCTGCAGGCGTAATTGCACATGAGCTCGGACCTCCACAGCAGCTTTGTTTTAAAGTCTATTTTGTCAGATATAAGTATTGCTACCCCAGCTTTTTTTCCATTTCTATTTGCATGAAATATTTCTTTTCATCCTTTTACTTTCAGTTTAAATGTATCTTTTGTTTTAAGGTGGGTCTCTTGTAAACAGCATGTGTATGGGTCCTGTTTTCTTATCCATTCAGCTACCCTATGTCTTTTGATTGGAGCAATTAATCCATTTACATTTAAGGTCATTATTGATATGTAGTTTTTTATTGGCATTTTTTTCTTTAAATCTACATTCCTCTTTTACTAGATCCCCCCCCCCCTTTATTTCTGTCTACAGCAGGCCTCTTAACATTTTCTTGCAGCAATGGTTTGGTTAAGATGAATTCCTTGAGGTTTTTCTTTTTTTTAATCTGGGAAGCTTTTTATGTCTTCTTCAAACTTAAATGACAGCCTTGCTAGATAAAGAAGTCTTGGTTGTAGGTTCTTATTCTGCATTACCTTGAATATTTCTTGTCATTCTTATTTGGCTACAAGTATTTCTGCTAAAAAGTCAAATGTCATCCTTATGGGGTTCCTTTGTAGATGACTGACTGTTTTTCTATTGTAGCATTTAGTATTCTTTCTTTATCTCTTAGCTTTAGTATTCTGATTATGATGTGTCTTGGTGTGGGTCTCTTTGGGTTCTTTTTTAATTGGGTTCTCTCTGCTTCTTGAACCTGTGTGACTCTTTTCTGTATCAATTAAGAGAAATTTTCAACTATAATTTCTTCAATCAGGTTCTCTATCCCTTGTTCTTTCTCTTCTCCTTCAGGAACCCCTATGATGCGAATATTGTTTCTCTTCATGTTGTCACCGAGCTCTCTTAGAGTTTACTCAGACTTCTCAATCCTTTTTTCTTTTTGCTGTTCTGCTTCCATGCTTTCACTTATCTTGTTTTTTAAGTTGCTGATTCGATTCTCTGCTTCATCCATCCTGCTTTTAATTCCTTCTAGTGTAGTCTTCATTTCTGATATTGTGTTTGTCACTTCTGTCTGGTTCCTTATTATGATTTCAATGTCCTTTTTGATGCTTGTTATTTATTTAGGTGTTCATTATGTCCACCCATTGTTACTCTAAGATCTTTGAGCATCCTAACAATCATTATTTTAAACCGCATCCAGTATTTTGGTTATTTCCACTTCAGTTCTTTTTCTGGGGATTTCTCTTGTTGATTCATTAGGATTGCATTTCTTTGTCTTTCCATTTTGTTTGTGTATGCACTTTTCCTTTGGGTGTGTTGTTTGTTTGGCTGAGTCTAGGGCTGGTATTATCTGCTTCCAATTTTCAGTTGTGTTGTTTCTAGGTCTTCTTGGGTTGGCATCAGCTGCTGTGGACTACGTATCTGCTATCACTATTCTTTTGGCTATTTGTGTCAGCATTTTCTGTCTTAACTGGGTCAGGTGTGAGGAGCCTTTCCTTAAGCTACCACTTTAACAAGGGGGTAAGGTCCTGAACTGATGCTCTCCGTATCTGGCCACTGGATGTACCTGCCCTGGACCTCCCTGGCTGGAGTCTGGTGCAGATCAGTGGGGGTCACTGCATATGACTGGCTATATTAACCTTTTTGGAGCTACAGGTGATCCAGATCTTATGGCTGCCTCTGCTGGGCCCAGGTGCCATTGTAAATATCAGCTGCACTCCTAGGCTAGCTTTTATCTACTCTTGGCCTGGGGGAAGTTCCTTTAAGAGTTCAAGTTCCCCTGAGATCCACTTTCTACTGCCTCTTATTGCTAGCTACTGGTTGGGCTCTGTACTGTAATTCAGTGATTAGATACGGTATTGGATGTAGCTTGCTCCTTTGCCTAAGAGTCTTTCTATCCAGACTTTTTATTTATTTTATTTTACTTTGTTTTGTTTTTCTTTTTTAGCACTCAGAAGGGTATGGTCTCAGGGGTTTAGTGGGTGTGGCTTCTGCCCTCCCCGATGTGTGGTCTATACACCCGCCCCATGCTGGAGCTGTTGCCGCCTTGGGTGTTTGGGCTCAGGCGTGCTGCCAGTGCCAACCCACCTCTGCTGTTGTCACGGCTTCTGACCCCCTGTTGGGCCCGTGTGCACCAGCTCAAACTGCCCCCAGGTCACCGGAGCCCTAGCCACCGCCAAGGGTGGACTCAAGCCGCCACCTGGATTGTGTGCGAGCTTGGACCTCCGCAGTGGCTCACTGTGGCTTTTGCCTCTAAGGGTGGCCTGCACACACCAGTTCGGATCACTTCCGCTGTCACCTGGGCCTCAGCCACCATCAGGGGTGGGGTCACGCTGCAGGCATAATTGCACATGAGATCGGACCTCCACAGCAGCTGCCGTGACCTCTCTCCATGGGCAGGTCCACACGCAGCACTCAAACTGCCTCTGATGTTCTATGGTCCCCCTCTGCCTCCAAGGTCTAACGGGATTGCGGGTGAGCTTGGACCTCTACAGCAGCTGCTGTGGCTCTCTGCTCTGCTCTTGCCTCTGCGGGCAGGCTCACACATTCCTGCTTGAACCGCCTGCAGTTGCCTGGGCTCGCTTCCCAGGCAAGCCTGCATGCTTGCCCCGACCTCCACAGTGGCCTCCGTAGCTCCCACCTTTGCCGGGGTTCCCATGCTGCACTCATTTGGATTGCAATGGCTCCTGCAGCCACGCTCCACTGCTGCTGGCCCGCCCTCCCCCAGTGAGCACTCAACAGTGTGAAGGGGCCGTGTAGCTCAGACCCTAGCACTCACTGTGTCCCTAATGTGCTGCCTGCCTCTAAGCACCTTTTTGTTCTGACTGGAGCAGGAGAGTCTCCAGTAGGCGGGATAATTTTTTCCTGTTGCTGGTGTTGCTGCTCCGAGGAAAAATGTTCACTTTAGATTTGGGGCATGATTCTGCCCAGGGCAGAGGTCTCCAAACTAGGGCCCATGGGCCAAATTGCGGCCACCTGAGGCCATTTATCTGACCCCCACTGCACTTCCGGAAGGGGCACTTCTTTCACTGGTGGTCAGTGTATGGAGTACTGTATTTGGCAGCCCTCCAACAGTCTGAGGGACAGTGAACTGGCCCCCTGTGTAAAAAGTTTGGGGACCCCTGGGTTAGGGTGTCCATCCCCCAAAGTGTCTACCCCTGTGCCTCCGAGACCATACTCTCCCCTGTCAACTCCAGTCTTCCCAGTGGTCCCCATTCCTGGAGCCCTGGGCAGGTGGCTGTGAGTGAGGCTCTCTGTGCAGTCCCTTTAATACAAAGCCTGGGTCCAAGAGTTCTGTCCCCTTCTCTCAAACAGTATCTAGACTCCTTTCTCAGCAAAATACAGTCTGTTCACCCCTTCCAGACACCAGGGCTCTAGGTTGGGACTCCAGTTCTGGGGCTGAGGACCCACAACTCACCAGGCACTCCTTCCCACCGCAAGAGTCCCTCTGGGCCGCCGCTCAGTTCCGGGAGTGGGGCAGCCCTTTCCGTGTCTCCGCCTTTCCTACCAGTCTCAGTGTGGGTTCTTTGGTGGTCCTTGGCTGTAGATTCCTCTTAGTTTAGTCCAAAGTTGGTCTTTCAAGATGACTGTTCTCAAAATTAAGTTGCAATCCACTTTGATTCTGGGATGTGGGAGTTGGAACATCTACCTACTCTGTGGCCATCTTGTCTCTCCTCGCTTGTTTTTTAGGGCGGATGTTTTTAAAGTTATTGAAGTCTAACTTATAAATTTTTTTTTCATGAATCATAACATTGGGATTGTATCTAAAAATTCATCCCCATACCCAAGGTCATGTATATTTTCTTCCATGTTATCTTCCAAGGGGTTCTATTAGGTCTGTGATCTATTTGGAGTAATTTTTGTGAAGGGTGTAAAGCCTATGTCTAGATCACTTTTTTTTTTTTCTTGTTAATGTCTAGTTGTTTTAGTACCATTTGATGAAAATACTATCTTTTCTCCATTGTGTTGCCTTTGTTTCTTTGTCAAATATCAGTTGACTATATTATGTGGGTCTATTTCTGGGCTTTCTATTTTGTTTCATTGATCTACTTGTTTATTCTTTACCAATACACACTGTGTTGATTACTGCAGTATTATAGTAAGTCATAAAGTTGGGTAGCATTATTTCTCCAATATTGTTTTCACCTTCAATATTGTGTTTACTAAGTCTTTTGCAACTCTGTATAAACTTTAGAGCCAGTTTGTTGATATCCACAAAATAACTTGCTAGGATTTTGATTGGGATTGCATTAAATCTATACATCAAATTTGAAAGAACTGATATCATGACAATATTGAGTCTTCCTATCCATGAATATGAAATATCTCTCCATATTAATTCTTCTTTGATTTCTTTCATCAGAGTTTTGTAGTTTTCTTCCTATAGACATTCTAGCTTTAAACCTAAGCATTTCATTTTGGGAGATGTTGAAACTGAAAATATTGATTTTGTGTTACCAGTCACCCCTCAGCCAAATAAGTAGAGACAGGAATTGAATCTTTATGGGCATATTATTCAGATGACTGGCAGCCATCTGAGGAGATGGGGGTTATGTACCCCCATAAAACCCATCTTTACACTTCATTTAAGCCAACCTTTTTTTTTTTTTTTTTTTTTTTTTAAGAGAACAAAAGGAATAGAAAAGGGGTGTGGAATTTAGGGAAAAGTTAATTAGATAAAAGTTGTTGTCTAAAGATTCTTTCAATGTTTTTTCATCTGCTGACCAGTAATTCTTTACTTGTATCCTTACCAGCAATTGTTCAGTCTTGGGGCTTAGATATCATCTTGCCTGTGGATCTCCTGGGCTGGGGGTACCAAGTTGGGTTGCTTGCAGTCTTGTAAAGTCATGGAGGCCTGTTCATGTATTCAGCTCCAGAAACAAAGCATTTTACTTGCATTGATCATTAAGCCTATTGATTATAACTAAAAGCCAGTATTACTGAACCTTAATTCCTAACTCTTGAATACCCTCTATCTTTCCCAACTGTTAGTTTTAACCATTTTATTTTTATAAGATTAGTTTCATATGGAAGGAATTATTTTGCTGTTGAGTATGTATCTTAGCATTAGAAAGTCTCATAGGGGGTCATTAGTCAATGCAGCTGATCCTGAGGTCAGCCGTATCATTGTTTGTTTGGTTTTGCTGCTTTTCTGGACCTGGAGCTGAAATGCAACTGAAGCCTAGATGTTATTCCTAGGGATTAATGCTTAAACGCTATTCTCTGGCTCCCTGATTCACTCCCCTTCTAAGATGGTCTAACCTTACATGATCAGTTAGTACAGAGGGTTGTAGCCAAAACATTGAAGAAAATTAGGAATATTCAGGATTCAGTCTAGTTTCTGATATTCATAACTGTGTGTTATAAATCCAACTGAAACATGATTTCCTCCCTGAAATTACCTTCAGTTTATTAAAAAGTCAAATTAAGGCCAACCTATTTGCTCTATGAAATCCAGTTTTAATTTGACCTGGTTATTTGTGTAAACATAAGAATAGCAATTGATCATATATGCTTTTTAAAATCTGCTTTTATAAGGAATGTCCAGACTAACAGAAAAAATATTGTGTTTTTAATTTCAAATTCCACATTTTCATTGCTGGTATATCAAAAATCAATTGACTTTTATACATTAACCTTATATCTTACAACCTTACTATAATTGTTTATTAATTACATTTTTTTATTGATTTTTCAGGATTTTTAAAAATAGAAAATCATGTCATCTGTTAAAAAAGACAGTTTTATTTCTTCCCTCTCAATCTGAATACTTTCCATTTCATATTTTTGTCTTATTGCATTTAGTAGAACTTTCAGTAACATGCTGAAAAGTAGTGGTAAAAGAGGACATAAATGATATATTTTTAACATTGAATATTTAAAACCTTCTCTTGCAGAGAAATAAAACTGGCTATAGAGATATAGAGCCAGGGTAAGTGGAATAATTTAATTCTTCATATTGATTCATTCCCTCCACAAACTTTGATGATCTATTAAGTATCCACCAAGTTATGTGTGCTAAGACCAAACTCTAAGATGACTAAAGTCTATTATTCTAGCTTAACACGTCTGATGACTCCTATATACTTTCACATATGAGCAAAAAAGTGACAGATTCTGTCTTCTGTGTGTAACCATTTTGTCCTTATTCAATTTTCTTATAATCACTTCCTTCAAAAATATCTTCTAAATAATGCAATTTCATCACATTTTCAGTCTATAATATTCAGTATTTCCCTTACTTACATACAGAAGAATGCAACAAGAGTCGCTAGATCAATTATTGTCTACTTAGGTTTCAGAGTTCTTCCCATGTGGCAATGAAAGTAAGACAGAACTATACACTTTAGAAGTTTCCTCTAATTGGTTTCTGGGAATCCACAGAATTGGTTCAATCCGAGCAATAACATTGATCATTTTTTATTAGTAGTAACTTGAGAAAATAAATCCATTTGATGACTGCTTCTTCAATTAGCTACTTTTCATGCTTTTTCTTTAGTAAGTACTAAGAAAGCCCCTGACTGTGAAGGAATATTAGTTTACCTAAGGTTCATAATTTAAATACAGATATCCCATGCAGAAACTATGCAACTAAAACCTTGTCTCCAAGAATATATTACTCAAAGAAAGGACTTTTAAGACTAAAGGAGGTGCATACTTTATTATTTTTTTTAATTGTTAGAATAATAACAAATGAAAACTCAAGTCTATTTCCGTAGTCTAAAATAAATAATTATATACTTCAAATGCTAAAGTTATAGCTAGAAAATAAATTATACAGGAAACCCAAATAGTCAGATATTTCTTCACGAAACATGTATTTTGGGAAAGTATTATTGCAGTGTATATGTATATGTGCGTGCTTGTGGACAGCAGCAAAAGAATGGATGATGGATAAAATCTCTCCAGAAATAACTCTACATAGTATAATCCTCACAGCATATTGCCTACATCTCCTGATAAGCACATGCATTGTAAGAAACTACAAAAATGACATCCTTTGACTCCTCTGTAGTGGAATGTATTTTTCAGTTAAAATTAAAGGATGACTTGATCTTCAACTATAGTTCTAAACCAGCCTTCATGTAATACTGGTACTTTTTTTTAACTATTGAAGTTTTAATTTTTTTATTTTTAAGGACCTTTTTAATTTTTTTTTTTTTTTTTTTTTTTTACAGGGATAGAGAGAGAGTCAGAGAGAGGGATAGATAGGGACAGATAGACAGGAACGGAGAGAGGTGAGAAGCATCAATCATTAGTTTTTCATTGCCGTTGCGACACCATAGTTGTTCATTGATTGCTTTCTCACATGTGCCTTGACTGCGGGCCTTCAGCAGACCGAGCCGCCCTTGCTGGAGCCAGCGACCTTGGGTCCAAGCCGGTGAGCTTTTATTTTGCTCAAGCTAGATAGGCCTGCGCTCAAGCTGGCAAGCTCAGGGTCTTGAACCTGGGTCTTCCGCATCCCAGTCCAACACTCTATCCACTGCACCACCACCTGGTCAGGCATATTTTTTAAGGACTTTATTCATTTTAGAGAAGAGAGAAAATGAGAAAGAAAAAAAGGGGGGGAAGATCAAGAGGCATTAACTCCCATATAAGCCTTGACCAGGCAAGCACAGGGTTTCAAACTGGTGACCTCAGCATTCCAAGTCAACGCTTTATCCACTGCACCACCACAGGTCAGGTAATACTGGTATTGTTCAACATTCTGATCCTGCTCTAAAAAAGTCTGGTTTCTCTACATCCTAATTCTACACATGGACAAGGGGCAGGGAGGTAAGGAAGGAAGAAAAACCTTGGAAAGCTGCAGGGAAACTGTGGAAGTTAAGTTCTGCTATTTCCACCGAGCTCTACTAGATGAGGAGGAGATTTCCAGATATAATTCTATGCTCCATTGTGGTTAAATGTTGAGGCTACAATTGGCTGGACCTTTTGGGTAAAATTTAGGACAATTTTCAGGATATGGGTATTTGTGGGGAAAGTTTTAAACTTTTGAAGTTGTCATAGATTATTTATGGATTTAGGAAAACAAATTACTGCATTCTGTATCTATCTGTTTGGAGACTTCATGGCACACTGGTAAAGAGCTAAAGAAAAACAAGAAATAATTACAAATACCTATCTTTATTTTAAGGATATAAAGAGCGGCCCTAACCTAACTTCTACACCTATAGAAAAAAGAAAAGAAAATATAACCACCAATCAACTGTCAAGTACCAAGGAAAAAATGAACTGGAGAACAATAATCAGCCTGCCTAGTAGACTAACCTAACCTGCTTTTCTATAAGAACAGCCTCGCTGACCTAACACTGTGCTACAGCCCGGCAGCACAAATTAATCTTCCAGAGATTAGTTAGAATTTGAATTCTGACTAATTATTTAGCCTGGGCTGCATCTTCATTGATGATATTAAAGTGAGTGCCTTCTGGGTGGTAATCTTGTCTTTCTGGGTAAACCCTAAAAGAATCACCAGCATGAATCCCAATGCCCAACCTCTAAAGGGAAGGGAAATGATTTTAATTTTTAAGAACTCTATGATGCTTACTTCTATAGTGATTTTAGATGGCCTAAAACAGTAGGATTCAGGTTGACATGTAGAAAACTACCTCAATTTGTGAGTCACTGTAGCCATAAGATTGTGGAAGTAGAGTGAACTGTACTGGGTTTTCCTCTGGGGTTCCCACCACTATATCAGCAAACAGTTTATTGCCTGGCAAACATAATTTAGTTAAGGTAAGAACCAGCAATCATACATGCAATACATGCAAACTATCTAGAAGATTTTGGTTTAAAAACAACTAGCTGGGGAACTCTGGCTAAAATTCCAAACTTCCATAGGTCTCCATTTTTGGTTCAAAGCTAGTTTCATAGAGTATTACAAACCTGAATGAATCAGCTCATGACCTCATTTAAAACTAACTTCAGAAATGACTGTTTCATGCTTCATCAGCTGTCTTCAACATAATGAATTAAAAAGCATGGTTAAATCACCTTGCAGGGACTATTTAAAAGTGAATAGAGTCCCTTTACTTAACAACTTATTATTCCTCTACAAGGAGGATTAGGAGATACCAGATGGTTAGTATCTACCCATAGTAATCTTAAAGGCAGTCAAATATCAAATGATCCATACTATCATTAAAATTTTTTGTGCATATTATCTAAAGCATTTTTGAGGGTCACTAGAAGGCAAGTAGCTAAAATAGTTCTTCAATTGCATTGTATTATTTTTATTATCTAATATAGATAGGGTCATGTACCAAACTGTATTTAATTATAATAATGATAATGAAATAAGTAATACAATTAAAATAAGCAATCAAATTAAAGTTTTAGTAAGCTGTTATCTGCAAAATAAGAAAACACTGAGGCAGAAAGTGCCATGCTTTCAACCCTACAAAGATTTTTTTTTTAAATAAAATGCTCCTTAAACCTAAACAGGAAGGCTTTTCAGTGCTATCAAACACAGCTCTGAGAACAGAGTCTGTTTTTCAGTCTTTTAAACATATTCTTACTCTTGCATGCCCAGTGACATCACTAGCATTTGGTTGCATGACTTAGTTTATTTCCTCCCTGAAATACTGGAATAACTTAAATAATTTCCTTTCTTACAATCCAAATCCCAACCAGTGCATCAGTGCATTCTACCAAACACTAACCAATTGTTTCTCATGACATTGTCTAGCTCTCAGTCTTTTTTTTTTTTTTTTTTTTTTTTTTTTAGAGAGAGAGGCAGAGACCAAGACTGAGACAGGAAGTGAGAAAGATGAGAAGCATCAACTCATAGTTGCAGCACTTTAGCTATTCATTGATTGCTTTCTCAAATGTGCCTTGATGGGGCGGCGGGGTGGGGGGAGACCCCAGACAAGCCAGTCTCCTCCTTGCTCAAGCCAATAACCATTAGGCTCAAGCCAGCAGCAACCCTGGGATCACGTTCATGAACCTAGGCTCCAGCCAGCAACCTCAGGGTTTCAAACCTGGGACCTCAGCCTCCCAGGTCGATGCTCTATGTTCAGCTCCAAATCTTGAGTTACATATCTCATTATGAACAGGAAATACCAATAGATCCAAAGCGTTCCCTTTAAGAATCATTCTGGGTTATCAGGTGGTTTCAATGTATGTAGAAAGAAATTTAGAACCCAGTTCTAATGCAGCCTCTAACTAATAATTAGCTATCTGAGCTTTAGGGGCGCCTAAGGCTCATGGCTCAAATAGCAACCTACCAGTGACTTTTATATGATAAAATTCTGTATTCTCATAGTACTTTGGAAGGCAGAAAGCAGAAGAACTGAGGATTTAACTTGCTTTTGAACAGAATTTTGACCAATTATCCTGGTTTTAGCCCCATCTTACATTTACTTCCAGAGGTACCTTTTAGCACCAATTGAAGTCTTTTGGAGAGCTATGAAGTAAGCTATGTCACCTTTTGGCTTTCCATGCAATCACCTTAGGCTTTAACTTATTTAGGACTGGTAGGTTAGCTACTTGTGCATCCACATTTTTGGTTTCCAAAACTGTGTTACTGTTGTTTCATCTACTAGTTTTTATTCTTGTGGTTTCATGTCTTTTAAAAAGTTAACCATACTATCATTTTAACAGGCTTTCTGAAAAGAGTGCAAGTAAATGTACATATCCAATCTGCAATCACTACTTCAAACTGAACTTTCTTATTCATTTCTTTAATGGGGAGACAGACTCCCACATGCGTCCTTAACAGGATTCACCTGGCAACCCAGGTCTGGGGCCAATGATCGAATCAACTGAGCTATCCTCAGGGGCTGAGGCTGACACTCAAACCAATTGAGCTACTGGCTGTGAGAGAGAAATAGAAAGCTAAGGGGGAGATGGAGGGGAATGGGAAGGGAAGAGAAGTAAATGGTTGCTTCTCATGGTACACTGACCAGGGATCAAACCTGAGATGTTTGCACGGTGGATTGAGGCTCTATCCACTGAGCCAATCAGCTAGGGAAATTGAACTTTCTTAAAATTGTTTCAGAAAAGGTATGCTGTGAGAGCTAACTCCAGCAGACCTGCAATTGGCCTTTACTATATTACTGAACTAAGAAATATATTTGCACAGGACTGACACCTGGTTAAAGCACAAAATATACTGATTTGTAGTGTTGCTTTAAATTATACATCCAGAATTCGAGGGTGGTTTGTATCAGCTTGTCAGAACTGTTCATTGTTGACAGTGAGATTGATGATCTGCATCTGGTCTCTAAGAGACCCTTCGAAGGCCTGCAGTTAACAGCTGGTTATATCACAAGAATTCGCCAACATAACCAATAGAGTCATCTGGACTGAGACTCCCTTTCATGCTCCCAGGTCCTAAGGTATTTTGATTTGAGAGATATGGAAGATCATGGGGAAGGTGTGACTGCCAGTGGACTTATGAGCTGGACCAGGGCAAGCAGAGGCCTGTCGTCCCTCCTCTCTCTTTGGAATATATGTTGGGTTCACCACTCAGCACCAGGAGCCAGTCTCGACCTTGAGAGAGTAATGTATTGTTTGCAGCCATCTGGATCATACACGTGACTGAACCTGGTTAGGCCCTCTAAAAAAAAAGGGAGATTCTGGCAGTGAGCAAGGAGAACTACTCTATCTTATGGTACCCAAGACAAACCTTGTATGTAAGTTTCCTTGTTAAAACTGCCATCTATCAATCTAGAGTGGTCTGCCTTTTTCCTTGGTCCCTCCTCACCCTGTGTGTATGAAGGTGGGCGGCAGCATTCTCAGATTTTACCCAGGGAGCTCCCAGGGTTGGGAACCAACCAGAGAGAAAGTGTATCTAGTATGGTGTTTATTAAGAGCAATTGGGGGTTGTGTGTCCCCTTTGCTAAGTCCTTGCTGTGAAACAGCCTTTGGAGGTGATGCAGATTCTTACACATGCTCTTAATGTATTTCATCATTTTTTGTGTAGATTCGTATCATTTTGGGTCTTATGACTCTTCTCTATCAATCTAACACTATTTAACTTCCCCCGTTAGTACACAAGGTAACCATAAAAGTTTATATTTTCAAAAGATTGCTTCAGGCATTTTTGCACAACAAATTAATGTTATATTTACTAGGTAAAATCATTCTTATTGGTTTCAGATACTAATAAAATAAGACCTTTATGAAACATACCATTTGTTAATATCAAAAAGAAAAAAAAAGAAAATCAAACCCAGAAACTTAGAAACAGTATCAAATATAAGTCAGCACAGGTCAGCAAAGTTAAGCACATATTTTGGTACTGTGTGGACAAGCTATAAATAATTGATTACTCATAATTATTGCCCTGACATTACATCATCTATCATAAACTAATGTGCCTTTCACTGTGAACTTAATGTTATAAACTAAAGCAGTCAGAAGTGAGAATTCCATATAGATTTCTCACCCACGTTCCTGGAAGTTTCACCAAATGACTATTGTTCATTTCAGCTGTTGGCTAATATACAGGAAAAAGAATTAGAGAGGTGGTAATTGTGGCCCATATTCATAGGAAATTCAAAACCTACAGTGATAACTTGAACTGGATTTTGAATCAACATTAGGTTCACTCTGAAGCAGAGTACTAGCGCATTTCCAGCCAGAATACCGTAGCCAAATCTTGCACCTGCTGAAACACCACTCATTAATCACCGTTACATGTGAGCCACAAAGTAATGAGTCGCCATGGAGAATGTTGGTGGCCCGGATTGCTTCTATCAGGCTCCCACTAGCAAGACAGTATTATTGGCCGTATTTCAAAAAGGCATTGGGCAACCAAGCCAATGTTATATTCTGGACTCAAAATGTAACTATGGATCACCAGGTTCCAGATGCCACTGGCAAAGAACATGTACAACTTCTCAAATAAGGAAAAGAAAAACCTAGAAGTTCTCAATGTCTACAAAATGTGAAACACTGAGCTAAGTATTTTGTACACAAAACCTGATGAGGAAAATATACTTGTTCCCATTTAATGAATGAGAAACTAAGTTCAGTTTTATGAATGAGAAAACAGATTGCAATGCTTGAAATGGTCACTGTTTGAAATGCCAAGCAGAGCATGAACCTAGATACATATTGCTGCAACATACTCTTTTCTGCATCACACTCACCCCCTAAAATCTATTATTCTTTCATACTCTGGATGTACATGCTCACTATTAACATCCCCTCTGCATTCTCTAAGTTTAGTGCAGCTGCCTATCTTGCTCAGTTATTGAGTTTCCTAATACCTGGCATTTTGGCAAAGTAGTCATTCATTTATTCGTTTAATCACACATACATGAAATAAACATTTTCTGAGCACCAACCAATTCAGTGGTAGAATAAATGTAGTCGTATATACAAATGTGAATACAAAGGCTTTGACCAAGGAAGTTCTAGAATAGAAACCAACTTGCATTTAAGATATACTACTTTATCACCTAAAATGAATCTTTTGCATATCCAACATGCACGCTACATACAGTTTTGCACTGTATAGACTCACACTCTTAAATTTTCTTTCCTTCATTAAATTACTTTGTTAAATTCCTTTGAATAGCCTAACCAGGTGGTGGCACAGTGGAGAGAGAGTCGGACTGGGATGCGGAAGACCTAGGTTCGAGACCCTGAGCTCACCAGCTTGAGCGTGGGCCCATCTGGCTTGAGCAAAAGCTCGTCAGCTTGAACCCAAGGTCGCTGGTTCCAGCAAGGGGTTGCTCGGTCTGCTGAAGGCCCGCGGTCAAGGAACATGTGAGAAAGCAATCAATGAACAACTATGGTGTTGCAACAGCAACGAAA
Organism: Rhynchonycteris naso; assembly: GCA_037038555.1. Taxonomy (NCBI): domain Eukaryota; kingdom Metazoa; phylum Chordata; class Mammalia; order Chiroptera; family Emballonuridae; genus Rhynchonycteris; species Rhynchonycteris naso. The sequence goes on from CM072997.1 coordinate 67,752,200, forward strand.
AACTGATTGATACTTCTCACCTCTCTTTCTTCCTGTCTGTCTGTCCTTATCTATCCCTCTCTCTGATTCTCTAACTGTGCCTGTAAAAAAAAAAATTCCTTTGTACAGCACCAGGTGAACAAATATTTCAAGATATTGAATGTGGGACTACCTGCTTACCTGTTTACATTGCTGTGCTCTCACAGAAAATACACTTTTATCTATGCAGCAATGATTATTTGAGCAATTATAATAATGTTTTATTGCCCTTTTTCTTTTATTTCATAAAAATTAGCCAGAAAATAGAAAATGAAGCCATTGTTTTGGAAATAATACAATTGAGTAAGTGGAAATAGTCATGCCAAAAGTGATAAATCTTAAGCTGATTGACTCTGCTTTCAATTGCAAGGGGGGAAAACCCACAATCCAAAAATCACAGAAAAATAACGACCAGATTTCTATCACTGTAGAATTTGTCTGAAAGCATCTGTTTAGCAATAGAGAAAACAAATAGGCAATTAAAATTATAAGTTTAAAATCAAGGTTCAAGAACTTGCCAGTGATTTGGATCGGAGAGGGTATCACAATCCTGTAGCACTGTAGCTAGAGTTGTTACAGGCTCCTTGACCAAGAGAAGGACGCTCAGAGTCTACATTTCTTTTGACAGATTCTTCAAAGAAGATGATAAAAAGCCATCAAATGAACACCAGAATCTCTTTATCTTCTCTGGCAAAATCATCATCAAATACTTCTCAATAGCCAAATAACATTTTAATTTTTCTAAATATCATCAAGTAAGCTGTGAAATTATTATGCTTGTGTAACTGATAAAATATGACACATTCATGTCTTTGGAGAAATAGATCAGGTAAACTATTAGACATATATTTCTCTAAATTTAGTGCTTAAGTCAGTTTTTAATTTTTAAAAATGTAAACTGTAGTATTTATAGAATTATGGATTTTATCTCTTTTAACTTTCTAGAAGTTGAATCTCATTGCTGAAATTCTACTGTTTTGCTTTCAAATTTTCCACTACTAAATAAATTTTCAGAAAAAACTTTTAAACTATTTTTCTTGAGAGAGAGAGAAAGGAGGAGGAAGAGAGAGGGATGAGAAGCATGAATTCATAGTTGCATCACTTTAGTTGTTCATTGATTGCTTCTCATAAGTGCCTTGAGGAAGGGGCTCCAGCTGAGCCACTGGCCCTTGCTCAAGCCAGCAACCTTGGGCTCAAGCCAGCTACCTCGGGGTCTCAAACCTAGGTCCTCAGCATCCCAGGTTGACACTCTATCCACTGTGCAATCAACAGTCAGGCAGAAATATTTTAAGTAGAAGATATGAAAAATCTTATGCCAGAATAATCCCTTTAAATATACATCAAGAAGAACTTTTCTCTTAATAGAAATTAGGCAACAATTTCATACAAAGTATTTTTCTTCATAAAAATTAGGCAATACATTTAACCATTATATTAATTTGTTTAGATGTTCCAAAACCATATTCTCACTTATCTAAGATTATGTATTTTTATTTCACATAGGTAATACACAAGAAAAGAAAATCTCACCTTTTAGGAACTCACCAAGAGCAACTGGATCATTGGCTGCATTCTTGGAGTTATTTAAATTCTAATAGTAAAACATTTGGATTCTCCCTGACTGGTTGTGGCGCCATAAATAGAGCATCAACCTGAGACTCTGAGCACCACCTTGAACACAGGGTCACTGGCTTGAGTGTGAGATCACAGACATGATTCCAAGGTCACCAGATTGAGCCCAGTAGTGGGATTCAGCTGGTTCACACCAGTTCAGCAGAACTGATACCTAATTTTTTGTTGAGTTTGGTGAACCAGTTGTTAAAATGGCACTTGTAATCAGGGTTCTCTCTAAGGTGGACACCTGGGCAGCCATCCAATGTTGAAATCACAAATTTATATTCCTAATTCTTTTTTAACATTCATCTGTGAAACTGTGTATTCTCAGTGCCTGTTGTAATGTTTATTCTATCCACAGGTGAAAAAAAAAGTGCAAGTGAGGATGCTAATCAAGAAACAATATAGAAATATCTTAAATAACAGTTTTGTTGTTTTTTTTTGTCAGGCATTATTCAATATTTTTTCATTAATACTTTACAATTCTTCCTTATACCATAATCTAGCTTTGTGTACCTCTTTTACTGTTCTTTTTAAATGTTAAGTGCATGACATAATAAACTACCTTTTGGTATATTTTTTTATACTTAAAACAATCATTAGGGCCGAGAACCGGTAGTTAAATTATTTGAATCCCACTACTGCTTGAGCCCAAAGGTTGCTGGCTTGAAGCCCAAGGTTGCTGTCATGGGCAAAAGGTCATCATCTTGGGTTGAGGCCCCTCATCAAGACACGTATGAGAAGCAATCAAAGAACTAAAGTGACACAACATATGAGCAGATGCTTTTTATCTTTCTCCCTTCCTGTCTCTCTCCCCCAATCTCTCTCTCTTGCTCTCTTTAAAAGTAAAAGATTCCCATCTCCGAAATAGTTCATTTTTAAATGAACTATTCCTGTAAGTTGTCAAACAATATTAGCATTCTATTTTATTAAAAAGCTTATAAAATTAAATAGCACGTATTATTTTTTTTTACAGGGAGAGAGAGAGAATTAGAGAGAGGGATAGATAGGGACGGACAGACAGACAGGTACGAAGAGAGGTGAGAAGCATCAATCATTAGTTTTTCGTTTCCGTTGCGACACCTTAGTTGTTCATTGATTGCTTTCACACATGTGCCTTGACCGCGGGCCTTCAGCAGACCGAGCAACCCCTTGCTGGAGCCAGCGACTTTGCGTCCAAGCTGACGAGCTTTTGCTCAAGCCAGATGGGCCCACGCTCAAGCTGGCGACCTCAGGGTCTCGAACCTGGGACTTCTGCATCCCAATCCAACGCTCTATCCACTGCGCCACCGCCTGGTCAGGCAAATAGCACGTATCTTTAAACTTACAAAAACATTAAATTGTCCTCAGATAACTCAATCTAACAAAATTTACTATAGGTCCTTGTTACACTGGAGTCTTTGAAAGACATGTTCAAAACGTGTTGCAATCTATCTTATGTAACATTTCTCTTTACAAGACAGTGTCTCTGGATGCAGTGTACTTCTCATTGATGGGGTAGAAAGTCAATAATTAGACTTAGATCATTTTTAGTACATATAAAAAATTAAATTTGAAACAATTTTTCAAAATTAGTAAAGATTGAAGTAACAGTTTCCTTAATATTTTTTTCTAGATATGTGTTTCTCTTATTGTTTTCAAATCTTTTACAATAATATGGCTTAATAGCTTTGCATGCCATTCCTCTTGCAGACAATGCAATCCTATAAAATGGCATTTTATTATCCTTTAATAATGTAAATGCTTGTCATAAAAATATAAAAGGAGAAAAAATCACCAAGTTCTTAGAAGCACAAGGATGCAACTTTAGTTTTTCCACTTTTGGTCTGTGATTTCTTTAACCTTTTGCCATCTAGCCAATGTCAATGTCAATTTATATATAAAAGCTGTGACATTATTCATCATGTTATAGGGAAAATATAGCACATTGATGCTCTTAAGTAATTTTCAATCCCAGATTTTGAGGTAGATGATCTAGGTAAGATACGGCAAGAGAGAGAGAGAGAGAGAGAGAGAGAGGGAGGGAGGGAGAGAGAGATTGTCATGGCACTTTAAGGAACTTACAGAGCACTAGCCATGAAAAAGTTCCTGGTTTTGAGGGAGATCATTAAATATTAATAAATGTTGACATAAGCAACATACAAAACTATAGAGAATTTTTATAAATTTATTTGAGCCAAACTGACAATAATTGTCAGGGAGCAAAATCTCAAGAATAATGAAAAAATGCTCCAGAGAATGACTGTTTTTCCACTTATTTTATACATCAGAATCAAAGGGAAAAACATAAGGGGGTTATATGAAATCGACTGGTGATAGATTAGGGAGTGGGGAAATCTCTGAGACTGAATAAAAAGTAAAAGGATAGACACATTTCTTTTACATTGGTGAATCTAATAGGATAGGTAACAACATGATAACAATAACAGTGAGGGGTTCTATGTTCTGTCCTCTAGTGAAAGATTGTATCCTGAGGGGTCTAGATAAAGGAAAGACCCTGACATTCTAAAGTTGTGTTATCTTTAGAAGCAAAAAGACAATAGACAGACTCAACTAAGGTAAAGAGTGACCTTTGGGGAGACAGCTGCCTAAGACATGACTACCCACCATGACTTGCTTTTAGTGTTGCATTTAGTCTTGCTTTTAATTAGAAAGTTTTCATTTCTAATTCTATCCTACATGGCTACTTTAGGTGTCTAAGTTTGTAAGGACCACCATGTAAGCCTCCCCTGATTTAGTATGTGGCACTTTTCACATTCACATAAAGAATGAAAACAGCTAATGAAAATAGTATTTGTCATTTAAAAAAATGATAGTAACAGAGAAACTATCAAAGAGACTGAGCCTGGAAAACCAAATGCTAAAAAGAAAACCAGCATACTGCAGTATCTTAAACACCAGAGTTTCTGAGTAAGAAAGAAGTGTCCAAAGGTATTGGATGATACAGAGATTTCAAGACAGAAATGGACCAACATCTACCCTGTATATTTAGCACCTTGAATGTTCATGTTAAAAGGTTTGAAAGGTTTTCAAGTGAGTGATAACTACAGAAGATGGATTTGAATTGGTTGAGAATTGGGGAGTTTGGGAAAACAGACCCAGATTTAATATTACTTTGACAAATTCAAAAGGGGGAGCAGTGAGAAAGGGTGGCAGTTAAAAAGGGGATATGGTATAAGTAGGTAATTTGTTTCTGCATTTTTTAAAAAGATAGAACATCTTTAATTTATTTTATTTTTATTTTATTCATTTTAGAGAGGAGACACAGAGTGAGAGTGAGAGAGAGAGAGAGAGAGAGAAAGAGAGAAAGGGGGGAGGAGCTGGAAGCATCAACTCCCATATGTGCCTTGACCGAACCAGTGCAGGGTTTTGAACTGGCGACCTCAGTGTTAAAGATAGAACATCTTTAAATGTACATCAAGGAACACCAATAGAGAGGAAGGTAAGATTCCTGAGAAAATATGAAGAAAAATAACTTTGACGGCAAAGCAGAGAGATGTCTTTTCCATGTTGACGTAGTTCAAATATCCGTCCATAAATTTAGTGGAAATGCAGGGGTTTCACGAGTTGTGGTGTTTGGAAATCCTGACTGATTTTCTCTGTGTACAGATAGCAGATAATAGGAGCTGAAAATGGTGGGAAGGTGAAATTCAATGCTGCAACAGTAGGTGATATTAGAGAAAAAATAGATATAAATATTAAGTTTCACAGTTTAAGACCATCGAATAGTTGTTATGCTAAAACAAACAACTTTATAAATGCTGAAACTTTATTTATTTATTTATTTTCTAAAGTGTGAAGCAGGGAGGCAGGCAGACAGACTCTCACATGCGCCCGACCTGGATCTATCCAGCATGCCAACTAGGGGGCAATACTCTGCCCATCTGGGGCGTTGCTCCATTGCAAATGGAGCCATTCTAGCACCTGAGGCGGAGGCCATGGAGCCATCCTCAGTTCTCGGGGCCAAGTTTTGCTCCCATGGAGCCTTAGCTGTGGGAGGAGAAGAGAGAGAAAAAAAGAAAGGAGAGGGGAAAAGGTGAAGAAGCAGATGGGCGCTTCTCCTATGTGCCCCGGCTGGGAATCGAACCTGGGACTTCCACATGCCAGGCCAACTCTCTACCACTGAGCCTACTGGCCAGGGCTGAAACATTTTTTCTAAGACTATTTTCTGTATAAATGAAAATGCTCAGAGATTTATTTTCCCTATAAGGTTGATAGGTACTAATTGTTCAGCATTTCTTTTTTACTTCACTTCAGTAAATATCCTTCCTTAGTTTTTTCCTTTAACTTTGTGGGTATAGTATACATTAATATATATTGTGGGTTATATTATCCTATGTTAGCATAGAAAATTGCACATTTAAAAAGAATGAATTAAAAAAGAAGATACTTAGAAATAAGGAGGTGAAAGATATGTACACTGAAAATTATAAGAGTCTAATAAAACAATTTGAAGTAGAAACAAATGGAACAATATCCTATGTTCATGGATTCTAAGAATATTGTTAAAATGTCTATAATCCCCAAAGTCATTTATAGATTTATGCAATCCCTACGAAATTCCAACAGCATTTTTCACAGAACCAGGAACAAAATCCTAAACTTTGTATAAAATCACACCCCCAAACAGCTAAAGCAATCATGAGAAAAAAGAGCAAAGTTGGAAGCATCACACTTCCTGGTTTCAAACTATACTCCAAAGCCATAGTAAGTGAAGAAGTATGGTACTGGCATAAATAAAGGCATGCAGACCAACAGAACATAATAAAGAACCCAGGAATAAACCTTCACATACAGTCAACTAATATTTGACAGGGGAACCCATAATATTTAATGTAACATAAATAATTTTTCCATAAATGTTAAGAAAACTGGATTACAAGAAGAAAAATGAAACTGGAACCCATTTTACACCACTCAAAATGGGTTAAAGATTTAAATGAGAAATTGAAAACATAAATTTGCTAGGAGAAAACACAGTGTAAAAGCTTTTTGACATAGGTCTTGATAAGAACTTTTTGATATGACAATCAACAAAAGCACAAGCAACAAGGCAAAAAATCAACCAGTAGGACTACATTAAATTAAAACGTTTCTGCACAAAGAAAGAAACAATAAGAAAAGTACAGCTTAAAAGTACAAAAAATATTTGCAATAAATATATTTTATAAAGGGTTAATATGTAAAATATATCAAGTACTCAGGAAAACCAATAACAACAACAACAAAAAAAACAAACAAAAAAACCCCAAAAAACAATCTAATTTAAAAATGGATAGAATAACTGAATAGACATTTTTTCCAAATAAGCCATACAGATGGCCACCAATAGGCACATGAAAAGGTGCTTAACATCACTATTCATCCAAAAAAGGAAAATCAAAACCACAGTGAGATAATTCAAACCTGTCTGAATTGCTACATCAAAAAGACAAAGGATAACAATAGTTGGTGAGAATGTAGAAAAAAGGAAACCGTTGCGCACTGTTAGGATCTAAATAGATACATCGACAATGGAAAATAGTATGAAGGTTCCTCAAAAATTTAAAAATTGAACTTCCATATGATCCAGCAATCTACTATTGGATATATATCTAGAGAAAATAAAAACAGGGCAATAAAAAGAAATATAGGCCCTGACTGGTTGGCTTGGTGGTAGTGTATCAGTCAGATGTGTGGATGTCCCAGGTTCAATTCCCGGTCAGGGCACATAGGAGAAATGACAATCTGCTTTTCCACCCCTCTCCCTCCCCTCTTCCCCCTCTCTCTTAACCTCCCTCCCACATGGCTTGGCTGATTCTAGCAATTTAGCCTAGAAAGCTGAGGATGGCTCATGGGTCTTGGGCACTAAAAATAGCTTAGCTGCTGAGCAGCAGAGCAATACCACAGATGGGCAGAGCATTGCCATACAGGGGACTTGTCCGGTGTATACCGGTCAGCACATACAGGAGTCTCTCTGCCTCCCCTGCTTAATTAAAAAAAATAGGTATCTGCATTCCCATGTTTATTGGAGCATTAGTCACAATAGCCAACATATGAAAACAACCTGTTTGTCCCCTGGCTGAATAGCTCAGTTGGTTAGTGTTTTCCATAAGCCCAGAGTTGCACGATCAATCCTCAGACAGAGCACCTACAGGAACAGATCAGTGTTCCTGTCTCTCTCTTTCTCTCTCATCTCTCTTTCCTCCTTGCCCTCTCTCTAAAAATCAATAAGTAAAAAATTTTTAAAAAGATATCACTATGCACCTATTAAAATGACCCAACTCTAGAACACTGACAGCAAATGCTGACAAGGATGTGGAACAATAAGACCTCTCATTCATTGCTGTTAGGAATTCAAAATAGTACAGTCACTTTGGAAAACATTTTGGAAGTTCAGTAAAAAATTAAGCATTCTCTTACCATATGATCCAGTAATCATGCTCCTGGGTAGTTAGTTACTCAAAGGCATTGAAAATGTATGTCTACTCAAAAACCTACACATACATGTTTATAGCAACTTTATTCATAAATGTAAAAACATGAAAGCAAACCAAGTAGGTGACTGGAAATTGTGGCACATCCAGAAAATGGTATACTAGTCATCTCTAAAAAGAAATGAGCTATGAAGCCATGAAAAGACATGAATAAATCTTAAATTCATATTTCTAAGTGAAAGAAAAAGTCTGGAAAAAGAGACAAACTACATGGTTTCAGCTGTATGCTATTCTGGAAAAGGCAAATCTATGTGTACTCAAAAAGATCAGTGGTTGGGGGAGCGGGAAGTGATAAAACTGAAAAGGCAGAACACAAAGGAATTTTAGGGCAGTGAAAATATTCTGTATGATATTATAACAATGTTTATATGTCATCACACATTTGTCCAAATCTACAGACTATACAACACCAATAGTGAGTTGTAATCTAAACTATGGACTATAGATAATTAAGGTATGTCAGTACAGGTTCATCCTGGGTAACAATACATACCAATGAATGTATGACATTGATAATGGGGGAAGCTGTGTAGGTATGGGCACCAAGGACATGTGAGAAATCTCTTTACCATCCTCTCAACTTTGCTGTACACTTGAAACTGCTCTAAAAATATTAAGTATTTTTTAATGTAACATGAAGGCCTTGGCTTAATTTTATTCTTACGTTTTAGCTTCTTAAATATTTTTAATGCATATTAGCTTTTTGAGCTGGGTTCATTTTTCTTTTTAATCTTTGTAATGATTTCCTCTCTACCCACATTAACAAACTTTCTTTAAAAGAGATGACTTCATATATTTTATTGTTTAAGATATTTCAATGTAAGGATTGATTATGTGTTACAGTGATTGATGGATTTAGAGTTAGAAATCTGCATTTTAACATGAAAAGCAGACCTTAGGTGAATGTTTTTACTCAAGAGCTATTATACAGGTACAATGCCCACTCCTGACTGGATTCTCATTTATTTAAATATTTTTAACTGATTTAAAAAATACATATGTTGTTTTCTTAAAATATAGCCAAAAAACTTCAGTTTCTGATCTATCCAGAAAACATACTTCAAGTGCTAAGTAAATGTCTGTATGCGCATATATACTGGGTGAGGACATTTTGAGGACAGAAAGAGCAAAGAGATAATAGTGGAAAGTGTGAGGCCTATATCTAGAGCAACAAAGGCTGAGTCTGAAAAAAATATCCCAAGTTGTTGAAGTGCATAAATCAAAAACACTTAAAAATTTCCTAATATCAAAACACTACCCGTAACTGGAAAAATCAGGTATGTATTTCAAAAAGTAGACAACCCAAAGGGTATAAACTTTCAGTTCTTATAAATGAAATGAGTAAGTTCTGGAGAGGCAACATACAGCATAGTGACTATAGTTAATAAACTATATTAACTATATTATATTGTATATTTGTAATTTCATAGATCTTTAGTGTTCCCACACACAAAAAACATGGTATCAATGTGAAGTGATGGAGTGTTAATTAACTTGATTGTGGTAATCATTTCACAAGGTATACATATATTAGTTGTACACCTTTAAGAATAAAAGAAGACAACAATAGAATACAGTGATTAAACATGTCAACATAGGATACTAATAGGTCTGGGTTCAAATGTGAGGACCTGGCCAGTTAGCTCAGTCAGTTAAGAGTGTCATCCTGAAATGACAAGGTTGTGATTTTGATTCCCGGTCAGGGCACACAAGGGAAAGAACTAATGAATGCACAACTGAGTCTAACAACAAATAAATGGTTCCCTTCCCCCTCCCCTCTCTCTCCCATTCTCTATCTGTCTCTCTAAAAGTCAATAAATAAAAAATTAAGCCCTGGTCAGATAGCTCAGTTGGTGGTGCATTGTCCTGAAGCACATAGGTTGTCGGTTCAAGCCTCAGTTCACAACACATACAGAAACAGCTCAATGTTCCTGTCTCTCCCTCTCTCTCTCTCTCTCTTTCTCTCTTTCTCTCTCTCCCTCCCTCCCTGCCTCTAATAAATAAATAAATAAATAAATCATAATTTGATCATTTCTAATGTATGGAACCTAAGGTATGTAAGTAACTAAGATACTTACTATTAAGTCAGTGATTACATCTGAAAACGAAGCAAATTCTTCTGTATCTTAGCCTGCTGGGATTTAATAGGTAACCGTAAAAAAGGGCTGAGCATAGGGCCTTCACACACAGTAAACCCTGGGCAACATAAGCCTGTATTATTATTATTAATGATTAATATGCTTTTTCTTTATGTGTGATTAAGTATCTATATATCTGAGGAATTACAACCATCATATGTACTATGTCTTTATATCCTTCTCTTTTTAAGCTTTATTTATTTATTTATTTATTACAGGGACAGAGAGAGAGTCAGAGAGAGGGATAGATAGGGACAGACAGACAGGAATGGAGAGAGGTGAGAAGCATCAATCATTAGTTTTTCATTGCCGTCACAACACCTTAGTTGTTCATTGATTGCTTTCTCACACGTGCCTTGACCGCGGGCCTTCAGCAGACTGAGGCACCCCTTGTTGGAGCCAGCGACCTTGGGCCCAGGCTGGTGAGCTTTTGCTCAAGCCAGATGGGCCCGTGCTCAAGCTGGCGAGCTCGGGGTCTCGAACCTGGGTCCTCCGCATCCCAGTCTGATGCTCTATCCACTGCACCACCGCCTGGTCAGGCTTATCCTTCTCTTTTAAATGATGGGAAGGTAAAATTCTTAATTTGAGTTCCAAATAAAGAGATTGTGTTTGTTTGTTTTTACTGTCATATCAAAAAGTAATTAAGCCAGTGGCGTTACCCTTGTAAGAGAATTCTTAGAAAGCCCTACGTGTGACTTATGAAGATTTTCCTGGCTTTTTTATTCTCTAATTCCAGTGGCCACTGTTTACTGAAATTTTATGATCACTGTATCTCTGCACAGGTATTTGATAACTGAGGACCACTTTATTTTTTTGCTGCATTTGTGCATGAGTACCAAGTTCAGACCAATATTAGGTTAAAAGACTCCTTTAGAAATGTTTGCATGGAGACTTGTCTATTACAGAAATGAGATCAAGACCTTGGAGATTAATGGCAGCTTCACCTCTAATATGCTCCAAACAGACAACATAAGCAAAAAAAAAAAAAAAAAAAAAAAAAGGCCAAAACAATCTTTTAGTTTGCCCTAACCATCATTATTCCTCACAAAGAATCCTGAAACCCATCATAACGCACGGCAACTGGAGTCTAATGCTGAATTCTCTCACGCCTGTTTGTCTATGACACCTCCGGAAGTCCTCCTTCCTCACAGCAAGAAAAAGAAGGGGCTCAATCTCCTTTGAGAGCAAAGGTGACAAAATAAAGGTGTTCTTGACAGAAAATGGCACCCTGAAGGCTCTGACAGGCTAGACCTTCCCACTTCCCAGAGGCCCCACTTTCTGAGGCTGTTTTCAGCTTGTCAGAGACTTTCTCAGCCTCTGCAGACAGGAGTCTATCTGCCAGGCGGCTGAGGGTGTCTCCCAGGGAGGCTGGCGGAGAGCCCGGCACCTCAGGGAATCCAGGAAGTTGGAGATCGAATTTTTCCCTTTCCTTAGCCAAGGACTGCTGTTGGCTTGCATTTCTGAACCCAAATTGGATAATTAAGACCAACAAATGTTAAACTTAAGTAATTATAAAATCTGAATAAACTTTTAAAAAATCTTCTGTAGAAAATAACTGAAAAAACAGAAGTTGGATTTTTTTACCACTCCTAAACATCAAATTTCTTAATAGGATAAAAACCCTAATTGGAGAACAGAACCAATGGTAGAAACCTGACTCACTCATTTTTCTCACAAAAATAATAAGAAGAAAATCCTATTTTATATTTAGAATTGCTTAGGGTGAAACTTGGGTAAATGTTTGCTACAATGTCAGTTTCAGCAATATTTTTTTACTCGACATAAACATCAGAATATTAAAGTTGCAAAAATATCATACACATAGCATAATAATTTGGCACTGGGTATAACTAATCAACTGATTTTGAGTATACTCACAAAACTTCTATCAAGTTTATTCAATATCTAATAATGATTTTAGGTCTTTGTATTGAAATTGAGTCTATTTGCAATGTGAAAACTAACCTTCCAGGAATTCTGAAAATATCCCATCATTCTTTTTATATATAAGCAGCAGCAATCTTTTTTTTCTTTTTTTAAGGTGAGCAGAGGAGAGATAAAGAGGCAGACTCCTGCATGCACCTGGTAACATCCGTTGGGGGGTCACTGCTTGAGTACTAAGCTATTTTTAGCACCTGAGGCCGATGTACTCAAACCAACCAAGCCATTGTCAGTGCCCCAGGCCATACGCACACCAACTGAGCCACTGGCTGCAGAAGGTGAAGAAGGAGAGAAGGGAGTGGGGAGGAGAAGCAAATCATCACTTCTCCTGTGTGTCCTGACTGAGAATCAAATCTGGGACATCCATATGCTGAGCCAATGCTCTATTCACTGAGCCACCAGCAGCAATCATTTGCATAAAAATCAAATGATGTATTGATATATTTTAGTATAACTGCTATACAAAAGTTATCTTTAGTTACCTGACATTTAGCTTTTTAAAGCAATTTTTATATTTGCTGGATTGCAAATATGAAATATATACCTACCCAATGTTGTGATGATGGTACCCATGAATGATCTAAAAGTTTCTTTTGTAAATTCAATTAAGGGTATATGTAGGTTTTTTTTTATTACAGTTGTAAGGAGTACACCAGACCATCTTGCTCTGGTGGTCAGGAGGTACACATGCTTTTTTTAAATGTGTTTTCAAATTACTCCCAGGAACATGTGACTGCAATGTATTCAAAAAGTTAACTCACCTGGGTTTTTTTCCTTCATACCTGGAGGGCACTGGAGGCAGGCTGATCTATTAGCACATGCTTCCCTTTGAAGCTTGATCTGTCCACTCATTTGTCTGTTTGACTGCCATACCAGGTCACTCTACTGATTATCCAGACTCTCTAACATTGTCTGCAATGTTCACTTACATTTTGATCAATGCTGGAACAATCCACATGTTTCAGTCTATTTTCTGACACACACACATTATTTATGCAGCCCTCTAAATGCCTGAAGTGCTTTACAGTGAAATAACTGAGGCTGTTCTCTTTGTTTATTCCTTTCTTTCTAAGATACCCACCCCACTCAATCCTGTGGTCTGGGAAAATGGATTAGTGGCATTACAAACTGAAAACTAATAAAACAGGTACACATAAAACTTGACTAGCAGATCCCTTAAGTAACAGTGCTATGATTTTCACCTTATTAGTGTCCTTAGAATTTTGTGGAAGATGTATAGTTAGTTTGGATTCCTCTAGAATCAGACCCTATGAGGAGGATTTGAGAGCAAGTAGTTTATTTAGGATCGGATCTCAGAAAGAAGCAATAAGGGGATGCAGAAGCCAAATAAAGGAAGGTGAAAAGCAATAGACGGTGCACCTTTGAGTAAGTTACTGCTTTAGGCAAGCAATTGTCTTGCTACGAAATGCTGGGAGACAACATAAAATACAACTCAGCTTTTTCCCACTTGGGAAGCAAAGGTAGGTGGTTATCTCCAACTTTAACATGTTATTATTTAAGTATGTTTCTGGGGGCAGTAGCCTCTGGGAATGTTCAACCTGCCCTGCTCAGGGTCTGAAAGCAATCAACTGGAGAGTGACAAAACATGCAGCAATGACATGTGCCAGAATGACCAATGCTGAGTGGGTATGGGCATACATAAAATAGAAAGTTGATACTACTTTTCTTTACATAGCAAATGTGATGCCAAAGTATTCTGTCACACTTTAAGTGATAATAGCAAGACTGCGATTTATGTAATAATTATTTTTTCAATTGCCTACTATGGATCAGGAAGCACTGAGCTATATAAAAACCTTACAATAAAGGTTTCTGTGAAAGAAATACCCATCCCTATTTAGCTTTTGTTGTTCTTGTTATGCATGCATTTTGATATTTTAGGTGCGAGTAAAGCATCCCTTGCCATTTCCTCCCAAGAAATGAAAAAGTTCTGAAAAGGTTGGTGTGGCATCTTTTGGACCAAATACCCTAGGTCTCCCATGGTCTCATCTCTCTCTATCAAGTTCTCATAATCTTGGCAAAAACACAACCTTGCTAGAAATTCAGCAGAATTAAAAAATTTTTTATCCTCTGTACCTGGCTAAATGTGAAAGAAAGTCCTGGTCAACTGTCTTATATTTCTTCTCGTGCTATGAGGCATTATGTAAATATGTAAAGGACTAGGTGTTGAAAAACACTTGCATTTTATTAATAGATAAAATACATAAAAATGTTTTTCAATATGATATAATGCATAGAGATGCTTCAAAATATAGTCTATCAAGTTAAGCCAATGAAACATTTTCTCTACCAGTGTGGAAACCAAACATTCTCCAAAGATCTCTCAGCATACACCTTAGAAGTAATCGGGAAGGCTGTGAACTAGGTCTGCCCCACCTACTGAGCTAAAAAAGGATGATGTTTGGCAATGGAAAGATAAGAGAGGGAAGTATTATATCAGCCTAAGCTTTCTAGATATAAATGTCTCACTTTATTCTCATAAAACTTTTAAGATCTTAGTCGAGGTGCTACTTCCCCTCCGTTTTCCAGACAGAAAATCTGAGGAGCAGTGAAGATGCCCGTGCAAGTTCTAAAAAAATAAGAACCATAAGATAAAGGATGATGAAGTTGGTAGTAGTTGCTATTACTCAGACAATCTGTGTCGCAGAACCCAAATATTGTGCCATAGGCCACTGGGTAATGCATTCTGAAAGAATCTTACCCAAGGCTGAAAAAGTTCCGTGTTTCCTGATGACATATAAACATAGCAAATCTATACAAAGAAAATTCTCCCTTCATTATGGATCTAGATTAGCAACAATTTTAGGAGCCTCTTCAAAGTAGGTGGATTTATACTTACTAAGATATAAAACAGGGATTATAAATATGAATTGATTTGGGACAAAAAGCACAGTTTATTATTTTCTAGCTTTTATTATATACAAAAAGCTTTTAATTTTTTAAAGGCTTAACTAATACTTCAATTAAGCTATAAAAATCAATGGATATATTTCACTATCTCTACTATAACAGAGTTTTTACTAAGTATGCATAATTTATTTTAATAATACTTAAGAGATAATTTATTAAGTATTCCTCTTCTGGAGATATTTTGCAATATCAATAGTCATGAAACAGCTCTGTAATTAGAAATGGATGACCAATATATAACAATCTATTTATGTAAATTTAGAGCACTTTATTAAGATGTGAGGTTATACAGCCATGTAATGTATGTAAAATAACTCTTGTGACTTTTATTTGTGAGAAAACTGAGGCCCAGAATCTTAAAAGGTTTTAAAATACAAAAGATAAGCATTAATTTAGCCATTATAAGTGTACCAAAACATTTCAGCAGCCCAAATTAACAGCATTATCATACTCAAAAAAAAGTGTCCATACAAAAATGTATCCTATTTGCATGCAAGTCAAGACAAAATATGTATTCTTAAAAAATGATAATTTAAAAGGATAAATACATCACTATTAGTAGTTTTAAATATTTTGGCATATAATAACAGCAAAATAAATCTATAGTTTGATTCCACACAAACAATAAATTTGCTAAACCATGAATGACACATCGACTCCTGGCACAAATTATGTCTTTATTGGAAGAACTTGTGAACATCCAGATGAACGCCTGTTAAAGAACACACTGGCAACGCACCAATTAGCTTATAATGTTCGTACAATTGAAAGTAAAGTTGTTTTTGTTAGTCATGGTGACAGACTTGAGTCTGGCACTGGAAGAAAGCCAGGTTGGATTATTGCAGGGCAAAGACATAGAACAATTATCTCTCTCCTCCCAGGGGACTCTTAGATTCCTCAGCATCTAGGCTAATTTCCCCAAACTTCTTTTTTAAAAAGTTTATTTGTACATATTTTAAAACCGGATATCAATGCCTAGCAGTGTTTATATGAGTAGGGAGTGTTTTTAAATGTTCACTATTAAGTTGAGTTCAAAAGAGCAACTGACTAATATTGTTAACATAACTTTTGTGAAGGATTAAGACCCTCCTATGTAGTCACTGATGCTTATTATAGGGTATGATCTTACTGAGCATTTTCACCTAATGACAAAGCAATACAGTTGTAGCACGAGAAGGGTTATTTTAACATACTTCAAGACTTAAGAAATGCAATCAAAAGACACAAGGGCACTCACTTTCCTTTGGTCAAAAGAGACAATGATAAAGAAAATCTAAATGACTACATGTGACCTTTGCTTTAACAAGACTACAGAGAAAGGGTACTTTCTGTTAGGTAGACTAAATTGTTGTGCATTCATCAGATCCACAAGTATTTCAATTGTCATCTGATAATATCAATAAATCAAGTATTTTCTCAATAACTGATTGAAGAAAATACAGTGGTACCTTGACACACAAGCACTTTAAACCACGAGCAGTTTGAGAGACAAGCAGTCACTCGCAGGATTTTTTAATTCAGGAGCAAATATTTGAAACGCGAGCTTCCACCACTCTCCACTAGATAGCCTGCTGAATGTTCTGAAAGGGAGGAAGAAACAAACTTCCACAGAAAGGTTTTTGTTAAAATGGCCTCTAACTGAAAGCAAGGAAGTGTGGCGAAAAAGCCAAAAGTCAATGAAGAAAATGATGATTGTTGGGCAAATGGTTTGTGAAATTTGTATTTTCTGAGTTTGCTCACTTTTATTATTAAAAATGGTGCTGGGAGTGAGTGTCCTCGTGCCAGCCACCCATTTGGCCCATGCTGCGGGTTGCTGGCGCTCTGGCTCCACTAGGATCCCGTGTAACAGTCAGGATGTGAAGCGGAGCAGAGCCAGGGGGAGCCCAGCACAGCCAGCCTCCAGGAAATAAAAGACATGAAAGAAGGAAGGGAGGGAGGGAGGGAGAATTCCTGATATACCACTAAACAAAAATGGAACCGGGCAACTGTCTGTGAAATTGCTAATTACCTTCCCACTTGGGAAGGGCCCCTGTTATGCTAATCTTGCTGGAGGAGGGGTTTTTATGCCAAAAAGTTTTGAAAAGAGCAGAGAAAGAGAAGGGGAAGGAGAAGGAAGCCATACAATGATGATTAAGCAAAGTAAAAAAAAAAAAAAAAAGCAATTAAATTTAGCGATAAAGATAAATATCATATGTAATGTGTAAGTTAATTTTTTTTTTTTTTGTATTTTTCTGAAGTGAGAAGCAGGGAGGCAGGGAGACAGACTCCCACATGTGCCCCACCGGGATCCACCGGCATGCCCACTAGGGGGCAATAGTCTGCCCATCTGGGACGTTGTTCTGTTGCAACTGGAGACATTCTAGCACCTGAGGTGGAGGCCATGGAGCCATCCTCAGTTCTCGGAGCCAACTTTGCTCCAATGGAGCCTTGGCTACAAGAGGTGAAGAGAGAGATAGAGAGAAAGGAGAGGGGGCAAGGGGAAGAAGCAGATGGCGTTTCTCCTATGTGCCCTGGCCAGGAACTGAATCTGGGACTTCCACATGCAAGGCCAACACTCTACCACTGAGCCAACTGGCCAGGGCTTGTGCAAGTTAAATTTTGTAATTAAATGTAGCATTAAGTGCATAGAGTAATTTATATTAAGTGATAGCACACAAAATGAAAACCTCCCCTGCCAGTCTCCTTCCCCTCTGGCAGCATCTTCACCTGACCTTAAAGGTAAATACACTTCATAAACCAGTTTATTTCTTTACATTCTCTCTAATTCTGTGTGTGTGTGTGTGTGTGTATGTATTTGTTATTTATAAAGTACATTTTCTTATTTAAAAGAATATAAAACAAAATGTGTGTGTTGTTTTTGAGGGCCAGAATGGATTAATTGCATTCCCATTAATTTAAATGGGGCAATTCAATTTGACACATGAGCAAATTGAGTCACAAGCTCGGCCATGAAAAAATTAAACTCATGTGTCAAGGTATCACGGTAGTACTAGAAACCACCTTCCACTAAGAGGCAGTCCTGAATTATGAAATTCCAAATGACAGCACCTAAATAATGAAACAGAGAACTGCTTTTAATCTTTCTGCCCTAAGCAAACTAAAAAAAACAAAAACAAAAACAAAAGAACAACAAAATATTGAATGCTTTACATTGGAGGAGAACTTTACCTGGCCTCTTATGCTTGGGTTACTAAAGGACCAGAATCCCTCGAGTCCCACTGGATTGGGAGATCTGGCCCAAATTTAAATCTTAAAGATACCTTTAATCTTTCAATATATGAGCGTCTATTTATGTTTAAAGTAAAATGGTTACATTAAGTCATTTAGCATATTGATCATAGTCAAGAACAGTCTCTTGATGTTTTAGATAAACTTATTTAAATTATATTGAGTCGTTTACTTAAAAATGATTTAGTGATTGGAATATGGACTTCAACATATGCCCTATACCATTCCATATAAAAGGTAGAGAATATACATATAAAAATTTATAGCAAATTATCCTGAGGGGAGAGGTAGTTTAATAACATCTCCATAGAAAATGGCAAAAGTGATGGTCCACTGGTTTTTCCAAGAATGACAAAGAAAATAAAGATATAATAAATCCAAGATAGTATAGCACTTAGCAAGTTAATTACTCTACCAGGTTATTATTTTGAGATATTGCTTAAAACAATTGAGTATATATTGAGGAAGTGAGGAGGAGAGGAAACAAAATTCCCAAATAGAGTAAAACTATAGTAGAGCTGTCGTTTCAGTTTAATGCTACATTATTATTCTGTTCTTTGTAGTATTTTTAAACCTACTTATTTATGTATATTATGTGAATGAAATCTAATGTTTTATCATGAACAATGTTTTCCAGCTTTATTGAGGTGGAATTGACATATACCTTTGTGTAAACTTAAGGTGCACAATGTGATGATTTTATACAAGTACATATTGCAAAATGATTACCATGGTAAGTATTATAGTTAACACCTCCATCATTTCACGTAATAAAGTTTCATGTGTGTGTGGTGAGAACATTTAAAATCTACTCTTTCAGTAACTTTCAACTATATAAATTGTATTGTTACCTATAGTCACCATTGTGTACATTACATTCCCAGAACTCATTCATCATAATAAATTCGGTAAAGTTGCAGGGAACAATACCAACACACAAAAATCTGTTTCATTTCTATATCCTAATAATAAACCATGAACAAAATTTTAAAAATAATTCCATTATGATTACACCAAAAAGTATAAAATACCATGGGCAAATGAAATAAAAGACAGGATAAACAAATGGGACTATTATCAAACTAAAAAGCTTTTGCACAGCTAAAGACAATAAGAACAGAATAAAAGGACAAACTATACAATGGGAGAAAATATTTGACAATACGTCTGATAAGGGGTTAATAACCAAAATTTATAAAGAACTTGTAAAACTGAACACCAGAAAGACAAACAATCCAATCAAAAAATGGGCAGAAAAAATGAATAGACACTTCTCCAAAGAGGACATAAAGATGGCCAATAGGCATATGAAAAAATGCTCAACATCACTAATCATTAGAGAAATGCAAATTAAAACCACAATGAGATATCACCTCACACCAGTCAGAATGGCACTCATCAGCAAAATAACACAGAGTAAGTGCTGGCGAGGATGTGGAGAAAAGGGAACCCTCCTGCATTGCTGGTGGGAATGCAGACTGGTGCAGCCACTGTGGAAAACAGTATGGAGATTCCTCAAAAAATTAAAAATCAAACTGCCTTTTGACCCAGCTATGCCACTATTAGGAATATACCCTAAGAACACCATAGCACTGTTTGAAAAGGAGTAATGTGCCCCCATGTTTGTGGCAGCATTGTTCACAATAGCAAACATCTGGAAACTGCCCAAGTATCCATCATTGGACAAGAGGATTAAAAAGCTTTGGTACATATATACTATAGAATACTACTCGGCTATAAGAAGTGATGACATCAGATCATTTACAACATGAATGGACCTTGATAACATTATACCTTGATAACATAATACTATATAACATTACTGAGTGAAATAAGTAAATAAGAAAAAACAAGAACTATATATGATTCCATATATAGTTGGGACATAAAAATGAGACTCAGAGATATGGACAAGAGTGTGCTGGTTACCAGGGCGTGGGGAAGGGGGTGGAGGTGAAGGAGGGGGTAGGGGGAGGTGAGGGGCACAAAGAAAACCAGATAGAAGGTAATGGAAGACAATTTGACTTTGGGTGATGGTTATGCAACATAATTGTATGTCAAAACAACCTGGAGTTGTTTTCCCTGAACATATGTACCCTGATTTATCAATGTCACCCCATTAAAATTAATAAAAACAATTCGAATTAAAAAAAATCAATGCAAATTCTTATCAAAATCCAAAGGCATTATTCTAATAAATAGAACAGTTCATTCTAAAATATGTATGGAACCACAAAAGACCTCAAATAGCCAAAGCAATCTTTGGAAAGAGAATAAAGCCAGAGGCATTATGCTCCCTATTTTACAACTATAAGGGCCAAGAATATGTAATGGAGAGGGACAGTCTCTTCAATCATGGTGTTGGGAAAATTAGACAGTTACATAGAAAATAAATAAAAAACACTGGACCACTATTTTACACAATACCCTAATATTAATTCAAAATAAATTAAACATTTGTACATAAGGTCTGAAACTATAAAATACCGACCAGAAAACATATAGGCAGTAAGTTTCTTGACATAGGTCTTGGCAATAATTTTTTAAAATGAAACACCAAAAGCAAAATCAACCAAAGCAAAAAATAAACAAATGAGATTATATCAAACAAAAAAGATTAAAGCTAGATCTATGATATGAACCTGCAATTCCACTTTTGTATGTCTATCCAAAGAAAATAAAAACACTAATTCAGAAAGATATATATCCCTGTGTTCATTGCAGCATTATTTACATTATGTAGATGAGTGGATAAACATAACGTACTATATATACACAATGGAATATAACATAGCAATAAAAAGAATAAAATCTTGACATCTGCAACAATGTGGATGGATATTACATCAAGTGAAATGTCAGAGAAAGACAAACAACCATGATTCCCAGAGAAATAAGGGTAGGGGAGGTGAAAACTGAAGGGGAAATAGCGGTACGAACTTCATGGGAATGTATTGTACAGCACAAGGAATATAGTAAATAATATTGTAATAAGTTGGTACAGTAACAGCTGGCTACTAAACATCATGGTAAACTCATTGTAAAGATTATAATGTTAAATCACTACATTGTTGACCTGAACATAATATGACATGTTATGTCAACTACACTTTTAATTTAAAAAAATCTTAGATCTGCAAATGAAACCATCAACAAAATGAAAAGGCAACCTATTGAATGGGAGAAAGTATTTATAAATCATATGTCTGGTAAGATGCAAATATCTAAAAATATAAATAGAACTCATAAAATGCAACAGTAAAACACAACCTGATTAAAAATGGGAAGATCTGAAGAGACATTTTTCCAAAGAAGACATTCAGATGGTCAACAGTTAAATGAAAAAATGTACATCATTAATCATCAAGGAAATGCAAATCAAAAGTACACACCTCACGTCTGTTAAAATGGCTATCATAAAAAATAATAAGAAATAGCAAGTATTGGCAAGGAGGTGAAGAAAATACTTATAAACAGTTACTGGGAAGGTTAATTGCTGCAGCCACTAGGAGAACAGTATAGAGGTCCCTCAAAAATTTAAAAATAGGACTACCATATAACCTAGAAGTGGAATTTATCCAAAGAAAAAAACACAATAACTCAATAAGATATACACTTCTATGTTCATTGAAGTATTATTTACATATTTACATTAACTAAGATATGGAAACCACGTAAGTGTCCATTGGTGGATAAATGGATAAAGAAATTGTAACAGATATATGGATATCTATACAATAGAATGATATTCATGATTCAGCCATAAAAAAAATAATGAAATATTGCCATTTACAACAACATACACAGGTAAAGTATAAGGGCATTACCTAAGGGAAATAAGTCATATAGAGAAAGACAAATATTGTATGATCTTTCTTATATGTAGACTCTAAGAAACAAACAAAAACAAAAAAGCCAAGCTCACAGATACAGAAAACAGATTGATGGTTCCTAGAGGTGAGGGTAGAGGGTGAGAGAGTAGGTGAAATGGGTGAACTGGTCATTTTAATTTAAATAAATTGGGTAATTTATAATAAAATTTGAAATACAGTTTTGTTAACAATAGTCACCATGCCGTACATGGCATCCCTAGAATTTATTCGTTATAAATTTGTATGCTTTGACCAACATCTCCCTGCTTTCCTCATTCCCCTGTCTCTAACAACCACCACTTCACTTGCCCTTTCTATGAGTTCAGCTTTTATAAAAGATCCTTATAATTATCAAAATCTTATGTCTCTCCTCAGACAATTCAAGGATCAAAAATCCTAATTTAACTTCTGCTTGATTCATATGTTTTCTGTTGTTGTTGTGTGCTTTAATTCAATACAATTTACTCAATATCATAAATATTTTATGAACCAAATTTCATTTAGATTTATTTATAGAATTATCATCCTTTTTTTCTCATTATTGTTTTCTGCATCTGTTTCTCCTACCCAAATAACTTTTTTTAAAAATTTTATTTAAAAAATTACATGTAGGCCCTGGCCAGTTGGCTCAGTGGTAGAGTGTCGACTCTGTGTGTGGAAGTCCCAGGTTTTATTCCTGGTCAGGGCACACAGGAGAAGCGCCCATCTGCTTCTCCACTCCTCCCCCCTCTCCTTTCTCTCTTTTCCCCTCCCGCAGCCAAGGCTCCATTGGAGCAAGGTTGGCCCAGGTGCTGAGGATGGCTCCATGGCCTCCACCTTAGGCACTAGGATGGCTCCATCCACAGTGGAGCAACATCCCAGATGGGCAGAGCATCACCCCCTTACTGCCTCCCTACTTCTAACTTTGAAAAAAATACAAAAATATAGATATATTACATTTACAGGAATGATTCTCCTCCCCGTTAACCACTTCACTTTTATCTATGTCCATGAGTCTTAGTTTTATGTTCCACCTAAGTGAGAAATAATACAGTTCTTAGTTTTTTTCTGATTTACTTATTTCACTCAGTATAATGTTCTCAAGGTCCACCCATGTTGTTATAAATTGCAATATGTCATCATTTCTTATAGCTGAGTAGTATTCCATTGTATATATGTTCCACATCTTCTTTATCCAGTCCTCTATTGAAGGACACTTTGGTTGTTTCCATGTCTTGGCACTTGTAAATAGTGCTGCAATGAACATGGGGGTACATGCGTCTTTATGTACCAGTGTTTTTGAATTTGGGGGATAGATATTCAATAAAGGGACTGGTGGATCATATGATAGGTCTATTCTTAATTTTTTGAAGAAGCATCAGACTTCCTTTCATAATGGCTGTACCAGTTTACATTCCCCCCAGAAGTAAATGAGGGTTCCTTTTTCTCCAGTCTCTCTAACAGTTGTTATTACTTGTCTTGATAACAGCCAATCTAGCAGGTGTGAGGTAGTTTTGGTTTGCATTTTTATCTCATTGTAGTTTTGGTTTGCATTTTTCTAATAGCTAGTGAAGTTGAGCATTTTTTCATATATCTGTTGACCATTTGTATTTCTTCGAGGGAGGAGTGTCTGTTCAAGTGTTCTCCTAATTTTCTTCTAATTGGATTGTTTGCTTGTTTGTTGAGCTTTGTGAGTTTTTTATATATTTTGAATATTGACCCCTTATCAGAGCTGTTGTTGATAAATATCATCTTTCATTTGGTTGACTGCCTTTTTATTTTGTTGTTGGTTTCTTTTGCTGTGCAACTTTTCAGTTTGATATGGTCCCATTCATTTATTTTTGCCTTTACTTCCCTTGTCTTTGGGGTCAAATTCATAAATTGTTCTCTATGGCCAAGGTCCATGGGTTTAGTACCTATGTTTTCTTCTATGTATTCAACTTACTGTTTCAAATCTTATATTTAGGTCTTTGATTTATTTTGGTTTAATTTTTGTGCAGGGGGACAAAGTGTAGTCAATTTTCATTTTTTTTGCATGTGGCTTTCCAATTTTCACGGCACCATTTATTGAAGATGTTTTCTTTTCTCCATTTGTGTTTTTTGCTTCTTTGTCAAAGATTATTTGTGCATATAAACGTGGTTTTATTTCTCTGCTTTGATTCTGTTCCATAGATGTCTGTATTTCTGTTTTTCTGCCAATACTGTGCTGTTTTGATTATTGTAGGTCTATAGTATAATTTGAAGTCAAGTAGTGTGATACTTCTGGCTTCATTCATTTTTCTCAGGATTGTTTTGGCTATTCAGGGTTTTTTATGGTTCCATACAGACCTGGTGATTTTTTTTTCCATTTCTTTAAAAAGTGACATTGAGATTTTAATGGGGATGGCATAAAATTTGTATATTGCTTTGGGTAATATGGCCATTTTAATTAACGTTTTCTGGTGATAAATTCAGTTCCTGCTTGGATTTTTTTTGTTTGTAAACTAGTTTTACTGTATTCCTTTTTAAGTTTATTTCTACTGAGTATAAATTTATAAGTAGTTTTTTTCATTCAATACAATGAATAGAACATTTCACTATCTTTTGATTTGCACTGGTGTTATGGATGTTGCTATAATCTAAGTATTAATGAAAATCTATCTTTTTCATTTTATATTATTTTTTAAACTTCACTGTGATGTATCTAAGTATAGATTAATTATTTATTTACTTACTTGCAAATCCTTAAATCTTTGAATTAATGGTTTTAATCAAGTCTGAAAAAATTTCAGGAATTATCTCATTACTACAGCTTCAGCCTCTATTTTTCCTTTCCTTCTTGAAGTTCAATTAGAAACATGTAAGTTCCTCCACTTTTTTTTGTCTTACCTTCCTTTTATAACTTCATCTTAAAATTACAAATATTTGTTCTGCCCCATCTTAGATTGCTGAATCCCTCCTTTTGTGTCTAATTTGCTCTTAAAGCTATCCAATAAATTCTTAGTTTCAGTTATTGCATTTAAATTCATAATTCCAACATGATTTTTTCAAATCTACTGTGTCACTCATATAAAATTTCAAATTTAGCCTATCTCAATGAATATATATATATATATATATATATATATATATATATATATATATATTTAATTTATAGGTATTATAGGTTGCATTGATAAACTTAAATATCTTAGGTCCTGGTGGCCTAACCTCTCTTAACATTTCATTTTAAAATTTCAAAATTAAAGGAATTTGTAGGGATAAAAGGAGTCTATAGAGCACCCATTTGACCTATCTCTGATGCAAATATTGTTAACATTTTGCCCTTTGCTGAAATTCTTCTGTGTACAATTTGAAAATAAGTTGCACAAATGACTCTTTACTCACAAAATCTTTAGTTTAGTTTCTAAGATAAGGATATTACCTTATATAACCACAAGACAGTTACTAACTTCAGTTAATTTAACATTGACATAATACTGCAACAGACTGTTTGCATCTTCTCCCCCCTAAATGTATATATTGAAAACCTAATCCCAAAGAAATGGTACTTGGAGGTGGGCTTTTGTGAGGTAATTAGGTCATGACGGTAGAGCCCTCATGAATGAGTTTAATGCCCTTAAATTAGAAGCCAGTGCTCTGGTCAGATAGCTCAACTGAGTATTCTCCAAAGCACAGAGGTGCTGGTTTGATCCCTGGTCAGGGCCATACAGGTACAGATCAATGTTCGTGTCTCTTTCTTTCTCTCCAAAAATCAATAAATAAAAATTTAAAAACAATTCTTTTTTGGAAAGAAAAGAAAGAAAAAATAGAGAGAGGCCAGAGAACCAGCCAGTTCTTTCCTTCATGTGAGAATACAGTGGGAATTTAGTAGTCTGCAAGCTAGAGGAGGTCTCTCACCAGAACCTGCCCATGCTGACACTCTGATCTCAGACTTCTGGTCTTCAGAACTGTAAGAAATACAATTCTGCCTATTATAAGCCACCTAGTCTATGGTACTTTTTTGTTGTAGCAGCTTGAACTATAAAAAATAATTTGCTCCTCCATCCAAAATCCTATTCAATAATGTCATGTTTTTAGTATATTTCCCCCTTCAGTACAGAATCCAATTTGGGACCATGCATGTCATTTAGTTGTCATGTCTTATTTTTCTTTTTTAATTTAGAACATTTCTACCTCCTTTCTTTGTCTTTTATGACATTGACATATTTGAACATAGTACTGCTATCCCTATTTTTTCAAATATTGAATTTATAGGAGTAGCATATAATAGAAGTATATGTTTCAGGGGTATAATTCTATAATATATCACCTGTATATTGTCCTGAGCGTTCACCTCTCTAAATTAAATTTCCTTCCATCACCATTTATACCAGCCTTTACCCTCTCCTACCTCTCCCCATTCCCCTTTCCCTCCGTACATCATCATACTGTTGTCTATGAGGATTTGTTTTGTTTTGTTTAATCCCTTCATCCTTTTTACCAAATCCTTTCTCCCTTCCCCTCTGATAGTTGTCAGTTTGTTCTCAGTATCTATGAATCTGTTTCTATTTTGTTTGTTAAGTTTATTTTGCTCAGTAGATTCCACTTATAAATGAAATCACCAGTTATTTGTCTTCCTCCAACTGGTTTATTTCACTTAACATAATAATCTCCAGGTCCAGCCATGCTGTCACAAAAAAATAAGATTTCCTTCTTTTATGGTTGAGTAATATTCCATTCTGTAAATGTACCAGAGCCTTTTTATTCACTCATCTACTGACAGGCATTTGAGCTGCTTCCAAATCGTGGCTATTGTAAACAATGCTGAAAGAACACAGGGGTGCATATATTCTTTTGAATTAGTATTTTGGATTTCTTCAAATATATCCAAGGAGTGGAATCACTGTAATATGGAAGTTCCATTTTTAATTTTTGAGGTTACTCCATAATGCTTTCCACAGGGACTACACAAATGTGCTTTCCCACCAACTGTGCACAAGGATTCTCTCTTCTCCACATTCTCGCCAGCACTTGCTGTTTGTTGATCTATTGATAAGAGGCATTCTGACAGGCACAAGCTGATATCTCACTGTGGTTTTATTTTGCTTTTCTCTAATGATTAGTGACATTGAGTATCTTTCCTATGTCTATTGGCCATCTGTAAGTCCTCTTTGGAAAAGTGTCTGTTCCGGTCCTTTCCCCATTTTTAACAGGATTCTTTTGTTTTGGTGTTGACTTTTATAAGTTCTTCATAAATTTAGAATATTAACCCTCTATCAGATGTATCATTAGTGAATGTATTCTCCTATTCAGTGAGTTGAGTTTTCATTTTGCTGTTGGTTTCCTTGGCAGTAAAAAGACTTTTTAATTTGATGTAGTCCTATTTGCTTATTTATTTTTTGGTTTGCCTTGCCCAAAGCAATATATCAGAAAAAAATATTGCTACAAGAGATGTCTGAGATTTTACTGCTAATGTTTTCTTCTAGGATTTTAATGGTTTTTAGCTTAACATTTAACTCTTTAATCCATGCTATTTTCACTACTATGGCCTTGTAGTATTGCTGGCTACCAGGTAGCATGAGTCCTCCAACTTTGTTCTTTCTCAAGAATGTTGCGGCTATTTAGGGTCTTTTGCAGTTCCATATTAATATTTGAAATATTTTTTTCTAGTTCTATGAAATATGCCATTGGTATCTTCATAGGAATTGTGTTGAGTCTATAGACCACTTTGGGTAGTATGCACATGTTAATTATGTTAATTCTTCCTATCTATTAACATGGTATATGCTTCCACTAATTTTCATCTTCTTCAATATCTTTCTTCAATGTCTTATAATTTTCTAAGTACAGGTCTTTTACATCCTTGGTTAATTTTATTCCTAGGTATTTTTGATATAATTATAAATAGAATTGTTTTATTATAATTCCCTTTCTAATAGGTCATTATTGCTGTATAGAAGTGCAACTGATTTCTGGATATTTATTATGTATCCTACTACCCTACTGAATTCACTTATCAGTTCTAGTAGTTTTTGGTAGTATCTTTAGAGTTCTCTATATACGGTATCATGTCATTTGCAAATGACAGTTTACTTACTTATCAATTTGGATGTATTTTATTTCTTTTCCTTTATTGACTACTGTGGCAAGAACTTGCAGTTTTATGTTGAATAAGAGTGGTATAATAGACATCTCTGGCTTGTTACTGATTGGAAGAGAAATGCATGCAATTATCTGTCTATCTATCATATATCTGTCTGTCTGTCTAATCTTCTTTTCCAAGTGAGAGGAGAGACAGACAACCATGTGTGCTTTGATCGGGATCCATCTGGCAACCCCATCTTGAATGGATGCTCTGCTCATATGGGGCCATGCTCACTACCAAGCTATTTTTAGCACCTGAGGCAGAGGCTTCATGGAGGCATCCTTAGCACCCAGGGTCAATATGCTCGAACCAATCAAGCCATGGCTGCAGGAGAGGAAAAGGGAAAGAGAGAAAGAGAAGGAGAGGTGTGGAGAAGCAGATGGTCACTTCTCCTATGTATCCTGGCTAGGAATCGAACCCGGGACATCCAGGCCAATGCTCTACAACTGAGCCAACCAGCCAGGGCCAAGAAATGCTTTTTGTTTTTGACCATTGAGTATAATGTTGGCTGTAAATTTGTTATATATGGTCTTTACTGTGTTGAGGTGTGTTCCCTCTATTCCCACTTTGCTGAGAGTTTTTATAATTAATGGATGCTGGATTTTATCAAATATTTTTTTCTGCATCTAATGATATAATCATGTGATTTTTATCCTCATTTTGTTTATGTAGTGTTTCCCACTTACTCATTTATGAATACTGTATCAACCTTGCATCCCAGGAAAAAATCTCACTTGATCATGGTGAATGACCTTTCTAATGTATTGCTGGATCTGGTTTGCTAATATTTTGTTAAGCGTATATATATAAGATATGTTGACCTATAATTTTCATTCTTTGTAGTGTCTTTGGTTTGGAATTAGAATAATGTAGGCCTCATAAAATAAGCTTGGGAGTCTTTTCTCCTCCTAAATTTTTTGGAATACTTTGAGAAGAATAGGTGTTAGTTCTCTGAATATGTGGTAAAATTCTCCTATGAAGCCATCTGGTCAAGAACTTTAGTTCTGGGGGAGTTGTTTGATTACTACTTCAATTTCACTAGTTGTAATCTGTCTATTCAGATTTTCTGATTCTTCCTGATTCAGTTTGGAACACTGTATATTTCTAGAAATTTATCCATTTCAAAGAGATTCTCCAATATGCTGGCATAGAGCTGTTTATAATATTTTATTACAATACCTTGCATTTCTATGGGATAATGTTACTTCTCTTTTATTTCCGATTTTATTTATTTGGTTCTTCCTTTTTTTTCTTGATAAGTCTAGTTTAAGATTTGTCAATCTGGTTTATTTTTTAAGGAATCAGTTCTTGGTTTCATTGATTTTTTGTATTGCTTTTTTTAGACTCTATTTTGTTTATTTCTGCTCTAATCTTTAATACTTCCTTCCTTCTACTCACTTTGGGTTTCGCTGTTCTTTGTTAAGGTTCTTGAAATGTAAATTTAGATTGTTTATTTGAGATTTTTCTTGTTCCTTGAAATAAGTCAATAATGCTATGAATTTCTCACTTAGGACTGTTTTCACTGAGTTACATAGATTTTTGGGTTGTTGTGTTCTTGTTTTCATTAGTTTCAAGGTATCCTTTGATTTCTTCTTGATCTGGTTGTTAACTCTTTTGTTGTTTAGTAACATGTTATTTTGCCTCCATGTCTTTATTTGTTTTTCAGGTTTTTTTTCCTTGTGATCATAGCATTATGGTCATAGAAAATGCCTGATATAATTTCAATCTCCCTAAATTTATTGAGCCTTGTTTTGTGTTGTAACATGTTGTTTATCCTAGAAAATATTCTTGTGCACTTGAAAAGATTGCGTATTCTGCTGCTTTGCAGTGAAATGCTCTGAAGATATTAATTAAATCGAGCTGATCTAGTGTGTCATTTAAAGCCACTGTTTACTTGTTGATTTTTTCTGGAAAATCAATCCATTGATTTCAATGGGATGTTAATAGATTCCCCTTCTATGTTTGTGTTACTATCTCTCTGTATCCATCAAGATTTGCTTTATATATTTAGGTGCACCTATACTGAGTGAATAAATATAAGATTTATATCCTTTTGTTGGATTGCTGTATTTATCATTATCATTTCACTTTGTCATATGAAAGTATTGCTTCCCTAGTTTCCTTTTTTTCTTTCTATTTGCATGACAAATCTTTTTCTATTTCTTTACCTATAGTATGTGTTTATATTTCATTCTGTGGTGGGCCTCTTACAGACAGCATATATATAAACTTGTTTCTTCATTCAACTACACTATGACTTTTGATTGGAGCATTTAAGCCATTTACATTTAAAGTGATTAGTGACAGGTACATATTTATTGCCATTTTATTCTTTTAACTATGTTTCTCTGTTTTGTTTTAATATTTCCTGTAACATTGGTTAGGGACAACAAACTCCTTTAGCTTTTTCTTGTGTAAGAAGCTGTTTATTTTTTCTTCAATATTAAATGATAGCCTTGCTGAGTAAAGTAGTCTTGGCTGTAGGTCTTTGATTTTCATCACTTCTAATATTTCATGCCAGTCCCTTCTGGACTGAAATGTTTCTATTGAGAAATCAGCTGACAGATTTATGTGCACTCCCTTGTAGGTAACTGTCTTTCTCTTGCTGCTTTTAAAATTCTCTTTTTGTCTTTGCATTCCTCTTACTGGGACTCTCTGAGCTTCCTGAATTTGTGTATCATTTCCCTTTACCAGGTTAGTAAAGTTTTCAGTCAATATTTCTTTAAATAGGTTCTCAATCCCTTGCTCATTCTCTTCCCCTTCTGGTATCCCTATGATGTAGACATTGGTATACTTCATGTTCTCCCAAAAGTCCCTTAAACTATCCTCATTTCTTTTTAATTCTTTTTCTTTTCTTTCTACTGCTCTGATTTTTCTACATTATCTTTTGATTCATCCAACCTACTGTCTATTCCTTATAGTGTATTCTTCATTTCACATATTATATTCTTCATTTCTGACAGATTTATTTTATATTATTGATCTGAGAGAAAGAGAAAAAAAGGAGAAAGAAAGAAGCATCGATATGTTTTTCCACTTATTTATGCATAAATTGGTTGATTTTTGTATGTGCCCTGATAGGAGTTGTACCTAAAACCTTGGCATATCAGGGTGATACTCTAACCAACTGAGCTATCCAGCCAGAGCCTTACTGGTTCTTTTCTTTAATGGTTTCTTTGTCCTTTTTCATGTTGTTGTAGTTCTTACTAAGTTCCTTGAGCATCCTTATAACTACTTTTTTGAACTCTCTATCTGGTAAGTATCTTGCTTCCATTTCATTTACCTCTTTTTCTAGAGATTTTTACTGTTCTTTTATTTGGGACATGTTTCTCTGTCCTCCCACTTTGGTTGCCTCTTTGTGTTTGTTTCCATGTGTGAGGTAAATTAGCTATGACTCCCAGTCTTGGTAGAGTGGCCTTATATAGTAGGTATTCTGTGAAACCCTGTAGGGCAGTCTCCTCAATTACTTGTGCTGTCTGCTCCAGGAATGATCCTTGTGTGAGTTACATGTGCCATTCTGTTGTAATTGAGTCTTGATTGCTGTTGGTCCAAGGTTGTTCATGTGCAGTGTCAACTCTTAGGCTGGCTGACTGTAAGAATTAACCCTGACCACAGTGTATGAGCTGATACGCAGGTTGTGACCACACAGAGAGGAATTTGCATCAGCAGGGTATAGTGCCTGTCAAGATCTTCCTTTGGATATACCATGGGTGAAGCTAATTCGATTCTGCTTTGATGTTGTCTGAATATGGACACTGGGTGGGATAGTGGATCTCCTATGAAGTGGAGGTGCCAGTTAGGGTTGAGGGAAGGTGGTGGGGGTGGAAATGGCCCATGCTCCAGAGTCACACACTATGTCAGTCCTGGATTCTGTCTAAACTTTGGAAGGGTAGAGCCACCAAATCTCTCATGATGGGGAAGCAGCAGTCAGGTTCATGGGAAAGTGTGGGAATGGCCCTATTACCAAATCCAAACAACTCATTTACTGGTACCTCCTGAGTCCACCCAGACCTCTACACCATTGTTCTGGTTGCTGACTCCACAACAGTGAGCAAGCTTTTCATAGTTGGACGACAGGGAGTCCAGAGGATAGGACTATTTCATTCCCCAGGAACATGCCATAAGGAAAGCTGAGCTCCACCAAAGAAAAATGGCACCTGCAGTATGGGAGAATGACTCAGCACAGCAGATCCCAGGAGCTATCCCCAGACAGCTCTCACCCCAGAGCCACAAATCCCAGACTCTCCTCATACACACTAGTTCACTCTGTTCTCTTAGTCAGAGCCCAGGGTGAGCAGCTATGAACAATATTTGGTATGCTAGCTCTTTAAAAGTGTACCTGTGTCCCTACCAGACTCCTATCTCTCCCTGGCAAAGTCCCTGTTGATTTTCATAGCCAGATATTATGTGGCCACCTCTTCCTAACTCTCGCGCTCTTGGCTAGAAAGCCTGGTGTGGGGTTTAAGCCCCATACTCCTCAGGGGGAAAATCCCCCTGGAATCTCAGATATCACATGTGGGAGTGGGGCCAGCCCTTTCACATGTCAGCACTTTCTACCAGTCTCAATGTGGCTTCTTTCATAAATCCTTGGTTATAATATTTCTCTTCAGCTAGTCTTTAGTTGGTTATTCAGACTGATTGCTCTACATTTTAGTTATAATTCTAGTTTGGTCCTCGGAGGAGGTGAGTGTAACATCCACCTACTCCATCACTATCCTGAATTCTTCCTTCTCTTGTTCTCCATTTTTTAAATTGAATAACCTCATTAAGCTTTATCTGCTATTTCCTGGTGATTAAATTGCACATTCTCAACCATAATACTACATAAGTGATATTGTCTTCCTCTCAGGGTACCAAGTCTAGAGGTATATAATGACTATCTGCCGTTCCCTGACAATGTTAATGTTGATTACTTGGTCAATGTATGTCTGGTTTGAATGAATCCTGGATATCATAAATGAAAAATTATTTGTGAATGCATTAAAACCTCGGATGATGCATTTGTACCCAGAAAAGCTTTTCATTTTCTTCTTTCAGGCACTTGAGGTACTAACTGGCTTTAACCACCTTGATCCAATTTCTAAGTTTGTGATTTATTCCAGGCAGCCCATATGCCATGGAGGTGGGTTTCAAGTCCATGTAAAGACTAGTTTGCTTCTAACAAACTTACACTAAAGTGCAGCTCTTTAGAAGTCTAGTCCTATATGGAGGATGGTTAGCCAGTGAATGCCCTATGAAGTTCCTGGATTCCACCCAGACACCCAAGACCACCAAAAGTACAACTCAGTCTCTCATTTGTTTCTTCTTGACAATAAAAATATCCTTAAATGCTAGACTTACTTCTATGAGTTTTGTTATTTCCCAGATTTCAGCATTATAATTCTTCATGAGCCTTGTTGCTTCTAAGAAAGTTTTATTTTCCTTCAAATTCCATATGACTTTTCTTGTTGCTCTTGGTGGAAAGCATGATTCAAATCAACGTGTGTATCATTATTAGAAGCAATGTTTAACAGAAGATGAGCATTCATTGTTAGGTAATGGCCACGGAGCAATTTCTGTATTCATCCAAATGACTCTAAAAAACCTTTTTAGAGTCATACTTCAGACTCTAAAAACCTTTTTAGAGTCATACTTCAGGCTCTAAAAACCTTTTCTCACATAAGTTAACCCAAAATAGAGTGGCAGCTTCCAAGAAATCCAGAAAGCCTTAAATTTATTTCAAGCAAGTCAACTGAAGTGGACATAATTTCTTTCTTATCTCCATTAATCTTCCTCAAGGTCATGATCAGCCCTTATATAGATTTCCAGAAAAGAAATGTATAGACATGTGAGTCAGCACTCTCATTCTCCTGGTCACACTGATTAGGTTACATGACTCAAACTGTGACCTTTCCCAGAGTTATCAGCAAAGAACTTCACTCATTTTCTGGCATCTTTAATTTGGAGACTGCCTGTTTGAAAGGTAGGGTGAGAGCGAGGGTAAGATGAGAGAAAGAGAGAGAGAAAAATTGCTAGAGAGTGAAGCTAGCCAGAATACAAAAACACAGGGTTAGAGAATACCCTCATCATTCTGACATGTTTGATCTTGACATACCTGAATTTACCCCCTGGATCACTCAACTCTCCTAAGCTATTCTGAAGTGGGTTTTTGTCTCTTGCAACTCAAGAGTCTGAAATAATTAAAAAGTTTTAAAATCTACATACATAATAAAATTCTGTGTATTACTAGAGTAACTCTACTTCCAATACTTGTAGGTCAGTGAGCAATAACCAAATGAGAAAAAGAAAGCATATAAAATGAGAATATTGTAATAGAAACTAAATCTAAAAAAGAGAGATGATGGAAATGCTAATGAACACATCTCATTTTCATGTAGTCAGTTCTTTTAGTGTTTTTATTATTGAAAACTTGCCTTAGGACACAGAAAATGCACATACATGAGAAGTGTACAATACTACTTCCAAATGAGTTCATAGAACCTTAGTTCCTTCCATTATTCTTATTTAATATGTAGAATCAAAAGTGAAAGAGATCTTCAAACATGATAAGTCATTTTTAGAAGTGCTTAAACACAGCTGAGGGAGTTCTGTCCCGTGCCTCTAAGGTCATGATGATCTCTCACCTGGTTCTCTGAAATAATCATTATCTTATTTCCTAGTAGTCTCTTTTTGTTCCTATTGTCTAGTCTATATAGGACAACCAGAACACACATCACCCACCTTCTCAATCAAAACCAGTCAACCCTTGACTTCAAAAAAACTCTATAATAAGTTCTACAGTCTAAAAAGGGCTCATTTGTGGGTTCTGGCTACCTCTCCAACTTCACCCCTTCTTCCTCACTCCTTCCTTCCAGTAGCACTGAGTTGTGTGAAGTGTCTCAGACACACTAGGTTCATTCCTTCTGGAGCACCTCTGACCGGAAAATTCTTCCCGAGTCACATGGTGTGGTCCTTAATTCAGGTCTTTGCTCAAATATCACATCTTCGAAAAAAACTTTCTT
The DNA here is from genome assembly GCA_037038555.1 of Rhynchonycteris naso. Taxonomy (NCBI): domain Eukaryota; kingdom Metazoa; phylum Chordata; class Mammalia; order Chiroptera; family Emballonuridae; genus Rhynchonycteris; species Rhynchonycteris naso. The sequence continues at coordinate 67,787,504 of CM072997.1, forward strand.
AACTACCCTACATAAAATAGACAGACCACCCTTCTACCAGTCTTCATGTCCTTCCTCTGCCTGGTTTTTATTCATAGCATTCACACTACCTGGCACGTTATTTATATCGCTTATCTGTTGTTGCCTGTCTCTCCCTCTCCTATTTCCTTTACCCTTCCTTCTTTTCTACTCTCTCCCCTTTCCATACTCCTAACCCTACTAAAATATAAGTTCCATGAGAAAGGGGGCCTTACTTTACTCACTGCTGTATTCCAAGTGCCTAGAACGGTACCAGACATGTATAATATATCATAGGCACTAAAATTATAGTTGAACAGATAATTGTAATGGATGCTAAATATTTTTTAGTTATTTTTTTCTAAGCTAGCCCAAAAGAAAAGGATAAATAAGCACTATTAAAAGAATGATAGACTCACAAATGCAAATATAATTTGCTTAGTGAAAATGTGTTCCATTGAAAAAGTTAACTCATAAACAATATTGGACATTGCTACAACAGTTTGCTCTTCATACCTACCCAGAAAATCTTTTATATATTGTTTGCTGTTTTAGTGATACGTACATAATATTTTTGTAAAAGATAATATGTATTGCATATATACAATATCCAAATATTCATTTATCCTGTTGGTTATTAGTTGAGTTGCAGTTTTTTACTATTTTAGACATCATTTGCTGTAAAACAAAATCTGAATAAAACATGTAAGAACTTTCTAAATACATTTCTATTTGTGGAATACCTATTTGAAAATTTTAAAATAAAATATATTAACTTTGCAAAATATGTATTTTCTAACTAATACTTCAAAATTACCAACATAAATTTGTTACAAATTATTATTTCATCCATTGTTAATGAATTCAGGATCTGAGAATTATAATATGATTTGACGGACATAATAGAACAAAGAAACTAAATATTCTCTAAATCTTTGGATTACAGAAATTAGGAAATGGCCTCGATATTTTTAAGAGATAGATAAATGTAGCTATGGATTCTGACTATATCATATAATCATGCACTCAACATACAGTAGTTCAGCCACACACATAAAATTGGTCATGAATATAAAGTAATACCAAAAAAGTGGGCATATAATTTTAAGGTACATAAACTATAAATTTTCATCTTTTCTATGTTCATGTATTATCTATCTCTTCATTCTCAAGTATTCTGAAATCTTGCTATTTATTTGGGATTCTACAGTACATTAAGTTTTGAACTAACACTAAGTATATAAAAAGTAACTGAAAAGTGAGTAATAATGATTAATGTCAAATCTAACCATTCTGTTCTGGAACATCTAGCCCCAAATATAGGCCGTGTTACATTCAATAGTCTTCTTCAATCTTAAGCTATAAGAATTCAGTTTCTTAAAATACATTAATTATTATTGATTAATATATTTAGTAAAAATAAATAAATCTGACTGTAATTTATGGTCTTTGGATGTTAAGCCAAGTCCTGCATGGTAAATCACTTTTGCAACTGGCAAATGTAACAATGATACGACTTAAAAATATATAGGAAACGAGGCTTCAGGTTTAAGGCTTCAGGTTTTACTGGCTGAGTTTCTGAATACTGAAGTCACTGCTTTAGGTATTTTTTGTTATTGTTCAGGACTTTATATAAATGGTAATGATCAGCCATCATGAATATCTGTTATGCCACCAATGGCTGGCATATTATGGTTCTTACATCCTATCGAAATTAAAGGGGAAAATTAAGTACAGGATGTCAGTTGCCCATCACCAACTAAAAAATAGAAATAATTCATCACCTTAAAGGGAGCCATAAAGAAATTTAATATTAGAAATGTATTCAATTCCTTACTCCCATCCCACACCCACAAAAAAAGCTTCGGTTAGCAGCCAAACGTCTTAATTTCATTTTAACTAGACTACATAGACAGAATCTTATTGGAGTTTTTTTTAAATTTGATTTTAAAATACCACTTACTTCATTTCCTAATTTTAAATGGAAATGGGAAATAATGAAACAGTATAGTAAACTATATGACAGAGTAAAAATAATATAGTCAGAAATTATAGCCAAGGACAGAGAATATGTGGCTATTTTTATATTAGACTACCCTAGGTCCATTCACTTGAAATTTTTTTATTGATATAGATTACATATACATATACATACACATATATGTGTGTATGTATGTGTATGTCTGTGTATTTGAAATTTCACCTCCTTTGCTGAGTTAGTTCAGCAGAAAGGGAAAAAGTTGAAAACTCAATCACTGTACACCAAAAGCCAATAAACAAAATGTACTTCACTTTTTGTTTGAAGCTCTGGTGTTAAAGTTTTGGCCCCTCATCACAAACTCATTTTTTTAAAAACTTTTATTTACTGATTTTTAGAGAGAGGAGAAGAAGGGAGAAGAAGAGAGGAGAGGAGAGGGGAGGGGAGGGGAGGGGAGGGGAGGGGAGGAGAGGAGAGGAGAGGAGAGGAGAGGAGAGGAGAGGAGAGGAGAGGAGAGGAGAGGAGAGGAGAGGAGAGGAGAGGAGAGGAGAGGAGAGGAGAGGAGAGGGAGAAAGGGGAGGGAGAAGCAGAAAGCATCAACTCATAGTAGTTGCTTTCTGTATGTGCTTTGACTGGGCAAGCCCAGGAATTTGAACCAGCAACCAAGTGTTGCCGGTCAATGCTTTATCACTGCACCATCACCGGTCAGGCACAAACTCATTTTCTAACCTTGGAAACATTACCTAACATATATCGTGTTCTCAGTTTCAATGTTCATAAAATGAGACATTAATGACAACCTCATAAGATTTTGCTATGTATTAAATCATACAATTCCCCATAAGATGATTATCAATTTTATATCTAACCCTCCCCAAATTACTTGCTGTTATTATCATTATCAATTTAAAGTTTAATGAGATAGGAACTATTGTCCCATTTATTAAACTTATATTTTAATTTCATTCAAATTTTGTTATGTCAAAACTTGCTCCTAATCATGAACTGAACATTTAACTATAAATGCAATTTTAAAGGAATACGCTTTTAAAGAGTGAGAGGCTGTTGAAGGTCTTTTTAATGAAGATACCCATAAAATTTTTAACTATCATCTTGTGCTCACGGCAATTTTGGAATAACTGGTGAAATATCTGAGTTCGACTAGAAAAAAAAAAAATAAGGAAAGGCATGATTCTAGCAGGGACAGATCTAAAGCTTACAGTGGAGAGAGGAAGAGAAATTTTAGCACTACACACAAAATACAGATAGACTCTTTAAGACTCAGTCTCAGATGGTATAGTCCTGGCAGACCATGGACAGGGCATTGTCTGAAACAAGTCCTTCAGACAGCTAGGTACACCCCTGCCTCCACGGTGATCCAGAATGACGCTACTTAATCATTGATGCACTGTCTCAGAAAATAACATCCTTTTTTATGGAGAAATTCATCAATTAAATTCATTTGACTGGAAAGATAAACAAATAATACCTGTAAAACAATGCTCCAAACATGAGATGACATTCTCCTTGTTGCAGTCTCTTTGAAATCAACATAAACTTAGTATTTTGAAAACAAAGTGACAATCAAGTAGGAAAAGATAAGAAGATAGTCTATGATATGAAACATATTTCAATGGAGAGAGATAAGGCCACTGCACTCATTTTCCAAAGAATTAGTGAGGAATATATACACCTCACATTGTTCTTTCCTTCTTCACTTCACGTTAACAAATGAACTCATGTTAAAAATTTTTTAAAAATGTATTTTTCTCATTGTATTTAGTTATTTGCTTTTTCTTAAGGATTAACAACTCTTACGGGCAATCTCATCTAGTGTCTATTCCATGGGATATTTTCTATTATAATGTTTTGTCATGTTACTTTCCCTGAGTATATTTTGATAAAATATGTAGAATTTAATAAAGAACTAGGAGGCAGACTGAATGTGCTTTTGAGATAGAGAAAGATCAGCATGGTAAGAGGTTAGTGAGTACAGGGGACAGTGCTAAGAGATTAAGTCAGAGAAGCAGGCAAGAGGCAAGTTCAGAACAGTTCAAAATATTATAATTTGTTTTTCCAAAAGAGGAAGAATATCTATCACAATAAATAAGATTAAAAGAAAGTTCAGTGATTAAGATGTTTTACTATATAGAAGAGAGTGAGAGAACACTTTTGAAGACAATGTACAATACATTGCAAACTCTGATTATCAAACTCACATATATAAAAATACAAAAATCTCACATCATTAAGTAGTAGTAAAGGCATTAGAAGCATCAAAAGTTATTATTATTGGTCCAAAATATTAAAGATAAAAGACAATAATCTAGTGGTTTTTTTAATTGATTTTAGTGAGAGAAGAAGGGAGGGAAGGGGAAAGGAGGGAAAGAGGAGGAGGAGAAGAGAGAGAGAAAAAGAGAGAGAGAAAAAGAGAGAGAGAGAGGAACATCTATCTGTTCTTGTATGTGCCCTAATAGGGGATCAAACCAGCAACCTCTGCACTTTCAGACAATATTTTGACCAACTAATTTTTAATTTTAAAAATTTGAAATGTCGTAACACACTCCTGAAAACTAGAGATAAAAAGATAGGGAAGGAATCTCTTATTTTCTCACCATTTTATAACACATTAATTTCTGTGTTCATATGTATAGGTTTAGCATAGCTATAGTACTTGTACATAATTTTGTATATTTTCCCAAGACATTATAATTTATGTATTTTAATTTGTATTGTAATCCTAATATTTACATTTTTTTGTGTGTCAGAGACAGAGTCAGAGAGAGGGACAGATAGGGACAGACAGGAAGGAAGAGAGATGAGAAACATCAATTCTTTGTTGCGGTTCCTTAATTGTTACATTGATTATTTTCTCATATGTGCCTTGACCAGGGAGCTACAGCAGACCGAGTGACTCCTGGCTTGAGCCAGTGACCTAGGATTCAAGCTGGTGAGCCTTGCTCAAACCAGATGAGCCTGTGCTCAAGCTGGTGACCTCGGGGTCTCGAACCTGGGTCCTCCGCATCCCAGTCCGATGCTCTATCCACTGTGCCACCACCTGGTCAGGCTCATATTTACTTCTAATGGTTGTATATTATCCTCAAATGTATGGGCCTAAGAATATTATGGAACATTTGAGTTACTTCTAATTTTTTATTACACATATAATATCTATCAATATCTTTAAACATACAATCTTTCTTATATTTTGTACTTTCCTTAGGATGCATTTCCAAAAGGAATACTAACAAATCAGACAGTATGAATATTTTTATAGTTTTTCTTTCCTATATACCGCTAAATTGCTTTTTAAAAGGGCTGTGCCAATTTTAATTGTGACGAACAATTTCTGAAAGCTCCAGATTCACTATATCCTTTCCAATGTGTAACGTGATTATTTTAATACTGTCATTTAGTAGATGAATAACAAGTCCTTATATTGTTCATATTATTGTCTAGTAGTCTAGCAGACCAGAGGATAAGAATGGAAAACATCTGAAAGAAACAATTTGACAAAAGCTCATACTTTAGTGGCTATCGTTGTGGTCAACATGGTTAAGTAGATGCTGGAAGATCACCAAACAAGTTGAGGTTGAGTTCCAATACATTTCATACACACAAAGCATGCTGACAGATAAGTATAAATCTGGGCAGAAGTCTCTAGGGAAATGTCACAAATCCAAGCCTGATCCAGCCTGACAAGTACAACTCAGCACTATTAATCATACAAATGAAGACAAGGAAAGCAAGATACTCAAATGTGAAAATAAACAAATATACACACCATTTCAAAGTAATCCAGCAACTCTTACTTTTAGGTCCCTCAGACTCTTACACATATGAAACAATGTGTACAAGAATCCTCATCACAACATTAGCCAAAAGAACTGAAAAAGTATATAATTGTTCATCAGAAAGGGGCTCTCAAATAATAACTTATGGTACTTTCAATGAATATAATACCACAGAGTTGTAAAAATGAATGAGGACAATCTTTCTGTATCAACTTTGACAGTCCTCCAAGATTGTTGAGTTTTAAAAGGAGTAAGAAAAGAAAAGCATGTATATAAAATGTTACTATTCATATAAAAACTGGAGAAAAAAAGTTTAAAAGTTTACTGCTTTGACTACCTGCCAGATTGCACATCCTCAAGAGGTTCAAGTAGGCAATATCTTTTCCAGGGAACCAATAATCAACCCGTTTTCTTTTTCCTCTTCTGCTCTTTTCCAATAATTGCATTATTTGTTCAAGTATAATTCATCAAAATCATCCTGTACAGAGCTGAGCCAATACGCCAGAGTAAACTGCTCTCAGAAATGTGTTACAATAACAACACATACATGCATTTAAGAAAATTCCACCCATTCTATACCCATATCACTCTGTTCTTTGGAACGAGTTTCTAAGTTGTAAGTCTGAACCAAGAGGAAAAAACTATTCAAAACACTCAGCTATATTTGTGTTCTGATTTATATAAGGAATCATTATTTTTCTGCTTTATTATAGTCAAATTTAACAGAATCTTTAACTATGTTTAATAAATAAGTAGGCCAGACTACAGTTTATCTTCTTAAGATATAATAGCTTATGTTGTCTCAATTTCATCTTAGAATAATTAAAATTAGCAGGGTAACTATGAGATACTGACATAAATCAATATATGCAATTATTTTTATTCCTTTTCTAGCCTACAATGCCAATAATAATCCTTTAGTTGAACTATAAAATTGCAAATACATTTTAAATTCTATCACATTGAGATGAAGATTTAAAAAGCAAAGTCCAAAATGACTCCTGAAAAGTATTGCAAGTAGGAAACTGGACAAATTTTGCTTGATATATAGTAACTTATTATGAAAAAAGGAATATTGTACAATTAGCTCCTCTGCTTCCAAAATTAGGTGTATCAGTCCAATACAGTTGTCTGTGTGCCAAAGGCACTATCACTTCTCCAATTATTCTTGTTTGCTTTAGTATAGAATTTTATATGACTAGTAGTGCCTGTTCCAAACAAAACCTATTTTATATACGTAAAAAATAAAATCTCCATAATTCCACTATCTCCCCCCAAATGTTAATATTTTATCAAAACCTTTGTATATGTGAATGCAAGTTCCCCCTTCATATTAAATCTTGTGTTCTACTTTATTCACTATTTCATCAGCAGTTTCCAATGTTATTACCAACGTTTCCAAATCACAGTTTATGGTATATATCACAATGTAATTATTTCCCTATTATTGCCAAATAGATTATTTTTACTATCAAACTACTATGAATGACATTTTATTAAAAGTGTGTGCCTCTTTAATTATATGGCATCAACTTCTAGAAGGGGCACTACCGAAACAAAGGGAACATTTCCAAAGCTTTTGCTACAGTGGATATATACTGTTTTCACCGGTCCAGTATTCATTTTCCCTTCTGCTGATAACAGTCCCTCTGATTTTCCTTTGACTATGATCTTGGTAGGAGTGGAGATAAAGGTACCCCAGCAATCCACTGACTGAAAGCAGAAACATGAAGCTGTCTAGGTCAGTCATACTTCTCATTCTAGAAATTTGGGTCTGGAACAAATTGATGCATGGACAGAAAAGGACCAATGCTGATTCATCCCAGTGATAGTTCCTGGCAACGACTTCATCAGTTCCTCCCATGATCTCTGTAGCTATCCTGTTTCCTTTTCTTTTGATTCTGTAAGCTGTAAATGCCTTCCTTTTGTTGTGGGTCTTATTTCTTAAGTTAGTGATAATTAATTTCTGTAGTGTGCAACAGAAGAATTCTGTTAACACCAATGAATAGCCATACCAGAAGCTGAGAAGAATCTGCAGTCCATGTCATCTTCATTCTCTCCATCAGTTATGTAAGTGAATCAACTTTTACTTATAATCTTTAATAATAGTTAATTTAAAAATCTTCCTTTACTCTTTATCATTAATTTAAAATTTTAGATGCTATTGGACTTACATAGTTCTAGTTATTGTAGATCATCATTTGTCTTTTTTCTGTTGGTATACTTATAATATTCTAGTAGCTAAATAATGTGTATGGCATCTCAATAATGTTCAAGGAACTAGGAATAAAATGATAAATATTGGTTTCTCTCTTCAAGAAGCTTCAGTCCAGTGAAAGGATGAAAACATATCACAGTATCTTGAGATAAGTCCTTTAACAGGAGGAAACACTGAAAGGTTTCTGTAAGGGTGAGTAATAAACTAACTTTGAATTTCTGTTTAAATTATTTCCATAATTTACTTTTGGAATGTTTTACTTTAGATTGTTAGTTTTTATGTAACATTTTTATATTTGTTCCAATATGTTTGTGTTTATACAGTCTCTGTTTACACCTAACCTGATTTAGAGTTTCTTATGTCAATTCTTTGCTGCATCTGACATTTATTTGGGAAAGCAACATGAGATACAGCATGCACATTTTTCACAAATAACTACTGAATTTTCCCAGAACCATGTATCATTTTTAAATAATTCCCCCTCAGATTTGTGATCATTGTATAATAAGCTCTATTTTCAAATATGTTAGATTATACATCTTAGTTTTTTTTACTTTTTTCTGCATTTGTCTACATGCTAACATACTCTATTAATTAACACCATTTGTAATAATTTTAAACAGTTGACAATGCAACACCCTCTCAATATTTTCTTTATTTAAACAAATTTTGACAATGCAATACCCTCTCAATATTTTCTTTATTTAAACAAATTTTGCCCATAACCCATTAGCTATTCCATATGAACTTCAGAATCTCTAAATTTTATAACAGTCTCTTTGGAATTTAACTTAGATTATCTATACATATGTATGCCTATACATGTGTATGTGTGTATATACATATACATACACATTTAGTGTTTCTGTTTTGGAAATTTCTCTACCTTTTCATATGTATTGCAAATATCTTTTAGTAAAGGTCTGAGTAATCTCCTCCGACTCTTGGTTTACTATGACAAAAAGTAAGAAGAAAATTTCAGGCATCATTAAAATAATCTAACATTTAAAATATAAAGTTGAAATATATAATGTACTTATATATGTATGTGTATTTTAATATTATATATATGTATATACATATCTATCAACAATTAGAGAAAGAGAACCACACATACACAGAGAATAAACCAACAAAAAGGGGAAAAAATGACTATTTTTAGCTGCTGCCTTCAAGATATTTCAGGATCAGCCTGATTAGGCAGTGGCGCAGTGGATGGAGCATCAGGCTGGGTGGAGGACCCAGGTTCAAGACCCTGAGGTCATTGGCTAGAGTGCGGGCTTATCTGGTTTGAGCAAGGCTCACCAGCTTGAGCCCAAAGTCGGTGGCTCAAGCAAGGGGTCACTCAGTCTGCTGTAGTCCCCTCCCCCCAGTCAAGGCACGTATGAGAAAGCAATAAATGAACAACTAAGGTGCCACAACAAAGAATTGATGCTTCTCATCTCTCTCCCTTCCTGTCTGTCCCTCTCTCTGACTCGCTCTGTCAAAAAGAAAAAAAAAAAGATATTTCAGGATCAGCCTATTTTGTATTTTAGTAAGCAAGATTAGAAACTGAAGATTATCTTTTACCCCTTTGAATAAAGGAAACTAGGCCAAAATTATCACTAAAAAAACAGTATCATTGCATCTAGTATATGTTGGTTGTTGCTTATTATAAATATAACACCTCTACTGTGTGAAATTACAATAGAGAGCTGTGTTCACTCAGAGAAGTTAGCATGTATTATTACTTATACTCAAATCATCCAACTCCTCAAAAATTGGAATTCAAGAAACCTGAGAAGCTATCATCATTCTATAGACATATGGTGGGACCTCACCAGCACTCTGACTGGCACAGACAGATGCACAATGAACAAATCTATTAGTTCACACGGCCTATTCAAGAAGCCAGAGTAAGTCTGTGCACACTTATTACAATTCTTCTTGTCTAGCAGCATTTAAATTTACAACTAATTGTATACGACCAACCTCTACCTCTGGCAATTCTTTGATCTCTAGGGTCATGGAAAAATCACCCACAAATTTTGTTGTTCAGTGAGGAATTAATTCAGCTCTGATGTTATCTATATATGTTATGAAAAACTGCATAGTCAAAAACCAAAAAATATGCTAATTGCAATAACTCATAACCAAGTGCTGCTTATCAGTTATAAATAATCACTTTGATTGCAAATTTACACTTTAGGACAATGAAGTGTCCCTTCAAACCACTGTGGGGTTGTTTTCTGATGGAATTGAGCAAAAGTTATTTTGTTTTGTTTTGTTTCCTTGAGCAATAAGAGAAAGGTTGTAGTTCTTTAAAATCCTCTCTCTCTATCCATGCAGTTTCCCTCTCTCTTCCTATTTTTTGTTTTGTTTTGGTTTTGGTTTTGCTCTAGGCTAACTTACAGCTACAGCTCTTAAGTTTTTTTAAAATAATTCTTTCTTACTTTGGAACATTTGAGAATGTAAAAAAGCTTACAAAGAATATGGGTATTACCTGGAGTTCTTGAAACTCATCTATTAATCACTTTAGAGCCCATATATCTCTAGAAATAAGAAATCATGTTTTAGAGATACTACCAATATTTTAAAAAATTCTATACACGTTGTGACTGAATTCAATACAAATATTTTAAATTAAAATTACCTCTAGCCTTATAAATCTTAGATGTCATCTCTAAATGTAGTCAAATTTATTATTTTCTTGATTTCAACATATTAATACAATACAGTATTATGTCAGATATTATAATAGGTTCATGTAAAAATTGGTAGATACAGTCATTTCTTCTTACATTATTACTTTATAAAATGCATAGCTGTTTCAGGGGCAACTGGCTTGGAATTAACTTACACACTAGTAGATAGCAAACAAAGTTTCTAGACCTGGTTCTTCTGTCCCCTGACTTTGGATGATTAATATCAACTGCCTTAACTAAAATTCTTCTTTATACAAAGAGGAGGTTAGATAAATGACTCGGGTTCTTCCCAGCTCCAAAAATCTGATTCGATTTTGCTCTCATTTAAGAGTTTCATAATCAGCCAGAATTATTGACTATGTTTGCTAGATATGGCAACAATTGGTTTATTTGCTTTTTAAAAACACTGTTCTAAAGTTTAGCATTTGCAGAAGAGAAGAGGAAATTTAGGCAGAAAACGGTTAAGGCATAAGTGGGTGGTATAGGCATTCTTGAATCTGGATAAGTAAATACTAAGATGGCACTGTCAGAAGACTTTCCCATCTACTAAAATTGAGTTGTAATGCAGAAATCATAAAAATTTATCTGAAATAATTGAAATTCATTCAGAAATAACTATAAACAATGTGATCCCTGCACTAATGTCTTCTCATAAGACAATTTATAAATAAGTTGCCATTAATTCATTATGTGGCATAGCTTCTTGGGGAGTGGAATTTCAGCTTCCCTCAAATCTGAATATATACTTCACAGACCAATTTCTGAAAGTCAAGCTAAGTTCCGCACATGGGGGTAAAAAAATAGCAATTCTTTTGAGATATACACTAAAGACTCTAAAGAAAAAAATGAAATGAAAAGCATAGAAAATGAAACTAGAATCATAATTGCACACTGGTTTATGCATAAGATCATAAAGAGCCTGCAAACGTATCACAAGACTTGATCCACCATTGGACGGACTAGATAACCAAGTTGCTTTCTAATTAAAGGCAAATTTATTTTAAAATTGTGGGACCATTTTGGCATTTTTGATTAGAAGATTGTATCATGAAAATTTTGGGGAAACTTTGACCTCAGACTCTGGAATTTTCACTCAGCTTTCACAGAGGATATGTCACTCTGACCGTGGGAAAAGAAGAATGTTTCTCACCGGAGGTACATGTTTAGACCTTTCCCTACTACTTGCAATTCACTCCTCCCCTTTAAATGAAGTTACGTAGATTGAACCTTAGATAGACGTAAATGCCTTTTAAAATGCTGTTAAATTGAAACAAATATATTGATGCATAAATGTTTTCCACTTTGATTTCTCCGAGAAATATCACAATTTGATTTTAAAGATTGTTTAAAAGGTGATATCTTGTCATTTCATTGCATAATCATCTTTGAATCCCTCTCTGGCCTTTAGCCCTCATCATAGGCAATGTTGTTGTTCTGATCTGTAACTTTAGGACTAACATATATTAGACTATTACCATGATTACTTTCCATTCTTAGATTAGTATATTTGTGTGAGCATGGGTGGGTGTGTAATAATTACAGAGAAAATAATATGTACAGTGACCATGAGGTGGGGGAATTGGAAAAAATAGGTTAGTAGGAGATATTCTCTAAGTTCTTTACTTGTTATGCTTTTTGTTCATTATATTTTACCCCAATAAAATATAAGCTTCAATGAGGGCAGTGGTCTTTGTCTGATTGACTCCCTGATATGGATATAGTCAATGCATCTAAAATAGCCACTTGCACATAGTAGTAACACAGTGGAATTTATTCAATTTTACTTGAATAAATCATAATTATTTAGTAGTAGATTACTTAAGAAGATGAAAACTTTGCCTTATAAAGTACATTCTTCAATCAGAATGGTTTGAAAAATCTGTTTCAAATGCAGGGTGATTTTATATTTCTTCTGAACGCCTTTCGTGTGTGTGTGTGTGTGTGTGTGTGTGTGTGTGTGTGTGTGTTGAGAGAGAGAAATGAGGGGAGGAAGAGAAAAAGGGGGGAGAGAGAAGGAAAGGGGGCAGGAAGAAAGGGAAAGAGAGAGGAAATATGAATAAATTTCAGACTTATTAAACTGGTTGAAGTTTTTAATTCTCCTAAATATGTTAGTTTTCAAATACACACACAAAAAAATCATCAGTAATTAAAGGAAAACAAATTACTATTAAGTAAGATGAAATAAACCTATCTTACCTAACAATGTAGAAAGTTTGACCATCACTACCTGAAAAATAAATGTTTTATTTAATAAGATCAAGGTATTTATTGCATTGCTATTCACAGTAAATGTGATATTTTTACAAAAGTTATTCAATATTAAATTAAAATCTGGTATAAGTCAAAAAGTGAATTTAGTGGCCCAGGGTCTTGACAAGTTGACATTTACTTGAGTTACTAAAATCCATCTAGAAAATATGGCAGTCTGAGCTTATGGGCTACCCTGAAGCAAAACAAGTCAAAACAGAAGTGAATTTGCAGAACTGGCAGAACTTGAATTGCTTTCATAAACCAAGTGGCTAGCCCTATTCCTCCCCTAAGCCTGTGCCTAGCTCATGTACACACATACACACTCTGCATCTTTTTTCTGCTTTCAAACCTACTACTGCTTTCAAACTTACTATTCTATCCTAGTATTTATGCTCATTGACACATTTCTCTGCGCTTGTTTACATTTTGTCCTGGTGGTTTTAAACATGTATTTAATAATCTGAGAAAATATTTTCCCAAAGTAAAAGTCCCCTCTCCAAAAGAGACTTAAAAGAAAGAAAAGAAAAAAAAAAGCCAACCATCTATAAATGAGTAAAAAGGCTCTGTTTCTGTTTAAAGACTTGTGGCTTACCTCAATACAGAATGCAGTGGATTTACAAGATGTTACTTGATAGCATTATGAAAAAAAACCCACATTCTTAGCCAAGTGGTTAAAATTTTCCTTAGAAGTTCCACTTTTATTATTGACTGTTACTGGTAACTTGGTTTTAATTTAAGCTTATTTTAAAAATTATTAGTTAATAATGCATAACACACTTTAATCGCGTATCAACCCATTAGGGAAAGCAGTTTTCTACCATCTCATAGCACTGAATAAATGGAACACAAAACTAAAGTCAACTGCTTAATGTACTTAATAATCTTAATAAAGTCCTAAAAATTACAATAACTAAACTATTGAAACATTAAAATAATCACCTGGCAGCAGATTTATTTTGAATGGGAATGTTCCAAAAACCACTACAAGCTATATTTTAATTATATCATAAAACTAGACTTTTAAACCAGATGCGATGATCGCTAAATATATATATATATATATATATATATATATATATATATATATATATATATATATATATGTTATCAATTTTCTACTAACCCAAATACAATGTACGTACAAGTGTTCAACTAAAATAGTGCTGAAAATTCCACTTACAGTTCATGAAGTACTGTAAGTGATTAAATAAAATGTGCAACTATCTACAGACACAAAACTCACATCACTGCTAGTTTACCAATAAGTTATTGATCCGCTTCTGAAAATTTACATTATTAAACCAGGAGAAAATGGAAATTTTACAATCTAAAAAACAAAACATAACACAAAACTGGCTGAAAATGCTGATGTTTTGGACAGCTCCCTTTCGATTTCCCCTACAGTTATTTCTATTATGTGTCTTACTTTCATTTTTTTGGCTTTACCAAATCAGAAATGAGCTAACCAGAGTGTTGTCTGTGGTTTGGGTTTGGGTTTGAATTTCCTTGTATTGTGTTTTGGGGCAACACTTAATCTCCTCCTGTGAGAGAGATTAAGGAGCTACATAGCAAGAAAGTGGTCCCTGTACTGAGACCATTTTTATTTTCCCAAAGATTCTAGCTGGCAAGCAGGGAGCTGCCCTCCCCACTCCATGCCCCACTGCAGCCCCAACGCCTCTGTCAAGGACCACAGCCTCTCTCCATCGGAGCCAGGGTGGGGGCAGTTCTTTAATGCCTAGGTAGTTTAAGAACTTTCCCAAACACAGACTCCTAAGTAGACAATGGCCACAAATAAAACAATCGCCAAGAGTAAGTTTGTGGGTCCTGAAAAGGAATCGAGAACACTGCACTGAAGTATGGATATTGGGGCATAGCCCGGCCGCACCATCCATTTGTAGCAGCGCATAAAAATCCGCCTTTTGCGGAAAGGTTTGCAGCACGGTGGAACTCCCCATGGCTTACAAAATGAAATAATTTAATATAAAATAAAAACAGTGTAAGCACAGGAGGAAGATGGTACGAAAACCTGGTTACTCCTGGTGGTAACGTGCTCTAGGTCAGGTTGTCCAGACCCCCTCCGGCCGGAACTTTTCTCGGAGGGCGGAGACGCGGGGTATCCCGCGGCACGGCAGGCCAGATCCCAACCACCGGGAAGTGATTCCACCTGGACGCGCACACGAGCCCCGCCCTGCTTCGCAGAAACCGGTACCCCATTCCCGAATGGGTCAGGAGTAGCATCAGACACCCCTCAAAGCGGTACTCTCTCCATCTCTTAATTCGCTCTCCCGAAAAGTGTAGTGAGCTTTCTAAAAGGGACGTCGACACACAAAAAGTCGTCACTCCCCAAGCTTAGTTCCACTCCCTTCTTGCTTTTTTCCAGCGAAGCGGTCCAAGCGGTACTTTCCCTTCCCTTGTACTCCCAGCCAAAGTCCCCAGCGCAAAGTGGGACTTTGGGGAGCCTCGGTGAACGCGCCTGACGCCTGGCGCGCTGGATCCACAGCTCCTTGTTTTCATTAAGGCAATAAAGTTCAATTTGCCCAGCTCGTTAAGAGCCACCGCGGACTTCCCCGTGCGTTGCGTGCGCTCTCCCTCCCCCTGAGCCAAGAGCATGTTATTCACTCCATCCCAGCCCGGATCCCTGAAGGACGTCGGTTCAGGCGAAAGGGAACCCACCGCGCTCCCTGCAAAGTGCCCCAAACCACGCGCCCACACACGCATGTACACCCACAATGCCAACCCCACGCTACCAAAGTCTGTCAGTGATTAGGAAAGAACGCACGAACACGAGTGGCACCGGCGCGGACAGCAGTCTAGCCGTGCGTCCGGACTCGCTGTCCGGGTCCCAAATACTGTACCTTTGTCAGGATGCTCCGGGCACAACGAGCCTCCTAACCCGCAAAGGTAAAACCGGTGGTCCCAGGGGCTGCACGGGCGCTGCCGGGCCGGACCTAACCCGCGGGGCGCGTGGTCTCCCGCCGCTCGGCTGGCCCGCGGGCCACAGGGACGCTGCAGCTGGGGTCCCGGAGATGCTGCTGCTCCGTTACCGCTGCCTGGATGCCCGGAGCCAGCATCACTTCTCTGCCGCCTCTGCCTCCTCGTGCTCTGTTCTCTTGGCCGCCCCTCCCCGGCAGCAGCCTGCAAGACCGGCAGCGCGGGCGGCGCGGCGGGGTGGGCAGCAGCGGTGACGGCGCCCGCGCGAGCTCGCCCAGCCCCACCAGCCGGAGCAGCCGCGGCCGCAGCCAGAGCACTAAGCCCTGCTGCGCTTCCCCGGCAAAGGCTCTGGCCTCGGCGACTGACAACGCCCGGCAGCCAATCGCTGCCTCGCCCCGCGCGGCGGGGGGGGAGACCAATCAGAGCGGAAGGCCCAAGGTTTTCCTCCGCCTTTGCTCAGCAGGCTTGTTTCCGGGAGAGGTGGCGGTGCTGCTAGGGTTTGGTTTGGGGGAGGCGCGGGAGGAGCGTGGGGTGGGAGACCGTTGGTTCCGGAGCTTTAGGTGCTGCGCGACAGCCCAGCGGCCCACAGAGTGGGCCTCGGGCGTTTTCAAACTGCCAGGAGCCCGCGGCTTGGCCAGAGAGGGCGCCGTGCGGTGACGGTCCCCAGAGGCTTGGCCCGGCGGTTCAGCGTTGGCATCCCTGCGTAGCGGTCGTGGGACCCGGGCACAAACGACGTTGCTGGAGAGCGAATCCCTAGAGGTGGTCGCCGCCTTGAAGAAATCACGCGAACAGTCTACAGCGCCCCCGTCCTTCTCCCTTTGGCAGCTGAAAAGAGTGGTACTTCGGTTTCTCCAAACCACTCCTGATAGTAATCAGCTCAGAAGTGTGCCCGAGCTATGGAAGAGGGACAGGGGGACGTGTTTTCAAAGTTGTAGGTTGGGTTGAGTGGACCTTCCCTACCTTTCCTCTAAATAAACTCCTCCATCTTCACACACACCCCAACAACAACAACAACAAAAAACACTTCAAGAAACAATGCAGAAAGAAAGCTACTTGGTTTACTTTTTATTTTCCTTTGAAGAATCATTGCTGTATGATATAATAGGTTATTTTACTTGTTTGTTTGGTGTTTATGTGTTTGTGATTGACTCAAACACCAAAAAAGTGGTGTTATTTAGCAAGAAAAGAGAAAGAAACCGACAGTGACAAGCTTTTTTCCTGCCACCATTCTCTTCCTAACACTGTAATGATCTTTTCATGGGAAGCACTTTAAGTCCCTTAAGTGCAAATAAGTCTGAATGGTCCAGAGTTCTAAGTCTATAATTCACGTTGCAGTTAAAAAGTAAACTAACTTTAATAGATGTGGGTATTTACCCAATTGACCTTCTCTTTCTGATGCGGATAGTCATACTTACCTTACAAGGTTATTATTGGAAGGGTCAAAAATCAAGTGTTTAAGTCAGCTATGTAGTTGTTTGACAGGATTCAGTATGTGTTAGCTCTGCTGCTCCTGTTTCTATTTTTAGAAGTTAAAATTTTATATTTTATCTTCTAAAATATGAGATCCTTTTATTTTTGAAATAAGTGCTCGTATCTTCATTTATCTTCCTTTGAAGATAACACTATGTATCCTGTGATGCCCTCAAATAAATCCTGCCTAAATTTTATGAGCACTAGAAGGAAAATTCAATTGCAAAACAGACTATTAAAATGTATGAATATCACCACCATTCCTCCCAAATTTCAAGTGTTCTTCTCCCCTTTAGTCATTTGATCAATCTATTTTGGGTGCTAGACCAACTCTTCTTAAGGAACTAACGGTGCTAAAAAGAAATAATATTAAGATTATTTGTAGACTAAATTTAGAGATATGTACCATACCACTTAAAATTTTTAATATAGAAAATATTTTTGTAGTTATTGTTTGTTGCGTTTTTTAAAAATTATTGTTTATTATTTATTTTTTATTATGTAATATAGTCAACATTCTCATTAACTACATAAAATGATCAATGGAGGAATTAAGTTAAATATGGGAGAAAAAGAAAATGAAGTTTTATTCAAACTTCATTGGGTAAAAGGGAGTTGATATTTTCATAAAGTAGAAATATTAGAACTTAAATCCTTAAACTGGAAAATTTAAATGCAATGACAATTTAGAAATATCTTTGATTAAAGATAAGTTTGGAATAATCTTCAATCAAAAGATGAATCTTGACTAAAGAAAGCATGTAAAATGTGAAAATGTTATCAAACTTTAGAATGTTATGAGCTATTTAAAAACTTTAAAGATATGCATACAAACATATCCACATAATGTTTCTAATCACTCCTACTTGGCCTGCCAAAAATACTATTTTTCAGTATTTTTGCATGTTATTTGGCATTTTTCAACAGTTAATCCTAAAAATGTATGAATCCTCTATACCATATTCCTTAGCTATTAAGCTAATCTAATGACTATCCTACAGAAGCAAAAAAAAAATCAACAGCATGCATCCAGGTATAACAGCAAAGCCTCATATCACTGGTTGTATGCATAAGCATTTCTAAAAAAAATAAGCCTACACAATAAACAATCTACTAATAGAGAAAACCATGAAATATTTAAAATCAATAAAGATGGAAAATCAAGAAAAAATTTTAAAATAACTGATAAGAGGGCCCTGACACTCAATAGCTGAGTTGGTTAGAGTGTCATCTCAATGTGAGGGGTTGCAGGTTCAATTCCCCAGTCAGGGCACCAGTGATAGTATGAATAACTGGAGCACTAGATCTCTCTCTCTCTCTCTTTTTCTCTGTTTCTTTCAGTCTGCCTAAAAATCAATAAAAAAATGTAACTGAAAAGATTATATGGTGATTTTAGATTTTTTGTAGGGCTATAAATTTCATGGGATGTATTAGGCAGAAAGCACAGTATTATTTATTTTTGTGTTTATTTAATGAGGTAATTATATTTAATTAAATAATTGATGTGGTTTTTTTTTTTTAACCTATTTAGATATGTCTGTTTTTTCTCAACATAAGAGGGAACTCACTCAACTTGTTACTAAAGGAAGAAATTTGATCAGGCACTATTAAAATCAATAACCTGTTGCCTAATCTTGAACATTCCTAAAATAATTTCATATTAATTTATGCAAAAATATATTTATTTAGACCAGAAATTGAATATTTATTTGAATTTAGTTCTGACAAAAAAATATATTTAACAATGAAAAAAAGCTGAATTAAAAGAAAAGAAATCCTAGAAATGCGCCCCCATGTTCGTGGCAGCATTGTTCACAATAGCGAAGATCTGGAACCAGCCCAAGTGTCCGTCAGAAGACGAGTGGATTAAAAAGCTTTGGTACATATATACTATGGAATACTACTCAGCCATAAGAAATGATGACATCGGATCATTTATAACAAAATGGATGTACCTTGATAACATTATACGGAGTGAAATAAGTAAATCAGAAAAAAAGAAAAACTGAGAACAGCATGATTTCATACATAGGTGGGACATAAAAGTGAGAATATGAGACATGGACAAGAGAGTGGTGGTTATGGGATGGGGGGAGGGAGGGAAGGGTGGGATAGGGAGGAGGGGAGGGACACAGGGAAAACCAGATAGAAGGTGACAGAGGACAATTTGACTTTTGGTGACGGGTATGCAACACAATTGAATGATAAGATAACCTGGAGATGTTTTCATTGTACATATGTACCCTGATTTATTGGTGATTGATGTCACCCCATTAGAATTAATAATATATATATATATATATATATTAAAAAAAAAAGGAAAGAAATCCATCTAGTTTCAGCTCTGGTTATGACTAGGGGAATAATAAGAGGTCAGTTAAACCTATTTCTGCCTTTCTAAGATGTGAGGATTAACTAATAATTGGAACTGCAAGCTACAAATGGGCTTTTTGCAGAATAGCCCTTCCAAACAGGTAGAACACTGAAGTTTAATGAATGATAATATTACTCTTTCACTCTAATGTAAAATAGTTTAATTCTCACAATAGGTCTGTTATATATGGATACATAATACCTATTTCTACAGATAAACATATTAAATTCTAAAGAAGTTTTATTGTTTTTACTCATTTAAGAGTAAATTGACCATTAGATACACTATTTGTTGGTGTTGTCCAGCAAGAATGTTTTCCCTATGGTTTCATTACTATGCCATTTTTAATATGGTTGAAGTGTGCAAGTTTAAGGCTGGTTTCATAATTTAAAGAATAACACATCTTTGGATGTCAATTGCACCTTGAATAGAGCTATTTCCCCAAATAAAATAAGTAGAACTTCAAATACATAAAACCTCTGTTCTCATATTTAAAACTTAAAAACATCTATAATAATGGATATTATTCATGCTCATGTTAAAAGATTACTATATAAGTCTTTTATATTAAAAAATTGAAGCAAAATTTAGACAAGAGAACAATGGAAACCACCCTGGTGACATTAGATTCTATTCAGTTCATCATACCTAGGGTTTTCTGAAATTATACATCAGTAGCAATGTTCTCCCCCACACAATCAAGAGTAAACTGACGACATTTGATAGGAAACAGGACTCCAAATCAAACAATGTTTAGGCACTAGCCCAATACTTTCCATACCACATCATAATTTTCTCTTGAGATTTAAGAATTAATAATAGAAAGAGAATCACTGAAATTAAGAGAATGTAAGATATCCAAGGACAAGCTGTAGACAGAGCAACAAACCTAAGAGATCACATATAATTAAGAGAAAGTAAAAATGGGGTGGGGGTTGAGGAAGGGGAGCAAAATTCAATCTGAAATCTAGGATGATAATAAAAAGTAATGTGATACTGTGGAATCCAAGGAAAAATAAGGTTTTTAAAGAACTTGAAAGTGAATTATACCAACGCTTGAGTACGTATTGACAAGAGATCATGGATTAAATGAGATCTCTGGTTTCTTTTGAAAGGACAGTTATGGTAGGGCAGCTGGACTGAAAATCATTTGATCCACACAGAATGGAGAAAGGGTAGTACAAGTGGGTATATTTCTATTATGGCAGAAAAGAGTTATGTTAAGATAAATTCAACATTTTGAAATAAAAGGCAAAGTCATGATTTATGCAGAGAGCTATATTAAAAAATTTAATCAACACAGTCTTAAATTATTGACAGAATTGTTATGAAAACAAAATTATTTGCAAAGATACACAATCCTTCCATCAGTCTGTATGTTGTAGAAATCAAACCATTACCAGAATTGAAGAAAAAATATTTCTTAATCTACCTAATAGATTCCATCTGCAATTTTTTTTTAAATTTCTTTATATTTATTCATTTTTTAGAGAGGAGACAGTGTGTGAGAGAAAGAGAGAGAGAGAGAGAGAGAGAGAGAGAGAGAGAGAGAGAATGGGGGAGGAGCTGGAAGCATCAACTCCTATATGTGCCTTGACCAGACCAGTGCAGGGTTTTGAACTGGCGCCCTCAGTATTCCCAGGTCAACGCTTTATCCACTGCGCCACCACAGGTCAGGCTCCATCTGCAATTTTTATAACTTAGAATTAGGTTCTTTGCTTGAATAAAAAAATTCAACCTTCTTTAATAATGAAGTTTATTCCTTAGTCTTAAAACTGAAGAGCAGCTGTATCTTCCATTGGTTCAATATCCGGTAGAAAAGTGGAAAGGAGACATAGGCATGTGTGTGTGTCTCCTTTGGGGTGGGGAGTTAGGTCGGTGAATGAGGACCAGTGGAAGATGGGAAGAGGAAGGAGAGAGGAAGCAATGTTTTCAAGTTATCTTTGTAGCAGTTCTCCATGGCTTCATTAATTAATCCTTATTTCTGAAACCACTTAAAGCAGAAGACACTAAAAAAGTTCATTTAAAAAATAATGACGTCTATATTACCACAACAAAATGCTATTTATGTGCCTAGCATAGTGCTAGAAAATCAATAAATATTTGATTAAAAAAAGTAAATGTATAAACGTTGCATGGAGTTGGTTTTTTGTTTTTGTGGGAAGAAAAAGGTGATAGGTGATTGCTGCTGAAAGTTGAAGTCAACTGATAACTTTTAGCATGCTTTTTGTAATTATAACTATTGAAAATTTACATAAATTAAATTTTAACATGTAATTTTATTTTCCAGGGTTTCTCAGGATGGCTGGTCAGCTTATACCATCAAATGCCTTCTGTCCTTAAACTAAATCTAAATTTTCTTAGCATCCCAGCCCCTTTCCCAGTCAGGCTTTTAACTAATTCTCCAGGTGATTTAAGGAGATTAGGATGTGTACCTGGAGAATGCTCCTAGGTACCTGCTTGGGAGAAAGTGCTAATAAAAGGTCAAAACTGAGTTCCTAGGGACTGGGGCCGCTGAAGCTACTAGCATGAATCATCATTAGCTTTTACTGATGCCAAGTCATGCAAGTCTGTAAAGTTCATACAGAAAGAGAAATTTGAATCAATAGGACTTGATGCTACCATGCAGCTTCATAATTACTTTCTAAAAATTAAGTGTGTAAAGCTCTTTTGTTCCTTAAAAAATATTCTCTATTTTGAAAGCCTGCTTTAATCTTTGTACCTATAGTGTTTTCCTTTAACAATCTTTTGCTTTTGTTGTTGTCATGTTACTTTGGAGGCTGGCCACATGCATAGTTTATATAAATACTGTTGGTTTCCATTTAACAGTGGCCTGATATTTCATAACAGAATTAATATTTTAAATCCACTTCTCTGAATGTCTATAACACCCAGTCATAAGCATATTGCAGTACTTTGCTTGTAATCTACTGGTATACTGGCTGTTGACTAGGCAATGCCACGGGCAGGAAGGCTATGTTTAATTGGTAAATGAAACTTGCAAGCCATTGCTGTTTCTGTTTTATTGAATGTGAACTACACAGAGATCCAATGAGCACCATGGAACACTACATTCAGGGGAAAGTATATAGTGGACTTGCACATTTCTGTGTTGAAGGCCTTAAATAAAATATTTTATACCCTTGCTATGTCAGGAACTGTTGACGTTTTAAAATAAACCAGGGGGTCAATAGCATGTACTTATGAACTGGATTCCATAGAATATAAGTTACTTTGCACACAGTGTCAGCCATGCCCATTTGCCTTCAGCTGCTAGCAGAAAGGACTTTTAGGTATGATTATAAAGAGAAAGTGAAAGTGCAATTCTTAAACAGTGATAGAAAAACTTAATTTTCTTATTAGCATTCATTTAATCATACAGTGAAAATCTGGTTTTCCATTTTCAGAATTTTCTTAAAATCTACCTTATGTAAAGTAAAATATTATAAATCTTATAGTTCAGATCACTATGTTCCAGGCTTGCAATCCTTTCTGAAAAATACTTACAACTCTGATCCTCCATAGATGATTTTTCTCTCCAAAAAGATGTGAATTCTTAAGTTTATGTGAATGTCTGCAAATGAAAAATTTATTATGTCATTTAATCTTAAAGACTTGTAATAATAATGGCGTCTTTTTTGTATCCTCTCAGTGTTTTGAGATTTTATGTGTATACAATGCATTCAGTATTTTTTTTAAATTATATTCACAAGCTACACCTATGTAGTACTTGACTTGAGTATTTTATTTTTAAAAAGCAATTCTGATTCTCAAGCACTTTTCAATTGAGACATTAATTATAAATATTTATAGCAAGGACATTGCAAAATGTGGCTTCATAGGGTAAGATAAGTCAGATTCTCAACATGACACATTTATAACATCTCTATTAGGCTTAAGTGTTCTAGAAATGTTATATTAAAATTAAAGTCAATATGTATAAGAAAGATGCGTGACAACATGTCTTAAATGCCTCTTCGCGGTCAGCTCTCAAAAAGCCATGGTCCTGTGGTTTTTATGTCTTTAGTGCAGATCTCGCTGAATAAATCCAGTGCTATGCCACAGGTCATCTAGCCCTTCTAACAGCACCCCGGGTTACATCATACCCTAGTCAGGTATAACAAATCTGTAACAGGACAACACATTTGCTGTTAGATAAAGTCTCAAGAAGTTGTAGCAACTTGGAAATCTCTGAACATAACATTTAAGTCAGGTACTTTAATGTAACTAATTAGGGAGCCTTTTATCTTTGAAGGGGTTGTTATTTCTGAGAATTGAACAGGGGACCCTGGAATCTAAAAGCAACAGATCGAATCTGAGCTGGAAGATAATTTCCAACAGCTGGTCTTGGCACTAGAACATAGATTCTCTTTGTTAGGCTTTAGCCTCTAGGGGCAAGAACATGACAGTTTTCTGAAGAGTAATAGGATAATTGCATGAAGCACCATTTCAGATCAGCCAAAAGAAGAAAATAAAAGATAAAATATAAAAAAGTACAAGTATCATTTTTGCTTGACTTTTAATCAAATTAATAAAAATTAACCATTGAGTCATTAATGTATTATATCTTCTGATTTCTTTAATAGTACAATTCATCAAAACTTTAATAGGCTTCTGTTCTATTTGTTTCCAGACAGTCCTGTACATTACTGTTCATACTTGATATTCTTTTTTAGACACAATTCTCAAGCCTAATTTATTTATTTTTATTCTTGCCCTTCTTTCCTTTACTCTTCAACCCAATGAAAGCTTTTTTGAAATCAACAGAAATGGGTGGGGTGAATACACTTGAAAACAACTTAACAGATCTAATCCAGTAGCTCAATGTATTTTTTTAATTATATTCTCCACTATGTGAAGGCCATTGCCAGTCAAATTTGCCAACACTTTAACACCCCATTTATTTTTGTTTTGTTTTTCACCACTCCTTTTTCTCTCTGCTGACAAAGTGATCAATTCTTGACTGATCTCATCTTTGTTTTTAAAATACCTTGCTATTTTACTTATTTCACTCCGTATAATGTTATCAAGGTCTATCTATTTTGTTGTAAATGATCCAATGTCAACATTTCTTATGGATGAGTAGTATTCCATAGTATATATGTACCAAAGTTTTTTAATCCACTCGTCCTCTGATGGACACTTGGGCTGTTTCCAGATCTTCGCTATTGTGAACAATGCTGCCACAAACATGTGGGCGCATTTCTTCTTTTTGAACAGTGCTATGGTGTTCTTAGGGTATATTCCTAAAAGTGGGATAGCTGGGTCAAAAGGCAGTTCGATTTTTAATTTTTTGAGGAATCTCCATACTGTTTTCCACAGTGGCTGCACCAGTCTTCATTTCCACCAGCAGTGCAAAAGGGTTCCCTTTTCTCCACATCTTTGCCAGCACCTATGTGTTGTTTTGTTAATGAGCGCCATTCTGCCTGGTGTGAGGTAATATCTCATCATGGTTTTGATTTGCATTTCTCTAATGATTAGTGATGTTGAACATTTTTTCATATGCCTATTGACCATCTGTATGTCCTCTTTGGAGAAGAAGTGTCTATTCATTTCTTTTGCCCATTTTTTGATTGGATTGTTTATCTTCCTGATGTTGAGATTTACAAGTTCTTTATAAATTTTGGTTATTAACCCCTTATCAGACGTGCTGTTGAATATGTTTTGCCATTGTGTGGTTTGTCTTTTTATTCTGCTCTTATTGTGTTTAGCTGTGCAAAAACTTTCTAGTTTGATATAGTCCCATTTGTTTATCCTGCCTTTTATTTCATTTGCCTGTGAAGATAAATCAGCAAATATATTGCTGCAACAGATGTCGGAGAGCTTACTGCCTATGTTTACGAGGTGGGGGGAGGGAGGAGAAAGAAGAAGAGGGTGGAGGGGAGGGGCACAAAGAAAACCAGATAGAAGGTGACAGAGGACAATCTGACTTTGGGTGATGGATATGCAGCCTAATTGGATGATAAGATAACCTGGAGATGTTTTCTTTGAACATATGTACCCTGATTTATTAATGTCACCCCATTAAAATTTATATATATATATGTATAGTATTATAAATGCATTTTCCTACTTCTTCTAGTTCTGAAAACTCAGTGGATATTGTGGTATTATTAAGTTTATGGTCAACAATTTTCCTAAATTTTATATGTTTCAAACTAATAATATTAATGTTTTTGTAGCCTATTCCTCAACTATTAAGCCAGTGACACATATTTTAGGTTTTGTTTTGTAACATTCCAATTCTACTACCAATGTATGTATTAGTCTAGGTAACACTAGCTGCTTTGACAAATAAATCTAGAAATATTACTGGTTTAAGTTACTGGAAGTTTATTACTTGCTCTCATAAAGTCCTATCGGGGTAGACGGCAGTGACTACACTCAGCAGTGCAGACTGATAGAAGCCCTCAGAAAATAAAAAAAAAAGGAAGATTATATAGGTGATTTTATGGTCCAGGCCTAGAAGTTATATACAGTTATGGCCAGACTAACTGTAACATAGGTTGAGAAATATAGTCTAAAAGAAAAGGGTTTATTGCATAACTTACTAGTTCAACAAATTAAATTTATTTATTATAAAATGGGAGTAATAATAGCAATTTGGAGCAAAATTATGAAGATTAAAGAATATCATGGTATAAGGCAAGGTAACTGGTTTCTCAGGTACGTATTACATACTAATTTTATTTATTTATTTTTTAGCAAGAGAGTGAGAGAGGGAGGCAGACAGGCTGACAGAAGGAAAAGAAGAGAGATGAGAAACATCAACTCAAAGTTGTGGCAACATAGTTGTTCACTGATTATTTTTCCATACTAATTTATTTGATTAACATTATCAGAATGAAAGGCAATTTAGGTACAAATTCTAAAATGGAATGTTAAACGCAGTCCTTTAATTTATAATGTCTCCTTGTCCTGATTATTATCAATCAAAGATGATCCAAGGAACTCAAAAGACCCATAATATATATCTTGCTTACACATTTCATCTTGAAAATTAGTGATTCTGCCTGACCAGGCGGTGGTGCAGTGGACAGAGCATCAGACTGGGATGCGGAGGACCCAGGTTCAAGACCCCGAGGTCGCCAGCTTGAGTGCGGGCTCATCTGTTTTGAGCAAAAACTCACCAGCTTGGACCCAAGGTCGCTGGCTTGAGCAAGGCGTTACTTGGTCTGCTGAAGGCCCGTGGTCCAGGCACATATGAGAAAGCAATCAATGAACAACTAAGGTGTCGCAACGAAAAACTAATGTTTGATACTTCTCACCTCTTTCCGTTCCTGTGTGTCTGTCCTTATCTATCCCTCTCTCTGATTTTCTCTCTGTCCCTATAAATAAATAAACAAACAAACAAACAAAATTAGTGATTCTATGATTCAAATTTGCTTTCAATTAAGTTTTTACTCTCTGAAATCTCATTCTTAAATTTTAAAGCTTTTTATTTTATATTACAAAAAACTACTTTATACCTTAAGTAACATAACCAAAGACATGTTGACATTCTGATTATCTGAAAGCATCCACCCTGACAGTACACCAGTGGTAGCAGCAGAACAGAAATTAAATTAAGCAGAGATAATCAGAAAAATACAGAGCTGATAATGGAAGTTGCATTTCAAATAACACATTAAGTTATTCATAACACTAAAAGCAGCTTTTTGCACTAATTTTTTTGCATAATGAACTCAGAAAATATCTCTTTCTACTTGTTTTTTTTTGTCTGAAAATATTTTTTTTTGTTTTTTAAAACTATAAATGTATATTTGTGAACAAGGCATATGTTTAAAACCTGCAGTGATCCCTACTTATCCTTGGTTTTCCTTCCATGGTTTCAGTTACCTGTAGTCAACCACAGTCTGAAAATATAAAATGAAAAATATTAGAAATAAGTAATTCATGTTTTAACCTGTGTGCATTTCTGAAGAGTGTGATGAAATCTTGCCTCATTCTGCTCCTTTCTGCTGGAACAGGAATCATCCCTTTGTCCAGCATATCTATGCTGTCTGTGTTTCGGGCACATTAGTCCTTCAGCAGCTGTCTTTGTTATCAGATGGACTGTTGCAGTATCACAGTGTTTTCGTATACAAAGACCTCTTAAAACTCAACAGTAAAGAATTCAACAAGTCCACTTAAAAATGGACAAAAGATCTGAATAGATATCTCCCCAAGGAAGACATTCAGATGGCAAACAATTATATGAAAATATGCTCAAATCATATTCATTAGGGAATTATAAATTAAAATAACAAATATGCCACAATATACATATTAAAATGGCTTTTTAATAAGACTGAAGTTGGACCTGGCTGGTTGGCTCAGTGGTAGAGCACCAGCCCAGCATATGGATGTCTCAAGTTCAATTCTGGTCAGGACATAGAGAAGAAGCACCCATCTGCTTCTTCACCCCCCTCTCTCCCCTTCTTTCTGTCTCTCTCTCTTCTCCTCCCCCGCCCCTTGCAGTCATGGCTCAATTAGAGCGAGTTGGTCCTGGGCACTGAGGATGGCTCCAGGACCTCCACCTCAGGTGCTAAAAAATGGCTCTAATTGAAACTCAGCAAGGGTTCCAGATGGGTTGAGCTTCACCCTCTAGTGGGTTTGCTGAGTGGATCCCAGTCAGGGCACATTTGGGGGTCTGTCTCTGGCTCCCTTCTTCTCACTAAATTATAGATATAGAGATGATAGATGATAGATAGATAGATAGATGATAGATAGATGACAGATAAAAAGACTGCTGTTGAAGATGAAGAGCAACAAGAACACTCATTCATTACCGGTGTGAATGCAACATAGTACAGCCACTTTGGAAGACAGTTCGACAATTTCTTACCAAACTAAATATTGCTATGGTGTCTTCAGCATCTACCAGTTATCTTCCATGAATCCACCTTCCTGTTTTGAAAAATTATGCCCACACAAAATGTTTATACCCACACACAAATATTGAAAGTGATTTTACTCATTATCATACATACTCAAGTGACCAAGATGGCCTTCAATAGATGAACTGTAGTAATCCATGCAATGGACTATTATTCAGATAGGAAAACTAAAAGTAATGAGCTATCAAGATACACAAAGTCATGGATGAATCTTAAATTCATAATGCAATGTGAAAAAGCCAGTCTGCAAAGGTTACCTACTCTGTCATTCCATTTGTATGACATTCTAGAAAAGGCAAAACTACAGACATTAAACAGACAGATCAGTAGTTGCCAGGGATTTGTACTGAATATGTAGAATATTGAATTTTTTTTAGGTGGTAAAACTCTTCTATGCAACATGACAATGATAGTTACATGACATGATACATTTCTCAAAACTCAACTTTATAGCAGACAGAATGAAATTTAATATATGAAATTAAAAAGAAATTATTTAGGGGGTCAGTGGATCTCATTAAGAAAGATATATAAATAAATATGTACCTGATTCTCTCTTGGTTATGAAATTCTCTGGACTTTTAAGAATGTTATTTTTATTACATCAAAATGAGAAGAA
Organism: Rhynchonycteris naso; assembly: GCA_037038555.1. Lineage (NCBI taxonomy): Eukaryota > Metazoa > Chordata > Mammalia > Chiroptera > Emballonuridae > Rhynchonycteris > Rhynchonycteris naso. Next base: position 67,816,698 of record CM072997.1, read on the forward strand.
TGGGCCCTGGCCAGGTGGCTCAGTGGATAGAGCATTGGCCAGGCATATGGACATCCCAGGTTCAATTGCTGTTCAGGGCACACAGGGTAAGCGACCATCTGCTTCTCTACCCCTTCTGTCTCCCTCTTCTCTTCCTCTTCTCCTCCCACAGGCAGTGGTTCAATTAGTTCAAGCATGGCCCCGGGTGTTGAGGATAGCTTGGTTCGTTCAAGTGTATTAGCCTCAGGCACTAAAAATAGCTCAGTACTCAAGCATCGATCCCAGACGGGGTGGATCCCGGTTAAGGTGCATGCGAGAGTCTATCTCACTATTTCCCCTCCTCTCACTTAAAAAAAAAAAAAAATGGAAGGAATGATGAATCTTGCTTGAGGTATTTCTTGGCTTACATATCTTTCATACCTCAAAATTCAGGCTTGTGGAGACTTTCCTAATCTCATGAACTTTCAAGTATAATACCTTTAACACCTCTTTACCAAGAACAACAGACTTAAACTGAGTTTCCCAAATTAGAGCCACGGCACACTTCATTCAATTCTGTCTACATCCTGAGAAATTACAAACCAAGAAGTTGTCCCTTACCTACAGAGTAAGTTCTTTGGCTTCCCCTTGCATCTTCTGTGTAACAGCAAACAGCTGTTGCCAAGGTAATTTGAGTCTTCCTTTGTACCAAAGCTGTTGTATGTCTATCTGCTCTGATCTATCCTGACTGTCCAGCAGCTTTTGGCAAAGAAGATCCTCACTTAATTCTAACTTACAGTGTATGTGACTTACTTGGTTTTTTTTTCTATTTTACTCTTACCTCTAAAACATGATGTAGATTTTGGGATGGGAATGTTAAAATACACTCCCATTACACCGAGAGATCTGTTGCTCCAGAGTCACTCATCACATCTTCAAGACTAAAAGACTTTTTCTGTTGACTCAGGGATTTTTGATTTTTTTGATGTGCGTGTGTGTGTGTGTGTGTGAGTGTGTGTGTATAGAAAGAAAATTTGTCTTATTGCAGCACCTTCATCATCTTTCTGTTTGTTTTGTTCTGAAATAATTATTAATGCTATCACCAGGGTTTCCATCAATACATTTTAAAAAAGAAGACATGAAGGAACAAATGTCATTTCTTGTTTTTGAAATGTGAAAGGGGCAGTCTAAAAAACAGGACAGTCTAGACAATATTCCATACTCTGTCTCTTTATAGCTACCTATCAACAACTACTCATCTATTTGTTTCCTAAGACTTTTGGGACAGATAAGTCTAATACTGTGGTTAAAATTAAAAATTTGAAATCAATTAGAGACTCTTTCTGATATATATATATATATGTTTTCTTCAGCCATTAAGTGTCTTTAAACAATTTAAAATGCTAACCATTCAAATTTTGGAGACTTAATATAATAATTCAAATTTCTGGCTTATCCCATTTTAAAAAGACAATTATCTGTCAACATTGTATTTACATTTTTTAAAGCAACAGTATAATTTGGTACTTAGAGGAACTGCCCCTTCTGATGAACTGAGGACACTTCAGTTTGCCACAGGTCCCAACTACTCCTGTTTGTTCCTTTTTTGTTGAAAGCAAGTGACACTATATATGACTAAGCTTGCATTCCATACCCAAATCCTGTTTGTTCCTTTTTTGTTGAAAGCAAGTGATACTATATATGACTAAGCTTGCATTCCATACCCAATCTGCTTACCATATTTATAAGCGCTGCTTGACTCCAAGGACATTTGTGTTTGCTACTCAAACCTATATGCATTTTCAGACCTATAGAACAGAAGCAAGCAGTGTACTGAGTGTATACCAGTTTCTACGTCCTGTGTATCCTAGACCATTCAGTACTTTATCCTTGAATCCAAAATTTGAAAGGGCTAGACTTGTGCTCAACAGTTGCATTCAAGATAAGGAATATATTTGTGAAAGATATGATTATGGATCGTCTTCATTCCCACTTTGTTTTTTTCTACTATAAACATTCATTGAATCCAGGAATCTATATTTTTTATTCCAAGGAAAAGTTATACATTAGTGGAAAAAAAACTAGACTTACAGTTAGAAAATTTGGAATTGTATTTTAATATGGTATTCATTTGGGAAAGTCACTAAACTCTTATGAACGTGACTAAAATTATCTATAAAATGGATATAATAACTCCCCTTTTTTCACAGTATTGTTTTTAAGGTTCAAGTTTCACTATAAGTGAAAATACCTTAGAAAGCATGAAGCATTTAATGTAAGGGGTTATTTTTAAATAAAAAAAGACTCTCAAATGTTAATGAAATACAAAAACCACAATACCATATCAACTCACACTTGTCAGAAAGGCTTTCATCAATAAATCGGCAAACAATAAGTGTTGATGAGGATGTAGAGAAAAGGGAACCCCTGTGCTCTGTTGGTGGGAATAAAGAATGGAATAATCACTGTGGGAAAACAGTTTTCTTGGAAAATTAAAAGTGGAAATGCCTTATGATCCAGAGGTTCCACTTCTGGGAATATACCCAAGAAATACTGAACACTAATTTGAAAGAATATATGCACTTTATGGTCACTGCAGCATTATTTACAATAGCCAAGATTTGGAAGCAGTCCAAGTGCCCAACAGTAGATGAGTGGATAAAAAAGCTGTGGTGCACAATGGAATACTACACAACCACAAAAAGGAAGGAAATCTTACCTTTTGTGATAGCATGGATGGACCTAGAGATTATTACACTAAGTGAAATAAACCAATGAGCGAAAGACAAATACCATATGATTTTATTTATATGTGAAATCTAATGAACAAAACAAACAAAAAAAATAGAAACAGACTCATAGATGCAGAGAACAGACTGACAGCTGTGAAAGGGATTGGTGGTCTGGGTGAAAAGGTGAAGGGATTAAGAAAAAAGAAAAGAAGGGAGGGAGGGAGGGAGAAAAGAAGGAAGGAAGGAAGGAAGAAAGGAAGGAAGGAAGGAGGGAAAGAAGGAAGAAAGGAAAGAAGGAGAAAAAAGAAAGAAAGAAAAATATCATTGATACAGACAACAGTAATATGATTATAAAAGGGAAAGGGGGTGGAGGGGGGGTAAAAAGAGAGTAAAAAGGAAGATAAATGGCGATGGAAAGAAACTTTGGGTGAACACATTATAATATATAGATTATGCATTATAGAATTATACACTTGAAACCTATACAATTTTATTAACCAAGGTCACCCCAATAAATTCAATAACATTTTTTAAGAGAAATAAAATTAAAATAATTGCCTAATTTTATATCCTTTTGATTAGTTGTGTTAGACAGAATAATGTACCTTACCCCCAGCCCCAAAGATATATACATACATCCTTCTCTTTGGACCCTTTGAGTATGTTATGTACATGACTAGAGGGCAGATGTGATTAAATTAAGGATATTAAGATGATGTGATTATCCTCGATTGCTACTATGCTGGCAGACATAAGCCAAGGATTGCAAGAGGCCTCTAAGAAGTCAGAAAAAGCAAGGAAACTGAGCCACTGGAAGAAATACAATCCTATGGATACCTTGATATAGGCACTTCTGACCTCCAGAAGTATTAATTATGAATGTATTAAGTCACTAAGTTTGTGGTTATTTTTTATATAAATAATGGAATGCTAGTACACCTTCATAGCATTCAGAGTCTAAACATTAAAAATGAAATAGATCATGTCATAAGTAATGTCTTCTTTCCTCTGTTATTTGAAATTTTGATTACTGTTCTCTTAATTCTAGTCCCACATTCCTTGGGTGCATTTACTTCTGTATACCTATTCCTTATCTGATTGTTTTCTATTTTTCTTTTTTTTTTTTTAAACATTTTTTTTTATTTTATTCATTTTAGAGAAGAGACACAGAGTGAGAGAGAGAGAGAGAAAGAGAGAAAGGGGGAGGAGCTGAAAGCATCAACTCCCATATGTGCCTTGACCAGCCCAGTGCAGGGTTTTGAACTGGCGACCTCAGTGTTCCCAGGTTGACGCTTTATCCACTGCGCCACCACAGGTCAGGCTGTTTTCTATTTTTCATAGTCAACATTCAATCATTCAATTTCTGGCTTTATTTCTCCTCTCGGGTATTTTATTCAACTCTCCTCTTCTTGGTTTATCTATATGCTGCCTCAAACCTTATTTATTATTTTGTCAGTAAAATTGGAGTGGTTACCTCCAAAAAGGCTTTGGGTTCTTTTTATTCTTATTGGCTTATGTTACTCTTTGAGCATGTATTTTCATTCTTCTGTTTTACTTGATTGTGATTGTTTATTAGTTTGTCAGCATCAAATGTTATTGTCTTCAGTCCTGAGCTCATAGTTACTACATGCAAAGTTCAATTATTTATTTTACAAAATAAACACACTGTAATGCTCATACACAATTCTGATAGCTTTAGTTCATCAGTCCTTATACATTTTGCCTAGGCAATTTCATCCATACCCATATCCATTTTGTGTAATTGAATTCCAAGTTGAAGACTTTAGTTTTCTAGTATTGACTTACTTTTTTCTTGTAACTGAAAATTCAGACATAATAAACATACATTTCTAACCTCAATATGTTTGACAATTTGTTATAGTTTCAAGTACGATGGCAATAGAAAGTGTAGCAGATAGGCAACTAAGTCAGTGTACAGTGCTAGAATATGTTCAAAACAAAATAATGCTTTAATTAATTTTGAAAGACACATATGAGATATAACTTAACACAGTCAAAGCAAGAAAAAGGACCTCCAAAAAGAAAGGACAGCCTGAGAGTGTGTGTGAGAGAGATAAGAAACAGAAAGATCAAGAAATAGAGAAGAAAATTAAAAATGGTCACTAGCTTCTTCAATTGAGTGCTGTCTATGGCTATCCCACTCAATTAACACACCATAACACAGAGACACTAAAACATATACAGATAAGGGCAATGCTTATAGAGAATACTTAAACCAGCTATATTTAAAGTCTTTTCAGAAGAGCAAACCATTAGATAACAAAGATCCAGAGCTCAGGAGGGAAGGGGGATCTGGTCTTGACAACTAGAGACACAGCAGTAACATTTATTCAAACAAGGGAACTGTGGATGTGGATAAGATTGCCTGGACTGAATGTATAATGACAGAAGTGAAGAGCTGGAAAATCTGGAGAATACACATTCCAGGGAGAGACAGAGGAGAAATTGGACATGGAAAAGGCAGAGAATGAACTAGAGAGTTGGAATAGAACAGTGGAAATGTGTATCAGGGGAACTAAGGTAGAAAATGCTTTTATTTATTTATTTATATTTTTAATTTTAAAAAAAAATTGAGAGTACATTTATTAGAGTTGAGGACAGTGGGACAAAGGAAGAGCTTAGGATACAAGAAGCAAGAGGAGGGAGATTTGGTAGAGTTGCGTTAGCTCTCTGGAAACCTTATAGGAAAGAAGTGAGCCACACAGGGCTGCATGAATTCACTGAGAAGTAAAAGTCACAGTGAAAGAATTGAGCCAAGGCAGGCCTGTTGTTAGTTCACTGAAAAGTCAATTAAAAGGGGGCCTTGAAGACAAGTTTGGGGGATAAGCTGCTGTTGCCCACTGCTCCCCTGGTTGCAAGTCTTAGGGGAGACACTTATAGTTTAGGAGAGAAAAGTAAAGATTTATGCCTGAGAGGGAAGAAAGGCATAGGCGCACTCCAGAGCGAGCAAGAAAACAGTTTTCATGAATGAGTAGCCAACAGTGTCAGATATTGCAGAAAATTAAATGGAATTGAACTAGTCTTTTTATTTCAGGGGCTATACATGCAAGTAACCAGCTTTGGCAAGAATTTCTCCAGTTTGAGGAACCAGGTCAACTAGGTCAGTGATCCATGAATGAAGAAAATATCTCTTAAGACACTCACAAAAAGGTAAAGCCAAAGACAACATGCAACACACAGTTTCCAAATTTCAATGGAGGAATAAAAACATTACCAGACCCAGGGAGGCCAGTGAGAGTATATGAAAATAGTTAATGAGTCAGGAGGAAAGCAGTAATAGGATGTGGAAACAGAGTGGTTTTGAAGGACCAGTGTCAGAAAGATTGAAAAGAGGTCATTAGGTTCCTTAAGCAGGATGCTGCTAGTAAGAACTGGGTGATGCAAGTTATAGTTGGTTGAGCTATATATGAAAAATGAGGAAGAATCAACTGCAAATAAACACAATATCTTATCAGGCAGCATCATTGTGAAGGAACCACAATGTAGCTAGAGGAGGATTCATAAACTAGAAAGTGTTTTTATTTAAGATAGAAGTGATCAGAATATGGAAAAAGAACAGGCAGCAGTTCTGGGAGACAGGAAGTATAACTGATGGAACAAGAGCTCTGAAAAGGCGGGAGAAGAGAGTAAGAAAAAAGGAGAAAACTTTAGCCATAGTTAGCTTCTGAGACTTGATGTGGGGGAAAAAAGAGAAAAGGAGAAACTTTTATTTCTCCTATTTTGTCCATAATCCTAACAAAATTAAGTAAAATTTAAAAGTGTAAAATGAGTGTCTGGTGGCGCTATTTAGAGAAGTTAAAGCACAACACATTTATATCTGTAGATACAATGCAACACATTTTCTAGAAAATCTGAGCTAATTTGTATGACCGTCCAACAGTTTATTTTTTAAAACAGCATTAAAAAGGTCAACTTAATAGTAAAGTGACACCTGAATCTGTTAATTATATTCCTATTTAGCGCATCATAATTCACTTATTTATTTGATGGGGGAAAATAACTCCTCTTTCACAAGCAGAATTTATTCCTTTGCTTTCCACTAAATTCTTTCAACCTGTTGCTCATATTAAGGGCTAAATATTTTCTATCCAACATAATTGAGTTAACATATTAGTTCATATGTTTGAAGGGTATTTCAACAATTAGAATTCAAATAGGATTTAGAGAACACCTGAGTCTGACTAGGCATCTAAACCAGTTATCTCTATAAATATAGCTTCATTTTAATACTTGAAAGGAAAAAATTATTTACCCATTTATATATTAAATATCCATATTCTGCTCCATCTACCCAGGCTCTAAAAGACCCCTTTTTTATTTTCTCAAAAGGAATAGAATATGTCTCTCTTTTTTTTTTTTTTTTTTTTTTTTTACAGGGACAGAGAGAGAGAGATAGACAGACAGGAACAGAGAGAGGTGAGAAGCATCAATTTTTAGTTTTTCGTTGTCGTTGGGACACTTAGTTGTTCATTGATTGCTTTCTCACATGTGCCTTGACCGCGGGCCTTCAGCAGACCGAGCAACCCCTTGCTGGAGCCAGCGACCTTGGGTCCAAGCTGGCAAGCTTTTGCTCAAGCCAGATGGGCCTGCGCTCAAGCTGGCGAGGAACCTGGGTCTTCCGCATCCCAGTCCGACGCTCTATCCACTGCGCCACCGCCTGGTCAGGCAATATGTCTCTTTTCTTGACATATTTGAAGACCTAGATTGAAAATAAATACCATACGTGCCAAAGTATTCTCAGATTTTTGCATCTATAAGCTTAAATAGGCACCCAATTTGAATGATTGCAAGAAAAAAAACATGAGGGAACACACAAAACACACAAAGAAAACTGCAGGGCTAAATTAAATTGTCTCTGATGGCCAGATAACAAGTATAACAAGAACTGGGAGTGGGCAGAGCCTCAGCAGTTGGTGACAACTGCGCTAACATGCCATGTGATCCGTGAGTCCGTCACTTGCCAGTGCCTGCCTCCGGACTAAGGGATTTTTCATTATCTACTCCAGCAAAAGCATAGGTCACAGATAATGCAAAGCAGTAGAGAATGCCCATGCCACACAGATTCGTGTTTGAATGTAGAGTGCTTTTTCCCCAGCACATTTATCTGAAAACACTAGTAATTGACTTAGAATTTGTTCCTTTCCCCCCATCAGAATTTAAAGCGGAAGCCATGTTTTCGCTAACCCAGGCGTAATCTCCATTCTCATCATCTTTCTACTTAACATGTTCCTGTAGATTTCGTAATTCTCCTGTCCCTGGCAGGGTGTCTTGATAAACTTCTGCACGGTGAAGCTGATAACAGTAAGCATGCCAGTCATATCCTCAGGTTCACACCTGGGTCTTCACCTTGTTCTAAGTAAGCAATGCTCTGCCTTACATCTTAGCTGTCATAGCTGAGTCAGTACTGTAGCCTCTTTCCTGCCACATGTCTCCCACCTGGACAGCTTCCTAACCCTTTTATAATTGAGGCTAGTTTGAAATCAGGTTTTCTAGATACTCAAGTTTGATTGAAATCCCCCAGCCTATGTTCCTACCTTTAGATCAATGATGTAAAGAACCTGTTTGCCTAGTTTCTTCTTTGGCTGTTGCTAACTTTTGAAAATGTGCTCTGAGCCATTTGGGATATCCTTGAGTCTAGTGTTCAACTTAACAGATGTCGTCTCCTGTAGGCTTTGGCTTAGATTTATTTGCACATAGAAAAAACATCTATAAAAGCTTTTAAATGAAGAACCACAAACCATATAAATACAAACTTTAAAGAAAAATATACAGTAAAAACGTATCAAAAAGTAGAGGTGACCTGCAACTGAAAGTCTAAATTTTTATTTCATTGTGGCAGAGGTTTATTTAGATGCATGTTTTCATTTTCTTCCTGGGCAAAACATTAACTGCATTTTCCAGGCCCCTCTACAGGTAGGTGTGGCCACGCCACTGAGTGTGGACAATAAAATACAGGCAAAAGTGATGATCCTCACTTCCGGGGTGGGCCCATGGAAACCTCCCACTGGTGAGCCCCCTTCTCTTACTTCTCTTTGCTTGCCAACTGAGGGGACTTCAGGGCCTCGGAGGAAGGCAGGGCCGTCACACGGAAGGACTGAGTTCCTGAATGACTTGATCGAGCAGAGTCACTTCCTCACCACAACACATTGTGATATGAGCAGGAATTAAAATTTTCTGGTCTTAAGTCACTGAGTTTTCAGGGTTTATTTGTTATATCTGGAGTTACTAACTGTAACCCATGCATTACATCTAACTGCCTGTTTCCGGGGTTTCAGTCATCAAATTTGAACCCATCTTTTCTTCCCTCTACTCACTGATGGAGTTCCAGTGAATCCATCTGTCCCTTACCACCTTCAGTTAAATAAAAAACAAAAGCAAAAATCTAAAACATTCTTTTAAGCTATTTTCCTATATAATTTTCTCTCTTACTACTTCCCACATATCTTTACTTCCCAGATCTCCCAGATTAATTTAGGTATACTAATTTTTGGCTAGTTTCCCCACGGTCTCTCACAATTTACTTTGACCTGCCACTTTCTAGACGGGTTGGGAAAGTAGTTTAACCTTTTCAAGGCTTAAGTTCTCTAAATAGAGATAATATCTTACCTCAGAAGTATGTTGTCAAAACTAAATAAACATCAGTACTTCAATTAAAAAATCACGATGCTCAAGTGTAAGCCATGAATTTTAATGTAAATATCAACTGGATATTGACAGATCTATAGTTTGAAAAATTTGAACTTTGGCAAAATGTAGGCGTTCTGTATAAGCTCCCCTGCTTTTTTCCTTATCCCCTTACCTTCTATCATGAGCTATGTTTGGGAGATAAAGGACTCAATATGCTTCTGCAAAGTGCTGCTATTTGCTGTGCACAGGAACCTATGACATTTATTCATTTTTATTCATTCATTCATTCACTCATCAAATAGTCATTGAGTACTCATCAGAGCTAGTGTTAAGAGGGACAGAGACAGGATCCATAGCTAATAAAACAAACAAACCAACCTGAAAAAGCTGATGTGGGAGTAGGTGGCTGCAAACCCGGAGAGGATGAGAAAGATGAAAAGTAAGACCACAGGGAAGGTCTTTAGCTGAATCTTGCAGAATACTGCCACTGAAGGCAGGAGCAGCAGAAATCCAGAATATGCCATTTATGTTCATAAGTCCTTTCTTTCTGCTTTGGGATAAAAATGTCATAAGAAATTATTCTGCAAATGTGGCCATTATGTTTTACTTCTGCTGATATTGAAGTTTCTTCTTATTCCCTGAGGACACAGGGAAAGGTAGAAGGGAGGCTGTGGTCTGGATAGGTTGGAGAAGCTAGCCCAGAATTTAACATTTTCTGTAGGCAATTTCTTCATAGGTAATTGAAACTGGGTTCTTTGAAATGCCAGTGATCTAATACTTTTCTTATGAATTAAAAAATAGGCACATGCCTTTCCTTTTTTCTTTATTAAGTAGCCATTTAAATATCTCCCAGTGTTAGAAGTATTTTTAGCTTAAATATTTCAGAACTTTGAAAATTAAAAGGTTTAGTATTTAGTTCCTGTCCTGTTTCACATAACCAGGGCTGAACGTTTAATGTCCTGACATTTCCTGGCACATAGACAAATGCTGCCATGTTTTACAGCCACACGGAGAGTGAGGTAATCACTAGCAGCAGAGGCATTGATGTCTTCCTCTAAGTTATTCACCACCTTCAGGTCCCACATGTGCTGATTCCTACTTGACAACTCTTCTCCACCACTTTCAATTGCTCTTGTTAATTTCATTGATTTTGAAAAGAGCAGTTCTGCTTTCTTTTTGCCTTTAAGGTAGGCATGGGGGTTGATATATTTCCTTCACTGCTATTCTCTGAAGTTGATGATATTTTCAATAAGTAATCTTATTTTTTGATTCTCTGTTTTCCATTATAAATGTTTTTGGATGTACCTGGCTGTACTCATGGTATAGTATACCTGTGTATATAAACACAGATATGCATATAGATACACACACAAAATTTAATGGTTATATACATTATACATATGTCTTCAGTATAATGTATACATTTATATAATCACAGGCACATTGCTGATGCATACTCAAATTTACATGTACATATGTGGACATTTTATGTATATGTTTTTATACACACAAAAGCCATATTCAGTGGACTTTTTGATTAGGACTAAGTTTAGTCCATGTCTCGGCACTTACAAGTTGGGTAAATTGGCAAAATTGGTCAAGTAACTTAACCTCCCCAATCCACTGACTCTTCAGGAATAATAATAAAACCTTATCTCATGTCATACCCATAGGGGATTTGTGTGGACTAAATGAGACCAAGACCACAGTGCTTGCCTTGCTGTGCGCTTGGAATACAGCAAAAGATGAATGCTACCTTCCACTGGTTAATATGATTTTTGTATGAACATGCATAGCCATTATCTAATTAAGAGCAATTGGTTTCCTTTTTATCTGTAATTTCTGATTAAATAATGGTTAACCCAGTGCTTTTTTCTAATTTTTAATTCTTTTTAAAAATCTTCCCAGACCAATGGACTCCACAGTTTGGGTTCATTAAAATGATCAATGTGCTAAATTTCTAAATATATTGAAATTATAAATTGCATGTTTAAAAACCAAAAAATTATATTTTCAGCCAAATTGTAAGTAGGGCATTGATTAAAAAATAGGTGCTAATTTGGTTCTAGAATAGTAATATGTATGCATATACATGTATATACACATAAGTGTACATACATGGATACCATACAATTATATACTAGGACAAATGCAAGAGCAAACTATAAAGCCAAAGGATAAAAATTAAATGCATGATAGAAAATTAAAATACTTCCACAGGGACTGCTTGGAAAGAGGAAAGTGTATGGAACTTCAAACAATAACTCTTTTTCATGTCTTTGTGAAACAATACTTAAATATATGATCTTGGGCAACTCAATATATCTAAATCTTGTTTTTCTCAAATATAAACTAGGAATACTAAAATATCTTCCATTTCTAACACACTGGGTTATCTTGGGATAAATACTTAATCTCTCTGAGCCCTAGTTTACTCATATGTCAAATGATATAAAGATTTACATGCACCCTGGCCAGCTGGCTCTGCGTTAGAGTGTCGGCCTGGTGTGTGAAAGCCCCAGGTTCAATTCTTGCCAAGACCAGCAGAACCACTCAACTGAGTTAGATAAAGGTATCTGCAATATCTTTGAGTAAAAATATAGGTTCTAACCCTTAATAGGTAGGAATGGGCTACTTTTATAGCCTCAGAGGGTTCAGAGGAATCTGGAGTTTCAACTTTTTTGACTGTGGCAGCCAGTTTGTCTCCATCCATATTCTGGATCCCATTCTTTTCCAAATAAATCCCTGACCTTGGCAAAAACTTTAACCTTCCATGGGTTACTATTACAATTAAATTATATTTAACCTTTGATTGTTAATACTTTCAGGTTTTTGTTAATTTTTCCCCCAAAATGATATGATTTAGCAATAGTCATTCAATTCCATTTACATTCTAACTGCTCTTTTTTCTACATTTCTCAAGTGTTTGGTACATGGTGCCAGCTTTGCATTTGCTTCAATCAATACAGCCATCCTTCCTCACCACTGTTGAGAATTTTAACAATTGCACTGCCATCTTGCACTGTCAGCCAGGCAGCAAATAATTCATCTCCAAAAGACCATCCCACTTTCTGCTTTCTTGGGCTACTCCTAGCACCAACCTGTCCAGGCTAGTTTCTCAAAGAAGTAGATTCTGAGACAGAGATTGAGGTGGACGAAGTTTATCAGAAAGTGCTCTTAGTGTCAAGGGAAGTGAAGGGATAGGGAAGAAGCAGGATTAGATAGAAGGAGAAGATGAGTGTGATCCAGGCTCTGTGGAGGCCTCCACTAACTCTACAGAGAGGTTGACACTACAGTGACTAATGGACAACAAGCTGTCCTTTCACTAATCATTTATTGAATCCAGTCCAAGGTGGGGAGAATGGCTCTCTTCAGCAAAAGAAACTGGTAGGAAGCTGAAAGTTGAGGGCTTTCTGTGGCAGCACTTCCAGCCCCTGGGGAAGTAAATCCTTCATTCCTGAAAGAGGCTCTTGGCTGTGCAGCATCAATTCTACAAGCACAAAATTACATCTATGTAAATTGTAACTATGGAAAAATAAACATAGCTTTCAAAACTAAAAAGTTTCCACTTGTTTATTTACTAATATTCTGAGATATTCCAATTTAATAGAACCCTCTGTGATTATACATGTTCCTGGGTTGATTCTTTTTATATCCATAAATATCAAATGTAATTTTTTTTAAATGGCTTTCTTTCTAGTAGAAGAAGATGTATGAAAGCATGATTTATCTTTTAAAAAAATTGCACATACCAAGGGCTCCATGTTTATGAAATAGCTATTAACTGGGTGACGCCTTAATGTTTATCTGTCAGCTTTCTATAGATCAGTTTTTCTACAAAAGTATATTATATGAAATGATAATGACCACACTGTAGATATTCTAATACTATTACTTTTTCTCTACCATTTCATTTGTGTACAGATACTTAAAGTTTTAAAATTTCTCATAACAACTCAAAAGGATACAATAAATGGACCTTTTCAGGTAGCTTAAATTAGCCTTTCTGAAGAACATTATCCAAAGTGAGGTTAAATTACTTTTAGATGATATTTATTCAAAAATGTTTCTGGTGTTCCAGCAGACCGAGGCTCTGCACTCTTCAGCACGGCTAAGAGGCTCTCATGGTTCTTCCTTTGAACCTGAGTATCATGCTCCTGGCCTTCTTTGGATTGCAATGTAAATTCAACTTTTCTAAAATAAGATTTCCTATTGCTGTTAATACCTGTAGATTTCAAAACTTTTACGTTAGATTTGGAAATCACCCTTGGTTCTTAATAACATTTTCAGAGAAGAAAATAAAGGTATTGCACTTCTCTTTCACTTCAACATTCATGATTGCTCTTCTGTAAGTTCATTTTCTTAGCAACGAGGAAACATTTTCACTTCTTCATTGGATAGTAACCAGTAGTTAGGAACTTTCAAAACACAGCAGAAAATGTATCCCTTTTTCATCTTCCAATTCTTTAATAAAATTGATGTGCCTTTAGAAATTACTCTAGAGATGTTTATAGAAAATTATTAGTTTTTTGGGGAAATATGCCAGGTGCACTTTTGGCTGCATACTAGTAAATTGGGGGAAGATTTGCACTGTGCAGTTTTATTGCACTGTAGGAAAAGCATTGTCTCAGTCCAAAGAATGTGATGCCCAGAGCCCCAAATCTGTCACAGGGATTGATTGTGTGAAAGCTGTGAAATATAATTCAGCACACTTTTCTGGGGAATAGTACATTTTTGTAAGATTCATTGGAAGACCTAGTCTTGTATAAATGATGCAAAAGCCCTTCCTTGCCAAGCTGTGCCATCACACAACTTTCTCTGGTAAAGCATATGGTCTATTACAGGTTTATCTTAATTCCTTTGAAAGAGAATTATGTTTCTGGAAATATTAATTTCTATAGCATGTCTACAAATGACATAGTTCTGTGATATCAATCCAAAGTGGAAAATTATTGGAAAGATGTTTCATAATATTAATACACATGTATTTAGAAAAAAAAGCCAATAGGTGAAATGTGATTATTACTGTTAAGGGTTGAATTGTGTGCTTAGAATTAATATGTTCAAGTTCTAACCCTCAGTTTCACAGAATATGACTGTATTTGTAGATAGAGCTTTTAAAAAGGTTATTAAGGTCAAATGAGATCGTTAAAGTAGGCCCTAATCTAGTATGACACATATTATCAGAAGAAAACATCTGGACCCAGACTCACATAAAGGAAGACCATGTAGAGAGAGAAGAACGCCATCTACAAGCCAATTGGAGATGCCTCAGAGGAAGAAACCAGCTTGCCAAATTGATCTCAGAACTATAGATTCCAGAAATGTGGGAAAATGAATATCTGCTCTCTAAGCTGCTCAGTCTGTGGTACTGTGTTAAGGCAGCCCTAGCCAACCAACTGTCTGCAACAATAAGAAAATCTACTGAATTTTGTTTTGTGTATTTAGCTATAATTGAATTCCTAAAGATTGCTATTTATTTTGCTGGGAGATTTATTATAATTAGTTTGAAGCAGTATCCATTACTAAATAAAATAGTATTTGGATTTCTTAAGCATATTTGAGGATTTTTTGTTTTGTTTTGTTTTTAATCTCCTATATGTCATCTAAGGCTAAAAAAAAAAAAGTGATGCATCCAGCCTAACAAAATGTAGCATCTTGTTTGTATACTTATCAGTTGCACATAGTAGGTAATAAGTAATGCAATGTACACAATTTATTTAAATAATTTCTAAAACCTTTACAGTTCAGTTAATTTCTGAGTATGGACTCACATTATTCTAGAGAAAAGTTGATATTTTTTATTAAGTATTTATAGATGTTCCATGATAGTTTAATATAGTCAATTACTTTAAAAACCAATAATAATCCTTTTGTTTTTAAAATAAGAACAAAAATGAGAAAGAAAAGTTTATATTTTCTAATAATACTGTGGCTTTCATTTAGTATTTATTTTTTCAAGAAGTATGTGTGTTTATGTGTGTGTGTGTGTGTGTGCATGTGTACAAGTGTATTAAATACTTACCCCAAGACAAATACTTCCTTAATCATGGAAAACATATACACTTAGAATGACACGCATAGAAAAAAAGTAACAGAAGTATTTTGGTTTGCATCCCAGGAAATTTAATTTTATTTCAGCAGAAATTATAGGGAAAGTATAAGAATTGTGATAAATACCAGCATTATAGAATCACACCAATGCTATTCTCTGGCATGTTGAAATACAGAGTGATATGCCTAATGCCTCTTGACAGAAAAACATAGCTATCCATATTGTTTCATTTCTTCATTCTATTCAGAATAAAAGTAGATTCAAACCAATTATGGAAAACATTACATAGTGTAATACAATGAATATCCCAGTATGGTAGATATGAGAATTCTTAACATTGCATTTACAAATTCAACAAAAGGTTATCAAAATCCCAGAAGTCTTATTTCAGGACAGTGCTACATCTCAGTGCCTGAGTGAGGACTGCAGGTGGCCAGAGCTGTTTTACTCAGTGTCACTGTAGCACCTGTTCCTTTTAATTTGCTCTTCCACGGTGAGCTGTTCAGACTGGACTTCCGCTTTGGGAAATGTAGGCTTAGCTGCACATTCACTCCCATTAATGTGGGCCGCACCCATTTTCTCACCATGCCAATGTTCGATGTCCTGCTCAAATGCTCTTCTTAAGTACAAACATGGCATGTTTTTAATTTGATCTACAGAATCTATTAAGTCACGCTCAAAAATGTTCTCATTTTTTTTGGAAAAAGCAGAGATTTTCACAGTGTTAGAAAAGAAAAAGTGTAGACTTTTGTTATTTGAATGGTTTCCTTTGATGTTTAAAATGTTTTTATCAGAAGAGACTATTGAACTTTTCGCCTTTACTATTAACCCACCACTGAGGCCTGCTTTGGGGGCCAACTGGGCCGTGGCTCTGTCAGTCTGTTTATCGAGAGCCATAGCTAGTACATTCCTGGAGTAAGTCTTTTCAGATTCAAATATACCAAGTAACTCTGAAATTCTAGATGCATTTTCAAAATTCTCAATCTGATATCTACTTGCAGTGTACTTTACTTCACTTGACAGTAGTGATGGATTAGGAAATTCTAAAGTAGCTGTCTCCCGCCTGCAATTATTCAGAGACAAACCTGCTATATAATTGTTATTATTATTTTTATTCAAATTCTCTTTATGATTATCTGGCACCACCTCATCATCAGTGTTAGGAATCTGTAAAAATTTTGCACCATCAGGTTCATTAGCTTTTTCATTTTTCTCCTTGTCAGCACTCTGCACAACCACATTATGGTTGGTATTTAGATCCATTTCATTTTTCCTCTTGGTCTTTGTCTCTCCAGCCTCATTCAGCTGATCGCGCACATTCTTATTTTCTTCCTTCTCATCCTTTCTTGCTTCGTACATTTCCTTTTCTTTGATTCCTGTGACACCCTCTTTCTGATACATATGGATGGACGGCAGATACATCCCTCTTTCTGACATGTATGATGGTGGCAGGAAAGAAATGTTCTCTTGCTCTTGTCCTTTATTTTCCATGGTTCTAATGTGCTCTGTTAGTGATTCATTTTTACACTCAGTGGGTGTAGGTGTTGTCATTTTGGGAGGCCATTTAGGTTTACTCATTTTTAGTTCTTCCTCAAGGGGGAAGGTTTTCTTAGGCATCTCCTTAGAAGGGGGCCAAATGATTTTTAATTTTCCTCTTTCTCCGAATTTTCTCATATCATCTCTTTGCCTTTTGCTGTGAACAGCTACTAGAGGTTTATTAAGATCTCCAAGCATAGGGGCATGTTCTGCACTGTTTTTACAAATATTTGGTTCTTCATTAAGAATAAAGTCCATTGAGCTGCTTTGATTTTTGCAATTCCATCGATCTTTATGCTGTTTATGTCCAAAACCTTCATCATAATTTCCTTTAGATTTGAAAAGTTGTTTAAAGTGAGGTTTACAATATATGTGTCCATGAAGTGATGCATAATTTCCCAAACTGCCAAAAAGAACAAAAGAAAAAATTAGCATTCCATATATGCCCTGAAAATTCATTGGGAATTTGGAAATTAATTATTTCAAGAATGAGTCAGAGATTCAGTACAATTAACCTACCAGCAATAGAAGTGTGCTTATTAATTGAGCATTCATGTTAGATAATAGTTACCATTAATATCCTACATGATGTATGTCTTATACTATTTAGAATGTCATGTTGAATGTCAGGTATTGGTATAATAGGTATTATTGTATAATGAACATGTATTAGTTATAGATGGTATAAAATGATAGGACTAATCTTTGCTAACTCAGTGATTTATGTGAGGGGTTGTAATTTTCAATAAATCATAAATAGCACACACACAAAAATCAACTATTTGTCCTCGGTAACTGGATTTTGAATGAATTGAAAGTGTGCCTATACAATTGTTTATCTGATCTTTTCAGGGAGATCAACAAATAGAATCCTCGTTAAAATTAAAATCAAATTTAGTCTAAGGCAGCAGCATCATGTTTGAAAAACTCTGAATTTCCACATAAAAACAGATACATCAACAAGATAGTACAACTTAAAACCTATAGATAAAAGGTATAAAAAAACTAATTGACAGTATATCTCCATCAATCCCCAAACACAAGGAGTTAAGGGCAAATGACCTACAACTATAAGACATGCATGGTAGTCACATCACATCTGTATGGGTAGTAGCAGAGGAAGCAAGGAAGGTGTTTAATGGGCCTAAAATATGAGACCACAAAATAGCCAGGCAATATTTGCTGGAAAGTGCCACATGCCCATCTGAGCACAGCAGCTGAAATTGAGAGGGTTTTGCCCTCTCCAATAGCCAGTGAGTAGTGTAAGGGCCAGTGCTAGAAAAGAGTGAAGAGGCGGCAGGAGTCAAACTCTAAGAACAGACCCCCTGAAATACCCTTTAAAATAAGACTCCATACTGAGAAAAAAAGACATAGGGGTGGAATTAAAATCGAGTTGAATAATGATGGAAGAATTTAAAAAGAAGGTACTGACTAATGTGCGGTAGAGGAACCAAGGCAGGAGAACCGGAAGTCAAGCCATCCCAGAATATGGATACCAGAAGAGGTAGCGTTGTGAAGTTGGGGAACCATCCTGAATTTACCTCCTTCTATGGTCTAGGAATACTAGCTCTTCATAAAAATGAGCAACAGAAAAAAATCAAAGCCATAAACATTATAAGAAACGAAAGAGTGGGATCATTATAATACCTCTGCAGAATAATAAAAGCATGCTAAAGTAACATGTTCTCAAAGCATCAAAAGTCTAATCTATTATTTCAAAATGAACTAGAAAACATTGAGAAAATGATAAAAGACCTAAAAAGACAGAATGAATTGCAATTAGAAAAACTCATGAATGAGGTACCAGAAGTCAGAAAAAATAGAAATAAAAGAGAAAAAAATGTCAGCAATAAAAACTGAACTAAAAGAACTATAAAGAACAAATAAACAATAGAAAGTGTTTTAAGAATAGAAATGGGAGAATAAAGATAAAACTTTACAGTTAGAAATAAAAATAGAGATAGGGATTTGAAAGAAAGACAAATATAAAACTAGGCATAAAATATCCATGTATAGATAACAGGAGTTTTGGAAAAAAAATAAAGCAATAGAACAGGTTTATTATTAAAAAGCTATAATTTAAGGAAACTTTCCTGATATAAAATATAGTATGGAACTGAAAACACAAACTGACTAATTGATACTATTGACCCAGAGTGACCAATGCCAAGAACTATTCTAGTAAAATTACTGAACTATTAAATAAAAAGAAAAATCTTTTGTGTATCTAAAACAAACAAAAAAGAGCATATGACTTATAATGGAAAGAAGTTAGAATATTATCAATTTTCAACATGTTATGTCAGAAGAAAGTAGAGTAATACATTTAAAATACTCAATGAAACAAAGTGTAAACCAAGTATTTTACTTTTAGTAAAACTGACTTTCCCTTGTAAAGATCATGGACAAATTGTTATTCGAATATAAAAACTTATAGTTATAAATAAGTCATATAAATGTAATGTACAGAATGGGGAATACAGTCAGTAATATCACAATAACTTTATATGGTGATAGATGGTTAATAGACTTCTCATGGTGATCACTTCATAAGGTATCTAAGTATCAAACATTATGTTCTTTGAAATTAACATAGTAGTATATATTCACTATAATTAAAAAGAGCCTTACATTGCAAAAATAAAAAAAACAACTCAAGGAATATTGTTTCCATGAGCCTTTTCTAAGGAATCTACTAGAAAATAGCTTGGACAACCTGAATAACTACTGAAACATCAACATAAGGACGGATGCTAAGATTAATATATTATTACCTATAAAATAAGAAGAAATAGGAAAAAAGAGGGAGATAAAGTGATATGTAGTGGCTGTGTAATATGACACTGAACATACAGTACAATAATTTTTTAAAATTGGGTGTAAGTGACTGGGAAACAAATGCAGTATTTTTATGTTTTGATAATTAAATTAGTGGTGCTGATAGTTTTGTTTCTTCAGAAATTGTCCCAATTAATATGGGATATTCTAATTCTGTTATATCTTTTGTGTTGAGAACCAGAACTCACAAAATGAAAGAAAAGATGTATAAATGTCATATAGAAGAAGCTAAGCAAAAGCAATGTGGTTTTGAATTTAATTTAGAAATATCACTACAAAGTCATGATATATACTTTTCGTTATATGCATTTACTAGCTCAGTGATTTTCAACCTTTCTTTACTTCACAGAACACACAAACTGCTAAAATTCTGCAGCACAGCAAAAATATATTTTTTGCTGATCTGATAAAAAAGTATAATTTTGATTGATTTACAAAAAAATGATACTAATAATTACCATTTTTGCTCCAAAGTGACTTTTTAAACAAACAGGTGTCTATATTTGCATATAAGAATTTCAGTTACTAAGCACTAACCTATCAGATATAACCTTATTATGCAATATGACCAATAATATGCAACATTATTATGTGACCTATATATTTATGGTTTAAGACATAGCATTTAAACTGGATGGCTATTGTTGTGTTGGCTTTTATCATTTTTTAAATTTGACAATCTAAGGGAAAAGAGGTCAGTGACCTTGACTAAATAGTCAGGTATTGCAAGTTTTAAAAATTCTGTGGCACACACCAGTTGAAAATTGCTATACTAGCTCTTAACACTGAAAAGGCTTAGAAATAGTGACCAACCCAGAAGAACATTGATATTATGGTCTTGAAATGCCATTTCTTACTTAAAGAAACCAGGGCTTGGAGAAATGACTGATTCCAGGCCTGGGGTAGTAAATGTACAAGATTTGTATGACACTAGTCCTATCAGATAATGAGGAAACTGGTAAAGATTACTAAGTGTTTTCAAAATAAGACAACTTGAAGGGGTTTCCACTCTCCAGGGATAAAATAATTTCAGCCTCAGTAATAATTATAATAATTGCATCTGATTGAAACCACTCAATATGTGTAAATTTATGAGTTTATAATGATATTAAAACATTTTAATATTAGTTACCTCTAGGGGATGATAAGGGACCATTTCATTGTTATTTTTAAATAAAAATAAATACATTAGCAAGACTGGTAAATAAAAGAAAAAAATTATGCATTTATTTTGCCTTTTCTTCACCATCTCTACCACCATATAGCCAAATAGTAGATGAAGAGAAGCATCTCCTGTAAAAATATTCAAATTAATAATAAAAAAGAGGAAGCAAAAATATAATATCAACATATTGCAAATATCAATTAATGGATATAGGTATTAAGCTTCAATATCTGCTACGAACACAAATAAGAGACAAGAAGACATAAGTGCTTACTGTACTCTTGCCAACACTTCCTATGTTCTTGTAAAAGGCATCAAATCTTGGTTTACAAAAACCAGATTCAAGTGACAATTTGTCAGAAACACAGAGGAAAATGGAGCATGTGCACTGCACTATGAGTATGCAATAAACCAATACAGACTGTGGACTACAGGTCAAATCCTAGGTTCTTCCCAAATAAATTGTAAGGAAAGAAAAGAATGAATGGAAGACCTATAACTTAAAAAAACAGAAAAACACATAAAAGCCATATCAAAAATTTTTAAAAATGTATAAAACTATAGTATCTAGGAAAGCACATTTGGATAAAAAAATATAAATATGAAAGGATACATTTTTTTAAAAAAATTCAGTGAGAAGAGGGAAGGCAGACATAGACTTCCACATGTGCCCTGACAGGGATCCACTGGGCAAGCCCTCTACTAGGCAATGCTCTGCCCATCTAGAGCCACTGCTCTGTTGCTCAGCAACCAAAGTACTTTAGCACCTGAGGTGAGCCCATGGAGCCATCCTCAAAGCCCGGGACCAACTTGCTCAAACTATTCTAGCCATGGCTGTGGGAGGAGAGGGGAGAGAGAGAAAAGCAAGAAGGGGAGGGGTGGAGAAGCAGATGGGCGCTTCTTCTGTGTGCCCTGACCGAGAATTGAACCTTGGACATCCACACACCAGACGAATACTCTAACGCTGAGCCAGCTGGCCAGGGTCAAAGGAAGCAATTATTGAAAAGAATACTATTTACTCACAAGAAAGACATAACAGGTTGTGTTTAGGTAGGGAACATGGAAGGACCTTCTGCAGTGGCTGCCTATGTTGTATTTCTTGAACTGAATAGTGGCTATAAAATTTTCTCTTTATAGTAATTTATTGAGCCATATACTTGCTTTGATTGGTTTTCTGTACTTGTGGTTCTTTGTACAATGGTTCTTAAAAATATCAGTCATTGAATAAATATCTTTGAGTTCTTACAATATGTCAGCCTTTACTAGATGTTGGCAAGACTAACATCACATTTCCTACAGCGGGGACAATTAAATCAGACTGTGTTAAGAATGGTACAAGCACAGGGGATACTTGGGAACGCGGAGAAAGTACACTTTCTCCATGTAGGGGGGTCAAAGCAGGCCTTTTCAAAGACATGAAGCCTCAGTTGAAGTCTAAAAATAGGTATTAGTGAATAGGTATTAGTCTAGCAGAGAGCTGGGGAGAGGCATGGGAAAACCCCTCCAAGGAGTGAAAGTAACATTTAGGACCAGATAATTATGAGAAAGAAAGTTAATTATTTTGTGGAACTGAAAGAAATTCAGTTTTCATGAAAGGTAACATGCATTGGGAGGAAGGGGTGTTGTGAGAGGAGCAGAGAGGCAAGATCCTTAATTGCCTTTAATTTATATTAAGATCTTAATTTTTTATGATAGAGTAAGCCAATATGTGTTTTAAACAGGGATGTGATCCAAAGTTTTATTTTAGAAAGAGCATTCTCATTATATCATGGAGAATGGCATTGAGCATGTGGGTGGGTGGTAATGGTAGTGAGAGATACCTGAGGCAGGGAGACCAACTACCTAGAAAGGCTATTGCATTAGTACAGGTGAGAGATGTACTTGTTTGAAAGATACCTGGTCTGTGGGCATGGAACAAAGTATACAGCTAAAAAGGTATTTATGGGACAGAAATTATAGGGCTTGGTCATTGCTTAGGTGCAGGGAACAAAGGAGAGAAAGGAGTCAAATGTAACTTTGTGTTTTAGTCATTGAATTAATGTTAATGCTATTTACTGAGAGAATACCATAATAACCATGAAGTCAAGAAAGCAATATCGATAGAGAGAAGATAGTGGGGCATGTTGAATTTTCTGTACTTATGAAAAGTCTAATTGGAGCTATAGTCATTGAGATATAAGTATCTGATACACAAGAAGAGAGTCCTGGGATAAAGCTACCGATTTCGGAGTTATTTCCACATAGATGATGATTACAGTTTTGAGTGTGAATGTGATAAATGAGAATATAAACACTGAGAATAATAAATGCCTATTAACAGAATTCTAGGAAACTCTAATATCTGGATAAGAATCACACACACACAGGAGTCTAAGAAGGAACACACAGAGGGTAGGAGAAAAACCATTATACTCTGGTGTCATGGAAACCAAGAGAAAAGAACATTGCAGTAAGGAGTATTTGACCTTGTCAATTAAAGTCAGTCTGAAGGATGTACATTGAATTCAGCATAATAATTACAATTCAGCATTTCAGACTATAGCCACACCAAACGCCACATTCATTTAAATGCATTTACTTCAAGAGTTTTGGAAAATGAGTGCACTTACAACTGTGTTCGTAAGGTCTTCTGTTTAACTATAGAATATACAGAGTATTTATCTGACTTGACATTGACATATTCTAAATTCTTTTTTTCTCCCACTTAGATGGAATAGCCAAAACACAGGTAAATTCTAGCTCCCACCTCTTGCTTTTGTATATGAAGTTTTACTGGAGTACTGTAGGCCCATAAATTTATAGCTGCACCTGTTTGGTTTTCTATGGCTGCTTTTCCATTCCACTGGAACATTGAGTAACAACAGACATCATGGCCTGCAAAGTTGAAAATATCTACTATCGGGTCCTTTACAGAAAATGTTTGCTGACTCCTGATCTAGAGTCTAGACTTTAGGTTAAAGTAGTAACTTAAAAATTGTTATTTTCACAGTAACTCTTAATATTTTTATCGATATGATCTCTATATTCACACAAAGGAATTCTTTTTGACTTGATTCAGAAAACAAAATTTCAAAAGGAAAATGGTCACAGCCACCCTGAGCAAAGCATAACAGAACACGACCACATCTCTTCTGTGGCTGTGTTGACTGAAGGCAGCAAGATCTGGAAAAACTTACATTTTCCTAGTGCACATATGTACACTACAGGCTGTTTAAAGTTTGTGCTACAGACCACAAAACATTTACCTCAGTTTACTGTTGCAATAGTGGCATCGGAAGCAGGACTTATGAAAACTCTGCTTGTCTGCTGTTAGGCACTCCATTGGATAAACTGTCTTTTGACAGAGTATACACATTTCCTTGTCTTGGAGAAGCAGTTTCTATAAATAAAAGTTTACAAAGGTTTATTTCGTGTTATCTTCAACCACATCGTAAAAACAAAACAAACAACAGCAATATATTAACTGGCCATGCCGTTAAAGTAGAAAGCTCTAAGGCTACTGTCCTGGTACTGCTTTCCTGGATTTAAGCCATTCTAACATTGGGTCTGAGATGCCTTACTCTATTCTTTTATACATTGTGCAAGTTGACTTTTATTATTTAAGGAAGCATATATGAGCAAAATATGTTTATCAACTTTAAAACATTAAAAATAATTTATGGTAAACTCAGCCATACAGAATCCTGAGAGTATGTATCATTCTAGATAACTAAACTTTCTATGTATAGAAAGATATATATTTAACTTGGTCCAAAGCTTTTTTTTATTGTTTGGAGAGATATTTCTAAAATATGAGCATATCTTTTAATTTTTTAAGCTTCGGATATTGTATTTGTTAAATATTTTCTTGATGACTTAGTGTTGACTTTATGACAGCAATTCTTAACTTTAATCCAATGAGACTCCCGATTGCATTAAAATGTTCAGGGCTATTCTAAATGGCTTTAGATCGTAGGGCTTCTGAGATTTGCACATCTGCCTTTATAGTCTCCCAGACTCTTGCCTTGCTCTAAACTTTCTATAGTCAAGTGTTGCTGCTCTCAGATGAATGCTAGCTCCTACAAATAATAGTAAATTATTGACTAGTATTTGGATATGGTTTCAAATCTGACACAGAACTTTCACTTCAGTATTAATTTGATCCTTATAATGATCAAGTGAGAATAACTAAGCTTTTATATTAGTTATATACAAAAGCACATATGCTCAAGGGTTTTAGTACAAATACATATATATTTAATACAAATATATACACACACACACACACGCACACACACACATACTGTAGTGCTTTGAGGATCAATTTTGGCTACTAAGAATTCTCTTTTGTTTATTTAGTTCTAGTAGAAAACATGTTTCCATATTTCTTTTTCCTTTTTATTTAGACAATTAAATTTAACAGAGTGACATTGGTCAACTAGAGTACATAGAGTTGGGGCCAACATCTCCACATCATTTGGACAGTCAATTATGTTGTATACATGTTTCCATATTTAACATCAGTGTTTTTTCTGTGTATTTTCTATATATTTTTAGCTATCTTAATAGAAACTGAGAATTTGAAATTAGACAACTTTGCTTAATAATGCCAGAAGCAAACACATTAAGGAATCATATTAATTTGATAAACTAGACACATATGTTGCAAATATGATAGAGGCATAATTATTAGTTTCAGCAATTTTTATTTTTAAGCTTGCTATTTTCTTCAATCTGTCTAAAAGAATGAAGTATATGCACTAATGATGCACGTTAATTATGTCAAATCCTTTTATTGCGAAGCCTCATTAATTATAAAGTCAGGGAAATATAAATAAATGAACTGTTCTTTGATGTTAAAATAAATTCATATATTTTACATCTCCCTTCTTCCAAATATAATCAGAGTTTAAAAATGTATTGTCCATGTCTATCTGTGAATGAGGCTAATTGAGCTACCATTTTGGGTTTTAAGAAAGGTAAAATAAAATCATATATATTAAAAAATACAGTGGTATTAGAGGAAGTTAATGTTTTTCAACTCAGTAATAATAATTAAATATACAAAGGTCTAGCTGCATACCTACACTTTTGTTAGAGATACCAATCAATAAAACCTTTAAAGCACATATGATGAGTGTAAATTGCTTCTTGGATTATTACCCAGCTGTAATGAATTCCAACTCAAGCACCACTTAGTCTGGGAGTTAAAAATACATCAATAGTAAGTCAAGAGATATTATTTAATATTGTCTTTAATAAGTGGATGAACTAATCATTTTAATAAGGAATATTAATAATGTGGTATGGATATAGAGTTATTAAATCCATAGATATATATAATCATTAATACTATCTCAATAACAATGGCTTTATTCAAACCTTTACTTACCTTGAAAAATCCAGGTCTTAATAATTTATATATGTAATAGCATTTATTATTCTCATACAGTGCAGATAAATTATATTAGATGCTTTATAAAGAGAAAGTAGTAAAAGCAAGCATTGTGAAGAGAAGGACATTGGCAACCAGGAAAGGTATTAGTGTCTTAGGTTATATTGTTTGGTTACTTCCATGCACTCTTTTAACTGCAAATCATCTTAGCTATGGAACACATGCCTTTAAATGGGTTAATGTTACTTCACATTTTGCAGCTCATTTACCACTTATGAAGGCAGATTCCTCTTGGAAGTTGGTTTTCATCTCAGCTGCAGCAGCATCTGAGGTTGCATATCCCACACTTTCAAAAAATCTTTCACTCCCCTGCCATGTCTTTTGGAAATTTTTCCTGAGCTTTTTAGGTGAATCAGAAATATCTAAAATATGACCAGCAATGACATCTTCATAGGTTGGTGGGGCATGCTTAAAGTCAAAGCCAGATTTGCCAGCTTCTGAGGTAGGTGATGGAGACACTGTTGTCTTTGACCCAACAACTTGACTCTCAAAGGCATCCATACCTGAGAAGTGTTCACTTAAAGACCTTGTTTCAGAGTGTGCACTGGGCTGATTAACAGGAATGTTTTCTTGCCACTCCCTGGGATGATTGCAAGAAAAGCCTGTAAAATTAGTGTTTTCTAAAGATGTTAATCCAAATTCTTCCTTACAAAATGTATGATGTTCTTGTTTTATATTACGGTTTGCTTCTCCATTTACATAAACTCTTGGATTTGACTTTGCTTCAAAAAGTGGGCCATCCTCAAATTCCCTGAACCATCTGTTTATTTCATTTTCACGGTCATTCACAAAATCTTCAGCCATTTGAACAGTTCGGTTGGCTGCTTCATATCTCTGTGTGTGCTCTGACAGGTGAGGCCCTTCCACTTTCCGGATGATTTCAACTGAGTCAAAACTTTCAGTATCTGGCACTATGGCCTTGGTGGAATTTACTCCATCTTTGTGAACATAAGTTGCCCTTTTCTCTACTTTTCTAACTTCTTCTTGAGCTTCCATGCATTCTCTGAAGGACCCAGTATCAACATGATTTACACTTATAGGTATTGTTATTGTAGGAGAGTCCCGACCACGAGTTTCTATCTTTATTTGACGACGAAGAGTTGCAGGAGAAGTGATAATCTCAGACCTCTTTTCTACAATTGGTACTGGAGTTATTGATGAACGCGGGATAGTCCCTCTGGATAACTTTGCAGTGGTGTCTTTGAGTTTGACAAGTTGTTCAGAGCGAGTCCTGGGTGGAGAAGGGGAGGTGTTTGCTCTGTGAATTCTAGATGTCTGTGACACAGGCATTCTGGGTGATGGTTCAGAACAACTGTCCTTTTTAGGGGACTGAGAAGGCTCATCCTTAGTCGGTGTTTCTGTTCGCCGTGCAGTAGACTCAATTGTTATAAAAGTTGGTGATGGTGGACGTGTTTTTAAAGAGGGAGGAGAAATCTTGTTATCATCCAGTTTAATTTCCTGATAGGTTTTTGCATGATTGTGAGTAGTTGCTGCAGGCTGGGTTTTTGCTTGGTGCTGCTGTGTTACTTCTACAATGGTATTTTCTTTTTGTTCAGCGTTTTGAATATAGCTGACGTTAACATTAGACACTTTAGGTAATGTTTCTTTCAGACTTGTAGTCCTCTTTCTCTGGTTTTCTGCTTTAGAGGATATCATGGCTGTTTGAATTATATTTTCACAAGATAAGAGCATATCCTCTGCTTGAGTTTTAATATGTATTATTTCTTCTTTGATTTTTTCTATGTTATTCTCCACAACAAGGCGAGCTTCGTACTCTTTTTTTTCTTCACTTAATAGCCATACTGGAATAATATTTAGCAGTGTCTGAAATGTTTTAAGGCTATTTGTATCCAGCTCTGCTTCAAAGTGTTTTACCCTAGACAAAATCTGTTGTAGTTCTTCACGTTTTCTCAAGAATTCCAATATATTTATAGCACATTTTCCATTATCCTTCTGGGATTCTTTCATAGAGGAAAATAAAGATTTGTTTTGTGTAATCTCTTGCTTTGAATCTTTAGTATTAGAAAAGACTTGTTTCTGTTGAATGCCCTTGATTCCAAGCAATTTTTCTTCCTGAAGATTATTGTATGGCTGGGGCAATTTTTTATGTTCAACTTGACTTTCAGAAGTCTGTATTTGTGTTTGCTGAAAATTCTCAGTCTGTGAATCGAGATGTACATTAGTAACCTTTTGCTTGACTACCTTCTGTGCTGATTCATTCAAATGCTCTTGTTTTCCTTTAATGATTAGTCTCTCTTCTTTTGGACTAACCATCAGTGAACCCTGAATTATTTCTTCACTTTCTAGAAGTTTGTCATTCTCAGATTCTCTAAATTCTCTTTGCTTTTCATGAACTATATTGAGCTTACTTTCATAGCTCTTTCTTGAGTGTTCTGTAGGCAATTTTATTGTTACTCTCTTCTCTTTCTTAGGTAATTGATCATTTCTTTCAGCCACAGATTGCTTATTACTATATTCAGCACCTGCTTCGGTTTTCTCTGTTTCCTTATGCTGCTGTTTGGTAATGGTTTGAACATTAATTTCAGATTGTTTTTTATGGCTTGTATAGCCGTGGTCTGTTTCATTCAATGTATGATCTACAGTTGGAAGCTTGATGGTTTTAACTTCGAGATTTGGGGAAGCTGGTTTGCTTTGGGACAAGTGCAACTGCTCTAGATACTTCTGTTGTGTTTGTTGTCTACTGCATTCTTGGTGACTCTGTTTAATGTCACAAGCTGCTTTAGATTGTATCATGTCTGTTGAACTCTGTAAAACTTCCTTTTTCATGATATCTTTGTCTTCTGAAGCTGCTAGAACATGCTGAAGCCTCTTGGTGGCAGCTGTCACTGCTGGTGTTGTGGAAAGGCCGTTATCAGTACATACTCCTCGTACTTGAGAATGACTTTGAAAGTCTGGGTTGGGTTGGGCCACAGTGACCCCTGAATCCATTCCAGGAAGTGGAAGCTCCTCCTTTGTTTTTTGTAACAGCACTTCCTTTTCTAGCCCTGATATGTTTTGAGTTTGGCATTCTGTTTTGACTAAGGAGCAAAAGTTCTCATGTTTCTGTTTTTCAAGCTCTTCTCTTTGCTGTCGGTATTTTTCTTCAGCAATCATTAAAGGTGTCTTAAATTTTCTCATATAAGGTTTTGGACTTGGTTGTCCTGAACCCACAGGAAATGAATGAGATTTGACAAGAGGAGTTTTTCCTTGCTTTTCCTTGGGTAGTAAAGGTTCTGGAACTGTCTGGGAAAGAGACCTTGTAGTATCCATAGATAATTCTTTTCTTTCAGGAAGACTTCTTCTAGATATGTTCTGCTTTGTTTCTGTGTGTTTATTGCTAGTCGCCATTATTTCTCTTTTCTGATCATTTGAGAGAGTAGTTTTACATTCTACATTTGTCAGGGAATTTTTCAGTTCAACTCTTGGGAGACCATGGTACTTTTTCTCTTCTAAATGCTTAGGCAATTTGGGTTTCGGTAATGTGGGAGGTGGCAGACGTACTCCTGATTTTCCTGTTATTGTTTTATCCTGAGAATAAGTTTGCTGATAGTGTGAGGCTTCTTCTTGGGAACATTGTACAAATGTTCCACTGTGATTTTCTTGAATGGAGGAGGAAAGGTGATGTGCTGGGTTCAGAGATGGAGTTGGAGGAGGAGGAGGTGGTAGAAACAATGACAGACATTCTCTTTCAGATTTCTCACCTTCTGGTGGTGGGGGAAGAAGAAGGCCTGGGAAATTTTTAAAGTCAGCTTTTATCTTCTCTGTAGACAGTGAGGGTGGTAAGCCATTTTTTTCAGGCAACATCATTAAAGGAGGTGGAGGAGGAAGAGGAAATTCTATTTCTGATGATGCATTGGAAGGTGGAAGAGGAGGTGGAGATGGAGGTGGTAGAGGGCACTCACTTTCTTTCACATTATTTTCAGGGTTCAAGTTGATTTGATTAAAGGACATTTCCATTGCCTTTTTTAAGTCTGCGGAAGTATTTGTCTTCATTAGAAAGTCCTGGCTGTTCAGATATACATCAGTCTTCTGCTTTCTGTCAGTTGCCTGAAATTTATTGTAGCATTTTGGGGAGACTTTCACTTCTGTTACATTTGATAAGTCTTGATCTATAGGCAAAGTCTGCCACACTGGTTGAGGGTTCACATTCTTTTTCTTTACATCTTTATTAAAATACTGTGTCTCTTGCTTTAAGAAGGTTTGCTTCTGAAAGTCTCCTGAAACTTCACAAGTTTCTCCAACTATCTTGCTGACTGGACCCTGGAGTGAACTGGGGCTAGAGCTTTGTTTATCTGTTGATATTTTAGTGTTTCTGGTATTTTTAAAACTCTTTTCAGGGAAATAGTCAGTCTTTTGGTGGTCATTCCTCAGTTTGCAAGTTTGAGTCTGTTGCCTTTCAACTGCTTTATCAG
Organism: Rhynchonycteris naso; assembly: GCA_037038555.1. Classification (NCBI taxonomy): domain Eukaryota; kingdom Metazoa; phylum Chordata; class Mammalia; order Chiroptera; family Emballonuridae; genus Rhynchonycteris; species Rhynchonycteris naso. Next base: position 67,847,476 of record CM072997.1, read on the forward strand.
TAGATTGGGTAGAATTAAAAACATCCTTCCTCAATTCTCTCACTCTCTCTGATTCCTTAGTTTTTAGATTTTCCTTAACTGACACTGGTGAAGTCAATTGTCGGCTCATATGTTCATTTCCAAGATGCTGCTCTGTTGTATCAGTCCAGACACTCATTTTGTCCCCTGACTCTAATACATTTTTAATAGCTTTGTGCTTTGAATTAGATAGTCTTCTAAGGCTTTTCTCCAGAGCATCGTTGTTTTGTTCACGGTCTATGACAATCTTTACTGTGCCTTTAGGGGCTTTTGGAAGATTAACCTCAGGTCTTTCTTCTACTAAATTCCCATGACAAGTTTGGGTGAGAGTATCTGTTCCCCCTTGCCACCTGGCTGCTGGCTCAAATGGTCCTGGTCTTGGCTGAAGAACAGGTTTTTTGTCTGTCTGGACAGCCATCTGATGAATCTCTGTTTTCTGCTCTTGTGAGGATCCTGCCATCACAGCTTGCACATCTTTGATTATACTTTTTCTATCTACCTCTTTGAAAGCTCCCTGTGCCTCTTTCAGATTCCTTAATGAGGTTTCAAGGTCATTTAGGATGAGCTCCTTTTTCAGGATTTCTGTCCTTGTCTTTGCAGTCTTTTCAAGGCATTCAATAGCTTTCTCAAAATCATCAGGGATGGCATTGGGCAGTTTAGATTCTTCCCAAGGGTGTCTTGATTCCTTAAGTGACTTAAGTGTGGCCATCATGTCACCTTTTATAATTTCTTCTGTTTTAGCTACTGTTTTCTGATTTATGGCCTGGCTGAGGGAATTTAGGGTTGATTTCAAATTACCTTTTATAATTTCTTCTTTGGTTGTCTTAGAAGATGTACTATGAGGCTCTGTCATGAAAAACTTAACTGTATTATGCACATCTCCTGGAATGATATCAGTTTCATTAATAGTACGTTCAACCTGACACTGCTTTTTATTTAGTAAGAGTTTTGTGCCCTCTACATCACCGCCAATTATTTTTTCCTCTGTTTCTTGTGTTCTAGCTGTTAGTGTTTCATCTGACTCTGTCTGGAGTTGTTTGAGATAATCCAAAGCTCCAGTTTCTATGCATGTTGTAAAAAACTGAACATTTCCCCTCTCAGAGGCATTGAGTTTAGCCCTTTCAGCTATTTTATTGTTTGATGTGGAAGATAGCAAATTATGAATCATACGTTTTACATCACCCCCTATTACTTGTTCACGTTCAAGTGTATCACCAGTATTTTCATGAAGAAGACAGTAGATGGTCATGTTAATATCTCCTCTTTCATCCTCCTGAATTAAAATGCCTTTCTTTACAGATCTTTCGTCAGAGAACAGGTTTTTTATTGCTTGTTGTACATCACCACTCACTATCTCTTCTTTTTCAGCATGAACTTCTGCTGAACTGCTTAATAATTGAGTTTTGGTCAAATTAACATTTCCTTTCTCGTTTTCATTAACCATAATCTCTCTTTTTGTACAGTCTCTTTTGGAAAGTAGATTCATCATTATATTTCTGAGATCAACCCTGATAATTTCTTCTTTCTGTATCTCAGGAGATGTTTGATTCATTAACTTGTATTTTGCCATTCGAACATCGCCAACTTCGTCAGCCTCAATGATGATTCCAGGAGCCTCTATAACTTTTTGAGAGTAGAGTTCTTCTAAGGTTTTTTTAATGCTCTTGCCAATAATTTCCACCTTTTCTACCCTATGCCCATTAAATTCATGAAGGGGTGTAGTTTCAAACAGCCATGTAGTTGTCTTGACATCAGAAGGAGGAATTTCTTTCTTGATGATTTCTGTGATGGTTTCATCTGCCTCCTTAATAGAATCCAAAGTTTGATTTTCAAAAAGCCATACTGCCTGCTTCACATCACCTTTCTGCATATCTTGCTGGGTGACTGTTTTGATGTTTTCATATTCTGATCCTTCCCCTCTTAGCTCATCTATAGCATGAGTTTCAAATAGCCACATAGATGTTTTAACATTGCCCTTTCGTATTTCATTGACACTTACTGTTCTTATATAAGCATTCATATTAACATTTTCAGATTCAAAAAATTGTTTACTTGTCTTTACATCTCCACCTTGAATATGGTCCACAGTGGGCACAATATCATGTGATTCTTCTGAAATCTGGTCCAGTGGCTGTGTTTCAAATCTATACCTGACAGAACTAACATCTCCCTTCTGGATATCTTCTTGTGTGACAGATTTAATAACATACACAGTCTCTGATTTATTAATTGAGTCTAATGGTTTTGTTTCAAAAAGCCACCTTGTCCCTCGAACATCTCCGTGGATTACCTCTTCCTTTTTAACTGTTGTCACTTCATGATAACACCCTTCTTGGTCTTGAATTGCATAGAGTGGCTGGGTTTCAAAGAGCATTCTGTAGCTTTTTACATCACCCTTTATTACTTCTTCAGTAATTGATTCTTTGGTATTTATATAGTCAGATTCTTCTTTAATCTCATCTAAAGAAAAAGTCTCGAAGATAAAGCACCTCTTTCTTACATCCCCACCTTGTACGTCTGTCACTGTCTTAACTAATTCGTCACCTTCTTGGCCTTCTTTTATCATATCAATGGGTTGGTTTTCAAAAAGCCATCTACAATGTAACACATTGCCTTTCTGAATGTCTTCAGTTTTTAGGTTTTGGATCTTTTTCAAAACTTCTTCTGAACTGGAACTAATTGAATCTAAGGTCTGATTTTCAAATTTATGCCGCATGCTGGAGACATCCCCAGTTTGGATATCCATTTGTACCCCCTTGATTTCCTTTCCTTCTTCCCCTTGTATGCTGTCCAAATTTTCTGTCTCAAAAAGAAAACATGCTGTACGAACATCCCCACCTTGAATCTCCTCCTGTTTTACAGTTTGCAATGTGTCTGTTGATTCAGAGTCATCTTTTATGGTATCAAGTGGCTGAGTTTCAAAGAGCCAAGTACAGGCTTTGACATCTCCCTTATGAATTTCTTCACTGCCATTCACTAATGAAACTTTTTCATAAAGAGATTCCATTGGCTGGGTTTCAAAAAGCCACCTACAGGTTTTGACATCCCCTTTAACAATGTCTGTAGCTTGCTCAGTCTTACTCTCTAAGTCTTCCAAACTACTAAAATATTTAATTGAATCAAGAGGTTGGGTTTCAAACAGCCATTTAGCAGATTTCACATTTCCAGTTTGTATTTCTTGTGCAGATATTCCTCTAATTATCTGAAATTTATGAATGCTTTCATCAAACTGGTCAATGGGCCTTGTTTCAAAAAGCCACCTACAGCTTTTTACATCACCTCTTAGGATTTCTTCTTGCTGGACTGTCTTTACCTGATGATATTTTCCAAGCTGATCTTGAATGGCATATAGGGGTGTTTCAAAGAGTGATTTATTTAACTCTACAGCACCTCTTGTGATTCCTTCCACCTCTATTTTATGTGATGCGTCAAGTTTAATTAAATCGTTTGATTCAAAGCTATGTGTGTAATTTCTTACATCTCCTCTGTCAACTTCTTCAAGTTTCACTGTTCGTATGTATTCTTTTTTATCTTCTCTAATCTCTTCCAGAGGTTGGGTTTCAAAAATCCATTTTTGGTGCCTAACATCCCCCTTTTCTTCTTCAGAGGCAGTGATTTTTTGAAGTATTCCTACATTTGGGCTATCTTTTAAAGCCTCTATTGGAAGTGTTTCAAATAGATGCTTAGTGGTTTGTACATCACCCCCTATTTTCTCTTCAGTTATTAGAAAATCTGCATCAGGAACTTTGTTTAAAATGTCTAATGGCTGTGTTTCAAACATCCAACACTTTCTGGAGACATCTGTACCTATTATTTTTTCCTTTTCTATGATGACCTCTTCTGATTCTTCTTTGATCTTCTCCAAAGGTTGAGTTTCAAATAACCACTTTGCCCTACTCACCCCACCTTTAATGTTTTCTTCCATGGATATTCCTCTGACGACGTTAATTTCTGTGATATCCTTGTTAATTGTGTCCAACGGCTGTGTTTCAAACATCCAGCGTGCTGTCCTCACATCACCTTTTTCGACATCTTCTCTGTGAACAGTTTTAATTTCTAGCATTTGACCTGAACCATCTCTAATAACATATAATGGTTGAGTTTCAAAACATTTGATACTTCTTTTAACATTTCCCTTAATTTCTTTAAGTTCAGATCTGAGTTGTAGTAGATGAGCCTCATCTACTGAATGAAGCTGTCCAAGTTGATCCAGATGTTGAGTTTCAAACATGTATCTCACAGTCTTGACATCTCCCCCAGTTATGTCTTTTATGGCAGTTATCACTGATTCCTCTTGACTTTGATAAATTTTATTCATTGAGTCTAATGGCTTTGTTTCGAACATCCACCGGGCTGTGCAGACATCTCCCCTGGCTAGCTCAGGAATTTTCTCAGCATATTCTTTAATGCCAGAAGAATGATCCCCCAATGTATCTATGGGTTGGGTTTCAAACATCCATGTAGTATATTTCACATCACCACCAGCAATGATTTCTTGATCAGCAATACCCTTGGAGCTGTTATCTTCACCTGGAGAGCCATTGTTGATGGAATCTAATGGTTGATTCTCAAAGACCCATCTCATGGACTGCACCTCACCCTTTAGAATTTCATCCCACTCTAAGTGTTCTCTTTCTGAGGTAAGAGCTTTTTGAGAATAATCATTTGTATTTTCAAAAACATACCGGGCTTGTTGCACATCTGCTGAAACTGAGCTTCCTGTGTTCACTTGACTAGAAACAATCTCAGAAACCTCATTGATATAGTCTTTTTCTAAATTTTTTCTTAACTCAGGATGGATGTGCTTATATAAACGGTTTAATTCATACAAATTTCTTTGCTTGGAATATAATTCTTTGGGGACTGGTGGTATTCTAGGAGGGCTGGGAAATTCAGGGGACTGGGAAAATGCTGTCACATCTAATGGAGTTTGGAATATATCAGGTGGGGGAGGAGGGAATTCTTCTGTCTTTTCTGAAGGACTGGCATGAACTTGTGCCAGAGTTGAGGAAGTGGCACTGTGGTCACTATATCTTGTGGTTGATGTTTCTTTCTTCTGGCTGGTTGAAGTGCAAGAAGTGGAAGATGTACTCAGAGTTGGTGATGGCTTTAAAATATCTTCATAGTCACTTTTAATCTTTAAAGGAGAGAAAATCAAATCTTATAAAGATGGGCGGAGTGGTGGAGATTTCCTAGGCACTGTGCTACACTTGTCCATCTGCAATGACATCTCCAGTGAGAATAATGGGTGACATATTTCATTTAGAAACCTACCTAGGAACAATATTCAGTGTTTTTTGTTTACTATATTTCCTATAATCAATTTACACATTTAGAGTTATATTCCCCATTTAATAATACATCAACATCTTATTATTTTAACATATACATATAATCCTAATTATTTTTCCTCCTTTACTTAATATGCTATGGAAAGTAATTAAGAAGGGAACAATAAAAGCCTTAAAATACTTTTGAGGATTGTTTTGTTTTGATAAGGTACCTAACATTTTAAACATTATTTATTATTTTAAATAATGTTAATTAAGTTTAGAGCATATGCCATTCTATTCTTCCCTTATTTTGTCTAGTCAGAAAAGTTCTAACTCTATTTCTTTTCTCATGTAGAACAATATTCTTCTATTGTGAACAGAATAAGTATTGGTTTGGAATATTATTTCGTTGTTGAAAACCACCTTAAACATTCAATAATTTGAAAATGCTATGTATATATTTACATCTGGTTTTCTTTCTGTGTAGAAAAAATGGTCTTACCTTAATCTGCTTGGCTGGGGTTGCCTCTTTGTCAGAACAAAGAAAATTTTCCTGTGCAGACTTTTCAAATTGCTCTTTTAAAAATTTAGTTGAAACCTTTGGAATTTCTTCATCTTCGGGTGTGTCTATGACTACAAACAGCAAAGAACACTAAGGATATTATATCACTAATACACATGATGTTTGAGAAGCAATTATAATGCCATGGGAAACTTCTCACACTATCAGTTAAGTAAAAAGATTCAAGATACAAATGTAGATATATAGCACTCTTTCATTATGTAAATTAATGTATGTCAAGGACTAGACAAAGAAAAATAGTGGTGGTTATCTTTGGATGGGAAGTCATAAGTTATAAAACTGTTGTTTTATTTTAATTGTATATACAGGGTGGGGCAAAGGTAGGTTTATAGTTGTTCATCTGGAAAATAATATAATAATTAACAAATAATAATACAAGAATAAACTCTATTTTACATACTCACAACTGTAAAACTACTTTTTCCCCATGCGGTATTTTCCAATTTTTTTACAAGCAAGCATGTTTTACTTTTATGCTCAGGAAAAAAATAATAAAAGTTATAAAACAAGAAAAGAACAGCAGGAAAAAGAGGAAGACTGACTTCCTTAAGCAAAAACAAAATAAAAACAAAATATAGAGATAATCAAGTAATATTTCAATCATAATTAGCTTAAATCTTCCCTTTTAGCTTTTCAGGACATCAAAACTTTCATTCTCCATACATAGGCAAGACAAACTCTACCCATTTTCTGCAAACTTGCACAGATTTGCCTGTAGTCTAATCTCATATCTGTAAATTGGAGAGATAGACTTAAAAGTGCTTAAATCTGTTATTAAAAGTATTACCATCTAAATAACACTTCTGTTCTCAGGGAGCTTGAGAAAGATCAAATTTTATTGTAGTTCCCTGAGTCAAAAAGCAATTCTAAGGTGGCTGTCTTATCACATAGCTTTTAGGATGAATACCTCATAGGACTGATGGCAATGAACTATTTTAGAAGCTTATTGCATCTATCATCACAGTCCAAACCTAATTATACACAGAAATACTATCCGTCCTCTTTGGGACCATGAGTCATAGTTACTAACTTTACTTAGGGAGAGGAAGAGGACTGTGCTTTGGAAGCCCTCTATTCAAATACAGACATATGAATAGAAGAAAGGTATATTGGGGTCACATAATCTGAGATTCTTACCTGTTTCTTGAACATATTGATGGAACTGAGAAGCTTGGTTTATTTCCTCAGCGTGTTTTTCGAGATGAGCGACCTATATTTAAAGATAATTTTAAATAAATAATTACTTTTAAGGAGTCAATGGAGTCAGTACTGCACATTAATTAATTATTTCACAGTGATTTTCATCCCAAGACTTCAGTGCACATTGAGAGATGCTAATTTAATTCCTCTATCATGTGTTTTAATGCATGTGCTCATGCTATATCAGAACATATATGAATTGACACTTAAAATGCACTCATATTTTTAAAAGGCTTATTTTATTTTTCAAAGACTGTCAACTCAAAATGGTGAAAGAGACACTAATATGTATTGATTTTTAAATACATGAAGGACAAAAAAAGCAATTGCTAACAACAAGGTCAGAATTTCCACATAGTTCTAAAAATTGTTTGGAAAGTAATATCTTTCTAAGTAGTTACCATTTCTGTTCCAAGAACATCCATTTTGTGTGTTTTAGAGGCTTCTTGTTCATTTCTTTCCATATGCTGGCTGCTTCTTGAAATGTCAAGCTGGCTGCTATGGATTACCTCCTGAAAACAAATGAATGGATGGATGAATAAACAATACCTGAAGAAAAGTCTAAAATTTTTAACTTGTTTTATGAATGCAATTTCTGTGACAGAGGCTTCTGAAAAACAAGACTCCTCAGTATATTTGTTTGCTTGGCTGTTGTAACCAATTATCACAAACTTAGTGGCTTAAAACTTAATATGTTACAGTTATTTAAGTCAGAAGCCCTGAATGGGTCTTGCTAGGAATCAGCAGTTGTTAGAAGGTAAGCATTCTTTTCCACAGCCCTAGGGAAGAATACATTACCTTGCCTTTTGCAATTCTTGAGAGTACCCATTTTCCTTGGTTACAGTCCCCTTTTATACCAGGCTAAGAGTGTCTTACAATGCAATCTCTCTAATTATCTCATCTTACTCCTAGCCCCTTCCACTTTTAAGTATCTTGATTGATATGATGAGGTAGTTGATATACTGCTAAAATTCTTCGGACAGAACACTCTTTGAGAACCCAAACTTGAACTCATTTGGGGTTGGCTGATCACTTTTATCTTGATATCTACATGGCTAACAAATACTGATTTTGAGGTCTGGTTTTTAAAAATTTGACTTGGGAGAGAATAGCCAAGTGAGCAAAGGTGTATCATTATTACTATTAGTCAAATAGGAACGATGAACTTTTGTTTTGTTTATGTTTTACATGGAGTTAGTTTTAAGCTATTAAATGCAAGTTCTTTAAACAAAGAATAAATTTATAATCAATTTATGAAATCTTCACTTTTGACATTTTTTTCTTTTTTCTTTTTGCTAGTGAACTTGGAGTGTATGGCTTTTCCCACTTAGTACATTTGGTATAAATGTTGTAGTTCTGATTACACTGGGGAAAAAAAAATTTGTTGCATACACAAAAGCACTAGTTCTTACATAACTCGAGTGTGCTGATCTCAAACCTGACATTAGTTTTTTTCGGTAAGCTACAGTTTTTTGCAATTCAAGATTTTAGGATTTCATCTTATTGTAAAATTTTCAACATTTAATTTAACATAATGAAGTAGAATGTCTTCTTGGGCATCATCTTTGCGAAAATATAATAATTTATATAATGCAGAAAATATATTAAAAGATATAATTGCATCAGAATTTGTCTACAATTTCAAAATAGAACACATAAAAACATTTTAATCATAAAATTTGCGCAAAACTTATGTAAATTCTTGTGTTTGTGTACTTATTGAGGACAATCTCATTTGATGCTACAGCAGTAGTCTTCTCATCACTAACAGCTCCAAGATTTTCAGGAAACTTATCAAGGTGACTGTTCAGAAAGTGAATCTTAATGTTCATGTTCCATCCAATGTTGCGGAAAGCCAACAGCATCCTTTGAACCAGAAGTTCATAGTTTTCTGCTTTTTTGTTGCCAAGGAAGTTCTTTGTAACTGACACAAAATACTGCCATGCTGTTTTCTCCTCCTTATTCATCTTCCAGGCAAATTCTTCGTCATGTATGAGGGTTCAAATTTGAGATCCATCAAATACACCTGCTTTTATTTTCTCAAAAGACAAGGCAGGAAAAGCAGAAATAAAATGTTGAAAACATTCATTTTCTCTATTCAAAGCCTGAGCAAACTGCTTCATTAAGCCAAGTTTGATGTGAAGTGAAGTGGGGGAAAAATGATCCTGTCTTGATTAACTACAGGTTCATTCACAATATTTTGCATCCCTACTTCCAGAGCTTCATGTTTCGACCACTCCTTCTGTGTCCAGTGTTTCTACCGAGCTCAGCTGTCCCACAAACAGTGAAAGCAAAGTACTCGTGAAACCTCTCTGTTGTCCTAGCAGGACATTTACCATTTTAAGATCTACACAAATTATCCAGTTATGCTCCTCATAGTTCAGAAAGTCGAGGACAATTTTTATTTCATTATAATCTTCTTGCAGATGAGTTGAATAACCAATAGGAACCACTGCATAAACATTACCATTGTGTAGGAGAACACATTTCAGACTTCATTTAGAGCTGTCAAGAAATAGCCGTCGTTCTTTTGGACTATAAGTGGTAACACCTAGCTGGCTGAGAAGACTATTGATATGATAGTAAACAAAGTGTTTTTCTTTGGAAAAAAAGTGCACAAAAATTTGTTCACGCTTCCTGAAATGGCATACTTTATTGACCAGTGAAGTACATTCTTTTCTTGAAGCCTGGAGGCTAATAACTCAGCTTCTTTCTTTGATAGGCCCTAATCTCTTACTAAGTCATTCATTTGGGTTGGCTAAACTGCTGAGGGGCTAATGACTGCTTGGCATCAGAAGAAGACCCTTCAGATTCTACAACCATTTCCTCATGCATCTTATCAAAATACACTTGATCACCATGTTCACTTTCTTCATCCTTAGAAAAAATAAAACCATTGAAAACTGGAATTGGGAGTGTCTCAGAGTTGGGATAGGTCATATTGCTGAAGGAATATTAGGATATGTGATCATTTGTCATTTTCTCTTGCTGATGCCCTTTGTATGGATTTGTATGGATGCCCTTGTATTCAGACAGAAATAACAGTCATTGCTATGGTCCTTCGGTTCACACCAAACCATGGGAATACCAAAGGCATTCCTTTGCATTTTCCTTTTGTCCAATCACAAAACATTTCCTCACAATTATGACACACAATATGAGGAGCCCAATTCTTGTCTTGATTACCAAGGGGAACTTGAAAATATACAATATATGCACGTGTCACAAATATGAAATATTGCACCTTTGACATTGAAATGTGTAACATCCATATATATAACAGAAGACGTCAGGACTATTCTTATATTTACAACTACTCAAAGAAGCCATGATTCAATCTTAAAACAAAATAAGAGGGTGTTTATATTAGATAATAATTTTTACATTTAAAAACAACTACAATTTTGTAAAAATGATGTTTGTAAAACATTAATTGCCTTGAGGTTATGTTCAGTACAAGAGTCGTTGCCCATAATTTCAATTTAAAAAGCAAAGCATGCCATTAACTGGAACAAAAAGAATTTAAAATTGCATAACAACTAGGGCATGCACCTAAAAATAGATTTCAGATTTGGAATCAGCGATGCAGAAATATAAAGAAAATGTTCTAAAACCTCATGCAATGGAAAACGAAATAATAAATTGTTCCCCGGTGCCAAGTGGTAGTCAGACATTTACTTAATGATATATAGTACAACCTGATTTATTACACTTTTGTAGAAAGGAAAATTAAGGAAAAAATAAGTTGATACCCTCCCAGACGTTCTTCACCGAATTGAAGGCAAAAATGTTGGCTTACACTTTAAAATGTAGATTACATTTCATTGGATGTGTTATTTAATGAGATGAAAGAGATCACAATGTATACATATATTAAATCATCATAATGTACACTTTAAATATTTTAAAATTTTGTCAAATATTCCCCAATGAAGCTGAAACATTGTAGATTATATCTCATTAAATTTAAGATAAGTGTAATTTTTTTTCCCAAGCAGAATAGCTTTCTAGCACAAGTTAATAATCCACACCTATCAAATAATATTTAATAACATGCTTGGCACATAGTTTGTGCTAAAGAAAAGTTTATTTAATGAATAAATGACTAAAATAGCAAACTTCTGTTAATAATTTAATATTCTTCAGCCTTCCATTTGCCATATAATGTTTTGAAAACTGGGAATAGAACAAGAAACAAAAATGTATTTTACTTTCTCAAGAGGAAGTATATAAAATAAATAAACCATATTTTTTACTTTAAATAGAAAGAATCATAATTCTATATAATAAGAAGCTTTGCATAATCAAGTTTTACTTAAGGATATCAAAAGTAGTAGGTTGTAGAAAACAATAACAATAACTGAAGATTGCAGATAGAAGAAATGCATTGGTGTTAGTATCAACTCTTTGCATGACAACTGTTTAGAATTGGGACAAGTCTTCCTGTATATAGCGATAGAATAGTATTGTTCTATGGCTTTTTTATGACATGGAGAAATAGGAAGTACTAATTAAACAGTGCAAGAACAAAGAAGAGTGGGGACCTAACCAGTACCAAGATCATTGCTGTGGAATTGTTTTTATACCTACAGGGTCCTGGGACAAGCTCTGACCTCCAAAGGCATACTTATTTGCCCCACTCAATGTTTTTAATTTTTGAAGTTAACACCCATAGAAATCAAGATTTTTGCCTTCTTTTGAAAACTTTGAAGATCAAATAACACTGGGCTCACATTCCAAAATGGCAGCAAACCTTTCTAGTTAGGGCATGTGCTTGGCAGTTAGTCACTGTTCGTATCACTCACTCATATTTAAAACCAAGTTGACATTTTTAAAAACCTGCCTGGAACCCATAGATATTTTAGATTGTTATAGTTGTTGCTAATCATCAAGCTGAAATAATGAAGGCAGCGATGTCAATCTATGTGTTGAAAAAGACAAATACAAAATATTAGGAGTACATAAATATATCTTTGACACATTTTAAAAATTATTATTTTCATGGCGAACATTTTATGCTTAATATATATCTAACTGAAAAATACTCTCCATGCCTATCATTTTTAAATGTATTTTTCTGTAAGAGATGCCACAACATAGACAGTACAAGTTTAGAGTTGTAAGTTTCTATCAGCACTTACGTGCTATTATTAAATAGAACTATAATTGTTAATAAGTTTGAAATATTCATTTCAGTGCATAAATTTTACTGCCCTCTGGTTAGCATAATTTAAATAAAGTCTGTTTTAAAATACTGCAAGATTTTGTTTCCATCATTTTGAAACTATTTTATTTGGATTTTAAGTCTGACTTTTATTCTTCCCAATTACTGGTATCTATAGAGTGTATGTAGGTTTAGGTAAAAGGATGAAACATCATAATGGTCAGGAAGAAATTAAATTAATCAAGTAAAATGTAATAAAGAATTCTTGCCCTGTCAGGTTAGCACAGTTGATTAAGAGCACTTTTCCAAGACAAGGTTGTGGGTTTGATCCCCAGTCAAGGCCCACACAGGAAGCAACCAAAAAATGCCACAACTGAATGGAACAACAAATACTTCCCTCCCCCACCCCCCTCTCCCACTCTTTATCTTTCTAAAAAACTGAAAAAAAAAAATAAATAAATAAAGCCCTGGGAAGATAGCTCAGTTGGTTAGAGCATTGTCTCAGAGTGCAGAGGTGGCCAGGGTATATACAGGAACAACTTGATATTCCTCTCTCTCTCCTTGCTTTTCTCTCTCAAAATAATAATAATACTACAAATAACAAATAAATAAATAATATTTTTTGCCATTGTTGTTGTTATAGAAAAAGATGTACATTTCTACCAAAAAATGCAAACTCATTCTAGTATAATGAACAAGAAAAGAAAGGTACAAACTTTTCTTTTATGGTGACTCACTATTATTTTGAATCCTAGAAAAGAAATGTGATAAAAGTCTAGCAGAATAGTTAATGATAACAGCCTCACTCAAGTGGAAAAAACATTTCATGCTCAATGCAGGTAATTAAACAATTTTACCCATCACCAATCTCATTTTTAATAAAACTAGAGATTTATGGTCTATTAATGTTATTCTCATCTTTGTCAAAGAGACATAAACAATACCAAAAATGTGCTATTTATGTTAGCAAAAATGTTAATGTATTTAACGTTTGAAAGAATAACTAGTTCATTTTTTTAAGTGACAGAGTTAACTATTTCTGCTTTTTAAAAATTTTTTATTGTTTGGTATTTTGTTCTATCAATAAACACATCTATTATTTGTCACATTTCACAGTTCTTATTTGATAATATGAAACTCTCCTTTACTGAACTCATAGATTCTCAAATCTCAGTGTTTAGCTTCCTGGTATATATTAGATAGCCCCAAGTATCAAGGAGTGAATGCATGGGAAAATAGTCACATTTTTTTACCCATGAAGTGTAAAAATTTTATGATTTTATAAAAATATAGTTTAAAAATTAAGTTTATAAAATGTTTCATCATAATTATAAGGTATTATTTTTTGGTATTTCGACTGACAGTCTTTGATCCTGAACATTTTATAATTGGTAGGTGGAATTACTGGAGCTAATATGTGTACCAATAACATGTCAATTACTCTAAGAAGTGTAGTTAGAAAAGGCCTCTTGATGAAGTTGCAAGTGATCAGAACATCTATGAAAAAATATGGGGAGTGCTCTGATGTTGTGAAGAGTAGCTGATATCATAAGAGGGACGAGAAGCCTGTATCAGGAAACCAAAATACAAAAAAAAAGGCACAAATAACATACACAAATGTAAAGTACCTTTTCAAATAGCCTTTTAATAAAAAGATCTTCATGGTGCTAAAACAAGTTTATATGCTATTTTTTTTAGTGAATTATTCATTGAGTTGATGACTCTGATGTACTAGTATTTTCAACTCCCCATCTCATAGATTGCTTGTCTCCATTTTGTGTGGGTTTTTTTTCTAAAATTGTGTTCTGTTCTTTAATTTGGAACATATTTCTTTGTCTCCTCATTTTGACTGTTTCCCTGTTTTTGTATCTATCTATAAGGTAGAGCTGCTATGTCTCCTGGTCTTGGTAGAGTGACCTTATGTACTAAGTGTCCTGCAGGGTCCAGTGGCACAACTTCCCCAGTCACCCAAGCTGATCACTCCAGGTATACTTCCTGTGTAGGCTATCTACACCTTTCTCTCTTAGTTGAGCCTTGATTTCTATCAATGGAAGGGATTTATCCCCAGGCTGATCAGCTGTGAGAACTTGCAGTGATAACAGTATAGGACCTGCTATTCAAGGGCTGATCCCATGGAGTAAAATACTCTTCAGTGGGGCTCTGGTGCATGCTTAGTCTGCCCCTTTAGTGTGTTGATAATGGAGGTGGTTGGCTGGTGCTTTGGTACAGTCCAAAGCTCTCCACAGTGAGCTGGTTCTGGAACCTCCCAGGAAGTGCAAACCAACATCAGCTGCTTTCTGTGCTCTGCCTTGGGACACCTAGCATGAAGTTGAAAGTGATTTGCAGATGGTTACTACTTGTGCTAGGTTTTGAGGTGCCTGAAATTGTCTAGCTGCAGCAAGTGCCAGGCTTGGGGCTGCTTAGCAAGAGGTATGGGGTAGGTAGAGGCCAGGTGCTGCTCTTTTGTGGCTTGTGAACCTTTGAAAGGTTTAGGAAAGTCTTCAGCATAAGCCAAGACAGTCAGTTTTTATGGAAAAGTCACTAAAAATTGGGTGTGGTGGGTCTCAGGGAATTATTAGAGCAGGGTAAACAGTGTGAGCCAAGTTGATGGATACTCAGAAATGGCACCCACCTGCTGCCTCTGTTGTGGGAGGGCCAAACTAAAGAACAATGACCTCTGCCAGCACTTTTGTCTGGGAGAAAGCTGCCCCTCTAGCCCTTGTTCTTAGGCTTGACAATTCAGTTCCTTTCCATATATCCCTGGCAGCTTTCAAGCTGCCGCTCCAGTGCTAGAACTCAGAGTGAGTGAGTCCGACTAAGTTTGTGTGACGGCCTTTTAAGAGGAACACCAGGGACTCCACAATTCCTGCTTTTTTCACTCAGCCACAATTCCTGCTTGTTTTCAAAGCCAGAAGTTATGGGAACTTCTCTTCCTAGCACTGAAAGCCTAGGCTGAGGGGACCTAGTGTAGGGTCGGGAATCCCTCCCCATTGATCAAGAAGTACTTCCACAGCTGAGATATTTCTCTTCATTTTTAACCACCACATGGGTTATGAGAGCACCTCCATATCTCCATCTCTCTTACCAATCACTATATATTAGTTATAGAACTTCTATTCAGCTAGATTTCTGGCAGTTTTGAATGATGGCTGTTTTGTAACTTAGTGTAACTTTGATATGGTTGTGGGAGGCTCTAAGAACCTCATTTTATTTTATTTTTTTACTTTTTATTTATTTATTTATTTTTTAGAGAGAGAGAGACAGACAGACAGGAATGAAGAGAGATGAGAAGAATCAATCATCAGTTTTTTGTTGTGACACCTTAGTTGTTCATTGATTGCTTTCTCATATGTGCCTTGACTGCAGGCCTTAAGCAGACCAAGAAACTCTTGCTCGAGCCAGCAACCTTGGGTCCAAGCTGGTGCGCTTTCACTCAAACCAGATGAGCCCGTGCTTAAGCTGGTGACCTTGGGGTTTCGAACCTGGGTCCTCCGCATCCCAGTCCAATGCTCTATTTAATGCACCACTGCCCAGTCAGGCAGAACCTCATTTTCTTTTTTTTTTTTTTATTTTAAATCTTACTTTTTTTCTTTAGAATTTTTAAAATTTCTTTTTATTTATTCATTTTAGAGAGGAGACACAGAGTGAGAGAGAGAGAGAGAAAGAGAGAAAGTGGGGAGGAGCTGGAAGCATCAACTCTCATATGTGCCTTGACTAGACCAGTGCAGGGTTTTGAACTGGCAACCTCAATGTTCCCAGGTTGACACTTTATCCACTGAGCCACCACAGGTCAGGCAGAACCTCATTTTCTTATGCCATCATCTTGACTGGAAGTCCCACCAGTCTTGATTTTTGTATAATTCCATATACTCAGAAGTAAAGCCTTCAGTTTTGTATGGTTTAGTTGTAGCCCTGCCTAAACTATGAGTGTGTACTAGTTGGATTGTTAGACCCAAAGAGACCAGTGATGAAAAGCATTTAATAAAAATTAGAGTAGTGACTTTTTTCTTTAAAATCACTGCATCTCCAAACATGAGGGATCCTATATAATTTTACCTATGCATTTATTTGCTCAACCAACAACTATTAAGATTAACCATTTCCATAACATTGTCAATATTGTTTTAATAAGAGTTTCTAAGGTTATATTTCTATCCGTTATCTATCTATCTATCTATCTATCTATCTATCTATCTATCTATCTATCTATCATCTATCTATCTTTCTATCATCTATCTATCATCTATCATCTATTATTTATCTATCTTTCTACCTTTATATCTGCACACAATATAAATAGATAGATAGATATATTTAATAGATTATAAAAGCTCAGCTTAAAATTCTCTTGAGACAATATTTATTATATGTACTGATTCATGAGTTATGCAGGCTTATTGCATAAATCTATGAGAGGAGTGTCTTCATTCAGTTAATTTCAACATTTTCTTGACTCAAAATAATTATGTTTTAGTCATATTTAGCCATATAGAGAAAAACCTATCATTTAAAAAATGCTTAATTTAAGTAGAAATGTTTGACTTCATAAAAAGTTTTCTGAATAAGCAATGCCAGCATTAACTTCTAGAATATTGAATATCCTCCTCTTTTCAGAATGTATTATTTATAGAGTCATATTCTAGTGTACAAAAATGCTGAAAATTCATAAAAAGAATACATAGAAGATAAACTCTCAATAGGGTCATTAAATATATTAGTCATATAAATAATATTTATTTTACAAACTAAAAAGCAGGATATATAAAAGACATTCAATTTGCAGTAAAGGATGTCTTCCAGAAGATTTATGTATATGTATGTTAAATATATAAAATACACATACACACACATGTATATATATAATACTTCAATCTAACAGCATCTAATCTAATAAAGCATCTAAAACCAAAGAGGCACTAGGATATAAATAAACATAAAAGGACAATAAAAGAGGCTAAACTTAAAGTCTCAAGGATGAGTGAAATTGCAAGGAGAAAGCTTACAAAAGGACTAAAAATATTCTAAAGAAAAAGGAAGCAAGAGGTACCATGTATCTTGTTAATTAATGCAACCCTAAACAGAGAAACAGAATGATTATACCTCTTCTTACTACCTCTCTCTCACCAGTATTCAATTGATTTATAAGCCTTGCCAATTCTATCTTTAATTATCTCTTGAGTCTATGCTCTCTTTACTCTAGAACTTCTGACCCATTTAAATCCTCATGTATTTAGTTTTCTATTTTAGTAGTCTCCTAAAATATATTTTTCTATCTAACCTTGACCCCCTTTATATCAATCTTACACAGCTATAAAAGTCTTTTTTAAATGCATATCGATTCATATTACTCCCCTCTGTAAGTTTCTTCAACGGTACTTGACTGCCTTAAAATAAAGTAAAAATTCATTAACATAGTATATAATGTTCTCTTATCTAGACTTTGCCTACATCTCAGGCTTCATGCCTCAGTTATGCCTCACCATATTCTCAAATATATCATGCTATTTTACCTTTTGCATAACTTGTTCCTTTAGCCTATAATGAAATTCTATGTTCATGAAAAATGACTTTAAGTCTCAGCTAAAGCAATCTCTGCCTTTGGATGTCCTTCTTGATGATTTTTTATTCAGAGTAATGTTTATCATAACTTCCTTGTGTCCCAACAAAATTCATATATATTTTTCTCATAGAAGCTACCGTATTGCAGTTGCAATTATTTGTTATAAGGCTGCCTCTCTGATAGAGTGAGCTCCTTGAGGGTAAAATAATATCATACTCATCACTGAATTTTTGGTACTTGACATATGGTGGGTGCTTAATAACTATCAGCTGAATGAAAAAACAAAGGCACAGACTCAAGTTAGCCTTCCTGGTTAGGAGCACATTGCTGATTTTCTTTGCATGTTAATTAAACCTTCCAAGTGCCTACTTCCTGTTCAAAAAAAGAAAAGTACTAATAATAGTACCTAGTTCAGAAGGTAATTGTGAAGATCAAGTATGTTAATATATGTTAAAGCTGTTTCATAAGTGCCTATTTCATGATGCTATCTTCACTTTACAAATATTCTTCACACACTTACTGCATCAGCAATTTTTCTAGTAACTCAGTATCATAGAAAACAAGGCTAAAGAAAAAGAAAATGATTGACTGAAAGTAGACTGTCTGTGCCTATGTCAATAAATTTTACAATGAACTATTCATTATGGAATTAATAAACCCAGACACTAAAAAAGAAGCAAGTTCCAATACATATCTTTTCCCCACTAGAGAAATAGTATATTTGAGGTGTATGGGGGGTTATTCAGAAAGAGATAACGACAAAGGTGCCTGTGCATATTATAAATCTCCCAAATCATTCTAATCCCTAAGACATGGAAATTTTTTATAGAGATATAGCCATAAAGTGACTTTGTAATCACCTGATTTAGTTTTTCTATGGTTCATCTTTCAATAACTGACACTAGAGTTCACAGCAATTTAATCTACTATTAGTTTCCAATTTCAAGCACCACAGTCTGACTGATTTAAACAGGAGACATAATTTGATCAAGAGACATTGGTTTACTGGGGTAGAGAGAGTAACTCATGAACACAGACAACAGTATAGTGGTTATTAGAGGGAAGGTGGGGTAGAGGGAGGACAAAGAGGGTAAAGGGGGGTCAAATATTTGGTGATGAAAAGAGACTAAACTTTCCATCATGTGGTAAGCTGAACACATGATGAATTACACAGCTGATGTACTATAAAATTAAATAGAAGAAAACATAGGTACTAAACTCATGGACCTTGGCCAT
This sequence comes from Rhynchonycteris naso, assembly GCA_037038555.1. Classification (NCBI taxonomy): domain Eukaryota; kingdom Metazoa; phylum Chordata; class Mammalia; order Chiroptera; family Emballonuridae; genus Rhynchonycteris; species Rhynchonycteris naso. Next base: position 67,866,510 of record CM072997.1, read on the forward strand.
AAAAACAATTTATGAATTTGACCCAAAGGCAAGCAAAGTAAAGGAAAAAATAAACAAATGGGACTATTTCAAACTAAAAAGCTTCTGCACAGCAAAAAACAAAATCAAAACTGACAACAAAACAAAAAAGCAACCAACCAAATGGAAGGTGATATTTGCAAACAACAGCTCTGATAAGGGATTAATATCCAAAATACATAAAGAACTCACAAAGCTCAGCAACAAACAAGCAAACAATCCAATTAAAAAATGGGGAGAGAAACTAAATAGACACTTCTCCCAAGAGGACATATAAATGGACAACAGGTATATAAAAAGATGCTCATCTTCACTAGCTATTCAAGAAATGCAAATCAAAACTACAATGAGATATCACTTCACACCTGTTAGATTAGCTATTATCAACAAGACAGGTAATAACAAGTGTTGGTGAGCTTATGGAGAAAAAGGAACCCTTATTCACTGCTGGTGGGAATGTAAACTAGTACAACCATTATGGAGAAATACGGTGGTTCCTCAAAAACTTAAGAATAGAACTACTGTATGACCCAGCAATTCCTCTACTGGGTATCTACCCAAAAAACTCAAAAACAATGGTACGTAAAGACACATACACCCCATGTTCATTGCAGCATTATCCACAGTGGCCAAGAGATGGAAAAATCCAGTGTCCCTCAATAGAGGATTAGATAAAATATATGTGGTACATATATACAATAGAATGCTACTCAGCCATAAGAAATGATGACATATTGCCATTTACAACAACATGGATGGACCTTGAGAACATTATACTGAATGAAATAAGTAAATCATAAGAAGCAAAGAACTACAGTGGTCACTTGTCTATCGTGGGAGCTAGGTTCCAGAACACCCCATGATAGGTGAAAATCTGCAAAGTAGCAGCCTTATATTTATTTAATATTTATATATATATGTTAAGGCTTTATAAACCCTCCTCACACTCTTATAAACCTTTCCAACTTTTTAGGCCAGAAAATGCTTATTTTACCACAAAAATAATTAAAATAATAAATATATAAAAATACCTATATACCACAAAATTCCATGATATAGTTTAAAATTCATAAAAATTAGAAGTATACAATATAAAAATCTGCAATACAGTCCAACTGCAAAAAGTGAACTGCAATGTGGCGAGGTACGACCATATATGATTTCACCCATAGGTGGGACATAAAACTGAGACTCATGGACATAGATAAAAGTGAAGTGGTTACCAGGGGAGGGGAAGGAGGGAGAGGGTAGGAAGAAGAGATTAAAGAGGGGCAAATATATGGTAATAGAAAATGATTTGACTTTGGGTCGCAACATAATCAATAGTTCAAATAATATAGAAATATTTACCTGAAACCTATCTACTCATATTAATAATGTCACCCATTTAAATGTAATTTTTAAAATAAGATTAAAAATAAAACAATGAACACACACACAAAATAAATAAAATTGTATACCCAAAACTTATATAACCAATGTTTTCCCAATAAATTTAATTAAAAAAATAAAGTAGAAATAAGAAAAGAGAGTTATAATCCTTAAATAAGCAAATATTCTGAAGAACTGCACAGTTATGAAATGTCTTCAAGTAATCCAGAAATTAATAATTATGTGCAGTATTTTTATTGTATATTAATTTTTAAAATATTACTGGATCTGTAATTATAATAGACTTTTCACATTATATCAGGTAACTACACGTTTATTTCCTCTTTAGGGTTGGTAATTTAGTGAATGATCATTTCTATCAATATAATATTGGTTATCAAGTGCAAAGATTCAACCATAGAAAAACTAATATCAGAAATTAAAGTGGTTTCAAAATAGAAAGTAGGTTTTTACAAAAAGGGAAATAATGTTTTACTTTAAGTAAATGCTTAAGTATTTTTATTTTACATTAAAATGTACCTCAGAAAGTAATAAGAGTTGAGCTATTTAACTCTTATAGACTTATAGAAATAAATCAGGTAAAATAAATTTTAAGGACATACTCTTTGACCTGTACTGGATTTTGTCCAAATTAAGCTTACCAATTACCAATGCATTATAAAAGACAGAACACCCACACACTTGCTGGAAATTAATGACTGAAGCTTAAGTTTGTTGGACAAGGATGGGTCAGAGCAGATGAGATTCAAAAAGTCTTTAATAATAAGAAAAGATAGGTCTTTAAAACTTATTTCAAGTATTGTGGTCTAGGAAACACTAAAATGTAAATATTTTATCACATATCTCAATATTAATAAAAGAGATATTATGATGAGCATAAGGGCCAAACATAAAGCTCATGATCATTTTGTTTAAGTAATTTAACCTGCATTTTCTGCAAAATTATATTGTCTATTTCACTACTGTTTCTATAGGAGGAAATAAATATATTTGTATTTGATTCTGATATAGAAAACTAGTGTTATATATAAATGTCTATAATTCTCTCATCCATATATTTTTACACTTCCTACTTTCTACAAACTATTGCTTTTATTTCTCTACTTTCTGTAACCATACCTGATATACTTTCTAGTAATGAAATGCCTAGAAAAAGTAAAGACAAAAAGAAAAGGAATTAAGAAACAAGAGGAAAACTTTTTGATTCTTCAAAGGAAAAAAACACACACACAAAAAAACAAGAAACAAAGAAAATATGATTTGAAAAGACCCTGCTTATATTTTTGGAACAGCAATACAAATGTTTATGTTAGGTTCACAGACTGAACCCCTTTTTAAAACAGATTTTGTTGAAATCTTCAAAATCTCCCTCAAATTTTTCTGAACACTGTGCAATATAATGAATTATAGTATTAGAATACACTGGGGAACAATTTTTTTTCATTTTCCGTTGCATAATGTTTTAGAACTGTTTCTATATACTTCTGCATAGCTGAATAGAAATCTGAAATCTGTTTTGGAGTTCACGCTGTAGTTTTTATGCAATTTTAATTTATTTTTGTTACAGTTAATGGCATGCATTTGTTTTTAAATTGGAGTTAAAGGGCAACAACTCTTGGATTGAACATAACCACAAGACAATTAATGTTTTACAAACATAACTTTTATAAGTCTAGTTGCTTTTAAATATAAAAAATTATTATCTGATAAAAACACCCTCTTATTTTGTTTTAAGATTGAATCGTGGCTTCTTCGAGTAGGTGTAAATGTAAGAATAGTCTTGACACCTTCTGTTATATATGTGGCAGTTATAAACTTCAACGTCAAAGGTGTCAGAAATATTTCATCATTTCTGACACGTGCATATATTGCCTATTTTCAAGTTCTCCTTGATGATCAAGACAAGAATTGGGCTCCTTATATTGTGTGTCATAATTGTGAGGAAATGTTTCATGACTGGACAAAAGAAAAACGCAAAGAAATACCTTTTGGTATTTCAATGGTTTGGTGTGAACCTAAGGACCAGAGCAGTGACTGTTATTTCTGTCTGATCCATTCAGAGGGCATCAGTAAGAAAAAACAACATATGACCACATATCCTGATATTCCTTCAGCAATATAACCTATCCCAACTCTGAGACACTCCAGGTTTCAGTTTTCAATGGTTTTATTTCTTCTAAGGATGAAGAAAGTGAACATGGTGATCAAGTGTATTTTGATAAGATGCATGAGGAAATGCTTGTAGAATCTGAAGTGTCTTCTTCTGATGCCAAACAGCCATTAACACCTCAGCAATTTAGCCAACCCAAATTGAATGACATAGTAAGAGATTAGGGCCTATCAAAGAAAGCAGCTGAGTTATTAACCTCCAGGCTTCAAAGAAAGAATGTACTTCACCAGTCAGCTAAGTATGCCATTTCAGGAAGTGTGAACAAATTTTTGAGGATTTTTTTTCCAAAGACACTTTGTTTTTGTCATAATATCTGTAGTCTTCTCAGCCAGCTAGGTGTTACCACTTACAGTTCAACAGAATGGCAGCTATTTCTTGACAGCTCTAAATGAAGTCTGAAATGTGTTCTACACAATGTTAATGTTTATGCAGCGGTTCCAATTGGTTATTCAACTCACCTTAAAGAAGATTATAATGACATATAGGCCTGACCTGTGGTGGTGCAGTGGATAAAGCGTCGACCTGGGAACACTGAGGTCGCCAGTTCAAAACCCTGCACTGGTCTGGTCAAGGCACATATGGGAGTTGATGCTTCTAGCTCCTCCCCGCTTTCTCTCTCTCTCTCTCTCTCTCTCTCTCACTCACTGTGTCTCCTCTCTAAAAAAAAAAATAAATAAGTAAATAAAAAGAAATTTAAAAAAATCAATTATAATGACATATAAATAGTCCTCAACTTTCTGAAGTATGAGGAGCATAACTGGATAATTTGTGTGGATCTTAAAATGGTAAATGTTCTGCTAGGACAACAGAGAGTTTTTATGAAAGTATCCTTGCTTTCTGTGTTTGTGGGACAGCTGAGCTCAGGAGAAACACTGGACACAGAAGGAGTGACCAAAACATAAAGCTCTGGAAGTAGGGATGCAAAATATTGTGAATGAACATGTAGTTAATTGAGACAGGATCATTTTTCCCCCACTTCACATTAAACTTGGCTTAATAAAGCAGTTTGTTGAGGCTTTGAATAGAGAAAATGAATGCTTTCAACATATTGTTTCTGCTTTTCCTGCCTTGTCTTTTGAGAAGATAAAAGCAGCTGTATGTATTTGATGGACCTCAAATTTGAAGCCTCATACGTGACAAAGAATTGGCCAGGAAGATGAATAAGGAGGAGAAAGCAGCATGGCAGTCTTTTGTGGCAGTTTCAAATAACTTTCTTGGCAACAAAATGCAGAAAATTATAAATTTCTGGTTCAAAGGATGCTGTTGGCTTTCCGCGACATTGGATGGAACATGTGCATTAAGATTCACTTCCTGAAAAGTCACCTTGATAAGTTTTTCAAAAATCTAGGAGTTGTTAGTGATGAGCAGACTACTGCTGAATCATCACACAAGATTGTCCTTGACAAGTACACAAGTGTGGAGCTCCAGTGGCGCAATTGATTAGCACATGGTACTTATATGACAAGTACACAAACACAAGAGCTACAAGCTCAAATTTTTGCTTGAATAGAATTTACATAAGTTTTGCCCAATTTTATGATTAAAATAAGTGTTTTGGTGTGTTCTATTTAGAACTTGTAGACAAATTCTGATGCAATCATATTCTTTAGTGCATTAGTATATTTAATGCATTATATAAATTGTTATATTTTCACAAAGATGATGCCCTAGAAGACATTGGACTTCATTTTGTTAAACTAAATGTTGAAAATTTTATAATAAGGTGAAAAACTAAAATCTTGAATTGCAAAAAAACTGTAGCTTACAGAGAAAGACTAATGTCAGATTTGAGATCAGCACACTTCAATTAGGTAAGAACAAGTATTTTTGTGGATGCAACAAATATTTTGTTCCCCAGTGTTATTTAACTTGTCCTCTGAAGAGATGTATTTCAAATGCCACAGTAGAATGATGTCTCTAGGGGGCCCTGCTATGTACCTGAAGAAAAGGAAGGTCAATTGAATGGTTGGCTCTCCCTGTTGGTAACAATCTAGTGGCTGGTATATAATGTGCCCTGTCCTACAGAAGAGTCTGAACATGAAGCAGCCTCCATTGATTCCTGAAGAGATGAACAGTGACTTGCTCCTTACCACACCTGTATAGGTCATTAAGAGCAGAGAGGGGTAAAGCACAAGCACAAGAAAAGTGTGTTGGAAGATGTAATTTTACTCCATGTTCTGTGATGCTGATATGTGTATAGAAGCTGGAAAAAACAATGAATATCCTAAACAATATCTCTGCAATAACATAACACCAATGACAAAATCTCTTAATGTCTCTTTCTTTTCTCAGGGCTTGTGTTTTTTTATTTGTTTCTTATTTGTTTTTTTAGCATGATGATTCAATTTTAATTATGCCAACTAATAAATAAATGATCGTCTTCAAAAATAGACAAGCTTGACTCAATCTAATCATTTGCAAAGACCCTTGAGGATATGATTATTTTGAGAAATACCAGACCCAACAGAAGCTAAAAATGCTAATATCTTCTTATATCAAGTGCCTTCAGAAAACATTCATTTTCATAAAAGTAACTATGTGGAAAAACATTCTGCAGATTTTACTAAGTTCTACAAAAATAATGATTCTGTAATGTTAATGATTTCTTTCATCATAATTTTCTATGCTTCTCAAAATCCAGCAAAATCTAAGCGCTAAAATTTTATAACTTGCCGTTCTATTATAACAATTTAAAAATAAATTCAGTTAGTATATTATAACATATTGTATATATACTTAAGAATTCATTAAGTGTAATTATACAAAGAGCACATTTATATTTTTACATTTTTAAACTACTATGAGACTTTTATTAAAAGAGGAGCATTACAAATGCATTCTTCTATTGCAACTTTCCCTAAATGTCCATTTCCTCCCATAGAAGAGAGAGGAACATCAAGTTCCATTATGACAAAATACCTGTTTTGCATCTTTATCAATATTAAATACTTTTTGAGATCATCTATTCCTATGCCGAGAGCGTGAGACCCTGTGCTGTGATTATGTGTTGTTGGGGAAAGGGTCCTGGTGATATGCCTTCAACAATTCTGGACCCAGACATAAGAACAATACCAGTTCTTTTTCCTTACAGCAATCCTAATTTATTTTTGCTTTAAAGGCATAAAAGGCACATTTGTAAGTCCTCTTGTCTTCTGCAATGAAATTAAAATGGGTTCTAGAAGAATAAATAGATTTCCAGAAACAGAAAACCCATTATGCCAATTGGGAAGAAGAGAAGCTGCACTTGTCCTCCAATAACTGGGAGAAACATTGCTCCTATGAATCCTATTTCGCAGAACGAGTAAGATGAATTTTAGAAAGAAAAGCAACCAATCAGGATTTTTTGAAAGTGCTTGAATCTGTACTTGCATCTGTCCTACTTATGGGTGTTTGTATTATCCAGTGAGGCCCCTACTGCCTGAGAAGCAGTTCCAGGGCACGCTTCATATGGTGATGTATCTAACCTCTCGTGTCAGCAGGCTGATTAGTTTGCTTAGTTATTAACAGAACAATAAAGGAATGCAGCTGAAGGCACACACTGCGTGGTCTGCACTATTTCACCAAGAAGAGAGGGTTTTCACAAAAGACCTGGGCAAATACTTTGTGGATGTCTTCACAGTGTTAGGTTGAGAATGAATTTCTCTTTATAATGCTGCACTGGGGTGGCCTGCAGTGCTGCCCCAGGGGAGGAAGGACTGAGTCCTAGGCGTTAGCAGGGCAGCTCATTCACCAACAGGTTCTTCCGAGAGAAGCTGAAATTGGAAGTTGCTAAGGGACCATGACTGAGACTTTATGGTCACACCTCAGTGGACAGTTAGAAATTACGATCAACTTCATTTGGGGACGGCAGAGGTTGAGAGTTATAGTGTGTGGCTCTAAAGCAGTAGTGGGATTCAAATAATTTAACTATGGGTTCTCTGCCCTGATGACCATTTTAAGTATTAAAAAATTATCTACTGAAAGGTAGCTTATTATTTCATGCATTAAATACTTAAATAAAAACAATTAAAGAGGTACAAAAAACTAGATTATAACAGTTTTAAAATATTAATAAAAATATTAAGTAACACCTGACTAAATACAATAAAACTGTTATTTAAGATATTTCCATATTGATTCTTGATTGGCATCCTCACTTGTAATTTTTTTCAACTATGGATGGACTGAACATTACTATGGATGCTTAGAATATGCTGTTGTGCAGGTGAACATTAGAAAAGAGTAAGGTATGTAAATTTGTGATTTCCACATTGGCCAGCTGCCCAGGTGCCCACCTTAGAGAGAACTCTGATTACAAGTGTCATTTTAACAACCAGTTTGCCAAACTTAACAAAAAATTAGGTATCGGTTCTACTGAACTGGTACAAACTGGCTGAATCCCACCACTACTCTAAGTAATGTGATTGGTATCAGTAGATCACAGAAAATAGTCTTACTATAGTGTATGGGCACACCTTGTAAACCTGGGGGAGGACCACACATTGTTAGTTATTCAAATAGCCAAATGACTATGAGCATGTTTATAATACTTAATAAGATTTTATCACTTTATTATTAAGTCCTGTGCTTTCAGAAAATAATATTATTTGTATAGGAATATAAAATGTGCAAACTCAAGAGGCATTAAGTATATAGATTATAAAATCCTATGCAAGTAAATATTTTTAATGAGTTATTACAATAACCCATAAGAAGTTAAATCTTTGTTTTAATTGGTATATCAGTTTGGCCTAAGATAATTTCATTACTTTTTTCTTTTTAAAAAATTTTTGTTTGTTTACTTTTATTCTAATTGGTTTCTTATTAATGTTTTGAAATTTTTCTTTAGTTCATTTATATCATTCTATTTAGTTTATTTTTAACATTCATAACTTTGTATACATGCAAAAACACTATTTCAATACTTTCTGCCATTAACAAGGGTGGTAACTGGGTTTGGGATTTATAAATTAATTGTTTGGCTGATTGACATTTATTAAATTTACCATGATTTGTTTAAGCCCAACATTCTCTATTCTCTGTAGACCCTTGTCCTATTCTTTGACTGCAATAGACATGTCAAGAGAAACGTCAATATAAACAGAAGGGTCGTGCTTTCAGAGTGGAGTGAAGAAGAATGAGGTGGGCAGATGACAAGCCTCAGGTGAGAAACAATGGGGAGTGGTCATATCTGGGATAACAAATCCTGTCAGGATCTGTACTGTCATCATCAATGCTGCACATTAGAATTACCTGGAGGGTATAAAATTTCTTGATCCTTGATCAAAACTCTTAATCTACCTATTAACCTTAAATTATGAAAAATTATGTGTCACCTTAATCTACCTTGTGAGCCTCTTGAGGACAAAGCTTGTGTTCTTTCTTGGCTGTGCTTCCCTGAGACCAAGCTTACATCCTGTTGTGGTCCCTCAGCCTGTGTAAGGCTCATGTGTCCATCCATCTACCTGGAAAAAGGTCAGGATGACTCCCTGGACTGTGTCAAAAGAAAAGAAACAGTTCTCTAGCAAGTAGGGGTCTTCTTTCTTAGTATTTGTACATAACAGAAACATACATTGAAAAATACTTGCTATTCATATATTTTATTAAGACAATTGTAGCAATATATTTATCTTCATTGTTTCCACTGCACAAAACACATAATGTCATGAGGTAGTTTTTATCCTTCACAAACACTTTTCTTTCCCTTCCATTCATCAGCTAAAACATGCTGAGAAATCACAACACTCGGAGAAACTGAAAAAAATCAACACTCCCTCAACTCTTCCTCTTTTCCTCATTTATTTAAGCAGTGTAGTAAGTAGCCTTTCCTCTCCTGCCTGATTTAGTACATATATTAATTACATTATTTTCCTCTCTGTACAACTTGTTACAACACTGTGAATAAAGAAGTCTTCAAAAGCAAACACTGTTACTCATTTGCTCCCACTTAAAAATCTGACTCCCAGGGCTGCATGTACCCGTGCCCAGCACATGCCATGCCTATCTGCTCTTCCGCTCTCTGAGAAGTCTCCTCATCTTGTGATTTGTAGAGTCAGGTTTAAGCATTTCTTTCTCTAAAGAAGACCTGCTATAAGAATTTTAAAAATTATGCACTAAAGTTATTCATTACTCTAGAGCAACATATGCCCAAAACATACATAGGCATGTTAATTTTAAACTAATCTTTAATTACTTAATGAGCTCCTGGGAAGCGATCCTCTTTCCTAGGGCCAAAGAACTGGAAAGGGAGCTCAGGCGTGAGGCACAGGGCGATGTCATCCTTTGTCTGTTTATATATACATAACATGTTTATGAATCATGTTCTACTTTGAGAATAATTACCACTTGATTATGCCCTCTTGGCTATACTGATGCTACTAATGATAATAGTTGGTGTTTACTGAGCAATTTATATATGCCAGGCATTATAGTAAGAGTTTTACAGGGACCATCTCATTTTATTCTAAAATAAACCTGTTACATCAGTCTCATTTTACATAAGAGGTTAGGCGGCTAACTCAGGGACTTATAACCTGAGATATCTAACTCGGGAGCCAGCAGGCATGACCATTGCTCGAACTGCCTCATTTTAGTAAGGTTACTTTAAGTTGTAATATATTTAAAATTGGTGCACACAATTAAAAGACAGCACAATACATGTGTTTGGTTACAATCTAATGTGTTGATGAAGATCTAGATTAGGATGCGGCTATTAATAGCAATGAATGACCTTGAAAAATGATGCATTTGGCAGAAAGCTAAAGGTAGGTTTAAAGCACTTTTATGAGAAATAATTTTCAGTGTGGACATCTAGTTGATAAAAATATGTTTAGTTTGCTAGAAAATAATTATGGGTCACCTTTAAAGAGTCTAAAACACACAGATGTCAGATTATATCTGTCACAAGCTGTCAAAAATGATTTCTATCAACCTAAAATTGTCTAGGGATTGTTCCAAATCCAAATAATCTTACAGAGTGCTAATGTTGACACTGGGATTTTTGCAGCAGCAGATGTATGCAGAAAGCTACATACTGTCTTGCAGTTCCCTCCTGATCCACACCAGAGCTGGCAGCAGGGAGTGAAGGTCAGGAACACTTCAGCCTCTTGACATGGATTCAGTGCAGCCATTTCCACATGAAAGCAATTACCTACACTCTGCATTGCACTGACTACTTAAAGAAATTGGGGGGCTCCATCTGTTCTTCTCTACTTAAGCCACTTAAAAATAATAAAAAAGCAACTCCAGAAGAGGTTTCCCAGGACTTCACAATTAATAAGCAAAGAGCTACTTGGTACTGCATAAATATGGAGGAATCAAACTCTGGGTGTGAGATTACGTCACAAAGAATGAACATCTCAGACTGCCAATGGGTCCATGTTTTATTCTGGGGAAATGGGAATGTTCTAAGATTAGACTGTGGTTACACTGCATAGCTTTGTAAATATTGACTCATAGGGTGAGTTTTATGGTATGTAAATCATATCTCAATAAAGCCATTTAAAGAAAGAAAAACAGAAAGGATGTCTTTAAAACAGAAACTATAGAATGAACAAGTGAAAATGAACTCAGAAAGAAGACAATGGCAGTTTCATGGCATAACACATTTTTTCTAATCTGCACCAGCATATGTTAAAACACCCTATAAGGATAAGGTGATAGATTATTCAGAATGCTCTTCCCAAATGGAGCCTGTTGTAGTGAGTGGATTAAAAACATGGCTCTTAAGTGGTCTTTTCCATTCTAGCATTAAGAATAAAAATATTTTTACTGATGTAGAATGCTGAGAATTCAATGGTGATGTGATAATTCTAACCTAAATATCAACAGGAGACAAACTGAATGGCTTATAATTCCTTAGGAGGGTTGGGTTTCATTCATAGATGTCAGAATCAGTAATGACTGTTTTGAAAAGCAGAATATAAATAAATGATGTTAAAAATGGTTAGTACTAACTACCAGAGCCAGCTAATAAAGTTTCCTAAATATATTCTTTTAAGAAGCTGACCCCTTGCCTGCATCTCTCAACCACAGGGGCCCGGATTGTCCAGCGTGGCTCCTTTTCTAATTTACATAAGGATACTGCACAGGCTAGTGGTGACATTGCTAAATATGAAACAGGCAGAGACAGAAAGCATGACATGTCTAGAATATGTTAAGTAAGATATTATCACAAGTTTAAAATGTCTGGAATAATTGAATGTTTCTGTATCTCATAGCATATTTTTTTTCCTATTTCAGAACCCCTTTTTAATAGCTATAAAGCAGTCTGGTCAATCAGAAAACAGAACGAATCTTTAACTTCAACGATAGTTTAATTTTCAAGACTTGTTTAGCCCCATCGCTGATCTCCCAAACTGTTTTCAAATCGTCAGCTAATTATCTTGAAACATCTGATTTCAATACATTAGGAAAAAAAGAGGCAAACTGGACTTATTACACCTTAGGAAATTATTTCTAGTGGTGATATTAAATATTGTCAGAAATCTAAAAGAAATATTCTTTCTCTTAACTCTAATTAAACTTGCTTTCAAAATTACTATTAATTTTACGTTAACAAAATAATTTTTTATTTTTATTTTTGGCCAGTGGCAGACTAGCGGAGAAATAAATCTCAAGTACTTTTAAGAAGCAAATAGGCTGAAAATACTTACACCTGATAATAGGCAGGATTACCTATCTGTTTCTACCAGTAAACCTCTTGTATAAAGTAACTAATTTTTAGAATGCATTTGATAGCTTTAAAAGTTTATGTTATTGTATAAGGCACAATTTTTTTTATATTTTCCAGTCTATTACCAAATTGGACATGCATTTCAAATTTCCAATAAGCATTGTAAATTAAAGTTACTAATTTTCTAAAGTGCAGGTAACTCTTCTCTTCCATTTTCCCAGTTTTCGGTATACAGTTCAATAAATGGTGTTTAGCTGCTTATTCTTACATATGTTTTCTTTATATTTTATTTAATTTACATTGCATTATAAATTAGGTTTAGCCATTCCTCATGGAACTATTGGGTATTACATATTAGCATGTCTAAATGTAGAGAACAGAACGGAGAGGTCATTATAGGCCCTGAGTCATGCAGATTTGACTTCTAGTGCATGTGATTTTTTACTACTCCCACACACATTAGTATTTCATATTCATAGAGCAGCAACTACATCTTACAATAATAAACTACATTTGCAAGGAGCTTGTTGTGAATATATATAGTTTGTTTGGTTGCCTTTGTTTTTAACCTAGTATTCATTTATTCCTTCTTGATAATGTATATACTGAAAACGTCCAGGTAGGGAAACAGGTGCAGAAGCGTCAGCCAACCGGCATCCCCTGGCTATAGCAGAGGAGCATATATAATCCATTTAGAGCCAATTAGATGAGTTAAGACTTTTTCCTGGGACTTCTGGAAAAAAAATATTCTTATTCTTTGTTTTTTGTTTTGTTTTTGTATTTTTTCCGAAGTTAGAAGCTGGGAGGCAGTCAGACAGACTCCAGCATGCACCCAACTGGGATCGACCCAGCATGCCCACCAAGGGGTGATGCTTGGCCCATCAGGGGCGTTGCTCCATTGTAGCCAAAGCCATACTAGCGCCTGAGGCAGAGACCATGGAGCCATCCTCAGCACCGGGGCCAACTTTGCTCCATGGAGCCTTGGCTGCAGGAGGGGAAGAGAAAGAGGTAGAAAGGAGAGGAGGAAGGGTGGAGAAGCAGATGGGCACTTCTCCTGTGTGCCCTGGCAGGAAATTGAACCCAGAACTTTTACAAGCTGGGTCAATGCTCTACCGTTGAGCCAACTGGCCAGGGCCTCTTTCTCTGCTATTTTTTATTTTTTTATTTTATAACTATTTGGGGAAAACCTAGGTAAGATGGAGACAATTCAGAAGAAACAAAGCTGAGAGGAAAAAAAGAATAAATACAATCAAGAGATACTTAATTTTTTTAAAACAAACACTTGTGTAGTGCCAGACACAGATTAAAGCACTTTATAAATATAACTAATCTAATCATTTTAACAAATAATGAAACTGAGACATATTAAGGGGATACTATTATAACCTTGACTCATAATTAAGAAAATTGAGGAACAGAGAAATTAAGAAATTTGCCTAATGTCAAACAGCTAATAAGTGATGGAGCAGAAATTTGGATCCAAGTAATACGTCTTCATTTTCTGTGCTTAGACACTGTGCTAGACACATACTTTGTGTCCTTACATCAGTGGTAAGGCAATACATACTTAAAAATGAGTTCTAGAGCCTGACCAGGTGGTGGTGCAGTGGATAGAGCGTCGGACTGGGATGTGAAAGACACAGGTTCAAGACCCTGAGCTTGCCAGCTTGAGCGCGGGCCCATCTGGCTTGAGCAAAAAACTCACCAGCTTGGACCCAAGGTTGCTGGCTCCAGCAAGGGGTTGCTCAGTCTGCTGAAGGCCCGCGGTCAAGGTACATATGAGAAAGCAATCAATGAACAACTATGGTGTCACAACAGCAACGAAAAACTAATGATTGATGCTTCTCACCTCTCTCCGTTCCTGTCTGTCTGTCCCTATCTATCCCTCTCTCTGACTCTCCCTCTGTCCCTCTAAAAACAAACAAACAAACAAACAAACAACAACAACAACAAAAAAAACCCTGGGCTTGCCTGGTCAAGGCACATATGGCAGGTGATGCTTCCTGCTCCTCCCTCCTTCTCTCTCTCTCTCCCCTCTCTGAAATGAATAAAGTCTTTAAAAAATAAAAAAATAAAAAAGAATGAGTTCTAGAGAAAAAAGAAAGGAAGGAAGAAAAGAAGGGAGGGAGGGAGGGAGAAAGTAAAGAAGGAAGGAAGGAAAGAAGAAAAGAAGGAAGGAAGGAAGGAAGGAAGGAAGGAAGGAAGGAAGGAAGGAAGGAAGGAAGGAAGGAAGGAAATTGGCATTTGCCAATTTCCCTGGCATAAATATTTTCATTATGGCTAATTTTTGAGCTATTAACATGGCATTGTGTGGTTAGCTATATTACTAAAAATTTAATAATCAAAGAGTTAGTATAAGTCAGCTTCTGAATATACCACTGGAGTGTACATCAAACATCCCTTCCACATACTTGCCTTTTGGTGAATCTATAATGTTGATTTTAGGTTCAGCCACTTTTGGTCGGGTTTTCTGTCTTTTGTGACATTAGAGACTTAACTGATTCTAAGTCTACCGAGTAATGCAATACTTCCACGGCATTGTTTTTTTGTCATTATATTAGATCTCTATAATAACTTCATGAGATAATCAAATTACCCAACAGGTTCATCATCTTACTAATCAGAAACCGAGGCTTCAGTTGGTTATACATTTGGTTTATATAGTACTGGCCAAATAATTTGCCAGACTTAGTACGAAATAGAAATGTGGGATAACTTGTTAAGAAATTATTAAGAAATGCAAGATGATGACAGTAAAGAATTAAGCTATGTGTGAGGTCCTTGTAAGAATGGGATCCCATGAAAATGCCCAGCCATACTCTCATGAAGATGGCCCTGTGTCTATGTCATTTCAGCTGATGACTGATGGGGCCTATAAACTTGGATCTACAAGTCCCATGTCCCTTACACATACTTTACGGCCTCCCTGCAAAGTAAAGACTCTGTGAATACATCACTTACATTTCTGTCAATTTTGTTACTTAAATTATCAATGATAACTGTATTCATTTTGACTAATTTCAAGTGAAAACACATAATTGACTCAAAGACCCTTATGATGCAAAAGCTATATAAGAGATCACAAGTACATCTAATCTTAATGTTTTATTTACATTGTGTTTCCTTTAGGTAAAATTAACATAAATCTTACATAAATGTATTATGTTACTTATATCACACATTTTTTACTTTGCAGACAAAGCCAGATAAAGAAAGCAATACTCTCATATATCATATTTTTAATCATTCTATCTAATA
This sequence comes from Rhynchonycteris naso, assembly GCA_037038555.1. Classification (NCBI taxonomy): domain Eukaryota; kingdom Metazoa; phylum Chordata; class Mammalia; order Chiroptera; family Emballonuridae; genus Rhynchonycteris; species Rhynchonycteris naso. The sequence goes on from CM072997.1 coordinate 67,882,001, forward strand.
TACTCCACCCACTGAACACACCCAACTGCCTTATTTTTTTTAAAACTTAGGCAATTCTAAATATCCTAGGGAATTAAAAAAAGAAAGTAATCCACTTTTATCACCCACTACAAAGTTTCAGAAATTCTATGATTATTTCTTCCTAATCGTAAACATGGGCCTAAGTAAAGCTATTTTCAATGAAATTACTTTTTTCAAAGTGCTAAGCTCAGTCTAATGAGTTTTAATATTTGGCTTCTCACATTCAAAAATCATTACATCCCATGATTAATACTTAGCTATAATGGAAGAATAAAGTGTGTGTGTGTGTGGGGGGGGCAATCTCTTATGTAAGGCAACAAACAGTATACATTTTGATATAATATCTGGGTTCCACTAGTCAATTTTTGATGATTTTTAAAGAAAACAGAAAACTTGCCACAATAAACAGCTGAATAACACTCCAGATTTAATCTTTGCCAACAACCAGCAGATTGTTTGCTAGGAATTATAACCTAGTAGTAGAGTTTTGATATAAACTGTACTCAACATTTCTATTTACCTATTGACTAACCTAGGCTATTTAATTTTTATTTATGTTTGAAACATTAGATGCCAAGAGGAAAAATTTTCTACCATGGTTCCCAAGAAATGTGGCAAAATGCTCCACGTAAGTACATCAATACATTTAATATGCTTTAAAAATGGTTTTCAAAAGATTTAAAATTTACCACTTTTTAAAATGAGAAATGAAAACAAATGTACCACTAAAGAGGCAGGGTGTGGTAGGGGCAGTTCCAACATTGGTAATGAGATGGGATCATTTTAATGCTATATGATTTACCCATGGACTATACTATTACCTGCTCAGACCGGTTCTGATGCTGGTACTGGTACTGAGAAAAGGTATTACAAGAAGACGCAATTTTGTCCTTTTCAAATTGTTTCTTCACTCTGGCCAAACCACCAGGTACTGTGCACATGTCTGGTTCCTCCATCATCTAGGACAATGTAATTTAAAAAAAAAGAAAAAATCAACTTCATATTTTCTCAAATTAGGATTCTCCAACTATTTTTCAATAGTTGACAATTATTGATGGGTGATATACTTAAAAAGATATTAATATAGACAATTATTTCAGTAGTCCCTTGCAGAATTCCTTAATAAAAACAGTCCATGTTATTTTCTCATTTATCTGCCTTTTGATATATATTATAAAAATATTCAAAATATTAAGTTAGATCTCTTTCTTTCAGATTTTGATGCCTGGAGATTAACACTATTAGAATATATTTCTCTAGTAATACACAAACTAGTAGAAATTAGAATAATGAATTTAATTTTAACTCAATAAGGTTGTCATTAAAACCCAAAATGTTATAGGCAACACATTAAGAATATTAAAAATATTTGATGGACCTGGCTGGGTGGCTAAATGAATAGAGTGTCACTGGGGCATGCTGAGGTCATGGGTTCAATTCCTGGTCAGGGCATATATGAGAAGCAATCAATGAATGCACAACTAAATGGAACAACTTGGTAGAACAATGAGTTGATACTTCTCTCTCTCTCTCTTTCTCTCTCTCTCTCCCCCTCTCCCTCATTCCTTCTCTCTCAAATCAAGAGAAAAATTTAAAAGAACAAAAACACACATTTGACTCACTCCAAAATGTGTTTAAAACATCCGAATAAATAAAATAACCTCTGGGTAGCTCTTACTCAAAAATATTAATATCAGCAATAATAACAAATACTAAATACATAGTACACGGTGAGTTGCTATGTCATTTGATGCTTCTCCATATTCTGTGAGATATGGACACTTATTATCTTGATTTTAAAATGAGGAAATAGACAGTTGGAAAAGTAAGCCTGCTAAATTCTCACAGCTCGGATGTGAGTATTGGAGCTGGAATTTGAACTCCTATCTGTCTGTCTTAATCACAGCTGACTGGCTTAATCATTCTTAGCCTTAAAGGACAGGCAGAAAAACAGCAGCTATACTACTCCAGACTCAGCTCAGCATTGGTGTGTGAGAATAGGTTGGGGGAGTGGTGGGAGTTACAATTATACGGATCCTAGTCTATCATTGGCATTTTATAGATGAGAGAGTCTGTTTCAATAAGCAATATTTAGAATAACTAGAAGAACACTGAGGAGTCTCTTCAGATTTTATGCCCCAGTGGGAAGTGCCACATCCCAAGGACTTTGCTTCTGATAATTTAGCCCAGCCCCAGCCCTGCAGGCAGGCACTCAAGCCCAGGTGAGAGAGAAAGACAACTCTCCAGCAGACAGGCCCTATGCCAGCCTCCCTCTCTCTCTCCCTCAGGTTTCCTCAAAACTGGAGGAGACTCAGCAACACTTCAAACCCCAGTAGGTCTCTCGAGGTTTGGCCCAGTCCTGATGTAACCTTGGAAGCCTTGAAACATGGAAGTAACTGGATGCCTGGGATGCCAGTGAGCTGAAATCCCCATACCATGGACTGTGGACCTCTGTGGACCTGGAATCATTACTCCAATATGCATTCCCTCCCTCAAACAGATACTACAGATACAACTGTCATGGGGTTTACCATATTCCGAAATATTGCAGACTGAATTAATACTCAAGATTATCTGAATTCTAGCAATATTCAAGTGGTGGCTTTATTAACTTCATAACCTTTCCCCAATTATATGGACTATTAAATAGTTAAGAATGTACACATTGGCTGTATGAAAAAGAGGAATAAGTTGTACACACACATATATATATATATATATATATATATATATATATATATATATATATTAGATACATATTCTATCAGATTCTGCAACAAACTTCAAATATAAGTCCTGATCAATTACTGCCATTTGATACATGTAAAGTCATGATAAAGTATGGCAGCCCTTTTCAAATTTAAGATTATGAAGAGGAAGGGAAAATTAACGCTAGGATTTTTTCTTTTACCCCCCTATCATTTAACTTACATAAGTGGCCTTCCTCAATTGATTATATGTAGAAAATACAGTGGGGCAAAAGTAGATTTACAGTTGTAAGTACAGGAAACACAGTTTATTCTTGTATTATTATTTATTACTTATTTTATTACTTATTAGTATTATAGGTATAAACTTACTTTTGTCACACCCTGTATATAAATATTAAATTATAGAAATTAAGGTAACTATAGTGAAGAAAAATTTTATTCTCTCCAATAGTTATAAACAATGGACAAAATCATGTGCAAATTAATCTGGCAAACCCCAGTAAATATCTTAGTATACCCGAGGATGCTTCCCTAGTATGTGTATTTTCTCAAAAAATATTAGTTTCTATATTGAACAGGCTGCCTCTCATCTGCCAAATGAAATAATAATAAAAAAAACAGATATACCTATTTCTTTCCTTTAGCATCATGCTTTGGAATCAGAGCAAATTAGATATGCTAAAATGCACACATTTGATTATTTTTACTGGTCATACTTCCACTCTCCCTAACATCTCTGGTGCTGCTATCACACTACAGTTGCTGTCCACACACCAAAGAGAGGCAAGTCCGTTAAGCTGCAGTTTAGTGGTAGTGGTAAAGTTTTCATGTTCAGCTAAGATGGTAAATGAAGGCTTCACATATAGACGCAGGACAGTCTGTAGCCATAAATGGGGCAGATGGAGATCATGTCCCATGGTTTTGCCTTGTTTAGCACTATGTACTAAACATCCCAAATAATTCATGATCTTATAAATGACCACTTAACTTAGATTGCTTTGTTTTGAACTTTTTCATGTTTATCCTTATTCTAGTTTTCTTATTGTTGGAGTCAGAAGTAAGATTTAGAATCTAATGGATATGCCAATAATAAAGTTATCTTACTAAGTTAGTTTAAATATCCAATATAGAACCTCTCTAATATTAAGTTAGTTTAATAAGAAAATACACTAAACTTAAAGTTAGGTAACTATTCTACATAATCATCAATTTCCTTTATAAAGAACTGTCCTTGGATTCTAGGGCATAATAGAAATAACATAAGTTGGAGAGTTGGACATACAGTGATTCTCATTCCAGTTCTGACAATTACAACTTTGGATTAGAGTTTCTGAAACTCAATTTTATTTCTCATAAACTGAGAATAATAATATGTTTTTTCATATTTTTCAAAGATTTCTTGTGAGTGTTAAAAAAAGATAAAGAAAATAAAATTGCACAGCACAGAATCTGGCATTTTAATTTGTTTCTCGACAACTGTTCCTTCCCTTTCTCTTTTAGGGAGCTTCTGCAGTCTGCTGCCTTTTTATGAGCGTGACTGTCATCTGGGTTCAACCAAATGCCATCTGGCCGAGTCTAGGACAATGAGAAACTGATCATTGTCATCTATATTGATGTGATTGAAATATAATGGTTACAATTTGGGGCTGAATAAGTGATTCTAGCTTTTGCACATAAAACATTTGGTTCATTTGTTGTATAGACAGAAATTGGATCACAAGTAGTTTTCATGCTTTTGAAAATTTGAGCAAGCATTTGATACAGCTGACCAAATAAGGCCATTTTGGTTTTTTAAAAATTTTCTTTAGATATTTACCAGGATTTGTCTGAGCTAATTTAATTCTTTTTCTTTCTCTCATAATATTTACATAGGGCCAAACCCAAAAATAAGGCATTTGTTGGGCCAGGGATGCTTTCTTTTATGAGAGGAGGCAGTTACATATAGTTAACAGAGTATCAAAGTCAAGAGAATAGAAATTTAGTGTCGTTTGTCACAATTTACATGATCTCCATAAATTTCACTTTTTCTTAGTTTTTGTTTGTTTGTTTGTAAATTGGCAGAAAAGAAAAGAATTATTAAATTTATGTGAAGTACCTGCAAAATAAAACTACATTAAACAATTTTTGTATTACATACTGATAATTTAGTTTTCTTACATACCCAATTTAAATATTCTCTTTTTTGCACATTATAAATACAAATCATGCCCTACAAAAGTTTTTGTGTTTTTTTGATATATTCTAGTGCATAGAAAGATAAATGTCGGCCCTGGTCGGTTGCTCAGTGGTAGAGCGTCAGCAGGGCATATGGATGTTCTGGGTTTGATTCCCGGCCGGGGCACACAAGAGAAGAGCCCATCTGTTTCTCTACCCTTCACTTTCTCACTTCTCTCTCTCTCTCTCTGTCTTTTCCCCTCCTGCAGCTATTTCTAGATTAAAGCGAGTTGGCCAGGGGCACTGAGGACAGCTCCATGACCTCCACCTCAGGCACTAGACTGGCTCTGGTTGCAATGGAGCAAGAACCCCAGATGGGCAGAGAATCGCCCCCTAGTGGGCTTGCAGGTGGATCCCAGTCAAGTTGTATGCAGGAGTCTGTCTCTGCCTCCCTTCCTCTCCCTAAATAAAAATAAAATAAAATGAAATAAAATAAAATGAAATAAAAATGACATATGTCCTAATAAATGAAAGATGGTTAAATAAGAAACCAATTTTTAACTAGGTATTTTCAAAATGAGCTAGTTTTCCCAAGCATCAGTTCTCCAATTTAGACATTAATTTGTGTAAAGTTCCTTAATGAACCAGCAGGGGATGCTATCTAAGAAGACCGGTGACTGGCAGGAGATGCTGGAGTGATACTATTTGTTTGCCATGTGATCTCGGGACTTATGTCATTTCTTTATATTCATTCAAAATTTATCTGCATCTAAAATGGATTTTAATGACTATGTAAAAACTTAAATGTCATCTGGAGTTGCAACATTGTAAATGAGTTTGGCACAGTCAGCTTTGTCTCTAAATAACTGTATAAAAGAATGCTAAGAATAGCTATTTTAGAATACCACGCTTTTTGGCTATTCTCTCTCTCTTTTGGTTAAATGAACAATTTCACTAATATGGTGACTGTAATTATAAAATAAGATCTTTATATTCCATTAAACTATAAAGCTGCTACTAATAAAATGACTCATCAAATCCTGTGGCTAGAAGGCCATAGAATATGGAAAACAACTAATTCTTTTGAATATTACTTTATTATACATTGGCTCTAAAAATTGGTGGTCTTACTGAATCCTGCTGTTTCCTATAATCATAATTGGTTTAGCAGAGCGCCAGTGCCTACATTGCTAATCTCCCTCATTTATATGTTGATTAACCTACACTTAATGGATTTAGTACATACAGAGAAATGAAAAAAGCAAAAGATATTAGACTGCCAGTGAATTTAAATGAACTATACTTGAGACCAAAGAGGGAGGCATGCAGGCCCACATTTTTAAAATTTGAAATTAATTCCCAACCTTCCCGAGGAGAATAGCTATAGGTTAAATGATAATGATGGCAACAACAACACATTTATATGGCACCCTATGGCTTACACATAAATTCTCTCTTACTCCTCACTAAGATGATCTATGGTAGATGGCTATTCCCATTTTTCAGTTAAGGAAACTGAAGCTCTCAGTGGGGTTAGGGTAGTAGCCCAAATTCACAAAGTTAGTAAATATCAGAGCTGAAGCTTAAATTTAGATCCTCCCAATTTGATTCACACATTTCTGTGCCTTTTCTACTTTATCCCATTGTGCAATAGCATTCTTATATTGCAGTATAAGGAGGGAATGTGAAGAGAGGACAACAAGCACATTGTCTAATACCAAACCACCAGAAGTAGCTTACATTGGCAGAGAAGCTGCGGCAGTCATCCCTGGAAACAGCTGCTTGGTACCTCGCCATCCGCTCCTTTAATGACACCAAATCCTGGAGGTCTGATACACCCTCAGCCAATGCAGCACTGTCTTCTACAAATCCACTTGCAGGCTGAGTAGGGCCAATAGTCACTGAAAAGAAATGTAGCATGCTCAGATATGTGTCAGGCTTTGTAAAGAAAGTAGCATCACTTTATGAACAGTGAAGGCATTTAAAATATCTGGTCACAAAACAGACTGCAATGTTTCACAGTATTTTCTTTCAATCATTCTTTCTTTTATTTCCTTTCTTTTTCCAATTGAAAGGAGGGGAGTTAGAAAGACAGACTCTTGCATGCGCCCTGACCGGGATCCACCAAACAACCCTTGTCTGGGGCCAATGTTCTGCCCATCAGGGGCCATGCTTGCAATTGAGCTATTTTTTGCACCTGAGGCAGAGGCTCCACAGAGCCATCCTCAGTGCCCAGCACACATGCTCGAATCAAATGAGCCATATCTGCAGGAGGGGAAGAGAGAGATAGATAAGGTGAGTGGGAGAGGTGGAGAAGCAGATGGTTGATTCTCCTGTGTGCCCTCACAGGGAATCGAACCTAGGACATCCACATACTGGGCCAACACTCTTTAACACTGAGCCAATACCAGAGCCATTTCACAGAATTTTAGATAGTTTATGATTACCCTCTTTTCTTCAATTGTTAAGCAAAGCTACAAAATGCCTATATAGGAGCATATGCTTATATAAACATCAACAAAGCATTGTTAAGGGAAATAGAAAAAGATACAATGAAATGGAAAAATATTTCTTTTTCTTGGATAGGAAGAATAAATATAATCAAAATGACCATATTACTCAAAGCAATATACAAGTTTAATGCAATTCCCATCAAAATTCCAATGACATTTTTTAAAGAAATGGAACAAAAAAATCATCAGATTTATATGGAACTATAAAAAACCTTGAATAGCCAAAGCAATCTTAAGGAAAAAGAATGAAGCTGGGGGCATTACAATACCTGACTTCAAATTATATTATAGAGCCATGACAATCAAAACAGCATGGTATTGGCAGAAAAATAGACACTCAGACCAATGGAACAGAATAGAAATTCCAGAAATAAAACCACATATATATGGTCAAATAGTTTTTGATAAAGAGGCCAACAACACACAATGGAGAAAAGAAAGCCTCTTCAACAAATGGTGCTGGGAAAATTGGAAAGCCACATACAAAAGAATGAAACTCGATTACAGTTTGTCTCCTTGTACTAATATTAATTCAAAATGGATCAAATACCTAAATATAAGACCTGAAACAATAAATTACATAAAAGAAAACATGGGTACTAAACTCATGGACCTTGGTTATAAAGAGCACTTTATGAATTTGACTCCAAAGGCAAGGGAAGTGAAGGCAAAGATAAATGAATGGGACTCAATCAGGCTAAGAAGTTTTTGCACAGCAAGAGAAACTGACAACAAAATAACCAGACAACCAACTAAATGAAGATGATATTTTCAAACAACAACTCAGATAAGGGGCTAATATCCAAAATATACAAAGGACTCATAAAACTCAACAACAAACAAACAAACAACCCAGTAAAAAAATGGGAAGAGGACATGAACAAACACTTCTCCCAGGAAAAAATATAAATGGCCAAAAGATATATGAAAAGATGCTCATATTCACTAGCTATTAGAGAAATGCAAATCAAAACTACAATGAGATACCACCTCATACCTGTTAGATTAGCTATTATCAACAAGGCAGGTAATAACAAGTGTTGGAGAGGCTGTGGAGAAAAAGGAACCCTTATTCCCTGTTGGTGGGAATATGAAGTAGTACAAAGGTTATGGAAGAAAGTATAGTGATTCCTCAAAAAAATAAAAATGGAACTACCATATGACCCAGCAATCCCTCTACTGGGTATATACCCCCAAAACTTAAAAACATTGGAATGTAAAGACACATGCAGCCCATGTTCATAGCAGCATTGTTCACAGTGGCCAAGACATGGAAACAATCACAGTGGCCAAAACATGGAAACAACCCAAAAGCCCTTCAATAGATGACTGGATAAAGAAGATGTGGTACATATATACTATGGAATACTACTCAGCCATAAGAAATGATGACATCAGATCATTTACAACAAAATGGATGGATCTTGATAACATTATATGGAGTGAAATAAGTAAATCAGAAAAAACTAAGAACTGCATGATTCCATATATAGGTACAACATAAAAAAGAGATTAAGAGACATTGACATGAGTGTTGTGGTTACAGGGGAGTGGGGAGAGGGAGGGAGGGGGTAGAGGGGAGGGAGGAAGAGGGGGCAGGGGAGGGGCACAAAGTAAACCAGATAGAAGGTGACAGAGGACAGTCTGATTTTGGGTGATGGGTATACAACATAATTGAATGATAAGATAACCTGGAGATGTTTTCTTTGAACATATGTACCCTGATTTATTGTCACCCTATTAAGATTAATAAAATAAAATTAAAAATAAAAGAAAATGTTGTGGCTCCTACTCTTGCAATTATTCTGATGAGAGTTATTTATTAAGAGATACATAATGTTAATTATAAACATTTCTGGAGCACTATGTGTTGGATTCATGCTAAATGCTTTCAGAGCATTATGTCATTTACTTCTTTGACAACCTCATAAGATAGTGCTATTATTTTCTAAAATTAATAGATAAAAAACAGTAAAAATTAAAAAACTTTTTTATGATCACACAATTAACAAGTGGCAGATGTAATGGTTGAATTTAACCTTTAGCAAGTCTAAAAATATTATTTTCCTTCTCTCCCCACCCGCAACCCTCAAGGAGATAGAGCTAGCTAAAATATGTGAATGCTATGAGAATTGTAGACCACTTTTTTCTTCTATTCATAGATACATGTAACCATATATATATATCCATTCACCTTCTATTATTCAGTACTATTGGAAAAAACTTTGTGAATCACCTGTTTTCCCATTGAAGCCATTTGTCTGACAAAAATAGAGGGTGGAAGGATTTCATACTTGGAAGCAGAGCAAAAGACTGATTTCATGACTACAGGCTAATAGTCAATAGAGACAGAAAGGTCTTAGAGATCACATAGTCTTCCCTAGTATAACCAGCTCCTTTTAGGTATAAGGAAATATGTCTAAATGTCTAAAAGGAACACAAGGACCCACCATGTAATTTTCCATGGCTATTTAATTATATGTGTCAGACCTGGTTTCAAAACTAGTTTTTAATATTTAATATAGTGTTTTTTGTTATCACTCTGCTTGATAGTTTACTGTTTGCTCTTAAAGAATATTGTAATTCCAAAATCATTTCAATCAAATTCAAATATTTTGGGGACCAATTAGTATAATATATATAATTTGTGCACCCCTTGCCTTTCACCTTAGGAATGACAGTATGTGGGACTCATAGAGTAGAGTTTTTTGTAATTTGGGTTGGTTTGATTTAATCACTGTGATTAAAGAACCCTAAGTAACAGATAGCCAAGTTGTTTCCTCCCTTTCTTGTTCCTCTACCTTCTCCTCCGATCCCCACCTTGAACTATCATATTTAATTTTTTGCTTTTTCTACTAGTTTCTTTAAGGTTGATGTACACACCAGCAGCAGAAAACAATTGTGACCCAGAAAAAATTAAAAATCATTTCTGTTTTTACTCCTTGATTATTTGGCTTTCCTTTGGGTTTTCTTATTCAGATAGACATTTTAATATATTTTAATTAAAATTGTAAATATATTTTATTTAACATGCTTTGAAAAAGATACAAAATATAAAGGAATAAAAAGTTGTATCATGTGAGTGCTCTTATGGTATAACACTGGCAGTTTTACAACAAATGTCAGTTATTTTTGAAGTTCACCTGTTATCCAAAACCAAAATAAAAAGGGACTTTGACAATTCACTGAAAGTCTTTTACTTGCTGAAGAAAATACTTATTTATTTTTTCCCTGTATATTATCTATCTGCACAGGTGAGTTTACTTTGTATTCAACTGTACTCTTCTTACTTTGTTATGAATAATTACCATATAGTTTTTTATTGATCATGATTCCCTAAAGTTTTTCCACCTTCAAATATAAATTTTATTTTGTATATTACTCCTAAAAAGATGTCATTCTTTTATTAATCTTAACAGATAATCAGGAGTGTATGTTTGCTAAAATTTATAGGTAGTATTTACTTTTCAAATATTTATTTTTTTAATATTACTGAGATGTCCCCAAGATTAATAGTCAGTAATTCAGTGGCCTGATTATTAAGAGATTTGGATTCCATTGCCTTTTATTCTAATCACAGTAAAGACATCACATATTAATCTCTCTCTGTCTTTTTCTATGTCTCTCTCTCTCCCTTTCATTTTTCCATTAGTAAACTGTGTCTACTCAGGTAGCGCTGTGGTGTAGAAAACTTACCTTGAGCTAACAAGCTGTGTCCATATTATTTCCTAACCTCCTAAGTAAATGTCTCATTGACTTCTTTATCTGAAAACCAAGGTAATGCTGTGATGCTTCTTGCCCTGTTTACTGTAATGCAGTGCACCTATCTACTCCTAACTTGGTGCTGATGACACCAGATGTAATTTTTAAGATTGTTAAGACAGTCACATTCTTAGACATGTGTGGGAAGAGACAGGAACATTGTCACCTGACCTCATAATATATTATTTCAGAAGACTTGAATGCAACTGAGGTTGGAAAACAGTGTGAAATGAATTTAGGGTATCTTCAAAGAGAAAGAAAAGGAAGAAGAACAATAAAGTTACTACTGTGATAAAATGCCTGGAAAAATAAGGAATGATGGGATCTGAAAGTATACAAATGAGACAGTGGAAGAACATGCTATAAGGCTAAAGTGGCCTGTGAAAGAGAAGTAAAAAATTAAAATTTCAGGTGACCATTTCTGTCAAAAATATTATATACATATATATTAATATTATAAAATGATTGTATTAGAAATTGTTTCTGACATTTAGAGGTAATTTATTGTACAAATGGATAAATGAAAATTCAAAGAAGTTCAGTGAATTTTTCCATCTTCAGACCTTATAGAATATCCAGGACAAAGAATCCATAGCTCCCTAAATAGTAAATGTTTTCTTTTACTTGACGATTAAGAAAATAACTCCTAATCCTCAGAAAATATCAATTTTTTGTACAGTTGTCTCTCATATTATAATTCACTTTTCTCAGTCTCACTGTATTGTGTATTTTTAAATTGTATATATCGCCTGACCTGTGGTGGCGCAGTGGATAAAGCGTCGACCTGGGAACACTGAGGTCGCCAGTTCAAAACCCTGCACTGGTCTGGTCAAGGCACATATGGGAGTTGATGCTTCCAGCTCCTCCCCACTTTCTCTCTTTCTCTATCTCTCTCTCTCACTCTGTGTCTCCTCTCTAAAAAAAAAAATTAGTAAATTAAAAAAAATTAAATTGTATATATCTAATTTTGTACCTCAGATTCTTTGCAATATCATGGGATTTTGCGGTATATAAGTATTTTATATATTTATTTTTAAAATTATTTTTGTGGTAAAATAAGCATTTTCTAGCCTAAAAAATTGAAAACAATATAAAAATATTAATTAAAACATATTAAAATAATATTAAATCAAAATCAAATATGTAGTGTATAGCAGATGAATAGACAAAGACTTGCACGTATGAAAACGCAGCTACAGCTACTTCTGCTTGAGCTAGTTTGCCCATGTAAGATCATACATGGAATAATATTGGCTAATGGATGGAAGGTGACCAACCAGAGCACTGTGTTCTTTACATATAAATAATAAAATAAATATAAAGTTGCTAATTAATGGATTTTTGCCTATCGTGGAGGATTCTGGAACCTAGCCCCTGCGATAGAAGAGGGACCACTGTATAATATAATAAATCCTATTTTAGACCAAAAAAAATAAAAGAAGAAGAAGCTCTATGGAAAGTAACCATATAGGGTAATCTGATCATAAATTCTCAGCTCGGCAGGTCATGGTGGGTAGTCATGCCCGAGGAATATAGCTTTTAAGTAAAAGGTTTATCTTAGCCTTAAGCAAGCCTTGTCCATTGTTTTTGTGCATCTAAATTGACATACCTTTGAAATAAATTGTAATCACCCTCAAGAAAGCACATAATCTTGTTAACCGTCCTGTAACCCAATACCTGGCTTGCTTGTCCCTCCTCCAGGTAGTCTTCCTTACATTCCCTCCTTAATTTCAAATGCATAAAAGAAGCTGTAAAGCTGTCAAGGAGCATTTGGGCTCTTGCTCTTTGCCATAAGTTGTCAGTTTGGCTCTAATAAACTCTTTCAGCAGAAAGAATATGTAGGGAATTACTTTGAAAAAAGATAAATCACTAAAAAATTCAAGTTCTTATGAAAACTATTAGATAGCAAGGTCAATATGTCTTTTTATGAGAACTCTGAAGTATTTTGGAAAAAAATTTATATTTTTTTGAAATATAAAAATGTATATATTACAGATAAGTCCAACTTATGTTCATTTTATATTTTCTTAAATTATGAGAGGTTGTATAACTAAAGATTTATTGCTCCATCTCCAAATGTGAATTTTCTTATGTAATTCTTAAAAACAAAGTAACTGGCTAAATTAATTAACCTATAAAATGTCCCCTGGTTAAATATTCATTCTGCCTTCTAGAATTTTAGTTTCTACAAAAAATTCAAATTTACAGCACTTAAAAAAAAAGCATAATAATTCAATATAAGACAGAATACTCTTCTTATCTTCAACAATTATTCACACACCTGTTGTCATTCACAGAAGGGACTGCATAGTCAGTCTTCCATGTATACTTGGAGGCATTAATAAAATAGCTTTAAGAAGTCAGATATAGAAAACAAGGGGGAATATTCAGTGAAGTTAATACACTCCAAAATTTTCTCCTAATTTTACAATTTGTATTATCAGTGAAAGAATTCTTAGACATATGCAAAGACTAATATCATGAGATTTCAAAAGGTCATTGCTACATCTCTTATAAGCCATTCCTCTAATGAGATGTTCAGGGAATTTTATATAAGGAATTTAGTAGTTTATATAAATTATGTCTTTCAATATTAGAAAATTACAAATCTATATTTCCTTTAAACAAATAATTATTTAAAAATCTGAAATAAAAGTTATAAATACTATACTAAGATCTTTGTAGAGTAATAATTACTGGCAAAATCAGAACAATGTTTATTTAGAAGATGTCTAATGATGTCAAGTGCTTTGTCATGATATTATTTGTAAAGCAAGATTTTATAGGCCTGACCTGTGGTGGCACAGTGGATAAAGCATTGACCTTGAATGCTGAGGATGCCAGTTTGAAACCCTGGGTTTGCCCGGTCAAGGCACATATGGGAGTTAATGCTTCCTGCTCCTTCTCCCTTCTCTCTCTCTCTCCTCTCTAAAAAGAATAAATAAAATCTAAAAAAATTAAAATTAATTTTAAAAAGATTTTATCTAAGCATATTTTCTACATGTAAATATTTTCTTACTTTAAAAATACGGAAAGTATAGTCCCAAAATGTAGTTGTGGATAAAGTTTTATGGAAAAAATGATTGCATAACAATACAATGTATATTATTGAATGAAAGATACATAGTAAATGTCAGGTTCTTTAAAAGTGACTTACACAAATTATTTAAGTTTTTGAGTCACCTTATTTCTTTTCCCCTTTTGCCTACCCAATATAATGTGAAAGTTTATAGAATTAAGTACAAAATATTTTGATCTCTTTATTTTATAAATCTTTATAGTTAGTGGGTTATAATGATGCTATGAGCTGTGTCTGATTTACAGCAGAGATCTAGCTGAGGTAAAATCAGACGAGAGAAAGTTTTCAAAGACTAGAACAGAATGAAGATTATTAAAGTTCTCAGAAGAATTAAAATACACCTTGGAGACAGTAAATAGAACATGCTGCCGAAAAGAAAATCACGAACATATTCGCAATAACGTGAAAAAGATGAAAAAGAACGAAGAAATAAATCAAAACTATATGATAAGATTATTTCAGTGAGAGGGTGGGGAGTGGGAAGAACTATAAGACATAATATGGGAACAATTTTCTGAAAATAAAATTTAGGCGTAGATTAAGAATATTTACCATAACCCAGGAATACAATTAATTTAAATAGCAATACATCAGCAAATCCTGGTAAAATATTTCATGCTCAAGGAAAAAGAAAAATTCTAAATTATTCAGACACATGAAGAGTTTCTGTGGTAAAAAAAACAAAATTCAGACATCCACATATCTTCTTTATAATGGAGAAAACTAAAAGGAATTAGAAAGTTGGTTACTGTCACAGAAATTTTAGTTTTGTGAACTGGAGTCTATATGAACTCAAGCTGATATTCATCTGAGAAGTCAATAAAAGTCAAACACAGTCCATGTAACAAAGGTCAGCCAGAAAGAAACCGAAGGGCCTCAAAATAAAATACCTAAGGGAGAAATAAAATGAAATGTAATAGTCATGAAAATAAATACAGATCAAACTTCACAGTGAAAGACAAAGACGAATAAATCCAACTATGTGCCCCCTGCAGAAATCAACCTAAATAAATCACAGTATTTAATGAGAAAATATAGGGCAAAGGATGACCAGGCAAATATAAGTGAACAGAAGCCATTATGGCTATATTTCTCTCATGTAAAATAGTATTAAAGAGAGCTATTCTATAGATAGAAGATACCATCCTACTATGACGCTGTGACACTGTAGGCCTCTGCATGCTGACTAGCCAGTACAGACACACATAAAAACCATTACTAGCAAAAAAAAGGAGAACTTCAAAGGAATATAGTTGCTGTGGGTGACATTAACATATCTTCCTCGATCTTCGTCATAGAAAATTTCAAAACTAAATGATTTGAATTATATAATCAATAGGCTTATTTTAATTTATTTTTTTTTCATTAAGTAAGTATTGATTAACTAAAATAAACATAAAACATATCCACTATGCTCCGGAGATTTTAGTCTAGCTGGAAAGACAGATAGGCAGTTGTGACCCAAGAACTAAGGGGTTTACAAAAGATGGGTTGGGAGCCTACAGGAGCGGACGTAATTCCACCTGGGTGTGTCAATGAGCAAGTGGCAGGGAAGACACCCTAAGAAGAGGAACATCTGCATTGAGACATGAGAAGTTAAACATATAAATATATGAAAGAAAGAAAGATGCAGAAAAAGAACAAATCAGCAGTATTACAAACAAATAAGCCTAGGAAAATTGGGTAATGTTTTTTGAGGAAAACACTAAGAATCCCCACCACACTGTGTATGACAGAGTATTAGCTGGACTAAAGACTTAAATGCATTTTTTTAAGTAATAAAAAACTCTTCAGAGGTATGTAATTCACAAAATGATTTCAATTGGAAGTTTTATTTATTTATTTATTTTTTGTGACAGAGACAGAGAGAGACAGAAAGGGACAGACAGACAGGAAGGGATAGAGATGAGAAGCATCAATTCTTTGTTGTGGCACCTTAGTTGTTCAATGATTGCTTTCTCATATGTGCCTTGACCGGGGGGATCCAGCAGACCAAGTGACCCCTTACTCAAGCCAGCAACATTGGGCTCAATCTGGTGAGCCTTGCTCAAACCAGATGAGCCTGTACTCAAGCCAGTGACCTTGGGGTTTCCCACCTGGGTCCTCTGCATCCCAGTCTGATGCTCTATCCACTGCGCCACTGCCTGGTCAGCCATTTGGACTTTCTAAGCATAAACATTTAAAGTAAAAATAATTTTTCAATATTTATCAGACAAAAGGAAAATCAAAGGACAATGATGACAAATAGGCTAAAGTATAAATTTTCAGTTAAGAACATTGACTGATCAGAACAAACTGATTAAAAATTATTAAAATAATGTTAAATTATTTTTAACATTATTAAAAATGGATGACTCAAAAGAATGATTCACAGTAAAAAACAACAACAGCAAATATGTATGAAGTACTTTCTGTTTGTCAGTTACTATCCATTGAATGCACTCAACCACCCTATAAGATAGGGACAATTTTTTTTATCCCCATTTTACAGATAAAGAAACAGAGACACAGAAAGGTGATAAAACTGGCTCAAGATTAGGAGGCTGGTGAGCTCACAGTGGGAAAGGTAAGCCAGACTGTCTGGCTTTATGTTCTGTGACTTTACAACCATTCTATGCTATGCTACTTGTCAAGTGTCCATAAAAGCAAACCCAGAACCAAACAACTACCTTTCCCAGTAACCAGATTGAGGAAAATTCAAACTACAAATGGATGCCTTCTTCTGTTGTAAACTGACTTATATTGCACATACAATAATAATAATAAGTCTCAGATAGCTAATCTAGTGTATAATCATGACTCAAAAGAAATTCTAAGACTTAATAATAATTTGAACTTTTGACCAGAAAAACAAGAATTTTGAAATTTTCTAAAATGAATTTAAGAAGCCTTTATTTAATCAAAACTGAGAGCGAGCAGAGAGTGAACTGACATGTCAAACAGGAGCCCACAGAGCTGCTGCAAACACAGACACCAGCTCCAGGAAAGTAAGCAGCTTCCAGGGACACCTCAATAGCCTCGCTATTATATTCTGGATGCATTATAAAGATGTCCACTACTTCGTACTTGAAAAATTGATTTAGAACTAATTTGGGAGGGTGATGAACTAAATTCTATCAAATCTAGATATATGATCTATAACCCAGCTGCGATTTGTGTATAGGATGTCATTCCAGTGGATGTATCTTAGGCTCAGAGCCATAAGTATGACTAAATCCTCTATAATTCTTAATATTTACATATCCCTCAGCTAATAAAAAAAATTATCTCCTTTAAACATTAGAAATGCTGCTGCCAATTCAAATTTTTAACCAATTTGAGTTATATTTTATCCTCATTTGAATATTATAAAACCAAGAAATGTATGGAGAATAAAATGAAAGAGCAAGTGCATAGTGCAATCTTGCTTTGATTTACAGTTTCTAAAAATCAAACAAACCCATGGACAAAAAGGGCAGAGTAAAATGAGTGAAAGTTTGTATGCCATGACAGGACAAAAGCTATTGTGGCATCCATCCAGCACCTGAACACAGTGAATCATAGTCCACTTTTTAAACTCCCTTTCCTATGATCCTACTCTTCCCAAATGTATTGTTTTTGATTATTGAGTGCACACTTGCCACTGTCCCAAAAATCAATCCATTCATCTGATCACCATACTTTATACTGAAATCTGAGGGTAATAAAAAGGATTAGTTCTTGTTTCCTTAGTGACCTTTCCCTAACCAGTATTCTCCTAGTTGACCAGACACTGGAGATGGTTCTGTACATCCAGTTGTCTTTAAGAGGAAGAAGACAAATTTGAGCATGTAGTAGACAAATCAGTGGTTCTCCAAAGATGTTCACATCCTTATCTCCAGAATCTGTAAATATGTCAGTGTATGTGGCAAGTGGGACTTGGCAGAAGTGATTAAGTTAGAGAAACTGAGATGTGGAGAGTGTCTTTGATATCCAGTTGAGTTCAATGTAATCCCAAGAGTCCTCATAAGCAATTGAGAGAGGCAGGGGAGTCAGAGTCAGAAGGGAGAAGTTATGACAGAAGCAAGAGTTAGAGAAAGAAAGAGAGAAAGAGGGAGAGATGTAGATTCTACACTGTCAAGGAAAAGTTCATAAGTCAAAGAATGCAGGCAGTTTTTAGAAGCTGAAAAAGAGAACAGATCCTCCCACCATCACCCCAAGCTTCTGGAAGGATTTATCTCAGAAAACACCTTGATTTTGGACCAATGAAACTCATTTTGAACTTTGGAACTCCAGTACTATAATATAATAAATTTGTGCTATTGTAGCTGCTATTGTTTGTGGTAATATATTAAGCTGCAATAGGGAAGTAGCACAAGCATCTACTGTACACATCTGACACCTGTCCAAGTCAGAAATCACTACAGTATGCAGTAAATTCTTTTTAGGCATATTTTAGTGCCAGCTCTCTCAAATATCACAGATTTATATATATAAACATCTCTGTAATGGAAACATCTTTGAAGTTATTCTTCATGTCCCAAAGAAGAAATGCCCACCTGTTTATAGATAAGATTCCATTTAAATGTCTATTTAGGTTCTAATCTGAGTAACAGATTTGCCAATTCTAATTATAATAATTTCTTGTTATATAGACTTGTCTTTTGTCTTCTGCAGTGCCTGTCATCTCACAAAAAATGCTCCTGGTACCAGAGCAGTCATGAATTAACAGAATTTAGTCAGAAATTAGATAATCATTAGTATGTTAATATTGCTAGTTTGGACATTTGAAAATTTAATCATATTACTATTAAGTATTTTTGAATTAATTGCTCAATCTAAAAATCAATAATTGAAAAATATGACTAATTTCTTTGAAATAGTCAAATAAATTAAAGCCATTAAATGCCTGAAGATGATATTTTTACAGCATAAGTCTCTTATTGGACATTTCCCCTGTACAATCAGACTTAGAGTGCATTATAATGATGGTAACTATCTGTTAATGAGTGTCAATTATGTGTTAATCATTTTACATGTCTTATCCCATTAATTCTTATAACAACCTACTGATAGGTGGTGTTATTTCCATTTTACTAAAGAGCAAAGTAACATTCTAAAGAAAAACATAATTTAGTTAGTAGCTGAGCATGGAATTGAGTTCAGAAATTTTTGAATACAAGACTATTTAACTCTTCATAGTCATTTACGTAACTACATTTTAAATAAAATATTACATTGTATTACAAAGTAAATTTTTAAAGGTATGAACCATTTTTTCTGCTTCCTAAACATCTACATAAAAATCCTTTCTAGATATTGTTTATTTCAGTTATCTAGGGATAAATCAAAGGCAAACTAGTAAACTGAATTTTTATAACTCTAAGTGGCTCCACCCCCCCCCCCTTTTTTTTGTCTATAGTAACTTGAGTTTAGAATTAGAAATAAAAGCATACTTTTTAGTTATAGTATTTTGGTGACTAAGATGATCAAACTCGAAAAAGGATTAGGCATTAATCCAAATGACAGGAATAGAGATTAACTTTACTATAGGACAGAAAATGCAAAACAAGGACCATGGCTCTCATTTTCTATGATTCACTCTGCCCCAGGGCATGGCAGGTTTTGTCATTCTTCCCTCAAAATGTCCTCTTACTTAAATCTTTATCCCAGATATACAATGAGACTATTTGATAACCTTTCTTCTAAAGGCATTAGTCATACATTCAATAAACATCTACTGCCATCCACTGTTGGCCAAGCATGGTGATCAGAGGTGGGTATTAATTAATCATTATTATATTCAGTCTTGCTCTACTTGAAAATTGAAGTAAAGAAAAACACCAGAGAGGTCCTCAATAAGTATAGTAATCTAAAAAGCATTAATCTGGCTTTATCTTTAGCAACAAAAATACAACAGATAGCATCATGTCATCACACTGACTTCTAAAAATAACAAGTTCCTAGATGGCTGGCCCTGCTAAGGAAGTTGGCTTGTATGAAAAAAACATCCAAATGGAGCCCTCATGAGGCAGGGAATCTTGAGAAACTTGGTGGCTCACGCTCTACATCATTACCCTAGAAACCACATTTATTTACATACAGGTGAAATCAGATTAAAATGGATAAAGCCCAATCAGATTTAATGGGGTTGAAAGTCACTTACACATAGTTTCATAGTGACTCAATTTCTCTTCAGATTGTCTCCACTTGATCCAGGCAGTGGGTAGCTCCCTCAGTAATGCTTTTTTAACATTTGAAAATTATACGTCCATTTGTATGACTTCTTACTTTTTAGTGTATCTTTGAGTTTCTCTGTTCTTCCCACTTCTCTCACCCTCCACCAACATGTTAGTTTCTCCAGCACTGAACAGAACAAATTTTGTAAACCTGTTCTACCCTAGGTTCTGTCTGGGTACATTATCCTGCAGGAGGCAAACCCAAAGAGAGATTAACCAACACATCTGGACACAGAAGCTTCTCTCTCTGATACTTTTGGCTTTAAGCAAATGGTTTAACTTCTCTAAGAATCCTTCTTATCCTATATAATGAGAATGATAATAGAACCTACAATTGTGGGTGATGGCTGAAGGAGATCTCATAAAAAGAGTTTTACATAGTATCTTGCACATACAAAATAATAAATGCTTGCCAAAGTATTATTATATACTCTAAGTATTACCATTCAGATAATCTGAGATGAAAAAGTCTGAGAATCAGAAAAGTTATAAAATTTTCCAAAACTTGAAGTTAATAAATAGCAAGAATAGGACTTGACTCAAGTCTATCTACATCTAAAGCCTTCTGTAAGGATGTTCCATTCCTCTTTATAAGCCAAGTATTTATAACTACCAAGTTCCCTAAAACAAGGACACAGTAAATCACAAAAGAATGGATAGGCTATGACCAGGTAGCTCAGTTGGTTAGAGTGCCAGCCTGATACAACAGGGTTGTGGGTTTGATCCTCAATCAAGGCACATACAGGAGTCAACCAAGGAATGCATAATAGGTGAAGTGGCAAATCAATGTTTCTCTCTCTCTCCCTTTCTCTTTCTCTAAAATCAATAGAAAATTTTTTTTAAAAAGTGGATAATTATACAATGAGATTAGAGTGAAGAAAGTGGCATAGTCCCACTCATATGGCAACAGAGATGTAGAAAGTATATAAAAGAAGGAGTTGCTAATTCAATGTATTGGACACTCAAATCATTGGTTTATCTGTGCTTTTGTCACAGCAACATAGCAGTCCTCTGAAGCAACATGATAGTTCTTTGGAAATGTAAGTTCATACAAATTACCCAAATATATCATACATTAGGAGCAGATCTGCTTTTTAACCCCCCACCCCCCCGGGTTTTCCATTACACTGCTTATATTAGGTAAAATCATAAACCATCACTCAAAGTTATTCACATTTTTCATTTCCTTGTGGGGTCCCTGAGCAGTGGGCTGGGCACGGTGCATCCCGGCCTGGAGCAGCCAGGTGGGATGATACGCCACTCCTCGTCCCTGTTGCCCTTCTTGCTGCCAACCACAGCCAAAGAGAAGGGGGTTGGATTCCCCACTCTTGACTCATTGTACTGTTGCTTTACAAACCTACATTGTGAGGATGTGGAACACATATACAATGGAATAGTACTCATCCACAAGAAATGATAAAGCATTGCCATTTACAACAACATGGGTGATCTTGGGGTATCGTGATGTGTAAAATAAGTCAAACAATAAAGGACAAATATTATCTGATTTCATTCATATATGGGATCTAAAAGAGAAAACAACAAGTGAACAAACAAAACAAATAAACATTTATTGACACAGACACAGTTTGGTGGTTATCAGAGGGGAAGGTGGTGAGGGCAGTCAAATATATGATGACAAAAAGAGAGTACACTTTGGGTGATAAGCACACAATGCAATATACAGATGTTGTATTATAACATTCTACACTTGAATCTTACATAATCTTATTAAGCAATGCCACTCCAATAAATTTAATTAATAATTAAAAAACCTACATTGTGAGGAACACCCCAGAATTAAGAGGTGTTTTTATATACTGCTCACAAAAATTAGGGGATATTTCAAAAATGAATATGAAGTGAAAAAATATCCCCTAATTTTTGTGAGCAGTATATTATGGTTATTTTGAATATAGATATTCTTCTACCTTAAGTATTGTACTTAAATTGATTGCTACTCCTTTCTTCCTAAAGTCTCTGTTCTATAAAAATCCCCTAATTTCATATATTTTACAGCATTCCACCTCTCCCAGAGTTGCTACAGCTTTGATGTAACTTCTTTTTCTCACCTATTATTTCTTCCCATATTAATCTTTTATTCCTACTGCTTCATTTCTGCTTTTCCTTTTTTCCAAACTTTCCTGTGATTCCCACCTCTCCAAATCCTCCTTCATGTGTGGCTCAGTTCCTCATGAGCAGTGCCTTTGTGAGGAAAATATTATCTTCTTTCTGTTTTTCTAGGCTAGAACTTGAGATGTGGCAAGTACATGTGCTCATTCCTCCTGCCAGAGCAAGTCATCAAGCTCAGTCTGTGATTAGCAGCAAATGGTCATGCCTCTGAAAGGCCTTGCCGACACAGACTAGTGAAAAGGTCCACTAGCACTTCTAAAACCACTGGAGTCTCTGAAACACAGAAAGTGCTTTCATTCTGAGGTCAAAGCAATTTGTTGATAGATGGAAATGACTCATGCGTACTAGTTTAGAATCTGTCTTTCCCTAAAATGAACCACTATGGTCCCTCGTAGGTTTTGTGAAGCTCCATATGAAGCTAATTCATGTTTTCTAATCTGTTTTGTTTAGTTAAAAGTATGCTCTTGGCAATTAACAGATCAAATATAAACAACAGTAATGTACTGAAGATGAACCTTACATAATTTGTGGCTTTGAAAACACCTTCCTGGCGTGCCCACCTTTAAGTTGTTTGAGTGCAGGCAGGGTTAAGAAGCTACTAATTATTTCCTGACTGTTATGTTAAATGATTTCTATACTATAATAGTTGCATTCTGGAACAGCCAAAGGTTTTTGGATATGTTTTAAGGAATTTTCTAATTCTTCCCCCTCTTCTCAACTTTTAGCTTTCTGCTAAGGTTAGCATTGGGAATCTATTCTGACAAAGGATATTAAAAGAAAACTTAAATCATCAAATTCTGATTCCCACTGATTTAGACAATTGCTACTGTGTCAGCTTTTCTTCTACTAATCATTCTTTTCCTTTGAATAATAAAATGTATTTAGTTGAAGCTGTCAAATTTTGTCTTAGAGAAGATGTCTTTGAATTTAGAGACTGTTTTCAATGACCTTAAGTATGTCTTGGTTTAAAATGTTTTTCTGCCTAAATGCACAAGAGCAGCATACTGAGATATGTTATGCTTTCGAACTTAGTGGCTGATAAACTTGATCAAAGAAGAAAAACTGCATTAATTCCACATACTTTCTTAACTGAACATTATTTGGAAAAACCCAGCGATCCAGTGGAAATGCTTAAATAATGCAACATACTGCTTGGTGAATACCGACTCCTGAGGGAGTTAAGTTCACTCTTTCAGAACAATGGTACTTAGAAACATTCTACCTTAAGAACTGAATGCTTTCAAAACTTTGTGGTCTGTAATCATTTAGTCTTGGGTAGAAAGATGGAACTGCTAATGTTATGCAAAAATGTTAAGAATCCATGCGGAATATACTGTTTTCCTTATCAAAGCCATAGGTTATTCTAACGTGCTCTAATTTGAAAGGTAATTGGCATCCTGTTCAAATGTTTGTACTCTCACAACTGCTTTCTAATGTCTATTCTCATAATTGTCGAGGACACTAGATAATGCTGTATACATTTCAAAGTCTTTTAAATTTAGAACAGGAATGTTAATAAAGTGATCATAATTTTAATGTATCAAAACTTTGAATCAGCCAGGTACTGCTTTACTCTCCTTATCACAATTAACACGCCCCACATAACCTTTGCATACAAAAACAGCCTGTAATTTCAAGAGAAAGAGATGATGTCAGATTTCTAATGATACTAGAAACAGTCCAATAAGTGGAAGTAATTTAATAGTCTCCTCTGCTTAAGAAACACATGGAGTACATAGATAGTCAGTCTCATCATCGCTTAATTTATTTATAGTTATTTATCTTTAAAAAAATTGGCATTGGCATTTGTTTCTTTTGCTTAAGATTCATAGCCTAATTCTATAAGTGCGCCATAAGTGGAAGAATTCAGTTTATGCTGCTTATTTCTCTTGCTTATTATTATGTTGCTGCTTTTAAGGAGCAAAGTGTAAAAATCATACTTGAAATGTTATTCAGATTCAAACTTGCTCTTGTCCATGTACATTAAGACAGTAACATCAGTGAACACAAAGAATTCAATTAAAACTTGCAAACTGAAGTTGTCCTAGACCAATGGTATTTAAACTCAAGTATCGTAGTGAAAAGGGAACTCAAGAGTTAGAAATTTAGCTTTAGTAATAGTAGCTTTTAGTGATAATGAATGGGATTAACGATTAATACAAGGAAAAAAATCTTTCTTCCAGGTGCTGGATACATGAATGGGCGTACGTGACTTCATGAAGCTGCAAGCAACCCTCCTTTGCGCCCTAGCTCAGGAGATCCACAAGCAAAATGGTATCTAATCCCTGGTGCTCCAAGGACTGAATGAGCACCATCAAGGACACAGATGAAGAATTACTGGTCAGCAGATGAAAAAACGCTAGAATATTCCCCTGGATGGCAACCTTTATCTAATAAACTTTTCCTTAAATTCCAAACGTCTTCTCTTCCCCTTTCGTTTCCTTGTAAAATGGCTGGCTAAGAGTAGGCGTTAGGATGGTGTTTTGGTACATGACACCCATCTTCTCAGTTAGCCTACCATCTGTATTAAGCACCCATAAGAATTCAGGCCTTGTCTCTACTTATTTGACTTAGTGGTGTCAGGCAGCATGGACACACACATTTTTCTGGTTTCAGTAGAAGGTGAGAGGAGAGCAGTTGGAGGGATAGAAATGTAAAAAGCCATTAAAAATATATATATATCATATCTATATGTATACACACAAACACTTTGTAAAATTCCATATAAAGCTGGCCTTTAGAGCTTTAAAATAGAATAATTTCCCTGCCTAGACTATTCCTTTCAGGTGCTGAAATCTCTAGGCAGATGGAGAAATCACTTCAGCTGAGTGTGACCTCCTGCTGTATTAGGACAATTCACCCAAAAGGGAACTCAAAGACTGTAAAGTTAATCATCTCCTTGTTTATACTGAAATATTATTTTAAAAATATTGGACAGTTAACTATAATTATAAGTTATCAACCACTAGTTAGGACTCAACATAGTTTCCATCTCATATGTCTTCTGGTAGCCTGCATAACCATAATCTACCATGATTCCGGTCAAAGAATTATTAGTTTCATCAGCTTGAAAAATGGCAACACATAGATTGCAAATATGGAAGGACAGCCATCATACAGAGTCCAGAAATGCTACTTCCAGGCCCATCTGTTGGGGAGGTGAAGCGAGGCTATGAAACTTTCTATGAATGATATACTGGTGCTTTCTCTGACAATGAGAGGCTAAGCCTTTTCTAACGTTTTTGCAGAACTGGCTATTAAAGTTTCATGATTACCTAGAACTGCCATTCCTAGATTGCCTGCCAAGAAGCTAACTGACAGCTGAGGTTTAAATGGCCACCTTCACAAGAATTTAACATTGAACATCATGACATATACACATACAGTACATGCTAATTAAGCATTTATTGAATGGATTTATCTTAAAATAAAATTGCAAAATCCAACACCCACCTTTTTATATTTCTTGCTTACAGATTCTGTTACCTTCTTTCTCCCACTTCTTTTTAAAGAGTAGAAAACAAGGTACAAATTCTGCAACAGAACTTATTTAAATAGTACAGAGAAGTTATGTGAAATATGGGAGATGATCTTCTAGGAGGGGGCTAAAATAAACTTCTTGCCTGTGAACCTGTGAGTCTCCCACAACAAAATCCAGCTCCTCACCAAAAATGCTCAGCAGGATACCATTTGAGCATGTGAAAAATAGAACTGCAAATATGTTTGCTTGGAAAGTGAAACCAGTCAACTTTGGGCTTTCTGCCAACTTTAATTTCTGCCAGAAATTCTCCTGTTTTCACATATCTGTACTAAGCAATTAAAAAAGTATTGTAGCTAAAAAAAAAAAAAAAAAATCCAAACACATTTATGTCTCCATCACAGTTTAGTCCAAAAGAAAATAATTAGCTTCTCCCAATGGGCCAGTTCTAGGAAGACCATTCAAACATCATCACCATCACAACAACCACCATCATATATACACACGTACTTTTCTTATAGGATCATTTAATCATAAGTAGTATCCTACTTGATTTGCGAGATCTAGAAGGAAGACTTTAGTAGGTTTGCAGGGTGTCCCAGTGCACTCTTGAGTTGGAAGGCTACTAAAAACAGCAGAAGTAAGTCCTGTTGTTCCCCAGCAGTGCGGGCCCAAGGAAAATGTCATACACTTCACCAATCCTGACACTTGCCACTACAGAAAATATCTTTAAAGGAGAAATTAAAAATGCTGATGCTTTAAATTACTTCCTGCATTGTTCTTTATAAAATCTCACACTTGAGTGGGAGATTGGTATGTGGCTTAGAACAGACACAAATACCACTCATCTGTTATGACCAGTCTCCTGAAACATACACACACACACACACACACACACACACACACACACACACACACACACACACACACACACCCTTCCTAACACCTGATCATCTATGGTATCAAAGGCTTTATCCTAGTTTTCTGTTTTGGTCCTACCACACACAATCCATCAGCTCTCAGCTTTGTTCATATTATACCCCAAATATATTTCTAATAACTATTGATACATAATCTCTTATTTTATATTGCCAAACCTTATAAAATTCAACATGTTTTTTTTCTTTAATATCACTCACAAACTTGTTCCCATTTTCAATTTTTTAAGTTATATATTAGAATAGAAAACATCTGCCTGATCTGTGGTGGTGCAGTGGATAAATCATCCACCTGGAATGCTGAGGTCACTGTTTGAAACCCCAAGCTTGCCTGGTCAAGGCACAAATGGGAGTTGATGCTTCCTCCCCCCCCCCTTTCTTGTTCTCTCTCTCCTCTCTAAAATAAATAAATAAAATCTTAAAAAAGATAAAACATTTTATGTTTTAAAAAATAATAGAAAACATCTGAGCTTGTCACTAATAATGGTAAATATAAGGAATCAATTAAAAGTGAATAAAATGATTGTTGAGTATTAGCATATGTACAAAATCATCACTATGAGAGAGAGTGCTGGGAGAAAAACAGCAGCTTATGGTAAAATGTTGAACTGGCTTATGGTGAGATGGATTTAGTTCAAGCATGTGGGGACAAGTGAAGCAGGGGGTTAACTGGAGTTGTTGCAGCTGACAATGGCGCCCAGGCTCAGTGGCATTAGTATAGCATGCTTCCTCTAGCTCTTAGACCCATCCATAAATCCTGGAGTCAGGAGCCCTTAATACCAGGTCTCCAACACTCCTAAATTGTTCTTGGCTTTAATTTTGAAATACATGTCCTAGTCCATCACAGACTCCATTCTATTTTGTTCCTACTCCTCCTTAGTTCTGACCATATTTTATTAAAAAAAAATTTTAAAATTAAGTGAGAAGCCAGGAGGCAGTGAGACAGACTCCTGCATGCAACCCAACAGGGATCCACCTGGCAACCCCCATCTGGGGTGATGCTCTGCTTATCTGTGCCTGTGCTCACTACCGAGCTATTTTTTAGCGCCTGAGGCAGAGGCTACATGGAGCCATCCTCAGCACTGGCTGTGGGAGAGGAAGAGATAGAGAGAGAAAGAAGGGGAAGAGGAGGGGTGGAGAAGCAGATGGTTGCTTCTCCTGTGTGCCCTGACCAGAATCAAACCTGGGACTTCCACACATCGGGCTGATGCTCTACTGCTGAGCCAACTAGCCAGGGTCTTATTTTTGTATTTATACCTGAGCATCATTCCTCGAACCTGACACATTGCTCCATTTCACTGGCTCATGATCTTTTGCTCTCTTATTAACTATTGGATTTTTCTTTGCCTTTGCTGCTGTAGATTCTCTTGATAAACAGTCTGGTTCCCACAGCCCCCTCTTTCAGTGCCTCCCTCCTCAGTGAAAGCTTTTCTTCCATCTACGCTCAGACGTTGGGAATGGACCTGATACAGAGAGTGGAGGCAAATAAACGCTGAGGGCAGTGGGTAGGATGTGTTGAGGATGGGGAAATTATGCTGAGGTTAAAGGTCAATTTTAATTGAAAAGAAAGAAGACTATGCTCTGAGAGGAGATTTTGAGAGTACAAGACCTAAGTAACGACAGTTCTAACATGTGGCTGTGAGCAGCTCCACCAAGAAGGAGACAGTCATTAGGGTTGAGATGGTTGAAGAATTCAGTTTCCTAAAGTGATGTAATGTTGACATTACCAAGGGTAACAGTAACATTATTAGTTTCAAGTGTTGGAATGACTATAATAGAAAGAGGACACTTAATGGCTTTCTACAACTCCAGAGGACAGACATTTAATTTGAACTCAAGAGTGAGCTCTCAAAAGGTAAGAATGCCTTTAATAAGAGAACAACCTATTACTTCAGGTGGACAATTTTCTCTCTTAAACAATTTTCTTAGTGTGCTGTTATTCAGAATGTTCAGCATCTAGAATAACATGGAATTCCATATTATCTAGGATAACTTTATATTTTATATTCTTTCCTTGCTTTCTGAAAAAGAGATAATAGTTATTATATTATGCCTCATATGTTAAATGATAATGATGATGATGACAATAATAACAAAAGCTTATAAAGCACTTACTATGTACCAGGCAATATTGTTTTAATCACTTTACAAATATGAATTTATTTAAACTCTAACAACTCTTTGAGGTGGATACTATTAGAATCTTCATTTTCAGATAAGGAAAGAAGCACAGTGATATTAAATATTTTGCCCAAGATCAAACAGTAGATAAGTACAGGAGCCAGAATTTAAACTGAGTCTGGTTTCAAAGTCTGTGCTCAGTTAACTTGGGTTTACTGACAGCATTTTCTGGTTTCCAAAGAAAGTATTATGGGGGGGGGGGTTAACTTAGAATTGTTTCTGGTCCTAGGAGGTGATGATTTTGTGATTCTAGTAAACTGAGGCCACTTCATAAATCTTAAGGATAGTTATCATTCTAGGGTTAAAAAAATATATCCAAAAGTCTCTTATAGAAATGTTTTTTTTAAAAAGAAAAGAGAGAAATAATATAGCACATCATTTGTAAAATCTTTCTAATTTAAAGAACTATTCAGGTTAACCAAAATATAAAGATGGTATAAATAAAATTGTATACATCAATTCTTATAATTCCTTTATATATCTATCCATGGGAGAATAATTCTGTATAAAATGTTTATTATTATATTATTTTTGATATTATTATTACAAAGATGTAGCTTGACACTTTCTCAATACAAGTATTTACAAAATTCTGTGTCAGGCTCACTATACAATGTTACACAAAGGGTAAAAAGGTGTATTTATAGATAATATTGTGATTATTGGTTGTTGTTTGTGGACTACTCATCTTTCTTTGAATATTCAAATGGCTGAGAATATGAAAAATATAGAGAATAATAAGGAGGTGCAGCTAAACCATGATTTACAGAAAATAATATATACATATATTATTATTATCTACATATATATTATATACATATATTATAATATATACATTATATATGTATAATGTGTATATATAAAAGCATAATAGAGCATAATTGAAAGAAATGGTTGTATAACGTAATGACATAGTCAAGAAGCTGGGGACAGCTGGTTCAAAATGGGAAGTAAATAAAAAAAGGTGAAAATTGAAGTCTGAGATAATTCATTGCTTCTATTCAAAGAGTGGAATATTTAAACTATAAATAGTTTTGAGTTGACAATTATAGTAGCTGGATTAGTTCTTTCAGGAAAAAAAGATTGTACTTAAAACACAAACACATACCTTCTTTTCAAATTTCATTTCTCTGATATTTTATAGTGTAAAAATTGGGGCTACTGTCCAGCTCTAGATGATTGATGGGTGATGAATCCTGAAATCATTCCCATTCCAGAATGAGTCTGTAACTGAAGCAGACATGCACTAATCCAGTTACATTCTCAAAAATAAATGTTTTTGAGTCTTTTGGGACTCAGAGGGTGAGCTTAGTCTCTACTGAAGAAGTCAGGTTGTAATGAGGTTCTGTTCCCACTCTGATTACCTGGGATGGCACAGAGGACAGACGGAGCTAATCAAGCTGCTGATTGTGCTGGTTGTGCTGCCTTTGGCAGCACTAGCTCTAGCCCCTGTGTTCCAACTCAAACTGCTGCAGGGCTTCTCCCTCCTATACAGCAGAACAGCTGGCTCCTACCTTATCCAGTACTGGGAAAATGGCTCAGGCTCTAACAGAAGCAGAGACAGTGAATTTTAAATAAAGCTTGTTGCTGAAACTGACAATGCTTTAATAACATCAAATGAATGCACATTATTCTTGTCCCTTTCCCAGAATATTCCAACTTGACAATATGACACTTGGGTCCACAGTCAAAAATTCTTACAAAACAGATAAATTAAAAAGGTAATTCTTAGCTCTGCAAAAAGATTTTCAGGAAGCACTTATTTAATACAGTTACGCAAAAACTTCTAAATTATTTGATAAAAAGAGTTACTGGTTAGATTTAAAAAAAGCTGAATTCTTCTAATAACATTGATCACTAAAAACAAAGTAATCAACAACAGAGATATTGGTAAAGCATCTGGTAAGTTATAATGCATTTCAGTGGGAAATGTGACTTTATTTACAAAAAATTTAATGCATGTAGTTTTTATAAAACACAGGTACTTTCTTATGTGAGGTTTATCTAAATTTCATTTCAGTGAAATTGTTTGTATGAATTACAAAACATAATTAAAATATATAATTGTTATTTAAGCTTTTCTGGCCCTGGCAGGTTGGTCTGGTGGTAGAGCTTGGGCCCAGCATGTGGATGTCCCAGGTTTGATTCCTGGTCAGGGCACACAGAAGAAGCAACCATCAGCTTCTCCACCCTTCCCTCTCTCCCTTCCCTCTCTTTCTCTCTTTCTCTCTCTCTCTCTCTCTTTCTCCCTTCCCCTCCCACAGCCATGGCTCAATTGGAGCAAGTTGGTACAGGTGCTGAGGATGGCACCATGGCCTTTCCTCAGGCACTAAAATGGCTCTAATTGCAGTGGAGCAACGGCCCCAGGTGGGCAGAGCATCACCTCCTAGTGGGCTTGCCAGGTAGATTCCGGCTGGGCGCATGCAGGAGTCTATCTCTTTGCCTCCCAGCTTCTCACTTAAGAAAACTAAAACAAACAAACAAAAAAGCCACCTTTTTTATTCAGTATGCATTTATTAAACTTTAAGTGAACAATGCTGAGAACTTGTTTGAAAACCAATAAAAAATCTTGGGCTTTTCTTTCAAAATTAATAGTGATGTGTGTTTTTTCTTTTTGAGCTTTTCCTTATTGGTAAATATCAAGTTAACGCATTTAGAAATACACATGCTGAAATATTCCAATTTGGGGGAAGATGCTGTTAATTCTTTGACTAACAGAGAAACTTTCAATTATAATTTTATTTTAGTACTGTACTTATTTTAAATCATATGTATGCCTGGAGCAATTTGCCAATTATTTACTTTTGCACAGTCAGGCATATCTAAAGCATTCAGTTCACCAGGCAAGAAGATATATCTTACATCCAATTAGAAAAAAATGTGAGACAAAACCTGCTTGAAAGTTTGCCAGAAAGAGAGGTGAAAAATGATGTGTCCAATGACAAGATAGTGGGGTTGGGGAAAGAACTCATTTAACACAGAAGTTGAGCCAACTTAAATTTTTAGTAAAATTAAAATATAAACCAACCAACGTTTTTAAAAAGTTTTAACTGAACAGGTGGACCAGGTCTCTTTTTCCACAATTTATCCTGATTTTAAGAGAAATATGAAATGCAAAATAAAAAGCAACAAAAGCTACAAGTGAAGAAAACAGGTTTTTATCAATGTGTACCTTGAAATGTATTTCATCATGGGGGTGCACTGGGTTTGGGTTGATGTTATGGTACAAAGATCTTCAGAATGACATATAACACTGAAAAATGTCAAGAGAATTGGTTTCTAGTTCTTTTTGCTTAAATCATATGTTACTATTTAATGTTTTTATGCCTCAGTTTTCATATCTAGATATTAAATTGTTGAACCTAATAGTCACTGAGGTTGTTTGTGTTATATATGCAATAAATTCTTTTTATTCTTGGTGACAGTTTAAGAAGTACAACTACTCTACCAGGAATTTTGATTGCCTATTGTGCTGCTTACTGGAAGACTATTTTAATGTCATTATTTAGGCCCATAAAGTCCCAAGAAGTCATTAAATATAGCTAGCTACACTGTCACTTGTGTCAAGACAAATACAAATGACTCTTTGAGTTTGATGATTTTCAACTTTTTAAAGAAAATAAAACCTTTGTTCTCTTTATTGCTGATCTAATTGTCATTATTCTTTGTGTTTTTACTGATTATTTGTACAAATAAAAATATTCAGGTTAAATTTGTAAGAGATAGATTCCAATGATTAGAAAAATAAAAAGTATGAAATTTTTTCTTTGGAGTTCATAGGTAGCATTTCAAAGAAAAGAGACATATTGGATATATGTCATATAAGAATAAAATATTTGGTATTTGCCCCTGTTCCTGGCACAGAGATCCTAATACCATTGGAATATCCTGAGTGGTAGTGTCTTTAGTATGCTATTGAATGACTACTGGTCTCTGAGGGAGCAGGGGATAGGGATAGAGAGAGCTTCAATTCAGGCACCCGTAGCCAGAAAAACAAATCAAATGATTAGATGGTTAAAACATTCAACCCCATTTCCTACTTCTGAGAAGAGGAGAGGGCCAGAGATTGAATCCAGTCACCTATGGCCAATGCTTTAGTCAATCATCCTAAATAATAAAACTTAGATAAAAACCATAAGCAACAGAATTTGGTGACCTTCCAGGTTGATGACTGTATTGATGGGTGGTGAGCTCAGAAAGGGCATGGAAGCTCAGTGCTAATCTGGCTCACCTAGCTTTGGCTGCTGCTGTGTTGTACTCTAACTGGAGATGAAGTGGAAGCAATCTATGAGGTCTGCTTTAACTATGGGAGTTAGTGTGAGAATTGAATAGTTGTATGCCCAGTTGGTGTCAGAAAATACCAATCTTTAGCATTAGAAATGGTGTCAGGAAAGAAATAATATAACAGACATATCATATAGTTACATAAAGGCCAAGAACCTATATGGAATAAATCAGTGTTCTAAAAAGTTAATTTTGAATCAGAAAAGTCTATAGTTAACCACCGTTCTGCAAGGGATGAGCCTATAATTTGAATGAACAAGTGTTTGTTGAGGAGGCAGGGAAAACAAATTACAATTTAATTAAATTTCAAAGTGTAACTTAAGTGCTTTCAAAAAGGGGGTGGGAAGCAAATAAAATGGACAATATAATGCCAATTAAATTCTGTCCCCCACAGATTGTCCCATCAAAGATCTTGAAATTACACTGTCAGACACTTAATTGTCTGCTCTGCTCTATAAATTAGTGAGTTTAGACATGACCCCTAGCTATCAAACAAGTCTTGAAACAAACAGTCTAAATACTCAGGTGTGTGTGTGTGTGTGTGTGTGTGTGTGTGTGTGTGTGTGTGTGATTGAGAGAGAAGAGAGGAAATATCAGCTTTCAGTATCAAGGTTACCAGGGGAGTTCAACCCAAACTGTCTCACCATAAGCAGTGTTTTACCAAACAAGTAAAAAGAATATTGATGTGCAGAAGTTTTTCAATTGTGGCAAATGTAAGTGAGAGGAAGAATGCCGCAACTATTGCATAGCAGACAGCTGTCAATGGGAAACAACAGTAAATTATCCATAGATTTTGTGGGTCTATTACCCAAAAGTAAATCTGAGAAAAGGCAACCAACCCTCTCTTCCTCTGTAATCACAGAAGACTTGAGGCTCAGGTGACATTTTTATACAACCATTTTCTGAAGTAAAACTCCCTGTGATCATTAAAGAAAATGTCTACTTTTATTTTTCAGGTGGTTGAGGGAAGCTGTTTCTTAAAGACACACAACACTGGATGAAAGCAGAAACATTTCCTTAAAACTCCAGACTATGCGTTTTGCAAACAGCTGGCACTTGGCCATATTGCAGACATATGAAATGCTGACTGATTTTAAAAAATAAATTCCACTGTTTGTTTACATGTTGGCAACAAGAAAGTAACACATTTGTATATTAGTAAACATTTGCAGACATATAGAGAAATACTTAAAGATAAAATTCAAGGCTTTCTCATTTCTCACCCAATATTTTTGCCACTCAATGGTCATATCTTTAAAACTTGAAACAGGTGCTCTTTCATGTTAAAATGCGTGGCTCTGAGTGTAGCTGGGGTATATATTTTACTCATCCTTTGGCACCCTGCACATAACATTTTAAAATAATTCAAACAACCTGCAGCTCATCAGTGACCAAATAGAACTCTGGTAAAAATAAAATATCTTTCTGTTCAGCACCAGCTGGCTAAATTTAAACCCTGATTATGTAATCTTAAAGTATCCTTGCTTTTAGTTGGCATGTTGAGAGATTCTGTTATAATGTCTCTCCCAAATCTCTTCAGTCTCTAATATCTAACCACTGGCAGCACCAGACAAAATTAAGGTGTTCACAGGCAATTGAGGGCAGAAAAAATCCATTTGAAATCGTATGTAGGTCATGATACCTTTAAAGTAACATCTCAGTCCTCTAAGTTTGTAGTTCCTATAATTAGGGCTGGCATATCCAACTGGCAGTGCTTTTCTTAATTCTGCAAAACATGTAAGAACCTGATTCTTTAATCCTTACTCCAGTAATGCTCCCAGAGGACAGGAGACAGTGGCTGGAGCCAGAAGTACAAACTCAAATGAAGGCTGGTGAATGAATCATTTTCCTATATTTCCCTGAGCAAGCTGCAACAGTTGAAAATATTTAAAACTCTTCCTTTCCCTCATCAAATTCTAAGAAATACAGTTTATATTTTAAAATATTTATTGCATATATTATCAATTTATGCTTATAAAAGATAAGCTATTAGTTTTTCCCTTGAGCAGTAAGTTGAAGTATAATTTTCATTCACGACTGTTTATCAAATTTGCCTCATTCTCCAATACTAAATATGAAAAATGCTAACTTTGCAAAGAGATAATGTATGAAGCCCTAAGTTTAATAATATAAAGTAAGGCCAAATATTGCCATAAAAACAAACTCCAACTGAATACTTCCTTTTGTAACAAGTACAGTTTGACCTATGGTCTTCATTGATTTTAAGCAATCAGCAAGAACATTTTACAACTCTGGAAGCAGACAATGACTATATTCCACATACCTTTTGTAATATTTAGACTTAACCCCAAGCTCGTGGAGATTACAGATATCTTTACAGCTCTTCACAGACTAGTTTCCTCCCCTGTTTCATGTACAGCAAATTTCCCAGTCCCCTGAAAACAATCGGTGGAGTGGAGGCCAGCTCCACTGAACGGTCTAGCAAGCAATGGATGGAACGGCTGAATTTATTTTAGCCCTGTGTCTAAAGGATGCAAGTTGGTGCCTATTTTTAGGAACTGAGCTGGGTATAGGTGGGGCTTGAGTCAACCACTCTTTTCAGAAGTGTGTCTCCGAGGGCACTCTGCCTCGTACTGTCCTTGGTATGTATATATACAGGGTTCTAACACATGTGCAGTCAATCAAACTCTCTTCCGCATCCACCACCATCAAGCCAACTTTCAAAGTCTAAACAATGCCCGGAAAGTAGCTAGCACTGATGAGGAAAAGGAAGGGTTAAAAAGTACTGGAATTACTTGCATTTGTTTTTAATAATTCCAATTTTTAAGAGTTAAAATATGAAAATAAAGTATGTAGGAAAAGTTCCAATTTATTTTGGTGAAATTTGTGTTCTCAGAAAGAGACAGTTTTTATTTACAAAAATGTTCTTCAAAATGGACAAGATTGGTTTGCTTTTTGAGGTTTTACATATAGAAAAAAATACCACTGTGGTGTTTATAAAGTAAATAATTGTTCTTTAGATTTAAAAAGCGAGGGAAGAAAGGGTGAGAAGGCACTGTAGAGAGAATAAAGGGCACGCTTAGCCTGTGACTTAATTAATATTGTTTCAATCACTCGGTACAAGGAAGAGCAGGCAGGGGAAAGGAGTCACCTCACACGCTCCGAAGAGAATCGTATTAAGTGTCCTATGCTGTCACACTACTTACTCAGCACACTCTGCCACCCTGACCTGGAAGGAAGGAAAGGAATTCATCTGCAAGTGCCATTCAGCTCCATCATACCAACCTCTAATACTTTTTAAAGAAATATAGAACAACCAGCTTCCCATATCTTTCCTCTATTCTACTATTTTCCTAGTTTGGTGCTAAGTGTGTATCCAAATGGTCTCCCAATAAATCCATATAAAGAGGATATTGCCCTCTGACTTAAAGTACCTGACTTATATATTGTTTAAGTCATACAAATGCTTACAAATGAGCTAGTTACTACATTACTTACTAATAAAGACCACTACTACACCATTTTCATATAAAATATTGATTTCTATCCAGATGTGATATATTCCAGTTGATTAATTCTAAAAAACAATTTCTTGAAGGATGTTCCTTATACTCCACAAGATTTTTCAGGACCGGGAGCTAGTATAGTCTAATTATTTTAGAGTTGTGCAGTCCAGTGGTAGCACATTTGTCCAGACAAATATGACTATTTAAATTTTAATTGATTAAAATTAAAAATACAATTTTTTAAGTATTCAGTATCCACTTGTGACTAGAAACTATGTATTAGTGCAGATATAAAAAACGTTCATTGCTGCAGAAAATTCTACAAGACAATGATGATTTATTGCACAGGATTTCAGCACAGTTTTGACACCAACTAAACTCGTGACCTTGCAACAAATTTCACCAGTTGTCTAAGCTTCACTTTACTCTCCTGTGACTGAACAGGACTAAGTTTATCTACTTTAAGTGGTTGTTGTGACAATTAAGTGACATAATATATATATATATATATGTATATATATATATATATATATATATATATATATATATATATAATACTAATTGATGTCTAAATCTAGAATAATTTATTTAAAAATTATTATTACTTTACCTTACTATATACTTAATAAAATGGCAGTAAATCTAACAGATAATAGTTCAATTTAAGGGAAGATTGATCCTCCAATGTCAATTTATCCTACAAGAGTATTTGCATATAGATGTTAATGATTCTTATTGTGGTTAAATATTGTTAATTATTCAGAGATCTGATTTCAGCTTTTTAATTTTTCTCTCCTTATTTAAAACTACTTGCTTGTCATTTCATTCTAGTGATAGGTTTCTTCGCATACTTTTTAAAGTTTCAATCAAGATAACCTTACTTTAAACTTTCCATTTTTGCCCTTTCTGGAAAGAGATATATCAAAGGTAAGTAAGAATACATAACTGGTTACTTTTTTTATATTTTTCCCATTATAAATTTCTCCATCTTTATAATAGTTCAAAGACTCAAAGATTATATATTGTTAAAAATAATTTATAGGAAAAGAAAACTGGTAAAATATTATAAAATAGCTGATAATGGATTAAGAACAATAGATGTTAGATCTATGGTAGCATGAATATATTGACTGACCTAAGGTCAAAGAGAATATCACTTATGAAATTAATTAATCACATAATGTGATTTATTAATTTAAGTCATGAAGACAATGAAAACATTAGCATTTAAGTTCTTAACATTTATTATATTAGTTGTTTTAGACACTGATATTTATTCTCCATTTAATAAGATAATAATAAATTACTATGAAAGCAATGAATGGATGAGTGAATAAATGGACTGATGAACAGGTAGATGGAGATATATATATATAATCTCCACAAGGTGATTTCTGGTATCAAAAATCTTAGAAATTTTTTTTTCAGTGAAACATTTTGCTCCCTATGCAATTCCTAAACATACTTTCAGTTATTTTCAAACCACACAGATACCTCTCCTTTCTATTAAAACCTGTATTGTACTCAATAATGCCTACATAAAACTTGTTTCTAGTGAGATGGAGTAATTATCGTCAGACTAATGCTCCCACTAAGACCAATTAGAAAAGCTGGATCAATTACAGAAATATAATATATGCAAGGCATCAGAGATCAGCCAAATAATAAGGACAGTAGGGAATATAATTTAAGAAAGGCATGAACTTTTCAAGTGTGAGCTGAGGCTTTGAGGCTATCCTTGGAGGTTTTTGGTCAGTCCAGATACAGCTCAGGCTGAGAATGGGCTCAGCCCAAGAAGAGCACCGCAGCTGCAGGACAGAAAAACAAACTTTTGGCAGCAACATGGCACTGGAGTGACAAAATTGGAGAGTAGCAGACCCTCATATTTTCTCCCCTTCTTATTTGCTAAATTCCACAATTTCACAGAATAGCAGGCTACGATTATAATCCCATGCACAGAAAAGTATAGTGACAGAGCCCACATTTTTTCATGATACAGAGGAGACAAGAATCCACTAGGAAGACAGGTAATGAACCAGTCTTTAAAGGAAAAGAAAACTGACTTAAAATAATCTGCAACAACACCTTTTTTCCTGGAGGTGTTCGATAGTGTGGGGTTGTCTGGGAGCTGAGTAAAGATCCTGTCTTGGCCTCTGGAAGATGGGAGATAGATGAACCAGCAAAGATTTTGGCACTTGATCAAGTCCAGGGTGATAAAACTGGTGACTTAAGGATATTCAAACACAGCCTGCCTCCTCAAATACCTTCTCAAGATATTTGTCAAATTCTCAAGCTTCACAGGGTAAAATACAGCTAAATATACAAACTGAAAACCTCCACACAGCAGAGTAGAAATGCCTGTAGTCTCGGGAGAAGCAGATTTGACAGATTCCGAATAAAAACCTACGTGAAACTGGTCAGCCATGTTTCCCCTCCACTCTGTCAGGGTCGCAGAAAAAAGGCTGAACCTCTCTGATGAAATACTGTCATCTAAACGTTTCTCATCAACATTTTCAAAGACACAATGCTTGTCTTTCCATAAAAAAAAATAAACTACTAAGCTTGCAAAGAGAATATTTCCATTGACAATCAAGAGGAAAGCAAACAAACAAAGCAAAATGGAAAAGAATCAGATGTCGTAGATATGTGAATCACAGACAAGGACTTTAAAATAATTACAACCGATATATTTATGAAAGGGTAGGAAATAACTAAGTATATAAAATGTGGGCTTTTCACTAGAAAGTTAAAATGATTACAAAATAGACATTCCGGAATTGAAAAATACAGTATCAGATATTAAGAACTCAGTTAAAGGTTTAACAGTAGACTGGAGACAGCATAAGACAAGTAAGTGTAGTAAGTTGAAAGATAGGTGGAAAGAAAATAGAAAGTTTTGGTTTAGATATTTTATATAAAATATCTAAAAGGACTCACTAAATTTTCTGCAGTGATATGATACTCTTGAATCACATAGTTATAGTCCATTAATACCTATTTTTTTTACGTATGTAACTGACAAGCCACATCTGTTTCTATTGTATTTGTTCAGTTTATGTCTACGTCAATGGCATGGTATCACCCCATTATCCCAGCTTGCTTCTGCTATCTAATAGACTGGTTTTCTTCACACACTGAAATCCATGTCTTATCTAGGTCTATAACAAAAAGCATTTAATAAACTAAAGCCATTAATGTATTAAGTCATTTAATGGATAAATACCTCCTTATTAGGTGAAATGGATATATGAATTTAGGTCCTCTTATGAAACCACATTTGTACATGTTCTTGATAATCTGAAATAAAATGTCTCTGGTTAGGGGCTATCAACGTAAAAAATACTTCCAAACCTGTAAGGATTTTTTGTTGTTGTTGTTATGAGTTTATTTGAGCCAAACTGATGGCAATTGCTGGGAAGTAGTCTCAATGGATTAAGAAAGTGCTCCAGATAATTGTGGTTTTACCACTTATTTTATATGGAGACCTAAAGAGGTTATAAGAAATTGATTGGATTGGTGATAGATTAGAGAGGCAGGAAGAAGATAGTTCATAGGCAATTAACATGATAGCAGTAACAATGAGGGGATTCGTGGGTTCCTACCCTGGTGGGACACTTGCCCTGGGTAGAAGCAAGAAAAAATTACCTGCATGTTATCAGGTACAATATTTTAGATGCAAAAGTCTACTGACAGGCTTTGTTAGAGAAATGAACTCTATAAGACCTGACTACCCACCATAAACTGTTTTTAGTTAGACAGTTTTCATTTCAGACCATCCTATGAGGTTACTTTAGGTCTCTGAGTCTGTAACACCACCATGCAGGCCTCCCTGAGCTTGTCAGGATCTGCATGTGGTCCCTTTTATGTTCACAGGGCTTTCAAAATTCTGTATACTTCTTTACTAGGTTATCAGTCATCTTGAATTTATTCCATTTTCTATTTTTTCTGGTGCTACCATTTGTTGGCTGAAGCCTATTCTTGACATAAAAGATGGATGTATTTAGGATTACATTTAGTTTACTTTTTTTCTTGTTTGTTAATATTAAAAGTTTCTAAGAAAAGCAGTAAATTTTTCTTCTTCCTTACTTTTTTCTTAATAATATCTATACTTTATAAAGTAATTGTACCAGGGATTTAATTATGTGATTTATATTGATTTTCTCTTATTCTCACAGCAATGCAAAGACTCTAGGGTTATCATGTTAGAGATGGAAACTGAGCATAAGTTTATTTAGTTAAGCAACTGCTCAAAAGACAAAACTTACCAATCAGCAAAAGTGGAGATTGGATGCAATTCTGTTCACACAATTATATTGACTAAATTCTGTTCATACTTTTGAATTATTAGGGACATGTTATTTATACTGTCCTTAATCTAAAGGTGCCATCCGATCATGACTTAGTGTGCGGGATGTTATATTTCCAGGAGGATCACCTCTTTCACATATTAATATACACTGTGGTTGTGGTATATTATAGGCCTATAATAGGTAGACTCTGGAAAGGCTCTCCTGGTTCATGATTGCAAACTGAGCTATCAGTGAACACCTCAAAGATAAGATGAATGGGTAAATGAGGACTTTAAAGCTGGAAAAATATATATAAAGTCATCTGATATGTATTCCATGAACCAATGGGGCTTAGCTAAGATATTTAGAAAAGAAGAACAAAAATTCTAGAATTTGTAGATTTTAAAAAAGTTGAATATATATGTAGTCAATTTTTACATTAATATCCAGTAGGCATAAAATGCAAGCCCACCAACTAAGGTTTAGTAATCTGCTTTGAACATTGTTGGTGGCATGATCCATTCAGTTACCATGTGAGCAGGATTAAGGTATTAGTAACTGAATTGTAGCTGAATTTAATTAACTGTAATTTTCACCTATCCAAGTTTAATTCCATTAAAATCACACCATGATGTTAAGGAAGTATGAATAAGGAGTTTAGGCATATCTTACTCATTCAAATCATATCTCATAGTCTTATGTAGACTGATCATGTAATTTGTCATGCAAATCAGTGTGCTTTTGAGAGTGAGAGGAAAACTATTTATAACTATGCTAACACAACTGAACAATCTGGGATAGTCCAAGCCAGATATGAATGTGTAATAGCTTGATAATAGGCCAAATGAAAACCCTCTTGACTTTTCATTGGAGTCCACACTCAGAGGGATTTCTAGTGACCTGACTCTCAATATAAAGAATAAAGAGAAAATGTTTTTCATTAGGTACTGCAGTGTATGAATGATCCTGATCCTTTAAATATAATTCGAATTAGACCTGTCTCTTATAAGAAAAACCTGGCATCAATAAAAGAATTCTAGGAAATCTATGAAATTAGACCAGAATAAAAGGTAAATTATAATTAGAGTTATATATATATATATACCTGGTTAAAAAATGACAGAGCACTAGGTGTTCCTGATAGGCTTTTTAATCAACTTTAAATTAAAACAGTAAAAAGAGGGAAATAAAAAGAGCATAAAATAGCAAAAATTGCTAATAATGAGAGAGGGTGTGTGTTGGGCAAACAAGTGTGTTAGGCTTGCTTGCTTGTACTTTGCCCAAATGATGCATGAGTACGGGGCAGCACCGTGTGCCTTGTGTGTATAGTCTGTGTAAGACTGCAGGTGCTTGCTCTCAGGGTGGCAGATTGTAGATTGTGGATTGACTGCTGCTATTGGGAGGGGCCACTGTTTACTATTGTTTGCCAGAGAAGGGGTCAGCCCCTGCCGCCCTGGCCTGTTTGCTCATCAGCCCTGAGAGAGAGAAGTGGTTTTCCCTGCCTGTTTGCTCATCATCATTGCAAGACTCTAATAAACGAAATGGGCCACCACCCTCCAGCTCCACAGTTTCTCTAGCACCTGTCCAAATTCAATTGGAACCTCCATGGCCATGGCCACCAGCCTTACAGTGTGATTGTGTGTTTACTTGTGTGAGAGAGACAAAGATGAAGAACACAATCATAGAAATGAGGAAGAGCAAGAAACAAATAGTGGAAGAGGAAGGGGAGAAAATATGCTGAGGTTTGTAAAGAATTTCCAATAGAAATTATCAATGAGAAGGGCAAACATGAATAATAGTTTTAGATGACCCATTATATTGAGTATTTTCTGAATCAGAAGGAGACACATACTTTCCCCAAATGACAAGGGAAAGACTTTGATTCATTCCACATTCTCCTGCTGCTATGACCAAACCAGGATGTCTTTCCCCAATACCATGTGAAGTAACTTCTGGACCAACCCAAGCCACAGTTATCTTCACCCTTATCCCTCAGTGCATATCTATCTATGCTCCACATATCTCAAAATAGAAGGAAGGAGCGGGGTGGTGCGAGGCCGGTGGCCATGGCCATGCAGATTCGCATTGAATTTGGGCAGATGGTAAAGAAACTGTAGAGCTGGAGAATGGTGGGCCATTCCAAATTATTGGTGGCTCACAAAGACAGGAAAGTCAAAAGAAGAATGAAAAGGGAAAAACACAAAGGGTAACGAAAACATGCTTTTTGCAGTGGAAGGCAAGGGATCAAGAAACCAGCCACACTTCTACTTGGTGGGGTGCTATGCAATCACTTTGCCCCCTGAGGGCAAGCACTTATCCTTTAATAGTGCTGTCAGGTGCTCCTGCACTACTTGCACAAAGATCATGCAGCCCATAAAGCTGTGAGCAAGCCTAACACAGACATTTTCCCCAAAGAGGGGTTGTTAGGTTCCTAAGGGAACACTTTAGACAGTGAATGGTGGGACTCTGTATAATTTTTTATGCCTTGACCTCAGAGATAGATTAAGGTTGGTTGATGCCCCAGGTGCAGAAAATATTGGGCCCCTTAAAAAAAAGAGACTAGGAGCCTGACCACGCTGTGGCACAGTGGACAGAGCATCGAACTGGGATGCGGAAGACCCAGGTTCGAGACCCCGAGCTCGCCAGCTTGAGCACAGGTTCATCTGGCTTGAGCAAAGGCTTGTCAGCTTGGACCTAAGGTCACTGACTCCAGCAAGGGGTTGCTCGGTCTGCTGAAGGCCCGTGGTCAAGGCACATGTGAGAAAGCAATCAATGAACAACTAAGGTGTTGCGACAGCAATGAAAAGCTAATGATTGATGCTTCTCACCTCTCTCCATTCCTGTCTGTCTGTCCCTATCTATCACTCTCTCTGACTCTCTCTCTCTGTCCCTGTAAAAAAAAAAAAAAAAAAAGAGACAAGGAAAATAAAAATACATGTTAACTATATTTTTACAATAAATAAAAAATATTATGTACTATTAATGTTAAAATTGCACATATTAAACCAAACTTAGGCCTGACCAGGCAGTGGTGCAGTGGATAGAGCATCAAAATGGGAACTCTGGTTTGAGGCCTCGAGGTCACTAGCTTGAGCGCAGGCCCATCTGGTTTGAGAAGGGCTTACCTGGTTGAGCCCAAGGTCTCTGGCTCGAGCAAGGGGTCACTCGATCTGCTGTAGCCCCCATCCCCCATCAGGGCACACATGGGAAAGCAATCAATGATCAACTAAGGTGCTGCAGCGAAGCATCGATATTTCTCATCTCTCTCCCTTCCTGTCTGTCTCTGTCCCTCTCTCTCTGTTTCTCTGTTTCTGTCACAAACAAAACAAAACAAAACAAAAAGACACAAAGAAAACACACCAAACTAGTGTCATTAGAAAAAAGTTGGGGTTTTGTGGAGCCCTTCAGAAGTCAGGGCCCAGGGAACACGCCTATTGCACTGGCCATTAAATCCACCTCTACTTGAACTATACAAAGGAAAGTTTACACATCATCTCAACAACTTAAATTAATTAATACGTATGGAATGGGGGAGAAGTTTCAACCTCTATTCAGCAAATTTGGATCGTACCAGGAATTAAAGATTTCAGAGGGAAAAAGAAAAAAATATATGGGAGAAATTATAAGAGCCAAGTGTTCAGTGATGGCAGAATAAGAAAAACTCACCCACTTATCAGAAGAAAATGCCAGGC
This sequence comes from Rhynchonycteris naso, assembly GCA_037038555.1. Taxonomy (NCBI): domain Eukaryota; kingdom Metazoa; phylum Chordata; class Mammalia; order Chiroptera; family Emballonuridae; genus Rhynchonycteris; species Rhynchonycteris naso. Next base: position 67,926,900 of record CM072997.1, read on the forward strand.
CTAAATCAATCTCAACACAATACAAGTGAAATAGTCAACATGGCATATACAGGCACTACTGGAAGATGCTAAAGAGCATTGACTTGATAATCAAATTAATAACACAGCTTTTACAATTATAGTAGTTTATTTCTGAAATAGCTGAAAAAGTTACAAGTTATGTTTCTGATGTGTTCAAAAAGATTAAGGAACAGCAAAACTTTTGCAAAACTGTAACAGGTGTTATTAAGGAAAGAATAGAATCAAATAAAAAAAAATGAACCTGACCTGTGGTGGCGCAGTGGATAAAGTGTGGACCTGGGAACACTGAGGTCGCCAGTTCAAAACCCTGCACTGGTTCGGTCAAGGCACATATGGGAGTTGATGCTTCCAGCTCCTCCCCCCTTTCTCTCTCTCTCTCTCTCTCTCTCACTCTGTGTCTCCTCTCTAAAATGAATACAATAAAAAGAAATTTAAAAAAAAAAAAAAGAAAAAAATGAAAGCTAAAATAAGCTGCAAAAAATGCAAAAATTAATAGAAAAATTAAATAGCATTTGAAACAGTAAAGAGTACATAGAAAAAAATTAAATAAAATCTATCAATGAAGTAGGGAAAAGTTTGAGAATTTTTCCCATAGTGCACAAGCAAAATCAAAGAGATGAAAATGATGACCTAGATAATGACAAATATGAAGGACAGATATGATCAAAGAAACATTGCTCTTTCAGAAGGAGAAAGAAAAAAATAGCAAGGACATAAATAATTAAATTTAAAAGAAAAAAATGTTTTTGAGTTAAAGAAAGATCTGAGAGCACAAAACCTAAGGCTCATCAAGACACCTGGATATGCCCTTATAAATTTTTGAATTTTAAAGATAAAGAAAAAATATAATAAAGAAAAAGAACAAAGAAAAAGACAAGCTGGCCTCAGCTTTCTTCACTAAGACATTATGTGCTCTGATAAAGTGGAATATTTTGAATAAAATATTTTGCTTTTATTGTTTCTTGATAGACATAAATTTGAATGAGGAATCCTCTATATAGACAAGCTTCTATTATTTATGTATGAGGTATATAGAGACATTTTAATATGTAAAAATTTTCTCAGAAACAGAAAATGATCAGTATATCTTCACTGAGGAAGCTACTGAACCATATCTGCAAGTCTACAAAAGATGGTTCAAAATCCAGAATAGAAGAATAGGAAACTTATCATATAAGAAGATCATTATTTTAATTAACACTAAACAAATATTGTAGTTGTAGTTATAAAATTGAATGAAAATCCATAAAAATTCTTTGAAAAATGTATCTGGCAAATAATGCACTTTAGTATCCACCTTATCTCATCTTAATAATTAATGGTTCAGAGCTCTAATCAGAAATCAAAATAAATGCTGTAGCATTAAATGTCAAGAACAGATTTTTTGGAGGTGGATTTTTTTCGAGTTTGGTGAAGTAATACAATTATTCATGTAGATATTTGTTTATTGAGTGAGCAAGTCATTAAATATTTACAGAGCACCTATATGTCAAGTGCTGTGCTAGATACAATATTTTAGGATAAACAAAATATTGATGGACCCTAGAAAACAAATATGCAAATATATATACATAAAGTGGGATAAGTTTATGAAGGGGTAGAAATTAGTGGTGTGAAGAAGAAAAGTAAACACTTAAATTTCAGTGGTGAAAGTAAGCATTTTATAGTTGTGACCAAATTTAAATTTCATCAAAAGAATAAATACATAAAGAAAAAAAAGTGAGATAAAAAACTTGATACACCAATATGGTACCCTACCCCAACAAAAAATTATAATTTACTACGCTATAAATTCAAAGACTGTGAATCTGGCATTAAATCAACAGTTCTGTATGTGCAACAAAAATAACCATTCTAATGCAAACACTAGTACTTAGAAAATGTAACAAAATAGAAGAAATTTCCTCAAATTTAGAAACTCAGGTAAATAATTAGAAAAAATTATTTTATTTTTTAATATTTACTATATTAATTTTAGAAAAAGGCAGAGAGAGACAGGAAAATCAACCTGTTTCTGTATATACCCTGACCAGGGATCAAACTGGCAACCTCTGTTCTTCAGAACAGTGCTCTAACCAACCAAGCTATCTGGCCAGGGTAGAAGAAAATATATTTTTTTTTCTTTAGGAGAAAATATTTTAAAGGCTTACTTTATACTTCACTTCAAAATATATTTCAGGCTAGTAAAATACTTAAGTCTAAATGCAATAACTATGAAAAATAGAAGTATGTATTTTTCAATGTTATATACCTACTTAACATTTCACACAGCACAAGAGTATGTATAAATAAAACCTTTCTGCTAGCTCAGATATCCAGTCCTTTTTCACACAGGCAACAAATTGCTGTTAAGTTTTTCACATATCCTGAAATGTTCTCTCTGTATTAAAGCACATATACGAGTTTATATATGCACAAAACACAGGTATACATATATGTATATATAAAAACTGTTCTTTCCATTTTTATACAAATGAAAGAGTTATATACCCAATGGTCCACATTTACTTCTGAAAAAGTTGAAAATTAAAAATTTTCATCTCTAAAGCAATTTACTATAACTATAAATTAACTTAAACATATTTGACAATATTCAATGCCTAGTCATCACTAAAAACTTTCAACAGACTAAGAATAAAAGAAATATTTTAACCTTCATAATCAGTATGTATAGAAAATTCTACAGTTAACATCACAGTTAATGATAATAAATGAATATTTTGCCTTAATTAAGAATGAGACAAAGATGTCTACATTTACCTCTTCCACTTGTCCTGATACTGGAATGCCTGTGCCAACGTGATAGGGCAAGGAAAAGAAATCTGAGACATAATGATTAGGAAGGAAGAAGTACAACTAACATTATTTGTAGATGACATGACTACATATTTGAAAACTGCCAAAATGACTATATCTAATAAAACCATAATCAAATGCCAATCCACATCTAGTAAAATGTAGAATACCACCACACATCTAGTAGAACATCATTTTTTTAAATGTATATTTTTATATGCTTATAGCAGGGGTGCCCACACTTTTTCAGCTTGTGAGCTACTTATAAGATGACAAAGTCAAAATGATCTACCTACAATAAAAATGCAAAACATAAATTTATTTCTTCTATATTATCATTATTTAAGTTACTATTATTACTATTTTATATTGTGTATTCTTCTTTCACCTTTCTCCTTCTCAGCTCTCTTTTCAGAGGAAAGTCAATGTCATAGTTTTTATGAACAGTTCAAAAAAGCCGCTCCACATTTCCCTTCTTTGGAATAACAATGGCACACAGACAGATGAGGCAAATGCACTTAGAATATGACATAGTGAAAAAATCCCCTCCCATTCTGTATGAAAGTGGTAGGTTTTAGGCTTCTTACTCGGACCAGCTATGGCACTCATTTTTATACCCTTCGTTGTATTTAGTTTAAATAAATTGAAGGCTAACTAAGCAGCAATGTAACTGAACAAGTTAGCTCAGTTTAACGCGCATGCATAGGGTGTCAAAAGTTCAGATGTCAGATTGACTACCCTGTATGCCAATCAAAAGACAAATGTCTTTTTTTATTTTTTTACAGGGACAGAGAGAGAGTCAGAGAGAGGGATAGATAGGGACAGACAGACAGGAACAGAGAGAGATGAGAAGCATCAATCATTAGTTTTTCATTGCCGTTGCGACACCATAGTTGTTCATTGATTGCTTTCTCACACATGCCTCTACCATGGGCCTTCAGCAGACCGAGCAACCCCTTGCTGGAGCCAGTGACCTTGGGTCCAAGCTAACGAGCTTTTGCTCAAGCCAGATGGGCCTGCACTCAAGCTGGCGAGCTCGGGGTCTTGAACCTGGGTCTTCCGCATCCCAGTCTGATGCTCTATCCACTGTGCCACCGCCTGGTCAGGCCAAATGTCTTTTTAATGTCATGTGATCTACCCACACTTCCTTCGCGATCGACAAGTAGATTGCGATCGACATATTGAGCACCCCTGGCTTATAGGAATGCATCGGCATAGAATAAAAAACTAAAAAGAAATATATCTGTTTATCTCTGAGTAGGAATATTAGTCATTGTTTTTTATTTTAAATTTCTTTATTTCCTAATAGAAAATCACATAGTAGATTTATAACAAGAACAAAACAATGAACCTCCCTTAAATTTTCTTCAAATAAGAAGCATGTTGTCATTTATAATATACATTTACAAGTAAATGAACTTTTGAGGACCAGGTATATATTATGTCTTAGTTTTCTGTAACCTATATACAAAAATAAGAAACCACTAGACTGTGTAGAGGATTAATGATGAATAATCTCCTTCCCCCCAAACCTGCACAGGTCATTCTCCTGTTTTCTAGGATTGCGTAGAGCGAATATTCTGTGCAGCTTGACATTTGCTGTTTTCGATGTAACTAATTTTCTTTCCAGAATGTTTGCAGACTTTTGTTATTTATATTAGGTTGTTAAGAATTTTTAATGAGAGAAGTAACTTAATAAAATATGACAATAACAACAGTAGTTTAAAAAAGGAGCATCATATGTGTGCCAATTATATTATAAGCACATTGCAAACATCAGCCAATATAATCTTCATAAGAAATATGAGGTACGTCTTGCTTTTTTTTTTTAATAAAGAACAAGAGATATAGGGAGGTTAAATATTTTTCTCAACATATTTTTACTCGAAGTCTAACAGTCAGCCAATAGATCCAAACAGCTTGGTCCCAAATTCAATGCTTTCAAGTACCAGGTTGTAAGTTTTTGTTTTGTTTTCTTAATTCATATTATAAACCACAATTTTAACTTTATTTGTTCATGACAAACCTCTTTCCACAAGAAAAATTAGAAGCAAGAGTAATCTTATTCATATAGCATTTTTAGGAGAAGGGAGAGGATGCAGGCCAAACTAAGTGATATAAAGGTAAAGCTCAAGTAAGTATAAAAGAAGTGAAGTATAATACTTAGATACATAGGTAGAATTTCAGATATTCAGATTTTCAATGTATAAATAACTTCCTTGAGCTGGTAAACATGATAATATGCAAAGAAACAAACTAGTTAAATTTATTTGTCAGCATTATTTAATAGTTTGCAAAAATGTTTTTGTGTCTAAGCAACATTAACTGTTAAAGAAAAAAAAATATATAAGTCCTATATTAGGATGAATTTAAATGACTTCATCTATGATGTCAGAAAATATGGATCCCGACTGTGTGGTTGTGACAAGTTTATCTAAATGGTCCTGATATACCAATGTGCCACTGATTCTTCTATTCCTCTAGGTTCCAAATCCACTCTCTGCAGCTCCGCTAGCAAAGCTGGAACATTTCTCCCTCGCCAGCTAGTGAAATAGTAAGCTTCATCTGAAGAGGACACTCAAGGGATCCTGGAAGGAAAACAGTCTTGATTTCTGTGCATCGCATCTCCTGGCAGGCTCCTGCAGTGCTTTGTGTCCAGGACGCCATTGCATCTCTCCATGGTCCCTCACTCAGCACCCCAGAAGGTCATTTCCCAGGCAGTTTCCCAGTGTAGCTCTGCAAGAGACTTCTCTGCCAGCCACTGGGCTGTGTAGCACTGCTCTTTCCAGATAGATCTGGATCTCAGTCTCACAGGGGTAGGGGCCCCTTTCCAGATTGTTTAAAATTAAAATATATTTGACAGATAACATTGTGGAAGTAAGGTGTTGAGTTAGTTTATGCATTTACATATGCAATATAATTGCCAGAGTAATCATTGCTAGTACCTCTATCAAATCCTATAATAATGATTCCTTCTTTTTTTGTGGTGAAAATAGTTAAAAATCTAGTCTCTTCACAAATTTTATGTTTATATAAAATATTGGTGTCTATAGTCACTTTACTGTGCATTGGATCTCCAGGACTGATTTATGTATTAGCTGCAAGTTTGTGCCTTTAAACATTGCTCCTACTCTTTTTCTCCCAGCTCCTGGTAACTGCCATTTCACTTTGTTTCTGAGTCTTTTTTTTTTATTCTACATATAAGTAATACTATACAGTATGTGGCTCTCTCTGTCTGACTTACTTATCTCACTTAGCATAATGTCCACAAGACCCACCCATTTTGACACAAATGACAGAATTTTCTTCTTTCTCATGGTTGAATAATATTTCATTGTATCTATATATCACAACTTCTTTATCCATTCATCCATTGACAGACACTTAGGTTGTTTCCATATCTTGGTTATTGCTAATTTTTCTGCAATATATATGACTGTGCAGATATCTCTTCAATATCCTGTTTCGTTTCCTTTGGCTATATCTCCAGAGGTGGAATTGCTGGATCATAACGCAGTTCTATTTTAAATTTCTTGAGGAACCGTGCTCGCTTCGGCAGCACATATACTAAATTTCTTGAGGAACCTCCATATTGTTTTCCATAGTGGTTGCACCAATTCACATCCCCACCAACACTGCACAAGAGTCACACTTTCTCCACATCCTCACCACCACTAATTATTTCTTGTCCTTTTGATGATAGCCATTCTAATAGATGTGACTGATTTGCTCCTTTCTTGGCTGCTCTGTGTTACCCTTAAAGAGAATGACTATTTCCTATATCTGTATTTGTTAGAGTTTTTCTTTACCCCTTGGTTTCCAATCCCATGTTACTCCTACCTTCTGTAATATTTAATAGTTCTTTACGCTAAACTTTCCCTGTTCAAATTACTATATGGTTCACATCTCCTGATTGGAACCTTACAGACAAAAACATTAAGTGCAATAAAATATAAATGGCTACTTTTGTGGTTGAATAACCTTTATATCTTTTTGTAGCTATTTCTGAACATCCCAGTCTCAAAATTTCCAAGTTTCAATAATCTCTTTTATATGCTTGGAATAATTACACCTATCTCAAAAAGTAAGAAGTAGATAATGTAATATTTGTGAAAATGCTTTACATATAATGAAAGCACAATAGAAATGTGCATTATTATTACAAGATGCAAACTCTGTGAGGGTGGGCCTGTTTCTGTCCTGCCATTTCTGAATACCCAGTGCCTTTCTCCAGGCTTAGTACATTGTGGATATTCACAAATGTTGGTTTGATGAACAGATGCCTAAACACTGATATTGCTCCATTTCATGCTTGTCAAGTCCATTAGAATTAAATTTCAAAATGTCACATAAATAAATCTAGTGTTTTCAACTTTGCAAAAGGTAAATATTATATGGTAAAAATACACTTAATAGTCTTTGACTGTATCCCAAAACACTAGAATCTCACTGCAAACTCACGTTTAGTAATAAACAAGGATAGAAAATATGGAGAAAATTATGTAGTCTCAAAGACTAAGTCTTTGTCATACTTTTGAAGTAGCTATTTTCAGGTTCATTTTGTAAGGATATTTACTTTGCAACCTAGTAAGGCATAATTGACTACAATTTTTATTTTGTTATCTTTATGTGTAATTGTAGGTTCTGATGGCAAACTGTTTATGTTTCAGCATAACTAAAATACTGTTTTAAAGCATTTATTAAGTCAATAAATAACTTCATATTTGATGCTGTTTATTTTCAGGGAGAAGAAAAATAGTTTTCATAGATTTTTTTTACTCTTAATAGCCTCACCTACAATATTCTTTTATCACAAATCCTAGATAGATATCAAGCTAAAATATGTTACTGTGGCCAAGATGAAGCAGTATAATTTTTTCTTCTTAAATCAGTGCATGGGCGTATATACTCATATACTCTGTGTTCCTCCTATTGCAACATTTTTCATAATGTTCTTCAGCAGCCTTGTCAAGAAATTTTATTGTTTTCTTTCTAAAAGCAGAAAAATTAATAAAACTACACAAGCTACTTTGATTGTAGGAGGAAAGAAAGGCAAGGATTCTGGATTCCCAATACATTTTCTTTTGAAAAAGTAGTGAAGTATCATTTATTATTAGTGGATTTTCTCCTTCCCTTTTTCTTTCTCTTTGGTGCTTCTAAGAAGCTGAAGACAAATGGTAGCCTCCAACTATTATTCACGTATATTTATACAGTATGGTACATTTGTAGGCTTCTTCCTTTTACTTCATATCAATGAAGGACACATCTCTATAAAATGGACACAGACTTTGAGATACAGGGATATTCCAGTGAACATACTAGAATCAAATGCTATCCCAAACAAGAGTAATTAATTTAAGTCAAAAGCATACCCCAAACATATATTTTTTCTATGAAATACAAAATAACAAAAACAATAGATATATATGAATGAATGAATGAATGAGTGAAAAGTTGAGAGGATATGATGAATAGATCAGCAGTGCATAGCTAGGAACACTGGGCTCTCTCATGAATCTACCGCTTTTTCAAGAATATCATTTGAATGTCTTACACTGCTTCCTGTCTTTATTGAGTTTGCTTGTTTTCATGCCTTTATTACACTGGGTGCATTTTGTTGTTGCAAGTTAAAAAGCATGGTAAACTTTTTAAAGCAACACTTGATTTGTTTATACTGGAAATTGGAAAAATGTGTAAGAAGGGTTTAGTATGGGCATTTTTAGATTGTGAATTTGGGAAAAAGGAGAAAGAAAAAATAAAAGTCTAAAAAATGCAAGGGTACTTTCTTGGAAGAATGAGACCAAGAACCATCAGTTTCACTATTTTTGAAGTCTTAGCTGGGAAGTGCCTCTTTCCTCACCCATTTATATTGACTGACAAAAAACTATATTTTGCTTTGATTGCCATTTTAAGTTGACAGGGAAGTTTCTCTTAATTTTCAAGCATCAGTGATTAAAAAGAAGGTCTGTTCACAGATTATAAAAATATGTGTATAGCAGACTCTATTTGATTCAATGTTTTTATAGAATTTATCATTTAGGTTTATGCCTTAAAAGTACAATCCATAACTGATCACCTTATCAAAATTAGGTAAATCATGTATTCACCCAAATAATATTCACTAAATGTCTATTAGGCACTGAGAATGCAAGTACCACTTATCTTGTATGTGATAATCTTACAGTTATCTATCAACTCAAATAATTTGGTAATGTTTTAGAGAGATGCTTAAATAGTTTACTCTAATTATATCATGTAAAGAAGTTTTATAGAATGCACTACCCCTATCTTGCAAACTAAATCTGTTTCAAATTTGCATTAAAAACAGTTTAATTTTGAGTGCTATGCAGTGTACTTATTATTTCAGGCAATATTCTCAATATGCCTAACAGCTAGCTATTATTAGCTTTACTAAAGAGTACGAAACTCACTTGACCAGGGCTGCTATTATAAAATTTAAACTTAACTTTTTATAGCTTTTTACAATTCTTTACATTAATTACATTAATTTTTATTTCTCAATTAGTAGTAGGGCTATTCACATTTTTATATTATTATTATCCATTTACAGTTTTCCTTTGGTTCATGGACTCTGTCCATTTTAAATTTTGTTGTGTCTTCTTTGGTAGATACTTTTTGTATAACCTGGATATGAATGTTTTGTTGGCTACTTGTGCTGTAATATTTTCAATTTTTCTAGTCTTTCAATTAGTTAATATATTATTCATAGAAGTTTATATATTATAATATTTGATTTCATATTTTCTCTTTTTGGTTTCTGTTTTTGTGTTTCTTCTAATTTATTATCTGTTTCAAAGTCATAAATATATCTTTCTAAATTTTTTTTTTTTATTAAGTGAGAGGCAGGGAAGCAGAAAGACAGACTCTGCATGTGCCCCCACCAGGATTCACCAGACAAGGCCTGTCTGGGGCTGACACTCTGCTTATCTGGGACTACTGCTCTGTTGCTTAGCAACTAAGCTATTTTAACATCTGAGGCAAGGCTATGGAGCCATCCTCAGTGCCTGGGGCCAACTTGCTCAAAACATTCAAGCCATGGCTGTAGGGGACTAAGAGTGGGAGGGGAAAGGGTGGAAAAGCACATGGTAAGGTATCCTGTGTACCCTGACTGGGAATCTAACCTAGGACTTTCACATGACTGGTTGATGCTCTACTGCTGAGCTAATTGGCCAGGGCCTAGAATTTTTCTAATGTTTATTAGTTTTGAGTTTTATATTTAGCCTTTTAAATCAATGAAAAGAATTTTTGTGTATAATAAGAGACAAGATATATATATATATATATATATATATATATATATATATATATATATGTATATTAATCTTTCTGAAGTGAGAAGCAGGGAGGCAGAGACAGACTCCTGCATGTGCCTGACCAGGATCCACCCGGCATGCCCAGTAGGAGGCGATACTCTGTCCATCTGAGGTGTTGCTCTGTAGCAACCAGAGTTATCCTAGCACCTGAAACAGAGGCCATGGAGCTATCCTCAGCACTTGGGCCAACTTTGCTCCAATGGAGCTTTGCCTGCCAGAGGAGACAAAAGAGAGATAGAGAGAAAGGAGAAGGGGAAGGGTGGAGAAGCAGATGGGCACTTCTCCTGTGTGCCCTGGACAGGAATCAAACCTGGGACTTCCACACTCTGGGCCGAAGCTCTACTGCAGAGCCAACTGACCAGGGCCTATAATTTTTTTAAATGACAATTATTCAAATTCTAGTACATTAATTTCCAATTAACTTGAAGGCTAAATGTTTTACAAACTAAAATCAATAATATGCAGATTTTCTCTTTTTAGAATCTCTAATTCGTACCTGCTTTGTTATACTTTTTGACTTGTATATAGACTTGTTTCTTGTTTATATTGTGATTTTTGTTGGTGGGCTCATGTTCATTGGAAATTTATCTTTGGGACATTTTTGAGGCCTTAGATGAAGGTGCATTTCTTTAAAGAGAATTTATTTTTTGCTTCTAATAGCTGTTTATCAACCTTAATCAATTATAAATTAATATTTAAATTTTTTGATAGTTTTTGGTTTATAATATAACAAAACATAATGGGCTTCATGTTCTGACATCATCTTCCCATAAGGCAATGTGTCATTTTTAGAGATGGAGAGTAAAGCTATTTAAGCAATGAGTCAAAAATACTATGATATGACATGATGATATAAAATAGGTTTGGAGGTGCTGTATTAAATTCTCCCCTGATGTTTATGAAAAGCAATGGTCTTACCAAGTCAGTAGAGAATGTTTACACATCCCATAAAATATCTGAAATTAGGATGTTAAGTGCTGAAATATTGAACCGAAAAACTATTAAACAGAATGAGTTTCCTATTGTGTTTGGTACAAACTGGTTGTAATTTTTTAAAATAGATGATATTCAAAAAATGGAACAACTGGCTTTTTGTCTTAGGCAATACAAAGTTATGTGGTATTCTTCAAGAATTCCTGAGACCCTTTGGCTAGAACTTTGTGTACCTTCTAATTGAGGCCTCATATACTATTTCATCAGTTTGGAAGTTGGAAATAAAGAATCCTAACTGTGACATGCAGAATTTATTCATAGAATATTATTTTAGACCCATCCCCATATTTATAGATATGAAAAAAGAGCCAAATATAGAAACATGCAGCTCTTTGTAAATTTAACTCCACACACACACACACACATGCAAAAGGTTCATGTGCTATTATTGCTTGGGTTTTCATTTTTTTATTAATAAGGTATTATTTGTATAATTCATCATGAACACTATATATTTTAAAGGGCATGTAAACCTATAATAACCAGTAATAAGAACTTAGGTATAAAAGTTAAATATTTTTATATTTCTAATGTTAAATGTCCATAACAAATTGTTATGGATAAAACACACATTTTTAATACAATTATATAGCTCAAAACCTAAATATACAATTAAAAACTTCATATACCTTAAAAACTGGATTTAAAAAAATTGTTTAATTAGCTAATACACATAGTGGCTTTTTTCCCTCTTCTCATATCTAGAGATAGCTAGAGATTAGGATAGTTCCTAGAATGTTAGCTTTTTATCATGGTGAAATACAGTCAAAAACTCCACTCTTTCAATTTTGTAAACATTGTTCAAATATGTCAACGAACATTTTTATAAACACTGAAAGTACAAAAATTAAATCTTCCTTTTTTATTTAAACCCTCTTTATTAACATGGCAGCTGAGTCTAATTAATCTGAATAGTTTAACCCCCTACTTAGAATCTAGAACCTACTCTGGCTCCAACTTAAGGGAATATAAGGACTTTTACTGAAATAAACTGCTAAGCATCAAACATATGGAAGCATCCCTATTCCTCCCAAATTCTTTACTTTCAATGCCCCTTTATGATTTTGCTGGATCTACCTGGAATGCCCACCCCTTTTCCTATTCCTCCTTCTCACACACCCCTTCTTTCTGCTCTAGCTCAATTCCATATTATGTTTCAAAATCAGTGGGATAAAAACAAAATATGAAAGAAGAAAATCAGCACTTCTGTGAAGCATTTCCGGGCCCAGAGATAGAAAATGTTGCTTCCTGTGTGTCTTTCTGCTATAGCGTTATTCATCTTCTAATACCGATATGAGTCTGTGAATCTGCCTCTTTTCTTAAGCTATACTACTCAGGATCAGGGTCTGTATCTTTACATACCCTACTCCCCAAAATCAAGAACAGGGGCAGGTCCATAGTATGTGTTCAGTAAACATTTGCTGAATTTACAGGAGTTCCTACTGCTTCCCCATTGTATTTGTCTCCAACGTCATAAAAGTTCCTTAATAATTGCATTCTAGCTGTTTCTCGAAAGCTCCATAGACACAGAACTGCTTCATTATTTTTCCCTTCTTTTTCTGCCTTTCTTTCTCCAGTTTTGTTTTTGTTTCTCTCCATTCTATTCTCTTCCTCCCTCTCTTTTTCTTCCTCTCTGCCTCTCTCTTCTTCCCATCTTCTCTTTCATTCAAAATCACTGCTTCAAAGTAATGAGTTTTCTTAGTCATGCACTAATCCTCAGTGACTGTATTTTTAATCCTTACAACCAGCTAGGATTGCATCACCCAGCACCTGTTAACAAGCTTGATCCATGTGGACCGACCACTTTTGTGAACCTCTAACGTTGCCTTTATTTTGGAACTCTGACGGTCATGTGAACTGTGCCAACCTGGATAAACACATGGAATCATAAACTCAATTTAAGATGTGGGGTTCTCGTGTTTCATCTTTGTACTGACATTCTAATTTCAAACCTATTAGGTAATAATTCTCATATCCCTTTCCCTAGAATAACAAATTCCAGATATGGTTCCCATGTATGGCTCCAAGTATTCAGTCAGCACTGTGATTCTGCATAAACACATTTTCTCCCCTCTGGGCCAATCCTCTGGAGACAAGAATAGAGTAATAAATACCCCAAATGTATAGGACACATATTGAGAAACAAAGGGAGGCATACACTTTGCATTGGTGACAATGGTAAGGTATAAGGGTTTTATTGATATACATTTTTCCTCTGCTTCAAATAACTGCAGAGATACTAGTAATATAATTGCTACAATAATGGGGCCTGAAATCACCCAAGAATAATTCTGCCTCAAATCTTCCTGGTTATATTTGTCTTGAATATATTAAAAATATGACTTTGTATGGTGCAGTGGATAGAGCATTAAACTGTGATGTGGAGGACCCAGGTTTGAAACCCCAAGGTTGCTGGCTTGAGCATGGGCTCATCTGCTTTGAGCAAGGCTCACCAGCTTGAGCCCAAGGTCTCTGGCTTGAGCAAGGGGTCACTTGGTTTTCTGTAGCTTCCCAGTCATGGCACATATGAGAAAGCAATCAATGAACAACTGAGGCTAAGGAGCCACAACGAAAAATTGATGATACTCATCTCTCCCCCTTCCTGTCTGTCTGTCCCTGTCTGTGTTACAAAAAAAAAAAAAAAAGAATAAGTAGAAAGAGAAAACATTGTATTCAAGTCCTTGATTAAATCTCATCTTTTTTTTGTGGTTGATCATGATAATTAAAACTGCAAACTCCCACAATACCTCATCACCTCTATCTCAGTATATAGGTTTTATGTCATTTATTACCTCAATAATTGGATGTAATTGAGATATAATTTACTTCTTTACAGTTTTTGTTGTTCAAAGTGTGTTTCTCCCTTTTAGAATTTAAGATGGACAAGGGTAGGAGTTCTTTTCTTTTGTCTCTTTTATTCATTGATTTCCCCAAGCACCTAGAATAGTACCTGATGCATATAGGCACTCAATAAGCACTTGCTGAGTGAATGAATGACCAAATACAAAACGGCACATTAAATATATTCTTTAGAAATAGATAAATATTTCTGATTCTACAGAGAGAAATTTAAAAAACAATAATTAGTTTTTTTTCAATTGCAAAGAGGTAAAATAGATGAATGGTTTTCAAGAGGGGTAGTTATGTTGCATTTTCTCTTTCTTTGATGGCATCATGTTTTAAAATTAACCATGACCATGCACAAGCTCAAAATGAGGTCCTGGGATTTTGAATATTAATCAACAGAAATCTTCCAGCATTCTAAGGTGTTGATTTTTAGCTACCATGTGAAAGATCTCATGAATAGACCTCTCATTACAATTTCCTCAGAATAGCAAACTCCCAGCTGCCCCTTTGAATAGAGCCCATGATTTAACTCTGAAATTTGTTTTGACTCACTGACTATTAAAGCGACTAACAGAACATGTGGAATCATTGAAACAGTGTAGGTAAAACCCAGATTAAGAAAGAGAAAAGCCCTGACTAGTTGGCTCAGTGGATAGAGTGTTGGCCTGCCGTGTGGATGTCCCGGCTTTGATTCCTAGTGTGGGCACACAGGAGAAGTGACCATCTGCTTCTCTCCCCTTCCCTTTCTTTCTTCTCTACCTCTTTGCCTCCTGTACACGGTGGCTTGATTGGTTTAAGCAATGTCCTCAGGCACTGAGGATAGCTCAGTTGATTCAAACATTGGCCCCAGATAGGGGTTGCCAGGTGGAACCTGGTCAGGGTGCAAGCTCTCTATCTCCCCCTGTTTTACTTAAAAAAGAAAAAGAGAAAGAGAAAAAACTCCCTCAAATTGAGTGAATAGATTAAACATATCAATTTTTAAAATTAATTAAATTATTGGGGTGATGATATTGGTTCATCAAGCAATTTTGATATAACAATAAGATTCTTCACTTTGTAAAACTTGTTATCTCAGGATTATTTAAAATAGAAAATTAAGTGGCTTAACTTTGGGCACACAACTCAATGGAAATGTACACCTGAAACCTATGTGTTCCTATGGACCAACATCAGCCCATTAAATTTAATTAGTAAATTTAAAAAAATGAAATATTTTTCCAATAAAATGTCTCCCATGGGAATTAAAATACCATGGCTGTTTCACAGGAGATTGTCTAAGACATGAAATAAAGTAAGGTGGTATGGAAGCAAGTCTGGAAGTAGAAGCCAGTAATGGGAATCTTGGATCCATCCTGGTTTGACCAGAGATTAAGTTTTAAAGCCTGTCCTGTGAGGCTCATTAGAACAAATCAGTCAGAGCAGAACCAATGGGGCCAATGGCCTTCGCAGGAGCAGCTCTGTGACTAAATGCTTGATTTATTTGTGTTTCCTAATGAAGCCCTTTTTTATTAAAGGGCTGGTTCGGTTAATTTTAAAGTATCCTGTTACTGCATTTCATTTAACTTTGTTGATCTTAAGTATTTAGGGAATGGTTTGCTTCATGACCTGAGAGAATTCATATTCCCAATACAAGCTCTAGAAAAAATGTTATGGAAAATGCTGAGCCTCACAGAAGAGATTTGTATTTCTATGGAAAAATCACTGTTTTTCAGCACATTGAAAAGGGAACACGGGTAAAACTATTTTTTCTTTATTTTATCCCTAGGGAATACAACAGAGAAGAGACTATCACCAGCTCTTGAAGGCAATCATTTTAATATGTAAATTACTGCTACTTATTTGGTTATTTATTAGGCTGACATGGATTCTCTGTATACTTATTCATAAATGCTTTATATAAAGGCAAATTTTCAGAGAAAGAATAACATAAAATGAGTAACTAGCACCTGGATCCCTTCCTATGAGAAGGGTAAATGACAGGCTGCCTGGAGAAATGACATTTGCTAAAACTGTCCTGTCCAAAACAGTGACTACATATAAGGTAATTAAAATTCAATACAATTATCAATTAACTTCCTGAGTCACATTAGCAACATTTTGAGGGCTTAATAGCCACCAGTGATTTTCACATTGAAGAGCACAATATGGAACACTTCTGTATCACAAAAAGCATTGCTCTAAATTGTTTGATTTTAAGTGAAAAATAAGATATGCAAATAGCAATCACTCACACACAAATACATATACTGAATATATATCAATTGTTAGGAACATTAAGAATTGAAAGCATCCCACCACTTACATAGAAGTAGAAAATAAAAAAGAACAGAACCCACAGTTCTGATTTTATTTTGTAAAATCTGCCAGAGAAGATGAATAGCCATTATAAGAATAAAAAAATGAATTTAGCTTTAATGGAGCAGAATAAAAAGAGAAATACAGCAGGTAATTTTTAAGGTTTATTACAGAAATCTTAAAAGAGTAACTTGGAATGTATATATTACCTGTTAGTATTTTACACTTCGATGACTTAGAAGATTAATATTAAAATTATGGTTCAGAGAATAAAAGTGAAAATCAGGTAATTGTCATATAAAAAAATCATAAGTAATTTAAACTTGAAGAAATTGCCCAATCACTTGTGTTATTTGAAGCATCTTTTGATCCAGAATTTTTCAGCAGAAAAAAATATAGATTTTGACTCTACATACAGGTAGAACAAATTTATGCAAATCAGTATCTAAGTCTCTGAATAATTCCTTCTCAATTTACTGGTTTTAAAATATATGAAGGAAATTCTATAGATCAGATTTTCATATAATTACAATCCAGTTAGTCAAAACTGTTTATATTGATTTATTTATTTTTCTTTCCTATCTATTGCATCAACTAAATTTGTGTAATTGTGGATTTGTCATGCTTGGCCTCTAGTTTCCAGTGAGCCAAGCCTCCCTGGGATCACTGAAACAACTAACCATTAGAGTGCATCCCAAAGAAAATGTGAAAATGGAATGCGCCAACAGGAAGCACCGTGATTTTCTTGACACCAATACATGGATGAGGAAAGTTGAACAGATCTAATCAGGGTGGGTGCTGAGAACAATTGAACACAACCTAGGAGTGGGTCATTAGGCACAGGAAGGAACCTACTGGGAATGCTACTGCCTTTCTGTGCTATTACCTGGGACCTGTAGTTGAGGATAAGGGGCAGGAAATAACCCCACAACCATCTCTGAGTTCTGAGACGGAACTATCAATTTACATTGTTTGACTAAATATTAAAAATGCAGAATACTAGGTAGCTAAATTTTAATGATCTATTGTATGTATATTCTTTAAAATTTTACTGTTTATTAAAGAATCAATACTGCATTCAACCAGAAAACTCTTGAGGCTACTTAAAATGTTTAAGTGGAATGTGAAACTGTCAATTCTGGAAGCACAGATTCAGGCAGAAGCTCAAACAGTGTCCTGACTGCAGAGTGAAAGTGAGAGTTTTTTATAAGAAAAAAGCACAGAAATAATTTACTGAAAAGAAGAAAAATTATCCTATTGGTGCTAATAAGCTAACCCATTCTGGGCTATACATTATTGGTTATTGATTCTAGCTCCAGATAGCAGGTCCATAATCATTAGTCCTGTGATCAGGATGTCCACTTTCCTGCTGTCTTTACAAACAATTGTAAACAATTTTGGTTTTCCCAAGTCCAAAGTT
This sequence comes from Rhynchonycteris naso, assembly GCA_037038555.1. Lineage (NCBI taxonomy): Eukaryota > Metazoa > Chordata > Mammalia > Chiroptera > Emballonuridae > Rhynchonycteris > Rhynchonycteris naso. Next base: position 67,944,606 of record CM072997.1, read on the forward strand.
TCAAGAAACAGGACAAGCATTGCTGTTCCTCTGGAATGGCTGCTCTGACTCCATTTTAAAATGGCTCCATTTATATTATTTTTTACACTGCTACATTCATCCTTAGTGCAGTTTTTTTCACCTTGTAATTTTAAATTTACTTTCAAAACACCTGGAATCTTAACTCTGAGGTCACTTTTACTTTAAGAAGTCATATCTCAATACTAAATAATGGTTATCTTACAGAATACCTTTACTAAGCTTGTAACACAGTGAGGCTTTTGAAAATCTTCACATGGAAACTAATGAAAAGACAGGAGACAAGTCAGTTGAGATGAGTAGAGCTGTTCATTTCATACAATTCTGGTCAGTATATCAATCTCGTATTTGCTCTCCTATGCTAAGATATCCACTGACCAGCATCATCGGGACATAAATTATTCCCTATAACATTGCTTTATTGGTCTCTGCTAATCTAATTATTTTGCATTTAGCCAAGTGCATATAAAGTTTAATTATAGGCCAGAAATATATGGAGTAAATTTCTCAAGATTAATACTAATCATATTAGGGTATCAGTTGGGCATATGAAAATGAATTAAGAATGAAAGATAAAGATTGAGATCCCAATTTACATGTGGTTAGAAATCCATGCCCAGTTCATCATTAGCAAACTCTCCTTTATTCTTCCCATACCCACCTCCCACTCCAAGTTACATACATAAACCAGCTGGAATCAGAATTGGCTAACAAATATGTAAATTATGCTGTGGTTCAGTCTGTACACTGTATAGCTTCTCATACTCTTATGTGCACATGAGTCAACTGAGGTTCTAGTTTAAATGCAGATTCTGATTCATTAGTACTGGTGTGGGGCCCAAGGTTCTTGCCTTCAGGAGATTCTTATGTTCTGATTCACTTTGAATAGAAAAGTTTTAAAGCAGAGTTGCATTTGCTTTCCCAAATTGTGAACTGCCTGTCATATTCTGTAAATGCCACATTTCTCCTGTTGACTGGCATCTTGACAGTTGGATATATATAAAAATACATACAGAAAATTATGCTCTGAAAGTTGTATTAATTATAATCTTCAACAACTATCACAAACACTGTAATATGCATTACTTGTCTAAAATGGAAAAATTTAGAATGTGACTAATCAAAAATAAAAAATGAAATCTGTATTTTCCAATAAGTTTATATTGTGCATTTTTGTCATTAGTTGAAAATAATATTATTACTGTATTTTTTAACATGAGTTATTAATTTTTTAATGACATTGTAAAACATTAATCAAATTTGAGATATTTCCTTAAACTATGACACTATCATGTTACTTTTTATTCCAAATTCATTAAATACATTTAATTTAATTGTCTAAAAAAGAGATGTTGAAGGCATTTAAGTTATTTATATTTTATCCTTTTTTACCCCACAGATAGGAAAACATATATATTTCTTTTCTCTTCATAAAAGGAAATTTTAGATAATAGTTAAATGGATTGTACCCAAAGTCTAATGTTGAAAATGTTGTACTGGTTTATAATCAATTAAAATATATTTTATTTAGTTTAAAAAATTTAAGTCATATAGAACAAAAATTAAAGTATTTATATATACCCATATTTTTCCTGAAGTGTTCCTTGTGCTATCTTTTTATCGTTTTTCTTACAAATTTTTAATACAACCTTCATGTACTTTATTTATTAAACATTCATGTTATACAATATATGACCCCAAGAAATCAAATCAGGATATTATGCTAACCTTCAAAGATGTGACTGTGACCACTTTTGGGCGACAATTTATCAAGAGATATTTCCTTGCCTTTCTTGTCTGATTCTTTCACAGAATCATCGGACTGGCTCCCAGTGTGACTCTTAAACGTTGGTGAACACAAACTTCTCTCCATTTCCACTTCCTGTTAGAAGACATAAAAGGGATGCATGTTAAAAGCTATCAGTGGGATACATGTGGTTTTCAGGGGGTTTAGAAGGCAGCAGTGAGAGAGAGAGGGCGTTGCTATGAGTGATGTTTCCCAATATACCTCAGGGAAAATTCTAATAACTTAGTGAAGAACTGTCAATACAATCTGATGCCTAGTTAACTTTCCTGCCACTTAGTTTCACTTCTGAATCAGCTTTTCTGTCACGTGGCTTTTTTACTCTTGTAAAAGGGAGAAAGTGGAAGTAAGGGTTCAACTTAACAGTTAATGCATGCAACTTCCTGAGACCTGAGAAATATCCATGATGGATTTCAAAAACTAACAATATATCAACATTACATAATTAATACAGAAGGTAATGAGGTTTTCTTTTTAATGCTATACTCATCTCGTAGTGATAATCTCAATAATTATAGAGCTCCCACATTACAAAACCATTCAGTCACTAGACAATAAGCACATTTTGGCAATTCATAAAAATTGTTAAATTACTTCTTTGAGAACCAATTCAAAATTGAAGAGAGAAATTTTCCAAAGGAATAAAAGTATAAAGGATATTTCAGATACAAGGAATCTAATGTTCCTTATTTTACAGAATGAGTAATACATTCTAATAAAACAAACCAAGTCAACAGACTAATTATTTTGAATAAAAAATTATAAAAATTAATAAGCTGGCAGGTTAAAAAACATAAGTAAATTTTTTCTAAAAAATAAAGTATTGTTTTGAAATATTGTCAATATTAAAATATTGAGTATTCCAGAACATACTTATATGTTTTGGAGTTTTGTATATGAGGTTGTATCTTCTAAACAACAACAATACAAACAATGATGTAATAAATTACTCTTCACTTTTGTTACAGTTTAAATACACTGGCATGAGTAAGTCAAATTTGAGACAGAGTTAAAAATTCTAAAACGAATCTTAGAGTAAGTACATTATATACATCTATATCATTGCACAAAGCAAGGCTCCTGGAAAAATAATCTTGTTATACTTTCTAATTTTCATATCCATATATATGTAATTATATAACTAATTAGAAAATATTGATATGTGTTTAATCATCTACTCTTTAAATACCTCTCAAATATATAATGTATACTATCTTCATTATTATCACTTAACTGGAACTGAAAACATTTATGGGAGAATAACACAGAAAAATGTTCCTGCTTTTTTTGGTACATTCCTTTCAACATTTGATAGCTATTATCAAATATCCATAGGTTTGTAACAGCGATGTGTCATGCTGTTGAGATACAGTGTCAGACATGCCATGGCACATGGGCTGAGTGTAGGGGAACGCACTATAGAGACGCAGTATGGCTCCAGCAGCAAAGGTGTCTGGGAAGTGCCACGCTCCCTGTGGGTGCTCTCTATGACTCTCTGCAACCTCATATAGGCTGAGTGCTCAGAAAGCCAGAATGCTGCCACCCAAAGACAAACATCATGTCTCAGGAAGGGGATTAATGACTGTATAGAGTGTATAACTGCCTGATACTATCTTTTAACATAAAGGTACATTATTTTTGTGTGTGTGTGTGTGTGTGGTTTCTTTTGATGTTCTACATGACTACCCACCATGTGGTTTTGCTCTTAACCCACTATAAAAAGGACCCTGTTCTGTGATGGGTATGGATTTTGCCTGGTCTGCCACCACCCAGAGCAGCTGCTTAGTTCATGCATGTTTCTCCCATTAATGTTTTTATGAATATAGATAAGGCTATTGTCAGTTCTTTGGAATTGATCTTGAATTTAGACATTTGGGATTTTCTCCCAAATGAGCTTCTTACTTTGTGAATGAGCATATCATCCTCACCTCAGTTCATTCTGGTGTCTTCTCCCATGGCCACTGAATTGGCTGCTCTGAAATGAATGCACTTTGTTTTCTGTTTTGTTTAATATAGCTCCCAGTATTGGCAAAAAGAAAATAAGATAAAGAAATAGAAAAGGAAGATGCTTAAAAATCAGTGATTCCCTTCAGAAAATTTTTATTTTGACAAAGGATGAAATGCTGAACATGGTCCATGGAATTGATGGATGATAAAAAGGATCATCGGTCTGTTTCATATAGACACATAGAACTGTGATTTGGTGAAATTGTTTAAGCAAATATTTCAGTCAGTGATTACATTCAATTATTACTGGCATTATCAACTTTGAATTCACAAATATTAAAAGTACAATATATACTAAAGTGGTAAGGGACTCTATAGACAGTCCACATGTGAATGTAGATGGTCTTAGCTGAATGTTAAGTTCCTAAAGAATTTTAACTGTATACATATGTGTGTGATGTATATGCACATATATGTGTGTATGTGGTGAACATGTGCACACATGCCAGAATCATCCTGCAGTGTGACAAGCTCAGTCTACCTCTAAAGTGCGTTATCTCAACCTTGGCACCACTGACATGTTGAACCACGTCATTCTTTGTTGTGGAGGTCCTATTCTATGCACTGTGGGATGTTTAGCAGCATTCCTTGTTTCTCTCCACTAGAGGCCAGTAGCACTGCTCCTCAGTCATGATGATCAAAAAGTGTGTTCAGAAATTGACAAATCTCTGTGGAGAGCAGTTACCCTGTTGAGAGCTACTGCTCTAGAGTTGGCTAGACTGAAAGCTAAAATATAAGTGGAGACATGAGTTAGGAGTTTATGGCAGGAGTCGAGGCAAATGATAACCATCTTGGACAAAAGATTGTGATGAAAATAGAAATGAACTAAGTTGAAAGCTATTTAGGATGTGAAACCAACAAGACTAGGTATTGGATTGAATCTGAGGTTTGCATGAGGAAGAGGGAATTTCATTTTCCTTCTGACATACACAACTAAATGGATTGTAGTAGTGTTAAATAATATCAGAGAACTAAAAGGATCCTTGTTTGGGAGAGAAGATAGATTATCAGCTGGGTACTAAAATGTCCAAAGGCAGTTGGATATTTTACCGGATAGCTTAGAGGAGAAGTCCTAAATAAACAAATAATATAGGGGTCTCCTGTTTTTTAGTGGCAATTGAAACAATGGATGTTGATTAACTGTTTCAAATGTGTGGAGGAACAAGATGAACACTAAGCCTTCAAACTGCTGAACATTTAATATTATGGTAGAGGAGCAAAAGCAGACAGGTAAAAAGAAGAAAGTCAGAAGAGAAAAATATCTTTAATAATATTGAACTCCTATCGAGAGCATTAGGTAAGAAAATTACCTAATTATGTAGAACTAGAAATACGTAAGAACTTAAATATGTACATCCTTTGAGTTTAGCAACATAAACTATTGAGCAAAACTGTTTTGGTGGAAGTAAAAAGGTGAAAAGGCAGATTAAAATGGGTAAAAGATTGGGAATTAGTAAGTATAGATAACTTCTTGAGTACTTTAGCATTAAAATAGAGGGAGAAAAAGAGCAGTAGCTTGAGATGCATGTGTTTTGTTTTAAAGGGAGTGATGAGCATATGTTGAAAAGCCATTTGGAAGGATTTACCGAGATAGAGGTTGGTTGTACAGAAAAGAGAAGAAAATATTAATGATGTAAAACCCCTGAGAGGGTCAAGAAGATAGAATCATAAATAGAAATATGTATATAGAAATATATTTTAAAGATTGGAAAACATAAAGCATTCCTGTTGTCAAAGAGGGGACACAAGGTAAGATTGATATAGATAATAGATAATTTTGTTTGTCTGGTAGATTGAAGATAAGGGCATTCCAATTTAAAGTCATCTATTTTTTCTGCTACGATGTGAAGCCTCATGAAAGTGGGAGGAGCTTTTGAAGAGAATGAAGAAAGTTTAATTTCATTGCTGTGGGGAAGTAAGTGAGATGAGGAACAGAGATGACTGTGGCAGAACTGCATTAGGATCTCATTTATAGCGCTGCCTATAGACCTTGCCCAGTGACTTTAACTAAGAATTCTACACACTTCTTCTTCAGTCAGTAAAAAAGTGGATAGCTGCCTTCATGAAACCAGAAAAAGGCTTTGTGAAAATCAAAATCAAAATAAAATGTAAATTGCATATTAGGCTAAGGTATGGGAGGAGACAGGTACAAGAAAATTTAGCTTGCCATCAAGATAATGAAGAGTGATAGAAATGATACATCATAGAATGAAAACTAGATTATTAGAGAAGAAAGTAAAAAAAAAAAAGGTGATTAGAAGATAGAAAAAGGATCAACAGACTGGAATCCTGGTGAGTTTAAAGAATTCTGTAACTGTGAATACTTGACAAAGCAAATGAAAAGAATGTTGACCAAGATTTTGCTTTTGCAACTTGGGAAGTAGGATAGTTACGATTGCTAAGATCCAGTTATGACAATGAAAATGGAAGCTAAGGTGGAGTAGAGGAGGAAGCTGTGAAATATGAGGAAATGTAGGAGCTCAGAGGCTATCATGAAGTCTCAGGATAATAGAAGGGCTTACAAGGTTGTGTAAGACTATAAGTTACTTGTGAATATTTTGGGTAAATGAGAAAAACTTAATTGAAATTTAATAAGTAACAGTGACAAGGGGGGATAGATGGGTATACCTGACTACCCTGAGCCTAAAATGAGCAATGCTTTAACAAGAGAGTGGAAGGGAAGTGGTCAGAAAAAACGGTGGCCTCAAAGTACAAAAGAAGGATTCAGAGATGGTTTTCAGGGGAGAGTCATGCTCTGTTAAGGAAAGAAGGTAGAGGAAGCATTTGGAGAAGAGCTTGAGAGTACAGAGGAGGTTGCTGATAATGGAGAGGTATTCCAGAAGCACTGGTGAAACCTCTGGTTTAAATAATATCTAAATAAATATAATCTTTCAAAAATGTCTGCAATAATTTCTAGCTTTTTTTTACTTCTTTCTTTTTTAATTTTTTATTAATTTATTGTGTTTACATAGATTCTAATGTCAATCTTTTCTAGCTTTAAGACACCTCAAAGCCATGAAAGCAATGGAAAAGGAGGTCAGTTAAGATTAAAAGAGATCATTTTTAAATTTATTTTTGTACATTTCTTTCTTTAACATAATGTATAATTATAATCTTAAGAGATAAAAAATATATATTTAAAATATAAGAATAAAAATGCCAACCTTTAATCATCATCTAGAATCTGCTTCACAAGAACCATAGAACTATAGGACTACCTAAAATGGTTAGAAAAATCTTACCAGATATTTCAAAAGAAAGTGGTTTTCTTTACTGCTTTATGTATTTTCGTCTCAGTACAGATCCGTGAGTGAAGAGATCATGAGAAGGGAAGGGGTAAAAGATGAGAACAGATTAATAAAATAAAAATGTTTGGACTTGTATATATTTAAAATTCTGAGCTAGCTCGTGTACCTTTCCAGACTTTGTGTGTTCTTATCTTTAGAGAGATAAAAATATTAAATAAGCTGACATAAGAGTTCTTATGCAAACATAAAGAGAATGCCAGAAAGGGAAATTACTAAAATATAAGAAATAATAGAATAAACCACTTCATAATGAAAAAGGGGAACTCCAGTCACACCTATAAAAGTTTGAAGTTTTAAAATCCCTTTGTCCAAATCCCTTTCTGAGAAGGCTTTTCCTCATTCCTCTGTGTATTAAAAGTATCTCTTTCCTAATAATGGACCTCAGTGAAAATTCCTTTATAAACCTTCTTCACTATTCTGGTCGACACTCATCTTTTATTCATTCAAAACATTTTAAAATACTCAATATGTCTCAAGCACTATTTGAGGCACTATGAATGCAAAGAAAGTTGTGCCCTCAAAAGGTTCATAGTTTAGTAGCAGAGAAAGATACATCAGTTGAACTTTATCACACAAAGTATGTGTGCAATAACGAGGAAATATAGGCATTCTAGACATACAGGGTTCGGATTCTTGGAAAGTGCGGACAGAGAAAGCTTCCTGAAGAAGGTTATGACAGAAATGAATAACAGGAATCCTTAAGAAGTGAATAAAATAGGGTGACAATATTAGATTTGTACATTAGATAGATACATCTATTATCTATATGACATATATAATGAGATAAAATAGCAAAACCTTATAGGGTAAGTATAGTAAGGAGTTTATTTAAATTTCCAACTGAGAGACAGAACAAGCCTAGTGAGAAAGGGAGTGGAGAAAGGAGAGTTATATTAAACAATATTAGCACTAATTTAGTAATTTGTAGTAGGATAAAGATACTGGAGGAGCAGATGAAGTCTAGCATAACTCATAGATGTTCTAATTTGGAGGGAGCTAAGAAATTGGTAAAACAAGATGAATCTCTTCTCCACACCAATTAGTGTCTCAGAGAGGTGAAGTCCAATTTTATGTTTCCTTTGGATCCACTGCAAAGAGCAAAATGAGGTCGAAGAGATCCTGGGGTTTTAAGCATATGCCACACCCTCAGTTTGTTGTCAGTATTTCTTTTGATGGAAGCTACAGAGGGACTCCCACAAACATGCACCCTTTCTCCCAATACACATTTCATGCATGAAAGTGAGAACAAACTTTTCCATGGAAATATATATTGATAAAGAACAATATGGTTGTCTTGCTTTAAAAATGATGCCTGGGTTTCATTTCTGAAGGGCTGGTAAAGAATTAAGGGTTTTTTTTTTTTTACATTTTAAAGTCCATGTGGATATATGAAAATATCAAAGAGGTAGCTAGATTTCTAGAACTCCAAGGAGAAGTCTGTGCAGCAGTGAAAGTCCTAGGACTCTTTAGCAAGAAGGTGATAGTACAGCCAAGAGTCTATTAAATTACGTAGTTAGAGTATGTAGAATACGTCAGATAGCTGAGAAAAGGACCTCAGTGGCTTGTGAGAGCCAGGCAAAGGAAAATTACCTGGTCAGTGCAGTAGAGAAGGAACTGTCAGAAATAGGGTCACTCCCTGTCCATGTGGTGCCTTTGTGTGAATTAGCAAATGGGGCTACCCCTTCATCTATCAACAAGTTCTCATATTGTACTGAGGCAGACCAGAAAATATTACTGCCATCTGCAGGAAAATTGTCTTAAGGATGTAATCCTGTACATGAGGTTTGATGTACACTTCTTTCCCTTTGCTGTGGGATTCAAATAATTTAACAACTGGTTCTGTGCCCTAATGATAATTTTAAGTATAGAAATATGATATACTGAAAGGTAGTTTATTATTTTATGCATTTAATACTAAAATAAGAATAAAAGAATGTGAACTGAGGAACAGAATTGAGACAGAGGAGGGATCAAAGGGACCAGAGAAAAAGAGGACAGAGGGAAAGGGGAAGATAGAATGGGATAAACCTGTAAGGAAGAGGGGAGAGTGCTTTGGGGAGGGAAACAACAGAGATGTTGAGGGAAACATGAGGGAGGGGTGGATGCATTCGGGGCGACACTAGAATCTATGTAAACACAGTAAATTAAAATCAATAAAAGTATTTTAAAAAAGAATAAGAGGTTCACAAAATTAGATTGTTATAAGAAAAGTTTTAAAATATTAATAAAAATATTAAATAATACCTGACAAAAACAATAAAACTGTTATTTAAGGTATTTCTATATTTCTTCTTTTTTATTTATTTTTTTAAATTTTATTTATTTATTTATTTATTTATTTATTTATTTACAGGAACAGAGAGAGTCAGAGAGAGGGATAGACAGGGACAGACAGGAACGGAGAGAGATGAGAAGCATCAATCATCAGTTCTTCGTTGGGACACCCTAGCTGTTCATTGATTACTCTCTCACATGTGCCCCGACCACAGGCCTTCAGCAGACTGAGCAACCCCCCACTGGAGCCAGCGACCTTGGGCCCAAGCTGGCGAGCTCTTTGCTTAAGCCAGATGGGCCCACACTCAAGCTCGCGATCTCGGGGTCTCGAACCAGGGTCCTCCGCAGCCCAGTCCAACGCTCCATCCACTGCGCCACCGCCCGGCCAGGCACTTCTTTTTTATTTTTATTTTTTTATTTAGACAATTAATTTTAACGGGGTGGCATTGATCAACTACAGTACATAGATTCAGAGACAGCAACTCCAGATCATTTTGACATTTGATTATGTTGTATACTCATCACTCAAAGTCAAATTGTCCTGTTACCTTTTATTTGATTTTCTTTATACCCCTCCCCTCACCCTCTTCCCTTCCTCTTCTTCTTACCTCTCCCCTGGTAACTACTGCACTCTTATCACTGTTCATGAGTCACAGTTTTGTGTCCACCTATGTATGGAATCATACAGTTCTTAGTTTTTTCTAATTTACTTATTTCACTCAGTATAATGTTATCAAGTTCCATCCATGTTGTCATAAATAATCCTGTGTTATCATTTCTTATGGTTGAGTAGTATTCCATAGTATATATGTACCACATCTTATTTATTCAATCTTCTATTGAAGAGCTTTATGGTTGTTTCCATATCTTGGGCACCATGAAAAATATTGTGATGAACATGGGGCTGCATGTGTCATTATGTACCAATGCTTTTGAGTTTTGGGGGTATACACCCAGTAGAGGGATTGCTGGGTCATATGGTAGTTCTATTCTTAATTTTTTGTGAAACCTCCATACTTTCTTCCATAATGATTGGACTACTTTACATTCCCACCAACAGTGAATGAGGGTTACATTTTCTCCACAGCCTCTTCAACACTTGTTATTATGTGTCTTGTTGATAATAGCTAATCTAACAGGTGTGAGGTGGTATCTCATTGTAGTTTTGATTTTCATTTCTCTAGTAGCTAGTGAAGATGAGCATCTTTTCATATATCAATTGGCCATTTGTATTTCCTGTTGGGAGAAGTGTTTGTTCATGTCCTCTTCCCAATTTTTTATTGGATTGTTTGCTTGTTTGTTGTTCAGTTTTGTGAGTTCTTTGTATATTTTGGATATTAGGTCCTTAACTGAGCTATTATTTGAAAATTCTATATTGCTTCTTGATTGGCATCCTTACTTGCACTTTTTTTCACCTGTAGATGGAATGAGCATTACTACAGGTGCTTAGAATATGCTGTTACGCAGCCTGACCAGGCGGTAACACAATGGATAGAGCATCGGACTAACATGCAGAGGCCCTGGGTTTGAGACCCCAAGGTCGCCAGCTTGAGTCAAGCTCATCTGGTTTGAATAAGGCTCACCAGCTTGAGTGCACGGTCACTGGCTCGAGCAAGGGGTCACTCAGTCTGCTGTAGTCCCCCTACCGTCAAGGCACATACGAGAAAATCAGTGAACAACTAAGGTGCCATAAGAGAGAACTGATGCATCTCATCTAACTCCCTTCTTGTCTTTCTGTCACTATCTTTTCCTCTCTCTGACTCTCTCTCTCTCTCTGTCACCAAAAAAAAAAAAAAAAAAAAAAGTTGTTATGCAGATGAACGTTAAAAAAGAGTAAGGAATGTAAATATTTTGTGCTTTCTACATTGGGTGACTGTCCAGGCACCCACCTTAGAGAGAACCCTGATTACAAGTGCCATTTTAACAATAAAAAATTAGGTATTTGTTCTGCCAATCTGGTGGAAACTGGCTGAATTCTATCACTGGCTCCAACCAACTAAGCCATCTGGCCAGGGCTAAAGTGATATTTTTTAATTGTTATATCAGCCTGTATTCCTACTTTAATTTATTTACCAATCTCAGAAGCTGAAGTAATATGCATTAGAATGGGATGGCAAGTAAAGTCTGAAGACCTTAACAACTATAAACATGCCTTATTTCTCCTTGTACCTCTCATAGCATTATGCCTCATGTACTGTGGGCATTTAATCAATGTTGAGCTGGATTTTCAAATTCTCATGACATTTTATATACATATCATATCCAGGAACAGAAGCAAAGAAAATAGGTAAATACAATAATTAGTTGGGGAAAGCATAATGATTGTCAGTCACAACATTGTCACACTTGACTGCATGCATCACTCAAGAGGGTTATAAGAAACCATGTGGCTAGTTCCTCCATTTAAGCACACTTGCCATTGGGTTTATCACTGGGTAAAGTGGACTTCATGACTACCCAGTAACTTCTCAGTGACTTGGAATTTAGAACCTTTTAGTATGGTTCCACTGGGTCCCACTAGCCTATGCTACGTTCTTTCTGTCTGTTCTCAAAGGCACAGCACTTGGTGTTTTCTGAATCATCTCTGCACTTTCTGCTTCTAAACCTGTATTCATATACTTGCCATGATTTTCTATAGAAACTCCAATTATCTTTTCACATGAGGTTAAAGTGCCACTTGCTTTGGGATGATTTCCCCTAATGCCATAGCAAGAAGCAATCCTTCCCATATCAGAACTCCTGTATTTGCCTTCTCCTTGATGCATTTTTAATTGAATTTTTTTAGGTGATACTGGTTAACATAATTATGCAGGTTTCAGATGCCAAATTCTACAACACATCTTTGCATACTGCATTGTGTGTTCACCCCCCTCCAAGTCAAGTCTTTATCCTTTACCATTTATCCATCCTATACCCTCTTACTGCATTTTTCATTCTGATTTGTACTATAGTCATTTTTGACACATTCTGCTTCCCCATTACATTGTCAGCTCATTAAGGACATGCTTTATTCATCTTTATAGCCCACTTAGACTCTAATACACTGTTTTCCTTGAACATTGCAGATACTCACTAAACGTTTGTTGAATGGACCCTGGTAATTTTTTAATTTTATATTCACATAAAGCATTCAGGAGAAAATACAATGCAAGAAATGGCCAACATGATGAAGACATTTCTCATAGAGTGAAAGAGGCGGACATAAAAAACACAGACTAATTCCCTACAATACTTTTAAAATATTCCTGTAGATAGAACTCAATACCTAAATTTTCTTAGTAATCCAAGGCAAAATTATTTTATCATAATTTTAATAATTTTAAACTTAAAAATCCATCATATATAAGAGAAACAATTAGAATATTAAATTACTTTCTATAAGCATAAAATATGCATTTTTTCCTAAAGTACGATAAAATAATTTACTTTTTAAAAACGGGTCATCTGTTCTCATGGTGTTTTTATTGCTACTTTCAGAATAGGTTTATGTATTAAATAACAAAATAGAAGCCACATTTTTCCGGGAAATAAAATACATCAATAAATTTTATGATTTTCAAATTACTTTTATCCATCTTTATTGACTGTACAGCCATAAAGTCAGTGCCATCCTTTCAGTCCCATAGGCACTGTTTTCCTGAGTGGTTGCAGTCTCCTGTTTTAGTCCCACGCATTCAGACAACACATTGGTAGTGTTAATTCATTTCAACTACCTATTGTCATGGGCTGAATTTGTGAACCCCTCCCCAATTTATATATTAAAGTCCTAATGCCCAATAACTCAGAATGTAACTAGATTGGGAGAGAGGGCCTTTTAAGGAGTGATTAAGTTAAAATGAGGCCATTAGGGTGGGCTTTGATTCATTCTGAATGGTGCCCTTATAATAAGAGAAAATTTGGACACACAAAGAGATACCAGGGGTGTGCATACACAAAGAAATGAGTATGTGAAGATATAGTAAGAGGGCAACCATCTGTAAGCTGAGAGGCCTCAAAGGTAACCAAACCTGCCAGGAAGTTGATCTTGAATGTCACTCTTCAAACTGTGAGAAAATAAATTTCAGTTGGTTAAAACACTCAGGCTATGTATTTTTTATGGCAGCCTTAGAAACCGAATACACTACATTTAGACCTAGTAGAATAAGGATATAACTAGACATTGAACATATCTATTAAAGCTAGTTAGGTCCTCAGTAGCTTTCAAAACAATAGATTTATTTAACTGATTGCTTCTCTACAAGTGAACAGAAAGTTCCTTACTAACTATTACTGATTCTGAGCCACTCTTATTGGATGAATTTAACAGAACAACTATCAAAGTAATAATGCACTCACAATTTTTGAATGCATATTTATCTCATATTTACTCTGTATTGAGTTTAAGTCTCACATGTGATATAAAGTATGCAAGCCTTAGAGTCTGAGACAAATTACAGGCAAAAGGTTTCCTAGCTATTTTATGACCTCCTGATCAAAGTGAGATAAACATTCTTGAAATGCTAAATTTTTCAAATATGTTCTTACTGAGACTCTGCCAGCATTCCAGTCAATTTTATTAAATTCAGACAGACTTTTAGGCCCTCAGATAAAATAAAAGCAAGTCCTTTGATAAGCCAGCACAAATTAGGAAGAAAATCTCCTAAATTTTTCTAGCATAAAGGCCTAAAGCAAAAACTATGGACACATAAATAGCACTGATTCTCAAGGTATTCACTCTCAGTTTTATTTTATGTTAATACATTTAAATTCTTTTCCTAAATTCTAGATTCAAGACTTAAGGCCATTCTTCACCTTGACTTTAGTACTAGAATGATATAAAGGCATCTTGAATTTTATTAGTCTGGCTTATTATTTCTAAACCTGTGATATGCACTAAAATTCTCCCAACATTTCTTCAGGATTCCAGGAACAGATACTATAGCCCTTGGGAACATGTGACCTCCTTTTTTCATTTTGGCCTCTTAGTGCCCCATATACGGCTAGGAATGGAGAAGGCACACATTAAGAAATGTTCTCAAAATAAAAGACAGTCTCTTGAATTTCTGTAAAGTGTCAGATGGAAGTCACTTATTAATCCTTACCAATCGTCAAATAATTTGATAAATATATTCATTCAAAATGGGACTTTTGCTTACAAATGCAACTAGTGGGTAGTCACATTGCTGCTTGACTCAGAAGAGTTCAGCCACAAGGACCTCAGGTTTCCAGAAGACAGAATCAGGTCCTCTATGGTGCCTGTCACATATACTTTACTTCTGGGGACACAAACAATGTTGCTTATTAGGAAAGTCCTTCAAGTTTTCCCATGCCAGGTACGTGACTTCTCTGCATATCTAACATGTTCCTCCTGGCTTCTCCTGGATTGTGGAAATGGGTAAAAAACAGTTGAGCATATATCGCCCCTTGTGGCTGCAAAACCTTGTACGGTGCCCTGTGCAGTCAGTTAGATGTTATTTTCCCCATTTTCTAGGTGGAGATAAATTAAGCACAGAGACACGACAATTATAGTTCTGGTTCATAACCAATTTTGGTAGGGCCTCAAATTAAAACTCATGTGTCCCAACTTTTTAAAGAAAGCATCCTGTATATGTATGTACACTATCACACAATAGTCTTGGAAGAAACACTCTTCAGGGAAGGGAAACGTTAATTCAGGTCTTGCGTGCGTGTTTCCTAATTTCTTTAGATGAACTGATTCCAATTAGAAGCTGGGAAGGTACATGATTATGTTGCTATTTGCTACTGACATAACAGAAAGGATGCTCCCAAACTGAAAGAGGTATGTTTCAAAGTTCACTGAAGTACACCATACACAAAAACACCCCTCAAACCAATAAAAACCCCAAACATGTTGCTATTTCAGTTTTGAGTGGCAGTGCATATAATTATATTCCTTTCTTTTTCACTCCTCTAGAGACCATGTTCATTTGACTTGCTGTGTGCCTAAGAATGCCTGTGGCATTTATGCTTAGGAAGAACTAAATAAAATTCCTCATGAGATGCACATATTTTTGTGATGAATCCTTATTTTCATGCTGGCATCACACTTAGGCAGTTAATTTTCCATAAAAAGTAGAAATTCTGCCTTCTTTCCCTTCTCAATCAAGAATAAAATTCTGCAACTTGCCCCAGTAGCTCTCATTTTCTTAAATAGGGCCCTAAAGTATTTCATGATTATCTTTATTAGTTTGAGACTACATCCAGGCTTAAAATAATTTTAATGAAAAGAAAACTTCTATTAAAATATTCTAACTAGTTTCAATTGACCATATTACTGTCAATGAAAAAAATCCCTAATGGCTAAACCTTTTAAAGCTAATCTGCTTTTACACATTTTAAAACTGATGTGCCATTTGAGATTTAGGTGTTAGTATGCAAAGTGTTTTCTTTTCCTATTCTTTATCTTCATTTGTTATTTAATTTCCCATTACATTTTTGAAAATGAGATAACCTAGTGATATTCCCTAGAGTTGCATGAATGAATTAAAAACAAATTTCTGTCTTCAAACCATATTCTGTATTCAAATACTAAAAACATGCAAAAAAATGTAATAGAAAAGTATATATTTGTATGAATGATCTAACAATGCTCAGGATGACTCATTAGGCTTACTTGAGGAGCACAAAGCTCCTGACAAATAGAACATTTGGGGTGACATAGTGGAAAATGGCTGGAAGCTAGCTGACCTGGGTTTAAAACTCAACTTCACCACTTTTCAGCTTAGTGAACTTGAGAAAATTATTTCACCTTTATAAGCTTTTTTTTTTCTTTAAGTGTAAAGTATGACATTCCTCAACTTGAGGTGAATACAAAATACGGCATTGGGTAGAGGAGGCATTCAATATTGGTAGTTACACTACATATATTTCAATACACAATTTTAACCATCATCAATAAAGTACTAAGAAGGAAAAGGAGATTTCCAAATTCAAAGAGACATTTACAATTTCTAGAGGAGTATAGTTGATTTCTGACTGTGAACTCTATTATAGACACTAGATTTAATATTCAGAAAAAAAATGTAAACTTTATAAAGTTTAAATATTTATATTCACGGGATAATTACACCATGTTGAAACTTTGTTAATAAAAGAACCTAAAATTCATGCTCTTCTAAAGACATTTATTCTAAGGACCCCTTTCCTCAAAAAGGGCTTTTATCTCCTTTCATCTCTTAGGAGCTTTGGGAACTTTGATATATCATGAACTCCCTATTACTTCTTTTCTTCATTATAAATTGAGGACAATGGTAATGCAGGTGTGCTGTCATGATAATTAGAATAATTATTTAAAACAATGCCTTATAAAATGCTTTTAATGTCTCGCAGTCAATGTGCTCTCACTCCAAGTTAGATTTGTTCTGAATCAAGAGGTAGATGTAGTGAGACTTGTAGAGACTGCACACTCTAACACAGTTATCTGCTGTTCCTGGGAAATAGAACAGTGCTATGGAGGGACAGATGGCACAGAAAGCCTGCTCCAGTCCTTCCCCCCTTGGATACTGTGCTCTCTGCTAGAAATAACAATGTGGAGCTCTAGGAAGCCAGATATGGCCCCTGAGAGAAGAAGTTCACCGTGTAGCACTGAAGAAGCACAGAACGGACCTCATCTTTTCTAAAGCTTTTCCTGAGAGAGTTTCTGTTTTTACATTATGGGACTACACATGGTCAAAAAATGTCACAGGAAATTAGTCCCATTGTGACTCAGGTAAATCCTTTCAAA
Organism: Rhynchonycteris naso; assembly: GCA_037038555.1. Taxonomy (NCBI): domain Eukaryota; kingdom Metazoa; phylum Chordata; class Mammalia; order Chiroptera; family Emballonuridae; genus Rhynchonycteris; species Rhynchonycteris naso. The sequence continues at coordinate 67,961,740 of CM072997.1, forward strand.
GGTTCAGTGAAAGCGTACTAGCACTCTGATTTCTCATCTCTAAGATATGCATTTTATCAGTCCACATGAACAACACAAGAAGCTATTTAAAGATAGTAGCACAGAAGGGAGGCTCTAAGTGGCTTATTCATATACCATCTTTACGATACTGAAAGGGAAAAGAGGGCTGTTGTAGACCAGTTAGATCAGCACTTAGCATGCGTGACAGACTGATGTTTAATATTTGCTGCAAGGAGGGAAAGAAGCAGAAATAAAATTAGCCTATAAATAAGCTGCTGAACTTTAGCATGTGCCATATTAAATAGTCAATCTTATTAACTCTGAATTGTGTGTTTTGAATTGCTATTATTTCTGTAGCCTTTGGAATGATTGTGTGTATCATAAGCATAATCCAGTCATTCATTCAGCCAACATTATGGACCACCTATAAAATGCCACTTTGTCAAACACAGTACTAAAATTTTACAAAGCAAAACAGTCAAGAACTTGTTCTTCAAGAGCTCTCAGTATTGTTGGAGCACCTATGTGCTGGTGCAATGGTTCGCAGAGGTGCTGAGTCATATGACTGTGCTGATGTGCTGAACTTTGCACATGAGTCACAAGAATTTCCACTTCACTCTGTTTTAAGGTTATCCCCATAGTATCTTATTTTTGTTTCTCTGCAATTCAAAACATTATCTTAATTGAGAAAGGGGTGCAAGTCCAACCACTGCAGCAGAAAACCACCACAATGTGTCATTTCTATGACTGCCATCTACCACATGCATTCAGAAATCAGGCCACAGAGACAATTTGGTCTCACATCCAAGAGTTGAAACAGTCATTTTCTAGTGGACATTTTGCTTTCAAAACTGGATATTGTTTAAGAAATCACATTGATGAATGGAAAACACCTAAGAAACTAAATTAAAGAGTTTAAAATGAACAACTAAAATTGTATGAAGATCTACCTTAAAATATTGTGTCTGTCCATAGACATAAAGAAACTACAAAGAAAGAGAAGTGAATTTATTCAACCAAATTAAAATATCATATTTCAAAGATTGTATCTACTACTCTTGCTCCTTTTCTATTGGCAAGTGTGTATCCTCCTGTTTTCTAAGGCTAATTACCTCACTTGTGTTGCTATTACCACACTTTCTGCCATGGTTTTCACTTCCCTCTAACTGTGGCCAGAGGCCGACTCTTCACTAATAAATCTCAATCACTCAGTGTGGGGGCTGGGCTTTCAGTACTTTTTAAAACTTTTCCAGGTGATTTCAATGTGCAGCCAACAGGAGAATACTGTCTTCTCTTTGGGCACCTTACACTACAGGCATCCAGTTTCTCCATTGTATCTTTTCAGAAAACTTTTTTAAAACTTGAAAGTCAATTCAAACAAATGAGTAGTACTTTTTTCCTCCAGCTTTATTGAAGTATCATTCACAAAATTGTAAAATATTTAAAATGTATACCATGGTTATTTGATATGCATTATATTGTGAAAGAATACCCATCATCCAGCTAATTAACACATCTATCACCTCATCAGATTCATTTTAATTATGGTGTGAGGCATTATTAGAGTTTTTTTCAACATAATATGTACTTTCTTATTCCAATATCACTTGCTGAAAACACTATCTTTCCTCCCTTAAATTGCATTGAGACTTTTGTTGAAAATCAATTAACATAGTTTTGTATTTCACTGCAATATTTTCATGGTTAATGTAACTTTTTTTTTTCTTTGACATGTTGCTTAATATCCACATGTTTATGAGTTTTTTTTCACTTACGTTTTGCAGTTATTTCTATGTTTAAAGCATTGTGGTCAAAGAATATGCTTGGTATGATTTTAGTCTTCCTGAATTTGTTGAGGTTAGCTTTGTGACCCAACATATGGTCTATCCTTCAGACTATTTCATGTGCACTGGAGAAGAATGTATAATCTGGTGTTCTGGGATGAAACACTATATAAATGTCAATTAAGTCCATGTGGTCTAATGAATAATTGAAGGACTATATTTCTATTGATTTTCTGTCTGAAATAATCCAGCTAGAGCTGTTAATGAAGAATTAAGATACCCAACTATGACTGTATTTTGTCTGTTTCTCCCTTTAGTATTTTAGTAGTTGTTTTGCATTTTATGATATTTCCTGATTGGGTGCATATATATTAAGAAGTGTTATGTCTCTTTATTTAGGGTCACCTTTATCATTATAAAATGTTAAATTTTGTTTTTGTTACCTTTGTTACCTTGAAATCTATTTTGTCAGATGTAAGTATGGTATACCTGCTTTTCTTCAATGTTATTTGCTTAGAGAATCATTTTCCACCCTTTCATTTTGTTTTTGCAGGTTAGATGTGTCTCCTGGAGACAAAATATAGTTTGTTTGTTTTCTATGCAGTCTCATATTCTGCTTGTTTATTGGTGAATTCTGTCCATTTATATTTATATTTCCTATAGCCATTTTACTTTTTGTTTTCTAGTAGTTCTGTGCCTCCATTGGTTATTCTTGTGTGTGTGTTTCTGTCTGTTGTTTTTGCTTGTTGGTATTCCATACTTCCTTTTTTTTCTTTCTTTTTTTTTTTTTTTTTTTGCTTTCTCTTTTTTTAAGCTATGTGTTTCAATTTTGGGTTTCTTTTTGTGTGTGCATGCATGTGTGTGTGGTGAAAAAGTCTTTATTTCTCCTTCATATTTAAGAGATAACTTTTCTGAATATATTATTTTTGGCTGATAATTTCTTTCATTCAGTCATTTGAATCTTTTGTTCCACTGTCTTCTAGCTTGTAGATTATCTTCTGAAAAACTAATGGTCTTTCTTTTAAAGTTTACTTTCTTTTCCTGGGACGCCTTGAGAATTCTTTCCTTGTCATTAATTTTTGACAGTTTTAATACAATGTGGCTTTGAGAATGAATGTGGCTTTTTGGATGGAGGTAGTTAAGTACTCTGTTTACTTCTTGAATTTAAGGATCTAGCTTTAGCCATAGATTTTGGAAGTTCTCATCAACTATTTGTTTGAAAAGGGTCTTCATTCCGTCCTCCTCTTCTTATTCTCATATGCTTATTATTCTTATATTACTTTTTCAATGGAGTCAAATAGTTCTTATAGAGTGCTTTTCTTTTTTTTATTTCTAAGTCTCTCTCTTCTTGCCTCTGCATCATCTCTCAATATCTATCTTTGATATCACTAATTTGTTCCTCCATCTGGATGGCTCTATTTTCTATGCTCACTCATTAGTTCATTTTTTATCTTTTTTATTGAGTTCTTTATGTTCACATTTGCTGTTTGGTTCTTTTTAAAGTTTTGATCTCCTTGGTAAAGTACTTATTCATTGATTTGTTTTTGGAGCTCATTAAACTACCTGTATTTTCTTGCAGCTGATTGAGTATTTTCAGAACTGCTATCTTTAATTCTCTGTCATTTCACATTTCCATGCTGTCAAATTTGTTTTCTGGAGAGTTTTAATTTTCTTTCTGAACTGTCTCACTGCCTTGGTTATTCCTGGTATTTGATGGATTCCTTCTCTGTCTAGGCCTCTATGTATGGGTTGCTTTTCTCTAGTAGACTAAAACAAAAATATGTATTTTTAATTTTTCTAGTGGGTGTCACTGAATTACACATTTTAAAGCTCTCTCACACTTCTAGACTTTTCCAATCTCCACTGGGTGGTGTTCATTGTTTTCCAATCTCACTGGAGTGGTTTCCTCCTCAGTGACCTGGTTACCCCATTCACAGGGGACCAACTTCACAGAAAATGTGATGGGTGATGGGGCTTCAAATTCATGGAATGTCAGTGCTATCTTCTGCAGTCAGAAACTATCATCAAAGTAGCAATGATGCATAGCAGTGGGATGGGATGGGGAACCTGGCCACCTTCTTCATTGTCATATCCTCCAAGTAATGGTGACTGTGGACCTCCCTGGGGTTTATCTTGCATTGTCCCCAGGACACAGATTGTACCCTTTGCTCAGGAAAAAAAAGTGATTCTATAGTACCAGTCTCAGGTTTACAGATAAAGTGGTCCACAACCCAACATCAAGGGCTAAGGGAGGTGAGCTCTGGGAGGTTAGAGGGTGGTCAAGTGCCATGGCTTTGTTTCTCTGTCTAGAATGCCAACTCTCTAATAACTGCAGCTGCATTTCTGTGCTGTGTGCTCATTTAGGTCTCTTGGCTCAGCTGCAGCTTGTACTGCCTACTCTTACAGGAATGCTCACCAAATTTCTTTGCTCCTTCTAGCTGAAGGGAGTGCCAGCTACAACCTGATTTCTTTTCTCCCCAGGCTGAGCCCCACTGTGAGCTTCCAGCTATATGGCTGTGTCCCTGGCTTATCTCAGCTTTTCTCATGTATCACCTCCCCAGTTCACTCTCACTTGCTCACCTTCAGAAGTTTCAGTATGTGGATCTTTTAGGCATGTTTGTGTACCGAGAAGAAAGATTCTTGCTGAGTTATTGCTGTTCAACTTGTTAAAACTTCAAGGTGAGAGACCAAGGGGATCACTCACACTGCCATTTCTGTACCATTAACTGCAGTAAGTCTTATTAGCATATTTAATATAATGTTGGAGTGAAGACTACATAATGATTGTCTTGGAGAATGTACTTAATTAGCTTCATATATTCACTACTAGTCAAAAATTCAAAGTCTAAGACTTATAGAAGACACATCTTAATGTACACATTTTTCTTCAAAAGAGATGCAAATAATTTCAGACTGGTAGAAGTTGATAATTACAGTAATTTATGGACTGTTGGACACAAATAAGTTTGATATATAACCCAGTAATCTTAACATATCTTTGTTAAATTGTCTATAAATATTTTAGCTTTTAAGATGCTCCAGAAACAGGTTATAATATCACAGTTTTCTTTAATAATTGCTAAATTATATTAACTGCTAGTTATATTTTTATTTTTCTGTTATGATTTTACCTTTTGAAAATTGTATTTTAAATAAAACTATCTTCTCCTCGGTGTTTAGATTATTCCCAAAGAACATTCCAAGATGCCAATGTTTATCTAATATTCAAAATAAAAGACAAAATTATCTTCTAGTTTACCTTTCAAAAGCTCCCTATCTTTTCCTCCTCTTCACAAATCCTTGAAAGAATTGTCTACTGCCACTACCTCCACTTCATTGCTTCCCAGTTGTTCCTCAACCCCAGCTTCTGTTTTCACTGATTGACTGAACTGATCTTACCATAGTGTCAATCTCATCATTTTCCTCTTTGCTGTTTAAATCAATTGACATGTCTCAGTCTTGAACACACTTAACACTAAGTTTCTTCCTTCCCTTGAAATTATCGCTTTCTCTGAGCTTCTTTGACAGTAAAGGCTCTTGATTTTCTTCTCTCTGGCCTTCCCCCAATATTTACTCTAGGTAAGCTCATCTTTGTGATTTCCATCTATATATTTATAAGTCTCTACAGACCTTGCTGACATAGAAGGACAAAAAAGGGATACTATATGTTCATATGTCTACACATTATATGGCAGTTTAGAGAAAAGCAACTAATTCCTTGAAATACACTAAATACCAAAACTTACTTAATAATATATTTGTATGACTTAATGATAATTTGTATGACTTCATAACAATTAATATAATTAAAATTTTACTTTACCCACACCCCTAATATCCAAACTCAAAATTATTTGATTAAAAAAATATGACAAATCTTTCAAGAGAAATTAATATAACTGTACAGGAACTCTTCCTGAAAATAGAAGATAAGGAAATATCTCTTAAGTTACTTTATGTAGTTAATATTAGACTGATATGAAAACCAAATATAATACAGATATAATACTAAAACAAAACAATTGCAGATCAATATTGTTCATAAATGTAGGTATAAAATCCTTAACAAAATATTAACAGGCAGAATTTATCATATATAAAACATATTACACAGTGAATAAGTGGGATTTATGAAAGAGATGCAAGGCTGGTTTAATATTCTAAAATCAATCCATGATATCTATCATATATGAAAGAAGAAATATTTCAGGTTTATATGATTTAATACAGATATTTTCTAAAAAAATATTAACCACTAATTAATGATTTTTAAAAAATCTCTGAAAAGTAGTGATAGAGATGAATTTCCTTAACTTGAAAGCATCTACTAAAAAATTTATATGTAACATGAAACTTAATAAGAAAGACTGAATGTCTTCCCCGTGAGATTGAGATCAATGCAAGAATATCCACCTCACTAGCCCAATTCAATGTAGTACTGGAAGTTATAACCAGTGCAGTAAGACAAATAAAGGAAATAAAATCATACATATTGGCAAAGACAAATTAAAACCATTCCTATTTGCAGATGTAATAATTTCTATATCGAAAATTGAAAGGATTCTACAAAAAACATTTTAGAATTAAAAACTGAGTTCAGCAAAGTTACACAATTCAAGATATATGAAATAGTATTGTATTTACACTAGCAATGAACTCTTGGACTTTCAAATTAAAAATACCAGAAAACTTACAATTGTTCAAAATTGAAATATTTAGGTATAAATAAAAAATTGAACAGAATATAGGTTTTAAAAACTACAAAACACTCATGAAAAGAAATAAAAGATCTAAACAAATGGAGAGACATATCGTGTTCAGGGATTAGAAGGGAGCAAGAGTGCCAATTCTACTCAAAATAATATACAGGTTTAACAGATTCCTTTAAAATTAACAGCACATTTTTTTTGTTGACATAGACAGGTTATTTTAAAATTTATATAAAAATGAAAGGAACTAGAATAGCTAAAACATTTTTGTAAAAGAAATACATACAGTGAAAGAAAGTAATCAGCGTGATTTTTAGAATCACTACCTAGGTAGTACAATCAAAAACTGTGCTCTATTAACAAATAGACATATAGATTTATGGAATAGAACATAAAACTTAGAGAAAGACCCACACAAATATGTCCAACCAATTTTTGACAAAGGTACAAATGCAATTCAATAATTAAAAAAATACAGTTTTTTAGTTTTTTAAACAATTGCTGGAACAACTGAATAACCTAGACAAAAGTAAAAATCAGTAAAAACTTAAAGGTATACCACAGGTCTTACACAAAATTAAAAGAAAATTTATGGACTTAAATGTAAAATGTAAAACTCTAAAGCTTTAATAAATAAATGGGAAATTCTTCCAGATCTATGTGTAAGAGTTGTTACACTTGACAACAAAATAATAATCCATAAAAAGAATATTGATAAATTAGATGACATCAATTTAAAAAAAAAACCTTTGCTTAGAAAAATACCTTTCTAAGAGTATTAAAAGACAAGCAATAAACTAAGTATTTGTAAATTATGTATATATCAAGTAACCAGTATCCAGAATATGTAAAGAAAGATATGTGGTGACTTGGGTGGATAACCAGATAATTATGTTGAATAAAAATACCCAATTCTAAAAGGTCACAAACTATATGATTCCATTTATGGAATATTCTTGAAATGACAAAATTATAGAAATGAAAAAGAGATCAGTGGTAGCCAAAGGTTGAGGGGCTGGAATTGAAGTGGCTATGTCTATAAAAAGAACAGAAGAACTTTGGGGCTAAAGGAAAATATCCTGTACCTTGTATCAATGTCACTATCCTATCTGTGATATTGTACTAGAGTTTTTCAAGATGTTAGCATATAGAAAACTGTGTTAAGGGTGCACAAGATCTCTAAATATTTCTTACAATGTGTGAATCTATAATTATCTCAAAAAAAAGCTTAATTAAAAAATAACTCATTTGGTAATTAGTTATTAATTGTGAGCAGATTTTGCTATTAAATATGTTAATTTGACACTTAATTCTTAGATCAATTTAGCAGAAAAGTTTTATTGAGGACTTGGTTTTATTTTTAGTAAGCATTTAAATTAGCTGATTTCATCATCTGGACTAGGGGCTCAAATGAGCTAAAATATATGTTGTAAAATAAGGATAATTATATTTTATAAATAGAAATTGTGAGTGATCAAGAAAGCAAATTAAAAGTACTTTTGATGATATAAATCCATCATGACTATGGCTGTGGGCCAATTGATTTGATTCACTCATATGTCTAACACAACTAATAATGGTAAAAACTCAATTTCATGTAGAAAGAAATAAAATAAAAAAAAATTGAAATAAAGTTGCTAAAGGCCCTGGTATGTTGGCTCAGCATTAAAGCATAGGCTCAGAATGTGGATGTCCCAGGTTTGATCCTTGGTCAGGGAACTCAGGAGAGGTTAGCACCTGCTTCTCCACCCACCCTTCCCTTCTCTCTCTCTCTTCACCTCCTGCAGCCATGGCTTGGCTGGTTCAAGTGCATTGGCCCCGGGCACTGAGGATGGCTCCATGGGATCTCTGCCCCAGGCACTAAAAATAACTTGGTTGAAAGCATAGCTCTAGATGGCAGAGCATCAGCCCCAGAGGAGGGTTGCTGGGTGGATCCTGGTAGAGGCACATGCGAGAGCCTGTTTTTATCTCCCTCTCATCTCACTTGAAAAAGGAAAACAAACAAACAAAAATCAACAAAGAAATAAAGTTACTAAAAGAAAATTTACCCAGAGATTATTTTATTTTACAGCAACATCTATTAAGAGTTCAGAAAGGTGCATAAAGCCATGTAAATATTTCTAAGAAGCCAAGAAATGTCAGTAAGTTCTTACAATAAAGCATAAACATTTAGTTTTGGTCATTACTTTATTCATTTAATTTTATTTCAGAAATAATTATTTAATAGATTGGTCATTTGATGTGTTAGATGTAGAAATTTAGAATCTGTGAGTGTATATAAATGCAAATTGAGAATATTCTGCAAGGATAGTGGTTATTTTTGAAATTGTTTTGAAGGGTCAGTAAAAGTGTAAGGGCAACATCATTTTTATACTGTAGGTGATGGCACTTTTGAAATTATAACCAGTATGCATTTTTATTACAAATTTATAAAAGAATAAATTAGAAAATAAAAATAAAACTTGAAAAATACGCAGAAAAATTTTTACTGCAAAAGGTAAGATGATTATTCTAACAAAGCAAAAATACTAAGAAAACCAAGAGAATAAAAGACAATTTTTGATTAAGGAGAATTAACCATAGAAGAGTGTCAGTTCATTTTAACTAGTGTGCTGATAGCTTAATTTTTGTTCTTGAACAGAACCCAGGTGAACCCTGTGCCAGAGAAATTTTAACTATGACATGCAAGGCTTCACTAGGAATGTCAGCCATCTCTTTTTCCAACAGTGTAAATACAGATTAGGGTAGAAAAACGACTACTGCTGGTGGTAATAATGTAGTAACCTGATAGAGTCTAATGATAGGAGTAGTCACATTTAAAATTAGCTGCTATTTGGCCTTCGGACTTAACTATTTTTTTCCTATCAAGTGAGGTCATAAGCATGAGTTTTTACAAAGCTGGGCAAGGACATAGCTAGTTTTTTACTCCATTTAGCTAAAGTGTTTTATGACAAGTAAATTTCAGTATTTCCTTAGATATAACTACTTTATGAAAGGTTTCTGTAGAACCAAATTATATAGAGAGTAATTTATTTTTCTCTTCTGTAATAACATCTGGTCAAATAACAGTTTTCTTGTAGCCTAGAGCATTGCTATAATATTTGCTAAGTATGTTTGCTGACTTTGGGCACCATAAATTCCTGGGAGCAGTGGTAACTCCCTTAAATCTTGAGATTTATTGGAAATGCCTGGTAGGGTAAGAAAGAGATAAAGTATTTACTGTGCAAATCTAGAAGAGGCTAATACCAAAGAGCAACAAGAAAAAAACAAGCATGTTTTTGTCTGTGATAGACCATTATGCTCTTCAGGTATCATTGCTAATGATTTTTAATTTGGAAAGGAAAAAGGCCCATTTTTTTCAAAAACAGGTTATGATTTACCCTGTAAAAGTTGTAATAAAAAGTTAATCTGGGCCTTGGCCATTTGGCTCAGTGGTAGAGCGTTGATCCGGTATGTGGAAATCCTGGTTTGATTCTGCGTCAGGAAACATGGGAGAGGTGACCATATGCTTCTACACTCCTCCTCCTCCCCCTTCTCCCTCTCTATTTCTTTCCTACCTGCAGACAGGGGCTTAATTGATTTTAGTACATTGACCCAAGCACTACTGAGGATGGTTCCATGAAACCTCTGCCTCAGGCACTAAAAATAGCTCAGGTTGTAAGCACAGCCCCAGATGGGCAGAACATTGGCCCCAGATGGGGGTTGCCCCATGGATCCTGGAGGGAGCACATGTGGGCAACTGTCTCTCTATCTCCCCTCCTCTCACAATAAAAAGAAAAAAGAAATCAATTTGGTAGATTGCAGTAGGCAAAATCCAAAGGGTTTGATTATTTTTATTTTCATAATTTAGTCTTTTGTCTATCAGGCCAGTTATAATAATATTACATTTTAATAAAATGGCCCAAGAAATTAAAATAATATCTGAATCACAAAGGAAGAAACAATTATTTGTTTGTAAACCAAATAACGTTAGGGCAAAAAACTTGCTACCAACAACGTGTGCTCTATCCTGTGGAGAGATAGGAAGTCAGGGGAATAAATGTGACACTGTGGACTGATCAAATGACGTTCAAATGCAGAGAAGGTATATAATAAAAACTGAGTTGATGGTCTCTTTAGCTTTCTGATATTTCTGAAGATGGTTTTTTTTATGGAGATGAAAGCATTTCTTACAATTTTTATTCCATCTGAAAACAATGGTATCACCACCATTTTAAGTGCTAGATTTATGATGAAGCTCTTCATAGTGATATATCTTGAGTAATGATCAAGTAAGTATACTTTCTACAAATAGCATGTTTCCAAGTTGTAACTATAATTTTTAGTTGTCTTAAAGATAATTGCTTTTCTACAGTGTTTGCTTGTATGTTGTTTATATGAAAGCCAACAATCATACTTTTGCAGTTATTTTTGACAGAAAGTGATTCATATATGGCCATGTTAAGGTATGTAAAGATGGCCAGTGAAAAAGTAAGAGCTTTACAAGCCTTCATTTCAGATGACTCTTTTGCTTTAGGATTCTGATTATTTCATTCCAACACCTATACTTTGCAGTGTCCTATTATGTCTGATTCTGACAACTCTGTTTCTACAATCTCTAGTATACTCCCTATGGATTGGTGTCCCAGCTAATTCAAATCAAGCTGTTATTACTGAGGTTCAACATGCTCTCTAGGGGCAATCACTTATTTCTCTACACAAGCAACTAAACTCCTCACTTGAGACAATTAATCTACAATAAGGCAGCCTGGACACAAAGTGTGAAATTCATCTTGGCCAGATAAGTATTCATTTCCAACTTTCAGAAATGTTGATAGCACTCCCTCTGTTTGTTGTGCTTGAAAGCACACTGACTCCTCTACTTACCTTCCTCCTTCCCGACAATAACTCAAGTTTATTAGGTAGTTCATTATGGAGTTTTAATAAATGATTTTGAATGGATGGATGGCCAGACAGACAGATGAATGGATAAATGCATTCTAAAAAGAAAAAACAAAACTCTATTTCCTATATAATCACATTTTGAGAAACCTTGAATTATATCACTTTATTAACTTTTCAAATTTAATTTACTTTAACCATTTTATCAAAAATTTGAAGGTACAAAAGAGCATATGAGTAAAAAAATAAGTTTCTTTTCTACTACAAAACTCAGAAACTACTCTCTTACGTATCTTTCCACTCATAGTCAAAGTATATATGTACACACTAAACTAATTTCACTAATTTCTTACAAATGAGATTATTTTCTATACACACTTCTATACCTTAATTTTTATTTAAAAATAAATCTTATAAATTATTTATATAATCATAGAGACAACTTCTTCATTCTTTTTCACAACTATATAGTATTCCAATATATAAAATATATAATAGTTTTTGAATTGTACTTTTAAAATTAGAATGCAGGGAAGAAATGAGTAAGATAAATCTCAGATTTGTAAAATTACTAACTCAAAGTGTTCAATAGGTTTTTCCCTTAATCTTCAAGTTACCCTGAGCATCTGGGTAAAGATATCAGAAAAACAAAATGAAGTACAACAGTAAAAACAAAAGTGAAAGTAGGAAAAAATATTCTTTTTTACTTGAAGCTCTAAGAAATACACTTCTCTTTTATCTTCTCTATAATTTATTTTACTGGCAAGAAACGAGAAGAAATGTATTATACCATGGCTCTTTCTTTCCAGGACTTGAGAGCAGGGAATAACTAAAGATGGAAGGAGCAAGAGGAGACACAGAAGTCTGAAGATCAAAGTCACATACACAGACCTAACAAGAGGAAGTTTTTTTTATTTCATGTCAACCAGTATTTCCTGAGTGATTATTGTAGGCAATATGCTTACTTGATTTTAATCTAGAAAGACAAATGAAAATTCAGCACAACATATGCTCTCTCCCAGGTGAGTAATTATAGACTGTAATTGCTAACGGAGTCTGTTGAAAACATTAACACTACATGTAGCTTCCTTCTCAGGCCAAGGGAAAGCACTATAGTTTTTAGTGGTCTGCCTCAGTGGGGAAGAATTTGGTGCTCCTAAACTGGAGTAACTCCTCAGCATAATAATTTAGACAGAATACTATGTCACATATAGTTCAATAATTTCCATGCAATGTTATACTACATATTATTTATATAAATCCGAAGATTTAGAGATTTTATGCATCTTGATAAAAATAAAACATTTGAAATAATTCTAAAGAAGTAAACATTTCTAAAAAAACTTTTTATTAACCATCCTAGCCATAAACAGAAGTCCTTGCATAATTTTTCATAAATTATATATGTTTGTGAACAATTCTATGCAAGTTTTTCTTCCTATTTGACAATATAGTATAGTAGAAAAAGAAAATTATACTTTCAGGGATCATTTCTATAGTTAGTATAGTAGGGAAATCATGCTCTATCAGATCAGGTTAGCCTGTGTTCATAGGTCAATTAAACTCACTGGTAGAAACATTTCTGCAAAGTTTCTCTTGACCTTAGTTATCAGTTTTGTGAGAAGCAACTGAGATAATAGGTATAAGAGTTTTGTTCAGTAAAGAAAGTATGAGTTAAACACATATTTGATATAATAAATGCATTTATTATTTAATATTTTAAGTATTATTTAATATATTAATTTACATTATACATACTAATGACAAAGTATTATATATTACATTATTACTTCCAAAATTTCAAGTTGAAAAATTCTGGTACAAGTTAAAGCTAGGGTACTATAGAATAAGAAAACAATATTCACTTCTGCAACTATATGCACAAGATTGTTTGCTTTAAAGTCATTGTAGAATCATGTTATTATAAGAGATTAAAAAAGCACTTACATCTGATTGTTTTCATAGGTACTATATATATATGTAGATTTTTAAAAATATGCTGCTATAGTCTTTTTATATCCCAATTAAATTTCACCATTCTTCAGTGGGTCTTCTCTTTCTAGATCAGATAAGTATCTGGTTTGCAATTTGCTTAAATCTCTCTCTACTACTCACAAATAATCATTGGTTTCTACCACTATGTATCTTTCTTAAAGCCAATTCCTGGATAAACCACAGTGGAGCCATAGCATTGGCATTCTTACTTGTGTACTCTGTACATGATGTAGGCAGGAAGTTAAGAAAGTCATTAAAGATAATTGGCAAGAATTATTATATTGTTCAAAAAATGCTGCCTTTTGGAAATGTTTTTTAGATTTAACATGGAATCTTAACTCAGAATGCAATCCAGGGACAGAGCATAGATAACTAGAATGACACATAGGAAAAAATATTTTTACCTTATAAAGTATATTACTTGGAGGGATGTCTTGTATTAACTATTTTGTTTTCATTGATAACATTGTGCACTTCTGTGAAAATAAGATCAGAATATGTTTGAGACATAAAAGTGCGGTTGATAAGGCCTTTATGCTTTACGCATAAAAACGCCTCTTGAAAATGGAGAGATTAAAAAACCTTTGATATTGTTATTGATACTTATGACATTAAAAAGTAAACATTAAAATATCATAGGATATGAACTATGTAGTACTCAAAGGCAAAGAATATACAAACAAAGTGAGCTAATGAAGTGTGATATGCAGAATGGGCTATGACAAAAATATATCAATCCAGAATTTACTTTCTATAATTGTAACTAGGTAATTTGCTTCAGTCTTCCCAACAATAGCAATTAGCTGAAAAGTTGGAGAAAATATTTAAGAGTTGTTAGAAGGTATTGAGAAACTTTAAAGGTAGTATAGATTTCTGAAGTCAGGATCCAGGAGATGAAGAAAACTCAGAAAGGTAAGCCTTACCTTTGAGGCTGCTTTTTGTCTAGAGTTATCTTCTGATACCATAAAAGGTGGCAGAGAGACTAAGAGGTTGAGCAGGACTGTTGACAAACTGTGGATACTACAGTAACACATAATTAGAATTTGAATCTGACCAAGGTGGAATAATATAGTACATTTCTCAGGTTTTATATTAAACCCTGAGGATTACAAACTAAAAGAAAGGATGAACTGACAATTGACTAGTATTAAAAAGGAAGAAGAACCAGTTTCAAATCATCTCAATTCTTGATAGGGTTATTATAACCTGGGATGTCTAGTATCTATAATAGTTTTCCAGATGTTATTAATAATTTCTTCTAAAGAAAAAAAATTCAATGATATTAGTCTACAATATTTCATTTGCAATGTCTAAAATAATTCAAAAATAATCAGGAGCATGGGAATACAAAGCCATAAGACTAGAAGAGTAACAGACAATAGAAACAATAGAAAAATTAGAGCATCAGATACAGAATTCAAACTATGATTTAATATGTTCAAGGAAAGAAAGAGACAAATTTAAGAATTTCAAGAGAGAAATATATATGTTTACAAAGAAACTAATGAGAATTCTAGAAGGAAAATATAGTACCCAACATTAAATACTTAACATAATGCTTTAAATGACATTAGACAAAGCTGAAGAGGGAATTAGTCAGAAAATAATATACAAATTAAAATTCAGGTAAGCAAGGATGCAAACTGCAGATAAGAGCTTAAGAAAAATAGGGGATACTGTGAAAAGGTGTACTATAATTAGAGTTTCAGAAGCAGATGCAAGAGAGAATGTGAAAGTTCAAAGAAACAATTGACTAAAAATTTTCCCACACTGATAAAAACATCAAAGCACAAGTAGAAAACTTTTCGTGAATCCAAAAATTACAGATATAAGGAGAGTGACGCTAAAGAAACATAGAAAAATGACTGAAAGTCAAAGACGAATAAAAAGCATCTGGATCACAAAGGAGCAACAGTAATATGATCAGTTAACTTCTCATCAGAAGCTATGTCAGCCAAACAGCAATGGAATGACATGTAGCATTAACAGTTACCTAATTTCAACAAACTGATGATAAGCTTTTTTCAGCAAAATATTTTTTCAATGGGAAAGTAAAATATGGATACTTTCAAATAAACAAATACAGTGTAGAGCAGGGGTCCCCAAACTATGGCCTGCGGGCCGAATGTGGCCCCCTGAGGCCATTTATCTGGCCCCCACTGCACTTCCAGAAGGGGCACTTCTTTCATTGGTGGTCAGTGAGAGGAGCACAGGATGCATCTGCACCCATAGTTCCCATTGAAATACTGGTCAGTTTGTTGATTTAAATTTACTTGTTCTTTATTTTAAATATTGTATTTGTACCCCCCCTTTTTTTTTTACTTTAAAATAAGATATGTGCAGTGTGCATAGGGATTTGTTCATAGTTTTTATTTTTTTATAGTCTGGCCCTCCAATGGTCTGAGGGACAGTGAACTTGCCCCCTCTGTAAAAAGTTTGGGGATCCTGGTGTAGAGAATATATATCACCACTAGCCAGAGATAAAACAAAGTATGTTAAGTTTTTTTCAGATGGATGTTAAGTGTTCCCCAATAAATTTGGATATTCAGGGAGCAATATTTGAAAAAAATATTTGAGTGATCTTACCTTCCTAAAATAAAAATATTAATGTTTTATGGAGTAATATATAGAGTTAGTATCAAATAATATCATATCAATTATAAATAGGGCAAATGAAGCTAACATACTCTAAAATGTTTGTTTTGTCTCACAAGAGGTAAAACTACTAATCTACATTAGATTTCTGATAAGCATGCATGGTGTAATCTGGAGAGCTATTCCAGATTAGTGTGGTCTAGAGGTCTCAGGAGTGCCCAAGACCTTTTCAATGAGTCCATAAAGACAACATTATTTTCTTTCTTTTTTATTTTAATTCAGTGAGAGGAGGGGAGGTAGAGAGACAAACTCCCACATGTACCCCAACCAACCAGAATCTACCCAGCAAGCCCCCTTTGGGGTGATGCTCTGCCCATACTGGAGCCACTGTTCAGTTGCATGGCAACTGTGCCATTTTAGTGCTGAGGTGAGACCATGGAGCCATCCTCAGTGCCTGGCACCAACCTGCTCAAACTGTTTGAGCCATGGCTATGGGGAGGCAAGAGAGAAAAAGAGAATTGGGAGGGATGGAGAAGCAGATGGTAGCTTCTCCTTTGTGCCCTGACCAGGAATCAAACCCAGGACTTCCACATACCAGGCTGATACTCTACCACTTAGCCAACTGGCCAGGGTCTCATTTCTTTTTAAATTATTTTCTTGATTCCTGTGAGAGAGGAAGGGAGAAAGTAAGAGAGCGACAAGAACATCAAGGTGTTCCTGTATGTACCCTGACCGGAGAGGGAACCAGCAATCTCTGTACTTCAGGATGATGCTCTAACCAACTGAGCTATCCATCCAGGGAGGGCTTTATTACTTTTATAAGAATATACTATTTTTCCTTTTCACTGAGTTGGCATTTGTTCTGATTATGCAGAAGTCATGGTGTGTAAAACTGTTGGCTTCTTAGCACAAATCAAGGCAGTGATACTAAACTTTACTAGTTTTCATTGTACTTTCCAATGCTAGGGGTCAGCTTTTTTTTTGGTAAAGATCCAGATATGAGATGTTTTAGACTTTGCAGACCATACAGTGTCTGTCTCAAATACTGTACTCTGCAGTTGTGGTGCAAAAATATCTGTAGACAATTTGTTAATTAATGGACATGACTGTATTTCAATAAAGTGTTATTTTTAAAAAGGTAGCTGTGGGGTAGGTCTGACCTGTGTACCATTGTTTGCTGACCTCTGTTCTATAAAGCACATTTGCAGTAAAAACAAGTAAAATCCACATATGCACACATACACATACATACAGACACACACACACACACAGAGGTTTAATTAAGGAAGCCTTTCATAAAGCAGAAGAAATTATTTTTATTTAAGCCTCACTCTTGCACACACATCCTTTTAGTAATCTTTTTTGACATAATTGGAAGTAAGCATAAAGCATTTTGTCTGCATGTTGAAGTGCGATAATTGTCTGGAGAAAATTCATATATGTGATTGTATCATTTGTGAGTTGAACTAATTGTTTCTTCATGGAATACCATTGCTATTTGAAAAAACAATTAACAGTTGACTACTGTTATTTTGATTTTGAAACTTGGTTGAATAGATGATGACACATGAAAGAAACTCTTATAAAAAGTTTTTGGGAAAATTTATCTTTGCTATTAAAAAAAGATACTTTAATAGTTGCTCTTCACTGGACATTATCCTCTGTGTATGTGGTTCTCAGAACTGTGACAACCATCTTGCAACACAGAAAGTGGATTACTTGAGGATAAAGCCAACAACACCCTAAGTGACATATGGTATACTGAGTTGATAGTATTGTGATACAAGGATTTCTATTCCACTGTTATATGCCAGGTACAGGAAAAAAATGGCAACATTTCTCACGTCCTAGGAGTTAAATTCTAATAAGGAAGATAGAGAATAAAGTTGTAAATTCAATGCATGTGGATAATTCCGAATGCTATGGAAACATTATCTGTTCTGGGATCCATTGAATTTTTTTCTGAAAGATTAAAAAGTATAAGCTAAACCTGAAGTATGAGAAAAAGTTGACTAAAATAAAAGATAGCAAAGCATTTCCAGGAAGTAAATCAATGTAATTAAAATATAAAACAGGAGGGACACATGCTAATAATATCATATCAATCAAAGGGTAAGGGAGGCCAGTACACCTATAGCACAAATAACAAGGGTGGCAGCCATAGGGCTGGAGAAGTGATTGGCTCCCCTGCAATCTTGGAGTGTTATGGGCCAAATTAGAGATTATAAATTTTATTCTAATGGATATACGACTTTATTGAGGCTTTAAAGTTAGTCCTTGACATATTCTGATTAGCATGTTAAAAAGATCATTCTGGCTGTAATAGAGAATAGATTAAACTGAAACTAACTTGGAAGCCAAGACCTCAGTAAAGAGGCACACAGCAATGTAAGAGAGATGGAGTGGCTTTCTTCAGGGCAGCAGCAGTGACATAGAAACATGGAAATGTAACCTAGTCAGAGGTTCAGTGAGTGTAAGGTTTGAGCAGGTACTGGAAGGATGCCTAACAGTGGGCTAGGAAAAAGGATAGGGGTAATTTTTGAAAGACATGCTTTTTGGGGGTTGGGTAGGGAGGGAGTGAGCACATGCAAAATGTTGTAGAACATGTTCCAGATCAAAATTTATGTACATTTTAATCTAATTTTGTAACATATTTGATACTTTTATATATAAAAGAATTACCTGTCTATAATTTCTATTCTTTCCAAAGGAAAATTTTTAACATTTTATTGCCAGAAATGTAATAGTATTAAATGAAATATTTTCATGGGAAACACAATTGGACAACTTATAACCTTTTATGTGGTTGTATTCAATTGGTTAAAATACATGATTGATTGGTGTAATTATATGTTATCCATGCTTTCTCACATAAGGTATTAAATAATATTCCTTGAATATTTTTTAAAAATTCAAAGTAAATTATACATCAAAGCCAGCTATATGTTTCTTTTGTGTGTGTTTTATTTTGTTCTTGAATAGCTTTATTCTAATCATTAGTTAAAGTATCTGTATTTAAATAATTTCTGACTTCTGACCCAGTAATTAGAAATTGCTTATTTTATTCATCTTAGATAAATAATAAAAGATAATAAATTCTCAGAAAATAAAGGCACTTTATGCAAAAACAGTCTTTCATTCATCAGAGTATTTTACTAATAGAAGGCAATTTTTCCTGAAAGTAACCATGTAATATATATTTCAATTCCTTTTAATAAAAAGAAATAAAACTTCTTTGGGTTCTCTCTGAAGCTATAAAAGTATTAAATGATCTATGTGTTATTTCACTTAAAAATTTAAATATTTGTTCCTCTGTATAGATTTAAAAAATAGACTCAAAAGCAAATTCTACATTATTTCTTGATCAAATTACTTCACTTTATTTTAAAAAATACTAATTAATTTAAGTATTATTTACTTAAGTCAAAAAAATAGTATAGCCCTGGCTGGTTGGCTCAGTGGTTGAGCATCAGCCTGGTGTGTGGATGTCCTGGGCTCAATTCCTGGTAAGGGCACACAGGAGAAGTGACCATCTGCGTCGGCTCTTTCACTTCTTCACTTCTCCCCATCTCTCTCTCTCTCTCTCTCTCTTTCTCTTTCTCTCTTTCTCTCTCTCCTTCTCCCTCAGCCATGACTTGATTGGTCTGAGCAAGTTGACCCTTGGCACTGAGGATGGCTCCATGGCCTCACCTCAGGTGCAAAAATAACTCAGTTGCTGAGCAACAGAGCAATGACCCCAGATGGGTTGAGCATCACTGGGTGGGGGCTTGTCAGGTGGATCCCTATCAGATGCATGCAGTAGTCTGCCTCTCTGCCTCCCCGCCTCTCACTTAAAAAAAAATATTACATTTTGTTGTTCCAAAACTTTCAAGAATTTTACATCTAATATTTTGGATATTATACAATATTTTTTAATGTAATCTTAAATGTCATAGTCATTAAACTTTTATATAAATTGAGGTTAAATAAAAACTGTGATCATTGAAATGACTACATTTCTCTCCAGAAATTGTTCTTTCATATAGGAAAATTGAAATCCTAATTTCATAGGGAAATGAAATGTAATTCCATTGAAATTATAATTTAGGGAGAAAAATATTTTATACCAGGATTCCAAAGCATAAACAATAAGATTGGATTTGTTTCTTCCATCTTTTTGCTGTGCTTAATGCTCAGGGAGTGAAGGGGCATGACTTAACTTCTGGTCCATCCTTACTATAATAAAGGTCTTTCCCTCCAGGGTTCTACCTTATTGAGTTTATTATCCCATTGATATCTGCCCTTTGGTGCTCCTGGCGTAAATTTCTACTCCTTCTCCTTGAGAGTCCATCACAATATCAGCTACTATAACAATGCCCCCATGTGCATTCTGGGCCAATGCAGTTGATGTATCCTGTTTTATCTTTCTGGGACTTAGAATTCTCTAACGTTTCATCCTGAAATTCCTTGCTATCTAGTCAGTTCCTTCCAAGCTTTCACAAAAAGATTTTTACTTTTGTCTCCCACATCTTTATTTCAGAGTTGGTTTAAATAACCAATGTCATCCTTATAACAGCGCTACCATTGCCAAAATTGAATCACTTTTTGCCATTTTTTCTTCACACTCCCACTTTTGTTCAAACCATCCTCATAGCTTTGTTGGATTATTGTGCTACATCCTGACTTGTCATTGTATTTTATTTTCCTTGGACAATGAAAAGAGAGTAACAAAATATTCCTGCAGAAACTTAAAACAGATTATGTTAACTACTCAGCTCACAACCTTTCGTGGCCTACCATTTCCTGGGTAACAGCTGACCCATAGACACAGTCTAGAGGTCTTTACCCTGACATTCCAGATATGTTCTGGTCTTCGGGCCTTAGTACTTACGTTCTGTGTGGCTGAACCACTCTTTTTCAGGGTATTCCTATGGCTTACTTCTTTATGGCTTTCAGATATTTACTCAGAGGTATTTTAGTGACTTTCCTGGGTCACTGCATTTAAATTCACAATCCTCTCTCCAACTCTGTAGTTCCTACGTCATTACCATTTATTATTCTTTCTCTAAATCATTAGGTCATGCTGTGTTTCTATTTGTTTATTTAATGTTTCCATATCTGAAAATCATCTGTCAAATGGAGAGAATTTTGTCTTTTTTAAACTGCTCCATTGTCAGTGTTTAGAGTAGCACCTTCCACAACATCACTTTCAATAATTATTTGCTGAATAACAATTCAATATAGACACCAAGAAAGAGTGGCAAGTAGTCTAATAGCAGAGAAAAACATACTTCTATTAATATGACTATATTAACTGTTTGTAATGTAACCTCTCAAAGCTCACCTACCTACACAGCCCTGGGCAGTTTTCTCAGTGGATAGAGCATTGGCCCAGCCTATGGATGTCCTAGTTTTAACTCATGGTCAGGGCACACAGGAGAAGTGACCATTTGCTTCTATTCACCTCCCTATCCCCCCATCTCTCCCACTTTCCTTCCTAAAGCCAGTGGATCCATTAGTTTGAGTGTTGGCCCCCACCACTGAGAATAGCTTGGTTGGTCTGATGGCATTAGCCTCAGGCATTAAAAAGAGCTTGATTGATTCAAGCATTGGCCCCAGATGAGGGTTTCTTGGTGGATTCTGGTTGAGGCATGTGCAGGAGTCTCTCTCACTATCCCCTCCTCTCACTTAAAAAAAAAAAAAAGCAAACAAAAATACCCCTTACCTACTTACTACATTCAATCATTTTTTTATTGAGTAATTGTTTTTATTTTCCCCAAAATGATTGAATAAAACAAAGAAAAAATAAAATAATTATAGAATCTGTTACCTTAAAATAGAGAAATATTTTCTTAGCACTCATCTTTCTTGCAAAATGAATATACATTCAATATTTATGAACAGAGAGAATCTTCCATTTCAAAAACAATTTTCACAATTTGAATTTTTAATCATTTCACTTAGCACCATCAACTTGAAGTCTAACAAAGTAATGATTAAAAGTGAAAAAATAAATATTTCTAAAGCTTATAAACTTCCCTGACTGGTTGGCTCAGTGGTAGTTAGAGATTTGGCCCAGCATATGGATGTCCTGGGTTTGATCCCCAGTGAGTGCACAAAGGAGAAGTCACTGTTTTTTATTATCCTTAGACACCCCTTGCCCTTTCACTTCTTTCTCTCTTCCTTTCCTGTAGCCATGGCTCGATTGGAGGGAGTTGGCGCAAGTTGCTGAGGATGGCTCCATGCCTCCACCTCAGGTACTAAGAAAAACTTTAGAAACATAACCACAGATGAGCGGAGTATCACCCCCTAGTAGGCTTGCTGGGTGGATCTGGGTTGGGGCACATGTGGGAGTCTGTCTCTGCCTTCCCTCCTTTTGCTGAATTAAAAATAAATAAACAAACAAATAAATAAATAAATAAATAAAGCTTATAAACTAAAATTAAAGAAAATATTGTCCTTGTTTTTCTTTAATAAAATCTCTACCCTCTCCAGTCTGCATTTGTTTTTCTGTTTATGAGCTTTCTTTTATTTCTTGATTCATTTTGTAAGTTCATTTTTGTCTTTTCTATGGGTTTTCTTTTGCATACAACTGACAGTGTTTTCTGAACATTTATTGTATATTTTATAACAGCTTATTCACTTCCCTCTTTTATGTTATTTTAACTTCAACAGTAAATGAAAGATTTTCAGTTCTAGGTGTCAGCATTAAAATAAAATATTAAGTATACTTTAGAGCAAAAATTGCTTGGATGCCATGTAAATTCTAAATTTCTTTGGAAGTGTTACTGTAATTTTCACCTATCATTTGAGTAGCTAATAATTTTAGATAATTTATATTTCAGAAAAACAGAAGCTAGAGAAGTGAGCTGCCTTTTTCTATTAGAAACCCATCTCCCCTTGAAGGAGAACTCCACTAAAGACCTGCTTCTTCTGCTGGATTGACAAAGTAAATATTCAAGTAAAGACCTTCTTAAAAGACAAGTCTTACTAAAAGAAGCAAGAATATACATAAATCTCTCTTAAAACACTGGTCCTATCCTGACCTGTGGTGGCGCAGTGGATAAAGTATTGACCTGGGAACACTGAGGTCGCCAGTTCAAAACCCTGCACTGGTCTGGTCAAGGCACATATGGGAGTTGATGCTTCCAGCTCCTCCCCCCTTTCTCTCTTTCTCTCTCTCTCTCTCACTCTCACTCTGTGTCTCTTCTCTAAAATGAATAAAATAAAAAGAAGTTTAAAAAAAACCCCAAAAAACACTGGTCCTAGATGTAAATGGCAATGTTTAAAAAATAAACAGAGAAAATAAAAGCCAGAGATACAAGAAGCAATGCCTTTAACAATCTAATAAAATTGGCTATTGCTAAGAACTAATGACAATATTGAGATAGAGCAGCAGCTGTGAAACTTTTAGAAACAATGAGCCTCAACATGACTGAATTGTTGTTCCAGGTGTGGGGTAAAAGAGCTATATTGTAAAAAGTAAATAGGTTCCCAAATTCTTTCTTTGATCTTGTGTGTCCAAGTTGAAAAGTCTACTAAATAGACAATAGTGCTTTTTATACCATTATTTCTGAACACTTCTTCCTTCCTCCCCCTTTCTGTTTCTTCCTCCCTTTTTTCCTCCCTCCCTTCTTTCCCCCTTCTTTTCTGCCTTTTGTTCCTTCTTTTTTAGAGAAAAGCAAACAAACTAAGCTATAGTAGTACTAGGGACCAAAGAGTGATCTAGGGGTTAGGGGCACAAAGAAATAATGAACAAGATTTAGACTGAGCAAACACACACACAAACAAATTGTTGATGTTAAAGCTGGGAGTAAATATGAAGATAATTCATCCAATCCTCATTTTACAGTTGATGATTTTTCATATCTTACAATTAAATGTCTAAAATCACTCTTTTAATTAAATGGTGAAAGTGTAGTACTCCAAACTAGGGCTTTTTACATTTAGTCCTATCATTTTTTCTCCTTAAAGCATGCTGACTTTCAGGGAGAACAAAGTTTTTAATTAAACAGCCAAATGAAAGTGTCAAGTGAAGAAATGGTTTTAAAGATTCTAAGTTGAGCCTGACCAGGCGGTGGCGCAGTGGATAGAGCATCAGACTGGAATGCGGAGGACCCAGGTTCAAGACCCTGAGCTCACCAGCTTGAGCGTGGGTCCATCTGGCTTGAGCAAAAGCTTGCCAGCTTGGACCCAAGGTCGCTGGCTCCAGCAAGGGGTTGCTCGGTCTGCTGAAGGCCCACGGTCAAGGTACATGTGAGAAAGCAATCAATGAACAACTGTGGTGTCGTAACGGCAAGGAAAAACTAATGATTGATGCTTCTCACCTCTCTTCATTCCTGTCTGTCTGTCCCTGTCTATCTCTCTCTGACCCTGCAAAAAAAAAAAAAAAATTCTAAGTTGAACTCTACCATTAAAATCTTAAACATATTTTGACATTCAAAGGTGAAGTTCAAATTCAAGTTGTTTACTGTTTAGACATCTATGGATTTTTCTGCTTAACATAATGGGCATTATTAATTTCAGCAATGGAAAATGGAAGACTGGCCCCTTTAATTAGGACCATGTAAACATCGAAGTATTCCCTATTTATGAAAACAGAGAGTTTTTGAGTGATACATTCAAGGAAAGTCTTTTCTAAATTTAATTTATCTCTTTGCTCTTTACTCAAGTCTCAAATTTTGCCAGTAGGTTTAGACAGGTGGACATTTACTACAAAAGAATAATTGAATCTAAGTGAGGCACTGAATAATGAATGTGATGTCAATGATATGGTGGTTGCCAGGACTTGAAAACATAAGACAAAGACTGAAACAAAATTAGTGACAGATTTAGTAAAGAAAGTTGAAAGAATACAGTAGATTATTGGACTTACTAAGATTTTACAAAACAGAAACAAGGATCTCTCAAGGATAAATTTTTTTTATTAAATAGTGTCTTCACTATTTAATAAAAGATGAAAGAAATATTTGTTATTTATAAGGAAATATACTCACATTTTTAAAAGCAGATCTATTCTTTAATTAAAGATTAT
Source organism: Rhynchonycteris naso (assembly GCA_037038555.1). Lineage (NCBI taxonomy): Eukaryota > Metazoa > Chordata > Mammalia > Chiroptera > Emballonuridae > Rhynchonycteris > Rhynchonycteris naso. The sequence goes on from CM072997.1 coordinate 67,986,717, forward strand.
TAAGGAGTAAAGAACCATTTTTAAAATAATAACAAATCTATGAGGGCCAATTAATAATCATTTCAAAAGTGTTTCAAATGAATTGATGTGATAAGCATCAATTCATCTTCAAAATCATTATTTTGGCTATTGAGTGAATCATGATTGTTTGAACTTTTCTTTTTTTATTAACCAATAGAATAATATTAAACTGGAAATGTATAATGTTTCAAGGAATTCATATTTAAAATTACACTATGAAATGTGCTGTCTATAATTTATTCAGAGTATGTAGGCTTGTATGTAATTTGACTTAGGAGGTTAAGGAGGGTACTCTTGGCCATGCGGACATTTCCTAAATGCTTTGTAAGATAGAAAATTTTAACATGTGGATAGGGTTGTTATATAAGCAATGATATTCACAATATAATTACTGATTGAATACTGACCCAATAATAAACCAGATTAGTGTATAAGTCATTGTTAAATACTTCTTTGAAGAAAAATTTTTAGTAAAGAGAACATGTAGTTCAAATGAAATATTTATTGGGTACCTGACACTCTACTTGTGTTGAGAATATAGAGTATATATATAATTAGTCTATATATTGAATAATATGATATAGGTATCATCATAGAAAAGAAGAGTAATCAGTTCTATGACAAAGAAAATCAGCATACCAGGGGATCTCATAGCAGTGGGATTTGATCTATTCTGAATAGTGAATGCTACCATATTATCAGAAGAAAGAGTAGTTCTCCAGGTAGGAAGTGAGGAACGAGTAATCTAATCAAGGATTACATATGTACTAATTTAATTACTGTACATTTTTTCCCTCATAGTATGTAAACCATTTAATACCAAAATTACTCTCCATATTTTCTCACAAAATAACCCATACATAAAACATTCTTCTGCTTGACCAAGCGGTGGCACAATGGATAGAGCATTGGACTGGGATGCAGAAGACCCAGGTTCAAGACTCCGAGGTCGCCAGATTGAGCGCGGGCCCATCTGGCTTGAGCAAAAGCTCACCAGCTTGGACCCAAGGTTGCTGGCTCCAGCAAGGGGTGGCTCGGTCTGCTGAAGGCCTGAGGTCAAGACACATGTGAGAAAGCAATCAATGTACTGCTATGGTGTCACAATGGCAACAAAAAACTAATGATTGATGCTTCTCATTTCTCTCTGTTCTTGTCTGTCTGTACCTATCTATCCCTATCTCTGACTCTCTCTGACTCTCTCTCTCTATCCCTGTAAAAAAAAATTCTTCTGACAGGTGAAATGTTAGTTTCTATTAACAGGACAATATGCATGCATGTATGTATGTATATGTATAAGTATGTATTCACAGATATGCAGAGACATTCACACTACACATATACTCACATACACCTATGTACACATATATAGATCTATATATATTTATATATTTTAGATATTCATATATATACATATTATATATTTTAAAAATATTTATCCCATTGTGTTGCTTTATTAAGAGACCGTTATTTTAAACTCTGTATTCTATGTATGGCATATAGTAGTTCTCCGCTAAGTTCCTGTTAATTATTTCTTAGTATAATGTGTTATGTACATATAAGCTAAATTCCTCAACAGCTGTGGTGTTGATAGTGGCCCGATGTGCTCTGCAATGAGGTTCTTGATTCTCCACCCGTGTGCCTTTGTCCACTGAGAATGGCTGATGCATCTGATTTTCTCACAGGTGATGCCAACCTATCTGTCACTGGCAATGTGACTCCTTCTCAGCAGCTGCCGTACAGAAAGGCCTACTGGCTTCCAGTGGAAATGGCATTAATAACCCTCTCCCCCATTTTTATTTCTCATGTTTTTGTTGTGCTGCCTTACACAGTTTAATTGATATTTTAATTTTTTTTTTTTACACTTAAGACTAGTTCAAGAAATGGGCCAGGAGCAGAATCTGTGTGACAGATGCCACCCTATATACAGAATCCCTCTTCCTTCAAAGAATGATGTCTTTAACATGAGCCTAAACTTTCTTATAAGTTTGCTCCCAGAAACATTTTGGTTCCTAAGTAAAATAGACACTGAAAATAGTCCTCTCCAGTTCTCCAGGCATGCTTACTCAGGTATGTTGGAACAGCAATACCTATACCTGAGATTTCTTGAAATTCTTACATTTGAGACATGCTACTCTTAATAATGGACATTTTTTGATGGAGATAGTATAATAAAAATGTTTCAATTCTATTACTTCATAAACTTTTGTAGGTAAAAATGTTGCCATTCACATTAGTCGATAGTCAAAATTAATTTATATTATGTTAACCTAATCCAGGTCAACATTTGAAATCACATATGTTCATGATCTATTATTTTAATCTGACTCCTTCCCTAAAATATCACCACTGGCGACTTTCCAAGCCTGGGTAGAAAGTTAATAACTCATAATGTCAAGTGCATAGGCTTTAGAATTCAGACAAAAGTTGGCAAAACCCTCATTCTGGCACTAGCTAGATGTTTGATGTTAATTACTTTTTCCAAACCTCTGTTATACAGTGAGGGTGATAAAGGGTATCCACCTCATTATGTTGCTGTAAATTTTAAACAATATGTAATCTCATTTAAAATTTAAATGTGATGCAAAGATAAGAAACTTCTAAGAATAATATTTGTTGCTATTGCATATTGTCATTTATTTAAGATTTTTTTCCTTCTAAATTAATTTTACAAAGGGGCATCAAGATAAACTTGTTTTTTAAAATAAAATGCCAAAATCATGGTATAGAGAAAAAGAAAAAACCTGTAAACTTAGATTTCTCCAGCTTAAGTCTTTAGAAGTCTTGATGGCAGCACTTCTACCAGCAGACACACTGATCGTATCTCCCTATAATAAACATTCATAAAAGGAAAGAAGAGATATAAATGATAATAAGAAAGTTTTATTTTTATTGAATGATAAAAAATAGCCATCGGGGGGCGGGTGTCTTATAAACGTTTTAAGGAACAATGTATCTAAATTTAAATTCTAAAGTATATTCAGTCATTAAATTCAGAACCTGTCAAAGATAAAGATTTTTATTTCACTAGCCTGTTCAATTACTTAAATTCATTTAGACATTGCATTTTTTGTTTATTTAGTTCTACGTAAATAATCAGAAAGTCATTAAGCTCAAAATGTGATGTTTCAACAGGAAAAATAAAACAAAACTAGCTACTAAAAGACTTATCTGGCACTGGACTTCATAGATCAGGAGGTCAGGAAAAAGGGGCAAAAGTAAAGGTGTCCAAGTGACAAATAAAGGACAGTCTCCTAAGATCATCGAATGTTTATTGGGTTCCGGCTCTGTATAAAGCGCTGAGCTATAAGACGTATGGGAATTCTGAAATAAGCAAGCCTTGGTCTGTAAGGTCAAGGAACATATAGAGGTAAGAGATTTGATTTCCACAAGCAGATCCAAAGAGGTTAGATTAAGGAATTCCAGTTAGGCATGTTGAGAAAACATTTGGAGCATTCAGCAAGTAAGGACTAAATCATTAATGTACCCTCACGATTATAGGTGACATGTTGGAGTATACGTTGAGGTCAAACTGTGGAAGATTAAATTGACTTTTTTTTTTTTTCTTAAGTATAAACCATCTGGAAGAGCTCCAGGGAGATAGGGAAGCACTCCTTCCTGGAAAAATTAGGAAAGCTAAATGAAATACAGAAATCTGTTTGAAGGAGATAGAGAATTGCAGAAGCGATGAGAAATAGAAAGGCTAAAATGACAAAGAGGAAATAAACCTAGAGATGTGAGCTGGTTGTTGGCAGTTTATTTTAGGGTTACATGCCAATTCTGGGCATGGGCAGAACACAGTATCTAGAATAGATCAAAGCTCGATGGGTATCCCTGGGGAAGGCCACTGTGGGGTGGAGGGCAGGAGGTGGACAGCAGACTCTTAGGAGGCTTCCAACACAGGGACAGTTTTCCCTTCTGGATAGTTCCCAAATGTGTGAGGTAAGAGACTACAAATCTGAGAAGAAAGCTCCTGAAAAGTAGAGTGTAAATGTTGGAATTCTGACAAGACGATGATTAAACTTAGGACACAATAGAGGGAGAATTCTGCAGATTATACCATGTTCTTAATTTAAAATGCTGGAGGGCCATGTGACAGCAGAGACAACATTTATCCGGCTTCCACCCAGCTCCAACCCTGAACTGTCCCCACTTATGTTAAGGAGATCAGCGCCCTCTATCTGCTGAACAGAAGGAAGGTTAAATTCCCTGTAATAGAAGATAAAACCCTCTACAGCAAGGCAATAAAAGAACGTTTTACAACAGTATTCAGCACCAAAATGTTTTACCAACAATAGCTAAATATTAATAACAATAACTTTTACATGAGAAAGGTAGAGGTGTGTGTGTGTGTGTGTGTGTGTGTGTGTGTGTATAAAAGAACCATGGTTGATAAGTTGATTATTTCATCTACTGAATTGACAGTTGGGTTATACATAATGAGTAATTATGGACTTTAATAATTTTGTTACTTTCTTAATATTATATATGACTTTGAATAGTTGGCTATGTAAGTGTACACTTAGTCATTTCACAAAATACATATTATTTGGTTGACTTTGTACTGACCCATTACAAAAGAGGTGTTATTTTCTCAGTACCGTTTTGGAACTATACCAGATATTCACAAGTGAGTCTCAAGCACATTACTTTAAATTACTAGTATCTGATTTGAAAATTTGTTTACAAAATATGCTTTGCTGGCCCAGTATAAAGTCTTTTCTTTTTCCCTTAGGCGAGAGGAGGGGAGATAGTGGGACAGATTCCTGAATATGCTCCAACTGGGATCCACCCAACCATTCCATCTGTGGCTAATGCTCCAATCAACCGGGCTATCCTCAGTGTCCAGGGTCACGCTCGAACCAATAGAGCCACTGGCTGCTAGAGGGGAAGAGGGAGAAAAGGGGGAGAGGGAGGGAAAGAGAAGCAGATGTTGCTTCTCATGTGTCTGCTGACCAAAGATCAAACTGGGACGTTCATATGCTAGGCTGATGCTCTATTCACTGAGCCAAGTAACTAGGGCTGTATATTTTTCAGATATATTTATTTAGGTAATTAAAAAATTCCACCTGATTCCTATTTTGTTCAACCCTAACTTTGACCTCCCCCTAAACTCTCTTCTTGAAAAATTTCTAAATTTCACAACAGTTGATTACTTAATTGCCTCCTTATTTCCTGCCTCCACTAAAATTCTGCTCTCTGGATCATGTCTGCACCTGTACCATTGACATCCTACTTCTCAGTTCACAGTTAGTTTCCATCTCCTAAGTCTAGTCCAGCCTTTCAAGATTTCACAGCACTGAAGTGATTACTAATGTACTGCCAATCACCATGGGCTTGGCAAGCTATTACCGCTAAGACAAATTTGCTGTAGAGTTATTTTTGCAGCCAACAAGCTAAAATGTATTTCATTTAAAAAGGTTTGTTACCAAGAAGAAAGATAAAGATAAAAAAATGTGCAACTATATGTGGCCTACAAAACAAAAAATATTTGTTAACACCTTCTCTAGAGCTTTTAGAATGATTTATACACACAGTGTGTAATTCAACTGAAAAAGTTATTCTTGTTAAAAAAATTCTTATATGATTGAAAACCTAGAGAGAAAACAAACAATTGGAACAGATATAAAAGTGAATTATACATTGGTGTTAGCTGAGAAAAATTTTGAAATCACTATAATTAATATGCTCAAAAATTAGAGAATAAGTTGCAAACATAGACAGTAAGCTAAAGATATTCACAAGAAAATAGAATCTAATGAAAAGTCCAGAGATGACAATCTCTACAAGAAAATGTTTGATATCTGATTTAGGAAGAATTAGTGAAGTGTAATATATAACATTAGAAAATATGCATATTGAAAGAGTAAAAGGGAGTCAAATGTATGGTGGCAGAATATCTCACTTTAGGGGGTGGGCAGAGAATGCGATTGCAAATCATGTATCAGAGAAATGTACACTTGAACCTATATAATCTTATTAACCAAAATCATCACAATAAATTTAATAAAAAGAAAAAGGGAATGTCAGTCTGGATTATATAAAACATAAAATAATTGGGGATAAATTTAACAATATATTCTTAATACTGTATGCTTAAAAATTGTAAAATATTGTGACAAATTAATCTACATCTTCATAATAAAGAAAATTTTATTTATATTCATAAATATTTATTTATCCTCATAAATAAAGAAAATGCATGGAAAGGTCAGAAGACAAATATAGTTTAGATATAAATTTGATTCAAAGTGATCTAAAAATTTAATGTAATCTCAATCAAAATTCTTTCAAGATTTTTGTAAAAAGTTATAAACTAATTCTAAAATTTATATAAAAATAGGAAAAATCTAGATAACCATGGCAAATTTAAAGAAAGAATTAAATAAAATTTGAAAAATGACTTACCGAATTTTAAGAAACATTATAATTATGCAGCAATTAAGATAGTGTTATATTAGCATGAAGATAAACAAATAGATTAATAAGCACAATATATTCCATAATCGACCTACACATACATTACCAAAGATTTTTGAAAATTTCCCAGTTAATTAGTTGAGGAATTCCAGCATATGGTGTTGGGTCAATTAGATATTTATATGCAAAAAAATGAACCTCAGTGCTTATTTTATACTATATATACCAAGATTATAAAAAAATAAATAATAAACATAAGAGCTAAAAAAATAAAACATAAAAATCTTTAGGGGGAAAATAGTTCCCTTTTAAGGTTTAGTTATCATTGGGAAAGGCATATTTACAAGAAAAATTTACTTTATTTGTGGAACAGAGGGTCAGGAAGATACCACCCCCCACCAAATTGCCATACTAAGAAGGGATAGTGAGCATTTTAGTGCTTTTTTTCCTGATAAATAAGTTACCTTTTTTTCTTTTTCCTTTAAGCCCACTTTATGAATGTTTCACATATATGGAATTACATACATTTCTGTTCTTTTTTTCCACAGTCATCTATTTTATTTTTCACTTCTCTGTTGCTATATAACAAGTCTTCCAGAAATTTAGTGGTTAATATAAAGGACAAGTATCTATTTACTCAAAATTTAGTAATTTGGTGGGAAAAAAAATGGTCAGGTAGTATAAAGTCTCATAGGTAATAATGTAATAAAAGTATTAATAATTTCCCAATACTGTTTTTCTCAACTTCTTTTGACATTAGCTGAGACCCCTCATGTGAATGTATTCAGCAGGCAGCTCAGCGGGGATGGAAATTTGCAAGGTGTCCATTAGCTCTTCCAGGGTTTTCTACACGCGTTCTCTTATTGTTTGATACTTACAGTCCAAGTTCTTTATCAGGCAGCAGGATGCTAATAAAGGCTCCCAATGTGGATACACTTTATTAGATAACCATTGTAAAGCCTCTGGTAGCACCATGTTTGCTGATGTCTCATTGACAAAAGGAAGTTGCACAGCCAAGGGGAGGTGCAGTGTGGGAGAGAGGATATGGGCTGTGTAGCGTGGAGATGCATTTCATTGGGAATCTCCAATATAACAGAAATATTTTTCTGAAAATTTTCCCGAAGTTGATTCTATTAATCCTGTTTGTTCTCTTTTGGATTCTAGTTCTGTCTGGAATAATTGTTTCCTTTTTAGAAATATTTTCCAAGTCTTCTTTGAGTGTAGTTTTATTTACAAGTCAATCAACTCCAAGTTATATAGCTAAAGATGATATCTACCAACTCTTAAATTTACAATTATTTTTTCTTTGTATGATGGATTTATTGTTACTTTTACCCCAATATCTCTTCCATCCTTTTTCTGGAATTTATGTTTGAAATGAAAGTTGACACATGAGCTCTGTCTCATAAGGTTCTGTGGTGATGAGATAAATGACTAGTTGGTTCCATCTTTAAATCCTTTCTTTTAGAACTTCCCACATCATCCATTAACAGTATACCTACAAGTCATACCTCTCAGTTATCACATTGAATTAAGGGGCTTGTTTATATGATTTGCTTTGGTCTTGGTGTATTAGCAACCATGATTCAAGCAGAGGTATATAGGCCTATTCATATTGAGAGTTATCCTTTTAAAACATTCCTTCATAGAACCCAGCATGCTAAAAGGTAGTCCAGGCAATTCTGCTGCAGAGAGGTCACATGGAGAAGCCCTGGTGGATGAGACTTCATGTACTGAGAGAAAGGACATGTCAAGGGGAACAGAAGTTCTCCAGCCAGACTCGCCTATGAATGCTGCACGGTGATTGATCCAAGACAAATCTGACCAGTCAACCACAGAATCACAAAAAATAACAAATCTCTGTTTTCAGCCACTAACCGGTGTGTTTTGTTATGCAACAAAAATAACTGAAACGTGCACAAAAGCTAGCCCAGTTCCTAGATAAATTGGACTACTCACATTTTCCATAAATTCTTTTTCATTTGCCCACCCTATGATTTCCTAATGTTTTCACTTTCTTCTAGAATAAGTATGCCTCTCTGCCTACTGTAACCCTACATGTCCTTAAAGTATTAAGATATTAAGTATTAAACAAAGTGATAAAGGTAGCCTGTATTTTTAACATGTTTTAGCTCATACCTCTATACTTCTCACTGAACATAAAATCCCCCAGGATTTATGGTTGCCTCTATTGCCACTAACCAGCTGAGATTACAATACTGTATCATTCTTTGAAACCCAAAGGTCATAAACTATTGACCTACCAAGAAAACTGCTATTGTAGATGAATAAAGCTGTTTCAGGAGTTCATTTTCTTCTTCAGGTATCTGACTCTTGCAATAAGTGGAAAGTGGACCCAATGATAGTAATTACAGCAATTGGTTTTTGAATGCTTACTGCACTGTGGTAAGACCTTTACATATATAATTCAGGTGTCTCAGACATCAGTATTCTGTGCTTATAAAAAGTCATTATCTCGAAGCTACCTTTCTATTCTTCTCCTGGTATGGCTCCACTTATTTATGTCTTTGCTCAAAAATTCACTTGCTGAGATTTCAAATTGTGATTTCCCATTATAAAAATTTTAATCTACACTAAGAGTATAATCTTCTCATGTTCCCAAGAGTTTGGATTCATTGTTTTGGAATATAAGAACAAGACTTGGAAAAGTGACCTCTTACCCAATTACTTTCTATACTTGTTATCTGGGTCCTGAGAAATGGTCAGGTAGTATAAAGTCTCATAGATAATAATGTAATAAAAGTATTAATTAATGATTGTCCAAGTACTTTACTTTTAATCCGGTTTCATTTGATACATCAGCATCAAATACTTACAGAGAGGTTACACTATTCAAGATTAAACAAGTTTCTAAGAAATTACATCAATTTTTTTCTATTACTCTTCTAATCATAGAAGAACAAATTTAGTTCAAAGTGCTTTGCTGGTGGCATGTCCGACTCTGTTTGTTTACTCAGGTCTAATTGCCACCATGCACTCTCAACCCATTCCTAATTCCATCTCCTCAATTTTGCAACCAGAGCTTTTCTTCCCTTATAAGATAATGAAAACAGATATGGAGGAAAGGAGCATATGAAGGAGCTGTCTGAATTAATTTGTCTATCTAGCTCAATTAGCCAAAAATGGTCCTATATACCTGCATTATTTTGTTATATTAAACGAATAAAATATATACAATAGTTAGCCTTGATTCTGTTTTATAGCCAAGGAAACTAACGCTCAGCAATGTTAAGCAATCTTCCCAAGCTCACAAAGGTATTAAGTGATTATGAAAAGTGTGATTAGGAGTGGAGACTAAGTGAATAACCAGTCTATTATGATATCTTTTCAAGAAGGCTTAAAAAAAATGAAAATATAAAGAAAACAGTGTTTACATAAACAGAGAATTTCTAATATTTATTTAGAACCTTCAGACCCTGGCCAGGTAGCTCAGTTGGTTAGAGCATCATCCAGATATTCCAAGACTGGGGGTTTGATCCCTGGTCAGGGGACATAGAATGAATGCATAAATAAGTAGAACAACTTGATGTTTCTTTCTCTCTCTTTAAAATCAATAAAAAATTTAAAATTTCAAAAGAAGAAACCTTCACATTTCTTGCTATCAATTTAAGCAGAGGGACTTTAAATAACTAGAGATATGTGTTGAAACTTTCAATATATATAGAGAGAACATGCAAAATGAACAAATAACCACTTAAATCAATCAGCAGAAATATATCCATAAAAAGGTAATTTCACATTTGTTATCAAATTGATTTTATAACCTCAGGCTTCTAGCAGGAAATGAGAAGAATGCCCACTTTTATTTTCCTCAGTCACTTAAAAGTCCATGACCCGCAGTAACTCCTGTATGTACTGAATATTCTCAGTAAATGCCACCCTAGCTGTTGTTTACTTTTCATATTAAAATGTTTCTAATCCAGGTGAGGTTTGTGCTCTTTCTAAGGAGACTCAAAAACTGCTTAAATTTTATTATATACATATTAAGGAACATCTTAATTTTTCCAAGTGAAAATTAGTGAGGAAAGAAATAAATTAGGATGAAATAGAAGGTATTTACTGAACCTATATAGTTATGAAGAAATATGAAATTAGCTTTTATTTATATTTTAAAATGCTTAATATATTAATAAATGTCATATAAAATTGAATCCTAGAGCTTATAGTCTAAGGTAGCAGATAAAATTTTATTCTATTACCTTAAAGAAACATGTATGGAGAGATAGTAGAAGATGATAACAATCTAGTCTGAGGTCAGGTTGTGAATTTTGGATTATACCAATTAACTATTTTATTGTTTATTTTATTAAAAGCATTCTTTTTTCTCCCCATATATTTTCTTTATTATACTAAGCTAGTATCTTAGTTTGTTCATTTATCTGGGTTTTAAAATATTAGGTAAAATATGCATATTCAGGGATAAGGCTATATCATTACTTCTTATTTTTAGCTAGGAGGGGTGCATGGGGCTTAATGCTTGTGTTCCTTCTAAAATTCATGTGTTGAAATCCTAACCTCCAATAGGATGATATTAGGCAGTGTTTGGGAGGTGGTTTGGTCATGAGAGTTGAGCACTACTGAATGGGATTATTGCCCTTATAAAAGAGACCCCAGGGAACTTTCTTGCTCTATTTCTGCCCTGTGAGGATAAAAAAAGAAGTTGGCAATTTGAAACTGGAAGAGTACCTTCATCTGAACTTAACCATACTGGCACACTGATATTGGACTTTCAGCCTCCAGAACTATGTAAAATAAATTTTTGTTGTTTAAAAGCCACCCAGCCCATGGTACTTTGTTATAGAAGCCCTGACTAATTAAGAGAAGGCATATGTTTTATAGACATTGATGAAAAAGATATATTTCTGATAATCTCCAGCAGATGAAAACGATTTCCTTATATTTATTCCTATAGCATAGAATTTATTGATTGTATGAAGTATCCATACAGGATCCTAGATAAAGAACTCCTTGTAAGGAATTGCTTCCTTCAATAAAATAAACACATAAAGTATCAATGTTTAACCACTAGAGGGATTTTCACTAGGCAGAAAAAAGTAGATGGACTGAGTTACTCCATCTGTTGCTGTTGAATTATACTTTCTTTGCCCTCACTTAGTCCTCAGTAGTACACTGTCTTTTTTTCTTCTCTTTGTTTTTCTTTTATAATTTTTATTCAAGTGTAGACATAGAGCTTTTCTTTTTGTTGGCCTTAGCATGGTTAAAAAAAAGAGGCATTTTCAAAGTTTTGACAGAATATTAAGATACAATAAAAAAGACATGAAAATAGAAAGTATATATAACTTGACTAGGTTTCTGATTCTATCCTAACCAGTTTATTTTCATGTCTACAAATGCATTAGTGAGTCTAGCTGAGCTCAGACATCAGAACTAGCTCAGATAAATATTCTGATCCAGACAATTCTAAGCTAGATAATAAGTTTTAAAGTGGTTTGTTATGTAATAAAAACTAACTAATGTATTATGGTAGAAAATAATCTGTTTTAATTGGGGAAGATAAGTCCAAAGTAATATTTTTGAGGTTCTATAAACACATAGATTAGTAGGGAGTGAGTGAGAGATGCAAAGAAGGTAGGGTAGAGAAAGAGAGGTGGGCAGAGAAAGAGAGAAAGGAAGAGAGAGAGACAGAATTTTTAGTTAACTCTGGAAATATCACATACATTATCTTGCCAATAAATGTTCATTCATGTATGGTAAGTCAACATTAGAATAAAACCCGATCCTGATCCCTTTTGATCTCCAAACATATATTAATCACTAGCGAGTGAGTTCTACTGTCTAATAATTGCTTTCCCTAAAGCATTGAGCAAAGATGTTAAGTGCCTGCTATCAAAAAACAGATCATTAACAATCAAATACTGCAAAGCATCTATCATAGTTGATGTGAAATCAATTCTGTTGAAAATAAAGGTTCAGTAGTTGTCTGGGTATTTCATATTTTTTTCATTAATATTGTGATAAAAGTATGCTAGTAAATTTTTAAAGCAGTCAAACACAAAATACCATGCTTGTCATCTGATCAAATATTAAGAAATCATATAATTATTGATTTTTAGTCTATCAACTCAAAGTGTGAGAACTACTGCAGTTATATTTTCAAGAGGTTTAGGAAAATTTCAAGGGCAAAAGCAAGGCAAATCTTAAGCAATGATGTAGGTCATTTACCTAAAAAATGATTTCAGAAAACTATTCAAAAAGTAACAGCTTTAATTATCTCTTTGCTTAGTTCACTCCTTACCAAGAACATTTGACTCTCTCAAATTGTTATTATGATGAGCATGTTAAGCAAAGTAATTTTTTGTTTGATATTTTGAGAATTAAGAAGAATATAAGATGTCAAAGGTCAGTAACTGCAAGTTTCAAATTAAATGTTTAATGACCCTATTACCATATAGAATTTCTTAGAATTAAACATGATAAATGATCAAAGCCAGTATTAAAAATCACTTCATAATGGCACAAGAAAGTGTTTGAGTACAGAAAATTTTTTTCCTTCACATTGCATATAACAATAGTTAGATTTATATCTAAGAATATAATTTAGCAACTGGTTTTCTGATACATCATCCCATTTTTGTTAGATACTTATTTTAGAGTTAGCTCTGTGCAAGATGCTTACATAAAAAAGGTTAACAGACTATTTATTGTGCCCTGCCCTCCTAAGAATTAGATATTTTAAAACATACCAATAAGAAAAGACCCAAATGTTAAATGACAGAGTGAAACACAATTGAATGTTATATTTTGTCAAATGAAGAAAAAACAAGTTATTTTACATATACAACATATACATTGTACAAATATATACAAATAAACAAACATATAAACATAGTCATAGAAGTCAATAACCACCAGTGTTTTTAATCTTTCCACCTGCCATGTATGACATTGTAAACATAGATTCTCTGAGTTATATCTATAGAATAGGAGGCAAATCTGGAAAAAACTTAGAAACTAAAACAAAGAATTTATGCATTTATATGAAAAAAATCTGCTAATATAAAGACGATACTGATGGATGGAAACAGGAGACAGAGGAACAGGTGAGGGAGAATGCCATTAGAATAAAACATCATGAGCAGCATCTTTCTGAGCTCTTCATTGACTACGCTGCTTGGTCTGCATGTTTTACATGGAATCTCAATGTTTAAATAGAAGGACCAATATATTACCATATGAAAGCTTGGTCTTATTTTTGAACACCTAGACCAAGATGAAATGTAATAAATTGGCATTAAAAAGAGAAAAACTTAGATCAATTCTTTTGAAAAGACTAGCTCTCCTAAATACTTCATCTCTGGCAGGTAGGTTTTTTGGGTGTCAGGGTAGAAAGAATGGTTTTGAGTGTAAGCCTCAGAAAGCAATGATCCTAATATTTCCACTATCAATTATTTAACAATGGCTTTTTGATCAAAGTGTTTATTTTATAGCACTGTATGTAACTTCTCTCTATCTATCCCAATATATTCTAATTTCTTGTCTGGCATTGAAAGCCAAAAATAAATGAATCATCATTTCACAAATTAAAAAGTAGCTTCATGAAAGGAAATCATAGGTATTTTGTATATCACATGTGATCTTTTATATTTTTTAATAGGATCAGATATAGAGTAAATTACTTGTGCAATACAGTAAATTAATGATATAAAACCTATATTTATTTCTACCTCATCATGTGTACCAAGCTTTTCTTTTCTTTCTTTCCTTCTTTTTTTAAGCATGCATGAGATAGAGGGAGAAAGAAAGAGAGACACACACACACAGAGACAGACAAACAGGAAGGGAGAAAGATGAGAAGTATCAACTCATAGTTGTGGCACTTTAGTTGTTCATTGATGGCTTCTTATATGTACCTTGACCAGGGGGCTCCAGCTGAACCCATGACCCCTTGCTGAAGCCAGCAACCTTGGGCTCTAGCCAGTGACCTTGGGCTTCAAGTCAGTGACCATAGGGTCATGTCTATGATTCCATTTTCAAGCCAGAGACCCGGCAATCAAGCTGGTGAGCCCGTGCTTAAGATGGCAACCTCAGACTTTCGAACCTGGGTCCTCAGTGTCCTAGGTCGACATTCTATTTACTGTTCCACCACTTGGTCAGGCTGTACCATGCTTTTAAGGCAAGGAAAATGCATTAAATAAATTGAAATATTAGAAACTAGTAGATTTTAATTGGATTAGACAAGTTTATAATTGCTATCTATTCCTTGCTCAAAAACCTCTAAATATTAGTAATTTAGATATAGAGTACTAAGTATCAGTCCCCTTGGGATTCAATTTTCTTATTTATATAGAAAAAGAACAAGAGCATTTACTTTCCAAAGCTGTTTTGAGGATAAGGTTTACCACAATGTACTGTAATATATATATTTTTCCCTACTAGACAGTAATGTCTTTGAGGGTGGGGTTTATATCTTTGTTATCTTTTTTTTATAGAGTGCTTTTATAGTCTTAGCTCATAGTAGTCATTTTCATTTTCATTTCTGAGCAGTAAAATAACAACTTCAAAATTCTCATCTCAAAAAGAAAAGAAATTGATAAAATCTTTTCATAGTAATAAGTTGCAATGGCAACATTTCAAAAAATAAATTCTAACCTGATAGTTCAGTTTTATGTTTAATGTCACCATTTGCTTACTAGAGGTAAGTTGACAGTTAGAGAAAGACTACATAATTTACTTACTGATGACTCAGGTGGTCTACTGATGGTTCTTATTGTCTACTAAGAAACTTCAAGCACCCTTGAAGAAATTTTTAGTGATGACCATCTGAATCAATATTATATTTTTAAGTATTTGGACCAAACAGGTAAATATAGATCATAATATAACATACGAAGTACCACCATGATTTACTCAGATATTAACATTTTTCTAAATTAATTTTAGTATTTCTTTTTTATTTTATTTTTAAATTACAGTGTACATTCAATATTATTTTGTATTAGTTTCAGGTGTAGAACATAATAGTTAGACAATCATGTACTTTACCAATATTGTAACCAAGTGTTCCCCCCAATATTTCCAGTATCGACCTGGAACCATATGTAGTTATTACAGCACAGTTGACTATATTCCCAAAGCTGTACTTTGCATCCCCATGACTATTTTGTAACTATCAATTTGTATTTCTTAATCCCTTCATCTTTTTTACCCAGTCCACCAAACCTCCTTTACTCTGACAAACATTAGTCTGTTCTCTGTATCTATGAGTCTGTTTCTCTTTTGTTCATTTCTTTGTATTGTTCCTTAGATTACACTATAAATAGAATCATATGGCATTTTGCCTTAATGTTTATGTTAACAATTGATACATTTAAAAAATGTTATGTGAAAGGTGAAAACTGTAGGTATGAATGCAAAGTATGATGGATTTAAACTTTAAAAACAATAAAATATCATATTTACTTGATTTAATTGTTCATTTATTCATTTATTGAAAATTATTTTTTAAAGCCTACTATATTCAAATTACTTTAATAAAATCTGTGCACACTAAAAAAAATCTGTGCACACTAAAAAATATATAATTCATGATGTCTGTTATCAAGAACTTATAATGAGTTAAGGGAGGTGACATACTATTAATGGTAAGGCAATTTAGAAAAGAAAATGTGTGCAAAGAAACAAATAAGTGTCATACAAATATTAGAATCTAATGGATTGTTTCTGGCTAATGTGAGACACAGAAGGCTTCGTGAAATTATCACACTAGCTGGTAGAAGAGGTGAGATTTTTATTGAGATTTAAAAGAGGTATGAGACTTGTACATATGAGGATGAAGAGGAATGAACAGTATGAAATACAGCTAGATCTAACAGAATGCACCAGGTATTTCCCATGAACATAATAGTGCAATTTACTTGATGCCTAGAGGTTTGAAGTGGAATTATGAGAATTTAGAAAAACTAAAGAGCTTTGTGTATATACTGGGGGTTTGAATTCAGGACAAAATGTTAGAACTCATGGTCGACAATAGAGTTTCCTTTTAGTGGCCCTGTGTATCTATTTTAAGTCTCTTTCCTTCTGTCTGACAAGGCAACTTGAGCAATTATACAGCAAATGTGCTGGCAGATGTTCAATAATCATAATATCATTTGACCCCTTCTACTTTTTCCTCATTTTTTTATTCCATCCTTGGCTTAGTCCTTCTGGTTCTACTAATAACTTGCTTTTACCAGATTCTTATCTTCGGTTAAATTCTCTTAGTTTCCCAATCTTTTCTCTTCAGTGATATGATCAATAGGGAATACTCCTAGAAATCCTCTTCCCTTAGACTGTTCTCTCTAGCACTCCCGGTTTGGTGCCATCAAATCCTGTGTATAGCCCCACTTCAATAATTGTATGTCAAAGTATCATTTGATTTACATCATTTTGTCTTAGAGTGGCTTCCCAGGTACACAATCTACTTTGCATTCTTGAGATTTGTTTAGCACTTGGGTTTCACTTGGATAATGAAATAATAAGCACTGGAGCTAACTGCATATCGATGGCTTAAAATTCTCAAATGTGTATTAATTATAGTCCCCATGTTCACATATTTTTTATATGAGCATCATATGAATCTGTGATAACCATGTAATCTGAAGATCCTTGTAGTTTTAGATTGGACCATAGCTGAAATCCCATCTGTGTTATTGGTGTGTACTTTGCCATATGTAAAAGCTGAAAGGTAGCTTCTACCTCAGAATAACAGTCCAGGTTTGTGGCTATTACTCCATGACTAGTCACATTAGGAGCTAGAAAACAACAACAACAAAATCAAGTAAATTGGCAACTAACTTTCAAAATGAATTGTACTCTACTGTTCCATGTAGAGAAGACAGATGTTAAATTTCAAGTATTGAAGTTGAAGGAATGTTACATATAACCATAATGTGTGACAACTCAGCCAGAATCAAAAACTCATTCCTGAGATAGTTTCCTCCCATTCAAAGCCTGAGGGAATGTGAAATCTTAAATCCTTCATCTTGTAAATAGCAGCTGTAGCTGAAGCAAAAGGATGATGACTGTGTTCATTAGGGGATCACAGCAGGGAGCTTTATACCATGTAGTTTCCGTTACCAGCTTTACTTTATATTACACTATTACTTTTAATTCTCATTTTAATTCTCATTCTCTCTTCTTTTAAAACGAATTGGTACTTTGAAAAGAATTAGTGTTTCTAAAAAAAAAAGTCCAGCAGAAATGCCAGATTAAAATTCGCAAAAGCTAATTTAAACATTGTAATTTTCTTTGCTATGGATGTGAAAAGATAATTTTTGTGCTAAGTAATTTTAATAGATGAACATAAAGGTAATAAATTTAGAAGTCATAAAAGCATTTTAAAAGATTGTGAACTAAAGAAAGAATAAGTTACACTAATTACGTGCAGTTTTTGGAAACAAAAAATAAATAAATAAATGGGGCTACATCAAACTAAAGTTTTTAAAAAAGGTTTTAAATATTTGTTTATTAATTTTAGAGAGAGAAGAAAGAGGAGAGAAAGAGAAAGAGAGAAATTTTGATTTTTTGTTCTACTTACTTGAGAACTCATTGGTTGTTTCTTGTATGGACCTTGACCAGGGAATCTAACCTGCAAGTTTGGCATATCAGGATGATGCTCCAACCAACCATGCTACCCTGCCAGGGCCTAAAGAGTTTATGCAGAATAAAGTAAACCATCAAGAAAATGAAAAATAATCTACTAAATGGGAGAAGTTGTTTACTAATGCTACATCTGATAAGGTTTTAATATTTAAAACATGTAAAGAACTCATAGACCTTACCACACACATACACACACACAAAATCTGATTAAAAAGTGAGCAGAAGACCTGAATAAACATTTCTCCAAGAAGACATACAGATGGCCTATAGACATATGAAAAGATGCTCAACATCACTAATCATCAGGAAAATGCAAATTAAAACCACAATGAGATATCATCTCACACCTGTCAGAATGACTATCATCAGTAAATCAACAAACAGCAAGTGTTGGTGAGGATATGTCAAAATAGAAACCCTTCAGTACTGTTCAGATTTTAAGCTGGTTAGCCACATTAGAAAACAGTATAAATGCTCCTTAGAAAATTAAAAAATAGAACTACTACATGATTCAGCAATTCTACTTTTGGGCATTTACATGAAGAAATCCAAAAGACTAATTTGAAGAGACATACGCACCCCTCTGATCATTGTAGCATTATTTACAATAGCCAAGATATGGAAACAACCTAAATTTCTATCAATAGATGAATGGGTACAGAAGATATGATGCATATACACAAATGGATAATGATGTAGCCATTAAAGAAAAGAAAGTAATCTTGCTATTTGCAACAACATGGATGGACCCAGAGGGTAGTATGCTAAGTAAAATAAGTCAGAGAAAGACAAATACCATATGATTTCACTTACATGTGGAATCTAAAAAATCAAAACAGACAAAACAGTAACAAACTCATTGATATAGAGAACATTTTGATATTGATAGATGGGAGAGGAGCATGGGGATGGATGAAAAAGGGGAAAGGATTATGTTGTACTAATTGTGAGTTTAAAAAAAAATAGTCACAGGGCCCTGATTAATTGGCTAAGCAGTAGAGCATCAGCCTGGCATGTGGAAGTTCCAAGTTTGATTCCCAGTGAGGGCACACAGAAGAAGTGAGCATCTGATTCTCCACCCCTGCCCCTTCTCTCCCACAGCCATGGCTCATTCAAGCAGTTGGCCCTGGGTGCTGAGGATGGCACACCAGGGCCTCGCTTCAGGCACTAAAGTAGCTCATTTGCCAAGCAATGGAGCAAGAGACCCAGATGGGCAGAGCATTGCCTGTTAGGGTAGATTGCAGTCAGAGAGCATGCAGGAGTCTGTATCTCTGCCTCCCTTCCTTTCACTTAAAAAAAAAAAAAGTCACAGGATGTATACCAACATAGGGAATTTATAGTCAATATAGTGTAATAGCTACATATGATGTCCAATGGGTATTAGACTTACTGGGGTGATAAATTTGTAAGTAATATGAATGTATAATCACTATGTTGTTCAAATGAAAGTAATATAATATTGTATGTCAACTGTAATTAAAAATTTTTAATTTAAAAATGTACATTTTCAGGGTAGAATCTTCATCATTTGCAAAATATATTTATAAAACAAGCAACAAAATGTATTTAAAAATATAAACTATGGCATTTCATCCTGATAACACTTTATTTTTATAGCACATAAGCAAAGGGTAGCTAATATTTTTAATTAACTAAAATAATTGGTTTTCATTTGCTAGTAAACTACATACAGACAAAATTTTAATATAAAAATGAATTTAAAATTGAGAACCCTTTAATTTCTGGCCAAGTTGGCAAAGCTTGTACCAAACCAATAACAGTGAAAGCAACTAACAAAGTCTGATTTAAATTATAAATATTGCTTTGAAAACATCTTCAAGCTTCAAAGAGCAAGAAATAGAAGAGAAGAACCTGAAAGATAGAAAATGAGAAAAAAATAACTTGAGTTCAGCTAAAAATTTTGCACATTACTTTTTTCTTCTAAACATTGGCCTACTCTTATTTTGGACAAGAAGCTAAGAAGCTGGAAAGATGGAAGCAGCTAAGAGGCAGAAAGACCAATAGGGCTTTCAGAATCTCATAGTCCTACGGAGGCAAAAAAAAAAAAAAAATGGAATTCGGGAATATGAAAGCAGCCAGATTTTCATGCCAAAATCATGGGAAATAAAGAGAGAAATCAGACTCTTCCAGTTTGTGCATCAATATAGAGAAATAAAATATAATCTGAATGAAGTACATGAAATAAAAATAAAAGTGCAAAAAAGTCATAAGACATACTGATCATAATAAATACCTGTTTATGGTTTATGCTTATCTTTGGAAGATTATCTGTGATCCAGAGTGGTGTACTTATGGTGTGATTAGGAACCCATTGACTGAACCCAATAAATGTGGGTTCAAACTCCAGTTCTGTCACTTATCAGTTGCATAATTTTTCTTTTATAAACACTTTAAAAACTCACTTTTCTTACATATAAGAATTGATACATAACATTATATAATCAAGATATTGTAGGGAAATTAATGGAATCAACAATTAGTATAATACAAAGTAGCATGCACTTAATAAATATAAGATAGTATTGGTTAAATAAAGTACTCATGTCTTTTATATATATTTCAAAAATTATTCTCAGGTTATTTTATTTGCCTTTAAATTTTTATGTTGATTAATCATTTTATCTGGAAAGTTTTGATGTCTCAGGAATACAAAATACTACTGTCCTCAGAATTTCTTTTACTACTATTGTATTATCTATAAGAATATTCTATCTTAATATTTATATGTGTGGTTATTTTTTAGAAGAAAAAATTAAAGTACTATATTAAAATCTTGACTACAGAATTTTAAAGCTACTCTGAAAAGTTTTTCAAACATTGAAAACTACTGTAGTGGTCATTAATATATTAGATGTAAAGAAGTTATTAACATTTAATTTTGAACCCATATTTTGCATATTTACTTTTGTAGGAATAATAACTTTCAAAATTAAAGAACACTAATATGATAAAATATAGAAAATAAATCTAAATGCTAGTCAAGAAAGTTGACAATAATTTTGCAGATTTATTCATATAATTAATCATTCTTTTATAATGGAATTTATTGAGGTGACATTGGTTGACAAAATCATACAGGATTCAAGTGTAAAATTCAACAAAACATCATCTGCACATATAATGGCAACATTTTATTTTTTAAAAATTCTAACAAAATTTAGAAACCACCCATTTAAAAAAATGGAAAATAGGCCCTGGCCAGTTGGCTCAGTGGTAGAGCATTGGACTGGCATGTGGATGTCCTGGTTTTAAATTCCTGGTCAGGGCACACAGGAGAAGTCACCATCTGCTTCTCCACCCATCACCCTCCTTCTTCTCTTTCTTTCTTTCTTCCCCTCTTGCAGCCATAGTTTAAATGGTTCCAGCACTTAGTCTTTGGTGCTCTGGATGGCTCCATCGCCTCCACCTCAGACACTAAAAAAAATGGCTTGGTTGCTAAGCAACAGAGCAACCGTCCTAAATGAGAAGAGCATTGCCCTCTAGTGAATTGCTGGGTGGATCCCCATTGGGGTGCATGTGGGAGTCTGTCTCTCTGCCTAACCTTCTCTTACAAAAACAAACAAACAAACAAACAAAAACCCAAATAACAACAACAACAACAACAAAAAGAATAATAGAGCTTGAAAGTAGTATTCCAAAAGTGAGATGTATAATAAAGTTCAATATTACTACTACAATCACATTTTTCAAGTACAGAAATATAATTTAAATAGTATCCTTTAGAGGCAGAGATATCAGAATATAATTAATAAATAGTTATATAACCATAAACCTTTTCCTGTAAAAATTATTAAAGTTATTGACAAAAGGACTACATTCAAATGGAGTAATAAAGCACAACATTCATCTTTCTTTGTAGAGGGACCATTTATTCCAATAAAATCTTATAAGCAATCACACAACAAACACATCTGAAAGCATAGCTTCTTTAGAATGATAGGTGCCTGAATGATTACATATAAGTTCATTTAGAAAGTTTTAAAATTAGACTGCCTCACAGACAACTAATAATCATCCTCCCAAGTGATTCTAATATGCACATAGGTGTGAGGAGCAGTGCTCTGGAAGAATTAGAAGGTGACTCAGGGATCCATTCACTCAGATCACTCCTGTCAACTTAAAAATCTAAGAAATAGCTTTTGAAGACCACTGGAATGGCCGGGTCTCTGACTGACAACTAATTAACAAATTATATTTTAAAATAAGCAAGTTATTTTTATAACAATTACTTCAGTAATACAAATAGTAAATATTATTAACCATTTGAGCAAAGGGGGTGTGATGACGTAAAATAGAAGACAGGGGTAAAACAAATAGCTATGAAATAACAAAGAAAGCCACCTGAGATTGAGAAAAATTTCTTCATATGAATCAATTAGAAAGAGATAAAAATAAAGCATCAACCAATGAATTAACAATATATATTGTCCAGTATGAACCTTTGGACCTGGACATTTTAGAGTAGAATTAATTACTACTCTCAAAAAATCATAATAAAAAAGAACTTTCCAGTTACAATATACATACAAAATTTATGTAACATATTGTGTTAGATAATATATTATATATATAGTAATAAATATATTCCACACACATATATACACACAATAGATCATTTTAGAAAGATTAACAAAGCTTTGTGGCTTTTTTGATGGTAAAAGAGAGTATAGATTTAGAACTTTATCAATCTATTATTTAGCTATTTCTTATGCTTTCTTTTTATTTGAATATTGTTTAATATTATGTAAACATATTTTAGCTATTATTTTAGGTAACTAATTAATGAACTTTTTCCTGAAAGATCCAGATAGTTGAGATATAAAAGGAAGGCTTTAGTATTAATTTTTGGGTCACTTATACATTCCTTCATCCTAGGTTTCTCTTTTTCTTTCTTTCAATCTTGGCTGTATACAATCTACATTAAAAATGAAACAAATGCTCTAACATAGACAGAAACAAGCTGAGCAGTGGACATATTTTGATTATGGTCTTGATTATGCTGAAACGAATGAGTAATATTAACATCTATCCCCTAAAAGCTAAGTTTATTGAAACCTACAAAATAAAAAATACAAGCGTTAAAAAAGTCATCTTGGTACAAATAGAAGCACTTAGACAAATGACTGCTATAAAATGTATCCAAGTTTTAATGTATTAATAAAAATGTGATATTTTTCTCAGATGGAGAAAGTATAATAACTTTAAAAATTTATAATCCCAGAAGTATATAACTCATTTTCTGATATTGTTGCCAAAAGTCTTCAGACACATTCAAGGTTATGAAAATATTTTTAAAATTAAATTTGCTTTAATCAATGGGAAAATCTCCTGACCACATTGACACTTCTGAGTAAAAAATGAATGCAAACCATGAATTTCTCAGTTTAAATTCAAGACTGAAATTCTTGATCCTAGATGGCTAATTGGGCATGTTTGACATATGCATTATCATCTTGTTCTTTTTCACTCTGAATTTCTCCTTTAATGAATACAAATATTCTTGACAACCACCTTGTCCCATAGATTAAATTTGCAGCAAAGAGGTCAAGGTTCTCTATATTTATACTTCTTTTAAATTCTCACTCTTTTAACTAACATTATTCATTCCTCCCCTTCTCTGGGGTACATTTTATTTGCTAATGTTTCTTAGGCATGTCATTATTATTGGGATCACTATATTTTGTAATCATAGTACATATACCTCTTCTTATAATATTTAAATACAACTTTTTAAAAAATTGTATGACTTTCAGATTTTGATACCAGCAGGACACAAATGCAACCTTCAGGAGTCATTTACTTCTTCAATCACTTAAAATTTTTAATTCTCTAAACCGTCCCAGGAAGTTGAAAATATTTCACTACTTACAAAGAGATTTAAGCATTTTCTTGGCACTTGGTTTTCACTGCTGTGGTACACAGGTTTTTAACGTCTAACCTAAGTAGACCTTCTTTGGTCCCTTGTGCATGCATTTATTCATTCAGGAAACACTGGTTGCACATTTACCACATCCTATGAACTGAATTAGGCAGTATGAACTCAAAGACTAAAGAAAAAAAAATGCCTTTCTGATGCTTAACACCAAGGACCAAAGCATGCAGATATTTGCTATACACTGGGACTCTAGGAGATAGATTAAAGTTTTGCATGTTATAAGTATACAGAGAAAGGAAAAGAAAATGGAAAGTGAAGTTTTCCTAGAGGAAATAAACACTAAGCTAAATTTTGAATTATGGGTAAATGTCAGCAGGTGGTGAGGAATGATGTTTCAGCTTTGAGCCAGCTAAGAAAATGCTCTGCTCAGACCTCCTGCTGCAGGGAACAGTTCACTGACATCCTCAGCTCACTCATCACTCTACTCATGGAGACATCATGCTTCTCTTGGCCTGCTCTGAGCCCAATATGGAGAGCTGTGATATACTTGTTCGGGCCCATTACTGTGGAATGTGGTACTCTTCCAATGTTTGCCTTTGGCTCCACTCCTCTTGGCTTGATGAAGCTTCTTTAGAATTGTGCTATAGTCTAAGAATCTTTCTTCCAAGTCTCTCTTCCCTTTCCCTCTTTTATCTTTTATCGTGGACTGAATAATTTATCTCTAATTTTTCTTCTTTTCCTTTATTATTCATGTTTGGTTTCCCCAAAACATCTCTTTTATGACTAATCCTGTTTTGGAGGCTGCTTCCTGAGAAACCTGAATAAACACAGGTTGTACCAAACAAGGTCCAAAGAAAATAGGGTATGGGCACTGGCTCTCTTGTTGCCCAGTAAGTGAAGAGGACTCTATCTTGAATGGTATTTGGATGTAGATAGTCTCTGGCACAGGTGGTGGCCTAATTGCTGAAGATTTCACTGGTTGTCACCTGGGTAAATACCCTGATACAGGAGAAGCTCCATGCAGGTGAAAAGATTCAGGAATTTTAAAATATAGAGGCAACAATTCCCATAAAGACCTCAGAATGGGCTTGTTATTGCTATGTTGAATATACTTCTTCAAGGGATAATGAGAAACTAATGGATGTTACAAGCAATAAAGTGTGAGAGCCAGAGATGCTTGTTAGTAGTTAACAGAATGTTTTCTTTCCAACAGTGAAACTGTGGACCCAGCTGGCAAAAACTCCTGACTTGACATTTAGATTCCTAGAGCTCCAGAGATGGCCAAATGTTAAGATAAGGCAGGTATATAAATGCCTCTGAATATGTTGGTGCTGAAGAACCCCCTGAACCATCAGAGCTTGAAGAGAAGGCTCTCCACTTTCACATAATAGGTAGGACATCTGCTGTGCTAGTTTTCTTCACCTCAAGGCAACAAGTGCATCCTTCAGAAGCTGTGCCAACAGCCTCCCTGGCTTCCAGGCTGGTAACTGGGTCAAATCCCAATGTCATCCAGGTAAGATTATGCTTAAGGGAGGAAAGATAGAATACATTGGGGAAAATATGAGCATTAGTTAGTGAAATAAGCAAGAGGAATAAATCTGGTATTGAATTTGAATGTGTCTAATCAATATATTGAGATATAAAATAGGTAATCAAGGATCTATTCACTTGGGGGTGCTTTTGGGGGGCAAAAGATTTAACATCCTGGTCTTACATGAGGGTATGAGGTAAATTTGCTGCTAGAGTGGCTCTTACAGACCTACAAAAGCTATGCTTCATGCTGAGCTAAATGGAAATACCATAGTTATACTGGCAGATGGGACAGAAATGAATAGAGCTGAGGAAATTGAGATATTAAAATAAATATAATATGTGAGGCCAGGAGACCCGACAGGGAATTGCATTCCACAGGAAGGGCCAGTGGACATAACACTCACCAAGACCACTGGAAATTCATCAAAGAGACACCAGCATACTAAAGAGTTTGGTGGTAACTCTCTTCTGCAGGTTAAAGAGAATGCTAGAAGAGGCAGTCACAGAGCTGGGCTCACCAATATCCATGGCAATAACTTCTCCCTACTGATGTTAGGGGCAAGGTGGCAGTGCTTACCTGCCAGAACTCAGGAGATGGCAATTAATGTAATAACTGAAAAAGTCAAATCAAAAGCCAGGAAGGCTTGACTCAAAGGGGAGTCATGAAGATGTTTAATAGAGCAAGATGTCTGGGACAACTAGAGAGGCAGTTAAAAAGGATGCTGAACATATACAGTAAGAAAAAGGCAATACAATAGCCAAGATCTGGAAACAGCCTAAGTGTTCATCAGTGGACAAGTTCATTAAAAAGCTGTGGTACATATACACAACAGAATATTATGCATCCACGAAAAAGAAGGAAATCTTATCTTTTGCGATGGCATGGATGGACCTGGAGACTATTATCCTAAGTGAAATAAGCCAGGCAGAGAAGGACAGATATCATATGATCTCATTTATATGTGGAATCTAAGGAACAAAGTGAACTGAGGAACAAAATAGAGGCAGAGGCAAGGTTGCAGGGACCAGCGGGACAGCTGTCAGAGGGAAGCAGGATGAGAGGATGGGATCAGAGAAGTGAAGGGAATAGTGAAATTATATATACATAACATAGAGATACAAATAACAGGACAGAAAATCCCAGAGGGAAGGGGGGTGGGCAAAAAGGGTGTAAATAGAGACACGGGGAAGGGGGTGAGGGTGTTATATTCTCTGGGACACTTGAATCCATGTTAACATAATAAATTAAAATAAAAATACTAAAAAACAAATAAGAAAAAGGTAAGAGCGGAAGAACACAGGTTAAGGCTGATCACTCCCAAGAAAATAACAAAATAACTTTTTCTCATTTCAGAATCAATAGAACTTATATAGCACATAATGGCCTTGTTAATGGGCAAGTCGTAATGCTGGTAGTTGAAGGCAGGCAGGTTCTCATTGAATTTGGGCAGACAGTAGAGGAACTGTGGAGCCAGAAAGCATAGGGCCATACACATTTATTGGAGGCTGTCAAAGACTGGTGAGCAAATAAACAACAAAAGGAAAAGAGCTAATAAACAAAGGAAAAACTTTTTCTCAGTGAAGGACAAGGGAGCGAGGAAAACCACAATGTATGGTGTCAAACAATCTGAGAGAACCATTGCCGAGGGCAAGCACACACAACCCTACATAGACCACACACACGTGGTGCTGCCATGTGCCCATGCACCTATCAGGCAAAGTACTTGCAGCCAGTACACCCATGAACAAGCCTAACACAGCTGTTTTCCCCACATAAGTGAAGCAACAACTTAGAAGTAATATTCTAAAAAGATGGGATGCTATCTTTAAATAATCATGTGACATATGAATTAAATCAGAGGCCTCTATATGCATTTCATGCCCAAGAGGACTTGTGCTTGGCAGACAAATTTGTCTTTAACAAATATAAAAAAAATGTTGAATTACTATATTCATATTTTCACATGTGTAGTCTCTATATTAATTTATTGCTCTTTGTATAATCAATGTATTCAGTATATAGTTTGTATATATGAGGAAGAGCTTTGGTATACAAAACTCAACAGAATTATCATTATCACCTGGGATCCTGTTAGAAGTACAGAATCTCAGTGCCTTCTGAATTAGAATCTGCATTTTAACAAGATTCCCAGCTGATGCTTATGCTCATTAAAGTCCACACTGGTGGAGAATAAAAATCCAACTCATATTCTTTATTCTAGAACTAGTTTATCCTTATGATATATTTTATGTGGAAAATTATACTTCAAAATCCAGGAAGCTTTGATATAATATATTCAGAAGAAATAAAAAAGCTTAGAGAAGAATAATGATAACCATTTCATGTCATAATTTGCACAAAAATCCATGTTTTGGGGAACAGAAATGTACTGAAAGACTGGTGAAAATAAAGGCAAACAGAGAATAACTGGCATGATCTTTTAGAGCTGACAAAACTCAGAGGTAAAATATAGTAATGGTGGACATTTTAACTAGATACACAGTTTCTGGATGATTCAGCACAAAAGCAGGATAACTGATACATTTTTCACTTTAATTGATGACTTAATGTTGATTTTACCACTGAGAAAGAAGAATGACTGACAAGAAACTTTACTGCTATTGTCCTATTTTATCATCATGGAAGAGCCAGTTGATGAATTAGAAATAATAGGATATTGGAGAATGACGGTTAGCTGTTTTTAAAGTCTGTAATAATGAGGGAAATTTAGGCATACCTAGACTGACAAGCTAGACTGTGAGAAGTAAATTTCAAAAAAAAAAAGTAAGATATGATCCTTTAGCCTAAGACTCTAAAAGAACAGTGGCCAAAAGGGAGGCACTTAAAAAAGTTGTCACTTATAATTACAATGAAGATAGCTGTAGTAGCCATTGGAACCATTGGTGTGACCAGTAAGCTTTATAAGGACATTGAAAGAGAGGAGATATAAAGAATGAACATGTGGCTTAATTATGTCAAAATAATGATAATAAAGTTCAAATCTAGATAGACCATAAATGTAGATTATTATGCAAAGACTGTCGTGTAATTTTAATAGGCACGAGGAAAAAAGCTGAATAACTCAACTCTTACTTTGCTTCTCTCTTTTCACTTGTATTATAATTATTTGGCACATTTGTCTCCCTTACTAAATCTAAGACAGATATCTAGCTTGATTCATTTTGATATTACCAGTGTATAGTATAAACTTGTTAAATTAAAGTAGAAACTTACAAAATTAAAGTAGAAACTCAGTCAACTCAAATGAATGAAGATTAAATACTAGCAATAGGGAATTGCAGCAACTATTAGAAAAGTTATGTCTTAAAACTTGTTATATATATTTAAAAGTATTATTTTTATGACTAAATAATATTTTTACAATTTTATAAAATTTGAATTTAGGTGAAAAGGAAGTCTACTGAATTCAGAGAAGAGAGACAGTAAATGCAGTACCATGGTCGTGACTAAATGGATACAAAGTCATTGAAAGACATGAAAAATAAAACTGTAAATTCCTATTTTTCTATGCATGTTGCTTATATTTGAATAGATCTTATTTAACACAGTTAAAATATTAGAATTTACAAAGGCACATAACTAACTGTCCTTATTTAATTCCATGTTGATGATTGTTTAAGTAGGTTTGAGTTTTCACAATTGCCTATATTAATAATTTATTTCTTACTTTTTCTCAGTTGTGTGATGCAAATAAAGTTTCTACTTTTCATAACTGACTTTTATGAGTTTCTTACGTAATCTTCCACCACTTCTCTAAGTATTGCTACACAAATACATATCTTCCTTTTATTCCTCTTCCCCCCCCTTTTTTTTTTACATAAATGGAAGCATAGTATACATAATCTCTTCCAATTTGGTATCCCTCTACTTCATTGTGTTTTGGTAGTCTTTTCACATAAAGACTTACATATAAGGAGATTTCTTGTTCATTTTTGTTTTTATTTTTTATTATGGAAAATTTTAAAATATATAAAGGTATACAGAATAGTATAATTAAGTTCCAAAAATAATTATAAATATTCTGCTACTCTTGCTTCATCTATTCCCAATTTCTATTCTTTCTTAAAATATTTTTTAAAATCTCAGATATTTCATTTTATCCATAAATATTTTAGTATGTATCTCTAATATATAAAAGTATTTATTTATGTGTAAAACCACAATGCCATTATTACAGCCAGATAATTCATTTATGGAACCTAAAACTCAGGTCACATTCAAGTCTTACAATTTTTGCTCAAAGTTAATGTTTACAATTGATTTATTTGAATTCCTATTTAAACAAGCCTTCACATTGCATTTAGTTGATATGTCTCTTAAGCCTCTTTTAACCCATAATATTTCTCTCTCTTTTCCCCTGGCCTTTTTATTTTTTTAATCTAAGGATCATTTGTCTTATAGCATTTCCCACATTAACATTTAGTTATTTTCACATTAAAATTTGTTTGAATATTTAGTCCTTTCCTTACTCCACTTCCTATAAAGAGACAGAAATAGATGTTTCATTAGAGTAAAGTGCTTTCTTAAATTCAGGTATAATTCTTTATAAGCATCCTTCATAAGAGATTCCATCTTCTTCCTGAGGCATCTAGCAGGATGCACATTCCATGAGATACTTACACTTGTAGTGATTAACCAGCGATTTAAGTGGTATCAGCCAGTCATTTAGTCAATTCCCTTCAACACTTCCCTGATGGTTTATGAAACCATTGATGATTGTTGCTTAGATCAATTATTTCAAGGAGTTTCAAAATGATAATTTTTATAATTTTAGCATCTCTCTTCTTTACATTGGTGTAATTATTTGATAAAGAACTTTTACTCACCAACAAAAAAGTTGGGTACAATGAAATACATGAAGAAACACACAATATTTATCATTTTTTGGAATAACAATTTGGTGTTCCAGCATCCTACAAGAGTGACTGATTGGATATTTTTTGTCCTTTTGAATTCACACATTTTTAAATATTTAAGTTTTCTGTATCATATTTGAATTGAAGTTTCAATTGCCTTGTATTTCTTCATTCAACTACATTGGCTTTCTAAAACAAATGCATACTATTCTATTGTATAAATGCACCATAATTTATTTAAGTAGATCTGTATTAATGGGCATGTAGGTTATTTCTGATCTAGATATAGACAGGAAGCTTCCTGAATATACTACCTGTTTAGATAATTGTTTAGGTATCTCTACCTCCTCAAAACAAAACTTGGTTTGCAGAGGATTCTGTCACTATACCAGCACATCCCCACAGTTCTCAACCAGTTTTCAAAAAATAAAATGCACAACTTATACTTATTTTGCCTCATGGTTCCCTTTCAGGAAAAGTATTTCTGCTTAATATACTGCTGCTGGGCTCTCTCACCACTCTCCATGATTTCATTTCTTCCTGTAGGGCATCTATCTGTTCAGTCATTGTTGATTTAGGCAGTTTTTACTTTGGAAGCTGCAATTGTGAGCATCGCCCACTTTATCCAAAGTGAAAGTTAAGGTATTATTTTCTTTTTATTTTTCTTGTTTAATTTGGATGATTTCCAAGAAAACCAGAAAGTGTTGCTTAGAGGACATTTTATATAAGAAATCTACCAATTGCCATTATTAAACTTTTTGAGAAATTGTAAAATAAGGACAAAGAGATCAAGACCATAAATAAATGTAGGGTTGGGCAAAATAGGTTACCAGCCATCACTACCTAAATGAATCATAAGTCATAAATAAAGATATGAAATAATAACAATAAGAATAAGGAAAATAAAAATAAATAATACAATAGTTAATAAATAAATAATAACAGAATAAGTTGTTTTGTGAATTTACAGCTATACACTTAATGTTTTTAATATAATTTTACTTTTTATTAAATTTATTGGGGTAACATTGGTTAATAAAATCATATAGGTTTCAAATGTACATTTCTATAATACATGATCTATATATTGCATTGTGTGCTCATCATCCCAAGTCAAACCATCTCTGTCACCATATATCTGGCCCCCTTTATGTCTCATGCCCCCACACCCTTCCCTCTGATAGCAACCATGCTATTGTCTATGTCTATGAGTCTCAGTTTTATATCTCACATATAAGTGAAATCATATGGGTCTTAGCTCTTTCTGACTGACTATTTTGCTTAGCATAATATTCTCAAGGTCTATCCATGTTGTTGCAAATGAGTGTATTTCATCTTTTCTCATGGCTGAGTAGTATTCCATTATATATATATGAGCACATTTTTATCTCATCCTCCATTGAAGGAACCTTTGGTTGTTTCCATGTCTTAGTCACTGTGAATAATGCTGTAATGAACAGGGGGGTGCATAAGTCTTGGTGAATAAATGTTTTCGAGTTTTTCATGTAGACAGCCAGTACAGAGATTGCTGGGTCATATGGTAACTCTATTCTTAATTTTTTGAGGAACTGCCAGACTGTTTTCCATAGTGGCTATAGCAGTTTACATTCCCACCAGCAGTGAATGAGGATTCCCTTTTTTCCACATCCTTTCTAACATTTCTTATTACCTGTCTTATTGATAATAGCTAATCTAACAGGTGTGAGGTAGTGTCTCATTGTAGTTTTTATTTGCATTTCCCCAATAGCTAATAAAGGTGAGCATCTTTTCATATAACTGTTAGATGTTTATATGTTTTTTTGGGAAAGGTGTTTGTTAAAGTACTCTGCCCATTTTTAAATTGGATTGTATAATTCTTGTTGAGTTGTGTTCTTTAATATTTTGCATATTAACCCCTTGTTGGAGCTCTCATTTGCAAATATTTCACATTTGGTTGGTTGACTTTTTGTTTTGTTGACGTGTAAACCTACTTCCTCCAAACTATGTATATTTGTCACAAACTTATTTAGAAACTCTTAAGGTAACCTATCATAGTGTCATGTATGGTTCTAGCGAACATAAGTTTCCTAGGTCAGAGACAAAACTTTATTTATCAGAATGAAAGGTATATCTAGATGTGTGTTTGTGTCAGTTTCCCAAACTGCATTTCCAGCAGAGGTAATGCCAATGGGCCTAGAGGGATATCAGTGAATATAGCATGTGATGTTGCATGAGAAGAACACTGAGCCTAAGTAACTCACTATTTTGTAGCATCAGCAAGCAAGCCAACTTGTTTTTTCAGGATTATTTACTTCATCCTTAGAAGTTGCTTGCTATAAACACAATTTTGTAAAATGAGCTTAGTAAGAAGAAGTTAGGACCTTATATTCCTACATACCCACCCTCAGCAAGATGTGTAGTAGCAGGAGAGAGCCAAGGAGAAGAATATCCCAAACATGCTATATTAATATTCAAAGTATGAAGGAAGAAAATCCTATTAAATGTCCAAAAAACATGAATGACATTCCTAGAGTTACATATTATATTATTAAACTATATTTTGTAAGCACTTCAAAAAAGATTACTGGAAATAAAAATGAGTTAACTGAGAAAGGCTATATGTAGCTAAGAGTTTCCTCTTAGAAAGGGAATTATTATTTGCAGAGCAGAGAAATTTGGCAGATATAGTATCTCTGAAGTTTAGAAAATTTCCTTAAGGAAAATTGAACAAAATAGAATAGTGAATTTATACCTTATTTAATGAGAAAAAGATGATTATCAAAAAGAGAGGTTAATAATGAGGCTACCCTCATCCACAAAAGCTGATTTTATTTCAGTTATATTTTGAATAGTATATAGAATGGGTAGCAAAAAATATTTTTGTATTATTAAAGTATTTTATGACTTTATCATAAATTAATCATATTACATCTTCCTTATTACAGTTTTAGTTAACATACTTTAAGAGTGACATAAAGCATAGACAGAAAAGAGAAGCCACTTTAATATTTCCATATTAAAAGCAACTGAAGAAATTAAAGATACTTTCCAGCAAAAGTAAGACAGAATAAAGGAATGATATGTCTATTTTGAAAGAAAAAATAAATGTGTTGTGTTTGGCCTCTGAGAATCAAGCCTGGGTTAATAAGTAAAAGAAATAAATTAATATAAATTATAGAAACATGTCCTGTGGTGAACGAATATTGGTGATAAAGCAAATTAGATTTTATTTTTTATTTATTATTTTATTTTACAGGGACTGAGAGAGAGTCAGAGAGATAGATAGATAGGGACAGACAGACAGGAATGAAGAGAGATGAGAAGCATCAATCATTAGTTTTTTGTTACTGTTGCGACACCATAGTTGTCCATTGATTGTTTTCTCACACGTGCCTTGACCATGGGACTTTAGCAGACCGAGCAACCCCTTGTTGGAGCCAGCGACCTTGGGTCCAAGCTGGTGAGCTTTTGCTCAAGCCAGATGGGCCTGCGCTCAAGCTGGCGAGCTTGGGGTCTCGAACCTGGGTCTTCCACATCCCAGTCTGACACTCTGTCCACTGAGCCACTGCCTGGTCAGGCTAAGCAAATTAAATTCAAAGGTGGCTCCTGGCTTTGTGGGGCCTGAAGCTTTTGCGGGGTCATCTTTTAAAAAAAGAAATAAAAATACACTACTGAAATATAAAAATGGATATTTAAGTAAATATTTAGAAGGAGAAATTATCCAATAAAATATACATGTTAAAAAGATGTTGGCCCCTGACTGGCTCTCTCAGTTAATAGTGCATCAGCCTGGTGTATGGATGTCCAGGGTTCAATTCCTGGTCAAGGCACACAGAAGAAATGACCATCTGCTTTTCTCCTCCTCCCTCTCCCCCTTCTCTCCTTCTTCCTCTCTCACAGCCAGTAGCTAGATTGGTTGGAGCATGGCCCTGGGCACTAGGATAGTACAGTAGGTCCCACCATCAGCCTCAGGTGCTAAAAATAGATCAGTTTATTGAGCATTGACTTAGACGGGGATTGCTGGGTGATTCCTGGTCAGGGTGCAAGTGAGAATCTGTCTCACTATCTCTCCTCTTCTCATGTAAAATAAATAAATAAGCAAATAAATAAATAAATATGTTGAGCCTGGCCAGTTAGCTCAGTCAGTTAGAATGTCCTCCCAAAACACCAAGATTGTGGGTTGATCTCTGGTCAGGGCACATATGGGAAGTGAATGCACAACTAAGTGAAACACCAAATGAATATTTCTCTCTCTCTTTCTCCCCACCCAGTCTATCTAAAATTAACCAATAATTTTTTAAAATGTTAAATTCAGCAACTATTATAAAATCCAAAAATCAGCCTAATGTTTTAATTAGTCAAGTGTCTGATATACTTGTGTAATACTTCTCTCTCTCTCTCTCTCTCTCTCTCTCTCTCTCTCTCTCTATATATATATATATATATATATATATATATATAATTTAATTGATTGATTGGAGAGACAGAGAAACATTGATTTGCTGTTCCACTTATTTATGCATTCATTGCTTGATTCTTGGATTCCCTTAACCAACTGAACACACAGCCAGGGCCTTTGCTCCTATATTTTTGACTGCATACATTTCACCATATCTTTTTGGGATAATCTTGTAATATCACTTGCTATTAGGTATTAGAAAGTTAATTCATTTTTTTTTCTAGCAAGGTTGACCAGGTATTTTTAAATAATTTAGAAATTTGAGCTTCACATCTCATTACTGATAATGTCATTTTTTTCTAACTTCAGGATTTCTGAATCTGGGACTATATCACTTCTAATCTCATTTCAACTTCCAGCCATGAATGTGATTTCCAGGTGTATCTTTAATCTTTTTAGATGTAATTAGATACATCTTATAACAGAAATTATTGCCAATATCTTTGAAGAATCAAAAGACCTATAAATTAGAGAAACAAAGTGTGATTTTTAATAATATATTGCTGCTCAGTAAAAGTGAAGTTGTATGGGGTGTTTTTCCTTTGATATAGGATATCCAATTGTTTTAATTCTGTAACCCATGAAAAATGTCTTCATTGTTCCTATTAATTTAACTTGTCTATATCAGTAAAATATGAATAGCTTTAAAGCAAAAAAATTCTTAAAGGAGAATGGAAAAATGAGACTATAAGAAGAAGGAGAAAGGTAAAATACATAAGAAAAATCGTTATGATGGGCAGAATATTATTCAAAGAAGAAAAATATTACAAATAAAACAAAATTTACTGATATGATGAGATTTTAACGATGCTTTCAATTCACTCAGAGCATTATTTATCCAGCTACTGACAGAAAAGTGGTGTACATTTTTCTGGGATGCTTGGTCTCATTTGCACCCAAAGGACTGACATATGGGCTTTGGATGTGAACACTACAGCATCATTTTTAACCTCAGAAGGAACCATTTAGCTCATCAGCTGGTTGAACATAGAAATATCATGCAGTACAGCTTCAAAACAGAAATGACATACATGCACTCTATTTCCAGAGAAGACTGTCCCTCATCTGTAATAGGTGACAGGGGTCTTTTATTAAAAAAAGAATGTGACAGTTCTTCATATACAAAATTTTAGCTAACTTTTTTCAAAAAATGTGGCATCTTCTTTTATCAAAAAATGTGGATCTTCTACACACTCCAATAATTATTTCCTGAAATTATCCATTCCTTTGCCATCTACTCTATCCTTTAGAACTCCCAGAAAAAATTTTTAACAGCTTCTAATATAATATATAGTTTGTAGAAAACAAAAATACTAGCAAGTTTCTGAACACATTTATTTTCAGATATATTACAAACATTACCTCAAAAAAATTTTTTGTGACTTCTGTTTTAATCTTATATTTGTTCATTCATTTGTTCATTCATTCATTCAGAAATAGTATTGAACATCTGAAATTAGGCAAAGTTCTAGGATCTGGAAAAAATTAATACAGATGATAGCCTTATGAATTTTATATTCTAAAGGTAAGACAGGTGTTATGGTAGAATTGTGTCCCCATAAAATTCATAGGTTGAAGCTCTAAATTCCAATATTTTAAAAAGATTATTAAGTTAAAATGAGGCTATTAGAATGCACTAATTAAATCTGACTGGTGTCCTTACAGTTCTTTCAATAGAGATTCTTCTTGCTACACATAAAACCTGACAAAGAAGTACATTCCAGATGTTATTTTTTGTCTTTTTCTTTTACCTACCAAAGAACTCAATTCATCCCGCTCTACGCTAATCTTTGTATAAATGAATAACAGCTATATTACTTTTCCTACTGAGTAATCTCTATAAATTACTTATAAAGTAATTTATAGTATATGTCATTAATCCTACAGTTTTCTCTACTGTACTTTGAATAATCCCAAAATCTTTATAATTGTTCTAAAAAATTTTAATTATTCTAAATAATTCTTGATTTTTCTAAATAATTCTCAACATATTCATTTCCCACTATCTCTCTAGGTTACCTTAATTCTTTCCATCTCAGCTTCTTTATCTGTAGATAAATGGGCTAAACTACAGTACTATCTTGAAGGTTCCCTCCACCTAGATCATCCCATGATTTATCACCTATAGTGACTGCAAGGGCAAACAAAACAGAAAAAAAAAGATAGTATCTATGCCTTATGCCCGTGATGGCGAACCTATGACACGTGTGTCAGCACTGACACGCGTAGCCACTTTTGATGACACACGGCCGCATGTGGCCGCATACCAGAGAAGTATGGGGCTGCTTGCCAAGAAGGACATTTCATCCTTGGCTCCTGAACGGCCAGGTGCAGTAGCCAAGGATAAAACATTTGCTGTAGTGTAGACACTCTGTGCCGGAGGTCTGTAGGCCAAAACAACAAAACTCCGGCACAGAGCATCTAGTTCTGGGACTCTTGGTTAGGCCATTTTTCTCGAAGTGACACACCATCCGAATTATGCTCGGTTTTTTGACGAATTTTGCCACACCATGCTCAAAAGATTGCCCATTACTGCCTTAGGCTAATCTAGTCTCTCAAGAATGCTATAAAATTCACTCTTGTTTCATCTTAAGAATGGGTGGGTAAAATATATTTACTAAAGTTGAAATGTAACTCAGTTTCTATCATGTTATATGAAGAATGACTTTCAGAAAAATTAGAAAAGCTTCAAAATTGTTTCTAAGGTCTTACCAGCAAATTTTTCACAACAAAAAGTTATGACAAAAAATCTTGCCCCCATCAATGGTATTTTTAAAAAAATGTTAAATATTTTAGTTCTTTTCTGTTTTGAATTTATTATTTCTTGACAATAGAGGCTTGGACTATTTTCTACATAGGAGCCCTAACAATGACGGGTAATAATAAGAGTGATTTTAATTTATTTGGGAAACACAATGGGAAGGTGACCCATTGTCCTCCTTTAGGGAGCACTGTCCTTCTTTGTTAGTTCCATCCTCCCTCAAAAAGAGTCCTCCTACATGTCTTCCTTTTTGATATTGGAAGACTCATCTGTAAATGTCTGTATTCAATTGATGCAGAGTGATCCATTGAGTGTGATGTGACATATTTGTATTTGACATGACAACTCTTCAAGGATCAGTAACAGTACAAGGAGACACGAATTATAAGATGCATGCGCTCCACATGGGAGAACTTGAGAGAGCACACAATATACTGAGTGCACAAATGGCTTTGTGTACTTACTGAAACACAACAGGGCACATACGACATTGTAGACTCATGATTATTTCTTTCTCAGTGAATATTCAATCACAGATAGGTAAGCACAATTCATGTAAAATTCAATATGAAGGATATTGCTTGTTCAGATATTTCCAATATATTGTTACAAGATGATACATTGACAAAAAATATTCATTCAATGGAAAAGTACTCATTCAGATAATATTCTTTAAATGAGTACTTTTTTCTTACAATTATTATTAAAAATTAATAGGAATGTAAGCATAATTATAAAATATTATAAAAGTTTTTATTATGCATTTATCATATTATAGTGTATTATTGTTGCAATGAATAAAATGTTTCTTTTTTACGACATTGTTTTCTTCAATTTATTTTTGTCCTCCTTTTCATTGTAAAAACGTTGGTCACCTTAACATTGTACTAGATGTTAATTATAAATGAAGATTATACATGGAGACCTATTGTCAGGATCTTCAAAAATCCTATTTCCAAGAGATTCTACATGTTTTATTTGAGATAGTGTAATCTCACAGAAACTCCATTTCTTTCACATGACCCTTTCTTCTTTCTGTTGATGTTTACTTCCTTTCTTGATCATTAAGCCCTTAGTATATCAGATTCCGGTCAATATCAAACTGCCTTAAGACCAATTCCTCAGGATTGTTGACCATACCAATTGGTCAAGCTAAAGATAATATCTTGACTCACTTATGTTTTAGCCCCCAGGATTACAAAGGCAGACGACCCTAGGGACCACACATTCAGGAAATCAGACAGAACGATGCTATGGCTGACATCAGAACCTTATACATTGATCAACTCTGTCCTTCTTTGGCCCCAACCAATTCATAGAGCCAACAACCCCAATCCCTTTAGCCAACATGATTCATGATTTTAACCCATCTCCTGAAAGCCATCAGTGAGCTAGGTCTCTGAGCTAGTGCTGGGCTTGGCACCATTACCTCAACCAGTAAATTCTTACTTTCTTGGCTGCAAACTCGTGTTTACAATTGATTAGACTTTGATGTGTTCAGGGATAAGAACCCCTTTAATCTGGTTACAAAAGTGAATGGTTTTCTTTTTGAAATGGCACTGTGTTCCTATCTACTTTATCGTCTAATATTGTGCAATTTTAAATGTTAAAATTTACTAATAGAATATCTTGAAAATAGCTGTTATTTAAAGCTTATCTATTAAATTTATTTGTTTTTAGGTCAAAATGTTCTGCCACTACTATTGTCATGACCCTGGGGAAGGTTCTAACTTTTGTTCTCCTCAGATTTCATATCTATTCATTTCACAGGCTTAAACAACAATCAGTGGACTCATGTATATAAGTGCAGATAAAAATGTGACTGACATATAATATGTATTAAATAACTGATAGTAGCCTCTGCCTTCTTATAATGTTGACTGCCCTCAAAGACCAAATGGGTTTTGGTTTTCCTTATAATACTCTACAAAAAAAAATATTCCATAGAATTTTTCCTCTGTCTTATATAACCTTTGAAGTTAAGAAAGTTAACAGCCGTTGTACATATGTACCCTGATTTATTGGTGTCACCCCATTAAAATTAATAAAAAAAGAAAGTTAACAGCTTTATTAGAATAAATAATACAGAAATTATTTTCTAGCCTTGAATAGAAAGTTTATATATATATAAACACACACATTGATTTAAAAATATATACCAACACACATTGATTTAAAAAAATTATATAGGTTTTAGGTATTCAATTCTGTAATACATCTTCCATATACTGTGTATTGTGTATTCACTACTCCAAGTTAAGTCTCCTTCCATCACCATTTATCCCCCTTTACCCTCTCCTACCTTTCTTTCTCTCTTATAATTATTATACTGTTGTCTGTGTCTATGAGGTTTTTTCTTTGCTTAATCCCTTCACCTTTTCATCCAGTTCTACAAACCCCACCCCTATGATAGCTGCCAGTTTATTCTCAATATCTATGAGTCTGTTTCTATTTTGTTGGTTAGTTTATTTTATTCATTAGATTTCCCATATAACTGAAATCATATAGTACTTGTCTTTCTCTGAATGCTTTACTTCACTTAGCAGAATGCTCTCCAGGTCCATCCCTACAGTCATAAAAGGTAAGAATTCATCCTTTTTTACTTTCCTTCTTTTTAATTATGTGTAAATATATCACTGCTTTTTAATCCACTAATCTACTGATGTACACTTGGGCTATTTCCAAATCTTGGGTATTGTTAACAATTATGCAATGAACATTAGGGTACATATATTCTTTCAAATTAGTGTTTTAGGGTGATTCAGATATACTACCAGAAGTGGAATTGCTGAGTCATAAAGCAGTTCCATTTAAAAATTTTTGAGGTAACTCCATACTCCATACTGATTTCCATAGTGACTGCCCATCTGCATTCCCACCAAAAATAAGTGAAGGTTTCTTTTCTCCACATTCTCTCCAATGCTTGTTATTTGTTGATTTAGTTATAATAGCCATTCTTGCAGGTGTGAAGTGACATCTTATTGTGATTTAAATTTGCACTTATCTGATGATTAGTAATGTTGAGCATTTTTTTCATATGTCTATTGTCATCTGTATGTCCTTTGGAGAAGTGTCTATTCAGGTCCTTTGTCCAGTTTTTAATTGTGTTGTTTGGGTTTTTTGGTATTGAGTGTTAAAACTTCTTTACACATTTTGGAAATTAATTTCTTATCAGATGTACCATTGGCACATATGTTCTCCCATTCAGTGGGTTGTCTTTCATTTTATTGATGAATTCCTTTGCTGTGCAAAATCTTTTTATTTGATGTAGTCCCATTTGTTTATTTCAATTGTTTCCCTTGCCTAAGGTGATAACATCAGAAAAAAAAACCCCACAAAATATTGCTATGAGAAATGTCTGAAATTTTGCTGCCTATGTTTTCTTCTAGGATTTTTTATGGTTTTGAGTATAACATTTAAGTCTTTTATCCATTTTGAGTTTATGCTTGTGTATGGTGTGAGAAGGTGTTCTAGCTTTACTTTTATGTGCATATCAATCCAATTTTCCTAGGACCATTTATTGAACAGACTATATTTACCCCATTGTGTATTCTTGTCTCCTCTATCAAATTTTTTTTCAGGGACAGAGAGAGAGTCAGAGAGAGGGATATATAGGGACAGACAGGAACGGAGAGAGATGAGAAGCATCGATCATTAGTTTTTTGTTGCCATTTTGACACCATAGTTGTTCATTGATGCTTTCTCACATGTGCCTTGACTGCGGACCTTCAGCAGATTGAGCAACCCCTTGCTGGAGCCAGCAACGTTGGGGCCAAGCTGGCAAGCTTTTTGCTCAAGCCAGATGGGCCCGCACTCAAGCTGGTGACCTCGGGATCTCAAACCGGGGTCTTCCGCATCCCAGTCCGATGCTCTATCCACTACGCCACTGCTTGGTCAGGCTCCTCTATCAAATATTAACTGACCACATTTGCATGGGTTTATTCTACACTTACTATTTTGTTCCTTTGATCTATAGTGTCTGTTTTTATGCCAGTTTCATGCTGTTTTGATCACTATGGCCTTGTAGTATAGTTTGATATTAGGTAACATGATTTTTCCAACCTTGTTTTTCTTTGTCAAGATTGCTGTGGCTTTGGGGGTCTTTTGTGGTTTCATATTAATTTTTGAAAAATTTTTTCTAGTTCTGTGAAATATGCCATTGTTATTTTGATAAGAATTGTATTTAATCAGTAATTGCTTTGGGTAGTATAGACATTTTAATGATGTTACTTCTTTCTATCCATGAACATGGCATATGTTTCCACTTATTTGTATCTTCTTCAATGTTTTATTCCTTAGTTTCTTGTGATTTTCTAAGTATAGATCTTTCACATCCTTGGTTAAATTTACTAATGGGTACTTTATTTTTTGGATGCAATTATAAATGAGATTTTATTTTAGTTTGTTTCTGAAAATCCATTATTGCTGTAAAATAATGCAACTGATTTCTGGATATTTAATTTGTATCCTGCTACTTTACTGAATTTATTTATCAGTACTAGTAGTATTTCAGTGGAATCATTAGGGTCTCTATATACAGTGCCATATCATCTGCAAATAATGACAGTTTTACTTCTCCCTTTCCAGTTTGGATGTCTTTTGTCCCTTCTTGTCTGATTGCTGTGGCTAAAAGTTTCAGTAATATGTTGAATAAGAGTGGTAAAAGCAGACATCTCTGTTTTGTTTCTGAACGTAAGGGAAACACTTCTGGTTTTTGTCCATTGAGTATAATGTATGCTGTGGATTTGTCATATATGGTCCTTAGTATATTGAAGTATGTTTCTTCTATTCACACTTTGCTGAGAGTCTTTTTTATTCATAAATAGGTGCTGGATTTTATCGAATGTCTTTTCTGCATATATTGATGTGATTATGTGTTATGTATACTTCATTTTGTTTGTGTATTACATTTATTGATTTGCAGATATGGTACCAATTTTCATCCCCAGAATAAATCCCACTTGATCATGGTTTGTGATCTTTTTAATGTACTGCTGAATCTGGTTTGCTAATATTTAGTTGAGGATTTTAGTGTCTATGTTTATCAGAGATATCTGCTTATAATTTTCTTCATAGTATCTTTATTTGGTTTTGGAATTAGAATAATGCTGGCCTTATAAATAAGGAGTTTTTCTTTCCCTTAAATATTTTGAAATAGTTTAAGAAGAATAGGTGTTAGTTCTTTGAATGTTTGATTCAATTCACCTATGAAGCCATCAGGTTCAGAACTTTTCTTTGCCAAGAGTTTCTTTTTTTAGAATTTTAAAAAAGATTTTATTTATTCATTTTAGAGAGGAGAGAGAGGAAGAAAGAGAGAAGGGGAGGAGCAGAAAGCATCAACACCCATATGTGACTTGACCAGGGAAGCCAAGGTTTTGAACCAGCAACCTCAATGTTTCAGGTAGATGCTTTATCCACTGTGCCATCACAGTCCAGGGTACTGGGAGTTTCTTGGTTTCTGCTTTGATTTCATTAGTTGTAGTTGGTCTATTCAAATTTTTCTGATTCTTTCTAATTCAGTTTTGAACATTGTATGTTGCTAGGAATTTAGTCTGATTGTGCAATTTGTTGGCATATAGTTGTTCAAATGGTTAGTTGCTACTTCTCTTTCATTTCTTATTTTATTAGGGTCTTCTTTTTTCTTGATAAGTCTGGTTAAAAGTTTGTCAATGTTGTTTATCTTTTTAAAGAACCAGCTTTTGGTTTTATTGATCTTTAGTATTGCCTTTTTAGAGTCTATGTCAATTATTTCCTCTGTGATCTTTATTATTTTCCTCCTTCTATATCAGTGGTTCTTAACCTTTTTTGAAGTACCGAACCCACCAGTTTCATATGCTCATTCACCGAACCCTTCTTTAGTGATAAATAAAATATGATTTTTTCCCCAAATTCAAGACATAGGTATATGTTTTTTACTGGTGCACAAAATGAGCCGTGCATGAACATCACCTTGCTCAAAGAACAAAACCAACAGAGTGCGTGAACTTACAACAAATTACGGTATTACTTTATTCTGGCCTCCATGGCAGAGGCTTCTCCGAACCTCTGAGACCGACTCATCGAACCCCTAGGGTTTGATAGAATCCAGCTTAAGAGCCACTGTTCTATATACTCCAGGCTTGGGTTGTGGTCCTTCTTCTAGATTTGAAATTTTTCTTGCTTCTTGAGGTAGGCTTGTATTGTTATGAATTTCCTTCCTAGGACTGTATCCCATAGATGTTAGACTATTATATGTTCACTTTCATTTGTATCATGGTAACTTTGAGTTCTTCCTTGATCTCACTGTAGACCCATTTATTGTTCAGTAACATGTTATTTTGCCTGCATGTATTTGTGTATTTTTCAGTTTTTTTTTAATTGTAATTGATT
Source organism: Rhynchonycteris naso (assembly GCA_037038555.1). Taxonomy (NCBI): domain Eukaryota; kingdom Metazoa; phylum Chordata; class Mammalia; order Chiroptera; family Emballonuridae; genus Rhynchonycteris; species Rhynchonycteris naso. The sequence goes on from CM072997.1 coordinate 68,030,652, forward strand.
TCTAGTTTTATAAAATTATGGTCAGAGAATGTGTTTTATATGATTTTAATCTTCTTTAATTTATTAAGATATGCTTTGTGTCCTAAAATGTTCTATGTTAACTTGAAAAGAATGTATATTTTTGCTGCTTTGGGTTGTAATGTTCTATAAATATCAATTAAATCCATCTGGTCCATTGTGTTTTTTAAGGTCTCTGTTGCCTTGCTGATTTTTTTTTTTCTTTCTTTCTTTCTTTCCTTTTTTTTTTTTTTTTGGTCTGGAAGATCTACTCATTGATGTCAATGTGGTGTTAAATTTCCTGCTTTGACGGTATTACTCCCATTGTGTCCTTCAAGATATTTTTTATGTTTTTAGATGCTCCTATATTGGGTACATATATGTTTACAAGGGTTATATTCTCTTGTTAGAGTTATTCTTTAGTATTATGTAATGTCATTCTTCGTCTTTTGTTAGGACCTTCTTTTGAAGTTTATTTTTTCTGATATAAGTAATGCTATCCAAGCTTTTTTGTTTGTTTGTTTCCACTTTCATAAAATATTTTTTCATCCCTTCACTTTCAATCTATGTCTATCTTTTGTTCTGAGATGGGTCTCTTGTAGACAGTATACAGTTGGGTGATGTTTTCTTATTTATTCAGCTACCCTATATCTGAAGGGTCTGAAGTGGATTGGAGCACTTAATTCATTTACACTTAAAGTTATTAATAGGTATTTATAATATTACCACTTTATTTTTTATACCTATATTTCTCTCTCTAAATATTTCTTTTTTTCTTTCTCTTATTAACAAAGTTCCTTTAACATTTCTTGAAATAGGGTTTGGTGGTAATAAACTCCCTTAACTTTTTTTTTTTTTTGTCTTGGAAGCTCTTTATTTCTTTTTCAATTTTAAATGAGAGTCTTGCTGGATAAAGTAGTCATGGTTGCAGGTTCTTGCTTTCTATCACTCTGAGTATTTCATGCCAATGCTTCTGGCCTGAAATGTTTCTGTTGAGAAATGAGCTGAGAGTTTTATGGAAGCTCCATATAGGTAACTGTCTTTCTCTTACTGCTTCTAATATTTTCTTCTTGTCTTTGACCTTTGGCATTTTAATTATAATGTATAAAGATCCCTTAGCTATCCTCATTTTTAATTGTTTTCTTCTTTTTGCTGCACTGATTGGGCATTTTCTGCTACCTTCTCCTCCAAATCACTGATTTGATCCACTGCTTCATCCAACCTACTGTTTATTCCTTTTAGTCTATTGTTCATTTCAGATATTTTATTTTATGGTTCCATGTCCTTTTTTATGCTTGCTATCTCTTCATTGAAATTCTCACTAAGTTTCTTGAGTATTATGATGAACATTTTTTTTTTTGCATTCTATATTTAGTGAATTATTGCCTCCATTTCATTAAGCTCTTTTTCTGGAGAGTTCTCCTGCTTTTTCATTTGGAGCATATTTTTTTGTTTCCCCATTTTGACTACATCTTTATGTTTATTTCTATGTATTAGATCTGCTATGATTCCCCTTCTTAGTAGGGTGGCTTTATATAGTAGTTTACCTGTGGGACTCAGGGGTGCAGTCTCCTTGATCACCTTAGCTGGAAGTTCCAGATATGTCCCTTGTGTGAGTTGTGTGGACCCTCTCGTTGTAACTGAGACTTCATTGTTCTTGGCCCATTTTTACATGGGGATGACCTTTTCTCTGGATGACTGTGAGGGTCAAGCTCAACCATAGAGTAGGAGCTACCATGCAGTTAATGACCACATGAAGCAGAATTCACTTTAGCAAGGATTGGTGCCTGCTGAGATCTCCCTTTGGATGTACCACTTATGAAGCTAATTGGATTCTGCTCTGATGTTTACTGAAGTTGGCCACTGGGTATGTTGGATCTGGGGCTTCTCGGGAAGCCAATGTCAGATATTGCCTGTGGCTGGCCCTAGACAACCAGTTTGGAGCTACGGAGCAATCCAAAATTTTTAGCTGTCTCTGCTGGGTCTGAGTGTTCATGGAAAGGACTAAATTGAACATCAACACTAGCTTTATCAACACCACCTTTTAACAGCACTGGGCCCAAGGGCAGGTAGAAAAGTCCCAAGGCACCCCAAGGTCTACCTCTGCCTCTTTTTACCTGCTGACTGCTAGATAGGTTCAGTCACTCTAAGAGTCTATCATGGTACTCGAGTTGCATAAATTAGGTTCTCAGTGAATCACCAGGTAGAGATCAGTTGTATTCACCAGGTTGATACAAATTGAAACTTTTTGCCAGTTCTGGGTCTGAAGCTATTCAGCAAATGTCCCAGGGTATGCCAAATCCAGCTGCCACTCACTGGATGTTTGCTTACATTTGTGTGGAGTCAGTTTTCAGGGAGTCATCAAGCTGAGGCCAGCAGAGTTTATCAGGCTCAAACAAGGTAATATTTGGCTTTGTGACTGGAGTTCCTTGCACTGGCTGGAAGTGTGAGGAAAAAATTGGTCTCCAACTTAGAGCCACACAACTCAGTCTGTCCCAGATTCTGCCAGGAACATGATCTCAGTAGGCTAGGACCACTGGGAGTCAGGAGGATATAGCTAGTGGATCTCCTGTGAGGGGAAGGTACTAGTCTGGTTAATAGGAAAGTGGAGGAAATGGCACCTGTGAAAAAGCTACACAACTCAGTCCCTGGCACCCCTTGTGTCTGCCCAGATCTTTACACCCTGGCTCAGGCAGAGCACAAGCTCCACGGGGTGGGTTTACAGGGAATCCAGAGTGTGGAGCTTTTGCTTCTCCCAGGCTGATGCTGTATGGGGGGGGGGGGAGTGCTTACCAAAGAAAGATGGCCTCTGCAGTGTAGGAGAATGACTTAACACAGGGATACTGGTGGCTGTTGCTTCAGCTTTCTCCCCAGAGCCACAAACTTCAGTCTCTCCTCATGTGGCTCTAGTCTCCTTGGAGCCCAGGGTGAGTAGCACAAACCAAATTTCATTCATTGGCCCTTTAAGCAGGCATGTATGTATGTATGTATATATATATATATATATATATATATATATATATAATTCAAAGATATATAAATATCACTAGCAGCCTTTCTCCATCCCTGGTAGAGAGAATTCCTGCTGAATTTCACAGCTAAATGTTGTGTAGGTATCTCTTCTCCACTCTGGTGATTTGAAATTTGGGAGCCAAGCTTGGGTTTGAGCCTCCATGCTTTTTAGAGGGAATGCTGGCAGCTGAATTATCCTTCAGGAATCCCAGCCACCAACCGGGGGAGTGGGGCCAGCCCTTTTGTGTTTCCACTATTCCTACCAGTTTCAATGTGGCCTCTTCTAAAAATTCTTGGTTATAAGACTTCTCCTCAGCTAGTCCTCAGTTGGTTATTCAGGATGATTGCTTTATATTTTAGTGGAAATTCAAGTTTGGTCCTTGGAGGAGGTGAGTGTAATATCCACCTAAACCACTCCCATATTGAATTTAATTTCAATTTTTTAAAATATGAATAAAGGTGTTATCAGACCCACAATGTATTAAGACAAGGGCCAAAATATATGCTTAAGTACATTCTTGTATTTTTTACCTTTAATATAGCATCAACTGGTATTATTACTTTAAATACAAATCTCATGATGCTATTTACCCACTAAAAACCTACAACAACTTTTCATTTTCTCAAGAATAAAGTCTTACATTTACAAACTCTTTTAAAAAGTCTTGTTTTCTGGTGCCATTCTAAGTCACTTTCTCTAGGAGAAAACTCTCCAACAACTCCAAAATATTCAGTTGTAATTTATACCCCAAATCATACTTAATTATGTCCTATTCCCTAGTCTTTTATACTTCGTCCTTCTATAAATTTTCACTTCTTCTCTCTGTGTCTGAACTACTTCTCACTGCCTCTCTCTACACAGATTCTCAACAGATAAAATATATTGTGTTCTTTAAAATTCAACTCAAATGCTACCTCTAATTAGAAGTTTCCTTACCAACCCCCAACAGATTTTTTAGTATCTCTGTCCTTCTACATATTCCTTTTGTACTCTTTAGGCATCTTTTCACAAAACTTATTTAATTCATCTTATTGTATGCAGGCTTTATATTTCTATCTCAACTTAATGATGAGAATTCCTTAAGTGATTTTGCTTTATTTAATCATTTCTTTCTGCCTATGCCAATCCTACACAAGTGTCCACTGAGTAAATAAATGAAACTCTTTTGCTTGCAATGTTTACCAGCAACTGATAATTATTACATATTTTTATTGTCAAATTAAATCTCTATTTTTTTTTCTTTCTAACATAGACATATTTTATTTTCTCTTGATATTTGTACTTAAAACTGTTTTGTTTATTTTATGAAGTATTCAATAGGAGTAATATAAAAAATAATGGTTTTGAGAAATATGCAAATATACTAGTTAGTTTTCTTTTTCAAGTTTTATATGCTACAGAGTTAATAAGCCATGAGCATTCGACAATCCAAACATCAAATGGGATGTACCATATGTCCTGAAATACAATAATATCACATTGGCAGCAGTTGACTATTTAAAGAGCTGTTTATTAGACAAATATAACATTAGCATCATTTATTTTACTGGCATAATTACATTAATTAATTTTTCATTTATTCAACAAATATTTAATGAAAATTACTATGTGCAAGAAACTAGACCTAATGCTCTGGGAAATATTTCTTGCTCTCAAAAAATTTAAATTCTAAGAGGTGAAAAAAGACATGCATTTGACTAAGCTGAATATTGATAAATGGCATGAGATAATAATGAAATACAATAAAAGTTGAAAACAAGGGAAGCTAATTCCCTTTTAGAAATAGAAAAGACACTTTTAATTATACCTTAAGACAATAGTTTCTGGATATGTGGTAATTAAAAATTACCAATATTTTAACATTTCAATATTTGTCTTTTTTTTATTCTTGGTGAAGAAAGTACATGGATCTTAAAACCTATCATAATCACTTTAGAGATTAAGTTACAAGAATAATATTATGACTTACATTATGGTGTGACAATAACTATATAAATACTGGATCTTGAGTCAAAGTCTAATTGATTTGTCTAATGATGAATTATAAAAAACTAGAGTTATAACATATTTTCCAGGCTTATGATTGATTCTCTTTCTGGTTGAGACTGTTCATTTTCTTTAATTTGAATATTTTAGATAACTAAAATTTAATAAAAATCTCAGAAAATTAATATTGTCATATAGTCTTCTAATTATATTTCAGCAACATTCAACCTGGACCAAGCAATGTAAACTAAAAAATTCTTTGATAATTACACTGGGGAACAAAATTTTTGTTGCATCCACAAGAACGCTTGTTCTTACCTAACTCGAGTGTGCTGATCTGACACTAGTTTTTCTCTGTAAGCTACAGTTTTTTGCAATTCAAGATTTTAGGTTTTCATCTTATTGTAAAATTTTCAACATTAAGTTTAACATAATGAAGTAGAATGTCTTCTTGGGCATCATCTTTGTGAAAATATAACAATTTATATAATGCAATAATACACAAAAAATATGACTGCATCAGAATTTGTCTACAACTTTAAAATAGAACATATTAAAACACTTATTTTAATCGTGAAATTTGCGCAAAACTTATTTCAATTCTACTCAGGCAAAAATTTGCATTTGTAGCTCTTGCGTTTGTGTACTTGTTGAGCACAATCTTGTTCGATGCTCCAGCAGTAGTCTTCTCATCACTAACAGATCCAAGATTTTTGGGAAACTTATCAAGGTGACTGACTGTTCAGGAAGTGAATCTTAATGCTCATGTTACATCTAATGTCGTGGAAAGCCAACAGCATCCTTTGAACTAGAAGTTCATAGTTTTCTGCTTTCTTATTGCCAAGGAAGTTCTTTGTAACTGTCACAAAAGACTGCTATGCTGCTTTCTCCTCATTATTCATCTTTCAGGCAAATTCTTCATCACATATGAGGGTTCAAATTTGAGATCCATAGAATACACCAGCTTTTATCTTTTTGAAAGACAAGGCAGAAAAAGCAGAAATAATATGTTGAAAGCATTCACTTTCTCTATTCAAAGCCTGAACAAACTTCTTCATTAAGCCAAGTTTGATGTGAAGTGGGGAAAAAATTGTCCTGTCTCAATTTACTACAGATTCATTCACAATATTTTGTATCCCTACTTCCAGAGCTTCACGTTTCGGCCACTCCTTCTGTATCCAGTGTTTCTCCTGAGCTCAGCTGTCCCACAAACACAGAAAGCAAGGATACTTCGTGAAACCTCTCTGTTGTACTACATGGAAATTTACCATTTTAAGATCCAAACAAATGATCCAGTTATGCACCTCATACTTCAGAAAGTCGAGGATAATTTTTATGTCATTATAATCTTTATTCAGATGAGTTGAATAACCAATTGGAACTGCTGAAAATAGGCAATATATGCACGTGTCACAAAAGAGGAAATATTGTGCCTTTGACGTTGAAGTGTGTAACAGCCACATATATAACACAAAGTGTCAGGACTATTCTTACATTTACGCCTACTTGAAGAAGCCATGATTCAATCTTAAAACAAAATAAGAGGGTGTTTCTATCAGATAATAATTTTTTACATTTAAAAACAACAACAATTATGTAAAAGTGATGCTTGTAAAACATTAATTGCCTTGTGGTTATGTTCAATCCAAGAGTCATTGCCCTTTAACTCCAATTTAAAAACCAATGCATGCCATTAACTGTAACAAAAAAATTAAAATTGCATAAAAACTGAAGCATGCACCAAAGAATGGATTTCAGATTTGCAATCATCGATGCATACATATATAGGAAAAGTTCTAAAACTTCATGCACCGGAAAATGAAAAAAAATTTTTTCCCCAGTGTTATTTGTATTGTTCTCTAAGAAATCAGGTCATTTGCAAAGAAATGTTACATTAGTGTCAACATTGAGTAACAGCTTTTTAAATATTTCATGTAAAAATACAATATTTTAAATAAAGTAGTTGATATTAAACACTAATTTTTACTATGGTTGATTGATATAAAAGGTAAAATGATGAAAATAAAAAAAACATCAAATTAAGTGTGCTACATAACATTTTAGAAATATCAGAAAGAATGGACAAGTTCTCCATTGATCTCTCATTTGTGATTCTTTTAGATAGTATTACATTTGATAACTTATAAAGTCTCAAGAAGATAATTATCACGAAAATATAAGTCAAAGCTAAGCATGTAGGTATCTGAAAGTCAAAAGATATGTTTCCATACTAGGGGTCCTTAGAGAATCCTAGGTTTTAGAGGATGAATTTCATTTCTGTTTTAAACATTTAACTAATAACAGGCTGTATTGTTTTCTTTTTCTTTTTCAATTACAGTTGCCACAAAATATTACATTAGTTTTGGGTATATAACATGATGATACTTATATAATTTATGAAGTGATTACTTTGATAAATGTAGTGTAACATACATAGTTGTGACAATATTATTGGCCATATTCCCTATGCTGATAACAGTCTATTTTCAAAAGGAAAAGTTTAGATTGATAGGATTTCATTGATAGTAATAATAATGTAACCACTGGTTGTAGAGTTATTTCTAATAGTATATTTTTCTAGCTTTATTATTTATTTTATACAAATAATGGTAATTTTTGTTCAGAACTTAAGATTTATTGAGTATGTAAAACTGATAAGAAAAAATGTATTGAGAATATTGTTCTTTACAAATGTCAATGGATATAATAAGATAATTGCTTGTTAAATATGATTTCTAACCCTTAGCCCTGTGTTTTTATTCCAGCCATCAATTTCATTTTATCCCAAAATATATATGTATATAAATCTGTTATGTATTTGATTCTATATTTTATTTTTCTTCAAAAATTACCCCATATTATCTATTCTTATCTGAACATAATTATACATTTTCTTTCTTGCTTCCCAAATCTTATTGATTTTATAGTATATTTAAATTTATTTATATCATTTTACATCATTATTGTTGTCTTTAAATAACTATCAACTATGATTGAAGCTGTATTTACAATTAGGAAGGTAATTCCATGCTTTATTTAAGTTTCAGTACTGGTACCAATTCTTTATATTAACCTCCTGCTAGGCTTAAGTCGTTTCTCCGACTCCGATCTGTGCCAGTTCAGCCTTCCTTAGGCAACCTGGTGGTACCCCGCTTTTGGAGGTCGCCATATTTATGCCGAATTTAGTATAGACCCCGAATAGCATAGCTCACTACAGCCCAGAACTCCTGAGCTCAAGCATCCTCCTGCCTCAGCCTCCGATTTAGCTGGGACTACAAGCGTGCGCCACCGCGCCCAAGTCACTTCTCCATAAAGGGTGCAGAGTTACATAGTTTCTAGATAGGTTTGTACTTTAATATGTATTTTTGCTGTCCTCTAATGTGAATGATAACTTGGCTGAGTATAAAAATTTTGAATCTGAAGCTTTTTACCCCAAAGCTTTATGAATTTTGCATTCTCTGATATATTTCAGAAAATCCTGAGGTCAACATGACTTTTCTTATTTATTTTTTGAGTTAACTTATTTTATTTATTTATTTGTTTACTTATTTATTTATCTCGGTGTGGATGCTGTAGAGACCCTGGTGGAGTAGCAGCTTTATGACTGCTAGCATTCTTTCTATTTTGGTGGGAATCTGCATTTTATGGGTCTTAGTGGAGGGAAATCCTCCATGTCTCCCTATGAAACTGCATGTCCAGAACTTCTCATTCCCTTCTCTTTGTCAGGTAGAGTTCTTGCTTATTTTCCAAGACTTATTCTACAGCATTTTTACAAGTTCTCTAAACTACATGATAGCCTCCAAAATCCTTATGCCTTTTCTTTTCTCTCTATTTGCCAGAGAAAGTTTGTATTACATAAAATTAGAAGACTGACATATAAAGAATGTATTCCTTTATATATATATATATATATATATATATATATATATATATATATATATATATATATATATATATATATATATATATGGTGAGCAAAAGTAGGTTTATAGTTGTTTGTATGGACAATAATACAATAATTAAATTATAATACAAAAAAACTCTATTTTTGTGTACTTATAACTATAAACCTACTTTTGCCTACCCTATGTATTTGTGTTGAATTTGTATATATATAAATTTTCTTTTTATATTCATTTTTTGTTAACTTTATTTATCTATCTATTTGCTTTTTTTCAATAGCTCATCCTAAAGTGAGGAGATATTTAAAGGTATAGCTATAATGCAAAAATTGGGCAATCCCCACCCTTGTTATTTAAATTGGTTTAGAGACCTTCTTTTAGCATTCAAGACCCATGGACATTTTCTAGTTCTGAGACCAGAGTTTTAAAATATAATATGCATTAGGCAGGTCATGAGTAATCTTTAAGGGGTAAATTCCTTTTTTCAGTTTCTTCTCTTCTTTAGGTAAAGCCATTCTCCAAGGTTCCAAACACAATTGAACACATTTTTCAGGCTTGAAAAGTAATCGTTTTCTAAATTTTGTCCAGTATAGTCAGAGTCAAAGAAACAAATAACTTCAATGCCTCAGGAGACTGCTAACTGAGAGAGACTGAAATTTCTTGACCTATGCAATGACCAGGGCCCACTGCCAGATATGATAGGGTGACAATAACATCCAGGAGTCCCTGTATATACCTGCTATCCTTGTCTAATATTAACAGCACCCACTGTAACTCTCAAAAGTGCTTCTTGGTTTAGACAATATAATAGGTATAGAGCCTGTATGCATAGTATCCAAGTCCTGTTTCCTAAGATAGTCATTAACAGTATCACCAAAATGAGCAATTCATTGAAACAGCATTCCTCCAGAGCTTTGGCAATCACAGTAGCCAGCTAAACCTCCCACTGCCACAAATACTGTGCTCAATATTGACTTCTATAACCCGTACTGCTTCCTGGCAACTGGAACTTTTTAATTAAGCACTAAACTGAATGATCAAAAATAACCACTTTTCAGGGAAAGAGCCATCAAAATCCACTACAATGGCCACTAGGTTTTTTGCTTATTGATATTTTCTGATTCCTAACTCTGCTGTTATCATATGTCTAAAAAGATTTACAGTTATGAAAGCTTTTTAAATTGAGTAGTTTCTAGTTGACCTCATCAACCATCGCCCAACCCAACTCTAGCTATTGATATTTCAAGTTTAGTGGGTTTTTTTAGGGGTCCATGATTTTACTGATTTCCTTTTGATATAACAGTGCTCTAATATGTGACTTATAAATTGACCATGACCTTCAATAATTTAGTGTAATTTACAGTGTGTCAAAGAGAAGTCACTGAAATTTCTGGATATTTTTATGGCTTTCTTCTCTAGTTTAAAGAGAATATTGGAATTTTCTGCTATATGTACCTATTTTGCATTAGTTCTATTGTAATTGTGAAGGTGGGAGAGATGGGAGAAACTTGTGTTTTGAAAATAATATGTGTTGGCAAACCACATTAACTTTAAGGTATTTTAAATGTTTAAAATTTATAATCAAATATTTTAAAATGCTTTTCTGTGCCTCCTTTGAATTCTAAAGCCAAGCAAGCAAATATAGCACTTGAGTGAGACTCAAATATATGTGGAGTAGCTATTTTAAACCTGCTACATCCAGAGTTGAGTAAAATAATTCATAGGTATTTGCATTGTTTGTAATAAAAGATAGCCATGCTTTAATATTTTTGGTGTGTATATGTTTGTATGCATGTTTAGTTATATGATTTTCTTATATTGTAAAATCAATCAAAATTATTTAACTTAATATTAACAATAGGTACACATTTTCTCAAAAATTGACTAAAAGGTAAAAAGCTACTTAAAAATAAAATTTAAATGGAAAAAATTAGTGATTTTATACTTTATTTTTCCAGAAAATAACTATGAAGATATTTTAAGTTTTGATGTAATTATAGAGAATAGAGTTTAGAGTTATATGCTTTTTTTATGTGTGATGAAAAAATTATAAGGAATGCATAAAGCCATCTATGAACTTCACATTTTATCTTTCTCAGGTTGAATTTTTTCCTTTTGAGAGAGAAAGAGGGAGACAGTAAAGAAGAGAGAAGAGAAATATCAACCTGTTGTTGCTTTGACTTTAGTGGTACATTGATTGCTTCAGAGAGAGGGAGAAGAGAAAGCAACTTGTAATAGTTTTCACTTTAGTTGTACATTGAGCATCTTGTACGTGCCTTAACTAGGACCATGCCAATTGTCCCTTGCTCACGTCAGAGACCTTGGGTTTTTAATGAGTGGCCTTCTGGCTCAAGCTAGCAAGTTTTAGGATCACGTGTATAATCCCTTATTCAAGCCAGGAACCCTGCGCTAAGACACCTGTACTCAGAGCCAGTGACTTTAAGATTTCAAACTGGCAACCTTAGCATTCTGGGTTGATGCTTCATCCACTGTGCCACCAGTGGCCAGGCAAATTGAAACACTTTTATGTGTCCTACAGAAATCAATGTCTACACCAAAGGGTCTCCTAGTAATCTTCAGTCAACTGGACTTTATATAGAAATTTATTTTGTGCAGAATCAAAACATACATTTTCTGTAAAAGTCACCTCAAAATGTTATTTCTGAGTAATTTATATTTAAAAGTGACAAAGACCAGAAAAGAAATAAGTAGTTAAATGGAACCCATTTCCTGTGTGAATGACACATTGAACCAGATTTTCTTAGCAACTAACCTACTTCCTGATTTAAACCATTTTTGTGTAGCTTTTTAAATCTACATGAGTTATTAATTTGCTCTCAAGAAACAAGGTGAGATATGGAAAATTTCACATAATTATAAGCTGAGGTTATTTAGGTAAAACAAAAAAGAAACTGCAAGACACAGTTCAAAGAATTATGATGGAAATAGGTTAAGAATGTGGTAATGAATAAAAGGTATTTTGTTAAACTATAAATTATTCAAAAATTATGTGAAAATAACTTTTTGGGTTCTTGAAATATATCAGGGCTAAATGTGTTCTGATTATCCCCAAAGATGTAGAGATGATCCTATATTTAGGTCAAGTTAACATCCTCCTTCCTGGTATAAGCAAAGCAAAGCAAATTTACCTTCATTAATTTTTAGTCATATGTAGGTATTTTCACTTTGGTATATTATTACTTAAGGACTCTATTATGATGTAAATGTTATATAAAAGGACAAATACTTCTCCTTCTTGAAATAATTTAGTCTTTTGGGAATGGGAGCTGGTAAGGTTAATTTTGAAATGGAGATGAGATGTAGACAGAATTTCAGATTAGATGAGTTTCTAAATCTGAGAGGTGAGTTTGCGTGTGTGCACATTTCTGTGAACTGGGGTGCGTATGTATATGTGTCTTATTGTGAATTGGGGTGGTGGTGAAGGAGAACCAAATTAAGAACAGCAATGCATCATTTTGGTGTAGGCTGACTATAATCTTACCTGTTTACACTAGACACCTAGAATTCTAAATTACACTGAAAATATGCCCAAGGAGAAATTTTAGAATTTTGCTTATGTTGACAAAATTATATGAGCTTGAAATTTGGGCTTGTTTTATTCTTTTCTGGATTGAATCATTCTCTGTCTTTTGTTATTTTGAATTTTGTTTGTATAGAGACGAATAGATTTTATTTTTCCCTGCTTTATTGAGGTACAATTGACAAATAAAATTTGTATACATTTAAATTGTGCAACATGATATTCTGATATGTGTATACACTGTGAAATGGTTATCACGATCAAGTTAATTAACACATCCTTCATTTCAGTTACCAGTTTTTCCTCTTTTCCCCCAGGTCATTTATTCATTTACTCATATCTTTGACAAATAATTCCTGCATATCTGATATGTACTAGGTATTCTACTAAGAACTAGTAACATGAAAATATCAAGACTCAGCCCTTGAATAAAACTCAAGGAGCTTACAATTTAGTGAGGGAGCCTGAAACATGAAGTAATTATAAATCACTGTGACTGGTCCCGTGACCATACCATTCAAAGGGAAGACAGGAGAGAGAAGTGGAGCATGGTAGCGGCAGGTATCAAGAAGATGAATCTGGAAGGAATAAAGGTGATGAGTTGAAATGTAAAGAATAATACAAGTTAGGCTGGTGAAGACAGAGGAAAGCAAGCTTCAGGACATTAAACATAGGGTGAGATAAAAAGTGGCATTTAATGATTTGGCACAGGGCTAATGCCAATTACCTTCAAGGAAACAGCCAAGAGAAGTAATTCTCCTAAATTTTCAATCTGCTACAAATTTCATGCCAGCTTAAAAGGTTGGTGGCAATATGCTATACACTTGCTAAGAAATTTATATATGAAAGTTACTTTCACAACAAAACTGATCTGTGGTAATTGTTTTTGTGTCTTCTTTTATCTCCCCATTGTAAGAAATGATGAAACTGAAGTGTGTCTTTAATTTTAGAGTTGACTCAGAAGAGACATTTTGTCAATCTCTTTAAGATTTATAGCAATAGAACAAATAGTATCAGGATCTGATAGATGATGTAACAAATTTTACAGAAAAGAAGGTTCTTGTTGATCATGTATCTTTAAAGCCATATCACAACTGATTGTCAATCCTAATTGATTCTGGCCAAGATTTCTTGAGAATGACAGCAATTTAAAGAGGCAGCACTGATGGTAAAGCATCAGTTAGAGAAAGGAGGTCATTAAAGTGGTTTTTTTTATTCCATAAAAATTAAATTTAGTAAAATTTGACCATGTAACAAGCCCTATACCCAACTGCCCAATGGTCATTTTTACCATTGTGTATACACTAGCCATTTTCTAGAACCAATAAGAAGTTCTAGAAAACTAAAAATGTTAAAAGTACTAAAGTTAAATGTCAAAAGTTCTAATGGAGATTTTGTTAGAAAAAATCAAAACACACATTTTCTCATTTTTAACTTACATTTGTGATATTTACAGACTTAGAGAAAAGTTGGAAATATAGTACAAATTTTCTATCAACTCTTTAATCAGTTTCTCTTAGTGACAGCACCATTAACATAACTATGGTATACTGATTAAAATCAGAAAATTAACATTGATATAGTAGTAGTAACTAATCTACATTTCTTACTCAAAAATTAACAGTTTTTCCATTAATACTTGTTTCTGGTCCAGGATCCAAACTTAAGTCCCCCATTGTACTTATCTGCTTTGTCTTCTCCAATCTGTGACAGTTCCTCTGTCTTTCTGTGTTTTTTAGGCCCTGACTCTTCTGAAGAACAGTGGCAGGTATTCTGTAGAATGCACCTCAAATTGGGTTTGTATGATGTTTTCTCATTATTAGATTAAATTTATTCATATCTAACAATATATGACAGAAGTGATGTTGTGCCTTTTTCAGTGAGTCCTAGCAGGAAGCACCTGATATGCAGGTATCTTATTAGTGCTGATACAAAGTTATTTTTTTTTGTAATTAAAGTATATCTTATGGGAAGCTGCTTTGAGACTAAGAAAACCTAGTATTCCTAACCATCCTTTTGCTCACTAACAATATTTTTTTTTAATTTTTAAAATTTAGAACATTTTTTTTAGAAAAGTATATTTAACAGGTGACTTTGATCAAGAAAAATACATAGGTTTCAGGTAAATATTTCTATAAGCATATTAACTGTTGATTATGTTGTATACCCATCACTTAAAGTCAAATCATTTTCCATCACCTTATATTTGTCCCTCTTTACTCCCTTTTCCCCATCCCTCCTCCACATATCCTGCTTTTTGGTAACTACTTCACTTTTATCTATGTCCATGAGTCTCAGTTTTATATCTCACCTATGTATGAAATCATATATTTTAGCTTTTTCTGATTTACTTATTTCACCCAATATAATGTTCTCAGGGTCCATCCATGTTGTCATAAATGGCAATATGTCATCATTTCTTATAGTTGAGTAGTATTCCCTTGCATATATATACTACACCTTCTTTATCCAATCCTCTATCGAAGAACCCTTTGGTTGTTTCCATGTCTTGGCCACTGTAACTAGTGCTGTGCTGTTTATGGGTGTGCATGTCTTCACATACCAATCGATATATTTTTTTTTATAGATACCTAGAAGATGCATTGCTGGATCATACAGTAGTTCTAGACTTAATTTTTTGAGTAATTACCATATTTTCTTCCATAATGGTTGTATCAGTTTACATTGCCACAAGCAGTGAATGAGAGTTCCTTTAGAATCCATCAATATTTCTTGCCTACCACAATTGCTATGGAGTTTGCTTAATGGTCATTTTATATTTCCACAATATATTCTATATTACTTGAAATCTGCTATATGGAAGAATATATTCCTTGCCATGTTTATGTGTTCAATTCTTTATTTATATTAATATAGACTCATGCATGAATATCCACTTTATCCTATTGAGTATAATCTGTTACTATCGTTACCTATTTTGTTTTTCAAGTTGTCTTGTATTTGGACATTGGGAAGTCCCTCAAATAAGACACAATGTTCTCATCATTTTTTGAACACTTTCTTACTTTCTGGCTCATCAAAATGTTCCAGGTACATTGTGTACTTTCCCATTCCAATCCCTGGAACCAATCATTCTTATAAGAAGCCCTGATTCCTTTCATTGAAAAGTGGGTTTTAGACATTAAAATCAGAGACAGACACTACTGATAGATCTGGACAGCCTTGCAAAACATGTCTTTTCTTCCTGGTGCAATCTGGTGTTTTCCTCCTCTCTTCCTGGCTATAGGAAAGATGGGTATGGCTTCCTAGCTACATCAGTATTTTAAATTAAGAGCTCATCTCTGCAATGTATTTTTTCCTCCTAGATAAATAGATCACTTGATCTTGGAAATATGTTTCCTCCTGGTAGGAAATAGACCCTGACAGTCTTATTTCTATAGTTTTCAGAGCTGACCAATCAGAATTTCCTACATCTCTTCACACCCAGACCAATCCTAAGACTAGCTATTACTTATTATCTAAAAAATAGCTATTATTTATTATCTAATTATATATAAAATATAGAGAGAGATAAAGAAATTTGACTAATTAAAAATAGTACTTATCGATAAACCATTTTGTCAATGTTAGCTAGTGAGTGAAAAACAGCTACATGTTTGAGCAGATACTCATGATTATAATAAGCTCCTGTAACTGTATAGCTTTCTCTTTTATTCTACTCTCCTTACATTCCCTGCCTTCCTCTCTCTTCCTCTCCTTTTTGCTCCCTCTCTCTCTCTCACCTGCCTGCCTGTCAACTTGGATCACTTAACTTTACTTGTAATTGTTTTTTGTTGCTATTCTAATTGATTTCAATTTTTAGTGAAGATACAGAGGGAAAAGAGTTGTAATGTTATTTAGTATTAATCCAACTGCTATTAATAATCTTTCTACGAGATGTGAAAATGAAAAAATATTTAACAGAGTCAGCATGATTCTGATGGTTACATGACATATAATTACAATGCAATGAAAGAAGCAGTGAATCAGAAAAAATAAGGTGATATGAGAACACTTAATTTGTGGGTGGCGGCCAGGACACAACAGTTGGAACTAATTTCAAAAAAGAAAGTGAAGTTTGAGTTGAGTCTTACAATGTGAATAGCTCACCAGCCTCTAAACAAAAGAAGACTTGGCCTCAGCCAATTTTCTAACCCCAATGTCAGGACTCCTATTTGAGTGACAGAAACCCAACTCTGATATTTCACAAGACAGTTTTATTCAAATACTATACAAGCATCTTTGACACAGTGTTTTCATAATCACAGAACCAGATTTTATTTTATTTACAACAGTTTCCCAATACATTATCCTCAGTAACCTTTATATTTATTTAGACATAGCAGAATTAAATACTTTGTTTCTGATGCTTAAGTACTCAAAAAAAATTTTAGGATAATATCTGTCTTAAATGAACATATTTTCTCTGTAAATAGATATTTGTGACCTCAAAAGCAATTTTCAATCAGTTTACTCCAAGTGAATTTTAAAAACATGCAATCCCTGACTATTTAGTCAGGGGCACTGACCTGTTTTCCCTTACATTATTAAGTAAAAAAATGACAACAGCCAACACAACAGTAGCCATCTGGAGTAAATGAATCAAAATTATACTTATTTTTCTTTGTCAGATCAGCATAAAATGTAATTTATTTTTTGCTGTGCTGCAGAATTTTAGTGATTAGTTTATGTGTGCCATGAGAAGCAAAAGGTTGAAAATCTCTGCTGTAGATATATATTTGTGATACTTATACTCTATCTTATAATATCATGTTATAGTAATCTTTATTTTTATTTATTTTAAGAAGTTATTCTTTCATCCTTCCTTATTATATATTAAAGATTATAGTAATCATTAAAAAGTTTATTTCCAAATATTAAAAATTAATATTATGAAGTAGTATCTCCAGAAATTACTATACTGATGATATAACTGTTAACTTTTGAATTAATTAATTAGTTAATTAATATTTTAGATTTTTAAAATTTGTTTATTAATTTTAGAGAGGGGAGAGAGAGAGAGAGAAAAAGACAGAGAGAGACAGAGAAGGTGTCTGTGGGGTAGAGTAGCAGGAAGCCTCAACTTCCATACGATCTTTGACTAGGCAAGCCCAGGGTTTCAAATTGGTGACTTCAGCATTCCAGATTGACGCTTTATCCACTGTGCCACCACAGGTCAGGCCTTAATTTATTTTTTAACTGATTATTTTATGTGACTATGAGAAGCCTCCAAAATGAGCACTGATTGTAGTTGTTTCAGGCTGATTTGTCTTCTTCAAAGGGAAAATATTTGTTGAAATAAATTGATCAGAGAGTTTCCCAATATGAGAGACTTTGTAAAGATTCTCTGTTTTCTCTGAACATATATGTATCTGATTTATCAATGTCACCCCATTAAAATTAATAATAATAATAAAAATAAAAAGATTCAAATATAAGTAAAATTTTTCTTTCTTAAGATTTAAGGGAACATTTTCCCTCTAATTTAATGTTTTTTATCTATTTTCCTCTAACAAGGAAATAATTAATAGTCATCAATTTCTACTTGCAGTCTTCTGATGAAGCTGAAAGGCAGATTGCAGTGTGATAATACCTAAATGAATGAATTTTGAGTTTAGATTACTACATATATTGGACAATACTTTAATAAGATTGGTGATAGAGGAAAACGAAGAATAAAGTGATAGGTAGAAAGAAATGTGATTTTAAGGGCTGTGTTTGTTATTTATTTATTATTTTGAAAGCGATATGACAATATTTAAATGTTGACAGAATAAAGTGGTAGAGAGAGAATAGGGACTTTCTCATCTGGCCATAACCAACACCAAACAACCCTCCTGACACACACAACTATAGACATGTACAAAATATGTAAGAAAATCAATTATGAGCATTCTATACCATGTGACAAAACTCCACTATTTGTTAGAAGGAAATTATTGAGGTGAGTACCATATATGAGCTGGTTCTTTGTCTTGGTATAATTTACAAGGTACTTCATTAAAGACAGAATTTGGAGTGAATCACATCAAATTTGGGGAGATTGGTATACACTTTGGAATTTCCACAGACAAGATTTTCACAAAGTCAAGAGTACAGAAATAAAAATATTTCAGTTTAAAGTTTTATTTTTGGAAAAGGTTTTCAATGCAAACAAAATTCTGTCTATAATAGACATGATGATTCACATTTTTGTATTGTTTTGAATAAGTTCTGTTACATTAGTTATGTAAGAAATTTGTTGTCTTATCAAAATTATCAGATTTATTGGTAAAAGTTTTCTTATGATGTATTTGTATTGTCCTTTCAATATTGTAGGATCTGTGATTATATCTATTCTGTCATTTCTGATACTGTGTATTCTTTTTCTTCATCAGTTTTCATAGCGTACCATCAACTTTATTAAATTTTCCAAAAAATGCTTTTGTTTTATTAAATTTTTTCCTCCTTATACAATTTCTCTTTCACTGATATCTGTTCTAGCATTAGAATTTCTTACCTGCTACTTTTATGTTTATCCTTTTCTAGCTTTTGAGGGTGGAGCATTACATAATTAACTTTAAATGTTGTTTTCTAATATATAAATTTAAAGTTACAGAATTTTTTTAAAAAACTGTATTATCTATATCTATAAACTTTTCATATGTATGTTTTCATCTACAGTTAGCTTAAAATAATCTATATTTTCTCTAGTGATTTCTTCTATTATACATTAGAGGTGTGTGATTTAATTCTAATTACTTGGTATTACTTTGGAATTTTATTTTGCTTTGTTTTCTAACTTAAATCAGCTGGAGTCACAGCACATATTCTAGTAGTTTTCAAAGTGGAAGTTTATTTAGATTTACATTTTACCTCACTATTATGGTATGTCTTGGAGAACATACCACATATACTCCACAGGAATGTTTATTTTTGTTTATACTCATTTTATGTATTGTTCCTCAAATGTCAGGTGATATTATTCAGCAGTTGTTTACTTTTCTTACTTTCCGATTTTTTTCTAGTTTTCCTATCAGTTTCTGAGAAAAATATGTTAAAATCTGCAACTATGTTGATATAATTTCCCCTTTAATTTTGTCAGTCTTTGCTCCATCTAGTTTAAATTTATTTTGTTATATATATATATTAATAATTTTTATCTCACTTATATATTGACCTTGTATCATTATGAAATTATATTTTGATCTGTGCAAGCACTTCCTGCCATGAAGTCTTGTCTGATATTAATATAATTATACCAGATTTCTTGTATTTAATGTCTATATGGCATTTTTATTTTTTGGTTTTTTTAAATGTAATTTGATTGGATAGTAGTATATTGTTAGCATTTATTTTTATTCATTTATTTTGACTCCCTGGATTTTAGAATGTTTATTCCATTTATAGTTAATGTTATTATTGATGTTGAATTTATGTATATCATATTTACATTATTTCATACTGTCCAAACTGTTTCTCTTTTCTTACTCTGCTTTCTCATCATATAATTAATTATAGGTAATATGCTTTAATTCCTTTTAGCTTTATCTCTTTAATTATTGCTTTCTACTTGATGATAGTGCTACTGTTTATAATATCTTTATCAAAGTTTATTTAGAGTTACTATTGTACCACTTTATATAAAATATAGGAAGCTTGACAGAAAAACTATGTGTGTATGTATTTAATTTTATATATTCTTTTCACCCCACAGTATAATATTTTATCTCTGCTTAGTTTATTATCTTATAAAAAAATAAAAATAAAAATGATAGCATCCTTTATTATTTTATCCCACATTGTCATTTGTCATCCTTTTTATTCCTTACTCTAGAGCCGAGTTTCCATTTAGTATTATTTTTCTTCATCCTGAAGGATGTCCTTTATTATTTCTTGTAGTATGCATCTGCCACAAACTCTGACCTCTGAAACCTCAAGCCAGGAAGATTGCAGAGTTTTTGCTTGCATCTAGCTAGCTTGCACTGAACATACAGGAGTGATCTCAGAGAAAAAGCCATCAATGCAGATTGCACTTAGCACTTATTGCTCTTTTTTAAGTGGAAAATATCTCCCTGTTTCTGCCTGCATTTGGTTGCTCTGATGGTCCTTTACATAGTTGTGTTTTTTAATTTATTCTCAATTCATAAGTTTTATCTCTGACAGATTTGTTGGGGTTTTTTTTATTTATTCATTTTAGAGAGGAGACGAGAGAGAGAGAGAGAGAGAGAGAGAGAGAGAGAGAGAGTAAGGGGGGGGAGAGCTAGAAGCATCAACTCCCATATGTGCCTTGACCAGACCAGTGCAGGGTTTTGAACTGGCTACCTCAGTGTTCCCAGGTCGATGCTTTATCCACTGCGCCACCACAGGTTAGGCCAGATTTGTTGGTTTTGAGGCACTCTGCCATTACTGACGCTAGACCCCTTCATTTGCTCAATTTTAAAATTCACTTTTATAACATTATAAGGTTCTCTATTATAAATAACCATTACTGATAAATATATTCAGAACTTAATAAAAAATTAATGGAATCATCCATCTGTACATAGAAATACATTTTTAAGAGTATTTGTTGAGAAAATATGTAGCTATATGATTCAGTTTTGGTTAAATGTCCATGGATTCTAAGACAAATCATTTTATCTCTCTCTCAGTCTTTGTTTCTTCTCTGTAAAATAAAGGGTTTACACAATGACTTCATGTTTAACAATCTGAATATAACATTAGAGATTTTGTGGAATTTTCATGTTTATTTCCTACCCCATACATGGAAAATAAGTGAGACACTGCATTATTGGACCAAGGTTTGTCTTCAATGATACAAATAACCTAAAACACTTTAATGGAAAGTTATTAGCACCCAGATTCTGTTCAGTTTTCTCAGGTGGGAACTGAGGTTCTGTAGTACTCTGAAGTGCCCATGTGACACTGAAGCTGCTGGTCTAAGGAACACATTTGTTGAGAGCTCAACAGAGGAGAGCGGTTAAGAAGAACAGGATTTGCTAACCCAAAATATACCTCTTTGGGATATTAATTATTTTAAGCTAATTAAATTTCAGACACAGAAGGTTAAAAGAATCTAATATAGGAGGCTCTTTGAGGAAGGAGCTATCACCAGATAACTACAGTGTAGTCTGAATTAGGAGTAATAGTCAGGGAGGAATCTAGAAAGGCTCTTTTGATCAAAGTTTTCTCTGTGCCCTACTGTCTCTATATGGGCCAGCAATCATTACAGTAATTCTTTTCATCTTTCTATATATTGCTTATTTCCCTTTGAAGCCTCAGATACCTACCTCCTTCTACTTAGTCCAGAATGATATATATACCTCATTTTACCTGACTGTATTTGGAATTTTCATGATATGTGAATTCCCCATGTATACCTGGTAAACTTGGTTTTCTTTTGTTAACCTGCCTTATGTCATTTTATTTATTTGACTAGCCAAAGAAATAAAGAGGAAAAGGGGACATTTTTCTTCTCTCACGGTGGCATTACAGAGACTTTTGGTCTTGTAGCCAGACAAACCTGTGTTTGGCACCCTAATCTGTGACTTAGTACCTGTGTGACTGGGTAGATAAATTTACTATCTTAAATAAATATCTGGGAGAAGAGTGCAATTATACCACCTGATAAAACTGTTGCCACATTTATATTTTTAATATTTGTAAGGTACTTGAAATGAAGCCTAGAGTGAAAAGATAACAACAGAACCTTTGACTACTTCTGTGATGGCGAACTTATGACACGCGTGTCAGCGCTGACAAGCGTAACCATTTTCAATGACATGCGGTCGCATACCAGAGAAGTATGAGGCCACTTGCTGAGAAGGATGTTTCATCCTCGGCTCTTGCACGGCCAGGTGCTGTAGTCGAGGATAAAATATTTGCAGAGGTCTGTAGGCCAAAACAACAGAACTCTGGCACAGAGAGTCTAGTTCTGGGATTTCCGGTTAGGTCGTTTTTCTCAAAGTGACATACCACCCGGCTTATGCTCGGTTTTTTGGCAAATTTTGACACACCTAGCTCAAAAGATTGCCTATCACTAGACTAGTTAAAGAGAAAATCTTATGCTTAGAAAAAGAAAATGTATTTTCTAAACTTTTCTAATATAGTAAAAGAACACCAAATTTTTACATAAGAAGTTACTTCTCATTTAATACCTCTTTATTAAAATGATATATTCCCTGTTAAGTACATAATAACTTCTGCCTTTCTAAAAAAATTATTTTGCCAAAATATAGAAAATTTATACAAAAGGAAAATAGTCAATGAAATATAAATAGTATAATATGAGGAAATAGTTTAAGCCAGATTGACTTAGCCCTTCAAAGATTTTGCTAGAGTCTGACCAGGAAGTGGCGCAGTGAATAGAGTGATGGCCTGAGATGCTGAGGACCCAGTTTTGAAAACCTGAGGTTGCGGGCTTGAGTGTGGGCTCACCAGCTTGAGCATGGGGTTGCCGGCTTGAGGGTGGGATCATAGACATGACTATGGTCACTGGCTTGAGGGCAAAGGTCACTGGCTTGAAGCCCAAGGTTGCTGGCTTGAGTAAGAGGTCACTGGCTCAGCTGAAGCCCCCCAGTCAAGGCACATATGAGAAAGTAATCAATGAACAAGTTGTCGCAAGTATGAGTTGATGCTTCTCATCTCTCTCTTCCTGTCTGTCCCTCTCTCTCCCACTTGCTCACAAAACAAACAAACAAAACCAAATTTGCTAGAAAAACCTAAGCTAAAATAATGGAAGTATAAAACAAAAAAACAAAAGAAAACAAAAAACATTATGGACATAGACAACAGTGTGGTAATTACTGAGAGGTGTGGAAGTGGAGGAGGATATAGCAGCATTAAAGGTGATGGACACAGACTTGACTTGGGGTCGGGGGTGAACACATAATATGGTATACAGAAATGCACTGTAGAATTGATCACCTGAAATCTGTATATTATTATGTTAACTAGTATTACCCTAATAAATTCAATTGAAAAAATGAAGAATAAAACAATAAAAATAGTACACATAAAAAATGCAAAATCTTTTTGAAACACAAATTGTACTTTCAAATTTTGCATATCAGGTAAGTAACGATAAATTTAGAAAGCAGTATACCGGGGAACAAAGTTTTTGTTGCATCCACAAAAATGCTTGTTCTTACCTAATTCAAGTGTGCTGATCTCAAATCGGACATTAGTTTTTCTCTTTAAGCTACAGCTCTTTTGCAATTCAAGATTTTAGGTTTTCATTTTTATTGTAAAATTTTCAACATTTAGCTTAACATAATGAAGTAGAATGTCTTCTTGAGCATCATCTTTGTGAAAATATGATAATTTATATAATGCAGTAAATACACTAAAAGATATGATTGCATCAGAATGTGTCTACAATTTCAAAATAGAACATATTAAAACACTTATTTTAATCATAAAATTTGTGTAAAACTTATTTAAATTCCATTCAGGCAAAAATTAGCGTTTGTAGCTCTTCTGTTTGTGTACTTGTTGAGGAAAATCTCATTTGATGCTCCAGTAGTAGTCTGCTCATCACTGAAAGCTCCAAGATTTTCAGGAAATTTATCAAGGTGACTTTTCAGAAAGTAAGTCTTAATGCTCATGTTACACCCAATGTTGCGGAAGGCCAACAGCATCCTTTGAACCAGAAGTTCATAGTTTTCTGCTTTTTTGTTGCCAAGAAAGTTTTTTGTAACTGCCACAAAAGACTGCCATGCTGCTTTCTTCTCTTTATTCATCTTTCTCTCAAATTCTTTGTCACGTATGAGGGTTCGAATTTGAGGTCCATTGAATACACCTGCTTTTATCTTCTCAAAAGACAAGGCAGGAAAAGCAGAAATAATATGTCGAAAACATTTCTCTATTCAAAACCTGAACAAACTGCTTCAATAAGCCAAGTTTGATGTGATGTGGGGGAAAAATGATCCTGTCTCAATTAACTACAGGTTCATTCACAATATTTTGCATTCCTACTTTCAGAGCTTCTTGTTTCTGCCACTTCTTCTGTGTCCAGTGTTTCTCCCGAGCTCAGCTGTCCCACAAACACAGAAAGCAATAATACCTCGTGAAACCTCTCCATTGTCCTAGCAGGAAATTTACCATTTTTAGATCCACACAAATGATCCAGTTATGCTCCTCATACTTCAGAAAGTTGAGGACAATTTTTATGTCATTATAATCTTCTCATAGATGATTTGAGTAACCAATTGGAAGTGCTGCATAAACATTACCGTTGTGTAGGAGAACACATTTCAGACTCTGTTTAAAGTGGTCAAGAAATAGCTGCCATTTGTTAGACTGTAAGTGGTAACACCTAGCTGTCTTAGAAGACTGCTGATATCATGACAGAAAACAAAGTGTTTTACTTTGGGAAAAAAGTCAACAAAAATTTTTTCTCGCTTCCTGAAATGGGATACTTTAGCTGACAGGTGAAGTATATTCTTTTCTTGAAACCTGGAGGCTAATATCTCAGCTACTTTCTTTGATAGACCCAAATCTCTTACTAAGTAATTCATTCGGGTTGGCTAAACTGCTGAGGGGTTAATGACTGCTTGGCATCAGAAGAATATCCTTCAGATTCTTCAAGCATTTCCTCATGCATCTAATCAAAATACACTTGATAACTATGTTCATTTATTTTGTCCTTAGAAGAAATTAAATCATTGAAAACTGGAACTGGGAGTGTCTCAGAGTGTGGAATAGGTCTTATTGCTGAAGGAATAAAAGGATATGGGATCATATGCTGTTTTTTCTTGCCGATGCCCTAAGTATGAATCAGACAGAAATAACAGTCACTGCTGTGGTCCTTAAGTTCATGCCAAACCATGGAAATACCAAAAGGCTTTTCTTTGCATTTTTCTGTTGTCCAGTCATGAAGCATTTCCTCACAATTATGACACACAAATGAGGAGAAGCCCAATTCTTGTCTTGATCACCAAGGGGAACTTGAAAATAGGCAATATATGCACGTGTCACAAATGAGGAAATATTGTGCCTTTGACATTGAAGTGTGTAACAGCCACATATATAACAGAAGGTGTCAGGACTATTCTTATTTGCGCCTACTCGAAGAAGCCATGATTCAATCTTAAAACAAAATACGAGGGTGTTTTTATCAGATAATAATTTTAGTTTTATTTAAAAACAACTACAATTATGTAAAAGTGATTTTTGTAAAACATTAATTGCCTTGTGTTTATGTTCAATCCAAGAGTTGTTGCCCATTGACTCCAATTTAAAAACCAATGCATGCCATTAACTGTAAAAAAATAAATTAGTACTGCACAAAAACTAGAGCATGCACCAAAAAATGGATTTCAGATTTGGAATGAGTGATGAAGAAATATAAAGAAAACATTCTAAAATCTCATGCAACATAAAATTAAAAAGAAATTGTTCCCCAGTGTTATTAAGATATCTGGAACATGAAAGGATTTATTACAAAAATTTTCATTCTTCTTTTGACAAGTTCCTCCTTTTATCTGGAATTCATTCCTTCCCTTTATTACCAGCTAGACCTTAAGTCTGAATGACGGTATAGTGGAATAAAGATTAAAACAGTACCCTGTAGACAGCTGTTTCTATGCTTCTTACACCCAACAAGAGTGCCAGAATTGTATATGCAAAAACCTCTTTTAGCTGTATATATTCCTGTGTTATCTATCAGGGAATAACTGTTTTCATAAATAGTAAGATAAAGTTTTGAGATGCTTTTATTTTATTACAATCTATATGTATATATATATATATATATATATTTAAAAATAATTGGCTCAGCTTTTAATCATGTATGACATATTAGAATCATGCTTATGACATTTTTAGGTACATTCGTCTTTGACAAGGCAAAGGTGAGAACAATGTCTTAAGTTTACATATGCAGATACTAGAGAGTTAACTGGTTTAGAAACCTAAGTTCCCAACTCCCAGACAAGTCCTCAGTCCACTCTACCACTCCTGGTGTCTTTTTTATTATTTTTAATTGATTTATTTTAGGGAGAGAAAGAATACTTTATTTGTAGTTCCACTTATTTGTGCATTCATTGGCTGATTCTTATATGTGTCCTGACCAGGGGAGCAAACCTGCAACCTCAGTGAATGGGTTGCAGAATACAGAGAGTGTTTTAATGCACACTTCCCAGTGCCCATTAATCCATCTTTTTCCTCTTCTTTCTAACAGAATCTTTCCCCAGGGAAGATGGGAAGGGGATCTGATAATAGGTAGAGATCTTGATTAGTTTAAGCCAATTAGTAGCTGGTAGATGTTTTTCCGTTGATATAATTGAGCTGCTGATTATTCATATGCATGCAGAGATCATTCTACCTGACATGTAGTACATAAGAAAATAGTTGCCTAGGTCATTTTGAGAAGCTGTAACAAAATACCATAGACTAGTTAGTTTAGAGCAAATATTAGTTCCCATAGTTCTGGAGATGGAAAAGTACAAAATAAAGATGCTGGCAAATTTAGCATCTGTTCAGATGATAAGGGGAGGTTTGCAGACTACAAACTTCTCGCTGTGTCCTCATGTGGCAGAGATAGAGAGGGCTCTGACTCTTCCTCCCCTTATAATCCCATCACAGGAACTCCATTCTCATGACCTTATCTATATACCAAATGACCTCTCAAAGGCCTTACTTCCAAATAGCATCACACTGGGGATTAGAGTTTTAACATATGGATATTGGGGAAAACATTCTATTTATAAGAAGTGTTCTTAATGCTTAGTTCCATTTACATTAGGTACTTTTGTGTTACATGAGTTTAAGAATGGCATGCAAGGGTTAAGCTAATTATGTGCCCTACTTTGTACAAAAGCAATGCCCTTTACCCAAGTTGTTAACTACATTTACAATACTTTTACAATGCCATATTGACTATTTAAATATCCTGTCTCAGAGTTTGATCATTAAAAAGAATTTTCTAAGGATATCTAAGATACCTACAAAATGTTTTTTGTTATGTTTTCTGAAGTTTTACATTTAGTCTTGTAGGTCAAGTTTAATTTTGCAGAAGGACTTAGAGAAGGCCACTACAAGATGGCCACTTTGAAAAAAGTCATATAGTAATATATTGTTGTACCTTTAAAGGAAACTAATTATGTCCAGCAAGTAAAATAGTTTTATTACCACAGAAATCACAAACTTGTGGAAGAGAGTAGCTGAGTAGGGAGTCCAAAATATCAGAAGTAATTAATCCATGTTTTGCTCTAATGAACCAAAATATTTGAGTTTAAAAATATCTTCCCAAATTAATATTATCAGCCCAATCAATTAAATTTACTCACTTTAATTTTCCTTTCTTCAAACAATCTTTTAGAAGCAATTGGGTATTTTATATTAGTTTTTATTTATTCAACTAATATTTTGTGAGCTCTTGCAATGAATCAGGGAGTGTATTAAGTTCTAAAAAACAATGAGCCAAATCATCTATAGTTCCTGCCCTGATATAGCATATATTTCAGAAAAAGAAAGATACTGGTTGAACTATAAAAAAAATTAAAGTAAAATTACAATTGTATTAAATGCTCAGAAGAAGAGATTTACTATTAAAAGATTACATAACATAGAAAAATAATAGATGCACTACCCTTTTTAAAAAAATTATTTTTGCTGATTTTAGAAGGAGAGAAAAGGAGAGAGAGAGAGAGACAGAAACATCAATCTGTTCCTGTATATGCCCTGATGGAGGATCAAACCAACAACCTCTGTGCTTTGGAGCAATACTCTCACCAACTGAGCTAGCCAGCCAGGGCTAGATGTACTGCTATTCTTAATGTTCCTTAGTTCCTTGTTCATTCTGGCTATTAATTTTTTTAAATTTTAATTATCCCAATATTTACATTAAATTATCTCTTTCCCTAGAAATATAGATAATACCATATCACATATTTGGCATATGTATTTGGTTTTGTTTCTAGGTTTTATATTCAGTTTCATTTTTGTATTTGTAAACTGTTTTCATTACAGTCTTATAACACTTTAATAGCATGTATAATCATATATTTATTTTAAAATATGAGCTTCAGAATAAATTTTATATGCTATCAAAGAAAAATATTATTGATATTTTTTATTTGAATCACCACTTTAGATTTACATGTTGTGAACTTAAGAGAATTGACATCTCCCAAGGTTAAATAGTCCTACGATCGTATATCTTTTCATTTGTTCATGTCTTTTATGAGTCCCTCAAGTGCATATCCATTCATTGAGAATGTAACCATTGTGTTCTCCTTTAATAAAGTCTAAAAGAGAGAATACTTCACCACATTAATTGAGAAACAATGACTAGAGAATCAGATACTAAGTCCAACCTGTCATGTTGTTACTCTATCAATTACCAACATTTAACTGAATTTAATAGGGAAAATGTAAAAACAACAACCAAAAATATGTAACAAGAGATTTTCTTGCCAAGAACACACATCATTTAAGACATATGTAACAATCACGTAAAATTACAGTGATTTCTATACTTAGTCAAAAAGTAAAAGAAATGCCATATTATAGCCCTAAAAGGTAAATAAATAATTTAAAATTATTCATGTCTCCCTCAACAAGACCATTTCAGTTCCTAAAGACTGTTATCAAAGAGCAAGGTTAAAAATGTTAAACCTGAAGGACATACAGTAAGCAAAAGATTTGAAGTAGAGTATAGACAGTGGTGGGATTCAGCTGGTTCACAGCAGTTCAGCAGAACTGATATCTAACTTTTTGTTGAGTTTGGTGAACTGGTTGTTAAAATGGCACTTGTATTCAGGGTTCCCTTTAAGGTAGGTGCCTGGACAGCCACCCAATGTCGAAGTCACAAGTAGACATTTCTTACTCTTTTTTAATGTTTATCTGCACAACAGTGTATTCTAAATGCCTGTAGTAACATTCATTCTGTCCATAGGAGAAAAAAAATGATGAAACTATGCTTGTAATACTTATTTTATTCATTTCATAAAACTCCTTATACCTTTGATAAAATACTACATTTAAATTCCCTTGCATTTGTTACTTCAGTAAACAAACATATAATGTAAAGAGAAAAGTGCCAAACAACCAGGGGGTGACAAGCTGTCACTGAAAATATCTTAAATAATTGTTTTTTTGGTCAGGTATTATTTAATATATTTTCATTAATATTTTAAAACTTTCTTATAATCTAGTTTTGTTTATGTCTTTAATTATTCTTATTTAAGTATTAAAGGCATGAAGCAATAAACAACCTTTCAGTGTATTGTTTTTTTAATACTTAAATGGTCATTAGGACAGAGAAATGTTGGTTAAATTATTTGAATCTCCCCACTGAATATAGATGCTATCAAAACATAAATTTCTAAAATTTGCCGTTTTTAGGACCCTCATAATATTCAGGTTCATATTGCTCATGAACATTTCATATTATATGGGCAGACTGTGTTTCTTTCAGTCACCTGAAACCTAAGTAAAAAACAAAATATGATCCAAATGCTAACAGTTTATGAAACTGACCTATGGATTTTTTTTTCACTGTCTCTGCTTTTAACTTGCTGTCTTAAGTGTGTACAAATGTTTCTTGGAAGGATTTTTAAGGGGACAGGAGGAGTTACTGCTTATTTAAGCAATTTTAATGAAGGGCCAACCTTTTACATATAACATTTGTTCCCTTCATTTGCCTTCTGTCAGCATACTTTTCTTTTTCTCCCAAAGGACAATGAATAATGAACATACACAAGATTATTTAAATGAATGGTTTTAATGAGTTCTTTGAATAGATTCTTTAAAAAGCATGAAATTGCTTTCCCAGTTGGGATGCTTTAGAATATTTTTAGAAAATTCATATATAAAGCTTTAAAATTCTAGCCGTTTTTAAAGGAACAATGATTAAAAAGTTTTTTATTGCAATATGATTTATCTTTATGTACACTGCAAAAGACATTATAAAACCCAGCAGAGTTTTTGAATTATTTTAATGGATTATCACATTTCATATTAATATGCAGTTATTTATCAAATTTAAAGCTCTTATATACTATTGAAGCTCTTATATACTACTTTCACACATAAAAAGGTAACCTCTGTAATTGGTGAATATTGACTATACATAAATAAGTTCACACTGTGCTGTCCCCTTACCCATATGACTTCCTCCTCCCTGTGTGAAAGGCTTGAAGTTGGGTAGAATTAATCTATCTCCTTGCTACTGCAATTGCTTCAGAAGTTGACATATACCTCATTTGCTCTCATCAAAATGATGTTCAAGACTTCTGTTCAGCCTGAGAAGGTGGTGGTGCAGTGGATAGACCACTGATCTGGGATGCTAAGGACCTAGAAAGATCGCTAGCTTGAGCGTGGGCTCACCAGTTTGATCACGTAGTTGATGACTTGAGCATGGGATAATAGATATGACACCATGGTTGCTGGCTTGAGCTCAAGGCTACTGGCTTAGTCAAGAGGTCACTGACTCAGCTGGAGCCCCCATTCAAGGCATAGATGAAAAGCAATCTATGATCAAATAAAGTAATGCAACTATGAGTTGATTCTTCATAGAAAGACTTCTGTTCAATGATTTATTTCCTGTATGGAAATGCGGAAAAGTGTAGGCCCAGGAACCTCTGGAAATCATGTTACCATGAGGACTAAGGATAAAATGAACACATGCAACAGCGTATAGTTGTGAGAATTGCAGAGAAGAAGAACCAAACCTTGATAAAACCTGTTTTGACACTTGCTTTGGCCTCAGATTTTTTTGTTATGTGAGGAAATAAATTTTCTTTATTATTTAAGCTCTTTTGGAACCAAGGATACTGAACTGAAGAGTGATATGAACCTCTTTTGGCAAATATCATTGCCCTAATTTTAAAACTTTTTATTCATTTGAAAGGAGAAATTGTTTAATTGCCTCTGTTAGACTCAATCAAATGAACTATCCAGAAATCTCTGACCCTTAAAGTTGACATTTTAAACTATAAGCCACCTTGTTAATAACTAAAAGTTGGATGTGAATCAGTCTTTTCTTTTCTTTTTTTTTTTTTTCTATAGAGACAGAGAGAGCAAAAGATAGGGACAGACAGACAGGAATGAAGAGAGATGAGAAGCATCAATCATCAGTGTTTTGTTGCCGTTGCGACATCTTAGTTGTTCATTGATTGCTTTCTCATATGTGCCTTGACCGTGGGCCTTCAGCAGACCAAGTAACTCCTTGCTAGATCCAGCGACCTTGGGTCCAAGCTAGTGAGCTTTAGCTCGAACCAGATGAGCCTGTGCTCAAACTGGCAACCTCCCGGTCTCGAAACTGGGTATTTGGCATTCCAGTCCGACGCTCTATCCACTGCACCACTGCCTAGTCAGGCATGACTCAGTCTTATAAATGTTATTACTGTAACATTTAGTGTGCTTTATTTGTCAGATATATTCACGAATGTTATTGCAATCAAAAAAAGATTCTTTTCTTTTTTTTAATATTTTGCTGAAGTGAGAAGCAGGGAGGCAGACAAACAGACTTCCGCATGCGCCTGACTGAGATCCACCTGGCATGCCCACTAGGGGGCAATGCTCTGCCTATCTGGAGCATTACTTCATTGCAACCAGAGACATTCCAGTGCCTGAGGCAGAGGCCATGGAGCGATCCTCAGCGCTGGGGTCAACTTTGCTCCAATGGAGCCTTGACTGAGGAAGGGGAAGAGAGAGATAGAGAAAAAGGGGAGAGGGAAAAGAGGGAAGCAGATGGGTGCTTCTCCTGTGTGCCCTTACTAGGAATCAAACCTGGAACTTCTACACACTGAGCTGATTCTCTACCACTAAGCCAACCATAAAATCAAATTTCTTAACTTTAAGAGTTAACTGTCTAGCATGATTTACCCATATTTTTAAAAACAGAGAACATTCAATATAAAGACAGATTGTGACAATAGACCAGCTTCAGGATATTTCCTAATATGCGAAAGGACTTTGCAACAAGTGATTTATAAGTTTTCATCCAGCTTTAAAATCCTATGATTCTATGGCAAATTAAACATTAGAGGTTTGAGGGGAACATGATTGAGGCATGCACATATGGAGAACATCAGGACAGCTGGAATCCTATGTCCTTTATAAATAAGCTTCTTGTTTTTTACTTTAAGTTCTTAAGGGATAGATTTTCTGTCTGTTCTCTGCATGGTTTTTCCCAAGATGCTCTTTGTTAATATTTAAATTTTCCATGATCAGATATTTTTCACTAAGTGCTTCTGCATATCCACTTGTATGCAAAAAAGAGCATCAATTTGATGGTAAAGATTTGAAACACTTGAAATCTAAAAGTTTCAGAACTAGAAAGTTTTTCTCATATTGGGTAGATCTTAAAGCAAAGCATGTCCTCAAGGTCATTGTTGAGTCTCTTCTTAAATTTTTTTGTTGCCAAAGGACTCATTAACTCCTAGGAAGTTCATTCTACTTTCATACAGTTCTAATGGTCAGGATCTCAATCTATAAATTTAGCCTTCAGCTATTCCTTGAAGTTCTAGAACTCATTTATAATTAAATACATTCTTTTGGAGAAGTCTGCTATATTCAATCATCAGATTGTGCTTATTTCTATCAGATTTTCTTAAAACACACAGTCATTTATATAGCAGTTCAATAGCTTAAGAGAAAACAAGTATTTCTTTGGTATAGATTCAATGACTTCAAAATTATCACTGTTGCCTTTTAGGGTAAAATAAGTAATATTATTTTATATTTACTATTATATAGCTCTGCAGGACATGTTTGAAATGGTAAAACTATTCTTTTTGGGAAATGAAACTTTCTACTAATTTACAGTCACAGTTCTGATAAGAGTATGTAAGTGATTAGTGGAAAATTGTGTGCTTATACATGAGTATGTACGAGCATAAGGCATTTGTCTTCCTTGCAGAGGATAAAGTGGTCTCTTTTTACCATGTTTCTTCATGTCAGCTTTCTGATCAGTTAGCCCGGCATGCTAGAGAAAGTCCTAAAAACATCTCCCCATTACTCTTTCTGAAGAGCTTAGACTACTTTGTGCTGAAAAACAGGATCAATATGTGAACTGACATGACTTTGTAATATTTGATTTTTGCTCACTGGGATTTACATGAACTGAGTAGCTCATCTATGTTGCTTTAAACTAATTTCATATAATTCAAAACACTTTAGCTTCCTAACCAAAGGATACTTCAAAAACATGAAAGTAATCTTGTTTTTCCTTAAGCCAGGGAAAGTTTGACTCTTAAGAGTGAGTCTGGAGGAGGCAATATGGCAATGGAGTAAGTGGACATACCAACTTCCAACTCTCAGAATCAAAGTGGATTATAACTTGATTTTAAGAACCATCATCTGGATAAACCAACGTTGAACTGGACTGAGAGGACTCTTCAACTGGGGAACACTGAAGAAGCCACATTGAGACTGGTAGGAAAAGCAAAAACGCAAAAAGGACTGCCCAGCTTCCGGAGCAAACGGCAGCCTGGAGAGACTCACGTGGCGGGAAGAGAGGTTAGCGGAGAGGGAGGGACCTGGGTCCCAGGAACAAAGCCCCAGCCTGAAGCCCCAGAGCCTAGAAGAGGCGTATGGACAATATTTAGCTGGGAAACAGGTTAGGATACTGTTTGTGAGAAAAAGACAGCTGTCTCAGACCCAGGATTCTTCTTAAAGGGACGATGAAGAAAACCTCTCTCACAACCACTCACCTGGGGCTCCAGGAGACAGGGAGAGATGACAGGACTGGAGCAGTGGGTAGAGAGTGTGGCCTGGAAGGCACAGAAAGAAAAGCTTTGAAGGATAGCCACCCTAAATCCTGGGCTGAGTCACTACATAAATCTGAAACAATATTTCCCCTGGAACCAGCAAGGGGAAACAGTACAGTAGCCAAACAGGCTCCCCTGTGGCAATTAGAGCAT
This sequence comes from Rhynchonycteris naso, assembly GCA_037038555.1. Classification (NCBI taxonomy): domain Eukaryota; kingdom Metazoa; phylum Chordata; class Mammalia; order Chiroptera; family Emballonuridae; genus Rhynchonycteris; species Rhynchonycteris naso. The sequence continues at coordinate 68,064,945 of CM072997.1, forward strand.
AGTCGCTTAGAAGAAGGGAGCTTTCAGGACTACAGTATGGAGTGTTAGGGTCTGAGCAGCAGTGCACCCACCCACACTGCTGAGGTCTTGCTGGAGGGCAGGTGGCCATGGGAAGCGAAAGCACGGTTCCGCCTGTGGGAGCGAAGGCCAAGCTGGCTGGCGTGAGCTAGGTCTAGTCCAGCCGGGGCAAAGGGGATGCACAAAAGTGGTCTGGCGGCTGCGGGTTGCCTGCAACCCCACCTGTGGGGGAAAAGCAGGAGCCTGAAACGAGCAGAGATCGGCCATTGGGCAGGGGCAAGTAGGCACGTGGCCGCACCCAGCCTCCGGGGCTTGAAGCCTTGCGCTAACCAGCTTTGCTGTCAGAGGTGGGTCGGAAGCCCAGAGCACAGCTGAGCGCATAGCAACAGCCTGGCCCAACCGAGGAGATGAGGTTGGTGGAGGCGGAGCTTCCAACCTGGGCTAGCAGCTGAGTGCACACCAAAAGCCCCTCCTGGTTGGAGGAACAGGCTGACAGGGACCCACAGCTGAGCAAAAGTGCTCACCGTTGCCCTTGGCGCCCAGGCTTGTGGCCCGATTAACAGCAATACTATAATAGTAGGAAATTTCAATACCCAACTAACATCACTGGATAGATCCTCAAGAAAGAAAATTAATAAAGAAACAGCAGACTTAAAGGATAAACTAGATCAACTTGATTTAATAGATATCTTCAGAACCTTTCACCTTAAAGAAGCAAAATATACATTCTTTTCAAGTGCTCATGGTACATTCCCTAGGATAGACAACAAGTTAGGACACAAAAGTGGTCTCAACAATTTAAAAGGATTGAAATCATATCAAGCATTTTCTCTAACACAATGGCATGAAACTAGAAATTAACCACAAAAGAAAAACTAAAAAATACTCAAACACTTGGAAACTATATGGATTAACAACGAATGGATTAACAATGAGATCAAAGAAGAAATAAAAAAGTTTCTAGAAACCAATGATAATGAGCATACATCAACTCAAAATATATGGGACACAGCAAAAGCAGTTCTGAGAGGGAACTTCATAGCACTACAGGCATACCATGAGAAACTAGAAAAAGCTCAAATAAGCAACTTAACCCTGCACCTAAAAGAACTAGAAAAATAACAGCAAATAAAGCCGAGGACTAGTAGAAGAAAGAAAATAATAAAGATCAGAGCAGAAATAAGTGACATAGAGGCTAAGGAAACAATACAGAGGATCAATAAAACCAGGAGCTGGTTCTTTGAAAAGGTAAACAAGATTGGTGAACCTTTAACTAGACTCACCAAGAAAAAAGGAGAGAGGACTCAAATAAATAAAATTAGAAAAGACAGTGGAGGAATAACAACTGACACAACAGAAATACAAAGTATTGTAAAAAAATACTATGAAGAACTAACTCTATGCCAAAAAATTAGGCAACCTGAGTGAAATGGACAAATTTCTTGAATCATATAATCTTCCAAAAATCAATCTGGAAGAATCAGAACACCTACACAGACCAATTACAACAAATGAGATTGAAACAGTTATCAAAAAACTCCCAAGAAAGAAAATCCTAGGCCTGATGGCTTCACAAGTGAATTCTATCAAAAATTCAAAGAAGAACTAACTCCTATCCTCCTCAAGCTATTTCAAAAAATTTAAAAGTAAGGAAGACTTCCAAACTCCTTTGTTGAGGCGAGAATAATTCTGATTCTGAAACCAGGCAAAGACAACACAAAGAAAGAAAATTAAAGGCCAATATCACTGATGAATTTAGATGCTAAAATACTCAACAATATATTAGCCAACCGGATCCAGCAATATATGAAAGAAATCATACAGCATGATCAAGTGGGATTTATTTTGGAAAGGCAAGGCTGTTTCAATATTCACAAATCAATCAATGTGATTCATCACATAAACAAAAGGAAGGACAAAAATCACATGATAATTTCAATAGATACAGAAAAAGCATTTAATAAAATCCAGCACCCATTCATGATCAAAACTCCCAGTAAAGTGAAAATACAGGGAACATTCCTTAACATTATAAAGGCCATCTATGACAAACCTGCAGCAAACATCATACTAAATGGGCAAAAATTAAAAGCAATCCCCTTAAGATCAGGAACCAGGCAGGGGTGTCCCCTTTCACCACTCTTATTCAACATACTTCTGGAAATCCTAGCTACGGCAGTCAGACAAGAAGAAGAAATAAAAGGCATCCAAATTGGAAAAGAAGTAAAACTGTCACTATTTGCAGATGATATGATATTGTATATAGAAAACCCTAAAGTCTCAGTCAAAAAACTACTGGACCTGATAAATGAATTCAGCAAGGTGGCAGGATATAAAATTAATACTCAGAAATCAGAGGCATTTCTATATACCAACAATGAACTGTCAGCAAAAGAAATTAAGGAAACAATCTCCTTTACTATTGCAACCAAAAATAAATAAAGTACCTAGCAGTAAATTTAACCAAAGAGGTTCAGGACTTGTACTCGGAAAATTATAAAACATTGATAAAAGAAATCAAGGAAGATATAAACAAGTGGAAGCATATACCGTGCTTATGGTTAGGAAGAATAAACATCATTAAAATGAATATATTACCCAAAGCAATTTATAAATTCAATGCGATACCAATTAAAATACCAATGACATACTTCAAAGATATAGAATACATATTCCAAAAATTTATATAGAACCAATAAAGAACACGAATAGCCTCAGCAATATTAAAAAAAATAAATAAAGCAGGAGGCATCACTCTTCCAGATATCAAGGTATATACTACAAGGCCATTGTACTCAAGACAGCCTGGTACTGGCAAAAGTACAGGAACATAGATCAATGTAACAGAACAGAGAACCCAGAAATAAACCCACAGCTTTATGGACAACTGATATTTGACAAAGGAGGAAAGAGCATACAATGGAGTAAAGACAGTCTCTTTAACAAATGGTGTTGGGAAAATTGGACATCTACCTGCAAAAAAGTGAAACTAGACCATCAACTTACACCATTCACAAAAACAAACTCAAAATGGATAAAAGACTTAAATGTAAGCCGTGAAACCATAAGCATCTTAGAAGAAAACATAGGCAGCAAGCTCTCCGACATCTGTAGCAGCAATATATTTGCCGATTTATCTTCATGGGCAAATGAAATAAAAGACAGGATAAACAAATAGGACTATATCAAACTAAAAAGTTTTTGCACAGCTAAAGACAATAGGAACAGAATAAAAAGACAAACCACACAATGGGAGAACATATTTGACAACACGTCTGATAAGGGGTTAATAACCAAAATTTATAGAGAACTTATAAAACTCAACACCCGGAAGACAAAAATCCAATCAAAAAATGGGTAAAAGAAATGAATAGAAATTTCTCCAAAGAGGACATACAGATGGCCAATAGGCATATGAAAAAATGCTCAACATCACTAATCATTAGAGAAATGCAAATTAAAACCACAATGAGATATCACCTCACATCATTCAGAATGGTGCTCATCAGCAAAACAAGACAGAATAAGTGCTGGCGAGGATGTGGTGAAAAGGGAATCCTCCTGCACTGCTGGTGGGAATGCAGACTGGTGCAGCCCCTGTGGAAAACTGTATGGAAATTCCTCAAAAAATTAAAAATCGAACTGCCTTATGACCCAGCTATTCCACTTATAGGAATATACTCTTAAGAACACCATAGCACTGTTCGAAAAGAAGAAATGCGCCCCCCTGTTCGTGGCAGCATTGTTCACAATAGCAAAGATCTGGAAACAGCCCAAGTGTCCGTCAGAGGACGAGTGGATTATAAAGCTTTGGTACATATATATTATGGAATACTACTCAGCCATAAGAAATGATGGCATCGGATCATTTACAACAAAATGGATGGACCTTAAAAACATTATATGGAGTGAAATAAGTAAAACAGAAAAAAAAAAACAACTGAGAACTGCATGATTTCATACATAGGTGGAACAGAAAAACGGGACTATGAAACATGGACAAAAGTGTGGTGGTTACGCGGTGGGGGGAAGGGAGGAGAAAGAGGGAGAGGGGGAGGAGTGGGGCACAAAGAAAACCAGATAGAAGGTGACAGAGGAGAATTTGACTTTGGATGATGGGTATGCAACATAATTGAATGATAAGATAACCTGGAGATGTGTTCTTTGAACATATGTATCCTGATTTATTAATGTCACCTCATTAAAATTAATAATAAAAAAGAGTGAGTCTGTATTTTATAATAACTTGCTATAGGTTTTCTGCAAATATTTTGTTTTACTTATTTTTAATGTTTTCTTAACTAGGATGGTGGAATGAGTTGTTTCTTCCCATGACCCTCGGATTTTGATAACTATCAAGGGTAAGGCAATGGAAAGTGACATTTTGTAATGTAATTCAAAGCAGGAAAGAAGAGAAATAAATAGCACAGTACTTTATTGACTGCAAGCAATACTTCTCAAACTTTGTGGTGCATACAAATTACCCAAGGACTTTGTGAAGAAGCACAATCACAGTGTGTGGATTTGAGATACCACACTGATCAGCAAGGTGCTAGGATATATACAGCTTAAATATGTACAAACTATAGATTGACTTTTGTTTGCAAATGGTTTTATCTATAGCCTGACATCAGAACAGTTAGAGAGCCTTTACTTTCCTCTGTCACTCACCTTCATGATCCAAAGCTCCACATCGCTTTTTACAGTAGCAGAATTAGATGGAGCATATAAAGACCAATAACCCACTCAAGAGGTCGCCTAAAAATGAAGTGGAAGCATAAGATGAAGGCAAAACAAAAGATTAGAAGTATGAAAACGTTAGGTGGGAATACTATTACTTCTCCTGTCTGCTTATTAATCTCAAGGTAACCTTGAGATTAATGAATTAATGTACCATATTTCTGAGTGGATCTGGATCAAGGTAAAAATTCTGAACCTCTGCAGTGCTGCATAACCTATAATATCTGACTTGTAAGTAGAGGACTGGCTGACTAATATCACCAGCTAGAAGAAGAATCTTTCTCTTGCACAATGTACCTTTTCTCCCTTCTTTGAGTACCATACTCCTAAGATTATAAAAGTTTTAAAAGATACTTATAAAAAATATACTCAAATGTATAAATGCCAAATATTAATAATCAGAGAGGTTTAGTACATTAATCTGTGATGCTAAGTTACATAGTTTTGTGTAGAATTCAAAGTTTCTGAGGGCACATTGGCATTTTATACAAATCTATCATTGTTGAGTAGCCATTAAGCTCTGTACTGGCTTTTATATTTGATATTGGTATGTTCTAAAAATCATAACTTGTTCATTTTCACTCATATGAAATTATAAAACTAAATAAACCACTAGAACACATGTGAGGGACATTGAATGCCAAGCAAGGGTCAGGCATAATCATTGTGTAAGATGTAACGTATTGATTTTCTTGCTATATCTGAATGAATATAAATATAGATAAAACATCAGTAATATTTGGTGAATGACTAATGTACTTTATGATGTGCATACCAACATCAAAATCAAATATATGTGTATATTTGTGTGTGTGTATGTGTGTGTGTGTGTGTGTGTGTATATATATATATATATATATATATATATATATATATATATATATATGGGTAGAGAAGTAATATTAGTAATATTGTTGATGCTAGTCAGAAGGTATGTTTGTTATTCACCAAATATTACTGACTCTGCCTTCTAACAGCTAGAATTACCTGTTATTATTGGGTTGGCCCACATGACTAGTTCTGTTTACTGAGTTGTAAATATAAGTGACATGCATCAACTTTGGGATGCAGTAAATGATGTAGAATTCTCCTTGCTCTTTACTCCTGGTGGTCAACTGGCAACATCCAGGCTTCTTTTTCCTCTGAAAGACCAAATCTTAATGATTACAATGAGCAGAACATCCTCAGCTAGATATATAGCATGAGCCTGAACAACAAAACAATAAAAACACACCTCATTATAAGCACTGTTTGTCTCTGTGGCAGAATTAAATCTAACTTGAATGATTTAAGTGGACAAAGTGTAGATCAGAGTGAGCTCATGATGGCTGCCAGAGACAACCTTCTTACTTAAAAATATTGTCCAACATTCTTGAAATGTGTATGAAGGTTAACTATATATACATACACAGCTAAGACAAAAGTGAGCTAATGATTCAGTCTGTCTAGTTAGTTTATAAAGGTGGACATGTGAGCAGAAGGCTGATAGTTCTAGACCCACGGTTTTGGAGCCACTGAGGTGGAGAAATAGTAAAAGGAGATAAGGATCAAACTTATTTTCAACTGACTTTTAAATGCATTTAGTAGATAAGTTTTACACTTTATTGTAAATCATTTAAAACCTTCTATTTGTGATAGTCAAATTAAAATATTTTAAGATATATTAATATCAGATATTCATTTTTAAATTTATAGCACTGACATTTTTTTTTTGAAAATATATAGAGTTTATTTTCAATGATAATTCTATTTTTTTATATATATATTTTATTATTATTAATTCTAATGGGGTGACATCCATAAATCAGGGAACATATGTACAATGAAAACATCTCCAGGTTATCTTATCATTCAATTGTGTTGCATACCCATCACCAAAAGTCAAATTGTCCTCTGTCACCTTCAATCTGGTTTTCCCTGCGTCCCTCCCCTCCTCCCTATCCCATTCTTCCCTCCCTCCCCCCATCCCATAACCACCACTCTCTTGTCCATGTCTCATACCCTCACTTTCATGTCCCACCTATGTATGTAATGGTGCTGTTCTCAGTTTTTCTTTTTTTCTGATTTACTTATTTCACTCCGTATAATGTTATCAAGGTACATCCATTTTGTTATAAATGATCCGATGTCATCGTTTCTTATGGCTGAGTAGTATTCCATAGTATATATGTACCATAGCTTTTTAATCCACTCGTCTTCTGACGGACACTTGGGCTGGTTCCAGATCTTCGCTATTGTGAACAATGCTGCCACGAACATGGGGGCGCATTTCTTCTTTTCGAACAGTGCTCTGGTGTTCTTAGGGTATATTCCTAAAAGTGGGATAGCTGGGTCAAAAGGCAGTTCGATTTTTAATTTTCTGAGGAATCTCCAAACTGTTTTCCACAGTGGCTGCACCAGTCTGCATTCCCACCAGCAGTGCAGAAGGGTTCCCTTTTCTCCACATCCTCGCCAGCACTTATTCTGTGTTGTTTTGCTGATAAGTGCCATTCTGACTGGTGTGAGGTGATATCTCATTGTGGTTTTAATTTGCATTTCTCTAATGATTAGTGATGTTGAGCATTTTTTCATATGCCTATTGGCCATCTGTATGTCCTCTTTGGAGAAATTTCTATTCATTTCTTTTGCCCATTTTTTGATTGGGTTGTTTGTCTTCCTGGTGTTGCTTTTTATAAGTTCTTTATAAATTTTAGTTATTAACCCCTTATCAGATGTGCTGTCAAATATGTTCTCCCATTGTGTGGTTTGTCTTTTTATTCTGTTCCTATTGTCTTTAGCTGTGCAAAAACTTTTTAGTTTGATATAGTCCCATTTGTTTATCTTGCCTTTTATTTCAGTTGCCCATGAAGATAAATCAGCAAATATACCGCTGCTACAGATGTCGGAGAGCTTGCTGCCTATGTTTTCTTCTAAGATGTTTATGGTTTCACGGCTTACATTTAAGTCTTTTATCCATTTTGAGTTTGTTTTTGTGAATGGTGTAAGTTGATGGTCTAGTTTCATTTTTTTGCAGGTAGATGTCCAATTTTCCCAACACCATTTGTTAAAGAGGCTGTCTTTACTCCATTGTATGTTCTTTCCTCCTTTGTCAAATATCAGTTGTCCATAAAGCTGTGGGTTTATTTCTGGGTTCTCTGTTCTGTTCCATTGATCTATGTGCCTGTTCTTATGCCAGTACCAGGCTGTCTTGAGTATAATGGCCTTGTAGTAAACCTTGATATCAGGAAGAGTGATACCTCCTGCTTTATTTTTTCTTTTTAATATTGCTGAGGCTATTCGTGTTCTTTTTTGGTTCCATATAAATTTTTGGAATATGTGTTCTATATCTTTGAAGTATGTCATTGGTATTTTAATTGGTATTGCATTGAATTTATAAATTGCTTTGGGTAATATAGACATTTTAATGATGTTTATTCTTCCTAGCCATCAGCACGGTATGTGCTCCCCCTTGTTTGTATCTTCCTTGATTTCTTTTATCAATGTTCTATAATTTTCCGAGTACAAGTCCTTAACCTCCTTGGTTAAATTTACTCCTAGGTACTTTATTTTTTTGGCTGCAATAGTGAAGGGGATTGTTTCCTTAATTTCTTTTGCTGATATTTCATTGTTGGTGTATAGAAATGCCTCTGATTTCTGAGTATTAATTTTATATCCTGCCACCTTGCTGAATTCATTTATCAGGTCCAGTAGTTTTTTGACTGAGACTTTAGGGTTTTCAATATACAATATCATATCATCTGCAAATAATGACAGTTTTACTTCTTCTTTTCCAATTTGTATGCCTTTTATTTCTTCTTCTTGTCTGATTGCTGTAGTTAGGACTTCCAGAACTATGTTGAATAAGAGTGGTGAAAGTGGGCAACCCTGCCTGGTTCCTGATCTTAAGGGGATTGCTTTTAATCTTTGTCCATTTAGTTTGATGTTTGCTGTCGGTTTATCATAGATGGCCTTTATCATGTTAAGGAATGATCCCTGTATTCCCACTTTACTGAGAGTTTTGAGCATGAATGGGTGCTGGATTTTATCAAATGCCTTTTCTGCATCTATTGAAATTATCATGTGATTTTTGTCCTTCCTTTTGTTTATGTGGTGAATCACATTGATTGATTTGCGAATATTGAACCAGCCTTGCCTCTCCAGAATAAATCCCACTTGATCGTGGTGTATGATTTTTTTCATATATTGCTGGATCCGGTTGGCTAATATTTTGTGGAGAATTTTAGCGTCTAAATTCCTCAGGGATATAGGCCTATAATTTTCTTTCTTTGTGTTGTCTTTGCCCGGTTTTGGGATCAGAATTATGCTCGCCTCATAAAAGGAGTTTGGAAGTCTTCCTTCCTCTTGAATTTTTTGAAATAGCTTCAGGAGAATAGGAGTTAGTTCTTCTTTGAATTTTTGATAGAATTCACTTGGAAGCCATCAGGCCCAGGAATTTTCTTTTTTGGGAGTTTTTTGATAACTGTTTCGATCTCATTTGCTGTAATTGGTCTGTTTAGGTGTTCTGATTCTTCCAGATTGATTTTTGGAAGGTTATATGATTCAAGAAATTTGTCCATTTCACCAAGATTGTCTAATTTTTTGGCATATAGTTCTTCATAGTATTTTCTTACAATGCTTTGTGTTTCTGTTGTGTCAGTTGTTATTTCTCCACTGTCCTTTCTAATTTTATTTATTTGAGTCCTCTCTCTTTTTTTCTTGGTGAGTCTAGTTAAAGGTTCATCAATCTTGTTTACCTTTTCAAAGAACCAGCTTCTTGTTTCATTGATCCTCTGTATTGTTTCCTTAGCTTCTATGTCATTTATTTCTGCTCTGACCTTTATTATTTCCTTTCTTCTACTTGTCTTGGGTTTTATTTGTTGTTGTTTTTCTAGTTCTTTTAGATGCAGGGTCAAGTTGCTTATTTGAGCTTTTTCTAGCTTCTTATGATATGCCTGTAGTGCAATAAACTTCCCTCTCAGAACTGCTTTTGCTGTGTCCCATAAATTTTGAGTTGATGTATGCTCATTATCATTTGTTTCTAGAAACTTTTTAATTTCTTCTTTGATCTCATTGTTAATCCATTCATTATTTAATAACAAGCTATTTAGTTTCCAAGTGTTTGAGTATTTTTCAGTTTTTCTTTTGTGGTTAATTTCTAGTTTCATGGCATTGTGATCAGAGAAAATGCTTGATATGATTTCAATCTTCTTAAATTTATTGAGACCATTTTTGTGTCCTAACATGTGGTCTATCCTAGAAAACGTACCATGAGCGCTTGAGAAGAATGTATATTCTACTGCTTTAGGGTGAAAAGTTCTGAAGATATCTATTAAATCAAGTTGATCTAGTGTCTCCTTTAAGTCTGCTGTTTCTTTATCAATTTTCTTTCTTGAGGATCTATCCAGTGTTGTTAGAGGGGTATTGAAATCCCCTACTATGATAGTATTGCTGTTAATCTCGCCCTTTATATCCATCAAAGTCTGCTTTATGTATGTCGGGGCTCCTATATTTGGTGCATAGATATTTACAATAGTTATATCTTCCTGTTGAATTGTTCCCTTTATCATTATGTAGTGTCCTCTTTTATCTCTTACTACAGCCTTTGTTTTAAAGTCCATTTTGTCTGATATAAGTATTGCTACCCCTGCTTTTTTTTCATTTCCATTTGCATGAAATATTTTTTTCCATCCTTTTACCTTCAGTCTATGAACATCTTTTATTTTAAGGTGTGTCTTTTGTAGACAGCATATGTATGGGTCCTGTTTCTTTATCCATGCAGCTACCCTATGTCTTTTGATTGGATCATTTAATCCATTTACATTTAAGGTTATTATTGATATGTAGTTGTTTATTGCCATTTTATTCTTTAAAGCTGTATTCTTCTTTTGCTCTATTCTTTCCTCCCTTTAAACTGTTCACAAGAGGCCCCTTAGTATCTCTTGCAGAATTGGTTTGGTTTTTATGAATTCCTTGAGGCTTTCTTTTTCTGGGAAGCTCTTTATTTCTCCTTCAATTTTAAACGTTAGCCTTGCTGGATAAAGTAGTCTTGGTTGTAAGTTCTTGTTCTGCATTACTTTGATTATTTCTTGCCATTCCCTTCTGGCCTCAAGTGTTTCTGTTGAGAAGTCCGATGTCATCCTTATGGGGGCTTCTTTGTAGGTGATAGTCTTTTTTTCTCTAGCAGCTTTTAAAATTTTTTCTTTATCCATTAGCTTTGGTATTTTAACTATGATGTGTCTTGGTGTAGATTTTTTTGGGTTTCTCCTTAATGGAGTTCTGTGTGCTTCTTGAATGTGTGGAGTGTTTCCCAGCCTTAATTTAGGAAAGTTTTCTGCTATAATTTGATTGAACAAAGTTTCCATTTCCTGTCCTCTCTCCTCTTCTTCAGGCACCCCTATGATGCGAATGTTGTTTCTCTTCATGTTGTCACAAAGCTCCCTTAGAGTTTCCTCACATTTTTTAAGTCTCTTTTCCTTTTTCTTCTCTGCTTCTGTGCCTTTGTTTATTGTGTCCTCTAACTCGCTTATTCGATCCTCAGCGTCATCCATCCTGCTTTTAATTCCTTCCATTGTGGTCTTCAGTTCTGATACTGTATTTGTCATTTCTGTCTGATTCTTTTTTATTATTTCAATTTCATTTTTTATACTTGTTATCTCTTTATTTAGGTGTTCATAATGACTATCCATTGTTGCTCTAATTTCTTTGAACATCCTAACTATCATTATTCTAAATTCTGCTTCTGGTAATTTGGTTATATCTGGTTCATTCAGGTCCTTCTCTGGGGATTTCTCTTGATTCATTTGGTTTGCATTCCTCTGCCTGCCCATTTTTTCTGTGTATAAGCAAGTTGTGGCCACTGGAGTCCAGTAGGTGTTGCCTTTGTGTTCTCTAGGTGTGGTCTATCTGCAGGCCCCCCACCCCCTCTGCCGGCGCCTAGGGTGGTTGGGTATAGCGTTGCCAGCGCCGGCCCACTGTGGCTTTTGCTGTGATTTCTGCCTCTCCTCCGTGGGAGGGGCTGTGACTGAAGCCACAAGATTAGCACCAAGGGTAGAGGCGAGCACCTTTCCTCAGCTGCGGACCCAGCCTATTTCCGGACTTCCGCCCAGAACCAGCAGTCGGAGCCTGCTCGCTACAGTTCCGCGGGTTAGGCGGGGCTTTTGACGTGCTCTCAGCTGTAAGCTTTTGCCCGTCAGGAGCTTTAGCCCCGCCCTCGAGGCCAGGGCCCTTTGCGCAGGGTCGGAAACCAAGATTTATTGGGGCGGGCATGTTTGCTGGCTTCCGCCGAGCTGCGTACTTCCGCTCGTCCCGGACTCTACCCCGCCCCCGCGTTCGGAGCCCGCTCGTGCACGTATTAACGCTATCCGGGGTTTCTCCGGCCGAATGGGGATAGCAGCCGTGGGCTCAGCTGCGAGCCTCCGCCTGTCTCGGGGTCCACCCCGTTCCCGCGCTCGGAGCCCGCTCGTGCACGTATTAAGGCTATCCGGGATTTCTCCGGCCGGATGGGGATAGCAGCCGTGGGGGCTCAGCTGCGAGCCTCCGCCTGTCTCGGGGTCCACCCCGTTCCCGCGCTCGGAGCCTGCTCGCGCACGTATACTGGCCAACCGCGGTTTCTCCGGCGGGCGGCGGGGGGGGGGCGGACTGGTAGCGTCAGCTCAGCCACGAGCCCCTGCCCGTCCCTGGTCCTAGCCCGGTCCCCGCGGTCAGGGCCAGCTTGCGCAGGGCCTGCCTGTTCCTGGCCTCCCGCTTTGTCCCCGTAAGTGGGATTAAAGGCGGGCCCGCAGCTTCCGGACCGCTCTCGCGCTTACCCTCCGACCCTCTGGGCTAGACCGATCTCCCACCGGCTTGGCCTCTGCCCACGCCGACAGGACCGCCTTTCAGCGTCCTGCCGCCCCAAAACCTTAAGCAGCCCTCAGCAGAGTAGGAAGGGACCTAATACTCCACACTGTAGGCCTGGGAGCTCCCTCACTTGTTTCATAGCTCAAAACTGTCCAAACGCCTCTTCTTGGCTCTGGGACTGCAGGCTGGGGCTTGGTTCCTGGGACCCAGGTCCCTCCCTCTCCCAGCACTGACATTTCTTTAAATATTTGTAGTTTAGATGGCCCTAACATGTTAATCAGAATTTCAACCTTTTATCTTCTGCTAATTGTAACATCCTTCTACTTTGCCACACAAGTCATCTATATACTTTATTAATAGAATGACAGTGTACTTAATACAACTGAATATTTGCAAATGTTAACCACATCATTTTAAGTAATAGATCTATACCAGTTGCTGTAGTAAAAATTCACATGCCAATTTTTTTTATTCTTATGTTTAGAGTCAGCATATATGTAGAATCAAATTAAAATGCCTAATACAATGACCACTCCAATCCCAACCTATTTATGTCTTCTGCACACAAACAGATCAGTCATCTGTACTTCCTCCCCTTCAGTTCCCACACCCACGTAATCTAAAAGTCAGATCTATCTTAAAAACATATCCTGACTTCAATCACGTCTCTCTACCTTATACCCCTAACTATATAACACACCATCTCTTGACCTGGACAACTGTGATTGCCTCCCATCATTATTGCTTCAATTTTCTTTGGAGCAGTCAGAATGAATCATCATAAACTTCCTCTGTTTGAAAGATCTCAGGAACTTTACAGTGATTTAAAAATACAGCAATAATGCTTTATCATAAGTTAAAAAATTCTACATGAGGTAGCTCTTGCTTACTTCTCTCTTTTCTTGTTCCATGAGTACTCTCTTTGTCTCTGTTCCAGCCAAGCTAGACTTATACTGGTATCCTAAAACCATTCCACATCTGCCTTGGTTCCTTTGCCATAACTTATTCCTCTACCTGAAATTTTCTTAAAAGCTTTGCATTGATGATTCATTTACCTTTGAGATTTCTATTCAAATATCTCATCTCCAGACATGTAATGTCTGACCATCCCTTATAAAACATTCTCTCCTCCCCCACATCTTTAGTCTTTGTGAGCACTTTTTATTGCCTTCATTAACACTTATGGCTACCTATTTAAAGTTGTCTTAGTTACTTACTTGTTTTAATCTACCCTTTCCTGAACATATAACTCTGGGAGTGATAGACTCGTCATCTATGAGTCACCAGTAGTGTGAATGAATGAATGAGAGGATAAATTTAAAAATTGTCAAAATGAAATATGAATAACCAAATCGTGATTTGGTGCTAGTTGGGATATATGTTGCTTATAAGTCACTCCAGATTTTATTTATATATTTTTACATTTTTATTTTTGAATCGTTAGCATTATATTAGAATATTAAGATGTGAGAAAGAAAATTGACCTAAACTGGTTCTGAGACCAGTTTGGTAGTTATTCTAATTCATAAGCCCTTCCAGGAAATAAAAAGTATTCCATATAAACTTTTTAAGCAACATTTAGTAGAATTTAATGATTTAAGGATCCCATTTGGGAAGGTAAAATAACCGAACTCTCATAATCTTTGATCATCCCTGTGATAAATTAATAAATTTTAACAAGATATTTCTTTATTGTATCATATTTTTATCTTGTCCAATAAAAACTTTTGCATTACTTTTTCCTAGATTATTTTTAGCTTTTAAAGCAAGTCTGAAGAAATTTTGAACATATGATTATAATCAATTGAACAAAGAATTTCCTGTTATAGATGTATAAGGCATTTATTTCTGCCTCTCTGGATAGTTTAGGTTTTATATAACAAACCTGTCCTAATGAGGTAAAGTTGCCTCTGTGTATCCTATAGCAATACACTGTCAGCCCCCTCCAAGCTTTAGTGTGAAGCACACTTAGTTTTTCTGTGGTTTTGCTTATGCTGTTCTTTAGATGTATTTATTCCCTACATGAATTTTCCAACACAGTTTGCATGCTTAGAATATTTTTAGTGTCAAAAGCTCAGTCCAAGATGATCTCTTCCCCCAAAATTCTTTGAATACTCTAGAAATATTTAACTTTCAACAATGGCAATTCAGGCTGTTTTGATGGCTTATGGAAATATGTGAATATTTATCCCTCTTTTTTCTTTTCTTTCTTTCTTTCTTTCTTTCTTTCTTTCTTTCTTTCTTTCTTTCTTTCTTTTTTTGAGAGAGACATGGAGAGAGAGAGACAGGAATATCAAGCAGCTCCTATATGTGTCCTGACGAGGGAACTGAACTGGCAACCTTCGTGCTCTGGGACAACGCTCCAACCAACTGAACTATCCGGCCAGGGCTTTGTGAATATTTTTACCTTTTAAGTTTTTCAAGACTGGTGGTTGGCAGGAGCGAAGGATTCTAAACATAATACTATTCTGCTCAAGATGCTAATAGCATTGCCATTGGACAATTGAAAAGATATTTCATCCTCATTTGAACTCCTACTAACCTTTACTGACCCCTTTTTAGGCTCCAGTCACCCTTCAAGTACATAGTGTAGTCCTTCTATCAAACTTAAGATTCCTTAACTGACTCTGGATTTATGCTTGAGTCATCCCTATCTTCCCTACTAGGCAAGGGTTCCTGTGTTTTTTAAAGTAGATTATTATATATATTTTAATGTATTCCATTAGTCATATAGCACATTTACATTTGTTAACTAATCTAAAAAAATAGTAAAGTTAATGGTAGAAACTTCAGGTATACTGAATTAGAGTTCTGTTCCTTAGAAGAAAAGTAGAGACAATATTTTTAGGGAAACAAGGGGTGAAGTTGACCATCTGGTGAATCTATAGATAGAGGCATTTCTAGTTAGATGTAATATCCCTTTTTCAGGCCTTTACTTCTTAAACTTGAACAGTAATGTTTCCATGATTTATTCCTTACAAAATAGAAACAAGGAAGCATATTTAATCAAAATTATTGGTGTGTTCTCTTGTTGCATATAGCACATTTCATTTCCTTGTATTCTAAATCGAATACAAAATAAACATACAGCTATATTAGCTGTTTGAAGGCAAACTCAGCTCTCAGATTTGAAGTTCTCCTTATTTGATTATTTTCTCTTTTTTAAGTAACTAATAATGTAAACTCAAAGTGATTAAGGCAATTTAAAGCAACTCCATGGCCCTAAAACTTATTGGACATTCTGAAGTCTCAAAGAAATATTCTGAGGCTTTAATTTGATGCTATTCTGATGAATTTAGATGAGGCATGTTTCAGTGTTCGCTGACATAGCTCATTTTGATGCTGGGCAGGTTGTTCTCTGTCCAAGGGAAGAAACAAAGTCTAAATGATAATTAATACAAAATGACTCAATCATTGTTATTAACGACTCTTATCCTCTCAACCAGAACAAGGGTTAACTCAAATCTGCAAAATATTCTCTTCTTTGCTATGAGTTAGCCAGTAAATCCATGGAATACCACACAGAGTCCCAGAGAGAGGGTGTGTAGAGTGGCAGTTTACATGAATAGCACTCTTTGTATTCATGATATGCTAATTAAGCAAATGTAGTAATGTGATGCAATGGTAGTAGTACTTCAACTGAACTATCTAATGGCAATCATGTGTTTTGAATGGCACATATCAGTATCCTCCCAATAGTTTAGTCAAAGCCTGGAGAATATAAAAGTTCAAAATGGTTACAATATGTCAGTAAGAGCTTCAAACTAGGGGGTTTGAAAAAAGTACTATTCAACTTTCTCTAATAAAATCTTTTAAAAAGCTCCTGACAGGACTTTCATTATCAAGTATTTTGTAAATATTAATTATGCTCATAACTGCTTACATTGAGATAAATAATATTGATTCCAATCTCTGATTCATGTGTATAAGCAAACTACCTTAGTCCAAAAGGAGGCTAAAATTCCTAAGTTTTTCTTCGTTAATACATGCTCTGTTTAATCTGAGATTCATACGGATGTTTGAAGTGAGTCCTTATAAATTTGGCCTCTCAAGAATGGTATACAGATTCCTTTCCAAAATTTCTTTCATTTGTGAGAATGGGCATAGTGATCATCAAAACTGGGGGTGGTACAGGGGGTCCAATCATTTCTGGCAGGAGACCTAGGAGCTTTATTTATGAAACATTTGCATGCCCTTTTCATAAGTATAACTGTTCTAACTAAATTGACACATTCACATATTTTACCTTTTCTCCCTTCCCTCCCCTCTTTTTCCTGTTCTATGTGCTCTGGATAGGATGGATTTTGTTGCTGGTGTTTTCTTTACTACTCATTCTTTATTTTTTTTTCTCTCATCATTCAAATAACATAGCCCCTTTTCACCACTGATGGACACTCCAAAATTATGATTTTCTTAGTTAAAAAACAACCCCACTTTTAGCCCAGTGTTCTTCAATGAATAGATATTCTGCAAAACAAAATGGATTTTCTTGTTGATAACCTCATTTTTTAAACAGTAAGTTGAGCCACACTGAAACATCTCAAATTACAGACCATGCGACAGGAAACTGGCGGGGTAAAAATAAATGAAGCACTATTAGAATTGTAATTTTAAATTATTTTTCATTTACTCAATTATGCTTTCCTATTTTCCTAAACCTCAGCTACAATTCATCTCTATTTCCTCACAGTGACGGTGTTCATCAGTTCCACCAGGTCAGCTCTGTGTTTAATAGAGCTTGTTTAGAATCACAGTGATATTGCTGGGGTTATATCCTCTGAAACAGAAGGTGTTTAACCTTGGAGCCCCATTTTCTTCAGTGCTCTAATTTGTGGGCAAACTATCAAAAACACAATATGAGTGTCAAAGTCCAACCCCAAGGAATGAACAGCAAGGAAATGAGCTCTCCTTTGCTAAAATTTCAGAGCAGTCAGGAGGATTTCTATATCCAAAAGCAAAACTAATCATCATAATAGAGTCTTTAAGAGGCAAAGGATTTATGAGATCTGAAGAGAAACTAGAGTATATAATAATAGAGTCTTTAAAAACTCTGCCAGCATTTCTCCACAACTGGTTGCCTATATATTGTTGTCCTTGCTTTTCCATTTTCTATCCAGAATGAAGGAAACACTTAATCACTTTCCCTTTCCCTTGCATTGCTAAAACCAGACACATACTGTAAATACACAGCTTCTGAGAAGCAATTAGAGTTAATGGGATTAAAAATTTAATCACACTACTGCTCTTGGCTTGTGTCTGTAGAACTGCATAGTAAAGCCTAGCATTGCAAATGCACAAAAAATGAGTTATTACATTGGTCCATGGAAGATCTCCACAGCCCTTGTTTTATCTGGCTGTCTCCAAGGGCAGATTTTCATGGTTTGATTAGAGAAACAGCTCAGATTTGTTTCTTAGAACAGGAATGTTTCCACTTTCTTACTTTAAAATTTTTTTTTGATATATGTTAACGATGACAGCAAGAAAAGTAACAGGAGTACAACCAGGACAAAAATGCATTAAAAATAGTTTCTCCAGAGTATGGAGGGATGATAATCATCACAGAGACTCTTTACTTTCTTTCAGGAACATTTCTGCTGTAAGAAGTTGGAAGAGACAGAGATGTTCCTGCCAAAGCATGATGGGAAGTGGGTAGTCACTGTATAAGGCAGAGGGGGCAGTCCTGGAGTTCTCTTGACCTTTTGTGACAAAGAGGAGGTTAGAATAGATGTCCTCTATAATCCCCTTTACCATTAAAATTCCATGAGCATACAATGTGAATGATAGACTGGTAACACAGTTACTGTGCATATAATTTAATTTTAAGTAACCAGGACAAGGAAATATACATTGTACAGTGACATAGAAAGACATGGAAAGAAGCAATTCCACCATAAAAAGATGGATGGCATACTCTTGATGCTCTTTTGTCCCATTAAACAACAATAATAATTCTAACACTTATTGAGTACTCCCAATTTCATGGCACTGCTCTAAGTATTTTCTGTGTATTTTCATTTAATCATTTAATTTCACAACTCTATGAGGCAAATACTATTATTAATTTTTTTTCCAGTGAGAAACTAAGGCATAAGAAAGCTTAGTGAGTCAACCAAGGTCACACATACAGTGCAGGGGTCAAGACTAGAATGTAGACAGTATGGCTCCAAACTCTAGCTGTTAACTACTGTGTGTAAATGAAAACATTTTTTTGAAAATCACCAATCTGGTTGTGTTCATATGGGAAAAACTGTAAAATGCCCTTCAATAAACATCTAAAAATTTATTCACAAATAAATGTAAAACCTGTCCCAGTTTCTCTCACTATTCTTTTTTTTTTTAATTTTGGGGTTGACATGGTTCTCCAGACCCTACGGGTTTCAAGTGTGTAACTCAATATAACACCATTTACATACCACAAGCCAGGCAGATAAAGACAAATACCATATGATCTCACTTACATGTGAAATCTAATGGACAAAATTAACTGAAGAAACAGAGACATGGACACAGGAAACAGATGGACAGCTGTCAGAAGGAAGGAGGAAAAGGGGAATGGGTCAAAAAGGTAAAGAGATAGCTAAAACACATATATAGATAACAAATTGATACAGACAACAGAGTGGCAATATCCAGAGGTAAAGGGGGAGGGGGGGAGGTGGGAGTGGAGGGCAATTGGGGGTGGGTAGAAAAAAGTCTTTCTATTAAATCCAACTGCTTTCCCTGTGCAACTGAGTAAGCTTAGTCATTGCTACATATATATCTATTTTATACAACTTCTCAAGTATTATAATGACCATTCCCCACAACTGTGTGGTGTACATTTACACAACTTACCCACAGTCATCTGGTCTTGTCTGACAGTAAATTTCTAGGGAATGCTCAGAGAGAAAACTGAAATTAATTATTTTAATCTAAGAAATACACAAATAGCAAAGTTTCTCATATATTGAGGGCAACACTTAGATTCAAAATCATCAATTATATTGGATTCTTAATATTTTTCCCTCTTCATTAGTTTGCAATTAAATTAAACTATCATTGCCTGGCCAGAGGTGGCATAGTGGAGAAAGTGTCAACCTGGAACGCTGAGGTCGCTGGTTCAAAACCCTGCACTCGTCTCATCAAGGCACATATGGGAATTGATGCTTCCTGCTCCTCCCCCCTTTCTCTCTCTCTCTCTCTCTCTCTCTCTCTCTCTCTTTCTCTCTCTCTCACACACACACACTCTTCTCTCTAAAATGAATTTTAAAAAATTAATCTATCATCAACACACATCAAGTAGCTAGCAGCCACATTGAGAGAAGGATCTAAGATAACATAGAAAGTTCCTGACACAGTTTCAGAAGGAAATCAGCTCTATATAATGCAGAATATTTTTCTGTGGAATTATATTTTACACAGGGTTAGTTTATAAAGTCAATCATTAATATGAATGTCAGCTAGACAACAAAAACTTATCCCAGAAGAGATTCTAAATCACACATATGGGATTGCCTACATGATTTTTGATTTAAACAGAATTGTCTCTTGATAGGTCTCTACATTCTTAGTGTTTCCTCCACATAGGAATAGACCACAGATTCCTTTGTTGAGCATAACACATAGCTTACATTAGGGGCCATGATATATAAAAAACTCCCCTTCTCCCCACCATTGAAAAGTATGTATAGTTAAATTTGTATACAAAAGAATGTGCATTTTATGCAGAATCCATAAAATTCAAAGAACAATAATTATTAGTTTTAAGCCCCAAGTTAATCAATTTACCAAATCATAAATTTCAATTAATGTATATTTGCCTAAGAAAACAGTATAAAATAATACTTTCTTAATTCAAGAAAATAAAAACTACCAAAAATGAATTACAATGATTTTTAAAATTTTGAATGTTGAAGTTTGAAGAAAATTGTTTTAATCAAAGGAGTAAGAAAAGGTAGATATAAGTGTAGAGAGGGGCATTTTTATACATTTTACCTTGTAGAATTTAATTTTAATAAAGGATAACTGACTTTTCCAAATTGACAATTTTAAGAAGAAAATAAAATGTTAATATTCTTTGTCCTTTAATTCAGGAAAATATCCAAATAAATGAAAAATCAACAATAAATAAAATGGGTACTCAACAAAATAAAAATAGAGGTTATTAGTAATACCCATTTGTGATGGAATATTATACAATATTTCAGCACAATGCTCTTAACAATGAGTAACATTGTGTAAAATGCTTATGATAAAATAAAGGAAAATTGTAAAAGACTTAATTTGGCATACATTGTTAGCTACCTATTCAATATCCATTCTAATCTTCTTTTCTTAGTTAACGGAAATCTGATTTTCAAAAAGTAACAATATAGATTCAAAATAAATGAAGTAAATGAAAGGAGAGAATCTACCAGGAAAGTTATTCTTAGAAAAAGGGCATTATCTGTTTGCATATATTCTGCCATTGGTCTTTCTCTTTCTTCTGCCTAAAACTCCACTGTCATGCTACTCATAGAGCAGCCATGTTGAAACCATGAGACAATGTATGAGAATAAACACTATCTAGTAAGGATATATCACTATAAAGAGAAGGAGCTTGGCTACTTGGTAACTATATACCCCATACTTATTTTTTATGTTAAAAATATTTTTCAGGGCTTGTTAGTTAGGTCTAATGCAACCTACAACTGATATAACAAATTATATGAAAAAGTGATCATAAACACACACATGTACACACACACAAACATAGGAGGCAGTCCTAGATTTGCACAGACTTGGTATGAATATATTTCAGTTACTATACTTTAGTTAAATCACAAGTTTTCAAGACCACAGTTCTAATTTCAGTTACTACAAAATATTAGCAGTGAATTTTTGCATTAAGTGAAAACTCCATTGCTAGCTGTTCACCTTACAAATTACTGCACAAAAAACAGAAGCTCATTTTGATCAATGATAAATCATATCACCTCTTCAAAGGTCTATTAGTGACTAGTCACTACACGTTTTTCATTTCACACACAGACAAGCAAAGTATGTAGTTGTGTCGTCTTCAGTGATAAATTCATTGAACATTTAAAAAAATTGATAATTTAAAGAGGGATATGTCCAACAAAGATGAAAATGCAGTGCAGATATGAAAAGAGATAATGCTACAAGTAAACTTCCAGTCAAATATAATGACGTTATAGGAAACAAAAGCTAAGTATGGGAATGTTGGCACTGCAGACATTTGAGAGACTCCTGATGTGCCAGCGGAACTTAGTGTAGAAAAATATACTAATATAAATAAAAAAGTGGTTATGATGAAAAATATGAAGATGCCCCAGAAGAAACAATGTTATCAAAAAACCCCAAAATACCAATACCAAAAAGAACTTTGTTTAAATAAATACTCGGAAACATGTCACAACATTGATAGTGTAAAGAATAAAATCCTGGAAATGGATTCAGACTTGAAAAGGAAAATAATATTTTACCAAAGCAAAGAAAAGATGATTATTTTGATCATAAGCTATATAAATGAGAAGAAGGCAATCACTATTCAAATCACTCTTGATATGAAGTTTTAAAAATATATAGCTTTATTAAGGAATATTTTACAATCAACTTCTACTCTCATTTCAATGGTACAATTCAATGTTTTGTTTTGTTTTGTTTTTTTGTAAATTTACCAAGTTGTGCAACCATCAGAATTTTAAGAATATTTTCCTCATCTCAATAAAAACTTTCATGTTGATTTACTGTTAATTCTGTTCCACTCAACTTCCACCCTAGGCAACCAATAATTTGTCTCCCTAGATTCTCCTGTTCTGGATATTTCGTGTACTTGTAAGCATACAATATGTAGTCCCTTTGTTTGCCTTTTTCATGTAGCATAATGGTTTTGAGGTTTATCCACATTGCATCATATATCATTAATTCATTCTTTTTTACTCCTGAAGAATATTCAATCATAAGGATTTATCACACACATTTGTTTATCGATTCACAGTTGAGAAACATTAGGTTGTTTCTAACTTTTGGCTCTTATGGATAATGACTAAGAACATTTGTGTGTGTTCATAAGACTATTTGAAAAACACATTTGCAAGTTTTACAAGAAATAAATTTTAATTCTCAATATCTTAATATTTTAGAGTTTACAAAATACTCTATTTAGTTTTAATTTCCAAATGCATTTATAATTAATTAGGAGAGTTTTTAATATTTTTACAAAATTTTTATCGATTGGGGAACATTTGCATTTTTTCCCATTGATCATGAAGATCACTTTGTATGATTAAGCTTGCATGTTCATTTTTATAGTCTTAACACTGTTCAAAGTGAGGTCTCCCTGTACATACACATACACACATACACAGAAGATTAATATGTTTATACAAAAATATATTGGTTACCTAGGGTGATGGGCTTATAAAGCATTTTCTTATATTAATATATTACTTTTATAATTAATAAATAAAATGTGAAAATAAATTATGTGGGGCAAATTCCCATGATTTCTTTATATCTCAATGTGAGGACATCATTCATAGTACTTTTATACCTATTATCAGCATAATTAAAATAATATTTTGCCTTCAATAAAATTAAAGTAGGTTAAGAGAGATGGAGAGACTGACTTATAATCACTTTGTAAGAATTAGAACAGAGGAAGGAAGGAAGGAAGTGAATGGATGCTGAGGAGACTTTAAGAATGCCATAAGAATGTCTGGCAGTAGATGGAAGCTATGTGTGGAGGAAGGGTTTTTGAGGAGGTGGTACAGTGAATTATAAATTGCAAATTATATGTAATATTTATTCAAATTAGGTTTGTGTAAAAATTAGGTCTGAAGTCTACCTTCTTGACACTGTAGGTCCCAATTTAGAGACAGCCTTGGTTCAAAACTTCATTTTTCAAAATCAGAAAAAAAAACCTCTTGAAAATTTAACCTCTCAAATAATCCCATAAATATCAAATGCATGTTTAAATGTTATGCTCTAAAAAACATAATCACCATTTTTGTTTCTATGGCAGACATTGTTTCATAAAGCCACTTGTTGAGATACAATCCCCTCCTACGTCTCTCGCTCTACCAACTGGTAGACAGATTCAGGACAACCTGTGGCTGGTAACATTCCTAGCGCCTAGGCAGGTAAGAAGTAGGGATGTGGTCTCTTGTTGCTGCAGAACCCAAGGCCTGAGCATTTGTGCCTGGATGACTCAGCTACAGCAGCATCCCAGCTACTAGAGCTTCCAAAATTACAGTTGGAATGAGAATCTTTTACAAGTGAAAATTATTATTAATGATGTCAATGACAATGGCAGTGCCTTACATATGCATTTTTTTAAAAAATTTAATCCTCACACTGATCTGAGTGGGTAAAAAGCATTAATTCTACCTTATAAATAATAATAACAAAACCTTATTGTCTTCTGTGCTATTTTTGTCTTCATATAAGGCTGCCACAATCTCTCCCATTCTTGAATGAGTGTGGCATTCCTCTTAGCGAGAGGCCATGTCTATTTCCCTTCCCCTAGAGTCACTTGAGTTGACCAATTGAGCATAGCAGAAAGAAGTGAAGCTGTGCCAGTTCTGGCTATGTCTGGACATTTCTGCTTTTACTCTCTTGAAACTCAGCCATTATGCTGTTTGGAAGTCCAGGATATTTTGCAAGAGAGAGAGAGAGAGAGAGGTCATGTGAAAAAGCAATGCAGGATAAGACACCTGATGTAGGAGAGGCAATATGGAGAAGAGGATATGTGGAGAAGTGGCAGGCAAGCGATTTTATTGTCAGTACCAATACTCTGGATGTGGGAAAGAGGGTACCAGGACCCTTCCAGCACAGCTTAACCACTAGCTGGACTCAGCTGCATGAGTGACCTTAGTTGACTCATGTCGAGCAAAAGAACTGCCCCACCAACCTAAACCTAGTGAAAAATGCTAAATTTTTGTTGTTTTAAGCCATTAAATTTGGGGGTTGTTTGTCCCACAGCAATGAAAAGCTGGTAACATTACTTGTATTCACTCATTTTAATGCGCGCAATTCAAGAGGCAGGTAGTGTTTTTCCCCTTACGTTATTGATGATGAAACTGAGCCACACAGAGGCTAAGTGACTATCTCAAGTCACACTAATAAGTGGTGGAGCCTGAGTACAAAGCATGATTGTGTGCGCATGTCCTGCTCAAGGAAAGTGAAGTGGCTCCCAGAAAGATCAGATTTCATGTCTGTGTTCCAAAGTGCATGCTCTTTTGGGTGTAACAAGTGGTTCAGTTTAGCTGAAGGTGAGGATTCATGGGTAAACCTCAAAGAAGATGAGAGCAGAAAGGTAGCTGGAGCTACACTGAGAAAAGCCCTACATCGTACCTTTTTTATTTTTTATTTTTTTTTTACAGGGACAGAAAGAGAGTCAGAGACAGGGATAGATTGGGACAGACAGACAGGAAAGGAGAGAGCTGAGAAGCATCAATCATCAGTTTTTCGTTGCCATTTCAACACCTTAGTTGTTCATTGATTGCTTTCTCACATGTGCCTTGACCACGGGCCTTCAGCAGAGGAAGCAACCCCTTACTGGAGCCAGCGACCTTGGGTCCAAGCTGATGAGCTTTGCTCAAACCAGATGAGCCCGCACTCAAACTGTCAACCTCAGGGTCTCAAACCTGGGTCTTCTGCATCCCAGTCCGACGCTCTATCCACTGCGCCACCTCCTGGTCAGGCACGTCGTACCTTTTAACTGCTGATCCAATGCTTCCTATACTTTATTCATAATGGAATTTTAATCAATCCATGACAAATGACAAACAAAATTAGAAAGTATAATATATTCAGCACATGATCTGTTTAGATTGAAAATTAATTTCTCCCTCTTGGAAGGACCTCTTTCATTTGCAATAATGTCCTTCCCCAACTTAAAAAATATACACTTCATTTTATAAAATAATAGAGATAACAGAGTTGTAGTTATTTTCTTAATGGCACTGCTTGGCAAAATATATAGATACACATATGTATGTATGTGTACGGGTGTCCGTGTTTTTCTGTGTATAGAGTATATCATCATCTAACTATCAGCCATAGGTTTTTGGAAACTGCGATTTAGTTTAAACAGCATGTAAAGAAACAAGTATTACCATAGGTTAATTGATATAAACAGGAGTTATTTTCCTATGGCATATTTTTTTGCCATAAAAACGTCACCAAACTTCTAAATAAAGACATACATATTAAGTATTGAAAAAAATGTAAGCTATACATACATTTAAGATTAACAAAGACATATAAGATAATAATTTTCAAACCCACTTATTCCCTTTTGGAGGCACCAGAGCATGTCTCAGCAGCTCAGGACATGAGGCAGGATGATGTCTTCCATGGCAGGCACACTCACACACATACTCACACTCTCTCAGATTGGGACAATTTAGATTCACCAAGTTATGTAACGTGCACAACTTTGGGATATGGGGGGAAACTAGAATCCTTGGAAGAAACCCACACCAACATGGGAAAAACATGCACAACCCCACATTGTTTGTCACCCCAGCTGGAAATCAATATTTTTCTCTTCAATGTTATAACAAAATGACTGAACAAAATCAAGTTATTGGAGGACTTGATATATATATATATATATATATATACACATACATATTTACTATATTATAAAAAATCTAAAAATCTAGTAGCCCAACTACAGACAAGTACCTCTGAAAGCTAATATAGTTTTTAAAGGAAGAAAGGAGAAGGAGGGTTCTGGGGAGGGGGAAGGGCATAAAAGAAAACAAATATAAGGTGACAGAGGATGATTTGACTTTGGGTGATGGGTATACAACATAATTGACTGTCCAAATGACGTGGAGATGTTTTTCTAAATCTATATACTCTAGTTCACCAATGTAATCTGTTAAATTTAATTGTCTAAGTAAAAGAAAAAAAGAATCAAGCTTAATTCTGACATTATAAATGCTCAAATATATAAATGTTTGTGTTTAAAATAGTTTGTGTAGTAATAATAACTTACTTATCTTTGCACCGCTATGTTTTTCTTTATTGTCATATCCCAGTTTATTCATGCTTGTTTGAAGTGTGTTTGGGACCAAAGAAAGAAAAGGTAAAAGAAATCAAAACAAAAACCTAACATCATTTTTAGCTCCTCTTAGCATCCCGAGATGTACCAACGGTGATGATGAGAGCCTATTTTGTGCGGTGAATGTATAAAATAATTGCTCATTTATTGATCAAATGATTAAATGACCTCCTAAAAGGGAGCTTTGCGTTATCTATATATTTTAATAATCATTGATATTCCTGATCTCGAAAATGATTGGTTAGCTTTCACAATATACAACAGGAAGAAGCTGTATTACTGTTCCAAAAATATCTCAGGATATTATTCAAACTGAACTAAATAAAATAATGGTAGCAACAAGCTTTCCTTTTAGCACTAAGTTTTAATTTATGAAATTTGATAATGGGCAGTAATTTAGAGAAATTGTTTGTAGAGTAAAACATGCTTTTTTCACCTTCAAATCAGTTGAAAAAATATTTTAATACAATGTAAATTTTATTCTACAATAACTCCCTGTAATTATGCTTTCATTAATTAAGGCTTTTATAGTTTGGGTTTAATTCAGCCTTCAACCTATTTTTTATTTTTTTTTTTCTGTGAGCTGTCAAAAGTAACAACTCTACTCTCATTTTCCTTGTGTAAAAGTCAGAAACTACTCCCAAGACCTCACCACAATTAAATACACAAATGGAAAGGCAGATATTATAATGAGAAGCAAATTACTTTTTGCCTCAGTGACAACAAGTACTTGAGATTCTATGAAGATTCCTCAAAGAGTCAAACAACCAGGGAGGGTACTTCAGTTGATGCATAAACAAATACTACATGCAGATATTCTAATCAAGAACATTGCCAAGTGATACCTTTAGCATTTGCTTTGCATTTCTCATTTATTCAGCATGGAGTAATTCTAAGGGACTGCTTGCCATCACATTTGTATACCTATTTGTATGTAATTCACAATCATTTGTACAGATGTCATATCATTTTATATTCAAAAGTGAAGTTTTCACTTTAATTTCTAATCCTTTAAAAGAAAGAAAATTGGGGAAGGTGAATAAAATTATAAGGGGAAAAAAAGCATAGATTTGAGACTGAGTTATTCATATTTTTAAACTATACACTTCAGATGAAATAATGTTCTAGTTATAAGGTCAACAAAATAAACTATAGAAATGCCATAGCTATAAACACAATGTATGACACATTTCTATATGAAAATCAAAGAATTCCACATTATGTTAGTACGTTGGTTCTGGGACCAATCTTATATAACTCTTGATTGATGACATAGTCCTGGAATCATAGGTATGCTTATCCTACTTGTAGTAATATTAAATTAACCATACTTGCTGATATACAATCTGACATGAACTCAACTATTTACAAACTTAACCATCTGGAAACATGGCTTGTAGAATTAAATAGCAGTAAGTGCAAGGTGGTATTGACATGAAGAAGAAAAACAACAAGGCCATAAAAAAATCTCTAGAAAGAAGTGAGAAACAAAAGAAAGCAAAATCCCCAAAAGTTGTAATTACTGAAGCCCCACCTTGTGGCTGCAAAGAAAAAAGACCAAAATGAAGTCAACCATGAATTATTGACCTTGCTGGGTTAGGTATTTGCCACATGCAATGCCTACTTAATTCCTATAACACATTGTAAGGTGAAATGAAGGCACAGAGAAATTGACTGAGTTAGGACACAGAGCTAGTAGGAGGAGATGGCATATGAAATGCAGTTTGTGCCAGAATCCTCACTCTCAAATCATTATATTAGTCTGTAAAATAATCATTTATTTCAAAATTGGAAATTAAGCACAATGATAAATCTTCAATATTTTAATATCATGCTAGGGCACTTGCTAATAAATCTATTTAACTTTCATCTAACTCTCTTGTAGGATGGAATTCTATTTTACCAACAAGGGCCCAGATACTTGATATCCCTTTACAGTGAGAGATTAACCTAAAGTTTAAAAACAAAAACAAAAACAAAAACTGTTGGTGGATAATATTTGAAATAGAGGACTTAAAGAAAAGACCCCAAAGTTATGATTTTATTCTCTAGTTGGATATAACCAATATTATATTCAATTCAACAATTTTACATTGGTATTTCTTTTCTTACTGAATACACAAAACTGTGATTATCAAATATTCTTGGAACCATCTAGATTGTCTTTTGTTGGTTTCCTAATTATTTAACTGAATCTTTGACATATGACCACTGTCCATTTCGATGGTTTTTTAAAATGTTTTGTACAATTTTCCCTTGGTAGTTAACTGTGGAAAGGTTGAAGTAAAGAGGAATGATGATATAATACCAGAAGTGTACATACAAATATCAGAACTAGATAAACCTGGGAACATGCATACAGACAGACCTATCACCCCTCTGAGCCTCAATGCTATTATCTATAAAACAAGGATATTAATTCTTAGCACAAAAAAACTGGTGACGCCCTGGCCAGTTGGCTCAGCCAAAGAGTATCGATCAGGCGTGTGGAAGTCCCAAGTTAAATTCCCAGTCAATGCACACAGAAGAAGCGCTTATCTGCTTCTCTGTCCCTCTCCTTCCCCCTTCTTTCTATCTCATTCTTTCTCTCCTCCATCCTCTCCTGCAGCCATGGCTCCAATGGTTTGAGCAATTTGGCCCCCGGGCTGCTGAGGATGACTCCAATACGTTGCATCAGGTGCTGAATTAGCTTTGTTCAGAGCAACAACGAAACAAGGGCCCCAATGAACAGAGCATTGCCCCCTAGTGGG
This sequence comes from Rhynchonycteris naso, assembly GCA_037038555.1. Taxonomy (NCBI): domain Eukaryota; kingdom Metazoa; phylum Chordata; class Mammalia; order Chiroptera; family Emballonuridae; genus Rhynchonycteris; species Rhynchonycteris naso. The sequence continues at coordinate 68,094,324 of CM072997.1, forward strand.
CTTGATAAGTGGATACCAGTCAGGGGGCATGAGGGAGTTTGTCTCCCTGCCTTCCTGCCTCTTACTCAATTAAAAAATAAATAAAAATTGGTGAAAGGATTATAAAAATAATGAGATAACTAAACTGGGTTTGACACATCCACTCTCAAATTTGTAGCTCCTGTCCTCTTATTTTTAAAGCTGAAATAGTCAGATAAATAGTACAATGTTGTGCCAACACACAACAGACTTTTGAATACCACACTTAAGTGAGTGTTGGAGTGGAGGGAGATTTGAAAAAAAAAAACCCTAAAAATAATAGAAAAGTAGGCAAAGTGAGTATCACAAATTTCAAAACTGAAAAATATGAGAGAATAAAAGAAAATTTCCATTTCTACTCTTTTTGAAAAGATTCTGTTTTCAAGTACATAAAGAAATTTCACATCACAGAATTTTCTTCCAAAGTGCTCCTTCAAGGATTGGTTTCAAATCACTGTGTGGCATTTTAAAACTTTGATGAGCCTGACCTGTGGTGGCACTGTGAATAAAGCATCGACCTGGAACACTGAGGTCTCTGGTTCAGAACCCTGGGCTTGCCTGGTCATGGCACATATGGGAGTTGATACTTCCTGCTCCTCCTCCTTCTCTCTCTCTCTCTCTTTCACACATACACACTCTCTCTCCTCTCTAAAATGAATAAAGTCTTGACATATTTAAACTTTGATGAAAGAAAATAGTTTCTTCCTATGGAAAATTAATAATTCTACCCACTCTAGCAGATTAAGAATGTCTGTTTTAGGCCCTGGCTGGGTGGCTCAATTGATAAAATGCCCCCCCAGTGTGCCAGAGGTTGCAGGTTCAACCGCAGTCAGGGCACATATAGAATCAATCAGTAAGTGTGCAATTAAATGAAGCAAGTGAAACAATGAGTTGATGATTCTCTATCTCTTTCTTCCTCTCTCTATCTCAAGTCAATGGAAAATTAAAAACAAACACAAAAACACCTGTTTTAAAGCAACTATCAAAAATGAGGCAATAATCATGACCAAAAATCAGAAATGCTTTAAATGTCACCTACTTTATAATTAAAATTATTGTGATACTGGCATTAGTCATTTTGCTTTAAAATATATAACTTATCTTACCTATATTATCTATTTATTTATAGATTTTTTCAATGAAAATTATAAAATATTTTAAATAGACTAAAAAATCAAGGTATTTTACAAACCCTCAATGTTAGTAGGTGCCATGTGGATGCAGGGTGTTTTTTTAATTTTTTTGAGCTATTGTGTGTGTTTTAGATAAGTAATAGCACTAAAAATAATTTCTCATAGAGATTCAAATTATATCCAGTGGTATCTGGTTATTGTCCATTGAATATTGACCAATTTTGCATGTATTCATTAATTATTTAAGCATTATTTTATCTATCAATATGTGGTAGTTTTAATTCTTTGAACTAGCTGTAACATCTTACTATTCCTTCATTATTAATCACTGAAATAAAATATTTGGCACATATTTCTCTTATATTATTCCTCTTATATTTGTATGAGAATCTTGGTTTTACCTTTTAAATAAAACTATTCCTTATGTATCAGTTTCTCTCCATAAATATTTATGTGTTTGTATAGTTATAAGAAAATCTTTGGGTAAAATGATGCTCTCTGAAAAAGGGCCACAGACACCATGTGACTTCACTTATCATTGCTGCCTATCTGTCTGTACTTATAGCTGCATTCAGAAGTAGATGCCTAAGTTAAAATAGGAGCCATCCAGGATGCACACAAAAACTGTAAAATTTTGGACATTCCTCATAGCAGTATTATTTCTGATATGTCACCTTAGACAAGGGAAGCAAGAAAATAAAGAAACAAATGAGGATACATGAAAGCAAAAACTTTTTGCACAGCAAAGGAAACCATCAACAAAATGAGAAGACAACCTACTGAATGATAAAGGCTTAATATCCAATATTTATTAGAAATTTATTAAATTCAACACCTCAAAAAACCAAGTCTAATTAAGAAATGAACATAGGACCTGAATAGTCATTTCTCCAAAGAGAACATACAGATAGCCAATAGACAAATGAAAGGCTGTTTCAATATCAGTAATCATCAGAGAAATGCAAATTATAACTACAATGAGATATCACCACAGACATCAGAATGGTTATCATCAATAAATCAACATACAACAAGTGTTGGTGAGAATGTGGAGAAAAGAGAACCCTTGTGTACTGATAGTGGGAATGCAGATTGGTATAGCCACTGTGGAAAGTGGTATGGAGTTATCTCAAAAGAAAAAAAAATGGAACTGCCTAACTATTCAGCAATTCTACTTCTAGGAATATATTCAAGAAATTGAAATACTAATTTGAAAAGATATATGCACCCCTATGCTTATTGTAGCATTATTTACAATAGCCAAGATTTAGAAATGGCCCAAGTGTCCATCAGTAGATGAGTAGATAAAAAGGCTGTGGTACATTTACACAATGGAATACTACTACTCAGCCATAAAAAGAAGGAAATCTTATGTTTTGTGACAGTGTAGATGCCCCTGGACAGTATTACACTAAGTGAAATAAGCCAGCCAGAGAAAGACAAGTACCATATGATTTCTCTTATAGGTAGAATCTACAGAACAAAATAAACAAACAAAATAGAAACAGACTCATAGATACAGAGAACAGATTAACAGCTATAAGATGGGAAGGGGCTTGAGAACTGGGTGAAAAAGATGAACGAATTAAGCAAAGAAAAAACTAACAGAAACAGACAACAGTATGAGGATTACAAGAGGAAAAGGGGATTGGGAGGAGGTAGAAGAGGTTAAAGTAGGAAAAATGGTGATGTAAGGAGACTTGATTTTGGGTGGAGAGCTCATAATACAATATGCAGATGATGTATTATAGAATTGTACAGGTGAAACCTATATGATTTTACTAATCAGTGTCACCCCAATAAACTTAATTTTAAAACTCTGCAACTGAGTAAAAAAATAAAGCATTACAACAAAAAGAAAAGATTATCTTTGTCTAGGTGAAGTATGGCAAAAGACAAGCAAATGTCTGGTTTGTCTGGTTATTGGCCTACGGATAGAATGTTCCTATAAAATAACTTATCCAACAACTAAAGAATAATTAATCATTTTTAATATTAGGCTATATATACTTAAGCAGTACAGATCATTTATAAGTCTAAGTTTAACCACAATAATCAGGATTCATTATTTTTAGATCTAGACCTTTCACTTAAAATACACAAAATATGTACTAAGCTCTAGAAATCATAATCATCATTTTTATGATCTGTGAGTGTAGAAAACATGAAGAGCTTCTCATTTGTGAGAACTCTGGCAGAAACCATAGGAAAGATAACTAAAATTGAAATAGCTCCATTTGTTCTAAGGTGACATGAACCAAGAAGTCCAATGAAACTCAGGATGATCACAACACTCACTTTTTCCTGATCCCTTTGGGCACTCCACTCCTCTAAGAGTTACATTAGTAGAGTGGTGCCATCTTAAGTTCTTCATAGGGTCTGGATCCACATACTTCTGGAGAACTTTGTCCACTTTATATCAAATCTATTAAAATGCATCTGTATATGAGTTGAGTTATATTATAGTTATATTTCCAATATGTTACTTTTATAAATATTTAATTATATATTTATATAGCTTGATTAAAATTTTTTTTGAGCTGAATTTCTTTTTTAAGCTCTCAGAACTTTCTCCATGGGTTTTTAACATCTTCATAGATCCTAAACTATATTCCTAGAATAATTAATTTTTAAAATGGCCTATTATGGATTTTAAAATCCATGTAAGACATGCAGTGCTATTTTTATGTCTTCTTAGAAATGCCACATTCACTGAGTGAAAACAAAGCAAAGCCCCTTCACTTCTGCAGGTTGTTAGGACGGGGGAATGGGGAGCTGCTTGCTTTTGTCTGTCCAACAGGCATTCTCATACTCCTTCCTCAGGTAATCTACTTTACTTTATGCTGTAGAAATGGGCAGGTGAGCCAGATCCAAACTTTTACTGCTGGGGGTAAGTAACCTGAGCCTGCTGGAGGACAGGGTTTGCTGGGGGTAAGTAACTTGAACCTACTGGAGGACAGGATCTTGGCTAGATTGAAAGGCCTAAGTAGTTGAGAATACGGTCAGTATAGGGAAAGGAGCAGAGACAGGCAGATTTGATGAGATGAACCAAGGGAGTCCTACTGTCAAGTCTTGGGTTACATTGTGGAGCTACATTAGGATACAGCAGCCTCCTGATGATTCAATACAGTGGTACCTTACCACATGAGTTTAATTTGTTTCATGGCTAGCTTGTGACTCAATTTGCTCGTGTGTCAAATCAAATTTCCCCATTTAAATTAATGGGAATGCATTTAATATGTTTCAGCCCCCAAAACCACATAATATTTTGTTTTATATGCTTTTAAATAATAAAATGTACTTTATAAATAACAAATACATACATATATATACACACACACATAATAAGAGAGAATGTAATGAAACACAGTGTGTCCGTAAAATCATGTTTCAGTTTTGACCGGTCACAGGAAAGGAACAAAAGATGATAGACATGTGAAATCTGCACCAAATAAAAGGAAAACCCTCCCAGCTTCTGTAGGATGATGAGGCAGCATGTGTGCATGCGCAGATGATGACTTAACACCGTGTATACAGCAGAGCAGCCCATGGCCATACCAGTTGAGATATGTACGGTACAGAGGAAAGTTCAGTGTGTTCTGTAGCTCGCTAAATTCGAATCCGTGACCAAAGTGCAACGTGAATATCAGAGCATTTATAACAAAGCGCCACCACTTAGGAATAACATTACTCAGTGGGAGAAGCAGTTGAAGGAAACCGGCAGTTTGGTGGAGAAACCCTGTTCTGGTAGGCCATAAGTCAGTGATGAGTCTGTAGAGGCTATACGGGATAGCTACCTAAGGAGCCCTAAAAAATCTGTGCGTGCGTGTGCTCGACAATTACACTTAAGCAAGACTACCATTCATAAGGTGTTAAAGAAACGTCTCTGTTTTATGGGGTACAAATTGCGGCTGCGGCACGCTATCAAACCAGCGGATAGACCCACACAATGCGCGTTTGCTACAGATATGCTTCATTAGATCAACAATAATTTTCAAGATTTTTTCAAAAGATTGTGTTTAGTGATGAGGCGACCTTCCATATCTGTGAACATGTCCATCGCCATAACGTCCGAATATGGGCTGCTGAACATCCTCATGACTATGTTGCGTACAAACATAACACCCCTGAAGTGAATGTGTGGTGTGGTGTGGCCTGATGCATGATGAGGTGATAGACTCATTATTTTTTCGCGGAGCAGTCTGTGATGGTAAACACCTATCCTGACATGTTGGAATTGTATGCAGTGCTACAATTTCCAGAAGGTGTCATCTTTCAACAGGACGACGCTCCTCCACACTATACCACCATTGTTTGTGAGTTTCTGGATAGAACATTCCCCTGGTGGTGGATAGTCAGGGGTTCTGTCAAGCCATGACCACGATGATCCCTGGATCTGACACTCTTAGACTTTTACTTTGGGGGTTATGTGAAGCAACATGTGTACATTGAACATATCAACGACATTAATCACTTAAAACAGAGAATCACAGACGTTATTCACTCTGTTACACCAGATGTCCTTACCTGTGTGTGGCAAGAATTTCACTATCATTTGGATGTGTGTAGGGCAACAAATGGAGCCCACATCGAACTGCCCTGAATAGGTATAAAACTGGGAGAGGTTTCCTTTTATTTGGTGCAGATTTCACATTTCTATTGTCTTTTGTTGCTTTCCTGTGACTGGTCAAAAGTGCTTCATGACTTTACGGACACACTGTAAATTGGTTAATGAAGTATATTTACTTTCAAGGTCAGGTGTAGATGCTGGCAGAGGGAAAAGAGACTGGCGGAGGAGGTTTTCATTTTATAAGCTATCTCTTAACAAAACTTACTCTCTACACATTTAATGCTACATTTAATTGCAAAATTTAACTTACACACTATATGTGATATGTAACTTTATTGCTTAACTTAATTGTTATATTTTTACTTTGCTAATCATCATTGTATGGCTTCCTTCTCCTTTCCCTTCTCATTCTCTACTGTTTTCAAATCGTTTTGGCATGAAAACCCCTCCTTCAGCAACATTAGCATAACGATAGCCCTTCCCAAGCAGGAAGGTAATTAGCAATTTCAAAGATAGCTGCCCAGCACCATTTTTAACAATAAAAGTGAGCAAACTCAGAAAATACAAATTTTACAAACTGATTTGCCCAACAATCATCATTTTCTTTACTGACTTTTGGCTTTTTCACCACAGTTTCCTCACTTTCACGTAGAGGCCATTTCAACAGAAACCTCTTCATGAAATTTTGTTTCTTCATCTCTTTCAGAACGTTCAGCAGGCTATCTAGTGGAGGGTGGCAGAAGCTGATGATTCCAATATCTGCTCGTGATTTAAAGTGCTCATGTGTCAAGTTACCACTGTACAAGGTATCAGCAGACAAGCCGCCTGCAAAGAATTCTCAGCGCTGCTGCTTGTTAGCGGTGTGCCCAATTCACATTACCTAATGTCTCTATGGTTTGATTTCCTCAAAATGAAAAGCAGGATGATGATAATAATAGTCCTAATACTTAGGTCATAGGGATTTTTGTGAAGAAAAAATTGAATTAAAACATATAAAGTACTTAGAACCGTGCCTCACATATACTGAATGATACGTGTTATTTTTTTATCCTAGTTACATGAATAAATAGTCTCTGTTTTTCTTAAGCTAGTTTGAATCAGGTTTTTTTAATTTTCAATTGATATGGCCATGATTATTAGGCAACCTCTTGTAACCACCTCTTATATGACATGAATATTAACTCCTGCTATCTCTCCTGAAAGGCATGTTTCTAAGAAGGAATGTAACCTAGTATTTATTTGAGATTTCATAATTACTTTGTGCTGGAAGCTCTTATTATTGGTCCAGCATGATTTTTTTTTTTTTTTTAGTTTCCCAGATGGCCATCTCAAATTGACTTATCCCAGGTAACTTTATAGACAGGAAGTACAATTATTTGTTTTGAAGAGCTGACCAAATGCATAACAAACCATAATTGTTCTTTTATTTTTAAAGAAAATATGGATGGACAAATAAAAGTTTTTAAAAAACTTTGAAAAAATCTTTAATAGTACATATTAATTTGAACTGAAAGAGAAAAATACATTAAAACCAGTAACTGAAAGAACTCCATAAAGAAAGATTAAAATGTGGCTTAAAAATTATTAAGTATCATGGCAATCTTAATTGTTCTAATTATTCATTTTTTGGTTGGGAAAAAATCAGAGTCAAAATGAAAAGACTGCCACAATCTATGTATTTCACTTCTCATTATTTGCCATTTAACTCAATTACAGACATCAAGAAATTTAGTGTGTGAGAATTCCTGCTGAGGGGTATTTCTCAACTGGACATAATTCGACTGGACATGAAATCAAAGCCACTATGAAACAGGACTCTTTACGCTAGAGAAAAATCATCTAAATAGAAAAGTCCTGCTAAAGATTATGTCAATGACCCAGCTAGTCTCTTGAAGTAGCAACTGGATAAAAGATTGAAAAAGAGAGAGAGAGAGAGAGAGAGAGAGAGAGAGAGAGAGAGAAGACTCAATGGAAATACTCAAAAATTCTAATTTGGGTTGCTTCCATACAGGACTTACATCATTCTGATTGGCCTGACAAGGGCCAGTCATATGTCAACCACTGGCCAGTCTTTATGATATAGGACAACCATGTTCTTTTTGGCCAGACTGAGTTACCTACCTGCTCTATGTCAGAGATGGGTGGCATTGCACCCAACTTAATATGAACTGATATAGAAGGGTATTGTTTACCATAATAAGTCAAGTGTGTATAAGGAAAGATAGTTATATGATGACCCAAACTTCCTAATGCTTTTATAAAGAATCAACACTTCACTTGAGCCCAGGAATGCAATAATATTGTCAAATAGGCTCTAATGGTAACCAAAAAATTCTGATCAGAACAAGGACAGAATAAAGAAAAAGCAGAGTCATTTTATGACAGTTTAAAGAGTGTTTCACACTGAATGCTTCAGCTTATCTTTTAAATTTTTATGTATTGAGTTATATTTCAAATTAAAAATGAGCCCTGGCTTTTTGGCTCAGTGGTAGAGCATCAGCCTGGCATATGAAAGTCCCGGTTTGATTCCCCACCAGGGCACACAGGAGAAGTGCCCATCTGTTTCACCACCCTTCCTCCTCTTCTTTCTCTGTCTCTCTCTTCCCCTTCCACAGCCAAGGCTCCATTGGAGTAAAGTTGGCCCGGCCACTGAGGATGGCTCCATGGTCTCTGCCTCAGGCGTTAGCATGGCTCCAGTTGCAATGGAGCAATGCCCCAGATTGGCAGAGCATCGCCCCCCTATTGAGCATGCCAGATGGATCTCAGTCAGTTGCATGCAGAAGTCTGTCTCTCTGCCTCCCCTCTTCTCACTTCAAAAAAATAGAAAAAAATAAAATAAAAAAAAATTAAAAATGAATTATGTATCTTCTGAGTTATATTTTTAGTTTTTAAAATAAACTAGGAGGAGATGATACAAATATATCTAAATTATTAGTCTTAAGGAAAATATTAAGTTGTAAGGTTTTGTGACTTTTCTCATGTGAATCCTGAAGAAAACATATTTTTACTCTGAATTACAAAGTAAAAACTGTCTTCTGTACATCTATCAATTAAGAGTATTTAATTTGCCTGACCTGGTGGAGGTATAGTGGATAGAGCATGGGACTGGGACATGGAGGACCCAGGTTCAAAGCCCTGAGGTTGCTGGCTTGAACGCAGGCTTATCCTGCTTGAGTGTGGGGTCGCTGGCTTGAGCGTGGGATCATGAACATGACCCCAAGGTCGCTGGCTTGAGCAAGAAGTCATATGCTCTGCTGTAGCCCCCTGGTCAAGATACATATGAAAGAGCAATCAACAGACAACTAAGGTGTCAACAAAGAACTGATGCTTCTCATCTCTCTCTCTCTTTCTGTCTGTCCCCATCTGTTCCTTTCTCTATCTCTCTGTCAAAAAAATAAAGAGTATTTAATTTTACTATTTGATAGACATTTATATTTAATTTAAATTTAATGAAAGTATGATTTAATTTCATTCATCTTTTCTTAGATATTATTCTAGAAAATTCATTTATATTTTTGATGTTTTCATTACCAACACAAATAATGCCATTTGAGAATTTCAATTGATTTGGTAATAATTTGATGTTGTTAATTCCTTTTTAACATTTATGCCAGCAATGTGGTTAATACTGTAGAGCCTAATATTCAAAATAGTCCCTCTTTAAGGCATTTATTTTGCATTTCAAAAATACCTGACACTGATAATAGCTTTTCTAATACAAATGAAAAGCAGATTCTTTTCAATGAAGAGATCATATTTTATTTAGATTTTAAATTTATTTATTTTTTAAATTTTTATTGAATTTATTGGGATGACATTGGTTAATAAAATTATATAACCTTCAGTTATACAATTCTATAATACATAATCTGTATATTGCATTGTTTACCACCCAAGTCAAGTCTCCTTTAGTCACCATTTATCTTTTCTTTATATTTTGAAAGTAATGATTTAAAATTTTCCTGCCACCTCTTAGGATGTGTTTATCAGTACTAGTTTATTAAGTATGTATTACACAATGGTATTTAAATAATACATAGAATTTGATGCTTGTGGCTAGACTGTACAATATTTTTATGAGCATAATGACTTACTAGGTATGTGTCCTTGGATTGACCACAGTTCTAAAAGACCTCATTTTGCTTATAAATAACATGGAAAGAATAATACTGGGCAATTTATTTTTGTGTCTTTTGAAATTATTCATAAAATAAAGCCAGATAATATCTGTGAAAGTATGCTGTATATTTTCCAAAGGCCATTCAAATAAAGACAATGTTGTTACAGGGATTTCTGTATGACCCCTAAACTTATCTTTTCCCCAGATTCCAAAATGCTCACAAGATCAATGGGTTTTTAAAGCCTGAACTGAGTCAGAGCAGTTTCTTATAGAATAGTAGTAACATGAAGAGGGATTTAGCTCCTTTGCCTCCTTGGGCCTTCGGGCAGGATTGGAATCTTCCATAGAGCATGGGTGCTAGCAACAGTTTGGTAGCATCATTGAATCCCTCATTTGTTGACATAGAAACAACAAGCTGAGTATAGTAATGCCTACTGAGTACTGAAGAGAATAAATGTATTTTTATAGAAATTTTCAGAACTAACTGGGAGGAACTGTAAGGATTAGAATTTTCACAGAGAATGCAGAGACCAGAACCAGAGAAATCTGTTTTATTGCTATTCCTTTATTATATATTGATTGCTATACTAATGCCATGTAATTAGCAGTATCTTCTTGGGAAGACTGGTATCAAAAGGTAAAAGTATTTGGCAGAATTCTTTACTCAAAGGAAGATGTATACTTGTCCTAAAATAACTTAATCATGTTTTCATGATTTTTTTTTCTTTCATAGAATACTTGTTCTGTTGATCATTTCTTTTTCAAAAATATTTTTATTTTGTGATAATAATATAAAATTTTTGAAAAGATAGATAGGCATAAAGAATAATATAAAAATTACTAAAAATATCTCAACATTATAAGACTCAGATATAAATATTGTTACTATTTTAATACTCTTTCTAGTTAATCTCTCTATCTGTACTTCTATCTGCTATTCATCTATTGATATTTATATTGCCTATTAATTTATTTTGCATAGTTGAAAATATAGTTTAGATTTGATTTTAGATATTGCAATTTTATTCTTACATTATGTAATCACAATTCTCCCATATCACAGACTTATTTCTTGAATAAAATAGCTGCTCTTACCACCTATTAGACATTTCTTAACATTTTTATAATAAATTAAAAAAATTTTATTAGCATAATAATAGTTCCAGGGTCACTCATGTCCTCAATTATAACTGAACTCCTCTGGGAGTATCCTAAGTTCACACTTTATAATTTAGGAAAAATGTCAGGTCCAACCTCTAAATCAAGAAAATGTTTATTTTTTATCTCATATTTGACGAATGCTGACTTTTGAGGCATCCACACAAAATTCATGCATTTTTAAAAGGAAAGTGGTGGAAGGTATGATCATAGATGGCAAAGCTGTGTGGGGGGCTTACAAGAGGACAAACTAATTTTAATACTTTACTTGTAAATTCTATGTGTTCATATTCTATTGCTAGACAAATAACTAAAACTGAGCATCTCAAAGCATCACACATTTAAAATTTACAGTTTCTGTAGGTCAGAGGTCTGGGTATGACTTAATTAGGTTTTTTGCTTCGGTGTCTTAGCAGGTTAAAACCAGGTTGTCATCCAGGACTAAATTCTCATCAGAGGCTCAGCTGGGTAAAAAATCCCACTGCCAAGATCAATTAACTTGTTAGTAACATTGGTTTTCTTTCATCAGAACAACTGAAGATACTATTTTTTGCTGGAGACTATCCTTGGCTCTTTGGGACTGCCTACAGTTAGCTCCTTGCCACATGGTCTTCTCCAGTACAATCACTTACTTTATAGTAGCTTTCTACTTCAAAGAAAGGAACAGAGACTCTAGTTTCCTAGCAAGATAGTTTCTGTATAACTCACAGAACCATGGGAGTGATATCCTTCACTTTTGCCACATCTATTGATTATATGAAATTGCTATGTATGATGTTGGATGGTTACTAGACTTAGTGTGACCATTTGTAAGTTATATAAATGTCTAGTCACTATGTTTTACAGCTGAAACTATGTTAATGTAATATTGTATGTTAACTTTAATTGAAAAAAAATAATAAGGCCTTGGCCGGTTGACTCAGTGGTAGAGTATAAGTCCAGTGTGTGGATGTCCCGGGTTTGATTCCCAGTCAAGACACACAGGAAAAGCACCCGTTTACTTTTCCACTTCTCCCCCTCTCACTTCTTTCTTTCTTTCTCTCTCTCTCTTCTCCTCCCCTCCTGTACCCATGGCTAGATTGGAGCGAGTTGGCCCCAGGCACTGAGGATGACTCCATGGCCTTTGCCTCAGGTGCTAATAAATGGTTCGGCTGCAATGGAGCAATGCCCCAGATGGACAGAGCATTGCCTCCTAGTAGGCTTGCCAGGTGTATTCTGGTCCAGGTAGATGCTGAAGTCTGTCTCTCTGCATCCCTGTCCTCTCACTAAATAAAAAGAAAATTTTAAAATTGTGTATATTAGGTTCTCTATGCTAATAGCAATTTCTTGAATGGCCTTCCATTAGTACTCATAGGGATGTGTACACAAGGGATTTTTGAATACATTTAAGAGAAGAATGTAAACAATAAAATAAGTCAAATAATGGAAATTAAAAGGAGGAGAATAAGAAAAAGCAGCAGCAGCAAATTTGAGGTGCTGGACTCACTCAAGGGCTTGAATGCTAGAAGGCAGAGATTATTGGGTGTCACCTTAAGATCTGTCCTCACATTTCTGTGATTTTACAAATTTTGACAATAAACTTTTATTATGTTTTCAACAAGACAAAAGGTAATTTTTTTCATGTTTTACAAAGAGGCTTATGTCTTTAAAACAATACTGAAATAGTTAATGAAATTTAAAATATATCATTCACATATAGAAATATCAAACACATAAAAACAAATCTGACTAATGATATGTTAGAATCTCTAAACTGAAAAATATAAAATGTTACTGAGAGAAATTTTAAAAGACCTAAGTAGCCAGAGATGTTTTATACTATAAAAATGAGGGAAAAGACAGTTTCTTTAAGAAATGGTGCTGAGAAAACTGGACTGTCATGTGTGAAAGAATAATACTGGACCACTAAAATACCATACAAAAAATTAACTCAAAATGAATTAAAGACTAGATTGTAAACACTGAAACCATAAAACTCCTAGAAGAAAACATAGACAAGAAGCTCTTTGATGTAGATCTTGGTGATGATTTTTAAATCTGACACCAAAATAAACAAGTGGGATTATGTTAAACTAAAAATATTTTGCAGAGGTAAAGGAAACCATCTATAAAATAAAATAATCTTACTAAAAAGGAGAAAACAATCACAAATTATATATCTGATAAGGGGTTAATACATAACTCATTTAACTCAATATCAACAAACCAAAAACTGATTTAAAAATGGGCAAAACCTATAAATAGATATTATTTCAAAGAAAACACACAAATGACCAACAGATGCATAAATAAAATACTACTCCAAATCATTCATCATTAGGGAGATGTGATTCAAAATCTTAATAAGATATCACAGCTGTTAGAATGGCTATTATCAAAAATACTAGAAATAACAAATGTTGGCGAACATATAAGGAAAAGGGAACCCTTGTGTACTGTTGGTGGCATAGTAAATATATGCACTCACTGTGGAAAAAACAGTATAAAGTTTTATCAAGAAATTAAAAATAGCCTGACCAGGGAGTGGCGCAGTGGATAGAGCGTCGGACTGGATGCGGAAGACCCAGGTTCGAGACGCTGAGCTCGCCAGCTTGAGCGCGGGCCCATCTGGCTTGAGCAAAAGCTTGCCAGCTTGGACCCAAGGTCGCTGGCTCCAGCAAGGGGTTTCTCTGTCTGCTGAAGGCCCACAGTCAAGGGACATGTGAGAAAGCAATCAATGAACAACTAAGGTGTCGCAATGGCAACAACAAACTAATGATTGATGCTTCTCACCTCTCTCCGTTCCTGTCTGTCTGTCCCTATCTATCCCTCTCTCTGAATCTTTCTCTGTCCCTGTAAAAAAAAAAAAAAATAGAGCCATGTGATTCAACAATTCTACCTCTGAGTCTGAGCTAATAAGGATATATGCACCCCCATGATCATTTTGATCATTGCAGCATTATTTATAATAGTCAAGATATGGAAACAACTTAAATATCCATGAGTGGATGAATGGTAAAGAAATTGTGATATATATGTATACACAAACAATGGAATATTATTCAGCTATGAAAAGAATGAAATCTTGCCATTTGTGACCATATAAATGGACCTTGAGAACTATATCCTAAGTGAAATAAGTCAGAAATATAAATATCACATGATCTCACTTACATGTGGAATCTAAAAAACTACTAAAAAAAACAAAAATATCTGAGCTTATAGATTAGATACAAGGAGTAATGTTATTGGTTGCTAGAGGCGGAGTGGGGGTGTGGGAGATCAGCAAAATGGGTGAAGGGGATCAAGGGTATATATTTTTAGTTGTAAGATAAATGAGTCATGGGGATGTAATTTATAGTATAATGAGTGTAATAAATAAACTTTATTGTATATATATATATATATATGTATATTTAGTTACAGAGACAGAGAGGGACAGACAGACCAGATGGGAGAGATGAGAAGCATCAATTCTTCATTGCGGCTCCTGAGTTGTTCATTGATTGTTTTCTCGTATGTGCCTGGACCAGGGGGGCTACAGCAGACAGAGCAACCCCTTGCTCTAGCCAGCGACCTTGGACTCAAGCTGGTGAGCCTTGCTCAAATCAGATGAGCCCGCACTTAAGCTGGTGACCTCGGGGTTTCGAATATGAGTCCTCTGTGTCCCATCTGATGCTCTATCCACTGCGCCACAGCCTGGTCAGGTTTTATTGCATATTTGAAAGTTGCTAAGTGAGTAAATCTTAAAAGTTCTCATCACAGGGAAAAAGAAAACCCTTGTAACTATGTATGGTGATTGGATGTTAACTAGACATTGTGATGATCATCTTACAATATATACAAATACTGAATCATTATGTTGTATACCTGAAACTAATGGTATATGTTAATTACACCTCAATAAAGAAAAAAAGTATTTAAAGATTTAATATTTAGTTTATTATTTTCTCCAAAATTAATACTTTAATGCATATCAATTAAAATTATGGAAAATGTGTGTGTGCGTTAAACTAATTCTATAAACTTAAATGCAAAAATAAAAGAATAGTATAACCAAGATAATCTTAAAGAAGAACTAGTTTGAAGAAGTTTACTAGACTCTAATATTTATTATAGAGCAACAGAAATGAAG
The DNA here is from genome assembly GCA_037038555.1 of Rhynchonycteris naso. NCBI lineage: Eukaryota > Metazoa > Chordata > Mammalia > Chiroptera > Emballonuridae > Rhynchonycteris > Rhynchonycteris naso. Next base: position 68,109,437 of record CM072997.1, read on the forward strand.
ATAGTGTAATACTGGCATGTAGATGGACAAATAAACCAAAGTAATGGAATGGTGAGTCCATAAATCCACACGTAGAGGATTACTTGATTTTTGATCAATGCGCCACACACCTCAGTTAGTCAGTGAGCAGGACTAGTCTTTTCAAGCAATGGTGCATGCGTAAATAGATGCCCCCATGGGGAAAAAGAAATGAAACAAATGCCCATTTGGAAAAAAATGCCATGACCTCTACCACATACCACATATAAAAATTAACTCAAATTGAACTCTAAATCTAAAAGTGAAAATAATAAAGCTTATAGAATAAAACAGGAATATCAGAATATTGGGGTAGGCAAATATTTGTGAAACAGAACAATGAAGTAAGATTTATAACTTAGACTTTATTAAAATATAGCACTTCTGATGAGCAAAAGACATCATTAGGAAAGAAAATATGCAAGACACAACAGGGAGATTGTAATCCAAAAAATTATATCTAGCATATATAAAAAGTACCCTACCAATCAAGAAAAATTAAAATTTAAATGATGGGAAGAAGACTTCAACTAAAACCACACAAAATAGATTATCTACATGGCTTGTAAACTTGGGCAAGGTGATCAACATCATTAGTCACCAGGGATCTGGAAATAAAACTATAATGAAAGCACTACACACCCACTAGAATGGCTATCATTAAAAATACTAAAAATGTAAATAATGGCTATGGTACTGAATAACTAGAACTCTTATACATTTAGAGTAGAAATGTAAATTAGTCACTTTGGAAAATGATTTGGCTGAATCCATTAAAGCTAAACATAAGCCAGCAATTTTGCCTGTATTTCCAACTCTGTCCAAGAGAAATAATGCATATGTTTATCAAAAATTTTTAAAAATAGAGTACTTTTTTCAGAATTTAGTTAAAAAATGAAAACAACTTAAATTTACAATAGAAGACTAGATTACCAAATTGCAGAATACTTATACAATAAGTATAACTCAGAAATAATACATACAAACTACCATTATGCACAACAACATGAACAAAGCTTAGAAAAATTATACCGAGGAGGAAGAAACAGACAGAAAATGATGCACACTGGGTGATTTAACTTATATAAAGTTAAGTACTATATCATGATGAAAGTCAGAATGGCCATTGACTCTGGGGAGGTTATAATAGTAACTGCTAAAGAGCATGAGGGAGCCCCTGGCTGGGTATTTCAGTGAATAAAGAAAGCATCATCCTGTAACACCAAGGTCAACGATTCAATCCCCAGCCAGGGTAAGTATGAAAAGTAATCAATGAGTACACAACTAAGTTTAACAATGAGTTGTTGCCTTCTCTCTCTCACACACACTCAATGTAAAAGTTTAAAAATAAAAAGAACATGAGGGAAGCTCTTCAAGTAAGCACTTGGGTTGAGTGATGCTTAAATGCATAAATGTAAACATACATACATATTTAACCAAGCTGTACATGAATTTGTATACTTTAGTGAATGTAAATTAACCATGTCAAAATAAGAGGCACACTTACAGCCAAACCTTGTTCATTCATGTCTGTCTCTAGATTTCAGTGTGTTACAATTACAAAAACCAAAACCTTTTCTTAAACTTAATATTAGTATTTAATCCTATTTGATCTGTACTAGTTTAATTTTTGTTCAAAATCTTGTTTTGATATTTCTAGAATTAGAAATAACATTGTTCATTATTTCTACTTAACAACTAAGGAGATTGAGGTCCAAGAGTCTAGGTAACCAGTACAGAGTAATACAGCTAACTACCCTCAAAAATGAATATTAACACCCACGAGCAATTGTCTTCCATTCTCAGTAGTAGATAGAATATAACATTAACAATTACAACCAAGAAAGAAAAAGTATTTTGTGATCATACTGTTTCAGCAGGGATGCTTATTAGAACAGTGAGGGAGAAAGGGAATTTGGTCAGATAATTAGCAAATTCAGCACCAGTGCTATATTATATTCAATGTTGCAGTCAGATTGGCCCGACTTCTGAAATATGCCTTATGAGAAATTGACAGGTGTCATTATGTATCAAATTAAAAATAATTAAGGCACCTTATGTAATACATAATCTAGATATTACCTATGTTGCTAATGGCCCACCAGAACTAGAAAATTTTCATTAGCAACACACAGAAAAATAAGATCTAGTGTAATAGCTGTAAAACTATGTTCTAAAGAACTAGGATCTAAAGAAAAATAGTATCAGTGATTCTCAACTTTAGTTATGTATTGTCATTATCTGTTTAACAATTTGCATTGTTAAATTGAATAATTCTCTGTATCTCAACCACTAGCTATTCTAATTTAATTTAATCTTGGTTGAGGACATATCTTCATATATTTCTTTTTCTTCTTTTTCCAAGTGAGAGTAGGGGAGATAGAGAGACAGATTCTAACAAGCACCCCAACTACAATCCACCCAGTAACCCTGTCTGTGGCCCGTGCTCTGTCCATCTGGGCTGTGCCCACAACTGAGATATTTTTTAGTGCCTGAGATGGGGAGGCTCCAGGGAGACATCCTCAGTGCCCAGGGCAATGTGCTTAAACCACTTCAATCAAGACATGGCTGTGGGAGGAGAAAAAAAGAGAGAGAAGGAGGAGGGGGAGGAGTGAAGAAGCAGGGGGAGGAGTGAAGAAGCAGATGGTTGCTTCAGCTGTGTGCCCTGACTGGGAGTCAAACCCAGGAAATCCATGTGCCAGACCAATACTCTACCACTAAGCCAACCAGTCAGGGCCACTATGTATTTTTTAAATATTCCTATTCCAGGACTGAGACTCATTTATCTATATAAAAATAATGAATTAAGAAGATTTTTAAAATAATTGACGAAGAAAATCATCTGATATAAGAAACCAAAAGTATAATGATCTCTAGTATTTGAGAACTGGAGCAACTATCTTCACTGTCTATTACCCTGAATAGTGGAAATTCTAAGGAACTCTACTATCTTACTTCCATAATTCTAAGGAACTTGTGGCAAGATAATAAAGTATCCCAAGGGTGATTCCCCTCTGGGTCCTCTGCTTCATGCTAACCATCCAGAGCAATTCTCACAAATGAATGGTCACCCTGATGTTGGCTGGAAGATGAGAGGTAAAGTTTACTAGGATTCTATTGCATCAACTGTTTTATCATTCTATAAATAGGAAAATGGGTTCAACACTTTGAAGGTGTAACATTTTCTGAAGGTTATTTTAATTCCATGAGAGAACTGGGACCAAGTGTACCCAGATTCTTAACAATGGCAATGACTTTGTGTTAACCTCTGTCATAGTGTTATCCCTTTCTCTGGGAATGAATCCCTGATAGCCATGCTTTTCTCTGACCCTTCCTTTAGCCACATTTGATTAGTCTTATTGTGGACATTTAATCAAAATCAGATTAATATATATTTTCTAGATTTTAAAATGGAACTGTAAATCAGTCTTTCCTGATGAAAGATATGATAAAATGTAAAACTCAGATGCTAAATGAAGGCAGTTGTATTTCCCCCGTATGATGGTCATGGTGAACAAAATAGATGTCATATTCCCCAGCATGTGACAAAAGATGGCTCACATTGATAAACAACTGAATTGACATTACTGGGGAGAAAAATATATAAGTAGCTGAATAGGGAGGAAGAGAAAATGAGAGAGAAGAACTCACAGAGTTTAACAATCTATTTAGAGCAGTTTCTGATGTTCAATTACATACTTTCTCATTCTAGTAGATGATGGTTTAACCCTTCTCTGAGCACCCAACTTGCTTAGGTTTCTGAGTTTGTTGCTATTACCTTCAATTTAATTCAAGAGGTTCTACTTAGTATTACGTTCAAGTTAAGAGGATGCTCCTTGTTAAAAGAAAGTTATTTAAGTTAAAGTGGAGAAAAGGAGAAAGGTAAGAAAAAAAGGAGAAATGGAGTTGACTTGTGTTCCCATTTCTTCCACATAGGATGAAGTCTATGTATGTGTGATTGCGGGGAAAACCCAAGATCAGAGGGCTCTTTTCGGTGCCACATTTAAGAATTTGGAGAAGACTTCTGTGAAGGACATTGAGCATCAACTTAGTACATTTGAAACTAGTTAAGAAGCAGAACAGTGTGACCAGAGACAGAAGGGTTTTAGTTAGCATTCTTGAAACTCCCTTGGTTCCAGCCATTCCCAGAGAAGAGGTAATAACTATGAGAGAAGTTAACCAAGACCAGTGCCATCATTTAATTGAAAGGAAATGGACTTGCCATTAGCCTACTGTAATGAGAAAAACATAACCCTGTCATAAATACTGGGGTTCTGGCCACAAAGCCTATAATGGAAGTCAGGAAGAGGCCCAGGTATGTGTGGTCAGCAGAATCTGAAGAGGATGTGGACTGAAAATAAGAGATATATCTATTGCATTTCTTAAGTATTATTTTATCCAAAGGTAAGGGCTGTAAAGTAACCAAGCAGAGACTATGATATCAGAAGCTAGGAGAACCTGACCAGGTGGTGGCACAGTGGATAGAGTGTCGACCTGGGATGCTGAGTACCCATGTTACAAATCCTAAGCTTGCCAGCTTAAGCATGGGCTCACCTGGCTTGAATGTGGGCTCACCAGCTTGAGCACAGGTCACCAATTTGAAAGTGTGATCATAGATCTGACCCCATGGCCACTGGTTTGAGCCCAAAGGTCACTGGTTTGAATAGGGAATCACTGGCATGGTTGGAGCCCCATGGTCAAGGCACATATGAGAAGCAATCAATGAACAACTAAGGTGCCATAACTACGAGTTGATGCTTCTCACTTCTCTTCCTTCTTGTCTGTCTGTCCCTCTCCCTCCTCTATATCTCTCTTGCTAAAAAATAAAAAATAAAAAAATAAGAAATTTAAAAAAGGAGAAAAAAAAGTCATTAGGGGACTTTGCAATCAGAGAATATAGGCTATTTTTCTGAAGAACAGAGCAGCAAGAATGGCAAGTTATTTCTTTGAGTCTAATATAAACATCATCTTAAAAAGAAGTTAAGAAGAAAATTGGAAGATTATAAAATAAGGACCCAGAGAGGCTGAATTTTATTCTCCAGTGAGAGATCTTGCTTACATTATCTGAAAAGAACAGACTTTAACAAATACGCCTAAAGTTAAAATTTTTCCTCCTCTCTCTACTTTTTTTCCTAATGACCAGTAGATAAGAATTTGGGATAAAGATTATATCAGTTATAGAAAATTAAAGGAGATATATTTTTCTCCATATTTCTGAATATAGTGTGAGCAGAAACCTTTGTGTTGTTTTGTCCCTAATTTCACATTTTGTGACAAGCCTTACATGCTATTTAGCCATGTTTAATTCAAAACATAGACTGTTATGACAATCCAATAAATCCTTTTTACATAATGCTCAGTTTCTTCTAGATAAAGTGTTCTGTCTCTTTGGCCTTCTTTTTTCTTAGTGTTTCACTTTGACAGTATTAATTCTATAGGAAAGGGTGTGTTCTACAGAGTTTACAATAAGAAAAGAATCCTTGTGCAATATACCCTGTGATCAATTTTTTTGTCCTCAATACTTTGTCAGAGGTCAGTGGTCCTTACTGATAGCATTTAACTTGTCTCCAATAGTCTGCTCTGTGATCTCCTTGCCACCTTCCCTCACATCCTTCCTTTTCCTTTTTTCTTCCCAACCTCCTTTGGGCCTGGGAATAGCCAACTTTTCTTCAGTGATTCCAGTTTCATATATTTTTTCTCTATAGCAACAAACCTTATTGTTTTCTCTCTTAGGCAGAAGTAACATCTACTCAAAATATGAGAGAACTTTTCCAGCATGTTTGACCCTTAGACATTCATGTACTAAAAGCAAAGCAAAAATTTATTTTAAAATTATCAACAGTTGCACTTTGAAAACTCAGAAGAATTTTTAAAGTCTTATGTTGACATTCTTTGAAATTTCTAATATCCTCTATTGATAGATAAATGTTAGGGACCAGCTAGTGAAAAAATAATATATTGGAAAAGATAAAAGCAAAAGAGTGCATTCATGATTTAATATGTTTTATTATATTATTGTGGTAGGTAGAATAATGGACTCCAAAATGGTCCATGTCCTTATTCTTAGATCCTGTGAAAATGGTAGACTACATGGCAAAGGGAAATCAAGGTTGCAGACAGAATTAAGTTTCTAGTTATCTGACCTTAAAATATGTGAACTATCCTGTATTATATTACCTGAGTGGTTCTAATAAAATCCAGAGTTCTTAAAATTGAAAAAGGAAGGGGGGCAGAAGATGTCACAGATGCTTTGTGAGAAGATCTCAACCCATTATTGTTAGCTCAAAGATGGAGAAAGGGTCCATGAGCAAAGGTATATGGGCTACCTTTGGATGCTGGAAAACAAAAAGAAACAGAATCTCTCCTAGAGCCTCATTAGGAACTGTAGAACAACTAACACTTTGAATTTATCCAGATGAGATTCAGATTCATATAAGACTTCTGACCTCTAGCACTGTAAGATAATAAATTTGTAGTAAGCCAGTGGTTTTCAACTGCTAGTCCACCAGAAATTTTGTGCCGGTCCAAGAAAAAGATAGACTCTATTGTCTTTATACAATATCAGGGTGGTTAACTCTTTCATGGACCGGTACAAAATTTCTGGTGGACTGGCCCCATCTGTGGGCCAGCAGTTGAAAACCACTGATTTAAGCCACTGAATTTGAGGTAATTTATGATAACAGCAATAGAAAATTAATACCATAGTTTAAATTAGAAAGTGTCATGATGAACCTAAAGTGATGCTCATTTTATGTCTCTATTGCATTTTTTTTGCTTATATTGTTTGTAGTTTGATCATTTCTTAATTAGTAATTATAAGCCCTAAATTTAAAATCTATATAAGTATAGAAGAACATAAAGACTAAAATATTAGTTTTCCTTTGAAAATAACTCCAGAAATATAATATCAAGTAGGGAAACATTTCAAATAAATAATAAACACGAGTCTTTTAAAATTGTTTCCTCAACTCAATGAGCCGTGCTCATCTTTGCCTCCCATTACCAGGAAAAACTGAGAGTTGACTCGTTGACTCTTTATAATAACCATGTTTTCAGGGTTTTGAGCTATTGCTAACTCTATTATGACTGCTGCACTACTTGGTCAGGCAACAGCTGTTGTTTTATTCATCTGTAGACTCCTGGACTACATTTTATGCTTGGAAATCATTGTGCTGGGTTGATGTTTCCTTTGCTCTATAGTCTTCTCACTAAGTAAATTCTTAGACAATGAGACTGTATTTCTTTGGCAGGAAGTAAACATTCAAGATAACTCATGTCAGGAAAAAAATCTTCACAAAACTTGAACGGTAAAATGATGCCAACTGAAAATGTGACACTGTCCTGTCAAATACAATGCTAGTGTTAATATGGGTCTGAAAGATAAACAGTTACCACTGAGTAAGAGGATTTTGTTCCACAAGGTAGGCCAATCTGCCTATTTGCTTCAGAGCAAGAAATTATTAGAGCTGGCCTATAGCTCCTTTTGAATGCCATGATCAAATAGACACTAGTGCTCAAAGATTCTCTTAAATAGTAACAATAAAAGGGTAGGTGACAACAGATTGGAAATGAATGTATTTTAAATCAAGACAAATGGCTTTCTACATTTTAGATGGGAATTGATGAATAGATTATTGGTCTATACAGATTTCAAAAATTATAGATTATTTAAAATTGTAATCATGAAGTAAAGTAGGTAGATGGGAAAACAAATTACATAGAAATTTGAGAATTGCATTTCAACATACAATAAGCAAATATATAAAACCCTCAAATAAATAAAATAATAGAAGAGTGCTTCAGAAAATCAAATAAGTCAGGTACTTCAAATACTATATACGCAATTGTCAAAGGCATAGGATTGCTTAAAAATGGATTTATTGAGCAATATCAGAGTATCATATATCCTCAGTGTGGCCTGAGACCAGTGTTGGTCCACACACCATTACCAGTCCATAGCAAGGACAGTACAGAAATAAAGAGTAAGTGTTTAGAAAGCTTGATAGCAATTTGACAGTACTGTATTTCTTATTTGTTAAATTGAATCATTAGAAATAAGGCTAGAACGGAGAAGATGGTGATGGAGTAGGCGGAAGTACCAACTTCCAACTCCCAGAAACAAAGTGGATTATAACTCAATTTTAAGAACCATCATCTGGATAAACCAACTTTGAACTAAACTAAGTGGACTCTTCAACCAAGGAACACTGCAGAAGCCACATTGAGACTGGTAGGAATAGCAAAAACGCGAAGAGGGCTGCCCAGCTCCCCGGAGCAAATGGCAGCCCGGAGAGACCCGCGTGGCGGGAGGAGAGTTTGGCGGAGAGGGAGGGACCTGGGTCCCAGGAACCAAGCCCCAGACTGCAGTCCCAGAGCCTAGAAGAGGCGTTTAGACAATATTGAGCTGTGAAGCAAGTGAGGATACTATTTGTGAAAAAGAGAGAGTTTTCTCAGACCCAAAAGTCTTTTTAAAGGGACGACAGCTCAGAAAGCCTCTCTCACAACCACACACCCAGGGTTCCGGGGAACTGGGACAGAGGAGAGGAACAGAGCAGCGGGAACAAAGAGTGAAATAAAGGCACACAGACACTCTGAGGGACAGCCACCCCAACCCATGGGCTAAGTCACTTCCCTAATTGAAAACGAATATTTCCCCTGGAACCAGCAATAGCAGCAAAGGGAGACAGGACACTAGCCAAACAAGCTCTCCTGCGGCAATTAGAGCAGAGCTGCTTAGAGGGAGGGAGCTCCCAGGTCTACAGTGTGGAGACATAGGGCACCTCTAGCCCCCTGAGGGTTGCTGAAGGGTCTGGTTGCAGCAGGACGCTGAAAAGCAGTCCTGTCGGTGTGGGCGGAGTCACAACTGGTGTGAGCTCAGTCTAGCCCAGCAGGGGTGGAGGGGACACGCAAAAGCGGTCCTTTAGCTGCGGGCCTGCTTGTGACCCCACTTGTGGGGGAAAATACGGACAGAGATCAGCTTTGCGGCCCTGCGCAAGCCGGCCCTGACCGCTGGGACTGGGCTAAAACCAGGGACGGGCGAGGGGCTCACGGCTGAGCTTACGCTGCCAACCCCGCCCAGACGGAGAAACCGCGGTGTGCCATCTGTGTGCACGAGCGGGCTACTAACGCGGGGGGCGAGGGAGACACTGAGACCAGCGGAAGTTCGCGGCTGAGCTCATGCTACTCGCCCCGCCCGGCCAGAGAAACTGTGGAGTACTACCCTACGTGCCCAAGCTGGCTCCGAGTGTGGGGGCGGGGTAGGATCCAGAAGGATGGGAAGCTAGCAGCTGAGCTCACGCCAGCAAACACGCCCGGCCCAATAATTCCCGGATTTCAGTTTCAGTACCTGTGTAGGAGGGCCCTGGCCTTGAGGGTGGGGCTAAATTCTGGATGGGCAAAGGCTCACAGCTGAGAGCACGTCAAAAGCCCAGCCCAACCTGCAAAATGGTGTGAAGCAGGCTCTGACTGTGGGGGCTGTGCATAAGCTTCCGGAAACGGGCTGGATCCGCAGCTGAGCAAAGGTGCTCACCTCTGCCCTGGGTGCTAAGGCTAGTGACTTGAGTGACAGCCCCTCCCGCAAAGGAGAGGCAGATCACAGCAATAGCTACAGTGAGCCGGCGCTGGCAATGCCCATACCCAACTGCCAGAGGCAGCGGCAGAGGGGGTGGCAGGCCTGCAGACAGACCACACCTAGAGAACACAAAGGCAACACTTACTGGACTCCAGTGGCCACAACTTGCTTATACTCAGATAAAATGGGCAGGCAGAGGAATGCAAACCAAATGAATAATGAGAAATCCACAGAGAAGGACCTGAACGAACCAGATATAACCAAACTACCAGAAGCAGAATTTAGAAAAATGATAGTTAGGATGTTCAAAGAAATTAGATCAATGATGGATAGTCACTATGAGCATGTAAATAAAGAGATAACAAGTATAAAAAGCGAAATTGAAATAATAAAAAAGAACCAGACAAAAATGACAAATACAGTATCAGAACTGAAGACCACAATGGAAGGAATTAAAAGCAGGATGAATCACGCTGAGGATCGAATCAGTGAGTTAGAGGACACAATAAACAAAGATACAGAAGCAGAGAAAAAAAAAGGAAAAGAGATTCAAAAAATGTGAGGAAACTCTAAGGGAGCTCTGTGACAACATGAAGAGAAACAACATTCACATCATAGGGGTGCCTGAAGAAGAGAAAAGAGGACAGGAAATGGAAACTGTGTTCAATCAAATCATAGCAGAAAACTTTCCTAAATTAAGGGTGGGAAACACTTCACACGTTCAAGAAGCACACAGAACTCCATTAAAGAAAAACCCAAAAAGATCTACACCAAGACACATCATAGTTAAAATACCAAAGCTAATAGATAAAGAAAAAATCTTAAAAGCTGCTAGAGAAAAAAAGACTATCACCTACAAAGGAGCCCCATTAGGATGACATCGGACTTCTCAACAGAAACACTTGAGGCCAGAAGGGAATGGCAAGATATAATCAAAGTAATGCAGAACAAGAACCTACAACCAATACTACTCTATCCAGCAAGGCTAACGTTTAAAATTGAAGGAGAAATAAAGAGCTTTCCAGACAAAGAAAACCTCAAGGAATTCATTAAAACCAAACCAATCCTGCAAGAGATTCTAAGGGGCCTGGTGTGAACAGTTCAAAGGGAGGAAAGAATATAGCAAAAAAAAAAAAAAAAATCAGCTTTAAAGAATAAAATGGCAATTAACAACTACATATCAATAATAACCTTAAATGTAAATGGATTAAATGATCCTATCAAAAGACATAGGGTAGCTGCGTGGATAAAGAAACAGGACCCATACATATGCTGTCTACAAGAGACACACCTTAAAACAAAAGATGCACATAAACTGAAGGTAAAAGGGTGGAAAAAAATATTTCATACAAATGGAAATGAAAAAAAAGCCGGGGTAGCAGTACTTATATCTGACAAAATGGACTTTAAAACAAAGACTGTAGTAAGAGATAAAGAAGGACACTACATAATGATAAAGGGAACAATTCAACAGAAAAATATAACTATTATAAATATCTACACACCAAATATAGGAGCCCCGACATACATAAAGCAGACTTTGATGGATATAAAGGGTGAGGTTAACAGTAATACTATCATAGTAGGGGATTTCAATACCCCACTAACAACACTGGATAGATCCACAAGAAAGAAAATCAATAAAGAAACATCAGACTTAAAGGATACACTAGATCAATTTGATTTAATAGATATCTTCAGAATTTTTCACCCTAAAGCAGTAGAATATACATTCTTCTCAAGTGCTCATGGTACGTTTTCTAGGATAGACCACATGTTAGGACACAAAAATGGCCTCAATAAATTTAAGAAGAGTGAAATCATATCAAGCATTTTCTCTGATCACAATGCCATGAAACTACAAATTAACCACAAAAGAAAAACCGAAAAATACTCAAACACTTGGAAACTAAATAGCATTATATTAAATAATGAATGGATTAACATTGAGATCAAAGAAGAAATAAAAAAATTTTTAGAAACAAATGATAATGAGCGTATGTCAACTCAAAATCTATGGGACACAGTAAAAGCAGTACTGAGAGAGAAGTTCATTGCACTACAGGCATATCATTAAAAGCTAAAAAAAGCTTAAATAAGCAACCTAACCCTGCAGCTAAAAGAACTTGAAAAACAACAACAAATAAAACCCAAGACAAGTAGAAGGAAGGAAATAATAAAGATCAGAGCAGAAATAAATGACATAGAGGCGAAGGAAACAATACAGAGGATCAATGAAACCAGAAGCTGGTTCTTTGAAAAGGTAAACAAGATTGATGAACCCTTAACTAGACTCACCAAGAAAAGAAGAGAGAGGTTTCAAATAAATAAAATTAGAAAGGACAGTGGAGAAATTACAACGGATACAACAGAAATACAAAGCATTGTAAGAAAATACTATGAAGAACTCTATGCCAAAAAATTAGAAAATCTAGATGAAATGGACAAATTTCTTGAATCATATAAACTTCCAAAAATCAATCTGGAAAAATCAGAGCACCTAAACAAACCAATTACAACAGATGAGATCGAAACAGTTATCAAAAAACTCCCAAAAAAGAAAAGTCCTGGGCCTGATGGCTTCACAAGTGAATTCTATCAAAAATTCAAAGAACTAACTACTATCCTCCTCAAGCTATTTCAAAAAATTCAAGAGGAAGGAAGACTTCCAAACTCCTTTTATGAGGTGAACATAATTCTAATCCCAAAGCCGGGCAAAGAGAACACAAAGAAAGAAAATTATAGGCCTATATCCCTGATGAATTTAGACGCTAAAATTCTCAACAAAATATCAGCCAACCGGATCCAGCAATATATGAAAAAAATCATACATCATGATCAAGTGAAATTTATTCTGGAGAGGAAAGGCTGGTTCAATATTCGCAAATCAATCAATGTGATTCATCACATAAACAAAAGGAAGGACAAAAATCACATGATAATTTCAATAGATGCAGAAAAGGCATTTGATAAAATCCAGCACCCATTCATGCTCAAAACTCTCAGTAAAGTGGGAATACAAGAAACATTCCTTAACATGATAAAGGCCATCTACGACAAACCCACAGCAAACATCATACTAAATGGACAAAAATTAAAAGCAATCCCCTTAAGATCAGGAACCAGGCAGGGTTGCCCACTTTCACCACTTTTATTCAACATAGTTCTGGAAGTCCTAGCTACAGCAATCAGACAAGAAGAAGAAATAAAAGGCATCCATATTGGAAAAGAAGAAGTAGAACTGTCACTATTTGCAGATGATATGATTTTGTATATAGAAAACCCTAAAGTCTCAGTTAAAAAACTACTGGACCTTATAAATGAATTCAGCAAGGTGGCAGGATATATAATTAATATTCAGAAATCAGAGGCATTTCTATATACAAAGAATGAACTGTCAGCAAAAGAAATTAAGGAAACAATCCCCTTTACTATTGCAGCCAAAAAAATAAAATACCTAGGAGTAAATTTAACCAAGGAGGTTAAAGACTTGTACTCGGAAAATTATAAAACATTGATAAAAGAAATCAAGGAAGATACAAACAAGTGGAAGCATATACCGTGCTCACGGCTAGGAAGAATAAACACCATTAAAATGTCTATATTACCCAAATCAATTTATAGATTCAATGCTATACCAATTAAAATACCAATGACATACTTCAAAGATATAGAACACATATTCCAAAAATTTATATGGAACCAAAAAAAGAACACGAATAGCCTTAGCAATCTTAAAAAGAAAAAATAAAGCAGGAGGTATCACTCTTCCAGATATCAAGGTTTACTACAAGGCCATTATACTCAAGACAGCCTGGTACTGGCATAAGAACAGGCACATTGATCAATGGAACAGAACAGAGAACCCAGAAATAAACCCACACCTTTATGGACAACTGATATTTGACCAAGGAGAAAAGAACATACAATGGAGTAAAGACAGCCTCTTTAACAAATGGTGCTGGGAAAATTGGACATCTACCTGCAAAAAAATGAAACTAGACCATCAACTTACACCATGCACAAAAACAAATTCAAAATGGATAAAAGACTTAAACATAAGCCGTGAAACTATAAGCATCTTAGAAGAAAACATAGGCAGCAAGCTCTCCGACATCTGTAGCAGCAATATATTTGCCGATTTATCTCCAAGGGCAAATGAAATAAAAGGCAAGAAAAACAAATGGGACTATATCAAACTAAAAAGTTTTTGCACAGCTAAAGACAATAAGAACAGAATAAAAAGACAAACCACACAATGGGAGAACATATTCGACAGCACATCTGATAAGGGGTTAATAACCAAAATTTATAAAGAACTTATAAAACTCAACACCAGGAAGACAAATAATCCATTCAAAAAATGGGCAAAAGAAATGAATAGAAATTTCTCCAAAGAGGACATACAGATGGCCAAAAGACATATGAAAAAATGCTCAACATCACTAATCATTAGAGAAATGCAAATCAAAACCACAATGAGATATCACCTCACACCAGGCAGAATCGCACTCATCAGCAAAACAACACAGAACAAGTGCTGGCGAGGAGGTTGAGAAAAGGGAACCCTTCTGCACTGCTGGTGGGAATGCAGACTGGTGCAGACACTGTGGAAAATAGTTTGAAGATTCCTCAAAAAATTAAAAGTCCAACTGCCTTTTGACCCGGCTTTCCCACTTTTAGGAATATACCCTAAGAACATCATAACACTTCGAAAAGAAGAAATGCGCCCCCATGTTCGTGGCAGCATTGTTCACAATAGCGAACATCTGGAAACAGCCCAAGTGTCCGTCAGAGGAAGAGTGGATTAAAAAGCTATGGTACATATATACTATGGAACACTATTCAGCCATAAGAAATGATGACATCGGATCATTTACAACAAAATGGATGTACCTTGATAACATTATACGGAGTGAAATAAGTGAATTAGAAAAAAAAAATCTGAGAACAGCATGATTTCATACATAGGTGGGACATAAAAGTGAGACTATGAGACATGGACAAGAGAAGGGTGGTTACGGGATGGGGGGAGGGAGGGGAGGGTGGGATAGGGAGGAGGGGAGGGACACAGGGAAAACCAGATAGAACGTGACAGAGGACAATTTGACTTTGAGTGACGGGTATGCAACACAATTGAATGATAAGATAATCTGGAGATGTTTTCATTGTACATATGTACCCTGATTTATTGGTGTCACCTCATTAAAGTTAATTAAAAAATGGATTTATTTATTTCATAAATATTGATTGCATGTTGTCCTGTGCTCATCATCCTGATAGGCAATGGAAACACCAAGATGAATTTTGACATAGTCTTTCCCCATAAAACTGTGGGTAGAAATCAGACATATACATAAATATTTTTTGGTGTAAACTTGGAATATGCATTTACTTAAAAACAATTTCAGAGTGTTGAGGTGATTGTGGCACTTGGAGCATGTACTAAATTAAGTAGATGAGAAATTTGAATTATAAACTAAAAAGCAATATGAATTTGGAGTCCTTTTTGATCACAGCTCCCCCAAAATAGCTACCAATTGTCAAGATAATATCCTTGAATGCAGATCCATTCATTCAATAATTACAGAAGCTTGAAGAACTAGTGATCTAAAAAACTTTGAATTCTAATTTAGAAACTAAATTGTATGTCTCAGTAAAGACTGTACAAATCTATTATTCTAAGTATTAAATGCCTAATGCTGAGCCCTTCTTCAGATGTTTCACAGAACAATGCTATATGTAGGCTGACAGCTGTCTAACTTAAGAGTTGATAAGATTTTTGATAAATATAGCTGCTATTATATGAAAATTATAGCGTGTGATCCTTTAATATAGGGAAAAACACATGTAGTAGGGCAGAGTTGGCAGAAGGTATTGGGGAGTAGGAAAGAGGAGAGAAATGTCTAGATGCTATGAAAGTCGTAACAATTCATAATATTAAACAATGGATCAAGGTTCATTTTCTGATCAAGAAACACAATATAAACTTTCTTCTTGTCTTTGCATTAAGATGAAAATAACCAACATTTAAATGTTAATGCTAAGATACCCTCTGTAATTAATTTAAATGGTTCATTTAAATCTTACAGCAATATTATTCTCCCATCATTCTTAAACTTGGCATCATAAACCACAATTAAGATCAAAACTAATCTACAGATTCAATGCAACTTCTATCAAAATTCCAATGGCATTTTCCACAGAAATAGAACAAACAAACCTAAAATTTGTATGAAATCACAAAAGACCCCAAATAGCTAAAGTAATCTTGAGAAAGAAAAAACTGAAGGCATCAACCTTCCTGATTTCAACTATATGACAAAGCTATAGTAATCAAATTAGTATGATATTGGCATAAAAAGAGACATGTAAATTAATGAAACAGAATAGAGAACCTAGAAATAATCCAATTTATATACAGTCAACTAATTTTTTGACAAAGGAGCCAAAAATATATAATGGGGAAAGAACAGTTTCTTCAATAAGTAGTGTTGGAAAAATTGGATTGCTACATGCAAAAGAATAAAACTGGACCACTCTCTTACTCCATAAGTAAAAGGAACTCAAAATGGATTAAAGACTTGAATATAAAACCTTATACCATAAATCTGTTTGAAGAAAAGCTTGGGAATAAGGTCTCCATTGACAATGGTCTTGCAATGATTTTTTTAATTTGATATCATAAGCAAAGACAACAAAAACAAAAATAAACAACTAGTACTACATCAAATTAAAAAAATATTTTTAAAAAGAAAAGTTGTGCTTGACAAAATGAAAAGGCAACCTATGGAATGGGAGAAAATATGTGTAAACCGCATAGCTAATAAGAGGTTAATATTCAAAATACACAAGAAACTCATACAACTTAATAGCAAAAAGCAAATAACCCAATTAAAAATGGGCAAAGAACCCGAGTAAACATTTATTCAAAGAAGACATACAAATGGACAACAAGTACATAAAAAGATGTACAATATCACTAATTATCAGAGAAATGCAAATCAAAATCACAAGATATCATTCACACATGTTAGAATGGCTATTATCAAAAAGAAAGAGATAAAAAGTGTAGGAGAGAATGTGGAGAAAAGGGAACCTCCGTGCATTGTTGCTCAGAATAAAAATTATTATAGCTACTATAGTTAACAGTATGGAAATTCCTTAAGAAATTAAAAATGGAATGACCATATAATACAGCAATCCCACTTCTGGGTATATATCAAAGGAACTGAACTATTATCTTGAAGAGATATCTGTACTCCCATGTTCACTATAGACAAGGTATTGAAACAACAATGAGTGAATGAGTCAATAAAATTCATATATATATATATATATATATATATACACACATATGTATATATACACACACACATACATACATACACACAATACATATATATGTGGTGCACATGTGTATACACACATATATATGTGTTGTATATATATTTATATAAATATTATATATATATATATATATATATATATATATATATATATATGCTGTAAAATTATCCAGCTTTAAAAAACAAGAAAATGCTGTCATTCTGACAAATGGATGAACCTGGAGGGCATTGTGCTAAGTGAAATAAACCAGGCAAAGACAAATACTACATGGTATGACTTATATGTGTCGAACTCAGAAACAGAGTAGAAAGCAGTAGCAAG
The DNA here is from genome assembly GCA_037038555.1 of Rhynchonycteris naso. Classification (NCBI taxonomy): domain Eukaryota; kingdom Metazoa; phylum Chordata; class Mammalia; order Chiroptera; family Emballonuridae; genus Rhynchonycteris; species Rhynchonycteris naso. The sequence continues at coordinate 68,126,697 of CM072997.1, forward strand.
TGGCTGGAGGATGGAGAAAGTAGGAAAAGATTGGTAAAAGGATACAAACTTTCAGTTATAAAATGAATAAGCTATGAGGACATAGTGTAAGACATAGTGACTATAGTTGACAACACTGAATTGTATAATTAAAATTTGCTAAGAAAATAGAACTTAAGTTTTATCAAAAAGCAGGGAGGATAAATATGTGAGGTGATGATTGTGTTAATTAACTCAATGAAGGGAATCCTTCCACAATGTAAACATATCAAACCATCACGTTTTATACCTGGAGTACAATTTTACCTGTCAACTGTACCTCAATAAAGCTGGAAAAAAGTGTCATAGAGCTGGTTGCTGAGAAACAGAGTTGGGTGTGTGGGGTTGGCTGGGTTGGGTTGGAGGGAACATCATGTTCTATTATTTGGCATCCTACAAAAGAAGGTTCTAGCAGCAGAAGCACACAGAAAGCCAGTTCTCCTTCAATTCTGGTCCTTAACCTGCTAGAAACAACAGAGGAGGCCACTGTCATAGGAGGAAAGGCTGTGTGTAAGCATAATCAGTAACAAAATTAGTACACATGTGTCTGTGGCTGGAGTGATTAACTAAAGAATTTTTTTTAAAGAAAGCAGTAAAAAATATGAAAATGACACTTTTGTGTCTATTTATGCAAATAAAGCTGCTATAAGTCTTTAGTTTGAAGCCTAGTCAGAAAAAGCAAAGACTCAAAGGGACATATTATGTCAGCACCACAGGGTGCTAACAGTTCTGAAGAGTACAAACTGCACTCAAGAAAGATAATAAAAATTCTGGATGCAGCTCACAGTTGTCAAATCCTTTACCTTCCCCAAAGCAAGTGTTTTTTGTAACACTTGGAAAAAAATAGTCAGTGACATCTGTCTCTGTCATTGTTGCTGGCACTCTGAAATGGGTCTACTAATGCATTCCTGATATGTCTAAAAAAAAAAAAGCATAATAAAACAAAACAAAGATTTTTAAAACATCTACAAAAGAAGATACTCTCACATACTAGCTGATCTATGGAATACAGATTCCTCAATTAATTTTCAAACTTTTGTTTTGTTTCGTTGTTTTTTTGTAGGGCATCAGTCTTTCCTTAGTCTAAACCTGCTGAGTCATATCATACACTGTCATGCTTAGGTTTGGCCTTGACTCTTCCTAAATCATTCAGTAGTATCCCAATCTCTCTCCCTACTGCTAAGCTATGTCCTGAGACCTCTGCGCTAGATATAGCCTGTCATTTCCCACAGCGACATAGGGAGAATATGTCATGTTGTTTAAAGGGGAAAAACTTGAGTCAAATGTAGATATTCCCAGGAGACACATTCTACTCAATATGAGGATTAACCTTTTAAGAAAGATAGCCACCTGACAATAGAAAAAACAGCTTTGCCAAAGCATGAACTCCTTGAAACTGGAAGTACTGTATTTAAAGGGAAGCTGGGCTGCCATCTGCCTGGAATATAATATGCATTTCAACCTTGGGAGGGAGTGTGATTCAATGTCATCTGAGGGCAGTTCTCTTCATTAGGATCCTTATCATTCTACTACTTTTATTGGTATATATTTATAGAAACTGGATTCCCTCTTGTTTTTATGATTATCTATATTGAAACTGCACTTGCTAGTTAAAAATCAGTATAATCTCATGCTGGGAGAAGACTTATTAATAATGTTCATACTAAAATTGAAATAATTATTTTGGAAGAATATATAGTTTTTAATTTCTACACTTGGAGAAACATCTGTCAGTAGAAAGTAATGAATGGAAAAGATATCATTAGATATATTCTATTAGTCATCTCTGAGCAATATGCTAAAGAACTCCAGGGTGGATTCTGGCAAAATACATTGCTATGGAGAAGGTGTTTATAGTAAACTGATTTTAACATTGCAATAATTTTTACCTTTCACATGTTAAAAACCATTTAGTATAGATTTATTTTTGCTTATAGAGCATCTATAATCACTCTACTTACTTCTTTTAAGTTTTATTAGTGGCATTATAAGAAAAGAGGATCTGTGCTTCTTAGCAATGCCTCTCCTTTCATTTCCACTCTCTCATTCTCTTTGTAATGATAGCAATGCCATCTACATTTATTTTTCCTTTTAATAGCAAACAAACTCAGATACTGAACACCTTCAGGGCCAAAGTCTTGTTTCTATTCACTGACAAAGTATGAAAATATGATGATTCAGTACAACCATGTCTGTGACTGTTTTACTTTGAGTATTAGAAACCATTTCAGTTAGGTATATATATGGACCCTTAGTTAACTTTCTTCAAAAAATAAATAGAAATTTTTTCAACTGGCTTATATTTTTCTTTCTTCCCTTCCCTTTGCCCTTCCCCTTCCCTTTTCCCCTCCTTCCCCTTCCCTTCCTTCCTTCCTTCCTTCCTTCCTTCCTTCCTTCCTTCCTTCCTTCCTTCCTTCCTTCCTTCCTTCCTCCTTCCCTCCCTCCCTTTTTTCTTTCTTATTTTCTTTCTTTCTTATTTTTTCTTTCTTTCTCTCTTTCTTTCTTTCTTTCTTTCTTTCTTTCTTTCTTTCTTTCTTTCTTTCTTTCTTTCTTTCTTTTTTCTCTTTCTTATTTTCTTTTCTTTCTTATTTTCTTTCTTTCTTTTTTCTCTCTTTCTTATTTTCTTTTCTTTCTTATTTTCTTTCTTTCTTTCTTTTTTCTCTCTTTCTTTTTGTGAAAGGAGGGGAGATAGTGAGGCAGACACCCACATGCACCTGACCAGGATCTACCTGTCTGGGGCCCACGCTCCAGAACCGATCTATTTTTAGTGCCTGAGGCAGATGCGTTCTAATGGAGCTATCATCAGTGCCCCTGCCACACTTGAACCAATGGAGGCTGTGGGAGGGGAGGAGGGAGAAAAGAGGGAGAGGAAGAGAAGGGAGAGAAGGGGAAGAGATAGAGGTGGAGAAGCAGGTGGTTGCTTATCCAGTGAGCCCTGACTGGGAGTCAAATCAAGGATGTCCATGTGCCTGGCTGACGCTATATCCACTGAGCAACCGGCCATGGCCTAGTTGGCTTATTTTTAATATTGTGTATGTATATGTATGTGTATATGGGGTGGTATAAATTTATTATTTACTCTTAAGTCCTAAATATTTTCCAAGTTTATTTTCTCTTCTTTTATATGGAAATCTTTAAATATTATAGAGAAAGGAAATTTGAAAATTTGCACTAGATATAATTTTACTAGCCACAAAATACTTTTCAACTCTATGGTAGCATATACACAAAGCCAAAATGACTACCTGCAAGCCTCTCTATGCTCACCTCTGTATCTTTGATGCAAAGTTGCAAGAAGATGAAGAATCTATTTGCACATATTTCTCTACAGCTGACATATTTCATAATTTAAAAAGCATAGGTAAAAATTATTACTTAATGTCTAGATAGGAAAAGCAGACCAAACCACATCTCAGTATATTATTAATGGGCTTCTGGAGCTTTGAGTGGCGGTGGTTTGGTGGTAGGTTGACAATTCATGAGCTAGATTCCACTGAGAGAGTCCCTGTAACAGAGATGGGAGTTCTTTCTGAAACTGGTTGCATGTTTAGTCAGATCACAGTTAATGATGCACTGAGGAAGACAGACTCAATGTGAACCATGAGGGCAGTTTGTCCTTTGGGAGGTTTGTAGACATAGCTTGATGTCAAAGTAATATTAGACTTTAGACATAAAAAAGGCAACAAAAGGAACATTAATTTCTTCATGGCTATTTCGCACAATTTCACCAGTGTGCTCTATAAAGTATATGGAGTGGTGAGATAGGGTGTTTAACCCCAAGTAGCTGTCACACAGCCACTGCAAAGTGTTTTTATACTGTATTGACCATATGCAAAAGACAAATGTCTTCAGGTTATTAAACATCTGCTGTCAAATGAACAAAGGAAGTGCAACTACAGGGAATGCAGGAGGTAGAATGCTATAAGGATACCTTGATGCTGAGTCCTAAGGATGCAATGCTTGAGCTCATAACCTGGAAAGACCCAGCTCACTTGAGCAAAGGGTTTTTCATCTACCCATTTCTAAGGTACTTAAATTATACTCACCATATTGTAGCACTCTATTAAACAACATGGAGGGAAAGAAAAAAAGAAAATATATGTTTCTGCTCTACGATTTAAGTGATATTCAAACAGAAAATGAAGGAATTTATCACTCAAACTGGGACACTTTTGTGAGTGGAAAGGATACAATTAATAGTTATTTAGGGGGCAAAATGAATAAACTAGAACTATTTCTCAAAAGCAGGGCAGTTGCCATGTGGTAGACATATAAATCAGATATGTGTAATCCATGCTTAAATAATAAACATCTGGGGAATTATATTTGAAATAATAGAGTAAAAATATATAACAAATTATATTTGAAATAATAGAGTAAAAATATATAAAAGAACTAAAAAAATTATATTGTCCAAAAAGGCTTATGCCCCAAAATTAGAAAAGCACAAGAGTAGAGAAAAATTAAAACAGTCAATTTAGCACCAGCTGGCATAGGCAAGACATAATAAATAGAAAAAGAACATTAAACCAGTTTACATTGATAATATTGGTTAAAATCCAAAACATTGGGGATGCCAAATACTGGCAATTATGTGGAGATACAAGAACTCTCATTCATTGCTGGTGGGAATGCAAAATGGAACAGACTTTGGAAGACAATTTGTCAGTACATATCTTTAAAAACTAAATGTATTTTACCATATAATTCAGCAGTTATACTTCTTAGTAAGTATATGCCCAAATGACTTAACAATTTATGTCCACATGAAATTCTATGCAAATATGTTTTCAGCAGCTTTATTCAAAACTGCAAAAGCATGGAAACAACCAAGATGTCCTCCAGTAGATGAATGGGTAAGCAACTATGGCACACTTATACTATGGAATATTATTCAGCAATAAAAAATGAGCTATCAAACAACAACAACAAAAACATGCAAATTGCTAAGTGAAAAAAGCACATTTGAAAAGGTTACATATTGTATAATTTCAACTATATGACAGTCTGGAAAAGGAAAAAAAAAATGGAGATAGTAAGATCAGTGGTTTCCAAGGGCTCAAGGGAAGGGGAAAGAGGAATGAAGAGGCAGAGCCTGACTTGTGGTGGTGCAGTGGATAAAATGTCGACCTGGGAACACTGAGGTCGCCAGTTCAAAACCCTGCACTGGTCTGGTCAAGGCACCTATGGGAGTTGGTGCTTCCTGCTCCTCCCCTCCGCATCTCTCTTTCTCACTCTGTGTCTCCTCTCTAAAATGAATAAATAAAAAGAAATAAAAATAAAGGAGGCAGAGTACAGAGGATTTTTAGGGCAATGAAACAATTCTGTATGATACTGTATGAGTAGATACATGTCATTATGCATTTATTAAAACCTATAGAATATATAACGCAAAAAGTAAATCTGAATGTAGACTATAAATGGTAATTAATAATAAGGTGTCAATAATGGCTCATCAAATGTACCACACTAATGAAGATACTAATAAAGGGAAACTAGGGATTGGACGAAGCAGGCATATGAGAACTGTACTTTCCAATCAATTTTTCTGTAAACTTGAAACTACTCTCTAAAGAAAGTCTATTAATTTTTAAAAGGGGATACCACATCCTGAAATGATTATTATGATGTGATAGTTGGAGGAAACTAAAGAACCTGCCTATAGGCCTAAAGTGGCCCAAGGTAGCACCACTGGACAGGTGTCTGCATGGAATAAAGATCTGGAAGGAAGAAAGTTGATTTTTAAAAATGTTTTGTGAAAAAAGAAAATCCAACTAAGCTTGTTGGAGAAACTTCTTTTGGGACTCATAATAGGCTACAGATGGTCCTGATATCATGCTTGGCATTCATGACAAATAAGTGACTGTAAATAGATTCATGTTACATGGCCTTCTCCATCCCTTGGCATTGCTGTTTGGACAGGTTCCAACAATACAGTGTATCTGAATATTCAGGGACTAAATAAGAGAGAAAGTTAGGCAATGTCCACATGAGGAGTTATTATAAAGTGAAAAGGCAGAGATACAAACTGGAATAAATCAGAAAAAACTCTAGAACATCTGGAACCTCTAGAAGCATTTTAAGTGGGGAAGTCAGAACCATGTATAAAAGCCACTAGAACACTATACCCCATAAAATGTCTTGCAATGCTGGAAATATTTTATATTCATTCTGTCAAATATAGTATCCACTAGTCACAAGAAGCTTGAAATATGGCGAGCGTGACTAAAAAAAAGTGGATTTTAATTTAATTTTATTTAATTGAAAATAGAGTAACTAATACTCCTCAGCAATAAGAAAAGATGAAATACTGCCATTTGCAACAACATGGATGGACCTTGAGAATATTATGCTAAGTGAAATAAGTCAGAAAGAAAGCTAAGAAGTATGTGATTACACTCATACATGGAAATATAAAACTGAAACTCATAGTCATAGACAACAGTATGGTGGCTACTTGAGGGAACAGGGTGGAACTTGGGGGGGGGCTAAAAAGAGCCTAATATATATGGTGATTGGAGATGATTTAACTTTGGGTGATGGGCAGACAATGCAATATAGAGATTATGTATCATAGAAATGTACACTTGAAACCTATATAATTCTATTAAGCAATGTCACTTCAATAAATTTAATAAAAATATTTTTAAAAGAAATTACAGTAACTATATGTGGTTAGTGACTCTGTAATTGACAATGTAGCACTATACAATAAAATGCATGTATGTGATATATGCAAGTATATGATACGGTACACAGAGACAATCGCTGTGGGAACTAGAGGACTCTCAGTCACAGTCATAAGCTGTTGATATTGAAAATATACAAGCTCGGCTCTACCACCCCCACCTCGGTCTAGGCACCTATGAAAAAGCAAGCAGTGAACAACTAAGGAGCCAACAAAGAATTGATGCTTCTCATCTCTCTCCCTTCCTGTCTGTATCTATCTGTCTCTCTCTGTCTCTGTCTGTCACAAAAAAAAAAGAAAGAAAATATATGAGCTTTGTGTAAGAAGTTGATTTATTTGGAGGGTGAGCTCAGACTTGGGCATTTTGAGGTACTTGAAGAAAATCCAGGTGGAAGTGTTTAAAAATTCAGGTGGAAATTTCTGATTGAAAATTTGGGGACAGAATTTAGGTAAAAGGGTAAAATTTGAGATAAATATGTCAATATTTATTAAAATTGAAGTAAAAAGACTGATCTGAATGACTGAGTGTTCACAGTAAGAAATTCAAGAGAATTTAAAAATACCAAAACCAGAAAAAGCAGACTATTCTGTTAATTACATTTAAAATTTTTATTTGTGGTCTTGACCTGCTCTCTCTCCTCTCTGTGCTCTTTTCAGCATATCTTAGGTTTCAAAAATTCCTATAGTTAGACTTTTTTTTCTCAGATTTTTATTGTATCAATTAGAGAATTAACTCTGCCTTCTAAAAAGTATTAAAATAAACTTCAAAAAACCTTTACTTTTCAAATCTCTTATTTTTTCTTTTCTTTCAGATATCTCTAAATATCTTTCTTCAAGTCAGGAAGGCACTAAATTCATTGCTGCTTCCTCTCCTGGTTCCTGAAAGAAGAAATATATTTAATCGTTATTCTTCCTACAAAATAAGCCACTTTTGATTGCTTTCACTTTTATAAAGCTCCTTATTAGCATGAAAGTTATTTTGCACAGAGTTACTTGTCTATTAGACTGGAAAATTTCAGCTTACTTTAAACTCTATTACTCAAACAGACATAATACAAAACCCAGCTTCCTCAGCATTTAAGAATAGGTCCACTGGATTCAGTATGTGGGAAATCGATTTCTTTTTCAGCCACTTCTTCACAGAGGTAGAATGTACTTCACAGATGAAATGGGTATATACTAAACCTCTGTTTTCTCATCTGCAGAATGGTGATGTTGATCTAGCTTAACTGATAGGGTAGTCATGAAAACTAAGAGAGAGAACGTAAGTGCTTAGTGCATTCTTGGTAAACAATAAATGCTCAATAAATCTTTTAAAAGATTTTATTTATTGATGTTAGAGAGGAGAGTGAGAAAGGTGGGGGGGAGTGAGAAGCACTAACTTGTAGTTGCTTCTCATATATGACTTGACCAGGCAAGCCCAGGGTTTTGAACCAACAACCTCAGCATTCCAGGTCAGTGCTTTATCCACTCCACCATCGCAGGTCAGGCTCAATAACTTTCCTATTATATGTATTCAAGTATCTTATTTATATTATGTTTTATCAAAGGAAAATGACATCATTTATATATACCTCTAAGAAAGGGGGAAAACCCTTATAAACTATGAAATGCCATTGTCGGTAAGAAATATGTCAATTTCAAAGATGTTAACATTAAAAAAATATTTATCTTAGAATCGAGGACACATGGCAGTGTTTGTGGCCCTGAAAGTGTCCATTCATGCTGGAAACACAGCTGTGAGATCCTGTGTGAAGATGAACAGCAAGAATCCAGAGAGCACTCAAAGAGTCGTATTTTTAACATTGTGAGCTCTGGATTTGGTTAAATCCCTGCTCTACTACTTACCAATGGTGTACCCTTGAACAAGTTATTTAACTTCTCCATCCTGTAGCTAGCTGTAAAAGGGGAATTATCTTACTCCTAAGATGTCTGTATTAAATGGCAGCAATGTCCTGAAAGCCCTCAGCACGGTGCCTGGTAAATACACAGTGCTCAATAATCACTACTTAGAAGCAGCAAAATGCCTCCCCCTCCAGTGCTCCAGGGGCACACCAATGTTAGGCTGATGGGAGGCATTCAGAGATAAAAATGAATGGGTGCTGCCTAAAAGGCTGTAGCTGTAATCCAAGCAGCACACCTGAAACATCTCTCAGCAAAAACTCAATTTCTTGTTCTGGATGAATAAGTCGAGACGCATCAGTCTCGACTTCTCAAATTTACTTTTAAATATGATATATTTATAAAATACTATCAGTGTGTGTGTGTGTGTGTGTGTGTGTGTGTGTGTGTGTGCATGTGGAGGAGAGGGAAAGAGAGAGAGAAATGTCTGTGGAACTTCTAATTTTGGTTTGTTATTGTTTTATAGCTTGAATCTCCTGTCCTATGAGAATTTCAAACATATTCAAACAAGGAAAAAAATTATTCCTAAGAAACAAATATAAAGGGAAATGGGAAAGAGATTAGATTTTAAAATATTAAGTCATTATGATCAGAACTATGAATATTTTATATAATCTTTATCATTAATAAAAATATGACTTTATGGTTGAAATCAGAAAACTTTGATTAACTTAAATGCATGCTTCTGACATGCTTCCACAGCGGGGCGGGGGGGAGGGGTTCGAGTAGGAAAGAGAAGTACATGTATTATGATGCATTACTAAGCTTAAGAGCAATTTGTCTCATGGCATCTAATAAATGACTTACATTGACATAAAACAAGTTAGTCTACATTATGTATCATAAATCATCATATTTGGTAGTTGGTATAGATGTGAAATATTAATGGAGCTTGAATTTGTTTCAGGTGTTTGGAACTCATTGCATTCATTCTCCACTACACATTAAACAGGTAGAGTAATATTTTTCCAAGTAAGAAACTGTGTTAACCATTTGTTTCCCATACACAATATAGTAAATGCTAAACAAATGCTAAAATAAGAAAACAGTTCAGTGTCTAAAGTTTGATTCATGTCCAGAAAGAAGGTACCAAGATGGCTGTACCTATTGTTTTAGACACATCTATTCTTAATTGTTAGGACCTGCACTGCTCTCCATAATAAATATCTTGAATTTCAACCCTGACAAAATATTCCAGACTTTTGAGTTCAAATAAAGATTTTGTTTGAATTTAAAAATAGGCAACTGCACTAACAAAGGTTTTATTTTTATCAACCTTGGGGCTTGATTTGCTATGAGGAAGACCAGACAGGAGAGCCTACAGAGTTATGAAATTTGGCTATCAGAGGACCTAGAGCAAAATGGAAGAAAAAAAACTTTAGGAGCAATTGGGAAATACATCAAAAGACAATATGTTATAACCCATGAGGTTGTGGAGGGGTGAGGGTAGAGTACTGACCAGTTGATGGTCAGTGGGTGGGTTAATTCCTTTATTGGATGTGGCAGTGGCATGGTAATTTGCTGTTACTTATAATGAGTGTTACATATCACTAATAAATTATTTCCAGGTTTTTAAATGACTCTAGTTCTTTTATTATGTATACTTTATAAGTGAGAACATTGGGAAGTTAAAATCAGCCAAAGTTTACAACTCTAATAGTGGTGAGGTTGGAATCAAACACAGACAATCTGATTTCAGAATCTTATGAACAGTAGACTAAAAAATTTCTATAATAAATATAGAAAATTATAACTTCTCTTAAATTTTGGCTTAAAAACACTAAACAGTATAAATTTTGATTTTTTCGATGTGTATTTTAATATATATATGCATTTTAAATGTCAAACAAAATCAAAATCTTCTGAAATTAATTTTATTAAAGCCATTAGACATCTGTGAATAAAAAATATATAAAAATATTTTAAAATTATATTATTTTTGGCAAAGTCAAATAATAGAGACCATAATTCTGTAGTACTCAGTGTTAAAGCCTTAACAATGATGATAACAATTATTTAACTCTTTCTTCTGAAATAACTTTAGACTTACAATATGTTGCAAAAGTAATACAGAAGATTCCATATAGCATTCGTCCAACTACCCCTCAAGTTAACCATAGTATGATCTGAAACCAGGGAACAATCAGACTTTATGAGAATTTTGCCTCCTTTCCCACTATTGTCCTTTTTTGTTGTCTAAGATTCAAAAGCAGATCCCATCCTCACTTCAGTTATCGTTAGTTGCTTTGAGTCTATGGCAGTTCTCAGTATTTTTCCAACATGACCTTACCATGTTTTGAACAGCAACGGCCACTGGTTTTATAGCATGTCTTCAACTACCTAAATTTATCTGATTTTTTATTAATAAATTGAGATTACATAATTTTGGCAAGAAAATCAGGAGTGATGCTTTGCTCTTCATGGTCCATCATATTAGGAAGTACACGATATCAGTCTGTCTTATTACTAGTGATATTAACTGTGATCACTTTGTTAAGTTGACTTCTTACAGGTTTCTCCATAGTACATGGATATTTATATGGCTAGGTATTATCAAAGGAATTCCTGGGTCGACTTCTTTCAGGGTAGCTTTGGAATTGCTGGTGGACTTTCAGCGATTGAAGCATCATCTCCATGGTCCTTGGTGGAGTCAAAGGCCCTGAATAGAGCACAAACTTCTCCCAACTAAATCATCCTTCTCAATGTATTTTACCAACTTCTGTTTATTTTTAAGTTACCCTCTTTGCTTATCTGAATGATGAGAGGATTCTCCTAGAGAACCTGATATAATGTGAAAATCAGCAATGAGAGGACAGAAAAGGGGAAAGAAAGTCATAGATGGGACTCATTGAATTAAATTGGTCAGGAAGTAGAAAGGAACAAGTAAGAGTGGGTTCACAAAAGAGGTAGCAGAGCTGGTATCAATATTCTTGGATGAAAACCCTCACTGAAGTCTTCCAAGTAAACTGTCAAAGAATGCCAGTACATGAATTGACAGCAATTTTTTCAGATGAAGGTTGAGTCAATATTGCTTAACAACTTTCTGTGTTTTTGGTACATTTTTAAACAATGTCATATTGTGAAAACATATCTCACTGTGAGACACTAATGAGATGAGATGGCACTTCCCTCTGAAAGTATTAAAGGCCATGCATATGTGTTCAGTTGGGAATTTTACCATCAGATCATCTAGCTATTTTTTTTGAACAAGCATAAATCACTAGACAGGAGGCAGAAACATAACAAACATACCAATGGATGAAATAAACAGCCAAAGACCACTAACAGTAGTTGAAAAAAAATAAATTATTCCACTAAGAAAACATATAAAATAAAACAAAACATTATGGCCCTCCCTTGTAGCGTATTTGAGTCTAAGTTTAATTGTTCTGTGTGTGTGCACATATAGGTATATATGTAAATATAATAAAGACTTTTGTACCCTATTTTACACATCTTCTGGACTTACATATTAATCCCTAAGTGCCAGTGACATTTTCTACTAACTGTAAAGGACAGGGAAGGTAGCAAACACATCTCTGTCTAGGTTTCAATAAAGCTTTGAAAATTATAATTTAACAAATTGTTGTTCTTTGTCTCATCATCTCAAAATGGAATTTAAGTCCCATTAGCATTTACTCCACTGAATATACAATGAGAATTCCTCTAAGTGGGGCCTTTGCAAAAGACTAAGATGTTGTTCGATGTGAAATAAAAGTTTCTTTTCTCAAAGCATCTTTCTACTTTCAGGCAGCATAGAGGGTAAGCCTCTGTTTTTATAGGTAAGAAAACTGAAGTCCATCAAGATCAAATGTTCCCCAAGGACATGTACTGGGTTACAGAAAACATATCAGATAAGATAAAACAGAAGACATTTTCATTTGGTGCTATTTTGCTGATATTTCTTAAATTTCACTTAGTGCTACCTCTTACATACCTCTTCTCCTCCTTCAGGTGCTATATAACTTTGATCTTCACAAAAATCCTGTTCTGTATTAATTTCCTCATTTTATATGCTTGAAAAATAAGGATTAGTAAGGTGAAATAATTCATTTAAATGTATGCAATGTGGAAGTTGTTGACACAAGGTTTCTAATCTACCTTAGTCATCAAATAGTATGTTCTTATATACTATGATAAAATAAAAATTATAACCTTATATAGTATGTCCTCACACACACAAAAGAAATGTAATAATCTTTCTTAGTAACTATTTACATCAGCTCTATAAAAAACTACTTGCCCATTTCCAAGGAAAGAACAAATATTTCATTTCTTCAGAAATCTTTAAAACTCTTCCCATAGGAAAAAAAAAATTTAATACTTTATTTTTTGAGAACTTGGTAGAGAGATTTTTCAGTAAAAATATTCAAGATTGTAATAGCCACTGCCCTATTAAATGCTTTTACAAAATAAATTGTGCTGGACAGAAATCATCTCAGAAACATTGTTGACAAAAGGGTAGAGATGGGAAGTCAGCAGGCTGTGACAGAAAAGTAGTGCTTCCTGCTCTGAGATGAGAAATAAATTAATCCCCAAGTCCCCACATGCCTGGGTTTAAGGAGAAAACATAATGTCAAGCATCTAATGAAGTGATTTTTGTAGAGGAAGCCACACTGCAAGGCATGATTCACCTGTGCTTTTAAAGGCCTGATTTTATGCAGAACTAAAAAGTAGGAGATGACAAATTGACCATTAAATGAAAAACCGAGGTTTTGATTATTGGAGCAAATGAAAATAACATATTCTGGAAACTATAACAGATTCAATTATTTATATCCTGTTTAATCATTGATGCACTTGCCATTCCACAGTCCCTTAACCTTCTCTATTTATGTTTTTGTTCAAGTCTCCAATCATACAAGAAACAAAATCAGTGCATTCTGAGGCAGCATGATTAGGATGTGACAATTGTGCTTTCTTTTTTTGATCAAGTTCAGCTCATGTTTGAATGGTCTTTGTCAACCTAGAGTCTAAGTAAATGATAGAAACAGTCTCTCTTGGGACATTAGGTAAACTCGACATGACTGAACAAGAGTGGGGATTTGGGAAAAAGATTATAACTGGAAGTCATTAAGTAATCTACTGTGGAAACCAAACAACTTACCATTTGGAGACATGAATGGAATAAAGACAAAATTAATTAATTTAATCAAGAAACCCCTTATTTACACAGGGGTCACAATGAAGGCTGAAGGGATCCTACGGGAAGACTCCTCAGTGACCTCACTGTCCAAGATCTATGGACAGCAATTGGGAGCTTGAAAGAAGAAGGGATTTACACTGCCTTATTTTATTTCAAATTAGTGAAAATACAGCTCCTAGTCAGAACTGTATAGCAAGAATTAAGTCAATTTTGTTTTAAAAATTGCACATATATTCCACATAAACTCTATTACCCACAGAAGAAGCATATGAATGAAAGCATGTGTATCTCACAAGCATTTTGTGTTTATTTGTTTGTTTGTGTGTGTGTGTGTGTGTGTGTGTGTGTGTGAGTGTGACAGAGACAGAGAGAGACTGAGAGAGGGACAGATAGGGACAGACAGACAGGAAGGAAGAGAGATGAGAAGCATCAATTCTTTGTTGCAGCATCTTAGTTTTTCACTGATTGATTTCTTATATGTTCCTTTATCGGGGGACAACAACAGACTGAGTGACCCCTTGCACAAGCCAGCAACCTTGGGCTCAAGCTGGTGAGCCTTGCTCAAACCACATGAACCCATGTTCAAGCTGGTGACCTCGGGGTTTTGAACCTGGGTCCTCTGCATCCCAGTCCAACACTCTAGCCACTGCATCACTGCCTGGTCAGGCTTATTTGTTCTTTTATAATAATCCTTCTTTTCCCTTTTGTTCTCTTCCCACCCCCTCCCTCCCTCCTTCTTTCTCCTTCCTTCCTTCCTTCCTTCCTTCCTTCCTTCCTTCCTTCCTTCCTTCCTTCCTTTCTTCCTTCCTCCTTCCTTCCTTCCTTCCTTCCTTCCTTCCTTCCTTCCTTCCTTCCTTCCTTCCTCCTTCCCTTTTTTCCTTCTTTCTTCTCCTTTTCTTTCCTTTCCTTTCTTTACCCTCTCTTCTGAGAAATTCACACTTTCAAGTGACTATGTGTTGCATATTAAATACAGATCATCGGAACTAAGTTATTACTCTATTTAATGACTAAAAATTGCAAACATTCTTACCACAAACTATAAATATAATAAATTAAAAGGCCTTATTTTGAAAAATAAAATATGTTCATCAGGGAAGAACGAAGAAAAACTCAAAAATTATATTCTACCTAACCATTTCTTAACAATATTTGAAGCTTATAATATAACTGGACTAGTTTCCTATTGCTGCTGTAATAAATTACTGTTAAATTAGCGGCTTAAGACAACACAAATGTATTATCCTACAGTTTGAGAGATCAAAGTCTGAAAGCAGTTTCACTGGGCTTAAATCAAGTTGCAGGTAGGGCTGCATTCTTTCTGATGCTTTAGGAGGAATTGGTGTCTGTTCCTTTTTCAATATCTAGAGGCTGCCTACATCTCTTGCCTCATGGCCCTGAACCACTCCCACCTCTGCTTCTATCATCATATCTTCATCTCTGATCCTTTCTCTCTACGACTCATTTATAAAGACCCAGTTTTTACCAGGAATAATTCAGAAAAATCTTTGCATCTCAAGATCTTTAACTTAGCAAAGTCCCTTTTGCCATGTCAGAAAACACAGTTGCAGATTATGGGGCTTAGAATGATGACATCTTTGAGAGATCATTATTCTTCCTTCCACAATAACTATCATCAGTGTAGTCATTTAATTGAATCTAAGAGAAGAATAAGATGTGCAGATCCTTCTGTGCAAGGTCCTTCTCCTGATGTTTGCATTAATCCATGATATATTAAACTGTTCTTATTCTTGAATGTATTTAAGTAAACTTGCCTGTAGTAGACTGTCTGCAAAGTGTCTGTAATTATTCCTTTCCTTGTACCCATTTACCTTTGCAAATGTGAGTTTGCAATTTCTCTCATCAAGACTTAGATTTAATTTCAGCACGTTATTAATTTGGCTTCTATTATGATTATTTTGACTAATAGAATATAGAGAAATAATGTGCAATTTCTCAGTAGAGGCCCCATGAAGTTCCATTTTCTCTTTTAAAATACCTATGACCTAAGCAAAAATGTAGGCAACCTGCTGAAAGAGAGGAGAACACATGGGGCAGAGTTGAGCTGTGCCAGCACTTTGGCCATCCTAGAATAAGAGACCCCAGATGACTTGTAAGCAACAATTAATGCTTATGGCTTAAAGCTGATAGTTTTGTGATGGTTTGTCATGCTGATAGATAATGCTAACTGATACACTGCATTATATAATAATTTATTACTTAGTGCTGTAAGGAAAGAAAAATTCTCTCAAAAATTTATAATCTTAGATTCTTGTAAAATATTAAAAACTCTTTTAAAATTATATTGCACACCATTTACCTGAGATAATACCAATGTGGATGTATATTTTTGAATTGTAGGCTACCTCATGAACATACTAATAATCTTCAGTTTAAAACTTATTCTAAATTGCATTTACTAGACGTTTTAGAAATGATAATAATAGGTTAGTTTCCTCTTTAGAAATTATAAAATTATTTTAAGAATTTTTTTATTAATTTTGAGTTGTAATTAAATTAGGATAAATTATTTTAGCAAAAGTTCTGAAACAGAGTGAATATTTTATAGGGGTTGAGATCATGTCTAATGAGTTTGTATACTTAATAGGAAATAATATTGACACTTGTAGTTCCTTTCTTTCTATTAACAAATACTTTTCTGAACCAAACTATCCTTAAATGGGCACTCTTTAATAAATAAAAAGCACTACCCTTATGTTTGCTAAAAATGCTTTAAACAAATATGTGTGTATATAAATACACACACACATACACACACAACATCCTAGAGCTTTAAAATTCTACAAACTTTAGATTGAACCTCAATATTCTATAAAAGTTTTCTAAGACAGTGCCTATTTTTGAAGAATCTTCCTCTACAGTAAAATGAAAATACAGTCTATTGTTTATTATTGAGATAATTTTCTAATTACAAAAACCTTCCTCTGGTAAGATTTTCTTCTGGCCTTGTTTTAAATATCATAAATATTGAATACCTTTCCCTCATCATCAATATTTCAACAGAGTCTGCAGGAATATAGTGTCATAGTTATAAAGTAGGTAGAATATTTTTGCATGATTTATGCAAATATTATATAATTATTTTATAATAATGACAAAGTATTGATAAGAGGAAAAAGAAAAGGATGTATAAAAACAATGAGGTTTAGTTTTATATAACTACTATGCTTTGGTGTGCAATATATAATTTTTAAATAAGTAGAACTAGGATTCTTTTCACATACCTAATAATATAACAAAAAGCAATTTAAGCCCTCATTGGCTTCTCATTTTTTCTCCACCTTGTTCAAGAAGCTATATGAAATTTATGGAGAGACTTTCACAAATACTCATTTATGTAAACTGATTCTAAAAATCATGGGTGCCAGAATTGGAAAAGAATTTTCTAAATGTACCATTCATGTTTCATACATTTAAGGAAATACCATATTGAAACAGAGTACCTTAGAACACAGTGTATTAAATTCCATTTTTGTAAGCCAAATTGTGGTTTTCATATATCTGCTTCTTTCCATAATTATTTTTGTGAGCATTAGATTCACAATCACATGCCATACCTATACTAGTAATCTTTTCAACTAGAAACGCTTTTTATTTCCTTGTTTTCTTATCATTGCACTTAAGGAGCTACATCTGCTCCAGATTAGGATGTGTTACATTACTTAATTTATAAGGATGACTTTTCTATCTTTAACTATTTCTTCTGTCCATTATCTCTAGTAAATGTCCAAACTTGGTACACTAAAGACAAACAGAAATTAAATGAAATCTTTTCTGTAGCTTTACTGTTCTTAATTTATTCAGATAAAAAATATGTGTAAATATCTGTGTTAAGTGTACCCCAATCCCTGGATATTCAACTAAAAGTTATTATGAAGCTATAAACAATAACTATTGCACCTGTGTAAAGAAGAGGAGGGGAAAAAAATTCACAAATTAGGAATTGGCAAGTGGTTGGATTTTTTAGAAATCCTCTAGTTTCAGTAAAAGCTCATAAATATAAGGTAACTTTATATCCCATATTCTCATTAAGTCAAATCAAGTTATGAAGTATAAGAATGGTCTCATAACTGCTATATATGTCCCAGTAGGAATACTGAGAACAAGTACTAGCAAAGTAATTTATTTTGAACAATTTTCTATTTCTGGGAAGCCTTCTATGAAGGGTAATGACCCATTAATGAGTAGTACTCTACCTTTCTGGTAACTGTCACTTGGTAAAAAGTTAACAAAGCATGGGGTTTCCTTCCCAATGAAAAACCTGACATCATTTATTAATTATTTATGAAATTCAAATATAATCTCCTATGCAGGGATTCTAATGAATATAATAAATTCAAGCAATACCAGTGGTTGCTTTTAATTGACAATAGAAGTATAAATGTAGTCTCCATTAATGATGTGAATCCTGTTTTCTACATTTGATTAAATGACTCAATTAACTAATAGACATATGTTCATATGTTATATGTGAGATTATAGTACGCAGTAACCATTAAGGCGAGATAATCATGTATTGCAAAATATTCCAGACTCTATGCATAGGCTTTTACATCTATTATCCATAATCCTCAAAAAATCCCTATAAAGCAGTAGATTAAGACATTTGTATTTACAAGGTTAAGTGTCATGCTGCTAGATAAGTAAATGGCAAGTTTGGGGATTAAAATCTAGGTCACTGTGGTTCTGAAGCCTTCACTTGTTCCATTTCACCATCATTACTGATAAATCCTCACTGAACTCTAGCTAAATGCAGCATCATTTGTTAGGTATTTGAAGTACAAAGAATGGTAAGAAATTGTCCTTGCCTCTAAGGAATTTACAACCTAGTTGTGGAAACAAGGCATGCACACAAATAAACATCAGCATAAGAGAATCTATCAGAGCTGTTTTACTAGAGTGAAAGGAGGTCATGTCTCCATTGGAACAGACCATAGAGGAAGTCAATAAAAGAGGATGCCACATTTCACACCATATTATATGGTTGCTTCAAGACACCTGTCTAGAGTACAGGTGAGGGAAAAACAATTACATGCTTAGAAATAAATGACAGACTAGGCAAGCTGCCTAGTCTGTCAACGGTATACTTCAACTCTCAATCAGTGGCTCCTTACCTTTCGACTGTACTCAGCTGGACCAGCTTGTCTGTTTCCACTCCTAGGAGCCTCAAACACACTCCTCAGCTCATCAAGGGCAATAGAGAAGCGCTCTATCCTGCGCCGACCACTCGTGGACTCCTCCTTCAACACTTCGGGCTGGCTGGATTCTCTGACATTGTCACTCTTGTCCTCAGGGCCCGTCCCTTCAGGCTCTGAGCTCACTGTCTCTTCTACACTGCAGGGCAGATGTGGGGGATCTGGGAGTCCAGGTGCTGACACTATCTCTCTTTCACGTTCAAGCAATTTGCTTTCTCGAAGCTGGACGAGCCTGCAACGCCTGCCTCCAGGACAGCACTCAGTCTTCTGGTAATCACTTGATTCCCATTTCTGCCTCAGGAGGTTCAGGGAGCCCTTCTGCATCGGGAACATGGGTGGCTCTGTGTTGTCCTGCAGTATCAAAAGTCCTTTCATCAGAGATATGCTCAGGTGTGAGAGCTATTTTCAAAGCACTGTATTTAGCCAGCTGTTAGAATTTGTGTTTCATAGTAGACATACATCTTTGCTATTTAATTTCTGGCTCTTGACTTGACCCTACAATTTAGGTCAGTTAGTCTAGAAGTAGATTATGGAGAGGGCTGATTTGTTCAGCTACATTGTTAGAGAAGGTCATTGAGAGGACAGGGCTACTGGTTGATCCTCGAGCTGAACCTGGGCCATCAGAGGCTCCTTACTCCCTCCTCTGTGTTTGGAATATATGTCCTGCTCTCTGTTTAACACTAGAAGGCACTAGGATATAACCTGGAGAGAGTAATGTGTTGTTGGGACCTTCTGGACTGTATACATGACTGAATCCCATTAAGATCGCCAGATAAAAAGTTAAGAATCTGGCAGGTTAGTGCAGAGATCTGCTTGTCTTGTGGTTACCCAAGACAACTCTTGTAGGTAGGTTCCTTTGCTTACTCAAACCCCCACCTACCAACCTGGAGTGGTCTACCTCCTTTATATGTATCTCTCATTTTAATTCCAATAGTGCCACAATGAGTTAGTTGCTACTACTATTACTATTTTCAAGATACGGAAATTGAAAAGTTGTTTTCCCAAGGTACTGAGTGACAGAGCCTAGATTTGAAATACACCCATGCAACTCCAGAATCTGCTCACAACCCCTCAAATATAATGACTCTTTTATATTTGAAGTGTCTAATTCATATTTCATTGTAAAACTTATTAAAATTTTACCTTTTTTTAAGTTGCTAGAAAATAAAGTCAATTGGCAAAATATGCTCTTAACAAAAACATACACACACACACAAATCATAGACAGCAAGAGTTACACACTAGTGTGAAAATTTGCTGTAGAAATGGCTACTTTTTGTTCTAATGCAGAGGTTCTACACAGCAAATTTGGCTTTAAAAAATAAATTTTGTTTTTGCAGGATGATGCATTTTCCTGGAAAACTATTTGCCCCATGGGTATGGAAAACAATGTCACTTAGATTAAGGCCTGGAAATATCTCATAAGTCACCTAACACAATGGCTCTAGACTTCTGTGCAAATCACATAGTATGCTATGAAAAGCAATTTATACATCGGGACTCAGTGCACATAGGACATTGTTTTTATTAAACAATACTCTCCCTTACTACGTGAAATAGCTGGTGATATTTTCTACTCTGATATGCTTCAGTGTTTTAAAAAAATTGTTTGCTATCCACTAAATTGACTTAATGGTCTACTAATGGTTCATAGACTGCTGGCTAGCTCTACACTTATAGCATTTTAGTCCCAGGTTGGATTTTGCTAATTCTGTGACCTTGTAAAAACTTTACTGGTAAGCTTAATGGCTTTATTTTGAGGAATATGTTACATAATAGTACAAAACTTCTAGTGTGTATTACCACCCCACATAGCTGTTAATTCCACTCCAAACCCCATTGCTGGCTAAAACATCAGTTAATTATTCAAATATGCTACATATGAGCCTCAGATAGGAGTGGTTGGGGGAACAAAGAGGGTATTTTAAGCCACAAATGCAGGCTGAACAGACTGAAATATTTGGCTGTAAAAGTTTGGATTAGTTGCTTATTATAGAAAATCTCAATAAAACAGTAGAACTAAGCAAGACCTGATATATCTGTTTGGTACACTAATCAGTATATGTTGAGAATTTAATCAACATATGCTGAAAATGTCTGTCTCATGTGTAAGTGGAATTTGTAAAATATTTTATTAGCAGGGAATGGTGAAGACATTTTTCACAGCTGGTTATAGTGACCTCATAAGGTTATTTAATGAAAGAATTTGTTCTGCACCAACCTTGCATACCTAGGTATTGAAAGCTAATAGGGAGAAATATTTGTGAATGGGGGAGGAAAATTAGTTTTCTATTATAGAGATCCTCATATTTATGTATTATTTCTAAATTTATTAATTAATTTTAGAGATACAGAGAGAGAAATATCTATTTGTGTTACACTTAGTTGTGCATTCATTGGTTGATTCTTGTGTGTACCCTGACCAGGGATGAAAACAGGTATCTTTGCAAATATATATATATATATATATATATATATATACTAGCCAACTGAGCTACTGAGCTACCCAGCCAGGGTCAATCCTAATATTTAAAGTTGATTTAGAACTTATGGTTTTAGTTAAAGATGGAATAAACATATTTCTCTATATAATATTACACACACGTGTGTGTGTGCATATATATATATATATATATATATATATATATATATATATAGAGAGAGAGAGAGAGAGAGAGAGAGAGAGACTTTGAAAGGTAGAGGGAAAGCAGACTACCTATGGACTTCGGAACTGGAGGGACAATATGGTAGCATATTTACTGGGTTTTCTTTCATATCCATATTCAGAACTTGTTGCTAGAAGAGCTAATGGGAACAAAGAAAATTCCCAAAGAAAAGTCATCTTTCTTTAGCCAAAGAAGTGAGAAAGGGGCAAC
Organism: Rhynchonycteris naso; assembly: GCA_037038555.1. NCBI lineage: Eukaryota > Metazoa > Chordata > Mammalia > Chiroptera > Emballonuridae > Rhynchonycteris > Rhynchonycteris naso. The sequence continues at coordinate 68,148,540 of CM072997.1, forward strand.
ATAGCAAGACAGAAAATGCTTAGAACGTAATTATCATACCCCAGGCACATACTAAAATATACCTACAATATATGTGGGTTTTCCCTCATATCACCCAATTCTGCAAATCTCTAGGCTCCAACTAGATGTTGTACAATTAAATTTGATTCTGACACAGTCTGAATTTCACAGGTTAAGGCAGAGGTTCTTAACCTTTTTGGAGGTACTGAATCCACCAGTTTCATATGCGCATTCACCAAACCCTTCTTTAGTGATAAATAAAATATGATTTTTTTTCCAAATTCAAGACATAGGTATATGTTTTTTTACTGGTGCACAAAATGAGCCGTGCATGAACATCACCTTGCTCAAAGAACAAAACAAAGTGCATGAACTCACAACAAATTACAGTATTTCTTTATTCTGGCCTCTGCATCAGAGGCTTCTCTGAACCCCTAAGACCAACTCATCGAACCCCTAGGGTTCGATAGAACCCAGGTTAAGAACCACTGGGTTAAGGTCTCAGTTCCATAAGACTGCCCCCACCACCTTCAAAAGACAGTCACAAATCCCTGGTTATCACATTTACTTCTACCAAATACCTACAAATCAAGGGTTCCTAAAATCCCCATACTCAGGCTTGATAATTTTCTGGAATGATTCACAGTAATGCGAAAAGCACATTACTTATATTTACCTGTTTATTATAAAGGATGCAACTTAGGAACAGCCAAATGCAAGGGATGCAGAGGGCAAAGTATGGGGGAGGGGAAGATGCAGAGCTCCCATGGCTTCTTCCAGTGTGCCACCTTCTCAGCACCATGATGGAGTCACCAAACCAGAAGCTCTCTAAACCTTATCATTCGAGGGGGGGGGGCATAGAAAAGTGTCATTACATAGGCGTGATAGCCTATCTAATAGGCTTGATAGCTTAAATCACTGGCAATTGGTGATTGACTCAATCTCCATTTCTTCTCCTCTCCTGGGAAATCAGAGGGTACATTAAAAGTTTCAACCCTCTCATGATACTTTGGCTTTTCTAGTGACCATTATGAAGTTATTTAGTGCACCCAGCCATCAGTCATTTCATTAAAACAAGATATATTCATCATTCCAAAGAGTTTAAGAATTGTAAAAGATGTATGCCAAGAACTAGGAACAAAGATTATATATATATATATATATATATATATAATTTTTTTTGCACACACACACACACACATACATACACACACATGTCATAAATTCCATGAAAACTTTTGGCATTCCCCCTTGCTGTGCCTTCCCCCACCACAAGCATGATATCAGAGGAATCTGAGTGGGAAGCCAGCATTTTCATCCCCGCTCAAAGGGGTCAGGAGAGCCATTTGAGGGCCCTGTACTTCTGCTCACCTAGTGGTAATGAGACATTGCCCCCCTTCCTTGCTTGCGTTAGGGAATGCCTAGTTGGCAGCTAGAACTATTGCCATCATCCACTGTTGGCGAGGCTTTTCCCGTGCATTGGTGGTGTCAGTGGAGGCTGTGTGAAGAGCATTGGGGGAGGGGCTTCTTCCCTTTAGGGATAGCCAGGGTGATATCAGTGAAATCCATCTCCACCTAACGGTAATACATTACCCCTCTCCAGGAAGTGAAAAGGGTCTAATTAGGGAAAGCTGACTTGCCCCCCACTTGACAATAATGAGACTACTCTTCCCTTTATCTTCTAAACAGATTTAAGATCAGAAGTTCATAGCATAATTTCCCAAATGTTCAGGATACAATTGAAAATCAACGGTCATACCAACGGCCAGGAAAACCTAACTGAAGGAGAAAAGCAATCAATAGAAGCCAAACCTGAGATGACTCAGATATTTGGAATTATCTGACAAGAATTTTAAAGGAGCCATCATAAAGTTGCTTCAATCAATAATTACAGACCAGCTTGAAAAAAACTTTTTAAAGGAAAAACATTTAACAAATAAAAGATATAAAGAAGAACCAAATGGAGATATAAATAACAACAAAAAAAGACAAATGAACTTGAAGATAAAATTATAGAATTTGCCCAATATAAACAACATAGAAAATGCAGTTTAAAAAAAGAAAGAAAGATATAAAAAGAAAAAAGAATAGAACCTCAGGGACCAGTGAGATGATAACAAAAGATCTAACATTCATGCCATTGGAATTCCAGAAGAACAGAAAGATGGTGGTACTAAAAAAAACATTTAAAGATATCATGGCTGAAAATTTCCCAAATTTGTCAAAAGATGTAAACCTATATAAGAAAATAAATGATATAATTGTCAAGATACATCAAAACAGAATTTCAGAAAACAATTTTTTTTTAAATATTGAAGGCAGTGATAATGAAATGACACCTATCTATCGAGGAAAAACAATTTGAATGCCAGTGGATATCTCATCAGAACCCATGGAAGCCAGGAGAAAGTGTCACCATATTTTTCAAGTGATGAAAGAAAATAACTTGTCAACCCCTAATTCTATTTCTACCAAAATTATCCTTCTTGAATGAAAGGAAAATGATGACATTCTCAAAAACTAAAAGAATTCATAGATACCAAATTACCCTAAAAGAATGTTATGGAGTTCTTAAAATACAAAGAAAATTACACAGAGGGAATCTTGGAATAACAGAAATGAAGAAGGAGCAATTGAAATAACAAAATCATGTAAAATGCACTAGACTTTCTCCTCCTAAATTTTTTAAATTATGTTTGATGTTTAAAGCAAAAAATGTAACATCATCTGATATGGTTCTCAATATGTGTAGAGGAGTTATTTAATATAATTATAAGTTGCAGAGTGTAGAGTGATAAAGAAGGTGGTTTCTACACTTCATTCAAACTGGCAATGAGCTGACACCAATAAACTGTGATAAATCATGTACATATAATGTAATACCTGGAGACTAAACAAATCCATATATGAGATATGTTAAAAAAAACCAACAACAACAACATATGAGTCTAGTTAAAGGTGCAGCCACTGTGGAAAATAGTATGGAGATTCCTAAAAAAATTAAAAATTGAACTGCCTTTTGACCCGGCTATCCCACTTTTAGGAATATACCCTAAGACCACCATAGCACTGTCCGAAGAGAAGAAATGCGCCCCCATGTTCGTGGCAGCATTGTTCACAATAGCGAAGATCTGGAAACAGCCCAAGTGTCTGTCAGAGGACAAGTGGATTAAAAAGCTTTGGTACATATATACTATGGAATACTACTCAGCCATAAGAAATGATGACATTGGATCATTTACAACAAAATGGATGAACCTTGATAACATTATACGGAGTGAAATAAGTAAAACAGAAAAAAACTGAGAACCGCATGATTTCATACATAGGTGGGCCATAAAAGCGAGACTATGAGACATGGACAAAGTGTGGTGGTTACAGGGTGGGGGAAGGGAGGATAGGGAGGAAGAGTGGGAAGGAACACAAAGAAAACTAGATAAAAGGTGACAGAGGACAATTTGACTTTGGGTGATGGGTATGCAACATAATTGAATGATAAGATAACCTCGAGATGTTTTCTTTGAACATATGTACCCTGATTTATAAATGTCACCCCATTAAAATTAATAAAAATTTAAAAAAAGAAAAAACACACTACAGATACACGAAAATCTAGTCTAAGAACTATTCAAGTAACTCACAGAAGGCATAGGAAAAGAAAGAGAGAAACTAAAAATAGAGGAAACAACGATAAAACAAACTAAAATAATAGGCCTAAGCCCTACACAGTCATGCTCTGTATAATGATATTTTGGTCAAGGACAGACTTCATATACAATGGCCGTCCCATAGACTATAATGCAGCTGAAAAATTCCTCACTTAGTGATGTCATAACCATAGTAATATCGCAGTGAAACACGTTACGTGTCTGTGGTGATGCTGATATAAACAAACTTCTTGTGCTACCAGACCTATAAAAGTGTAGCAGATACAATTATGGACAGTACATAATACTTGATAATAATAATAAACAACTATGTTACTGGTTTAAGTATTTACTATGTACCATACTTTTTATCATTATTTTAGAGTGTATTCTTCCTTCTTATAAAAAAAATGTCTTATAAAAATGTTTGTCATACATCTTATGTTTATTCTTTCTTCTTATAAAAATTTTTGTCTTATAAAAATGTTTGTCATACATCTTATGTTTATTGTGTCTCTTATATGCATCATATTGCTTGTGCTTGATTTAATCTTGTGTTGTTTTGTGCAGTAACATGCTGTACAGGCATACAGCCATGAGTAATACACTATACTATAGGTTGAAGCAGGCTATAGCATCTCGGTTTGATTAAATACACTCTATTATGTTCACATAACTACAAAATTGCCTATCAACACATTTCTTAGAATGTATCCTGTTGTTAAGCAGTGCATACCTGTAATATCAAAATTATTACCTAACATATATATGAAAGGGTCTTATGCCTAGTGAATAAAGCCAATCTCAAAAGGTCACATATTATATAATTGCATTTATATAACATTCTTGAGATGAAAAAATAGTATACAAAACAGATTAGTGGTAGCCGAAAGTTTTGAGTGTGTGGCGGGTTTGACTATAAAGGGATAGAGCTAAGGAGACCTGTGTAGGGATGGAAAAGTTCTGTATCTCGATTTCTATTGTTATAGAGAAATAACTACCATAAAAGTGTAACAATGTCCAAATGTGATAAAATGGCACACAACGATATATATACAGATTGTGTTAGTGTCAATTTCCTGGTTTTAATAATGTAATATGCTAGAGGAGATGTAACGATTGAAGGAAAGTGGATAAAGTTTACAGGAGATCTTTCTGCACGTTGTAATGTCTTCCTAATCTATAATTATTTCAAAATAAAATGTTAAAAATGACACAAATAAATAAGTGATTTGGTAGTCACTCCTTCTCTATTTCACTTGGATGGGAGGGTAAGAAATACAATAGTAACAGCATTCACACTGTGAAGTGTCATAGGGTGATAAAGCACACTGCTACATAGGCCATCATTAGAAATGATAAGTGACATACTTGTGACAGTTGTCAGTTTATTGCCTCTCAACTCCAAGTGCATCCTTCAATATATGATCCATGATAAACAACTGAATCCTTTAAGCATTTCTCCTTTAAATTGAGCACAATGTTTACCTTCCTCAGTAGGGGGCACTGGAGGAACATTGCAGTGGGAAAAGGCTTCCTGAAATGACCTGAGTAGGCAGGGTCACAGGGTTATGGATATGGCTGGGCAGGCTCCATCCAGCGACAGTCATTGAATGCTACCCTTTATGATTTTATAGCTTTGACCTGGGGATAATCTTTCCATAGCCCTCTAACATAGAAACAAATCCAAAGCTGCCTGTGCTGGGAAGGTCACACGGGGAGAGGTTGTTAATTCTGCTAGCCTCTGAGCAGCATGCATGCAACCTGCCTGGGGCTCAGGAGATGAACAGAGATCGGCTGCTCCCTCTGCCAGCATCTGCATAGCATATGTGCTCTGAAGGCCTCTTGCCCGAACAGGTGCTGCAAGTTCCATTGCATGGACTTGCCACCAGCTGCTAATCACCTGCTCAGCCTGCACCCCGGAAGGTGGCCTATTGCTTGCCTAGGAACTCCAGACTGGCTCCATCCTGGCTAAACCAGCAAGCTTCTCTGTTGTCTTGGTGTCAAACCACACCTCCTCCAAGGAGGTCTGTACCTTTTGCAGGGTTGTCCTTCCTTGGTGACTCTCCCTAGGCCCCAAGAGACCATGTAGTGTTCCTTATACATTATAGTTGAATTTTTATTATAGTTGTTAATTCTTTATAGTGAAACTCTCCTGTTTAATTTATTGTGTGGTTTCTATTTCCCGATGGGAGACAGACTGCTGTAGTACTTTTGTTCAGTAACTGATGTTTACTCTCTAATTCCAACAGTAAGTCATGCTGACACATATTTTAACTATTGTCATACTATTGTTCCCCTTATTATCAAGTGTCCTGGGGTGTGACATGTGGCTGGGCTCAATTATTCTTCCTAGACTCCCTAGTCAGGGAATGACAACAAACATGGCAGAGAACAGCATTTCCCTAAATGTCCTGTTAAATAGGACAAGGGTCCCAAGGTCTGGGCAGTTCTAAATGTTACTTCTTCCTAACATTAAAATGCAGCACATTATTTTAAAGATGTAGCCATAGACTGACCAGGCAGTGGCGCAGTGAATAGAGCGTTGAACTGGGATGCAGAGGACCCAGGTTCGAGACCCCGAGGTCGCCAGCTTGAGCGTGGGCCCATTTGGCTTGAGCAAAAACTCGCCAGCTTGGACCCAAGGTCTCTGGCTCAAGGGGTTGCTCGGTCTGCTGAAGGCCCACGGTTAAGGCACATATGAGAAAACAATCAATGAACAACTAAGGTGTCACAACAAAAAACTGATGATTGATGCTTCTCATCACTCTCCGTTCCTGTCTGTCTGTCCCTATCTATCCCTCTCTCTGACTCTTTCTCTGTCCCTGTAAAAATAACTAAATAAATAAATAAAAAATAAAGATGCAGCCATAAACAGAACAAACTGACAGGAATTAAACCAGAAAAATATGGCCATGACATCAACATATAATTTACCAAATAATGTATATAAGCAATAGCTAACCCTTTCTTTACTTGCTGTAAGTAAATAAAACTACCTTGTGACAACCACATCTCATTTTTGAATAGAGCACCCTAAGTAGTGAATCCCTTGAGTTCAGTAACAGCCCTACTAAACTCTAGTCTTCCAAGGTATTCTTCAGAAAACATTGTAGCAAGAATTATCTAAACAAGTTTAAGAAAGGTAATATTCATCTTATTCTGAGAGAACTACAATGTGCACTTCCATTTTATAGGCTTTTAAAACTTTCAGACAAACAAAAAAGACCAAGTAATTCAGTGTTGATCTAAACTTGTTTAATGAGAGAATCTTATATCATAAATTTCCCATAACATCCTTAGGTGTTGTCTTCCATCAACCTCATTTTGGTAAATATTGACATAAAGCAAAAATCACTAATTATAAAAGGCAAACCTCAGATTCCTTATTAGTCTATATATAGTAGTAGAAATTGATTATTTGTCTCATTCATGACATTAAAAAGTTTTTTAAAAGAATTTATGTTGATAATTATTATGCTTAACAAACAACATTTTGTATTTTTATTTGATATAAAAATAGCTGACATCTCTTAAAGACCACACAAGAAACTGAAACATTTATGTGTTAAATGAAAAGACTTTCCCAGTATTCAGGGAATTGCATAATAAGTCAGAATCTGGATTTGTATGAACTATGAAAGGTAAGTGTATATTTTATAATAACAAGACAAAAACCCTGAGTTGACATGGAGATCCCAAGTGATCTTCCTGTGACCATGCTGCAAATATTAACTCAGAGAAACAAACTTTTTTATATTCAGTGAAACAAACTTCGATTGACGTAGGATTTACTTCAGTTCACAGATCTAGAAGCCTATTGTTGGGGGTGGTGGGGTCCACCTGCCATCTTATCTAGCCCCCCAGGTGAGCAATGCTCAAGAACAACTTGAATTCAGAAAATTTGGACTTTGGTTTCTTTAATCTAGTGAGTGCCTTCACTAAGTTAGATATCATTATGTTGACTCATTGATACTGAGGTTGTAGGAGGTACACTAAGATAGAATAAAATTGAAAATGTCCATAAAAACTACAGGATTATTGGATGACCTAAGAAAAGAATCAGGGCATAACACAACCAATCTTGGTATTTCCATAGAAATACGCACTATTTTGCTCTGTCACATAAGACAGATAAAATGTTTTGGTCTAACTTAAGTAAATGAACTCTGCGTTTTTTCTTGTTTAGGGAATAGGTTTAGTAAATTAAGAGATTTTTCAACCAAGATTCTCCCCCATCTTCGTCACTCTCCAGGATTTAATCAGTCTGTCCTTTTGGTTTCATGTGTTTTTTTCTTCTCCTAGAGGCCCTTTGCTGTTCCTTCTGCTTCAGTGCTCTGCCCTCTCTTATTTTCCCAATATCTCCTAAGTATGCTTCCAGTCTCCACTGAAGACATGACCTCCTCAGAGAATCATTCATGATTCAGCAAATATATTATAGATCACTATTTAATAAGCCTCTGAGGTAATTTTAAGGAACATGATCTGACATACATAACTTAAAAAAAAGACTAATAAAGAGAGCAATTGCCTGCCTAGATTGACAGAAAACCTCCAAGATCTAATATATACATAGAAACTCACATTCACATTAGGACTCTAAAGATGTTAGTTCATGCTGCTGCTAGATGATCTGCTACGTCACGTGGAAGAGTATCAGGTGAGTAGAGGGAGAATTTTTAAACAAGGGGGAAAAAAAGCCTTATCTAAGACTAAGTTCTTAATGTATTAAGAACTGCCTTCTCACAAAAATGTTCTTGTATCTTGTGATCTCTATCATTGTGAGAATTGTCCCCTGCCTCTATTATTGTAACATTGAAATTATTTCTAATTACAATAATAATATAAGGTTTGTGGGTGATTTCATAAAACAACAAGAACAACAATGATTTTGCCTGTCAAGCACACTAATCTGCTCAAAGAAAAATTACATCTGAGCAGCTCTTGGTGAGAAGAAAAATTACCAAACGTTTTCCCGTTCCACTGAAATTCCCTGAAGTCAAATTTTCAACAAGCTTTGTAAATAGTCTCATATGGTTGATTTACTAAGACTTCTTGTAAATCATAACTCATATTTCTTATATTTGAAGACATGCTTTGAATTTGGTGTACTTTTCTAGTAAGAGTGTTTCAAGTTTAAAGCAGACCTATTTATCAACTTGAAACACATTTTCAAATCTAAGAAATACATGATTATGACAGACTGATCACAAGTGAAAAGTTTTAAGCAGACTGGAATATAGCAAGAGTGATGACACCTTTGACTTATATTTCCAAAAAGCAAAATTTACCCTAAAGAAAAATTTAATTAAAGAATATTCTTTTATACAAATGTCCCTGGCAGCATTTTCACAGTCATCTAAAACAAATTCTGAAGTTCAAAGCAAGAGGACTATTTTAATAAACTATAGGCTAGCCATAAATACAATTAAGTAGCCATCTAAACTGGTAAATATAAAGAAAACATTGATATATTAAAATAAACATACAGTACAACATTAAGTAAAGAAATAAACAGAAGTGAATATATTTCATTATTTTTAAATACATGCATATGTTCAAAAACTGAAAGCATGTTAAAACATGAAAATAAATGTCAGTGCATTGGGAGTTGAGGCAATCGGCTTTTCCACATATTAAAGAAAAAATAAATACTGTATTTAGTAGCATTAGTTTAAATTGCCTCTTAACATGGAAAGAAAAATAAAAGCCTTCTAAACCAACTTTGAAATTTTCTGGAATATTTTAAAATTTCCCGTCCACCAATTAGTCTAATATTTATAGCATCAAATTCCAATATTCTCAGTTTTCACTAAGCAGAGAATTACCACTGAAGGTAACTTTAACCCTAGAGTCAGTTTACTGCAGTCATCTCTGTCTTAAATTACAGCACTTCCAAACCCTGCCTAGAGTCAGCGTGCGATCCCTCCTTTTCCCTCTGGTGATTTTATATAAGTATATATTTATATTGCTTCTATGAAATGATACCTAGGCCTGACTGGAAGTGATGTCATTTCCATGGCTTTAAAATCCTGGCATTCTATGTCAAGTAATCAGCCAAAGGATTTTTCGGAAAAACACACAACTCACTCCAGGAACTTGAGAAGCCTCCTCAAAATATCTCCTGTGGGGACCTGGATGGAAAGCCTTTTACCAGATGCAAGCAGGTGGAGTTCTTCAGGGGCCATTTAACCCCGTTTCAATCTATTTAAACATTTATTTTGAAGGTCTGAAAGCACAGCATGCAGCACAGGGCCTGGATTTCATGACAGAGCTGTTTCATTTAATAATTTCAGTAATAAATCAAATTCCTTTTTTTTTTTTGAAAAAGCACCAGATACCTGTTTCCATTCTTATTCTTTCTACTGATTCCTACATATTCTCTCTTTTCACAGCAACCAGCTTTTCTCTTAGTCATTTATCAGAGAATAAAACATCTCCTGAAGTCCTTTCAACAGAAGAGAATACAATTTTTTTTTCTAATATAATGTAGCAATTTTTATGCCAACTAAAGTTAGGACAATTTCTTGTTAACTAAAATGAAGGCTACACCAATTTAAGAATAAAAGAAAAGACATCATGGTAAAATAAAAATGGAGCGTGGAATAGAATTGCTTTTAAGTATTGTTGTCTCATCATTGGTAAGCACAGCTATATGCCTAAAAGCAAAAAATATTTTGCAATATACTAGACTCCTTAAAACACTAGCTAATGATCCCAACAAGATGACAGAACATAAGAAGATGGTGAAGCGTATCAGAATCAGCAAGCTGCAGTTTTAAACTACAAAACAAAAAGGTTTTCAAGAACCTGCCAAACTTATGTTGTCATTGAGCCAGATTCTTCGCCAAGGAAATCCTCAGTCTTGCAACTGCTGAAAGTAAGCTACGGTTAGGAAAATATGACAAACTAGCACATCCCCAAAAGGGTAAGAATCTAAAGTAGTATTAGTTTATAACACTAATATCAATGCAATTTAGTTTATTTTTCTCTTTTGGTTATAAACCAAGAATCAGTATTTTTGTTGTGATTCTGAAATATTCTCAGACAACATTCCCCTCATACCTACCCTGGAGGAAAAAGTCCTAAAGGGAATAACTAAAAATGTTTGTCAAAAAAAAAGTAGTTGATCTTTAGGCAAAGGTAAATTTTAATTAGTTTGGCTGACAGCTGCTGAACATCTACCTGATAAGAATGTGAAAGAAATGAGTTAAGAGTTTCAAAGAAATGGCATTTTTGAAAAAAAAAATCTAACTAAAGCTTTAACATTAGATATTGTCAATTTCATTAACTTTTTTTCTGGCTAGTCTAACTTCATCAAAACAGATTGTCAGTTAATTTTCCTTTTGAAAATATATCTAAAATTAGTACATTACTTAATTTGCCACTGATAAGATACATGCATAATTCATATACATGAAGAAAAATAGAGGCATATTATATTTATTTTTCTGTCTTGTATTTCTTTATTCCCATTTATTAAGAGAACTGACAAAGCACCTTGTTAAGAGAAGTTATTGAAAGAATTTTATGAAGTGATATATTTGAAATAAGCTTATCTTACCGCCATGTCCTTTTCTGTCAAGTTCCTGTTCTGTGACTCGTGACTCGGCTACCACAGTTACATATCCATTAAAGGAAAACACAAATTTAACAGTTCTTTATCTCGCTGATCTCATCTAACTAATGAACATCAAGCATGATGGACATACGTCTCTAGATAGTGGTTACAAGACACCAAATCTCTCATAGCTCTGAGAGCTACATTATTTAGTAAGTCATGAAGTAGAGGAGTGCACTCTCGACCATAACCCCTGCTTGTGCGGGATACTCAGTTTACAAGGTTTACCAGGTAAAGGCTGATTGAAGCAGCTTTTGTTTCCAAATTCTATAGAACAAAAACTCATTCTCAAAAGACCTATCTCCCAGCCTCCTAGGAAACTGTCCACAGGATGTGGATAATTAGTACTTAATAAAAGAAGATATTCACTAAATATTTTATGGATTATCTCACACAGGCTGGGTGCCAGACAATACCTGTTATTTAGCACAAAGCTGATGCTGTGTCACGTAGGAAGCTTCTACCACTCTCATATACAGAAAATATGAAAAGAACTGAAAGCAGGAACTCAGACAGATATTTGTTCACCTATGTTCATAGCAGCATATTCACAATAGTGAAAAGGTGGAAGCAAGTCAGATGTCCATCAACAAAAAAATCAACAAAATGTAGTATATACATACAATGAAAGATTATCCAGTCTTAAAAAGAAAGGAAATTCTGGCTCATGCTATTACAGGGATGAAACGTGAAGACATTATACTAAGTAAAAGATGTAAGTTACAAAAGGGTAAATATTGTACTTTCCCACTTATATGAGGTATACCTAAAGCAGTCAAAATTATAGACACAGAATATTGAATAGTTGTTACCAGGGGCTGAGTGGTGAGGAGAAGGGAGAGTTATTGTTTAATGGGTACAGATTTTCAGTTTGGTAGTTTGAAATGATGAAAAAATTCTGGAGATAAATGATGATGATGATGGCACACTAATGTGAATATGCTTATTGCCACTGAAATAAAAATTCTTAAAAATAATACATTTTATGTGATATGCATATTTTACCACAATAAAAATCCAGAAAAACATGTAATTGAAAATCATGTAAATAGTAATCAGAAAGTATAGAAAGCACACTGGTAAATAATTATTGTGATAGAATCAGTTAAAATAGGCTTCTTGGTCTGGCCTGTGTTGGCATAGTGGATAAAGCATCGACCTGGAACGCTGAGGTCACTGGTTCAAAACTTTGGGCTTACCTGGTCAAAGAACATACAGGAAGTAACTACTATGAGTTGATGCTTCCTGCTTCCTCCACCCCGCCCCCACTCCATGCCTCTCTAAAAATCAATTAAAAAAATAGGATTCTTGGTGAAGAGAATTTTTATATTGGCACTGCAAGCAAAGGGTCAATCCCCAGGGCTCCACCCTCCAAGCCTCCTCCCCTCTCAAACACAACTAAATCAGGGGGAATGGGAATTTGGTAATTTGTTGTATAATGCAAATATCAGCTCATCTGAGACATGAAGAGAGATTCAGATATTGCTTAAATTCTGTGAGTAAGGAGACAAATGAATATTTAAGGTTTTACCCCTATGCAATGAACAACAATCACCAAAAACATCAAATTCACCTTCTTATTCTGTAAGTAAATGCAATAAATACTGAGAACTGTGTGGTAAGGATGGCTGTGATAATAATCTGATCATGGATGTGCTACTATTAGTGTAGTAGCAAAGAATACAGAACTAGGTCTCTGAATATGGAGATTGTTGCCCTAGATTTTTTTATTCGGCCACCAAATGGCCTTGCATTTCTGTTTCCTTGGGGATAAAACAGGGCCCCTAATTCCCTGACCTGAGAAAGTTGTACACATCACTTCTTAGAGAGAATATGTGAAACTTTGGAAGTATTTCACAATATCAGAATAATCTTTTATTTTAATTTTTATTAATTTTTAATTTATTGTATTTACATGGATTCAAGTGTCCCACTGAATATAACTCCCTCACTCCCCATCCTTGTGTCCCTTTTTATACCCCCTTGGCCCCTCTCCCTCTAACTTCCTTCCCCCTTCCTGCTAGGATTTGCTGTCCTGTTATCTATATCTCTTTGTTATGCATATATATTTTCACTAATCCCTTTATCTTCTCTGATCCCATCCCTTCATTCCCCTTCCCTCTGACTGCTATCTCTCTGGTCCCTGTGACCCCGCCTCTGCCTCTATTCCATTTCTCAGTTCACTTTGTTCATTAGATTCCACATATATGTGAGATCATATGATGTTTTTCTTTCTCTGCCTGGCTTATTTCACTTAACATAATAATCTCAGGTCCATCCATGCTGTCATAAAACGTAAAATTTCCTTCTTTTTCAAAACTGCATAGTAGAATAATCTCTTTATGTAGTCCTCAATCAAGTATCCCTGGTGCAAGTCCTGACTCTGCTCAGGATGAGACTGGGGGACTCCTTGGGGGAAAGATGCACTTGTCATAACGTGCAATCTGCCTGTTCTTGTCTGCAAAGCTACCCATGATGGTTTGGCCAGAATTCAATGACAAGTATAGAGTGCTCTTCTGGTCCAAATGAGTTCCAGGCTCGTGTCCATTTACAGCAATGTTTGGGAGGAAATCATCAGAAAAGAATCCTCAGAACAACTTTGTTCACACACACAGCCACTTCCTATAGGAAAACCCAGCCAGCCTATTTGGTGCTGGTCAAGCCTGGTTTTAGCAAAATTATCCCAGAGATTTAGAAACACTATTTTTCTTCCCACACCCCCACCCTGACTCCCTAGATCTAGAAATGCATCAATTAAAAAATAAATCTTAAGGCCCTGGCCTGGTAACTCAGTTGGTTACCTCGATGAGCCAAGGTTGTGGTTTGATTCCTTGTCAGGCACATACAAAACAACAAATGAATGCATGAATAAGTGGAACAATACATTGATTTCTCTTCCCCCTCCCCCTCTCTACAATCAATAAATAAGTAAATATTGTTTTTTATCTTGAAAACATAAATAGGATTACTCACCTTGAAATGTAGAGTTTATAGACACAGTTCTTAGACATTCCCAAGATTCTTACTTTCTGAGAGAGATAGCTTTTAATTAACTCTTCACCTTATACTATGGCAAACCTGGCCATTTCTCTAGCTATCAAGAACAACAGGTTTAATCTGTGGCAGGACCCCTCCCCCCTCAATAAGATGTGCTATTACTTACTCAGTAAAGCAAAGGTAGTGTCAACAATTTACAAAATGTGCTCTATCGGAATCTGGCAACTTGCGGGGGTGTCTATGAGACCTCTTCTAGAGAAGAATGATGAAGATATTAGCTTCTCTCTAATAAGACAGCACTGCTTTTCAGTAGTTCAAGAAAGGAGTTTTAGCAAAGAAGCCCTTAATGTTTCTCTGGACAAACACAAAGACCTCTTTCAAGTCTATTTTATTAGAACCTTTTTTAACCCTTTTGACATTTGCTAACTTAGAACTGTAAGGTAAACATTTCCTTTTTTGTATTAAGTATTCTGAGCTTTCATCTTACTACGTGTTTTAAGAAGAACACAACCAGTTTTCAGGGGTAAGGGGTGGTTCTTGGACTGTCTTCACCTAAAAGAGAAAGCTAAAATTGTGGTATGTTCAAGAATGTGGTTGTTTTCAGCTCTGGCTGATGAGCATTCCACTCTTCTGGCCCGTAATCCAAACCTTAGTGAACAACCAATTCTTATTTTAATTTGAATCCCTTGTTTATTTAATTTTCCAGAGCAGGACAGTCAAGAGTGCTTAGAAGAAAAACCCATATTTAATACCTGACCCTCAACTTAGAAGCAATGTTTTAAAACTATATATATGAAGTAATTTAAATAAGTCATATTATGACTAAAATAATGTTTGAAAATCACTGTACTTCTTAACCTATAGGAATCCATTAATATTTTATATGACTACAAATTACAGAAATTCCTGTCAGTGCTTAAACAGAAAACCATACCATGATAGATTCATACACACAGGAATTCAGATGTGGTCCAGGAAAGGCTATGTCATCAGCCTTTATTTGCTTGAGTATTTGGCTTTCATCCTCAAGTTTACAAGAAAGTGCCACACCCCTGCAAAAATGCTTTTATATTCTAAGAAAGAAGAGCCCAAATATTCTCTCTTGGTGAAACTTTGTTAGTTTCCTCCTCAGAAACTCCAGACTACCTCCTAGTGGCTGAAATTGCACCTCATAGACAGTCCTATCCACAATGGAATCTGGGTGATAAAGTATTATTAAAATTGTTAGCAGTAATTAAGTGAAGTGATTGACATCCAAAGAGTTCTTTAAAATATCTGTTATCTTCTATAAACTATAGAAGACCACAGTTTTTTGAGATTAATGTAATTTATATATTTTAGGCTATAAATTATTTCAATAGACTTTAAAACTCTCAGGGACTATAATCACATATGCTAATTAATCATCTGATTGTATTTGGTCTTTCCAATAGATGTTATTTTAGGCTGGAAGTTTTCATATATAATTATTACAGTGATATATTATTCAGAGCAATGTTGACTATTTTTTGGAGTAAATGAATCCAATGCTAGAAATACATTTTAATGATATCTTAAACTTACATCCTTTTTAATTTTAATTTTTATTTTTTAAATTTATTTTTAGAGAGAGGGGAGTGGGGTGTAGAAACGGGAAGCATCAACTCATAGTAGTTGCTTCCCGTATGTGCCTTGACCGGATAAACCCAGGGTTTTAAACCAGGGACCTCAGCATTCCAGATTGACATTTTATCCAATGTGCCACCACAGGTCAGGCAACTTGTAGCTTTAACCAACGAATTTTCTTACATGAAGGACTATAAATCATAAATAGCTGCAGAGTTTAGCTAGTCTTCAAATTATAAGTTTCATAAGTCTTATTTGAAAGCTTAAAATATTGACAGTTATATTATGACAATTGGAAAAAATAGAGTGTGATACAAAGATGTTATTGAAAGACTAATTTCAAAAACTGGTTACATTTTGAACTCTAAGCTGTGGTGGCTTATAACACTTTTTTTTAGGAGTTTGCTAAAATGAATGAATAACAGTCAACCCAACATTTTTTTTTAATTTAAGAGGGACTTGGGGATTCAACTATGTTGAGATAATTAAATGTAATACTTATCTTAGTGGGTTTTTTATTCCCAGATGGGGAAGATTTAAACAACAACAACAACAAAAAGATAACCCTAAAAATTATAGACCTGTCATTATCACTACTTAGTTGAAAACTTGCTGAACTATATTATCAAAAAATCAATTTGCAAGCACCTAGAAAATCATGGGGAACTGGGTAAAATTTCCTTGGCATTGTGAAAAATAAATTTTGTCAAATTAACTTAAATTCCTTTTATGACATAACAAAAAAGACAACAGACACAGAGAACTTGGTCGACAAAATATATCCTGACTGCTCAGGATTTAGAGGCAGTTCCCCATAATATAGAGAAAAAAAAAACAGTTTGGTTGTCATTTATCTTTGTTCAGAGTTTCTATTTAATGACTGCAGTTAATATATCTGAAAATGATACTCAACCAGAACACTAGACAAGTAAGGAGACTGGTTAGATATAAAATGAAAAAGTCTAAGATTAAATTATGGCAGCACCAATTCAGATAATAATAATAATAAAATAAAAACTATTAATAGAATTAAAACCAAATAGGAATCTCCATTATTTTGCTGCTTCTTTCTAAAAAGTCATCATACCTGCAGCAATAATCATGCCTCTTCCTCCTGACTTCATTTATTCCTTTGTTAAATTATAAAGATCAGGTTAAAGATTCACAGCTGGAAAGGATATAATGAGCCATAATGTCCATGTAATGTTTTAATAGGATGACTATCTGGACTCTGGGATTGAAGGCCCAGGAGAGTAGAGTAGCTTTTGACATGAAACCAGATGTGCCATTGAGCTGCCACTTTTGTGCAGTGAGAGATGCATTTTTATGTGTGACCCCAAGTGTTATTTATTTTTTCCACAAGAAGAGTTTATGTATCTCTCTCATCTCCAAAGACTCAGGATATATAACAATAAAACAATAAAAATGCTATTCTTACACCAGAAAAAAAGTCCTATTTTTGTGAAACATTAGTAGTCCCTAATCAGAAATCTGAGTATTAAAAGAGTATGCTATTTGACAGAAGGAAATTATTAATTTTAGAATGAATTTTGATAAATGGTCATTCTAAAATGAATTTTGAGGAATCATATTAGCAGACATTATTTGAAATGATGTCAAAGGCCTATTTTTCCACAACATTATTATCCCAGCCTAGATGATTTAAGTTCATAACGAGGGAAACAGATAAACAGAGGAAGGCTCGAAATAACAAACACTAGACAGGTAATAGAGGATTTCCTAGATCATGACTTGACAATAATTCTCAACTTAAAGTTTAAAGTTGTTTGTATGAAAATAAAATAATTCATAAAAGTATAAAAATAAGCTTTGTTTTTCATACCCACAACTGTTAACCTACTTTTGTGCCACCCTGTATACCTACTCTGACCAGTCTGCTGTAGCTAGGCTTACTCTAAAGCAGTGGTTCTTAATCTTTTTTGAGGTACCGAACCCACCAGTTTCATATGCGCATTCACCGAACCCTTCTTTAGTGATAAATAAAATATGATTTTTTTTCCAAATTCAAGACATAGGTATATGTTTTTTTACTGGTGTACAAAATGAGCCGTGCATGAACATCACCTTGCTCAAAGAACAAAACCAACAAAGTGCATGAACTCACAACAAATTACGGTATTACTTTATTCTGGCCTCCATGGCAGAGGCTTTTTCGAACCCCTGAGACTGACTCATCGAACCCCTAGGGTTCGATAGAACCCAGGTTAAGAACCACTGCTCTAAAGAGTGACATGATCAGTAAGCAAACCAAAACGAAACCACTCACTATTCAATTCTGGATATGGAATACTTCCCTCTTTCCATAATGAGAGAGACTACAAATTTATGTCAGAGCCTAACTATAGTACTTATATTTGACTGTACAGCAAATCCAAAGGAGATAATCATTCTTAAAGATCTATTTATTCCTTCTTAACCGGGCACTGGTGTCTTCATTAGCACCTGAATTAAAGACTTGCTCTAGGTGTCATTACATATATCTGAACTGTGTAAATCTACCTGGTTTTTGAAGTCCAGAGGTCTTCAAAGAATTTTAGTATAAGGAGATATTTTTCTGTTGCATTTTGCTAATCCATCTAAAGAATTATTCGATGCCTGGACTTCTCCTACATTATATCCATTAACGGGCCCTCCAGACTGAATACGAACATTATTTAAAAATACTTTTATTTATTAATTCATTTACTTGACACACGTTAACTGAAATCCAGTATGTACTGAAAAAAGTCAACAGATACTGGAATAAATCCTATGCTGTATTTGTCCGGAATCTTATAGTTTGGTGAGAAATTCCAATGAATTAATCCCTGACAACTCTCTTGAAAGTCAGTGCTCTGGCACAAAGCTGTAGAATTATAGAAGAGGGCAATTGACATTAGCTCTGATTTTAAAAAAATTATTTTTTATATTAAGCTCAAATATCTCTGTAGATTTTCCCCACTGAGGTTGTTCTAGGCCTTGAGGCTATACAGAACTAGTCTAATTCTTCTTGCACATGAAAAACATTTAAATATTTGAATAGAATTCTAATGGGTCCGCTAAATCATCTTCTATCTAAGCAAACCATCCTCAAATGTACCTTACTAAAAATGGTTTTAATTCTTTCAAATATCTCAGCTCTAATCTATTACCTAAAATCAGAATTAATCATGCATTCTCTTAGCACTGTATAGATCCTTCTTCCTTTAGTAGAAAAAGAAAGTTAATATTAGACACTTGTCCCAAAAAGACATACAAATGACCAACAGATATATGAAAATATGTTCATCTTCATTAGTTTTTAGAGAAATGCAAATCAAAAGTACAATGAGATACCTCCTCATTCTTGTTAGATTGGCTAGTATCAACAAGACAGGTAATAACAAGTGTTGAAGCAGTGGAGCAAAAGGAATTCTCATTCACTGCTGGTGGGAATGTAAACTGGTATAGCCATTATGTAAGAAAATATGGTGGTTCCTCAAAAAATTAAGAATAAGACTACCATATGACCCAGCAATTCCTCTATTGTGTACCTACCCAAAAAACTTGAAAACATTCATACACAAAGACACATACACCCCCATATTCAACACAGCATTATCCACAGTGGCCAAGACATGGGAACAACCAAAGTATCCCTCAATAAAGGCCTGGATCAAGAAGATGTGATACATATATACAATGGACTACTTCTCAGCCATAGGAAATGATGACATATTGCCATTTATGACAACATGGACAGACCTTGAGAACATCATACTAAGTGAAATAAATAAATCAGAGAAAGCTAAGAACTATATAATTTCACACATAGGTGGGATATAAAACTGGGACTCACAGACATAGATAAAAGTGAAATGGTTACTGGGGGAGGGAGATGTGTAAGAGAGGGGGTGGGAGGAGGGAGTAAAGAGGGACAAATATATGGTGATAGAAAATGATTTGACTTTGGATGATGGGCACACAACACAATCAACAGTTCAAATGCTGTAGAAATGTTTACCTGAAACCTATGTACTCTTATTGAACAATGTCACCCTATTAAATTTTATTTCCCAAAAAATTTTTTAAAAAAGAAACAGTATTTTAATTCATTTGTGGTCTCCTGAACATTTTGCAAAGGATGAAAACCAATAGATTTTAATTGAGCATAAAGGAAAGAAGTCTTTTTTTTTAAATGTCTGGAAATACAAATATCAAATATCAGAGACTTTATGAGAGTATATAGCTATTAAAGTGATTAGTACCAATTCTCAGAGAAACATAGCATATATAAATCTTAGAAATTTTATTTCTTGGCTAATGCTATGTGCTTTTTTTCCTGGAGTTATTATCTGACTAACTGTAGCTTACAAGTAATATTCAAAATATTTAATAACCAATGTCAGATGGACACGCCTGTAGTCCTGGAAGTATTGACTGTGTATTGGAAAGATCCAGGAGTGTTGGAGAGGTCCAGAAACTATTTACCAAAAAAATTCAAAATTATTACAATTTTATTACAATATTTTTAAAAATCAGTAATAACAGTGCATAGTGGCTAAATAACAGCCCTTGAAGCACAGATTTTTTGTATTGAAGTTTAATTGAAATTGTGTAATCAAACACTCTTATTGTTCTGGCCATAAGAGGGAAGATAGACTGTTCAAGTTCACAGATTTAGTTAGAGACAGTTATGCTGACCAAGAACACACCTTAACATTTCCCTCAGCTTGACTAAACCTTAGAAGATTTCTTATTGATTTGAGATCCCTGATCTCCCATTTTCTAGAACATTTACTTGGAAAACTTGAAATTGTAAATTATTCCTCTGATTTTTTGACAAGTAAATCTTCTCTCAGCCTCTCTCCAGGTTTATAATTTAGAAATGTATGTTTCTCAAAGAACTGAGAGCCATGCCTTTGAAATGTAATCATGAAGAAAGATAGTGCCCCAGTGTCCCAGTCTCTTGGAGAGGATAGAAGTCCTAAATCAATAACCACTAAACTGACCATCCTCCCTACTAATGTCCTTTAGTACTTTTCAACCAGCTCATGCCAGTGCCTAAAATTACTCTTCCACCTTTGTTTCAGTGGGGTTGAGACAAATTTCCTTCCTCTATTGCATAGTCTTGAATAAAATTTTTCTTGATTATTTAGCTTGTCAAACACAATATTTTGTGACAGAACTTCTGAATTTTGACCACTGTCTGTGATGCCACACTCTTTCCAGTTGATAACTGGAATCGCCACATAAACAACAGGTGAAAGAAACACAGCCATCGCTTTCTTTGCCCGCTAATGACATAAATTATAGTCCATGGAAACTCCCTTATAAATTGTAGAGTGCTGCCATCAAGTTTTAGTGTGCCTATAAATTTTTCATGATGTATTTGGAAAATGTAGATTTCCAAATTTCATTTTCAGAGATTATGATTCAACAACTCTGAGAGAGGGCCAGAAATATATGTATGTATCAAAGACCCCTGTCTTGCAGATCCTGCTTAGAAGTAAACTTGATAAGGGGAAGGGTTGTTTCTATCTTGTTCACCATTCTACCCCCAGAATAAGCTAATATTTCATAAATGCTTGTTGAATGAATGACGTTTATACTTAAATATCTTCCAATATGTATGATTTTCCATCATGGAAGTCTAATGCTTGGGACCAGCATTTTATATATTATTTGCTTCAAAAATCTGTAAATGCTTTAAGAAATTTTTTTTTTAATTTGGGGGAAAATAATAAATGCCTTCATAACACTAGTACCTTTTGTTTCAATTATATTTTCAAATGAATTTCTATTGCTTTTTTTTATTAGATCCTCACAGTAATTCTTTTAGGAAACATTATTTTCCATTAAGCAGATGAGATAACTGAATTTCAGGAGAATTAATTATTTTCCATTATAATAAAAATAACAAAGAAGAATGGCAAAGAAAAATAGTACATATTTCTTTTGGCATAAGGTCATGAAGAAAGTTTGGTGGGCCTGACCAGGTAGCTCATTTGATTGGAGCATCATCCCAATATGCCAAAGTTTTATGTTCAATCCCTGATCAGCGCACATACAAGAAGCAACCAATGAATGAACAACTAAGTGGAAGAACAAATTAATGCCTTTCTCTAAAGTCAATAAAAAAAAAACGTTTTGGAATGTTTGGCAAAGAACTCTTTTTAAATTACATATCATATTACCTAAAGTGGCCTATAAATATTTAAAAATCAAAAACATTCTAGATGGATTATTAATAGGATATTTTACATTTTAATCTTTAAATAAATATTATTAATTTAAAATGTTTTTGAAAGAGTTTTGGATAAATAAAATTAATTTATTTAGTGTTTTATTCCAATATGTTAGAAGTTTGATCTACTACTACCTTCTTTTATTTTTATTGGTATCTCCTTATTTTTTAAACCAGAGACCAGAGAGAAAAATATAAAAAAAAAATTGCTTTCCATTAGTTTGTACACTGTGAAAAAAATTATAAGGCTTAAAAATATATACCATTGAATACGACTGATGCTGCAGGATGAGTAAAATAAAATAATATACTTTCTTATCATTAAGAAGTTAAAACATTTTTGGAAACTCTCAAGTTATACTGTATTACTCTCTTTGGTTTTTGCAGGTCCATTAGTGATCCCCCCTCCAATTAATATACTTAAAAACAATGTCATTTTCTAATATCTATCTCATTGTGTTGACAAAATTTAAGTTTGTACACTTTATTTTGATCTTTAAAGTAGTTCTAGTTGGGTAAGAATATTGAATAGTGCATATGACACTCTGATTGTTGTTCACTCTTATTCAAGAGAAAAGTCGAGTCTATTAACTAGATTCTATCATGAATATTATGTGGAGGGTTTGACTATCTTTCCTCTCCACTCCTGAATGTAGCCACATTATTCATAAAACATTTTTATGTAATTATCTAAGCTCAAAGATATTATGCCTAACATTGTTGAAATACGTGCAAATATAGGCCTCAAGGAAAACATGAAAGCTGTACAGAGTGGGACAAAAATAGATTTACTGCTGCAAGTATGCAAAACACAATATTTATTCTTGTATTTACATATTAATTATTATATCATTTATTTACACAACATGTATAAAATTACTTTTGCCAATTCCTGTATATGAAGGGAAAAAATTCTTCCCACATTACAGTCAAATGTGGTCTTCTCAACGGCTTTATAACATATGAGAGAATGAGATCTTATTTTAAAAATAATCTGTCTCCTTTTTATGATTCATTCTACCAAAATATATGCTAAAGCCTGATTCAAAAACTATATTTTCATATCTTTCTTCTCTTACCATTTTGGGTTAAGCTCATTGAAAGAGCAGTGTGGCTCACTGACTACAATTACTTACTGGCATTTTCTCGTTAGCTCTCCATAATTTGGATTCTGGCTGTGCAACATTGCTGAATTAACTCACAAATTCAAACTGATCTTTATGTTATAGTATTCTTTGGATGGCTTTCAGTCTTTATATTGAGGCTTATAGTCCTTAATATTTTCTATTTCTTTGCTCCTCTTAGAACTATGGGAACTGTATTTTTTATTAAGACCTAATTGCTAGACCTAATTGCTTTTAAAGGACCTGAACAGACACTTTTCCTAAGAGGATACACAAATGGCCAACAGATATATAAAAAGATGCTCAACTTAATTAGCTATAGAAAAATGCAAATCAAAATCACAATGAGATACCACTTTTTACTTGTTAGAATGACTATTCTCTATGAGACAAGAAATAACAAGTGTTAGAAAGTATGTGAAAAATAAAAAAAGGAAACTTGATATACTGCTGATGAGGATGTAAACTGGTACAGCCACAATGGAAAACAGCAATGAGTTTCCTCAAAAAGTTAGGAATAGAGTTAACATATATCTCTGCAATCCCTATTCTGGGTTCTGGGTATCTACTTAAAAATTTGGAAACATTTATTCATAAAGATGTAGGTACCCTGTTGGTTATTGCAGCATAATTCACAGTAGCCAAAGATATGGAAACAAAGAAATACTACTCAGTCATAACAAACATTGCCATTTGTGACAACATGAACAGATCTTGAGAGTATCATGCTAAGTAACAGAAGTCACATGGAAAAGGTTAAGAACCATATGATTTCACTCATACAGTAGATATAAAACAGAAAGCAACAAATGTACAAATAAGGAAACAAGTACATAGATACAGATAACAGTATGGTGGTTACCAACAGGGAAGGGGCATTGGTGGAAGATGATGAGGGTAAAAGCGGTCAAATATATGGTGACAAAGAGAGATTAATTTGAGTGGGGAGTATACAATGCAATATACAGGCGATTTATTATAGCATTATATTGTTAAAACTCATATAATTCTATTAACCAATGTCACCCCAAAATTTAATTTACAAAAGGGGAAAAAACACCTAATTGCTATTATTTTGAAAATTATTTTGAAGAATAATCCATATATTGCTAAGCATTGGAATCATTTACACTAATTATTAAGCAATACAAAGTATTGCTTAAAATAAATGCAGGAATATATAGTCCTGATTTAAAGAATAGAATCACTTCTACTGATTTGCCTGTGAATTCTTTGCACTGAAATTATTAACATTGAGTTGGTGATAGAACAGCATTTCACAAAATATTTTTGGTAATTTGCTTCAATTTACTTCTTTGTTACATACATACTGTATAGTCTCACTCTAAAAACTTACTTTTTTATTTTCAATTACAGTTTACATTAAATATTATTGACTCCAAGGGTATAGCATAACTGCTAGACAACCATATACTTTACAGAGTGGGCCCCTCCCTGATATTTGAATAACCACCTTACTCTACACCATATGTAGCTATTATAATATTATTGACTATATGCTGTAATTTATATCTCTGTGATGATTCTGTAACTACCGATTTATACTTTTTAATACCTACACATTTTCACCCAGACTTCCAAACCTTTCCCCTCTGGGAACCCCTCTGTATCTATGAATCTGTTTTTCTTTTGTCTGTTTGTTTGTTTTCTTTTGTCCTTTAGATCCTACATATAAGTGAAATCACATGATATTTATCTTCTTCTGTCTGACATATTTCAGTTAGTAAAATACCTTCTAGGTCCATCTATACTGTCACAAATGGTAATGTTTCTGTTTTCTATGGCTGAGTAGCAATCCACTGTGTGTATGTACCACAGCGTGGGAGACAGACTGCAAGCTGACAAAACCATTATAGCCTAGGACAGTGGTTCTCAAACTTTTTGAAGTCGGGGCACTTTTTAAATCCTACAAATAGTTGTAGATTCACTATATACAAATTTCTGAGAAATATGTTATAATAATTAAGTCAAATATTAAAGAAAAAATATAAAGTCCAAGCATGCTTTTATGGTAATTAAATAAAATTATTACGACAAAATTAAATTTATTCTGACATTAAAAAACATTTTTGTGTTACATTTTTAGAGTTATATTTTTTAGAATTCATAAAAAAGAGGGCTTAAAAAATAAAAAAATAAAAATAAAAAGTTATCTTTTTATATGTATAGATACATTCTTAGTAAGATTTAGTTAATTCAGCAGGTCCTGGCATGAATGTGTTAAGTTTTTTTATTCTTGTGTTTATGAGAAACATGAGCCTGATGTGTCCTTAGCAATTTCTTCAATGTTTGGGCATATATTTGAAAAACAAACTCTCATTTCCTTGTCAATACATTGAAGAATTTCTCTCTTTTTACTCTTAATTGTGTTGGGTGCAGAAAACCCCCACCATACACATCATCTTACCTTTACACCAAACAAAGGATAGAAGAAACTTGCCTCCAGTCTTTCTGGGAACAGGGGGTTGGTAGTGTAAACAATCCAGAAGCACAGCTTAACAGCCTTTTGCAACCTAATCAGGCAAGTGAGGTGGGGGTTTGAGCAGATTGTCAACTTACAGCCAATTCCCCACACCTCTGTCCCCCGAAAATCTAAACTCCAAAAGCCTGTTGGTTTTTTGATCCCCAACAGGCACATGTTTCTCTGGAATACCATAGGGCACACCTGGAAATCTTCTAGGGTGCACCAGTGCACCCTGGAGCACACTTTGAGAACCACTGGCCTAGTATTTAGTTTAAGACTAAGCTCTTCCCCATCTTTTTAAGACTAAGATTTTTCCATACCCTTCTAAGACTAAGATCTTCTCAACACCCTTTTTAAGACTAAGCTTTTCCCCACATCATTGACTGTTGCATGGTGGGGTGGTGCACTCTTATAAGGATTCCCATTTATGCCTCAGATATGTGACTTTGTATCAGAGACTTCCTTATTTGCATATGGCTCTAAACTATATAATAAAGCAGACTGGGGGCTTTGCTTTTCCTCTGGCTTGCCATGAGCTTGCAGAGGCCTCCTGATTCCATCCCTTTTTCTCTCTTAATTTCTTCATTCTGCACTGTTCTCATTCAGGACCTGGACAATTACTAGCCATGCTGGTTCATGGTACACAGCATTTAAAAACAGTTTTTATTTATTGGTTTTTTAGAGACAAAGAAGCATTTACTTGTTGTTCTACATACTGATACATTCATTTGTTAACTGTTGTTTGTGCCCGACCAGGCATTGAACCTACAACCTTGGGGTAGCAGGACAATGTTCCAACCAACTAAGTTACTTCGCCAGAGCTGTACCATAGCTTTTTTATCTACTCATCAATTGATGGGTACTTTAATTGCTCCATATCTTGCCTACTATAAATACTGCTGCAATGAACATGGGTGCATATACTCTTTCAAATTAATGTTTTGGGTTTCTTTGGATATATACCCAGAATTGAAATTATTGGATCATATGGTAATTTTTGAAAAACTTCCACACTATTTTCCATAGTGGTTGTACCAATCTGCATTCCCTCCAACAAAGCGCAAGTGTTCCCCTCTCTCTGTATCTTCATCAACACTTATTATTTGAAGATTTATTGATAAAAACCATTCTGACAGGTATAAGGTGGTATCTCATTGTGGTGTAAAACCTGTTTTTGACTGGCTATGGAGGAGGGTACAAACTTTACACAAAATATTTTAGAGAACAACTATCATATTTTTTCAGTATCTCTATGTATTGCACAAGGTCTGTCAATAAATGCATGCTAAATGTGAGAAAATGTAACTAAAATAAATATATGGTAAAAGAGATTAATACAAATCACCTAGTCCTTGAAGAATGCTCACTCATGTTTTTTTATGTTCTTGGCATTTGAATTTAAAATTATTATGCTTTATAATCTGTCTAGAATATAGAGCAAACTTCAAAAGGAAATTTATATAACTCAGTCTTATCTTGACAAATTCATTTTGTACCCCAGAGGCTCTCCCAATCAGTGTTAACTTTATTATGGAATCTTGAACTTTGTAAAGTGTCTGGCCTAAAGCACATGACATTGTGCCTCTTGAAGGTGAAATTGGAAAGTTGAGGGGTAATCTGCAGTTCAGTTACTATCAAACACTAATGATTTTTGCCCCAAATCACCACATTTAAATATTTTATAAAAGGAGTTATATGCATCTGAACCTGATTTTCTTAAGTTAATCATATCAAGAAAATAATTAAAAGAAACTAGAAATCATAAATTACAATGTGTTTTATTTTCTAAAATAATATAAAGATATTTCCTTCTTTGTTTATGCTCATTTAAGTTACTCCCTTCCAAGTTACTGCATATCATAACTTGCCAATTCATTAAGCTTCCCTAAATTTATGACCATCTGTTATTCTATTTTTGCTCAAGCAGAAGAATGCAAAATTGCATTAAACTACATGGTGATTCATTTTGCACCTTACTCAAGAGTGTCAGTTTCACAATTAAAATGAAATTGTGTTTTGGTAGATGGAATGATGATCAATGGAGCATCACTATATCTTCTGTTGATTCTAGACGATGTGAAATTAACCTTACTAGGAGCAGTCAGATTTGGTCAACCTGGGAATGTTTGATGAGGTTGTGTATGCGACTTTTTTCATCCATTAAGTAGAAAGAAAGAGAAATGATAGGAAACAAATAAAATAAGACAATAGAAAAAGAAAATAAAGGAAACTAAACCTTTCATCACATCTTGTGTAAGAATGTCCAAATTCCAAAATTATATTCAACAGGTGCCTTGTTCCAAATAAAATGCAAAGCTATTGAGAGAAGCAACACAGTTAGCCTTAATAGTAAGTGGCCTCAGCCTAAAGGTTTCCATAAAAATAAGTAGGCAAAATGCACAAGTCCTATGTGCTCCTAAGACTAGGACCATGACACAACAACAGTACAGCTCACAATACTGAGTAAGCCAAGCCCTGAAGTTATTAGCAACAAAAGTAAAAACTGTTCCACCAGAGGCCCTTGCCTGCAGAAGGAAACATCAGACCATCTGATGTGGAGTTCCTAAAATTAAGAACAAAATACTATTTGTAATCTAACTGGAAAGAATCATAAAGAGGAAACAAAGATTTAACCTGTTTCTTTCTCTTCAAATGCCTGTTCTTTACTTACCTTATGAAATATAGGTTGTCAGACTAAAGTAAGAAAAACACAGCTGGAAACCTTTCTACTATGTGATATTCCCTACACTATTCTTTATCTTTATTTCCTTCACACATCTCTCACCTTCTATATTAACTTGTTAACATTTGTTTGCCCCTCAGTTCCTCCAAGATGGCTCATTTCTTGTCAGAGCTTCAGCCATGCAGACAGATCCATCTGTAGCCTTAATTTATCCATCAAAATAGCAATTTCAGATTCTTCAGCTTCTATTGGACCTTTTCATGTGAAATGCAAAAATGAACCAATGGCTCATTTGGTCTCCCTTGGCATAACAGTTTTGTTTTATGTTTTTCTAATTTTTTTTTCTCCTAGTAATTACCAATTCTGCCAAAAGCACAGTCCTAGCCTAGTCTCCTATTATAATATTATTGAGTTATTTCCAACTTTTTATATTTATGCCCAGTTACTTAACCCGGGAGTAATCATCATAATCACTCCTACTCTAAACAATTCCCTTTCATGTTTATTTTTTCCCTTTCATGTTTTCTTAGTGTGTGTGTGTATATATATATATATGTTCACACACATTCCTATCATGTTATTTCATTGTATTCACGGATTCACCCAGGTATTCACCAAAACTTCCATGCCCATCCTTTAGCCTTCTGCTATTGGAAAAGTATTTCCTAGAATACTTTTTGTCCAGTTAACCCTCTACAAAAACTATTAGTATTCCTTTATGGCTTATAGCATAAGACCCAAACTCCTTAGACTGTCAAAGTTCTAGATGGGTGCTATTCATCCCCTGCCCACCTACATAGTCAATAAAATCATGTTTTATATCTTCTACAGTGTGAATCCCTACACTAGGAAGGTGGGTGTAATAGTATTGCTTCTGGAACAAATTGCAATACACTCCGTAGCTAAAAATGAGAGAGTTTTGTTATTTCAGAGTCTAGAGCCCAGAAGTAAAAAATAAATTTAAGGGAGCTAAAAGCAGGGAGTCAGCAGGGCTGCCTTTCCCACTCAGGTTGTCCAGGAGACTGTTTCCTTGACTTACGTTGCTACTAGAACTGCAGTCCTTGCATTCCTTCATCTTCAAGGCCAGCAGCACAATGTGGGAGCTAAAAAGTAGAATACTTTTCCTCCCACCTTCTAAGTGCATTTTGCTGGACTAAAAATCAAATTAACAGACACAGATTAACAGGGAAAAATAAAAATGCATTAAGTATGCACAGGGAATTCATATAAGCATGAAAATACCAGACAGGCAAAATCGGGTATATATGTCAGTTTGGATAAAGAAGAAAAGGGGGAACAGGATCTTAGATTTCAAAAGTGAGACTGAGAAATTTACAGGTGATTGAGGAAGAGCAGAACACACAAACGAACATCCAGGCAAATTCTCGCATCAGTGGGATACAGGGTGATCTAGCTAGCATGCCCCTGATTGATGTCTTCCTATGTACCATACTTCATTGAAACTAGGCTAAGGCAAACATCCTAAAATTTTCTGCTTATAGTAGACATTTTTTCTCTGAATCTCTTAAGCAGGAATGGGGGGAGGGCCAAAGGTTTTTTATGACTTTCATTTCTTAATAACCAGTTTAAATTCAGTATCACAAAAAGTACAGTTTTTTGGGTGGCAATACATTGGTTCTGTTCAACATCTTCAAATCTCTCTTTTCTGCATCTTCACTTTGCCTTTCCCTCTTTGGTCAATCTCCATGTGCTTCTCTCTTGCAAAATGCTTGGGACTGTGTTTAGGGGCCACCTACATAACCTAGGAAAAACCTCCCCACCTTAATGATATCAGTAAAGTCCCACATAAGGTAATGTTAACAGATTCTACAGATTAGGGCTTTAGAGGTCCCTAGTCAGCCTACCACAGCAGGTCTCTATACTATTTTCAAAGCAAACTTTATGTTTTGTGTGGGTTCTCCTACACATTCTCAAACCCATTCAAATTTTGGAATGCCTTTTTCTCTGCCAATAGGCAATATGGTTCAATTTTCTGGACAAAAGTCATGTAACATTTTACTGAACATATATAAGATAGTGCCCACACTGTTCAAATAACTTCATCAGGCACTGTGTGGGATATAAGTATGTGGGCCTACCCTCCCCAAGCAAACATTTACTGAGAAAACATACACTAAATAAATACCAGAATTTATTTATAGTCACCATCTCCATTTATTCACCTTCATATTTCCCCATTTAAACCTTCTCTAAGCAAGCTTTTGTCCCTAACACCCCATCAATACGCTGTCACCAAGGACCACATGGCATCTGTGTCAGGCTGAATCCATATGGTCAATTCTGTGTTTTTCTTTTACTTAATTTGTTTTTTTAACAGCCCTCAGAAATATTCCCTTTCTATCTATAGATGAGGTACAAGCATTAGTATTAGATAATTTTATAGAGAAATGGAAATAATACCTTACGAAGTTTCTATATAGATATGGGCTTTATTTAGATATTGGTGCTCTATCTTTATATATACAGAAATAACTATATATAAATATACATATATATATATATGTGTGTATGTGTGTGTGTGTGTATGTGTACATGTGTGTGTGTGTATACATATAGGTTTGGTAATACATTTTCTAGGGATTTTTTGAAGCATTGAAATTATTCTCTTATTTTAAAAATCTGTATAATTCTTTTGGGTTGCTGACCCAATTCCAATGCGTGGAGGAGGGAAATTTTTCCCAGAACAACAAGCAATTCTCTAATAATAGCTGATACTACCTACTGAAGATAGCATTGGATTCTGCAGGTTTGGGGGTCAGTCATACATAGAGTATGTTTTCCCCACCCTTCACACACACACACACACACACACACACACACACACACACACACACACACACACAGATGTCAGTTGCTAGCTCAGATTATCACTGTGGCTTCTGACCTACTGGCTACAGATCAGAAAGAAGTTCCAACCAAGCCCTTCTTCTTCCCCCAGACATTAGACACGAGTAGCAAAAATCCAGGTTGGTACTTGTACTTCTGACTGACTGGCTATAAATCAGAAGTTTCCAAGACTCCTTCCTCTGGTTTGATCAATTTCAAATCAGCTCACTGAACATAGAGAAACAGTTTACTTACTAGATTATTATAAAGTGATATAATTTAGGAGCAGCCAGATGAAAGAGATGCATTGGGCAAGGTATGGGGAAAGGACAAGGAGCTTCCATGCTCTCCAATGTACCCCTCTGCCCAAATCTCTACATGTACACCAACCTGGAAACTCTTCCTTACATAATCATGATTGGTTAAATCTTTGGCCATTGTAACTGATTCAACTTCCAGTCTCAAATTGACCCTCCTTGATTCTTTTTTTAAGGACCATTGTTATTACACTGGACTCAGTTTGACAATGCAAGATTATCTCCCTGCTTCAATATCCTTAACTTAATCATATCTGCAAAGGTCCCGTGCCATTTAAATTAATATATTCACAGGTTTCTGGAATTAAAACATAAATAACTTTGAGGGGGTAATATTTTGTTTATTATACTA
The DNA here is from genome assembly GCA_037038555.1 of Rhynchonycteris naso. Lineage (NCBI taxonomy): Eukaryota > Metazoa > Chordata > Mammalia > Chiroptera > Emballonuridae > Rhynchonycteris > Rhynchonycteris naso. The sequence goes on from CM072997.1 coordinate 68,180,444, forward strand.
TATATATAGCTGACTTAAAAAATTAATTTGATAATCTTCATCTTTAACTGGTGAGTTTTTTCCCTATTTGCATTTAGTGAAACTGTTGATAATTTCTGTCTTCTATCTAGTGCTTACATTTAACTAATTTTTATTTTGCTTCTCATATTTCTGACTTCGCTCCCTTGCATTTTAAAGTTTTTGCTTGTAGTTTTCTTATTCAATTTATTCATTAAATTAAGATTGTAAATTTTTAATTTTTAAATTCAATAATTATTCCTGAATTTTATTGTGCATATTTAACTTTCCATCACAATTTTTATATCCTGAAAATTTATTTTATAAAAATTTCTCTAATAAACTCAGTGGCTTTTTTGTATACTCACATTTACAACTGCATCTTTTACTTCTTCAAATATTCTTTGTAAAAAAAAAAGTGGCTGTTTGTTGCTTTTGTTGACAATGACTCATCGTGCTTTCTGGTCTATTCAATAATCTTTGTGAATATATCATTTCACCTTAGCTGTGGTAGCCTGTGGGCCTAATTTTGGTGATATACTTCTCTAGAAAGTAGATATTTCTACTGCTTTTCTTTAGAAATAGAAGCATTGTTCTATCATTTTAGGCTCCTCATAGGGTTTTTGGTTTTGTTTTTAAAAAACAGATATACATGTTATTTTATTTCAATATATTTATTTTGTCTTTATGGACTCATCTTTTTTTTTATTTTACTTATTCTTTTACAGGGACAGAGAGAGGGATAGATATGGACAGGCAGACTGGAACAGAGAGAAATGAGAAGCATCAATCATTAGTTTTTCATTGCCATTGCGACACCATAGTTGCTCATTGATTGCTTTCTCACACGTGCCTTGACCGCGGGCCTTTAGCAGACCGAGCCACCACTTGCTGGAGCCAGCGAACTTGGCTCAAGCCTGATGGGTTCAAGCTCAAGCTGGCGAGCTCGGAGTCTCAAACCTGGGTCCTCCGCATCCCAGTCCAACGCTCTATCCACTGCGCCACCGCCTGGTCAGGCTGGATTCATCAATTTTTATTTCATCAATAAGTTCCAACCAGCCATAGATTTTATCTTTTGAGTGTTTATATTCTTAAAAGACTGGCCAGTAGGAACCTTTTTATAGGACTCCTGTGTCTTCTTGAAATCATTCTATTAATTAATGAAACCTTTCTTTCTTTTGGGTACACTAAAATATCTCAGACCTATCATGTTGTTTTCTTGACCCAGACATGAAATTTTTACTGCTCAAAAGCACCTTGTGTCCTTTTATTTGAGAGTGGTATTATAAATAATAATTGCCCTGGCCATTTAGATCAGTGGTAGAGTGTTGGCCCAACAAGTCATGTCCTGGGTTTAATTCCTAGTCAGTGCACAGAGGATAAGCAACCATTTCCTTCTCCACCCCTCCCCTTCCTCTCTCTCTCTCTCTCTCTCTCTCTCTCACTTCCCTTTTGGCAGCCATGGCTTGATTGGTTCAAGTGCATCAGCCTCAGGCACTGAGGATGGCTTCATGGAGCCTCTTCCTCAGGTGCTAAAAATATCTTGGTTGCAAGCATGGCCACAGATGAGATTGGCCAGGTAGATCCTGGACAAGGTGCACATTTGGGAGTCTGTCTCTCTATCTACCCTCCTCTCACTTGGAAAAGAAAAAATATATATTAATAATCGATAAGCTGGGGTTGCATATTAGATTCATGCTGTTGGGTTAATAGTACTTCTATATCATTTTGTGTACAGAGGTACAAAATAAACACTTGTTTTTCCTTAACATGTATATCATATTGCTCTCCCCATTTAGTTCTAATATTGTGGTGCTTTGATTTAATTTTCTTTAAGTGATTCAGTAATAGTTCTGTTTTTTTTTACTTATAGTGAATGTATTTATGACAAAATAAACATACTTAAATATTATTTGTATAGCAATCAAAAATAATAATAAAGTGAATGTTAATATTAAAAAGAAAATGACTGAATTATGTTCAAATTTTCCTATGTAGAGCTTTCTGCTTCTAGTTTGAATTATAATAAACAGATGTATAGAATTTATTTTATTTTAAAGCCATTCATAACACACCCTGAATGGGTACAGAGGTACCTAATTGATGTATAACACTGGGGAACAAAATTTTGTTTCATTCACAAAAACACTTGTTCTTACCTAATTTCAAGTGTGCTGATCTCAAATCTGACAAAGTTTTTCTCTGAAGGCTACAGTTTTCTTGCAATTCAAAATTTTAGGTCTTCATCTTATTGTAAAATTTTCAACATTTAGTTTAACATGATGAAGTAGAATGTCTTCTTGTGCATCATCTTTGTGAAAATATAATAATTTATATAATGCAGTAAATACATTAATACAATAAAAGATATGATTGTATCAGAATTTGTCTACAATTTCAAAGTAGAACATATTAAAACACTTATTTTAATCATAAAATTTGTGCAAAACTTATTTCAATTCTTTTGAGGAAAAAATTTGCGTTTGTAGCTCTTACGTTTGTGTACTTGTTGAGGACAATCTCGTTTAATGCTCCAGCAGTAGCCTGCTCATCACTAACAACTCCAGGATTTTTGAGAAACTTATCAAGGTGACTGTTCAGGAAGTGAATCTTAACGCTCATGTTACATCCAATGTGCGGAAAGCCAACAGCATCCTTTGAACCAGAAGTTCATAGTTTTCTGCTTTTTTGTAGCCAAGGATGTTCTTTGTAACTGCCACAAAAGACTGCCATGCTGCTCTCTCCTTCTTATTCATCTTTTGGCAAATTCTTTGTCACATATGAGGGTTTGAATTTGAGGTCTATTGCATACACCTGCTTTTATCTTCTCAAAAGACAAGGCAAGAGAAGCAGAAATAATATGGTGAAAGCATTCACTTTCTCTATTCAAAGCCTGAACAAACTGCTTCATTAAGCCAAGTTGGATGTGAAGTGGGGATCCTGTCTTGATTAACTACAGGTTCATTCACAATATTTTGCATCCCTACTTCCAGAGCTTCATATTTTGGTCACTCCTTCTGTGTCCAGTGTTTCTTTCGAGCTCAGCTGTCCCACAAATACAGAAAGCATGGATACTTCGTGAAACCTCTCTGCTGTCCTAGCAGGAAATTTACCATTTTAAGATCCACACAAATGATCCAGTATGCACCTCATTCTTCAGAGAGCCAAGGACAATTTCTATGTCATTATAATCTTCTCACAGATGAGTTGAATAACCAATTGGAACCACTGCATAAACATTACCATTGTGTAGGAGAACACATTTCAGACTCCTTTTAGAATTGTCAAGAAATAGCTGCCATTCTGTTGTACTGTAAGTGGTAACATGTAGCTGGCTGAGAAGACTACTGATATCATGACAGTAAACAAAGTGTTTGTCTTCAGAAAAAAAGTCCACAAATATCTGTTCACGCTTCCTGAAATGGGATACTTTAGCTGACCAGTGAAGTACATTCTTTCCTTGAAGCCTGGAGGCTAATAACTCAGCTTCTTTCTTTGATAGGTCTACATCTCTTACTGAGTCATTCAATTTGGGTTGGCTAAACTGCAGAGGGCTTAATGACTGCTTGGCATCAGAAGAAGATCCTTCAGATTCTACAAACATTACCTCATGCATCTTATCAAAATACACTTGATCATTATGTTCACTTTCTTCATCCTTAGAAGAAATAAAACCATTGAAAACTGGAGCTGTGAGTGTCTCAGAGTGTGGGATTGGTCATATTGCTGAAGGAATATTAGGATATGCGATCATAGGCCGTTTTTTCTTGCTGATACCCTTTGTATGGATCAGACAAAATAACAGTCACTGCTGTGGTCCTCAAGTTCATGCCAAACCTTGGGAATACCAAAAGGCATTCCTTTGTGTTTTTCTTTTGTCCAGTCATTAAGCATTTCTTTACATTTATGACACAAAATATGAGGAGCCCAATTCTTTCCTTGATCACCAAGGGGAACTTGAAAATAGGCAATATATGCACATGTCACAAATGATGAAATACTGTGACTTTGACACTGAAGTGTGTAACTGCCACATATATAACAGAAGGTGTTAGGACTATTCTTACATTTACACCTACTCAAAGAAGCCATGATTCAATCTTAAAACCAAATAAGAGGGTGTTTATATTAGATAATAATTTTTTACATTTAAAAACAACTACAATTATGTCAAAGTGATGTTTGTAAAACATTAATTGCCTTGTGGTTATGTTCAATCCAAGAGTTGTTGCCCTTTAACTCCAATTTAAAAACCAATGCATGCCATTAAGTGTAACAAAAAGAAATTAAAATTGCATAAAAGCTAGAGCATGCACCAAAAAATGGATTTCATATTTGGGCAGTGATGCAGAAGTATATAGAAAAGTTCTAAAACCTCAGCAACAGAAAATGAAAAAAAAATCGTTGCCCAGTGATTTGTTACAGTTTATTTCAAATTCAAGATATTATCATGCCACCAGGTAAGAGTTCTATATTCTTGAAAAATGTCATTTGTAGGTGTTGATATTTAGATTGTAGTTGAAAGCTATGGAAATCAGCTCTATCAGTTTACTTTATGAGACATAGCGGGAAATTTCAGCAATTGCATTTCCAAAACCCTGTATACTGTTTCATTTTCTCACCATCTGGTTATCTATCTTCCATGTTTATATATGCATATGGTTATATGCAGAAGTTCATATGTATGATTTCAGACTGACAAAACAATTCTGTCTTCTATAGTCATTTTCAAAAAAAATATGATAATATACATGGTTTCATATTCAATTAAATTTTAACTTTACAACACCCTGTACTTTTATATTATTTTATTTACCTTTCTCACTTTAATAAGCTTGGAGCTACTGTCTTTTTATAAGACATAAGGTTGCCTTACAACCTTAATATATTTGCCCTGCCTGTACTGTTGTGCCAAGTCTTGCATATACTTCATTCCCAGTTAGTATTATCACTTAGAGACATTCAATTCTTTATTTTATTCCAAGGGCATTTTGAGGAAGATATCTAGTACCCTGGAGTCCTATATTATTGCTAAGTTAGTAAACATACAAAATTGTTTTGAAAAAATTTGCCTGAAATCCTCTCACATTCAAAACTGTGCATATATAAAACTGGAATCATGTTGAATTATAGAAAGTAAATGAAGAATTCCATTGTATTTACAGTTAAGCTTGAACAATCAAAATGTTAAGGGTGCCAACCCCACCCAGATAAAAACCTACATAATTTTTGACTCCCTGAAAGCTTATGTTGTCCTTTAGTATCTGGAGAGGATTGGTTACAGGATATCCCCACACCACCCCTACAAATATCAAAATCCTCAAGTGATCTAGACCCTTATATAAGATGGTGGAGCTCAATGCATACAGCTGGCCCACTGTACCCATGGACTCTCAACCATATATTAAAAATTGTACAGGTATTTATCGAAAAAAAAAAACCCTGTGTCTAAGTGAACCAGTACAATTCAAAATCATATTGTTTGCAAGTCAATTGTATTACTAAAATACCACATGAATTTAAATTATTAAAGTCAATTAAATATTAGAAAAATATAAACTGAATTTAACAAGAACAAAGTAAAGCATTGTCAGAAAAATGTGTAAGAATAATCTCTTACCTGACCAAGGCAGTGGCGCAGTGGATAGAGCATCGGACTGGGATGCGGAGGACCCCGGTTCGAGACCCCGAGCTCGCCAGCTTGAGCGCAGGCCCATCTGGCTTGAGCGAAGGCTCGCCAGCTTGGACCCAAGGTCGCTGGCTCCAGCAAGGGGTTGCTTTGGTCTGCTGAAGGCCTGCGGTCAAGGCACATGTGAGAAAGCAATCAATGAACAACTAAGGTGTCGCAATGGCAACGAAAATCTAATGATTGATGCTTCTCACCTCTCTCCATTCCTGTCTGTCCCTATCTGTTCCTCTCTCTGACTCTCTCTCTGTTCCTGTTAAAATAAATAAATAAATAAATAAATAAATAAATAAATAAATAAATAAATAAATAAAAAAGAACCCATAAAAAAAGAATAATCTCTTGAAACTTTCCTAGATATTTCAAACACAAACTTTTCTATAGAATCATAAAAAATTATATTATCTGATTCACTGAAATGTCAACAGAAAACACTAGCTTTTATGATTGTTACACACTTTGACAATCACACTTTTTCTTTCTAATACTATGTTCTATTCTACATTTTTATAAAAGTTAATCTGTTAATTTTAGGGCATGAATCAAAATTATTCAGAAAGCAAGGATGCCATGCCACCAATGGACAATTTTGTGTTCTGCAGTAACTGCATTTATTCATACAGAATGAAGATATTAAATTAATACTACTTTTTGTGTTTTCTTTTCCTTAGTGAGAGAGATAGGCAGGAAGGGAGAAAAAAGAGAGAAGAGACAGATGAGAAGCATCAATTTGTAATAACTTCACTTTAGTTGTTCATTGATTGCTCCTCCTGTGTGCATTGACTGGAGGGCTCAAGCTGAGACAGTGACTCCATGTACAAGCTAGCGACCTTGGGCTGAAGTCAGTGATCTGGTGCTGAAGCTGAGAAGCCTGTCCTCAGGCCAGTGACCTCAGAGTTTCAAACTAGGGACCTTAGCATTTCTGCTGATTTTTAAATTAATGTTAAACTTCACATTTCTCTTTCATTATATAATACTTCTGTTTTAAAATTTTACACAAATTTTCCTCTTTAAATCTTTTTCAAAAAATCCACATTTTTAGGAAAAAATTGACAAACATTGAAATTACTAAATATTTTTTAAGGTATCTAGACTTAGGCACTAAGACTTTTATTTCCTATCTATTTCTATCATAAATACAAAAGTTAATTTTCTTTACAAGCTGAACATTATCTAAAAATAAATAATTATTGGTTTATAGTTAAGTAATTCTCAGAATTTTTAGTTATATATAAATATATTTTCAGAGTCATTCTGTCTTTTTAACTAGGAACATACACTCCAGCAAATTTTTCAGGCAGATTTTATTTTTACCTTTTTACAATAAAATCAGTGTTTATAATCAAGTATTTTATGTTTTAATTTCTTTGCAGATCCCATCCCATATAATCTTCTTTTTTTATTTTTAATTTAGCGCGAGAGAGAGACAGACAGACAGGGAGGAAGAGAGAGGAGAAGCATCAACTCATCATGGTGGCATTTTAGTTGTTCATTGATTGCTTTCTCATACATGCCTTGACCAGGCTGCTCCAGCTGAGCCAATGACCCCTTGCTCAAGCCAGTGAAACTTGGGCTCAAGCCAGCAACCTAAGTTTCATGTTTATGATCCCATGCTCAAGTTGGTGAGCCCATGCTCAAGCCAGTGACCTCGAGGTTTTGAACCTAGGTCCTCAGTGTCCCAGGTTGATGCTCTATCCACTGCGTCACTGTCTGGACAGGCCCAAATAATCATTTTTTATATGCTAAGATATCTGAATACCTTTCAAGATTCAATAATCTTATATAATGTGGTTTTATAAATCATAGTACTGAGAGCTCCTTTTAGAGAGAAGAGATCTTTTATCTCCAAAACAATGATTTGTAAAAACAAATTTGCTTACAGGTATATATATTGAAATTTCAGTATATACTCAATGTCTTGCTAGATTAAGGTTTCTAATTTAAAATATGTCTCTGCCTTCTTGTCTTTTATAGTCTAGGCTTACTCTGAATACACAATTATTTTTATTTAGATCAATTTTCAATTATGCAAATATCTTACTAACAGCTAAATGCTCTTCTGTTGTTCTATGTCCTTTATTTTTAGAGACAGCCTATCACAAAGCTCAAGGCTTTTGCTGATGATATCTCAATGGTTTCATCTCATTCTAGGCAATCTGAGGGGTTCCTGACATTCCCAGGAACAGGAATTTTAAAAGTATGTAGAAACTTGATACAAATGTGGACCTAGGTAAATTCAGGATCAGAGAAAGTGAAATAACTCATCCATCTTGAAGATTTTGTCTCTTGATAGGAGGAGAGGCCAACATATAGCTTTAGAAGCTCATACTCAGATACAAGAGTAATGAATGAATAATCAGGAGGGCTCCCTACACAAAAACATATATGCTACTCCTCTAATTATATTTAAACATATTTTATGTAGTTTTATAATGCCTTCTGAGTACTTGAGTGGTAATATTCATTTTTCTACACATACAATTAATCAATTGGTTAGAATGGGTTTCTTTTAGGTCTCAGGATTCCTCAGATGTTTCAGAATATTATGTTTCCTGGAAACATCAAGAGAAAATAATTTTGTATCACCTGTGTTATATCAACATAAAACTTTACAAATTAAGAACCATAACTATCTACTATTTTCTGAATAGGAATAGAATGTTCTTTCTGTTTCTGGAACAGAGAAATACTTATGGTAGATTGATCTATACTTGAGACAAAAACAAGGTACCTAATATTCTCATGGCATCTTATAAGAAAGAAGCTAAACAAAGATTTAGTGATGACTCCTAACTAAAACAACAACTTTTGAACTGAAATATATTGGCATCATGGCCTACAATGTCAGTCCCAAACAATGGAGGGGAGGCAGAGAGGATGAACCTAAAGACAAAGATCAATTTACCCACATCCGGTCTTTATCTTGCTGACTCATCTCACCATTTCTGAGTTACATGTCAAGTTAAGACTAAATTGTTATTGTTATAGAAAATAAAACTGTAGATTCAGAATTTAAAATAAGTTTGTCATTACTTATTAAAAAATGCAGAGAAAAAGTTGAGTATATTAATTATCCATTGCTGCATAACAATAAAACCACACACTTAGCAACTTAAACAACACACATTTATGATCTCATAGTTACTGTGGGCACAGTTTTGCTGAATCTACTTCTACTGGGTCCCACAAAGTGACAATTAATGCATCAACCAGGGCTGCTGGTACGAAGCATTGTGCTAGTTACTAGAGAAAATAAATATGGAAAAGAGAAAAACAATGGATTTTATAATATAATAAAAAAGTTTTACTCATAGATAGATGATTTCCATATAATATGTTATTTAGGATATAGAAGAGGTGGGGTCTGATGTTAGATGTGTGGGGTAAGTTAAGCAGGCCAATTAAGAAGGATGCCTGGGCTTTGCTTCAGTAAAATGTGGCTTGTGTACCATGCATTGATATTGAATACACAGGCATAAAAACTGTCAACACTTTGCCCATAAATAAACTTTCTTGGGACAAGATAATTGCATTTTATTAAGAGCCTCATAGTCTGTTTTCTATTATGTATTTACATATAAATAAATATGTAGCGGCATTGTAAATATCTCTATAACAGAAAGATCTTGTTTTCTCTTGCTTATCCTTAATTAGCAATGTCATTCTATTGACATGGCTGATTGAGCCAAGAGTCGCTGTCCAACCCCAGAGGAACAACTCTATAAACTAATCCGAATTAATCAGATTCCCTTTTGAGAATTTGAACTAAGATATGTGGAAGCCTAATAAGTTGCTAGCTGAGGTAATAACAGATCATTAGAGTCAAGGTCCATAAACTTCTACAGCTCAGTTCCCAGGAGTTTCATGTCTTCCAGCCTTACCGACATGCAGTTGCCGTGTTTTTCTTCAAAATTTTAAAATATAAAATTTTACAATAACTCTTTTCATCTTGGGCTCAGTTAAGTAGGTTTTTATTACCCTCAAATCATTTCTCCTGCTTCTAATATTTTAAAGACTATTGATGTCTATTGAAAAAATTAAGAAACACCTCTTAGATTCCATCCCAGTGTTATGGGATAAATTGTTTCTACCTGACATTAAAAACAGAAAATCACCTACATTATGGAGCCATATTTGCTATACCTGATTTTTTTTCTTTTACAGGTCTTTTGTCAGTTACTTCATGTACTTAATGTATATCCCAGTATCTCTATTAACATGTAAATTTGCATGCCATAATTTAGAATCCTAAAGAAAGAGTTTTAAGGTTCTTTTGTAGCCCTGGGTCACCTAGAATAAGGCTTTTTAAATACTTGTTGGGTTTTTATTATTGTGTTTACCTTCATAGAGAAAAAATGATGTGCCCCATTAAATGTGGGAGAAACCAAGTCTTATTTCAGAACATGAGACAAACACCCTTATTATAATCAGATATCACTCAAGGAAGTGTGCAATTGAATCAAGAATATGGTATTTCAGCATGACCAGGCAGTGGAACAGTGGATAGAGCATCAGACTGGAATGCAGAGAACCCAGGTTCGCAGCCCCAAGGTCACCGGCTTGAGCGCAGGCTCATCCGACTTGAGCTGGGACTCACCAGCTTGAATGCAGGGCCACTGGATTGAGCATGGGTTCATATAAATGACCACAGGGTTGCTGGCTGGAGCCCAAGGTTGCTAGCTGGAGCCCAAGCTCGTTGGCTTGAGCAAGGGGTCACTTGCTCTGCTGTAGCCCCCCACCCCCATCAAGGTACATATGAGAAAGCAATCAATGAACAACTAAGGTGCCACAACAAAGAATTGCTGCTTCTCATGTGTCTCCCTCCGTCTGTCCGTATCTGTCCCTCTCTCTATCTCTGTCACACACACACAATAAAAGAATATGATATTTCAAATTATTATGAGGGGCACTGAAGAGGCCAACAATATCCATTTTTTATCTTACCCTTTCCTCAAAGGTTACATAAAATTAAGGTGATTTCCTCTATGAAGTGTGATGTATCAGTCACTTGAGCTATAATACAATTTTAGGATATGCCCTAGAAAAACCAATTAATTACTGCATGTACCAAGTTTATATATTTCCATGTCTAATAAACACAATACAATATAAAAATTGATCATCTATAAAATCATACACAATGATCCAAAATTTATTTTTTCTATAAAATACAATTATTACTTCATTTAGGATATATTTATGGAGACAGTCTAGCTAGTGGGCACTGTGTTAAGAACAGGCTACTATAAAAGACAAGGCACAATATCTAACTTTAAGAAGCTTATAATCCACTGTACATTTATACACATATTTATAATAAATTTAAAATACAAAACAATCTATTTGAAATATATTTTAATTAATTGTGCCAAGACACTGACCCTATTTCTCTGGCATTTTTATGATGGACAATGGTGTCAGAACAAGCAAATATGATCCTTCTCCCTTAAAAAATGCATTTTCTTGTTTTCTGCACTTATGTTAATAAGAAGTCTTTTGACTTAATTATAATATTTAAAAGTATAAATATATGTAGAAAGTTGAAACCCATTAATAATCAATTTCATGATTTAGAATGTGAATACTTCCTCAGTAGTGAAAACAATACTTCAACCCAGGAAAATGTTCCGGGAGAAGATTTAATGAAGAGTGCTTTGGGAGTGTGTGAGAATGGATAAGACATTTGTCACTGTGCTACCTCATCAGGTAATTTTGTTCAGCTAAAGAGAAGAGAGACCTTGGATTGTCAGATTAAGAAATTGATTCATAAGATTAACAGAAGAAGTCCCTGGCCAGTTGGCTCAGTGGTAGAGTGTCAGTCTGGCGTGTGGAAGTCCCATGTTCGATGCCTGGTCAGGTCACACAGGAAAAGCGCCCACCTGCTTCTCCACCCTTCCCCCTCTACTTTCTCTCTATCTCTCCCTTCCCTTCCTGAAGCCAAGGCTTCACTGGAGCAAAAGTTGGCCCAGGTGCTGAGGATGGCTTCATGGCCTCCGCCTCAGGAGCTGGAATAGCTTTGGTTGCAACAGAGCAACATCCCAGATGGGCAGAGCATCATCCCCTGGTGAGCATGCTGGGTGGATCCCGGTCAGGGTGCATGAGGGAGTCTGTCGGCCTCCCTGTTTCTCACTTCGGAAAAATTTAAAAAAATAATTAACAGAAGAGTGCTGCTCTTGAAAATCAGCTTTGGCATGCAATTATTATCAGGAATCAAAAACACTAGAAAAAAAAAAACACAAAACACTAGTAAGCCTAACTTCAAATTGCATATCTGGTATCAGAATTTCTCTAGAGTGATAATTTTCTCCCAATTTTGCATTACTTTCAATACTTGTTTAAATAGCTTGCTTTAGTTTATATTCAATTATTAAAATTTATATATAAAATACATTAAAATTGCTTTTCTCTCCATTATTTATAGTATCACGTGCCTTGAGATATTCTTGAAATCCCTCCCTAGCAGTTTATTTCTGAGACAAATAAGTCTGCTTCTTTCTCAATTCTGAATCACTTCTGAAAGTGACACTGACAATACACTTTACAGTTTCAGCTCCATTTAATTCCTTTAATCTGAACTGCTTCCTTTATCTGAAACATTCTCTTTATCTGAAATATTTCTTCTTTAATTAGTTGAATCATTAAACTACACCTGCTATTTGGATCTTCTTTATTCAGTTTTACAAAGGAAACTACTTCATTCATATTCTTCAATTACACACTAAAAAACAAGGGTTCTCAATTACAAATACATCTCTCCATTCATACATAATTAGCCTCCAAAAAGCTTTTTACAATGTCTGATAATACTTATTCCTGCCTACATTTTCAGACAATAACATGATTTTTACAGGACAGCTAAAAACACATTTATTCAGATCTCCCACATTTAAAAAAATCACAAATTTGAAAACTCCAGCATAATGAATCTGCCCTCAGAAAGCTTCTTTTCACAATGTCACACTGAATATTTTTACTGTCTTCTTTGTTAATAAAATTATTTATTTATTTTAGATTTTAAATGTTGATTTTAGAGAAACTGGAGAGAAAGGAAAGGAGAGGAGCAGGAAGCATCAATTTGTAGTAGTTGCTTCTTATTTGTGTCTTGACTGAACAAGCCTGGGGTTTTGAACCAGCAACCTCAGCATTCCAGGTTGTCACTTTATCCACTGGGCCATCACAGGTCAGGTGAATAAAATTATTTTTATAGGACAACTAAATAAACATATTATTTAGGATATCTCTTAGAGTTAAAAAATCACAAATTCAAAAACTCCAGCCAAATGTAACCTGTCCAGAATGCTTATGTATTTTTAGTTGCTGAAGCACTACATTAGCCAAAAAGAGTGAATTATTTCTTAAGCAGGAAAGGGAATAACCAGGAATTGCAAAGCTTTACAATAAAAGAGCTACCGTGTATAAAACCATCATGTGACTATAATTATATATTGATTCCCAGGATCACTGCTTTTTTTTTCAAACGTTGCTTACATGTTTGGGTTTGCCAACCTCTACTTCTTCTGAGGAAGCAGAAAATTGATATAAATTATGTGTTTTCCTTTGTGTCTCCAAATAATCTTCACTGTTTATAACAATTTATATGAACATCCTGTGATTCTTTTCCAAATCCTAAATTTATAAAGAAATATACTCCAATTAATTACTAGAACCAAAGGCAGTAAGTAGATATATACTCTGTTTGTCTTCTTCATTTGTATTTTGGTATCTTGAAAATGCCTGCTAATAAACTTAAGATTTTAGGCTTAAAACCAAGATATAGGACTGGCTAGGTGGCTCAGATGGTTAGAAGCCTGTCCCAATCTGCCAGAGTTTGATTGCTGGTCAGAGCATGTACAAGAATCAACCAATAAATGAATAAATAAGTAGAACAACAAGTCAGTATTTCTCTCTCGCTCTTTTTCTCTCTCTCAATAAAATTTAAAACCAAGATAGAGAAAAATAAAGATCAAAATTGTCAGTCTATGGAATGTTCTGATTAGCATGTGTGGTCTCTATATAGTTTATATATCTATTTTATTTAGTTAAATTATCTAAACCACACATGCTATCTTAATCACCTTATAAGTTTATTTGCTTTCTATTTATTTTGATTGCTAATATACAACACACTCTGATTTATGTTAATAGTTTCTTAATCTAATGCCAGTCTTTCTCTTTCTCTAACATTCATGTTTACCTCCTCTTTGAGGTCACTGTCATGAATGGGGCAATTCCTCTCACAGAGATTATTGGTATAGTTTTTCAGGCACTGTTCTGAGGATCATACAAAAGTTTGGTAATTATCTTTTTAATTTGTTTTGTCCATTGGTGATTTTTTAACTTTTGAAATAGTAGTGCTAGGCAATATTAGGCTGTAAAACAAGCGAGGGTTTAGGTCACACTCCATCCACAGAATCTTGACATGTTTGTGTACTTTGTATATTTCTTCTTGATGCTAATTTTCACTCCTTAAAATAATAAATATTTTTGGGGGTCACATCTATCCAGCCTCCTCTATTCTCCCACATCAAGTTCAGTTCACATATTTACAGTCTTCTTGACCTCTGTAGGCATCTAGGTTTGCAATTCTGAGCCTGAAGTCTAAGGTTCCAGAGAGCCATCAAAAAAGTGATAACCTGAAGGGTTATTTTTTTACAGTACATTCAATTTCATTACTGATTTGTTATTAAACATTAGACCATGAAACCAAGATATTAGGATGTTAACTGTGGACAAACAATGTAAGTCCCATTAGCCTACAGCAGAAGCAATGAATGCTCTCATTTAATTTGTGGAAAGTTGAATAGTGGAAACTCTACAAATGAAATTAAGTGCTATGCCTCATTGAATAACTTTAGAGCTCTCCAAGGGGAGATCTGAGTTTCAGTATATAGCAAATAACAGGCCGTGTCTTTAATTTAGCTGTACTTTTGAAATGGTTAGTTGGTAAATGATACTGAGGAGAAGGATGTAAATAATCTAACCCTGCAGGAGGCTGAGAAGGACCCATGTCAACTAAGCATTCAAGGTTTTAAACTGAAATGAAAATATGCTAAGTTTTTATAGTTATTGTTTATTGATCAGATAACTTCGACTTTTCCCGCTCATCCCCATATCCCTACCAAAGAAACTGCATCAAAATTTTGGTGAGGTTCTTAATCAGACCTTTCCTGTCAACAGTTTCAATAGTTATTTTTACAACCACTTTAATCATTCTTTGATATTTTCTGCTCTACTATCACTTTGACACTTGTGCTGATTTCTGTGGAGCATAAATTTTGGAACACACTGAAGTATCGACTACTTTCACTGTCTTAAAAATCTATCGTAAAGATGTATGCAGGTGAGAGGAAGGCTGTGATGTAGAGGTTGTAAATGGAGCAGAGTTAAGGCATCTCATAGTTTTACAGGTGAAACCTGTTTGTAGTGTACTCCCACATCCTTCAGCATAATTATCCTCTGTCTGATACAACTATTATCAAGAGCAGATGTTTAAACAATTTTATTTTGTATAGACTTTTTATTAAAACCATCTAAAAGTTATAAAAATATTTTGTTGGTCTATAATTTAAGACATGGCAACTATCTCAATCCTACAGCAGGCGAGATTTTCTCATTTTTCTTCTTGCTTTTATGAATTTGTCAAGAAATCACATTGTTTTTATTCACTTGTCATATCTAGTGTGTTGGATGGTGCACTAACCATGGACACAGAAGATCTGATTTTTAAATCTTGACTCTGATACTTGATAGCTACACATTTTCTTAGAAAACAATTCCTTAACCACAATTATTGCCCAATTTTACATCAGGTCAATGAGGATAAAAGGAATTACCTCACTGAGTTGTTAAGAGCACTAAATAAAATAACAGGTGTTGGTTGAAGCACATCAGCCTCAGGCACTAAAAATAGCTCAAATGGTTCCAGCATTGACCCTAGAATGGGTTGCTGGTAGATCCCAGTTGAGACACATGTGGGAGTCTGCCTCACTATGTCTCCTCCTTTCACCTAAAAAAATAAAATAAAAAAGAATAACAGGTGTGAAAGAATTTGTAATTACTTGCTATGATAGATATTGATACTAATAATTACTGCTAGAAATTAAATTGAGATTTAGCAAATGTTTAAATGGCAATTGACTGCCTTTGAATTAGACTCATTCACATGGGCCCAAATGTCCTAATTATCATAAGGCAATAAATAAAGTTATTCTGCTAGGTTCAACTAACTACGAAATAAATTGTCTAGACAGGCTGGTGATGGGACTATTTTTTTTCTTTAGTGAGAGGAGTGGAAGCAGAGACTCCCACATGTGCCCCTACTGTCAGGATTCACCCAGCAAGCTCACTAGAGGGTAATACCCTGGCCATCTGGGTCCCTTGCTCCTTTGTAACTGAAGTCATTTTTTAGCACCTGAAGTGAAGGTCATGGAGCCATCCTCAGCACCCAGGGCCAACTTGCTCCAATTGAGTCATAGCTTCAGGAGAGGAGGAGAAGAGAGAGAGATAGAAGCAAGGGGGGGGGGGGAGAAGCAGATGGGCACTTCTCCTGTGTGACCTAACCAAAAATCAAACCTGGGACATCCACATGCCAGTGGGTGCTCTACAGATGAGCATTCTGGCCAGAAACTATGGTGGGACTATTTAAAGCTCTTCTATTGACTTCATTGTGTACAGTCTAAAGAAGTGATTAATGGTTCTAAAGTTCATTATTCAAACCAATTGAAGATTAACAGTATTCTGATAAATATTTTTCATACGTAATTTTAGGATGAGCTTTTAAAAAAGATTTATAAATAATGTGACAGCAAAGTAAATGATGTAAATCATTCAGCCTTTTTAGAAAATCATTAACATCATGTTTTTAGTTAAGACATAATTCATATGCAATGAATTATACAGCTCTAAAGTGTAAAATTAAATAAAATTTGCAAATGCATATAACCATGTAACCCACATCTTATAAAAACAGAGAATATTTTTATTTTCATTATTTCAGAAGGTTCCTCTGTGTCTTCTTCCAGTCAATATACCCATATGCAACCACTGAGATTATTATAATAATAATAGATTATTTTACTTATTTGAACTTCATAAAAATAGAATCATACAATATGTATGTTTTTATGTCTGGTTTCTTCTGCTTAGTAAAATTATTAAAATTTTTGAAAGAGACCTTAACCTGGACAGAAATTGAGAGAGCCTGTGGAAGGAGCTATCACACTCTGGGTCATAATAGAGCCCTATAGAAAGAACTCTGTTACAACTGAGCTCTATGGTTATAACAGCCACTCTCCTTAACTTCCTCCTCCTCTCTGTATAGTGGCCTTCATGATTCTCTTTTCTTCCATATAGATCACCATGGAAACGTGTGCTGGATTGCAGTCTTCTCTTTTTCTTAATACTTTTTGCTGACAGAATTCCTCGTAAAATTTTGTTTTTATAGTAGACAAAATGTTTGGTAATTCTTCAAAGTAGTGTTGTAAACCTGTTGTTTATTCATTTTTGTTCCGTGCTTATTGTTCTACTGACTAAATATATCATAGTCTGTTTATTCATTTTCATGTTAATTGGACATTTTTGTTGTCTGCAGTTTGGGACAGTAAAAAAACTGTCTTTCAATTAACATATATTTAATTTCTCCCTAGAACTGGGTAACAGAATATGTACATATTTTATTTTAAAAGAAATTGCCAAATATTTTTTGAAATAGTTGTACCTTTACCTTCCTTAGTTACAAATGTTGTAGATGCTTGGAACACTCATAAAAATTTGATATGGCTTTAGTCATTTTAATTTTAGCCATTTTGATGTTTACTAAGGACTAATGGTTTTAAACACATTTTTACAGAATCCTATTTAACATATTTCATTTTATGGTCAGTGCTGTCGTGTCCCTTCTGAAATACTTTTGCCTATCTCAGGTTATAAATATATTTCCTGATATATTTTTTAAATAAGCATTATAGTTTAAAATTTACCTTTAGGTCTGTGATTCATCTCAAATTAATTTTCTGTGAGGTGGGAGTGAAGATTCATTTTTTCCCTTTGTTTATCCAGCATTATTTGTTGCAGAAATTATCTTTCTCTAGCATCTTTGTTGAAAGTCATCTATTCCTGAGTCTCTTTCATAACACTTTTTTTTCCATTGATTGATCTATTAATTTATACCTACGTGTGTGCCACATAATTTTAAATAGTAGCTTTATATTAAATTTGAAATCATGTAGTATGACTTCCCCAATTTTTTTGTTTTTTTATTGCTTTGGCCTCTATCAGCCTTTCTCATATCAATATAAGTTTAAAATAAAGTTGCCAAATCTTTCAGAAATAATTCTGCTGGGATTTTAATCAGTGTCACGTTGAAACTTAGACTAATTTTTAGGGAGTTGACATCTTAATACTAATTCTCAAAATTCATGAATATAATAGATAGATAGATAGATAGATAGATAGATAGATAGATAGATAGATAGATGATAGATCCATTTATTTTGTCTGCAAATTAGGAATAGATAAAATAAGCATATCTGTTTTCACCACTTTTATCAACAAAGAATTAAAGTCCTGACTAGTGCAATAAAACAAGAGAAGAAAATAAAAGATATAAAGAGTAGTAAGAAGTAAAAGATCACTATTTGATTGTTCATATTAAATGCATGTGACATGTCAAATTCTTTTTGAATGATAGTTTATAATTACATATTTAATTTTAATAGCTATATGGTAAATTCAGATTTTCTATTTCTTATTTGTTAGTTCTGGTTGTTATCAGATAAATACTCTGTGATATGTGAAATGTATTGAGAGTTATTTTTGGTCTATTATATGTTTCATATTGGGATTCATTTAATTATCTTAGAAAAGCATGTCTTTTCTATAGGATTTTTATTGTTGGTCATAGTGTTCTATAAATATAAACAATCTGGTTTGTCCAGATTATTGGGTAGACTTCCAAATATCCCTTTTAAAAATCCCTATACCAAAGCAAAAAATAACAGAAGGGTGGGTGTCTTCATTGGTTTCACAGAGTTCCCTCCTTTACAAGGTAGCATCTGCCATTCTACATACCCTCTACTTAATTAGCTTTGCTTCCTGAAACTCTTACTTGAAAAATCTGCTGTCTAGCTTATTGACTGGCTATGAAGCCACTTCAAGGAGCATATTTCTGCTATCATGTATCAGTAATACTTTGACTAAAAGTAGTAGAACACTTGGTTAATAGTGACTACAACAATAAAGGCACTGGATTATCTGACATAACAAAAGGTTTGGAAGTCAATGATTGCAGAATTGGTGTAGTAACTCACTGCTATATTTTGTTTTATTCATTTTTTTACGCTCTGTCCAATTAACTGTGTTGAAATATTGCTTCCCATACTTACATAATGGCTGCAAGATACCTCATATTACAACATTCTAATTGGTAAATAAAGGCAGGAAGTATTCAGACAAAAAGGAACTTTTATTTGTATTATTAAAAAGAAAAGTTTTTTGCATAAATCCAAGCAGGATTCTCTTTACATCACATGAAGTAGAACTGGATCACATAGCCACATTAGACTACTTGCTAACAAAGAATACTGACTGACTAAGGACAATCCTCCTGATTTACTTTCCCAGCTTGGGCATAGTTCTAATAAATATACATGTAAGTCTGTTGCTGACAAGTATAATGGGGGAGGGGGGATGGCTGCTAGAGGTAAGGAATAGTGTCTGCCATTCTGCAGTGGCTGTTGATATCCATCTAAGTGCTTCTCTGCAGAAATCCTGACCATAATCTTGATTAATGAGAATTGCTCTCCCTTTACCTTTTTTTTAAAGCTTTTTATTCCTTTCTTCCTTTCCTTTCCTTTCCTTTCCTTTCCTTTCCTTTCCTTTCCTTTCTCTTTCTTTCTTTCTTTCTTCTTTCCTTCCTTCCTTTCTTCCTTCCTTCCTTCCTTCCTTCCTCCCTTCCTTCTTTCTTTCTTTCTTTCTTTCTTTCTTTCTTTCTTTCTTTCTTTCTTTCTTTCTTTTGTTTGAGAGAAGGGGAGATAGGACAGACTACCGTATACACCCACACTGGGATCCACCCAGCAGCCCCCATCTGGGGCCAATTCTCAAATCAACCTAGCTATCCTCAGTGCCTGGGTCTACATTCATATCAATGGAGCCACTGGCTACAAGAGGGGAAGAAGGAGAGAAAGAGGAAAGGAGGGAAAGAGAAGCAGATGGTCAATTCTTATGTGTGTCCTGACCGGAGATTGAACCTGAGACAACTGCACACCAGACCAATGCTCTATTCACTGAACCAACCATCTAGGGCCTTTTACCTTTTTAAAACTACTTTATTGAGGTATGATTGACATACAAAATGCTGTCCATATTGAATGCATGCAATTTGATGAGCTTGGAGGTAATACACCTCCATTAAACCATCAACACATTCTATGCTATAAGTATATTCGTTACCTCCAAAATTTTCCTCTTGTCAGTATTATTGCTATTTCCTTGGAATAAAAACATGTAACATAATATGTACTTCCTTAGTACATTTTTAGGTATACAATACAGTACTATTAACTATAGGCACTCTGCTATAATGTAGATCTCTAGGATTTATTCATCTTGCATAACTAAAACTTTGTATTCTTTGACTGATACTTCCTCTATCACTCTACTCCACACCCTGTCAACTACCATTCTACTTTCTGCTTCTATGAGTAGGACTATTTTAGGTGTTTTGTATAAGTGGTATGATGTAGTATTTGTCCTTAACTTTTGGGTTGCTTTTTTATGAATTCTAAAGCTGCTAATTCTATATTTTTAATGTTTTCCAGACTCTTTTGGAGGGGGACTTCTATTATTTGCAGTCCTCTTCCCTTATTAAACACAAAAATATCCACATTGATGAGTTTAAGAATCAAGAATGATAAGCTTTGTGCATGATCCTCCTTGTTATCAAAATGAAGACACTGGTACTACAATGAGTCTGTATGTCTGACTCCTTCTACACTTGAGATTTCTTTCTCATACCATCTTCAATCTTTATGAAACAGACCCTTGATGGCCTCATAGTCCCCACATAAACAACTGATGCCTACTGTGAGTACAATTTGCACTCCTTATGAACCCCTTAAATTTTATTCTTATGAGTCTATTTCTTCTCCCTCAAGATTTTGAATCTACTCTTATGTCTATTAATTATCAGAGTTGTGAAGGTAAGAGCAAGTTGAAAGAGTAAAACTTTCTGTCTCTGCTTTTGTCACATCAATTCTTTAATTTCCCATAAAATCCACATTGATATTTTTAAGTGAAAGGTAGAAAAAAATACAAAAACAATTTAGAAGCTGTTTTACAAATAACCAAATTCAGCCGTTATGCTCAGAGAGGCATATCTTATCCTGTTTAATACCATACTCAAATGTAAAGTCTTCATATAATTTGTATTTATTTCTGTTGTAGGTTCATTATAATTGAGTAAATAAGAATAAAAATTGAAGGAACTTAAAAAATTTATATGCAAAATGGTTAAAAAAATCTATAAAATAAAGTTGTAATGATATCTTCCAGACTGATAGAATAATTAACTCTAGACATATATTCCAATGGTCCACCTTTAGTCTCCCAATAGCCGATCTTGTCTGCAGAGTTATTTTCTTATTCTACATTGTCTTCCTTAACAATCACTTTTCCTCTGAGGACATCAGAGTTATCTATAAGCTGATGGCTATCCAATTTTTATCTCTAGTTTAGATGTCTCTTTTGAGTATTAAATACATATATGACATCTTTACTTACCTTTATTTATCATATAGTTTATATTTTATAGATCTAAAATTGAACACATCATCCTCTGTTCCTAACCTACTCCTGTTCTTGCTATTTCCATTTTAAGGCATTAAACCACAAACCACTCTATCTTTCAAGTCAAGAATCTTATAAATTATATTTAACTCCATCCTTAACTTCCTACTTTTGGCCAATCAATATTAGTCCTATCAATGTTAACTCTTAATTATGTGTCGGTTCCATAAGCCTACCTTCAAAGTTTTACTCTATTTAAAATCATCATCTCCTTTCACTTTGAAATTGCTATGTCATTTTAAGAGAAATGTTTTATCTACTAAGAAGATCTAATCTTACGTGTGCCAGCCTATGCTCTGTAATGCAACCAGAGACTTTGCTAAAAAAATTCTGTTCACCATGCTTAAAATTATCAATTCATTCCATTGCTTAATTTTTATTATGCTAATGAGGTCCTTTATGACTTGGCCCCTGACAAATACTTCAGTGTTTCTTCACTTCACAACTTAATCTGATTCTACTTTCCCAAAAACAAATCCTGTACTCTATTTTTCCTTTTTTTTTTTTACCTCCACATCCCCATATAAAGTCTACCATGAGATCTCTAATAAGAATTTCTTTCCCTGATCCACGTAAGAAAATTCCAGCTTTCCTCATTTTCATCACTGTAGTCAGTGGGGCTCTCTATTACAGACCTTGATTTTCTGAGTCTTCCTTCATTTTAGACTACATATTCCATGGGCAAAGAACAATATATTATTTACCTTGGGATGCTCAGGGCACAATGCAAAGTCTAGCACAAGTAGGAACTCAGTAGAATAGTTGTTGAATGAATGAACAAGCATGGGTATTATTTTTCTTTCCATATACTTTGTGTTTCCTAGTTCCTTCCACAATTATTAACTATAAGTTTCTACACCTTCTCAATTTTACATGCTTAGAATTCTATGCTTATGCCAGACACATTGGGGAGAAAAGTACCTTGAAAACAAACCTATAATTCATTTGGAGGAAAAAAAGAGGTACAAAAGGAAAAGACAGAAGAATTATGTGAATAAATAAATAAGTTTTTGGACCTCTCATGTCTTGTTTCTAGCTTGTCACTGCTCATGAGAAGAGCAGTGACAGGGTGAGTGCTTTGCCCCCTCGGGTTCACCATCCTGCTTTGTGTGTTCTCGTCTAGAGCCATATTCATTTTATCTGCACATGGTCTCTAGGGAGTCTGTCTCCTTCCACCTGACCTCACTTTTCTGAGCACTACACCACTGTCTCTTTATACTTTTATGAATCCCCATGTATCAAGGTGTTGGGCAGATAAAATATACTATGCTCACTTTGTTAAAGATGGCGCTGCCCACGTGCAAGTTTTAAGAGTAAGCTTTTCCCTACACCCTTGACTGATTGGATGATGTGGGGTGATGCACTCTCATGAGGAGTCCTTCCATTAGGCCTCAGATAAGTGACTTTATATCAGAGACTTTTTTGTTTGTAGATTGAATTAAAGGTTTGGATTTCTACACTATAAAGTGGGGCAGACTGGGAGCTTGCTCTCTCTCAGTTCCTGAGGGTAGCATTAGAAAGGAGAGCAGATTAAGGCCACGTGGAGGGGAGGAGAAGCAGCCAAGATGGTGGAGGGCTGAGGGAGAAGCCAGTTGGAGCAGAGTTTGTACAGAGAGAAGAAGATGGGAAACAGAG
Source organism: Rhynchonycteris naso (assembly GCA_037038555.1). Lineage (NCBI taxonomy): Eukaryota > Metazoa > Chordata > Mammalia > Chiroptera > Emballonuridae > Rhynchonycteris > Rhynchonycteris naso. The sequence continues at coordinate 68,203,605 of CM072997.1, forward strand.
GTGAATAAGTCTGGTGGGCTAGAAGCCTTTGATGCTAGGAAACTTGGATAAATCAGTAGTTTTGTGACACTAAATGAGTGGGTTTTGGAGCCCAGTGTGTGTTTTTACTTGCCTACTGGGTGCAAGCTAGAATTAAAGCTGATAGCTCACCAGTTCTTGGCTCCGTTGTTTCATTACCGACTGTCCGAATCTAATGCGAACCTGCATGAGCCAGGCTGCTGGGATGGTGGCCTTGGCCACTGGCTTTACACAAGGTTAACCTTTTACCTTATTCTATAGTTTTGACTAATACTGCTTTATGTTAAAATGGATATACTTTTGAGAAAATGGAAGTTGTAAATTGGGACCCAGAAATAAACCCACAGCTTTATGGACAACTGATATTTGACAAAGAAGAAAAGAACATGCAATGGAGTAAAGACAGCCTCTTTAACAAATGGTGTTGGGAAAATTGGACATCTACCTGCAAAAAAATGAAACTAGACCATCGTCAACTTACACCATTCACAAAAACAAACTCAAAATGGATAAAAGACTTAAATGTAAGCCGTGAAACCATAAGCATCTTAAAAGAAAACATAGGCAGCAAGCTCTCCGACATCTGTAGCAGCAGTATATTTGCCGATTTATCTCCAAGGGCAAATGAAATAAAAGGCAAGATAAACAAATGGGACTATATCAAACTAAAAAGTTTTTGCACAGCTAAAGACAATAAGAACAGAATAAAAAGACAAACCACACAATGGGAGAACATATTCGACAGCACATTGGATAAGGGGTTAATAACTAAAATTTATAAAGAACTTATAAAACTCAACACCAGGAAGACAAACAACCCAAACAAAACATGGGCAAAAGAAATGAATAGAAATTTCTCCAAAGAGGACATACAGATGGCCAATAGGCATATGAAAAAATGCTCAACATCACTAATCATTAGAGAAATGCAAATCAAAACCACAATGAGATATCACTTCACACCAGTCAGAATTGCACTCATCAGCAAAACAACACAGAATAAATGCTGGTGAGAATGTGGAGAAAAGGGAACCCTTCTGCACTGCTGGTGGGAATGCAGACTGGTGCAGCCACTGTGGAAAATAGTTTGAAGATTCCTCAGAAAATTAAAAATCGCACTGCCTTTAGACCCAGCTATCCCACTTATAGGAATATACCCTAAGAACACCATAGCACTGTTCGAAAAGAAAAAATGCGCCCCCATGTTCGTGGCAGCATTGTTCACAATAGCGAAGATCTGGAACCAGCCCAAGTGTCCGTCAGAAGACTAGTGGATTAAAAAGCTATGGTACATATATACTATGGAATACGACTCAGCCATAAGAAATGATAACATCGGATCATTTATAACAAAATGGATGGACCTTGATAACATTATACGGAGTGAAATAAGTAAATCAGAAAAAAAGAAAAACTGAGAACAGCATGATTTCATACATAGGTGGGACATAAAAGTGAGACTATGAGACATGGACAGGAGAGTGGTGGTTACGGGGTGGGAGGAGGGAGGGAAGAGTGGGATAGGGAGGAGGGGAGGGACACAGGGAAAACCAGATAGAAGGTGAAGAGGACAATTTGACTTTTTGTGACGGGTATGCAACACAATTGAATGATAAGATAACCTGGAGATGTTTTCATTGTACATATGTACCCTGATTTATTGGTGTCACCCCATTAGAATTAATAATAATAAATATATATATATATATAAATTTGGGTTCATAAACTTGATTCCAAAATTATTATAATCTTTGTGTAATTGATGTCAGTAAACATTGTCTCTGTATTATATGTACTACTTGGATGTACAACACACTGGAAAAAATAGTTCAAAGCCTATTTAATAACTGGCTGAGGTCTGTGAACCTCCAGATCTTTCTAGACATTACTATGAGCCTCTGAGGCTTGTTAGGGATGACTGGTCCTGGTGAAGCCCAGAGAACAGAGACAGAGTGTCTTTTGAGGAAAGTTGAGATTAGCCTACTCCCTTCTCAATGACAGACTACATCAACCAATTGTGTTACCTGAAATGAGATCTGGGAAGGGGAATTTCTCATGAGTTTTTAAGGTTTAAAGTGAGGAGTATATAAAAATGGAAAGCTAACTGGTAAATTGTTTTTATTAATTAAAAAGTGAATTTATACTAACTGCCAAAATTAGAAGTCACAGCAGTTACAGAGAGATTCCAGATACAAAGTGTAAACATTAAAATCAGGAGGGACAAGCCCTAGACCAAGTAGCTCAGTTGGTTAGAACATTGTCCCCAAGTGCAGAGGTTGTCGGTTTGATTCAGGTCAGGGCACATACAGGAAGAGTTTGAAGTATTTCTCTCTCTCTCCTATCTCTCTCTCTTTCTCTGTCTCCCTCTCTCCCCCCTTCCCCTCTTTCTGAAATAAATAAATAAATAAATAAAAATTCAGGGGAGACAATAACAAGAACAACTGGTTTCAAGTTAGTCTCAATTTAGGATACTTGCCTATGAATAGTTTGGTATCTACAGTTGCCTAGAGCATGTCAGTTGTGATATTATCTGTGGATAAAGCATTCACACTTAAAAGCCAGAGATAAAATAAACAGGGATTTGCAATCTCTCATTCTTCATTGCTCTTTAGGCCAGGATAATTTGTTAACATGTAGTATAGAAAGAGCCAGGCCCGGAAGGAAAAGTCTTTGATTGATCACAATAAAATATAGATGCCTTTCCTCCCAGGTTCTTTAGACTAGATCTTTTAACATTCTGAGAAACAAAATATCAAGATAGTACCCAATAGAACAATAGTGCACCAAGTTTCTTCTTGTGGTTGTTATTCAAAATGACCTCAGTCCAATCATGTAAGCCAGGTCCCGTTTTGGAGTGGAAAGCTTTAATACTTTTAAATCCTCTCAAAGAATTCTGGAACTTTTTGTGAGGTCTTGGAAAGTTGTTGTTGTTTTTTTTTTTTTGTGACCTCTGCATAGACAGTCTCCAAGCATTCTCACACAAGCTCTGGAGGTTGTGTATTGAAAGCCACCCTATTCAGTTTTTGGAGTAGGAAACATGTAGGGGCTTTACATAAACTGACATCAAGTAGAATTACATTTCCTATAAAAGCATAATTTGGGGGCTTGGCAAATATAAGAAAGTTTCTGAAGCAAGTTAAATCCTTTTAATTTGTGAAGAAAAATACAGTGTGTCCGTAATGTCATGGTGCACTTTTGACCAGTGACTCCTGAGATACCATATAATCTACATTAGAATGTAGTTGAAAAGGAGCAGTGTCGATAGTGTTCAGCTGCCAACATGGGCAACATATTGGTTAACAGAATCACCTTATTTCTCTTTTAAATGAGAAAATTTGACAGAATCATAAATCTGTTAGAAGGTTAAGAAAAAAATGAGTACATTATTACCCTAAATATGGCTTGAAATATGGACACAATGATACTATTTCTAATAGAATGTTTATGCATACCCTAAAACATTTCAGAAAAGATAAACAACTTCCTTTGGAGATAGAGAGCAAGGAAATGAATATGGGTGATTTCCCCTCTTTTCACATATTTAAACTATTTGAATTTTAAAAATTAGTAGGCAATATTTTTATAGTTCCACATAAATAGCATAAAGATATATATTTAAAAAGTCAGTTGTGGCCCTTATGTGTGGCTATAACTTGTTAGTATTTGTGGTGAATATTTTTAATCTGACCAAGAGGTTATCAACTGATGGCTGTTGGTGCTAATCAATGTCAAAAGAAATTCTCATTTTGGGGTGCAGCAAAGGGAAAGACACTATTCAGTGCAAAAAGCTCAACTGTGATATAGCACAACTGTGGAACAGCACAGCTATGGAACAGCTCAATAGTGTTATAACTCAGTTATGAAACTACAAAACAGCACAGCTGTGAGGTGGTGCTCAGGCCAGGCAGCTTGGCCTGGTGGTATAGCTTGGCCCCTCTCTGTCTAGACAACCCTGCTCTAGTATGGCCTGCCCACATGGCACTTTTTAGCTCTGGTCCACCAGGTCATCTTCTATGTTTCAGCTTCAGCCAGGGAACATAGGAGAAACACAGTCTTGAGTGAAAAAGAAAAATATGCTCCATCTAGAGGTAAACCTGGCTTACATAGAGAAGAGTTTCTGCCCCTGGCCCCTGACTGATCCATGCTCATGGAAATGAGGACTCCAAATCATCATAGTCTAATTGATTGGAATGGAGCCTCTCTGATTGGTTGTTGAAAATGCAAATGAGTATATAGTTGTGCAGCTTTAATAAAATGAGGAAGATCTTCATCATATTGGTTGAAATACAATTCCAGGAACTCCTTTTAAGGATCAACTCAGATAGCAGGAACATAATACAGGAGGTTTGCAGCTTAGTACAGCATTTCCCTGAAGTGCAGGGAGTATGACAGTGCCCTGTTTAGAAATGACTACTAGACTCTGTTCATAAATTTAATCTCAGTTAGCCACTAGGAGTTCCTAAAGAGTACAGTCATTTTTATGAGATGCAAACAAAAGAAAGAGATGGGGCCCCTACTTCACTCCCAACCCATATTCTTCATTACTTTCTAGAACAATCCCTAAATATTGATGTCTCTCTAAGCTGGTCTTTTCTGACATGAGTTCCCATCTCTTCAAGATGAAAGGGGAAAGATTTTGGGATAACTGTGAGTGCCCATAAAGAAACTAACTTTCAAAGTCAAGACCATGTGGACAATCATATCAGATGCTCTGCATTCTACCTCCACAGATTTATTTAGTAGTGGGACCTCATGAAATGTTTCTGACACAAACTGGTAGACTGTGTAGTTTCGAGAAGTAACATCACTCATTGCCAAATTGCACTACTAGGCTATGTTTATCTATATTTACTCAGATCCTCCTTTTGTTGCAGTAATTCAATAAAGATAATCTGGCCAAAAAAAAAAAAAAGAGTTCACCTTTGCTGCTTTGAGCAAGTGGGGGAAAGAACAGTGCTCCCTGCTTCACTGACCTATCTGCAACAGAAAGATTGAGAATGAGAAGCAATAGGAAATGAAAGCAAAGCTGGAGTAAATTCATCTTTGTTTATTCATTTTCTAAACATGTGGTACCAAAAACAATGCTGTGGAAAAGTTGGCGGTCTAACAGACTGTGTTTAAAAGCATGTAGGTGCCATAAAAGAAAATAATGGAAAACAAAACTGTAGTGAAATGAAGAATTACACACCTGGAAAAGTCCCCAAGCTTCATTAGCATCATTTATCAAAAGAAAGGTAGGTTCAGTTTGCTAAGAAAAATTGAGTGCTCCTTAGGTGCTTTGTTCCATTTCTCTCCCCCCATTGAAAAATATTAGGTAATTTGTAAGCACTGTTTCTTTTTGTTAATAAAAAATCGCACAAATATGCATTCTAAGAAGAGGAAATGTTTCACTATGGTGAGTGACAAACATTCCCTGATTTAGTATGACAGCTGACACAACGTAATAGCCTGCCCCACAGAGAGATGAGAAAGTGACAAGTCAACTATGAGAAGCAACCAAGGGTATCTATTTTCTATTTCTACTTCATTTCTTTACATGGTCCAGTGTAAAGGGCCAATTACCCAAATGTTTACATGGGCTATAAAGCTGCCTGAATTGGATGATTCCGGTATCTGAGGGATTCTGAGTTCACAGTTGGCTAGGTTTAGATAAAGAAAGGAAATGTAGAGTTATCAGATCTTGAAACAAACAAAACACAGTTCCATACAAACACATGTAATAATACCTCTACCTGACTAACTTCAGCTATCTCTACTAAGTGGGCTACTGAGTCACAAAACACAACAGAATTTTCACATTTTTAACTATAATATAAATGATATGATATTATCAGTGATTCCTCAGGGTATTAGAGTAGATTTCCCTCCCTCATTCAACACGTTTCAAATGACAAGACTTGCATTGTATTCCTTAGGGCATGAACCTACCAACACAGAGATCTTATTACAACATCACAAAATGTTTCCTGATACCTAATTCCTTTTTATTTAAGGTCCCTGGACTACCTTAAATATACCTGCTTTCTCACTGGAGTTCAATTTCCCAGGAGCCGGAGTAATTTTAAGAGTTACTTGATGCTCTCCTTTATGCCTTCTGCTCCCCCCTGACCTCACCCCTCCCTCTACTCTGCTCAGGCTGCAACTAACCAAGTCAGACAGACCTTTTTTTTGCTACATTCCTTTATTGTTTTACTTGCCCTTTCACCAAGCCTGTTATCTCACTTCTTTTTGATGTCAACTTTACCATACCCTCTTCTCCCCACTACTTTTCAAGAGAGATGTGCGCTTCTCATGACATTACTGACTATATAGGTTCTCCACCATCTCTCAGGAAATGATGAATTAAATTTTCACAGCAGTTTTTACCATACCAAACTGTAGTTTAAAATTTTAATCTGTTGACCTTTCCGATTCAAAAAGGCTCTCAAAATATTAAGTTTGACAATAATAATATTTCAGCTTCAAAATATGCTGTTAGACATGAGAGATGAAAAGAAAATAGTTTTTCTCTCCAGTTCTAGTTTTGCAAGAATTTCTGCTTTCTTTGTTTTAAAATCAAGAATACATCTTCTATATCATCTTTATAATATTTTTAAACTGAAATTATTTTGTAGAACTTTTTTCTAAGTCATTGTTCCTCATCTTTGATAAAACAGCTGTACAGTATTTGGACCTTCTATTTATTCAATGTAGAGTGGATTGTCCCTGACATCTTTCTTCCATCTTTAACATGGGCCTTGTTCCTTCCAATGTGCTATGATTTTCTTTTCTCCAAAGAAACACTTCATAAATGTGACTAGGTTCACAGATTGGCTGAGAGATTTTTACTTTATCAATGATTCAATGATTTAAGTAGATTAGTAACTGTATGATTTCAACTCTTTAATGCAGTTAAAATTCATAAATTTAAGGCCTACAGCTGTTCTTTTGGCACATGTAGAGGTTAGCAATAATTTCCATTATTTCTTAATCTCAGCTGGATTTAAAATTAATTATACATGTCTTCTTACCAGTGACCAAAGCTGTAGTTGAATAGCCTGCCACGCAGGTCTGTGTCATTCCTGGCCCCGTAGGTCCAAGGGCTACCCTGACACATTGAGTATACTGATATATCACAGAATCTGTCCACTTGTCAACAATTTTCATTGACATTGTCCTGATCCTTTCACTAGTTTAGACAAATGCTATTGAATTCCCACTCTTGACCTTTTATTACCCTTTCTATATATTTTTTAACAGAAACCAGAAGGATACTGATGAAACACATATCTCTTCTCTCTCAAAACATCAAATGGTTTTTACTTGCACAGAGATCAACAAGGCCCTCAGGACTGACCTACCTCACCATCCTCACCTTGTATTACTCTCTCTTCTTTATGAAGCCTTGCTGTATCTCCCTTGTTTCTGACACCCTCACAAATCTTTTCTTGAATCAGGGGCTTTTGAACCTGTTATTCTCTTTATCTAGGAGGCTTTTCTCAATCACTGTCTGGATAATTCTATATCCAGATCTCAGCTTCAGTGACACTTCCTCAAAAGAACTTTCCCTGCTACCGCTACCTTAATCTAAATTCCTACCCCCAGTAGTGTCTCAGATCACACAGTTTCTTTCCTATTATATAAAATAATTGGTAATTATTTACACATATATTTTAATAGGTTACATCTATAAACTCATGTGTGTGTGTGTGTGTGTGTGTGTGTGTGTGTGTGTGTGACAGAGACAGTGAGAGACAGAGAGAGGGATAGATAGACAGGAAGAAAGAGAGCTGAGAAGCATCAATTCTTCATTGCAGCACCTTAATTGTTCATTGATAGCTTTCTCATACGTGCCTTGACCGGGGGGGGGGGGGCTACAGTAGACTGAGTGACTTCTTGCTCTAGTCAGAGACCTTGGGCTCAAGCTGGTGAGCCTTGTTCAAACCAGATGAGCCTGTGCTCATGCTGGTGACCTCAGGGTTTTTGAACCTGGGTCCTCTGTGTCCCAGTCCAATACTCTATCCGCTGTGCCACTGCCTGGTCAGGCTGTAAACTCATGTATTTTTATTCCTCTCCGTCTTTTTAGGATTTGTGCATAGAAAGGATGGTATATATTATCAAAATTAGTAAATAATGAGTAAATTAATAGATAGATGAAATAGACAGATATGTTTAATTAGTCCCTAGAGAGATAATTTATTTTAGTGCTATTTATCAAGCTTCGTATTTGACAAGTCTGTCTGGCTGTCATCCAAAAAAAGAGACCTTTATCTTTCAACACTGTGCACCTATTCGCTTTCTATTCCTTACCTTGCTCTTTGTCTTTAACCCAGTTCCAAAGGACATCTATTCTTAGCTTACTACTTTGGACTTTTAAACATATTTGAGACAAGGCAATCATATCAGCTACCCTTTAAGTTTATAGCCTACAGAATTTCTCACAACTGCCTTTACCATTGTCCAACCAAGATCTGAAGTCAGAGATCCCTAATCAATACTAACTTTTGTTACTAGTCTGTATTTTGAGTATATGGTTTCATATTAATGATCTAGATTTTTTTTCTCCCACCTATTCTTTATATTCTTTCTGTATGCCTTGCTCTAACTAGAAGTTAAAGAATGTGTTTTAGAAATCCCTGCAAGTGTGATATTATAGAGTTTTTAAAGGTAAATAAGCATCCTACCCAAGCTTTTCACCTCTAAAGAGTGAACCATCTGCAGAGATAATTGTTCAATCATATTGGAAACAGTTCCTTTCAACGATTTAATTGGAATGTCCAAATAGCCTAGAGGGACTTCTACACAGAACACTAACATTAATAAGAAGAACAAAATGTGAAAAACCACATTATTCTCAGTCCTTATAACAAAAAAGAGCAATAATTAAATCTAGCAAATAAGTAGGTTTAGAAGGTAGGCTATGCATTCTTAACACAATTCAAATTAATTCCCTCTCTCGAAAAAACAAACAGAAAACACCCTTTTTTTCTTTGAAATTGATGATATAGATGATGGGTGGGATAGGTCACATGATCCAGATTTGAGTTAGTCAGCCACAAAACCCCAAAAAGCATCCATCATGCTTAAAAATTACATAGTCCTTTGTTTTGAATTGACTTCAAGAAGAAAATGTTACATTTTAATTTAAATGCATACTGAGAACCATCTGTTATAGAGAATCAAGGTGACTCATTTGTCCAGATACCTGGCACATCCAGAGAAAGTGAAAATATAGATTCAATGACAATCCCATCTATGTTGAATATTTTCTTTATTGCATATGATATTGTATTCTAAATGTATTTCATTTCTTTCTTTAGAGGCTTACCCAGATTTCTAACATTCTTTGGTGTCTGTGTATATTCTCAAAAAGCTATTATATCAGGCAAAGTTCATTCTTCCTGTTTTCTTAAACTTTTATACCTGTTCATATATACATACATAATACATGGTATATATAATAAATACACAATATTATAATATACAAAAATTCTGAAGAATTTCTAATCTTTTATTTGTTCTTCTGTTGCTTTCTGTTTTGTTTGAAAAACCACATTAGTATCTTCATGCACAGGTATTGCTTTTAGAAAAATTAAAAATCAAAACTAACTTAAAAACCTAGAATTTCAGTAGACTCTTAAAATAAATGAATTTAACATCTGTGTATAACAACTGACTCCTGATTCTGAAGATGACATGTATGAACAGGCCATTTGCTTGAAGTATGCATTTGAATTGCATGAACCGAGGCCAGGGAGCAAAAGAAGGTCTCTGTTGGTAACTGACACCAGCAGATCTCATAGCATATCCATTTCCATAGGACTTTGTTGGTTTCTATTTGATGTTGCATAGCCGATGAACTCTTGAAGTGATAGGTCTTCGTCTCCCTATGAGAAATAGTCCCTATAAGAAACTGGCTAGTAGTACTTCTGTGGAAATAGAGGGAAAGCAAAAAAATTCTAAAGCAGTGATTGCTGTCAATCAGAGAATAAAAATTTGGGAGAAGCTAAGATTATAATATTAAATTTGTGGCATTAAATGTATTCAATCTGTTTAATTTTTCTTGAACATTGACTTTATGCCAGATACTGCTGAAATAAAATATTTAATTCTGACCAAAATGAATGTGTAGGCCAATCACGTGGAGCATAGAGTCTAGCAATAAATTGTTTGCTTAATCTGTTATATATTTTATATGAACATACATAAGTCTCTTTGCTTGTATATGTATGTGGGCATCTCTTATATTAACAAGCTAACATTTATATGATTTTTACTACATGGCATTTACTTTCAAACACTTGAAAATTTTTAACTCATTTAATCTCAACCTCATGAGGTAAGTCCTATTATCATATTCATTTTACAGATGAGGAAAATGAGCAGCATAGGTGAGCAAATTGCTCAGGATCACACAACTAATAAGGAGCAGAGCTGGGCTATGAACCTTAGCAGTATGGCTTTAACCATAGACTCTTTTCTCTCATAAAATTAAGAAAAGGGGGGAGATGGAAATATTTTAGCAATTGCTCTAGACAGGGAGAGCAGAAGGTTCAGTTAAAATAAAAAAGAGGATTAACTCTTTTTCATAAAGATATGTAAAGAGAAAATATAATTCAATTAAATACTGTTTCACACAATATTTTTGAGTAAGAAATACAAGAAAAGGCAGAAGTTGTAAAACTGAATGCCTTTTTGGTAAGTTAAGTTTCCTTTGAAAATGTTAAGAACAATTTTCTTTTATGAGTTGAAGTTACAGACTGGATCACTTCTGCTGACCATGTTATTGCAGAAACTTTTCCAATCAAGCTGAACAAGAATATGAAGGAAAACATTTATAAGCTAAATTAACATTTACAGCACAGGCATAACAGGTTTAAAATGGAAGAAAATGGTTTTATAAATATAAATTTCCAAGGAGGAACAAACATGGAGATTAGTGAGCAGGAGCTGATTGAGTGTTTCACCTCGTGGCCATTCTGCACAATCAATGATTAAGCCAGGCTGGCTCTACTGTTTTATAAAACCTGGAGGATAAAGAAGCAGGAATAAGAACTTGTGACTTATGTTAGGTATCTAGTACAAGTTTGAGTTGTGGTTCAACTCTTTATAGAGTTTGCAGAACTTCTTTGAAAGAAGAAATGTCTTCTTTCCCAGGAAGTTGAATCATCATGAAGAACATCCTAGACCTTGCATAAAGTCTGCTTCTTGTGTATCTTGAGTATTTATCTAATATACCTCCCTTGAATATTGATGTAGCCCTCATCTATTCAATATTGGTGTTATTAACTACTTCATAGTATAAGAGATACATTGTATATTTACCTCCATCAGCAAAATCAGGACAAAGCCTTCAATGTCAACTCAAACTGGAGAGAGTAAAATCTTTGTTTGTTTTTTTAGCAAAGGATAGAGAGGAAGAGAGGGACAGACAGAAAGGAAGGGAGAGAGATGAAAACATCAACTCAGATACGGCACCTTAGTTGTTCAGTTCTTTCTCATATTTGCCTTGATAAGGTGGGGGAGGGGCTTTAGCTGAGCCAGTGACCCCTTGCTCGAGCCAGCAACCTTCAGCTCAAGCCAGCAACCATGGGGTCATGCCTATGATCCCATGCTCAAGCTGGCAACCTTGCACTCAAGCTGGTGAGCCCGCAGTCAAGCCAGCAGTCTCGGGGTTTTGAATCTGGCCCTCCATGTCCCAGATCAGATTTCTATCCACTGAGCCATAGCCCAGTCAGGCGAGAGTGAAATCCTGATGACTACATGAGCAATAATGTGAGACAAAGGGGGAAATAATCAGAAATGTCAAAGACTTCCCTGAGAGCACTAAAGAAGAAAGAGTCTTAAGATGACTTAATTCCATAGGAAACAAAATTAAGCTTGTCATGTTTCACAGAACATAGGTAGCAAATGTGGCTAAATGGACATGGAAAGGTTGACTGAGAGATTTGTAACAATACTATAGCTCCCAATTACTGATTGATACTTGCCTATCAGTCAGGGGTCAGCCAAAATAATAGAAGCTATTCTATATTTTTTTAGAAGAAACTGTTATTAAAAGGATTAATTAAAGTATAATGTGTATCTATCTATAATATATATATATATATACATATTATAATTGTACAATTCAATAGATTTTTTTTCCATGTCAAAGGACCCAGATTTAAAAGTAGAACATTGTCAATACCTCAAAGCCCATATTGTGCTCTATTTCTGTCATTTCTTCAACCAAGGATGTCTATATTGACCTTACAGAATAACTGAAATAGTTGAGGCACAAAGGTCATTGGGGCCACTTTTAGCTTGTGATAATCTATAAATATAAAAAACTGAGGATGTTACCGTAAATAAACTCAGCTTAATGAATTGCTAAATTGGGTATCTCAGAAAGAAAACTGGTTTGCCATTTGCCTAAGCCTCTGCCCACATTTGCCACCAGGAAATAATTAATTCTTCTTTTCTGTCTTTTAAATACTTTGCCATTGACTCTCACTAGTTGAACATCTATTTAAAATAATTATAAAAAAATTAATATCTATAGCAATCCATAAAAAGGGTGGAGATAATACTGAACATCAACAAAAAATATCTGGTCTAGTCTGTTTCATCATTTTGGTTATTTAGCTTCCACAAACATTTCTGTGTATGTTTAAGTCACAAAATAACAAGGTTCACCTATTCATCATACAAATGTATATTTTTTTAAATGTGGAAAATACATTTTACAAATTACTCTATCCGTTTTGGGCTGATATTTATATTTTTAAATAATTAGTCACAATTCTCAAGTGATATATTATGTAACTTAATTATCAATATAATGCTATAACACCTTGTACAAACTGTTGAAGGTAAAAAGGAAAACTCTGTGTTTGTACGTAAATGAATATATGATCAACAATAGACAGCTATGTTTAGCTACTATACTTCTTGCTTTTGCAAATATCCATTGTCACCATAAATACCTTACAAATGCCTTCCTTCTGCCACTACTCATATTATTACTTTTTGCATAAGAATCCAATTATTAATGGTTCTTTGCTTGTTGAGTGAACAAAATCTTCATTTATGAAACTCTTAGATGACTAGGTCTCTGCCTGTAGAACATTGCTATAAGTCTGCATTAACTTTACCACTGGAACTAGAAGCAGTAATAGGTTCTTGAAAGTATTCATTGGATTGTACACCTGACCAGGCAGTGATGCAGTAGATAGAGCAACAGCCTGGGATGCTGAAGACCCAGATTCCAAACTCTGAGGTCATTGGCTAGAGCACAGGCTTACCAGCTTGAGCATGGGGTCACTAGCTTGAGTGTGGGATCATAGACATGACCTCATGGTCACTGGCTTGAGCCAAAAGGTCACTAGCTTAAAGACCAAGGTTGCTGGTTTGAGTTCAAGATTGCTGACTTGAGCAAGGGGTCACTGGCTCAGCTGGAGCCACCTAGGCAAGACACATATGAGAAAGCAATCAATGAACAATGAAAGTGCCATAACAATGAGTTTAAATAACATATTGGATCAACTGGATTTAATTGGTATCTTCAGAACATTTCACCCCAAAGCAGCAGAATATACATTCCTTTCAAGTGCTCGTGTTAGATTTTCTAGGATATAGCACATGTTAGGACACAAAACAAGTTTCAGTAAATTTAAGAAGATTGAAATTGTATCAAATATCTTCTCTGACCACAATGGCATGAAATTAGAAATCAACTACAATAGAAAAACTGGAAAACATTCAAACACTTTGAGGCTAAATAGCATGTTAGTAAATAACAAATGAGTTAACAATGAGATGAAGGAAGAAATAAAAAATTTTCTTGAAATGAATCAAAATAAACACACAATAATCTCAAATCAATGGAACACAGTAAAAGGTATCCTGAGAGGGAAGTTCATAGCATTACAGGCATACCTTAAGAAGAGAAAACTCAAATAAACAACCTAAGCCTGTACCTAAAATAACAACAAATAAATCCCAGAGGAAGTAAAAGGAAAGAAATAATAAAGATCAGCTTGGAAATAAATTACATAGAGGCTAAAAATATAACACAAAAGATCAACCAAGAGCTGCTTCTTTGAAAAAGAAAACAAGATTGAAAAACCTTTAAACAAATTCATTATGAAAAAAAAAGTTGTCCCCAAATAAATAAAATTAGAAATGAAAGTAGAGAAGTTACAAATGACATAGCAGAAATACAAAGGATTGTAAGAAAATAGACACGCCAGAAAATTGGACAACTTAGGCAAAATGGATAAATTCCTAGAAGCATACAATCTTACAAACCTGAATCTGGAGAAATGAGAAAACCTAAGCAGACAGATTATAACAAATGAAATTGAAAGAGTTATCAAAGGGTTCCAATCAAACAAAAGTTCTGGACCAGATGGCTTCACAGGCAAATTTTACCAAACATTCAAAGAAGAATTAACAACAATTCTTCTTAAGCTATTCCAAAAAATTCAAAAGGAGAGAAGACGTCCAAGCTCATTTTATGAGGTAAGCATTATCCACATTTCAAAACCAGGTAAAGACATCACAAAGAAAGAAAACTATAGGCCAATATCCCTGATGACAGTAGATGCTAAAATTCTCAAAAAAATATTAGCAAACCAGGTCCAGCAATACATTAAAAAGATCATACTTCATGATCAAGTGGAATTTATCTGGGGAGGTAAAGCTGGTATAATATTTGCAAATCAATCAATGTGATTCATCACATAAACAAAATGAAAAATAAAAATCACATGATCATATCAATAGATGAAAAAAAAAAGGCATTTGATAAAATTCACCACCCATTTATGCTCAAAACTCTGAGCAAAGTGGGAATACAAGGAACATATCTTAACATAATAAAGGCCATCTATGACAAACCAACAGCCAATGTCATACTCATTGGCCAAAAATTAAAAGTAATCTCCTTAAGATCAGAAACATGACAGGAGTGCCCCCTTTTACCATGCTTCTTCAACATAGTTCTGGAAGCCTTAGCTATAGCAATCAGACAAGAAGAAGAAATAAAAGGCATCACAATTGGAAAAGAAGTAAAACTGTCATTACTTGTTGATGACATAATACTATACATAGAAAACCCTGAAGACTTAATAAAAAATAAAAAAAAAAACTAGACCTGGTACATGAATTCAGGAAGGTTGTAGGATATAAAATTAATATTCAGAATTTAGTGGCATTTTATTTTTTTATATTTTTTGTGTGTGGCAGAGACAGAGAGAGTCAGAGATAGGAACAGATAGGGACAGACAGAAAAGGAGAGAGATGAGAAACATCAATTCTTTGTTGCGGCTCCTCAGTTGTTCATTGATTGGTTTCTCATATGTGCCTTGACTGGGGGCTACAGCAGACCGAGTGACCCCTTGCTTTAGCCAGCAACCTTGGTCAATTGATATTTGACAAAGGAGTCAAAAGTACATAATGGAGTAAAGACAGTCTCTTTAACAAATGGTATTGGGAATATTGGACAGGTAAACACAGTAAATGAAACTAGACCATCAGCTTCCACCATTCACAAAAACAAGCTCAAGATGGATAAATGACTTAAATGTAAGTCAAAAACCATAAATATCTTGGGAGAAAACATAGACAGTAAACTCTCCAATATCTCTCATAGCAATACTTTTGCTGATATATCTCCACAAACAAGCAAATAAAAGACAAAATAAACAGATGGGACTATATCAAACTAAAAACGGTTTTTCACTGCAAAAGACACCATTAAAAAAATAAGAATATAACCCATTCAATATATTTGCTGATAAGTATGATAAGGGGTTAATAACCAAAATTTATAAAGAATTTCTAAAACTCAACATCAGGAAGGTAAACAATCCAATTAAAAAATAGGCAAGGGCTCAGCAATCTTAAAAAGAAAAAATAAAGCAGGAGGTATCACTCTTCCGGATATCAATTTATACTACAAGGCCATTGTATTCAAGACAGCCTGGTACTGGCATATAGATAAATGGAACTGAACAGAGAACCCAGAAATAAACCCACAGCTTTATGGACAAATAATATTTGACAAAGGGGGAAAGACAATACAATGGAGTAAAGACAACCTCTTTCACAAATGGTGTTGGGAAAATTGGACATCTACCTGCAAAAAATTGAAACTAAACCATCAACTTACACCATTCACAAAAACAAACTCAAAATGGATAAAAGACTTAAACGTAAGCCGTGAAGCCATAAGCATCTTAGAAGAAAACATAGGCAGCAAGCTCTCTAACACCTGTAGCAGCAATATATTTGCTGATTTGTCTCCACGGGCAAATGAAATAAAAGGCAAGATAAACAAATGGGACTATATCAAACTAAAAAGTTTTTGCACAACTAAAGACAATAAGAACAGAATAAAAGGACAAACCACACAATGGGAGAACATATTCGACAGCATGTCTGATAAAGGGTTAATAACCATAATTTATAAAGAACTTATAAAACTCAACACCAGGAAGACAAACAATCCAATCAAACAATGGGCAAAAGAAATGAATAGAAATTTCTCCAAAGAGGACATACAGATGGCCAATAGGCATAGGAAAAAGTGCTCAACATCACTAATCATTAGAGAAATGCAAATTAAAACCACAATTAGATATCACCTCACACCAGTCAGAATGGTACTCATCAGCAAAACAACACAGAACAAGTGCTGGCGAGGATGTGGAGAAAAGGGAATCCTCCTGCACTGCTGGTGGGAATGCAGACTGGTGCAGCCACTGTGGAAAACAGTATGGAGATTCCTCAAAAAATTAAAAATCGAACTGCATTTTGACCCAGCTATCCCACTTATAGGAATATACCCTAAGAACACCATAGCACTGTTTGAAAAGAAGAAATGTGCCCCCATGTTCGTGGCAGCATTGTTCACAATAGCGAAGATCTGGAAACAGCCCAAATGTCCATCAGAGGACGAGTGGATTAAAAAGCTTTGGTACATATATACTATGGAATACTACTCAGCCATAAGAAATGATGACATCGGATCATTTATAACAAAATGGATGGACCTTGATAACATTATACAGAATGAAATAAGTAAAACAGAAAAAAACTGAGAACAGCATGATTTCATACATAGGTGGGACATAAAAGTGAGACTATGAGACATGGACAAGAGAGTGGTGGTTACAGGGTGGGGGAGGGAGAGGAGCTTGGAATAGAGAGGAGGAGAGTGGCACATGGAAAACCAGATAGAAGGTGACAGAGGACAATTTGACTTTGGGTGATGGGTCTGCAACATAATTGAATGATAAGATAACCTGGAGATGTTTTCTTTGAACATATGTACCCTGATTTATTGGTATTACCCCATTAAAATTAATTAAAAAAAAGAAAAAAGAAAAAAAATATAGGCAAGGGACTGAATAAACACTTCTCCAAAGAGGACACATAGATGGTCAATAGGCATATAAAAAAATGCTCAACATCACTAATCATCAGAGAAATGCAAATTAAAACCACAATGAGATTCCATCTCACACCTGTCAGAATGGCTATCATTAACAAATTAACACACAATAAGTGCTGGCAAGGGTATGGAGAAAATGGAACCCTCTTGCACTGCTGGATGGAATGTAGACTTGTGAAGCCACTGTGGAAAAGAGTCTGGTGTCTCCTCAAAAAATTAAAAATGGAACTGCCTTTTGACCCAGCATTCCCACTTTTGGGAATATATCCTAAGAATCTCAAAACATTACTTCAAAAGAAGATATGCACCCTCATGTTTATTACAGCAAGACCTGGAAACAGCTTGGATGTCCATTAGTGGATGAGTGGATAAAAAAGTTGTGGTATATATACATAATAGAATACTACATAGCAGTAAAAAAAAAAAAAAAAAGAAGGGAATTTTACCTTTTGCAATGGCATGGAATGACCTGGAGATTATTACGCTAAGTGAAATAAGGTAAGCAGAGAAAAACAAATATCATATGATCTCACTTATATGTGGAATTTAATGAACATGGTAAACTGAGGAACAGAATAGAAGCAGAGGCAGGGTCACAGGGAGCAGAGGGACAGGTATCAGAGGGAAGGGGGATGAAGGGATGGGATCAAAAAAGGTGAAGGGATTAGCTAAATTATATATACATAACACATAGATACAGATAATAGGACAAGTCCCAGAGAGAAGGAGAAAGAGAGGTAGAGATGGCAGAAGGGGATCTAATGGCGGGATACATTGTTTGGGGTTGAGGGTGTTATTTTAAGTGGAACACTTGAATCCATGTTAACAATAAATTTAAAAATTTAATAAAAATAACATAAAAATTAAAAAATATCAATGAATCGCATGGATGTATCTTATCTCACTAGTTTGCTTTCAAATTGCTTATAATAAAGTCTCAGTCAAGATCAAAGCAGATTGTTTTAAAGAAATTGACAAGCCAATTTTAAAATATATATATGACTTGTAAAAAAATATAGAACCAACCAACCATTTTTAAAAAATCTGTATTTCAACTATAAAGCTATAGTACAGTAGCTCCCTCTCCTTTTTATGGTTTCAAATACCCATGGTCAACTGTAACCCAAAAATATTAAATGAGAAATTCCAGATATAAACAATTTATAAGTTTTAAGTTTCATGTCATTCTGAGTACCATGATGAAATCTCACATGGTCTTGCTCTATCCATCCTGCCCAGGATGTGAATCACTCTTTTGTCCAGCATATCCACACTATGTAGTTGACCTGTTCATTAGTCACTCAGCACCCTTCTCAGTTATCAGATCAAATATCACTTGTGGTCAAGAAACCCTTATTTTCTAAAGCCATTATATAATGTTGTTACAGTATATTGTTACAATTGTTCTACTTTTTATTGCTGTTAATCTCTTACTGTGCCTAATTTATAGATTAAACTATATCATAAGTATGTATGTATGAAAAGTAGCATATATGTGGCTTGGTACTATTTATTTGTAGTTTCAGGCTTCCACTAAGGATCTAGGAAGCTATCCTCTGGGCATAAGGAGTTTAGGTACTGCTGCAGTCAAGATAGTACCACCTCAACAAAAATACCTAAAGATCAATGAAAAAACATAAAAATTTCAGAACTACCTTCATATTTTTAAAGTAAATGAATTTTTGAAAAATATGCCAAAGTAATTCAATGGGAAAAAGCATTTTAAATAAAGATGTTAGAACTGGGTAGTCACGTGAAAAAGAAACAAAATTCTATTTATCTCTCACTATAATCAAAAACTAACTTAAAGTAGATAATATGTCTAAACATGAAGGCTTTAATTATAAAAGGAGATATTTACAACCTTGAGGTAGGCAAACATTTCTTAGATACAAAGCAAAAACAATAAAAATAAATAGAATTAGTATCAAAAAATTAAAAGCTTTTGTTCTCTGAAAGATTCCTGGCTGAACCCACATAGCAGCCTTATGGGCACTGGAAAATATGATATCATTGTGATCATGGCGGTCCCATGGGGCTGGGCCTGGTCGCGATGTGGAGGGACAGAAGCAGGTCCTCCCCCTGTTGGCCTTGCCTCAGGGGCTAAGGCTGATCCTAGCCCTGCCCTCGCCTGTGTCTCTGGGACTGCTGGTCCTGCCACTGAGATGGCCCTGTGCCAGGTGGACGGCATCTATTACAGCCTATTCCCTAGCTATGTGCCCCAGAGGACCTGGGAAGGGGATGGGTATGACATCACAGCCTTCCTGGCAGCTGCCCTGGCTCAGGGGAAGTGCGAGATGTGCTGGTGGTGATCAGGAAGATGAGGAAAAGGGCTGCTGACTTCCTGCACACTGACCCCGCAGAGGGGGAAATGCTACAATGCAGCGGCTGTTTCAATAAGTCTGAGGACTTGGGGGAAAAATAAGAAAGAAAATGCAAGCCATAAAGAAGAACATATTTGCAATACATATATATATGTCAATGTAACGCTAACCAAAATATATAATTCTTAAGAAAAAAAGAGACAACAAACAACAAGAATTCTTACAACTAAAAACTAACAACTCAATTTTTAAAATGGACAATATATATGAATAGAAAGTTCATAAAAGGAAATAGAAGAATGGCCAATAAGCATATGAAAAGATGCTCAGCATCATTATTCATTAGAGAAATGTTAAATAACAATGAGATATAATTCCTATCTACTCAAATGACTAATATTAAACACATCAAAATCAGCTGTTGAAAATTCAGAACTGGACCACTCATACTTTATATGTGCAAGTGTAAAAATGATACCACCACTTTAGAAAAAGTTTAGCAATTTTTTATAAAATTAAAGGTACTCTTATCTTGGACTTAGAAATACCAAGCCCATGTATTACATATAAGAAATGAAAACATATTTATAAAATGCACAAATATGTTCATTGCAATTTTACTCATAAGAGCCAAACTCTGGAAACCACCTATCAGTTGGAGAATTAATAAATATCCACATAACAGAATCCTATCCAGCAAATAAATAAATAAAACAATAATAATAATAATAATAATAATAATAGATTACTGACATTTTATAATATGGATAAATCTAAAAAAAATCATTATTCTGAATATAAAAAACATGAAGCAAAAGATTACTGCACAATTCTATTTATGTAAAACTCTAGGAAAGGCAAATCCAATGCATAATCATGCAAAGCAGAGCAGTGTTTGTCTTGAGCCAAAGCAGAGGGTGAGGATGGGGAAGGGGCATTCTGGTAGTGATGAAAGTGGCTGGAACATATGTTCATTGTGGCAGTGGTCACAAAGGCATGTACATTTGTCTAAAGTCATTAAACTGAATACTTGAATGTGTGTTTTATTTTATACAAAGTAAAACTAAATATAGTTTATTTTTAAAAAGTGGTTCATGACCAAAAGCTATATTGGTGCTGATGAGATTCAACATGATGATGGATAAGGCATTCAAGAAATCCATAAATATTGTCCTAGTGGAAGCAGAGTGGGAATAAGAAGCAATTCTACATCCGGAATAAGTATTCAGTAGGTTGAGAAAAGCAGAGTAAGCAGAAAGATTCAGAACTACACATGACCCTGCAAGAATTGAACTCAATTCATTTTATTAACAAAGTCTATCATTTACAAATGTGCCCTTATTCAACATCTACATTTTGGTAAGGTTTATTATTGAGAGTCCACAAAAATATTAGGATGAACTTTCTCAATTATTGTAAACTGATTTTATTCTATTGAAAAGAATATGTTCCCACAGTTCTGTATTCATACACAAATCATTCATTGTCATACATAAAATGTATCTTATTGCCCAAAGAGTTTAGCTTCATTTGTTATTATCACCACTTTAATTTTACAGATTCAGTTAAGCTCTAAGTTAATGTTAATAAAGAAAAAAATGTTAATGTGTGAAATTTTAGTAAAAATTATTTTAAAAGCTTTATGAATGCATTTATTACAATGCATAAAAGTTACTGAAGACAGAAAATGTCACTTAAAATTGTCAAGTGTATGTTATTGAAAGTTATGGAAAAAGTATGCTAAAACTGTGATATTGACTTGGGAATTCATAAAGATCCTAACATGTATCCCTGATGAATATAATGGCTGATCTGTTTTACTTTAACACTGCGTCTCATTGCAGTGAAAAAATTCAGCCAAACGTTACTTTTTGCTCCTACAACTTGAGGGGAATACATGTAAACAAAATCTGTATCCAGCCACTTTTAATTCTCACTGACATACCTAGAAAATGTATTTTGTTTTTATTTTAATTCATTTATTATGCCAAAAGTTTTTTTCTACTAAATATCACATGAAGTTTTGCTACTTTGAGAACCATATTTTATACTATTTTAATATTGAAATATTGTGTCTTATAAAAATATACTACTAAGAGATCTTGAAAAGAAATTTAAAAGGCATATTTATATATGATGTGCCCACATTACATTAGCAGATTCATATCAGACGGTAGTTTTTTCAAACTATTAATATTATTTATCAAGAATTTTAGAATATAAAATATTAGAGTTTTGGATTTATTTTATAAGTGAACTGTTCTGCTTTCTCAGAAAATTGAGGACCGATGAATTTAATAATCTATAAAAGCTTATATTGTGCCAGGACTGAAACTTTGACTTAAACCAATGTAGGTTGTAGACTCACAATTTGCATCTAAGAATATTGGAAATGGTGAATAAATATAAAATAAACATCAAACCCTGCCAACACATGTAATTCTTGATATACACATTTTTCTTCTATGCATCTTGTGCAATGCCTAAACAGCTTTTTTGGAGAGGGGCCTTTTATCTATCCTTAGTCATACATTTATCCATCTTTTTATTGTAGACTATACTAGGAAATCTTTTTTTATTTTTATTTTTTAATTTAACCAAAACCTTTTTATAGACCTGTTTCAGATTTATAAAAAATATTGAGAACATTCATGTACCCTGGAATCTAGTTTCCATATTTTAAGCATGTTATATTAGTATGGTACTTAACTAATAATTAATGAACCAATATTGATACATTATTAACAAAAATCCATAGTTTAATCAGATTTTCTTAGTTTTTACCAATATAGTTTTTCTATTCCAGGATCCCACCCAGGACACCACATTCTGTTCATGTCTTCTTGGGTTCTTCTAGGCTATGACATTTTCTCACACTAGATTGTCCTTTGGGGTGATACTCTAACCAACTGAGCTATCCAGCCAGGGCACTGGCCTGTTTTTAAGGGCACTAATCTCATTTATGAGGGTTCTACCTTTATGACCTAATTACCTTGCAAAGGCCCACCTCCAAGTACCATCGCTTTCGGATTAGGCTTTCAATATATAAATTTGGGGTGGGGGAACTCATTCTATTGTGGTATTATATCAATGTTAAATTAACTGTGGTTATATAAGGTAATATCCTTATCTTAGAAACTAAACAGTTAAGATTTTTTGAGTAAAGAGTCATGTATACAATTAATTCTCAAATTGTTCAAAGAAGAATTTTATATGTATTATATACATAGAGAGAATTATATATAATGTTTTTATAATGATAATTATATACATTAGTACATTTATAGGTAGAGTGATAAAGTAAAGAGCAAAATGTTAACAATATTTGAATCAGAGAAAGGTTATATGGATGTTCTATATACTTCTTCTATCCCTGTAAATTTTGAAAGGAAAAGTTAAAAAGAAAAATTAGACCCATCCAGACCTCAGATATGTAGGTTATCAATGCATCCCATAATACCTATAAATTAAATATATATCTTTTCATTGAGATAGGCTAAATTTGAAATTTTATATAAAAGTGACATTGAAGATTTGAAAAAGTCATGTTGTAATTAGAATTAAAATGAAATAATTGAAACTAAGAATTTATTGAATAAATTTAAGAGCAAATTAGACATGATAGAAGAGAGATTTAGCAAGCTGAAGGGTGGAGCAGAAGAAATATTTCTAACTTTAAGATGAAGATATAAACGGAGGAAATGAAGAAATAGTGGAGAAACTTACATGCATCTAATTGGGGTTCCAGAAGGAAAGGAAGATAGAAACAGAAACTATATTAATGAGATAATTCCAGAAAATTCTCAGAACTGATTAAAACCTTTAATTCAAAGATTTAAGGATTTGAAAGTAAGTAAATAAACTATACTTAGACACATCACAGTGACATTTAAAAAACAGATAAGAGAAAAATGATAGATTTTCATTAATATTTAGATTACAGCAACATCCAAAACACCAGTGGAGGTCAAAAGACAGTAAAATGTTTTATTCATTGTATTGAATGAAAATAACTGCTTATCTATAGAATTTTACTCAGTAGAAATAACCATGGCTCTGGCCAGTTTGGCTTAGTGGTAGAGCATCAGCTGGCATGTGGATTTCTCGGCTTCCATTCCAGATCAGGGTACACAGGAGACGTGTCCATCAGCTTCTGCACCCTTCCCCCTCCCTTTCTTGATTGGCTGGAGATAATTGGCCTCAGGCACTGAGGATGGCTCCTTGGCCTCCACCTCAGGTGCTAAAAAAATAAAAATAAAATATGGCTCAGTTGCTCAGCAACAGAACAATGGCCCAGAGGGGGCAGAGCATTGCCCCCTAGTGGGCTTGTGGTGGTGGGGATACTGGTAGGGGTGCATGTGGGAGCTTGTCTCTCTGCCTCTCCTCCTCTCACTAATTAAAAAAAAAAAAACAGAAAGAAAAAGAAATACCTTAAAACAAACAGAAAGGAATACAGTAAAACTACTTTTCAAACAAACCAAAAAGCCTAGTAGAAACTAAATTTATTACCAGAAAGCCTGCATGTAAAGACTTACTTTGTATAAGAGGAACAGGTGCAGGAAACAATAAAGAGTAAAAGGGATGAAAAATATATGGAATAGATAAATCTAAATGAAATTTGGCTTATAAAATATTTATAAAGTTGAATAAATTGAGTTGAATTAAAAGACACAAAAACAACAACAAACATATGGGTCAAAGGGAAGTTAAATTAGAATTTTTGGTCCTTGAATTGTCTGAAGAGAGACAAAAGAGTCTGATATTTCAAAGAATCTAAAAAAAGCTGAACTCATAAAAAGGGCAAATGAGGTGGTGGTTGCCAGAGGCAGGGGAATGGGGGAAGGAGGGAGACATTGGTCAAAGCATACAAATTTATAACATGAATAAGTTCTGGGGATACAATGTATGGCATGGTGACTATTGTTAACAAAACTATATTTCAATGTTTTTTATAAATTACCCAATTTATTTAAATTAAAATGATAAATTCACCCATTTCACCCATTCCCTCATGCCCCACCCTCACCCCCAGCAACTGTCAATCTGTTTTCTGTGTCTGTGAACTTGGCTTTTGGTTTTAGTTTGTTTTTTAGATTCTACATGTAAAAAGATCATACAATATTTGTCTTCATATGACTTATTTCACTTAGCCAAACGCCCTCATACTTCATTTATGTTGTTGCAAAGGGCAAAATTTCATTCATTTTTAATGGCTGAATCATGTGAGTATCATTCCATTGTGTAGATATCTATATATGTATCACAGTTTCATCTATTCATCCACTGATGTCCTTTTCTTCCAATAAATTTCACTTCTGAGTCATATGATTTATGACTGTGTTGACCTTTATAACTTGGCTAAGGTAGTGCTTGTCAGAATTCTGCATTGCAAAGTTATTATCCCCTCCACCCCCTTTCTGTTACTATCCTTTTTGGAAAGCATTCACTATGCCCAATCCACTTTTAAAAAGTAGAGAGTTATGCTCCCCTTCATGTAGAAGAAAATGTCTACAAAAATTAATTGAAATTCTTCTTCATGAGGTATTTTTCTCTTCTCTCCCACTTATTAACTTAGTCAATAATTTATTTATTAAATATGGACTCATGGGTATTTATTCTATAATTTGGATTAGAATTAACATTATTTAGCGCCTTAAATTGATTCAGATATGGCCATTGGTAACATTTTCAGTTGGCTCTTGTGCCCCTTTGATAACACTGTCATAACTGAGGGGTTTTTTTCTTTGTAAATTCCTTACTTCATGGTGATTTATTAGAAGCTATAGGTATATCTTATAATTTTACTGCCCCATTCCTAGAGTCAGCCTGTTCAAGAAGTTCTGCTTCTTTTTCTTAGAGAACAGTATTAGAAACCAAGATCTGAGTGCTAGTTGAGCCTAGAGGCCCACTTGAAATTAGGGGTTTAGTTTATTTTGTTCTGCCACAATATTTGTAAAGCAGCACAAATATATTATCAAAAATAATCATTCATGATTTTTTGATAACACATTGCTCTATCCAAATGGAATATTTTTCTTTATAGTTTTTGAGTTGAGAGATGATTTCTGCTATTATATTTTATATGGAAGCTGTGTATTACATGTTTCAAAAGTAATATTGTGACTCTTCAGTGATTTACTCTACTTGCTCTGTCTTGATAACAAACTTTTGCTGACCTGAGTCAGCTCAACCTCTCCGTTCACTTCCAGGCCCCCGAGAGCTGATAAACAGAATGTAGGGAAAGAACAAGTAATTTATCATAAATATTTTTATTTTCAGGTGGTATTTTCTAAATGCCACTTTAAATGCTGTAGATTATTTAAATATATCAAAAGACTAAATTTATTTTATAGGAATTTAATTCCAAAATAGAGATAAAAGTTATAGTGTCAGTATTTACTTAATTTTGTACATATCTGTATGTGTATATGTGTATGTACACATGTCTATATCTACTACTGACAAAAATTAGGGGATATTTTATTTCTTCATATTCATATTGAAATATTTCCTAATTTTTGTGAACAGTATTTTTATCCATTCATTATCCATCAACTACTACATATAATATTGGAAAAAATATACACACGTGCTTCTAATTGAACTTTTTAAACCATCCCCCAAAATACAATTGACTATATTATATTTTTACTTATTGTGATGTTATTAAGGCTTGTTACTTAATAGGATAAATTCAACTTTCATAATAAATTTTGAGATATAATATAACATAGTTTTGACCTTGTCTATGTTTACCTGGTGGTCCTTGGTCAATAACTAAGTATAATTTTATCTTAGTAGCCTTAATTCGGGTATATCTAATTCTGATATCAGATAATTGATCTAGGTGATTTTTGTATCCCTTCTAATACTAGCATTCTATGATCAGATTTCACTTTCTAAAATTTTATTATTTTCTACAATATAATCAATGAACAGAGAAAAAATGACCCTTTAGTAAATAATTGTTTCATGTCCATGGAAAAATCATACCATTTAAGTGAAAAGTTTAAGTTTTTCCCTCAGTGCTTGCAACAATTTAAAAAACAGTTATCATCTTAGCCAGAAAAAAAAGTATCCTTTGCCTCACTTTATCCCATTTATGTATTCTGGGAATAGGGTTCCTTAATATTTTAGAAGTAATCTGTAGCAGATGATATCTCTTAGCTCCTCTTCTCAAGAGAGCCAACTTTATCTTCATTTTATGCGGAGTCAATGTTCTATTTAAATCTAAATTATTTATTATGTACCATTTGGGATAAAGGGGGAGGCATACTTGAGAAAATGAGGGTTATATAAAATAAATTAATGCTAAATTATTATTCATGCATGTCGCACATAGGCCTTGGATTTACTTTGAAGTACCACTGAACAGCAAACCAGAACAAAGTGCTTCTTCTAGAGTAAAATTTGTAAGCAGATGTTTGAACCTAAGAGACATAGTCTTCTTATGTCAGCCTATTTCTTATAAATTGCTTCTACAATTCAAGGAGTATTTTGTGTTTGATCATGGTACACCGAGCCATTGAGTATATTCTCATTGTAATAATGAAAAGTTACCATGGTGCTTGGAGCAGAGCAGATGCTCAAAACACTTTTGTTGAATGAGTGAATGCACACAAAATAAATGATTAAATCACACCATTCATCCTCCTTGGTTAGAAATTGCTTTGTAATGTTACTGCTCTTGATAGATGAAAAAAGACATATTAATATCTTTATAAATCCAAAGCTTCATTAATGTAATTGCTATTTTATTTGGTAGTAGTTGTGTACTTAACTACATTGTCAAAAATGCTATGAACTTCCTCAAGGCAAGGTTCTATGTAGTCATACAGTTTAATTATGAAACCATCATTTTAGCAAAATAGACTATCATTAATTGCGTTAGAATTTCTCTGAAAACTTCTCCTTAAAAGTCAATCTAGAATTTTCCTTCTATATTCTATAAACAAAGTTATATAAACAATGTATGACAAAGAAAGTCATAATTAGAACCCTGCTTTTTCTAAGTCACCCAGTGGATTGTGTAGCTTGCTGGCTATTTATTGTAAGCAGAAATTTCTCTCTGTTGGATGTCCACATTAAAAGTTCAAGTTCTCCCTGATCTCTGTACATTTCTTTATTGAATGTGAAAGTTTGGGATTGGCCTTTATTTTTAAATATCTATTGAAATGACTAAATTACTTCTTATGTTCAGCTTCTTGATATTTTGTTGACACTGAAATAGAATGCATTTATTTTTCATGTGATTATGATGTTAACATGAAACCACAGTACTTGGAGACCTTATGTTCTTTTGCTCCCTCTCAACTTTAATGCCCATTTATGTTTCAAGCTTAGAAGATCAGAAATACCAAATTCATCTGAGTTTCACCCAGCAATTTATGAGGATGATGGCATTATCTAACAGTATTGTATTTCCACAGTTATGTGTCCCATGTTAGTATAATTTTGAGCCTTATCCCATATTATTAGATGTATAATATTGTAAAAGTTATCTTCCTCATAACTTCCAAAAAAGTGCCCTGATTTATTGACAAATTCATAAAAAGAGAATTTTTGTCCTGGACAATTCAATGATTAAAACATTAATTCCCACCAAAAATGTAAACATTGTTTATGTTAAGAAATTATGAATATATAATTATGTATTAATTAATATAGAGTCTGATTCAACTTAAAATAGAAAATATTCTAGGCTATGAAATTCTCTAGTGAATCACTTAAAATTGGAGCATGAAGACATATTAGATATATAAGGGAAATTCACAGGAGAGAACAGTAAAAAATAAAATGAAAATTTGAACAAAGGATATTCTTCATAGTTACCATTGCACAAAATATATGTATTTTTAAAATTGAATTAAATTATCATAATTAATCTAAATAATGTGCATATAAGTGTTATCTCATTATCATTCACGTGTCCTTTTTTGCAAGTGATGACTGATCATCCCCTAAAGTAACATGATTCTGTATAGCTGTTATCAATGTTCTCCCATAAAAGAAGAAAAATAATTTAAAAATATAGCTGTGGGTGACAACTGGAGGTCAGAGAATAGTGTCTATTCTAATTTTTTAAAATCAATTTTCAAAGGGAAAAAAATTCTATTTAGAGAAAAAGGAATGGTGCTATGTTTACTAGTAGTATGTTGCCCCACAGACCATTGGTTATACATTCTCCCTCAGAGTTAGCCTTTTAATTGTTTTTGAATAATGAGCAAATATTAATTAATATAACACTTTGAATACAGCAGAATTCAGAAACAAAATAAGCCAAATTTGAACTTAGACAGGCAAGGTGGAGAGAAAGGGTTTGTATAGTGTTTCATGGGGACCAAACAATATAGTTATATCTATGTAGCTTAAAGCAATCTGATTATTATATAGGCAGCTGGTTAAGATAATGCTGTTATTTAGATATTAATTAAAATTTAATCTTATGATCAGAATAATTATCTAGCTAATTTTAAAAAATGAAATAAGACATTTACAAAAAGCACTAACTCATTCAATATATTTGCTTTATATTTCATCTATTAAGAAATTTCATCTATCTTTTTTTCACTTAGAAATTAAATTTAATGGGGTGACACTGGTTAACAATAGTACATAGGCATTTGAACTGTTGATTGCATTATGCGCCTATCATCCAAAGTCAAATCATTTTCTGTCATTGTATATGTGACCCTTTTTTTTTTTTTTTTTTTTTGGTGAGAGGAGGAGCGATAGTGAGACAGATTTCTGTATCCACCTCTGGGATTCACCTGGCAAACCCTGTCTTGGGCTGATGCTCAATTCAATTGAGCTATTTTTAGCACCTGAAACTGAAGCACTTAGATCAACCAAGCTATCCTCAGCACCTGGGGACCAACACTTAAACCATTTGAGCCACTGGCTGCAGGAGGGAAAAGAGAGAGAAGGGGGAGAGGGAAGTAGATGATAGATTCTCTTGTGTGACCTGACTAGGAATCAAACTCAGGATGTCCATATGTCAGGCTGATGCTCTATCCACTGAACCAACTAGCCAGGGTCATATGTGTCTCTCTTTACTCCTCCCACTACACCCCATCCCTCTGGTAACCTCTTCATATCCACGAGTCTCAGTTTTATATACCACCTATATGTGAAATCATATAGGTCTAGATTTTTTTGATTTATTTATTTCACTCAGTATAATGTTCTCAAGGTTCATCCATGTTGTCATAACTGGCAATATGTTAATATTTCTTACAGCTGAGTAGTATTCTATTGTGTATATGTACCACATCTTCTTTATTCAATCCTCTATCAAGAGACACTTCAGTTGTCTCCATGCCTGGCTACTGTGAATAATGCTGCAATGAACATAGGGGTGAATATGTCTTTTCATACCTATGCTTTCTCTCTGTTTTTTAAAGAACTTTTTTTTTTATCTGAAGTTGAAATGCTTGAGGTAGCACAGTGTTCTAGAAAATGTATGTGATAGGAATCAAACGGCCAGAATTCTACTTCTTCCTAATTAGCATTATGGCCTTCGGCAAGCCTCCTCACATTTTTGAACCTCAGTTTTTCATTTATTATATGATGAACAAAGAAGGGTTAGACAATATCTAGGATCACTTCTAACTCTAACATTTTCTAGACCTATTTACCCATTAATGTATTTGGTGGTTATTTTCACATATCATGTCCCTTCTAGTTCAGAATTTATAGCAGATATTATAGTAACATCTTTGTAATATTCAAGCAGATAACACACATACACACATACACACACACACACACACACACACACACACACACGATTGAATCAGCATACACATTAACAGGAAAAATATTAGATCTCACCCAATTTCCTAAGGGAATATGGTATGAAGCAATGCAAACAACTTTTCTCTATTACTATGGTTGATGGAGAGCAAATGTTCCCATTTTCCAGAAAGACATATATAGGTTTCCTTTAAAGAAAAATGCACTGAATTCAATGTCATATCTGTAAGCAATATATTCATTTTATTAGTAGAAGTTAAGGAGCCCCTTTTACTGAGAATCATAAATTTTGAACCCATGAGTTTCTAGTAGTATCAGGAGACATAGATGAAAAACAGAATGGAAAAGTATTAATCTGGAATGTCTTACATAGCCTCTCCAGAAGCCAGGGGAACAGATTAGATAATGTCTTGACAGAATGGATGAGTTTGGCTCTCTCTTTATTCTATAACTGTGTGTGGATTTGCTGAGAACTAGAAAATATATAATTTCAAACTTCTTCATCCTGTTGGTTTTTGATATGATTCCACTCATGTGAAAATCATCCACAAATGTTTCGGCATCTTCTAGTATTTGCATAGCTTAAATGTCGTTGTTGGAATTCCAAATATTGAAATGATTGTTTCATCAATTTCTGTGTGCACTTGAAGTCTACAGAGATGAAAAATTCATGGTACATTTTTAAAATAAATTAAGTGTAGTGTTCAAAACATATTAGCAGGAAGAAGAAATTCATAATATAGGACAGCACAGAGGGTACTGCCTTCCAAAGGAAGTCTCTTTGTTTTATGAGGGAAGAAGAAGAAAAAGGAGGAGAAGGAGAAAGAGAAGGAACAACAAACCCACAATTTTTTTGGCTGACTTGTAAAATGTTTTTTTAGTGGCAATTATATATTAGGATCTAGTCTCTGGCCTATTAGGTTTCCATTAATGGTTGATTTCCTTATCATTTTCATAATTAGGTTTTAGAAACATGAAAGTAAACAATAATTAACTGAGTTAGGTTAAAATTAGAAAAGAGAGGAGATATAGACACAATGAGAGATGTAAACTTGGAGAATAAATAGAAACTCATGGTGAAAATGGTGTGTATATAATCAAGAAAAAGCTTAATATTAATTAGTTAAAGCACAGTAATCACAAGGGAGTTCACATATAACAGAACAACAACCACTAGCACACATTGTCAAGCAGTCATTTACAGGATCCTCATATTGATACATCACTTGGTGCAAGCCAGTCCCCAATCATGGCTAGTTTAGATAAAGGTAGATATCAATAGAGCATAGTTGTGAGAAAGCAGATACTAGTAGGTCATAAGAACAAACAGTATAAACTTATATGGTTCTAAGGTTATGGAGAATTTCCTTTATATAGAACTTCTAAATACAGTGTGTCCGTAAAATCATGGTGCACTTTGACCGGTCACAGGTCAAAAGTGCACCATGACTTTACAGACACACTGTATTTAGAATATAATGTCACATAATTTACTGATTGTGAATTATTGTATAATGTGTCAATAGTAGAATGATATGTATGAAATTTTTTGAAAATAAGACCTTCTGAGTGGCATATACGAAACCTTCGTAGAAATCAGAGTGTAATGGTTAATTTTATGTGTCAATTTGGTGAATTGTTATTGTGGGTATTTCTATAACAATATTTTAGCATTAGTTTAACATTTAAATTGGGAGGCTAAATAAAGGCAGATTGCCCGCCCTAATGTGGGTGGGCCCTGTCCAATCAGTTAAAAGCCTGAATAGAACAAAAAGGCTGACTTCCCCTAAGTATGAGAAAATTCCTCAAGCCTGACTCCCTTCAAGCCAGGATATCATTCCTTTCTGCCTTCAGACTCAAAGTGAAATGTTGGCTCTTTCTGGGCCTCAAGACTGCTAGCCTTTGTATTAGAACTACAGTCATCCCTCGCCATATCGCGGTTTATTTTTCATGGTTTTATTGTATCACAGATTTTTAAATTGTATATATCTAATTTTTTATTGTGGATTTTTCACTATATTGTGGGATTTTGCAGTATATTTTTATATATTTATTATTTTAATTTTTTTGCAGTAAAATAAGCATTTTCTAGCCTAAAAACTTGAAAAAAATATAAAAATATTAAAACATACTAAAAGAATATCAAACTAAAATAAAATATGTAGTGTACATCAGATGAGTAGACAAAGACGTGCACATACGGAAAATGCAGCTGTGTCCAGTTTTACTTGAGCTAGTTTTTGGGCTTATGTGTTCATGCCCATGTGGGAAAGGTTCATAAGAGTGTGGGAGGGTTTATAAAGCCTAAAATATATATAAATAATAAAATAAATATAAGGTTACTAATTCATGGATTTTTGCCTATTGTGCGGGGTTCTGGAACCTAATGACCACCAAAGAAGATAAACCACTGTATACCATTGGCTCTCCTGGTCCTGAAGACATTGTACTCAGACTTGAATTACACCATCAGTGTCTCAAGCTTGCTGACTGCAGATCTTGGAACCATTTTAGCTTCCAATTCCTTATAGTAAATCTCTTTTCCTTTATATATAATTCTATTGATTCTTTTTCTCTGGCAAACTCTGACCAATATACAGGGTGTTGAGTTAACCAAAACAGACGGTCAATCTAAGTAATGGTAAGCTAATTTTAAGGAAAGACAAAAATTATATGCAATTTTTGGAAATATAGTGGCTCCTTTGGCTGTGGCAGTTTCTCAGTTTTTCCATAATTTTGATCACCTTGAAAGTTTTAGGAGTTCTGGTCAGGTATGTAATAGAATACTTCCATATTGACATCTATCTGTCTGGAAAATTTCTACTGATAAGATGGGAGTTATGGATTTGGGGGAGCAAGATCACAGAAGCTAAGAACCATTCTCACAACATTATATTAATGGTACATACTATCAACAAAATTTGACTTGCTTTTGACCTTGGTCATTTGGCTGAAGTAGTGTTCGTCACAGTTCTCCACTGTAAGCTATTCTTTCCTTCCTTTCCATTCTGTGCTTTCTGCAAGGAAGTCACTGTGTGAAGCCTACACTTAAGGAGTGGGGAGTTATGCTCCCCTCCTTCAAGGTAGAATATCTACATAAATTATTTAAAATTTTCTACATGGAATATTTGTATCTTCTACCTCATTTAGTGATTTAGTCAATCATTTATTCATATCAGTGTTGACTCATGAAAATTAATTTAACAGTTTGGGTAATAATTCAATACTGCCTTATTTATTTTGCTATATATTATGCCTACCTTTTATTTATTTAAAATACATTTTTCTATTTTTTCCCCCATTCCTTGTTGGAAGACTAAATTATTTCTGAAATTTTTAGTGGTTACTCTCAATTTTTACCATACATATGTGTCTTAAAGCAATCTAAAATTAATACTCTCCATTCTTTTTAAAGAATATTAACATACTTAATAATGTAAGTTGGAGTACCTTTCTACTTTCAATATTCTGTTGTCTTAAATTTTACTTACATTAGAAATGTAGGTTGGGTTTGCAATATTTTGTTCTTTTTAAAAATTATGGTTACTCTAGTGATTATGTCATCTACAATAAAAACCACAAATACTATTCAAACCATTATTTGACAAACCAGTATAAGTTGAGGAGGGAGAAAAAATTTAAAACATACACACACACATAAAAAATTATAAATATAAAAAAGTGAGCTCCAGCCCTGGCTGGTTGGCTCAGTGGTAGAGTGTTGGCCTGGGTGTGGAAGTCCTGGGTTCAATTCCCGACCAGAGCACACAGGAGAAGTGCCTATCTGCTTCTCCACCCTTCCCCTTCTCCTTTCTCTTTATCTCTCTCTTTCCCTCCCACAGCCAAGGCTCCACTGAAGCAAAAGTTGGCTCTGCTGCTGAGGATGGCTCCATAGCCTCTGCCACAGGTGCTAGAATGGCTCCATTTGCAATGGAGTAATGCCCGAGATGGGCAAAGCATCGCCCCCTAGTGGGAATGCCAGGTGGATTCTGGTTGGGTGCATGCAGAAGTCTGTCTTTCTGTCTCCCAGCTTCTCACTTCAAATATATATAAAATAAAAATAAAAAGAGAGCTCATTGTAAAGATGCAAGCAGTTTGAATAAAAATTAACTATATTACTAAAAAGAAAAATAACAATTGGTTTTCTTAAATGTAATAATCAAAATTATTACTCATTCTGCTTTTACTTATCCTAACATCTATCATTCTACTAATGAAATGAATAGGTGTGAGTCTCATTATTTTTTGAAGGGATAGTAAAGTGGGTTTCAATAGACTTACACTATTTTTACAGCTATGGAAGATGTTTAGTTGTGCAAAATGTGCACCTCTGGCCGAAGCAAACTTGAAATTCTTCCCTTTTGATAGACATGGGTGCCTGACGGCTTAATACTAACTCTTTAGAAAGAATCAGAAGAATATGAGAATAATAAAACTACTGAGGGAAAAGAAAAATATGTGAAAATTACATGGAGCTGCCGACCAGCTTAAAATGTTCAGCTTAGCAAACAACTTTATTATTAACTAAGTTTAGAAGAAAAAAATATACTTGAAGACTCAAGTCAGGAAAATATTGAAGTTATACCCATCTGGCATGCAAGCAGTCCTTTCTTGTGGAAAAGGGAACCATCTCTAGAGATAAAATTGGGTTTCTTCAGAGGTACATAATCCAACTGCAGATACTTAAAGAGAAGAAAATTGAGGTGAGAAAATCTTCTTAGAATTGTTTTACAAGATATTAATTTAAATTCAGAATGGAAAAGATTGATTTTAAAAATAAATTAGAAAATTACCAACAACAAAAACAAACATTTTAACAATATATTTTGTGACACACAGACTTTAAGTGGCATCCCTGACCCCCATTTCTTTGTGATCACACTTTGTATAATCCCCTCCCAATGTGTCTGAGCGACACCTGTGACTTGCTTCTAACCAAGTGGATGCAACAAACAGGTCATGGGATGTGATTACAGTCTCACAGAAGATCCTACTAAACCATGCCAGGACTCCTGACCGATAAAACCCATAGGATGTAAGTATGTCTCATTTAAAGCAGCTAAATTGATGGTAATTTGTTATTTAATAATAGAATATTAATACACCTATTTATATTACACTATTCAATTATTTATTCAATCAATATGTTCAGGTACTGTGCTGAGAGCTGGATCCAGTGTTAAACTGGCGTTTATAGTCTAATGAATCAGATACTCACTATATTGTGTAAGATTTTGGAAGAAATACAGGATCCTGTTGAAGCTACAGAAAACTTTCTGGAAGAATCATATCTAATATGAAATTTGAATATGAACATAAATTTTCTAGGTGAAAAAACATATAAAGAAGAATGTTTCAGAAAGATGCAACTCATGTAATGCTTAGGATGAAACTTAGATCAGCCTACCAGTTTAGACCTGTGTGTGCATATGTTTATGTGCATGTATGTGTGAGTATGTGTATATTTAGTAGAGGTAGGAGTAGCAAAAGATAAGTTTGAAAAGGAAAGTAGACCAGTAAAATTGACAAACCTCTGGCTAGACTCACTAAGAAAAAAAAACTCACATAGAAAACATCCAAAATGAAAGAAGAGAAATGACCATGGACATCATAGATATACAAAGGATTATACTAGAATACTATGAAAGATTATATGCCACAAAATTCAACAATCTGGAAGAAATGGATAAATTTTTATAACTTTACAATCTTCTTAGACTGAGTCATGAAGATGTAGAAAAACTAAATAGAGCCATAAGCAGAAAAGAAATAGAAACAACTATGAAACCCACCCCCCCCAAATAAAAGTCCAGGACCAGATGGTACACTAGTGAATTCTACCAAACATTCAAAGATTTGGTACCAATCCTTCTCAAAGTATTCAAAAACAATTGAAGAAGAAGCAATACTTCCTAATACATTGTATTAGGTCAAATTAAACCTTATACCAAAACCTGGCAAGGACAACACACAAAAAAGAAATCTACAGACAATATCCCTAATGAATACATATGCAAAAATCCTAAAAAAAAAAAAGAACACTAGCAAATCAAATACAACAATATATTAAAAATTAATACATAATGATCAAATGGGATTTATTCCAGGAGCACCAGGATTATTCAACATATATAAATTAGTTCATATATGACAAATCATCAGTCAATATCATACAAAATGGTGAAATAAAATGAAAATTTTTCCTTTCAAATCAGGAACAAGACAAGGATGCCTACTCACTTGACTCTTAATAAACATAGTACTGGAAGTTGTAGCCAGAGCAATCAGGCAAGAGAAATAAAAGGTATCCTTATTTGTCAAGAAGAAGTAAAGGTATTACTTTTTGTAGATGACATAATTTTT
Source organism: Rhynchonycteris naso (assembly GCA_037038555.1). Lineage (NCBI taxonomy): Eukaryota > Metazoa > Chordata > Mammalia > Chiroptera > Emballonuridae > Rhynchonycteris > Rhynchonycteris naso. The sequence goes on from CM072997.1 coordinate 68,240,484, forward strand.
TATATAGAAAACCCAAGCCTGACCAAGCTGTGGTGCAGTGGATAGAGCGTCAGACTGGGATGCAGAAGACCCAGTTTCGAGACTCCGAGGTCACCAGCTTGAGCGCGGGCCCATGTGGCTTGAGCAAAAGCTCATCAGCTTGGACCCAAGGTCGCTGGCTCCAGCAAGGGGTTGCTCGGTCTGCTGAAGGCGCGCGGTCAAGGTACATATGAGAAAGCAATCAATGAACAACTATGGCATTGCAACGACCATGAAAAACTAATAATAGATGCTTCTCACCTCTCTCCATTCCTGTCTGTCTGTTCCTAACTATCCCTCTCTCTGACTCTCTCTTTGTCCCTGTAAAAAAAAATAATAATGGTGCTGGGAAAATTGGAAAGTCACATGCAAAAGAATGAAACTTGACTACAGTTAGTCCCCTTACACAAAAATTAATTCAAAATGAATCAAAGACCTAAATATAGGCTCTGAAACAATAGATTACATAGAAGAAAAAAAGGTACTAAATTTATGGACCTTGGCCATAAGTAAAGAACATTTTATGAATTTGAACCCAAAGGCAAGGGAAGTAAAAGCAACAATAAATCAAGGGAACTGTATCAAACTTAAAAGTTTCCACACAGCAAAAGAAACTGACAACAAAACAAAAAGTCAACCAACCAAATAGGAATTGATGTTCACAAACAATAGCTCCAATAAGAGATTAATATCCAAAATATATAAAGAACTCACAAAGCTCAGCAACAAACAAACAATCTAATTAGAAAATTGGGAGAGCACTTGAACAGACACTTCTCCCAAGACATGCAGATGACCAACAGATATCTAAAAGGATGCTCATCTTCACAAGCTACTTGAGAAATGCAAATCAAAACTACAATTTGATAACACCTTATACCTGTTAGATTGATTGGCTGTTATCAAGACAGGTAACAAGTATTGGAAAGGCTGTATAGAAAAAGAAACCCTCATTTATTTATGGTGGGAATGTAAACTGATACCGACATTATGGAAGAAAGTATGATGGTTCTTCAAAATATTAAGAATAGAACTACCATATGATCCATCAATCCCTTTACTGGGTATCTACCCCCAAAATTTGAAAACACTGATACATAAAGACACATGTACTTCATGTTCATTGCAGCATTATTCACAATGGTCAAGACATGGAAACAACCAAAGTTTCCTTGATAGAGGACTGGATAAAGAAGATGTGGTACATTTACACAATGAATATGTACATATATACAATGGAATACTACTCAGCCATAAGAAATGATGACATATTGCCATTTATAACAACATGGATGGACCTTGAGAACATTATACTGAGTGAAATAAGTAAATTAGAAAAAGCTAAGAATTATATTATTTCATACATATATGGGATATAAAACTGGGACTCATGGACATAGATAAAAGTTAAGTGGTTATTGGGGAGGGGGTTGAGGTAGGGGAGTAAAAAGGGACAAATATATGGGGATGAAAAAAGATTTGACTTTGTATGATAGGCACACAACTCAATCAACAGTTCAAATGGTAGAGATGTTTACCTGAAATCTATGCAGTCTTATTGATCAATGTCTTTCTATTAAATTTCATTGCAATAGAAAAATAAACAAAAAAGGAAGGAGTTTTATTCAGATTTGTTCTTGTGAGTTATTTTAAAGGGTTTGGACTGTGTCCAAATAAACTGCTTTTTTCCTTGAGGTGTATGGCTTATAAAATTTGTCTTCACTTATTAAAGTTATTGGGTCAAAGAAGACATAGCAGATTTCTTTTCAATCATCTTGGCTTCTAACTCTTTTATATAAAGTAAATGACAAGATAGTTAATTGGAGTGAATAAGAAAGATAGTTTTAGAGAACTTGCCACTAATATCAGTGTTATTGTAGATAGCCATGAAAGCTAAAATATTACGAACTCCAGAGGACTCAGTCATATAGAACAATGTTTTTCAAACATCAATATAAATAAGAATTTTCTGGTGACCCTTTAAAAGTGCAGTTTCCAGTTCTGGAACTTTGGGAAGAGCCTAAGTTTCCAAATTTCATATAGGCTTTCAGGTGATGCTAATGCCATTTGTCTGAAGAGCACATTTGCAATAGCACAGATCATGGTGTGACTAGAGTCCCCTGGAGTTGGTTAGGGGGATGACATGCTGTTAGTGCCCCTGGGGCATCATGAAGTGGAGAAATCTCAGATACAGTCATAGCACTGTGATAAAACAGTAAATTATGGTTAGAGATTTTCTAAATACAAAGGGATGCTTTTGAGCCCTTTTGAATAAAAATAGTATTATGGCATATAATTTCAGTTCCTTGTATTATACACTATGATTAAAATGGAGCTTAGTGGTTTTGTGAGCATTCAGTATTCAGTTCAGTATTGGACCACTACCAGCAACTATATGATGGGAAAATAGATTTGTAGTTGAATTTGTAAATTTATAGAAAGGAAATCAGAGACAGCTAAGAACTGTATGATTTAACACGCAGGTGGGATACAGAACTGAGACTCATGGACATGGATAAAAGTGAAATGAAAAAATAAAAAGGAATAAAATGAAAAGTTATCCCTAGCAATGAAGAAGGAAAATGTATATCCCTAGAATCCTTTCTTATACAAACTAAGGGCTTGCACCCTACTGCTACTGCCCCCTTTCAACTACTGTCCCTGGAAATGGGACATGCTATTAGGTGAGACAGCACCTTTCAATGCAGAGCCAACAACAGAGGAAATATTCAGCTGCCAGACATCTGGTGTCAACATTTCCAAAAGCTGGGGGAACAGGTTCTTTAATCCTGAAGAAGGGGTTATGTAACCTGCACAATGGAGTATCTTCCATGAGCCCTTTTATAAATAATGTTTAAGAGCCTTAAATGCCTTAACACAAGAAAGCAAAAAATGTTAATAATGTAACCATTTCATACTCTACCATAGAGGTAGTTTAGAGTGTCAAAGTTCCTCAGATCATCCAGGTCAGTGCTTCTAAACCTACATTGGTAAATGATCAGTTTTATTTTTCCTTATTATTATTTCAAATATGTATTTCAGATACATGATTTGTTACACATGACCAGGACAGAGAATAAACCAAGATAATAGAACATTTGAAATATATCCTATTCAGTGAGACACACCCATTGATCACAAATTTAACTGTTGCAGCAATGACCGATCACTATAAACATCTTTGAAAGCTTGCTCTCAATCTTTATGATTATGTAGGACAGTAACAGTTCACTGAGGGCACTGGTTTTGTCTGCTATTCAGACGTACACTGTGGTTTGTGAAATCCTATTTCAAATGACTACTTGGTTACTGTTTTGAAAGAAATAAAAAATTAATCTAACCAACAGTTATAACAAAAACAATAAAAACTGAAGTAATAATAGCATCAATTATTTCTCTTCTTAGTCAAATAGCTACATAGAATTTTTCTCATTTTTTTACCTCGGTTTTAAGGTTCAAATTTGTTGAAGTTCTCCTGTTTTATGTCCAAACCTTTTGTAGGTTATTTCCACCTCAGTCTCTATCAGGAAAGGACACTTGTCAGTTAAAGTTCTTTTTTCATGAAGGTTATTTTCCTTTAGCTGCTTTTTAAACTTTATATCCCTCTTCATACTTACAGGACATTTTGAGATCTACACTGTGCTATTTCTGAATCAAATATCATCAGAAAATGTCTATTTTCAAAGACTACTCTGGCTGAAGTTGAGTCAGACTCCTGTTACATAGTGTCATTCTAAAGTTCAAGCTGCTGCAAGTTCAAAAAGATGTTAAAAAAATAGCTAGACAGGACTCTTACATATGCAGTGCAGTTCCTATTAGGTCTTCTGAAGAACAGAACTGCTACTGAAGACCAGAACCACTTGGACTTGAGCTGAGTGGCAGTATATTTCTTTCTTGCAGGCAGAACTTCTTATAAGGTGCAGCTTCTACTTTTGCCTTTAGATTCCAAATATATCATGCACTTTATAAATGTTCTTCATTTGCCTCCTATCCACGACAAAGAAAACACATAGCCCATCTACAGTGTGTCCGTAAAGTCGTGGTGCACTTTTGACCTGACCGGTCAAAAGTGCACCACGACTTTACAGACACACTGTCACACTGTACTTTGAAACTTGATCATCATGACACTAAAACAGAGCTTCTGTAGTAATTAAATGACCTTGGAAACATAAAGCCTTTTGTTATAGGAAACAAGATTCTAGGAAATTGCCACCATGTCAAAGTTTTATTCCAGAGCATAGGGAATGGCTTCTGATGGACAATAATGATATGTTTACCCTGATACAAAATAGAGACCCTGTAAATTGGAGAACGGTAGCAGTAGAGCTATACTATATATGTAAAGCAATTAAATATATTCTTATATCATAAACTAGTGATCATTATTGTGGCTCCTTATACATTTTAATGGAGTAGAATTTGATCTTGGAAAAAATAATCGATATTACAATCAACTAAAAACTTATATCTCAAAGCACCATCATCATAATCACCATCCATCATTGTATAATGAGATTTTACCATGTGCCAATTAGTGTTTAAAGTATTTTAAATTTAACTCATCTAATCTTCCTAGTAAGCCTATGATATAGGTAGGTATAGGCACAATTACCATGTATATTCATAAATATACATCTATCACATTAGAAAGAATGACTATTACTGAGAACTGTATTGATTTCTATTATAAAATGAATAGCTTAGACAATTAAGTTATTCGGCATTAAAACAAGAACTACCTTCTACTGAGGGAACTTAGAGAAAAGAAAGAGGACTGTCTGTTAATCCCATGCTGCAGTGTGAGACATGCTGATGGCATATGCTTTGAGCTGCAGTACCAGCCAGACAGTAGTAGATCAAGAATTTTCTTTAAATTCTGCAAATATAATCAGAAGCATTCTAAGGAAAAAGATCATTAAGCTGCATGCTGTGAGATTCTCACTATAACTTTCAGGTGTGCTTAGAAATATTTAGTAAACCCTTTATATGAATATATGTTTTTGAATGTTATTATTCCTCGAGTTTAAAAATATGAAACATTAGGTTAACAAAAGTCTGGATATGTCACGATATGCACCTGAGACCTTAACTATATGTATATAGATAACATCTCTTTTATAGGTGTCATTCATTTGCATACATCACACACACACACACACACACACACACACACACACACGGAAAGAGAAAGAGTAGAGAGAAATTCATTTGAATATACCTGTAGATACAAATTGTTCTTAGAGCATGACTAACAAAAGCAATGTACATAAAAATCCATATAGCATGACTGTGTTAATCTAAAACTATTTATACAAACACACACATTTGATAGGCATAAACATATTTCGGTAGAGATACAAAAAAGTAAAATCCCCAAACTCTGATAACAGCCATTATCTTTGGAGAGAGAAACTAGTAATGATAAGGATGGAAAGACAGGTTTTCAATTTTATACTCTTCAGCAGTACTTTGCTTTGTTTGCATATTCATATATTGCTTTTATTATTAAAATTTTAATTTAAAATTAGATAGTAAAAAATTTTAAGCTTTATTTATTTATTTTTTTACAGGGACAGAGAGAGAGTCAGAGAGAGGGATAGACAGACAGGAACGGAGAGAGGTGAGAAGCATCAGTCATTAGTTTTTCATTGCCGTTGCAACACCATAGTTGTTCATTGATTGCTTTCTCACATGTGCCTTGACCGTGGGCCTTCAGCAGACCGAGCCACCCCTTGCTGGAGCCAGCGATCTTGGGTCCAAGCTGGCAAGCCTTTTGCTCAAGCCAGATGGGCCGGCGCTCAAGCTGGTGACCTCGGCGTTTCTAACCTGGGTCTTCCGCATCCCAGTCCGACGCTCTATCCACTGCGCCACCGCCTGGTCAGGCTAGATAGTAAAATTTTTACAATAAAAAATATACAAAAAATGTGCATATTTTAAAGGTCATATTTTAAAGTGTTGGTGGAAATCATTTTAAGTAAATTTCCTGTACAATTTGAAAATTATCTTAGTCATGAGAGTTCTGAAATGATCTAGTTGAGAGTCTTTCTCATTTTGTTTAATTCTTCCTTTTCTGAGAATTTTGCCACATGTCTGTCACTGACAATAATGCAACTTCTAGACTTCAGCAGAAAGGAATGATTCTCATGTGCTCTCCAGTAATGATTATGAGTTTGTGGAGAGTTTCAAAGCACAGAAGGGGAAACACTGTTTGACAGGGATTAGTAGTAATAAGCTGTCATCCTTTAAAAGAAACACAGTATATATTTCTTTAAAGCAGCTTTGCTAATAACTACCACAGTGGTGGAAAGCAACATGATGCTACAACTTACCTTTGCCTTTCAACTGGGTGACAATAGGTCTGACAGTTAAAGATAGGCCTTCCCCACTGGCCCAGTGAATTAAAAGAATTGCTCATTGATTTATGCTATTCTATTCTACAGTAGGCTTCAACTCCGTGACTATTCTGTGTGTGTGTGTGTATATATATATATATATATATATATATATATATATATATATATATATATATATATATATAAAATTTGTAGATCATTTAATGTACAAAGGCATTTGGATGTATATTCAGTTTATAAATATTCCTGTGCTTTCAAGTATCCTTTTCTTCTCCCTCTGCCATGTTGGGCAATGTGAATATTATTTTGAGGACAGAGCAAGTGATAAATTTATGGGACTGATTAGTAGAAGTTGAAATACATTTTATTAAAGTCAAAATAAAGAAGAGTAATTAACAAGTCAAAAATATGAAATTTGAACTGAATGATGCAATTTTTATAATAAGTTTCAGTTGGACTCACATACAAGAACAGCAAATGCTATTTAAAAGTATGAATGATTTTTCCAGTTTTTATTTAAAAACAAATTAAATAGAATCTTGTAGACATTTAACTTCTTGTCTTCGTTAAAGGGATAGGAGTAAAAAATATGTTGTATACATATCCTGTCATTCTGATCTGAGCAAATATAAAAAAGTGATTCTCCTTCCTCTAGTATAACACTATACATAGGACCAGGGTAATTTATTCTATTACATACATGCAGCATCATTTTAGGCTTCAGATATCACATGTCTTGTAGGCTTTGAATTTGTCAGCTATGGGATCAAGGAAGAGAAATAAAATCATTTCTAAATGCCATAAGATTGAATGACTTCCATGTGAAAAATGACTAGTTGTCATCCCTAAAACGTCCTAAGTTGCACGTGAAGAGAAAAATGTACTAATTCTGAAAAAGGAAAGTAATGGAAAAATGTAATCAATAAAGTTCCTTTACTAGTAATGCTATCTCATCAAATAGTCAACTATGTGTATTTTAATAAAATATATTAATTCTATGGTTGTATTATTTTAATCAAAGACAGTATAATCTATAAAACCTATATGAGTCATATTTTTCTTCTTATATCAAGAACTATTTTAAAAACAAAGTTAAATATTTAAAGAATAGTTAATGTGTTCCAGTTCAGTGTTTTTCAACCAGGTGGTTAACTCATCTATGGACTGTTATGAAATTTCTGGCAGACCAGAGGTAGAAAAACACTGTTCTAGATAATGTTAATCACTTAAAATTATCCATCAGCTAAGTAGAAGGAACTACAGTATATGAAACTGTGTCAAGTTTATGAGTGGCAGAAGTAACATAAACTTCATGAAAATCTTCTCACAGAGAAGAAATGAGCCTTAAGGTAAGCTCAGCTCTATTAAACATAAATTAATTTTTCCATTCATTGCTGTTACTTTACAATATGTCAAAAAAAATAACATTTCAAAGAGTAACATTATGTCTTTCTGGTTTTACTTGGTGACATATGCTAAAGAATATTTTAGCATTTTTTTCTTCTTTAGATAAAATATTTATTTTAGGGACACTCAATTCGAAAGTGATCAATTTCACTCAAATTTTAAAAGAAAAAAATATACCTGTAATAGGGAATTAATATGTTATATTACTTATATGAGTTTGACTAGCCATATAATAGAGTTAAAATAAAAATATACTAATAAGTTTATAAAAGAATCTTTGTAAATATACTCATATTAATCTTAGTAAATCTTGAAACAGCTTGCGTAACTATGATTTAATAATACGAATCTAGTGATCAAACTTATGAATTCTGCAACAAGTAAAGACTATATATAATCAGTCCTTCTCTTTCACCTCTGACCAAGTTCTCATTACAGTTGAAAGGCTTGTTCCCAGCTGACACACATCAAGAGATGACATCAGAGCAAGAAAAATGGCTGTAACTAGTAACTACATGACTTTGCCTCAGCCCCCTCCTCTCACTCACACCAGGCTGAGACTTGTAGTTTTGATTCTCAGATAAGGTCAAGAGGACAACCTTATCACAGGAATGTGTATTCACCAAGAACAATAACTCTAGTTTATGAGTAACTTGCTAGCTTCAGTTCCAGTTACAAGGCCAAAAGGGCCGCAGAAGTCCAGCCAGCCTTAAAACTCACAAGGTCCCTGTTGGAGCATACCTGCTCCATAAGGGATGATTTAAGTAGTGAGATCCCCAAGGTGAAAAAGAACATGAGGAGCTAGAGAAAGATGGTGCATGCTGCAATGTTTTATTTTTGTTTCATCTTTTCTGCTGCTGATGCTCCCCCGGTCTCCTCGGTCTCAAGTCTTAAGTCTCCTGAATTCTCTGTCCTGAAATCTCCTCAGTCTTCTGAATCCTCATGTCTCCCATATGCTGAATCCTGTTGTCTCCCATCTCCTGAATTCTGATGTCTCCTGTCTCCTGAATTCTGATGTCTCCCATTTCCTGAATTCTGATGTCTCCCATCATCTCCTCTGCCTAGCAGTGCCAGCCCTGGTAGATATAGGATTTAGGGACAATAGCAGCATGGAGCCAATATCACATCAACCACTACAAAAGTGTAGTGATGTCAATTTGCTGAGCTAGCTACCTATACTCAAAAAGTAGTTTTCTGGGCTGCTGATCTAGGAACACCTGGGAACTAAGGCTAAATCAGCTAGCCCAAATATGCCTGGGAGCGGGTATTAGGGCACACAACCCATAGAGTTGGGGGAGCTGCTGCTGCTTGCAATTTCTCATAAGAACCAGAGCTCACATCCTAGTCTTTACTATTAGGGTCCTTACAGTCCCTTTCTTAAGAAAAACTGCACATCTGCTTCCACCCTCAAGTTCCCCCCTCATCCCAAATTCTTTCCATCCCCTGTATAGTCTGGCCAATGCATCTTCTAAGCTGTTAAAATGGGTTTTTAAGGACAGGAGTCCCCCATCCTTTCAGATTGCTGGCTCTTTAATAAACCTATTTCCTTTTCACCAGCACCTGTCACACGGGTATTGAATTATCTTCATGGCAGGCAGCCGGACTTGTGTTCAGTAACATATGCTTTTCATAGATGCCAAGCATAGAAAGCTTTTGCTCAAAAGCATATATATATATATATATATATATATATATATATATATATATATATATATATATATATATATATATATATATATATATATAACAGTGTAGGATAGAAACAATAGTTTAACATAGTAACAACTTCCTGATGTTATCTTTTGGATAAAAAGTACAACTTTCTCGTTGACCTAAGAGAAAATGTATAGATCTCAGTACTTTAGAAAAAACCAGTTCAAATGAGTGCATCCAGGCAGTTTAGTTTGATATTTTAACCAATAGCAGAGATCAGACATCCCTAGAAAGTTATTGAAAACTTACTTCCAGATTTAAAAATAAAAAATGGGCATGTAGCTGCATACCAATAGTATATACTATAGTGTTTTTGCATTAAAATACAAAGACACAAGGCTGATACAATCTAATAAAATATCTCACTCTATAAAGTGGAACAGGAAAGAATAGCCTCAGATCAACTGACCTATAACCTTCATTGCCTAATGAGGAAATTCCAGTCCTAAGAGGTGTCTCTACAGCCACTCAGAGATGGTCAATGGAAAACCTGGCCTGGGTGTACAGAATTTCTAATCATTACAACATCAATCTTTCCATTTAAGCTAATTGGAATAATGACAATAGTTAGATTTAAGATTCAATCAAGGGAGATGTGGAGGGGAATATTGGGGAGGGAGGATACAGTCGGGGTTGCCCTAGAATCTATGTAAACACAATTAAATAACTAAATAAAAAAGAGATTCAATCATGTGCCTGACCAGCAGTTGGCATAGTGGATAGAGCATCACTGTGGGTCATTCAGGACCCAGGTTCAAAACCCTGAAGTCACCAGCTTGAGCACAGGTTCATCTGGCTTGAGTGCAGTCTCACCAGCTTGAGCACAAGGCTGCTAGCTTGAACATGGGATCATAGACTTGTCCCCATGGTCACTGGATTCAGCCCAAGGTCACTGGCTTGAGCAAGGGGTCACTGGCTTGGTTGGAACCCTCCAGTCAAGGCACATATGAGTAAGCAATCAATGAACTAAGGTACAGCAATGAAGAATTGATGCTTATCTTTCTCCCTTCCTGCCCATCTGTCCCTCTCTCTGTCTCTCTGTCTTTATCTCTTTCTTGCTAAATTAAAACTACAAGGGGTGGTAATTTTATATGACTAATTCACAGAATAATATTTAGTAAATATTAAAAGGCCTACTGAACTTTAGATATTGTTCTATAAACTGAAAAACAAAGAAAGTACTATATTTCTTCATAGTACTGTATAAGACGCACCCTTTTAAAAAATATTTGGGGTCTAAAAACTGGGTGTGTCTTATACAATGGTTGTAGATTTTTTCACTTGCATTTTCCACTTTTTTTTTTTTTTGCTTGTTGTCTTTGTGCTGATTGTTTTGCACTTGTTACCAGTATATTATGGTAGGTTACATTTTGCCATGTTCTCACCAGAAATGGCTCAGAAAAGATTTTTGTACAGTGCTGAATTCAAGTTAAAAGCGATCCAGTTTGCAAAAATGAATAGAAATTGTGCTGCTGAATATGTTAGGTCCTCCTCCAACTGAGAAATCAATCTGAGACTGTCTACAGGAAGAAGAAACTCTACTGAAAATGCCATGGCAGAAGAAGGCCATGAGAGGCAAGTCAGCAAAATGACCTGATTTAGAGAAGGAATTGAAAATATGAATCGAAGAGTAAAGGACAATTAGAATTCCTGTGTCCACAAAGATAGTTCAGCATGAAGCAAGAATTGCTGATAAAAAAGAAGTTACTGATTTCAAAGGAGGACATAACTGGTGCTTCAGGTTCATAAAGTAAAATGCACTAAGCATGAGTACCTGCATCAGACTTGCCCAAAAGATGCCTGAAAGCTATGAGAAGAAGGTCCTTGAATTTCATCGTTTTGTCATTCAATATCAGAAGACACATCTGTTTGAGTTGGGACAGATTGCAGATATGGATGAAGTCCTCCTTCAATTTGTTGTCCCAAGTAAGAGAACTGTTGATTTAAAAAAAGGGGTGAAAACTATAACTGTGAAGACAAGTGGACATAAAAATAGCTGTTACACATTTGTTCTAGCTGTTGTGCCGACAGAACCAAGCTGCCTCCTATGCTGATTTTCAAACACAAAACAATGCCAAAAGAAGACATTCCTTGAGCAGTGATTGACCATGTTCATGACAAGGGTTGGATGGATCAGGATGGGATGAAGATCTGGTTTGAGAAAGTTTGGAGAAGGAGACCAGGTGGGTTCTTATGCAAACCTGCCCTATTGGTGTTTGATCAGTTCAGGGCACATATAACAAAAAAACACAAAGAAGATTGCTGCAGAGCAAAAATAAAATTTGTCTTCATATCTGGAGGCTTGACATCCCAGCTCCAACCACTTGATATCAGCATTAACAAACCCTTCAAAGCTACCATGAAAGACAAATGGAACCAATGGACAATCTGTCACCAGCAGGAAGAGTGAAGAAACCAACAATAGGAGAAGTGTGTACCTGGGTGAAAAAAGATCCTGGGATAATATCAAGATTCAGATCATTGTCAAGTCATTTAAGAAGTATGGCATTTCAAATGCCAGAGATGGAACTGAGGACAAGACAATATATGAAGACAGCGATTCGTCATCAGACACAGGTGAGGATAAGCTAATGGATGGGAGTTTTGACAGTGATAAGGAGCTGTATAAATTTTACGGTGAATAAAACTTGAGTTCAATAACTTTATGTAATACATTTTTTTTTCAAATTTCAGGCCCCCAAATTAAAGTGTGTCTTAAACATGGGGAAATACGGGTATATCATGCTTGTTCAAAATATAAAGTTTATAGTTCAGATGAGGAAACAGGGTGAACATATATAAAAAGCCAAATTACAATTTAATAGTATCCTAAAGCAGTATATGGTACAGATAATTATCATTTTTATTGCTGTTGTTTATACTATCAGATTATTATTAGCTGACTATCATCCCAAGTATTGTAGTTACTCTGAGAGCTTCTCTTTTTTTCCTGACAATCTTTAGCAGAATATCAAGATAAATATCCATATAGGATCAGAAAATTTGGACCTCCCTTATGTATTAGATTTTTTTAAGTATTTAGAGGGAAAAAAATAAGCAAACAAAGAAAATAAACACACAAAGAACCTCAGATAACACTGTAAGGTCTCAAGTCACACAAGTCACACAAGCTCTGGATCTGACCTCTAGAGGCCTACTTATCAGTTTCCCTTCTAGTCTTTTAATCATATAGAAGTGAAGCCACTATAAATTGAAATGCTTTGTGGGTTAATTGTCTCTATAATGGCCCCCCAATGATCCTTGCCTCCAGATATCATCCTGTACAATTTTAGCTATAACTTCCTTAGGCCTCAAGCCTTAAACAATCACTATGCCACTTTCCCACTTTCTGTCTCTGATATGCTATTCTAGACTCATAAAAGTAGAATCATATAATATGTGGTACTTTATTGCTGTCTTCTTTTAGTTAGCATAATATTTTCAAGGTTTACCAATATTGTATCATTTATCACTACCTCATTCCTTCTTATGGCTCAATAATATTCTATTACAAGAATATTCACAATTCATTTATTCATTCACTAGCTGATGGACATTTGGATTGTTTCCTCCATTTGGCTATTATAAGTAATGTTGCTATACATTTTTTTTTGTAGACATATGTCTCTTGGGTACATACCTAAGAGTGTAATTGTGGGTCATATAGAAATTCTATGTTTGATCATTTGAGGGATTGCAAGACTTTTTTCAAAATTGCAGCACTATTTTAAATTTACACCAGAAAGTACATGAGTGTTCTAACTCTTCCATATCTTCACTAACACTTTTTATTATCCAACTTTTTTAAAATTTAGTCATCTGAATGTGTTAAGTAGTGTTACATTATGGTTTTGACTTGCATACTCCTGGTGACTGATGATGTTGCACATCTTTGTACAAGCTCATTGGTCATTTGCATTTCTTCTTTGGTAAGATTTCTATGTAAGTTCTTTGTTTATTTTTAGTTGAGATATCTGTCTTTAATTATGAAGTGGTAAGGGTTCTTCACATATTCTACAGACAAGGTCCTTATCAGATATAAGATTTACAAATACTTTTACCATTTTGGGAGTTGTCTTTTCACTTTCTTGATAGTGTCCTTTGCAACAGTTTTGATTTCAATGAAGCACAATTTATCTTTTCTTTTGTTGCTTGTGCTTTTTTGTCATCTAAAAATTGATTGTTAAATCTGAATTTATCTAGATTAATCCCTATATACTTTTTTAGGATATTTATAGTTTAATAACTTTTATTTAGAGCTTTGGAGCATTTCTAGTGAATTTTTGTAGATGTTATAATATATGGTTCCAATTTCATTGTTTTATGTGATGTCCAGTTGTTCCAGCAGTTTGTTGAAAAGACTATTTTTTCCTCAATTGAATAGTTTTCACACATGTTTCAAAAATCAGTCAACCAAAGACACTTTATTTTTCTCAGCTCTCAATTGCATTTTATAGTTTTATGTGCATCCTTATGCTAGTACTATGCTGTTCTAATTACTGATGTTTTATATAGTATGTTTTCATAAGAACAAATGTGAGTTCTCCAAGTTTGTCCTTTTTCCAGATTGTATGACTATTCTGGGTCCCTGCAATTTCATAAGATGTTTAGGATCCACTTGTCAATTTCTACAGAGAAGCTGGATAAAGAGATAAAGCTTATGCTAAATCTGTAGATCACTTTTAGGAGTGCTGCCATCTTAACGATAATATATTTTCTGACCCATAAACAAAATTATTTTTAAAAATTTGTGTGGATCTTATCTAAATTCAGCAATAAATTTTAGTTTTTAAAATACAAGATTTGCACTTATTTTGTTAATTTTTTCTTAAATATTCTTTCTTATGCTATTATAAAGGAATTATTTTATAATAATATTTTTAAAATATTTGTTGGCATTGTTTTGAAATAAAAATGATTTTTGTTTATTCATCATATGCCCTGAAACCTTGCTAAATAAAGAGAATTGACAATAGTTTTTAGTGTAGTCTATAGGATATTTCTTTTATTTATTTATTATTATTTTTTATTACAGGGACAAAGAGAGGGATAGATAGGGACAGACAGGAACAGAGAGAGATGAGAAGCATCAATCATTAGTTTTTCGTTGCGACACCTTAGTTGTTCATTGATTGCTTTCTCATATGTGCCTTGACCACGGGCCTTCAGCAGACCAAGTAACCCCTTGCTGAAGCCAGTGACCTTGGGTCAAAGCTGGCGAGCTTTGCTCAAGCCAGATGGGCCCGTGCTCAAGCTGGCAAGCTCGGGGTCTTGAACCTGGGTCCTTCCGCAATCCAGTTCGACGCTCTATCCACTATGCCACCGCCTGGTCAGGCTATAGAATATTTCTATATACAAGATCATATCAATTGTGAATAGAGATAGTTTTACTTCTTCCTTTTCAATATGATTTTTTCTTGCCTAATTGACGTGCTACAACCTCCAGTACAATTGAACAGAAGTGATAAGAGTGGACATCTTTGTCTATTTCCTGATCTTAGAAGAAAAACATCCACTTTTCACCATTAAATATGATGTTAGCCTGACCTATGGTGGCACAGTGGATAAAGTGTGGACCTGGAATACTGAGGTCACGGGTTCAAAACTCTGAAATTGCCCAGTCAAAGCACATATGGGAGTTGATGCTTTCTGCTCCTCCTCCCTTCTCTCTCTCTTCTTACTAAAATAAATAAATTAATTAATTAAAAATGACTTTTAAAAATTATGATCTAATTGTGAATTTTTCATATATCAAATTTATCCAATTGAGGAAGTTCCCTTCTATCCTTCTATTCCTAGTGTAAATTCCTTTTTTTGTTTGTTTTTTTAATCATGGAATTGAGTTAGATCTTGTCAAATGCATTTTTGTTGTCTACTGAGATAATCAAGTTCATTTATTTGGTGTATATCATGGACTGATTTTCAGATGTTAAGCCAATCTTGCATTTCTAGAGTTAAATATTATTTGGTCATGGTGTATGAATGACTTTATAATTTGCTAGTATTTTGTGGAGGTGCTTTGCATCCTATTCATAATAGATATTGGTCTGTAGTTTCCTTGTGATGTCTTTGTCTGGCAATGTTAACAAAGTGATACAGATCTATTTGTATTATATTCCTATTTCTATTAGTTTTGAAGGGTTTATGAAAAATTGGTATTAATTCTTTCTTAAGTGTTTGGTGGAATATAATACAAATAGATCTGTATCACTTTGTTAACATTGCCAGACAAAGACATCACAAGGAAACTACAGACCAATATCTATTATGAATAGGATGCAAAGCACCTCCACAAAATACTAGCTTTTTATTATAAGTAGTTTGGGATCACTAACTAAATATCTTTACTTGATACATAACAAGTACATTCATATTACCAATTTCTTCTTGAATTAGTGATTTTTATATTTCTAGAAATTTGTCAATTTCATTCACTTCAAATAATGCTTTTGCATACCTTTATTCGTAGAATTTCTATATAATCATTTTTAGTTCTCTAATGTTAGTGGTAATGTGTTCCTTTTATTTCTGATTTTAGAATTTAAGTCTATTCTTTTTATTCTTGATTAATTTAGCTAAAGGTTAATCAAATTTATTAATAATTTCAAGAGATCATTTTTGGTTTCATTAATTTTCTCTATTAATGTTTGTTTTCTATTTTAATAATTTCTCCTCTGATATTTATTATTTTCTTTTTTCTCCTGCTTTAGGTTTAATCTGTTTTTTTTTTCTAGTTTCTAAGGGTAGAAGTTCAGATTATTGATTTGAAAGCTTTCAAATTTTAATATAGGTATTTACAGCTATAAATTTCCCCCTATAATGTTATCAAGGTACATCCATTTTGTTATAAATGATCCGATGTCATCGTTTCTTATGGCTGAGTAGTATTCCATAGTATATACGTACCATAGCTTTTTAATCCACTCGTCTTCTGACGGACACTTGGGCTGGTTCCAGATCTTCGCTATTGTGAACAATGCTGCCACGAACATGGGGGCGCATTTCTTCTTTTCAAACAGTGCTATGGTGTTCTTAGGGTATATTTGATAACATTATATGGAGTGAAATAAGTAAATCAGAAAAAAAAAACTGAGAACAGCATGATTTCATACATAGGTGGGACATAAAAGTGAGAATATGAGACATGGACAAGAGAGTGGTGGTTATGGGATGGGGGGAGGGAGGGAAGAGTGGGATAGGGAGGAGGGGAGGGACACAGGGAAAACCAGATTGAAGGTGACAGAGGACAATTTGACTTTTGGTGATGGGTATGTAACACAATTGAATGATAAGATAACCTGGAGATGTTTTCATTGTACATATGTACCCTGATTTATTGGTGTCACCCCATTAGAATTAATAATAATAAAATATTAAAAAAAAATTCCCCCTAGAAAACTATTTCAGCTGCATATCATAGATTTTGTTATATTTGTATCATCATTTTCAAACATTTCAAAGAATTTCTTCATTTCTTTTTTGATTTCTACTTTGACTAATAGAATATTTATGAACATTTTGTACAATTTTAACTTTTTGTGATTTTTTCAAACTTTTTTTTATTATACTTTTATTTAATTTTATCCCATTGTGGTCAGGAAAATAGTTTGTATTATTTTGATCCTCAAATTTATTGAGGTTTGATTTATGGGCTAGCAAATGTTCTTTTCCGGAGAGTCCTTCATGTGTTTTTTAGAAGATTGTATATTCTATGTTGTTGGGATTTTCTATCTATTATTAAAAGTGAGGTACTGATATCTCTATTATTATTCAATTACTAATTTACCCTTTATTTCTGTTTTTGCTTCATTCATTTTTGCACTCTGTTGTTAGATCTATAAATATCTGATCATAACTGTTCTTTCTTCCTCCTAGAATGACCTTTATATTATAAAAAGTCCCTCTTTATTAAAACTTTTAGTCTATTATATTGAGTATTAGTATAGCATGTCAGTTTTTTTTTGTCACACTCTTTGCATATCTTTTTACATCATTTTACTTACAATCAGTTTGCATCTTTGACTCTAAAGTGTATTTCTTGTAGATAGCATACAGTTGAACCTTGCTTTTCTCAATTCTAACAATTCCTTCTTTCTTGATAGCTTTATTCAATCCATTCAAATTTTTTTTTTTTTTAGATTTTTAGAAAGAAGTCCCAAGTTTTCTTTTAGTACTTTTTTTTTTCACCGTTTTAATTAATTTATTTTTTTTAATGAAAACATCTCCAGGTTAACTTAACATTCAATTGTGTTGCATACCCGTCACCAAAAGTCAAATTGTCCTCTGTTACCTTCTATCTGGTTTTCCCTGTGTCCCTCCCCTCCTCCCTATCCCACCCTTCCCTCCCTTCCCCCACCCCCTAACCACCACTCTCTTGTCCATGTCTCATAGTCTCACTTTTATGTCCCACTTATGTATGAAATCATGCTGTTCTCAGTTTTTCTTTTTTTCTGATTTACGTATTTCACTCCGTATAATGTTATCAAGGTACAGTCATTTTGTTATAAATGATCCGATGTCATCATTTCTATGGCTGAGTAGTATTCCATAGTATATATGTACCAAAGCTTTTTAATCCACTTGTCTTCTGATGGACACTTGGGCTGGTTCCAGATCTTCGCTATTGTGAACAATGCTGCCACAAACAAGGGGGCGCATTTCTTCTTTTCGAACAGTGCTATGGTGTTCTTAGGGTATATTCCTATAAGTGGGATAGCTGGGTCAAAAGGCAGTTTGATTTTTAATTTTTTGAGGAATCTCCAAACTGTTTCCACAGTGGCTGCACCAGTCTGCATTCCCACCAGCAGTGGAGAAGGGTTCCCTTTTCTCCACATCCTCACCAGCACTTATTCTGTGTTGTTTTGCTGATGAATGCCATTCTGACTGGTGTGGGGTGATATCTCATTGTGGTTTTAATTTACATTTCTCTAATAATGAGTGAGTTTGAGCATTTTTTCATATGCCTATTGGCCATTTGTATGTCCTCTTTGGAGAAATTTCTATTCCTTTCTTTTGCCCATTTTTTGATTGGGTTGTTTGTCTTCCTGGTGTTGAGTTTTATAAGTTCTTTATAAATTTTAGTTATTAACCCCTTATCCAATGTGCTGTCGAATATGTTCTCCCATTGTGTGGTTTGTCTTTTTATTCTGTTCTTATTGTCTTTAGCTGTGCAAAAACTTTTTAGTTTGATATAGTCCCATTTGTTTATCTTGCCTTTTATTTCATTTGCCCGTGGAGATAAATTGGCAAATATATTGCTGCTACAGATGTCGGAGAGCTTGCTGCCTATGTTTTCTTCTAAGATGCTTTTGGTTTCACAACTTACATTTAAGTCGTTTATCCATTTTGAGTTTGTTTTTGTGAATGGTGTAAGTTGATGGTCTAGTTTCATTTTTTTGCAGGTAGATGTCCAATTTTCCCAACACCATTTGTTAAAGAGGCTGTCTTTACTCCATTGTATGATCTTTCCTCCTTTGTCAAATATCAGTTGTCCATAAAGCTGTGGGTTTATTTCTGGGTCCTCTGTTCTGTTCCATTGATCTGTGTGCCTGTTCTTGTCCAGCACCAAGCTGTCTTGAGTATAATGGCCTTATAGTAAACCTTGATATCTGGAAGAGTGATACCTCCTGCTTTATTTTTTCTTTTTAAGATTGCTGAGGCTATTCGTGTTCTTTTCTGGTTCCACATAAATTGTTGGAATATGTGTTCTATATCTTTGAAGTATGTCATTGGTATTTTAATTGGTATTGCATTGAATTTGTAAATTGCTTTGGGTAATATAGACATTTTAATGATGTTTATTCTTCCTAGCCATGAGCACGGTATATGCTTCCACTTGTTTGTATCTTCCTTGATTTCTTTTACCAATGTTTTATAATTTTCCGAGTACAAGTCCTTAACCTCCTAGGCACTTTATTTTTTTGGCTGCAATAGTGAAGGGGATTGTTTCCTTAATTTCTTTTGCTGACAGTTCATTGTTGGTATATAGAAATGCCTCTGATTTCTGAGTATTAATTTTGTATCCTGCCACCTTGCTGAATTCATTTATAAGGTCCAGTAGTTTTTTGATGAGACTTTAGGGTTTTAAATATACAATATCATATCATCTGCAAATAGTGACAGTTTTATATCTTTTTTTCCAATTTGGATGCCTTTTATTTCTTCTTCTTGTCTGATTGCTGTAGCTAGGACTTCCAGAACTATGTTGAATAAGAGTGGTGAAAGGGGGCATCCCTGCCTCGTTCCTTATCTAAAGGGGATTGCTTTTAATTTTGGTCCATTTAGTATGATGTTTGCTGTGGGTGTGTCCTAGATGGCCTTTATCATGTTAAGGAATGATCCCTGTATTCCCACTTTACTGAGAGTTTTGAGCATGAATGGGTGCTGGATTTTATCAAATGCCTTTTCTGCATCTATTGAAATTATCATGTGATTTTTGTCCTTCCTTTTGTTTATGTGATGAATCACATTGATTGATTTGTGAATATTGAACCAGCCTTGCCTCTCCAGAATAAATCCCACTTGATCATGGTGTATGTTCTTTTCATATATTGCTGTATATGGTTGGCTAATACTTTGTTGAGAATTTTAGCATCTAAATTCATCAGGGATATTGGCCTATAATTTTCTTTCTTTGTGTTGTCTTTGCCAAGTTTTGGGATCAGAATTATGCTCGCCTCATAAAATGAGTTTGGAAGTCTTCCTTCCTCTTGAATTTTTTAAAATAACTTAGGGGGATAGGAGTTAGTTCTTCTTTAAATTTTTGATAGAATTCACTTGTGAAGCCATCAGGCCCAGGACTTTTCTTTTTTGGGAGTTTTTTGATAACTGTTTCGATCTCATTTGCTGTAATTGGTCTGTTTAGGTGTTCTAATTCTTCCAGATTGATTTTTGGAAGTTTATATGATTCAAGAAATTTGTCCATTTCACCAAGATTGTCTAATTTTTTGGCATATAGTTCTTCATAGTATTTTCTTACAATGCTTTGTATTTCTGTTGTGTCAGTTGTTATTTCTCCACTGTCCTTTCTAATTTTATTTATTTGAGTCCTCTCTCTTTTTTCTTGGTGAGTCTAGTTAAAGGTTCATCAATCTTGTTTACCTTTTCAAAGAACCAGCACCTGGTTTCATTGATCCTCTGTATTGTTTCCTTCGCCTCTATGTCATTTATTTCTGCTCTGATCTTTATTATTTCCTTCCTTCTACTTGTCTTGGGTTTTATTTGCTGTTGTTTTTCTAGTTCTTTTAGATGTAGGGTCAGGTTGCTTATTTAAGCTTTTTCTAGCTTCTTATGATATGCCTGTAGTGCAATAAACTTCCCTCTCAGAACTGCTTTTGCTGTGTCCCATACATTTTGAGTTGATGTATGCTCATTATCATTTGTTTCTAGAAACTTTTTTATTTCTTCTTTGATCTCATTGTTAATTCATTCATTATTTAATATCATGCTATTTAGTTTCCAAGTGTTTGAGTATTTTTCATTTTTTCTTTTGTGGTTAATTTCTAGTTTCATGGCATTGTGATCAGAGAAAATGCTTGATATGATTTCAATCTTCTTAAAGTTATTGAGACCATTTTTGTATCCTAACATGTGGTCTATCCTAGAAAACGTACCATGAGCGCTTGAGAAGAATGTATATTCTACTGCTTTAGGGTGAAAAGTTTTGAAGATATCTATTAAATCAAGTTGATCTAGTGTATCCTTTAAGTCTGCTGTTTCTTTATTAATTTTCTTTCTTGAGGATCTATCCAGTGTTGTTAGAGGGGTATTGAAATCCCCTACTATGATAGTATAGCTGTTAATCTCGCCCTTTATATCCATCAAAATCTGCTTTATGAATGTCGGGGCTCCTATATTTGGTGCATAGATATTTATAATAGTTATATCTTCCTGTTGAATTGTTCCCTTTATCATTATGTAGTGTCCTTCTTTATCTCTTACTACAGCCTTTGTTTTAAAGTACATTTTGTCAGATATAAGTACTGCTATCCCGGCTTTTTTTTTTCATTTCCATTTGCATGAAATATTTTTTTCCATCCTTTTACCTTGAGTCTATGTACATCTTTTGTTTTAAGGTGTGTCTCTTGTAGACAGCATATGTATGGGTCCTGTTTCTTTATCCATGCAGCTGCCCTATGACTTTTGATAGGATCATTTAATCCATTTACATTTAAGGTTATTTTTGATATGTAGTTGTTTATTGCCATTTTATTCTTTAAAGTTGTATTCTTCTTTTGCTATATTTTTTTCTCCCTTTAAACTGTTCACAACAGGCCCCTTAGTATCTCTTGCAGAATTGGTTTGGTTTTTATGAATTCCTTCAGGCTTTCTTTTTCTTTGAAGCTCTTTATTTCTCCTTCAATTTTAAACATTAGCCTTGCTGGATAAAGTAGTCTTAGTTGTAGGTTCTTGTTCTGCATTACTTTGATTATATTTTGCCATTCCTTTCTGGCCTCAAGTGTTTCTGTTGAGAAGTTTGATGTCGTCCTTATGGGGGCTCCTTTGTAGGTGATAGCCTTTTTTTCCCTAGCAGCTTTTAAAATTTTTTTCTTTATCCATTAGCTTTAGTATTTTAACTATGATGTGTCTTGGTGTAGATGTTTTTGGGTTTCTCTTTAATGGAGTTCTGTGTGCTTCTTGAACGTGTGGAGTGTTTCCCAGCCTTAATTTAGGGAAGTTTTCTGCTATGATTTGATTGAACAAAGTTTCTATTTCCTGTCCTCTCTCCTCTTCTTCAGGCACCCCTATTATGCGAATGTTGTTTCTCTTCAGGTTGTCACAGAGCTCCCTTAGAGTTTCCTCACATTTTTTGAGTCTCTTTTCCTTTTTCTTCTCTGCTTCTATGCCTTTGTTTATTGTGTCCTCTAACTTGCTTATTCGATCTTCAGCATGATTCATCCTGGTTTTAATTCCTTCCATTTTGGTCTTCAGTTCTGATACTGTATTTGTCATTTCTGTCTGATTCTTTTTTATTATTTCAATTTTGTTTTTTATACTTGTTATCTCTTTATTTAGGTGTTCATAATGACTATCCATTGTTACTCTAATTTCTTTGAACATCCTAACTATCATTATTCTAAAACCTGCATCTGGTAATTTGGTTATATCTGGTTCATTCAGGCCCTTCTCTGGGGATTTCTCTTGATTCATTTGGTTTGCATTCCTCTGCCTGTCCATTTTGTCTGTGTATAAGCAAGTTTTGGCCACTGGAGTCCAGTAGGTGTTGCCTTTGTGTTCTCTAGGTGTGGTCTGTCTGCAGGCCCCCCACCCCCTCTGCCGCTGCCTAGGGTGGTTGGGTATGGGCGTTGCCAGAGCCGGCCCACTGTGGCTTTTGCTGTGATTTCCACCTCTCCTCCGCGGGAGGGGCTGTCACTCAAGCCACAAGCCTCAGGACCAAGGATAGAGGTGAGCACCTTTACTCAGCTGCGGTTGGGCGGGGCTTTTGATGTGCTCTCAGCTGTGAGCCTTTGCCCGTCCGGAGCTTTATCCCTGCCTTCGAGGCCAGGGCCCTTCTGCGCAGGGTCGGAAACCAAGGTTTATTGGGGCGGGTGTGTTTGCTGGCTTCGGCTCAGCTGCGGAGTTCCGCTCATCCCGGACAGTACCCCACCCCCGCGTTCCAAGCCCGCTCGTGCACATGGGATGGCAATTCGTGGTTTCTCCGGCCGGGCGGGGATATTAGCGTGGGCTCTGCTACGAGCTTCCACTTGTCTCAGGGTCTACCCCATCCCCGTGCTCAGAGCCCGCTCGCGCACACAGAATGGCAAACCTCGGTTTCTCCGGCCAGGCGGGGCTGGTAGCATGAGCTCAGCCGCAAGCCCCCTGCCCGTTCCTGTTCCTAGCCCGGTCCCCGCGGGCCGGCTTGCGCAGGGTCGCTGAGCAGATTTCTGCTCATTCTTGGCCTCCCGCTTTGTCCCCACAGCTCGGACTACAGGCGGCTCACAGCTTCCAGACCGCTTTTGCGCGTCCCCTTCGACCCTGCTGGGCTAGACCGATCTCACACTGGCTTGGCCTCTGCCCATGCCGACAGAACCGCGTTTCAGCGTCCTGCCGCCCCACACCCTTCAGCAACCCTCAGCAGAGTAGGATGGGACCTAATACTCCACACTGTAGGCCTGGGAGCTCCCTCACTTGTTTCACAGCTCACAACTGTCCAAACGCCTCTTCTAGGCTCTGGGACTGTAGGCTGGGGCTTGGTTCCTGGGACCCAGGTCCCTCCCTCTCCGCCAAACTCTCCTTCCGCCACGCAGGTCACTCCAGACTGCCGTTTGCTCCGGGGAGCTGGGCAGCCCTCTTCGCATTTTCGCTATTCCTACCAGTCTGAATGTGGCTTCTTTTGTGTTCCTTGGTTGAAGAGTCCACTTAGTTTAGTTCAAAGTTGGTTTATCCAGGTGATGGTTCTTAAATTTGAGTTATAATCCACTTTGGTTCCAGGAGTTGGAAGTTGGTACGTCCGCCTACTCCATCGCCATCTTGCTCCTCCTCCCTCAATCCATTCACATTTAATGTTATTACTGACATAGTTGGATTTGTGTGTGCCATTTTGTCTTCTCTTTTTCATATTTCTTATGTTTCTTTTATTTCTCTAGTCCTCTTTCACAGTTTTCTTTTGCATTAAGTATTTTTATTGTAGCATTTTAATTCCTTTAATGATTTTATACTTATTCTTTGTCAGTTATTTCCTTCTTAGTCTAAAACTTAACCATATACACCTTAATTTATTAGAAACAGCTTCATATATATCAATTTAATAACAGTGAGATATATAAATGTTATTCTATTCTCTTCTCCCCAATTTTGTTATTAGTATATGTAAAAATATAACTGCTACAAAACTAACAATCAATGTGATGATTTTTAGTTTTTATAATTCTTTTGTCTTTTAAAAGTTATAATAAAAAGAAGAAAATTGTTATATTAACTTTCTTATGTATCATTCTATTGTTCTTCATTTTTGGCTGTGGTGTTTGGAGTCAATTCTTCCATTTAGAGTAATTTTCTTAGCCCAATATAGCATTGCTTTCAACCACCTCCTTTGCACTATTTATAAGCAAATATATACTTTTCTATGTTATGGGCACAACTATATACTTTCATTACTTTTAATTTAGGAGAGAAAGGAAAAGAAGAAGAAATATATATTTATACTGCCTATTACTGGAGCTCTTTGTTTTTTCATCACAATGCCTATCACTCTTTAAGGTCACTTGCTATTAGCCTGAAGAACATTCTTTTTTATAAGGTGAATCTCCAACCAACCAATTCTTTCAGTATTTGTTTATCTAAGAATGTATTTCACCTTCAATTGGAAGGATAGTTTTAATGGATATAGAATACTTTATGTTTTTGGTTTGTTTGTTTTTGTTTTATTTTATTTATTTATTTATTTATTTATTTTGAGATTTTGAATGTGTTTGCTCACTGCATTCTGCCTTCCACTGTTTCTGATTAGACATCAGGTCCTATTGTATCAGAGTTCCTTGTGACAAGTTGTTTTTCTTTTGCCCCATTAAAGATGTTTTACCTGACTGACTTTTAGGATTTTTACTATGATGTGTTTATTTTTGGATCTCTTTGAATTTATTGTACTTTGAGTTACTGAATTTCCTGAATATGTCAATAAATGTTTTTCAATATATTTGATAAGTTTTTAACTATTATTCCTTCAAATATATTTTTTGTTCTTTCACCCTCTCCTCCTGACACATTATACATGCAAATTCCATACATTCAATGGTGTCTCACATTTCTCTATGGCTATTTTTATTCTTTTTCTTCACCTTATATTGGCTCTATCACTCTGCAAGTTTTCAAAGTTTGCTAAGTTTTCTTCTGTTGGTTCAAATCTATTATTGCGGTCCTCTAGGGAATTTTTTTATTTAAGTTATTTTATGTTTAACTTCAGTATTTTCATTTGGTTTTTCTTTATAACTTCTATATCATTATTGTTATTTTCTAATTGATTTGGCAATGTTATCATATTTTACATCTTCATAATGTTTTAATTCTTTGAAGTCTTTGAGTCTTTTGCTGTTAATTCAACATCTTTTTTCTCTGACAGGAAGTTTGAGTTGCCTGCCTTTTCTTTTTGGTGATGGAGTCATAATCTCCTGTTTCTTTGTATGCCTTCTAAATATTTTGTTGAAAACTGGAATATTAGATAATAGTTTAGCAAGTCTGAGTCCTGGTTTCTCCCACTCTGAAACTTATTATTTATTATTATTTATTTGTATATATATTTAGTTACTAGTTAGATTATTTTAGTATAGTTTATTTCCCCCATTATGTGAGCACTAGCGTGAAGCATCTAATGTTACTTCTCAGGTAATACAGCCTTGAATATGCTCAGAGTCACCCTGGAATTAAAATAGTCATGGCAGGGCTTTCTTTTACTGTCTCATATCCCTGGCCTTACCCAACTGTTAAACTTCACTAATTGCTGATTATTTTATTGTTTTCAAAAATGTAGTAGGGCATAAATTGCTTTACAGATTTATTAATATAAATCCACACTCCTTCGAAGGGATAGTTCCCCAAGTTAGTGACTGAGATTTGTTCTGATCCCTGAAGGGTTCTTCACAACTGTCTCTTTTCCTTCTTCTGGGAAACTACCTGTCCTGTATGTAATAGCTCTAAAACCAATGTCCTCCCAATGGTCTTTTGCCACAGTTTCCAATGTTTATGAGATTGTTTTTAAGTTTCAAATTTTCAACGCTAGGTTGCAAAGGAAGTCACTTAGTTGTACTGGGGAGGAATTTGGAGCTCTCCATTCTATGGTGTGCTTTTTCTCATAGGCAAAATCTCTGAGCCCAGGCTCTTGTGCTGGGGAAAGGGATAATGGGATGCTGCTCTCTGAGTGACAGCCTTACTTTAGAATCTGTGTTCTTAGAGGATGGAGGACCCACAGGCTTCCTCAGCTTGCTTCTCTCAGCAATGAACCTCTCACCAATAAGTTTGAGCCAGAATGACTGAGATCCAGTATTCTCAGTGGTGCCCTGTCTAAGGTATAGCCTTTGTCCTTTCAGTGTAGAATAAAGGAGCCCCCATCTCTGTCACACTCACTGGGAACTTAGTCTCAGCAACAGGTAGCTTAGACAAGATGAGAACTGCTAATGTCCTGCATCTCCTGAGAACATTGCCCTCTGAATAGAAGCTGGTGGGAGAGTGAGCCCTATATTTTCACTGTTCCAG
The DNA here is from genome assembly GCA_037038555.1 of Rhynchonycteris naso. Taxonomy (NCBI): domain Eukaryota; kingdom Metazoa; phylum Chordata; class Mammalia; order Chiroptera; family Emballonuridae; genus Rhynchonycteris; species Rhynchonycteris naso. The sequence goes on from CM072997.1 coordinate 68,267,165, forward strand.
TCATGATAACTAAGCTGGGAGAGAGAACTTGGTTCAAATACTATAGACTCTCCTAATTTTTACTCAATTTTAGTACATTCTCTTGAATCATTTTTTTCCTGTTTCTTTGTGTTCTTAAGGTCATTTCCAGAGATTTTAAATAGTTGGGCTTTTTCATCTTTTTTTTTTTAGATGAGTTTTAGTGGGAAGCAGGTCAGTGCAGCACCTCAGTCTGTCTGGGTGAAAGTAGAACTCTGTATACCCTTTACTTTTCCCACTTAAGAACATTGAGCTTTCCTTAAATCAGGCAAAAGTAGTACATTCTGGAGGTCATTTTTTCACTTTCCGTGAGCAAAAGTGTTGGAAATTCAATATTTCCAACCTAATGGAGATTTTGTTGTTATTTTTAATAGAGTTGTTGTTTTTGACATGAGAGAACTGATAGTAGTTTTTTCTCTAACTAAATATACTTTGCATTTCTCTTCTTGGCTCTGGTTGGGGACACAGCTGTTAAGGCAACGGTGATTAGGGAGTTACTGAGAACCAACACTCTGTGCTTCCCATGGATTCATAATTTTTTTAAGTAACCAAATAAAATTTCCCTGAAATATTTATATTTTACACATCAGTCACATCAATACATGTTGTCAGTTCCCATTTTTAATTACTTTGCTAATGGATTTTCATTTTAATCCTACCATAAACCTCTTTTATACCACTTGCTTATTCATAGCAGAATGGAAAGTGAGTAGCAAGAGAAAGAGAGAACAGAAATTATGGCTTAAAATTTTTCTTTTTAAATTTGGTATTTGAAAGTATGCTACATACAAGAATACTGCCTCCACTACTCAAGGGCATAAAGTAATGTAATCATACAGCATGAAGTCTTTGTTATCTAAATCAGTTTGTGTTTACATAGGAAACTGTAGATGGATAAGCATAAAACTTAGCCAATGATGTGTCTCTGTTATATTCAAATAGCAAAGGTTCAGGTCTAAGTTATTTTGTAAACCACTAAAGATTTTGGGTACACTTTTCTAAGTCAGAATTTCACAGTGTATAATTTTCTGTCCATTTGGAACAGAATACCCTGAAGTGTTGATTTAAAATGCCAGTTCTAGCTCCTATTCAAATCATTATCTGTAGGGACTGAGAATATATGATGCATTTTAATAAGCCCATAAGTGATTTCAATGCAACTAAACTTTGGGAGCCAGTCACTCTGTACTTGACTTTATGTGTGGGACCCTTTGGTATGCTTTTTAGAGGAGTTAATGCCGTGTGACAGATGTTGATATGAACACCAGGAAAGGGCTGCTCTGCCAGTCAGGACCTGAGGATGATAGAGCTATTGTTCTTTCTGAGCACTGGTATCTTCATTTATAAAATGGAGATAACTTACAAAAAGGAAATGACTTCCTAGGGCTGATGTGAATATCAAACAAGATAAAGCAATTAAGCAAAATCTCTTTGAAAATGGGACACCCCTTGCAAACAGGATGCTTTACTAAATAAAGGTTTTATTCTATCTTTACAATAACTGAGATGTATTTTACAACTTTACTAATATAAAAAATAAAAAAAGTACTTTAGAATATTATAATTACAGAATAAAACAAAGTAGGTGTGAGAATGTCTGCTTTCAATTTATTTCAATTGGTGATTCAGGAGCCAGAAATGTTGTAAATGCATTAAAATAGTTCCAAAACTTACACTCTGATGAGTACTTTAAATAAATTTAGTGACTCAGAATAAGTTATAGGTGACTTGCAATGGTTGATATTATGGATCTTAATTATATTCTTGAGTTGCAGGACCTATATTTAGTACCCCAAAATACAATGTTTGTCACAGCCAGCAATATTTACCAAAGTGACACTAAAATCACAATATATGAATTTATTCTTTACCTACTGATATTTACAGACTTTAAGTCATATGATAATGCTCGCAGGACGACCTAGATCTACTATGTATCAAAAAGGCAACTCGGCTGATAGCACCCCTTGAAACATTCGCAAGTTGCCAAATTTCATAGAGCGTATGTTTGGAAACAATATCAATGGCAGGCTGTTAATATGTGAATCACTTATCTACCAAAAGTCCTTCGCCATTCTACTGGCTAAGGTCACTGGCTATTTTTATTCAAGAATAAAGGGACATTGACATTACCTAGAGTTTTTCTTGTACAACACCTAAAACCTATGTAAGAATGATCAATATAGAAATTTATAGGAAACTACATTCATGACCATCATTGGGTGTGGAAGGAGGGTCTGATGCATATCTGTAGTAATAAAGATAGGACAAGTATCAAGTTTCTGGCCACCAGAATCTTGATTCTTCCTCCTAATTTTCTTGATTTGTCTAAATCTTGATGTATGCATGACACTGAAAATGATAACATGCTATCTTAGAAAGAGACCATTGAAATAAGCTATCTACAAGAGAAAAACTCAAATATCTTGAGGGTAATCAAGGGCAGTAGTTATTAGTGGTATCTGCATGGAGAGATATTTGAAATGACATACCAGAAAGACAGAGAATATGTCAGTGTGAACTCTTATTCACCCACTCCTCTCATTTCTGAATGAGGAAAGAAAATGAGACCCATAAAAATCATTCAGCTTTTTAGTAGCCAGGTTCAGATTACAAACCTAATTCTACAAACATATTCAATTTTGGTTTGATTTATAATCAAAGCTAGGAATATTTTAACACTACTGAAATAATATACAAATTTTTTAAACCCCAATTTTCAAGAGAGAAGATTTATACATTTTATTTTAAAGTGTCCAATTTATGGTTTTCATTCATTTAGATATCTTGGCAGAATAATTACTGAACATCCTAAAGTTGTTTGAATACTTGATTTACACCACTAATTTATACAATACTTTATTTTTCTTTCTTTCTTAACTATGCTTTTTATGACATGCCATATATTATGTCTATGAGTACACTCTCTTTTAATAAGAAGTATATATCTACATACTTTTGCAGACACTTAAATTGTTTTCTGGTATATCTAGGGCCTAAGTGGCCAATAGATAAGTTTTAAGTATGGCCTACCTCTCTAAAAGTTAGTCAGTGAAATTGTTTCTTCACTATCATGATACTTAATGAATTACTAACCAACTAAATTGTGGGGTTTTATTTAAATAAATCCTTAAAGAGCAATAGAATTCCAGATGGCTGGTATATTTAATAGGCAGTATGGGAAAATGTAGTAGGTGAGGAGAGTTGCATCAAAAATATTAAACAACTTTTAAAGCTTTTTGACATCCTGGCAATACTACTTAGACATTGGAAAATATTTTTATATGTTAACTACCACTAACAAATGGGTGAAACTCATAAGCATATGTTCCCACCTTTAAATAGGGGACACAACACACATATGCATGGTCCTAAATAAATGATAAATTTATAACCAGATGCTGTAAGGGTAGATAAAATATCCTCTCAAATAGCTAATAGACAGCTCATTAAGGACACAGTCACCTTCTGCTATTCCAGTAGTTATATTGTAAATGAACACTGTAATAAACATATTGTAGAGAAAGCAGCTGCATGTTAATAGAGGAAAATTAACAATGGAAAGTGGATAATTTGTGCATTTACTCTCACTGACTTTCCTCTGTATATCAGATGCAAAAGAATCAAATGCATAGTAACCAGTATTTTATTTTATAAAATAAAAATGTTACAGTATTTTCTTTACACTTAATTATAGTTAATACTTAGCTTTTATTAATGAAAAAAATATAATTATCTAGAGTACACCTGAATTTTAACAGTTAATATTTCTACGAAAGAATTAACCTTAACAAGTAAAAAAATATAGGTAAGAAAAGCAAAGGAGATGCTGAATGTGTCAAGTGCCAGTGGAAAGGTCGAGCCATTAGTTGGAATTTGAGAATAAATAATGTGGAAAGAAGCTATAGTTGAAGACTAAATTTGTAAAATTCATGATGAGAATAATAGCTAAAACTATAATGGTGAATAGATAAATAAAGAAGAAAATATACTAAGAAGGGAAAACTAAAGGTCTAATTTTGTCTACATTTGGACTCAGAATAGGAGATCCTGAAGAGGAGAAGGGAGCATGGTACTAAGAGGCATCAAAATTATAAGGATAATGCTGTTTTATAAATAGATTGATTATCAGAAGAGCTAAATATGCAACTAGGATGACATATACCCATTCCTGAGCCGCAGTTTCTTTATCTACTGAGGGTGATAACGTAGAAATACCCAAAGATTGCTTCAAGTTCAAGAGAAATTCTGTCAGTTGGCAATTAGATGGTTGATTGCTTTAGATAAATTTTAGTGGATTTAAAAAAAATTCATATTTTAAGAGGCTTATTTAAAGAGCAGGTGGTTTGGCAATGGTTTATATCTGTTGGTATTATATTTGTGAATGACTTTTAAAATATTCTCAGCATTTAAGAAGTCACATATAGTTAATATTTGCACACATTTATTTAATCTGTAGAGTTTATTATTCCAGATATAATTATAGCTATTCTATTTTTGAAATTCTCATCCTTGTAGCAAACATTAAACTGAAATGTTACTATTAGTCACTAAGACATTCCTGAAACTAGCTTTGATCTTAATATCAACTGGGGAAGACCAGTGAAGATGTAAAGAATAAGCTACAACCATACCAACAAAATTACCAATAAAAACTAGGAAAAGGGAGAGTCACATCTTTTTAGGCAAGACGGTCCTGTTTCTGCTCTCTGTATATGGTGACTACATTTACGTTTTAAAAGAGAGACACTGAAAGTAAACATCAACTAAAGGAAAGTCATTGGAATAATATTAATTTTAAAAAGTATTATTTTGACCAGAGTATTAGGAGAGCTAAAGAGAGAACCAAACCATGAAAAAGATATAATATTTATAAACTTTTAGGGACTAATAAATTTCCTAGAAAGAGATAAACCCTATATTGATGGAATAGCAATAACAACAAAAAATATACTCATAGTGGATGATTGTAACTTACTTTTATCAGAAACTGATACGCAGGCATAAATAATATCATGATTTGACTATATGTGATACATGCCCTTATATATAATTATAGACTCCTTTACCCTAAAAAGTAGAATATAAATTTATTGGGGCGACATTGGTTAATAGGATCATATAGGTTTTAAGTGAATAAACATAATTTAGAACATATGGAGTATAACATATGATACATTACAAAATTTTATCAGGTACGAAGTCTCAAATTAAGTATTTTTTAAATTGTCACATTTGACTTTACTTTGTGACCCAAATGAATATAATTACTTTGCAGCTATGTTTGTTTATGTGACTAATTTCTTGCCACTAAAGTAGAGCGTAAGCAATGACTGGAAATTCTGTATCTTTTTTTTTTTTTTCTTTAGTGAGTGGAAGTAAGGCAGAGCACGCTTCTTCATATGCCCCACTGGGATCCATCTGTCAAACCAACTAGGGGGCAATGCTCTGCCCATCTGATCTGGGGCCCTTGATCTGTTGTAACTGAAGCCATTTTATTTTACTGCCTGAGGCAGAGGCCATGGACAACTTGCTCCAATCGAGCCATGGTTGCAGGAGAAGAGAACAGAGAGAAAGAGAGAAGTGAGATGGAAAATGAACAGAGAGGGGGAGGACTGTGGAGAAACAGATGGGCACTTCTTCTATGTGCCCTGACCAGGAATCAACCTGGGACATCCACACAACAGGCCAATGCTCTACCACTGAGCCAACCTCCCAGGGCTCTGTATCCCTTGTTACAAGTGTGTGATAAACCTTAAATTTGATTTCTTTTCTTTTTATTTTAATTCTTCCTGTAAGCTGGACTTTAGATGGGCATCACCTGGCTTTCATGCTGCAGACAAGGAAAGCACCTAGGAGAGAGCAGAACAGCTGTGGTGGAAGGAACCCAGTTACCTGAACCCCGTGGAGCAGAGCTATCTTTCTGACCTGGGCCAGGCAGACTATTTTATGAGAGACAAATACACTATCTTTGTTATGGTAACTTAAAAATGATCTTTAAATTTTTTTTGAAGGATTTAAAACCTCTGTGAAGATGTAGATCTTTTCTAGTTAATTCAGAGATGTCTAAATAGGATTTCAATCACTTTGACATTATAAAATATCCTACACTTTCTCACTAACACAAGTACTCTATAGTCAGCATGTCGGAACTATCTAAATCCTTTTATCTAGACTGCATTGTTCTCTATTTTCAGCTCTGCCTTGAATCAAGATTGTACTCAAATGTTTGATGAGAAAACTGCTGTTTCAAACAAAGCCTAACATTTTGTATACCATGAAAATTATATGTACATGCAATAAAACTGCCCAAAGGATCAAAGATTCTAAGAGAGCATTTAGATTAATAGAAAATTTTATGTATTTCTACCTTAAACTGATTTAAGAGTATTCTTCTAAGTACAGAGCTAATAGACTATAACTTAGGCTTATAAAATTTATTTTTTAAAGTCATGGAAAGGCAATACACAGCATAGTGGCATGGTAACTATAATTAAGAATACTGTATTGCCTATTTGAAAGTTATTAAAATTGATCTTAAAAATCCTCACCACAGGAAAATGATTGTTTCTATGTATTGTTATAGACGTTAACTAGACTTACTGTGGTTATTTCATCATATATATAAATATTGAATTATTATGTTGTACACTTAAAACTAATATAGTGTTATATGTCAATTATACCTCAATTTTTTTAAAAAAAGTATCTTCTGGGTTGAACATACACTTCCACAAAAATATGTAGTTTTAAGGGTCAACTCTATACTTGGCAGTGTGCTTTGCATTATAAACCTGCATATATCTCATAATCTCCAAGTGTTGGTTGAATTTACATTGTAGTATTTCATTTATCTTTAAAAAGAAAAAAAAACATGCCAGAAAATAGCTGCTGAGTGTATTGCTCAGAGGAGAATACTCTGACATAGGGATGTTAAATCATGGCTGATATCTGGGTTGTGCAGTAGCTGCTGTGGAATATGAACAAGGATCTCTCCAACCACTGGACTGTTTTTAGTAAGAAATTAAGTAATGTCTGAAATCAAGAAATAAATTTTAAATCCTCAAACTTTTCTTCAGTGTAAAAGTAATGACATTGGCCTTGGCCAGAAGCTTAGTGGATAAAGCATTGCCTGGCGTGTGGTCATCCCAGGTTTGATTCCTGGACAGGACACATAGGAGAAACAATCATCTGCTTCTCCCTCTTCCACTTTCCCTTCTTTCCTCTTTCTCTCCCACAGCCAGTGGCTCAGTTGGTTCCAGTGTGGCTCTGGTGCTGAGGATAGCTGGCTGTTCTGAGCATCAGTCCCAGGCACTAAAAATACCTCAGTGCTGGAGCGTCGCCCCAGACAGGGTTGCTGGGTGGATCTTGGTCAGGGTGCATGGAGGATTCTGTCTCACTATCTCCCCTCTTCTCATTTAAAATAAAAAAGAAAGGAGAAGAAAAAAGAAAATTATGACCTAAACTTTTTATTTGTCCAAGTATTGAGGTGTAGATAACCCATTCATGAGAAACTTCTATAATGCTTAAGTTGATTTCCCAGCTCTGCTGTTGACTATGATATATTTTCTTATATGTTAAATATAAATATTAATATTTAGTAGATTTATATAAAATATGGTCATTTTCAATTAGGTAGCAATATATATTTTAATTAATATTTCAGCAAATAGTTTTTATTAAATAAGGGCAATAATGTATAATCTATTTTAATTAACTCTTTCTTCTCTTTTCTTTTTCTCTGATATTATCACATTTCTTTTCCCTGAACTCTTTAAAAGAAATCTTTTTTTTCTTATAAATATAAAAGGAGATCATTGTGTACAAATTTATTCAACAATTATTTGTAAATAATATTATAGTTTTATAAAGTGGTGTTAGGAATTGGGTGAGGTAAAAGAGAAGAAAAGGGGTTCATTATTCACAAGGAGCTTCCAATTTTATTTGAAAGAAAAAAATATAAAAAATTAATAATGCATTATATAAAAGCAATCAAATTGGGGAACAGAATATATAAAGCAAATATAAAGAAAGGAATGATTAGTGAAGATTGAAGGTCTCCTCCGAGTTGGTAGGACTAAAGAGAATGAATTGTTGTCATTCATTTGTTTGTTTTTAAAGAAGTTTCCTTTAAAGGCACTTGTGTTCTAAGACCAGTAGATAATACTCAAAACACATTTTTTTTTAAGTGAGAGGAGGGGAGATAGACTCTTGCATGTGCCCCTACTGGGATCCACCCAGCAACCCCTACCCAGGGCCGACACTTGAACCAATTGAGCCACTGGCTATGAGAGAGGACGTGAGAGAGAAGAGGAATAGAGATGGGGAGAGAAGCAGATGGTCACTGCTCCTGTGTTCTCTGATCAGGGATTGAACCCAGGACTCTGTACACCAGGCCGACATTCTATCCACTGAGCCAACCGGCAAGAGCCTCAAAACCCATTTCAAAACAATCAACCCATAATGCAAAGTTAATCAGACCTATCTTTGGCCTAATGTGCTATTTTATCATGAATTTGAAATCCTCCCCATGTTAATTCTTCTGTTATTGTACTGAGTACCAGTTGCAGTCAAGGTAGGAAAATAGAAACCAAGAAGTGATTTTTAAAAAGAATTATATACAGAAAATTAGTTAAACTGATATTAGAAAATCAAGAAAAGAAAAAAAAAACAGCAATACTGAGATGCAAAAGAGATAATAATTATAGAAAGTAACTAATGCCTCTAAGACTCAGGGACCAAGACATGAGATGATCAGAGCCAGCAGTTTGAAGGAAGTACCCCACGGATCTAGAACCGAGGACTCTGAGGACTAGACCCTGATGGGCTAATGTTAGTATTTTTGAAATCTGAAAGCACACTCCTTGGTAGCTGGGCCCAGACCTTGAGTAAGGGATCCCAGCTGGTTGGTGCTGGCATTGCTCTCAAGGCCGATTCTAAGAGTGTTGACAAATCTGGAACTAGAAGCAGTGTCTGCTTCCCAGGGTGAAGGGACAATGCTGGTGCACTGCCAACAAGAACAGCAAGTGAACAGGAAGGGGAAACACTTCTCCCGCTCTCCTGCCTTTTGCACTTGCCCTAGTGTCCCTACTGGCAGAGCATGATGGGGAGCCAGTTGACAAAGAAGAAATGTGGTTGTCAAGTATCATACTTGGTATCAAAAGGTTGAGTACACAGGGTGAATTTGTAACTGAGAAACAATAGCTTAAGAACCAACACAGTTATGTTTCAAGAGGAGAATGAAAATGTAAATATTTCATAATAAATTTATCATTCTATTATGAAATAGAAATCCTATCCACCTAATTTTAGTGTACTGCATTTACCTTTTGTTATTGTTAAATGTGCATCTCTCAATGGGAAAAAGAAGAAATTCTTGAAAGGTGAGTGTAATATAATAATTGCCACTAGTTAAAGACTATCGCTGAAAGAAAGAAAATATTTTGCTTCCACTACAATTGTATTTAGTGCAAACAATTTTAACAGATAAATTAATGTAGATGAGAAGGAATTAGAGTCTATGTGTGCTAATGAATAACTACCTTGTACCAAATGAAAAAGAAGAGTAAAGGAAGACTAAGTGGTGAATGATGAGACTAATGAGTGGCAGCTGTGTTATATTTTTCATGATTTTCCTAGTTTTGTACATGAAACAGAAAATACCTGACTGTAATCAAGATGGTGTCTGGAGTGTAGTCATCTTAAGGATCTTTTGGGAAGGATCCGATCTCAAGCTCTGCCATGTGTTAGGAAGAGCTCAGATTCCTGTGGTCATTGGCCAGAAATGTAAGTTATAGGCTACATGGTCATCATTTAGGGCAGCTGTAAAATAATAAGAAATCTCTATATTAGTCTATTCCTTATTCTTGACACAGAGCTCTTAAAACCCTTGTAAATAGGGTAACTAGGAGAATCTTTTATTCTAACATCTAGTCTTTGATCCTCTTTCCTGACACATTGAGCTCCTCAGATCTCTGTAATTACCTGAGTGACAGGAGTATCTGACACTGAATTCCTAAATTTCTTGGAATTTCCCGGGTGATGAGAATGTATTTGTTCTAATGAGGTAGCTCATTAGAACACCAAAAAGACCAAGCCATGATTTAGGAGATTGGGACTTTCTGCCCCACCCCACCCCCATTCTCTGGAAAGGTACTGAAAAAGAAGTAAATGATACAGCTAGTGCTCAACTTACGACCACGATTGGTTCCAAAAGACCGGTCGTAACATGATTTGGTAGTAAGTTGAGTCGGCTATATGTACAGTGCTGTAAAATGATGTTATAAAAATCTCTAAGTCGTATTTTATCATAATTTTCTTTCATTATTGTTATATATCATAATTTCCTTTGTTCATTTTATGCTGTTTGTATCATCTCTAAACCATTTTCTTTCTTATTTTTACATTTGTTGGGTTTAAGTAAAACACTGCATTACCAGTACAACTGGTTTAATATTTGCAAAACATACAAAATTACAAAATACAGGTGCATACAAAAATACAAAATACAGGTGTAAAAAATACCAGAGGCAGGGACAAGAGTGTACTGGCTACCCGGGGGGAGGGGGAGGAGAGGGAGGGGGAGGGAGAGGGGAGGGAGGGGGAGGGAGAGGGGAGGGAGGGGAAGGGGGAGGGGAGGGGTACAAATAAAACCAGAAGGTGATGGAGGACAATTTGACTTTGGGTGATGGGTACGCAATATAATCAAATGTCAAAATAACCTGGAAATATTTTCTCTGAACATATGTGCTCTGATTTATCAATGTCACCCCATTAAAATTAAAAAAATAATAATACCATAGGATACATTTTCCCAATTGCAAAGTGCTGCCGGAACCTTGTTCCCATTGTCGTATGCCCAGCTGGGCAACGTTTGCGCTGCCAGACGCAGAGCAGTTGTGGCTAGCGATTGTGGTCATAAAGTCGAATGGTTGTAAGTTGCATAGGTCATAAGTCAATCAATACCTGTAGTTATTGCCTAACTGATAAAGCCTCCATAAGAAAACCAATAATATGGGGTTCAGAGAGCTTCCAGATTGGTAAACACATCCAAGTACCAGACACTTGAGGTACCCAACTCCATTAGAACAGAGGGTCTGCACTAGGGACACTTCCAGGGCTTGGGCTATGTATCTCTTGGTCTGGCTGTTTGTCTGTATCCTTTACCATAAACTTTACTATATAATAAACTGATAAATGTAAGTCAGTGTTTCTCTGAGTTTTGTGAACTATTTTAGCAAATGATTGAATTCAAATAGGGGATCACAGAAGCCTCTGATTTGCAGACAAGTCAGATAGAATTGTGGATAACCTGGGGGCTCCTACTTTTGATTGACGTCTGAAGTAGGCAAGGGGTTGGGAGAAGGGGTGGGGAGTCACATGGAACTGAATCCTTAACCTGTAGGGCCTGTGCTAACTTTGGTTAGTGAAAGAATTGAATTGAATAGTAGACATCAAACTGGTGTCACAGAGAATTGTTTGGTATCAAAACACATGTCCCTCTTTTCTGCACAGCTGGTGCCAGAAATGATGTAAATCAAGTAGTAAAGTGATCAGCTCCCAGCATAGGGCAGGGAGTGAGAAAGAGAGCCAGAGAGATCACGCAAGAGACATACCACTCTTTCTGTACCTTGATTTCAGAAATTATAACCCATCATCTCTACCGCATTCTGTTATTTAGAAACAAGTCACTGAATCCAGTCCACAGTCAAGAGGCGGGAATTTTATACAAGCATATATATCAGAAAACAGGGGTCATCAGAGCACCATGATGGAAGGCTATCTCAGTCGCTTAAATTCTAAAAACACCAGGGTTGTCTGTGTTCTGTGCTGTGATGGAAACATAAAAAAAGGGTTGGCATTAAATGTTTGAAGATTATGGAATCCACTATTTTAGATATTTTTGTAATACCAGTATTATATGCATAAATAAGGTAATGTATCAAACCAGGAAGAAGTCATTTTTTGTTCGGTAATGATTCTCCCCTCCCTCAAAGCTATAGTTTCCTAGACATATTGATTCAGTAAATCAATAATATCTCTGTGACAATAATGACCATTTTGCTATCTCTAGGGTTTCTTCTTTAGAGTGCAATTTGACTTCGGCATCACCCCTTAGTTCAAGGCAGTAAGAAATGAGATAGCACTAGCAAACACTGTTCTCTCTTGAGAGAAGGAAATCTCAGAAGTTTTCTAGCAGGAACTACTCATACTACAATGGTCTTTTGTAGGCCCAATAAAGCGACTGAGATAACATTGACAGGTTTAGAAGATCATGATTTGACCCTTAAGGCTAGAAATAGGAGTGCATGTTCATCTTTTAAAAAGTACAGGTCTTAGCAGGTAAACGGAAAGGTTTTTAGATATATAATAAACAGTCTACCACAATTACAACCAAAGTTCTCAATGATAGCAAGTCATCCCCACTTTGTATACTTTAAATTCAAAGAAACTGTTAGTATCTAACTTATTGTGACTTTCTATTTTATCATATTAAATTATTAGCTGTAGAAAATAAATGAATCCAGATGACATTAGCTATATCAGGGCCTTAAGGCGATACATTCTATCTTTAATTTCTGAATTGTTAACTAGACTTACTTTTAGACAAAAATGTATTGAAACAGAAATTTATATAATAAAAGGAACTACAGAGATTTTGTACATGAGATGTTAATAACAAAAGTTCTTTTTACAAAGAAATTTATACTTTCTAGGAAGCCTGTTATCTGGCCTATTGCTCCACTCACCCTCCTTTTTTTTAATTAAAAAGTCTGCACCTAATATTTTAAAACCACATTTAATTGTAGACAATGTCAGGAATGTAAAGTTGTTGTTATAATTGTTCTTTCAATATGTGCTTTAAAATATGTGCATTGTTGCTTAAGGTTATTTTAATAATTTATAATGACAAAAAATTTTATGTTTTTTAAAGTTAAAAAATAGCATTTTATAGACAGGCTATTAAAACAGACTCATTTAACAACTGTCAGAGGGCATGGGGATTAAGGGACTGGGTAAAATAGATGATGGGACTAAGTAAAGAAAAACCTCATAGACACAGACAACAGTATGGTGATTATAAGAGGGGAATGTGCATTGGGAGAGGTAGAAAAGCATAAAGAATGGATAAATGGTGATAGAAGGAGACTTACTTGACTGGGGGTGGTGAACACAATAAGGTATACAGATGGTGTATTAATTGTATACTTGAAACCTATTTAATTTTATTAATCAATGTCACCTCAATAAATTCAATAAAAAATAAAACTAAAACAATAATAATAACTACGTTCAGAAATCAATAAAAAATAAAGATTATATTTCAAATTTTTGGTCCAAAAATGAATTTTAATAAATGGTATTAGGATAATTTGATGTCATATTTTACACAAAAATAAATACTTACATAAGAAATATGAAAAAATAAAATGAAAACAAGTTAGAAAACATAGGAGCATTGCTTTAGACCATGAAATGAACAAACTTTTCTAAGACTAGAAATAAAAGATTAGAAAATGCAACAATGTATCAATCAAGCAATGTACATTGCAAAATATACACACACAAAGGAAAATATTGGTAATTATATAACACCAGACTAATTTATTTAGTATAGAAAATATTTCTAACAACTAAAAAAGTAAACCAAGGAAAAGTAGAAAATGTACACAGGACAGAAGAATAACACACAGAAAAGTGAAATCAAGTAGCCTGCAAATATACAAAAAGATTGACAATAAAAACTAGGATACTATTTTTAAACTTCAGATTAGCAAAGAAAAAAGTAATTTAAAATAGAACTATATAATGCATATGGATGCATTTCTGCCTATAAACTCATTAACAGCTCTCAAAAATATTTTAAAAAACTGATAATGATTATAACAAGAGAGGTGAACAGAATGGCTGGTGGGAAACTTTTAGCTGTAAATCCTTTGGTGTTCTTTGTAATTTGAACTGGGATAATTTATTTCCATATTAAAAAAAATAAAGTGTTCTAAAATTAAAGAGTATTCTAAAATTCTGTGACCAATTGCAATCTATTTGAAAATCTTTTACTATCATGTAATTACAACAAAATATCACTTAACATCTCTGTTTCTCATTCACACCAGACCAAATACCAGCTTCCAACTACCTATGAGCTTTCTCTGAAGATCACAGCCTGCTTTGTCTGCCTATGGTAGACCAGATGTACCTGCAAATCAGTGACCTATAGCAGTGGTCAAACTCATTAGTCAACAGAGCCAAATATCAACAGTACAACGATTGAAATTTCTTTTGAGAGCCAAATATTTTAAACTTAAACTATATAAGTAGGTACATTGTTATTAACTTAATTGGGGCACTTCTAAACTGGCCTTTGATAAAACATCCTCAATCTGATTGAGGTATGTTCACTGAGGTGGACCCCTTCCAACTCTACCATCCACACCCATCTTGTATACTTGTTTCGTCTATCTCCTTTCATTGGAAAAAATACAGGTAACTTTATGCTTCAGTAGGTACTTTTGTCACCCGTGCACAATTTGCAGACATGACTAGCACTAACCACTGCACATAAGACTGCTGACTGGCTCACTCAACTCCTGCCTGAATCACGCATGCGTGTCCCCTGCACTGCATATTCCACTGCCCGCCTGCACCGTGTCTCCCGTCGCCCAACCCACTGACACTCCCACGTACCTGCGCACCTGCACGTGGTATTTTGTGGAAGAGCCATACTCAAGAGCCATGGTTTGCCAACCACTGCCCTATAAAAACAGACCTTAAACAGTGACTGATAAAACTTTGTATATAAATAAGCTTGACCATGCCTTGGATGATATGTCTCGAAGACACATATCCTACACTGGCTCACAGAGTTTCTCCAATGGGTTTAAACTCAAATATCAAGATGGAAATTATTTGGGATTGGGTCCAAGCAGATCAAAGTGTACAAGTAAGTTTTAAGAACAGAGTGGCCAATAAATCCAAGTGATAAACCTCTGCTGCATCACATATCTACATATCTACTTCAGATCACACCTGCAGCATTTTGAGGAATTCCTTATGACAAGCTGACCAACAAATAAATTTACCCAGGTCTTATTCAGGATGGGTTGCCTTCTTATGTTGGAGAGAATAAAAAGAGATTAGTGTTGAACTCCAGTGATACTCAGGAATATCCCTGAAATAAAACAATTAAGAAAATTGTTCCTATTGGTCAGATATGTGAGTTATATACCTGTTGACTTGATATAGAAGGCGAACAGAATAAAAATATGAAGGGCTATGAAATTCTGAGCAATATCAAATGACTTGGTTAGTTTGTCAGTATCTGTAAAGTATAAGGGAAAAATGTTTTGAAAACTAAGCTTATGGGTAGATTTATGAGAGTGGGCACAAAGTTTGCAAATCTTTGTATTACTCCTTAGTGCCCACCAGAGATATCTACCTCCACTACAGAGGACATACATGGTAATCAGAAAGATTCCTGTGAAGAACAACAGGTCTCTTCCCCAACCCTCTGTCCATGATTTGTGATAGACCTATGATTGGTCTATGAGTGAAGCAATAATAAGGGGAGGAATGGATCCATGGCATTGGACCTGAACAGGGATTCTTCTCAATTGTAACATACTAGGACTGGCTCCAGGTATCTTTGTTAGGATATTAAATTTATGAATCATAATAGAATTCCATGTATCAATAAATTTTTTTAGTATAGCTTTTGTTCTTCAACTGTTAACATCCAATAAGAGGCCTGCACTTCCCAATCCCTGTTGATACTTATTAATCATATCTTTCAGCTCTTTTGGTAAAATTTACAAATAAACACACAAACAACTTCTATTCCAATGGTAGGAAAAGTAAAATCTGCCAGTGAGATGCTGATACTTGACTTCAGCTATAGATTTATAAACAATGAGAAAAATAACCCACTGGTCAAGGAAAAGTTCATGAGAAATCAGAAGATATTCTGAAGAAACTGATAATTTTAACACAAGTAAAAATATGTGTGGGATGCAGTTAAAACAGAAGTTATAGAAAAATTTATAACTTTCAACATCTATATTATAAGAAAAGATTTATAATAAATTATCAAAATTTATAACTAAGAAGCTAGATAAAGAAAAACAAATTAATCCTAGAATAAGTAAGAGAAATCAGTGAAATGCAAAGCAAATAGAATTAATAAAGGCAATATCAGGTTCTATAGAAAGATTAATAAAATTGATAAGCATATAGCAAAACAAATTTAAAAATAAGATAACACAAAATACCATAATAAAAATAAAGAATGTGATATTATTACAGAACCCACAATCATTAAAAGGGAATATTATAAATAACATTATACAGGTATTAAAACACTTGGAATCTTAAATGAAAAGGAATATTTTTAAAAATTAAGTTATCAAATGACTTAAAATGAGTCAAAACAGCACTCTATCTGTAAAATTAATTAAATTCATAATTAAAAACTCATCAATAAAAGTTTCAGAGGCAGAGATTTCCATTGGTAAATTTGCCAGATATTTAAAAAATATATATTTCAATCTTATAAACCCTGTTTAGAAAATAACAAGAGGAGACCTTTCCCAACTTATTATATGATACCAGCACAATTCTGACACTAAAACCTGATCAAGGCATTACAAGAAAATTACAGACCTATGATATTCATAAACATAGACAGAAAAAGCCTTAGGAAAATATTAGAAAATCAAATACAGAGTTATTTAAAAGAAAAATGCATTGTGATAAACTGGGATTATCTCAGAAATGCAAAATTACTTCAATAAGTGAAAACCAATAATATAATTCAACACATTAACAGAATTAAGGGGAAATTTATAATCTGCTCAACAGATACTGAGAAAGACTGATGAAATTTAATATTCAGCATTAAAAACAGTACTCAAAACACTCAGAAAATAAATCTACTTTCTTAATTTCAGAGAGGGCAACCACAGAAAACCTACAACTCATATTATTCTTAGTGGTAGGACATCGAATGATTATTCTGTAAAATCAGGAGCTATGCAAAGCTGCTCACTCCAACTTCTTATAAATACTATATTGAGGGTTTTAAGCAGTGAGGTACAGCTATACTACTGAGAATAAAAGAATAAATCTTTTTTACAGAGAATATACTTGCTTACATAGAAAGAATTAAGGACTCTGAAAGAAATCCCAGACTTAATAAGTAAAATTAGCATAATCACAGGATATGAAGTCAATAGACAATAATTAATTGCATTTCTTTATATTAGAAAATTGAAATGTTAAAATGATACTTTTTACAAAAGCATCATAAAATATGATATTTCTTGGAATAAATTTAATGAGCTATTCACGATCAAGTCTAAAAACCACAAAATATTACTGAGAGAAATTGAAGACAATTTAAATAAATATATAATTATACCACATTCATAGATTAGAAGATTCAATATTATTAAGAAGTTAGCACTCCCAAATTCATCTTTAGGTTCATTGTAATACCAATCAAAATCTCACCAGGCATTTTTGTAAAAATTGACTAGCTGATTTGAAAATTTATATAGAAAAAGCTAAGAACTATATAATTTCACACATAGGTGGGATATAAAAATGAGACTCATAGACATAGATAAAAGTGAAGTGGTTACTAGGGGAGAGGGGTGGTGAGGGTGGTATGGGAGGAGGAGAATAAAGAGGGACATATATATGGTGAGGAAAAATGATTTGACATTTGGTAATGGATACACAACAGAATCAACTGTTCAAATACTAAAGAAATGTCTACCTGAAATCTATTTACTCTTATTAATCAGTCAACCCATTAAATTTAATTTACTAAATAAAATTTAAAAATTTACTAAATAAAATAAAATAAGAATGCTTTTGGCTGCAAATAATGGGGGAAAGAAAGAAAATCAAAGAACCTGGACTAGCCTAAACAATTTTTAATTGTGTAATTATTTTTTATTTAACTTCTAAATTTAAAGATGTTTAAAACTTGGGTATCATATTTGTGAGTTAAGTCACTTGCGTATAAATGGGGAATAATATATAGAGCTTTTGCTCTCAAAATCTTTGTGTTTTGTAGAATACCAGTGCCTTGAAAATGCCAATATGAGTTCTGTGAAATAATAAAATTGGTAAAATATTGCAAACAAAATGCTCATCTTAAATTTTATAGGCTGTGAGTTATTTTAAAAGAATATAGCTTTTTAGTTTTATTTACTATGTTGTCTGCCTAACTTTTTGACCTATGGGCAATTCTTCTCTAAAAATGCCCACCCTTTAGTATCTTTTAACATCTTTCCCTCTGTATGGCACAGTGTGGGGAACACACACTAGCATTTTCTCCTGAGAACCCTTTGTAATAGAGAATTAAAGTTGATGTGTTGATATCACAAAAGGAGACAGAAAATTATTTTATCACAGCAAATATTCCTAGAATATTTTGTTTAGGAAGTGTCCTCTTTTATATGTAGTTTTCATCTAAATACTTACATTAAACATAATTACCAATTTAATACTCTAGTTAGCTAGAAATCCTTTTAGATGAATAAGCTTATACCAATAATTAAGGATAACACAGGGAATTCATAGAGTTTTCACCATATCAACATGTACTTGATAAGTTTGTCTCTTGTGTTAATTTATTTTATGTTCATATTTAATCATAAATTTCTTATTGGCCCATAATAAGTCTCCTATTTCTTTTGTATTCTCCCATTAAATGTAAAAATGTTGGATATGTATTCACTTGGAGTTCAATAAATGCTTTTAATCGATATTTTATGGAAAGTAGTTAGAGTCGATATCCTCAAATACCTCATTTTCTTAAACTGGCATTATATATATATTGATTCATTTGTCTATTATTTAACATATTTAGTTTGAAATATATATATATCTGCATTAACTGCTTGAGATTATTCTTAGCTAATTAGTGATATTGCTAGCTGCCATATTTCTGCCCAAATATACCAGATGTAGAGTTTAAAATAATGATTATTAGGATGCACAAGGATCTTAGAGCAACAATGGATGATTACAATGATACCTTAAAAAGATAGTAAGCATCAGAAAGTACATTGAAATCTTAAAAAAGAGCTGGTCATAAGTGACAAATACAATGTCAGAAATGAAGACTGCACTAGAAGGAATAAACCGCAAGCTGTATAAAGCAGAAAATTGAATTATCAATTTAGAGGACAAGATGAATGCAAGCATGGAAACAGAGCAGCAAAAAATAAAAGGCTCAAAATGACTGAGGAAACTCTAAGAGAATTCTGTGACAACATGAAGAGAAACAACATCCACATCATAGGGGTTCCTGAAGAAGAAGAGAATAAACAAGGAATAGAGAACTTGTTTGAAGAAATCATAGATGAAAATATTCCAAATTGATAAAGGAAAAAGGCACACAATTTCAGAAGCACAGAGAGTTCCATTAAAGAGGAACCCAAGGAAGCCTACACAAAGATACATCATAATTAAAATACCAACGTTAAGAGACAACAAAAGAATACTAAAAGCTGCAAGAAAAAAGCAGTTAATTCCTTACAAAGGAGCTCCCATAAGGATTACATTTAACTTTTCAACAGAAACCCTTGAGGCCAGAGGGATTGGAGAGAAATATTCAAAGTGATGCAAAACAAGAACCTACAAACAAGACTACTTAATTCAGAAAGGCTATTTAAAATTGAAGGAGAACCTGACCAGGTGGTGGCACAGTAGATGGAGCATCAGACTGGGATGCAGAAGACCCATATTCAAAACCCTGAGGTCACTGGTTTGACCATGGGCTCATCCTGCTTGAGCACAGGCTTACTAGCTTAAGTGCAGGATCACTGGCTTGAGCATGAGATCATAGACATGACCCCATGATCTCTGGCTTGAGCCCAAGGTCACTGGCTTGAGCAAGGGGTCACTTGGTCTGCTGTAGCCCCCTGGTCAAGGCACATATGAGAAAGCAATTAGTGAACAACTAAGGTGTCATAATAAAGAACTGATGCTTCTAATCTCTCTCCCTTCCTGTCTGTCTGTCTCTATCTGTCCCTCTCTCTCTCTGTCTCTGTCAAAAATAAATAAATAAATGAAAAAGAAAATAAAGTAAAATTGGAGGAGAAATAAAAAGCTTCCCAAACAAAAAAGGCTTAAAGAATTCATTACAATCAAACCAGTACTGAAGGAAATGTTAATGGTCCTGCTATAAAATGAGCAAAGGATAAAAGAAATCGAGAGAAAAAGGATTGTAGGTTTAAAGAATAAAATGGAAATAATTAAGTACATACCAATAATAATCTTAAATGTAAATGTATTAAATGCTCCAATCAAAAACATAGGGTAGCTACATGGATAAGAAAACAAGACTGAAATTGAAGGGAAGACAAAAAGTATTTCATGCAAATGGAAATTTGAAAAAGCTAGGGTACTTATATCTATATAGATAGGCCTGTTTTATTATTTACACCTATATACATTTATTAGTATAAACAATATTATAAAAATTTAAAACAGTAAGTATAGTCCTCTGTGGCTTCCTAAATTATAATTGTTTGGTGGAAAAGATAATGAAGGGAAATAAAAAAGATTAAGAGGACCAACAAGCAGGAGAAATTTAACACCAACATGATTAAATGGCAATGTGAAAAAGATAGGATTTTCTCTAAATAATAATATATATATTTTTTTCTTTACAGGGACAGAGAGAGAGTCAGACAGACAGACCGGAACGGAGAGAGATGAGAAGCATCAATCATTAGTTTTTTCGTTACTGTTGCAACACCTTAGTTGTTCATTGATTGCTTTCTCACATGTGCTTTGATTGCAGGGCCTTCAGCAGACAGAGCAACCCCTTGCTGGAGCCAGCGACCTTGGGTCCAAACTGACTAGTTTTTTCCTCAAGCCAGATGGGCCCGCGTTCAAGCTGGCGAGCTCAGGGTCTCGAATATGGGTCTTCCACATCCCAGTCCGACACTCTATCCACTGTCCACCACCTGGTCAGGCTCTAAATAATAATTATTTTCTGTCCTATGGCACCTTCTATTTGACTTCTGTTCAAAGGTCTCAGAATTTTATATCTCCAGATCAGCTCTAGTTTATAAATTCAGAAAATAAGGCACAGTGAGACTTGTTGGAAGACTATGGAAACCAATGGAACCCAGGACTATAACTCCTCAATCATGTCTATTCAAGTTAGTAACGCTTGTCCATCTCAGAAATTGTGGCATGTGCTCTTAAACAATCAGTGATATCTAAAATGCTTACATTCTTCAAAGTTACCTTTTAAATGTTAATTTATGAGAAGCAGAGCTGTGCTGGATTATCATTTGCAATATGTCAATTTCTTACTTTGAAGTTCAGGGAATGATGTCTTAAACAGTGAAAACCCAGTCTTATTTATTTATTTATTCATTTTTGCAATAATTTAGCTTTCGAAATACATCAATATATACCTCAAAGACAGAAAAATCAAATTATAATTTTGGTATGCTTTTCAAATATGAGTGCTTTCTTTTATTTCTAATCATTTTGCATAGATTTTAATGATATAATTTAAAATTATAATACATTTTCCCAATATAGGGAAATGTTTATTTCTAATATGAAATCAAGTTAAAAAAAAACTTCCTCAGTGTTTCACCATTAGACATATAATAAGCAATTATGCAATAGTGTAAGCAATTATCTCATTTATATTATATATATATATATATATCCCATTCTTAATGAATTATTTGATGACTCCCTTTTCTAATCTCCAAAATAAATAGCCAACCAAGTTCCACAAAGTGATTACCTTAAAATTAAAGGCCTAATGTTGAAAGCTAAGATTTTCTATTATTAAAACATTTACTATTTTCTTTTAGCATTAGCTGGTTCATAAACAAGTGAAATTATTAACAGATATCTAACAATATGTCAAATACTTAACAAGGTCTTCTCAGTAATCAAACAAAAATAAACTGTTAATATCTTACAGTATGATAAATTCAATACTAATCTTACATAAATGTAAGTTGTCTTATTGGTGGCTGTATGAAAAATGCTATTGTATAGTAGCTCAGACTTTGTATTAAAGATAGATGTATAAAATTTGGAAGTAGAGTGTAATAATTTAGTTTCTACACATAATATTTGTGCTTAAAATTAATCCGTATCCTCAAGAAAGAATAGCCATTCAGAAAAATATATAAACTAGGACTTCGATTACTAGCATGGGGAAGTAACAGTCAACTGGTACAAATAAAACTCGTGGGGTTTTGCCTTGCATTTAGACACAATATCATATGTCAAATATAACATGTTAATTTAAATTTCTTTGACAAATGATAAAGTGCTTAAGTGATTATGTATATTAATACATCTATCTAATTTGTTTGCTGTTATGTGTTTCAACCTCATTCCATAACACATTTTGACAACAATCCCATTCTGATTTTCTGGCAGGAAATTTGAGAAGCTAAACTAGTTTCATTTTAATAGCAGCAAAAGTGAATGTGAAGGAAACAGTGTCCTTTCCAAGTTGTCTGAAACTGGAAGGCCTAGTGCTAAACTTGATGATTTGGCATCCTTGAATCATACATAATAAATTACATTTGAGTACAGTACATCCCTAGACATTTTAATAGTCCCTTCTAACCTTTCTTCTGTTGGGATTCTGTTTTAATTGAGCTAAAATATTCTCTTACAAAATATAACGGTTTCCTTTTAAAGCACAGTGTAAGGTAGCTTTTAATGAAAACAGCAGATAGACAAGCATTCATTGAAGTATATGTTCAAGGTTGATGCTTTCTTGTGTTCAAGGGAAAAGAAAAGAAGAAAGTTCAAAAAGAAAATGCAGCATTTTGAAGTTATCTCTATTTGTGATCCAGCATCCTATAGTTTTTTTTCTAAAGGATTATTCTAAAAAACCATTTTTAGATATAATCAGAATAACTTAATGCAGTCCTCTCAAGCCAGTACTTTTTGATAAGACTAGTTAGGAAATAGAAGTGAGCATCTACCAGTAGCCTGTGCAAGACATTCTGAAGAACACAGAGAAATAGAGGTCACTGTTCTAGCATCATAATATTTCTTTTGATTAAAAATTACCTCTCCAAGCAGGCCTAGAATACAACTAACAATTATTTGTTCCACTGGGGTTATTTAAATTTACTCAACTAAACATGTTAGGAGATATATGTCAGCCATATTTCTAATACTGGAAGGAATTTTTTTATAGCTCATTTAAAAGAAATAGTTATATATTTCAATTCAATTATTAAATAAAAAATATACTTTTCACAGTTTACATGATAATGTCATTATGTGGCTACAAACTATTTTTATTTCTTAATCACCATTTTCTCAAAGGAGCATTGGCGGAAAATATTGACTTCTTATTTAAGATAATACTGGATATGGTTCCCTTCTCTACCATGTCATCAAGATGAGGGGATAGTTAAGGCTTCTTTTTCTTCCAGGTACAACTTAATAACTTAAAGCATTTCCCTTATATTCATCTCTATGTTATCTGCTTCCTTCTAGAGCATGCAATAAGATATATTCTGTACAGGATAAACTACAATGTTTACAGGGCTCACACACAATAGTGAAATGCATTATACTGGCTTACCTATCTATTTCCATTTTCTAGGTAGCATCAAATACTTAGGTGGAAACAAAGCTAAAGTTCCCTCAGATTTTTTTTTCCATATTCTACTTTTCCTCCATAGATAGTTGGAAACTGATTAGGAGAACAGAAGGGAACATGGAAAGTAGAGCACAATTCATGTAGAAATGAGGTCTGAATTTCTAATCCCTTACTTATGTTTCTGTCTCTGTTATTGCTCATAGCTTATTTATTTACATATCTAAAAAATCAGATAAAGTAAAATTGATATAGCATTCTCAACTGATTAATGTTGTAAATAGCAGGTAAAGTGTATATCTATAAGCTGGAGATAAACTAAGTTTCCATTTAAAAAGAATTGCTTCAAATGCTTTCTTGGAAGTTAGCACCAGAAGTCGTTTGTGGCTAACTTACTAAAAATGGATTGCTGTATATGGAACTGTAAGAAGTGGTTCACAGATGGTGAATGTCCAATTTAAAAATCATACTGCCTTTTGACCCAGCTACCCCATTTTTAGGAATATACCCTAAGAACACCATAGCACTGTTCGAAAAGAAGAAATGCACCCCGATGTTCATGGCAGCATTGTTCAGAATAGCGAAGATCTGGAAACCGTCAGAGGACGAGTGGATTAAAAAGCTTTGGTACATATATACTATGGAATACTACTCAGCCATAAGAAATGATGACATCGGATCATTTGGAACAACATGGATGGACCTTGATAACATTATACTGAATAAAGTAAGTAAATCAGAAAACAACTAAGGACTATATGAGTCCATACATAGATGTGACAAAAAAATGAGACTCAGAGACATGGACAAGAGTGTACTGGCTACCCGGGGGGAGAGGGAGGGGGAGGGAGAGGGGAGGGGGTAGGAAGAGGGGAGGGGCACAAATAAAACGAGATAGAAGGTGACGGAGGACAATTTGCCTTTGGGTGATGGGTACGCAATATAATCAAATGTCAAAATAACCTGGAATGTTTTCTCTGAACATATGCACCCTGATTTATCAATGTCACCCCATTAAAATTAATAAAAATATATAAAAAAAGAAATATCCCCAAAAAGCAAAAAGAAAAAAAAAAATGTGGTTCACAGAGAAGGAGACTCTGAAGGACTGGGACCTACAGGAAACAGGACGATTCGAGGCTGAGGATTCCAGAGCAGGAAATAAAGACCAATCTCTTCAGGGAAGAACTCAGAATACATAAACATTCCAAGTACTTTCAGGTAGGTTAGTTTGTTTTTCAATGACTTTCAATATTAAAGTTCATGGAAGCTTTTCCCATAGGTCATGTGTCCAACCCTTGATCAAGAGAATTTGGAGTAACCTCATCAATGTTGTGTTCAAAGAGATGATTTCCCCAAACACATTCAGAAGATGAGAATGAATGTTCCAGTGGCAGACAGATTTCTATCATGATAACTATTAACAGATTTATGAGTAAAATTTATACTTTCACATTTATTATAAATAGAAAATACTAATGGACTTGTATTAGTTTATTATAGAGATGACTCTTTTCAGTAAATTAATTTAGCTAACAAGAGTTATATAATAGATTTTATATATATATATCACAGCTTTCCAAACATTTTTATATATGTTATCTCATTTGCTCTATGCTATACAGTAGATACCATTTTAATATTTTTTTATTTTAATATTTTATACAAAGAAAAAGTAGATTCAAAGGAAGTAAGGAAATGATTATTAAACAGTTGTTAAAGGCAGAGACAGGAACTGAAATCACTTTTATTTTTGCTTTTGTTTTAAATTTTATGTGTTTTAATGTTTTATGGGTTTATCAATTGCATTATAAAAATGAGTTCTCATCTTATAATTAATAAAAATTAAATTATTAATTTTAGAAAGAGAGGTAGGTGGAGAGAGAGAGAAAAAAAGAGAGAGAGAGAGAGAGACATCAATCTGTTCCTGTATGTGCCCTGACTGGGAATCAAACTGGCAATATCTATACTTTGGTACAACATTCTAACCATCTGAGCTATTTGGCCATGGCTCAGTATTTTTATATATAATAATCACTTCTATATTTTCTATAAGAGCAATTGTTTTCAATAAGAAATAATTTTACTTTCCCAGAAAATAATGATTTTGCATAATTTTCTAGCCTCCATATGAATATTTACTTAGGTCGTATATAGCACATATTATAATGTTATCATAACATCCCAAATTTGTATTATTCTCTAATAAAGGAAAAAATTATTTTCCATTTATTTGTATTATTATGCCATATCATACCTTTTAAAATATAACTTAACTTCTCTCTCTCTGAATGTTGTATTCCTATAATGTTTAATCAAATGTATTCTTGAAATTAATTAACTTTTTTATAATTGACAATGTTTCCATTATCTATATTTGTGTTCCCATATTTTAGTTTAGGGGTGTGAGTGTGTGGATGTGTGTATGCTTGTGTGGATGTGTTCTCATTTATACAGTCCCGATACTAACAAACTATACAATTTACACACTCTCTTCCTTTTGCTCATGCTTTTGTTCATTCATTCTTTCTCTTGTTTTCAAACTCTCTTTGTTTCTCTTCATTTATTTAAGTCTCATTTTGGGTGGGAAATTTCAAAAGTGCTTTCATAGATTTCACCTGACAAGATTTAACCTAACTGATACAGTGTACGTTGAAGCTTGGAGCTATGCTCCAAAATGTTCATGCTCCAATCTCACTGAAACTAATACAGGTGAGAACTACCATGATTCTGGAATCTGGGCAGTGCTTTCTTTCTTCCTTGACCTCTTATTTCACTATTTGTCTGTAAAAACATATTGACCTTTCTCTTGGAGTGATAGTTCTCATTGTTTTTATTTGTTTGTATAATGTATTGTTTGTGGTCATTTAAATAGTTTTCTAAGATACAAAACAATATAGAAATAGATATAAATGGTACCTATTTTAACCATTCAAATACAATTGATGCCAACATTTATACATTTGCATTGGGTCTCTTAAAAATATTACTAAAGTGTTATAAAATAACTTTCCCACTTCATTCCTCTATGTGTGTGCATATATATGTGTATTCACATATTTATATATATTACAGTTTACATGTATTATACATAACATGTATGTATACACATACATACAGTAGTGGGATTCAGCTGGTGAACACCAGTTCTACAGAGTCGATACCTAATTTTTCATTGAGTTTGGCAAACCAGATGTTAGAATGGCACTTGTAATCAGGGTTCTCTCTAAGGTGGGTGACTGGGAAGCTGCCCAATGTGGAAATTACAAGTTTACATTCCTTACTCTTTTTTCTTTATTTTAATTTATTGTGTTTATATAGATATTAGTGTCGCCTCAAATGCATCTCCTCTCCCCCATATTTCCCTCAAATATCTCCCTTGCCCTCCTTCCCACAGCACCTTCCCCCCTTCCCTTCAGATTTACCCCATCCTATCATCTCCTTTCTCTCTGTTTTCTTTTCCTCTGGTCCCTTTGATCTCTCCTCTGTCTCAATTCCATTCCTCAGTTCACATTGTTCATTGGATTCCTCAAATGAGTAATGTCATATGATATTTTTCTTTTTCTGCCTGGCTTATTTTACTTAACATAATAGTTTCCAGGTCCATCCATGTTGTTGCAAAAGGTAAAGGAAGCCAAGTGTCCTTACTCTTTTTTAACATTTATCTGTGCAACAGCATATTCTAAGTGGCTGTAGTAATGTTCATTCCATCCACAGGTGAAAAAATTTGACAGAATTATGCTTTTAATATTTATTTATTCATTTCATAAAACTCATTATACCTTTAATGAAATACTACATTTTAATTCCCTTGTGTTTATTACTTCAGTAGACAAAGATATAATGTTAAAAAGAAAAAGTTTCATCCAACCAGAGGGTAACAAGCTGCCATTGGAAATATCTTGAATAGCAGTTTTAATGTTTTTTGTCAGGTATTATTTAATATTTTTTCATTAATATTTTAAAACTCTCATAACATAATCTAGTTTTGTGTGCCTCCTTTATTGTTCTTATTTAAATATTAACTGCATGAAATAATAAACTACCTTTTAGTATATCATTATTTATACTTAAAATGGTAATTAGGTCAGAGAACCAGTTAAATTATTTGAATCTTACCACGGCATACATTCATATATATATTTTAACTGTGCTCTTCATTTTTAGGAATATTGTATATATATTTTAGCACTTTAGAAGTGCTAATTTTAATGTAGTATAAAAATGTCCCTCTGTTCAACACAAGAATGGCATCTAGATTACATTTTTCAAATGCATCAGCAAAAAGCCATTGGGAGTTCAGCCATTCAAACTTCAGATAGACTCTGCTGTTTATTTTCTCAAGTCAGTAGCTGGGTATATAGTTACAGAACGAAATCAGATTACAAGTTCTTTTTCTACAACACAAGGTTCATGGAGATAATATTTACATCTACACATTTCTATAGTCTTCTTTGTCTGACATGATGAACTTGAACATTTTAACCATAGAAATAAATAATGACTATATGACTGCTTAGTAAAAATAGTCCATTTTGGTTTTGTCTTCACAGAGTTAAGCTTTACCCATTTGGGGACGCTTGTTACTCTTAGAGTAAACCTAATAAGTAGAGACACATTTTTATTTATAAAATATTGCAACTAAATGTTTTCCTCTCAGTCTTTATGCTATTTATGAAATATTACAGCACATTTTATTTCTAAATACTCCAGATGTTCTTTAACATATATTATCAAACTCTGGTTATAATACAGTATTCAGTCATTTTTATTTTGCCTGTTTGACCGAGTCTTCCACCCTCTAATTAGAATTGTCATATATTCTACAAATCTGATTAAACATAAATTTACTATAAAAATTTTAAAGCACTAATATCACAAATGTAAATTAACTTTCTCTGCCTAAAATTTTAAAAGAGAATACCTTTTCTTGGTGTCCTTGCCTTCATAACATTGAGGGTATTTTCTTTTTATTTCTAATTTTGTACAAGAGTTGCACATTGTAGTTTTACTGTTCCTTTTTTATCTTATTTTCTTATTATCAACCCTTCTATGTCCTTCATTAGCTACTAAGGGGTTAGTATTTTCATGTCAGAGTTCCTTGGCAGTCTGAGCCTAGAGATATTAGTATCTTGTTATTTTAATTTATTTTCCATGTCCTTGGTGTTGAGAATTTAAACAAATATTGGAGAAACAGGTAAGAGTTAAGTTATTAGTGGTAAATTATGACATAATATGCAGAGTCTCTGCCTTGAGATTTAGAGGTCTTACCACTGAAGTATCTTACAACTAATGTTCTTCAAATTTACTTTTAAAAATGACTGATTACCTCCCTTCCCCCAATTGATTTTATTATTCTTAGAAACACAGTCTTGAAACTGATTATGTGAAGTTCCAATACCTTTCTGTTAAAAATCATTTACCATTTCAGAAAAGATTATTCCACTTCCACACCCCCCACTAAAAATTTAATGTTATAATAATGCTTTAATAACTTTATAACAATCTACTCATTTTACATTGGCTTTCCTAAAATTAGTATATAAATTTTGTTGTAATTTTTATTGACTTTTGCATTTATCTGTACAATTGGAAGTATCTGTGAAGTGTTTACTCGTAAAAATAATTGAATAAATTTTGATTTCTTTGTTCTGAAGCTTCACCTCTACCTCATATAAAATGTATTGCTAAATAATTATTATAGTTAATAATACTATACTATACTTTGAAAGTTGCTAAGAGTAGATCTTAAATGTTCATACCACAAAAAAGAAATAGTAATTATGTGACATAATGTAGGTGTTAGCTAATGCTAGGGTAGCAATCATTTTGCAATATATAATTGTATCTAATCAACATTTTGCATATCTTTAACATATACAATTTTATATATCAATTATATCTAAAGAATGCTGGAAAATATAGATATGATTATATAGAAATCAAAAATGTATAGCTAAGAACAAAGACAGTTAATAACAAAGTGTCACATTCAGTGGGTCAGGTGTAGGAAGAAAA
Organism: Rhynchonycteris naso; assembly: GCA_037038555.1. NCBI lineage: Eukaryota > Metazoa > Chordata > Mammalia > Chiroptera > Emballonuridae > Rhynchonycteris > Rhynchonycteris naso. Next base: position 68,296,821 of record CM072997.1, read on the forward strand.
AGCAATTAGGAAAGACATGAGATAAGAACACCTGGTAGGATCATGGATTCTCAACCAGAGCAGTTAGCTATTTTTAGAGGGATTGATATTTTAGGGGAAATAGGTAATGCTCTTTAGTATTTAGTACCCAGGGTTCAATGATGAAATACCTGCTGTTATGTCTGGAACAGCTCTACAAAATGAAGAATTAGTCAGCCCAAAATGGGATTGGATGCCTTTTAGGGCATTTTATATACAAACATGACAGAAGGAGAAAAGAAAGGAGTTTATATTGTATTCTGTAAAGGAACAGTATGCATCATCACCTAAACCTCTCCAGGTGTTTATGGAAGGGAAAGAGAATATTCTTTAATGTTTGCAGGTCACTCTAAAAAAATACATAATGTCTTATTAATATGGTAAACTATAGATATAGTACCATCCTATATCTGTAAAAAGATACCATAATGGGACAGCCAGCATTGAAAAGGCAAAGGTCACCTCCAATTTCCCACGGCATCAGATTTCAATGATCCTGAGTTCTCAGAAGAAAGTAAGTTAGAGTATAAGCCCGTGTGTCCCCTCCCAGAAGGCTACTATATGAGAGTAAGAGGCCATACTTTTGGTGCTACAGGGCTGAACTGCCTATAAAGATGGTGTGGAGCTACATACCTCTAGTGGGACCCATTCCAAACAGCCCAGCTGATACTTAAAGATCATTTCATGTGCCACTTAAAAGAGTTTGTATTAGCGCATTTTTGCCCAGAGCCAGGAATGGTTATCAACCATTGAATGCCTTCTAGTATTCAAAATAAAATAAGTTTTTGGATTTTCCCTTCCATTTCCATCAAAGTAAGTCTAACCTTCATACCCTTCTTAATGAGTCCTTCCACCTTGTCATTTCTGAGTAATAGCACAAGAGAACTCTGTGGAAATAGAAGTAAGACTAGCATATGGAGAAGAAATAATGCTTAAGAAGAGAAAAATAAACCCTGGCTGGTTGGCTCAGTAGAACATCATCCTGGTGTGTGGATGTCCTGGGTTCAATTCCCAGCCAGGGCACACAGGAGAAGCACTCATCTGCTTCTCTACCCTTCCCCATCTCCTTTCTCTATATCTCTCTCTTCCGCTTCTGCAGCCAAGGCTCCATTGGAGCAAAATTGGCTCAGGTGCTAGAATGGCTCTGGTTGTAACAGGAGCAATGCCCCAGATGGGAAGAGCATCACCCCCTAGTGGACATGCCAGGTAGATCCTGGTCAGGCGCATGTGGGCGTCTGTCTCTCTGCCTTCCAGCTTCTCACTTCAGAAAAATACAAAAAAGGAATTGTGATTAGATATTAAACAAAAGTATTGGGACTTGATCGAATGTTTATCCCAAAGAAACTACATGAAAGCATGTTTTAAGTGTTCTGCTGTAATAGAGGAATATGAGGAGCTCATAAAGAAAATTAAGATAAAATTGTATTTAAAAAATGAAATTACTTTTTTCCTATCTTGTTTTTTTCATGGTTAAGTAATTGATGAACTATTGATTAAACACGCACTATGTTCAAGGTCCTATTCTAGATCTTCCAAGGTAGGACTGAGAGAAATGCAGATTCATGAGGCAGTGATGTCTTAAAGGAAAAGCCCTGGACAGGTCAGTTTCTATCCCTGTTCTGCTTGCTATGTCATGTGGCTTTGGATATAATCCTCAAAGTTTCTGTGTCTCATTTTATTCCTTATAATTTGAAGAACAGGATTCAGATACTCACTGATTGGATTGTTGTAAGGCTCTAATGAGATTCAGTAAACTACCAAGTGTCCTAAACATGTAAAGGATTATTATGCTCCTTGATCTGAAGGAATGTATAACATAGTACTAATCTCTTAGCACAGGAAAGAATCTTAGAAAAGTTCTAACCCAACTCCATTTAAGAAAAAAGAAAATAAATCAGTGGCAAATCTTATTTTATATATATTAGACATATTACATATATGAGATAATTCTATCTTACAGTATTTTTTAATGATTACCATTTGTGGTTATAGATTCTATCTACTTCTAAGAAATTTATAGGAAAAAAATAATTTAATAACTTACCCCAAAGATACTTCAAAATTTTCACCTTCAAATTAGTGTATTTTCTAAATAACTTTGTGTTCAATAGTACTAACATAATGCAATAAAACAATATGCAATAGATATTGTTTCTCCACAGTAAAGTTTAATATGCACAGGTGCAAATATACATACCTTTTATGATTCTCTTTTAAGCCTACCATCCACACATAACTATCATTGCTACTCTTAACACTGAAATTTCATCAGGTTTTTTTGTATTATCTCACTCCTTACAATGACCCTATAAAGGATAGCCTTTTTATTGTTAATATTATCATTATAAGTCTCATCTTAAAGAGAAAACAGAAGTTTAGTGATGTTTATTATACCAGCTAACAAAACATATGTAAAGAGCCAGGTTAAAAATTCAGCTCCAAAGCCTCTCCTTTTGACTACTATAAATCATACTTCTTTTCAATGTCTCTGCAGCTTGAATCTATTCTGTTTTTAAATATATCAAAGCATCCCACTTTTCAGCAAACTGGAAAAGATGTACAAGTAACTACAAATATAAATATATATTCAAGGAAAGTAACAGAAATCTGATAAACCACTTCCAATGTCACCAAATTCTAAATGCTGTCATTTCAGCCAACAAATCCTAATATAAATGGTCTATCCTTTAGAAGAAGAGAAAACCACTGAAATATGGAAACAAGTGTTATTAACATTGTGTTTTACTCATTTATTGATATGAATCATAAAATGCTAATATCCAAAACACAGAAACTGTAAGGAACAAGTAATGGATATACTATAATCCTATTTTAGTTGTACAGATTGTATATTACCAGTACCTTGCTTCATTTAACTGAAATTTATATTTAAAGTAAGGTCGTTAGGATTCAGTTCCTGTCAGTTACTGCACCATTTCCTTTATTTTCCCCCTCAGAGGTTGAAAACGTTACACAAAATAGAGTTATCTTCAGATTGTGCTAGAGTTTATATAGGATGGCAGGTGGCAAGCCAATATATTATTCATCAAGTTCTTAAATAATTACGCTTTCTTATTGATCTTTACACAATTCTCTTGAAAACTGCTTTGGAATTAAAGGGTATCGTTTGAAAATGTTTTCCAGAAAGTCAAGATTAACAATTTCTAGTTACAAAATAGATGTACATCTACTGTTCTCTGGGAATAGGTTTTGTAATGTGTTCAATTTTATGAATAATTTAAAACTTTCACTCTTGTTTCTCTTTGCAGAGATTTTTTTCCCTTTTGCATACACAAAGATGACCTTGATTTACTTTCCATAAATTCGCCACACATTTTAGGGATTGTCTTTGAGTCGTGTCTCATCTTGCTTCTCTACATAATATTTTTACAAATTAAACGATGTGCCAACTTGGAAAACCTGAACGAAGTGCCGCATATGATTTACTGGTGTTCCTTCTCAGAGCTTTACTATAGCTAGCCAAAATCAAAGACTAGTGGGTTTGATTCTAACTTAGATAATAAACAAATGTCATCTAATAATTCATGTACTCTTTCTACAGTGTCTATCAGAGTTTATTGCAATAAGATACTTTTGTAATTATACTGTTTTCCTAGGACCATTTTTTCATGAATTTTGGTTTTTTCTGTAAGCCCAACAAAATGTACTCATCTCATGAAAAGAAATTGAATCTAAACATGTTGCTTTGCTTTAGATATTATTTTTATTCTGAATCATTTTTTTCTAAGACTATCTTTTTTCTCTGCGGCAATTAATATAAGTTATCAGTATGCAAACTACAGTGTGAGTCATAACTTTCATATCCCCAACTTCACAACTTTGCCCTATATGAGACTTATTTTCAAATATTTATATAAACCTGAGGTTCCTTGCAAAATTTTAACATTTGTTCAATTCTTCATTTTGTCCTAATTAAGACTTAAGAGAGTAGTATCGATACTAAGTCTTCATTTTGGTATATGAAATAATATGTTTCAGAGTTGATTGTATATGTAAATTATAGCATTTATATTATTTGCCTGATTTCTTGGTAGTATTGTTCTACAATGTTTTTTCAATAAGATAAAAATATTTGTCTATGATAGAAATTGCAAATATTACTTTCTCACTAATTAGTGTATAAATCTGAGACGACATAAAAGCTACCCTGCTCTCTAGTAAGATTCAATGTGGCATTTTAAGTAGCAAGATAAATCAATAAGAAAAAAATGATGTAAGGATAATACGTGTCACATAAAATATGCTGCAGATGAAGAATCCCAATGTCATTTAAACTGAGCTAAATAATCTGAAAGTCAATTAAAACCTGATCTGGTTGTTACTATAACTCTTAAGTATAGCTTAACACTGTACCTTATACATAGGGAATATTCAATATATTTGTTGAGTGGATTTAGCAATAGCTAAAAAATTTTGCTTTGGAAGCAGTTCGCTAACTCCACATTTAAAGAAGCTGCATATTAAAGTGTTTCTTATAACTTCTGAGTATTCAATTCTTAACTCTTCTCCAATCTGTTGATACTATTTAACTGCTTCTCTACCCCTCCCCCTTCTCTTTTTCTTTCTACCTCCCTTCCCCTCCTGCAGCCCTGGCTCTAATCACTCATGCCAAATTGGCCCTGGTTGCTAAGGATGGCTCTATGGCCTCAGGCACTAAAATAGCCCAGTTGTCAAGCAAGAAGCAGCAGTCTCAAATGGGCAGACCATGCCTCAGTAGGGGGCTTACCAGGTGGATCCTGATCAGGGCTCATGTGGGAGCCTGTCTCTCTGCCTTCCTGCCTCTCACTTAATATAAAAACCAACCAAACAAACAAAAAAACAAATGGGAAACTGCAATTTTTTTTCTCAAAACTTTTACTTCTTGAAACCTTTTTTCTTATGTGAAATGGTTATTTCTGTAATTTTTTTAAAAAGCCTTTTTTCCTTACTTATGGTACTCATTGTGTATCATAAATAACAATTTATCATTTCTAATTCTGTTACCTCTTTCTACATACTTCTTCCTAACTTTCAAACCGTTAAGGAATCAATGCAGCCTGACCAGGCAGTGGCGCAGTGGATAGAGCGTTGGACTGGGATGCAGAAGACACAGGTTTTAGACCCTGAGGTCACCAGCTTGAGCGCGGGCCCATCTGGCTTGAGCAAAAGCTTGCCAGCTTGAACCCAAGGTCGCTGGCTCCAGCTGGGGGTTGCTCGATCTGCTGAAGGCCTGCGGTCAAGGCATATGTGAGAAAGCAATCAATGAACAACTAAGGTGTCTCAATGGCAACAAAAAACTAATGATTGATGCTTCTCATCTCTCTTCGTTCCTGTCTGTCTGTCCCTATCTATCCCTCTCTCTTAGTCTCTCTCTGTTTCTGTAAAAAAAAAAAAAAAAAAAAAAAAAAATCAATGCAAATATAATGGCAAAATTTAAAAGCTATATAATATATTTGATTATAAAATGATGAGGAAAATAAACTTGTAACACTAATCAAATGAATTAAGAAATTGAGCTTATTTTTAAAATAAATATTTAATTTTACAATTGTTTAATATTTACATAAAAGTACAATAGCCAAATATCCCAAATATCCCTCCCCACCTTCCTGTGTTGTTAGTATCTCCCATGACCGCGGTGCATTTGACACAACAGGAAACCAGTTTTGGCACATTGCTTTGAACTAAACTCTGGATGTGATCTAGATTTCACTCTTTCCTTTTTATTTTCTAGAATTCCATTTAACACCAAAATCCCACTCAGAATACTACCACTTTTTTAGTCATCATGTCTCCTTCGCCTCATCTCATCTGAGACAGTTTCTCAGTCTTTGCTTTTCTTACAACACTGACAGTTTTAAGAAATATTAGTCAATTACTTCATATAATGCCCCTCACTTTGGGCGATGTTTTTCTCATGGTTAGACTGGAGTTATGAATTTTGAGAAAGAATATATTAGAGATAAAATGCCCTCTTATCCCATCATATCAGTGGTGCTTGGTACCAAAATGAATTATCACCGGTAATGTTAACTTTGATCTCTTTGTTAACATAGGTGTCTCCACTATGATGGTGCTGCTCCTTTCCATACTCTTATTCTCATAAGTAAGCTACCAACTGTAGCCGACACTGATGGAGGCAGGGGGTGGCTTAAATTCTAAATACTGGAAGAAACAATATTAAGTCAATTATTTGGAATTGTTCTGTAAGAAATATTTCTCTCTTCTTCATATACTTGGTATCTTGGTTTTCATGAAACAAAATGCCAAACTGGCAAAGGAAGAAGAGAGAGAGGAACATTTTCAGACCACTTCCCTTTGAGGAAGGAAAATACCTTAGAAAATATACATCTTCTGTCCTTTGAAATTCTCAACAGGTACAAAAAAACTGTAAACTGGATTCCAGTGTTTTGTAATAATAGCTCATAGGAAACAGCAAAACAGTGGCCAGGGCATTGAGATCACCATCACAGTTCTTAAACATTTATACACAAACCAACTATGGCCTTTAAGTATTTTTATAGAAAGATAAAAGAACTTATATGTCAAAATACTTCAAAAATATTCTATTTTCAGATCGATTTCTCTATGAAAAATGTCAACATTCACTCATCCATCTGCTTTAAGTAATAATCTGGTATGCACCTTAATACACACTGTTGAGTGTTATTACTACTCCATCTTCCCTCCACAAACCTTTGCTAACACAGACTGTTTTACTTTCCTTATCTATTCTGAACTCCACACCCTTTGGGGAATTTATTTGTTTCAGTTTCCTATCCCAAAATCCCAAATGTCATCTGACAGTATCTCAAAATCAAGGGTTATGCATATTAGACAGAGGATATCAAACACTGTTTCCAATGTGTATATTTCTATAGTTCTAGATCTGTTGTAGAAGCTTTTTGTTTTTTAAGACCTGCATTTTTAAAGGAAAATTTATTGCAGATAATTAGTAGTAGTAAAAAGATAATCAATTATGCAATAAAATCCCTCATTTTACTGAACAGGAGTTCTATTTCAATGAAGGACCATATCTAGAAAAGATTCAGTAGAGTTAAGATTAAAAAACATCTTACTCTTCTTACAACCCACAATTCTTAAGCAAAATCAATGTATCTAAAAAAGAGTTATTATATCAAGTGATTTGAGCACTACAGTAAGACAATGTTTTATCAGCCACCATGAGAATTTGTCCAATTAGTGAAGTAGGAGAAAATAACTCAGAATGTATTTTCGTAATGTTTGTGAAAGTTTTCCAATTGTCTTTTAGTTCAAAAGAACTGGGAATTAAACTAAACGGTGGCTAACAGTCTAAAAGGGTGTCTCACTTTACAAAGTGAGAAAATCTAATAGTTGCAAGATATCTGCCTAGAAAAAAACAAATTCAATATAATAATTATTTGATACTCAGCCCTTTGCTTCAAGTCAGGTTCAGCAGCTTTGGCAGCTACATTAGTTTTCTCACTATATTTTTATTGTACAATAAAATAAATTTTATTTGCATATTTTCTTAAACTTCCTTGTTGCAGTGGTGTTCTTTTCTTTCTTTTATCAAGTATTCACATTCACTCAATAGAAGAAGACATCTGAAAACTCTACTTCTCAACCTCAAAGATCCTCAGCAAGAATTAAGGTTATACATTAATCCTAAAAGACACAAATTGATTTTTTTAAGTTTCTCATTTACTAGGTGAAACAGGAAATACATTACTCTTGATAACAAATGCACAATGATTTAGGCTCTCATCCTATGTTATGTTTGGGGCATTTTTCTACAGAATTATACAAAATAAAAATTTTATTCCTATTTATTCAACAGTCACAAAAATTGTTACTCAACCAAATGGCAGTTCACACTTGTGATTTAGGTGTATCCCTTAAGTTCCCTTCTGCCTTGTTCCTTCCAATTTGTTTTTAACTCATGGTTATTTTTTAATTTGTTTGTATGCTTTTTGTTTTTGTTTTTTGTAAGCGTATTAATTAGCTTTAAGACTATCTTCACATCTTTATGGGCAATGTATAGATTTCAATGTTAGAAATAGTGAACAGGATTTTATACATAAAAGAAACAAAATGACCCATCCATGTGCCACTGAGTGAGCCAAGGGACAATTTAAAGCCAGAGGACTCTGTCTCTTTAGAAGATAGAAGGCTCTATACAAAAGAATGAAGAGATAAGGACTAAATGCCAATCCTTTCAAAAATTACTATGGTTGTAGTCAGTTCAATTGAAATTCCATGCCCTTGTTGAACTGTCTGCATTTTACTATAGTGGGGTTGAGGATAAAGAGAAGGATTAAGGAAAAGTTGAGGGAATGGGTTCCAAAAATAAAACACGATATAGGCAATTTAGCAAAAAGTCTTCTAGTCTTGTCTTAGCTGATCTAATTAAAATTAATGGAAGAGTCAAAAAGGCCAATATGTGTTCCACTGAGTAAAAATGGTTTCTAACAATCAATCATCAAAAATCTGTTTTATCAGCCCCAGGAGGCCTGTGAACTGCATCCTTTAGTCCTTTGTCTGAAATAATTCTCACCCTACACTAAAGGGTGAAGGTGAGGAGTACTCCCTGGGTGATTATTCATCTATCAAAGCATTTCCTGGTCACTTTGCATGTTAGGTAGGTAAAAACAAGGTTATAATCTTAACAGGGTCCAACATTCACTCTGGCCAGTGGCTCAGAGCTTCATCTTGGAACCGCCAAGTGAACTGAAACAAAAAGCCAAATGAATTACCCAACTGCATTTTAAACATGATGTGCTATCCTAAGTGGAAACTGTTTAGGTTAAACTGCTCTCCCAATGTTATCTTCAAGGAATGCATAAATCTATTTTCCTCTTATGCTTGAAAGTGATTAATGTTGAAATACAGTCATTCATCTTCAAGACTGACTATACTTAGCAAGTGAAAGCTTTTTAAGTTAAGATTCAAAACTTAATGGGGGGTGTTTTCTGCTCTGAGGGTGTATCCAATTTTCCTGGTTATAGCTTTATCATCATCAAAACTGTCTGTACTTGAGTGGATATTATATGGAGAAAGTTACCTACTTGCATAGAGTCTACCTTCAAGAACTCGTTAATATAAAACTAAAAATTGTCCACATAAACAAATTACTATAATAATTCAAACAACACACTTTGTATGTTAGTCATTATTTCAAAATGAGTCTTAAGAATACTCATTTGTATCATTCATAGACTTTTCTGAAACTTGAAATATTTTCTTCTACTTTAGTTATCAGCACATTTTCCCACTGTATCACCATGCTAGAAAACAGAATAATTTTGTACTTTTCTTCCCTCTCTCCTTTTATATTCAATTACTAACTGTACATTATTGATTCTACTGCCTAGAAATCTTTTCAACCAATCTCATCTAAACTTTGACTCCATTGCCTTAGCCTCTGCCCCTATAGACACTGGAGTGCTTAATTACCTCCTCACTTTATCTAGTGCCCTACATTCAACTCACCCACAATATGACCAGAGCAAAATTTCTAAAATAAGGAACTAATTATTTAACTTCTCAGCTCAAAATTCTTCAGTGGTGTGCCATTACCTAGACCAGTGGTAGTCAACCTGGTCCCTACCACCCAATAGTGGGCACTGCAGTTTTCATGGTGGGTGGTAGCGGAGCAACCAAAGTATAAATAAAAAGATAGATTTAACTATAGTAAGTTGTTTTATAAAGATTTAGTCTGCCAAACTTAGCAAAATACGACATAAAGTACTTGGTAAGTAATTATTATATGCTTTAACTTGTTGTAACTCTGGTTTATAAATTTTATAAAGTACAGTTACTTCCCTACTCTATAAATCACCATTACTGTGGAACCGGTGGGCAGTTAGAAAATTTTACTACTAACAGAGATACAAAAGTGGGCAGTAGGTTTACAAAGGTTGACTACCCCTGACCTAGACAGTCAAATCCAAACACCTTTCTTGACAGCTTTCCTCTCTTTTTACCACCTTTCCACATGCACCAAGCACATCAGGCAGAATAAACTTTCTGCAGTTTCTTAAATGTTCCACACTTTTTTTATTTAATGATTTTCTGAGAGAAGAGAGAGAGAGGGAAGAGAGAAAGTAAGAAGCATCAACTCATAGTTGCTCCACTTTAGTTTTGCATTGATTGCTTCTCATACGTGCCTTGACAGAGATGGGGGTAGAGGGACTTAAGCTGAGTGAGTGAATCCTATCTCAAGCCAGCAACCTTGGGCTCAAGCCAGTGATCTTTGGGCTCAAACCAGTGACATCACACTCAAGCGAATGAGCCTGTGCTCAAGCCCATGGCATCAGTGTTTAGGTTGAAGCTTATCTACTGCACCACCACCAGTCAGGTGTTCCACACATTACTTTTTCTCCCTCTCGTCTTTACACCTTCTCTGTTGCCTAAACTATCTTATTTCTTATTGCCACTTTGCCAGTAAATGTACCCCACTGACACAGACTTTCATACCATGAAGAACTTTTATTCTTTGTTCAATACAGATTAAAATGTTTCCTCTTCCAAAAACATTCCATGATAACTTCAGGAGACCCTTTCTGTGCTTCCTTATCGAAATGTTTCTACCTTTGTTTCATCACATACTATGTTGTGGTAATTAGATGTTCTCATGTCTGTCTTCTGCTTTATTCTACTTATCTATATATCTGCAGCACATAATTGATATCTAATTAATGTGTGATAGTTAGATAAATGAGTGAATGAACAGATTGATGAGGTTTACCTGGCTATATAATATGAAATACTGTTGGTTAAATATTCTGATTAACAGGATATTTGATAAATGACAGAATATAATGTAACACATAAAGTATTATTTATTTACAAAAATGTTAGCATGGAATTATTAAATAATACTTAAATATTAATTGGATAAGTACTAGTAAATAATTAAAGAACTCTCCATTACACTTGCATGGTATCTGAATGCTTAGTTTACATTCATATCTATTTAATTCTAGTATTAGACCATAAACATCACTAAGACAAGATAATGCTTTGCTATTGAGAAAGTATTTCTTGAATAAAAATGTGTATTTTTTATTTTGTAATAAAATATAACCCCAGCTAAGAAATCTACTTAATATTGTCAATATGCACATCCTTTTCTAGTAAAAATTTCCGTTTTTATTGGGGAAATGAAAGCTCTCCTTGTATAGCTTTCTAACTTCTAATAACGTATGGAAGGCTGCAACGTTGATCAGAGAGGGACCAGACACAAGGTAGTAGGTGTCTGAAAAGTAGATCAGGCTACATGTGAGGACAAAGAGATAAGAAAACATTAGATTAGAACCAAAAATAATGGGCACCCCTTAACACAATTCCTAGTTACCATCAGATTACTGAAAATAATCTGTATGCTGGAGCAGAAGGGCTGGCTTGGCTATACTTTCTATTCTTGTCTCTCTATATTGTAAATATTCTCTCAAAACATTTCTTTACTTTTAAGTTTCAAGGAAAAGAAAGAAAGAAAGAGAAATAAAGAGAGAAGAAGGGAAGGAGGGAAGAAGGAGGGAGGGAGGGAGGGAGGGAGGGAGGGAGGAAGGAAGGAAGGAAGGAAGGAAAGAAGGGAGGAAGGGAGGAAGGAAGGAAGAAAGGAAGACCCTAGATTTCTAGAATTTACAAGCCAGTATTTTTTTAATTGTGATAAAATGGTACCAGATAGAATGATACTGACTTTTAATTTTTCCAAGCAAAAGCATTTTTAAAAAACCTTTTATCTACTACCATCATCAATTCCTAAAAAATGGTATAATGCACAAAAGAATTTAATGCATAATGGTTTCATAAAGATGACTGCACTAAACTTAAATTTATATAAAAAAAACAAGTATACTTACTGTGGATAAAGAAAGACATCATGGTGGGATGAACCCTAGACTAAATAAAGACTGGTGTCTAAGTCCCACAATTCTAATGATAGAATATATTTCTGTCTTTAAAGGAGGATAAATTACAGATAAATCAATTACCCAAAATGACAGAGGCAAATTAAAAAAAAAATTAAAATGCAGAAGTCATGGTCTTAGGTTTATTAATGGTGATGGTTTGTTAAGTGTCAAACAAATATCTTCTGATAGATGGATTTCAAACATAACATGGAAGGACCTTGAGAACACTATACTGAGTGAAATAAGTAAATCAGAAAAATCTAAGAACTATATGATTTTACACATAGGTGGGATATAAAACTGAGACTCATGGACATAGATCAAAGTAATGGGGTTACCAGGGGGAGGGGAATATGAGGAAAGGGGTGGGGAAAAGGAGTAAAGAGAGACAAATATATAGTGATGGAAAAAGATTTGACTTTGGGTGATGGGTATACAATAAAATCAACTGTTCAAATACTATAGAAATGTTTACCTGAAACCTATGTGCTTGTATTGATCAATGTCACCTTGTTAAATATAATTTTCTAAATATAAAAAAAGAAAAATGTACAATAAACAAATTAATACTGTAAGGTTAACATTTATGAATATAAATTTTGCTTTAAGAATTCCATAATCATCACTGCCAATTAGCTTAATCAGTTACCCCTTTCAGTTCATTGTTGTTCACTCACCTTGGGAGACATTTATTTCAACTCCTATATTTTAGTTTGTGTGAATCCCTACTTCTCCAGGTAGCACTTAACTTCACCTCCCTTTTTTTTCTTTTGTGACAGAGAGAGACAGAGAGAGGGACAGATAGGGACAAACAGGAAGGGAGAGAGATGAGGAGCATCAATTCTTTTTTGCGACATTTTAGTTGTTCATTGATTACTCTCTCATATGTGCTTTGATGGGGGGGGTATAGCAGAGCAAATGACCCCTTGCTCAAGCCAGCGACCTTGGGCTCAAGCTGGTTAACCTTGCTCAAACTAGATGAGCCCGTGCTCAAGCTGGCGATCTCAGGTCCTCGAACCTGGGTTCTCCGCGTCCTAGTCCAACGATCTATCCACTGGGCCACTGCCTGGTCAGGCTTCACCTCTCTTTTCTTAAAGATGATATTAAAGCTACTTTTCTTTCTCTTTCAGTGAGACATCCAAACAAACTTACTGGTCTTATGATAATTTAAGTATCAACTAGTGGTGAAATCCAGCCGTTCATACCAGTTTGGCAGAAAAAATATCTAATTTTTTGTTGAGTTCTGCACACCAGTTGTTAAAATGGCACTTATAGCCAGGGCTCTTTCTAAGTTGGGCGGCTGCTCAGGTCACCCTGTGCATGTGTAAATCACAAGTTTACATCCCTTCTATTTTTTAACGTTCATCTGTGCAACAGCATATTCTAAATGCCCGTAGTAATGTTCATTCCATTCGTATGTGAAAAAAATTGCAAGTGAGAACGCCAGTCAAGAAGCTATATAGCAATATGTTAAATAAGTTTTACTGGGTTTTGCCAGGTATTATTTAACATTTATTAATATTTTAAAACTTTCTTATAACAATCTAGTTTTATGTACCTTTTTATTGTTCTTATTTAAGTATTAAATGAATGAAATAATAAACTACTTTTTGGTATATGTATATTTTTATACTTAAAACTATCATTAGGGCAGGGAACCAGTTGTTAAATTTGAATCCTACCACTGATCTCAACTAATAAAGCTATTTAGAAATAACAACTTCTCTGATCTCCATTTGTAATCCAAATACTTTATAATGGCAAAGATAGAGTCTGCTTAATGTTATATAAATGACCCTTTCCAATAATACCTATAATGTTAATAGATACATATTTTTGAATGATGGAAACTACTAGTATTGTGCTAAATAAAAATATTACCTATTAAAACTTCAGTTTAAATGTTTACCTACAATTTTTTATAAGTTTTATATCACTGTGAACTAACATATTTGTTACGTTTATCATGTTGCTCTAAAATAATCGTTATCACAATGGGAAGAAAGATCACATGCTTGATACATGCAATCAGTAGATACTATATTATCAAAAGTGTTCTTTGGTTAACTTTAGCTTTACGTAGCTCCTGAATTTACCAACCTCCATCACGCGTGCACACACTGGATTCATCTAGTAAAAAAAAAAACAACAAAAAAACCCCCCAAACTAACAAAAAGCAAGAAAACAATCTTTGAAATTAGAATGGATAGCTTCAATATGTGGTTGAGTTATCTAACTTGGGTAAGCTTCTGAAACTTAGCTGAGAATAGCATCTATATTTCTTTACAGGGTTGCTTTGCAACTTGGAGATAACATGTATTTCAGAATTACAAAATATTTCCTTCTTTCATTCAGCTTTGGGAATTTCAAATTCTTTTTATGAATTTACTGGAAAGCAAAATCTTGAGGACTAAACATTTGTTTGATCCTCAATGTTTGCTGTACAATGAAAAATTCATTTAAATATGGTGCAATAAAAAATAAATTTAAAAAAATTGGATCATTGAAATAAATTGATAAATTGTAAGTAATTGAGAATAGTATTTCTGAGTTATGATAGAAAAAGAGTATGAGTAATTGCAGAGAGAGTATATTGCTTGGTAAAGTAGCAGCAGGTGGGGTGACATGAGGTTAGTGAAAATACTTTAAATAGTCTGAAGTCGGGATACCTTAGCCTTGAAGATTAACCAATCTGATTTTATCTATTCCTGACCTGAATTCATCTCTGGAAAAAGACTCACACTCACTGAACTCAAGAATTTAAAACCACAATGACATGTCACCTCACACCAGTCAGAATGGCACTCATAAGCAAAACAACACAGAACAAGTGCTGGCGAGGATGTGGAGAAAAGGGAACCCTCCTGCACTGCTGGTGGGAATGCAGACTGGTGCAGACACTGTGGAAAAGAGTATGGAGATTCCTCAAAAAATTAAAAACCTAACTGCCTTTTGACCCAGCTATCCCACTTTAGGAATATACCCTAAGAACACCATAGCACTGTTCGAAAAGAAGAATTGTGCCCCCATGTTTGTGGCAGCATTGTTCACAATAGCAAAGATCTGGAAACAGCCCAAGTGTCCGTCAGAGGACGAGTGGATTAAAAAGCTTTGGTACATATATACTATGGAATACTACTCAGCCATAAGAAATGATGACATCAGATCATTTACAACAAAATGGATGTACCTTGATAACATTATATGGAGTGAAATAAGTAAAACAGAAAAAAACTGAGAACAGCATGATTTCATACATAGGTGGGCCATAAAAGCAAGACTATGAGACATGGACAAGAGTGTGGTGGTTATGGGGTGGGGGAAGGGAAGAGAGGGAGGGAGAGGATGGAGGGAGGGGCACAAAGAAAACTAGATAAAAGGTGACAGAGGACAATTTGAGTTTGGGTGATGGGCATGCAACATAATTGAATGATAAGATAACCTTGAGATGTTTTCTTTGAACATATGTACCCTGATTTATTAATGTCACCCATTAAAATTAATAAAAATTTTAAAAAGAAAATAAATAAATATATAAAAATAAATTTTAAAAAAGAATTTAAAACCAAAATGCCACATTCCTCTATTTCAGAGAATTATTCTTGCTGAAATGAAAGTCCCTAGGGTCTTCCTTTTTTAATAGGTACTGATGGTCCCTTTTTGCAAGTCTAGGGAGAGTTGTCAAGTTAGAATCTGAATATCAGTTTGTTAATTTAATACAAAAGCTTTAATTTATGTCTGCAAAAGGCTCTGGATAGGTGGACTTCTGAAGTCAATAGGTTATCTCTCAATAAGCAAATTTCATGGAAAACTAAATGATTGAAAGATTGTCTAGTAAGTATGTGGTCAGACTAAGTGGTCTGTGTGACCTAATGCCATTAAAATTTTGAACCATATAAAGAAAGTTTATACTTTTTCATTCTGTCCTAAAGTCATTAACTGCCACCTGGACCAGACAGATGGTGTGTTCTTGAGCAATGTGTTCTTGCCTTATGGGTATTTTTAGCTAGTGTTTGCTCCTTTCTATGAATCCCTGACTGATCAACCTCCCTTCTGTCTATTATAGCCCTTTAATAATGTACATTAATATCTTTAATCAGAGTACAAGTAAGTCTTACAGCCTAGGACCAGTGTTCTCTATCCAACAACAATATTTGTTCTTAAATGTTGATTTTAAACTCTTACAGAACAATTCTCTTTCACTTTAAATTCTTGGGGAAATCCTGGAACCTTTATCTTCTGAAAAAAGCAGTTTTAGAAGGTGACATGATGAGCATGATGAATCAAAAAAAAAATATCTTTACAATTAGATGGAAATCCTCAGCAGAAAAGAGAAGTGAAGGGAAGTGGAGACAAAGAGGAGGGCACCAGAGAGTTGTAATCATGAAAGCTGTCAGATTTGGATGTGTAATTTTCTATAGCACAAATCTACAGAAATCATACCACAATTTCCAGCGCATGATAACAAACTCTCAATTAACTTGGATCTCAGTCTTTCCACTGTAATATTACACATGCAGGGACATGAAAGATTCAAATTTCTTTGACCTTGGTCAAATGTATCATCCTCTGTAGTCAGCTTATAGACTAAAATCCCATGAGGGTAATTCAATAGGGGAAATTTGATAAGCAGTAGGTACCATACTGCTCCTTCTTTCTTCCTCTTTTCATGGAAAAAAATGAACACATCTAGATTGCACACACCGCAGGAAATCCCCAATTATAGAATTCAATAAAAGGATTTTCCTGTAGGGCTTTCTGAACATAATAAGTCACCTGAGTGACTTGTTTGAGTTTTCTTTCCATTTGTAACTTTTATGGCTCTTTTGATCACCACTGTCTACTTCAATACTTACAATATGTCAGAGGAATAGAAATTTCAAGTCCTGCAGTATATTTTCCTAAAAGATATGAGTTCTCAGAATGCCTAGAAAAATAATTATAACTATCCACTATTAATAGTAAAAAAAAATTCCATCAAAAGTATACATCTGTGATGTAATACGATGCCTTCTATAGACACACAATATGGCTATCACTATTTCTCAGCCAGACCAACTTTCTGAACCACCAATACAGTGACATCATATTTGGTATTAGGTGGTTTTATTTCAGTGTCTTCATATTCCCTCTAACATTTTTCATTATTATTTTTGAAATTGAAGAAGGTCTACACTCTTCAGTAAAAGAAGATATGTATTTATTTTCTGAGAGTAACTGCTCACAATATTTATTATTATTTTCATTAGTTTACCCACCATTCTGTTCATGAAAGAAGCACCTCGTGTGATATAAATTTTGCCATAACTATTTTTCAAATATCAATTATCTTCCTCTTCCTCATAGTTGCTTGAATTCCTAACCCTGCCTTGGCTTCTGCAGTTACTGTCAAGCCTTTCTTGAGCTGCCTCTTGGATTGTTAAGTAGAATAAAAAGAAAGAAAAGGAACTGCTTTCTTCTATTACCTTTATGCTACCTATTTAGAGTAGGATCTAAAATATATTTTTTAAAAAAAATCATATCTAGAGAAGGCAGGGAGTTCTAACCCATAAAATTTAGATTAAGTAATATATGCCTATATATCATCAAACTAACAGATTAGGATATCCAGGACAACAGTCTCCCTACTTCAACCAATCTCATGGATAAAGGTTACATAATGATCCTCCCCAGACTGCTATATAAACTTATAACCTCAAAGTTAAGCTCAATTCTCTCACCTAGTTATAATTCCAGCACTTTCTCACTCTGAAAAGCAAATTCAAGTCAGTGAACATGACACTATTATAGGGATAACATTTAATCCACTATAATTTATAAGACAGCTAATCTTTTAAACACTTGAATACCTGACACCTTACAACTAATATCCATGTGTCCCTATACCACAGTTAAAACTTACGAGTTAAACCAATAACAAGAATTATTATTTACAAGGCATGTGATAAAGATTTCATGGCATAAGAGGCCTGACTTATAACTTAAAAAGAATCCTTTGTCTGTAATAAATTTTGCTTCTGCTTTACTTGGTTGAGTAGTAGAGTAGGAACTAGAGAACTATTATATGGGAACAGAGAAGAAAATAGTTGAAAGAGAAAGAATTATCAATCTGTCTATAACACAATGATGGATCTATGCATTTGGGAAAGAGCAGGAGGCAGGGGAGCAAAAAATTGTTCAGTAATCAAGTATTTCATTTTCAGTGTTTGATAATTTGCTATGGTTTTCAATTTTTTTGTCTGCACTGGGATAATGCTTCATGAATACTATCCCCTTGGGTTTCTCTACAAATGCAAGATATATTTCTTTTAAGATTATTCCCAAGAGCCTCATTTTGAAATAAACTGTTCATTGCTTATAAGGTTTCTATAGAGCAAGTTCTCTTTCAATAGATATATGACTCAAAAAATGGAACTATATAAAAATTTTTCCTATACACTCATCCCCCCAAACCACAGAATATCTAACTTGGTTCTTTGTTTCAAGTGAGTCCTGAGGCTCTCTTCCCCCACACTCCTTTTTAGAAAGTAGTATACTCAGTATGCAAATTATTTGGCTCCCAAATGCAAATGGCTGCTGAACTATAATATTTTATAGTCTTTTCACATCACTGCATAATAAAGTAACCCAGCACATAAATCATATAGCAAAGTCCTTTGTGCCATAGGTGAGTTCTCAGACTCTTTAACTACCTAGAAAATTGACTATAACACATGATATCTTCAAATTTGGCCTTTAAATCCAGTTTTTAAACTCTCTGCTTTCTGCTTTTGAAGAACTCAACCCCTCTCCTCACCACCCACCCAGCTCAATCCCTGGAAGGGTAAAGCAAGTAATATTGATTCCTAACATTTATTTTTATGACTACTGTGTTCAGTACTTTTCACTATGTTATTCACTTTTAAGTGTTTTGCTAGTATAATGCAAAAACCAATTAATAGTTGCAATACTTCAGTAACCAATTATTATTTACCACTTTCTCAGGCATTCAAAATGATTTAAAGAAGTTTAAACTTGCTTTCCTCATAGACAAGAGAGAAAATAGTAAATCTAGTTTAAGAATAATGAACTACAGCTCCCACTTATAGCCTAGACTTCAACACATAAATAACATATACATTCAAAAAATGCTGTTTTCCAAATATGTTCCAAAACCTGACCTGAGAATTGGATCATGCAAATATCAAGATATAAAACAACAACAAAAAAAGTGGCCAAGATAAAAGGTCATTTGGTCATTGACCTTGAGCATCTCCAATTTGCTCAGTTGCTCTATAGTAGAATTCACTGGGAAAAAAAAAATACATGTAGTCAATATCAATAACAGGAATACAAGTGCTTCCTAACTCCAGTACATTCCAGCATAGCACACAGAAATCTGTGATGTCCAGGGCTGGACATCAGACTCCAGAACAAGGTCTCCTTGGGTTGTGAGAATTTTTAATGTGCATGATTAGGGAAGCACTGATCCTTCCCTGTTGTATTTAAAAACCAGGATTCAATAACAATATGACGAGTTAATAACAGGCTCCAGCCCGACCAGGTGGTGGTGCAGTGGATGGAATGTTGAACTGGGACACGGAGGACCCAGGTTCGAAACCTTGCGGTTGCCAGCTTGAGCACGGGCTCACCTTGTTTGAGCAAGGCTCACCAGCTTGAGCCCAAGGTCATTGGCTTGAGTAAGGGTTCATTTCCTCTGCTGTACTCCCCCCATCCCCCTTAAAGTACATATGAGAAAGTAATCAAGGAACAACTAAGGTGCCGCAACAAAGAATTGATTCTTCTTGTCTCTCTCCCTTCCTGCATTCTGTTCCTGTCTGCCCCTATCTCTTCCATACAAAAAAATAAAAATGATAAGGCTCCAATCTTTTCTTGCCAGCTCAACACTGACAGCTTGGGCGGAGGGTCACCTGTGTGACATAGCAAGTAAGCAGCAGGATGTACCGAATGCTCATGACTGGTAAAGCAGCAACCCCAACTCTGACATGTTTATTATAGTTAACCAGGTTTGATTTCTTTAAACAGTGAATCATAGCTAAAATGAAAGTTCAAAAGGACCATTTATTTTCATTGTGAACCCCACCTACTGAGTTAGTCTTGGATTCACTCAATTCACCACCCTGATGCCGAATAGTGAACTACAAATGTCATACCCCATTTCATCAGAAATTTGTATCATCTAAACCCCTAAGAGCTGTGAGACCAGTCACTAAATTGAGGCAAAACCCCAGAAGATGATTAGGAATAACCAGGAAACCAACCCTTGGAAGCAAGTCGTGTTCTTCCAAAGCAAGCTAGGAGACCCTTTGATAAGCACAGCCCAACATATTCATTATGCTCAGTCCAGAAAGTGTGACATGGCTACCATCCCCACTGACTTCAAAGAGGCACCCTCCCAAATCTCCCTAAAGACCAGATACTCAACTTCTGCCTTAGATCCATTTGAAGAGGTTATTTTGCAAATACTGGGTGATATAATTTAAAGATGTTTACCAGGAGTCTGGGAGGCCCCAGTAGCATAATAGTTTCATTAGCAGACTCTGGAATGGCCACTGGCTTTCTACCTCCACAAACCCTGATTGCTCAAATCCTACAAATCCCAAAAAACAAAAGCTTGTCTTCAGGCTTGGCCTTTGGCCAACTCCTGGGAAAATTCAGCACGATGAAAGTTGTTTTGTCTTTGCTTGAGGCATTGAGGTCATGCTGTACCAGTTTGACCACAGAAGCTCACTTTAACAATTTTTTTTGTTTGTTTGTTTTGCAAATACCTGCGCTTTTGCTCTGGGTTGTGTGTCTGTTATCTGCAGGAGTCTGAGTAGCCCTGGGAGGCAAACCTATATAACTGTCCCCCCCTCCCATAAATTCCTTAGACACCAAGGTTTGAGCTTCCCTGGTGGCAACATTTTGAATGTGTTGTCATATGCCATATTGTTGCTGAGAGAATAAAATGGGTCTCTATGTGACTTACCTGGGGGAAGATATCTGGAAGCTTGTACCTCATTTCTTCTGGACTTTACCTGTTGTACTCATTCCCTTTGCTGGTTTTAATCTGTATCCTTTTACCACAATAACTATGACTGTTAGTGTAACAGCTTTTCGAAATCCAGTGATTTCTTCCAGAGAATCCTTGGGCCTGATAGTGATCTTGGAGACCCTGACACACCTTTCTTTTAAACAAGAGCCATTTGAGTTACCCAGAGATCATACCATCACTGCCAACACATTATATACCCATGACCTTGTGGCAGTAGAGCACACAGATATACAGCTACAACACAGATGAGGATGAGCAGCAAAGACTGTTCAACACAAAGTCTTTCTATTTGAAACTGCTATATGCTGAGTGAGATTCAAGTCAGTGGGTGCAGCCTCGGATGGGTGGGTCAAAAACAGCCAGCCAGTCAACAGCAGTGCTTTCCAGGTGGGTGTATGCCTATTCCTCGGCATAGACTGTGTAACAGTGAAATATGCACCACCAGTCTGACCCGTCTTGCTCAAGCCTGCAGTGTTCCTGAATATAGACATACTGATCATAAGAGAAATTCTGCTTGCACTTTGAGTTTGTTCTTCTTCTTTAAGAACAGCCCCCTTGCCAGAGGGTGTCTCTCCTAAGGAGGTGGGAAAATATGTACAAAAATAATGATTGTTTATAAAGATTTGCACTAGTCTCAAGACCACACTCAGATTAGCCTGTGTCAAGGGACTGGAAGCAAAGATATTTAGGGATCTCGCAATCATCATTGGATCCCTGTTGGTGCACAGGTGTCTGTGATAATCAATCACCTCTTGCCCTCCCCACTCTCTCTTTCCTTGACATAAAAGAAATATGTATTCTGGGCTCTCTTAAAATGAATTTGAGGACCCTCTAAGACCCCCATTTTTTTCAGTTGGCTCCTTCTTGATCAATAAACCTTTCCTTATTCCAAACCCTGACAGTTTAAATATTGGCCATTTGAAGTGTTGAGCACATGGACTTTGAAACTATAACAGGTGCTATTCAGATTTACCAATCACCTGAGGAAGTTTGGGTACAAAAAAAAATGTATGGAGGACTTGGGCAGGTGGCTCAGTGGATAAAGCAGCAACCCAGTGCACCAACGTTGAAGACTCAATCCCCAGTCAGGGCACATATGAGAAGCAATTAATTGTTGAACAATTAAATGGAACAACTAAGTGGAACAATGAGTTAATACTGTTCTCTCTCTCTCTCTCTCTCTCTCTCTCTCTCCCTTCCTCTTTCTCTCAGATTAATAGATTTTTTTTTAATATATGGAAAATCAGGTCTCTATACACGTTTGTGGCACTCCAGGATTTTCTTACCACCTTCCAATTTTTGAGACTCTCAGAGACAGGTAGGCGAGATGGGTTCCTTGTAAAGGCAGTAGTCGAGGCCGCCATCAGAGCCGCCTGACCCATGCAGGTTCGCATTAGATTTGTACAGTCGGTAATGAAACACAGGAGCCAAGAACTGGTGAGCCTTCAGCTTTAATTCTAGCTTGCACCTGGCGGGCAAGCAAAAACACACACTGGGTTCCAAAATCCACACATTCAGTGCTCACAAAGCTACTGACTTATCCGAGTTTCCTAGAATCAAAGCTTTCCAGCTCACCAGACTTATTCACCTCTGTTCCTCATCTCCTCCAGAACAAACTCTTAACAAACTGGCTTCTCACTCAGCACTCCACCATCTTGGCTGCTTCCACTCCTCCATGTGGCCTTACTCTGCTCTCCTCTCTAATACTAATCTCAGGAACCCAGGAACCGAGAGAGAGATCAAGCAACTGGTCTCTCCCACTTTATACCATAGACTCAAAACCTTTAATCCAGTTATACAAACAAGGAAGTCTCTGTATAATGGGATTCCTCAGGAGAGTGCACCACCCTACATAATCCAATCAGTCAAGGGTGTGGAGAAGAGCTTACTCTTAAAACTAAGTCTTAGGCTATAATGACCCGGCCTGCCCACAGTCTGTTCCAGAACACACATTAATATCAACGAACTTCCATGTGGGCAGCGCCATCTTTAACTAAGTGAGCATAATATATTTTATCTGCCCAACAGTTCCTACAGGAAAATGCTGCACTCAGGATAATATTAAGCAAGTAATACAGCCAGTCTCCCAGTGAAAGCAAGGGCAATACAGGTGAATTTTGTCTTTGATTCAGCTGTTCTAGGGCTCTCTCTATAGATATAAAAACAGATCTAGATAGAGAATACATACATTGGTTTACAGTTATGTGTGAAACACAGAGTTTATTCTTGTATTATTATTCATTGATCATTGTATTACTTTCCAAATGAACAACATTAACCTAGTTTTGCACACTCCTGTATATAATACATATGGAATAGATACATGCAGGTATATGTGGAGTAGAAATATATTCCACACACACTTTGGGACTGCCCAGCATCAAAATGCCTAAATCATGAAGAGTTATCTGAGGCCATGATTCTGGATAATCCAACAGGGAAGTGCCATCACTACCAATCTGTCAATAGTTAGATTGTTTTCTAGGAACAGTAAAAACTTCTGCTTAGCTTCCAATAAACTAAATGATTTTGAGGTTTGATAGGATCAGTTGCCTAGAGACCTAACCAGGAACCACTTCATCAAACTGACCACTTGGTATCCTAAACTCATATGGAAAGTGTGGATTTCATCCCTTTCTTCTGAATGGACATGTCTTCCTCTAATATTTCCACTATCATATGTTCTGAAAAATTGTAACCATTCTTTGGTGTTCTAAGGGTGGAGACCCCCATTCTCTCATACTGTAAGATCATTAAGCTTAGAGAAAAGCATGGTCTCTCTCCTGCTGGGATCAAGGACTAAGATAAAATATCCATATGATGAGGCAGAACTTTGGCTCCATTTCTATCCTACCAGCTTAGCTCTGTGGTGATTGGGTCCAAACTTTGTGGTTGTTGCAGTTCAATGATGTTGCAGGTAGAGGCAGAATTAGCCAAATCACTAATCGTAGATGATAAAGGAACACCTACTCCTCCTACTGGCATCATCTGAAAAGTGGAGAAGTCTAGTCCTTGACCTTAATTGCTGTAAGCACCAGCCATTGACAGTTTCATAGTCAGGGAAGTCAACTCCTTTCATGGGAGGCCAGCCTGCAGATAACCAGTGTTGGACAAGTCAAGCCTTCCCTCAATAAAAGTGTGTAGGGTTTTACAAGTTTTATTGGACAATGTCCCAGTCCTAAGAAAGCTTGCAGATCTACAGGGTGAAAACTGGCATCCCTGAGATAGTCACAGCATCTGGGAAGGACATTCACTGTGGATAGCACTGAGTGGGATCACTCAGTTTCAGATTTAGTAGTTACTTCATTTCAGTTTAGCACAATTGCAGTGCCTTAGGAATCTAGTCTAGTTTTGTTATTCTCTGGATTTTATTTAACATTTCTTCCTTAATATGAAGACTTTTAAAAGTATCCTAAGTAGCCCAATATATTTTAGTTGATAATTAATCCATTAATATAGTTACTATTGAGGGTTTGTTAAATAGCTCCCACAGCTCTGGGTTGGTTGGGCAAGAGAAAAAAAAAATTCAAGGAATACTATTCCTTACTCCTAATACTTTTGACCTTAGACTAGACTGACTAATCGCTTAATCTCCCAACATCCAGATTGCCTTATTTATAAAATGAGAAAAGTAGAAGCGCTTACTCATCAGAACGCCAGAGTATGTCTAGAATGATGAATATTTCTATTTAACCAACTTGAAATATGTAAATTACAACACACAAAAACTTAGAGTGTTTTCCAATATGTATCTTTGCCCCAGGAATTTTCAGTCCTCTAAACACGAGCAGATTCATTTGATGTCTAAATCGTACTTCCTTTCTTACAAGAATCCCTTCGACCTAGCACTTAAATCATGTGGTATTTTTGTGTTTATGTAATCCTCATTTCCGCAATAAAGCTATAAGCCTCTGATGCTTCACAATGTCTCTCTGGGGCCCAATGCATTACTAAGATCATGGTAGATACTCCTTAGTATTTGTTGAGTTGAAGAATATCACCAGTAGCCAACCTGGAGGATAGCACAACATATTTCCTCATACTTAAATCTCAGACAGTTTCATTAGCAGATAGAAAACTACCAAGTGCTCAGTCTCTCATTGCTTGAGCCCAAACGTTACTCCTTTATTTTAGATGGGTGGCTGATGTCAGCAGTATCATAATCACTACCCTCTGAGCCAAACATCAGGTGGTTAATAGAAATTGTTTTTGAAGAGAAAAACATCCTGTTTTACTTTGTCTCCAAAACTTCCCAGCAGGCACACAGACCTTGTATTACATAAAGAGTTACAAGAAGGCCTCCTTTTACAAAACAATTATTGCATAAGGATACTGTTTGTAACCCCCAGTGGTTTGATGAATAAACTGATAGAAGTGAACACTCTCTAAGTAAGTTTTCACTTGTTACTCAGCTCTAAAAAACACAATGTTCCTGTAGATAACAATGATAGAAGAAAACAGATCCATTCCCTGTGGCCATTAGATTTTCAGTTTTTGCTTCAACTGTTAAATAAGCCTTCTGAACTGTTTTTCTAGTTAGAGATGTCACCATGGCTAATGCACTACTTAGTCTATAGAATATTCAATGTGGTAATATTTTTTTCCTATTAAAACAATATCAACTCTGACAAATATACTTAACCAATCAATTCTCCTGTTCTTATGGAGCAATATTACATACCTGCACCTGAAAAAGTCCAGTGTTTTGAGATTCTCCCAACTTAGCTTTGTTAAAGGTGCAAAATTATAAGTATTAGGTTGGTTAGTATCTGTGAGTATGAGACAGATAACAGCAAAGGACATCCTATCCTAGAAAGAGAGAAAAGTCAAGACTACCCATTGTTAATACTGTCTTACTCACTGCACTCAAGGTTTCTATCTTTCTGATCCTTCTTAATCTATTTACTCAATTTATATCTTAGATCATTTATTCAATAGGTTAGGTGTTCACTGAACGAAGGCCTTATTCTTTATAAACTCAAGATGCTTTCAATTTGTGTGGATAAAATAAAGTATCTGGTGGCTTGAAGTTCTAAGAACCTCTCCAATTAATCTTAAGCATCCTGCTCAAAAAAACTGTCATCTGCTACACATATCTCTCTCACACCAAATCAGATTATATGCCAATTACCATCCTTGCTCTTTCTGTCACAGAAGTGATGTTACTGACTAGGCTTTGCTGCCCTCTGCTGGCCTTATGGGAACCAGCTGCTTTTTAAATAAAAATCAAATGGTTCCTCTCTTGTTGGGTCTGGGATTACAGCTAAAAGAAAGAAAAAAAGTTTATACACAGTCTTTATTAAAAACAAACATTAAAAACGATTATTTAAAAGCAAGGATAAAATAAAATAAAAACAAAATTTATTCTTTCTTAAGCATAAGTGAAATTTTGTAATCTGCATTTAATAATTAAATTTATCTAAAATACTGCAGTGGTTTGCAATAGCAATAGAGACAGTTTGCAGCCATTCTGTACTGATAACACTGGGGAACAAAATTTTTGTTGCATCCACAAAAACACATGTTCTTACCTAATTCGAGTGTGCTGATCTCAAATCTGACATTAGTGTTTCTCTGTAAACTACAGGTTTTTTTTGAATTCAAGATTATAGGTTTTCATCTTATTGTAAAATTTTCAAAATTTAGTTTAACTAATGAAGTAAAACGTCTTCTTTGGCATCATCTTTGTGAAAATATAATAATTTATATAATGCAGTAAATACACTAATACAGTAAAAGTTATGATTACATCATAATTTGTCTACAATTTCAAAATAGAACACATTAAAACACTTATTTTAATCATAAAATTTGCTCAAAACACTTAAATTCTATTCAGGCAAAAATTTGCGTTTGTAGATCTTGTGTTTGTGTACTTGTTGAGGACAATTTCATTTGATGCTCCAGCAGTAGTCTGATCATCACTAACAGCTCCAGGATTTTGGGGAAACTTATCAAGGTGACTGTTCAGGAAGTGAATCTTAATGCTCATGTTACATTCAATGTCACGGAAAGCCAACAGCATTCCTTGGACCAGAAGTTCATAGTTTTCTGCTTCTTTGTTGCCAAGAAAGTTCTTTGTAACTGCCACAAAAGACTGCAATGCTGCTCTCTTCTCCTTATTCATCTCATGGCCAATTCTTCATCACATATGAGGGTTCGAATTTGAGGTCCATCGAATACACCTCCTTTTATCTTCTCGAAAGACAAGGCAGGAAAAGCAGAAATAATAAGTTGAAAGCATTCACTTTCTCTATTCAAAGCCTGAACAATCTGCTTCATTAAGCCAAGTTTGATGTGAAGTGGGGGAAAAATAATTCTGTCTTGATTAACTACAGGTTCATTCACAATATTTTGCATCCATACTTCCAGAGCTTTACATTTTGGTCACACCTTCTGTGTCCAGTGTTTCCCCCAAGCTCGGCTGTCCCACAAACACAAAAAAGCAACGATACTTCGTGAAACCTCTCTGTTGTCCTAGCAAGAAATATACCATATTAAGATCCACACAAAGGATCTAGTTCTGCTCCTTATACTTCAGAAAGTCAAGGATAATTTTTATGTCATTATAATCTCCTCACAGATGAGTTGAATAACCAGTTGGAACTGCTGCATAAACATTACCATTGTGTAGGAGAACACATCTCAGACTCCATTAGAGCTGTCAAGAAATAGCCACCATTCTGTTGGACTGTAAGTGGTAACATCTAGCTGGCTGAGAAGACTACTGATATCATGACAGTAAACAAAGTGTTTGTCTTTGGAAAAAAAGTCCACAAAAATTTGTTCATGCTTCTTGAACAATGGGATATTTTAGCTGACCAGTTAAATACATTCTTTTCTTGCAGCCTGTAGGCTAATAACTCAGCGGCTTTCTTTGATAGGCCCAAATCTCTTACTAAGTTATTCAATTTGGGTTGGCTAAACTGCTGAGGGCTTAATGACTGCTTGGCATCAGAAGAAGACCCTTCAGATTCTACCACCATTTTATCATGCATCTTATCAGAATACACTTGATCACCATGTTCACTTTTTTTATCCTTAGAAGAAATAAAACCATTGAAAACTGGAACTGGGAGTGTCTCAGAGTGTGGGATAGGTCATATTGCTGAAGGAATATTAGGATATGCAATCATGTGCCATTTTTTTCTTGTTGATGCCCTTTGTATGGATCAGACAGAAATAACAGTCACTGCTGTGGTCCTTAGGTTCAGGCCAAACCATGGGAATATCAAAAGGCATTTCTTTGTGTTTTCCTTTTGTCCAGTCATGAAGCATTTCCTCACAATCATGACACACTATATGAGGAGGAGCCCAATTCTTGTCTTGACCGCCAAAAGGAACTTGATGCACATGTCACAAATGAGGAAATATTGTGCCTTTAACGTTGAAGTGTGTAACAGCCACATATATAACGAAAGGTGTCAGGACTATTCTTACATTTACGCCTACTCGGAGAAGCCATGATTCAATCTTAAAACAAAATACGAGGGTGTTTTTTATCAGATAATAATTTTTTACATTTAAAAACAACTACAATTATGTAAAAGTGATGTTTGTAAAACTTTATTTGCCTTGTGGGTTATGTTCAATCCAGGAGTTGTTGCCCTTTAATTTCAATTTAAAAACCAATGCATGCCATTTACTGTAATAAAAAGAAATTAAAATTGCATGAAAACTAGAGTATCCACCTAAAACAAAATTTTAGCTTTGGAATCAGTGATGCAGAAATATATAGAAACAGTTCTAAAACCTCATGCAACAGAAAAAAAGGAATTGTTCCCCAGTGAAATAATCAGTGGCAATGAATGAATATGTTTCTCAACATTAGAACAAATATAAAAAATCACTTTCTGTTTCCACGTCTGCTAAACTTTTACCATTTTTCTTCTTGAATTACTAAATTTTGAAAACATAAAATGGTGCAGAGATTTTATCATTCTAACAACTCTAAAATGCATGAACATGGTGCATTTATTTGTAAGCATAATACTTCAGTAAAATTGGCATAATTAAGTTGTTCAGAATCCTTGTAGAACCCTGTAAAATTTAGGCACACAACAAAAAATCTTCTTATTTGATATTCCACATATACATTAAACTAAAAATAAAGGCTGAAGTGAGAGGCAACAAACATTTATTTAAAATAATAAAAATAAAATAATAGGTATTAAGGAAGCACTGATTCAGGCAGAAACCTAAGTAATGTTCTAATTAGGGGGATGAAGTCTTTAGGATTTTATGAAAAAAAGAAGGGAAATAGTTACCTTAATAGAAAAAAAAAGCCTCTTTTAGTGTTATAAGTCAATACAATAATTCTTATAAGTGCAAATAAGCTAAGTTATTCTTTAGCAGTACATGATGGGACTAATTTTAAAAAAAATGTCTTTATTCAGTCTGGTAGTCAGGATATCTGCTTTCCTGTTAGATTTACAAATAGTTATTTGAAATACAATGTTAGTTTGGCTCAGTCCAAAAGTTATATGGCCTCATTCAAATATTTCTAAGTTTTGAAGAATAAGAGATATATGGCAGAGGCAGAGTCTCTGGAATGGATGTCCTAGCTCTATTTTTATGTCAAACTTTCACATATACAAGGTATAATATTCCTGTTCTGTAATTTTGTTATTGTCCAGAACCTCTTCCTAAAGTTTGAGAATCACAATTATGAAACATCATTAGATGAATTTCCACATACTCCATGCTGTTTAAGTGACTGTTAAGCATATATGGCCATAACTCATTTTTACATAAATAAAAACTGATAGAAAGTAGGTAGTTTCTAAAAGTGTTGATTTTAAGCCACCTTTGAAGAAGGCCCCAACATAAACTAATTTGGCATAGGAATTATTTTGAACTGAAGGCAACTGAGACATTGCCTTCTCGGTCAGAGGAAACATTTCCCCTCCCTTAATTACCTAAAAGACTCTAAATTAGGAGCCTTACCCATAAGAAGAGTTATGACCAGAAATAACTATGCATGTGGCAGGACAAATTACTAAACATCTGCCTTCCTTTGTCCTGTGACTTTCTCTCTTCCCCTCTGAAGCCTGAAGACAGCTTACTTCATTCCTTGGTTCAGGATGCTATATATACCTCATTTTACTTTTCCATCTCTGAACGTCTTATGTATGTATGTGGGGTTCCCATACGTACATATGTAATTTGGTTATTTTCTTTTGTTAATTTGCCTTATGTGGATTTAATTATTAGACCAGCCAAAAGAACCAAGAAAGTCAGAGTAGAAATTTTTCCTCCCCACATTTTAATACACTAAATTGTTTGATATAAATAAGAGATTAAGTCATAAAATTCCTAACTGATTGATTTATTAAACTATAGAAAATTGTTTCTTATCACCCGCAGACTATTTAGAGCAATTTTTTTTCCCTAAATGCCCAATAGGTTGGAACAAATACTAAATGAACAGAAGCAGCTGTTTGTGTGTTCTGTATATGAGCGCAAATATATGAGTATAAGCAGGAATGAGGTTCGTGATCACTATCCCTAAGAGAGGCTAAAATAGAAAGAGAACATCATTATTAGTATAACCACTGTCAATGTAATTACAATCTATTGAGTGTATCTTACATATGAAATAAAGAACTCAATGGTTCACCTTTACAATTTTATTTAATTCTCAAAACACTAATAGTTATTATCACCTCAACTTAACAGATGAGAAATGTATAGCTCAGAAAATGTAGGTTCCTTGCCCTAGACTATACCATAAGAGTCAGAGAAGAGTTTCTAATCCAAAGTTGTCTCCAAGGTTCATGTGTTTCTTATTAATAGTTTTATATATATTAAAATGTTTTATTTTCACTAGTACAAAATATCAAATATTGAAAAGAAGTTGAATTATTAATACCTTAAGAAATACTTTTTTCTTTCATGTATATAGCATATGTAAATCTTGAAGAGTGAACACATACAAGGTCAAATTGGATAATTAATTTTAATTATATTATTCTTGTGCACTTTGCCAAATAGCTCTCATAAATATGAAAAGCCTTTTGTTGCTTTGGGAACACCAATGTTATTTAAGCAACAACCAGAGCTATCTTTCAGTTCAGTTGAGCTACTTAGTTCCAAGTGTCTTTGATTCTTAAAGGTCACATTTTGGGGGTCATTATTTCCACGCAAAAAGAAATGAGTCTTGAAGAGACTGCAAAAGCATGAAACGTTATTGTTTTACTAAAAAGGACACTATTTAGGATGATTTTGAAAATCTATTCTGAAAGATTCAAAACAAACAAAATCATACACATACATTCAAATTAAATTCTTGCATTATTTTTTTTTGATGGCTAAGCAAGCACATCAATATAATGACAAGCATCAACTATAGCCCAGATCCATAAAAGCCCATGTTCTCTGAGATTTCTTGAAAAAAAATAAAGAAGCACTGTTTATTGTTGAACTATGTCAAAGAAAATAATCAATTCAGAAAGAGTTTACTGGATGGGACCAGAACTTCTGGTGAGAACTTATTAAGTCTGAAAATAAAATTAAAAGCAAAGCAAAGTGGGCTTTCCCTGACAGTTTGTCTTGAAAGGCACCCTCTAACTCAGCATAAGTAAGCTAATTACTAAAATTCTGTGGCACTCCCCAAAAATATCTCTTTTGCCGACCTGTATAACTTTGATTCACTTACCCTAGACAGCTATGTGTTGGCTGTTGTCATTTTTTATTTGACAATCTAAGGGAAAAGAGGTCAGTGCTCCTGACTACATTGTCAGGTATTGCATATTTTAAACATTCTTGTAGCTCAGCTGTTGAAAAGTGCTGCTTTACGTGCTCTGGAAAGCACTATGAAAAATTGCTCTACAATGTAACTAATCAAGATACTTTGCTTCATCTCCCTTTTGTCAGCATACAAAACTTTATGTCAGGAAAGTTTTCAGAGGTAATCAATCCTAAGCAAAAAAATGAGTAAGAAAAAGAATATCATGAATAAATTCTTCATTAGACTATTTAAATTCTCTGTTTTTTAACATTGCCATATCCCCACAAGCAACATTTCCTCATCCTGTTTTATAGTAATTGATAACAAAACAACTGATTAAATCAACCTACCACACAAAATAGTGTTTTAATACTTGTTCAATCACTAACCTATTTACTACCAGTTTTCCATGATCTGAAAATATCCAAAGTTTTCCTGTGTCCCCATTAACTTCAGCTAATCAAGGTTATCCTCTGATTATTATTCACTTTTTAAAAGCCACTTCTAAGTCATGAATCATGTTGAGGAAGAAAGTGATTGCTGAAATCTGTCTTTATTGGAAGATTCACAGTGATGACAGTAACCTTTACCTACAATATAGAAGTGTAGCTTCAGAAAATATGAGACTTGAATTGAATTAACCTCTAGCCTATGTATGCTAACTTTTAGTGTCTACTATATCTTCAGACAGGCTCTTCGCTAAACACCACAGAATCACAGGTGCATTCCTCACAAGTCATGCTACGAAGAACAAAGCTGTGTAAAGTGTTTTAGATCAACTAGCTAATAAAAGGCAATGCCAGGTCTTGAGTCTGACAGCAGTAACTCCAGAGTGTAATCACTCTACTAAAAACACTGCATAAATCATTTGCTGTGACTTTAATCATCCAATTGTTTGTACTTAGATTTAAATGGTTTCTAACTATCCTTTCATCACTTGCATAATACTTCTTAAAGTGTCAAAGACTTATATTGGAGCATCTCATTGACTGAAACAGATCACATATTATTTTCATGTTGGCTTTAAAGAGAAGAGGTAGAGGAAAGATCTCTCACTAAGGATTTCTTAGTGGAAGATGTGGATTATTGGCCCAATACCTCTATATAACAACATATATGGGGTTTTCACGATAAGGGCAAATAAATGAACTACTTCATGTGATTAAGATTATTTTATTTCATTAGGTACTAATATTAGTTCTTCAATGTTTTAAACTTATTTACTTTAATATTAAGTTAAATATATACTCAGCTAACAATTGCAATTGATTTAATTCATTCTGAAGGTTGATATAACAAACAACGCTTACTGTGTGATCCTGGCATAATTGAATCTGGGTGAATTCCTTTTGTCGATACCCACTCACAATAGGGTAATGTGTAGTGACTGCACAGTGAATACTTTAAATATTTTATATGGAAAATTACAGAAAATAATGTGCAAGACCAGAGTTTTGCACATTTATTACTCTTGAATTCTGCAAAGAGATGCCAGATATAAAAAGACGTCTCAGCTGTGAGTAGAGAGACTATAAAGGGAACATTTTGGGGTTCTGTGAAGTAGCCCTTTGTAGAAGGCAGTGACATGAGTCCCTCAAGCTTCATTCTCAGATTTGGAGTAGAGAACCATTGGCTAGCCAGAAGCTTAGTTGGTTGGGTCTTCATTGAGATTATAGAGAGAGCCTCTGGTGTTTCCAACATAGAGGTTGCAATATAAAGAACATCACTGCACTCTCTCAGCCTGAACTCTAAGAATATATCAGAATCAAGGGTTCATAAATGCTTCCATGCAAGAGATGAAGACAATGTGGGGAAATTAGCTTACTCCTGGCTCAAGAAGACAGGGATGAGACTGCAACAAAGAGAATTTGTTGAGAATGGGCAGCCAGGAAGCTAGTACTGAGGGGCTCTGGCCACCAGAAGACAGTCCACAATCAAGATACGAGAGTTGTATACAAGAAGACCAGTGGGGAATCTTTGAGGAGAGCACAAGTAACCTATGATAAAAAAAAAAAAAAATGGCTCTAACCTTCTGCCAGACACAGGGCACCCAAACCTTTGAAGCAGACAGATATGTTGCTAAAAGTCAGCAGTCGTCAAGTGGTTATTTCCAATTCACCAAAACACAAGTACTGGGCAACGTGATTGGCTGGGAAATGAATGGTTCAGTGGGCTTGCCTTCCAAAGATTGTCAACAAATGCTCAATCCTTGCTGTTGGTGAAATGGGCACTAAAAGTTAGATGTGTGGTGAAAATTCTAATTTGTGTTCAGGAGAGTTATTTATTTAAGCTTGAGTCAAATTTCTGAAAAGGATGTGATAGATGATGGTTTATTTTTCTAATCTATGCATAGATTCCTTAGGTTTATACTCCAGATTACTAGTATGTAGGATTTCACCTTAATAATTTTGTTTGATTTTGTCAGATGCAGTTATTTGTAAAGTGTAAGAAAATTTTAACTCTCTCAGTTTGATCTTCATGGCTCTCTTTGAGTCTTCCTTCACATAGAAAATTAGAACAGTTGAACAAACCAAACCATCCTTCTAAAAACCAAGCTAAGCATGACCAGTACTCTCGCATTTTTAGGAAGATGTTTGAGCTGTCTTACCAGGATTCCATTAAAAAATTTAAGCCCAATGTCCTAATGCATCCATTTTATGTTATAAATGGCCATCTCTCCTAAGAATCTAAAACACTAGGTGTGTACAGCCTCTGGAAAAACTCAGAAAAAGTTACTCATGCATTTTTGT
This sequence comes from Rhynchonycteris naso, assembly GCA_037038555.1. Lineage (NCBI taxonomy): Eukaryota > Metazoa > Chordata > Mammalia > Chiroptera > Emballonuridae > Rhynchonycteris > Rhynchonycteris naso. The sequence continues at coordinate 68,331,252 of CM072997.1, forward strand.
ATATGCTGTGGTCAGGATGAGAAACCCAGATTGAAAATACACACCTCTGCTGTGTGCTGAGCATCTCAAGATGTCTTTTCTCTTGTCTAAGAAGATTGTTTAAACACTCTTGTTTCTTTGAATCACTATCTGTCTCTCCTCTGCCTCTCTTAGCATTTTGTGCTGTTTACATTTTATTAAACAGAGCTAAATTTTCAGCTGCATTACTAAATCACAAGATCCATCAGGGAAAGAACCAATCATTCCTCAATAGCCAGCAAAGAAGCTATCAAAGTTGCCTTAAAAAAAAAAGAGCCTGGCCAGGCAGTGGCACAGTGGATAGAGCATTGGACTGGGATGCAGAAGACCCAGGTTTGAAACCCCGAGGTCACCAGGTTGAGCGCGGACCCATCTGGCTTCAGCAAAAGCTCACCAGCTTGGACCCAGGGTCGCTGGCTCCAGCAAGGGGTTGCTCCGTCTGCTGAAGGGCTGTGGTCAAGGCACGTGTGAGAAAGCAATCAGTAAACAACTAGGGTGTCACAACGCAACGAAAAATTAATGATCGAATCTTCTCATCTCTCTCCGTTCCTGTCTGTCTGTCCCTATCTATCCCTCTCTCTGACTCTCTCTCTCTCTTCCTGTAAGAAAAAAGAAAAAAAGAAAGAGAGAGAGAGCTCACTTTGAATCTCTCCAATTTATGTTTCAGAATGTCAACAAAAACATAACAAAATAAGGGTGATGTTTGCTCACTGATTTGTAAGTTTTTTCTGCTTACTTGCACAAATGTGGTTTATCAGATAATCTAGTACCACCACCAGGAAGAGAAAATTCAGCCACGCTGACAGGAAGGACTAATATGAAATGGAAATACAGAAGTGCTGAGGTAAAATAAGGGTTAACATTTGAAGACCTTTTTTTTTTTTTTTTTTACAAAACATGGACATTTATAAAATTACCAGTTTTTAGTATCTTCACTTTGATTAAATCTCTCATGAGTGAGAAGAAAGATGGAAACAGCAGGGCTCAGCTGCCCATAGATTTTGCACATTGGATGGAAGAAAAGGGCTGCAGAAAAAGTCTCCAATGTCTGCTTTATGTTCCTCAACCATCTAGAACCATCGGTAGGTATGAACTTGTAGCTATACAAAATGAAAACGTTTTTTTATTAGACTGAATTCATTTATTAATTTTTCTTTTAATGAAATAAAACGTGATTAAGTGTAATTAAAAAATGGGATTCAACATGTATATCACTGAGGCAACAAAGCAAAAGGGAAATAAGAAAATTCAATTCTGGTTCCAATTTAGCCATCAAAAAATTGGGTCTATTTGGAAAAAAGTATCACTTGCTCTTTCTGAGACTTACTTCCCCCCTCAGTTAAGTAAGTTGCTTCGTGAGATGATTTTCTTCTCTCAGCTCACCACAAGAATTCTATAACTGTAAAATCCTATGGTACTCTCAGAAAAGCCACTTACATTGTCCCACTTTTTACAGACAATGTGTATCTAAGGAAAAACCAAAGATTTTATGTCTCAGAGTGAAAACAAGAGCAGAATAGTACCTGTCTTCCTGTCATACAAGCACATTGTATAAATAATAAACCTTCATCTGATGGGATCACATTTGCAAACTGAGAAAAAAAAATATTGCACATGACATGTGATGAATGCTCTATACGCTGGTTTACACGTTGAATATAGAAAAAGACCTTGCAACAATATGATTATGCTGAAATGCATGGTAACATCACAAGTCAGTATTCAGCCTACTTGGGTTTTGAGAAATGCATAGGTGTGAGATTTTGTTCCAGAGGAACAGACATTTAGAGAGTAGCATCAAAATGGGTACATGACAGGGAAAGTCAATTATTAAAGAAGTAAACTACGTATATCAGAGGAGGTATATCTATAACATATAATTTGACATATATATTAAATTAATTATATATAAGCTACAATATATAGATAGGATTTTATAGTCATGTGCATTGATAAAGTATATATGACATGAGAAATATATATTAGACTTTATAATTTTATGTGTAATTAAATACATACTTATGAGTATAAATTGTATATAATGTATACCTCTATATGTAATATAAATTTTTTATTCTTCAATTTTATTCTGAAAAGTAAACTTTTCTTCTATGCATCAGAAAACTCAAGAAATAGAGACATAAGTTCACAGAATAAATTATTTTTTCTTTCATTTATTTTGAGAGTTGTTACAATGCTACAAGTAAAAAGCAACTTTCTCCTAGAAAGAAAGCTAATTTCTAAACAAGTAAAATTATATTGCAAATAATATTATTATATGATGGCCCAGATTTCTTCAAAAGATTAATGTGGGATAACTTTTCAGTTTACCCTAGGAATGACAACACTGCTACTTTAAAAGTCTTCTAATACATTTAATTTATAAGATTAAATTTATTTTAAAAAATGTATTTACACATGGTTTTTAGAAGGAAACTTACATCTATATTTAGGGTCTATGTACCATATAAATATAGGAGCTAAATAATCATATTTTAAATGCTTGATTCTTTTCCTATTTTTTACTTCTCTTTTTCTCTGACCCAAAGTTTGACAAATGTAATTATTCTTAAGTTTCCCTCCTACATTCATTTATTTCTTCATTCTTTCATTTCATCATTCATTTAGTCAATACTGAGCATCTACTATATACCAAGACACTGGGAAAAGGAGGAGGAGGAGGGAGCAGGGAACAAAGAGGGAAAGGAACAAGAAGAGTAGGAAGTGGAATGAGAAGCCTCCCTCATCCTCCTACAGCTTGTAGAAACCCCTTAGGGACCCTCTCTCCCAGTCTCTCTCTGCCCTGTGGTAGCTTTCTCTAACCTGACAACTTTGCTTTCTATGCAGATCATTCCTAAGATTATTTCTGCAGTCCTGAAGGCTCTCTAAGCTCTTAACAGTTTTCTAGACCTAAATCTCCAACTGAATGGGTCCATCAACTCCTTAAATTTGTCCATGCTAGAACATCATCAGCTTTTCTTCCCCTTTTCTCTATGTAACCCCTGCTCTCATTGACACCACAATTCTCCATTACCCAGGTTCCAAATCAAGAATTTGTTAATGATTTTTCACTCTTTCTTTTTACAATGACTAGTTGGTCACAAAACATCTATCCTACTCCTAAAATATTTTATACTTCTTCTTTCCCCACTTCTATAACCCAAAATTTAAACCTTTATTGCTCTTGTCTGGGTTATTTGAACCCCTCCATAACTGATTTTCTCATTTCCTGGCTCTCCACATTGATCCAGTATACAACCTGCCAGATTCTTTCCCCAGAATATTACTTTAATGTTTTGGTAAATTGCATTACTTTGTCTCTAAAATCTTTAGTCCCCTATCTAATAGAAATATTGGATGATTAAAATTAGATAATGCATGTAAAGTGCTTAGTGGGGTGTCTACCACACAGCAAGTATTCCATTATAATTAACTATCTGTATATGTCATTGCCTGGGGGAAAAAGTGTCAAATTATTCAGCTGTCCACTTAGCCATTTCTTTTTAATGCCCGTATTGCACAATAATTAAGAACTCTGCAGCTAAACTGCCTAGATTCAAATTCTATGAATTCCAACTGTTACCCTTGAGTAAATTGCTTAACCTCTTCATGCCTCCATATGTTGATCTATATAATTGTGATGATAATATTAGCATCTACTTTAGAGTGTTATTATTATAATTAAATAATTGATGCATACAAAGCAAGTATAGGAGTGATGTTAAATATTCAATTAATATCAGTGTTATTAATAGCTATTCAGAGTCTCTCATGATCCTTCTCTAACTTATCCATAGAGCCTTATCTCTCACTCTTCCTTTTTATAAACTCTATGTTCCATCCGATCTTGTGCATGCTTATTGTGTTTTCTACTGGTGTATTCAAGCTCTCCACTTCAGCTGTCTTTGGTGCTGTCCTTTCTAAATAAAACTTCTTAAAACTTATATATCTTAAATATCATTGACACAGGAAAGATTTAGCAAATATTTGTAGGAAAATGTATCACTATTTTCATAACCTAAGTATTTCAGTGTGCCACTCTGTTAGTTTTCAGTGCAGCTAAACAATTGAATCCTGAATTGATTTATATGTGGCAATAATCAGATACAGCAATAGATGTATAATCTATCAACAGCCCTATTTTGAACAATTTGTCATTGGTTTATGAATAAATGATAGCATTTATTCATGAATCTGGTAAATAATTTACTACTCACAAAGCTTCAGACTGGGATAACTTTTGCTTGAACTGTTCTTACAGAAATTTCAATATTTTCCTTGGCCTATAAGACTCACCATAGCTGCTTTTCAAGTTGAGTAAATCAATTTAAATGCAATAGGATGGTCTGAGTTTTAATTTAGATTGCTTCTTGCGAGTGTATATATATATTTTTTATTTTATGTAATTATTTTAAGTTAAAAATGCTGTGGCGAAAAAAAAGATCTCTTCTAGGTTTTACATACTTGCTTATATTAATTTCCTAGGTCTGACTTTACAAAGTGTCACAAACTAATGGCTTAAGAAAAACAGAAATGTATTATCTCTTAGTTCTTGAGGCTATACATCCAAAATTTTAACGTGTTGGCAGTGAAGGAGACCAAAGTTTTGCCACCCAAAAATATAACTTTTGTGATACTGACTTTAAGCTGATTATTAAGAAACAAAAGATAAAGAAAAAACCTGCAACCCCCTCCTCTTTCCTACCTAAAGGAATTCAGACTTAAAAAACTTGCTCTGTGGAAGAAAGCATAACTTCAGTGTGTTCGCCATAGCACATAAAAACTAGCAAAGCCTGTTTTTTTAAACTAACTTTTATGCCCCATTGTTTCTGGGCTGCCCAGCAAGAATTTGTTTATCATGTTTGCTCTTTCTTTCACCTGGTAATTATCTACTTTCATCTGAAATACCAGATCATTGCCCCCCTTGTCTTTGTCCAAAATAGCCTATAAACCTCCACTGCCCAATGAGTCTTGGATCTCATTTATTAAGACCACCCTGACATGTACATTCATAGTAAACTTGGTACAACTTCTTTGGTTAATCTGTCTCAGTTAATGTGATTACTAGTCCAGGTAGAACTGAGATGGTGGGAGAAAAGTTATTTTTTTGTAACCCCAAAGCAGAACCATGCTTGTTCCAAAACCTGCAGGAAAAAATTCTTCCTTGCCTCTTTCTATCTTCTAGGGATCGCTGTCAAGCCTTGGTGTTCTTTGGCTTGAAGCTGCCATCACTCCAGCCTCTGCCTCATTATCACTTTGTGTTCTTCACATGTATCTGCATCTTCACATGGTATTTTCTCCTAGTTTTCTACTTTAAATAATTTATTTATTATTTACAGTTGACCTACAATATTATATTAATTTCAGATGTATAACCCAGTGATTAGACATTATGTAACTTACTAAGTGATGACCCTGATAAATCTAGTCACCATCTGCCACCATACATAGTTATTACAATATTATTGACTGTATTCTCTATGCTGTAGTTTACTTCCATATAACCATTCTGTAATTAGCAATTTATACTTCTTAATTCCTTTTCCACCCATCACTCCAACTCCCCTCTCATCTGACAACTGTCAAAATGTTCTCTGTATCTATGAGTCTGTTTCTATTATATTCTGTTCATTTATTTTGATTTTTAGATTCCACATATAAGTGAAATCACATGGCATTTGCCTTCCTCTGTCTGACTTATTTCACTCAATACATATCCTCTAGATCCATCCATGTTGTTGAAGGTGGCAAGATCTCATTTTCTTTTTATGGCTAAATTTCATTTCATTGTATATATGCACTACTCCTTCGATATTCATTGATCTATTGATGAACACTTATGTTGCCTCCATATCTTGGCTATTGTCAATAATATAGCAAAGTAGATAAGTGTGTATATGTCTTTTTGATTTAGTGTTTTGGATTTCTTCAAATAAATACCCAGAAGCAAAATTTCTCTGTCCTCCTTTGTTTCTTGTTCTATAACATTTAAAAGTCTATTTGTCTGCTATAAGTATAGCTGTCTGTAAAGTCAGTATCCAAGGCCACCACACAGCTACCTGGCCCATGCAGGTTTGCATTTGATTCTGACAGATGGTAATGAAACAACGAAGCCAAGAACTGGTGGGCCATTACATTTAATCCTAGCTTGCACCCAGTGGGCGAGAAACACACACAGTGGGAAAACACTTCCCTTTCCATTCAGGGCCACCAAAGCCACTGACTCATCCAAGTTTCCTAGATCAAAGGTTTCTACCTCACCAGCCTTATTCACCTCTGTTTCACATCTCCTTTTCTATGCACAAACTCTGCACAAACTGGCTTCTCCTTCAGCATTCCACCATCTTGACTACCTCTCCTCTGCAATGCTGATGGCTAGAACTGAGTGAGAAAGCCCCCAGTCTGCCCCATTTTATAGTGTAGAAATCAAAACCTTTAATCCAATATGGAAATAAATATGGAAGTCTCTGATACAAAGTCACTTATCTGAGGCATAAATGGGATTCCTCATAAGAGTGCACCACCTTACATCAAGCAACAGTCAAGGGTGTGGGGAAAAACTTAGTGTTGAAAAGATGTTAGTATTAAAAGGGTGGGAAAAGCTTAGTCTTAAAACTAAGCCTTAGGCTATAAGGAAGGACCTTGCCTGCTTACAGTCTGTCCCCCACACCCAATGCAAATTATAAGCAAGCAAACATATACATCATATTTGCAAACTTATTTGACCCACACTGTCCCAGTGTTTTTTTTGTTTGTTTCCATTTTCATTAAAAATCTTTTTCCATACCTTGTTAGTCTGTGTGTGTGTGTCTTTCAATCTGAAGTGAGTCTCTGTAGAGAGCATATATTAGGGTCTTGTTTTGTTATCCATTCAGCCTCCATATGTCTTTTGATTGAAGTATTTAATCCATTTGCCTTTAAAGTAATTCTTGATGGTATGTATTTATTGCCATCCTATTATTTATATTTTTTTATCTCTGGTTATTTTTTCTTCTTCTTCTTAAAAAAGACACTTTAAAATTTCTTGTAATACTGATTTGGTGGTGAGAAACTCTTAGCTTTTTCTTGTCTAGTGAGTTCTTTTGACTCTTAATGATAGCTTTGCTATGTAATCTTGGTTAGAGGTTCCTGCTTTTCATTACTTTAAATATTTTTTGGCAATTCATTCTGGCCTGCAAAGTTTTTGTTAAGAAATCAGCTGACAGTCTTATGGAGTTCTTGTAGGCAACAAACTGACAATTGTTATTTTAAAATGTGAATAGTTTCGCCTGACCTGTGGTGGCACAGTGGATAAAGCGTCGACCTGGGAATACTGAGGTCGCCAGTTCAAAACCCTGCACTGCTCTGGTCAAGGCACATATGGGAGTTGATGCTTCCAGCTCCTCCCCCCTTTCTCTCTTTCCTTCTCTCTCTCTCTGTGATTCCTTTCTAAAATGAATAAATAAATAAATTTAAAATGTGAATAGTTTCATCATTTTCAATTTCTGTTTTGGATGACAGTTCTGAACACTACCTTTTTATTACTGCTTGAAGCCAGCTTAAACCAGCTATTACATATTCTTCAAATTTGTTTTAAGTAATAACTTTATTAGAGACAACAGCCCACATCCCATTGAAGTGAGATGTATTGTTTTTCTCCCTCTCAACTACTGGTGAGCCCAAGAAGGCAACCCTCCTCCACCCCAGTGTCTTCTTTTCTAACCATATAATCTGCAAGTTCACTGTTGGGCAGATAAAATATATTATGCTCACTTTGTTAAAAATGGTGCTGCCCACATACAAGTTTAAAGAGTAAGCTTTTCCCCACACCTTTGACTTATTGGATGATGTGGGGAGGTGCACTCTTATGAGGAATCCTCCCAGTATGTCTCAGATAAGTGACTTTGTATCAGAGACTTTCTTGTTTGTAGATTGGATTTAAGATTTTGAATCTACGCTATAAAGTGGGAGAGACCGGGAGTTTGGTCTCGGTTCCTGAGGTTAGCATTAGAGAGGAGAACAGATTAAGGCCATGTGGAGGAGAGGAGAACAGCCAAGATGGTGGAGTGCTGAGGAAGAAGCCAGTTTGTGCAGAGTTTGTGTTGGAGAAGGAGATGGGGAACAGAGGTGAGTAAGACTGGTGAGCTAGAAGCCTTTGATTCTAGGAAACTCAGATAAGTCAGTAGCTTGTGAGCACTGAATGAGTGGGTTTTGGAGCCCAGTGTGTGTTTTTGCTTGCCCGCCTTGTGCAAGCTAGAATTAAAGCTGATGGCTCACCAGTTCTTGGCTCCATTGTTTCATTACTGACTGTCCAAATCCAATGGGAACCTTCATGTGAATGGCCATGATGGCGGGTCTTGGCTTTACATTCACTTATACTTCTCTTTTTCCAGAAAGTCGAAACTACCTTCAATCTCAAATTCCTGCTAAATATAAGATGGGCTATTGTTTTATGGTTCTGAGAAACCTCAGGGAAAAGAAAACCCACAAAAAACCAAAACTTGTATTGTGATGACAGGCTTTTTGTCTGTGAAGAACCAGAATCATTGAAGTTCAGCAAATATGCTCGACTCAACATGGTGGAATTTTTCAGGTAGGTGGTTACACAAGCCAGTTTATTTTCTTTATTTTTGATGTCACAGCTCCAACTTCTAAGGGACTACTTCTTTTTTTTAACAAGGGTTTGGAAAAAGATAATGAATTTACTTTCTGTGGTACATCACCTTATATAGTTTATCTGGGTTATTCACAGCTTGTCTAATGGTTCCCTTTATGCAAGCAGCCAATTCTTTTGTAGACTTCTTAACCTCTTTCATATTCTCATTTGTAAAATTAAAGATCCTTTTTTCTAGGAAGATCAATGGAATCCTCAACATGTTACAAAAGTTTCACATTTAATATGCTAGGTTTCAGATGTCACAATCTCTTGAATTTGCACACCTCAGCCCAGCCTGGTGCTAATGAACTGTGCCAGGAGGCCCAGAGAGTTTCTTGGCTCCTAGGTGAGCCCCACTCAGGGCCACTCAAATATGGCTGTTTTCAATTTATTTTTTATTCTCAATATTTTTCAGATTTTATTTATTCACTTTAAGAGAAAGAGGAAAGAGAACGCAAGGGGTGGGGAGCAGGAAGCATCAACTTCCTTATGTGCCTTGACCAGACAAGCCCAGAGGTCTGAACCGGTGACCTTAGTATTTCAGGCTGATGTTTTATCCACTGTACCACCACAGGTCAGGTTACAATTTATTTTAATAGAAAAATTAACCAGTGTTGCATTCAGTTCCTGGTCCCTTGAAGACAAATGCAATGGGTGTGTTAATTTCATTAACCACAATGCAGTCGACAAGAAAAATGTATAAAATCAGAACCACACAGTTTAAATACTGGTCTTTGAAACAAATCATTATACCATTAGCTGTCACACTAGCTAGTATCCTGAGAATCTAAGGAAAAATATATTACAGGTGTTTTTATAAACCTTTGTAAATGCACTGATAAAAATCATTTATTATTATTTGAAATCATGGGCAGGTCCTGGTGAATATGTTCTCTCCTCTAAACAAGGCACCCTATTATCCCATGTACACCTTACATACTGATTTCTATGCCGCTGACTGTCCTAAACCCTCATCTTTCAGGGTGGAGACAGTCAAGGCTGTCTTTAAACAAACTTGATGAGCATGGGGTCACTTTTTCATTCTGGCCTGACCCTGCTCTTGCATGGAATATTTGGCGCAATGACAGACTCATCTGAAATATGCATCTGCTGAGAGGGGCCCCTGCGGCCTGGTGCTGCTGAGCCTTGAGGGCTCACAGCCTCACCTCCAGCTCCTCAGTTGGGAGGAAGACTTCATAGACATACAGGGCCATGTTTGCTCTGCTCACCTGGAAGGTCCTGCTCAAGACAGCCACAGAGCTGGTGACCTGAAATACATGCTTTCTGAAATTCCAGTGAAAAGTCTGTAAAATAAACCTGGATAGGAAAGTCAACAGACTGGTCCTGCTCCTCAGGGCATAACACACTCCCAGGAGGGGTGTGCATCTTCAGTCAGCATCCGAGGGGTGTGCATCTTCAGTCAGTATCCTGCCTCACACTCTGTCTCCTGATTCTGAGATGGATATGAGGAGACCCAAGATGTGCTGCTGAAGCCCTGGTGGAGTGGTGGCTGCTGGCTCCTCCCCAGTCTGGAGGCAGAGAAGTAACCCTTTTGCCTGAGCATGGTGGAGATGACGGAAGGTCATTACTGCAGCTGTACATGAAGGCAACAGTGAACAGGGTCTCAGTCAGGAACAGGGGTAGGGGTGGGGGGCTGCAGACCTGGGCCAGCTTCAGGAGCTCACATATTATTTTAAACTTAAGGCATTTGGTTTCCTGAGATCTCTAATCTACCTAAATGCAAAGCTTCCAAAAAGAACCTCAGAAAGAATTTCACCATAAATCCGTTTCCCCTTTCCAGGGAATTGAATCCTCTTTAATATGAAAAATCAGCACCACACCTAAACATTGTCTCTGTTTCATTTCTATTTAGTGCTTCAGACATTTTTTAACCACATTTTCGTTGTTGTTGTTGTTGAGTTGACAGGAATTCTGTATATATTTTGAACATTAACCCCGTATTCAATATATGGTTTGCAACAATTTTTTTCCCACTCTATAGGCCACATACAACTTTTCTCCAAAGAGAACATAAAAATGGCCCACAGACACATGAAAAGATGCTCCACATCAGGAATCTTCAGGGAAATGCAAATTAAAACTACAGTGAGATATCACCCACCTCTCTTGTTAGAATGACTATCACCAAAAAGATCAGAGACAATAGATGATGGCAAGCAGGTGGTGAAAAGGAAACCCTCATACTTTATTGATGGGGAGGTAAATTGGTTCAACCATTATGGAAAACAATATTAAATTTTCTCAAAAAACTAAAAAGAGATTTATCATATCACCCAGCAATTCTACTTCTGGGTACACACCCAAAGGAAATAACAGGATTTTGACAAGATATCTGCACTCCCATATTCATAGCAGCATTATTCACAATAGCCAAGATATGAAAATAACCCAAATACCTATCAATGGGCGAATGGATAAAAGATATGTAGTATATATATATACAGAGTGGAATATTATTCAGCCAAGAAAAGAATGATATCTTCCCATTTGCCACAACATGAATGAACCTTGAACACACTATGCTAAGTCACATAAATCAGACACAGAAAGTCAAGTACTATGTGATATTACTTATATGTGGAATCTAAAATTAAAGTTAAACCTGTAAAAAACAGAGACCACTAAAATGTTACCAGCGGACGGGGTGTGTATGTGATAAGAGTGATGGGGTTTGAGGGTACAAACTTGTAATGAAAAAATAAGCTATATAAGCTATAGAGATGTAATGCACAGAAAAACAAATACAGACAATATTTTACTATATTATGTAGTGTAATAGATGTCACTATATCAGCAGTCATAATACAAAAGAGCTTTTCGTGTAGTATTAATGAAAAAAGAAGCAAATAAATACAGGTAGTTCTTGTAGACCAATGAATAAAGGTAAATGTTGTTTGGACAGGTAAAGTTTTAGTGGTCAGAATGCCCATGAGAAACAGAAGGACACCCACTCTTCCATTCTGTGTTATTTTTATCATCATAGCTTTCATTATTAGCTGCATAAAGAGTCACAAGGAAAGCACAGTCATTCCAGAAAAAAAAAAAAGCTATTTAAAAAATTTTAAATTAAATTTATTGGGGTGACATTAGTTAATAAAATGGTATGTTTCAGATGTACTCAATTATTATATATTAAGGAAAGAAGCCCTCCTGCACTGGCAAGCTTTTCATTCAGTTGGAGAGATGCTCCAGGGATATTTTGCGTTTTGGGCGAAGTGCTCAAAGAGACATTATGAAGGACACCTTTGTAACTGTTGGAATTCTATGACTTGTACTGTTACTTTAATTTGTATAATGTACTTTCATTCCTCACACATGAATTCCTGTGCTGTGGATTGCAGAGCAAGCAAAAGGAGTGGAATGTTGGCGAATTAAGTTTGTAAAATAAGATTTTTATGTTTGCTCGCTTATAGTTTGCAATGGGATCTGGGCATTGTCAGGTATATGTGATCTGTAAAATTGCAAATTACCTTCCTGCTTGGGAAAGGCCATTGTTTTACTAATGTTTTCTGGAGGTGAGGTTTCTGTGCCGGAATGTTTGAAAGTGGGAAGCAAGGAGAAATGCAGGGGGTTGGGAGCCTGTAGCCGATTAACTGCTTCTTATAGTACTCTGAAAAGGTGCTTGGGGCCACTTGCTACACAGAGAAAGAAAGATAGAAATGATCTGGAAACTTCTTCCTCATTTTTTTCTTAAAAGTTTTTAAGCCCTTAAATTATAAATTCCAATGCTTATTCTCTGATCTCACCTAAACTCACCCTTCTATCCTGGAGTCATGACAGTGAGGTATATACCTCAAGACAAAGGATCACAAGCCCCTTGCATGAAAACCTGTATTCTCTAAAAGGTATATAACCTGTAAGAAAATTGTAAAGCCAGTAGCCACGGCCACCATCACAGCCGTCTGGCCCATGCAGGTTCACATTTGATTCGGACAGTAGGTAATAAAACAACAGAGCCAAGAACTAATGGGCCAATAACTTTAATCCTAGTTGCACCTGGCAGGCAAGTAAAAACACAAACTGGGCTCCAAAACCCACTCATTCAGTGCTCACAAAGCTACTGACTTATCTGAGTTTCCTAGAATTAAAGGTTTCTAGCTCACTAGCCTTATTCACCTCTGTTCCCCATCTCCTTATCTCTGCACAAACTGGCTTCTCCTTCAGCACTCCGCCATCTTGACTGCCTCTCTTCCCCTCCCCTCCCCTCTCCTCTCCTCTCCTCTCTTCCACATGGCCTTAATCTGCTCTCCTCCTGGCTCTCTGCCCTCCTCCTAGAATGCAATCATTCTTCTCCCGGAACAATGTGATCTCTCTTCCTTTTAAAACCTTTTGGCGCAAGCCTAACCAGGCAGTGGCACAGTGGGTAAAGCGTCAGACTGGGTTGTAGAAGACCCAGGTTCGAGACTCTGAGCTCGCCAGCTTGAGCGAGGTTCATCTGGTTTGATCAAAAGCTCACCAGCTTGGACCCAAAGTCGCTGGCTCCAGCAAGGGGTTACTTGGTCTCCTGAAGGCCCGCGGTTAAGGCACATATGAGGAAGCAATCAATAAACAACTAAGGTTTAAAAAACTGATGATTGATGCTTCTCATCTCTCTCCATTCCAGTCTGTCTGTCCCTATCTATCCCTCTCTCTGACTCTCTGTCCCTGTAAAAAAACAAAAACAAAAAACCTTTGGCATGAAAGCCCTCCCCCAATACATATTAACATAATCACGCCCATCTCAAGCAATCACCTGGGCGAGGGGCTTCCACGTGGGCAGCTCCATCTTTAACAAAGTGAGCATAATATATTTTATCTGCCTGACAAAAATCAACTTCGAGGAGCACATGTCTTTGGAATTACTAGCCCTGTATGTTCCACCAGCTTTTTAATAAATTCTCTTTTCCTCTAATAATGTTATCTGAGTGTCTATCCTTTATTGGGTCACCTTCCTGCAACAATATCATCTGTTTCTTGTATTGTGTAAAGCCAGTAGCCATGGTCACCATCACAGCCATCTGGCCCATGCAGGTTCACATTTGATTCAGACAGTTGGTAATGAAACAACTGAGCCAAAAACTGGTGAGCCAACAGCTTTAATCTTAGCTTGCTCCCAGTGGGCAAGTAAAAACACACACTGGGCTCCAAAACCCACTCATTCAGTGCTCAGAAAGCTACTGACTTATCCGAGTTTCCTAGAATCAAAGGTTTCTAGCTCACCAGACTTATTCACCAATTTCTCATCTTCTTTTCTCTACACAAACTCTGCACAAACTGGCTTCTCCGTCAGTGCTCTGCCATCTTGGCTGCTTCTCATCTCCATGTGGCCTTAATCTGCTCTCCTCCCTGCTCTCTGCCCTCTTCCTAGAACGCAATCACTCCTCTCCCAGAACAATGTGTTCTCTCTTTTAAAACCTTTTGGCATAAAAGCCCTTCCTCAACACATATTAACATAATCATGCCCATCTCAAGCAATCACCTGGCCTACAGGCTTCCCCGTGGGCAGTGCCATCTTTAACAAAGTGAGCATAATATGTTTTATCTGCTCAACATATTGTATGTTCTCCACCTCAAGTCAGTTCTCCTTCCATCACCAAAAAAAAGAAAGCCTTTTAATTGTTACCTTTTCATTGTCAAAGCTTCTTAATATAGAAGGTTTTATTCCCAAGTTAATTCTGAGTTAGCCCAGATGAACTAACTGCAGGCAGCTCTCACAACCCCAAGGCCAGTGGGGACCAAAGAGAAAAAGGTAAAGTTACAGAATATCAAAGGAAGGTCCCACAGAGCAATGCCAAGAGCTCTAAGGAGCCAGAGGCTTTGAACTGCTACTGGTGAATCTGAGGAGACCTTGCAGGACTGGCTGAAGGAAGCTAGAGGTTAGGACAGTTGTGGTGGCAGAAACTATGTTGGCAGCAACAGTATAACAAAAGAGAAATACCTTCTCCCACTCCTTCTCTTTCCAGTAGCCCTCCAGTTCTGTGTCCTATCCCAACAGAAAAGCAGCCAACAAGAGAATGTGGAAAATGTAGTTTGCAGAATCTCAGCCCCAGCATCTCAGAACACATTATAAATGAGTAGAATTGAAACTGAGACAGAATAGATAAGTGACTATTACACAAATCAACCAACAAAATGAGAGCTAGCCTTTTTCCCAGTGTATTTATTATGTACATGGAAGAAAACACAAAAGCCAAGTTCACCTGCTTCGACTGTATGTGGTTCTAGTTCCTAGCACACGAATCTCTAGTTACTGGGGTAGTAAACTAGTACATACAGTGTAGTAAGGTACCAAAAAGGCTACAGAATATTAATAGTTTAGGAAGCTTAAAGAACATTTTATTAATTTGGGCTAGACATGCAGAGAGATTCTGTAAATGTTATTTCTGTACTTAAGAGATTAGCACCAACTCATGATGGTCAATAGCATTGTATTATAAATAAAGAGGAGAAGGAGATTTAAATTCTTGTTCCCCCCCCACACACACACCTGTAAAAAAGCAGGTAAATAGCTAGCCAGGTGCAGGAAGAAAGATTAAAATTAACCTTTTCTTATATTGGTGGGCCATTTACAGGCATATTACCCCCTAACGCAGGGGTTCCCAAACTTTTTACACAGGGGGCCAGTTCACTGTCCCTCAGATCATTGGAGGGCCAGACTAGAAAAATAACTATGAACAAATTCCTGTGCACACTGCACATATCTTATTTTAAAGTAAAAAGACAAAATGGGAACAAATACAATATTTAAAATAAAGAACAAGTAAATTTAAATCAACAAACTGACCAGTATTTTATTTTTTTTATTTATTAACTTTAATGGGGTGACATTAATAAATCAGGGTACATATGTTTAAAGAAAACATCTCTAGGTTATCTTGTCATTCATTTATGTTGCATACCCATCACCCAAAGTCAAATTGTCCTCTGTAACCTCTATCTGGTTTTCTTTGTGCCCCTCTCCTTCCCCCTCTCCCTCCCTTTCCTCCCTCCCCCCACCTCATAACCACCACACTCTTGTCCATGTCTCATAGTCTCACTTTTACGTCCCACCTATGTATGAAATCATGCTGTTCTCAGTTTTTTTCTGTTTTACTTATTTCACTCCTTAAAATGTTATCAAGGTCCATCCCTTTTGTTGTAAATGATCCGATGTCATCATTTCTTATGACTGAGTAGTATTCCACAATATATATGTACCATAGCTTTTTAATCCACTCATCCTCTGACGAACACTTGGGCTATTTCCAGATCTTCGCTATTGTGAACAATGCTGCCACGAATATGGGGGCGCATTTCTTCTTTTCAAACAGTGCTATGGTGTTCTTAGGGTATATTCCTATAAGTGGGATAGCTGGGTCAAAAGGCAGTTCAATTTTTAATTTTCTGAGGAATCTCCATACTGTTTTCCACAGTGGCTGCACCAGTCTACATTCCCAACAGCAGTGCAGGAGGGTTCCTTTTTCTCCACATCCTCGCCAGCACTTATTCTCTGTTGTTTTACAGATGAGCGCCATTCTGACTGGTGTGAGGTGGTATCTCATTGTGGTTTTAATTTGCATTTCTCTAATGATTAGTGATGTTGAGCATTTTTTCATATGCCTATTGGCCATCTGTATGTCCTCTTTGAAGAAATTACTATTCATTTCTTTTTCCCATTTTTTGATTGAATTGTTTGTCTTCAGGTGTTGAGTTTTATAAGTTCTTTGTAAATTTTGGTTATTAACCCTTTATTAGACGTATTGTCAAATATGTTCTCCCATTATGAGGTTTGTCTTTTTATTCTGTTCCTATTGTCTTTAGCTGTGCAAAAACTTTTTAGTTTGATATAGATCATCAAGTTACACCAATCACAAAAACAAACTCAAAATGGATAAAAGACTTAAATGGAAGCCATGAAACCATACGCATCTTAGAAGAAAACATAGGCAGTAAGCTCTCCGACATCTGTTGCAGCAATATATTTGCCAATTTATCTCCACGGGCAAATGAAATAAAAGGCAAGATAAACAACTGACCAGTATTTTAATGGGAACTATGGGTGTGGATGCATCCTGTGCTCCTCTTACTGACTACCAATGAAAGAGGTAAAGAGGTGCCCCTTCCGGAAGTACAGCTGGGGCCATATAAATGGCCTCAGGGAGTCACATGCGGCCTGCAGGGCCGTAGTTCGGGGACCCCTGCCCTAGCATCATGGAAACTACCCCTTCCCTCCTGAAAGTAATCATCTCTAAACAAGGGAATGGCAAATGAACACTAGAAAATATAGGAATTTCTTTTTATATGTAGAATGACATTTTTACTGTTGTGTTATCTTGTAAGTTTAAATTGTAGAAATGTGGTTTGTGAATCCTATGGACAAATGTCATAAACTTGCTAATGAATTATGTCCCATCCCTCTTCATTCTTTTCCCAAACCTGTATAGGTAAAAACAAAGGTTCTAAGCTTATGCCATGATGTCATGCTCTCTGGCACCCATGTGTATAATTAAGGGTATATAAACAGCCCCTAAAATATTTCAGATATATATGATTTGGGCCTTCCAGATTGCCCCATGTAAACTATATGTGGCTGGCATATTTAGTAAATCTCATCCTTTAATAAAACTCTTCAAAATTAATCTGGACTTGGTGTCTCTACGCAAACCCGCAGAATTAAGGTTTGGGTACTTTACAACAACAGTTACTTGAATTAATCTCACAGTTTAAGATCCAAATGAAACAGCATGTGGGCAAGGAGTTTATGCATGCCACATAACAATTTCAGCCACTTAAGTATGTTGACCAATCTTACATTGCTAGAAAGAAGTGGAGTAAAGGCAATTTGATCCTGGAAAGATAAGCACTAGCTGACGGGAATTTGGGTTTTCCAGACTCTAACCACATTGGTAAATTCATTTCTCTATTAACTTTTCTCTCTTCACTTCATTATCCAATCGTATAAAATGTTTATACCACACAGACTGTCAAATGTATATAGAGCTTTTTATGTCTGTGTACCATAAACACACACTTTTGATTCATTAAGTTGAAAGAATAAATTCAAAGTCCTCTGTTTGTATTGTTAGAAAAGTGTTTATCTAACAATTTCAACCCTGGAAGGTATGCCATAATCAATGAAAAGCAATCAAAAAGGCAAAACCAAAGGCAGTTCAGCTTTTAGAACATCAATAGATCCATCTCCCACAGCGCTATTTAATGTTGATTTTTCAAACTACATGGAATGCAAAATATACATAGATAATTCAGTATTTTTTTAAATGATAGGATACATTTTTATTTTCTAAGAAACCATTTCTAGACACTGAGTATTTTATATGTATCGTTAAAAACACAGATCAATGCTGACACAAGACTTCAAAATTATAGTGGGTCAAAAATATATTCAAAATAGTTCCTTCCCATATAATATTAATGGGTAATATAAAGACAGTTGACAAATTTCTATTTCTTAGCAAACCAGGCACGAGGAGATTATCATTAAATACTGGCAAACAAGTAGATAAGTAAAGTTGACAAATGTTCTCTTTCATAGTCTCCCAAATGCTTTTCAGAACTATATAAAAACTGCTGCAGTCTGAAAAGATTAAAAGTCATGACTATCTTTTCCTACAATTATGAGAACAGTTGAAACTATTAAGTCAAGAGACTGAAAAAAAACCCTCCATTGCTGATGTTTGGACTTTTAGATAAATGAAACACAGAAAAATTGCATTCAATCTGTGTAACTACTACACTCCCATTTTCTTAATAGGTATCTTAGAAACAGGATCAAGTGTTAGACTTGATGAGAATGAAAGACACACACACGGCAATTAAAAGCAATGCAAAATGACTGAGAAAATTTAGTATTCCTAACAATCAAAGCTTGTTGAAAGAGTTATAAAAAAACCTTGATTTTTTTAGAGTTGAAAAGGACACTGAGGTTCATTTTGTTCAACTCCTTCATTTATAGATAACTACATTAGGCTGAGGCTCTGCATGACTAGCTCACATTGATGAAGTAATTTTATCGAGCAAAACAAGCAATAATTGAAGTTTTTAACTACTAGTCTTATAATAATCATTATTAAAAATCAATCTTTGATTTACCACTGGATTAGGAAGATTTCTCCAGGGAAACAATCAATGGTAAATAGATAGAGATAGATATAAAATACAGCTATACAGTGATAGATAAGAGGAACTTTATTATAGGAATTGGCTGACACAGTTATGGCGGCTGAGAAGTCCCACAGTATGCCATCTGCACGCTGGAAGTCCAGTGGTGTAATTCCATCTGAACCTGAGCATCTGATATCCATTGGCGTGAACAGTGTAAGTTCAAGTCCAAAAGCCTAAGAATTGGGGGTCCATGGTATAAGTCCTGGTCAATGTCAGAAGACCAGGGAAGCAGGAATACTCATGCCTAAGGGCAGAAGAAGATGGATGGCTCAACTCAAGCCCAAAAGCAAATTTGCACTTCCTCCACCATTTTGTTCTGTATAAGCCCTCAGTGAATGGATGGTGAAAGCAATTTTTCTTTACTCAGTCTGCCAATTCAAATACCAGTCTCTCCCTGAGACACCCCCCTAAACACATTCAGAAATAATGTTTCTATCTGGGCATCCCTTAGCCCAGTCAAGTTCACACATAAAATTAACCATCACAATCATCAAACACTCCTTTTTATATAGAATATGCAGATAACCAAACCCGCCTTCCTACCTATTCTAAATCTTTCCTTCTTAATATATCCATTCATTCAGATGACCAAATCAGAATGTGTACTGTTCCAATATTCTAGAAGAATGTAAATAAAACAAACCAAAATAAAATAGGTTAATCAGGTAACTCTTCTGGCAGAATTCTATATAATTTTATTAACATAAATACAATATCTACACAATCTGTCTATTCATTTTCTTCACTGTGCAACCTGGCATTGGCGTTGATGACTCTGGTGGTCAGCTGAGCCACTCTTTCCACAATGGCTTTGTGATGCCTTGAGGAGATGTGTGAGCAATCTCAGCACAGTAAGATTTGTTGCACATCCGCAGCACTTCAAGCTCCTTAATGCTGTGGACCAGGAACTTCTGAAAGCTACTGGCCAGCATGTGCTTTGTTGTCCTGTTGCTCCCATCACCAATGTCCATATCTGGCCCTTGAATCTTCTGAGCACAATATTGTCAAGGCCTCTGGGTTCCTGCCAGTGCTGCTTCTTAATTTTGACAAATCAGTCTGACTCGTGCCTGCTTAACTTCTTGGTCCTGTTTTTCACAATTGTGGGTTTCATGAGGTGTCCAGGTGCAGCCATAGTGCTGAGTGGGAGATGGCTGCCACCTCTGTGAGCAGTGCAGAGGAAGAGAGGGTTCAAAGTGGCTCTAAGTATAGCTTCCTACACTTTCTCCACCAATGAAACTTAAATAGTCTTCATTATAAAAGATTTGTATGAGAACATCCACCCCCTTTATAGAAAGGTAACTATAGTATAAGATAATTGGGCACACTTGTATCCAAACTGAGTCCTGAGAACAGTGGGGGACATAGAAAAAAAGATACTTAAAAATAGAGAAGTCATCAAAAGATTCAAGGTAGCTCTCTGAAGAAAAATCATGATGTATTTTTTTTTATCAGTTTTTGAATGGAGGCCACAGTTGGAATAGAATACTATTTCCTTCATTCAGACAGATGTCCAGAATATGCATTGCATCAAACTACACGACATCTTGTGAAGATGGAAACTAAAGTGTCAGAAGCCACCTTAAACCCTTTATGTCATTAACTCATTTAAATATCTTATATTGGTGGAGGAGGGGACAGGGGGGATAAAGATGATGGACAGAGACTTGACTTTGGGATGGTGTACACACACAAAAGTATAAATGCTTTTTATCTACTCCCAAAATCCTCAAAAATGATAAGCAAATCTCATTTAGAGAAGTTGTTCATTCCTAACCTTTGAATTTCTTCTACAGTGGTTTAAGAATATTTATTTATTTATGGTTAAAGATGAACATGCCATTTTCCTAAAAATTATTTTAAAAATTTGTTACTGTATTTAAATCAACAATTAGTGAGATACATATGTATATTTTTCTCACATCACATCAGAGACATAAAGTGATATACATTTCCTAAAATGTGACAGCCTAGCCCCAAACTATCCTGGTACTTTTGTTCCAAATTATAACATACAAATTCTATGAACCCTAAAAATTACTCACTGTAACTGTGGTACTACTCACAGAGCTTTCAAGCAGAGGAACCCTGCCTCTGGTTTTAAAATTCTGGTTTATATGCTTTATTCTATTTACTAAAAGGAAAAAGAAAAAATAAAGACAAAACAAAACACAAACAGTCCTGTACTACTGCAACTCACCCAGAGTTAATTAGAATGTTCTCCCTTGGTCCTCTGAGGTGTCATGTTGTGATAAACAAAATGTATTTCAAGCAGCAAACAGCAAATATTATATGCCCTCTGTAAAGGGCTTGGTTTTAAATGAAGTCAACCATCTTCAGATGTTTGCTACAAATCAGCCACATATAGATGTCATTAAAAGTACAACCTGCTTGATATATCTAGTTATTGTGTTTACAACCTAAAGAATATAAAACATAAAAGAAAAACATTTGTTTCTCAGGGCCAGGCTATAGTCATTAATTTTATTTTTTACCATTGTGGTTTTTTTGTTTTGTTTTGATTTTTGCATGTTGCTTTTACAAGGGGGTTGTCAGTGGCTGCCTCTCTATTTGCTTTGTTGATATGTACAGAACAAGACAACGTTAAACCAAAGAGTACTTTAATATAATGAATAATTAAAAGTATACTATAAATAGCCTGACCTGTGGTGGTGCAGTGGATAAAGCGTCGACCTGGGAACACTGAGGTCACCAGTTCAAAACCCTGCACTGGTCCGGTCAAGGCACATATGGGAGTTGATGCTTCCAGCTCCTCCCCCCTTTCTCTCTCTCTCTCTTTCTCTCTCTCTCACTCTGTGTCTCCGCTCTAAAATGAATAAAATTAAATTAAAAAAAGTATACTATAAATATATATTGGCATCATTGGAATCAGAATGCTAAAGAGAACACACAAAAGGAAATAAAATCCCTAGTTACTTAAAGTTTCTAAAGAGAATTATCCATTCTTTTGGAAAAATATCTAAGCTAGTATTTCTGAAGGTAAACATATAGTCCTGCACCACTTGCTTCTAAGGGACTACCATATAGGAGGCACATCAAATAATTTAAAAAAAAAAAAACATATCATTTAATTCTGGGATCAAGAACAACCTTAAACATTGGTAGAAACATTTTATATCATTAATTATTTAATGGAAGGTTTATGCCAAATATCAAAATTGAAAGGCAGTTAAAATACTTTATCAAGAGAGTCTCACATGAATAATAAAATGTTGAACTAGTCAAGCAACTAACTCTTCACCACTGCTCTAGAAGTTGTTCTGCAGGTAGTGGGCAAATGCAGAATAATGGATGGAAACTCCTGTGGGGGGAACAGAAAATTGGAGAGGAAGATTGCACACTGATGTCCTAGCAGCGATGTGGAACACACAGCAAGTGGTCTAGGAAGAGAGGCAAACCTGAGTCCAAATGATTCAGGAAACAAAACCTCAGCAGAAACCAAAGCAGCTCAAGTGAGAAACCTCAGGGTTTGCAGACACAGACGGGGGTGTGGATTCTTTGTACTAGTTTTTGCTGTTCATCTGTGGCTTGGGCGATGTCCAAATTTATTTATAAATATATAAGTAAATATATACACACTTTTTTAATAATAAGGTAGGGATCAGAAAGTCCCCTTGGAATCACTGAAAACATCCCCTCTGAAAGAGCTTATGAGGGCCCTTTGAAATAACTCAGGAAGGAAAAATCACCTGCAATCATACCAGCTTTCCCAAAGAGTGGCTGTAGGTAAATATAATCATCTCCACAGAAACAGCTGTCCAACATCAAGAGACTGTTACAGAAAGAAGGAGGACAGAGATCCTAGATGTGTGAAATGGCCTATTCCTGAATGAGTCTTTGTGTCTGATCAGGTGTGGTCTTTAGGTGATTTTACCTTATATGGGAATTGACAGTGAGCTCTACCACTTGAGGAGTGCGAATGTGGTGAGAGCCTCATCAACTTTAACAGTAAAGATGTCAAATCATCCTGTGTAGAGAGCCAGTGCATCTGAATGTGTCTGGCCTATGTGCAGCCCAGAGCAGAGGAAGGGCCCTGCCCGGCCTTCAGTGACCTGGCAGGGCAAGGTCACTAACACAACACGAAGGCTGTTCATGATATTGACGCCAGAAGCAGAGCAGCAGCACACAGTGCTACTACAGGCTCAGGATGTCCTGATGTACTCGTAGGATAGAGCTTTATATAGTTATTAACTCCACCCCCCAGCACAATACCCTCTTGTTTCAGCATATAAAATAAATGGGTTTTCCGGGATCGGGGTCATTGTGTCTCCATCAGAGCACAATGTCCCACCTGGCCCAAACTCTATCTATGTCTTTGTGTTTCAATTAATCCTTCTTCTCCCCCACTCAGGTCTTCACTTGACCACACAGGTCGTGGCAATCCTGTCCCACAGGACAATATGGTCTGTGCAATTCTGGATAAGATATAACATGTTATGCTCTGATAAAAGTGGAATAAAAAGAAAATAAATATGCATTTCATGTTAAAGTATCAGAATTATTTCTTGAGGCTTCTGTGTGAGCTAGAATATGTCTATACACAGATGATAGAAAAGAATAAAATATGCTGTGCTTCTTTATGTACTGAGGAGCGGAATTGCTGGCTCATATGAAGAATTTGTATATTCAGCTCTACATGACAAGAAATTGTTCTTCAAATCTATTATACTATCTCATGACTCCCTCCTCCATCAGCACCGCACAAGAGATTTGATTTCCTCACTTCTCTGCTTACACTTGGAATTATCAGACTTGTTTGGATTTGCCAAATGAATGGTGTTAGTTTTCAGTTGTTTAATTTGTGTTTGTGTGATTTCTGAAATGTTGAACATTTTTTCATGTCAATATTGACAATAATTTTTTGTGAATTCCTTGCTTACATTCATTGCCCATTTTTTTCCTTAATGATATGTAGGCGTTTTAAAAATACATATTCTTGATACTAATCATCTATCAGATGTATGAGCTGGAAATATTTTCTCTCGCAATCTGGGTTTTTAAAATCTTTTCACTTTGCATATTGTATCTTTTGTCATGTAGATCTTACCATTTAATTTAGTAATCCATCTTTTATATTTGCTCAGGTTGTGTTAATTTTCTAGCTGGGTATTAAAATCTATTACTCAACAACCTCTAGGTTCTTTTAAGTATTTTAATTGTACTTTTTTATAGTAAAGTCTTTTGCATTTATTTTGTGCACAATTTGAGCACATATTTTGAGATATAATTTTAGTTCTTCTGAGGATAGCCAATTGTCACAGCAATACATTACTGAATGACCTATTCTTTCTCTAATATATATTGCTATTTCTACCACTGACTAAGTTATCACGTACATGAGCTTTTACTTGGACTCATTGTGAACATGTGGCATTAAAAGGATTATCTTACAACCTAGCTAACAGCAGCAGCAAAACTTTACCCACAACTATCAGTCTGGTAGCCTAAGTTTCCCAATTTTGTCCTCTTTGTACTGAATTGCATTGGGATCTATTACAGTAATATAATATTATAGTAATTAAATATATAGATATATAGAAAAATATAAAAGATATATAGAAATAAGTTAGGATATAATATTAAAAGCCATTAAGGCAAGTGAATAAGGCTAAGCCCTCTGGGTGGGAACTACTCTAGTGTGTATAGATATGATAGGCAAGAATATGCCTTTTCCACAGGGCTCAGTTAGTGTGTGTGTGAAGTTATATATAGATAAAAAGTGGCTTGATGTGACAACTCTGTAGATTTACATAAAAAGAGCTCCCAGCTAGGAACTCCCTAAAAGTGGCTTGATGTGATAATACTGTAGATTAAAACCTGTTAGAAAGTATATGCCAGAAAGGGTACTAAAGTTGAGAGGACACCAACTGCAGTTAGTCGTCCAGACTCCAAGGTTGAACATGGCTCATCTCCACATGGCTCTGACCAAGGACAGATGAGAGGAGCATGCCAACAGGTCCCCTTAAGCTGTACCCAGGCACGCCATAGGACTTGTAATAACTGCCTGTGTGATTCTTACAACTAACTTGTATGTCAGTCGTGTTTTCCCTCCGGTGACAATTGGTCTCAGTACCAATAAGTAGAATCCTCATATAGCCACATAACCATCTCAAGAGTAGTTTCAAAGAAGCTGCCAGCCCTGTTGTTAAGCAGGAGTGTTCCACTGCACAGGAAAGTTCAATCAGGAATACTTGATCGATGTAGAGCTCAGGCTCTACTGGGACAGGATCCTCAGAGTCTAATTGATGCTATGAAAAAACTCTGAATGGTCCTATATTACTATATTATTGTCTGAAACTAAGATGCTTATAGAAATAATGGGGTAAATAAAAATTACAAATGAGAATTTTATGGGCCTAACTCTTCCAGTTTGTGATTATTTGAGCCACTATAGTAGTAATTTTTATTAATATTGTGAATAATGAAAATAAATTGACCTTTTCAAATGCTATTCATTCATTATTATATTGAAAGGCAATAACTAATATAAATTGTACAACAGGTTTTAGCCATGCAAATCATGGATATATGTTAAAGGATATATTTTAGATTTTATTTATTTAAAACAGTGATACACATTATTGGTGAATAATAGTTAACATTATTTAGTTAATAATGCTAGTTAATAACATTAGTCAATATTAATACACATAGGCATTTTACTTTTTCTACTAAGATTGTCTTTTTATAATGTATAGATTGCATACTGTTTTCCATGGAAGTAAGTAAATAAGAGTAAACCCAATAAACTACATGTAAAACAAAGATTTTTGTGAAAGTAAAAACTGGTTATCATCAATGGATTCTCATTAAAGCTAGGTGGAAAGAGAACTCAATATTGTATTTTAAAATGATGAATTAGACAAATGTTTTAAAGAGGTAGGTTAATTGATTATTTGCTCAGAATTATTTCCTCATTTTCTAAGACATTAATGCTGTGGATTATTATCAAATTATAATGACACTAGTAATGCATTCTTAATATTTTAATTATGCTAAGAGAGTGAACCAACATTATACAGTAATTTTATGGGCTATGTAATGCTGGACAATCATATTATACATATAAAATGTACACGTGAGAAGGAGGACACTACATTTAAAAAAACATGCAGATCCTGGCAGTTTGGATATGCCAAAAAAAACCATAAAGTGCTTCCTTTAAGTAAAATGTATGTATGTATGTATGTATGTATATATATATATGTGTGTGTGTGTGTGTGTGTGTGTGTGTGTGTGTGTGTGTGTGTGTATGTATGTACATATGGAAAAAACAAAGACTGTGTAGAGTTTGGTACTCTCTATGGCAGGGCTCCCCAAACTATGGCCCACGGGCCACATGAGGCCCCCTGAGGCCATTTATCCAGCTCCCGCTGCACTTCCAGAAGGGGCACCTCTTTCATTGGTGGTCAGTGAGAGGAGCACAGGATGCATCTGCACCCATAGTTCCCATTGAAATACTGGTCAGTTTGTTGATTCAAATATACTTGTTCTTTATTTTAAATATTTACATTTCTACAGCTAATTAAGTGGCTTTCAAATCATACACACAAAAAATGTATTTATTAAATCAAATGAAAAAACTGTTAGGTAGAACAAGAGCTTATTATGTCATTCCCTGCCACCCACCGAATCCTACTTGCCTAAATAATCCATATTAGCAGCCTGGTATATGCACTCTCACAAGTTTTCCTTCCTCATCCACACACACCACCAAATATATATTCCCACATAATTGTTTGTTTTCAGAATTGACTCATACCATATACTATATAATTTTACCTGTAATATGACTTTTCATGTTTCATTTTAAATAATTATTTTCACATAACTGTAGATTGATATCAAACATTCACTTAAAATATAATTTTTCTAATTGTGTATATCCATACACACACAGAAATGTAATATAAATAAAATAGTATCATCATGGTACTTTAAATTTAGAAAAATTAAGCACTTGTTCTTTGTTTCCTGCATTCTTTCCCTACTTTCTTTTCTTGAACCCAAATATTTTCTTCCACCTTCCATCCATCTTATGATAACCTATATTAACAGCCTTACATAGATCATAAAATGAGTTCATGTTTTGGGTGAGGTAGAATTGAAATAATACAAGTTATTATAAAACAAACATATTGCAATTAGTTATAATGATTTTAATTATCACAATTTATTTAAAAGTTTAGTTCTTATAAATTAAGGCTGTGGAATTTATTAAAATAACCTGAGATATAAAGTAAAACATTCCTTTTCTGTGCCAATTTGAGCTCCTGAGTCAATAGAGAACAAACATCCAGTCAGCACTCTCATTGGGTCTAGGCTATTTTTACTTTAGTACAATAAAAAGTCTGAGCTAGAGGTAAAAAATATATTCAGGTAAACCTATTATTTTAATTAAAAATAAATTCCCTAAATTAAAAAAAAAGCAGGCATGTGAAAACACATTTGAATAAAAATGTTTTCTAAATTTGTTTGAAATATAGAAACTTAAACTGCTATGACAGAGATGTTAATGTGCACCCTTTTCTGGAGGGACAAAGTCAATTCTTAGCTTAACAGGCACCGAGAGAACACCAGCAAATTGACCTTGGTTTAGACACTAAATTTTGAAACTACTTGCACATCACCTCATTTTAAAGGCACATGGGGCCAAAGAGATTATCTAGTTTAACTGGGTTTTTTTTGTTGTTGTTTTAATAGAGAAATTAAGGTACAGAGAGGTTAAAACAGCTTGCCTAAGTTTCACAGCTAATTAAAGGCAAAGCTGGGATTCAAATTGACGTTTCTGTTTTTAGTTCAAAACTTTTTGTTTGTTTTCTCTATATTATATTTTCTTTTTGTAATTTAGAAATAAAATTTAATGGGGTGACATTGATCAATAAGAACACATAGGTTTCTGGTAAACATCTCTAGAGCATTTGAACTATGTATTTTCTTTATAATACTTAATCAAAACCTTAGTGATAATAAAGGACCTTTAAGATTATATACTCAATTCTGTAGTACATTAGAAATAAAGATTCCTTCAGATCTATAGTCAATGATGAAAAAATTATTTGGAGATGCTTAGCTCCACAACTATGAGAGGAGGTGATGGCTGCCCTGTCAGCTCTTTGCAATCTAGATTTTAGGTAAGAATTTCCAGTGAAGTGTGAGTCAATTACAGTACTCAAACTTGTAACCCACTATTCTTGAAAGTCTGTAAAAGTCAGTAAATTTTTCTCAGTCTATAAGTAAGCTTGTCCTACTTCTTTGAGTTTCTGAGTCAATAGAAAGCAAACATCTAGTCAGCACACAGAAAACCACATGCACAAACAGAAACATACACAGAAGGTGTTAGAATTTATATTCACTAATTTTACTTTTGATACCTCAATCCATTGCAAAATGATCAACACCAGTGGTCAGCAAACTCATTAGTCAACAGAGCCAAATATCAACAGTACAACAATAGAAATATTTTTGAGAGCAAATTTTTTTAAACTTAAACTATATAGATAGGTACATTGTTATTAACTTAATTAGGGTATTTCTAAACTGGCCTTTGCTAAAAACGTCCTCAAAATTATTTTGCCACCAACACAAAATAACTACAATTTTTAAATTGATGACAAAAATACCTGTAGGATTTGCACTTGGTTGGAAAAATACAGGTAACTTTATGCTTCGAGTAGATACTTTTGTCACCCGCACACAATTTGCAGACGTGACTAGCACTAACCACTGCAAAATGAGACTGCTGATTGACTAGCTCACTCAACTTGTGCATGAATTGCATGGGCCTCCTCTGCGCTGTGTATCGTGTGGTCCGCATATGCCGTCTCCTGTCACCTGACCAACAGACACTCTCACGCATGCCTGCATGCCCACCCATGGCATTTTGTGGAAGAGCCACACTCAAGGGGCCAAAGAGTCTCATGAGGCTCACGAGCCACGGTTTGCCGACCACTTATCTACACCAAAAATAATAACATAAATTTTTCCTATTTAGAAATATTGAAACTGTACTTTAGCCAACTGTATGGTTAAAAAAAACAATCCCCACATAAGACCAACATCACTTCTGACATCATTTGCAAGTTTGAGGGTCTCCAAGACCACCCTTGATTAACTAGAAGAGCTCACAGAACTTTCTGAAATCTTTTATTCTCACATTTATAGTTTATTACAGGAAAAGAATAGAAACTAAACTTAGCAAAGATAAGAAACATGTAGGTCAGAGTTCAAGGACACCTAATGCAGAATTTCTACTCTCGTTTTACCGTGGAATTATAGACAAGTTTCTTTTTCTCCACGAAGTATGACAATACAATCAGCATATTGACAACCAAGAAAGCTAAACCAAACCTCAGTTTTTAGAGTTGTCAGGGCTCCACTATGTAGACATGATTGAGTGATCACCCAAGAGGCTCATCTGTCAGCTGTTCCTCTAGAGGCCCATTGCTACCACGGGACTCAAGTCTCCACACTAAGTCAAATTGTTGGTCTTTCTAATGTGGCCATCAAGTGACTCAAGACCCCAAGGCAAATAGACATTCCCATCAGGCATTACATCCTAAAGGCACAGTTAGAGATTACCTTCTAAAAGCCCAAGGCAAAAACAAGACTTCTTTCTTGGACAAGGGCAGTGGATAGAGCATCGGACTGGGATGCGGAAGACTCAGGTTTGAGACCCCGAGCTCGCCAGCTTGAGCGCAGGCCCATCTGGCTTGAGCAAAGCTCAGCAGCTTGGACCCAAGGTCGCTGGCTCCAGCAGGGGGTGGCTTGGTCTGCCGAAGGCTCGCGGTCAAGGCACATGTGAGAAAGCAATCAATAAACAACTATGGTGTTGCAATGGCAACGAAAAACTAATAATTGATGCTTCTCATCTCTCTTCATTTCTGTCTGTCTGTCCCTATCTATCCCTTTCTCTGAGTCTCTCTGTCTTTGGGGGGAAAAAAAGGAATTAAATGTACATTTCTAAAATATCTATATAACATAAGGGAAAACAGTAATAAAAAGGGGAGAAAAGATTTAAAACAATACACAAAGTCCAAATTTCAGACAAAACCTACATTATTAGTAATTATACTAAGTAGATCTTTTCAAAATCTTTAATCAAAAGCAGAGATTGGCTAAATGGATTAAAAACATGATAAAAATATATGTAACATAGCCTGACCTGTGGTGGTGCAGTAGATAAAGTGTCAACCTGGAACGCTGAGGTCATTGGTTTGAAATCTTGGGCTTTCCCCATCAAGGCACATATGAGAAGCAAGTATTGAGCTCATGCTTCTCATTTCATCCCCCTCCCCACCTCTCTCTCTCTCTCTCTCTCTCCACACACACACACACACACACACACACACACACACACACACACACACCTATATATGTTGTATATGAGACAAACTTTACATGCAAAAATATAAAAGTTAAAAGTAAAAGGCTGGGTATAGAAAAATGCAAACACTAAACAAAAGTGAGAAATACAGGCTATTTTAATATCAGGCAAAACAGACCTTAAGACAAAAATTTTCATTAGGGACAAGCAGCACATTTTATAATGATAATAAGATTAACCAATCAGGAAGATATAACAATTATAAACATATATGCACATAACAACAAACTGAAAACTGACTAAATTAAAGAAAAAATAGATAATTAAAAATAACAGATGGAGACATTAATAGCCCACTTTCAGCAACAGAGAGAACAATTAGAAAAAAAAAATCAAGGAAATAAAAGATCTAAACAATGCCATAAACTGACTATAACAAATAGACATATACAGAACATTCCAAACAACAGCAGCAAAATACCCATTCCTCACATGTGCAAATGAAATATTCCCCAGAATAAACCATATATATTAAGTCATAAAAGAAGCCTCAATAAATTTAAAATGATTTAAATCACACAAATTATATTGTTCAGTTAACACAGAATTAATTAGAAATCAAATACAGAGGGAAGATTAAGAAACTCACAGATATGTGAAAACTTATAAACTATTTTAAAATAACATATGGGTTAAAGAATATATTACAAGGTAAATTAGAAAAAACTGTGAGATAAGTAAAATGAAATAACATACCAAAACATAGTAGATAGCTAAATCAAGGCTTGGAGTAAAATGTGTAGCTGTAACTGCCTGTAGGTTCTTTTTTTTTAATCTCAAATTAATGACTTAGCTATTACCTTTAGTGACTAGAAAAAAGCAACTAAACACAAAGCAAGTAGAGAAAAGAAAATAAAAAAGTTTAGGGTGGAAATAAATAAAATAGTAAAAAACAATGGAGAATATGTTGTATATGAGACAAACTTTACATGCAAAAATATGTACATATTATAAAAATTTTAAATTCTACAATAAAAAGGACAAAGAATTAAATTTTAAAATGGAGTAAATAATTCAAGTAGGTATTTGTCTACAGAAAATATATAAATAATAAGTACCTGCATATAAAGATGCTCAAAATTATTATTTGTCTCTGAAGAAATGTAAATCAAAACCACAATGACATATCATTCATACCTACTACGATGTTTAAAATAAAAATGACAAACAGTAACAAATAATGGTGAAAATATGGAGAAATTGCCAGTGAAATTTTATTGCTAGTGAAATATAAAATAGTAGTTATTTTGGAAAACATTTTGGCACAACATTTGGCATTCTCTCAAAATTACCATAGTATCAAATAATTACACTCCTAGGTATACACTCAAAGGAAACCAAAGCATTTGTTTGCACAAAACTCTATATGGAAAGTCCTCGGGTTACACAGTCTTGACATCAACATTTCAAGTGTATGTCACTAACTCCTGTCAAAACATTAAAATTTGAGACGTGTTTTTGGTTTACACCAATAGCGTCATACTTACAGACTATGTGGGTGAAATAGTGTGATTGAGCATGGTGGAAGAATATACAGTATTATTTTTCTGTAGTTTAGTTGTGTTTTTATGTTCTCTAAGCTATGATTATATAACTGTGTTAGGATAGATAAGTGACTACAGCAGTGATGGGCAATCTTTTGAGCTCAGTTTTTTTGCCAATTTGTCAAAATTCGCCAAAAAACTGAGCATAACTCGGGTGGTGTGTCACTTCGAGAAAAACAGCCTAACCGGAAGTCCCAGAACTAGACACTCTGTGCGGGAGTTTTGATGTTTTGGCCTACAGACCTCCGGCAGAGAGTGCCTACACTACAGCAAATGTTTTATCCTCAACTACTGCACCTGGCCGTGCAGGAGCAGAGGATGAAATGTCCTTCTCGGCATGTGGCCCCATACTTCTCTGGTATGCAGCCACATGTGTCTGTCTGTCATGGTGCCCGCGTTTCATGGAAAATGGCTATGCATGTATGCGTGTCATAGGTTTGCCATCACGGGACTAAGGTAAGGGTGTGTTTCAACTTACACCAAA
Organism: Rhynchonycteris naso; assembly: GCA_037038555.1. Taxonomy (NCBI): domain Eukaryota; kingdom Metazoa; phylum Chordata; class Mammalia; order Chiroptera; family Emballonuridae; genus Rhynchonycteris; species Rhynchonycteris naso. Next base: position 68,363,498 of record CM072997.1, read on the forward strand.
TTTCTGGTTACATCGTTGTCATAGGAACAGAACTGTGTTGTAACTCAAGGACCCCTGTACACAAATGTTCATAACAGCATTATTTATAATAGTCAAAATATGGGGAAAAATGTTAAACTGTTGAATGAATGAATAAAATGTCATATATCCACATTATTTGGTAATAAAAAGTAAGTACTGATATATACTTTAATAAGGATGAACCTTGAAAACATGTTAAGTGTGAAAATCAATAACAAAATATTACATGTTGTATAAATCTATTTAAATGAAACATCCAGAATATGCAAATTCTTAGATTACAGAAATATATATAAAAGGAAAATATCCCTTCGCCAAGTCAGTTTTATATTGGATTTTCATCTTTGCAAGTTCAGAACCACTCCTACATATTTATCCAAAAGAAAATTTACAGTAACATAAAAAGATTTTTGTGAATCTCCACAGAAACTTTTTTCATAATCAGCAAAAACTAGAATGAATATGCAAACAGTAGGACAACCACATATGAGATATTACTCGCCAATAAAAATAAACATACTACTAATGCACATTTCAAAATGGATGAAGCTGAAACACACTGTGACAATGAAAATAAAGGGACCCTAAAGGCTTTGTACTAAGTTTTCATTTATATGGCATTCTGGAAAAGGCATGATTAAGGGAAGAGAAAATGCATCAGTGTCACTAGTGGCGGTAGTGGTTAAGTACAACAACAGAGTAGAAGAAAAATTTCTGAAGTATAATTCTTTTCTATCTTGATTGCAGTGGTAATTTTATAATTGTATTTGTCAATACTCTCAAAACTATACTAAAAAGAGTGAATACAGTGTATTATTCTAAATAATAATAATACAGTACAGTTTAATCAATGTATAAGTGGATGAGATAGATAAGAAAATCTCCATAGACAGACTGGATAAATGGTTGGAGAGAGGGAGAAAAGGAGGGAGGGAGGGAGAGAGTGAGGGATGGGTCGGTGAATGGGTGAAGGGATAGGTAAAGGGATGAGTGGAGGGGTGGGTGAAGAGATGGGTGGGTGTATAGATAGGTGGATGAATGAATGGATGAACAGACAAATAAAAAGTGAGCTATTTTTATGCTTATTTACTTTTTTCACATATATATCTTGTATCCATATATATATATATATATATATATATATATATATATATATATATATCCAGTAGCAATGTTTCTGAAAGACATTAACAATACAATTAACCCATTTCTATCTCTACATTCCTAATTACACTCATCTCCTGTCCAAAGACAAGTGCCTCTGAGGAAAGTAGTAAGGCACCTGTTTTCTGAGAATTGATACCATAGGGACGATAGAAAAAAATTATGAACTGTGGATATCTAAGGGGATCACCTTCTATAAATGGAGAATGGTATAAGAGGACAAATACTAAAGACACTCTTGGTTGCATGGTAACCCTATCTGCAAATTTGCTTTTTGTAATAAATAGAAGTGTCTACATGAAGCTGTACCCTGGGGATAGAGAGAAGGAAGTTGAGTTATTACTGCTTGATATTCTTTGGGGGGATATCATTTATGCCTCTCTTCATCCATATTTTTAGAACCACCTTTCTCATCAATAATTTATAGCCACAGCCTGATATTAATACCACCTGCCTGTCTTATCTTTGGATATGGGTTAGCACAGTGCACCCATTTGTCTCATTCTCTAGCTCTATGTGCAAAAACATAACCTCCATACCTGAAAGGAACCAAAAAATCTATAGGTCTTAATGCTAACTGATAAAAAAAGGAATGTAATTTCCAAAGGCTTTGCAAAGTAATGGATAGTAAAATGAAATAAAAATAACTTCAAAATAACAGCATTCTCTCCAAGATCCTACTTGGAGGAAACTCTGGACTGAACACTCATTCATCATCACTGTACTCATCAGCTTATGAAAAATTATAGCATTAAGAAGACCCACTGTCTCTCATAACTATAAAGCCAGAAAATTAATTTGTGAATCATGGAAAGTAATGGCAAGTAACAGCAATGGGAAACTTTGCAAGCCCTTACCCTTCTTTTTACCCATTTACCATGGCCTGAGAGAAACAGTGTGATTTGAATCAACAAAACATTTTTATTACAAGTGGTTTCAAATGAGTTTTTCAATATGTACAGTCTTCTGGTCCTGAGGTAAGAAATTTTCTTTTAAGCAGATAAGCTTAATTTAAGCAAAATTTGGAAGCTGAAATTAGTGATTTTCACCTTTCCCCTAAGTATACTTTTTAGAATTACTTCTTTTGTAAGAGTTAAAATATAAAGCTTATTCAAAATAAAATTGAACAATTTTCTCCCTAGATAAAAGATTTTTAGTCAATTAGGTTTTCAATAAGTAGCAATTTGATTCAACATTTCCAAAAATCTCTTTTACAATTTTCAACTTAAGTTTTTCTTTAATTCTTTTCATCTCTGAACCATTTTTAGAATTTCTTTAAAGCAGCTCTGTATTGTGATGAGTAGGAAAAGCACTGTATACTTAAGATGATGATGTAATTAAGCATTTATTGCTTTATGTAGGGATAAAAGCCAAGTTATAACCACTAATTACGAGATTAATATAATTTAAATGTTTTCTTCCAATTTTTTCATTGTAAAATACTGTAAGATAAAATTTACCACCTTAACCATCTTTAAGTGTACAGTTTAGTGGTATTAAATACACTTACAGCCTGACCAGGCGGTGGAGCAGTGGATAGACTATCAGGATGGGATGTGGAAGACCCAGGTTTTAGACCCCGAGCCTGTCCAAGCTCGTCACCTTGGACCCAAGGTCGCTGGCTCCAGAGAGGTGTTGCTCGGTATGCTGAAGACCCGCGGTCAAGGCACATGTGAGAAAGCAATCAATGAACAACTAAAGAGTTGCGACAGCAACGAAAAACTGATGATTGATGCTTCTTGTCTCTCTTCATTCCTGTCTGTCTATCCCTATCTATTCCTCTCTCTGATTCTCTTTCTGTCCCTGTAAAAAAAAATACACTTACAGTATTAGGTTAAGCCACCATCACCAATGTCCATCTTCATAACTATTCATTTTGCAAAGCAAACTCTAGACATATTAGAAAATTACTTCACATTATCCACTCCCCCAGGAAATTAGCATTCTACTTTCTGTCTCTCTGATTACTGATTACCCTAAATACCTCATATTTGTGGAATCATATATTATGTCTTTTTGCAACTAGCTTATTTTGCTTAGCATTATGTCTTCAAGGTTTATTCATGCTGTAGCATATATTAGAAATAGTAAGACATTATTAAAAACTTCTCACAGAGATGTTAGTCTGAGAGTGATATTTCTCTGCCTTCTGGACATCAATAAAGTTTTCATGTAATAATTCATTCAGTTTGATTAGGAAAAAGCAGGATTAATAGGCAAGGTAAATTTTTCTTTACCTGTTTTCTGAAGTAGGTCGCCTAGATTAGGACTAAAATTCTGCAGGATCATGTGTAGCAAAAAAAATGAACAGTTTAGGTAAATCCAGGAGAGTATATTTGATGATGTGAAGTTCAGGAAGAAAAATAAATATTTTAGATTAGAAGCTTTTAACTCTTAAAGTTAACAATTTAAAAAGTAATTTTAAGTTTCTAGAATTGTTGCTGCACTCTGGTACCTCATAGGTTCTTCCTGTATAATCCCCTCTCTGTCAAAGTACAGCCCTAAGAAACATGTCACAGGAGCCTTGCATCTCCAGGAGCATTCCAAAACATATCATTATGGAATCTCCAGATCCAAAGATAGGAATTCATTATGTGCTCTGTTACTCTGGCTCTCAATTCAAATAACTTTGATTGGCATGGGTAACTGAGCCAGTCATTCTTCCTGACAAGGAGATAGACCCTATCAGTTTAGTCTAGTTATCTTACCAGATTTACTTTGTCCTTGATCCCCTATTTTATCAGCGGAGAAATATAATATATAAAATAGAGCATATAATTGATCTGTTCCTTATTGAAACTCCAACGTTTTAAGCCTTCTCATGACTCATAGCCTTAGAGAACTCCAAAATCACTTAGGAAACACTTTTTCTTAAACTTCAATACCTGACATCCAGCCTACACATTATGATATAATTGGTCAGAGGAAAGAGCCTGGTTTTTATGGGGGGGTGTTTCTTGTTTTTGTTTTGTTTTGTTTTTTGTGAGCGAGAAACAGAAAGGGAGATAGAGGGTGAGAAGCATCAATTCGTAGTTGTTTTCACTGTAGTTGTTTATTGAGTTTCTCATATGTGCCTCGACCGGGATGTGCTAGTGCCATGCTCAATCCAGTGACCTTAAGTTTTTTATGCCAGTGACCTTTGAGTTCAAGCTGGCAAGCTTTGGATCATGTGGATGATTCCCCTGATCAAGCCAGTGACCCCATGCTGATAAGCCCATGCTCAGAGCCAGTAGTAGCCTTAGAGTTTTGAACTGGAGACCTCAGCATATTCTGGGGTGATGCTTTATCCATTGCATCACCACAGGTCAGGTTGGTTTTTATGCTTTTTAAAATCACCTTAAAAGATTCCAATTTGAAACCATTGTTAGAACTGCTGATTTGGAGGAGAGATTCTAAAATATTAATATACAATAATGTCATCTAAGGATATTATTATAAAGGACATTCTAATTCAGTAGGTTTGAGACATGTCCTGTGATTTTGAATTTTTAAAGAACTCCCTAGCCATATTGATGTTGCCCTTCCATGGATAACAATTTAAATTGAAATGTTCTAGAAGTATTGTTTCTGCCAACTGGTACAAACAACAACCAGGTATGTTATCTTTCTAAGCTGTATATAGTTAAACTCTTGTCTGTATTTATTACAAACTGATGTGAGGAAGAGTGTAGTAGTACTTTAACTATTAGTAAGGTAGAACCAGCATGAAAACATGCTCATCCATCAAGTCTGAGTTATTGCTGATTGCCTCCCTGATACGCCTCCCCGATACCTCTACCACCACTGTTCCATGCAGGAAAGGTACAGTTTTTGACATGAAGCCTTTCAAAAAAAAGTCTGAGCAAAAGGATCTAGGACTAAGAACCTCACCTTCACTTTAACCAAAGCAGATTTCTATAATACTAACTTTTTTTAAAATTTCTTTTTATTTATTCACTTTAGAGAGGACACACACACACACACAGAGAGAGAGAGAGAGAGAGAGAGAGAGAGAGAGAGAGAGAGAGAGAAAGGGGGGAGGAGCTGGAAGCATCAATTCCCATATGTGCCTTGACCAGACCAGTGCAGGGTTTTGAACTGGCAACCTCAGTGTTCCCAGGTCGACACTTTATCCACTGCGCCACCACAGGTCAGACAATAATTCTAACTTTTTAATTCAGCTACCTATGATCAAGCATACCATTCAGCTCTACTCTGCACTTGTGCTATTCTAAACCACTATATATTTTTACATTATAAGGAGACACTAAGATACAGACAGAAAGTGATACTAGAGAATAAGAGAATTTGTCAAACTGAATTATATATAGCATGAAAAACATAAAACGGCCTGACCAGGCAGTGGCACAGTGGATAAGAGTGTCAAACTGGGATGCAAAGGACCCAGGTTTGAGACCCCAAGGTCGCAGGCTTGAGCCCAAAAGTCGCTGGCTTGAAGCCCAAGATTACTGGTTTGAGCTAGAGATCACTTGCTCTGCTGTAGCCCCCAGTCAAGGCACATACGAGAAAGCAGTCATTGAACAAGTAAGGTGCTGCAAGGAGGAATTGATTCTTCTTGTCTCTCTCTCTCTTCCTATCTATCCCTATCTGTCCCTCTCTCTGTCAAAAATAAATAAATAAATAAAAAGAAAATACATATAACAGGTCAATACAGCTATGTTTCTAAAAGGCCCTGGTTTGTCAGGGATGTGTGTGTGTGTGTGTGTGTGTGTGTGTGTGTGTGTGTGTGTATGTAATTGCACAAACACCAATATTCATTGCAATATGATTTTAAATTCATTCCTTATCGGACATGAATATTAAAAAATTGAGTTTGACACCAACTGCTATTAGGTGAATTTGTTGCCAGAAGTAGTAGGGCTTTGACATAATGCATCAGTTCAAGTGAAAATAATTACATTTTTTACCCATTTCACAAAGGTAAAACATGTTTTATTATTCTCTGACTCTACCTCATAGAATCAAGTGACCTATCTTACTATGACTGTTCATTTGTTTTTGATAAATTTTCTTTTAAAATGAAAAATCAACTGAGATCCTTAAATAAAAATATCTCTATAGCTTGTTCTGAAGAGCACATAATCAAAATTTAAAGACTCCTCAAAAAGTATTAAAGTTTAATTCCTTCCATTTTTTTAGATTATATATACTATATAAACCAATGATAAAAGCCAACTGTTAAATGCCTAGAATTTCAAAGACCTATGGATAAATACTTGCTTAAAATCATTTAATGTTAGTATTTTTACTAGAGTGTATAACTCTGCAATAAAGTTAATGCTCCAGATACCTCTAAAATGCTGCAATTTTTCCAGCACTGGATTCCTTCCTCTTCCTTAGCATATGTGAAAAGCTTACATAAGAGTCATATGTTTCCTCAAAAGTATAAGCCAACAATGAGGAAATGTTCTGGGCCTATAATGTACCTATTTCTCTTTAGATACCCTATGGAAGAAAATGCAAGATAGGTTTGATTAGTAAGATTTTCTCTCTTATCTAATTCTCCAAAATAGCCTCTTAACCCCTTTCTTTACTTCTATATGTGCCTCACACCCTATGTAACCCCCACACTACCTTCTCATAAGCTGCTGTTTACACAATGGGAAAATGTATTGGTTAAAAATCTTATGTCACCCTGTCTGATAGCTCAGTTGGTTAGAGCATCATCTGGATACATCAAGGTTGTGGGTTCAATCCCTGGCCAGGGTATGAACAAGAATCAACCAGTTAATGTATAAATAATTGAAACAACAAATTAATGTTTTTTTTTCTTTCTCTCTCTCTCAAATAAGTAAATTTAAGAAAATTTAAAGATTATATGTAATAGTATAGCATATGAAGTATTTGTCTGTGGCAACAATTTGATATCTACATTTCTTTCTTGTGACAATTTCTAGCATAGATTTCAGTAAAAATTAATGCAAATGGCTGAACTGAATTTAAGTATTCCCTGGGTAAAACAAAGGCAGTTGATGAAAGAAACAAAAATAATAATGTTTTTGTTCTCTTATACATGCAGGTGAAGATAAGTAAAATAATTCGGACATAAGAGAAAATTTTTCTAAAGGAAAAAGACTTTTGGAGCATTAGATATTTTTTTCCTCTGGGGGTGGGTCATACTCTCATCACCTACATTTTTTCTTAATAAGTTGTTCTTTTCATTGGGTGATCTAGTTTGTACACAAATCTTTACTTGAAGATAATATCTTAACTACCATAGAATATTTCTGGAATTGGGATCAGAAAATGCTTCCAAACATAATGACAAGGGTTAGTTTGCCACTGTATATCACTGAGAAGGGTAAACTGCTGAAGCATAGGAGACAAGTGTAGAAAGAAGTCAAACATTAAAGCTATTTTTGGTAGGACAAAACTCGCTCTCAGTTTCTTAGAGAACAGCTATTGATTTCACGGTAATTCGTAGGTTTTCAGTGAGATAAGAGTAGGCCATGTATAATAGCAAGTTGCAAATCTCCTCTTCCTATCTCTCCTTCTCCCCAATTCCTTTCTATTCCTTCACCCATCCACAGAGAAACCAAGCAGTGGGACCAATGGGTCTTATCAACTGAGAATAAAGAACATTGCTCAAGGATGAATAGCTGAAAACAATGAATGGAAAAAATAGGTACTCAACAAATTCCTTTCTCCTAGGTTTTCCATCAGCTAGAAACTATGGAGGTGGAAGAGAGAATATACGGAGAATAGAGCTAGCAGAGCCACAGAGTGGACACTAGCAGACAAGACTGGCAGTGAACTGATTACACAGCAGCTAGGAAACCTTCCCACTTCCTCCAGCCTTCCTATACTCCATGTAAACAATCTTCACTCTCTAGGTGATAGGTGAAATAAACTGCTTAAAAAATCAGGGGATCAGGGAACATGCAGATATTCCAGTACTTTCAGCCTTTTGTATAGTGCATTTTCACCAATGAAATAAAAGTTGGTTTTGCATCTCATTTGCATAACCAAACAACTTTCTTTGACTTGTCATTTGCTTTTCTTTCTTTTTTTTTACAGAGACAGAGGGTGAGTCAGAGAGAGGGATAGATAGGGATAGACAGACAAGAACAGAGAGAGATGAGAAGCATCAATCATCAGTTTTTCGTTGCAACACCTCAGTTGTTCATTGATTGCTTTCCCATATGTGTCTTGACCGCGGGCTTTCAGCAGACCAAGTAACCCCTTGGTTGAGCCAGCGACCTTGGGTCCAAGCTGCTGAGCTTTGCTCAAACCAGATGAGCCTGCACTCAAGCTGGTGACCTCAGGGTCTTGAACCTGGATCCTTCTGCATCCCAGTCCGAGCTCTATCCATTGCGCCACTGCCTGGTCAGGCTCGTTTGCTTTTCTGATGTTCTTGTTTAATAAAAAACCCAAATGCTTCTTGTTTTCATTGCTTCATATTCATTTTGAAATACCATCTAAGTTTTGTGAGCAGTATAGAAACACCTTAGAGTTTTCTAATGAGGAGGAGGTATGGAGAAAGAAATATTGAATTATGAAAGTAGCAGATGGTGATGACACCTCAATTTTTCTAAATAGTTTATCTAGAGAAACTAAATTTTAAACCAGGAGTGACTGGAAAACCACTGTATTAACAGAAGTTACCTGTATACAATTGATCTATATGGGTCATTGTTCCAGGCAGGTTAGAGTTCCAGACCAGAAGGTAGAGGTGTAGTCGATACAATATCCCACTTATCTTTTCTGCTCGAAAACCATAGTATGTCATGCTCCTGCTTAAATCTTTTCATGGCTTCCTTTTTTATTTGCAATAAATGCCAAATGCTGTCATGGCATATGAGGCTCCAAGTGTCTGATTTCTTCTCATCTTATATTCGTGCAGCAATCTAACTTGCTTCCTGATATTCCAATGAACTAAGCTGTTTTCCACCACAGGCCTTTAGCACTTTTTACTCCCTCCACCTCCACCATGAATACCCTTTTTCCAGGTCTCTGCATGATTGAGACCTTATCCTGAATGTCTCAGCTCAAAATACATCCATTTGAGTAAGCCTTTTCTAACTAGCAAAAAGTCATTCCTGATGAAATCATTCTACCTTATTTTTATCATATACTATATCATGTTCAGAAAAATATCTTATGTGACTTTTTGACAATACTTGCGTATTTCTTTCCCCAACTATAATATAAATTCATGAGATAAAGCAACTCATTTTGTTCACCACTTTTTCTAGCACCTACAACAGGATTCAGAAGATTGAAAATGTTCAGTAAGTATTTATGGAATGAATGATTCAAAGCTAGTAATAATTTTTCTCAAAATACTACTTTGAATGTTGCCTTTAGCTAAGAACGTCTTAAAGTGGTTCTGCTTTAGACAGCTGAAACAGAAACCTTCTGTACTAACACACAAAGGTCAATGACACACACTGATCAGATTGAGGTGGTGGGAGAGAAATTTTGCAATAGAGAGAGTCAAGTTTATGAAATAAAGAAGAAATCTAATTTTATAATATGGTCAGAGGGTGATTTTATAGGTCAGGTCAATAGACTGATCGATTGATTGACTGATTGACTCAATGGACTAAATTAATGCCTCTACCCTGTTACCTATTCCTCTTTGTGTCTAACATTGTAATTTCCTCACAGTCTGAGTCTGAGATCAACCATGTGACTTCTTACAGTACAAGAGACATTATTAATCATCATGAAAGCAAAGGCTTGATAAGAATATGTATGTATTTTCAATCAGTTAGACTTGTCTGCTTTGTACATCTGCCTCTCCCTGAGCACATACTAAAACCTAGTGGAAGAATTTCAGACATGTTAAAAAATAACTGAGACCATTATGTACCAGTTAAAAGCCAGCCAACCTTCCAACATATGCAATAACCCTTACCAAATCAGCAACCCACAGCTGATGACAAAAATATAAATAAAGCTAAAACCAGAAGGGAAACACAGCTTATCTGAACACTCAAGAATTGGGGGGTTATTTGTCATGCATGATTATTGTAATGAGAAAAAACTGGGGCAAAAGTTAAGTGACTGAAAAAGCAAATAACCATTCAAATGTCAATGACTGTGACATTCACAGCTCTAAATTCATCTCTCTAGGTCAGTTATTTCTCTTGAATGTAAGACACATAAGTAATACTGCTTATTTTCATGTTGATAATAATAACAGCAGAAAATTTTGTTGAGCACCTGTTTTTTTCCATGTACTGGTATGCATTTTCTATGAAGTATTTTATTTAATGTTTATATCAATTGTTCCTATATGGGCAAATTGAGGCTTATATAGGGTGAGTACTTATTTACATATCCCATAGCTAGTAAATAGCAGTAGAGCTAGGACTCAGATCCAGGAAATGCAGTTTCACAGTTTTTATTCATACTCACAGGACTTTTCTGTCTCTATAGTCATACCCATTGGCCAGAATGTCCTGAGGATAGCCAGAGACAACCTGATTGAGCTCTATCCTCTCTAGTCTTCAACAAGACTACTTTTCCTGCTATAATTTTTACCTTACCAGTAAAAATTCAAAGTAAAAATATGGCCAATCTCAGAAAATTATCTCCCCCCAACTGCGTCCACATCAGTTAGTAGCAAGGTCCTTTTTACTTTATTGCCTAAGTATCTCAGCTATTTTGTTCCCTTTTCAATAGGTCTGCTGTCCTGCCCTATAATAGAATCTTACCATATCTTAAAACATTCTGACTAATAATTTCGTCTCCAATCTGGGCTGCTTTCCATTATCCTCTCTTATGCTAGAAGAAGATTTCCCACATCCAACTCCCACCCTTTCTACTCAAGACTCAACAATGGCTTCTCACAGCCTTTTATATATTCAAACTCCTTAATAAGATCTACAAGCCCCTTCATTACCTGGTCTATACCATAGATTCCATTGTGTCTCTCCATGTTTCCTTAAAAGCACTTCAATTCAGCCATCCTGAATTACTTCAGTTCTTTGAATATAATATGCTGTGTGTGTGTGTGTGTGTGTGTGTGTGTGTGTGTGTAGCACAATTTGTTTAATTTACTAATCCCCCATATTTGAAACTTCTTTCTTCTAACTTGCTGGTCATCTTGTACTTATTCTTCAAGACTACTCCTACTTCACTGCCTCTTTGAATCGTTTCTGAAAATTTATTTACCATAATCCTAACTATCATCCCATCCATCTCTAAAAGCAGTTAGGAAGGCCATGATTGTGTATGCCCCTATTACAGGTCTTATCACACAGTATTGTCATTTTTTGCTTGTCCTGTCTGCCTCTATACAACAAACTAAGATCTGAGTGCAAACATGTGCCTTTTTAATTGTGGTGTTCTCAATATCTGGCACAAGGAAGATCTTCAATGAATACAGTCCAGATGAAAGAGTGAACACATGCACAAAGCACTTTATTTTTATACTGAGCCTAGAAACAAACCTCATTAGGTTGATGAAATTTTATAAAGGAATTCTTGAAAGGAAAAAGGAAGCATTTAAATGTAAATGATAACTAGATATAAAATAAAGCAAGATTCTAAGAAAAACTTACCTTATCATTTTATAAGATGGTTACCTTCCTTAATACAAAATACTTATGAGTAATACCTATATTAGATTAAGGGTTTATGATAATCATATACATTAATATTTATAAGTCAAAAAATGAATATAAAATTAAACAGACTTGTCTGGCATATAATATATAATACTGGGGAACAAAATTATTGTTGCATCCCCCAAAACACTTGTTCTTACCTGAGTATGCTGATCTCAAATCTGACATTAGTTTTTCTCTGTAAGCTACAGTTTTTTTGCAATTCAAGATTTTAGGTTTTCATCTTATTGTAAAATTTCCAACATTTAATTTAAAATAATGAAGTAGAATGTCTTCTTGGGAATCATCTTTGTAAAAATATAATAATTTATATAATGCAGTAAAAACACTAATACATTAAAAGATATAATTGCATCAGATTTGTCTACAATTTCAAAATATAACATATTAAAACACTTATTTTAATTGTAAAATTTGTGCAAAACTTATTTAAATTCTTTCAGACAAAAATTTGCATTTGTAGCTCTTGTATTTGTGTACTTGTTAAGGATAATCTTGTTTGATGCTCCAGCAGTAGTCTGCCATCATATTTCTGTCCCATTGCCCCTGATAATGCTCTTCCATCGTCTTATGACCTTGATGAAAGCATTCTTCCTGCTCATCACTAACAGCTCCAAGGTTTTCAGGAAACTTATCAAGGTGACCATTCAGGAAGTGAATCTTAATGCTCACATTATATCCAATGTCACAGAAAGCCAACAGCATCCTTTAAACCAGAAGTTCATAGTTTTCTGCTTTTTTGATGCCAAGGTAGTTCTTTGTAACTGCCACAGAAGACTGCATTGCTGCTTTCTCCTCCTTATTCATCTTCCTGGCAAATTCTTCTTCACATATGAGGGTTTGAATTTTTTTTTAATTTTTTTCTTAATTTCTTTTTATTTATTTATTTTAGAGAGGAGACACAGAGAGAGAGAGAGAGAGAGAGAGAGAGAGAGAGGGAGGGAGAGAGAGAGAGAGAGAGAGAGAGAAAGGGGGGAGGAGCTAGAAGCATCAACTCCCATATGTGCCTTGACCTGAGCAGGGTTTTGAACTGGCGACCTCAGTGTTTCCTGGTCAACGCTTTATCCACTGCGCCACCACAGGTCAGGCATGAATTTGAGGTCCATCAAATGCACCTGCATTTATCTTCTTGAAAGACAAGGCAGTAAAAGCAGAAATAATATGTTGAAAGCATTCACTTTCTCTATTCAAAGCCTGAACTGCTTCATTAAGCCAAGTTTGAAGTGAAGTGGGGGAAAAATGATCCTGTCTCGATTAACTACAGGTTCATTCACAATATTTTGCATCACTACTTCTAGAGCTTCATGTTTCAGCCACTTCTTCTGTGTCCAGTGTTTCTCCTGAACTCAGCTGTCTCACAAACACAGAAATCAAAGATACTTTATAAAACCTCTTTGTTGTCCTAGCAGGAAATTTACCATTTTAAGATCCACACAAATGATCCAGTTATGCTCCTCATACTACAGAAAGTCAAAGACAATTTTAATGTCATTATCATCTTCTTGCAGATGAGTTGAATAATCAATTGGAACCACTGCATAAACCTTACCGTTGTGTTAGGAGAACACATTTCAGACTTGGTTTAGAGTTGTCAAGAAATAGCCGCCCTTTGTTGGACTGTAAGTGGTAACACCTAGCTGGCTGAGAAGACTACTGATATCATGACAGTAAACAAAGTGTTTGTCTTCAAAAAAAAAAAGTCCACAAAAATTTGTTCACGCTTCCTGAAATGGGATCCTTTAGCTGACCAGTGAAGTACATTCTTTTCTTGTAGGCTGGAGGCTAATAACTCAGTTGCTTTCTTTGATAGGCCCAAATCTTTTACTAAGTCATTTAATTTGGGTTGGCTAAACTGCTGAGGGGTTAAGGACTGCTTGGCATCAAAAAAGGATCCTTCAGATTCTACAACCATTTCCTCATGCATCTTATCAAAATACACTTGATCACCATGTTCACTTTCTTTGCCTTTACAAGAAATAAAACCATTGAATACTGGAACCAGGAATGTTTTAGAGTGTGGGATAGGTTGTATAGCTGAAGGCATATTAGGATATGTGATTATATGCAGTTTTTTCTTTCCAATGCCCTTTGTATGGATCAGACAAAAATAGCAGTCACTGCTGTGGTCTTTAGGTTCACACCAAACTATGGGAATACCAAAGGCATTACTTTGCATTTTCCTTTTGTTCGCAAAGCATTTCCTCACAATTATGACACACAATATGAGGAACTGTTCAATTCTTGCCTTAATCACCAAGCGGAACTTGAAAATAGGCAATATATGCATGTGTCACAAATGATGAAATATTGGGCTTTTGACGTTGAAGTGGGTAACAGCCACATATATAACAGAAGGTGTCAGGACTATTCTTACATTTATGCCTACTTGATGAAGCCATGATTCAATCTTAAAACAAAATAAGAGGCTGTTTTTTTATCAGACAATAATTTTTTACATTTAAAAACAACTACTGAGTGACATCAGAGAAATGGTGACACGAGGAGTGCTCCTGATACCTCTCCCTGAAACTTCAACAAATTTAACAACTAGAGACAGTAAAACAATATCAGGAGCATCTGAAATACACATACATCAAAGGTATAATTGGTCGAAAAGGTGCCTGAATATATAATCCACTCTGAAGGAAATAAGATGGAGAATGGAGTATTACTCTTTCCTCACTGATTTGAGCAAGGGCTGCTTTCACTTGGAACTGAGAGAAAGTAAGCGATGGGGGCACAGAAAAAGCTGGGTTAAGGCAGAGACGTTCAAACCGAGAAGAGAGTGTGCCCGTGGCTCAGCCTATGTGGAGCTAATGCCAGCAGCAGACCCCAGCAGAGATAGGCAAGCAGTTGCCTTGTTTAATCCTGGTATCCTGGTTGGTGAGCATGGGCAGTGTGCGAGTGGATCCACATGGTGCTTCAGGCGTTGGTGCCCGCATTCCCAGACGAAGGTGCTGGGCCGAAGACTGTCATTAGTGACCCTCTGTATGAGCTGTGGCCAGAGTTTCTGAATAATTTCAGCTTCCCAAACAAGAGCATGCAGGAAGTGCATGAAAACCAGCTTCCCTATACCAGAACATGTCTGGGCACAGCACCTCTGCCAGCCATACAGGCTAACAAAGCATGCTCCTGGGGAAGAGAACTGTGAAAGTGGTGGGGGAAAGGGCACACAGGCAGCTTGCAGACATCTTCTGGAGGGCAGAACTGTGGAGTGCTGAGGCATACTAGACATAACTGGAGGCTCATAGAAAGACACCTGAAAGGCAATCGGCTCCCAGCCCTGCCTAATTACACTGGTGGCTCTAACTGGCAAAGCCTTATCCAGAACCCTTCATTGAGTAGTGATAGGAGGAGGATTTGGCAGCTCTTAGAGCCTCTTGCTCTCCAGGCAGCAGCTGGGACAACTTCACAGCTGGGTTCCAGGCTGCTGGTTCTGGAACTAGAGATTTGGGGAGAGGCTCCAGGAAAACAGACTCTCCCATTGTCGGAGCCTACAAACACTAACAAGCCCTGCCTACAAACAGGACTGAGGCCTACTTTATATCATCACCATAGCAACACAACAGCAAATCTCTGGCTAAGTGTGGCACAGGGGCAGAACCTGGGGTACAGTGTCACCAGCCAATAAGAGAGAGAAGAAAGTAAAAGGAAGAAGATAACTTCTCAAAACCAGGAAAAATCCAGTCTTTATAACTTTTTCCATTTTTTTTCTTGTATTCTTTATCTTTTTTTTTCCTTCCACCTTGGTCATTTTATCCTCCTTCCATTTTATTCCTTTCTTTTCATTTTGAACGTTATTACCTATAGGTGTTACATTTTTCATTCTTTTTCTTTTCTATCAGTGTTACATTCCAAAAAACCTAATTCAATTGTTCTTATCTCTCTCTTTTTATTTCTTCTTTTATCTTTCACTTTTTCTCTCATTCGAACCTCACCCACAAATTGTTTTATTCTGGATTCAAATTTTTTGTGGCATTTTGTATGCTTTTTATTTCACTTTTTATCTCTTTAGCATTTACCCCAACTCAGCTTTTCATTCATAGTATTTGTGCCACTTAATAGAACTTTCATTTTTTACTGTATTTATTTTTCTTTTTCTTTTTTTTTTCTTTTCTCTTACAATATATCTCTCATTTGACCATCATTTACAAACAAATTATTTTATTTTTGATCCAAATTTTTTTCTTGTGGCACTTTGAGGGTTCTTGCCTCATTTTTTGCCTCTTTTACACTCCCTCCCCAAAACAGGCCCTCTGTCCTATGCATTTTTTGTTCCACTTAGCACAATAGAATTTTCAGATTTTCACTTCATTTTCTCAAAAAAATTTTATATCAACTCTTATTAGTGTTATTGCCAATACCATTCTCAAATACCATGAAAGAAAAAGAAATTGAGTATCATGGATATAAAAGACAGTGATGTAACTCAGATAGATGAAAAAAAAATTATAGAAAAAATTTCATTAGCTTAGAAACCTTGGAGTTAAATGACAGAGAATATAAAATTGAAGTCCTAAAAATACTCAGGGATATACAAGAAAGCACAGAAAGGCAATTTAGGGAGCTCAAAAACAAATCAATGAACAGAAAGAATACTTCACCAAGAAAACTGAAACTATGAAAATGAATCAAACAGAGATGAAAAACTAAATTCATGAACTGCAAAACGATGTAACAAGCTTATCCAATAGAACAGGCCAGATAGAGGAGAAAATTAGTGACATAGAAGACAGGCAACTAAAGATACTATAAAGAGAAGAGGAGAGAGACTCAAAAATTTTTAAAAATGAGATAGCCCTACAGGAATTGTCTGACTCCATCAGAAAGAGCAACATAAGAATAATGGGTATATCAGAAGAAGAAGAAAGAGAAAATGGAATGGAGAACATATTCAAACAAATAATAAATGAAAACTTCCCAAGCCCGTGGAAAGAACTAAAGCCTCAAATTCAAGAAGCAAACAGAACACCTAGTTATCTTAACCCTAACAAACCTACTCTAAGGCACATAATAATAAAATTGGCACAAACCAATGACAAAAGAAAAATTCTCAAGGCAGGCAGGAAAAAGAAGAGTACAACATATATATATATATATATATATATATATATATATATATATATATATATATATACACACACACACACCCAGTGGATTATCAACAGATTTCTCAGCAGAAACTCTACAAACTAGAAGAAAGTGGACCCCAATATTTAAAGTTCTGAAGGAGAGGAACTTCCAACTAAGAATACTATACCCATCAAGGCTATCCTTTAAATATAATGGAGAAATAAAAACATTCACAGATACAAAAAAGATGAAGGAATTTATCACCAAAAAAAACCTACTTCAGGACATACTAAAGGAATTTTTCATCCAGACACAAAAATAAAATAAAATAAAATAAAAACCTATAAGTAAAAGTTCCATCAAGATCACAATAAAAAAAGATTAATCTGTGACAAAGAAACAAAAAACAGGAGAGGACAAAGATGAACAGTAGCAAAGGAGGATGAAGTGCAGAAGCACTCATGGAATAATGTATTACAATGAACATGATAAGTATGCTTTACGTTACTTAATGGTAAACACCCCTGAAAAAACCAACACAGAGGTACATGGCTTGAAAAAAGAAGTAACAGAGAAAATAAGTATGGATTACAACCAAACAAAAACAAATGGTAGAAAAATAAAAGAGAAGAACCAAACCAGACACAAAACTATCAAAAAGCAATATATAAAATGGCAATAGGAAACCCTCAAATGTCAATAATTACACTAAATGTAAATAGATTTAACTCACCAATAAAAAGACACAGAGTAGCAGAATGAATTAAATAAGAAAATCCAACTGTATGCCGACTACAAGAAACACATCTAAGCTACAAGGATAAAAATAAAATCAAAGTGAAAGGTTGGAAAACAATATTTCCAGCAAATAACATCCAAAAAAAGCAGGTGTAACAATACTCATATCAAACAATGCTGACTACAAGACAGCAAAGGTAATCAGAGACAAAAACGGTCATTTCATAATGATAAAGGGGACATTGAATCAAGAAGACCTAACACTTCTTAATATATATACACCAAACCAAGGAGCACCAAAATATATGACAGCTAGTGACTGACCTAAAAACAAAAACCGACAAAAATACAATCATACTTGGAGACCTCAATACATCGCTGACAGCTCTAGATTGTTCATCCAAACAGAAAATCAATAAAGAAATATTGGCTTTAAATGAAACACTAGAACAATTGGATATGATAGACATCTACAGAACATTTTATCTCAAATTGCTAGAGTATATATTTTTCTCTGGTGTACATGGAACATTCTCAAGAATTGACCATATGTGGGGCCACAAAAATAACATAAATTCAGAAAGATTGAAATAATATCAAGTATATTTTCTGATTATAAAGCCTTGAAACTAGAATTCAACTGCATAAAAGAGGTAAAAATACCCAGAAAAATGTGGAAACTAAACAACATACTTTTAAAAAATGAGTGGGTCAAAGAAGAAATAAGCACAGAGATCAAAAGATACAGACAGGCAAACAAAAATAACAATACAACATATCAGAATCTCTGGGATGCAGCAAAAGCAGTAATATGAGGGAAGTTCATATCACTACAGGCCTATATGAACAAACAAAGAGAGCCCAAGTAAACCACTTAACTTCATATCTTAAGGAACTAAAAAAAGAAGAACAAAGACAACCCAAAACCAGCAGAAGAAAGAAAATAATAAAAATCAGAGCAGAAAGAAATTAAATAGAGAACAGAAAAACTATAGAAAAAAATAATAAAACAAGGAGCTGGTTCTTTGAAAAGATCAACAAAATTGACAAACCCTTGTCAAGACTCATCAAGGAAAAAAGAAAAAGGGCTCATATAAACAAAATCCAAAATAAAAGAGGAGAAATTACCACAGATATCAGGTATAGAAAGAATTATTGTAGAATACTTTGAAAAACTATATGCCACCAAATTTAACAATATAGATGAAATGCATAAATTCCTAGAACAATACAATCTTCCTAGACTGAGTCATGAAGAAGCAGAAAGCCTAAACAGGCCCATAAGCAGGAGGAAATAGAAAAAACTATTAAAAACCTCCCCCAAAATAAAAGTCCAGGCCCAGATGGCTATACTAGTGAATTCAATCAAACATTCAAAGAAGACTGGGTTTCTATTCTACTCAAAGTCTTCCAAACAATTGAAGAAGAAGCAATACTGCCAAACACATTGTATGAGGCCAACATAATCCTCATACCAAAACCTGGCAAGGACAACACACACACAAATAAACTAAAGACCAATATCTCTAATGAATACAGATTCTAAAATACTAAACAAAATACTAGCAAATCGAATACAACAACACATTAAAAAAATAATTCATCATGATCAAGTGAGATTCATCCCAGAATTACAAGGATGGTTTAACATATGTAAAACGGTTAATATAGTATACCATATCAACAAAACAAAGAACAAAAACTATATGACCTTATTAATAGATGCAGAAAAGGCTTTTGATAAAATACAACATCATTTTATGTTTAAAACACTTAACAAAATTGGTACAGAAAGAAAATATCTCAACATAAAAAAAGGCCATCTATGATAAAGCATCAGTTAACATCATATTAAATGGCATAAAACTTAGGACTTTTACCCTAAATCAGGAACAAGACAAGGTTGTCCACTCTCTCCACTCTTATTCAACGTAGTGATGGAAGTTTTAGCCAGAGCAATCAGACAAGAGAAAGAAATAAAAGTCATTCATATTGGGAATGAAGAAGTAAAGGTTTAACTTTTTGCAGATAATATGATCCTGTACATCAAAAATCCCAAAGACTCCACAAAAGGACTACTAGAAAAAATAAACCAATACAGTAAGGTTGCAGGATACAAAATTAATATACAAAAGTCCATTGCCTTTCTATAGGCCAACAATAAAACATCAGAAAACAAGCTCAAAAAATAATCTTCTTCATGGTTGCAACAACAACAACAAAATACCTAGGAATAAACATAACAAAGAATGTCAAGGACCTATATAATAAAAACTACGAAGCATTGTTAAGGGAAATCGAAAAAGATACAATGAAATGGAAAAATATCTCTTGTTCTTGGATAGGAAGAATAAATATAGTCAAAATGACTATATTACCCAAAGCGATATACAAATTTAATGCAATTCCCATCAAAATTCCAATGTCATTTTTTAAAGAAATGGAACAAAAGTCATTAGGTTTATATAGAACTATAAAATACCCCAAACAGCCAGAGCAATACTAAGGAAAAAGGACGAAGCTGGGGCATTACAATGCCTGACTTCAAATTACATTATAGAGCCACAATAATCAAAACTGCATGGTATTGCAGAAAAATAAACACTCAGACCAATGGAACAGAATAGAAAGCCCTCCCAAAAAAACCACATGTATATGATCAAATAATTTTTGATAAAGAGGCCAACAACACACAATTGAGAAAAGAAATCCTCTTCAACAAATGGTGCTGGGAAAACTGGAAAGCCACATACAAAAGAATAAAACTTGACTACAGTTTATTCCCTGTACTAAAATTAATTCAAAATGAATCAAAGACCTAAATATAAGACCTGAAACAATAAATTACATAGAAGAAAACATAGGTACTGAACTCATGGACCTTGGTTACAAAGAGCAATTTATGAATTTGACTCCAAAGGCAAGGGAAGTAAAGGCAAAGATAAATGAATGGGACTACATCAGACAAAGAAGCTTTTGCAGAGCAAAAGAAACTGACAGCAAAATAAACAGACAGCCAACTAAATGGGAAATGATATTTTCAAACAACAGCACAGATAAGGGCCTAATATCCAAAATAAACAAAGAACTCATAAAACTCAACAACAAACAATCAAACAATCTAATAAAAAAATGGGAAGAGGACATGAACAGACACTTCTCCCAGGAAGAGATACAAATGGCCAACAGATATATGAAAAGATGCTCATCTTCATTAGCTATTAGAGAAATGCAAATCAAAACTACAATGAGATACCACCTCACACTTGTTAGATTAGCTTGTAACAACAAGACAGGTAATAACAAGTGTTGGAGAGACTGTGGAGAAAAAGGAACTCTCATACCCTGTTGGTGGGAATGTAAAGTAGTACAACCATTATGGAAGAAAGTATAGTGGTACCTTAAAAAACTAAAAATAGAACTACTAAATAACCCAGCAATCCCTCTATTGGGTATATACCTCCCAAACTCAAAAACATTGGTACATAAAGACACATGCAGCCCCATGTTCATTACAGCATTATTCACAGTGGCCAAGACATGGAAAAAAATCATAAAGCCCTTCAATAGATGACTGAATAAAGAAGATGTGATACATATATACTATGGAATACTACTCAGCCATAAGAAATGATGACATCAGATCGTTTACAACAACATGGATGGACTTTGATAACATTAAACAGAGTGAAATAAGTAAATCATAAAAAAAAACAAGAACTGTATGATTCCTTACTTAGGAGGGACATAAAAATGAGACTAAGAGACATTTACAAGAGTGTGGTGGTTACTAGGAGGAGGAGAAGACAGAGGAGAGGGGAGAGGAGGGGCATAAAGAAAACCAGATAGAAAGTGACGGAAGACAATTTGACTTTGGGTGATGGGTATGCAACATAATCAATTGTCAAAATAGCCTGGAGATATTTTCTCTGAACCAAAGTACCCTGACTGATTAATGTCACCCCATTAAAATTAATAATAAATAAATAAATAAAACAACTATAATTATGTAAAAGGGATGTTTGTAAAACATTAATTGCCTTGTGGTTATGTTCAATCCAAGAATTATTGTCCTTTAACTCCAATTGAAAACCCAATGCATGCCAGTAACTGTAACAAAAAGAAATTAAAATTGCATAAAAACTAAAGCATGCAGCAAAAAATGGACTTTATATTTGAAATCAGCGATGCAGAAATATATAGAAAAAGTTCTAAAACATCATGGAACAGAAAATGAAAAATAATTGTTCCCCAGTGCTGTATTTCTCTTTCTTCATTATTCATAAAATATTCCTTGTGACAGTATAGTACAATAAACTCTTCCCCTATCACATGAAACCACATACAAACTTTGATTATGTTTTGTTTACTCAGTAGTAAGTCTTAATTCAACAATGTATGGAACTTTTATTTTATTGACTACTTCATGTATTATTAGAAAACAAAAGCAGTTGACCTGTCCTTTGAAAAGTATATGGAGAAAATAATAAAAGAATTATAGTCAACTTTTTTTAATCTGGCATATGGTATTATATAACATAAAACTAAAATGTTCAAATTAGGCATTCACTGTGAGCCTTCACCAAGTATAGTCTCTTTAGTAGCTTTGCCCACTATGGAGAACAAAATCCAACCATTTCTTTATGAGAAAAACTAAAAATCACTTCAATACATTTAGTCCAAATACTAGTCACTTCACTACTATACTCAGTAAAATATTTTACTGAATTCAAACTAATGTGGAAGGAACAATGAAGGTTTTTACAGACATTTTCTGGAAAATGAAGCCTATTTTTAGGAGACTACATATCTACATCTGTGTCATATCCTAAATATAGAGAAAGAATGCTGTTTATTTTTGCTTTATTTATAAACATCACCATGCAATTCTGTGAATCCTATAAATTGGGTCAAATAGCATAAGACAGTAGTGCCTCAAAAGTGATCAATGTAACACTTGACTTTGGCTGTGAAGGCAGTTCTTGATCTTTCACAAGTAGTATGTACCTTTTATCAGTGCTTTTCAGAGTCTTGATTAAGAGTAATAAGTTAATTTTATGCATGAAAGTACGGTCAGTAGGAGATATATTTTGAGAAGAGGACATACTATTGAGTACCCTTCAAATTATACTTTGTAAGCTTGTTCTAATTAAGGTCAACTTTGTACATAAATATCACTGAAGTTCACATGCTATTTATGTTGGATCCACCAAGTAGGCAATATTGAGGAAAAATATTTAAATTGTTATATTCAATAAATACCGGACTTGCAGAAAATGTTATAATGTGTCTTTATATATATAGCTCACAAAAATTAGGGGATATTTCAAAATGAATATGAAGTGATAAAAAGCATTTGAACTTTTTTTTATTTTTTTTTATTTTTTACAGGGACAAAGAGAGAGTCAGAGAGAGGGATAGATAGGGACAGACAAACAGGAACAGAGAGAGATGAGAAGCATCAATCATTAGTTTTCATTGCCATTGCGACACCATAGTTGTTCATTGATTGCTTTCTCACGTGTGCCTTGACCACGGGCCTTCAGCAGACCGAGCAATCCCTTGCTAAAGCCTGCGACCTTGGGTCCAAGCTGGCGAGCTTTTGCTCAAGCCAGATGGTCTTGTGCTCAAGCTGGCGACCTTGGGGTCTCGAACCTGGGTCTTCCACATCCCAGTCTGACGCTCTATCCACTGCGCCACCTCCTGGTCAGGCTGAACTTTTTTATTAAACAAGAACATCAAAAGCAAATGCCAAGTCAAAGAAAGTTGTTCAAATATGCAAATGAGATGCAAAAGTAACTTTTATTTCATTGGTGAAAATGCACTATAAAAAAGGCTGAAAGTACTGTATTATCTGCACGTTTCCTGATCCCCAAATTTTTTGTGAGCAGTGTACATACTCACTGCCTAGGTCTATAATTTGGGACAATTAATATCTTAAATCACTCCAAAGATACAAAGGAAATGAAGCTAATTGCTCTATCATCAATGTCACCAGGGATTTTAGTAACCTGACTACCATACACTTCATTTCTTATTCTTTTCTAATTTTATGTATTTATTATTATTTTTCTTTAGGTGAAAGGTGAAATAGTGAGGCAGTCTCCTGCAAGCACTTCATCCAGGACCCACCTGACAATCCCATCTTGGGCTGATATTCCAATCAATTGAGCTATTTTTAGCACCTGAGTCTGATGCACCGGAACCAACTGAACTATCCACAGAACCGGGGGCCACTCTTGAACCAGTTGAGCCACTGTCTGTGGGAGGGGAAGGAGGAGAGAAAGGGGAGATGAAGTAGAGGGAGAAGCACATGGTCACTTTTCCTTTGTGCCCTGACAGAGAATCAAACCCAGGACATTCATACGTCAGGCTGATGCTCTATCCACTGAGCCGCTGGCCAGGGTCCACTTTATTTCTTATACTTAGTAAATATGGGTACTACTATAGCTCTAATGTGTATATTAGAACAAGTGTTCCAGTGAGATCCTTATGTTGTAAAAATGAGATTCCTTTTTAACTCACTGTATAATGATCTGAGTGTCTCATACTTCATGAAGTAAGATAATTCCTTGCTTGATCAAATAAATCAGGTTTTAATATTGTAACTTATAGGAAAAAGTAGCTGTCAATACTCTATGAAAGTTGGGTTCCCTGAACATAATCTTTAATTCTAAGATTGGGTCAGTATTTTGGAAATTTAAAATCTACAACTCCAGATTTACTAAACATGTTCAATGTTTTGATTCAAGCAATGAGTAATATACTAGTGTGGGATAAACGGTAAAAGCCATGAATAATATATGTACTGATTAATTCAATGAGTAAATATTGAATTAGTAAGATATGTACTTTGGCGTGTTAGGGAATGTTTTTACTTGTTATGAAAAATTTTTTTTAATTAATATTTTAGGCTCATCTCTTGGCATATTTACTTTCTTAGATCTGAGGAGCATCCTTTGAGGCCAGATTGGCACCAATCTGTGGATCAGGCTTCAGGAAGCCACTGATGTAGAAAGTGCCAATCAAGACTGAGAGTCAGAGCCCAGGATATAAAGGGCCAAGCACATTTGCTGTGATGATTAATTTAATGTACATGTAAAGTACTTATCGCAGTGCCTGGCCACAAGTCAATGCTCAACTAATGTTAATTATTGGTACCATTGCTGTTCTTATTTAAGATAAAAACTTATATTGTATTTTGATTAAACCTCCATGACATAAAGTGAAGTGGAATATGTTAAATTGTATTGATAAATTTCCCATAAAGGGCATCTTTTCTTTTTGGGGAGAGGCAAACAAGTTTCAGTCATTTTAGTCTATAATTAGTATTAAAAAAATCTGGTATCCCAATATTTAATCAAATGTCCTTTCATTTACATAGAATTTTCCATAAAATGTATACATAGGGCTAAATTTTAAATAGATCATATTACCATCAGAAAGCACAGGAATAGAGGAAGAAAAATGTAAGTTTTAAAATATATTGCACTTGATTTTAAAAATCTCAGATCTGCCACTTGATAGCTTGATTACCTTAACCAATTTGAAACTCAGTTTCTTCATTTAAATATCTATCTCACACAATTGTTAGTGAATTTAATTATATTATGCATATAAATCATGTATCTGAAATATATAGTGTACATATAAAGAAAGGTCAGTTCTCCTTATCTTTGCTCCCTTTCAATTCACAATATAAGCCAGTAACTTAGAAGTTGTTTACTGTGTCAGTGAAATTATTTTATATGTAGGCACCAAAACTTCTAATGATTTAGAGTTTCTATTTAAAAACAGCGCTTTATTTTATACTCTCAACATGTGTCTTCAAAATTGAGTGTTACCTTACAGTTTATGTTTATGTTGTTTGGAGCTATGTCTAAGTGAGAGGCTGGTAGAGCACGTGGAGTGTATATTTAGTGTACTGAAAACCTAGAATGTATATTAAGGAGAGATACCTATTTTATATTAAAATAAGGATAATTTGGGATTTAAAGTATGGCAGATTTATTTGTGGTTAAGAATGAGGGCTCTGAAATCAAACTTCCTGTGGTTAAATCTCAACCCTTTCACTTGTTATTTGTAGCTTGTGGTGAGCTGCTCTTCCTCACTGAGCCCAGTCACAGATAATGACAGTAGTTACCAAATAGAATAGAAATTAAATGAGACAATGCAATGGCATGCTTATTATAATCCTCAACAAATATTATAGTGACACTTTCAGAGCATAACAATACCTTTGTTTTACTTATAAATAATATATGTTAGCATCAGTAAAATACATACTTTGAATTCTCTCAAAATACTGGATATTAATTACCCTAGGATAAGTTTATATGTCCCAGGAATACTGATTAGTTGTCATTCTCATTCAATTACCCCTTGTCCTCTCTCCAATGTTTCTAGATCTTTCCCATGCCATGTCTGGTAAAACCCTTCTAATGTAAATTTGTCTTCCTATATGTTGGGAAAATATATGTATTAGGCTTGCTCACTTGTATTTTGCATTAGTATGTAAGCACGTGGCAGAGCACGTGGCAGAGCTCTGTGTGCATAGCCTTTAGTGCACAGGTTTGTCTGCCATTGTGAGACCCTATTAAACAGGAATGGCCCACTGCTTTCTGGCTCCACAGTTTCTTTACCATATGAACCTGCCTGGCCATCACCACCGGCATTACACTATACATTCAAATGTTCAAAGAATGCTACTTCCACCCCTTTACCTTAAATAAAATTTGACTTTTTGAAACACTATTAAACCTCTACTATACTGACACACAAAAAATGGCTTTTCTTGCTGTAACTTCCTTTTGTTCTATCAGCCATTCTTCATTTCAGGCATTTTTACTGTGGATCAAATAGCTGTTTGTCACTTCAAGACTGTTTGTTCTTTCTCTTTGATACAAAAAAAAACCCTTTTCTTTTTCAAGATTCATGATATCACCCACTATCCAACTGCCATGTGCAGATCTAGCCCTGTGGCCACCAGTCCTCTGACTGTTTTTTTCTGTCTGCACAGAAGCTTCTAAGACCAGGTATAAATAATTCAACAATTTGATCCTGGATATTCTTCTCTTTCTCTGTTATCTCAAAAGTCTTTACCCCTTGTTCGGCAGATAAAATATAATATGCTCACTTTGTTAAAGATGGTGCTGCCCACATGGAAGCCTGTCACCCAGGTGATATTATTTGCCCTTATGCTTGTGATGGCTGTGGGGGAAAAGTTGTAAGCAGGCCGGGTTGTTATAGCTTAAGGCTTAGTTTTAAGAGTAAGCTCTTCTCCACACCCTTGACTGATTGGATGATGTAGGGTGGTGATGTAGGGGGGAATCCCATTATGCCTCAGATGGGTGACTTTGTATCAGAGACTTCCTTGTTTGTATAATTGGATTAAAGGTTTTGAGTCTATTCTATAAAGTGGGAGAGACCAGTAGCTTGATCTCTCTCTCGGTTCCTGGGTTCCTGAGATTAGTATAGAGAGGAGAACAGAGTAAGGCCACATGGAGGAGAGAAGCAGCCAAGATGGCAGAGTGCTGAGGGAGAAGCCAGTTTGTGCAGAGTTTGTGTAGAGAGAAGGAGATGGGAAACAGAAGTGAATAAGTTTGGTGAGCTAGAAACCTTTGATTCTAGGAAACTCGGATAAGTCAGTAGCTTTGTGAGCACTGAATGTGTGGGTTTTGGAGCCCAGTGTGTGTTTTTGCTTGCCCGCCGGGTGCAAGCTAGAATTAAAGCTGATGGCTCACCAGTTTTTGGCTCCGGTGTTTCATTGCCATCTGTCCGAATCCAATGCAAACCTGCACGGGTCAGGCTGATGTGATGCTGGCCGCGACTACTGGCTTTACACCCCTCCATTGACATAGGAACCAGACAGAGCAAGTCAAGTTGAAATAGGCAACTTTGTTCAATTATTTCAGCTCCTCATGGGCCTCCCATCTCAGAACACAGCTCTCTCTCACTTACTGAATTTCATTTATCCCTCAACACTCTGTTCTAAGTGAAAAGTGCTTACATTAGTTTTAAAATTTATCAATTTTAATGGAAACTACTATGATGCATTCTATCTCAATCCAAGATACCCAAGCAAGTTTTACAGTTAGAAAAAAAATTAATTGAATGAGAAAATGAATATAAAAAATAACTAAAAGTTAATAAATACAATATGTACTATTTGATACAATATATGTTTTTAAAGAGGTGTTTGCCAAAGGAGGGAGTCTTGATAGCAGATGGTGGGTGATAGAAGAGGTTGCAAGAGAATCATCTTTTGCAGATAAATTATTCCTTCAGTGCCTTATTCAAATATGCATTTTTACTTTTTTAGGGTTTATGATTACTTTATACTCAAACTTTCCTTAAAAATTAAGGTACAGTATAGCACAAGAACAACTTTTGGGCTAAATTATGCCTAAACGAAGGGGGTGCTTTGCAACACATGAAGAGAGCATGTTCATTCAACAGATGATAGAAGATGCTACCCTTCCACTCCTCTTGCTTTGTATAGTTACACAAATCTAGACATGGTAGGTTCATCCGAAAATGATTCACAGTTCACATTTGTCCTTTATGTTATTTTCTGAATAAAACCCATGTGCCAAATAAGTTGCTGAGTGTGTCTGTCTGAAACTGTAATAAAAAATATCACATTCTATGTCACATTTATTAAATATAGTGTTTTGAGAAAAAGTTGTTACATAAATGAGTGGCAAAAAGTAATTAATCTAACAGTTGTATGTGCGCTGAGTAAATATAATTCAATGTTCTTGGTCTCAACTCCTACACATTATAGGACCCTCCCTACTGTTTTGTCTTCATTTGTATCTCTCTTCCTCTTATTCCTTCTGATCCAACCACCATGACATTTATTTGTTCTTCCAATACGCTAAACATGCTTGTCTCAAGGACTTTGCAATGGCTGTTATCTTCTCTGACAATGCTCTTTACTCCATGTTAGCATGAGTCATCCTTTACTTCATTGTCTATCTTCAACAATAAAATGTAAACTCCATTAAGACAAAGACTTTGTTTTTATCATAGCTCTACCTCCACATCCCTGACACACAGTAAATGCTCAACCAATATTTTATGTTATTAAACAAATGAATGAATGAATTACACACCTTTTATTTTTTACAAAGCTATTAAGCAAAGAGCAGTCATGACCCTAGAAGAAGGGTATAATGACAAATTTCTGCTTTTTTGTTTTGCTTACCTTTGATTGAAAATAAAAACACTGCCCATACCATCTTGAACAATGGTGCTTGAGAATAGTTGGGAAGAGATAAGCAAATTTGAATGAGTGATCAAGAAACTTTCAAATGTACAAATCTCAGAAATAGCATAAGTAATTCACAAACATTTTCCATATTCCTATGAGGATTATCTGGTTTTCAAAATATTATCTACTGGGAATTGCTTTTTCCGCATTGTCTTTGCATACTTAACTTATTGACAAACCAATATTCATTTGTATTTCTGTAAAAAGGAAAGTTATAAGAACTTTTTGAAGACATTTTTTGGAACTATCACTTTTTAAAATATTCATTTGGCTTTTCATGAAATATTAAAATATTCCATTTGGATTTTTTGAGTCCAGGTGATTAAAGATAAATTATTTCAACATTTGTACAACTGTACTATACTCATCTTTCTATGTTATCCATGTATTTTTTCACTTGATCCTCACAATTACAACTGCATCAGGAAGGACAGTCACCATAACCCCATTCTACAGATAATGAAACTGAAGCTAGAAGAGATTAGGCAATTTAATAGATAAGAGAATAAGACAGGAATAGAAGTTATATACATGATTTCTAGGCAGTACTTGTTCTTTCATTCCAAAATCTATTCCTTTAAATGTTTTTGGAAAATAAGTGGCATTTCCAGTCAAGAATCATAAAGCTTCAAGCAGTAATTATATCCTCATAAGAGAACCCATTTTTTAGCTAATCAGGCTCAAAGGAAATAGCCTTATTCCTTATAACTTTTCAAAGCATTTCCTTGCAAATTGCTTCTTTGCTCTGTATTTCATACAGTGTAAGGGGAAATATCACTAACTCCATGCATGCACCACATCACACAACATGGGAAACAGCAGAGCTCAGTGTGAATCTCTAGGTGCCTGCAATATAAATCAGGAGAAAACTGATTTTCTAAGTATGAACAAACTGAAACACAATATTTTCTCATTCAGTGAAATCAGCTTCTTTCTTTTAACAATTATAATGACATCTAATAAAATATGTCTCAAAGTGTAGGTTTTAAAAATTACTCATCATTCAATCAGGTCTGGCTATCACAGAAAGTCAGACTTAAGGTTTACACAATCATTATTCACTTCTGTCAGCATAGTTCATGAATCTCATATCCCATGTGTTATTTATGCTTGGAAATTGCAACACTATCTGCAAAAATAATATCAGCCAGACCTCTGTATAAAATGATTTTTTGTGTGTGGAATAATAAATTCAGACACTGGTGTATGTGTGTGTATTTGATGGTAAATTTTTGCTTATATTATCCACAACAGAACTAAATTGAATGTATTCAAACAAGTAAATTTAGTTTGTGCAAAAATGTTATAACCAAGGTAATCTCTAACCAATGCTTGTCAGGTTAATTTATATGCATACCATTATGAAACAAAGCAAACTTGCTTCATCTACATTACATTCTCACACAGTTTTCTAAATGTCATCAAGCTGGGTAACAATTGTGATCAATGAAGGCCAGGATTTTGCCTTTGATAATCAGGACAATCCAAAGCAGGACAAAAGTTGTCTTCTCAAGTGGTAAGAGAAAAAAATAAAAGCCCACACAATATAAACTTTCAGGGTTCTTTTAAAAAATAGGTTAAGTTGTTTTATTTTTTATTCTTCCCGGACACATAAAGGAATCGAATAGAAAAGCTTTGAGATTTAATGGTGCTCTAAGGAGAGTAAGGCAATGTCATCATCAGCTCAGATGCAGGTGTCTTTGTGAAGCCACTATTCTCAAAATGGGAAAGATGAGCTCAGACCCACCACCTGTGAATAAAAGGGGTGACAAACCTCATGCACTCGTGACATTAAGACAGACCAGAGAACTCCTCTGGAATTTGACAGAAGCAGTTAGACAGCTTTTAGGCTGTTGGCAAATTTAATTTCTTTGACCTCTACAAGTGACCCAGCCTTAGTCAGGTTGTACCCTATATTAATAATAAGCATTAACAGACTTATAGAATCAAATATCACTTTAACAAATATAGATATATGAAAATGTGCCTAGCACATAGAAGCACTTAAAATATATATTTTTTTAAATTGTGCAGTAGTGACTTCCCAATAAGATATGCTACTTATCTACTTTTCCTTCAGAATTAATGGACAGTTATA
Source organism: Rhynchonycteris naso (assembly GCA_037038555.1). NCBI lineage: Eukaryota > Metazoa > Chordata > Mammalia > Chiroptera > Emballonuridae > Rhynchonycteris > Rhynchonycteris naso. Next base: position 68,394,444 of record CM072997.1, read on the forward strand.
GTCAATAAACACTTATATATTATCTTTTCTCTATATCCAGATTCCTTTATGAGGCTCAGTTTTTTTTATTTTAGTGCTGAATACATCATATTTGTATATAAGTTCCAACAGACATCTCTACTTGGGTAATAGACATCTCAAACTTAATAAGGACTCAAGCAGAATTCTTAATTTTTATCCCCCCTCTTGTCTTGCTAGATCTTTTCCATTAACAATGAACTTGAGATAATGAATACACATTTTTCTACATCAGGAATTGTCAAATTTATATAATAATTATTTTTGTAATATGACCAGTGTTACAAAATTTAATCTTATGTACACCTCCATATTCCTTTTTTTTTTTTTTTTTTTTTTTTTTTACAGGGACAGAGAGAGGGATAGATAAGGACAGACAGATAGGAACGAAGAGAGAAGCATCAATCATTAGTTTTTCGTTGTATCGCAACACCTTAGTTGTTCATTGATTGCTTTCTCATATGTGCCTTGACCACAGGCCTTCAGCAGACCGAGCAACCTCTTGCTGGAGCCAGCAACCTTGGTTCCAAGCTGACGAGCTTTTGTTCAAGCCAGATGGGCCCACGCTCAAGCTGGCGAGCTCAGGGTCTTGAACCTGGGTCTTTTGCATCCCAGTCTGACGCTCTATCCACTGTGCCACTGCCTGGCAGGCTCCATATTCCAAATTTATAACTACAAAAAAAGAATGACATTTAACAGCAGCACTGATATTAATAATGCTGCTTAATTTTTATAAGTAAAATAATTACTTAAGGGGAATGAAGATGTTATTCATATGCTAGGTTACAGTCCTACTTTTCTAAAAAAAACTGTCTACTGTTCCTTTGGATTTCACCTCATAACCACAACACCCTTTAGCAAGAGCTTTTGCTTTTCCATTATTTGAAAATGCTTTTAAGTGTTATCTTGGGACTGTTCTGTACGGAATGGTTATATCATTAACATTTTTATTATTGATTAATCTTGTTTAAAATAGCTTCATAAAATGTTGACTTAAATGTAGATTACTTAAAATTATGGTTCTTAGTAAGGTTTAAAGTCTACATTTATAAACAAGATTAACAAATGCATAAAGCAAAATGCTTGTCACAGATATAATAGTTTCCTACTTGGGAAGTAAGATGCTGATGTTTATGTAGCCACCAGCTCTTATTTTTCACAGCATTATGTTTTTAAATTGAGTTTTTAATTCTACCTGATATATAGTTATTATTAGAAAACAATCCAGCCATATAGAAGTCTAGGCAAAATAAAATGTATTAGCTCCACCTTATAATTATGTTGTAGTTTTATTCTTTACATTTTTATCTTTATTCCATTTTCTTCTTTTCCTCATTTGATGGGGTGGGGGTGGTATGAAGTAAGGCAGGGATAAAACTGTACAGCATTTTAAATGGATAGTCTGTCAATCCTATTGTTTTTTAATTTTGGTCCTTTTATCTGGATGTGAGTCATTCTCTCTGATTTTCAATAAGCTGAACCCAGATTTCCAATCATATACAGAGTTCCAAGCCATGCATGGTACACCACACTGGGCTATATTTTCTTCAGCATTATTTATGGCCAAGTCACAGGCTATTTTATCTGCTCTCTTGGCTTGCCATAGCTTTGAATCAGCTCACCGTTCTTTCACATCTTGCTTTCGCTGCTGTTAGAGCATCTCTTTAGATGTTCAACAAAGAAATTGACAATGAAAGATGATTAAGATGCCCTCTTCCCCTCACCATTTATTTCCTGAGTCCCAAAAATGTGAGATAAGGAAACTGATGTGGTAGAAAATCAACAGTTTTGAAGTTCTGCTGTTATTTTCTTCTTGAGCCACTTCTCTGGATGAGTTGTTCTAAATCTACAGGTCTCAAATATTTCCATCAAAGTAAGCGTTATTTACTTTCTTATGGATAATATCTACCCACTTTCATACATGTTAACTATTAATATAAATTACCCTCGCCTGACCTGTGGTGGTGCAGTGGATAAAGCCATCGTCCTGGGAACACTGAGGTCCCCAGTTCAAAACCCTGCACTGGTTTGGTCAAGGCACATATAGGAGTTGATGCTTCCAGCTCCTCCCCCCTTTCTCTCTCTCTCACTCTGTGTCTCCTCTCTAAAATGAATAAAATAAAATTTAAAACAACATTAAATTAAAAAAAAATTACCCTCTTCCCTCTGTTGTTCAAATATATGCAAATGAGTGATAGTTACAGTATCACTGGATTAACCTTGAATTAGCTCTAACTTAATGTGTATAATAAAGTCTATTGCCAAATTCAAGTACTTGATTTTTTATTTAAAATATTACCTATTACAAGTTGTGCATTGATTTGTCTAGATAATCTTTAAGGTCTCTTCTATCTTGAGCATTAAAGAGCCTATAAACACACATCAGTCTTAGCCACAAGATGATACAAAGTAGGTATTTTCTGAAGATTGCATAGGCATAAGCTGTTAAACCAGTAACCCTAATTAGTTTAACCAGTCCATGAAAAGTGAGGGGTGCTGTCCCAGTCAGCATCCTCATTTACTGAGCTCCAGCACAAATGATTTTACATTCCCTATTGATCACTTGGTTGACACAAAAAGCCTGTTCAATTTTGAGAGATCTGCAGCATAAAGCAAATCTAAAGAAAAATATCAAATAATAATAATAAAAAGACTTTCTCTGGGTTCCTGCAATGAAAAATTATTGAAATACAAGGTTCGCATTGCAGAAACCATGGGGGTACTTGACTGCCTTTTGTCTTTATGCTGAACAGCAATACTTACCCATTATCCTAACTATATGTGAGTCTGTAATATGAATGGTAGGATCATGCATAAGGAAAGATAGATATTACATAATCTTTTTTCTACAATCATTCATAGCCAAATATAGTTAATATTTATACTTTGTGTTTTATGCTCAATGTGCCCCCCAAAAAGCAAGCTTCCTTGCTTTCTTGTTGTAATGATTAAGCACACTGTCTTTCCCCTTAGTACCCTTCATAGTAACCATTCACTGTATCGATGGACCGATATTGTTTTCTAGTCAAGGAACAGCAAACATGTAGATAGGTTGACATGTTATTTTATATGTTTCAGACACATGGAGAAACCATTAGAATTTTAGTATATCTTCAGGTTCCCTTTGAAAAGGCTTGGTTCTTTCAATAAAAAGCAAAACAGTGGTGCACCTTGTTGGGAAAACAGCTGTGCTAGACTTGCTCACTTGTACTTTGCATGATTAGTATGTGAGCACATGGCAGAGCCACGTGTGTATAGCTTGCCCTTGGGGGGTGTGCTTGCCCTCGGGGTGGATGGCAGATTGCAAATTGCCTGCCCACTGTTTTTTTGCTGTTTGTTCACCTGTTGCCATGAGATGTTTTACCCTGCCAGTTTGCTCATCTGCCATTGCAAGACCTTATTAAACAGGAATGGCCCAATGCTTCTGGGCCATTCACAGTTTCTCTACCATTTGCCTGAATCCAATGTAAATCTGCCTGGCTTTGGCCACCAGCATTACACACCTCTTCTGTATTAGTAGCTCTTTCAGTAATGAAGATATCATGTACAAGGACTAGGCATTAGCCTGATCAGGCAGTAGTGCAGTAGATAGAGCATGAAACTGGGATGCAGAGGACCAAGATTCGAAACCTCAAGGTCACCGGCTTGAGCACGAGCTCATCCGACTTGAGTGCAGGCTCACCAGCTTGAGCATGGGGTCACTGACTTAAGTGACATGACCCATCCATACTGACTGGTTTGAGCCCAAAGGTTGCTGGCTTGAGCTAAGGTGTCACTGGTTTAGCTCAAGCCCCATGTCCAAGTCGTGTATGAGGAAGAAATCAATGAAAAACTTAAAATGCCGCAACTTTGAGTTATGCTTCCCTTCTCTCTCCCTTCCTGTTTGTCTCTGTCTGTCTGTCTCTCTCTTTCTCTCTCTCTCTCTGTCCTTTGCTAAAATAACTAGATAAATAAATAAATAAATAAATAAAAACCAGGCACTAATATTGCTAATAAACACCTTCTATGGTTAATACATTAAAATTTTTACAATTATGCTAAAACTTATATAATACCAGAGTTTTCTTTGCTCTCTCAGAAATTCATGTGATGGTTGAGTTGTTATTCTTTGTAGTATCCTTTATCTGAAATAATTTGTTTTTTCACATCTTTCTTTTAAATTATATATCTTATTCACAATTCTGTCTCTAAGTAGATTTATCCTCCTTTGGTAATATCTCTTATTTTATTCCTTTCACTTTATATATAAGATCTTGCCACTGATAGTTCTGATTTATTTACTGTATGCTATCTTGTATGCTGCTGGGACTACACATATTGTTTCTTAATTTAAGAACTCATTCAGTTACTATGACATTTGTACATGATAAGTAGTGCAATACTTGAAAAGTTTTCTTTCATTCAGTACTGAACAAAAATGATTTGAGTCCATTTTTATAAAATTGACACATATTAAGTATATATAATTCTTAATGCTGATCTGGACAATATAACTACCATTCAATATTTTAGAAGAAATTCCAATTTACATAAATAAAATATACATTATATAGATGAATTGCAAATAAAAACCAGAATGAACATTTATAAAGGTCTATAGCATCTAATTTATTATAAAACCCCCACAACTACTCAACAATCATTACATATTACATTTTGTGGACATGACAAAGTTAATGCCTGCAATGTACTTAGTGTCTTGCAATTTGATCTTTTCTAATAATTCTCTAGAGAATAATACTCTGATTGCCCTTAATGAATGATTACATTTATTACCTCAGTACAAATGAACTTAAATGACATCACAATTGTTGGAATATATTCAGAATACATTTTGATCAGAAAAAACAGCTATACATTTAACATTTTTTCACTTTGTAAATCATTTCTAAATTCACTTGTCAACTAATAGTACCCACATAGTGAACAATTAAAAAAATATTTTATCATTTAGGATACAAATAGTTATAGTTGTAACAATCCCTTGTCTAATGAGTGTGTGTGCTCACATATTTAGAGCCATATTAACATTACCATTTTATTCATGGAGAAAGATAAATTTATGTAGCTACCATCATTATAATCCTCACTTGGTAATATTTGGAAGGCAGACTGATAATGAAAAATATACACTGAACTGAAAGCTCAAAATAACCAGCTTTTAGTTTGAGCTCTGCTGAAAAATATCTATATAACATTTTAAAGGAATCTTGATATTTATAAGCACTGTTTTCTAGTACGAAAAATAAAGTCATCCAGGATGACTGCACACATGCCCAAGGCCACTCCTTTTGGGGAATTACTTTAGAGACTTTGTACTGTAGAGAAAGAAATTCACTTCACTGAAATATTCTAGCCAAGTGTGGTAAGCAGAATAATGGCTCCCCAAAGATGGCCATATCCTAATTGTTGGAAACTATAAATATGTTAGGTTGCATTGCAAAAAGGCATTAGGTGCCTGACCTGTGGTGGCGCAGTGGATAAAGCGTCAACCTGGGAACACTGAGGTCGCCAGTTCAAAACCCTTTACTGGTCTGGTCAAGGCACATATGGGAGTTGATGCTTCCAGCTCCTCCCCCCTTTCTCTCTTTCTCTCTCTTTCTCTCTCACTCTGTGTTGCCTCTCTAAAATGAATAAAATAAAAAATAAATAAATAAATATTGTATTTGTTCCCGTTAAAAAAAAAAAAAAGGCATTAGGTTTGTAGAAAGAATTAAGGTTTCTGATCAACTGACTTTGAGACAGATTCTCATAGATTACCCAGGTGAGCCCAATGTAATAAAAAAGGTCCTCATAATATGGAAGAAGACAATAAGGCCAGTGTTAGAATAATGCAGCATGAGAAGAACTTGATTAGCTATTGTTGGCTTTGAAAATAAAAGCTAACCACAAGATGAAAACTGTTTTCCAAATCTAGAAGCTGCAAAGGCAAAGAAATAGATTCTCTTCTTGTGTCTCCAGAAAACAGAACAGCCAAGATGTCACCCTGATTTTAGTCCATGGAAAATCATTTTGGATTTCTAACCATGAAATAGTAAAATAATATTTTTTTAATTTTAATCTAACAAGTTTGTGAAAATTTATTGCAAAACAATAGGAAATAAATAGATCAAGTCATTAAATAAATGAACAAGTAGCAACATAACAAATATCAAAGATGAAAGAGAGAAATTAGTTTCTAAATTACTATATTAATAAAATGCCCACTTTCCAGAAAATTAATAGGTCATATACAAAGAAACAGAAAAGTGTGACCCATACATGGAAAAAACAACAGGCAATAGAAACTGGGAAAGATTTCACATGTCACATTTAATTGATACCTTCTTCAAAGAAGCCCTTATAAATATCTATAAAGAACTAACAGGAGCCAGACTTAAAGGAAAAAAGGAAGATGTAAAGATTATGTCATATTAAATAGAAAATAAAGAACCAAATAGAAAAATTGCAGTTGAAAAGTACAATAATCCAAAGAGTAAAAAATCACTAGTGGGGATTAGTAGTATATGTGCACTGGAGTAAGAAGAAAATCAGGGAATTTGAGGATGAATCAATAGAGATTATATGATCTGAAAACAGAGAGAAAAATACATGAATACATGAGAAACAATAAACAGAGCCTCAGAGAAGTGTGAAATTCAATTAAATGGACCAACCATATAAAACAGAGTACCAGAAAGAAAGTAGAAAGAAAAAAACAGCAAAAAAGTTATTAAAAACGTAATGACTAAAAATGTCCAAATTTTATAAAAAACATTACTTTAAACATTCAAAAAGTTTCATGAACTCCAAGTAGTTGTTTTATGTTGGACTTAGCCTATTAACAGTAATGCTATCAGCTGGAAATTCCTGGAGCACTCACCTGGTCCTATACTACATGTGACAAGCCCCCACAGACATTTTCCCTGACAGGAGCCAATATTTTGGCTAGGCCAGCCATTGAAGTTTTTATAATTGCAAGATGCATTTCTGCAAAAGGCAACAGAGAACTTAAAAAAAAAAGTATTACTCACAAGTCCTGGAGGATCCAGGGTACACTCAGCACCTCATAGTTAGGTCATGAGTACGAAAGGGAGAGATTATGGAATTGGGATTTTGGCTTTATTAGAGTCAAAGTGGAGAGTGTAGAATTCTTGGGTTCACTCTTTAATAATATATTTAAAACCTAAGAGCAGGAATTAAAGTGTAGGAAACAAAATAAAGGGTCACTCAAACAGTGAGTTACCCAGGTCACCTAGGGCTTTCTAAAGAAGAACTTTATGAGTGGAGTAGTCTAGTTGTTAATCTAGTTGTATATCTGGCACATGTTTCTTTGAGATGTATATCTTTAAAATAGATGCCTCAGAGATCAAGATCTTCATGTCAGGCAGATTACAATCAAAAAGGTAATTATTAGGCACCTACACCTCAGGAATATATACATGAAAAGAACCTCATGCAGACACATCCAACAAAAAATGCTGAAGGCCAAAAACAAAAGAGAATTTGGGTAAGACAAAAGAAAAATCACTTGTCACATATAAAGAAATCCAAATATGATTAACAGCTAACTTTTAATCAAGAAGAGTGGAGGTCAGAAAACAATGGATAATATATTCAAAGTATCAAAAGAAGAAAAACTGTCAACCAAAAATCTTATAGCCATGCCTGACCAGGTGGTGGCACAATGGATAGAGCATTGGACTGTGGGATGTGGAGGACCCAGGTTTGAGACCCGAGGTTGCCAGATTGAGTGTGGGCCCATCTGGCTTGAGCAAAGGCTCGCCAGCTTGGACCCAAGGTCGCTGGCTCCAGTAAGGGGTTGCTTGGTCTGCTGAAGGCCCCGGTCAAGGCACATGTGAGAAAGCAATCAATGAACAACTAAGGTGTTGCAATGGCAATGAAAAACTAATGATTGATGCTTCTCACCTCTCTTCGTTTCTGTCTGTCTGTTCCTATCTATCCCTTTCTCTGACTCTCTCTCTGTTCCTATAAAAAAAAAAGAAGCAAAAATCTTATAGCAACAAAACAATGTTCAGAATGAAGGTAAAATAAAGATCTGCAAATTAAACATACAAAAAACTAAAATAATAGAGAAAGACCTTAAGACTGAAAACTTGTGACACAGTCAGTAATTCAAATCCACATGAAAGAGGAGAGTATTGGTAAAGGTAAGTATGTAATTATAAAAGACAATATAAATGAGTACTTCCTTATTCTCTTTATTTATAAAACTATGTAAAACAATGTGCTTAAAATTGTATTGTTGAGACTATAACATAAAAATGCTAAAAATTTTATAACATCCCAGAGGATGTAGGTAGGTACAAAAGCTGTGTTGGAGTACATAAAAACACAGCAGATGGTAGTATGAATCTACGGGAACCAAATAAAGAGAACCTGAAATGGTAAATAAGAAATTTAATGAAACAAACTTTATAAATACATACTTGCTTTCTTTTCCTTTCTCAGCTTTTTTAATAGAAAAAATTATACAAAGTAGTAGTTAAAATGATGTATAGTTAGGTAAAATGCATAGATGCAATATATAACTAATAGAAAAACAAGGGCAGAAGATATAGAGCTATATAGGAAGAACATTTCTATGTCTCACTAGAATTAAGTTAGTATAAATGTGAAGTACATTCTTATAAGTTTATATCAATGATAAACTATAGTGCAACTACTAAACTTTTTTAAATGTAGTAATAATTATTAAAGAAATTTAAATGTTACCCTAAAATATGCACTTTTTTAAAAAGAAGAATAGAGAAAGAAAATGATGAGACATACATAAAACCAATAGTAAAATGGCAGATTAAAATTTTATTATATCAAAAATAATGATACATTTTAAGGGATGAACAATCTAATCAAAAGGCAAAGATTGTAAGACTGAATAAAAAATCCATAATCTAACCACTAGTTTTTATGAGACATGGGCATTAGACACAAAGATACAAATTATTTGAAAGTAAATACATAGAAAAGTTTACATCATACAAATACCAATCATAAGATGGAGTGTCTAAACTCATAGCAGGCAAAGTATACTTAAAACAGAAAATATTACTGAAGTTAAAAAGAATATTTTATAATATAAAACAAAGATATCAATTCATTAAGAAAATCTAACAATTACAAATATGTTAAGACATAACAACAAATACATGAGGAGGCAAACTGATAGAATTAAAGAGAGAAACAAATTATTTAAAATACTAATCAGGGAGCTCAAGGGTCTAATTTCAGAGGAATGACAGTGTGAGATATCCCATTGACCTTTCCCCTTGAAGTTTTAACAATTAGAACAGCTATAAGTCAACAAAGAACTCCCTATTCAATGCACAAATATGCTTGACAGATCCACACATTGAACCACCTAAAGGTATACAAGAAGGAGTGTACTGGGGAGGTGAGAAAGAAAAAAGCTGAGACAATCTAGGGACATAGCTCTACAGCTGGGAACTTGTTGGGCTCAGACTGGAGAGGCAAGGAGTCAGATTGTTGTTGGCACTCCTTTCAGTTAGGAGGAGCAAAGACATTCACTGAACATTCCTGCAGGCATGGGCAATAGAAGCTGTGGCAAAACCCAGAGTCCTGAGCAAAACATAGCTAACAGGTGCCAACTGCAGTCTTCAGATGGTTGGCATTCCAGACAGAGAAACAAAGCCATGGCTCATTCCCACCCTGTAACCTCCCATAGATTGCCTCCCTTTGCCTTTGGAGTTAGGTTGCTGTGGGTCAAATAAGTTTGCAAATATGATGTATATGTTTTCTCGCTTATAGTTTGCATTGGGTGTGGGGGATAGGCTGTAAGCAGGCAGAGTCCTTACAGCCTAAGGCTTAGTTTTAAGACTAAGCCTTTCCCACCCTTTGAATACTAACATCTTCTCAATACTAAGATTTTCCCCACACCCTTGACTGTTGCATGATGTGGGTGATACACTCTTATGAGGAATCCCATTTATGCCTCAGATAAGTGACTCTGTATCCGAGACTTCCGTATTTGTATACTGGCTTTAATTTCTACACTATAAAATAAGAAAAACTAGGGGCTCTCTCTTTCTTGGTTCCTGCTATCAGCATTGCAGAAGAGAGGCAGCCAAGATGGTGGAGTGCTGAAGGAGAAGCCAGTTTGTGCAGAGATTGTGCAGAGAGAAGCAGATGGGGCAGATGGGGAACAGAGGTGAATAAGGCTGGTGAGGTAGTAACCTTTGATTTTAAAAATACTCGGATGAGTCAGTGGCTTTGGGAGCCCAGAATGAAAAGGGAAGTGTTTTCCTACTGTGTGTATTTCTCGTCCCCCCCCACCCCGGATGTGAGCTAGGATTAAAGGTAATGGCCCACCAGTTCTTGGCTCCATTGTTTCATTACCATCTGTCCGAATCAAATGTGAACCTGCACGAGCCACGCAGCTGTGATGGTGGCCGTGGCTACTGGCCAGTTGCACATTATCTGCAAACATGAAAACTGGTACTACACTGTCATTTTTCTCCCTGAGCAATTATTGTACTCTGTGACTAGTCCTTGGGTTGTGGCACTGGCTGGGGGTGGGGTAGCTGTTGAAGCATAGAAGAACTATTACAGGGAGGGAAAACTACAAAGAAATTCACTGGGTCCTGCCATGTCACCCCACACTTATGCATCATTACTTCACTGATGGCTGTGGGGGATTACAGTGGGATTTCATAGATTTGGAGCCCCATCATCCACAGTATTTTCCTGTAGGCTTGGTCCCCTGGAACAAGAGCAACCAGATCACAGCTAAGAAATATACCACTTAGGGAACTGCACTTTGCAGAAATCTGAAAAGTCAGAGAAGTGCAAAAGTGCTTAAAAAACTAGTAATTCAGCACCACTTATTGAAAGATAATAGAAAGACCTCTTCATATTAATTTTCTAGAGAAGTGCAATTCATACACAGATGCCTAGACAGAGAAGAAATCTATCAAATACCAGGAATAACCAAGGTAGTGATGCTGCTCAGCAAGAAAAAGAAAAAGAATCTCCAGGAAGCAAACTTAAAGACATTGAAATATGTGATACAAATGAAAGAGAATTCAAGATTGCAGTTCTGAAAATACTCAACCAGCCATAAGAAAATACAGACAGGTAGTTTAATGAGCTCTGAAAATGTATTAATAAATAAATTAGTACTTTTCTGAAGAGACTGGAAAGTTAAAAAAGAGTAAAATAGAAAATCTAGAGATAAACATTTCAGTTAAAAAAACTCAAGCATGAACTACTAAGCATAGAAAATAAGAATGGACAAATGGAGAAAATGTTTAGTGATAGCAAAGAGAGAAATGTAGAAATGACACAGAGATGAAGGAGAGAGAGATTTGAGCATAAAAAATGAAAGAACTCTACAAGATCTATAAGACTCCATCAGAAAAAGCATTATAAGAATAATAGGCATGTTGGAGAAGGAAGAGAGGGAAAAGAAAACAGAGAGCCTATCAAATAGTTGATTAGAACTTCCCAAAACTATTGAAAGAGCTTGATGTTTGAATCCAAGAAACAAACAGAACACATAATTACCTCAATTTAAAAAAGCATTCTCCAAGGCACATTAAATTGCTGTCAAAAATTAATGACAAAGAAAGAATTCTTAAGGCATTCAGGGAAAAGGAGAAAATAACCTATAAAGGACAGACCATTAGTTTACCAGCAAACTTCTGATCAGAAACTACAAACTAAAATAGAAAGAAATCAAATATTCAAACTTCTAAAAGAGAAAAATTATCAGCCAAACATGTCCATCAAAGTCATATTTTAGATATGAAAAAGAAATAATAACTCTTCCAAACTACAGAAGTTAAAGAAAATTATCACCAGTATTACAGGAAATACTCAAAGTGTTTATCCTACCTGACACAAAAAAACCAAAGGTCACAAAATTATGAGTAAGATCACAATAAAGTTAAACCATAAAGAGGAATTATTTGTGACAAGAAATACATAAAAAAGGGGAGGAGTAAAAGTCTGAACTTGCAAAGAGGATAAATATCAGATGCATTTAAAAGAAAGAGGCCTAGAAATTTATTTTTTATAAGCCTAATGGTAATCACAAGCAAAACAAAAAACTGAAACACAAATTTAAATTAAAAAAAGAAATATGATTAGTGATGTTGAGCATTTTTTCATATGCCTGTTGGCCATCTGTATGTCCTCTTTAGAGAAGTGTCTATTCATTTCTTGTGCCCATTTTTTGATTGGATTGTTTGTCTTGCTGGTGTTGAGTTTTACCAGTTCTTTATAAATTGTAGTTATTAACCCTTTATCAGATGTATTGTCAAATATGTTCTCCCATTGTGTGGTTTGTCTTTTTATTCTGTTTATATTGTCTTTAACTATGCAAAAGCTTTTTAGTTTGGTATAGTTTCATTTGTTTATTCTGTCTTTTATTTCATTTGCCTGTGGAGATAAGCTGGCAAATATATTGCTGCTACAGATGTTGGAAAGCTTCTTGCCTATGTTTTCTTCTAAGATGCTTATGGTTTCACAGCTTACATTTAAGTCTTTTATCCATTTTGAGTTTGTTTTTGTGAATGGTGTAAGTTGATGGTCTAGTTTCATTTTTTTGCAGGTAGCTGTCCAATTTTCTCAACACCATTTGTTAAAGAGGCTGTCTTTACTCCATTGTATGCTCTTTCCTCCTTTGTCAAATATCAGTTGTCCATAAAATTGTGGGTTCATTTCTGGGTTCTCTGTTCTGTTCCATTGAACTATGTGCCTGTTCTTATGCCAGTACCAAGCTGTCTTGAGTACAATGGCCTTGTAGTATAACTTGATATCAGGAACTGTGATACGTCCCACTTTATTCTTCTTTTTAAAGATTGCTGAGGCTATTCATATTCTTTTTTGGTTCCATATAAATTTTTGGAATATTTGTTCTATATCTTCCAAGCATATCTTTGGTATTGCATTGAATTTATAAACTGCTTTGGGTAATATAGACATTTTAATGATGTTTATTCTTCCTAACCATGAACACGGTATATGCTTCCACTTGTTTGTGTCTTCTCTGATTTCTTTTATCAATGTTTTATAATTTTCTGAGTACAAGTCTTTAACCTCTTTGGTTAAATTTACTCCTAGGTACTTTTTTGTTGTTGTTGCAATAGTGAAGGGGATTGTTTCCTTAATTTCTCTTTCTGACATTTCATTGATTGTGTATATAAATGCCTCTGATTTCTGTGTGTTAATTTTATATTCTGCCACCTTGCTGAATTCGTTTATTAGGTCCAGTAGTTTTTAACCGAGTCTTTAGGGTTTTCTATATACAGTATCATATCATCTGCAAATAATGATAGATTTACCTTCTTCTTTTCCAATTTGGATGCCTTTTATTTCTTCTTCTTGTCTGATTGCTGTAGCTAGGTCTTACAGTACTATGTTGAATAAGAGTGGTGAAAGGGGACACCCTTGCCTTGTTCCTGATTTTAAAGGAATTGCTTTTAATTTTTGTCCAATGATTATTATGTTAGCTGTGGGTTTGTCATAAATGGTCTTTATCATGTTGAGATAAGTCCCTCTATTCCCACTTTGCTAAGAGTTTTGATCATAAATGGGTGCTGGATTTTATCAAATGCTTTTTCGGCATCTATTGAAATTACCATGTGTTTTTTCTCCTTCCTTATGTTTATGTGGTGAATCACATTAATTGATTCACGAATGTTGTACCATCCTGGCCTCCCCAGAATAAATTCCACTTGATCATGATGTATGATTTTTTTTCATGTATTGCTGGATCCAGTTTGCTAATATTTTGTTGAGGATTTTAGCATCTAAATTCATCAGGAATATTGGCCTATAATTTTCTTTCTTTGTGTTGTCTTTGCCTGGTTTTGGAATCAGAATTATTCTCGCCTCATAAAAGGAACTTGTTAGTATTCCTTCCTCTTGAATTTTTTGAAATAGCCTGAGAAGGATAGGAGTTAGTTCTTCTGTGAATATTTGGTAGAATTCACCAGTGAATCCATCGGGCCCAGGGATTTTGTTTTTTGGGAGCTTTTTGTTAACTGTTTCAATCTCTTTTGTTGTAATCGGTCTGTTTAGGTTTTCTGATTTTTCCAGATTGATTTTTGGAAGATTATATGTTTCAAGGAATTTGTCCATTTCACCTAGGTTGCTTAATTTTTTATCATACATTTCTTCATTAGAGAAATTCAAATTAAAACCACAATGAGATACCATATCACATCAGTCAGAATTGCGCTTATTAACAAAACAACACATTATAGGTGTTGGCGAGGATGTGGAGAAAGGGAACTCTCCTGCACTGCTGGTGGGAATGCAGACTGGTGCATCCACTGTGGCAAACAGTATGGAGATTCCTCAGAAAATTAGAAACGAAACTGCCCTTTGACCCAGCTATCCCACTTATAGGAATATATCCCAAGGACACCATATCACTGATTGAAAAAAAGAAATGCACCCCCATGTTTATGGAATCATTGTTCACAATAGCGAAGGTCTGAAAACAGCCCAAGTGTCCATCAGAGGACGAGTGGATTAAAATCTTTGGTACATATATACAATGGAATACAATGGGGTCATGAAAAAGAAGGAAATATTACCTTTTGCAACAATATGAAGGGACCTGGAAACTATTATGTTGAGTGAAATAAGCCAGGCAGAAAAAGAAAAATATTATATGACCTCATTCATTTGAGGAATCCAAGGAACATTGAGAATTGAGGAAAGAAATTTAGACAGAGGAGGAATCAAAGGGACCAGAGGAAAAGAGGACAGAGGTAAAGGGGATGATAGGATGGGATAAACCTGAAGGGAAGGGGGAGGGTGTTGTAGGGAGGAGAGCAGGAGAGATGTGGAGGGGAATATGGGGGAGGGGGGATGCAGTAGGGGTTACCCTAGAATCTATGTAAACACAATTAATTAAATAAAAATAAATAAATAAATAAATAAAAAGAAATAAATAAAAAGAAATATGTAATGCCACCAGTAAAAAACAAAATACAGAAACAGAAAGGAAAAGACCAATGGAGACACAGAGATACTAGAAGATACCTTAACTATAAATCTTAAAGAACTAGAAAAAGAGCCCTGGCAGGTTGGCGTAGTGGTAAAGTGTTGGCCCATTGTATGGAAGTCCCGGGTTTGATTCCTGGCCAGGGCACACAGGAGAAGCACCCATCTGCTTCTCCACCCTTTCCCCTCTCCTTTTTATCTCTCTCTCTTCCCCTCCAGCAGCTAAGGCTCAATTGGAGCAAAGTTGGCCCAGGCACTGAGGATGGCTCTAGAATGTCTCTGATTGCAGAGGAGCAATGGCCCAGTGGGGCTCAGCATTATCCCCTGGTGGGCATGCCAAGCAGATCCTGGCCAGACATATGCGGGAGTTTGTCTGTCTGCCTCACTCCCTCCACCCCACTTCTCACTTCAGAAAAATACAAAAAAAAAAGAACTACTAAAAGAAAAACAAAAAAAGTTCCACATCAGTAGAAAAAAGAAAATAATAAAAAGAGCATAATTGAAAGAAATAAAGAAAAAAAAGACCATACAACCACATTAATACAACAAAGAGCATGTTCTTTGAGAAGATTAATAAAATTGACAAAAATCCATCTAGACTCATTAAGGAAAAAGGAGAAAAGACATATAAACAAAATCATAAATAAAGGAGAAGTTAACACAGATGTTACAGATATACAAAGGATCATACTAGAATACTATAAAAGACAGTATGCCACCAAATTCCACAACATAGAAAAAATGGTTAAGCTCCTAGAAATCAGTTGCCTTATTACAATGAAACAGGAAGAGTTGAAAAATCTAAATAGGGTGATCAACAATGAGGAAGTTGAAACAACCATCAAAAACCTCACCAAAAATAAAAGTCCAGGCTTCACTAGTGAATCCTACCAAATGTTCAAAGAAGATTTGATACTGATCATTCTCAAAATCCTTCAAAAATTGAAATGAGGCAATTCTTCCTAACATACTTTATGAGGCCAACATAATCCTGATACCATAAGCTGGCAACAATAACAAAAAGAGAGAGAGAGAGAGAGAGAGAGAGAGAGAGAGAGAGAAAGAGAAAGAAAGAAAACTGCAGACCATTATCTCTTATAACTACAGATGCAAAAGTTCTAAACAAAATGCTGGCAAATTGAATACAACAATACATTAAAATATATAACAATCAAGTGAAGTTTATTCCAAGGGTACAAAAATATTTCAACATACATAAATTGACCAATGTAATACACCACATTCACAAAACAAAGAATAACAATCTTATGATCTGATCAGTAGATGCAGAAATAAGCATTTGGTAAGGTACAACATCCATTTATAATTAAAACACTCAACATGGGTATAGAAGAAAAGTACCTGAACATAATAAAGGTTATATATTAAAAACCATTAGCCAATATCATACTCAGTGGAGAAAATCTGAAAGTTTTTCCTCTAAAATCAGGAATAACATAAGGATGCCCATTCTCACCACTGTTATTCAACATAGTTCTGGAATTCCTAGCCAGAGCAATCAGGCAAGAGAAAAAAATACAGGGTATCCAAATTAGGAATGAAGAAGTAAAAATGTCACCTTTTGCAGATGACATGATTCTGTATATAGGAAACGCTAAACACTCCGCTATAAAAGTTATAAAAACAAATATAGTAATATTTCAGGATGAAAAAATCAATGTTCAAAAACTCACTGCTTTTCTACATGTTAACAGTGAAACCCCAGAAAAAAGAAATGAAAAAATAATTTATTTTATAATTGCAATTAAAAAATACCTAGGAATAAACCTAACAAAGGATGGAAAGAAGCTATATACTGAAATCTGCAAAGAATTATGGAAGGGGTTGAAAAAGATGCACTAACAAAAAGGTATTTTGTGTTCATAGACTGGAAGAATCAACATAGTTAAGATGGCTATATTACCCAAGGAAATATACAGATCTACTGTAATTCCCATCAAAATCCCAATGTCATTTTTTATTATTTTATTGGGATGACTGGTTAATAAAATTACCATATTTCCCCATGTATAATAAGATGCTCCTGTGTATAAGACATACTTTAATTTGGGGGCCCAAAAGTTGAAAAAAATATAAAGTTATTGAACTCAAATCGTATTCATCATAAAATTCATACAACTCCTCATCACTGTCAAAACTCCCATCCATTAGCTTGTCTTCATCTGCATCTAATGACGAATCACTGTCTTCATATATTGCCTCGTCTTCAGTTCCATCTGTGGCATTTGAAATGCCACACTTCTAAAACCACTCTATAAAACGCACCCAGATTTTAGACCCCAAATTTTTCAGAAAAATGTATGTCTTATACATGGAAAATATGGTATACTGTATAGGTATACAGTGGTACCTTGAGATATGATCAGACCAACATACAATTTTTTTTTTTTAAGATACAAGCTGCGACTCTGTCCATATTTTTGTTCAAGATCTGAGCGAAATTCTGAGATATGAGTTGGAATCAACTGGTCGTGCTTCAGTAGTTTTTAATGACACTTGTTTGTCACATTTCCATAACATTTTAAAAGGCAGGCAAAAGCAAACCTCTCTGGATAGAATTTTATTTAAAAGTCCTGCAAGTAAAAGTGCCGAAAGTGAAGCCCAAAAGGCAAAAACAGGTGATGATTAAATGAAAATTACATAATGTTAAGCTTAGGTTAAGTTTAAAGTTAAGAAAGTGCATTTTTTTACAATTACTGTAAATTTTTGTGGTTTCATTTTAAGTAAAATAAGTGCAGTTTTAGTTTTGTTTAAAGTGAAGAAAATGCAGTTTTAGTTTATGTTTAGTGTTAAGAAAGTGCAGTTTAGTTTGCGTGTCTACAGTGCCTGCATCCCTTTTTCCCTCCCTCTTCCTCCACCATTCACCTCTGTTAGCAGCACTCATCTGTCTCTAAGGTAAAAATACAGTACTAAATAACACCTTTTTCTTTTATTTCATATATTTTGTTATGCATTGGTAAAGTATACATGTGTGTTTCTTAATTTAAAACATGTCTTTTTTCATAATTTACGATGGTTTGGGGATGTTTCATAGGGCTGGAATGGATTAAATCTATTTCAGTTATTTTAAATGGGAGAAATTTGTTTGATATACAAGTTGACTGACTTATGAGCTCGGTTACAGAACGAATTAAACTCGTATCTCAAGGTACCACTGTATAGGAATTTAGGTATATAAGTATACAGTATATAGTATTGTGTGTTCACTATCCCAAATCAAGTCTCTTTCCATCACCATTTATTCCCCTTTGATCCTCTTCTACCTCCCCCAGCCCCTTTCCCTTTTATAATACCCATACTGTTTTTTGTCTATGAGTTGTTTACTTATTTTTTGCTTAATCCCTTTATCTTTTTCACCCAGCCTCTCAAACAGCATCTCTGCTGACAGCTTTCAGTCTGTTGTTCATATCTTTGAATCTATTTCTATTATAATGTTAGCTTATTTTTTTCATTAGATTTTACATATAAGTGAAATCATAATGTACTTGACTTTCTTTGACTGGCTTATATAATTTAGCATAAAATTATCCAGGTCTATCTATGCTGTAGCAAAAGGTAAGATTTCTTTCTTTTTTATGACTCAGTAGTATTCCATTAAAGAAATGGAACAACAACAACAACAAAAATCAGATTTATATGGAATCAAAAAATACCACAAAGAGGCAAAGCAATTCAGAGAAAAGAGAACCAGAGGTATCACACTACTTAATTTCAAATTATAATTAAGAGCTATGGTAATTGAAACAGCATGGTACTAGCAGAAAAATAGACACACAGACCAATGGAACAGAATTGAGAGTCCAGAAATAAAATTACATGTAGATGGGCAAATAGTTTTTGACAAGGTACCAAAAACACAATGGAGAAAAGAAACGCTTTTCAATAAATGGTACTGGGAAAATTCCACATGCAAAAGAATGAAACTAAGTTACAGTTTGTTACTGTGTACAAAAATTAATTAAAAGTGGATCAAAGACCTAAATGAAATATCTGAGACAATAAATTACATTAAAAAATATATGTACTATATTTATGGTCATTGTTTATAGAGTTTATAAATTTGACCCCAAAGACAAGGGAAGTGAAGGCAAAAATAAATGGATGTAATTATCAAACTTAAAAGCTTCTGTATATCAAAAGAAATGACTAAACAAAACAAAATGGCAACCAATCAAATAAGAGACGATATTTGCAAACAATACCTCAAAAAAGGATACTATTCAAAACTATAAAGAACTCATATACAATTCGGCACCAAACAAACAACCCAATGAAAAAAAATGGGTTGAGGACGTAAACTGGCACCTCTCCCAAAAAGATACACAAATGGCCAATATATATGAAAAGATGTTCAACTTCACCAGTTATTAAGGAAATGCAAATCAAAACTACAAGGAGATACTACCTCACACCTGTTGGAATGGCTATTATCAATAATACTGGTAATAGCAAGTGTTGGAAGTGTTTGTAGAGAAAAAGAAACCCTCATTCACTGCTGATGAAAATGTAAATTGGTAAAATCACTATGGAAAACAGTCTGGCAGTTCCTCAAAAAAATTAAGGAGAGAGTTACCATATGACCCAGCAAACCCTTGTTTGGGTATCTACCAAATAATTTGAAAAAAAAATTTTTTTCACTAAGATATATGTACCAATATGTTTATTGTATCATTCTTCATGGTGTCCAAGACATGGAAATAACCAAAGTGACAAAGTGACCCTCAATAGATGATTGGATAAAGATGTGGTACATGAATACTATAGAATACTACTCAGCCACATAAAGATGAAATACTGCCATTTGTGACAACATGGATGTGCCTCAAGAATATTATGCTAAACAAAAAAATCAGTCAGAAAGAGATAAGAACCATACGATTTCACTCTTATGTGGGATATAAAACTGAAACTCATAGACACAGACAAGAGTATGGTGGTTACCAGAGGAAAGGTGGTAAGGTGAGGTGGTAAAAGGTAAAGAGGGCCAAATATATCATGGCAAAGGATAATTTGACTTTGGATGAAGAGCACACTATGCAATATACAGATCATGTATCATAGAAATGTACACTTGAAACATACATGATCTTATTGACCAATGTCACCCAAATATTTTTTTAAAAGAAAATCTTTAGGTAGACTGATCAAACTAAAACATAAAAAAATTCAAATTAATAAAGTCAAGAATGAAAAAGAGGGCATTACACTGTCTTTAAAATAAAAGGATTTTAAAGGGATTATAATAAATAATTCCATGCCAAAAAATTAAAAAGCCTAGATGAAATTGAAAAATACATAGAGGACATATACTTCTAAAACTGAAACAGTCAAATATTCTGAATGGACCTATAACAACCAGAGTTTGAATTAGTATTTTAAAAATTTCACAAATACAAACTCAGGCTGAGATCACTCAACTGATGAATAATACAAAATATTTAAAGAAAAAATATTACCAATTCTTTACAAAAACAGAAGAGGAGAGAACACTGCCTAACTCATTCTATCATGCCAGTTTTACCCTGATATTAACACTAAATTCATTACAAGAAAACTTTAGATCAATATATTTTATTGATAGAGACTCAGCATTCTCAACTGAATGGTAGTAAATTAAACCCAACAACATATTAAAAGGATTATACATAATGAAGAAATAGGATTTGTCCTAGTAATGCAAGGTTGAATATCCAAAATTCAGTTAATATAATAATATATTTTATCCGTAGAATAAAAGGGAATAAATAGCCTTCCAAAAAAGAATAAACCAACAACAATGGAATAAAGTATATAAAAACATGTACATTTCAACATATGCAGAAAAAGCATTTGACAAAAAGCAACAAACTATCATAATCTTACCTTTGGTATCTAATGTGAACTAACATTTAAAGAATACCTCATTTGCATCAAAGGAACACTGCATTGTGGTTGGAACACATAAATGTGAGTCTAAACTCTATCAATCATTTCCAAATAAGAGTTTTTACTTAGAGAAATAATAACTAAAAATATTCATAAAGCCCTTTAGAATTCTCAAATAAATGATGAAAGGACTACTACATTTTTCACCTTTAAAATTAGTGCTGATCTTTTACATCTTTTTTTTAATATCTGAATATGATGTAGCTTATATTATTTATACAAACTTTAGTTGGAACTGAGGCAAGATTTGAAGTTGTTTGCATTTCCTAGTTTAGGTATCTGTGTACTTGAATATCAAGTTCAAAAGAGTGCAATAAATTTATTCAGAAGAGTAAATAATGAAGCTAAAGTAGTCTCTCACATAAAGTATGGATATGAACTATTTGTGTACTCATGCATTGTCATATATTCACTCAACAAATAATTATTGCACTCAAGTGGAGGAGGAGGAATATCACAGGTAATTACATTATAAATGTAATAGACACAGCTGAAAGGAGCTTCAGTTTCTTCCACTATACTCTAAGTACCATAACAACAAGGTGTTATGTCCAGTCATAATTCCATGTGCCCAGTGCATATTAACAATGTCTCTCACATAGCCAAAGTTCAATAAACATTAAGCTCTGTGGGGAAATGACAGTGAGACTCAGGATGATGTGGGCTCTGGTCAATAATATGAACATCAGAGGCCATTTGCCTCCACAATGTTCGGGGCCACATGAAACAGCTCCAGCTCCCATGCTTTTTGAGGCTGCCTGACTTAGCAACTGCTATATAAGCCATGATATTGTTTTGCCACCCTTTGCACTGATGTAACATTGGCACCATACCACTATTGTTCCTAAACACTGTATCTACTACTCCAGCACTGCTAGGATAGGAAGAAAGCATTATGACATGTCTCATATTCCTCCAGTTCCGTGTGTGTGTGTGTGTGTGTGTGTGTGTGTGTGTGTGTGTGTGTTTTACCATGTGTGTGTGTGTGTGTGTGTTTTACCATGGGAATCTTACCACCTAAGCCATCCCTTGTGGAGCAGTTGGTCTCTGACAAGCTCCCTGGGGAGAAATGAGCTGGGAAAATGAATTTTGGAGTCATTACCTCTAGGCAAATTGCCTATAAAGAGAATAGCCAGGAAAAAAAAAAAGAAAAAGAAAGCTAAGGGCTGAATTCTGAGAAATTCTAACATTTGTGGATTGGGAGAGAAGGAAGAACTTGGAGAGGAAACAGATAAGTTGCCTCCAGAGATCTGAGGGATGATAAGTAAGATAATACTGCAGTGGTCAAAGGAAGAAAATGTCTCAAAAAAGAGTGTTCATTAGTGTTGACAGCTGCTGGTCAAAACTGAGTAAGAGGAGGACTGTGCAAAGTGTCCATTATATTTAGAGATAAGCAAATCATTATTGATGTAGTTTCTAAATGTTTAATAGAGTGATATGGGTGGCATCTTGGTTGGAGGTGAGAAGCGATTGCATGACATCATCATTTGGCTATGAATGGAGGGGAAAGGAGGCACAGTAGCTTGAGTCAAAGAAATATGTCAATTTCAAATGCTAATAAAAGAGATAAATTTCTGATAATATGAAGGCATTGAGACACAAAGCACATTAATTCATTCAAAAACTATTTACTGAAATCAAAATACTTGGGCTATATGAGTGAAACAAAGAAACAAAACAAAAAGCAAATAGCTCCTTTTCCTCGTGTAACTTATATTATAAAAATTGATAGATTGCTCTTGGAGACGAGAAGTGCATTCTCTATTATAATGGTAGGAAAATTAAAAACGTTGAAGGAAAAGAGTTATGAACACCTGGAGCCATATGTTAATCAGAAGGCTGAGCTATATTACATTAGCAAACAGCACCAAACCACTGAGGATTTTGGTTTTGTTTGCTAATGTAATAATGTTATGAAATTTATTTTCTCATTCATGCAAATGCAAGAAAATAGTTAACCTTCGTGAGATAGTTCAGAATTCTAGGCATTCTCGTGTCACCTCTCTTTCAACAGTGCTTTCAGGTTCGTGTAAGCAAGGGAAAAGGGTATGGAGAATCATAACGTTAAGTGCTATCACTCATTTTACAGAATGAAGCAAGTCACACAGCTTTAAGTTCAACAGATAATGCTTCTCTATGGTTAGAAACAGGAAGTGATCTACAAATACTGGCAAGCATCAGTAATATTTACCAAACAATAAGTAAGTTATACTTCTCAATCAATCCCTCTATTAATATTACCATCTACATATCCTAAGCTGGAGTTTGTCAGTTCTAACATCCCACTAAAATGAACTTGGGAGACTCAAAAAACAAAATTGGTGTGTGGAACCATGTCCAGGAGTTTGGTGCAATTTTCTGAGCAGAGCACCTATGACTGAGAATCATATTCTTGGAGAATATTTTCAAATTTTATCTTCTAGGTGGATATTAATATTTACAGTATAATGCCAATTGGTTTATAATGATAGTATTTTAATACATGTATTATTAATTATGTGTGACCCACTAACCACAGGCTGTTAAACAAAGCAATAATAAAACTGCTTTATACAATAAAAATAAAATTAATTATAAGAAAAAGGAATTTCAGCCTGATCAGGCAGTGGCATGGTGGATAGAGCATCGGACTGGGATGTGGAAGGACCCAGGTTCGAGACCCCGAGGTCGCCAGCTTGAGCGTGGGCCCATCTGGTTTGAGCAAAGCTCACCAGCTTGGACCCAAGGTCATTAGCTCCAGCAAGGGGTTACTCGGTTTGCTGAAGGCCCACAGTCAAGGCACATGTGAGAAAGCAATCAATGAACAATGAAGATGTCTCAATGGCAAAAGAAACTGATAATTGATGCTTCTCATTTCTCTTCATTCCTGTCTGTCTGTTTCTATCTAACCCTCTCTCAGACTCTCTCTGTCTCTGTAAAAGAAAGAAAGAAAGAAAGAAAGAAAGAAAGAAAGAAAGAAAGAAAGAAAGAAAGAAAGAAAGAAAGAAAGAAAGAAAGAAAGAAAGAAAGAAAGAAAGAAAAAGGAATTTCACTCTTATTATTCCATAAAGCCACTCCCTGAAAATTACGCTAGTCATATTTTCATCCAATCACTTTTTATCTTCCTTCGTTCACAGCTAATGAACTTGGTGTTCTTTTCATGTTCAACATTTTGTTAATGTGTCAGGTTATACATACAAGTTAATGTTTATATTGTTTGTATCTTTCAACATACTGCTACTCCAAATACATATTACAACAGCAAGTTTAACCTTATGATTGTTATTTTCTTTAAGGTATTGTGATTTTAATGATTATTTTCCATAATTCACTTTAAAAAATATTGTATTTTAGATTTTTTCACCTTCAATTTTCTTAATGTTAAAGAAATAAAAACACCTAGAACTAGCTTTACTTGCAAGCGCAGTGATATGTAAGGGTCTAACAAATGTGTCTTCTTAATCTCTCCCTTAAATCCTTGCTCTACAGTACTCACATATCCTGTCATTAAAGGGTTACTGCATTTTTCAAATAACTGTGATATCCCACTAAAGTACTTATGCCTGTGGAAAAGACATAGCCCTTCAGCTGTAACAGTTATCAGCCCTAGTAAGAAGGTTAATTTGTCCGCTGTCACCTTAGAAAATGGAGTACAGTCCCCCATCTTCTGTCATAGAAGAGGGAAAGTTTAACAAGGAAACAAGGCTTTCAAAGAGATAAAAGGGAAATACTATTGCTGAGAGAGGACACCATAATGGTAACTTGAAATCAATGAGCCTGGGTCACACGAGTCCCCTGGTAGGGACAAGATGGCTGGAGGAGAAAGATGCAGAAAATGTGACCATTGACAAAGGTAGGGATAAGAAATATAAAAGTAGGAGTTTGCTGACCCCCCAGATTTGCTTACTTTCAGATTCTCCTTTAGATAAAAACTGCTACTATTTAAATGGGAAAATGGGGGAAAATTCTAGTGTGGAAAAATGACTGAACACTCTTTTGCTTTCGTTATAAAGGGACATGATGAGATGAGTAACTGTGGTGTGGTGTACTAAGCTGACTTGAGTTACGTGGACCTGGGTTCAACTAGACCGGCTCAGAAATAAAATGGCTATGTGAACATAAGCAATACTAAGCTTTCTTGTTTCTTTCAGTTTTCTCATCTGAAAAATCAGAAAGTGAAATGTTTATCAATCAAAACATAATGCTCAATAAAAAGAGGTATATATTGTAATTGTTATCAATAGCAAGGTATGTACTTTGGATTAAAACATTACTTTGCCATCTCATATGTCAAATGAGAAAGACAGACAACATGAACTCTAAGGATATAAACAATGCTCAAATTCTGGAACTCTTATCACCATTCTTGTAAGATTGCATATCGTATAACGTTTCGAGTATATGACTCTCACTCTCATAAAAACTTTAAAAAATTAAGACATGAATGTTTTGGCTTACTCATTTTTTACTGTTACTACAGTAAACAGTATAGTATATTTATGTCCCTTTGCTTTTTTTGTGGCTTAGTTGTGTTTTTATGTTCTAGATTATGATTTTACAACTGTGTTAGGATAGGTAAGTGACTTAGGCTAGGGTGTGTTTTGACTTACACCAAAATTTGGGTTACATCACTGTCATAGGAATTGAACTGTGTCATAACCTGAGGACTCCCCTGTACAGTATATCATTAAATGCTCTTCAATGCCTCCTTAAATCTACACAGAATTTTATGACATGACATCTAAAGTGCCTTCTCTCGTGTAAAAACATGTAAGTATAACTACAAAAAATGTCATTCAAAATTTTGTCTATTTTATTTTTTACTTGCAAATAATTTGATTAAATATAAATTACACATAACATAATATGTCAAATTTACCTAGAAAAATGCTAGGGGTTTTTTTTCTTAATTTTTATTGCTTATGGCCATATATATTTCTTAGAAAGTTTTAAAATTTCATTTTCAAATTGAAGAACATTCTATGCTGAAACACACTGAAATTATTTCTTCACAAAGTAAATCTTAATTTTTTATGATTTGTTTGCATTAGATGCAATTGATAGCAACAGTAGTAAAATTCTCTTCTGAATCACTTATGGAAAGTGAATATTACTAGGAATGATTTAGCACAAGGTAAGAACCATCTGGTGACTAATAGCTGAGACATGTCTATACCATTTTTTATTGATGCTCTCCATCTAAATTTGGGACACACAAAAAATTTTTAACACAAGATATTTTTTCCCCTCTACATAAACATAATTTTGTGCTTGGGAACAATTTATAATGTTTTGACACTTTCTTCTATGAAGAGTCTAGGTAACTTGAACTAATTGGCTGAGTAAAAGCATTGAGAAACCCTGGGAAATGGGCCAAATAACCCCACAATTTTAATTCAGGCACATAACATTTGTTAAATCTGCTTCATTTCAAAAAAGGTCAAATATCTGCCACCACTTGTTTTTCATAGCAGTGGGTCCACAGTGTACCATTACCAAGAATCTATCTAGCTAATGGGGAATGTTAGCCCACTGCTACACTACCTGCTTCAAGGAGAAGTGTGGTTGAGGTTTTCTCAGTGCCACAGAATTTTCAACTCATCAGCTATATAATTTTCATGTTCTCATATTTAATTGTAGCAAAATCAGAAGTAATGATTAAGGAAAGAGAAAATGCCAAGGAAAGAAATCAATATTTTAATAGGTAGTATAGTTATGCACATTTTAGAGTAAATGTTGAAAGATTTCATTGACTTTCAAAAAAATAATTATTTTTACATTTTATGATTATATTTTCCCATAACACTTTTTATTTTTTTATTTTTGTGTGACAGAGACAGAGACAGATAGGAACAGACAGACAGAAAGAGAGAGAGAGAGAGATTAGAAGCATCAATTCTTTGTTGCAGCACCTTAGTTGTTCATTGATTGCTTTCTCATATGTGCTCAGTAATGGCTTGCTCAAGTCAGCGACCTTGGGGTCAAGTTGGTGGGCTGTGCTTCAAACCAGATGAGTTTGTGCTCAAGCCAGCAACCTTGGGGTTTCAAACCTGGGTCCTCTGCATCCCAGTCTAATGCTCTATCCACAGCGCCACCTCCTGGTCAGGCCCCATAACACCTTTTAGATTCACCTTTTGTTTGACCATGAATTGGTCTTTTCAGCTATATTCTTACACATGAATAACAATGACACCAGCAGCAGCAGCTGCAGCTGCCACTATAAAAAAAGGCAAGACTCTTTTTTCAAAGTAACTTGCCTGCTTTTTGCATTATTCAAAAACTAAAAATAAGAGATTGCATTATAAATCTAGAAGACAAGCTGTGCAATCCAAAAGCTAAAACCCTTGATATAGATACAAAAATCTTTAAGAAACTTCATGTTCAATAATTATTTTTATTATACTAACAAGCCAATGATGAGTACATTAGCATATGCCACTCACTCAAGCTGTGAAGGTTCAAAAAGGTTAGGCACAGCAGACTATATACTGTGTACAAAAGACTTTTAATTATTTTTTATGACTTATTTAGAGCATAGAGAAAAATGATGGGGAAGCCAATGTTAATTTACTTTGATAAAATTTTTGGAAATAGAATAAGTAGTATAAAGATACATTTTTAGTTTATGTCCAAATAGAGCAATGGTTTTAAAGAAATATCTCTCTAAATATTTTGAGTTTAGCCACATACTGAGAACATTAAATCCTTTCATTCATTGTTTAGTTTTATATATAACTTTGTAAGAGAGAAAAACAAAGTTATCTATTTTTAGTATCAATGATGATAAATTGTAATTTGTATCTCACCAACTGCATTTCTACAGTTACTTCAAATCCCATCACTGTATCATGATGCCCATTTCATTGTGCGTACATGATTTACAGATTGGACAAGAGTTCTACAAAACAAGGCCAAGACAGCTTTAGAATACGCAGCACGTATTATCCAGTGGGATGGTAGAAGGAGGGAATACTAAGAGAAGAAACAAAGCCTTGTAAAAGAAGAGATGGGGAATAATCTTTGAGTTAATAAATATATTCTGATTAAGAGTTATAGTGATAAGAATATAATAACACTTCTTAACCATGAATAAATTTACTATCTCGTTACCAATAAAATATATAGGGTGCTGTGGGAACAGGAAGAAAAAGCGCTGAAATATAATTATGTGGGAAAGTGACTAAAGCAATTTATACAGAGTTGCATGAGAGAACAAAATTTTTGTGTAAAGTAGGAGGAGGTAAGGACATCCACAACAGCCTGACCAGGTGGTGGCGCAGTGGATAGAGCATCAGACTGGGATGCGGAAGACCCAGGTTCGAGACCCCGAGCTTGCCAGCTTGAGCACGGGCCCATTTGGCTTGAGCAAAAGATTGTCAGCTTGGACCCAAGGTCGCTGGCTCCAGCAAGGGGTTGCTCAGTCTGCTGAAGGCCCACGGTCAAGGCACATGTGAGAAAGCAATCAATGAACAACTAGGGTGTCGCAATGGCAACAAAAAACTAATAATTGATGCTTCTCACCTCTCTCCGTTCCTGTCTGTCTGTCCTTATCTGTCCCTCTCTCTGACTCTCTCTCTGTCCCTGTAAAAATAAAATAAAAAATAAAAAAAGAACATCCACGACAGAGCTTAAGGCTGAAAATAGGTCACCAAAGATAAAATGACAAAATTTTCAAAATTATAAGACAACCAAGTGATAGTTCAATAAGGAGTTATAAATAACCAAGGAAAACTTAAATATTGGTGATGTTTCTTAAAAGATTAATTTCACAGAGAAATAGTGTAGGGAAAACAGTGGTGGTTAGGCTTGCTCGCTTATTGTTTTCCGGCTGCAAGCACTTTGCATGATTAGTGTGTAAGCACAGGGGCAGAAAGCCACATGTGTGTATAGCCTACATAAGGCTACAGGTAATTGCCCTCAGGATGGATCTCTTGCCTGCCACAGCAACGGGGGATTTATGCATTTGCTCGCCTCCTGCCAGGAGGAGAGGTTTTTCCATGCCTGTTCACCTGCCTGCTTCTGTGAGAATCCAATGAATAGGAATGACCCAAAACCTTCCAGCTCCGCAGTTCTTCTGTGGTGTGCCCAAATCCAATGTGAACCTGCCTGGCCTCAACCACTTGTATTACAGGTAGTACCTGATTTCCTTATCCCAGAAAGTACAGTGATCCATACTTACAATTTTAAAAGTTGATCTAACTCTACTGGACTCCATATTTCATAACACTGTGCTAATGCTGTGCAGGATGGCACTCCCCAAGGAAACCCACCCCACAACCTCTAAGTGACAATCAAATTAATCCATAAATGTAAAAGAATAGATGTTTTCTATTTTTACCCTCAGAATCCAATAGAGTTGATAACATTTTATATCCAAAAGACTTACTAAGATTCAGAACCAAACCACCTTTTAAGATGGATAATATCAAAAAACCTTATTAACAGAAACCTATATCCTACTGACCTGGGTGTCAGACTCTGAAACACAAGAATTTTGCAGAGTTATTTCCCCTTCAGTTTTGCCTTATACAGTTTTCACCTGGTAACCACTAAAACAAAGGATTATACATACCAGAAGAAGTTTTCACTTTGTCCACTTGCCTCTCCAAATGAAAGGAAACATTAAAGAAAAGAACTTTTAGACCCTATGAACACACTGACGATATCTTTTCTTTTTTTATCTTGGGCTTAGAGTGATAAAACAATCTCAAGATTTTATAAGAATAGACTTCATTTACATACATTTATATTTTGAATGTATGATGTTAGTGTTCTCAGGAAAGCTGCAAAGCAAAAACTAGTGAAAAGTGATCAGGACTTACCATCTTAGTTCTGACACGTGTACAGCTTGGCAGTCATCACTGAACAATCTCAAGTCAGCAACTCTTCTTAGATCCATCCAGAAGGAGGTTCACAGAGAAAACTGCTGATTCGAAAATTGGAGAGAAAGGTGACTATACAGAGTCACAGCTGAGATCCGTTTACCAGCTGGAGCCCGTTATTTGTAGGAACATTTGAATGGTAATTGAGTAATTCCTAGGTCCTGAGTGTAGACTGGTTTGGGAATTTAAAAATGCCTGGGGTCTGTTTTTAAGAAAACCCCTACACTTTCATGGGTTTTACTTTCAAGAAACTCCAGATTCTGGCCCTGGCTGATTGGCTCAGCGGTAGAGCATTGGCCTGGTTTGTGGATGTCCCGGGTTCTATTTCGGGTCAGGGCACACAGGAGAAGCAACTATCTGATTCCCCACCTGCAATGACGATTGCTAGGGCCAGGCAGGTCCACACTGGATTCAGGCAGATGGTAGAGAAACTGCAAAGTCAGAAAAAGTGTTAGGGCCATTCCATTTAATAAAGTCTCACAAAGGCAGACAAGAACACAAGCAGGGGAAAACCTCTTCTCCAGCACACAAACAGCAAGAACGGCCCCTCACAGTGGTGGGCAGGCAACCTGCCATCCACAGTTCCCAATCTCTCTCAAGCACAAGCACCCATAGCATTATATAAGTCATACACACGTGGTGCAGCCACACACTCACATACCAATTAGGCAAAGTGCTTGCAGTTGTTAACGCAGTCGGTAACCCTGAGCAAGCCTAACACAGCTACCCCTATACTACCCCTTCCCTTTTCCTTTTTTTTTTTCTCTCTCTGCAACCTGCAGCCACAGCTCAGTTGGAGGAAGTTGGCTGACACTGAGGATGATGGCCTTGCCTCAAGCACTAAAATAGCTCAGTTGCCGAGAAACAGAGCAACCCCCAGACAGGCAGAACATCACTCCATAGGGCGCTTGCTGGGTGGATGCCGATTGGGGTGCATGCAGGAGTCTATCTCTCTGCCTTCTTGCTTCTCACTTAAGAAAAATAGAGTTGGACCAGGCAGTGGTGCAGTGGATAGAGCGTCAGACTGGGATGCAAGGGACCCAGGTTTGGAAACCTCGAAGTTGCTGGCTTGAGTGTGGGCTCATCTGGTTTGAGAAGGCTCACTAGATTGAGCCCAAGGTTGCTGGCTCAAGCAAGGGGTCACTGGCTCTACTGTAGTCCCCCAGGCAAGGCACATATTAGAAAGCAATCAATGAACAATAAAGGTGCCACAAGGAAGAATTGATGCTTCTCATCTCTCTCCTTTTCTGTCTTTCTGTCCCTATCTGTCGCTTTCTCTGTCACACACACACAAAAAAAAAAGAAGGAAAGAAAGGAATTTCAGGTTCTTATGGTCAAGATTGGAGGAAAACTTCACTAGTGCTTCAGTCTGAGAAAAAGGAAACTAACCATTTTGAAATAGATCCAAAGCATTTTAGGTCAAAGAGATCTGCCTCAGGGGAAACCACCAGAGACATTTCTGATCTCAGGAAAGGGCAATAAAATTAGACAACTTCATACCCTTCTTGCCTTATTCATTTACTTAAGAAGAAGTTGGGGGGGGGGGAGTCTAAGAAATGCTTTTGAAGATCAGAGTCCAGGGACTCAGTACCACAAAAACAAAAATCCTACTGATACTTAATCATTAGATTATAGAATGCTTCCCATTCCCTTGTGAGTATGTCCCGCGTTTCTTTTATGCTGTGTACTGGTTTTATTCCCATTCTCTCATTCCTCTCTGGGAGTTAGTCTATATATCTTCTATTTACTCATCTTCAGATCATTAATTCTGCCTTCTGCTTTATTGAGTCATTCAATTCAGATATTATATTTTCATTTTTTTTAATTGAATTTTACTGGGGAGACACTGGCTAACATAATGTAATGCTAGTGGCCAACACCAGGAAGGTTCACATAGAATTTGGGCAGATGATAGAGAAACTGCAGAGCCAGAGCTGGAAAGTGTTGGACCATTACCTGTTCATTGGAGGCTCGCAGAGATGGGCGAGTGAATAAGCAAAGAAAATAATGCTTTTCACAGTGGAGAGCAAAGGATCAGGAACTCGGGCCCTCGTGGTGGAGGTTGAGGGAACCAGAGAACTGCACCTCGCAGTGGCAGAAGAGTGATCTGGGAGAATTGCCCCTGAGGGAAAGCACACATAACTTTTCATAGAGACACACATGTGGTTTTCTGCCACGTACTCACACACTAAGCATGCAAAGTGTTTACAGCCAGAAAACCATTGAGCAAGCCGAACACAGCTGTTTTCCCCACACATAACTATACAGGTTTCAGGTGCCCACTTCTACAACACATCTTTGTACAGCATATTGTGTGTTTACCCACACTCCCAAGTTAAGTCTTTGTTAAATATTATGCTTTCAATTACAGAAAGCCCATGTTGTTGTTTTTGGTACAAATTTGAATTCTCTGGTTAAGTTCAACATCTTTTAATCTATTTTCTATATTTTAAACTATTTAATTAAAATATTTCTAATAGTTATTTTAATGTCTTTGTCCTGCTAAGGTCAATGTCTGTAGCCATCTTTTGGTCTGACTCTGTATTGCCTCTTTCCTCTCAATAAACTTTTTAAAATTTTTTTTTAGTGAAAGGAGGGGAGGTAGAGAAACTCCTGCAAGAACCCCTTCAGGATCCACCTGGCAAGCCCACTAGGGGGCAATGCTCTGCCCATCTGAGAGGTCATGGCTCTATTGCTCAGCAACTGAGCCATATTTTTAGTGCCTAAGGTAAAGGCCAGAATAAAGTAATATCGTAATTTGTTGGAGTTCATGCACTTTGTTGGTTTTGTTCTTTGAGCAAGGTGATGTTCATGCACGGCTCATTTTGTGCACCAGTAAAAAAAACATATACCTATGTCTTGAATTTGGAAAAAAGAATCATATTTTTCTTTATCACTAAAGAAGGGTTCGGTGAATGCGCATATGAAACTGGAGGGTTTGGTACCTCAAAAAAGGTTAAGAACCACAGCTCTAGTAACTTCCACTGCTCAACACAAAGCCAGCATTCAAGAAAGACTTGCGGATGAAAGTCTGAGTTACTGAGCTAAAAATACATTGGATAGGTTGGGACTTAACCAACTTTGGAAAACATAGAATATGTTTAGTGAGACAGACTTGTCTTAACTTCTTAAACATGTTTGTACTCATCAACAAAAAACAACCCAATTTTATTATATGTGGTGTCAATTTTTTCTTTACAAACTGCATGTAATTAGTGCAATCAAATTGATTTAAGCACTTAATTCTCCTAATCATGAGGAAAGGTTGTAAAATTCTTGCTGAAGTTACATTTTCCCAAGATCTACTTCTGAAGCATTGGACTCCAATTTTCTCCCTGCCTTCACTTATTCTTTCTTCCATAAATATTTATTGAGGGCCTTACTATATGCCAATATCCAGATTAAAACAATAAGCAAAAGTAGGCACAGTCATGCTAATCGATAACATGAGTATGAAAAAAATATTAGGTACTTAGACAATAAATGTGTATTATTACAACCTAAAAATCAATGGGAATGTGTGGGAATATTTTGAGGGCTTGACATTTGTAATGCTTAGATGAGCAGTAATAGGGAAAGTTTTCTTGAGACAGTAACATTTGAGTTGAAATCTAAGAGGTAGAAGAAGAGTGTTTCAGGATACTTCCTGTTACAAGAGAGATCACATATTTTCAAGACTGATGGGCACTGCTGGTAGTCTGTCCATATTTCCTATTGCATTTCTGAGCACCTCTCACCTGGTTGCTTTCTTTCTTTGCCTCTAAAGGTCAGCACCAGTGGTTATCTTCACGAAACACCTTCATTGTACTCATACAGCTTTGCCAACAGCCTAGAGAAGCTCCTGGGAGTTTGTATGCCCCACCAGTTTTCCCCTTAGACCATGAATGACTGGTGTGATAGCAGTAGCTATATGTAATACCACTTAATACTAATATGTAGAATAATGAAATGATAAGAACTGGCCAAGTATTGTAGTTTGGGGAAAGAAATCATGGAAATTTAATAATTAGTAGGTGTTATATTTTGAATTGTATACTATCTGCTAAGCACTGTGCTGACACATGAATTGTTTCACTTAATTCAAGCATTAGCCTGGTGTGATAATTATGATTATTTCCCCATTTTATATGAAAAATCAGAAGTTTAAAAAAAAAGTCTTATTTGTCCTAAGATCACAGAGAGAATAGATAAAGAAGATGTATCCAATCCTATTTTTGACTCTAAAAACTGTGTGCTAGGCAATCTGCTTTCTAAACCCTATAATGGCAAAATTTTGAGCCTCTTATAAAAAAATCTCCCTGTGACTTTGATGTCAGAAAAGTTCTTCCTCCATCTTTGTGAATGAAATACATCTAATTGGTCTTTGATTGGATCAGCCACCTTCTGAGGGCTTAGAATACTCTATTTTAATTATTTCTCACTGTTAAAATATTCTTATTCAGAAATTTTAAAGAAAATACAATAAATCTTATTAAACTTATTTTAAACATACTGTACTTTTCCACAAAACTCTTACTTTGCAAAAATTGCTCAAGGACTCTTCTACGAAGATAGCATAGCTAAATCATATGGAATTATATGGAATATTAAAAGAGCACAATGAATAAAGATATTAAGTTGTGATAAAATCTAATCTGTTTAATGGAAGATTTGAAATTCAAAAATATTATTATGTAATGAATTGCTATAGCCGTTGTATCCTTCACATCTGCTGACCAGAGTATCAAAAAGACCCTAAACTTATGACACTGTAATACATTTTATAATTTGGGGTTTTTCCCCTTTTAAAAATAATTTTAAAAGGATAATATAATAGTTGTATAGACCCCTGTCTCTCCTCATTTTCTTCATTGCATCTAAAGCTATTGCTCATTTCAACTGAATGCTCATTTAAAACAACATGGATTAAATTTTTTAAATTTACTTACATATAATATTATCTTAATTTCACTTTAGATCATTACACTATAAGGTAAAATGACTGATTGGGGCCTGTCAATTCAATTCATGCATTTATTTAAAAATATATATATGTAAGTAAACTGTTGTTTTAGGGTAGCTTTAGATTTATAGGACAGCTATAATAATATTATAAAAATTTCCTATACATATATACTTCATCAGTTTCCTATATTGCTAAAATCTTACATTATCATGATACATTTATCGCAACTAAGAAACTAATATTGATACATTACTAATTAACTAAACTCCACATTTTATTTAGATTGCAATAGTTTTCCACTAATGTCCTCTTTTCCCCCCAGGATCCAATCCAACATGGCATTTTAAGTTTAGTCAACGTGTCTCCTTAGTCTCATTTGGACTGTGACCACTTTTCAGTCTTTCCTTGTTTTATAAGTGCTTTATAGTTTTCAGTTTAGGCATTTTGTAGGATGCTCCTCTAGTGAGTTTGACTGATGTTTTTCTCCTGGTTAGTCTGGGAAGACCAGTTCTCAGAAGGAAGATCAGAGAAGTGAAATGTCATTCTCTTCATATCATATCAAGGATATCTACTGTCAACATAACACATTACCGACGTTAACCTTGTACCGGCAGAGTTAGTTAGTTATGTTTCTCCAAAATAAAGTTATCTTCCCCTTTTTCGTATTCTACTCAACATCTGGGATGGCATGGAGAGAAAGAGAATCAGCTCTATATCCTAGAGTGGAAGTAGCTACATGTATTCTTTGAAATTCTATAATGAAAGATTGTCTTCTCATCCACTTATTTATTTATTCAACCATTTAATTATGACAGTATATATTCATGAATATTTATTCTATACTTTGAATTGTAATCTGACACTATATTA
The DNA here is from genome assembly GCA_037038555.1 of Rhynchonycteris naso. Taxonomy (NCBI): domain Eukaryota; kingdom Metazoa; phylum Chordata; class Mammalia; order Chiroptera; family Emballonuridae; genus Rhynchonycteris; species Rhynchonycteris naso. Next base: position 68,430,060 of record CM072997.1, read on the forward strand.
TTTATTTTGTTGCTCAAGTTGTTTCAGTACTGGCAGCTAGAAACTCTTTCTGACTGGCTACTGAATCCACTTGACATGCCCCCATATACCTACCCTTTTTTATTGTTTTTTAGCACTTCCTTAATTTCTGGAACTACATAGGTACTACCTTTATCTTGTGTGTTCCTTCCTTCATCCCTAGGATTGACCATTTCTCCAAGGTATCCTATTTCCCTTTGGCAGGGTAAACTATCACCTGGGTCCTTGCTAGTGTACTGTCACTGCTTCTAGGCCCCATGGGCTGACAAGCCAGAAAATATATACACACAAATCTGTTATTTCTGATCTATCCAACTATATTACATTAAACATGAGTTCATACTGATGTCTCCACCTCTAATCCAGTTCCACACAGTTCATTCTACCCTGTAGCTTTCCCTTTCCAAGAGTAAGAAACTTGGCTATCATCATCCAGTTTACATTCACTTATTTGTTGAATCTCAATATATGAGTTTATTTTGTTCTGAAAATTAACTTACCTTAAAAGTATATTTAATTTTTTAAAAGTGAAGGGATTAAGCAAAGAAAAAATAACTTTCAGGCATGGACAACAATGTGGGGATTGCAGGAGGGAAAGGCAGTGGGGAGAGGAAACTCGACTTGGGGTAGTAAATACGAATACAATATACAGATGTTGTACTGTGGAATTATGCATCTGAAACCTGTATAATTTTATTAACTAATTCCACCCCCATAAAGTCAATAAAAAAATTACCCAATGTGAGAACTATAGACTGCATTCAAGGAAAAAATATTAGAACTTTTAAAGCTAAATAAAAAATAAAATTTTAGTTAAAATGTGACCCTAAAATTGTCTAAGGATCCTCAAACATTATTATTTTTTAAGTATAGTGTTTTATTAGGTGACTTTGATAGCTATATGGGGGGAAAACGAACAACTTCCATTCAGACTGGCCAACCTTCTATCCCAAGGTTTTCTACACACCTTGGCTATAGAGAAAATAAAAAAAAAAAAGAAAAGAAAGGCACATTTATGTAAAATCAGACATAATAAGTTTTACTCTACTTTCTGAAAATATTTCCAAGACAGCCATAAAAGTGGACAATCAGGTTTCTTTCCGGGGGTTTCTCTGCTTCATAGATAATTTTTCTCAGGGCTCTGCAAACTCAAATGCTGCAGAATAGAAAGGCACCTCATCTATTAAGGAATAATGGACATAAGAATACCTGGCTGTACTCTACTCCCTCTTCCACTTTTACCCACAGCACTAGCTGAACCCCAGCGCCACTACCTTATTGTGTTTGAAATCAGGCAAGCGCTTCTTAATGAATTTTACTAAAGGCAGTTAAAGCTAATCAGATTGAACAACTAATCAGTTATTGTCATGACCTTATTAGTTGAAACACCAACTACACTGTTTATTTCAAGTAATTTCTGAAGAAATTAAATTCCAAAATTTTATTTTAGATATTTCCACAAAAAGTTTTTTTAAAAGGGGAAAAATATGCAGTTAATCCTTCTCAGACAGCTTGTTCTAAAATCTTTCCATGTTAACTAATAATATGCAGCTTCATTTACATGCTTACTTGTCAGTTTAGCAAAGAAAGCACCAGAGGACAACCACCTTTTTAAAATTGATTAATTAATTTATTTATTTGCCTTAATTGAATATACATGGTCAGGAGTTTTGTGTTCTCTTCAGAATAAATGACAAAGTATATGGTGTCCTGAGATGGAATTGGGGGCAAATGGAGTTTGTGAGACCAAATAGGTCTCCATCCACTATAGCATATGGTTCTGAATACAGCATACAGCTTACATGAAACATTTATCTAACATCCCATCCAAATCTTACTTGCTAGAAGAGATCAGCTTCTGATATATTAATGGATTTGGAACTGAAAAAAATGTAAAATCTGCAGGATGAAGAAATTTAATATTTAATGCTAAATAGAGCTAAGTTAGGAATGAATTGCTATGGATATAAATTTAATCATGGTGGGGATTGAGTTGAGTTTCATTGTATATGAGGAGATATAATGAAAGAATAGGATTTCAATTAATTTTTATAGGCTCACTTAATTAGGTTTTGAACCAATTTTTTTTTGTTTGGCATAACAGAAAATCTTGTGACCTGTAAAGCAATATGATTCTGTAATGGGAATAAAATTATTGACAACAGCAATTTAATATTAGAAACAAGTTGAGCTTTATCAAAGAAGCTTTGTTTTCAAAAAAGTATCCATTGGTCTACCTGCATCAGTAAAATGAAGATGTATTTTCTTTATAGATTGTTATTAATACTATATATACATGGTTGTAGTGTACATTATCATTTATTTGTTTAGTATCTATTCTTCCATTTCATCTCATCTCTAGCATAGCCCCCCCCCCTCCTTTTTTGGTATAAATATCAGGTCTTTTCCCATATAATGTCATATATTCCCCATGTGTCTGTAGAAGCTGACCTCACATTGAGCTGCTAAACTGGGCCCAACTGAACTAATAGTAACCTCAGCCTTCCTCATCAATGAAAGTTTTAAGAATGGATATATGACACAGCTTGGAATAATGGGATGTGAGTAAAATTTTTCTGGGAAACTGTGACATAATTCCTTTATCTTCTGAAAATGATTCTTTAAATAACCTTTGTCCATTCTCTTTTATTGTCATGAATTGCTCTGAAGTCCTGGACTAATTCAATGGTTTTAGTAACAATCTCTTGATGAAACCAACACATAGATAGAGATAGAGGCAAAAGAGTTACTGGCAAAGAATGAAAGACACTGAGTTTTCTTAGTTATTTTAGCCAACAATTAATAGAAAGTTTATCACTTAAAACAATTTTATTTTAATTGTTCCAGAAGGCATATAAATGATAGAGTGAAAGTAACTTTTCTAAAAATGACAGGGTTTTCTACATAGGTATTTCTCTTCATTATTTTTCTCTCAACTGTTTGAGAGATCAGAGAATGGGTCTTTTAAATCATTCTAGGGCTTGCCTTTGTCTGTCGCTTTCTCTCTTATTACAGATATATACCAAGACTATCTGTATTATTGATGTCAGGATGTAAAAAATTAATTTGTGCTAAAAATTGAGCTTCAGACTTTTATATCTCAAATTCAAAGTTGAAATTTTATCACTTTAATTTCAGAGAATTTCTAGTAGCTTTTTATCACTTACAGTAATGTCTCCTAAATAGGTCCTTTTGTCACAAAAACTGTAATATTCTGGTTTTTTTCTTCTAGGTGTTATCATGAATTTTATATACACAAGTCCTTTGAGTTTGAGAAATCAAGAGTTCTAAATATTATCTACACTGCATAGTGTAATTCCTACTTGTGAGAAGATGAAGTACTATTGGAAAACCAATATATCATGGTCTATTTTGGTATTAATTTGAATTAATCTATCTTGCTGTCATGAGGCTATTGATGTATTTTTCATCTGAGACAGTCCTTTATTGACTTCATCATACATCAAATATATGCACCATGGAATTTTATTTGTGGGTTTTAAAATAAAATATCTGTTTATTGAAATACTAAAAGGCAGAATATTCTTCTGTGTACTAGGAAATAATAAAGCTGATACAAAGGGACATGTATGCAGAAATGAGAATAAAAAAAAGTCCTTATCAGCAAAAAAGATAATAAATTAGTGACAATGAGAAGGAAATCTGGACAATAAATAATTCAAAATAAGAACAAAACGTGTGTGTGTATTTAGTTTCATTGTATGTGTGTGTATTTTGTTTCATTTTTTGTTGGTTTTTAGATAGCTTAGTATAGAAACACCTAAATTCTAGGTTTTAAATAAAAATAATGTTTTTATATATTAAGTTTATTTTAATTAATATTGCATAGGAATGTTTAAGAGTGTCCTGGTTTTGACATATAAATACTTCTAAGGTTCAGAAAAAAAAACCCATCAAAAATAGTGAAACTGTTGTTAGTTGCTATATTTGTTGCTTTAGAATTTCAGAAAAGGGTTTCATTACATTTTCTCTTATTACATGAATTTCAACTCTCCAAGGTGATTCTCGAAACTTATTTTGAAAGAAGTATCAAAAAAGATATAATTAGTTTATTTTTGCTTAAAAATGTATTGCTCTTAACCAGAATTTCTTTTTTTCTAATTACAAACAATTTTTGAAATTTTCTTTTAAAATGTTGCATATTATAAATGCAATGTTTGCATAAACTTATTACTCTGTTTTTTATCAAAAAAAGCAACAATATTTAAATTTGCTTGTAGTCTCACAATAATAAACAATAAAAATAAATAATAAATCTATATTTAAGGTAGCAACTGTGTATACACTAAGATTCTAGGATTGTTCTTATTGACTTATTATTCATGTCAAAGCAATTTTACAGATGAGGCCACATCTTTTCATACATCTGGAAATTTTGTGGTTCTAAATTTTGCTTAATATCTTGAATATATTCACCAGTTTCATGATTCTCATTTTAATCACTGACTCATTTTTATAGTTTAAAGCATAGAGGTAAATAAAGAAAGAAACTCATACCAAAATTAATTAGGTACTTCACTGTAGCAAGGAATAAATCTAAAGGCATTCCTACGATTTAGGACCACACATTAAATTTATTGTAAATTATGGGAGTCTGAAAATGTGATATGTTAAAGTAAATGTTGATTCTTTTTTAAAAAATATATATTTTCAACCATAGTTTATATTTACTTAATTTGTCAAAGAGATGTAAAATCTTTTTTCAATTTCAGACAACAACAAATGTAAATACAGATATAAATAGAGCTTACAATTTCAGTTCTGCACCTTCAACCATAGATCAAAAGTAAAAAGAGAAGCACAAAATCACTGGTACAAAAATAAAGGAGTTAATCTTCTTCACACTGGGCACAAAATTTTAATTGTTTTAAAGTTACAATAGACAGAAAAACAAACAAGAAAAGACTAACAAATCAAGTTGTTAGTTATGGTCATGTATTAGAGGACAGATCATTAGCCATAGAACAGAGATCTTACCAAATGGTCAAACCACAAAATCAAATTTCTCTCCATTGCTACCTCTAGTGTGGAATAAATTAATTATGCATGAACTAGAAACAAAATAAATTAATAAATAAATTAACTATGCATGAACTAGAAACAAAAATAAACCCCATAAGAGAAAATAAAATTAGTTAAAATAGTTGAAATTGATTGTCACTTGAGAATTACTTGAGGAGCCAAGAAAAAATATACTTGGATTTAATCAGCTCATGGCATACACAACTCCTCATTACCATTTACTTTGTCCTGTCATGAGTTTATTTGAGCATCTTCGTGATTGATCTCCAAAACAAAGTATAATTTTCAAAGTTAAAAAACATGAATATCAAAAAAGTACAGTGTAAAGTAAATATATTTCAAGAATTTTATTCAAATTATTAATTAAAAAGGAAATCAGTCACAATTATGACTGGGTTATTGATCCTTTATAAAGCTACAAGTATACAAAAAATTAAAGAAATATTAGGATAAGATTTCTATGTGACATGTAAGACACGTTATATATAACACAACTACAAATGATAATCTTTAATGTTATTTGTTCTTCTGGACAGACATTATTTGCTTTTCATCCAGACAAAAATTCGCAAGCTAACCTCTTATCCCTTCAGAGTTTGAACGTGCCTAATCAAAATCTCTCAAACAAGCAATATCTGGCCACTGCATATCCTGTACTTCTTGCTAAATGGCCCCAGGCCTGGCACTAGCAGCAGTCGGCCTTAGTTCACAGCTTGTTCTCTCCTGGTACCTCCAAGCTCAGAACAAGGAGCAGCCATTTGTACATCATTCTGTAGCTCATGCCATGTGGCCCCAGCAGGATGGACTCAGTGAATTCCAAAGCTCCACTGAAGCAAGTCCTGCTCCATAGGATCAACTCCTGCACAGCAGCTCCTTCTCTGTAGTCACAGCCAGTCTTCACAGCCAATTGGCCAGTGAGAGGGGAGTTAATACATCCCAGTGACAGCAATAGCAATTAAGGCTCAACTATAACCACACAGTACATACAGCCCACACAAGAGCACACTTGGAGTTACCCAGCTCAGATAACTGAGGAGGCTGTACCACTGGGATCTTCAAAACATCTATTACACAAGGCCACTCTACCAAGTTGGGGAGATATAGCAGCTCTACTAGCACATAGAAACAAACTTAAAAAATAGCCAAAATGCAGAGACAAAGAAACATGTCCCAAATGAAAGAATAGGAGCAATCTCTAGAAAAAGAACTAAGTAAAATGGAGGCAAACAAACTTATCTGATACCGAGTTCAAAACAATGGTTATAAGGATGCTCAGGGAACTAATTAATGACATAAAAACCATAAAAAAGAACCATTCAGAAATGAAACATAAACTAACTGAAATGAAGAGTAATTTACAAAGACTCAAAGGTAGAATAGAAGAAGCTGAGAATCAAATCAATGATTTGGAATATAAGGAAGCAAAATACCTAATCAAAACAGCAAAAGAATATATAATTAAAGAAAAATAAAGATAGTGTTGGAGCTTTGAGGACAACTTCAAACATACCAACATTCGTATCATGGGGGTGTCAGAGGGGGAAAAAAGACCAAGCAAATGAAAACTTATTTTTAAAAAATCATAACAGAAAACTTACTTAAGGAAGGAAATAGATATACAAATACAGGAAATGCAGAGTCCCAAACATGATAAACCTAAAGAGGTTCACACCAAGACACATCATAATTAATATGATAAAGGTGAAAGACAAAGAGTGAATCTTTTTTTTTAAGTTAGAGGCAGGCAGGGAGGCAGAGAGACAGACTCCTGCATGCACCCCAACTGTGATCCACCTAGCAAACCCCCTAACAGGGTAATGCTCTGCCCATCTGGAGTCACTGTTCTGTTGCTCAACAACCAAGCTATTTTGGCTTCTGAGGCAAGGCCATTGTGCCATCCTCAGCACCCAGGGCCAACTTGCTTAAACCATTTGAGCCATGGCTGCAGAAGGAAAAGAGAGAGAGAGAGAGAGAGAGAGAGAATGGAAAGGAGGATGGATGGAGAAGCAGATGTTCACCTCTCCTGTGTGCCATGATCAGGAATCAAACCCGGGACTTCCACATGTCAGGCTGATGCTCTACTGTTGAGCCAAAGATTAAATCTTAAAAGCAGCAAGAAAAAAGAAGTCAGTTACCTACAAGGGAGCTCCTATAATTGTCAGCTGATTTCTCAACAGAAACTTTTTAGGCCAGAAGGAAATGGCAAGAAATATTTAAAGTAATGAAAAGCAAAGACCTACAATGAAGATTACTGTACCTAGCAAAGCTATCAATTAGAATTAAAGATAATATAAAGATCTTCCCAGACAAGAAAAAGCTGAAGGAGTTCATCACCACTAAATCAGTATTACATGAAATTTTAATGGGTTTTGAAGAAGAAGGAAAATAAATATATGTACAATAAAATGACAATAAATACATATATAACAATAATTAAATCTTTAAAATATTAAAGAAACAAGCAGAACAGAAACAGATTCAAAATACAGAGGACATTTTGAGCATTGCCAGATGGAAGGGGGATTAAGGAAATTGGGTGAAAAAGGTGAATGGATTAATAAATACAAATTGATAGTAACAGAATAGTCATGAAGATATAAAGTACAGAATAGGGAACATAGTCAAGAATGTGTATGTATGGTGTCAGATGGGTATGAGACCTATCAGAATAATCACTTAGTAAGTTATAGAATGTCTAATCACTGGGTTTTGCACCTGAAATGAATATATTCTATGAAAAAAACTACCACTACAAGCACTGCCACTGATACCAGTCCTAGGTGACAGCTGATCAGCTTTCAGTCATTATATATTACTACTGCCTATTGTAGAATTTTATGTAAGTAGATTAATATGGTGTGTAACACCAAGGTTTATGTCTTCTTTTCTCAACATGTTTTTGAGATTCAAATGTTGTTTTATGCATTAGTAAATTTTTCACCTTTATTGCTAAGTAATATCCTATTAAATGAGTATATTAAAATATGTTTATCTATTCACCTATTGATGGGCATTTGTATTATTCCTGATTCTAATTACTACAAGTAAAACTGCTATGAACATTAAAAATAAATAAATAATCAAGAGCTGCACTGAACTAAAAGAATACCAATAAATTTTCTGGCCATTTCAACTTGAAATGATTTTTTGTCAGTTATATATAATAAATTTCTGGATTTTATCAGGCCTCCATTTATATAAGTAACCCCAACTGCCTGTATATTTGCTGCTAGGTTGTCATTCACACAGCTTAGCTCCTACTTAGCACTGTGAATTCTAAGAACTTATAGAAGAAAAAAGTCCCTGAGAGGTGGTAAAATAAACCACTTTTAAAAAATAATATGGTTAGTTTTTTAAACCATCAAAAATTTGGTTCTAAAGTCACTCAATCTTGTATTGTTGAAAAGTCTTAATAATTTGTCTGGATTACCACACGGTCTTCTTTATTTTTTGAATAATAAAACAAATAAATGTGCTTAAAAATTTACACAAAATAGGTTGAAATGATAGTTATGAGTTCTGTTCTATTCAAATTATAAAATTTAATTTCTAGAGTAGCTTTTTCCCATAGTAATCTAAATTCAGGGCTTTTGCTTAAACGACTCAAGTCGCCATACAATCTCAATTAAGCTTTATGTGAGAATTAGATAAAATAAAATAAATTATTCCAGATGATTACAGTTTTCAAATGGTCCATTCTTAGCATATGAATATTCCTTCTTTATTTCCATATCATTTATATCAATATTATCACTATAATACATTTTAAGTAATAATTTAGTTCAACTTATTGGACATTAATTACTTCCATTAATGTTCTCTAGCCTACATTTTATTCTAACACCAGCAAATGTTGAACATTATCATGTTTAATGGACTCTCTATGTTATGAATTTTTTTTAATTTCCATTCAATTTCCTCTTTTTCTTGGTCTTGATGTGATCATCATGGGATTTTTTTTTTCCTGAAGTGAGAAGCAGGGAGGCAGAGATACAGACCCCTACATGCACCCAACTGGGATCCACCCAGCATGCCCTCTGGGGGGTGATGCTCTGCCCATTTGGGGCATTGCTCCATTGCAACCAGAGCCATTATAGCAACTGAGGTGGCTGCTATGGAGCAATTCTCAGCACCAAGGTCAACTTTGCTCCAATAGAGCCTTGACTGCGGGAGGGGAAGAGAGAAATAGAGAGAAGGGGTAGAGAAGCAGATGAGCATTTCTCCTGTGTGCCCTGACCAGAAATCAAACGCGGGACTTCCACAAGCTGGGCCAACACTATACCATTGAGCCAACTAGCCAGAGCCATCATGGGACATTTTTATAGTTTTTCCCTGGTCCTCAATACAGTGTGAAATTATATGGGTGTTCTAACACCCTGCTTGCCACCCAATTCACTTTTTTTTTCTTTTTTTCAGTTAATAAGCTCTCACTGTGCCTGGTGAATAAACAGAGATTACTGTAGTCAGGCCCCAGCTGTATCAATCCATCCTGAATAGATTCTATATTTTGTAATTTTCCTTATTTTCATCAAAAATGTGTATGATTTTGTCTTATTTCTTTATTTACTATTTGAAAAAAGATATATTAAGAGTTGCTATATTAATAGTTGAATAATATAATAATTTATTGTCCTTTCAAAAAACACACTTTAATAAAGGCCTCCATTGTCTAATGAAAAGCAGTGCCTCTCATAAAAATTCAGGTTTGTTAGTTCCCTAGAGCTGCTGTAACAAATGACCACTCACTGTGTGGCTTAAAATGACAGAAATGTATTTTCTCTCAGTTCTGGAAGCTGGGAGGTACCAACAGAACCATGCTCTCTCTGAAAGCCCTATGGGAAACGTTCTAGACATTCTATGCCTTCTTTAGCTTCTGGTGTTATCAGCAATTCTCTGTACACCTTGGCTTATGAAGCATCATTCCAAACTCTGCTTCGATCATCACAAAGCATTCACCCTGCGTGTGTTTTGACTGTGTCTTTTTTTCTCTTCTTAAAAGATCACTAGTCGTATAGGATTAAGATATACCCTAACTCTATATGACCTTATCTTAACTTGATTACATCTGCAATGATCTTATTTCCAAATAAGATCACACTCACAAGTAACAGGGGTTAGGACTTTGACATAACTTTTGGGAGCAGACAATTCAACGTGTAATACCAGGTGTTGTATCACAATCTTGCAGTTGCTCTCAGATGGTTAAGAGGCTCTAGCCCAAATCATTGGGTGGCATTCAGTTTAAGTTGCCCATCAACTGCACTTTTCATGATATAAAGTGATTATTCTTTCACATCCTTTTTGACTACAGACATGCATAGCTTTTGTTCTCAATATTGGAATCATGGTGAAGGAAAATTAAGGGAGCTAATCTAGACCATCGCTGAACTGAAAGAATACCAATAATCTGCCTCATATATCACCTGCAAAATTGTCAGCTAAATTCTAACTCCAAAATTTGTTTTTGTGTTAGTGACTAGCAGCAGAATAAACAGTCTGATCTGTAGTCGACTTGCTATGCTTATTACATTAGAGCATTTGAAAAACATTCTTAAAAAAAAGAGAAAGAAATACATTGTTGGGAAGCATGAACTAAAAAAAATTAATGTGGAAGTCCTTTGATGCAGTCTCAGGAGTAACACTTTTTCAAACCACAGATGTATTTTACTGCTGCATTTAACATTCACTACATTTTCAGCAGTCTTTCTGTATAAATATTAAAGATATCTTAAAGAGTAATTTATATGCAAATATATGGGTATTAAATATCACATGATTGGTAAAGTTATTAGATACTGTTTTTAAGGCCACAGGAAAAACTGCTTTTTGCCTAATTCACATATTGATAATTCAGTAAGGGTTCAGCTTAATTTCACCTTTGCTTTATGATAAAATAATTTGCTAAGCATATTTATCTTGTGAAGAAATTGCCCTGCTTATGTGACAAATTGTATACATATTCCCTGTAGCCTGGAAGCATTTACATATGAATAATTGATACACTAATTATAAATCATTCTTAGCTATCAGTTAAATTTTTTCTAACTTCCACTTCTCTAGGAAACTGTCTAGTTAAAGACTGAATATAGCATGTTAGATGATGTTATAAAGTGGAATTTCTATGTAAGAAGAGGCTTTATAATTCATAGTTTTACTTATTGAGATAGACCTTTTTATATTTTAGATGAAACAACTTAAAATATAATTTTTTTATTAGATGTTATTCCTGATTGGTAATTTGTTCATTCTGAAACAGAAAACTAAATTTGAGTAGGTGATATTAAGGCTGATAGTTTCTATAAATGAGTGGAAGATGACACCTAGAACACCAAGAAATTTTTCTTGCAGTGTAGAACCAGACACAGTTTCATTTGCTAATATGAAGATAAACAGATAATTGTACCAGATTAGATTCTGTTAGCACAATGAGGGTAATGAAGATGTGCATGTCTAATATTGTTCAACAGGATTTAGAAGGTGAGAGAAATCTGGCTGAATCTATTACAGAAATTTATAGAGCAGAAATCTTAACACATTTTAATTTTGTGGCATGAGTCTTCAAAGAATCAAACAGCTAGTGATGGTTATTGAGAATAATGGAAAGACTTCATACTCCAAAATGCTGGGCAGGAAACTGAACCTGTGCATCAGGAATTTCACAGAGAAACAGAGCAGATCAGAGAGGCTTAAACAAATTTCTCTGAGTAAATGATTATCATTTACCCAATCCTTGCTTATTTCCACATGTGTACATTCAGTAGCTTCAATCCTGAAGATTCTCATAGGACTTAAAGGCTTCAAGCAAATTGGAGAAAATACTGACAACCATGACCATATTAAATTGGACATTGGTTAGCCTGACATCTTAATGGTCATCTCGCAGGATTATATGAGATTCATTTTATATGGTTATGATGTCACAAATTCCTCAAATTTGTACAAAAAAAGTTGATTAATATCTTTTACATGATTTTGAGACTTAGTTCTTCTGATTGGGTCAGGTTGTTATTTAAACTTAGATTAATTGGTGAGGAGCATATTAACTTTAGGTTAGTTCTTATAGCAGGAGCAAGATAGCTGTTATTTGAGTATGCTTGATTTAACATAGATTTCTGTAACCTTCTAATTTATAAAAGCAGTTCTCCTGAAAGAATGAACTATTATATAAATTGGGGGGATGTTATATAAGTTTGGTGTGTTTATATTAATATTTGAATATTAACAGTTCTCCCATTAGTGGTTGTATCACATAGAGATTATAAAAATTGTGGCATAGGATGGCTGCTTCTGAAAACTCTAGGTGGTAACCAGGGAAAATGAGAAGTGCAATTTTTGAGTGCCTGGTTCATAAATGGGGAAAAAAGAAATTTAAAATCTCTGTAAACTCTTTAAAATATTCCTTGTTTTCTACAGCCACAACATAGATGACAGAGTTTGATATAAGGGTTACAAAGTTGCAGTGCCATTTAAATGTAGAACTTCTGCAGGTCTTTTCACTGACATTAAGCTGTGATGTGGAATACATAGGAAGCTAAGGTACAGGGTGATTTTGGTAAAAATAGGTAAGGCCAAGAAATCTGAATTCCTAAATTAGCCTAGCTCTCCTTACTTACAGAAGCAGCCACTCACTATCTGAGAGAACCAGTATTGCTCTCCTCAGGCACGTGCCCCAAGGATGCCTGATTCTCATACACACCCAATCTTACCCCTTCTGATTGTCAGGAGTCCCACAATAAGAGATTTTTCTCCTATCATAGCCCAGATGGAGAAGCAAAAGATCTACTTTGAGAAAAGACAGACTATTCTCGGAAGATTTGCAGAAACTTGCTAACGTAAAAATAGCAAGGTGAACATGCCTGGGGAAAGGGAAATACCCAGACCTTCTGAGAATTATTGGAGGTTATCTCTGAACTCAATCTAATTCTTTTTTTTTTCTTTTCCTTTTTTTTTTTTTTTACAGGGATAGAGAGAGAGTCAGAGAGAGGGATAGATAGGGACAGACAGACAGGAATGGAGAGAGGTGAGAAGCATCAATCATTAGTTTATCATTGCCGTTGTGACACCATAGTTGTTCATTGATTGCTTTCTCACATGTGCCTTGACCACGGGCCTTCAGCAGATCGAGACACACCTTGATGGAGCCAGCAACCTTAGATCCAAGCTGGCAAGCTTTTTGCTCAAGCCAGATGGGCCCGCGCCAAGCTGGTGAGCTCTGGGTCTCGAACCTGGGTCTTCCGCATCCCAGTCCGACGCTCTATCCACTGCGCCACTGCCTGATCAGGCTCAATCTAATTCTTAGAGACCCAAACTACACTATGAATCCATGGCCAGAATAAATGGCATTAAAAGTTAGTTTACAAATGAAGACATAGTCTGAGCCACCTGATAAGACATCCAGTGGAATCAGGGCCACATGTGCTTCTTCTATCCTGGGACCTAGAATACATATTTATTAAATAGAAGAATCTCTAGATTTGTTCCTATGCAGTGAGGGTCATTATGGTAGGAGTGTCAAGTGGGAGTCATTAAATCACACCTGCACCAATATGATAAATTAAAGCAACACTTTATCCCAGGAGACTGGCTGAAATCAATACTATTATCTAATAATACCTTGCAATTTTAGTGGTGATGATTACTAGTACATGCTAATTAATTTACCTTTTGGTTAATATAAAAGTCAAGCCTTTAAAAATAAATAACTGGATATTATTGCAAACTTAATCAGATAGTTTTACCAATTATAACTGTGGTGAAAAAAAAATTAGTGAATATAACCAATATATCATGACACATCTATGTTGCTTTCATTAAACTTCCTTTTTTTTTTTTAATTTAGTGAGAGGAGGGGAAGCAGAGACACACTCCCACATGTGCCTCGACCGCAATCTACTCTGCAAGCCCACTAGGGGCCAATGCTCTGCCCATCTGGGGCTCTTGCTTTGTTTCAACTGGAGCGATTTTATTTTGTTTTTTTGTTTTTTTTTAGTGACTAAGGTGGAAGCCATAATGCCATCTTCAGCACCCGGGGTTAATTTGCTCCATTGAGCCATGGCTGCAAGAGGGATGAGAAGAGGGAAAAAAAGAAGGGGAGGGGTGGAGGAGCATGTGGGCACTTCTCCTGTGTGCCCTGGTCAGAATCAAACCTGGGACATCCACATGCTGGACTGACGCTCTACCACTGAGCCAACCTGCTAGGGCCTGTTAAACTTCTTATCAACAAAGACAATCAAAAGACTCCAAAACAGGTGAACACCTTGATTCTTAGCTCCGGAGTCAAGGTCATACTGTCAACTCTTCTGTTTCTGGTCATACTGTAATCTAGAGAGACCTTGACTATTTCGTTATTCCTCAGAATATCAAGCTGAATCATTAAATTGATGACATCATGCTGATTCGCCTGATAGCAGAATATGACAAACTGTCTAGCTGTCTTGCTTAGTAAGACATAATAATGCAAGAGGATATTAGATGAACCTTGTAAAAGTTAAGGATTCTGATACACCTGTGCATACTTCTAAGAAAAGGGAGTATGTAGGAACACTCCTTTTAAAGTGAGAAGCAATTTACACCATACCCCATGAGGAAAGAAGCACAATGTTTTTGTTTGGATTCTTAGGATAATTGAAAAAAACACATACAATTGGGGACTACTCTTCTGATCTATATACAGCCAGTTTAGCACAAGGTTTAATGGAGAAAAGACTCCATAGTAGGCCAAGATAAAGTACAACTTGCTCCTGCCATTCAGGCTTTATTATCTATCATGCCCAATAGCAATGGAAATATCAGTAGAAAAGATGCCATACAAAGCATCTGGAAAGCTCTAGGGAATAAAAGGGTTGATTTGGATTAAGGCACTCTTCTGCACAGTTCTCAGGTTGCTGTTGCAGCCTGTTAGAGACCGGCCTGGGAATTGAGTGATGAATTCAAATCAACTGTTTTTCATGGCCTGATCACTGAATGATGAAGTTGATATGAGCAGCAGCATCCCATGCTTAAATGAAAATATGTGTTGGAAGAATGAATAAGTGTTACTTTTTATCAACTTTAAACATTTTTCTCTTTTACATAACTTTGTTCTGATTGATACCTTTCTTTAATCAAAAGGAAATAAGGTAAAAAGGAGTCATTAAGAATATTTAGCCTGACCAGGTGGTGGCGCAGTAGATAGAGCATCTGACTGGCATGTGGAAGACCCAGGTTTGAGACCCCGAGCTTGCCAGCTTGAGCACGGGCCCATCTGGGATGAGCAAAAAGCTCACCACCTTGGACCCAAGATCGCTGGCTCTAGCAAGTGGGTGTTCAGTCTGCTGAAGGCCCGTGGTCAGGGCACATGTGAGAAAGCAATCAATGAACAACTAAGGTGTTGCCACGGCAACGAAAAACTAATGATTGATGCTTCTCACCTCTCTCTGTTTCTGTCTGTCTGTCCCTGTCTATCCATCTCTCTGACTCTCTCTGTCCCTGTAAAAAAATAAATAAAAAGAATATTTAACTTTGCCTGACCAGGTGGTGGCGCAGTGGATACAGCATCGGACTGGGATGCAGAAGACCCAGGTTCGGTTCCGGACCCCGAGGTCGCCAGCTTGAGCGCTGGCTCATCTGGCTTGAGCAAAAAAACGTTCACCACCTTGAGCTCTAAGTCACTGTCTCGAGCAACGGGTTACTCTGTCTGCTGAAGGCCGGCAGTCAAGGCATGTATGAGAAAGCAATCAATGAACAACTATGGTGTTGCAACAGCAAAGAAAAACTAATGATTGACGCTTCTCATCTCTCTCCGTTCCTGTCTGTCTGCTGTCTGTCCCTATCTATCCCTCTCTCTGACTCTCTCTCTGTCCCTGTAAAAAAAAAAAAAAAAAAGAAGAAGAATATTTAACTTTCTGAAGAGTGTAGGTACATTCCTAAGCATTAATTCAAATGGTACTGAAACAAGGAAATAGGCTAAGGACCCACCAAATAGCAGATGGTGATCCAAGAAACAACTGTGGGTTGATTCAAGTGCCTTTTGCTATGCATTCTCTTCATTTCAGCAAGAAATAATGGCATATATAGAATTACCATATCTAGCATATTTATTCATTTGTTGATAGGTAGATAGATAGATAGATGATAGATAGATAAAGTCTGAATCATAAACAGTGGATTTCAAGTGTTTCTATGACATTGAATGTATAGATTGCTAAAGAAAATGCATAAAAGTTCTGACTCAATCTCTTCAACTCTAAATAGAAATAGCTTAAGTTAATTATTCTAAAATAATAAATATCAATGTTACTCATAAATTTAATGACTTTTGTCCAAGAATTTTTTTAAAAAAATTAAACAACAGTTAGCACATACTGCCTTTATGATGATTAATTGGATTGATAATGCTTAACAATATTTAAAATTATTTAATGGAATTCAAATTGATTTTAACAACCAAGTGTTCAGTCAAGCATGAAGAAAAGATGCTAAATGATCATGGGTTAATTAGCTTTAGATACTTAACCAGTCTTATCTAGTTATTTTAGCTTTAATACTTAAGAAATTTTAAACTTTTAGATATCGTTAGCTTTGTTTAAGAGGGCTAAACACATTAATGAAGCTTAATGAAGTTTATTGGGGCTTGAAATTTTTAATGAAGTTTATGTTTTAATGAGACATAAGACCCCCCCTTTTATTTAAAATTATGAAGATTTTACTTATTATCTCGAAAGTACCTTATTTCCTAAGGCAATTATGAATACAATGAAAATCTATTGATAAATCAAGATAACTTCTAAAGGATGTAATATACTTTTTGGATTGGAGGGAAACGGCCAATCGAGAGACTGAAATTGTGAGTATTCCAAGAAAACAACAGGTAATATAATAGATTTTTAGAATTTTTAGGGGCTTTTCTTCCTCATTTAATTTAATCATTTACCCAAGGCAGAATTTCTTTATATACTGTCCATGAAATGCTGTCATTTAGCTGTACCCTTCAAGAACTATTTGGATAAGCTTACTACTTACTCTACTGTACTCTACAAAATATCACAATTGACTTGACAAATCAGTTATGGACAATAATTATTTTACATTGAAATACAAAATGGTATTATTAAGCCAGCTTAACTTTCATTTGAGTATTAATTACATTTATTCTCATATCCAGTAGTAAGACATAGTACTTAAGAATGTCTTCTAGACTTAAAATTGAGTTTATATTGCAGCACCAATGCTTACTAGCTATAATGCCTTAGGAAAGTCATTTAAAGCTCTCTAATGCTTGATGACTCAGGAGGATTTCAATGGCTTCATGGAATGGTTGTGTGGCAAAGTGTACTATTAGTGAATCTGGATAAGGATCATTCAGGAATTCTCTTTACCATTCTCACACATTCAGAATATTAGAGAGTATGTCAAAATAAAAAAAGCAAAAAATATATAATAAAAATAAAATGCATCTCTTATGAACATTAGAATTGTGGTTTTGTTTTTAGTCTATTCTGTCAACCCTACTTTTTAATTGGAGTGTTTAATCCACTTAAATTTAATGTAATTATGTGATTGAGTTTATTGGCTTTCTTGATACAGGTTTTCTATTTTCTCTTCTGTTCTTTGTTCTTTTGATTCCTTTTTATTTTTCCTACCTGTTTGGATTGACTAGTTTCAATTGTTTTTGAAGAAAGGCATATCACTTTGCTTTCTTTATTGTTTATATGTATACCTTTTTGTTTTAATGTTTTAGTGTTTACTCAAGGGTTAAAATAGTATTCTTAATTTTTTACTGTCTTTCTTGAATTTAATATTAAACCAATTTAGGTATAATATAAGATGATTACAAAAGTAATCTTCCCTATTACTCCCTTGCTATGTTTTTTGCTAGTTATGATGCAACTTATCATTCATAATAAAATGTTATTTGTGCTTTAAACAGACTATTGTAATTTGAAGAAATTAGGGGGGAAAGTATATTTTTTACCACTTATAGTCTTCTTCATATTGTTCTACTTTTCCAACTTGTTTTAGACTGCTTAAACAGAAGGACTGCCTCTAGCATTTCTTATAGTACAGAACTGTTAACCTCAACTCAAGTCCTATTGCTTTTATCTAAAAAAATGTTGTTATTCTACCTTTACTTTGAAAGAATGTTTATGCTAAATATATAAATCTATTTTTATAGTTGCCTTCTTGCTCTTGTTTTGGGGGAATATTTTTATGTTTAGGGCTTTTCTTATTTCAAAACCACTTGAAAGATGTCATTCCATAATTTCTGTCATGCTTTGTTTACAATGAGAAGTCAGCCATCATATTTAACTTTGTTTTCCTGTATGTAACTTTTTTATCTGGATGCTATTAAAATTTATAATGAGCCTGACCTGTGGTGGCGCAGTGGATAAAGTGTCGACCTGGGAACACTGAGGTCGCCAGTTCAAAACCCTACACTGGTCTGGTCAAGGCACATATGGGAGTTGATGCTTCTAGCTCCTCCCCCCTTTCTCTCTCTCTCTCTTTCTCTGTGTCTCCTCTCTAAAATAAATAAATAAAAAGAAATTTAAAAAAAAAGACATTTGTCTTAAAATTTATAATGAATCTTCAGCAGTATTCCTATGATATGCCTATCTGTGATGTTCTTCTTACCCTCTTGTTTTTCTGAACATCTTAGATTTGTAGATGAATATCTTTCATGAAATTTGGAACCTGTCAAATAATTATTTCTTTAAAAATTTCTTGCTTTTTAAACATTTGTTGCTTCTTTCTTCAGATACTCTAATACTAGAAAACTTGACATTATATTATTTGTTTTGTCTTGCTTTTTTTAGTCTTTCTTTTTTACAGGGACAAAAAGAGAGTCAGAGAGAGGGATAGGTAGGGACAGACAGACAGGAACGGAGAGAGGTGAGAAGCATCAATCATTAGTTTTTTGTTGCCGTTGCGACACCATAGTTGTTCATTGATTGCTTTCTCACATGTGCCTTGACCACGGACCTTTGGCAGACCGAGCAACCCCTTGCTGGAGCCAGCGACCTTGGGTCCAAGCTGGTGAACCTTTTGCCCAAGCCAGATGAGCCCGCGCTCAAGCTGGCAACCTCGGGGTCTCGAACCTGGGTCTTCCACTTCCCAGTCCGATGCTCTATCCACTGCGCCACCGCCTGGTCAGGCTTTTTTAGTCATTTTAATATTTAATTTAGAAAGAACAGAGAGAGAAAGAGAGGAGGAAGGGGAAAAGGAGCAGAAAGCATTAATTTCCATATGTGCTTTGACCAGGCAAGCCCAGGGTTCTAACTAGCATCCTCGGTGTTCCAGGCCAATGCTTTATTCACTGCACCACCACAGGTCAAGCTCTTTTTTTTATCCTTATCTTTACTGCACTTCTCTCAGCAAAATTGGTACTGATGGTGAGCAGTAGAGACAGTTATTGGGCCAAGCAAACTATTCTTTCAGTTAACTGTTCAAGAGTATAATCATTCCTGCCTGACTACCTTGAACAACCAGAGCTGGCCTATCTTAATTTCCTACGGTTTTTGAAAGTCTTTCTCCTGTCTGCCTGAACAAGGTCCAGCAGTTGCTCTAGAACTGTTCTTGGACTTACTGCTCACATATCAACCAATCTTCTCTGTGGGAAACAGTTCATCAAAACTTTCTTGCATCCACTGCTCTTTAATAATCTTATAGATGAGTATGACTTTTCTACTTTATCTAAGTTTCCCTCTGTGTTAATATAGCAGTGAAGACTATATCTTTTTACATCTTAATCAAAACTGAAATCCTCTGTCACCTGCTTCTAATGAAGTTGTAATCCATAATTATTTTTTCTCATGTGTTTGCTCTTCTATTTGGTTCTTTACTACTACAACAATCAGGTTTCTGGAAATCCAATTGTCTGTTGATGGACAATTAGATTGCTTCCATATTTTGGCTATTGTAAATAATGCTGCAATGAACATAGGATTAAAATTCCACTTAATCATGGTATATACATTTTTAAATGTATTGTTAAATTCAGTTGGCTCGTATTTTGTTGAGGATTTTTGCATCTACATTCAATAGAGATACTGGCATGAAATATCTTTTTCTATTTCTTTACTTTCAGTCTGTGCCTGTATTTCAAGCTGAAGTGGGTCTTTTTTAGGCAGCATATGTATGGGTCTTCTTTTCTTCTTCATTCTAGTTGTTGGAAATTTTTTATGTTACTTTTAAGAAGATATACAATTTAGGCTCATAGTAAACTTGCACTTAATCACTCTTATTTAGCTAAGGTTAGTCTACTACAACAGAGACCAAGAAATCATGGTTTGGCAGACTGTTATAGTAATCTTAACCAAATTAAAAAAAAATTAAAGGAAAAATATCTTTCAGAGAAATGTTCTTAATAGAGCCAGAGATATTTTTTTCTAAATAACTTAAAGTAATTAATTTTAATAACATTTATATGTACTTCCAATGATTCTCACAATTTTAAATCTACTGTTTTTTTAAAAACAATGTCAACACTAATATTTATTCTTCTAGTATATTGCCCTTATCTATTACATCTAAAATATTCTTGAAAATGATGTTACATTCATACCTTCAATGTTTAATGTTTTTCAACAAAATTATATGAATGTGTAATTATCTTATTTATCTGTAAACATTTTCTTCTAAGGAAACAAATAACTTAAAGGAAAAAAGAAAACTCAAAAAGTTGTGGTTGTGTGTTCTCTTTGTCTCACTCTCTTTCTTCATATTATTTGATAATTTTATATCATTTGTCCAAATAGAATTTTTTTTATTCTTCTTCTGAATATAGCCTTAAAAGATTTCATTATTCTATAACACCATTTTTTTATGGCTTATAGCTCTTCAGACTATTCTTGTAGGATATTTTTATTTTATTAAGTTTATATAATATTTCTTACAACATACGTGTATTTATAAATACACATTTAAAATTTTAGCACATCAAAAAGGCTTCCATGTAGTCACAGATACTCTTCTTTTTTATTGAAATGTCTTGGATTTTAAATACCTAAATTTTATTTTTATAATTTATTATTAATTTAAATTTTATTGACATTTGAAAATGACCATATAATCATAGGTACTGTTTTTTATTAAATTTATGGCATTTTTAACCAAGTTATTAGCTTTTCTAAAAATATATATTTTTTGTCTTCTCTTAAAGAAAATAATTCTGGATTTATGGATCAAAGTCCTGGAAATCAAATCCTGTTAATTAGTTTTAATTAATTAATTTACTCTTTCAAATGTTATATCTTTGTCCAGAGAAGAGATGAAAATATCACTAATTTTATTCCATTTGTCCTTAGTAATTATTTATGAAAATGTAAATTGTGATATTAATTTTAATTTTCTTTTTCTTTTTTCTTAAGTGAGAAATGGTAGGCTGAAAGGCAGACTCCTGCATGTGCTCCAACCAGGATCTACCTAGCAAGCCCCTAAGGGCTGATGCTCTGCGCATCTGAGGTCACTGCTCCATTGCTCAACAACTGAGCTATTTTAGTGCCTGAGGCGAGGCCATGAAGCCATCCTCAGCACCTGGGGACAACTTTGCTCAAACTATTCAAGCCATGGGTGCAGGAGGGGAAGATAGAGAAGGAAAGAGAAATAGAGAGGGGAAAGAGGAGAGGGGGGTGGAGAAGCAGATGATCACTTCTCCTGTGTGCCCTAACTGGGAACTGAACCTGAGCCTTCCACACACTGGGTCAACACTCTACTGCTGAACCAAATGGCCAAGACCCAATTTTAGTTTTCAAAACCTCTTTATTAAGTGCAATTTTTTTAGGCAAATGTAATAGTTTACTCAAACTTTGGCCAAGTATACTAAAAATATTTCACTCACCTCTACTTTTTTGCTGCACTGGCATACTATTCCCAGTTACAAAAACAAAATATTGTTATTGAAATTAAGTAAATTTTGTTTTCTACAGACACTTTTATAAAAAGTACCAAGGAATAATAGATTTAGAACAGATAAAGAAAATAACAAATGAGAGAAAGATTAGAAAAAATCTCTCAAATAATTATTTGAACCCATGATCTAAGTCAAGCTCAGAATCCCGAAACCAGCACCCAATACTATGCTTAACCTTTTTATTTAATCCCTTGAGCAGAATTATATGTCAAAAAATTATTTCCTTCATAATTTCTTACTGTTGTGATATTTACATATTTTTTATAAACCTTGTCAGCCATAGAAGACTGACAGATGAAATAGGTTCTTCCAGAATTAGTATTTCCATTACAAAATTTAGAATAAAACCAGAGCTGAAGGAAGATAGGAGAGATTATAATGGAAATGTAATTTGTAGATGAGATTTCTTGAAGTAAGACATAAACAAGCTATGTTATTATGAAGGATACAGTGTTCTTTGGTAAAAATTCATTCCTCAAAATGTGGAATTTCCAAAAATTTCTTACTGTTGAACTACTCACTATCTAACAGTCTTTCTGTAAACTTTTTTTTTTTAACTGAAATGAGGGAATAACTCAGAAATCATAACTTTTTTAAAGTTCTTTTTCCCTTGAACTAGATGGTATTAAAATATTTCAGTAATATTGGACAAAGATTATAATGTGCTTTTTTATAGTTTTTTATTTTGTTTTAAAGATTCTTGTGCTTGGATTTTACTGAGCTTTTGAATTTGTTGGTTAAAAGTTTATATCAAATTCAGAAAAATTTTGACCATTACATTTTAAATTTTTTTTATTTTCTTCCTCTTTTTTGAGATTCAATTACATATGGTAAGCCACTTAAGCTTGTCCCACAGTTTTTATCTCCTTTGTTCATATTTTTAAAGTCATATTTTACATTTTCACATGGGATAGTTTCTACCACACTTTTCATCTAAGAGATTTTATTTTTCTATTTTAAAAGCTTTTATTTTATTTTTATTTTATTTTAGTGAGAAACAGAGATAGAGAGACACACAGGAAGGAAAAGAGATGAGAAATATCAATTCATTGTTGCGGCGCTTTAGATGTTCATTGGCTGCTTCTTATATATGCCTTGATTGAGAAGTGGGGGCTACAGCTCAACCATGACCCCTTGCTAAATCAAGTGACCTTGGGCTCAAGCCAGTGAGCTTTGGGCTTAAGCCAGTGACTATGGAGTCATGTCTATGACCCCATGCTCAAACCAGTGCCCTATGTTTAAGCTGGATATGGTTTTCTTACTTATTTATTTAGTCTTCATTATTAGTCATACTTTTCTGCTCTTTGGCATGCCTAGTAATTTTTGACTGAAAGCTAGACATTATAAATTTTACCTTTCTATGAGCTTTATATATTTGTGTCTCCTATATACTCGTTGAGCTTTTTGGGAGGAAGCTCTTAAAAAGTCTTTGAATATTTCAAAACATACTATTAAAATCTATTATCTGAAACCAAAGAAGTTTTAATCTAGGGTTAATTCCCCTTACTATTGAAGCAACACTCCACTACTGAGACAATACTCAATATCCAACAAAATACAAGGTTTTAGGATTGTAAGACCAACTTTCCAGGTTATGTGTAAACTCTCTGGGTTGTTCTTTTTGTTCACTTGAGATGGTTATTTTTCTGACCTCAAGTGGTTTCTACTAAGCTGAACACTAGAACAAGACCCACTGAAAATCTTTAGTTATCCCTCTGTGAGGATCTTGCCTCTCCAAAACTTTACTTTGAGACATGTGAACACTTTGGCCTCCTTAGGCTCTAAGCTCCATCTCCTCAATTCAAGAAGTTTACTAGGATCCTATCTGGGTCCCCACCTTCTTGTACTGCATCCTAGAAAGTCATAGGCAGTAAGTTAAGCCAATTACAAATTCACCTCATTTTCCTCCCTCTCTCAGAGCTTAGTGGTCACTCAACTGTGTCACCTAATATTCAATAATTGGAAATAAAACATACACATTTGTTGTTTTCATATGAAAGTCTAAATCCTGTTGAAGAAAGTCATACTCCCCTATGAGTTTATATTGTATTTTGAATTCATCCCATTTTTACAGAATATAATCACTGAAAAAGTACAAAAAATAGCTATTGAATCAATTATTCTTAAAATCTCAACTTGTGAGACTTTTTGCAAAAATTAAGCTTGATGTTTTTTAAACATAATAATTTTCATATTGTTTCATAACAATTTCAAATTGTAAAAGTCCTAAAGTAAGGAAATAATTCAGCACTAAAAGAATTTTGTTTTCTGGCTTCTTTCCTGTTTCTTCTCTCTCTCTCTCTTTCTCCCACTCTCCCTCTAAAAAAAAGTGTTTTCTGAATGGTCTTTACTACTTTCAATTGTAACAAATTTTATCAGAGAATCTGTATTTTCAAACAATAAATTCCAATGATGCTTTAAAAATAACACTATAGCACCAGTTAACATGTGGTCAGAAAGCTTTTGCTTAATTCTAATTAAAGGATATCTTAAAACTCACTTATATTGCTCTTTGCATACATCATCTTAAGTTGTAATTCTTAAGATTTATGCCTATAATTTTGAGTATTGGATAATAGCAAATTTATACATTTTTAAATGAAATATACAAGGTCATATATAAATCAACATAGATATTGTCAAATCAATCTTCTAGAAAGCTGAATTTAAAAATCTATCGTTTAGATAGAATGATTAATAATATTGAGTGTTACAATTATAAATGGATGAGAAGATAATCCTGTTTTAGTGATAATTTAATTCAACTGCCGGTCAAAGCCAGACATCAGCCTTTATACTTGAGGTATATTAAGAATAAAATATGCTCATTTTATAAAAACATAGTTAAATGCTTTTCCTACATTTTTAACTTGTAGGCATATTTCTCAAGCAAAAATTATCTATTTTACGGGAGAAACTTAGCATCATGATATTTATTTAAAACAAGACTATTACAACGATTAACATGTATTCTAACAACTCAACTCTCAGTCTCATTCAATTTGTTAGACAACAACAAAGTTCTTAAATTTCTCTTCTATACCTCTTTTTTGAAGGTAATATATCTCAAAGGCAAATCAAATTAAGTTCTCTTTGCTTTTTTAACACCCTTCTCGCAAACTGTTCGCTTTTGGTGTTGTGTACAAATAATGCATTAGAAATAGAAAGAAAAAATGTTAGCAGGAAGCACAAATGAAATTAGTTATCTGAAAACATAGAAACTAAGACCAATAAGTCTGCAATGCAACTATTAAACATGGTCAGCAACCTTTGTTATGTTAAACTCCATCATTTTCTGCCTTTCTGGATAGCATTTCACCACTTCAGAAAGACCATTTCCTCAGCTCTGGATTTCCATACCACCTCTGAACATCACAAACATATCAGGGTCCTAGAACAGTCCAACAAGTCTAGGCTCAGCAGTATAGTATACTTTAACTCCCTACATATAAAGCAATGCTTTTCTTCTACCCTTTAGCACACAATTTCATAGAAGTAAAAAAAAAGTTTTTGATTTATCTAATATGTCTCTGGTTGAGATATAAAAAGTAAAATAAAATTTAACTTACTTATTTTTTACACATTTTATAATTTGTCTTAGTTTGAAATGTCTTTGTAATTAAGACATGGAAAATGCAATACAGTTAAGCAAATTCTGTTATGAACAATTTAAATATAAACTTTTCTCAAGTATAAGAGAACATATGATGAATATAAGAATAGAACTGTCTGCTATGAAATAGTTAATTACCTACCATGCTTAATTTAAAGTTTTGGAAGAGTAATAAATTTAGCTTCTATCATGTATTTAGGCATTACTTCATATTATTTATAAATCCTTAACTAGAAGAGAAGATACAAATTTGAGAGCTCTGAATGACTGAAACTCTGAAGAGAGTATCTCTGTGAATGGAAAGAATATGAAATGAAGATTGAGGGTTTTTAATGACACTGATATTATACTCTTGTTGATTCTGTATTTTTGCACTGAATTTCTTATTAATATCTCATATTTAAAGGATGATTAAATACAAGCAACTTCACTCTTCAGATATATTTAAAATATTTTTGATGTTCTATATATTTTTTATTTTACAATTTATAAATTGCTATTATTTCAGGGGAATTTTTAAAGCATTAAAAATATTTGTATTTTCAGCCTGACCAGGCAGTGGTGCAGTGTATAAAGCCTTGGACTGGATGCAGAGGATGCAGGTTTAAAACACTGAAGTCGCTGGCTTGAGTATGGGCTCATCCAGCTTGAGCATGGGCTCACCAACTTGAGCTCAGGGTCACTAGCTTGAGCACAGGATCACAGACATGACCCTATGGTCACTGGCTTGAGCCCAAGTTTGCTGGCTTGAGCAAGAGATCACTCGCCCTACTGTAGCCTCCCTTGCCCCCCTCCATTAAGGCACATATGAGAAAGCAATCTACAAACAATAAAGAGTTGATGCTTCTCATCTCTCTTCCTTCCTGTTCTGTTTGTCCCTATCTGTCCCTCTCTCTGTCTCCCTCTCTGTCAGTGTCACAGACACACACACACACACACACACACAAATTGTATAGAATGAAGCTCTAACACACATGCAAAACTGCATGAAAACCAAGGCACCTTCAGGTATTAAATTTAATTTTTCCTATTTTCAAAAGAAAATATTGAAAGTGTGGAAATTAAATTGTTTTCCAATTATAGTCAGAGGCATATTTAAGATTAGGATGGAGATATCCTAAGTGCTATTCCAGTAATTAGTATATACAGTATAATATTTAAAGCCTCTGTTAACTTATCTCCAACTGCCTCTAATGTATTTATGTCTTGTCTTGTATTCCCCATCTTCCCTCAATTGAAATGCTAATAAAATATTACTAATACCATATATATAATCATAATTGAGTTTGTGTCAAATAATTTTTAGGGAATTTTTTTTTCTAAATAATACTTGTATTCTTAATGGAACTTGTTAAAATCAAATATCTAAGCACAGAAAATAACATTGCAATGAGATGAGAGCCTGGTACTAAGGAACCCACCCTATGGTTTCCATCCTCTATCACATCATTCACTTGCACTACTGTTGGAACTATTTTCAGATAATATCCTATATTAAGCTTCTAATAAAAGACTTAATCAAGATGTTTCTCACTGGCACTGACAAAAAAAGGGGGGGATATGAGATCTGAAGAAACAGTGAGCATATGAGCATGAAAATAAATAAAACTTTGCAAACTCTTGATATAATAACCAAATGTAAATCAGATTTTGAGCAATACAGTAAAACTATTATATATTCTTAATACAATTCCAAAGTTTTATAGCAAGATGCAAGAAGAAGAGAACAGAATCTGGGCCAGATAATCAAGGCATGAAAAATTATTTGTCACAGTCGATACATAATAATGTCAACAGACATAAATTCACTGGTAAAAGTTGAGGCAGAGCTTAGATCATTAGGACAAAACAACAGCAGCATCATAGATGCCGAGTTTGAGTAGGCAATGAGGAACAGCCTTCAAATATATCTAGAGCTAGAAGTCATAAGAAGAAGACCAACAATGTCATAAGAATGAATAAAATGGGGCTATGGAATGAAAAATAAAGACAAAAAAAACGCAGGAAAATTGTTTGAGATCTGTCAGAAATAGGGGTACTATGTGGAGTTACACTGAAAGAGAACCCATTTCATGTACAAGGCATGAAGTTGGTAATTGTCTACTAATTTTGATTTCAGATGCATGGGGAGGTCTTACTACATTAAAACAAAAACAAAATACCTCCTCTATGTATTGACTGATTACTGATTTAATATTTAATACCTCAAGCATTTGGTTTAAGACTCCGACCTTCAATGAAAAACAAATCTGTTGCCAATTTTTTTTTTTTTTTTACCTCTCAGCAAGGTAACATTAAAATTTATGGTGAATTAGTCTTCATAAATCTGAAACTTATAAAATTAGTGCTTTATATACTGATAGTTTTAACCTTTCTCTTTATTTTAATTTAATTAATTGTTTTTACATAGATTCTAGGGTTACCCTGACTACATCTCCCCTCCCCCATCATCTCCTCAACATCTCCTTTACCTGCCTCCCTGCAGCGTCCTCCCCCCTTCCCTTCAGTTTTATCCCATCCTATCATCCCCTTTCCCTCTGTCCTCTTTTCCTCATTCTCTTTCATCCCTCCTCTGTCTTAATTCCTTTCCACAGTCTCAATGTTCCTTGGATTCCTCAAATGAGTGAGGTCATATAATAATTTTCTTTTTCTGCCTGGCTAACCTCTCTTTATATTAATTTTTATATTGTATGCATGCTTCTATATCTCTGAAAGTAACAGTGAGTTAATAATTATCATATTTATGTCTTCCTCATCTAATATCCTCATTTAAAATTTCAAAAGGAAACAATATAAATTTCATTAATTCTTTTTCCTCAAAATCTAGTATGAAATCTTATATATTGGGAATTCAGAATTGGTTGATCTGAACTTTACTAAACATAATTTTGTTCAAGAAAAAAGTAATTTTCAGCCATGTAAATCATATATTATTAATTCTCCTAGGAGCACACAGTTTGAGAAATTCTTTATTTTTAAATTTGCTCTCCACTCTAATTTGTTCTAAATTTTATTGCCCACACTAACGAATTAGTTGGCGTTAAGAATCCCAATTATGTTTCTACTTCTGTCTGACTTATTCTTTGTCCTTGGATATCACAAAGTTTTTTTTTCTAGATTTAAATTCCAGTTAATACTATTGCTTTTCTTATGTGTAATGTAGAGTAATGCCCTTTAACCATTTTTAATAGGGTATGCTATTTGAAATACTTTTCCAGTAAAGTAATATTTTTTATGCAGTACTGAACAATCTACCATAAATTCTTTTTCAAATATTGTTGTGTAAACATATATTTTAAAATACATACATACAGAGTCTCAGTTCATCTTTTAGACCAATACATTCTTTCTGGCGGGAGTTTTGGGGGACCATTTATACCAGTGGACTGGAGTAAAACCAAATATTTTATGTCCATTTTCACATCAGCAAGATATTTGAAACAAATGCGCTAACAAATAAATGTGGTTTATAAAGGTATCTAAAGAAGGTTTTGTAAAATTATATCATTTTATTAAGACATCAAAAGTTTTTGCTAGAGAATTCTTAGTTTCATCATATAGTTTCATCAATTCCCATAAATACTTCTTTTCTTGTTACTGCATTATAATAAGAATCTTTGATGTGGGAACATTTAGATGAAGTCAGATGTGGCATGGTTGATCATATTTCAGTCAATGATAGGTTTTGTTTTGTTTTTTTATCCCTTTCTCTGAAGAATATATTTTCCGTTCTTTTATTTTTTCTTTGTGAAAGAGACAGAGACAGAGAGAGGAACAGATAGAAACAGAAAGACCAGAAGGGAGAGAGATGAGAAGCATCAATTCTTTGTTGCAGCACCTTAGTTATTCATTGATTGCTTTCTCATATGTGCCTTGACTGGGAGGCCTACCGCATAATGAGTGACCCCTTGCTCAAGCCAGTGACCTTGGGCTCAAGCTGGTGAGCCTTGCTCAAACCAGATGAGCCCACACTCAAGCCGGGGATTTTGGGGTTTTGAGCCTAGATCCTCCGCATCTCAGTCCAACGCTCTATCCACTGTACCACCACATGGTCAGGCTGAATATATATTTCCTTCTTAAGAATATGTATTAGTGGCTAGAAACTACGTATTCTATTCCAGCCTGCACAGAACACATCCTTAGATCCTTTCATCTTCCCAGTTTTTTTTTTTACTCAATAGCCAACTCCACAACCTTGCAACCTGCCACAGCCAATTGCATTCAGTGGACATTCAACCAAAACTGGGTCAATTGCAATTTGTCTCCAAGGAATGTGGAGTCATTATCCAGAGAGATTAGAAGATGCGGTCTAAGTACTGAAAGAGTCTTTTGTGGCTGTTATTGGGCTGCCATAAGGAACTTAGACAAAGAAATCTAGTGCATGAGGGAAAAGATGAAAGAAACTGGCCCACAAAGAAGCAGGGGTGAGAGAAGCTAAGAACAACCCCCAAAAACCAGAGCACTTATTCTTCTTCCCATGACTAATTCCATCAGCCTTTTTACTGAAAATTCTGTAAATTTTCTAATTATAAATGTTCTTCCACCACAGAGTAGAATTTAAGCTCATGTTTGTACTGCCAATAACTAGCACTATAGAGGCCTCAGAATGAATACTTCTTGTAATAGTTGTTAATTTCAATATAAATATTTAAAAGATGCTAGTTTGCTTTAGATACTTTGGTTCCAAGGAATCAAAAAGATAGACCAAATTTAGAACTCTCATATCTAATAGAATCATCACTGTGTCCCTAATATGGGATAGATGTTGGGCCAATGGTTTTACGTTATCTCATTTTATCCTCCAATAAACCTGACAGTGATGTGCTATTTCCAGAATTTCACAGATAATGAAACTGAGACTTAAATAACTTTCTTAAGGTCATATAGGCATTATGTGGTGAAGTTTGAATACAAATTCAGATCTCTCCAACTCCAGAGCCCATATTCCTTTCATATTTAATTCATGTAAAGTTGGACAGTTTTGTTTGTATACCTAGTTTATGACTAAGTTATTTTTTCCAGTGTAATGAAAGATTAAAATACTAAGATAAAAACTATAAATTATGGCTTAAAATATTTGTAATTATAAACTTGTTAAGTTAATAAAATGAATGAATATAAAATTAAAAAACATATGTAGTCAGAACTAGCTAATTGCTAAAGACTAAAAAAAGAAAAATTACTGAAATGCAATTTAATTTATTATAGGAATCTGTGCCTTATAGAAAACAAATTATATCTTTTTAATGTCTTTAATTACAACATTATTTTCTTTTATAAAGCTAAATTTGGCAACTTCTTTGTTGAAAAATAAATATGTACTTTGTATTTTCTAACATGTCAGACACAATAAAAAAATAAATACCTTTATGACAAATATCTGGAAAAGGTAGTTTATAGAAATTAGTATTTTTAAAGCATGTAAAAACACACTCTGAGTAGCTACTACACATCTGAGTAGATAATTCTTTTTATTATTTTATATCATTCTACTACACTTCTTTTTTAATGAGGGGAGAGGAGATAGTGAGACAGACTCTTGCATGTGCCTCCACCAGAATCCTCCTAGCAGTCCCCATCTGAGGCCAATGCTCAAATCAACCAAGCTATCTTTAGTGCCTGAGTCTGACATCTTGGACCAATTAAGCTATCCTCAGCATCCAAGGTCAACAGTTGGACCAATTGAGCCACTGGGCTGCAGGAGGAGAAGAGGGAGAGAAAGGGGAAAGAGGGGAAAGATAGTTGCTTATCCTGTGTGCCCTGACCAGGAATCGACCCCTGGATGTCCAAACACTGAGCTGAAGTTCTATTAACTGAGGCAACCAGCCAGGGCCTCTACTACACATTTTGTACTTTCAAAATTTATATTTTACAAAAATGTTGTGTGAAGTTGTACTTTCCAATAAAGAGATTGGTTCAAATTAATAATGCAAATAAAGCACATTCAATACTCAAGTTATATTTTTACAAAATAAATCTATGAAAATGAGTTAGACTATGCTACTAAAATGTCTGTGTATTAAGCAATATTATTTTCAATTATGTTTATTAGTATGTAATCAAGAAAGGTAACAATTTCTAAAAGCTATAATTATGTCATTTTAAACTAAAAATCTTGAGTAGCAACTAGCTGATTAAAAATAATTTTCATAAATTCAGAAAAGTGATTTTTGATGCATCACTCAGATAAAAGATTTTAAATGGAGACTAAAATATAGGTATATATTTTAAGACTTTGAGAAAATTATTATTTTAAACGAGTGTAAGAGACTCTCTTGAATTTTATAGTTAGTTTTTGTTTAGTTTTGTTGTTGTTGTTGTTGTTGTTTTTTGTTTTTTGTTTTTACAGGGACAGAGAGAGTCAGGGAGAGGGATAGATAGGGACAGACAGACAGGAATGGAGAGTGGTGAGAAGCATCAATCATTAGTTTCTCATTGCCATTGAGACACCTTAGTTGTTCATTGATTGCTTTCTCACATATGCCTTGAACGCGGGCCTTCAGCAGACAAAGCAACCCCTTGCTGGAGCCAGCGACCTTGAGTCCAAACTGATGAGCTTTTTTTACTCAAGCCAGATGGGCCCGTGCTCAAGCTGGCGAGCTCGGGTTCTCGAACCTGGGTCTTCCGCATCCCAGTTCGACGTTCTATCCACTGCGCCACTGCCTGGTAAGGTTTGTTTAGTTTTTAATGACAAGATCAAAACCAGTCTTTGAGACAGCATTTGTATATATGTTAAAAAAATACCAATTTTAGTAAAAATCGTACATATATATATTCAAGTATAGAAAATTTTAAACGTAAGATAAATATTTATGGGACCAGAAATGGAATTTAATGTAAGAACAGAAAGCAGGGAGGAAACTTCTATTGGACAGCAAGCAACAAAGGATCAGGAAAGATTAAATATGCATCATAGAGGTGGATACTGAACTGAGGCTATTTGTACCCAGCCCCATATTTTTTGAGAGGAGGGAGACAGAGACAGACTCCTGCATGGGCCTGAACTGAGTTCTATCCGGCATGCCCACTAAGGGGTGGTGCTTTGGTGCTTTGCCCATCTGGGGCCCGTGCTCTGTTGCAACCCAAGCCATTTTTTAGCACCTGAGGCAAAGGCCACAGAGCCATCCTCAGCACCCTCAGCCAACTCTCTCTAATTAAGCCATGGTTGCAGGAGGGGAGGAGAAGAGAGACAGGGAGAGAAGAGAGAGGGGGAAGGATGGAGAATCAGATGTTCACTTCTCCTGTTTGCCCTGACCTGGAATCAAACCAGGGACTTCTGCATGCCAGGTAATGCTCTGCCACTGAGCCAACTGGCCAAGGTAAAACTTAAGAGATTGTGAAGTTGAAAGGAAATAGTCAATAAAGAATTAGAGCTACTTACATATAAGTATGAACACCAAATTTAGAAGAGCTTGTAAAATAACGAGTAAAATCACAAAATAAAGTTCAGAGACCGATGTCAAATGATATACTTTGTAAGGCAATATAATTTCTTTTTAATAAGAATGCAAAAGAAAGACAAATGAAGAAGTATTGGAGAGACAATACTCAAAGAGGTAAGGCTGAACATATTATAGTATAATTGTAAGACATAACTCTTTACATGGAAGCTATACACAGAATAATAAACAGTATAAACAAGGATTAATCACTATATTAATGCATTGTAATGATATAATGATAGTAGTGCAGTAATAAGCAACAATAATAATCAATAATTGGTACAAGAATAAGTAATAAAGAAAAAATTCACATTTAGAAATATATCATTGGATACTCCTTTCTCTCTACCAGGCTCAGTAAGCTAAAATAATTAATATATTGCTTTTCTAAATAAAGTATTAAATAAAACATTTTAAACTCCAAGAAACAATAATCAAATATTAGTAGTGTTTTTCATTCCTTTCTTCTCCCTCTCTCTCACTCTTTTTTTTTCTTTGTATTGGAGCTCAGTTAAAAAAAAAATTCTGTTCATCATACTTTTAAATTAAAAAGCACATTGCCATCATCTACTCTGACAATTATCGTTCTCCTTTTATTTTTACCTTTCTTTCAAGACCACTATCTCTATTCTCCATATTCCCTAGATAATGTGTTCGATCTACGCCCTGGCACAGAGGCAGATTTAACGGTGGGCACACCGGGCGCTTGTCCTGGGTCCCGACTTCTGAGGGGGCCCCGCAAAACACAAGGTGTTGGTCAAATTAGTTTGTAAATATGCTATATATAGTTGCTCACTTATAGTTTGCTTTGGGTGTGGAAGACAGGCTGTAAGCTGGCAAAGTCATTAGAGCCTAAGGCTTAGTTTTAAGACTAAGCCTTTCCCACCCTTGACTGTTGCATGATGTGGGTGGTGCACAATCATGAGGAATTTCAGATAAGTGACTTTGTATCAGAGACTTTCTTGTTTGTATATTGGAATAAAGGTTTTGATTTCTACACTATAAAATGGGGCAGAGGAGCCCATGTAGGAGAGAGAGCAGAGAAAGGCCACGTGGAGGAGAGGAGAAGCAGCCAAGATAGCAGAGTGCTGAAGGAGGAGAAGCCAGTTTATGCAGAGTATGTGCAGAGAGAAAGAGATAAGGAACAGAGGTGAATAAGGCTGGTGAGGTAGATACCTTTGATTCTAGGAACCGTGGATAAGTAAGTGGCTTTTGGAGCCCTGAATGGAAAGGGAAGTGTTTTCCCACTGTGTGTATTTCTTGCCTGCTCGGTGCAAGCTGTGATTAAAGATAATGGCACACCAGTTCTTGGCTCCATTGTTTCATTACCATCTGTCCAAATCAAATTCAAACCTGCATGGGCGAGGTAGCTGTGATGGTGGCTGTGGCTACTGGCTTTACACAAGGGGCCAAATATTTTCTTCTGCTCCTGGGGCCTCAACCAACCTTAATCTGCCTCTGCCCATATATAAAACTTTATAAAATGTATACTATGTTTTTTGGATATTTCTAATTTACCTAGATCGTGTACACCTCATTCTGTTTTCTACTTTTATAATTCATATATCTAATTAGAGGTCTTTCAGTGGTGCTAAAACATGATCACTTATCTTAATATTTCATAGTGAATCTTAGTAAACATTCACCACATTTAAATATCTCTTATGTTCTCTAGTGATGAACATTAAGGTTGACACCAACTTTGTCACCACAAACAATACCACAATCAATATACTTGATATTGGGCAGATAAAATATATTATCCTCACTTTGTTAAAGATGGCATTGCCCATGTGCAAGTTTTAAGACTAAGCTTTTCCTCACACCCTTGACTGATTGGATGATGTAGGGTGGTGCACTCTCATGAGGAATCCTCCCAGTATGTCTCAGATAAGTGACTTTGTATCAGAGACTTCCTTGTTTGTAGATTGGATTAAAGGTTTTGAATCTATGCTATAAAGTAGGGCAGGCCGGAAGCTTGCTCTCTCTCGATTCCTGGGGTTAGTATTAGAAAAAAGAGCAGATTAAGGCCATGTGGAGGAGAGGAAGCAGCCAAGATGGTGGAATGCTGAGGAAGAAGCCAGTTTGTGCAGTTTGTGTAGAGAGAAGGAGATGGAAAACAGAGGTGAATAAGGCTGGTGAGCTAGAAACCTTTTGATGTTAGGAAACTTGGATAAGTCAGTAGCTTTGTGAGCACTGAATAAGTGGGTTTGGGACCCCAGTGTGTGTTTTTGCTTGCCCACCAGGTGCAAGCTAGAATTAAAGCTGATGGCTCACCAGTTTTTGATACCATTGTTTCATTACCGACTGTTCGAATCTAATGTGAACCTGCACTGGCCAGGTGGCTGTGATGGTAGCACTGGCTACTGGCTTTATTTGGTGTAGTCGGCAGGACTCAATACAGTTTGGTATGGAGCCATCACCACCTTTGAGCAGTGGAGTAGAAAACTGGCTGCCGTTATGGTTTTTCATAGGTGTTTTTTGGGGGACTGTAGGCTGGCTGAGTTTTACAGCCATGTGTGAGGAAACCGAGAGCTCTATGGAAGAGGCTGCCCAGGACCTGCAAACTGAGCAGTGGAAGGAGCTGGAAGAAATGTGAGAGAAACAGATGCTGACCCTGGAGCTAGAGGAAGCCCTGGAGGAAAGGGCCGACCAGGTTTGTGAGATTCGCCTGGAAAAGGAAGAGCCGCTGGAGAAGAAATCACAAGTTCGTGAGTTGCAGATTGCCCTGGATGTTGTGGAGGGCCAGCAGTGGCAGGAGGCCGGGGGTGAAGCCAAGGCTGGGGCTGAGGCTGAGGCGGGGGCTGTAAAGCCCATGGAGCAGAAGGTGGCGGCAGTCCAGGGCTCGAGCCCGGTGGCAGGAGCTGATGTTTCCAGTTCCTCTTGGGAGGATGAGGAGAATCCAGCTGGAGTTGTAATCCGCAGTCTCTGGAAGGTGAGAGCCCAGCAGCAAGGAGCTCCTACTATATACCATTGGTAGGTCTGCGATTTTGGGACGTAGGAGTGGATGCCATCATGCTCCCCAGAGCAGAAATGGAAATGCTGACTGCCATTGCCACATGCTCCTGTTTAGGACAGTGTAAGACCGACCATGATGGCAGGAACGGGGGGAAAAGGCTAATACCCTATGTGCGGGGACTGATTTCCCGGACTATGACCGAGTGAGCACTGGCTCCTTTGTTGGATGGACTTTCAGATTTTGGACAATGTGAAATACCCTGATGGGGATGAGGGGCAGCTTTGATAAAGGCCCTCCCCCTGCCCTGGGAAGCTTTTCCCATGGCTAGAAAGACCAAGGACATTTTGCGCTTTGGGCAAAGTGCTCAAAGACTGGTGAAATGTACCTTTGTAATTTCTAAAATTGTATGATTTGTCATGTATTTGTAATTTGTGTAATGTGCCTAATTTCTGTGCACAGGGATGCTGGTGGTGTAGATTGTGGGTTGTAAAATGAGCATAGGGGTGGATTGTTGGGCAGATAAAATATATTATGCTCACTTTGTTAAAGATGGCACTGCGCACGTGCAAGTTTTAAGACTAAGCTTTTCCCCACACCCTTGACTGATTGGATGGTGTAGGGTGGTGTAGGATGGTGATTGGATGGTGTAGGGTGGTGCACTCTCATGAATTTTTCCAGTATGTCTCAGATAAGTGACTCTGTATCAGAGACTTCCTTGTCTGTAGATTGGATTAAAGGTTTTGAATCTATGCTATAAAGTGGGCAGGCCAGGAACTTGCTCTCTCTCAGTTCCTGAGTTAGTATTAGAAAGGAGAGCAGATTAAGGCCACATGGAGGAGAGGAAGCAGCCAAGATGGCGAAATGCTGTGGAAGAAACCAGTTTGTGTAGAGAAAAGGAGATGGAAAACAGAGGTGATTAAGTCTGGTGAGCTAGAAACCTTTGATTCTAGGAAACTCGGATAAGTCAGTAGCTTTGTGAGTACTGAATGAGTGGGTTTTGGAGCCCAGTGTGTGGGTTTGCTTGCCCGCTGGGTGCAAGCTAGAGTTAAAGCTGATGGCTCACCAGTTTTTGGCTCCATTGTTTCATTACCCACTGTTCAAATCCAATGTGAACCTGCACTGGCCAGGTCGCTGTGATGGTGGCCCTTGCCACTGGCTTTACACTTGCCCTCAACTATGTACAATTTCTGAAAAATTCTGTATGATGTATACATAAGATCAGAGAATATTAATATTTAATTCAGAAAAAATTACTTTCCAGAATACTTTTCTCTGCAAGTTAGCATTCAATACACATTCATTAACACTTGATATTTTTCTTTTTAATTATACTCTTTCTGATAAGAGTAAGGTGATCTCTTGCTGTTTTAATTTGCATTTGTATTTTAATGAGAATGAGGGTTTCCTTTTGTACTAATTAGCTGTTAAGAAGTCTGATCTAGGGTAGTTTATCTCATTCATTCACTCTTTTTTTTTTCACAATAGAGTTTTAGTCTTTTCCTTGATTAATAAAGCATAGCAATCTCTTAGTTTTAAATGTAACCAGTAGCTTACCCATTTATCAGCTATATTCTTCCTTAAACATAAATCCTTTTTACTGATAACATAACAATTGGCTTTTTCATATCGAAATTGTGTTTTAGAGGTTTTATGTCTTTTCATCCCTATACTCCACAAAGCTATTCTCCTAAATTTCTTTTAGGAATAACTTTATATACTATGGTACAAATTTCACATGGTTTGCTCCTGACACTATTGGAATCTGCCTTTGTATAGGGAATGAGGAAGGATTAGTGTTGGGCAGATAAAATATAATATGCTCACTTTGTTAAAAATGGCGCTGCCCACATGGAAGCCTGTCACCCAGGTGATATTTGCCTTTATGCTTGGGATGGGTGTGGGGGAAAGGCTGTAATGTAAGCAGGCCAGGTCGCTATAGCCTAAGGCTTAGTTTTAAGAGTAAGCTTTTCCCCGCACCCTTGACTGATTGGATGATGTGGGGTGGTGCGCTCTCCTGAGGAATCGCAGTATGCCTCAGATGGGTGACTTTGTATCAGAGACTTTCTTGTTTGCAGATTGGATTAACGGTTTGGATTTCTACACTATAAAGTGGGACAGACCAGTAGCTTGCTCTCTCTCGATTCCTGAGACTGTCAGAATCTAATGTGAACCTGCATGGGTCAGGCGGCTGTGATCCTGACTGCAACTACTGGCTTTACACTCAGGCTTACTTTTCTCCAATAAGAGAATCTGTTTTCCCTAATATCGTCTAACCATTGACTTTTGGTGCCATTTCATAAAATATCATACTTCCATATTTGCACTTATTTTTTCTAAAGTTTCTATTATGTTTCATTTATATACTTGTCTTTTCTTGCATAATGATAATGCTAGTTAGTTTTAGAACTATGGCTTTTCCAAATGTCTTAGTGTAAGGAATCACCTATCTGATTGTGGACTGTCTATAGCTTGGATTAAGGAATTTTAGTTAAAAACCTCTGAATGTGAATGGTCATGTGAATGTAACCCCCTGCTTCAAACACAGGGAATTAGGTTTCTTAGATGCAAACACAAAGGAATGCAGGTGAACATGCTTTAGAGTTTTTTAGATTACCCCCCCTTTGTGCTTGTTAATTAGCAAAAGAAAAAGAATATATTGACTGAAACTAGCCCCTTTTCCATATTAACAAGTACATTAGTCATTCTTTCCCCTTATCACCTTATCTCCATCACCTGCAATCCTGTTACCTTTGTTCTTGTAAAAACGTTTCTGCTTCTAATCCAGTGGTTCTTAACCTTTTTTGAGGTACTGAACCAACCAGTTTCATATGCGCATTCACCGAACCCTTCTTTAGTGATAAATAAAAATGACATTTTTTCCAAATTCAAGAAATAGGTATATGTTTTTTTCTGGTGCACAAAATGAGCCATGTATGAACATCACCTTGCTCAAAGAACAAAACCAAACAAGTGCATGAACTCACAACAAATTATGGTATTATTTATTCTGGCCTCCGCGGCAGAGGCTTCTCCGAACCCCTGAGACCAACTGACTCATTGAACCCCTAGGGTTCAATAGAACCCAGGTTAAGAACCACTGTTCTAATCAATAAAAGCTCTGGGAGAAGTAGACTCAGGAGTTTAGCTCTCTTGACTGCCTCTCCCCCTTCTCTTGACAATAATTTGTGTCTTGAGCACTTTATTCCATGCGACACTGGTAGTTTCCAGTAGGCTGGAGGACTTCTTAGAAACTACATACATCTTAGTATCTGGTCAATATTTTCATTCATCACCTTAAAGTAAACCTAGCAATTTATAGGTCTTCAGTGAAAATAAAATATTTAATGAGTTTATTCAGTTATACCACAGATCCAGCAGAATATTTCTGAAAATGCATTGGATTTATAAACTAATTGGAAAAAAATTGATATTTGACATATTTACTATCATCCATAATAAATGTGATATGATGTATGTAAAGCTAGTAGTCAGGGCCATTCACATGCAGGTTTGCATTAGATTCTGACACTCGGTAATGAAACCACAGAGCCAAGAACTGGTGAGCCATCAGCTTTAATTCTAGCTTGCACCCGGCGGGCAAGCAAAAACACACACAGGGCTCCAAAACCCACTCATTCAGTGCTCACAAAGCTACTGACTTATCCGAGTTTCCTAGCATCAAAAGGTTTCTAGCTCACCAAACTTATTCACCTCTGTTCCCCATCTTCTTTCTACACAAACTCTGCACTAACTGGCTTCTCCCTCAGCACTCTGCCATCTTGGCTGCTTTCTCTCCTCCAGTGACCTTACTCTGCTCTCTTCTCTAATACTAACCTCAGGACTGAGAGAGAGCAAGCTCCTGGTCTGCCCAACTTTATAGTGTAGAAATCCAAACCTTTAATCCAATCTACCAAAAGGGAAGTCTCCGATACAAAGTCACTTATCTGAGGCATAATGGGAGGATTCCTCATGAGAGTGCACCACCCCACATCATCCAATCAGTCAAGCGTGTGGGGAAAAGTTTACTCTTAAAACTAAGCCTTAAGCTATAACGACCATGCCTGCTTATAGCCTGTCCCCCACACCCAATAATATAATTACGCCCATCCCAAGCATATGGGCAACTAATATCACCTGGGTGATGGGCTTCCTTGTGGGCAGCAATCATCTTTAATGAAGTGAGCATAATATATTTTATCTGTCCAACAATGTACCTTTTTATTTATTCAAATTTATTTAATATAGTTAATGCAATTTTGTAAAATAAAGACCATGCATTCTTGTTAAGTTGGTTTATGTTTTACAGCATTTATTGATTTTTAGTTGATTTAGATAATACTGCTGAATTTAAATATATATATTATATACATATATATATAAATATTTATTATGTGCAAGATATTCTATATAATATTGTATGTTATATAATGTATGTAAGGATGGGGTCTTCCTTTTAGGATTAGTGCTCTTATATGAAGAAACATCAGAGTGTTTGCTTTCACTCATTCTCTCTATTATATTAGGACACAACAAGAAGTTTTTTGTCTGTAAGCCAAAAAGAGAACTCTCAACATGAAACTAAATGGCCAGCATCTTGATCTTGGACTTTCCAGGTTCCAAAACTATGAGTGATAGATTTCTGCTAAGGCACTCAGTTTATGGTATTTTGTTATGGTAGCTTGTGCTGACTAATACAGATTTTGGTTCCAAAAGTTGAATGCTGCTATAACAGGTAAATAAAAATGTGAAAATGGTTTTGGAACTGAGTAATGGGTAGAGACTGGAGGAATTTTAAGTTGCATGCTAGAAAGGTGAATTTTAAGGGTGATTCTGGTAAAGCTCAAAGGAAAAAAAGAACTAGAGAAAAAGTCTCCTCCTTTTTAGAAACTCCATACATAATTATAAACATAAAATA
This sequence comes from Rhynchonycteris naso, assembly GCA_037038555.1. Classification (NCBI taxonomy): domain Eukaryota; kingdom Metazoa; phylum Chordata; class Mammalia; order Chiroptera; family Emballonuridae; genus Rhynchonycteris; species Rhynchonycteris naso. Next base: position 68,470,938 of record CM072997.1, read on the forward strand.
CTGGTAAAAATATGTATATTAAAGGTCATTTTAAGATCACAGAAGGAAATGAGAAACATGTTATTTGAAATTAGAAAAAAAGGTAGTTCTTATTATAAAATGGCAAAGAACTTAGTTAAATTGTGTATGGGGGGAGACTTAGGAGAGTAGAGTTCTAAGCAGAATGTTGAAAGAGCAGCTTGGTTCTTCCTGCCTGAGAGCAAAATGTGAGAGGAAAGAGATGAAGGATATATTAAACAAAAAGAAATTAGACTTTAAAAAGTTGGAAAGTTCTCAATCTCTCCATATTGCAAAAAAATGAGAAAGCTTATTTAAAAGTGAATACTAAAGGTGCAGCTAGCCTATCACGTGACAAGAAGATTATGGATTATATCAAGAGAAATGTCAGTTTGAATTGAAGAGGAACGAGAAAAGATGAAATAAAGAAAGACTATTGGGCTTATTAGATCAGTAAAACAAGACAAAAAGTATTAAAAGCTGTGAACATGCACTACTCCTTTTCTTCTTTTTATAATATTTATTGGGGTGATGTTGGTTAATAAGATTATATAGACTCCAAGTGTACATTTTTATGAAACATGATCTTTATATTGCATTGTGTGCCCACCATCCATCTTCTATCACCATATATTTGACCCCTTTTACCCTTTTTCTACCCACCACCTTTCCTTTACAGTTGTCTGTGTCTGTGAGTTTTTGTTTCTCTAGTTTGTTCCTTTTCTGTTTTCAGTTTTATATCTCACATATGAATGAAATATGTTCCTTAATTTTTTATGTTTGATTTATTTAACTTAGCATGATTTTCTCAAGGTCCATTTAAGTTGTCACAAATAGCAGTCTTTCATTTTTCCCTATGGCTAAGTACTATTTCATAATATATATGTACCATATCTTTTTTATCCAATCATCTATCAAAAAACACTTTAGTTGTTTCTGAGTCTTGGCCACTGTGAATAATGCTAAATGGTGTGTATGTCTTTGCAAATAAATGTGTTCAAATTTTTGGGGTAGATACCCAAAAGAGAAATTGCAAGGTCATATGGTAATTCTGTCCTTTACTTTTTGATGTAACCTACATATTGTTTTTCATAGTGTCTGTATCAGCTTACATTTCTGCCAGAAATAAATGACTGTTTCTTTTTCTCCACAACCCTTCCGACACTTATTATTACTTGTCTTGTTGATAATAGCCATTTCAACAGGTGTGAGGTGGTATATCATTGTAGTTTTGATTTGCATTTCCCTAATAGATAGTGAAGTGGAGCATCATTTTATATATCTGTTAGCCATTTGTGTTTTTCTTGTTCAAGTTATCTGCCCATTTTCAAAATTGGATTGTTTGCATGGTGTTAAATTATATGAGATTATTATGTATTTTGAATATTAACTCATAATCTGAGATATTGTTTGCAAATATCTTCTCCCATTTGGTTGGTTGCCTTTTTGGTTTGTTCATGATTCTTTTCCTGTGCAAAAAGCTTTTAGTTTAATACAGTCATATTTATTTATTTTTGCCTGTCTTTTCTTTTTCTTTTAGGTCAAATTTACCAAATCTCCTCTAAGACCAGTGTTTATAATGTTAGTACTTATGTTTTCTTTTATATAATTTATTATTTAAATTTTGAGTTAATTTTTGTATATGAGACAAAGAGTAGTTCAGCTTCATTGTATTGCATGCAAATGGCTTTCCAACTTCCCCAGCACCATTCATTGAGAGATTTATATTTTCAGTGCATATTTTTGCTCCTTTGACAAAAATTATTTTTCCATATACATGTGGGTTTATTTCTGGGTCTTCAGTTTTGTTTCATTGGCTGCTGTGTCTGTTTTTCTGCCAATACCATACTGATTTGATTATTGTCACTTTGTTGTATATTTGAAGTCAAGAAGTATGATACTTCCAGGTTTGTTCTTTTTCTCAGGATTGCTTTGGCAATCCATTGTTCTCTGAAAACAATTACCAGTATTTCTGGATAGATAACTTAATATATTCTATCTTCTTCTGTTTCCCCATCCATTCCATGGCCTTCTCCCTCTGTAAGTTATTCTTTTTCCACTGGACTTTAAAAAGTGCATTCCAGATTAATAAAGATTCTGTTTATGAAAAAAATAAACTTTAAATTCTTAAAGAAAATATAGAATATATTTATGGTTTTAGAATAGGAAAAAATGTTCTTAAACCAAATCCTTTTTAAAAAAATCTTAGTAATACTAACTTCCTGAGTTGTTACTAAATAGTCAATAAATGGAAGAGTCAAGTACCAATTGACTGCTTTTCCTTATTGTTTTGAAATTTAGATGACTAGTTCTGAAATAATGAAATGAAGTTTCACCCAGAAAGAAAATCATATCCTACTTTGGCAAATTTCCAAACAATTTTAATCATGAAGATCTGAACTCTAATGTTACTTTATATTCTATGGAGTTCAGAATGGTGGCAAATGAGCTTGACAATTACCTCTCTGTTTCAAACTCCTTAAATTCCTCAGGAATATACAGGTGTTTGCAGCAAAGAACTTGCAATGTATTAAACATCACGCCGGGAACTTCCAGATTGTTGAACTCGTGAAGATTGGAAAGAGTGGCAAGATGGAAACTCTGAGCCTCTTCCCTCATACTTATTAAATTCTGCATCTGGTTTTTGCTTGTCAATATGCTCAAAGGCTTACCTGCCACAGATTTTATAGGAATTGGAAGAGCCTCCTTCTGTCTACCAGAGCAGTAGACCTAGCTTCAGAGGCGGTGGAAAGATTCTGTGGTAGCACATGCTGGGTCCAGACCCACTTATACATGGGAACTACAATTCCCAGGGACCCCTGCAGACCGCAGGTCACATCCAGGCACAGCTGCACAGTAGTGAAAGCTGGCTCTGCTGTTCTGCCAATTCCTGTGATAATCTTGCTTGGGTTGAGCTTTGAACCCCACTGAGATATTTGGCATGGCCAAACTACCTAAACTTTATTACTGGTGGTTCTTTCCTATGCCCAGTACTAATGCTGGCTCAATTTTGGGGGAATGATAAAAAATTACTTTAAACACCATGAATTTCATTTACATTGAAAGATAGTTTTTACATTTGTTACCAATCCTTCTATAGCCAAAGTGATCTAGGAAAGGAGATGCAAAAAAAGAATCCATACAAAATTTATATAGACATGGTGTGTTCTGACAAACTCAATAAACAAATTACAGGGAAGCTGGGAGCTTTCCAGGATCAGGAGAAAAGTGTTTCACACCGACCCGGCAGACTATGACTCTAGGACGAGATGTTGCTGTTTTGCAGACATAGGTTCTAAGTGTTGTACCTTCATGAAAATGGCCAGTCACATCATCCATTGATCATTGAAAAAGAGATTTAGATTTAGTCTCTGGGTATATTCTGGAGGGAGAGTGTTCATAGTTGGGTCAGTGAGAAATCAGAAAACTGTCTCTACAGTACCTTCTGTGATAGTTGCATATTTGAATCTTTTGAAGGGCAGCCAAGAGGTAAAAAGAAAGTTTGTCTAAGTGAAAAAATTCACCCTTTGTAAGGTGACCAATCTTCCTTTTTTATGGAGGACAGTTCTTTTTAAAGCTTTATCCTCCCTTGAAAAGTGTCCTCCTATATGTCCTCCTTTTTGATATTGGAAGACTAATCTGTAAATGTCCATATTCGATCGATGCAGAGTCGATCCATTGCATGTAATGTGACATATTTGTATTTGACATGACAATTCATCAAGGATCAATACAGTGGAGCGAGACACGATTATGAGACGCATGCGCTCCACACGAGAGATCTTGAGAGAGCACCCGATATACCGAGTGTACAAATGGCTTTGTGTACTTCTTACTGAAACACCACACAGCACATATGACATTGTAGACTCACGATTATTTCTTTCTCAGTGAATAGTCAATAATACACAGGTAAGTACAATTCATGTAAAATTTAATGTGAAGGATGTAAAGCCAGTAGCCACAGCCACCATCACAGCTGCCTGGGCCGTGCAGGTTCACATTTGATTCGTATAGATGGTAATGAAATAATGGAGCCAAGAACTGGTGGGCCATTATCTTTAATCCTAGCTTGCACCCAGTGGGCAAGAAACACATGCAGTGGGAAAACACTTTCCTTTCTATTCCGGTCTCCAAAAGCCACTGACTCATCTGAGTTTCCGCCTTATTTACCTCTGTTCCCCATCTCCTTTTCTATGCACAAACTTTGCACAAACTAGCTTCTTCTTCAGCACTCTACCATCTTGGCTACCTCTATTCTGCAATGCTGATGGCAGGATCTGAGCAAGAGAGTCCCCAGTCTGCCTTATTTTATAATGTAGAAATTAAAACCTTTAAACCAATATACTAATAAGGAACTCTCTGATACAAAGCCACTTATCTGAGGTATAAATAGGATTCCTCAAAAAAGTATACCACCCTACATCATGCAACAGTCAAGAGTGTGGGGAAAAGCTTAGTTTTGAGAGGATCTTAGTATTAGAAAGATATTGAAAAGATCTTAGTATTAAAAGGGTGGGAAAGTCTTAGTCCAGGGGTTGAGAACCTATGGCTCATGAGCCAGATGTGGCTTTTTGATGGCTGCATCTGGCTTGCAGACAAATCTTTAATAAAAAAATAATAACGTTAAAAATATAAAACATTCTCATGTACTACAATTCATTAATTTTCTACTGCTCATGTTCATGGTTGTGGGTGGCTGGAGCCAATTACAGCTGTCCTCCGGGACAACACCAAATTTTTACTGGATAATGCATAACATACATGGATCACTGAGAGGTCAGGAAGTAAACTTCTCTCCTTTTAATCAAGTAGTCAGCTAGCTAATTGCAGAAACCCTTTTGACGAAGAAGATGGCTAAAAGAAAAAAAAAAGAGATGTGTCATACTTTTCAGCAGGAATGGACAGAGGAATTCACCTTTGTGGAGAGAGCAGGTTCTGCAGTGTGTTTAATATACAATGATAAAATTGCATCAATGAACCGGTCGCATTGAAATATCCAGCGGGGGACAGCAGGAAAAAGCATGTCAAGAGCTACTGTGCAGAGTGCAAGCTAGTCAGCAGCAACTCCGTGTTTGGACCCAACAAGGTGACTGGAATTCGGCTAGCTTTGCTGATGCTTTAGCAATTGTGAGAAACGGAAAGCCATTCACAGATGGGGTGTATGCCAAAACATTCATACTTGATGTTGCCAATGAACTTTTAGATGACTTTTTGGATGAAGACAAGATAATCAAACGACTAAAAGACATACCTCTGTTGGCAAGAACTGTTTACAATTTTACCATCATGATGGCAAATTAAATTGAGGCAACACAAGTGAAGGACATAAATGCAGCACCATTCTTTTCTCTCTCTTTGCATTAGTCAACAGACGTAAGCCATTTACCCCAGTTCAGAGTGATTAAGGTATGCTGTCGGTGACACACTACGTGAGGAAAGTCTTGCTCTTTTGCCTATGAAAGAGACAACAAGAGGGGAGGATTTATTCAAGTCTTTCACTGAGTTCACTAAAGAAAAAATCTACCAATGGATAAACTTATTTCAGTATGTACAGATGGTACTCCGTGTAAAGTGGGGAAAAACAGAGGATTCATAGTGCTTCTTCTTTTTTTTTTTTTTTTTTACAGGGATAGAGAGAGAGTCAGAGAGAGGAATAGATGGAGATAGACAGACAGGAAGGGAGAGAGGTGAGGAGCATCAATCATTAGTTTTTTGTTGCTATTGCAACACCTTAGTTGTTCATTGATTGCTTTCTCACATGTGCCTTGACCGCAGGCCTTCAGCAGACCAAGCCACCCCTTGCTGGAGCTAGTGACCTTGGGTCCAAGCTGATGAGCTTTTGTTCAAGCCAGATGGGCCTACGCTCAAGCTGGTGAGCTTGGTGTCTCGAACCTGGGTCTTCCGCATCCCAGTCCGACACTCTATCCACTGTGCCACTGCCTGGTCAGGCTGTAGTGATTCTTTGTGAATATGAAAAGAGACCCATCCTAAGTTTCACTGCATCCTACATCAGGAGGTGCTTTGTGCTCAGATGAGTGGCAAGCAGCTTGGTGATGTGATGTCTCTGGTCATTCGGGTGGTCAACTTTATTGTTGCCCAAGCTTTAAATGATCGCCAGTTTAAAACACTGCTGGATGAAGTTAGGAATAATTATCTTGGTCTGCTTCTGCACAGCAATGTGCGTTCGTTGTCAAGAGGGAAGGTGTTCAGCCATTTCGTGACTTGTCTGAGTGAAATCCAGACTTTTCTTGAAATGAAAAATGTCGAGCATCCTGAGTTAGCTAACACTGAGTGGCTCCTGAAGTTCTACTATCTCATGGACATGACTGAACATCTGAACAGCTCAATGTGAAAATGCAAGGTTTTGGAAATAAAGTCTTATCCCTTCAACAAGCAGTGCTTGCATTTGAAAACAAGCTGGAACTCTTCATCGCTGACATTAAAACAGGTCGTTCACTACACTTTGAAAAACTGGAAGAGTTTAAAGATGCATGCACAGCAAGTAACCCTGCTCAACATCTTGATCTCTAGCAGCTAGCGGGCTTCACATCTAATCTCCTGCAGTCATTCAAAGTGCGCTTTGGAGAATTTTGTTAGTGTACTTGCCTTTTTAAGTTCATAACCCATCCACGCGAGTGTGCAGTGGACAGAGCCAACCTGAGTTATATCTCCGGTGTCTCCATCAGAGATTTTGAGCTACAAGCTGCTGACCTGAAGGCCTCAGACATGTGGGTGAATAAGTTCAAGTCGCTGAATGAAGATTTGGAAAGACTTGTATGACAGCAAGCAGAGTTGGTGAACAAACACAAGTGGGGAGAAATGAAAAAACTTCAAACTGTGAACCAGCTGATTGTCAAAACTTGGAATGTGCTGTACTGACAATGTTTGACTCTACGTGTGCAATCTTTTCTCACATCTAAAGAATGTTAAGACCAACCTACCATCACGTTTAATGAATGAAAGTCTCAACACCTGCATGAAGCTTACTTAACCTTACAACGTATCAACCAGACTACAAAGCCATCAGCAAAATCATGCAGCAACAGAAGTTGCATTAATGGTAAGAAGTACTTTATTCATCATTGGTTAGCAACAGCATAACAATGTTATTACAAAGAATTCAGACACTTATTGTACTTTAAAAGTGTTGGTCTTACATAAAATGCACACATTTACTTGTAATTAGTGTTAAACATATTGTAAGGCTCTCATGGAATTACATTTTAAAATATGTGGCATTCATGGCTCTCTCAGCCAAAAAGGTTTCCAACCCCTGGCTTAGTCTTAAAACTAAGCCTTAGGCTATAAGGACCTTGCCAGCTTACAGCTTGTCTCCCACACCCAATGCAAACTATAAGCGAGCAAACATATACATTATATTTACAAACTAATTTGACCAACAAAGGATATTTCTTGTTCATATATTTCCAATATATTGTTACAAGATGATACATTGACAGAAAATATTCATTCAATGGAAAAGTACTCATTTAGATAATATAATTTCTTACAACTATTATTAAAACTTAATAAGCATGTAAGCATAATTACAATATAAAATATTTTACAATACAAATATTTTTATTATGCACTTATCATAGTGTATTATTGTTGCAATAAATAAAATGTTTCTTTTATTTACAATATTGTTTTCTTCAATTTATTTTTGATCTCCTTTTCATTGTAAAAAATTGATCATTTTACCCTTTGTCATTAAAATCTACTAACATAATAAAAAGTACTTGGAGGAAGGAATGCACCTTCGTTGATGAAAATATTCTTGAAACTAAAGAAAATAGGGATAAGATTTTAGTCCTTGGTATCAAAACAATCATGATGAATTTCAGCAAAAATTTCAAAGCATTACAATTCAACTTCAGTGTTTGGAGCATTTGAAGAAGACTTGAATTTATGTGCCCACTGATTTACAAAACATGGACCAGTGTGATCAAGTTATAATTCAAACCATAAGCTCCATCTGCCATGAATTGGATGCTATTTTCACTAATGAAGAGGAAAACAAAGCTGAATCTGATATCAAACATAGAATAGTTTATAGAAAAACTAGTCTAGCTGCTTTTGTAAAAGTTTTTGAAAAGTTTCCTGAAAACCTAGATAAATCCAAAAAAGAAGAACTTCTCAAGAAGAGTTATGTAGAAGATTTCCTTTTCTTGAGAAATAATTTTGTTGAAAAAATTACTGAAACCACCAAAGGAGAGTGTTAACTTTTATGGAAGGAGCAACCATGAAAGGAGTGTGGATTACAGATAAATTTGTAAAATTTAATATTATACAAAGAAAATTTTAATATTTCTGATATAAATATTTAGTTCTTCCAGTTGCCACATATAAAGTTAAGTGAGCAGTAATGCACCCAAAACTTTCATCTCAGCTCTCTAGATACAGCATCTATATTTCTGGAGTGAATATTCTATGTGAATGAAGGCTTGTCCTTAAATCTTAGACACATAAGTTACTTGTACCTGGAGTATGTATTCAGTCACTTTCTAATTATGACTGATATTTTATGGGTCAGGCCACACTCCAGTGCCCATCTTTTAATAACCATACTAAACTGAATAGCTAAACCTACCAAAACTTCAATTCAAAATATGTGAGTTATTAGATTACAATACTAAAGTCTAGTATTTTTTACAACATATTGTAATTGTAGCTTCTAACTTCTTTTCTCAGAGAACAACTGGATTAGTCTACCATAAAGAAGCAGTTTAGAAAAATAACCAAATTTAACAACACAAAACCTATTCTATTTGTTAAAACTTTTGGACTTTCTATATAGTTATATACTTAAACTTAATTTTATGTATTAATTTTTATTTTGAAATTAATTTAATGGAGTGACATTGATCAATAAGAGTACATAGGTTTCAGGTGAACATCTCTATAGCATTTGAACTATTGATTGTGTTGTGCACCCATCACCCAAAGTCAAATAATTTTCCATCACTGTATATTTGTCCTTCTTTACTCCCCTACTCCAACCCCTGATAATCACTTCACTTTTATCTATGTCCATGATTCTAACTAAACTTAATTTTAAAAGTCTTCTTTTTTCCATGTTTGATTATATACGAAGGATTTTGAAGTGTCAGATTTCCTTTGCCCATTCTGATTTACATTTGTTCTGGTGTATATCCTGTGTTTTGAGAAACCTTGAGAAGAAAGCCATTGGACTTGTGCTTTCTATGATTTAGAAAAACTTTTATTTCTGTGTATTTATTTTAACATTGTTTTCTCTATAGGTAAACAGTCCTTTTTATTTTTCTGTTGGTTTGTATAGAACAGACTATAATTCCATCAACATACTAAAAGGCATGACATTTATTTCTCTAATGAATGTTGAAATGTTATAAAAAGAAAAGAAAATCACTCTGGCTTGTGGCCTGTATATGAGGATAAAGCATATGGCCCATTAGAAAAACAACCTAAATGAGAGTTGATTTGGGAGAAAACAGATCCACGTCCCTTATGAGAAGATTAAGTGAGATTTTAGCCCCATCTACTGTTCTACAGTGGGATCACATGTTGAATATGGAAACTAACCTGTCATGGACAAGACTCAGATTAGGTGGAGAGCATAAAGCTGGTACTGACTAAAAGCAGGTACAGTCAGTCAAGTGAGGTGACTATGTTCCCTAGTTACTGTCCTAAAAAACATGCAAGAGTATGGCTATAAGGAATTTGACAAACATTTACATGGTAAAACAATAGAATTACTCATATGCCAGCTTTAAAATTAAGAAAGTATAAAATGATAGAAAAACTTATGTGTTTGAAATAAGAATGGGATGGTAATGGAAGTCAGTATGGCATTTACCACTTGGGAATAAGAAAGTTTACACACATATACATGAATAAGGTGATAGCATGAATAAGGCGATAGCATGTTTTTCTTTCTTTCTTTCTTTCTTTCTTTTTCTTTTAATGCAAGAGAAAGATTTCAATATACCCATTTGGAATTGGATTAGATAGTAGACAAAACACGTAAGGACATAGAGGCTATAAATAATGCAATCAGTATATTTGATTATATAACTTTTGCTATATATGGAGGAGGATTCACTTCATCAAATAGAGAATAATTTTTCAAATAATCACACAATATTAATCATGCACTTTGCTAATAAAATTAATATTATAAATATAAAACATAAAATGTTTATATATCATATACTCATAATATTAAAAGAACTAGAAAAAATAATGTAAGTATATCATAATTGTTGAGAATTAAGAAGCACACTCTTAACTCTTTAATAAAAAAGGGGGGAGGATTTGATTCCCTGTCAAGGCACACAGAAGAAGCGACCATCTGCCTCTCCTTCCCACTCTCCTTTCTTCCCCTCCCACAGCCATGTCTTGAATGAGCAAGTTGGCCCCATGCACTGAGCATGGTTCCATGGCCTCATCTCAGGTGTTAAAACAGCTCAGTTCTTGAATAATGGAACAGTGGCCCCAGATGGGCAGAACACCTGGCCCATATGGGGGTTGCTGGGTGGATCCCGGTCGGAGTGCATGCAGGAATCTGCCTCTTTGCCTCCCTGTCTCTAACTTGATTTAAAAAAGTAGAAGTAAAATTATAAACTAAAAAAATAATGGAAAGGAGACTATTTTATAACAGAACCTACAGTATGCAGGAAAAAACAGAATTAAGAAAAAATTGTAACTTTACAGTACCCAATTATTAATGAAAATGAAAAATAAATGAGTTTTAACTTAAGCAATCAGAAAATAATAAAAATCCCCCAAAATATGAAGAAAGAGAATGAGTAAAGGGAAAAGGGACTAATATGCTTAAAGACATTTTATTAAGAAACAATAGTGTACTTCTATGTAATTTATTCTTTCAGGTCTTATATTTAGGACTTCGATACATTTTGAGTTAATTTTTGCACGTGGTGACAAAGAATTCTAGTCTCATTCCTTTGTTTGTGGCTTCCCAATTTTCCCAGCACCATTTATTAAAGAGATTTTTTTCCAAAAATTATTTGCGCAACATGAATGAATCTTGAGAACATCATGCTGAGTGAAATAAGTCAGACCAAAAAAGTCAAGAACCATATGATTTCATTAATATGTGGGGTATGAAACTAAAAGACAGAAATGAACAAATGAGGAAAACAAATAAAAACTCATAGATACAGACAAGAGTATAGCAATTACCAGAGGGAGGGGGAGAGGTTGGTAGTAAAGGGTAAAAGGAGTCAAATATATGGAGGCAGGAGATTTAACTTTGGTTTGTAAACATACAATACAATGTACAGAAGATGTATCATAGAATTGTACACTTATAACCTATATAACTTTATTAACCAATGTCACCCTAATAAATTCTTTCAAAGAAATAAGTTGTATAAAACAAAACATGTCTTTTAGTGGCTTGTTAGAAGGGCCAAACACAATACCATTTCAAAGTCATCCCAGCAAAATTGTTAAAGTCTGACTGCTTCATAAATCCAAACATTTTTACTCATTGCTCTTTTTTCAAAGTTTATTGACACTTAATCTAATTTTGACTTTCCATAAGTGTTTCATATCACTCAAGTTGGACCCACTTTGATGTTTCACATATCCCTACACCAATGTTAGGAATGATTGCCAACTTTCTCTATATAGGGTGCAAAAGTAAATATCTGAAGTTGTGTGAGCTACATGGTATCTGGTGTCTGTCCCAACTACTCAATTCTGCCATGGTGCTCAAAGGCAATCATAAACAATATGTAAATTAATAAGTGTGGTTGTGATCCAGTACACAATTTGGTATTGAATTTGGCTTGTGTATTATGTTTGCTAATCCTGGGTTAAATATTGATTTCAACAAATGAATTGGCACCATTTATCTATATGTGAATATATTAACTAATGTATAAGCAAGTTCAGTTCAAAACAAAGATATTCATTTGAGCATAATAACAATGATAATAAGTAATAACAATTACAATTATTACTATAGTTATCATTTTGGTAGAACTTTTCTATAAGTCAGGCACTTTATATAATGTTTTACATGTAATTTCTCATTTAAGATCCACAGCTCTGTGAAATAGATACTGGTATCATTACCCTTTTCTAGATGCAGAAACTGAGGTTTAGACACTTAAGATATTAATCCAATGGTCTATTTGAAAGGTGGGAGTTTGAGATTCAAAGTCATGGCTGCTGAGTTCAAGTTCTAGGTAGTTCCATTGAAATACTTGAAAGTCAGGAAAGTGAGGGTATTTTTTTAGTGCAGGGAGCTATTTCCCCAAGTCTATTATTCCATGAAGACATTTCCTCTTTATTTCTCCAGAGTACTTTATCATTTGACTTCTCACCTTGCTTCAGAGTTGAGTTTTCCCCATTGTAAAAGTGAGCATTCCAATTGAGAGTTTCTTGCTGTTCCCTGAATTGAATAATCATAAGGTTCAGACTAAAGCATTATAATTTAGGTAGCATGGTCCCACTCTCTTGTCTTTTGGAGAGAACTGTGTCCAGGCACAGTAATGCTTACACTTGTAAATGTCATGAAATAAACTGAAGAAACAAGCCTTCTTTTAGGAAAACCTTGTTCACCTGCAATGTGATGGATAAGGCAGAAACATGAGGGTGTCATTTCTAGGCTCAAAGTAAATATTTTACCAGTTAAAATGATGAGCGTACTTAATTACTGGATTAAGTTAGACTTCATTTGATTAAGTTTCCAAAGATACAAAGAGTGATCAATTAGGCTCACTCAAATCTTTTTGGCAATATGAACTATAGAAATTATAACATATGCCTGAGGTTATTTGAGAGCACATCTAGACTGTTTATAGAATGTTGACATCTGGCTAAAATACACCCAAAGGCAGAGTAACTCTAGAATCTGCTGAATTCCCCTTCATTTTACAATTGTTTAAGAGAGCTTCTTTTATTGATTGCCGATAATGAAGTCAATGCACGACTAACAGTCTGATCTTATATTGGGCTAGAACAGAACCTGATGAGATAATGTAAAATTGTAAGTGAATGTAGGATGAATTACAAGGGTCAGTGGTAGTTACCACTTAAACTGACTGTTTGACATGGTGTAGTTCAACTACAAAGTAAAGATTGATACAAGAATAAGTACATAGAAAAAAAGATAGCAAGTGATACTGTTTTCCCTGTGTTAGAATGTTTATGTAAGAAGTAGTTAATTTGAGAACAAAGATATATTCTTTAATTGAAAAAAAAAGGTGCTGACCAATAAGTTACTGAGATGAGAAAAAACATCAGTTGTCTACATTTAAATCAACATTTAAACTGGATCCTTCTTTTATATTATAGATTGTAAACATCTTGACTAAGCTTATGTCTCAGGACATTCATTAGAATCATTTTTTCATACAATCAGGCAGAAATAACAGATTCTTTCAGCCTCAGCTAGTGAGATCACAGCATGTCAGTTTGCACTCTGCAGCTACTAGGAAAGCAAAACTTTAAGTTTTGAAAATTCTTCCCTGAATAAGTGTAACAGAGGTGAGGGTAAAGTCTGGCAGGTAGAGGGCTTTTTCCTTAAATTATTTTGAGGAAAAAAACTTACTAATCACACATCATTTAATGAACATAGAAGATATTTTGGAGTTATTCTCAGATTACTTCCTTGCTCCTTTGGCAATCTTAAAAAAATAAATAAAAAAGTTATGAGCATACCTTAAGGGATTTAGATTCTTGTTGCTGTTATAGCAAATTACTACAAACTCAGTGGCTTAGAACAACACAAATGCATTATCTAGCAGTGTGGAGGTCAGAAACCCTAAAATCAAGGCATCAAAGGGACTGCATTCTTTCTGGAGTATCTAGAGCGAAATCTGTTTCCTTGCCTTTTCCAGCTTCTAGAGGTCTCTTACACTCTTTGGCTCCTGGTCCCTTCCTCCATCTTCAATCGCAAAAGCATAACCTCTTCAAAACTATCTCTGACTCTGACATCCTCGCCTCCCTCTTATAAGGATTCTTATGATTACACTCGATCCACTAATGATAGTCTCCCCATCACAAGATCCTGAGCTTAATCACATATACAAAGTCACCTTTGCCAAGTTAGGTAACATATTGACAGGTTCTGAGGATTGGGACATGGACATCTTTGGTTGGAGTTGAGGGAGATCATTATTCTGTCTACTTACTAGCATTTCAAAATTTAAACTTAAATTTAATGAGAAAATAAAAACAATAGAGATGAAAGTAAGAGAAAGATGCTTTGGGGAACAGTTTAAATTTATTTCTTATCACTAAAGTGACAGTGAAAGAGGTTGATAAAATTCCTAGCAGATATTAAGTGGGCAATAAGTTCTGTTAAGGAGGAATTCAGCTTTCTTTTAGGAGAGTTATTTTTTAATCTCAGTCATGAGATATTTAAACAATTTATAAATTGCATTCTCCTTCCATTAGCTACCTTATCTGTCATACAGATATATAAAGAAATTTTGTAAAAGATGGTTATGTGACCAGCTTCATAATTATATTCTAGTCCAAGCCGATTACTTCATAGGTAAATGATTATAAGTGTCTGGTTGCTAGGCTATCACCAACAATCGATCCTATAAGATTATTATTCTTAACACAGATTATGTATTGACCTTTGTTGCTTCAACCCTTTAAGTCATACCTCTTGAAAGATTGATTCATTGCTTAGTCAATTATTTCATTAATTTACTCATTCTACTGATAATGTAATTGGTCGTTTTTGAAAGTTTGTGCTAGATGCTGTATGAAGTGAGGAGTAACAAAACAAAAATACATATGTGCATGTGTTTTCACAGCCTTTTCCATGTTCACCACCACTGAGAATAGTTTTGTTGCTCTAGGGAAAAATTAGCCTACTGCTTAGTGATGAAGATCACAGAGTAGACTCAGACTTTCTAGGTTCAGAGAGAAGCTCAACCATATTTCATACTTATGATATGGATAGATTACTAATTCCTCTGTTCCTCACATTTTTCCACAATAAAATAAGAATTGTTGCCTGACCAGGCAGCGAATAGAGCACTGACCTGGGATGCTGAGGGCCCAAGTTCAAAACCCTGAGGTCGCCAGCTTGAGTGAGGGCTCACCAGCTTGAGTGTGTGATCATAGAATAACCGCATGATCATTAGCTCGAGCCCTAGGGTTGCTGGATTGAATCCCAAAGTCACTGGCTTGAGCCCAAGGTCACTGGTTTGAGCTAGGGGTCACTTGCTCTGCTGTAGCCCCCTGGTGAATGCACATATGAAAAAGCAATCAATGAAAAACTAAGGTGCTGCAACTATGAGTTGATGATTCTTATCTCTCTCCCTTCCTGTCTGTCTGCCCCCTTACCCTGCTAAAAAAAAAAAAAAAAAGAGCTGATTTAGTCCTTACTTAAGGGGATGTTTTGAAGTTTAAAGCCAATTCATGTAAAGTGCTGAAACCAGCTCTCAACAGATGGTAACCATTATTGTTTCACAGTCTTCAGTTCTTTCTATAAGGTTTATCTTCTACCCAAAGAAACCAATCCTTATTCTACTAGTAAATAAAAGGGAAAGCTGGAGAAGTAGAGATGCTAGTGGGATAAGTTTTGGTTAGAGTGCAGGAGAGAATAAAGAAAAGAGAGAAATAAATGGAGATGGCAAGAGGTATAAAAATATTGAATATGACATCAAAGTAATGGTGGCATGAAAGATATCCTTGATTTCTCCTCTTGAAATTTCAAAAAATTTCAAGAGCATAACAAAGCAAAGGAATTCCAGCTGGGCTAGCAGGCTTGCCTGAAAGATCCACACACTGAATGGACTAAAGGTGGGAAGGGTAGAGACGGGGGAAGATGACAAGATGCACTTGCAGTCCACTCCAGAGAGGCGAGAAACCCAGACTGTCTGTAATTTTGTCTGTGGGGCTCTGGAGAGGAGAGAAATTTGAAGTGACTGCATCCTCTTCTGATGGGAAGAACAGAGATTGGGAGGAAGCTGGAGAGGTATTGATACAAAACATCAGCAGAGCATGAGGTCATGGCCAGTGTTCCCATTGTCTGCCAGCAGCCAACACTCAGGATAGACACACAAAAATACAAAGTACAGTCCCCAGCCTCCCAGATCCCAACTCCCTCTCCTCATGGGTATGGAGAGTTGACAGAGACATACCCCACAGCTAGTTCTATAGAGGTTCTCTTTCCCCTGAAAAACAAAGGTGCTCTGTGTTTTATCCCCTAGTCTGTTGAGGTTCAATAAGCACCCAGAGGCCTGAGGTTGCCATTGCTAAAGCTGTAAACCCCACATCATGCCCCACTCATAATCATGACTGCAGCCCAATCTCCATCACCACTGTAGCATCTCAACAAAGGCCAGCCTGGAAATTTCACAGAGCTTAAATTTGTAGTCCAGCACCACCTACTAAAAACAAAACAAAACAAACAAACAAACAAAAACTTCTTAACAGTCTTCTGTTTGCCTGGGTGTTTGGGGGAGGGATTTATTTTCTAATTTTCTTTAGTTTTTTATCATTTTCTGTTTATTTTTGATTATTTACTTCTAGTTCTTATTCTTTGTCTTTTGTGTTTTCCTCTTTTGTTTTATTTTTAGTTTTACTTTTTAATATATTATTTATTTTTATTTATTGTTGTTGTTTTTATTGTTTGATTTCTTAACAATACAACTTTCAGTTGCCCTCAAGCTGAAAAAAATAAATGACATGGCTACCCAAGAAGGAGACTCAGTTCAAAAAGAAAATAAAAAATCTCTAGAAAGCATTCTCAATCATATTAAAACCTTGGAATTAAATTATAGAAAATTCAAACTTGAAGTTCTGAAAACTCAACAAGATATGAGAAGACACTGATAGGCAACTTAAAGCTCAGAAAACAACACAAGTACCTCACCAAGGAGATTGAAATTTTAAAAACAGAGATAAAGAACTCAATATATAATTTTAAAAATGAGGTAGAGCCTGACCTGTGGTGGCGCAGTGGATAAAGCATTGACCTGGGAACACTGAGGTCGCCAGTTCAAAACCCTGTACTGGTCTGGTCAAGGCACATATGGGAGTTGATGGTTCCAGCTCCTTCCCCCTTTCTCTCTTTCTCTCTCTCTGTCTCACTCACTCTGTGTCTCCTCTCTAAAATGAATAAATAAAAAGAAATTTAAAAAAAAATGAGGTAGAAAGTTTAGCTAATAGAAGAGGCTGATAGAGGAGAGAATCACTGACATCAAAGGCAGCTAGAGATGATAAAGAAGGAAAAGAAAGAGACTGAAGAATTTAAAAAAGTGAGAGGCTTGATGAGAATTTTTTAATTCCATCAGAAAGAGCAATATAAAAATAATGTGGGGCCTTGGACAGTTGGCTTGGTTGTGGCGCATTTACCTGGCATGTGGAAGTCTCAGCTTTGATTCCTAGTCAGAGCACACAGGAGAAGCTAACGTCTGCTTATCAACACCTCCCCCCTCCTATTACTCTGTCTCTCTTTCCCTCCTGCAGCCAGGGCTTGAATGGTTTGAGCAGAATTGGCCCCGGGCACTGAATATGATATTATGGCCTCAACTCAGGTGCTAAAATAATAGCTCAAAGCCAGACAATGAAGCAACATCCCAAACAGGCAGAGCATTGCCTCATACATGGCTTGCCAGGTGGATTCCAGTTGGGGCACATGCAGGAGTTTGTTTCTCTGCCTCCCCACTTCTCACTTAAGAAAATAAAAAAATGATTATTTTTTTTTTTTGCACTGATAAACCTTATTTCTTTATATTGTTTTTTTCTGGAAAGATTATAGCTATTTGCTTTATATTCATATATTCATATATTCAAATGAAGCATGTATAGAGGGTACTACAGCCTGTCCTTGCAGGTAATGGATTTGTGGTACTGAGCAGACAAGATAAAGTTATACAGCTGATTTTAGAAAAAAACACATATTTTATTACCTCCATATTTGTATTTAAGCACATTTTTAAACATTTCTTGGGTTGTATTTTTTTTAATAAACAAATATAAGTAGTTTTGAGAGAAAAAATAAAAAAGATAATGGGTTTTCAGAAGAAGAACAAAGGGAGAAGAAAATGGAGAGCCTATTTCAATAATTAATGAGAACTTTCCAAACCTATGGAAGGAGTTAGATTCTTGAATCCAAGAAGCAGACAAACAAAATACCTAGTTACCTCAACCCAAACAGGCCTTCTCCAAGACACACTGTAGTAAAACTGTCAAAAATCATTGACAAAGAAAGAATCCTCAAGGCAGCTAAGGAAAAGAAGAGCATGAGACATAAAGGAAAGCCCACCAGGTTATCATAAGACTTCTCAGCATGAACTCTATAAGCCAGAAGAGTAGACTCAAATATTCAAAGTACTGAAAAAGAGAAATTACCAACCAAGAAAACTATATCTATCATTAACCTTAAAATATAAAGAGGAAATAAAAACTTTTCCAGACATACAGAGGCTGAGGTAATTTATCACCAGAAAACTCCCACTGCAGGGAATACACAAGGGGGTTATTCAAACAAAATACAGAGAATAAAACAAATCAAAACTACAAATAAATGCTACAAGAAGGTCATGATAAGAACAAGGATAATCTGTGACAATAATAATGTAAAAAGAGAGGGGACAAACATCTGCAGTAGCAAAGGAGGATGGAGTGCATAAACACTCATAAGAAAAGGACTCTTGTATATATGAAACTTTTTTTTTCAATAACCTAATAGTAACCACCCATTAAACAAACAAAACTAAAATACATAGCTTAAAAAAAGAAAAAATAGAGGAAAGAAGCATGGAATGTTACCAAACAAAAACAACTGGCAGAAACACAAAGAAAAATATCCAAAAGAGACACAGTGCTACAAGAAAATAAAACATAAAATGGCTACAGGAAATAGTCATGTGTCAATAATTACCATACCCTAAATATAAATGGGCTGACCACACCAATAAAGAGGCACAGAGTAGCAGATTGGATCAAAAAGCAAAACCCAACCATACGCTCCCTTCAGAAGACACATTTAACCTGCAGGGACAAATTAGACTCAAAATGAAAGGTTGCAAAATGATTCTCCAAGCAAATAATACCCTCCAAAAAAGCATATGTAGCCAAACCAATATCTGACAATGCTGACTTTAAAATAGCAAAGGAAACAAAAGACAAAGATGAACATTTCATAATGATAAAGGGGATATTGTATCAAGAAGACATAACATTTCTTAATATGCACCAAAGCAAGAAGCACCAAAATATATAAGACTTCTAGTTAGTGATCTAAAAATAAAAACAGACAAAAACACAACCATACTTGTAGATCTCAACATACCATTGATGGCTTTAGAAAGATCATTCAAATAGAAAACTATTAATATTGGTCTTAAATAACACACTAGATCAAACAGACATTACAGAACATTTTATCCAAAAACATCTGATTATATAATCTTTTCCAGTGTGCATGGAACATTCTCAAGAATAGACCATATGTTGGGTCACAAAGATGTGGAAATTAAACATACCTCTCAAGAAACCCACAAAAATATGTAAATTTAAATGACATATTTCTAAAAACTGACTGGGTCAAAAAAGAAATAAAAGCAGAAATCAAAAGACATATACTCATAAAGAAGAATGACAAAACAGCATATCAAAATGTCTAGAATGCTGCAAAAGCAATATTAATAAGAAATTCTATATCATTACAGGCAAGTATCAAGAAGAAGAGAGATTCCAAGTAAACAAACTAACATCTCATCTTAAAGAACTAGGGAAAAAAATGCAACCCAAAGTCAGCAAAAGAAAGAAAATATTAAAAATTAGAGCCAAACTAAATAAAATAGAGAACAAAAAGTATAGAATAAAAATAACACAACAAAAAACTTGTTCTTTGAAAAGATCAACAAAATTGACAAAGCTCTGGCTAAACTTACCAAAGAAAAAGAGAAAAGATTCAATAAAGAAAAAAGAGAAAAGATTTAATAAAGAAAAAAGAGAAAAGACTCATATAAGCAAAATTCTAAATGAAAGACATTAACACAGACATCATAGATATACAAAGGATCATATTAGACTATTATAAAATATTATGTGCCCCCAAATTCAACAACCTACAAGAAATGAATAAGTTACTAGAACTATGCAATCTTTCTAGTCTGAATTATGAAGTAGTGGAAAACCTAAATAGACTTATAAGCAGGGGGAAAATAAAAACAACTATCAAATACCTCCCCAAAGATATAAGTTCAAGACCAGATGGCTATACTAGTATATATTCTACCAAACGTTGGTAGCTATTCTTCTCAAAATCTTCCAAAAATTGAAGCAGAAACATTACTTCTTAACACATTTTATGAGGCCAACACAACCGTGAAACCAAAACCTGGCAAAGACAAAACAAAAAATAAAACTACAGACCAGTATCTCTATTAAATACAGATGCAAAAACCCTGCACAAAATACTAGCAAATCAAATTCAACAATACATTAAAAGAATAGTATATCATGATCAAGTGAAATTTATTACAGGAGCACAAGGATGGCCAATATATGCAAATCAATCAACATAATACACCACATCAACAAAACAAAGGACAAAAATTATATGATTCTGTCAATAGATGCAAGAAAGGTATTCAATAAGATACAACATTCCTTTATGTTTAAAAACACTCAATAAAATGCCTCAACAAAGTCCATATATGACACACCATCAGTTAATATACTAATGGTGAAAAACTGAAAGCTTTTTCTTTAAAATTAGGAACATGACAAGGATGCCCACTCTCTACACTTTCTTTCAACATAGTACTGGAAATCTTAGCCAGAGCTATCAGGCAAGAGAAAGAAATAAAAGGCATCTAAGTTTGGGGGAAAAATGGTAAAGGTATCAATCTTTGCAGATGACATGATACTGTAGATAGAAAATCCCCAAGACTCCACTGAAAAACTATTAGAAACAATAAACAAACACAGTAAAGCTGCAGGATACAAAATCATGTTTACAAAATCTACTGCTTTCCCATATGCCAACAATGAAACTTCATAAAATGTATTTTTAAAAAAATTCCTTTTATAATTACAACAAAATAATAAAATACCTATGAATAAACTTAATAAAGGATGTTAAGGACCGATATACTGAAAACTACAAAGCATTATTAAAAAGATATTGAGCCTGACCAGGCAGTGGTGTATTTGATTGAGCATCTGTTGGGACCCCAAGGACCCAACTTCAAGATCCCAAGGTCAACAGCTTGAGTGCAGGCTCATCCAGCTTGAGCAATGGTTCACCAGCTTGAGCACAGGGTTGCTGGCTTGAGCATGGGATCATAAACATGATCCCACAATAGCTGGCTTGAGCCAAAGGTCTCTGGCTTAAAGCCCAAGGTCACTGGCTTGAGGAAAGGGTCACTGGCTCAACTGGAGTTCCCCTGTCAAGGCACATATGAGAAAGCAATCAATGAACAACTAAAGTGATATAGCTATTATGCTTCTTATCTCTTGCTTTCCTGTCTTTCTGTCTCAGAAGAATCAACATAGTTAAAATGGTCATATTATCCAAAGCAATATACAAATTTAATGCAATCTTCATTAAGATCCCAATGTCATTTTTTAAAGAACTAGAAAAAAATATCACCAGATTTATATGGGATTATAAAAGACCCTGAATAGCCAAATATATCTTGAGGAAAAAGAATGGAGTTAGACGTATTACACTACCTGACTTCAAATTCTACTACAAAGCCATGATTATCAAAACAGCACATGCCTGACCTGTGGTGGCTCAGTGGATAAAGCATCGACCTGGGAACACTGAGGTCGCCAGTTCAAAACCCTGCACTGGTTTGGTCAAGGCACATATGGGAGTTGATGCTTCCAGCTCATCCCCCCTTTCTCTCTTTCTCTCTCTCTCTCTCACTCTGTGTCTCCTCTCTAAAAATGAATAAAAAATTTAAAAAAATTTTAAAATAACAAACAAACAAAAAAAACAGCACAGTATTGGCAGAAAAAGAGACATACAGACTAATGGAACAGAATCAAGGGCCTGGAAATAAAACCACATATAGATGAGCATATAACCTTTGACAAAGATACCAAAAACACACAATGGAGAAAGAAAGCCTCTTTAATAAATGGTGCTGGGAAAGTTGGAAAGTCACATGTAAAAGAATGAACTTGCCTACATTTTCTCTCCTTGCTCAAAACTTAATTCAAAATGGGTCGAGGACCTAAATATAAGATCTGAGGCTGTAAGTTACATAGAAGAAACGTAAATTCTAAGTTGTGGACCTTGGCCATAGAGAACCCTTTATTAATTTGACCCCAAAGGCAAAAATAAATGAACAGAGTTACATTAAACTAAAAAGCTAGTGCCCAGCAAAAGAAACCGACAACAAAACAAAAAGACAGCCAACCAAATAAGAGAAGATGTTCACAAACAAACCTCTGAAAAGAGGTTAATATCCAAAATATATAAATAACACATGAAGCTCAGCAACAAACAAGAAAATGATCCAATTTAAAAATGGAGAGAGGACCTGAACAGACACTTCTCCCAAGAAGACACACAAATAGACAACAGATATATGAAAAGATGCTCATCTTCACTAGCTATTAGAGAAATGCAAATTAAAACTACAATAAGATATCACCTCACACTTGTTACTTTGGCTATTATCAACAAGACAAGTAATAACAAATGTTGGAGGTGCTGTGGAGAAAAAGGAACCCTTATTCATTGACAGTGGGAATGTAAACTGCTACAGCCATTATGGAAGACAGTATGGTGGTTCCTCAAAATATTAAGAATAGAATTGCCATATGACCCAGCAATATCTTTACTGGGTATGTGTCCCCAAAACTCAAAAACATTGGTATGCAAAGACACATGCACTCCCAAGTTCACTGGAGCATTATTCATGGTGGGCAAGACATAGAAACAACCAAAGTGTTCCTAAATAGAAAATCAAATAAAGAAGATGTGGCACATATATGCAATGGAATACTACTCAGCCATAAAAATTATGATATTTTTTCATTAATGACAACATGGATGGACCTTGAAAACATTATACTAAGTGAAATAAGTAAATCAGAAAAAGCTAAGAACTATATGCTTTAACACATAGGTGGAATGTAAAACTGAGACTCATGAACATAGATAAAAGTGAAGTGGTTATCAAGGGTAAGGGAGGTAATGAAAAATTATTTAATTCTGGGTAATAAACACACAACACAATCAACAGTTCAAAGACTATTAAGATGTTCACCTGAAACCTATGTACTTTTTTTGATCAATGTCATCCCATTACATTTAATATCTACATTAAAAATATATTGAAAGTGAAAAAATAAGAATACTGATTTTTAATAATATGCCTTGGTACCACACTGAGCCTTCAGTACTTGGAGTCTTTGGCTCTTGAAGTGAAAGACATATGAGGGACAGAAAGAGATCAAACCATGTAGGGCAATGCGAGTCTTAGTGATTTTTGGTCTTTGTCTTTAAGAGAAATGAGTTGATACAATAAATTTTGTATTGTGAGAATATTTTCCTTCCAAGACTACTTAGAATAGAAAAGAATATTTGGTTAGACCAGTAGGAGTCCATAGCATTAGTACTGGTGAAAGTTGTTAGCAGCTAGGAACAGGGTAGGGATATTGTAAGAGTGGGTGAGTATATGAATTTGAACTGTTCAAGAGTAAATCAACTGGTTCTGTTAATAATGATGGAATGAATGTGAGTATCAAGAAGAAAGTGCCATGGATGTCTCCTAAGTTTCTGGCTTGAGTATCTAGCTGAATAGATAGCAGCTATATTCCTGGGAAGACTGGAGAGGTCTAGAAATTGGTGTGAAACTAATTTCTAACTCTTTGGTAAATTTGTCCTCAAAATGAAAGCTGAGTTTATCTAGGACTAAAATCATCACCCTAGAGATGAGCCAAGAATATTGATTAATTCTGAACATATAATATTAAATTTTACTATTGCAAGGTATGCAAGTTAACCAGACTGGGGTTGTGATTTGGGAGAAAAGGTTGTTTATCAAGATAGAAGACATAAACTATTCTTTTTTATAATTTTTAATTTGTTTGTTTCCATTGTATAGTGAAAGGCAAAAAACTCTATAAAATTGAAAACTAAACAGTATTTTCAACCCAATCAGCAAGGAAACTCAAATTCTAAATAAGAGTTTTTCTCGACTAAAAAGAGATGGTCACTATTAGACATGGTTTGATGACTTTAAAACCATTATGCAACCCTGCTAGCTGAGGTTGGAAACTTAGCTTCTACTATGTAATTTGAAGATAGGAAGGACTATTTTCTACAAGAGACTGAAGAAACTTGTTGGTAATTCTATGAAAGAAGAGGAGAAAAGAAATTTATGTTAAAAGAACAATAAAACCATTGAAAATATACATAAAAAAAATGCTGCTAATTGTGGAAAGGGCTACAGAGTCAGGCATTGGTACACAATATTTCATCAGTGGATGCCCCCAGTGGATGCCCTTAGTATTCTACCTTATGGTCTATCTGTCTCTCTTTCAGAAAAAAATAATGAATGAAATAAGTTAAACATTTAGATGAATGGAAAAAATTCTTTAAATTTAATTGTCCTTGCACACAGAGAAATGAAAAACATGAATAGTCTATACCTATTAAACAATTGAATAAGTAAGGCATTAAAACCGTAACCCCCCCAAAAAAAATGCCAGATTCAGAGAGTTTCACATGTTAACTTTTCTAAACATACACAGATTCTCTGAAAATAGAAAGAGTACTTGAATTCTTTTATGAGATCAGCATTACCACAAATCCAGTATATATAATAAGTATATGTATATTATAAGTATATAATAAGGATATTATAAGAAGGACAAATTACATGCAATGTTTCTTATGATTATAGCTAGATAACCCTAAGCAAAATAGTAGTAAATCAAACCCAATAATATATAAAAAGAGAATATACCATGATCAGATTGATGTTTTTGCAAGATTGTAAAGTTGGTGTGACATTATAAAACAATTTATTCTAGACTCCTTTCCAAGCCAGAGTTACTCTGTCAGCTGAATTCTGAACCATTTGCCTCTTTTATTTCTTGGTTTTCCCTATTTAATTTTTTATATGATCATACTTTTCTTTCCTTTGTTTTTCAGACTTCCCTTTCTTAAATTGAGGTGCCTATCAACCACAATCCCAAATCTCCTTCCAAAAATACTAAGGCAACTTTGAATAAACAATGTTAGTCATACAACTTTCCCTACTGTGGATCAATTTCTGAATTCCCTAACTCAGGCTTTTCTGGTAAAGCATATGTCTATATGACTCCCTCTGATGGGAGCTGAACAAACTATTATACCCATTAAAACTTGCTTTAGGATTGAAATTATCTTATTAAATACTACCCAGACTGCCATATTGTCTCAGATAGGGTTACACAGAAAATGGAATCTGAAGTAAAAACCTAGTGCCTGATATTTACTGGTGATTGTCATCTTATTGGGCTGAAGTTTGAGGGACCGCAATCACCAATATTACATAAGCAAGTAACTTCACTTCAGGTTCTGATTTCTATAAAAGAAGAGAGAACTGAGGGTAGGGTGTATTACTGAGGCAGCCAGACCTCTGTAACAAGAATGAGTTTTTCTGCCCAGCCAAGCAGGGGACCCATGTTTGAAACCCAGAGGTTGCCAACTTGAGCACAGACTCACCAGCTTGAGTACAGGTCACTGGCTTGAGTGTGGGATCATAAACATGACCACATGGTTGCTGGCTTGAGCTCAAAAGCCACTGGTTTGAAGCCCCAAGACTGCTGGTTTGAGCAAGGGGTCATTCGCTCTCCTGTAGCCCCCCAGTCAAGGTATATATGAGAAATATATGAGAAATCAATCAATGAACAACTAAGGTACCACAACAAAGAATTGATGCTTCTCATCTCCCTTTCTGTCTGTCTGTCCCTGTCTATCCCTCTCTGTCTGTCTCTCTCACAAAAAAATTTAAAAGTTTTTCTGGATATGTTCATAACATTCATAGAAAAAGTAAGGAAGTACTGCATTATTTCAAATAATTCAAACCAGGAAGATGCTGACAGGTAAATTCTTCTGGTTCGCTCTGGGTTCCTGTTCCACACTGGTCAAAGCTTTCCCCCCATGGAATATCAATTTGGCTTCATTTTCAGGTGATTGTTTCACCTGATTGCTTCAGTTACCACCAGGAAGCCCAATTCCTCTACCTGCTGTGTGGAACTTCCTTTGAGTCAGAAGGGATGGGAGGAACAAACATCACAAAATTTCACATCACTTTGTTCTGCAACTGTAGGGACAGGGTCTATGTAAAGTTAGTAGGTCAACAACAACTGGGACCAAAGAATTGGCCTAGGAAACAAAATGAGTTCGAGAAGATCTATAGTGGTAATATGCAGTGCCAGTTGCACTCGGATAGCATGAGTCTGCCTGTTAAATTCTGAAAATGTATCCCATACTTTTAATGTTACCTTTTTAATGAATAAAACTATTTGCAGATTTTCTTTCTTTTTTTAGAGAGAGAGAGATAGAGAGATGGAGAGACAGATAGGGACAGTCAGGAAAAGAGAGAGATGAGAAGCATCAACTCGTAGTTGCGGTGCCTTAGTTGCTCATTGATTACTTTCTCATATGTGTCATGACTGGGAGGTTCTAGCAGTGAGTGACCCCTTGCTCAAGCCAGCGACCTTGAGCTTTAAGCCAGTGACGATGAGGTCATGTCTATGACCCCACACTCAAGCTGGCAATCTCGCACTCAAGCTGGTGAGCCCACACTCAAGCCTGTAACTTCGGAGTTTCTAACCTTGTCCCCAGAATTCCAGGCCAATGCTCTATCTAATGTGCTACCACCTGGTCAGGCTTTGTAGGTTTTCAATGTCATATTCAAGAACAGTTAGATTGACAACCAAACTGGTTTGCAAGATCAGAACTATTACATTTTTAATATCTGGGACACATATCACATATCTTAGCAAAGCATATGAGATTTACATAACAAAGCAATTTATCATTCAAAAAATATAAGTCATATATTACATTGAAATTCAGAATATATTAATAAGACCTGCGCTAGTAGCAAGTTTTATCAAAACCATTAATTTTACCCCAATGTATTTTTGTTTCTTATTTTATAGCACTTCTTAAAGTAAACTCAGTAGTGATATTTCTTGAGTGCCTAATGCACTTCTCAGACATCATAAAACTTGGTGTGATGACAAAAATTGGATCCCTTTTAGATGGTTATAACAATATTCACAGTAAAATAAATTTAGAAATACATTTAGAAAACAGTGAACTGTACGGTCAGAAGTAGAAATAAAAATGGGCAATGCTAATGGGTTTTGCAAGTTAACAGTTCCCTTTTATATCCAAGTTACGATGAAACTGAAAAGTATGTTATTACTATAAGAGATAGCTGCTTCCATTCTTCCATTTCTTTTACCATTAAATGCTGTGTAGAATATGGATTTAAATTTAACCTGTCAATTATGGCTCTTAGTAAAGTCCCAGTGGGTTTGTGAGGAGTATTATGTTCTTTCAACTCTTGGCATTATATTCTAAGATGTCATGCTTAGCCAAAGCAGTTACATTAGGAAAAGTGAATATTTGGAGGAAGCCAATAGTTTCTTCCTGAAAGAACAGAGCATAACTAATAGGGAACTTGGCTGGTGCTGGCTGTGCAGTGATGCATGGAGGGATGACAGAAATGAAGAAGCTGGCTCCTTCAATTCACAGAAAACAAACACTGGACGTTTACAAGTGCAAAATGATGTCATTATTGTAGTCATGATCATTGCCAAACCAGTATAGCACAATATTTTAGAATGTGTGATATAGACTGCCATTAAAATATAGATCCCTGAACCCCATTCTTTATCTATTAGATTTGCAAAAAGTTTTAGAAGATATTTTTATGCAAACTAAAAACTGGGGATTTTGAGTTGTTTTAAACACTAAAGATTAAGAATTTATCCACTAGTGGTTAAGAACATAGACCCTAAAATAAGTTTAGCTGAACTATTTATGTTGGGATGATCATTTTACGTCCCTTATAAGTCTTTGGTTCGGCATAAACATATGCTCAATGAATGCTGGCTAAAATAATTATTGTCAAGGCAAAGCTCTATATTTTAAATGCCTTTGCTCCTGACATGTTGCATTTAGTGAATTCATTTCCCCTTTAAGAATTCTCTGACCACCTAATTTGAAAGCCTGCATAATTTAGGGTGTTTCTAATTGAAAAAGATGACATTCTATATTTTTCTGGAGTCAGCGATATATTTATTATGGTCTAGATCAGGGGTCCCCAAACTATGGCCCACGGGCCGTATGGGGCCCCCTGAGGCCATTTATCCGCCCCGCCACACTTCCAGAGGGGCACCTCTTTCATTGGTGATCAGTGAGAGGAGCACAGGATGCATCCACACCCATAGTTCCCATTGAAATACTGGTCAGTTTGTTGATTTAAATTTACTTGTTCTTTATTTTAAATATTGTATTTGTTTTCATTTTGTTTTTTTACTTTAAGGTATGTGCAGTATGCATAGGGATTTGTTCATAGTTTTGTTTTGCTTTTTTTATAGTCCGGCCCTCCATCAGTCTGAGGGACAGTGAACTGCCCCCCTGTGTAAAACGCTTAGGGACCCCTGGTTTAGATGCTACTCTACATATTGTAAACTCCAGATTTACTTAAGTAGAAGCATCAATGTTCAATTGTGTTAAGTGTCAGAGAAAAATTATCTGAGTTGTCCTCAAATAACTGGTACCAAGGTGAGCAATTCAGGATTATTTGAAGTTTCAAAGCAAGTGAAGGATAATTAAATCTTAGTTAGACAGGGAATGAAGGAATTGGGTGAGGAGTGAAAAACTCTGCTAAAAATAGAATCTAGGCTATTTTCAAGCAAATAAATTATTGGAGAGTACAATATACAACATTATTCACATACTCCATTATGCCTTAATATCAATAAATAATCCTTCATTAAATAAATACTTACCTTAAGTTTAAGTTTGAGCTGAAATATGCATTGTATATAGTGTTATCAATAACATTTTAAGCTAGAAATAATATTTTTAAGAGAACTAATTTTAAGTAAAATGAAGCTATCATGTTTCATATACAACTGTGAGTTTTGAGACAATCGCAATCTTCTTAGTCTCAAGGTCTCCAAGAGAATTGCATAAGCAGTAATATATTTTTTACATTATCTTCACTCTCTAAGTGATATTCAGTTTTCTTCCCTGTGCTTGGACTATTGAAAATCATTATCATTGCAGCAAGACTAATTCTTGTGCTATTATGAATACTGACATTTATTCTTAATGACTACTAGGGTGGAAGCCAAAAAGCAGTTGCAATTGATTATATGCAGAAGGTTCTTTTAGTTACAATTACAGTATTTGTGTAAATTTTAAAATGTGCTGTCACAGGTGTCTAAAAAATATAAATTCTCGATTGTCATTAAAATGTGGAATATAATTTTCTAAAACAATATCCGCAACTTGTAACTAATTCTGACTTCCAAAATGTTTGTCTTTTTTCCTAGCTCCCAATATAAATGGTCACTTTTTTTCAACTACCCCCAACCCCAAATGTAGCAAAATTTTTCTTGCATTCTGAGTTCTTGAAACAAATTCTCTTAATTAAATAAAGTTTGAGAACTGTTTTCAAACAAATTCCCTATGGTCTACCTAGAATTTCAAATGTGATTTATGGCTTCTAGAAATGTAAGCCTCTTGCTCTTATACTTCATGACCAAATTTCTTGTAAATACAACCAAATTGACTGTTATAGTGGGTATTGAAGTTGTTGCATTGCTCAAAGTTTAACCATCTGATGAGAAGTTATTTTAATCTCTGCCATCTAAATCAGAATAATTTTTCTGAATCTTCTACAGTACGTTCTATTTTTTCTTTTAATGACTTATAAAGTTATACTGTAAAACCTATTTGCTTATCTGTATCCTCTATTAAATTATAATTTTCATGAGGGAAAGAAGAGGTAGGTCTTCCTGGTGCCTAACACAAAGTCTGGCACAGAGTAGATATCCCACAAGAATTTTTATGTGAAATTAACAGTGAAAACTCCACTTCAGCTTGTATGAGTGGTGGGTAGGACATCTAACACTCTATCATTGATACTCTGTTACATTAAACATTGCTTATGAAATACATCTTAAATTCTAAAATGAGCAAGTTGAACTAAATGCTCTCCAGAGATCATTTCCAGCTCTGAATATCTAATAATATCTGATTTCTGATGTTCCTCAGAGTTATTATGTACAAGAGGGGGAAAAGGCACGTTAAATGTCCATGTATCCTAAAGCAAACTGTGCATTAATGTATATACAAAATGAGTAAGCAATGAGAGGGAGATAGTAAAAAATGAACAAGGAAGTAAGGAGAGTGAGGTAGAGAGCAAACAGACTCTGAAATTTAAATTTTAGAGAGGAATTACATCAAATATACCAATTCAATAAGCTAAAAAATAACAGGTATAATTGCTAATTTCACCAAAGTCACAGCTGGAATAAAAATTGACCTATTGGAATCAAAATTTTGCACTATACCCTACCTCCAATGAGAAAAAGCTCACTAAAATGATGGGGATGTGGAATAGGCTTAATTAGAACACCAGGGGGCAGTAAAGTATTTTCTTATTCAAAATAAAGCGCCATCAAAACATAGTTTGTGAAATATAAGGTTTCTTTTATTTTTCTTTCTCTCTTTCTTTCTTTCTTTCTTTCTTTCTTTCTTTCTTTCTTTCTTTTATTTTTTAGATGAGTGCAGGGAGATAATGAGACAGATTCCTGCATGTGCCCCAAGTACAATCCACCTGGCAACCCTGTCTTGGGTTGATGCTGGAGTGCTGAGCTTTTTTAGCACGTGAGGCTGAGGAACTGGGACCAACCAACCTATCCTCAACGTCCAGGGCCAACATTTGAACTAATAGAGCCACTGGCTGTGGGACTGCAAGAGGGAAAGAAGGCGAAGAGGGAGGTAGGGAGAAGCAGATGGTGGATTCCTCTGATTGCCCTGACTGGGAATCAAACCCAAGGCATCCATAAGCCAAGCTGATGCTCTATCCACTGAGCCACCAGCCAGAGTCATAAGATTTCTTATAGCACCTAATACCAAACTAAAATAAAATATAATGTAGCTAAATGAAAAACTCAATTTTAAACATTTTTCAATCAACCCTATTTATTCAATGCCCACTGTGTGCAGACTCTTGAAAAATACAAGGTAAGGTAAAAGTAGGTTAATGGTTGTAAGTATGTGAAGCAGTTTATTCTTGTTTTACTATTTATTAATTATTGTATTGTATTTCATGTGAATAACTATAAACCTACTTTTGTTCCACCAGGTTGAAGAAATTCTTGAGTGGTTTTCTACTTTGTGCAAATACTCTCTGAATCAATGCCAAAAACTAGCTGAGTGCTAATTTCCTTTCCCATTATTCAAACTGCTTCAAATCATAAAAGGGACAGTCTTTGGGGTTTATATTTTTAAGAAATCTTTTTTGGTTAACGTTTTCTTTATTTTCTTTATTATAATTTTATTTAGACAATTAATTTTAATGGGTGACATTGATCAACTAGAGTACATAGATTAAGAGAAAACATCTCCAGGTCATTTTGACATTTGATTATGTTGTATAACCATCACCCAAAGTCAAAATGTCTTCCAACACCTTCTATTTGGTTTTCTTTGTTTCCCTCCCTTCCCCTGACCCCCTCCCTCTTCTCCATTCCCCTCCCTAAGAAATCTTTTTTGTATGGGAAGGAAAACAATAAAAATTTTAGAACTAAAAAGTACAAAGAATAATTGAAAATAACTGTTCTGACCTCTTTGTTTTTGTAGTTGAAGCAATTCTCCAACACCACACTTATTTTTCTAGCACTACACTGTCCAGTATTGTAACCACTAGCCACATGTCACTATTTGAATTTAAATCAATTACAACAAATGAAAGTTTTATAATGCAGTTTCTAATTTCACTAGTTATATTTCAAATGCTCGATGCTGCATCTAGCTAATGACTGCTGTATTGGACAGGCAGACATGGAACGTTTCCATCACGGCATAAGGTTCTTTTGTATCACACTGGATTAGAAGGAAAACTGGAATGAAACTTGATCTCTTGAGATGATGTGCCAAAGAAATTGAATCAGAAGGGTGTGGTGTCACCAGATACACAAAAAAGATTGAAGAAGAAAATAATAATACATCAGAAGTGTCAGGTAGATGGAAACTAAAAAGAGTCTATTGATTTTAGCATTTAGAGAATCTTTTCCATAACTTTTTTTTTTTTTTTTTTTACAGGAACAGAGAAAGAGTCAGAGAGGGGGATAGACAGACAGGAATGGAGAGAAGTGAGAAGCATCAATCATTAGTTTTTCGTTGCCGTTGCAACACCATAGTTATTCATTGATTGCTTTCTCACATGTGCCTTGACCGCAGACCTTCAGCAGATCGAGCAACCCCTTGCTGGAGCCAGTGATCTTGGGTCCAAGCTGGTGAGCTTTTGCTCAAGCCAGATGGGCCCGCGCTCAAGCTGGCAACCTCAGGGTCTCAAACCTGGGTCTTCTGCATCCCAGTATAATGCTCTGTCCACTGCGCCACCGCCTGGTCAGGCTCTTTTCCATAACTTTATACACTGCCTCCCAACTTCCCAGTATCCTAACATAACACCATGATTTTCCAAAGAAGGGAAATAATTGCAACAAATGAAATTACTGAATTATAAAATGTTATCAATTAATCAGTAGTGAAACATGTCCACTTTTCATTTTTGTAGTGTAAACTTTGTAAAATATTTGTGAAAATATAAACTGAAGGATAGATAGACTAGTATGACATCTTTTGGAGACATCAGCCACTACCTGTGTGCCCTCTGGAAACTTCTTCATTCATAGAAGATGCTCCTATTGGTGACCCTGGCAAGTGCATTTCAGCAGGAGAGAAAGGGCCTAAAGCCAAGTTCCAGAGTAGAATAAAAAAACCAATGGGAAGGAAGCAATAAAACATCAAATATAAACTGTTCTTCTAAAAAGATGACAGAGAAAAGAGAGGATCGTAACATGAAAGATCAGGAGTTTGTTTCACTGTACTATCTGCTTTAAGAATAATAAATGAGCTTCAGACTAGTTCATGAATCTTGTGAAACGAAGTACAAAACTTCCTAGGTTTGTGCATTTGTGTCTTTTTCTGTAGGTAGAGTGTGCAGCATATCTATTATAGGTTGTCAGATGGGTGAATCTGAAAATAAAGAAAACTGAACAAGATCCCAGAGGAAGCAGGCAAGAAAAAGAATCAGACAGAGAGGGGAGAAGTAAATCTTAGAAAAGAGTACAAAAGTCTCACTTTTGGTCATCATTGTGAAGAAAGGCTGGCTAACCAAACTGAGAAGCCCTGCAATGCTGTCCCAGGAACTTCAAATTTACTTTTGATTTCATTCTGGTTTTCTCCAAATATTTTTTTCCAAATAGGACCTCTCTGTAGAAAATTGTTTCTGTTAAACAACACATTATATCTTTCAGAAAATAAGTAAGAACAAAGATTATAAACTAATGCATCAACACATACTAATTAAGCATTTAGTATAAGCTGATCCTGCTTAGTACTGTGTTTTAATATTTTTCTGTATGTTTACTTTTACCAAGACCTGTACTATGCAAAGAAATATCTAGTTCTGTATAATTTTAATATTTTTCATGTATTTAGTACATTTTGGAATCTTTTATTTCCTATTTATCATACCTAATTTATTTTCTGCCTTTTTTTCAGCATATCCAAAATCCTCATTGTACTTTACATTAAGTAGTCACAATACCTAGGTAGGCTATCTAATTATAATGTGTTATTATCTTCATTAACTTGTTTATATTTATTTTATACTAAGTTGATGTTTGAAAATTGTATTGTTTTATTATTGTTCTTATTGTTTCTTAATAACCTGAAGTAAAAAGCCCAACATCAATATAACACTTATTAAGTAATGACTATGTTAAAGAGCCTTAAATTAATTGTATTGTTTAATTAACCCAATGATTTCAGACATAAGTATGCTATTACTTTGTTTTACAGACAATATATGCAACAATTCTTAAATCTTCAGAGCTCATACTAAAACATACTTGTAAGAAAAATAAATTCTCTGACTCCTTGAATGTTATATTCTGGGAAGAAGATATAAATTAAACAAATAATGATACAATAACTTAATTACAGCATGTAATAAGAAAGCCCAAATTGGTGTAGATAACTCTGGTAGGAGAAACAGCAAAAATTTCCCTAAGGATTTAAAAAATGAACAAAAACATTTATTTGCAAAGCTACTCTATATGCATCCCTATGTTCATTGCAGCATTATTCATGGTGGCCAACACATGGAAACAACTAAAGTGTCCTTCCAATAGGTGATTGGATAAATATGTGTGGCATATATACTATAGAATACAACTCAGTCATAAGAAAAGATGAAATACCACCATTTGTGACAACAAAGATGAACTTTGAGAATATCATGCTAAATAAGTCAGACAGAAAAACTTAAGAATCATATGATTCCACTCATATGTGCAATATAAAACTGAAAGCAACAAATAGATAAACAAGAAAACAAACAACAAAAAACATATACACAGGCAAGAGTATGGTGGTTATCAGAGGAAAGGGGGTAGAGAAATAGTACAAGGTAAAGAGGCTCAAATGATGGAAGATAATTTGCCTTTGAATGGTGGGTACACAATGCAATATACAGATTATGTATCATAGAAATGTACACTTGAAACCTATATAATCTTATTAACCAATGTTACCGCAAGAAAATTGATTTAAAAAAATAAAAGAAAAATTAAGTATAAACGGGAGAAGGAAAGATAAAGCAAGAGGCTAAATGGCTTGAGATACTGTTGGAGAAGAAGCAGACTCATAATGAGCTGATAGCTAATTCTTTGTTTTGTGTAACATGCTAAAGGAAAACAATCTACTTCACCATTTATAAACATTGCAGAGGTTGGACTTAGATGTAGCAATGTACTTGAGCTGATATTTGTTGTCCAAACTGAGACAGTATTGGCAGGCTATAAACCCTCCTGGAGCATATCATTACAAATTCATTCAAGATTTGTTCCTTTCATCAGCTGTAATGTAGGGTAGGAAGTAGTAGAGGGGTGGGATTCTGAAATACAATTACATTATTTCTTCAAGGGATATGATAACGTCTGGGAGGGAGATGCCAACAGAAAGGAGGTTACAAGTTGGAGTCTCCAGATAGGCCTCAGGGAATGTGGGAATGGCATCTGGAAAGATGTAGGGGTAAATTTTGCAGGTTATGGCTGCAATATTCACTTCATAAGAGAAGAATCAGTTTAAGATTTGGTGGTTTTCTGGAAATTCCGCTTGTTTCTGCTGAGGTGAATAGATGAGATACCATCTCTTTGTAGAGTCCTCTCTTAAATAGTTCTTTTGTGAAATCTATCACTCCAAATCTTCTTTTTTTTCTTCTGGTGGAATATAAGAGCCATCAAGGGGAGAGGTGGGACATCGTTTAAATCTTCATGCTGTAATAACTTTCTGAGAAATTGAATATTAACTTCATTTTCAATGTATTTTATGTTTTATTAAGGAAGGTATATAAACATTGTTTAAAAACATAAATAGTCCTAAAAGGCTTAGATATAAAAACTCTCTCATCTTCTTGACTTTTCTTCTCAGTAGGCAACTGTTTAAATCATTTTACCTATTTTATCTGCAATCTACTAAATTTACAAATAACATTTGGATACTGCTCTTATTTGATTCATCAAATTAAATATTATATATTATGTTTCTACTGTGGCAGAAATGTTTTCCTCTTTTATTTATTTATTCTTTTTAACCTCCTCGCCATGCAAAAATCTTGCCGATGTGGTTATATGACACTGATTACACCCACACTGGTTGCTTTCATAATATGACTCTGGTAAGAAAAAAGAATGCAATAATTATATTTCCTTAAATATATATATTTTTGTTTATAATAGAGTTATTACACAACTAACTTATTAATTTTTAAATTATTTTTATTTGTTGACTAAGTTTCCTCACACTCTTCAAACTTTCTGTAAAATGCTGCATATACCTCCACCTTCCGTCTAGACTGGATGCTCTGGGGAATGTACATGCAGCTCTCATTCTGGCACTTTCATTTCATCATTACGAAACATCCTTCTACCTTTTTCATGTGTTGAAATCCTGTTTATTGGATGCCAGAAACACTTTTGAATTGCTCTGTCCTTGGTTAAATCACATTTCCCAATAATTTTTTTTGTGTGTATATTTCTGAAATGAGAAGCGGGGAGGCAGAGAGACTGGCTCTTGCGTGTGCCCACTGGGATCCACCCAGCAGGCCCACTGGGGGGCAATGCTCTGTCCATCGGGGCCATTGCTCCTTTGCAACTGGAGCCATTCTAGTGCCTGAAGCAGAGGCCATGGAGCCATCCTCAGTGCCCAGGCCAACTTTGCTCCAATGGAGCCTTGGCTGTGGGAGGAGAAGAGACAGATAAAGAGGAAGGAGAGGGGGAAGAGTGGAGAAGCAGATGGGTGCTTCTCCTGTGTGTCCCTGCTGGGAATCAAACCCAGGACTTCCACATGCCAGGTTGATGCTCTACTGCTGGGCCAACCAGCCAGGGCTAACTTCTTTCTTTCTTTCTTTCTTTTTTCTTTTTTTTTTTAACTTTAATGGGGTGACACCAATAAATCAGGGTACATATTACAATGAAAACATCTCCAGATTATCTTATCATTCAATTGTGCTGCATACCCATTACCCAAAGTCAAATTGTCCTCTGTCACCTTCTATCTGGTTTTCCCTGTACCCCTCCCCTTCTCCCTATTCCACCCTCCCTTCCCTCCCCACATCCCGTAACCACCACACTCTTGTCCATGTCTCATAGTCTCACTTTTATGTCCCACCTATATATGAAATCATGCTGTTCTCAGTTGTTGTTTTTTTTTTTTCTGATTCACTTATTTCACTCCGTATGATGTTATCAAGGTATATCCATTTTGTTGTAAATGATCCGATGTCATCATTTCTTATGGCTGAATAGTGTTCCATAGTATATATGTACCAAAGCTTTTTAATCCACTCGTCTTCTGACGGACACTTGGGCTGTTTCCAGATCTTCGCTATTGTGAACAATGCTGCCACGAACATGGGGGGTGCATTTCTTCTTTTTGAACAGTGTTATGGTGTTCTTAGGGTATATTCCTAAAAGTGGGATAGCCGGGTCAAAAGGCAGTTCGACTTTTAATTTTTTGAGGAATCTCCAAATTGTTTTCCACAGTGTCTGCACCAGTCTGCATTTCCACCAGCAATGCAGAAGGGTTCCCTTTTCTCCACATCCTCGCCAGCACTTGTTCTGTGTTGTTTTGCTGATGAGTGCCATTCTGACTGGTGTGAGGTGATATCTCATTGTGGTTTTGATTTGCATTTCTCTAATGATTAGTGATGTTGAGCATTTTTTCATATGTCTTTTGGCCATCTGTATGTCTTCTTTGGAGAAATTTCTATTCGTTTCTTTTGCCCATTTTTTGATTGGATTGTTTGTCTTCCTGGTGTTGAGTTTTATAAGTTCTTTATAAATTTTGGTTATTAACTGATATTTGACAAAGGAGGAAAGAACATACAATGGAGTAAAGACAGCCTCTTTAACAAATGGTGCTGGGAAAATTGGACATCTACCTGCAAAAAAAATGAAACTAGACCATCAACTTACACCATTCACAAAAACAAATTCAAAATGGATAAAAGACTTAAACATAAGCCGTGAAACTATAAGCATCTTAGAAGAAAACATAGGCAGCAAGCTCTCTGACATCTGTAGCAGCAATATATTTGCAGATTTATCTCCACTGGCAAATGAAATAAAAGGCAAGATAAACAAATGGGACTATATCAAACTAAAAAGTTTTTGCACAGCTAAAGACAATAAGAACAGAATAAAAAGACAAACCACACAATGGGAGAACATATTCCACAGCACGTCTGATAAGGGGTTAATAATCTTTCTTTTATTTTTTTTTGTTTTAATATTTCCACTGATGAAAGAGAGAGAGAAAGGAAGAAAGAGAGAGAGGGAGAATCATCAATTTGTTGTTCCCTCAGCTGTTCTATTTTGTTATGTACTCATTGGTTGCTTCTCATGTTTGCTTTTTGTCCTGGTTTGGAATCAAACCCATGACTTTGAAGTTCTAGGATGATGTTCTATCCACTGAGAACCCAGGTAAG
Source organism: Rhynchonycteris naso (assembly GCA_037038555.1). Taxonomy (NCBI): domain Eukaryota; kingdom Metazoa; phylum Chordata; class Mammalia; order Chiroptera; family Emballonuridae; genus Rhynchonycteris; species Rhynchonycteris naso. Next base: position 68,509,193 of record CM072997.1, read on the forward strand.
GCCCCAGCAACTTTTTATGTAAAACTTGACTTTGTATGATGGGCACACTACACAATCTACAGTTCAAGTACTATAGGAATGTTTACCTGAAACCTACCTGTATTTTCCCATGTATAAGACTCACCTTTTTTTAGAAAATTAGGGATCTAAAAACTGGGTGCATCTTACACAATGGTTGTAGATTTTTTTACTTTCATTTTCCGCTTTTTCATGCTTGTTGTCTTTGAGCTCATTGTTGAATACAGTGATTCATCATCAGACACAGTTGAGGACAAACTAATGGATGGGAGTTTTGACAGTGATGAGGAGTTGTATAAATTTTATGATGAATAAAACTTGAGTTTAATAACTTTATGTAATACAGTTCTTTTTTCAAATTTTGGGCCCCAAAGTTAGAAGCAGCTTATTCACGGGAGTGTGTTATACATGGGAAAATATGGTATCTACTCTTACTGATCAATGTTACCCCATTAAATTTAATTTCTAAATAAATAATTTTTAAAAAATAGTTCATAGGAGTTGGAATAGAGCATGAAAAATAAATTTTTGAGAATCTTCATGCCTAAAAATTATTTATATTTTTCTCTTTTATTGACTGATGGCTTGACTGTGTAAAAAATACTAGATTGGAAATTATTTCTTTCTAGAAATTTGAGCATACCACTGCATTGCTTTCTGGATTCCAATGATGTTATTGTAAATTCTTATACTATTATAGCCCAGTCCCTTGTTGTTGCAGTTTTATATCTACAGACTTTATTATAATTTTACTAGTTTTCCACCAATGTTATTTTGTTGGTTCAGGATTTAATACAAAATTCCACATTTTATCCACTTGTCATATCTCCTTAGTCTCCTATAATCTATGACAGTTTCTGAGTCTTTCTTTACCTCTAATGACTGACACCTCTGAAGGGACATTATCTTGTAGAATATCCCAGAATATTCCTGAATATGGGTTGTCTTGTGAGTTCTATTGATTGGGTTAGTTTATGCATATTTGGTGAAATAACCACAGAAGTAGTATTGGTATCTCCTCAGTATATTATATCAGAAGGATCATGATGTTAGCATGTTTTATTATTAGTGATGTTAACTATGATTATTTTATTATATTGGCCTCTGCCTAGATACTCTACTGTAAAATTGTTATTTTCCCCTTTATAATTATTACATATTTTGTGACTGGATTCTTTGAGACTATAGAAATATCCTGTTGCTCATCATGATTTTAACCCAAACAAAAAAAAAATTTATTTTTTTAGAGTAGCTTTAGATTTACCTCCCTGCAAAATTGAGACAATAGTAGAATTACCATATTACCCATGTCCACCCCCACACACAAACACATAGTTCCTCCTAGTCTATCATCTTATTTTAGTATGGTACATTTGCTACAATTAATGAGCCAGTATTCATACATAATTATTAACAAAATTACATAATTTATTCAGATATTTTTGCTTTTTAACCTAATGACCTTTTCCATTTCTAGTATTCCATCTAACTTACCAGATTTATCTTTAGTTGTGTTATCCTTAGGCTCATTGTGGATATAAGTTTCTTGGACTTCTTTTTGTTTTGATGTCCTTAACAGTTTTGAGGAGTACTGGTCAAGTATACTGTAGGTTTGTTCCTATTGAAATTTTTCTGATGTTTCTCTCTTATCCTGGGGATCTGGGTGTTAGCAGGAAGTTCAGAGACATAGTGCCATTTCCATCTAATCACATCAAGAATACAAACTATCAACACGATTTATGGGTGTGGAAATTGACCTTGATCACCAGGCTAAGGTAATAATGTTTGTCAGATTTCCACACAATAAAATTTCTCTTTTCTCCCATTTCTATATTGTACACTTTGGAAGTAAGTCTCAATTTGCAGCCCAACTTAAGGAGAAATTATGCTCCCTTTCCTTTAGTGTGGAGTATCTACATCAATAATTTAGAAATCTGCATGAAAGATTTGTCTCTTCTCCCACAGTTATTAATTTATTCAATCATTTATTTATAGCAGTATGGACTCATGGATATTTTATAGTTCGGGTTATAATCCAACAATACTTTATTTATTTTGTAACTCAAATTGTTCCAGCTTTGTTCATTAGTAGCTCTTTTCAGCTGGCTCGCATGTCCCTTTGCTTTGATATACTTCCATTAATGTGAGGTTGTTTTTGAGCACTTCCTTACTTTCTGGATCTCTAGACTTACCTTATAAATTTCTTACACCAGTCCTAAGAGCAGCTATTTCTCAAAGGAGTACTGGTTAATTTTAATTGAAGAATCATATTAGAGCCAAAATTTGGGAAACAGGTATTCTCTCCATCCCCTTTTTTAACTTATTTTTCTGTATGGGAACTTTAAAATGTTATCTTCATCCAAAGAGTCTAATATTCAAGATGATTTTCTTCAAATGGGGGGTTATTTTCATTTAATTTGATAGACCCCCCCCCAACCCTTTGGGCTCATTCACTTGGGAGACTTAGATTCTTTGATTCTGAGAAATTATTTTGTATTATTTATTTGAGGATTTCCTCTCCCTGTTTTTTGTTCTTTGTTCTCTCTTTCTGGACTTCCTATAAGCTGAAGATTAAACCTTTGGAATTTATTCTATACAGGTATTCTTATATTTAATACCCTATTCACCTCTTGATACATTCTTTGTGATTTTCACAATTTAATTTATTATCTATCTATTTATTTATTTTGTGAGAGAGACAAATAGGGACAGACAGACAGGAAGGGAGAGAGATGAGAAGCATCAATTCTGTGTTGCATCACCTTAGTTGTTCATTGATTGCTTTTTTATATGTGTCTTGACGAGGAGGCTACAGCAGACCAAGTGACCCCTTTCCCAAGCCATCGACCTTGGGCTCAAGCTGGTGAGCCTTGCTTAAACCAGATAAGCTGGTGCTCCAGCTGGCAACCTTGGGGTCTAGAACCTGAGTCCATGTGAACCTGGGTCCTCCGCGTCCCAGTCCGACACTCTATCCACTGTGCCACCGCCTGGTAAGGACACAATTTTATTTTTTAAACTCTTCTTCCCCTTCTTCTCCTCCCTCTCTCTCCCCTCCCTCCTTCTACTTTCCTCTTTACTCCCCTTTTCCTTCTGCTCCCCTTCCCTTCCCTCCCCATCTCCTTCTTCCCCACTTCTTCTCTTCCTCCTTTTTCATCTCTTTCTTTCTTCTTATTCCTCTTTCTCCTCCTCTGCCTGTCTTTTCCCTCCTCTTTCTCCTCTTTCCTCCTCTACTTCTTCATAGATTAAGACTCCAAGGGTTCTTTCACATTTTGTTCCTTTAAAATAAAGCACCTTATCTTTGTTTCATAGATATACCACTCCTATTTCTCCCATTAATTATATAGCCTTTGAATTGTTTTTGCTTTGCTCTTCCTCTAACACCACGGAGTTACTTCTTTCAATTGATTTAGTTTCTCTCTGCCACTCTGCAGACATTCCTCAAATATCCAGTGATTCTTGCTTAGTGAGTAATCAGTTATTTTCTCATTGTTGGAGACATTAAAATCTCAGTATTGATGCTTATATCCTGTGAGATAGGTCAGTTTTTTCCTAGGGAGATCCTTGAATCTCCCTCCTGATATATAAAATGTGACTACCAGAATTCTGGGTGCTGCTCAAGGAAAAGAACCTGGAGTAAAAAAAAAAAAAAAAGAAAAGAAAAAGAAAGAAAGAAAAGAAAGGAACAGAGAGAGAGAGATTCTCACCACTTAGAATATAAAATGTTTCTCGTTTCAGTATGGTTCTATTTTTAGCCCAGCACCTTTCTTTATCCTCTTATGTGTTATTATTCCAGATATCAAGCTTCTGTGATCCATATTCCCTAGAAGACACATCCCGATATAAGGTGAAAAAGAAGGCAGTTAGCAAGGTGAGCTATATTTGGGCCTCTGTGGCTAAAATTTTTCAAACAACTTCCAGTTTATAGCATAGAAACTTGCTTACTTGCAAAATAACCAGGTATCATCAGTTCCTGAGATTTTCCAGCTATCTGCAGAGGATTGACTTTCACCAGTATCATTACTCTTGATAGGCAATTAGATTAGATTTTCCTTGCTTCACTTTACTAAATCATTTTTATTTTTTATCTATATTTCATTTCTTATGTTGTCTTTTAATGTTACAAATGTTTAATAGTTTTACTGAATGTAGATAGCAATTTCTGTTCTATACACTACTTTCTACAAAATTTTGAAAGAAAATAAAAAGAAATGAGAAAAAAATTTTAAGTTGCTTTCTTATTATTAAACCAAAGACAGAGTGGTTGAAATAAGTGAAGTAATATAAATGTGAAAGCTAATGCATTTGAGGAAATAAGCTAGAACCTACTAATGTAACTGTTCAATTGAATATCTTCCAATATAAAATTTTAACTTGTAATTGTAATTTAAGTGGGAAAAAATGTTTACTAATAAATTTTGTTATGCTTGTATAAGTTCTTAAATTATTAGAAGTTACAACATTTTGTGTTTGTCAAGGTATCCAGTCTAAATAGAATGCCAGTTATAGGTACAGACATGACATGGCAAAAAATGCTAGTCATTCCCAATATTTATTTTTACCATTTCTTCATTAGTAGAATGTTGCAGTAATATAATGTTATAGTAATTAAATATATAGAAATATAGAAAATATGGAAGATATATAGAAATAATTAGGATATAATATTAAAAGCAGCTAAGGGAATTAAATAAAGTTATGCCTTCTGGATACGAATTAATATAGTTTGTACAAATATGATATATAGACTCTGTCTTTCATTAAGGATCCCATTAGTGTGTGTGTAAAGTGATATATAGATAAGAAGTGGCTTGATGTTATAAATCTAGGTTAACATAAAGAAGTTTCCTTAGGAACATCTTAAAAGTGGTTTGATGTAACATTTCAGTAGATTAACATAAAAAGGGCTCCCTGAGAGGAACTCCCAAAAAGGTGGTTTGAGGTGATAATCCTGTAGGTTGACACCTGTGCCAGAAAGAGGTATTAAAGCTAACTCACCCCCACCCCCACCCCACCCCCGGTAGTTGCCCAGACTCCAAGGAACATGGACTGTCTCCATGCTGCTCTGACCAAAGACAACTGAGATAAGCACGCTGATGGGACCCCCGTAAGCTGTACCCAAGCATGCCAAAAGGATTTGTGAGTAATAAACTGTGTGATTCTTACAACTAACTTGTGTGTCAGTCATGTCTTTCCTCTGGTGGCAGTTGATCTCAGCACTGATAAGTAGAATCCTCATAGCTGCCTCAAGAGTAGTCTCGAAGAGGCTGCCAGCCCTGCAGTTAAGCGGGAATGTCCCACTGTGTGGAAAAGTCGAATTGGGGATGCCTGATCTATGTAGAGCTCGGGTTCTACTGGGACAATGAAACATCAACTTTTGGCACAGTAAATGGACACTAAAGTAAATATGACATTCTTCACCTTCCTTGAAACCACTTGTGGCTATGGATTTAAATTCTGGCCAACATGATATAAACTAAAGAATGTATAAAATAAAACTTCTTGATTATAACTTTTACTGAAATGGGCATGAATTCTATTTCATCTGTTTTCTTTTCCCCCTGTCTTGGGATACAAATATTTTGATGAGCCATCTTTTATCATTCAAACAAAGAGATAGTACACTAGTAATGAAAAGTCAACAAAATTGAAAGAAACTGGTTTCATATTTGGTAGCTCTAGATTGCTTATATTTGGATTATTGGGTCTGAGAGAAAAAATGTCTGCATGTTAAAGACAAAATTATTTTAGGTTTTATTGCAGCAGTTAAATCTGACTTTTGCATATGGCATGACTATGTGCAACTATTTCACATATATGCACACAGATAATGGGGCGTTCAGATAAATGACAGCATTTTAAAGTTTTGTGATTATCTTTGTTTTATTTTTTATTTTTATTTTTTACTTGATAATATGCTGGGCTTCTGCTAAGCCTAAGTGTTACTTTATAGATGATTATTGGATATAAAATTGCAAAATAGAATGTACTTTGTACAGAAATATTTTCAATAACTATAGATGTGAGAGTGATTTTTGTAATGTTTCTTAGGACTAAGAGAAGCTATGAAATAGTCATAAAATGGTCTACCTTATACTATATGAGTGTGTTTTTTCCAAATAAGATGCTTGACATATTTTTATCTTTTGATCTCCATTATTTAATTTGGTTTTTTGATGATGCTCTTTTTGACTGTGACTATCTTTAGAAGATTTTTGGAAAGAATCAAACTGGAGTAATGTGTGTGTGTATATATATATATATATATATATATATGTATATGTGTGTGTGTGTGTGTGTGTGTGTGTGTACATATACCCGAGGAACTCTGAAAAATTAGAACCAGTTTAGAAATGTATCAACTGATAATTAATGCTCTAAAAGGACTTTTATTCACTTTTTTTTAGAGGAGCTCAATTTTCTCTTTCCATTTATGATCTGTTTTTTTCTGAGAATCCTTAAGAAGCAAGTCAATTGCTTTATTTTTTTGTGACTGCTAACTACCATATTTCCCCATGTATAAGATGGTCCCATGTATGGATCACACCTTAATTTTGACTCCCAAAATTTGAAAAAGAATGTATTACATAAAGTTATTGAACTCAAGTTTTATTCATCATAAAATTCATACAACTCCTCATCACTGCCAAAACTCCCATCCATTAGCTTGTCCTCATCTTGTCTGATGACAAATCACTGTCTTCATATATTGCTTTGTCCTCACTTCCATCTATGTCATTTGAAATGCCACAACCACTGTATAAGATTAACTCAGTTTTTAGATCCCAAATTTTTCAAAAAAAGGTGCATCTTATACATAGGGAAATATGGTAACTCCACAATTTTATTTCCTGATTATATAAAAATTCTTACAGTTGTGGAACTTGGGACACAGTTGAAGACTTTGTTTGAAACGGTTCTAAGGAATTTAAACATATAAATCCCTAGAATCATAAGTAGAATGTTGTGCACATAAAAACAATGCTAAGGAACTGATTCTGGCTTTGCAGCACTGTCTCTATGAAGGTATGTGAGGAGGTATAAACTTCACATCTTGAAACCTTATTTCCCAATGTGATGGTATTAAAAGATGGGAGCCTTTCAGAAATGATTAAGGATTAAATAAAGTCATAAAGTTAGAGCTTTCATAAATCAAATTAATGCCTTTATAAGGATCACAAGAGAGCTTGCTTTCTCACTCTGCTTTCTATCATGTGATAATACAATGAAAAGTCAGCTGTCTTCAACTCAAAGAGAGCTTTCACCAGAGCATGACTATGCTAGACCCTGATCTCAGACTTACAGCCTCCAGAATTATGAGAAATAAATTTCTGATGCTTATAAGCCATCACATTTATGGTATTAAACTTGTTACAGCAACCCAAACAGACTAAGACAAAAAGGGTTCTAAGTATTAATCAGTGATATTTATTAACCAGTAATATTTTACATGGTGCTTAGAGAGTTAACCGGCATTTGCTAAAGAAATAATGAAGTCTTAAGAACATAACATTTAAATAATTCAGAGAGACATAATTTTTTACAATATAATTTATATTGTACTTATACTAAAAATATATATCTAGGCCTGGATTTTGACAACAATACAAAATTACCCACTACCCTTATTCTAGAATAAGGGTAAGGAAAATGTCTTTTGTGATGCTGAGAATTTTATTTCTTTGAGAGTCTTGGCATTACCCATAAACAAAATTGTACTTTCTTGGTTTGTTATTTCATTGCAGAAAGACCTGTGCTTTGTGTCAAGATGTATGGTGACATATATTAGCTAGACTTATTGTGGTGATTATTTTTCAATATATACAAATATTGAATTATTGTGTTACACACTTAAAACTAATATTATGTTAAATATGCTGCAATTTAAAAATAGAAATATAGTGACATGGGAATTTTGAGTAGCCATACTTGGAAGGGCAGTGGTCCTGCCCACTCACAGGGCACTAACCACACCTGACTTCCAGGAAATAGGCAAACAAGAGCCCCCTTAGTGACACTGCATTGTATAACTTGTCTTCTTAACCAGAATATGCCATCTTACTAAATATTCAGGAAAAAATAGAAGGGTTTGCTAAAAAAATAGCTGAACGGTGTCATGCAAAAGTTTGTCTCTTTCTAAAGCCTTCCCCAGGACTCAGTTTCCTTAGCTTTGGAGAATTTTACAATGGCAAAGGTGAGTGTGTAGAGGGAAACTGGGAGGAGAGAAAAAAAAAAGAGAGTGATGATGGAAATTCATCAATATTGAAAAAAACGGCATAATGCTAGAATCCTTTCACAAATTAAACGTGCCGTTTAAATTGTACATTGAGTAAAAACCATCAGATAACAGAAAAAAATGGGTGGTCCATCACTGCCTTGAAAATGTAAGGATAAAGTATATTTATTTGGAAGAGAAACCTGAAGATGTAACAATAGCCATTTGTCTCTTTACCTATGAAATTATCTTAAAATACCTCTTTCTGAAGCCAAAAAAAAAAAATTATATCTTCTCTTTTTTCAATAGAGACTATCATAAAAAGAGTTATACAAAATACTATCCCTAAGTAAACACTAGAAAATTAAATATCCAACTTTTGTCAGTGGCACATGAAATATTCTAAATAACATCTTACTTTTAAGAAAGCTCTCTTTTTTATCTTTATATTTAATTTATTGGGGTGACAAGGGTTAAAAGATTATATAGGTTTCAAGTGTGCAATTCTATAATACATGGTCTTCATATAGCTTTGTGTGCCCACCACCCAAAGTCAAATCTTCTTCTATTATTATATATTTGACCCTTTTACTCTTTACTATCTCCTACCCCCTTCCCTCTGGTAACTGCCATGCCATTGTCTGTGTCTATGAGTTTTTGGTTGTTTTTCTTGTTTGTTCATTGGTTGCTTTTAGGTTTAAGTCAATATATGAGTGGAATTATAACCAGGAACAAATATGTTATATTACTGATTTACTGATATTAGTTTGATTAGTCATAAAATAGAGCTAAAGAAGAATGTACTACTAACAAAGTAAGTTTATAAAAGGAAATGTTCAATCCAGTTTGTTGCTCTTATAACTATGATTTACTATTACTGGTTTAGTAATTACAATTATATAGTCTGTAAGAAATCAAAGTATATAATCAATCCTGTGCTTTCACCTCTGGCCAAGCTATCATTGCAGTTAAAAGACCTCAAGTGTTAACACTGGAGCAAGAATAACTGCTTCCCATCACTCCCACCATGCTGAATCTTGCAATTCTGATTCTTCCTCAAGATCAAAAAGACAACCTGACTGTGGGTATCTGTGAACACCTGGTACATGAAACAGAAATCATAATTTTTAAGTTACCTGATAGATTCAATTTCTGTAACAACCAAGGGTGGGAACAGACTAACTTTCAGATATGCCAGCTCTGGAAGATATGTGGCCTTCACTCTGTTATCTGGATACTCTGAGCCGGCTTGCACTAGTTTCCCCCTCCCTTCAGCAAAAAAATCTCAACCTCCTTTTTTAAATCCTTTGTTCTAGTTTTGTTCATTCCCTCTGTATAAAACCCCCTGTCTGCAGCAGAAGAGGAAGTTGGGTTTTTGAGGACAGGAGTCTCTCCATCCTCTTGGGTGGCTGGTACTTAAATAAACCTCTTTGCACCAGTACCTGTGTCATATAATTGATTTTCATGGCAAGAGGTATCTGGACCTGAGGGTCATTTTTTCAGTTTCAGTTTTGGTAAGCCAGCCAGAAGCAAGGAGAATACTCTCACCACCAAGTCTCTGGACTTTGGAGTGAGTTCCCAGGCTTAGTGCTGCTGACCAACCCCTTGAAAGATCCTGGGAATTGTTAGCAGTGATTTTATTGTCTTTTACTCTCTCTTGGCACTGGTTGCCTGCTGTTCCCAGCTGGTAATAGGAAACAGGCCTTTGGGGGAGTCATACCAGTGTGCATGCCAGGGTCTTCTATAACTACCATTTGGGCTTTTTAGCCATCTGACTCAGCTACAAATCATCTGCTGGTGATAAGACTCTACGACTTCAATCCCAGTACCTTTGTAGGAGGAGTTGGTTGCTTGTCCATCTGTTTGTATAGTAATAGCTCCACAGAGGAGTTAAATATTTGTCTGTCTGTCTGTCACTACTAACTCTAGGAGTTGATGGGTTCTGCTGGGTAAGTCCCTGGCATGCAGGACCAGAACTCTTCTATCCCTTCATCTGGGTTCTTTTTGAACCACCTGGGATTCCATAGGAGTCCCTTGGTGCTGTCCAGTGGACAGCAAGTCTTTATGATGCAAAATTCCAGCTCCTTGAAAAGAAATCTGCAAGCAATCAATCTGGAGATTGGTTTTGGTCAACTTCTGAATGTTGGTTTTTAAGTTGATGGCTTCTAAATTGTTCTGGCCCAAATTGTAAATTCTGTTCTGTTTGTTTTGAACACTGTTCTGTATATATATTTTGTAAGGCATACTATTCTGATTGTATATACTCTGTAGAATAGTTTCAATCCTGTGTTTAGATACTTGGGTCATTATTGCTTTAAAATTTGAATGATTGAGGAACAGTCATTTAAATTTAAATAGAATGGAATTTTGGATTATGAACTTGTTTCTTTATTTTTGTACTCTGTATGGTCTTTCCATGCTAATTGCTGTACTCTGTGTTTATTCTCTTCAGAGTTGGGGGCCAAATAGCAACTCTGCTAATTGGCTTGATTAAGTTTTATTTATATGTCATGCTTATGTCTCTGTATTGTATTTATCCTGTTTGTTGGCGGAAAGCCAAAGCACCGAGTGACTTTCTGTTCCCATCCTGAGGAAGTGAAGGTCGAAGCCAAGCTCTCATGACTGAAAGCAGGTACGTCCAGGGAAGTCCCATGAACGTGGGTATTTAGCCCAACTGGAGCTTTCTGAGGGTCAGAAATCAAACAGCAGGTGGTATTATGTCTCAGAAGGGGCAAGAGAAATCTAATCAGTTTTGCAAAACGAAATAATAAAATTGTACACTGTATTCTGCTTGTTAGTTTCTTATGCAAGATGACATATTTCTGCTTAATAAATTGGATAACTGATCTCTTCAAGGCACCTCAATCCTGGAGATGTTGGGGTCCTCCACTTACTGTATTGTTGCTGACTCATTCCTTTGCGGTTCCTCTTTATGAAACCATGAATATTAACAACAGTATAAAAATTATACTCAGGTCTGTGAAATAGAGGCAATCAGTTTTAGTTTGAGAGCTCTTATCAGTCTATCTGTCTGTCTAAAATTCTTGCCATTTTATGCACACTGGGAATCCTTGTTCTCCTCCATTTGGTCTTTGTGCCGTCTGGACATTGTAAAGCTCATTTGCAGTACAGGTTGGTGTGGGATAAGGTACTAAGACTAGTGTCTCAGTCCATCTTTCCAGAGGATCTGGTTTATAAATAATAGTTTGTTTTAACTTCGTCTTTGTTTTGGATTTTGTTTGTTTTAAAGTCGGCAGCTCAGTCTCAGTTCCACCAGAGTTCATCAGTCTGAGTTCTCGCTGACAGGTCAGCTTCCAGCTATAAGTCAGTAGCTAATCAAAGTTGTGTTATGCAACAGCTTTCTTGTTGTTTCATATGAGGGTTCTACTCAGAATGAAAATAAATTGATGGTTCAAAGTAGTGAAAAAGATCTTGCTCCCCTCCCAGACAGTAAAATGCAAGAAGAAGGGGGGGGGGAGGAAGAAGGAAAAATGAATATTTTAAACATCTTAAAGCCTCTTTCTGGAAGTCCAGGAGTGCCGTGGTCCCAGGAACGACAGGGGCATTAATATCATCACCCCAAACCTTGTGAAGGCTGTGCAGAGTAGGAGGGGTGAGGGCACAACCTCCATATTGAAGGGAAAATATGTTGCTTTTAAAAACCTAAGCAGCTCCCTGTAGCCCATGCCTGGTTTCTCCCCTCCCTCCTCTCTAGCCTCTTTGGAAAGTTATCTAGGACAAATGAAAAATTTTGTATTCTCTCCAACTATTAATAATACTGTTTAATTGTATGATAAAAATATAAATTATTCCAAATATTCTTTTAGAATCAAGTGTTCTAGGAAAGTATTTGATGTTATCACTGATTTAAGTTTAGTTAATGTCTTGTGAAGTCATCAACAGAAAATATGTGTTTTGTTTTGCCTGAATTTATGAAAGGTTCCTGTTATCTCTGTTACGTCTTTTGAAATATGAGTGAAATAACCTGTTTCTAAAAGCTATAAAGTGTGTTCATAAAAGTATCAATCTAAAGAATGCTGATTACACTTTGTCATGGAAGGTTAAGGCTTCTAAAAGTTAAGAGTTTTAGAAAGGAACTGTATAGTTATAGTCATAAAATAATAAAAGATATAAAGATACATTTTTGAATGCAAGAATTAAAAAAGACATCATTCTAAAATAGTTATTTCTAAATGAATTAAAGTGTATGTAAGTTACAGAAGGTTTGTGTAAGTCACAGAGGGTTTGGGTAAGTTGCAGAAAGTCTGTGCAGGGGGAAGAATCAAAAAGAATAAGAATTGAGAATGTGAAAAAATATGGAAAGGGGGTATAAAGGAAGAGGACATACGTATTACAGGAAGGAAAGACATTAGAAGAAGAATTGTCCTGAAAAGAAAATGAAAAGGAGAAAAAAGAAATAACAAAAAGGAAAGGTGCATAAACAAGTAATAAAACTGAATAGTGATTTTAACTACAAATGAAAAGTCCCAGGAACTCCCTTTGCTTCTTAAAACTGTTAATTTCCCACAGAAGGTCCTCAGGTTTAGTTGACAGTGGAGAGTAAATTGATTAATTTCTTAATCAATACTGAAGCCATTTATTCTTTTCTAGATACAAAATTGGTTGAAAGAAGTCAGGCAACCCTCTCAGTAATAGAAGTTGCCAATATATATGTAACAAAAAGCCTTTATCCAATCTTTCCAGTGTTTCAATTTTGAGAGACAGAAGTGACTTTGGGTTACTCCAGAATGCCCTTGGAATACCTCACGGACTTGTTCTTTCTCTCAATAAGAGAAAAATTTTAGCCTATTTGATATGCTTGAAATTATAAAATATGTAAAACTTTGCAAAGTTATAATAATAAATAATAAATATTTTACTTGTAGACATATATTACTATTGAAGTAGATGTTCTGATGATTCTGTGAAAATCTTTAAGAGTCTACAAATTTCTGAAATACTTTTGTTTGTAATCCTGTTATCCTACTGTTGTTAAAATAAACAAATTTCTTTGTCAATTGCATTAAAATTAGGTATAGAATCATGTCATTTTAAGTGTATCCTTTTGTCATCTGGAGAAAGCTATTGTTTTGGTTTAATGCTTCTGCAGACATATTACATCTTCAGGAAGATCCATGGACAGGACTCAGACTTACTCTAACATATAGATTTCCAAGAATAAAAATGTAAATCATACTGTTGGACTGAGTGAAGATGTATAGTTATCTGAACAATAACTAAATTTATGAAAATACTGGTAATTAACCAGTATAAACAAGAATTAATTATGGAACTGAAATAAGTAAAAATAATTATTTTTCTGACTTTAAAACATTGTTGAGTTTTAAATTTTTTGAGATATAAGTAAACCTTTTTTTGTCTTACAACAATTTGATGAATTATACCTTTAAAAGCAATATTGGGGCATTTATATTTTTCTCCCTACATGATCCCTTCATAATTTGGCAACTCTTAATAAGTATTATTTCATGGTAATATATTTTTTTGCATAAATCCAATAAGAATCTGTACTTTTAAAACCAGTTTTCAATTGTGGTTTTATTAACCGAGGCTTTGACTAGAATGTTACATCTGAAAAGAACATGCCTGGACACTGGAAATAACCAGAAAGCCTTAAGGAATTGAGATTGACTTTTGAAGTGAAAATAGCTGGGTACCTTGTTTATTCATGTGATTCAAAGAGGTCTTTCTAGGTAAGGGATGAAGGTTACTTTTCTGGAAGTTGGCAAGGGAGGAATCTAAGACATCTTTAGGGACCTCAAGGACTTGAGGACATATAGGGGCTTCAGGCAAAGCCTGATGACAATGGGAGGGTATTGCTTCATCACCCAGAAAAGCTAATTAGGGCTCAAACTAAAGATTCCTTATGAAAATCCAGCAAAGAAGATTTGAAACCTTATATGATCAAATGCCATTTTTGCTGTGTTTATGCAAATAATCAGGCAAAATTGAAACTGGACTTAATGCAGTAGGTAATTCTAATTTTACTATCTTTGATAAAAATGAGGGAAATTAGGGGAAAATTATAGTTCAGAAAAATCTATAGCACAGTTATGAATGTCAGATTCTAGACTGGATCCTGATTTTTCTAATTCTCTTGAATATTTTGACTGCAATTTTCTAAACTATTGTTTCATTTTTCTTTTATTCTTTGACATGACATTATTGAAAACTAATATTTGTTTTACTCCTGAGGTTTGCAATTGCAAACTGCAACTAAAAAACATGACATAAACTTAAACAATCTCAGTGACTAATGCTATATATTCTATACAGAAGTTACCTAAGCACCTGATGACATCACCAAATTACCAGAGACATTCAAACTTTAAGAAGGGTAATGCATTAGATTGCCACTGCTTGCTTTTCAAATTGCGACTACCTGAGGCCATTTATCCAGCCCCTGCCGCACTTCCAGAAGGGGCAACTCTTTCATTGGTTGTCAGTGTATGAAGTACTGTGTGTGGCGGCCCTCCAATGGTCTGAGGGACAGTGAACTGGCCCCCTGTGTAAAAAGTTTGGGGACTCCTGATTGTAAGGTATCCTGCTGATTTTGAGAAAAATAAAGGCCCTCAGAGTAAAACAAAAGAGATTCTGAAAACTAGTACATAAATTTTTATTTACTGAAAATAATTTCTGTCTTAGCATAAGGTCAATAAACTTACTAGAAACTTTTTGTGGTGTAAATAGTAATAAAATATACTAATTACGAAAATCCCAGCAAATCTCAGAGCATACTGGATTATAAAATAAAAGGCTTGTTTCCAGATGTTGCAACTACAGCTTTATCCTTTTTTAATTGCCTAAACAACTGAGACAACAGTAAAGTAGAATACAAAAACTAAAAGTAAAAACAAAAACATAAACAAACCACATTCAGAGGAAATTTTCAACCTATTCATTACAGACACATTAAAGTGTGTAAGTAGCAGACATTAAGCAGAATGAAAGTAGATCAACAACCGATTCTCAGGTTCTTCATATTACCTGTACTTATGGTCTGTTCCTATGATGAATCAGCATATCTTCTGGGAAGCACATAATGGATTGTGGACATGCTTGGTATTCATTCCTTTAACAAATTTACTGGATACCTACTGTGTTACAATCTCTGTCCAAACACCTCCTCATAAGTAGGGAGTAAAAAAGTCCCTGTTGTCATGTACCATGTATTCAAGTGGAAACAGCCAGAATATAAACAAATAAGCAATTGATATTTAACATAAGCAGTCACTTGCTAGCTATGATTAGAATCAAAGTGTGAGTGTGGAAGTTAATAGGTGAGGTGAAGTGGAGAAAAAGATCATCCATTAGGGAAGAAATCAAAAGCTAGGCTCTGGGATGCTTCATCCAAATTGTTATTAGCATTCAAATGGATGAGAAATTTGTTAATGGTCATAGTAAGAGTTTAAATGAAGGGGAAGATTGTTAATCAGAAAATAAATCCTTAATAAGAATATCCATGAAATATTGCTCTAGTGAAAGAAGGAAAGAATGATATAAATAGAGGTAATATCTTCTAAAGAGTCTTGAATTGTTGTTTTGGGATGTTTATTTGTCATTTTTAACACCAGGTTTTACCAACAGTAAATATAGTGATGTGGAGTGGAAAGAAAAACACCAGTCCCACCCACACCCTGACATGGAGTCTTTAACATTAGAATGAACAGCCCTCACTTAAGCAAACTGCAAGGAAAATAATTCTCCCAAGAGCTTATTTAGTTCAATTCTAATGTGATAGAACAGGTTTCTCTTGACAAGGTAGAACATGTAGGTCTAGAGCTTCCACCTTCTGAACACAGACTTAGAAAACAGCATAGAGCAAGGGATTATAAAGGTTTTAAGGCAGAAGGGTGGAAAACAAATTGCATCTGACCCCTCCCACTACACACCACATTCCTCCCATCTCACCCACTACTGAGCAAATCAAAAGAATCTCATCAGCTCATTATTAGGAGCACAGTAATTGCTAAAATTAATCAGATCCAACCTAGCAACACTACCAAACAGTGGTGGCAAAATAATTTGCTCTGGAAAAAAAACAAAAATTATGTCCAACTCAGAAGATACATTCAATATCATTGGTTTTACTTAGATTTGCCTGTTGTTTCTATTATTGCTCTGAAAAATGTCTTGAGATTATTTGCCTGTTCATTGCACATTATACAAAGCAGTAGAGTAATCTCCCCTTATCTATGGTTATACATTCAAAGACTCCCAGTAGATGGCTTTAAACCACAGATATTATTGTACCCTGTATATACCATATTTTTCTTATACAAGCAAACATATGTAAATTTTTAATTTTTAAATTAGGCATAGTAATAGATTAACAAAAATAACTAATAATGCAATTGAACAATTATAATAATATACTGTAATAAAGTTATGTGAATGTAGTCTCTTCACCCACTCAAGATATTTTATTGTAGTGTACTTCACTTTTCTTGCGATGATGAGAGACGATAAAATACAAAAATTATTCTTGAATCTGTGTAACCATTCGTTACTTTCAGTAAATGGTTTGGTATCACTTGTTTCAGGGTATACCTTGCTCAAGTCTTCAGATAAGCTCAGTGTTTTCGGCATAACACATTGACCTCAATCAGAACAAGTCCTATTCATGTCTTCCATTCATGAATTTAATACCTTTCTCATTTTAACTAAGCACTTATTACATACTGTGACCACAGTGTATACAGTTTGAGGTGCAACAGCAAAACTGGCACAGCCTGACCTGTGGTGGCGCAGCGGATAAAGCATCGACCTGGGAACACTGAGGTCGCCAGTTCAAAACCCTGCACTGGTCTGGTCAAGGCACATATGGGAGTTGATGCTTCCAGCTCCTCCCCCTTTCTCTCTCTCTCTCTCTCTCTCTCTCTCTCTCTCTCTCTCGTCTCCTCTCTAAAATGAATAAAATAAAAAAAATTTAAAAAAAGCTGGCACAATTTTTTTTCTTTTTTACAATTTCATGGGTAGAAAATTTGTTCTTACTGTAAATATTAGCGACCTCAGCATATGATTTTTTCCTTATTAAGATAAGAATTTTCACTCACAAGTATATGGTTTGTCTTTGGAACATACAAATTTCCAGTATAATTACTCTTGTGTTTTGGAGCCATTATTAAGTAAAATAGTGTTAGTGGAATGCAAGTCCTGCAATACCATGACCATTGTTCTGATTAACAATATGGCTACTAAGCAATTAACAGTGGAGGAGCATATACAGTGTGGATACACTGGACAAAGAGAGGATTCACATCTCGTGAGACAGACGGAACTCTCGAGATTTCCTCACACTACTCAGAATGGCACACAATTTAAAACTAAAAAATTGTTTATTTCTGGAATTTTTCATGTAATATTTTCAGATTATATTTGACTGAAAGTAAGTAAAACCACAGAAAGAGAAACCACAGGAAAGGGGGTCTGCTCTACTCCTCTTCATTGATGTCAGATATCTTTTTTCAGCTACAAATACTTTATATTATTAAGTTAAGTTTATATTATGTTTGAATATACTGAAAGATGCATATAATTTGACTGAGAAGGATGTATAAGTCAGATTGCTTCAAGGAAAAGTTATATGTACCAGAAAATTCACTTGTATTATCACCACAAATATGGGGAAGAGAAACTGGTAATTAATATATTGTCTGTTGTTAAATTTTTCTTTTTATTTTATTTTATTCATTTTAGAGTGGAGACACAGAGTGAGAGAGAGAGAAAGAGAGAAAGGGGGGGAGGAGCTGGAAGCATCAACTCCCATATGTGCCTTGACCAGACAAGTGCAGGGATTTGAACTGGTGACCTCAGTGTTCCCAGGTCTACGCTTTATCCACTGCGCCACCACAGGTCAGGCAATATATTGTCTATTAGAAAGAAATCAAGTGCATATTTGATATTATTCAGAGATATATGCTGTTGCATTTTTGGATAAAAAATATGATGTCTGAACTACTTTTAAGTTAACTTAAGGGTATAGATAAAATAATATTGTCTATATGTTCACAATAGTTGAGGCTGGGTACATAAGAGTTTATTATACTTTCTTTGCATTTTTGTATATGTTTAAACATTTTCATAACAAATGTGTAATTTAAGCAAACAAAATATACACAACAGACCCTTTCTCTAAGTTACAGATGTAATGTTTTCCCTAAGCTGGTTTGCACAGAACCAGTATTAGCTTACTTCTACTTTACTCTTCTGTTCTATAACTTGCAATATAAAATTTAAATCTCATATGAATATACATGATTTCCCTCTTCCTCATTTTTATTATCTTTTCTTGCTGTGCTGCAGAAATCCTTTCTTTTAATTTTTTTTAAGGAAACTTTACCCATTCAAAACATATTGGGACTACAGAATTAATGTTCTATAGCAATGTTTTTCAAATGCTGGTCCATGAACCAGAATGCCAGAAATTTCATGCTGGTTTGCGAAAGAGTTAGGCACCTTGAAGTTGCATGAAGACTATAGACCTAATAAACTTAGTCAAATTCTGCCTTAGTGGTCCCCAAAACAATTCTCCAATTTCACCAGCCCCCAATTGTAAAAAGGTTGCAAACTACTGTTCTATGGTGTGGCAAAATTTTTCAAAACCCCTTTGGAAAAGAAGGTTTAACAGTTCTCTTCACCGTCAAATATTTGGTTGTCCATCAGTTTCCAAAAATTATCAAAATGCATAATTTTCCCTCTGACCCCATTTTTTTTTCAAATCACCAAAGACGGAAAAAATCTAGAGTGAGGAGGTCGCAGCTCTAGTCCATTATTTCCTAAAAGCAGCACACCTACACACACCTACACGCACGTTCACGCACTCACACCACCTTGTCTAGAGCTGAATGCTGCAGGCTCTACTGGGGCAGCTAAGCCAGGAAGAGAGCAAGCAACTGGAGGTAACCTGTTTGCTGCCTTCCTCTTACTCTTCCCCTCCCCTCAACATATTTCCCCTACCTCCCACCCGCACCTTAACTGCGTCCCTGCTCTAATTCGCCTCTCCATTTCCTCACGCCCACGTCTTCTCCCCGCTCCACCTCCCACAGATCCTGCTCCTCTCGCCCCCTCCCTTTCCAAGACAGCTGGTGGACAAGACACAGCAGCTGCTGCGCTTCTTAAGGATGCAGATGCTGCCGCTGGTTTCGGTCAACATCACCCCGCCCACGCCTGGGCTTGGAGTCCCATACCAGCCAGGAGGTGAGGGAGCGGTGGGGGTGGGGAAGGAAGTGTGGTAAGGTTGGAAAAGGGGAGGAGGAGTGGGAACCGCTCAAGAACAGCTTTCAGGCGGCGGCCCGCCTCCACTGCGCATCTGGCAAGAGGGGGTTCTCTGGGTCACTAGCTGGGCGGCCGCGCCAGTGACAGGTTTCTAGCGGGTAAATCAGTGGAACTATTTATTACCAAGACGTCGTAGTCTGGGTGGCATAAACTGGTGAGGGCAGATGCCAACCTAACAAAACCTTCTAAGCAATCAGAGCCCGAGAAACCAGAGAGATCAGAAAGAGAACCCCAGGAGGAGAAAGGGGCTCCAAGGAGCCCAGAAGCTAGTGGAGCCCGTTCACACAGCAGCAAGTAAGTGTCTTTTTCTTGCTGTGGGTGCCGAGTCCCGGGACTGTGGTAGCCGCCATCTGCTGCCAGACTCTGCCACCCAACCCCCACCTGCCCCACCCCACACACACCCCTTGGTCCTCAGCAGGAGATTAAGGTTCTGGATACGAATTAAGAGAGCTACTTCCAAGAGCGGCAGTGGTTGTGGTTCTTTGCTATGCACTGTGTGTGTGTCAGTTTTCTCATCCCACCAGGTAAGCGTCTGAAACCAAGATGCTCTGTTAGTGTTACATTTCTAGAAACCCTTTATGTCAATGATTTTTAGGTCATATGACACAATAATAGAAGAGAAAGAATAAAACCTTATGCAGGATGGAGTATACTTGTCTTAAGGAATCTTGTCTCTTATTTTAAGTAATTTAGTGATTTCAAGATTGATACTCTTCATGTAAGAATTGACAGTGCAGAATTAGAAGCATAGCTGTAATGAGAAATGGTGTGCCCAGTTTAAACCACTAGGCATTTTGGTATTGTTTGGATCAACAGGTTTTGGGTCTTTTTTTTTTTTCTCTCCCTCTCTCTCTCATCATTTAGCTGTGTAAAATGCATACGTTCTGATAATTATTCATTGTGACTCCGGTTATATGTTGCCTCTAGTATTTAGGATATCCATCAAAGCAGGACAAACAGTGAATACAAGTGGAATGACACAGTGAGGGGCTCCCTTTTTTAATGGAAATAATGGAGGCAAATTTGGATACTGGTTAGAAAAATCTCTTGAAATGGCAAGTGGTTTCTATGGTTATACCTGGCTATTTTTCAGGAAAACAGCTTATGACAAGAGAGAAGGAAGCTTGTCCCTATAATAAACAGAGTACTGGATAGCATACCTCCTACAAGGAGCCCCGGTTAAAACTACAAGTCAAGAAAATAAGGCTTATAAGGAGTAATTAGCTAGTAATTATATATTAGCTAATCAAAGATGAGTTGAAGTCCAATGAAGAAGACTTTGAGATTGAGAACAGTAAAACTTGATTTTCATTTTTGTGAAAATAAAGCAAATTATTTAACTTTTGATTAAACTTTATTTTTTCTTATTTGTAAAACACACATCAAAAACATACGTATCCTGGTAAAGACTAAATACAGAGATTACATGAAGGGTTTTGTGAAGATAATGTTGTGTGCTACTGTAGCTTGCATAAAGAATTGTTCAATATTTTTATCCATTTCATTATTCTAGCTCTCCTTTTAGGTTGAGTTCAGTATATGAATAAAAGGGGCTTTTACAGTCCTCACTAGAATGCACTAGAGGAAGTGAAATTTAAATGTAGGCCATTATCTCTTGCTATCTGTACAGTTTCAAGTATATCCTAACTTGTGAGCCTCCATCATTGAAAAATTGTGTGCTTTAGTTAACATTTCATATTTAAATACTTTTGAATGCTCTCAAAGTATGTTTTACCCTTCTCCCTTTATAGATTTAAATTTTGTTTTAGGTATGTGATCTTATTTCCTTGAGATAAAATCATAAAATATTGCATATTGTTGAATGTATTTTGGTCTATTAATTAATATAAGGAAAATCAAAGTTTAGGCATAAATACGTGACTCTTGACTGCTGGGATTCATTAAAATCCTTTACACTGGAAATGAAAACAACAGTATTTTGCTCAATACTTTCCTAAGGAAGAAGTATTCTACTATACCTCAACCCTAAATCTCATTATGACAGTATCTGTACCGTCAATGACCCATAATCTTATCTCTGCCACCATAGACGCTTTATTGAAACTCTGGTCGGGGCATAAGAATAAAAAGGACATTCTTGATTTCTGGGAGTTTGATCTCAATATTTTCACTAGCCAATATCAACATAAGTCAGTTGTGGGAGATGTGTAAACCCTGCCCTTCCTGACAAGCTATCAACAATGCACAGTCACCCACCATATATGACACTAACTTGTACAGATAGATCTAGTTTTTCCCTAAATTGGTCCCCTTCTCTCCTATTAATTGGTGTGGGCTAAAAAAAAAAAAAAGCCAGGTAAACAAGGTCTCATCTATAGAGCACTGAAAGAGCGAACCTTTAAGGCTAAAGATAAAGTCTCATCTGATGACTTCTAGGGATGATTTTCAGCTGGTCCATGTCTCTTGGCCTGGCTTGGATTATGATTTCCATGTATTTGTGCAAACATTATTTATAAGCCAGGTTTATTCTGGTTTCCCTCCATGTATGCAGGGACTTCAGTTTGTCTGGCCAACTGACCTTTTTTGTATACATAGTATTTCTGACTGAATTGGCTTGGCCTGTTGCTGGCTAGGATAACTTGCTCTGTGGTGGCAGCCAACAGCCCACTGACAGTATTAACATCAGACAAGAGCTTGATGGAGCTATGGCCTTGACCAAGGAAATTCTGTTTGAAAATACCTGAAATAGGTGAAAGCATTTGGCTTTAAATTAAAATATCAGAGGATGTTAAATTGGGGGGCATAGTCCTTGTTTGAATATATGGTGTTGAATGGAATATTCCTTCCTTTCTGCTTCAGATGCTAGAGTAAAGCTCCCAACTTTGGCTCTGGTCCATATCTAGTTTTTCCCTAATATGTTTTAAGGCTCTTCTCTAGTTTCTCTCAAATTTAAGAGGTGGATGAGTATTTCTGTGTTTGGTTCCTCATTTGAGAAGTAGAGTAGTTTCAGGACGTGGGAGTAGATCCTGGAAAAGCAGACCAACTCTTTGAGAGTGTTCAGGAGTAAAGGGAACGGCCAGCTTCAGGGTTCTAGTGAATATGCCTTTATGGAGTTAAAAAATAAAATGTTTTCCACAGATCCAGTGGCACCTAAAACCATAAATCAAAAGGTCTTAAGCTTGCTGATGAGTATAGAAGTTATACGCATAACAAATTCTTCTTTGTATTAATCTAGCAGGGGAAACAATGCATTCTTCCCTCTTTAGCTCTTATATGGTCTCTGGCCAGATTTTTTTTGTCAAGGGTCTAACTAACTAAGGTCACAGAACAGTTAGTTCTGGAAAGATTCTGGCCTTCCCCCAACATGCTTGTTTTTGTGGGCTGGACAGACACAACTTGGAAATTGTCATATTCATGGAAACAAGGGATCCTGCTAGTGAACCATGAGGTTGCCATAGAGAAAGAAGCTCAAGAGGACAAACTTAAAACCAAGACAGCTTTTCTTCATGTCCCTGGAACCCCTTCCTGCCTTCATTGCTTCACCAGACATAATAGTTCACCTTGGTGAGACTGCATTCCCCATAGAGACTCACTTGTCCGGCATCCTCTTTAGACATTGCAACATCCACTGAGCTTTCCTTGGGTTCATTCTTGTATGTGAATTTGAGACTGGGTGCTGAGACTCTGTCATATGACCCTGTGATTCCAATTTCTTTTCTACAGTATAAGCTGTACCATGTTCAGTGTGTGTGATCTGTACTCCTCCTCCCTGGAAAGAAGACATTTGCAAACACCTCAGTCACTGATGATTTCAATAAACCATCTCTTGAACCTAAGTTTACCAGATTTTGAGGGGAGTTCGGTTCTCAAAAGAGACCTTTCTATTTGGGGAAAGATGAGACCTGTTCCTTTGAACTTTTGCTGATGCTCTTTTGTATACAAATCTGTTTCCTTAGTTTTTGAATCCACGAGACTGCCTGAACTAATATTCTTAAGAAATATAAATAAGACAAAGTGGCCATGCATCCTTATGTTTTTGAGCAAGTTATTTATAATTATCTTCTGCACGATGAGATATTCTAGAAATGTGTTGGCTGAAATTGTCAGGGTGAGGAAGCTGGAGCCAGAATTAAGTGAGCTAAGTGGGTATGTTGAAGCCAAAATGAGCTGACCTGGGAGCAGAAACAGCTGCAGGCAGAATCCAGGTCCAGGGACAAAGGAGAAAAAGTCAATTAAGGCAGGCGATATAAACTATTACAGAAGGAATTAAAGATTGGGAGTCAGACAATGTAAATTAAACAGGAAATAAGCAGTTCAAGAAGAAAAATAATCCCAAAGCAGAAAACCAAGTATGTTGAAATCAAGGGGAACAGACAGCTGCAAAATTCTAGGCAGATGGATGCCATTTTGGTCAAGCTGTCCTTTATTCCCAAGTCATCATGTGTATGCATTCCATTTCTAGATTTCAGTAATTCATATGTGGTAAATTATATTCAAGTAGTATAGAAATATTAACCAGACATATCTTATTCTTCATGATTACTAAATAGTGTCTTATAATAACAACCTAATAACCTTTATGATATTATCTTTTAAGTGTGGACACTTTGATTGTTTCCAGTCTTTGAAATTAAAAGCCTGTTGTGACTAGTATCTCTGTAAACATGACTTCTCAAATTTCAGCAAGAATATTCATAGGGTAGTTTAATTTGGGGACAAAGAGTAAATGAAACTATTACCAAACAGTCTGTCAGATAAAAATGCCCTTATTGACACTCTCACCTGAACTGCGTGAAGATACCCATTTTTTCATATCCCAGGTAGTCTAACATCATATCCACTAAAAAGAGTCTCAGTTATATTTCTAAAGCTATACTGCTAAAGTTATTGATTATTTTAATCTTATTCATATCTTTCAGAATCTTTCAATTACATCTTATCATATTTTCTGCTTCTTAAAAAGCAATAATAGTATTTTTGTATTCTTCATAAGGAAAAAGGCAATGGATCTCATATCATTTGAGTTCTAAACCCTTGAGAGAGAAAAAGATGCTAACTCTAAGGGAAAACACTGCATCAGAGAATTTAGTTGTGAGTCATCACAGAATGGGGGAAAGATGAAATATAAACCATAGTATTCTTAGGAAGTATAGACAAATAGCCCCCAAACACAAAAATATGGATCTAAATTGGTCTCTTCACTAAACCCGATGTGATTTCTATATTCTCAACGATATAGGTTCCATTTACTGATCACATTAACTGTCTCCTTCACTTGTGTATGCAATACCTTTGGGTCCCAAGTTTACTTGTTTTTCAGCATTGTCATTATGGCATTACCTTTTTGTAGTACAATTATCTGAATTTCACTGGTACAATAGGCTTGATGCATTGTTCTTGCTTATAGCATAAATATTTCAAAATAGTTTGGAAACCATGAGAAGTCATTTTACCTTTACTTTCCTATTCCATGTTAGAGTGCAATTGGCATTTGGAATACCATTCTAACACTATGGATCCATTGTCCTGTTTTTTGTTAGTTTGTATTTTTTGTTTTGGGAGGTTGCTTCATTTTTCCTAATTTACATTATCTTGCACTATGGCTCACACCCTGTAAGCTACCCTACATCTTTTGGTTAATTAGGAGTTTACATGATTTTATATTATCTGGTGTGGAATGAAATATTTTATAATTCTTTTTGACAAAGCTCATCTAGCATTTGTTATTCATCCCTAGGGTCAATTCCAGCTTTCCAGAAAGCATAGAGTTTGATTATTTAGATGTTGTAGTTTCATTCCCTAAGATGAGAAAATCAAAGTGAAGAGGCTATGACTGCCCTAAGTAGTCACTCCCTACATGTGGAGAAACTGTCTTCATAATCTGACTGCATTACTGGCAGGCTGGTCTCTGGGAATCAAACTGAGACAGGAAAAGAAATAGGGAGTGGGAGGAGAGCGGAAAAACACTGACTCCTGACATCCCCTTTCTTGGCTGTCCTTCATTGTCTCTCAAAAGATACAGCTGCAATTGTTGATATAACATGCTATCAACACAGACTCTTTCCTGGGAACAAAGCTACACAGAGGCCAAGCATTGGTACACTGATTGGGTGGCCATGTTATTCATCCTCCAACTCAGGATGTTTTTGAAAAGGAAGGAGAATGCCATTAATAATTAGTTCTCAACAACAAGCATAAACTCAAATTGTCCCTCGAACCTGTGACTTCTAATCACATCAGTTAAATATGAGATTGAGTGTGTTAGAAACAGAGGAAAGAATGGAAGGAAAAAGAGGATTGTTATCTCTGAGTGAACAACAGGAAAAGGTGGATGTCCCAGTAGCATTTCTTTGATTTCAAACTTTAGAGCTATTCTGCACCAGGATCTATGTAGCAGAATGGTAGTATCTGGTAAGGTCATTGTTAAGCAAGCACCCAGAGAATGAGGAAATTTTCAAGCTACAGTAGAGAACGTGCCAAAGAGGTGAAAATAACATGGATCTTCTGGAGAAGTGATGTTCTAAAGCAGGTATTTGCCTCAGCAATTCCAGTATGTGCTTCATCTCTCATACTTAGGATATCAGACGAGAAAAAACAACTAAAGAAAATAAATATAACAGTGTCTCTGCTTGCTTTTTGAAGGTGGTAGGATGAAGCTTGGCTATTATCCAAAGGAATATTTCTGTCTAACAGGCTGCATTACATTCATCTCAAGGGGCTTCAGCCCAACATATTCTAAAATTGTCTGGGTTGGGCTGTTTGCTTCTAGATTTTCAGTATTAACACCAGGGATTCCTAATAGGTAGTCAAGGGCTGGAATAATTCGAATCAGCTGCATTGAAAGGATTTTCTTTCCCTATAACTCAGTGACATGGTTTTGACCAGAGGCCATCATTTTCTCACCTTTGTCCTTTGAGATACCCCCAGGTTTGTGAACTGCAGATTGGACATTGTGACACCTTGTCAGCCATCCAGAGTCTGCTATATTGTTGAAAATCTTGTACATATCTCAAGCTAACCCAGAGCCAGACTAGGTGCTAGAGGATTGTGGTTTACCTTATATGTAAACTGGTTCAGAACTCTTTCATTTGGTCACAGATTTAGTGCATGGTTTGTGACTCTGTGAGCTTATCTCCACTACTCAAAAGCTGGGCAACAGTGAAAGTTAAGAGAAATCCAAGAATCTTGCTGCAGATTACGAGGATGCTCAGGGAGGATCAGCTGGTTGTGAATGGTCTTCAAGACCTCAAGTTAAGTTCCAGTTATGGATTTTATTGAACAGAAATTGAGATCAAGTCTTGAATCTCAGAAGAACCAGTTTTATCAAGGATTGAAGACAAGTTGTAGAATCTGGTAGAATGACAAAACTTCCATTCAATCCATTGGGAAGTGACAAATGTTACTTTTTTTTCACTTGTTGATCCCTGATGTGGCCACTGGCCGGGAATTTTTGGTCAAGGATCTGATATACTGGGTTCACCAGAAATACAATTCTAGGAAGATCTTGGCTCCTCTACAACTTGTTTGTTTTGTTGGAGCAACAAGAGGTAATTCAAAACCCTAGAGGCCAATTTTCCAAAGGGGAGGTCTGAGGAACATCTGGAGAAATAGGAGACATTGAGTGGTTTAGAATTTTGAGTTAGATCGCTTTCCCAGACTCACGAAAACCTTTAATGCCCTGGAAGATTCAAGTACAAATATTTAAGGCAGAATCAGCTTTACTTTTGTGTCACTAGTAACCTCTCTTTCTATTGTCTTTATCACTGTCATGGTGGCATTTGTTAGTGAGGCCGGAGACCCTCTTTGGAATTTTATCTCCAGTGATCTGTGTTCATTCCTAGTGTTTTAACTGCCCCTAGGAGTTCCTTCTGTTCACAATTTTTAGCAAATTTGCATTCAGATGCAGAGAGGGAGACTTTGTTATCTGACACTGGGTGGAAGCTTCTAATCCTGCTATGTATATGGATTGTGTCATTCTGAAGCTTAGTGTCCTAGATTGCTCCCTATTGCAAGAAGAGAGGCATTAAATATTATCAGATTGTTAGAAAATTTGACACACTCTGTAGAATCCATAGGTCCACCATTGTTGAAGATGATTTTAATTTCAGTCAATGTTGCTCTTAAAACAAATAATTTTAGAGATGACCAAGATGACTTGGTTATTAATTGTTCATAAGTCCTCTCATTGTCCCTAAATTTAGTAATTATATTTTATTAATATTTTTAGCACTGCTGCCTGGTATAGTGCACAGCACTTAAAAAGCATATGTTTCATAAATGATTGTCAAATAAATTAATGTCAAAAACAAACACCATGGTTCAACATATTGTTCTACATGACATATCAAATGGCAAGAACAATCTTTTGAGGGCAACTAGAGCTCACTTTTAAAATATACCTGACATTAAAATGTTAAAATATAGAACTAAATTAAGTACTGAAGATTATATATGTATGTATGTAAATACATATGTTTCTCGAGAGACTTATTTGTTTACAGCTTCTTTCTGCAAGAAAGTATATTTCAATAACATGTGTTAAGGTAACTGAGTGGAGTTAGGACAAGGGAACTAAGGAAGGGTAAAGTTGAGCAGTCAGGAAATCCGAAGGCACAAAGAAGCTCAGAACATCAATCAAGGGTGGGTCAGTCCTAGGTCAGGCACACATGTTAAGGAGCCTTAGCCAAAACTGGCTAAACTCTAGACAGAACATAATTGCAGAGAATATAAAAACAAGAGCTGTAAACCAAAAGTCATTTTAGTCTTTTAGTCTGAGATTGCTTTGTTCATTTTAGGAAAGAGCAAAGCAATTTCAGAGGCAAAAAGAAGTATTGAAATAAAAAGTGAGAGCTGTACTACGTAAGGAGATGCAAATATGAGAAGAATCTAAGCATATACATTAATTATGTAATAAATAAAATGAAATCTGAGCCAGTTTTGGAGAAGATACATTGTATAATCACAGGAGTGCATGGCTATTTGCTACTAGATGTTAGGTCTCTCCAACTGGTTGTCTGTCATTCAGTCCTCCCATCTAGAAATAATTCTGCCTTTGGCACTTTAAATCATCAGGTAATAGTTGTGATGTTTTGTATTATACTTATACTACAAAGAAATATCATCAACTTATTCTTGATGTGACTGGAATCAGGAATCTTGGAATCTAAATAAACATAAGCTCTGCCCTATTTATCAACCCTTCGGGCTATATCTTAGGACAAGAAAATAATGGAACTTGGAGTTAGGGAAGAGGGAGAAGATTTATTAAGATTTAAAACTTCTATAGTGTGGTTGATATTATTTTTCCCATTGGAGATTTTAAGCTGTCATTCATGGGCCATTGTTATGGTGTTTACTCCTAGCAAACTAGGAGTTGTTAAAAAAGGTAGCCAATAGAAGCAAGCAACTCTAAAACACCTAAAAGTCTGGTGATAAAAGAGAGATGAAAAAATACAGCAGGAGAAAAATGTAAAAACCAGATGTAAAGCCAGTAGTCGCGGCCACCTTAACAGCTGCCTGGCCCATGCAGGTTCGCATTAGATTCGATACAGATCGGTATGGAGCCGGCACCGTTGAGGTGCATGGTAGAGGACTGGTTGCTGTTATGGTTTCCCATAGCTGGTTTTTTTGGGGGCTATTGGATGGCTGACTTTTACAGCCATGTGTGAGGAAACCAAGAGCTCTATGGAAGAGGCTGCCTGGGACCTGCAAACCGAGCAGTCGAAGGAGTTGGAAGAAATGTGGGAGAAAGAGATGCCAACCCTGGATCTGGAGGAAGCACTGGAGGAGGAGGCCGACCAGGTTTGCGAGATTCGCCTGGAAATGAAGCAGACACTGGAGAAGGAATCACAGGTTCGTGATTTGCAGGTTGCCCTGTACATTGTGGAGAGCCAGCAGAGGCGGGAGAAAGAGGCTGTGGCCAGGGCCGGAGCAGCAAGCCCTGCTGACCAGAAGGCAGTGGTGGCCTGGGGCTCAAGCCCAGCAGCAGGAGCTGGTGTTTTCAGTTCTTCTTTGGAGGATGAGGAGAATTGGTCTGGAGTTGCAATCCACAGCCTCCAGAAAGTGAGAGCCCAGCAGCAAGGAGTAGCTATGCTCCTGGTAGGTCTGCAATTTTGGGACATAGGGGTGGATGCCATCATGCTCCCTAGAGCAGAGATGGAAATGCTGACTGCCATTGCCACATGCTTCTCTTTAGTGTGAGACCTGCCATGATGGCAGGAATGAGGAGGGAGGCTAAAGCCCCATGTGTATGGACTGATTTCCTGGACTATGACCGGATGGGCACAGGCTCCTTTGTTGAATGGATTTATGAATTTTGGACAATGTGAAATACCCTGATGGGGGTGGGGAGCAGCTTTGATGGAGGCCCTCCCCCTGCCCTGGGAAGCCTTTCAAATGGCAAGAGAGAAGGCCGAGGACATTTTGCACTTTTGGCAAAGTGCTCAGAGACTGGTGAAATGTGTGTACTTTTATAATTGTTTAAAATGTATGATTTGTCATGCGGTTGTAATTTGTGTAATATGCCTAATTTCCTTGTACAGGGATGCCAGTGGTGTAGATGGTGGGTATTAAAGTGAGCATAGGGGTGGATTGTTGAGCAGATAAAATATAATATGCTCACTTTGTTAAAGATGGCTCTGCCCACATGGAAGCCCATCACGCAGGTGATATTATTTGCCCTTATGCTTGGGATGGGTGTGGGGGAAAGGCTGTAATGTAAGCAGGCCGGGTTGTTATAGCCTAAGGCTTAGTTTTAAGAGTAAGCTTTTCTGCATACCCTTGACTGATTGGATGATGTAAGGTGGTGCACTCTCCTGAGGAATCCCATTGTGCCTCAGATGAGTGCCTTTGTTTCAGAGACTTTCTTGTTTGTAGATTGGATTAAGGGTTTGGATTTCTACAGTATAAAGTGGGGCAGGCCGGGAACTTGCTCGCTCTTGGTTCCTGAGGTATTAGAGAGGAGAGCAGATTAAGACCACGTGGAGGTCAGAGGAGGCAGCCAAGATGGTGGAATGCTGAGGAATAAGCCAGTTTGTGCAGAGTTTGTGTAGAGAGGAGATGGGAAACAGAGGTGAGTAAGTGTAGTGAGCTAGAACCTTTTGATTCTAGGAAACTCGGATAAGTCAGTAGCTTTGTGGGCACTGAGTGAGTGGGTTTTGGAGCTCAGCGTGTGTTTTTGCTTGCCCGCCAGGTGCAAGCTAGAATTAAAGCTGATGGCTCACCACTTCTTGGCTCTGTTGTTTTGTTAGTGTCTGTTCGAATCTAATGCGAACCTGCACGGGTCAGGCCGCTGTGATGGTGGCCTCGGCTATTGGCTTTACACCAGAACTCTTTTAAAAATTATTTAGTGATGGCACAGTATTCTAGTTGGTTGTAATTGAATTTTATTACTTTGATTTGTTAGGAAGAAATTATATTAGGTGTATGTATTCTCTTTATAAATTCTAGAAAATAAAGCAGAAATTTCATTTAAAAGATGGTTAAACATAAAAATACTGTGTTTTAAAATAGTAACAGCTAGTATTCAGTGAGCACATCTTACCTGGCAGCCACTTTCTAGATGATTTATAGTTATTAACTCATTCTGTGCTCACAGCTCACACTATGAGGTAAGTCCTTTCAATGCTCCCTATTTTATAGCTAAGGAATCTGAGTCATTGAGAGGTTAAGGGCCTTGCTTACGGTCACAGTTAAAAAGTCCTAAAGTCCAGATTTTACCCCAGATGATTCAAATCAAATATATTGGTTATGGCGCTAGATTTTTTGAAATATTTATTATAAACTGTTTCAAAAATATGCAAAAACACACAATTGCACAGGAAACACCCAAACAATAATTAGACTCTTTAAGTGTCATTTATATTTACTTTATCACATTTATAGGTATGTATTCCTCAAACCATTCACTAATTCTTTTTATTTTTGATGTCTTTCAAAATAAGTCACAAATACTAGTAGACTTCACCCATAAATACGTTGAGAATTAATAGTGAACTAGAATTCAATATTTGCTTATGGACTTTTTGAAAGGTAAAACAAAGTAAAATGCATAAACCTTAAGGGTATCATTTTTTTATAAACATATCAGTTTTTACAAATCTATACAGCTGTGTGCTCCAAACCTTTAGCAAATTGAACATTACCACTACCCCAGAGAATTCCATGATCCCTTCCAGTTAGTTCCCAATGCACTCCTGGATGATCTCTCTGTGTTCTAGCATTTTACATAGAGTGAAGCATGTAGTCTGTGATCTTTGGGGTAAGGCTTCTTTCATTCAGCATAATGCTTTTGAGCTCAGTCATTTTTATGTGTATCAGTAGTTCGTTCATTGTTATTGCTGAATTGTGTTTTGTTATATAAGTAAATCACAGTTTTTATTTTTCTCTCTATTATCTTGATGTTTACCTGGGCTGCTTCCAGTTTTTGGTAATTATGCTTTATATTTTCCCATATATTTCTTGTTTCTCTTTCACTTTATTTCTTCTTGAAGATCTAAATTTACATCTGAAAATATCTTTATTCAGTCTTCATTCTTGAAGGATACTTTCGTTGTATGTGAAATTCTAGCTTCACATTTTTTTTTTAAAGATACTGTTACACCATTTTCTGGTATTTGTTTTACTGTGATAAGAAGCCAGTAACCATTCTTATCATTGTTTCTTAATATATAATATGCTATTTTTAAGTGCTTTCAGTATTTTAACAGTAATATTTCTTATTACTATTTGACTCATGTGGCTTAAAACATTTATTAGCAATGATATAAAAAAATACTTGCTTTCTAAACATTTTTCATTATAAATGTTAGATGATAAGTAGATATTTTTAGTGAGTGTCCTTAAAATCATCCTATAAATATTTCACACATTTTGAAAATACACATGATCTTTTGTGCTCCATTGGTTTCACTTATTTATATATTCATTTAATTATATAAAAATATACTATGTGACATATACACACATATATACACAATACTTATATATGTGTATAGACATAGACAGTTTAATTATATTTACTAAGCTCCAAATTCATAATTCCAATTAATATGAGTTTTTACTTTTGAATATATTAAATGTATGTCAACCCCCCAAAATATGAAACATTATCTCTCCTTCTAATGTTTAAACTGATACTTCCCTCATAGTCCATATTCTCTATATGGTATGCAAGTACTATAATCAAGATCTCAGAGACCTCACTGTCAAAACCTGTCGTCAATATACATAGTTAAGAGCCAATTATTAGGTTATGTATTAATTTGTAAAGATGTTAAGAAGCACATCATTTTTTAAATTAATACCTGATTCTATTTTTTAAATAATTCCACACACATATACTTTAAAAAATCCATAAGGTTACAGAAGCTTAAAAATTAATATTATTCCCTTATAAGAATGTACTCTGTAATATATTTTTAGCAGTTGTACCTGAGAAATATGTTAACTGTTTCTATTCTTAGCCATTAAAATACAACCCTGGAGAGAGAAGGGAGGATAGTAAAGAGTAAAGGGAGTCAAATCTATGGTTATGGAAGAAGATTTGATTTTGCTTGTTGCACACACAATACAGTATACAAGTGATGTATCATAGAATTGTACACTTAAAACATATGGGATTTTATTAATCAGTGTAATCCCAATAGATTTAATAAAAATACAATTCTGAATATTATGCACATTAATTGCTTTGAGGTGTACTCATTTGAAAAATTTGTATTGCTCAAATTGCTAGTGTAAGGTGTTACGTTTTAATTTAGAGAACTAGTGCCAGATTTCTTTCTAGAAAAAATGTACCAATTTATATTGCCAAAAAAGTTTATATTATACTACAATGGTACCTTGACACATGAACACTTTAAATTACAAGTAATTTGAGAGACAAGCAGCCACTTGTGGGATGTTTTGCTTTAAGTCACGAGCGGATTTTTGAATCACGAGCTTCACCACCCTCCTCTAGATAGCCTGCTGAATGTTCTGAAAGGGAAGAAAAACAAACTTCCATAGAAAGGTTTTTGTTGAAATGGTCTCTAAGTGAAAGCAAGGAAAGTGAAATAAAAAAGCCAAAAGTCAGTGAAGAAAATAATGACTTGGGCAAATGAGTTTGTAAAATTTGTATTTTCTGAGTGTGATCACTTTTATTGTTAAAAATGGTGCTGGACAGCCTGACCAGGCAGTGGCGCAGTGGATACAGTGTTGAAATGTGATGCTGAAGACCCAGGTTCGAGACCTCTGGGTCGCCAGCTTGAGCATGGGCTCATCTGGTTTAAGCAAAGCTCTCCAGCTTGGAACCAAGGTCGCTGGCTCGAGCAAGGGGTCACTCAGTTTGCTGAAGGCCTGTGGTCAAGGCATATATGAGAAAGCAATCAATGAACAACTAAGGTGTCACAACAAAAAACTGATAATTGATGCGTCTCATCTCTCTCCGTTCCCGTCTGTCTGTCTTTCCCTATCTATCCCTCTCTCTGACTCTCTCTCTGTCTCTATTAAAAAAAAAAAAAAAAAAAAAAGAAAGAAAGAAAGAAAAAAGGGCACTGGGCAGCTGTCTGTGAAATTGCTAATAACCTTCCTGCTTAAGAAGGGTCATTGTTATCTAATGTTGCTGGAGAAGGGGTTTTCATGACAAAAAGTTTTGAAAAGAGCAGAGAAGAGGAAGGAGAAGGCAGCAATAAAATGATGATTAAACAAAGTAAAAAAATAGTTATTAAGTTTAGCACTAGCCTGACCAGGCGGTGGCGCAGTGGATAGAGCATCAGACTGACAAGCCGAGGACCCAGGTTCGGGACCTCGAGGTCACCAATTGAGCGTGGTCCCATCTGGCTTGAGCAAAAGCTCAAAAGCTCGCCAGCTTGGACCCAAGGTCGCAGGCTCCAGCAAGGGGTTGCTCGGTCTGCTGAAGGCCCACGGTCAGGGCACATGTGAGAAAGCAATCAATGAACAACTATAGTGTCGCAACGGCAGTGAAAGACTAATGATTGATGCTTCTCACTTCTCTCCATTCCTGTCCGTCTGCCCCTGTCTATCCCTCTCTCTGACTCTCTCTCTGTTCCTGTAAAAAAAAAAAAAAAGTTTAGCACTAAAGGTGCATATCATACATAGTGTGAAGTTAAATTTTGCAATTAAATGTAGTGTTAAGTGTATATAGAGTAAGTTATGTTAAGCAATAGCACACGAAATGATAACCTCCTCCTCCAGTCTCCTCCCCCTCTGCCAGCATCTTCGCCTGACCTTGAAGGTAAATATACTTCATAAACCAGTTTATTTCTTTACATTCTCTCTTATCATATGTGTATATATGTATTTATAAAGTACATTTATTTATTTAAAAGCATATAAAACAAAAAATATGTGTAGTTCTTGGGGGCCAGAACAGATTAATTGCATTCCTATTAATTTAAATGGGGAAATTCGATTTGACACAGGAGCAAATTGACTCACGAGATTGGCCATGAAACGAATTAAACTCATGTGTCAAGGTACCACTGTACTCATTTTCTCACATGTTAGCCACCATTTTGCTTAATTAAGCCAGGACTTCCATTTTAAATTAATATAAAGCCATTTATTTAAGTTATATGAAATTTATTATTTGGGTTCTTAATTTAAATTTTGTTTTGCATTTAAATCGTTCAGTCATCCAAATTTTATTTGGCTACTAGAAGTGCATGGAGCGGGCCCTGGCTGGTTGGCTCAGTGGTAGAGCATCGGCCTGCCATGTGGAAGTCCCGAGTTCAATTCCTGTTCAAGGCACACAAGAGAGGTGACCATCTGCTTCTCCACCCTTTCCCCTCCTACTTCTCTCTCTTTCTCTCTTTCTCTCTCACCCTGTCCAGCTGGCTCATCTGAGCAAGTCGACCCCAGGCACTGAGGATGGCACCATGGTCTCGTCTCAGGCACTAAAATACCTCGGTTGCTGAGCAATGGAGGAACAGCCCAGATGGGCAGATCATCTCCCCAAGGGGGCTTGCCAGGTGGATCCTGGTTGGCATCCATTCAGGAGTCAGTCTCTCTATCTCCCCACTTCTCACTTAAAAATTAAAAAAAGTAAAAACTGCATGGAGCTAAGAATAATGGGAACTGTTCAATTTTGAACCCTCCTACATATACACAATACAATACAAAACAACAAAAAGAAAACAATTAAAACTACACAAATGCCACTTTATCAGCATAACTAGAAGTCTGAAAATGCCCAAACTTCAAATTTCCTGTAACAGAAAAGTAAAACCAAATCCATTTGTGCTCTTTCTTGTGCTCCAATGGCTTTATGGAAAATGAGGTCTACATTTAAGTTAAAATGACAGAACACTCACACTGATGGTGAAAGTACTGGGGAGGGAGAGGCATTTTCCACATATTTCTTTGTATCAATTATTGAATAACCTCTATTTTGTCACTCTGATTTTAAATAAACTAAGTTTTTATGTAAATTCTATATCCTAACAATGCTTCAAATTATGCTTAATGTCAGTAACAAATCAGCCTTGGAGAAATGAAACCATTGATAGATTTGAACTCAACTCTCAATAATCCTAAACTTGGGCATCTATAGAAGACAATGAGTGGAGGAAGGACTAAGTCAAAGCCAAGATCACAACCAGTATCCTTTGACAGAAGCAGTCCAATGAGCATAAATAATTCTTCAGCTCAAACTACCGAAAATATAGCAACAGACATTGTTGCTGAAGCTTCTGCCTTCCTTGTAAAAGTGGATTCTCCACTGCCCTTCTTATTTTTGTCATTAAATCTAAATTAGAAATCTTGAGCTGACACATTTGATTGGTTTGGGAAAGTCCATGCGATCACTTCTTAGATCCCAGGAGACCCTTGAAAAGTCATTATCTGCATTATCCCAACTTTTTCACTTCTCTTGCAGGTTGTCTCCTATTATAATTCATAAAATAGCAATTTCCCTGAATCTATGTAGAGGATCATCATGCTAGGTAGCACCTGGTCTACTCCAAATTAATGCCCACTACCCTTGCTTCTCTTCAGTTTTACAAAATTGTACAACATATTTGACTTTGACAACATTTTACAGACAATCCTGCCTGACGAATTTATCAGCCACACAGTGATGCAAGTTGGTGGCTAAATTATCCCATTAAACCCATTAGTTTTTTGATGTCTCTAAAGTAGCCATACTGAGGTATTAATTATTTGCACCTGTCTAAAAATTTACAGCTTTTAAGCAATTTGTGGTATACTGTAATGGTACCCAAGTTTAGATTTAGACACACCTGGATTAGCTTATATATCTTCACCACTCAACTAGCTATATAATGATGGAGAATACATGAAACTCATCAATCTTTGTTTTCTCCATTTATGAATGGTAATCACAACAATGATATGTGAGAACACAAAGTAATATAAACCTCTAGTCTAGTACCTCACACATGGTATTTATTCAGTAAATTTGACCAAAATTATAATTATGTTAATTATTACAAATATTGGCTCATTCTCAAATGTTGAAAATTGTT
The DNA here is from genome assembly GCA_037038555.1 of Rhynchonycteris naso. Classification (NCBI taxonomy): domain Eukaryota; kingdom Metazoa; phylum Chordata; class Mammalia; order Chiroptera; family Emballonuridae; genus Rhynchonycteris; species Rhynchonycteris naso. Next base: position 68,546,168 of record CM072997.1, read on the forward strand.
TTAAGAAGAATTTTTTTTATAATAATGCATCTCTTTTCCCTATACTGATGCTGGTGCTACTTTCAACTGATATACAAGATATATGGCTTGCACTTTCATCAACAATATAAAATATTAGTGCAACTATAACTTGTTAGAGTTCAAGCCTGAGTTGAACTTGATACAATTCTTACCAAAACTTTAGCTTTCGATTTTTCAGAAAGGCAATCTAATGGATAGATTAACTATTAATCATTCTATATTTTTCAGGCTTTAATGTGCTGTATTAAGATCACTCACCGGAAAGCATAGTGCCTAGACCTTATTTTATGAATTCCCCACAGAAATGCTTTTACCTAATTATGACTTAATGATGAATAATTTACAATCTTTTCCTAGCCATCTAGAAGTCAGATGCAAGCCAGTTCCATTTGATAAGTACTTGCATTTCTTTGTCATACTATAGAAGACATGGTCAACAACCTAGAGTAGTTTCATTCAACATTAAAATCATCACTTAAGAAGTCTTCTGGGATAACTGAGTTGGGGGAGAGAATTAGCCTTGACAGAGTTAATACTGTCATGCAGCCTTTCTGTATATGCTTTGTTTAACCTTTATGACCTTGTGCAACACATTAGAGATTCCAGTGTTTACATGTGAGGAAATATGACTCTGGCTATGATATGATGCTTGGGAAAAATTAATGTTTTACTTCTGTCTTTTCTACTTTAATATATACTTTATTCTTTTAAGTGGTCTATAGATGTTATGACTTATTGATATCTAATCAATATTCTGATTCTATTTGTAGACCCTCCACTTTACTTACATGTCCTTTGGGTGTGGTCATGAATTACAGTAGAATAGAGAAGTGCTGCCTTCTCCATCTTCCCTCTATGCAGATAAAGGTTATATAGCTTTCTTGGCAGATACATATCAGTATTGATTTACATTGCAATTTACTGTTAAGTAGAATCCCTTGGAAGTTTTCTCTGCTTCAAAAAACATATTTTTACTGTACTTGTGCTAATGGAAAGTTGTGGTCCAAATTTTCTAACCATACATATGTATACAAATGATTCTTAACCAGCTTTTAATGTCTTAGTTGTGTGCATATTTGGAAAATAAGTAAAGTTTAAGAAGCCCAATTGTTTCTATATCATTAATATGGAAAGAGAGCTTCAGGTAGATATATGCCAATAGTCATACTCCATATTTCTCTCTTTAAAATTGCTTCACACCCTGTCCTTGTAACATCTTTTGAAGGAAGTAAGCATAAAAAGCTATTGCTATTGTGAAAATATTCTTCTCTCTGGTCACAAGTGACTGAACTTAAGGGGAAATAAATTTATATGTTGAACTAGACCAATTAAGAGTATCGTTTTATTTAAATCTTTTTAGATAGAGGTTGTAGGCATATGGTGGGAACTTAAACTGAAAAATCTAACAGACTTGAAGCTGAGATGACATTAATACGCATTCTTAGGAGTGATTACCAGGGGAATGGAAAGGAAGGAGAGGGTGAGGGTAGGGGAGGGGGAAAGGTATTAAGAGAAACAAATAATAAGGTTTTGATTTGGGGTGATAGGTATACAACATAATCAAATGTCCAAATGATGTGGAGATGTTTCCTCTAAATCTATGTACTTTAGTTGACCAATGTCACCCCGTTAAAATTAATTGTCTAAATAAAAGAAAAGAAGTAAGCAAAGGAAGCCATACTTTAGATAAAATTAAAAGAAAACAAGAGCCCATAACTCTTAACCCATGAAAGGTATTAAACTGTCTGCCACACTCCATTTATTTAAGCTAACAGTAAGAGTCTGATATTTACAATGGCTGGTACTCCATTATGATTACCTAAATATCTTTTCTTATTTTCCATTAATAGGTAAGTAATGGACTAAACTATGAAACTCAGTTTCACCAAGCAGTATGAAATTCAAGTGCACAATATGTATGTGTACAAATGTGTGATTTCTGCTTTATGAAAGCCTTATGGAAAGAGTTCAACAAAAGCCAGCCCTATAAGGGGCAAAATATACATGTACAGAATGCCCCCATATCAAGTACAAAATTTCTTATTCTTAATTGCAATAATAAAATTACAGAAGGGGTTAAGGAAAATAAATAAAGAATAATCAGCAGTTGCCACTAAATAAGCTCAGTTGAGTAGACTTTGGGAAGAATTATGCTGGAAAAATATCAGCAGAAAAACATATTTAAAAAAAACAACAACAAAAAACCCATATTTTTTGCGAGTGGGTAACTGATGCAAAAATATATATTTAATGAAGACAAATTTAAGTGGCCTTAAAATGATTTGAAATAAAGACTAGAATTCAGGGGAACCTGTAAAGACTACTACTGCAACCCAGATACATATTTACAAAGATGACTTGCTTTGATGAAGATATATATAAGCAATTGATCATATTTAAATAGATAATAAAAATAATTGAAAGAGCATTACTTTCTTCAGAAAAATAGATGACAAAGAAAAATTCATGATTAATTTTTAAGATAATTAGTTGTACTTATTTTTACAATGGCTATACGAAATAGAATAATTCTAGTCATGGGAAAAGAATAAATTTTGTTTTTATCTGTTAAGTTGCTGTCATTGGTGAAATTATCACATAGATAATGGAGGAAAGATAGTGTTTTGTGAAATGTACTCCGTAAGTATCCTTGTACAATAATTAAAACCATGTGTTTGCCAATGCAGTTATACAGTCACCAGAAAGAAGGATATAACAGAAGAGAAAGGTTAATTTTAAGGTATATCAGATTTAAAATTTGGAAGTGAGCACTGAGCCAAGAGAAGTATTCAGAGCTATAAAAAAGAAAGAGTAAATAATACTTCCATGAACGTGAGGGTGCATACATATTTGCAAATAAATCTTTTCAACTTTTTCATGTAGATACAAAGAAACAAACAACTCATAAAGACAACAGTATGGTGATTACATAAGGGAAAGAAAAATGTGGGGAGGTAGAAGATGGTAAAGGGGAAATAAATGGTGTTGGAAGGCGACGTGACTTAGGGTTCTAAATTTGCAAAATACAGTGTGCAGATGATGTGCTGTAGAGTTGTGTACCTGAAACCTGTCCAATCTTCCTAACTAATGTCACCCCAATACATTTAATTTAAAAAAAAATGAAAAAGAGTAGGGCCAAGAGACAATGAAGACTGCCTTTAGGAAGAAAAGTCTAGTCCATGGTTAAATGCAGCTGTGAGTGAACTGATTGGATTTTTTTCTAGTCCCTGCTTTCTGCAGCTAAATCTCTAGCAGCTTTTGAGCTCTTTTATTACAAGGGAAAAATGAAAAAAATATTTCAGTAAAAGAAAAAAATTTAATAGATAAATAAATGGAATAGAATGAATTACTCATGAAATTAAAAAATAAGTCTGATATTAAGTATAACAAAACTTAATTTAACAACTCAAATTTCTACAAAACTCAGAAATTTTCTCTGAACCCATGTACTCAGTTTACTGTTATCTTTTATTTATAGCCTAAAAATTTGTAATTTAAGTTTTTTCTTTATACAGTATTACCAAATTTTATATAGAACTAAAGCAAATACATTTCTTGCAGGTGTAAAATTTAAAATGACTTCCCCAGCACCTAAGGGCCTTGTTCCCTTCACCAGACAATCTCTTAAACTTATAGAACAGTATATTGCTAAAAAACACAAGGAGGAACATGAAGAAGAAGATTTAAAACCAGACACTGACTTGGAAGTTGGAAAAGAGCTTCCAATTGTTTATGGAAATATTCCTCAAGGATTGGTGTCAGAGCCCTTGGAAGATATGGACCCGTACTACCAGGATCAAAATGTAAGGATTAATTGAATTTATTGTGACTACATTTTTACTATTTTATTTCTCAGACATACGAAAAATATAATTAAAATAGGATGAAAAAGGAGAACGAAGAATAAATTAACAAGTAATTTTAAGTTATATAAAACTATGTAAGAAATCTCGTACATATTTTAAATTTTTATCAAAATTTACTTTTTATCTAGTTGGTTAGTTTATTGGGGTCACTTTACTTTGTAATAGGCTATACTGTTATGTCTTAATATAATGATTTGTTTTATGAGAGTATGATGTTTGGCTACTAAAGATTATCAATTTTAAAATAACTATAATATGAAATTTCTATATTATGTATGCAATTTCACATGTTTAGCTTGATGATCTAGCCCAGTAGTTAGGAAGCCAACCTATATTTTATTTATCCTTTTTATTCATTCATACAATCACATCCTACCTTATCTCCAGTATAAGTTTTGGAACCTAGTAAATATTTGAACAATCAAAGAACAAGCACAAAAATGATAAAAATAAGAACAGTTATGTTTAGAAAAGGCTGAGAATCTATGTGGACTAACAGCTGGAAGAATTTTTGTTAAAGAGAGAATATGAGTTATAGTTTACAGACCATTTCAAATTTTAACAGGACAAAGGGAAGATCTATGAACAAGTAAGATCAGAGATTAATTCTGCGATAGGGAGGAAACAGGGTGATGATAGAACTGGAACCATGACAGCTCTTCTGCAAATTGTGGAAAATAGATAAAATAAGGGTGATATCAACATGAATATAATGTGACAGCCAAAAGCCAGATATGATAAATGCAATAGTTAAGTAAGGTTAATATGAAGATTTATAAATTACTATTGCATGGAGAGATTGAGTCAGAAAAATGAAAAAAAAAATGAAATAAGAGAGAAAGAATAATCCAGGCCTGATGTTCCATGGCCTGAAATGTAGGAATGCCTCAGAGGAAAGGGAGAGGTAAAAACTAAAGAAAAAATCAGGATTTAAAGACTCAATAATAATGCCAAGGTTTTTGGTGTGAAAGAATGGAGGTGTGACAAAAATGCAACAACTATAAAAAAGGTCAAGTTTGGGGGAGATGGGGATTAGCCCCATTGTGGACCAATGTTATTTGATATTCTTGTAGAGCCTTCATAGATATTAACAAGTGGGCGAAATAAAATTGAATCAAAACTTTGAATGGAAGGCAAAGTGGTCATTTTGCATGACCACAACTCTTTTGAATCTTTGCCTGGTGAAAGAATGTTAACATTTTACCGTATAAGTGTAGATAGTAACAAAAGACTCTGGTATTTGTGTCACAAATAAAAAAAAATTGTAACCTCCATGGACATTATACAATTTTATTTTTATTTGTGACAGACCGAGAAATACAGAGAGAGGGACAGATAGAGACAGACAGACAGGAAGAGAGAAAGATGAGAAGCATCAATATTTCATTGCGGCACCTTAGCTGTTCATTAATTACTTTCTCTTATGTGCCTTGATGGGGACGGGGATGCTATAGCAGAGTGAGTGACCCCTTGCTCAAGCCAGCGACCTTGGGCTCAAGCTGGTGAGCCTTGCTCAAACAAGATGAGCCTGAGCTCAAGCTGGTAACCTCAGGGTTTCGAACCTGGGTCCTCCACGTTTTGGTCTGATGCTCTATTTGCTGCGCTACCACTTGGTCAGGCTATACAATCTTAATAATAAACACCTATACAATCTTGAGACTATTTAGTGAAAATGCAAGCCCTCATCTCAATTATCTCTGCTTTGAGCTTTTGCTATGCTTAGATATAAAAATTACCATAGAGGTAACTCTAACATAGCAGAGATCTGAATACTTTGTAGTATATAGAGAAGTGGTAAGCAAATCAAGTTTGTTATTGAAGAAAAAACCAAGGATTTTGAAAAATAAAAAAGGTCAAAACTGCAACATAATTTAGTATAAAAATAGTTATTAATGGTGACACAATTATTAAGATTTTGATTTATGTTAACTTTATTCTGTTAATGATGGCATTTAAGTTAATGATTCTAAAATTAAATAAGCAATTTGAGCACTTAAACATTAACTGGAAAATATTATAACTGGAATTACTCATTGCTTCACAATAACACATAAACTGGTTGGGTGCACATCCATCTTCTGTGAAGTTTGAGATTGTTCTGGAAAATACATAGAAAGCACATTTTAAATAATCCAATTTAGTTTGGGGGGGGAGCTTTTTAAATTTTCTTGTTGCATTTAAAATGGAAATAGAGAAAATATCTAGAATACAGGCCAAATGTCTACAGATTGTATGTTGGAAAAGGTTTCCATTCAGAAATGCTTTCATAAACAGTGGCAAATATATATTTATATACAAATATAAATATCAATGTATAGTCACCATATATACCTCTGTATAATTATATATTATAAAATATAATACTATAATATACAGGGTTTGGCAAAAGTAAGTTTACAGTTGTATGTGAAATGGTTTATTTGTATATTATTATTTCTTAACTCTTGTTTTATTTTCCATACAAATAACTGTAAACCTACTTTTGCCCAACCCTGTAGGAGATTCTATTTAATATAAGTCATATTAGTATATTTTAGTACATTGTATGATATACCATATGTTATCAACTATTATAATATATAATCAATATATATAATATATTTATACACACACCACAATGAATGAATTTTCCAAATTGATATGTATTACAGTAAATGTGTGTAATCAGAAATGTACACACTTGCACACTTTCACTGTTCATATGTATATATTGTAGATTCACACACATATACACATATAGAAATGTATATATGTATATGGCTCGTAAAATTATTTTATCTTTAATTAGTTTTGGTTTTAATACTTTTGTATATCAACATATTATTATTACATGATATAAATGTGTGTTATGACAATGGTAACAAACAAGTGGGGTTTTATACCTTTTACAATTTCTAATGATAAATATTTCAGTGCATTTGGATCATTTTTACCATTATAATTCCACATCTCATTTGCTTTGAAATAAAATTAACTATTTTTGTATTCATTGAATTTTGGTATGTTTAAATGCATCTCCATGAGCCATTAATATATACCTCTCTTCCTATTTTAGTTACACAGGGAGACCCGAGGGTTGGTGTGTGGCCAATTACTTTCTCAGGTAGAACACTAGCAAAAACAAAAAACAAAAACTAGTGGTAGATCATCCTAAACATCAATGAAAAGAGGTTTTGAAAAAATCTTACCATTGATTTTGTCTGTAAACAAATAAGAAAAATATAACTGTTAGAGTTCATGACTGAAATTACCATTGTCAGTATGTTGCATAACTAGTTAGAGTTCATAGTTCTAATTTCACTTGATGTTCTTTTTTTACCTTACAGACTTTTGTGGTATTAAATAAAAAGAGAACAATTTTCAGATTTAATGCCACCTGGTGTACACTATCTCCTTTCAATGCATTTAGAAAAACAACTATTAAGGTTTTGGTACATCCATATCCTTTTCTAATGGCTTTCGTATGTACAAATATCAAATGTAACTATTCTATTCAAATAATATTGCTGCAGTCTTTTTCTCTTTTGAATTGATATCTCATTTTAAGTTATAATAAAGTCTGAATTATACCTGCACTAAGTGTCCCATATCTGAAAATATATTTAAATATATTTTTAAGTACACACAACAGCAATAAAGGTTAATAAATCTTTATCTTCACTGTCTTTCAATATGAATAATATATATATTTTGATAATTTAAAAAACTATTTTATCTTATATGTGTATATACTATATAAACAATTTTAAAAACATATATTTCCAGTATTATTTATTATTCCTTGACTATAACCTACCTTTTTTCAACTATTAATTTTAATTACCGTCCTGATTGATTGCACATTTATGTGCCTGTCTAATTTGCCAAATTGGTGGCCAGAATTACAGTAAGTTATATAATTTCAATATACATAATTTTATATAAGATTATATTTTATATTTAACATGAGGCATTATAGTAAATTATAAACTAAATACTATATCATTGTACACTTTAATATTTATCTTATATATCATATTCATTGTACATAATATAATACTTGTACACATACTATGATTAATGAATTTTCCGAATAGAAACAAATATACATGTATGTCAATTAATCACTTTAATGTTTATCTACCCTTTCTTTTTTCTTTAACCTATTAGGTTAAAATTATGTAAATGTTTGAGTATTAGCTATATGTTTATCCCTATGGTATCACACAAGTGTGGTTTTATTTTAAAGTTAATTACTAATGATTAATATAATATTCCAGTGCCTCAGATTTTCTTTACTTTTGCAATTCCACACCAGATTTGCTTCAAACTCAAGTAACTTTATTTTTTTTTTTATTCTTTAAGAAAGTTTCTTTTCTTTCTATTCTATTTCTTTTCTCTTACTTGGGGGTGTGAGTAGTTTGATTTGTGTTAGCTTACAATGGTGGAAAGACCTATTAAATTTTCTAGGGATGAAGGCTTTCTTGATGTTACCTCACAAGTTTAATTCTCTTCTGAAACTAGATAACTTTGGAAGGTAAATATAATACTGATTCATCATTAAAATATTTATATATACATATAATAAAGTTAGTTCTTTAAGCTCCTTTAACAATTCAGTTAAATATTGTGAAATAATTTTGATATTTGATATTTTCATTATTTATCTAAATATATATAAAGACTATAACCCTGGGCTAGGACTTGTTGAAAAACTGGTAGTCAAATTTTATGGTTAATACCATGAGACATAGGTCTCCCTAGGATCCCTTTTTTTATTGTTGTCTGGTTGATTGATTGCCAGATAGTTATCATAAACATTGTATTTCATAACTGACAATTATTTTAACTTTTAATATATATAATTTTTTCTGCAGGATTGCTTTACTTGGAGTTTACACATTTGAACTATTTGTAAAACTCATTGCAAAAGGCATCTGGACAGGATCTTTTTATTTCTTTGGTGATCTGTGGAACTGTCTTGATTTCACTGTAACTTTGATTGAGTGAGTATTTAAATTGTGAACATCATAATACCTTGCTAAACAAAGGCTTTTCATTAAAAAATTAAGTTGGCTGGCTACGGGGATGGGGGGAAGGAGAAGAAGAGAAGGGGGGGAGGGGGAGAGGAGGGGCACAAATAAAACCAGATAGAAGGTGACAGAAGACAATTTGACTTTGGGTGATGGGTATGCAATATAATCAAATGTCAAAATAACCCCGTGATGTTTTCTCTGAACATATGTACCCTAATTTATCAATGTCACCCCATTAAAATTAATTAAAAAATTAAGTTGGTAATCATTTCTGCCTGAACAAATTTTATGAGCAAAGAATATTTCATAAATTATATTGATAGTTGTAGTTGAGTTCACTCAGAAAGCTCAAACTGAACTAGGTCTCAGAATATCCAATTAAGATGAAAGGAATGGGATATTATCTGTGCTTATAAAGCAAAGACAATAGAGGTTTAAATTTTTGCTTTTTAAGGTTTTTTTTGTTTGTTTTGTATTTTTACTGAGCAGAAAATTCTCTGGATACTTAGAAGAGGATCTTAGCATATTTGGTTCAATCTCAAATCTACATTTTATTTAGCTATATTTCTTAAGACAAGTAAATATAATTTGTAAATAAGATATTTTAAAAACACTCACACATACATTTTTTACATTTCTTAGTGTGTTACATTAGATTATAATGATATACATATGTATTTAGTTTTTCAGTGTATCTGTTTAATGTACTTGGCTCTGTGGCTGAGTAAATGATCACTGGTGTTAAATCCCTGTTAAAGAAATTTAAAATACTGGCTGACCAGGTGGTGGCACAGTGGATAGGCATCAGACTGGGATCCAGAGGATTCAGGTTGAAAACTCCAAGGTCACCAGTTTGAGCGCAGGCTCATCCAGTTTGAGTGTGGGCTCACCAGCTTGAGTGCAGAGTTGCTGACTTGATCGTGGATCATAGACATGACCCCATGGTCACTGGCTTGAAGCCCAAGGTTGCTGACTTGATCCCAAGGTCGCCAGCTTGAGCAAGGGGTTACTGGATCAGTTGTAGCCCCTAGTCAAGGCAAGATGCGAAAGCAATCACTGAACAACTCAGGTGATGCAACAAAGAATTGATACTTCTCATCTCTCTCCCTTCTTCTCTGTCTCTGTCCCTCCCTCTGTCTCATAGTCTCTCTCTATCTCGCTAATTATTTTTTTTAAATACTATTCCATTTATAGATTTGGGTTAAAATATTTTTTAAATCTTTTTGAAGCTGAATAATTACTGTCTGCTATGTTGTAAGCAATCAAAAAATGGTAGCTAAAAACATTGCAATTATTATCACTTCTACTATTACTATCATTATTTTTGCTGTTGCTGTCAGCGAACACTTAGCTAACACAGCTAATACTTAGATATTCCTTAGTATGTGCAAGGTGCTTTTCTATGCACTTGACATATATTAGCTCATTTAATCTGCACAAAAAAAGCCTCAGAATAAGAAAGTATTATTATCTCCAGTTTATTTCTTAGGAAAGTAAGACAAGAAAAATTAAGTAATATTTCCATGTCACCCAGCTAGTAAATACTGGAGCCTGGGTTTCTACACAGACATTTTGCTACAGGTTCTGTGCCTTTCACCACTATGTACAATGCCTTCTGCTTCCATCATTATTACCATTGTCATCATGAAAATCACCACTATCGCCATCATCATTGCTGCCATCATCAAAATCACCATAAATGTTTAAATCATTAAACTGAAACTCATTCCTTTAAAAAAAATATGGTTTTAATTTTTTAAACTATCTTTCATTTTTTATTTTTATTGTTTAGCGAGAGAGAGAAGCGGACAGACAGGGATCGACAGACAGGAAGGGAGAGAGATGAGAAGCATCAATTCTTTGTTGGGGCACCTCAGTTGTTAATTGATTGCCTTGACTGAGGAGCACCAGCTGAGCCAGTGACCCTTTGCTCAAGCTAGCTACTTGGGCTTCCAGCCAGTGACCTTTGGGCTCGTGCTTTTAGTCCCACACTCAAGCCAGCGACCCCACTCTCAAGCTGGTTAGCCCCCCACTCAAGCTAGATGAGCTCGTGCTCGAGCCAATGATCTCAGTGTTTTAAACCTGTGACCTCAGCATCCCAGGCCAACACTCTATCCACTGTGCCTGTGCCACCACCTGGTCAAGCTGGGTTTTAGTTTTAATTATATTTTTATTTGTTTGGTGTTGGGCAGATAAAATATAATATGCTCACTTTGTTAAAGATGGCGCTGCCCACATGGAAACTCGTCACCCAGGTGATATTATTTGCCCTTATACTTAGGATGGGTGTGGGGGAAAGACTGTAATGTAAGCAGGCCAGGTCATTATGGCCTAAGGCTTGGTTTTAAGAGTAAGGTTTCCCCACACCCTTGACTGATTGGATGATGTAGGGTGGTGCACTCTCCTGAGGAATCCCATTGTGCCTCGGATGGGTGGCTTTGTATTAGAGACTTCCTTGTTTGTGTAAATTGGATTAAGGGTTTGGATTTCTACATTATAAAGTGGACAGACCAGGAGCTTGATCTCGCTCTTGGTTTCTGAGGTATTAGAGAGGAGAGCAGATTAAGGCCACGTGGAAGAGGCGAGGAGAAGCAGTCAAGATGGTGGAATACTGAGAGAGAAGTGCAGAGTTTGTGCAGGAGGAGATGGGGAACAGAGGTGAATAAGTCTGGTGAGCTAGAAACCTTTGATTCTAGGAAACTCGGATAAGTCAGTAGCTTTGTGAGCACTGAATGTGTGGGTTTTGGAGCCCAGTGTGTGTTTTTGCTTGCCCGCCGGGTGCAAGCTAGAATTAAAGCTAATGGCTCACCAGTTTTTGGCTCTGTTGTTTCATTACCAACTGTCCGAATCGAATGCGAACCTGCACAGGTCAGGCTGCTGTGATAGTGGCCCTGGCTACTGGCTTTACATTTGGTAACAAAATATTTTTGAACATGATATATGTAATTAAGTGTATTCACAGTGTCAAAATTTTGTAAAGTCTCACTTTGTTTGTGGATTAATATTTACCTGGCTACTTTGCATGTTGTGGCAATCTTTATCTTTCAATCAATAATATAACTATTTTGCAAAATGGAGTAATTAAAGCAAGAAAAATGTTTGGATATTTGATTTAAAAAATGTTTCAAAGACTCTAAAAAGCCAAAGATAAGTAGCATAATCTCAATATGACCTCTAAATAACTTTAACTTATTTCCACAGGTATCTAACACTTTATGTACCTCTAAACTACATTCCAATATTTAGAATTATAAGAAATTTGAGAATTTTGAAAATTATTCCTTTAAACCAAGGTAAGAAATGGTATTGAGTTCTTTTTCTATATTTTGTTTTATGTGTTCCCATATATTCATTTGAATTATTTGGTATTATTTTGAAAAATATAAAATTGAATACTATTTCAGCTTTGAAATCAATGAATTATCTGATCTTTAAATTTATCTCAGTCACTACAGGAAAGGCAAAAAAAAATACCAAATTTGACTATTATTTATTTGAAGTGTGTTCATTCATTATAAAATTTAGGGATCAATCAAAATAATATTTTGTATTATGTTTTTATTTTTAAATCTTAAATATGAACTTTTAAAATTGTCTTTAGACTTTTAAAAGAGTTAGAAGTCTAGACAGATATCTAATCTGCCTTCTTTTTCTTATTGCATCTAAAAATCAGATGAAATGAATAAAGTAATATGAAATAAGATAAATTCCCTTTAGTTCTGAGTACTTGGATAGGGTGCATTCCATATGCCACAAAGTTCAAGGAGGTTCTACTAAATAAGATTATAACCACATTGTTGGAGGATGGTGAGAACTAATTTATAACTCCCATTCCTGAAGATATCCTAAAGGAGCCCACCAAAACTTTTTAATCTGTTATTTGGAATAAATTAAAACAATCAGATAAGAACAACTCCACTCAAAGATTTTTTTGGCTGCTATGAGTCAGAATATTGTGAAGTAGATCAATAAACCCAAGGACATGTGTAATAATACAAAAGTAATATCTAGAGGCAACTTTTTTCCACTAAGACACAATGAAAAATGCCAAACATATGCATAATACACACTTGTAATCCAGGTTGGCAAAACAGCAAAAATTTGTGGAGTATAGAGAAGAATGCATAAGTGTCTGGATGTACTAAAACATTAAATTGTACTCATTAAATGAGTGAATTGTGTGGTTTATCAATTATATCTCAAAAAACCTGTTTAATAAAAACAGTTGTGGCATGGCAGTTTCCCCAAACCCAGTGAAGAAACCAGTGAGAGTTGGCCTAATAAGAATTGTCACAGTCTTAGCTCCTCTATTGGTCTCTGCAAATTACTAGAACACAAAATTGCATCAACTGCATCTTCATCTTATGATCAGAGTCAAGGATCATAGAGGAAATCAAGTGAATCAAGTTATTACAAGAGGAATACACATAATAGAGTTGAGAACACACTGGCTGCTAGGATCTATTCTTTTTCTCAAGGGAGAAAATAAGGCATAAGCAGCAATATAAAATATATAAAAATATTTTGCAACACAGAAAGAGAAACATACTATTTAAGATAATGAAAACAATTCTTTCTTGTTTCTTTAAAAAAGTGTTCTAAGAAATAGGAGCGAGCATAAGAAATCATGTATTTTGTAATCCCAGTAGAAGATGACCTAGACTCTTTCTAGCAGAAGATGAAAATAGGATTATAAACTGACAAATGAAAATACTGTTAAAACTAAAAAGTAGCCTAACCAGGCAGTGGTGCAGTGGATAGAGTGTTGGACTGGGATGCGGAAGACCCAGGTTCGAGACCCCGAGGTCGCCAGCTTGAGCGCAGGCTCATCTGGCTTGAGCAAAAGCTCCCCAGCTTGGACCCAAGTTCGCTGGCTCGAGCAAGGGGTTGCTCGGTCTGCTGAAGGCCCGCGGTCAAGGCACATACATATGAAAAGCAATCAATGAACAACTAAGCTGTCACAACAAAAAACTGATAATTGATACTTTCCATCTCTCTTCATTCCTGTCTGTCTGTGCCTATCTCTGACTCTCTGACTCTCTCTCTGTCCCTGTAAAAAAAAAAAAAAGGAAGCAGTCAAAATTGCAGAATACAATGTCCTAACTTCAGGAATATACTGGAAGGAATAAAGACTATGTTGGATGAAGCTGAGGATTGAATCAGCAATTTAGAAAACGGTATAAAAACAAACAAACAAACAAAAATCTAAAAAGTAATAAAATTATAATGACATTGGTTAATATTTGTTGGCAATAGAAGCAGCAAAATATAGTATTATCTGTATAGTATTATGGTAGGATATAAAAAAAAACCACTATATTTAAGAGAGGAAGAAAGATAGTAAAGAGGGGAAGGAAGATAGTAAAATAGTAAAGAATGAAGAAAAGAAGGAAGGAGGGAAAATAGGAAGGGAGGGAGGGAGGGAGGGAGGAAGGAAGGAAGGAAGGAAGGAAGGAAGTTAGTTTGTAATTTCACCTCTGAAGTTCTATTTGTTATCTTTTTTTCTTTTCTGTGTTTTCAGAATTAAGTGTGTATTACTTAATAACTAGAAAAACAAATGTCAGCCCTGGCCAGGTGGCTCAATGATAGAGCATCAGCCTGGCCTGTAAATGTCCCAGGTTCAATTCCTGGTCAGGGCACACCACCTGCTTCTTCACTCTTCCTCTTCCACCTCCTCTTCCTCCTCCCCCTCCTCCTCCCTTGCCTCCTCCTCCTCCTCCCTCCTCCCTCTGTTCTCCTGCATGGCTTTACTAGTTTGAGTAAATTGGCCCCAGGCTCTGAGGATGGATGCATGGATACCTCTGCCTCAGGCACTAAAAATAGGTACTTTGGAAGCATGGGCCCCAGACAGGGGTTGCTGGGTGAATCCCAGTTGGGGCGTATGTGGAAGTCTGTTTATCTCTCCTCCTCTCACTTGAAAAAAGAAAAGTAAAAGAAAAACAACTGTCCTTAAATAAAGCCAACTTTAAGGTTGAATTCTCAATTAGTAAATATTCTGATAAATACAGCCTGCGTATATCACAGTTGTGTGTTATCCTCATTCATAATCATTAAAATATTTTATGTTTTATTTAATCAACTCCAAAACTTGAATACTTAAAAATTAATAAAAAAAATAGTATAGCATACTGCTGTTTAAAACTATTTTTTTGTTTCAACATTTGCAACCCATTTTGATTAACAACTATAACTTTACTCATGTTTATAAACCAGTGATTAGAATGAAAACCAGTAACAGAGAGAAAGCTTGTTCTTTATGTAAATAAAGAGATAAACAAATGACTAATTTTAAAATATATTGTGTCTGGATTATTTTGTTAAGTGTAATAAATTAGTAAAAATACAGAAACTTCAAGGATTTGGTTTTTATTCATTTTATTTATTAGACCTAGATAATAATAAATTAGATTGTGAAACACTAAGCAACCTATTTTGATGAAGTATGTATTTGCCTTGGAAGAAGTTTGTTAATGTTGCTTTACTAAGATACTGTATTTTATTGAAAACAAACCTGTTTTTTCAGGTCTGAAGTCTTATGTAAGGATCCTGCTCCATTGCTTGAAGAAACTTTCTGGTGCCATTATCTTTACTCTATTTTTTCTAAATGTATTTTCTCTAATCGGGATGGGGCTGTTCATGGGCAACCTGAAGCATAAATGTTTCCGAATGCCCCAAGGAAATGAAACAGAAACCCTGCACAACAGAACCAAAAACCCATGTGATATTCGAGGTGAGAATATAAAAAAGTTAACTTTTTTTAATAGAAGAGAAATCTTCACAGAACTATTGAACCCTCAACTTTAGAACAAATTCAACTTCAGGACAAACTACATGCAAATGCTGTAACTATGCTCAAGTACTAATTCGGATCAGTTTCATGGATAGTAAAGTTCCAGTCTTCAGATAGTTAAATCAGGGAAACCTAAGTTTGAAATTGCTAAATCTTATTTTGTTAAATAAATAAATATGACCAAATCTTATTTGTAATTTCATCAGCATAGAGCCCTCATAATATTACCTTTCTTTACTAGTTTACTTAAAATATAAATGTAATTTTATTCAGAAACTTTGAGATGACCGTACAGATGAAGAAATGGTCTACAATATAGAAATTCTTACTTTTGTTGGATTTCAATTACTGCTGCTTATCTTAAATGCTTGGAGTTATACTTTAGTAAATAACGAGAATATTTAAGGCAAATAGAAATAATGCTTCATAGGTGTTGCTTAATACATATCTGGTCACACATCTTCACAATAATGCTGCAGAGAAGACATGAATAACCCCTTTTATGAACAAGGAAATGAAATTCATAGAAATTCCATGAGTGCTCAGAGTACTGTAACTACTTGGTGATAAAACCAGGATTCTAACCAACGCGCCTGCCTTTAATACTTATTTCCTTTTCACCAGGTTATATACTCTTATTGGATTTTTCTCTTATATTAAAATTATCTGGTGCTTTCTGACAGTATTTAGGGGGGGTATTTTTCAACAAATAAAACCCAAATTTTGATAAATTTTATATATTTTTTCTACATTAATTTTAGTTATACATTGTATTTAATAAGTTCTAAAACAAATCTTAATAAAATTTATTCCAGGTGACCCCATAGTATTCTTATGATGCAACTAATACAAAATTATTAGTCTATAAGTATGTGAAATGTTTCCTTATTATATGTATCTATTTCAAGGTCTTAAGTTTAGTTGTGAGGACAATGGGAGACAGATATTAATGGTTAGATTTCAACTATAATACCCACTGGTTTCTTTGACATTGTAACTAAAATACTCAAATTACTTAAAAACAGTTTTTGCTAACTCACCAGTTATTGCTAAGAAAACAGTTTCTTTTCATCTTTGTGAAAGCATATTATAGAGAAAACACTTTGTAAAGATTACCACTTTAAAATTTGTAAATCCATTTCTTCAAATAACATGTTAGGAATTGCTTAAAATATTACATTATTAACCTAATTGCCATGTCATAGTTCTTGGACTTAAAAAAATATTTGGAAATGTGTCATTCTACTAATGTCAAATTTCATTTTGTTTTTTACTGCCATTTAAAACATTTGATCAATGGTTTCTAATTATTTATGATTTAAATTTTTCTAAAATTATTTTAGTTAAAAAAGTGATATTTGAGATTTGAGTAATTTAACTTTGTATATAGTATATATTAAATTTTCTGTACTTTTACATGTTTTTATGCACGCACACACACACACACACACTCAGATTGCTGTCATCTCTATGATTTGAATTTAGAACCTAAAAACCAATGCTCAGAAACATGCATGTTCCCAACTCTGGTAACAACATTGATAAATATACAGTTTACATTCTAACTGACAGACAGGGATACCTGGATAAATTTAATGAGCTATGATTTAAGTAAACTTGGATTGGGGTCAAAATTCAGTGACATCAGGAAAGTAATTAACACTGGATACTCAATGTAGAAAAATAAGTTTCAAAGTGGGAAAAAAATAAAAATTAAACCCAAAGACAGAAAAATCTGTTTTGTTCAAGAAAAGCTTCAGGAATAAATCCTGGAAATAAAGATCCTCAGCTTTCAAACATAGTCGTGGGAATATTTCCTTCAGGAGACCGGTCATACCTGGTCGGTTATATTCATTTCACTGAACTCTTATTTTCAAAGGGATTCTCCGCTTTCTTTACTGAGTTTTTTTACTTTCCCATCCTGAAGTAGGTGGTTTGCAAGAGATGTTCCAGCCTTTGTGTTAGATGGTAGGACAGCTTCCTAGATTAAAAAAAAAAAAGTCAACTGTGTGTTCATTCCTTCTCATTATAAATATTTAAATGGATTTCAGATATGCCATTCACTCAAGATTAGATATAGAATATAAATTCTTTCTTATTTTCAGAAACAGAGAACTTTTATTACTTGGAAGGAAATAGAGATGCTCTCCTTTGTGGCAACAGAACAGATGCAAGGTAAGTGATGTTAATGTATTTTTCTATCAAGTCAATATCACCATTCAATAGTACAGTACTTATTGAATTATTATTGCTTTTATTGATGGCTCCCATTTAATTAGATGATCTCATTTTATCATCAAAACATGCTATGAAGTGAACACTACGGAATAAACCAATTTTACAAAACTAAATGAATAAACAAACTAGTTAAATGATTTATTCAAGGTCAAAAAGTTATTAAATATCAGCTGGGACTTAAACAAGATCTGATTTTTTTGTTTGTTTCCAATGTGTCACAGAGCCAGGGGAAATTACCAAAAAAAATGGCCATACGATCTTTTCTTTGGCTAGAAGCGTTTGAAGACAGAAATATTATAGTTATACTGTTATTTCACTTGTTTTTTTGGCTTTTGTATCTTTTATGACTATAATTTGCATTAGTACAAAACTTACTCTTCTTCAAAACAGTATTTATAAGTAATTCTTTATTCTGAGCACAACTTTCATGTCTCCTTGTCCTGTAACTTCAGAGGAAAGATAATGAGGTAGAAATAGAATGTTTCTCAGCAGTGCTATGACTTATGTTGTTCTTTAGGTCAACTTCCTTGGCTGGGATGACTTGATACCCATCTGTAGACTAAGGCTCTGGTTCTAAGGTTCTGGGGCCTAGATCGACAAAAGGCACATAGTGGGCAGAGGAACCTTGGTTATGTATTTTAGTTATATTCAGTTGATTTAGATATTTTCTTGTTTGCTCAACTGTTTTTTCCCAGCTACTATTGAGCTTACACTCTATTCTCAAGTCCAAATTTTAAACTCATCCCATTGTGTTTGTACTATACAATTTCAGCTAACCCTTCTTATGAACATTCCAAATTCGTATTGAAAATACCTGGTCATGGATATTCAGAATCACAATGATATATTTTAAGGCCAGAGGAGAAAGTCATGCAATGTTTCACTTGCAGTCATCATACTTTGCTCATCCCAAAAGTCAGCGACTTAAAACAAAAACAAAAATTCATTTGTTTAGATTATATAGATGAGTAATTTAGCAAGCCTCAATGCACAAATACTTTTTTAAATCTCTGTTGGTATCATGTTTATTAACCATTAATGTCCAAAACAAAGCACTTGGTCAAAGCAAAAATAATGTGGGAAGAAACTAGGCAAGCAGATAGATAAAGGGAAGCATGATTTATTGGGCCACTACTGTAATAACTGTCTATAGCACTCAAGCCCCCAGTAGATAAAAGTATAAAGGCTCTATGAAAGGAAATGATTTGATCTTTCCACAGTGGTACAAGTACTGCTTACAATTATTGATGTGATAAATGTTTTCTCAACCTGAAATAATGGGATCTAAGAATTTTAGATGAGCTCATTTGAACATTAAACCCCCAACTATTAAAGTTTTGTTTACCTGTGGTGTATTTCATCAGCTCTACTTTCTCTTCGGTACTGGGTGATAAAGAATCCTTTAACAAAGGCTTGGCAAAAAATATTTGTCACACCTCCTTTCTTATTTTTTTTTTTTTGATTAATTAACACTGTTCGCTTTTAACATCTTAAAATCTAACTCCTTTGGAGCTTTTTCACTGGAAATTTTCTGGGAGAAGAATGCTTCCTGTGGAAGCAGAAGCCCTTCATTACTTAGGGGCAAATGTCCTGTATTTATTATTTGGTCATAATCTGAACCTAAAAGTAAGCAGTTTTTCTTTGGTTTGTCTTTTTAGTCAGTGTCCTGAAGGCTATATGTGTGTAAAGACTGGTGTAAATCCTGATAATGGCTACACAAATTTTGATAATTTCCTCTGGGCCTTCTTAGCCCTATGCCGGTTAATGGTGCAGGATTACCCTGAAGCATTGTATTACCAGGTAAGAACAGAGACTATCTGCTGTATTCATAAGAATGGTACCATGCTCCATGCTTTTTCCTTTGAAAATAATGGTCAAATGTAGCATAATTTATTACATTTTTACGTGAAGAAGAATTTAAAGACAGAAGGAAAGATTATTAAATATCAAACTATATCTTAACAATGTGCCAAAGTTTGTGTTCTTATGTGTGATATCTTATTTAATTTTTAAAACAATTCTTTCTACATGGTCAGTATATGTATGTGTGTATCTGCTTTTTATATGAAGATACTAAGATCAGAGTGGTTGAGTAAACTCCCAAAAGTTACAACATATGGATGTGCCAGGAATCACTGTCCTGCTCTGTGATGTTAAGTAAGTCAAGAATATTTCTAGGTACCAAATGCTTTAGTCACAGATTTGAACCTATATGAGTACTGAGTATTATGTGATTATTTATTGAAAACCTACAATGTGCTATTTCTTTTCAATTTTTATATTTATTTTTATTACTCTTTACTATTCAATCATGCTTTAGTTGTAATAGAAGGCTTGCTCTTATGAGACTTAAAATTCAAATTCTGAAAATCTGTCTTCAATAACCAATGATTTGTGTGCCATAGTTCCTCAGAATGATACAATGCTCATTAAAACAAATATTTAATTTTTATTTTAAGAGTTTTACCACCCTACAATATGCAATGCTATTTTAGCAGCATACTTAATATCAAATGATATTAAATAAATTACTTAAAAATTCAAAAGATTTCAAAAGTATTTACAGTTGAAGAAGAACATTCTTTTTTTTTTAAACATACACATACTCACGCAGCATATTTTATGACTGAATAGACAATTTATGGTGTGTGTGTGTGTACAGACCATTAATAAAGATAGGGTAGCCTGACCAGGTGATGGAACAGTGGATAGAGCGTCGGACTGGGATGCAGAAAACCCAGGTTCGATGCCCCGAGCTCACCAGCTTGAGCGCGGGCCCATCTGGCTTGAGCAAAAGCTCACCAGCTTGGACTCAAGGTCACTGGCTCCACCAAGGGGTTACACTGTCTGCTGAAGGCCCGCGGTCAAGGCACATGTGAGAAAGCAATCAATGAACAACTATGGTGTCGCAACGGCAACGAAAAACTAATGATTGATGCTTCTCATCTTTCTCCATTCCAGTCTGTCTGTCCCTATCTACCCCTCTCTCTGACTCTCTCTCTGTCCCTGTAAAAAATAAATAAATAAATAAAAATAAAATAAAAGATAAAGATAGGATAATGTAATATACTTTTGGAACAAAGGTTCATGCTATATTATTAAGTAAAAATCAAGTAACTAAACACAGATATAGTATAATTATATTCCTAGTTGAAGAAGCACATGAAAATATTGTAAGTGACATTATTTTCTTTATGCAAACTATACTTTCTAATTTTATAAAATTAGTATTTATATTGTTATTTCCCAGACTTTTTGAAAAATATCAATGTCTCCTCCACAATACTAGGAATTTTTTATTTCTAAAATTATATTATCATTTTATCTTACTGCTAAAAATCATTCAATGGTTTCCAAATTCTTATGGGATGAAGTTCAAAGTTCATCTGCATGATACATAGTGCCCTTTAAGGTCTAGTCTCTGCATACTGCTCCAGATCTATTTCCTAACAATATTCCAATATATAATTTTGTTTTATTTGAGTATAAAATAGACTTTGCTGTCACAAGAATTTTTCCATAATTTCTTTTTTAAATCTATGTTTTAGTTTGCAAAAAATTCAAGTTTCTTTCTGTCTTCAGTTTCATGCCCTTAATTCATGACTTAAGGCCAAATTTTTTCTTTGAGTTTTTCTGTAAGCTCATGTCATATCCTATACTGGAAGTTCATGGTACTTGATAATTGCCTCTAATAGTGGTCATTTTAATTGTTTGTTCAGTTCTTCCTTTCACTAGGAAATACACTACCAAGAAAAAGTATTTCTTCTTATATTAATTTTTGTGTTCTCAACCACTAATACATAGAAATGATTAATGAAATTTTAATAAGCATTTTGGATTGTGTCACTTTATGTAATAATAAATGTCATCTTTTATTTAAATCCCTTAAAATGTATTAGCTAATTTTTTTATTAGCATTGATTTAAAGAAAATTCTTTCCCACTACCATTGAAATGATAAATCAGTGTGGGAATGTTCTAATGTTGGAATCTATGCAGTATCCAATCATTATTACATGCTAAGTTTTATTGACTAATGTAGACATGGTTTTTTTTGATTTGGACTAGATTAGCACTGTGAATATTGCCCTAACTAAACTGACTATGGCTAGGGAAATGGAGCAATTCCCAAAGATGACAGCTCATGTTTTGGAGAATATTATTTTCTATTCATTTAACAAATGTTTGTTTTATTCACAAACTTGTTGATACACTATGGGTACATAAATGAACAAAATAAATTGTCAATGCTCATGGAAGAGATTTTTATTTAAAAAAAGTTATTAATTATTGTGTACTTGTCATTGGCTAAAACCTTTACATTCATAGTTTTATTTGATTTTTATAACAGAACTATAAGATGAGTCTAAAATTAATCCCAGTCTCATGCTAAAATATAATAGAACTAGAATTTGTATACTTTTTCAACCTAATTATAGTATAATCTTTTATCCTTCACAAACTTTGTATAATGAAAGAGCAAAAATTTCAGATTCAAGCATCTCTCACAATTGTGAGATCTTTGGCAATTTATTTTGCCTATCTAATTTTCATCTCTCTTCTGCACTTTGTAAATAATAGTAAATATAACAAATGTGTTGCATAGAATTAATGAGATAATAAACATGGCTTGCAGTATACTTTATAAAATCTATTACTGACTCCTGAATATAGTACAATAAATGACAGCTAGTTTAGTGGGAAAATATTTTAATCAAATCCTAACTAGCTGACTCACTGAGATATAGAGTTTATTAACATACTTTTTATTCCTTTGTTTTATTTTTTTTTTTTTAACAGGGACAGAGAGATAGTCAGAGAAAGGGATAGATAGGGACAGACAGGCAGGAATGGAGAGAGATGAGAAGCATCAATCATCAGTTTTTGTTGTGACACCTTAGTTGTTCATTGATTTCTTTCTCATGTGTGCCTTGACCGCAGGCCTTCAGCAGACAGAGCAGCCCCTTGCTCAAGCCAGCAACCTTGGGTCCAAGCTGGCGAGCTTTTTCTCAAGCCAGATGGGCCCAAGCTCAAGCTGGCGACCTCGGAGTCTCGAACATTGGTCCTTCCCATCCCAGTCCGATGCTCTATCCACTGCGCCACTGCCTGGTCAGGCTAAAATACTTTTAAAGACATCATATTGCAGATTAATAAGAATTTATTTCTAATTGAATGTTAAAAATTTCTATTAATCTGTAAACATTCTTAACTCTTTATATTAATACAATATTTTGTGGAAATAATGCTTATTTATTAATTCAAGTGGATACTTAAAATTAAACTATTTTAATTTTTTTGAAATTCATTCATATACTTTTAGCTAAGGAGAATGATAAATTAGTGGGCTATTATTTGGATTTGTAATGGCTACTTATAATTTTCTAAATTTTAACATTTTCTAATTTATCTTAGGTAATCATTATGAAATAAAAGCTAGTAAATACTAGGTTTGGAAATCTAAAATTTTGTATTTTTATCTATGAATGAATTTATAGAAGTGAATTATATGACTTTCTCTTGTGATTCACTCAAAGATTCTTTACCAAATCAGATCTTCTAACAAATACAGAAATATTTTTGTTTCCTACTTCTTTTAATATCTAATTTCTATCTTTTAATATCTAATTTCATATCTTGCTATGCTAGTTCCATAAAGTAATTATTAAAAAGAAATAATCTCTGAATATTCATTCTCTAACTTTATTAAATTTCATATATTTAAAGATTCTATTGCAAAGAAAATAATTTTTTCTATTTATATATTCCACCTTTTTATTGAGAAGCAATTATTTTTCTTTCACTTTGTTTTCTTTATTAATGAAGACATAAAAGTCAAGTAAAATTACTAGTCTTTTTTTTTGTATCATATATTCTATACCCTAGATATTTGTAGAGTTGAAGAGCTTTTTTAAGTATTTCTTTACATAGAACTAATACACTGTCTTGGGATGATATTGTACTAATGACTAAATTGTTTTCATAAACAATTTTAAAACAGAAAATTACAAGAAGATAAATAACAACTTCCTCTTTTGTCTTGTTTTCCACTTCTCCTTAGATCCTTTATGCTTCTGGAAAGGTCTACACAGTATTTTTTATTGTAATAAGTTTCTGGTTTGCCTTTTATATAGCAAGTTTGTTCTTGGGCATACTTGCTCTGTCTTATGAAGAAGAAAAGCAGGCAGTTGCTGAAAAAGCTAAGAAGAGTGAATCAAAATCTCAGCACACTTTAAATGAACCTCAAGAAGAAAATGAAGCAGCTGAGGTATAATTTTTAAAAATGTTTCTTAGAATCACAGAGTTTGAGTTATTGTCTCAAGCTATTAGAGTATATGGCTAAATGCTCAGTATCTGTGTGTCAGACATGGTGAGAAGTGTCAAAAGTGATTTTATAAAAGCACTTGTTTTTGATGTTAACATTCCTTCCTAGTGCATTATGGAAAGAAGAGCCAACACCTTTAAAGATTTTATTAGTATAAATATTTTTATTCCAAAATTTGTTTCTACTGCTGATAAATTATGGATATACTGTATATTTTTTTAACTTGACTTCTCATAATACAGGTATAGTGTATTAGATTTTTTTAATTTTTACATTTTTATTTAAATATTTATTGAATTTATTGAGTGACACTGATTAATAAAATTATACAGGTTTCAGGTGCACGATTCTATAATACATCATCTGTATTAAACAAGCACATTAGAATTAACTATGAAAAATTTTGATGCTCAACTCAAAGGGATAATGCATTTCATAATTTAAAAAACACAAAAATCCATTAAAAGCACAGATAAAAGTACAGTACTGAAGTTGTAAAAAGAAGAAAAAAATAATTTATTGGTTTTCTAGCTCTTTTAAGAGAAAATGCAGTTTGCATCATGATATAAGGAATTGTGTTATTCATGAAATCATTAAACCTATGATTAATAAAACTTACATGTTTACTGTAACTTTCAATTATGTTAGTATTTTTAATACATTTTTAGATTTTTATCTTTCAAGCAAAATATTTAACTTATGAATCTAAGAGAATTGACAAACAACATTAAAGAAATTGTAGAAAATTCTTTTAAAATACAAATGGCGCTGTACAGTGCGCTACATGGACAAACACGACCAAGGAAAACAACCAGAAGTGGCTTGCTTACATTCCACAGGACCTGACAATCTCACACCCCCTCCTTGGTTTGGACAGGGGTAGTTTTAGCAGTCTCCTAACACCCTTATCTGGAGTTGAGCTGTGCAGCGAGCAGAAGCCAAGCAACCTGTGATAGTACACAGCCCCCATGCCTCTTCCTGGATGTTGCTCCTTTTTCTTTGGGATCTTGTTTGAAGAGTACTGGGTCCTAAGTGGCCACAGCCAAGGGCTCTTGTCCAACTGGTCTGGTTACAGGTCCTCAGCTGGGGAAAGGAAGTCATGTCTTGACTCCTTTGGGTCCCTCTGAATTTGTTACTACTTTCCACCCTTTATAACTGCTAATAAAGATTGTTTGCACTGGGGAGGAGGAAGCTCCACCTACATTTTTTGTCAGATGGAAAAAGGACAAATTGAGGGAGCTGACAAATGATAGAAAGGACCTATACCAGAAACCTCTCATATAGAAGAGATGGGGGAAAGTAAAGTTCCAAGATACACTCTTGCATTAATTGGGATGTGTAGTAAGGTTGGCTGAGAAGTTCCTGAATACTGAAGGTTCCTTCTGAATCAAAAAAAGGAAAATGTTAACTTGCTTCCATGTATAACTCTTTTTATTAAGCCATTGTCAATAAGGAAGCTCTAGGAAAGTTATTCTTCCAAAAAGTAGAGGCTAAATGACATGATGTGGGATCATACCAAATGACAATTTATTGATAGATACTTGTGTCTTTGTGGTTTATAAAACACATGCCATCAGAACAAGAAGCAGTTATAGACCATATGAAGAAAACATGTATAAAAAGAGGCTATTCAGTATAGCCATTATATCATGAGAAAGTCACAGAAAAACAAATTACAAAAGCTTTCTGTTTCTAGAAATGAGTCTGGGGTCCTTAAGATTGAATGATTACAGTCTGAATGATATGTTGAATGTGTAATTTGTTTTGAAGTGACATTTCAAATGTCAAGGGCTACACACAAATGTATCCAAGAACACAGTGCTTCTTTTATCCCAGGATGAGATGCCCTATTAACTCTGCTTAAGAACTTGAATTATTTCCTAATTTCCCATTATCCTTTTTCATTTGGTCGCTCTGGATCACACAAAGCCTTTCTGATTTTAATTAGAATATTTCAGTTGTAAAGAATTTCTTTTCTTGGAATAGTACTAGAACATTTTGTCGTGCAAAGGTTTTCCAGGAAATGAGAGTAAAATACATCTTCACAGGATTTCTTTTTTCTTTTGTTTTTTTTTACACATAAGAAAACACTGGAGAGAGAAGTTAAAATGGAACATTCTGAGAACCCTTTAGGTGACTAGTCTAAATAAAAACTAGTCAGATTCTAATTCCAATATTGGAATACTTGAGAGAGTGTTTAAATGTTTCATATTCTTACATTATAGGAAAGCAGTAAATCATATCAGCTAAAAACAGTTTTGCAGGCAGATAAATACACATTTTAGTCATTTAATTAATCTATAATATTTGCCAATTGTATAAATTTTTCTAAACTTCAGCTTTTTCATATGTAATGTGGAAATAGACATAGTATCTGTCTCATTGGTTGTTGTAAGATTCAAATGAAATAATTCCATGTTAAGCACTTCACACTTCTTACAATATGCTAAGCAACTGATAAATGTTAATGGCTAATAATAGGGAACACAAGAAAACAAACACAAAAAGCACATATGTCCATATGGAGAATATTTCATCAACTTAAAATTGTGTGTTTGTGTGTGTGTGTGTGAGAGAGAGAGAGAGAGAAAGAAAGAGAAAGTGTGTGTGAATGACAGAGACAGAAAGAGGGACAGACAGACAGGAAGGGAGAGAGATGAAAAGCATCAATTCTTCAATACAATTCCTTAGTTGTTCATTAATTGTTTCCTCATATGTAGCCTTCAGGGGGCTACAGCTGAGCAAGTGAGCCTTGCTCAAGCCAGCAACTTTTGGCTCAAGTCAGTGACCTTGAGCTCAAGCCAGTGAGCTTGGGCTTCAAGCCAACGACCTTTGGGCTCAAGCCAGCCACCATGCGGTCATGTCTATGATCCCACCCTCAAGCCAAATGAGCCCTCACTCAAGTCGGTGACATTGGGGTTTCGAACATGGGTCCCCTGGGTCCCAGTCCAACACTCTATCCACTGCACCACTGCCTAGTCAAACTCAACCTAAAATTCTTAAGTCTTTGACTACATTCCTTTTTAGGGATATTTAAAATAATAATAAGAAAAACAATGCTTATTGAGTGTCAGATATGTAGTAGACACATGAAGACCTTCATGAATTCTCAAATTTAATCCTCATTTGAGGACTTCTACTTGCAAAGTTTGATCTATATTTATTGGTATTTGACTTCTCAACACAAAGGAAGAGAACCCAGTGTTCACCACTTTACCGCATTGTTTCAACGCTGAAACAATATTATGCCATCAGTTATACAATTTGCAAGTGAAACTTTTCTATAAATTTTCAGTTATGGCAAAACTTCAGGAAGAGAGTTATATATAACTACAGGATAATAAATATTTTCAAAATATTTATCCATAAACTGACATTTTTAGGCCCTGGCTGGTTTGCTCAGTGGGTAGACCAGAGGTGCTCAATACATTGATCACAATCTACTGGTCGATCACAAAGGAAGTGTGGGTAGATCACATGACATTAAAAAGACATTTGTCTTTTGATTGGCATACAGGGTAGCCAATCTGACGTCTGAACTTTTGACACCTTACGCATGTGCGTTAAACGTGTACTTGTTCATTTACATTGCTGCGTAGTTAGCCTTCAATTTATTTAAACTAAATACAACAAAGGATATAAAAACGAGTGCTGTAGCTGGTCCGAGTAAGAAGCCTAAAACCTACTACTTTCATACAGAAAGGGAGGGGATTTTTTTCACTATGTCATATTCTAAGTGTGTTTGCCTCATCTGTCTGTGTGCCATTGCTATTCCAAAGAAGGGAAATGTGGAGTGGCTTTTTCGGACTGTTCATAAAAACTATGACATTGACTTTCCTCCAAAAAGAGAGCTGAGAAGGAGAAAGGTGAAAGAAGAATACACAATATCAAATAGTAATAATAGTAACTTAAATAATGATCATATAGAAGAAATAAATTTATGTTTTGCATTTATATTGTAGGTAGATCATTTTGACTTGGTCATCTTATAAGTAGCTCGCAAGCTGAATAAGTGTGGGCACCCCTGGGGTAGACCATCCGCCCAGAGTGTAGATGACTCAGTTTGATCCCGTGTCATGGCACACAAGAAACGCAAACATCTTCTCTTCCCCTCCCTGTCCCACTGCTCTCTCTCCTCCCCTCTCACAGCCAGTTGCTCGACTGGTTCAAGGGTTGATGCCAGGTGCTGAGGACAGCTCAGTTGATTTGAACATTGGCCCCAGACAGGGGTTGCTGGGTGGATCCTGGCTGGGGCACATGCAGAGTCTGTCTCTCTAGCTTTCTTCCTCTCACTTAAAACAGAAAGATAAATGAACATTTCTATAACTCAGCTAGCCAGTTAAATTAAACATTTTTGTCAGTCTGCTCTATGCTTTTTAGCAAGTTCAAGCTTTGTACTAAGCAATGAAGATATTAAAAAATACTTTAGTAAATACAAATATAGTATCTAGCTTCATGAAGCTACTGACTTAGAAAAGAGATAAGCAATAAAATTATTAACTTTATCTTTAGGACTACCAGATATTATGTGTTTCCCATTGTTATGAAATAGGTACATAAAATGCCACATACAATATATTCTTTTCCAAAATCTGAGCTAAATCTAAGCCTCTAGATCTATCTTTTTCCAGAGACCATAGGAGAGAGAAGAACACATTAAATTACACTGACTCTGTCAGAGTGTGGAAAATTCCACAGTATAATTAACCCAGTAATTTCAACAAATAAATCACATGGGGAAAAAAGATTTAAATCACAAGATAATCAATAGAGCCATCAACTAAGCACAATATGTAGATCTTATTTGTATTTTTATTGGAACAAATCATTTAACAATAGAATGTTTCTGAGCAATGAAAGAAAATTGAGCATATTCTGGGTATTGGATAATATTAAGAAAATACTGATTTTGTTGATTGTGATAATATTGGGATTATATTTCTTAAGCTTATTCTTTCAGACAGAAAGACAGATACTACATGATTTCACTTATATGTGAAATCTAAAGAACCAAACAGATGAACGAACAAAATAGAAACAGACTCAGCTATAGCTAGCAAACTGATGGTTGCCAGATGGGAGAGGGTTGGGGGACTGAGTGAAAAAGGTGAAGGGATTAAGTACAAATGAGTAGTTACTAAATAGTCATGGAGATATAAAATATAGTATAAGAAGTATAGTCAATCGTGCTGTAATAACTACGTAAGATGTTAGGTGAGTACTAGATTTAAGGGAGTATCGCTTTGTAAATTATATGTCTAACCACTATACTATACATCTGAAACTAATATAAAATAATACTGCATGTAAATAGTAATAGATAAATTTTAAAAAGTTTATTCTGATAATTATATGATGTCTAAAATTTGATTTAAAATCTTTTTGTTTTTTGTTTTTTTCTTTTCTCTAAGTGAGAGGTGGGAAGATAGACAAATTTCTGCATGCACCCTGACTGGGATCCACCCAGCAACACTAATCTGGGGCAGATGCTCTGCCCATCTGGGGCCATGCTCAAAAACAAGTTATTTTTAGTGCCTGAGATGAAGGCTGCAGGGAGCCATCCTTAGCTCCCTGATTGATGTAATTGAACCAACTGAGTCATGGCTGGGGTAAAAGAAAGAGACAGAAGGGGAGGAGGAGGAGTCGAGAAGCAGAGGGTCACTTCTCTTCTATGCCTTGACCAAAAATCAAGACGAGACATCTACACACCAGGTCTATGCTCTACAACTGAGCCAAACAACCAGGGCCAATTTAAAATCTTTCAGAAAAACAGTTAAATGAGTAATACATAAAAAATGAAGAATATAATGTTTTTATTTGTTGAAGCTGAATATTGGGTCTTGGTGGTTCACTGTATTACTCTCTACCAAAACAAAACAAAAAAACTGTAGCAAGTGCTATAAATGAGAGCATATGGTGCATCAAGAGATGATAAAGGATTTTTCTGAGTCAGAAAGGTTTTTCTGAGGAACTGACACTTGAGCTGAAATCTGAGGACTGAGTTTACATTATATAAGAGGAGAGCAAAGTGAGTGAGAAGATTAAAAAGGCCAGTGTGACTGCAGTAGAGAGAGCAAGTCTGAGTCCAGGATGAACACTTCAGGGATTTATTGCTTAATTCCAAAAGTATGATGGGGTTCTTCCTTATTCATATGTCTCTCCAGGGAAAATTTAAACCTGTTAGAAGGAAAATCCTAGTCCCTTTTTCCAGTCTAATTTTAATATTCAATTGTCTGAAACACAGGCATATGCCCTTGTAGGCTCTTAAACTACCAAAAAAGTAGTTATTGAGTTATGATTCTCTTAATTTGCTTTAGAAATTGTCTTATCCTCAGGATTTGACCCACTTGTGGGAACTCATTTAATATTTCTGAGAAGTTCAATTGAGATGTGAGGTTTGTTCATTTTGTACCCTAAAATTTAGCCATAATTGACCCAAATAAGTAGAAATTTTAACATTGACTATTATAAAAACAATATTATTTTTCTCCCCCCTGTCTTCCCCCCTGCAGAGAAGACTGTCTTTACTGAATTGCTCTTTAGTGTGATTCCATCAAACACTGTCACAATTAGAAACAGCTCTATGGGGCCTGACTAGGCGGTGGCACAGTGGTTAGAGCATCAGACTGGGATGCAGAGGACCCAGGTTCGAGACTCTGAGGTCACCAGCTTGAGCGCCAGATCATCTGGCTTGAGCAAAAAGCTCACCAGCTTGGACCCAAGGGTCGCTGGCTCAAACAAGGGGTTACTTGGTCTGCTGAAGGCCCATGGTCAAGGCACATATGAGAAAACAATGAACAACTAAGGAGTCACAACAAAAAACTGATTATTGATGCTTCTCATCTCTCTCTGTTCCTGTCTGTCTGTCCCTATCTATCCCTCTCTCTGACTCTCTCTCTCTCTGTCCCTGTAAAAACAAAAAACAAAAAACAAAAAAAACAGCTCTATGGGAAATAATTTCTCTCTATTAAGAATATAGTGAAGGACATTCTGTATGTCATCGAGGTATCACCTTTATGAAGATACATTTGGGAAATTCATATCAAATCCTAATGACAGAAAAATTATACTTAAGTTGTTTTATATCTCATGGAAATTTGGAATTGTATAATTTACAATGTATTTTATGTGAATTTATAAGTCAGCTAAGATAGTCTCTTAAATAAACCTGGTTTAAATAAATAAATTAACTTTATATCCTCAGCTTATTTTTGAATTAAAAGGGGGGGGGTCCTGGATCGGTAGACCTACAAAGTCTTCTAATGGAATTTAGTCTGTAATGCAATTGTTTTTTATTTCTTTTAGTTAGCTACACTATTAATGAAATTAGAGGGGATTTGGCTTCAACTGAGTGAGATTCAGATAGA
This sequence comes from Rhynchonycteris naso, assembly GCA_037038555.1. Classification (NCBI taxonomy): domain Eukaryota; kingdom Metazoa; phylum Chordata; class Mammalia; order Chiroptera; family Emballonuridae; genus Rhynchonycteris; species Rhynchonycteris naso. The sequence goes on from CM072997.1 coordinate 68,577,786, forward strand.
CCCCAGTAAAACTTGCCCAACTGGGTATAATGTATGTATATGGGTTACTGGTGGGCTTCAACTACTGAGTCCCTCGGTTTTGAGGTGGCAGTGTCCACTAAGCCAGTTACCTGTATCCAACAGTAGCTTCTTCTATTTATCCCTACTTAACAAAGATATACATATTATTATTTTTTGTGTGTGTGCCAAATGTAAGAACTCTCGGAGTATAGTGGAGTATTATCTACCCGTTGTCAATGTCTTACAGTTTATATCCAATCACAAATTTGATACATGGTCACTAGAAACATCTCAGGCTATATTTGTAATATTTATGAATGTAACCTTCACATCAAAGCCTATGAGTTTTGAGTGTCTTTTCAATGCAAGGATTCTTTTTGACCCTGTGTAGCTGCATCAGCAAAGTAGAGGGCATCTTAAAACCATTACTCAAGCTTGACCAGGCGGTGGCGCAGTAGATAGAGCGTCTGACTGAGATGCGGAAGACCCAGGTTTGAGACCCTGAGGTCGCCAGCTTGAGCGTGGGGCCCATCTGGCTAGAGCAAAAGCTTGCCAGCTTGCACCCAAGGTCGCTGGCTCCAGCAAGGGGTTGCTCGGTCTGCTGAAGGCCCGTGGTCAAGGCACATGTGAGAAAGCAATCAATGAACAACAGATAGGTCTGTCCCTATCTATCCCTCTCTCTGACTCTCTCTCTCTGTCCTTATAAAATAAAAAAACCCAAAAACCATTACTCAAGAGATGAGAGAAAGAAAGAAGTGATTATTTTATGTAATTATCATATATGTTCTAATCCAAAGCATTTTTATAATCCATTCTCTTATCTGATATTCTTCAAGAATTACTTCATCATTACAAAGAGAAATCATTTTGATTTTATCAAAATATTTATCAAGTTATAATGTTAACATATTTTGAAGGAAAAAACAAGGTGTTAGAGGATTGTTTTTATTCAATAGCATGTTTGCCAACTGCATATTTCACAATAATTCTACACTATACATTGAATTCTTTGTCAAATATAGGTAATACCACTATTATTCTCTCATATACTCCTTTTACAGTTGGCCTCATAATATAAAATTATTTTGTTGAGTTACAAGTTATACACATTTTCAAAAAATAATGCTTCTGGAGGTAAAATTCAGCATTTTTAAGGAGGTTATAAATGTTCTTATAGTTATAGTCTTGGATCTACAAAGGAAAAAAGCCAGTATTAGACTCATCATATTTCTTTTTAGACCCAGACCACACAAATAGAAATGAGGACAAGATCACCAACTTCTATGATTACTTCTTTGAATATGTCGGATGAGGCAACAATCAGACATGAAGAAGGTAAAGTAACAAATATTTAGACACTATGAAAGATACTTTTTATAGGAGCCAATTTTAAAGCAATTCTATAATTTCTTCAGAATTTTATATGATAACTAAAACAAGAAATAACTAGAATATTAGGATTAAAAAATTGTAAAAATTTTATAAACAAAATGTTCTAAACATTGGAAAGGGTTACCAAAGAGTGCCAAACAATTTTTGTTTTAGCATTAAAAGGAACATAAAAGTAGCAGCTTGTAACTAAAAATAAAGCTTGTTATAGATATATTATTTATAATCAGCATATATATAATACATAAAACTTTAATATATTAAGGTCTCTCTCTATTGACTTTGCTTTTTTAACATATAACTGGTAACTTATTATCATGGCCGATGTTGAAAGACATCATTTTGTAAAGCATATAAATCTAGAAATTATAAATTATAATACTCTCAACTATATTTCATATTTCTTTTTTTGACATATACTCCTATGTTTTGCTTCAAATACACAGTTTGTCTCATTTGTCTAAATTCAGCTAGCATGAAAAAAATAGAGGGAATTTACTTTGCTCTGCTTCTTAATATAAAATATTTTTCTTTGCTAATTTCACATCAGAAGTCTAGTTTCAAACCTCTTTTGACATGCAGAAGTCAAAATTTTCTATTAAACTTAAATAATTTGCTAATGTTTAACTTTTCTATTCTTCCATTGCAGAAGATAAAACATCTCAGAAGAGATGTCCGTTATGTTGGCATAAATTTGCTAAAATGTTCTTGATCTGGAATTGTTCTCCCTGTTGGTTAAAATTGAGAGAGTTTGTCCATGTGATTATGATGCACCCATTTACTGATCTTTTTCTCACTATCTGCATAATTCTAAACATATTTTTTTTGGCCATGACATGTTATCCAATGAGTGATGAAACCACCAATGTTCTCACCATTGGAAACCAGGTAAGGCTCTTATTCTTATTTTTACTTGCAATTTTAATTGTTTTTTAAAGTCTTTTTTGTTTGTTTTCTGTTTTTGTTTTTCTTTTAGTATCAATATCTTCATTAGCCTACCTATATATTTGAAATATAAAAGGCTTTCATAGTTATAATTATATTATATAATTGGACTTTAAAGCATAGGTAGTTTATTAGACCACTGTACAAGTGCTTAGAGGGTTGGGCTCTAATCCTGTCTCTGGCAACAGTCAGCCATCTATCTTGGACAAATTAATTCAGTTTTTTTTTATTTTCTTTTTTTATTTAATTAATTGTGTTTATATAGATTCTAGGGTTGCCCCGAATGCATCCCCCTCCCCCGTATTCCCATCAATATCTCCCTTGTCCCCCTCCCTACAGTGCCCTCCCCCTTCCCTTCAGGTTTATCCCATCCTATCATCCCCTTTCCCTCTGTCCTCTTTTCCTCTGTTCCCTTTGATCTCTCCTCTTTCTCAATTCCATTTTTTACTTCTCATTGTTCCTTGGATTCCTCAAATGAGTGAGGTCATGTGATATTTTTCTCTTTCTGCTTGGCTTATTTCACTCAACATAATAGTTTCCAGGTCAGTTTTCCCAGCACCATTTGTTAAAGAGACTGGCTTTACTCCATTGTATGCTCTTACCTCCTTTGTCAAATATCAATTATCCATAAAGCTGAGGGTTTATTTCTGGGTTCTCTGTTCTATTCCATAGATCTATATGCCTGTTTATGCCAGTACCAAGCTGTTTTGAGTACAATGCCCTTGTAGTATAACTTGATATCAGGAACTGTGATACCTCCCCCTTTATTCTTTTTTTTTCAAGATTGCTAAGGCTATTCATGTTCTTTTTTGGTTCCATATAAATTTTTTGAATATGTGTTCTATATGTTTGAAATATGTTATTGGTATTTTAATTGGTATTGCATTGAATTTATAAATTGCTTTGGGTAATATAGACATTTTAATGATGTTTATTCTTCCTAACCATGAATACAGTATATGCTTCCACTTGTTTGTATCTTCTTTGATCTCTTTTATTAATGTTTTATAATTTTTTGAGTACAAGTCTTTAACCTCTTTGGTTAAATTTACTCCTAGGTATATATTTTTTTATAATAGTGAATGGGATTGTTTGTTTCCTTAATTTCTCTTTGTGACAGTTCATTGTTTGTATATCAAAATGCCTCTGATATCTGTGTATTAATTTTATACCCTGCCACTTTGCTGAATTCATTTATCAGGTCGAGCGGTTTCTGACTGAGACTTTAGGGTTTTCTATATACAATATCATATCATCTACAAATAATGACAGTTTTACTTCTTCTTTTCCAGTTTAGATGCCTTTTATTTCTTCTTCTTGACTGATTGCTGTAGCTAGGACTTCCAGTACTATGTTGAATAAGAGTGGTGAAAGGGGACACCCCTGCCTTGTTCCTGATTTTAGGGAATTGCTTTTAATTTTTGTCCATTAATTATGTTGGCTTTGGGTTTGTCGTAGATGGCTTTATCATGTTGTGGTATGTTCTCTGTATTCCCACTTAGCTGAGAGTTTTGATCATAAATGGATACTGGATTTTAACAAGTGCTTTTTCTGCATCTATTGAAATTATGTGGTTTTTGTCCTTTCTTTTGTTTATGTGATGAATCACATTGTTTTATCTACGAATATTGTACCATTCTTGCCTCCCCAGAATAAATCCCACTTGATCATGATGTATGATTTTTTTCATGTATTGCTGGTTCCAGTTTGCTAATACTTTGTTGAGGATTTTAGCATCTAAGTTTATTAGGGATATTGGCCTATAATTTTTTTCTTTGTGTTGTCTTTGCCTAGTTTTTGGAATCAGAATTATTCTCTCTTCATAAAAGGATCTTGGAAGTCTTCCTTCCTCTTGAATTATTTGAAATAGCTTGAGAAGGACAGGAGTTAGTTATTTGAATATTTGGTAGAATTCCCCTGTGAAGCCATTTGACCCAGGGCTTTTGTTTTTGGGAGTTCTTGAATAACTGTTTTGATCTCATTTGTTGTAATTGGCCTGCTTAGGTTTTCTGATTCTTCCACATTGATTTTGAAAGATTGTATGATTCAAGGAATTTGTCCATTTCACCTAGGCTGTCTAATATTTTGGCATACAGTTCTTATAGTATTTTCTTACAATATTTTGTATTTCTGTTGTTTCAGTTATTATTTATCCACTCTGATTTCTAATTTTATTTATTTGAGTCCTTTCTCTTTTTTTCTTGGTGAGTCTGGTTAAGGGTTCATCGGTCTTGTTTACCCTTTCAAAGAACCAGCTTTTGGTTTCATAGACCCTCAGTATTGTTTTTTTAGCCTCTTTGTCATTTATTTCCACTCTAATCTTTATTATTTCCTTTCTTCTACTACTTCTGGGCTTTAATTGCTATTCTTTTTCTAGTTTTTTTGTTTGTTTGTTTGTTTTTTTTGATCCAAGGTTAGGTTGTTTATACAGTGTGTCTGTAAAGTCATGGTGCACTTTTGACCGGTCACAAGAAAGCAACAAAAGTCAATAGAAATGTAAAATCTGCACCAAATAAAAGGAAAACCCTCCCACTTTCTGTAGGATGATGTGGCAGAATGTGTGCATGTGCAGATGATGACATAACACAGTGTATACAGTGGAGCAGCCCACGGCCATGCCAGTCGAGATGTGGACAGTACAGAGGAAAGTTCAGTGTATTCTGTGGCTCGCTAAATTCAAATCCGTGACCAAAGTGCAACGTGAATATTGGCACATTTATAACGAACCGCCACCACATAGGAATAACATTACTCGGTGGGATAAGCTGTTGAAGGAAACCGGCAGTTTGGTGGAGAAACTCCGTTCTGGTAGGACATCAGTCAGTGACGATGAACCATATAGAGGCTATACGGGATAGCTACCTAAGGAACCCTAAAAAATCTGTGCGTGTGTGTGCTCAACAATTACACCTAAGCAAGACTACAGTTCATAAGGTACAGGGTACAAATTGCGGCTGTTGCACACTATCAAAGCAGCAGATAGACCCACACGATGCACATTTGCTACAGATATGCTTCATGAGATCAACAATGATGCAAGATTTTTGCAGAAGATCGTGTTTAGCGATGAGGTAATCTTCCATATCTGTAGACATGTTCATCGCCATAACATCCAAATATGGGCTGCTGAACATCCTCATACCTACCTTGAGTATGAACGTAACACCCCTAAGGTGAACGTATCGTGTGACCTGATGCATGATAAAGGGATAGGCCTATTCTTTTTCGCAGAGCAGTCTGTGGTGGCAAACACCTATCTTGACATGTTAGAATTGTATGCAGTGCCACAATTTCCAGAAGGTGTCATCTTTCAACAGGACAGTGCTCCTCCACACTACATCACCATTGTTCATGAGATTCTGAATAGAACATTCCCCCGGTGGTGGATAGGCAGGGGTTCTGTCAAGCCATGGCCACCACGATCCCCGGATCTGATGCCCTTAGACTTTGACTTTTGGGGTTATGTGAAGCAACATGTGTACATTGAATGTATCAATGACATTAATCACTTAAAACAGGGAATCACAGATATTATTTACTCTGTTACACCAGACGTCTTTACCCGTGTGTGGCAAGATCTTCACTTTCGTTTGGATGTGGGTAGGGCAACAAATGGAGCACACATCAAACTGCACTGAATCGGTATGAAACTGGGAGAGTTTTCTTTTTATTTAGTGTAGATTTCACATTTCTATCATCTTTTGTTGCTTTCCTATGACCGGTCAAAATTGCACCATGACTTTAGGGACACAATTTATAGTGACCTTATTTATCTCTTACTATAGCTTTTGTTTTAAAGTTAATTTTGTTCGATATAAGTATTACTACCCCAGCTTTTGTTTTATTTCCATTTGCATGAAATATCTTTTTTCATCCTTTTACTTTCAGTCTATTTGTATCTTTTATTTTGAGGTGTATTTCTTGTAGACAGCATATATATTGGTCCTGTTTTCTTATCCATGCATCTATTCTATGTCTTTTGATTGGAGCATTTAATCCATTTACATTTAGATTATTATTGTTATGTAGTTGATTATTGCCATTTTATTCTTTATAGCTTTATTCCTCTCTTACTATATTCTTTTTCCTTTTTGTTCTGTTTACAATAGGCCCCTTAACATTTCTGGCAGCATTGGTTTGGTTGTAATGAATTCCTTGAGTTTTCTTTGTCTGGGAACCTTTATATTTTTCCTTCAAATTTAAATGGCAGCCTTGCTTGATAAAAAAGTCTTGGTTGTAGACTCTTGTTCTGCATTACTTTGAATATTTCTAGCCATTCCCTTCTGGCCTCAAGTGTTTCTGTTAAGAAGTCGGATGTCATCCTTATGGGGGTTCCTTTGTAGATGATAACCTTTTTTTCTCTAGCAGCTTTTAATATTTTCTCTTTATCTCTAACTTTGATATTTTAATTATGATGTCTCTTGGTGTGATTTCTTTGGGTTTCTCTTTAATGGAGTTCTTTGTGCTTTTTGAACTTGTGTGACTTTTTTCTGCATCAATTTAAGGAAATTTTCTGCTATGATTTCATTGAACAAGGTCTCTCTTCCTTGTTCTTTCTTTTTTTCTTCAGGAACGCCTATGATGTGGATATTGTTTCTCTTTAGGTTATCACAGAGCTCTCTTAGAGTTTCCTCAGATTTTTTCAGCCATTTTTCTTTTTGCTGATCCACTTTTGTCTTCTAAATCACTGCTTCAATCCTCTGCTTCATCCAGCCTATTAATTGCATCTAGTGTAGTCTTTATTTCTAATATTGTATTTTTTATTTCTGACTGGTTCTTATTTATTATTTCAATTTCCTTTTTGATGCTTGTAATTTATTTATGTGCTCATTTTGGTTATCCATTGTTGTTCTAAAATCTTTCAGCATGCTAATAATCTTTATTTTAAACTCTGCATCTGGTAGTTTGGTTATTTCCATATCACTCAGTTCATTTTCTGGAGGTTTCTTTTGTTGATTCATTTGGATTGTACTTCTCTGTCTTCCCATAATGTCTGTGTGTTTGGGTGTGATGTTTGTAGAGCTGGTTGAGTATAAGGTTGTTGTTGTCTGTCTCTAATTTTCATTTGTGTTATTTCTAGATCTTCTTGGATTGGCATCTGCTGTTGTTTGTAATCCACTGTCAGATTTGACTTTTTTAGTAGAGCAGCTTTGAAGTCTTGATTTGTTTGTTTTCTTCTCAGTTTTCTTAACTCAGTAGTAGTCTTGTTTACTGGTCTCAGCAAGGGGTTTATTTTAAACTGTATCCTGGAATGTGGTGGGTGTAACCTGAGACTCTGAAGGCCTGATCTGCCAGCTACTCTCTGGGGGTGGGGTGCTTTCTTCACTTCAGTAGGAGGAGGTGTATCTCAGATCTCCATAGAGACCTGAGTTACTGCCCCTCCTCCATACTTCCTGTTTTCAGCTATGTCTTGTTGCACTGATTGGAGCTAAAAAGATTTCTGTTTTTTAAAATCTTGAGTCACATGTTACTTTATTTGATAACTCTAATATGTTTTGAATGCATTATATATGTATTTGATGAATTTTTTTTTTGATTTTTTCTCTTTTCTCCACTTCACAGCACTAAGGCCTGATTTATAAATGTTCTTATCACTGAAGAGGTTTATACCTAGAGTTTAAAATTCTACCATTTTAAATTTGGGATTTCTCGCCAGCTGCTTGATGGGTTGCTGGAAATTATTTCTTTCCTCTCTCTTCCCTCTGTTGATACCATAGCCCCATAAAGCAGAGTAGGGCAGGAGTCAAATAACAGACACAGTTCTTCACTGATACCTGATTCAAATTCTGACTACAACTGTACCTGATCCTGTCTGCTCTTTACCACCTGTCTTTGCCTTGAGAATGGAGCATATCCTTTGCAGGGTATTGTTGGGATTCAACTATCCTTTACATTACATACAATGCAAAAAGCAAAACAGATTTCTATGAATTTAAAAACAAGTCACATTCAAGCAAACATATAGTGTTTTAACTTTTTTGTTTTTATTACTTTTGTTTATAATTGTTGTTTAGTTGCTTGGTACTCATACAAACAGCCAAACTGCTATCAATTTTGAAGTATACATTATTTTGATAACAAAGCAGTAATTTAGTTATTTCTGCCAGTATAGTTTTCAAAACACAGTTTCCACAAGTTTATTCTGTTTTGTTTTTGTTGTTTTTATTCCAGACCATATATGTACTTCTTTTATTATTTACAAATTGAAAATATCTTTTTTAAAGCAGTTTTTATTGATTGACTTTTTTTTTCACAGAGAGAGAGAGAGAGTCAGAGAGAGGAACAGATAGGGACAGAAAGAAAGGGAGAGAGATGAGAAGCATCAATTCTTTGTTTAGGCACCTTAGTTTTTCACTGATTGTATTTTCATATGTGCCTTGACTAGGGGGTGGGAGGCTACAGCAGACCGAGTGACCCCTGGATCAAGCCAGTGAGCTTGGGCTCAAGCCAGCAACCTTTAGCTTCAAGCCAACAACCTTTGGGTTCAAAATAGAGACCATGGGGTCAGGTCTAGGATCCCATGCTCAATCCAGCAACCTCGTGCTCAAGCTGGTGAGCCTGCACTCAAGCTGCTGATCTTGGGGTTTCAGATCTGGGTCCTCCACATCCCAGGTTAATGCTCTATCCACAGTGCCACTTCCTGGTTAAGCTATTGATTTATTTTTAAAAAGAAAAGAGAGAGAGAGAAAGGAAGAGAGAGAGAGAAGGGTGGAGGGAACAGGAAGTATCAACTCATATTAGTTGTATGTGCATTGACCAGGCAAACCCAGGGTTTTGAACTGGTGACCTCAGCATTCCAGCTCAAATGCTTTACCCCCTGTGTCATGACAGGTTAGGTGAAAAATTAAGCATCTTATTGAATACTTCATATACCAAAAGAAACTATTCAAAATTAAAAGGATCCTGGCCTGTTGGCTCAGTAGATAGAACATCGACACTGCATGCAGAGGTCCCAGTTCAATCCCCAGCCAGGGAATACATGAGAAGCTACTATTTGCTTCTTTATCCTTCCTTCTCCCTCTTCTCTCCTCCCCTCTTCAAGCCAATGACTAGATTGGATCAATCATCAGCTCCTGATGCTAAAAATAGCTCAGTTGATTAAAACATCAGCCCCAGATGAGAGTTTCTGGGTACATCACAGTTGGGGTGCATGCAGGAGTTTACCTATCTCTCCTTCTCTCACTTTAAAAAAAAATTAAAAGACGTTTTTACACTCAAATATTCTTTTATTTTCTCCCAGACTGACTTTTAAAATGATTAAAGATTTTGTATAAATTCTTTGACATTAGATTATTAAATTAAATGTATAAGTCTATTTTAATACAGACTCCAAAACTAATCAGATATTGACAGAGGGACTGTGGGGAATGTGATATTGAAAACTTATACTTTCTGTGCATTAGGGTTCTGATAGAGCTATTGCAAACACATTCTCATTCCTGTGTTTTGTTTTTATTTAGGTTTTCATTGGAATTTTTACAACAGAAATGATTTTTAAAATAATTGCCTTGCATCCATATGGGTATTTCCAAGTTGGTTGGAACATTTTTGATAGCTTAATTGTGTTCCATGGTTTAGCAGAAATTTATCTAGCAAATGTTCATGGACTGGCTTTTCTCCGACCATGCAGGGTGGTAAGTAGAATCCAAAACCAATATCTTATTTTATAAAAATTTATCTCAGTTTCCTCAGACATAAAATGGGAAGAATAGTAGTATCTATACCATTGGGAATATTAAGTGAGTTCATACTGCCCCAAGAAAGAAGAAGTGGTCTCCAGTGCCATTATTTAACTAATAATGCCTTAAAGGAAATAAGTCATATATGTAACAAATTTGAGATGTAGCTCTTGGAAGCCAGGGTAGGGGTACTGGACCAGTTTTGAGAAACAAAGTAATGAAGAGCCCCAGGAAATGAATGCCAATGTGTAACTAAGAAACTGGAATCAGATATTTCTAAAAGTAAGATAAAAAACTTTATATAACATCAGTCAGACCAGGAGACAGTTATTATAAAAACTAATCCAGAATCAGTATATGTCTGCAATGAAGCGTGGTGGTAAGACTCATAAAACTAAGCAAGGAAATAATGTAATTAGAATAGTTTTTAAGAAAATCTTAAGTATTTGATAAGTAATATATTGTCCCATGCTGGTAACCAAATGAAGAAATGTAGCAAGAATCAAGAACAATCTTTCTTAAATCATCAACCATTAACTTTTCTAATGAGTAAGAAAAATATATACAAGATGTAGTTATTAAATTTATGAATGAAACAAGGCTAGTAAATACAGAAAATGTGATAAAAGATAAGATCAAAATATCTGAAATACTAGTGATAGACTGAATGTTAGATGTTTTACATGGATTAATGTAAAGTCATACTCTTGAGTACAGAAAGCCAAATGTATACTAGAAAAAGTTAAGAAAGATATCACATATGTAAATTATGTGTGGGTTTTGGATGACTAAGTTCATTGTGATATGGTGGCTAAAACGTTAACGTAATTTGTAGTATATTAATAAAAGTAAAAGAAATAGTGAAAAGAAAGGAAATATACTAAGCCTAGAATGTTGTGTTTGGTCTTTAAAGTATAATTTTAAAGGGAAATACACAATGGAACCTTTAATGGAATTCAGTGGAAACTGACAGTTATTTTTTAATATTATCTATTTGTCAGAATGTAGGAAAATATCCAATGTGTTGTGAAAAGCAAACTAGAATGGATAGCTGCTTACCAGATATGAAAACTTACAGCTTGTGTAATTGTAGTAGTATAATATTAAATGGGCATTGACAAATCAATAGAAGAGGATATATATGGATTGTGTAAAAGGTTATAGAATTTGTATAATGCATAAGAATTGTACACAACATGAATTTTCAGTGGTTAGTAATAACAATGCTCAAAACAGAATATTACATTAAGGACTATATATGTGAATGTGTATAATGCTGATAAAAATTTTTGCATACCATAGTAAGTAGTAACCAAGTCTTTTTTAATCTTTCTTTCCTATTCTTTCTTTCTTTTTATGTTACTCTATTAGTTTCAAATTTTCAAGTTGGGGAAATACTGGCCAACATTTAAGATTCTGATGCTTACTCTTAATAACTCATTGGTGACCCTGAAAGACTTGATCCTGCTGTTTTTCATATTCGTATTCTTTTCTGCTGTGGTTGGCATGAAGCTATTAGATTGGCATAACCAAGAAAATGTCTGCCAGTTATACCATCAAGACCCACGCTGGCACATGGCTGACTTCTTCCATTCCTTTCTGAATGTGTTCCGGATTCTCTGTGGAGAGTGGATAGAGACTTTATGGGATTGCTTTAACATAGCAGGAAAATTCAGTTGTATTCCGTTTTACATGATGGTCATTTTAATTGGAAACTTATTGGTAAGTAATACATGCTTCTAAATTTTCCTTGAGAATCTAATATAGTCTAATATTTTCATGATGTGGCTTATGGGGTCCAGTTGTCTATAACTGTACTGTTCAATATGGTGGTATTGTGGCTAATGATCAGTTGAAATTTAAATGGTATAATTTAAAATGTGTAAAACCATCCGCTGGATCTAAAGTTTTAATCAAAAAAATAATTTAAATTATTTCATTAATAATTTTTATATTGAATTACATTTTTAAATGATAATTCTTTTACATATTTAGTTAAGTAAAATGTTAGCAAATTAATTTCACCTGTTTACTTATGCTTTGAATGTGGGTACTAAAAAATTGCATATGTGAAATATGAACATCATATTTCTGTTGGATAACATTGGTTTATAATCTTGCTATTCAAACTAGCACCAGCATCATGTAGAAGATAGTTATCAATGAAGACTCTCAGACTTTATCTCAGACCTATGGAAACAGAATCAAGATTTTAACAATATCCTCAAGTGATTTGTATGCACATTAAATTTTAAGAAGCATTTAAACATAACACTAATTGTCAAATTTGAACAGACATTGGAATTACCTGGGGAATTTATAAAAATATACTAATGTCTTGCATCCATTCCCAGAAATTCTGATTTTATTGGTATATGGACATAAACTTGTCATCAGGATATTTAGGAATTCTTATCTGATTAAATTGTGCTGCTAAACTTGAGAACCACTGGTCTATTCATTAAGTAAGAGAGAAAGCTTTCATTTTTAAATTTCCAGCAATTAAAGTGGTGCTATATGAATTTAGTCTGTAGCTTTTACTTCTAAGAAAGAAGATGGCTTATAAAAGAAAACTGTTCTTACAGAAAAAAAGAAAAACAGGACTCAGTACTTGCTTTTTACTCATAAATTATAGTGATTAAATACATTTTCCAGATAACTAGGAAAAAAAAAATCACAGGTTAGATTACATGGTGTTGGAAGCCTTCCTGGTTACTTCTCTGTTGCCCTGGTCATAACCCCTGTCACATACTTGGTTTTATGTTTCACTGTTGATGTACTTTTTACTTTTCTTATTAAACTGCTCCTTATAGGAAGGAATCATTACTGTATTTTGCATCATCAAGGCCCAGAACAGTGCCTAATATGTAAAAATACTTAAATATCTTCTGCCTTTGTAGCTGTTAGTACATTTTCAATTGCAAGTAGCATAAAACACTATTGTAACTGGTTTAAAAATTAACATATATATTAGCATATATAACTCAAAATAACAGATATTTTACTTCAGTTGACACATATATACAAACAAAATCTTAAGAGATAGGTCTTTGCGGATCTCTTATCTATCTTTTTCTATGGCCCTTACTGGCTGGTGGCCTCTGTTTTAGCAAGATGGCTGCTTCAGTCTAAGCTTTAAATCTAATAGAAGAGAAAATTTCTGTTTCTTTCCCAGAAGTCACAGCAAATTTCTCCTATTAGCTCATTAGCTCTGAATCACAGGTTCATTTGTGAAGGGATCTCTATTGCTCAGGGTGTGGGTACATTTATTATTTCTTTCCCAGTGTTTTGGAATATATTAATACATATTATTACGTTAAGCCATTCAGAATCTCCTTGAAGCTGGAAATGACGTCAGTACAGACTCAAATCATATGATTAAAAACAGGATAAACGTGGTTGACCAAATTAAATGTAGGTTTTTATTCCCAAAGTAAGGGCTATGGCTGATGGTTGTTGAGATAAACAACAACAACAACAATACACACATACACACACTCCACTTTATTTCTAAAGTGTCTTTTAATAGTGTTGAGTTATAGAAAAATAAAAAAATCAGATTCAATCAAACACAAGTTCAAATTTCCATCAATAGTACTAACAATTAAGCTACTTTGTGTATATTACACAGTCTCTTAAACCCTGACAATATCTATCAGGAGAATAAACATAACAATAATTTAATACATGTCTTATAGAAATATTATAATTTAAATAAAATCAGCTAGCACACTATAAATATTCAGAAATATTTTACTTTCTTTAAAATCTAAAATGTTATATCTCCCACATCTACAGAGTTTTATTAATTATTTAACATTTTTTAGAAGTTTCAGTTAAGCATTTTACAAATGTTTTGACTGCAATTTAAGTAGTTGGCACCAGCTGAATTGTGGCAAGGTCATATAAACCAAAGAGGGATAAAAAATGAAAGAAATAAAAAGCTGAATATAAAATCCAGTTGCTTTTTATTTTTTAATAAATGTATGGAGTGACGTTGGTTAACAAAATTATATAGATTTCAAGTGTAAAATTTTGTATCATACATGTACTGCATTGTGCGTTTTCCACCCATAGTCAATTTAGTTGCATTTTAAAAATTAAAAAAAAAATTGATCATAAATATGTTATTCCATATATATTTCCAAATTAAATGTTAAGATATAATTAGAACAATTTTAAAATAGAAGAGCCATTAAGTTCTTTGATTACTAATCAGAAAAATAATTTCTTAAGTCAATCTTGAATTTTCTTTCTCTTCCACACTACTTTATTTTGTTATGACTTGCTCAATGCTCGCACAATAAATAGCTTTGAAAGAACAAATTTCAGGTAAAATTTTAAAATGTTTTGTTTTATATACGGTATATTATTTTACCTTTTATCTCAACACAGAACCAATAGATATATATGTGTGTTGAATTTCTTTAAAACTGTGACTAAAAGTTATATAATATAATTTATGTTTCCCCTCTTTCTTTATTAATCCTCAAATTAGAAGAGGTAATCAAACCTCTATAGTTTTGGTCATTTATACATCCTTTCTTTCCTTTTTAAACCTTTAAGAGATCAGGCAATTTTTAACTCAGACCACACTTGAACAAAGCAGAAGCACTGCTTCATTTGTACCATACTTCCAGAATATTGCAAACTTTATTTCCAGCCCTTTAGCATCCTTATTACATATATATGTGTGCTTGTATATGAGTGTGTAAATATGTGTGAGCATGTGTGTGTCTATAAGAAACCTCAGATTGCTTGGTCTTTTTTTTTTTTTTTTTCCGAGACAGAGAGAGAGAGAGAGAGAGAAAGAGAGAGAGTGAGAGAGATAGATAGGGACAGGCAGACAGGAATGGAGAGAGATGAGAAGCATCAACCATCAGTTGTTTGTTGCGACACTTTAGTTGTTCATTGATTGCTTTCTCATATGTGCCTTGACCGCGGGCCTTCAGCAGACCAAGTAACCCCTTGCTGGAGCCAGTGACCTTGGGTCCAAGCTGGTGAGCTTTTGCTCAAACAAGATGAGCCCACAGCTCAAGCTGGCGACCTCGGGGATCTCAAACCTGGGTCTTCCGCTTCCAGTTCCGATGCTCTATCCACTGCGACACCGCCTGGTCAGCAGATTGCTAGGTCTTAGAAATACAATTGTTGTGGCATAATTTTCCTTGTCCAAATTATTGCACACAATCTATTCTTTCATTTATTCTACAATTAATTTATTTTCCAATAGATATTTACCACTAACATGCCTAGCGCTGTGCTAGTAGTGGTCCACCTAAGAGAAAATGTGGTTACTACTCATTAGATGTTTATATAGTCATGAAATTCTTACCTAGAATCCTTCTCTTATTTGTCCCCATGCCTAATACTTAAAACAAAGGTGGGAAAAGAAACAACCAACAACCTTAAATTATATTTGGTCTTGCCCTTTTACATCTTGAACTCACTGTCCTTTGTAAATGATAGAGATGCTAATAGTGTAGTTCCTACAAGGGTCATGGAGTCCCTGGCCAGATTATTTGTAAGTAAACTTTTTTTTCAAAAAGAGACACACATGTGAGAACAATCATACAAATCTCTGAGGGTATTGGTATTTGATCATTGTATTTTCAGGTATTTATTTTTTGTTTTTTGTTTTTTTAGTTTTCCTTATGAGACTTTGTCATTGTAGGTTATAGAAAATAAGTCAGTTCAGAGTATCTCACCAGTAAGAAATTCCCAATTTTGAGCCATCTTGTACTCTACATTTTATTGCTACACCAAAATATGGTTGAAATTATGATTACTGCTGACAGTAATATCTGTGCAATAATATTTTGATTTTTCCATAAGAATCTTATTTGCAATTTATCTATTCATATATATTAAAATATAATATAAAGAATTAAAAGCAGCCCATTGTGATTGACACTAAATAATGGGCAGTTTATATTTTCTCAGGTGTGTGTACATGAGAAGAGACTAATTTTCAGAGTATCTGAAACCATCTCTTTACATAAATCCTGAATTCTCAAGGGTTAAAAAATGAGTTTTTAGAGATCTTTATATGCTTATTTTATGTACATGTTAATTGTCATATAATTATTTCAAGAGTATATCTTAATGTGTGAAGAAATTAGAAATGGAGGAAGGAAAAAGATATATAACTTGTATATACAAAAGTTCCTTCAATAATATCATTTTACTTAATATCATTTTTGCCACCCACCTGTGACCTTGAAGTGGAATGAATGGGTTGAAAGATAGTGATTCTTGTTCTTATTATATTTCTTAAATATATATATAGCTCACATTATTTCTTTGTTTAATTTGTTTAAAATGTTTTAAATTTTTATTTATAAGTTTAGTGATGTTTTGTGTTGAGAAATATGCTGTTAGAACTTAGTTCTTATTTATATCAAGCCTATGGTAAACTTAGTTTTGTTATATGTTGTTTCAATAGAAGTCACAGTTTTCAAGAACCTATGGACAATGTTAAATGAGGACTTACTGTATATATATTTTTAAACATAATGTGTGCCATTTAAATTTGCCCTCTAAAAATAATATGCAAAGCATAAAATTAACTAAATTTTAAGCTGAAATAAAATCTAAAAAGAGGAGAGGAAATATCCATGATAAGCAAAATACTCAAATTATTACTTTAAATCTAAGATAATAATCAATTTTAATCTTCAACACTAAATTCGAAAATATCATTTACATTCCTACAATTAGAAACAAGATAAAAATCTGATTCTCTCAAAACGAACAAGCCTTGATCATATTTCTCAGTGATGGTAAAGGTCAAAATATACACTATTGCTGAGTATGAATAGTTTACAAGTATTAGTAAGAGTTCTTCTATCACTTGTCTCTTTTTTGTTAAACCAAATTTATTGCCACAAATAATGATAACCTACCCAATCTTTGTGCTTGCATGTCTCAAGAAAATTTAGACATGGGCCTCAAAATCAGGAATAGCTCTGTCCCAGTGAAATTCTTTATGGGTTTTCAGAACCCATAAAGTGAAGTCAGCCACCTGGAGTAGCAATTTATTCTCTCATCTTGAGAGAGGCAGTTTGACTAAGTGAAAGAAAACAAGCTTTGGAAAAAGACGTGAGTTCAATCTGTGTGACTTTTGAGATTTAACGTCTATAAACCTTGCCTTTTTCCTCTATAAAAGAGAAACAAATACTTCTTAGAATATTGTGACCTTAAGAGGAGTTCTGAATATATAAACCTCTGACACAGTGTGTGACCCACTTGAGAAGAGTAAAAACTGAATTGCATTGCAGTTCATATGCTGTTTTCAAATCTCAGTTCAGACTTTTTTAAAAGAATTTTTGGTTGGTTTGTTTTAAAAGGAAACAAAAAATGAGATGCACTTAACATCATTTACTTCTTTATTTAGATACTTTACCTGTTTCTGGCCTTGGTGAGCTCCTTTAGTTCTTACAATGCTGCAACAACTGAAGAGAATGATGAAGCAAAAAATCTCCAACGTGCAATGGCAAGGATTAAGAAAGGAATAAACTATGCGCTTTCTAAAATATTATGTAAAAAACAAAATGTTCCCAAGGACACAGTGGACAATGTCAATGATACATATGTTAAAGAAAATATTTCTGACCATACCCTTTCTGTACTGAGCACCACCCAAGACTTCCTCAAGGACAATAACAGCAGTGGCACAGAGAAGAACATGACTGAAAATGAGAGTCAATCACTTATCCTCAGTCCTAGTGTCTCTGAAACTGTACCAATCGCTTCAGGAGAATCTGATACAGAAAATCTGGATAATAAGGAGATTCAGAGCAAGTCGGGTTATGGAAGCAGCAAAGAGGTAAGATGTTTTAATATCTTGATTTCTTGATTTATGGCATTCTTGATAAGAAGATGAATCAATACTGTTCCAGAGTGAGATCACCTATTCAATCCTAGCAATTGCACTCCTTGTTTCTTATGTTCTGGATCAAGTTACTCAAACTTTCTAAACTAAAATGAGGATAAAATTGTGTCTATTCCCTAGGAAAGCTAGAAGGATTAAAAACAATAATTCAGTAGTGCATATAACTATGCCCAGTATATTGTAAGCACTTAATAAACATTTATCTAATGTTTATTTATCTACAGTTTATCTACAATTTTAAAATCATATAAATTAATAATCAGGCAGTGTGGGTGATGAAAAGCATGCTGAAAAAAACAGAATTTTCAAAATCAATTTGTATATCTGGGGAAATGATTACATTCTCCTGGGCATCTTTAATATGTGAGATTGGACTACAATAGTACAAGATACTTATTTTCTTGCTTGCTAAGTCTAAACTTCTTGTTTCTAGAGCAATGTATATTATAACATATGTAATTGAGTTGAACTAGAAGAATGGAAAGAAATCAACAGTTTGATCTGCAAATATTTTGTAGCTTTATAAACTCCTGGACAAATAAAAGGGGAGGATACATTCAAAGAAGTGTAGATATTGCTGTTAACTTGCTATTTATATGTATACAGGTATACTCCACTGGATAGTTTTGTTGTCCTCATTTGCAAGCAACATATTGTCTTAGTAAGAGATCTACTTTAATAGAAAGCTACATCTGGCTTTTCCAGTCAAGGCACATATGACAAGCAGTCAATGAACAACTAAGTGAAAGCTACCCTACATAGATCACAAAGACACTATGGGCTTCTTGCATTAGACGTCACTAAGGACTGATCTAAGATCACTAATAGACACTGGGGAGTAAGGGGCAAATAATGTTTCCTTCCAAGTCCTCAAAGTCCCTGGCACAATCTTATATTTTCTAGGTGAGAGGAGGGAAGATAGTGAGGAAGACTCCCATATGTACCCCAACCAGGATCTATCTGGCAACCCCATCTGGGGTTGATGCTCAAGTATCTAGTTATTTTTAGTGCCCGAGGCTGATGCACTACAATGAAGCTATCCTCAGTGCCCAATGCCACACTGGAACCAGTCGAGCCACTGGCTGTGGGAGCGGAAGAGGAAAAGAAGGGGGAAGGAGGAGAGAAGCAGATAGTCGCTTCTCCTGTGTGTCCATACCAGGGATTCAACCATGGACATCCATACACCAGACCTATTCTCTACCCACTGAGCCAATGGCCAGGGCCAAAACTCTGGCACAATCTTGATCTCCAAACCTTTTCTGGCTTGGCAGCTGCTCTGAAACTGACCTTATGGTAGGAGTTGAGTCTCAATTATTCCAAGTATTTCCAGCTTTTAATGAAGACATTTTTATTTTAGAGAAACTTTCACTCCTTAGCATACCCAATATTCTGAGGTTCATTTTCCTTTAATATATCTTTATGACAAAACAAAGAAAATTCCTCTCCAGCATAATTCTGTGCTTTACTTAAAACTTTGACTACCATCCATCTCTGGGTACAATTGCTATTTACCACAGGACATCATGTCGAGATGTTCTGGGAACCTTCTTTCAAAATATCACTAAAACATGTGGGATATGAAATTGTAAAGAAAAAAAGGAATTAAATACAATCGTTAATGTTGAGGTTGCAGAAGTTGTCATTCATGCTGCCTAATTATTTGGTCCTATTTATTGGTTAAATTTGTTCATTTATTTGTATGTTTAGTATATATTTAATTTAATTAAACACTTTCCAGATAATGTAACCCATGAGTACTGGATGTTGATCTACCAAAAGCCAAGAATAAAATATAAAAATCACATGTAATTTTATAATTCAGAGATATATATTATTTCTTTGATATCTAAACTTTCAGCCTTTTTAATTATAAATATGTAACTATATAAATTTTATAAAAATAACATCAAACTTTACATTGGGTTTTATAACTATTCACAATGTAGTAATATATCATGGTCATTTTCTCATGACATTAAATACTTTTCTATTAAAATAAATTATTTATAAGTTTGAATCTTAATTGGTTTACTTGTAATTGTAAAATTATACCAAACATACTAAAAGTTGTTTGAAAAAAAATCACATCTAAGACTTTAAGTGCAATGGTTTTAAGAACTCAAAAAAATATACAAGCTTTACATTTTTCAATTATTGAATGCCCAAACATTATATAATATTTGTTTATTTACTGTCTATTTTAAATCGGTGCATCTTTGTATTCTTTAGTTTGTCATAACTAAAAAAAAATCAAAGAAAAATGAAGTAATAAAATGATTTATTTATATGACTAACATTCTGCTCTCTGTCTATTTTTTAATTGAACACCATAACCTCTTATTGACAATTGCCATTAAGTTATAAGCAAACAAAGCTTCCCAATTACATTGACACTTGCTGTGCATAAGACCAAGAAGTAGGACAAATATAATTTCTTTTTTTATATATACTCTACCTAGAGCTTTCTTTTATTTTTAAGGATTAAGACTGTTTTTCTTCCAAATATTTTAAACACTTATCTTAATTTTAAAATTAAAAAGGTAATTATGTATGCTACTAACTTTAGGATTTTGGTCATTTTAAAGGATAATATGTTGTATATTTACTTTTAAATAAGGTAAAATAAAGCATTGTGAGAAAATCATTTCAATTAGAGGCTAAGCATGTCACTTGCATTATAAACACATGTACAAAGTCATGACTGCCTTATCCTAGCCAGTCTTAAACTTTGGTCAAGAAATGAGTGGGAAAAGTGTCACTCTCTGCAACTAGCCTCTTTCCATAGGGCTGGTATCACTTTCCCAGTTCTATTCTTGACCCTGTTCTTTGTACCATTTCTATATTTTACTTCAAGATAACTTCATATCAATCTTGGCCTATGACAACATACTTAAAATTATCTGGACTGGAATACAATAAATATTAAGTGCACTTTTGTCTACACATTTTTAACATCAAGGGGTGATTTATTCTGATGCTACTCATCTAATTGAAACAGCATACTGTGAACCTTGTGAATAACTTCAGGAAAGCTTTGAAACTCAAATCCTTTTGGAGATTGGAGATAGACTATACATCATTTTCAAGAATGGTGTTATTAACTAAATGTTAATTCTAATCTAAAAAATACATTACCTTAAACTAATATTTTAAAATAATTTTTAATCTGTCAACTTTACTCACATTTGTTTATGGAACTTTTCAGAAGGTAAAGCCATCTAGCTCATCTGAATGCAGTACAGTTGATATTGCTGTCTCTGAAGAAGAAATAATCTATGAACATGAAAAACCAAAACATCTTAAAAACGGTAAGAAAAAGTTTCTTTGATTATTGTATTAAAATTAGACTGAATTTCTTTTACCCTAAATAATACCATTGGATATGCTTTTAATTTTAGAGAACTTATGAATTTGACTAAGGAATGCACACACGTGCATACTTGCCCCCATGAAGCCTGACAGAAAATTAAAATAAATGTCAAGAAACAAGTCAAAATTTGGAAAAAAGAAGAGAGGTCTATTTCCTAGGGAGTCTAGTGCAAGTAGTTAAGACTGTGGACTCTATAATCAGACAGCCTTAGTTCAAATCCCAGTCCTCTGCTTTTACTCACTGGCTTTTGACTCACTTCCTAATATGAAAAATGAAGATAATAATAAATTTTACCTTAAAAGATTGCTGAAAAGATTAAGATTATATGTGTAGGTATTTTTATGACTGTACAATGGAGTAAACATTTAAATACTCATGAAAACATCCTAAGACTTGCATAGAAAAACAAAACATGTAATAGATATATATTTCTATATTCATCATGAATATTAAGATATGTATAAGGCTTTACTTGGTTGACTCACTAGATCTGTAACATACATTTCTTGATAGCTTATAATTAATATTATTAAGAAAATTAACAAAAGACTACAGGTTCTAGACACTTGAAATCACTGATAATCATTAAAATGAAACTACTAAATGCTCAAATTCCTATATTCAGATTAAGAATCTGCTCTCAGTAGCTTTAGTTCTAGGACTTGTACCATCTAAAACAAAGGAAGAAATATTTCATATATATGGATTATGTTTTTTAACCAAAGATCTATAAATTGGCATTAGGTAAAATTCTAAAATATAAAGTGCTGACATTAAACTCTACGCACCTCCATTTTCTCATCGGTTTACAGGTTAATCACTTCCTTCTCCTTAGACTTATTTATGCTACCTCTCTTGAGCAGAAAGTAGAGTTAAAAACCCCATGAACATATACCCTACTCACAAAGTACTTTATAATCCCAGTTACCTCCTAGATAGACTCAAATAAAATTCCCATTCCCACCCCATTAAGAACTGAAATCAGTTTAATTGACTTAACTGATATATATCTCTTAATATTTCATAAATATTTGAGAATTTAAATGGAAATGCTTGTTATGCCATGTGAATCTTCAGCTAATGAATTTTTAGGCATTATACCAAACTGTGACATTTAGAAGATGTTGTATATGTGTGTATATTTTTATTTTGTAGTAATAGTAAAGAATAAATTTAATTCTCAGACTTTGTCTCAATAATTAAGGAATGTGCTGAGTCATCTCTGCCTTTCACAATTTCTTATAATTACCAAACTCACAAATTAAGTTGTTTTTTTTTTTCCTCTCTGTGAGTGCAGTATTCAGTAGAGCAAGGGTAAAAATCAAATGTATGTGAGAGACCACTTACTACCTATATTGAGTTCTGTATATAAATAATTGAAAGCATATAGTAGAAACTTTGAGATGTTTATTTTTTTCATTAATTTTCAAGATTCTTTTATGACTAGTTTTATTCATGGCAGATTATGAAGAACGATCTTCACCAGGTCAAATCAGTAGAGAATCCAAAAGAAGGAAAATTTTGCCAAACATAAGGAAAACTTGCTGCAAGATAGTAGAAAACAGTTTTTTTGTATGTTTCATTGGCCTTGTCACTTTGCTCAGCACAGGTGCTCTGGTAAGTGAGAGTATGTGATATTTTTATGGAAAAAGTATATCAGAAGATTGTTCATTTGTAAAATAACCATACCAAATTTGTTTCCTTCAGAATACTTACCATAGCACCAAAGTTCATAGTCTGTGATTTTTGTTTGGAAAGACATACATCATAGTTTCTTTAAAATCTGTATAGTCCTCACATGAAATTAAATAAACAGCCTGACCAGGCCGTTGCACAGTGGATAGAGCGCCGG
Organism: Rhynchonycteris naso; assembly: GCA_037038555.1. NCBI lineage: Eukaryota > Metazoa > Chordata > Mammalia > Chiroptera > Emballonuridae > Rhynchonycteris > Rhynchonycteris naso. The sequence goes on from CM072997.1 coordinate 68,600,912, forward strand.
ACTGGGATGCAAAAGACCCAGGTTTGAGACCCCGAGGTCGCCAGCTTGAGCGCGGGCCCACCTGGCTTGAGCAAAAGCTCAGCAGCTTGGACCCAAGGTTGCTAACTCCAGCAAGGGGTTGCTCAGTCTGCTGAAGGCCCGCGGTCAAGGCACATGTGAGAAAGCAATCGATGAACAACTAAGGTGTCACAACGGCAACGAAAAACTAATGATTGATGCTTCTCACCTCTCTCCGTTCCTGTCTGTCTGTCCCTGTCTCTCCATCTCTCTGACTCTCTCTTTGAACCTGTAAAAATAAATAAATAAATAAACAATACAATTTCAAAATACATGAATGACAGTGGGAAAAAAAGGAACATTAAAAAGTACCTAATATTTCTTATTTTAATAAATTTTCATAAAAGAAACAAAGTTTAGCCTTCTGGTCAAGTTGGCAGCTTAGGTAAACATGATGTGCCCAAGTTTACACAGCCACATCAAAAGTATAACTAAACTACAAACAACCATCATTCATCTGACATCTAGCTAAACAGAAGTCCTACACCTTGAGAATATAAAGAAGCCACATCAAGACTGGTAGGAGGGGCAGAGACACTGAACATGCTGACCCCACACCCACTTATGGCAGATAAAAATTGGAAGGAATCTCTGCTGTGGAGTTCCTCCCAGAAGAGCCAGGGATACAGCTCCACACCAGGCCCCCCAGCCCAGGGTTCCAGTGTCATAACTTCTGGCTGTAAAGCCCAGTGGGGATCATGGCTATGTGAGACAAACTGTTGGAGTCCCAGGTGTTCCTCTTAAAAGGCACATGCCGCCCTTACTCAGACTTACTCTTTCTGAACTCCAGCAGCAGGGCAGCAGCTTGATAGGCACCAACAACTTATGGAGAGGAACTTAATTGTCTGGCACCAAAGTGTGGCTGGAGTGGCAGCTTTCTCTCAGACAGAAGTACTGTCAGAAGCCATCGGTCCTTTTCAGAGTCATCCCCAACAGAGCTGACAGTTGGCAGTCAGGCACCATATTTGAGCTTCTATCAACCTGGCTATCACTGTTGAAATAAGTCCTGTTCCCTGGGGTCACCCCTACACAGCTGGTCTTCCATGGTAGTCCCAGCCAACCTTGCAGTTAATTGGTCTGGGGTAAAGCCATCCCATTGATGTGCCAACAGCAATCAATGCTCCACTCTAACAGGAAGGTATACACAGCCCACACGGGGTGGAAGCACACCTGGAGTGCCCAGCTGAGGTGAACAAGCAGGCTGTGCCACTGGACCTGGTAGATCACCTACTATATAAGGCCAGTTTACCAAGCCTGGGAGATGTAGCAGCTCTACTTAATACATACTTAATACATAGAAACAAACACAAGAAAGCTGGCAAAATGAGGAGAAAAAGAAACATGTTCCAAATGAAATAATAAACAAAACTCCAGGAAAAAAAATAAAATGGAAACAAGCAATCTACTAGACGCAGAGTTCAAAATGCTTGTTATAAGTATGCCCAGTGAACTTAGGAGAAGAGTAGATGAAATTAGTGAAAACTTCAACAAAGAGGTAGAAAACATAGAGACAATACTAGAAAATAAAAACAGTGAGAAAGAAGGATACATTAACTAAAATAAAGACTACATTAATCAACAATGATAAAACAGGATCAAATCAGAGGTTTAGAAGATAACAAAGCAGGAAACACCCAGGCAGAACAGCAAAAGAAAAAAAAAATTAAGATAGTGTAAGGAGACTGTGGGACACTTTAGTCATATCAACATCCATATCATGGAGTTGCCTGAAAGAGGAAAGGGAGAACAAGAGTTTGAAACTTTATTTGAAAAAATTAATGATGGAAAACTTCCCTAACCTGGTGAAGGAAATAGACATACAAGTTCAGGAAATGCAGATTCCCAAACAAGACAGGCCCAAAGAGGCCCTCACCAAGACACATCATAACTAAAATGTCAAAGGTTAAAGACAGAGAGAATCTTAAAAGCAGAAAAAGACAAGCAGTTACCTAAAAATAGCTTCTATAAGACTGTCAGCTGATTTCTCAGTAGAAACTTTCTAGGACAAAGGGATTGGCAAGAAATATTCAAAGTGATGAAAAGCAAAGAACTACAACTAAAATAACTATCCAACAAAGCTATCATTTAGAATCAAAGGATATACTAAGAGATTCCCAGATAAGGAAAAGCTAAAGGAATTTATCACACTAAACCAGTATAACATGAAGTGTTGAAGGGTCTTCTTTAAAAAGAAGAAAAAGATGAAAAATATGAGTAATAAAATGACAATAAATACACATCTATCAACAACTGAATCTAAAAACAAACAAACAAAATAAACCAACAAGAACAGAAACAGACTTATAGATAAGGAGAACATTTTGATGGTTGCCAGATGGCAAAGGGTTGGGAGCATGAGTGAAAACTGTGAAGAGATTAAGAAGTACATATTGGTGATTAAAGAATAGTCATGGGAATGTAAAGTATAGCATAAGAAATGTAGTCAATAATATTTTAATAGTTATGTATAGGCCAGATAGATATGAGATGTATTGGGATTGTCAGTAAATTATATAATGTCTAATCACTGGGTTGTGAACCTGAAACCAATATAATATTGTATGTCAACTGTAACTGACAAATAATTTTAAAAAATAAAAATGTCAAATTCAAGAATAAGAAACAAATTTTTAATAATGTCCACATACAGAACTATTGTGCTACCACGTTGGTACCCATTCAGTAAGAAAGAAAAATGTTGTATATACATTTAAGGACCTTGGGTCTGACCTGTGGTGACACAGTGGGTACAGCATTGACCTAGAATGCTGAGGTTACTGGTTTGAAACCCCGGGCTTGCCTGGTTAAGGCACATATGGGAGTTGATGCTTTCTGCTCTTCGCTCTGTTATCTCTATCTCTTTCCTCTCTCTCTCTCTCCTCACTCTCTAAGAAAAATGAATAAATAAAAAAAATAAATAAATATACGTTTAAGGACCTTGGAATTATGGATATATTTACCCATTGACACAACAATCTTAATTCTGAGAAATTAACCTAGAAATATCTGAACATGTATTATTCACTTACAAGACTATTCACTGGAGAATATTTTATAGTAACAAAGATTAAAAATTAAAAACAGTTCATAATAGGTGTTTATGAGACAATCATCTTGTGGGATACTGTGTAGCTATTTAAGAAAATGCAGGAGCTATATGCATACAGATATTACAAGATATGGTAGACAGTGAAAAAATGATCTAAAATAAAGTGTATGGCATGTTACATTTTCTGTAGAAAAAGAAGGTAAAGAAAATATGTATTATGTGATTGTGTTTGTTTTAAAGATCAGAGAAGGATACACAAGAAATAGTTAACTGTAAAATGCATGGAACAGAGAAGGTGACATCTAGGTTGCAAACCAGACTTTGTAGTTTAGTACATATATATTTTAAGTAGACTTTAAATTGATATTTATTACACATTCTGAAAACCATACAAATTATAAGTGTAAGGTATAAAAGATTTTCACAAAATGATTGCACCTGTGTAACTGTCACTTGGCTTGGGAAATAGAACTTTACTAAGAACTCAGAAGCATACTCTAATCCTTCAGAGTTATTTCCCCTCTCTATATGGGGAACTGCCATAAATTAGCAATACCTACTTTTACTTTTTTTAATTGAAGTGTATGTCTTTTTATATTATTTTATGTTATGTACTCAAAAAATAAGCACATGTAATAAAATAAAGTTCTTCAACTTTAGATGATACTTATAATTTGCTTTTATAGACACTTTTACTCCACAGTTGTTTCAGTTAAATCAGTAACTCTATTGTTATTTTATATTTACTTTTGTTTAATAGTAGATTTATAAAAAATAACATTCTTTGCATAAGATTATTTTAATCCTTATTTAATTTTTAATTTTAGATGTACTTTGATAGAAGTCTGACTGAGATTATTGATACTGTTTACCTTTTCTTCAGTGCTAAGATAAAAACACTATGAAATTGCTTTGAAATGTACTACAAACTTTGTATCCTCCAGAGTAAAATTAAGGCTAACTTATTAAAACTGAGAAGCTTTGGAGAAGCTGTTATAGTTTTATTCCATATTCATGTGTTTCCATTTGTGCACCTGATTATTTCTGCAGTGAAATAGCTTTGGGGCATTTTCTCATAATAACAGTATGGATTTCTAAAACAATTTTTTTTTAAATATCTCTATCCCATTATTAGCAAATGGCATATATCTGTGAGTTGGCTACATGAAATTAGAGGTAAAAGCCATGTCAGATGTGACTGAAGTTTCTGCTCCTTGTTAAGTCTGGTTAACTGATTTGGATCACTAGTTAGAGCAATTATGAGACCAAGTTCAATCTCTTTAAAAAGTGGTTTTAGGATCAGTTAATAACGTCTGTTACAGGCATGGGATCGGAAAATAATACAGTCATTCCTCGCCATATCATGGTTCACTTTTTGAGGTCTCACTGTATTGTAGATTTTTAAATTGTATATATCTAATTTTGCACCGTGGATTTTTTGCTATATCGCAGGATTTTGTGGTATATAGGTGTTTTCATATATGTATTTATTATTTTAATTATTTTTGTGGCAAAATAAGCAAAATAAGTGGGGGAAAGATTAATAACAGTGTGGGAAAGGTTTATAAGAGTGTGAGGAGGGTTTATAAAGCCTTAAAACTTATATAAACAATAAAATAAATATAAGGTTGCTACTTCACTGATTTTCGCCTATGGTGGGGGGTTCTGGAACCTAACCCCCGTGATAAACAAGGGACCACTGTATTTACAAGTTATGTGAATAAATCAAAGCTAAGTGAACCAGCCCTTGAGACTGCTACTTATGACTTTGCTTTCCATTTGCTTACTAGAGATGGCATTCCATTCTTCTCATGACAAAAGACATATTTTAGGAATATATGTAATCCTTAAATTTTTCTCCACAGGCTTTTGAAGACATATATATCGATCAAAGAAAGACGATTAAAATATTATTAGAATATGCTGACATGATCTTCACTTATATCTTCATTCTGGAAATGCTTCTTAAGTGGATGGCATATGGTTTTAAAGCCTATTTCACTAATGGCTGGTACAGGCTAGACTTCATGGTTGTTATTGTACGTATTTAAAAAAAAAAATTAAGCTATTTGATGTGCTCTTCCTTCTTTATTCTTACTGTTTTACTGTTCCATTTACTTGTATCTTCCTTTTTCCTCTCTGTACATTTTTAGTCAACAATATCACATATTTCTTTATTGTACTGTTTAATAATTATCCTTTTCTGATCATTCTACAATTTTAAATTCAGCACTTCATTTCCGAATTATTCTAACGGTCACCTATGTACCCACCACTAAAAAAATAATAACAATAAGCAAAGTATTTAAATTCTATTTGCTCAGTTTTAAAAATTATATATTCAAAATTAGACTACTCATTGTTTCCTTCACCAGTACCACTTTGATCCACACAACCCAAAATTCTCATTTGGATCACTACAGTGGATCCAAACTGATACTCTTGCATCCATCACTGCACACTTTCATTCTGTTCTCCAGATAGAAGCCTCATATATTTTACTGTTATAAATAGAAATCATCTTAAATCCTCATTTTTTTTGAAATCCTCCAATAAACACTCCTTCCCACTCAAGGTAAAAGCTATATAGTCTTTACAATCAATGGACTACAAGTCTACATGATCCAGTTTTATCTCCAGTTACTCTCCCTTTCCCCCATCCTGCTCTACGTCTTGTGCTGCCAGCACAGCCTTCCTGACTTGCTTCATATATGCCAGACTTGCTTCCATCTTAGTGCCTTTGCACTTATTCTTCCATCCTCCTGAAAGTTTTGCTGGCTCAGCTCATTTATGTCTGCTTAAATGAAACTTTGAAGTTAGGTTTTTCTCCACTACTTTATTTAAAACTGCAGCCACTCAAAAACTTACTTTTTTCCCCTCTGCTTTCTTTATCTCCAATGCACCAAAATTAATTGATTTTATTTATTCCCAGTCTTCACACAAAGAAAGATAAGTCCCATTAAGGCAGAGTTTTTTTCTCAGTTTAGTTCTCTCCTTATCCTCTATTCCTAGAATAATTCATGTCACAGGGTGGGTGTTCAATAATTTCTGCTGAATGAACAAATGGCTCCCTATTCTATAAGCAATGATTGAAGCTTCACAGTCTATAAATAATAACTTAAAATACCTGATCTGAATCTTCTAAATTATTTCTTGCAAATTAACCTTCTGTTTCAACAAAATCAGACTAAACTCACCTTCCTTTTTCTTGTGTCCATACTTCTCCATGCTTACGTAAATAGTGCCCTTACTTCAAAGACTGCTTTAAGACTAGCTCTTTAGTGCAGGGTTTAAAAAAACAAATTTTTTCATTTATGTAGCCTTGTAAATACAGAAAATATGAAGATACAATAAATGTTAACCATAACTTGCCTGAGCAGGCATTGGTGCAGTGAATAGAGCTTTGGACTGGGAGGCAGAGGACCTCGGTTCGAAACCCAGATGTCACCAGCTTGAGCACGGGCTCATTTGGCTTGAGCAGGGACTCACCAGCTTTTTGAGCACGAGGTCACCCCATCTTGAGCATGGAGTCTCCAGCTTGTGCATGAGATCACAGACATGATTCTATGGTCACTGGCTTAAGTCTAAAGGTTGCTGGCTTCAGGAAGGGGTCTCTCACTCTGCTGGAGCCCCCCCCATAAAGGAACATATGAGAAAGCAATCAATAAACAACTAAGGTGCCTCAATGAAAAATTGATGCTTCTCATCTCTCTCCTTTCCTGCCTGTCTATTCCTATCTGCCCCTCTCTCTGTCTCCCCCGGAAAAAAGAAACACCACATTAATAATAACTCTACCACCTTGTGCTCAACCTCTATTAACATTTATTAACCTTGAATCATTTTAATGCAAACATGTTTACTTTAAAAAATTACCTTACTACCTTTCTATACTTTGTATTTGGACTTAACAGTATACCTCTTCTCTAAAATCTAATTCCTTATATTGTCTGCACTATATTTATATATCAATGCATATGTAAATATATTACAAATCTTGTTTTGAGGAATATACATTGTATACTATTACTATATTGAAAAAAATGATGAAACTTTTACTCCAATTTTAAACTTAAAAAAGATATAAATATTCATAAAGAATGTCAAATATATAAATTTTGTTTGTTTCAATAACATGTAATATTAATACAATAAAATATATTTTTCAAGTGATTTTAACACAAAATTATTTTCTTATTCCTTTCTGTAAGTCATTGTTAAGATGTGTGAAATATATGTTAAATCTTTTGCATATTTTTTTAGGGTTTGCTAATGTATCCTTCTGTACTAAATACAAAATTAATTTTATAGATTGTTTCAGTTAAAGTTAAAACTAATCTCTATTAATTCATTATTTTTCATATGTCTAGGTGTTTTGTCTTTGCTTAATAGGCAAATCTCAGGAAGAACTAGCACCACTTCTTTCCATTAAATTTCTTCGGGCACTTAGAGTTCTATCTCAGTTTGAAAGAATGAAGGTAAGAGAAATATTTCTAAACTAATCTGTAATTTTTATTAAAGATTAATAAATTTCTATAGATGTAAAACTTTGTAATCTCATTTATATCCCTGACAATGTTAATATAAAACCCTTTATTCTACTAAAGTATAGAAGAAACATTATGTCTATTAGGACTTGAGGTCTTTATTGCTCATAAGATATAAAAACTAACAAAAATAAGCAAAACACAAAAATTCCTAATAGTTGAAAGAAAATATTTTTAAAGGTAATATTATTCTGGCCCTGGCTGGTTGGCTTAGCAGTAGAGCATCGGCCCAATGTGTAGAAGTCCCAGGTTCGATTCCCAGTCAGGGCACATAGGAGAAGTACCCATCTGCCTCTCTACCCTTCCCCCTCTTCTTCCTTTCTATTTCTCTCTTTTCCCCTCCAGCATCCAAGGCCCCATTGGAGCAAAGTTGGCCCGGACACAGAGGACGGCTCCTTGGCCTCCATCTCAGGCACTAGAATGAATCTGGCCATAACAGAGCTATGCCCCTGATGGGCAGAGCATCACCCCCTGGTGGGCATGCCAGGTGGATCCTGGTTGGGCACATGCAGGGGTCTGTCTGACTGTCTCCCCTCTTCTAACTTCAGAAAAATACAAAAAGAAAATAAAAGTAATACCATTCTAACCCCATAGATATGGATGCATATTAATGAAATTATCTCAAATTAAAAATGTGTCAGAAAATGAAACTTTGATCAGTTAGCTAACTTTAGAAATGATAAGAACATTGTATACACTAAGTAGTTATTTATAAAGTGAAATAAAAGATTTATTTAAAAAAATTTTTAAAGCAACATTATCACAAATTATGAATTCTTACCAGTTGTCACTCCTTCCCTTTTGCATCAAAACCTTTTCTGAACAACATAAAGGACACTAATAGGTTGAACCAAATACAATGGCCAATGTTCAGTGTTTGGGGCCTATAAAGAAAATCCCTTATGGCTCCACCTAATAGAAAAAACAGACTATGACCACCACAAATAGTATAATTATGTAGACATACAGAGATCTAGTATGTACAGAAATGGCAGAAAAAGTATAATTTTACCTCTTATTTTCATAATTATACATTTGTTTTCTTACATTTTTATTTCCACAAATTATTTAAGATTAGCCTGTCAATTTTATTAAAATTTCAGAAAACTAAATATTCAGTGTAGGTAGGATCCAATAAGAAAATTGTTTATATTTAAACTATTATTTTTATAGTTCTTACATTATGTGTTTCATTTAAGCCATCATTTATTTAGAAACCAAAACACTTTTCTTTCTACTTGTTTTTAATCTCAAAATTTGATTATTATAAATCTAAAAAGGAAGCATAAATAATGTAAAACATGAATTTTACCAAAAGCATATTGAAAAATTTTAATACTATTACCTTTATATCATGTGTGCATACATATATAAACTTTATTTATTAAGAACATTAATTACATTTTAATATATATGCAAGAACATAATTAATAATATTTTTGTAATTAATATGAATCTGATTGACTCATAATAGTATTTAATCCTGATTAACCTATTTCCCAAATGCTTTTGATTAGTGGTGTTGGGGAACAAATATTTTGATTATGAGTCAAATATAACAAAATTCCAATTATTCACCTAAAAAAACAAATATCTAAAATATGAGTTATCACTTATAACGTACGAAATATTTTATTAACAACATTATAGAGGTTCACAATGTAGTATTATCTCCACTGGTTTGCTTTTAAACTAAAATAAGGAGGAAAATAAGGTGCAAAGTACAATGTGGTTAAAGTCAATAAACTTGAGGTTAAAATGACAAGACAAATTTCCAGCATAAATACAGTTTAATAATAGAAAAATTTTATAGACTATTCTAGGGCTGTAAACTACACATAACCTATTGACACAAAATACAGCAGGGTGAGGGGTTACAGATGGGGAGATGCTGGTCAAAGGGTACAGACTTTCACTGATAATAAGAATAAACTCTAGGGATTTTATGTACAACATGGTGACTATGTACAGTTAATATTATATTGTACACTTGAAATTTTCCAAGAGTAGATCTTAAATGTTTTCACCACCACTAAAAAAAGAACTATGTGAGGTGACATGATAGATATGTTAATTAGCTTGATTGTGGTAATCATTTTATAATGTATGCATTTACCAAATCATAACTTTGTATGCCTTAAACATATATAATTCTTATTTGTCAGTTATACGTCCATAAAGCTGGAAAACAAACATACACACCCACACACAGAGATAATGAATGTAACTAAAATAAGTTCTTTGTAACTGCAAAAACTTTTATGGGATAATACCAAGGTCCCCCATCACACTAATAAATTCAGATGCACAGGGAAGATGGAAAAAGTAACCCTATTAGCAAATTATCTACACTCAGTTTAAAGAAAAGCAAGGAGATATTTTCCAGGTAAGCTGCTTGTTTATCATAAATTAAGCAATCTGCTATTTGATGTCAAACATTCATTAGAATGGCAGTGAGATAGTAGCCATGAACAATTCAAGGGCAGGGAGATAGTAGTCATCCTTAGTTCATTGTCAGATCTAGATCTGAAGCTTTATCTCAACCTCTTTAAGTACTGTAGCTGAATGATATCTGAAGACATGTCATTGAGTAATAAGGATGCTACATGATTACAAAATTAATATTTTATGTATTTAATAAACTTCAGATCTTGATGCTTTCACCATTGAAATATTTGTGTCAAATATACCTGTGGCTTTTATTCTCACAAATGTACAATTACCAATAGGCATCACATTTCTTTATCAGAGACATCAGTAGAACTCTCAAAGTATCTCAAGTGTCAACAAAAGATCTGTCATTTAGTTTTAGAAATAAAATAAATATTACTGAAAACAATTAAAAGTCAAAATATTAATTCAAGGTCAGAAAAACTAAGGAATATAAGCAAGAAAGTATAGGCAAAAGTATAAGCATTCAGTCATGGCTGAGAGAAGGCAAGTTTAGACTGGTAGAAGAGAAAATCAGTGGTGTCTCAGAAAAAAATTGAAAGAAGTGATTTGGGGGTAAAGGAGTCAAAAGTGTAAATGCTAAGTGAAAGATGAAACAATAACAAAGATTGAAAATATTCTATTGGCTATAACAACTGGTTTACATTTGCTATAAGAGCATCAGTGGAGGGATAAGAATAAATTTTTGTTTCTTTGTTTTTAAGAGAGGCAGGGAGAGAAAAACAAGAACATTGAGCTGATCCTGAATGTGCCCTGATGGGAGAATCAAATCAGCTGCCTTCACAATCGGAGATAATGTTCCAACCAACTGAGCTATTAAGCCAGGGCTTAATTTTTTTTTTTTTTTTTTTTTTTTGAGACACAGGAAGAGGACTGGAGAGAGAGGGGAAGGGAAGCATTCATTTGTTGTCCCACTCAGGCATGCATTCATTGGTTGTTTCCTGTGTGTCTCCTGACCGAGGATCAAACCCCGCAACCTTGTTGTTTCGAGATGACGCACTTTACCAACTAAGCTAACTGGCCAGGGCCAAGAATAAAATTTTAATTTTAATATTAAAGAGATAGGAAGATGAGGAAATGGAGGCAGCAATTATACACTAATACTATTATTCAACTTTACGGAGTGAATTCACTTTCCAAACTTCCCACTCTAGAGTGTCTCACCTGTGACGCAGAGCGGTGCAGTGAGGTGCTTTTGATTTTGCAAAGTCTAACTGCCTATTTAGTGCTTCTTTGACTCGACTTCATTGATCTGTAATCTCTTGGTCTTCTCTTATTTCTCTGGCCAATTCCTGACTTTTTCCTTTGTAGACTATTCCTCCTAAAGGTTAGAAAACACAAGAATTACTATCCTGGGCCTATTTTGCTCTCACTTTATATCCTTTCTAGACAATCTTATACATACATACAGGTTCAGTTATTTTGCCCATTTTTCACACCATAGTTGATAAATATTAAATCAGTGAAATTACTTTTTTTTTTAGCAAGAGAGAGAGAGAGAGAAAAGAAAGTGTCAATTTGTAGTTGTGTCACTTAAGCTGTTCATTGATTTCTTCACATACATGCCTTGACCAGGGGCTCAAACCAAACCACTGACTCCTTGCTCAAGCTCGCAACCTTGGGCTGAAGCCAGTAACCATGGGGTCATGTCTATGATCCCACACTCAAGCCTGCGACCTGCGCTTAACCTGGTGAGCCCACGCTCAAGCTGGCAACCTTGGGGTTTAAAACCTGGGACCTCAGCATGCCAGGTCAACACTCTATCTACTGTGCCACCACCAGTAAGGGTGAAATAATTCTTTACTTTAGTGTTTATATTAAATAGCTCTGTTGTTGTTTTAATGGTTTGTTTGTTTTTTTACTAAAATCATTTTGAGACTACCTGAATTTTTAATGTATATTTTTAATTGCAATTTGTTCTTTAGGTTGTTCAAATATTGGCATGTGGCTTATTAAATATCTAGAGATGACCCTCTTTTTACTATTTTTATATGACATTATATTAACTAGTATTTCCAATTTAATCAAAATAGTTTCACATTTCTTACCTAAAGTTTATGTGTTTATTTTTTATATGACAGGTTGTTCTTAGAGCTTTAATAAAAACAACTTTACCAGCTTTCAACGTGTTTTTGGTCTGCCTTATGATCTGGTTGGCTTATAGCATCATGGGAGTATACTTATTTGCTGGGAAGTTCTATGAATGTATTGACCCAATAAGCGGAGAAAGATTTCCTATAGATGAGGTCTGGAATAAGAGCCAATGTGAAAGTCTTGTATTTAATGAATCCATGCCATGGGAGAATGCAAAACTGAACTTTGATAATGTTGGAAATGGTTTCCTTTCATTGCTTCAAGTAGTAAGTATGTTTTTGATTTTATTACCTATTGTATGCTCATCCATGTTGTAGGTCAATATGGATGTAGATCAATAAAGATAAAATGATGATTATTAGTATAATTGGTTATAAATTATTTTAGCTATTATTTGTTAGTAGATACATGTTATGAACAAGTAAGTCCACTTGGAGAAACAAAAGTGAAAAGTTTCTGCTCTTTTAGGAGAAGGCAGTGGAGATAAAGGTAAGACTGACTGAGGAAATGTCAGGTACTGGTCATCACTGACCATGTAATAGAGTCACAATTTTTCTTCCAACTCAGGTTACTACTCTTTGGTTTCTACTTACTGCTTTGAGGAGTGACTACTCAGTCACCCAACATCTATCAGACTTGAAGAGATGAACCATTTCTGTCTTAGTTTCCCCATAGAACAGCAAATATATAGCAGTTACAAGTAACTACGACACTTGGGCAGCATGTATTTATTAACTATTAACCTTTTGCTCTACCTATATCTCTCTCTATTTATACTATATTAAAATATTTTAAGTCATTAATTACAGTTATACTAAGTCGTTTTAAATAATTTTGAACAGACAACAAAAGGTAATAACGTATAGAGTAATCTCAGTTACACAATATATTGAAATCTGGTCAACCTTACTAATCAAGTTTTTACTATATTAATAACATTAAGTTTTATATTTTATTTTCCATAGAGCATATGATTTCCATAATTAACTACATGTTATTTTTATAGGCAACATTTAATGGATGGCTCAATATTATGTATTCAGCTGTTGATTCTGTTGATGTAAGTACAGTATAATCTTATTATACTGTTAAAGTTAAAGTTCAAGCAAAGTCATTTTTGTAATTTAAGAATAGGACACCAGCAGTAACAGTAATTAACAGTGTGAAAGCAAATGCTTATGCCAGACAAAAATTAAATACACTTTGGATTGAGTATATCATAGATGATGAAATTCTTTCAGGATTATATATAATGATTGAGGCCCAATAAGCTCATTTGAAAGTTTATTAAATTGCATTGCAATTATTAAACCAATACAATAAACTTTAAAATCTAATAAACAAACAATGATAGCTTTTCATCAATGAACAAAGAGGAAACATTACCTCAAGTAGCATTGTTGGATTTTTTTGTCAAAAATTGTTTTATAAATTTTACATTTTAAAAAGTTAGTATCAGTATTTTCCTTAATTTTTCACTTTTTAATTATTTTTATTTTCAATAAAATTATTTTTAGTGTAGTTTCAGGTTTACAACACAATTGAGAGGGAGTTATGGATATTTCCCATATACTCTATTCCCCCACATATGCATAGTCTTCCTATTAACATCATTCACTAGAATCATGGGTTTTTTTTTTACGAAGAATGAATGTACATTGATACATTTTAATCACCCAACATTTATGGTTTACCTTGGGGTTCACACAGTGTAGAATGTTCTATGGGTTTGGACAAATGTAGGATGACATGTATCCATCATTACAATATCATACAGATTATTTTCACTGCCCTAAAAATCCTCTATTCTCTTCCTTATTTTGTTTATTTTTTTCACTTAATTTTCAGGTAAATATGCAGCCTAGATTTGAAAACAACATCTACATGTATAGTTACTTTATTGGATTTACTATCCTTGGATTATTTCTTCCTCTGACTATGCTGGTCGGTGTTATTATTGCTAATTTCAACAAACATAAAACAAAGATAAGTATAAATATTATGTTTTTATCAATGTATGAGAAAATCAAACACATTTTAAAAAATATTTTGCTTTAAATAATCGATTTTGGATTAAGTTTAATGCCATTTTATTTGGTACTTAACAAAAAGAAAAATTGATGTTCTTTAGCAACATTGATAAATATTGCTTAAATCTTCATCTGTACATTATTTTCTATATTCAAATATACACAGACAAGTTTAAAAGGTAAAAATTACAAGTGTTTCTATATATGTTTATAAATAAGGAAATGCTATAAAATAAAAAAGTGCATTTACACAAATATGTGAAGTTCAAGAAAAATAAACCACATTTGTATCTTCTCTGAAATTTTCACAGTCTTCAGATTCATAGCCAGCATAGACATCTTCTCAATTAGAGTAGCTTTTTATGATAGAAGTAGAAAGAGTTATACATTCTAATTATGTGGCCTAAATAAGAGTGCTTGAAATAAATAAGAGGAAATTCAGAGGCAGAATTGAACCACTCATTTGGTGCCATCTCCACACAAATACCCCCTTCAGGGCTTCTACAAATTTTAAAGACCTCAAATGTCATATAATATTGCTTATTCTAACCATAGGGACCTATATTTGTTGGTATAGAAAAACCTAACAAATTGAAAAATAGAATAGTTTAATTTTAAAGTTATAACTTTAGCCATATATCAGAGTTTAGCCCTTTGAAGAACCTGGTAAACAAACCACTCTGAGTCTTCACTAATCAGAAAGATTAGAGAGGTCAGTGGCCAAACATCTTTCTAGATATCTCATTTCTCTTTTGTCTCAGTCTAACAAGAGGTAGGCCTCAGTAGACAGAAAAGTTAAAATAGGGTTGAGCCCCACAAGAAAGTGCACCAAAATATAACTGAATATCAGTCAATACCAGTATAGTACTGTATGTGTTTATATGGATTTTTGTGCAGAAAGACAGATGTGTTTAAACATGATTTACTTCATTGCAGTTCAGCCTTTTTTTAAATATTAAATCAATTGTTGCCAAGGTTTCCAAAATGCATATTAATATGAAGTGAAATTTTTATTAAATGTAATTTTAATATGTTTTTCTTTAATTTTTTTACCAGGGAGGTTTAAATATTTTTATAACACCAAAACAGAAGAAACAACAGCAGGTACTGAAGAAGATCATGTGTGAGGACTCTCAAAAAACAATACGTCGCCCAAGAGTAAGAAAATATCTAGATATTCTTGAAGCCTCTAAAAAAGTTCCCTTAATATTTTCATCTTTAAAAATAAATGTGTTTTAAAAATTCTTAACAACAAATGCTATTGAGAAGATTTTAAAATATATGTTTCTTGACCAAGTCTTTGTTGGTCTTTATGTTGGTTTTGACTGTGTGCTATGATTCTAGCATATACTCTTGTTCTCCTATCCATGCTGGGAGAAAAGTTGTAAATCTAAAACTTATGTGTGTGTATAGATACCCTATTAATAAGACTATTATATATTTTTCTTTACCAACAGAACAAGTTCCAAAGATTCATCTTTGACTTGGTAACAAGTCAAATTTTTAATATCATCATTATGGTTCTTATCTGTTTGCAAGCTCTAACCATTATGATACAAAGTGATGACCAGAGTCCACAAATGGACACTGCTCTCTACTGGATTGACTTCGTTTTCATTATACTATACACGGGAGAATGTGTGCTGAAGCTCATCTCTTTCCATTGTAACTATTTCACCATTGGATGGAACATTTTTGATTTTATGGTGGTCTTTTTTTCTATTACAGGTAGGAATTTGTTTATCAGATTTCATTTGTAGTGATATTAATTCATGCAAATTTTTATAGTAAATGTCTCCTAAAATATAGCATTCTAACCAGCAAAACAGGTAGAGACTCTTATTTCTAACAGAAATGTTTTACATTTTTCATTTATATACATATGCCTAACAGATAAAATATATTCAGAAATACTGTTTGAATTAATACATAGACTCTATTTCACAGACCACCGGATAAATAACTAATTACCCCTTTAGTATAATATTCACGTTATTTTTTCAAGATGACACTAAGTATCTTTATATTTTAGCATGATATAACCTTTCCGACTCACTATTTTTTCTTTCCTCTAATTACTAAATTTGTTTACAACTTTCACAACAATAGAGTTTAAGGATTTAATAAATTGATCACTAGTTTTATTCATGGAAATATCAGTTTTTTATTTAACCAATATAAAAATTGATGGCCCTTTATGTGAATGGATATTAAACTACATGCAAAGAATCTAGTATTAAACAAGTTAGGCATAATTCTTGTATGCCCAGTTTTCAATCTATTATAATCTATTAAAGGATATAGATAACTAATAATGCATTTAAGTGGGCTTTTAAAGATATGATAAGGTTATGTAAGGGATGTTACAGCAGCACATCAGTGAGGAACACCTAATCAGTAAGTCGAGGTCAGAAAAAATTTCATGGAAAAGCACAAAACTAAATAGTTATTAGATAAAGAGGTAGCCAAGAAATAATCTAGGATAAAACTATTTTAGGCAGAAAAATGTTTGTTTATTGTCTGCTTTCTATAAGATACATACTAGAATGAGAGCTCCATGAAAATAGACACAATATTTCATGTTTATTGTCAAGTACTATTGCATGTAGTCAGTAGTAAAAAATGTAGATAAACTGTCTGCCTAGTTGCGCTTCCAGAAAATTCACTCATTCACCTGGTCGTGGAAGCAGTGCAACTAGCTGTTGATAGATGTGTTCAAGAAGCTTGACGAAAGTATATAAAGACAGGAAATAGTGAATAGGAAGATACCTGACAATATGGAATTAAAGAACCCTGTGAAACTGAACTGAGAGTTACTGAATCCGAGACCTGAAAAGTGAACATTTTAGTCAGAGAGAAAGCTGTTTGAATTTGAGATCTCAGAAAACAGGTATCCTGCCTGGGCCCAGAATGTGCCTATAGATATGTATGACTAAAGTGAAATGCAGATTATTAAAATTAAGAAAACCAAAGACTGAGAGACTGGCCCTTGAATGGTTGTTGATGATAGTTGTTGGGATGAAAAGGGCAACATGAGCCAAGTACTAAAAGCTCCAGTTAAATATAAATGAAGAGGAATGAATAAATCATAGAGCCAGGGAATGGTAGGATATGGTATTGTTAAATAATATGCCCATAAAGTGTCAAAAATATTTTCTTTATAAAAATGATGGGAAGAAATGTTGGAAAGAAAAAAGAAGATGCCTGCTTATTCCATTTTTCTGGCTTGAGAAATATGGAGTGGGGAAGAATGAGCTATGTGCACTTTAAAGCATATAAAAATATGTTTATAATTAAAGGGGGATACCTGCTCTATAATAAAAGAGTTTGGAAGATTGAGGAGAAATTAAAATGTGAACCACAGTAGAAGGTTCATTAAAACACTGTGTAGATGAGAAGAATATAGAGAAGATAGAACTTAAGAGAGAATGCCAACATTAATGGTGACAAAGTTCAACAGAAATGGAAGACACAATCCTTCCAGATGCCATCTAATTTAGAAGCTTCATATGATTCTCCCCTCCTCCACCTTCTCAATTCAAAATGAACCAACATCTTTCTAGTACTTCCGAAGAACATCTTTTTGCTTTTGGTGATAATTATAATTTCATCTGGTTTTATAGTTCAATCTCTCACTTTCATAGTTCCCTCATTCACCCACCACCACCAGAAAAAATTCTAGGTTAAGACTCATTTATTCAATTCACATTTAAAGCTCCTGAGGGCCCAAATATTATTTATTAAATAACTAAATTAACTTATAATCTGTGAATCATTGAATGCCAGAAAGTTTTGTAATTATATTTATCAACCACGTTTTTCTGCCTGAGTTATAATTAGTTTAAGTGTCTACCTCTATAGATTACAAAGTCTTTAAGGACAGAAGTCACATCATTTATGTTTGCATATTTGTATGGCACCTTTATTAAGTGTCCAGTAAAAGATGCATTGAACTAAATTTCTTAACGGCAATTAGAAAAAATATGACTACTGCCCTGTACTACAGATTCATACTGTCTTTGATTGCAGAAGTACTTGATACATAATATTCTTAAGATGATGACACAAAGAATTCTTTTCCAAATTTTGCTAGGTAGACTGAGCATTGCCACAATTAGTATTTGACTAACACAAATTTTCAATACATATGTGTTAAATGCTATATGGGAAGGATAAATAAAATGATCTTAACATATAGAAAAAAATTAAATGTAAAATAATTCATATTATTCTAAATACCTTCAAATTTAAATAATTTTATTGCCTGTTTTCTCTTTCCTCACACTAAGGACTATTTCTGCCTATGATGGTAGGATACTACCTTGTACATCCTTACCTTGTGCAACTGATACTACTCTCTCGAATCATCCACTTCCTGCGTCCTGGGAAAGGGCCAAAGTTGTTCCATGACCTGCTGCTTCCTTTGATACTCTCCTTACCAGCATTGTTGAACATGAGTCTTCTCATCTTTCTGGTTATGTTTATGTATGCCATCTTTGGAATGTATCAATTTGCATATGTTAAAAAGGAAGCTGGAATTAATGATGTGTCTAATTTTGAAACCTTTGGCAGCAGTATGCTCTGTCTTTTCCAAGTTACAATATTTGCTGGTTGGGATGGGATGCTTAATGCAATTTTCAACAGTAAGTGGTCTGACTGTGATCCTGATAAAATTAACCCTGGGACTCAAGTCAGAGGAGATTGTGGTAATCCCTTCCTTGGAATTGTTTATTTTGTCAGTTACATTCTCATAGCATGGCTGATCATTGTAAATATGTACATCGTTATTGTTACAGAGTTTTTAAATATTACTTCTAAAAAAGAAGCCAAGACATTGAGTGAAGATGATTTTAGAAAATTCTTTCAGGTGTGGAAGAGTTTTGATCCTGATGGGACCCAATACATAGATTCTGGCAAGCTATCAGATTTTGCAGCTTCCCTGGATCCTCCTCTTTTCATGGCAAAACCAAACAAGGGTCAGCTTGTTGCCATGGATCTTCCAATGGCTGTTGGAGACAGAATCCATTGCCTTGACATCTTACTTGCTTTTACAAAGAGAGTTATGGGTAATGATGTGAAGATGGAGAAGATCCTTTCAGAGATAGAATCAGGGTTTACATTGGCCAACCCTTTTAAGATCATATATGAGCCAATTACAACTACTCTGAAACGAAAACAAGAGGCAGTCTCAGCAACCATCATTCAGCGTGCTTATAAAAGTTACCGTTTGAGGCAAAATGACAAAAATACATCAGATATTCACATGATAGATGATGAAAAGGAAGTTTAAGTTACCAAAGAAGATACCTATTTTGATAAAGCTTAGCAAATGTCAACTATTCAAAGCCAGATCTAATTCCATTTACCACCTTTTCGCCTTCTTCACATATCTCAAAAACGGTAAAATCTCAAGTCAGATATAAAAGCAAAGGTTAGAGAAAGTAAAGATTTCAGTTACTAATCAATGGCTTACATCTCACAGAAGTTAAACTTGTTTTCAGAAGACTCCATGTTAAATTTACTTTTTTACCCCCTTATATTCAATGTAACCAAGATCACCCCTTAAATCACTGCAGTGAGTTAAAGTGGGTTAAAATTTGATAATGCAGTGCTTATTTTCTTTATATGACATATTGTGTGTGCTTCTTTTGAAGGGTGGGGAGTTGGTGGTAGAGATTAGTAGCAAAAAGGTCTTCTTGTATACTTTATGTCTACTTTAATTTGATGGGATTCAAGTCCTTTCTTTCTAAGGTAGGATATTGTTTAAAAAACAATACAACATTATAGGTCATTAAGTCATGAACTTGCCTACACAGATGCCAATTGGCAGAAGAAGGAGGCAGTTCTTAAAAAGTGCCTTTGAGATCAATCATAGAGACCTTGGGCAGAATCAAACCACATTAAAAAAAATTAATGGAAACCCTGTTTTTATTTTAGTTTTTATTTATTTTTGGTATGGGGTATTAATGTTTCATTATTCTTGGATTCCTGGTTTCTTATCTTTGGCTAGTTCCACCAAAGCTCCAGCTCTTTAACAGAATAAATTCTTAGAACAAGAAGAATAAAGGGATCACAGTAATGTCCTATATTTTCCTTATTTACATATATATATATATATATATATATATATATATATATATATATATATAATACATTTACTAAAATGACATAATAGAGAACATGTTAGTAAACTCAAGTCTTACCTTATCATTAAACTGATATATTTTTGCCATTTATCCATAATGTAACATTAAGTTATATAAGATCTGGCAAATGCATATCATAATACAAATTAGAAGACTCAAGGGCTATCGTTGTGTCTAAAGATTTTCAATGTCTTGATCCTTAATTAAGAAACTGACCAATTTAAAGTCCTTTTTGATGTATTTTATAGTTCTTTATAACAATGAAAAAAATTATCATTGAAGCTCTGAGAACTCTGAATTAGAAGATCAAAGTATAAGTATTTGTGGAGTTTTGTAATATTAATGAATGTAAGTTAGTTTTCACTTACTCATTTATCTTTCCAAGTTTTTTGTTGTTTTTATCTCATTACATATATAATTACTCTGTAAAATATTTATGTCTGAAAAACTTTAGAATACTAAACATAATTTTCACTATTGATATTATTTTTTAAAATATAGGCATAAAGTTCTTTTTTTGACATATTCATAAAAGTACAGTCACATTCATGTAATTTGAGGTTCTGAAATTTGTTTCTCTTGTATTAAGGTTGCTTTCATGTGCCCACAAAATCATATAGTTTTCAAAAATATATATATGTATAATGTTGACTTAAATTACAAACTTTCAATATGTTGTATAACATTCAATGCCATTCTCATATCAGTTATTGTATTTTATTATGAATGCATGGTCTTGAACCTTAACTGTTGTAATCTGTATCTGCTCCTCAGAAATGCATAACCTGACCAAGATGCCTTTGGGGTATCCCCTAAGCAAATGTAATTTCAGGGTTCTGTTTCTTTCTGTGTTTTTTTTCCTTTCTCTTCCTGTTCTCCGTCATGTGTGTTATTGGGACCCTGAGGAATCAGTGTTAACTTGGTACAGTGACGGCAGCTGGTGCTTTACCTATGCTTATCTGTTTTCTATTTCTTGGAAATGCTTTAATGTTGCAATGGCGTCAGCAATTTAAACTGAATCTTAACTTGCTTCTGTAAATCCCATAAAGACTACAGACTGATTTTAGTTTGAAAATTACACCTGTTATTTGTAAATTGTGTTTGCCACTAACCTACCAAAATTGTGTAAAGAATTATTTCTAACAAAGTCATACAGTATATTCTACTTTTTAGATACTATAGAAAATAATAAACACAAACTGTTAACCACACTAAGTTTTGTTTCTTTGGTAAGTCAGGTTGGCAACTTTCTACTATAAAAACATTTTCAAATGAGCCTTACATTAAAGCTTATTTATTCAAGCTCAAAATTCAAAACTTAAAAAATATATGCTTCCTTTGGATTCACTCAATTTGGTAAGATTAATGTTACTGATCTTACCAAAGACTCCTAAACATAGACATAATATAAAAAACATTATTTTTAATGAAATTGTCATAGTAAGTTTAGGTGATATATCTTAGTATTATTAGAACTTGCTTATAGAAGATAATACTGAAATTAAATATATTGGTATGCTGCTATTTTTTAATATCTGTTTCTTTAAAACTTGTTTCTGGTCTTCTAATAAATATAGTGTTCTCCAATTGGTTTTAAAGATATTGGAAATAGCTACCATTTAGTGAGCAGACTGTTAACCACAGCCTTATGCTACATATTTGTCATGCATGAGCTTATCATTCACAATACTCATGAAGCAATGATAATTCTTGTTTCATAAATGTAAAAAATTAAGTGTAGCAAGGTTATAAAAACTTTTACCTAGCACAGAACTTATAAAGGACAGGCCAGGACTCTAACCCATGTTTAGTGTCACAGTCTTATTATTCAACCACTTTATACAATTTTTGTCTAGTAATAACCTGGATAGAGACAAGAAATTTAAGATTAATTATATTGTTGTACAAAAATAAGACATATCTCTTTATCTATATGTCTATCTGTACATTTCTATATCTCCTTTTGTGAAAGAAAATTTAAAAGTAAAGACAACCCCTAGAAAAAAGAAAGACATAGGGAATATAACTATAGATTTTCATTCAACATTTATTGAATACTAGATACTACAAGTAAACCCAGAGCCTGGATAAGTATACATACATACATACATACATACATACATACATACATACATACAAAGACAAATCTGAGACAAAAGAACTTACTGGCTACTGGAGGGAAGCATAACTATACAGCTGATTATACTATATGGTATTTTTTTACCACCAGTATAAATTATAATATGTATACAGGAAAGAATAGTGGGTTCTGATTTGAAGTGACAGATGAAGTTAGTAAAGCTGGCCTCTAAAGAAAAAGAAAAAAATTTCTTAATTAGAAAGAAGAATACTAGATTCAACAAAGAAACACTTTTAAGGAGAGGGGTCTATCACAGAGATGAGACCTAAGATTCCAGCTTATAGTTCTTCATAAGAGAGAGGAAATAGATGGGACAAAACTTCCACTAAAGAGACTGGATAGAATATTGGAGCAGAATTACTCTTGGCTCCCTGAATCCTTTCTCATACATGCTTTATTTTTCCCTATGATTGTTGAACCCCTTCTTCCCTTTACTGTTTCCTTCTACAAATTCTAGGTCCGCACTCACAGCTGTACAGTCAGTAAAGAACTCCCGTGAATGTCAGTCTTCACAGTTGGGGATTTTTATCTTTTATTAAGGTAACGTAAAACTGTCAGTGTCAGATACTAACTCATCTATCTCCTCATTGGCAATTTTCTATTCTTTTAATTTGAACCTCTTACCTTCATTGACTTTAAATAATCACACATTAGCTCAGAAGATTTTCTCTCAATTCCAGCTCATCTATCTAACTATCCAGGTGGCACAACTCTCCTATTTCTGGATTCTAGCTTTGATCACATGAAAAGACCATCTTCAAGCAATCTCTAAGTTCAGCATCCCCATTCATGCACCATTCTTCCTTTCTTTTCTCTCTTTGGTATTTTCTTTAATAAAAATCAATTGAACAGCTTCCAGATACTAGACAAAGTATTTTAGAAATAAATAAAAATTGTCTTACTTTTTAAAAAGTATTAGAGTTATCCAGAGAAACTTAGGATATCTATCTATCTATCTATCTATCTATCTATCTATCTATAGATATAGATATATAAGAGATTTATTATTTTAGGAATTGGTTTGTATAGATATAAAAACAGATAAACAGATAAGTCACAATGTGCCATGTGCAAGCTGGAGAACCGGGAAAGTCAGTAGTGTAATTTAGTTCAAATCCAAAGGCCTAAAAGCCAGGGGAACCAATAGCGAAGCTCCTTGTCCAAGGCCAAAAGCCTAAGAAGAGAAAGAGGTCACTGGTGTAAGTCTTGAATATGAATCTCAAGACCCAAGAACCAGGAGTCCTAATGTCTAAGGAAGAAGAAGATAAATTTCCAGCCCAAGGACAAAGAGAGAATTCATCCTTCTTTTAACACTTCCTTTCTGTTAGAAAAAAAATCGGTTAGCCAATCCCTAAAAGTAAAAGATTTTATTGTAATATTCTTACATTTATTACATGTTAAAATGATATATTTCTTAAAATTTTAATAATTTTAATTTAGAAAACTACATTTAATGAAGTAACATTGATCAATATAAGTACATAGGTTTTAGGTAAATATTTCTATAGCATTTGAACTGTTGATTATGTTGTATACCCATCATCCAAAGTCAAATTATTTTCCATCACTAAATATTTTTGTCCCTCCTTACTCCCCTCCCTCTACCACACTCCTCTCTCCCCAACAACATTTTTGATATACTGAGTTTAAGTAAATTTTAAAAAAAAGTATATCTGCTAGTAACACGTTCTTTTAGTTCTTGTTCCGAGAATATATTTATGACTCTTTCATTCCTAAAAAATAAGCTTACAGGATATAGAATTTGGGCTTGACAGTTCTTTTAGCACTTGAAAAGTATTGTGCTACTTTCCCTGGTTTTATAACTTCAGATTAGAAATCCATTGTCATTTGTATTGCTGTTCTGTACAGGTAAGATGCTTTCTCTACCAGCTTTCAAGATTTTTCTTTGGCTTGGGTTTTCAAAATTTTTAATTGTGCTGTATCTTTGTGTTTATTTTGTTTAGCATTCACTCAACTTCTTGGAATTGTAGGTTGTGGTTGTGTCTTTTACCAAATTTAGGACATTTCCAGCCAATACTTTTTCAAACAACTTTTTTGCCCACTCTTTTCTACTTTCCTCTGGAAATGTAGTGACATAAATGATGACTCTTCTGTTGTTGTTTCATAGATCCCTGAGGCTCTGTTCATTATTATTTTTTTTTAATTTTTTTTTAGAGTAATTATTTTAAATTTCTTTTTATTTTATTCATTTTAGAGAGGAGACGAGAGAGAGAGAGAGAAAGGGGGGAGGAGCTAGAAGCATCTACTCCCATATGTGCCTTGACCAGACCAGTGCAGGGTTTTGAACTGGCGACCTCAGTGTTCCCAGGTCGACGCTTTATCCACTGCGCCACCACAGGTCAGGCTCATTATTATTTTTTTTTTATTTAAAATGTTTTTTCTCTTTGTAGTTCATTTGGGGATGAATTCTATTGTTCTGAACTCAAATTTATTTCTTCCTGTCTTCCTACTATTGAACCCATCTATTGAGATTTTTAGCACCTCTGTTGTATTTTTTTAGTTTCATAATTTCATTTTTCCTCATAAAATATATATTTTGGAAATTTTCTATTTTTTTAATTTATTTCAAGAGAATTTGTAATTGTTGAAACACTGTTATAATGGATGCTTTAAAATACTTCTCAGATAATTCCAACACCCGATTTACCTTAGTATTAGTGCCAACAAATTGTCTTTTCACTTCAAGGTATGATTTTCTTAGTTCTTAGTATGTTGGGTGATACTTTTTCCCTCTGGAATTTTGTTAGTTATGGTAGAAAATACTGAATCCTGTTTAATATTTTTATTTTTGCAAGGAGCACCACTTTTTAGGTGTAGCACACAAGTCCTGGTCTATTTTTGTGGACTGTAGTTCCCATGCTAGCTTAATTTTCAGAGGCTTTGTAGTTTATCGGGCATGGCATGATTCTTCAAAGATTCTTTCTATTTTTGCTTGAGAGACTGAAAGAAATTCCATTAGCCAGGCAACCAAGTTTTTCACAGTGTGGGGAGGAAGATCCCTCAATGTTCACATGAGGACAAACTGGTTCTCTGGATTAGGCTACATGTGGCTGCTCCCTCCTTTCTGCTCCTTCCACCCATTCTCAGGAAAGAGAGTCCTGGGTGGGCTTCTGGATCAAAGAGGGTTTCTTGACTAGCCACCTGTTGTTGATTCTTTCTTGCCAGTTTTATCCGTCTACTTCACAAGAAAAGGGACATCTTAAGCCCAGCAGAGATGGAGACTTCTTCCCCAGACCCGGTATTTTTGGTAGATCTCTTAGTGGCTCCTCTTAGTGGCTTGTCTAATGTTGCCAAGGGATTTTCTTTATATCTAGAGGAAGACTGAGCCTATCTGAACTGTCTTCTGTTCTTAGATCAAAGGCGGGTAGCTTGCTGTTGCAAGATGCCCTTCATTATCATGTGTCTCCAGTTCTGGGATCTCAAACCTGCTTGTCGTTTTAGAGTAATCTTTTGGCTGTCTTTTGTGCCATTTTCAGTTCTATTTAGCAGAAAAGAGCAGGGAAAATATCTTCTATGATATCTTATCTGGACTGAAAGTCTCAGGAGGTATTTCTTAAAAGTTTATTAATATTGTTACAGAAAAGGTTTAATTGAACAATTATATAAGCATAGTATTAGTGCAAAAACCAAAAATTACTAAACATGCTATAAAATTAGTACTAAATATTAAAAGTAGCATACAATTATGGTGCTTAGAATCATTGTTATTAATGAAGTACCACTGTTTAACACAAAGAATTAAAAATAACAATAAAACCTGAATTAGGCCATCAAAAATATAACCAATTTTACATAGCTATATGCTGATCTAGAGTACAGATTCTCAAGATGTGTTCCTCAGACTAGCAGTATAAAATTACCTGGGATCTTCTAAGAAATGCAAATTCAATATTCAATAGCCAAACCACCGAATAAGAAACTTTGAGGGTGGGAACCCGACACCTATATTTTAATATGCCCTCCAAGGGATTTTACTGTACACTAAATTTTAAGAACAATTATCTAAATCTGCACTGCCAGTACGGTTGCCACCAACTACATATGCCTATTTAAATTTAAATTATTTACCACATTTCAAGTACTCAGTAAACATCTGTCTGGAGTCTACCACAGTAGGCAGCACAAACATATTATACACTGTCATGTCAGAAATTCTATTAGATAGGATTGGTCTAGGAACAAATGAAATTTGTCTGAAATTAATATGTTGATAACTGAATTGTCAGCAGTAGTAGCTGTCTTCCCCTTGTCCTGCCCACACCACTGTCCATTCTTCTCCTTGCTCTGTGTTTGTAGGGCTCACTCACAAAGTTGCTTCAATAGGTTTCTGTCCTCTGGCTTCTGATGGGGTTTAGCCACTGAGAAGCACCAAAAAGTAAGTACTTTCTCCCTTCCAGGTTAAGTTCCCATGCCTTACCTACAGATTTATTTTCCATCTTTTACCTAAAGGCCACAGTTTGGTATGAGACCATTCTTGTAGCAGTATCTAGTGTCTGATCACCCCTACCAGTGCCCCACCCCTGCCATCTCCCTGCCACACACACACACACACACACACACACACACACACACACACACACACACACACACTGCCTTTCAGGCCTAGAAACAGAATTCCTTAAACCATGCTCATACTTTTTATGAATTTATTTACTAAACTCTCCCCTGGTAATGTGACTGACATTTTTTCTACAATAAGACCTTATAAGATCCTTATACCAGCCTTTTATAGTTTTTGAAAATAAAAGAACTCAAAATAATCTCCTGTAATAATTTTCCCCAAAGTAAGTTTAAATATTACTTTTTTATATAAAATCAAGAGGGAGATTTGGTGCAGTGAATAAAGCATTGACCTGGAATGCTGAAGTCATCAGCTTGAAATCCTGGGCTTGCCAGGTCAAGGCACATAAGAGAAGCAATTAGGATGAGTTAGTGCTTCCCACTCCTCCCCACCTTCTCATTTTTCTCTCTAAAATGAATAAATAAAAATGCTGAAAAAATCAATAGGGAAAAAGAGAGTGGGCAGAAAGGGAGGGAGGTAAGAAAGAGAGAAAGAAATGAGAAACTGCTTATTTTTTAGTACATGTTGTGATATTGTAATATTACTGACTGTGTACACAGCTTGGAACCACAACTGCATTGTTTGCTGGGAATAAAGGGAATATATGTCTCTGAGGACACAGGAATTAAATGAGAAAATGTGAGTGTTGAAGGGCTAAGTGAAAAAAGTTGGGGCAGAAGTGGCATATCTAGTGTGAACATTTAAGTGAATTTTTCAAGTCATTCTCATCTCCCTCGTGGCACTGCCTTGAGACAACTCACCTTCTCTTTTCACCTGAGGAAAAGGTGGCTTCTATTCTGAAAAAGAGAAAGTCATTTTTTCCCTCTTCTTTGTCAAGATATTGTGCTTATTTTTCGAACTGACCTAAAAGCTGTAAGATTTCAAAAAGATCTAAGATTTCAAAAATTAAATCCTTAGGCACTTGTAGGCTATTTCTCTTCATCGTGTTGACAAATAACTTGCTTGAGTTGTAAAAAAAGAAATCAATTATTTATCTGATGTTTGGAAAGTAGGAGAGGTACAGAGAAAAGTAAAATATAGAATGCAAAAATCTGAATTGATATCAAATAATGCTTAAAATATGCAAATATAGTCTTTTGTTGTTGTTGTTGAAATTCTTAGAGCATATGCCAATAAGCTAGTCAGTTCTTGTTATCAAGTTGCATACTTAGATACAAAAAGAAAGTAAAATACAGACTTTCTGACCTCAAAAAATTATCATCTAGGTGGGGCAACGATCATGAACAAAATGACATATAAATAATTAAAGGTAGTGCATGCTACACCTCAAATTATCGATGGAAGTAAATGCACCACAAGCACTATATTGATATCACTTCTCACACACTAACAGTATGCACACCTTTAGGATAAACAATATTTTCACAAGTTTCAGCCCAATGATTCTTTCTTTGTATCAGCTCCTCACTATTTGAATCCTGTGCACAGAGAAGTGCTTCTTTGTTGCCACAGCCCAGCCTGAGTACTTGAAAATCCATCACTGAAGATACTGAGTCCTAATGCTCTCAGAGCTTCCTGTCTTTCTAGTATGAGCAGAGACAGCAGCCAATTTCCAAAGTGGGCACCACACTGCTGCTCTGAGGAACAAAAGTGCAGACAATTCCAGGCATGGTGATGAAAATTGTTCAATAAATTGCTTTAAATAAATGTAAGTTGAAATAAACTAGTTTATTTTCTAACTAGGTATCATCATTGAAAAGAATAATGATGTTACAAATGACAATTTTTCCCCCCAAAATTCATTCTTTTATTCTTCTATGATAGCTAGACACATGTTCTTCTGGAATAAATCATACATTTCATAATACCTTTTATCAGTTAAGACTGATCATGTAAGTAAATTCTATCCTTTTTAACTCTTTCTACTGATTGGAGCATGGATGAAGAGCTTGGCAATCTGTTATGAAAAAAGTGAAGCCAGCAATCAATGAATGATAACCAATGTGATAGACAAATTGATTCAGATAATCATAAAGTAGCAGAGAATAGTAAGATTAAATTTGTCTTTTTAAACTAAGCTATCAAGATAAATAAAAAACTTTAAATGTCATTGAAGTGATCTAAAACATTTTTTTGAAATTTACAGGCAAAGGTCCAAATTCTATTTAAAAAGAAATACAGCCTGACCTGTAGTGGCACAGTAAATAAAGCGTTGACCTGAAAAACTGAGGTCACCAGTTTGAAATCCTGGGCTTGCCTGGTCAAGGAACATATGAGAAGCAATTAATATGAGTAGGTGCTTTCTACTCCTCCATCCTTTTTCTTTCTCTCCTCTCTCTAAAATAAAAAATATAAATAAAACTTTAAAAAAAAGAAATATACACTATTATATTATTAATGTATATTATAGAGTTTAAACCTGAATAATTGTTATATAGTAGTGCAACAGAGAACATAATATTCTTCAGTACAAATCCCTTCAAGGTTCTTAAACAACAACTGAATTGGAAGGAAATTATCATAAGAACACAATATAGTGCAATGTGACGCAGGAATGCTTTTTTAAATCATTGGGTACATCATAATGTTTCAGTATGTGGAAAAGCTATCTTTACTGAACAAATAGTTCTCTTTTGTTTTTACAATGCTCGTTTTATTAATTTTAATGGGGTGACATTAATAAATCGATACATATGTTCAAAGAAAAAATCTCCAGGTTATCTTATCATTCAATTATGTTGCATACCCATCACCCAAAGTCAAATTGTCCTCTGTCACCTTATATCTGGTTGTCTTTGTGCCCCTCTCCTACGCTCTCTCCCACCCTGTCCTCCCTCCCCCCACACCGTAACCACCACACTCTTGTCCATGTCTCATAGTCTCACTTTTATGTCCCACCTATGTATGAAATCATGCTGTTCTCAGTTTTTTTCTGTTTTACTTATTTCACTCCTTATAATGTTATCAAGGTTCATCCATTTTGATCCGATGTCATCATTTCTTATGGCTGAGTAGTATTCCATAGTATATATGTACCAAAGCTTTTTAATCCACTCATCCTCTGACGGACACTTGGGCTGTTTCCAGATCTTCGCTATTGTGAACAATGCTGCCACGAACATGGGGGCGCATTTCTTCATTTCGAACAGTGCTATGGTGTTCTTAGGGTATATTCCTATAAGTGGGATAGCCGGGTCAAAAGGCAGTTCGACTTTTAATTTTTTGAGGAATCTCCTTACTGTTTTTCACAGTAGCTGCACCAGTCTACATTCCCACCAGCAGTGCAGGAGGGTCCCCTTTCCTCCACATCCTCGCCAGCACTTATTCTGTGTTGTTTTGCTGATGAGTGCCATTCTGACTGGTGTGAATTGATATCTTATTGTCGTTTTAATTTGCATTTCTCTAATGATTAGTGATGTTGAGCATTTTTTCATATACCAGTTGGCCAACTGTATGTCCTCTTTGGAGAAATTTCTATTCATTTCTTTTGCCCATTTTTTGATTGGATTGTTTGTCTTCCTGGTGTTGAGTTTTATAAGTTCTTTATAAATTTTAGTTATTAACCCCTTATCAGACGTGCTGTCAAATATGTTCTCCCATTTTGTGGTTTGTCTTTTTATTCTGTTCTTATTGTCTTTAGCTGTGCAAAAACTTTTTAGTTTGATATAGTCCCATTTGTTTATCTTGCCTTTTATTTCAATTGCCCGTGGAGATAAATCGGCAAATATATTGCTGCTACAGATGTCGGAGAGCTTCCTGCCTATGTTTTCTTCTAAGATGCTTATGGATTCACGACTTACATCTAAGTCTTTTATCCATTTTGAGTTTGTTTTTGTGAATGGTGTAAGTTGATGGTGTAGTTTCATTTTTTTGGAGGTAGATGTCCAATTTTCCCAACACCATTTGTTAAAGAGGCTGTCTTACTCCATTGTATGTTCTTTCTTCCTTTGTCAAATATCAGTTGTCCATAAAGCTGTGGGTTTATTTCTGGGTTCTCTGTTCTGTTCCATTGATCTATGTGCCTGTTCTTATGGCAGTACCAGGCTGTCTTCAATACAATGGCCTTGTAGTAAACCTTGATATCCGGAAGAGTGATACCTCCTGCTTTATTTTATTCTTTTTAAGATTGTCGAGGCTATTCGTGTTCTTTTTTGGTTCCATATAAATTTTTGGAATATGTGTTCTATATCTTTGAAGTATGTCATTGGTATTTTAACTGGTATTGCATTGAACTTATAAATTGCTTCGGGTAATATAGATATTTTAATGATGTTTATTCTTCCTAACCATTAGCATGGTATATGTTTCCATTTGTTTGTATCTTCCTTGATTTCTTTTATCAATGTTTTATAATTTTTCAAGTCCAAGTCCTTAACCTCCTTGGCTAAATTTACTCCTAGGTACTTTATTTTTTTGGTTAAAATAGTGAATGGAGATTGTTTCCTTAACTTCTTTTGCTGACAGTTCATTGTTGTTATATAAAAATGCCTCTGGTTTCTGAGTATTAATTTTATATCCTGCCACTTTGCTGAATTCATTTATCAGGTCCAGTAGTTTTTTTACTGAGACTTTAGGGTTTTCTATATACAATATCATATCATCTGCAAATGACAGTTTTACTTTTTTTTTAATTTGGATGCCTTTTATATCTTGTTCTTGTCTGATTGCTGTAGCTAGGACTTCCAGAACTATGTTGATTAAGAGTGGTGAAAGGGGGCACCCTGTCTGGTTCCTGATCTTAAAGGGAATGCTTTTAATTTTTGCACATTTAGTATAATGTTGGCTGTGGGTTTGTCATAGATGACCTTTATCATGTTAAGGAATGTTTCCTGTATTCCCACCTTACTGAGAGTTTTGATCATGAATGGGTGCTGGATTTTATCAAATGCTTTTTCTGCATCTTTTGAAATGATCATGTGATTTTGGTCCTTCCTTTTGTTTATGTGATAAATCACATTGATTGATTTGCGAATATTGAACCAGCCTTGCCTCTCCAGAATAAGTCCAACTTGATCATGCTGTATGATTTTTTTTTATATATTGCTGGATCCAGTTGGCTAATATTTTGTTGAGAATTTTAGCGTCTAAATTCATCAGGGATATTGGGCTATAATTTTCTTTCTTTATGTTGTCTTTGCCTTGTTCCAGGATCAGATATATGCTCTCCTCATAAAAGAAGTTTGGACGTCTTCCTTCCTCTTGAATTTTTTGAAATAGCTTGAGGAGGATAGGAGTTAGTTCTTCTTTGAATTTTTGGTAGAATTCACTTGTGAAGCCATCAGGCCCAGGACTTTTCTTTGTTGGGAGTTTATTGATAACTGTTTTTATCTCATTTGTTGTAATTGGTCTGTTTAGGTGTTCTGATTCTTCCAGATTGATTTTTTGGAAGATTATATGATTCAAGGAATTTATCCATTTCACGTAGGTTGTCTAATTTTTTGGCATATAGTTCTTCATAGTATTTTCTTACAATACTTTGTATTTCTGTTTGTCAGTTGTTATTTCTCCACACGCATTTTTAATTTTATTTATTTGAATCCTCTCTTTTTCTTGGTGAGTCTAGTTAGAGGTTCATCAATCTTGTTTACCTTTTCAAAGAACCAGCTTCTGGTTTCATTGATCCTCTGTATTGTTTCTTTAGCCTCTATGCCATTTATTTCTGCTCTGATCTTTATTATATCCTTTCTTCTACTAGTCCTGGGCTTTATTTGCTGTTGTTTTTTTAGTTCTTTTAGATGTAGGGTCAAGTTGCTTATTTAAGCTTTTTCTAGCTCCTTATGTTATGCCTGTAGTGCAATGAACTTCCCTCTCAAATACTACTTTTGCTGTGTCCCATAAATTTTGAGTTGATGTATGCTCATTTTCATTCATTTCTAGAAACTTTTTTATTTCTGTTTTCTGTTTTGATCTCATTGTTAATCCATTCGTTATTTAATAACATGCTATTTAGTTTCTAAGTGTTTGAGTATCTTTCTGTTTTTCTTTTGTGGTTAATTTTTAGTTTCATGGCATTGTGATCAGAGAAAATGCTTGATATGATTTCAATCTTCTTAAATTTGTTGAGACCATTTTTGTGTTCTAACATGTGATCTATCCTAGAAAATGTACCATGAGTGCTTGAGAAGAATGTATACTCTACTGCTTTAGGGTGAAAAGTTCTGAAGATATCTATTAAATCAACTTGATCTAGTATATCCTTTAAGTCTGTTGTTTCTTCACTAATTTTCTTTCTTGAGGATCTATTCAATGATGTTAGTAGGGTATTGAAATTCCCTACTATTATAGTATTGTTATTAATCTCGCCCTTTATATCCATCAAAGTCTGCTTTATGTATGTCGGGGCTCCTATATTTGGTGCATAGATATTTATAATAGTTATATCTTCCTGTTGAATTGTTCCCTTTATCATTATATAGTGTCCTTCTTTATCTCTTACTACAACCTTTGTTTTAAAGTACATTTTGTCAGATATAAGTATTGCTACCCCAGTTTTTTCTCATTTCTATTTAAATGAAATATTATTTTTCATCATTTTACCTTCAGTCTATGTGCATCTTTTGTTTTAAGGTGTGTCTCTCGTAGACAGCATATGTATGGGTCCTGTTTCTTTATCCATGCAGCTACCCTATGTCTTTTGATCGAATCATTTAATCCATTTACATTTAAGGTTATTATTGATATGTAGTTGCTTATTGCCATTTTATTTTTAAAGCTGTATTCTTCTTTTGCTATATTCTTTCCCCCCTTTGAACTGTTCACAACAGGCCCCTTAGCATATCTTGCAGAATTGGTTTGGTTTTAATAAATTCTTTGAGGCTTTTCTTGTCTGGGAAGCTCTTTATTTCTCCTTCAATTTTAAACATTAGCCTTGCTGGATAGAGTAGTCTTGGGTGTAGGTTCTTGTTCTGCATTACTTTGAATATATCTTGCCATTCCCTTCTGGCCTCAAGTGTTTCTGTTGAGAAGTAGGATGTCATCCTTATGGGGGATCCTTTGTAGGTGATAGCCTTTTTTAGTCTAGCAGCTTTAAAATTTTTCTCTTTATCCCTTAGCTTTGGTATTTTAACTATGATGTATCTTGGTGTAGATTTCTTTGGGTTTCTCTTTAGTGAAGTTCTCTGTGCTTCTTGAATGTGTGAAATGTTTTCCAGCCTTAATTTAGGGAAGTTTTCTGCTATGATTTGATTGAACAAAGTTTTTATTTCTTATTCTCTCTCCTCTTCTTCAGCAACCCGTATGATGTAGATGTTATTTCTCTTCATGTTGTCACAGAGCTCCCTTAGAGTTTCCTCACATTTTTTGAGTCTCTTTCCTTTTTTATGCTCTGTTTCTGTGCCTTTGTTTATTGTGTCCTCTAACCCGCTGATTCGATCCTCAACAGCATCCATCCTGCTTTTAATTCCTTCCGTTGTGGTCTTCAGTTCTGATACTGTATTTGTCATTTCTGTCTGATTCTTTTTTATTATTTCAAATTCCTTTTTTATACTTGTTATTTCTTTATTTAGGTGTTCGTAATGACTATCCATTGTTGCTCTAATCTCTTTGAACGTCCTAACTATCATTGTTTTAAATTCTGCATCTGGTAATTTGTTATATCTGGTTCATTCAGGTCCTTCTCTGGGGATTTCTTTTGATTCATTTGGGTTGCATTTCTGTGCCTGCCCATTTTGTTTTTGTATAAGAAGGGTGTGGTCACTGGAGTCCAATGGGTGTTTCCTCTGTGTTCTCTATGTGTGCCTGTCAGCAGGTCCGCAGCCCCCTCTGCCCCTGCCTAGGGCTGTTGGGTATGGGCGTTGCCAGTGTTGGCCCACTGCGGCTGTTGCTGTGATTTCCGCCTCTCCTCTGCAGGAGGGGCTGTGTTCTGGTGCCAGGCTCTACAAGCCTCAGCCTGTCTGGGCTTTTGCCTCACTCCACAGGTTGGGTTGCGCACTGCGCTCAAGCCACAAACCTCAGCACCAAGGGTAGAGGTGCGCTCCTTTGCTCAGCTGCAGACCCAGCCTGTTCCTGGGCTTCCCACCAGCGACTGCGGTCGGAGCCTGCTCGCCACGTTTTCTCGTGTTGGACTGGGCTAGTGGCTGGACACATCTGCTGGAGTGCACTCAGCTGTAAGCATCCGCCTGTCCAGAGCTTTAGCCCCGCCCCCGAGGCCCGGGCCTTCCTGCGCAGGATCGCAAACTGGGGTTTCTCCGGTTGGGTGGGGCTGCTGGAGTGCGCTCAGCTGCGAGCCTCCGCTTGTCCTGGGCTCCAACCCCTCCCCCGCAGTGGGAGCCAACTCACGCACGCAGAATGGCAAATGGTCGTTTCTCTGGCATGCGGTGCTGCTGGCGTGCACTCAGCCGCAAGCCTCTGCCTGTTCCTGGTCCTATCCCTGCCCCCGTGGTCAGGGACGGCTTGTGCAGGGTCACAGAGCAGATCTCTGCCCGTTCCTGGCCTCCCGCTTTTTCCCCTCATGTGGGGCTGCAGGCGGGTCCGCAACTCCTGGGCCATTTTTGTGTGTCCCCTCCACCCTTGCTGGGCTAGACTGAGCTCACACCGGCTGGGCCTTTGCCCCTTCAACAGAACCGTATTTCAGCGTCCTGCCACCACTGTCTCTCCAGCAGGCCCTCAGCAGTGTGGGTGGGTGCACTGAAGCTCAGATCCTAACACTCCATATTGTAGTCCTGGAAGTTCCCTCCATCTAAGCAGCTCTTCTCTAAGTGCCACGGGAGAGCTTGTTTGGCTGGTGTCCTGTCTCCCTTTGCTGGTATTGCTAGTTCCAGGGGAAATATTCCTTTCTGATTAGGGAAGTGACTCAGCCCAGGAGTTAGGGTAGCTGTCCCTCAGAGAGTTTCTCCCTGTGCCTTCCAGTCCACACTTTCTTCCCACTGCTCTGGTCCTCTCCTCTGTTCCCATTCCCTGGAGCCCCGGGTGAGTGGTTGTGAGAAAGGTTTTCTGCACTATTCCTTTAAGAAGAATCTTGGGTCTGAGAAAACTGTCTCTTTCTCACAAACAGTATCCTCACTTGTTTCACAGCTCAATACTGTCCAAACACCTCTTCTAGGCTCTAGGGCTGCAGGTGGGGCTTTGTTCCTGGGACCCAGGTCTCTCCCTCTCCGCCAAACTCTTCTCCCGCCATGCAGGTCTCCCTGGTCTGCCGTTCGCTCCAGGGAGCTGGGCAGCCCTCTCCACATTTTTGTTTTTCCTACCAGTCTCAATGTGGCTTCTTCAGTGTTCCTTGGGTAAAGAGTCCACTTAGTTTAGCTCAAAGTTGGTTTATCCAGATGATGGTTCTTAAAATTAAGTTATAATCCACTTTGGTTCTGGGAGTTGGAAGTTGGTACGTCCGCCTACTCCATCACCATCTTGCCGTCCTCTCAAATATATTTTTTAATTGTTCTATCAATCATGCTTAATAGTCTGGTGAAGAAATGCATTTGTTCTCTCAACTGAGTGATCATTCTCTAGATCAAGGCAAAGCACTGACATACTTTTAGGACAAGCAAGACTCTGCAATACTAACACCAGTCTGATTAAAGGAGATGTGTTGATTGACCTCTTTTACATCACAGAAGTGATTAAGAATCATCTTAGGATTTCTGCTTTTCTCCTGAACTTTAAAGGAAAAAAATATATGTATATTATTTTATAATTACAAAAATAACATTCTATTTATTATTTTATCTCAATGTTGTATAAGAAATATGATAATTTGACTTAGTTAAACCAACTATGATTTACTGAGTCTGGATATAGACCACAGTAGAGAGCTGACCACAAGAGGCTAACTGTGAACCAGCTGTAGGCTCTTCATTTTGTCAAACTTCCTTAAACAGTTAAGCAGTGAAGTAGCTCTAAGAAATAGACTATGTGTGTTTTCCTCATTGCCTCCCCATAGGCACCCTCAATGTATCTTTTTCCCATCTGCTGTTGTCTGAATACTCCTTGAGATAATAGTATATAGCAAATTGTAGTTTTGGAGAACTAAGACAACTTTTCTCTTCTTTTTTTCTTATTCCGTCAGCCCCTTATCTTCTCACCCAGCTCCTACCTCCCAACAATTTTCAGACTGCTCTCTATGAGTCTGTCTCTATTTTGCTTATTAGTTCATTTTGTTCTTTAGATTCCACATATAAGTGAAATCATATAGTACTTATCTTTCTCTTACTGGCTTATTTCACTTATTTTTTGTTACTGTTATTTGTTGTTGTTGTTTTCACATTGCTTTCTGCAGAAGAATACACTGCATCCTTACAATGCACACAAAGATTTAACTGCAGTGCAACCCAAGCAAAACAGCTGATGTCTGCCAGAGATCACTGCTGCTGCAGCATCTGATGCACATAGGAAAGGTCTAATGAATAATATACAGTTATAAACAGGTGGCCATATCAAGATCTCTTCACTTAATGCTATTCCCAAATACACTCTGAGGGAAGTAATTGGATACCTTCATTACCGATTGATCTGTATAGGAAGAAAGTGTGATTAAAATCTTTGAAAGGCATTGATTGCTTGTGCATTAGCTTACATTGACCTGCATTATTTTCTACTGAAAAACCATGTTCATTGTACGAATAACCAGAATTGTGAGGCTTAACAGAGATATAAACTATTTGAAAGCCACAAGTATGAGAAACCAGAGCAATTCTTCCACTGCAGAGTACGTAAAAAGCAAAAGCAGCTTATTGTGAAGCCATCTTATAATTGGGTAAGTGCTTGTAAGGCAGTGCTGACTGCTGATGTACTTACTACCAATGGACCACCTTGTAAGATGTGAATTTACTCTAGTCCATTTTCTTAAGACCGGTGACAAGAATTGTTAGGAAGCTCCAAGCATCTTTCTGGAACAGTCACCATTAATGTCCAATACGATCACATTACCTTTTTTTATTTTACAAAAAATAATCAGTACTTTCTCTCCCTTCAATTACATACTATTTCTTAAACCCACAATATAACAAAAGCCTTTGTGCATTCATCTCAACTAGCTAAAATTATCAACACAATTGACTCAAGTTAATTCCTGTTGTTGGTGGAGGGGACAGGTGAGATTACCCTGATGACCAAGTCATATACTATAAATATAAGCCTCTTCACTCTTTTACACAAATTTTCTTTAACAAGAAGATTGAAATGTGGTATATAATCTTAATTATACCATGAGTTGTTATCATTAGAGTAAGCATTTATAGATATTTGTAAGACAGCATTACAATGATTTCTGCGTGGTTTTTTGTTTGTTTGTTTTATATTGTTTCACCTCAGTGGCTATTATGTAATGAGTAAGTTCTACAGTGTGCCCGTAAAGTCATGGTGCACTTTTGACTGGTCACAGGAAAGCAACAAAAGATGATAGAAATGTGAAATCTGCACCAAATAAAAGGAAAACCCTCCCACTTTCTGTAGGATGATGTGGCATCATGTGAACATGCACTGATGATGAGGTAACACCATGTATACAGAGGAGCAGCCCACAGCCATGCCAGTCAAGATGTGGATGGTACAGAGGAAAGTTCAGTGTGTTCTGTGGCTCGCTAAATTTAAATCCGTGAGCAAAGTGCAATGTGAATATCGGCGTGTTTATAACAGCGCCACCACATAGGAATAACATTACTCGGTGGAATAAGCAGTTGAAGAAAACCAGCAGTTTGGTGGAGAAACCCTGTTCTCGTAGGCCATCAGTCAGGGAGGAGTCTGTAGAGGTAATATGGGATAGCTACCTAAGGAGCCCTAAAAAATCTGTGTGTGCGTGTGCTCGACAATTACACCTAAGCAAGACTACAGTTCATAAGGTGTTAAAAAAAAGTCTGTTTTATGGGGTACAAATTGTGGCTGTTACACGCTATCAAACCAGCGAATAGACCCACATGATGTGCATTTGCTACAGATTTGCTTCATGAGATTGACAATGATACAAGATTTTTTCAGAAGATTGTGCTTAACGATGAGGCAACCTTCCATATCTGTGGACATGTTCATCACTATAACGTCCGAATATGGGCTGCTGTACATCCTCATGCCTATGTTGAGTACAAACGTAACACCCCTAAACTGAACGTGTGGTGTGGCCTGATGCATGATAAGGTGATAGGCCCATTTTTTTTGCGGAGCAGTCTGTAATGGCAAACACCTATCTTGACATGTTGGAATTGTATGCAGTGCCACAATTTCCAGAAGGTGTCATCTTTCAACAGGACCGCGCTCCTCCACACTATGCCACCATTGTTCGTGAGATTCTGGATAAAATGTTCCCCTGGCCGTGGATAGGCAGGGGTTCTGTCAAGCTATGGCCACCACGATCCCCGGATCTGATGCCCTTAGACTTTTACTTTTGGGGTTATGTGAAGCAATATGTTTACATGGAATGTATCAATGACATTAATCACTTAAAACAGAGAATCACAGACGTTATTCACTCTGTTACACAAGATGTCCTTTCCCGTGTGTGGCAAGAACTTCACTATCGTTTGGATGTGCGTAGGGCAGGGGTCCTCAAACTTTTTACACAAGGGGCCAGTTCACTGTCCTTCGGACCGTTGGAAGGCCGAACTATAAAAATAACTATGAACAAATCTCTATGCACCCTGCACATATCTTATTTTAAAGTAAAAAAAAAAAAAAAAAAAAACCAAAAAACAAAATGGGAACAAATACAATATTTAAAATAAAGAACACATAAATTTAAATCAACAAACTGACCAGTATTTCAATGGGAACTATGGATATGGATGCATCCTGTGCTCCTCTCACTGACCACCAATGAAAGAGGCGCCCCTTCCGGAAGTGTGGCAGGGGCTGGATAAATGGTCTGGGGGGGGGGCACATGTGGCCTGCGGGCCATAGTTTGGAGACCACTGGTGTAGGGCAACAAATGGAGCCCATATTGAACTGCGCTGGATAGGTATAAAACTGGAAGAGTTTTCCTTTTATTTGGTGCAGATTTTACATTTCTATCATCTTTTGTTGCTTTCCTGTGACTGGTCAAAAGTACACCATGATTTTACGACAAACTGTATATAATATGAACTGTGATTAACTTCTTTCTCTGAAATTATAAAGTTATTTATGTAGGTGCTCTGGAGAGTCTATGTTGCAAGTTTTCTGAGAACATTTTATTTATGTTAATACTTCGTTTTGTTATGTTCTCCATATCTTAGTTATTCCTGCTGATCATTGTTGGTTTAATGCATGAAAATTAAATGTGGTAAGGTGGAAGAGAAAAAACTGTCATTACTGAAAGGGTCAACCATTGGAGAAGGGGAATTAACTTGAGATTATTTAAAATTAAAGTCAAGAGCTTTTGCTTCCACTTATGAGAGGTTAACTGCAGTGAGAATTGGCATCTCACTGTGTACAAGTAAGAACTTGACAAAAATGTATAAAACGCATATTTTTAGACATCAGACCATAGACAGCAGCACAGAAGTGTGATGTCTGACAGAAGGAGTACTGAGACAACTGCGATTCTCAGTACTCCTGTCAGAAATAACAGGTTCAGAGTCCCTGCCTAATATTAAAACGCTGATGCAGCCCTGACTTAAATATACTTCAATAAAAGCCTCAAAACAGACTAAACTAATCTGAAAGACATTTAAGTATGTGCTGTACTTAAGAACTACAATAAACTCAATCACTCATTAGCAAAAAATTCAAAATGTCTAGTAGCCAATCAAAACTGCCAGACAAGGTAAGGAGCAGGAAAATATGACTCTTAAGCAGATGTAAATAAAAACATTCAGTTATGATATTAACTATGAAATAAGCAGACTGCAATATTAAAATGGCTATTCTAAATAGTTTAACTATAAGCAGGATGTAAAAGAACCCATGAGTTAATAAGAATAGAATTAAGAAATATTTTTAAAATTCAAATGCAGATCCCAGAGATTTTTAAAAAACCGCCTGAAATGAAAAATTTTATGGGTTTAACTGCAATTTTGAAACTGGAGAAGATGAGATCTGTGAACTTGAAGATATAGGAATAAAAATTATCCAAATTTAACAGACACAAAAAAAGCTGAAAAAAAAGAACAGAATCTCAGTAACCTGTGGGAAAATATCGAGCAATCTTATTTATATTTAATTTTTCCAAAATGAAAATAAACATCGTTTAAGGCAAACAAAAGTTAAAATTTATCACTTGTAGTACAACACCCAAGAAAGGTCAAAGAAAGTTCTTCAGATGGAAAATAGATAATAACAGATTGAAATGTGGATTTAAACAATTGAATGAAGAACATTATAAATAGTAAATATGTGAATAAATATAAAGAAGACATTTTCTTGCCCTGGCCAGTTGGCTCAGTAGTAGAATGTTGTCCTGGCATGTGTTTGTCTTGGGTTTGATTCCCAGATAGGGCACACAAAAGAAGTGATCTTCAGCTTCTTCACTCCTCCCCCTCTCCTTTCTCTCTCCCTTCCCACAGCCATGGCTCTTTGGTTCGAGTTCATCACCCTGGCACTGAGGATGGCTTTCTGGAGTTTCTGCCTCAAGCACTAAAAATAGCTTGGTTCCAAGAATAGCCCCAGATACACAGAGCATGGGCCCCAGACAGGGTTGCAGTGCAGATCCCAGTTGGGGAAATAGCAGGAATTTGTCTATCTCCCCTACTCTTACTTGGAAAAAAAAGACATTTCCTCATTTTAATATCTTTTTTTAATTGGTTGTATAAAGCAAAGATAACAATGTATGTTTGTAATACAAATATAAAAAAAATTCATAACATAGCATGAATGACAAGATTGAGAAAATGAAAGTATGTTAAAATAAGATTTTATACAGTATATCTGAAATGGTATAATAATATTTGAAGCCAGATTCTGACAAGTTAATAAAGTATATTCTAAATTATAGAATAACCATTAAAAATATAAAACAAAGAGAAGGTTAATAACCCAATATAGAGGATATTTTGGAATCTCAAAATGTACTAAAATAATCTTTAAAAAGAAGCAAAACTTGGAAAACAATAACAAAAACAGAGTCAATAGAAAACAAAAGGATTACAAGATTTAAATTCGAAAATATGTTCACTCTTTCTCTCTTCCTTTGCTCTCAAAAAATTAATAAAAATTTTAAAAAAGAATGAAGAGATGAATTCAATTTGTCTTTATTTGGAGACAAAAACATTGTATACATAGAAAATCCCACAGATGTTTTTATAATATTTGATATTTCTTTTTATTTAATTTATTTTAGAGAGGAGACAGAGAGAGAGAGAGAGAGAGAGAGAGAGAGAGAGAGAAAGGGGGGAGGAGCTGGAAGCATCAACTCCCATATGTGCCTTGACCAGACCAGTGTAGGGTTTTGAACTGGCGACCTCAGTGTTCCCAGGTCGACACTTTATCCACTATCCACTGCGCCACCACAGGTCAGGCACAGATGTTTTTATAATATTTGAAAAAGCTATTTCACTGAATAAAATTTAGAAGATGCAAGATTAATAAACTAAATTAGAGAGTGTTTCTCTATAATATTGATTAATTATTGAGATATATCTCTTAAATAAATAATACTGTTTACAAGAGCATGAAGTATGTAGGGATGCATTTAGCAAATTATATGCATGATTGTACTCTAAATATTGTAAAATATTTCTGAGAAGAGTTAAGGAAGATGTAAACAAATGGAAAGAGATACATTGTTCATGGATTGGAAAATTCAATATTGTTAAAGATGTCAATTTTTACCCAATTAATCTATAGGTCAACACAATCCCAAGTAATATCACAGTAGAAATCATCAAACCAATTATAAGGTTTACGTGAAAATGCAAAGATCCTACAGAAGCCAAAACAACTTTGACAAAAAAATACAATTTTAATGATTTACATTGTCTGATTTGAAAAGGTACAATAACCAAAATAGTATATTACTGGAATAATAATAGACATACATAAATCTTTGGAACAGAATAGAGACCAGAAATAAATAAAAAATTATATGATCAATTGATTGTCATCGGTGGTACCAGCGTAATAAATTGGACAAAGAAAACTATTTTTACAAATGAATCTGAAGTAGTTGGATAACCAAATTTAAAAAAAAATCATTGTAATGTTGGCATAACTAAAGATTTCTTAAACAAGATACAAAAAGCAAAAACTACTACAAAAATATTGACTAATGGACTATATAAAAATTAAAACCATTTACTCATTGAATACACTGCAAATAAAATAAAGTCTATTATGATCTAGGAAGAACATTTTATTACATGTATCTGACAAGAAACTTTCATCCAATATATATAAAGAAGACATCAATAATAAGATAAACACAGATAAGAAAAATAGCAAAAATTTGGCTATTTCAGTAAAGGAGATGTATATGTGATAACTATAAGTGATATAAGTAACAAATAAGCTCAAGATAACTAGTCATAAGGGAAATGCAAATTAAAAGCACAATGATATACCAGTACATAGCCACTAGAATGGACAGTTTTTTATGATGGTAATGGCAGGTGCTGGTGAGGCTGCAGAGCAACTAGACCTGCCATGTGTTATTAGTGAGAATGCAAAATGATACAACCACTCTGGGAAATAGTTGACTACTGCTTTAAAAAATTATTTATTGATTTAGAGAAAGAATAAGGGGCAGGGGGGGAGAGAAACATTAATTTGTGGTTTCACTTATTTATGCATTCATTGATTGATTCTTTTTTTTTTTTCTTTTCCAAGTGAGAGGAGGGGAGATAGAGTTACAGACTCTTACATAGGCCCTGAGCAGGATCTACCCAGCAACACAGAGTCTGGGATCCATCCTCTGCCCATCTGGGGTCATTCTTACAGCAGAGCTATTTTTAGCACATGTGGTGGAGGCTCCACGAGCCATCCTCAGTGCCGGGTCAATTCACTTGAACCAATCAAGCTATGATTGCAGGAAAGCAATAAGGGAAGGGTGTGGGATGGAGAAGTACATGGTCACTTCTCCTGTATGCCCTGACCAGGAATCAAATGGGGATATCCACACACCAGGCCTATGTTTTACGACTGAGCCAACAAGCCAGGGTCCATTGATTGATTCTTTCTTTTTCTTTTTTTTACAGGGACGGAGAGTCAGAGAGAGGGATAGATAGGGACAGACAGACAGGAATTTCGAGAGATGAGAAGCATCAATCATCAGTTTTTTGTTGCGACACCTTAGTTGTTCATTGATTGCTTTCTCATATGTGCCTTGACTGTGGGCCTTCAGCAAACTGAGTAACCTTTTGCTCGAGTCAGCAACCTTGGGTCCAAGCTGGTGAGCTTTATGCTCAAGCCAGATGAGCCCGTGCTAAAGCTGGCAACCTCAGGGTCTCAAACCCAGGTCCTCCGCATCTCAGTCCCATTCTCTATCCACTGCGTGACCGCCTGGTCAGGCTGATTGATTCTT
The DNA here is from genome assembly GCA_037038555.1 of Rhynchonycteris naso. Taxonomy (NCBI): domain Eukaryota; kingdom Metazoa; phylum Chordata; class Mammalia; order Chiroptera; family Emballonuridae; genus Rhynchonycteris; species Rhynchonycteris naso. Next base: position 68,645,322 of record CM072997.1, read on the forward strand.
GTATGTGCCTTGACCTGCAACTTTGACATATCAAGATGACACTCTAACTAACTGAGCTACCTAGCCAGGGCAGTTTGACTACTTTTATAATTTTAGTTTTATTTTATTGGGACAACACTAGATAGCATAATTATACAGATTTTAAGAGTCCAATTCTACAACACATCTCTGTACACCATATTGTGTATTCACCCCCCCAAGTCAAGTTTTCATCCATCACCATTTATTACCCTTATACCCTCTTACACCTTTGACTATTTCTTTTTTTTTTTTTTTACAAGGACAAAGAGAGAGTCAGAGAGAGGGACAGACAGGAACAGACAGACAAAAACAGAGAGAGGTGAGAAGCATCAATCATTAGTTTCTCATTGCCGTTGTGACACCATAGTTGTTCATTGATTGCTTTCTCACATGTCCCTTGACCGCGGGCCTTCAGCAGACTGAGCCACCCCTTATTGGAGCCAGCGACCTTGGGTCCAAGCTGGCTAGCTTTTGCTCAAGCCAGATGGACCCGCGCTCAAGCTGGCCACCTCGGGATCTCGAACCTGGGTCTTCTGGCATCCTAGTCTGACGCTCTATCCACTGCGCCACTGCCTGGTCAGGCTATTTCTTAAAGCATGGTCTGGTAACCTAGAAAACTCATTCACTGGTATTTATCAAAGAGAAATAAATACAAATGATCACATAAATTCTCTATAAGGTGTTCATACAAGTATTTTTATAATAGTCCCAAATTTGTCAATGTCATCAAAAAGGAGGAGAGTCTGAGAAATTATCACTGCCAAGCAGCACCTAAAGGAGACATGACAAGTAAATGCAACATGTTATCTTGTTCCAGGATTTTGAAACAGAAACAAAAGCAAAACATTAAGTAAAAACTAAAATAATCTTGGACTATATTAATAATTATGTATCAACATTAGTTCTTTAATTGTAACAAATATACTGTAGTAAGTAAAGATAATAATTAGGGTAACTAGGTGTGGGGTATATACCATAGGTACTTCACTAACCTATTTTTTTCTGTAAATCTAAAATTGTTCAGACAATGTTTTATTTTAAATATTAAAATGTGTTATAGATTTATATATATAAATATATATGTATATGTGACAAATTACAGTTGATATTTGAACAACATGGGTATTAGAAGCACTGACCCCATGAGGTTGAAAACCCACTTTAACTTTTGACTCTACAGTATGCTCTTTGCATCTACATATTCAACAAACTGCAAATCAAAACCAGTATTTTAGATCTGTGGTTGGAATTCTGAGGTTGGAAAACTCTGGTTGGGAATGCAAAAATACTGTTTTCCGTCCAAAGAACTCATTGTAATAACTTATGTATTTAGCTCAAAACACAAAAATAAAAAAAAAAAAAAAGTAAAAACAAGCTTTAAAAAAAACTAAGAAAATAAAATTTAAAAAATATTCACAGAAGAACAAAAGCAACTCCATAAAATATTTTTTTCAATAATACAGTGTTAAGACTACATAAATATATATGCTTGGATGGTTGGCTTAATGGTAGAGTGTCAGCCTAGTGTGTGGATGTCTGGGTTTGATTCCCTGTTAACACAAACTGGAAAAGTGTTCATGTGCTCCTCAACACCTCCCTCTCCCCTTTCTTCATTTCTCTTTCTTCTCCTCCAACAGCCATGGCTCAATTTGATTGAGCAAGTTTGCTCAGATGCATAGCCTTACCTCAGGTGCTAAAATAGCTCAGTTGCTTAACAGTGTGGAACAATGGCCTCAGATGAGCAGAGCATCACTATGTAGAGAGCTTGCACAGTGGATACCATCAGGGCTGCATATGGGAGTCTGTCTCTCTGCTTCTCTACCTCTCAATTATATATATATTCCTCAAAAGATATACATATAAGAAAAACACATGGAGTAACACTGAAAACAGAAATAGAAACATAAATGCTAATAAAAATGAGGTTGAGCAATATTAATATTATATAACATTAAATACATAACACTGGGGAACAAAACTTTTGTTGTATCCACAAAAGCACTTGTTCTTACCTAATTTGAATGTGCTGATTTCAAATCTGACATTAGTTTTTCTCTGTAAGCTACAGTTTTTTTGAAATTCAAGATTTTTGGTTTTCACCTTATAAAATTTTCAACATTTAGTTTAACATAATGAAGTAGAATGTCTTCTTGGGTATCATCTTTGTGAAAATATAATAATTTATATAATGTAGTAAATACACTAATACACTAAAAGATATAATTACATCAGAATTTGTTTACAATTTCAAAATAGAACATATTAAAACACATATTTTAATCATAAAATTTGTGCAAAACGTATTTAAATTTTATTCAGGCAAAAAATTGCGTTTGTGGCTCTTGTGTTTTAGTACTTGTTGAAGAGAATCTCATTTGATGCTCCAGCAGTAGTCTGCCATCATATTTCTGCCCATCGCCCTTGATAACATTCTTCCATTATCTTCAGAAAGCATTCTTCTGGTTCATCACTAACAGCTCCAAGATTTTCAGGAAATTCATCAAGGTGACTGTTCAGGAAGTGAATCTTAACACACATGTTACATCCAATGTCACAGAAAGCCAACAGCATCCTTTGAACCAGAAGTTGATAGTTTTCTGCATTTTTGTTGCCAAGAAAGTTTTTTGTAACTACCACAAAAGACTGCCATGCTGCTTTCTCCTCCTTATTCATCTTCCTGCCAAATTCTTTGTCACATATGAGGGTTTGAATTTGAGGTCCATTGAATACATCTACTTTTATCTTCTCGAAAGACAAGGCAGGAAAAGCAGAAATAATATGTTGAAAGCATTCACTTTCTCTATTCAAAGCCTGAACAAATTGCTTCATTAAGCCAAGTTTGATGTGAAGTGGGGAAAAAATTCTTGTTTCAAATAACTACAGGTTCATTCAAAATATTCTGCATCCCTACTTCCAGAGTTTCACGTTTCGACCACTCTTTCTGTGTCCAATGTTTCTCCCAAGCTCAGCTGTCCCACAAACACAGAACACAAGGATACTTCGTGAAACCTCTCTGTTGTTCAAGCAGGAAATTTACCATTTTAAGATCCATACAAATGATCCAGTTATGCTCCTCATACTTCAGAAAGTCGAGGACAATTTTTATGTCATTATCATCTTCTCGCAGATGAGTTGAATAACAAATTGGAACCGCTGCATAAACAATACCGTTGTGTAGTGGAACACATCTCAGACTCTGTTTAGAGCTGTCAAGAAATAGCCGCCATTCTGTTGGACAGTAAGTGGTAACACCTAGCTGGCTGAGAAGACTACTGATATTATGACAATACACAAAGTGTTTGTCTTCGGAAAGAAAAGTCTACAAAAATTTGTTTATGCTTCCTGAAATAGAATACTTTAGCTGACTGATAAAGTGTATTCTTTTCTTGAAGCCTGGAGGCTAATAACTCAGCTGCTTAATTTGATAGGCCCAAATCTCTTACTAAGTCATTCAATTCAGGTTAGCTAAACTACTGAGGGGTAAGGACTGCTTGGCATCAGAAGAAGACCCTTCAGATTCTACAACCATTTTCTTATGCATCTAATCAAAATACACTTGATCACCATGTTCAATTTCTTCATCCTTAGAAGAAATAAAACCATTGAAAACTGGAACCGGGAGTGTCTCAGAGTGTGTGAGATGGGTTGTATTGCTGAAGGAATATTAGGATATGCAATCATATGCCATTTTTTCTTGCCGATGCCCTTTGTATGGATAAGACAGAAATAACAGTCACTGCTGTGGTTCTTAGGTTCACGCCAAACCATGGGAATACCAAAATGCTTTCCTTTGCGTTTTCCTTTTGTCCAGTCTCGAAGCATTTCCACACAAATATGATACACAATATGAGGAGCCCAATTCTTGTCTTGATCGCCAATGGGAACTTGAAAATAGGCAATATATGTCGTGTCACAAATGATGAAATATTGCGTCTTTGACATTGAAGTGTGTAACAGCTACATATATAACAGAAGGTGTCAAGACTATTTATTCTTACATTTACACCTACTTGAAGAAGCCATGATTCGATCTTAAAACAAAATAAGAGGGTGTTTTTATCAGATTATAATTTTTTACATTTAAAAACAACTATAATTATTTAAAAGTGGTTTGTAAAACATTAATTTCCTTGTGGTTATGTTCAATCCAAGAGTCATTGCCCTTTAACTACAATTTAAAAACTAATGCATGCCATTAACTGAAACATAAAGAACTTAAAATTGCATAAAAACTAGAGCCGGCACCAAAAAACAAATTTCATACTTGGAATCAGCTATGCAGAAATATATAGAAAAAGTTCTAAAGCTTCATGCACCAGAAAATGAAAATTCTTTCTCGGTGTAATAAAATGCATCAAAAGAGACAAAGATAAACACTACCTAATCACTTAAAAAACATAAATCTTAGAAGGTGGCATTAAAATAGGTGTTACAAAAAGCAACAGCATTATAATGAAAAAGTTATATATTCATATAAAGAAATATTTTACCATACTTCTTTGAATAAAACAATTAGTAAGGATTTAAAAGACTTGAAGAATAGTTTTTATGAGCTTGACCTAACCTACACACAAATAAATAATATACAATTTTAAAAGAAGATGAACATTTACATTAAAAATTTTAATTTTAAAAATGAACAAGAACATTATGAAGACATTTTTAAGAACTAATAAATCATATTTTAAAAGGAACAGAAGGTGTGCAGATAGAAAAAAGCTTCAATATCAGAAAGATGTAAAATTAATTCCAATTAATGTTTTTTAAAATATTGCTGGAACTAGGCAAGCTAATCCAAAAACTTATTTGGAAAAGATATTGTCCAAGCATAGTAAATACAATTATACACAAACACACAAGTAAAAAATAAAATAATCATATTTCCAGACATAGAAAATAGCAACAATTTCTTTCCTTCCTTCCTTCCTCCCGCTCTTCTTCTTCTTCTTTCCTTCCTCTTTTCTTTCCTTCCTCGCTTCCCTTAAATCCTCTTACACTCTCTGTTTCTATTTCCCTCCCTCCTTTCCCCCTTTTTACTTATTTATGTAGCTAATCCCATAATGAGAAAGAATAACTTCAGCCAAGGTATTAGAAAACAATGTTGGGACTAGTGACTTCTCACACACTCCCTTACCTTACATTATAATTTCAGGAACACTTTATATTTAGAAATACTCTTTCACTTTGCCATCAAATATATTCAAATGAGGAAGCGATTTTGAAGTAGGGCTTTTCAGATAATCAGATGGGCCCTGAGTTGCACTCTAGTAGAATTAATGATAAAATAAAATAGTACTAATCAAGGTTTTCATAGATTAATAATATATAATTTTAATAAAACATGAGATATCTCACTTTATTATAGCAAATACTAGTCTTATTCTTAATTCCAACCATGATTTTTCTTTATTTAGTCAGTAGTATAAATAATAGATATACTGGGGGCAGCCTATTTTTAGGGGTATCTTTCACTAATCAAATTATTCACATGAAAATTTAAGAAAAAAATGTTTTTAAAAATCTGTATCAAACATTTTAATAGTTAAATTAATGGAGAATGTATAAAAGTCATTTTATGCATAATGCTATAAATTCCACTCCTGCCTCAATGGCAATGAATGCCAATAGCTAATAACAGTGGCTATCACTTACTGAATACTTATTATAAGCTGATACTATGCTAAGCATTTTATTTGTATTATCTCCTTACAAAGAAATCCATTGGATAGGTATTATTATTATCTCCATTTCACAGATGATTCTTAGGCTTATATCATAGGGGTAAGATTCAAGCCTATGCAAGTACACTTTATTACATTTCAATACTTCTAAGTAAAAACCTGTGAAGTGCCTCTCTAATTGGTTTTCATAAATTAAGAAATGCATATTTCTATAAATACTTATTAGTAACCCATCTTGTTTTAGAATGGAGTTAAGGAAATATTCATAAATATTTATATGGTAGATTGCATTTATAGTACAAATTTTTCTCTGCTCCCTGTATCCATGCCCCTTACTGTGTGGTGTTACAGTTTATTTCACTAAAGAGTGAAATAAATCCATTTATCCAACCTCAAATCTGAGCTTAGCCATGTGACTTGCTTTGGCCACTAGAAAAGTGGCAAAAGGCTCTATGTACCAGTTCTGAGCCTAGACTGAAAGAAATCATGCCTGTCTCCACTTACTATCTTGCACTTGAAAACATGCTTAGGCTATCCTAATGGTTGATAAGCCACCTGTCCATTAGAACTAAGCTGTCCATAGTTCCCCAATGAAGGCCAGTCTTTAAGACTAGATTAGTTACATCCAGCCAACAACATTCAGGAGTGTGAGTAAGCTCAGCCCAGATCAGCAGAGCCATCTATCCAACCTCCAGTAAATTCTTAACTGTGGCAATAAACAATAAATGTTAGATGCCAGTGAGTTTTTTTTATTGTGTCCTATACATTATTATTTTGGCCATAAATAACTGACAAAATATAGAACAAGTTTTAGTGAGTGCCCACTTTATTTCAGACATGATTCTTGGTGCTAAAGCTACAGTGGTAATCGAAAGAGACAAGGTCCCTGATTTTTTACAGAGAACACATTCCACAGAGAGACACAGACAAAACAAACTGTATGTGTACATATAAAGCAAAGTAATTGATTTTAAAAATGTTTAAGGAAATAAATAATTACATAAATCTATCAAAATGGAGTCATATTCTTAATTCTGAAGAAATACGATATCCCTACAAATCCAGCTTGATGGTACAGATAATTTAAAATATATATATAAAATGGGAGACTTCCAAAAACCTGTAGGGCAGATCATTAAAAGCTACAATTAGCCAGTAGCCATCATTTCAGCCTTCTGTCACTATCCTCTTCCATATCCAATTCCCATAAGGCTGATGTTATAACATCCCTTAATGTGGGCTGATGGCCTAAGAGAACAGAAAAAGCAATTGTACAAATTGGGTTTAATTTATAGTTCATTGATGGTCTAGTTCAGATATATATTTTTGGAGATGTCCACCAAAAGAAATATATATAGATGGCTGGATATTCAAACAATATCCTCTTTTTTCCAAAAGTGTTATTGAAAAACAGAATACAAAAAATTCTCTCCTCTGGATCAGAGTAGGGGAAGAGATTGGTGAAATTATATATACATAACACAGTGTTATAGAGAGCAGGAAAGCAAGTCCTGGGGGGAAGGGGTTAGAGCATGGGGGGAGGGGGACAAAAGGGAGGTTGAGGAGAACATGGGGGGATGGGAGGATGTACTCAGTGGGACACTTGAATCTATGTAAACACAATAAATTAATATAAATTTTAAAAAGAATGTAAATAATTCTCTAATAAATACAGTAGAGCAAAGATGATATTTTCAGCAAATCATGCTGAAACAACTAGACATCCATATACAGTACAAAAAAAAGTTAATCTAGACACAGACCATTCACTTCTTTCAAAAATTAACTTAAAATGGATCATAGACCTAAATGTAAAATGCGAAACAATAATACTCCTGGAAGATAACATAGGAGAAACCCTAGAAAACCTTGCATATGGTGAGGCATTTCAGATACAGCACCAAAGACACAATCCGTGAAAGAATTAATAAGTAGACTTCATTAAAATAGAAAACTCCTCTGTGAAAAACAATATCAAGAGAATTAGAAGAGGAGTCATACATTGGGAAAAAGTATTTGCAAAAGACACATCTGCTTAAAAGTCTCTTACCAAAATAAACAAAAAGCCTGACAGGTGGTGTGGCAGGGGACAAAGCATCCACCTGGAACAAAGAGGTTGCTAATTCCAAACTGCAAGGTTTCTGGCTCTGATCATGGCCTTGTCTCTACAGGGTCACTGGCATGCGTGGGGAATAGTCCACAGGATCCCAAAAGCTCAAAAGCTTGAGTCCAAAGGTTGCTGTCATGGAAAGCCAAGGTCGCTGGCTTGAGCAAGGGGACATTAGCATGGACCCGGTCAAGGCATATTAAAGAAGCTCAATGAACAACTAAAATGACAGCAGCTATGAGTTGATGCTTCTCACTTTCTCTCTTTCCTCTCTCAGAAGCAATCAATGCACAATAAAGTAGAAGCAACTACAAGTTGATTCTTCTCACCCCTTCTTTCCCTTCTTGTCCCTCTCACTTTCTTTAAATAAAATAAAATAAAATAAAATAAAATAAAATATGCCTGACCAGGCGGTGGCACAGTGGATAGAGCATCGGACTGGGATGCGGAAGACCCAGGTTCGAGACTCCGAGCTCGCCAGCTTGAGCGCGTGCCCATCTGGCTTGTACCCAAGGTCGCTGGCTCCAGCTCCTTCGGTCTGCTGAAGGCCCACGGTCAAGGCACGTGTGAAAAAGCAATCAATGAACAACGATGGTGTCATAACGGCAACGAAAAACTAATGATTGATGCTTCTCATCTCTCTCCATTCCTGTCTGTCTGTTCCTATCTAACCCTCTCTCTGACTCTCTCTCTCTCTGTCTAGGTAAATAAATAAATGAATAAAGAAAGAATTCTTACAACTCAAATATAAGAAACTAACATCCTATTAAAAATGAGAGAAAAACCTTAATAGACACCTCATATACAAAAAAGATGTACAGATGGCAAATAAGTATATGAAAAGATACCCCACGTCATATATCAAGAAAATGCAAATGTAAACAACAGTGAGATATCACTGCATACCTAGTAGAATGGCCAAAATCTGAAACAGTGAGACATGAAATGCCGGTTAGGACGCGGAATAACGGAAGCTATCCTACATTGTGGGTGAGAGTGCAAAATGGTGCAGCAACTTTGAAAGACAGTTTTACAATTTCTTACCAACTAAACATAGTCTTAGCATATGATCCAGCAATTGTACTCCTTTGTATTTACCCAAAGAAGTTGAAAGCTTTTCTCCACATGAAACCTGAACTCAGATATTTCTAGAAGTTTTATTTATAATTGCCAAAACTTGGAAGCAACCAAGATGTTCTTCAGTGAATGAATAGGGAAATAGATAAATAAATTGTCATATATCCAGACAATGGAAGATTATCTAATGCTAAACAAAGAAAGATATGAAGCCATGAAAATATAATGAAAGAAACTTAGATACATATTACTACATGACAGAAGCCAGTCTGAAATGGCTGAGCACTTTATGCTTCCAACAATAAGACATCTGGAAAAGGCAAAACTGTGGAGACAATAAAAAAATTCATGGTTGCCAGGGGTGGAGAGGAAGAAGGAAGAGATGAATAAACAGAGCATAGAAAATGTTTAGAGCAGTGAAAGTACTCTGTATGATATTATAATGATGGATATGTGTCATTTATATAATTGCCCAAACCAATAGAATGTACATCACCAAGACTGATTCTCAGGTAAACTATGGACTTTGGATGATTATGATATGTCAATGTAGGTTCATACTTGGGTAAAAAAACAAAAACAAAAAAACACACAAACACACACTAAACAGTACCATTCTGGTGAGTGATGTTAATAATGGGAGAGGCTATGCATGTGTGGGGGGAGAAAATATATGAGAAATCTTTGTACCTCCCTCTCAATTTTGCTGTAGACTTAAAACTCACTTAAAAAAACAAAAATAAAAGCTAAATGTTTTTAGATGACTTTTTAAGAAAGTTGAGTTATTTTGAACACCAGGTGGCAGTAGATGTAGCATTTATCAAAAATGAATGAGGGCAGAGGGAACTGACTTTATGCAAATTAATAGTATATGCAGTGTTTACTGTCTACACTGTGATAGAATTTTTACATGGGTATCTCTGAAGGAGACAATAATAATTGAGTGAACTAAAGATAATTTCATATTCAAGTCTATAGCTTTTATTTCATAATTTCATTTGATTATTACTCTTCTGAAAGTGGCCAAAACAGAGAAAATATAAGTATATGTTGCTCACAAACAACAATTCCCTCGTGAAAATGGGTTTCAATAAAAGAATATTCTATTTAAATTTTATTTAGAAAACTGCACATATTCATATAAAAAAATATAAAAGATTAGAAAAGAAAGGAAAGGACCTTAAAATTAATTTAATACATACCTGAAATGCTCAGAGATTAGTATACACGCCCCCTGAAAGACACAGTAGTAACCTCTAGATTAGGTAAAGGCTTCTGTACTCTTCCAGCAATACTACGAGATTTAACTTCTCTGACGTGTTTTAGTTAAGTCAACAAGTTTTTTTGTGAATAAATAAACTATTAAGATCTTTGCTTACTTTATGTTGATTTTGTTCTACACTTATGACATTTTATTTTCCACTCATAATTATAATGTAGCCTGGCTGATATTTTCTGAATACATGTATTGTCTTTATTAGACATAAAATTGGCACTTTATTCTAAAAGTACTAATTAAGTACACAAGCTTTAGAGTCTGATTACTTAAAACATAGAGTGAGCTGATTGGCTCTTCCACATATAAGCTGTGTAGCATCAGAAAAGCTGTTTAATCCTTCATATTTTAGTTTTCTTATTTTTCTTTTCTTTTTTTTTTTTACAGAGACAAAAAGCGAGTCAGAGAGAGGGATAGATAGGGACAAACAGGAACGAAGAGAGATGAGAAACATCAATCATTAGTTTTTCGTTGCGACACCTTAGTTGTTCATTGATTGCTTTCTCATATGTGCCTTGACCGTGGGGCTACAGCAGACCAAGTAACCCTTTGCTCAAGCCAACGACCTTGGGTCCAAGCTGGTGAGCTTTACTCAAACCAGATGAGCCCACGCTCAAACTGGCAACCTCAGGGTCTCAAACCTGGGTCCTCCGCATCCCAGTCCAACACTCCATCAACTGCGCCACTGCCTGGTCAGGCCATATTTTAGTTTTCTTATCTGCAGTAATGGAATGATGATATTACCTACCTGCAAGGGTTGTTGTGTGAATTAAATAAGTTAAGCAAGTAAAAAGCCATGGCCTGGTAGGTTAGTTGGTTAGAGCATCATCCATCGCAACATGCCAAGGTTTGCAGGTTCAATTCCTAGTCAGGGAATATACAAGAATCAATCAATGAATGAATAAATAAGTGGAAATCAATGTTTTTCTTTCTCTCTCTCTCTACAAATTAATTTTTAAAAATTTTAAAGTAAACTTTTAAATATAACACCTGGTATATATTAAAAACTTCATCAGGTGTTATCATTAATCTGACTGGCGAGAACCAAAATAATTACAAATGTTTCACCTACTTTTCTGAATTTTTAATAAAAACATACTGATCTTTTTTTAATATAATATTATTTATCATTCAACTTGCCTTTACTAAATTTAACTTGATCATGCATTCTCAAGAATATCAACATGCTTTTGGAATAGTTAGGTAACTCAGACATCACTACATCAGGACTCAAATTCAAAATTTATCATCCTAATCATCACTATATAAATATATCTTGTTTTTTAAAAATTTGATTTCTTTATTTTGGGGAGGAATCTTTTTTCATTGTTACAAAAATTTGAGTCTATTTACTAAATTGCCTAAAACAAAACAAGGTAAAAAAAATATTAATTTTTGAAAACACTCCATAATGGCAGTAATCTGATTATTTGAAAATCTATGATTTAAAAAAAGAGAGAGGACTCAAATAAATAAAATTAAAAATGAGAGTGGAGAAATAACACCTGACACAACAGAAATACAAAAAATTGTAAAAAAATACTATGAAAAACTCTATGTGAAAAAATTAGACAACCTAGGTGAAATGGACAAATTTCTTGAATTATATAATCTTCCAATAATCAACCTGGAAGAATCAGAACACCTAAACAGATCAATTACAACAAATGAGATTGAAACAGTTATCAAGAAACTCCCAAAAAAGAAAAGTTCTGGGCCTGATGGCTTCACAAGTGAATTCTACCAAAAATTCAAAGAAGAACTACCTCCTATCCTCCTCAAGCTATTTCAAAAAATTCAAGAGGAAGGAAGACTTCCAAACTTCTTTTATGAGGCGAGCATAATTCTAATCCCAAAACTGGGCAAAGACAACACAAAGAAAGAAAATTATAGCCCAATATCCCTGATGAATTTAGATGCTAAAATTCTCAACAACATATTAGCCAACTGGATCCAGCAATATATGAAAAGAACACATACACTATGACCAAGTGGGAATTATTCTGGAGAGGCAACGCTGGTTCAATATTTGCAAATCAATCAATGTGATTTATCACATAAACAAAAGGAAGGACATAAATCACATGATAATTTCAATAGATGCAGAAAAGGCATTTGATAAAATCCAGCACCCATTCATGATCAAAACTCTCAGTACAGTGCGAATACAGGGAACATTCCTTAACATGATAAAGGCCATCTATGACAAACCCACAGCAAACATCATACTAAATGGACAAAAATTAAAAGCAATCCCCTTAAGATCAGGAATCAGGCAGGGCTGCCCCCTTTCACCATTCTTATTCAACATAGTTCTGGAAGTCCTAGCTAAAGCAATCAGACAAGAAGAAGAAATAAAAGGCATACAAATTGGAAAAGAGGAAGTCAAACTGTCATTATTTGCAGATGATATGATATTGTATATAGAAAACCCTAAAGTCTCAGTCAAAAAACTACTGGACCTGATAAATGAATTCAGCAAGGTGGCAGGATATAAAATTAATACTCAGAAATCAGAGTTATTTTTATATACCAACAATGAACTGTCAGCAAAAGAAATTAAGGAAACAATCCCCTTCACAATTGCAACCAAAAAAATAAAGTACCTAGGAGTAAATTTAACCAAGGAGGTTAAGGACTTGGACTTGGAAAATTATAAAACACTGATAAAAGAAATCAAGGAAGATACAAACAAGTGGAAGCATATACCGTGCTAATGGTTAGGAAGAATAAACATCATTAAAATGTCTATATTACCCAAAGCAATTTATAAATTCAATGCAATACCAATTTAAATTCCAATGACATACTTCAAAGATATAGAACACATATTCCAAAAATTTATATGGAACCAAAAAAGAACACGAATAGCCTCAACAATCTTAAAAAGAAAAAATAAAGCAGGAGGTATCACTCTTCCGGATATCAAGGCTTACTACAAGGCCATTGTACTCAAGACAGCCTGGTACTGCCATAAGAAGAGGCGCATAGATCCATGCAACAGAACAGAGAACTCAGAAATAAACCCACAGCTTTATGGACAACTGATATTTGACAAAGGAGGAAAGAACATACAATGGAGTAAAGACAGCCTCTTTAACGAATGGTTTTGGAAAAATTGGACATCTACCTGCAAAAAAGTAAAACTAGACCATCAACTTACACCATTCACAAAAACAAACTCAAAATGGATAAAAGACTTAAATGTAAGCTGTGAAACCATAAGCATCTTAGAAGAAAACATAGGCAGGAAGCTCTCCGACATCTGTAGCAGCAATATATTTGCCGACTTATCTCCACGGGCAAATGAAATAAAAGGTAAGATAAACAAATGGGACTATATCAAACTAAAAAGTATTTGCACAGCTAAAGACAATAAGAACAGAATAAAAAGACAAACCACACAATGGGAGAACATATTCGACAACACTTCTGATAAGGGGTTAATAACCGAAATTTATAAAGAACTTATAAAACTCAACACCAGGAAGACAAACAACCCAATCAAAAAATGGGCAAAAGAAATGAATAGAAATTTCTCCAGAGAGGTCATAGATATGGCCAATAGACATATGAAAAAATGCTCATCACTAATCATTAGAGAAATGCAAATCAAAACCACAATGAGATATCACCTCACACCAGTCAGAGTGGCACTCATCAGCAAAACAACACAGAACAAGTGCTGGCGAGGATGTGGAGAAAAGGGAACCCTCCTGCACTGCTGGTGGGAATGCAGACTGGTGCAGCCACTGTGGAAAACAGTATGGAGATTCCTCAAAAAATTAAAAATCGAACTACCTTTTGACCAAGCTATCCCACTTTTAGGAATATACCCTAAGAACACCATAGCACTGTTCGAAATGAAGAAATGCACCCCCATGTTCGTGGCAGCAATGTTCACAATAGCGAAGATCTGGAAACAGCCCAAGTGTCCGTCAGAGGACGATTGAATTAAAAAGCCTTGTTACATATATACTATGGAATACTACTCAGCAATAAGAAATGATGACATCGGATCATTTACAACAAAATGTATGGACCTTGATAACATTATACGGAGTGAAATAAGTAAAACAACAACAACAAAAAAACTGAGAACAGCATGATTTCATACATAGGTGGGACATAAAAGTGAGACTATGAGACATGGACAAGAGAGTGGTGGTTACGGTGTGGGGGGAGGGAAGAGAGGGTGGGAGAGGGTGAAGTGGAGGGGCACAAAGAAAACCAGATAGAAGGTGACAGAGGACAATTTAACTTTGGGTGATGAGTAAGCAACATAATTGAATGATAAGATAACCTGGAAATGTTTTCTTTGAACATTTGTACCCTGACTTATTAATGTCACCCCATTAAAATTAATTAAAAAAAGAACAACAACAACAAAAAACTCCTTTAATCCAATATCCAAAAAATAAATAAAGAAATAAAGAAAATCTAGGATTTCAAAAAAATAAACCTTAACTGATTTTTCTTTTTTTTGACCGAAACAGAGAGGAACAGATAAAGACAAACAAACAGGAAGGGAGAGAGATGAGAAGCATCAGTTCTTCACTGTGGCATCTTAGTTGTTCCTTGATTGCTTGTTCATTGATTGCTTTCTCATATGTTCCTTGACCGAGGATGGAGGGTGGGCTACAGCAGCGTGAGTGACCCCTTGCTTAAGCCAGCGACCTTGGGCCTAAGCCAGTGACCTTGGGGTTCAAGCCAGCAGCCTCTGGGCTCAAGCCAGAGACCATGGGTTTATGTTTATGATCCCATGGTCAAGCCAGCAACCCCACACTCATGCTAGTGAGCCTGCGCTCAAGTTGGAAACCTTGGGTTTCGAACCTGCGTCCTCCGCATCCCAGTCTGACACTCTATCTACTGCACCACTGCCTGGTCAGGCCAACCTTAACGAATTCTTGATTACATAATAAAAATTGCAGTTTGGTCCTTAAATAATAAACTTAGTACTTAAAATGTGGGGAATCTATAAATAGCAAACAACTTACAAATGCAACCAAGATCCTTTGAAGTTCCAGCCTGTGCAGACTTCCCCAGTCTTATCCCTCTGTTAATTCCCTTTAAATCCTTCAGAACTTTTTGATCCACAAACTGGGAACATTTATTCCATTGTTCTCTTCTTTCTTAAATGTCCCATCCCCATTTTGCTTTAACATCTACTACTCTGACAAAACTCAATTATTACCACATCCTAGACTACACATTGAAAATTGTCATCAGTCTACTTTGGACAGCAATAAAAAAGAATCACAGAAAAAAGCCTGTATTTCCAAACTACATTTTATGCTGAATAATATAAAAGTTTCAGTGTAGTAAAGATACTGGAGATAGTACATTTTAATAGCTATTATCACTTTGAAGTAGCAGCTTGAGAAGTTACATCTTGATTTCACTAGTGATATTGCTGAAATGTTACTATATTTTTCTTTTGGAACTATCTTTAGGACCAGATTTTAATATCTTTAATGAAAAATTTCTGATCCTTGAGGGTACACTTAACCATCATAGTATAAATATAATATCTTTGGTAAATGTAATATATCTAAATATGTATTATAATTTTAAGAATAATCACAGGTCCCAGCGAATTATTATAATCATAAAAAACATATAATATTATAATCATTTTATTGTTTTAATATTTTATTCTTTCAAATAATGATGATATGCTTATTTAAACAGGCAAACAAAAGTCTAAAATAATAGCAATTAAACTGTTAAGACAGGTGTAAATGAAGTGTGGGATTACAGAGGTCATTAATTTTGTATTTTGCATATACTTATACATTCCTTAAACATTCTTCCAGTTGAGTTTTGCATGTTAAGTATATCATAAACTTTCATTTCTTATATTGTTTTTCATATCTAGAAGTTATATTTTGTTTTTTATATCTTTTATTTCTCTATCTTGTTCAGGTTTTTCTTTACTGTCTTGAACATACAAGCATATTAATGATATGAAGTGATATGTCTTTTTTGTTTGTTTTGTTTTGTTTTTGTTTTTATTAATTTAAATGGGGTGACATTGATAAGTCAAGGTACATATGTTCAGAGAAAACATCTCCAGGTTATTTTGACATTTTTTTAATTTAATTTTATTTTTATTCATTCATTTTAGAGAGGAGACACAGAGAGAGAGAGAGAGAGAGAGGGGGAGAGAGAGAGAGAAAGGGGGGAGGAGCTAGAAACATCAACTCCCACATGTGCCTTGACCAGACCAGTGCAGGGTTTTGAACTGGCGACCTCAGTGTTCCCAGGTCGACGCTTTATCCACTGTGCCACCACAGGTCAGGCTATTTTGACATTTGATTATGTTGCATACCCATCTCACAAAGCCAAATTGTCTTCCATCACCTTCTATCTGGGTTTCTTTGTGCTTCTCCCCTCCCCCCATCCCCTTCTTCTCCTTCCTCTCCCCCCCCCAATAACCACCACACTCTTGTCCATGTTCCTGAGTCTCATTTTTATGTCCCACCTATGCATGGAATCATATAATTCTTAGTTTTTTCTGATGATATGTCTTAATTTGTTAATTTCATCATCTTTGCCATGCCTTTGTCTGTTCCTGTTGATTGACTTTTCTGCTGGCTGCAGCTCATATTTTTCTTTTTCTTTGCATGCCTGATAATTTATTAAACTAGATGCCAATCAGTGTTAATTTTATATTATTATTAAGACCTTTAGAAAATGTTGAATTTAGTCATGGCTAGTATTTAAGCAAGTTAAAACCAGTTTGGCCCTTTTAAGTCTTTCTTTTAAGCTTTGTTGGGGTAAATTTAGAGCAACTTTAATCTAAAGTTAATTTAGACCCTTTACAAAGAAAATCCTTTTCTAAGTACTATACCTGAAATCGCATTGTGATGAGGTATTTCCACTTTGGCTGGGGGAAACACAAATTCTTCCTAGCCCTGTGTGGAGTTCAGAGATATTTTTCCTTTGACCTATTGCTTTACATTAGTTTTTATTTTTGCTGGTCTTAGGTACTTTTGTTTAACCCACTGTCTTTATATTACTGTATATTTATCTCTCCCCAAGGAACTTCTATAGTTTTGAAAACTGGTGTGGCAATTATGAAAAGATAGAAGTACCACCAAGTAAAATAAAGAGTTTTATTCCTGCTTTGGTTTTGAAGTGTAATATTAGTTTCAACATATGAAAACCTCTACTTTTTTTCTACCTATATTATAGGCAATCATTTGTGAATAGTCTTAGGAATTTATTGATTATTGACTGGTTCAACCAGGTGTCTTATTTGCTTCCTATAATTTAAGCCTACCATTTGGCTTTCTCACTGGCACTATCTACTTACGTTTACATGTGGCACCATCACTTAGTGTTTGGTAAATTCTCACGGTGTTTAGTATATTCTTCTATGAGAGACTCAGAACATCCTTTTTCTTGATTTAAACAGAGACAAAGATCTCAGAGCTGCCTGAAGAGCAAGAAAAAGACCAGAGGCCACTGCTGCCATGGCCGTGCAGCAGACGGTAAAGGAGCAGTGGAGCCAGAAAATAGTGGGCCATTTGTCTATTAAAGTCTCCTACCAGCGGACAAGCAAACAAGCAAAGAAGACTGCTTCCTTCTCACTCAGGGCTCCCCCAAACCCCAAATCATTGCCGGGACTCTCCCTGACTCACAGACCCCCAGCTAGTCTCAGCAGGGCTTCCAAGGCCTCAGCGTACTCTCTCTCTGCTCTCTCTAGCAAAACAGGCTCATATTTTCCTTTTCCTTTGCATGCTTGTATTAAATACTCTCCAGTATTAAGAATTATTAGTATGACCAGGCAGTGGTGCAGTGGATAGAGCGTTGGACTGGAACACAGAGGACCCAGGTTTGAAACCCTGATGTGGTCAGCTTGAGCGTGGGGTCGCTGGCATGAGCGTGGGATCTTAGACGTGATCCCATGGTCGCTATTTTGAGCCCAAAGGTCGCTGGCTTGAAGCCCAAGGTCACTGGCTTGAGCAAGGGGTCACTTGCTCTGCTGTACCTAGCCCCCTGTCCCCCAGCAAGGCACATATGAGAAAGCAATCAATGAAAAACTAAGGTGCCGCAACAAAGAATTGATGCTTCTCATCTCTCTCCTGTCCTGTCTGTCTGTCCCTATCTGCTCCTCTCTGACTCTGTCTTGGTAAAAATAAATAAATAAATAAATAAAAGTAAATTTAAAAAATGTTATACTTCAGTAAAACAATGCGTATACCAGCCCAATATTGTATCCCTATCTCAAGTAATATTTTTGGTAGTGCTATATGACATTAACCACCAAAGGTGGCCCTAAACTTCCTATAATAATTCCATATGGTGCAATTATTTATCAATTAATCCTGGATCTATTTTTGTCTCCATTTTGCATTATTTCTAGAATAACAATTCCAATAAGCTTTCTCTGTATTTTATAACGTAGAAATTTGGTTTATTCTTGATTAACTTTAGGAGTATTTTGAAATTTGTTGATTAAATCTGTGTTAATTATACTCATAAATTTTATAATTTAAGATCCATTGATATTTTTTAGCTGTTTTAGTCAGCTAATCTTTATGTCCTAATTTGTCCTCTTAAGAAAAAATATAACACAGACTTGAAATCCTGTGCATTCTAATTATTCTGTGTTATATAGATTTTTCCCTGATAGAAAGGAGATCAGATGTCAGAGTTATACGACAAAGGGTTGACTGAGCTCATGTTACTTCTCCGTGACAATTTAGTTGAAGGAGAACTTGAAGGTACCAAGAGAAAAAGGTGGCATTGACTGCATATAATCAACAAGGCTGTCACTACTAGTACAGTTGAACTTTTCTTATATCTGTAACCAATCAAAAAAGAGAAGGTGGCTTGACATCGAGAATTATCCCCAAGTGACCAAGTTCAGCCTTCAGTGGAGAGCCTCACAAACTGAAATTTCCCTTACTTCAGTAGCACCTTACAAGTTGAGAATGTCAGGTTCAAAAGCCCAAGGCAAACCTCAAAAGCTCATTAAGCAGCAAGGAAGGGTAACCTCTGGGGCTTAAAATCCTGTGTGTTTACCACTAAGGATCATGTTCACAATAGGAAGTATGGGAGCAAATAACACCAAAGCTGCAAATGTCCATCATTCACATTTATACCTGAAGTAAGCTGTCCTCTTTTAAGGCCTGAATTCAGAAATGCACTCTGCCCCAATGTAATCTTTTTTATTTATTTTTTTCCCGTTGGTGGAAAATTTCTATTTCTTTTTGAGAAAGATAATTCAGTCCTGTTTTCATTAATCTTCTCCCAGCAGGCTTCTGTAGAAAACAAACGCACGCGCGCGCGCACACACACACACACACACACACACACTCACACACACATACACACGGATTTTAAATTTTCTTTTACCAGTCACCCCTGCCCAACTCAAACTCAGAACATCTTTACGACTGACGGTGTATACGGACGAGCAGATCGCTGGTCGGAGAAAGCAGCCTCTTCCCCACATCTCCTCCTCTACTCAAGACAACCTCTGACTCTTCACTCCCACCTTAGAAAGAAAATGTATTTATTGTCTGCCTGCAAGACTCGTTACACGATCAATCGATTAAAAAAAGAAAAGAAAAAAATAAAAAAAGAAAGAAAAGTCGTAGCCTAGACACAGGTCTTACGCGCCACCACTCGTCTTCGTGGGCAAAGCCCCAGGGATGGAATTGATTCCCAACCCCGAATCCTCAGAGCTCAGGGCCTCGGAGGCATTGGACCGACATTTGCCGTTGGCCCACCTCCCATGCTCAGAGTTCTCCTTCGGCTCTCCACCAAGCCACACTAAGTGCCTTCTCGGAAACGTTAGCAGATTCTGCTGAGCAGGAAGGGGTGATGGGGGCAGGGGCGAGGTAAGAGAAGAGCTCTTCAGGCTGCCGGACTCATGCACACGCGCGCGCGCATACATACACACAAACACACACACCCCACACCACTCCGTGAGGCAACTTGTAAGGGAGAGGTCGTGACCCCTCCTCCACCTTCTATCTGGCACAGTGTGGACAGGATGCAGAATTGCCACCACCACGCCCAAGCTGGGTACCAGCCCTGCACCAGCGGCTGGAGTGCAGGGCAGGAGGCGGGGAGAGTGCGGACTGGGCGGGGAGGGAGGCGTGGACCCCGCAGGAGCAGCGCCGGGCGAGCGATGGGGCGGGGCTGCGGGGCCTGGGCGCGTCCCGGAAGGAGGGGCGCAGTCTCGGCCGGCCCAGCCAGCGCTCCCCCGGCGGGTGTCTGGTTGCCAATTCCGCCGCTCGGCTCGTGGTGCTGGGCTAGCTTAGGTGCCAGAAGCAGGTGGTAGAGGCCGCCCGCTGAGCAACAGGACCCTAAAGAAAGGGAGTAGCAGCAGCAGAGAGAACGCCGGGAGAAAAAGGCTGGGAGCGGGGAAGGGTCCCAGAAGTCCGCGCCCTTCCCTGGGGCCAGGTTCTGCGAGTGCACTGTGCGGGCATGACCGGCGGGTAAGGTTGCGAGTAAGTGCCTTTTCTCTTGAGCCTCTGGTGTGGCGGGCAAGGGAGGCACCAGTCTTGCCAGTGCTCTCCTCAACCGCCACACCCACCTGTGTCCACAGTCTCATCTCTAGGCTTTGGCCACAGAGTGTTAACGCCACCTGAAAAGTAGAGAAGGGGAAAGCTGGGCGGGTGGGGGATGGATGTCCCAGCATCTGGCGAGAAGAGCTGGAGAGACAACTGTTTCCACTGCTGGGCTGATCCTTTGCGAGGTTTGACCCAGTGAGTTTGCTGCCATGTTCTGAAAACGTGGAAAGGGAGTACCTGATTGATGGTTTACGGTCGGTTATTTCTTTCTGTCGATATTATCAGAGTTAGATGGGTTTCGGTTCCAGGGACTGGTCGTGTTCTTTATGAACAAAAAACGTGTTATATTTTCCATCAGCAAAGGTGAGCGTGCAGAACCAGCAGCTGTTTGATACTACCCGTGGGGACCCCGAAGAAACGCCGCACCCCTTCTTAGCACACAAACATAAATAATTGACAAGACTGCTTAGCCCCATTTCTCCACGCAGTTCGCTTTTCAAATGTTTAACCCTTTTATAGTGAAATTCAGATAAGATTCAGAATCATTTTAACTTTTTATCGATTTCTCAACTGAAATGGCCAGTTTCTTCTAAAAAAAACCCCACAAAAACCCAACAGGTAAGTTCCTCCCATACTTATATTGAAAACAATTAAAAGATCAAAGCAACATTGCCATACCAGAAAATATAATGTCAACTCTGTGATTATAGCAAACATTTAATTCATTATTTTAGTGTTGTTTTTTTTTAAAAAAAAAAATATTACAGTTGCAGCATTCCCAATAATTTATATCACCTCTGAAGCTAAGAGCAATTTTCATGTGGGGGAATCTTAGGGGACTTTTAAAAAAGCTTACTACATGAGTTTTTAAAAGAATGATGGATTTTCAGCTGATATTGTTGAGTTATTTTTCTTTCTTTTGGCTTTTTAAAAAATATTTTTATGACTTTTACTTTAACATAAGTAAAACCTGTGAACCTATAATACGCAAACTGAATCCAATTATTAGGTAGTCTTTTTTATTGAAAAATCTTCTAATTCTTTTTCACTTAAAAAATAAACTAGATTTCACTTTCTTGCAATTTTAAAAATAATATATTGATTATTTGAAAGCCAGTCTAATCTGATCCTGGGAATGAAATTGTCATGATTGTTAGAATACTGCTATTCACAGCAAAATGCTAGAAAAAATGGCATTTGATGTACTGTGGGATGTGCCCTTTATTTAAGCAACTGATAACTGCGTAACATGAGCCTTTGTGTTTTGTAGGTGTTTAAAATACCTATTAAAGGTACCCTTTTGAGAGTGAACCATTGCACAGGTATGGGACACAGTGACATATTTTTACAGAGGCTGTGTACAAAATATCTCATGATTCTTATGGTGCAGGGCAGGGCTCAATGAGTACTTGATGCTTTTACAGAAGAAAGATGAGTCAGGTGTGGCTCTCTGCCAAGAGCATTCTGGTGCCTCCTTGTGTCTCCTAGGACCCAGAAATAATCAAAGGAGCCCTGTGGTAGTGCTTGTGTTTTGCTACCTGTGGCTGAGATGAGTTTTGTCAGCAAAGACAAAGTAAGAAATTTGGAGGTGAAATCAGAGGGTCCTCATTTAATATGACCAACCCACTTCCTCTGTGACAAGAACTGAAAAATGGGATCTTATATTTTGCATGAATAATCAAAACTAATATTTATCTATCATCTATCTATTCGTTTTAGATGTGTGAAGGAGTATGAAGTGCTGAAAGGATTTATATGGTATTTTTCTAACCTCGTTAAGCAGCTTAGTGTTACTAATATGAATGGGTTATTCTAAATGTGATATCATTCTAAATGTCATAGTGGTAATAATTTATGATTTGCCCTAAAATGTGTTCTCAGATTCTTTTCCCATTACCATCATTTGAATAAATTGCTTACCCATCATCCAAGTGTGGATTCCTCTCTCCTCATGATAGCATTTCATCCCTAACCAGGCTGTATTTAGATCTATCACTATTTTTGCCTAGACACACTTCTATTCAATTAAACTTCTTCCATCCTGTTATCTGTATCTTTTTCCACCCTGTTAGCTATATCTGTATTGCCACCAAATAAATTTAGGTCATCTTCATAATTTACCTGGGTTCCTGTTACAGCCTTTGTAGTATGCTGCAACTCCACAATTTGTTACTCTGCAAGTCACTCTTCATAATGAGTAATGATGCCTCTTCTTAAGTAGATTAATTGGATTGTGACTGCAGAGGAAATATGAATAAATGAAGAAACAAAGAAACTAGTCAACAGCAATTCTTTCTGTTAATATACAGCTCATTCTCTGGTCTAGCCCTTATCTACAGCCTCACTGAACCCAGCACCCCCTCATTTACATGCTGTAGCCACACTGGTCTTAATATCTGAAACACACAGAGAAATGTCACTTCCTGAGACATTTTCAAATGCTGTTTCCAGTGCCTGGACTGTTCCTTCTACACTTTGAATGGCGAGCTCCTTCTCAAACTTTAAACTTCAGCTCAGAGGCCTTTTACTCAGGTCACTCTTGATCACCTTGTCAAAAGCAGGATGTCGTCTGTTAGTCTCTATCTTGGTACCTTGTTTCCTTCATAGTACTTATTATATAACATGCAGGTATTATGTGGATTTGTGTATTGCTTGCTCCATAGAGCAAGTCTTTATTGTTGATTCAACTTCCAATGTATTTGTACATTAGTACGGCTGTTTCAGAGGTTGAGTGACTTTGCTTTTCTAGTATAGGGTTGTCATTGTACTATGCTGACTTGACTTGGCCATGATTAGAGTCTTTTGTTTTATTATGAGGGAAATCACACTGGAAAATGGAATTTCCTAAGGTAGACAAGACTTGAAAGAAGAGGATTATTGTCACTAAAAGAGATATGCAGCCTGACAAGGTGGTAGTCCAGTGGACTGGAATATGGAGGACTTAGGTTTGAAACCCCAAGGTCACCAAATTGAGCGCAGGCTCATCTGGCTTGAGCAAGGCTCACCAGCTTGAGTCCAAGTCACTGTCTTAAACAAGGGGTCACTTGGTCTGCTGTAGTCCCATGCCCTGGTCAGTGCACATATGAGAAAGCAATCAATGAACAACTAAGGTGCCACAATGAAGAATTGATGCTTCTCATCTCTCTTCTTTCATGTCTGTCTGTCCCTATCTGTCTCTCTTAGTCTCTGTCACAAAAAAAAAAAAAAAAAGGATATGCATATGGAACGTCTTGCAGAAAGATCATGCGTCTTTGAGTGTTGTAATGGAGAAAACAGAATGAAATTATACATGTGAGATCCTGGTGTTAGAGGATGGAGAAGTCGAGAAAGCAAAGTGACCTTTTGTAGGGTAAGGAAAGAAGACAGTATTCCTCTAAAGTTCTTATGTCCTAGAAATTAAGAATGTAGACATTTTTAAATAGAAGATTCTTAGTACCACAAATTGATATGCTCAGATATAACCTAAATCATAGTACTTATTGTCACAAGAAGTCAATGATTTATGTCAATTAAAGTGTTTCTTTAACACCAATGATTCAAGATGTTTATTCTTAAGGATTTAAAAAGTTTTGAAAAATTAATTTAATATATATAATACTTACAATTTCTAATGCAAGTAATTTTTTTTTAGTGTCTACTATATACATTGTTTGGGATATAAAAATCATAAGAAATTGGGCCCCTAAGTTCTAAGATATATAGTAATCTGTTTAATGTTTCATAGCTTTTTACTAGATTTTTAACCATTGTGCTACAAGAATTTTTTTTTGTGTATGTGTGTGAGAGAAGGGGAGGCATAGACTACTTCCGCATGAACCTGGACTGGGATCCACCTGGCAAGCCCACTACAGGACGATGCTCTGCCCATCTTGGACCCTTCTTCTGTTGAAACTGGAGTAATTTCTTTTTAGCACCTAAGGTGGAGGCCATGGAGCCATCCTCAGTGCCCGAGGCCAACTTGCTCTAACCAAGTCTTGGCTGCAGGAGGGGAGGAGAAGAGAGAGAGAAGGAGAAAAAAGTGAGAGTTGGAGTGGTGGAGAAGCAGAAGAGTGCTTCTCCTATGTGTCCTGACCAGGAATCGAACTTGGGACATCCACATGCAAACTGATGCTCTACCACTGAGCCAATCGGCCAGGACCTAAGAATTTTTAAAACATGCAATACCTGCCCTGGAAAGCTGGCTCAGCAGTAGAGTGTTTACCCAGCAGTGGAGGGCCCAGGTTTGATTCCTGGTCAGGGAACACAGGAGAGGTTCCCATCTACTTCTCCTCATCCCTCCCATTTCTCTCTCTCTCTTCCACTTCTACTCCCATAGCCATGGCTCGACTGATTTGAGCACATCTTCCCTGGGTGTTGAGGATGGCTTGTGGAGCCTCTGCCTCAGGCACTAAAAATAGCTCAGTTCTGAGCATGGCTCCAGATGGGCAGAGCATTGGCCCCAGTTGAGGATTGCCTGGTGGATCCCCATCTGGGTGCATGCAAGAATCTCTCTCTCTATCTCCCCTACTCTCACTTTAAAAGTAATGCAATACCTGACTATTTAGTAAGGGGCACTGACCTATTTTTTCTTAGATTATCAAATAAAGAAATGACCAAATGACCGTAGCCAACACAACAATAACTGTCCAGTGTGAATGAGTCAAAATTATACACTTTTTTTTTGTCAGATCAGCAAAAATATATTTTCGGGTGTGCTACAGACTTTTAGTAATTAGTCTGTGTGTGCCATGCTATGAGATAAAATAGGTTGAAAATCACTGTACTAGACTGTTAAGGTTTTAAGAAAAGAGACCATAGTTTGTTCATATTGGCATCCCTACATGATGTCTTACATGCAGTCATTCTTAATCCATAGTTGCTGGATAAATGAATCATTTATTGCACAACTATATATGCTTAACTTTTATTAAAAATAGTTCTTTATCACTGAAACTTTCTAAGAATGTAGGAGGAATAACTTAAGGTTTTAATAATTTATGCTTTTCACACCTAGCTTTCTCTCATTGCCACATCCTGATGAAACAGTCATATATCTTACTTTTCACTCAGGAGAAGAATAGCACTCTTGCTTATTTTCTGCCACAGTGTGGGTTCACTAATTCTAGATGACCGTATTCTTTTTTATTTATATAAAAGAGCAAAAATATTTTAGCATTGACAAAGACTGGAGCCTGAGTCCTTTTCGGAGAGTTATCTATTGGAGGATTTGCTTAAGTTGCTTAAGAGTTGAACTGCAGTCAGATAGTGAAAAAAAAAGAAAGTTAGAACTAAAATTTCAAACTGATATGTCTTGACCTGATGATCAATCATGAAGCCCTATCTGGTTGGCTTCAAAAAGTATAGGTCAAAACTTGGCATCCAAGTTGGTATCAATGCCATTGAGGATTGCAGGATGGGAGAACCTGGCAGAGATCCCAAGGATAGGGGAAAAGAAATGCTAAACTGCTCCAGTTCAGCTCCCAGAACTATTGGCATCACCGTTCTCAACATTCATATGCTTTCTGAAATTTAACAATAATTCGTCCTTTCCTTTCCCCTTATTCACTCCATTCCTTTAGCAAGTATTTCCAGAGCAACTACTCAGGCAGTACTGTAGACACTGTAGATACAGCAGTAAACAAAACATGGAAGTTTATGCCAGTTTGGGGACAATGAATAAATAAACAGATATTTACCACTGTATGTCCTTGTATTACAATATGTGCTGTCTAGAAACATAGCAGGGCAGGGAGAATTGAGAGAAAGAGACATTATTTAATAAGTGTGGTTAGAAAAACTTTTTAATACTTTTTATCCTTTTTAAAATTTATTTTCCTTACATTTATTGGGATGACATTGCTTAATAGAATTACATAGGTTCCATGTATTAAATTCAATGAAACATCATCTGTATATTATATTGTGTGTCCACCCCAAAGTCAAATCTCCTGTCACCATATACTTGGTGCCTTCTACACTTTACTACCCCTAACCCCTTCCCTCTAGTAACTACCATGCTATTGTTTGTATCTATGTGTTTTTGTTTGTCTTGTTTGTTCAGTTATTACTTTTAGTTTTGGAGGTTCCTCAAAAAATTAAGAATAGAGTTACCTTATGATGCAGCAACCTCTCTCTGGGTATTTACCTCCAAAATGTTTGAAAACATTTATTTGCAAAAATATATACACTGTTATGTTCATATCAGCATTATTTACGGTAAAAACCAAAGTATCCCTTGGTAGATGGTTAGATGAAGAAGATATGGTACATACATACAATGGAATACTATTTAGTCATAAGAAAGAATGAAATACTTCCATTTGCAATGACATGATAGATCTTGAGAATACCATGCTAAGTGAAATAAATCAGATGGAAAAGTCAAGAACCATGCTATTTCACTCATATATGTGATATAAAACTGAAAGAATCAAAGAAAAGTCTTTTTAGAGGTGATATTTGAGTAGAGACCAGAAGGAGTGAGGAAGTGAGGGAGACATCTATGCAGCAGAAAAATCATTCCAATCACAAAAGCTTCAATTGCAACAGCCCCAAGACATATCTAACGTGTTTATGGAATAGCTAGGAAATCAGTGTGGCTGACATGCAGAAAGCAAGGGAGACATTAGTAGAAGATGGGGGCCTTTTCTTTTTTTAAAAAAAATATTTATTTATTCATTCAATTTTAGAGAAAGAGGAGAGAGAGAGAGACAGAGAGGGGGGGGGAAGGAGCAGGAAGCATCAACTCCCATATTTGCCTTGACCAGGCAAGCTCAGGGCTTTGAACAGGTGATCTCAGCATTCCAAGTTGACGCTTTATCCACTGTGCCACTACAAGTCAAGCGGCCTTTTCTTAATTTAGAAAATATTGCTAAGTCTGCCTAGAAGTCTGTATGATAAGCAATTCAACAATGAAAGGCATGGGACAAACTGGAAGGAGATGAATTATGCTTTAATTTCCCCTTCTGGATCCCACATGGACAAATAAGTGATTGAGAAACTTCTAGTTTCCAAATAAAATCTTTTTGTCATATTTTGGTGATTTACACGTAATTCTTTTAGAGTCTCTTACCATCTGCAATGGCTTAGATTCTTCAAAGCTCTTATTACCATTTGAAGAAAAAAGAGGCTCATATGACAAGAGGTTACAATTGAGAGTATCTACAAGTATTTCCATTCTAAAAAGTAAAACATGGTGCAAATACAATAATATTTTGCATATTACATACCAGGGAAGCACCCGTGTATCCTGTCAAGGTTGACCCCTGATACTATGACTTTGATACCCTACTGACTCTCTCTACATTATAGTTTTAGGAAAATCTTGTGAGTTAATAAATATTTAACTGTGGCAAAATATACATAACATATTTACAATTTTAACCATTTTTAAGTGTATAGTTCAGGACATTAAGTGTACTCACAATGCTGTGCAACCATAATCACCATACATCTCTAGAACTTATCATCATTCCACACTGAAACTGTGTACCCATTAAAACATTTTGTTCTTTCCACCCCCTCCCCAATCCCTGGTAACACCATTCTGCTTTCTTTATTAATTTGACTATTCTAAATACCTCATATAAGTGGAGTGGTATAATACTGGTCCTTTTATGTTGGCTTATTTCACATAGCACAATATTTTTAAGATTCAATGATGTCGTGAATGTATCAGAATAGTCTCTCTTTTTAAGGCTGTATAATATTCTATTTCATGTATATGTCATATTTGGTTTATTTATTCATCCATTGGGCTGATGATATTTGTGTTATTTCTACCTTTAGGCTATTATGAATAATGTTGTATGAACATTGATATATAAATAGCTGATTGAATCCCTGCTTCTAATTCTTTTAGGTATATACCCATAATTGGAATTGCTGGATCACATACTAAGCCATTTTCCACAGTGTCTACACCATTGTATATTCCCACCAGCAATGCACAAGCATTTCTATTTTCAACAACCCTGGGTTACATCTTTTTTTCTCCTTTTTTGTAATAGCCATTCTACTGGGAATGATGGGGTAACACATTACCATTTTGATTTGTATTTTCTCAATCATTAGAGAGGCTGAATATATTTTAATGAGCTTATTGACCATTTGTATATCAGCTTTGCAGAAATGTCTATTCCAATCCTTTGAGCATTTTTAAATAGATTTGTTTGGTTTTTGTTGTTTGTTTCAGGAGTCCTTTATGCATTGTGGATAGTAATCCCTTACCATGTATGATTTAAAAATATTTTGTAAGTTCTCTGAATTGCCTTTTTATTCTCTAATAGTTTCCCTTGATATACAAAAATTTGTAATTTTGATGAAATCCAATTTATCTATTTTTTTGATTATTTTGCATATGCTTATGGTACCATATCTAAGAAATCATTGTTAAATCCAATATTCTATGTTTTTTCTCTATGTTTTCTTATTATAGTTTTAGTTCTTATAATTTTTTTTCAATAAACATTATAAGGTCTATCACTGTCCAACTTCCCTTCACCCATCAGTCCCAGAGTTCTAGTTTTTAGCTGTAATATTTCTTACTCTAAGCATTTACTCTCCCCAATAATTCCATTTTTTTATATGCTAGGATTAAAATTCTTGAATTGTTTGAAGAGTATACTAATAACTTAAGGCAATTTCTGATGTGGAAAGAGTATTATATATTACTATTTCCCTACTGTCTGATGAGATTCATTCATCTTTTTCACCAATCATATTATTGAAAATGTTTGGATTTGATCTCTCCTCTATGGCCTAGGAATTCTGATTCATTGCTAACTAGTTAATAAATGCGAGATATTCTGATCTTAGGGATTAGATGATGATTAAGTGGAGGAAGAATTCTATCTGCTGCAATCATGGACTCCTGTGACCTAACAGAATATTTTGTACATAGTGGCTACTTCAATAATACTGGTATAAAAAATGAGTAAATGAATGAAAGGGAAAGACATTATGTTTTCTTAAATGTTTAGTAAATCTGACTTCTATTTAAATCTTAGATTTATTTTAATAAAATAAGTTCAGAAGTCTCTTTTTTCTTTAGTGAAAATTAGTAAAGTCATTAATTTTCCAATCATTTTTGTTAGAAGTGTTTTTAAAAGAGTTTGCTACTGAGTACTGAAGTTTGAAAGTTAGAGATAGTACCACAAATATTGTCCCAAATAGACAGTCCTTGTAGAGATTAAGTCCCATAGGTAGCACTTTTCCCATGGGTAGCTATCAGCAAATTAAAATGGTGACTCTTTATGGAAACTATAAGTCACTGAGTACAGCATATATTGTCATGAAAATAAGACATATGAACATATTTTGTTTATAAGCAGTTCAATGCATTAGTTGGAACAATAGTTTAAAGACTTAAAGCCTATAAATAAAAGTTGCATACCTTTGCCATTGGCTACTCTTCACCTAAATGAAACACTCACCTTATATTAGAATCCAAATCCTCTGATCAGATTTATACTAGAATATAAATTTTAAAAAGGATAGGAACTATTTTCTTCCTGTTTACTTTTTACTCGCAGAAACTATCTAATCTGGAATTTTCTCCATAATTCTAAGCCTGTTTACATCTGCTATGAGATTCTGAAAAATTCTGAAAATCTTGTCTCTAAATGGTAGAAAGTAAGAAATACCATAAATTCACTCATTAAAATAAAATCTATGCCTTTCATTTCTAAATACCTTTTAAACAACAACCTCCAAAAAGAATACATTTTAAACAATATTATATGAGTTTCATCTTATTCCTAGATTAAGAACAAGGCTACTAAATGTCATACCACAATTATAACCTGTAGTTCCATGAAAGAGTAGAGAAATAAGAAACACGAGAGTTTCTGTTTATGAACATGTTAATTCTCAAAAGCCTTGTTTTTAAGTTTATGTGATTTATTATGTAGAATTTTAGCATCCTTAGATGAATTTCTACTAAATAAGCTGTTTCTTTAGAATTATAAAATGTGGTGCCTCCTTCCTCTGCCAATATACATTCTAAAGAATGTCTAAACCAAAATTCCTATAGGTGGATAACAATTTTTCTTGATAATATCCACAAATATTCCAAGGAATCTCTGGCATGCATGTTACTTAACTCTCTTGTTCTGATATTAAATTAAAGAACCTTGACTCTATTAAACCATTCCTGGACTGTGAAATGTTTCATCAGATGTTGTTAGTATGCTGGGATTTTACCTTCTTGAACAAGTACCTAGCCTTCTGTTGCTTTAGTATTAGGTTCTGGATCATCCTTTACCAAGGGAAAGACATCATCTGATCTGAGCCTAGAACATTTTCCCTTAAATTATTTATATGTGTCTTTTTAGCTTTGCCTAAGTTCAGTATTTTTAACCTATTGTATAAGCCTGGTCAGTCCTAAATAATCATTTATATTGTCAGGTAATAAATCTTTTATGCACTTGCCACATTCCTATACACTTTATTATAATTTCTGCTTTAGTTTCCATAACATTCTAATTCCTTTGATTATTAAATCTTTCCACACTCTCATTACGTTTGCATTTAACAAGTTTGATGGACTTAGCCTTCCTCACCATTTAAAAACAACACGCACATCCTGCATGTCCTGCACGGACTGGGCAGCCTTACCTTGGCAGAAACTTGAGAAATGGCTATGTGTGAAATATATCGCCATCTCTTGGTAGAAAGCAGTGTGGTCTTGATTTTGCAATGATCATAACTTTGTTTTAATCTTTAACATATCCAAAATTGAAATCTCATTAAGGAGAAATGGTTCTTTACATGCAGTGTAAAAATCTATTATGAAGTAAACAAAACATAAGGTGTGCAGAGTCTGTGTATAGAAAAGTTGATAAAAATCACTAATAATAATGGTTAGATGTGGTGGTATTTTTTTCACTTAAATGTATCAGGAAGTGTGCTAAGTGAGTGGTTAGAATGTATTGTGCACTTAAAGTGTACTAGGAAATGTGTTTAATAATTAAAGTGCAATTTTTAAATTTTTTTCCCTTAAAATGACTTATAGGATACTCATTTTCAGCTGTGACTTGTGATGCAGAAAGCAAGCTTTAGAGAGATTAATGAATTGACCCCAGCACACAAGCTAGTAAGCAGTAGAGATGGCATCTGAACCTAAGTCTCTCACTCTTTTTTTAAATTTTTTTTATTCATTTTTAGAGAGGAGACACAGAGAGAGAGAGAGAGAAAGGGGGGAGGAGCTGGAAGCATCAACTCCCATATATGCCTTGACCAGACCAGTGCAGGGTTTTGTACTGGCGACCTCAGTGTTCCCAGGTCGACACTTTATCCACTGCGCCACCACAGGTCAGGCCTAAGTCTCTCACTCTTGAGCCACAAACCCAACAACTATGTTAGGTTGTCTTTCTATTTTACTGCAGGCCTATTTTAGAATAAAGCCATAAACATGTTATGACAATGAAATAAAATATATGTAACAAATATTCTCCACTTAAGTTTTAATGAGGTTTTTCTTTTAATAACCAGCTCATGGTTTATCATTTAAAACTACAGTTGATAATAGTGCAATATCTATAAGGAGAAAAAAAATAATATTTATTTACCTTAGGCACTGTGGTAGGTACTTTACAGAAATGGTTTCTATTTTGTCTAATAATCTTTGAAGACAGATATTTTCTCCATTTCATTTATGAGGAATTTGCATAATGCCACAGGGCTAGTTACATGTTTTAATCAGGAATTGAAACCTAGGTCTGCCTGACACCCAAGCTATTATGCCTTTCTCCTCCACTAAGTTGATGTTTTGCAGGAAGTGAATGCATGCATATTCAAAGAGTGGAAATATACTCTTTATATAACACTTTATAAAAAGGTGTAGGATCTCTTCTGTAGATCTACTGTAGTGATCGAAGGGTCATCTAACTCTGTGATAATTTTATGCTTTCAGGTAAGGGTTTCATTCTGACAATAGAAAATTAATGTGGGCTAAGAAATATTTTCCCTTTTTCTTTCATATAGCATGTATACAAGAGAATACATGAACTTTTCCATTAAAATTTTTAGATATTCTAGAAGTCATTGACAACAACCTTACTTTTCTCCAAAGTAATTCACTTCTTAAGATTTTAAACTTTATTTTTTGTAAATTTGTGGAGTTCTTTATTTTGAATATCCATGCATAGAGATAGCTTCTTTCTTGAAGTATAATATAGGAAATCATTACAGGGCATTATGAAAGCTTCAGATCACCCACAATGTTTTGGATATATTTTTATCAAATAATCCAGAAATAAAAACCTCTATTCATCTGCCTCTTAAATCTAAAGTTATCAGATACAACCTTAAGTGGTTTTTTTTGCATACAGATTGTTCAAGTACCATAAAATATTTTAAAACTTTTTGAGTGATTTTAAGACATGGAATATTGAATTACTCCTTTGAAGCATTTACTAGTGTTTATAACCCCCCAAGTTATGTATCTCTGAGAAATAATGATCATTTAGAGGATTTATTAATATGACTAAGATGGTGCTAAGTATGAAAAAAGCAAAGGTAATATTTCATCAATAATGAAAGTAGATAATTAAAATAATTATTTTATATTTTATTTATAGATGATATACTTAACATCAGAGGTTCCAAAAAAAAAAAAAAAATGAGTTTCAGCCTCTCATTTAATGAAAAGAAAAAAAAACTGTTATCGGAGGTACTAATTTCTCAGACGTTTAGGACTATAATCAAGTAAAACATCCTCAAAAATATCTGGAATGCTCTGGCCAGTTGGCTCAGCAGTAGAGCATCAGCCAGGCATGTGGAAGACCTGGGTTCAATTCCCCGTCAGGGCACACAGGAGAAGCGTCCATTTGCTTCTCCACCCTTCCCCCTCTCCTTTCTCTCTGTATCTCTCTTTTCCTCCTACAGCCAAGGCTCCATGGGAGCAAAGTTGGCCCCGGCGCTGAGGATGGCCCCATGACCTCTGCCTCAGGCTCTAGTATCGCTCCAATTGCTGCGGAGCATCACGCCCTGGTGGGCATGCTGGATGGATCCTGGCCGGGCACGTGTGGGATTCTGTCTGTCTGTCTGCCTCCCCTGCCCCCCAAACCCCCCATCTCCCACCCCACACTTCACACTTTGGAAAAATACAAAAAAAATCTGGAATGAATTCAATGATGAATGTAAATAAGTGATGAATGATGATGAATGATGCGTGTGTTTTGCAAACCATAATGTATGTTAAAAATCTATATTATTATTAGCCTTATTGAGAATAGTCATTTGAACTTTAAAAAATTGCATTATACAAAAATCCAAATGGAAAAAAAAAGGGGTTGTACAGAAGATATGAGGAGGTGCACGGCCCAAATATTGAGAAGAGAGCAAAGATAAAGTTTCAGTTGGATGGTTCCATCTGAGGTAAAATGGGCAAACTCAGTCTCAGACAGGACTCCAGGGACTGTGTGAAGATCTCATTCCCAGGTCTGTAAATCCCAGAAATGTATTTTGAAATAAAACTCTGCTCTCGTACTAGGAAAATATATATATATGCACAAAAGTGTGAATATTTTAATTATAAAAAAATACCTAGTTCTGTTTTGTGTTTCTTTTTATTTTCAAAAACCAGGTTTCTGACAAATAAATAAATAAATGGAAACTTTTTAAAAAAGAAATCAATATCTTTAGCATAAAAAGTCTCCATATCAAAGAAGGAAATGTTGAGTACCCCAATAGAAAAGAGACCAAGAGAATCAATAGAATTATCAAATAAGAAACAGAAATGTTCCCTGTATTGCACATTTTAAAAGAAACATTTTTCCTGTCAATTTGGGAAGCATTTTAAAATTTAGTTTTTTAATATTGTTTATTTTGTAAATATTGTTCTGGTATGGAAAAATATATGCTTATATATTACTGGAGGGAACATAAATTATCATAGCCCTTATGGAAAATATTTTGGCTTTATGTACATACATAAAAAGACAAAGTAGCCTAACATGTGGTGACACCGTGGATAGAGCACTAACCTGAGATGCTGAGATCCCAGGTTCAAAATCTGAGATCACCAGCTTAAGTATGGGCTCATCTAACTTGAACGCGGGATTGCTGACTTGAGCTCAGGGTCACTGGCTCCAGCGTGGGATCATAGACATGACCCCATGATCTCTGGCTTGAGCCTAGAGGTTTCTGGCTTGAAGCCCAAGGTCGCAGGCTTGAGCAAGGTGTCACTGGCTTAGCTGGAGGCCCCCGCCCCAGTCAAGGCACATATGAGAAACAATCAATGAACAAGTAAAGTGACACAATGAAGAATTGATGCTTCTCATCTCTCTCCCTTATTTTCTCTTTCTCTCATTAAAACAAACAAACAAAACAAAGTTAAATAGCTCAAAACATCCATAATTTTCTCTAAAAAAGTTAATTTTATGCTTATCAACATTTTCCAAATTTTCTATCAATGAAAATTTGCTATATTTTTTATTGATTTTTAGAGAGAGAAGAGAGAGAAAGAGTAAGAAGTGAGAGGGGAGAAAAGTGAGAAGCATCAACTCGTCGTTACTGCTTCCTGTATGTACCTTGACTGGGCAAGCACAGGGCTTTGAACCAGTGACCTCAGCATTCCAGGTCAGTGTTTTATTCACTGTGCCACCACAGGTCAGGAGAAATTTTGCTATACTTCTATTCAACTATATTCATAACCTCAAATTAATTATATGCACAGCTTTTTGCAAAGGATTTTATTTTGGATTTAATAAAGTAAAATGTTTCCTTTCTAACTTGATCCTATTCTTTACCTACAAACTATTAAGCTGCATTATTTAAGGGAAACTTAAGTTAGGATTAATCACAATCTGATATTGTATATATGCCTGTGTTTCTAAAACAGTTGTGCTATATCCAGACATTTGGTGATTTGTTCTTATAAAATATATATTTCAAATGAAATATTTACGGTTTGGGGGTGCGTCAGTGTTGGAGGAAATGGAAAAATACTCTTAATGGATTTTTAACTTCCGCTGTGTCTAGTGTAATTCAGAATTAGAGAATTATAAGTTTAATTAAAATATGTCCACCATATTAGTCTTCCTTCTCATCCATTTTATCAAGCTTTTCACTCTACTCTTTATGGTTGGTAGAAAGCTGCTTTAATTAAACTTAAGCAGATAGATAATAATTTTTATTTTGGTGTCATTAAAATGAGAAACAAGCTATAGTAGCAAAACTTTTATATTTCTTGTACACATC
Source organism: Rhynchonycteris naso (assembly GCA_037038555.1). Lineage (NCBI taxonomy): Eukaryota > Metazoa > Chordata > Mammalia > Chiroptera > Emballonuridae > Rhynchonycteris > Rhynchonycteris naso. The sequence goes on from CM072997.1 coordinate 68,681,199, forward strand.
AGACTACCTATAAGTCCTAGGAATTTATTTGTTTTCTGAATGTTTTAATATTTTAAATGAGGAGAAAAAGAAAACTTGAGAGTGCATTTCTTTTGTAAAGTCAATGATAGTTATTGATTATTATAAGTTTTAAAGGTGCTCTCAAAATATTGAAATATCTAAAATAATTCTGTTAAGCAATAACAATGTTTGCTTACAAATCAATGTGACATACATATTATCTGAAGGACAAGATGCTTACTTTTTCAAGTGTTTGGGTTAGAAAAAGTCTATCAAGTGTTTGACAAGTTTTTTGTGACTCCAGATGTCATGCTATACACTGATGATAAAGGGCACCTGAGAAAATATTCTATCTAAGGAGCTGATCAGAAAAAATCATGGAGAATGAGGGAAAGAAAGGAGGCATTATTAAATATGGTAAAAACCTGTGTGAAGGGCAATTGCTATTCCAAAGCAGACATGAGAGGAAAGAAAGAGAAACTGATGAACAGTCTAATTTATCTTTGAGGGAAAGACAGTAGGTGATGAGATCAGATATCTTAATAGAAAAGGTGTTTAGCTTAATATGAAAAGATAAGCAATTGAGTGATCAGGATAGTTAAAACTGTTTGAACAGAAGGAACATCATGAGAAGGCAAGCATCATACAAATATTTGGCTGTCCCTGAGGGAAATAAAATGTAGAGTGACATAGCTGGAATGTAGGCTGAAGCAGGGGAAGAAAAAAGGCTGCTGGCACCAGAGTAAGACATTTTTTATGCCCGGCCAGAGACATGACAGGTTATCCTGTAGGTAGTGGTCAGCTTTAGAGGATTACTTTTTAAGCAAGGAAGGATCTAAAATCAGTATGAATTCAGCTATTTTAAATTTTCTATGAAGCTGTGAAAAGCAAGGCTATGTAAAAGTGATATTCTGTTCAAATTGTGATAGAAAGACGTACCAATATTTCAAGTTAGCAGGTTTTCTTTGATCTTACAGGTATAAGATTTATTTTTTAGCAATGTCAAGTATAGTTTCAACATTGTACATGTTCCTTAACAATATGCTGTGAAAGGATAGAGAGAAAGAGTATTTGTGATAGAATCAAGTCCTCGTCTATACTTTACTATGTATTACAATAGTAAAAAATATATCATACTGTATTGGAATGAAAACACTTTTCAAGTTTCACTGTATTATTTGGCATGAAAGCATATTCTTAAGCAGCAGTATAAGGTACACTCAAGTGCTTAATAGTAATTATTTAACATTCCAAAATGAGAATTGTTCCCCTTCTAATCAAGAAGAAAAAGGTATTTTAGAAACAAAATTTAAAAAAAAGATTTGTTTTCTGGTCATTTAAGTTAATAACATGGGAACCTCATTCAAAAGATTTGGACACCATGAATTCACATGGTTTTCTTACCCAACCCCCAAACCTAATGACTTGGATGGTCATTTGGAATTCACTTGTATTCACTTGTCCTCAGCAAAGACAGATGGATCAGCCAGGGAATTCTCCACTAACTTTGCTTCTCTGAAACCACAGAGTCAGGAAATGTAATCAGAGTGCTCAGCTGAACCCAGAGCGAGAGCTTTCCTAATGGGTAACTATGCCTTGAAAAATCACATCCATTAGGTAAAGTGATTAAATATACATCAGTCCTTTGGCAAGGGAGCCATGAAGATATTGCAGTAGAACATTATGATGTGACCAATCTCTCCTGCTTGAAAAAGAAATGTGTTTTTACCTTTGACACGCATCATCTCTAATTCTTCAGCTCAGTCACAGAAAGACATTTTTTCCTGATGGGGTTTATGCAGTTCATGGTTTTTGCACATGTGTATGTAAACTATAAAGTAATTGTGTGGTTAATAAAATATTAAAAAGGAAATTTTTTGACTTACTCAACCTTGCTCACACACACACACACACACACACACACACTTTTATTTGTTTTATAGAATTGTTCTTCATGTTTTAGGCATTTTATACTTCAAATTATTTTTTAAATTCTTCCAATAGAAGCCTGGTGTCCCTAAATTAGAGTATTTTCTTTTAGATAAACATATAATAAATATCTAATTAGAAAAAATATATGTGTTCACAAAAATTTATTTTAGCTTTCCAAATCAGCTTTTTAAAATTAAAATAATGTTTAAAAAATTTTAGTGATAAATATCACCCAATAGAATTAACCATGACTATAGTTCTAGAAATTTGTTTCTCACTCTTAACCATCTTGTGATTAATAATATGCTTCCCATCATATGTTAATAGCTAGGAATAACCTTTCACTTTTTTCCTGGTTAGCATCAGTATTAGGTAACTGCAAGATGACTTGACAGAAAATGTATTTACAATGATATGTAACTAAGTGTAAAGTGCATTCGAAAATTATAATCTCCCTTCTTATTTTACAAATCTGTGTCTTAGAGCTCAATTTGATGTGTCCAAGGTAATAGGAAGCACAGTTAAAGAAATTATTGGAAGTAATTGTCACTTAAATAATTTTACTAGTGAATTCCTGAGCACACCTCTTTGCATACTAACCTTACGCCCCAAATCAAAATTTTCTCTCCATATTCTTTAGTCTCTAAATCCTCAAAGTCAGCGGAGAGGATGGGAGGGAGCTCTGATTCTACTGGGTTTACTGCCGCTGATAGGGAAGCCTAATGTCAGGAGACCAAGCGGTGGGGATGTTATATACAAAGAGAAAGGCGTCAGAAACAAACCTAGACAGGAATGAATAGGAAATGACTGGAGGGGCATCTTCACTAATCTGCTTGATAATCTCTGTGGTTATATGCAATACTCAAATTACTTGTAAATTATGAAGGCAGGAAAAATAGAATCATTTTCATACTGAACGGAACCTTATAGATGTCCCAATCTAAGCTACTCTTTATAAATGTTCTTGATGCCCAGAGATAGTTTTCCTATTGCATGAACTAATAGTAGAAAGTCTTTCAACTGAAAATATAGCAGAACAAGCAAGTTTATCTGAAACATTTTTATATAGATGTTTTTTCTAGCCTCTCATGGTACACTGCCTCCAATATCTCCTTAGAGTATTTAGTGAAAAATTTCCCTAATTTAAAACGTGGTGAATATATTATAATTTGCAGAACTAGTAATGTTTTAATTTTGTACGGTCCTTAATAATATTTAATATTCCTAAATTGCAGGATAATAATAAAGTACTTAATAGATAAGTAAAACATCTGGTTCAATGCAGAAACTGAAATAAAATGAATAGAAAATAATAACTACAAAAGGAAAGTGAAAAACTCATTACATAACTTTGACATTTTTCTTTTTCATTGGGTCATTAAGTTTTGAGACTTTACTCACCTTTCCTGATCCCTTCTTTGTGAAGTCAGGAAGGGGGCGAAAATGCATAACTGTTGACTTGATGTTTGTTGACTAATGACTATGTGCTCCATTGGGCTAAATATTGGGAGCAGAAAGATGAATAAGATGTCAAATCATCTTCGGTGAAATAACATTTGGACTTCCTCTTGAAGGAGGAATAGGAATGCTACACTGGACTATAGCCCCCTATCCAGAGCATTGCAGGGATTCAAACTGGGACCACTTAGAAAAGGCCCTGGAAGTTTAAACTCATAAACCTTGGGGGAGACATTGACAGCATTTAAAGGAATAAGTGATGTGATTAGTTTTTATTTACCACTCTGAAGTGATGTGTAGCCTATAGATGGAAGGAAAAGAGACTTGAAACCTAGAGATTAGCCTTGTGATAAGGCAGGTAAGAAGTAAAAAGATAAAGAAAAAAGCTGTGGGGTTGTAAAAAGGAATGAATTTGGAGATGATTTAGTAAGAATAACCAATAGGACTTGTTGACTAGAAGTTAAGGGTCTATTCTATTCTGACTCCCTAGTTAGTGAATGATATTTGTCATTTCTAGCACTGGCTACTGATTAATAGTATCATTTAAATGAGCAGGGTAATACAAAAGTAAATGAAAAATTAGATAGGAGTTGGCTAAACCTGAAGGATTTCTCTAGACTGGAAAAGAGTTGTTTATTATTCTTATCTTGGAAAGCCTTTCAATTCTCAGTTTGTAGCAAACAATCTATATGATAATCAATGAACAATTTCACATGTGCAAGGGTGATATATTAGTTAATTTTCTTTGACTCTTGAGTTGATTGCTGCCTGGTATCCTCTCTGAGAGTCACGGTCATCAGCTGGGAAGTGAGTAGGGTCATTCCCACATGTTATCTCTGAATGTACACTTAAGTTCAGTACCCAGCCATCTTACTATGGGAATAAGTCTTAGTCCTGGAAAATGCTCATAAAAAGTTGTCAATTTCTGTGTAGGCCCTGGGTTTATCTGAAATTCAGATACATGTGGGCAACATGTACTTTATCTGCCAACCCTATACTATGTTTTTTTTCAAATACTCTCTTCTGTTTCCTCAAGACTCCATTATATAAGCTCTAGATCAGAATGTACCAGACCCCTTAAATTCTGGAACATGAATTTCTAATGCATGTGAAGGATGAGGTTAGAGAAAGATAGTCTACCAGTTACCAGTCAATTCCACAAACTTCAGACACTGATTCCCGGATATATTTTCAGTGTTGTCATTTATTGATTACTTCACATTAAGGCTAATGTGTTTATAACTTAGGAACGAGGATGGAATAATAGTAACAATGCCGCAGCTGTGTTTGGAGCACTATTTAGTTAATTATAAAACACTTCAATGAGAGGTATTCTAAATAACACAGAATGCAGGACTTTTCACCTCAATTGGGGGTCCACTTAAATAGCACTTTTCTAAGCCAGGAAAAACAAACACAACTTTTATGTGAGGAGCGTCACCCACTAAGAATGCTGATCTCCCAATATGACTACTTGCATGAAAAAGTATCCCCGGTGTCAAAGTCTCTCTAAAAGCAGTGATTCAGGAACCTTCTGGATTTAGAATGATATTATGAAATTACTTTCATCTGTATTCTTACTCAGTTAACATGAATTTAATATTTTACGTATTGATCTAGGAGTTATGTGGAAGTGGAAATAACAGAATTCTCCAGAAGTATAAGATCCACAAGGAAAGCAAGAAGAGGGAGAAGGCAGTGGCTAGGAAGATGGAAAGAGAGAATAGTGCACCAGTGCCTAAAGATTTTAGACAAACTCGCAATACTAATACTTCTTGTGTTCTGTAAATATCATTCTTATGTGGGGTCACCATAATACATAAAAAGATTTTAAAAACTATACTAGGCAGATATCAGCAAATTGATGTGAAGAGATGTGGTGGACATGTGGATGGCTCAGTCCCAGTCCCAATTCCTCATTTTATTTTTCATTTGAAATATAAAGTATATATCTTCAAGAAAACTGAATTCTGTTCAGTCTGAGGTTCAAATGATTTGTGAGATTGTCTGAACTATTGTGCAGATGTTTATTTTTCTACATTTTTGTTGTCTTTCGGAGTTTTTTTTTTTCCTCACCTGGCTTTTCTACCTACTTTTAGACATCATACACTTTATTATTTGCTCTTATATATTATATGCCCTTTTCAGTGAGCTCAATTCCTACCTGAACCCACGCTTTAGAGAGAACAGTGATAGGTTTTCCTGCACCTGCTCCATGTTTTGTAAGTTTCTAATTCATTTTGGTGTCAAACAATAGCAGGTATCTCTGCAGTCCATTAGGTCGCTGTTGTGCTCCGTTTTGTCGTCAAGGTAGCAGCTGAACTGTATCTTTCACAAACAAGTGATACATTATTTTCCAGCTTGGGCAGAGCACCTCCCATCTATTAGGAAAAATGCCCCTAGAGGCTTATCTCTTTGTCCTCGACATAGCTCAAACATTGCATACTTTAAAATCTTTACTATGTTTTTTATTGTACAGTATTGAATTGTTTTTAAAATATTAGGAATTTTAGTAAATCCTCTTACTTTGTTGAGATGAATCAAAGGCAAGACTGAAACAATACATGAAAAATGCCAAGTCATGTTACATTCATTGGGGGAGAATAAAAGATTCAAGTCAAAAAGTTCATGGTCTTTGGTATTTGAGTTTTAGGTTCTACTTAAATAATGAGAAGATTTTCATGATGATCTGTTTTATTTCTATATCCCTTGACAAAGCCCATGGCATTGGAGCAAGAGACTCAGGCAGGAAAGGAGGGGGCAAGTGTTAGGGCATCACTGAGCCTTCTTTCCTGGCTTGTTTACAAGTGACCAGACAAGTTACCTCCACAGCAGCATGGAGGCTCAGAGGAGCAAGGGGATGGGACACTCCTTAGTGATATTTCAGTACAGATTCGCCTCTATTCGGCGGTTTCGAGGTGGATGACAAAACCGGAACCTATAGATCCCAATTTTCAGACCTAATGACATAGAAAATCAATTTGTGCTTCACAGTGGCTGTTTTAAGTGTAGGACGTTCTCAAGATTCAGGAAGGACACTAGGTATCATTGTTTTTCAGTCAACTTATTGGAAAATGTAATTTATATTGCCTATGTTTAAACAGACTTTTTAAAATAACAGGTTATAACTTCTACAGTTAGAAATGTGTTCCTTTTGGATGAGAATAAAAAGATACAGGATAGACAGTTTTATTTAGGAAGGAGTTATAAAAGGGGAAAACACAACAATGGCTATCCTTCTCATTCCTAATTATGGCAACTGAGTGCTCAGGGGGAAGAAAAGCTCCAAACACCTTCACCTTCAACAGGACCTTCTGGCAGAATTACTCTTTTTTAAAAATTCTTCATTGATTTGAAATCCCTATTTCTTTAGTGTTTTCTTGTAACTTACATCTTTATGTCAGTCAATAATCCCCTTTCCTAGGTATTTTTTTTTTCTTTTGTCAAGAGCCTGCTGACCTCACCTGGTGAAAGCTTTCAAAACCGGCAGAACTGAGTTTAAACCCTGTCTCTGCCCCCTTTTTAGCAGCATCGAATGACATGTGTAAGTCTCCATGAATTGAAATAATAATAACACGTTCTTCATCTTGCTAAAAAATTGCATTTCTAACACACTATGTAACACTTTACTTACACCTGTTATATATATATATATTCTTCTTCTACAGCACAGCCGAACTCCACCTACTCTCAGAAATCTTACTCTCTCCTGATGGCTGCACTGCTTTGTAAGAACTCGTTTATCACTGGACAATTTTCTAAGCTATGCATATCACAGCTCAGAACCAATTTTGTTGTGAAATGTCCTAAAGATAGCCTAAGAAGCAAACTTGGGGTACTACGAAATCAGGATCTGTATTACAAAGCAGGGATTTGCTTGCTCTTCTTCAACACAGATGATAGTTGAAATCTGTTTAGGCCATTTTGATGCCCATTGTTTATGACAGCTGTGATATTTTAACTTCTGAAGTAATTGGGGTGTATTTGCAATACAAGCAACTCAAATCTAATTTATTAATTTAATGAGTTCTGAATCATAGTCAAAGCTCCCTTTTGGTGCCTTGAGTAAAAGATGTTTGACAAGATAACAAAGGACATGACTCAACTACTTTCTGACAGGCACTTCTGCTTCGCATCAGAGGCAGGGTGTTTTATGTTTAGTGACCTTCTCCTTTCACATATTTTGGGTCTGCTCATCGAAAAGCACAGCTGTGACATCAGTGATATCAGTGGTGGAAAATTCCATCTTGGTTTGTCGTCGTGATTATTTTTCTTCTATTTGCAGAAAGGATTTAGGTGGCTTTCCATAACACACACATGAATGATACTAAAAGGAATTTCAAAATAAATCAGATAGTATTTGCATTAGCAAAAAAAGCCACAAAGAAAACCAAGTAACAGGGAATTTTCTTTTGTCTCTTACACAAGATCTAACACCTAATGATGAATAGCTAGAATGATGATTACAGCTCAAGTAGATCTTAAAATTCATTCCTTGCTTTCTTTTAACAAAGCCCAGTACTGTACTCTCAAAAGGTTGAACAATTCTTATGACAGATGACTAGGAGGGCCCATTTCAAAATCAATGTAAAAAATTAGAATTCCTTCATTTCACTAGATGCCTTCTCACCAAAAGGCTTTATTTTATGGTTTCTCATGTTTCACATTTGTGTTCATTCCTAGGTGTTGGTTAATGGCATTTTTCAGCAGTGCAATGTTGTCAGATTCAGATGAAATGATAGATACAGAAAAGATTTAGAAAGTTAAAAATATGTCAAAATATGCTTTTAATGATGCTTTATTTATTTTAAGTAACATGCTGTGGTTAATAATTTTTCAATTAAGTATTTGCCAGTGCCAGTTTTGTCCTATTGATTGGAATATCATGCTGCTGAAGCTAATGCAATGGATGGGATCCCTATAAAAATGCTTTGCATTTCTTCTTGGAAAACATTTTCTCACACAGTCCTACTTGACCCTAGTGAGTTATCTCACATAAACATGAAACTGACTCAGCATTTTGTTTTTTAGTATTTATTGAATTGTTCTTCTGTTCAGCACTCCTTCCACACTGTATGTTATATAAAGTATCTGGATAAAGTAGATAGTTCTGTATGCATTAGCCATTGTAATGCTGAAACATAACATAAAGAGCATGGGGTTTCTCAGATGAGGAAACTGAGGCTTAGAGAAGTAAAGGATACTAGTCTTATTACTCATAGCTAGAAAATGATGGAGCTGGAATTCAAACTCAGGTTTGTTGGACTCATAATTGGTAATATTATACTTTCTTGCTTAAACCAAAGGCTTCTTCTTACGTGATTTTGAAGTATATAGAATAATTCTTGAAAAAAAAAAAAAGAAGAAACTTTTTTTTCCCATAAAGGCGTCTGCCATATATTTTGCATCAACTGGGAACTTCTTTTATGAAACACAAACATTTTCAGTGACATATATGAAATCTTCTGAAAGCTTGGGGTTTTCACATGTAAAGATTTTTACTTCTGATTTTTTTTCATAATAAAACATCAGTTAGAATTCTAAATGAGTTATCCCAAATATATAATTTTCTATTGTAAAACAAGCAAGAGCATTGTCCAGTAGTGCAGAAGTTGCCGGTTCAGACCCCAGTCAGGACACATACAGAAACAGATTGATGTTTCTGTCTCTCTGTCCTCTTCCTCCCTCTCTCTCTAAAACCAATCAGTAAAAAAATTTAAATAATACTTAAAATTATTTTATATGAATAAGACTTTTCACCAGCACTAAATTATTTAATTAATTTATAGCACCTAGAAAGATGTTATACAAAATAAGAAAAGAAAGATGTTATACAGAAGAGGTTACAATTAATCTAGGTGTTGAAAGAATGCTTGTTTAAAAATCAAATGTACTCAATGTGCTAAAACTATGTTTGCAGTGTGAAGGTAGGTAGGAATAGGTCGGGACATGTTTGCCTGGGTTCTCCAAGGAAGGTTTGGTGTGGGTTTGAAACCGAGCTGAGCCTAGTGAGAGGTTATGATTTGGACACGTAAATGCATAATCTGTGTTCTCTGAGGAGAATATGCACACTGAAGAATGGAAGAGTTTGTTTTGTTAATCTTTATTTTTAAATTTCAAATATTCATATATATTTTTGAATAATATGTTTTACATTTACACATGTAGATTTTTTTAATTTAGCAATATGATAAATTCAAATAATGGGAGATGCTCAATTTTTTATTACTACTACTACTATTATTGTTTTGCTAGTAAAATAAATCTGGAATATTTTCTTAATGATTAAAATTGAAAACATTATTTTATAATTATCACCATCTTAAAGATAGTCAGGAAAACTAACTGCAGAAATTGACTATGGGCATATTGTGAAGACCATGATTGGCTGATTAGAAAGTGCCCAAACACAAACTTCTCTATATGACATTGATTGAATAGATTGGTCCTACAACTGATTTAAATCATTTATGTTTCTACACAATCTTGAAATAACACAATAATTCTAAGTATTTGAAAGTAAATACCTTGTATTATTAATATTATATATTAGTATTTATATATTAGTATAATATTATATATTAGTATTATATATTATAGATAGGTGTTCATATAAACTTATTTGCTTTTCTTTTTTCTATTTGTAAGACATTATAATTTTCCAAATGTCAAAGTCAGTATAATATCAACATGACAAGAATTTTGAAAATTATATATAGTCATCACTCGGTTATTATTATTTTGATAGATATTTTTGCCACACACATAGAAATATAAGTCTGAGACATTTCCTATCTACTAACTGCATTTTTCTGCAAGTATGCTTACAAGAAAATATAAGCAACCCAGAATCTCCTAGTATTCTTAAAGTTACGATCAGAATTTAGCTCATATTTCCTGAGTGAAATGATAGGTTATTGTTATTGATGAAATAATTATGGCTAGGCTTCCTTGAAATATAAGCTGATAGTAGAAAAGCAATTAGGAATATAATAAAGAAATGAAATGGCAACTTCTCTTCCCTTTTTCCTTTTTCACTGTATTGTGTCTTAAGCAAAAGTAACCTAATAGCCACTAATTATGAGAAACCTTTCAGACTTTGTATTTGGATTTTTCATTTTTCCTACAGCACTGTAAACTAAGAACTTATTTACAGATAAATATGGTTTATTTTCATGAACTCTTATCAGTGTCTCCTTGTGAGAGTCTTAAAACAAAGAGACCCGTGTTCTTATTTAGGCATACTGTATTAGCTAAACTGGTGCTTTTTTTATTGTTGTTGTTAAGAGCAATTATCATAAAGTTTATTGTGTATTCTCAATACCATATTCTTGGTACACATTTGTATAAAATGTATACCAAGTAAACTTTATGATGTGCTTAGAGTACTGAGTCTAAAACATTAGAAACTTGTTAAAATAAAAAATAGAAAACCAGAAAGAGGGAAAGTAAAACTGAGTGAGAAGTAGTGGTAAAATTGATGTAGAAACAATATTTGGTATAATTATACATTTATATTTCATTCTAATAATATTTATTAATGTTAAAATTGAATAGCTTGGAAGAAACTCCATGTCAAATACAGCTAATATGAATTATAATTTTTTTAAAGTACATTCTTTCCTGTTTTATTATTTGGGGATTTTGTTTTCAGGTTTCCCACTTGTTCTCTTTTTTTTTTTTTCTTCTTTACTTTCCTTTCATTTTTTCCTCCCTTCTTTCCCTTCCTTCCCTTCTTTCATTCTATTTCTTCCTTTCTTCCTTCCTTCCTTGTTTCCTCACTTCCTTTTTTCCTTCCTTCCTTATTTGCTTTCTTCCTTTTTTCCTTCCTTCCATCTCTCTCTCTCTCTTTCTTTTGTTTTTTAGCTATAATGCTGTACAACAAAACTAATCAGTCTCTTGACATGCCTTATCTCATGCCCTCTTTTCCAACAGATTAGCCAGATGAGTTTCTCACCAATGAAATGGGATGTCTAGTTCCTGAGGAAGTAAGAAAATAAATCACATGCTCATCACCAACTATGGTAGAGCCAGCATTCGTACCTCTGCATTTGTGACTACAGAGATCATGATTTTCCAACTATAATGTGCTGTCTCTGTAGACAGCAGACTTTCATTTCAAAGAGATAGCATAAGAAATGTTTATGTACTCATATTCTGCACTAAGATTCCCATTTACTTCACTTCCACTTTATTATACAGAGATTATTAAAAGAGCTGATACATCATAAGATGATTTTTATACTAACGTTAACTTTTTTTTTGAGATGGTAAATTTGTAATTAATTAGCAAATACCTATTCAGATGCATGGAAATCAAATTTATTAATGTTAATATATTTCTTTTTTATTTAACTGTATAGACTCAGTATCAAATATTGGGATAAAAGATAATGGATTTAAGAAGCTTCTTGTCTCTGGCCAGTTGGCTCAGTGGTAGAGCATTGGCCCAGCATATGGAAGTCTCAGGTTCGGTTCCCGGACAGGGCATGCAGGAGAAGCGCCCATCTGCTTCTCCACCCTTCTCCCTATCCTTCCTGCCTATCTTTCTTCCCCTACCGCAGCCAAGGCTCCACTGGAGCAAAGTTGGCCCAGGCACTGAGGATGGCTCCATAGCCTCTGCCTCAGGCTCTAGAATGGCTCCAGTTGCAATGGAGCAAGGCCTCAGATAGGCAGAGCATCACCCCTGATGGGCATGCTGGGTGGATCCTGGTCAGGTGCATGCAGATGTCTATCTGTCTCCCTCCCCACCACTCTCACTTTGGAAAAGTACTGCCCCCCCCAAAAAAAAGAAGCTTCTTCACCACTTTTATAAACTTATTATACTTAGGGGCTGAGGGCTGCTAAAAATATAAGGTCTATAGATTTGTGTTACTTCAACAAAATGCTAAGAAAAATGTATTTCCTTCTCAAAGCATTTTTAAAATTTTTTCTTCTCTTCACTTATTTTTGCATACTTATTCATGTTTAATTACAATAAACTCTAAATTACAAATTTAGAAATTCTCAGTTTATGTTTCTGTTAATAAAAAATTACAACCTACCAAATGAGCCTTTTCTGTGGCACATTAAATATCTGAGAGTTTGCAATTACTTGTTCATGCCGTTAAGGAAGTTAAGAGAAACCTGCCTCTCCTTTTAAATTTGATTTTCAGAGAGTGGTGTGTCAGAATCATTAAAGCTTCTAGGTGTTACTGATGGATAGGCATTCTTTAATTAAGTTTCTGGGGATTGTCCTATTTATTACAAGGCTAATTTAGCAAATAAACTACTCACTGATTGAATTTCTAAAATCAGGCCTGCTATAAAAAGCTAAGTGAGTTGTCAATTAAAAACTTCAGTGATTCAAAAAAATAAAAAAATAAAAACACAAAACTTCAGTGATTCGAATGCCAACACCTGATGACAGGTACATATGCTAAGTCATATATTTCTGTGTTTTGAAGTTTTAAAAACACAGACATCTCTTTCCTAATGTTATACTTTTTCCCTTGTCCTGCCTCTGCTCTACACAACTCAATTGCCTTGGTCATAGTGATCCTCTAGGTGTTGTTTCAGTTTTCTTGTTTTGTGAATTGAGAGGTCTGACTTAGATTTTCTCTAAGCTTTAGTCACTATGGAATAGTATTTTTAAATGGGATTGTTGAGTTGTCAGTGTGTAGGCTTAACACACACACAAAATGGAATGGGGGTAGACTGGAAGAGAGAACATCAGTGAGTATTATACAGTGAGATTAAATATTGTGAGGGAAACTTTGTTTTAGATATAAGTAAATATTAATACTCAGACCCAGTGTCATATATAGTTTGTACTGGACGTCATGCTCCAAAATTGTAAAGATAACTTCTCTAGAAATTTAATCGGCTTTCCCACTTATATTTACAATGGTTGGAAATGAAAAACTTAGCAAATAACATTTGTTCTCAATACAGATTTTTTAATTGTTACAACCTTAAAAATATCACGTTCCAAAACAATAAGTCTCAAAATAAAGCCAATAGAAACCAGGATAATTTAATGCCTAAAATGTATATGACATAGGTTTTTGGTTTTTGGTTTTTTTTTAATATATCCTATATTTTGTCATGGAAAGGAGAAATGTGTTTAAGGCACTAAATAATATTGTTCCTTCTTAGGGTGAGGTGCATCTTAAAGTACTGGCTGTGTTTTAAAATAGTTGCTGCATCCTAAAAGTCAATTAATGGTTAAATTTTAATGTAAGCTTTGCTGCATCCTATTCCTTTCAGAACAATGATTCTGATAATTGCCATCTGAGATTTGCATATCAAATCAAGATGGTTAATAATTGTTGAGCCTTGGTATATAGTTCTTAATGTAGTCTCCTTAAATATTCAAACTTTTTTATTTCTAGGCTATAAAATAGATTTTAGTATTTTGGTCTTGGAAAACTTTAATTTGGAAGAAACATTTTAACATAGCAATTTATATACCGACCATTTGGACTAAAGTCTATATGTGCTATAATTGTTGGATTCTTATTAAAATATTATCTCTAGATTTATGAAATTCTCTTGTAAGTAAAACTAATATTTTACTATACTTTGAACTTTCTTTTGAGTGCTGCCTAAGATATGATTGCCCTGTACTTTATTTTTCTCTTTGAAAAATATTAATTATGGTATTAAAATTGTTCAATTGTGAGATTTTTTTTTATAATCCTTTGAAAATTATAAAGTCTTTGCTTTTTGAAGGAACCAACCTCATGGCAAAATGTCAAACACTGAGTAAGATAATTTTTTTTAAATGTTTCCTTTACGATATTGTTTTCTTCCATTTATTTAATATTTTTTTTTATTCATTTTTTTAGAGAGGAGACACAGAGTGAGAGAGAGAGAGAGAGAAAGGGGGAGGAGCTAGAAGCATAAACTCCCATATGTGCCTTGACCAGACCAGTGCAGGGTTTTGAAATGGCGACCTCAGTGTTCCCAGGTCGACACTTTATCCACTGTGCCACCACAGGTCAGGCTGAGTAAGATAATTTTTTAAAATTAGAAATAATTGTGAAAAATAAAATAAAATTTGATAAACATGAAAAAACCAGAGCATGTAAAATGTGTTTTGTTGTATTATAATATTACTAAGAATAACTTTATTCACAGTTAAGCAGTTTAATTCATTATGAATCAGATTAATGTCACTTAATTTGATAGTTATTTAATACAGTTTTACTACTATTTGGAATTATATCCAGCTACTAATGATAAAAACCTGAACAGAGTAGCTCAACTGCCCAGGCTTTATGCTTTCACTTAATAGAAGCCCCAGGTAGACATCTAAAACTGCTTTAAAGTTACTGAGGACCCAGTTTCTCCTGCCTTCCTGCTCTGGGTACTTCTGTTTTCCAGCCAGAAGGTCACATTGTAAGATGATGGTCCTGTCAGGTTATATAAATGGGCTTGAGTTTATTGCAAGCTTATTATGTTCATGATTCCTTTAAAGGCTGAGAATAATAGTAGGGGAAATAAAAGTGCGGTATATTTAAAGTGAGGGTTAAAGATTGAATTTAGTCCATAATAGAAATGTTGGATTATGCTGTACTTATTTTACAGAAGTACTTTTCTATAAAATACTATAGAGATTATAAACAACATAAATATATCTATTTTATAAACTAAGAAGTCATATGAAATGGATTGTACTTTACAGACTACATTTTTTTTTCTTTTAAATCACTACTTTTGGCCCTGTTGATTGGCTCAGTGGTGTAGTGGCATCCTGGCTTTAGAAGTCCCAGGTTTGATTCTTATTTGGGGCGCATAGGAGAAGTGACCATCTGTTTCTCCACCCCTCCCTTTCCCCCTTCTCTCTCTCTCTCTTCCCCTCCTGAAGCTACAACTTGCTCGAATGGTTCAAGCAAGTTGGCCGGGCACTGAGGATGGCTCCATGGCCTCCCCTCATGCGATAAAATAGCTCAGTTGTAAAGCAACAGAGTAGTGGTCCCAGATGGGCAGAGCATCACTGGGTAGGGGGCTTGCTTGGAGGATCCCAGTCGGTGCACATGTGGGAGTCTGTCTGTCTCCTTCCCTGCCTCTCATTTAAAAGAAAAAGAAAAAAATCACTACTTTTGAGGTTAAATATTTATTTTTCAGATAATTCTAAAGAAATGCTTTAATCTCTCATCAGAACTTTTTTGTCTGCTTTCCACGCCATGAGTCAAAATTAATTTCTCCATATTAAACAAGAATCTTGCTTGCAAGCAAGAGAAACAAATGCTGGCAGACTCAAGCCAAAGGGAGATTTATTGGAACGCGCTCAGTTCTCAGAGTTATTGGAAAGTTTTGGGAAGCTGGATGAGCTGGAGGGGAAATGAACAATCTAAAATGTGGAGTAGAGGCTGTTTGGCAGACTCATCTAGGCAGGACTGCTGAATGATTCTGCCGGCCACTCCAGACTCCACCAGAACTGCATGAAGGCTCCAGCACAAAGGAGTTCCAGCCAGACCTTCCTTCATGTTGGCTTTACTTATTCTGGGAACAAAGTCAAGGGCAAATGAAGCCATTTGGATAAGCTTAGGAGTTAGTTTGGCCTCACCACACCTAGAAGGGTGGAAAGGAAGGATAATTTACCTTAGATTCCCACAATAAGAGGTAGGTCTCGCGTTCCATCACCACTACTCAGAATGGGAAATCCCCATTCATCCCAAATAAAAAATCTTGGATGGTGGGTAAACATAATGCTAATATTATATTAATGTGTGTATGTGTGTGTGTATGTGTGTGTGTGTAGAGACATACATATATACATGCACATCATATGCACATGCATATCTATAATTTGCTTTTGGATTAAAAATGAAGTAAATAAGATCAGTCAGGTATCTGTTTTTATTTTTTGTGTTTATTTTATTTTAAATTTTATTTATAAAATTAACAGGGTGACATTGATCAATAAGAGTACATAGGTTTCAGGTAAACATTTCTATAGCGTTTGAACTGTTGATTATGTTGTATTCCCATCATCCAAGATCAAATCATTTTCTGTCACCATATATTTGTCCCTCTTTACACCCTTACCGCTCATTCTCTCCCCCACACCCCCTTCCCCCTGGTAACAACTTCACTTTTATTTATGTCCATGAATCTCAGTATATATTTCACCTATGTGTGAAATCATAGTTTTTAGCTTTTTCTGATTTACTTATTTCACTCAGTATAATGTTCTCAAGGTCCATCCACGTTGTTGTAAATGTCACCATGTCATCATTTCTTATAGCTGAGTAGTATTCCATTGTATAGATATACCACATCTTCTTTATCCAACCCTCTATCGAGGGACACTTTGGTTGTTTCTATGTCTTGGCCACTGTGCATGTGTCTTTATGTGCCAATGTTTTTAAGGTTTTGGGGAAGATACCCAGTAGAGGAATTGCTGGTTTATATGGTAATTCTATTCTTAATTTTTTGAAAAACTGCCATACTTTCTTCCATAATGATTGCACTAATTTGCATTCCTACCAGGAGTGAATGAGGGTTCTTTCTTCTCCACAGCCTCTCCAACACTTGCTATTACCTGTCTTGTTGATAATAGCCAATCTAACAGGTGTGAGGTGGTATCTCATTGTAGTTCTGATTTGCATTTTTTGAATAGCTAGTGAAGATAAGCATCTTTTCATATATCTGTTGGCCATTTGTATTTCCTCTTGGGAGAAGTGCCCATTCAGGTTCTCTCCTATTCATGTCCTCTCCCTATTTTTAATTGGATTATTTGTTTGTTTGTTGCTGAGCTTTGTGAGTTCTTTATATATTTTGAATAATAAACCCTTATCAGAACTGTTGTTTGCAAAAATCATCTCCCATTTAGTTGGCTGCCTTTTTTTCTGTTGTTGCTGTCAGTTTCTTTTGCTGTTTAGAAGCTTTTTAGTTTGATACAGTCCCATTCATTTATTTTTGCCTTTACTTCACTTGCCTTTGGAGTCAAATTCATAACTTGTTCTCTATGACCAAGGTCCATAAGCTTAGTACCTATGTTTTCTTCTATGTAATTTTTTGTTTTAAATCTTACATATAGATCTTTGATCTGTTTTGAATTAATTTTTGTATAGGGAGACAAAATGTAGTCAAGTTTCATTCTTTTGCATGTGACTTTCCAATTTTCCCAGCACCATTTACTGAAGAGGCTTTCTTTTCTCCATTAGTTGTTTTTGACTCCTTTGTTGAAGATGATTTGTCCATATATGAGTGGCTTTTTTTCTGGGCTCTCGATTCTGTTCCATTGGTCTATATGTCTGTTTTTCTGCCAATAGTTTGCTGTCTTGATTATTGTGGCTCTATAGTATAATTTGAAGTCAGGTAGTATGATACCTCCAGCTTCGTTCCTTTTCCTCAGGATTGTTTTGGCTTTTCGATTTTTTTTTTATTGTCCCATACAAACCTGGTAATTTTTCTGTTCTATTTCTTTAAAAAATTACATTGGAATTTTGATGGGGATTGTATTAAATTTGTATATTGCTTTGGGTATTATGACCATTTTAACTCTGTTGATTCTTCCAATCCATGAACATGAAATGGTTTTCCATTATATTGTGTTTTTTTCAATTTCTTTAGTAATGTTTTGTAGTTTTCAGTATATAGGTCTTTCACATACTTTGTTAAGCTTATTCTTAGATATTTTAATTTTTTTGTTGCAATTGTAAAAAGAATTGTTTTTTTAATTCATTTTTTGAGGCTTCATCATTGGTGTATAGGAAAACAGTGGACTTGTGTGTATTGATTTTGTACCCTGCAACTTTACTGTATTGGTTTATTTTTTCTAATAGTTTTCTGGTGGAGTCTTTGGGATTTTCTATGTACAAGATCATGTCATCTGCTAAAAGTGATGCCTTTACTTTTTCTTTCCCAATATGAAATATGGGAAATATGCCTTTTATTTCTTTCTCTTGTCTGATCACTCTGGCTAAAACTTCCAGTACTATGGTGAATAAGAGTAGAAAGAGTGGGCAGTCTTGTCTTGTTCCTGATTTTAGAGGAAAAACCTTCACTTTTTACCATTTAGTATGATATTAGCTAATTGTTTTTTATGTATGGCCATTATTATGTTGAGGTACTTTCTATTCAGATTTTATTGAGTGTTTTAAACATAAGAAATATTGTTTCGTATCAGTCAGATATTTTTTATCAGACCTGAAGTGACTGAATAATTAAAATATACACATCCTATGTACTTGAAGCAAAGGAAGGCATTTTACCACAAGTAGCATAACATTCAAGAGTGTCATCTTACATTTGAATTTAAGTGCCATCAAATGGCAATGGTTGGCCCCTTCTCACCAAGGTAATAGGTAATTTGTGGTACTTTTATAACTTGTGAAGTTGTAATCCTATAGTTCAGAGAATTCCCAAGTGGTTTAGACCAAACTATGACTATTCTCTAATTTGATAAAGGAACTACAAAGTAGTATATTATGAAGAAATAAATGAGTGCAAGAGGTAATGCACTGAAAGCATATTAAAAAGACGCAATTAAAATTGAGGGCAGGCAATTTTGTCTTATCATTGAATTCCCAGCTCTCATCCATGCCTGGCAGTAAATAGTGACTTAGTTTCTTATCCTTTTTATTGGTGCTCCAAGAAGAAAAAAATAAATAAAAGAAGAAAAAATATTAGAGATTATTTTCTCAACTATCAGTAATAAAAACACCACACACACACAGACACACACGCACACACACACACACACACAAAATCAGTCATGCTGAAAGAAATACTAAATTTTCTCTGTTCCCTTCATTTCTAAATATACCGAGGGTGGGTTTAGGAAGGAGTCCGACACTTCCTTTGATGCCAAGTTGTAGAGCACAACTTCCAGACTTGTATAGAAGTCTTTAGTTCTCATGGAAGAAAGCTTATAATAGTTCATACCGGAAGTAAATGTTGCCTCCCTCATCTTTCCTGATGAAGTCTTTCTTTTTTGTCATGGGATTTTAGATTTTTGAATAGGAAAATGATAAAGGGGATGTCAACGACCATGGGAGAGGATTTTAAAATATTATGGTGGCAAAAGAGATATTTATACTTTTAAATGTATCCCTGACAGCCAGAGTAGAGCTCTCTGTTGCCTTGGTTTTTTTATTATATACGGTGTTCAAAGTGAGAGTTTCTGTCAAATATGTAGGTTTCTTTTATCTCATTGTTACCTCACAGTTCCTAGAGTAACAAGGAAACAAAAAGAGAGGGTTTTTTTAATCATAATAGGATCATTAAGACATATATAATAAAACCTTAATTCAACAACTTTAAAAATAGTATGTTTAACATTACCCAGTGGGTTAAATTACCCTTATTTAAAAAAAAAAAACACACTCACACAGAGAATCTTTTACAGATGTATTTTTTAGCCTATTTAATCATAATGACTCTCAGGTATAATTGGGACTCAGACATTGTGACTCCAGTCCAGTTCTATGTTAATTAATAGGTTGTAAGCTCATTTTTTACTCAAGAGAGTACATTTGTAGAAAATTATATTCTCAAACATGATAACTAAAATATTGACCAGCATTTATAATGGATCTCTTTTTGATCAAACTGATACTATTTTGTGCTTTGTAAAGTATTATTTTATGTATTAATTATGACCCATTTTAATTAAAAGTTGTTTAGATTTGTAGGTCTGTTATCACTTAGGTACATTATGGATGATGGCAATATATTTACTTGACAAAGTCAAGTTCACTGAGACATTGTTAATGTTATATAACATCAGTGTCATTCTACATCAATTTCTTTTTCAAAAACAAACATTTTGCCTGACCTGTGGTGGCGCAGTGGATAAAGCGTTGACCTGGGAACACTGAGGTCGCCAGTTCAAAACCCTGCACTGGTCTGGTCAAGGCACAGATGGGAGTTGATGCTTCCAGCTCCTCCCCCCTTTCTCTCTTTCTTTCTCTCTTTCTTTCTCTCTCTCTCTCTCACTCTGTGTCTCCTCTCTAAAAAAAAAAATGAATAAAAAATAATAAAAAAAATTAAAAAAACAAACCTTTTTTTTCTTGCTAGAGTTTTAGATTTATGGAAAAAATATGCACATAAAACAGAGAATTCCCATGTCCTCCATACTAAGTTTCCTCTATTACTAACAATTTACATTAGTATGGTATATTTGAAACCATATTGATATAATATTATTATTTACTAGGTTCTTTATTCAGATTTCTTAGTCTTTTCCTACTGTCCTTGTTCTTTCCCAAAATCCAATCCAAAATACCATATTACATTTTACCATGTCTCCCTAAGCATCTTTAGGCTGTAGCAGTTTCTCAGACTTTTCTTGTTTTTGATGATTTTAACCTTTTGAAGGAACACTGATCAGGTTTACATCCCAAGATATCCCTGGCTTGGGATTTTTCTGTTTTACTAATATTTAGAATTGAGTTGCAAGTTTGGGGGAGGAAAATTATATGTACAAGTACCATTCTCATCATATTGATGGAATATATGTACTATCAACATGAGTTACCACTGTTGATGTTAGCTAGCAATTTTTTTTTAAAATGCTCATGTATGGACTCCATTATGTCTTGAGAATGCTTTAAAAAAGAATGGGAGGCCCTGGTCTGGTAGCTCAGTTAGTTAGTTGTCTTAGATCTCTGGTCAGGGCCCATATAAGAATCAAACAATGAGTGCATAAATAATAAGTGGAACAACTAATCAATGTTATTCTCACTCCCCAAATCAATAAATAATATATATGGTACTCCAGCCAAAATTTTGCCTGTGGAAAGATATCATCGTCTGTTTGCAAAGAAATTACTTTTCAAAAACAATTTTTCATTTGCCAACAGTGAACATCAATAAAACATTCTATTTTACTTATGTTTACATTTGTCCACTGTCTTAAGTAATTTAGATCTGACATAATTTGATTCAGATGTTGGCAGATATTCAAAATTGTTTATGGGACCAATTTTAATTTTGTAAAAGTAGACTTAAGTTACCTACAGGTAAAAGACTCAATGATGAAATATAAAACAGAACTTGAGGTCATTATGGATATATGAACATGCATGTAATTATTCTCCTGCTTTTTGAAATAATGAAATATATCTTAATTCCTTTAATCATGATTAAAATAACAAACAAGAAATTCACACATTACTTTTTACAAGAAATGTTAAAGTTATAACCTAAAAATTTCCTGCTAAAGGCACTCTATATAAAATATTTTTAATGGAACAATTAATTCTATTTTTAAAATATAGATTTCATATGTAAGACAAAGTATACTGATAATAATCATTACTGAAGCTCAATTCACATTAAAAAATTATGTGGAAGTCCCTCAACTCCTCCAACAGCTATAAGCATGCTTTCTCAAGAGAGACAGACAGGAAGGGAGAGATATGAGAAGCATGAACTCGGGGGGAAGCAAGATGGCGACAGAGTAGGCGGATGTACCAACTTCCAACTCCCAGAACCAAAGTGGATTATAACTCAATTTAAAGAACCATCATCTGGATAAACCAACTATGAACTGAACTAAGTGGACTCTTCAACCAAGGAACACAGAAGAAGCCACATTGAGACTGGTAGGAATAGTGAAAAACGAGAAGAGGGCTGCCCAGCTCCCCGGAGCAAATGACAGCCCGGAGAGACCCGCGTGACGGGAGGAGAGTTTGGCGGAGAGGGAGAAACCTGGGTCCCAGGAACCAAGCCCCAGCCTGCAGTCCCAGAGCCTAGAAAAGGCGTTTGGACAGTTTTGAGCTGTGAAACAAGTGAGGGAGCTCCCAGGCCTACAGTGTGGAGTATTAGGTCCCTTCCTACTCTGCTGATAGTTGCTGAAGGGTTTGGGGCAGCAGGACGCTAAAAAGCAATTCTTTCGGCGTGGGATGAGGCCAAGCCAGTGTGATTTTGGTCTAGCCCAGCAGGGTCGGAGGGGATGCGCGAAAGCAGTCCGGAAGCTGCAGGCCCGCCTTTAATCCCACTTACGGGGACAAAGTGGGAGGCCAGGAACGGGCAGAAATCTGCTCTGCAACACTGCACAAGGCGGCCCTGACCGCAGGGACTGGGCTAGGACCAGAAATGGGCAGGGGCTCGTGGCTGAGCTCATGCTACCAGCCCCGCCCGGCCGGAGAAACCGCGATTTGCAATTATACGTGCACGAGCGGACTCCGAACGCGGGGTCAGGGTAGAGTCTGGGACGAGCGAAAGTACGCAGCTGAGAGGAAGCCAGCAAACACACCCGGCCCAGTAAACCTGGGTTTGCGACCCTGCGCAGAAGGGCCCTGGCCTCGAGGGCGGGGCTAAAGCTCCGGACGGGCAAAGGCTCTCAGATGAGAGCACATCAAAAGCCCCACTCAAGCTGCGAAACTGTGGTGAGCAGGCTCTGACTGTGGGTTCTGGGCGGAAGTTTGGAAATAGGCTGGGTCCGCAGCTGAGCAAAGGTGCTCACCTCTACCCTTGGTGCTAAGGCTTGTGGCTTGAGTGACAGCCCCTCCCGCAAAGGAGAGGCAGAAATCACAGCAAAAGCCACAGTGGGCCGGCGCTGGCAACGCTCATACCCAACCACCCTAGGCAGCGACAGAGGGGGTGGGGGACCTGCAGACAGACCACACCTAGAGAACACAAAGGCAACACCTACTGGACTCCAGTGGCCACAACTTGCTTATACACAGACAAAATGGGTAGGCAGAGGAATGCAAACCAGATGAATCAAGAGAAATCCCCAGAGAAGGACCTGAATGAACCAGATATAACCAAATTACCAGAAGCAGAATTTAGAATAATGATAGTTAGGATGTTCAAAGAAATTAGAGTAACAATGGATAGTCATTATGAACACCTAAATAAAGAGATAACAAGTATAAAAAACGAAATTGAAATAATAAAAAGGAACCAGACAGAAATGACAAATACAGTATCAGAACTGAAGACCACAATGGAAGGAATTAAAAGCAGGATGAATCACGCTGAGGATCGAATCAGAGAGTTAAAGGACACAATAAACAAAGGCACAGACAGAGAATAAAAGGAAAAGAGACTCAAAAAATGTGAGGAAACCCTAAGGGAGCTCTGTGACAAACATGAAGAAAAACAACATTCGCATCATAGGCGTGCCTGAAGAAGAGGAGAGTGGACAGGAAATGGAAACTTTGTTCAATCAAATCATAGCAGAAAACTTTCCTAAATTAAGGCTGGAAAACACTCCACACGTTCAAGAAGCACACAGAACTCCATTAAAGAGAAACCCAAAAAGATCTACCAAGACACATCATAGTTAAAATACCAAAGCTAATGGATAAAAAAAAAATTGTAAAAGCTGCTAGGGAAAAAAAGGCTATCACCTACAAAGGAGACCCCATAAGGATGACATCAGACTTCTCAACAGAAACACTTGAGGCCAGAAGGGAATGGCAAGATATAATCAAAGTAATGCAGTACAAGAACCTAAAACCAAGACTACTTTATCCAGCAAGGCTAACGTTTAAAATTGAAGGAGAAATAAAGAGCTTCCCAGAAAAAGAAAGCCTCAAGGAATTCATAAAAACCAAACCAATTCTGCAAGAGATACTAAGGGGCCTGTTGTGAACAGTTTAAAGGGAGGAAAGAATAGAGCAAAAGAAGAATACAGCTTTAAAGAATAAAATGGCAATAAACAACTACATATCAATAATAACCTAAATGTAAATGGATTAAATGATCCAATCAAAAGACATAGGGTAACTGCATGGATAAAGAAACAGGATCCATACATATGCTGTCTACAAGAGACACACCTTAAAACAAAAGATGCACATAGACTGAAGGTAAAAGGATGGAAAAAAATATTTCATGCAAATGAAAATGAAAAAAAAACAGGGGTAGCAATACTTATATCTGACAAAATGTACTTTAAAACAAAGGTTGTAGTAAGAGATAAAGAAGGACACTACATAATGATAAAGGGAACAATTCAACAGGAAGATATAACTATTATAAACATCTATGCACCAAACATAGGAGCCCCAACATAAATAAAGCAGACTTTGATGGATATAAAGGGCAAAATTAACAGCAATACTATCATAGTAGGGGATTTCAATACCCCTCTAACAACACTGGATAGATCCTCAAGAAAGAAAATTAATAAAGAAACAGCAGACTTAAAGGATACACTGGATCAACTTGATTTAATAGATATCTTCAGAACTTTTCACCATAATGCAGTAGAATATACATTCTTCTCAAGCGCTCATGGTACGTTTTCTAGGATAGACCACATGTTAGGACACAAAAATGGTCTCAACAAATTTAAGAAGATTGAAATCATATCAAGCATTTTCTCTGATCACAATGCCATGAAACTAGAAATTAACCGCGAAAGAAAAACTGAAAAATACTCAAACACTTGGAAACTAAATAGCATGTTATTAAATAATGAATGGATTAACAATGAGATCAAAAAAGAAATAAAAAAGTTTCTAGAAACAAATGATAATGAGCATACATCAACTAAAAATTTATGGGACACAGCAAAAGCAGTTCTGAGAGGGAAGTTTATTGCACTACAAGCATATCATAAGAAGCTAGAAAAAGCTCAAATAAGCAACCTGACCCTGCATCTAAAAGAACTAGAAAAACAACAACAAATAAAACCCAAAACAAGTAGAAGGAAGGAAATAATAAAGGTCAGAGCAGAAATAAATGACATAGAGGCTAAGGAAACAATACAGAGGATCAATGAAACCAGAAGATGGTTCTTTGAAAAGGTAAACAAGAATGATGAACCTTTAACTAGACTCACCACGAAAAAAAGAGAGAGGACTCAAATAAATAAAATTAGAAAGGACAGTGGAGAAATAACAACTGACAAAACAAAAAAACAAAGCATTGTAAGAAAATACTATGAAGAACTATATGCCAAAAAATTAGACAATCTTGGTGAAATGGACAAATTTCTTGAATCATATAACCTTCCAAAAATCAATCTGGAAGAATCAGAACACCTAAACAGACCAATTACAACAAATGAGATCGAAACAGTTATCAAACAACTCCACCCCCAAAAAATGTCCTGGGCCTGATGGCTTCACAAGTGAATTCTATCAAAAATTCAAAGAAGAACTAACTCCTATCCTCCTTAAGCTATTTCAAAAAATTCAAGAGGAAGGAAGACTTCCAAACTCCTTTTATGAGGTGAGCATAATTATGATCCCAAAATCGGGCAAAGACAATACAAAAAAAGAAAATTATAGGCCTATATCCCTGATGAATTTAGACGCTAAAATTCTCAACAAAAAATTAGCCAACCGGATCCAGCAATATATGAAAAAAATCATACACCATGATCAAGTGGGATTTATTCTGGAGAGGCAAGGCTGGTTCAATATTCACAAATCAATCAATGTGACTCATCACATAAACAAAAGGAAGGACAAAAATCACAAGATAATTTCAATAGATGCTGAAAAGGCATTTGATAAAATCCAGCACCCATTCATGCTCAAAACTCTCAGTAAAGTGGGAATACAGGAATCATGCATTAACATGATAAAGGCCATCTACGATAAACCGACAGCAAACATCATACTAAATGGACAAAAATTAAAAGCAATCCCCTTAAGATCAGGAACCAGGCAGGGATGCCTCCTTTCACCACTTTTATTCAACATAGTTCTGGAAGTCCTAGCTTCAGCAATCAGACAAGAAGAAGAAATAAAAGGCATCCAAATTGGAAAAGAAGAAGTAAAACTGTCACTATTTGCAGATGATATGATATTGTATATTGAAAACCCTAAAGTCTCAGTCAAAAAACTACTGGACCTGATAAATGAATTCAGCAAGGTGGCAGGATATAAAATTAATACTCAGAAATCAGAGGCATTTCTATATACCAACAATGAACTGTCAGCAAAAGAAATTAAGGAAACAATCCCCTTCACTATTGCAGCCAAAACAATAAAGTACCTAGGAGTAAATTTAACCAAGGAGGTTAAGGACTTGTACTCGGAAAATTATAGAACATTGATAAAAGAAATCAAGGAAGATACAAACAAGTGGAAGCATATACCGTGCTCATGGCTAGGAAGAATAAACATCATTAAATGTCTATATTACCCAAAGCCATTTAAAATTCAATGCAATACCAATTAAAATACCAATGACATACTTGAAAGATATAGAACACATATTCCAAAAATTTATACGGAACCAACAAAGAACACGAATAGCCTCAGCATTCTTAAAACAAAAAAATAAAGCAGGAGGTATCACTCTTCCAGATATCAAGGTTTACTATAAGGCCATTATACTCAAGACAGCCTGGTACTGGCATAAGAACAGACACATAGATCAATGGAACAGAACAGAGGACCCTGAAATAAACCCACAGCTTTATGGACAACTGATATTTGACAAAGGAGGAAAGAACATACAATGGAGTAAAGACAGCCTCTTTAACAAATGGTGTTGGGAAAATTGGACATCTACCTCCAAAAAAATGAAACTAGACCATCAACTTACACCGTTCACAAAAACAAACTCAAAATGGATAAAAGACTTAAATGTAAGCCGTGAATCCATAAGCATCTTAGAAGAAAACATAGGCAGCAAGCTCTCCGACATCTGTAGCAGCAGTATATTTGCCGATTTATCTCCACAGGCAAATGAAATAAAAGGCAAGATAAACAAATGGGACTATATCAAACTAAAAAGTTTTTGCACAGCTAAAGACAATAAGAACAGAGTAAAAAGACAAACCACACAATGGGAGAACATATTCGACAACACTTCTGATAAGGGGTTAATAACTGAAATTTATAAAGAACTTATAAAACTCAAGACCAGGAAGACAAACAACCCAATCAAAAAATGGGCAAAAGAAATGAATAGAAATTTCTCCAAAGAGGACATACAAATGGGCAATAGGCATATGAAAAAATGCTCAGCATCACTAATCATTAGAGAAATGCAAATTAAAACCACAATGAGATATCACCTCACACCAGTCAGAATGGCACTCATCAGCAAAACAACACAGAATAAGTGCTGGAGAGGTTGTGGAGAAAAGGGAACCCTTCTGCACTGCTGGTGGGAATGCAGACTGGTGCAGCCACTGTGCAAAACAGTTTGGAGATTCCTCAGAAAATTAAAAATGGAACTGCCTTTTGACCCAGCTATCCCATTTATAGGAATAAACCCTAAGAACACCATAGCACTGTTCGAAAAGAAGAAATGCGCCCCCATGTTCATGGCGGCATTGTTCACAATAGCGAAGATCTGGAACCAGCCCAAGTGTCCATCAGAAGACGAGTGGATTAAAAAGCTTTGGTAAATATATACTATGGAATACTACTCAGCCATAAGAAATGATGACATCGGATCATTTATAACAAAATGGATGTACCTTGATAACATTATACGGAGTGAAATAAGTAAATCAGAAAAAAAGAAAAACTGAGAACAGCATGATTTCGTACATAGGTGGGACATAAAAGTGAGAATATGAGACATGGACAAGAGAGTGGTGGTTATGGGATGGGGGAGGGAGGGAAGAGTGTGATAGGGAGGAGGGGAGGGACACATGGAAAACCAGATTGAAGGTGACAGAGGACAATTTGACTCTTGGTGACGGATATGCAACACAATTGAATGATAAAATAACCTGGAGATGTTTTCATTGTACATATGTACCCTGATTTATTGGTGTCACCCCATTAGAATTAATAATAATAATAAATATATATATATATAAAAATTATGTGGATATAATACATACATATCTTATCTGAACCACAACAGAGTGATACTCTGACATTAATAAATTAATTGGGAGTGGAAGTTTGGTGATACAGTATTAGGCACTAGTTTTCTAAGTATCCTCTAGTATGAGATTAGGGGGGCAAGATAATCATGAGAACACAAAGGTAGGTTTTGTGTCTGTGCAATATCATGATTCACTCCAAAGAGGATGTCATCATAATAATATTAAAAATGAAAATATGTTTTTCAAAATTATAAATTAAACATGAAAAGACTAAATATTAATTTTATTAAATATATTAAATTCAGGTTAAATAAATTTAAGTGATTTTCAAATATACTCCTCACAAAAATTAGGGGATACTTCAAAATGAATATTCAGCGATAAAATATCCCCTAATTTTTGTGAGAAGTATACATTTGTTGAATAAAAAGACCCTGTAAAATTTGAAAAATAAAGAAAAATATTAAAAATTGGTTTAAAAGTCCACAATCTCTCAGGTAGGAATAAGCTTCATTAAACACATTGTCCATCTAATTTCAGATTTACTTTATACATTTTTAAAATTGAGATGAATATACAATGCATGTTTGTGTGTGTGTAAAATGATTCCTTTATCCATTATAAGTTGTTTTTATAATTTATTAAATAGTCTGAAATCAAATTTTGAAGGTTGCTCATTTGCTCAGTCTTTCATTCTATGCCTATATTTTGTTTAATGATTTCCAGATTCTTACTTTTGGATTGATTACAATTTCTCAGTAGTTTAAAACATCGTAACAAACATCTCATAAATGTTTGAGTATGTCTGATATTATTGCTTTTGAATATATTCCTAGAAGGCAATATAAATGAATCAATGTATTTACGACATTTGATAGATATTTCAAAATTACACTCAGAAAGTTTGTACACATTATTTATTCCCATCATCCAGATAGGAATAGTGACTTTCCTTACACTCTCCATCCTAGAGGATGTTGATGGAATCTGATCAGGGTCTCTTCAACTTATTTTCTGAAGACCCTAATGTTAAGACGATGCTGAGCATCTTACTTTAGTTTAGTCTGTCAGGAAAATATCTTCCTTGTGTTGTACCACTGACACCCATCTCCCTTGCCCCTGCTGTTTATACCTTCTTTAGGGATTCAGAAACTGCATATTGAGGGTGTGAATTAACAGAGAGAGAGAGAGAGAGAGAGAGAGAGAGAAGAATAGGAGGGGAAAAGAAAATAGGAATATTGAAGAAAGGAACTGGTGTTTGGAAATTTGAGTTTATGACATCTACTTACCTGAACTTCTGTCAAATAATTCTTGAAAGACGTAACATCCTCCACTTGAATGAAGGGTGTACACTAATACCAATTCTTTAGCCATCTTTTCTCCAAGAGACTAAGCATTTATCCACTGAGTCTAGTGAGGCAAGTAACCTCTCCCTTTCACCTGCATGGTTTCCCAAATGTTGAGGAATCTTCTAAGCCCAAGTGGCAACTGCACTCACTGCCTTATTTCTCAGGTTGATATAATGCCTTTCTAAAAGGCTAATAACCTCTGGAATCAAGTCATCTGGTTAGTGACTCAAGTTTTATAAACTGTACTAAGCTTAGCCTTTAAGTTCTAGATCTAAACTTTAGCTTCTCCTTAATATTAGACCAAAAGCAATCCCATATTTAATACTGAGCCTGTAGAGACTCAAGGTAGTTGGTGCTGAGTATGTATATTCGTTTTCATTATAATAAACATTTTTCCTTTTCTCAGGACAATTTTTATATATTTCATGATTCCATTTGTAGCATGTTTTTATAAGTTTTATTGAGATGTACCTTCTGTACGATAGAAATCACCCTTTAAAGTCTATGTTCAGTAGTTTTTAGTATATTCAGAGAATTGTGCAACCCCTGCCATTATCTAATTTTAGAACATTTTTATCACCCCCTGAAGAACCCTATTCCTGGTAACAATAACCTCATAATCATTAACAAGTACTCCCCATCACCCTCACTACCCAGACTCTGGCAAATAATAATTTACTTTTTATCTCTGAGGATATGACTAATTCTGGACATTTTAAACAAATGGAATAATATAGCATAACGCCTTTTGTGTCTGACTTATCTCAGGGTTTTGGGGGTTCATTCAGGTTGTAAATGCATCCATACTTCCTTTTTTATTGTCAAATTATATTCCATTGTGAGGATACACCATGTTTTGTTTATCTATTTATCAGTTGATGGACATTTGGGTTCTTTCCACTCTTTTTTGTTATGAATAATGCTTTTATGAACACTCATGTACAAGTTTTTGTGAGGATATATGTTTGCAGTTCTTCTGAGTTCATACCTAGTAGTAGAATTGCTGAGTCACAATGCATTCTTATCTTTCAGAATTATTCTACCTTTGCATGTATACATGCAAATGTCTCTTATTTATACTACCTTCTTTAAAAAAAATCGTCTCAACTTTATTTTCAGTCAAAATATGTTTCTAATAGTGTTGAATTTGTAGAAATAATGAAATAAATAATCTTAGTCAAATACTTTAAAACCAAGGACAGACCAGCAAACACATAGTCAATTAACTATTGAAATTCTGTTCACAAGCAATACTATTGATTGCTTGTGGAAAGCAGGTTGTTCTTCTTTGTTAATAATAAAAAGACAAAAAGGTCTCACCTGTTGTGGTACAGTGGATAGAGTACCGACATGGGATGCTGAGGTCCGAGGTTCAAAATCCTGAGGTCACAGACTGGAGCACAGGCTCACCAGCTTTAGTGCAGGGTCATTGGCTTGAGAGTAGAATCATTAACATGATCTCATGGTTGCTGGCTTGAACCTAAAGCTCTCTGACTTGAGCAAGGGGTCACTGGCTTGGATGAAGTGCCCCAAGTCAAGGCATACGTGAGAAGCAATCAATGAACAACTAAAGTGCCACAGCTACAAGTTGATGCTTTTCACCTCTCTTCCTTCCTGCCTGTCTCTCTCTGGCTCTGTCTCAAAAATAAATAAATAAATAAATAAATAAATAAATAAATAAATAAAAATTTAAAAATAATAAAGATGTTAGAAAGCATAGAAAATAAGCACATAGTAGTCACTTAATATATGCTAACTTAACATGCTAATATTTGTGTGAACATTACTATCTGTAGTTGAAAACAAAAAGCTGTTTATTTATAATAATAATGATTGTTGTTGTTATTATTATTTTAATGTGCCATCCTTGGTTAGCAAACACTTAAATTTTTTGTTTCCACTTAGGCCTCTGATGAAGGAGCAGAAGAGGAAATAAAATCCACAGGATGAAAAGATGGCAATGTTGCCTCCCCCAGGACCTCAGAGCTTTGTCTACTTCACAACACAGTCTCTTGCCCTCATTGAACAACGTATTGCTGAAGGAAAAACAAAGGAGCCCAAAGAAGAAAAGAAAGATGATGATGAAAGAGGCCCAAAGCCAAGCAGTGACTTGGAAGCTGGCAAACAGCTGCCCTTCATCTATGGAGACATCCCTCCGGGCATGGTGTCGGAGCCTCTGGAGGACCTGGACCCCTACTATGCAGATCAGAAGGTGAGTTTACTGTGACTGCTTGGATGTGGTCTCTGCTTCTTTCTGTACAGAAAGTTATTTTAAATTAGAGTGGAATCTAGGGAAAAACCATGTCATGACAAAAATATTTAAGTAAATACATATTCAGAATGTGTACTTTTTCTAATTTTTCATTGAAATTGGTTCTGTCATACCATTTTGATTACTGTAATCTTTCATAAGTGTTCAGTGTAATGTTCTGCCTGTTTGGACATGCCATAAATGCATACCAGTAGAAATAAAATAATTGTCAATTGACAAGTAAGTCCTAGGGATGTGTCCAGAGTGCATTTATATGGCAGTGACAGCTGACTCCATAGGAATATATAAGATCACTCAACTAATAATGAAGTTTGGAGAGCTGGTTCATTTGTGGTATTAGAGAGAAAGAGGATCCTGAGATGGTCAGAGAGGTAGGGCATAAAACGGAAAATTTTTTATTGTTTAAAGAAGGGAAAAGAATATCTCATAAAACTACCCAGAAAGATGAGGATAGAGATAGAGAAAGTCTATTGGAATGAACAAGGAGGTGGGTTGGTAACTTCTTGTAAGCAGTTTGTGTTAGATGATGGAAATCAAAGCAAGATAAAGGTAGATAGCAAATAAAAAGAGAAAATTGGTGGCAATAAGTACATGTTGAAAAATTTTCCACCAGAAAAGTGGTCACTTGAGGTACCAAATCAATTGAAAACCTTTTATACATAGAGTGTAAAATAGCACATTTGCAAGTAAAAATAATTATTCTCATTCAGGAAGAAAAACACAGTGTTGGAATAATGTAGCTAGTTGCTGATGAGTTTACAAGGTACAAGTTACAGATCAGATTGCAGTTGCATTAGAAAGGTGGAGAGAAACCTTATTGTCTGAAAATTGTGTGGCAAACTGAATGGATTTAAGAGTCTAATATGTTGAAGTAAATGTAGGCACATCAGCAAAATGAATGTTAAATATTGTGTCAATATTTTCCATAGGACAAGGAGTGGAAACTGCCATTGAGAGTCAATTTTGAGAGTAGCAGTGTGAAGGATTACATTAATATTTGACACAATAGCAGACACGCCCAGGTCGAATATGCCAAAGAGGAGACAGTAAAGGATATTATCAGCGTGTTTCATAACTTTCTCCAACAAGGCTTGTGCACAGTGAAGTGCCCACAGACTTAGCTTTGAGAGGTCAGAAAAGGGAAGCTAAAGTCATGATAGAAAATTATTTTGATTTGTAAGAAATAAATAAAAGGGAATATTTCTTGATAAGATATTTAGCAAATAAAATAAAGAACATGTGAAATGTCTTAAGAAACAGAAAATGTGATGAATTTAATTTTGATGGTAGAAACACATCTGTCTCAGCGGTAGTTTCTGTGACCAGCAATAGCTAATAGTTAACTTCACATTGAACCAACATCTCAAGAAGCTGATGGCATGGCAACAGAGAGCAGAATACCTGAGAGGCCTTTGAAATATCACAGAGCATCTTATTATCCAGTCAGTAATCTAACACCGAAAGGAAGAATGCTATAATGTATTGAGGGTCTTCTTGTGAGTGACAGACATTTTATTCAAATTTGCATACGTATTTATCACAACCTGATGAGATAGGAAGTAATACCCTATATTTTTAGATGAGATAAAAGGCTTGGGGAAATTAATTTGCAAAATATTACACACTAGTAAATTTTGTATTAGATTTTTTAAATTCAAGTTGGTTTGACTCCTTACTGAGATATTCTATTGGGCAACTCCTTTTAGTTTAGTTTCTGTTGTGTAGCAACTACAATGCTAACAACCTTTAAAACAAATGAATGAGTAAATAATGAAACAGTCAAAACAAAAAGTACTTTCTCATTTTACATATCACTTCATCCTGAAACATTTTTGGCTCTCTGTAGAAAGCTACTGCATTTCCAATTTCCAGAGCAGAGTAGGTATTTCTTAACCAGCTACCTATTAAGGAGAAAAGGCATCTTTCTGGAATAAACCCCAATTCAGAGAAATAAACTAATATTAGCTTAAAGTGACTTGGGAGGTAAGGAGAAAATGTTTGCATTTGAATGGAAAATAATTGACATATTAAATAATAGAGTAATTTTAGCTATGTGATAAACTAATTTAATAGAGAATATTTGGAGTGAGACTCCAACCCCTCACCTTAACCCCAGCTCCTTTCAAATCATATAACACTACCCACCTCAAAAGCCTAACCCACTTCTCAATATGTGTGTCCGTAAAGTCATCGTGCACTTTTAACCGGTCGACAGTTCAAAAGTGCACCATGACTTTATGGACACAATGTACTTGGGTAGAACTAGGTCAAAAATCTTTTTTTAATGGTTCTCTACTCTTAATATCTGAAAAAAAAAAAAAAAAAAAAATATATATATATATATATATATATATATACACACACACACACACACACACACACACATACACACTAAGGAATGACTGAGTCCTTTTATTTCTTATTAGTTTGGAGCTTTAAATGATCAACTTCTCCAAGCTCCTCAAACATTCTTGATAAAAGTAGTCTTGACTTCTGCTTGCAGTTTTATGGTTGACTTCTCTATAATTTGATTCCTCAATATTTCACATTATTCAGACTAATTAACAAAACTTTATTTCTGCTACATTATAATTATTGCTTGAATTAATAACCTTAATGATCTCTAATTTGACCTGGGTTCAGATTTTAATTTACACTTGAGTGTAATTATCAATGCTTTGTTAAAACAAAGAAGACTTAAACTAATGATAGAAGTTAGGGCTTCATTTTTATGTGTGACAAGTATATAAGTGCTTTTAAATAGTGCTATGTGGTGCCATTATGATAAGTGAAATTCTATGAAAGAACAAATTACCAGTCACCTACTACTATGGGAATTAAGAAGACAGGTACATTGCCTTATTATCTTCATATCCTTGGTGCCTTATATGTTGCCTATAATAGCAGCAGCTACTCCCACCATTTACTAGGAGTTTAGATCAGTGGTTCTTAACCTTTTTTGAGGTACCAAACCCACCAGTTTCATATGCACATTCACCGAACCCTTCTTTAGTGATAAATAAAATATAATTCCTTTTTCCAAATTCAAGACATAGGTATATGTTTATTTACTGGTGCACAAAATGAGCCGTGCATGAACATCACCTTGCTCAAAAAACAAAACCAACAAAGTGCATGAACTCACAACAAATTACAGTATTACTTTATTCTGGCCTCCACGGCAGAGGCTTCTCCGAACCCCTGAGACCGACTCATCGAACCCCTAGGGTTCGCTAGAACCCAGGTTAAGAACCACTGGTTTAGATGTACCAGAATCTTACAAATGTCACAGATGCTAGGTGCTAGCTCTCAAGCTTCAGAAGAGCAGATACTCGTATTAAGAACCACATTTGTCACCTGACCTATGGTGGCGCAGTGGATAAAGCCTCGACCTGGGAACACTGAGGTCGCCAGTTCAAAACCCTGCACTGGTCTGGTCAAGGCACATATGGGAGTTGATGCTTCCAGCTCCTCCCCCCTATCTCTCTCTCTCTCTCTCTCTCTCTCTCTCTCTCTCTCTCTCTCTCTGTGCCTCCTCTCTAAAATGAATAAATAAAAAGGAAAAAAATGAAAAGAACCACATCTGTCTAACTCTAAAGCCTATTCCCCTTAAGCACTCTAATTTCATGTTCAATACATTTTTAAATAAATAAGAAAAAGAATTTATTTAGACTTAAACATCCATGAATTTGCTGATACAACTTTAGGATTTATTAAAAATTACATCCTAATTTTTAAAACAATTTTCAATTAAAAGGTAACTTGCTCTTTCCAATGCTGTGGTAATATTGTGATTTCCACATTAGCTCAAGTTCCTAAAGTCTCCCTGGTAATTCTGATAGACATGTGAACCTCTTCTCTCTTTATTCTCATAATCCCCAATTTGTTTTTCTAGGTATGATACCTGTCACATCTTGTTCCATATTAGAGTTTTTGTGTTTTTAATCACTTTTCTAGGAAGTTCTTAGAATGCGAAATTTATGCTTCATTATGTTCAAACTCCTTTTTCATCGTCTCTTATGCCATAGTTGCTCACTACACAATTGTAGAAAATAATGGATGAACCCATTTTAACTAACACAGTCTTCTGAGACTTAAGAAAACAATAGTTATACTCAAACACTAGGTATTAGTATTAAACTAATTTAGACATAGTCAGTATAGTGAAAGGGGCCAGGACTTTAAAAGGGAATCTGAAAATAACAGGTTCAGGTTTATTTTCTTGGGAGGAGTGCCACATACAATTAAAAAGCAAGATACAGAAATGTATGTCCCCAATTTGGAATAATGTTGATTACTAGAAACCTACCCATAAACTTATATAAAATTCAGATTAAACAACAACGTGTTATAGTTAAAACAAGGAATTTGCCTGCCAGTGCAGAAAAGTAAGACAAAGATTTCAACTTGGTCTGATTTTTTCAATCTAAATACCTTAGATTTTTTTATATATATATATTTTATTATTCCTTAGATTGTTTTTATTTGTTATTATTGCTGTTTATTTATTTGGGTCTTAAATGTTCCAACTAAATACCAAATCCAGGGAGAACATCACTCATTACATAAAATATTCGTTACATAAAATATTTTAACAGTGTTTTATTCTATGTGTATCATATTTAAAAATTACCACAGGCCCTGGGTGGTTGGCTCAGTGATAGAGCATAAGCCCAGCATGTGGAAGTCCCAGGTTCAATTCCCGGTCAGGGCACACAGGGGAAGCGACCATCTGTTTCTCTACCCCTTTGCTCTTTCTCTCTCTCTTTCCCTCTCTCCCTCCTCTTCCTGCAACCATGGCTCAAATGGCAAGTTGGCCCTGGGTGCTAAGGATGGTTCCAGGGCCTCTCATCAGGCACTAAAATAGTTTGGTTGCTGAGCAATGGAGCAGCAGCCCCAGATGGACAGAACATAAGCCCCAGATGGGGGTTGCCTGGTGGGTTCCATTCGGGGTGCATGCAGGAGCCTGTCTCTCCACCTCCCTGCCTCTCACTTGATATAAAAAATGAATCACCATGGGTAATAGCAAGCAAGTCCTTTAATTTGTGTCCTCTTATTTTTGCTTTCATAAGTAATACATCTAAAATAAGAAAATTGATCTGGGTACTAAGATTTTTCCAACTCTAATATTCCTTAAATTTGTGAAAATATTTTATGAAGGAATTCATATTTTGGAGCATTTGCTACTAATCATGACAGTAGCCAATAAGTAGCAAAAGTCTCAAGGTGTTAAAGTAACAATCAGAGATAGATAGTTTCTATTTGGTTTGCTTGCACTGAAATGTGATAAAAGAAGAAAGTTGTATTTTAAACTAATTCCAATGGCCACACGTTATTGTTACTGATATGGGTGTTGAAGTGATATATAAAAAGAGAAGATGTTGTATTTTGGGAGCTTTAAACAACACATGCTCATAAATAGTTCACTTCTTAACTTGCTGAGAAGTAATAGACTTAGAGGTCATTGGCAAGACAACTCATACAACTGCATCAGTGGTGTTGGGACTGCATCTCTGGAGTCTGAGAGCAGGGTTTCTTTAACATGACACTACCACGTGGAGACGGAAACTGCTGAGATTAATGTACTAGATTAAAATTTTGGACTCTCAATTTTATCCTATTTTCTTTTTGATCTTGTAGACTTTCATAGTATTGAACAGAGGGAAAGCCATCTTCCGTTTCAATGCCACACCTGCTTTGTACATGCTCTCTCCTTTCAATCCTCTAAGAAGAATATCTATTAAGATTTTAGTACATGCATATCCTTTTTAAAATGCTTAGTTGCAATGGTTCTTTAAAAGTGTAGCTTTTCTGTTTTACTTAAATTTAGATGTCTAGTCCTTTTGTATCTGAAAAGACTGGTCTTGGTTTATCATTTCAATATAATTTGATGTAGGTCTTTGAGAAGGTTGGGAGAATGGCAGTTTTAACATTTTTGGATAATTACTTTTACTTATTACTTCTATATTCAATGAAATTAAAAAGAGGGTCTATAAACTTATTTATAAATATTTTCTAAGGAAAATATTTCAATAAGTGTTATTATTAAATATTCAAGGTTCCCACCATGGTCTTTCATCATATTCCTTAATTCTAAGCTACTTTATTTGGCATGCTAATCATGTGCACTATTCTGATGAACTGCATATTTATGACCTTGAGTAACCCTCCAGAATGGACCAAGAATGTAGAGTAAGTGGGTATAAGTACATTTGAAGATGGTCTTAATATTATCATTTCCTTATTCTACCAAGAACTTATTCCATTGATAAAAAATTGCAGTGTTTATCTTTTCATGTTATATAGTTGCTTTTCTTTCAATTATTTTTTCCTTCTCTTTCATATAAACCTGCTATTGGTAGAATAGAATAATTAGGTGATAGTCTTTTCTAGAAGAATGAACTTATGAGATACCCTGCCTGTTGTTAGACATCTAACATATTTCTTATCTTTGGGTGTATTTTTGATAGAAGAAATGTAAGAGTTTTCTAGGCAGATCTAAACCTATATTCTTAGTAATTTTCAATACCTTTACATTCAGCAAGAGTTTCTGATATTGACTGTATTTTATTCTAATAGAATGGGTCTATAAACCAAGAGCCACACTGCAGTGGATGCCTTTAGTTGATCAGAAAAAAAAATAAATTATAAAGATTCACATGTGCTGTGTTGTTTTTGTACTTAATATCCCAATGGATTCTTGTGTGTAGGTACACTTTTACTGGAATATATACTTTTGAATCACTTATAAAAATCCTTGCAAGAGGCTTCTGTATAGGAAAATTCACTTTCCTTCGTGACCCCTGGAACTGGCTTGATTTTATCGTCATTGTTTTTGCGTAAGTACTACATTCAGTTTCTTAAAATGGCAAACTCATGAAAATCATAGCACAGTATTTCAGTAAGAACAAAGTTTCAGGGGTCTGACTTTTCCCGCATATAATGATTGCATTTGAAGAAAACTATATAAAAGCTAGTCATTTGTAGGCAAACATTAACTTTTTCAGAAAGATTATTTCTCGCTCCAAAGTGTATATCCCTGGCCGGCTATCTCATTTGTTAAAGCATCGTTCTGATACTGCAAGGTTGCATGTTTGATACCCAGTCAGGGCACATACAAGAATCAACCAATGAATGCATAAATAAGAACAACAAATCAATGTTTTTTTCTTTCTCTCTCTAAATAAATCAATAAATAATTTTTAAAAATATTATTTGAAGTGTATGACATTGTTTAGATCGATCATCACCCTCTACACTTTGTACTTGGATGGACAGTTTATGTGGTGCCAGTTAAGTTCACACATTTTCCAAGTTATTATTTAAAAACTAATAAAACCTGTTGGAATCACAGAAAACAAAAGCATGTCTTTAATTATAACTATGGTGCCCTTTTTATTAATCTATACTATTCAAATGCTTAAAAGTATATTAAATAATACACGTAAATCTTTCTGTAAGAGCTGTCACTGCATAATAAACATTACATAAATACATTGTATATGTATTACACATGCATCCACAGTTTACTTTCAAGGGAAAAATATCACATTAACATGTAATTTCAATTTTTTTCTAGTGCTACTTTCTCCCAAAATATATTTATCAGAAATATTTTTTTTGTTTTTTAAATCTGAAACTTAGATACAATATTGTTCACTTTATTATTTTGAATTGTAAAAGTAGTTTATGTTCCTTGGAGGAACTTTAACAATACCGAAGGGTTTTTAGATTTCTAATCTCCAATTCCCTGACCCCTGACTCACTTTCTTTTTCATCAGATTCTCTCCTTTCATGACCACATATGACTCCAGTGGCACCTACCACCTGCTGCTAAGACAACATTGTGTCAAATAAGGCAGCCTCTTCTCAGAGGTGTCTCTTTTTTATTAAAATCAAATATACATATCATAAAATTTATTATTTTAAAGTATAAAATTCTGTGTTTTTTAGTATGTTCACAATGTTGTGCAGTCATCATCACTCTCCAACTTCAGAATGTTTTCGTCACTCCAAAGAACAGTCCCTTCCATTCCCTCTTTTCTTCCCCCCAGCTCTTGGAAGCCACTCATCCATGTTACATTTTTGTGGATTGGTCTACACTAGACTTTTCACATGAATGAAATCATATAGTATGCAGACTTTTGTGTCTGGCTTCTTTTAATCAACATACAGTTTTCAAGGTTTGCTACTGATATTCTATGAAATCATTAAATATCTATATTACCATAATATTGAGGTCTAATGAAGTATTTAATTGTTTATTTAGTCATTTGACTGTATGAAACCATTTTAATAATATATTTGTATTTTTCTCTCACCAAATATATCAAATAAAATCTAATTAAATTTAATTAGTTATGCTAGAAAAAGAAAACATTTGCCTAACTATACCTTTA
The DNA here is from genome assembly GCA_037038555.1 of Rhynchonycteris naso. Taxonomy (NCBI): domain Eukaryota; kingdom Metazoa; phylum Chordata; class Mammalia; order Chiroptera; family Emballonuridae; genus Rhynchonycteris; species Rhynchonycteris naso. The sequence goes on from CM072997.1 coordinate 68,721,306, forward strand.
AATAACATTTTCCAAACATAGGAATTACCCTGACTAAAGGCATGGGTAAGTATCATAGATTCTATCTAAATTCTGAATAACTCTGATTTGATTCTACAGGTATTTAACAGAATTTGTAAACCTAGGCAATGTTTCAGCTCTTCGAACTTTCAGAGTGTTGAGAGCTTTGAAAACTATTTCTGTAATTCCAGGTAAGAAGTGAATGGTGTGAAGCATTTAGGCCACTCATAACTCCAACTATTTGGGAGTTGTTCTTTGTTTGTTTGTTTTTGTGTGTGTTGTCACTGTGTTTGTGTGTGAACTCCCTATTGCAGATATGTGACAGAGTTTGTGGACCTGGGCAATGTCTCAGCGTTGAGAACGTTCAGAGTTCTCCGAGCACTGAAAACAATTTCAGTCATTCCAGGTGAGAGTGGGTTAAACACCGGGGCTGACTTTGATCATTTGGAGGAAAGACATGAAAAACTTTCTCTTATGCAAATTTAATGAATCTAATTTCTTATGTTTTTCAGAATCCTTATTAAAAGTCAGCCTTTGAGTTTAATCAATTGCATGGGTCTTAGAGGATGAAGATGGCCATTTGGCTTACATCTCAACTTGAAATTTTCCCTCCTGTCTAACAGTTCATTTTCTATTTGGCTTATTCAGGAATGAAAATTTCAATTTGCTTTAATTGCTTTTCAAAGAGTTAAGAGACAAAAGAAAAAATATCAGCATGAAGGTATTGCATGACATGTTTCTTAATCATTCCTCAGCAGACCATTTCTTAACTGAAAATTAGTAACTTGTCACTATACATTGCAATTTAGCCTCTTCTTTGTTTTAGTGTATAGGGAAATGGTTTGTTTGACAAACGGTTACTGAATTGGCACTTTTAAAAATTACTTTTTACAAATGAATATGGATATGGTTTGAGCAACCAAATTATTCATTTTCACAATTTATTCTTTGGAAATATTTTAGAATTTTTAAATTGTCAATAATATATAATTACAATATTTTGTAAATTGCAATAATATATAAAAAACATGTATAAAACAGCAATCCATCCTTCTGACCTTGTAAACTTTTTTGAATTAGGTTTTTTAAGGTCATTGATTTGATATAATGCATGCATTTCTAGGAAAGTTTGTGTTTGTGTTTGCTTCTCATTCAGAGGCTTTATTTCATTATGAATATCTTTTCTTTACCTCCTCTATTCAGGTCTGAAGACCATCGTGGGGGCTCTGATCCAGTCAGTGAAGAAGCTCTCCGATGTCATGATCCTGACTGTGTTCTGTCTGAGCGTGTTTGCGCTCATTGGACTTCAGCTCTTCATGGGCAACCTCAAGTATAAGTGTCTGAAGTCTTCATTTCAAAGTAATGAAACATTAAACATATCAGATACCGACGTTGCAAACTATCCAGGTAAGACTTTCCCTACAGTTGTTAATAGGTTGAAATAAGGATATAACCATTGGTCTCTTTTAGCAATGAATTGTTGCTTTTATTTAAATTATTTCAAAATTATTCAAATATGGAGAAAGGTGCTACAATGTGAACTTAGATCATATTATATTTTCCTAAATCTTTCTGGTTCAAAGCTTTCTAGCAATCCTGGCTTTGGAAATGTGAGATACCTTCATAATTCTCAATTTCTATAAGATAAAAAAGAATAAATTTTTTCTAGAGGATTAAATTTACCTATAAACTAATATTGATTATTATATTTTATCATAAGATATTTATTTTATGTACTTCAGTTTTATTGTATAATTTATACTTATGTTTATTTTATAGTGTTATTTATTATATGATAAGATAATTATATTTATACATGTGTATTATACTTATAACTATAATGTAACATAATATACTTATATTAATCCTAACAATGATAATATTATCATATACTAAAATGTCTGTTTTGATAGTGTTTCTAAAGACTTATATAAAGCAGAACATTTTACTCAGATTTATCAGCACTATCCTTACATTAAAACCAATGAAGAGCTTAACTAGGCAGTGGCACAGTGGATAGAGTGTCAATCTGAGATGTTGAGGAGCCAGGTTTGAAACCCTGAGGTCACTGGCTTGAACATGGGATCACCAACTTGAGTGCGAGGTTGAGCATGGGGTCATGAATATGACCTCAAGGTTGCTGGCTTGAGCAAAGGGTCACTGACTTGGCTAGAGCACCCCAGTCAAGGCACATCTTAGAAAGCAGTCAATAAACAACTAAAAGTGACACAACTATGAGTTGATGCTTCTTATCTCTCTCCCTTCCTGTCTTTCTTTTCCTGTCTCTCTCTCTCTCTCTCTAAAAAGCAAAGCAACAACAACAACAAAAAGAAAATGATGAGTTTTATACTTCTTTCTAATGGCTTCCTCAATCTAGCTAATGCATCACGTCAAAGTTTAATTTACCAGAACTAATTCTGTAGGTACCATATGAGATGATCTGTACACATAGCCTCGGAAGTCTGCTTAATTCACAAGTGTATTTTAAAGTATGTTACGGAAAGTATGAACTATGTGTTTTCTAAAGCTTTATGTAAACCAGTTTCTCTCAGCAAAGCAATTTGATAAGTTTGGGTGAGAATGAGACCAAGCAAAATTGTGCGTTCTCTCTAATGCCTGCAATGTGTCTGTATGATGTTGCCCGCATGAACCCATCAACCTGAAGAGATAAACTAGACATCGTGGTGGTGTATAAATCAAGAAACCTTTCAAATGTATGTGCCTGTGACAGAAGGGGGTCAGGGAGTAAGGTCAGGACTCTTCCCAGATAATAAAGAATTCTAAGCATCATTTCCCTGATTTACTAAATATGGACTTTTCCACTCACTGGGGAAGATAAAAGCAAATAAAACCTAGGTAATATACTTAAGTACTGTAGGTAAAGAAAAAAAAAAGCCTATAACAGGAAAACTGAAGGTTTTCAAGTAAAATATGTAATGGAAATTCTTTACTACCAGCTTTTGATGAGAAATTTAACTTATTTTCCTTTCTCTTTATTTTTCCAGATTCTGATTTTTATTAATATGATAATTAACTTTATTTCCAATTGCCAAAGACTGTTATTCCTCAATTGATATGCTATAAAAATAATATATCCTATAGGTAATTGTAGGCATTTACCTTCTCTTTTGTGGGTCAATGTACAACTTTTAATTAAATTTAACTTTTTTTTCTTTATGATTACTACATGTCCTGTTATTCTGATTCTTGGTTTCATTACTTAGCTTATAACTTGAGTGATTTTTTTTAAAACCTGGAATTGTCTCAAGCAATTTTTCTTTTAAAAAATGTCCTTGAATTTTTGTGTTGTGCCTTTGTATCGTCGTTATGCTTGAGTGAGTGACATCTTAGCTAACAATAACATTTTATTCCATAATCTTTTGTTTCAATTCTGTACAGTAGTCTTGATTTCCTTCTGAAATAAAGTTTTAGAGAGGAAATGTTTGTGTCAAGTTTGACTTTGGTTTTCTACCTGATTTTGTGTCATAGAAACCAGGTCTCACTATAATATTTATTGAGGTATTTATTTATCAGCATGTGTTTAAGTATTTCCTTGGAACTATAGGAATGAAAATATTAGCCTCAGCCCCTGCTTTCACGGTGACTATATTCCAGTGGGAATGAAAATCTTTTAAATGAAAAAACACAAAATATATATATTTATTTGTTTTAATGAGAGGGACAGAGACAGAGAGGGGGACAGAAAGATAGAAAGGAAGAGAGATGAAAAGCATCAATTATTTGTTGTGGCACCTTAGTTGTTCATTGAATGCTTTCTTATGTGCCCTGACCAAAGGGCTACAGATGATCCAGTGACCCTTTGCTCAAGCCAGTGACCCCTTGCTCATCAAGCCAATGACCTTGGGCTCAAGTCAAACCCCATGGGATCATGTCTATGACCTCATGCTCAAACTGTGAGCTTGTTCTCAAGACGGTGACCTCAGGGTCTCAAACCTGGGTCCTTTGTATCTCAGGCTAATGCTCTATCCACTGTGCCACTGCCTGGTCAGGAATAAATTATTTTTCTTTTTATTAATTTTTCAAATTTATTTATCAATTTGAGAGACTGCTTTGTTGTTCCACTTATTTATGCATTCATTGGTTTCTTCTTGTATGTGCTCTGACCGGAGACTAAACCCACAACCTTGGTACATTAAAGCGAAACTCTACCAACTTAGCTACCTGGCTAGAGCCAGTAATGGAAGATTAAAAGTAGGGAAACAGACAAATAAACAAAAAATATTGCAAGTTTTAATAAATTTTATGCAAATAAAATGAATCTAAGGGGCTGAGATACAAATTAAAAGTCAAGACCTCTCAGAGGGTGGCATTTAGAAGGAAATCTAAGGGGTAGTAAAAATGATAAAACAGTGTAAATGTGTGTGTATGGGGGCTGATGCTTGAGTTAGAAAGAATAGAGTATGGAAAGGCCCTAGAGTATTTTATGTTTACAGAATGGATAAAAAGCAGTGTGGTTAGACATTAGCAAGGGAGAGACAGAATAGCAACAGAGAAAGTAAGAAAAAAAAAAAAAAACACAGGTAATATCATGAAGGATGTTTTGGTCCATGGAAAGGAGTTTGGATTTTATTTTAAATGCAATGGTTTTAATCACTTTGTGGAGACTGCCATATGATTAGGCAAGGATAGATGGTAGACTGGAATAAGGAAGACCAGTAAGAATGATGTTTTTATAATCTAAACAAGAGAAGATTTTTTACTTCATCCAGAGGGGTGGCTGAAAGTAAAAAGAGTTCAGAATAAACGCTTATGGATTAAAGAAGAGAGAAGGGTTTGAGATTGTCCTCTAAATTTCTGCCTGCAATGACTAAATGGCTGATAAAGGGAATCAAAGGAAGCATGAACAGGTTTGTAGGGGAAAGTCTCAATTAACAAGTTAAAACTGAGATGTCATTGTGACAACCAAGAGGAGCCATAATAACAACTGGATATTTAAGCATAGATATCAGAGGAACTGCCTGGTTTAAAAATATATACTTTTGGGCCCTGGCCAGTTGGCTCAGTGGTAGAGCACCATCCCAGCATGTGGAAGTTTCAGGTTCGATTCCCAGTTAGAGCACAGAGGAGAAACGCCCATCTGCTTCTCCCTCCTCCCCCCTCTTCTTTCTCTCTGTCTCTCTCTTCCCCTCCCACAGACAAGGCTCCATTGGAGCAAAGTTGGCCTGGACACTGAGGACAGCCCCATGGCCTCCACCTCAGACACTAGAATGACTCTAGCTGAAAGGGAGCAATGCCCCAGATGGGCAGAGCATCGCCCCCTGGTGGGCATGCCGGGTAGATTCCAGTCGGGTGCATGCAGGAGTCTATCTGACTGCCTCCCCACTTCTAACTTCAGAAAAATATTTTATATATATTCTAACTTCAGAAAAATATTTTATATATATATATATATATATATATATATATATATATATATATATATATATATATATATATTTTTTTTTTTTTTTTTTTTACACACTTTGGCCCTGTTTGGCTCAGTGGTAGAGCGTCAGCCCAGCATGTGAAACTCCCAGGTTTGATCCCCAGTCAGGGCACACAGGAGAGGCAACCTCTGCTTCTCCACCCCTAACTTACCCCCTCCTTTTCCTTCTCTCTCTCTATTTCTCTCCCTACAGGTTTGGCTCACTTTGAGTAGGTTGGCCCTGGGCACTGAGGATGGCTCCATGGCCTTTCCTCAGGTGATAAAAATAGCTCAGTTGCTGAGCAACAGAGCAAAGGCTCCGGATGGGGAAAGCATGGCCCAGTAGGGGCTTGCTGGGTGGATCCTAATCGAGACACATGTGGGAGTTTCTCTCTACTTACCTGCTTCTCACTTAAAAAAAATAAAAAGATATATATTTTCAAGTTATCAACAAAAAAGAAAGGATATTATGTGCATAAACACATCGTTCTGAAATACCCTAGTGTTATAAATAACTAGACAATTGGCAGCTGGCGTTTAAAGCAGATTTGTCATTTAGAAGATATTCAACTCCACAATGCTTATATCTAAAAAGCAGGTAGAAAGCAGGACCCAGAAAGGAACCCAGAGAAGGATCAGTCAGTAAAGCAAGAAGCAAACAAAGATATAAAGCCTAGAGAAGAGAGTATGTTGAGAAGAAGGGAGTACCTATGGTCATTGATGCTTCAAGATCAAGGATTAAGGATGATAAAATAAGGAGTATACATTTGCTTACACATCATGGAAGTCTTCAGAGATGTTCATGAGAAAATAACAGTGAAGAAGTAGGAGCAGAAAGTCAGACTAAGGTCAGATAAAAGTAATCATAGACATTTACATCACCAGTTAGATTTTCCCATTCTGTTTGATTAGCCTTAAATTTAATAGAAAATTTCCCAGAATCTGTACAATATTAAATATCAGTTCCAGATTTTGTTGTGTGAATTTTGTAATTTTATATTTCTTTATTTTCTTCCTAAGTATTTTACTATGAAGTTGAGACATCCATTACTACCCACAACCTTTGCCATTATGCTATATTACATTTACTTAACAAGTGTATTGAGAAATAATTCACATGTCATAAAATTTCCACCTTTAAGGTGTACAGGTCAGTGTTTTTTAGTATATTCACAGAGCTAACATAACCATCATTATCTAATCTTAGAATATTTTCATCGTACTTATAAGAAACCCTATACTCGGTGACAATCACTCCCTACTCCCTCCTTCCTCCAGCCCCCAACAATCAGTAATCTACTTTTTATCTCTACAGATTTACCTATTCTGAATATTTTATGTAAATGAAATCATACAATATGTGGCTTTTCATGTCTGGCTTCTTTCATTTAGCATGATTTCAAGTTCTATGCATGTAGCATGTAGCAGTAATTCATTCCTTTTTATTGTGAATTGTATTCCATTGTATGTATAGACTACATTTTATTTCTTCATTCATTAGCTGATAGATGGCTGAGTTGTTTCTAGGTTTTAGGTATTGTGAATAATTCTACTATGGACATTTGGTTCTAAGTTTGACTGTGGACATTACGTTTTCTTTTCTCTTTGCATTACATTTTTCATTTACATGTTAATTTTATATTCTCTTGAGGCTAACTACCCCCAATAATTTAAGCCTCGTTATTTAGCAATTATTAAAAGTGTTTCCCAAGACCAGAGTGAACTATTCCCATTGTTTACCTGTCATCATTGTACTGAATCGAGGATATTAGCCCTGCAACATGCTCGCACAGGCGGCTCTACAACCCACTCTTGTAAAGCAGCCCCTCTTGATTGGGAAATGTCAACTGGTATTACTTCAAAGAATAATTCTAAAGTTATCATTTCATAAAAACAACATATGAAGGTTTATGTATTAAAAAGTACCTCTTTACCTCCTCTATTCTTATTCTGTCATGCCCACCATTCCTGATGCATAGGATTTTTTAAGTTGTTTCTTGCACAGTCTCACTTAAATTTTCACCTCAAAGTAAGAGGCTTTGTTTTTTATTGTTGTTTGTTTGTCTTATACAGAGAGAGAGTCAGAGAGAGGGATAGATAGGGACAGACAGACAGGAACAGAGAGAGATGAGAAGCATCAATTATCAGTTTTTCATTGCCATTGCGACACCTTAGTGGTTCATTGATTGCTTTCTCATATGTGCCTTGACCACAGGCCTTCAGCAGACCGAGCCACCTCTTGTTGGAGCCAGCGACCTTGGGTCCAAGCTGGTGAGCTTTTGCTCAAGCCAGATGGGTCCGCGCTCAAGCTGGCAACCTTGGAGTCTCGAACCTGGGTCTTCTGCATCCTAGTCTGATGCTCTATCCATTCCAGCCAACAAAGGCTGAGGCTTTGTTGTTTTAATCTCTGTTTTCTAAAATTTGTATATTCTAAGTAAGACAAAATGCTGATGTGTAAATCATTTAGCCCTATCTGAAATTAACAGTTTCATAAAAATTGCTACTGCTCTTTGAGAAGCTGTTTAGAATGTGTGGATCACTGTATAAAGTGTTTTACCTGCAATATCTTATTTATACTATATCGCAACCCCACAAAGTATGTATTCTTATCCACATTTTACTAATGTAGTAACTAAATCTTCAAATAGCATAACTTACACAGGAAGGTTAGAAACAGCATTCAATTCCATAGGCATTGATAGAAACAACATTCAAATCCAAGTGTATCTAACTTCAAAACCTTTCTGCTACTTCTACTCTAAAAGCCTTCTAATGATTACATCTGTATTCCTTTGAGTTGAGCCAAATAGGAAGTTGAGCACTTATAAAAAAGAACACATTTTTTTAGTCCTTAATATCTTTACTATGCAGAGTTGGATTAGCCCCATAAAGAGAGGACTTCAGAAAACAAAATTTGTTCATTTATATTGTTTTCTTGCTGGCTGCACCTCTCCTGTAGTCATTTGGGGGTCAGTAAGGGACTCAGTTCCCTCTCTTTCTTTCCCTCACCCTTCCTACCTTTTCTCACCTTTCCTTCCTTACCCTGCCTTCCATAGCTACCCGTTCTCTCTGGGTTAACTCATCCATTCCCATCGAGTCTACCTACTTGGTGATGACTCTCCTCTTTACATCTCCATACTTGATAGCACTACTGACCTGAAGACTTTCATATCAATCCAACTCCCCACTTAACAAATGTAGTTTAATACGGAATAATCATCTCAAACTGAGAACAGCTATAACAGAGCTTCTGCTTTTGTTCAGGCCATTTCTTATTCCAGCCTCTTCATCTCAGTCACTGGCACGACCATTGTACCTATTGATATATCCTCTTCGCAAACCCCCCACACACTCCATCAGTGAGTCTTATCTGGTCTATTTCTATCCCCTTCTCTCCATACCCTCAGTTACTGTCTGAACTGTAGCTATGACACCTCTCACTGTAGTCACTTAACTGAGATTCCTGCTTCATGCTTTCTTTCTTATAGTCCATGGTCTACAAAGGAACCCCAGTGAGCTTAAAAGGCTAAATATTGTTTCATATCTCCACTTCCCACATCTTCTAGTCATATTGAAAATCTGAAGTCTTTTCCATATATGCAAAGCATTACACAGTCTGGCCCCTGACCCTGGCAGCACAGTTCTCCCCTCTCACTACCCTGTAGACAGGCCCTCTGGCTTTGCCTTCCTACACCAACTTCCTTTTGCCTCAGGGCCTTTGCTCTTGATCTTTACTTTGCCAACGTTATCACCTGGGTCTTTGAATGGTTGGCTTCTTTGTTGCATTTAGGTCCCTGTTCAGATGTCATCTCTTTAGAGAGGCCTTCCCTGACTACATTTATCATGTGTGTTAATTTCTTTTACGGGCATTTATCACTGTATATTTATTTATGTACTTGTTAAGTGTCTTTCCTCATCGCTATACTCCACCCTTACATAAATGTAAAGAAAGTTTTATAAAACTAATTATTTTGTTATCATGTTTATCATTGTATTCTCTGCCTGGTCTGTAAAAGGTTATCAATAAGTATTTGAGGGAAAATATATGAGAATATAAAAAGTAAGTAAATAAATAAATAAATGCATCTTGCCTAAATGTGTGTGAGTGCCTATATTAGTTAAATTACCTACTGCATCACTCTTAAAGCTTACACAGGCCATAACCTGATATTGTTCGATTTCTTCCTGCACAGACTATTTTTATTTCTTGGAGGGGTCTAAAGATGCTCTCCTATGTGGTTCCAGCACAGACTCAGGGTATGTAATATTTATTTTTAGTGTAAAGACTGCAAAAGGGGAAAATGTAATCAGTTTGTTGATAAGAACATCTGAGTCTATAGTGTTGTTATATAGTTTGTGGCATTATTTGACTGCTTTTGTCCCACAGTGAGTCCAGACTTTATGATGTTCATAGTTACTGCGTACCTTTGAAAGTAAGCCTTGGAGGTAGTGCTTAAGTAAAAACAAGATACACATCATATAAATCTTAAGACAGTAGAAAAAAATTACTTCCAGTAAACCCCATCAAAAGTCGGTTGGTTAGTTTTCAGCCTTTCTTCCAGGGTCACAAAATCAAATTTCCTTTCCATCCTCAAGTTCTATTCATTCTCCAAGTAAATGACTTCCAGATAACTAAGTGCAGTGCCATTTTGGCTACTCTTAAAAAAAATTTTCCAAAGGATTTGGATAAAGATATTTTAAGAATCTCATATTCATGCAGATATCCGTCTTGCTATTTCTCCTATATACCTGCTTCATTTCTGCTGCCAAGATGGCTCTTCTTCTCCAGGCTGTGTTGCACTGAGAACATAAAAATGAAGATGACAAGGTGGCTACTTCCAAAGACACCTCAGAACACTATGTATATTTGATATCATAGATACCAATCCACCAATTTTAGAAAGAAAAAAACTCTTAAGGCTACAAATCTTGCACAATTGCTATGCTTTGACTGAGCTAGATTCTAATTCACTCCAGGAATAATTTAAGGAGGAAGGGGGACCATGGTTTTATTACAGGCCCATATCAATTTTTATGTTTACAAGAACTATTATATGACATCTGGTTTAAGTTTCCAAGTATTGATGGTGATGATGATGGTGATACTTATAGCAGCTACTATTTATTAAATACTTTTCTGTGCAGGAACTAGGCTAGGTAATTTATGTGCATTATCTTCTTTCAACTTAATAACAATTTTAACCTTTTAAGACAGGTGTATACTTATTTTAACAGAAAGAGGGCACTGGGTCTTGGAAAATTTAAATAATTTGTCAAAGTTACCAACTAGTAAATAGCAGAGGTGGTATTCAAACCCAGTTTTTCCTAACTCCAAATGATACATTCTTAATCATTACTCACTATTGTCCCCCTAGAAAAGGAACCTTGAGTTTCCCACTTTCCTGTAGGAGTTGCATCCTGGAGACACTCTGACTTGTGCTATTCTTTGCCTCATGCAGTCAGTGTCCAGAAGGATACACATGTGTGAAAAAAGGCAGAAACCCAGATTATGGCTACACCAGCTTTGACAATTTCGGTTGGGCCTTCTTAGCTTTGTTCAGGCTCATGACCCAGGATTACTGGGAAAACCTTTACCAACAGGTAAGTGCCAAGAGAAACATTCATTGCATTCAATGCATAATCTGATGTATGTTTCTTGTCTGCTTTAAATATGGGATGTTTTATTCAATTTAGACTGAAGAAAACTTTTTGTCTTATGACTAAAATTAGACTTTTTTACTTCTAGCATTATTAGAATAAATAGTTCTTGAATCATAAATTATTTTCTTATTTTTCCTGGACTTATTTTATCTCTAAATCTCTTTTCCCCTTTGTAAAATACAGCATCCCACAGTGTCCTGAGTTAATAGCAAGAATTATGCTGTAATGTTCTCGCATACCTCTCTAAAAAACATTATGCTTTCCACACAGGTGTTTCTGCTTGAAGTAGGCTAAAAGTCAGGCTTTCATATGCTCCCATGCTTTATTTTTTTTTGAACTATCATGTACAATTGCTATGGACTGAATTGTATGCCCCCAAATTCATATGTTGAAGTCCTAATTCCCAGTGCCTTAGAATTTGGAATTAGAGCCTTTAAATAGATAGCAGAGTTAAAATTAGCCTTTTAGGGAGGGTCCTAATCCAATCTGACTCGTGAGAAAGGAAGATTAAGACATCAGCAAGAGAGACACCAGATAGACACACAGAGAAAATGCCATGTAAGGACTTAGTGAAAAGGTAGCTATCTGCAAACCAAGGAGAGAGGCCTCAGGAAAAACTGTACATGCCAACACTTTAATATTGAACTTTCAACCTTCAGCCTTTGAGAATACATTTCTGTTGTTTAAGCCACCCAAATATAGCATTTTGTTATAGAAGCCCTGGCAAATTATTACAAGAATTAAAACACAATTCACTCCTCTAAATTCTCCTCTCCTGATTTAATTGCTTCTTGCTCTCTAGACTTGCATGATCTCTGAACAGTCTAGTTTATAACATCCATCTCCTGTACTGTAATTGCTAATTCACAGCCATCTCCTCTGACTTGAATGTGATTCTCATGGGCTTGTGGGCTCTATTTTCTCCCCAAGAGCAAGAAAACAAAAAATGATTATTCCGTATTATAAATAATAACCAATCACTTTTGTCAACTTGCCACAGATTCACTTCTGGCCTGTTTTATGTTTATATGATTTCTGATAATATTATAAATGAATATAGAAATGATATAAATATACAGAAAAAAAGAAATACAAATTATTTTTAAATATGCAAAAAATACCTTTTCTGCAAATTAAAATGACACTGACATAGATTTTTTTTTTTACCTGTCAGAATGACAAAGGTCAAAGAGTAGCTCAGAAAAGAAATACTGTCTGACTGCAATATGTAGAGGAAGACATTCTTACATATTCTTGGAAACCACTAGAGAGGATAATTCAGGAATTTCTATGAAAATTAAAATGAGTATACCTGTTTAGCTAACAATTATCCTACATAATAAGAATTTATCCAAGACAAGACGTCAGTAACAACAGTAACTGATCGAAAAAGGATTTGAGTAAATAGGCATCAGAGATAGGAGAGACATATTTTTATTTATATTTGTACCGTTTGAATTACTTTTACCATTTATTTTATTTTTAAAATTTTAGTATTAATTAAAATAAATATAATATAAATAAATAAGTTCATATAATAGGGTCATCTGTCCTGTGTGACTATAATACACCATCGCTAATACTGTCCTATAACATGAAAATAAACAAAGCAGCTAATTTTTGAGTTTTGAGTACTTTTTAGATTGAGGAAATTTTTCAGAATTATTGTACTTAAAATAATGATTTCCATTTTTTTTTTTTTTAAGCTAGAGAGCAAGACAGATAGGAAGGAAGTGAGATGAGAAGCATCAACTCATAGTTGTGGCACTTTTAGCTGCTCATTGACTGCTTTCTCAGATGTGCCTGGACCAGGGGGTTTCAGCCAAGCCAGCGACCTTGGGCTTCAAGCCAGAGACCATGGGGTCATGTCTATGATCCCACACTCAAGCTGGCAACCTCGGTGTTTCAAACCTGTGTCCTCAGCATTCCAGGCCAATGCTTTATGTATTGTGCTACCACCTGGTTAGGCAATAATGATTTTCTATTTTCCCCTAGACACTACGTGCTGCTGGGAAAACCTACATGATCTTCTTTGTTGTGGTGATTTTCCTGGGCTCCTTTTATCTCATAAACTTGATCCTGGCTGTGGTGGCCATGGCCTATGAAGAACAGAACCAGGCAAACATCGAAGAAGCTAGGCAGAAAGAATTAGAATTTCAACAGATGTTAGATCGGCTTAAAAAAGAGCAAGAAGAAGCTGAGGTATTGTTATTTGGTTTAAAATATTTCCTGGAAGTAGAAGTGCAAAGGGGAACAACAGAGGTCCTGTGGTCTGTGCTCAGCCTTCCCCAGAGTGATTTTCCTTAATGGATTTATTTCTATAAATGGAATCTTTGTTCTAGTGTGGTTGAAGGGACGAATTTTGGATTGAGTTACAATCAACATCTAACCCAGTCCACTCCCCCCTCCCCCAAACAGCTCACTTTGTCACAGAGAATGTTCTAAGCTGTTCCTCCTAAACCTGTTACTTGTAATTCCTCAGTGTCTGTGGCATTATGCAAAGTTCTAAAACATTATGTATTTTCCTAGAAAAATTGCACACAAAAGTGCAGGGGAAAACATTGTAATGTTAATGTTATCATCTACTCTATGGGGTGGAACAGAAAATGTGCATCAATTATTGTTCATGTTGTAAGGATTTTTAAGATAAAAATGTGAGATGTTAAAAAATTAGACATAGTTGTGTCCACTTTAGACTGTCACAAATTTTTAAGGGTTTCTCCTTAATACCCTCTCTGAAGGGGTACTATAGTGGATAAGTTTTAGAAGATTTGTATTAACAGACCCAAAATTTTAAATGTTCTGCAAGAGTTTTAACATTCATTTAATGGTTTGACCTAGTTAAATCTCTTTAAGGAATCCAACCTATTGAGGAGAGGGTAGTAACCTATAATTCAAAGAAAGTTAGATGCAAAAAGATCTTTAGTGCAGAATTTTAGTAATATTAAAAATCAGAAACCATTTAAATATTTAAAAATTGGATAATGGGGTAAGAGGATTATATTTTTGTATCTTAGAGTATTTCTGAACCATAAAATTATGTTTTAAATATAGACAAAAAAGGTGATGATATAACAATGTATTAAGTAATATGATATAAAATTGAATTTAAGATATAAACAATCTAAAAATTATATAAAAAGACTAGAAGAAATAGTAATGTCAATTATTTTGGGGATTTGGGATTATGAGTAATTTTTATTTTTTATTCACAATATTTATATTTTCCAAATTTCTATAAGAATTTTGTTTTTATAAAGGAGTAAGTAGCATTAGGTTATCCTGGGAATTTCTTAGGAGAACCCCTAGAAGTCTCTTTTTTTGTTGTTGGATATCATCCTGTAATACTTAACTTTAATTTTCAGACAACTTATTTATTTATTTATTTATTTATTTATTTATTTATTTTGCTTTTTATTGAATTAATTGAGGTGATATTGGTTAATAAAACTGTAGTTGTTTTAGGTCCCTCCTATAACCTCTTCTAGCTTCTCTCAGTCCTGTTTCCCTCTGATAATCACCATACTGTTGTCTGGGTGTCTAAGTTATTTTTTGTTTGTTTGTTTACTCCCTTCACCTTTTTCACCCAGCCCCACAAGACTCCCCCTACCTCTGACAGCTCTGAGATTGTGCTGTATCTATGAGCCTCGTTTCATTTTGTTTGTTAGTTTATTTCATTCATTAGATTCCACACATGAATGAAATCATATGGTACTTGTCTTTCTCTGACTGGCTTATTTCACTTAGCATAATACTTTCCAGGTTCATCCATGCTGTCACAAAGGAAAAAATTTCCTTCTTTTTTACAGCTGAGTAATATTCAATTATGTAAATGTGCCACAGCATTTTTTTAAATTTTCCATTGATTTTGAGAAAAAGAGTGAGGAAAGGAGACAGAGAGAGAAGTAGGGAATAGAGAGAGAGAGAGAAGCATCAAACATTGTACCATTTAGTTGCACATTCATTGATTGCTTTTTGTATGTCTTCTGACCAGGGATCAAACCTGCAACCTTACTGTGCCAGGATAATGCTCTATCCACCAAGTGACCTGGCCATGGCCTGTAGCACAGCATTTTTTATTCACTCATCTACTATGGGCACTTCGCTGTTTCCAGTTCTTGTCTATTATAAATATAGCTGCAATAAATATAGGGGTGTATATATTTTTTTTCAAATTAGTGTTTTAAGACTTTTTGGGATATATTTCCAGAAGTGGGATCATTGGGTCAAAAGGCAATTAGTTACATTTAATTTTATTTTATTTCGCTTATTTATTTATTTATTTATCTATCTGAAGTGAGAAGCGGAAAGGGAGAGAAACAGGCTTCCGCATACGTCCAAATGGGATACACCCAGCAAGCTCACTAGGGGTCAATGGTTTCCCCATCTGGGGCATTGCTTGTTGCACCGGAGCCATTCTAGCACCTGAAGCACAGGCCATGGAGCCATCCTCAGTGCCTGGGCCAGCTTTGCTCCAATGGAGCCTTGGCTGCAGGAGGGGAAGAGAGAGATAGAGAGAAAGGAGAGGGGGAAGTGTGGATAAGCAGATGGGCGCTTCTCCTGTGTGCCCTGGCCAGGAATCAAACCCGGGACTTCCACAAACCAGACCGACGCTTTACCACTGAGCCAACTGACCAGGGCTGAGGCAGTTACATTTTAAATTGTTGAGATAACTCCTTACTGTGTTTCCACAGTGGCTGCACCAATCTGCATTCCCATCAACAGTGCATATGGGTTCCCTTTTCTCCACATCCTCACCAACACTTGCTGTTTATTAAATTATTGATGATAGCCATTCTGACAGATGTGAGGTGATATCTTGTTGTGGTTTTTAATTTGCATTTCTCTGATGATTAGTGACATTGAGCATCTTTTAATATGTCAGTTGGCCATCTCTGTGTCCTTTTTGGAAAACTATCTACTCAGGTCCTTTGCCCATTTTAATTGAATTGATTTTTATTTTGGTGTTGAGTTTTATAAGTTCTTTATAATTTTTGGATGTTGAGCCCTTATCATATGTATTGGTGAATATGTTCTCTCATTCAGTGGATGTCTTTCAATTTGTTGATAGTTTTCTTTGTTGTGCAAAAACTTTAATTTGATGTAGTCCCATTTGTTTATTTTTTTCATTTGTTCCCTTACCCAAGGCAATATTTATTAGAAAAAAATACTGCTATGAGAAATGTCTGCGATTTTATTGCCTATGTTTCTTTCTAGAATTTTTATGATTTTGAGTCTAACATTTGAGTCTTTAATTAATTTTTAGTTTATTTGTTTGTATGAAGTAAAAAGGTGGTGTAGGTTCATTTTTTGTATGTGTATCTCTTCAATATTTCCAACACCATTTTTTAATACACTATTTTATCCCATTGTATGTTTTTACCCCTTATGTGAAATATTAATCAACCATAGAGATATGGGTTAATTCTGGGTTCTCTATCCTATTCTATTAATTTACAGGTCTGTTTTTATGCTGTTTTGATTAAGTATGCTGTTTGATTATTATGGCCTTGTAGTATAGTTTGATATCAAGAGTATGAATTCTCCAACTTTATTCTTCTTTATTGAGATTGCTGTGGCTATTCAAAGTCTTTTTTAGTTTCATACAAACTTTTGGTATATTTGTTCTAGTTTCATGAAATATATCATTGGTAACTTGATAGGCATTGCATTGAATATATAGATTGCTTTGGGTAATATGGAAATTATAATGATGTTAATTTTTCCCATCCATGAACATGGTATATGCTTCCAATTTTTGTATCTTCTTGGGTTTTTTTCTTCAATGTCATAATTTTATGAGTACAGGTCTTTTACATTTTCAGTTAAATTTATTTCTGGGTATTTTATTTTTCTGATGAAGTTAAAAATTAAATTGTTGGCATAGTTTATTTTTTTAATAGTTCATTATTGGTGTATAAAATGCAAATGACTTCTGGAAAGATATATTTTTGTATCCTTCTACTTTATTGAATTCATTTATCAGTTCTAGTAGTATTTTTAATGGGGTCTTTTCGGTCTCATCTATAAGATATTATTACATCTGAGAATAATGACAGTTTAATTCCTCCTTTCCAATTTGGATACATTTTATTTCCTCTTCTTGTCTGATTGTTGTGGGTAGTACTTCCAGTATTATGTTAAGTAAGACTGATGAGAGAGCATTTTCGGATCTTAAGAGAAATGCTTTTAGCTTTTGCCCATTGAGTATGATGTTGGCTGTGAGTTTGTCATATGTGGCCCTTTATCATGTTGAGGTATGTTCCCTCTATTCACACTTTGCTGAGAGTTTTTTTTATCATATATGGGTGCTGGATTTTATCAAATGCTTTTTCTGCATCTATTGATATGATTGTGTGGTTTTTACCATTTAATTTGTTCTTGTGGTGTATCATGTTTATTGATGTGTGGATATTTTATCAACCTTACATCCCAGAATAAATCCTACTTTATCATGGTCTATGATCTTTTTAATGTATTGCTGGATTCAGTTTGCTAATATTTTGTTGAAGATTTTAACATCTATGTTCACCAGGGATGAATAATTCTTTTTCTTTTGAGTGTCTTTATCTGGTTCTAGAGTCAGGATTATACCAACCTCATAAAATGAGCTTGGTAGTCTTTCCTCCTCTTAAATTTTTAGAATAGTTTGAGAAGGGTTGGTGTTAGCTCTTCTTTGAATGTTAGGTAAAATTCAGGTGTGAAGCCATTTGATCTAAGAATTCTGTTTGTTGGGAGTTTTATTATTATTATTATTACTGCTTCAGTTTCACTGGTTGTAATCTGTCTGTCCAGATTCTCTGATTGTTTCTGATTCAGTTTTTGAAGATTGTATGTTTCTAGGAATTAGACTTTACTAAATTACACAGTGCCTGATTCTTTTGATAATATTGAGTTAATTATCTGAACAAGAAACGCATAGTATCTTATCACACAGTTAATGTTGTATATCCCAGAATCACCTAGTAGAATTTTCACATACACTAATTAAAATTGCTTTACTATAAATATAAAAATTGTAATTAACAGTTTAATTCCAAAGCACAATGGGGCTTTATTAAAGGAGAAGCAATAATACATACTTTGTAAGCTCTCTGGTCATAGTGACAAAGCAACATTTCTTCCTGTTTAAGGAACATGATTATATGGATATGTAATTAAATTTATGGTAGAGAGGTGTCCCCATCATCAGGTTTCCCAGACTTTGGAAATGACTCACTGTATGTGTAACATCTGGGTCCAACAGGCAATAGCGATGGCAGCAGCTGAATATGCAAGTACCAGGAGAAGCCAGATTAGGGGCCTTTCTGAGAGTTCTTCTGAAACATCTAAACTGAGTTCTAAAAGTGCCAAAGAAAGAAGAAACAGAAGAAAGAAAAAGAATCAAAAGAAGGTTTCCAATGAGGAAGAAAAGAGAGATCATGGGAAGTTTTCCAAATCGGAATCAGATGACGGTATCAGGAGAAAAACTTCCCACCTTGGTGTTGAAGGTCACAGGCGAGCACATGAAAAGAGATTGTCTACCCCTAATCAGGTACCACTGACACTAGCAAATGTATATAATCAGAGGTAGGATTAGAGAGCAAAATGTTCTATTCAAAAAATGAAGGGACCTCAGGAGAGGAGATGAGGGACCTCATTTTTATGTTTTTACGTAAAAGCCTATTGATTGCTGGGTATTTATGAAAAGGATATGGATGTCTTTAGTTTTCCATTTACATTTTTATTTAGTCTGTGTTTTGTCATGTATATATAGGTTTAAAACTAACTTTAGACTAGTATTTTCTATTTTATTTACCACTGGAGGTAATATATCAGTTGAATATTAATCACATCAGCTGGGAAGCTTCTAGACACCATGACAACCTCCATACCCAACTGCATCGTACACTAACATCTAATTTCATAGCCTGTTATTGTTGCTTGTGTGGAATTTCTTTTTTCCTTTTTATTTCCCACTGAAATATCAATATTCCAGGGCTCTCTGCTTATAAACTCCCAAGATGAGTCATTGCTTCTATTCTTCTTAACATTTTCTTTTCTATTTCACAACGCCTCCAACTAATTTTCTAATTTAACATTGTCCTTTTTTTTCAAAAAACTCTGTTAAATAACTACTGTCTGGGGAACAAGACACACATGTTACTCAGTCTCATTTCCTACCTTGCTGTCCCTTCAGGGACACTCAGTACATCATGATTTTCCATTCTCACCTATATGTCCTATACTTTATGTCTTTATTACTAACACATATGGTTTTCTTAAATAGGACAGTTTCTTTCCTCGTTTTCTTCTGGCATCATACCACCCAGTCCTCACCCATTAGCTCAGGTGCCACCCATCACCCAATTGTCCCTTTGTACTCTCCACTGCCCTCAGTTAGCTATTCCGTGCCACACTCACAATTACTCTTCTTTTTACCTGTGTCTTCATTGAAATATCCTAGCTTCTAAGCCTAAAGTGTGCATGATAGCTGTCGAAATAAAAGATATAGTCCCTGCTTTGAAAGACTTCATAATTTAGTTGAAGAGACAGAAACTTAATACATGCAGTATCCATTAAAAAATATGTCAAGAACTGTCTAAGGTAGTATCAAGGCAAGGATCACATTATACGTATTTTCCATTACTCACACTGTTACTTTCACTTTGACTTTACATAGTCAGCATTGCCGTTTATTGAACTAAATACTTCCAAAGACTATACATTCAGTTTGGTTTACCCTGGACATGAGTCACATAAATGTGACTTTGTCCTCTCCTCAGTATTGGGCAACTTCTTTTCTAAGTTCTAATATTTTATAACTTTATAAACTCATTAGTATCAAAAGTTCTTTCTTAAGACACCTTAACTGAGCCCTCAATATATAAGGTAGACTTCTAGCCAATGAAATGCAAAAAAGCATACAGAATGGAAATAAATCAAGAAAGCTTAATATTTATGGAACTTGGGGATTGATATATGAAAATCTAAATAACAGGTATCAATAACAAATTATGTTTTGAAGTGGTATGTCCTCTCTAGCAAAATAAATGGCACAGAAGAAAGTGGAGAGGTCACTCCAGGCTAGAATAGCAGAGAGCTGTGCAGCAGCAATACTTTACCTGGTCTTGAAGGATGGATGCTGCCAGCTTTTCTATCCCTGAGTTGGAAGAATTTATCTTGTTGCTAAACTGCTGTTTTGAAATATGTTTCATTTGATCCAGTGTAGAGCTGGACCCTCAGGTCAGTGGTTTCAATGGTAATATTATGAAATACACTTCCGTTTTCAGGTGCTTCAGCAGGTACATGTCATCTCTTCTCTTTTTTTGCAGTCACCACTCAGCATTCGTGGCTCCTTGTTTCCTCAAAGACGAAGCAGCAGAACAAGTCTCTTTAGTTTCATAGGTCGAGGAAAAGATATTGGGTCTGAGACTGAATTTGCCGACGATGAGCACAGCATTTTTGGAGATGATGAGAGCAGAAGGGGCTCATTGTTCGTGCCCCACAGACCTCGGGAACGGCGCAGCAGTAACATCAGTCAAGCCAGTAGGTCCCCACCAGGGCTGACACTGAACGGGAAGATGCACAGTGCCGTGGACTGCAATGGTGTGGTCTCCCTGGTCGATGGCCCCTCAACTCTCATACTCCCCAATGGACAGCTTCTGCCAGAGGTGATAATAGATAAGGCAACTTCTGATGACAGCGTAAGGACGTTTTAAATAGCTCAGGCATGGCTCGGCCCTTATTCTTGCATCAGTCATTCTTTTCTGCTCAAGGGGCCTTCTCTGGTCCTGTGAATGGCTCTGCATCTTGCAATAAGACTGCGTCTGTAGAAACACACCTTTAACTCATTGACTGAATCCTTCTAGTATGTACTATAGTCATATAATTCAAAGATATTTAAAACCCCATTTTTAAAAACTGAGGTATAATTGACCTATAAAATTAGTTTCAGGTGTACAACATAATGATTTAATATAAAATCCCATTTTTGAAAAGATGCTTATCTATTGATATTATACTTGAAGATTATAAATCATCTTTTTTTGTTTTTGTTTTTTTTTGCAGTATTATTATTTTTTATTAACTTTAATGGGGTGACACCAATAAATCAAAGTGCATATGTACAATGAAAACATCTCCAGATTATCTTATCATTCAGTTGTGTTGCATACCCATTACCCAAAGTCAAATTGTCCTCTGTCACCTTCTATCTGGTTTTCCCTGTGCCCCTCCCTTTCTCCCTATCCCACCTTTCCCTCCCTCCCCCCACCCCGTAACCACCACTCTCTTGTCCATGTCTCATAGTCTCACTTTTTATATCAGCATAGAAAATACAATGATGATGTTGGTCTTATAGGTTGATAATCCGATTTTTGTAAGGAAATTTGGATTATTTGCCACCTTCTGCTTTATTTTTTCAAGGTACCACTTAATATTTATTATACTTATTGCAAGGGGTCTTATATGAATTGTTAATAATAGTAATAATAATAGCAAGCATGTACTTGGTATTCATAACAGCCCTGTGAGATGATGTATTATGACCCTGTTTGACTAAAGGGAAACTGAGACACAGAGAAATGAAGCTAATAAATGGCAGTCCTGAAGTTTAAACAGAAGCCCTCTGTTTCAGCCTAAACCACCATACTTTGTTCTCTGTCCAATGTATGGTAGTTTTTGTGACATGGAAATAATTTAGAATAGCTATGCTTTTTCCCATACATAAATGAAAGTTACTGTTTTTAATTTTAAAAATATATACTTTGGTCAGGATTCTATGAATAAAAACATAACATCAGAACACACAGTAATACGAAGAAACACATATAAAGGAAAACAAAGCAACAATGTCAATAGTTTAGGAATTATTGAATGGTCAAAGGATCTGATTAGGTTTCTAGTTTCCGAAGTTTCCAGGTTACCTATTCAAGCCACTAACTGTGTTACAATGCCTTAGTAAATATCAGCAAGGTCATTGACTAACCTCACAAGCTTTGAACTCATGCTGTGCATTCATATATTCATATGTGCTGACAATGTAGCATTCCAAGTGAGAATAAAGTTCCATCAAAGCCATGGCCACACATATTTCAGCTTGAATAAATGCATGTGCTTTTCGGTAATGTGTGACCTCTGTGTTTGCATGATACAGCTTCATACCTTCTGCCAAGGCATTTTTCCTTATCAAATGAGCATGTGTACTTTCTGTAGAATCAGATCTTTGTTGAGTTTGCTTTTCAATGTGTATTATCTGTAAAAGTTTATATCAAATTTGGAGATTATTTTATGTTTTTAAATAAAATATTTTTATTTCTTTTGAATTGTTGATTAAACAGTTGAAATTGCCCTTTTAATTGCTGATTAAACAAATTTTTATCTTGACTTGGGTAGAAAGAATTCTCTGCTTCTGGAAAATCAGAAAATAGAGACTTAGAAAACATGGCTATAGAAAGATCTCTATAAAAAGCCATCTGTAGATATGTATATGTCTATGAACATGCACATACATACCTATATACATACACACATAGGCATATTTATGCCTGTGTCTCTATGTTTTGATATACATGCGTATATATCTAAACAACTATACAAATTTACAATTCTAGAACTATACATATATATTTATAAATGTGTTTATATGTATACATATACATAACACATACAAACAGATAGATTGATAGGTAGATAGAGCAATGATAAATGTAAAATTGTATAGTTGTTTGTATATATTCATGTATGTGTGTAAGCATTTGTGCTTGTGTGTGTACTGTTAATCTGCTCTGAACCAGCATAGTGCTTTAACTTTGAATTAGTTACCAGAATTTAGAATAAAGTATTTCACATAAAAATGAGTGTACCTGGTAAAACTGATCTCATATTTCTGCATGGCGCAATTCTTTGAACTGAACAGTGGTCACCTTTTATAGATGGAGCTTACATTCTCTATTTTGCTACAGCTCCCATCAGTCTAATTGTCCTTTTCAAACTGAGTCATTTACCATCATATACTCAGATCAGTTCATGAGCTCTACCTGGCAATAAGAAACAGTCATTAAAATCACCTCCATTAATGCTGTTCCCTCAACAAAGAACAGTTAAAGAAATTTATCATAAAATACTGAGGTTCTACCCTTTTACACACACACTTGTTTACTTGTTTTCATATAAGACTCTTACACAGTAAAACTACCTGAATACATTAGAGACCCAGAAAAGATAAAAGAGATGATGATAGTGATTATAACAAGAAAAGCAGCTCATTTAACTTTTTATTTCCTAAGTATTAATTCCTCATAGCAAGAATATAATGCAAGTTTAATGATTATTCTAACGATGAAACTGAGATAAAGGTCAAGTAACTCTACTACAATACAGCCAGTGAATAGCAAAGTCATGATTTGAAGCCAGCTATTTTGTCCCTACTTTTAATTACTTATTACAGCTACCTAAGCAAGATTTTATATCGTACCTATAATGTATTAGAATTATATTTTTAAACTTTAATTATGTTTTTTAGGGTACAAGCAATCAAATACACAAGAAGCGACGTTCCAGTTCTTATCTCCTTTCTGAAGATATGTTGAATGATCCTCATCTCAGACAAAGAGCAATGAGCAGAGCAAGCATATTGACAAACACTGTAGAAGGTGTGTGATGATATTCTCCTTACTGTACCGATTTTTAAATAAAATATCTGGTCAGTACATGATGTTCTTGGGAAGAATTCAAGGAATTTAAAATGACTTTAAGTAATGCTATAGATAACCAGTGGACACTAATGGAATCATCTTTATGTGCTTAAAACGGAATAAAATTATTTGTGATTAAAGACTGGTACTGGATAGCCACGTGGTGGCACAGTAGAGCATTGGACTGGAACAGGGAAGACCCAGGTTTGAAACCCCTGGGTCACCAACTTGATCACGAACTCTTCTGGTTTGAGCAGGGTTCACCAGCTTGAGCCCAAGGTTGCTGGCTCAAGCAAGGGATTACTCAGTCTGCTGTAGCCCCCTGGTTGGGGCACATATGAAAAAGCATTCAATGAACAACTAAGGTGCCTCAACGAAGAGTTGATGCCTCTCATCTCTCCCTTCCTGTCTATCTGTCCCTCTTTCTGACTCTCTGTTTCTGTCACAAAAAAAGGGGGGGGGGAGGTATTAGATAATATGACCTTTCAAAGATGAATAGCTTAACAGTAATGAAGAACCAGACTGTGTGGTTTTCCCACTGTGTAATCATAGATACTTTACCTATTCTTTCTGAATTTATCATCTCTCTAATATGTAAAAAAATAATATATTCTTCCAGTTAAAATGCTACCTCTGAGCACATTCTATAAAATTGTAAAATGTAAACATGAGACATGACATCTGTTAAAATTATGATGAAAAGACATTATGGAAAGCAAGGTAATGAATATAATGTCAACAATGTTTTCAATATGCATTGAAAAGAGCATCAAATGGTGACAACTTTATAATGTTCTGGCTCCCATTCTCTCCCTCAAAATGCAGTTTAGTTTCTTCCTTATCCAAAGGCTGACACTTTGCCAGACAAATTTTCCACCCACCTCCTAATTTATGGTGAGAAGCAAATTGGCTAAAGGTATGAAATATCAATTGTCTGAGCCACTACAAAAATTATTTCTAGTCTTCTTGTTCTAAAATTGTTTACACCTGTGAACTAGCAAGAACTTTTCCTGGATAGAGTAGAATTTTCTTATTGCTGTCATGTGGTTAAGGATACAGAAGGGAAGTATGTATATTGGTGAAAAATATACATTTCTCTCTTAAGAAAACAAGAATGTTTATTGTCATATATTAGGTGCATGTTTCTCTGAGGTGCCATATCTGCTGTACCCTCAGCTATGCTTGATCTAGTTAGTGAACATGTGATAGACAATTTTTATGTCATAATGCTATTATTTCATGGAAACAGTACTGTTAAACTTGCAAAGTCTAAAACAGAAGTCTTGTTTCAGTGTTAAAGAGTACTGCTGATTTGTAACTGGTTAAGAGTAAAATATACAGATGATTGACTTCATGTTCTCTGTTTTTACATCTTTCTTCCCTTCTAGAACTTGAGGAGTCCAGACAAAAATGTCCACCGTGGTGGTACAGATTTGCACACACATTCCTGATCTGGAATTGCTCTCCATTTTGGATAAAATTTAAAAAGCTTATTTATGTTATTGTAATGGATCCTTTTGTAGATCTTGCAATTACCATTTGCATAGTTTTAAACACATTGTTTATGGCCATGGAGCATCACCCAATGACAGAAGAATTCAAACACGTGCTCACTGTGGGAAATTTGGTGAGTCTTTTAACGTATGTTCTCTCTGTCTCTCTGTAGTTACCACGATTGTCATTTCTTTTCCTTTTTTTTTTTTTTTTTAAGATAGAAGGATATACAGCCAGGTAATTATGCATATTCAGGATTTCCAGTATGAATCATTGTACAGAGTCAAGTTTCTGGTGATAAGTACTACTTTTAAATAATTTTTCAGTACTGTTGAGGTCTATGAAGAACAATACTTACATGAGAAATCACAATTTGGAAGTTGTTAGTGTTTTTTTTTCTCTCAGCATGTTTCTTGGTATTAATACTTTGAAAATTTGATACTTTCTTGCCCATTTTATAATAACATTGCAGCTTCCTTGAAAGTACATATCCCATATAATTTCATAAAAACTATGATTAATTTGTTTGGATATAATAGGTAAAGTGTCTGGGCCTTTAGAATCCCAAAGTACTGGGTAAAATCCTGATTTTGCCTCTTACTGGTTATATGACCTTGGACAAATATATTAATCTTTGTAATCTTTAATATATAGACTAATAATAATACCTTATTTATAAAATAAGATTAATAATTATTTTAATATAATAATACTTTATCATATTGTTGGGAGATGATTAAATACTTTCTATGTAATTTATTAGAATGACATGCAGGAAATACTCAACAAATTAAACTTTTTGATGATGATTGTTGTCATTATCATCATCGTCATCATCATGCTTTCAATCAATCAGCAAAAACAAGCCTTAAAAACAAGGATACTGAGGGACCAAAATAGTTGAACTGAACACAGGAGATACAAGGGCAGGTGAGAAGGTATCCTGCAGGTTTCAGGAACATATAAGATCCAATTAAGAAAATCAATACCAAAATGATATTTTTAAAGCTGCCATATTGGTCATACTCCAGCTCAAATGTCTTATGGCAAACAAAAAAATTGCTAGTTTATGACAGTTTGCATGAAGCAAGCAGAGATTCTGTTTCATGGCCAAAGGGTCCCAGCTTATGACTCTTTATAAATTTGAATCATTCTAGATGCATTTGTGAATATATGTATCAGATAATTTCACTTTTGCCTTAGTTCTAAACCAGTTGATCTTTAAAGCCAGAGTGTTTCTGAGTCAGTCTTCTCTCCCAAATTGCTTTAAATTTTTCCTCATCAGAATATTGTATTCCATTTGCTCTCTGTGTTAGCATTCTTCTTCCTTTATTAGTCCTCTTTAGAAAAGGACAGGATTATCTAGTTTCTAATTGTTGGTGAAAATTCGCATCGTGAAAATCAAAACTGTCTCACTAAGTTGACAGCATCACTGTGAAAACAAAGAATTCACCAGGTTTCTCTTATCTATTACCACAGTCCCAAGTCTGAGTGCCCCTGGACACTCTTCTTGATGCTGCGTTATTTTAGGATTGACTCATGTAGACCTAACTATTTTCTTTTGATATTTCTTTGGTCAGTTTCTTTGAATCAAATTATATATGAATAATTCATAAATAAGTTTTTCACTATTACTTTTAAGTGAGTCCTTTAATACCAAAATCATGATTTAATGATGTTTTTAATGCACTTTCGTGTCAAAGCTTTGGAAGTCTTGCTTTAGCTGCCACTATGTCAGTTAAATACTTTTCCTCTTCTATTGATAAATCTTTAAAGAATGAGTCAACATGTTTTTTATTACTCTAAGAGTAGTCAGACCAGAAAAAAAGACTGGTTCAAAATCTCAGTATCTATGTTTTCTTTTTATTTTCTTCCAGAATAACTTGATAACTTGTTGACCATATATATATATATATATATATATATATATATATATATATATATATATATATATATATTTTAAAGAGTGCTTGTGTTAATTGTCAAGGGTTTTATTTATTGTAAATTTTTATATGCTCTTCCAAAGTGCTATCTAAGGATAATAAGAGCTTATAGGAGAGTTAGAGCTTTTTAACCCTTTAATGCTTGTATTAAAGCTGTAGGAATAATGATACCTAGTTTATAGGATTAAATTAGATAATAACATACATTGCTAAAGTATTGAGCACACTGTCTGAGGCACAGAAAATGTGAAACAAATAGTCTTTATCATCATTATGTTGATTCCATATCTTCTAATAATACCATAAAAATATTCTATTTCTTACTTAGGTCTTTACTGGGATTTTTGCAGCTGAAATGGTTTTAAAATTAATTGCTATGGATCCATATGAGTATTTCCAAGTGGGATGGAATATTTTTGACAGCCTTATTGTGACTTTAAGTTTAGTGGAGCTTTTTCTATCCAAGGTGGACGGACTGTCAGTTCTCCGATCATTCAGACTGGTAAATATACAGACCAACATTACATTATATTCTATATATACAGGTATTTCTTTCTTTTTTGATTATTATTATTTAAAACTTTTAAGGCTTGAATCAAAAGAAAAGATTAGGTCCTGATAGCTAGTCAGATAAAGTTCATTTGGTAACAAATGCACTTAAAAAGCTCAAAGCCACATGAATATTTAATTTTATGATTTTGAAGTCATACTCATTTGTATATACTAGTATCATAAAAAAATATTTTTTTACACAGTAAGACAATAATTTATTTCTCAGTAAGAAGCTATGGTTTACAGAATGTCAATGATTATGATAAATTCATTACTTTGTGGATTTGATAATTAAAGCTCAAGTCATTGTTCCCAAAACAATTGTTGTCTAATAACAAAAATACAAAAAAACTAAAGACTTTTTAAAGCAGTTTTCTCTAACATATTGGCCTTAATTCCTATATCCACATTTAAAGGTTTATATAAGTATCAGGAAATAGAATTAAGGGTAAATTATTAATCCTATACTGGAAACTATATTAAGAGGTTTCTGTAGCAGTTCTGAACTAAAATTACACACTTCCTTAAAACCATATGTGGTAATTATATTATGGCAGGTATAATAAAATAACAGAAATATTGTAAATATATTGTAAATTGATAAAAATTAAAAATATAAATTATCTTTTTCTTTCTTTGCCAGATAATTACAGTACTTTAGAACTTAAAATTTGGAATAAAATTCAAGATTGGAAACATTAAACTTATAACAATTAATAGTATGCTTTGTGTTTACTTTTAGCTTCGGGTTTTCAAGTTGGCAAAATCTTGGCCAACACTGAACATGCTGATAAAAATCATTGGTAACTCTGTGGGGGCCCTGGGAAACCTCACCTTGGTGTTGGCCATCATCGTCTTCATTTTTGCTGTGGTCGGCATGCAGCTCTTTGGTAAGAGCTACAAAGAATGTGTCTGCAAGATCTCCAGTGACTGTCAGCTTCCCCGCTGGCACATGAATGACTTCTTCCACTCCTTCCTGATTGTGTTCCGTGTGCTGTGTGGAGAGTGGATAGAGACCATGTGGGACTGCATGGAGGTGGCTGGTCAAACCATGTGCCTTACTGTCTTCATGTTGGTCATGGTCATTGGAAACCTGGTGGTATGTAATTAGATATTTACACATTTAAAATTTCCATAAAATTGTCATATGAGGATATGACTAGTTATTTTATGATTTTAGAATTAATTAGTTCTAAAAGTATTAATTGTAATAGAACATTGATCATTTTAGCAGAGGGAATAACAGAGAAGATAATGAAATTTGTCTTAATTAGTCTTCCAGATAACTCACTTATATTTTTTTACAAGATTTTGCCAACGAAAGATAATAGAAGTATAATTCACAACATGAGTCAATGATGTAGAATTGAATCTTAAAATAAAGAAACAAAAAAATTATGTTTCTGGTCTAGACCTCTGTATATTATAGTCATATGCTAAACAGACCTCTCATTCTTTTTGTTTTTCTCGTTTATTTTTTAGGTCATTTTACTACCAATTAACTAAAATGATTAAAAGTTATAAGTTTTAGTGGGTAGTTTAGCAAAATAAGATTTTAGTAAACTTGAGTTTACATTAAGACACTGGTAAAAAACATTAATCAGAATGACACTCTGAGTAAAATATGTATTTTATTAATATTCATTTTTTTTGCCTAATATAAAAATTGATACATAATGCAGAATAGACTTTATATTCATTTATGAGATCTGGTAGACTGATAAAATAGTAATATCTTATAAATTTTGATAAAATTAGATAATTGTTAGTATTCTCTTTTGTGTGTGTGTGTGACA
This sequence comes from Rhynchonycteris naso, assembly GCA_037038555.1. Classification (NCBI taxonomy): domain Eukaryota; kingdom Metazoa; phylum Chordata; class Mammalia; order Chiroptera; family Emballonuridae; genus Rhynchonycteris; species Rhynchonycteris naso. The sequence goes on from CM072997.1 coordinate 68,750,854, forward strand.
GAGACAGAGAGAGGGACATATAAGAACAGACAGGCAGGAAGAGAGAGAGATAAGAATCATCAACTTTTCATTGGGGCACCTTAATTGTTCATTGATTGCTTTCTCATATATGCCTTGACTGGGGGTGGGAGGCTACAGCAGAGTGAGGGACCCCTTGCTCAAGCCAGCAACTTTAGGCCTCAAGCCAGCGACCTTGGGCTTCAAGCCACTGACCTTTTGGCTGAAGCCAGCAACCATGGGGCCATGTCTATGATCCCACACTCAAGCCAGCTACCCCACATTCAAGCTGGTGAGCCTGCACTCAATTCAGAAACCTTAGGGTTTTGAACCTGGATCCTCTGTGTCCTAGTCTGATGCTCTATCCACTGTGGCACCACCTGGTCAGGCTCTATTCTCAATCAAGATGTGACAAAACAGAAGCATATATTTTAAATATGTGAAATATTAAAGGGTTCAGAGTGGTGGAAATAAGAGATATTGGTAAAAGTACGAAGTTCTAGTTATAAGATGAATAAGTTTGGGGACTCTAATTTATATCATGTGAACATACTTTGCAGTTGCTAAGTAGAAGTTAAATGTTCTCACCACAAAAAAATAATGGCATAATGGAGGTAGGTAGGTGTTTTCTAATAATTTTGATTATATGAAGTTGACGTAGATGTTTTTGACCATGAATAGATTTACATGAAAGGGTTATTCTATCACTTTTTTTGCTTTCTATATAAAACAATGTTTAAAAATAAATTACAAGGGAGGGAAATAAATATTAATAAAATGCATATTTTATTCAAAGTGTCATTCTGATTAATACTCTTCACCAGTTTCCTAATATAAACTCAAGCTTACTAAAATCATTTTACCTAAACTACCTCTAAAACTTATAATTTTTAATCATTTCAGTTAATTTACAGGTTTTTGTGAGATTTCTTATTTTTTCCAATGATGAGTTTACCTGGACCCTATTTTAGGGAGGAACAACAGAAATGGTTTTGCACACAAACAGGATTTTGCTTCAAGAATAATTATCCTGACCTCTTTAAAATCTCTTGTAGGGCCAAAATGAATATCACTGAAGCCACCCAGATCATAATGCCACTAGCTCATTTGACTTGGGTTCAGTGGGAAAGACCTTTTCTCTGGTTTAAAAGCCTCATTAAGTTGCAAGTGGGCACAATTCTTGGACAGAATATTTTATTACAGGAGGTCTGCAAGTATTACATGTTCCATTTAGTGCCACAAGTGACATTTACCTTCTGGGAAAACTGATTTGGCCTAAGTTACCTCAGCACCAATAGACAGTAGTCACAATTTTCTTGTTCTACTTATTTCTCACTGGTAACATATATTAAGAATAAGTAAACATTAGCAGGGATTAGCAGGATTTATTAAATCAATAAAAAGCAATTTAACCAAAGGTTTGCTGCTGTAGGAATGAACTTCAGAATGCTATAATGATAACAGTAAATGGAGTGTTCTCTTTGCTCCTTATGCTAGTCCTTCATGGGTATGTCCAAACTTCAGAGTTCCCAGGAGCTAGTGTTTAGAAAGACTGGGGAGGAGTCTCACCTCTCATCTACCTTTAAGCCATGTTCTTATGTGTGAGTGGAGAAGTACAGAGATCTTCCTTGCCTGTGTAGATTTTGATCTTTATTTCAGAAAACTATACTTGTTTTCTTTTTTATTTCCTGTCTCCCTATTTTTTCACACCCATTCCCACCCTGATATAGGTCCTCAACCTATTTCTGGCTTTATTACTGAGCTCATTTAGTTCAGATAATCTTACAGTAATCGACGAAGAAACTGATACAAACAACCTCCAGATTGCAGTGGCCAGAATTAAGAAGGGAATAAATTATGTGAAACAGAATTTACGTGAATTTTTTCTAAAAGCATTTTCCAAAAAGCCAAAGATTTCCAAAGAGATAAGACAAGCAGAAGATCAAAACAGTAAGAAGGAAAACTATATCTCTAACTGTACACTTGCTGGAATGAGCAAAGATTACAATTTCTACAAGGAAAAAGGCAAAACCAGCAGTCTTGGAAGAAACATGAGCAAATACATGATCGAAGAAAGTGATTGTCAGTCATTTATTCATAACCCCAGCCTCACAGTGACTGTTCCAATTGCACTTGGGGAATCTGATTTGGAAAATATGAACACAGAGGAACTTAGCAGTGATTCAGATAGTGAATACAGTAAAGGGGTAAGATTGTTTTATATACATTGTGTTTCATGTTATTAATGAGTATGAAATGAATCAAAATTTGAGATTTTTGTATTATAAGTTCTTTCTCATATTGCATACTGATGTATATTTTTTTTGTATGTGAGTTTATACAACAGCTTCCTGAAGGTTTATCTGGTAAGGTTTTACTTAGTGCTTCTTAATAGTTTATTTCATCTTACTTAGTTTTATTTGAAAGTACCAGTTATCTTTAAGTCTTTCTATCCCTTATCCCCAGTTTGTTATTTGTTATAGTTATAAACAGTTTTCTTCCACAGTGTCTGTTGAGTCCACTGCTCCTCTTCATCATCTTTGCCTTTAAATTTACTATTCCTCACCTAAACCATTCCAAGTAGTATTGTAAAGTAGCGCACCTTGATTCCATGGGTTATGTAGAGACACCAAACCAGGATACAGAAGAATTTTTAAGAGATTTATTAATAAGCCGGCTACATATGACTTACACGGAGTATAAATAACCCAAATCGTGTAGTCCCGAATATAGCTCTGAGGCTAGTTATATACACTTGATCACATACAGGTTGGGGAGAAAAGGAAGGGGAAACATGACATAATAATCAATTATTAACAAGCTTATAACATTTGTCTATAGGATCTATAAAAACATGCCTACATATTAAAACTTACAGGGTAACACAATAGTGAAGTTGTTTTACATATCAAAGTCATTCAAAAATATTTTAGTGTCTACCTCTCATTCCTTTGTCTAGAGGTATATGTTACTCTCAGGATGCCAGGAAGGGAGGAAAAGTTAAAATCATTGTAGGATATGTAAATATTGTCTCTTATTGGAAGGGAAAGGAAGTTCTTCAGATAACCTTTATTCTTTCAATGCCTGACTTTTTCTCTTTAAAATGGTGTTGTCAATACTAAGTTTTACAGTTCTTTGGTGTAAAGCCAGTGGTCAAGGCCACCATCAGAGCTGCCTGGTCCATGCAGGTTCGCATGGGAGGATTCCTCATGAGAGTGCAACACCCCACATCATCCAATCAGTCAAGGGTGTGGGGAAAAGCTTACTCTTTAAACTTGCATGTGGGCAGCGCCATCTTTAACAAAGTGAGCATAATATATTTTATCTGCCCAACATTTGGTAACTTACCACAGTGGAGTCCCAACTGGTGTCTCTTCCTTCATTTTACATTTTTTCTAGTCTACTTATCTGGTTAATTTTATTCAGGTTTAGTCCTGATCATGCCATTCCTTTAAAGTATCCTTAATCCCCAAAATCTCCTGAATTATAGACTACAAATAAAGCCGTCACATCATGGCCTACACCAGCTTTGACCAACTACATCTCTTCATATTTTCCTGGAGTTCTTAACAACTGTACAAGTGGCAAGTTTCCTTCTGAGCAACATACACTCACTACTTTGTAGTACTCCAGCCCACTGGAACTAACAGTGTCACATGGAAGAAACCTACTCAAGACACAAACTTATGTCAAGAGAAAGAGAGGGGGAGGTCTTCCAAGGGAGGCAAAGAAGACCTCCTGAATTTCCTTCTTTCTTAGCTTTTATTGATCTGAAACAAAACAGAGGTAACAGGATTACAAGGGAGTGAGATCAGGTGACAGGAGAAAGAATGACTAATGGCCACTTTGCTGACATGGAGAAAAGACTAATTTGGGTCAGTACATTCTTTTCTTTTGCTAATTAACAAGCACAAAGGAAGGGGCAATCTAGAACCTCTAAACTAATTTTCTAAAGCCCATTCTCATGCATTCCTTTGTGTCTGCACAAAGGTCACTCACTCACACAGCTTCTTGGTGTTTGCATCCAAGGGACATTCACTCAGGGCTTTTTACTAAAGTTCTCTAATCCAAATCATAGAGGATTCAAGTTAGATGTGTGATTCCTTACACTACCTGAATGACTTTGCTTGGGATTTCGTTCTTCATTCAAAATCCTATACACATCTTTGAAGACATAGCCTTCAGCTTCCTCATTTGCAAACTTAGTCCTTGCATCATAAGGTTGAGTGAGGGTTCAATGAATTAACACATGTGAAATGCTTAGAAAGTTCTCAGAATGCTCAGAAGTGGTAGTAGCTATTACATCCATTCTGATTTCTCTCCCCATTTTGAACGCTACACAATATTATGCTTCTTCCTGGATTTTTTAGTCTTATATTTTAATTTTTTTGAGAAATGGTTGTATGCATCAAAGAGTACTATAAATTCATTGAGAACAGGAACCATTTGTTAAAACTTGTTTGTATTCTCCTTTCACACACCTGGTTACATATATTCAAAGTATTATTGACCTATATTTTTATTACTATGGAATAAAATCATAAGTGATTATTATGACAGAGCATTTAATGGCATTTATTTAAACTTTTAAGATATCACTTTAAAATATGTTTCCTTTCTTTTAATCACATTTATAAGTATGTTGGGCAGATAAAATATATTATGCTCACTTTATTGAAGATGGCGCTGCCCACGTGCAAGTCCACTGATATTAATGTGTGTTGGGGGACAAGCTGTGGGCAGGCCGGGTCATTATAGCCTAAGGCTTAGTTATAAGAGTAAGCTTTTCCCCACAGCCTTGACTGATTGGATGATGTGGGTGGTGCACTCTCATGAGGAATCCTCCCATTATGCCTCAGATTTTGTATCAGAGACTTCCTTGTTTGTAGATTGGATTAAAAGTTTGTATTTCTACACTATAAACTAGGCAGACCAGGAGCTTGCTCTCTCTTGGTTCCTGAGATTAGCATTAGAGAGGAGAGCAGAGAAAGGTCACATGAAGGAGGCCAGGCAAAGCAGCCAAGATGGTGGAGTGCTGAAGAAGAAACCAGTTTGAGCAGACTTTGTGCTGAAGAAGGAGATGGGGAACAGAGGTGAATAAGTCTGGTGAGCTAGAAACCTTTGATTCTAGGAAACTTGGATAAGTCAGTAGCTTTGTGAGCATTGAATGAGTGGGTTTTGGAGCCCAGTGTGTGTTTTTACTTGCCCGCCGGGTGCAAGCTAAGATTAGAGCTGATGGCTCACCAGTTCTTGGCTCCAATGTTTCATTACCGACTGTCCGAATCTAATGGGAACCTGCATGTGAATGGACGCAATTGTGGCTTCTGGCTTTACAAAGTATTTGACAGGTATTTACCAAATACTTTCTATCTGATAAACCCTATATTAAACCTGGCTTCCATGAATTCCTAGTGGATTTAGGAATAAAGATACACAGGGTGTGTGTGTGTGTGCGTGTGTGTGCGCGTGTGTGTGTGTGTGTGTGTGTAAACTCGCTGTATAACCAGTACTAGGCACATAGTAAATGCTCAATATTATTGAGTGAATAAATTAGGAATATATGTTCCTAAGCAGCCAAAGAAATTCTTCCAAGGTGACAAAGTAAGGAATTAAATATTATTTTTAAACCTTACATGGAAGAAGAAATATCTCCAGAATTCAAAAGGTGTGTTTTTTTGGCTTGAAGGTAGGAAATCAGATTCCACATATCCTTATTTAGAAATGTAGTCTACCTGGTGTAGTTTCAGGTAGAAAGGAAAACTAATGCAATTGCCCATTTTTCTGCTAATGAAGGTTAGATTTGTAAAACCACATTTGCCTGATAGACTTTCTGAATACACTGGGATTCCAGTTGTTAAGACACTTGGGTAGCTTGGCAGAATTTTCTGAGTACTTCTGACATCTTAATATATGGAAGGAATCATTTCTTACCTGGTCAGTTTTCCTTTGCTCAAAGCCCATAGTTAACCTTACAAAAATCTCTGTAGTTGCTGCTAAAAGTCTCACTTTTAGTATTTTTTTTTTGACAGAGACAGAGAGAGTCAGAATAGGACAGATAGGGACAGACAGACAGGAAGGGAGAGAGATGAGAAGCATCAATTCTTCATTGCGGCACCTTAGTTGTTCATTGATTGCTTTCTTATACATGCCTTGACCATGGGCAGATCGAGTGACCCCTTGCTCAAGCCAGCAACCTTGAGCTCAAGCCAGTGACCGTGGGCTTCAAACCAGCAGTTTTGGGGCTCAAGCTAGCAACCTTTGTCTCAAGCCAGCAAGCATGGGGTCATGTCTCTGATCCTACACTCAAGCCAGCAACCCCACGCTCAAGTCAGTGACCCTGGATTTTGAACCTGGGTCTTCCGCATCCTAGTCCAACACTCCATCTACTTCGCCACAGCCTGGTCAGGTCTTAGTATTTTGAATTAAAACATTTTAAATGGAATCTTAAAGATCTGCCTGTTTAGCACCTGTTTTTATAACTGAGAAAGCCAGCTCAGTAAGAGGAAGTGACTTTATCCAGCTATAATGCTATTTAAAGGCAGAACCATGAAAGAAGTCCCAGTCTTTTGATTTATGCCAATCCTATTTCTATATCCTTTTCCCTTTCTTTGTCCATTTCAGGTATAAAACACATATTTCTATTGAGGTTAATACCCAAATTTTCTCCCATGAGGTACTACTGATCCATGCTTCTGAAGAATTTACATACTGTGTGGCATCCAAAGGAGGCTTGTGATGTCATTTAGTTTGCAGACTATCGGTTACTTATCTAGACTATTTTAACCATCCCTAAAGTTACTCTGCCACCAATCCCATAAACCCTTCCTAAAAAGCATGGGCTTTAGTGTCCTTAAATTGCCATCCAACCACCATTTCAGGGTAATGCTCTGATATTCTTATCACTTTATGACATTATAATCATATCTACTATGAGAAAAAATGCACACTTTTTCTATTTCATATCTGTGATTTACATGTTATATACAGGAACATGAGGCTACTTCATAGATTGTAATGAACATATGCTAATCTCTTTAAGTCATTTAGCACAGTGTTTGAGTTGGTAAGCCCTAAAAAATTATAGTTCTTGTGTTTATTATTGAATTTATTATCTAAAAGAAGTTCACATTTAAAATTATGGACTTTGATAGTTTGCCTCTCTTTATGAGAAATTTTTCATGACATTTATCAAAGTGTGTCATCTTGAATACATTCATACCTACTTTACTATATGCTGGACTTGAGAAATAATAAAAGTTCAGGATTTATAGGAAATTTTTTAGGTAGCTTAGAGATAATATTAAGCTGTCATCAATTGTGAAACCCTGTATCTAGAGTCTCTTTCCAGATGTTTGAGATTTAAATGTTCCTACTTAGCACTTGGTTTTGGTTTTCGATTTGAACCACTAAAAAGTGCTGATTTTCTTTATCTAAAGTGTTCCTATTACCCTTCATTGCTAACTTCCCTGCTCTAAATCTCCTAATCTTAGCTTCCACTAGAGTTCCCAGATTTTTGTAACTGCTTATTCTGTCCTTTGTAACTTTCTTATTTTTTTCATGCCTGAGGTATCTTTGAAATAGTGATTGCCATGTTTTTGATGAACCTTGTCCAAGAGTTTCATCGTGATTACTTAACAGAAAGCAACACCTTATTCAATAGATTTAGGTTATTTAAATCTTAAGCACTACCTTGATATGGTTAAGAATACAACTACTGCATTGTTTACAATAGCCAAGATCTGCAAACAGCCCAATTTTCCATCAGTGGACAAGCAGATTAAAAAGCTGTGGTATGTATACACAATGGAATACTATGCAGCTGTGAAAAATAAGGAAATCTTACCTTTGTGATGGCATGGATGGACCAGGAAATTATTATGCTGAGTGAAATGAACCAGTCAGAGAAAGACAAATACCTTATGATCTCACTTATATGTGGAATCTAATGAACACAATTAACTGAGGGAAAAAATACAGAGTCAGGGTCACAGTCAAGAGATGGATAGCTGTCAGAGGGAAGGGGGGAGAGGGGACAGGATCTAAAAAGTTAAAGGGATTAGCCATATTATATATACATAACACAGACATACAGATAATGGGACAGCAATTCCCAGAGGGAAAGGGGGAATGGAAGTAGGAAGAGAGGGGCCAAAGGGGATGAAAAGATGTTGGGAAGAGACTTTTCATGGGGTGTGGGAGACATGACACAGTGTATATTGGGTGTTATAATGAGTGGGGCACTTGAAACCATGTAAACACAATAAATTAAATATAAATTTAAATTAAAAAAGAATGCAGCTACTGGAGATAGAGTATTTGCCCTGAATCCTAGCTTTGATATTTACTAACTATGATCTTGAGCAATTTAGAAAAATCTATTTTTTAGTTTCCTTATATGCAAATTAAAATTGTAATGAAGATTAAAGAATTTATGTTAATAATTAGACAAGTGCCTGTCAGAGAGTGTCCAATTAATTATTATGGGTGTGAAATTGAGGAGTCACATACACACTATAAGGAGTTATTTGCTACTGGTTAAACTTAAGGGAGGGAGCAGCTACAGAACAGTGGTTCAAAGTTTTAGTGGGTAAAGACACACAGGAAGGGAGCTTGTGGCACATGCCTGTTCTGGGACATGTTAACCAAAGAAGAGATTTACAAAAAGCATTAATTTGAGCAAAAGGGATTGCAATCCTGTAGGCAAGATTCAGGTAACGATCTAAATTGTACTCCGAACAAAGCAAAGAAAGGCAGAATTTATAAAGGCGAAAACTACAAGAGTAGTTCCCATTTAGGCCCTTCTTGCAAATGAAGGATTGTTGGCTAGGTTAACCAGGATTGATTAGTTCCAACATGCAAACATGTTGGCAGATAAAGTCCAGGCAGCATTTGCTGTTCCAGGACATTTATGGTTTGGCCTTGATCTGAAATTAGCAACAGGTTAACAATTTAACAGCAGTTCTGAGAACTGACGCATGAGATATACATAGGCCCCACTTCCTCAGTGGCCTCCGAACTCTATTTTAAATGGCTTTCTTAGAAATGCTTAATTCTGTTATTTTCTCCGTTATCAGACAGACCCTTTGAACTCTCCCTAAGTATTTTTTATTGCTCTTTTGACAAATGTATCCACTTCTCAAGGCTGGTTTAAGTGAATTTGCTCATCTTGTATACTCAGCAGAGAAGAAAACATCCTGTGTAAAAATTTCCACAGGGAAAGATCCCCATTCATTCCTTCTCAAGACAGGCAGACTTTATTAATAGTTCTTTAGTGTTTGAAATATTTTATCAACGTTGTGGTGGAGATAGCTGAGGTACTTAGAGAAAGGAAATCAATGAAAGCCTCAAATTTTATAGAATCAAGCTTTCTACCCTCAAGTGGGACGCTCCAAACTCTCCAAGCACATTAATGCAAAACTTTATTTTTGGAAAAGAAGTAAAGTCTGTATAAGCCCTTCATGAGCTTGATTACTGGGAGAAAAAATGGCAAAGGAATACACTAAGTCCATATTCTACAAATCATCAATAATCATGTTTCTGCTTACATTTACTGAGTTGCTCTGTACTGTAGCCTGTTGGAGACTAGAAAGACACCATCGTCAGTGCTCCTTTCTTCAGTAAATGTAGGCTGAAGGTATTTCTCTCTGTCACTGTCTTAGGTGCTATAGAGTAAAGCAAGATTAAACCATATAAAAAAGAATAAAAACAGTGTTCTAAACAATATTGAGGCAGGATAGAAGATGGGGCAAATAATCTTGAAAATAAATAGAAATATTTCAAAGAAGAGATGGCGCTTGAAGTGTGTTTTATAGTAAAAAGAGACTCTATCAGGCATATCAGAAGAAAGAGAGAGAATGAGAATGGTAAAGAGGAAATGAGAGAGACAGAAACCTTTCCAGTAGAGGTAAAGGGACCATAAGTGTTGAAACGTCCAGATGCAAAAAGGCTCATTAAATGCAGGTGAGGATGACCTGGTGGGAAGTATGACATGACAGAGGTAGGTTGGAGCCATATAGTGGATGGCTTGAAGCACATGACAAGCAATTGAAATATGTTTTGTCTTTCCTCTTTAACAGAAAGAGGAAGCTTTAAGTTCTTATTTTATAATACTTTGTTGTCAGCAAACTTATACTTTTAAAGAAAACTGCATTGGGGGGTGTAATAAAACCCAGTAGGAAAGGTGAGAGCCTGATAAAGGTATTTGCCATTCTCCAAAGAACAGCTGATGAGGGCTCAAGCTAAGAAAGAGTGCTGGTGGCAGGTGGGGATAAATTCTATGACACTTGCAAGTTAAAATATAAGGACTTACTTAAGGTCTGGATCTATGAGTTGTGAGTTGTTTCTAAGGGTATATTAGTAGTGTCCTATGGCTAACATACAAAGTATCACAAACTTGGTGGCTTTATACAACTGAAATTTATTCTCTCATAGTTCCAGAGATTAGAAGTCTGAAATGGAGCTGTCATCAGGGCCAGTGCTCTCTCTAAAGTATCTAGGGAGGATCCTCTTTTCGATTTTTCTAGCTCCTAGAGGTAGGCTTTCATGGTTGGCCTTCCATGTCTTGCAGCTGCATTACTCTGATCTCTGCTTCTGTTGTCACATGCCATTGTCCCTATGTGTCTCTGTCTTCTCTTCTTATAAGGGCACTAATTATATTGAAGTAGGGCCCACCCTAATGATCTCATCTTAACTTGACTATATCTGCAAAACCCCTATTTTCAAATAAGTTCACATTCAAGGGTACCAGAAGTTAAGAGTTTGATGTGTCTTTTGAAGTGATACAAATTGACATAATAAAAGCTTGTGGCTTAGAAAACTGGGTAGCATTTGATGTTATTAAAAATATACAGGGGTAGAGAAAAATTAGAGAGTATGGGAGAAACATTTTTATTTGGGGACATCTTATTTGTTAGCAACTTGCAGGATAGCTAAATGATGCTGAACAATATGTGTTTGGAAAAATAGGTCTTAAAAAGAGAAGTCAGAGTTATAGACAGGTTGGAATTTTGTATGTTAAATTATGTTAATCATGGAATTATACAGCCTCAGGTTAGAATCTCTGGGAAACCAACTGTTGGAGAAATCTTTGTGTAAGAAATTTTGTGGCCCTGATTGGCGGCTCAGTGGATAAAGTGTTGGCCCAGCATATGGATGTCCTGGGTTCAATTCCCAGTCAGGGCACAGGAGAAGTGACTATTTGCCTCTTTCTCACCCTCTTCTCTTTTTTCTCTTCCTTTTCCCTTCTCGTAGCCAGTGGCTTAAGTGTCAGTCCCAGGTGCTGAGAATAGCTCAATTGGCCTCAGCATCAGCCTCAGGTGCTAAAAATAGCTCTGTACTCAGCATCTGCCCCATAGGGGGTTACTGAGTAGATCCTGGTCAGGGCACATGCAGGAGTCTGCCTCACTATCTCCCCTCCTCTCACTTAAAAAGAAAAAAAAATTTCTGGGTAGTATTCCTAGGGACAAATTTTTATACCTGTAAAAAATGAGGGAAACAAGATGATTGGGCAAAGGGAGTAGTTGAAATGCTCTGCTGTTACAGCATTGGCTGATCCTATAGGCATCTGTGGCTTTGAGATGACTTTATGAAGTAGTCCCAAATTGAAGAAAGGCCATTAGGCCTTTGTTCCCTGAGCCAATTTGTCACTGGGTCCTGGCTTGCCCTCCTCTCTTCTAGGGGAAAGTGTGTAAACTTGGTTGAGGCAGCCCCCTTCTGTATTACTATTCCCAGAGAGGAACTCAGCTGTGAGCCCTCGGCTGCCAACACTTCTGGCAGCAGGAGGAATGAGTGGCTTGTGTGGAAGGAGTATCTAGGCAGTGCACCACAGCATCCACTACACTCCGGGGACTGTAGAAAGTAAGAAGTCAAGTGATCAACTCAGCACTTGATAGGCTGACAGAAAAGAAGAAAGCACCAAGGAGACCAAGGAAAAAATGTATATATCAATCACTTTCATCTACACTATATAACTTGTCTCCTTATAACAACCCTGAAAAGTAGATATTATTAATCTGTATTTTCAGATAACTAACACACTAAAAGATGGCAAGATATGATGCTGGTTAGTCAATTATATTTGTGGGGTCTTTTAGACTTTGAACGCCAACCTTTAACCATCATAGAAAAGCAAGAGAGTGAATGGGAATTTAATTACTTTCCATTATATTCCTGTAATGCTGCAATTCAGGATCACAGTTCCTGTTACAATGGTATTGTGCATTTGCTGATTCATGTTCAGCTTCTAATCCTCCTTAATGCTGACTTACTAGGTTATAGTCTACCTCAATAATATAACATAGAGCAGATCAAGGCACATTCCATATCAGAATAATAAACCAGTTCATTGAGGATGCATTGAGTCAGAGATATGTCAGTTTGCAGGTCCATGAAAGGAGCTGGCACTTGAACCAGACCCTGAAGGATGGAGATAAACTTATTGGGGAACTATGGTGGAAAAGGAAATCTCAGGCAGAGGAACAAACATTCATATTGTTCACCAGATTCACTCATTCATTTATCCACCCACCCTTTCATATATTTTGTATTTATTTCAAAAGACACCATCTTTGGAAAAACTTAAATGTGCTCATTTGGTATTAAATGCATTCCTTTTATTGGTTTTATAAATATTCATAGTCATTAGATTTAAATATAATATGTTATTTTATTATATAATGATTTCAATTACATTGTTATGAGGTCTATATTTTTAGAATTTTTATAAAGGTTTTTCCTTAAAGAGGAAGTTAAAGTAGTTTTGAATTATTCTCATTATTTTATTTTAGAAAACAAAATAATTTTTTTCAGAAATGCATTTGACTTAGTAAGATTTAGGGATTAGTTACAATTATACCTTTTGAAGAACCTGACATTTGACCCTATTCTTTATGTATGATTCTTACCAAAAAAAACCCAAAAAACAAAAAACAAAAAAAAAACACTCTAATACTTTACTTAGACCATTTTTTTTATTGGTTCCAAACTGTTTTAAAATCTTTTATTCTTATTGAATTTGTTCATTTGTCTAAAACAATGAAATTTTGGGTTAAATTAACTTTTCTTATCTTTTGATTTTGGTTAGTTTGAAAACATCTTTCCTGTAATGTTGTTTGAATGCTAATTAAAAGTAAATAAAAATTCTAGAATATGCTATTAAAAATTACACTCTTACCTTCATCCTCCAATATTGAGACTCATTTATTTTATAATATTTTTATGAGGAAGAAACAGAATACAAAAGATTGCCTCAACACATTACAATATTTAAATTCTTCTTCTAAATACCAGAATTATATAGCTATTTAGTCCATTATCTTTAAATCTGTGTTGAAAGATATTTAATCTTATTACTGTTTTTCAAATATATTGCTTTGTATTGAGCATATGGCATGTATTATGAAACATAAATAACTTCTATTTACAGGTATGTGACCTTAAACATTTAAATCAGTTGACTAAAGTGTTCCTCATGCTGCATTTCTAAACTTCAGTACCTAACCTTCTTACTTCTCACAGGGGTAATAATGAACTGGATCTATCAAGGACGCAGCTCTATGCTTTAACCAGGCAGAGACATATGTGACCACTTTTGCACAGGTTACCTAAAAATAAATCCTATGTATATAATATTTTTATTCAGAGTCATGCATGCTCTTCAGCTACAAAATTGTTCTGCCTGACCCATTGCAAAAAAGTAGGAACATATATGTACAGTGCCATGGATGAACTGACATCCCAGCATGTCACTGGGCCAATCCCATCATTTTTTGTTATGCTCTTGATGGCATTCTTGATCTGTCTTATGTCCTTAGGTGATTTCAAGTGCATGATCTATAAATTTTTATTGAATGGATTATAAAAGTAGTAAGAAATGGACTGTAACAGAGGCAACTGAAGCAACTTTTAATCTGAAAGCCTCCTGAACTTCCCCTGCTGCTAAATATATAGATATACATCACATTCAATTGTCACACATTGCTGTGAGAGTAAAGCTGTAATGTTCTCACCATGACAACAACAACAAAAACCTTAATTATGTGAAGTGAAGGATGTGTTAACTTATTGTGGTAAACATTTCACAGTATTTACATGTTAAATCAGTACATTGTACACCTTAAACTTACACAATGTTGTATATCAGTTATAACTCTGTAAAATTGGAAAAATTGTCACATTTAAATTCCATAGATTAAAACTCTATGAAGAAACAGTCTTTGTGGGAGAAATATTTTAGCCATTCACATAAAATCTCAGAATAGGAAAGGACCATTCTAATGCAAAACCTGTGTTTACAGTTAAGGAAATGTTTCCTCATACAAATGAGCTGCTTTCTACATATACATCTAAGAAGTTGGGACAGAGCCAAGGTACCCTGGTTCTAGTCCAAACATTAAGTACACTTGAAATGATTTTGAGTACAGTGATAGCTAGAGTTCTATTTTTTTAATCAATTTAGTAATTAACATTTGGTTATTTTTTGATTATATGTGAAATGCATCAATTAATAATTTAAAATGCCCTGCCTCTGAATGAATTAATTATAAGTGCTTGAAATATTTAATTTGATTCCAGAAGTCATACTACTCATCTATGAGAGTAAGTTTCTGATACAGAGATATGCAGAGTAGCCTCAAGAAAAGAGGTTTAAATGAAATATATCATGAAATGATTGAAGTGAACACTAAATCTATCAGTAAGATATAAAACACTTAAAATTGGAAACATATTAATATGAATTGCCATATCGGATATTTTTCACAAGTATAAAATAAAATACACCATTAAGATATAATATGTCACTTTAATTTTAGTATGGCTTGTTGAATGACAGAACTCTAATCGTTTCTTGGGTGGGGAGGAATCTATGTTAATAAGCATCTTGCTGCCTGACCAGACAGTGGCACAGTAGATAGAGCTTCTGCCTGGGTTGCAGAGGACTCAGGTTCAAAACCCCCAGGTTGCAGGCTTGAGCACGGGCTCATCCAGCTCATGCGGGCTCACCAGCTTAAGCGCGGGGTCACTGGCTTGAGCATTGGATCATAGACATGACCCCATGGTCGCTGGCTTGAACCCAGGATTGCTGGCTTAGGCAAGGGGTCACTCACTGGCTCAGCTGGAGCCCCCCAATTATGAGAAGCAGTCAGTGAATTAAGGTGCTGCAAAAAAGAATTGATGCTTCTGATCTATCCCTGTCTGTCTCTCTTGCTCTCTCTCTCATGAAAAAAAAAAAAAGGAAGCTTGCTCTTTTTTTAAATTCAGTCCATAGTTCCAATTACTCTGCCATTGTTGGGACGTTTGTGTTATTTTTTTCCATTGTGCAATGATGAAGCCAAACTTTTTCCAGAAATGATACATTCTAGGGATAATGATGCTAATGGTAACTAATTTTTTTTTAAAAATCATATTATTGTTTCAGCTTTCTTGAAGTTAATTTTAAAGGCACTTCCAAGTAAAATACATAGTTTTCTATTTCAAATTGATGGGATTTAGAGGCAATATATGGGGGTGCACTTCTTTGACCAGTGCCATGGTGTTCTTAGAATATATTTCTAAAAGTGGGATGGCTGGGTCAAAAGGCAGTTCGATTTTTAATTTTTTGAGGAATCTCCATACTGTTTTCCACAGTGGCTGCACCAGTCTGCATTCCCACCAGCAGTGCAGGAGGGTTCCCTTTTCTCCACATCCTCGCCAGCACTTGTTCTGTGTTCTTTTGCCATGAGTGCCATTCTGACTGGTGTGAGGTGATATCTCATTGTGGTTTTAATTTGCATTTCTCTAATGATTAGTGATGTTGAGCATTTTTTCATATGCCTATTGGCCATCTGTATATCCTCTTTGGAGAAGTGTCTATTTATTTATTTGACCCATTTTTTGATTGAATTGTTTATCTTCCTGATGTTGAGTTTCACAAGTACTTTAAAAACTTTGGTATTAACCTGGCTTATTTCTTATCAGACGTATTTTTTAAGATGTTCTACCATTGTGCAGTTAATCTTTTTATTTTGGTCATATTGTCTTTAGCTGTGCAAAAGCTTTTTAGAGTGATATAGTTTCATTTGTTTATCCTGTCCATTATTTCACTTGCCTGTGGAGATAAATCAGCAAATATTTTGCTGCGGGAGATGTTGGAGAGCTTGCTGCCTATGTTTTCTTCTAAGATGCTTATGGTTTCACAGCTTACATTTAAGTCTTTTATCCACTTTGAGTTTACTTCTGTGAATGGTGTAAGTTGGTGGTCTCGTTTCATTTCTTTGCAGGAAGCTGTCCAATTTTCCCAACACCATTTGTTAAAGAGACTGTCTTTACTTCTTTGTATGCTCTTACCTTCTTTGTTAAATATCAATTGTCCATAAAGGTGCGGGTTTATTTCTGGGTTCTCTGTTCTGTTCCATTGACATGTATGCCTGTTCTTATGCCAGTACCAAGCTGTTTTGAGTACGATGGCCTTGTAGTATAACTTAATATCAGGAAGTGTGATACCAAGGATTTCTTTTTCAGGATTACTGAGGCTATTCATGTTCCTTTTTGGTTCCATATAAATTTTTGGAATATGTGTTCTATATCTTTGAAGTATGTCATTGGTATTTTAATAGGAATTGCATTAAATTTATAGATTAATTTAGTTAATATAGACATTTTAATGATGTTTATTCTTCCTATCCATAAACATGGCATATGCTTTCACTTGTTCGTATCTTCCTTGATTTCTTTTAGCAATGTTTTATAATTTCCTGAGGCCAAGTCTTTGACCTCCTTGGTTAAATTCACTCCTAGGGATTTTATTATTTTGGTTGCAATAGTAAAAGGAATTGTTTCCTTAATTTCTCTTTCATACTCTTTATTCTTGGAGTATAAAAATGCCTCTGATTTCTGAATATTAACTTTATATACTACCACCTTGCTGAATTTATTTGTCAGGTCCAGTAGTTTTTTGACTGAGACTTTAGGGTTTTCTATGTACAGTATCATATCATCAGCAAATAATGATCATTTTATTTCTTCTTTTTCAATTTGGATGCCTTTTATTTCTTCTTGTTGTTAGATTGCTGTGGCTAAGACTTCCAGAACTATGTTGAATAAAAGTGATGAAAGGGGGCACCCCTACCTGTTCCTGATCTTAATGGGATTGCTTTTAATTTTTGCCCATTTAGTATGATGTTGGCTGTGGGTTTGTCATAGACGGCCTTTATTATATTGAGGTATGTTCCCTGTATTCCAACTTTGCTGAGAGTTTTTATCATAAATGAGTGCTGGATTTTATCAAATGCTTCTTCTGCACCTATTGATATTATCATGTGATTTTTCTCCTTTATTTTGTTTATGTAATGAATCACATAGATTGATTTGCGTATATTGTACCAGCCTTTCCTCCCAGAATAAATCCCACTTGATCATGATGTATGATTTTTTTCATGTATTGCTGGATTCGGTTTCCTAAAATTTTGTTGAGAATTTTAGCATCTAAATTCATCAGGGATATTGGCCTATAGTTTTCTTTCTTTGTATTGTTTTTACCTGGTTTTGGTATCAGAATTATGCTTGCCTCATAAAAGGAGTTTGGAAGTCATCGCTCCTCTTGAATATTTTGAAATAGCTTGAGAAGGATAGGAGTTAATTCTTCTTTGAGTATTTGATAAATTCGCCTGTGAAGCCATCTGGCTCAGGGCTTTTGTTTGTTGGGAGTTTTTTTTTTCTTTCTTTCTTTTTTTATTAATTTTTTTATTATTAATTTTAATGGAGAGACACCAATAAATCAGGGTACATATGTATAATGAAAACATCTCCAGGTTATCTTATCATTCAATTGTGTTGCATACCCGTCACCCAAGGTCAAATTGCCCTCTGTCACCTTCTATCTGGTTTTCCTGTGTCCCTCCTCTCCTCCGTACCCCACCCTTCCCTCCCTCCCCCCACCCCATAACCACCACTCTCTTGTCCATGTCTCATAGTCTCACTTTTATGTCCCACCTATGTATGAAATCATGCTGTTCTCAGTTTTTCTTTTTTTCTGATTTACTTATTTCACTCCGTATAATGTTATCAAGGACCATCCATTTTGTTATAAATGATCTGATGTCATCATTTCTTATGGCTGAGTAGTATTTTATAGCTTTTTAATCCACTCGTCTTCTGACGGACACTTGGGCTGTTTCCAGATCTTCGCTATTGTGAACAATGCTGCCACAAACATGGGGGCGCATTTCTTCTTCGACATCTGTAGCAGCAATATATTTGCCGATTTATCTCCACGGGCAAATGAAATAAAAGGCAAGATAAACAAATGGGACTATATCAAACTAAAAAGTTTCTGCACAGCTAAAGACAATAAGAACAGAATAAAAAGACAAACCACACAATGGGAGAACATATTTGACAGCACATCTGATAAGGGGTTAATAACTAAAATTTATAAAGAACTTATAAAACTCAACAACAGGAAGACAAACAATCCAATCAAAAAATGGGCAAAAGAGATGAATAGAAATTTCTCCAAATAGGACATACAGATGGCCAATAGGCATATGAAAAAATGCTCAACATCACTAATCATTAGAGAAATGCAAATTAAAACCACAATGAGATATCACCTCACACCAGTCAGAATGGCACTCATCAGCAAAACAACACAGAATAAGTGCTGGCGAGGATGTGGATAAAGGGAACCCTTCTGCACTGCTGGTGGGAATGCAGACTGGTGCAGCCACTGTGGAACACAGTTTGGAGATTCCTCAAAATATTAAAAATCAAACTGCCTTTTGACCCAGCTATCCCACTTATAGGAATATACCCTAAGAACACCATAGCACTCTTGGGAGTTTTTTGATAATTGTTTCTATCTCATTTGTTATAATCAGTCTGTTTAGGTTTTCTGATTCTTCCAGATTGATTTTTGAAAGATTATATGTTTCAAGGAATTTGACTATTTCACCTAGGTTGCCTAATTTTTTGGCATATAATTAATTCTTCATATAATTTTCTTACAAACCTTTGTATTTCTGCTGTGTCAGTTGTTACTTCTCCACTCTCATTTCTAATTTTATTTATTTGAGTGCTCTCTCTTTTTTCCTTGGTGAGTCTGGTTAAAAGTTCATCAATCTTGTTTACCTTTTCAAAGAACCAGCTCTTGGTTTCATTGATCCTCTGTATTTTTTTTAACTTCTATGTCATTTATTTCTGCTCTGATCTTTATTATTTCCTTCGTTTTACTTTTTCTGGGCTTTACTTGCTATTCTTTTTCTAGTTCTTTTAGATGCAGGATTAAATTGTTTATTTAAACTTTTTTTTGCTTCTTAAGGTATGCCTGTAATACTATGAACTTCCCTCTCAGGACTAGTTTTGCTGTGTCCCATAAATTTTGAGTTGTTGTATGTTCATTTTAATTTATTTCAAGAAAATTTCTTATTTCTTTCTTGATCTCATTTTTAACCCATTTGTTATTTAATAACATGCTATTTAGTTTTCAAGTGTTTGAGTGTTTTTTAGTTTTTCTACTGTAGTTGATTTCTAGTTTCATGCCACTGTGATCAGAAAAGATGCTTAATATGATTTCAATTCTCTTAAATTTATTGAGACTTATTTTTTGTTGTAACATGGTCTATGTTTGAGAATGTACCAAGAGCAATTGAGAAGAATGTATATTCTGCTGCTTTAGGGTGAAAGGCTCTGAAGATATCTATTAAATCCAGTTGATCTAGGGTGTCCTTTAAGTCTGCTGTTTCTTTGTTAATATTTTTTCTTGAGGATGTATCCAGTGATGTTAGTGGGGTAATGAAATCCCCTACTATTATAGTATTGCTGTTGATCTCTCCCTTTATGTCTATTTTGTCAGATCTAAGTATTGATACCCCAACTTTTTTTATTTTCACTTGCATGAAATATTTTTTCCATCCCTTTACTTTCATTCTATGTGTACCTTTTGTGTTGAGGTGTGTCTCTTATAGACAGCATATGTACATGTCCTGTTTTCATATCCATTCAGTTACCCTATATCTTTTGATTGGAGCATTTAATCCATTTTCATTTAAGGTTACTGATATGTAGTTGTTTACTACCATTTTATTCTTTAAATCTACATTCCTCTTTTACTAGATTTCCCCCCACCCCTTGTTTTGTTTACAACAGGCCCTTTTAACATTTCTTGCAAAATTGGTTTGGTTGTAATGAATTTCTTTTTATTTCTCCTTCAATTTTAAACGATGGCCTTGCTGGATAAATAAGTCTTGGTTGTAGGATCTTGTTCTGGCCTCAAGTGTTTTTGTTGAAAAGTCAGATGTCATCCTTATAGGGGCTTCTTTGTAAGTGATTAACTGCTTTTCTCTTGTAGCTTTTAGTATTTTTTATTTATCTCTTAGCTTTGGTCTTTTATGATGTGTCTTGGTGTAGGTCTCTTTGGGTTCCTCTTTAAGTGGATTCTTTGTGCTTTCTGAACTTGTGTGACTTTTTCCTGTATCAAGTTAAGGAAGTTTTCAGCTATGATTTCTTCAATCTGGTTCTCTCTCCCTTGTTTTTTCTCTTCTCCTTCAGAAACCCCTATGATGCGGATATTGATTCTCTTCATGTTGTCACATAGCTCTCTTAGAGTTTCCTCACACTTATTGATCCTCTTTTCTTTTTTCTGTTCTGCTTCCATGTTTTCGCTTACTTGTATTCTAAATCACTGGTTCGATCCTCTGCTTTTTCCAGGCTGTTTTTAATTTCTTCTAGTGTAGTCTTCATTTCTGATATTTTGTTTGTCATTTCTGTCTGATTCTTTTTTATGATTTCAATGTCCTTTTTGATGCCTGCTATCTCTTTGTTTAGGTGCTCATTTCTTCCATCTTGCTGCTCTAAGATCCTATAGCATCCTAACAATCTGAATCTGATATTTTGGTTAGTTCCATCTCATTTAGTTCTTTTCTGGGGGTTTCTCTTGTTGATTCATTTGAATTGCATTTTTCTGTCTTCCCATTTTGTCTCTGTATAAACTGCTCCTTTGAATGTGTTGTTTGTGTAGCTAGCTGAGTATAGGGTTGGTTTTGTCTACCTCCAGCTCTCAGTTGTGTTGTTTCTAGTTGTGGTTTCAGCTGTTTGTATTCTGCTGTGGGCTGTCTGTCGCTTCTACTCTCTTTGCTATTTGTGACAATGTTTTCTATGGCTTAGATGGGTCAGGTGTGAGAAACCTTTCCTTAAGCTATCACCCTAACTAGGATTGT
Source organism: Rhynchonycteris naso (assembly GCA_037038555.1). Classification (NCBI taxonomy): domain Eukaryota; kingdom Metazoa; phylum Chordata; class Mammalia; order Chiroptera; family Emballonuridae; genus Rhynchonycteris; species Rhynchonycteris naso. The sequence continues at coordinate 68,772,042 of CM072997.1, forward strand.
TAGGTCCTGAGTGATGCTCTCCATATCTGGCCACTGGATATACCAGCCCTGGACCTCCCTGGCTGGAACCTGGCACAGACCAGTGGGGGTCACTGCTTTTGACTGGCTCTTAGCAATCTTCTTGGAGCTTCAGGCAATCCAGAATTTGTGGTTGCCACTCCTGGGCCCTGATGCAGTTGTAAATATCAGCTGTACATCTAGGCTGGCTTTTATCTACTCTTGGCTAATGTGTGTGGCCTCTCTATTCATGAAGTGTGGTCTTTCCGCCAGCTGCCTGCTGCCTCCACCTCCTCGGACACTCAGGCACAGATGTGGGCTTGTGAGCCACAGGCACAAGACTCCTCACCTTGCTGATCTCCACCCCTCTGTGGTCATGTGAGCTGCCAGCTCCACCCCCCCTATGAGCAAGCGGGATGCCTCTCCAGGCTCCGCCCCCCTACCGCCATCATGTGGGCTGCCTGGCTGGGTTCTGCCCCATCTGCTGTGATGGCCAAGTGTCACGGCCACCTCCACAGCCTGACCCTCCCACCTGTTGGAGGGTACTCAGCAGGTTAGGGGGCCGTGTAGCCTGGACATCAGCACTCAATACCCGTGTCCCTGATGTGCCCCCTGCTTCTAAGTGTCTCTCTACACTGACTGAAGCAGGAGAGCCTCTGGTTGGTGGGATAATTGCTTCCCTTTGCTGGCTTGGTTCTCCCAGAAGAATGTCCACTTTAGGTTTGGGGAGTGACCCAGTACAGGGATCAGGGTGGCTGTCCCCCACAGTCTCTCCTTGTGCCCCTGAGACTACACTCTCCCCTTTCAACTCCAATCCTCTCAGTGCTCCCCACTCCCAGAGCCCTGGGTAAGTGGCTGTGAATGAGATTTTTTGTGTAGTCCCCTTAAGATGGAGCCTGGGTCTGAGAGTTCTGTCTCCCTCTCCCAAACCGAGATCTTCTTTCAGTAAATATTGTCCATACGCCTCCTCTTGTCTCTGGGGCTCCAGGATGGGGTTCCAGTTCTGTGTCTGTGGACCCACAACTCTCTCGGCAACCCACTCTGCCATGAGAGACCTTCTGGGCACCTTTCTGCTCTTGGGAACAGGGCAGCCCTTTCTGCATCTCTGCCTTTCCTACCAGCTCAGTGTGGTTCCTTTAGTGATGCTTGGTTATAGATTCCTCTTAGTTTAGTCCAGAGTTGGTTTTTCAAGATGATTGTTCCTAAGTTAAGTTGTAATCCACTTTGGTTCTGGAAGGTGGGAGTTGTAACATCTGCCTACTCCATCGCCATTTTCCCTCCCCCACAGAAACACAATTTTTGAGAAAACTTTTCAGTAATATATGGGTGTGTTTAATTTTTAAATTATTATTACTATTTTATTTTTACCAAACTATTATTAGAAAACATTAGGTACATGTTAACAAATAGTCATTCTCTGCACATTTTAGTAGTAAATTATTTTAAATACTTTTCTTTGGCAGAAACTGCATATATAAAGGTGAGGAAAGATGTATGTATGCTGATTTTCATTTTGTATTGTATTTTCAGTATTAGAAATTCATATTTCAAAAATTGGTAATTGTTTCATTCACTGGGATTTATCTTTCCTTGTCCTTCCTCATTTTGAGTAGGTTTAGTGGATAGCATTCATCATTCAATGTACAGATTTTTTTTAAAACATCATTCTGGTGTTTTAAAAATTATAAATAATATTTAATGAGCTTGAGTCTTAGAGTCTGCACTTTTACCTCATGTTTTGCTATCATGTTTGCCTCTATTCCATCATTATTCACCCATTTGATGCAATTCTCTGGCAGGTCTCAGGAGAACTGTTTAAACATTTCATTCTAAAGTTTTTAAGACATTCTTTCTATTTGATTCACTGTATTTCAGCTACTTAAATATCTATTCTCTGCAAAGAACAGTTCTGGTTTAGTGCACAGGACCCTTGAATACTGTTTTTAGTTGCTTTAAATTTCAAGACCTCATTGGTGAATGCTGCTGCCCTTTCAGTTGGAGAGAAGGTTCAAGATAAAACTGTAGGATCTGGCTATAAAATCTACAACCAGTTCAACCTTATTATGCAAGCAAACTTTGTTTGTTTGTTTAATATTTAAGATCTTATCTTTTAATTACCTAAGTTGTTATGTTGTTGAATAGAAAGTGCCCTGGGTAGAATATTCTGGGAAAACTAAGAACTCCTGGTGAAATCATTGGCTTTATTTTGAATTTCCCTGGTGGTGGCTGAGATTTGACCTCATTACTGCTCCAACAACTAACATTGTATACCATATTGACCTTGTGATGGATCTGTTAAGTAGATTTCCTGCTGAATGAGCAGCTGTTTCCAGAAAGCCTACACAGTTTCTCTGGTAGCAAGAATACCAGGAAAGGAAAAACTCCATATTTTTGCCCTTTATTTTAAAAAGTGCTGGAGTTATAGTGACCCATAAATCTAATGTGAGCTAAGAGTTTATTATAATTAGTAAGTAAACTGATGACTTTCTGCTAAATTAGTGTAAGAAAAATGAAAATATAGAATTACAGAGAGAAAAATAGTATTACATTTTCACTGATGAAGGATATCTGAAGCACTTTTTAACTGGGGACATCTTTTTACATATTGTTTTTAATTGGGGCATTATGTTTTAAAATTTTTAAAGAAACTTGAGAAATTTCAGAGAGACCAGAAAAAGATTGAAGGAACATTGAGAGGCTCAGAAAACTAAAACATGTATAGAAACAAATACTTTACTCAAGATGAAAAACACAAATGGAAATATCTTAGGTAATTTACAATTTTTATTTATTTTTATTTGTCAATTGCAGCTGACATTCAATAGTCTTTTATATTATTTCCAGTTGTATAATTTACGAAGTGATCCTCCTATAAGTCTAGTACCTACTTGGCACCATACATAGTTATTACAATCTTATTAACTATATTCCCTATGCTCTACTTCAGTAATCTCCAACTTTTAAAATGCTAAGAAGACAAAAAAAGACTTTTTTAAGTCACAAGATTTTTTTTTCACAAGGACAGAGAGAGAGTCAGAGAGAGGGATAGATAGGGACAGACAGACAGGAACGGAGAAAGGTGAGAAGCATCAATCATTAGTTTTTCGTTGCCCTTGCAACACCTTAGTTGTTCATTGATTGCTTTCTCACATGTGCCTTGACGGTGGGCCTTCAGCAGACCGAGCAACCCCTTGCTGGAGCCAGCGACCTTGGGTCTAAGCTGACGAACTATTGCTCAAGCCAGATGGGCCCGCACTCAAGCTGGCGAGCTTGGAGTCTCGAACCTGGGTCTTCTGCATCCCAGTCCGACACTCTATCCACTGCGCCACCGCCTGGTCAGGCAATTCACAAGATTTATTACTTACAAATTTCAGAAGTGAGGTAGGTGCCGCAACACAATGAGCTTGGAGAACGGCAGCCCTCCATCCCAGGTCAAGAACAAAAAGGGGCTAGAAAGCAAGGTAGCAAGCACCTATTATCAGGTAGTTGGGACAGAAGTCACTAACTTTCTTGGGCCCAACTCTATGCAGTTATTTTCAAAGGTGCCCTTGGAAAATCAGAGCAGAAACTTGGAGCAGGAATTCTAAGTTCAAGTCCTTATCTACATGTCCAGACTCTGGGTGTGAGCAGGTTTGACATTCTATAAAATGCATAAACAGCAACTCCAAATAGCTGTTTTCTCATCACAGGAACTACTGTCTTTATGTTTCTAATCCACGGATGACAGGATCTATGCATTTCTACAGAAGGCAAAAAAAAAAAAGTCCTCACAACTGCAAGGAAAAGAAAAAAATATTTCGGTTAAGCCAGAAAAGAAGATTTAAAATTTAAGTTATTCCATATTAGAATAGTAAAGTTAGAAAACATTGGACTCCTACAAAGCATAGTAGCTGTCTGTGTGGAACTCTGCTCTAAAGGCCCTTTGACCCTTTATTCTGAACTTTAATATTTTACTCCTTAATGATTCAGGATCCTCATTATAGTTTTTCAATTGTGAAATGAGGCTATAAAGGAAAAGATGGGTAATATTAATTTTAATGAAAAATGTCTTTCTTGCTTATTGACATACGATTGAGTTCAGAATCATCCTTGATGTCCTCTGTTTGTCTTGTTTTGAGGTTTGAGTGAAATAACTATTCTAGGTGCTCTCTTCAAAGAATATATTTTGTCATGTGAAGCAAACAAATTTTATAGTACGTACATTATGTGTAAGTTCTTTGGAATGTTTTTAACACAAGCCATCCTCTTTGAATAAGGTGTTTGTTAAGTTTAGTTTCCTCTAGTGCTGCTGTATGTTTGATGGTTATCTGCTTCTGAGGGCCAGAGTATCAGGTTATTAGACAATCCTACTTATAATACCTCTCAAAACAAGGAACGACCCACTAGCATTAACCACTATCCATACTACTATGAAATAGCTTTCCAATGTGATTACCGATCTCAGGAAATGTGAATAACAAATTTCTAAGTGATCAGGTTAGGGAAATTTCTCAGATGACACCTATATTTACAACCTCTATTCATAGCAGTGTGAGGTGCATTATAGAAAAACACCTTCTAGGCAATCAAATGGAGAATCATGAAAAATCATAAAGCTTTTAATTTGATCATATTTTCAGTAATTGAAAGGGGCTGCTTGGATACCTACTTAAGTTTATAATGAAGATTAAGAACACTTCCAAAATACCGTATTTCCCCATGTATAAAATGCACATATTTTGAAAATTTTGGGGTCTAAAAACTGGGTGCATCTTATACAGTGGTTGTAGATTTTTTTACTTGAATTCCCTACTTCTTCATGCTTATTTTTGTGCTCATTGTTGAAGACAGTGATTCGTCATCAGACACAGATGATAAGCTAATGAATGGGAGTATTGACAGTGATGAGTTGTATCAATTTTATGATGAATAAAACTTGAGTTCAATAACTTTATGTAATACATTTTTTTTCAAAATTTGGGCCCCCAAATTAAAGTGTGTCTTATATATGGGAAAATAAGGTACTTCAGTGTTTTATGGATACATATTGAAGAATATGGAAAGATGTGTCCTAGGGTGGGGCAAAAGTAAGTTTACAGTTCATTGGGAAAATAATAATACAGGAATAAATTCTGTGTTTTATGTACTCACAACTGTGAACCTACTTTTGCCCCACTCTATATTTACCTATGTGTGTAGCTATATACCGTATAGTAGTAATCTCAAGGGAATAGAATCAAGCAATGTGCAGGGGAAGGGTATTTTATACTATATACAGTTCTACATTGAAAGTTTCTCATTCCAGTATATGGGTTTTATGGAAAAAACGACAGTATTTTTTAAAATACCTGCAGTCATATCATATTACTCAATAAAAAGGCAGAGATACTAACGATGGCATACTTCCCATTCCTTACACTAGTGAGTCTGCCTCTATGGTCCTGTGTCCCCACTTACTTTTGTTTTCATGGAGACTGAGAAAGATAAAAAAGTTATTTTTATTTACAATCAAAGAAGTAATAGACAAAAGATATATTTCACTGTTTTATTTAAAAATAATGTCTGAGAAAGCAATCAATGACAACTAAGGTACACAATGAAGAATTGATGCTTCTCATCTCTCTCCCTCCCCATCTGTCTGTCCCACTCTCTGTCTCTCTCTCACTAAAAAAAAAAAAAAAAGACAACTACATGAAAATTTCAAAATGGCTTATTTATAATATTAAAGAGAAATTTATTCATACTAAGCTATTTATTTCATTGCCTTTAGTACAGTATAATCATTTTTCCATGTCCAAAATTATAAGAAAGGCAGCTAAATAACCAATGCTTAAGTTTATAGAAATAAAAATAATCAGATAATTAGTTATAGATAATTAATTATATAAAATGATAGAAATTTTTTACATGATCTTGTTAGCCTTCTACTGCAAGGCATACTTTGGACCTACTTAAACAAACTTATGTTTTAATACATATTGAATTTAAAGGCTGAATAAATCAGAACCAAACTGTCTATATTACTGGGACATGCACATAAATATCACTGGGGAACAATTCTTTTTCATTTTCTGTTGCATGAGGTTTTAGAACTGTTGATATATGTGTCTGCATCGCAAATTCCAAATCTGAAATCTGTTTTTCGTTGCATGCTCTAGTTTTTATGAAATTTTAATTTATTTTTGTTACAGTTAGAGGCATGGATTAGATTTTAAATTGGAGTTAAAGGCCAATGACTCTTGGATTGAACATAACCAAAAGGCAATTAATGTTTTACAAACATCACTTTTACACAATTGTAGTTGCTTTTAAATGTAAAAAATTATTATCTGGCCTAACCAGGCGTTGGCACAGTGGATAGAGCGTTGGACTGGGATGCAGAAGACCCAGGTTCGAGACCCCGAGCTCACCAGCTTGAGTGAGGGCCCTTCTGGCTTGAGCAAAAGTTCATCAGCTTGGACCCAAGATCGGTGGCTCCAGCAAGGGGTTGCTCAGTCTGTTGACGGCACGTGGTCAAGGCATGTGTGAGAAAGCAATCAATGAACAACTATGGTGTCACAACGGCAACAAAAAACTAATGATTGATATTTCTCACCTCTCTCCATTCCTGACTGTCTGTCCCTATCTATCCCTCTCTCTGACTCTCTCTCTCTCTATCTGTCCTTGTAAAAAAAAAAAAAATATTATCTGATAAAAACACCATCTTATTTTGTTTTAAGATCGAATTATGGCTTCTTCGAGTAGGTATAAATGTAATAGTCCTGACACTTTCTGTTATATATGTGGCTGTTACACACTTCAACGTCAAAGGTGCACTATTTCCTCATTTGTTACATGTGCATATATTGCCTATTTTCAAGTTCCCCTTGGCAATCAAGACGAGAATTGGGCTCCTCATATTGTGAGTCATAATTGTGAGGAAATGCTTCGTGACTGGACAAAAGGAAAACACAAAGGAATGCGTTTTAGTATTCCCATGGTTTGGTGTGAACCTAAGGACCACAGCAGTGACTGTTATTTCTGTCTGATCCATACAAAGGGCATTGGCAAGAGAAAAAGCGCATATGATCACATAGTCTAATATTCCTTCAGCAATACGACCTATCCCACACTCTGAGACACTCCAGGTTCCAGGTTTCAATGGTTTTCTTTCTTCTAACGATGAAGAAAGTGAACATGGTGATCAAGCATATTTTGATAAGAAGCATGAGAAAATAGTTGTAGAATATGAAGGGTCTTTTTCTGAAGCCAAGCAGTCATTTACCCCTCAACAGTTTAGCCAACCCGAATTGAATGACTTAGTAAGAGATTTGGGTCTATCAAAGAAAGCAGCTGAGTTATTAACCACCAGACTTCAAGAAAAGAAGGTACTTCACTGATCAGCTAAAGTATCCCATTTCAGTAAGCGTGAACAAATTTTTGTGGACTCTTTTTCCAAAGACAAACACTTTGTTTACTGTCATGATATCAGTAGTCTTATCAGCCAGCTAGGTGTTACCACTTACAGTCCAACAGAATGGCGGCTATTTCTTGACAGCTCTAAATGGAGCCAGAAATGTGTTCTTCTACACAATGGTAATGTTTCAGTGGTTCCAATTGTTTATTCAACTCATCTGTGAGAAGATTATAATGACATTAAAATTGTCCTTGACTTTCTGAAGTATGTATGAGGAGCATAACTGGATCATTTGTATGGATCTTAAAATGGTAAATTTCCTGCTAGGACAACAGAGAGGTTTCTTGAAGTATCCTTGCTTTCTGTGTTTGTGGGACAGCCAAGCTCAGGAGAAACACTGGACACAGAAGGAGTGGCAGAAACATGAAGCTCTGGAAGTAGGGATGCAAAATATTGTGAATGAACCTGTAGTTAATCAAGAGAGTATCATTTTTCTCCCACTTCACATCCAACTTGGCTTAATGAAGCAGTTTGTTCAGGCTTTGAATAGAGAAAGTGAATGCTTTCAACATATTATTTCTGCTTTTCTGGCCTTCTCTTTCGAGAAATAAAAGTAGATGTATTTGACGGACCTCAAATTCAAACCCTGATATGTGACAAAGAATTTGACAAGAAGATGAATAAGGAGAAAGCAGCATGGAAGTCTTCTGTGGCAGTTACAAAGAACTTCCTTGGCAACAAAAAAGCAAAAAACTATGAACTTCTGGTTCAAAGGATGCTGTTGGCTTTCCATGACATTGGATGTAACATGAGCATTAAGATTCACTTCCTCAACAGTCACCTTGATAAGTTTCCCAAAAATCTTGGAGCTGTTAGTGATGAGCAGACTATACTGGAGCATCAAACGAAATTGTCCTCAACAAGTACACAAACGTAAGAGCTACAAATGCAAATTTTTGCCTCAATAGAATTTAAATAAATTTTTTGCAAATTTCATGATTAAAATAAGTGTTTTAATATGTTCTATTTGGAAATTGTAGACCAATTCTGATGCAATCATATCTTTTAATGTATTAGTGTATTTTTTGCATTACATAAATTATTATATTTTCACAAAGATGATGCCCAAGAAGACATTCTACTTCATTATGTTAAACTAAATGTTGAAAATTTTACAATAAGATAAAGATCTAAAATCTTGAATTTCAAAAAAACTGTAGCTTACAGAGAAAAACTAATGTCAGATTTGAGATCAGCACACTCGAGTTAGGTAAGAACAAATATTTTTGTGGATGCAACAAAAATTTTGTTCCTCAGTGTATTGAATAGATAGATACACAGAACTGAAATAGTTCTACTTAGTGACTACTTAGTGCATTTGCAGAAAAACTTTGAATTTCTAAAAATATTCTAAACTTTAATTTTCAAAGAGCCACAAATAATTTGCCTTGTGATATAAATTATTTGTAATTCATGTTAAAAATTTTGATAATTTCTCTTCCAGTGAGGAATAATATTGAATAACTGTCATTTATTATATAAAAATCTGAGCCAAACCCTGAATTTAATTGACAAAAAAAATTGTTATAAAAGCTATTGGGGGAGCCTGACCAGGTGGTGGCACGGTGGATAGAACGTCGGGCTGAGATGCGGAAGACCCGGGTTCGAGACCCCGAGCTCACCAGCTTGAGCGCTGGCCCACCTAGCTTGAGCAAAAGCTCGCCAGCTTGGACCCAAGGTCACTGGCTCCAGCAAAAGGTTGCTCGGTCTGCTGAAGGCCCGTGGTCAAGGCACATGTAAGAAAGCAATCAATGAACAACTAAGGTGTTGCAACGGCAACGAAAAACTATGATGTGTCTTGGTGTAGATCTTTTTGGGTTTCTCCTTAATGGAGTTCTGTGTGCTTCTTGAATGTGTGGAGTGTTTCCCAGCCTTAAATTAGGAAAGTTTTCTGCTATGATTTGATTGAACAAAGTTTCCATTTCCTGTCCTCTCTCCTCTTCTTCAGGCACCCCTATGATGCGAATGTTGTTTCTCTTCATGTTGTCACAAAGCTCCCTTTGAGTTTCCTCACATTTTTTGAGTCTCTTTTCCTTTTTCTTCTCTGCTTCTGTGCCTTTGTTTATTGTGTCCTCTAACTCGCTTATTCGATCCTCAGCATCATCCATCCTGCTTTTAATTCCTTCCATTGTGGTCTTCAGTTCTGATACTGTATTTGTCATTTCTGTCTGATTCTTTTTTATTATTTCAATTTCATTTTTTATACTTGTTATCTCTTTATTTAGATGTTCATAATGACTATCCATTGTTGCTCTAATTTCTTTGAACATCCTAACTATCATTATTCTAAATTCTGCTTCTGGTAATTTGGTTATATCTGGTTCATTCAGGTCCTTCTCTGGGGATTTCTCTTGATTCATTTGGTTTGCATTCCTCTGCCTGCCCATTTTTTCTGTGTATAAGCAAGTTGTGGCCACTGGAGTCCAGTAGGTGTTGCCTTTGTGTTCTCTAGGTGTGGTCTATCTGCAGGCCCCCCACCCCCTCTGCCGGTGCCTAGGGTGGTTGGGTATGAGCGTTGCCAGCGCCGGCCCACTGTGGCTTTTGCTATGATTTCTGCCTCTCCTCCGTGGGAGGGGTTGTGACTGAAGCCACAAGATTAGCACCAAGGGTAGAGGCGAGCACCTTTCCTCAGCTGCGGACCCAGCCTATTTCCGGACTTCCGCCCAGAACCAGCAGTCGGAGCCTGCTCGCTACAGTTCCGCGGGTTAGGCGGGGCTTTTGACGTGCTCTCAGCTGTAAGCTTTTGCCCGTCCGGAGCTTTAGCCCCGCCCTCTAGGCCAGGGCCCTTTGCGCAGGGTCGGAAACCAAGGTTTATTGGGGCGGGCGTGTTTGCTGGCTTCCGCTGAGCTGCGTACTTCCGCTCGTCCCGGGCTCTACCCCGCCCCCGCGTTCGGAGTCCGCTCGTTCACGTATGAATGCTATCCGGAGTTTCTCCGGCCGGATGGGGATAGTAGTGTGGGCTCAGCTGCGAGCCTCCACTTGTCTCGGGGTCCACCCCGTTCCCGCGCTCGGAGCCCGCTCGCGCACGTATACTGGCCAACCGCGGTTTCTCCGGCCCGGGTGGGGGGGTGGGGGACTGTTAGCGTCAGCTCTGCCGCGAGCCCCTGCCCGTCCCTGGTCCTAGCCCGGTCCCCGCGGTCAGGGCCGGCTTGCGCAGGGCCTGCCCGTTCCTGGCCTCCCGCTTTGTCCCCGTAAGTGGGATTAAAGGCGGGCCCGCAGCTTCCGGACCGCTCTCGCGCGTCCCCTCTGACCCTCTGGGCTAGACCGATCTCCCACCGGCTTGGCCTCCGCCCACGCCGACAGAACCGCCTTTCAGCGTCCTGCCGCCCCAAAACCTTAAGCAGCCCTCAGCAGAGTAGGAAGGGACCTAATACTCCACACTGTAGGCCTGGGAGCTCCCTCACTTGTTTCACAGCTCAATACTGTCCAAACGCTCTTCTAGGCTCTAGGACTGGAGGCTGGGGCTTGGTTCCTGGGACCCAGGTTCCTCCCTCTCCACCAAACTCTCCTCCCGCCCCGCGGGTCTCTCCAGGCTGCCGTTTGCTCCGGGGAGCTGGGCAGCCCTCTTCGCGTTTTCGCTATTCCTACCAGTCTCAATGTGGCTTCTGCAGTGTTCCTTGGTTGAAGAGTCCACTTAGTTTTGTTCAAAGTTGGTTTATCCAGGTGGTGGTTCTTAAAATTGAGTTGTAATCCACTTTGGTTCTGGGAGTTGGAAGTTCGTACGTCCGCCTACTCCGTCGCCATCTTGCTCCCCCAACGAAAAACTAATGATTGATGCTTCTCACCTCTTTCCGTTCCTGTCTGTCTGTCCCTATCTATCCCTCTCTCTGTCCCTGCAAATAAATAAATAAATAAATAAATAAGCTATTGGGGGAAAAATTTCAATGACAAAATACAGCTCATAAAATCTTAACTTTTACTTAGTTATAAATTAACTTGGCATGAGTCTTCTTTGTTAATGCTCTTTTAAACAGTGAATAAAATGTTGAAGATGTTTTCATTGATTTAGGTTAATTCATAATTTTTTTATTTTTTTATTTTTTATTTTAATGAAAGGAGTGGAGGCAGAGAGATAGACTTCCACATGCTCCCCTACCAGGATTCATAGGACAAGCACACTAGGGGGGCAGTGCTCTGCCCATCTGAGGCCTTTGCTCTGTCGCTCAGCAACCGAGCCGTTTTTTGTTTTTAACACCTGAGGCGGAGGTCACAGAGTCATCCTCAGCACTTAAGGCCAATTCGCTTGAATTAATCCAGCCAGGGCTGCAAGAGGAGAAGGAGGAAAGGGGTGAAGAAGCAGATGGTCACCTCTCCTGTGTGCCATGACTGGAAATCAAACCCAGGACTTCCACATGCCACCAACGCTTACCACTGAGCCAACCAAATCGGCCGGGGCCAGTCAGAATTCTAAAAATTGGAATAGTTTTATTTAAAAGGTGTTACCATATAAGAAGAAATATTTTTTAAAAAATAAAAGTTGTTACCAGCTGAGAAAAAAACATTGTAACTATGTCCTAGTTATCGACATTTTGGCTAATATCAGGGAAGTGCTTTGTATTCTTCCCATTAGCAATTCTTTCCACAGCTTTGCCTGAAGGGGGTAGGAGGTTATGGAGAGGGGGCAAAAGAGATGTTAAGGGGAATTCCGGGGAGGGAGGATGCATTCGGGGCTACACTAGAATCTATGTAAACACAATAAATTAAATCAATAAAAAAAGAAAAAGAAATAAGCCAGTCAGAGAAGGACAAGTACCACATGATTTCACTTATATGTGGAATCTAATAAACAAAATAAACTGACAAGATAGGAACAGACTCAAACATACAGAGAACAGTCTGAGAGCTGTCAGAGGAGAAGGATTGGGGGCTGGGTGAGAAAGGTGAAGGGAATAAGCAAAGAAAAAAAAGATTGGAGACACAGACAAGCGTAGTGATTCTGGGAGCAACAGATGGTGAGGGAGGTGGGAGAGGGTAGAGCAGGGATAAATGGTGATGGAAGGAAACTTGACTTGGGGTGCTGTGCAGTGTACAGATGATGTGTTATAGAAATGTATACCTGACACCTAAGTACTGTTATTAACCAATGTCACCCCAATAAAGTCAATTTAAAAAAACTCCAGACTGATAATTCCTTTTCAGAATTGAAGGACTTTGTCTCATCTCCATAGAATCAGAGTGTCGTGTCTTTCCCTGGTGACCACAGCTGAGTGGTCAAGAACTGAGGACAACAAATAACTAATCTTTTATACGGTGTGTCCATAAAGTCATGGTGCACTTTTGACCCATGACCAGTAAAAAAGTGTACCATGACTTTACAGACACACTGTATATAGTATTTAAAAAAGTGTATTTTTCTGTGTATGGTAATTGGCACAATAGGACATAATAATTGTAAGTTTTCCCACTGTTTCTGGAAAGATGTATATTTTATAACTTTGAGTCTTACAGAATATTCAGTCCTAATTAATCTCTAGTTCCCTTATTTTAAAGTAATTTTAGAAAAATTCAATCAATTTAAATAACCTGCTTTTGCCCTGGCCTGGTGGTTCAGTAGATAGCCTACTTTTTAAGTGAAATTTCATACTGATACTGTTCATAACTGATATTATTATAATTCTTTATCCTGGTAGAAATAATGCCTCTATGCTAAAATAGATTAGCAGTATTAATTTAATAGTGTATTCATAATTCTTTGCTCCTGTTATAAAAAGAACATTGCTTACATCATTCATTACATACAATATTTTATCAATTATTTTCTCACTGATGGTGAATACTGTGCAATAGTAATAGCACTGAGAATTGAACGTGGTACCCATAAAGAACACTGTTAGCTTCTAAGTCAGTCTCTAAAAATTAATATTTTAGATTAGGCCTAAAATATTAATGTTAATTAATAGATTGGAGATTGATACTGAAATGAGTAATTACTCATTTTTAGCACTTGAATTTTTTTAACAATTTTAAACAAAAATAAAGTTGTAATCTTAATATGAGATGTGATATAATAACTAGCAGTTTTTAATATTCACATGTTATTTAGTAAATGAGAATGAAAAAATGAACTCTTCCACTAATGTGCTGTTCTACTCTTTATAAAGCAATATTAGGAAAAATTGACAGAGTTTTACAATAATTGTACGTATTTTTTTCTAAAAGTTTTTGTGTATGTGTATGTGTATGTGTGTAAACATCATGTTTGATCATAAAGTTCTGGATGGAAAGAACTTGCTTGTGTTATGATTAATTATATGATCATAGTGACAATGAATTCATTCTTCTCACATACTAGTCTGCCATGTTAATGTCATTAAATCTGCTTTAGAGTTTGCATGTGGTGTTCACTTTAGTAGCCACTATCTTTTGACATAAGTAATACTTTATGATCTTTTTTATTATATTATACTATAAAATTTCAGTACTGTACTCTGAAATTTTATAATAAAATGTGTGGTGTTGGTTGAGTTACTTATTATGATCTTTAGTGTTTTCATTATAATATAATATTTTCCTGTTTTGGTCTCAATGAGAGGCTTCTATCTATATCATCCTGATACATATTCTGAAGTGAGGTAATGAGTAAATGTGTTTGGATTTCATTTTATACTAATTTATTTTTTTTAATTTTAAGTTTGAACAAGTTTTTTCTACCAACTGTCAAATCTGACCTTTCAATTATGAGGCATTGACAATTTGGCACATGCATGTTATTGCTATTAGGGTCTTGGTTGTCATAAAATAATATTTATTTTTACAAAAATTTTTATTAAACATAAAACAATAAAAATGTAGTCAATACTTTACAAATGCTATAGTTTACATCAAAATATCACTTTATGTTAATTATATGTACATACTTATTGGCCTAATAAAAATAATAAAATTTATTTTTCACAGGATGTGTAGATAGAGCAAGCATATATGTATTGTAAGGTTACTTGACCTCTGTGTATTTGTTTTTTATGGCCACCATACTGTTAATATTTTTTTAAAATAGTTTGCATGACTCTGATTATTAAATATGGCTTAAATGCAAGATTTGAATGAACTCTAAATGAACTATCTGGTGGGTGGTGAATATCTCTTTAGAGAATGAACCGATCAAGCTCCTCTGAGTGCAGCACCATTGATAACCCTGTCCCAGGAGAAGGAGTAGAAGCGGAGGCTGAATCTATGAATTCTGATGAGCCAGAGGCCTGTTTTACAGATGGTAAGAGAAAAATCCAGACCTTGGTTCACAAGCATTTATCAGTGTTTTGGGTTTTATCTTAAAGCTAACATTTATTGGGGATTGTTTAGTAAAAAGTTGACTACTCCTTTCCATGTTGAGTCAGACATGGCTTTATGACCAAGGGCAAGTCATTGGAGCTCTCTAAGCATCTGTTTGTATCCTTATGATAGCCTACTAAAAATAATTTACAATGGCAGTGTGTTATACTGTCTAAACCACTCTACTAACTGTAGGATGTTCATACATTTTATTTTAAGTCCTTAATTCACATTCCTAGCTCCACAGAAACAGTAGAGTACAATATAATGGGCTAGGTGTCACTATTGTTCTTTTCATCAAAAGTTTAAGTTATGTGCTCTCAGTAAAGTGTTTGTTGCTGTTGACCACAATCCATATCAACATTCTTCCTTCCCTTTGTTTCAGATGCCACACTGTACCTTTGTTCTTCTTTCACATCTCTGAGAGTTCTGAGTTTCTTCCCTCATATTTTTAATGACTGGTTTTATGTACATTCCTTAAATAATGATGTCCCCCCGACACATTGATGCTTTGTTATCTTCTTAACCTCTATTCCTAAGGGTTTCGTCCATGTCTAATGTTTGAACAGCCACTTCTGTGTTGTTGACTTTTATATATTACCTTTACTCCTGTCCTCACTCTTGAGTTCTGATCTACCTACAATTCCCCATTACCTGCAGCTTTAAACATCTCAAGTTTAATAAGTTTAAAACAAACTTTACTGGATTCTCACACATAATATACTACTTCCTTTGATCTTCATCTCGTTTAGTGACATCGTGATTAATTCTGCCTCGCAAGCTAAATAAAGACTTTGAGTCAGTCCTGATCTCTTTCTAGCCAGAAGTTGATCACAGAAACCACAAGTTGATCAGAAATGCTGAGGATAATGTCCAAGTCCTGGAGCATAATCTGATGCACACTAAAATTTGAGAGCCATTGGTTCATAAGATAAAACCTGAAGTCCTTAATTTGGCCAGTAAAGCTGTAAAGCCAGTGGCCAAGGTCACCATCACAGCCGCTTGGCCTATGCAAGTTCACATTACATTCAGACAGTTGGTAATGAAACAATGGAGCCAAGAACTGGTGAGCCATCAGCTTTAATTCTAGCTTTCACCCAGTAGGCAAGTAAAAACACACACTGGGCTTCAAAACCCACTCATTCAATGCTCACAAAGCTACTGACTTATCCAAGTTTCCTAGCATCAAAGGTTTCTAGCTCACCAAACTTATTCACCTCTGTTTCCCATCTCCTTCTCTCTGCACAAACTGGCTTCTCCCTCAGCACTCCTCCATCTTGCCTACCTCTCCTCTCCTCCATATGGCCTTAATTTGCTCTCCTCTCTAATGCTAACCTCAGGAACTGAGAGAGAGCAAGCTCCCAGCCTGCCCCACTTTATAGTGTAGAAATACAAACCTTTAAGCCAATCTACAATTAAGAAAGTCTCTGATACAAAGCCACTTATCTGAGGCATAATAGGAGGATTCCTCATGAGAGTGCACCACCCTACATCATCCAATCAGTCAAGGGTGTGGGGGAAAGCTTATTCTTAAAACTAAGGCGTAGGCTATAACGACCCGGCCTGCCCACAACCTGTCCCCCAACACACATTAATATCAGTGGACTTGCATGTGGGCAGTGCCATCTTCAACAAAGTGAGCATGATATATTCCATCTGCCCACCAAAAGCCCTTTACCTTTGGCCTCCATATATTTATTTCTAACACTATCTCCTTTCATTCTTTTTTGTTTTCTGCCTAACTTTTTCTTACTACTTCTGGAATTTTTCAGAGACTTTATTCAAAGTAGTAAATTTGAACTAGACCTAGAAAAGTTGCAGTATTTTCTAAGCAATGCTTGTGTCATCTAAATAAAAACACAAACCTAGAGTAGGGCTGCAATATAATTCAATAATACCGAGCACAGGGTTTGAAGCCCGATAAACGTGAGTTCTATTTAAAAAAACAGCTAACTCCCTGTGAAAACAAGAACACAATTTAAAATCTTATACTTCAGATACCTTATCTGTAAAGTGGGTAAAACAACCACATCCATATCATAGGGATGTTAAAGAGATTACATAAGATAACACATAATTTAATTAGCATAGTACCTGTCCTCTCCTTTTTGTTTTTACAGTATTTTTTAACAATTCTACATAGAATCTATGATAGCATTGATGCTACACTTTAGCTGTTTTTGTTTTTTATTGTGTGTGTGTGTGTGTGTGTGTGAGAGAGAGAGAGAGAGAGAAAGAAAGAAAGAAAGAAAGAGAGAGAGACAAACATTTTGGAAGGGAGAGAGATGGAAAGCATCAACTCATAGTTGCGGCCCCTTAGTCGTTCATTGATTGCTTTCTCAAATGTGCCTTGACTGGGGGATCCAGCTGAGCCAGTGAGCCATTGCTTCATCATTGACCTTGGTGTCAAGCCAGCACCCTTTGGGCTCAAGCCAGTGACCATGGAATTATGTCTATGAGCCCACACTCAAGCCAGTGACTTCGAGGTTTCGAACCTGGGTTCTCAGAGTACCAAGCTGACACTCTATCCACTGCACCACTGCCTGGTCAGGAGTTTTTGTCCTTAATATAATGTATTTCTGTTAATTTGGTCAACTCAATTTCTCCAAAATGTTCTGTGTCATCAACTTCCTCTGAAATGACAATAACTACATCTAACTTGAATAACACAGTAACCAACTCCTTTGTGCCTTTTATTGGAAATAAAATGTGGACAGGATACTTGTTTTAGAGAATTTATAAATTTTAAAGAAATTTTTAAGAGATGGTGAAACAATGATTAATTTTCCTAATGAATTTTTTACATTAATTATACTGATCATGCTACTATATTTTATTAATGGGTAATCTATCCTGGAAGAGGTCAGTGGTTTCCTTATTATTTGAGATCATTGGTTTAACATGATGAAACCCAGTATAAACTTTATGTAATGAATCATGAGAGCAAATTAATGAAACCACCCAAAATAAATATTATTTACCCTCAGGGGCCTATTAAAATGTTTGAGATGTCTTTGCTATCTTTACATTTAATTAATAGTTCTTTTAAAAGAGAAGGTGTGATAATGGTGCTAACCAGCTCAATTGGCAATCTCTTGGACTATGAGGCCTTTGCATGAAAGCCAGACAAACAGTCAAGCATTCCCACCTCAAAACAGGAGAAACTCTCTGAGGGGTTGTACATCCTGAAGGCAATATGTATAAAGCTTCATTGAAGCTTCATCTCAGATCAAATGTTTACTAACTTTTCTAATTCTAATGCATAACTCCTTTTCTTTATTATTTTTAATTTAAATGTTACATTTTTCAATCACTTTCTTTCTGAGCCTCTTTGGGTCATAACTCTGTTCAATGTTCCTTTATGAAACTTTTTGCTCCCTGACTTATCTTTCACCACAGCCTCTGCTACATCTTGGCACCCCACATCTCTGTCTATTCCTTCCAGGCTTGCTCTTCTTCCACCTGTCCCAGGGTATGCAGGTAAATTTCTATGCACCAGTTTTCAAAAAAAAAAATAATAATATGCATACGTACACCTGTTTATTTTAAATTTTACTGATATAAAGGCTATGCATTGCTCAGTTTATAATAATGTAAACAATATTTTTTGTTATACATTCAATACAGTTCATTGATTCCCACAGAATGTTTTTGTTGAATTTTGCCAAAATTTTGTATTTGTTGAGAATCAATGAATGCAATTGATGAACAGGCATAGTTTTAACCTGGAGGTTGGTTGGTGTTTTCACTGACATTAACCAGCATGGTGACAGTGAAACCAAGAAGCAATATGATTCATTCACCAATGATGGAGCAAATCTTTGCTGAATCAGATAATAGAATTTGAATAATGAAAGAATATTTCCTCAATTTTTTGTGCTATTCAATGTAATGGTTACAAACATGACATACTTTTACTGTTTTATCTGATTTATTAGCATTTCCTTCATCACTTTAAATCTCCTTCAGAAAATTAACAAATGCTGATCTGTAGCACTTGATGACTTTTGTGGTGGAAGATTCCCACCATGGATGATCTCAAACTACTACAACTTCAGTAAATTTGAGGTTGGGATGAGATGCACAATAATCCAAGAGTATAATGAATTTCCACCACGGAGATAAAATACAAAAGTATTCTCAGAAACATAGACTATAGTAAAATTATTGTAAAGTGATATGTTTTCAATATTTATTACCTTTTTAAAAACAAGTTATCATTTTAAATTTATACAATTGAATTTTTTATAATGGCTGTATTTAACAATGGGCTAGCAAAATATCCTGCCACTTTAACAATGTGTTATTAAGAGCTGGTTTGAGCTGGCTCCCTGATACCACTGAATTCTGCCCCTTAATATTGCTGTTCCAGAATGTTCCAAACTTGATCCTTTTCTCTCCTTACCATAAGTAATGTTTCTGTCTGACCTCAGAAACTGTCCAGATCTTAGATGATACAAATATGCTACTGTTCTTACATATTCTTTTTTAGCTCAGACTTTTTCTCTGAGATTCAAATTCACACCTCCAAATATCTACAGAATATCTGTATTAGAAGTTTCACTAGCATCTTAGACTAATTACCTGACAAGCCAGCTCCTGCTCCTGTCATCATCCTGGGTTCCTCCTTTTCTCTCACATCCATATCTAGTCACCAAATCTTACTGATTTTACCTGCTAAACATGTCTTGCATCTGTTATTATTCTTGGTTCCCTTAACCAGAATTCTAAATGGTTTTCTGGGTGTTTTCTTATCTCTACCCCTCTTTTTTCTCCTCTTCCAACTTACCCTCCACACAACTGTTGGCAACATCCATTTAAATTGTAATTTGCCTTATTATTCCCTGATTACAACCCTGCACTGACTCTTTAATGTTTACAGGATATAGAGCCAACTCCTTAAGGCAGGGGAAATGCTTTCTGTAACCTGATCAATTCCTCTAACCTCCCCTGTGCCTCCGTATATACTTTGCTTTCATCACAATTCTGAACTGCTTATACTTTCTATATACAACACATTTTGCTGCCCCTTGGCCTGGGGTTCCATGAAAACCATGTTTGGCCAGTACTTTGATTCAATTCACGCTCTACCTCTTCTAGGAAGCCTCCTCAGAGATCTTCTCAACAAGCCATGGTACGTGGACTTCTTCCATGCTACCAAAATAACTCCTGCGTATCTGTCATTGTAGTTGCTTAATAAGTTACAGTCATTTATTTCTATATCTGTTTGCCTAACCAAAACCAAAAATAAATTCTCCAAGGAAAGGAAACTATATACAGAGCTAAATATATAGAAGATATTCAATAAATGTTTATTGGAGAAATGAATGAATAAAACTAATACATTTTAAGTTAAGATTTCAGTGTCAGATTTGTTTTCAACTTAGAGTACTTGAAACAGTTCACCAACATCTTCTAATCAAGAAATATTTTTTAAACATAATATTAGGACTTTCCACTAATTTATTTAAATATTACTTAGCATGGTGTTTCTCAAATGTTTTTTTGTTTGTTTGTTTTTGTTTGTTTTGTTTTGTTTTTATGGAAGAGTTGAGGCTTCACCAGATTTCAGACAAGATCTACATTAAGGAAACTGTATCTTTCATCAGATTTAGTGTTCATTGTTTATCAAGATTGTGAATTAGTGTTGTATGAGGATTGTTATAACAACAACAACAAAAGCTGTTTAAACACTGTAGAAGAGATTGGTGAGAAACAGGGAAGTAAAGAAGACAAGAATATATTTTAAGTTAGAAATAACTGACGCATACTGAGAAAATACCACAGAGAGGAGATGAAAAAAGAAAGCACCCAAGTTGAATCCATTGGAAGCTGCAGATCTGGTAGAAAGTATTTGGATGAGAGACCATCATAGGGAAATCTTTGCATTAAATAATGTATTTTAAACATTTTATTAATTCTGAATATCAAGATTTTACATGCATGTCTTTCTTGCCAGGTTGCGTCCGGAGGTTCCCATGCTGCCAAGTTAACACAGACTCAGGGAAAGGAAAAATCTGGTGGAACATCAGGAGGACATGCTACAGTATAGTTGAACACAGTTGGTTTGAAAGCTTTATTGTTCTCATGATTCTGCTCAGCAGTGGTGCTCTGGTACGTGATATGACACCTAGATCAATACATTGACTGTCCTTTTAATAAATGAGTTGGAAGATAAAAAATACCTTGTCAAGTTGTTTTACCTAACAGTTAATCCCTATGATTAATACCAAGGATAAAATTTTGGTTCAGCTTAATCAATGTTTACTGAGCACTACTGCATGCCAGACGTTATTCTTGCAGCTCTGAGTGCAAAGATGGATAAGATCCAGGTATGATAGGTAACTCAGAGAGCCATTAGGGGAGGGAAGACACAAGTCATTATTGAACCAGGAAGTATTTATAAGTGAAGAACATACTTGATAAAACCTGTGTCAAGAACCATTATCTGCTTGGGATTTCAAAAAAGTAGATGATGTTTTGCAAGACCTAAAACAATCAATGGTAATTTTTCAGCAAGGCAAAGTGGTCTGAGGGGAGCATAGTACAATTGGAAGGAAGCATAAAATAGCATCAGATATAACAGAATTTAAAAGTTTTGGAAGGAAGAGCAAGTACAGAGATGAAAGTAGTGGCCAGTGATGCTGTAACAAAGAGGTAGTGTCAGCTTATAAAGCATCTTGGATGTTATTATAAGTAAAATAAAGTTTTAGGGTGAAAATGGGACAAGTTTCTCACCAACCATTTTCTGTGGGAGTTGAAAGGAATCTGGTAGTTACAAACTCCCTGAGAATTTTTTTAATTTGTTTTTCTTTCCTGCTGACACTAACAGAGGTGAGCCATTAGAAACCCAGTTCCAGCTAGAGATGCCACTGGAAATTCCACTATAATAAAACAGAATTTTCAAAAAACTTTATAAATTGCCTCATAGACAGTCTTCATGGATATGGGATTTGAGTTTATTCTCCTTACAATAAGTAGTTATCCTGTCACTCTTTCATGGATGCTGATGAAAGATACGAATTTTTTGAGTCAGAGACAAAAGATTATTACAGCATAGAAAGCAGATCTTACTTCAACATGTTTGTGTAGTTTCCCTTTATCCCCAGATCCCATGGGACCAAAGTATAGAGCTAAATGTTCATGGTTCATACAGTGGGTTAGCATCACTGCTGAAGAGCACCAAGTTTAGGGAACCCATCTTCTTATATAAAGCAGTAAGCAACCTTGCTCTTTGTCCTAGAGGGTGACACTGTCTCATCTCTCAATGATGCTTGCTGCAAAAACAACCCTGAGAAATGGCCTGGATATAGAGTAGTCAGGGAGTTGCATTCTTGGCATATCCAACAAGAATATGTGGGGACGTTCAGGGTACACCGTAGTTTGCCTCTCCTAACAATTCTCCTCTCTCAGAAACAGATAAATAAGAAAATGCTACTTCACTTTTCTGGTGGAGTGCAAGTAGAAATAGTATTGACATTATCTTGAATTCCTAATAACTAAGGAAGTTTATCCCATTCTGAATTGTGTGCGACTGAGACTCAGAAAAAGAGATTACAGAAAAATTAAAGAAAAGCCAAGACTAATGCCTTGCTCAAAATGTCTAAAAAGGAAGATAAACATTTTGAGGAAGAGGCACTCAAAACTGAAATTCAAATGAATCAGAGAAGGAAGAAAAGGGAAAGCTATTTCACGAAGCTGGTGTTTGTACTCAGGGAATTTGCCAGTGGAAATGGATTTTTTAAAAAACCTGTCTATAAAATAAATAAAAAGAAATAGCTCTAATTTAGTACATATTTATTATATTTCAAGATCTTTATATACGTTTTCTCCTTTAATTGTCAAAGAATGATATTACGGTATTTTGCTTATTTTACCTCTGAGGAAACTAGGTATCTTGTTTTAAAAGTTGCTTAATGTCTCCAAGGTAGTAAATGACAGAGCCATAATATAAGTAATGTCTAAAGTCAAAGCCACTGTATATTTTTATTATGTTGTGGCTCCTCAGAGAGGGAGTACATGCCTGATAGATGAATAAGTGGTAACTGAAATAAGTAATAGTAAAGCCTATGCTGCAAATCAGATAGAACTCATAAAGGGACCTCTTTGCCTCCTTGCTCCCATGTCCACAAAATTAGTCTTGGAAGGAAGGAGCCCTGCAGGCTGAATCCTGTTTCTGGCTCTGGGTCTTTTCTTTTCTTTTCATTTCTTTTCTTTTCATTTCTTTTCTTTTTTTTACAGGGACAGAGAGAGTCAGAGAGAGGGATAGATAGGGACAGACAAACAGGAACAGAGAGAGATGAGAGGCATCAATCATCAGTTTTTTGTTGCCGTTGCGACATCATAGATGTTCATTGATTGCTTTCTCACATGTGCCTTGACCGCAGGCCTTCAGCAGACTGAGCAACCCCTTGCTGGAGCCAGCGACCTTGGGTCCAAGCTGGTGAGCTTTTGCTCAAGCCAGATGGGCCCGCGCTCAAGCTGGCGACCTCGGGGTCTCTAACCTGGGTCTTCCGCATCCCAGTCCGATGCTCTATCCACTGCGCCACCGCCTGGTCAAGCTGGCTCTGGGTCTTAACAGAGCAGGGTGCACTCGGGCAGTGTATTTGGCTGTTGGCATCTACTGGTCCTGCTCTGCCCTCCTCTTCCTTGTGATAAAGTCCTCCCTTATCTTCTGCCATAGTTTCTGTCTGGGTAGCTGGCCTGATTCTTCTATAACTTAGAGAAGGGAGAAAGAAAAAACCTGAGGACTGAAAGTCTCCCCTTGTATTTTAATTCCATTGACTTTCAGACCTTCTGCCAGCTGCTGGAACCCTTTTGTAACCTCTTAGTAAATCTGCCCATTCTTTCTGTCCCAACCTCTCTGTTTTCTTCAATATTCATATCAACAGTTTGCAAAAAGTGCAAAGGATAATTTTTAAGGTATTGAAAGAAGAATTTGGAATAAGAAGAATAAGAATGACACAAGGCATGGCTGTGGACTAATAGTATAATGTTAACCACTAAGGATACTGGCCCTTTGCTTTTATTTTCTCAAACATGATGAATATTGTTTAAACTTGAAAGCAGATAAGACCTGAAAGAAAGTCTTCAAATCCTACTGGTGAGTGTCATGAAGAGCACAGGGTGAGAAAGGTGTAGCAGAGTGGCCCATCCTGGAGTCATGTCTTAATGATATCTTATCCAATTTCAAGAAGAATTAAGGAGAAGTTAGATGAAGTAGAAATCCCTACAAGTGCCAGATAGCTCTTTTAGAGGGTTTCAAATACTTTCATATTTTTGTGCTCTCTTTCTTATGACCTCTGTGACTAGAAGCATGCACTGCTGGTAGAAAGTCTAGAACTGGGTGTTATACAAAAGCTATAAACCAGAAGAAAGTGAGTTGACCCACAAAAGTATAGTTCAGTGGTTTTTTTCATCAAAATTTCATTTCCTTCATTTGTTATGAATCATTGCTTTCAGTTTTAAATGAATCAAAATTTGAATATTATTTCCACAGGCTTTTGAAGATATATATATTGAAAAGAAAAAGACCATTAAGATTATCCTGGAATATGCTGACAAGATATTCACTTACATCTTCATTCTTGAAATGCTTCTAAAATGGGTAGCATATGGTTATAAAACATATTTCACCAATGCCTGGTGTTGGCTGGATTTCTTAATTGTTGATGTATGTACCTTGAGTGAAATTTAAAAGAGGAATGCTTTTATGATTAAGTGTTCTACATAGCCTTCACTAATGTTGTATATTTTGTTTGGTTAGCTTTTTGTACTTCCAGGTTATAGGTTTATGTTTTTAGAAATATTAATACAGCCAGTAGAAAACTATCTGTGAGGAATATTAAAAGAGAAACCTTTCAACAAATGTAAATTCTTTTCACTACCATTATAACATGTATAATTTATTCTGGGGTGTGTTTTCTGAAATCAAAGAAGAGATAATTTTTAAGTATACATACATGATGTGGATATAATTGCTGTTGGGAATATAAACAAATAGAAAAACTGGAAGGTGGGAGGTGGGAATTGAAAAGGGCAGAAACACAGATTAAAAAGATAATATATTGATTTGTTCACAATATAAAGTTAGAAAGTAAGGTGCATCAAGTTGTCTGATATGTAAGCTGAAAGTTAAGTAAAAATGGTGGTATTAAAGCAAATATGTAGCTCTGTGTTAGGGAGAAGAGAAGGTCTGGAATTTCAAAATATTTATCTCAGTCATATGACAAAGAAAACAAAAATTACTCACAGCTCCTATTCCATTTAAACATCCACTTTACCATATATCTCTAAAGTGACAGTGGAGCAGAGACATTAGCTATAACAATTTCAAATAATGAATTCAGAGAAACATTGATTATTTGGATGATAGAAAGTACATAAGAATGCTTCAGTTTTTGTATTATTTCTAACAAACCAAAATATTTTTTAGTCATCTTCTTGAAATAGCCAGGAAACAGATCTTGAAATAGCTTGTAAGTTGAAACTTCAAATAAAAATTAATGGTACAACACCCATTATTGTCAATTCATTCTTATTTTGTGTACTCTATTTCATTTTATATTTTAATGATATAACTTGATTATATATAATATAAAATACACATAATATATAATATATTATTAAATTGAATCATGTAATTCTTATATATATTTTATATTATTTTTAAAAGTTTTCTTAAATTAATTAGCTCAATCTCCCAATCTTATTTTTCTCAGAATGAATTACGTTTTTCAATCTTTTATTAATTATTCTACGGTTTCCAAAATTTAATCTTTGTGGTTAGGGAAGGAGCACCCTATAACGAGTTATAATATTTTGGAAATTTTTTTTCCATCCGATGTCTGGAATAGAGGACAACATGAATATTTTTATAGCACCACGGTTCTCTAATATTTTACTAGGAGTTTGCATTACCAAACTTTGCAGAAAAGGTAAATTAATATAGTGTTATTTATAGATATCAAAATTACAAGTAAACATGACTATAAACAGCAAAAATCTGACTGCAAAATTAAGCCAAACTAATCATATTGACTCAAAAATTCTGTCTCTCAACTTTCTGTAAAGCTCAGTAAACTCTTTCCTTTTTAACACTTTAATATATAAAATATTAACAGCAATAACATTTTTTATTTTTATAAGTGATGTACAAAAAAAAATTTTTTCCCAAGGTATACATTATATCTCATATGCTCTCTTGGGTTTTTTGTATAAAGAAATCTTTTATTTGATACCCTATATTAATGATTTCATATTTGTTTATATATATATATATGTTACCTAGTTACTGCCTATAATATAAATGATAAGGTGGATGCTTTTGTAATATACTAGTTTTAAAAAACAGCTAACTAAAATAAGAAAATAGAAAGAAGATAGATTTTTTTTTCTTAACCTATAAATATGGTGGGTCTTTAAAATATTATTATAAACAGCCTGACCTGTGGTGGCGCAGTGGATAAAGCGTCGACCTGGGAATACTGAGGTTGCCAGTTCAAAACCCTGCACTGGTCTGGTCAAGTTGATGCATATGGGAGTTGATGCTTCCAGCTTCTCCCCCCTTTCTCTCTCTCTCTCTCTCTCTCTCTCTCTCTCTCTGTGTGTCTCCTCTCTATAATGAATAAAAGAAAAAAAAGATTCTTAAAAAATATTATAAACAGAGTTATTTTCATCACTCAGCTTAGAAAATAAAAGTTTACAACCAGAATTGAATTTATTTTAAATTAAGAAAGATATGGCTATTTAATGTTTGAAAATACAAAGTGATTCTTAATATTTAGGGGTAGGTAATATGCGGAACTTAGGGAGGTATTTAGCTTCAGTTTAAAATATTATTTATTTTGAAAAAGTGTATAAATGTATATGGAAATAGGTATATTTAGGCAATTACTATATAACTTGATATATAAAATCATATTGTTTTTGTTGAGCTGCGCTTAGTGAATTTGAAATCAACTTTTCCTTTTCATGCCTTATTATTTCATTCAAATAATTAATACAAATTTTATTTTTTATAGGTTTCTCTAATTACTTTGGTTGCAAACACTCTTGGCTACTCAGACATGGGCCCCATTAAATCCCTTCGGACACTTAGAGCTCTAAGACCTCTAAGAGCTTTATCTAGATTTGAAGGAATGAGGGTAAGAAAATACTAACCTTCCTAACACAATGTATTTTTTATAATATTCTTATTGTTTAAATGGAGTAAAAATATTAAAAAATGGGTATGTAGAAATTATGAGCTGTTTATATTTATGCATACATATATTACAATTTGAAAAACCAATTAAATAATGATTTGAGGCATATATATGAACTGTTTATGTATATAAAGGTGTATTCATGCACATATACACACAGTGTTTCATTGCATATTGTTTAACAAATAGTAAATCAAATATTGTTAGGTGATAATCCAAGTAAGTAATTTTTCCTTCCTAAATGAAAATACTCCCTATGCTAGGAAATTCATAGGGTACACTGTTAGTCCTGTAAACATATATAAGCTATTAAGGACTTGCCTATACAGGTGGTCAAATTATATATATATTGAGATGTTGAGTAGAGAGGAAGCCAGATAAATAAGTAAAATACAATACCATAAGGATTATATGTACCTGTACATAGAGAAAGGATGCCTAATTATAAAAATATATATGCCTATATATATATATATATATTTTTTTTTAAAGAAAGAAGCATCAACTTGTTGGTTGTTCCACTTAGCTGTGGTTGTATTGCTTGGATTGCTTCTCATAAGTTTCTTCACCTGGCCCAAATCTGTGCTCTCAAGATCCAGTCTCACTCTAATGATGAGGGCTTAAATAATATTTTTTAAGGAACTACCCTTGGTGTGGGGCATAAGATAAAAAAAGGAAGTGAAGTAGCATCAGTTATTGCCTTTAATTTCATCCTTACAATAAATGTTTCAATAGTAGTGGTATTATCTCCAAATTATAACTTAGAAAACTGAAGCTCTGAGAGTTTCCATAATTTTCACTAGGCAGCACAGTTCCAAAAAAGAGGTTCATTTGGTAAAGATAAATAAGGTGAGATAAATGATGACTACCAGGAATGCAGTTTTCAGGGCTGTATTTAAACCAAGTTTGTCCTAAACTACATGGAGGACAAAGACTTTATTTTCTTTAATTAGTCTATATTCCTAACGTTGCTGCTCTCCTCAGATTTCTTCTTTTCCAAATTTATACCCATTTTCTTATGCCTTGGCCAGGAATGCTTCTCCCTGTCCCATCTCACCCCTTACTTATCAATGTAGCAGATAAACACCTACCATTCTTTAAGCTTCAATTAAAATTTGCCTTCTCTCTCCACCAGTAAGCATAATTAGGCATCCTTTCTCTATGTACAGGTACATATAATCCTTATGGTATTGTATTTTACTTATTTATCTGGCTTCCTCTCTACTCAACATCTCAACAATTTAACAAGCAGATTAGTCTAGCTCACTACTTCCCTAAGTGCTCTCTAGTGACCAGCTGTCAGCACAATCTGAGAACTGATTAGAAATACAAATTCCCAGGTCCCACCCCAGACTTACTGAATGATAAACTCTTGGATAGGGCTTAGAAATCTGAAGCCTCAGATTTATATTAGATCAGTGGTTCTTAACCTGGGTTCTATCAAACCCTAGGGGTTTGATGAGTCAGTCTCAGGGGTTCGGAGAAGCTTCTGCCACGAAGGCCAGAATAAAGTAATACCGTAATTTGTTATGAGTTCATGCACTTTGTTGGTTTTGTTCTTTGAGCAAGGTGATGTTCATGCACGGCTCATTTTGTGCACCAGTAAAAAAACATATATATATGTCCTGAATTTGGAAAAATAATCATATTTTATTTATCACTAAAGAAGGGTTTGGTGAATGCGCATATGAAACTGGTCGGTTCAGTACCTCAAAAAAGGTTAAGAACCACTGGGTTAGATCTTTTAGTAGAGGATCTTCATTATTATTCCTGCTAAATCAATTATGACTATCCCCTCTACTGCTTAATGAACCCAGTGTATGATGGATCCATGTATATAATATGTCTTGATTATATAAGAAAAATTTCATAAATAAAATCCAACTACTTTTTATCAAAAAGAATTTAAAAATTACAAGTTATATTTTATACAGAAAGATGCCAGTGGAATTCATTGGCATTACCTCCTCTTTTCTTAGCATTAATAGATTATTAAAGTCTATCCACATTTAAGACTAATCTCTGGCCTGACCGGGCAGTGGCACAATGGATATAGCATCAGCCTGGGAGGCTGAGGACCGAGGTCCAAAACCCCAAGGTCACCAGCTTGAGCATGGGATCATAGAAATGATCTTATGGTCACTGGTTTGAGCCCAATTGTTACTGGCTTGAAGCCCAAGGTCTCTGGCTTGAGCAAAGGGTCACTCACTGTGCTGGAGCCCCCCCCCCCCAGTCAAGGTACAAATGAGAAAGCAATCAATAAACAACTAAGGTGCCACAATTATGAGTTGATGTTTATCATCTCTCTCCCTGTCTCTCTCTCTCTCAAAAAAAAAAAAAAAAGCCTGATCTCTGCACTCAGGCTGATATTATACTCCATTTTATAAACAAAAAATATACTTTCTCCTACAAAATTATTTACCTCAATGGTTAAGCCAGCCCATTATTTTACCATTTGCTTTGTTCTTTATCTATATAATACAGGTGAATATATATAATACAGGTGAATAGCTTAATATATTTGGAAGAGAAAACATGTCTAGTTACATTTATTAACCATACAAGTAGATGTTCTTCACACTGTGTGTCATTTTGAAAAATCAATTAAATCATGATTTGAGGCATTTTGTAGTTAGTTTCCTTTGAGTCTCAAGACTCTTGAGTTTATTAACTGTCACAAATCAATGGTCTTTCACCAGAGTAATATGTACCTGGCTCCCTGAGAGACCTGTCACTGCTCATATTCTTTTAACAAACGTTTAACACAAATTATGGGTCACAAATATGTTTTTAGCACAAATTATGTTGTGCTATAAAAGAGTACAAAGGTGAATAGACCCCAGTCTCCCAAGACTCAACAGGGACAAGGGTCATGGAGAGGCAGACAGGGGAATAGTAGTTATTCTGTGCCATTTCCTATATGACAGTAAGCATACAGTGCCACAGGAACATAGAGGTGGGTGTGGCTGCATGAGGGCATCTGGGAAGGCCTTACAAGGGGGTGACATTGAAGCCACAACTGTGAGGACTGAGAGAGTGAACCCCAAAGCACTGGAAGGTTGGCATTTTAGGCAGAGATGTTACATAGTAGAGAAATACAGAGTTGAGTATGTAAGGCATGTTTAAGCAGCATTGAAAAGGATCAGTGTGCCTAGCTGATAAGCTCAGTGGAGAGGGTAGCAAGAAATTAGGACAAAATAATAGGCTTAAAGAAGAGTTGGCCACTTTAACCTTTACTCTCTAATCCTCTTCTTTCTAACTCTTTTAGTATCATGTACACTGCAAAAATCTCCTAAAAGTATAAATTATCTCTCCATAGAGTAAGCATACCTAGCCCTGGCCTGTTGACTCAGTGGTGGAACATCAGCCTGGCATGTGGATGTCCCGGGTTTGATTCCTGGTCAGGGAACACAGGAGAAGTGTCCATTTGGTTCTCCACCCCTCTTCCTCTCGTTTTTCTCCCCTTTCCCCCATAGCCATGGCTTGATTGGAGTAACTTGGCCCTGTGTGCTGAGGATAGCTCCATGGCCTCTGCCTCAGGCACTAAGAAGAGCTCAGTTGCCGAGCAATGGAGCAACCCCCCAGATGGGCAGAGCATCGCCCCTTAGTGGGCTTTCCAGGTGGATCCCAGTTGGGGCACATGCAGAAGTCTATCTCTCTTCCTTCCCTCCTCTCATTGAATAAAAAAAGAGAGAGAGAGAGAGAGAGAGAAAGAAAGCATACCATAATGTGTTTAACAGTATTTCATGCCTACATGGAACCTCCACATTGACCCCAAAGTAATAATTATTGTTCTGAATACCAAAGCCCACGGTTGTAAAGGAATTTTTATTGGATTTCAGCCATGCCCATTTATGTGTACTCTTGCTACAGTGGCAGAATTGAATAATTACAACAGAGATCATTTAACCCTCAAAACCTAAAAATACTTAAAAAAATGTTTGTCAACTCCTACTCCAGACAATCTCATAGATAATCAGAGACCCTTAATGTTTCCAGCATTTGAAAATGTCTTATGAGCTTGCTTGATGTATTGCCAAAAATATAAAAAATAAAAGTGGGAGTACAATGATTAACAAATTTGTTTCTTAACAAATTAGTTTTTTACACATTTTTACCCAATTTGGATGAGAACAAAAGTGTCAGAAGACAAGTAGGTTTTGAAGGATGTGGTAACTAAGAAAATCTGGAGAGTGATAAATGCTACAATAGTTACCATGCAGGAAAATTGGAGTGGCAAGAGGCCCTGCTAATCAATAGGAATGGAATGCTTAAAAACAGGAATAACGTTTTCAAGATAAACTATACTTCATTTTTGTTTTACCTGAGTGCAGCACTATCTATACTTAGCCATGGATCTATATACAATATTTTTTTTTCACTTAGAATAATACATTTTAAAAGATTGCTCTCTTTTGCAGTTGAGGAAATAGAGGTTCCAAGGTCTTAACTGAATTCACATATCACACAACTAACAGAAAGAGTTAAATCTACACGGTATATACCATTAAATATTCTTAGTCTTAATTCAAAGTTATATACATTAGTAGTTTCTCTGTATGGGAGTGTTTTAGCACTGTTAATGCTAGGACTATGAACCTTCAATGTACATTTTATTTTTATGATTTATATTTATAAATTTCTTTTTTTCTAGAGTATGCAAATTTTACTTCATCTTACATATGTCAGGTTTTGGTTTATTCTTTTCACTTATTTAAGCTTTCAAAGCATCTTAGTTATTTTGTTTTGTATTTGTTGCTCATAGTTTCAGTGTGGGTCCATCATGTTTTGCACATAAGTGGATCGCAAGGCTCCTGTCCTGTTTTGTCTTGCTTGGCATACTGCTGAGCATATAGTAGTCATTCCGTTACCGCATGTTGATTGCTTGATTTATCATATTAGACATTTAAGGGTGACTTTTCTAACTTATTTAATTCTACATTATGTTTCATTAATATTGCCTATTTAACATTTTTACAAATCCTAATCATACTTTTCTTTCTTTGAATACTAGGTGGTCGTGAATGCACTCATAGGTGCAATTCCTTCAATCATGAATGTGCTACTTGTGTGTCTTATATTCTGGCTAATATTTAGCATTATGGGAGTAAATTTGTTTGCGGGCAAATTCTATGAGTGTATTAACACCACAAGTGAGTCACGGTTTCCTAACGAGCAAGTTCATAATCGTTCTGAGTGTAGTGCACTGAGGAATGATAGTGCGCGATGGAAAAACCTGAAGGTCAACTTTGATAATGTTGGATTTGGTTACCTGTCTTTGCTTCAAGTTGTAAGTGACCCCTTTCATAAATGTTTAACATTTTAGAGGATGCTGACAGAAGTCATTATTTTAAATATTCTATTAACTAGAAATTAAGATAAAGTACTTTCTGACTTGAAAGAGAGACGGTGTTGATTAGAACATTTGCCTACAAAAATGAGTAAGAAATCATAAGTTCTGTTGTACTCAAGAGTTATTTCTCCATAACTGACTTGTTGCTGTCATTGAAACCTCAACACTGCCCCATCTAATTTTTGCTCCAAAAGTGAATAGTAATTTTTTTGGACTGCAAGTTTTACAGTACATGAAAATCCTTAAGTTTTACAATAGCATAATCATTAAGTAATGGAAATTGTTTCCAGCCTTTTTCATAAAATTCTCCTCTACCTCAGTAAAAATAAATGTTCATGTGCAAAATTTTCAGGAATTGTAACCACCTGGAAATAACTAACTAGGACTAAGATTTAGAATGTGATTTTAAAATGTGGCCTTTTTTCTTGACATGGAACCTTTATAATAAATTAATATTTTGAAATACAGTTAAACTTAGTGATTTGGTATTACTTAATAAATATAATGCTATATGGCCTGAATTTGTGTGGCTGCATTAGAATATGAGTTTCCCATTCAGATTCTATAAATGTTATATTTACAGGCAACATTTAAGGGATGGATGGATATTATGTATGCAGCTGTTGATTCTGTTGATGTAAGTATTGGTCAACATAAAACTAAAATCTACAATTTTAAAAAGCTCTTTAGTTTAGTTTGGCTGTTTTCAAACAGTATCTTCATGAGTCCTTTGTATGCACACATGCACTGAAACCCACCTAATAGTAGCCTAGCGATTAGGTGTGCAGCATTTGGAGACAGACTTAGACTCAAATTCTGGCTCTACCATATCATACAAGCTGTCCAACTGAACTTGAGCAAATTACTTTACATCTCTAAGCCTGTTCACTGACTGTATACAGAAAAATAATTCAATGCCTACCTCATGGGATTGTTCTGAAGGTCCAACAAGAAAATGCAAGTAGAGCACTTAGGACAGCCTGGAAGTAGTAAGTGTTCAGTGAATATAAGTTTATCAAATGAAATAACATTTTACTCATAGTTTTTATTTTTATATGTTAAAGTGCCATGGAAATGTTTATGTAAGTTAAGTTCTACGCTAAGAAAGTTAAATTCAGTGAAGACATTTCGGTAATCAAGTGAAAAAAATATATATATAATGGTATCATCTCTTCTACAGTTTTTTCCTAGAAATAAAAAATATACTTTAGGCTACTTTATTTCTAAATTCTCCTACCAATCTGAGAACAAGTACTATATACGGATATGTTCTCATATATAGTAAGCATGTAATAAATATTTATTGATTAGTTGAGAAAATTTATATGGAAAAAATTTTAGGAATGATTATGTTGAGCCTCAATAATATTATGGCTTCTGACAAGCCAAGTTCACCTAGAATAGCACTGTTTGGATGACTTTGTGGAACCATGTGAAAAAGAAAATGATGAATGTTATTGTCAACATACTGCTAACTTTTATTAATTTTATAGGTAGACAAGCAACCCATATATGAACACAGCCTCTACATGTATATTTATTTTGTCATCTTTATCATCTTTGGATCATTCTTCACTTTGAACTTGTTCATTGGTGTCATTATAGATAACTTCAACCAACAGAAAAAAAAGATAAGTGTTTTAAGTTTCTTTCATCACACTGAAAAATAGGAACAATTATATTCCCAAAATATAATGTGAAAGTTAATTTTATATCAATTAATAATTATCTTCATTAAAACTTCATTTATTTTTAAATAATTGGCCATATTCCATTACAGATATGTTTAATCTCATTTATCTCTGCACAGAAAACAATCTAAGTCATAACTATTTTTAAGTAATATGGCAACTATTCAGATTTTTTCAGTGTTCCCTGTAGAAGACTGAATAATTAAGATAAATTAATGTACTAATTATTTATTCAAAACACATTTCACTAATAGTTATTTCATTCTTTTCTGAGCCACTATTTCATATGGTATGTCTTAGGGAAGAACAACATAAGATATAGTTTCTGAGCTCAAGGTGTTTATATTATAGCAGAAGAAATGAAACATGTAATAGAATTAATATTTGTTGAATATTGCTCATGAGGCACTCCCCTGAGATTTCTCTTTTAACTCTTGGAGCATCATCTAATCTCCCTTGGTTTTATGCCACCCTTCATTATGCTGACAACCAGGATATACATATATCATCACGGCTTCCCGTGTACAAATTCTGTACTTTGACTTTTACCTCTAATTCAAAATTCTCTCCCATTGTTTTCCTAACTTCTTTTGTTAAGTTATTGATATGCCATGATATTCAGCCCCCAATAGTAAGCAATAAACAATCTGGGCTTCTCTGGACATTGGCACGAAGACTCTCTCTCATGCCTACCGTCAATAGATCAGACGAATACTAAAATTATATAAAGACCTCCTATCAATTAGCAGAAAGCTGAATTTAAAAAACTCTATGACAGAAAGGGGTGTCTGGTCATCTTTAGGCATTTGATAAATCTTTAAAAATACACTATAACTAGAAGCTGAATATTATCTAGTCCAGAAAAACTAAAGAGAAACCATAACCAGATCATCTTTAACTCCAGGATCCTTCCAGTAAGGATGTTAAAACTGAATCCCCCAAACAAATTCTAATGATATGGATTATACTAATCTATGCCGTAACCAAAACGCTGATATCACAGATCAATGTAGAACATGCATGAATCTGTAATAATTTGAGGTAATTTTAAGAAATTAGTCGACCTTAATGAATAGTTAAATCTTCTGTGCCCTCTTTGTGGAATTTAGGCTTTTACAGTGTGAAAAGTATCAAAAACTGTATATCAATGTTAGTGTTTCTTTTTTTCTGTTGAATCTTAAAGGTTGTATATTCGATTAGAAAGTCCTTCAGTATGTGTTACATCCTTTTATTGTATGATTATTTTCTCTATTAATAGAATGTAGTATTTTTTTCATACAACCTTTTTTATTGTGGTAACATACACATAACAAAATTTACTATTTTAATCATTTTAAAATACTCAATTTAGTGGCATTTAGTACATCCACAAGGTTTCATAACCATTGCCACAATCTAGTTGTAGAAAATTTTTATCCCCCAAAATGAAAACCCATCTTCATTAATTAGTTATTTCTAATTCCTCTTTCTCCACAGCTGCTTATTAGCTTTTTGTCTCTATGATCTGCCTATTCTGGGCAATCAGCATAAGTGAAATACTAAGGCTTTGCGTCTGGCTTCTTTTCTTGTATTGAATTTATTTGCTGATACAGTTTAACAAAATTATACAGGTTTCAGCTGCACAATTTTACATCACATATGTACATTGCATTGTGTGTTCACCACCCTACGTCAATTCTCCGTCCATCACCATTTATCCCCCCATTCCCTCCTCCACTCTCCCCATCCCCTGACCCTGGTAACCACCACACTGTTACATTTTTAAGTGAATACCAATCTAATGCTATTTTTACTACTCTTTTTGTCCCCTACACTTCATAGGAGTCCAAAATATTAGCTAAATCATCAGAAAACATAGTCACCACTTTAATTACTTATAACCCTTCATAATATGTTCATTATTTAGCAATAAAATGCCTGGTAACACAAGTAGCAGAAGAAATGAAATATCAACATATAGTTTAACATAACACAGGTTACCTCACCAAAATAAAGTTGAGCCAATAATTTTTATATGTAATACATATACTTTATATAAGCACTTCACATTAAGTATGAACAGTCATATGCCTACACAAAAGTAATAATTTAAGACTGGTTTTATTTATAGCTACATTGCACATAATAAAATGCATTGCATTTCTATAGTAATACATTTTTAAACCTGTGTTAATAATCTGAAGTAAAATCTAGGCAATTATTCTGGTTTTAACTAAATTTCTTTCTTTCTTTCTTTACCTAGGAGGTCAAGACATCTTTATGACAGAAGAACAGAAGAAATATTATAATGCAATGAAAAAGCTTGGGTCTAAAAAGCCACAAAAGCCAATACCTCGGCCCAGGGTAAAATAATATATATATACACACACACACACACACACACACACACACACACACACACACATATATATATACACACATACACACACACATATATATATGCACACACACACACACACATATATATATACACATCTATATCTTTAGCATGTGAATTTTCAAATTATTTTAATGATCTTTAATGTACAACTATTTCTTAAACATAAATATTTTAATTGATTTTGAAAAATTAAACAAACTGATAATAGTTTGAACACATCCTTATAAAATTAATATTTTGAACACTGTATCAGTTCTTAATATTATTCTTTATCTCTTTTTCTTTAAAAATGAAAAATAATTATATACGCATTTACTTTCACATTAGCCACACAACTTACTACTACAGTGGTCTGTAGAATATCAAAATAAATGTATTTTTGATTGAATACAACATAGTAGGGTGGATAAACTTAAAAGTCAGTGTTGGTATGGAAGGCTAATTGAATACTGGTCTGATATAATGAAAGACAACAAAAAATATCACCCATTAATAATGCTTATTGTAGAAAGCACAAACAGATGACCAGGGATAATTTATGCAAGTTTTGAAGACAGATATTTAATTTTTATTTTTACTAATGTAATGATCAGTGGACACTACCTGCCAAGTTTACCATACATTCCTTACTATTCTTGTGTATTTGCAGAACAAAATCCAAGGATTTGTATTTGACCTAGTAACAAACCAAGTTTTTGATATCTCCATTATGGTTCTTATCTGCCTCAACATGATAACCATGATGGTGGAAAAAGAGGAACAAAGTACATACATGACTGAAGTCTTATATTGGATAAATGTGGTTTTTATTATTCTGTTCACTGGAGAATGCGTGCTGAAACTGTTCTCCCTCAGACACTACTACTTCACTGTGGGCTGGAACATTTTTGATTTCGTGGTTGTGATTATCTCCATTGTAGGTAAGACCATTTAGCAATCAGATTTTCATTTTGAATAAAACTAAATTTTATATGTGGTCAGAGAAGTTTCTGAGTTTTTGAATATAAATTTACTTTTGAGTAAGTTAGAAAAATAAAATAATGAAGGAACCTAAAAAAAGAATTATGTAAAACAAACACGTTATGTCAGAATTCCTGAGTTCACGTTATAGCTCTCAAAGCTTCAAGTTGTGTATTTGTTGGAAGCACATAATACCTGTAGATCCAGTATTTGATCTCCAGGATTACCCTTCACAATGATAGCAACTGTGTCTATATGTAATTATGTCCTAGGAGACCAACAGAGAATCTCAAGTCACGTCCAGTTTTAGCCCCTCTGAGAACTGACCTTGGAGTAATGATAATATTAATAGCCAGAATATCGGTGACTATAAAAATTCTTCCTAAATTCAAAGTAAAGTTAAGGTCTCAAGAAATGTCATCTTTACATCTTACAGCTTTATACTCAGTAAATCTATAAAATACAATCATTTCTCAACTAACCCTAGTCATGTCAATGAATCAAAGTACATTGTTTTATACTTTCTGCCCTCTTCATTACCATATCAGTTCCTATATTCTTTTGTTTTTTTTAAATTATTTGTAAATGCCTTGTTCAGTATTTTAAGATTACATTTATTTTAGAATTATAAATATTAGACAGAAAGAGATTGTGGAGATTATAACTTGGAAACAACATAAAATTCTTCATTCATTATGTGGTTATTTTCACAGAACATTTTACAACTATAGAAATTACATAGTTGTCATTTGTATAGAAATATTTTCATGACACAAAGTGACTAAAATACTAGATTACAAAACAATGTTTATGTAACATGATTACATTCATATGTGTATGTAGGTATGCATGTGTTTGCATGGAATACTGCCTGGAGTGACACAGTGACACTCAACAAAATATAAACAAAGTTATGGTTTGTGATATTTCAGCATATATATATATATATATATATATATATATATAGAGAGAGAGAGAGAGAGAGAGAGAGAGAGACAGACAGACAGACACATATATTTTCAATTTACTGTATTGCTTGAATTTTCTACATGAGTAGGTATTCTTTTTATAATTAAAATAAATTATTGTGGAGGAAAAATAACCAATGTCCACAAACTTAGTGAAGAAGAAAAAATGTAGTAAGTCTAATCATTTTCCTTGGGGGTTGTTCAATCCTTTATGAAATCTCTTTCAATAAAATGCCAGTCCTAAATTCATAAGAGATAAGCTGGCAAATAAAACTATAGTATTTAGAAAAAAATTTTGTAACGTGGAAATTTAAATATTTCTTTTTTATTCCTTTCTTCCTCACCAGGTACGTTTCTGGCTGAACTGATAAAACAGTATTTTGTATCACCTACCCTGTTCCGAGTGATCCGTCTTGCCAGGATTGGAAGAATCCTACGTCTGATCAAAGGGGCAAAGGGGATCCGCACGCTGCTCTTTGCTCTGATGATGTCCCTTCCTGCGTTGTTTAACATTGGCCTCCTGCTCTTCCTGGTCATGTTCATCTACGCCATCTTTGGAATGTCCAACTTTGCCTATGTTAAAAAGGAAGCTGGAATTAATGACATGTTCAACTTTGAAACCTTTGGCAACAGCATGATCTGCCTGTTTCAGATTACCACCTCTGCCGGCTGGGACGGATTGTTAGCACCTATTCTTAATAGTGGACCTCCAGACTGTGACCCTGAAAAAGATCACCCTGGAAGCTCAGTTAAGGGAGACTGTGGGATCCCATCTGTTGGGATTTTCTATTTTGTCAGTTACATCATCATCTCATTTCTGGTTGTGGTGAATATGTACATCGCTGTCATCCTGGAGAACTTCAGTGTTGCGACTGAAGAAAGTACTGAACCCCTGAGTGAGGATGATTTTGAGATGTTCTACGAGGTTTGGGAGAAGTTTGATCCCGATGCCACCCAGTTTATAGAATACAGAAAACTCTCTGATTTTGCAGCTGCCCTGGATCCTCCTCTTCTCATAGCAAAACCGAACAAAGTCCAGCTCATTGCCATGGATCTGCCCATGGTCAATGGTGACCGGATTCATTGTCTTGATATTTTATTTGCTTTTACAAAGCGTGTTTTGGGTGAAGGTGGAGAGATGGACTCTCTTCGTTCACAGATGGAAGAAAGGTTCATGGCAGCAAATCCTTCTAAGGTGTCCTATGAACCCATTACAACTACACTAAAACGAAAGCAAGAGGATGTGTCTGCTACTGTCATTCAGCGTGCTTATAGACATCACCGCTTAAGGCAAAATGTCAAAAATATATCAAGTATATATCTAAAAGATGGAGACAGAGTTGATTATTTGCCCCATAAAGAAGATATGGTTTTAGATAACATTAATGAGAACTCAATTATAGCAAAAGCAGATGAAACTCCGTCTACCATCCCTCCACCTTCGTATGATAGTGTAACAAAACCAGACAAAGACAAATATGAAAAAGAGGAAACAGAAAAGGAAGACAAAGGAAAAGATGGCAGAGAAAGCAAATAATAGAGCTTCATATTTAATAAACTGTTTACAGCCTAGGAAGGTCATGTACTTCTATCAATAAGACTCCTTTAAGGGGTGTATGCCAAAACCATTTATCAAAATATTCTCAGTCAGTGCAGTCACTAGCTTTGATTCCCTAAGGTAGGTGGGAAGCATTAGCAATCGGCTATTTTTGCACTTGGTAAATGATTCTGTAAGAATGATAAGAGTACCTCTATAGGGATTATTGGTTACAGCAAACAAAAGCAGTTTAATTTTATTTGCTTTTAATAAATCACAAGACCATGTAGAAAATATTCACATCTGTCTGCCTTGTCGTCTTTTCACAGAATTGTAAACATTCATGTTTCCCATGCAAATACAAACACACACTGGCATATCTATCATTTGGATATCTACAAAAGTGTTTTGCCTTGGCTTTGCCATGAAATGCCCTGAAAGAAATAATGGAGATAAGTAGTGAATGTTTATTTAAAACATTTTTGGTGTTAGGGAACAAAACTCTCTTATCCATATACAGAAGTCATTCTATATTTTGAGGTGCTTAAAATTACTCTGTATTCCATCAGAACCAATTTACGTGTGCTTATAATATGCTATAAATTTAAAAACATATGTAGGCTATTCATTTCAAAAATTACTTTTCATTTATCTTTACTCATGTAGCAACCAAAATTAAGATTTACTTTTAGAGTAGTGTACTGTATAACCTGTCTTTTTTATATCCTTCTTAGTTTATACAACCACAGAACATGAAAAATTATTCTAAGTATATATCATATTTCTCAAAAGAAAAGAAAGAAGATTATTGAAAAACAGGAATGTACTAAAGACTTTACTATCATTTATATAATCTAACACTAGACTCTGTTGCCCCAAAATACCAATAACAACCCAACTTTTAATCTCTTTTGTCACATTTTTCTGCTTTCTCATGCAGTATTGTTTAGTCATCCTTTAGCACTAAGCAGAATTGCTATTTTCCTTCAATGAAATACTTTCTGATATGCAGATAGCTATTTTATACCATTTTACATGTCTGAGCAGATCATGATTTGGGCACAGAATTTACTATATCACCTGTATACCATTCTAAATGTGTATGGCAAGCTTTCAACTCATAGAAGACACTCAGACTCATCTTTAATAAGAATGAAAAAGCATTCAACTGAGGTTCTTGCCAACTTGCTCTCTTGTCACCTAATTTATTTTTCTAATTTGTACAAGCAATTCTTTTAGACCACTATTCTTTCATCTAAGAATAAGGAGGATGTCACTTTCTCCTTAAAGTTACACGACTATGAGAAATATTGTGCACCAATCAATAAAGTACCCTGTGCTTATAATTCACCAAACATGTATTCATTTTGCTTTAGCTTTTGTCCTTCTACCAAAGATTATAAATCTACTTTTTAAAAAAGTCTTCTTAATAGTGGCTTGAAAAGAATAGCCATGGCAGTTTTGTATCAGTTTATTTCAGGTCTTTTCTTCAGTTTATTTCAGTTTATATGCGGTCTCTCTCCTATTAAGTTATACATGCGCAGGCAACAATTAAGTTATATAGGGAGAAAGTTTTATTTAGATTTTGTGGGATTTTTTAAAGCAAACATCTAGTAGATATTTCATTCATTTGCTTTTTTAAGTTAAAAAGAACATGAATAATATTTCTAAAATAAGTCCTTAATTGCATTTTGTGTTGTTCTGGCTAGTTAAAAATAAAGGAGAGCCTAACCTGTGGTGGCATAGCGGATAAAGCATCACCCTGAAATGCTGTGGTACATATGGGTGTTGATGCTTCCTTCTCTTCCCCTCTTTTCTCTCTTTCTCAAAATGAATAAATAAAATCTTAAAAAATAAATAAATGAGATTTAAACATACCTATAGAGTTGAAAAGGTATGAAGAGAGAATGAGAGACAGAAAGAAGGAGAGACTAGGAAACATAGATATGAGAAAGTCAGACAGAAACAAAGAGACATTAACACAAAACTTCCCAGCTAGAAAAAAAAAAATTAATTGTGATGTATTTCACAACATCCATGAGAGTGATCATCCCTTGTAG
The DNA here is from genome assembly GCA_037038555.1 of Rhynchonycteris naso. Taxonomy (NCBI): domain Eukaryota; kingdom Metazoa; phylum Chordata; class Mammalia; order Chiroptera; family Emballonuridae; genus Rhynchonycteris; species Rhynchonycteris naso. The sequence goes on from CM072997.1 coordinate 68,813,898, forward strand.
ACATTTGTCCTTAGGTACATATAAAATTAAATCTAGGGCCAAAGATTCTTTACATCTGTGTTCAACCATTCATCTTTGATTATTTGAGACACTTTTCAATTTAATAAGAAAGATACCATGCAGTGTTTTCCTAAACTCTGTAGAGCATTTTATCACATAACTGCTAAGCATGTTGAAAATACATTTTGATAATTTAATTAGGAAACTATACAAAATATATTACATTTATGAGATATTTAATACATTAAATAAAGAAATTAATATCGCCTTAAATTTGAATTGTCTATCTTGGTTATTTTAAACACATATAAATATAACTGCACTTTGCATATTTATAGACTATATTATGAAAAGATATATGATGGGCAAGTTTATGTGTGATTTACTATTAATGTTTTTACATTTTCTAATTTTTATGTAAAACAAAAAATATTGGGAACTGATTCCTCCACATGGTTTCTTGTTAGCATTTCAAAAAAGGTATAAAGTTGCTCTTCCTCCTATTACATATTTTTTAAAAATATAACATACTTAGGATTTGTACATATATATGTATTCCCAGGAATGTCTAGTTTTTACTTTTTATCAATTAAGCAAAATATTTGGAACTAAGAGCTCATTTAGTACAGTGTAAGCTTGAAGAAAAATTAGAGCTCTTTTCTTGTAGATTACTGCTTGTGAGATGCCACCCTCCAGAGGTCATTGACATACTAATATTTAAATTACATGATCATGGAACTAATTTCACCTCAGGATGCAGAATGGCAGTTACACTGGAAATTTAAATTAGAATAACATGGAAGCAAACAGATTTGAACACTAATTTATACATATAATTTGAATATTTTGATTGTTACATCATTTGCAAAAGATGTAAGTGACTTGTGGGCTGATTCTAAAATGCTGATTGTTAAACTTCAACCCAAAATGTTTGGCATGATTTTATAGAATTTTGATAGCTTTATTAAAAAGAGTTAAGAAAACTGCATATGTAAATAAAGCAGTTCTAAATAGAAATTTTGGAGAAATGTTAATGAAAATAGTGAAATTAGGACCAGCTAAGTTAGAATGGCCAAGTAATGGGTTTAGAACCTATGTATAGAGGCCACTAATTTTTAAAAATATCTTGGTTTATTATGTTATGTTCTTGAAGAAAACAAGAATTGCTTTACAAAAATAAATGAATAGCCATAAATATAATAATTCTGTTTACGTAGAAGTCTTTACAAATTTTATACATCTATGAATGCTCAGATTTGAGTTTGAGTTTGTCATCAGTTATATTGTAGTTATATTTGAGACTTACACCCTGTAATAGAAACTAAAAATAAAAGTCATCAGAAAAATAAAATCAAGTTTGCATGTATTTTCTGTTTCTGTGAATAACCTTTAAAGAGATAAATTCAGTGCATCCTGAAACAAGTTGCAGCTACTGATTGCTTTTTTAAAAAAATTGAAAGATGGCCATTTTTAAATGCCCCCCATAAAAAGACTTCCAAAATAAAAGAAACGTGGGACAAAAGAAATACAGAATTCCAAAGCAATTCACAAAAATCCATGACAGAGTTTGTGGCAAAGGAAAAAAAATTGAGACAGGAAGTGAAAATACATAAACATTTAGTCGTGCACTGACAGTACGCATTTGTATGAGTGTAGTAACATAGAGAGATGGTGATAAGTACAGAATGAGAAAACTCACATGAAACTATTGGAATGCTATACAACAACACAGAATAAAGAGTTTATATTAGTAATATAGTATTAAGTGTGGCACTCAATTTGCCACCAAAAATATGAACCCAAGCTGCCTCTCTGTCATAAAGGAGCATAATGCATTCTCCATAAATGTTAAACAATACAGTATTTTTCCTATTTTATATGGCTTTGTGTAAATATGGTACCCTAAGAGTCTCATGCCTTCTTTTGATACATAGTGAACATTTTGTGATATAACATATACATCAAAATATTTCAAAATTGAGCCATATTTGATATTTGTGATCTCAAGCAACATACTAAAATTGAGTAACATGTTTATTTACAAAAGTTTAGCCTATTCTATGGAAAAATTTGAGGTTATAATTTCTTTTTTTTAGCTAAATAAACAATCCAAATATCTTATTTGATGAGGAGACAAAAGTAACAATACACAAATGATTCTAAATATCAGAGAGTAATATTATATTGTTTTTATTATTCATTATGAGTCATGTATATTATATATATATATTAGATTATGTTTCATTTTATGTTCTATTACCTATGTTACATACTATTTTATGATAGTTAGAAAGACAGTATCAGGATGCTCCACTCTCTAGAGTCATAATTTTTGGTCATAACTTAAGACTTGAGTTTGTGCATATTCTTTTACTGAAAATTTTTATAATTCCAGAAGTACACTACTCATCCAGTTCAATAATTTATTAGCTGTTTTGCCAAAAAAATAAATTACTCAAGAACTAACATTTGGTTTCTAGTAGCTATTTTACTTCTCATTCTTATAAATGAATGATTTTTTTAAAAAAGAAATTTAGAATAATCATTTCACTTTGACAGTTTAGGCCAAAGACTTAAAGAGAAAAAAAAAAACATGTAGTTCTCTTTGAAGCTAGGACATTATCATTAACCTTGATGTTCTCAATATTGAAAATTAAGAACTAATTTTGTAATAAAATTTTATGGATGAGAAATAGATACCAGAACTCTAAAGAAAATATTGTTTTTTCTTAAAGAATCCCATGAAGCTCACAACAACCAAACTTCTATATATCAAAACCTCATTTTGTCAGCCTTTAAGAAACTAGTAAAGACAGAATTCTCTTGTGATCTCCTAAACAATTCAGCACATCTTGATATATTGGTTCTAGTTGGTGCTCTCAATAGAATCAGTTCTGGTAAGAGTGGGAGAAAACTAGTGGAGAAAGAATTCCTCCCTGGTTCATTTTTTCTGTAATTTAATTCCCTTTATATACTTACCTTACCCTAATCATCTCATTAGGATCCTAAATTCTGAACAAAGATTGTTAACAGACTTAGAGTCATCTAATTTTGCCCTAACTCTTGCAATGAAAAGAAATGTTTGTCTCTAAAGCAGCATACATCATTCATTTACTTTAAATACAAATGGGTCTGTCTCCTGCACACCACAGCCAGAATACCACTTAGAGCTAGCTATGGCCAGAAAGGAATCTAAGAGAGAGCCAGGGAGAACAAGAGATGCCATTTTTTGAGCTTTGTGACTCAGTCACAGCCTATAGCAGAAATCTGAAGAATTACTGCAGGAAGAAGTATATATTTTCAGGCAAGAATATTTTAATAGTTTTTCTTAGAAATGAAGTTTAAATTCACCAACTTTCATGCCTAGAGCTAGAAGGGGCATGATTAATTTAGTTTAAAGAAGCAAATGCTTATATAGAAAAACAAAACCCTTTGATCTACACAAAACTGAGGAATAAGTTGGCAGCTTAAAATGGCAGCTTTTGGCATTGTTTCCATATTAGCATTTCTTTTTGTCCAATTATTTCTTCCTAGAGTAAGAAAACACTTTTTCCTACCCTGTTTTTGTTATTTTGGGAACTAAAACCTTCAAAACTAATCTTTTTCTCTTTATAAAAATCAATAAATCAAATCAGATGTGGCATTGGGAGCACTTAAGGAAATCTAAGTTCTGTTTTTCAAAGTGCAATACCTAATCATATGCCTTTAAGAATTGTCAAATGTAAATATACAAACATATGCACAGTAATATTATATTATGTAATATCATGAGTTTACATTTTTCTGTCACTAACAATGTGACCGTGAACTTAACGCACTATATTGGCTGAGTCTCAGTTTCTTAACCTGTAAGAGACTAGCCCTGAGTAGTTCCAAGGTACATAAGTAGGAACTTTAAAGGACAACAATCTATTATGCATTTTCTGAAGTATCTCTCAATCTAAGATTCACTTATAAATTCAATAAAATTCTATTGAGCATCTCCTGTGTCCTGAAAGAATCAGCCAATGATAATAGTACCATGCTTTATTTCCATATGGTATCATGAAAACATGGGGAAGAAGAGCTTATCTAGAAGTAAATATAAAAAGTGAGGAAGGTTAGTTTTAAATGTGTTGAGTATGAGGTACTATGGACCAAAGTAAAGAAGTTCTAAAAGCAATTTAATAAAAGGGTCTGAAGTTCAGTGAAGACGTCAGGGTTAGAGACACATAGCCAAAAGTCACTGTATCCTAGGAGTGGTTGAATCCAGAGCAGATTAAGTCAACCACAGGGTATGCATGTGACTAGAAGCATGCACAGGGAGGACGGAGAGTTAACAAAGAGAGAGTGATCAGTATTACAAACTGCCACAAAATTGTTACACAACTTAACACTAAAGTGTCAACTGTTTAATACAAGCCACATTGCATGAGTCAATGACAAGGATGTTAAGGCTTAATATGACCAGACAGCATCTATCAGAAAATGAACCCTTCCAATACATAGCACTGGATACTTTAAAAGTCAAATGGAATATCCTGTTCTGGGATGTGTGCTTGCCTTTTCCATCTATTTTTTAAATTGGACTTTCAGGACATTAGTCGAAATGTCAGACTAAGAACTTCTCATAATCCACTTCACAAAAAAATTACAAGAACACTGCAAAATTTTCAAAATCAACTTTTTTCAGAGCTCTGGAAATCAAAGGTTGAATCTCAGTAAGAACAGTAAGCTTCAGAATAGTTTTGAAAATCAAGTTTCACAATTATGGTGAAGATTTACAGCCTAAAGGCCGTTAGAGAAAACAAATTGTGTTTGGAGCTTCTCAAAAGTTCAGTTTCCAAAAAATTGTCAATTCCCTGGACAATCCCCTTGCAAAACTATATTTGGCCTGGCACAGAACTCAGCCAGTGCAAACAGCTTTTTTCCTGAGGGTGTTTGTAATTATTTAACATTGCAGCTGCCTGAGACAATGATAATAATTGAGGTATTATTAATACCTTGATAATAATAACAAGATTATTCAAAAATGTAAATGTAGCACTAGGGCCTGAAATGTTCATAATCGATTTTGTAAAGATAAAACATATTTCTGGGAATCTCCACAAATGACATGCATTTACAAGACTGTTTAAAATGTTGATTTTATTCCCTAGGACAGTGGTTCTCAAACTTTGTGAAGTCGAGCGCATTTAAAATCCTACAAATAATTGTAGTCGCACTATATACAAATTTCTGAGAAATATGTTATAATAATTAAGTCGAATATTAAAGAAAAAAATATAAAGTCCAAGCGTGCTTTTATGGTAATTAAATGAAATAAATATAACAAAATTAAATTTATTATGACATTAAAAAACACTTTGTTACATTTTTTGAGTTCTGCTTTTTAGAATTCATAAAAAAGAGGGGTTAAAAATTTAAAAATGACAAAAACGTTATCTTTTCATATATATAGATACATTCTTAGTAAGATTTAGTAAATTCGGCAGGTCCTGGCACGAATGTGTTAAGTTGTTTCAATCTTGTGTTTATGAGAAACATCAGCCTGATGTGTCCTAGTGATTTCTTCAACATTTGGGCATATATTTAAAAGGCAAACTTTCATTTCCTCATCAATACATTGAAAAATTTCTCTCTTTTTGCTCTTAATTGTGTTGAGTACAGAAAACCCCCACCATACATATCATCTTAACTTTACACCAAACAAAGGATAGAAGAAACTTGCCTCCAGTCTTTCCAGGGAACATGGGGGGTAGTGCAAACAATCCAGCACCACAGCTTAACAGTCTTTTGCAACCTAATCAGGCAAGTGAGGTGGGGGGGGTTGGGCAGACTGTCAGCTTACAGCCAATTCCCCACACCTCTGTCTTCCAAAAATCTAGCTTACAGCCAATTCCCCACACTCTGTCTTCCAAAAATCTAAACTCCAAAACCCCTGTTTGTTTTTTGGTCCCCAACAGGCACATATTTCTCTGGAATACCATAGGGCACACCTGGAAATCTTCTAGGGCGCACCAGTGCACCCTGGCACACACTTTGAGCACCACTGCCCTAGCACAACCACTAAAATAAAACTGTTCTGGGATGTGTGCATTAAAATACAACACTAGAAAATATCTAACACAGAAGAAGGCAGTAAGGGAGGGATTAGGAGAAGAAAAAGACATAAGGCATGTAGAAAATAAATAACAAAATGGCAAGCAAATGCTACCGTATTAATGTATTGGAATGTTTGTGTTTTTCTTTTTTTATTGTTATAAATCAGAGTAGAAATTAAAATAGCAATGAAGTATCATTGACCACTATCAGAATTGCTACATTTAAGCAAAATTGACAGTAACAGTGCTGTTAAAGATATAGAGCAAAAAAATTTTTCATACATTGCTGGTAAAAATATAAATTTGTACAAATACTTTGCAAATATGTTTGTCAGTTTCTATTGATGCTAACCTCCACGTGCTCATGCACTAATCAAAGAAAGTACAAGTGAGCAAGCCTAACACAGCTGTTTTCCCAACAGTTATCTAATATTATTATTTCATCTGATTGTTTGTTTATTTCCTCTCAGTTAATAAAGGTAACCCCATAGAGGTACAACCTCATTCACTTTAGCTACCTCCATACCAAGAAAGCCTAACATCCAACAGATGCTCAGTATTAGTTAAATAGATTACTTTAGAGGCCTGAACTTCACCAGTTTGACTAAAAAAGGAAAAACTCGGATGGACTAATAGCATGATAAGGTCAGTGTTGGCTAATAGGTTAATGTATTACTTTTTCCACAGGTTGATGAATTTAGTCAAGAAATGGTGGGATTGCCTGACCAGGCAGTGTCACAGTGGATAGAGCATTAATCTAGGATGTTGAAGACCCAGGTTCAAGACCCTTAGGTTGATGGCTTGAGCATGGGGTCCCTAGCTTGAGCATGGGATCATAGATATGACCCCATGGTTGCTGGATTGAGTCCAAGGTCACTGGCTTGAGTCTAAGGTCTCTTTCTTGAGCTCAAGGTCACTGGCTTGAGCAAGAGGCACTGGCTTAACCGGAGCCCCCAGTCAAGACACATATGAGAAAGCAATCAATGAAAAACTAAGGTGCCACAATGATGAGTTGATGCTTTTCATCTCACTCCCTTCCTGTCTATCTGTCCCTGTCTGTTCCTCTCTCTCTCTCTTTCTCTCTAGAAAATAAAAAAAAAAATTAAATGCTGGGACTATGTAGTGGGAGTGGACAAAGAGGGAAGGGAATCTTTTCACTCACATCACATTTTGAGCTATGTTTAGCAATTGTTGTTTGCTACATAAGAAAAAAAGCAAATTACCCTTTATATCAACCCATCAAGATATAAATAACCGCAAAGGAATAACCCATAGTGTGCTGGAAAATATTTAATAGCTGGTGTTCCCTAGAAAAAGGCTTTTATTTGTGTGTATCTTTTGTCAGTTTCTGTCATATAAATACTCCCACCACAGCCAGTTTCAAGCAAACAACCTAAAGTGAACAAAGGTGGGGAAGACAAGAGAGGAGCACCAGCAGAGGCAGAATTAACGGTGGGCACACTGGGCACGCACCCTAGGCCCCAACTTCTGAAAGACCCTGCAAAACCCCAACTTTACATTTTTTTCTAATGACACCAAGTTTGGTTTCATATGTGCAATTTTAACATTAATAGTACATAATATTTTTTATTTATTTAAAAATATAGTTAACATGTATTTTTATTATTCCTGCCTCTCCTTTTTTTAAGGGGCCCAATATTTTCTTCTGCACCTAGGGCCTCAACCAAACTTAATCCACCTCTGGGCACCAGCAGCCTTCTCCAGCTGGTCCAATCTGGTTTCAGCACACCCTGATGTCTACCAAGTACCAAGAACAGGATGAATGAAACATTTTATATTCAATCTCTCCTATCTTAGAGCAGCCCTTAAAACTGATTTATTAGACGTATGTCAGAGATAAGGTAATAAACTTAGGTAATTTGTCCAAGGACACACATCATGAAAGGAATGAAACCAGAATTCAAATCCAGATCTCTCTGACTCCAGGGACCACATTTTCACTTGACTTTAAGGAGTAGTATACAAAAAATCCACTCAAAAACTCAGGAACAAACAAAATAACAAGACTTTGGTAAGATTTCAAACTGCTTCTTAAGATCATGGCTACTTTCTTCCTAACCTGTACTTCTGGCAGATGGTGTGAATTTTATTGCTAGCATCAATCTATATGGAGTATATAATTAGATGGAGTGAGAATCCTAAAAGTAGAATTTTATTCAGGGTTCAGTGCACCAACAATCTTGGAACCTCTCTCTCTACTCTTCTTTCTTTGCTAGCTCTTTTGATTTTTGATTCCTTCTCTCTCAACATTAACGTCCTAAACACCAAGAAGCACAAGTATTGAAAAGAAAGTGAGTCACTGTCAAACAGGATTTGTCTATTTGCTTTGTAATTGAAGTGAAAAGCAAAAAAGATCAGTTCACAGGATGAAACTGTCTATAAGATAGTGAAGAAGTTTTACCACTTTTGAAGATAGAATCACCACCTGCCAGGAATAAAAGAAGTAGGAGACTGGTCCCGAACTAGACTAGTGATTCGTAGAAATTAGTACACAGCAGAATCACCACAGATTGCTGGGCTGCATGCCCAGTTTCTGGTTTAGTAGATCTAAAGTGGAACTCCAAATCTGCAGTTCTAGCAAGTTCCTAGGTGATGTTGAGGCTTTTCATTCAGTAACCAGAGTTGGAATAGGACTACTCCAGGTGCTAGGTAATTTGCATATACATTACAGCTGGAAAGGTATTGGTCAAGATCCCTGTGTCTCAAACTTGATTGTACATTGCAATCATCTGGGGACCCGAGTGTCAGTATCTGGGTCTCAACCTAAGTTGAGGTTAGGAAGCTTGCCTGTGTATCCATTCAGTCTCTGCTACTTACTATGTGTGTGACCTGACCTAGTTGAATATGACATTTAACTTCTCCGTCTCCTGTTCTGGGTAAGTATAGGTTATTGTGAGCAGTATATTAAAAAATTTGAAAAATTATTGGAAAAGTTTAGAGTTATAGAAAAGAATTATTATTACTGGATACCATCACAGTGGTACTCATAGATGGTATAGAATAAATTGAAAAATTAGTCCAGATCCTAGTTTAAAAAATTATCCTGCCCTGGCCAGTTTGCTCAATGGATATAGCATTGGTCAGGCATATGGATGTCCCAGGTTCGATTCCCAGTCAGGGCACACAAAAGAAGTGACCATCTGTTTCCCTCTCCTGCCCTTTCCCCCTTCTCTCTCTTCTCGTCCTGCAGCCAGTGGCTTGATTGGTTCAAGCATCAGCCCTGGGTGCTAAACATAGCTCAGTTGGTCTGAGCATATCAGCCTCAGGTACTAAATAGCTCAGTTGATTCTAGCATCGGCCCCAGATGGGGGGTTGCCAGGTAAATCCCGGTATGGGTGTATGTGGGAGTCTATCTCACTAACTCCCCCCACACACTTAAATAAATAAATAATAGAAATAAAATAATAAAAAATCTACCCCCGAAATCTGCTATATGAGAATCCCAAATAGGCATGTCAAAGATTAGCAACTCAAATACTACCTGCTTATTGAAATTTGCCTTGGTTCAATGGCTTATAATTCTATGGTATAAATATGTAACATTTTTTTTCCACCTTAAAGATGTATCTCCTTATAGAATTCACACGTTGAGGACAGACACTATGTATTTTTTATGTGTGTTCTTATTCAACTAAGTGCTAATTGCCTAATGTATTATTTCTGTGCATATGCGAGGTTAAAACACATCACCGCCTTTCTGTTGCTAAAAATATAATACTTAGACTGCTCATTCCATAAAATGTTTTTAAATGATAGCATAGTAAAGAGTGAAATCCTAGTTCGATTTTGGCCTGGAAGTTTTAAAAATTCTTTATATAATGTCTCCACCTCCTGGTCAATGAAATGAAGAGTTTTCAGGCTCAAAACTGCAGTCCTAACTCATGGTCCACAAATAAACTTGTCTTCATATGAGTCATAAAAGAATAAAGTGACTTTTTTCAGAAAATTGCCACAAAAAATTTTTGAATAATTTTTTCTCTAAGAATATTACTTTGTTTATTGTCTAAATTGATTCCTATCTCTCTAATGCTGCCATATAAAAGCAAATGTGGCTGTGTTTGTCTGGTTCTAATTTCCTTCACCATTGGTCCCCATTCTTCCCTCTGGGTGGTTCTTCCCAGGCACTCAAGTCCTGCTGTTACTCCTGAGACTTCATGCAGACTTAATGTGTCATCCCCTCTACCCAACTTTTTATTCTAATTTGAGATTAATTTTATAAAATTTCTGCCAAAAGTGGATAGGGCTGCCCCACTCCCAGGAGTGAGCTGGGTGAAGGATCCAGGGGGACTCTCACTGCAGCTGGAGTTGCCCTGAGAGGGGAGGGTCCTCATCCCCAGGCCAGAAGCCCCAGTCACCATCTTTCTTGGGTGGGGCAGTATCCTCGGGGTGGCATCAACCTGGGGGAAAGCAACTACCCTGGGGGAAAGGAATCTCTCTTTCCCCAATCTGTGGGGACTGGGCCATTCTGAGAAATCAGCCAAGAAGCAGGGGGTGCATCAGTTACTCAATTTTCTGGCGTTGAGGCCAGAGCTTTCCCCCACAGCCTCCTGAGACTATGACTGCTGCTTCTAACTCATAGGAGATTCAGTAGAAACTGTCCGGACTGTGGGCAGACCAAATCTCTGGGTCTCAGAAGCCACACCTACTCAGTTCCTGGTGGCCATACCCTACTAAGATGTGTAAAAAAAGTCTGGACAAACTGACACCTAGGGCTGAGGGGTGGGAACCACAATTTTTACCCTTTCTAATCCCTGAATTGCCCCAAGCTCCAGATTCTGTTTACCAGAGGTTTTAGTTCAGTGGCTGAGTCCAACAGGCAGCCAACAAACGGAGGTTGTAGGAATCAGATCTCAAGGAACCTTGGCCTTTAGCTGACCTTACCCCAGGGCCAGTGTGAGTAAAATCCAGCCTAGGTGTGTGGGTTGGTATTTCTACATGAACCTGCACCCAGCAGAAGCAGCCACAAACTTTGGTTTGCTTATAGCTCCAAGAAGGTTGCTGAGGGCCAGTCACAAGGAGTGCCCCTCACTGGTCTGTGCTGGGTTTCCTCCAGTGAGTCCCAGGGTCAGCACACCCAGAAGCCCAGCTACAGAGAGCATTGGTTTAGGGCCTAACAACCCTTGCTGGAAGTGTGTCCTAGGGAGGGTTCATTGGACATCAGGCCTAGCTGAGGTGAGTTCTGCTTTCTGTGATTAGCTCTAGCACAGTGACTCATGCACATTGAACAGGGAGGAGTTTCACAGTCAGTTGACCCAGGTCCTAGATACCCTGCTCCTCTGGGCTCAGTTGCACAGGGAGAAGGGAAAGAGGCTTGGAGCATGAACATTCAAGGTATATAGGTCTCCTGGGGTATAATGTTTGGTCCAGTCAAGGGGCTTAGCCACTTTTGGGGAGGGGGTTACAGTCAGCCCCAGATGAGGACTCCCTCAGTTTTTCTCTCTGAGAGCAGGGGCTTCCCAGCTAGAAGAACTTCTACAGAGGGGACTTTCTGCCCCAACCTCACTGAACCTGCTGCTCACTTCACTGGGGAGAAATAGAATTGGAGTATCCAGCAGTGTCTGAGGGATTAAGCTTTGGCGTAGGTGGCATTTTCCCCATACTGAGCTCCTGACCAAAAGACCCCTGAAGAAGGGCATTTCACTGATGTATTCCCAACCTCAACTTCCCTAACACACCTAGCTTGCAACCTGTAGAGGGGTTGGTTAGGTGAGGCCAGTCTTAGCCCACACTACAGTTTTTCTACAGAAGACTCTGGGAAGGCCATGCAGCTGCAAGAGGTGAAGCAGCTGAATAGTAGAGACAAATCTTACAGAGATTGAAATTCTTACAGAGCTGCTGTCATCTCTAAGCCAGAGGAAGCTGGTTCTTATACACAAATTGGCACCTCCCACACTACCTAGGCTCAGAAAACACAAACACAAACAATGAACAGAACAGTACTCCAGACAGGTAGCCCATGGCAGTGACACACAATGGCCAACCCCAAAAGACCCATAACCAAGACAACCAGTAGTGGGTGGTAGACTGCAACAATGCTAAACTCAGCCAGCTACACAAGCAGCACACCCAAAGGAGTCCAGCAGGTACCAGACATTGTGGAGAATAAATATGCTCAACAGGACAGACACTGCACAGTGTCTGATATACATGATCAAGGTTAACTCTTATTGCCTGCCAGCCTGCAAGGGTAAGCCTAAGCACAAAAGGACCAACTGCATTCAATACTCACATAGAACAGGAGACTAAGCATTACCCTCAAAAATCATTCCTAAAGTAAGAAACTCAGGTGGTCTGGAAGTCAGTACCACTAAGTTTATCTTTCTCATAAAGACACAACAAATTTCAAAGTCAAATACACAAAATGGGCAAACAAGAAAATATAACCAAAATGAATCAACAAGAGAAATCTTCAGAAAAAGAGCTAAATAAAATGTAAGTAACCAATCTAACAGATGCAGAGTTCAAAATAATGGTTATTAGGATGCTCTAGAATTTTAAAGTAACAATGGATGATCAAAATGAGAACTTAACCAAAGACATAGCAAGTATCAAAGAGGACACTGAAATCATAAAAAAGAAACAGAAATGACAAATGCAATATCAGAAATGAAGACTACACTAGAAGGAATCAACAGCAGGCTAAATTAAGCAAAGAATCAAATCAGCAATTTAGAGGACAAGACATATGTAATCACAGAAGTAGAGCAACAAAAAGAGAAGAGGCTTAAAAAGACTGACAAAACTCTGAGACCTCTGCAACAACATGAAGAGAAACAACATCCACATCATAGGGGTTCCTGAAGGAGAAGAAAGCAAACAAGGAATAGAGTACGTGTTTGAAGAAATCATAGCTGAAAACTTCCCTAAATTGATGAAGGAAAAAGTCACACAAGTTCAAGAGGCACAGAGAGTCCATTAAAGATGAATTCAAGGAAGCCTACACCAAGACACATCATAGTTAAAATGCTAAAGAAACAAATAAAGAATACCAAAAGCTGCAAAAGAAAAGCAGTTAATTACCTATAGAGGAGGCCCCATATGGATAACATCTGACTTTTCAAAAAAAGACTTGAGGCCAGAAGTGATTGGTAGAAATATTCAAGGTAATGCAAAACAAGAACCTACAACCAAGACTAGTCTATCCAGCAAAGCTATCATTTAAAATTGAAGGAGAGACCCTGGCTTGTTGACTCAGTGGTAGAGTATTGACTGGCATATAAATGTCCTGGGTTCGATTCCCAGTCAGGACACACAGAAGAAGCACCCATCTGCTCCTCCACCCCTTTCCCTCTCCTTCTATCTTTATCTCTCTCTTCTCCTCCCACAGTCATAGCTCAGTTGGAGAAAAATGGCCCCTGGCGCTAACGATGGCTCCACAGTCTCACCTCAGACACTAAATAACGTGGTTGCCGAGCTATAGAGCAATGGCACTAGATGAGCAGAGCATTTTCCAGTAGGAGGCTTACCAGGTAGATCTCAGGCAGGTTGAATGTGGGAGTCTGTCACTCAGCCTCTCTGCTTCTCACTTAAGAAAAATAAGAAAACAAATCAATAAAATAAAATTTAAGGAGAAATAAAAAGCCTCCCAGACAAAATAACTTCATCTGACCTGTGGTGGCAAAGTGGATAAAGCATCGACCTGGAACACTGAGGTCACTGGTTTGAAGCAAATAAAAAAATCAAAAGAAAGAGGATTGTAGGTTTAAAGTATAAAATGACAACAAATAAATGCATATCAATAATAACTTTAAATGTAAATGGATTAAATGCTCCAATCAAAAGACATAAGGTAGCTGCATGAATAAAAAAACAAGACCCATATAGATGCTATCTACCAGAGACTCACCTCAGAATAATAAATACACACAGACTGAAAGTGAAGGATGAAAAAAAAATATTTCATGCAAACAGGAATAAAAAAAGCTGGGGTAAAAATAGTTACATCTGACAAAAACAAAGACTACACTAAAGGACAAAGAAAGTCATTACATAATGATAAAGGGAGCAATCTAACAGGAGGATATAACCATTATATGTATGCACCCAATATAGGAGCACCTAAATACATAAAGCAGATTTTGATGAACATAAAGGGCAAGATTGGCAATACTATAACAGTAGGGGATTTTAATACCCCACTAACATCAATGGATAGATCCTCTAGACAGAAGATTAACAAGTAAACAGCAGCCTTAAATGACACACAAGATCCACTGAATTTAATTAATAACTTCAGAACCTTTCACCCCAAAGCAGCAGAATATACATTCTTTTCAAGTGCTCATGATATATTTTCTAGAATAGACCACATATTAGGACACAAAACAAGTCTCAATAAATTTAAGAAGATTAAAATCATATCCAACATCTTCTCTGATCACAATGGCATGAAACTAGAAATCAATTACATAGAAAAACTGAAAAACATTCAAACACTTGGAGGCTAAATAGCATGTTCTTAAATAACAAATGTGTTAACAATGAGATCAAGGAAGAAATAAAAGATTTCCTTGAAACATATGAAAATGAACATAGAACAATCCAAAATCTATGGGACATAGCAAAAGCAGTCCTGAGAGGGAAGTTCATAGCCTTATATGCATACTTTAAGAAGAAAGAAAAAGCTCAAATAAACAACCCAATCCTGCAACTAAAAGAACTAGAAAAAGAACAACAAATAAAGCCTAGAGGAAGTAGAAGAAAAGAAATAATAAAGATCAAAGCAGAAATAAATGACATAGAGGCTAAACAAGTACAAAAATCAGTGAAACCAAGAGCTGGTTCTTTGGTAAGGTAAATAAGATCGGCAAACATTTAAAGAGATTCATCAAGAAAAAAGAGAGGACCCAATTAAATAAAATTCAAAATGAATGGAAAAGTAAAAACTGCTATCACATAAATACAAAGGATTGTATGAAAGTACTATGATATATATGCCAAGAAAATGGACAACCTAAGCAAAATGAGTCAATTCCTAGAAACATATGATTTTTCAAAACTGAATCTGGAAGAATCCGAAAACATTGGCAGACTAATTACAACAAATAAAATTGAAACAGTTATCAAAAAATTCCCAGCAGTCCCTGGCCAGTTGGCTCACTGGTAGAGAGTTGACCTGGTGCATGGATATCCTGAGTTTGATTTCCTGTCAGGGCACACAATAGAAGTGAGGGAGAATCTGCTTCTTCAATGACCCCAGATGGGCAGAGCATAGTCCCCCAGTGGGCTAGCCAGGTGGATCCTGGTTATGGCACACATGGGAGTATGTCTGTGCTTCCCCTCCTCTCACAAAAACAAAAACAAAAGAAACAAACACAAAAAACTCCCCGCGAACAAAAGTCCTAGATCATATGGCTTCATAGGTGAATTTTACCATTTAAAACAGAAGTAACACCTATTCTTCTTAACATATTCCAAGAAATTCAAGAGGAGAAAAGGATTTCAAGCTTATTTTATGAGGCAAGCATTATCCTCATTTCAAAACCATGTAAAGACACTACAAAGAAAGAAAAGTATGGGCCAATATCTCTGATGAACTTAGATGCTAAAATTCTCAAAAGAAATATTAGCAAACCAAATCCAGCAAAACATTAAAAAGATTAGACATCATGATCAAGTGGGATTTACCCTGGGGAGGCAAGTCTGGTACAGTATTTGCAAATCAATAAATGTGATTCATCACATAAACAAAATGAAGAATAAATACCACATGATCATATCAATACATGCAGAAAAGGCATTTGATAAAATTCCAGCACCCAATGATCAAAACTCTAAGCAACGTGTGAATAGTAGAAACATACCTCATCATGATAAAGGTCATCTATGACAAACCCACAGCCAACATCATACTCAATGGGCAAAAATTAAAAGCAATCCCCTTAAGAACAGGAACAAGGCAGGGGAGCCCCTTTTCATCACTGTTATTCAACATAGCTCTGGAAGTCCTAGCCACAGCAATCAGACAACAAGAAGAAATAAAAGGCATCCAAACTGGAAAAGAAGAAGTAAAACTCTCATTATTTACTGATGATATGATATTGTACAGAGAAACTCTAAAATGTCGGTCAAAAAGCTACTAGACCTGATAAATGAATTTGGCAAGGTGGCAGGTATGAAATTAATATTCAGAAATTGTGACATTTTTATACACTAACAATAAACTGTCAGAAAAAGAAATTAAGAAAACAATCCCCTTCACTATTGAAACAATGACAAAAAATAAAGTATCTAGGAATAAATTTAACCAATGAGGTAAAAGGTTTGTACTCAGAAAAATTGAAAAAAGAAATTGAGGAAGATACAAACAAGTAGAAGCATATATCGTATTCATGGATAGGAATAATTAACATCATTAAAATGTCATATTACCCAAAGCAATTTATAGATTCAATGCAATTCCTATTAAAATACCAGTGGTATATTTCACAGATCTGGAACAAATATTTCAAAAGTTTAAATGAGACCAAAAAAGAATGCAAACAGCCTCAGCAATCTTGAAAATGAAGAACAAAGTGGGAGGTATCACACTTCTTGATATCAAATTATACTACAAGACCATTATAATCAAAACTGCTTGGAATTAGCAGAAGATAAACAATCCAATTAAAAAATGGGCAAACAGAACATACAGATGGCCAATAGGCATATAAAAAAATGTTCAACATCACTAATCACCAGAGAAATCAAAATTAAAACCACAATGAGATATCACCTCACACCTGTCAGAATGTCGCTCATTAACAAATCAACACACAGTCAGTGCTGGCAAGGGTGTAGAGAAAAGGGAACCCTCCTTCACTGCTTGTGGGAATGCAGATTTATGCAGCCATTGTGGAAAATAGTATGGTATTTCCTCAAAAAATTTAAATTGAAACTGCCTTTTGACTCAGCTATCCCACTATTAGGAATATATTGTAAGAATTCCAAAACACTAATTCAAAATAAGATATGCACCTCCAGGTTGATTGCAGCATTATTTACAATAATCAAGATCTAGAAACAGCCCAAATGTCTCTCAGTAGGGGAGTGCATAAAAATGTTGTGATATAGCCTGACCAGGCGGTGGCGCAGTGGATAGAGTGTCAGGCTGGGATAAGGAGGATCCAGGTTTGAAATCCCAAGGTCACCAGCTTGAGCACCAGTTTATCTGGTTTGAACAAGGCTCACCAGTTTGAGCACAAGGTCGCTGGTTTGAGCAAGGGGTCACTAGGTTTGCTGTAGCCCCCACCCCCACTCCGCTGTCAAGGCACATATGAGAAAGCAATCAATGAGAAACTAAGGTGCTGCAATGAAGAATTGATGCCTCTCATCTCTCTCCCTTCCTGTCTGTCTGTCCTTATCTGTCCCTCTCTCTGTCTCTGTCATACACACAAAAGAAGTTATGGTATATATACACAATAGAATACTACACAGATGTGGAAAAGAAGAAAATCTTACCTTTTGCGATGGTATGGATAGACCTGGAGATTAGTATACTAAGTGAAATAAGCCAGGCAGAGAAAGACAATATCATATGATCTCACTTATATGTGGAATCTGATGAACAAGGTGAACTGATGAATGGAAAAGAGGCAGAGGTGGACTCATGGGGAGCAGAGTGACAGCTGTCAATGGAAGGAGAATGAAGGGCGAGATTAGAGAAGGTGAAAGATTTAGCAAAATTATATTACATGACCCATAGATATAGATGACAGGACAGCAAATCCCAGAGGAAAGAGAGGAGGCGTCAGGAGGAGGGGGGTAAAGCGGGTGCAATGAGGGGCATGATTTTTTGGGTTGAGGGTGTTATACTGAGTGGGACACCTGAATTTATATTAACACAATAAATTTAAAAATTTAATAAAAATAATAAAATTAATTTTTAAAAAAGAAAGACTTTCAAGAGCAGATATAAACCTAATAAGTAGAGGTCTTTGGAGGTTTTCAGCCTAATTTATAAGGACAAAGACCAGTTGGAAAGCATTCAATTTATTTATTTATTTATTTTCATTTTTTTGTGTGTGTGACAGAGAGAGGGACAGATAGGGACAGACAGAAACGGACATAGATGAGAAGCATCAATTCTTCATTGCAGCTTCTTCCTTTCTCATTGATTACTTTCTCATATATGCCTTGACTTGGGGACTATAGCAGAACAGTGACACCTTGCTCAAGCCAGAGACCTTGGGCTCAAGCTAGCAACCTTGGGCTTCAAGCCAGCAACCTTTCGGCTGAAGTCAGCAACGATGGGGTCATGTCTATGATTCCACTCTTAAGCCAGCAACCTCAGCGTTTTGAATCTGTGTCCTGTGCATCCCAGTTCGATGTTCTATCCACTGCACCACCACCTGGTCAGGCAGGAAAACATTAAGTTTAAATAAATAGAAACAATGTGTACTTCATTTAAAAAATTCTGTGAACCCACTTATTGTTTGGATATAAATCTCATGGAAACAGGTTATTCTCCTGTTTCCAGTCTGTATAATTGTTCCTCTGGTAAATGTAACACAATTTACCCACATTCTTTAGTTCATAGAATACAGTGAAATAGTAGACAAAATAAATGGACAAGCCAAACAGAAACATTCTCATAGATACAGAGACCATTTGACAGTCACCAGATGAAAGAGGAGTTTGGGGGATGAGTGAGAAAGATAAAAAGATTAAGAAATACAATTTAGTTCTGCCTGGATAGCTCAGTTGGGTAGAGCATCATTTCAAAGTTCAGAGGTTGTTGGTTCGGTTCCCAGTCAGGGCACATGCAGGAGCAGACTGATGTTCCTGACTTTGTCTCTTTCCTTTTCTCTCTCTCTAAGACCAATACAATAAACATTAAAATAAAATAAAATAAAAAATATTTGAGAAGGAAGTACAATTTAGTTGTTACAAAACAATCATGGGGATGTAAAGTACAGCATAGGGAATACAGTCAATAATATTCTAATAACTATGTATAGTATCAAGTTATGTAATGTCTAACACTGGGGTGTGCACCTGAAACTAATCTAATAATGTATGTCAAATATGATTGAAAAATAAATAATTATTTTTAAAATAATAAAATAAAAATAATAACAAACTGCCTTCTTCAAAGAACAAGGCTTACGATAAAATGCTTAAAACTATATTAAAACTGGAAAAATATTTCTGGAAGAAACCTTCAGCAAAAAGATTTTGGAATAGAAATTATTTTAGTATTACAGTTCTGATAATTCTTTATTTCCCACTGTACACTATGATGACTTAATACATGTACATATTGCAAAATGTCTAGCACATAAGGTTAATAAACACATTCTTTATTACCATTTTGTTGTTGTTATGGTGAGAATTTTAAAACTCTACTCATATCAATTTTCAAATATAGTGTATGGTATCATTAACTGTAGTTCCTGTTGGGTAAGCAAGTGTTTTTTTTTAGGTTTCCTCGCTTGTATTGGGGCAGTGCCATGTGTGTGTAGTCTGTGGAAGGCTGTGGGTGCTTGCCCTCAGGGTGGTAGATTGTTTGCTGGAGAAGGGGTTTTTCCCCAGCTTGTTTTGCTGGGGAGTGCAGAGAGGAAGAGAGAGAGGAGCTGAGGGACTTGGGAGCCCTGAGTTTTTGCCCAGCCTATTTGGCTGGGGAGTGTTGAGGTTGGTAGGTGCTGAGAGAAAGGGAAGCAGTCTTCCCCGCCTGCTTGCTCCTCTGCCATTACGACACTCTAATAAATGGAATGGCCCATCATTTTCAAGCTCCACAGTTCCTTTACAGTCTGCGCAAATCCAATATGAATCTGCATGGCCACAAGCTTGGCTACTCGCCATACTTTAGATCTCCAGAACTTACCCATCTTTCCACTGAAAGTTTGTACCCTTTGACTACTATCTCTCCATTTACCCCTCCCCTCAGCTCCTGATAACCACCATTCTAATCTCTGTTTTTATAAATATGATGTTTTCATATTTCACTATAATAAGATTATATAAAATTTATCTTTCTTAGTCTGACATATTTCACTTAAATAATGTTCTCAAGGTTCATCCATGTTGCCACAAATGGCAGGATTTTCTTTGTTTTTATGGTGGTGTAACATATGCCACATTTTCTTTATTCATCCATCAGTGGGCTTTCAGGTGGTTTCCATGTCTTGGTTATTGTAAATAGTGATGTAATAAATATAAGAGTGCAGAAATCTATTTGAGATAGTGCTTTCATTCCCTTTGGATATATTATATAGCCAGATATGGGAATTCTGAATCATATGGTATTTCTATTCTTACTTTTTTGAGGAAGCTCCACACTGTTTTCCATTTGACTGTTTCCATTTACATTCCCTCCAACAGTGCACCAGGGTTCCCTTTTCTCCACATCTTCCTCATAATTTTTTTCTCTCTCTCTGCTAACTGTCATTCTGACTGGTATGAGGTATGGCTCCCGTTATATGGCTAGCAGTGG
Organism: Rhynchonycteris naso; assembly: GCA_037038555.1. Taxonomy (NCBI): domain Eukaryota; kingdom Metazoa; phylum Chordata; class Mammalia; order Chiroptera; family Emballonuridae; genus Rhynchonycteris; species Rhynchonycteris naso. Next base: position 68,834,415 of record CM072997.1, read on the forward strand.
TAGCTCCCACTCTCCTTTCTTGTTTCCAGCATCTCCATGTTTCAGCTTTGCAGGTCTCCTCATTGAAACCTAAGCAGGTCCTTCCTGTGGTGACCCGAGAGGCTGGTGAAGCTGCATTCATCCATGGTCCTTTACTCTTCTAGCTGGAGAGCTGCTAGACACCGGGCTGTGACAGCCTGGGGTTGAGGACAGTGCGGAAAAAAAATGAGCTGTTCTGCCTTCCCTTTTGTTTTCTCGCTGGTTTTTGTTAGTTTATTTTTGTCTTGTTCCACTGTGTTGCTGAAGTTTCTTATGTGGAATTCTGAGCTCTCCTAGAGCTGTGTGTGTTTGAGGATAGCTGTCAAATGATTTATCTTTGTGGGAGGATGAAACCTGGGGTCTCCTAAGCCACCATTTTGCTGACTAATTATTCTATGTCTGTACATCACAAGTAGAAAAAATTTGAAGAATCAGACTATTTTAGACAAACCTAATTTGAATAAAACAGTAATAATTTTTTTCTTATTATACTTTGTCCTATATCTATAGAAAATATTATCAGTAATTTAGTCTGTATAAGCCCAGAACAATAAAAACCATTTAGGGTCATAGGAACATATCATGCTCCTTGAATCAGTCACTTATTTTCATATCTGCTGTCACCGTCTAGTCAAGAACATTATCATATCTGCTGTCACCGTCTAGTCAAGAACATTATCATTTAATATCTAGGTTGTTGCAAGAATTTTCTGTTTTCAATCCATCAGTCATAACCTCCCAAATTAATCTTTCCAAGATCTTAACAATGTTCATACAGATGGTGTTGCTTGAAAACAGTCTATGTGCTCCCATTTCCTACAGGATAAAATCAATGCTGATTATTCTGGTGCCACCATTCTCATCAGCTCCAACTTGCTGTGTCAGTCTAATCCTTCACTATTCTATTCAAGCCTATCACCCTAGTTGATCAGGGCCGCTCCCTTGGATAGTTCAGACACTCTTCCATATCTGCCCTTGGCCTCATGCTATTTTGCCTGCACTTTGTCATTCTAGAATTTTTTCCCTCAGTCTATTCAAGTCCTCCTCATTGTTTGAGTACTACCTTTGGGACTGCAAAGGAGAGAAGCTTGGCATGTACCCAAGAGGTGCCGCTCAAAAGGACAGTTTGCACCAGGAGAGGAGCCAGCTGGAAGAAGGGCGTTACCAAGAGGATACTCCAGAATCAATACTGAAAGAAGAAGGCAATTTTTAACCTGCAAGTAAAGTAGAAGAATCAAGAGCTCTGAGATTTGATCAAACGAGTTTCCATGTCAAACATTCTGAGCAAACAAAAAATCAGAAAGCTAATATGAGAGTTGAATTGGAAGATGTAAAAGGAATAGGTATTGGTGTGCAGAGGCAATACTATTATTACTATTTAATATTGTATATTCTTCTTTCACCATTCTCCTTCTCAGCTCTCTTTTTAGAGGAAAGTCAATGTCGTAGTTTTTATGAACAGTCCGAAAAAGCCGCTCCACATTTCCCTTCTTTGGAATAGCAATGGCACACAGATGAGGCAAACGCACTTAGAATATGACATAGTGAAAAAAAATCCCCTCCCATTCTATATGAAAGTGGTAGGTTTTAGGCTTCTTACTTGGACCAGCTGCGGCACTCATTTTTATACCCTTTGTTGTATTTTGTTTAAATAAATTGTAGGCTAACTACGCAGCAATGTAACTGAACAAGTTAGCGCAGTTTAACGCACATGCGTAAGGTGTCAAAATTTCAGATGTCAGATTGGCTACCCTGTATGCCAATCAAAAGACAAATGTATTTTTAATGTCATGCGATCTACCTACACTTCCTTCGCAATCGACCAGTAGATCGCGATCGACGTATTGAGCACCCCTGCCCTAGATTGTTCCAACAATAACCAAAAGCCTGTTTCACTTCTGTAAAACTGCTTTGGCTATGTGCTCACCCCTCCCCTCGCTTCTTTTTGCCTTCAAAAGCAAACCCCTGAGTTTGTTCAGGGCTGCGAGTTCTTTAGGTTTTGAATCCACTCATGGTTGTTGGCATTAAATTAAGGACTTCTTAATTTGGCTACTTAATTGTGTGGCAAAACGTTTGTTTCCTCGCTGTCCAGATATAACAGTATGTGGAACAGAGTTGAGAACCAGTGAGTAGTCGCTTGATTATTTTTGATAAACATGAGAAATGAGAAGACAATGAATCAGCCCTATTTTCACAGACAAATATGGTATTTCAGTTAGAGAACAGGTATCACTAAATTGATAAGAACTCTTTGATCCTTGATTAAATATTTGGAGCCTGCTTCCTAAAAGTTATATTTATAACTGTTAATCTCTTGCTGAGGAGTGTTCTAATATTTTTGTGTTTATTTCACTTCTTGGCTTAAAGGGACAACAAAACAAAGAAATATCCATTCTTATGGCTTTCCAAGGATTAGACAGGAAAATGGATTCACATCAGCCATTTCCTTTCTATGAATTAGTGATGAAAAAATGGAAGCTTAAAAGATATGCTCTGCAGAGTGAAGCTCACTTCACATTTCGGGTACAACTAAGAGAGAAATAAAAGTACAGAGCAGACATATGAATGTTACACCTTCCCAACAACTACATTTAGATATTTATTCCAATGCATACAGAAAATATCCAGGATGTGGTACTTAGTTCACCTCTATAAAGACAGCATCAGCCTGACCAGGCGGTGGCGCAGTGGATAGAGCATCGGACTGGAATGTAGAAAACCCAGGTTCGAGACCCTGAGCTTGCTAGATTGAGAGCAGGCCCATCTGGCTCCAGCAAGGGGTTGCTCGGCCTGCTGAAGGCCCGCGGTCAAGGCACATGTGAGAAAGCAATCAATGAACAACTATGATCTCGCAATGGCAACAAAAACTGATGATTGATGCTTCTCACCTCTCTCCATTCCTGTCTGTCTGTCCCTATCTATCCCTCTCTCTGACTCTCTCTCTGTCCCTGTAAAAAAAAAAAAAAAAAAAAAGACAGCATCAGAGATTCCAGACAAAAACACTGATGAAACATATGTGTCCTACAATCACTGTTTTATATGGACATGGCTGTTGGTACACATCGAAGCACTTGAACCCAATTTAACTATCTAGGAAGTGGTAATTTTGGACTAAAGAACACATTAAAGTGTTTTTAACTTCACCTGCAGACCCGAAATCAGTGTGCAGACTAGCAATATTACTGACTACAGTGCACTTTCTAACACAGGAAAATAAAGGGAGCTTTCTTTATTTTACAGAGACAGAGAGAGTCAGAGAGAGGGATAGATAGGAACAGACAGAAAGGAACAGAGAGAGATGAGAAACATCAATCATCAGTTTTTCATTTTTGACACCTTAGTTGTTCATTGATTGCTTTCTCATTTGTGCTTTGACCGCGGGCCTTCAGCAGACTAACTAACCCTTTGCTTGAGGCAGCGACCTTGGACTTAAGCTGGTGAGTTTTTTCTCCAACCTAATGAGCCCACACTCAAGATGGTGACCTTGGGATCTCGAACCTGGGCCCCTACGCACTCCAGTCCGATGCTCTATCCACTGAGCCACCGCCTGGTCAGGAAAGGGGAGCATGTTTTAAAAGTGAAGAAGTTTGGTGGGGATATCTCTTTTGAAATAAAGGTTTTCTCTTAAGAAGAATGTTCTTATATCATCATATCTCCAGGGCAATGAACTAGGATGTGTGTGAGTGTGCTTGTGTGTACAATATTAATATTACTACTTAATATTACTTTTGGGGGTTCATAAAAATGTGTTGAAGTGGGGGTGAGCAAATAAGTGTAGAAGAAACTGAAATTTCAATGCAGTTTTGAAGGCTTCTGTTTTGAAGGATTTCTAACCTGAGGTTCTAGCTCCAGGAAGTGCTTTCTCAAGGCAGCAACCTCTCTTACTTCCTCATCAGCTGATAGTTGGAACCTGTTTCCTGCAAAAGTGCTGAGACTAGGCTGAGGCCATCATTCTGTCTCAGTCGCCCATGCTTCTTGCTGCACTATCTGATGATGTCTAGTTTCTGATAACAGCAGTGGGAATGAAAGATCTTTTAGATCACAGTGGAGCAATTAACTAGATGAAATTGCTTTTAGGAATCTCAGTCTTAAATTTTGCAGAGAAATACCTCAAGTATTTGCCTCCAAAAAAAGCAAAGGTAGGATCATCTCAACTTGAAGGCTTAGACACTTCTATTAGACTCAGAAAGCATCATCCACAAAGACATGGAAACCCTAATGTGTTTTAATATGCCAGAAAGATTATAACAGGCTTTTTAAAAAGGATAGTAAGTGGTAACACAGTATGTGAGTTTCAGGCAGTGAACAATTAGTTCTTCCTAAGGATCTTCTTACCCATTACCCAATTTTTAAAAATAAGTGGCTAGATATTATTTAGTTCCTTGATGGATACTGTGATCAAAGAAGTACTTCATAAGCTTCACTAACTTTAGGTTAAATCTACTTGAGGTTTCAGAATAACATTTTTAAAATGAAAAACCTTAAAATCAATTCACAAAATGCTGCCAAACTTTAACAGTGGAGATATTTATTCCATATGTATTATGCATCAGGTCTGAACATAACACTAGTTACCCCTGTCCACCTGAGCATATGTTGTAGTATATGTATGCTGGATTGGGGGTGGGGTAAAGAATCTGAAAATTTTTTAGAAAAACTAAACAAATAAATGAACAAGATAATTTCCAGTAGTGGTAAATTCTATGATGAAAGGAAATCAGTGGAATATGAGGGGCAATGACTGTGGGGCAGGGCAGGAGAGGGCTAAATTGGATTCATTCGCTAGAAGCAGACCTTGCTGAGAAGCTGGTATGACTAGAAAACAAGTCATTTCAAGATCCAGAGTAAGAGCATTTCTGACAAAGAAAACAGTATGGGCAAATAACTAGGGGGAAATTGAGTGCAGATTATTTGAAGAAAAGAAAGCTGGTGTAAATGATAGGAAATGAAGCCTGAGATAGACCAGGGCCAGATCATGGAGGGCTTTGTGTAATTTGATAAAGGCTGTGGTTTTTTAGGGGGATGCATTAAACTGAAATGACTTACTTATTTTTAAATTTTTTATTGAATTTATTAAGGTGACATTGGTTAATAAAATTATATATAGGTTTCAAGTGTACAGTTTTATAATATATTACCCATATATTGCATTGTGTGTTTACCATCCAAAGTCAAGGTTTCCATCCCCATTTATCCCCCCTTTACCCTCTTCTACCTCCCCCCACCTGCTTTCTCTCTGGTAAGCATCATGCTGTTGTCTGTGTCCATGAGGGTTTTTTTTTATTTATTTACTTAATCCCTTTACCTTTTTTATCCAGTGCCCCTAACCTCTACCCCTCTGACTGCTGTCAGTCTGTTCTCTGTATCTATGAGTCTGTTTCCATTTTGTTTATTAGTTTTTTGTTTATTAGATTATATATATAAGTAAAATAATATGGTATTTATCTTTCTATGACTGGCTTATTATAATCAGCATAATGCTCTTCAGTTCCACTTATGCTGCTGCAAACATAAAATTTTCTTCTTTTTTACAGTAGAGTATTATGGCTAATAGACATATGAAAAGATGCTCATCTGCCTGACCAGGCGGTGGTGCAGTGGATAGAGCGTCAGACTGGAATGCGGAAGACCCAGGCTCGAGACCCTGAGCTCGCCAGCTTGAGCACAGGCCCATCTGGCTTGAGCAAAAAAAAGCTCGCCAGCTTGGACCCAAGGTCACTGGTTCCAGCAAGGGTGGCTTGGTCGGCTGAAGGCCCATGGTCAAGGCACATGTGAGAGAGCAATCAATGAACAACTATGGTGTCGCAACGGCAATGAAAAACTAATGATTGATGCTTCTCACCTCTCTCTGTTCCTGTCTGTCTGTCCCTATATATTTCTCTCTCAGACTCTCTCTCTATTCCTGTAAAAAAATAAAAATAAAATAAAAAAAGATGCTCATCTTTTACTAATCATCAGAAAAATGCAAATCACCAGTAAAACCACAATGAGACATCACAACATAATTGTCAGAATAGCTATCATCAATAAATGATTTACATTTTTGAAAGACCATTCTGGCTGCTTGCTATAGTAAAAACAGGGCAAGTATGGAAGCAGGAATTATAATTAGAAAGGTTTTATAATAGAGCAGGCAAGAGATAATGGGGTCTTGGATTAGGCAGTAAAATACAGGGGGGCAGATCTAATATTGCAGAAATATAAAAAGACATATTGTTCTTTTGGACATGAATGAAATATTTATTTCCTAAGCTTCCTTCAAAACTCAGTTATTTATTCAAACCTTTGTTGAGCACCTACTAAGTTCTGTTTTGTTATTTGAGATATAACAATGAAAATAAGACATTGTAGAATGATACTTTAAACCAGTTCACAAAAGAAATCAGATAATAGCTATAAGGTTCTGACTGGTTAGCTCAGTCAGTTAGAGTGCCGTTCTGAAACACTAAGATTGGGGGTTTGATCCTGGTTAGAGCACACACAGGAAGCAACCAATGAATGCATAACTAAGTGGAACAACAAATGAATGCTTCCCCCTCTCTCTTTTTATCCCTTCCTCTATCTATCTCTAAAAAAAATGATTAATCAAAAATAGATAGAAGTTATAACATGTTAAAATATAATATATTTTCATTTTAATAGTTCTTTAAATACATAAATACCTACACGAGAAAAAATTGAAAGTAGGAATATGCAAAATAAAGTGAAAGAAAATAAAAACTAAAAATCTCTATTAAATTTACTAAAGAAAGCCACTCTTATTACTTTTCTGTTAAACTTTCATTTTTCTCATGCTTTTAGCTACTGTTTCCTTAATATCAATAAAGGCTGAAAAGAAGTATTAAGCTGGAATTAGGAATGTTGGCATATGGTTAGAATTTATAGTGTTTCATAGTTATTTCATCAAGCAGTAGTTCAGGGATTATGCTCCAGTCTTCGCCAAGGTTGACTAGAAAACAACCTGAGACCATCAATCTCAGAAAAGCAAGTGAGAGGGCAATGGGATTGAACTGGGGAAGGAGGGTAATTCGGGTGGGGCATTATATAACTAGCCTACTTCACCAAGTGACATAACTTGTCACTCAGATTTCTCTGGGCATGTTATTTAATAATATCAGGATTTGGAATTGTCCAAAAGAGGAGGGTAAAGAGAGGAAATCTATCTGCTGTCTCCTTCCTCTCCTTTTGTCTTGCAGAAATTTAATACCCTGCCCACCCGTGTAGCACAATGGTTCATATGACCAGATGTGGTAAAAGAGATAGAGACTCTCTACAGGGGCCTCAGAGTTCTCTGACCACCTGGCTAAAATAAACTGAGGCAGTCTATACTAAGCTGATACAATATAACAGCAGTTCCATGTCATGTACCACTAAGGGGATAGAAAGTGACTATAAGAGTTAGCCCTGTGAGATAACTCTGAAAGTAACTTATTTTTGGCTTTTTCTGATTACAAATCTAAAGATTCCTTGTGTTTTCTTTGAATCAACAAAAATGTTTCATGCAAAAACTAAAAAAAAATGTTTAACTTTAAAGCATAAAATTGATTATGCTTTTAAGAATAAAAGTTGAAATATATATACTACATACGCGTATATATTCTTAAAAATCTGTAAAGTCTTTTACAAGAAAATACTACTTGGCAAAGGTTGGAGAAGCTCTCTGAGATGGAAAAAACTTGGCCATGTTATCTCTTTTCCCCAGATCCCATCTGCCAAAGCTACACCTGAGCCACTTGATAAGCTTTCAGTTTAAACAGCAAGTGTCTGGCCAGCTTGAAGTTAACCAGGCATCCAGCCTGGAAGTTTTCACACTCCCCAAAGAACAAAGAATTGTTCAACTACTTTCTAGTTTTGTAACTGATGTGCTCAATACATAGTCAGTATTTAGGTAGTGATTTCCATGAATTTTTAGTTTGATCAACATGATCTCATTTAAAATATTTTCTAAACTTGAGTGTGAAGCTAATTCTTACTTTGAATTATATTCTTCCTTCTCTTTGTCCAAAAGACACATATTTAAACAAAGTTTAGTTTTAAACTACAATTGTTTTGTCAGACTATTAATAGACACTGCTGTTTTCAACAGCAGCATCTTATGACTTGACATCACTGGAAGCACAGAATCATAATCAAATCAAACCTGTGGTGGGTCTCTCTAGAATTTGAACATTGTGTGCTTCTATTCAGTTTCCATATTGGATGAATAAAACATGGTCCCAGGATAAAGCGCTCTGCTTATTCAATAATGAGGTCTGTAAACAATGCAAAAAGACTGATATGTAGGCCCTCTGAGAATCCTCTATAAACTCCACTGTTGGGAAAATAAAATATATTATGTTCACTTTGTTAAAGATGGTGCTGCCCACCTAGAAGCCTATTGCCCAGGCAATAATATTAGTTGCCCTTCTTGCTTGGGATGGGCATGATCATCTTAATATGTGTTGGGGGAGGAATTTCACGCCAAAAAGTTTTAAAAGGAAGAGAGATCACATTGTTCTGGGCAAGGGGGATTACGTTCTAGGAGGAGAGCAGAGTAAGACCACATGGAGGCCAGGAGAAGTAGCCAAAATGGCTGAGTGCTGAAGGAGAAGCCAGTTTGTGCAGAATCTGTGCAGATAGAAGGAGATGGGGAACAGGGGTGAATAAGGCTGGTGAGGTACAGGCTTTTGATTCTAGGAAACTCAGATAAGTCAGTGGCTTTGGGAGCCCTGAATGGAAAGGGAAGTGTTCTCCCACTGTGTGTATTTCTTGCCTGCTGGGAGCAAACTAGGATTAAAGGTAATGTCCCACCAGTTCTTGGCTTCGTTGTTTCATTACCATCTGTCTGAATCAAATGCGAACCTGCATGGGCCAGGCAGCTGTGATGGTGGCTGTGGCTACTGGCTTTACATCCACTTTTCTAACTTTTGATAAGAGTCAGAAAACAGAATTTGAAGTTATAGTTCTGACAAAGGTCTGAAGTATGACTATGCAGACCATGGTTACAAGCAAATTCTTATGCTTTCAATGTAAACCATGCAGATGGGAAAGTTGACATCTTTTTGTAAACAAGTAAACAATATCTTAAGCAAGTATCTTACATAGGAGATGGACCCATGGTATGGCTTTCCTCACTCTACAACTGCCCAATTGTTTTACTACCAATTTATCTTTTTCTATTTCATTGGGAATAAACACATAATTATGTGCAGATTTCTCATAGATACCAACAATGTCCCCAAATATTTAAAAAATAAGGATTATAGCTGAACTTCAAAAAATAACTTCTGTTTTTACTAGCACCTTTGTAAGAATCTTCTAGTTTTTGATATCTTCTCATATCTAAATGAGACATTTAACATAGTAATTTGGATATTATTAAATTCTGGGCTAGAATTATTTTCTAATTTCAATTTAGAAATGATATTCTATATTTACAATATAAAGGCTGAATATAGGAAAGAAAGGCTTTTAACATAAATAATTTTTGGCAAAACTTACTTTCTCTAAAACAAAGAGACTTTTAGCAGAACCTACTTTTTATGAAAAGACTCCTATTCCTGGCCTTGAGGCTGGTTTCCCAGACTGTGGCCATGAGCTAGTTTTGCAAGGTTGCAGGTGTTCTCAGAATGTTTCTCCCTATAGATAAACATTGTAAAATAACTTGTTTCACTGCTCTGTTTACTGCTAGGCTTTCTCCCTTCCCCATTTCTCAATTGGTATGTAATTCTGCCTATAAAAGCTAATTCCAAACTTAGTCAGGGCTGCACGATCTGAAAGGCTTTTGCCTCCATGTGTTCACATGCATAGCTAGCTAATAAAGGCTCCCTAAGCTGGCACCAGCGTCAGCAGCTTTGTGTGCTCCTGGATCCGCAATCATGAGCAGTGTGCAAGTGGCTTCACCTGGCACCACTGGCATGGGTGTGCACAAGCGCATGGGCTGGAGGACATAGCCCGAGATTATCAGTGATAGACATCTGCATGGGCTATTGCCAGCATCTTTGTGCATTCCCAGCTCCACCACCAGCACGGGATGTGCGCAAACGCCAGGATCTCTGGGCTTGAGACTGTCTGGGTGGGGCACCTCCATGGGCCTGCATTCCCAGCTCTGACTGAGATCACAGGCAATGTCCTCCTAAGTGGGTGGGTGCAAATTTCTGTGTGCATGACTGAAGGCATGCAGCTTTGGTGCCCACGTGGCTTGCTGTAGGCTACCAAGCAGTCCACAAGGGAGAAGTATGTGGAGATTAGACCCAAGAAGCACTGAGGCATACTAGACATGCCCTGGGGCCCTTAGAAAGGCACTAGATTGGCAATCGGCTCCCAGCCCTGCTGCTCTCATTGGCGGCTCTGGTTGGCACAGCTTTACCCAAAACTGTGTTTTGAGCAGCACTGAAGGAAGTACCTGGCTGCTCTTAGAGCCTCTTGCTCTGCAAGCAGTGACTGGGGTGAAAACTCACAGCTAAGTCTCCAGGCTGCTAGCTCAAGTAGGAGAGATGTGGGGGAAAGCACTTGGAAAACTGAGTCTCCCATTGTCAAAGCCTCCAAGTGATACCACAACAAACCTCTGCCCAAGAGCCACATAGGGGCAAAAACCATAGTACAGTGCCACCTGCTGGAAAAAAAAGGAAGATGATACCTCTCAAAACCATGAAAAAATTATATTTTTATAATTTTTTTTATTTTTTTTCCCATTTTGGTCATCTTATCTTCTTTTCTTTTTATTCTTTCATTTTTCTTTTGAACTTCATTATCCACAGTGGTTACATTTTTCATTCTTGTTTGTTATGAGGGTTTCTTTCAAAAACCACTCCCCCCCCCATTTTTTCTTTTTCTTTTTCTCTAATTCGATTGTCACTTATCAACAAATTATTATATTTTGGATTCACATTTTTCTTTGTGGCATTTTTCGTATCGTTTACTTCATTTTTTATCTCTTTTGTCATCTTTCCTCAGTTCTTGCCCCATGTTCTCTGTAGTTTTTGTTCCACCAATCATTATAAAATTTTCATTTTTTTCACTGTATCTTTTTAATTTTTATTTTATATTTTTAATTATCTCTTATTAGTGTTATTAACAATACCACTCTCAAATGCCATTAAGGAAAGAGAAAACAAATATCATGGATACAAAAGACAGAGATGTAGCTTAGATAGATGATGAAAAATCTCTAGAAAAGAATTACAATGGCTTGGAAACCTTGAAGTTAAATGACAGAGAATTAAAAATTAAAGTCCTAAAAATACTCAGAAAAATACAAGGAAGCACGAAAAGGCAATTTAGAGAGCTCAAAACACAATTTAATGAACAAAAAGAAATGAGAAAATAAATGAGAAATTTAATGAACAAAAGGAAATGAGAAAAACATGAAAACAACCAAAAAGCCCTTCAATAGATGATTTGATAAAGAAGATGTGGTACATATATACTACAGAATACTACTCAGTCATAAGTAATGATGGCATAAGATCATTTACAACAACATGGAGGACCTTGATAACATTATACTGAGTGAAATAAGTAAATCAGAAAAAAACTAAGAACTGTGTAATTCCATACATAGGTGGAACACAAAAATGAAACTCATGGACATGAACAAGAGTGTGATGCTAACCAGGGGGAGGAAAAGAGAAGAGAGGAAGGGGTTAGGGGAGGAGAGAGGCACAAAGAAAACCAAATAGAAGGTGACAGAAGACAATTTGACTTTGGGTGATGGGTATACAAATTAATCAAATGTCAAAATGACCTGGAGATGTTTTCTCTGAATCTATGTACCCTAATTAATCAATGTCGCCTTGTTAAAATTATCTAAATTAAAGAAATAATTGAAAAAAAAATGAGAAAGCCCTACAGGAATTGTCTGATTCCATCATAAAGAGCAACAGAAGACTAATGGGTATATCAGAAGGAGAAGAGAGAGGAAATGAAATGGAGAACATATTCAAATGAATAATTGATAAGAACTTCCCAAGCTTTTGGAAAGAATTAGAACCTCAAATCCAAGAAGCAAACAGAACACTGAGTTATCTTAACCCAAACAGACCTACTCCAAGGCACATCATAATGAAATGATCACAAACCAATGACAAAGAATAAATTCTCAAGGTAGACAGGGAAAAGACGAATACAACATTTAAAGGAAGGCTCATTAGACTATCATCACATTTCTCAGCAGAAACTAAACAAGCTCGAATAGAGTGGACCCCAATATTTAAAGTTCTAAAAGAGAAAAACTTCCAGCCAAGAATGCTATATTCATCAAAGCTAACCTTCAAATACAAAGGTGAAATAAAAACATTCACAGATATAGTAAAGATGAGGGAATTTATCACTAAAAAAAACCCACTTCAGGAAATACTGAAAGTGGTTATCTGACCAGATACATAGAAAAAAAACAAAATAAAATCACAAGTAAAAGCTCCAACAAGATTACAATAAAAACAAGATTAATCTGTGACAACAAAAAAAGGGGAGAGGACAAAGATTAACAATAGCAAAAGAAGAGGGAGTGCAGAAGCACTCATGAGATAATGTACTACAATGAATATGATATATATTCTTTTTATTACTAAATGGTAACCACTCCTGAAAAAAACCACTACAGAAACACATGGCTTAAGAAAAGAAGAAATAGAAGAAGTATGGAATACAACCAAACAAAAACAAATGGTAGAAAAACGAAAAAGAAGAACCAAATAAGATACAGAGCTATCAGAAAGCAATATATGAAATGGCAATAAGAAACCCTCAAGTGTCAATAATTATATTAAATGTAAATGAATTTAACTCACCAATAAAGAGACACAGAGTAGCAGAGTGGATCAAAAAAGAAAATCAAACTCTATGCTGCCTTCAAGAAACACATCTAAGCTATAAGGATAAAAATAATTTCAAAGTGAAAGTTTGGAAAACAATTCTCCAAGCAAATAATATCCAAAGAAAAGCAGGTGTAGCCATACTCATATCTAACAATGCTGACTACAAGACAGCAAAGGTAATCAGAGACAAAGATGGTCATTTTATAATGATAAAGGGGACATTGAATCAAGAAGACATAACACTTCTTAATATATATGCACCAAAACAAGGAGCACCAAAAAATATAAGACATCTACTAACTTAAAAGTAAAAACTGACAAAAATACAATCATATTTGGAGAAGTCAATACACCACTGACAGCTCTAAATCATTCATCCAAACAGAAAATCAATAAAGAAATATTGGCCTTAAATGAAACACTAGAACAATTGGATATGAAAGACATGTACTGGACATTTCATCCCCAAATGCCAGAGTAGACATTTTTCTCCAGTGTACATGGAACATTCCCAAGAATTGACCATATGTTGGGCCACAAAACTACCATCAACAAATTTAAAAAGATTGAAATTATACCAAGTATATTCTCTGAGCACAAAGCTTTGAAACTAGAATTCATCTGCAAAAAAGAAGTAAACAAACTCACAAAAATGTGAAAATTAAACAATATACTTCTAAAAAAGGAGTGGGTCAAAGAAGAAATAAAAACAGATATCAAAAGATATATACAAACAAAAATGTCAATACAACATATCAGAATTTCCAGGATGTAGCAAAGGCAGTAATAAGAGAGAAGTTCATATTACTACAGGCTTATATGAATGAACAAACTAGAAAGAGCTCAAGTAAACAACTTAACATCACATATTAAGGAACTAGAAAAAGAAGAACAAAGACAACACAAAACCAGCAGAAGGAAATAATAAAAAACAGAGCAGAAATAAATGAAATAGAGAACAGAAAAACTATAGAAAAAAATCAATGAAACAAAGAGATGGTACTTTGAAGATATCAACATAATTGACAAACCCTTGGCAAGACTCACTAAGGAAAAAAGAGTAAGGACTCATATAAACAAAATCCAAAATAAAAGAGTAGAGATCACCTCAGATATCATAGATATACAAAGAATTATCATGGTATACTATGAAAAACTACATGCCACCAAATTTAACAATCTAGAAAAACTGGATAAACTCCTAGGACAATACAATCTTACTAGACTGAGTCACAAAAAAGTAGATAGCCTAAACAGACCCATAAGAAGGGAGGAAATAGAAACAACTATCAAAAAAACCCCAAAAAATAAAAGTCCAGGGCAAGATGGCTATACTAATGAATTCTAAGAAGATTTGGTTCCTAGTCTACTCAAAGTCTTCCAAAAATTGAAGAAGAAGCAATACTTCCAAACACATTTTATGAGGCCAACATAACCCTCATAGCAAAACATGGCAAGGACAACACAAAGAAAGGAAACTACAGACTAATATCTCTAATAAATACAGATGTTAAAATCCTAAACAAAATATTAGAAAATCAAATACAACAACATATTAAAAAAAAATTATCATGATCAAGTGGGATTCATCCCAGAATCACAACGATGGTTCAACATACGTAAAACATTTAACATAATACACCATATCAACAAAACAAAGAAGAAAAGCCATATGATCCTATCAATAGATGCAGAAAAGGCATTCCATAAAGATAAAATACAACATCATTTTATTTTTAAAACACTCAACAAAATAGGTATAGAAGGAAAATATTTCAACATAATAAAGGCCGTTTATGACAAACCATCAGCTAACATCATATTAAATGGCAAAAAACTGAAATTTTTTCCTCTAAAATCAGGAACAAGACAAGGCTGCTCACTTTCTCCACTCTTATTCAACATAGTGCTGGAAGTTCTAGCCAGAACAATCAGACAAGAGAAAGAAATAAAAGACATTCATATCAGGAAAGAAGAAGTAAAGGTTTTACTTTTTGCAGATGATATGATCCTACACATCGAAAACCCCAAAGACTCCACAAAAGGACTATTAGAAACAATAAACCAATACAGTAAGGTCACAGAATACAAAATTAATATACAGATTTCTATTGCCTTCTTATATGCCAACAATGAAACTTCAGAAAATGAACTAAATATATAATCCTTCTCATGGTTGAAACAAAAAAATAAAATACCTAGGAATAAACATAACAAAGAATGTAAAGGACCTTTATAATGAAAA
The DNA here is from genome assembly GCA_037038555.1 of Rhynchonycteris naso. NCBI lineage: Eukaryota > Metazoa > Chordata > Mammalia > Chiroptera > Emballonuridae > Rhynchonycteris > Rhynchonycteris naso. The sequence goes on from CM072997.1 coordinate 68,849,475, forward strand.
CTACAAAGCATTGTTAAGGGATATTGGAAAAGATACAATTAAATGGGAAAATATTCCTTTTTATTCGATAGTAAGAATAAATATAGTTAAAATGACTATATTATCCAAAGCAATATACAAATTTAATGCAATTCCCTTCAAAATTCCAATGTCATTTTTTAAAGAAATGGAACAATATACATCAGGTTTATATGGAATTATAAAAGTCCCCAAATAGCCAAACTAAACCTAAGGAAAAAGAATGAAGCTGAGAGCATTACAATACCGGACTTCAAATTATATTATAGAGTCACGATAATCAAAATAGCATGATATTGTCAGATAAATAGATACTCAGATCAATGAAACAAAATAGAGAGTCCAGAAATAAAACCACATATATATGGTCAAATAATCTTTGATAAAGGAGCCAAAACACACAATGGAGAAAAGAAAACCTCTTCAACAAATGGTGCTGGGAAAACTGGAGAGCCACATTAAAAAGAAGGAAACTCAACTACAGTTTGTCCCCTTGTACCAAAATTAATTCAAAATGGATCAAAGACCTAAATATAAGATCTGAAACAATAAATTACAAAGAAGAAAACATAGGTACTAAACTCAAGGACCTTGGCAGTAAAGAACATTTTATGAATTTGACTCCAAAGGCAAAGGAAGTGAAGGCAAAGATAAGTGAATAGGACTACATCAGACTAAGAGTTTTTGCACAGCAAAAGAAACTGACATCCAAACAAACAGCCAACTAAATGGGAGATATTTTCAAACAACAGCTCAGAAAAGAGGCTAATATCCAAAATATACAAAGAACTCACAAAACTCAACAACAAACAAGCAAACAATCCAATAAAAAAAATGAAAAGAGTACATGAACAGACACTTCTCCCAGGAAGAAATACAAATGACCAATAGATATATGAAAAGATGCTCAGCTTCATTAGTTATTAGAGAAATGCAAATCAAAACCACAATGAGATACCACTTTACACCTGTTATATTAACTGTTATCAACAAGACAGCTAACAAGTGTTGGAGAGGCTGTGGAGAAAAAGAAACCCTCATTCACTGTTGGTGGGAATGTAAAGTAGTACAACCATTATGGAAGAAAGTATGGTGGTTCCTCAAAAAATTAAGAATAGAGCTACCATATGACCCAGCAATCCCTCTACTGGGTATATACCCCCAAAACTCAAAAACATTGGTACTTAAAGACACATCCAGCCCCATGTTCATAGCAGCATTGTTCACAATGGCCAAACATGAATATAACCAAAAAGCCCTTCAATAGATGACTAGATGAAAAAGATGTGGTACACATATACTATGGAATACTACTTAGCCATAAGAAATGATGACATAGAATCATTTATGACAACATGGATGGACCTTGATAACATATACTGAGTGAAATAAGTAAATCAGAAAAAACTAAGAACTGTATAATTCCATACGTAGGTGGGACACAAAATTGAAACTCATGGATATAGATAAGAGTGCAGTGGTTACCAGGGTGAGGGGAAAGGAGGAGAGGGATGAGGTGGGGAGAAGTGAGGGGCATAAAAAAAAAACAAATAAAATGTGATGGAGGGCAATTTGACTTTGGGTGATGGGTATATAACATAATCAAGTGTCAAAATGATCTGGAGGTGTTTTCTCTGAATCTATGTACTCTAATTGATCAATGTCACATTAAAATTAATTGTCTAAATGAAATAAAAAATAAAAAAATAAAGCCTCCATAATTACTTAATTTGGCTTCATGATTGTGTGGCTTCATGTTTGTTTCTCGCTGTTCCATTACAACGAGGCTACTATAAATTCTAAGAAAATTAGTGATAACTTCTGAACAATGGAGGAAATTTTGATACAGGTTTATCTCTGTTTCAAAAAAAGGGCATAAGATCTAAATAAGGGAGAGAGTGAGTAGCATGGACAGGCTGCAGTTATCTCCAAACATGAACACAGAGGTAGGGGAATAGTGTAATAGCTGTGGTCCTCACTCAAATAACTTTTACTAGGACAAGGTACAGATCTCTCAGTTGTTGTTAATGCTGATATAAAAAACTGACATAGCTTTCCCCTTTTCTGAAGAATTGACCAAGTCTAGCAGGAGTGTCTTCCTCATATGGAAATGCATGGCTAGTCTTATCCTCTCCCCCAATGGAGTATCTGAGGCCTCAAAGTCTGTTTTAAGGGAACTCACCCTGTGATGGTCAGTGTAGAGAATGGTTGGCATTTATATCAAATTTCCTCCTTCTTTTCCATTTTATGGCATAAGATAGGAATTTACTAATATGAAAATCGTTTTTGATTCATTTAATTTCTTGGGTCACTTAGTAAAACCAACTTAAAAATTTATCAATTTTGTTTCTTCTTTTTCCAGACAGTCCATTGTTGAGAACAGCAAAAGAAGAGTAGATGGCAGGGAAAAGAAAAGTAGTATAAGTTCTGACAATTTCTCAAGTTAGTTCTTTTGGAAGTTCTGTTTTAGAATAATATTAATATAGTTAGACATAAATTCCTAACAAGATCAAATTAACATTTTAAGCAATTCTTATGGAGGGCTATGCATTAAGGAATTTTTACAACCACTGCATTTGAATAATAAATGAGCTAATGAGTATTTGTGTCTAAATTAACACACCCACGAGTATATTAAGTGATAACTAAAGTTCTCATCTAAAATATATATGATCATTTCAAAAAACATACAAATAAATTCCTCTTTTTTGAGAGTCTTAATTCTAACCACTGTAAATCCAGTCTTCAATAACAGTTCATTCATTTACTTGTTCTTTCAGTTCTTCAGCAAATATATTTTGAGGGAACAGCATAAACCAAACACTGAAATGCACTAAGATACAATGGTGAATAATTTATTCACCTACAGCCAGTCAATAATATAAACTAGACATGATCATGGGATTTAACATTATGATGTGGAAGTGGTGAGAGGTACAAAGGAAGGAAATGCCAAGAAAACACAAAAGAAACACGCTTAACTAGAATTCAGATCAGAACTGCTTACTGAAAGAAGTTATAATTAAACAAATATCAATAGAATGAGGGGGAGGAGAGCTTAGAGGAAAAGACAAGTACCAGGGTCAAAGGTAGAGTGCTATATAGTTGAAGAACTAAAATTAGGGCAGACTAAATAAAGGATAGCATATAAAGGGAAGAAGCCATACAGAATGAAACTGAAATGCTAACTTGTCCATGGGAGAGTCTTGTGTCTAGGTTGGGTTCTCTGGGAAATAGACTTAGGTTGAAGTTTTCATGCAGGAAGTTTACTGGAGAGAGCTTTCAATATCAACTCTTGAGTGGCAGTGAAGGCAGCCTGTAGGAATAAACTATAAAAATATGCAAAATTAGAATAACAATTAGAGACAGAGGTGTATTAGGGTGAAAGCCCTGAGAGGACAAGAGTCCAGGGCCTCTTTGACCCCATACTGGAAAGATCAAAACAGCAAAATAAGATTTAGCAACACTGAAAATGTTGAGGCTCTCAGAACAGAGATGAGAAGTCAGCATGTCCTTGTCCTTTACTTCACTCCCTGAAAACTTCTGCTGTCTGCTGCCTTAAGCTATTTGCACTTGCTAATAAATATCTGAATAAGGTTGGGGATGGAGTTTCAGTCCTGTGGTCTGTTGACAAGAACTGTTGCCTCCTCTCAGTCCCTCAAAGCATTCCATTTGGTCTCTGAGTAATTCATTTTTGCCACGACAGCAGCATACTGCTCAACTTCTCTCTGTGTATACAGGAGAGAAGTGGGGTGGTCATATAGCCACAACAGAGTCTTTAGCCAATTTTAGCTCTGAAATTGGGATGGACTTTCGAGGAATGGAGTTGTTATTGGATGCAGGCTACTCTGGGATAAAGGTGTGACTTTGTGCAATCGGTTTTCTTCAGCTGAGAAATTGCCCCAGAGAGGGACATGATGAAGGGCTGTTGACTGCAATACTACAACACATGGTTGAGTCCTTAGGCAGTCCATGGGGTGCACCTTACTGTAAATAATATAGCATAATAAGGATATATCATGTAACCATGTTAGAGCAATGGTAATCATGGGTTTTACGCATGAGAGAGACACAATCTGATATATATATAATATATATATATATATTATATATATATATATTAAATATATTTAGAAAGTTCTTTCTGGCTGCAATGTGAGCAACAGTTTGGAGAAAAACATGACTAGAAGCAGAGAGATCAGTTAAACGTTGGTTACAAAATTTCAGGCAACAGAGGATGGTGGCCTGAATGAAGTAGGGTAGTGATGGTATGAATGAAGAGCAGTAGATACTTAGTAAGTAGAAGGGGCAAGACTTGATGTTTGAGTTTGAAAAAGTTAGAGAAAAGCCTAAGTTGTAACCCAAATTTTTAGCTTGGGCACTTGTGATAGAAAACCGAGCAAGACAAACTAATTGTATAATTGTTAATTGTTATATATATGCAGTAGATAGGAGAGATGCTAAATTTATTTTTTGAAACTGTAAAGTTAAAGTCAATTTAACAATGCTGTGTATGTGGAGATTATGAAAAAGCTTATAAGGGTTTGGGTCACAGAAAAGTGATTTGGACAAGAAATAGAACTATGGAGGACCATCAGTATAAAGGCAACAATTGTAGCCAAGAGAGATCAAGATTGCTCAAGAAGGTATAGAAAAGAGAGAAAAACAGAGGACCTAGGATAAAATCAGAAGGTTGTGATTTTTCCTTTTTAGTGAAACATTCATTATGTCTTTATCCTATACTTCCAACTTGACTAAGAAGGAAAGGGAAGATGAGTAGTGTTTTTTATATAATTTTAATATGCCAAATATTATCTCATTTATAATTTCAGATTATCATGCCCATTTAACAGATGAGAATGATGGCTGAGAAAATTAAAACGACTTCCAGAAGTCACAATTCTATTAACCAATAGAGCCTGAATCTCAATTCAGATCTGCCTGCATTTCAATGTAATTTTCACTCTATATCATAGCTAAATGCAAATGATCATATAATATAGGTATATTGTTAATTATAGTTTTTATAAGCATAGTCTCATTTTGATTTATATTATATAATGTAGAAACCTTAAAAATACTTTTAAAAATATTTAGTGAAACTAGAAAATTCAATTCTGCTTTGAGAAATAAAAATAAGATCTCCTATGTTCTCAAACCTTAAAGAAGATGTATAAATTTTATTTTATCAAATAGAAAAATATTTTATCTTTTCTTGTTTTGACAGAAACAGAGAGGGACAGATAAGGACAGACAAACAGGAAGGGAGAGATGAGAAGCATCAATTCTTTCTTGTGGCTCCTTAGTCTTCTTAGTTGTTCATTGATTGCTTTCTCATGTATGCCTTGAACAGGGGGCTACAGCAGAGCTAATGACCCCTTACTCAAGCCAGAAACCTTGGGCTCCAAACCAGTGTCCATGGGGTCGTGTCTAAGATCCCATGGTCAAGCCAGCGACCCCGTGTTCAAGCTGGTAAACCCATGCTCAAGCCAGATGAGCCCGTGCTCAATGGCGACCTCAGGGTTTCGAATATGGGTCCTCTGCATTCCAAATCAATGCTCTATCCACTGCACAACCACCTGGTCAGGCAGACAGGCTTTATCTTTCAGTAACAACTTTGAAAAGAAAAGCTTCTGTTTTATCTGAAGGGACCTAAAAATGTATAGTATTAGACGTTTAGGACAAAATTATCTCACAACAAAAAGTGTATGTACTATTAGCACTGATGTTATTTATTTATGTTTAGCTAGAATTACATTCCCATAGAGGACCTAGGCTTATGAAAATGCCTGGTAGGGTTTCTCAGGGATATGAGAAACCATAACTATGCAGAAGCGTATTGTGGGCTTCTTTGCAGTAGTCTGAGACACTTCCCTGCCTCCCCCCTTCCCATGGCTTCCATTGGTAGAGATGAATCAGTGGAATGTGCTGGTTGATATCTGTAAATGTCCTCTCTAACACACATAGGCTCAGAGACAGGGAGCTCAGTCTTCCTGCTGGGGGATTGAGAGAGATAACATTACCAGAAAACTTTTTGCCTATACTTGTGGGTGGGGTAACCATTCATGAGCAGTTGTCCTCCTGCAGGTATCCTCAACATGGAAGCTAGCACATACTCTTCATAAGGGCAGCATCCCATCTCTAGGTTCAGTGGTGATGTTTGAATATATTACTATCTGTCACTAAAAGATATTTTGGGCAAATGTGATTATATGAGCGCTCCATTTAGGACTACAAAACCTCATGATTTGCTTTAATGAATGTTAAATTACTCATATTTCGAGATTCCTGTAAGCCCCAACCAAGAGCAGCAAGACCTCCTTTTAACATCCTTTTTTATCTAAGTTTCTTTAGGATGTTGGTTTTGATATTAAGATGTTTTGTGTTTTTTATCATATTATTTTTATTTGAATTTATTAAGATGACATTAATTTGCAAAACCATACAGGTTTTAAGTGTAGAATTCAACATAACACTGTCTGCACACCATATTGTGCACCCTCCACCCCAAGCAAAGTCTCTTTCCATCCCCATTTTGCCCCCTTTGCCCTTCTCCACCTACCTCCACTCCCTCTTTCCCTCTGACTATTGCCATCCTGTTGTCTGTGTCTATGTGTTATACATACATGTGTTATTAACTAATCCCCTCACCTTCTTTCACCCAGTCTTCTCATTAACATTAATATTTAACTGGACCAAAAGTTGTTACATAGCCCTTAAAAAATTCTTTCACTATCTATGAAAAAGTCACTTAAACTGTGCAGATCCCACCCATTATAAATGTAATTTTTAAAAAAGTATAAAAATAATAGAAGAGAGTGAGGGTTTTTTGAAAATATTTTACACAATTTTAAAACTTGAAGGAATTAAATGCATTTAAGTGTGGTCTCACTTATTTTGTACATGGTTACACATATTCACAGATGAGAAATATATTCAAGGTCAAACAAGTATTTAATAGTAAAAGTAGGATGACAAACCATGTTTTCCTCATTCTAAGTCAAAATAGGTGCCACAAGATACATTGCTTTGTTTCATAATTACTTGATAAATAATAAATATAGGATGATAAAACACTCAATTGATAAGTACCAAGTAAAAGTATCAAGTCATGTATTTAGAAATTTCAAGGACACTGATAACAATACTAAAACTAAAGATTTGTAAGTTGCTTAGGGCAATGACATTGCTTAGTTTTTAAATATCACACATAAGTCATTCCTCTAATAAATTTTATCTTCTTGCCTTTACTTCTTTGAGAAAAAGTAGTATCCTCTGTCACTGAAAATGCCAAATGAAATGCATTAGCAGAATTAATAGGCAATAGGCTTTAATGAATTCTCCTGAAGAATATTTTTATGATGAAAGCTTGGCAACTGTTCCCATGATTAATCATGATAATGCACAAACATTCAGCTTTGGATAAACTGTCTTATTCCTTCTTTCTGGAATATTCCTCTCCTTCCCTTTTTTCTTCAGGGAGGATTAACCACTCCACCCTCTTTCTATTCTTCCCTGTGACAAACCCACCTCCACTTTTGGTTGTTGTTGTTGTTCAGGTCTCACTTTCCCCCAAGATATCTCAGATCATCAAAGGGGGAAGCAACCTTGTTTTCTTTTGAATTACAACATACTTTATATTTCCATCACTTGACACTTACCTGATCATACAGTGTAATATTATCATATATTCCCCAGACCTTAAATACTACAAAAGGATTGAGTTATATGTTCTACAAGGTAGGTAATAGATAGACTGAATGCACAACAATGGCTAAGTGCATTGGAAGCAAGGATAGTTTAAAAATTCAATCAGTGAGTCATTGGTTAGCACACATGCTAAAAGTGAACTTTTTCTGTAAAGAAAGAATACCTTCAGTCTTTCCTGTTACAAAGAATTAAGAAGAAAATAAATGGCTTAAAAAGAAACTCAAAGAGAAGATTTCCAATTTAGTTTTATCTGAAAGTTTACTTAGCTAAAAATAATCTTCCTTTGCTGGGTCAGGGAACAAAATTTCCATCTCTACGTGAGGAAAACAAGAAAGGCAGAAGCGAATGTGAATGGCCATCATCACATGCCTAGTGACTACCGTATATTTCCCCCCTAAAATTTGCAACAATCCTAGGAGAGACATTACGGTTTTCATGCTTCCTCCAAAAATTTCCCTGGATGCTAGGGAACCTGGATTACAGAGAGAATATAGTCAAAATGTGATATTTCACATAGGCAATTTTTGCTGTCTTTTGTAAAATACATTTATTTTGAAATAAAATAGCTTGTGTTTTTAACAATATATATCAAGAGATATTGTTTATTAGGCTAAAAATATATTAGGGCTCAAAATTTAAATAACAAACTATAAACATTACATTTTAAAAATTATCATATTAGTAAAAACAATGTGGGTTATAATGTGTTCTCGAAATATATTTTCTTAAACAAAATATTAATCAAAGTCAAATTTTTATCTGCTTCTGTATTTATCAAGGTAGCCATATGAGGAGATAGAAAATTGGGGCTTCCTCCAGTATCCAAATCCTCTGAGTTGTTGGTTTCTTATGTGCCGGAACACTGGAGTTAGAGGCAACCTTTTTTTCCACCTCATTAAGCTTGCTGACAACGTAGTTCCTCACATATGCAAAATGTGCTTGCATTTGGAGCCTTCTTGCTGCTTGTCCTCTGCAAAAAGGGCAATGTTTTCAAATATGAAGACATCTGCAGCTGTTCAGCTAGTTGACTAATCACTTCTGAGGTTTTTTTTCCCAAAAATAAAAATCATCCAGGGACAAATTGTTAGAATAGTAAAAGGGCTTGGCATTTTTGCAGATCTGTTCATCACTAGATTTCACAAGTCTGAGCCTATCTCTGATATCCTGAGCTTCTCTTTCTGAGGTCCACAGGGAGGCCTGAGTGGTAACAAGATTCTCTGTGGGTGGTTTGGGGTTAGTACTGCACATTCCTTACTCATGTTTTCCACTTCTTATGCATATGGCCCTACACTTGATTAGGAGAATCCTATGGTGTGATGTACAGAATTTCATGACCTGGGATATGTCCTGATTCCTTCATAAGTGAGGCAGGGAATTAGGCAAGTGACTCCCTTACAGACCTTGTGTGGATCTGATAAGGACCTTGGTTTCTAGTATAGCAATTTTCAAACAGTGTGCCATAAGGATTTTAAAAACATGCAAATATCTGACTATTTAGTCAGGGGAAATGACCCCCTTCCCCTTAGATTTTCTAATAAAAAATCATAATAGCCAACACAATAGCTGTGCCATGTGAATGAATCAAAATTGTACCTATTGTTTGGTGCGCCACAAAATTTTAGTAATTAGTTTATGTGTGCCATGAGATGAAAAAGGTTGAAGATTGCTGTTTTACTAGATCAAATAAAAGAATGTGCTTTTTGAAATATTAATCATGTTCATACAAATATAAGTTATGATTAACATTTGTCTGTCATTAGCTCAATAATTTTTTTCAATTTCTTTACTTAAGAAGGGAAGTATATCACCAGGTGGTGGTGCAGTGGGTAGAGCGTCAACCTGGAACACCGAGGACCCAGGTTCAAAACCCCGAGGTCACCAGCTTGAGTGCAGAGTCACCTGGCTCAAAGCCGACTTGAGCATGGGATTATAGACATGATCCCATGGTCACTGGCTTGAACCCAGAGGTCCCTGGCTTGAAGCTCAAGGTCACTGGTTTGAATCCAAGGTTGCTGGCTTGAGCAAGAGGTCACTGGCTAAGCAGGAGCACCCCAGTCAAGGCATGTATGAGAAAGCGATCAATGAACAACTAAAAGGCCAGGACTATGAGTTGATGCTTCTCATCTCTCTCATGTCTGTCTCTGTCTGTGTGTCTGTCTCTCTCTCTCTGTCATTAAAAAGAAACAAGCAAGAAAAAGCAAGAAAGAAAAAAGAAGGAAAGAAGGAAGGAAGGAAGGAAGGAAGGAAGGAAGGAAGGAAGGAAGGAAGGAAGGAAGGAAGGAATTGATAATGTCACTATGAAGTACATATTTGGAGGTTTTACTAAATTGAATACATTTAAATTTTTTAATAATCCATCTATATGTACAAAAATAGTCTGGGCTATTTATTGTCTATTTTACTAATTGATTTTTCTTCAGTTAACCCTAGTCAAGAAACCTATATGTAAATCAAGCCCTAGGGACAACAAGCTATGTGGCCTCAGGCAAGTTATCTAATTTTTCCATCTTTCTCCAACTGAAAGTCAGGTTGGGGGAGTAGGAGGGGTAGAAAAGAGATGAGACCAGAAGAACAAACAAATAAGGCTGAGTTACTTGCTTCAGAATCTAAAGCCTTAATTCTCAACTTCTAGGAGATCTCTGGCTTTAAGCAAAGGGAGATCTGTTGGTCTGGAGCTCTACAAACTCACAGATTTTCATGTTCAAAAGGTCTGAGGGACCTGATACTTGCTATTCAAAGACAGCATTTCTAAAGTGAGGTTTCAAATATAATAGCTTAATTTGGAATTCTTATTAAAATGCTTGAGGATGTTACAGAATCCATAAAGAGTGGCACACAAGAAATGTTTGTTGCCTGACCTGTGGTGGCGCAGTGGATAAAGCGTCGACCTGGGAACACTGAGGTCACCAGTTCAAAACCCTGCACTAGTCTGGTCAAGGCACATATGGGAGTTGATGCTTCCAGCTCCTCCCCCCTTTCTCTCTTTCTCTCTCTCTCTCACTTTGTGTCTCCTCTCTAAAATAAATATAATAAAAAGAAACTTAAAAAAAAAAGAAAGAAATGTTTGTTGACTGCGTGGTTTTCTTATAAGCAAACGTAGCTTGGTGACTACAATAACTTAGAATCCCTTCTTGGAAGTAACTACCTAGCTAAGGACAACATTCTTCAACCTTCCCTTGTATCAAAGTGGAGCAGTGTGACTATTTCTTCCCATTGAAATAAAAGCCAGGTCTCTTTTGGGCTGAGAAGTAGGTGTAACTCTTTCTGATCTCTTTTTCCATTTGTTGGCTTCCTCTGAGTACCCAGAGGCAAAAGAAGCTACAAGATAGAGAGATTCTAGGATTTATGAGTGATCACATGGAAGCCTCCTGCCAGCCAGGAACACCACACAGAACTTTGCATCAGTAAAAAACACAATCTTATTGTGCTATACCACCAAGACTTTTGGGTGTACTGCGTGCCTAAGCTAGTGTTACTCTAATCAATATAAAGGGAAAAAATAAAAGCCGCACATTTTATGGAGTTTAAAACTAAGATACCTAAAAAACTACTGAGGTGATTGAGCTGGCCTACAAATAAATTTCCCGCCATTAAACAAAATTAGAACATTAAAATAAAAATTAATTCACAGAAAAATAAAGACAGATACAGTTGTATTGTCCCTTTTGTCTACAATTTATAAAACTCATACCTGCCTGACCTGTGGCAGCACAGTGGATAAAACATTGACTTGGAACACTGAGGTCTCTAGTTTGAAACCCTGAGCTTGCCTGGTCAAAGCACATACAAGAGTTAAAACTTCCTGCTCCTCCCCCCTTCTCTCTTTCTCTCTCTCTTCTCTATCTCTCCCCCCTTTAAAATAAATAAAATCTTTAAAAAAACCATGATACCTGTCATTACTAAATGTATTTTAATTTTTTTGTGTCCTGCTCAACCTGATATAGTCTGCTTCTCTGCAAATAATTTTCTCTCTTTATTCCTATAAGTGAATGAAATAAATACCATACTCCATGTGGCTTTTAGTGAAGTAGAGACTACTGCAATATTCAAAATTTTTTTGAACAAGTTATTTCAACGTAATTGTGACTTGCATCCAGAAATCAACTATTTTCCATGTAAAAGTTTAGTTTACTAGAAACTAAGAAAGCCATTATTTTTTTCCTCTCAACTCAGCTGATTCCATCAAGAGAACAGGCAGAACTGGGGAAATATATGTATATTAACTGTGACACCATTTTACTTAGTAATTGCAGAAATTTTAGGGATTAGAGCTTTCATTCAGTGTTTATTCATTTTTCTATAATCAGAATCTTTTTAGAAAGAAATTACTTTAGACAGCCTTATTTTGGGGGTGAATATGGGATGAAATGGCACATGGGATTATTTTTCCTTTTTATTGTAAAAAGTTTATCTATTTGACTACAGTGCAGGTAGAAATCCATTGTTAATACAAGCAACATTCTAGTGCAAAAGAGGATATTTTTTTCCACAGAAGACCCAGATATAAAATGAGAAGCCTTTTCCTTCTTTTGGAAGATAAATCAGTTCAGACGAAATGATCACACTGAATGCTTTATAATTTTTCCAGAACTATGAGAACTACATGCTAAGGAAGAATGGATATGGGGGAAGCAAACCCCTTTGCCTTAGAAAAGGAACCCAACGTCATTGGGAGTGGCAATGGACTGGCTCAGCTAAAAACACAATTATTCCAGGCTCCCCCACAGGAGTGACAGCACTTTTCACAGGTACAACCCATAAGACACAAGTCAAAGTGTTTTGGTGATCTGGAAAAGCTCTTGGAGAAAGAGCTGATTCAGCTAACACTTGCTTTTGGCCTTTTATACTTCCTGTTCTTCTAACTGGAATATAGTCAGGATGCTAACGATGAGGTAGCCATTTTGAGACCACAAGGCAACAAATTAGAGGATAAAAGCCACATTCTAAGGATGGCTAAGCAAAAGAAAAATGAGCTAAGGTCCTCAAGGACTCTGGGTTTGCCAGGACTGTGAAATCTTACCTTAATATTACTTGACCTCAGTGTCACTTGACCTGACTGAATGTCACTTGGGAAAAACAAAACCTCTACTTAATTAACCTAGTGAAAGTTGGACTACTTTCATAAGCTGTCAAACCTATACCAAGTTGACCCAATTAGGCTTTAAGGAGAATGCTAAATTTTTTTTAATAAGAACAGTTTCCTAACGAGTATTTCAAAAGCATTCATTTACATTGGCAACTATTAAACTAATATACCCATGAATCACTTTTTACATTTCTTAAAATGACCCCTCCAAGGAACTCTACTGGACAATAACATATACAATTCCCATCAATGAATTATTATGAATCCATCGCACCCCTCCATTTATTCATTTAGCAATCATTTATTGAGGACCCAGCAAGCACCGTGCTAGGGACAGAAATGCACGGGTGAAAAAAAATGCCTAACTACAAGGGGCTAAGTTTACTTAAAGGTAAAAAGACAAGTCTTTTAAAAAACATTTTATTTTCTAGTTCCTTTCTTCCTACGGGTTGTTTATTTCATGTACATTATTTTTACAAGAGACAGAAAAGCCCAACATCACAAATGGCATTAACAAAATAAGAAGACCTTAGTCACCATAGTGGTATCCATTGCTTAAAGCTCAGAACACCTTTGTAATTTGAAAATTTAATTCAATGGTGCACCAATATGTTTAACATGAGTTGTGAGTAACAAATGAATAAAATTTCTCATTCTGTCCACTACAGAACTTGTATTCCCAAAATTAGGCTACTGATAAAAAGACCAGTGCTACTCTACTTTGTTTTCCACCATTTCTATGATATAAAAAAATCATACCTTTCATTAGTATCCAAAGACCATTATTCACTAGAGTGCAGTAGGCAAAATACTGTGTGAGCATCAGGAAAACCATTCCATACTCACCCCTTCCCCTCTGTCACCTTAGGCACATCATTTAACTTCTTTCTACCTCAGTTCCCTCTGGGGTTAAATGATGGGGTGAAATTAGACCATTATGTTGTTTCGTGGACCTAAAATTCTTTTATTTCCCTGCTCTATTCTCAGTGTGATACATTAGTAGACAAGTTTCCCAGCTAAGGACAGCACATTAAGATTATTTTTAAATGATACATGGCTTCCTCTCAATTTCTGTTTTCTCAAGAATTATGTATTAGCCTACAACCCCATATTGAACAATAATTTTATATATAATTAAATAATATAATTCATATTTTTGTTTATAATACCATATTATTATACTCAAGACCAGAATACAGGGTGGGTTTAACCATTTCTAGCTTTCCAGGACATGTATTGCACACATTTGAGATAGCTGAATGGAAATTAGATAGAGATAGTATATTGTTCTAAAACGGCTATTTTAAAATATCCCCCCTCCCATACTTAGAAGTGATTCTAACAAAGTTTATTTCAAAACCATAATAATGCTCCTGCCTCATTCTAAGAAATTGCTCTAACAAAGGATTCCTTATATGCAAAATCTGAAGGCTGAAATTCATATCTTTTTATTTGGTATTGACAATGGAATTAATTAATACATCTTTCAGTTATCTGCAAACCATCACAGAGAGGTACCTGCTTTCCTTGTTGCTTTCACAGAAATATCTCAAATTGAAATACTTTAAGCACAACCCATTTAACCCATTCTGAATTTTATATACAAAATTAAAAATAGTCTTATCTTGCTTGCAACAAGATGTTTAAGGAACACAAACACTCTTTACCATCCTTTAGTTGCCATCCTGCAAACCAACTCACACCTCCAACTATTACTCTCATTTCATACACACATATACCCCTTTACTCACCACAATGAGTTAAAGGTAGATCGGTAGCAGCCTTTGGGTCACTACTTTGCGTTACCATTCCCTTCATTTCAGGTGTCATGGCACAGGACTTTACAGAAAGCAATTCATCCTGCTAGGTTTACTGCAGACACTAAAAGAGGTGTCTTGCACTTGCTGGAAGATTTTAGCTTTTATGCTTCTGGTCATTCTTCCCACAAAAAGAATGCGATCAGTTTCTGGGCTATTCTTAACTCTCCTTCCAAAACATTTCAAAGAAGAAATACAAGAAAGACTTCATGTTTTTGGTTCAAACTCCCAGCCTGCCCGCCTGCCTGCTGCTGCCAATACTTCTTACTCTTGCTGGTGATGACATTCAGCGAGCTCTCCAGTCCCGATGCTTCTTATGTAAGGCTGTCTAGGTCAAGTGTAGGAGACACGCTGCTGGCCTGTGAAAACTCATGGAACTGTTACCTTCAGATTAACACTTCAGGGGCTATGGAAGCTGGAGGAAGCTGAGCTTGTACTACATCATTTGGGGGTAAATATTTTTTGCATGATTCAGTGATATATATGCTCTAGTCTTGGCAGATGTCCATCAGCCATGCTGAGAGGTGCAGGAAGAAATTACTAAGAGATTCCCGTTCTGTCAGCATGCTTGACTAAGCATAGTAAATGTTCTATATAATCTAGCTTTAAGACATTTAAGGAGTGAATGAATCATAAATTAGTGTCTGCTTATCAAGCATCATCTCAAACCATCAAGGAATGACTGTTGTTGATTTGACTGTTTAAACTTTTCCTAGAACTCTGCTTGGAGGTGTTGTGGGAGAAATGATTAGATGTGGCTATTAGTTTGAAGAGGTTTACTGCAGTTCCTGACTGTTATGTCTGCTCTTGTCTGATTGCAAATTTGCTTCCCTTGACAATGAGCTAGTTGTTTTCCTGTGTCTTCTGTTGTGATGGTGATAATGTGAGAACAGAACCTGAATAACCTGGCAGTGATGTGACTTCAGCAAATCATAAATCCTACTTACCTAGTGCCAAGGGAATACTGCAGTAAGAGTGCCATTTGATCCTAGCACTGAATGGGGTTGGGTTAACTACATTGATTCAAATTGTGCTGCATTGGGGACCTGGAGGCATGACCCCAGGTTTGACATGGACAGTTATTCACTCCCTGAGTGAAAGTAAAAACCATAGGGTGCTGATTCTGTTTTAGACTCACACACAGTGTGCAGGGAAGGGAATTAATTAAAATAGCGGGCTCTCATTGAATGCTGCAGAAAAGCCGGAGAAGAAGCAGGGTGAGATTGCAGCTGCAGTGTGATATGGGCAAGGAATTTTAATAAGATTTAACCAGAGATGGTACAACAGATGGCACAAAATTTAGAAGATAAGTGAATATTTAAAAAACTGAAAACAAATGCAGCACATTAGAGAGAGTTTGACTTCCTGTGTGCCCTTGGCAAGTGAAGTTCAGTCCCTCGGACAGGATGTCATGAGTTAGTAAAATGAAGGCTGTGTAAACTGTCTCCATGATGTAAAATGCTAAATGGGAAGTTGAATGATCAGTCATAGGGTGTTTGTCAAGGAGAAAGAATGTCACAAGGCAGGTTAATCAGAGCATCTTCACTAAGTAAACAGATCATTTTAAGTATCTGAAATTGCTTGCATTTATTTTATTAAATTAAAGGAATAAAAATGAGTGTTGCTAAAATAAATTTCTTTGGGGGTACTTTTTATTCTATTAATCATGATTAACAGGAGCACATTGATTACTTGTGATGGTAATATACTGCTTATCATTTTATGCTATATTTAATTGATTAAACGTGTACATGTTTTCCCAAATAATTTGAAGAGACAGTTATGGTCCCTTAGGGCCTGCCTTTATATTACTGATGTCAATAGGTATTTTCCCCATAGACTTAGCTTGGCATAAGAGCCTCATCAGACCAGATTTTACTCAGTTTGGCATTTAGAATATCCCTTATAAATGTAATATTTAAAATAATGCTTACACACTTAGTTGTACTCACAATCTTTGGATTTATGTCTGTTTTAAGACAATACCATCAGTACTCAAATTGTCTATAAATAATTTTATTTGATACTTTTAATTAGCTATTGTCAAAAGAGGTTTTTCTTTTTTGTCAATGAGGCTTAGAAAGTTATATTAAGCCCTGGCTGGTTGCCTCAGTGGTGGAGCATTGGCCAAGCCTGTGGATGTCCAGGGTTTGATTCCTGGTCAGGGAACACAGGAGTATTGGCCATATGCTTCTTCACCACTCCCCTTTTCCTTTTCTGTTTCTCTGTCTCTTCCCCTCCTGTTGAAGCACATAAGCCCCAGATGATGAGGTGGCTCCATGGAACCTCCACCTCAGGTGCTAAAAACAGCTTGGTTGTGAACATGGCTCCAGATGGGCAGAGCATTGGCCTCAGATGAAGGTTGCCAGGTGGATCCCAGTCAGGATCCACGTGAGAGTCTATCTCCCTGTAACCCCTCCTCCCCCCATTGGAAAAGAAAAAAAAGTGAAATTAATTTCTTTATTTTTAAAGTAAGAGATTTGAGTTAAATGAGATATAAAATTAGTTTGGGTTCTATCATTTGTAGTTTCTATAAGGGTGAATTAGCTTTATTGATTAACTTTTGCTGAAGTGAGATTACATTATAAAGTGAGATTATATTTTTTTAAACCTGCAATATTAGGCCAACATTCATGGAGTACCTGTTCTAAGCCAGTGGTTCTCAAAGTGTCATCTCCTAATTAGCAGCATCAACCTGGGAACTTGCTAAGAATGCAGATTCTCAAGGCTTGCTCAAGACTTACTGAATCAGAACCTCTGAGGTTGCGGTGGAGTTGGTTTTCACAAGCTCCCCAGGTTATTGTTAAGCACTCTAAAGTTTGAGAACCATTATATGAACTGTACTTTGGTTAAATATGAAAAATAGTTTTTACTACATGCAATAAAATATGCATTACTTAATGAAATTCTCTATTTTCCTGGTTGCCTAGATTTTCTAATGTAAGCAATATTGTGTTTTTAAGGTTTATGCAATTGCATAGTTAGTACATCTTTAAGCCTAAATATGTCCATAAGAAGCTGTATTTTCCAACAGTTCCATTTTTAGCTTTTAGAAGCTACAGAGTGTGATGGGAGAAACACTAATGGACCTATCCCTTCTCTTTGCTCGTTGTGTGACTTAGTATGCATCACTGACCTTCTCTGATGTTCTCATTCGTATTTTGAAGGGTTGGCCTAAGTCAGAGTTTCAGAGCTTGGTACTACTGACATTTTGGGTCAGATATTCTGTTCCATGGAGTCTATCTTACACATCATCTAATGAGGAGCATCCCTGGCCTCTACCCACAAGATGACAATAGCAACTCCCGATTCTGAAAAGTAAAATTATTTCCAGGCATTAATGCATCTACCCTTAGCCCTGAGGGCAAAATTGCCCTTCCTACCCCTTCACATATTTCTTTTTCCCTTCCCATGTTTTATAATGACTGGCCTAGGTTAACTCATCTACCTAAATTTCTGTTATACTAAATAATACAACAAATGTATTATTTTTTCTTTTGAAAGCAGGCAGATTAAAAATTATAAATAAATTAATATGTATCATACTGGTATAACACAGGTATAAGCTGGGTTTCTTTACCCCCTTAATGATCTAGATATAATTTACTCAAATACCCATCAATTTCACAATCTGGAAGTCCAAAATCCTTCTGTAACCTCTCAGAGACTTCAAGTCTTATGTTATCCTTTGTGTTCTGAAGTCCCAGTTCCAAACATGTATACTACCTCATCATTCTAAAAAAGTGACCCAGATTCGAACCACCACTAATTTCCACAAGATATTTATTTATACTAATTGTCATTTGGGTTTAATAGGTTTCATGAAGGCATTAGGCTCTTCCCATCATCCTCCCCCATCCCTCTCTTATTTTCTTATCCCTTCCCCACAAGATGTTCTGAGATCACAAATTCTTCTTCTTCTAACATTCACAGTAGTCCAGATATTTCACAGCTATTATGTCTATATATAAATACTCAAATCCATCAAAAAGTTCAGAAGATCAAGGGCCTTTGGTTTAGGGCCATCTCCCCTTCCCAAAAGGCAGTTGGGCTCATATATCATCATAAAATCATAAGGTTGAAACTTACATTGAGTTAGTTTATTTTTATGTGTTTAAGAGTC
The DNA here is from genome assembly GCA_037038555.1 of Rhynchonycteris naso. NCBI lineage: Eukaryota > Metazoa > Chordata > Mammalia > Chiroptera > Emballonuridae > Rhynchonycteris > Rhynchonycteris naso. The sequence goes on from CM072997.1 coordinate 68,868,229, forward strand.
ATACTGAATGACAGCTCTTGACCCTTAAAATTACATGTGTTGCATACTAGACATAGAATTTATTTTTGGGGAAGGAGATGCAGGGAGATAAGGACAGTAACATCGAGCTGCTCCTGTATGTGCCCTAACTGGGGAAACAAACTGGCAACCTCCGCACTCCTGGACGACTTTCCAATGAACAGAGCTATCTGGACAGGGCTTAATTATTTTTTTAAATTTATTTACTAAGTTTTACGGAGACAAAGAGGAAGGGAGAGAGAAGGGAGGAGAAAGAAAGCATTCATTTGTTATTTGACTCAGTCGTGCTTTCACTGGTTCTTTCCCAAGTGTGCCCTGACCCAGGATCAAACCCCAGAACCTTGTTATTTCAGGACAGAGACAAAGAGAGACAAATAGAGGGACAGATAGGGACAGACAGGAAGGGAGAGAGATAAGAAGTATCAATTCTTCATTGCAGCACCTTAGTTGGTCATTGATTGCTTTCTCATATGTGCCCTGACCAGGGGCTACAGCAGACTGAGTGACCCCTTGTTCAAGCCAACAACCTTGGGCTCAAGCTGGTGATCCTTGCTCAAACCAGATGAGCCCATGCTCAAGGCAGTGACCTGGGGTTTTGAATCTGAGTCCTCCTTGTCCCAGTTCGATGCTCTATCCATTGTGCCACCACTTGGCCAAGCTCAGGACCACACTCTTAACCAACTGAACTAACTGTCCAGGGCTGACAAAGAATTTTAAATTATATCGGCCCATGAACTGTTACTTCAACAGGTTAGCAACTTAGTACTGACATCTTTTAACACTTATATGTATGGTAGAAATAGGTAAGTCCACATGTACACGCACACACAAACACACACTTTCCAAGACTTAGGAATTCTTTCTAATATACTGTACTACAAATTTAAAGTAAGTGTTGTTCCAAGATATCTGTGAATTAAGGATTTAATCTAAAGTGTAGGTTTTAAAAGACATATATAGATATACTTTAAAAAATCAAAATAATTATAACTTATTTTTAAATGACTATATCTGTATTTCCAAGTGATTTTATAAACATGATTTATTCTGAGACCTAAAATAAACCTATATGATAAGTCCCATTACTGTTATAATTTTACAGATAAGAAAATATAACCTCAATCTCCAGATGCCAAATGTGCTTCTCTTTCCACTATTTTACAAAGCAAGTCTCAATAGTGTATGTAGTTTGAACACTTTGGTGAGTATACTTTCAAAGTGGTTTTTTGATGGGTTTTTTTTTTTTTTTTTTTTTTTTATTAATGAGAGAGAGAGAAAAAGAGGGACAGACAGACAGGAAGGGAGAGAGATAAGAAGCATCAATTCTTCATTGTGGCACTTTAGTTGTTCTTTGATTGCTTTCTCATATTGTGTCTCAACAGGGGGGCTCCAACTGAGCCAGTGACCCCTTGATCAAGCCAGTGATCTTGGGCTCAAGCCAGAGGTAACCATAGGGTCATGTTTATAATTCCACACTCCAGCTGGTGACCTCAGAGTTTTGAACCTGAGTCCTCAACGTCCCAAGTCAATGGTCTATCCACTGCACCACCATCTGGTCAGGCTTTAAGCAATTTTTGATAAAGACCTATTTCAAAAATCTTCTGGGCCTGACCTGCGGTGGCGCAGTAGGTAAAAGTGTCAACCTGGAACGCTGAGGTCGCCGGATCGAAACCCTGGGTTTGCCTGGTCAAGGCACATATGATCCTCCCCCTTCTCTCTCTCTCTCTCTCTGCCTCCTCTCTCTAAAATGAAAAAATAAAATCTAAAAAAAAAAAAATCTTTTGGCTCCAAAATCATTCATATAGCATAAGGGCTAGTATGTGTTACCAATTCTTTGCTTTATTTGCCAAGATTAATACATTTTTCCAAACTTATCATGAACTTATTTAAATAATATTTTCAATTAATTGTTCTTTATATGTGTTACTTAAGTACTTATAAAGTGATTTCAACGTATCACTTATTATATTATTAATCATATGTATGATGTCACTTAGTGCTCTCAGAATCTCCATGAGGATGGAATAATTCCCCACCTAAAAGATATCATTAAATTTTATTTAGCTTAAACTTGAGCTTTAGCAGAGTTACTGCATTGACCTAGTTATCTGCTCAGTCTTCATGCGACAATGCAGAGCAACAGACCCTCTCTTCACTGCCATGCCCCAGCGCATGGCACAATGCCGTGCATTGTTTATGGAGTGAGTGTCAAAAAATTGTCATTGCTATCAAATTTTATTATATTTTTGACTTTAGATAACCTTATTCACCCACATCAATTAAATAGCAACTGACAAATGAGGTCTAAAAGGGAAAATCAAATTCCAAAAGAAAGAAATGAATTCACTTATTGCTGTAATGTATATGAAACCTCCTATGACTCTCAATCATTCATGCTACTTTCTTTATTTAACTAGAAAAACAATCCTTTGGGTTTGATATAGAACTTACTCAAATTGAACAACCTGAAAATAAATTTCCAACACTAAATATAATTTCTTTCTTTAAAGTCTTAGTTTTCCAATACCTGATCACACAATCACTTGCAACTTTATTTGATCTTAAATATATGAGAACTTGAAAGATATTTTATTCCATTTCAGAATATTAATTCAGAAAAAATTATCAAAAGCTAACCTAAACATATATTCAACAGAGTGAAAGCCAAATGGACTGGCAGTATATGTGATTTCGTTTTCCTAAAGCTGTCATTCAGCTCAGGATTAGAGTCCTCTGTTCAGAGTTGAAGGTTTCAACCAACATATTATCACTGTAGAGTTAGGGGTGTGAGTTTATAGTCTAACAATTCTCTTTCTCACCACTAATTAGCTCTGTGACCACAGATGATTTATTTAACCTCTCTGAAAATCTCATACTATCCCCTTGTCAGAATTCAAAAGAAATAATTATGTCAAGTGCCCTATTACAGTGACTTTTATAATATTAAAAGTGTTAAATCTAAACAGTGGTGGCTCAGTGGATAAAGTGTTGACCAGGGATGCTGGGGACCCAGATTCAAGCCTTGAGGTTACCAGCTTGAGTGCAGGCTCAACTCTTTGAGTGTGAGCTCACTGGCTTGAGCGTGGCATCATCAACATGATCCCATGGTCACTGGCTTAAGCCCAAAGGTCCCTGGCTTGAGCAAGGGATCACTGGCTTGGCGGGAGACCCTGAGTCAATGATCAACTAAAGTTCCCCAACTACAAGTTGATGCTTCTCATCTCTCTCCCTTCTTCTCTCTCTCTCTCACTCTCTTATTAATTAAAAAATAAATAAATAAAAGTGTTGAGAAAATCGTAGTTTATAATAATATTTGACATCACATATTCCCACATATATCAGGTTATCGTAAGGAGTGTTTCTAATATTCTTGAACAACTAGGACATTGATATCAGTATCAGAATTTGAAACTCAGAAGGTGCTAGATGCAAGAATTGAGGTTTAGAGAATTGATGGGTCAAGAAGCAGTGATTGGGTAGGACAATGTTAACTAACAATGGATGAACACCTGGATTCACTTACCCTATCATTAAGATACTTTTTAAAATTAATGTCCTAAGATCACTAGTCAACCAAATGTCCAGTTTTCTTTTTCTATGATATCAGCCCCTGTTTTTTTTTTTTAAAAAAAAAAAGAATTCAGAGACTTATTGTACTTTATTTTATTCCTTTTTTTTTTTTTAGAGAGGAGACATAGAGTGAGAGAAAGAGAGAGAAAGGAGGAGCTGGAAGCATCAACTCCCATATATGCCTTGACCGGACCAGTGCAGGGTTTTGAACTGGCGACCTCAGTGTTCCCAGGTCGACACTTTATCCACTGCACCACCACAGGTCAGGCTCAGCCCCTGTTTTTAAAAAATTATATTATCAGGATAAGTAATCATTTGAGAAAAGCTAAAAAACCTAGGAAATGTAGAATTTTTTCTTCAGAGTACAAGGAACAATTATTGAAAGAAAAAGTGTTACTGGAAAATAAATTTAAAGGTACACTGATTTTATTTATTTAAATAAAAACAATTTGGACATAAATATAAAACCAAACAAATTTCTATCAAGTTAATGTAAATTCTATGGAAAAAGAATCTGAATTAAAATAATTCCTCCAATTTTTTTCTAATTGCAATATTCTGTGTAAATATGCTTAACTCTGGAATATGATTACCTAAATAACAACCAAATTCAAGATGATTGATCAGATTTAATAAACTCATTTTATTTATCCATTGATAATTAAAGATAAATAAGAGACTCTTAATATTGACATTGTATCATTATCTTAATGTGCATCATTAGTTGCATATGTCTCATGATCCAGACTTTATTTGATAAATATGCTCATTTGTGAAAAATTATTGCTCGGGTGTGCTCTGGCCAACTGTCCACATATCCAAACTAGCCACTTTCACTGTCCAAAAAATTATTGTTTTTTAAATAAAATTATAGTTCCTTGATAAAGTGTCATTATATTTATATTTTAAAGACTTTATTTATTCATTTTAGACAGAGGTAGAGAGAGAAGGGGGAGAGGAGCAGGAAGCATCAACCCCCTTAATGTGCCTTGACCAGGCAAGCCCAGGATTTTGAACTGGCGACCTCAGCGTTCCAAGTCGACATTTTATCTGCTGCGCCACCACAGGTCAGGCAGTGTTATACTTACAGTATTTTTATGTCCAAAAAGTGAAGCAGTGAATTAAGATATCTAAAAGAATTGTCAGTGTGCTGGTAAGATTGTTTGATTTGGGGATACAAGGAAAGTAGAACATGTGTAAATCTTCCATATGAAATTTTATTAAAAATTCTGTGATTGTCTAATATTGGGGGAAGGGAAAGTGGCATGGCAGTAATAGTAAGAGAGTTTTGGTTTCAATTGTATAGTTTCTAGTAAAAGCGTTGAAAAAAACTTTGTATTAGCACAATTGGAACATAAGAAAGAAATGTTTTGGTATCCAGAATTACTAACCACTGTCCCCTCGCCAATTAGCCAACCCTCCCACATACAAAACCACCTTGTCTAAATAGGATTTTAGGAACAAAGAAGCCAATTATAAGGACACTGCTTGTATTAGTCAGTGCCCTGACAAAAAATTGATGGCTCCCTCAAACCGGTGGTAAAATAAATACAAAATATTTGGTTTTAGCTTCTCAACACTGTATTATCCTGGTTTCCTTGTAAACACGGTCTCATCTTTCCTTCTGTAACAGGTATCCCAGGCCCTGTGTGCTCTGACCAACTGTCCACCAATCCAAACTAGCTACTTCCACTGACAGAACCTCACATCTGTAACAGTACTCCTTTTCTTAGAATGCACCTTCTCTTTCTTCTCCACATATCTTTGTATTTCTCCTAGTAAATTCTTATGGGAAACTTCTAGGTTAAGTAAAAACTTAGCCGAAATTTCACTTCCCAGTTATAAAAGAAAAAGGTTTGATAATCCCTATTGATAACTGTCCACCCATGTTGGCACCAATTCAGCAAGAATAGGAATCCCCAATTTGGGTTGTGGTGAAGAGGAAACTTCATTCAGTGCAAAGCAGTTCAACTGTGATATAGCACTGCTGTGAAAAGAGCAGGGCTGTGAGGCAGTCCTGGGGCTAGCCCCTCTCTAACTGGACAGCTTTTCTTTGGTGGTCTGCTCTGCTCTGCTCTGGGGAGACATCTTCAGTGTTTCAGCTCAGCAAGGGAAATGTAGTCTTCAGTCTTTGATGGAAAAGGATAGTGTGCCTTATAGCCTGAGTGAAGCTGGTCAATATAGACAAAAATTCCCATTCCTGGTTTCTGATTGGTTCATCTTTATGTAACTGAGGACTCTAAATCTTTGTAGTTTGTTTGGTTCAAAACGCACTGTGTTGATTGGTCAAAATGAAACCATCCTGATTGATCAGTGAAGACATTGATGGGACTATTACTACACAGCTTCAATTGTATGGGATAAGCTCAAACCTATTGGTTGAAATAGGATTCTGGAAACTCCTTTACAGTGACTGGTTCAGATGGCAGAACACAGTGCAAGTAGGCAGTTCAGTACAGAGGCAGGCAGTGCAGGTTTCTCCCTGAAGTGCAGTGTGTGTGAGAGACCCCTTTGTAGAATGGATGCTAGTCTCTGTTTTTTAAAATTTGAGCCCAGTTATCCACCAAAAATCCTTCTTACTAGGTATTTGCTTCCTCAGGGTTCACGCGGCAAAGGTGTGAGAAACAGGTTAACACTGTTGCTGGAGTACAAAATGGTGCCACAATGTTGGATGGAACACTAGTATAACTACCAAAGTTAAAAAGCACATACCCACCCCTTCAACAGAACCATTTCCTGAGAATGAAGCCCACAGAAACCTTGTATAAGTGGGGCAAAAGCTTGTAAAGTGAGGTTTTACACCAGCATTGTTTGAAATAACAACAAAAACCCTCAATAAATAAATAAATAACCCTGAAAATAAGTGTTTATCATTGTTTATCATTTGAGGACTGATGAAATAAAATTTACATACATATATCTATATAAATATACTGAAATGCTCTAAATAAAAACAAGGAAAAAGGCATGATTACTGGTGGTGCAGTGGATAGAGTGTCAACCTAGGATGCTGAAGATCCAGGTTCAAGACCCTGAGGTCACTGGCTTGAGAATGGGTTTATCCGGCTTGAACACAGGCTCACCAGCTTGAGCGCAGGAACTCTGGCTTTAATGTGAGATCATCAACATGATCTCAAGGCCACTGGCTTGAGCCCAAAGGCTGCTAGCTGAAGCAACGGGTCACTGGCTCATTTTGAGCCACCTCAACCCCTGTATCAAGGCACATATAAGACACAATCAATGAGCAACTAAAAGTGACAGAACTATGAGGTGATGCTTCTCATCTCTCTCTCTTCCTGTCTCTCTTTCTCTCTTGTGAAAAAAAGAAAAACAAACAAGGTAAGAGATTCAAGATAAATTATGTAACCCAAACAACATGTACATCAATATACATGTGTATACTATAGTACATTTAAAATTCTAAAAATATATGTAAAATATATATAACATATATTTCAGATACTTGGATAGACACAAGATATTTCAGAAAAGTAACGTGTGACAGTATGGGTCTGGAGAGAGAGAAAGTTAAGGTCTACAAAGGATAATTGATGCTCAAATGTTACCTGAAATGTAGGTGAGGAGTACTCACCTACATTTCTTGGTTGAAGAACTGGAGTACTCGACTTGTCATACAGGCATACTTTCCAAAGGTGGTTGGGAGCGTTAGCGACAGTGGCAGATTTACACGTCCTGGGTGCAGAGAAATGTGGGTAGCCTTAAGGATCTGAGGCAGCTTGTGAAGGTCATTGCCAACACTACTGTTTTTAACTTTAATGTGCACAGGCATCACCTTGTGGTCTTGTGAAAATGCAAATCCTGCTGTAACAGGGAGGGAGGAAGCTCAAGATTCCACATTTTCCCAAGCTGCCAAGGGAAGTCAAGGCTGGAAGTCCACTGCCATACTTTGAGAAGCAAGACTTTAAAACTTAGAAAATATGGTGTTTTCTTGTGTTTTTTGTCTCCACAAATATCAAGCAGAGCCAGAAAGTGCTTTAATTTTTGGTTTTCAAAAACAAGCAGAGAAAAAACAGCTCAATGAGTATGATGTTTGCAACATAAAACTTTGCCAAAACAATCTTATTGTCAAATGTTCAAGATCAGCAGTACCATTTGGAGAGCTTCTCCTTTTGTAACGAATTTAGTCTTCTAGAAACTAAAGCATTGCCAGACTAAGGCCAGCTTCTCCTTTCTACTCCGCATGTGTTTAGTTTATTTGTTGACTTGGTGAGTATATTTCCAAACATAGTTGCATTCTTTCACATTTGTGGAAGATCAAAGAATCCAAAAGAAGAGGAAAGGAAGAATTTCCACCTGCCACCCTCCCACCCTGCCACAGACCGTATCCCCTCAACATGTTTAGCAGAAATTGGGCTGTAAATCTACTATACACTTACAAACTATCTTGAGTTGGCCACAGGTAGAAATCTCTTTCCTCCATTGCATCCTGTGTGAGTGTAATGTGTTGTAATTCAGCCCACTAAGGAGCAGCTCTGTCATTGCCCATTTGTTTGCCTTTAAACTTAGATCCCAGAGACTTACCACAATAATTTCAATAATGTAACATTGCAGAGATTTATATAAAAAAAGACAGTATGAACTTGTGGAAAGATCAGCTACTCTGGAGACAGATTGTTGGTTTCAAAACTACACTTAATCATCTCCAGAATGTGTGACCATGGCCAAGTTACTCAACTGTTCTGAGTCTCAGTTTCTTTATCTACAAGATTATAATGATATCAGAATCTATTTCATAAGATTGCTGTAAGGCTTCAGCTTATATTAATTATTAGTTGTCTAATCATTACTAGAAATTATTTGAAAATAGTGATGTTGGAATATCAATATATTTATTTCTGAGTGCCTAGTGTAAACTAAGCACTGTGTTAAAAGTAAAGAATTAAATAGAACCTCATATCATAAAGATGTTGTCTACCTCTGTACAGTAGTTTAAATTCATGTGTTTGATTTTTAAAACAAAAAGAAACAAGTGTTTTTAGAGGTAAGATGAGACACAGTTCAACTTTTTCCCCACTTCCCACCAGCCCTTCACATTTGGTAGAACTTGCAAGCCATCCTCCCTGTGTTTCCAAGAGAATGGAAGTTTTAATGACAGTGTGAATGAAGGGACTACACACAAAATAGGTTTAAGAGAGACAAAGAAAAATGATGGGGTACCAAGTGATAGGCAAAATTAAGGCGGACTAAATATGCACATGGAGGAAACAGCATTCCACAGCACAGCAAGAGGTGAGGCCATGAAAGAGGGGCTGTGCCAGCAGAAGCTGCACAATGCACATTCAGAGCAGGGGGTTAGGGAATAAAATGTCAGGTAGAAGTGGGACCAGAATCTGGAAAGACCCTTAGCCTCCAAAGCTCACTTTTCATAGTTAGACATAATCTGGTAGCCCCTTGCCTCTCTGCTTCTTGGTGTTTTACTCAAGGCAGGCATTAGTAGAAAATTGGAGGCACTCTCCCACCACACACCACCTTCTAGCCTAAGACTGCCTTCTGCATTCTTCTCTGGGTATCTCCCTTCAGGTCTTCTAACTCTTCAGTTTTCACTGGAACCTGGTGCCACCGTGCCCCTCATCTTTTCTGTTAATTCCAAGAGTGGCCTTGGCTCTTTTTATTGCTGGTTCCTGGATGCTCCATCCACCATCTTAACCTACTCAATAAAGAGTTTCTACAGTAAATTATTTTTATTTAACCTCTTTTGAGGGAAACATCTATTTCTGCCAGGATCCTGAAATTTAAAGCATTTGACATTTCATGGCAGAGTGGCTCTCTTGCGACTCCCTAGAGAGGAGGCTGGGCAGATGAAAACATGGATAAAGGGGCTGCTGTCTTGGGGAACAGAGGGGAAAAGAGTAGGAAGCAGAAAAGAGGAGTTAAGACATTAACAAACAGCTAAAATATAGATATTTGAAATTTTAGAAGCAACTACCCCGTGAAGACGGCAAATGATTTCTGCGTTTCATCATTGCTGAGGTCATGGAAGACCCCCGTTTTGTATTCACTTCGTTGCAGAAAGAGTTAGGGGAGCAGAAATGGGAATTGTCACATCACATATGAAATAATAAAAGAGGTGCAGATGCAGAAAGAGCCCTTTCCTGTCATCCAGCCTGCTCTTGCCCACAGAGCACATGAATACAGTTTACTTTAATGTAAGGGTAACAACCAGTATGTAAAGTCTTTCAAAGACTGAGTAGAGCATGGAAACAGGCATATTGGTCTCTGAGCTTCCTATGTATCAAGGGCCATAGAAAACATAAAACAAAGTGGTTTTATCATGTCAGCACTCCCTACTGAGTAGAGAAATCTGTTTGTTTTTCATCCGACTGCAGCAAACCAGGTAGAGGAGACTGCCATAGGCATGGAAATACAGCACCAGCACCGCTCTCCTACACCCAAGCCCCAGTGACCCCAGCTGTAGGTAAAACATTCTAGTGCTCTGCTATCCATTATGAATGGTGACAACCCCAGAAGCAGCAACTCAGTTCGTGGGCCACAAAATTTCCAAGGCATTCTAGGAGAAATAAGCTAACTGTAATTATTGTATGGCTCTCCTTGAAGACCTCTGCCCACTGATTTGCCAATCTGTTCTAAAGAATTTGAAGCCCTAAAGTGGGTCTTGAATGAGCTCTTTCCATTATTTGGCCTCAGTGGAGTTCTTGTTTTACCCAAGGAGATAAAGAAGAAGACATGTAATCATATGTGAGTTGTGTAAATTTGTGAATAGATTTCTAAAGACTGAAACTACTTAAGAGTGTGAAAAAGGTGTTACTCTCCCAGAAAATCAGGTATTCTAATGATATTTGCACACATTATAAATAGAATTGCTATGTTCTTAGTAAAGTCAATGGCATTCTGCCTTTGGACATGAAATAAAAAAGATGTTGGTAAGAATCCTTTCATGGAACAAGACTACATATTTGCTTATATTAAGTTATTTCAAAGTTTACTTGTATTCTGTAAAGAGTATTCTGCATAAAAGCTATTTAGTGTAAAGACAGTCCTCTTCATAAAAAATTGAATTAGTCCTGGCTGCATAGCTCAGTTGGTTAAAGCATCGTTCTAAAGCACAGAGGTTGTCAGTTCAATCCGCTGTCAGGGCACATACAGGAACAGATAAATGTTCTTTTCTCTCTCTCTTGCTCTCTCCTTTTCTCTCTCTAAAGTAAATAAAGTAAACATTTTAAAAATATTTAATTAAACCCCTTCAATATATAGACAAGTGGTATAGTTGATTTAAAAATATGTTAAAATAGCTAACTGGTATTTGGGTTCCAATAAGTAATCAAAAATATTTTTCTTAATGCTAGCTTTAACTGACTCTTCTTTGCAAAGGGTGGTGGTGTGGGGGGGGGGGAGAATTGCTACATAAAATAGATGATGCAAAAACCCAAGCATAATGTTTAATTGATGTAAGAGGATGAAAAACAACACAGGTAAGCACAGAACAGAACCCAGCACAGTAAGTTATTTTTTTATGATTGCTCATGCATTTTTAACAATTTATATTTATCATTCTTTTCTCTCTTTATCCTTCTGTGGCAGTAGCTCTGGACATATGTTTTAAATATTGTGATGTATTTGATCTTGTTTCAAGAGTCAAAGCTTTATGGAGCTTTTATATATTTAAAGAGAGGCATAAAATGTAAGTATGTAAAATATTAAATTTTGTTTTTATATATGAAACTGCCATATAAATATGGCTTATGATTCTAAAGAAACAGAAAATATATTTTCATATTACATTTTGGATTTTCAGAGTAACTTTAGAACTTTATGACTGTTTGCTTTCTGGATAATTTCTTAGAGATCCTTTTGGGCCTGCATTCCTGAAATCTGTCTGCATTATACTCTGATTAGCTGGGGCTCATGCCCTTGAGCTTGAACTCTTTGTGGTTAATTAATATTTAAGATCAGTACATAGAGCAAAACTGAAGGACAGTCATTTTCTTTAACCTTTGCTAAAACCAGTATTGGTTAGTTCATCACCTTTTTAAACAATAACTGCAATCATTCACTCCATCACATCCATCTCTGTCAAAACATGAGTGAAAATCAATTGTGGCATTTCTAGAAATATTCCACTCACTTCCATTTTGCTTCTTATGTGCGGATGCACCTACTCAATATTAATTTTCTTCATATGAAAAAAATTTGAATGGACTTTTGTGGTATAAAACTAGCTGTGTGACCTTGGACAAGTCACATTGCTTCTCTTGACATCATTCCTCATCTCCAAAATAAGCATTCTTGTCTGGATGGCTTCTGAGAATCTTTGAGCTCCATAATTCCTCCATGATTATCAACTCTATAAAGTAGTAATAAACATTAGTGTCAGGTGACATTGTGTTTTATAAGATTAAAAAAGTTATTTTATCCTACATATAAATGTATGTGGAATTTTATTCTGAGATTTTGATTCATCGATAGTCAGCAGATGTCATCAATTCATCTACAGAGAATACCTGAATTCAACCACAGACACTGGCACATGTTTGGAAAGTAAAATATATAAGACATCATTCTTGCTTTCAGAGAGATTGTGGGTGGGGCAGATGGTGGAGAGGTACACAGATGAAGGATAGAGGGGATGTAGCCAGAGAAGAGAAGGTCTTTAAGCAGAGGAAATGAAGAAAGGCTGCTTATTTTGGGAAAGGCAGAAGGTTTGTTATTGTGAAAAATGATATTAATGTCATCCTCAGTAAAGATTGATAGTGTATTCTCATACTTTAGCTGAAGTAAATAAATAAATAAATAAATAAATAAATAAATAAATAAACCAGGCTCCCAAATGAGAAAAGATTTAACACTGAACATTCATACAGAACACTAAAGTGATTTTTTAAGTTGCAATATGATTGATATAACATTGGATTAATTTTAGGTGTATAACATAATGACTTGATATATTATGTGTATACTAAGAAATAATGTGATTTAAAAAATATTTTTGGATAGTTGTATAGCAAAAGAAGAATAATATTATATAAGTGATAAAAAAAACGTTCTGTAATTTCTTTAAAAATTTTTATTTATCGATTTTAGAGAGAGGAAACAGAGAAAGGGGATATGGGGAGGAGGGGGGCAGCTTTAACTCACAGCAGTCGTTTCCTATACAGCATGTGTCTTGACCAGGCAAGCTCAAGGCTTTAAACTCACGACATCAGCATTCCAGGTAACACTTTATACACTGCAGCATCACAGGTCAGAATAGTTTTGTAATTCAATACCCATTTTGTACCAATATTACAATGAAGACCTCATGGAATGTTTTACATTCATATATTTAATTCCCCTTTGAGATATCAGGTTAGTGTATTATTGTGCCATCCATAAAACCAATTTATTCAGTTTAGGAATACCATTATTTCCTTCTCCATCACCAGTCGCTGCCTATGTAATTAAATGGAATTTACAGTGACTCTTCCGACAAGAAGTAACTGTGTCCCTGGGAACAATTACCTATGGATTTCTGATTCAGTTCTGGCTTTCATTGCTTTGGATGGAATGGCAGGGAAATCATGGGGAGATTGAAGGACCTCAACTCTATAATGATGCTATGACCTCTCGTCCTCTCTCCCACTTTAAATACAGCATTGTGGTGAGTTAAGAAAAACATTTGCTAGAGAATTGGAAGTAAGTGTAATGACATTTAAAACCTTTTGTAAAGTTCTGTAAAACTTAAAATATTTCTTTGTGTGCCCACAAACACACTGATTCTACAGATACAAGGAACATTGTAAAATAAAATCAGTAAAAGAGAATTCCAATTATTTAGGCTGAATACATTGTAGGTGATATTTAAAATGGCAATCTACGGCTTGAGCAGTTGGTAGCACAGTGAATACAGCATCAGCCTGGGACACTGTGGACCCAGATTCAAAACCCCAAGATCCCCGTCTTGAGTGCAGGCTCATTCAGCTTGAGCACAGGGTCACCAGCTTGAGTGTGTGATAATAGACACGACCCCTTGGTTGCTGGCTTGAGCCCAAAGGTCACTGGTTTCAGCTCAAAGGTCACTGGCTTGAAGCCCAAGGTTGCTGGCTTGAGCAAGGGGTCACTGGCTTGGCTGGAGACCTTCCGTCAAGGCGCATATGAAAAACAACCAATAAAAAACTAAGGTGCCGTAACTATGACTTGGTGCTTCTCATCTCTCTCCCTTCTTGTATGTCTCTATAAATAAATAAATAAATAAATAAATAAATAAATAAATAAATAAATAAATAAATAAATAAATAAATAAAATTGCAATCTATAAGTAAAAAAAAATTATAACACTATAACAGATTTGATTCAGTAAATTCAAGTTGGGGGAACTGACATATCTTGATATCATGTTTGATAAAATAGCTGATTTGTGTGTTGGAGCAAAATATGAACTTTACCACAGTTTCAAATGTCTACCTTCTAATACCGACAAGATGTTCTGAAACCAATAGGCCAATTTTGTGCTATTAAAAAATTGTAACTTTAAACTTGCTAGAAAACTAGTTGGCTCTACTCCTAATAAAGGGTTCATAGTTGCTGTTTCTGCATTTATTTATCTAATAACTGATAAATTCCACATTCATTTATGGCTTAATTTTAAAGAGGAAAATTAACCTGGAAAATAAAGACAAGAGTTTATTATTTTCTGCTGGGAAATGGTTTTTATTTCTAAAATAGTGGCAGCTAAAGGCCCTGATGTAGTAAATGCTTGGGGGAGAGCAAGGTGTTGGCATTAAGTCTTTATAAAATACTGCATACAAATGAGTATGGGAAGTTCACATCTACAAAAGCAAAATTTCAAAGTGGTAACTTATGTTTACTGTGGGATCACATCAGTACTGTGCTTTAGCTGAGTTCCTTCTTTCAAACACAAAGAGGCAAAGCCAGGATTTGAAACAAGGTAGTGATATAGTAACCCTATGGATTTTGAATCATAAGGTTTGGGTTCAAATTCTTCTCCAGCATTTGCTCTTCAGGCTGAAATTAGGCCAGTCCCACCCACAATCTGTGTGGCATCCCCATTATACCTTCTGGGACACCATCCCAAGATCAGACCACTGCCCAGGCTCAGTTCTAGACACAACCTCCTTATACCTTTCCTTGAGGGAGAACCCGGCTTCATGTCGTTTAATGAGCCAAATTCCCAAACAAATTACTGAAGAATCTATAAATATTTCCTGCTTTAAAACTTAAATGTAATTTATAATTCTGAACAAGGGAATCCAAAATGAAACATAATGATTTGACCTTGATTTTGGAAACTTTTGACCAAGGATCAAATAGATCCTCATCTGCTGGCTGGGCTTAAAATTAATTGAGTTAACTCTTCTTATAAGGCAGCTGAATAAAGAATTTAGAAACCCAAGAGATGGAAATCAGTCAGAATTTTTTGATTAAAAGTTTCCTTTATTTTCTGTGCAATAAAATATTAAATCATATTTGGCTATTAATCACACAGATTCTTCAGCCTTCTGATGTTTTTCAAAGTTCTAATTGCAACAGGTGATTCTCCTGTTTTAGAACAGGCAGACAAAAAGACCAGGTGCAGCTTTTTCCATTGGAGCAACCTCTCTGTCTCTTTAATACCCAAGACTTACAGACAGTGATGATGTCCCTTTGTATCATCACCATAATCCTTTACCCTTTTGGACATCGAATAGTGAACTACTGGTTCTGGTCTGCAATAAAACTATACCAAAGAAACAACCAAATCACATGATGGAGAGAGAAGTATGCAAAGACTAAAGGATATCTCCTTTAATTCTCTCTGCCTTGTTAGACATTCCATCACAGGAAAGGCACAGGCCAAGCCTCTTAACCAATTTAACAAATCCATGCAGTCACAAGTTGAATTATTGTCACATAGGCATGTATATTCTTTCTACCATCTGAGACAAGATTACAGAGAATCTCTTGAGATGGCTAACATTAAGGGTGGAAGGAAAGAGGGGAAAGTTACCTTTTCATTCTTGAAAAATAGAAACAGAATTTTGAGAATGAGAAAATTATATCTCAATAAATTAATATGATTCACAAAGATAAATATAATGCAGAGTTGGTTCTACAAGGAGTTCATAACTTGGAAGGCAAATACAACATGTACATAAAACTCTTAGCACAAGGTCAAAACAAGCAAGTGCAACAACGTTGAAGGGTAGCACTTACAAAGTTTTATTTAAACTTATCATTTGCCACATTTTATGAAAAAGTGATTTTAAGTGTATGTTACACTAATTTTTTTTAATCTCATATTTTGCTTTATGCCAAGCCTTATATGAGGAATATTTAAAGTTACTTAAAATAACTTTAAGGAATATAAAAAGTTATTTAAAATCTTGTTTAATTACCTCAGCTCTGATGAATGAAATGTCCTGTGTGCAGAATGGACAGTTATTTGTTTATTAAATATACTCATTGTGCAATGGGTAGGATGCTGGTTCTTTTTTCTCTTCAGAGGCCATATCAGAACAGCCATTTATTCTCTTATGACTAATGCATTCAACCTCACAAATAACCATATTTTACAAGATAAAATATGAAGTTGTCCTGTAATTAATAAAAGAAAAAAGATTTCACCTACTGAAAAAACAAGAAAGACATTAGAGAAAAAAGGAATATATGACCTAAAACTTTGGTAGAATTTCCCATAGAGAGCTAAGGGGAACAGAAGTAAAGATTGTGATCAAAGATACAGAAGTAGGAAGGAGGGTATTGAAAACAGCACAGCTTTCCATTTGTCTAAAGTGTCAGAGTAAACTCTACTAATGGAGAGATGTTGATTTGGGCTGTTCACTGATAAAAACCTCAGTATCTGGAAAACTGACTGGCACAAAACAGGAGCTTGAAGAAGTGAATTAATGAAGTGTCAGATGCTCAGGTTATGAGCAGTATTTGATAGCTTTCAAGGATCAGAGCCTTTGGATTCCTGCAGTAAGTGATTGGCTAGGTAGGCCTCCACTGAGTAACAGAAACCAAGTTCAACTAAACACAAATGGAGTTTATTTGTGTCTATCACAGAACCAAGAATCAGGAAAGTACCTGGGTCTTGGGAAGGCCTGGAGCCAGAAACAGGAAGTCATTGAGAATTTTCTGGCTCTTTTTGTCACTACTTTTTCCATACTTTCAAGATTTCATTGTCTCAGCACTCTGGCTCACCTGGTCTTGAGTTTGCATTGAGAGGGAAAGCTGGACCCAACAGCTGTTGGTATCACATATAGCAGTTGTCTTTGATTAGGTCAGGTGATCAAACTTCCTCCCCTGCTCTGGCCCTTTGTAGCTTGGAGCACAGGTTCATCTCTGGGGATCAGAGAAGAAATGCTATAGACAGTACTGTTATGAGCAGACACTCAAAAATTGAGCCCTATATTAAGCAATTGCAAGGCATTAAAGCACATAGAAATTTATGCCTACATGTCTAAACCATAATTATTATTCATATGTAATATGTTAGTCTAAATTTTTTTAATCCCTGTTAGTTAACATATTTTCCACTTCTTCATATACTTATTCACTAAATATAGTTCACCTGTCGTTCCAGCTCCTTTGAACTTTGATATAACTCTGCCAGAGACTGAACAACACCATTTTCAGAACACTGACTAATTTTAATGAATGTGTTCATGCTACATTGGTTGGCCTTTGTGAAAATGTAGAATTTTTGAGCTAGAAAAGGAAATGACTATTGAATTTATTTCTCTTATAGATGAGAAGATGGGTTCATGAGTAATTTTGCAAACATAGAAATAAAAATTACATTCATGTGATCCTAGAACAAAGAAAGAAAGGTGGACTTTTGAATATGTTGCAAAGAACAATGGATTTTGGGACCAAGAGCCCTACATTCATTGCTTGCAAGCTGTATGTATAACCTTGAACCTTATGACAATGTTCAGAAAACCTCAGAATTCTCACATGTACAAGAAAATAACTATAATAATAGTAACTATTGTACAATCTTGTAATAAAAAATAGAAAAATAAATATTGAAGGTGAAGTCATTTAATAAATGGTAAAGTGCATGCAATTATAGTTATCAGTAATAAGCATGTTTATATTTACTACCAATGACTATATTAGTTAATTGTGAGCTTATGTACAACCAAATATTAAAGGCTGTTTCAGTTTTAAAATACAGTATATAACATAGAAAACTCTACTATCAGTTACTAGAGCTATAAATAGTTTTACATGGATTCTCTATTGTCTTAAGAAAACCTGATATATGTGGCTTTACAATTCTTTCAAGAGGTAATACTTAATTGGATTCAAAATTTGATTACTAAAACATGCCATTGTAATTAAGCTTTAAGTTATGTCCACAAGATGAGGAGACATATTGTGGTAAAAGTTAATAAAAACGTAGACAATTAGAGTGGGAAGATAATCTATTTTAACTTCTAATTACAGAAGAAGATGGAAAAATTATGCATTTTCATAGAAGAGTTCAGTGACTTGCTCAAAGGCACATGGTCATTAGTGTTAAACTTGAAGTAAAACTCACATCTCACTCTGAGCTGTTCACTATAATACAGACTCTTTATTTAAACACAATATTTAAAATGAGAAAAAAAAAAGTAGATCCCCAATAAAAAATCATAGATATTTAATTAAGGACCAACCAATTTTATAGGTAAAATAAAAATACAAAATTTTATTTACAAGTTCTATAATTTGTGATGATAATTCATTATGGGAATAAAGTAATGCTTTTAAACAAAAGTAAAATGCAAAATCAAAGTTTTTTGTTATTTGTGAAGATAGCTATGTTTAGTTTTAAACTTTTTCATATTTGAGTCAGTAAGTATTGGATATGGTAGAACAACTGAGAATGAAGGAGAAACAAGAGGGAGGAATGATGAGAGAGCCAAAGGGAAAGAAGGATGCTAAAGAGTAAAGAGGTTGAGAAAGAACGCAGAAAGCCGGCAGATGAGAATATATTTAACGTTGGGACACTAGATGGCGATATAATGTAAGGTGCTACTTGACTTTTTTTTTTTTTTTAAACGAGCTATTTGCTGATTTGTATTAGGTACCATAGAGTGAGGCCAGGATGAAGCCGAGAGGATACTGCAGAGGTCTCTGGTGCATGTGTGTATGTGTGCGTGTGTCTGTGTATGTGTGTTCTGTTCCAGTGAGAATGCAGCCTTTGTAAATACTTGGTCACCTTTTTCAAGAAGAAATCTGAACAATTGCAACTGAAGGCACGTTGTTATCATCTGGCCTCTGGGAGATGCAGTTTCTCATTGCAGATGGGTAATTTTCCTTTTTATCAGGTAAGCCATCTGGTTGTTTCGTTGCGATGTTAGACATATTCATTCCAGTTATTCCTTTGAAAAAAGAGCCCGTGGAAATACAGTTTGGGCAGAGCAGGAAGTCCATTTTTGTCTTTGTATTTCGACCACTGTCCCCCTCCTCCCTCTCTTCTCCTCCCCTTCTCCGCCTTTGCCCCTCCCCCCTCCTCTCTCAACCTTCCACGAACTGAAATCAGGTTTGTTTTGCAGTTCAGCATTTTGATACAAGATGGGATTCTTTGGCCTGAAATAGCTTGGCACCCGACCAGTTCTTGCCTTTGCTTGCCTTGATCCTATTCAAGGTCCCCTTCGGAAACCCCCTCCTTCCCTGGTGCTTTAGAACTGGACTAGCTACGAATAGCTGTCATAGTGTTATTAGGGAGGGGGCAAAAATTAGATTTTACTTAAACCCAGGTAGAGAAAGCAGCCAGGCTGCTGCTGGAGCCTAGCATCGCAGGGGTGTTCAGCCTCCTCAGGCAGAGGCAGGGCTCTTGAGGAGAAATGCCTCATGTCTTGGTTGAAAAGGGGACAATGACTTATTCTCCCGAACTCCGATTGAACCATGCTTAAAAAAGGAGCTTTGGAGGGAAGTGGGCAAGAATCCTTTCTTCTGTGTAATGCCAAACAGGAAATATTGAGTTACTTTTAATTAGACAGAGGTCACTATCAGCAATGATACTGCAGATGCTGTTCCGTTTCCAGTGTGAACCGTTTTTCTTTTCCAAATGGCACAAGAAATGTCTCTGGGGGGACAAGAGAATTTTCAACCATCTTCATTATCATGGATTCCCTCTCTCCTACCTGTTTGAGGCATGTGTTTAAAGACACCCCCGCCCCACATTTACTTTTCATATTTCTTTTTTGTTCCCTTCAGTTACTCACTGACAGTCATCATTCCTCTTTAACAAATCAGTCCAAATAGAGTAGTGGTAGATGCTTTTTTTAAGTGTCTGATGAAATGATTAAAGCCGAAGCAGGGTAATGTTCTGTCCATATGTGCATATGACTAAATATCTCTGGGGTGTAGTAGCAAACTCACAAATTGTCAAATGCTGTTGCTATTACACTTAGAAAATGTGGCTTCTTTTACCGCGGATTTACAGGTTCACGTGATGTTTCTATGTGCTAGTATAGTAACAGAACATGTTTCACCATAAAGCACTTTAAATCGTCCCGAGAGGTTGGTGCCAAACAGAAATAGGAAAATTCCATGCTGAGGTTGGTGGTTCCTGCTTTAGGAGCAGTGGGTAGCTTACCTTTTCTGTTTGCTGCAATACCTGGCACCACGGTGATGGCACTGGAGCTTCTCTGCACGTTCACCGGCAGTCTGACACTTTCTTTCTTCTCATCTGTGCATTTGGCGAGCAGAATCGCTGCGGTGAAAAGTCCGGTAAACTTCCCTTTTGTGGCTGTTCCTTTTGTGATCGCTGTCAAACCATTGCACCCTTCCTCAAGGAGCAATATTGCAGTTTAGGCCTTCCTCCACAAAGCTCCTTGAAGAGACTTTTAGATGGTGTTTATTTTAGGAACATAATGTGTAGACAGGAATGGATGGCCACAGAGATTTACAGGAAAACAATTTCGTGGAGAAGGTGAAGTGATATTAAAAACCACTAGAACAGAGCGCAGTGGCTGTTTATTTATCACACGAACCCAACAGTAGAAATCAGTTTCATTAAACTAATTGCAACTCATCTGATGACTTTTTTTCCCCCTCTTAAGATTGTTGGTCTGTTTTTCCAATATCTTCTTAGGCAGCCAGTGCATCCAGAATGCTCATACTGGTAGAAATAATTTGTTGGATTTTGCAGCCAATACAAATAGCCTCCATTTACTTGCTGTGATATTTTCTGTCTGGAGACTCCTTTATTAGAGCAGTTTTCCTTTAAGGCATGACTGAGAGGGTTTCTCCATCTGTGGGAGGGGCAGGGAAGGCACAGTTGGAGGCCTAATTAATTATACAGTACCCAGTAAGGCCCTGGGGATCTCAGACTGGATTCTGCTTACCAACCAGACACACCAAGGTGAAGGGACAGCCTGGAGACCCAGAAGTAAACTCTTTGGTCACCAACACAGGAACTTCCAGAATCTCTCAGAGGAGGCCGGTAAGAAACATTCTAGCTCTTGTGTAAGAACACCTTCTCAGGGTGTTGAGGGGGAAATCTGGGGCTTGTTTGAAGTTAGCCCTAGCACTTTAGCCAGTCTTCACCAGTTTATATTGGCATGCATTTGACACATAAAAGTATCCCTCCAAAATCTAGCCTGGGGGCCCATACTGGGTATTCTCTTCTGGGGAGTTGGAGAGGCCCTCACTTCTTCCCTGTAAGTACCCAAAACAAGACCTCATCTCCCAGCCATCTTGAATGGGAGAGTGGAGGAGAAAGGGGGAGGCAGGGAGGCGGAGGGAGAGTGGGAATCAGTAACTGAAGCTCTCCAAGTCTTTTACTTGGGGGTCAATTGGGCTGTGTCTGTGAAGTAATCACTTCTTTTTGAAACTCTGATTAGTCAATTAAGCATATTTCACGGCTCACGTTAGATTTTACTGACACAGAGTAGAGGTGTGGAAGAATTATTCTGAGAGCAACTGTGCTCAGTAAAATAGTTCAGCCGAATTTTCCCCAAACTGTGCTTTTCCAACTTTTCCTTTTGGCCATGTTCCAAAGGTCCCAGTTATTAATTATTTTGTCTAACAAAAATATATAGCATTCGTTCAGTACCGGACACTATTCTAAGCAACACTTTGCAAATCTTTTCTCATTTAATTCCATGAGGTAGGTGCTATTATTAATCATCAGTGTATAGATGAGGGAACCAAGGCACAGTGAGACTGGGTTAACTTGCCCTTGCTCAGACAGTTTGTGAATGGCAAGCTCACCGGTGAACCCAGGCCGTCTGGCTGCACAGGCCTTCCTATCACCTGCTCTTAGACCTAAGAGTCTGGTGCAGCCCATGCATGACAACTGTAATTTATCTGCTTTCTTACACTCCAAAATTTCAAAATACTTTGGTTTAAAAGGATTCCCTAAATCTACTATATTCATTCATTTTCTTTTTAATATGTCCTCCTATAGTATAGAACAGCCCCTATTTTAGGTGGAATATGGTAAACAAAGCAAAATTCCTGCCCACATGGTGTTTTCAGTCTAGTGATGAAGTTAGGCAGTAGAAAAATCATTCTGTCATGAAATAACTGTGAATATGAGTTCTTTGAAGAAAAAATATAGCAGGATAAAGAGATAATGTGGGCAAAAGGGGCATGAAGGAAGGAAATATTACTGGACTCAAGAAGTCAATTTGCCTGCATGCATCTAAGCCCAGTAAGACAGGAACAGCAGCTTGCAGCAAAAAAAGGAAGGATTTATTTTTTTGGAAATGGCCCACCTGAAGACAGGTGAGCTAATGCTCAAAGACCTGGCTCTCCAGCAGCTGGCCGGGGGTGAGTTAAAAGGATGGTTTTCAACTGCAGGCCTTTGGACAGGTGCTCAAGAGTTAACCACTCTGATAGTCTGCAGACCAATGGTTTGAAAACAACTGGGTTAAATCATTAATTATGGTGACTAAGGAAGTTAGGGTCGTGGTCAGGGTCCTGTTCTCTACTAATTGGCCCAGGGCAAGGCAGCACATCTGGTCCTGTTGTCATCCATGACATCCTTTCCTCTGATTTTGCCTCTTATCTGAGCCTGGAGCTGAAAGCGCAGCTGAGGCCTAGATGTTATCTCTAGTTTGACTGAAACTCTGTTTCTGGGGTTAAGAGACCCAAGGCTTGGTTTGTAAGATTGTTTTATTCATAGCAGAACCTCATTGTCCTGAGGACTTATTCATGAAAAGTAATGGGTTTGCAAGAGAGAAGGAGGTGATGAGTCAGGGGGCTGGGAGAGGCCGGTTTAAATCAAAAGGAAAGAAAGGAGAAAAGTCTATATTAAAGAAATGAAGTTTCTACAATGTTACAAAAATGCAATTAAGGAGGTGCTGAGAGTGATTTTTATTTGAATGAGGTGAGAGAAATCATTCTGGACAGAAAAAAAGGAGGGGACACAAAGGTCCCGAAGGTCACAGTGTCTCATGGGCATAAGGAATGGCACCTGTCTGGGAGTGGTCATGGGAGCAGAAGAAACAGAAGGAGATAGGCCACACAGGTGACCAGCCTGATCCGTGGACTCAGCAAGTATGCTCTAATTGTCCCTGATTTTAACAAAACACAAATCAAGGAGCGATTTAAGTTTCATATTTAATGATGACAAGTTATTAAGTTTTTGTAAAAAAATGAAACCAGTCACAAGAAAAGTTTTAACAATTAGACCTAGGTTCTTATTTTAACCCAACAAGTGGTCAAATCTCCTTGCCCTCCTCTATATGGCCTCTTCCCCTTTTGGTGCTCCATCTACAACCTCAGCTTTAATTTTGATGAAGTATATATAATCTTTGGCTTTATTTTTTTCCTTTGTCACTGGTGTTTTTGATGTTATAGATAAGGAGCTATTGCCTAATCCAAAGTTGTGAAAATTTCTATTTTTTCTATAAGTTTTATAGTTTTGGCTCTTATGTGAAGATCTATGTTTCACTTTGAGCCAATTTTTGTAAATAATTTTGTATATAATAGAGGTAGTTGTCTAACATTATTTTACATGTTGGTATCCAGGTGCCCCAGCACTGTTTGTTGAAAAGACTATCCTTCCCCCATTAAATTGTCTTGTTAATCCTTATGGCCATGCCATATTTATGTGCATCTATGTTTTAGCAAGTCATTATTAGCAATACTTTTGTACACTAAGTGCTAGTGACTTTTTTATTTAAGAAAAGAACAGTAATATTCTTTTTTGAGATTTCACATAACTTTAAAAGAAAATTGACCCATTTGTCCTTACCTGTTGAACACTTTATTTTATTTTATTAATTTTAATGAGGTGACATTAATAAATCAGGGTACATATGTTCAAAAAAAATATCTCCAAGTTATCTTGTCATTCAGTTATGTTGCATACCCATCACCCAAAGTCAAATTGTCTTCTGTCACCTTCTACCTGGTTTTCTTTGTGCCTCTCCCCTTCTTCTCTTCCCCCACCACCGGTAACCACCACACTCATGTCCATGTCTCTTAGTCTCTTTTTTATGTCCTACCTATGTATGGAATCATGAATACTTTTAATACTTTTTTGATCTAACTTCATGTCAAAATTTTCTAATTGAAAGTATATTCTTTTTTTATTATACTGGAAATTGAAGAAAATAATGATATATAGTTCCATAATAATTTAATATTTTTAGAGAAAGATTGTTTTTAAGGAATATTTCTAATGAATTGCACATGCTTTCCAAACATATACAGACATTATCCATATTTTTATGATATATGGTGCTAGTCTTATTTTGTTTCATAGACACCATTGGAGGGAAACCACTGCAATTGAGATAGAGGAATTTCATTCAAGCAGGGTTGGTTGTTGTATTAGCTTGCTATTGCTGCCATAACAAAATACCATAGAATGAATAGCTTTAGCAACAGATATTTATTTCTCACAGTTCTGGAGGCTAGAAGTCCAAGATCAAGGGTGTTGGCAGATTGTTTTTTTTTCAGAAGGCCTTTCTTCTTGACTTGCCAATGGTGGCCTTCATGGTGTGCCCTCACATTCTCTATGTGCATGTGCATCCCTCATGTAATGTTTTGTGTATAAAATATTTTGGGGGGAGGATAGAAAGAGAGACAAACAGACAGGGGCTGACAGACAGGAAGGGACAGAGATGAGAAACATCAACTCATAGTTATGCCACCTTAGTTGTTTATTGATTGCTTCCTCATATGTGCCTTGATATGGGGCTCCAGCCGAGCCAGTAACCCCTGGCTCAAGTCAGTGACCTTGAGCTCAAGCCAACAACCTTGTGCTTCAAGCCAGAAACCTTTGGGTTTAAACGAGCAACCATTCAGTCATGTCTCTTATCCCATGTTCAACCTGGCAATCTTGAAGTTTCAAATATGCCCAAGCTGACTCTCTGTCCACAGCACCATCATCTAGTGAGGCTGTATCCAAATTTGACCCCAGTCAAATTATAATCAGCACCACCATAATGGCCTCTTTATACCTTGAGCACCTCTTTAAAGGTCCTAGCTCCAAATACATGCACATTCTGAGGTATTAGGGGTTAGGACTTCAACATACAAATTTTGAAGGGGTCACAATTCAGTACACGGCAGTTGTCTTTGGTTGCACTTATTATTGCTAAAATAATGAGCAAGGAAGATTGAAACTAAGTCACGTTTTTGTTGTTAATAAAATTGTTGCTGTTGTTAAACTATGGTGGATTTTCATTGTTCATGCCTTCCTCCTGATGGATAAATACGGAGTTGTCTATGTATTTGTTAATAGCCCAATGAAGGCAATTAATTAGGTTTGTGTTTAAGGAGGCATGATAAATAGCAAAGTGAGCAAAAGTAAAATGGCAGTGACATTGATTTTACTTGTATGCTTATAATGTCATGTTTATAGTCATAATCTATGATAAATTTACTAAGCTAAGGCTCTTATTTGTTTCAATGAGACAAGTGATAAAACAATATCAAATATTAGGTATTTGTGAGGAACTTGAAAATAAAATAATATTTTAACAAACAACTGAAACAGATTAATTTAAATATAAAAATGTTTTGGAAAGTTATTACAGCTCACAGAGTTGAAGAGTAGTTGAAATGCAGACAATAAAAATGGCAAGAGTAGGGAAAGCTATGACTGTCAGGTAGCCTAGATTTTGGACTTTGGGGTGATTTTTGCAAGGTGCTGCTATCTTCTGAAATGAATCCATACAATTGCTTTAAGATTTTTTTTATGTTAAGATACAAGATTAAATATCTAAGTAGTGATCATTTGGTTGGTCAAGTTTAGAATATGAATCTTATCTTTCTAGCTAAGAGTAAATGGGTCCCTTGACTGACAGTGCCACCAAACTGTTTCCCCACACAGGAAAAACAGTGTCCAACAAACAAAATTAAAAATAGTCTACACACACAATGTTAGAAGAATCATTAAATGAATCATGGTCCTTGCAAATAATGAGATGTTATAAAGCCATCAAACATAATGTTCGAGGTACATCTCTGCCAAATTGCTCAGGATATAGTGATATGTTAAAAAGTATCAAACTACCATGTAAATGTATCTATCTAGTATAATTTCAATGAAAAACAGAAAACAAAAAAAAATAGTATATTTGCTTAGTATAAAACACTTGGAAATGTGATTTTTATCTCTGGTTAAAGAATCAAAATGTCCATTTTCTTCTTTATAAATTTTCTTTTTTAAAATAGAATATTATATCTTGTTTTTTATAATAAAAGTGATACATGCTAATTATATAAAACAAAACAAAAACTATTAAATGATAAAGATAATGAAATGACTGCAATAACTCTACATAAGCAAAATGATCAGTATTAATAACGTATTTTATATACCAAAATATTTTTGTATGCAATCTTCAAAACAAGCATATATTGCCTTAATAATCAAGATAGAAGTTAGCAAGCATTATTTTTAAATGGCATTGCATAAAGTTTTAGACTTTTTGGTGGTTCTGCAAGGTATACTTTTTTGTACAAAAATATTTATTATATTCCTAATCAAAATAATAAACTCAAGTTATTGAGGTTGAATATATGAATATTTTATCAGTCCCAAAACACTCCATAATAAAATTAGAGCCTGACCAGGTGGTGGCGCAGTGCATAGGGCATCAGACTGGGATGCAGAGGAACCAGGTTTGAGACCCCGAGGTCACCAGCATGAGCGTGGGTTCATCTAGTTTGAACAAAGCTCACCAGCTTGGACCCAAGGTCGCTGGCTTAAGCTAGGGGTTACTTGGTCTGCTGTAGCAAGGCACATATGAGAAAGCAATCGATGAACAACTGAAGTGCCACAATGAAAAAAATTAATGATTCTCATCTCTCTCCCTTCCTGTCTGTCTGTCCCTAGCTATCCTTTTCTCTGACTCTCTCTCTGTCTCTGTCAATAAAATAAAATAAAATTAGAGTATTTTGAAAATTTAAAACAATAAATGAACTTTGGGAAGCAGTCTAATTTTAGGTTAGTTTTAAAATGTCAAAGGACTATTGTCCTGAAAATTGTGTAAATTGGTAATCTGTCTTTTCCCTTTAGAATTCAGCAGAATTTTAGGAAAGTCATTGTATTTTCATGGAACAGCTACTATTTCCAATGGATAGTTTTAGTAAAAATCAAGCTTAGATTGAGACACTAAAAAATAAATAAACCTGTAAACACTTATACAGTACTACATAAATTTTAAAACTATGTAGAACTAAACTCATCAAATTGTCAAAATCAAGTTATAAAATTACTCTCATTAGTAAATGGAATGACAGCAAGAGTAAATTAACAGTGTAGACTATTGAGACAGATGTAACAGAGTGGAGCAATGAGGGTAATTATTAGTATATGCTGCATTTGGAGATGTAAAATGATTTGTGTTGATGGTGTAGTGGGAAGAAACTGTGTGAAGGAGAATAAATGGTTAACAACAAGTCTTAGATAACAGTATCTGAATTATTTTTAAATAATTATTAATAATTCAAAATTAAAGAGAAATATTGAATTTAAAAAAAAGTTTGGGGTTTTTAATTAATAAATTTGAAAATTCTGGAAAGGATTACTTTGAGACTTGACCATGCTACCAGGCAGCAGTTTTGACATTATCCTGGAATGTGATATGCCATTTTAAAAAGCCAGTGATATTTTAGGCTTTGTATGTCAGTGTGTTGGGACAAAACCAAATAGGCAACAGACTGGTTTCAGGTCTAGAATATCATAATTTTAGTGCTACCTGGGCCCTGGCGTTTCAGGTTTCAGATAATTTGAGGAGTATAGAAGAGTCCACACCATTTTTTTAAAGGCATTTAGAGGATTATAGATCAGCTTGTATGAATGAAGACAAGAATGCCTTTTGAAAAAATTTCTAAAAGGAAGTTTGAACATAGTGAAAAAGCTAAAGTTAAATAAAAGTGAGCAAAGAAGAGAAAATAAGAGGGTTATCTTCTCTGTAAAACTATGGAATAACAAAGAATGGAATCTCAACTCTCTCTTTTGTGGAGGTCAAATCTTACCTTACTGATCTTTTTTTTTTACTCTTTCTATCTTTTTTCTTTCTTAGGCATTTTGTTTTACCCTCTGTTTTTACATTTCATTTCTATCCCTCTCTCCACTCAGTGAGTAATATAAAAATATTCCACAGTTGTTTTCTCTGCATGTTCATAATCTTCACTACATCGATAGCTATTTTCAAAGCATGGTCCACAAAACCCTTTGAATTCATTTGAAGTCTAGTCTCAATGCAAAGTCAGTACTGTACCTTGATTGGTCATAATAACATTTAAATTTCCAACTTAAATTTAGAACAATGATTTTTCTCTATTTTAATACCCAACATAATGCCAAAAGTAATTAATTAATAGACATTCTATAAATGAACACACAGTATGGTGTACAGAGATATGTTGTAGAATTGGGCACCTGAAACCTGTACAGTTATGTTAACCAGTGCCACCCCAATAAATTCAAGTAAGAAAAAATAAATTAAAAAATGAGTAATCCTTCTTGACTTCATTCAAGTGTCGTCATTATTTTTATAAAACACTCAACTTCTAGAAACCCTAAAGGTAATAATGGATAAAGAATCAATATGCTCTGATTCTAAAAATAAGTAAGGGAATCAAATAGTTATCACTGATGACATTTATCATTGTGGTATTAGCTTTTTTAATAGTTCAGTCCTTTTTAGTATATTCACAGAGTTGTGCAACCATCACTAAAACTCATTTTAGAGTATTTCCACTGAGCTGAAAAGAAACATAATGCCCATTTGTAGTCATTCCAACTCCTATTCTCAGCCCTAGGCACTATCATTTAATATCTGTCTCTGTACATTTGCCTTTTGATGTTTATATGAATAGAAGCATGCAATACATCCTTTTGCATCTTCTTTCACTTAACACATTAATATAATATCTTTGAGGCTTATTCATGTTGCAGCATGTATCAATATTTTATTATTTTTAATTGCCTAGTAAAAATTCATTATATAAATATAATAAACATTTTGTTTATCCATTCATCAATTAATGGATATCAGGGAGATCTCTACTTTTTCTCTATTATGAGTAAGACTGCTATGACTATTCCCATACAAGTTTATATATGCATATAAGTTTTCATTTCCCTTGATTAGATACCTCAAAGTGAAATTACCAAGTCATATATAATATGCTTATGTTTAACACTGCCAAATGTTTTCCAAAATGGCTGTACCATTTTAAATCCCCACCAACATTATATGAGGGTTCACATTTCTGTATAGTCTCAACAACACTTGTAATTATCTGTCTTTTGATTATTGTCATTCTAGTTGGTATAGTGGGGTATCTTATTCTGGATTTGATTTGCATTTGTTTCATGGCTAATAATGCTAAGCATGCTTTGATATGGTTATGGGTTATTCATATATCTTCTTTGGACAAATTTCTATCCAAATCCTCTTGACTATTTTTAAAATGATTTTTTCTCTTTTTATTGAGTTATAAGGAGTTTCTTTTTTTATTTTTTTAAGATTTTATTTAACATACTTCAAAGATATAGAACACATATTCCAAAAATTTATAGGAACCAAAAAAGAACACGAATAGCCTCAGCAATCTTAAAAAGAAAAAATAAAGCAGGAGGTATCACTCTTCCAGATATCAAGGTATACTACAAGGACATTGTACTCAAGACAGCCTGGTACTGGCATAAGAACAGGCACATAGATCAATGGAACAGAACAGAGAACCCAGAAATAAACCCACACCTTTATGGACAACTGATATTTGACAAAGGAGGAAAGAGCATACAATGGAGTCAAGACAGCCTCTTCAACAAATGGTGTTGAGAAAATGGGACATCTACCTTCAAAAAAATGAAACTAGACCATCAACTTACACTATTCACAAAAACAAACTCAAAATGGATAAAAGACTTAAAAGTAAGCCGTGAAACCATAAGCATCTTAGAAGAAAACATAGGCAGTAAGCTCTCCGACATCTGTGGCAGCAATATATTTGCCTATTTATCTCCACAGGCAAATGAAATAAAAGGCAGGATAAACAAATGGGACTATATCAAACTAAAAAGTTTTTGCACAGCTAAAGACAATAAGAACAGAATAAAAAGACAAACCACACAATGAGAGAATATATTCAACAACATGTCTGATAAGAGGTTAATAACCAAAATTTATAAAGAACTTCTATAAAACTCAACACCAGGAAGACAAACAATCCAATCAAAAAATGGGCAAAAGAAATGAATAGAAATTTCTCCAAAGAGGACATACAGATGGCCAATAGGCTATGAAAAAATGCTCAACATCACTAATCATTAGAGAAATGCAAATTAAAACCACAATGAGATATCACTTCACACCAGTCAGAATGGCGATCATCAGCAAAATAACATAGAATAAGTGCTGGTGAGGATGTGGAGAAAAGGGAACCCTTCTGCACTGCTGGTGGGAATGCAGACTGGTGCAGCCACTGTGGAAAACAGTATGGAGATTCCTCAAAAAATTAAAAATCGAACTACCTTATGACCCAGCTATCCCACTTATAGGAATATACCCTAAGAACACCATAGCACTGTTTGAAAAGAAGAAATGCGCCCCCCATGTTCATGGCAGCATTGTTCACAATAGCGAAGATCTGGAAACAGCCCAAGTGTCCGTCAGAGGACGATTGAATTAAAAAGCCTTGTTACATATATACTATGGAATACTACTCAGCAATAAGAAATGATGACATCGGATCATTTACAACAAAATGGATGGACCTTGATAACATTTTACGGAGTGAAATAAGTAAAACAGAAAAAACCTGAAAACTGCATGATTTCATACATAGGTGGGACATAAAAACAGGACTATGATACATGTACAAGAGTGTGGTGGTTACGAGGTGGGGGAAGGGAGGAGAGGGAGGGGAGAGGCACAAAGAAAACCAGATAGAAGGTGACAGAGGACAATTTGACTTTGGATGATGGGTATACAACATAATTGATTGATAAGATAACCTGGAGATGTTTTCTTTGAACATATGTACCCTGATTTATTAATGTCACCTCATTAAAATTAATTTTAAAAAAGATTTTATTTATAAATTTTAGAGAGAGGAAAGAGATAGAGAAAGGGATAGGAGGAGCAGGAAGCATCAACTCATGTTGCTTCTTTAATGTGCTTTAACCAGGCAAGCCTAAGATTTCAAACTGAGACCTCAGCATTCCAGGTTGATGCTTAATTTACTGCACCACGAGGATTCAAGCTTACTGAATTGTGAGAAGGTTTTTAAAACTGCATTCTGCATACACAATCCTGTCAGATAAATTATTTTAAATGATTTTCAAATTATTGCTCCTAGTCTGTAAGTTGTCTTTACTTTCTTTTTTTTTTTAATCAGTGAGAGAAGGAGAGGCAGAAACAGACTCCCACTTGTGCCCCAACCAGGATCCACCCGGCAAACCCACTAGAAAGTGACTCTCTGCCCATCTGGGGCTGCTGTTCTGTTGCTCAGCAGCCAAGCTCTTCTTAGTGCCTGAGGTGGAGGCCATGAAGCCATCCTTAGCACCCAAGACCAACTTGTTCCAATTGAGCAGGAGAAGGAGAGAGAGAAAAAAGCAAGAGGGGGAGGGATGCAGATGGGTGCTTCTCTTGTGTGCCCTGACTGGGAATCAAACCTGGGATATCCACATGCCAAGTCAATGCTCTACCGCTGAGCCAACCAGCCAGGGCCCATGTCTTCACTTTCTTGATGTTGTTTTTTGAACACAAATTATTTTTTATGCAGTTAAATTTATTGATATTTTTCTTTGTAACTTTTTCTTTGTCATTTTGTTGTAATATCTAAGAAATTATTACCTAAATGAAAGTCGGAAGAATTACTCATATTTTTAAAACCCTGTTATAGTTTTAGCTTTAATATTTAAATCTATGATTCATTTTGAATTAATTTTTGTATGGTGTTATACATAATTCCAAATTCTTCCTTCTGCATGTGGTAATCTAGTTTTCCCAGTACTAATTGTTGAAAAAATATTTTCACGTTGAATTTTCTTGACTTTTTTTTTTCAAAAACAATTCACTGATGTCCTGTTAGTTGCTATTCAAAAACCATTACTACTTACGTGTGTTTGTGTGTGTGTATGTGTGTGTGTGTGTCAGACACATACAATGTCTTTTACTATAAAATGTTTGGATTTTAGCTTTTAATTTTGTTATAGCTATTGAATTTTGAACTATTATGCTTTGCACCTCTCACTCTTGGGAAATAGCATATCATTCAAATTATTTTATTGATTAATTCAGCAGTTATTTATTGTATGCCTCTCATAAATAAAGCACTCTGCATGGTATACTGAACAGTGCAAAGATGAATGCTGACCTCAAGGTGCTCATGGATTAAAATAGAAAATGAGACATATTCAAAAGTAAATATAATGGGAGGTAGAAGTTGGCAGGCAATGTGAGAGTTGCAGATAAATTCTTATTCAAATTTAAAGATGACTTGCTGTTTGTTTTGAAAAGATGCCAGTGGATGAAGTGATTAACAGTCTGTATGACAGCAATTTTGGCTCCACGCTAGGCTGTAAAAGTAATTAAGGGGTTCATGAAGAATAAGCAGTAAGTATCTGATTGGTAAAATTAAATAAAATATATGTAGCTATTAAGAATATGGCCTGTGATAAAAATAATTATAAATAACAATATTCATTGTACAAGTGTTCTAATTCTCCAAACCGCTAGAACACAACCTAAAATCAAGAATTGAGTATGAAGGCTTATAACATCCAAATATCTTTTCCTATTCCTTGTTTCAAAATGAAATCTAACTGGCCTCACATATAATTTTTAATGGATTCTCATTAGAAATAACTCTTTCTAAACCTGGCATTTAGAAAGAGCAAATTAATAGAAACTAAAGATTGAGGTGGAGTTGGAGATTTCTGGAATCAGCCATTCTCTTCTACACTAGAAGGGGAGAAAAGAACTAAAAGTAAAAACAAAGTATAATTACTGTATATTTATAAGCTATTAAATAAGACAGGAGATATGTAATATTTTTTAGATTCCTGTTAGTAATGGTAAATATATAAAGTGTTTTGTTCTAGTGGTAAACTGCATTGAAAGGGAAAATTTGGGGGGTCTGTCTTTGAGAAAAGTGATTAAAGAACTTTGGGATCTTTATCTTAACTCAGTCTCTTAAAATATCTTTAAA
This sequence comes from Rhynchonycteris naso, assembly GCA_037038555.1. Taxonomy (NCBI): domain Eukaryota; kingdom Metazoa; phylum Chordata; class Mammalia; order Chiroptera; family Emballonuridae; genus Rhynchonycteris; species Rhynchonycteris naso. Next base: position 68,901,406 of record CM072997.1, read on the forward strand.
GAAAAAAAAAACATAATTCATATTTACATTGAAATTGATAGTCATCGAAAATAGTACAAATAAAATACACTATACAACCTTCTGAATAGAGATTGCCAGACTTTCTGTGGTAAAATTTCCTTCTGTGATAAAGTCATTAAGCCAAAAGAGACTGTAATATGCAAAGTTCAGTCAAAGCGTGGTATATTTTAAATCTAAAACAAAGTAAACAAAGAGCAAGATGGTAGAAAAACTAAGTCACAAATTGGTGGAATCAACAAGGACCTTGTGCTTAAATAAGAAGTCAATAAATATTTGTTTTTTCTGATTAATTGCAGGAAGAATAGGAGGATCATAGGATATTTTTACATGTAAAGATTAATTTTATTTTTTCAATCCTTTTTTTATTAATTTATTGTGTTTACATAGATTTTAATGTCACCCGTACATCCCCCCTGTCTCCCTCCCTATAGTTCTCTTCCCCCTTCCCTCCAGGATTTGCTTTTCTGCTCTGGTCCCATCCTATCACCCTATCATCCCCTTTCCCTCTGTCCGCTTTCTATCTGGACCCTTTGATCCCGCCTCTGTCTCTATTCCGCTCCTCACTTCAATCCTTTTTTTAATGTCAAATTAATTTGTACAAAAACATAGGCTAAATAAAATATATATATATATCCTATTTCTAGAAGATGGCAGTAATTGTACTAAGGAAAATGTATGCAAAAGTCAGACAACTTTATGCTATTTTATTACCATTTATCTATTAGAGTGTCTAACTAGATCACTGAAGTTGGGCAGAAATTGGAAAGAGGCAAATAAACAATGCAGATAATTATAAGGTATTCATGATACTGGATTGAAAATTTTCAGTTTGATAAAGAGAAAACTAGAGAGACAGTATGAATTCCTCAAGGAAAGAATATGATTAGATCTTTTATTGCTGAAAAGATAGGTCACTGGAAATGGGTATAAACTGTATAGCAAAGGAAAACTTTATTTGGTTAATTTCATTTCTATTTCCAAAATGATTTCATCTGAATTACAAAATCAAATACAATATAAATCAGAATAATAAAGACCAATAAGCCAAAAAAATTGGTGAAGTTGTTGCCAAATGCTGAAGTATAATACAGTCATCCCTAGCCATATCGTGGTTCACTTTTCACAGTCCCACTATATTGTAAATTTTTAAATTGTATGTATCTAATTTTTTATTATGGATTTTTTTTGCTATATCACAGGATTTTTCGGTATATAGGTATTTTTATATATTTGTTATTTTAATATTTTGCAGTAAAATAAGCATTTTCTAGCCTAAAAATTTGAAAATAATATAAAAAATATTAATTAAAACATCATCATTCAAGTTGTAGTATATTCACTGGGAAATAACCATATAGACTTTTATATATTGCTAAAATTATGTAGATTTAAGGGTGTAGAAAGTGTTTAAGAGCATAGGAAGTGTTTATAAGAGTGTGGGAAAGGTTTATAAGAGTGTGGGGATGGCTTATAAAACTTTAAAATATATATAAATAAAATAAATATAAGGTCATCACTTCACAGATTTTCACCTATTGTGGGGGAGGGGGTTCTGGAACCTAATCACTGCGATAGACTGGGACCACTGTAGTGATTTTTGTTGGCTATTGAGTTTAGCTTTGTGCTTCTAACAGTTAAAGGAACAGAATGAGGGAACCTGGTGGATTACGTAAACAGACTTTGTTGTCTACACAGAGAAGTTAATAATTAAAGGGGAGCACACTTCGAATCTCTGATGGCCCTAAATCCTCTAGCATGTAGCTTAGCATAGTTGTGTTTTAATAGTTTTTTGGTGATTGATTGGTTGGCTGGTTGGTATTTAGTGATTATTTTTTATTTTTAGTTGAATTCTATCCTACTATATAAATACCTAGCAACAGTGTGCTTATGCCTACTGAATAGAAATCTCTGGTATTTTTATCATATCCAACTTATTTTCTGTCCCTACTTTGAAACATTTAAAACACTATAGATATTTTTATACCAAGATTCTTTGAATTTTGAGGTGCCATATTCAGAATGTTACTCCTTATTTCTGCCAAAAGATTGCATAACATATAAAACTGTGACTTTATGTGGAAAATAAATTTGGCTCAATGTAATATTATTTGCCCAACTCAGTGTCAACTGCACAAAAACTTGTTCTTTCTGGCAGATGTTATACAAGATCTAAATTGATTATTTAAAAGAACATTTTCAACCACTCAACTCATTAAGTGGTTCAGAACTTCCATTTGCAGGTCATCCATTCTGACAGCCTTGTCAGTATACCATTCTCATCAAAATCAGTCATTCTCCAAATGTCTTTTTTTTTTTTTTGTAGTGTTTAAGGTATAGTAATGACTGCCTTTTTCTTTTCCTGGTAACAATTTTTACCCATATTTTCTAACACAGAGCTCTGACATCCACACAAGATAATAGTCCAAGTGCTTGAAATTATATTAAAGACCATTTTTGAGGAATACTGTCCTGAAAGGATTCTGTTAGTCTACTTTTATGAAAAAATAGATGGCTCAATTTCTCAGTGAGAAAACATATTGAGACAATAAATCTTTCAAATAAAATATCAACCCTGCTGCCTGAATTTCTCGTTTTAAAACAAAAACATTGAACTGTGAAACAGTGGACCGAAATTCAAATGTCAAACTTCGTACAAAGTATCTGAATGGGGTTAGTCATTCTATTATCTGTGGTGTTTAACTCTTTTGAACCTCTATTTTTTTCCTCTGTAAGGTAGGCAGTTAAAATTTATTAACTTTTATGAGCAAAGCCTTTATGCATTATTTAAATTTTGATCATGAAAACTGACCAAATTTCAAGGAATTAAAACACATTCCAGCTAGTATAAGTAAAATGGGTTATTTATCAAAAATCCCATTGACCTAAACACAGCTAAACCATAGAGAACCTGAACTGGAACAGAGAAGTCAGGAAATAAGTCAACATAGCCCATTTTTGCTCAGTGGTCGCATACTTCTTGTTTCTGCTTATCTCTCTTTTGCTGTTTTGGCTGGTGTCTTCTTGCTCACGGCCAGATATCACTTCCGCAGCCTCAACTTTCAATCACAGTTCAGGTTCCCACAACATTCTGACTCAGTCAGTCCTACTCCAATTTAAATGTTCTCCAGAAAAAGAATCCTACTGGCTCAGTTAAGCTTATGGATTGGTTCCCCTGTGATCAATGTCCTCATTTAACTTACGAGGTTCTGGTCATAGAAATTGGATGGGAACATGAGGTGGTACAAACATGGTTGCCTGTGTTCACCCTTCAGCATGAGTTACATACACATGGGGCACAATTTCCAAAAACATAAAAGCTAGGAAGCTTCTAATGTGTTATAGAAATCATTCATGTTTTATAAATGATGGAATTGAAGTTTAGGGAGGTCAAGAAAACATTTTAATGTCACAATTTTATTAAGAATTAGAAGCAAACTTTGAACCAAGACATTCTCATTCTAAATCCAGTGATTGAACCACTGATCTTTCTTAGTTAAGAAAATAAATTTCTGGGTCAAAAACAATCCCTTCCAACATTTAAATTAATTGAATCGTGGATTTATCTTTCATTAATAAACTGATACCTACATGAATGATCTCATTAAAATTAACTTTTTAGACACCAAAAGCTTGTTTTTGATATTTGTTAAGGATGCTTCAACCAGTCTGTTCTTCTGCATCATTGTTTCTCAGTATCTGCCCATTGATAAAGTACAAGACCTATATCCTAATCACCTGGACAGGTGGCATGAGAACAGATTCTGGGCCTAACTTTGGATCTTTAAATCAAAATCTTGGGTTGGGACCTTAGACTATGAATCTCCAAAGAGCTCCTCATATGACTTTTATGAATGCAGCAGTTCATATCTGCAGAGTTCAGTATTTATTAAAAAAGCAACAAGCAAAATGCCATATAATTTTAGTTTGCATATAAAAATCTTCACTTAATTAAAATTTTATGTTACATTCTTGGATTTCAAAGAAAGAATTATTATCTAAATGGAACTTGGAAAAATTTTACTGTGGCTATATGTTTTGGTTCTCTTAGTTTGGTGATAACATGCGTGTTAGAATGAAATGGGAGAGAAGGATAGTGATGTTGCCATCTTATGACCTGTGCATTGAGCAGGTGGCCTAATAATCATTCATTCACTCATTCAAAAATCATTTACCGCATGACCTGTGGTGGCGCAGTGGATAAAGCGTCGACCTGGGAACACTGAGGTCGCCAGTTCAAAACCCTGCACTGGTTCGATCAAGGCACATATGGGAGTTGATGCTTCCAGCTCCTCCCCCCTTTCTCTCTTTCTCTCTCTCTCTCTCTCTCTCTCTCTCCCTCTCTCTCTCTCTCTCACTCACTCTCTAAAATGAATAAAATAAAAATAAAATAAAAAACTTAAAAAAAAAAAAAACCAAAAACCTTAAAAAAAAAAATCATTTACCAAACAGTGTGGCACATATTTTGGTTCTCAAATGTATCAGGTACCATGATTAAGTGTATATTTCTAGGCGAGTTGGAGAAGAATATAGGACTCAAGAGTTGAATTGATTTAGTTCTTATTGAATATTTGCACTATTTGCCTTTTTCCTTAATGCTGAAGTTGACTTTTCTCCCTTTCTCTTTGGCGGAAACACAAACAATGGAGGAGCAGTAAAAAGGGTCTTGACTTGCTTATGGAGCTGGCAAGATATATAATTTTATAAAAATGCCCAGAGTGCTGAGTAATACCTGCAAATGTAACAGGCCAGTCAGCCCCTTCACTCCAGGTCAGTTATGTCTTCTACCAGTGCTTTTGATTCTTCCATGTTTTATAACCATTTCTAAATGAACCTCCACCTGAATAAAGCACATAATAAAGGTAGCACTCATTTCTTTATTCAAATCAATAGCATCCAGTTCTTCTTGTAATACCCCTCTGTGTTGGTTACTATCTAGATTAAAATATTTAAAACTGCTATATTTCCAGTTTTCAAAACTTGTTAAACAATTTTCTAAGTTAAATACCTTTCTTTGTAGCCAGTGTTTAAGGAAATTAATGTTAGATTAGTTATGTAAGGTTTGGGGAAAAAAAAGAAAATATCTCTTTTTTTCTCAGCTGAAAACAAGCAGTGCTACTATGGAAAGAAATTATTTTATTCCCAGCCTCCCTGCAGTATTTCTACTACATTATTACGTAGGTGCAAAACTCTGCATTGTATAACCTCCCCCATCAGCTGATCAGCTGTTTAGCTCTCTTTCCCAGAAAAGTTATTATTCAAGAAGGGACAAAAATTACAAATATAATACCAGTTAGCTCATTATGTTCAGACATCTGTGTCATGCAACCTATGGTGCAACAAAATGCCGGCAACCAAAATAGAGTGGAATTGTAGTTCAAGTTAATTTTGGTCAATTGTGTTATTTTTAAACACAAATCTTAGGAAAATAAAATTTTAAACTTGGGTTAGTTGATTAGCAATAGAAAATAGCAATATGAATAAACCAAGAAATAATATGAAATATTAGATTTTGGAGTTAGAGTATGTTTGGGGGATTTTGCTTAAAAAATGGATTGTAATAACAATTGTCAAGTTAACCAAAATATTTGGTTATTAAGTACATATACTCTTCTGAGTGTTATGGAAGATAAAAATGTTTTGTAACTATGTTAATGTTTTGTAATTATGTATGACATAATTACATTTTATAAGAAAATATCTGTCTCATACTCAGTAAGTGGTAAAGACAATACAAGTATTGTCCTTGAAAAACATGGAGGTTGGGTGTACCAACTTTCCCATGCAATCAAAAACCCACATATTGCTTTTGACTCCCCATAAACATAACTGTTATTAGCCTATTATTAACAGAAACCCTTACGATAAACAGTGATTAACACATATTTTAAATACGATAGATATTGTATACCATGTTATATTGAAAAATAAAACAAAACCTTGTATAAGTGGATCCAAGCATTGTAAACCTATGTTGTCTAAGGGTCAACTGTGTTATCTGTTGACTGTGGGGACTAAAAAAGACTTTATGGTCTGACTCTGTTTAAGGAGAACTAAATGTTGCCAATTCCTATTTATCCTCTGGCTTTTGCTAGGAATTTATTGCATCACCTCAAAGATTGAAGGGAAAATATAATTGCCTTATCTCTCAAAAGTCTATATGGGTTTATGATGTACACATATGTTTGAACATTTTTCTCTTTCTTATATGGTTGTTCAGGTTTAGCATTTTTATACGTGGTCATCTGAAATTACCTTCTCCTTCTTTCTTTGTGAAATTTGCTGTTTAGAACCTACTGATTCAAGAGTAAAGTGTTAAAATCAACAAAGGAGCAAAGTCATTAATGTGGAAAGATGCACTACCCAAACCTCTGACGTTAGAGCATCATCCTGACAAACCAAGGTTGTGTGTTCAATCCCCGGTTAGGGTACATATAAGAATCAACCAATGAATGCATAAATAAGTGGAATGTAAATTGATGTTTCTCTCTCTCTCTCTCACTCTCTCTCTCTTTTCTTCTCTCTCTAAAATCAATACATTAATTTTTTTTTATGAACAGTGGCTTTAGAACCAGTCAATTGGTAGATTAAGATTCAGGCAACCTTAGCATATATTCCTAAAGAGCTGTATTTATTCATCCATCTACCATTCATCCTTTCAAGAAACATTTATTGTTTCTGTTGGGCCAGGGACTCCTCTCAGTGTTTTGAAGTAGAACTACAAAATCAAAGCTGCTTATTTGACTTCAGGGGTGGATTCCTTGAGTTTTAACCGTTTCAATGCACTTTCTAGGGAGCACAAAGGCAGAGCTTTAAATGCAGAAAGAAAACTTCCAGATTTTATACAAGAATACTGCTCTAGTTATATACTGAAGTTCTTGGGAAATATTATCAGGAAAGTTGTGTTATAGTAAATAAATGTTTTTGTTTATGGTTCCCTAATCAGACATGGGACTGACAAGTCAAAGGTTTGTTTTGTGTCATGGTAACATATTGATTTTCTAATCACAAGGATTCATCTAGATAATGTGTGTATAGATATAGTGAAAATCTGTCTCTACTACCTGGAAGACAACTTTTCTAGCTGGGAAGACAGACAAATAGGAAGGGCTGTATGACCCAGTAACAGGACACACAAATGCACTATGCTCAATTCACCTTTGTAAATGGTGTTCTTCCTCTAAGTTTTGTTGTTGTTGTTTTGTGACAGAGACACAGAGAGACATACAGGGACAGACAGACAGAAAGGGAGAAAGATGAGAAGCATCAATTCTTCATTGCAGCTCCTTAGTTTCCTTAGTTGTTCATTAATTACTTTCTTATATGTCCCTTGACCAGGGGGCTACAGCAGAGCAAGTGACCCCTTGCTCAAGCCAGCAACCTTGGGCTCAAACTAGCAATCTTGGGCTACAAGCCAGCGACCATGGGCTCACCAGTGATCATGGGGTCATGTTTATGATCCCACACTCAAATCAGCGACCCTGCACTCAAGCTGGTGAGCCCATGCTCAAGCCAGATGAGTCCGCACTCAAGCTGGCGACCTTGAGGTTTCAAACCTGAGTCCTCCATGTCCCAGGCCCATGCTCTATCCACTGCACCACTGCCTGGCCAGGCTCTTCCTCTAAGCTTAATGCAAAATAATTCTTTATTGACTTGAGTAACCATAATCACCTAAAGAAATGATTCTTTTTTCAGATGTGAAGTTAGACAGTTTCACTAATTTATCGTGATATCTCCACTGTTTGTGAAAATCTACTTGTCACTGATTTTAACATTTACCATTATCCATTTTTGAAAAATAAATCTCACCCACCACTGATTTCCCTCACTAAACTTTTCTTCAAGAAAAATTCTAAAATAAATGAGTATTCTCTGGCACTACACCTTATATTCTACCCTCATTCTGTCCTTTTGTACTCAGTTACTCTTTGGCATTTTGATAATTTTGTCAGATAACTCCCATTAAAAATAGTTCATCCACAGGTATCCTTCCACTGAAATGAACTGTTCCTACCCAAACCCATACTGTAGCTCTTACAACCAAAAAAAAAAAAAAAATCAGATACCTTTATTTAGTCTATCTTATTTGACCCACTTTGGTACAGAGAAATAAGTTAGAGAAGTAGGCAGTCTCTAAATTAATTAACACTGATGTATGAGTAACCCATATACTTTACAGAGATATTCGTCTTTTAAAAAGGATAACTTATTAACTGAATTGAAACTGTTAATTAATTGAATTTTAGGCAATGTGAAAAAAAATTTATACAGAGAAGCCATTCTTCAGATTCAGGGTTGCCAGATTAACAAGTAAAAATACAAAATGCCCAGTTAAATTTGAATTTCAGATAAACAATGTACAAATTTTTAGTGTTAGTTAAATATTCTATAGGATATGCTTTTACTTTTTAAAATCTATTGTTTATATGATGCTTCAATTTAACTGGGTGTTATGTAGTTTTTCTGGCAATACTGTTTAGATTGCTTAAATCAGCATGGTGGTTACTAGGATCCTCCATGGCTTAAACTGGTCTTGGCTCTTTACCTCCTGTTTCCAGCCCATCTCCAGCTGATGAGTTGGGATTTGGACACCCTTATGTTTCCTCTACCCCATACTCTAACCAGAGAGAACAGCAGTTGTCATAGCAAATTAATCACCCTTCTAGACCAACTCTATAACATTTTAAAAACAATAATGCCCTGCCTAGCCCAGGGGCTTTGGAACTTTACTGGGGATGGGAATGGAGTAGCATGTCAGAAATATTGGGGAATTTAAACAAAAGAAAAGATAATTTTAGTGTAAGCTTTAGTTGAATGTCATAAGTTTTTGAATTATTTACAAGATTTTATTTAACAAATCATATAATTGAATGACTTCAGCTGCTGCCTGCTCTTGAAGGTAACAAAAAGGGAATTTTTTTTTAGCACCTAAATTTTAGAAAATCTTCTGAGATGGAAAAACAGATATGGATCAGAAAGCATGCATTATTTTCTTTAGGGATTGTTGTTTTAACTTTTTCCAGTTCTTCACCACTGGCACCTAAAAAAGGACATCAGCACTACAAAATGGCTCAGTGAAAAAAAGTTCAGGACATGCATTGAACTTTGTTTTGTTGTTTCACATTTATTAATATTTAGTTTGATGTGTCAAAAATATATTTAAATGAGGTGAGCATTAAAGTGACAACTTTGGCCTAACCTGGCATTGGTGCAGTGGATAGAGCATCAGACAGGGAAGTGAAGGACCCAGGTTTGAAACCCTGAGGTCATCGTCTTGAGTGCAGGCTCATCTGGCTTGAGTGTGGGTTCATAGACATGACCCCATGGTCACTGGCTTGAGCCCAAGGTCGCTGGCTTAAGAAAGGGTTCACTCTTCCCGTAGGCCTCCCCTTTGTCAAGGCACATATGAGAAAGCAATCAATGAACAATGAAGGAACCACAACGAAGAATTGATACTTTTTATCTCTCTCTCTTCCTGTCTATCTATCCCTGTTGGTCCCTTTCTCTACTCTCTCTGTCTCTATCAAAAAAAAAAAAAAAAAGATTACTTTGTGTGATACTGTGAGTACAGATGGCCCAATGATTGCCCTGTTAATAAAACACAGTTTACTGACAATTCAGAACAGCATTGCAGCTCACTCCCCATGTGCACACACACATTCACTCTCTCTCTCTGACTTGTATGATGGGGTTGATTAGTATGTCCAGATTTCAATGCTTTGATGTTCAACTTCCATTTCCCTCCACTCTGGAACTTAAAAAAAAATAATAATCAATTAACATCAGAAATACCTATATCCTCAAGTCAAAGTTCAAGTAGACTAAAGTCTATTTCATAAAGCAGATTGTAAAAGAAATTTGCTTATATTTTTGTATTACCAATATTTTTATTCTTTTTAGTGCATATGCAAGAAAAAGAGAGACACAGAGAGAAGGATAGGAAGGGAGAGAAATGAGAAACATCTTTGTCGCAACATCTTAGTTGTTCATTGATTGCTTTCTTATATGTGCCAGGGTTTTCAGCCAAGCCAGGGACCCCTTGATCAAACCAGTGACCTTGGGCTCAAGTCAGAAACATTGGGCTTCAAGCCAGCTGCCCCATGCTCAAGCTGATGAGCCTGCACTCAAGCCAGGGACCTTGGGGTTTCAAACCTAGGTTCTTAGTGTCCTAGGCTGATTCCCTATCCATTGTGCCACTGACTGGTTAGGCTCCATATTATTCTTTTCCACTTCCCAACTCCTATCTTTTACAACTCATGCCCAGTACATGGTAGATGTTTAATAAATATTTGAATATTAAAGACAATTGTTTTCACATACCACGTGTTTCAATCCAGACAGGAACAGACCTGGCTAAGGTTCTACTGTGACAGTCATGCTGGACATCTGGTGGTGTCTACTCTAAACATATCTGTGATAATCATCAGGTGGTGAGCACTCAATTTAGATTGAACTATAACAGCTAGTGAGTCACTTTAACCAAGACTGTGTACTAAACCATTTTGTACCCTGAGTTTTCTGGGCAACATTCATAAGAGTGAAAGATAAAAGTCATTAAAAAATTAAAAGTAACTATGAGTCCTTGTATGGCCAGTAGTCTCGGCTGTCGCCATCTTGGCCATTCACATGTGGGTTCTCACTGGATTTGGGCAGATGGTAAAGAAACAGTGGAGCCAAAAAATGATGGACCATTCCCTTATTCAAGTCTCGCACCAGCCAATAAGCAACACACACAGGGAGAACACTTCCCTTTTACTCAGGGCTCCCAAAGCCACTGACACATTCTCCAGTTCCACAGCCAGGAGAATCATCTCTGGTTTCTCCTAGAATCAGAGGCCCCACCACTCTCAGTGGAGCTCACAGAAGCCCCCCACCTCTGGTTCCCCATCTGTACACCTTCTCTCTCTTTCCTTGCCAACATGACTCCCTTCTCTGCCTCTCCTCCTTCTTCTCTTCTTCAAAACTTTCTGGCACAAAAACCTCTCCTCCAGCAAACATTAGCAATACAATGGCCCTTCCCAAGCAGGAAGGTAAGCATTTGCAGTTTCACAGACATATACCTGGTGCTGCCCAGCACCATTTTCTAACAATAAAAGTGAGCGAACTCAAAAAATACAGATTTTACAAACTCATTTGCCCACTAATCTTTAAGAACACAAATGCCTAAACATTAAGTAAAGATGCTACTAAAGAGAAGTCTAATTGTACATGCCATGAGTCCCGAACAGGTTTATATAACTGATTATTTTATTTCACTGAAATGATTAGAGAATGTAACCCTTTTTATCTCCCAACATCTTGTGGTTTTTGTCTAGTCTATGTTATTTTTTAAAAATTATATTGTTCAATTACATTTTACATTCAATATTATTTTATATTAGTTTCAGATGCACAGCATAGCTGTTAGACAATTGTATGCTAATGCTAGCTTCTTTTTTCTTCAAAAGGAATTGTACCAAGTAAGCGTGAATTTTTTCTCCTATTATTTCCATAGCAATAAAAGGACAAATGCTGACTCCAGCACTATTTCCACAGACTGCTACTTATAGTCACATAACTCTCACCCTCACCAGCATGGCTGGCACAAAGGATTCGCATGGCCTGAGAGAGTGAAGGAGTAATGGCATTCATTCTGTCTGGATGTTTGTGGGCTTTATGTTAAATTACTTTTAGACAGTGGTTTTCATAACAATTTCAGTTTTTGTTTTTTGTTGTTGTTTTGTTTTAATTCAGACTCCTGACATTTCTACAAATAAGGTGAGAAGGTGGGTATTGTTGGAAAAAGGAGCAACAAAAATGAGACAGGGGTTGAGAGAAAGCAAGGAGTGGGGACTTGGGGAGAATGGGAAGGGAAAAGATGAGCAATGAGAGAGGGAGAGGTGAGCAGGTGCACAGGACTGGCCACTGTACATTCTGCTCTACAGATAATCCACTCTGTTCAAAACCTGCCCAGTACTGCCTGTTTTTAGGCAATGCCTTTCTCATTCCTCGATGAACAGATGTGAGGGGCCCATATTCAGCTTTTAGTACTTATCACTTTACACTCAGGTTCCCAAAAGCTGCAACTGCAGACATAGCCATAGGCATTTAGCCTTATGCTTTTTACAGCCTCCCAAATCTCTGTGACCCACCCAAATAAGATTATTTTTTAACATGGAAAAATACTTTGCTAAAGAATTTATAATAACTTGTTTATAATTAAAGCAATAACTATTATGTACTTTTTTTGAGAGAGAGACTGAGAAGGAAAGACAGAGAGAGGGACAAATAAGAACAGACAGACAGGAAGGGAGAAAGATAAGAATTATCTATTCTTCATTGCGGCATCTTAGTTGTTTATTGATTGCTTTCTCATATGTGCCTTGACTGGAGTGGGGGGGGGGCTACCGAAGAGCAGGTGACCCCTTGCTCAAACCAGTGACCTTGGGCTCAAACCAACGACCTTGGCCTTCAGGCCAGTGACCTTTGGACTCAAGCCAGCAACCATGGGGTTATGTCTATGATCCCACATTCAAGCCAGTCACCCCACGCTCAAGCTGGTGAGCCTGCACTGAAGCGGACAACCTCAAGGTTTCAAACCTGGGTTCTCTGCCTCCCCGTCTGACCCTCTATCCATTGCAGCACTGTCTGATTAGGCTAGATACCAACTACATTTGTCAAAGGAATTCTCTTAAGTCATTCTGAGTATGATTATCAAGATGTCCTGATTTTCACAAGGTTTATAATATGGGCTATCCACCATCCTACTTTGTATGACTGACTGTCTTCCCTATAAGGAAATAAAAATATTCTAATGATACTTACGTTCTTTAAGGCAGAACTAATGCAGAGCCTAATAAAGTACAGCACAACCGAATCTCAGTTGAAAAATTGATGGAAGTGAGCAAAGAGGGGAGGAATGGAGATGGAAAGAGACTTCTCTGGGTGAACCATGCAGGATGCAGTGCGACGCCAATGTTTTATTGAATTGTACATTTGAAACCTGTATGGTTTTATAAACCAATGTCACCTCAATACATTCAATTAAAAAACATATATAGATACTCCTTGGCCCTGCAATACCAAGCTGGTGTATTTACTCAAGAGAAATAAAAAATATGTTCATTTGTAAAATAATAATAATACTATTTTTAAAATATAGTATGTTGTGTTTTTATTTGTTTAATCAATTCACTTATCTGGTCATTGATAAGTGGCTTTCTTGACAGATTAGTCAGCTTTGCTATATTAAACATCCCAATTTACCAACTTTCCTTTGGCCCTGGTGGTTTTCCCCATGTATCTTCTTGTTCCAGGAAGCAGCTGAAGGAGAAGCCTCTTTTTGAGACATGCCATTCTTGGGGCAGAGGAAAAAGAACATTGCCTTGAAAGTTTCTATTTGATTGAAGACTATGTTTGTGTTCTCACTTTCCATTGGCCAAAGCTAGTCACATGGTCAAATAACAACAGGGTAAAAAAAATACATTCTGGGAACTCCACCAACCAGAAGGGCCTGCCAGTCACATGGCAATTGCTGGAGCTGTATTATCCCTTTACTAGCAGCAAATCACTGAGTGTCTATCACAGTTGAATACCACTGCAGTGCCCATCCCCTTTAAGTCCTTAAAGCCCCTGTGCCATGCTTAGTGTATAGGAGTTTTGAGTAAGACTAAAGGTCCTCTCTATCAAGAATCCAGGCTCCCAGACTTCCCTCTGAGACTGTACAGCTAGTGCTCGACTTACGACCACGATTGGTTCCTACAGCCCGTCGTAACACGATTTGGTGGTAAGTTGAGTAGGCTATATGTATAGTACTGTAAAATACGTTATAAAAATCTTTAAGTCATATTTTATTATAATTTTCTTTCATTATTGTTATATATCATAATTTTCTTTGTTCATTTTATGTCATTTGTATAATCTCTACACCATTTTGTTTTTTATTTTTACATTCGTCAGGTTTCAGTAAAACACTGCATTACCAGTACAACTGGTTATGTATTTGTAAAACACACAAAATTACAAAATACAGATGCATACAAAAATACAAAATACAGGTGTAAAAAATACCATAAGAAACATTTTTCCAATTGCAAAGTGCTGCTGGAAGCTGGTCTGCACTTTCATTCGCCCAGCTGGGCAACGTTTGCGCTGCCAGACGCAGAGCAGTCGTGGCTAGCGATTGTGGTTGTAAAGTCGAATGGTCATAAGTTGCATAGGTCCTAAGTCGATCAATACCTGTATTGCCTTCCCAAAGCACTGCCATCCCTTTCCTCATCTACACATTCTCACTTCTCACATGTGCAACTCTCTCCCCTGTCTCCCCTGCTCTGGAACCTTTAACATAGTATTACTAATGCCTTTAAATTTTACCAAGAGAAAGCAGAGCCTGACCAGGAGGTGGCGCAGTGGATAGAACATCGGACTGGGATACAGAGGACCCAGGTTTGAAACCCCGAGGTCACCACCTTGAGCGCGGGCTCATCTAGCTTGAGCAAGGCTCACTAGCTTGAGCTCAGGTCTCTGGCCTGAGCAAAGGGTCACTCAGTCTGCTGTAGCTCCCCCCACCCCCTGAAGGCAAACATGATAAAGCAATCAATGAGAAACTAAGGTGCTGCAACGAAAAATTGATGCTTCTCATCTCTCTCCCTTCCTGTCTGTCTGTCTCTGTCTCTCTCTGTCTCTCTCTGCCACACACCCACACACAAAAGAGAGAGAGAAAAAGAGAGAGAGAAGAAAGAATGGACTCTAAGAAGCTTCTGTTTACTGTACTAAAATTTCTGAGATAGTTAAGACTTCACAATTTAGTTTGCCTGAATTAATAGAAAAAGGAAAAGATATAAACAGAGTATACACAAATTTATATTTAAGTAAATGGCACCACGTAATGATGTTCTAATGGCTAAGTATCTCAGCTTAAGTATGTAGGAGACAGGCATTTATTTCAGTACTTTATACTGTCAAAGCATTATTTTACTTAGAAATGCATTAAGTGCAAGATAAATCTTATTGGACTGAGTGTTTTCTGGAGTTCAGGACAAAAACTGATTATGTAGTTAAGGCATAATGTGAAAATAGCAATTGTATATAAGATTGGACCCAATAGATTATTTTGCCAAATAAAATCTACCATAGGGCAAAGAAAATAAGAATTAAAGACAGGATAATTTCTATCAGAACTAAATTTGTTTAGAAAAGTTCTATGTGAAGCAAGAACGCAAGCCTGTAGGCTACAACACCATATCTGTTGTGAAGCACATTATGGGAACTGATTAGAGTGAGTCTATATATTCTTTTAAAAATCAACGAATACTGCCTCAGACATATTTCCAAACTAGGATTATATTCAAAGTTAACTTCAATTGATGCTACTGGAACATCACGTTCTATTTTGTTTTTCTAAACATTTAATTTAATAGTTATACAGTGAGGCAAAATACACGCCCCAAATTGCACAATATTATGAATAAGAGAGTCATGTGTTATATAATCTTGGTTCCAAACATACCTAAAATGCAATGATTTATGTAAGTTAATCACACAGTACTTTTTATCATACTCATTGTGTTAACTTCCTATTAATATCTGAAGCAAATATAGGTCATCTATTCAACAAAGTTATTAATTGTATAGTCAATTTGAAAAAAAGTAGCTTATTGATATTAGATTTGCAAAGGTAGTAGTGGATTGAGTGAATTTGTAGTTCATAGTTTATTATTATTATTAGGATGTTCTGAAAAATGCTCTTAAAATATACAAATATACAAACGCAGATGTAGACATATGTATGTGACCTTATTTTAAATGTAATCTGCATGTGACATGAAGATTTAGGGGTAGATAATAAAGTTATTAATAAAAAATGTTTTAAACACATGTATGAAATATGCTATTTAGTTAATCCCAATTATAATACTAAATATGGATATTATTAAAAGTCAAATGAAATACATTGTCATAAACATACCAAACTAAATTATTTCTAGGAAAGAAATTTATAAAAGAATATTTCCTAGGTTTGTGAAATCTTATGTACAGCAATTTATTTTATGGGTGAGTTATGTGAGATCACAACTGTAAAAATAACATTTTACCTTGTTATGTTTATTATTATTGGCAGTGACATTATTTTGTAAAGTGGGTGGCTGAAACACCAGTAAGTCAACTAAAACACTTTCCACAAATTGCCATCCCCAAATGATTTTTATTCCCAGAACAGTAAAGGGACTCTACCAGGAGCTGGCAGTCATTTTGGTAGGAGTCTGTTTTCTTCTCAGTATGAAAAACCAATTTAAAGATGGAATTGCAGATTTGTGGATATTTTCACCTCAAATTATATAGTATAAGGTGGCCAAAATACATAAATACTGTATGATTATGTTGTAACTTTGGTGTTAGGAAACCTTTGGAGAGGTAAAGTGGGACAGGTGAATTATATAAATGATCTGCTCAGTTGATAACTAGCAGATTTAGCAAATTTTAAAAAGTTTTAGAAATAAAATATAAATTGACTCTGGAAATGTAATTCATCAGGTTTCAAACCTGCATAATACAATTTCTAAATTTAAACATTATGGGCATTTTTTGGTATCTCCTGTTTTTCAGATTTTTAAAAATAGTCTGTATTTCTGCCAAAGTACTTCATTTACCAAGTGTTTTGTATTTCTCCAAGGAATGTAATTCATTGAGTGAATACTAATTTACCATGGCTACTTGTGTTATAGTTGCATATATTTTATTTAAGTTTAAAACCATTTAAGTACGTGAAACTTATTTCAAAATTATTAGAAACTGGCCGGCACTGGTTTGGGAATCAAGAAATAAAATTTCTGATTCCAGATTTATCATTAATAAGTTACGTGGCCCTGGACCAATCACATCTTTATTTTGGAGGTAGAAAGCACACAAATTCTAAATGAAAAAATGTCAACTTTGTCTGATTCAGCTTTACTTTGTCTTTGTTTTCTGTTAAGTGAAAGGGATAGATTAGATGATCTCTAGCTTCTCTTTCAATGTTTGCTATATCTTGATTTTATGATTTACTTATCTTTGTCTGATATTCTTAAAATAATTTACTTATTTCAGAAGTTCAGAGGTTGAGGCAAGAACTAAGTCTTCTCTTCCTAAAAGCCTGTGTTGTAAACTCTAATGACCTGTTCCACATCAACATCAGAATACTATTACAGGGTCCCAGCCAGTTGGCTCAGTGGATAGCGTGTTGGCCTGGGGTGCGAATGTTCCTGGTTTGATCCCCAGTCAGTTCACACATGAAATCAACCATCTGCTTCTCTTCTCTTCTCTCTCTCTATTCTCTCTTTCTCCCTCTTCTACAGCCAGTGGCTCAATTGGTTCAAGTGTCAGCCCCAGGCACTGAGGATAGCTCGGTTGATTTGAGCATTGGCCGCAGATGGCAGTTGCCACGTGGATCCCAATCAGGGCACATATGGTGTCTGTCTCTCTATCTCCTCTACTATCACTTTAAGAAAAGAAAAAAAAAAGAGACAGAGAAAGAGAAGAAAATACTATTACACTCAGGATTACATATAGACTCTTGTCAGGAAGGAAACACTTAAAAGCTGCTATCTGTGACAACTAAAGACAATATGTTTGGTTCAATCATCAATTAGTCTATTGATATTTTTCCTTGTAAATTTTTTGCAGGGTCAAATCAGGTATAAAATAATAGCAACAGTAAAAGCTTAGTGGAAAAGATGAGAGAATTTTCTCAGCAATGTGGGAGGAAGAGAATGGAGAGGGGCAATAACTTTTAGGCTTTAGAAACAACATGGAATTTAAGAACATTGTAAAACTAAAAAAAGGAAATCCCATGAAAAGTTACTCAACTATGTTATTGCTATCCTAAATCCACAATGGCATCTGAATGCAAAGTTATGGATGTTGGAAGTCTCTTAAAGGGAACATTTAAATACCATCCTTCTTTCTCACATGGATCCTGAAAAAAAGACAACAATTAAACAGAAGACTAAAACAGACAAGTAGCAGAGTATCTTATAATTTCACAGAAGAGTATTTGGAAAGTGTATCCTTGTGTGCAAACTCAAAAGTCCTGTTAACCACATTCTATGGAGTTTGGCAGACCTGCCCACTCAGGCCTGGGTAATCATAGCTGAGGTGCTTCCCCAAAGAAGTAGCATGATAATTTATTTAGAAAAAGCCACATTTCATTTTTTTTTCATAAAGTGAGAGGCAGGGAGATAGAGAGACAAACTCCCACATGTGACCCAACCGGGATCCACCCTACAAGCCCCCTACCAGGCTATGCTCTGCCCATCTTGGGCCCCAGCTCTGTTGCTTAGCAAGCAAGTTATTTTAGCACCTGAGAAGAGGCCATGGAGCCATCCTCAGTACCCAGAGCCAACCTGCTTGACCATTCAAGCCATGCTGCAGGATGGTGAGAGAGAGAGAGAAAGAGAACAAGGAAAGGAGGCAGGGTAGAGAAGCAGATGGTCACTTCTTCTGTGTGCCCTGACTGGGAATTGAACCCAGGACTTCCACACACCGGGGAAAAGGCCACATTTCTTCAAGTACAAAAACATTTAAAAGATTAAGATGGCTGTGTGAAATGCCTTGGGGAAAATGAATTGCTCTATTCTGAGCTATTGTAGATATTTCTTTGGGCTGGAAAAATACAGATACCCAAAGCAGTCTGAACTGTGAGACCTCGTGAGTTAAGCTTACGTGAAATGAAGCTCGCCTTCTGCCCTATGAAGGTAACCAAAACCATATTGCTCACTAAGCCACCTCAGAACAAAGTCTTTTGGCTGCGATACATGCTTACTCAAGTCCAACATGTATTATAGATGTAATCTCTGTGAAAAGGAGATATGAAATATCCAGAAGCAAAAATCTCATCCAGAGAGGAACATTTATTATAATAATATATGTAATGAATTAGGAAATTCTTAGAAGTAATGTAGAATATTATCATTAGGAATTTTTAATCTTACAAAGCTCCCCAAGAATGTGTAGTATTCTTAAAATATCACTCGAATAATACCAACTTAGTTCCTCTTTTATATGTTTGATATCACCAGAATCTATTGTTCCTTTCATTTATTATTTGTACGTCTAATACATTCCCCCTCTTATTCTTCCTCCATCCACAATAATTAATATTGGTGATTTTACAATTTGTTTTCACTCAAAAATTCTACTTTGCTTTTTTACAAACTTTCTTCCCACAGCTCCTGGCTTTCATTTATTTTCTCTTGGAATTTTCTCTTCTTTGGGAGCTCTTATTTAATTAATTTCTACTTTAGTTTTGCTTGTCTTTTTTAAAAACAACAACACATTTTCTTTCTTTTTTTTCTATTGCTCTCTATACTACTTATCCTAATATTTTTTTCTTTCATATTTGCTGTCTGTTAACATATATATTTTGTTATGTTTTATTTCTAGCTGTGGTTAGTCTTATCTCTTTCTCTGTGTCTCTCTCTATTCCCCTCCCCCTTTTTGTCTAAATGCCTGTCATTATTCATCATAAAAACATCTCATTTCTTTGAAGTTTTTTCTCACCAAGAAAGTTATATTGCCCTGTCTCTTTTGAAAGAGGCCAGGGTTTCTCTGTCAACCCAAACACTGGTTCTCATGTGAGGAGGAAAGGTGGAAGTCAAAACTAAAGATTCTGTGAGGTCCCTCTTTCCATGTCCACTGAGGTATAGGACCATTTAAAGAATTCAGTTGTAAATTTTTACAGTAGAGAGTGAGGGTCCCTTTTAAGTGTAAATGGAAAACTCCCGATTTATTTCAGTATTATTTAGCAAAGTACTGTATATACAGTACTTTGCTAAATAATATATTTTAAATATAGCTTAATTTTTTTCTATAATGTTACTGACAAAATATTAATATTAATTGTATTTGACAGTTTTTAGATAACCCATAAGTAAGCTTATGTAATAGGTTATTACTATAAAAATTTTCATTATAATCAATGTAATATAAGGTTTATTTTTAATACTATTTGAATATAAGTTATAGTTAGAATTGAAGAAATATTTTCATTAACCTTGGTATGATATCATTATAATATGCATTAAATTGTTCACATATAAATGTAATATCAGTGTCTGAATTAATTTATAATTATATATACTATATTTGAAGTGATTGTATTTGTCAGTGTAAAATTATTTTTTTTCTGTCTTCCTGATTGTTTATTTCCCCAGTTGGTTCTGATAAGCAGTGATTAGGAAGATTTGCATAAAAAACTTTCTCAAATAAACTATTTCTGAAGAATAGAAAGGCTTTTAGTAAAACGTTTCCTGTTTCTTCTACATAACTTCATTGACAGTGATCTACAATGTGGCACTCCCTTTAAAACGCACAGATTAACTACAGTGGTCATATATAACTAACACAAACCTGTGTATAAAATATGAACATATACACATTAATGGAAGTATTAAAGGAGTGAAATATGAAGGATGAAACCAAGTGGATGATCAAAAACATACTAAAAGAAAGTGAGAAGAAGTAGAAGTCATTTTATGGTATCAGGCAAAGTTGTTTTTAGAGAAAAAATATTAAAGTGATACGAGGGCTATGTAAGGTAATAAAGGGTTTTAGTTCACTTCGAAATCTGACCGTAGGCAATATCTACATTCCAAATAACAGCATTAAATTTCATAGAACAAAAGTTATAAGAACTATAAAAATAAATAGAAACACATTAAAAATAAACTTTAATTAACCACTTTTAATTCATAATAGATCAAGAATTGAGACATACTAAACGCTGTATCTTTAAAACAAAGAATAAGCTTCTTTTCTGTGTTCTAGGGAAATCATTTAAAAAACAAATTCAATTAGTACAAAAGAGAATTATCAATAAATTCCAAGAAACAGAAGTTATGTAAATTATATTTTTGAATTATAATGCAGTAGAACTGAATATAAGTAAACTAATTAGTGGGGGGAAATCTATCATTTGAAAATTTTAATCCCTTTGACTTATACATTTTCTATAATAAAGAAGAATTTGAAACCAGAGGTTATTTTAAGAATTTTCTAATCATTTTTGTTTGTTTAGTTTTCCATATGAAGTTTCAAATAAGTTTGTATAATTCTCAAATTTCCCTGTTATTTTGTGGGGGCTGCATTTAAATTAGTCATTAACTTAAGGAAATTTTATATCTTTATTATATTATATTTCTATCTAAGAATAAGATGTTTTTTATCTATTTATATTTCTTTTCAGTTTATTAAAAACTTTAAAAAACTTATATTTTACATATGAAAATTTCATTAGTTTTATTTCCCCTTTTAAATAGACTTCTTTGTGTTCATAACAAAATCAAATAGAAATAACAGAGTTCATATTTATGCCCAGCCTTCACAAAGCACAGTCCATCAGCAGCAGAAAGGTAAACTTGTTATACTGACTAGCCTGCAATGACACATAATTATCACTCAAAGTCCATTATTTACATTAGGGTTCACTCTTGGTACTGAACATTCTATGGGTTTAGACAAATGTATAATAGCATGCATCCACCATTATAGTACCATACAGAGAGCTTTCACTACCCTAAAATCCTCTGTGCCTTACCTATTTATCTTTCCCTCCTCCCAACCCCTGGCAACCAGTGATCTTTTTATGGTCTCCATAGTTTTGCCTTTTTCAGAATGCCATATAGTTGGAATCATACAGAATGTAACCTTTTCAGACTGATTGGCTTCTTCCACTCAGTTTATTTCATAGCTTGTTAGCTTATTTCTTTTTAGTACTAAATAATATTCTATTGTCTGTATGTACTACAGTTTGCTGATCCATTTATCTACTGGATGACATCTCGGTTGCTTCCAATTTTGGCAATTATGAATAAAGCTGCTACAAACATCCATGTGCAGGTTTTTGTATGGACATAAGTTTTAACTCATTTAGGCAAACACCAAAAAGGGAAGATTCTGGATTGTATGTGAATAGTAAGTTTTGTTGTGTAAGAAATTGTCAAACTGTTTTCCAAAGTGGCTGTACCATTCAGTGGCTGTACTGCATTACCAATAGCAATGAATGAGACTTCCTGTTCAGCAACATCCTAGCCGGCACCTGATATTGTCAGTATTCTGGATTTTGGCCATTCCATTAGGTGTGTGGTGGTATTTTATTGTTGTTTTAGTTTGCATATCCCTGACGGCATGATGTGGAGCATTATTTTCATGGTAGTTATTTACCACTTGTATGTCTTCTTTGGTGAGATACCTCTTAAGGGCTTTGGACCATTTTTTTAATCAAGTTGCTTGCTATTTTTGAGTTTTGAGAGTTCTTTGCATATTTTGGATGAGTCCTTTATCAACTTTGATTTTGCAAATATTTTCTGTGGATTGTCTTTTTATTTACTTGATATTGTCTTTCACAGAGCAGATGCTTTTAATTTTAATTAAGTCTATCATTTCTTTAAAGGATTCCTTTAATGTCAGTATTCCTTTAATGGATTGTGCTTTCAGTGTTTATTTAAAAATTTATTGCCAAACCAAAGATCATTTAAATTTTATTTTAATTTGCCTTCTAGGAATTTTATAGTTTTGCATTTTACATTGAGGTCTCTGATCAATTTTGAGTTAGTTTTTGTGAAGGAAGTAGGGTCTGTATCCAGATTCTTTTTTTTTTTTTTTTTTTTTGCATGTGGATATCCAGTTGATCCAGCATTATTTTTGCTTTATTGTATAGCCTTTTTCCTTTTGTCAAAGATCAACTGACTATATTTATGTGGGTCTATTTCTGGTCTCTTTATTCTGTTCTGTTGCGTCATATATTACTTTGTTAATGCCACACTGACTTGAATACTGTAGCTATGCAGTAAGTTTTGAAGTGGGGCAGCGTCAGTCATGAAACTTTGTTCTTCTCCTTCAATATTGTGTTGGCTTTTCTTGGTCATTCTCCTCCCCACATAAACTTTAGAATCATTTTGTTGATTCTAAATAACTTGTGGGAATTTTGATTGAGATTGCATTGATCAATACATCAGTAGACGAATAGATACCAAGTTAGAAAGATCTCACATTTCAATACTATTGAGCAGGAAATATCTCCCCATTTATATAGCTCTTTGATTTTTTAAATTAGTTTTATAGTTTTTCTTATATAGACCTTGCACATAATCTGTTAGATTTATATCCAACTATTTTATTTTGGGGGATGCTAATATAAATAGTTTTATGTTTTTAATTTCAAATTTCATGTTCATTGTTGGTGTATACAAAAGTGATTGACTTTTGTATGTTAACTTTCAGGATGATATTGAAAAAAGAGTGATGAGGTGGGACATCTTGCTTTGTTTCTAATATTAGTAAAAAAGTCTCTGTGGTTTTTTTATTGTATATTTCAACACATCTTGATCCTATAAAAAAGTCTATTGTACTTTTTATGTTACTTTTTAATTTAGACAACTTATTGTCTTACTGCTTGTAGGCTTTTTTTCAATGGTGCTATTGAGGGGTTTTTTTGGTCATATAATCCTATATATGTAAATAATTATATTTTATTTCTTTTATCTTTGTATTACAAGAATTAATCATTTGCCATATCTAATTGTGTTGATTTGTAACTCCAGAAAATTGTTAAGTAATAGTGTTGATATATATCTTTAATGAAAATGTAACTAGGGTTAAATTATAAAGTTTGTTGTCAACTTTAGAGCTCAGATAAATATATATTTATATTTTTAACATACTATGAAGTGGCATTGTGTATTGGTGGAGAAAAGTTATTTATTCAGTAATAATTGTTGGAACAACTGGAAGAAATGGCTTTCCTCCTCACTTCATAGAGAACTCAAAGTCCAAAGAGGTTACAAATTTATATTTATAAAATAAAACCATAACAATGTTAAATTTTTAAGAAAACATAATATATGATATGTTCCCTCACATCTCCAGGGACATGGTGCTTTCCTAAGCATGATATAAAATCTAGAAACCAAGGAACATTATTATATTACCATTTAAAATTTTTTAATTAAAAATAAAAATTAAAAATTTTAAATCTGTAGCACAAAAACATCATAAAATCAGAAAATATGTACTTTTTAAGAAGTCCCCACATCACAAAGTTATATGGTTAATGTCATATCTATAAGGTGCTATAAATTAAAAAGGAAAACATGGGTTGTTCTTTAGGCAGTCACTGGAAAAAATTAAAAGTAGCTCTTAAACATATGAAAAAAAAAAGATTAGCTTTTCTCATAGTAAAACAAATGCAGATGAACACTATAATATAACTTTATTTTTGCCCTAATCAGATTGATAATGTTAAAAAAATGATAACATTATGTAGTTTAGATGTAGAAAAGACACTTTGTTACATTCCTGTCAAGAGAATCAATTCATGCAAGTTTTATAGAGATTATTATGCCGTTATACCATAATTAAAGATTCACTCTTGCACAAACATGTTTACCTTTAAAAATTAATAACATAAATAAATTCACATATATGTGAAAGTATGTGTATAAAATATATTCATTGCAGATTTATTTTTAATATCCAAAGATTAGAAACAAACTGAATACCCATGACTGGGGAGTTGATTCAATGGATTATGGTACTTTCAAACAATTGAAAACCATGTAACCAACAAAAAAAATTGATTCTATAAAAACTGACAAAGAATAAACTTTAATATATATATTTTAAATTTAAAAGGCAGGGTACAAAACAGTGTATACAGAAAAATACTGTGTATATGTGTTTTTAAATAGAATAAGTGTACGTATGCACACGCTTATGTGATTAGTGTATACCTATTGCATAACTACTATAAAAAAATAGAGACAAATAACAGTGGTTACTTCTGGGAACAGGCTTTGAGTGTTGGAGAACAAGGTGGAAGGAAGAATTTACACTGTACTTTTCGTTGAATGTTTTGAATTTAAATCACTTAAACATATTTTTATCAAAAAATTAATTAGTCCTTGGCTGGGTAGCTTAGTTGGCAAGAGCATTGTTCTAATATGTCAAGATTGTGGGTTCAGCCCCTGGTTGGTACATACAAGAGTCAACCAATGAATGCGTAAATAAGTGGAACAACAAATTGATGTCTCTCTCTCTCTCTTTCTCACTCTCACTCTTTCCTCATTCCCCTTTCTCTAAAAGTCAATAAGAAATTAATTAAAAAGAAAAACCATACATAACATTTCTGTCATAATACTTTTCTTGTGAAAAAATACATCAATTTTTTTTGTTTTCTGTTTTTTTAATTTTTTATTAATTTTACTTTATTCTGTTAACATGAATTTAAGTGTCCTACTCAATATAATTCCCTCACCCCCACCCCCTTCTCCGGCATTGCCTGCCCCTCCCCCCTTCCCTTTGGGATTTGCTGTCCTATTATCTGTATCTATGTGTTATGTATATATAATTTCACTAATGCCTTCACCTTCTCTGATCTCATCCCTTCATCCCCCTTCCCTCTGACAGCTGTCCCTCTGCTCCCTGTGACCCCACCTCTGCCTCTATTCCATCCCTCCGTTCACTTTGTTCATTAGACTCCACATATAAGTGAGGTCATACAATATTTGTCTTTCTCTTTCTGGCTTATTTCACTTAGAATAATAATCTCCAAGTCCATCTATGCCCTTGCAAAAGGTAAGTTTTCCTTCTTTTTCACAGCTGCATAGTATTTCATTGTGTATATGTACCACAGCTTTTTAGTCCACTTGTCCACTGACAGACACTTGGGCTGTTTCCACATCTTGGCTATTGTAAACAATGCTGCAATGAACATGGGAATATATATCTTCTTTTTAATCAGTGATTTGGTATTCTTAGAATATATTCCTAAAAGTGGGATACCTGGGTCAAAAGGCAGTTCCATTTTTAAATTTTTGAGGAAACTCCATACTGTTTTCCACAGTGGCTGCACAAATCTGCATTCCAACCAGCAGTGCAGAAGGGTTCCCTTTTATCCATACCCTCGCCAGCACTTATTCTGTGTTGTTTTGCTGATGAGTGCCATTCTGACAAGTGTGAGGTGGTATCTAATTGTGATTTTAATTTGCATTTCTCTGATGACTAATAGTGTTGAACATTTTTTCATATGTGAATTGGCCATCAGTATGTCCTCTTTAGAGAAGTGTCTAGTCATTTCTTTTGCCCAATTTGTAATTGGATTGTTTACCTTCATGGTGTTGAGTTTTAGAAGTTCTTTATAAATTTTGCTTAACCCTAAACTTTCATTTACAAATAAATAAATGCCATTATTTTTTTTGATGCCTTATTGGAGAAGTAAAGTGTTCTTTGATTTAAATTTATTGATGTGCCCTCCTGGACGAGTAGCTCAATTTGTTCAAACATCATCCCAATATACCAAGGTTGTGGGTTCGATCCCCTGTCTGGGCACATGGAGCAAACAACCAATGAATGCATAAATAAGTGGAAGAACAAAGTAATGTGTCTTTCTCTCTCCTTCCCTTCCTCTCTCACTAAAATCAATCATTTTTTTTACATTTGAGTTTTAAAATTATTGAAGTAATTGTTTTATTTTTTCAGTGATTGCAGGTAGATTGTAAGAACTTCTGAAAGGTTTGTTAGATAACTGAATAAACTGAGGGTACAAATTTAGACTTGAATCCCTTCTTCATTCTGGTCATCCACTGAAAAATATGGTCTAAAACCTCACAGCAATGAAAACCTCTTTCAATGAAATTTGAGGTCCCTATAGTATTCTTCACAGAATAACTTTAGTTGCAATTTTATTATTGCAATTCATATACACCAAAGATGCAATTAACTGTGTCATAGCTTGCTGACCTTAATGAGTTAATGTAGTGTCTAAAGAAAACTTGTGGCCAAGTAGTAGCTTAGGCTCTGGGAAGTTTTGGCTCAGTAATACCTGTGAAATTTGAGCTCACATTAAGTATGCCTGAAAATAATACATTTGGGATTTGGCCTCTGGCATCAGATCAGGTTTGACTCTGCTATCTGAATTGAGAGTTTTGCTTCAGGTTTTCATTATACATTTAGGACTATAGTATCAGCAAGACTATTATTATTGCTTTAGTGAAAGAAAATGAAACAACAACAAAGAAAACAAAGCAAAACAGTGCAGTTCCTATTAAGCACATGGTATCCGCTCTTCTTTCTGGTCATTTTTTCTAGACATAAGAGAACCTTGCTATTTCCTACATCTCTAGCTATCTTCTTCCACCACAACACAATCTAGTAATTTATTTTTAGTCTAGCATTTCTCTATATTTTAGTCATATGAATGCCATTTGTCCAGTCTTGACTTGTCTTTTTGTATGTGTACAGGTAAGCCAACCTCAGCATGGTAAATGAAACAAGCAGCTCACAGTCCTAGGTGTCTCATTTCATAATAGATGAAGACCCAACCAGGACAGCAATGACTATCCACCTAGTTAGTCATTTGGGCTGGTTGCAGCAAACCATTCTGACCATCTTGGCCCAGAACCAATTGTCAGGACAAGAAGGTTGGGTGTTATATTCTCTTAGAGGCAGTTCCCTTTCCACTTGATCCTGTTGATGAGCTAACCATTGTCTCTATGGGGCTGCTTCCCCATCTGGATATCTTACAGAGTAAACAGCCCATTAAGGACATATTGGTATTCATCCTAATGTACTTTAATTAAGGCTAGACTTGAACCACTCTCTTAATACGTAACACAGATCCTGTAACTGCAATTCACAAGAATGAATAAACATCATTGGTACACTTAACAAAATCCTAGATAGAAACCATATCTGTTAAGGCAAATTCATAGAAGCAGAAAGTAGAGTGAATTGTCATTGCCAGGGCCTGGGTTAGAAAGAAATAGGGAGTTGCTATTCAAGTCTACATCTTTGCCAGTTTTATATCAAGTACTTGTACATTTAGGATTTGCTGAAGAGAAAGTTGTCATTTATGACAAATTAGTGATTTTTCTCTACTCCCAAAGCAACTGAAGTAAGTTCTAAAGATCTGTATAATTCCATGCCTATAGTTAACAGTAATCTTACTTAAAAATTTTGTTAAAATGGTAAATCTAATGTTAAAAGTTTTTACTACAAATTTATATGTAGTAATTACATTTCAATTTAATTGGGAAAAAATTCAATCTTGTAATATTTAATGCAAGAGTTTATAGATAATAAATCTTTTCATCTTAAAATTTTAACATTCTTTTTTTTTAGGACTTTCATATGCAGAGTAAATGGTAATTAAAATGTGCAGGATGACAAGATGGAGCAAACAGTGCTTGTACCACCAGGACCTGACAGCTTCAACTTCTTCACCAGAGAATCTCTTGCAGCTATTGAAAGGCGCATTGCAGAAGAAAAGGCTAAGAATCCCAAACCAGACAAGAAAGATGATGATGAAAATGGCCCAAAGCCAAATAGTGACTTGGAAGCTGGAAAGAACCTTCCTTTTATTTATGGAGACATCCCTCCTGAGATGGTGTCAGAGCCGCTGGAGGACCTGGACCCATACTATATTAATAAAAAAGTGAGTGTTTTTATCAGGCATATTTTGCTGCTAATTGCCTACTGCATTCCTTGGACATTTATAGCAGCAACACAGGCTGAATTAGTATAGTCTTAAGTAACCTTCTGTTTAAAAAATAAACCATTGTTGCATGTGTTATACGCACATACATGAGAAATGAATTGATTATATCATAATAGATGGAGCTGTTCCAAATGTACCATGACGGATAGTTAATAACAAATGTTAGTTATAGACAGCTAATTTATAGATTCTTCACAGGGATCTTATTTACTGTAGAATTTTATGTTATTTTTACAATTGAAAATCTTGGCACTATCACAAGTTATAAAGACTTCAAAATATTATTATCAATTTCTTATGGTACAAAATTTAATGTCACAGTGTTTTCAATTTTTATTACATGTTATAAAAATAAATAAGTTAATTTCTGAAACATTGCTATATAAACTCCAATTTTAAAAATTATTCAACTCTTTGCCTGACTAGGTGATAGCGTAGTGTGGATAGAACATCAGACTAGGACGCACCCAGTTTCAAAACCCCGAGGTCACTGGCTTTAGCGTCTGCTCACCAGCTTGAGTGCGGGGACACTGGCTTTAGCGTGGGATTATAGACCGCACCCCATTGTCGCTGGCTTGAACCCAAAGGTCACTGGCTTAAAGCCCAAGATCATAAGCTTTAGCCCAAGGTCACTGGCTTGAGCCCCCCAGTCATGGCACACATGAGAAAACAATCAGTGAATAACTGAGGTGCCACAACGAAGAATTGATGTTTCTCATCTCTCTCCCTTTCTGTGTGTCTGTCCCTATCTGTCCCTCTCTGTCTGTCTCTCTCTCTCTGTCTCTCTCTCTCTCTCTGTCAAAAAAAAATTATTCAATTTTTGGTAAAAGCATTTACATTGGTTAAAATGAACAAAAATATACTATGCAGAAGAACATATAAATATTTTTAATATCTGCATTTTCTGTATCATTGCTTGAAATGAATACCTTGTATTAAGCACCCATCCTTTCATTATGACCAAGATTTCACCAAGCCAAGAAAAAAAAACTTGCAGAAAAAGATAAAATCAAAGAAGATTATTTTATTCATTTTTGATTGAATTTATGATTAATTTGAAGCATTTTATTATCTTTTTCATCAGACACAATACATTTTTAAACTTTTGGTGTAAAGGTAGGGCACAAAGATTGTAAGTAAGCAAATTAAATAGTTTAGTTGAACATGGGCCCTAAATACCCAAGACATATCTTTTGTTGCCATAGTTCTTGATAACATGCAGTTAGTTATTGTCAAATGCTTGTTGGCAATTTTAATATGTGGATTTGAGACAGTTTTGTAAATCACTTCTCATTGTTATAGTTTCAAGATAAAAAACCTCACTAAAGGATAACTGACGCTGTTAGTTTTTTTTTCTTCCAACTTTTGGAATATCATTAGTTTTAATGTAACACACACTTTTAAATAATTGTTTTGCCAATTTTATAGTAAAGGAAAAGATAATCACTTTCCAAATATTTAATTTTTCTTTATTTATCATTTATTTACCTGAAAACCCAAAGCCCAAATTAAGCAAACTATGAGGAGTTTATTTGTATAAGGAAAGTAAAAATGCAGCTCATCCCGTTATTTAAACATTTTGACTTGTTAAAAATCACTTTATTATTGAAGTAATGACTGCTGTGTTCTAGACAGAAATTCATTTATCCCATAAAGTACGTTAATATATTAGTAGACATTGGACATACTCAGTATACTCAAAGACTGCTGTTATTATGGGTTAGAAGACTTGACCCCCAGAAGGCCTTTGGCTACTCCCAGACACCCAGCTCCCATCTTTCCTATAGTAATCACCCTCTTAAAATTTTTAAAACCACTGAGAGTCGCCTGACCAGGCGGTGGTGCAGTGGATAGAGCGTTGAACTGGGATGCGGAAGACCCAGGTTCGAGACCCTGAGCTCGCCAGCTTGAGCACGGGCCCATCTGGCTTGAGCAAAAAAAAAGCTTGCGGGCTTAGATCCAGGCTTAGACCCAAGGTCGCTGGCTCCAGCAAGGGGTGGCTAGGTCTGCTGAAGGCCCGCGGTCAAGGCACATGTGAGAAATCAATCAATGAATAACTATGGTGTCGCAACGGCAATGAAAAACTAATGATTGATGCTTCTCACCTCTCTCCATTCCTGTCTGACTGTCCCTATCTATCCTTCTCTCTGACTCTCTCTCTATCCCTGAAAAAAAAAAAAAAAAAAAAACCACTGAGAGTCTTTAAACAAGACTGGAATCTAGCATCTCAGCTCATATGCTGCATCCTTATTTTTGAACAATAAATGAATGCTTTGAGGAAGACCAAACAAACTAATGCATGTTGACAAAAGCACTGATTCTTCATCATGTAAAAACCAGATCATCTAATCAAACTTTTTCTTTAAATTTAAAGAGTTTTCAGACTGATAAAATTGTTATCCTGAGAGGATGTCCCCAAAACAGAATGATTGGTTGGTAATGAGTGATATACAGTGTGTTCGTAAAGTCATGGTGCAATTTTGACCGGTCACACAGTGAAAAGTGCACCATGACTTTACGAACACACTGTATAACAAAGGATATAAAGGCAGATGGGAACAAACCCTTTTAAATACTTAAAAGAAAGGTCTTAAACAGTGTAAAAGGCCAACTCTGATAAAATAATCGGTCAGCCAGATTCTTATACTGACATAACCCTTATAAACTTTATTAAATTCACATTCAAACTCGCCATTAACATCTATCCTTATCTTCAAATGCACATTGTTAGAGAAAGAAAAAACATTTTGGCATTTTGGAACAAATCAGTGTGTAAGTAGAACAACCTGATAAGAAAAATATTGTTATCAGGAAGGCATTTTCCCCAAGGTCAGACACAACCATTGCTTTCACAGTGAGCTAACATCAAATGAGTCTTCAAATGTAAATCATTCAACAGCAATGCAAATGAAAACTTTTGCAGGACTGAAGTCCTCCAAAACCAATATGGCATGCTTAGGACACCTGATTGAGCTATGCGTTTGAGATTTCATTGTTTTTCCTTTTTTTTTTTTTTTTATTTAGTATTTTTCTGAAGTGAGAAGTGTGGGGAGGCAGACAGACAGACTCCTGCATGCACTGGACTGAGATCCATCTGGCATTTCCACCAGGGGTTGATGCTTGGCCCATTTGGGCAGTTGCTCCGCTGCAACCAGAGCCATTATAGTGCCTGAGGTGGAGGCCATGGAGCCATCCTCAGCACCCAGGCCAACTTTGCTCCAGTGGGGTTTTGGCTGTGGGAAGGGAAGAGAGAGAGAGAAAGAGAGAGAGAGAAAGAAGAGTGGAAGGGTGGAGAAGCAGATAGGTGCTTCTCCTGTGTGCCCTGGCCGGGGAATCAAACCCAGGACTTCCACACACCAGGCCAATGATCCACCACTGAGCTAACATATTTTAAATTTTCTCTAGTTGCCTGTGCACAGTTTTCTAGTCTTAAATTTTCTTTAATAATTGTGTTATTTCGTATGAAGGAATAGTCTTAAATTCTGAATTAGTTTGCTTTGATTAGAGTTGGAATGCTTTAGCAATATAATAACCTTTTTAAATTAATACAGTTTTCTTTTCACTTTTGATGACTAATTTTATTATAGTGACTTAAGTATTTGACATTGGCATGGTGACCTTCATTAAAACAATGCAGTACACATACATAGTACTTTGGCATAGCTATAGGGTATAATAGTGGAGTTGTCACTAGGGAAAATGCTTTTTAGAGTGAGATTTTCCACTATTAGAATGTGGATTTAGTTACCTGAGTGATTTAGAATATGCAAACATTAGTTAGGCCAGTGACTTCTTAAGGTTTTACTGAGGTATAATAAATACTGTGTTATTTGTATCTATATACAAAGTCTCTAGTTTCTTTCTTAATATATAGAAAAAAAAACAAAGCAAGACTACTATAAAAATGGTTGCAGAATCTATTCTTTTTGTTATTCTTTAGATTAAAGTACCTATATAAGGAATATACTTTATATATATATATATATATATATATATATATATATATATATGCAATATATGGAAACATACATATATATAGAATATGTGTATAAGAAATAGAAACAACACTAATCTTTCTGTGATCTTCCACAAAGACAATGTTAGTGAGCTTAAGGATATGTCACTGCCAATGGTATATTTCCAGATGGCATATTTCTTCATATTTTTATCTTCTTTGGCCCAGTTTAAAATGTGCAAATTACATAATGTTAGAAAATTCCCCTCAAATTGTTAAAGTAGCTTAATCTGTGATCAGCGACACTGTAGTAATAACTGAAGAAATAGTAGCACCCATCTCATGAGCATTCCTGGTGCATGGCCGCATTAGCTGTCTAGACCTTTAGGGGCTTTAAGCCTGCAGAAGTCCAAGACAGGAACTAAGGAATAAAATAGTGCTATCAAAATACTGTCATAGAATTTTCCACCCCATGTGAGCTCTGACCCAGTGGTTTTTGGAATATCATTCAAGATTCGGTTCCTTTTGTTTGTTTATTTACTTTAGGTTTGTGGCAAGGCACATTTTAGCTGTGAATGCACCTTTTTTTTACCTTATATGATTTTTTTTCACAATTATCTTTCATAACTTGAGTTAATTTTGTACCATTTGGCTATGCATTCAAATTCTTCACCCACTCTTTATTACAGAAAGCTTCTCCCTTCTCATGTTCTTCTTAAAATTACAGATGACTCACTAGTACCATGGAAGGACATATCCTTTTGACAGTAAGATAGTGTACTAGAAATAGAATGAGGTATTTTAGATCTATAGTGAGATTGGATAAGTTTGTTGATTATGGAATGTAGAAATGATCCTTTAAAAGTGTACTTTTACCTTGATTGTCTCAGGGACTATTTAAAGAAAAAATAATTCTATCTTTCTTCAGCTCTTTTGAAAATTATGCATACTCCCTCTTTACTGGGCCTGTGTGAAAAGTCATACATAAACTTACTATTTAAATTCATTCCTGGTCTATCACTGCTACACAAATTTTTTAGGTGTTATATTGGCGAAAGAGAGTTATTTGCTTTGTTTTTAATTGGGTTTAAGGAGTTTTTTCTTGCCAGTGTAATTTAATAGAAATCAGAAAAGTGGATGGTAATTAAAAACTTATGGCCCCATGAATTATCATATGGACATTCCCAATTTACAAGTTTCCTTTGTGCATCATTAGCTGCTCTAGAATTACATCACCCAGTTTCTCCCTCGCATCCAAGACAGTATAGTTGACTTACAATTTTTTCCCTTTCCCACGCATTTGTTCTTCCTTAAGCTCCCTTTAATGGGTCATCTCTAAATATCTGTCTCAGAAACAATCCCAAAATGATATTTGTGAGAAAATAATGCTTAGCCTTTATTGAGTACCTGCTGTATTAGTAAAAGTCCCTTCAAAGTGATCAAAATGCAACAGAAACTATTTTAAAAACAAAGGAAGACATGTAAAGTGAATCTGGTTTTAACATCTAAGGATCCTAAAACAACACCATCAGGACACAGTCCTTGTCCATTTTTGGTTCTACTTTTATCTATCCTAGCTGCATTGTAGCTGGCCCTTTCCACAGGATGGCCAAGATAGCCACCAGTAGCACTAAACTAGCATCCTACAGCCTAGCAATTCCAAAAAACAAGGTCATTATCTCTTCAGAAGCTCTAAAATGAAATAGAGCTGGGATAACCTGGGATAGGTTTTAGTTAGGTCACATGGCCTCCTCTGAACCAATCGTGAGTAAGAATTTGTGATAATCTCATTGGCCAGAGCAGTATCACATGTGAATCTGTGTTGCCAAGAGTTGGGTCAACTTCCCAGAAGCCACAAGGGCAGACTATGGCACAGTGGTTTTTATAAAAGGGAAAGATGGGGACTATTAAAGAAAGTGAGCTACACAGGCAAAACAGTACTTTTGTATTCTATACACTGTATAGTTCTTATTTAATCTACACGTTCTTCCAAGAGAGTTTTGTCTATTTAAAAATAATGAAACTGAGCCTGGCCTCTAGTGGCACAGTGGATAAAGCATCGACCTGGAACACTGAGGCCGCGGGTTAGATTCCCTGGGTTAGCCTGGTCAAGGCATATATGGGATTTGATGCTTTCTGCTCCTCCCCTCCCCTTCTCTTTCTTTTTCTCCTATCTAAAATAAATAAATAAAATCTAAAAACAATTATTTTTAAATAATAATGAACTGAAGTAAAAGAATTTGCTGAAGATCACAAAGCTATTAAGTAACAAATGATATTTTAACCTGATCTTTTAGATTCCATGGCCCATTGTCATGCTACTTTGGGTCTGCAGTGGTACTAAGGTTAGCAGGGGGAAAGACAAGTCAGTGACAGAATCTAAGTAAGCTCCTTACTGCTTGCTTTTCCTCTATTTGTGCCACTTTGCCAGCTGTACACCTTTTCTCCCAGCATGGCAGTCTTTCCCACAGCTTCACTATTTCTGCTCACTTCGTGGCATCCTCTGTCTTTGTACAAAATAAAATCTTAGAGATTCAGTGGGTCTGGATCAGCTTCTAAAATAATTAGAAAATCACATTTCTCACTAGATTCTAGTGGAATTATAAGCACCTTTTCTTTTCTTTTTTTTCCAAAGAGGACAGATTCGGGAAAGTTCAATTTTGTGCCTCTATAAAGAAATGAGAAGAAGTGTCATTCAAATTGGGATCTGAAGGACAGAGGGAGAAGAGAAAACAGACTACCAGGGAATGGGTACAGTCTATCAGATGATTTTTACTGTGGCTGGACTGTACTAAGTAAAAATAGAATAGGATGAGGTTGGGAGGTGAGCCTGGGATGAGGGAAAGACTCCTTTTAGTAGGCTTAAAAAGTTTGAAGTTTAAGGTCACAGTGAATTACTAAGAGGTTTGGGATTGGAGGGTGACATGCTGCACTTCACATTTTAGAAGATCAGGTTAGGAATCTTTCTGGGCACTCGTTCTAGATTTTTGACAATGAAGAGGGAGACTAATGAATGGGATTGGAGTTATTTTGGAGCCATAACGGTTCAGTATCAGAGGAACAAACTAATGGCATTATTTTCTAAATAATGGAGTTTGGGAGGGAAGTTACTGAACAGAAAGAAAAGTTCAGCTGTGAAAAATGGCACTGCTTTCAGATACGTAAGTGTTCATATGTATATATATTTGAAAACCAGAAGGACTCACATTTTTAATCACTTAATCCTTGTATTGATATGGCACTTTAGACTTTATTACAGGCACTCACATGTTTTATTTTGTTTCATCCTCAAAATAGTACTATAATAATTTTCTCTTTTCTGATGTAACAATAAACATGGAAGAATTTGCTCAAAGTTCTCACTTAAGTCTGCACTAAAACTGGTCCTTAAATTAGTTTTTTCCAGTCAATGAAAACTTAACTGAGCAAGTAGTAGCGTATGATACCCACGGTGCAGGATAAGATACAGAGAAATATTTGCTTTCCAGAATTTGGCCTTTCACCTGTGGTTATAGTTGTTTTCTCTGTCTGGGGGAGAGGAAGAGGCCTCCACAGTCCTGGCTGATGAGAGCTCAGCTGGTACCTCCTGTGGGGTCTGCACTGGCCCCTCCTCCACTGGTTCACCTGCTACAGCCCAAGGACAGCAATTACAGAGTCTTCTCTAGGTACAAATTCTTCTTTTTTGCAGATGCTAAAACGAAAGAAAAAATAATGACTGTGAGGCATTGAGCCCACAGGCATGTTTTGTTGATTCAAGCAATATTGTTTAAAATTTTGAATTCATTTCTGAGACTTATAAATCTGGAGATTATATACACACACTCATTCATACATGTGCACACACACATATAATCTTGCATATTTAAGATCTCTGATTTGCATACCAAAAATCAGCAGTTACCTCTTGCCACCTAGCTTCTGTGAACATTTAATTTGTGACTGCTGGCTTAAAGTGCACGTGTGTAATTAGGTGAAGGCTGTATATGAAAGCTTGGTGGGCCCCAGGCAGGTAAGTGCCACCGTTTGTTCTTTAGGTTGGTTATCCCTAGTCTAAAAGGAAAAAAGAATGTGACCAGGAGAGACAAAAACCTTTTTAAAGTTGCATGCTCACTTCAGTCAGGTAGAGAACCTGTGAGAAAGCTTACCATCCCTCAGTGAGCCCGAAACGGAAGGCAGTCTTGGCCTGACTCCGCAGGTTATAGCAAATAGGCAGGGAAGTAGGCGAGACTGATGAGAGAACCCACACGAACAAAATAGAACTAGATGTCAGGGAATTTCCTCAGTGTGAAAAATGTCCCCAGAGATATGTAATAATAGGAATCTCTTGACTTTCTGTGCCATTCTTTACACCCAAACCTCTGAAGCATCTCTACTTCTGCCACACGACTCTTTTCTACCTCTCCCTTCTGGAACCTCTTCTCAGAGAGCAACCTAGAACTGAAAAAAGTTTGATCTCACTTCTGGAGGAAGAGAGAACCAGGGACTCCTGGTTCTCACTCCTAGTCCCAGTGCCAGGGTAACACCAAGGAAAGAGAGGTGTGCCCTGAAGCCCAGCCTAGTACTCTGTTGTGGAAAAATATGTCCCAAGTGCTAAATAGTTGACTCCCAAATTCACTTTTGGAACATAGTATGTGTGCAAGTTGAAAATTGCTTGTTTTAAAATTTGAAGATTAGGCATAGATTTGGTAACCAGGCATAAGTTTAATAACCAATAGTGTATTCTTCTGTTTTCTATTGTTCATGATTGTTACTAACCTTTTCTGTTACTTATAGCTTTTGCCATTTAATCCATGTATACAACATGGTCATTGATAATTTGGGCAAAAAATTACTAGTTAACCAAAACAAATTCACAGCCCTGCTGTTGCAGAACCACATTGTTCTCTATGTCTGTGAGTTTTACATAAATATTTATATCTTTTTTGCTTAATCCCTTCACCTTTTTATTTTTGAAAAACATGGATATTAGAATATTTAAAATCATATGTGGTTTATATTTTTAGTTCGCATAATGTTTATATTGGACAGCTCTGTTCTAGTTAAACCTAAACCTTCACTTATCCTTCTAGACTTTCTTCTATTAGAAGAGATAGTTGAACATTCACTAGTTTATAAACTTCTTGGGGTAATGACTTACGTATCTTTGTTTCTCCTATAAACTGTAGCACAGAGCTTTGCAAATATCGTGCTAAACAAAACATATCTTTGGCCCTGTCTGGTAGGCACAGTAGTAGAGTGTCAGCCCAGCATGTGGATGTCCCAGGTTCGATTCCTGGTCAGGGCACACAAGAGAAGTGATCATCTGCTTCTCCAACCTCCCTTCTATTTCTCTCTTTCTTTCTCTTTCTCTCTCTCCTTTCCACAGCCATGGTTCGATTGGTTTGAGTGCATTGGCCCTGGACACTGAGAATGGCTTTGTAGAGCCTTTATCTCATGTGTTAAAATAGCTTGGTTGCAAGCATGGCTCAAGATGGGCAAAGCATTGACCACAGATGAGGGTTGCCTAGTGAATCCTGGTCAGGGCACATGCAATGTGTCTGTCTCTCTATCTTCCCTCCTCTCTGTTGAAAAAGAAGGAAAAAAAATTTTTTATATGGAAATCAATTAAATTAAAAATTATACCTAAAAACTACTTACATTCTACTTTCCAGGTATCAGCTTATCATACAGGGACTTAGTAAATGTTGCTTGAGTCTGGTAACTATATATGAAGAAATAAGTGATAAATCTGGTGAAAATCTAATATAGAAAGTGTTGTGTCCTGGCAAATGTATCTTTAAAGTGATATTTTGTGTATAGAATCTCATTTTTCTAATTTAATCAATATGCTATGATTTGAAATTTGTCTTCAGACACAAAATTATTTTCATGATAAAATTATTTCATGAATTTCCTATAGCTTTAAGCTATAAAAAGAAACCTGTTTTCAGTTTAATGCTACTGTATTAACCTTTTCTCCTCCACTAGTTTTGAAGTTTTTCTTTTATACTAAAGTTACTTTAGGCATTAAAAATTACCCTGATTTGTCTTAATAAAATTTTTATAGAACTAATTTGGATTTAAAGCAATGGCGAGATTCAGCCAGTTAGCACCGGTTCAGCAGAACTGATACCTATTTTTTGTTGAGTTTGGCAAACTGGTTGTTAAAATGGCACTTGTAATCAGGATTGTCTCTAAAGTGGGCACCTGGGAAGTCACCCAATGTGAAAATCACAAATTTATATTTCTTACTATTTTTAATGTTCATCTGCGCAATAACATATTCTAAGTACCCGTACTAATGTTCATTCCATTTATAGGTGAAAAAAAATTGCAATTGAGAATGCCAATCAAGAAGCAATA
Organism: Rhynchonycteris naso; assembly: GCA_037038555.1. NCBI lineage: Eukaryota > Metazoa > Chordata > Mammalia > Chiroptera > Emballonuridae > Rhynchonycteris > Rhynchonycteris naso. The sequence goes on from CM072997.1 coordinate 68,940,228, forward strand.
TGGAAATATCTTAAATAACAGTTTTATTGTATTTTGTCTGGTATTATTTAATATATTTCATTAATATCTTAAAACTCTTTCTTATAATATAATCTAATTATGTGTGCCCTTTTTATTGTTCTTATTTAACTATTAAATGCATGAAATAATAAACTACCTTTGGTATATCATTTTTTATACTTAAAATAGTCATTAGGGCAGAGAACCAGTTGTTAAATTATTTGAATCCCACCACTGACTTAAAGGATGTCAAGGTACTTCACTGTAATAAGCCATCCCACACATTCTGTAAAAAATGTCAACACTGAGCCTGACCAAGAAGAGGCACAGTGGATAAAGCATCGGACTAGGATGCAGAGGACCCAGGTTTGAAACCTCCAGGTTACCAGCTTGAGCGTGGGTTCATCCAGCTTGAGTGAGGGGTCGCTGACTTGAGTGTGAGATCATAGACATGACCCCATGATCGCTGGCTTGAACCAAAAGGTCACTGGCTTGAAGCCCAAGGTTGCTGGCTTAAGCCAAAGGTCACTGGCTTGAGCAAGGGGTCACTTGCTCTGCTCTAGCTGTCCCCCACCCCCATAAAAGCACATATGAGAAAGCAAACACTGAATAACTAAGGAGCTGCAATGAATTGATGCTTTTCATCTCTCTCTCTTCCTGTCCCTATCTGTCCTTCTCTCTGACTCTCTCTCTGTCTCTGTCAAAAAGAATAAATGTCAACACTGAGCTACATGGTTAGAAATGGTTAAGATGGTAAATTTTATGTTATGTAACCTACCATAATAAAGAAATTGAGGTGAAAGCATTAAAAAATTATACTCAGTTGAGTTGCTTAAAGTTATATGGGAAATAATACAATTATTAATAAGTAATAACACAAGAATAAACTCTTCTGCATACTCACAACTGTTAACCTACTTTTGCTCCACCTATATTTATTTTTACAGCTTGAGGGACAACATTTTGGCTAGTCTTTGAATTCTTCCCACTTTAAGCTTTTTTCTTTCCTGGTAAGTGGGGAAGGCAAGTGTCTATCTATATGTTTGAATATTCTAGAATTACTTGATGATTACCTGGAGGTAAATAGTGTTCCCTCTGACTCTCTTCTCCCTTCTATGTCATTAATACCATTATTTGGAAAAACATGCATCTGAGTCCTTGGGGGCAAGTATCTGTTATTAATTCTTAACTTATAAATGAAATGTTTAGCTTCTTGCCCATACAAGCAACTATAAAGAGGATAGAGACAGAGATGAGGAAGTAGACATATCAGTTGTAAATAGTAAATTTGAAGTTTTAAATGGAAAATATATAAAAATGGTAACACACTGAAGATTCTATATATTGTATTGCTCTATAAGTCTGCTTTATTGGAAGGCTGTTTGAAAAAAAGCCATAAACACTTTAAAGCGACATTTATAAAGTTTTTTGTTTCAACACTAGAAAAGCAGAGCCATCCTGACAGAAGAAATCCACTGAAATGTTCACAAATGTTCTTATTCTCAGCTTCCTGGGGAGCTTTAGAAAATGCTTTGGCCAGCCTGAACAGGTGGTGGCGCAGTGGATAGAGTGTCAGACTGGGATGTGGAGGACTCAGGTACGAGACCCCAAGGTCGACAGCTTGAGTGCGGGTTCATCTGGAGTGAGCAAAGCTCACCAGTTTAGACTCAAGGTCGCTGGCTTGAGAAAGGGGTTACTCGGTCTGCTGTCGCCCCATGGTCAAGGCACATATGAGAAAGCAATCAATGAACAACTAAGGTGTCACAACAAAAAACTAATGATTGACACTTCTCATCTCTCTCTGTTTCTGTCTCTCTGTCCCTATCTATCCCTCTCTCTGACTCTCTCTGTCTCTGTAAAAAAAAAAAAAAAAAAAGCTTTGGCCATCTGTATGTCTTGTGAACAAGTAAAACAAAATAAATGTTGTACAGCAAAACCTAATTAATTTTATTATAAACTCAGATTACAGACACACAATGTACTCATATTTCTTGTAAATATTGTTAACAATAATTATTTTTCACACATAATTTGGATTTTTTTTTTTTTTTAGTGAAAAAGAGAGAGACAGAGATAGAGAGAAATAGAGACAGATAGAAAGGGAAAGAGATGGAAAGCATTAACTCATAGTTGCGGCATTTCAGTTGTTCATTGATTGCTTTTTCATGTGCCTTGACCAGAGGGCTCCAGTCAACCCAGTGACCCCTTGCTCAAGCCAGTGATCACGGGGTCATATCTATGATCCCACATTCAATCAAGCCAACAACCTCACACTCAACCCAGATGAGCCCATGTTCCAGCTGGCGACCTCAGGGTTTTGAACCTGGGTTATCAGTGTCCCAGATCAATGCTCTATCCACTGCACCACCATCTGGTCAAGTGACATTCTTTGGCTTTTATAAATAATAAAAAAAGTACAACCTAAAATCAGTGAACAATTCCAGCTGAGGCTGGAACAATTGAGAATTTTGTCCATTTTCTTTTCACTTTTGTGTCAAACTATTAACTCCTCCATATAAAAAGACTCTTAGAGTTAACATTACTTATCAGCATCAGGGCTGCAGTAGCTTTTGTTCAGTTCACTTTAATGGTTCCAGCCCTTTGTATTTCATTTATAGGCTCCTATCTGTTCTGTTTCTGTGTTTTGCTTCTTTTTTTTTTCTTTAGTGCTTAAGGCAGAATTTTTCTTTCTCTTCTACCCCATTTTGACCTCCACAGCTTCTGCTATTGCTTCACCACCCATTTTACTATATCTACCTTTTCCTTTGTATGGAATTACACATAGCCAGAGTCACAGGTGGTCTCTTCTGCACATGGCTGTCTTCTTAGGATAAGTCAAGGGGTTTTTCCTTGCCCTGACCTATAATTGGTACCATCATTAGCCCCCTTACCCTCAAGCCAATGATTTAGGGCACCTTCGAGTTATAACTTCTTTCTCATTATCTCTTTGAATCACTGTTATATACTTCAAATTTAGCTTGTAATATTATTTTCTACAAGGAGATTCTGATTTTTATAGGATAGGTCATATATATATTTGTATTTTTCTGAAGTTAGAAGCGGAAGAGGCAGTCAGACAGACTTCTGCAAGCGCCCAACCGAGATCCACCCGGCATGCCTACCAGGGGGCGATGCTTTGCCCATCTGGGGCGTTGCTGCATTGCAGCCTGAGCCATTGTAGTGCCTGAGGCGGAGGCCATGGTGCTGTCTTCAGTGCCCAGGGCCAACTTTGCTCCAATGGAGCCTTGGCTGTGGGAGAAGAAGAGAGAGATAGAGAGGAAGGACAAGAGGAAGGGTGGAGAAGCAAATGGGTGCTTCTCCTGTGTGCCCAGACCAGGAATCGAATGTGGGACTATTATATGCTGGGCCAACCTCTACCACTGAGCCAACTGGCCAGGGCAAGGATAGGTCATATTTTTATTGGCTCTACTATTCTTAGCCTCCAGTATTTCTATCAGGTTTTACTTTGCATATTTTTGAAGAAGTAAAGCATATGATGTAGATTTGCAAGTTGGACCAGACTGAGTCCTGCATTAGCTCACTTTGAGTCTTTTTGTGACCCTGTATGCATGTATCCCTTAGGGCAAAATCATTTGCATTGCACAGTCTGTTCACATTTTATGATGAACTCACAATGGCATTTAGGAACAGGAGCATTCAATGAATCAGGAGAAAAAGGGGGAGGGGGCTAAGTATAGTAAACATAGGTGATTGTTCCTCCAACAGACACAGGGGAAACTCTCTCCTCCTACAATAGACTTGGTGGACAGTTTTCTTCATTTTCTGAACCAGAAATCTTCAAAGATGAAAAAGAAAATATAAGGTCAAAGTTAGACTTAAAGCAATGCTTCTCAAACTCTCTTTTGTAAATGTGAGGCCACCATTTTTCTGTAAAATAAAACAAATTTAATTACTAGAAAATTGAAAAACAGACCTATGAAATATAGTCCCTTTTTATTATTGAATTCAACAGATGTAAAATTAGTTTGTCAAATTTACTTATAGGTTTCTAAAGACTTACTCTCACTATTTTATCATAGACCAGCAACAACTTGGACATTAACACCAGTTGGCAGACCACACTTCCACAGACCTGATTCAGAGTCCTCTATACACTAAGGTGACCAGACATCCCGCTTTTGGCAGGACAATCCTGATTTTTAACAATTTGTCCTGCATTCCACGGCATTTTTTAAAAGTCCCAATTTTTGGAAAGAATGCCCAAAAAGCTAGGGAACGGTGGGAGAACAGGAAGGGAATATACGTTTTTTGTCTGGGAGACCCCGCCTCGACCTGGAAGTGCCCGCACTGCCTCAAGAGCTGGCTGCCTTGTGTGGGGCCCAGAAATAAAGAACTTCAGATGGGACCTACCTGCTCGGTGGCGGCTGTCAAGTCCCCTAATTACCCATAGGCCCAAGTCCTGGACAACGGTGTGTGGCTCTGGGCTCCGCAAGATGCAAGCCACTGGGTCTCTAGCACGGCAGGGCAGAACACGGGAAGCGCAGCTGCCAAGCACGCCGGTGGTGCTGCTCTGCCTGCTCCCGCCCACTGGTGCAGCTCCAGCATTGGTTTCGGAACCGTGTAACCTGATCCCTCTGACTTACTCAAAATTTTTCATATAGTAAAATTTCCGAAAATGATCTTTTTAAGGAGATGTCATTATTTAAAAAATAGATTGATAAGAAAAAGGTTAAATCTTGGGCATCAGCAAAAATCACAATAGAAAACAAATGGTTAGAAATATTTCAGCATTTTGAAACAAACCATGTTCCATACAATAAGGCACTAAAAATTGTGGAATACATGCTGTCTTTACCAGGAACTAATGCTGCGACTGAACGTGTTTTTTCTATGCTAAATAAAGTGTGGACATCAGAAAAATCACAACTAAATGTTGAGACTTTGAAAACCATTTTATGTGTAAAATATAATTTAACAAATTCTTGTGAAAAATTTCATGACCTTTTAAACAATGACAGCAATCTACTAAAAAAAAATCACTCAAATGAGAAATATGCCAAAGAATAAAATAATACTATATATAATTTTTAATGTATTATATTTGTAAATTGTACTTATGTTGAAATTTAAAAATATATATTACAATACTATTTTTGCATTCTATGAAAATTTCTTTTGCTCCATATAGAGCAAATTTTTAATCAAGAACCTCTCCCCCCGCCCCCCCCGGCAATGGTATCCCACTTGACCAATTTTAAAATCTGGTCACCTTACTATACACACCAGATAAGAAGTGCTATTTTCAAACAACTCAGTAAACATATTAGAGTAATCACTCTACTTTAATCTAGAAAACCTTGATGTTAGAGAAAAAATGAAATGAGAAATCTATTAATGACCTGAACACTAAATGTGGAGCCCTCTTATCAAAGATTCTTAGTAGCCCTGGCTGGATAGCTCAGTTGGTTGGAGCATTGTCCTGAGGTGCAGGGGTTGCCAGTTCAATCCCCTGTTCTGGGTACATACAGGAGCATATCAATGTTCCTATCTCTCTCTCTTCTCCTTCCTCTCTCTCTAAAGTTATCAAATAATAAAAATGTAGATTTTAAAAACATTCTTAGTAGAAAGTAAACATAAAGTTAATGCTTCCCATGTCATAACGTGATCTACACAGATAAGCATACTAAGGTGAAAAAAACAAAACTTTTGAAAAATGGGTAAATTTCAATTATAAACGTATGAAATTCTCTTTCTATGAAATGTTCTTCACAGAGAAAATGGCTTCTCCCACCCCCATATACTTATAAACTTATAGACTTATAAACTCTGTCTATAAGTAAACATCTTAAGAAACACTGAGGCAGGATCCTTTATATGCTATTGTATGTTGCTTCTTTATTTTTTGTCTGCACACTGCTAATTGATTTTAAATATACCTAATTTTTAGAATGCAGCTTTATTCACATTCAGGGATCCTTGGTTCTACAGGGGCTTTGAGCTTTTCCTCTGTGCTAAGAAAGCACTACACGAGATAGGCAGTTAATTGGGATTAGAATTCAATGTGTTGGCTAACTCAGAAATCCCAATACAGAATTTAGCACTCCCGGTCAACAGATACTCTCCAGGGAATTTGGCCTGCAAAAATCAATTATTGGATTATATCCATCTAACCCAAGAGTGGGTTTGATAGTAGCTGTTTTTATTTCTTATTACAAATAGAATGATGATGTTTATTTTATAAGCATTAATAGTAAAAGAATAGTTTCTTTATTATTTTATTGAATAATTTTGCATTCCACAGGATTAATTTTCAAGGCATTTGAGTTGTAAAAGCTGAAATAGCTATAAAAGCAATGTGATATTTTAGAATTATAGTATGAAATAAGATATGTACCCATTTAATACATTCATTTAACCTCAGATATTTAAATATTAAGAAAATAAATAAATTATCTTGGCCAAATATTTTATGTATGATGAAATTGCAAGTAAGCATTGAGGAGAAGGTAAGTGATATGTTTGGTTGTCTTCTCTAGTTAAAAAAAGATCCAGTGACAATTTTTCTTCATGGTGTGCATCAAAAGTTGTAACTCCGAAAAAATTAATTGTGACAAATAACAGAAAATAGGCCATAGAGTTTAAATGGTTTATACTTTTATATTTCTATGTTGTGTTTCTATCTTACAGACTTTTATAGTATTGAATAAAGGGAAGGCCATCTTCCGGTTCAGTGCCACCTCTGCCCTGTACATTTTAACTCCCTTCAATCCTCTTAGGAAAATAGCTATTAAGATTTTGGTACATTCATATCCTTTTCAAGTGATCAATATTAATTATTTGTACATAATCTATAAGTGCTTTGTAGCTAAATATAAAATTAAGTTGGGACATATACATATTTTATGGCTTTTGTCACTCTAATTTTGTACCTACTTTTGTCATATAAACCTTATTCTCTTTTTATATGCCTCATTCTTAAAATCAGTCACATAGATATCACTGAAACTTATACACTCTTAATATTCTGGATCTACATATATCTTTCTAATAATACTTGTAAGTATTGAGTCCTACAAATCTAGTGTAAGATAGCCATATTTATCTTTATCATCTTTTACCCAGTTTTGGTTATCAGGTTTTGCAATGAAGAAAAATATAACAAAGAAATCTACTTCTAGAGTCAAGTTTAGACAAATCTATAATAAAGTGTATTTTAGTGTACCTTAGAATAAATCTTTAAGCATATTTTCCATGAAAGATAGTCAAGGTGCTTGACCGATACTTAATTTTTAAACTTTGCTAGTAAAATCTGTGAAGGAAATACTGGAACATTGGCTGAATTTCAAATTTAAGTCATTGAATTATGGCTCTGTTATGCAAAACTGAATGCTTAGTAAAAACTATGTAAGTTAATGAAAGACGTTTAGATCATATTTCCAAATGGTCTTTAGGTATGTGTGTGGCATTGTAATTCCCATGGTGTGAAAAAAAAAAAAAAAGAAAAAGAAAGAAAGAAAAAATTTAAACTAACTTTATCTGATAATATTCATTGGAAAAAACTTCATTTCTGACTATGTCTTATTTGATGGCTTTTGCAATAATAAATATAGAAAGACTTGTATAATGATGATAAACTCACGCTACCTGATTTTTTCTTAAAAAAAAAAAAAGATGATAAAACTTAAAATGTCATTCTATTTTAAAACTGATAACGAAATTCCTCAGTGGTACAAATACACTATTATTAAAATTAAAAGACTTGAAACATAAAAATCATACATTCAGCATTTTTACATCTATGAAGGTTTCATTATCCTAGTTTTTGTTTCTAGTGCCATCATGTGGTCATTTGACAAAAACTTTTCTTTTTAACTTACGGAAAATTTTTGGTTTTGGCAATAACCTGTATAGAAAGAATATTGAATACCAAGGCAGAAAATCTGTGCTCTAGTACTTGACCAAGTTATTTAATTCCTCCAGGGTTTAGGCCTTATTCATCTGACTTGTAAAATATAGTGACTACTCCATTGTTTTTCTCGGTCTATTTTAAATCCATAATTCTGTTATGTCTTAGTTATTTGTTTTGGCTAACAGATCATATCTACTAATATATGTATATAGGCTTGTTTCAAGTACTTTACAAATATTAACTCATTTAATATGTACCTCAAACTGATGAGGTCTATAGTTAATTAGGTCTATACAAAAAATAGGTCCATTAAATAAAAATATGTGGAAGCTTAGGAAGATTTAGTGGTGTAGAGAGGCTGAGTAACTTGTTCAACACCTCTTTTAGGCTGAATTTGTATCATATTCACATCGTGTTAAGTTCTGCTGCTATAATTAAAAAATTTATTCAAAATAGAGCAACCCAACAACTAGCACCATGCTGCAATTTGTACATAAATTTTAAATGTATTGAGCTGTCTTATATAACATGTATTTAAGAAATTACAATATTTTAGGTTTGTTCCCTCTTCAACAATTTACTTTTTAATCACCTGAATTAGTTGAAGGCAATCACTCTGTTCAAAAACAGTATGATTCCAGATTGCATAGTTTTCCCACTAAAGTTCTCTAGGGGGTAAAAATATTGATTTAATAATAGTAGAAAAAACAACACTTTGTACTTGTACGGAGCTTTCCTGTACATGATCTCATTTAATCTATATCACTACTCTGTGAGAGGTTTATTATTACCACATTTATCGATGACAGAACTGAAATTTGAAGAGATTAGGTGACTTGCCCACAGTGTATTTATTTGTCACTGAGTCCTGTGTAAACTGCAATTCAAGCTTTTCAATGTTAGTTTTATATATATAATACTTGGATTTGGATTTCTTTGTGTGTGTGTGTGTGTGTTCCTTAACAATAACCCACATTATTCAGCATGCTAATTATGTGCACTATTTTGACAAACTGTGTGTTCATGACAATGAGTAACCCTCCTGACTGGACAAAGAATGTAGAGTAAGTTCAACTTATATTTTAAACCACCTACTATGTGACTATATATATGTATGTTAGATAGATATAAATAGATATATAGAAATATAGACATACATATGTATTTAGGATTTTGAAAATATGCCTTAATGTACCTTCTAAATAAAACCAAAAAGCATATTTAATAAGGCCATTTCTAGACACAGTTACAAAGCAGGAAGATGATTCCCATTGCCCCTCAGGCCTGCTGGTATTGTGTCTAATATCTCTCTTTCACCTCTACTTGGTGGTTACCAGAAGCCCATCATTCTTGGACAGTTACCACTTTGCATTTAAGTTTTACAGTGGCCAAAGCAGCAAATGTGATGAAAACAATTCTGAGAAAGAACCAATAAAAATAGACTTTGGTTCCAGATAAATTTGAAATGAAATCAGTGAATTAAGATTTACAAATGCAATAACAAGACCATAGTGAGTCTCACAGAAATTTGTTTCATCTAACACAACCTATTCAGGTTAGGCCTATATCAGTTTCAAACAGAGTAGTCACAAAAAAAAAAAAATCACTGAAAAATTATCTCAATAGTTAAGGTTTTAGATCTAAAAAATTAAGTAGCCCAAGGGCTAAACTAACTGATGTGAAAAGGTAACATTTTCAGAAACCAGAAGCATGAATAACTACATGAATGGGCTCTGTCTGGCATACCTTTGAGATCAGAAGGGCCAGATCTGGGATAAGTGCTGTTTGGGGCTGCTCACACTGGCCATGTCGTAACCACTACAACTCTCTGGCTGTTGACCCCTTAAAACAACAACCTGAGGTTTTTCCCAAGAGACTCTTCAGTCCTTAGACAGATTCAGATTGGAGCCAATCAGAAAAGGGACAAAGATTATGAAGGAAATAATAATTACACAAAGAATTACTAAAGTTTTGAAGTTAACATGTGAGGCCCGCAGGTCTTTACTCACCCTCGTTTTTGTGATTTTGTTTTTCAACTTCTGAATAAAAGATTTAAAATTTGGAAACATACAAGTTTCTGAATTAGGCTGATATTTCACTCTAAATTAAATTTTACTTCTTATAATTCTAGAATTATCAACTTTGATGGTAACAAAATTTCTTTTCCAAGTAAGTTAACCTGTCTTATCTTGTAGAAAGAGAAAAACTTGCTAATTGGTCAATGTTTTCTCATTTGTAAAACATAACTAAAATTGAGTTTTTTTACTTTCTAAAGGAAAATTGTTTTACTCTTCTGCAGTATTGCTGCTTGGCCACTCCAACATGTAAATGTACTAAATAATTTTATTTACTTACAGCAACACTGAGACATTTCAGATAGTAACTACTTAGACTTTACACAGCAGGTATTTCTCACTCTGCTCTTAGAACGCTCTTCATGTATTAGGGAGTTGAATTTAACTTTAGGGCTATGTTTTATTTCCATTAAAATAACACCAACCCACTTAGATTTATTTTATATTTATCTATTCCACTTACAGAATAATAAAAAATTGATATGTTATGAAAGAAAATTATTACTTTATCGAATCTTTTTGGATACTTGTCTCTAGGTACACCTTTACAGGAATATATACTTTTGAGTCACTTATAAAAATTATTGCAAGGGGCTTCTGTTTAGAAGATTTTACTTTCCTTCGAGACCCATGGAACTGGCTCGACTTTACTGTCATTACATTTGCGTAAGTGTCTTTTCTGAAACTTCAAAAGAGTGTGGTTTGGCTTTGTATGAGTGTTTATGCTTTAAAAAAATAGCTGGCTTTAACCATAGAATATTTTGGTGTGATTTATACATTTCAACTTTGGATTTTAATTTAGTACAACAGAGGTTAAGTGGCATTTCACTTTGGCAGAAAGTCTTTGCAGTGGTTGAAATTTCAATTTTCACATATAGCAAACATCTGTCAACAATTTTCATACTTGCTTTTTCAACACACACACACAAACACACACACACACACACACACACACACATACACACACAGCCTAATATGAAAGCCAAAGTGTATTCATTACACATCTGTGAAAGTGGCTTTTTAAAAATACAGATACAAATATCTCTGTTGGCTGCACAAATTCTCATTGACCTTATGCATTGTATGTACTCTTCCCATTTTCTTTTATTAGTTGGGTGAAAAAATAGAAAACAAGCATCTGATAGCAACAAAACATTCTGACAAATCAAACTAATAGGGCAAAACAAGGTACTTAATATATTACATTTTTATTTCAACAATTCATTTTAAAACTTATAAGCAGACACACTTTCTCTGCCACTTCCTCTCTCTCTAAACTGATTCCACTTCTTTCTTCCTCTCTTTATAAGTTTCATCATCTCTTCCTTTAACTCAACATAAACTTTCTTTTTTAATTTTTTTAATTAATTTTAATGGGTTGACATTAATAAATCAGGGTACATATGTTCAAAGAAAACATCTCCAGGTTATCTTATCATTCAATTATGTTGCATACCTGAAGTTAAATTGTCCTCTGTCACCTTCTATCTGATTTTCTTTGTGCCCCTACCCTCCCTCCTCTCCCACCCTCTCTTCCCTCCCCCACCCCATAACCACCACACTCTTGTCCATGTTTCATAGTCTCACTTTTATGTCCCACCTATGTATGAAATCATGCTGTTCTCAGTTTTTTTCTGTTTTACTTATTTCACTCCGTATAATGTTATCAAGGTCAACATAAACTTTCTGGTCCTTATCTCCTTTCCAGATACACTCAGTGTGTGCACAATATCTGCATCCCTGACCCCCCCCCCTTTTCTTCTAGTGTTAATGTCCTCAAGAAAGAACAGACTCAGAAAAGTAACAGAAGGTCCTTCAGGAGTAGGTGGAATCCGAGTGTGGAGGGGAGGGGACCCACACCACTTACCCTCATCATTCGTTCAGGAGCTAATGCTTTCAGCCTCTTATGGGTCTGATGAGGTGGTCAGGAAGAGAAGTGGAGCTGATACACTCACGGCTCCGAATGTAGCCTGTCTTGTTTTATTCCATATCGAGCCAGTAAGAGCCAATTCCTCACCATTCCCTCTGACCATGGTTTTTAAAAAGGCATACTGAAATTACTGTTTTTCGAGAATAAAATAGCAGTAATGGCAGGGGCATCATGGGACTCCCATAAAATATTGTCCATAATTTGCCTAACTTTCACTAAAGAATCACACTAAGAAAACTTTGTCATGTACAGATAGAGAATCTGCCTTTTCATGCCTAAATTTTCTTGGATGACTTTATGCAATCTTTTTGGTAACTGAAACCTTGAAACTATAACCAAAGTATCTTCTCTTTTTACTTAATTCTAAGTTACACGTGATGTTGATTGTATTGCTTTTCAAAACGGCAATAAGATTGTTTACTTTATGAAGTTTACATCTAGTTAATGGCCTTAAATTATGTGAATAAAGACAACCATAGCAATAGATTCTAATTTTTTAATTGCAACTAACAAAATTATCCTTTAAAAATCACCGAGAACCAAGCAAATATATAAAATCCTGCTTAAATATTGAATAACTCTGATTTAATTCTACAGGTATATAACAGAATTTGTAAGCCTAGGCAATTTTTCAGCTCTTCAAACTTTCAGAGTCTTGAGAGCTTTGAAAACTATTTCTGTAATTCCAGGTAAGAAGTGACTAGTGTAAAAGCATAAGCATAAGGCTCCTTGTTCCTACAGCTCTTTCTTTCTATCCTGTTATTGTGTTTGTGTGTGAACTCCCTATTACAGATATGTGACAGAGTTTGTGGACCTGGGCAATGTCTCAGCGTTGAGAACATTCAGAGTTCTCCGAGCACTGAAAACAATTTCAGTCATTCCAGGTGAGAGTGGGTTAAAACCCATCAAATATTATTGTTTTGTTTTGTTTTGTTTTAGCAGTAACTTCTTTGCTTGGTATTCAGCATTACAGAAAATTGGAACCATAATGAGAATAATCATCAAAATCATAATAATCAAATAGGATGCTTTAGATAAAATGATTCTTATTATTGGGATATAAGTTTTTATGGTCTCACATTTTTTATCAGCCTTAGAGTTTAACAATTTCTTGCACGAAATATTGTACTATACAGTGTTTGTGATTTGCTCTTAGAGATGTCATTTTTTTTCTATATCAGTTGTAAGAGTTTGCTCCATATTGAATGTACCAATCTGTAATTTCTTATTTATTGTAGTCATTGTTGACTATGTCTATACAATGAAATCTTAATATTGCTTACAAAGACAAGGGCATAAGATAATAAAGACTAGCATGAGTCTGCATGGGAGATTTATTATCTTAAAGTGTAATTATACTCCAAAACACCACCAGTTTTATACTCCAAAAACACCACCAGTTTTATACTCCAAAACACCACCAGTTTCTTACTCATAAGTAGAAATTTAAAAATATTTCTTCCGGTAATTTGTTATAAAACTGACTCTAATGAAATTATGGGGTACGTTTCATTGGCAAAAATAGACGTACAGCCTGACAAGGCGGTGGCGCAGTGGGTAGAGCGTCAGACTGGGAATGAAATGCGGAAGACCCAGGTTCAAGACCCTGAGCTCGCCAGCTTGAGCGCAGGCCCATCTGGCTTGAGCAAAAAGCTCACCAGCTTGGACCCAAGGTAGCTGGCTCCAGCAAGGGGTTGCTTGGTCTGCTGAAGGCCCGTGGTCAAGGCACATGTGAGAAAGTAATCAATGAACAACTATGGTATCGCAAGGAGAACAAAAAACTGATGATTGATGCTTCTCACCTCTCTCCATTTCTGTCTGTCTGTCCCTCTCTCTGATTCTCTCTCTGTCCCTGTAAAAAAAACAAAAACAAAAACAAAAAACCCAGACATACAAGAAATACAAGAGACTTTTCTTAACATAGACTTTGTGAAAACCATGAATCTCCCGTTCTCTCCAAAATATTGGGATATGCATTTTCATTTCACTGTTTAGATTATTACATTTCTGGAAGTCATCGTCATAAGAACTTCTGCCTACCAAAAAGTGTTGCTGTTTCACTAGCTTTGGAATTATATCCAGATTTATGTGGGGAATCTATGTTTTCAAGAAAACTATGTGACACTCTTGTTATTTTATACCTTCTAAGTTTTCATGATAATGGCCTTCTTTCTTTATTTTAGGCCTGAAGACCATCGTGGGGGCCCTGATTCAGTCAGTGAAGAAGCTCTCCGATGTCATGATCCTGACTGTGTTCTGTCTGAGCGTGTTTGCACTGATCGGGCTGCAGCTGTTCATGGGTAACCTGCGGAATAAATGTGTGCTATGGCCCCCTACCAATAATTCCTTGGAGGAGCACAGTGTAGAGAAGAATATAACTGTGAACTACAACGGCACAATTGTAAATGAAACTATTATTGAGTTTGACTGGAAATCATATATTCAAGATGCAAGTAAGAATTCCTGTGATGTCATTTTATTTTTCCATTGTTGACCTCCCTTCCATTTGCACATGGATATTTTTATAAATGACTGCATAACAGTTTGAAATCACTGTATCAATGGTTTGCACATACATTTGATCATTTTATTAATAACTATGGGAGGCTAAAGAATTCAGCTAAAAAGAAACTTTCCTAGAAGTTTTGATTGCTATAAATTCTGTTCATGCTGGTTGAGACAATCAAATAACATAAAAATTTCTAAAACCCCTTTTGAACTCTAAAGTACTATACAAATATAGCCTGTTAAACATTAATTACAGAATGTCTCTATGCTAGAAACTCTATAGCACACTGGGAAAACAATGGCGATGCCACATGGCATCAAGGTGTTTATAGTTCAGTAGGTTATTTTTATTGTCCTTGTTTGGAAATGAAGTGAGACCTAAAGGTCAAAATTATTCTAATATTTGAAGAATAAGATTTAAAAGTAGTGCTATATCAAATAGAAAGAAACTGGCGTCAATTAAGCTTTAAGGGAAAGTAATAAAAATATCAGATAAATAAGTGAAGTTATGGGAATCAGTTTATTTTTATTTCAAGAGGTTAGACAAAATAGTCAAACATTTACATAGTCTGCTCTAGAAGGATGGAAAATAAATTGGCCTAATATCCTTTGTCTTTATAAAGTGACAAGAAAAAAAATTGTCTCTTTTATTTAATTTTGTATATGCCAGTAGCAATATTTCAAAAGTAGAGAGAGTTAGAATGTGATTCATGAGGAACAGAAATGTCTTTTTAGAGAAAATATTAAATATATAAAACTTAGATTTTGATGTACCTAAATTGAGCTCTATATTATTTTTAAGGTGATGACTAATACTTAGGGGGAAAAATCGAAGAAGAGTGAAATCTTAGTGACTGATTGTGTGGACCAAGTAGGATTAACCATAAAAGATTACTGGTGGTTTGATAATTCTTAAAGTAATGACAATATATTTAAGAAACTAATCAATGTCTTTTTGTAGTTGCATATCTGGAAAATACATGGATTTCTACAGGTTAATTATTCCATGATATTAGTGATATACAAACAAATAACTTGCAAACAGTTGTAAATCTCTGAGTCTAGATCAAGAAAAATATGTGTAAGAGCAGTACATAAATGTCTTTTATTTACTCCATATGCTGATAAATCCACTGTTGTTATCACCTTTCTGAAATCTATTTATTTTTTAAAAAAAAAACAATATCAAAGAATTGACTATGAGGATGTTATTTAGGGTTTATTATTTGTAGTGAAAATTTTTGTTGGATGCTATTTTTCTTATATTCGAAGTAAAGGATATCTGAGGTCATTTTCAGATCTGAAAATCTGTTTTCTAATAATATCCCACTTGTTGAAAAAGTTAATATTAAGCCAAATGCAAGTATAGACAAAATAATTTTTCTTTAAAGTACTAGAAAATTAAGTTTATTAAAATTAAAGATAAACATGACTGAAATTTATATTTTTCTATATTAAGTTTATAGTTCATTGAATTTAATGGCTAAAACTTCAGTTATAAATACTTGATACCAAAAGTTCATTCAGAAACTACATATTCCTTTCACTTTCTTTAATTTCAATTAAAAGTTGAGAAATTCTATCTTAATTTTTCTATGTTCAAAGAAGTAAAAACATTAAAAATAAAAATTATATTTCCCTTTATGTGTTTGTATTACTTACAAAAGTATGCATAGGCAAAATTTCTCTGAAAGTTTACCATCTAGAAAATATTTCTTAGAAAATCTGAAAATTTTCTTCTTAAATATTCATTTTTAAAATTTTTTTCTTTTTCTTTTTTTGTGACAGAGAGGTAGAGAGAGGAACAGACAGGCAGGAAGGAAGAGAGATAAGAAGCATCAATTCTTTGTTGCAGCTCCTTAGTATCCTTATTTGTTCATTGATTGCTTTCTTATATGTGCCTTGTCTGGGGGGCTACAGCAAACCAAGTGACCCCTTGCTCAAGCCAAAGATCTTGGGTTCAAGCCAGGGACCATGGGGTCATGTCTATGATCCCATACTCAATCCAGCAACCCTGCGCTCAAGCTAATGAGCCCCTGCTCAAGACCAATGAACCTGCACTCAAGCCAGTGATGTTGGGGCTTCGAACCTGGGTCCTTTGTGTCCTGGTTCATTGCTCTATCCACTGCACCACCACCTGGTCAGGCACAAAATGATTATTTAATTTCATGTGTTTCTCTTCTTTTTATCCCTTTCTTATTCATTTAGTAAACTTGACTGAAAAATTATTATGCTCCAAACATAATACTATAGAAATAATTGATTAGTAGGCTTTCTTTCAATGAGAAACAATATTGTAAATAAATAATTGCACTCTAGGGCAGAAAGTATAATAATAATAGAAGTATGTACATGCTATTGATAGCACAGTGAAAGTGCTCAATTTTACCCATGTTTAGTGGAAAAGAAGTAGAGAATATCAAGGAGTAAGTAATTCACAGAAGTGACATTTCAAAAAAGTATTTGAAGAATCTAAGAAATATGCCAGAGACAGAAAGCTTTAAGATAATGTAGTATTCAACTATAGTAATTATTTAAGCTTTTGCATTTAAGATTATTTTTATTTGTTTTAGTAGTTGACATGATTTATGCATCCTTTACTAAAAACCGCCTATAATATATTCTGGATGTTGATAGAAAATAAAATATAACTAATTATTAAACATTTATATATTGTGTTTAAATATATAAAAAAATAAACCCCTTTATTTTTAAAAATGTGACTCCTTTGAGAAGGCCAAAAAATCTATTTTATTCTTATCTATTTTTACAGAATGCAATTCTTATTTTTTACGAGGATGGTGGGAAAGCAGCATTGGTACCTTTTATGTTAATACTTGTAGTTATTACTAATTTTACATTTACAAAGAATAAATGCTTTGTACTATTAAGTATTTAACTCTTTAATATAATGTCTAGTATTTAGAGGGAGAAGGGGGAAATATCTGTGTCTTTGAATTATATAGTATATTTAATATTACTCAGTGTACTCTAAAATTAGGGTTTGATCTTGTTCTTATTTTGCAATGTAATGCAAATGTTCATCATATGATTTTCTTTTTTTACTTTCTAAATAGGATATCATTATTTTCTGGAAGGTTTTTTAGATGCTTTACTATGTGGAAATAGCTCTGATGCAGGGTAAGCCAAAATATTGTGTATGTCGTGTATGTGTCTGTGCACATATAAACAAACACATATTTTCTATTTGGGGGGGAAACTGACAGATAATAGGCAACTAACTTTATTTATACTAATTTGCTATAATCAGAGTTATTTATAATTAGGGATTATTTAAATATTAAACAAGCATTTATATTTTATAAAACAAGAAGTAGTAGTTTAGTTCTAATGCTTTTTTTCTTAGATGAGTGTTTATGAGCCAAGCGTCAACTCTGAAGGATCCACAATAGGGACAATGAAAGAGAGACATGTTTAAATGCTAATTATCAAAATAAAATAATTTTGTAAATTATTATTAAAAATTTTATGAAATATTTTAATGATGAAATTAGGTGACCAGTAAAATTATGTTGAGTCAAAAGTTGAGAAAAGTATTATTTATTATACTTGTATTCCTTGAAATACACAATGTTACAAGTATAGCATGCTACCAGAATAAAAAAAAACAGCAGGATTTCTTATATACCTTCTGTTTTCCCATTTACAGCCAATGTCCAGAAGGATATATGTGTGTGAAAGCTGGGAGAAATCCCAATTATGGCTATACAAGCTTTGATACTTTCAGCTGGGCATTTCTGTCCCTGTTTCGACTGATGACTCAGGACTTTTGGGAAAACCTTTACCAACTGGTGAGATCCTGAAGAGATACACCCTATATGTATAAGAAAACCAAGTTAGTTAAGAAATTCAAACTACAGTATCATATAGTGGAAGGAACACAACTTGAAACCAGAAAATTTAAGTGATTATAACACATATTAAGCATAGTGATGCTGAGGACAATGATTCTCTCTTACTTCCCCTTGACTTAAAACTTACTAACCACCCTTCCCAGACACAGATCTTCTCAAATAGAAGGCATACCTCCCCTTCAACCCCACCTACCCACTTAAATATTATTCCTTAGGTGACAGGTGATGAAAATGATAACAAGCAAATGTGGAAAGATGACTTTAGTTTGCCCCTTGACTTTCAGTTAGGACTCAGATTTTTGATAAAGGTCTCCATGATATTTTACTTGATTGTGATTTATTATTGGTAATTCTAAGAATTCCCTCCTAGAGATCAGAATGTGAATGCATGGATAGAGGAGAAGAGAATAAGGTTGTAAAAAAAGACTAAGAGGTAGGAGAGGTGTGATCATCATAATTATTGTTTATATCAGAGTCCTACAAAACACGCAAGTTAGTAGAGAGTTGAAGACACCAGTTAGTGAAATAATATTGAAAAATAATGCTGATGTTATTGTTTCCAGACATTACGTGCTGCTGGAAAAACATACATGATATTTTTTGTGCTGGTCATTTTCTTGGGTTCATTCTATCTGATAAATTTGATCCTGGCTGTGGTGGCCATGGCCTATGAGGAACAGAATCAGGCCACCTTGGAAGAGGCAGAGCAGAAAGAGGCTGAATTTCAGCAGATGCTTGAACAACTTAAAAAGCAACAGGAGGCAGCTCAGGTAAATTCACCAAATAAAACATGTCTGTCTTATGGTATGGTCTTTTTTGTGGTTGTTACAAATATACTGGAAAAAAAGTGAGAACCCAATAATTTAGTTGTACTTAAGAGAAGCTGGTAGTATAGGGGATTAGGAAGGATTTCTACATTTTGATCAACTATATAGATCATTTAGTTTAATTATTCTAAGATGTTTAAAATACTGATCACAATAGAACTTTCTCATGCTATTTAGTCATCTAAAGATTTTTAGAATAGAAGAGAAAATTTGACTTTGGGGTCTTCTCAAGTAAGAAACCCTTACTAAATCATTAAGAAAAAAATCCAAAGAAATCATCTTTTCTTAGAAAAAATATATAGATTCATATATATATATATGTCACCTGGTTTTTAGAAGATAGTCTGTTCCTTTCTATAACTAAAACTCTATTGGTTTTTAAGGTTGTCTTACTTGACTTCCTTACATAATTAAGGAACTCATCAAATAATGTAATGCTTTCTGATATAGTAATATCCAATAGGCATATGGAAGTTATCAATTCTGTGAAGATCAGGTAACCTAAGGATTACTTGTTCTTCTAGTGAGATGTTGGTACTTATAGTTAAATAAAATAAAATGCTTTTCCTATCATTCTCATCTTTCCTCACTTTTTAGTTTAGCATGCATACTCATTGTCTTTTACCCAATTTGATTGAGTAGTATTAATTTATTTGCAGAAACCCCTGTATTAAGGGTTCTTTGGGAACAATAATAATCATAAAAAATTGCTAACTTAGTACCAGTTCCAGGTGTGATTAAAAAGCATTGTTTCCATCTCATGCTCATGTGGCCAGCACGAGCCAGTGCTGCGGTGAAGAAGCGAGGGACAGTTTAGGGTGAACTGAATGTTTTATCTTGCTTAGCAGAAGCTGTTGCCCCACCCTGCCAGTCCAGATAGAGCATTGTGCAAGGCTGAGGAGAGAATTTTATCATCTCTGATAAATCTTATTAATGATAATTTGAGGATATTGGACAACTCAGTTTCAATAACTGGACAGAGGGCCACAGTTTTTTATCTCATTCCTCCTACCTTTGGCTAAGACCTTATGTAACTCAACAGCTTTTCTTTCAAGCTCCAGCTTCTTTTTCAGAGAAAAAAAAAAAACAGTGCTAAGTAAATACCAATTTTAGAGTAAATCAAATCCTAAAAAGCACAATGAGTTTCTGTTCTTGTTGCTGCCTGATTTATCCTTTTAATTATGTGGTCTGTAAAACATTATACAAATACAATAAATGTTAGCATATAGCACAGAGAACAACAAGTTAACTCTGAAAGCCTTCATGAGGTGGAAAGAAAAATTAATTCCCTCTAATAATTGCAGAGTTTCTTCTATGTAAGATCAACTCAAGTCAGTATTTTATAAATGCCATGCAAATACTTGGCCATTTTTTTAAAAGATAAGGTCTTCTCTAGAGCCATGTTAACAGTATTTCTCCTCGATGTAGCAGGCAGCCGCTGTCACTGCCTCAGAGCATTCCAGAGAGCCCAGCGCAGCAGGCGGACTCTCAGACAGCTCATCTGAAGCCTCCAAGTTGAGTTCCAAGAGTGCTAAGGAAAGAAGAAATCGAAGAAAGAAAAGAAAACAGAAAGAACAGTCTGGTGGGGAAGAGAAGGATGAGGATGAATTTCACAAATCTGAATCTGAAGACAGCATCAGGAGGAAAGGATTTCGCTTCTCCATCGAAGGGAATCGCTTGACATATGAGAAGAGGTACTCCTCCCCACACCAGGTATGGTACTACTGAGTTAAATGATGCATGAATGAAAATTAGAATGCTGAAGACAGAAAAAATTAAATAGAACTTCTGAGTGTTTATCAACTGAATTAACTCCTATGTTTATTATATTTAAACCCATTTTTTCTTCCCATGGTTATGAGAAAATTTTACTTCATATATATGTATGTAAGTACAGGTTGCTATAGCTGAGACAACACTGAGTTGAAAGTTAGGAGATCTGAATTCTCCTTCCAATACTGTCTGCTGGTACTTGTAGCTAATGACATTTATTCTTTTTGATATTCAGCTTTTGTAAACATTTTATTGATTTTTAAAACTTTTTTATTCAGTAGGAGATGGGAAACAGAAACAGACTCCTGCATGTACCACAACTGGGATCCAGAAAGCCAACTAGGGGGTGATGCTCTGCCAAGCTGAGGCCCTTGCTTCATTGCTCAGCGGCCAAGCTCTTTCTAGCACCTGAGGCAGAGGCCATGGAGCCAATCTCAGTGCCCAGGCCAACTCGCTCCAAATGAGCCATGGCTTCAGGATGGAAAGAGAGAGAATCAAGAGGGGCAGTGGTGAAGAAGCAGCTGGGCACTTCTCCTGTGTGCCCTGACTGGGACTTGAACCCAAGACATCCATATACTGGGCTGATGCTCTACTACTGAGCCAAACAGCCAGGGCCAATTTTTTACTGTATTTATTGGGGTGAAATTGGTTAATAAAATTATATAGATTTCAGAGGTACAATTCTATAACACATCATATGTATCTTGTATTGTGTGTTCACCACCCCAAGTCAAGTCTTCTTCCATCTCCATTTATTTCTATCCCCTTTCCTCAACATTTTTTTAAATTTTTTAAAATTTATTGATTTTAATGGGAGGAAGGAAGAGAGAGGCAGAAACAGATAGAAACATTTATTTGAAACCCACAACTTTCACATTTCCAGGCGATGCCCTAACCAACTAAGCTATGCACCGAGGGCCTCAACTTTTTTTAAATGAAAAAAATTGTGGATTTGGGACTGACTGACTAGTAATATTTTTTAGGTTATTTATATGTTGTCCCCCTCCAACAGTTTTGTAACCATTATGTGTGCTTCTGAAAATATTAGTCATAGTATAGTTTATTGAAAAATTTACTACTCTGATCACATAAATTTTAACTTCTAGTTACAATTACACTGAGCTCTTAAGATTAGACAGAAATTATAATTAATTTAAAAGTAATTTTAGAAAAATAGACTACAACAATTTGTGAAAAGTGGTGACATTTTTGAAAAGAAAGAGCAATGAAAACAAATGTAGCTTTTTAGGGTCATTTTGCTTATATTTAATGAAAGCATACTATGTCCATAGTAATGCACCAAAAGATGTTTTCCTTTTGAACTTGAAAAATGGTAGCTCAGGGTTTTGATTTCCAATATATTTAAGTTATTATTTATCTCCCCCATTCATTAGTCTCAAGGACTAGAACCCTTCTCTTATAAAACTAATTTAAATTAATCTGAATGCACATAACATGAAAATGTTGTTAATCAAAAGGAATGAATCATGTTCTGTTATCAATGCTGAAATTTCCTTCAATTTAATCTTGAAAAATAAAAGCCCATTTCAAATGGCTATATTAATATGATTCTACTCTTTTTTATTTGGTTTCAAACTTTAGTCTTTGTTGAGCATCCGTGGCTCCTTATTTTCTCCAAGGCGAAATAGCAGAACGAGCCTTTTCAGCTTTAGAGGGCGAGCAAAGGATGTGGGATCAGAGAACGACTTTGCTGATGATGAGCACAGCACCTTTGAGGATAATGAGAGCCGCAGAGACTCCTTGTTTGTGCCCCGAAGACATGGAGAGCGCCGTAACAGTAATCTAAGTCAGACCAGTAGGTCATCCCGGATGCTGGCAGTGTTTCCAGCCAATGGGAAGATGCACAGCACTGTGGATTGCAATGGTGTGGTTTCCTTGGTTGGTGGACCTTCGGTTCCTACATCGCCTGTAGGACAGCTTCTGCCAGAGGTGATAATAGATAAGCCAGCTACTGATGACAATGTAAGGAAGTTTTAAATAGTTCAGGCATGGCTGGCCCATTATTGCTATACCAGCCAGTGTTTCTACAGAATGGAACCCCTTGAGAATGATTCCTGGTTGGTCAAGCTGTGAATGCACCTGCATCTTGTAATACCTTTATAGACTAACCAACTAAAATTTAAAGCCTCAACACTCTTGCATAACAGCTGAATGCATTTACTTATTAAACATGCTAAGGATAAATTAGACACAATAATAAATTACTGCCTCCAGTTGGAGGATTTGCTATATACCCATGCTGAACTTAGGAGAACATCAACTAAAGTGCTGATATAAAAGTGAATGAAGAATGTCTATGTTTAAGTGTAAAGGGTGTATAATAAATCTTTCCAACAGATTCTTCAATATAACCCTGTATCAGTTTAGAAGGTTTTCAAGAACACTGTGCTTAAATAGATAGCTTCATTGTTATCTTAAAAATTCTAATATTCATATTTGTCTTACTGGAAGAAATGCTGATATAAATCTTCTCAAAACTAATCTAAATGAAAAGAAACAAATAAATTATTAATACAGACAGGTAAAAGAATTGTCTGTGTTCAAAGATATGGCCTGTGCTTGTGATATATCACCAGATGAGGAATTTCTAACCATATGCTACCTCTTATTAGACTGTTAACTCACTTAGAAATATATCAGCATGATGAGGCATGACTAAGTCAGAATTAGATGACTTATTGCTCTGGTACCCTGGATGAAACTGTTGTCCATGCAGCGTGTGTGTGTGTGTGTGTGTGTGTGTGTGTGTGTGTGTGTGTGTGTGTTTTAAACATACATTTGTGTTTCAGTGACCATCTATGTCTGTCCTCAAAAAAATTGATGGCAACTACACATATTATAATCATTTATAATTCTTTAAAAATAAATGGCTACCTCTCAAAATAAAATGCCTTGATCATTTATACAACTTTTCAAGTACGTAGTTAGTTTTTTACTATTGGTTCCAAAATAAGGGAAACTGTTAAATATGTCTCTTAAGAGCTTATAAGCTATATCTAAATTACTCCATGCCTTATAAAATTATGAAATAAGAAGGTTTGAAAAAACTGAGTTTTTGCTGTATGGCTAAATGGTTGACAGTTTGGACATTCCAGGTTAATGATACAATAAGTCAGTAATATCTGCCATCACTAATTAAATATGAAAGTGCATGATGCATGTGTTTCATGAAATCCACTGTGTTACATTTTGTTGTTCACTTATCATATTGTTCCAAGTTAATTATTTAATACCTTAACATTTTCTTTACAGGGGACAACCACTGAAACTGAAATGAGAAAAAGACGGTCAAGTTCTTTCCATGTATCCATGGACTTTCTAGAGGATCCTTCTCAAAGGCAAAGAGCAATGAGTATAGCCAGTATTTTGACAAACACAGTAGAAGGTTTGTAACAAATTCTATTTCCACTTCAATTAATTTTACTAAAACTTAGATTGTCTCTTTTGAATAAATATCTCTACTTGTGCATTGGAAATGGCATATTCTAAAAAGAATTTAAAAGGTCTTATTCAAGAATTATTATTTGTTATTCTTACTTATAGATTCTAGGAGCTTTAAAATATTATTTAAATTCAATGACATTGAACCTCTGACAAATGGTTTTCTATATGTAGAAACTCCTTAAAAATACAGAATAAACATTTCTATTAGGGTCTTCTAATGCTTCTAATAGTCATAGTGATCCACTTTTCTACTTAGCTTAATGCTTACATCAACCTAAGTGCTCTCAAAATTGGAGAGGAGTAGGTCATTTTTGCAAAATAAAAACAAAAGGATGATTCTTGGCTGGCTTAGATCACCACCCTTTCTCATATAGTCTGAGGATGATAGTTTAGCCAGATATTAACACAGAATTACACACAGTATCTATACTACCCCAACTTATGTTTCTATTGAAACTTTATTTAAAAGATCATTTACCTAACTTTAGGTCAAATGTTAAAACCACATCATCAATGCATATAAAAACAACATCAATAATAAAACCAATTCTTTCCCTGGTCAGTTGGCTCATTGATACCCAGCATGTGGATGTCCTGGATTGGATTCCCCACCAGGGCACAGAGGAGAAACGCCCATCTGCTTCTGTACCCCTACCCTTCTCGCTTCTCTCACTCTTTCTTCTCCTCCTTTCTTACAGCCATGGCTCAATTGGAGCAAGTTGGCCCTGGGCACTGAGGATGGCTTTATGGCCTCTGCCTCAGGTGCTTAAAAATGTCTTTGGTTGTAAAGGAGCAAGGGTCCCAGATCGGCAGAGTATCGCCCCCTCATGGGATTTTCAGGTGGATTCCAGTCAGGACTCATGCAGAAATCTGTCTCTGCCTCCCCTCCTCTTACTAAAAAAGAAAACAAACTATTCTTTGTTACCTCTGTTCTATGTGTATGTCTGAAGAAATATCTTTGGGAGTTAAAAAATAAATACTTTAGTTTGTTATATATATATATATATATATATATATATATATATATATATATATATATATATAACATATATATGAATTTGACTCTGTAACAAAGGAAAATGTTATATATATATATATATATATATATATATATATATATATATATATATAACATATATATGAATTTGACTCTGTAACAAAGGAAAATGTATTAATTACTAAAGTTTAGAGGATCTGAAATAAATGAAACAAGAATATGTGTGTATAAAATATATCTTTTCATGATTGTCCTTATTTTTTAAATCTAGAACTTGAAGAATCTAGGCAGAAATGCCCACCCTGTTGGTACAAATTTTCTAACATATTCTTAATCTGGGACTGTTCACCATATTGGTTAAAAGTGAAACATCTTGTCAACCTGGTTGTGATGGACCCATTTGTTGATCTGGCCATCACAATCTGTATTGTCTTAAATACTCTTTTCATGGCCATGGAGCACTATCCTATGACGGATCATTTCAATCATGTGCTTACAGTAGGAAACTTGGTAAGCCTATTGGAAGGTAAATGTGTTGTCTTCAATTTTTTTTTTTTTTTTAGAAACTGTTTACAGTTAATAGTTTGTCTTTTCACCATACTTCCTACTCTTGGATCCCAAAAGATGGGAATTATATCTAGCTGGATACACTATACATTTTGCCAAAAATAATAACCCTTAATGTAAGAGCAAAAACTGAGAGAGTAATAGACATAGACTATTTGAAAAGTAAATATTGATAGTTATAAATATTTTAAGATGCAGAAACAGTTTAAGAACACACTTTTTAGAAATGATATTATTACAGTTCCCCTACATACAGAAGGCTAAAAGAAATTGTAGATCTTTTTATCTTTCTTAGTCATCATTATTATAAGCTATAATTTAAGCGCCAAAAAATGTCTCCAGCATTTTAATTTCCAGGATCTAGGTAGGACATGTATTGTTTTATCTGTCTATTCTATATCAAAACTATAAAATATTAAAAATCTTTAGTTAATTTTGTGCAATATATGATTAACAAGGCCATTTTGGGGGAAAGGTTACCACTTAATTTTTTCTCTTCTCTGATTAAAAAAATACATAAATTATTAAAATGTTTGTCAGTTAACTCATCTTAAGAATATTAGCTTCTATTTGCTGAAAGAAAGAGGGCTCTAAAGTAATGCATGCATTTTCCACAATTTTTGTTTTGTGATTTATGAATTTTGATGGTAGAAAGAAAAACATGTAAAACATCCTGTATTGTATTATTTTTATTTTTAAAATACTAGGATTTTCGCTATGGAACTAAGTTTTTTCATGTGCATAAAAGATTGATAATAGTAATGCATATATTGTAATAATATATATACATGTATAATAACTGTCTGATTTAAGAGAAATTAGAATAAACTTACATATGAATAAAATTGTTAATGAGAAAAATCTTGTCAGTACCTGTGCTGTATAAAATTGGAAGGAAAGACAGTTGGATATAATATGTAGAACCCTGGTTAAAAATAGATTTGCACTCAAATCCTAGTTTCACCACTTTTCAGTTTATATGATATCAGGCAAATCATTGAACTCATTTAAAGTTCTCTTTCCTCATCAGTAAGGTAATTAAAATACCTGCGTTAGCCACTTAATAAACTTCTGTGAGGATAAAATGAAATAATGTATATGAGAGCCTTCTAGCAATTATAATATATTGTACAGGTATAAGCATGTAATTGAATTTTTATGAGGAAGGTAGCACATTTTTTTCTAAGAGCAAATATTGTGCCATTCTACTTTATCATTATCTGATGCAATTAGAGTAATTTTGTTTTGATCTTAGGTTTTTACTGGGATCTTTACAGCAGAAATGTTTCTGAAAATTATTGCCATGGATCCTTACTATTATTTCCAAGAAGGCTGGAATATCTTTGATGGTTTTATTGTGACGCTTAGCCTGGTAGAACTTGGCCTTGCCAACGTGGAAGGATTATCAGTTCTTCGTTCTTTTCGATTGGTAAAAACAACAACAACAACAAAAAGTGTCTGTCTAAAAATCAGGGTTTTTGCTTAACATTGCCATAGGTTTAAACATACAACCATTAACATTTTAAATTTTTGTGTAACATTTGCACTGTCAAAAATTTTTCCTAAATGGATAAAATTTGCCATCTTATTTCAAAATGCCTTAACTGCAAAAAGCATAATCATGTAAAATTTCATGTATTTCTCAGTTACAATTCTGACTAATTATTTTTTCTAGAGATGACTATAGTTAATATTTCTGGATCTAAAAAACAGTTTTATTGAAAATGTGTCACATTTTAGTAGTAAGTTAAAAATATGAACAGCCCTTTGTATCAGTAAATAATGATCAGATACACGATGTGCATGCAGAAACATTTTCTAATTCTATTGCTGGAAAATATGTTCATTCCCAAAATCACTGGAGAGAAATCTGTAGGATTACTTAACCTGCCCATTGATTTACACATATGATCTTGGACATCAGGGAAAGAATTATAATCATGGGAACATTCCAACCTTTTTTTGAGTTTTCATTTTTTTAATTATTAATTTTAATGGGGTGACATTAATAAATCAGGGTACATATGTTCAAAGAAAACATCTCCAGGTTATCTTATCATTCAATTATGTTGCATACCCATCACTCAAAGTCAAATTGTCCTCTGTCACCTTCTATCTGGTTTTCTTTGTGCCCCTCCCCGTAACCACCACACTCTTGTCCATGTCTGATAGTCTCGTTTTTATGATCCACCTATGTATGAAATCATGCTTTCTCAGTGTTTTTTGTTTTACTTATTTCGCTCTGTATAATGTTATCAAGGTCCATCCATTTTGTTGTAAATGATCCAATGTCATCATTTCTTATGGCTGAGTAGTATTCCATAATATATATGTACCAAAGCTATTTAATCCACTCGTCCTCTGACGGACACTAGGGCTGTTTCCAGATCTTCGGTATTGTGATCAATGCTGCCACAAACATGGGGGCACATTCCTTCTTTTCAAACAGTGCTATGGTGTTCTTAGGGTATATTCCTAAAAGTGGGATAGCTGGGTCAAAAGGCAGTTCGATTTTTAATTTTTTGAGGAATCTCCATACTGTTTTCCACAGAGGTTGCACCAGTCTGCTTTCCAACAGCAGTGCAGGAGGGTTCCCTTTTCTCCACATCCACAACACTTATTTTGTGTTGTCTTGCTGATGAGCGCCATTCTGACTGGTGTGAGGTGATACCTCATTGTGGTTTTAATTTGCATTTCTCTAATGATTAGTGATGTTGAGCATTTTTTCATATGCCTATTGGCCATCTGTATGTCCTCTTTGGAGAAATTTCTATTCATTTCTTTTGACCATATTTTGATAGGATTGTTTGTCTTCCTGATGATGAGTTTTATAAGTTCTTTATAAATTTTGGTTATTAACCCCCTATCAGACGTATTGTTGATTATGTTCTTCTATTGTATGGTTTGTCTTTTTATTCTGTTCTTATTGTCTGTAGCTGTGCAAAAACTTTTTAGTTTGATATAGTCCCATTTGTTTATCTTGCCTTTTATTTCATTTGCCCATGCAGATAAATCGGCAAATATACTGCTGCGACAGATGTCTGAGAGCTTGCTGCCTATGTTTTTTTCTAAGATGTTTATGGTTTCATGGCTTACATTTAAATCTTTTATCCATTTTGAGTTTGTTTTTGTGAATGGTGTAAGTTGATGGTCTAGTTTCATTTTTTTGGAGGTAGATGTCCAATTTTCCCAACACCATTTGTTAAAGAGACTGTCTTTACTCCATTGTATGTTCTTTCCTCCTTTGTCAAATATCAGTTGTCCATAAAGCTGTGGGTTTATTTCTGGGTTCTCTGTTCTGTTCCATTGATCTATGTCCCTTTTCTTATGCCAATACCAGGCTGTCTTGAGTACAATGGCCTTGTAGTATACCTCCATATCTGGAAAAGTGATACTTCCTGCTTTATTTTTTTTTTAAGATTGCTGAGGTTATTCATGTTCTTTTTTGGTTCCATATAAATTTTTGGAATATGTGTTCTATATTTTTGAAGTATGTCATTGATATTTTAATTGGTATTGCATTGAATTTATAAATTGCTTTGGGTAATATAGACATTTTAATGATGTTTATTTCTCTCTAACCATGAGCACGGTATATGTTTTCACTTGTTTGTATCTTCCTTGATTTCTTTTATCAATGTTTTGTAATTTTCCGAGTACAAGTTCTTAACCTCCTTGGTTAAATTTACTCATAGATACTTTTTTTTTTTTTGGTTGCAATAGTGAAGGGGATTGTTTCCTTAATTTCTTTTGCTGACAGTTCATTGTTGGTATATAGAAATGTCTCTGATTTCTGAGTATTAGTTTTATATCCTGCCACCTTGCTGAATTCATTTATCAACTCCAGTAGCTTTTTGACTGAGACTTTAGAGTTTTCTATATATAATATCATATCATCTACAAATAATGACAGTTTTACTTCTTCTTTTCCAATTTGGATGCATTTTATTTATTCTTCTTGTCTGATTGCTGTAGCTAGGACTTCCAGAGCTATGTTGAATAAGAGTGGTGAAAGGGGCACCCCTGCCTGATTCCTGATCTTAAGGGGATTGCTTTTAATTTTTGCCCATTTATTATGATGTTGGCTGTGGGTTTGTCATAGATGGCCTTTATTATGTTAAGGAATGTTCCCTGTATTCCCACTTTACTGAGAGTTTTGAGCATCAATGGTGCTGGATTTTATCAAATGCCTTTTCTGCATCTATTGAAATTATCATGTGATTTTTGTCCTTCCTTTTGTTTATGTGATGAATCACATTGGATGATTTGCGAATATTGAACCAGCCTTGCCTCTCCAGAATATATCCCACTTGATCATGCTGTATGATTTTTTTCAAATATTGCTGGATCCGGTTGGCTAATATTTTGTTGAGAATTTTAGCATCTAAATTCATCAGGGATATTGGCCTATAATTTTCTTTCTTTGTGTTGTCTTTGCCTGGTTTTGGATCAGAATTATGCTCGCCTCATAAAAGCAGTTTGGAAGTCTTCCTTCCTCTTGAATTTTTTGAAATATCTTGAGGAGAATAGGAGTTAGGTCTTCTTTGAATTTTTGGTAGAATTTACTTGTGAAGCCATCAGGCCCAAGACTTTTCTCTTGGGGGAGTTTTTTGATAACTGTTTCGATCTCATTTGTTGTAATTGGTCTGTTTAGGTGTTCTGATTCTTCCAGATTGATTTTTGGAAGATTATATGATTCAAGAAATTTGTCCATTTCACCTAGGTTTCCTAATTTTTTGGCATAGAGTTCTTCATAGTATTTTCTTACAATGCTTTGTATTTCTGCTGTGTCAGTTGTTATCTCTCCACTGTCCTTTCTAATTTTATTTATTTGGGTCCTCTCTCTTTTTTTCTTGGTGAGTCTAGTTAAAGGTTCATCAATCTTGTTTACCTTTTCAAAGAACCAGCACCTGGTTTCATTGATCCTCTGTATTGTTTTCTTCGCCTGTATGTCATTTATTTCTGCTCTGATCTTTATTATTTCCTTCCTTCTACTAGTCCTGGGCTTTATTTACTGTTGTTTTTCTAGTTCTTTTAGATGCAGGGTCAGGTTGCTTATTTGAGCTTTTTCTAGCTTCTGATGGTACGCCTGTAAGGCTATGAACTTCCCTCTCAGTACTGCTTTTGCTGTGTCCCATAAATTTTGAGTTGATGTATGCTCATTATCATTCATTTCTACAAACTTTTTTATTTCTTTTTTGATCTCATTGTTAATCCATTCATTATTTAATAACATGCTATATAGTTTCCAAGTGTTTGAGTATTTTTCAGTTTTTCTTTTGTGGTTAATTTCTAGTTTCATGGCATTGTGATCAGAGAAAATGCTTGATATGATTTCGATCTTCTTAAATTTATTGAGACCACTTTTGTGTCCTAACATGTAGTCTATTCTAGAGAATGTACCATGAGCACTTGAAAATAATGTATATTCTACAGCTTTTGGGTAAAAAGAACTAAAGATATCTATTAAATCGAGTTGATCTAGTGTATCCTTTAAGTCTGCTGTTTCTTTATTAATAGTAGGGGATTTCAATACCCCACTAACATCACTGGATACATCCTCAAGAAAGGAAATATTCCAACTTTTAAAATGCAGGCACATCTGGCTATCTCAATGCCCCAAAGGAGCATTAATGAATAATAAACACCTTTCTCCACTTATAGTAAGGCTCAATATGATGTTACTTTGCATGCTGCTAACAAATAAATATCAGGAGAGATCATTGCAATTTAGATATTAATAATAGTTTCAGGCCTGGTATGCCTTATAAAACCTTCACAAAACAAATTAAGGACAATTGAACCCCAAGTAATCATTAAACATTTACTCTTAGGGAAAGTGATCAACATGATTACATTACAGAAGAACTAGATTCTTGTTAGGGGATCCAAAATTAGCCATGAGCCTGAAAGAGTTCAAAGCCAGGGCAGGTGTAACAGATTCAATAGTAGTCATTATTTTGGTAAAACCAAATATATGTAATATTTTTTAAAAATAATGATAATATATATTAATTTTTTATATTTCAGCTTCGTGTTTTCAAGCTGGCAAAATCGTGGCCAACTCTGAATATGCTAATAAAGATCATCGGCAATTCAGTGGGGGCTCTGGGAAATCTAACGCTGGTGTTGGCCATTATCGTCTTCATTTTTGCGGTGGTCGGCATGCAGCTCTTTGGTAAAAGCTACAAAGATTGTGTCTGCAAGATTTCTAGCGATTGTGAACTCCCACGCTGGCACATGAACGACTTTTTTCACTCCTTTCTGATTGTGTTCCGTGTTCTGTGTGGAGAGTGGATAGAGACCATGTGGGACTGCATGGAGGTCGCTGGTCAAGCCATGTGCCTTACTGTCTTTATGATGGTCATGGTCATTGGAAACCTGGTGGTATGTGCCCACTTAAAATATTTTAGAAATAAGAGCACAATAGAATGGTGACTATTTTATCAAAAGCAAAATATATTTATAATAACACTGAGGAACAAATTTTTTGTTGCATCCACAAAAACACTTGTTCTTAACTAATTCGAGTGTGCTGATCTCAAATCTGACATTTGTTTTTCTCTGTAAGCTACAGTTTTTTTGCAATTCAAGATTTTAGGTTTTCATCTTATTGTAAATTTTCAACATTTAGTTTAATATAATGAAGTAGAATGTCTTCTTGAGCATCATCCTTGTGAAAATATAATAATTTATATAATGCAGTAAATACACTAATACACTAAAAGATATATTATTGCATTGGAATTTATCTACAATTTCAAAATAGAACATATTAAAACACTTATTTTAATAATAAAATTTGCACTAAACTTATTTCAATTCTATTCAGGAAAAAATTTGCATTTGTAGCTCTTGCATTTGTGTACTTGTTGAGGACAATCTCTCTCATTTGATGCTCCAGCAGTAGTCTTCTCATCACTAACAGCTCCAAGATTTTCAGTAAACTTATCAAGGTGACTGTTCAGGAAGTGAATCTTAATGCTTATGTTCCATCCAATGTCACGGAAAGCCAACAGCATCCTTTGAACCAGAAGTTCATAGTTTTCTGCTTTTTTGTTGCCAAGAAAGTTCTTTGTAACTGCCACAAAAGACTGCCATGCTGCTTTCTCCTCCTTATTCATCTTTCCGGAAAATTCTTCATCACGTATAAGGGATCAAATTTGAGGTCCATCAAATACACCTGCTTTTATCTTCTTGAAAGACAAGGCAGGAAAAGCAGAAATAATATGTTGAAAGCATTCACTTTCTTTATTCAAAGCCTGAACAAACTGCTTCATTAAGCCAAGTTTGATGTGAAGTGAGAAAAAAATGATTCTGTCTCAGTTAACTACAGGTTCATTCACAATATTTTGCATCCCTACTTCCAGAGCTTCACGTTTCAACCACTCATTCTTTGTCCAGTGTTTCTCCCGAGCTCGGCTGTCCAAAAAACACAGAAAGCAAGGATACTTTGTGAAACCTCTCTGTTGTCGTAGCAGGAAATTAACCATTTTAAGATCAACACAAATGATCCAGTTATGCTCCTCATACTTTAGAAAGTTGAGGACAATTTTTATCTCAATATAATCTTCTCGCAGATGAATTGAATAACCAATTGGAACCGCTGCATAAACAATACTGTTGTGTAGAAGAACACATCTCAGACTCTGTTTAGAGCTGTCAAGAAATAGCCAGCATTCTGTTGGACTGTAAGTGGTAATACCTAGCCGTCTGAGAAGACTACCGATATCATGACAGTAAACAAAGTGTTTGTCTTTGAAAAAAAAAGTCCACAAAAATTTGTTCACGCTTCTGGAAATGGGATACTTTAGCTGACTGGTGAAGTACATTCTTTTCTTGAAGGCTAGAGGCTAATAACTCAGCTGCTCTGTTTGATAGGCCCAAATCTCTTACTAAGTCATTCAATTTGGGTTTGCTAAACTGCTTTGGGGTTAATGACTGCTTGGCATCAGAAGGAGACCCTTCAGATTCTACAACCATTTCCTCATGCATCTTATCAAAATACACTTGAGCACCATGTTCACTTTCTTCATCCTTAGAAGAAATAAAACCATTGAAAACTGGAACTGGGAGTGTCTCAGAGTGTGGGATAGGTCGTATTGCTGAAGGAATATTAGGATATGTGATCATATGCCATTTTTTCTTGCGAATGTCCTTTGTATGGATCAGACAGAAATAACAAACACAGCTGTGATCCTTAGGTTCATGCCAAACCATGGGAATACCAAAAGGCATTCCTTTGCATTTTCCTTTTGTCCAGTCATAAAGCATTTTCTCACAATTATGACACACAATATGTGGACCCCAATTCTTGTCTTGATTTCCAAGGTGAACTTGAAAATAAGCAATATATGCATGTGTCACAAATGATGAAATACTGCGCCTTTGACGTTGAAGTGTGTAACAGCCACATATAACAGAAGGTGTCAGGACTATTCTTACATTTACACCTATTTGAAGAAGCCATGATTCAATCTTAGAATAAAATAAAAGGGTGTTTTTATCAGATAATTTTTCCATTTAAAAACAATTAGAATTATGTAAAAATAATTTTTGTAAAACATTAATTACCTTGTGTTTATGTTCATTCCAAGAGTCGTTGCCCTTTAACTCCAATTTAAAAACCAATGCATGCCATTAACTGTAACAAAAAGATATTAAAATTGCATAAAAACTAGAGCATGCACCAAAAAACGGACTTCAGATTTGGAATCAGCGATGCAAAAATATAGAAAAAGTTCTAATACCTCATGCAACCGAAAATGAAAAAAAAATTTTTCCCAGTGTAATTTAAGTCTCTTACCTTGGATATGGTATCAATCTCATTTTGACAACACAGCAATATAGCAGGGGCCCTATAGTAATTATACTCAACACCACTTCGTCAATCATCTCATCACATTAAGTAAATTTCAATACAGTATCATATTGAAGACAGGACTAATAGTATATGTTGGGAACATTCAGAGACAAAAGAAGGAGAAATCCAAAAGGAATTTAGAGAAAATTTAATCTTACTTTCTAGTTTAGGACTAAAAAATTGTGCTTTTATGTGTTCATAAGTGATTTTATGCTTTCCTTGTCTCTTCATGCAGTAGTATTCAGTCATTCTCTGTCCTATGGCAGATGCATTAGCCAACTTGAGTTAGTCAGTCTTCTAGTGGTTCTCAGTTAAAACAAGGGTTGGCTCATAATCCTAGATTACTTAAATAGAGTAACTGATCAACTCTTCTCACTCTTAAATTTGGAAAATTAATTACTTTTATACTATAAAATTATATAATATATTCCAAAGAATATATTCATTAATGTGCCAATCTTATGAAAATATTAGGGATTACTTATAAATAATTCTTCTAATTGGTCAATTAGTCCAATTAGTGGAAAATGAAAAATATGACAGATTAAGAATCAAGTGTCAATGCCTATGTTAAATGTCTAATTCTCATTCTGGGTTATTTAAATAATGCCCAATTTAATATCACTCTTTATCAAAAAAGAAACTATAGAATATATTTAGGTCCTGGCCAGGTAACTCAGAGTGTCATATCAATAAGCCAAGGTTGTGGGTTTGATCCTCTGTCAGAGCACATATAAGAATCAACCAATGATAGTATAAATAAGTGGAACAGCTAATTGACATCTCTCTCTCACTCTCTCTCTCTCTCTCTCTCCCTTTATTTCTCTTGCTAAAATCAATAAAGTAAAATTTAAAAAGCTATCATTAGAATTTATTTAAATTTATAATTACAAACACTAATGACTTTTAGGTTTAGGACTCTTGTATAAGTACATACATCAATCTGGTTTCTTATAATCACACATTTTTTTAAGTGAGAGGAGGGGAGATAGACAGACTCCCATGTGTGCCCTGACCAGGTTCTACCCTGCTACCCCTGTCTGGGACCGATGCTTGAATCAAATGAGCCCCAGGCTTATGCTCGGGCCAATAGAGCCACTGGCTTCAAGAGGGGGAGAGAAAAAGAGAAGGGGGAGAAGGAAGGGTAGAGAAGCATGATTGCTTCACATGTGGGCCTTGATGAGGGATTGAACCTGGGACATCAGCATGTCAGGTTGATGCACTATCCACTGACCCAACTGGACAGGGCCTATGATCACACAATTTTAAATTTAGCTAAATCTTAGAGCATCTCATTCAATATCCTCATTTTATAAGTGAGAGAACTTGAGACCAGCAGAAATTATTTTTTTGTCTGAGGAGGAATGTATAGTGAAGTAGCCATTGTGCAACATCACAAATTCAGATTGCCCAATTGCTGATCACCAAGCTGTGGTGCACCTTTCTCATCTAGTTGTTAAAACTTATAGTTTCCTCTATGCTTATAAAAATAAGTAATCTCAATCTGCTCTTTATATTTGCATAAAATGATAATCATGTTTGTATTACTTTTAAGGTCCTGAATCTCTTTCTGGCCTTGCTTCTGAGCTCATTTAGTGCAGACAACCTTGCAGCCACTGATGATGATAATGAAATGAACAATCTTCAAATTGCTGTGGATAGGATGCATAAAGGAATCGCTTATGTGAAGAGAAAAATATATGAATTTATTCAACAATCCTTTGTTAAAAAACAAAAGATTTTAGATGAAATTAAACCACTTGATGATCTAAACAATAAGAAGGACAGTTGTATGTCTAATCATATAACAGAAATTGGGAAAGATCTTGACTATCTTAAAGATGTAAATGGAACCACAAGTGGAATAGGAACTGGCAGCAGTGTTGAAAAATACATTATTGATGAAAGTGATTACATGTCATTCATAAACAATCCCAGTCTTACTGTGACTGTACCAATTGCTGTAGGAGAGTCTGACTTTGAAAATTTAAACACAGAGGACTTCAGTAGTGAATCTGATCTGGAAGAAAGCAAAGAGGTAAGATTTTGTAGTTATGGGAGGTATGAATTTGTATATTTATATATACATGTATTATATTGCTGTATTTATGATTATGTATTTTTCATCTAGAAGTTTCTGCCTTTATATAGTTTTATTTCTCTGAAAAATCAAGATTTAAGCCAAGAGATATGGTTGATAAGTTGAAGAATAATGTAGTTTTTGTTTTGTTTGTTTGTTTCTTTGCTTTTAGAAAGAGAGACAGAGAGAGAGAGAAGAACAGATAAGGACAAACAGAAAGGGAGAGAAATGAGATGCATTGATTCTTTGTTGCAGCATCTTAGTTGTTCATTGCTTGCTTTCTCATATGTGCCTTGATCAGGGGCTCCAGTAGAGCCAGTGACCCCTTGCTCAAACCAGCGACCTTGGGCTCAAACCAGCAATTTATAGGTTCAAACCAGAAACCATGAGGTCATGTCTATGATCTCACACTCAAGCCAGTGACTCCACACTCAAGCTGGTGAGCCTGAGCTCAGGCTGGTGAGCCTGTGCTCAAGCCAGTGACCTCAGGGTTTTGAACCTGGGTCCTCAGCATCCTAGCCCGATGCTATATCCACTGCACCACTGCCTGGCCAGGCAATAATAATGTAGTTTCTATTCATCTCTATCAATGGATATTTGTTAGATGGTGGTAAGAAATGAATAAACATCATATAATTTAATACTAACAATAACCTAAAGAAATATATTATGACTCTAACTTTTCAGATAAGAAAATTAGCTTAAGGAGCTTAAGGTAATATAATTTATGAGGGGTATAGCTAAGAATTGAATTTAAAACCTTTGTTTACAGGTTCTATATGTCTTGCATTGCATGACATTAGCTCACTTAATGGAAGAGAATGAGAAATAGTCTATGTAGATCCTCCAATTAAAATTATATTGACTTATGTATTAATCTTCCAGGATTAATACATCATAATATATAATATATCATATACTGGGAGACTTAAGCAATCAGAATACATTTTCTCACGTTTCTGGAGATTGTCAAGTTCAATATCAAGGTGATAGCAGGGTCAGTGCTGGTGAGAGTGCTCTTCTTGGGTTGCAGATGGCTGCCTTCTCACTGCATGCTCACATGACCTTTTCTTGATGTGTATATATAAAGAAAGTAAAAGTTCTGGTGTCTTTTCCTCTTTTTATAGGAGCAAAAGCCCCATCAGATTAAGACCCCAACATTGTGATCTCATTTAACCTTTATCACTACCTCACAGGCCTTATCTCCAAATATAGTCACAGTGGAAGTTAGAACTTCAACAGATTAATTTTGGAGGAACACAATTCAGTCCATAGCAATTTACTTAGAAGTATTAAGTGATAGCTCTAATAGATATAAAAAATAATTCAAAGGATGTCTAGAATAAAGCACTTTCACTTTCCATCTATTATCAGGAAGTCTCAAATACAGAAATCTGTCCTTTAGTTTACATTGTTTTTAAATTTTTAAAATTTATTTAAAGACTTTAGTTTTTTAGACAAATTTTGGGTTCACAGAAAAATGGATAGGAATGCAAAGAGATTCTCTATATACCCATGTTGCAAATATGCATAGCCTCCCATTATCAACATCCCCCATCACAGGTACATTTGTTACAGTTGGTAAATTTACTTTGACAAATAATTGTCGCCCAAAGTCCATAGTTTACATTAGAATTCACTCTTAGTATTGTACATTTTATGGGTTTGAACAAATGTATAAAGAAGTGTCCATGGTTACAGTATCACATAGAGCAGTTTAACTGTTCTAAAAATCCTCTGTGCTCCACTTATTCAATCTTTCCTCCTCTCAACCCCTGGCAACCACTGATCCTGTCTCCATAGTTTTGCCATTTCAAGACTGTCATATTCTTGGAGTAACAAAGTATTTTGTTACTTGGAGTGCCATTTGAGACTGGCTTCTTTCACTTGATAATATGCATTTAAGTTTCTTCCATGCCTTTCATGGCTTCATAGTTGTTTTTTTTTTTACAGGGACAGAGAGAGGGATAGATAGGGACTGACAGACAGGAATGGAGAGAGGTGAGAAGAATCAATCATTAGCTTTTCATTGCCGTTGCAACACCTTAGTTGTTAGTTGTTCATTGATTGCTTTTTCACATGTGCCTTGACCGCAGGCCTTCAGCAGACCAAGCCACCCCTGGCTGGAGCCAGCGACCTTGGGTCCAAGCTTTCGAGCTTTCTTTATTGCTCAAG
This sequence comes from Rhynchonycteris naso, assembly GCA_037038555.1. NCBI lineage: Eukaryota > Metazoa > Chordata > Mammalia > Chiroptera > Emballonuridae > Rhynchonycteris > Rhynchonycteris naso. The sequence goes on from CM072997.1 coordinate 68,979,233, forward strand.
CCAGATAGGCCCGCGCTCAAGCTGGTGAGCTTGGGGTCTCGAACCTGGGTCTTCCGCATCCCAGTCCGATGCTCTATCCACTGCGCCACTGCCTGGTCAGGTGATAGCTATTTCTTTTTGGAGCTAAATAATATTCTCCTGTGTGAATGTACCACAATTTATTGATCTGTTATCCTACTGAATAATAACCTGACCAGGCAGTGGCACAGTGGATAGAGCATCAACCTGGGACACAGAGGACCCAAGTTCAATACCCTAAGGTCACCGGCTTGAGTGCAGGCTCATCCAGCTTGAGCGTGGGATCATAGACATGACCTCATAGTAGCTAGCGTGAGCCCAAATGTCTCTGGCTTGAACCTAAAATTACTGCCTTGAGCAAGGGGTCACTGACTCGACTGGAACCCCCTGGTCAAGGCACATATGAGAAAGCATCAGTGAACAACTAAGGTCCCGCAACAAAGAATTGATACTACTCACTCTCTCCCTTCCTGTCTGTCTGTCTCTATTTGTCCCTCTCTATGTCTCTCTCTCTGTCTTCCTCACTAAAATAAATAAAGAAAGAAATAAAAAGAATATCTTAATTGCTTCCATATTTTGACAATTGTGAATAAAAGCTGCTATAAACATCCATATATAGATTTCTGTGTGAACATAAGTTTTCAAATTATTTGAGTAAATACTAAGGAAACCAATTGCTGGATCATATTGTGATAAGAGTCAGTTTTGTTTTATAAAAAATCATCCTACTCTCTTTAAAAATGGCTGTACCATTTTGCATTCCTATCAGCAATGAGTAAGAGTTCCTGTTGCTCCATATTCTTCCTAGCTTGGTGTTGTCAGCCTCATGGATTTTGCTTGCTCTAACAGGTGTATAGTGGTATCATATTTCACATTGTTGTTTTAATTTGTATTTCCTTGATGAAATATGATGTGGAGCATCTTGCCATATGCTTATTTGCCATCTGTACATGTTCTTTGATGAGGTGTCTATTAAGGTCTTTGACCCATTTTTAATCCAGTTGTTTTCTTATTGTTGAGTTCTAAGAATTTATTGTATATTTTGGATAACAGTCCTTCATCAGCTTTGTTTTTTGCAAATACTTTCTCCCAGTCTGAGGTTTGACTTCTCACTCTTTTGACAGTGCCTTTGGAAAAGCAGAAATTTTTAGTTTTAAAGAAATTCAGTTGATTGATTCTCTCTTTCACGGACTGTGATTTTGGTAGTCTCTTAAAGGTGATTCCCAATGGTTATCCACTTTTTCTGTTACTCTATCTTCTAGGATTATTTTAAATTTGCATTTTCATATTTAGGTTTGGAGTCCACTTTGAGTTAATTCTAGTGGAGGATATAAGAGATATGTCTAGATTTATTTTTTTATGTGGATATCTAGTTACTCCTATACCATTTGTTGGTAAAAGACTATCTTTGCTCCATTGTATGGCCTTTACTCCTTTATCAAAGAACAGTCAATTATGTTTATGTGGGTCTGTTTCTGGGTTCTCTATTCTGTTCTGTTGATATACTTATATATTATTTTATCAATATTGTATTGTCTTGATTACTGTAGCTTTATAATAAGTCTTGGAGTTAGGTAGGGTCAGGCCTCCAACTTTGTTTTTCTTCTTCAATATTTTGTTTCCTATTTGGGGTGTTTGCCTTTTCATATAAACTTTAGATTCAGTGTGTTGACATCTATAAAATATCTTGCTGGAATTTTTATTGAGACTGCATTGATCTATAAATCAATACAGATCAAGATGGGAAGCACTGATATCTTGATAATATTGAGTCTTTTTACCCATGAATATATAATCTCTCTATTTATTTAGTTCTTTGGGTTTTTTCATCAACGTTTTATAGTTTTTCTCACATAGATCTTTATTATATTTATATCTAAGTATTTTATTTTGGGTGTGCTAATGTAAATGTATTGTTTAATTTCTATTTTCACTTGTTAAATAATCATATTTAAAAAAGCGATTTACTTTTGTATATTAACCTTGTATCCTGAAACCCTGCTATGATCACTTATTTATTCTAGGAGAGTGTTTTTTGTCAATTTTGAATTTTCTACATAAATTAATATATCATATGCCAAAAATGACTATTTTTTCTTACCAATCAGTATATCTTTTATTTTATTTTCTTCTCTTAGTACATTAGTATGACTCTCAGTATGATGTTGAATAGGAATGATGTGAAGGGGCATATTTGCCTTGCTCCTGATCTTTGTGGAAAAATTCCTAGTTTCTCACTATTATGTATAATGTTACCTGTTGGTTTTTTTGTGGAGTTTTATTGTAGATATTCTTCATCAGATGAGGAAGTTTCTCTTTCTATTCCTAGTTTACTGAGCATTCTTGTCATGACTGGATGTTGGATTTTGTCAAATGCTCTCCAACCTCGTGTAATGGTACTCCCCACCCTTACCCATCCAAGTATACTGATTTTTGGTTTGTAAAATTCCTCACACTTTATCAGGTTTGGGGGGGGTGGCTGTTTGTTTTTTTCTGAAGTGAAAAGCAGGGAGGCAGAGAGACAGACTACTGCATGCACCCGACCGGAATCCCCCTGGCATGCCAACCAGCCAAGGGGCGATGCTCTACCCATCAGGGGTGTTGCTCTATTGCAACCAAAGCCATTCTAGCACCTGAGGCAGAGGCCATGGAGCCATCCTCAGTCCCTGGGGCCAACTTTGCTCCAATGGAGCCTTGGCTTCAAGAGGGGAAGTGAGAGATAGAGAAAAAATAGAGGTGGAAGGGTGGAGAAGCAGATAGGTGTTTCTTCGTGTGCCCTGGCCAAGAATCAAATTCAGAACTTTCACATACCAGGCCAATGCTCTACCAATGAGCCAACCAGCCAGGGCTAGCTTTATCAGTTTTTTCTTTGTTTGTTTGTTTGGCTTGAGCTTGTTTCCTTTTTTTTTACATCTAATTATTGATGCAAAATTTCATGTTAAAGCAGAATTTGGACTATATTAGAGTTTTATCCCTCCACCTTCACCTCTACTCTGGGCAAATGTTTGAGTAACACTAGATTTCACAATTAATAAAAACAATTTAATATTTAGTAAGTATGAATAATATACTGAAGATTGTCCTTTTAACATACAGCTTGATGAAGAAATTTTAAGGATGATTTGGGAATTAATGAGTTAATATTTAACTTTACTAGCTGCTCTGAAAATGCTAAATGTCACTATGGTGTCTTTTTCTCTGATATTATATGCATGTTTTGTTGAAAGTCTTTAATAGAGGTCATTTTAATTTTTAATATGCTTAGTGTACACTAGAAATATTTACTAATGCACAGTGTACACAATAAAATATTAATATTTTTGAGGTTGTAGAGCATCTTAGTTATGTATGATTTAAAATATATATCAATAGTAAAAAGTTCACCTTTAAAAGAGTACATGCCTAGTTTTAAAAATAAGTATTTTTAAAAAATAATATATACACATATACATAATCCATACCCTTAAATTCCAAATTTATATTTTAATATATTTTAGCACATGCTATAACTTGAACTCCTATTAAACCCTATAAATAAGCTCTCTGTAAGAAACCCAATCTAAAATAAAAAATAGTAACTTCACCTGACTAGGCGGTGGTGCAGTGGATAGAGCGTCGGACTGGGATGTGGAGGACCCAGGTTCAAGACCCAGAAGTTGCCAGCTTGAGCGTGGGCTTCTCTGGTTTGAGCAAAGGTCACCAGCTTGGACCCAAGGTCTCTGGCTCAAGCAAGGGGTTACTTGCTCTGCTGAAGGCCCTTGGTCAAAGCACATATGAGAAAGCAATCAATGAATAACTAAGATGTCGCACCAAAAAAACTGATGATTGATGCTTCTTTTCTCTCTCCTTTCCTGTCTGTCCCTATCTATCCCTCTCTTTGACTCTGTAAAAAAAACAAAAACAAAATAGTAACGTCCTAAAATCAAGTCAGAGAATAAAAAAATACCATTTAATCATTTACTCTTATATATATATATATATATATATATATATATATATATATATATATATATATATATATATATAATGGAGTATTTATTTGCTTTGCTTTGTTTTCACACTTAAGGTCAAAATTATATGCTTCAGTTGAGAACATTTATTTTTTAAAATGTCGCATACAGCCACTGAGAAAGAAAATGTTCTTAGCATCAGGGTTGTAGTTATTAAGTGGCTAAGTACAAGGCAAATTGAATGCCTCAGGTATGATGTGGTCCCTGCATCTCTAAGCTCACTTGATAAGTCAGCCTGCCAAAAATACATGAATAATACACGTCAGTATAGAGTTTAGCTATTGAGAGTCAGTGGGTGAAAATATACATATTTTTAAATTAAGTGGTGCATTCTGACAGTTATTAAAGTTAAATGTTTAGTAAACATTAAAATAGATTTCTAAAATAAGTATTTTTGTGAACCAATGTCACAATAAATTCAATTAAAATAAATAAAATAACAATAAATAAAATCAAATAGTCTATTAATCTCAAAAACTATGTGAACCAGTGGCTTTATTAGGTATATTTCTTTTTATTGTTTGTTTGTTTTTGTTTTTGTTTTGAGAGAGAAGGGTGAGGGAGGCAAGGGACAGACAGGGACAGGCAGACAGGAAGGGAGAGAGACGAGAAGCATCAATTCTTTGTTGCAGCACTTTAGGTGTTCATTGATTGCTTTCTCATATGATCCTTTATGGGAGCCTCCAGCCAAGCCAGTGACTCCTTGCTCAAGCTAACAACCTTGGGCTTCAAATAGCAACCTTTGGGCTCAAGCCAGTGTCCATGGGGTCATGTCTATGATCCCATACTCAAGCCGGCAACCCCATGCTCAAGCTGATGAGCCTGCACTCAAGCAGAATAAACCCATGCTCAAACTGGCAACCTCAAGCTTTCAAACCTAGGTCCTCTGCATCCCAGGCCAATGTTCTATCCATTGCGCCACCTCTTACTCAGGCAAGATATGTTTCAAGAAAGAAAAATAATTAACATTATAAGTTTTTTAATTGAATTGGTTATAAATAAAAGGCTCTGGCCTATTGTTCAGTGGTAGTCAACCTGATCCCTACTGCTCACTAGTGGGTGTTCCAGCTTTCATGGTGGGCAGTAGCAGAGCAACCAAAGTATAAATAAAAAGATAGATGTAACTATAGTAAGCTGTTTTATAAAGATTTATTCTGCCAAACTTAACAAAAATCCAACATAAAGTACTTGGTAAGTAATTATTACTATATGCTTTAATTTGCTGTAACTCTGCTTTATAAATTTTATAAAGTAAAGTTACTTCCCTACTTTGTAAATCACCATTACTGTGGAACCGGTGGGCAGTTAGAAAATTTTACTACTAACAGAGATACAAAAGTGGGCAGTAGGTATAAAAAGGTTGACTACCCCTGAAGTGAATCCACCTGGCATGCAGATGTCCTGAGTTCAACATTTAGTCAGGACACATATGAGAAGCAACCATCTGCTTCTCTTCTTCTTTCTCTCCCCTTTCTCTTTCTTTTCCCCACTTACAGCCAATGGCCTGTTTGGTCCGCCACTACCTCAGGTGCTGAGAATAGCTGAGTTGATTCCAGCATCGGCCCCAAATGGGGTAACTGGGTAGATCTTGGCTAAGGCACATGCTGTAGTCTGTCGCACTATCTTCTCTCCTCTTATTTACTTAATAAATAAATAAACTAATTGAGATTTTTTAGTTTTGCTGTTATACAATTTCTTTAGTATTCTACTAGAATTTTATTTAATGTACTATTGTAGAAACAGACTCTTCCCATTCATCTAAAAATTATTCCCTTACCTTTTTGAGTAATTGTGGAACTCCAATCAAATAAACTACTCCAAGCCACCTTATGTTTGAGTTCATTGAGAAATATAAGAATATTTTAATAAAATACATTGGTCTTAACAACATTCTTTTAGCCTGTGATAAAACAAAACAAAAAATCAATAAAGTCACTGATAATTTGAATAATATAAATAATAAAAGTAAATATGCTATAAATGCATATTATCTCAAAATTATATTTATAGGGAATTCTTATTTTCAGATTTCCATGGTATATTTAGCTAAATTAACAGTACACTGGATCTCAAAGTAAACCACATTAAATTCAAAACAGCAGAGACTAAGTAGGATTATTATTTCCATATACTCAAAATAAAAGACATCATGTAGGTTATTATCTAATCACAATACAGTTAAACTAGAAATTAATAGTGAAATGATAGAAAAAATTCTAACCACTTAAAAACTAAGATATTTCCTCCTATCAATGAACAACTAAAGTGACTCAACTACGAGTTGATGTGTCTCATATCTCTTCCTTCCTGGCCCTCTCTCTCTCTCTCTCTCACTTAAAAAAGAGAAAGAGAGATTTCCTAATTCATTAGTCAGTGGTTTACTTAGTACATATCTGGCGGCCATTTGTAACTTCAGAACATAGCAATCTGATTTTATATTTCCATTGTGAATTATGATAGATGACTTTCTTATTTTCTCTTCTAATTCAGTCCCACTTTGGCTCTAAACTTAAATTTTTTTCATTTCAAAGGGAAATCACAATCAGTTTATAGTACTAATCCTTTTTCTCTAGGCTACTTATAAGTTACCAAAATCGAAGTAATTTGCTTTTCATATCCATCTGATGCACAGAAACTTAATGAAAGCAGTAGTTCCTCTGAGGGCAGCACTGTAGACATTGGCGCACCTGTGGAAGAACAGCCTGTAGTGGAACCTGAGGAAACCCTGGAACCTGAAGCCTGTTTCACTGAAGGTAAAAAAAATGACCCTCATCATAATCTGCCATTTATAAAGGTTATTTTAGCTCTTGATCATCCCAAATGGACCACTTAGCATAGAACTTTGTAGATCTATTTCAATTACCTCTATTATACTAACAGACTTAAATTTTATTGTTATCTTTTAGTTAGCTCTACCCATATGTATAAGGGATCATGGACATAGAGAAAAAATATTTTAATATAGTCAAAACTAGTGACTAATTAATCACTTTTAAAATAAAATTGTGATTTCACAAATTGGTATCTTAGAAACACTAGTCAAAATTCTCATACACAGAAGTTGTCTTTAAATAATTTTCTGACTATTAAAATCAAATGAGTTGCAAAAGATAAACTGTATTTTTTAAAGAAATCATCATTTTCTGATTCTTGTTGGATGAAACAGAAAATTAACACTGCCCAATACCTGGTAAATGAACAGTATCTAGTTGAGCTGGTACAATATAATGCTAAGTCTGAAAGTTTTGTTTCTTTACATGTGTAATATTTCCCATGGTCAGATTTCCTGGGAAATTTGAGTTCTGAAGAGATGAATATATTTGAATATCTCTACTTAGTGATCTCTTCTTCAAAGACCTGATATATATTGTTTTACTCTATTTCCTATATAAATTATATACATCACTCAAATTTCCTATATAAATTCTATATACTTCTCAAAATACTTCATCTCACTATGGTAGAAAAGAGCTCAACTACTATAATAAACACATTAATTTAATTCTCCTGATAAATGAGAGCTTGTCTCTCTTTTGAATTATTATATGTACCTTCATTGCATTTCTTCTTCTCTTTCTCCCTCCCCTTCTTTGTTTTCCTTTCCTTTCTCCCAGCATACCTGACTACCTGACCTTTTTTTTTTTTTTTTTTTTTTTTTTTGCTTTGAGGAAGGTTTCTGTGTTTATATATTTTCTTCAAGATCAGGATATAAAGTTCTTGGGAGAAAAGTTCATGTTTTTTCTTTCTCTTCTTTCTTCCTTTCTTTCTTTCATTTTTCTTTCCTTTCCTTCCTTTCCTTTCTTCCTTCCTCTCTTTCCACCTTTCTTGAATCCTCCGTGGTGCTTATAAAAGTATTCACAGATACACTCATTATGTTAGAATGAGTGAAAAGAGTGTAAGGAAGAGAATGACACATCAAAACAGGGCCATGCAAATCACACTTTAGTGGGTAAAATTAATCTTGAATATTATAGAAGCCCTTCTAGGAACACCACAAGAAAACCTAAACAGTAACAAACCCAGCATTGTTTGGAGAGACTTAGGTTATTACACTATATCCTCTTTAAAGGGGAAGTTTTCTGTTTATCATTAATTTCTACTTTAAAGTCTTTTTCTATAGTTACTTTAACAGAGTGCAATAAGATGATGGAGGAAAAGGCAAAGCTACTTTACATTGATTTTTACTTTACAAAGTTTTCTCTTGGACAATTACACTTGAGTCTGACAAAGCTGATGTTGCCCTGACTGGGTAACTCAGTTGGTTAGAATGTTGATTTAATAGGCTAAGGTTGTGGGTTCAATCCCGGGTCAGGGCACATACAAGAATCAACCAATGAATGCATAAATAAGTGAAACAGCAAATCAGTGTTTCTCTCTCTATCTTTCCTCCTCTGCCCCTTCCTCTGTCTCTAAAAATCAATAAATAAAATTTTTTAAATAAAGCAAAAAGGAAAAGCAGATATTAATAGCCAGAGAATCATTTAAAGAGCCTGAATAATTTATACAACTTCACACAGCTAATGAGTGTGCTCTTACTACTCCAGGCTTAGAGAGTTATCTCAGCAAGACAAAAGTGGAAATAAGAATGAAAAGGTGTATCTGGACATGCCAGAAGTTATTAAAGCAGCAGAAGTTATTTTATCTATTTGAACATTATCCTTGCAGGCTGTGTACAAAGATTCAAATGTTGTCAAATCAGTGTGGAGGAAGGGAGAGGAAAACAATGGTGGAACCTGAGAAGAACGTGTTTCCGAATAGTTGAACATAACTGGTTTGAAACCTTCATTGTTTTTATGATTCTCCTTAGTAGTGGTGCTCTGGTGAGTGAGTATTAAACAGAAGTCATACAATACTAATTGTTAGAATAATCTAATACTGATGGCTTATTAATCCTTTCTGTTACATTGTTTTAATAAATGTACTTATTCCCCTGAACCCTCATTGTGTGTCCATTTCCATAGCATTAGCTCTCACCCTTATTTGACAAATCCCAAACTGTTACCTCTGCTCATGATTTCTTCCTTAAACATACACACCTCTCTATCCATCCACCCACCCATCTACTCACCAACCCACCCTTCTACCCATTTCCAGTGCACATTTAATTACCTCATTTCATATCTTCTAGACTATAGACTTAATGTATAAATACTCATTTCTGAGTTGACTTTTACTATGTATACATATATTTCTAATAAGCTATTGTTAATTTTTGCCTATTGAAGATTCATAAAATTTCTCCCTCCAGTTATTCATTGTACCAAAGAATATAAATATTTAATTACTTATATTTTAACTATAAAGTAAGCATGGTATCTACAGTGAAGTTAATGGTAGTCCTGTGATTAGGAATCTATAACTTCTAAATTCTGATGAATTTTGTTTCTGAATGGTATTATTATTTTCTTTTTATGAACAGGCAGTAAGTCCTTAACAAACACTCTCTGCACCTTTTGAATTGTGTAACTATTTTTTTTAAGTGAGAGGAAAGGAGATAGACAAACTCCCACATGCATCCTTCAGGGATCCACCCAGCAACCCCCCTCTGGAGCCAATGCTCTGCCTGTCTGGAGCCGAGGCTTGCACCATGCTATTTTTAAGTGCCTGAAGTGTAAGCTGCACAGAGCCATCCTCAGCATCTGGGACCGGCATGCTTGATTCAGTCGAGCCATGGCTGTGGGAGACTTGCAAAAGGGCTGTGGAAGGGGAAGACAAGGCGGGGGGTAAAGAAGGGGGAGAGGCAGATGGTCACTTTTTCTATGTGCCCTGCCTGGGAACTTCCACATACCAGGTCAACAAATTACCACTGAGCCAACCAGCAAGGGCCTGTGTAACTTATTCTTATGCTACTCAGGAAACAATAAATATTGGTAACAAATATTGGGCCTAAGTGATTTATTTAAAGATTAGTTTCTTCTAATATGAAGGGTTTTTTTTACATTAGAATCAACCTGGAGATGTGTTCTCTGAACATATATATGTACCCTGATTTATCAACGTCACCCCATTAAAAGTAATTTAAAAAATAGCATCAACCTACATTTATATAAAAATAATTTATAAAAATATAAACATTAATAATATACATAGCACTTCAGAAAAACACAGATAGATAGATAGATAGATAGATAGATGGATAGATAGATAGATAGATAGATAGATAATAGATAAATAAATCTTGCCTGATTGAAACAAAATTACTTGTTTCTTTAACTTAAGTTTATAATTAGAATATAAACCTGCATTTATATATATATCTGATAAAATAAATTTCTCTACATGCTACTTCAAATAAGAAATCATCTTTTGCCATTGAAATGAATATGAAACTTCAATGTCAAATATCAAGAGAGGTTCATAGTAGAAGAATACATAGTGCAATCTAGATGAAAAGTAATTTTATCTTATTGTCATTCTCTTTGCTGAGAAATATAAACTACCATCAAAATGAAAGGAGAAAAAGGACCAGTGAGCCTAATTATGCATTAAAATTGGACAATGTGATGGTCAATTACAATTTGGCTTTATAAAAAAGACTATTGCTACTTTATGAAAAATATAAGCTTCTCCTTTTATTTATTCACCTCCTTTCCATGACAAAAGGCCAACAAAGGGAAACAAAATTCATTAAATGAAAAGAATGAAAGACTTCAAATTAGGATAACATCATCAGGATATGACATCAAGACTAATTTCCTAATAAGTCAAATTGATTTATTAGAATTATGTTTTTACTTTTTCTTTCAGCTATAGCATAGATGGAGAGTATAAATTTTCTCTTGATTCATTAAAAGATCTTTAAGAGTTAAAAAAAAAAAGCAGCAATAGCTACTGTTCCTCTCTCCTACTATTCCAATTGAGTACCATATATTTATATGCTTAGAAAAAAATAGCTTATAGAATATAATGTTTTTAAAAATCTAAAATGTATAACTTTTTCTTTATAGGCATTTGAAGATATATATATTGATCAGCGAAAGACAATTAAGACAATGTTGGAATATGCTGACAAGGTTTTCACTTACATTTTCATTCTGGAAATGCTTCTAAAATGGGTGGCATATGGTTATCAAACATATTTCACCAATGCCTGGTGTTGGCTGGACTTCTTAATTGTTGATGTAGGTATCCTCCATATCTTTGTCTTTCATTCAAAGTATTTTGTCTTATCTATACGCTAATTCTAAAATAGTGAATCTCTTGACCACTATGTTGTGTTGACAGGGTATGCTACTAAATAGACCCTGAACTAAATCACTGAAAAATACTGTATTTTTTGTAAGTACAAGCTATTTTAGTAATGATTTAGCATTGGAGTGAGGGAATTTATGATTATCTAGAAAAAAAGCTGAATAAAAAAATAACAACAATGGTAGTTTGTAGAGAAATTGGGTATGTTGCTTCAATTTCTTATATTGTGAGTCAGACAGGTGATTTTGAATCCCAGCCCCACCACTTACTGGTTCTATGCCAGTGAATAAGTTATGTGGCTCCTGATTCTGTAAATGAGTACATACAGATTAATGGCACTTATTAAGCAGTCATGATTGTGGGATAGCCCGTCAATATTTTAAATTCTCTTTGGTATACTCAAAGTTTTTGAAGGATAGGTTTAAAGAGTATATAATATAGAATATAACTTCATTCTAGGAAGTAAGGTGTACAGAATGTAGCGAAAAATGTTTTTATGCAGTGACGAGAGTGTCCCTAAAATAAAGACTAATAATGTACCAGACCTTCAAAAATTTGTACATCTAATGATTAATACTTCATTTGCCCTAAAACAAATGATGGCCTATGAATTTGTTAAAGTTCAACATCATGTTTTATGTTATCAGTTTGGCATCATCTCAGTGTATATCAAATATCACAAATTTCATAGTCAACAGTTTTATCCTAAAAAGATGATGCTACAGCAGATCTATGCAGGCTTCTTGTGGAAATTATCTCTAAAATACGAGTCCTCATATGTTATATCTTCTTAACTCTAAGCATAGGCATAGTCAGATCTATTTGAAAAGCTTAATAATGTTTCTATGAAACAAATGAATGAGAGAAAACCTCAAAGAATTGCTTTGTCACATCATAAAGAAAAATAGTTTCTAATATTGAGGTTTTAAACATTAGAAAGAAGTTATATTTTAACATCTCATAATCATTGCAAGTTGGTTTTAATAACCATTTCTGAAATAATTTATGAAAATAATTCTATATAGCTTTTTGTAATTTTATAATAATAACACTATTATTTTTAATGTTCTATTTTAATTATTAGATAAGGATTAGTAAATCACTCTGAAAAAGGCAAAAGGAATTACAGCACATCTAAAGTAATGTAATGATTATAATAAGCATAAGGCAACTTAATAAACTTAAAAATAGAAAATGTTATAAAACTAATATGCAGTGTATTTGAAATTGTCCAATAGTAGCCACTTTCAAATACTGTAAATGAAATTGTAACTCTGGATATAGAGTTTTGGTAAATTTTTATTTAGAGAATTAGACAAGCAACATTATATTTAGTCTTTGCATATTTCATACAAATAAAGTAAATCCATTGATTTATTTATTTTGTAAGATTGGCCATTTTAGAGCAGGTACTATGGCAGAAGCTGTAAATTAGCATAAAATTGAGAGTTTTATAATGAAATAATTTTTACATTATATTTACTTACATGGAAATAAACTTTAAATAAGTGAAAACACAAGGTATGAGCAAGACAAAGAAGTCCCTTCGAGAAATCAACTGTAAAATTACTGTAATTTTGCACATTAATTTCAGAGAGTATCAATTATAATTAGTTGAACACACCAATGGAAGATAGAGATTTCTTGCTTTTTCTGATAACAATAGAAGTTTTTACATTTTATTTAGCCATGGGAAAAGTTCTACATTTAGCAGCAACTTAATAAAGCAAGGATAAGCAATGACATTTCTTACATTTGGATTTCCTTCTTTTTAAATTAATTTTTATTTAGTTTTTAAAACTAACTAGTCTACTAATAAGTTAATTGAACAACTAAGAAATTACAGAACATTTGACGTTTTTTATTCAATTAGTTTTTAATTAACATCTTAAAAGCTACTTTTTTTGCATCAAACTGAAAACCTTAAAATTTTTAAAGGTTTACTAAAAATAGGTAACCATTTATCTTCTGAATAGTTATAAGCAAAGATCATATTTGTTGTATGACATATTAACTACAAATTGAATGACAATTCTGTTTTTTTCATTTGTTTATTGTACAGGTTTCATTGGTCAGTTTAACAGCAAATGCCTTGGGTTACTCAGAACTTGGTGCCATCAAATCTCTCAGGACACTAAGAGCCCTGAGACCTCTAAGAGCTTTATCACGATTTGAAGGCATGAGGGTAAGGAAACTGAAAGACCCAGAAGTATTGCCTATAGTCAAATTAAATTAAATTAAATGTCAAAAAGGAAAAGAAATGCATGCAAAGGAATGGCAAATCCTTGCAAAATTGCTAGTTTATCTTTGTATCTGTTGCATATTTACTTCTAAGTGATATGCAAGAGAATTTAGGCCTCCCTTGAAATGATAGAATATCATTTATCTGCTGTGCTTATTAAAAGTGACTTTATTTCCTAATCTATCTTGGGAGTTTCCTTACAAAGCTGTATACAAAAAAGCAAATGCACTGTTAAACTGCTATGCACAATGATAAAACAATAACCTACTAAAGTGAATTTGACATCATGTGCTTCTTATTTGTGGTGATCTGAACTGCCCTTTATGAGTTTTATTGAAAATAATATGAATCACACATGTGACTAAAGAAAGCATAAAAAAAAATTTTTTTAAATTATCAGAATTTTGTCTGTATAATGCCAATTTTTCATTGTTTTAATATATTTAAGGATCAATATTAAATATTGAATAAATTTTAAACTTTTACAAAGTTAATAATAATATAGCCTCAATTTGTCATTGCATTACTCTTCTTAATTTATACAAATAGTAATAATAACAAAGAATTCTTATATATTTATAACTGCCACAATTATTTATGACAATGAAGTAAAACATTCATAGCATAATGAACACAAAATGTCATTTTGACTCATTAGGTAGGTGATTTATAAATTAATTATAACTTAAAACTCATTTATCAGAATGACACAAAATTTTATATTACTTTCTCTAAGGAAATACTAAACCATTCTTTATGATTTGTAACAGATTAAAAATTTTGCCATTATTTACTTATTTTTCATGCCTTTTTAAAGCATAAAGCATTTATATATAAGATGTATAATATAAAAAGTAGTTGTTTATTAAAAAATCAATATTATTTTACCAAAACAAAGATGCTAAATTAAGTGTGATTTGAATTAAAAAACATTACTCTTTTGCTGCCTAAAATATAGTTATTTTATAAAAATAAAGTTGTATTATAGATTTCCATTTCTATTTTCTAGGTGTTGATAGTCTTATTATGTGTTCTTCTAAAATAAAATTTAGTTTAGATGTCACGTTTTAAGAATATAAGACTTTTCTTCAATTTCCCTAACATAGGTAAAAAAAATTCCTCAGAAACAATTTAATATAGTGTAATTTTATTTCTCACAGAAATCACTATATTTTAACTAAAATATGAAAGTGAATTATCTTTAGTGTATGTGAAAAGTAAATTTATTATCCAATTAAAATGTGACTTTCTGTTGTTTTAGTATACCAGTTTCAGTTCAGGATAAAAATATTATTTTGATACATTCTGCTTGAAAACTTGTCACCTGAATCAAAGTACAGTCATCTCCCTTATTCCAGGTTTTACTTCATGGTTTCAGTTACCCACAGTCAAATGTGGTCCACAAATAGTAAATGAAAAATTCCAGAAATAAACAACTCATAAATTTTAAATTGTGAGCCATTCTGAGCAGGGTGATGAAATCTCACACCATCCTACTCTGTCCTACCTAAAACATGAATCATCTCTCTGGACAATGAGATAGTCATTTAGTAGCCACCTTGGTTATCAGACATGACAGACTCTCATAGTATCACAGTGCTTGCATTCAAGTAACCCTTATTTTGCTTAATAATGGCCCCAAAGTGTAAGAGTAGTGATGCTGGCAATTTGAATTTTTCAAAGAGGCCTTACAGTGGGTGAGTACCTCCTTTAAGTGAAAAATGTATAGTACAGTAAAATATTTTTAAAAAGCGACACCACATTCACATAACTTTTATTCCAGTATGTAGTTATAATTGTTCTATTTTATTATTAGTTATTGTTGTTAATCTTCTATTGTGCTTAATTTATAGTTTAATATTTATCATAGGTTTTTATGCATAGGAAAAAACAGTATACATCAGGTTCCATACTATCCATGGCTTGAGGCATTCACTAGAGGTCTTCAAATGTATCCCCATTTAAAGATAAGTCCTTTCTGATAAGAAGGGACTGCGATGATACACGTTAAGTCTCCTTTAATCGGAGCAACGCTAAGCATTTGAAAGTGTTATAAACATTTCAAAACTGACTATGATTCAAATTGCCAAATATTCTCATATTTAACATATTATTTTCATAAGAATGTTGATCCTGTGGTTCTACCTGTAACTTTTACAGAAATTGCCTTATCTCTAATTATTGATCAATAATCTTTTTTATAGTATAAGGAGAGATTAGTTTTTGAAACTTGAAGTTTTAAAAGCATAAGCTCCTTAAAATGCTTATAGAAAATGAACTAATTTAAATTAACAAATTTCTGAATATGGTTCCTTACTTCATAGTTACAGCATATACACAACCCATAAACGACTGAATATCTCAATGTGTATTTGGCATTGTAGAGACAAAAATAACCTGATTATGGATTCTATTTTTTGTGTTTCGAAGTGATTGGATTTTTTGACTTTGTGAAAATGTAATCATGAATGATGGTGAGAATGGAGATAATAATAATGATTATAATTGAGAACTGAGATTTGAATATATTTAGAAACTCTCATTTTATTTTTTCCCTAGCATAAAATCACAAAAGCTGTGTAAAAGCATAAATCAAGCATTCATTTTATTTTTGTTGTTTTGTCACATTTTCAAAGCATGTGCTTTTATGTAACATTACCAAAAAAAGCATGCTGTACAATGCTTGATAGGAAGTTAGAAGGTAATAAATTATCATCACGTTGCACTTTCTGTTTTGCATGCTTTATGCACATTCTGGCTGAGAGCTATTAAACATTTATTGTATTTCAAATTTCCAGTCCAAATTTTTCAACTTGTAAAACTGAACTGACTGAATTGATGTCGTGATTACCTAGAATAAAATAAAATTTGTACTTAAATTTGTGTTTTTAATTTCCTAATCTAGGAAATTGTAAATATCTTCTTTTTCTAAAGAACTCAAGTCTTGATTGATAGGGAAACAGACAGAGAACATCATATACAAAAGTAACACCAAATGTTCTGTCATATCAGATTTCTAACTAATAACAAACTATATATTTCTATTTTATATAGGATAATCTTGCTCCAACTTGGATGGGGTGGAGCGCTGGTTCCTCCCCTCAGCCCTTTATTATGGGTACTGTATTACCCCTTTTGCTACCTTTCATCCTTGCACTGTGACTTTGTGTAGTGGGATGTGGGAGGGATTGGGAAGGGCACTATTGTACCACAGTAGGGAAAATACAGTCTTTACATTTTAATCCCCTATTTTGAAATGTCTTGAAATTTCTTTTGAGAAAAATACTACCTTTTAGTATTTACCCTCTGTGGATCTGAACCCCAACTGTTTGAATCTTTATTAAATTTCACTGAATAAGATTTAGTTATGTGTATATTGAGTTATCTATTGATGGGGAGATTGACTGATTGGTGATGGTGGGGGACTTTGGTTTAGAATGATTGGGTGAAAAATTGAACTTGTCAAGTTGATGATGCTCTTTGAGACATAAAACCCTTGTCATTTTCTGTATTGGTCTCGGTCCTGAAAAGTGCCATGAGATACCAGCAGTTAATTCCTTGCCTTATTGCCATATGTGAGCAGATGCTTAGGGTATGCTATTTTTGCTTCCATAAGACTGGTATTAACTATGTGACCATTCTTATCTTTTTTTATTAAGTGTAAGTCATTAAGGATTATTCTCAAAAGGTAACAAGGCAAAAATATATTTAAAAAAACTTGAGTAAACACTTGTAATTTATGTGTTAAGTGAAAGTAAGTTAATATACAAGGACATTTGAATTATACAGGCTAGAATACCCTCTTAGAAACAAAAAAAAATCATGTGTTTTAATATGTTTTAATTACTGAATTTAAATTAAATTAATGATTCATTAAATTAAATTTAAATTTATTAATTAAATTAATTTGATGCATGAACTCACTCTTAGAATAAATCACTTTTAACTAACTGCTTAGGATCATAGAAGATATCACAGTGCAACCAAATGAAAATAAATGTACATTTTATATATTCTTTAATTTTAAGAATGTGAAAGAAGGAGAATATTTATTTTTGAGGCAGAAAAAGGTTATAATATTTATATGGATAATTGATGTATCATTTCTTTCAAAAATAATTACCTTAAACTTCACAATAAATATTGTCATTAAGTCATTAAATTGTAAAAAGATTCTCTTACTCTTCTTTAAACTAAATAATGTGTGATTTCTACTTTTCCTACTTTTGATTTTTATTCATATATATATATAGTTTTTTCTGTATTTCAATTAAAGAAACATTAAAATCCATAAGTAGTATTGATTTGAAGTTTGAAGACCATCCACACAAGAGGACTTTTCTGCGTGTATCAAAATTCCTCATATTAATTTGCATATTTGTCAATCCCTCAGTTCATATTGATTTAATCAAAAATACAGATAATAAACCAGAAACAGAAATAGTTCTTATAAAAATGGCTTGTGCTAGAATAGATAAATTCTATTTAATGATGTTTTACCAAATATTTGTGAAAAGAAGCAGCCTCTAGTATTAATTCATTAAAATAGTTCCTTTCTTGGGTATCTCATTTTACACAGCCTGAAACCTCAGTCTTTTCTTTCCAATTTTTTAAGACTGGTCCTCCTTAGCACTTTAACCATGTGGGAACCAATTACTGCAGTTCCCTTGAGGCTGAAGAGAGAGGTAATACACCTCCCTCTGTGCTGAACCAAGAACTGGGTTTGGGCCCTTTGGAAAAGACAATCCTTTCCCTGATTCTTCATTGACTAATTTAATAAAATCATGTATATTAATGGACTTTTGCATAATAAATTTCCTAATACTATGAGGAATGTTTTCCAAAATATAGTTCTTACCTTCATAAAATTAAACCTCTTCTCTGGGCCAAATTTATGCCCACACGGTAGTCAGTTGAAAGGCCCTGCTGCACCTCTCTTGCATTGTGAATTCCATAGTGTTCATTTCAATGCCAAAGAAGTCCCTTTTTTTAAAGTAGACTTTTCAGAAATACTAATCCCAAGTACTTGTTGTGCCTAGCTCTATATTCTTATTCCATATCCAAAATTAACATGTAACAATTATGCTTTGATCAATAAATGCTAAGCAAGCTAGACTTTACTTCATTCACTCATTCAATGAACAATTTTTCTATTCCTATTCAAAGCACTCTGTTATATTTCTATATTCAAGGCACTAAAGGCCTTGGAAAATTCACAAATCTATTTTTGCATCTTAAATTTTAAAAAGAAAAAAAACCCTCTCATTTTTGAGAATTACAGGAATGCAATTAGCTCTAATATAAGAGCAATATGGGTACCAGATAAGTGCAAATGACTCCAAGGAGAATTAGTGATGTTGAGTGTGAAGCACACAAGATGCTACTTCTTTCTAGCCTACTTTCTGAACTGGACCTATGTTAGCCTCATTGTTCCCATTTGCCAAATGAGAACACAGTGCTAAATTACCTATATGTCACCTTCTATCTGGTTTTCTTTGGGTGATGGGTATGCAACATAATTGAATGATAAGATAACCTGGAGATGTTTTCTTTGAACATATGTACCCTGATTTATTAATGTCACCCCATTAAAATTAATAAAAGAAAAAAATTACCTATACGGTCCTGACCAGCAATAGAATTTTGATTCTTAAATTCAAAATAGGAAACATTCATCTTTATTTTGGAAGCTGAACTGAAGTGGTGAACTTAGGCTCCATGAAATAAAAAAGTGCCGCTTGAAATAAAACTTGTGAGAAGAAGCTAGAGAAGTTAATAGGAATGTAGATTGTGGAGTGTTTTGAATATCAACGTAAGGAGAATACCTGATAAAGAGTGAGGAGCCATTAAATAATTTTAAAATAAGACTTGAAGAAGATTAATTCATCTTACATTGATCAAAGAAAGGAGTAAGTTAGAAGGTTCTAATGATAATGCAAGTATGAATTATAAGAGACAAAAACTAGGATGGGGAAGGTGAAAATGGAAAAGAAGTGACAGAGATAAGAAAGATTTTAAAGAAAGAAGAGTGAGACATTACAGATTGATATGAACAAAAATTTTAAGAAATATATATAAATAGCCAGTACTCTGTTCACACTCCAAACTGGCTATTGTAGGTAAAAATATACATTTTAACATATACTCTTGTGTATACACAGCATAAATAGCTTTTTTATTGTAATAGTAAGCAAAATATTTAGAAAAGGAGGTAAATGAATAGTAACTTGATATCAGCTTTTAAATTTTGAATCCAAGAGAAATTCAAGAGTATCCACACATCTAAACTGAAATATAAAATAAATATTTCTTCAGTGAATTGTGTTCATACAGACAACCAAGTGAGACTTAAAGTAAGGTGACTTCTGTCAGTATGGTAGGTTGTATAGACTTCATTATTTGAATCTGCCTGGATAACCCAACCAACTTATTTTTTCATGCTCATTTCTCCACCTTTGTCATTATTGGTTTTATCATTTCCTTTGGCCCACTTATTACACTGTTTTGTAACCCCAAAAGGCCTATGGTTCTTTACAGGCTTGAAGCAGGGCTCTGAAACATGTGGAATTTGCTCATGTGTTTGTTTTTTTCAGACAGTAACAAAAATTTGTTCTAAAAATACACTGACATCAAATGGCAGATAGAAGATATTTTTGATGCCTGTGGTTTACTTTGGATCATATTGACAAGAATAATAGAGACACGAAGGTAGAATGAATTTAGCTATTAATGTTCAAGTATGAGGTGTCATCTGTCACTTAGGAGCATTTTAGGACCTGTTTTGTCTTCCCTCTTAGCTACTCCTGTGCAGCTCAATGGGAACTGTGGAGGAGGAAACAAGGATAGTCATCCCAACAATGTTGCCAAATGCAAAAATTCAGATTTTTAATTTATGATGCAGAAATAAAGACAGGGGAAAAACATGCTTCTATAGACTAAAAGTAGATAATTATTTAGCACTGAACTTGATGTAATCACATCAGATTTGGAAACTATATATGGCATCCCTCCTTATTTTCCTGAGAAACTCATTCCTACTATGTTTCATTTAAAATAAGTTTATTGAATTAAACTCAGTAAATGAAACGACTGACATGACTGGAGCTTGAAATAAAGATGTGATGATCTAATGAAATACATAATGCTAAATTGTCTTGCTTCTTATGCAAAAATTATTAGTCATAGCAATGCATGAATAATTAAGGACAAAATTATATTAGGTATTTGAGATATTTATATTTATACATCTTAATTTTAATTTATTAAAGTATATTGGTCAAATTGACTTGTCCAAATATTTTAGTTTTGTTCTTTAATATACTGTCTTTTTTAATGAGTTAGTCTTTATTAGGATTTTCTATTTTTTTTCTAATAAACAACACATATTCTGACTCTCTGGCAGCAAGTTCCTCTGATTTCACTTTTTCTTTAACTTTTGAGTGCTTTCCCTTCCCTATTTTTAAACTTTTCTATTTCTTTGTCATATTGTCTATATTTGTTCCCCAAAACATATAGCTTAAGGAGAAGTGGATATCATTGTAAGATTTTATCTTACTTTGCTTTTCAATATCCTAGTATAGTCTCAGTAGTGAAAAATTTAGAAAAACTACAGCTTAGTAGGGGAATGTCTTACCTTTTTTTAACCAACAAGAATTCTGACTTTTCTTTTTTTCCATTTGTGTAATAGGTGGTTGTGAATGCCCTTTTAGGAGCAATTCCATCCATCATGAATGTGCTTCTGGTTTGTCTTATATTCTGGCTAATTTTCAGCATCATGGGCGTAAATTTGTTTGCTGGCAAATTCTACCACTGTATTAACACCACAACTGGTGAAATGTTTGAAATCAGCGAAGTGAATAATCATTCTGATTGCCAAAAACTAATAGAAAGAAATGAAAGTGCCCGATGGAAAAATGTGAAAGTAAACTTTGATAATGTAGGATTTGGGTATCTCTCTTTGCTTCAAGTTGTAAGTGTAAACTCTTTTTCTCTGAAATTTATTTATTGTTTTGCATAATAACAAAGTAATGACATACATCCATTATTTAGTTACTATAAAGAAAGTTTATAATGTATTTTTTCTAATTTGGATTTATTAGTACTAGCTTATGAGCCCACATTGGTGGAAACTTCTGTATATTTAAGCAATACAGATATAGTTGATAGTGGACAGGTATGTCAATTCTTTCCAAAGGTCTTGTTCTCTTTCTTCTCATATTGCTTTCTCTTCCCATGTGAAAAAGTTGATTAATACCTCAATAAGTTTATTCTTTTTTTTTTTTGCAATTGAAAAGCTTGTTTCATGAGGGACCATATCCCCACCTACCCTTCCCAAAGCACACAGACTTAACACAGCTGATTGGATTGACTCATATTGGTGCGAATTAACTGCGACTGAGTTGTATTATTTGAACTGAAAATTGGGAATTGATATTTATGTTTTAGGGTCAAATGCTTACAGTGAAATGGAAGTAAATACCGAGTAATGCCTGGATACAGAAATGAAACATAAGAAGCTGTTTCTTCACCCTCAAATGATCTTTTAATACAATTAAATCTATTTTATCTTAATAGTGCTTTCACTCCTGGGTCTCTAAGACTGATTTATTTAAGAAAAAAGTTTAAAATTTACAAAAATGAAAAAGATGGTAGTCCTTTAAATATTTTCCTATGATGCTGCTTTTAGCTGCACCTGCCTCACTAGAAAGCAGTAAATAAAGACAGAATCCAGATTGTTAGGAAAGCATTGTAAACATAGAGCTCTATTTTGGCCACTGAAACTCCACTTACAAATTTTAAAAGTTTTACAAGTTCCTCTCTTGTGGTTCTACAGAGGGTTTTTGTTTTGTTTTGTTTTTGTTTTTTACCAAGATTTTGATTTCTATTGTTCAAGCAGGAGACTAGCCAAGCAAATAAACATACACTGATTAAAGCCCTCTTGCATCTCTCAGAAGTGTCCGTACTATTATTTCTTCACATGTTCTTCCCACCCTCTTGTTGGAAATTCTTATTTCTCTTGTGGATGTTGCTGACTTACTCTGAATGCTCATGCACTTACAATAGGGGTTTTAAAAATCTGGCAAGTAAGATTTCTTTAAATATTATAATAGACACATGATATTTCCTTGGGCATTTATCTTAATGCTTAACTAATAACCATACTTTTATATAACACCAAAGTGTATCACTCTATAAAATAAAGAAAATAAAATTTGAAAAGTTCAAATAATTCCTTAAAAACTCAACAATTCTAAAAATATAGGGTAATGATCCTGCACAAAGCCATTAAATAAATTCTGCAACTCAGGAAACTCTAAGCGTCATACTTGACTTTGTACAGAATTACCTCTGTTGAATTCATTGAAATGGTTCTTTGAATTACCTTTCTCTGTTTCTGTACCTAGTGTGTAATGGACTTGTTCTGTCATTGACTTCAGCCATTGACACATTTAACATTTCCCTCTTTGATATACAAATAACTTCTATTTTCTAGCTAACAATCATTACTTTCTCTTCACTGCCATCACACAAACCCTTATGTGGCTTTCTTCCAATGATATCCACCACCCCACAAGTATTCGTGTTATGATAAATGTTTGTGTGTATTATAATACAGATGCTGAAAACTTTGCTAAACTTGCTCACTAAGGGCCAGTCCTCTCAGGATCATAGGGCTGAAAATTTATGTCCAGGGACAAATGACAGATTACTATTAGTTATTAGACTTAGGATCCTTCTTGAATTTGTGAGTGCTAAGGGTCTACTGTGCTTTTTTTTTCACCTTTCTTACCTATATCAACTTACTTTCATAAAAAATTATTTAAAAAAAATGGAATATAAGACTTTTTCTGGATGTTACGTTTGAAAATGCTTAAAAGGATAGTTGCAACTCTTTTTATACAAAGGTGAGCAAAAGTAAGCTTACAGTTATAATACAAATAATACAATAGTTAATAAATAATACAAGAATTAACTGTTTTATACACTTAGAAGCCTACTTTTCCCCACCTATGTATGTCTGTATGAACCCAAAAGTGTTATAAAGTAAGAGAAATCTTAAACTCTCAGTCACTTTCATCAGGTTGCCGACAGACTTTAGCAGATGATCAGATCATTGTAATTGTTTTGCTGCTACAAACATTGCCAAATATGGCATTATTTATAAAGCTTTCTAAAAGTATTCTACCAAAATTTAATAACCCTTTAAATTAACTCTAAAGAATTGAGAAGTATTTGTGACTTTTCTATCAAGTAGGAGAATATATCAAAGGAACATTTTGTTTATTATGTGTTCTAAAAATGAAGACTTTCTGCAATATTGTGTTGGTCCAAAATCAATGTAACATATGCTTTCAAAATCTTTTGAAAATTATTTTTTAAAGAAATACATAAGTAAAAATATTTATTAAAAGTCAGGTCTTAATTATTTTTACACCAAAGTAAAGCATGCATGTCCTTTTTAATAGGCAACATTTAAGGGATGGATGGATATAATGTATGCAGCAGTTGATTCCAGAAATGTAAGTATTTTATATATCCTTTTTATAATATTGGTTAGATGCTAAAATTAATTCAGCAGAGCATAGAATCCAAATGCAATTATTCTACAATTATTAAAAACAGTAAAGGAAAAATATGACTCAAATTAATATTCAAGTATAGTATGTCAACATTTATCAAAAAATCTTATAAAGGTAAATCAAATCTGTTTTGAACACATTCATACATTTAATTACATATTCTTCTATTAAATATTTTTATTTTTTCTCTTATCTACAAATTATATAATCAGTAATAATATTGGTGTGCAAGAGCAAATGTGAAAATATATGTGATTACTTTTAGTAGTTGAAATATATAGTTATTCCCCATATTGGACAGTATGAAAAGTTAAGGATATTGTCTAGGCAGTCTTAAGTTTCTATTACAGTTCCTTTAAAATTCATTCTTTTATATGACTTTAGAATTCATAAATTTACTGAAACCTTCAGTAATGCTGTTATCACTGCTCTGGCCAACAGATTCCTTTAAGTTTATATCACCAAAGTCAAGACCTACTTTATTTGATTTCTCCTGCAATAACCTCTTTCAGGCTTCAAGAAAAGAACTGATACCCATGCTCATTTAAACTCCGTTTCTCATACTTTGTAAAATTAAATATTTTCTATCACCTTGATCTTCCAATTCTGAAACCTAATCTGTAATTTTTAAACTGACCTGATAGAGCTCATTTTTATCTTTCTTAAAATGCACTTCCCTTAAGTGACTTTAGTTTTATGTTAAGGATCTTCCTGATGTCCTCCAGAGTTGTGTTATTTCACATGGTTACTTACTATTTTGTTTTATGTGTTTGATTGGTTTTCAAATCTATTGTCTTTAGAAGAACATAACCCTATTATTGAACTATCTATAATGACTCCTTTACCCATTTATTAAGTGATAAATGATAGTTCAATGCTTATTTACAATAAGTACAATCTATATATCAAATTATCAGTTGAGGATTTATAAGATGGAGTTCTAGTTTTGGCTGCTCAATCTGAAAAATTCAATGAATTCTGTAATGTCAAAGATATAATGCCGAAAATCTAAATAAATAACTCAATTCTTGTCTGCTGAATAAATTTATGTATGCAAAAAATGGTTGTTTCTAAATAGTCTATGCATATTTATTCGAGTAAAAATTTTTCACTAATTTTTAAATTATTAAAATTTAGTATGTTAAAAATTTTGCTAAATTTTGCACATTGCTATTAAAATATCAAGATGTTAGTTGTGTTTACAGTTATAAAAATAGATTCTTAAGCATCCAAATAACCTTTGTTTTTTTTTTACATGAAAACATTCTGAAAAACTACTTTCAGGGATTTTTTTAGCGGTAGACGATTCAGGGGAGGGCGGGAATACTTAAGTATTACTAGGAGTTTTTGTTCTCCATGAATAAGCACCAATGACTTCCAGCATCAAAATGTATTGTGATATTTTACAAAATATTTTCCTTTGGTAGGTGGAACTCCAGCCTAAGTATGAGGAAAGTCTGTACATGTATCTTTACTTTGTTATTTTCATCATCTTTGGGTCCTTTTTCACCTTGAACCTCTTTATTGGTGTCATCATAGATAATTTCAACCAGCAAAAAAAGAAGATAAGTATTTCTAATATTTTCTCTCCCACAAAAAGTAGTAAAATTATTCTTAGTGCTCTCACCACCAAATGGTATTTTAATTCATAAACCAAGTGGTAGTATATATTAAAAATTTTTTAGTATCCTCCCCCTCTGCTATCCACTGCCCATGTCTTTTGTGTTATAGAAAACCAAGAATGTGTTTCATATTCTTCTGCATAGGCTTGCAAAACCACTCTCCCCTCTATTCTTTTATAAATTAGAAATTATATTATACATCTTTTGAAAGAGAATAATTAAAAAAAAATATGCCCCTTTCCCAAAATCAACTTTTTTTATCCCTACAACTCCCCTCCTAAATATATATTTTCCAGCTAAAACCCTTCATTGGTTTCTTTTATATATTTCTACATTATTTTTCCTGAAATTATTTATTTATTCATTCATTCATTTATTTTAGAGAGAGGGGGGAATATAGAGAAAAGAAGAGAAACATCAATTTGTTGTTCTACTTATTTATGCATCCATTAGTTGATTCTTGTATGTGCCCTGACAAGAGATCAATCCCACAACCTTGGTGTAGCTGGATGATGCTCTAACCAACTGAGTACTTGGCTAGGGCATTCTTCCTGATATTTAATAATAAGCTACCAGTTCCAGTCTTGAATTAAAAAGCTCTTTATAGTATTAATTATCATCACTTCAAATATATATGCACATTATAGAAAATATAGAAAGTAAAGAAATATCATTACTTATGAGTAACCACTATTCACATTATATGTTTTGTTCACACTTTTTCTACGCATATTCTTATTATTAAAATTATTTTATCTATAATTATAAATTCTCTTTTTAATTTTACGTATTTTGTTGTCTTTATATATATACATTATCATAATTTACTTAACCATTTCCCAATATATTGATAATTTAGGTTGTTTCTAATTATTAATAATGTCAGTAGTGCCTTGTCAAACATCTTTGTGCCAAGAAAAATAAGTTTTTAATTATTTCCTTAAAATAAAATTTAAGAATAAAGTACTTTGCTTCCCCCAAATAATATTTCCACTCCTACTTCCAATAACAATGTTCCAAGGTCCCTGCTGCATCCCTGGCATCAAACATTCTCTTTATTTTTAATGCTTGATATTTGATAAATAAAATTTGTGTTTAATTTTATTTGTATGCCTTTTACAAGTAGGGTTGAACATGTTTTAAATTTTCATTTATGTTTCTTTCTTTGTGTACTGCCTTTTTACCTCCTTTATTCAGTATGTTTTTGTATTATATAGTAAGTATTTTCACTAAATGAGACTCTTTTCTAAAATTTTTATTGAATTTATTGGGATGATATTGGTTAATGAAATTATATAGATTTCGAGTGCACAATTCTATAACACATCATCTGTGTAATGCTTTGTGTATTCAACACCCCAAATCAAGTCTCCTTCTATCACTATCTATCCCCCCTCTACTCTCTTCCACCTCTCCCCATGCCTCTCCTTCCTGCAATTCTCACACTGTTGTCTGTGTTTGTAAGTCTTTTTCTTTGTTTAATGTCTTCAGTCTTCACCTTTTAGAATGTTCACTATTAGAACATTCCTGCCCTTCTCTCTCTCCCTCTATTTTTATTTTTACAGGGACAGAGAGAAAGTCAGAGAGAGGGATAGATAGGGACAGACAGGAACAGAGAGTGATGAGAAGCATCAATCATCAATTTTTTGTTGCGACACCTTAGTTATTCATTGACTGCTTTCTCAAATGTGCCTTGACCACAGGCCTTCAGCAGACCCAGTTACCCCTTGCTGGAGCCAGCTACCTTGAGTCCAAGCTGGCGAGTTTTTGCTCAAGCCCGATGGGCCCACGTTCAAGCTGGCGACCTCTGGGTCTCGAACCTGGGTCCTCTGCATCCCAGTCCAATGCTCTATCTGCTGCGCCACCGCCTGGTCAGGCCTCTTTTATTATTACTAATATTATTCTGTAGTCAATATATGGCTACTTTATTTCACTTATTAGCCTGAGTTCCAAATCCTTTGTACCCACTGGTCTATCACATACCTGCCATACTTAACGATCTCTGACTTATCTCTTAATTCTTCTACCAGTTCCTCCAGTTTTCTTTCCATCCATTTACACCAATTCTTTCTTGGCAGAGTGAATCTGTGTTTTTTTTCTTTAATGAATACTCTAAACCATCTTTACTACATTTAAATTAAAAAGATCATCATCTTTTAACTTCTGAAAGGCAGTATGTATAGTACAATGAAAAAAGTATTTGGTTTCTCAGATCAAATTTTATCACTTACTTAGTAAATGGTTTGGAGTAAAATACTTAACCTCTCAATTTCTGGGATTTTTTTCCTCAATAAAATAATAATAAAAATAGTAAAGTCAATTTTGGATGATTGCGAGAATTAAATAAGATTATGGAACCAGAAAATACTTTTAAGTTTTCAAATTTAAAATCTCAAGCGTAATTATGTTAACTGGTTGAAGTTTGCATTTTCTTTTTTAACTGCCCTTTCTTACTTTAAGTTTAACGTTGAAAAATTATGTGTAAAGGGACACAATTATAACCAGTTTTGATTTTTTTTTCTATACTTTGGAGGTCAAGACATCTTTATGACAGAAGAACAGAAGAAATACTATAATGCAATGAAAAAATTAGGATCGAAAAAGCCACAAAAGCCTATACCTCGACCAGGAGTAAGAAATACCAAATGATATGGAAAAAATATACAAAATCAAAAACTTGCATGGGTTTTCTTACAAAAGAACTAGAAGCTAACAATTCCAGCAGCAAAGCTTTCTTCCATTTTTAGAGCATAATTATTTCATATATTTTATGGTAATGGTAAAAATTATTTAGGGAGAGAGAAAGAGACAAAATCACCTTTAATTTCAAGGGATTTAGAATTATACAACTAGAATCCAAACTAAATGGCAAAGACACAGAAGCAATGTGATGGGCTCAAGAAAAAGTTGATTATATAATTCAAAAGTAGGTGCCAAATAACGTTAGGGAGAGGAGTAAATCTTGGACGGGGTTAAAACAGTGGTGGGATTCAAATAATTTAACAACTGTTTCTCTGCCCTAATGACCTTTTTAAGTATAAAAATATATATACTGAAAGGTGTTTATTTCATGAACTTAAATACAAGCAATAAAAGAGGTATATAAAACTAGATTATGTTATAATAAAGAGTTTAAAAATATTAAATAATACCTGACAAAAAACCTAATAAAAACTGTTGTTTAGAATATTTCCAATGACAGCTTGTCAACCCCTGGTTGGCACTTTTTCTCTTTATGTTATATGTTTGTTTACTGAAGTAACAAATGACAGAAAATTAAAACGTAGTATTTTATCAAAGGTATAATGAGTTTTATGAAATGAATAAATAAATGTTACAAGCATAGTTCTGTCACATTTTTTTCACCTATGGACAGAATAAACATTACTGTGAGCACTTAGAACACACTGTTGCACAGATGAATGTTAAAAAAGAGTAAGGAATGTAAATTTGTGATTTCTACTTTGGGAGGCTGCCCAAGAGCCTGCCTTAGAGAAAATCCTGATTACAAGTGCCATTTTAACAACCAGTTCCCCAAACTCAATAAAAAATGAGGTATTGTACCTGCTGAATCAGTGCAAACTGGCTGAATCTCACCACTGGGTTAAAATGCATGCAGGTCTTTGCTAGATTATCAAGTTGATGAAGTGTTTAGCAAAATAAAATAACCCCTTGCTACCTTTTTTTATTAGAGGTACTGAGTCTTTTAGAGAAAGAAAAAATTCTAGTATCATTATTCATATGGCTATAAAGTTAGAAATTATTAATCTCTATAGAAGTCAGAGTCAATAAATACAATTTATGACAAATAATATTCTCATGTTTACATGGTGAACCACCAAACAACTGCTGTGAAATGTACCTTATCCCACACTGTATTGGTTTTTATGATGATGATCTGTGAGTTTAAAATAATACATACTGTGCACTGATGAAAAAATTCTAGTGAACACTTATACAATGTTAACCAACAGTTGCTTTCTTAAGAATGATGAGTAATATTTCCTTTGTTAAGTCTTAACAGTAGAAGTAGAAATTAGTCAACTGTATAGAGTAAAATGTAAAATAGAAAATATTTTCAGTTCCTCACTGGCCTAGGGAAACAAGCCAGACAATGGCTGCAATGATTGACAGTGACAGTACTTGGGAGCATAACCATGGATCAGTGACAAAGGATGTGAATTTTTTACTTCAAAGCAAAGAAATACTTTTCAAGTCTGATTATTTCTGTTTAGGCTCAATCAGAATTCTGTTGCTGACAATGTCAGCAAAGCCTGTGTGGCGAAAGAACATAAGCACTGCCATATGTGAATTTTAGATGCATAATGACATAGGTGTGTCCTGGACATCCTAAATTCCCTTGTATAGTTTTTTGAGAATAAGACATATGAAACATTAAAATAGATACTGCATTTTGATCAGATACATGGAGCAACTGATCATGAGACATTTTTGGTAAAACACAAGAAAAGCAAGTTTCTTAACTTCTCATAACATTAATATGTTAATATGCATCTTATTCCTCTGAGAGAAATGTATCGGTGTGCAATATTTCTTATCAGAAATCTCCCTTTGACAAGGGGTTGTTATTCTGTGGAATACACATTGTTTAACAGCAATTTAGATAACTGAATTAAAATTTTAATGCATTATAACCCATCTTCTACAAAATTTAAAGCCAGTGATTATTACTCTGTACGATTCTAGAGTCAATGGAAAAAGTACTTATATAGATGTTAATGTGTACAGAAAAACTGCTTTTTCTAAAAGCATTTTTTTTTCTCAACAGAACAAATTTCAAGGAATGGTCTTTGACTTTGTAACCAGACAAGTTTTTGACATAAGCATCATGATTCTCATCTGTCTCAACATGGTCACAATGATGGTAGAAACCGATGACCAAAGTGACTATGTAACTAGCATTTTGGCACGCATTAACCTGGTGTTCATTGTGTTATTCACTGGAGAATGTGTTCTGAAGCTCATCTCCCTCCGCCATTATTATTTTACCATAGGGTGGAATATTTTTGATTTTGTGGTTGTCATTCTCTCCATTGTAGGTAAGAAGTAGTTAAAGTCTCTTAAGTTTACCTCAATAAAAGTGAAAGTGAGAACAATCCATTTAAGCTACAGGTCATCCATCCACTCATAGATAATCATTGAAAATTTTAATCTATTTTATCCAGGTGTGTTTGTTTTTCTTAAAAAATGAGGCTCCTGTTGTATATGCAGTATTGTATCTTATTCTGTCCATTTTATTTATTTATTTTGTGTGTGTGACAGAGACAGAGAGATGGACAGAGAAAGAGACAGATAAGGACAGAGAGATGAGAAGCATCAATTCTTCATCGCAGCACAATTAACAAACATCATAGTTGTTTGTTAATTGTTTTCTCATATGTGCCTTGACTGGGTGCTTACAGCAGAGCAGAGTGATCCTTTGCTCAAGCCAGTGACCTTGGGCTTCAAGCCAGCAACCTTTGGACTCAGGCCAGGGACCATAGGGTCATGTCTGTGACCCCAAGCTCAAGCCAGCAACCCCTTGCTCAAGCTGGTCAGCCTGTGCTCAAGCTGGATGAGCCCATGCTCAAGTAGGCAACCTCAAGGTTTCAAACCTGGGTCCTCTGCATCCCAGTCCAATGCTCTATCCACAGAGCTGCTGCCTGGTCAGGCTATTCTGTCCATTTTAGATGCTAGATGAACTATTTGTAAATATAATCAAGTTTCATTCATTTAAATTAAAAATTTACTGTTAACTAAGATCAAAATGTTTTGGCATGTTGAGATTGAATAGGCTATACAATATCTAGATGGGTCTATTGAAAATAAGACTAGAAATTTAGTCGTATATTTAAGAAATATATTGTATTAGAGATATAAACAAAGAGTAATCAACATGTAGAGTGGAATGGAAGTTGAGAACAAGATAAAGAAAAGCATAGAGTGAGAAGAGAATAAAAATAAGAATAAAATGTTAGCAAATGCATATAGTAGGTTCTTGGGAGGTAACAAGAAGAGATTTTAGATTACCCTGAAATGGGTTTGTAGTAATGATGCACAAAGGAAATGAGGTGACATGGGATATTGTTTCATCAGTCAGATACATCAAAGACTATAATGTTCAACAGGTCACATGAACAATAGCTCATCTCATTAAAGATATAATCTCAGTTTCAGGGAAACATGTTGTATTTATTTGTAGATAGGATACTAAAGTTGTATTCACCTCTCTTCATAATCTCTCTTTTTCTCAAAAACACACACACATGTAAGCTTACTTACCTTTTACAGAATGAGACATCGTAACTCAAAGGCACTTGGTTTCTTGAGCTCCTCTTCAATATATTTATTATTTTATGATTTAAAAGAAAATGGAGAAAGAAGCTTAAAAGAAGAGGGATGGAAGACCAATGTCAGATATAGAAGACCAAAAAAAGCACAAGCTTTGGATTCTTTTAGAGATGCACCAGAACACACATAAATAAATATATAAAAATATTATAAAGGACACATAGGAAAGTATTAGGTTCATGGAAAGATGAAAACAGCATCCAAAACTACAAATACTTTTAGATGTTTAAGGAATAAAAAGAGGATATATGACTTGAATATTTTACAGAAAATAATTGTATTCCTAAAAACTTGTTCTTATACTCTTGGCCAAAGTGGTTCAGCCAGAATTGAGAATTTTTAACTTATTTTTTTAGGTTCAGTTTTGGGATTTTAAGTAAGCTAAATATAGTCTATTAACACCACTTAAAGGCAGAAAGTACTGTAAAAATATTTATTGAACTGAATATTGTCTTAGCTCAATGCCATAACCAATTACCACAGGATGGGTGGTTAGAGCAACAGAAATTTATTTTCTCGAAGTTTCACAGGTTAAAAGTCTAAGATCAAGGTGCCAGCACAGTAGGTTTCTGAAGAGAGCTCTATTCTTGGCCACCTTTTTACTATGTCCTCACATGGCTGAGGGGAGAGGAGGTTTTGGGGAGAGACAGCAAACTCTCTAGTGTCTCCCCTAGTAAGGGCACTAATCTACCATGAGGGCTCTACTCCTATGACCTCACCTAAACCTTATTATTTCCCAAAAGCTTTATCTCCAAATACCATCACATTGCGAGGTTAGGGCTTTAATATATGAATTGGGGGATAAAAAACTCAGTCTATAGCAAATGTTGAGTTAATTTGATACTGAATGTCAAAATTATGGTTTATTTATATTATATACAATGTATATATTAAGTGTCAATTTTATGTAATGGAATTTCAGTATTCTGAATTTTACCTTGGAGCTTTGACAGAAAATTAAATATTATTTTAGTAGATAATTTCTTCATTGGTTGACGTTCTCATTTTTTTTTATCTATAGGCATGTTTTTGGCTGAGCTGATAGAAAAATATTTTGTGTCCCCCACCCTGTTCCGAGTGATCCGTCTTGCCAGGATCGGCCGAATCCTACGTCTGATCAAAGGGGCCAAGGGGATCCGCACACTGCTCTTTGCTCTGATGATGTCCCTTCCTGCGTTGTTTAACATTGGTCTCCTGCTCTTCTTGGTCATGTTCATCTACGCCATCTTTGGAATGTCCAACTTCGCCTATGTTAAGAGGGAAGTTGGAATTGATGACATGTTCAACTTTGAAACCTTTGGCAACAGCATGATTTGCCTGTTCCAGATTACCACCTCTGCCGGCTGGGATGGATTGTTAGCACCTATTCTTAATAGTGGACCTCCGGACTGTGACCCTCATAAAGTTAATCCTGGAAGCTCAGTTAAGGGAGACTGTGGGAACCCATCTGTTGGGATTTTCTTTTTTGTCAGTTACATTATCATCTCATTTCTAGTTGTGGTGAACATGTACATCGCTGTCATCCTAGAGAACTTCAGTGTTGCTACTGAAGAAAGTGCCGAGCCCCTGAGTGAGGATGACTTTGAGATGTTCTATGAGGTTTGGGAGAAGTTTGATCCCGATGCAACCCAGTTTATGGAATTTGAAAAACTATCTCTGTTTGCAGCTGCTCTTGAACCTCCTCTCCATCTGCCACAACCAAACAAACTGCAGCTCATTGCCATGGATTTGCCCATGGTAAGTGGTGACCGGATCCACTGTCTTGACATTCTATTTGCTTTTACTAAGCGGGTTCTGGGAGAGAGTGGAGAGATGGACGCTCTTCGGATACAAATGGAAGAGCGATTCATGGCTTCCAACCCATCAAAAGCCTCCTACCAGCCAATTACTACAACTTTAAAACGAAAGCAAGAGGAGGTGTCCGCTGTTATTATCCAGCGTGCTTATAGGCGCCACCTTTTAAAGCGAACTTTAAAACAAGCTTCATTTACATATAATAAAAATAAAATCAAAAGTGGGGCTAATCTTCTTGTAAAAGAAGATATGATCATTGACAGAATAAATGAAAATTCTATTACAGAAAAAACTGATCTGACCATGTCCACAGCAGCTTGTCCACCCTCCTATGATCGGGTAACAAAGCCAATTGTGGAAAAACATGAGCAAGAAGGCAAAGATGAAAAAGCCAAAGGGAAATAAAAACAAATAAAAATAATTGGATTACTATTTGTTTACAGCCTGCAAAGGTGATGTATTTTTGTCAACAGGACTCCTTTAGGAAGTCAATGCCAAACTGACTGTTTTTACACTAATATATTTAAGGTCAGTGCCTACAATAAGACAGTGACCCCTTGTCAGAAACCTGTGACTCTGTGTAAAGGGGAGACGACTTTGACAGGAGGTTACTGTTATCACTACCAGCTGACACTGCTGAAGACAAAAGACAAAATGGCTACTCAGAATGTAGGGACCAGTTAAGGGGTGCAAAACTATAATTTGGGTTGTTTAACATGAAACACTTTAGTGTAGTAATTGTATTCACTCTTTGCATTTCAACTGCCACATTTGTCACATTTTTACAAAATCTGTTAACTGGATTCATCTTTTTTTTAATCCATGTGTTGTTTGTTATATGTGACTATTTTTGTAAACAGGGATTCTGTTGGGAAATAGATTAAAGGACCTCTTGAACAGGTATGACACTGGGAGTAATGGCAATCACATCGCCCTCCCTTCTGAACAAAGACGTGGTTTGCATGAGGGCATGCTACACTTAGAGATCATGCATGAAAAAAGTCACAAGAAAACAGTGAGTTCTTAAATTCCATCCATGTTTCTGGGAGGGGCAATTAGGTAATCATTGGAGGTGCTTTGCTCATCTCGTTTGTTTCAAATCCAAGCCCTAGACCAAGTAGACAATTTGGGGGGGTGGGGGAATAAGCCATTAAATCTTACTTAGCAGGTGCAAACTTCTTTCAAATGTCTGAAATCATAAATATTTTATTTCTGTTTATTGTATAAAAAACTGAATAGTGAACATTGCCTCTCCCCTGAAGAATGAATTGACCAAAAGAACCCTTTATAAATTTCTGCTTAATCCTGCACTTTCTTTAGCCATCTTCAGCTCAGCAAGGTCAACACTGTATATGTTAATTAAATGCTATTTATTATGTAAATAGTCATTTTACCCTGTGGTGCACGTTTGAGCAAACAAATAATGACCTAAGCACAGTATTTATTGCATCAAATATGTACCACAAGAGACATAGAGTGCAAGCTTTACACAGGTAATATAATATATTCTGTACCATTGTAGATTAGTTTGTATGCTACCAATGCATGTTTATATTACCATGCTGCTGTATCTGGTTTCTTCCACTGCTTAGAATCTCATTTATGAAAAATCATATGTCAGTGGTAAAGTCAAGGAAATTGTTTAGCAGACTTCATTTCTTTAAGTCATTAAGCAATAGTTTGCAGCACTTTAATAGCCTTTTGGTTATTTTAAAATTTTAGGTGGATAACATGTTGTATAGTCAAACTGTACAGACATGTTTTAAAAAAACACTGCTTAATCTGTTAAAAATGTTTAGAATTTTATAAGCAAATATAAATACTGTTTAAAAAGTCATTTTATTTTTATTTTTCAGCATTATGTACATAAATATAAAGAGGAAATTACCTTCAGGTTGCTATCACAATGACTTTTCTTACTTTCTGTCCATAGTACTTTTTAATGGAAGAAATTTGCTAGAAAAGAAATGAAAACAAGACTGGGTAGTTGTATATTTCTGCTTTTTTATTACATTTGTTAATTTTAGATGGTTTCATAATTTTAAGGGGCAAAATAGGTTCACGATTCACATCTAAATTATGTTTCACAATTGGAAAATGGTATAAAATTTTATTTACAATTTTAGTACTGCCTGTACTAACTGATTTTAGGTAGTGTATAGTTTTCATTTTTGTCCTTTTTTTTCTAACTTCTGTTTATGTTTATTTATTTGGAGTCATGCTGCTTTAGATTGCTTTAAATATGATGTGGGTTTCACATTTTCTTTCCCCACAAAAACAGAGAGTAGTGAACTTATATAGTCAATTACATCAGGACATTTTGTGTTTCTTACAGAAGAAGCACACCATAGGCTCCTCTTTTCTTAAAACTGCTTCGATAAACTGTATTCGTGAACTGCATGCTGGAAAATGCTAATACCTTAAATGATGTTAACCAACATTAAAAATGTGCAAAACTAATAAAGATTACATTTTTTATTTTATTGTTTGCCCAGTTACTTTTTGTTGAAAGTGTTTTGTAACAAGATAAAGGTATTTTCATTCTACAAATTGGGGGAGAAGAGGAGACAAAGACACACACATACACACACACACAAAAATGGATCTACCTGGGCTGACAGTAAAGTGTGTCTTTGTTAGGAGAAGGAACTAATGTCAGAGCATAAGCCAATAGTTCCAGAAAGAAAAATATAGAACCCAAGTAATGGTGGATGGCCACTGGAGGCAAAAAAGAAGCCTTTAAATCTATATTAAAAAAAAAAAAGTTGCTATGTGTGAGTTGGGTATGTTGTTTGTCCCTCCAGAGCCACGCTTCTCTACACTACTCTGTGTAAGGGTAATTTTATGCATTGCATCAATCTCATCAATCAATCTCTTACTCTCTAGCTCCCAATTACTTTGGCCAATGGGAAGCCCCAGCAGGAAAGTACCAGTAGAAGAAGACTGAATTAGATATTTATTCTCTAGTTCTTTCTTTGCTGGGTTGCCATGGGCTGACAGTGGCTGCATTTGTCAACAGCAAGTCATACTTCAGGTCAGATAGCCCTCTCCTGCAATGAGAGCTATTTGGATGTCTAGTTGTTACTGCTCCCATTGCTCCTTTAGACCTGTGGCTGGAATTCCCTCTACCTTGTAGTTTATCCCTAATCTTGTCAACACTTTTTAAAATGGCCCCTTTATGAAAATTTCTTCCACTGTTTCATTTCAAGATGTCATCTGTCTCCTACCTGGACAATATGGAAATTCAATAGGTTTTGAAAGTGGAGAAGAGGCAAAGATTTGCGTTGAGTGAGCTTGGAGGCTTGATCTAACTGGCGTTGGTATAGAGAAACAGTAACTGAGGGAACTACAATACAGTAGAGTGCAGAATTAAAGAGATTATGAAAAGGTTACTGGAGTGGTACAGACAGTAAAATGACAGTGTAAAGAAAAATCTCATCTAAATGTATAAGGAAAGAGAAGCTCTCATTTGTCATTACAATGGCATCTCAGTCATGAAGCCAGAAGGGAAAACATGGCCTTGACAAGAAAAGGAGCAGTCACGTACAGTGCTTCTTTCATCCTTCTACAACTTACTCGCCTTGTCTCTTCACAACATCATAGCCTAAAACATCACGACAATTAATTCTGATTTATCAATTGCTGAATGAATTTCCTATATCCAACCAAAATAAATAAGAATTACACAGGGGAACAAATTTTTTGTTGCATCCACAAAAACACTTGTCCTTACCTACTTCGAGTGTGCAGATCTCAAATCTGACATTAGTTTTTCTCTGTAAGCTACAGTTTTTTCGCAATTCAAGATTTTAGGTTTTTATCTTACTGTAAAATTTTCAACATTTAGTTTAACATAATGAAGTAGAATGTCTTCTTGGGCATTATCGCTGTGAAAATATAATAATTTATATAATGCAGTTAATATACTAAAAGATATGATTACATGAGAATTTATCTACAATTTTGAAATACAACATATTAAAACACTATTCAGGAAAAAATTTGCATTTGTAGCTCTTGCATTTGTGTACTTGCTGAGGACAATCTTGTTTGATGCTCCAGCAATAGTCTGCTCATCACTAACAGCTCCAAGATTTTTGGGAAACTTATCAAGGTGACTGTTCAGGAAGTGAATCTTAATGCTTATGTTCCATCCAATGTCGAGGAAAGCCAACAGAATCCTTTGAACCAGAAGTTCATATGTTTCTGCTTTTTTGTTGCCAAGAAAGTTCTTTGTAACCGAAACAAAAGACTGCCATGCGGTTTTCTCCTCCTTATTCATCTACTTGGCAAATTCTACATCATGTATGAAGATTTGAATTTGAGGTCCATCGAATACACCTGCTTTTATCTTCTCAAAAGACAAGGCAGAAAATGCAGAAATAATACGTTGAAAGCATTCACTTTCCCTATTCAAAGCCTGAAATAACTGCTTTATTAAGCCACGTTTGATGTGAAATAGGGGGAAAATGATCCTGTCTCAATTAACTTCAGGTTCATTCACAATATTTTGCATCCCTAGTTCCAGAGCTTCACGTTTCAGCCACTCCTTCTGTGTCCAGTGTTTCTCCCGAGCTCAGCTGTTCAACAAACACAGAAAGCAAGGATACTTTGTGAAACCTCTCTGTTGTCCTAGCAGAAAATTTACCATTTTAAGATCCACACAAGCCTGACCAGGTAATAACGCAGTAGATAGAGCATCGAACTGGGATGCAGAAGACCCAGGTTCGAGACCCAGAGGTCACAAGCTTGAGCGTGAGCCCATCTGGCTCAAGCAAAGAGCTCGCCAGCTTGGACCCAAGGTCGCTGGCTCCAGCAAGGAGTTGCTCGGTCTGCTGAAGGCCCGCGGTCAAGGCACATGTGAGAAAGCAATCAATGAACAACTAAGGTGTCACAACAGCAATGAAAAACTAATGATTGATGCTTCTCACTTCTCTCCATTCCTGTCTGTCTGTCCCTATCTATCCCTCTCTCTAACTCTCTCTGTCCCTGTAAAAAAAAAAAGATACACACAAATGATCCAGTTATGCTCCTCATACTTCAGAAAGTCGAGGACAATTTTTATGTCATTATAATCTCACAGATGAGTTGAATAACCAATTGGAACCGCTGCATAAACATTACCATTATGTAGGAGAACACATTTCAGACTCCATTTACAGCTGTCAAGAAATAGTCGCCATTCTGTTGGACTGTAAATAGTAACACCTTAGCTGGCAGAGAAGACTACTGATATCATGACAGTAAACGAAGTGTTTGTCTTTGGAAAAAAAGTCCACAAAAATTTGTTCACACTTCTGGAAATAGGATACTTTAGCTGACCAGTGAAATACATTTTTTTCTTGAAGGCTAGAGGCCAATATCTCAGCTGCTCTGTTTGATAGGCCCAAATCTCTTACTAAGCCATTCAATTCGGGTTGGCTAAACTGCTGAGGGGTTAATGACTGCTTGGCATCAGAAGAAGACCCTTCAGATTCTATAACCATTTCCTCATGCATCTTATCAAAATACTCTTTTTTTTTTTTTTTACAGAGACAGAGAGAAAGTCAGAGAGAGGGATAGATAGGGACAGACAGACAGGAATGGAGAGAGTTGAGAAGCATCAATCATTAGTTTTTCGTTGCTGTTGCGACATCATAGTTGTTCATTGATTGCTTTCTCACATGTGCCTTGACCGCAGGCCTTCAGCAGACCGAGCAACTCCTTGCTGGAGCCAGTGACCTTGGGTCCTATCTGACGAGCTTTTGCTCAAGCCCGATGGGCCCGCTCTCAAGCTGGCGATCTCGGGGTCTCAAACCTGGGTCTTCCACATTCCAGTCCAACGCTT
This sequence comes from Rhynchonycteris naso, assembly GCA_037038555.1. NCBI lineage: Eukaryota > Metazoa > Chordata > Mammalia > Chiroptera > Emballonuridae > Rhynchonycteris > Rhynchonycteris naso. The sequence goes on from CM072997.1 coordinate 69,018,868, forward strand.
TATCCACTGCGCCACCGTCTGGTCAGGCTCAAAATACTCTTGATCACCACGTTCACTTTCTTTGTCCTTAGAAGAAATCAAACTATTGAAAACTGGAACCTGGGAGTGTCTCAGAGTGTGGGATAGGTCGTATGGCTGAAGGAATATTAGGATATGCGATCATATGCCGTTTTTTCTTGCTGATGCCTTTTGTATGGATCAGACAGAAATAACAATCACTGCTGTGGTCCTTAGGTTCACACCAAACCATGGGAATACCAAAAGGCATTCCTTTGCTCTTTCCTTTTGTCCAGTCACGAAGCATTTCCTCACAATCATGACACACAATATGAGTAGACCAGTTCTTGTCTTGATCGCCAAGGGGAACTTGAAAATAGGCAATATATGCACATGTCACAAATGATGAAATACTGCGCCTTTGACATTGAAATGTGTAACAGCTACATATATAACAGAAGGTGTCAGGAATTTTCTTACATTTATACCTACTTGAAGAAGCCTTGATTCAATCTTAAAGTAAAATAAGAGGGTGTTTTTATCAGATAATAATTTTTTACATTTAAAAACAACTACAATTGTGTAAAAGTGATCTTTGTAAAATATTAATTGCCTTGTGTTTATGTTCAATCCAAGAGTCGTTGCCCTTTAACTCTAATTTAAAAACCAATGCATGCCATTAACTGTAACGAAAAGAAATTAAAATTGCATAAAAATTAGAGCATGCACCAATAAAATGGATTTCAGATTTGGAAACAGCAATGCATAGATATATAGAAACAGTTCTAAAACCTCATGCAACAGAAAATGGAAATAAAATTTTTCCTCAGTGTTATAGAAGAATTCCTATAGAATTTCTGTACTTCTCATTCACACTAGTACTTACCATATACAAAGAGTACTTACCAAATACAAAGACACATAATCATATAAATCACCATATTTATTTTTATATTATTTTGCATAATTATTTTGTGCCCGAAAGTAATTTAGTGCTTATGGAATGGAGTGATGTTAGTAGGACATAGTGAACAGCTTGAAGAGGATTCTCAGCAGCCAAAATAGGCAAGTTGACACCAAAACAAATAATAATGGGAATAGGTTGTAGCCCATTGAATAAAAAAATCACTGGTATACACTAAAATAAGTAAATAGAGAAAAGGAAAAAATATCTCCTTTACAGTTGAATGTTGGCAAGTGTAGTAGAATTAACAAAGTTAGAAATTCAGCATTTATCTATCATCATAATGAGAATTGATTCATGCAAGAATAATCAATGAATACTAATGTTCAATGAGGAATAGGAAATTTTCATTGTCTTAAAGTATCTTTTCTGTATTAATTTTCACAATTTCAAAAAAATGTTTACAAGAAAGAAATCTAGCAGACACTACCTTAAAAGGTAACATCATCAATTATGGAATCAACTATACTGAAAAAGACATATAAGTTTTTTGGTATCCAGTCAAAATTGCATAACCAGATTTTAACCATAAGAAAAATCAAGCTGAGAACATTCCATAAAATAATAACTGAACTCTCCAAAAATGTTCATATCATAAAAAAAATGACCAAGGAACAGCTTGAAGTTAAAACCTATAAAAACTAAACATAAAGTTTGATTTTGGATTGGATACTGGACTGGGAAAATAATAATGACTATGGGTATTATTGGGGAATCTGGCTAAGTTTGAAGATAGTTTGTTGATTACTAGCATTCTAAAAAGGTTAATATTTCTAATTTTATTAAGTCTAGTGTGGCTATTACATCACTATAAGTAACATTCTTGTTCTTGGGCCTGACCTGTGGTGGCGCAGTGGATAAAGCGTCGACCTGGGAACACTGAGGTCACCAGTTCAAAACCCTGCACTGCTCTGGTCAAGGCACATATGGGAGTTGATGCTTCCAGCTCCTCCCCCCTTTCTCTCTTTCTCTATCTCTCTCTCTCATTCTGTGTCTCCTCTCTAAAATGAATAAATAAATAAATTTAAAAAAAATAATAAAAAATATTCTTGTTCTTGACAATAGCATCCAAGTATTTAGAGGTGAATGGAATGATGTTTGCAACTCATTCTTGAATGGGTTCAAAAGAAATTAATTATATTACATGCATATATGTGTGTATATAAATACAGATACATAGGTATAGATAAAAATATGTGTGTCTTTGAGGAAGGAAAGATTTTTTGTTGTATTATCAGAGTGTTGTGTGTTTACACCTGTTTTTGGTATCCTAGAATTCATTATTTCTACCTTCAAAATTAGATCTACTATCTCCAGTTACCTTGAAGAATATTATTTTTTAACTACTACTCTTTCTGAAGAGTCACTTAAATGACTGCATTCATTACCCTTCATGACTATCCTTATATTGCTAAAAATAAGACTATTTTAGGATAAATCTGTGGTTAAGACCCCAGTATTAAAAGCTAAACAGACTTAAATTAGAGCTGTATGATCTAAATTCTGGAGATTCTGTTCATATCATAATAAAAATGGCTAGCTTATTAGCTGACTAAGCTGAGGTCAAGACATTGTTTGGGTGTAAACTAATGGCCCCAAACACAGTTCCAAGACCAGCACCCCTATGACAAGGTTTCCATATGCCTACTGTTAACCTAGAATATTAAAGATAATGTCATAAATATTCATAAATCTGAACATTTAATTTAAATAATTTTATTGTAAAGAGTGTCTTTGAAGTTATCTTTCAAAGACCAATTATTTTTGTTATAAAGCCTCTTTTATAAATTATGGTGATAAGAAATAATAGTGCGATATTTGCTTTTAGTTTGTTTTTTATTAATTTTAATTTATTGTGTTTACATGGATTCAAGTGTCCCACTGAATACAACTTCCTCACCCCTCACTTCTGTGTCCCCCGCAACACTCCTTTTACTCCCCTCCTTTAAACACCCTCCCCCTTCCCTCTAGGATTTGCCATCTTGCTATCTATATCTCTGTATTATGTATATATAATTTCATGAATCCCTTTACCTTTTCTCATCCCATCATTTATCCCCCTGCCCTCTGACCACTGCTCCTCTGGTCTCTGTGATCTCTCCTCTGCCTCTATTTTGTTCCTCAGTTCACTTTGTTTATTACAGTCCACAAATAAATGAGATCATATAATATTTGTATTTCTCTGCCTGGCTTATTTCACTTAGCATAATAGTCTCCAGGTCCATCCATCCTGTCACAAAAGTTAAGATCTCCTTTTTTCATGGCTGTGTAGTATTCCATTGTGTATATGTACTACAGCTTTTTAATTCACTTGTCCACTGACTGACACCTGGGCTGTTTCCAGATTTTGGCTATTGAGAACAATACTGCAATATACATGGGGGTGCATATCTTCTTTTGAATTAGTGATTTGGTGTTCTTTGGATATATTCCTAAAAGTGGGATAGCTGGGTTGAAAGGTAGTTTCATTTTTAATTTTTTGAGAAAACCCCATACACTTTTCCATAGTGGTTGCACAAGTCTGCATTCCCATCAGCAGTGCAGGAGGGTTCTCTTTTCTCCGCACCCTCACCAGCACGTGTATGTGTGTGTGTGTGTGTGTGTTTAATGAGCTCCATTCTGACAGGTGTGAGGTGGTATCTCATTGTGGTTTTAATTTGCATTTCTCTAATGATTAGTGATGTTGAACATTTTTTCAGATGCCTATTGGCCGTCTGTATGTTCTCTTTGGAGAAGTGTCTGTTCAGTTCTTTTTCCCATTTTTTAATTGGATTGTTTACCTTCCTGATGTTGAGTTTTAGAAGTTCTTTATAAATTTTTGTTATTAACCCTTTAGTAGACATATTGGCGAATGTGTTCTCCCATTGTGTGGGTTGTCTTTTCATTTTGTTCATATTGTCTTTTGTTGTGCAAAAGCTTTTTAGATTGATATAGTTTAATTTGTTCATCCTGCTCTTTATTTCACTTGCCTGTAGGGATAAATCAGCAAAGATGTTGCTACAAAAGATATCAGAAAGTTCACTTCCTATGTTTTCTTCCAAGATGTTTATGGTTTCACGACTTACATTTAAGTCTTTTATCCATTTTGAGTTTATTTTTGTGAATGGTGTAAATTGGTGGTCTGGTGTCGTTTTTTTTTGCATGTACCTGACCAATTTTCCCATATCATTTGTTAAAGAAGCTGTCTTTACTCCATTATATGCTCTTACCTCCTTTGTCAAATATCAGTTGGCCACAATATCTTGGGTTTATTTCTGGGTTTTCTGTTCTGTTCCATTGAGCTGTATGTCTGTTCTTATGTCAGTACTAAGCTGTTTTGAGTACAATGACCTTGTAGTATAACTTGATATCAGGAAATGTGATACCTCCCACTTTATTCTTCTTTTTCAGGATTGCTGAGGTTGTATTCTTTTTTGGCTCCATATAAATTTGTGAAATATTTGTTCTGTATCTTTGAAGTACACCATTGGTATTTTAATAGAAATTGCATTAAATTTGTAGATTGTTTTGGGTAATATAGACACTTTAATGATGTTTATATTCTTTCTATCCATGACCATGGTATATGCTTCCACTTGTTTGTATCCTCCTTTATTTCTTTTATCAATGTTTTATAATTTTCTGAGTACAAGTTTTTAACCTACTTGGTTAAATTTACTCCTGGGTATTTTTTTGCAATAGTTGTTGTTGTTGCAATAGTGAAGGGGATTATTTTATTAATTTTGTTTTCAGACAGTTTATTGTCAGTGTATAAAAATGCCACTGATTTCTGAATATTAATTTTATATCCTGCCACCTTGCTGAATTCTTTATTAGGTCTACTAGTTCTTTTGACTGAGACTTTAAGGTTTTCTATATACAGTATCATGTTATCAGCAAATAATGATAATTTTACTCCTTCTTTTCCAATTTGGATGCCTTTTATTTCTTCTTCTTGTCTGATTGCTGTAGCTAAGACTTCCAGAACTATGTTGAATAAGAGTGGTGAAAGGGGGCATCCCTGCCTTGTTTCTGATCTTAAAGGAATTGCTTTTAATTTTTGCCCATTGAGAATGATGTTGGCTGTGGGTTTGTCATAGATGGCCTTTATTATGTTGAGGTATGTTCCCTGTATTACCACTTTGCTGAGAGTTTTCATCACAAATGGGTGCTGAATTTTATCAAATGCTTTATCTGCATCTATTGATATTATCATGTGATTTTTATCCTTCCTTTTGTTTATGTGATGAATCACATTGATTGATTTACAAATATTGTACCAGCCTTGCCTCTCCAAAATAAATCTCACTTGATCATGATGTATAATTTTTTTCATTTATTGCTAGATCCGGTTTGCTAATAATTTGTTGAGAATTTTAGCATCTAAATTCATCAGGGATATTGACCTATAGTTTTCTTTCTTTCTAGTGTCTTTACCTAGTTTTAGAAAGAAGATTATGCTTGCCTCAAAAAAAAAGTTTGCAAGTCCTCCCTCCTCTTGAATTTTTTGAAATAGCTTGAGAAGGATAGGTGTTAGTTCTTCTTTGAATATTTGGTAAAATTCACCTGTGAGGCCATCTGGGCCAGGACTTTTGTTTGTTGGGAGTTTTTTGAAAACTTTAAATTTCATTTGTTGTAGTCAGTCTGCTTAGGTTTTCTGATTCTTCCACATTGATTTTTGAAAGATTATATGTTTCAAGGAATTTGTCTATTTCACCTAGGTTGTGTCCACGACCATGCCAGTCGAGATGTGGACAGTACAGAGGAAAGTTCAGTGTGTAATGTGTCTCACTAAATTTGAATCCGTGACCAGAGTGCAACGTGAATATCGGCACATTTATAACAAAGTGCCACCACATAGGAATAACATTATTTGGTGGGATAAGCAGTTGAAGGAAACCAGCAGTTTGGTGGAGAAACCCCGTTCTGGTAGGCCATCAGTCAGTGACGAGTCTGTAGAGGCTATGCGAAATAGCTACCTAAGGAGCCCTAAAAAATCTGTGCGTGTGTGTGCTCGACAATTACACCTAAGCAAGACTACAGTTCATAAGGTGTTAAAGAAACATCTCTGTTTTATGGGTTACAAATTGCATCTGTTGCACGCTATCACACCGGACAATAGACCCACATGATGAGCATTTGCTACAGATTATGCTTCATGAGATCGACAATGATGCAAGATTTTTGCAGAAGATTGTGTTTAGCGATGAGGCGAACTTCCATATCTGTGGACATGTTTATCGCTATAACGTCCAAATATGGGCTGCTGTACATCGTCATGCCTACATTGAGTACGAACGTAACACCCCTAAAGTGAACATGTGGTATGACCTGATGAATGATACAGTGATAGGCTCATTTTTTTCTCAGAGCAGTCTGTGACAGCAAACACCTATCTTCACATGTTGGAATTGTATGCAGTGCCACAATATCCAGAAGGTGTCATCTTTCAACAGGACAGTGCTCCTCCACACTATGCCACCATTGTTCGTGAGTTTCTGAATAGAGCATTCCTACAGCAGTGGATAGGCAGGGGTTCTGTCAAGCCATGGCCACCATGATCCCCGGATATGATGCCTTTAGACTTTTACTTTTGGGGTTATGTGAAGCAACATGTGTACATTGAACATATCAACAACATTAATCACTTAAAACAGAGAATCACAGATGTTATACACTCTGTTATACCAGACGTCCTCACCCGTGTGTGGCAAGAACTTCACTATCGTTTTGATGTGTATAGAGCAACAAATGGAGCCCACGTCGAACTGCACTAAATAGGTATGAAACTAGGAGAGTTTTCCTTTTATCTGGTGCAGATTTTACACTTCTATTGTCTTTTGTTGCTTTCCTATGACCGGTCAAAAGTGCATCATGACTTTACGGACACACTGTATATTTGCAGATAACTCTGGTTTCTACTCCACCAAGAAACATGAAGACATTGTCATGAACTTCAAATTCATTCCTCTCCAGTGAAAAATTGTTTTCCTTCTCTTCTTTCCTTTCTGTTCCCTTCCTTTCACTTCTTTTCCTTGCCCTACTCTTTGCTGTCCTTCCTTTCCTTCCCCAAACCACCATCCCTTCCTTTCCCACTTTCCTTCTCCTTCCTTCTGTTTCTTCATATCTTTTCAGAGATCATTTCTCCCCATTCATTTGTACATACCTTGATACCATGCTCCATGAGTTATTCTCTTCTCTTGTATCTATTCTTTGCCTCTTGATCGATCCTTTCTGTCTGGATTTAAAATTTCTAAATTGTTTTCTTTTTAACCTTAAAAAATAAGTTTGGGGAGAGGGGAGTAAAGAGGGACAAATATACAGTGACAAAAAATGATTTGATTTTGGGTGATGGGCACACAACACAATCAACAGTTCAGATGCTATAGAGATGTTTACTTAAAATCTATAGATTTTTATTTTAGTGAGAATGAAGGGGTTGGGGTCAGACAGGGACATACAGACAGAAAGGGAGAGAGATGAGAAGCATCAACTCATAGTTGAGTCACCTTAGTTGTTCATTGTTGCTTTCTCATGTGTACTTTTCCTGGGGGGAGGGGAAGGTCCAGCAGAGCCAGTGACCCTTTGCTCAAGCCAGCGACCTTGGGTTTAAGCCAGCAACCATGGAGCCATGTCTACAATCTCACACTAAAGCTAACAACCCCACTGTCAAGCTGATGAGCCTGAATTCAAGCTGATAATTTTTGGGGTTTTAAACCTGGGTGCTCAGTGTCTTAGGTAGATGCTCTATCCATTATGCCACCACCTGGTCAGGTGAAACCTATGTATTCTTATTGATCAATGTCACCCCATTTAATTTAACTTCTAAAAAATAAAAATAAATAAAAGAAACAAAAGAAAAAGAACTTTGCTCAATTCAATGCACTTTTACCTACTTCCCTATTTTCTTGTTCCTTTAAAAAATTACCTTCCAAATAAGGGTTCTATACTTACCACCCTCAATCTCAGTTAAAATCCAATGTAATATAGATCCCTGTGATATTTATGAGAAGATCTGGCTGTGAATAATTTTGTTGACATAGTGCCTAGACTTCTCAAAATGTTTTGCTGGCTATTATCCTTCTCGATAACCTTACAAGGAAAGAACTTAAAAATAAAAATGATAGATAGAAGAACAAAGACTATTATCCCTTTGGAGCAATGCTGCACATACTTTGTAGTGGTTATCATGAATTATATTTCCTCTCTTCAATATTTACTTAGAAAGGCAAGATGTTTGTAGAGCTATTTAATGATAACTGCTATATCTTTTGTTTGCCTATTTGTTTGTTCTCCAGGAATGTAACATTTACTTATAAGGGTATAGAGACAAAAATTTTTTTAAAGTAAATTTGTCAGAAATTATATTTTGTGTATGTTCTTCATAAAAATAATATATTGTCATTGAAAATTTAATTTGCTTACTAAACTATTAATAACTTCACAACCCTGTGTTAAACTTGTAACAATGTGCATATATTTCATGGAAAGCATTAAGATATAGGGATTTTTATTTTTATTTTCAAGATGTGTGAAATAAATTCTGATGAAATTTTTAGAATTTGATGGTGATGATCATCGCCACCTCCTTCATTAAATTGTATCTTCCTTTGCCTTCTGTAAAACAAAATAAACTCTTCTAGGCTTGCCAGCGTCCTACTCCAGCTGGTCCAGGGGTCCCCAAAGGAATAGCCGGCGTCGGCGAGAAATGAGCGAGAGAGCCAAACTCCTTAGTTCATCTGCTGGGCATCTCTGCCAATTGCTAGTATAGCTTTATTTTTATACACTAAGTTATAATCACATGTTATGCAGAATACATTGATTAATAGTTATTTTTGCTTTAACATGAATAATTATTCCAGAAAAAGGTTAGTACATTTCTTGAAGCTATAAATCAGGTGGTAAGCTATAAATCAGGTGGTACTATTCTAAGTACAGTTATATAATACCTTGAGCAGCAACAACAACATTGGCATCAGCCTTACGCAGGCTTCTAAAGGACCATTATTGATTAATAACTCTGCTTTATGTAATGGCCTATTGTCTAGTAAAATTATGTTTATCTACTACTTTCATCTATTAGTTAAGTTCTAACTTTATTTTTCTCAGAGCATTCCACTACCTGAAAGGTCAGGAATGTAAGAGGAACAAAAAGTTTTTCTATTCTTCTATAGGGTCTTTCATTTTTATTTTCAAGATGTGTGAAATAAATTCTAATGGGAAGATTCAAATATCAAACCAATGCTAAATTTCATTCTTCAAAAGCACCTTGCTTCTTTCTTTAATGCTCTCAAATCTGCTCTCAAGGCTAGGGAGGTTAAGCAATAGATTAGGGAAAGGCTGAAAGGTGCTTTTGTGTTTAGCCTCTGTTTCCTACCTATTCATAAGTCACAACCTATTTTCTCATAATATGATTTTTAGGAAGGAGTTTTCCTACAGACCTAGCCCCTTTTGGGGTATATCATAGCCAGCCTCCTATGTCTGTGGGTTTAGGCAAGGGGATTATATTCTTTAGCTGGGGTTTCTTCAGAGGACTCCTGAGGGGAACAGCTTTGACAGTGGGAAGTACAATTGCCTTGATAATTGCCTCTAGCTCTTGTTTTTTTGGTTGCTGGTAAATTTTCTTAAAAGGAACACAGGGGGCTCAAGTGGTCAATGAGATATTTGTGTGGTTACTTTTAGAGTAATTCTGGAGAGACATATTCACAGACTGGTTGACCTCAGGGTCTTAAATAGCCTGGGAAAGTACAGTATTGTTGGAATCATACCGTGGACACGTCCCAATAGTGAATGTACGTAACCCTAATAAGGAAGAATTGTCAAAGAAAATGCCTAGATACGACCCAAAAAAACATATGCTGTGCAAATGCTTCTTTCGTGCTGCAACTGTGTCAGACAGCAAGGTTGGATCGGCTCCAGGTATAGGCTTTCTTTTGTATGTTTTAGATTCTTTGCCTTTACTGTTTATTAATTTTTTTTTCTCCTTTTCGATTTATACTGCAACATTGGCCTTTTTGCTGAGCTTGTGCAGAAATTTCAACTGTTAGTTATTTATACCTAAATATTCAGATGTCACCATCAATTACATATGCCCAAAACTGACCTGACTGTATTCTATTCCTCTTGACCACCAATAGCACTAACCTGCTTTCCAATGTCTGTTATTGTTTGGGTTATCTCTTTAGCTCAGCAAAAGAAGTAAGTACAAAGTCACTCTATAGGAGAACACAGGAACAGTTATAACAGGGTAAATTCTAATCTGGGTTAGGAGAATCATAAGGGTAGGGCAGCCTGAAAACCAGAAATATTATATAATATTGGTCAAAAGCATAGCTTCCAAAGCTATTTGTCTGGGTACCTATTTCAAGTAAAGTACTTACCAGCTGAGAAAATTTGGAAAGCATTTTAACCCCTCTTTTCCTCAATTTTTCATCTGTAAATGGTAATAAAAATTTTTGAGAGGATTGAGTTCATACAAGTAAAGCTTTCAGATCAATAGTTCCAGGCCTATACATGTGTTTGCCCTGATGATGATGATGATGCTGATGAAAGACACATATGAGAATGAGAGACAGGACAGCATGTTCAGAACATTCAGGAAAGTTCAATATTACGGAAGTGAAAAGTGAGCATTACTGAAAGGCATACAGGGTCAGATAATGCTGAATCCTAAATGCCTGTTGGGACTCTGGCTTTAACTTCTGGTGATGAAGAAACATTAAGGCATTTGTGGAAAAGTGAAGGTAGAGTGAAGGTGCGAGTTAGAGCAGCTTTTGAATTTTTGGAAAAGAAAACAGAATGCAGGGACACCTTCTAGGAAGCTACAGGGGAAAACAAGTAAGCAGTGATGAGACATAAGCCTTGACAACCTTCTTCGTCTCTTTTTCTACTTCCTGAAACCAAACCCATCCTTCAGGATCAGCGACAGCCTCCTTGTTCTTATTACTGGAGGAGAGTTTCATCTTCTATGAACTCTGTGGGATTTTGATGTATATGTCCAAACCCAGACACTTTTGAGAGTGAAAGAGGGGAGGAGTATTAATAAGTATGCTGAAACAGCAGGCATAAGCGAGGACTCTCCTAGGACCTAGGTAAACCAGGACCTCATATGTGCCATTTTATGGCATTTAAACTGCCTCGATGCACTGGTTGGAATACGGGTTCCTTCCTCCCATCACCCTTCTTCTCCATATCTGTCACAAGAATACAACACAGGATAATGAATGATAATCAGAAATTAGCCTTAAACCAGTGGTTCTTAACCTGGGTTCTATCGAACCCTAGGGGTTCAATGAGTCGGTCTCGGGGCTCGGAGAAGCCTCTGCCATGGAGGCCAGAATAAAGTAATACCGTAATTTGTTGTGAGTTCATGCACTTTGTTGGTTTTGTTCTTTGAGCAAGGTGATGTTCATGCATGGCTCATTTTGTGCACCAGTAAAAAAACATATACCTATGTCTTGAATTTGGAAAAAAAAAATCACATTTTATTTATCATTAAAGAAGGGTTCAGTGAATGCGCATATGAAACTGGTGGATTCAGTACCTCAAAAAAGGTTAAGAACCACTGCCTTAAACACAGTGTATTCTTTATAGTGCTTTGCGCCCAGAAGGTGCTCAGTAGATAGTAAATGAGAAAATTAGTTAATTTTTAGCATTGCTTTAAATTTTTCTATTTAAAGTTATTTACCCCTCTAAAGTTATTTATTTCCTCCTTACATGTATACTATATCAGAGAGCTGTCATTATATGAAAAATATATGAAGTAATAACATATCACAAAAGTTACAAATGAAATTTGGCCTTAGTATACTATATTAATATTGTGTATGTATATATATATAATAAATATTTAAATAAACATATATTATGTCCATAAAACCACACACACTTCCTCTTTATTAACTATAAGAAATACATATAAGTATAAGTGTAAGTATGGGTATACATAAATATATACATAAATATTTCAAAGGTATAAGAGTCCATAAATTGATTTTTAACTCTTTAGAACTTAAGGTTTATGTAATACTCCCCTCCTTCTTTACTATAGAACTATTGAACTTACCACTCTAAATTTATTCCTCTAAAAGGAATAAAGGCTCTGGGCCTTGATTCTCTTCAGCATCACTTGGCCTGATTCTTACCTGCATTATTAATGTTCATATTTCATCAAGGATGGTGATGAAATGTCTTGTTCAGCAGTATCTCTTGAAGTCACAGAAAACACAAATTTCTAAAGGCAAACAGACTGTACCTTTGATCAAGCTCAGTGGTTTTGCAGTTTTTCTGCCTAACTTGGAGAAAATATCCAGAGTTAAACCGACTGATAACCTAAAACAGGTTAAATGTCAGAGGAAAATATAGTAATTATAAGGTTGTGAACTCATAAATATGCAAATGATAAATAGTAAAATTTATAGAGAATGGTTAGAGTACATAAAAATGTTTTGCTCAGCGAAAAGGAGAGTGAGAAAGAACTTCATTCAAAAGAGCATAAGTTGTTCTATTTAGCATATATTATGATTTTCTAAAATAAAACTCATATGGCACTTAATTGCATAAAACATAGTACAAAACTGGCCAGGAATGTCTTAGGACTTTGTGATATTCTGCTTTCCCCACATTGAATCCTAGGTATTTTCATGGCATTCTTCCTGGCCATCCTTGAAATGTCCCAAGCCAATCCTAGGATAACTTCAGTATGGTGGGCTCCAAGTCTCTGGTCTTATTACATAAACTTTTATCTTTCAACAATCTTAGAACAATTTCTTTTTAAGAACTCACCTATTTTGGAAATTCTACCAGGACGCCAAAAATATAGTTCTAAATTTCACCTAAATTAAATCAGAATCCCCAGAAAGGGGAAAATGTCTATAAAAATATACTGAGTTAGAATGGGTAGGAGAAAGCTCCCTCGGACAATCTTAGGATCAGCAAGTCTGGGAAACAATGATTTAGTGGTAGGTAGCCTGGTGTGGTTCCAGGCCTTCAGGAACTCATCATTAGTTGATTGTAGTACTGTATTTACATTTATAACCGTTGTAATCTCATGCTTTCTCTTGATTTTACACACCATCTATAATCTGAAGATTCCCAAATGTGCATATTCTGTCCAGGTTGTTATCCTGAGCTCCATGCCCCAATATCTCACTGTCTGTTTAATATCTCCACTTGAAGATATAATAGATATTAAACTTATGTTCTCACCTGAATTTCTGATTTTTCACTCAATCCTGCTATCCATGGCCTTCAGCATCTCTACTGCCCATATTTTCAGACTATCTATTATCACAGCATCCAGATTGTTCTCTGTGTTCCTTATAATGCAGCCTAATGATGAAGCAAGTTTGGTCAATTAATAGTCTTAACATCATATTTGAAAATTCTAATAAACAAGTGATTTTAAAAACCATGGTCCCAAACCAAAAGCATCAGCATCACTTGGGAAAGTGTTAGAAATTCACATTTTTGTCATCCTCATAAGTGGCAGCCCAACTATTTGTGTTTTAACAAATTCTCCAAGAAATCCTCATGTATCATAATATTTGAGAACCACTATGCCATTTCTTAAGTGCATCTGATGGATTTAAGTTTTAATTACTGTAAATAGCTGTATGTAGCTAGTTATTACCTTATTGGGAAGCACAATTCTAAAGGCTTTTGCTTCCACCCTACTACAGAAATGGCAATAGCCCAGCGATGCACACAAATCAAAGACAACAAAAGAACAAAATGAAAACCAATACAAAATAGCAACTCAAAATATTCTCTGCTAATGAGTATTATACGGGTAGTCACTGGACTCTTTAACTTCTCTCTGTATTTAAATATTTCCAAATAAAAATTTTGGGGGAAAACATATATTGCTACAATTGAAAGCCCAGTTATAAATAAATTTATGAACAGGCATCCTGAGGTATGAGTTCCAGCTGTTTTAATTCAGCCAATTCAAACAAGTGGGAGGGCTGCTGAATGAGAAACCAAGAGTTCAATGTGAGGAGAGGAAACCTGTGCCTTATGGTGAGAAAAAAAATCTGAGCTGTCAGAGAGAAACAGTGTGGGCCTCCAGGCATTATTCTGAATGGGAAAGGTTCTCTTCTTGAGGGACATGGAGTCTTCAGCGGGGAGAGAGTGTGTGTGAATCATCGTGAAGTGATACTCTGATGACCTTCTGGCTATAATTTTTTATAGGTAAAGAAATCAAGCTGGGGGCATGAGAGTTATGTAGGGCAAGCATTTTGGAGTGACAAGCTAGGAAGAGGCAATTCAGGAAGCAGAGGAGTCAGACAGCAGCTACTAACACAGAGATGCTGAAATGGATGCAGGGAAGGGAGGAAAAAATGAAAAAGGCAGAGAAAGTACGATCAGTGAGAAAAACTATACCCAAGGAAGATCAAACTAGAGCATAGCATTCCACATAACCTCAAGGGCATGAAGTCCCTGTTCCCATCTTTATATTTTCAAACTCAGTATTTTACATTGTGGTAACAATGCCCTAAAAGTTATTAAGAATTAAACACCTAGAAAGCTTAGGCCTGATTTTTCTCAACCTTAAAATAAAAATAAGAATGGAGCTCTGGTTAACTCTTTCATCCAGAAATAAGATGTACCATGTGACTTTATGTTGGCTAAGATAAGTCACACCAGACAACGGGGTAGTTAGCACTATATTTTGTTCTTTTTCTAACAACTAGAAGTTATTTTTTAAAGGAGTAGAGGGAAAAAGCAGATGGCATTTTATCAAGATGTTCTTTATATAACAGTTGTAAACATTTAATAATTCATTATTTCAAGCTCCAGTTTCTTTTAAAATGTATTGTTTGTGTACTCCCTATCCTCCTTTTGCATAGATGAAATGTCAAGAGATGGCCAGGAAAACCAAGAAAAAAGTAACTCTCCTGGTAAATCTCTGTTATGGTGTTTGAAATAGAGGCATTTACAACATCTGACAGCTCAGGTGAACAAGAAGCAAGTTTTCTATTGTCAGAACTTTTTCTCCATCAGGAATCAGAGCTGTTTAGGTTTTTTCTTTTCCTTTAAGAAAAACAAAGGATGAATCCTAATCTCAGAGAGGTAAAATGGCTTGCCCCATAGTCAAACAGCTCATTAGTTAAGAAGTTGTCTTGTAACTATGCTATAAAGTTTTCCTGTAAATGTGCCATGAACTTTTACACAGTGCTTTGTAATTTTTTAAATACTTTCACATAATCTCACTTAAGCTATACACTGACAAAGGAAATATTACAATTCTATTTCTAATTACCCACTACAAATGTACAAACTAAAGCAGAAAAAAGTTAATGACTTGCCCAAAGTTGCAATGTTATTAAAGGAAGGAGCCTTAATTCAAATTTAGCAATCGACTTTAGTTAACCTCTAATTTTTCCATGATGTCACATTTAAGACTAAACTATGTACTACTTTATTTGGATTTCATACATTTTTACCCCCTATACTTCCTGTTTCAACTTTATAATAAAACAGCCCTAAGAAAAGAGACAAACACTTCATCTTATTATTTATAACTGTCTTGAAGGCTAGATTGAGAATAGAAAACATGGGTAGACTGATTAAAAACTTTGGGCTTCATTCTACTCCTTTGTAAGATAAAGAAGTCGAACAATAGTCTTTAAAGTTTTTTCCAGCTCCCAAATTTAATAATAATATATATTTATCTCTCTTTTATTTTTTGTTGACTTACTTTTACCTTGTCTTCAGCAGAACCACCTATTTTCCCTAAGGGTTTTAATTTCTTAAATGTATGATAAATCATACAGCTACAAGTGGCTCAGTGTAAGAATGGGAGAGAAGAAAGTCAAATGAAACCACAACTGAAGTGCCTCCACCCTTCCTTTGTAAGATTTACTAAACACTTATGGGATCAATAGCATACTCTGTGTTTGGAGTAGTTTGGAGCACAAATAATTACAGGTTAATGCAGTTTTTACCATACATCTAATACTCCATGTCCATTAAATATTAACTCATTTTAATCTTCTTTCTGAGGTATTAGTCTCACTTTACAGCTGATGCATTAATAATTAGAGTAATTTTTCCAAGTGAAAAACTAGTGGATGGTGGTATTAGGATTTGGTCGCAGATGGCCTATCTGCAGAGACCAAGTTGTTACTCACTAGACTTTATTGTTAGTCTGTAAGGTGCTCCCCGTTTAGTAAAGAAGGTTAAACAAACAAAAAATACATTATAATTATAATACAAAGAGTACACAAGTTGTTAAGTCTCACAGAGCACTCACTACATGTTTAGTGGAAATGATTGGTTGTAGAGTGCTTATTATGTATCAGGAATTTTCATATGCTATTAGGTGTTTCATTTCCTTAGTAAATAAGGAAAATTAGGCTCAGAAAATTACTTCCCTAAGTCACAAAAAGAAATAGCATAATAGGAGCTCCATCTCAGGTACGAGAGACCATATTTTTGCCACCACACCATGCAGTCTCACACGTTCATTCAGTTATGGTGATTCCTAAAGGCTTCAGAAAGAATGAGATTACACATAAACTTCAAAGAAACAGTAGGTTTTCTCAAATGAAGAAAGAGCTCAAAGCAAAGTTGGGGGTACCATTCCTAAGAGAAGAAATAGGTGTCCCATTTGCCTGGAATAAAGAATCTCCGAAGAGAGACATAGCAGATAAGGCTTGAAAAAACAATGAGGTAAAGGGTTTTAGATGCCAGACGCAAAAGTTGGCAGGCAAAAGTGAGTGAATAGAAAATTTTAAGCTAAAGAACACATCCGTTTTTTAGGGAAGACAGAGGTTTTTCCTGGCCTGAGATACAGAAGAAACTTCTCACATGAGATCTTATACAGGCAAGATCAGGTTACCAGGAGTGTCTAAGCAAATGTCCAAAGTAGTTTTAAACTAGCAAACACTCAGAAGGCCAAGCATGCTGTTTTGTGTTAAATAATTTAACCTTAGAACATAAATAACTCAACCAAGAAAATTCTGTAAAAGTATTAAATTTGGATGGTCTAAGTGTGCAATTTTCCATTGGTCTGATAGCACAAGTTATACTTTGAAGACCTCAGGAAGGTATCTTGATAATTTGTTCCTTTAGCCCTGTCCCATAAATATTTTCTCCCAGATGAACTTTTCACTTGGAACCAAACGCATACAGTTCAAGATGATATACTTTGATGAGCACCTTGCTTTGTGGTATTCTTAGCTCCTATCAAGTGCAGATCACCTTGAAGCCTGGGAGAGTAACCACCTCTCAACCTAGGATTGGCATTACCCAACCTACAGGTATGGGGCAAAAGTCAACGTTCATTGACTCCGCCATAAATTTAAAATTACATGTAAACAACTACGAATCACATTAACAAAATTAGATAACACTAGGATCAAATTTGAAACCCCTGTAAATGATTCTACAAAGATCACTCACACCTCGAATCTTACCTGCTATTTAAAAAATACCTTTAAGTAGGAATAGGGAATCTCTTAGTTTATTATATTTCAATTTAATGCTCTGAACAACTGAAGGAATCTATGAGCGGCTAACAGAGCTTCCTAATGAGTACAAACATAAAAATTTGCAGAGATTAAGTTGTTAGTTTAAAATCAGCAGTATCGTTTTTAAAAATCTGTGATTTTAAAAAAAGCTAAAAAGACTAATGTGCATTCTAACAACAATCAGGGATTGCAGTAATCAATACCTGTAAAGATGAGCTCAAGAATCACATCCCCTTTCTGCTAAAAATTTGTGTGATTTTTCTGCGCCACCTTGTGGCCATAATACAACTACAAGTTAAACTTAAAGGGTTTTCTTCAAAAAGCCGCATTGCGGAATCTGTATTAATCTAAATGTGCCGGAAATGGTGTGTTCCCTCGCAACCAGAGACATGACACAAATTTATCCGTTTTCCTACTTCCTCCCCTATTTTCTTTAGTCCTTAATTCCATATTCTCCTCCGCCAACCTCCCACCACCCACTGTCTCCCTAAGGACGTTTCTCTGACTGGGTTTGTATTCCCCACCATCCAGTCGCGCCCACTTCCCCACCCACAGCCCTTCTCTCGGGCCCCGCCCCCGGACCCCTCCTCCTCTTTCTCCTACCCCTCCTCCTCCCTGTAATCCCTGCAGCGAAGACCCGCCCCCTCTCCCAGCAGCCAATAGCAGCATGACTCCGCCTCGCCCGCCCCGCCCCCTCCCCCCTCAGCGTCCCGAAACGCAAGCGGAGTTTGGGCCTCGGCGGCGGCGCTCTAATCCCGGGTCGTCTGCGGGTCTACGGCAAACGCAGTGCGGAGGCCTGCGGCCCAGCGCGGGGAGCCATGGACTCGCAGGGGCTGAAGGTGAGCGGGCGGGACCTGGGCGTGGGCTGCTCTGGAGCGCTACCTGGAGCAGGGTGGTCGGCCGACTGCGCCAGGGCGCTGTTACCCCGCGGTGCCTGGCGCCCCTCCATCCGCTGGCGGCCTCCGCGGCCCCTGCTCCGGAGAGTGGCGGGCGCGGCCGCCTCCCAGCGCGCTGCCCCCGGCCCAGCGAGTTGCTGGTAGTCTGCCGTTTGTTGTACTTTTACTGTAGTGTCCTGTTCGCTAGGAAAGCTTGGTCAACATATGACACCTACTGCGCCTCCCAGGTGCGATTGCTAGTAACTTAGAACCTATTAGTGTCGGCTCCCCCGTTGCACTCTAAAAGGAGCGCGGAAAGGTTGTGTGAACACATCAAGACATAGGTTGGGAAATGGAGGAGACTTGATTTTAGGGTGGTGGTCTTCTTGATTTCTTTATCATGAATTCAATCGTTTAGAAAATATTTATGACAGTCCACTTAAGAAATGGTCTGAAAACAAAGACATGAGACTTGAGAATAAAAGAAGTTTTTCTTTTAGGATGATAGTCCTCCCCACGTGTTTGTTCACGAATGCATTCGTCCAGCAGATAGTAACGGAGGGCTCCCAGTGTATCCAGTTTGAGATGGTGATGAGTAGAACGGAGCTGCCCCCTGCTTTCGCACATTTTATAAGCTACTGCTGGAGAAAGCCTTAATTAAATTAATGCATTAAATATTGAATATTTCCTCTGTGTCTGGCACTGTTCTAAGTAAGCCCTGGAGACAGTGATAAATAAAACCTGCAATAATAAAACCGTTCCAGTCTTGGAGCTTATATTTGGCTAGGTGACATCAGATGGTAGGCATGTAAGTAAAATCTGTGCCAAAGAAGACGGTGATAGCAGGTTGAGGACTGTTTGGTAGTGATAGGGAATGCTGGAGTGTCTTGATATTTTCCCTGAGTTTTTGTTCTCTTCCTGTGGAGCTCTCCCCTATTCCCTTAAATTTTAGTCATTACCTGAAATGAATCCTTTTGTACTATCAATGAACTCTATAATGAAAACACTTTCGTACTAAAAACTGTTAATGTGGCTCCTCATCACTTAGACTGGAGGAGCAACTTAATATGAAACACTTCCTGACCCCTACCAGCCTCTCCAACTTTGTCATCTCATAATTCCTGTCTCAAGGCTCTAGAACAGGGAATGACAAACTGTCTCTATAAAGGACCATGGTTTTGTTCCAATAAAATGTTTTCTGTGGATGCCGAAATTTGAATTTCATATCCTTTTTACATGCTATGAAATATTTTTATTAACATTTTAAAAATGTGCACACTATTCTTACCATGATGTCCACACACAAAAAACAACAACAACAACAAAAGAAACAGGCATAGGTTAGATATTGCTATGGGCCATAGTTTGCCAATCTCTGCTCTAAAATACAGAATGACATTTAGTCCTCTGCATCCCACCCCATCCCTATGTTTCATTACTGATTTTTATCTCTGTGTTGCAGTTCATTTGCCTGACTAACTCCTGTACCTTCCTCAAGAATCAGGAAGGAAGCCTGGCCAGGCAGTGGCACAGTGAATAGAGCGTTGGACTGGGACCTATACTACCCAGGTTCCAAACCCCGAGGTCGCCACTTGATTGTGGGCTCACCAGCTTGAGCACAGGGTCGCCTTCTTGAGTGTGGAATCAGAGACATGACCCCACGGTCACTGGCTTGAACCCAGAGGTTGTGTAAGGGGTCACTCACTCAGCTGTAGCCCCCTCCCCCCAGTCAAGGCACATATGAGTAAGCAATCGATGAACAACTGAGCTACCGCAACGAAGAATTGATGCTTCTCATCTCTCTCTCTGTCTGTCTGTCCCTGTGTGTCCCTCTCTCTGTCTCTCTGTCTGTCACACACACAAAAATGAATCAGGAAAGGGAAATAGATTGTGTATGTGAATGGAAGGAAGTAGGAGCTTGCAAATCAAGAATCAGGCCTGAAGTCCTCCCAAAGAATCTTGCCCTTAATATTACTGTTCCCTCCAACCCACACCCAATCTTCATTCTCCTATGCTTCTCAAAACTCCTTTCTTGCATTTTCTATATTGTATTTCAGTTTTCTTAGTTTCTCGTCTCATTTGAAAAACTTAAGCATTTCTGGGTCGGTGCCACATGTCTTACTCGTCTTTCTATTCCCAGTACATAGCTCAGTGCCAGACTCTAGTAGGTGGTCAGGAAATGTTGGTTGGACCAAACTACCTAACCTAAACCAAGGTAGCACTATGGAAAGTAGGAGGTGGACTAGAGAAACAGAACCTCCCGACTGCTGACTGGGCAAATGGGAAGGAAGGATTCCACGACTCCATGTCTGGCTTTGGTGGTGGGGCAAATGAAAGGGTGAATCTGGAACTGAGATGCGAGAGCTTGGCTGGACATATGGTTTTTATTTCATCAGCATATAGGGTTAAGAGTAACTTTTCTTTTTTTCAGAATATGATTTTACTGTGTGGTGTCTGAATCCTCACAATGACCTGCAAACTAGTAACAGCATTTACAAATGAACAAACTCAGGAGCTATAAGATGGACCAGAATTTGAAACCCGGTCTTTTTGCCTTTAAGACATGCCCTTTTTACAGTACCGTGCCACTGCCTTTCCAGAGAGTTATAGTTTTAGTGATACTAGGTGCTGCACAGAAGTTAAGTGAAATGATATTAAAAGCATCCTTAGTGTTGGAAAACTGACCAGTCATTTGTGACCTTAGGGTGGGGTACTGGAGGAAGACTGTATGTTATTGAGATGTGTTGTGGGGCTCTTGGAGACAGTTTGGATCACACTGTGAAATACATATATATGTTTATGCAATAAAATATGAGAAAGAGACTAGAGAGCAGGAGGGGAGCAAAGTAAAAGTTACAAAGAACATTTGTTTAACAGTTTAGAGAAAAGATTGAAATTATGAGAAAATGCTAACATCCTTAAATAATTTTATGTTGTTTGTGTTGTGCATTCCTTAGTATTGAGTGCTGTGCTTTAACGTGTTTTAGATTATTCACGGTTTTAGGTTAATGTCTGCTTAAGCATTTTAGAGCACCGGCATCTCTTTGTAACATTTAGTTCTTATTTCCGTTTAGACTTTGATTAATTACTATTGTCAGGAGAGGTATTTCCATCACGTGTCACTCGTTGCCAGTGAAGGAATGAAGAGGTACGGTAGCGACCCAGTCTTCAGGTTTTACCAGGCTTATGGTGCATTAATGGAAGGTAGGTGCAAATTATTAGCTGTGCTGCATACATTTTAAATTCTTGTTTTGCACTAAGAATAATGTTTTGCATAATAATTTTCATTTTCAGGTAAAACTCAAGATGCGCTTCAAGAATTTGAGGCTATAAAAAATAAACCAGACATTTCACTTTGTTCTCTGCTTGCACTGATATACGCCCATAAAATGAGCCCTAATCCAGGTATAGTATTTAAGTATACTGCTTAGGGCAGTTTTTTCTATTCAATTTGTTTAGATTTTTCTCAATTACCATAGCATTCAGTCTGATAATACTGTATTACATATTGTCTATATTGTTTATATCATATTTTTTATCTTTCTGACAAGATTATAAGTTCATCAAGCAGAAGAAATATGTATCGTATATTAGTTTCATATTTCTTGTATCCTATGACAGAATTTTCATTTGTACATAGGAATTGTTTGAGTTAACACAGAGGTGAACATACCGTGTGTCCTACGAACACACTGTATATTAGCAATTGTTAAACTAACAAACAAACAAAGAATAGTAGTCAAAAACAAGTATGCACATCAGTTGCTCTGCACCAGCTAACTTCACAACCAGTTATATTCAAATAAATAGTGATACACAGTTTCTTTTACTGTTTCTTAAGCTTCTTGAAGGCCTTTACATCTCCAGGGAGGGCTAACTCTTGGAAGATACTCAGTAAATTTTTATCAAGTAGTAGTTTGAGAAATATGACTACATTATAAAAGAAACTTTATGTGAAAACAGTAATTAAAACTGTGTGAACTTTCTTAATATATAGTGTATCTTAATTCTTGTGGCAGAAGAATATCAGAATTATAGGTAGAAAGAAAAAACAGCATTGTACTTAAAAGATATAAATAGCTCTTGTTTTAATTAATTAGACAATCACCAAATGCTCTTGAATAGGTCTTTGAGTATCAGAAAACACATTTTTTAAGCAAAATCTCACATATGTCCTTCACTCCACATACACTTGCACAAATCAATAAGGAGTTATTTAAAACATAAAACATTAATGTGTTTAGCAAGTAAACAATTCTAACAGTCAAATGCCTACATTCTGCAAGGGACTGTACCAGATATAGTTAGAAGACATAAAGAATTACAAGAAGTGATCCATGACAAGTTTATGATCTAATTGAGAAAAAAAGATGCAGAAACTACAAAAATTAAATTCTAATGGTGCTATTAATTAAATGATAACGAAAACAAATTGAGCCCATAAGTAATTGAAAGTAGTATGTTCTATTAATTCATAGGAGTAGCCTGGGAAAGCTTCATGAAAGGTTGGAACTTAATCTGATCTTTGAAAACCAGGCAGGATTTCAATATAAAGCATATTTATTAGACAGGAGAAATACATGCACAAACACAGGGAAGTGGTTCAGGATTAGTCTCTTCTATGGACCCCTTTCTCTGTGCCCCAGCATGTGTATGTTAAGCTGGAGCAGAGAATTTTCATGGGAGAGCAATAGTCAAGTCTTTAAAAAAAATCTGTACAAAATACTTTCTTTCTAGAATCAAGTTTTAATATAATTGGTTATTCCCAATAGTATTGACTCTGTTGGAAAATATGATTTCTGTGACAGTAAAAAGATAGGAGTAGAAATATTGCCTAGAGACACTGAGTACACTGACTGCTCTCCACCCTATATGATGCTGAGTCGGCTTGAACTCAGGAGAGGCCCTGATGTTTGTCAGTATTGCCTAGAAAACACCTAGATTGTTTGCATTTATTCTTCCTGAATTCTGAGGTAATCCCTGAGTATAAAAGGGCTATGATGCAGTGAGAACTTTAGCTAAAATATGGCAAGAGCTAACTTTGTGTGGATGGTGTCACAGCTAATTAGGGACCTGATGGAAAACTGGGCAAAAAACTACAGTTCTTGCCCTAATGAGTTCTTTTTTGTCTCTGTTTTGGTTCTTTAATGAACATTTCTGAAGGTGTTCAAGTAGGTGTGGAAGGTGGGGGGCAGAAGGGACCTTTTTGCCAAGCAACCTGTAGCCCACCAGAAATTATTTTGTTTCCTAACATCATGGAGTGGTGCCTTAGTAACTTCCCATTTAAATTTAAATTTGTATCATCAGAGTTAAAAGGAAAGGTCACTTACCTTTCCTTGATAGCCATTTTCAGAAAGGGAGTGTCTATTAGAATCACTGTCCTCAACTTTGACATTTCTTTTTTCTTATTGCACAGCTGGTCGATATCCTGATTTGATCCAAGATTTGGATCTAATTGATATTAGTGTCATAAGCACATAGTCATATATAATAGATATGATAGTAATGATGAGAGTTATTAAAACTATACCATCTGTTTAAAGGAGCAGTCAGTATTAAGCTGTGTAAGTAACAGTATTTATACTACCGTCCACTGGCCTAGGACACTAGCCTGCCATGTTTTAGAAATGGATTAGAGAGTTGGATAATTTAAGTATTAGTCCTAATTTGCCTCTAATAATTAGATCATTTTAGAATCATTACTAATTTTGTCAGTCTTATTTAAAAATCATTGCGTATACAGTACATATTTAGCCTTTATATGTGGGGAGTGACAAAAACTGTAGAGCTTTATGTACATTACAGTCATCATTAGCAGCATGGAGCTACTAAGCACTTGGGATTAGTTTGAAGAATTAAATTTTTAATAAAATTCTAATTACTTTTAAGTTTAAAACTGATACTGGAATCAGTTTGGAGCAATGAGTAGATGAATCTCATTTTTCATAAGTTTTATGAAATCTAAGTACAAGTACAACTTCTGAGGAAAATTTAGCAACTTAATGAGATATGGTATGTGCAAAATACGTGCCAGATTTTAATGATTTAGGAGATGTAAAGTATCTCAGTGGTTTTCTTATCAAATATGTATTGATATGGTCATTTAGACATACTGGACTAAATAAAATAAATTATTAAGATTAATTTTTCTTTTTTTATTTTTAGCAAGAGAGAGAATAAGGGAGAGAGTGAGGGGAGAGAGAGATGAGAAGCATCAACTCATAGTTGCATCACTTTAGTTGTTCATTGACTGGTTCTCATACATGCCTTTTTGGGAATGGGGTACTCAAGCCAAGCCAGTGACCCCTTCCTCAAGCTAGCAACCTTGGGCTCAAGCCAGCGACCATAAGATCATGTCAGTTATCCCATGATCAAGTTGATGACCCCACACTCAAGCTGGTGAGCCTATGCTCAAGCCGTATGAGCCTGTGCTCAAGCCAGTGACCTTGGGGTTTTGAATCTGGGTCCTTAGTATCCCAGGTCAATGCTCTGTCCAGTGCGCCACCACCAGTCAGGCATACTTGTTTCTTTTTACCTCTTTAATGTGGCTACTAAAAAATTGTAAGTTATGTACATGGCTTGCATTTTAACTCTATTAGACAGTTCTGCTATAGAGACATGAACTTAATTCTCTGCACTGTTAATCATCTGATCTATTATAAATACTTGACCTAGAATTTAATTTTTATTTATGTCTTTTTATCTTGCCCAGATAAAGAAGCTATTCTGGAATCGGATGCCAAAGTGAAGGAGCTGCGTAAAGCAGCAGAACCGAAAGCTTTGTACTATGCAGGCTTATTCTTATGGCACATTGGCCGTCACGATAAGGCGAGAGAGTACATTGACAGAATGATCAAAATGTCAAATGGTAGTAAGGAGGTAACTGGATTTCTTATTTTGAATAAGTAACATTAAGGAAACATATTCAGCTGTTTAATTCTTTTTTGTTTGCCTCTTCTATTCTCACTTTATAAATAATAGCTTTACTTTAATTTTTTATTTTGTAAAATTGTAGTTCTCAAAAGTTTTTAATTTTTAGGCTATTTATTAACTCTTGAAAAGATCTTTTCCTGCTTTCCTTTTTTCCTTCCTTCCCCTTCCTTTTTTCTTTTCTTTCTTCCCTCCCACTCTCCTTATTGAACTGTTTTAGATACAAGGCACCATTATTTGCAGTGTTAATAATACAAAGATAAAGAATACATAAACTTGGCTTTAATGAATGGATCATCTAGTAGTGTCATAGAGCACGTACTCAGCTAATACTATGAAAGAGGTGTGATTAAAGTGCGCAGGAAAGTAATGGTTGACATATATTACTTGTTTACTCTGTGTGAGGCACTGTTTTAGGTAGTTGAGGAAAGATCACATCCAGATGTATTAGGAGAATGAAGAAGAATTTCTTGAAGGAAGTAGCATTTGAACAAAACCTGGAAGATGGATAGTTTCCATAGGCATAAATTATGGGAAAAGGGAAGTAGATACTCCCAAAGTGGGAAGTAATGGATAGAAATGAGAAAGACAAGGAGATGTGTTGGCTTTGGGTACAGTGGAACTCTCACGTTTGATGGGAACATGGGGTACGTAGATGGAGAGGGTTGAAGAAAAGCTTCAGAGGTGGGTTGGGGCAAATTGCAGGATCTTGACAGCAAGGTACAATATTTGTATCTGATTTGATGGGAATTAAAAGACCCCCAAAGGTTTTTAATCACTGCAGTGAAGATATTAGAGTACAAATTCAAAAGATTAACAATGGTTTATAGGATGAACCAACCTGGAGAGAAACTATAGTGTACAGACGTAAAAGGTACTACTTTCTGGCAGAAGGTTTTGGGAGCCTGCACTAAAATACTGTACAGCAGGTACAAATTTGAGAATTAGCAAATGCCCACAAAACTTGTCTGATTGTAAATAATGGGGGAAAGGTGTTGTGGATGTTTCTCTGAGGTTTAAGCCTACACAATTCAGATACCCGGTAATGTGAAAGGAAAGTACATTGAAACGAGAAGGTAATCCTAAAGGTAGCTGAAGATTCCCTGTCATGGCTGAAGACATGCCTTATTTCAGGCTCTGGAGAACAGTGAGATAGAGGTAGTGGATCTGTTGAAAAGTTCAGCTCTATTGAAAAAAAATCTAGAAAAGGTATTGGACTACAAATAAAGCTAGGGAGTCATCCATACAGAGAAAGTACAGTTGAAACAGTTCAAATAAAGACGCTAATTTAGTGACTAGAAAAAGCACTGTTTTAGTAGTATTAGCTGCCTTTAAAAGGTGAAATATAAGGAGGTAAATATAATCACAGTTAAAGATTTATAAGTTTATGAATCTACCTAGAAATCTGTTGATAGAAGAACAGATTTCCTTATTTTTATTTGACATTAACAAGAAAAATGTTCATCCTATATCTGTCTTCTTTCTAATGCTCTAAATCTTGCAACCCGTTGGCTCACTAATGTTATGTTATAGAAACATCCATGACTTCTTCCATTTTTAATTTGTTAGGTCATTTATACTTTCATTTGAAATGTACTGGACTAGGCACCAAAATCTAGGAGATTGTTGCCAAATTATCTTAATTTTTAATATATGTGATGCAAGGCACTTGTGTTTGTTTTTCCATCTTAATTTGCTTAGTCTGCTCAAAAAGAGGTCACAAATTCTAATTTATATCTCAAAGTACATGTTTAACTATTATTAATAATTTACTGGCCAAGCACCAGATGAAAATATTGGTTATTTAGCATTAACGGAATATCTGACAAGCTTCTTCACAATACTGAACAGAGTAAGGCTGAAATCCATAATATACTGCTCACAAAAGTTAAGAAATATTTCAAAGTGAATATGAAACAATAAAAAAGAATCATTTGATTTTTTTTTTTATTAAACAAGAACATCAGAAAAGCAAATGACAAGTTAAAGAAAGTTGTTAGATTATGCAAATGAGATGCAAAACCAACTTTCATTCGTGAAAATGTACTATACAAAAGGCTAAAAGTACTGGAGTATCTGCACGTTCCCTGATCCCCTAATATTTGTGGGCAGTATATTTTCCCACACTCTAGGCTGACACGAGTTGGAAAGCGATTTTATTGCAGTTTTAGTATAATATTATTCGATAGAGTGATTTTTGTTGCTAATTACAAAAAGATAAGGCATTATGTTTACCTCTTTTATCCATTTTTTTCCTCAAAAAATAGAGGTATGATGAGAAATTTTCATTTTACAGGGACAGGTTTTGAGAGCATGGCTTGATATTACAAGAGGAAAAGAACCTTATACAAAAAAAGCACTGCGATCTTTTGAAGAGGGATTAGAAAATGGAAATGATATTTTTGCTCTGCTGGGCAAGGTGAGTTGGAGTTAGAGTAAATAAATCATGTTTCGAAATTTGTTTATGGTAGGCTCTGGTCAGGTGGCTCAGTTGCTTAGAGCCTCATCCTGACACGCCGAGATTGTGGGTTCGATCTCCAGTCAGGGCACATATAAGAATCAATTAATGAAGTCATGAAAGAATGGAAAAACAAATTAATATTCTCTCTCTCACTCTGTTTCTCTTCCTCACTCTTTTAAAAAAATTAATTTAAAAATTTGTTCATAGTATAGATGAAACCCAACAAAACTGAGTAGGTCAAAAATAATTTTCATGTTACTTTTATCAACTCCCTATTGTAAGAGGGATTTGCATTTGTACACGGCAGCAATTTCCAACCCTTTTCATCTTAAGGCGCACATAAACTACTAAAATTTTGCAGCACGTCAATAATACATTTTTTGCCAATTTGACAAAAAATATAGGTATAATTTTGATTCTTTCACACTGGACGGTTATTGTTGCATTGGCTATTGTCATCTTTTTATTTGATGAAGGGAAAAGAGGTCAGTGCCCCATGACTAAATAGTGAAGTATTGCAAAATTTAAAAATTTTGTGTGACAGGCAGTGATACTAACCACTATGCAAGAAGGCCCGGTCAGGGCACACACAGAATCAACCAATGAATGCATAAATAAGGGGAACAACAAATCAACGTTTCTTTTTTTTTCTCTTTCTCTCCCTAAATAAATAATATCAACAAATAAATTTTAAAAACTTGCAGCACATCTTTTGAAAATTGCTGGTATAGGACAGTGAACAATAAACTAGAGAAATGTATTTCTGAATCCGGGATCAATTTTAAGTGCTTTTATTGTTGTTGGTTCCCGTGTTGTTTATTCACCAAGCATTTGTAGCACGTCTCATATGTGTGAAGTGTCACTAAATACTGGGGATTCCCTGAGCACGATAATACCTCTTGCTTTTATACAGCCTCGGTTCTACTCAGGGGGACACAAGAAACAGAATTAAGGAAGTAAATTATATAGCATGTTAGAAGATGACCAGTGCAATGGCAAAATAAATCAAGGAAAGGGGGAGAAGTAGAGGTGGGATATAAACTTGCAATTTTAAATTATGTGGGTAGGCAAAGTGACCTTTGAGCAAAGGCATAGTAAGTAGTTGAGTGTTAAAGCTCTGTGGGCACTTTGGGGAGTGAATTACAAATAAAGGCAATAAGAAGTTCAAATGCCTTGTTCATAGCTTTGCTAGGAGGCCAGGAGAATAAAGGTAATGAGTGAGGAAAGGAGTAACAGTGAAGGCTAGAAAAAAAGAAGGGGCAAATGGGTATGGGGATAATGAGAAGTCAGGCTGATTTTAAAAAGCCTTTGTCTTTTACATTGAACCAGATAGGCAGCCAATGAAAAGAGCAGTAATAAGATCTGACTTACATTGTGAGGGATGAGCAATTGGCAGTCATTAGAAATCATTGATGGGTGGAGCCTGAGCAGGCTATGGTTCAGTGGGTAGAGTGTCAACCTGGGATGCTGAGGTCCCAGGTTTGAAACTCCAAGGTCCCTGGCTTGAGTTGAGCACAAGCTTATCCAGTTTGAGCATTTGAGCGTGGGGTCCTCAACTGGAAGCCTAAGGTTGCTGGCTTAGCGGGAGTGTCCCCCCCACCCCCACCATCAAGGTACATGTGAGCAATCAGTGAACAATGAAGTGCCACAAGTACAAGTTGATGTTTCTCATCTCCCTTTCTGTCTGGTCTGTCGTTCCTCCCCCATCCTTTACTAAAAAAAAAAGAAAAAATCATTAATGGGTGGAAATGTTTAATTTGGACTTGTTCTTCAATCCCATCGATGCTCTCTAAGCACCTTTAACATTTTATTTTAGTTTTTGAATCAGCAAAAATTAAATTTATATGTCAGGAAAACAGTTTATTGGATACGCAATAATTTGGGAGGGATAAAAAAGAAAAAGAATTATTAGTGTCTTGGCTATTGTGAGGGTCCCCATGTCGCTCCTGTCGGTTTTTGGATAGTGAGCTTATTCAGGTATTGGCCACCAGTACAAGTAGTTCTCAGGCTAGAGGAATTGGGCACTTAGCAAAATTTAAAAATTTTTTCTCTTGATTATTTTTCTCTCTATTCCTTAAAGAAGAGATAGTTGATTATCTTCAAAGGTAAGGCTATTTTGATGTTTATATAAGCAATTTAGGACGGATTTGCCTTTAATCTTCAATATTTGAGATTAGTTTAGATTCTTTTTCTGATATAATTCACTTCAATTATTTATTTTTGTATAAGTGCTGCAGGAAAGTTGCACTAGTCTAATTCTTAGGAGGAACGATATTAACCAAATACACAGCAAATATTTATTTAATATGGTATTCTGTATTTATATGGGAGGTGATGGTCTAAGGAAGTATTAGGTGTGATATTTTGCATGATTTTGTTATTTTATATTACCAACTATTTAGGCAATTTCCAAAGGCATATGTAATTTTTTAAAATTACGTACATTAATCTTCTTCCTAATATTGTCAACTATTAAGAAATTTAAGTAATTTATTTTGATGTAGTCAACAGCATATTATCAATGGTTCTCATATTTTCCTTTAATTATGTGGGAATATAATTTGAAACTGATTTCAGAAATATATTACTGTTCTACTGTATTTCTGTTGAGACTGTATACTCATTTTGAACTGTAATATTCCAGGACTAAATGCATTCCTAAAGGAGATCCAGAAGAAAAATTTTAAAAGTCTGATATGTAATAAATGTGCTTTATTATTTGTTCTTAAAGTACTATGTTTTTTCCTGACTATGAAATTAATACATGGATATTATAAAAAAAAAATTCAGAGTGCTGTAATATCCATAAAGAACCATAAATATCACTATTGGAGATAACCAATTAATCTATTATATTAAAAATGACATCTCTTTACATTAGTAAATGTAGATCTGTACATCTCCATATCATCATCACTTTTAATGGCCACCTAAATTTTTATTAAATAGATGTGCCATAAGTAAATCCTTAAGGATATTTTGGGTTATTTTTATTTTTTCTATTATAAATAATTCTACCATAAATATAATCTAGCCTGACCAGGCAGTGGTATAGTGAGTAGAGCATCGGCCTGAGACAGAAGACCCAGGTTCAAAAAGCCAAGGTCACTCACTGGCTTGAGCACAGGCTCACCAGCTTGAGCACAGGGTTGCTGGCTTGAGCGTGGGATCCTAGACATGACCCTGTGGTTTCTGGCTTGAATCCAAAGGTCGCTAATTTGAAGCCCAAGGTGCCTAAGATCGCTGGTTTAAACAAGGGGTCACTGGTTTAGCCTCAGCCCCCCTCCCCTCCAGTCAAGCCATGTATGAAAAAACAATCAATGAACAACTAAGGTGACACAGTGAGGAATGAATGCTTATCTCATTTCCTTCCTGTCCATCTTTCCCTATCTATCCCTTTGTCTGTTTCTCTTACTGTCTCTCTCACTAAAAAACAAACAAACAAATAAATCTAGATGCTTCTTTGTGGTCTTATCCAATGATTTCCTTAAGGTAGTTCCTAGTAATGAAAATGTTGAGGTAGAGGGAATAGTTTAAACTTTATTTTTCTTATTCTATTTTATTTTTCAGTTAGAGTTTACATTTAATATTATTTTGTATCAGTTTCAGGTATACAGTATATTGGTTAGACTAACATACACTTTACAAAGTGATACCCCCCACCCTGTTATTTCAGATACCCACCTGGCACCATACATAGTTATTACACATTTATTACAGTATTATTGACTATGTACCCTATGCTGTATGTACTTTGCTTCCCCATGATTATTTTATAATTACCAATTTGTACTTCTAATCTCTTCATCCTTTTTTCCCAGTCCTCCAACCTCCCTCTTCTCTGGCAACCATTAATCTGTTCTCTGTATGAATGAGTCTGTTTCAGTTTTGTTTGTTTATTTTGTTCTTTAGATTCCACATATAAGTAAAATCATATGGTGTTTATCTTTTTTTGGCTGACTTATTTCCCTTAGCATAATTCCCTTTAGTTCCATCCATGCTGTCACAAATGTTAATATTTGATTGCTTTTTGTGGCTGACTAATATTCCATTGTATGTATGCACCTAAATTTTCTTTACCCACTTATCTATTGATGGTCTCTTAGGTTACTTCCATATCTTGGCTATGGATAAATAATGCTCCAATGAACATAGGGAAGCATATAGTCATTTGAATTAGTGTTTTGGATTTCTTTGGATATATACCCAGAAGTAAAATTGCTGGCTCCTAAGGAAGTTCCATTTAAAATTTTTTGAGGTGACTCCATACTGCTTTCCACAGTGGCTGCACCAATCTGCAAGAGAGAGAGAGAGAGAGAGAGATGAGAAGCATCAACTCATATTTGTGGCACCTTAGTTGTCCATTGATTGCTTCTCCTATGGGCTGGAGGTAGGGGGCAGCTCCATCTGAGGCAGTGACCCCTTGCTCAAGCCAGTGACCATAGGATCATGTTGATGATCCTACTTTGCAGCTGGTCAGCCTATGCTCAAACTGGATGAGTCCATGCTCAAATCAGCAACGTCACAGTTTTGAACCTGGGACCTCTGCATGCCAGGTTGACACTCTATCCACTGGGTCACCACCAATCAGGCCAGCCTGAAAGTAATTTTTTAAAAGATAAAAAATATCTTAGTTTTAGATGTTGCTTGTAAATACTGAAAGGAAACATGATTGTACAACATTTCTAAAACCATTTTTAACAACTTTATCTTCTAATTATATTTCTTGGGTATTTAAAAGTAGATTTCAAAACAAAATCACTTATACTTCTGTGGTGTTTTAAATTTTTGTTCTGATAAAAACTTTTCTTTTCTCATTATAAAAATGACAACAGTTCCTTATGGAAAAGTCAGAAAACAAAAATATAGAAAATGTTAAGCACTGGTTTTCTACCTACCTCAGGATAGCCATTATGAGAACCTTGGTATAATATGATCACAGTTTTCTGTTGTTGTTGGATTTTTAGTGAGGGAGAGAGAGGGACAGACAGGAAGGGAGGGAGATGATAAGCATCATTTCTTTGTTGTTTTTTTTTACAGGGACAGAGAGAAAGTCAGAGAGAGGGATAGATAGGGATAGACAGACAAGAACAATGAGAGATGAGAAGCATCAATCATCAGTTTTTCATTGCCATTGCAACACCTTAGTCACTCATTGATTGTTTTCTCATATGTGCCTTGACCGGGAGGCTATAGCTGAACCAGTGACTCCTTGCTCAAACCAGCGACCTTGGGGTCATGTCTATGATCCCTCACTCAAGCCGGATGAGCCCGTGCTCAAGCCAATGACTTCGGTTTTGAACTGGTGTCCACTTGTTCCAAACCTGTGCTCTATCTCCTGTGCTACTGCCTGGTCAGGCATGATCAGAGTTTTGATGCAGCTTCTTTTTTCTCCCATTAGGCACAATGCCTTGAGATGCGCCAGAATTATTTAGGTGCTCTGGAGACAGTAAACCAAATAATTGTGAACTTTCCAAGTTTCCTTCCTGCTTTTGTACAGAAAATGAAACTACAACTAGCCTTGCAAGATTGGGACCAGACGATTGAAATCGCACAGAGGTTAAGTAAAAAACGACACAAGTACCTTTGTATCTGATTATAATTTTAAGGAAGAAAAATGTGTATTTTTTTATCATAAGATTTTAAATTTTATTTTTCCAAAAATACAGAATTGAGGGAAAATTTACCACTGCATTGTTTAAAACTGCATTTATTGGTTTCCGTAAATATCTGTCTAGCTGTTCTAAGTCAGATTCTCCTTTTGTAAATAGCCCTACCCTCATGAAGCTTATATTCAAATGAGGAACCATATAATAAACAGAACAGAATAAATAAGGAATAATGTGGGATGTTAGAAAGTTATGGAGAAAAGGTAAAGCCAGTAAGTGACATAGGGAGTAGGAAGAAGAGGCTTGATTTTATGGGATGGTCAGGGAAGGCCTTACTAATAAGAAGGTGACATTTGAGCAAAGGGAGTAAGCCATTTTTTCTTTTGGAAAAACTTTTCAAAAAGAAGGAAAAACAAGTTTGAAAACCTTAAGGCAAGAGAATGTGTCAAATGTTTAAGGAATGACAAGGAGTAAGATGACTAGGGGTGAAGTCACCCAGAAAGGTAGGAGGGAGCAGGGGTGCTGGGTTGTGAAGGAATTTGGTCTTTCTTCTGAAATGTGAAGTCAGTCTCCCTCCTTCCTACCGTTTTATCTACCTATCTACCTCTATGTCTCTGTTTTCTCTTCTCCCTCCTCATATTATTTATGTATTTTTTGCTGTTTGTTTAAATTAAAGGAACCAAATATAAGCCTGTACGTTTTTTATGCTATGAATTGTATTGATTATCTGCCGTGTACCATATAACTGTTGCTTATCCTCTGTTATTTCCTATAAATTGATAGATTTAGTGGCTTGGTTTATGTTCATGCTCAGTTCTTTTTCTTTTGGCAGTTCATAAGTGGTGATGTGTTCTTCCTTCAAAGAGACATAATCTCCGTTTTCTTCTCTTTTTTGACATTAGCAGCTATTTGTGTTCAATACCTAGGGGCTTGGTTTAGTGTTATAGTATAGTTATAGCATTCTTACCTTATTTCTTAGCTGTAATACTTCTGAAACTAATCTACTGACTGCTTATATAGAATTATCATTCATATAAGAAAAGTTGAACAAATGTCTGAGTCTTTTTCCTTATTTCTGGGTTTTAAAATAACCAAAAAAATAAAAGTCTCCTAGTATCTTCTAGTTGTAATTGATGAGTAGTTTAGGTTTGCTTGTTTGTATGATATACAGTGTGTCCGTAAAGTCATGGTGCACTTTTGACCAGTGACCTGTCAAAAGTGCACCATGACTTTACGGACACACTGTAGATTAAACTTGATTGTTTCTGACCATTTCAGTTATTACAGTTGTTCAGGTTGATTCATCTTTGGCCATTAGTAGCCTCTTCAAGTTAGTTCTTAAGTTCTTTTGACATGATCCTAGCAGTCTGATAGTTTTCTTGCTATTTGGTATGGCAGGGTGTACCAGGGTCATTTTCTGTATTACTGTCTCAAATGTGTATTAGGTATCATCATTTTTAGTAGGAAATGATTTTTGGAGCCCAAAATGTGGGCACTAGTAATTATTTGATGTTGATATTTTTCCAGATTTCTAGGCACTGTGTGTGTGTGTCTAGTATCCAAGTACATATATATATATTGAAAGACATTTATAAAATAAAAAAGACTTGCTATATAGTTTTAAACTTGATTTTTCTTTAACTTACTGTTTCATGATATATCCATTTACACTGATATATTTATTAACAGTGAATAACATTGAATAAAGTGAACACACAAATACTTTATTTTTTTCTGTTGGCAGTCATTTTGGCTTTTTTTCTATATTTTTGCTCTTTTAAATATTATAGTGAGCACATACATACACCCACACATATAGTCATTATACAGATATAGAATTATTTCTGAAGGATGATTTTAAAAAAGAAATTACTGAATCAAAATGTATTATATTTGTAAAGGTAAACTAAGCTCCCATTAAAAATTGATAAAAATGTATAATGGTTTAATGCAGTAGAATTTTTTTATTGTTGTTAGATATAAATGTTTTGGGTGGGTATTACAATGATCAGGCAACTTTCCTCCATATTGTCACTAAGGGATCTTTGTAGGTTCTTTCCATATTGTAACTCTGCCATTTTGTAAAACCTTATTATATTGGTATCCGGCTGGTAGGAGGGGAGAGTATAGAGAAATCATTGCACTTTTCTTAAAAAGCTAGGCCCACAAATAGCATATAATGCTTCATCGCACACTGGCCTCATCTAACTGCAAAGATGGCTGGGAAATGTTGGCTAGCCTTGTGCCCACGCATATTAGGGAAGAATGACTGAGTAGAGAGATTGCAGCCTCTGCCTCAGGTATACATACTTCAGATTTTGATAGATACTACCAGATTGTTCTCCTAAGGAGCTAGATTATCTATACTCTAATCAATAGTCAATTGAATATACCCTTCCCCTATTCTCACCAGTTCTGGCTGTTATAAATGTGGTTTGTTTTTATAAACAATCTGGTAGATTAAGAATGGTACTTTTTAATTTTAAATCACATTGCGATTGAGTATATTTTTATGTTAAAACATGTTTTTTGTTTGTTTATAGACTTTTTTAAGTAGGGTCTATTTTTTTCTATATTTCAAATGGATTTTCATATTTTTTAGGGTCACTTCATCATACTTCTTTTGATAGTTTTGTTGGCTCTTCTTTGCAGTTGACTATCAGAATTAACAAGTTAAAAAGAAATATTTTAAGATTTTTATTTTAATTGTATTAAACCTATAGATTATTTGGGGAGAATTTTTTTTAAACCAAAAATGAGTATTAGCATAGGCAACTATTAATCCATAGCAAACAACTAGAAATCTCAGGTATATGATACTAAGCATTCATTTCTCGCTTCTGTGTGGGTCATCTACTGGCAGCTGATCTAGAGCAGGCTCGTGCTGTGCTTCAGATTCAGATCAGTAGGTGGCTATGACACCTCCTTGCAGACTGGGCTCTGGTCAGCTCTCAGTGTTCTCCCCTGGGCACACGTCAAAGAGCAGCAACTACCCAAAGGAAGCTCTTCTCATGGTGGTAGCAGAGATACAAGAGGACCAGCAGAAGTATGTGATTCTGCTGAAACTGAAGCGTGGCACACTGCCACTTCTGCCCACATTTCATTGGCAAAGATAAGAAAAATGCCCAAGCCTGAACAGGTGGTGGCGCAGTGGATAGAGCTTCGGACTGGGACATGGAAGACCCAGGTTCTAGACCCCAAGGTTGCCAGCTTGATTGTGGGCTCATCTGGTTTGAGCAAGGCTTGAACAAGGGGTCACTCAGTCTGCTATAGCCCCTGGTCAAGGCACATATGAGAAATCAGTTAATGAACAACTAAGGCAGAGGTTCTCAAACTTTTTGAAGTCGAGGCACATTTAAAATTCTACAAATAATTGTAGGTGCACTATATGCAAATTTCTAAGAAATATGTTATAATAAATCAAATAGTAAAGAAAAAATATATAAAGTCCAAGCATGCTTTTATGGTAATTGAATGAAATAAATACAACAAAATTAAATTTATTCTGACATTAAAAAACATTTTTATGTTACATTTTTTGAGTTATGCTTTTTAGAATTTGTAAAAAAGTGGGGTTAAAAGTAAAAAAAAAAAGATGACAAAATAGTTATCTTTTTATATATATAGATACATTCTTAGTAAGATTTGGTAAATTCAGCAGGTCCCGGCGTGAATGTGTTAAGTTTTTTTCATTCTTGTGTTTACGAGAAACATGAGCCTGAGGTGTCCTAGCGATTTCTTCAATGTTTGGACATATATTTGAAAGGCAGACTCTCATTTCCTCATCAATACACTGAGGAATTTCTCTCTTTTTACTCTTAATTGTGTTGAGTGCAGAAAACCCCCACTATACATATCATCTTAACTTTACACCAAACAACGGATAGAAGAAACTTGCCTCCAGTCTTTCCGGGGAACATGGGGGTAGTGTAAACAATCCAGCACCACAGCTTAACAGCCTTTTGCAACCTAATCAGTCAAGTGAGGTGGGGGGTTGGGCAGACTGTCAGCTTACAGCCAATTCCCCACATCTCTGTCCCCCAAAAATCTAAACTTCAAAAACCTTGTTGATTTTTTGGTCCCCAACAGGCACGTATTTTTCTGGAATACCATAGGGCGCACCTGGAAATCTAGGGCACACAGTTTGAGAACCACTGAACTAAGGTGTCACAGCAGAGAATTGATGCTTTTCATCTCTCTCCCTTCCTGTCTGTCTATCTGTCCCCTCTCTGACTCTCTCTGTCTCTGTCACGGGGAAAAAAAAAAAGGAAAATGTCCCAGGCCATAGTCAAAGAGCAGTAAAGTTCACTCCAGCTGTGTGGAGAAACTGTTTAGTTACATGACAGAAGGCACATATTCAGGGAGGATGGAAGAACTGGAGCTAGTAATTCAGTGTACTACACCATCCATGATAAGACACCTAGTGTGGTACCTCAGTTGTTTAGTTTCTTTTCTAAATGCCATTGAGTAAAGTTATATGAATTTTTGTAGCTTTTTTAGACTTTGTATCTTTTTTTATTGGAGGGGGGTTGTTCCTATTATTAGAATATTTCTTCATAATGTTTTCTAATTTATTTTTATCACATAGGAACCTATTTTAATGTTGTGATTTACATTAACAGATTTTAAAAAATATTTAACCTATCGTTGCATTCCTATAATTCTTGTAATAAATTTGCATGGTCAGGGAGAATTATTTTTTTAATATACTATTGAATATGGTTAGCTAATGCTCCATTTAAGATTGCCAAAAGTACTTCATGAGACTTATACAATCTATTCATATTTTAATCTATTAAAAATTAAGATTTAGAATTTTTTTAGTTTAAATAATCTGGTTGATAATTTCCATGAAAGAGATGTAATTTACTAAGTAAAACTACTTATTTAGACAGTGCAGTAGTAAGACCAGCAAACTAACTTCTCAAGCCCTCAAATAAAAGAAAATACATAAGTTTATTTCAATGAAATGTTTTTCTTCAGGTTAATGCTTCAAGATAAACAAAATGTGGAAGCACTAAGAATGTTGGCTCTTTACTATTTGTGCCGGGAAGGGGATATAGAGAAGGTAAGTTTTATTGTACTATTTAAATTTCCTATATTAAAAATACAGTCAGTGCTCTTTCAGAATGTATGTCACAGTACTTTTTAGTTGATTCTTGAAAGTACCCCTTAACAAAGAGGTGAGCTTCTTAAATCAACTAATAAAGTACTAACATTGATAGCTAACATTAAACCTAAAAATTCCTCTGATCATTGATTATAGTATAGGTGGTTTTCTATGTGAAACTCCCATGCAATAATATGTTTGATTAATGTAACTGGTGAGAATGGGTATGGAAGAGTACATATACAAAATATAATTCTTAATATTTTAAAATTTTAATTGAGTTTGCATAAGTTAAATAGGTTTAGGATGACCTCCTATTGGATCTTATTATTAGAATATTTAATAACTTAATAATAAAAACTAAGGTACATGTTCTTCTACTAGTGAACACATTTGACTATACCCTGGATTATGGAACACCAAAATCCAGCCTGAAGCAAGTAGGACTATAACAAGTAGTGGATAAGGATTGTTTACTCTGTTTAAATTAGTCAACATGACAGTATCTAATAGGTACTTTAGTAAATATTAAAAGAATTTTAATTTCTTTTTATTTTATTCATTTTAGAGAGGAGACACAGAGAGAGTGAGAGAGAGAGAGAGAGAGAGAGAGAGAAAGGGGGGAGGAGCTGGAAGCATCAACTCCCATATGTGCCTTGACCAGAGCAGTGCAGGGTTTTGAACTGGCAACCTCAGTGTTCCCAGGTCGACGCTTTATCCACTGCGCCACCACAGATCAGGCTAAAAGAATTTTAATAGGGACAACTTTTCAGTAAACTTTTCAGGCATTGAAATTACTAATACTAAGTATCTTAATTATTTTTCTATTCTAGATAAAACTAAAAAAAATATTTTTAAGTTATTGACTTGAGAGAGAGAGAGAGGAAAGGAGGGAAAGAGAGAGAAAAACATCTTTGTTTATTCACTTATTTATGTGTTTATTGGTTGATTCTTGTATGTGCTCTGACCAGGGATTGAACCTGCAACCTTGGCATAGTGGGATAATGCTCTAAACCAGGGGTGCTCAATACGTCGATCTCGATCTACTGGTCGATCGCAAAGGAAGTGTGGGTAGATCACATGACATTAAAAAGACATTTGTCTTTTGATTGGCATACAGGGTAGCCAATCTGACATCTGAACTTTTGACACCCTACTCATGCGCGTTAAACCGCACTAACTTGTTCAGTTACATTGCTGCGTAGTTAGCCTTCAATTTATTTAAACTAAATACAACAAAGGGTATAAAAATGAGTGCCGTAGCTGGTCTGAGTAAGAAGCCTAAAACCTACCACTTTCATACAGAATGGGAGGGGATTTTTTTCACTTTGTCATATTCTAAGTGTGTTTGCCTCATCTGTCTGTGTGCCATTGCTATTCCAAAGAAGGGAAATGTGGAGCTGCTTTTTTGGACTGTTCATAAAAACTATGACATTGACTTTCCTCCGAAAAGAGAGCTGAGAAGGAGAAAGGTGAAAGAAGAATACACAATATTAAATAGTAATAATAGTAACTTGAATAATGGTAATATAGAAGAAGTAAATTTATGTTTTGCATTTTTATTGTAGGTAGATCATTTTGACTTGGTCATCTTATAAGTAGCTCGCAAGCTGAAAAAGTGTGGGCAACCCTGCTCTAAACCAACTGAGTTATCCGGCTAGGGCTAGATAATATTTTAAATATAAACCAGGCTATTCAGGTAATCCAAAGGCTGTTCTCATATAATAGTAATGTTTATAATTGTGATATGATTCATATCTCATTTGTGTCATGGATTAATTATTATAGAAGAGTTTGGCATGTATTTAATTGAATATTATGATATCTTTACCTTCTCAAAGGTTTCTACTTAATAATAAATATTAAACACATTTCAAAACTCAGTTCTTTATTGATTATTGAGCTTTTTAAAAGAAGTTTTAATACATCTTGCAACATAGAAGATTTCATTAGAAGAGAGGAAATTAGAAAAAGCAATATATTTTTGAATAATTGTATTTATTAGTCTGTATGTTCTATATTATGTTATTTCTTAGTTTATTTTAAAATTATACTGGGTACTTTTGTTTTAGGCTACAGCCACTCTGGAAAACTTAGCAAATGCATTGGATGCCATGGAACCACAGAATGCTCAACTTTTTTATAAGATCACAAGAGCTTTCAGCAGAACTGTAAGAATGCCCTCTATGTACCAGAGCCCCGTTAGCCATAGCTGGGAATAGAAAACAAATCGCAAAGGTGGAGATGCCAAAGAGCGTATGGCCCAGAATGAAAGTATGATATTGATATATTTCTAAGAAAAGCAGTCCAAAGGAAATATGGTGTCCAATTGTAAGAAGCCATCATGGGGGCTTCATGGAGAAAGTGGTATTTGTTGAACCTTTAAGAAGAAGGAAGTGCCTTCCAGGCAAAGGAAATAAAAACTGATTTATTTTAATAAGAGCATAGGATTTATGAATAGGGTCATTCTTTGTTTTGTTTTTAAACACTATTTTAACAAAATTTTAATGTCAGTAACAAACTATTTCAGTGAGGGAAATAGTTGGTATCTTACTCTTTTTTAGATTATTAAAGAAATGTTTGCATTACAAGTGCCCAATAAAAAGAATGTAATGGGAATGGGATAGAAAAAAACAGCAGAATCTTGAAATTAATACCTGAAATGAGCAGATTGAAAAGTTACTTAAACTAGG
This sequence comes from Rhynchonycteris naso, assembly GCA_037038555.1. NCBI lineage: Eukaryota > Metazoa > Chordata > Mammalia > Chiroptera > Emballonuridae > Rhynchonycteris > Rhynchonycteris naso. The sequence continues at coordinate 69,059,961 of CM072997.1, forward strand.
AAAAAGGAAAGAAAAAAGATACACATAAGTAAAATAATTAGTAAATATAAAGTTGAAAGAAAAAAACAAAGTTGTCAATTGTTAAACAATATGAATAAACTGAATTTTCTTATTTAAAAACAAAGTTGGCCAGATTGTGTGAAGTTTAGAGAAAAACAAATTCTGCTATTACAAAAGTTTGAGTTAAGGAAGGAAAATTTACCCTTTTTATTTACCTATTGCCAGATACCTGATTAATTTACATAAATTCAAACAGCTTAGTATTTTACTCTAAAAAGTTTTGTCTTCAAAAATTACATGCTTTCCCCTCTAGCAGGATTGCCATTTTTTGAAATATTTTTGAAGCTTTTTTAAAGAAGATTCTAAGGTATAATCTTTTAAAATAGTCTTTGTTGTGGCACTTTTGTCTTTAGGGGGATAGCCTTAGTTTTCTTATATATATTTATTTTACTTTATTTCTATTTATTTTCTTGAGAGAGAGAGGAAAGAGGAACAGAGGGAGATGAGAAGCATCAGCTCATAGTTGCATCACTCCAGTTGTTCATTGATTACTTCCCATATGTGCTTTGAGTGGCAGAAAGGGGACCCTCAGGTTGAGCCAGTGACTTCTTGCTCAAGCCAGTGACCTTGGGATCATGTTGATGACCTAACACTCAAGCCAACAACCTGAGACTTTAGAATCTGGGTTCTCAGCCTCTAGGTTGACACTCTATCCACTGTGCCACTACTGGTCAGGCAGCCCTAGTTTTGATTTCCTAAAAAATATATATAATCTTGAAGCAATCACTTTCTTGTTTATCTTATAAAACAACCATAAGACAGTTTGAAAAGAGTTCAAAAATGTATGCTTTGTAGACATAATTAAGAGCATACTTTTCAAGATAGTCATTTTTTAAAAGTACTAGTCAGGATAAGTTCTGATAGGATATAAAATCTTGCTGCACTGTCTAGATAGTAAATAGAGAAGTTTTATTTTTGTTATTAAATAATTTTATTTTGATTTTGCTCCTGTGAAGTACAGATAATATATATGTGTATTAAGGGGGAAAAATCTTTTTGAATAAAAATGTTCTAGTCCACCTTAATCTTTTTTTTCTTTTATTCTTTTATTTTTATTTTTTTTTTATTTATTCATTTTAGAGAGAGAGAGAGCGAGAAAAAGAAAGAGAGAGAGAGAGAAGGGGGAGGAGCAGGAAGCATCAACTCCTATATGTGCCTTGACCAGACAAGTGCAGAGTTTCAAACTAGTGACCTCAGCATTCCAGGTTGACACTTTATCCACTGAGCCACCACAGGTCAGACCTTTTTTTTTTCAGTGTGGACGTAATCAACTCATCCTTCAGAAAACTCAAACATTGCTAGAAAGAGCTTTCAGTTTAACTCCTCAGCAATCAGAATATGCTACAGAACTTGGATACCAAATGCTTTTACAAGAAAAAGTTAAAGAAGCAAAGAAATGGTATAAGATTGCCTTAAATCTTGAAGAAACTAACATCACTGCTTTGATTGGTATGACTGCTATTTCTATAAATGTTCTTCATATACATGCAAGCCATAATTGTTTTTTATACCTACCATTAAAAAATGCATTTTGTGGTTTTCTAAAATTAAACTGTTGCGTTGTGCTGATACAGTTGTAGGTTCAATCTCCAGTAGGGCACATACAGGAATCAATTAATAAATTCATAAATAAGCAGAATAACAAATTAATATATCTCTTTCAAATCAATAAATTAAATATATATATAATTTAATAAAATAAAATTTTCATGTATCATGAGAGGAGAAACCTGTATTATTAATTTTTTTGTGTTAGCTTAAAGGTTGCATGCCTAAAACCAAATATGTGGACTTTGACTTTTTTTTCTGTTTCGTTTAGGATTTATCCAATGTCAGTTAATAGAAGGGCAGCTACAGGATGCAGGTCATCAGCTAGAATTCCTTAGTGAAGTTCAGCAGTCTTTTGGAAAATATGCGGTACAGTATTTTATTAGATATAGATATAGTAGATCCCAGCTGTTGTTTATAATATGTGAAATTTTTAACTGGCTTATTATTTAGTAATGCCTTTAAAGAGCTAATGTACCCTAATTTTAGAATTTTACTATGTAATTTCATTTATTAATTTACCTCCATGGAAAACTAAACTTTAAATATTCTTTTACAACTTTCTAAAAATTAATCCAAGGTAATACTTAAATTTGAACAAATATTCTATTAATAAAGTGTTATTTATGTGTAACTTTTACTTCTAATAGAAATAAATAGTTTTATAACTGAATAATTTATGAAAACTACTGATTTTTCAGGAACTAACCTATTTACATGCAGTTCTTGCTATGAAGAAAAATAAACAACAAGAAGAAATTATTAACTTGTTAAATGATGTCCTGGACATTCATTTTTCACAATTACAAGATTTACCTGTTGGCATAGAGTATTTTGAGAAGTTAAATCCTGATTTCTTACTAGAAATTATTATAGAATATCTGAATTTCTGTCCAATGCAGGTAAGTAAGTCTGGCACTTTAGGGGTAATATTGAATTTCTTAGGATTACATTGGTTAATAATAATTATATAGATTTCAGGGTGTATAGTCCTATAATATGTCATCTGCATATTTTATTGTATGTTCACCAGCCAAGGTCAATTCTCTTTCTGTCACCATTTATCTCCCCTTTACCCTCTTCTGCATGCCCCCACCCACTTTCCCTCTGGTAATCATCATGCTGATGTCTGTATTTATAAGTTTTTTATTTTATTTTGCTTAATCTCTTCACCTATTTCTCCCAGCCTCCCAAATCCCAATCTAACAGCTGTCAGTCTGTTTTCTGTATTTATGTTTGTTTCTGTTTTACTTGTTAGCTGATTTTGTTCATTAGATTCTACAATATAAGTGAAATCATATGGTCTTTGTCTTTCTCTAACTGACTTATTTCACTGAGCATAAAAACCTTTAAGGTCTTTCCATGCTGTTATAAAAGGTATGATTTCTTTCTTTTTATGACTAAGTAGTATTTCATTATGTAAATGTACCACAGCTTTTTTTACCCACTCATCTACTGATGGGCATTTGACTGCTTCCAAATCTTGGCTATTATAAATTGCACTGCATTGAACTTGGGCTGCATACATTCTTTTGAATCAGTGTTTTGGGATTTTTTTGGATATATGGTCAGTAGAATCCCTGGGTCATAATGTAGTCCATTTTTAATTTGGGGGGGAAACTTCATACTATTTTCCAAAGTGGCTGCACCAGTCTGCATTCCCACCAACAGTGCATGAGGGTTCCCATTTTTAACATCCTCATCAGCACTTGTTTGTTAGTTAATTTATTGATGATAGCCATTCTGACAAGAGTAAGGTGATATACCTTGCTGTGGTTTTACTTTGCATTTTCTGATGATTAGTGACATTGCACATCTTTTCAGAGGTTTATTGGCCATCTGTATGTCCTCTTTGGAGAAGTGTCTTTATATGCAGGTCCTTTGCCCCTATTTTAAAAAATGATTTGTGAAGAGGGAGTGGGGGAGAGAGAGAAAGAACATTCATTTTGTTGTTCCTCTTAGTTGTGCATTCATTGGTTGCTTCCTTGTATGTGCCTTAATTGAGTATTAAACCCACAGTCTTGTTATTTCAGATTGATGCTCTATCTGAACTGGCCAAGGTCCAGTCATTTACTTTTTATATGACAAGTTTGAGAACCCTGGTTGTGAACCTGAGTATATCCTTTATTTTGTCAGTGCCTCTCATTGTGCTTCCTTTTCCGCATATGGATTTGGCTGCAAGACCTAGATTAGGTGTCCTTTTCCTCCCAATTATGGATATCAGTGGATTTCCATGAATCATATAAATGTCATTAGATCCTTTACTCAGTATAACTTTGGGTCCCAGCATAGGACTCTACATTTATCTCTGTGAAATTGTATCTCCATGATTATTTCCATAATTCAAGATTACCATATTCTTCTAGATCCTGATTGTCATCTGTTTTGTCTAGGTTTCTGTTGTCATCCATTATCTGCCCTATCTAGCTCTCAGTAGAGCTGAGGATAGAACATTCTGCTGTATTACCAGAGAGTTCATTTCAAATTGATATGGATTCGTTAGTCACACTTACTTGTTACAGACAGTAAGTGGATGACTTAATTCCACTCAACTCACAGTGCAACATAGGGATATCATGGTGGACAGTATCTTCATTGCTAAGAACATGGTTCTTAGCATTTTCCTTTATCTACAGCTTCAGTAATTGTGTTTTAACAAGGAAGTGAGAACAATGACCTTTCCTTAGGGAATCCATGCTGCTTTTTATTGATCATTCTTTTCCCATACTTTCATAATTTGTGGGTTTTTTTTTTAATTTTCTGCTCTAGAATCACCTGTAGCATTGATCTCGGTCTCCCCAGTCATGATCTTAGAAATTGAACGCACTTTTCAGTACTCATGCAGTATTCAGAATTCATTTAAGAAATGCTGTATTACAGAGTACCTAACACTGTTCAGAGCTGGGGAAGTAATTGTTTAAAAGCAGACTACAACCCTTTCTTTCTTGAAGCATGTATACTATCAGGAGAAGACAGCTGATATAATCAAGTCATTACATAGTATTTTAGAAAATCACAGAAGACGATAAAGGATGGGAAGTGGTAATTTTAGATAATGTGATCTAGAAAGACAAGACAGTAAAATTTGAACAAAAATTTGAAGGGGCCGTGTGGAAATTTGGTATAATGTTTTCAGACAAAGGAAGCAGTTCAGTCGCCCAAAAAGACACAATGAGATGAGTGTGGCTGGGATGGATGAGGAGGAAGGGCGTTTGTCAGAGAGAGGTCAGGGCACAAAAGACAAATTGTAACTACTCTGACTTCAATTCTAGTTGTAATAACTTCTTCGGTGTCAATTCTGAGTACAATGGAAAGCCACCAAAAGGTTTCTGACATGATCATATTCAACATTTTATATTTTTATTTACTGCTTTATTGATTTTTGGGAGAGAGAGAGTTTTATATTATTTACTGATTTGTTGATTTTGGGGAGAGAGAAACATTAATTTATTATTCCTCTTTTTTATACATTCATTGGTTGATTTTTGTATGTGCCCTGACCAGGGATCGAACTTGCAGCCTTGGTATATTGTAGCATCACTCTAACCAACTGAGCTGCCCTGCCAGGGCCCATGTTCAACATTTTAAAAGGATTTTTCTGAAAGCTATGCTGAGAGTAAACTGTAGGTAGTGCAAGAAATTATTAAGTGGTAATTGAGTCCCTAGCCAACAGGAATTCTGTTTTTCCATAACCTTTATCAGCATGATAGAATGTAATTAGCATTTATAATGGTGTTTTTATGGGGAAATATCAGAAAGACAGACTTGTCTCTCTAGCTCTTTTTCTACTTCTTTTACCCTTTTTTATTTTTACTTTTTTAATTTTATTGATCGATTTTAGAGAGACAGAAAGGAGAGGGAAGCATTCGTTTGTTGTTCCACTTAGTTGTGCATTTATTGTTTGCTGCCTGTTTGTGCCCTGACTAGGGATTGAGCCTGCAACCTTGTAGTTTTAGTACAATGCTCTAACCCACTGTGCTAACTAACCAGCTGGGGCTACTTCTTCCTATGATTCACTCTGAAACTATGGTGAAAACAATGCTTGTTCTCAATAACTAATTCTTAGCAAGTGACAGTGAACATTATCAGAACCTTCCCATGTCACCTATACCTTCACTGTTGTTGGTTACGCTGAAAAAAATGTGCTTTAAGAAATTTACTCTGTATCCATTACTGTGTAAAGAAGTATAAAATTCTGATCTTCAAGACATAGAGACCCTTAATTCTGTAAATGAGTCAAAACTAAATATGAAACTACTATAGAACTGTATAAGATATAGAATAATACATTTTATTCCATAGTTTATAAGTTCTGTAAAAATTTCAAGAAGTATTCTAAGCACCAATGGTCATATTCTGTAGATCTTTTTGAGCATACATTATTTTGTGCTTCAACAAGATGATGTGACATTTTTTGTCAGTAACAATGGCTTGTTGTAGGAGTGATGGTCAGTTTGGAGGCCATACTCCAGTGAAGAATGTGTATGTATGTGGGGGGTATAAGGTGTGGGGAGGGTCACTCTTCAGGGAAAGGAGCCAGTATTAATAGGGCAAAGCAGGGAGAATGAACATTTGATATTTAAATTCTGAGATCACATTTCTGTGAGTAGTGAGTGGATAACCACTGAATAAAGATTGATTGAGTAGAGCCTGACCTGTGGTGGTGCAGTGGATAAAGCATCGACCTGGGGACACTGAGGTCGCCAGTTCAAAACCCTGCACTGGTTCGGTCAAGGCACATATGGGAGTTGATGCTTCCAGCTCCTCCCCCCATTCTCTCTCTCTCTCAATCTGTGTCTCGTCTCTAAAATGAATAAAATAAAAGAAATTGTAAAAAAAAAAAAAAATGATTGATTGAGTAGACTACCACTAAAAGAATAATCAAATGGTCTAGCATTTCTTTAGTTCTAATATTCATTATTAATAAAAAGAGAAAAAATTGAGGACCTACAACATGCCAGGCAGAAAATTAAGAATATGAATATTTGATTCATTTGGTGGAGTACACTTGAGTGTGTTCTGTTTTCTGATTCTAGGTAAACAAAATCTAAATTATCTAAAAACTGACTTACGTTACTCTCAGAGATAGTGCAAATTATTGAATTGGGCAAATCACAAGGCAGGTTTAAAATTAGAACTTGCTTTGCCTTTCTTCTCAATTCCAGCAAGAAACCTGACTTCTTAGTTATCTTTCCTTTGAATAGATCTGGTTCCTTGATAAAGTTTTTGACCAATTATGTTCCTTTCATATGTTATTGAATGAGTAATTGTATAACAATTTCATAATTATTTTCCTGAACAGTCATTTTTTTATAAGTCTGTTAATAGGTCTCAGGGAAATAAAGTATTAGTTTAGTCATAGCAAAGATATTGGGCAATAAATAAGAAAAATACATGGTTTTGGTATTTGCATTATAATTAATGTGTCTATTTTTAGCTAAATGTCATCATACACTTAGGAAATGACCTGCTAATTTGTTTTGTTTAGCCTGCAAGTCCTGGGAAACCTCTTTCTCCGTTTCTCAGACGCTGTACCTCAGTCCTGGAGACTATAGTAAGAACTGTTCCAGGTCTCTTGCAAGCTCTCTTCCTAATAGCAAAAGTGAAATATTTGTCAGGTAAGTTACACCTTAAAAGCTTAAAAGAACCATTATATTCTGATGTTCATAAAAACAATATAAGTAAACTAAGAATTTCACATATGTGGAAAGTAGTCACAGAAAAGGCACATTTTACATATGCACAGATAATTAATTTTTATCCAAAATAAAGTTGCATAATTTGCTTTACAATTTAATTCTTTAGAAATTGCTCTAACCTTTAGTGGTTCAAGTGACTAGTTGGGAAAATACAGTTCTACTGTTTTTTAAAAGCTCCATCAGATAGTACTGGGGCCTGTCAATGATAATTTAAATGATAATTTAGTCTTTATAGTTGTTGACTCTTTGGCATAACAAAATGTGTGATGTTTACCAGGTTTCAGGCCCTAATGGAATTTCCTAATTTCTATTTAGTTTCTGTGACTGGTTACATATAACCATAAATAAATAAATGAATGAATGACCTCCATAATAATCATAGTTTTTTATGATATGGGACCCTGACAAAAACAAATCATCAGACAGTTATGGCTTTCATTTTCCCTTCAAGAGCAATTGGACTGCTCTTAGATAAGAATGTGATGTTGATGTGAGCTTTACTGATTTTTCCCACAGTGATGACCCATTTCTTATCCTTAGTGGCTTTCTGAAACTAACTCCACAAATCCTTCCCCCTGCTTTAAAAGATCTCAATTATTCATACATTCCTCATTTTTTTCAGTCTCTTATTTGCAAATCCTGATTCTTTTCCATGTACTTTCTCTCCTTGGTAATAACCTTTTTTCAAGTTACCTCCTTAACTAAGGTGACCAGATTTTAAAATTGGTAAAGCAGGACACCATTGACCCGGGGGGAAGGGGGTTCTTGATTAAAAATTTGGTCTATATGGAGCAAAAAAATTTTCATAGAATGCAAAAATGGTATTGTAATGTATTTTTTTAAATTTCAACATAAGTACAATTTACAAATATACATTAAAAATTATGTATAGTATTATTTTATTCTTTGGCATATTTCTCATTTGAGTGAATTTTTTTTAGTAGATTGCTGTCGTTGTTTAAAAGGTCATGAAAATTTTCACGAGAATTTGTTAAATTATATTTCATACATAAAATGGCTTTCAAAGTCTCAACACTTAATTGTGACTTTTCTGATGTCCACACTTTATTTACCATTGAAAAAACGCGTTCAGTTGCAGTATTAGTTCCTGGTAAAGACAGTGCATATTCCACAATTTTTAGTGCATTATTGTATGGAACATGGTTTGTTTCAAAATACTGAAATATTTCTAACCATTTGTTCTCTATTGTGATTTTTGCTGATGCCCAAGATTTAACCTTTTTCTTATCAATATATATTTTTAATAATGATACCTCATTAAAAAGATCATTTTCGGAAATATTACTATATGGGAAATTTTGAGTGAGTCAGAGGGATTGGGTTACATAGTCCCGAAACCGATGCTGGAGCTGCACGAGTGGGCGGGAGCAAGAAGGGCAGCACCGCAGTGAGCTTGGTGGCCACGCTCCCTGTGTCCAGCCCTGCCGCACTGGAGACCTAGCGGCTTGCTCCTCGCAGAGCGAGGAGCCATACGCCGGCATCCAGTACGTGGGCCTATGGGCGGTTAGGGGATTTGACAGCCGCCGCCCCCGCATCTGTGTCCCACCTGAAGTTCTTTGTTTCAGGGACCCACACGGGGTAGCCAGCCCTTGCGGCAATGCGGGCACTTCCAGGTCAAGGCGGGGTTTCCCACAGAAAACCATATATTCCCTTCCTGTTCTCCTGCCATACCCTAGCTTTTCATGCATTCTTTCCAAAAATTGGGACTTTTTTAAAATGCCGCAGGACACGGGACAAATTGTTAAAAATCGAGACTGTCCCGCCAAAAGCGGGACATCTAGTCACCTTATCCTTAACCCTTCTCCTTCCTAGAAGAACATGGAAATGGTAATTCACATGTAAATAATTTGCTTAACTTTTCCATTTACTTTTTTGTGTGCACAGTTCTGAGTGTTGGATTGTCTCACAATGAAGAATCAAGTATTTATTTTGCCTGATGGTTAATGGACAGATTTTGAAAATGTATTTAATAAGCTTTGTGCACATCAGCCTCTTTTTTTCCCATTTTATATTCTCTCTCTTCAAATAAAGTGTTTTCTGTTTAAATAGATTTGTATTATAAGTAAGTTGAGCCTTTGGGAACTGGAAGCCCCAACTAGAGCTTTATTTTTGTCTGTTGAGGTGTCAGGTACTGTTAAAGAAAGTCACTGAATAGAATATAAATTAGGATTTCTCCTTTCCCCATTCTGCTAGCAACATTGGTTTAGCTTTACATAATAAAGCCAACTTATGAGAGAGTTAATGCAGCCCAGTGCAGGTTTATCACAGAAACCCTTCACACCTAGAACCTCTGCTGCTGTTGAGAGAAAGAGCCTCTTCATGCCCCAATGACCAGCCCAAGGTAGACTCCACTCTTCCAGTCACTTTAATCTGGATCATTTATTTTTAAATTTCTTTTTATTATTCATTTTAGAGAGGAGACACACAGAGAGAGAGAGAGAGAGAGAGAAAGGGGAGAGGAGCTAGAAGCATCAACTTCCATATGTGCCTTGACCAGACCAGTGCAGGGTTTTGAACTGGTGACTTCAGTGTTCCCAGGTCGACGCTTTATCCACTGCGCCACCACAGGTCAGGCCTGGATCATTTACTTTAATTTTAACATTTTCAGATGTACAGTAGGTGTGTTTCCAAAACCTTTTGTGTTTCAGTTGCTATTTAACAGCATTTTAAATCTCAAACTAATATTTTTAAATCTCTGGAATATATTCTTATGCCTTTTTGTAACTTTATGGCCAGTAATAAATTTTCTAGCCAAGAATGATAACTAGACTAAATCTTCTTTCTTAATGTGACAATATAGGCCTGACCAGGCATTGATGAAGTGGATAGAGCGTCAGACTGGGATGCAGAAGGACCCAGGTTCGAGACCCCAAGGTTGCCAGCTTGAGTGCAGGCTCATCTGGTTAGAGCAAAGCTCACCAGCTTGGACCCAAGGTTGCTGGCTCGAGCAAGGGGTTACTCGGTCTGCTGAAGGCCTGTGGTCAAGGCACATATGAGAAAGCAATCAATGAACAACTAAGGCAGGGGTCAGGAACATATGGCTCGCGAGCCAGATGTGGCTCTTTTGATGGCTGCATCTGACTCGCAGATAAATCTTTAATAAAAAAAAATAATGTTAAAAATATAAAACATTCTCATGTATTACAATACATTCATTTCCTACCGCTCACATTCATGGTTGCGAGTGGCTAGAGCCAATCACAGCTGTCCTCTGGGACAACATCAAATTTTTATTGGATAATGCTTAACATACACGGGTCGTTTTGAAGTCAGGAAGTAAACTTTCCTCCTTTTAATCAAATAGTCAGCTAGCTAATTGCAGAAACCCTTTTGATGAAAAGACGGTTGAAAGAAAAAAAATGAGGAGTATTGTAATTTTCAGCAGGAATGGACGGAGGAATTCACCTTTGTGGAGAGAGCAGGTTCTGCAGTGTGTGTAATATGCAATGATAAAATTGCATCGATGAAACTGTCAAATATAAAATGGCACTTCGACACATGCCATACTACATTTGCATCGAAATATCCAGTGGGGGACAGCAGGAAGAAAGCATGTCAAGAGCTACTGTGCAGAGTGCAAGCTAATTAGCAGCAACTCCGTCTTTGGACCCAACAAAGGTGACTGGAATTCGGCTAGCTTTGCTAGTGCTTTAGCAATTGTGAGAAACGGAAAGCCATTCACAGATGGGCAGTATGCCAAAACATTCATGCTTGATGTTGACAATGAATTTTTTGACGACTTTTCGGATAAAGACAGGATAATCAAACAAATAAAAGACATGCCTTTGTCGGCAAGAACTGTTCACAACCTCACAACCGTACCATCATGATGGCAAATCAAATTGAGGCAACACAAGTGAAGGATATAAATGCAGTACCATTCTTTTCTCTCACTTTGGATGAGTCAACAGACGTAAGCCATTTATCCCAGTTCAGCATGATTGCAAGGTATGCTTTTGGTGACACACTACATGAGGAAAGTTTTGCTGTTTTGCATATGAAAAAGACAAGAAGGGTGGATTTATTCAAGTCTTTCACTGAGTTCGCTAAAGAAAAAAATCTACCCATGGATAAACTTATTTCAGTGTGTACTGATGGTGCTCCTTGCATGGTGGGGAAAAATAGGATTTGTAGTGCTTCTTCATGAACATGAAAAGAGACCCATCATAAGTTTTCACTGCATCCTATATCAGGAGGTGCTTTGTGCTCAGATGTGTGGCAAGCAGCTTGGTGAGGTGATGTCGCTGGACATTTGGGTGGTGAACTTTATTGTTGCCTGAGTTTTAAATGATCGCAAGTTTAAAACACTGCTGGGTGAAGTTGGGAATAATTATTCTGGTCTGCTTCTGCACAGCAATGTGCATTAGTTGTCAAGAGGGAAGGTGCTCAGCCATTTCGTGGCTTCTCTTGAGCGAAATCCAGACTTTATTTGAAATGAAAAACATCGACCATCCTGAGTTAGCTAACACTGAGTGGCTCCTGAAGTTCTACTATCTCGTGGACATGACTGAACATCTGAACCAGCTCAATGTAAAAATGCAAGGCATTGGAAATACAGTCTTATCCCTTCAACAAGCAGTGTTTGCATTTGAAAGCAAACTGGAACTCTGCATCACTGACATTGAAACAGGTCATTTACTACACTTTGAAAAACTGGGAGAGTTTAAAGATGTATGCACAGCAAGTGACCCTGCTCAACATCTTGATCTCCAGCAGCTAGAGGGCTTCACATCTAATCTTCTGCAGTCATTCAAAGCATGCTTTGGGGAATTTTGTGAGCGCACTCATCTTTTTAAGTTCATCACCCATCCACACGAGCGTGCAGTGGACAGCGCCGACCTGAGTTACATTCACGGTTTCTCCGTCAGAGATTTTGAGCTACAGCTGCTAATCTGAAAGTCTCAGACATGTGGGTGAATAAGTTCAAGTCACTGAATGAAGATTTGGAAAGACTTGCACGACAGCAAGCAGAGTTGGAGAGCAAACACAAGTGGGGAGAAGTGAAATAACTTCAACCCGCACACCAGCTGATTGTCAAAACTTTGAACGCACTTCCTGTCACATACCACTCACTGCTGCATGTGAGTATTGCTGTACTGACAATGTTTGGCTCTACGTATGCATGTGAGCAGTCTTTTTCACATCTAAAGAATGTTAAGACCAACCTACAATCACATTTAACGGATGGAAGTCTCAACGCCTGCATGAAGCTTCACCTCACCAAGTATCAACCAGACTACAAAGCCATCAGCAAAACCATGCAGCACCAGAAGTCGCATTAATGGTAAAAAGTACTTTATTCATCATTGGTTAGCAACAGCGTAACGTTATTAAAAAGAATTCAGAGACTTATCGTACTTTAAAAGTGTTGGTCTTACATAAAATGCACACATTTACTTGTATTTAGTGTTAAACATATTGTATGGCTCTCATGGAATTACATTTTAAAATATGTGGCATTCATGGCTCTCTCAGCCAAAAAGGTTCCTGACCCCTGAACTAAGGTGTCGCAATGAAAAACTGATGATTGACGCTTCTCATTTCTTTCCGTTTCTGTCTGTACCTATCTATCTCTCTCTCTAACTCTGTCTCTGTAAAAAAAAAGAAAAAAATGTGACAATATAACATTTTACCTAAATATATATTTAAATTTCTATGTTTTTCAGAACTTATTTTAATAAAATTATAAATAAATTTTTTTGACAAGGAAAATGAATAAAGATACATGTATAAGCCTCTCAGCAACAGTGATAATCAATTATGATCTTGTCACATACTTTCTCTGCTTTGCTCCTATGTCCAAGGTATGGTTTTACAGGTGTGCTCTGATTGGCAAGTATGTTTTTTCTAAAAATAAGAGATTAAGCCACGGCCTTATGAACAGAAGACTTTAAATTGAAATCGTCCATAGACTGACTAGTTATCTCCCTCTTATCTCTCAGATCTCCAGCTCTTAATCATTTGAGTTGTAATAGTGCTTTGTTTCTCTCATTAGGTGATATTGAAGCAGCTTATAATATCCTGCAACATTGCCTAGAGCATAATTCTTCTTATGCAGATGCTTATCTCCTGATGGCTCAGGTTTATTTGTCTCAGGAGAAATTTCAATTGTGTTCTCAGTCTCTTGAACTTTGTCTGAGCTATAATTTTAAGGTAAGTATTCCAGACTAGTGGATAAGACATAAAACCTTCCTGTACCTTTACAAATGGTTATATATTCAACTATTTTTTTATTTTAGCCTTTAATATTTTGCTAATACATGCATTTTTTAGTGGAAAAGACTTTGGATTCATAAGCAATAGAACAAATGGAGGCAACTAGTGTAATTAAAAATCTATATGGACTTGGCAACAAAGACCTGGGTTGTCTGGTATTTCCACTTACCTCTCTGAACTTCAATTTTCTTTTTTATACAATTCATAATACCCTGTAGGTATAGTGAATGTTAAATGCAGTAATGAAAGTATAGAAAAATAATTATAAATTATAAAGAATGACACATATGCTTATGTACAAGGATTTTATTTTATTACCTGTTTTTTTTTTGGACCTTGGTTTTTGACATTTTTTTTCTAGATTCATCATCAAATAACTCTTAGTCATCTTGAAACTTAGTGTGTTGTTTAAAGATATAAAAACTAGATTTCTATCCAAGATATTCTGTGATACATCCTGTATCCATCAGCATTAGGGAAAAGTCTAGGTTCAGGTACTTCCTGAACTCCCTGGAGTCGTGGAGGGAGGACCCCCTCAGATTTTCCTTTGGGTTCACAAGGTCTTGAGCCCTGTTATATGAGAACCCCTAGGAGGACTGGTGAGTTCATGTTCCAAGCAAGGTTTGCAAAGAATAACAGTGGCTTCTTAGGATAGTAGTTCTCAAGACTTGTTGCATATCGAAACTGTAGTGTATGTACTTGTTGGGCAAACAAGTTTGTAATACATGTTTTTAGGTTTGCTCCCTGCATTGGGGCAGCGCCCTGTGGACTGTGGAAGGGTGTGGGTGCTTGCTCTCGGAGCAACAGATTGTAAATTGCAGATTGCTTTCCTGCTTGGGAGGGGCCGTTGTTTGCTATTGTTTGCTGGAGAAGGGGTGTTTTTTCCCACAGCCTGTTTTGCTGGAGAGTGGAGAGAGATAGAGAGAGAACTGAAGGTCCTCGGAGCCCAAATATTTCTGCCAGGCCTGTTTGGCTGAACCCTGCTGAGGCTGGTGGAGGCCTGTGAGTCTAAGTGAGTCCAGAGAAAGAGGGACTCGGTCTTTCCTGCCTGTTTGATTATCCGCCATTAGGAGACTTTAATAAACGAAATGTCCCACCATTTTCTGGCTCCACAAATCTTTTACCATCTGCCCGAACACAGTGAGAACCTGCATGGCCATGCCAGCGGCCATTGACCTTACAGTACTTCATTTCAGTAAATCAGAATTTCCAAGAAAAGAGATAAAGCAGGAGTATTTACACAAAGCTCATAGGTAACTAAGGCTCAGACCCTCAGCCTTAAGGAAGGCTAGCTGTCCCGGGTGATTGATTGCTGCTACTTCACTGTTCCAGTAGTGCCCAAGCTCTACGGCGATCAGGCGTCCCTGATTTGACTTTTCCGTATAGTGGGACGTTCCTGCTGCTTATCAGCAGGGCTGGCAGCTTCTTTGAGACTACTATTGAGGCGGCTATGAGGCTGCTACTGTTAAGTGCCACCGGAGAAAAGACACAGCCTACACACAAATTAGTTGCAGTAGTCACACAGGCCATTTATTACTCACAAATCCTTTTGGTGTGCCTGGGTACAGCTTAAGGGGGCCCTGTCAGCGTGCTTCTCTAGTCTGGCTTTGGTCAGAGCTCAGAGCGGCGTGGAGACATTCCACATCAACGTTGGAGTCTGGGTGACTACTGAAGCAGGAGGACCCTTCAGCTTTAGTACCTTTTCTGGCCAACACCTTCTAACAGGTGTCAATCTACAGGATTATCACTTTAAACAACTTTTTAAGATGTTCTTATTTACATTAACTTTGTAAGTTAACACCAAGCCACTTCTAATCTAAGTATAACTTCACACATACCAACTGGGCCCTGCCTGTAAGTCAGAGTCTGTTTATCACATTACAGAGTTATGGCACTAAGCCACTATATTAATTCCTATCCAAATGGTATAACTTTATTTAATTTTAATAATATTTTAATTATTTTTATTTATCTTCCATATTTTTATACTTCTATATATTTAATTACTATAATCTTATATTACTACAACATTCACCTTATCTGTATTATCTACTATTTGAATCCTTCCTCACTCATTTTTGTCATTATGATTTTCTTTCTACCCTGTTGCCAGCCTGTATGGCCAGGGACCACCACCGTCAGGGCCATGCAGGTAATCGTTAAATTCAGACAGACGATAAAGAAACAGTGGAGCCAAATAATGGCGGGCCATTCTGTTTGTTTGTTTATTTATTTTTGTATTTTTCTGAAGTGAGAAGCAGGGAGGCAGAGGGACTAACTCTCGCATGTGTCCAACCAGGATCCACCCAGGAAGCCTGCTAGGGGGCGATGCTCTGCCCATCTGGGCCGTTGCTCCAGTTGCAACTGGAGTCATTCTAGCACCTGAGGTGGAGGCCATGGAGCTATCCTCAGTGCCCAGGCCAACTTTGCTCCGATGAAGCCTTGTCTGTGAGAGGGGAAGAGAGAGATAAAGAGAAAGGAGAGGGGGAAGGGTGGAGAAGTAAATGGGTGCTTCTCCTGTGTGCCCTGTCCTGGAATCGAACCCGGGACTTCCACACGCCAGGCTGATAATCTGCCACTGAGCCAACTGGCCTGGGCCGCCATTCTATTTATTCAAGTCTGGTACAGGCAGATGAGCAAACAGACAGGAAAGACCACTTCCCTCTCATTCAGAGCTCTTAAAGTCCTGACACATTCTCTGGTTCTACAACCTGGAAATTTTTCTCTGGTTCTTCCTGGAGTCAGAGGCCCTCACCAGCCTCAGTGGAGCTCCCAAAACCCCTCAGCTCCAGTTCCACATCAGTACTCCTCTTCCTGCAAAACCCAAGCTGGGGAAAAAAAAAACCTTCTCCAGCAAACATTAGCAATACAATGGCCCCTCCCAAGAAGAAAGGTAGTCAGCAATTTGCAACCTCTCGCCCTATGTATATGTGTATATATATATATATATATTGTGTATGTGTATATATAGATATGTGTGTGTGTGTGTGTGTATGTATATTTATTTATTTATTTATTTATTTATTTATTTATTTATATAATCAGCTCGTGAGACAGGAAGGGAGAGAGATGAGAAGCAACCGCTCATAGGTGCAGCACTTTAGTTCATGGATTGCTTTTTCATATGTGCCTTGACTGGAAGAGGGGCTCCAACTGAACCTGTGACTGCTTGCTCAAGGCACCAACCTTGGGCTCAAGCTAGCAACCATCAGGTCATGCTGTGATCCCATATTTAAACCAGCAAGCCTGTGCTCAAGCTGATGAGCCTGCACTCAAGCCGGTGACTTCAGGGCTTCGAACCTGGGTCCTCAGCATCCCAGGCCAATGCTCTATCTATTATAGCTACCACCTGGTCAGGCAAAAGTATCCGAAAATTTTTTATCTTAAAATTAAGAATTAAAGAAAAGGGGAAAATACTTTATTTCTAGAAATCTACTAACTTTATGTCATTACTAGAAGTTTCAGTTAAAGAAAATACTTTTTCAAAAACTCAAAAAAACTTCTTACAATATATTTTCTAGCCTTAAACACTTTGTTTGCATTTTCTCGTCTGTCATGGAAGAAGCACTTAATTAACTGGTTTGTCATCAGGTGGATAGTAGGTAGTGGCAGGTTTCTTGAATTTGACTTAATATAATACAGAATCACAACCTTAATAAAAGGACAGAACTAGACCCTATGTATAAAATTACAGGCCTCTAAGATCCTATTATTTTAATTTTTGATGGACTGTAAATTATGTGTTGATGTTATAAGACCTTCAAGGAAATATTTCGGAATATTTTCAGGTAAGAGAAGATCCTGTATATCATTTGATAAAAGCTCAATCACAAAAGAAAATGGGAGAAACAGCAGAAGCAATTAAAACTCTGCACATGGCAATGAGTTTACCAGGAATGAGAAAAACTGGAACTTCCTCGAAATCAAAATTCAAAAACACTGAAGTCGATGCAAGCCATCGTTTATCAATCTTTCTTGAGTTGGTAGAAGTTCACCGCTTAAATGGAGAACAGGTAGGTCAAGTTTTAATTCAGTGGCTCAGATTTGAACTTTTTAATTCAATTATATATATATACACACATGCACACACACGCACATACAGATACATATATTAGTAGGAAATGGAAAAGCTAAAATTATTTCCTTGACCAAATTTCTTTCTCATTTCTTTTCCCCAAATTATGTACTTTCTACAAACCCCTAAAGTTAAACATAGTTTGCACTTGGAAGACATTAAGTATCAGTATAGATTGGCTAGCATAGCATATGATAACATAACATAATGTAAATAGCAATATAATGTAATATACATTATAAAATGTATTAATATATAATAACATAATATAATGTGTGATTATCTTGGCTACCATGAAAAGTAATAATATAATATAGTTATAATTCTGTGAATTCTTGAAAAGATTCACAGACACAAACACACATGTACACACAAGTACTACCAAAATAAAATCAAAGTACCAACCTGAAATTCTAATAGTTGAGAAAACAAACCACTGAATGAATAACAGCTTTGATAAACTCATAGGACAGTCATAAAATCAAATACTTAGAAATAATAATATGGGTGGATGGATAGATGGGTAGTAGATGGATAAATAGATAATAGCTAATTCAGAATTCAAGAAAATGGAAAACAATGTCATTGATACCTACTTTTTGGACTACAGCAGTTGCTAATTATTACTTTCATATTTTCATAGTGGCTGGGAAGAATGTTGTGTCTAGATACTTGCCATATCTCAATTTCTATGTCACTCGTAGTTAACATAAAGCACATTTAAATAAGGAGAACCAGTTCTACTATAAATAGTTGATTCTAAGATGTACTATTTTTTTCACATTTTTATATTTCTGAAATACAAATGTTTTATAATCTCTGAAATTGGGATGAATCTTAAATGACATTTTAGATTTATTGAGGTACAAATTTGAAAACGAGGTCATATATTCACCTGAAGTACAATAAAAATGATGTCCTAGTATAGGGAATAAAGTAGTCTGCTACTTAATGAAGAACCATTGGGTACAGTGTGACTGGATCAGATCCCATTATTACAGATGAGGCTGTAATAACCATGGCTTTGAAGTCAGTCTGCCTGAGTTTGAGAACTGGTTCTATCATTTGTTAACTCTCTAAATCTTAATTTGCTTACTGCAAGGCAGGGATAAAAATAGTAACTACTGCCTGACCAGGCAGTGGCACAGTGGATAGAGCGTCGGACTGGAAATGGAAGACCAAGGTTTGAAACCCCGAGCTCGCCAGCTTGAGTGTGGGCTCCTCTGGTTTGAGCAAGGCTCACCAACTTGAGCCCAAGGTCGCTGGCTTGAGCAAGGGGTCACTCGGTCTGCTGTATCCCCTGGTCAAGGCACATCTGAGAAAGCAATCAATGAACAACTAAGATTCTGCAACAAAGAATTGATGCTTCTCATCTTTCTCCCTTCCTGTCTGTCTCTATCTTCCCTCTCTCTGTCACACACACACACACACACACACACACACACACACACACACACACAGTAACTACCTTACAGGGTTTTTTGTGAGAATTAGATAGGTTAATACAATACTGGGTGCAAAGTAAATTATTACTAAATTATAGTAATGGTGACTCTTGTGTAGCAACTGCTATTGTCTCAGTTATGAAAACACTTTTCAGCTAACAGATATTTATAACGTCATCTGAATTGGTTTCTGAGTTTGAAATTTTTGTGCATTTCAAAAATCCATCTCTATTTCATGAATATCATACATAAATGCTAGTATTTATTGTTCATTCTATTTTAGTAGAAAATCTTCATTTCTAGTGTAACTTGTTGAATATTTTGAATGTTATTTTAATTTCATCCTTACAGCATGAGGCAGCAAAAGTGTTACAAGATGCCATCCATGAATTTTCTGGGACATCTGAAGAATTGCGTGTCACTATTGCTAATGCAGACCTTGTACTAGCCCAAGGAGATACTGAGCAGGCTCTAAACATGCTTCGGAATGTTACATCCGAACAGCCTTATTTCATAGAGGCCAAAGAAAAAATGGCTGATATATACCTGAATCATAGAAAAGAGAAAATGTTATATATCACTTGTTATAGGTAAATTATTATTTTGGCTCATTATATTTTGGTTCATTTACCTACTAAAATTAATCCCCTAATTTATGTTTTACTTTTCTCTTAACTGCTTTATGGATCAATCCTTGCTTTACGTTCTTGTTTCCTTCTCCTGCCACCAACCACAATCACTTTAGCCACGTTACTCACTCTCCCTAAAACATAAGTCATAGTAATTATGATGACTTCACCCTGTAGCTTACTCAGCTCTCCTCCCTCATTGGATGCTATTTTTAGACACTGAATCTCCCTGTTTAGGAAAAACAAGAACAACAGTTACATGTACAGGGGTCCTCAAGTTATGACACAGTTCTGTTCCTACGAGAAGGACGTATCCCGAATTTTGGTGTGAACTTGAAACACACCCTAGCCTAAGTCAGTTACCTATCCTAACACAGTTGTAAAGTCATAATCTGGAACATAAAAAGACAACTAAGCCACAGAAAAAGAAAAAGGACATAAATAAACTGCACTGTACCCTGTACTACATATTCTTCAACCGCACGCATTTACACTAGCTTGCCCACGTAGTCCATGTGTAGGACACAAACAGTATAAGTTGAAACACGTCTCAATTTTTTTTAAGTTTTTATGGGAATGAGTGTTATAAACTTGAAATGTCATATGTTGACTCTTTTGTAACTCAAGGACCTCCTGTATTTTTAAAACTTAAGAAAATTTTGACCTGACCTGGTGGAGGCACAGTGGATAAAGCATAGACCTAGGTCACTGAGGACCCAGGTTTGAAACCCCTGGGTCACCAGCTTGAGCTCAGACTCATTGGTTGAGTTCAGGGTCCCTGGCTTGAGTGTAGGATCATAGACATGACCTCATAGTCACTGACTTGAAGCCCAAAGTTGTTGGCTTGAGCCCAAGGTTGCTGGCTTGTGTGTTGGGGTCACTGTTTCGGCTGGAGCTTCCCATTCAAGAAAACAATCAGTGAATAACTAAAAGTGCTACAACTATGACTTGATGCTTCTCATCTCTCTCTCTCTTCCTGCCTGTCAGTTGCTAAAATAAAAATAAAAAAGAATAATAAAAAATTTTGTACTGCAACAGTAATTCAGGGCTAGATATTTAATTCTCAATGTAATAGCTATGGCTTCATATGTACCACACTAAGATATGGGTCTTAAATTTTTCTTGGTGAAAGGACAGAGCCTTAAAAAGTTATAGTCTGATGCCCTTAGGAGTTATTGGGATACACAACACACACACACACACACACACACACACACACACACACACACAGACATATATAAGCACACGCATGCATATACAGAGATTGCTCTCACTCTTCTCCCTGAACAAAAAGAAATTACAGTGTGTCCGTAAAGTCATGGTGCACTTTTGACCAGTCACAGGTCAAAAGTACACTATGACTTTACTGATACACTGCTGTATACAAGCACATATTCCACATAAGAGAACACTTTTTTTTATCTTATTAAGTAAATAATGTTCTTAACATTTTTATCTCTTGAGAACATAGTAAAAAATTCAGAAATTAAGTCAGATTGGTTTCTCTATATTAGGGGTGCCCACACTTTTTCAGCTTCCGAGCTATTTATTAGATGACCAAGCCAAAATGATCTACCTGCAATAAAAATGCAAAACATAAATTTACTTCTTCTATATTACCATTATTTAAGTTACTATTATTACTATTTAATATTGTGTATTCTTCTTTCACCTTTCTCCTTCTCAGCTCTCTTTTCAGAGGAAAGTCAATGTCATAGTTTTTATGAACAGTCCAAAAAAGCAGCTCCACATTTCCCTTCTTTGGAATAGCAATGGCACACAGACAGATGAGGCAAACACACTTAGAATATGACAAAGTGAAAAAAATCTCCTCCCATTCTGTATGAAAGTGGTAGGTTTTAGGCTTCTTACTCAGACCAGCTACGGCACTCATTTTTATACCCTTTGTTTTATTTAGTTTAAATAAATTGAAGGCTAACTACGCAGCAATGTAACTGACAAGTTAATGCGGTTTAACGCGCATGCGTAGGGTGTCAAAAGTTCAGACGTCAGATTGGCTACCCTGTATGCCAATCAAAAGACAAATGTCTTTTTAATGTCATGCGATCTACCCAAACTTCCTTCGCGATCAACCAGTAGATTGCGATCGACGTATTGAGCACCCCTGCTCTATATGATGTAAATATTACAGCTCAGAAATGTGCTCAGAATCTTTCTAGATGCTAAGTGATTCAATGAAACTGAGTAGCACTCCCTGTATAAATGGATGTTCCTATGTCATATTTTCTAGGATGTTTTCTGAAGATCAGCATTAACTGTCATTTCTAATGATATGAAAGTATTTTCAAATAGCGTTCATTTGTTTGAATGCAGTATAATACAACAGTTAAAAGCATAGGTTTTTGTTTTGGGCAAATTTGACACGTAAGCTATAGACATAAACACAGCATCGTTTATAAAATCAGAATAATTATCTTTCTCATAGAGTTTTTGACCAATTAAATGAGATACTGTATGTTAAAAACAGTATCACATTATTATGAGAAACTTTGATATTTTTATCTTTAGTAAAATTTTGCAGGTAAAAATTAAACAGCAAATATTGAAGTAGAAAATTGTATATTTTTTAAGGTGACTGATTTCAGCTCATGATTAATGCCATGAATATCAGAGTTTGAGACACATAGGACAGTAAATAGTCCCCGTCGCCCATATCCCTGTATCATATTTTGGTACCTTCACTCCCATGTCACTTTAAAATTAAACGTAACATAAGGTGTATTTCTGGATAGAATTTATCCACCTGTATTCGTTTCCTGTATTTCAGAAAGTGCAAAGATCGAATGAAAAAATGATTGATCTAGCATAAACAGTCTTGGTGTGGGTATAAGCATTTTTTGTTTGTTTTTTCTTCACAATATTACACTGGTGGATATGTAGAAGGTATTCTGAAGGCTATTAGTTAATTCAAATAAATGAGTTTACCTTCCGCAAGTTTAGAAAGAGGTATTTGTGTTCACTATACTAAATAGAGTTGGTCTGATTTCCAGAGAAATTGCTGAAAGAATGCCCAGCACACGTTCTTTTCTTCTCCTTGGAGATGCATATATGAATATTCAAGAGGTAAATTTTCTGATGCTACTTAACTTAGATTAAAAAAAATTCTGTATGATTAGTATAACATTCTGCTAAAAGGAATTTGGTTTTTTAAATAATGTTTACTTAATATTTAAAGATTTTGTAATCACAAAAGGGAAACCATTACAATAAAAAAGAAAGCTTTATTTTTCAAATTGAGACCCAATGATTCAGTGCTATCAGTATAATAGAGATGATATCAGAAGCAAGGTAAGAGTCGCCTTTAAACAGAAGGATGAAGAGAACTATTGACTATGATGGTGTTTTCTTCAAAGCAGTCCTCTGACTCTTTACCTGGTGACTCTTTTTATGGTGACTGCCAGTAATTTTTTAAATGACTGTAAGAAGCCATCTCTTAGTTCTCACATTATTATTTATGAAGACAAAGAACGATTAACATGGGCAGGGTTATGCTGATTGGTTGTACCTGTGCCAGTGACTATCATCTCTCTGAAATTATTAAGGTTACTATACTTAAATATGTGTTTTATTAATATTATTAAGTATTCCAAATGAAGAACTTAATTATATAAATGTTGCCATTAGTGGGATCAACCAAGCTGTTTGTTTATTGCCTATTTTTTGTATCTGTCAACATTAGCCCGAAGAAGCTATAGTAGCATATGAGCAAGCATTAAATCAAAACCCAAAAGATGGAACACTGGCAAGCAAAGTTGGGAAGGCACTTGTGAAAACTCATAACTATTCAAAGGTTAGTACTTTGTAATTTAAAATAAATCTATTGGGTCACATTTTTCAAACTCTGCTCTATGAGTGACTTTGAGCAAGTACTGTTTATATCTTGCTGGTTATAAACTGGAATTTGTGCTAAAGGCTTTCTCATATCTCACATGGCTTGTTCAGTGCATTTTTGCAAAGACTGAACTAAACTTTACTCCAGACTTCATCTTGCACCTAAATGCTTATTCCTAAATCAGTTAGTATAAACTTGCTATTGTTAACATATCTTTCATTATATGACACAGCACAGTAGATGTTCTTTCTATTAAATGAATTTTAGTAAGCATGTGTTTTCAGAGTTAGTTTTTCTTTTCTAGAAGAAATTGATTATTCTTTCGTTGTTATATATTTGCTCTATTGCTGGCTACTGTTGAACAGATACAAGAGCTAGCAAAGTATTTGCATTCAGTAGAGTTTACTGGTTTTTCTTTCTTTTTTTTTTTTTTTTTTTTTTACAGGTACACAGAGAGGTATAGATAGGGACAGACAGACAGAAACAGAGAGAGGTGAGAAGCATCAGTCATTAGTTTTTCATTGCCGTTGCAACACCTTAGTTGTTCATTGATTGCTTTCTCACATGTGCCTTGACCACGGGCCTTCAGCAGACCGAGCACCCCCTTGCTGGAGTCAGCGACCTTGGGTCCAAGCTGGTGAGCTTTTTGCTCAAGCCAGATGGACCTGCGCTCAAGCTGGCGAGCTTGGGGCAAGTGCCTCGAACCTGGGTCTTCCTCATCCCAGTCTGACACTCTATGCACTGCGCCACTGCCTGGTCAGGCAGTTTACTGGTTTTTGAATAAAATCGGTAAGAAGAATTTCACCAACCATTTTTTTTTAGCCACTAATTCAGAAATGCTTTTTGCCTTGTGTGATGCTTGATTCTCTACGGAAAATGGCATACTTAGCCTGACCAGGCAGTGGTGCAGTGGATAAAGCATTGGACTGGGACAGAGGACCCAGGTTCAAAACCTAAGGTTGCCAGCTTGAGTGTGGGCTCATCCAGCTTAAGCGTGGGCTCATAGACATGACCTCATGGTTGCTGGCTTGAAGGCCAAGGTTGCTGGCTTGAGCCCAGACGTCACTGGGTTGAAGTCCAAGGTTGCTGGCTTGAGCTTCAGGTTGCTGGCGTGAGCAAGAGGTTACTCGCTCTGCTGTAGCTCCTCTATCCCCCTCCCCCTCAAGGCACATATGAGAAAGCAATCAATGAACAACTAAGGTGCCGCAACAAAGAATTGATGCTTCTCATCCCTTTTCCTTCCTGTCTGTCCCTCTCTCTGTCTTTGTCATGAAAGAAAAAGAAAGAAAGAAAGAGAGAGAGAGAGAGAAAGGGAGAGAGAGAAAGAAAATGGCATACTTAACTGATAGTGCTGGTACATGCCTAAACTTCTTGGTTATTTTAAATTGTTTATATGTTTTAAATCTGTGTGTAAACTATGCTTGAATGCTATTCTCATTGCCTTCTTTCCCAAACTAAAATGAATTTTGTTTAGGCAGTCATTTACTATGAAGCCGCACTGAAAAGTGGACAAAATTACCTTTGCTATGACCTGGCTGAGCTTTTATTAAAAATGAAATACTATGACAAAGCAGAAAAAGTTCTTCAACATGCCCTGGCTCATGAACCTGGTATGAAGTCTTCCTGATTTGAAAAAGTGTTTACCTGACATACCTAACTTGTTTTATTTTTATATTATAGGAGTGTGTGTAGTCCCAGAATTTTATATGTGAAGTTGGTTATTTCATTGATCAGAATGTTGCTCTACTAAAATAAAATATTTGAAAAATCTGTAACAGATTTATGAAACAGTTAATTGTGTTATAGAAAGATATTTTACTTTCCAAAATGATGTAAAGGAAGGTTTTTTGTTCGTTTTTTGTTTTTAATTGCAACTATCTCTGGTGTTTAAACAAGTAAATATTTTTATAAGCTTTTTAAAAATATTCACTATAAAAGAATATAATGTGTAAGGCTCCATTTTCTAAAATGAATCCGACTTGCCTGTTTCCAAACTACCTCCCTACAAGTAACCATTTTTGTGTTTTAATATATATTTTATCTGTATGTAATTATATAACTATAATATGCATAATTTTTCTTTTCAAAATATATTGTTCTTATTCTGCAGTTTTCATTCACATACAGTATGTCATAGATACAGTTTGATGTTAGTGCATTTATATCATTCTCTCTACTGACATCATATTATATGACTCCATAAATCATTTAACTTTCCCCCAATTGCACATTTAAGTTTTCAGTTCTTTGATATTATAATTCACGTTACAGTGAGAGCCCTTAGATCTCATTTGTCTAAGTACAGTTGCTTATAAAGAGCAAGATACTAAATCAAAGGGTATATGCATTTGAAATTTAATTGGCACCCTGACCAGATGGCTCAGATGGTTAGAGCATTGCCCTGAAATACAGAAATTGCAGGTTCAATCCCCAATCAGGGCACATATAGGAACAGATTGATGGTCTTGTCTCTCTTTCTCTCTCTCTCTCCTTCCCTTCCTTGCTTTTTAAAATCAATAAAATAAAGATTTTTTTAAAAAGCATGACGAGGGTGATGAAATTCAAAGCCATTTCCTTTAAAATATTTAATTGAATACTGTCCAATCGCCTTCTTACAAGTTTATACAAATTTACTTTTTAAAGATCTTTATTTTTACTAAACTATAGTGTTTGCTCATTGCCAGAATTGAAAGAGTAAAGAAGGGAATGAAAGTTGTGTCCTCTACCCCTCTCCAAAGAAAACCATGTTTAACAACTTGTGTATCATTCTGATCAGTCTGCCTGCCCCATCTCTCCCTGCCTCTCACACACAATTACATACCACCTTTTTTCTACCAAAATGGGATCATATCACACCTACAGTTCTATAGCTTGCATTTTTCATTTAATAGCTTCTATCCACATTGGCAAATATCAGCTCTTTATTTTTTTGGCATAGGGATTTTATTGTACATCAACATCATAATTTATTTGGTGAGTCGACTATTCGTAGACATTGAAATTGATAAAAAGTTGAAAACAATATTGAGACAGAATTCTTGTTCTTATACCACTGTACTTCCTAGAATTGAATCTTGCTGCATTGTTCTTTCTAAAGGCTATAATTGTCACAACATAATGTAGAATTATAGAAGAAAACTTTAACCTGCACTTTTGTCTACTGATAAGTTTAGGCATCATTTTTATGTGTATAGATCATATTTTATTTTAGGAATTTTTAGTTCATATCCTTTGTCTTTAATATTTACCTATTATTTATTGATCTGTCACCTATTCATGTTGCCGATATTTTGTTCCATGCTGTCATTTCTTTACCACATTTCTCATTTCCTTCGTCAAACAGAATATTTAATTATATGTAATATCTGCCAGTCTTTTCTTGTTTTTGACTTCTGAATTCCTTGCTTAGAAAACTTACCTGATCCTAATATTATAAAAAATATTTCCTTATATTTTTCTGGAATTGGTGTGTTTTTAATATTTATAATGGAGAACTTGAATCTATATAACAATTCTTATAAGCTATATAGTTTCCCATATAGATAAACAGTTCAGTGCCAGTTATTGAAATACTATCTTTATCATACAATAAATTATTTTTATATATGACTGATTCTTAGAATCTTTGCTTTGTTACACTAAGTTATTTTCTTCCTTTTGCCAATACCATGTTCACTGTAGCTTAAAAATATGTTTGGCCTGACCAGGTGGTGGACGTGCAGTGGATAGATGGCCATCCTGGAACACTTGAGGACCTAGGTTCAAAATCCCAATGTCACCGGCTTGAGCACGGGCTTATCTGACTTGAGTGTAGGCTCGCTAGCTTAATCACAGGGTTGCTGGTTTCGGTTTGGAATCTAGACATGACTCCATGGTCACTGGCTTGAGCCTGGAGTCTCTGGCTTGACTGAAGCCCCCCAGTCAAGGCATGTATGAGAAGCAATCAGTGAACAACTGAGGTGCCACAAATACGAGTTGATGCTTCTCATGTCTTCTACTTTGTTTGTCTCTCTTGCTAAAAAAATAAAAAGTAAAATAAAATATGTTTGGATACATAATACGGCAAGCCCTCTCTAAGTTTTCTAACATTTCGAAAATGGTCTTTTAATTTAGCTTTGATGAAGTTGGTACTCAAATTCTAATTTTGAATGCACTTATATAAAGTGTCATTAGTGCCATTAAAATATTTGCATGGGTCTTTCAGACCCTGCTTAAAACACTAGAGAGTTTTTGTAAAGGTTGTAGGGGAAGAGAGAGTCAAGTAGCATGTTTTACTTTCATGGGTGTAAGTATATTACACTTAAGTAATATAAATACTTTAATAAGTATTTGCTGAACATACCTTATCGTGTATTTAAATACCTTTGTGTTTGTTTCACTATATTTTATTTTGTTTAAGCTCATATTGGTTTTTGTTGCAAATATAATTTTCCCCTTTTTTAAGTTAGCAGTCGAAGACTCAGTTTTGTTGATGTACCTACCCAATTTCACCTAGCTGATAAACAGCAGCAGTACTTGCATTCTAATAGACTTCTGAAAGTTAGCATGTCTGAAACCAAATTTCTCATCTGCTTCCGCACATATGTTCTCCATGAAGTCTTCTTCCTTTCAATAACTTCATCCTCCATTGGAGTTGCTAAGAAGTAGAATCCTTGCTTCCACCCTCCTTGCCAATAGGAAACCTTCACAACTCTACTTTCCAAATATATTTTGATTCTTACTGTGTCTCACTGTTTCCATTGCTTTTACCCTTGTCCAAGCCACCATCATTACTTAAGTAGATTAGGACAGAAATCTCCCAGCTGGTCTCCCTGTTTTCATACTCACCCCCTATACCTGCTGCTATAGTCTTTTTCAGCCTAGCAGCACCATTAAGCCTTTTAAACCATGTAAGTCTGATTATGTCTGTTCAAGCTCCCTGGGTATTTCATTTCCCTCAGAATTAAACAAAGGACTTCACAGTGGCTTGTGAGGCCCTTCACATGAGCATGCTATTGCTCCTCTGACCTTTTCTCCTGCCCTCCTCTCAGCAGGTTATAGCCTCCTTGTTCCTTGTGTCCCCCAGAGCTCTTACAGCAAAACCTGCCTCTCAGGTTGAGATTTAAAGTAATTTATATAAATCACAGACCAGATACCAGATGGTGGCTCAGTGGATAGACCGTTGGCCTGGGATGCTGAGGACCCAGGTTCAAAAACCCGATGTCACTGGTTTGAGGATGGGATCATAGACATGACCCTATGGTCACTGGCTTGAGGCCAAAGGTTGCTGGCTTGAGCAAGGGGTCAGTAGCTCAGCTAGAATCCCCGTCAAGGAACATATGAGAAATCAATCAATGAACAACTAAAGTGCCGCAGCTATGAGTTGATGCTTCTCATCTCCCTTCCTGTTCGTCTGTCTGTCTCTCTCTCTCTCTCTTTCTCTCTCTTTTTCTCACACACACACACAAACAAAAAAGTATATATATATATGAACTACTTCAAACAGATTGCAGTATCAAGCATGCACTTGGTAAATTGTGGAAGAAACATATTTCTGTTAATTATCTAGGGTTCTTTTATTGCTCTTAGATCACAAAATAAAAAGCAAATACATAAATTGCACTTACCACATACCAGACTTTATTTTAATTGCTTTGTTATTTCATACTCACTAACTTTAAAAACTTTATGACAACCCTATGAGATAGGTAGGTGCTATTATTTCCCCTCTTCACAGATGGAAGAGAGGCACACAGTAGTTAAGAACCTTGTTTAAGGTTAAATAGCTAGTAAGTAATGAAGCCTAAGTTTGAAACCAGACTGATTGTGGCCTGACCTGTGGTGGTGCAGTGGATAAAGCGTCGACCTGGGAACACTGAGGTCGCCAGTTCAAAACCCTGCACTGGTCTGGTCAAGGCACATATGGGAGTTGAGCTTCTAGCTCCTCCCCCCTTTCTCTCTTTCTCTCTCTCTCTCTCACTCTGTGTCTCCTCTCTAAAATGAATAAAATAAAAAGAATACATAGAAACTAGACTGATTGTCATCAAAGTCAGTGTTCTTAATGACTATGCTTTACTGCTTATCAAATACCTGTTATTTAAAATCAGCTCTTATTTCTTTATTGCCTGTAGCAACTATTCCATCTTTTAATGATGTCAATAAAGAGAAATTTTTATATAATTAAGAATGAAAATTGAAATTATTATCTGAGTTGTCACATTGTTATTTCTAAATATATGTCTTAAGAAAAACTTCCAGTTGTTATCCAGTTTTTTAACTTTTCTTCTAACTAGTTTTTATCCCTTTTTTTTTTTTAATTTGGCCATTCAGTTAAATGGCTGAAAAAAATTTTAACGTTATTCACTATTTTTGAAAATCGTTCTTTCTAAAGATCAGTTTTAAAACTGATTGAAGATGTGAACATTTACTTAAAATTAATATTTCCTCCCAATGTATTCAATTCTTTCATAGTAAGTGAACTGTCAGCTCTAATTGAAGATGGACGTACTCAAGTTCTTCTAGCAAAAGTTTATACTAAAATGGAAAGACCTGGTGATGCAGTCACTTCATTACAACAGGTAAATGCATTTGGTTATGAGTGTGGTTGTGGGGTGAGACATGGGTACAAAGGAAAATTTCCACACATTGAGTAAAACATTCTCTTTTGACCCACCAATAACAGAAAATAAGTCAAAACAGAAATGATTGAATGCCTATAGATTATACTGGTCAAATACATTATTTCTAATTATTACAACAAATAGGAAAGTTGATATTTTTTATTCTGTTTTACAGCTGAGGAAGCTTGGTTTAAAAACTTGCGTGAAGTCACATAACTGGTGTCCTAGGTGGTCAATTGAGGTTTTCTTTTCCTTCCTTTATTTATGTCTTCTGTAATTTCTTTCAGTGTTTTGTGATTGTCATTGTAGGGGTCTTTCTTACACACTTTTCCTTTAAAGTGTTCCCTTAGTAGCTCATGTTTTTTGATGTTTTCTTAATTTTTTAGTTGGCTGATAACTTTTTTATTTTGGTGAGAGAAGTAGGGGACAGACAAGGACAGACAGGCAGGAAGGGAGAGAGATGAGAAGCATCAACTCATTATTGCGGCACCTTAGTTGTTCATTGATTGCTTTCTCATATGTGCCTTGATAGTGGGGCGGGAGCAGCTCCAGCTACACTCAGCCTGGCGACCCCACGCTGAAGCTGGTGAGCCCATGCTTAAGCTGGCAAACTAGGGGTTTCGAACCTAGTTCCTCAGCATCCCAGGTTGACGCTCCATTCACTGGGACACTGCCTGGTCAGGCTAGTTTGCTAACAATTTTTATATAAATTACATTTTATCTTAATTTGCTTTCTGCATCAGGATGATTATGTCCTATTTTTTTCCTGTTAATATGGTGTTAATATGGATTCTATTTATCAGTGCCGATAACACTGACTGATTTTCAGTGTTAAATCCCCTTTATATAGTCCTGACATAAGTGTCACATTTTATAATTTTTGGAAAAAATATTGCTGGAATTTAATGATACTGTATTAGTTTGTTTTTTGTTCAAGATTTGTGCCTCTGTTGGGTATGAGAGAGATTACTCTATTGACTGATTCTATTTTTTTTAACATTTGGAATAATTCAATATTAAAACCATTGGGACTCGATGCTTCCTTGATGGGAGATTTTTATTAATGGATTCAACATCTGTAATAGATCTCAGACTAATGATTTTAAAATTTCTTCTTATGTTAGTTTGGATGGCTATATATTTATAGTAATTTCTTTTCTTTAGTTAAATTGCCAAATTTATTGACATATTTGTTGATTATATCTTTTGAATGTTTGGAAATGCTGTAGAAATATCCTCTTTTAGAGTCCTGATATTGGTAGTTTTATATTTCATTGATTATTAATGGTCAGTTATGCCGGGGGTTGATTATTGTAATATAGTGCTCACAAAAATTAGGGATATTTTAAAAATGAATATAAAGCAATAAAATATCCTCTAGTTTTTGTGAGCAGTGTATTTTAAAGGACCAACTTTTGCCTTTCTGGTTTCATTAAATATTTCCTATTTATCTTATTAATTCTTTTTTTCTACCTGCTTTGGATTTGGTTTGCTGGTCTTTTTCTAGACTACTGAAATACAGTGTGTCCGTAAAGTCATGGTGCACTTTTGACTGGTCGACCGGCCAAAAGTGCACCATGACTTTAGGGACACACTGTAGTATGTTAGGTAATAACATATGCTGGGTTGGACTTTGTTCTTTTCTTATTCACATAAGGTGATGCATTTCTCTCTAAAAGCACTGCATTAGCTACAAACCACACGTTTATTTTCAGTTTATAATATTTCATCATTTTTACTTTGATCGCTTCTTTGACCCATAGGTTATTTAAAAGTATAATATCCCATTTCCAGGCAGTTTCAATTCTCTTGTTATTATTTTTTTTGATACTGATTTCTAGTTTAATTCCACTGTGGTCAAGAGTATACTTTAAATGATTTGGTCCCTTAAAATTTGTTAAAGTTTGCTATATGCCCTACACTATAATCAACTCTGGTAAAGATTCCATGTGGATTTGAAATAATGTGTATCTGGCACTACTGAGTGCTTAGTTTAACACATGTTGATTAGGTGAAGTTTGTTCATTGATTTGTCCCACATCTTCACTGAGTTTGAAGTACATAGAGCATCTCACTATTTTTGCTTTCCAGAATACTATGCTACTTGCCATCTTTTAACCTCATTTTTATGTACCCAGAGAATTCTGCATTTTGCAACTAATATATCAGATGTTTTGGTTTTAAGCTTTAGCTAACATAAGTTAATACATATACACACATACACAAACACAAACACATATATATATAAAGTGATGTCCCAATAGAGCCCAAGCTCTACGGTGATCAGGCGTCCCTGATTCAACTTCCCCGTGTAGTGGAACACTCCTGCTTATCAACAGGGCTGGCAGCCTCTTCAAGACTACTCTTGAGGTGGCTATGAGGATGCTACTTATCAGTGCCAACACTAACTACCACCAGAGGAAAAACACGAGAACAACACAGATTAGTTGCAAGAATCACACAGGCAATTTATTACTCACAAATCCTTTTGGCATGCCTGGGTACAGTTTAAGGGGGCCCCTGTAAGGCTGCTCCTATCGGCTGTCTTTGGTCAGAGCTCAGAGCTGCATGGAGACAGTCCACATTCATTTTGGAGTCTGGGCAACTACCACAGCAAGAGGGCCCCTTAGCTTTAGTACCTTTTCTGACCAAGCCCTTCTAACAGATGTCAATCTACAGGATTATCACCTCAAACCACCTTTTTTGGGAGTTCCAAACAGGGCACCCTTTTTATGTTAATCTACTGAAATGTTAATCCACTTTTAAGATGTTCCTAGGGAAACATCTTGTTTATGTTAATTTACAGTTATGACATCAAGCCACTTATCTATGTATAAGTTCACACACACACTAAGTGGGCCCTGCTCAAAAGTTCAGAGTCTGTTTATCATATTTGTACACACTATATTAATTCCTATCCAGGCGGCATAACTTTATTTAATTTCCTTAATTTTAATATTATATCTTAATTACTTATATCTATCTTCCATATTTTTTTATATTCTTATATATTTAATTACTATATCATTATATTACTACAACAAGTGACTTGTGTTTCACTGGAAGTGTTCAATAATTTTTTTGTTGTAGTTTTGAATGAATTGAGCTTTGACTATTAGATTTCTGTGATACTCACAGAAGCCTACTGTTGGGCAGATAAAATAGTATATTATACTCACTATGTTAAAGA
This sequence comes from Rhynchonycteris naso, assembly GCA_037038555.1. NCBI lineage: Eukaryota > Metazoa > Chordata > Mammalia > Chiroptera > Emballonuridae > Rhynchonycteris > Rhynchonycteris naso. Next base: position 69,093,296 of record CM072997.1, read on the forward strand.
TGGTGCTGCCCACATGCAAGTTTTATTAAAGTAAGCTTTTCCCCACACCGTTGACTGATTGGATGATGTGGGGTGGTGCACCCTCATGAGGAATCCTCCCATTATGCCTCAGATAAGTGACTTTGTATCAGAGACTTCCTTGTTTGTAGATTGGATTAAAGGTTTGGATTTCTACACTATAAAGTGGGGCAGACCAGGAGCTTGCTCTCTCTTGGTTCCTGGGATTAGCAGTAGAAAGGAGAGCATAGAAAGGCTACGTGGAGGAGGCCAGGAGAAGCAACCAAGATGGCGGAGTACTGAGGGAGAAGCCAGTTTGTGCAGAGTTTGAGCAGAGAGAAGGAGATGGGGAACAGAGGTGAATAAGGTTGGTGAGCTAGAAACCTTTGATTCTAAAAAACTCGGATAAGTCAGTAGCTTTGTGAGCACTGAATGAGTGGGTTTGGGAGCCCAGTGTGTGTTTTTACTTGCCCGCCAGGTGCAAGCTAGAATTAAAGCTGATGGATCACCAGTTCTTGACTCCATTGTTTCATTACTGTCTGTCCGAATCTAATGTGAACCTGCATTGTCCAGGCGGCTGTGATGGTGACCTCGACTATTGGCTTTACACCTACCATTTTATTGAAATGTGGAATCTTCAGCAATGTTAATAAATTATTTTTAGTTGTCAGCATGTTTTATCCTTATATTTTGAATCACATGCTAGAGAATTATACCTAACCCTAGGTTAATTTCCATTAACTGCAAGGAAAGTATAATTTTCATAAATTTAGAATTTTAAATAATTTTAGAAGTGAATTTGGCTTATTTCATCCTTTATAAATAATAGTTCCAGCTGCCCTAGTTTTATGAGCCTCTGTGTTATATCAGCAGACACATCAAGCAACACTAAATAAAAAGAAGATAAACACTAAAGAGCAGTATACCGTAGCTACACAATGCCAACAAACCAAGATCTAATTAGTTATAAGTTCATATGTTAAGTATGGGGATTATTCATCTGTAAGAAAATTTGAATAGCTATAAAATTTTCCCAGTTATAACTTCTATTTATTCTGATCTCCGAAAAGATATATCTTGAAATATAATTCAAACAGAAAGTTACAAGCATAATCAAAGTGTTTGATACTTTGCAACCATTTATAAAGCCTAATTTTCCACATTATGAAACTTAGGAGTTCCATCATAGCGTTTTTGTATAGTTGCTAAACATCGTAGGCAGTGACAGACCCCAGTAAATTTAAAGATATTCCAAGTCTTATTAATTTTACTTTTTAAAAACTTCAGACTTCTAAAATAACTCATTTTTTCAGCCCTGTCATCTTACCGCCCTATCTGCAATTAACTTATTTTTTATTTTATTTTAGTGAGTGTTGGGCATATAAAATATATTATGCTCACTTTGTTAAAGATGGTGCTGCCCACGGGGAAGCCCATCGCCCAGGTGATCATATTAGTTGCCCTTCTTGCTTGGGATGGGCGTGATTATATTAATGTGTGTTGGGGGCGGGCTGTGGGCAGGCAGGATCCTTGTAGCCTGGGGCTTGGTTTTAGGACTAATAAGCCTTTCCCATCTTTTTTGCTGTGGGGTAGTGTACTCTTATGAGGAATCCCATTATGCCTCAGATAAGTGACTTTGTATCAGAGACTTCCTTGTTTGTATTTTGCAGGGGTAGTCAACTTTTTTATACCTACCACCCACTTTTGTATCTCTGTTAGTAGTAAAATTTTCTAACCGCCCACTCGTTCCACAGTAATGGTGATTTATAAAGTAGGGAAGTAACTTTACTTTATAAAATTTAAAAAGCAGAGTTACAACACGTTAAAGCATATAATAATAATTACTTAACAAGTACATTATGTCAGATTTTCGCTAAGTTTGGCAGAATAAGTCTTTATAAAACAACTTACTATACTTAAATCTATCTTTTTATTTATACTTTGATTGCTCCACTACTGCCCACCATGAAAGCTGGAACACCCACTAGTGGACAGTAGGGACCAGGTTGACTACCACTGGTATATTGGATTAAAGGTTTGAATTTTTAAACTATAAAGTGGGGCAGACCGGGAGCTTGCTCTCCCTCGGTTCCTGACATTAGCATTAGAGGGGAGAGCAGGGAAAGGCCATGTGGAGGACAGGAGAATCAGCCAAGATGGTGGAGTGCTGAGGGAGAGTTTGTGCAGAGAGAAGGAGATGGGGAACAGAGGAGAACAAGACTGATGAGTTAGAAACCTTTGATTCTAGTTGTAAAGCCAGTAGACGCTGCCGCAATCACAGCCGCCTGGCTCATGCAGGTTCGAATTTGATTTGGACAGACGGGAATGAAACAACGGAGCCAAAAACCAGTGAGCCATCATCTTTAATTCTAGCTTGCACCTGGCGGGCAAGTAAAAACACACTGGGCTCCAAAACCGACTCTTTTAGTGCTCACAAAACTACTGACTTACCTGAGTTTCCTAGCATCAAAGGTTTCTAGCTCACCAGCCTTATTCACCTCTGTTCTCCATCTCCTTCTCTGCACAAACTCTGCTCAAACTGGCTTGTTCCTCAGCACTCCGCCATCTTGGCTGCTTCTCCTCTCCTCCACATGGCCTTTCTCTGCTCTTCTCTCTAATGCTAACCTCAGGAACTGAGAGAGAGCAAGCTCCAGGTCTGCCCCATTTTATAGTGTAGAAATCCAAACCTTAAAGCCAGTCTATAAATAAGAAAGTCTCATACAAAGCCACTTATCTGAGGCATAATGGGAGGATTCCTCATGAGAGTGCACCACCCTACATCATCCAGTCAGTCAAGGGTGTGGGGAAAAGCTTACTCTTAAAACTAAGCCTTAGGCTATAACTACTCTGCCTGCTTACAGCCTGTCTCCCACATCCAATATAAACTATAAGCGAGCAAACATATATATCATATTTACAAACTTATTTGACCAACACCCACCATTTTTTGGGTCCACTGTTTCTTTACCAGCTGCCCAAATCCAGTGAGAGCATGCATGGCCTCAAAGGCAGCAGCCACTGGCCATACAGAAAGCAATCAATGAACAGCTAAATTGCCACAATGAAGAATTGATGCTTCTCATCTTTCTCCCTTCCTGTCTGTCCCATCTGTCCCACTCTCTCTCTTTGTCTCTAAAAACAAATTTGTCTACCACGATAGATACTTAAAATATTTATTGAATGACTAAAATGAAATTATAGATTATTCTAATTCTTTAATTTCACAAAAAAAAAATTAGGAAAAAATCACTTTTTAGAAAATTATCTTTTCTATGAAAAAAATCTAAATATGCCTGACCAGACGGTGGTACAGCAAATACAGTGTTGGACTGGGATGCAGAGGACCCAGGTTTGAAACCCCATGGTCGCCAGCTTTAACACAGGCTCATCTGGCTTGATTGTGGGGTCGCTGGCTTGAGTATGGAATCATAGACATGACCCCCGGTTGCTGGTTTTAGCCCAAAGGTCACTGGCTTAAAGCCGAAGGTCACTAGCTTGAGCAAAGGATCACTCAGTCTGTGTTCGGCAGATAAAATATAATATGCTCACTTTGTTAAAGATGGTGCTGCCCACATGGAAGCCCGTCACCCAGGTGATATTATTTGCCCTTATGCTTGTGGTGGCTGTGGGGGAAAAGTTGTAATGTAAGCAGGCCGGGTCGTTATAGCTTAAGGCTTTGTTTTAAGAGTAAGCTCTTCTCCACACCCTTGACTGATTGGATGATGTAGGGTGGTGATGTAGGGAGGAATCCCATTATGCCTCAGATGGGACTTTGTATCAGAGACTTCCTTGTTTGTATAATTGGATTAAAGGTTTTGAGTCTGCTATAAAGTGGGAGAGAACAGTAGCTTGATCTCTCTCTTGGTTCCTGAGTTCCTAAGGTTAATATTGGAGAGGAGAGCAGATTAAGGTCACATGGAGGCCAGGAGAAGCAGCCAAGATGGCGGAGTGCTGAGTGAGAAGCCAGTTTGTTAAGAGTTTGTGCTGGAGGAGATGGGGAACAGAGGTGAATAAGTCTGGTGAGCTAGAAACTTTTGATTCTAGGAAACTCGGATAAATCAGTAGCTTTGTGAGCACTGAATGTGTGGGTTTTGGAGCCCAGTGTGTGTTTTTTGCTTGCCCGCCGGGTGCAAGCTAGAATTAAAGCTGATGGCTCACCAGTTTTTGGCTCCTGTGTTTCATTACCGACTGTTCGAATCCAATGTGAACCTGCACGGGTTGGGCTGCTGTGATCCCGGCCTTGACTACTGGCTTTACAGTCTGCTATAGCCCCCTGGTCAAAGCAAATATGTGAAAGCAATCTGTTGGACAGATAAAATATATTATGCTCACTTTGTTAAAGATGGTGCTGCCCACGTGCAAGTTTTAAGAGTAAGCTTTTCCCCACATCCTTGACTGATTGAATGATGTGGGGTGGTGCGCTCTCCTGAGGAATCCTCCCATTATGCCTCAGATAAGTGACTTTGTATCAGAGACTTTCTGGTTTGTAGATTGGATTAAAGGTTTTGATTTCTACACTATAAAATGGGACAGACCAGGATCTTGCTCTCTCTCAGTTCCTGAGGTTAGCATTAGAGAGGAGAGCAGATTAAGGCCATGTGGAGGAGAGGAAAAAGCCACTTTGTGCAGAGAGAAGGAGATGGGGAATAGAGCTGAATAAGTCCGGTGAGCTAGAAACTCTTTGATTCTAGGAAACTCGGGTAAGTCAGTAGCTTTGTGAGCACTGAATGAGTTGGTTTGGGAGCCCATTGTGTGTTTTTACTTGCTCACCGGGTGCAAGCTGGGATTAAAGCTGATGGCTCACCAGTTCTTGGCTCCGTTGTTTCATTACCGACTGTCCAAATCAAATTCAAACATGCATGAGCCAGGCTGCTGTGACGGTGGCCTTGCCACTGACTTTACAGCAGATAAAATATATTATGCTCACTTTGTTAAAGATTGTGCTGACCACATGGAAGCCCGTCACGCAGGTGATATTATTTGCCCTTATGCTTGGGAAGGGTGTAATTATATCATTGGGTGTGGGGGACAGGCTGTAAGCAGGCAGGGTCATTATAGCCTAAGCCTTAGTTTTCCCCACACCCTTGACTGACTGGATGATGTAGAGTGGTGCACTCTCCTGAGGAATCCCATTATGCCTCAGGTGGGTGACTTTGTATCAGAGACTTTCTTGTTTGTAGATTGAATTAAAGGTTTGGATTTCTACACTATAAAGTGGGGCAGACTGGGAGCTTGCCCTCTCGGTTCCTGCTATCACCATTGCAGGGGCCTCCCTGATTTCTTGCCCTCCATGGGAAAAGCAGGTTTTCTGCTTTTCCTTTGTCTTCCTTTGTGGCTTGCCTGTTTTGGTGAAACACCATTAAACAGAATGGCCTACCATCCTCCGACTCCACTGTTTCTTTACCGACTGTCCGAATCTAGTGAAAACCTTCATTGGCCAGGCGGCTGTGATGGTGGCCGCATGTTGGGCAGATAAATTATAATATGCTCACTTTGTTAAAGATGGTGCTGCCCACATGCAAGTTCATTGATATTAATGTGTTTTGGGGGACAGGCTGTGGGCAGGCCGGGTCATTATAGCCTACGCCTTAGTTTTAAGAATAAGCTGTTCTCCACACCCTTAACTGATTGGCTTAGTTTTAGGAGTAAGCTTTCCCTCACACCCTTGACTGATTGGATGATGTAGGGTGGTGCACTCCTGAGGAATCCCATTATGGCTCAGATGAGTGACTTTGTATCAGAGACTTTCTTGTTTGTAGATTGGATTAAGGGTTGGGATTTCTACACTATAAAGTGGGGCAGGCCGGGAGCTTGCTCTCTCTCAGTTCCTGAGGTTAGTATTAGAGAGGAGACCAGAGTAAGGCCACGTGGAGGCCAGGAGAAGCAGCCAAGATGGTGGAGTGCTGAGTGAGAAGCCGGTTTGTGCAGGAGGAGATGGGGAACAGATATGAATAAGTCTGGTGAACTAGAAACCTTTGATTCTAGGAAACTCGGATAAGTCAGTAGCTTTATGAGCACTGAATGAGTGTGTTTTGGAGCCCAGTGTGTGTTTTTGCTTGCCCGCTGGGTGCAAGCTAGGATTAAAGCTGATGGCTCACCAGTTCTTGTCTCCATTAAATCATTACCGACTACCCAAATCTAATGAGAACCTGCGTTGCTCAGGTGGCTGTGATGGTGGCCCTGGCTACTGGCTTTACACGGTATTAAAACAGTGGAGCCAAGAACTGGTGGGCCATCATCCTTAATCCTAGCTTGCACCCAGCGGGCAAGTAAAAACACACACTGGGCTCTAAAACCCACTCATTCAGTGCTCACAAAGCTACTGACTTATCCGAGTTTCCTAGAATCAAAGGTTTCTAGCTCACCAGACTTATTCACCTCTGTTCCTCATCTCCTTCCTTCTTCCTGCACAAACTCTGCACAAACTGGCTTCTCTCTCAGCACTCCACCATCTTGGCTGCTTCTCTTGGCCTCCTCCACGTGGCCTTTTTCTGCTCTCCTCTCTAATGCTAATCTCAGGAACTGAGAGAGAATAAGCTTCCAATCTGCCCCATTTTATAGTGTAGATTGAAAACCTTTAATCCAGTCTACAAACAAGGAAGTCTCTGATACAAAGTCACTTATCTGAGGCATAATGGGAGGATTCCTCATGAGAGTGCACCACCCCACATCATTCAATCAGACAAGGGTGTGGAGAAAAGCTTACTCTTAAAACTAAGCCTTAGGCTATAACTACCCTGCCTGCTTACAGCTTGTCCCCCATACACAATAATATAATTATGCCCATCACAAGTATAAGGGCAACTAATATCACCTGGGCGACGAGTTTCCATGTGGGTAGTGCCATCTTTAACAAAGTGAGCATAATATATTTTTATCTGCCCAACACTCCCCAAAGGCTTTACAGAATTTACAAAAATATATATTTTAAAATAGGAAGGTGGAGAGAAAAGTAAATGCATTGACAATCACGGTTAATATAGGTATTTTAACCCATTAAATTTAGGTCTAATCTTTTTGGAAACTGAGGACATAGGGAATGCAATCAATTCTTCAAAACATTTTATTCTGTATGAAAATGGCTCTTGTAGCAATAGTGTTGGGCAGATAAAATATATTATGCTCACTTTGTTAAAGATGGCGCTGCCCACATGGAAGTTCATTGATATTAATGTGTGTTCTGGAACAGGCTGTGGGCAGGCCAGGTCGTCATAGCCTAAGGCTTAGTGTAAGAGTAAGCTCTTCTCCACACCCTTGACTGATTGGATGATGTAGGGTGGGGCACTCTCCTGAGGAATCCCATTATGCCTCAGATGGGTGGCTTTGTATCAGAGACTTTATTGTCTGTAGATTGGATTAAGGGTTTGGATTTTCTATGCTATAAACTGGGGCAGTCCGGGAGCTTGCTCTCTCTCTTGGTTCCTGAGTTCCTGAGGTTAGTATTAGAGAGGAGAGCAGATTAAGGCCATGTGGAGGAGAAGTAGCCAAGATGGCAGAGTGCTGAGGAAGAAGCCAGTTTGTTAAGAGTTTGTGCAGGAGGAGATGGGAAACAGAGGTGAATAAGTCTGGTGAGCTAGAAAGCTTTGATGCTAGGAAACTCGGATAAGTCAGTAGCTTTGTGAGCACTGAATGTGTGGGTTTTGGAGCCCAGAGTGTTTGTTTTTGCTTGCCCGCCGGGTGCAAGCTAGAATTAAAGCTGATGGCTCACCAGTTTGTGGCTCCTGTGTTTCATTACCGACTGTTCGAATCCAATGTGAACCTGCGTGGGTCAGGCGGCTGTGATGGTGGCCTTGACTACTGGCTTTACAAATAGCCAGAGGAAAAGGAGGGGTGGAGTAGGAGGGGAGGAGGTCAAAGGGAGGGAAATGGGGGAACTGACTTTCCATGGATCATGGGGGGCACAGTGTGGGGTGTAGATGGTGTTTTGAGTGGGACATTTGAAACCATGTCAACACAATACATTAAAAAAATAAATTTTAAAAAATGAAAATGGTTCTTAATGATTATTGTATATACTTATGTAAATTGATTATTCTTTTATGAGAAATGTCTTTAAAAGAAAATGCAAAAATCTTTTACTTAAGCAATTGCCCTTGTTTATTCACCTTTAAGAAAGTTGTAAAACATCACTAAACCTAAGTTACTAATGTGTTTCTCTAGGAATTTAAGTTAATGAAACCCACATATTTAACTCTATGGAGATTTATTTGATTCAGAGATAAAATTCAGACTATTTAGAGAAAGAATTGTACATTTTTTAGGTCTAGGTTGACAGTATAATTTATCATTCAAGCCAGAATACTTACGAGAGTAAAAGAAGGCAGAATTAATCATTAACTTGGCACAACAGATCTAAAAGAATATGGCCAGGTGGAGAAATACAGTTACCCTACTTAGACCAGTTGTTTTAGAGTTTTTTGACTTTGAGTGTGTGCAAATGCATGCAAAACCATGCACACAGATAATGCGTGCATATATAAAGCATCAAATATACCTATGTGTATGTATGTGTATATATATACTTCCATACATATATATATATACCTCTATATTTTATAAGCATAGTAATATAACCAAAATAAAATTTCATGAAACAGTATTCACCACATGCTGTATACACTAATATTTTCTAATCCTTCTCATTTCTAGAAGAATGCTTATTACGATGCCCTAAATTAATATTATAATCTGATTCTGAAAAAATTTTTAGTTTTAGGCCATCTTCATTAAATATCAGTCGTTAACCAGCATTTTGACAGGGGTCTCAAAAAGGGCTCCCTGTGTTTAGCATAATGTGTGGCAGATGGTGAACATTTACTGTTTGTTACATGAATGCATTAGTGAATGATTAGCTCAAAGTTAAATTTTACTGTGCAGGCTTAAAGCATAGGAATTCTTTGTCACTTATTAAAGGAAGATCTCAATGTGATAGAAAACAGATGTGTGGGTGGAAAGGCTTATGTTCTTCTGATTTAGCAACCTTCTCTACATTCTTACCCTGAGGCACCCCCTACCTTCTTTCCAGGTGTCCATGCATTATGTAGGATCATACACACACATACATACACACGCACGCACACACATATACCATCAATTGATTAACCATTTCCCATTTTTAGACATTTGAGTTGTTTCTAGATTTTTTGGTTTTGTTTTGTTGTTCCTTTTTACAACAAATAACAATGTTTTTCTTTATAACAATATTAATTTTCTAAGTAATTTTCTCAGTATCTTCCCAAAAGTGGAATTTTTTTCAAATATTTTGTTTTATGGTTGTATTGCCTCCTTAGTGAGCTTCCTGTACATATCCATATAGTGGGGAAAGACTCGGTAAGTTTTAGTACCTCCGTTGCAAAGTATGGGTATGCTGGCTCATTTGCAAACAAGTAGATGTTCAAGACCTCAGTTAAGATGTTTTCTTTGAATCAGGCTTTGTTAGCTCAAGAGCCTATAATGCTTAAATAAATCTTCTGTAAAATTTATGCTGTGTTCATTATTGAAGATTGTTTAATTTCTATTTCTTTTTTAAAAAACTTCCCTTTATTCACCCTGGCTGGTTGGCTCAATGGTAGAGCATTGGCCCAGCAGGTGGAAGTCCCTGGTTCGATTCCCGGTCAGGGCACACAGGAGAAGCACCCATCTTCTTCTTCACCCTTCCCCCTCTCCTTCCTCTCTGTCTCTCTCTATCCCCTCCCACAGTCAAGGCTCCATTGGAGCAAAATTGGCCCAGGCGCTGAGGATGGCTCCATGGCCTCCGCCTCAGGCCCTAGAATGGCTCTCGCCTCAAAGGTGCAATGCCCCATGTGGGCAGAGCATTGCCCCCTGGTGCCCGGTGGATCCTGGTCGGGTGCATGCAGGGAGCCTGTCTGACTGCCTCCCCACTTCTAACCAAAAAAATACAAAAAAATTTTTTTTTTAATAAAAAATAAATAGAAACATTCTCTTTATTCTTTTTTTTTCTAGGCTCGAGAATTACAAGCTCGGGTACTAAAACGTGTTCAGATGGAACAACCAGATGCAGTTCCTGCACAGAAACAGTTAGCAGCTGAAATATGTGCAGAGATGGCAAAACATTCTGTTGCTCAGAGAGACTATGAAAAAGCAATTAAGTTTTATAGAGAAGCACTTGTTCATTGTGAAACAGATAATAAGGTAAGTGCCTTTATAAAATTTTAAGCGCCTTTTTATTCCAGATGTCATCTAATTTCCCCAAATCTAAAATTCTTACCATCCTATTAATAAGATTTGAAAGAAATAAAACAAAAATACAAGGTAAAAATTAATATTGTTCCTAGAAATCCTTCAAAATATGCATATGAAGCCTTAAATTAATAATGTGAGAATCTAAAAATTAATATGAAATAAGTGATATAAAGTAAATCTGCAAGCTCTATTTTTTTGTTTATTTTTTTATGGGGAGAGATAAAGAGGGGGACAGACAGGGACAGCTGAACATGAAGGCAGGGAGATGAGAAGCATCAACTCATAGTTGCGGCACTTTTAGGTCATTGATTGCTTTTTCATGTGCTTTAATCAGGGGGCTCCAGCTGAGCCGGTGACTCCTTGCTCAAGCCAGTGACCTTGGGCTTCAAGCCAGCGACCTTTGGGCTCAAGCCAGTGACCATGAGGTCATGTCTATGATCTCACACTCAAGCCGGTAACCCTGCACTCAAGCTGGTGAGCCCATACTCAAGCCAGATGAGCCTACACTCTAGCCAGCGATCTCGGGATTCGAACCTGGGTCTTTACTGTCCCAGTCCGACACTTTATCCACTGTGCCACCACCTGATCAGGCAACAAGCTCTTTGATTTTTAATATTCATTTGTGTTTTAATAGTCACAATTTCTCAACCTCAATTTCTCAACCTCAATTTAATATCTAGCTCTAAATGATTTAGTTCAGCTTACTAAAAAGTTATTGTAAGTTTTACTAAAAAGCTATTGTAAATTCTACTATTTGGTGCTGAATATGCAAAAAATGACTAGATTGAATCTCTTCCCTTAAGTGGCACATTGTGAAAGTAAATATAAAGATAATGTTGGTGTGGAAAATTTATGTATATAGCTGATTATATAAATTAAAATGTTACTTTTTAGATGTTGATAAATGATTAAAATTTTTCTTAAATTTCTCTAATAAATAACTAAATACTTGCCAGACCAGACAGTGCCACAGTGGATAAAGCACCGGACTGAACACAGAGGACCTAGATTTGAAACCCCAAGGTTGCCAGATTGAGTGCGGGATCACTGGCATGGGTGTGGGATTTTAGACATGATTCCATGGTCACTGGCTTGAGCCCAAAGGTCACTGGCTTGAAGCCCAAGATTACTGGCTTGAGCAAGGAGTCACTTGCTCTGCTGTAGCCCCTTTAGTCTAGACACATATGAGAAAGTGATCAATGAACAACTAAGGTGCTACAACAAAGAATTGATGCTTCTCATTTCTATCCCTCCCTGTCCCTATCTGTCCCTCTCTCTGTCCCTATCTGTCCCTCTTTCTCTCTCTCTCTCTCTCTCTCTCTCTCTCTCACACACACACACACACACACACAGCTAAATACTTAAATAAGTGATGTAGAACAAAAGGCAACCATATTCTAGAATTTAAAGTTTAAGTTTGAGCATTTTGAAAGTAATGCAACTCTTCCAGATGTAAGGCAAAAATAACCTTTGTTCAGGCATAACCAAACAGGTATTTTGTTCAGTGATGGCTAAAAGAGCTATGATTCTACTTTTAAATTTAAAGCATACCTTAGGAATTATCTGCTTCAAGCTTTTTATTTTACAAATGAGAAAACAAGACCTGACCTTTGATGGCACAGTGGATAAAGGATAAAGTGTCAGCCTGAAACACTGAGTATGCTGGTTTGAAACCCTGGACTTGCCTGGTCAAGGCACATATGGGAGTTGATACTTCTTGCTACTCCCCCCTTCTCTTCCTCTTTCTCTCCCCTCTCTAAAAATGAATAAGTAAATAAATAAATATTTTAAAAAATAAAATTTGGCCTGACCTGTGTTTGCGCACTGGATCAAGCCTCAACCTGGAACGCTGAGGTCACCAGTTCAAAACCCTGGGCAAGCCCGGTCAAGGCACATATGGGAGTTGATGCTTCCTGCTCCTCCCCTGGTTCTCTCTCTCTCTCTCTTCTCTCAAATGAATAAATAAAAATAATTTTTAAAAAATAAAATAAAATTTAAAAAGAAATGAGAAAACAGGTTTTAAGAGATAAGAGGGACTTGGTCCAGCTTGGAAAACCTTAAACTGGAATCTAATCTCCCGATTTAAGGGCAGTGTTCTGTTCATAGTTCTCTGTGCTTCTCATTTGTCATTGAGTTACCACCTGGTATTTTTTTTTTTTATTTGTGCCAGTATAAGAAAAAATAAAGATGGGTGTGCCTATAGTTTTCCTACCTATCATACTTGGCATTTTTATTCCAAGAGCTTTTGATCAACTAGAGTTTAATCTGTGTCCAGCCATTTTTGTCAATCACTGTTTATTCCAGTTTCTCACCTATCTTGCCCTTTCTGTCTGTAGATAATATTGGAGCTGGCACGATTATACCTGGCACGCGATGACCTCGATGCCTGCCTGCGTCACTGTGCTCTACTTCTCCAGACTGACCAGGACAATGAAGCTGCCACCATGGTTAGTCCCATCACTGCAGCGCTGTAAAGGCAGCTGCGTTTTACACTCCACGGGGGAGTTTGACGTTTTACCCCATAAAACTAAAACTAGATTGAGAGGCCTGGCTTATGTTGGCTTTTGGAAGAAATAACATTTTTAACATTATTAATACATTTTACCAAAGAAAACTAAGGATTGTTTTTATTTTATAAGAATGCTAAACCTATTTTTCTAAATGAGGCCTGACTTCTCATCCTGTGCCTAGTTATTTATCTTTACGCCTAAGAGGATGCTTGGTCAGGAGAAGTTCATATGGTAAAGTCATAATTTGCTAAACACTAACTTTTAAGTACTTAGTTAGACATGCTGGACTAATTTATAAGTTTCAGTGAGACTTTAGGAGTTACACTAAGACTTCCTTTATCGTTCTAAGATGGTGTGTTTGAACAGAATTCTGTTTTTCTTTCTCATTTTTACTGGGATTGATGTATTTGTTAGCTTTCACAAAGCTATATAGATGACAGCTTGTGAGATTTATTCAAAGTTATTATTGTAACTAAAAAGAAAAGGCTTCCTTTGAAAATACATAATAAAGTTTGAGTAAATCTTGCTTATTTGAAATTCCTTTGAAATATTTAGAATTTAAGAGTGTTTTGTTTTTTTAAATCTTCTCCTTGTAATTTTAGCCAAATTCAGTGAAACATCTTTCTATGATAGCACATAGTGTTTACCTCCCTTCAAATCTGTTTTTAAAATAACCACTTGAAACATATTTTCTGCTAAAAATGCAATTTGCGGACAGAGCGTTCTGTTTCACATTTTCGATCGTCTTCTGTTACACTTTCAGTACTCATCTGTGTAAGGTGTACTTCAGTTTTAAGTGGCTCCTTTTTATGAAACTTCCCTTGTGTTTTTCAAAAAAAATTTTTTATTGATTTTTTTTAAGGTTTTATTTATTGATTTTACAGAGAGAGGAGAGAGAAGGATGGTAGAGTGAGAAGTATCAACTCTTGGTTGCCTCACTTTAGTTCACTGATTGCTTGTTGTATGTGCCTTGACCAGGCAAGCCCAGGGTCTTGAACTGGTGATCTCAACATTCCAGGTTGACACTCTGTCTACTGTACCACCACAGGCCAGGCTTTTATATTGATTTTTAGAGAGCAAAAGAGAGAGGAAGGGAGAGAAATAAGAAACATCAACACATAGTTGCTTCACTTTAGTTGTTCATTGATTGCTTTTCATAAGTGCCTTGACTGGGACGGTGGGGACAGTTCAAGTCGACCCAATGTCTTCTCGCTCAAGAAGGCAGTGACCTTGGGATCATGTCAATGATCCCACACTTAAGCCAGCAACCCCACGTTCAAGCTCACAATCTGCACTAAGCCAGCAACCGCAGGGTCTGGAACTGGGGACCTCAATGTTCCAGGTTGATGTTCTACCCGTTGTGCCACCACCAGTCAGGCCAAATGTGTTTTTATAATGCTAAATCTTATTAGCAAGAATATGCTTTGTAAAGTCTATGGCAATATTTTTACAACCAACTTTTACTTTTATAGATGGTAGCAGATATCATGTTCAGGAAGCAAGAATATGAACAAGCAGTGTTTCATTTACAACAGCTTTTAGAACGCAAACCAGGTAAATATTCATTGATTATATTTTTCTAATGCAATGAACTCCTTTCTCCTCTTTATGGCTCTAATGCTCCTTGGAAAAACCCCAGTCCTGGTTAAATCCAACTCTGTGCTTACTCCACACCTGCCCTGGGGGCAGCTGACATAAAAATGCAACACCATTGACTGGTCTCTCTTTAAATTATGACCACAGACCCAAAATGGCCCCTCAGATGCTGCCTGGAAAATGTACTGTAATTCTCCAGTGAGCGTTCACTCAAGCTACTTTTTTTAAAATTATTTTTATTTATTTATTCATTTTAGAGGAAAGGGGGAGAGAGAGAGAGAACGAGAGAGAAAGAGAGAGAGAGAGAAAGGGGGGAGGAGCAGGAAGCTTCAACTCCCATATATGCCTTGACCGGGCAAGCCCAGGGTTTTGAACCGGCAACCTCAGCATTCCAGGTCGATGCTTTATCCACTGCGCCACCACAAGGCAGGCCATCCAGCTACGTTTTATACCTTCTCTCTTCTTAGACCTGCAGCACCCTTTCCCTTTCCTTGTCCTCTGCTAAAAACCTTGCTTCCTACTTCCCTGAGAAAACACGGGCAACTGGAAAGAAGACAACATCTCACTCTCGCATCACTGTCCCGCTGCTCTACAGCCCCCGTCCTCCCTGGGCTTGTGGTCCGGCCTGCCCCCAGCTTCTCCCTGCGTGCACCAGACACCACCCCTCACCTCCTGAAAGGCCTTCCTCCTGTCACCCTGGCTCTCCCAGTCAGCACAGACACATGCGTGACAGTGCCCCAACCTCAATACATCAGTACATAAAAACCAACTCTTCGCTCTCCAGTTACTCTTTCTTTCCCACTACTACTGCATTTCTCCGTTTCTCATTACAGCAGGTTTTCTCGAAGAGTTTCTGGTTGTGCTTTTTGTCTGCTGCACGCTTGAGCTCCAGTGAAGCTGCTCCTGCCAGTGCCCAGTGCGCTCTGCCCCGCCAGAGCACGCATTTCATCCTCAGCTCTCTGTTCTCCGGACTGTTGTCATATTTAGCCATAGCTTATCCCCTCTCCATCACTTATCTTACGGGATGCTAGGCTCACGTGGTTTTTCTTCTGGCTGTCCACTCTTTTACTTTCCTTTGTTAGGTCTGTGTTTTCTTTATGATCTTTAAATATCAGAATGTTGTAGGCCTCAGGTTTTGGAACTTTTATCCTTTATTTATACATTCCTGCCCTCCCCCTCAGGTGACTTCATCTAGGCCCATGGCTTTACGTCCTGTGTGTATGTTGATATCTCCCAGAGGGCTGTCTCCAGTCTTGATACATACAGGGGTGGGCAAAAGTAGGTTTATAGTTGTGAGTATACAAAACACGAGTTTACTCTTGTGCTATTATTTATTTATTATTGTAATGTTTACGATCATTATTAACCTGCTTTTGCCCACCCCTGTGCACCGCGGCCTGTTTGCGGCCGGTTTGCAATCCCACTCAACTATCTAGGAGGTGTTCAGCTTCAATGTCCCAAATAGAGTGCTTGACGTTCTGCTTCCCTCCAGGTGTGCTATTCTCCCTTGCTCACCTCAGTAAATGGTATCATCTTTTACCCATGTGCCGTGTCCCAGATCTTGCCATGTCACTGGCTCATCTTTCTTTCATACACTGTGTCCAGTCTGCCAGCACATCTCTGTTATCTCTGTCTTTAAGACGGTCTAGAATCCCACCACTTCTTCCACGCCCACAGCTACCACCTGTTCTCATTGTCTTTTACATAAGTTGTTCATAACTCATCTCTGTTTCTATTCCTTGCCTCCAAATAGTTTAGAAATACTTTCAGATGAAAGTATCATAGATCCCTTCCCCAGCCAAAAGAACAAATTCCAGTGGCCTAAATAATTATGGCTTTTATTTTTCTCTTATGTAAAAGAAATTTAAAAGTAGTTTGTGCAGGAAATGGCACAGAGGTTCCACAGTATCATCAGAAAACCTAAGTTCTTCATTTTTCTTCTACCATCACGAGCCTATCTTTTCTCATGGTCCAAAACGACCACTGCAGCTCTGGGCCTTGATATTCCAGGGCCTCAGCTGGGATGGTGGGGTAGAGGTGGGCTAATGGGCATACCTCCCCAGTGGACCGTCTTTATTAATTGTCTTTAAAACACCCTGTCTAGAAATGCAAAAGAGGGCGGGAAATGTCATCTGGATGGACACAGTGCCACAGGGAAGCAAATCAGGATTTCTGATAGTGAAGAAGAAAGGGATAGTGGATATTTGGTAGACAACAGCCCAAGTAGGATAGGATAGGGCTTCGGGTATTTTCAGTTGCTATTCCCTCTTCCTGGATATTCTCCTCCCCATATTCATGTAGCAGCTACTCCATTTCCTTCAGAACTCTGCTCTTGTTGCCTCTTCCTGATAGTTCCCTTCCCTGTCCACCCTGTATCAAAACCTCTTATTGTGTGCACCATCTTTTCGTGCTACTTTTTTATTGCCCTTGTAAAATAAAACAAAAAAATGTAAATTATAGAACATAAGCATCAGATGGCCTGGGGTTTGTCCTCATTGCTGTGTTTCCCGGACTTAGAGCAATATTGGCCCAGTGAGTACTAAATGTTGGAAGGAAAGCCTGCAGAGGTTTTATTTTAAAATACTATTTTTTCATTCTGGTCAAACATACTTGACATAAAATTTTCCATTTTACCCATTTGTAAGTGTACAGTTCAGTGGCATTAAGTAATTCACATTGTTATATAACCATCATCATAATCTATCTCCAGAACTTTTTCATCATTCCAAACTGGATTCCTCTACCTAGTAAACACTAACTTCCCACTCTTTCTTCCCCACGTCCACTGGCAACCACTATTCTACATTTTCTCTGTGAATTTTTTTACTCTAGGTATCTCATATAAGTGGAATCATATAGTGTGTCCTTTGTGACTGGCTTATTTCAGTTAGTATAATAACTTCAAGCTTTATACATATTCTAGCATGTGTAAGAACATCCTTTTGTTTTTAAGGTTGAATAACATTCCATTGCATGTAGGTACCACATTTTGTTTATCCATTCATCTGTTGATAAGACGTATGGATTGTTTTTACTTTGGGCTATTATGAATAATGCTGCTGTAAACACTGGTATACCAATATTTGTTTGAGTTCCTACTTTCAGTTTTGAATGTATACTCAGAAGTGGAATTGCTGGATCATAAGGTAGCTTCCCTTTTCTTGGAATATATAATCAAGTATAAATTGTCTTTAAAAGTTTGTGTATATTTTAACCTAACTCCCCCTATGAAAATGATCAGACTAGCTTGTCTAGTAAGGATTTTTTACAAATCCCCTACCATAATATAAGTTCTATGCTAACTGAAACTTGAGAGCCCAAACACCTAAAAACACAGCTACAAGAAATAAAGTATAAGCCATCAATAATTATGATTCCATATTAAAAGTATGTTTTTGATGACCATTCAATGACATTTGAGAAATATTTACTGTATAATGTTGAGTCAGAACCCCAAGTATGATTTTATTTTTATATACATGTAGGTAAAGAACATATTAATTTGCTTACATTTAAATACTTATAGATTGTTTTTCACTCCTAAATATATGAAAGTAAACGAAAATGTGGTCATCTCTAGCTTGTGGGAATATGAGGGGTTTTTTTCCTTTATACTTTTCTATATTTTTCCAGATTTTCTAAAGTGTCCATACATAATTTTTACAATCTTAAAAAAGGTTTATTAAATTATTCTCAAAATTTAGTATTTTAATGATAAGAAAGAAGTAGATAGAATTGAGAGAAGAATACTTTCTAGGAGTGCGCCAGGAAATTAAACGAGACCAAAGAACTAAATTAATTACTTTTCCTTAGAAGAAAGTAAAATAAGTTTAAATACTGGGACTAACATGTTAAGGTAATAGGATGGTAAGCCAGTGTCTAATGTACATACACATATTAAAGAAAGGCTGGAGCCTGACCAGGCGGTGGCGCAGTAGATAGAGTATCGGACTGGGATGCGGAAGACCCAGGTTCAAGACCCTGAGGTTGCCAGCTTGAGTGCGGGCCCACCTGACTTGAGCAAAATGCTCGCCAGCTTGGACCCAAGGTCACTGGCTCCAGCAAGGGGTGGCTTGGTCTGCTGAAGGCCCGCAGTCAAGGCACATGTGGGAAAGCAATCAATGAACAACTAAGGTGTTGCAACGACAACAAAAAACTAATAATTGATGCTTCTCACCTCTCTTCGTTCCTGTCTGTCTATCCTTATCTATCCCTCTCTCTGACTCTCTCTCTCTGTACCTGTAAGAAAAAAAAAAAAGAAAGAAAGGTTGGAGTAGAATTTCTAATTGGCACCCCAAACCTTATCATCAGAATGTACTCTTCTTACTCCCTCACTTGCTGCAGTAAGTGAAAAAGTAGGACTCAGATAGACTTGCTCTGCACAATAAAATCAGTGCTCCTAAATCTCACAATTAGAGTTAGACGGCCTCTACACAGAGACTGCTTCTAGAAGACTTGGGTCCTAGGAATGACTGAAAAGTAAGTTACAACAAGTGTACATTTTTATATATTTACCTAAATAGAATCTCACTCACTGTGATCAGACCAACCTAACCTTTATCATTTGATAGCTTATCCAGTTGTCCACACAGATTTTTGGGAATTATAACTCCTAAGGGTATCCGTTCTTGGTATTTAAGTTGTATTTTGTTTAAAGTGAACTATAATAAAGTAGGACTATAATCATCAAAACAAAAGATATACAATATTGTCTATATCTAAAATATTCTTTGTTTTTAGATAATTATATGACATTATCTCGTTTAATTGATTTTCTAAGAAGATGTGGAAAACTTGAGGATGTTCCAAGATTTTTCTTATTGGCTGAGAAACATAACTTCAGAGCAAAATTGGAGCCAGGATATCAATATTGCAAAGGACTGTATCTTTGGTAAATCTGTTGTCAAATAAATCCTACATAATGTTTTCTTTCTCATTATGAATAAAGTAGAATATGCATTTTTTATTTTTGAAGTGAAAAGTGGGGAGGCAGAGAGACAGACTCCGACATGCGTCCAACCAGTATCCACCCGGCATGTTCACTAGGGGGCAATACTCTGCCCATCTGGAGCGGGGCATTGCTCCATTGCAACTGGAGCCATTCTAGTGCCTGAGGTGGAGGCCATGGAGCCATCCTCAGTGCCGGGGCCAACTTTGCTCCAATGGACCTTTGCTGAGGGAGGGGAAGAGAGAGATAGAGAGGAAGGAGAAGGGGAAGGGTGGAGAAGCAGATGGGTCCTCCTCCTGTGTTTCCTGGCCGGGAATCGAACCCGTAACTTCCACATGCCAGGCCAATGCTCTACTGCTGAGCTAGCTGGCCAGGGCCAAATATGCATTTGTTTTAAAAATATACATTTTTAAATCTGTTGATATTGTACTTAACAAATAAATTGTTAACAACTTAAAATGTGTAGTCAGTGATTGAAATAAGTCATTTTTTTTAAACATCTAACAAGGTATACGGGAGAACCAAATGATGCCCTTCGACATTTTAATAAAGCTCGGAAAGACAGTGAATGGGGCCAGAATGCCCTTTATAATATGATAGAAATCTGTTTAAATCCAGATAATGAAACTGTTGGAGGTGAAGTATTTGAAAATCTGAATGGAGACCTAGGGTGAGTAGTATGTGATAAATGACCCTTTTTTCAGAAATACTTGTTGAGGATAATAAGGAAGGACACCTTATAAAAGAGAACTAAATTCTAGGATAGCACTAATAAAAGGTCAGATGAAAAAAGTCATAGCTAAAATAACTTCTTTGTAACAAGCACAAAATGCTTTTAGTAGGTTTCTAAATTAAAATTAATGTGTTAGGAAGACACTCCCCTAACTACTCTGTAAAAAGTAGGATAGATACATTGTAGAAATTGATTAGTTTTGAAAATTTTTTCACACAGTAATAGTAACTTTTTTAAAAAATAGTACTTAAATGCCATACCTTGTGCTGTACACTTTATATGCATTTTTTATTTGTTCCCTACAACTGTATTGTGAAATGAGCTCAGACTCAACTTATCTAATATGACAGAGTTAATAAGTGGTGAAGGCCAGGTTTGCACTGAGTTTTACCTAACTTCAAAGCCACTAGTACACTGCTGGTAAGTGGTTATATTTTTGTGAACCTGTGTTTACTGCTTGCTCTTTCCTCAAATCGGGCAAGGTATGCTGGGTAATGCATAAATACATAAATGTACAGGGTGGGGCACAAGTAGGTTTATAGTTGTAAGTACATGAAATAATTTATTCTTGTATTACTATTTATTAATCATTGTATTATTTTCCATACAAACAACTGTAAACCTACTTGTGCCCCAACCTGTGTAAGGTGTAGGGATAGTTTTTACCTTCAGGAACACATAATTTACCTAGGAGAAAAGACAGTAGCTGAGACCAATCTCTGACAAAACAGATCTTAAGTGTTGCAGGAATTCTTAGAAATCATAGCAGTGCAAAGCAGCCAGGGGAAGATAAATAAAGGAACAGTAGTGAATTAGAATCCGACTGCCAACACGTTTCATTGGCAGATCTGAAGGTTTGGATTCTGGAGATCATTGCCAGTTTTAGAGAAGGGAGAGGCATGTTCGTTTTAGAAAGGTTAAAGTAACCTACTGTTACGTGTCTATAGGCTATCCCCATGGAATTCTTCAGCAAGTGGTTGAAAATGCAAAGCTAGAATTCAGAAAGAAGGTCACAACTGGAGACAGAGGTTTGGTAGACATACACAGAGTGGATAGCTGGAACCCCATGAATGGGCGTTTTGCAAGTAAAATGTAGTTGGAGATATCTGAGAGCTAAATTTTGAGCATACTAACATTTAAGGGGACTAGAGGAGAAAGGGAAGTCAGAGAATATCAGTCGGTACAGCATGAAGAGAACCAAAAATGTATACTATTATAGAAACGAAAGGAGGGAACTTTGAAGAAGGTAAGCAGCAGTGTGAAATGTTTTAGAGAAAATAAAAGCCGAAGTAAGGCCTGAGAAAAAGATGACTTTAGTGAGAATTGGATTTCCTTTTATTAAATATATATACATATCTGGGTGTGGGTGTGTGCTTTAAAACAATAAGAAAATATCTAGTACATCTTTAAACTGTCGTTGGACTTAGAATTTACAATCTTTTGACAGATATATAATTTCTGAATATCTAATAGGCAGCTGGGCGAGGAAAGCAAAGTAGACTTTATATGCCTGACAAACTTAGATCACATCCCAGATGTACCATTTAGTAGCTATGTGACCTTCGGCAAATTACTTCACCTGTTTAGGCCTTTGTTTTCTCATATATAAAATGGATTCAACATAGACTGACTGAAATAATTCAGTGCTTGACACATAGTAGGTGCTCCAGCGATATTATTTTTTGTTCTCATTTTATCTTTTCATTTTCTGATTGGTTTACCACTGATAAATGGATGATTCTACTTATTCTGAATTCTAGTTTTATATTAACTAAAGTGAAAACACTTACCACATGTAGGTATTGTCCAAATTTTGTCTTCAGTCTAGAGTGAATAAATTTTTATTGTTTTATTGACACTGTATCAACTTTGTTTAAAAACTCATTTTAACTGTGCTCTGTACTAGAAGAGAATGAGTTACATTCTTCAAAAGGGCTACTTTTAAATTGGTGGCAAGAAAAGAAAGCTGTGTACCCTAGAGCTCATTCCAACATCAAAGAATTTGACATCATGAGTAATAGAAGTAAGAAATTTATTTTTAATTGATTACAGCAATTCAACTGAGAAGCAAGAGTCTGTGCAATTAGCAGTGAGAACTGCAGAAAAACTGCTTAAAGAACTAAAACCTCAGACTGTTGAGGGTCATGTGCAGCTTCGCATACTGGAAAACTATTGCCTCATGGCTACCAAACAGAAATC
The DNA here is from genome assembly GCA_037038555.1 of Rhynchonycteris naso. Classification (NCBI taxonomy): domain Eukaryota; kingdom Metazoa; phylum Chordata; class Mammalia; order Chiroptera; family Emballonuridae; genus Rhynchonycteris; species Rhynchonycteris naso. The sequence goes on from CM072997.1 coordinate 69,115,482, forward strand.
GAACGTTGAGCAAGCATTGAATACCTTCACCGAAATAGCAACCTCTGAGGTTCGTAGATTTTCTTTTTCAACTTCATATGTTATCTTTCTTTGGTAGTATAGAAATATGTATTTCAGTTGGTTGTTTGTTCCTGAAAATTGACTCACTAGTATTAAAAATTAGGTATATAGTTTGGCACAATTTTATACAGTGTACCTTTGTTTCCAGAGAAATGCTGTTACTCTTCATATGTATTGTTGATGTATTTATCACTATTACAGTGGTGAATTCTGGAGAAAGGAAATTCTTCCAAAGGGCATATGTTAATTCTCAAGGGAGCGACATTGTCCCCCGGAGAAGCTCTGTGTCATAGGGGTAGCCCAGGTTAACCTTCTGAGGGAAATAAACACCCAGCTGCTTCAGAGCTCACCTTTCCACTTTTGTGAATTTGAATTTTTTCAATTCTAAGGCTAAGTGAGATCAAAACTGACAGCCTAAAACTCAGTCATGCAAATAATGATATTCTTTAGCAACACTGAAATAAGCCCTGCATTATTATTATATCAAAGGCTTTCTCTTTACCCACTCTGATCCACCTTCCTTCTCACCGTCTGGTATTCTGTTTTCTGTTCCCTCACACAGGGCTAGAGTCCTTCAATTAACATTAAGGAAGGAATTATAAGCACCCACCCCATTAGCAGTTGGTAATAGCTAGTTCTAAGCAACTCATTGGATTTCATGTTCTTGCACTCCACAATGTTGTAGGCCACCAAAAACTTATAATTTTGTGTCTCTCAAAAGATTTACAGTTTTCCTTTGTTTTCTTGTGGCTTAGAGGTCACAGTGGTAGCAATAGACTACCCAAAACCCCCTACTGCGACCCCTTCCCCTGTCTCCCAGACCCTGGAGGATTTGGGGAAACCTACAACACCCTTTGCTTTTTGGGTACAAGTATCCTAGATGGTGCTTTATTGCCTCTATAAGCCATACTTGGAACAAAACAGCATGGCACCATCAGCAGCAGTCACATCCTGGAGCAGAGCCTTCTGCTGGCACTAAAGTCATGTTCCCCGGGGCTGTGCTCAGTTGAATGGGCTGTGAGGCAGCAGATGGAGGACAGTGGCTGCCTGAACAGGGATCAGAATTAGCACTATCATGTAAGTCCAGGAAAACCTGTAAGAACACTATGAAACACCATTTCAAGTAAGGTGTCATAGCTCCCGGGTGTTGCGATGTGACATTCTATCACTCCTGAAAATTTAAACTGTAAGATTTGATAGAAAATGCCAAAAGCTGTGAATAACATCATAGCTGTTTTCTAGAGAGATGATCAGTTTTTGTGTTGGTGAGACTGCATTAATTTTTGTAATTCTTACATATGTGATTAGTAATATATTATCGTCAAATCTGTGCACTGACTGGACTGTCCAAGGACTGATATGTGAACTAATGTTTCACATACAACAGATTTTATCTTGTATTTCTGCTTTTAACTCATAAACTGTACACATTAAATACAGTGACTATTGAATAAGCAGCCAGTGTGTGCTAAGCGTAGTGGGAATCACAAGGGTTAACCAGGTAAAGCGTCTTTTCTTCAAGTTCCTCAGAATCTAGGGAAGAGGAGATAAGCTGACTGTGGCACAAAACAAAAGTTTTGACATTCTGTACTAGGGTTGCAAATAAAAGTGTACGTAGTATAAGGAGAGTTAGGAGACCCTTCTGTGGAGAACGTGTGATTTAGAAGGAAGCAGGGTAAATGCACTCTCACAGGCAGAGGTGGAGTGGGTGCATTCCAGGTGAAGGGGAACAGAGGAACAAAGGTGAGAGGCAGGGAAACGGGATACTCACAGCACTGTGGCATTCGCATTGATTGAAAAAGAGGTCTGTGACAGGAGGCCATCGGAGGAAACTGGAAAATACGTTAAACACAAGTGTTTCCCCTTGCTTTCATTCTATCACCTTGAACCATAAAAGTACCTAGTTTATAATATGGCCATATTGTCCTCTGTGATCTAAAGTTTTATAGCTTTAGCATGACTGAATGTGAGGGAGGGAAGCTAGCTGGCTGAGTGCCTGAGAATGTCTGCCAGACTGATATAGTGGGTCTACTGCAGGGGTCAGAACTGACATTTGCAGTTTTACAAACTATTCTCAGGGTCACCCAGGAGTGATCAAGCTGTGAGGAATTGATTCATTCTAATTAAACCTGAGGTGTGGGATTTTTCAATCAGACGGTTTATTTATAAATATTTTTTAATGTATAGTGAGTGAGGCATATTTTTAGTATGTGAAGAGATCTGGACATTTTTACAGGACCCTCCTCTTTGTGGGCTGTCCTAGAAGCAGGCTGACAAATACAGAGCCAGCCTCTCTTTTCTCTGCTCCCTAGCCCAGGTGAGGCCAGGTGGGGTCAGTCACTGGTAATATCCCACGTAAGTCTTCAGAATTTATTGCCAATTGGATGGATTTGACACTCAAATAAAACCTTTTAGCCATTCCTTAATGAGAACAAATTATATATTGGAAGTTTATTGATAGGTATAAAATTGGAGCCAGGGAACTTTGTATTCCTAAAAGCTATTTAGCTATTTTCAGCAAGCCCTAATGAATTGCCTTCTCTAATCCGGGGTTATTTCTGATCCCTCTATGGTCAGTGTTGGACATTGAACATTGTGCTACTCTGCTATCCTCTGTTCCTTATTAGTTACCTAAATTTGCTATTATCACAGTGCATCATTATTGCAGTCATGGTATTATAATTTCTAAATCACAGTTTCTCATCTTATATTTGTATTTTAAACTGAAGCCTTCCTCTTTATAAAAGCCTCACAAGCCCTGTGCTGAAATTTAAAAAGCACGCTAACTTGATCAGGGGCATACACATTATTACTTAGGGAAGTTGGTTTTTCCAGAGAAATTGCTTGCTCATGGCCTCCATTTTATACTGATTCCTGTTAGCTTGTAGGTTTCAGAGAGTGACATTTTCTGACTGTGAACTGTCTGAAAGAACAGTATGTTTTATAGACACTATCAAGAAACTGCGGACTCTAACACTAAAAGCATATCTTAAGTCATGAGTTTATTTCATATAATTTGCCAGTGATTAATTGCATGTCTTATTTATAACATTTCTCCTTATTGGAAGAAGAGGCTGTTGAATAAAATGAGAAGGGAGAGAAAAAGGGAAATAGAATCAGTATAGCTAAGGAGCATCATTGTGGGTAAATCCTTACTCCTTTCTATAGGTGAAAGGACAAAGGAGTCACAATGCATATGTTCAGTTAGGATTACACTGACATAGAATTTTGTTTATTTTTCTGTATCTGTACAAAACCAAAACAGCCAGTCAATCCCATTAAAGATTGAGTCACCCTAATTATCTGGGCTTTTGTGGTTGTGGCGTCTGCATACTTATTAAATTATCTTAACAGCAGCTCACCAAATTCCCACATGGTAGCTGGAGCTTTACTTGATGTGTTAAATAATGACCATGTCACAGTTATCTCTGTGAAGCCAGAAGTAGACTTCATGGGCCAGTTCTTACATTACGTAGCACTTGCTACTTTCCATGTGTTTTCCTTTTAGACATAGGACGTTTATTTATGTTTCTGTATCTGAGGGTCTAAAGTTTTGGTTTTTTTTATAGAAGGATCATATTCCAGCACTTTTGGGGATGGCAACAGCTTATATGATCTTGAAACAGACTCCAAGAGCCAGAAACCAGCTGAAGCGGATTGCAAAAATGAACTGGAACCCTATTGATGCTGAGGACTTTGAGAGGAGTTGGCTGCTACTTGCTGATATTTATATTCAATCAGCCAAATACGACATGGCAGAAGAACTGCTAAAACGGTGCCTGCATCATAATAGGGTAGGCAATTGAGAAGTAAAAAAATAATTGTTAATCTTTATTTTTTAAGCATTCTATAATAGGTTATTATAGAGCGTTGGTCCATTTCTAAAAACCACTGTGTGTGTTTTAAAAATTAAATTCTTACCACAATCAGGAAATAAACATTAATAATAAGAAAGAAGCCATTTGCCCTTGAAAATTTAAAAAAAAAAGAAATTTTATGCAGTTTCAAGTTTCAGCCATAGTATGCCCGACTTACAGAAAGTGTTTTTTGGAATGTTAAGTATTTGTCTGTGATTACCCATCTCATCTCAGAACTAATGGAAATTGCAGAAGAGCATTAATTATGGACGTCTGTCCTCCTGTGAAGAAATACTCGATGACTTCACTGCAGCTGCATGCCAGTTCCACAGTGTCAGAATCCACTGTGCATGCTGCATTTGATGGGGAAAAGTTTTCAGCATTTAATTTGACTTGTTTAATAAGTCCTTATCTTTCAGTATGAAATGGAAAATCTTAAAGTCCTTAGAATTTCTAAGGCTTTTTACTTAACAGTGCATTTGTGTGTTTAATCAGAACGAAGAGATGTCTTATTACATAAAACATGTGTTAAAGTTAAGAATTTGTTACTATTTGTTGAGACATAATTGTACTCAACTTAGAAATGTGAAGATATTTATAGATTCATATCAGTTACTTCAAATCTTCACAGAAAAATCAAATTTTTATTTTCTTCAAGCAAATTATATTGCAAAATGGATCACTTGTTTTTTAAAGAGATCATCTGATACTATTAAGCTACTTTCTTAGGAACTTTAAAAACCTAAAACATCAAGACAGTTATCAATTTATAGTTTGTACATCTAAGTTAAATTGGCCTCAAAATACGGAGTATTTATTAAGAGACTTTGAAAAATCAAAACTGCTAAATAGTTGACCCTTTAATGTAAGTCTAGGATTAAGCAAGATGACATAGCAATTAAGGTTTTGATGCAGATAGAATTTAAGTTTGCCAGGATGCTGAGTAATACAAATTGCATGTTTGAACATGGTGGCTACTGTAGAGCTGCCAGGCCTGCTTATTAGGCTTGTCAGTATTGGAAGCATAAGACTCAGGAAGTAGAGCTTAAAAACATTGAATTATGTAATCAAAAAATGGAGATCATCCAGATCTGAGACAGGAAATATACAAAATCACACTAGACCATCTTCTCATACCAGATGGCAAGGAAGCTATCAAAGATGATTAGAGTCATGGCAACGACTCAGGAGCCAACTTGAAGACACTCCCACTAGTCAAAGCTGGGACACTTTAAAAATCAACAAGAATGAAAAGTGCAGTGCATTGAAACACACTAAATAAGTATAAATCCATGAGTTTACAAAGAAAACAAATTGATCACTGCTGAAATATGCTAATGAACTATTTCTAAAGCTGGCAAGTAAAGGTAAAGAATTAAGCATTTATACAACCTTTTCTATTTAACTACATTACTGGCTAACAGAGACATTTCTCATATCGGTGTTTTCCAGCTAATAAATGAAGAAAGTATGATAGGATAATTTTCAGCCCTAATGAATGGTTATAACATTACAGAAAGAGAATCAGATATATTTGCCTCCTGATGAAAGAACACGTCCTCTGTGGCTGGGCTGGACTGGGGTGAACCAAGTGAAACACTCATCTGGAGTCCAAACTCTACAAGGGTGGGCTCTTAAAAATCTTAGTAATTATCTTAGACAGCTAATGCTATTATATCTAAGCACCATAGGCTGGGTGGCTTATAAACAACAGAAATTTATTATTTGTAGTTCTGGAAGCTAGAAGTCTAAGATCAGACTGCTAGCCGGCGTGGGTGGATCTGGTGAGGGCCCTCTACCAGGTTGCAAACTGCTAACCTCTTACTGCATCCTCACACGGTGCAAAGAGAGGACAAGAGAACACTTAACGTCCCTTTCATAAAGGCACTAATTCCAGTCAGAGCTATACCCTCATGACCTAATTACCTCCCAAAGACCTCACCTCCTAATACCGTTACATTGGAGGTTAAGATTTCAACATATTGAATTTGGAAGGGATATAAACATTTAGACCATTGTAGTAATTAAAATAAGTAATAATTTAATGCAGTATTATTTTAAAAAATAAAAATATTAAAATGTTAAATAGGATCCATTAATGCTGTGCTGAACTACATTGACGCCTGAAGCAAAAGCGGAAATGTGTGTCCCAATATCCATTCATGTTTGTATGTATTTTTAACCCTTTGAGTAGTGAGTTTTTTTCATGCTCGCTGACCCCTGGGAATCAGTTTTTGTTTTTGTTTTTTTTCAAAAAATGAAATTAGTTACAGTTACAGTTTTATTAACTTAAAATCATGTTTGTTTGAAACCCAATTTATGGAAACAAGAAGAACATACATTTGCCTTTTCTTAATGTTGCCTTATACATTTTTTTATTTTTATTAATTTTAGTTTATTGTATTTACATGGATTCAAGTGTCCCACTGAATATAACTCCCTCACCCCCCACTCCTGTGTCCCTTATTATACCCCCTATGCCCCCCTCCCCCTAACTCCCTCCCCACTCTCTCTAGGATTTGATGTCCTGTTATCTATATCTCTGTGTTATGTATATATAGTTTCACTAATCTCTTCACCTTCTCTGATCCCATCCCCTAATTCCCCTTCCCTCTGACTGCTATCCCTCTAGTCCCTGTGACCCCGCCTCTGCCTCTATTCCATTCCTCAGTTCACTTTGTTTATTAGATTCCATTTTTAAAATAAAAATTTTGTACGATCATACTCTGGATAGTCAGGAGGCACAAGGACGTACATGAACGTTTGAACTACTCAAAGGGTTTATGGATAATGGTTTTAATGAAATTATTGATATATTTTCTTGCATTGTGGTCAAGAAAGTACAATTACAGTAGATTTTGTTTGGATATAAATAAAATATTCAAACTTAAAATTATGTGTTTCAATATATCTATATGTCAGTTTTTCAATTGTTTCAAATTAAACATTCTAGAAAAAATAGCAATTATAAAATACCAAAAAAATATATATGCTTAGTTACATATTTTTCCTTTGCCTTAGGCTTCTAAGTGGCTTGCCTGGGCCTGGTTCTATTAAGGATTTTTACCTCTTTCCCCAAAAATCAAAGTCAAATCCAAACCTTTTGATCTAATTACAATTTCCAGAAAATATCAAGTGACACAAGAAAATATTACATAAACACCACAAGGATGCACTCAGCTCAGTATGAGCTGTGAGAAACTGAGACATTCTTGTTTCTGCATCAGTTAATCACAGGGAAAGAGACAGGGGATAATGGAGGGGAAACCTCTAGATCAGAAAAAGGTTGAAAGACATTTTAGCAAGTCACAATGAGTGGGCCTCGTTTTGATTCTCGTTCTATTGCTTGTTAGCCTTTGGTTATAATCAAGTGTTGATTCTCATACCAGCAAACCAAAAAAAAAAACCCAAAATTATATTGAGACCATTTGAAATTTCAGTAATGACTAGATATTTGGTGATGTCAAGGAGTTGTTACATTTAGGTGTGACAAATCATAGTTTATGGTTATATTTAAAGAAAGTTCTTATCTTTAAAGAAGCATAATAAAATAGGGATGAAATGACAATATTTGAGGGTTTTTATCTGATAATACAGAAGGATAGATGGGGTAGAGGTAAAACAGTATTAGCTATGAGTTAATTGTTGAAGATAGAGGTTTATAGGGTTCATTACTGTCATTTCCATAGTTGTGTGTGTTGAAATTACTCATAATAAAACATATTCATGTGTGTGTGTAAAATACAGATTCCCTTTCTTCTCACCCAAAAATTACGAATCTGTAGGTTTGGGGTGGGGAATGGGCCTCAGATGAAGTTCTTTTGATGATTTAATTGCAGAGCCAAGTCTGAAAACCATTGTTTTATATGCCATTTAAATTAGTCCATGTGGCTGACCTTTAAAGTCATAAGCACCTCATAAAATCTTAGTGTATTGAGTTTAATGTACTGATACGTCTTCTGCTTTTCTTCAGTCTTGCTGCAAAGCTTATGAATATATGGGCTACGTTATGGAAAAAGAACAAGCGTATACAGATGCTGCCTTAAACTACGAGATGGCATGGATACATGGCAGTCAGGCAAATCCAGCAGTGGGTGAGTTTAACAGATCAGACACTAGGTTTCACAGGAAACAGGATTTTTTTTATAAATCTTCATTTAAATACATTTGACTTTTTAAGAAACATATACACTTTAAGAGCCCACTTTCTTTGTCAGTCCTTCTGAAAAATAAATTTTGTATTTACAACAAATCATTAGCTACTAATAGTTATTAAATATCTTTCCTGAGATTCAAACTTGTCCTCAGTCTCCTTAGAGGGCATCTAATCTAATTCTGCCCTTTCTCTCCCTTCGTCCTCTGCTGTTTCCAAAATGATTATCCTGTAGGCAAAAGTGTTTCATGACAAGGAACTTAGAAAAAACATTGCATTCAGCGGAATAGGCGGTGGCACAGTGGATAAAACGTTAGCCTGGGATGTTGAGGACCCAGGTTCGAAACTGAGGTCGCTGGCTTCAGTGTGGACTCATCCAGCTTGAGATTGGCTTGAGTGTGGGATCATAGACATGACCCCATGGTCGATGGCTTGAGCCCAAGGTTGCTGGTTTGCACCCAAGGTCACTGGCTTGGCTGAAGCAAGTCAAGGCCCGTGAAAAAGCAATCAATGAACAACTAAGGTGACACAATGAAGAATTGATGATTCTCACCTCTCTCTCCCTTTCTGTCTGTCTGTCTGTCTCTGTCTCTCTCTTAAAATATATATATATATATATATATATATATATATATATATATATATATATATATATATATATATATTGCATTAATTCAAATTCTACAGATATTTTTGCTATAGAACTTCTCAAAGCCTTTAAAACTTAATGTAGATTATGATGTCTGTCACAGGACGGACATGTCTCTAACTTTATACAGAGTTGATGCGTGCTCCATTGAAACTGACCAGGTTTGTTCTCTGGAACAATCCACAGAGTCCTTTCCCTTTACACATAATGGTCCTCTAGTTCCAAACTTCTGTCATGTCTCTTCTAAGGTCTCTTCAAACCATCCTCACTTATGTGTCTATTCTTCCTGAAACTTGCTTCCGAGTCTTCACCCTCCTTGCTGCTGTCTCTGGAAACTCTAAAAGTGTTTTCCCAACTGTGCTTTGGAATACTTAGTGAGATATTTACAGCCATTAAATGGGAGACAAGGAGAGAGAGAGATGAGTGTAAGGACATTAGATTCCATGGCCAGTTAAGCTTAGAAAAGGCTGTTTTACTTGTCCATATCATACGTTCCTGGCCTGTTGTACCAGAAACGAACCAGTTCTTAAGTATGATTAAGTTCAAATTGTATTTATAATGAAGCCAGTTTTTGAAGTAGGCATTTAGTAGTTGTTCACTCATCCTAAGATGACGTGTCTTTTTAACAGCCCTGTCACCGTGTAGATTCATTTAACTTACAGTCAGATTCGTAGTCTTACACTCCCCTACCTTATCTTTTTCCAGGGTCTTTTATTTTACTAGATGCGTCTAGAACACAGGAACTAACTGCTAATAGCTTTTGTGTTTTGTTTGTATTCTTCAACTTACAGAATAAAGCCATCTTGTAAAATGAAAATTCATAAAATATATGGAATTTTAATACTTGATTCTACAAAAGGAATGCATTTAGAAGCTAAATTAAAATTACTCTTCCTTGGAAGACTTCAGCACATACAGAGATTTCAACTTACTAGTTCTTTCATTGTGTCATCTTTGTATTTGATAGATGATTTTATCAGTTCTTTTGACTTCTTGAGTAAGCATTTCTCTGAGGTTCTCAATAATTCTTGAGTTTCTTCCTTAACATTGTCATTGCATCCAACACCCCCAACCTGCCTGGCCATGTGAATGCATTCCATGTTCTCTCTTGTTAGGGTATCCTTAATATGGTCGTGTTCTTGCCATAGGATTCAGGCTCCAGTGTTGCCACTATGAAGGGCACCTGGAACTGAGATCCAGTCAGAGAAGAACACACTCGTGTTTTTCTCTTCACACTCATTCTGAGATTATATGTCAGTTCCAAGGCTGTTCACGTTGTTGTGTTTTCCTCCCTTTTTTCCTCCCTCCCTCTCCCATTTTTTTCCCTGATACATAAGGTTGAATTTTTTAAGTTTGGCAGGTATAATGCGGCTGCCATTGTTTTTTTGCCATTTCTAGCCCTTTATTTTCTTTCTAAATTGTTTTAGCAAGATGGCCTGTCAAGTTTCTTTCAACGTTAAAACTTTGTACTTCTAATTTACTGTTTTCATAGAAAAAAGTTTGCTAGTGTTTGTGTGGTGCTCTGAAAATTTTTGAAGCTTTTCACAGTATTTCATTTGATCTCTAAAATTACACTAAGAGAGAAGAGTTATTATCCCATTTTTTGTGTGAGGATGCTTGAAATTGACAGCTCAAGTGACTTGCCTGAGGTCGTAGAGCTGGTCAGGAAGTCAGAAACCAAAACTCCAATCTCGGGTTTTTTGGCTTTAGTTTCATGTAAAGTATATTTGGTGTGACATTTAAAATTTTTTTTAAAGTGTCACAAATTCTATTTATTATTCCACTTTATAATTATTTTGTAATTATATCAAGTTTTCCTCTTTGAAACTTACTGTTTTCATCTAGTACAGTTCAGTGTGTGCATGCGTGCACTCGTGTGTTTGTGTGTGTGTGTGTGTGTGTGTGTACTACCATATGACTGAGAGCAGTATTCAAATTTCCCATCGTCATATTTCTAAGTGGTAAAGTGAAATGTATAATGTGTTAATTGCATATTATTTTACATTGTGTTATATCTCATTTATTGCATGCACTGCAACCATTACTTTTTTGTCTTTCCCTTAGTTTGCTCACTCTCATGTCATTCTTATAGAACAACCATCATTTATGAATGTCTTTTAAAAAATAATGTCTTAACATTTTTTTCTAAATTGTCACTGTTTGAAACAGGACATTTCAATGTCAGCCATTGTGATAATTATTACTCATCTCTGATGTGGGATATCTGGTGACTAATTCATTCTATTCTAAATCTCTCTCCGACCTGTTCTACCCTTTCACCATGACCTTTAGGGCCATTTGGTTCCTGTGTGTCCTTTTTTGTGTGTGACAGAGACACAGAGAGAGGGACAGATAGGGACAGACAGACAGGAAGGGAGAGAGATGAGAAGCATCAATTCTTTGTTGCAGCATCTTAATTGTTCATTGATTGCTTTCTCATGTGTGCCTTGATTGGGGTGGGGGTTTACTACAGCAGAGCAAGTGACCCCTTGCTCAACCCAGTGACCTTGGGTTTCAAGCCAGCAACCATGGGGTCATGTCTATGGTCCCACGCTCAAGCCAGAGACCCCATGCTCAAGCCAGATAAGCCCTTAAGCCTGCAACCTTGGGTTTTGAACCTGGGTGCTTAAGCCTGCAACCTTGGGTTTTGAACCTGGGTCCTCTGTGTCCTGGTCCAATGCTCTATATCCACTGTTCCACCACCTGGTCACACGGTTCCTATGTGTCCTTTACACATACAGTTCCCTCTGCCTGAAAGTGTTCCTGCTTCACACCCTCTTGGCTTACTTTATAGTCTCTTTCAGATTTCAAACATTGGCTGACAATACCCCCTGCCCTGCAGGTTTGTTTCTCCCCTGTGCCATAATTATATGGCATTTATCTCAGTTTTGAAATTACTCATTTACTTACATAATTACTTAAATAATGTACTTTCTTTCCAAATAAGATGTAAACCTCATGACTATAGGAACAAGTTTACTAGGTGTATTAAGTACTGCATAAATCTATACTGTATAAATGAGTAGCCGTGTTATTGTTTATGATGAGTTTTTACTGTAATCTGTAAGTTACAGAACCACATTTGTGGATGGTGGTCTTCTAACCCAACAGTATATTTGTGACCCTTTCTTCCAACTCATTTCCTTTCCTACCTGTTCTCCTTTCGTGTCACTTCACCTTCTATTATCTCATCACTTCTGTCATAGTACAGTAACCAGCCTGTATTGAGAGTGCTCTAATAAGTAATCAAATAAAGGAGGAGGCAAAAATATATATATACAATATCATTATGGGGTTTTTTTTCTTTACAGGGTACAAACTGGCATTTAATTACCTAAAAGCGAAAAGATATGTGGATGCAATTGACGTATGTCACCAGGTAACACTCCTTTTTTCAGGTGCACAATTTCTTATTTTTAGTTAATTTCAAGATATATATGAATAGAGGTAGAGACAGTACTATTTTAGTTAAGTGACTTATTAAATACATTTGGGCGAGATTGTCAATTTTCAGAGTTTAGAAAATAATAAAATTTACTTAAATCAAACATGTTTTTAGTTAGAACTCAAATAATAAAATGTTTACGTTCATTTAAAGACAGAGCAATGAAGAAAAGCAAGTTCAAATAAAAAAGTCTTTAAATCAGAGGATGTTTGAGCGTTGTTACAGATGCTCATGATCATTTCATTGTTCTGAATACAAGTTCTGTGTGTGTGTCTAAGTTTGGTCATTAGAGAATTCAGACTTATAAACTAGACATAAAAGATATTTCTGTAATGTAGAAATCATTTGATTACATTTCTGTAATTGATCGCCTACTAAATGGTCCCTTACTAAAATGACAAATACTCAAGTTGCAGTTTTAGAATTTGCAGTTTCTTTATATATACATTGTCCCGTCGATATTCTTTCCATGTAAAGCATTATATTAAGCATTGTTAGGAGCTCCAAGGAAAGCTCCTTGGACAAAAGTGTGAAATGTGCTCTACTCCAGACAGCTGTGTCAGCATCCTTAGAGTGAATACTTGGTCCCAGTGATGCTGTTGGTATGGAGTCTCTGTAAGCCAGCATTTCACATTAAAGTTAAGACTGTACATTAATGTAAGGTTATATATTAGAATCAGTTGTGGAGTCTTGTCTTTTTTTAAATGAGAATCTCCCCACTACTATACACAGTAATTCTAGAAATTTATATGTTTCAAAATCACTCCCAAATCTGCTGTATGTTCTTGCTTAAAAATAACTAAAGATTCATTGCATCTCTCTGCCTCCCAGCTTCTCACTTCAGAAAAATAAAAAAAAAAAGATTTATTGCATATCATACATAAAGAACTAAATTTAAAAAATATTTTAAATTATTGATACATAATTGTTTTCTGCAACTGACCTATTAAGGAAGTAATTGTATTTGTTGTATATTACATATGTAGGATTCATATACTACTGTTTTCATCTAATTACTAGTAGTAATATGAATGAGTCATCGTGTCACATTTCAGATGTCACATTTAAAAATTGTGATTATATTTGCAATATTACAATGAAATCTCAACTGTAATTTCCATTACATGTAACTCTTGTAGTTCTCTAGTCCTTGATAATTACAAGTTTTTGTGCTTTTGTTTTTATTTTTTGCTCTCTGTTTTTACAGGTTCTACAAGCACATCCAGATTATCCAAAAATCAGGAAGGATATACTTGATAAGGCTTGCGCAGCTGTAAGACCTTGAAAATTATTTTAACTTAGTTTTTTGGTTAAGTGGGAAGTGAATCTGACTGAGTTCTTCCAGTTTCATAGGTTTGAACTAATCCTTTGTCATACAAGTATACTTTTCTCCAGCAGAGGCCGCTGTTGTGTATAAAGTGAAATGCTGTAGCAAATGGTTGTTTTCTAGACCAGAGCTGGTTTCCTTGACTCCTGATAAGATGCAGCTTTGGTGTCTCTGTGGTAAAGATTATAACCCATTTATGTTAAGAATATTTTGTTAAAATCTAAGTAATTGAGTATCCTATATCTTTCCTAAGGAATACGAGTTCTTTATTTCCAAAAATATATTTAAAATGTGACTGTTCTCTGTTAAAATAATTGTAACATTACTTATAATTACAAAGATCTGAACAAATTTTTTTGTAAATAACATATGGACAAGAAAATGTATATTTTAATAAATATTTTAGGTATGTATGGTTTCTATCCTCTTAAAACTCAAAAGACATGGTTTTACAAAATTAGGGTAAACTTTTAATGTAGTCTGAAATGTTAATGTGTAGTATTTCAGAAAATGTGACTTTCCTGGAAATAAATCTTTTTGGAACAAGGTGAAGAGAGTGAGTCCCCCTTCCCTTTGTTGAACTCATTCTTTCTGCTCTCACTGCCAATGTGATTTTAAGAAATAATCAGTATCTGAACCCTCTTAAAATAAGTAAACTTTTAAAGCAGTTTTTAACCTTAAACTGAAGAGAAGGTCTATTGGTGTAATTTCAGACACTGTAACATCTGGTGAAGAAGGGTGACAAAATATTTTTGGTCAGCCGGACTCACAGAGCCCACAGTATAAAGCAGTTGCTTGCCCTGCTAGCCTAACGCCACTCAGGCAGAGTGGTTCTCACCCTTTTATGATAATTTTTATCTAATCCTAGTAAATACTATTCTTAGCAATTTTGAAAATTTATTGTCTACATCTTTTTCAATTGTCTTTAAAATGTGATAAACATGTTCTTCTATTTCATTTGGCATTTTTAGTAAACAGAATTTTTAGAAATCATTTGCTGCTTTTCTTTAAGTGTCCTCTGGTTTTTTTTCTTTTCTTTTTTTTTTTTTTTTGACAGATACAGACAGAGACTCAGAGAGAGGGACAGATAGGGACAGACAGACAGGGACGGAGATAAGAAGCATCAGCTCTTCGTTGCGGCACCTTAGTTATTTAGTGATTGCTTTCTCATATGTGCCTTGACGGGAAGGGGGTACAGAAGAGCGAGTGACCCCTTGCTCAAGCCAGCAACTTTGGGCTCAAGCCAGCAACCTTGGGGTCATGTCTATGATCCCACGCTCAAGCCAGCGACCCCTTGCTCAAGATGGTGAGCCTTCACTCAAAGCCGGTCCTCTCGGGGTTTTAAACCTGAGTCTTCAATGTCTCAGTCCGATGCTCTATCCACTTTGCAACCGCCTTGTCAGGCCTATGTTTATTTCTTTTGAGCTACATTCTCATTCTGATCTCTTCTGCAATTTTTCAAAGTCCTTTTAGTTCCAGTTATATCTTAGAAAATTCTAATCTATCTCGTTCACCTACCTTTTGCTTATGGCATTTTGTGAAAATGTTTAATAATAGCATTTATGAAACATTTTGTATCTGATAAAACACTTTCACATGTCTTACTATATTTGGTCCTCACAATCCTATATAAGTATTATTATCCCTGTTTGCAGTTCTAGAACTGTCACATATATTTTCTCTGTAATTTGGGGAGGAGGAGCAAATTATCTTTCTGCCTGAGTAGACATTGTTAAGGACATCATATAACAGAATAGCTTTAGCAGTTCCAATGAACTTACATCATGGAATACTAGAATTATGGAAATTGGGTTGAGAGAGTAGAACATCTGTTCTCTAGCAAGGCATTTCCAGATCAGTTTCACTATCTATAAAATGAAGAGTTTGTTTTTGTTTCTTAAGCAACCACTTATTTTGCACCTGCCATTTATTCTAGGAACTTTCCTTATTAATTTGTCTTTTAATTCTTACTCAGCTCTCCAGAGAAATAATATTCTTAGTTTTCAGATGAAGCTCAAACTAAATGATTTGCCCAAGGTCACAGAGAGAGTGTCAGAACCTGGATTCCATACAGGCCTAGACAACTTTATAGCCCATGCTATTTCATTTATTAATATACTTTCCATAACTACAAGACTGTGGCTGTAAGAAAAAAATTCTTGTCTCTGCATCTGGCTAGCAGATGGAACTAAGTGTTTATCACAGAGATAGCTAAGAAATGAGAAACAAGATGAACTAGATGGAATGAATAGCTCTTTCAAATGTAGAAACTATCAAAGAGAAGTCTAAGTAGAACGCAGAGTAGTATAGCTGTTAAGAACATGATTTGAAGTAAGACAAGCCTAGCTTTGACTGGTGGCTCTACTACTACTGGGTGTTTCATCTTTCTCAAGTTACATAGGAACTCTGAGCCTTGGTTTTCTCATCTATAAGGAAGCATAGAGGAATAATAACCTGCCTCAGGTTATTGTAAGGATTAAATTAAAATCTCTAATGAATCTGACTCATGTAAGCTCTTAATAAATAGTAGCTCTACTTATTTATAAGTGGAACAGGACCAAGTAGTAATTGCAACTAAAAAGAACTTTCAGGAAGAAAACAGATAATGCAGTCCAGGATGAGAGGGAGAAGACAAGTTCCCCTAAAGAACACAGCCTACAAGCATTCAAGATTCTTGTTCATTCTCTCCCTCTTTCCTCACACCCTTCTTCTTAACTCTTTACGTGCCTCCCTCCCTCTACCAAATGTGCTGAACTTTTTAACATGCATAATCTTATTTCATCATCTCAAATATACTTTTGCCCTACCCTGTTTTTAGACTTTTCTAGTCCTCTCTTACCCTACATACTGTCTCCCAGCTTTCTTCTCTAGGCTTATTCTTCCTTCCATTCAAGTGTCAGTTTATCCAGGTGAGGAGGCCTCAGAGGCCATTTTCATATCCACACCCACAACCTAAAGTAACCATCCAATCATTCTGTACCATATCACCCTTTGTAAACGTTTTGTTAAGCATTTACTGATCTGTGATGTTTTTCCTGTTCACTAAAGCCTGGTTTATGATCATGCCTTACATGACATGCCCAAGATTGCACATCCAGGAAAGCTGGAACTCAAAATTCCTCTGTTATGCTACTTGAAGGAATCAAGTTAATTGAGACTTTGGGACCTATGCTCAGGATGGAAAGGGGAGGGACACAGAGTGAAATGAATTTTCTGTATATGTGGGATCTGCCTACCATTCGCTCTTGCTAAGGTAGCAATTACAAGTTTAACATACTTTGACCTTAGTATGGTGGACTGGATCCTAAGAGGAAATACGTAGCTTTCTTTCCCAGAAGTCAAGAACCTAGAGGAATTCTGAAAGGGTCTTATGTGTGGACAGCTGAGGAGGCTAAGCTGAACAGGTAGGTGATGTAATTACTAGGAAACCAAAAGACCAATTAAGATACAGGACCCTGGCTGGTAGCTCAGTTGGTTAGAGCATGGTCACAATACACCAAGTTTGTGGGTTTGATCCCCAGTCAGGGCACATATAAGGAGCAACCAGTGAATGAATGAATAATTGGAACAACAATATTGATGTTTTTCTCTTTCTCTCTCTAAAAAGACTCAAAGGAACTATATTCTAGTTTAGGTCTAGAGACCATAAGTGAGTAGCCTTAAAACAGGATTACATAGCAGTGCTTGCTGATTATGAATCCTAAAAGGAAAAAAGACACCTACTAAAAAGGGCTCTTGGTGGCTAACTGGGCTCGAAAAAACTGCTCAGGGACCTCACACAACCTGCCTGCCTCCACACTGAACTACATGCCTTCACTGTGTTCTGCTGGCTGGACCAACCCTTAGAAGGGAGTTCCTAGAGTCCTATTTCAACCAGTAGGACTGAAGCTTTTGCTACCGAATGGGAGCTGCTCAGCTCTGGCCAATCAAGCAGTCTATGATCAATCAGAACAGGCCATATGGCCAATTACTGAGACTTTGAAGCCCTTATATGCATGAGGATGGACCAATCAGGAGCCTGTAGTAGGGCAGAGGTGGGGACCTCTGTTGACACACAACAATTCCCCTCTGACTTAGGGAGCACTTTCCACAGAAGACAAAACTGTCTCCCTGACAAACATGTCTCTGCAGGAGTGGAGCAGAGCAGAGCTGCTTCATGGGACCGGCCTGATCCCTGACTGCCTGGCA
This sequence comes from Rhynchonycteris naso, assembly GCA_037038555.1. Taxonomy (NCBI): domain Eukaryota; kingdom Metazoa; phylum Chordata; class Mammalia; order Chiroptera; family Emballonuridae; genus Rhynchonycteris; species Rhynchonycteris naso. The sequence goes on from CM072997.1 coordinate 69,133,161, forward strand.
GCAGAGCTTTCCCATGGCCATGGTGTTTTCATAGCCATGCTGAATCACTGTTAGACTGCTGCCACAGAATAAAGGTTCCTTCACCGCACCTTAAGTTGGGGATTCCTCTTGGCAATGAATTGGTGCCAATGATCATTGGTGGACATGATAGAGTAGCAAATGTCTTTTGTTTTGTTTTTGTTTTAAAGGAAAGATTGGCAAAGGTGCAAGGAATCCACCACATTCCTCCACTGCTGGAATGGTATATATAGCGCAGCATTTCTGAGGGCAGTTTGGCCTTATGATTTAAGAGCTTGTCCTTTCATTAGTGTCCCCACTTAGAGAAATATAGGAGATAGCAATTTCCTCAGAGTTTTTGAATTTGGAAACAAAAGAACTGCAAGAAGCTTGGTTTTGGGGTTGTTACCAAAACATTCATCATAAATGAAGTGATGAAATATATTAAAGTTTACCCAATGGAGTACTATGCAATTGTAAAAACTATTTTTTAAAACTTCAAAATTTTTAACTGCTAAAGTTCTCATAAAATAAGTAAAAAATCAGGAAACATTACTTCAGACATGAAGTTACAAATAAATGAATAGCTGCATAGATAAAGATACACAAAACTACATGAAATTAATGCAATTTTAATAGTAGTTATATCTGATGAAATATCAGAAAATTTCTATTTTATTGCCATTTTGCAAGTTAACTACAATGATAATACACACTAAAAGTAAGAGGTTTTTTCCTTTTTCTTTATAATCTAGGCTTCTCAAATTTGCTTTTGCTGACTTTTTAAAGCTGTTTGGCTGAGTAAAAGTAAATAGAAAAAACACTAAACAAAAGGTAACATTCAACTTCTAAACCCCCAGTTTATTATTTACACAAAATGTAGTATCATTTACTTCCATTTTCAGAAAAAAAGATTCAGAAAGAAGACGCTACCAGGGATCAGGAACCTTTTTGGCTGAGAGAGCCATGAACGCCACATATTTTAAAATGTAATTCTGTGAGAGCCATACAACGACCCATGTATGTTATGCATTATCCAATAAAAATTTTGTGTTGTCCCGGAGGACAGCTGTGATTGGCTTCAGCCACCCGCAACCATGAACATGAGCGGTAGGAAATGAATGGATTGTAACACATGAGAATGTTTTATATTTTTGATGTTATTATTTTTTTTATTAAAGATTTGTCTGAGAGCCAGGTGCAGCCATCAAAAGAGCCACATCTGGCTCACGAGCCATAGGTTCCCGACTCCTGCGCTAGACTGCCAGAAAATGGTAATAGGAGTCATAATAGCAGTAGTAACCTGAGAAAATAAGACCACTGAGGCTAGATACTGGTTCCTCTTGTCAAAAGCAGCAAAGAGTGCAGTCTAGAAACTACAGAAAAGGAAAAAAGCAAAACCAGTTCTCTCCACTTTTAGTCCATTTATACTAGTAACAGTCCTAATGATGACTTACCAAATTTAATTAATAAGCCAGTGGAAACAACTGGAATTACTCAAGGCCACAATGTGTGATTGTGCAGTGTGTGCCTTGAATGGACTGCCCCAGGTGAGCGGGAGGAGAGGGAGGCTGGAAGCCAGCACTCTGAGCCGTGCCCCCTGCGAGTGCCTGCCTCCCCCAGAGGAAGGGGAGCCCCCTTTCTAATTTGCACATTTTTCTTGTAGGTTAGTGAGAGCCTTATGAATGGAAGTGAAGGAATCAGGGACAGTGTAGAAAAATATGTAGAGCAGTGGTTCTTAACTTTTTTTGAGGTACTGAACCCACCGGTTTCATATGCGCATTCACCGAACCCTTCATTAGTGATAAATAAAATATGATTTTCTTTCCAAATTCAAGACATAGGTATATGTTTTTTTACTGGTGCGCAAAATGAGCCGTGCATGAACATCACCTTGCTCAAAGAACAAAACCAACAAAGTGCATGAACTCACAACAAATTACGGTATTACTTTATTCTGGCCTCTGCGGCAGAGGCTTCTCCGAACCCCTGATACCGACTCATCGAACCCTTAGGGTTCTATAGAACCCAGGTTAAGAACCACTGGTGTAGGGTAAGGGCTGCAGGGTGCGAGAAAAAGAGTGATGGCTACAAAGAAATGTAAGAAGTTTTGCCTTACTGGTGGTGGTGCAGTGGATAGAGCATAGACCTGGGACACTGAGGTCCCAGGTTTAAAACCTTGAGGTCACCAGCTTGAGCCCAAAGGTTGCTGGCTTGAACCCCCTCCCCAGTCCTATGAGAAGCAATCATTGAACAACTAAAATGACACAACTGCAAGTACTGAGTTGCTGCTTGCATCTCCCTGTCTGTCTCTCAACCAATTCAATCCCTTTCTTTCTCTCTCTCTTTCTCTCTCTCTCTCTCTCTTGCAAAAGAAATAAGTTTCTTTCAGAGATGTGTTGTAGAATTAGGCACCTGAAAGCTGTATTTATGTTATTCAGTGTCACCCCAATAAATTCATTTTTTTAAAAGTTTCTTTGTTTTATTTTTTAAGATGGAGGCTACTTGAGCATCTTAGAATATTTTTGGAAAAGCCAACAGAAACTGAAGGTATAAGAAATAGAAGAGAGGAAAACCTGGTTAGGAAAGGGCTGGGATCCAGGTGGTATTTAGAAGAATTAGAGTTCTGACGGATATGTGATTTCTGTCAAGGGAGTGAAGGAACAAAACTGCAGAAAGAGTATTACATATAAAAGTAGCCTCAGGAGCCCTTATGCTAATAGGCTTCAATAGTTTTATAATAAATAAAACGGACTTTGACCTGAGAGTAGTACCACTCCTTCATATGCATGGAATTTCGGGGCCTGTATTTGCCTTGGTTGCTGAAATATTTTTCACTTACCTTCCAGGTTCCTGGTTGTGGTTGCTGAGAGTCTGCCGGCCAGATTAGAGTGGGGTTATTGTAACATAATAAATCATAGTTATGAGGGGAAAAAAAAGTGCTACCCACCTTTTAATACTCTTTTTAAGAACCAGATGTTTCTAGACAAATGCTTCACTCTGCAGTCGGCCTTACAGTGCACAGAAATGAGCCTGGCACACTGCCCAAAAAAGCAATTTGATCCCATAAATGAGGAAAGCTGAGTAATGAGCAGGTTCCAAATGTCTTCCTTCCGAGTGGTATAACCTTAGACTCTATGGCAGTCTTAAAATCAGGCTGTTTTTAAATAGTGTGTATGTTATTTTTATCTTTCTTCAAACAAATTCTTTTGGCAATGCAGAAGAAACTCTGTTTTAAACAAACAGTAGGGTATTTTAAGAAGGTAATTACTATTTCAGTTTCTGCCAAACGCAGGCTAGTTTTATTTTTAATGGGTAAATGATGTAAGAGCCTTAAAAATAATACATGAAACAGGAACAGCAGAGCTGTGAAGTATTCTGTAGTATCCTCACTTTATAACGAGTCGGTGTAATTGGTTTTGTTTCAGAGATTATACTTTTCTTTAAAAAACACACTAAGCTTAAGAACATTGAAAAGAAAAGATGCTAAAATAGTAAGCAGTTATATCAATGCTCTCTTCAAACAGTTTAAATTTAATATTTGAAGCGAATCTAGTTGATAAATATAAACTTCTCCCTGCTACATAATTTCTTGAAAAATTACTGGCCAATTTTTCACGTAAACTTAAGTCACAACTTGCAAGGATGGTTTGAGGCAGGTGTGGGGATACAAGAAAATTCAGGATATTGAGAACACCCAAGAGCAAATTTAAAATGATTGAAAACATAGCACAGAAAGAGGCAAGGAGAATAAACGGGGCTGAGATGTATCTAGACCCTGATGTCACTTCTTTCTGCTAAACACATAATTTACTACTGTCCCTGAAGAAGTGTAATACCAGTTTTTGTATGTGTTGGTTATTGTTTTCATAGATTTCTTAAAATATAAACATTCATTATTTTAGTTCCAATAAAATTTTTCTTGCTACAAGAAAAAGGAAAAAAAAATTTGGTTGATTTTATAAAGTTTCCTTTGGAAATCATTTTATACTTAACAGAAGTTGCATGAACAGGAAAAGTACAGAGAACACCCACATGCCATTTACCCAGATACTACATACTAAAGCATGGCTAATACTTTAGCTCATTTGCTTTATCATCTGTGCCTTCTCTATGTGTGTGTGTGTGTGTGTGTGTGTGTGTATACACACACACACAGATTGTGGTATACACATTTATGCACACACACATATATATATACAAACACCTATACTTAAATTTTTTTCTGAACATTTTGAGTGTAAGTTACATGCATCATATACGTCTCTGTACTCCCGAATACTTCAGTGTGTAGATCCTAAAATAGGGATACCCTCTACTATGCAGTGGTCCCTTGTCTATCATGGGGATGAAGTTCCAGAACCTCCCACAACAGACGAAAATCCACAAAGTAGTGACCTTATATTTATTTTATTACTTATATATATTTTAAGGCTTTATTTTGATTTAATATTCTTTCAATATATTTTAATTTATATTTTTATATTGTTTTCAATTTTTTAGGCTAGAAAATGCTTATTTTACCACAAAAAAATCAAAATAATAAATATATAAAAATACCTATATACCGCAAAATCCCACAATACATCAAAATATCCACAATACAAAATTAGATATATACAAGTTAAAAATTTGCAATACAGTGAGACTACGAAAAGCTAACCATGGTATGACGAGGGACGACTGTAATCATAGTACAGTTATGAGCTTCAGTAAGTTTACTATAGATACAATAATTTTTATCTGTCGCTCTTTACTGCCAATTGATCCAATACTGTTCTTTTCTTTTCTTTCATAATTGAGATTTTATTGGCTGTTTTGGGGATAAGTACACAGACATTTCAGTTTGTACACAATTTTTAACATGTACCAAAAATGTAAAGTCATGTAGTTGTGATTCTTTTCTAAACAGTTATTCCAATGACTTTCCAGCTTAAAATTTGGGGCTAATTTTTCTTGATAAAGTACCAAGTACCAATATCTTTAAATATTGACACACTGTCATATCAGTTCCACTAATTTGCAATTTAATATCATATGTACTACATTAATCAAATTCTCAATCTTTCACAGCACGTTAACAGAGTTAGTAGGAACACTGGACTACCACACCAGAGATGTTACAGAGTGCACAATCTTCTGACACGGAGAGCCAAGATCAAGATCAAGGAGTGGTTTTCTTCTCTTTTTTTTACAGGGACAGAGAGAGAGTCAGAGAGAGGGATAGATAGGGATAGACAGACAGGAACGAAGAGAGATGAGAAGCATCAATCATCAGTTTTTCATTGCGACACCTTAGTTCATTGATTGCTTTCTCATATGTGCCTTGACTGTGGGCCTTCAGCAGACCAAGCAACCCCTTGCTCGAGCTAGTGACCTTGGGTCCAAGCTGGAGAGCTTTTGCTCAAGCCAGATGGGCCCGCGCTCAAACAGGCAACCTCTGGGTCTCAAACCTGGGGCCTTTGCATCCCAGTCCAATGTTCTATCCACTGCGCCACTGCCTGGTCAGGCTATATATTTATTGTTGACTATCATATGATTTTATAAATTTCTTTTTTTTTTCCAATGGTTCATCATTTATAAAATCCTTAATTATTTTGGTGCTTAAATTGTTTTAGATTTGTCCAACAGATGCTTCAAGCTGGCTCCTGGTGTTCTTCTTATGACTGCCCCCGTGTGTGTGTGTGTGTGTGTGTGTGTGTGTGTGTGTGTGTGTGTGTGTGTGTATGCACTATTCTACCTTCTAGCTTAACAAGATGTTCCAGGTTCAACTTAGTAACACCCTACTCCAGCCTTGGAATCAGCCGTTTGTCTGAGGAGCCCTGGTTCTCTTTAGTAATGGAATGTTATTAGAGATCAAGACCTTAGTGCTAAGTATGCTCATTGCTGCTAGAGTCAATTGCATCTAAACCTTTTCAGCAAATAGAAAACATGCATGTATACAGACTTTCATCCACATATATACATATACATATATGTGTGCACAGACACATGATACACATATAAATTACACACATATTTAGAGCGCACAACCTTGGCAAATAGTAGTGATGCTCCAACCAACTGAGTTATTCAGCCAGGGATCATTTTAGAAATCAAAAAATTACACCAATTTCAATTTATCATCATTAGGTTTCTTGCTTTCTCCAAATTTTCATTTGTCCCCTCTTCCACAGTGAGATCCTGAGTCCCAACAACCTCAATATATTTGTTCAATTCTTCAATACTGGAATCCATCTAAAGTAGTTTCAGAATCGCAGTTTCTTCACAAATATTCATCTACTTGCAAAATAAATGCCGCCCCTTCCCACACCAACCGGTCATATTAATGATGTAGTGGCAGGAAAGAAAGTAGGAGATTGGAACTGAAAAAAAACACCATGTGCTGAGGATTCACAGTTGAGCTTGTTAAAAATATGTGGGAGATCTATAGTTCATAAAGAAATTTATTTTTTTGTTTCCCCTTAAGTATTTTTAGACCCTTGCTGTGATAGTTTACATGACAGTTATAAACCTTTCTCAAAACTTAGGAAAATTTTCTTCCTTCCTAGATTATTTAAAATACCAGTTTCTGGTTTAGAGCAACTAATACCATTTCCTCCTCAACCTGCTTTTTCAAACTGCTGCCTTTTTTTATTGAGTGAATCCTGGTCTTTGCTTGAAAAAGATTTATTTCCACTATTCTTTATTTTTGTATTTACATTTTATATCTATTTTCTTGAGTCCTACAGCTTCACGAAATGCTTTGAATAGCAAAGCTGCAGAGATGATGGGGAGGTCAGCTATGTAAATTTCAAAGCGCCCCAGTCGTCGTGTGAGGTTGCCTAGCAACCCATCTCTCAGGCCTCCTTTGTGGATGCGAGAAGAGAAGGCAATTCTTCTATACATTCTGAAGCCGAAATGGTTTTATAAAGTGAAAAACCTTTTGCAAAGGGTTTAACACAACCCCTGTCTCTCCTTTTCTGCCCACTTTGTGCACTTCACACATATGAGAGAAATATTTCATCCTTTGATTCTTTAGATCTGACACAGATATAAAATGGAGCTACACGTTATGGGCAAATAGTGAAAGTGACCTGTAGCCCTAAGTTAAAATGAGACACATTAATTAAACTCCCTGTATTTCTCTTTCTCTTACATGAAAGCATACCTTCTCCTCAAGTTATTTTTTTATTGAATTTATTGGGGTGACATCGGTTAATAAAAGCATACAGGTTTCAAGTGTTTAACTCTATAATACATCATCTGCACTCTACATTTTGTGCTTACCACCCAAAGTCAAGTCTCTTTTGGCCACCATTTATCCTCACTTTGACCTTTTCCATCCCCCCAACCCCCTTTCCCTCTGGCAAGTACCATACTGTTGTTTGTTTCTCTTTTTTTCTTTTCTTCCCCCCCCCAGTTATCCCTTCACTCTTTCACCCAGTTTCCCAACGCCCCTCCCTTTGACAGCTGTCATTCAGTTCTCTGTATCTGTGAGTCTGTTTCTACTTTGTTTGTTAGTTTATTATGTTCATTAGACTCTATATAAAAGAAATCACATGGCACTTGTCTTTTCCTGACTGGCTTATTTCACTTAGCATATACTTTCCAGGTTCATCCATGCTGTCACAAAAGGTAAAAATTTCTTCTTTTTTATGGCCAAGTAGTACTCCATTGTGTAAATGTACAACAGCATCTTTATCCATTCATCTACTGATGGGAACTTGGGCTGATTCCAAATCTTGGCTATTGTAAATACTGCTGCAGTGAACAGAGGGGTGCGTACATTCTTTCAAAGTAGTGTTTTGGGTTTCTTTGGATACATTCCCACAAGTAGAATCACTGAGTCTTAAGGCATTTATGATCCCCTTAACTTCTAAAAGCCAGTTACGTTAAATGAAACTCCACCTGCCTACTGAGCATCAGTTACCATAGCGACGTGAGGCAGGAGTGGTGATTTTCTCCTTAGGCACAAGATAGCTGAGATGTGTTCAACCAAGGGACTCAAGCAGCATGCTCACTAGAAATCAAGCAGCTGGAAAGAACCTGCTCTATTTCTTTTTCTCCACACTAACTTGAAAAAATAGCTAACCCCTCTGCTATTCCCCCAAATCTATTAGCTTTTTAATAGTGAACTTCAGTTCAGTGGGCTGCAGAAGTGCCCTTTGTTAGGGCCTAGGGGAGAATGGGGAATGAGAATATGAGCCAGGGAAACGCACATGAGCAGCTGAGAGATGGAGAGAAGAGTGCTGGGAAGATATGCTGCCCTCTCACACATTCTGAAAATACAAAGTGAAAGTGACAGGCTAGAAATCCATGCATTTCTACATTGTAAAAATACTTACATACATTTTTTTGAACTATTTCTGATCCCTTAACCTCATTTTCTAGGCAATTGATGCTATTTAGAAGAACATTTTATTCAGATCAATGTTATTTTATAGAGAGTCTTTATAATTGGTAGTTAAGTCAGGTAAAGGGCAAAATGCTCCGTGCCATTCTCACCGGTCCCCATATATGGCCGAGGAGAGAGAGGCAATATAGTATAGTGGGTTTCAGGTTAAGGCAACCTCAGTTTTCATCCTCTGCCTTTAGCAGTGTGATTGGGTCAAGTTCCTTAAGCTCTCTAAGTCCCAGTTTCCTAACATTTAAAATGGGATTAAACAGAGGAGTGTTGACAGTGAGAAATATATGTAAAGCACCTGGCACTAATAAGGGCTCCAACAATGAAGCTGTTATGATGAATTTGGCTTAATCACCCAGTGCCTATTGAATACCTGGGACATTCCAGCATCGTGCTTGATGTGGGAAAGATATTAAGGCCCCATCCACAGAGGGCAGCCAAGTTTGGGGATTCCTACTGCCAGTTACTTACCTGGTAGACAATTTGGTATGTTATTTTCACCAGCAGTCTATCCATATTGACACACACTCTTTGTGGGTCCGCATTCAGGGCCAGCTCATGGGGAAAAGTCTCACTGCTATTTTACAACTAAGTTTTGTTTTTCTTCCAAAACTGGTGACACCAACCCCCTCAGTCACCCTACTCTCAGGTGGGAGAGCTGCCTCCACTAACGGAGTGAAAATAACGTGCCGCCACCTCTGAACACACTTCCTTAAAGAGCTGCCAAACTCTTCTTCAGTGGCACAACATGGAAAGTATATGATTTCCCAAAGTGCCTATGTTGGGCTCTATTTGCTGGCAACAGTATACCTTCTCGTAATTTGCTAACAAATCACAAATTGATATAATTCTTAGGAAGCATTATTTCTTAAGAATTCACATCATTTTGGTTAATTGCCTTATTCTAGATACAATATAAAGAAATTAGTTCAGGGATGTTGATTAATTTAGCCAGTTTATTTGGACATATTTATACATACATAATACTATACATACACACATATAAAAAAGAGAATATATTCTATAGATTTTTTTTCTTGTTTGTCTTAAAGAAGACTCCAAATTTCCCATTATTATTAGTGATTACAATTTGCAACAGAAACCAGTGTAGGGTGGTCTGGGTTATATGTAAGGTTCCTAGGATCTCGTGGAGCCTACTGAGGTCAGCTGGGAGTGAGAAGCAGGAAAGAACTGGGACCTAATGGAAAGACAAGACTCTAATGCTTTCTGCATGTCTGTATTCATCTATCGACCCATTTACTAGTTCAAGTCATTCAACAAACACTGGAGACCTATTCTGTGCCAGATGGAGAACCCTCACACTGGGCAGACATGCTCATCTCCAGTTCTCACAGACATTTCACTGCTCATACGTTACAGGTTTTGAAACAGGTAGACTAAAATAGACCCCAAAATTGTTTCATGGAGTCAAGCCCTACCAGAACAAATAACCTGGAATCAAACCCTGCCAGAATTATGGCTGTTTTCAATAGGCAGGACAAAACAATGGTCCAGGAACTACCCTGGCTTCTTTTAGATTTTCTTTTCAGATCTAAAATCAATTCACAAATCACAGAGACAAACTCAACACTTGTTTGAGAAAGTCCTTTCCTGCATCCCATAATAAGTGTTGTACAATCCCAGAATACTTTGCTTCGCTGACATATACCCAGACATCAGTGTCTGTTTACCTGGACATCTGTTTCCCCCACCCCCAAAAGAAGCCTGTTAAACTGCTGCCTGATTGGTTAAACCCAGCAACTTCTTAGTTCTCAAGCCAGAAAACCTCCAAAGCCCCACATTCAGCACACAGAACCTGGGACCCTATCTCAGTGTTCTCGCTCTCTGCAGAGTACCAGTGAAACTCTTTGCTTTTATCAGTGTCCCTGGTTTAAATTATTTTATATCTGGAGACAACTCCTCAGTAACAGTTTGGCCACATGCAGAGTCCTATCTGCTGCCCCTTACTTCTTACTCTCCCCCCAACTCTGGTGTGGAGGGATGCCACCCAGTGAAACCTAACCTGTTTTGTAACCAGGTCTACCTCTGTGGATCAGAAGGTTTCTGAGCAGACAGCCCCAAATTCTACTATAAGCGAGTCATCCAATCCTTTTGTACCTCTCTCCCCTGAGTATTTAATTCAGTATTAATGGGGGGGGGCACTCAGGCACTAGCATAGCTGACCAACTATATAAAAAAGTACAAATTTCAGTTAATTAATGGAGAAAGTTACTCTTTCATTAATAAAATAATTTTCAACACAGTAAATTGTTCAAAATGATAATTCTTCTGTTTTCTTTCTACCGGATGTCTAAAACCCCAAACCAGCACATATCAAGAGCTACACTACTTTGGTGTTAATTAAGAGTTCAGTGGAGCCTGTATTGCTCAGAGCCTTAATCACCCAATAGCTGTCTAGGCCTGCACAGTTCCAATCAGGAGAGAGGCCACCACAAAGACCAGTGCCTCTCCATGTTCCATAGAGTACGTGATAGCTGACAAGGCCTTCGGCCTTCATATCCTTTCTTCTGTGCAAGATAGTCCCTATATTTGCACATTATTAAACTGTCATGTAAAAGGGAGCCATTAACCACTGTCCCAGCTCCTGTGAAAGAATGAGAGATCCTGGGAGGGGACGAATCAGGCCAGCTCCATCGGCGCCAAAGGATTCTTTGTTATGTCACCATATAAGTGCTCAGGACTTCACCCCCTTTTCTGAGTTCACATCTGTCCTGGGACACTGTGAGATGAGAGTAAGTCAGACAAGAACCAAGCACAATTTAAGGATGTGCATAGGCCTTATTTCTTCTGGGAGACCCCAGTCAACATGGTAGCTGATGGAGTAAAATTTTCAAAAGAATCAGAAGCAAGTACAGCTAACTGAGGCCCCAGGGATAGGAGCTGTTTATTCAGATGAAAGCTAAGGCTTCCAGTGATAACTTCATTCCTATGAGGTCACTGGTATAGAGTGATATTATTCCAGTACACATTTGGGGCAAGAATATTATTGCAAGGTTGCTCAAGCTTTCCTCTGCTCAGCCCCTTTTTTTACAACCACCTCCTCTTACCCCTTTTCTCTCACTCACCTACTCATATACACAGATTACTGTGTAGAGCAAGAGCAGAACAGGCTTTTGGGACATCTTTGACAGTCCAACATCGAGTCACTGTCACCTGTGACAGTTATGTCAAGGGCATGTCAAGACTGAGGTAACGGGTGTAATGGGAATGCTCTTAGGAGGGGCCCAGAACACACAAAACCACAAGTCTAAAGAACTGGATAAAGATTCTTCTGGACACCAATATAAGTAGGATCCTTACCCCTGGTGGGCTATAAGAACTCAGAGTTCTGATTACCTAATGCTTGAGCTCCATGGGACATATGCCATCACTTTGCCCACCTGGTTTGAGACCAATCCCTGTCTCTCCACCTGCGGACACTGCCACTGACAGGGACTTCGTGCCAGGCACTTAGTCTACTCTTCTCTACCATGCAAGCTCCCCCCTCAGTGTGTAACCTGCGTGTGACTCTGTTGGATTCTTGGGGAGGTCTCCCCTAATAAACCCAGCATTGTGGAAAGACACAAATATGTGTGAATGCCTCTTTTCGGGGATGCTCCCTTGCTGATGACTGATACTTTCCTATCTCTTCTTCTTATCTGTCAGAAACCCTTCCTCGCCTGGAGTGAAGCCCTGTTCTTTTCTGTTATTTTTTTCCCAAATATTTTCCTGATGCCCAATTTCTCTTGTTCTGGTTTTTAGCCAAAGTATCTTGTCCTCTTTCTTATAATTAGTTTTTTTTAAAAAAATCAAATATTCAGTATTTTTTATACTAAACCTTACTGGCTCATCAGAGCCAAATGTCTGATCTACAATAAGAACAACAACAAAAAAAGGATCTGTTTTTGCTCCAATGCTGGAGGAACTTAAGCTCCAAACTCTTTAAGCACAGCAAGGAAAAAGCAGAAAAACAGAACAGTTGGTTTCATGTTAATAGCGATGTAATGTTCATAATTCAAAGGGTATTACTGAAGAATCAGAAAAGTAAAAAGTGGGCTTTGAAGAGTTACTGCATCTTGCTGGCCTTTCTATATCAATCATATTTCTCCTTTTTCATATAGATGGCCCCGCCTGTCTTGGACTTCCATCTGTCATCAGGGGAACACAACCATCTGGAATCAGAACAGATCATCAATCCTTCCACATATCCAAGACCTTTTCAATTTTTTTAAAGAACATATAACACAACTGAGAAGTCAATTTAAAATTCCTCTGATGAGCCTGTCTGATTTTCATTAGGGATCATTACACTCAGAGTGATGTGAGAGGTGCCAGGAGGTCAGGGCAAGACTCTGCCCTAAGGGTCCGCGTTAGATTCCTATTGCCCAGGTAGCCAATTACCACAAACAGCGTGGCTTAAAACAACACAAACTTATTTATTTATTTCAACCACAGCTTACATTCAATACCGGTCTGCACCAGTTTCAGATGTACAGCAAAGTGGCCAGAATACCATGTACTCAATAGAGTGGCCTCCCCCACGGCTCCAAGCACCCACCTGGCCCCATACCCCGTTACCTCGACATTATTAACTTTATTCTTCAAATTTATTTTCTTACACTTCTGGAGTTCAAAAGTCCTATAGGGGTCTTACAGGGCTAAGAGCATGATGGCAACAGAGCTGCATTTCTTCTGGAGGCTCTTGGGTGAATCTATTTCTTAACTTTTTCACTTTCTAGAGGCTGTACGCTGGCTCATGGTCACATGACTCTAACTGCTGCTTCCATCATCATTTTCTCTGACTTTCCTGTCTCCCTCTTTCCCTAATACAAGGACCCCTCTGATTATATTGAGCCCATCTGGAAACACAATAAAATCTTCCTATCTCAAAATCCTTAACTTAATCATATCTGCAAAGTCCTTTTGTGCCATGTAAGTTAGGTTCTGGGGATTAGAATATACATAGCTTGGGGCAGTGCAATATTCTGTCTGCCACAGGGTCTGACATAATCAGAGGCTTCCTTCCTGGATATCAGAGAGCATTATTTTCAATTAATGACTAGGAATTTCAATCAGGAGAGTATATGGAGAGTGTTGGTATCTGGGTTTGACCTCTGGCACTACTCTACAGGGTGTTATGATGAGGAACACAGACTTTAAATTAGACTAACCTGGGTTCTCATCTGCCACTTAGGAACTCTGAGAACTTGGGCAAGTCACTCAAGCTCTCTGAGCTCAATTTTCACACCTCTTCTATGGGGATGTCTTAGATGAAATAGTCTCAGCAACAAAGACTTGACTACAGGCATGCTCTTGGGAATCACATTGGTAGAGAGTAAAGTAAACAAGATTGAACTGTGCTAAAGTCACAGGAAAGGCTTTACATGACTTTACAGGGCCTCTATTGCTGTGATGACTCTTCAGTGTTGTCCCCCTGTAGGGCAAACAAGATAGGCAGGGGTACCACCTGCCAGGGCCAGGACCAGAGTGAGCACTCACCTCCTTGCCTCAAGGACAAAATGCAGCGGTTCCAATAAACTCAGTAACCAAAATACATATTTTAGTGCATTATTTTAAAAAACTTAAATTAATGCAAAAATCCACAGTGAACCAGATACTGAACATTTTAAATAAAGATGAAAAAGTGCTGTGTGAAGCCATGTTGGAGCATCAGGAAAAAGAGGAATAGGTAATTACTGAAGGTACCTTTATTTAAAAATATGATATGTTGATCATCGTGATTTTTTTAAAAAGGGCCATAAAATATTATTTATCTCAATGACTGAGTTTTTTGGCATGTCTTTACAGTTAGTGCCAAGGCTGATTCTGCACTTGCCTCTCCCATATCCTCACTCTGCGTTACACGTGGGCCACCCCATATCTCTCTTGAGAAAGGGAGGTAATCTTAAACCAAAGATAATTCTTGAAGATGGCTTAGCTATGAGCCATCTACAGCCAACATTCCTGGCATCCTGAGGAAGGAAAACCTTGATTCTGAGTAGGGGGCTAAGGTTGACCACAGCATTCGCTGGTGGGAAGGCAATGCCTACTCATAAGGAGGTTATTATGCCACACAGTGTTTTACTCATTGGAATAGCAAGATAGTCACAAAGCACTTTAAGACTTGTGTGGCCACTAAAGCTAATTGTTTTAGGTGCTAGTGAATGCAGCCACAGCCAAATTGTGGCCTGACCTCTCCCCTTAGTCTTCTTGACAGCCAAACATCTGACTGAAAAGCCCAGATAATTTACTTAAACCTGAGGCTGCCATTAATATTACTGTCAACATATGGCTCTGATCTATGGTTTATTAGCTTTGGTTAGAATTGCTGAGCAAATAAGCCAAAGTGAAACTTCATTCTATCCCATGGCTTGTCTAGACCCTTAACTCCAAACATCTTACGCTAGTGATCAAAACCAAGTAGTGTAGGCATAAATTTTCCATTGTTCTTGCTACATTTCTTGCTACAAGCTATGCCTTGCTTGTAGGCATATTTTCTTGCTACAAGAAAATTACATATATATCAAAGTGCAAACCCTACCAAATGTGGTTTAGTTAATTCCCTTGGTGAATTGAGTATATAATACACTGTGTTCTAAAACCTGGCATAAAAGAAAAAATATAAATTCTTTGTCTTCATTCAAAGATCAATGATTCTTGCCTGACCAGGCAGTGGCACAGTGGATAGAGCATCGGACTGTGATGTGGAGGACCCAGGTTCGAGACCCTGAGGTCGCCAGCTTGAGCGCAGGCTCATCTGGCTTGAGCAAAAAGCTCACCAGCTTGGACCCCAGGTCGCTGGCTCAAGCAAGGGGTTACTCAGTCTGATGAAGACCCACAGTCGAGGCATATGTGAGAAAGCAATCAATGAACAAGTAAGGTGTCGCAACGAAAAACTGAAGATTGATGCTTCTCATTTCTCTCCATTCCTATCTGTCTGTCCCTATCTATCCCTCTCTCTGACTCTCTCTCTGTCCCTGTAAAAAAAAAAAAAAAAAAAAGATCAGTGATTCTCAAAAACAGGTGGAGTTTATAACCACGAGGAAGATTAGTGATTCTCAAGAGGGAAAGCTTTACCATCTCTGGGGTTCATATCAGTATCTACTGAAGAAGGTTTTTAACTGTAGTTTCTTCTCAAATTCCCACTGGAGCGAGGTTCCAGCACTTGATACAGTGTCTTCATGATTAATTAACACTGTAGGAAATCACTGTTACTGATGGGGGAATAAAACTTAATCAGTTGTACTGAGACATAAAAAGACAAGAACTACTGTACTTAAAATTACGGACATACATACACATGAAACAAAACAATGGCAAGGCATTGCACAACCAACTAAAATGCATGGTGGCACTTTGCCACATGAAAAATATACTGCTCACAAAAATTAGGGGTTATTTCAAAATGAATTTGAAGCTATAAAATATTCCCAAATTTTTGTGAGCATTATGTAACTGCAGCTTTTTACATGAGTCAAATTTTGACAATAGGTATCACATGGTATCTAAAGAGTGCATCATTTGTAGAAACAATCTTTTTTCAGGAGTACTGAAGATGTTTCTTTTACTTTATATATTAGCTGAGGGAAAAAGAAGGTACTTTATTCTATTTCAGTAAGCCCTCTCTATATTGGGAAATGGACATTGTTGATAGACTCCCTTTTGCTTCTTAGGGTGATACTAGTTCTCTAGTTTCCCCTTCCTCCCCCTCTACCCATCCTCCTCGTCTTTTTATTTTTTTAATAACTTCATCAACTTTACTAATGCAAACGTCACATTGACTCTTATGAAAGAAGCAACAGAATTTCTGGACACTGTGTCTTCTATACTGTACCTCTTCCATGAATAAGTTTCTTTTTCCAATTTTTCAGATCATTTAGCAAAACATACATCCTGAAATGGATTGTGTAAATGCTTTTTCCTTTTGTGAACTTATTATATGTTCTTTGGAAATTTTTCTTTGCGATTTTAATATTTCCAGTGGTAGGGAAGGAATATGCTATATTTACTTGTTTTCTTTTTCTCCTGTTAGCTTTTAGATCGAACAGCCACTTCTCTTTCCCTGTAATAATCATTTCTTTTATGATCTGAAAGCACTTTGTGTCTGTTTCTTTGTTGTAATCCTAGTTGATTACACAGCATCTTCACTGTTGCTCAGTGCATAAGTCTTTGAGATTTCAGCTGCAGTGTCCGAGTCATGATATGCCTTATTCACGGCCACTAATGACACCTTGGGTTTTTCAACCCTTCTTTGGAACATTCTTATTTACTGTATCTACTATAATGTTGTTGTACAATTCTTCATCTAGATCTGTGTTTTTCAATGACCAGTCTGTGGACCAGTACACCAGAAATTTCATGCTGTTCTGCAAATGATTTAACCACCTTGATGTTGCATGACAATTAGAAACTCAGTGATCTTAGACAAACCCACTTATGCTCAAGGGAATTTCTGTCTTAGTGGTCCCTGAAATAACCCTCCAATTTTCACCAGTCCCCAAATGTAAAAAGGTTGAAAGCCACTCTTCTAAATGATTTCATGGAGGTTACCCTTCAGAATCACTCCCTTGGAAAACCAATACTTATTTTTCTCTTGTTCATTAAGGGAAAAAAATAAAAATAATAAAATGAACTAATTGAAGAATCATCATTTCATATGTATTTGTTTGAAGAAGCAATTCCTCATCAAGGGGGAGAAAATATCAATATTTTCAGAAACATGGAAAAAACTTTGAGTCCTAGAATATTAAAGGGAAGTTTCAGACAAGTTAATCTTGAAATTGAGATACATTACAAAATAAATTATGATAATATAGATTAATTGTTCATCTTTAAGATGAAAAATGTAAAGGTGATCTTCTTGAATTTAATTAAGTACAGATGTTTTAATTATTGTCATAGTATGCTTGAAAATTGGTTTTCAACTGGACACTCAAATAAAACTTAAAATTACATTAAATTTTAATTGTCATATTTCTTTTAATTTATATGCACATGTATAACAGAAGAAACACTTAAATATATGTACATTTGTTTTTGCATTTACAATACTGAAAAGTTTTTATAATATCATAGAATGCATCAAATATAGATTGTTTTATTTCTGCCATAAATGGTGGGCTGATTAGATCATGTTTGATAGTTTTCCTCATTGAAAATTGTCACCTATTACTTGTTGGTGATCCTGGTCTGAATGTCACTGCTCAGAAATATGCTTAAATGTTTTGGCACTTTTTAAGAAATGGGTTTCAGATTTCTTTTTTGGGGACTATCCATTACATGTAAATTTATGATATAATTATATTTGTGGCTTGAGAGGATAGTCATGATGTTAGATTTACACAGAAATATTGTCTTAGTATGATATCAGATTTGACTGTAAATTATTTTTTAATGCTATTAAAGAAATTAAGATAAAAATTAAAAGATAATCTAGCCTGACCAGGCAGTGGCACAGTGGATAAAGCGTTGAACTGGGATGCAGAGGACCCAGGTTCAAAACCCCAAACTCGCTGGCTTGAGCACGGGCTCACCAGTTTGAGTGCGGGGTTGCTGGCTTGAGCACGGGCTCACCAGTTTGAGTGCGGGGTTGCTGGCTTGAGCGTGGGATCATAGACATGACCCCATGGTTGCTGGATTGAGCCCAAAAGTCACTGGCTTGAAGCCCAAGGTCGCTGGCTTGAGCAAGAGGTCACTTGCTCTGCTGTAACCCCCTGGTCAAGGCACATACAAGAAAGTAATCAATGAACAATTAAGGAGCTGGAATGAAGAAGTGATGCTTCTCATCTCTCTCCCTTCCTGTCTGTTTCTATCTGTTCCTCTCTCTCTGTCTCTGTCACAAAATAAATGATAGATATAGATAGATAGATAGATAGATAGATAGATAGATAGATAGATGATAGATAGATAGATAGATAGATAGATAGATAGATAGATAGATAATCTAGCATATTCATTCTTTTCAAGAAAATAACCTGTGAACCTTTAAAAAAAGATCTTTCATTTATACTGGTTTAAGATATTACTGGACTAGAGTATGATTGTCAGAGTCCAGCATATGGCAACGTATGCTTTTTCAAACTTGTGTTCCTCTGCTTGTGTACCCTCTGACTGTGTTTACATCTTAAGGATTTCTCATGTAGGCATTTGGTTGTCCTCATCAACTCTAACAATTGCATTTCTGCAAAGATGGATGGTGGATGATCCTTAAGGAAGCCTCTAAGTTGAGAAAATGCAGACCAATTCAGAAATGGTTCTACCACTGAGCTTCTGTAACCAGCCTGGGTAGTCAGATACATCTTCTTTCATAGTGACCAAGGGGGCCAGGTGGTTATTATTATTATTTTTCTTTCATTAAAATGTTTATTATTTAGGACTATTTTGAGAATTATGGGAAGGGAGATAATGCTCTACTATTTAAAGAGTGTCTACTATGAATAGGGTACTGTATTTAGCTTATATCCAGAGTAGGGAATCCTTTCTGTTCATAATTATCACCAGTTCAGTGCTATAACCATCTCCCAAAACTGTAGACAATGAAGTAATTTCTTATTCACCTTATTTTTAATTTTTCTCCTTCTATCTGCTATTTATCAAAATAGGCAAAAATCATTTTCAACTAAATATTAATATTTATTGTAGTACATATTTCCTCAAATTTGCAGCTAAGGATGATTATTAGGCTTATAATTGCAAGTCAAAGTTTAGGTACCATTGGCCGTGTTAAATGGCTCAATCTCAGAAGACTTCCAATTAAAAATTGGTCACTGTAAACTTGTTACAATTCTGATACTAGGTATGTAGACATAGCCTCATTTATGAGAATTTATGTATCTGGAGAGTAGTGTTCTAATAAGAAAACAATCTGGGAAGTTTTATTTATATCCCTTCAGATTAATTAATATTTACACCTTCAAATGGTAAATTTTGCTGTTGCTATAACTAGGACAAAATACAATTCAGCTTTGATTAGGTTTTAAAATTTTGGGAATTAGTAGAAGAGAGTGAAAAAAATGTATTTTGAACTCACTAGTAAAATATAGAAATGACACAATAAAATGGGTACTACTGAAATTCTATTTTATGTTTTGGTTGATCACATTGTAGAATGATATGAACTATAAACTCCAATAAGGACACTTCTGCTTATTAGTAGACAGGAATATCCTAATAAAAATTATGACAGTTTGATTTAAAATAATTTTGAACAGAAAGGATTCTTTACCCTAATTACACTAAGCTTTTAGAATTTCCCTTGGGTATTTGAGTTAGATACACACACCCAGTTTAAGGAAAAAATAATTTCTCTATGTGGTTGTCACAAAGCTTATGAATTGTTCCCCCATAGAAGATGATGTGATTGTGGTAGGCATAAAGATAATCAAGGAAGGGTAGAGTGAATAAAAAAAAGATCAAGGCAGAAAGAAGTGACAGAAGACTGAGAAAGAAACCATTAATAAAGGGCAGATTAGGTTTATAAATGTGTTGAGGTTTACAGCTATCACCTGTCCCCAAAAGTATAGAAGAGTGAATGAAGCAATTTTTATTCACCTTATTTTTTCTTTGCTTATCCATCTATCTGCTACTTATCAAAATAAGCAAATATCATTTTTAACTAAATACAACAACATTTATTGTGGGACATAATTTCTCAAACTTTAGATAAGAGTGATAATTATATTTAAGGCAAAGACATATATCTTGTATTTTCTGTTTTGTTTGATGGTACTTATTTATTTATTTAGTTAGTTAGTTAGTTATTCATCCATTTATTTATAATTCTTAACTTCCTGAGTTCTTTCTTGTGAAATTAGATTGACTGGGATAAAACAAACAAACTGCCCCTGGCATACCCTACCTGTTAGTTGCGTATCCACATTTACCTGAGTGTGTTGATCTGTTGACCTGTTGGAACATATGAGTGGGTTGTGCCATAGAGTTTAGACCAGGGTCCCCAAACTTTTTACACAGGGGGCCAGCTCACTGTCCCTCAGAGCGTTGGAGGGCCAGACTATAAAAAAACTATGAACAAATCCCTATGCACACTGCACATATCTTATTTTAAAGTAAAAAAACAAAATGGGAACATATGCAATATTTAAAATAAAGAACAAGTAAATTTAAATCAACAAACTGACCAATATTTTAATGGGAACTATGGGTGTGGATGCATCCTGTGCTCCTCTCACTGACCACCAATGAAAGAGGTGCCCCTTCTGGAAGTGCGGTGGGGTTGGATAAATGGCCTCAGGGGGCCGCATTTGGCCTGCGGCCCCGGGCCAGAGTTTGGGGACCCAAGGTCTAAACTTAAAGGCTCTTTTGGCTATTTATACAGAGTAACAGATCTACCACAATATTGCTCCACTTAAATAGAATGATTTTGTCAAACATTCTTTCCATTAAGACAAGACTGATGCACAAGCTCTAACACTTTGCCAAAATATTTGTCATCATGTTTTCTTTAAGTACTAATTTAAGAAATTACCCATTTTATTTTGAGAAAATTTTTCCTTTATTATACCCTTCTGCATATGAGAGCTCAAGATCCTGACGTGGTTCTGTTCACAATAAAAAAATTGTGTACACATATTTTCTAATTGAAATATTTCAGATCAGCATAGTTCTTTAGCCAATAACAACAGTGCTTTATTCCACTGCATTTTAAGCTGTCAGGTGCTGAGACATAAGTTAATCATACCTTTCAGTTCATAATGAACAATCAGTCTGGTCAAGGCTCCTCTCTTATTTTCCTTCATATGGGTTCTTTTTTCCTCTCAATTTGTTTCTGATCACTCCTCCCACCCACAATCCTTTTCCTCTCTCCTACAGGCAGCCATTTTGATGAATATGATATATATTGTTGAGTATAAATACCTTTGAAAAATTTATAAACTGTCACACATTTCTCTCCCTTTCACCTGAACAATGGATATGCCCTTCCCAAGTCCTGATTTAAATCTCACTTTACTTTGTAACTATCCAGAAAAAAACAGTAATTTGGGGTCATTTCTTCAAGTTTTAGAAGCCTGAGCCACCCACCTGTTCCTGTTCATCAAAATTGAGCTGGCCAGGTCCTGAGTTGCTTAATGTCCCATTAAGTCATTTAAAAGACTTAGCTGTTCATATATCTAGCAAAGCATAAACTTAATTTGAGACAGAAATGTTATCACAATAACAGAACTCTTCCACAAAATGTTTTCTTTAATAGAAAATAAAATGAGCTCCTATCTGAAAATATTATTATCTATTTTTCATATCCTTGTTCCTTATTTCCTTAACTAAAAGAACATTCTTTAACTTAACCAATCATGTGGTCTTGCTCACCATAAAGGATTTTTTTTTTTATTTTAGAAATACTTGACATAACATTACTTTAGTTTTGGGTGTGTCAACATCTATCACCATATATAATTAGAAAATTTTTATCTTCAAGATCTACTCCCCCAGCAACTTTCAAATATGGAATACAGTATAATTAATTATAGTCCTTATGCTGTACTTTCCATTCTATAACAAAAATACATGAATTAATTTTGTATATGCATGTTTTAATGTACATGAGTGATACTCTACAACGGACCTCATCCTCTGCCATACTTTTTACTCACTCAATGCTATCTCTAAGATGGTGCAATATGTACTAGTTCATTCTAGCCAATGCATACTTTTCCATAGTATGCAGCCCAACACATTTTACTAATCTATTTTTTTCTAATAATAGAGCTATGTGACACCAGCTCCCAGCTTCTACAGACTAAGTGGCTTACTCTACTGCTGTGTCTTCAAATATTGCAAACTGATCCCATCATTTTTAATTGACCACTAACTAACCTTGTACAAAGTTTCCCAAGTCTGGCCGCATTTGGTATTTTTGAAGGTTCTAACTTGCACCAAATCAATGAATGTAAAAGGATATCTCATTTTGATTTAGTTTTCTCTGATTACTAGTGATGGTGTCATTCTATCGCATACCTGTTGGCCATTTGGAGTTCTCTTCTATGACCTGCCTTTTCACATATTTTCCCAATATTTAAATTTGTATCACTCTATAGTATATTTATTGTTTTTCTAGTATAAAACAATTGGCATGAATCAGGATGTAGCATCCTTGGGCTTAAAACATAGCATGAAAATTGAAAATTAGAGTTGGAGAATTTACAGCTAGTGAGAACTGTTAAATATGGGTTTGAATCACAGTTTCACAACTTAATTGCTGGTTAACTTGGTCAGGATACTTTCTCTCTGTGTGTCTCTATTGCACATATGCATGTGTGTATCCATGTTATGTGTGTGTGTAAATAGGGAAAATAATATTTATGGCTATTGTGAAAGGTTGGCTGTTATTTTGATGCAAGATTATTTATATAGTTAGCTGTACAATATATGGGCAATTGTAGGTGCTCCATATAAGTTTGCTTCTTCCTAGTTTGTCTGACATACATGAGGAATTCCATAAATAGACCCTCATAATATTCATGTCACCACCATCCTTGTCACTGTATGTTTGGGATGGTTTAGAATTCCTGCTTGAAGATGAATATAGATCATTTATCCTCTTTAGAAAGTTTCTAGTCTTATGTGTTCATAGAATTCACCCATGCAAATTTGCCTAAATTTCTTATATTCCCTTCCAAATCAGATAAATATTTGATATTTGCTTTTAAAAAATCTTGTCATTTTCTTGGGTGTTTTCTATACTGATTTTTAAATCACCAAATTAAGGCTAAAAATAAAATAGAACAACTTTAACTGAGCCTATATTCCTCCTTCTCTCCCTCCCTCCCTTTCTTTGCTCCTTCCAGTGGGGGACTACTTATATGGCTTAATTATAACCTAACTAATGCCTGATATAACTTCTCTCTTGCTGTGTAATGAATTACCACAAACTTAGTGCCTTGAAACCACAGACATTTATTTTCTCACAATTTCTGTGAATCTGGAGTCTGAGTATGACCTAGTTCAACCCTTTACTTAGGACCTTGCAGAACTGTAAACGGAACTGTTAGCTGAGTGTCAGCTGAGCTGTGCTCTCAGCTGGAGGCTGAACTAGGGAAGAATCTGTTCTTGGTTCATCTATGTTTTTACTTCTTTGCTGTCAGTCATAAGACTAAGGACCCTGGTTTCTTTTTTGGTATCAGCTGAGGGCTGCCTTTAGCTCTTAGTTGGCCACCACCAGTTCCTAAAGGGCACCAGTAGCTCCTTGCCACATGGTTTTCCTTAGGCTTCCTTCACCAAGCCAGTAGGAGTTTCTCTAGAGTAGTCTGCTAGCAGGACAGAATCTTGTACAAAGGGAACATGATCACAAGAGTGACACTTCATTATCTTTGCCATATTCATTGGTTAGAAGCAGGTCCCGGCCACTCGCAAAGGTACCTTATGTAGAGTGTGTCTAGCACACATTTCTAACACCTCCACATGTTGATAAATACATAAAGGCAAACACAGAGAATGCTGTTGACTTGTGTTACACTCTGTCATGCCTACGTACTTAAAAATCTTAAAACTATAAATTTATGAGTTATTTATTTACATTTACTTTTACTTCTAATTCATTTTTCTTAACACATTTTAATTTCATTGTTAATCTCTATTTCTACATGAGACCTTTTCTCTGTTTCTATTGTCTTCTGCAAATGTTTGCTTACCTCCTTTTATAGCTTTAAGCACTATTTTAAGTACTGGGGACACAATGTTGTAAAAAAATACCCAGTAAGTACTTATTGTCATAGAGCTTAATGGTTATAGGGAACCAACGTTATAAATGACAACTACAATATAATGTCACAAATGTTATCAGAGATAAAGCCCAATGTGATGAACAAGCACATGGAAGGGCTGACCCAGCCATTCTAGAAAGGAAGAGAAATGTTTCACAGGGGAAGTCTCCACAACATTTTAGTCATAAATCTAGAACAATATTAAAATACTAGAATGTGAAAGTCTGTACTGAGCAGCATGTATTTTTTAACTATCTAACCATTAAGCAGAATTGCTTTTATTTTCACCTGTCTGTTTGAAATTATAGCTTAAACCTCAATAAGTACATAGTTGAGAAAGTTTTAGTGCTGTATTAGTAAAAATGGACAAACTCATAAAATAATCTATGAACAAACTCATAAAAGATTATATTATAATGTCATGAAATAAACGGTATCATTAGCTTCCTAAACTTGGGTAAACCTATTTCTCTGTGACTTAGTTTTTTTCATTTCTAAAATGAGTTGGAGTTGGTAATTTATGAGGTATTTAACTGGATCTAAATTCCATGATTTGGCCCTGCATGTGGAAATCCTGGGTTTGATCCCCAGTCAGGGAACACAAGGAGAAGCAACCATCTGCTTCTCCACCCCTCCCCCTCCCCCTTCTCCCTTGCTTTCTCTTTCTCTCTCTTTCCATACCACAGCCATGGCTTGATTGGTTTGAGCAAGTTGTCCTCAGTCACTGAGGATGACTCCATGGCCTTGCTTCAGGCACTAAAATAGCTTAGTTGTCGAGCAACGGAGCAACAGCTCCAGATGCGCAGACTATTGCCCAGTAGGGGGTTTGCCAGGTGGATCCATTTCTGGGCACATGCAGGAGTCTGTCTCCTTGCCTCTCATCCTTTCACTCAAAATAAATAAATAAATAAATAAATAAATAAATAAATAAATAAATTCCATGATTCTATGAATCTATAGGATTGAGGATATAAACAGAAATGATGGTGCTGAAAGACTCGTAAGCTATGATCCACTATTAAGCCCCCCAGTCAGTCAAGGGAAGATTTCCATTAGCCAAAACTTTGTGTGAATTATTACAATGTTCTCCCTCCTGGTGGACACATTATATAAAGGTATCCCTTTGGGGGGGGGTACATTTATTAAAGATGGTGACAGTGAAACAAGGAAAGACCTAGAATAGGAGAAACAACAGGAGAACCTAGGTGGGGCTGCCTTGGCTCTCTTAAAACCATGAGCCTATACTGGGAAATACGAGAAAAGGGAACCTTTGAGACAAGTTCAGGGGTTTTGCTTGGGTCAAAATGCCTTTGCCCACTGTTCCTCTGGTTCCAAGTTCTATAGGACCCTTAGAGTTTAGGAGATGCCCACCTGTGGGGGAAGAAGAGGGTGAGTGGGAAAGAAAAGGCATAGATATACTCCCAGAAGAGAGAGTGCATAATGGGTCCTTTGTTTTGAGTGTTATTTTTATTTATTTATTTTTTAAATGAGAGGTGTGGGGAGGCAAAAACAGACCCCTGCATGTGCCCCTATGGGTATCCAGAGGGCAAGCACCCTAGTGGGTAATGCTTTGCCCATCTGGGGCCACTGATTCATTGCTGAGCAATCGAGCTATTTTAGTGCTTGAGGTAAGGCTATGGAGCCATCCTTAATGCCCGGGGCCAACTTGCACAAACCATTCGAGCCATGACTGCGGGAGGAAAAGCAGAGAGGGTGGAGAAGCAGATGGTTGCTTCTCCTGTCTACCCTGACCAGGAATTGTACCTGGGACTTTCACTCACCAGGCTGATGCTCTATTTCTGAGCCAACTGGCCAGGACCTGTTTCGAGGGTTTTTAAAGATTGGGAGTTTAGGGGAAAATTTTGTTAGAATATTCATCAACTTTTCCAGGTATACTGTTTCAGGTTCATGGTATGTAGTGATTGGTTAGTGCCAAAGTAGGGGTCATTAGTCATTTTAGCTGGTCCCAACATCTCTCATGTGGTTTTATTGCTTTTCTGGGCCTGGATTTGAAATACAACTCCAGCCTAGATGTTATTTCTAGGCCAGAGACCGTCTATATCTGGATGTAAATTGCTGGGCCAGTCTGTTTAGCTCTTTGCCTCAGTTTCCTTATTCTACTTGCCAAACAATTTTTCTAGCTTCCTACTATCCTGTCTCATTTAGAGCATCATTGGATCTGCCAAGGCTGGGCACAGAGCTTTTCAAGTGCAGTGAGGAATGGGTTTCAGGGCCTCCGATCCCCTTGTACAGAGCAAAAAAAAAAAAAAAATGGTGGCATTAAGTTCAGTGTCATTTCTTATCCAGCTATGGGCATTTAACTCTTCAGCTTCAGAAGAAATCAGAAATGTTCAGGAAGAGGATTAGGCAGTGATTTGTCCACTGCTCCTACCAACCTCAGCTACATGTAAATTCCTGAACAATCCCATTTAAAAAATGAGGTGCTCTTGGATTTATTTTTAACATTATTTATCTGCACACCAAACATTTCTGAAGGCAGAATTATGCGTTTGGATACAAAAATATTTTTTTTTTTATGTTTTTCCCTTACCCAGTCTTTATCAGGTTTGGGTGTAATTACACTTCAGACACTTGGAGAATGGCAAAATTATCAGATTTACAAGGTGAAGGTCACCATCTATCAAGGTAGATTTTCCATTTACTCCTTTGGGTGACAGCTCCTGTCACAGGTCCTCCTCTGCCCCAGAGCCTTCAGTCATCACCAGTCAGTCCCCTTCCTGGTTCCTGTGACACCCATTGACTCCTCCCAGGGACTTTCTGCTCCCTGTGATTCATTTCCCCGTGGCCAGCTGCCTCGCTGGTTTCTTAGTGGCTGTTCAGGAGTCATTAGGTCCCCTTAAAGCCCTACTTCTCTCAAAGTCCAGAGAGCTCCACCCAGCAGGTGTCTTTCTTTCTGGCAAAGGTTCATTTAGGTTTTCAAAATGCCCTACAAGCTAAATGCCTTATTGGCCACATCACTAGCTGTCAGATAGGTGGACAATATTTTTGGTTCAGCTTTGGCACTGAGCTAGGTAGGCACAGGTCGGGCAGATCCTGAAGAGAGCTAACGTGAAGTCTTCCCAGAAGGTGATGCCCACCTCCACCATAAAAAGGAGCCCAGGTAGGGTCTTTAAAAGTAAAATATAAGAAGAGAAATATTATATATTTTGAGTAATGTCTTTTATATTAGGGGATAAGAAACCACTTCTTTGACAACGGCAATTTATTGAGACCAAGTTCAAAGAGATAATCACCTTCAATTATTGTTATTATCAAGATCATAATAGCTAATAATTGTATTTATCAGCCATTCATTATGTGCCAGACTTTTTGTTAAGCACGTCCTAAATTATATAATAAAACCCTTACAATGTTAAGATGTAATACTACCTACTATTACTTTAAGGGAAGTCTCTTTTGTTTTACAAACAATTCTATAATTAATTAGTAAAAATATTAAAATGACTTTCTAGAAGGTATTTTAAAAATGGAATAGATAGATATGTATTGAGATGGAAAGATATTTTGTTTGCTTGGGAAAAGAAACAAAACCAAAGTTGTTGCAAAAAAGTTTCTTTGCAGCTATTTTGAACTTTTGCAGAAATGATCCCATCTTTTTTGTAAAGAGAGAATGTAAATCTATAACATTGTACAAAAAATAGATATTTATTCACAAGAAATTATAATTTATAATTGCAATTTATTTTAACTAGAAATATATTTTTTAAGAGACAGGAGGGAGGAGAGTGAGACAGACTCCCCTATGCACCTACCAGGATCCACCCAGCAACTCCTGTCTGGGGTCAATACTCTAATCAACCAAGCAATCTAATGCTACAATGGAGTCACTGGCTGTGAGAGGGGAAGAGGGAGGGAATGGGGAGAGGGAGGGTAAGGAAAGCAGATGGTCACTTCTCCTGTGTGCCTTTACTGGGGATTAAACCCAGGATGTCTGTACAGCAGGTCAATGCTCTGTCCACTGAGCCAACTGGCCAGGGCTTAAAAATATTTTTTTAACAAAATTTTTTAAAGGTAAAAGTAAATGAATAAATAATGTCATTGTCTAAATAAGTTCTAAGCATTTTCTTTATACTACCAAAATGAGTATTTCATTTGTTTTAAAGCATCAATATAAAGACAAGTTTATAGACATTCACAAATGACTAATGCTAAGCAAACCTAACAAAAGTAAAGTAACCATTATCTACTTTTTAATGAGCTTAAACAGGTGATCTAAGCAATGTTTGCTGACAGTTTGATAGCTTCTTATAATAATTTAATAATGATGACAACACTTAAGGCCAACATTTATACAGTGCTTTTTAGATTCACAGATTAAAATACATTTTAATTGTTCATTTTTTTTTATTTGACCCTTAGATCGACTCTTTTATGGAGTTATTTTATCCTAATAATAATAGCAGTCATGTACTAAGTGCTACTAGCATTCCTCTGCGCCAGGCACTACACAAACTACTTGGGATATATTGTTCCATTCAATACTCAAAAGAGCCCTAAGGATTAGGCATATATTAAGTTTGGCAACAAGTTACAGGTAATAAGTAAGATCAATAGCTCAAACTGAAGAAAAACACTATTCTATCCCACCTAGAAGCTTGGGTAAGTGATGTAGGGCATTTGTGGTGATTCCATGATCACCAGGAAGCCAGGCTTCTTCTTGTGCTCTGCAGTCCTCAATGCACAGCTCACATCTCCTGGATCAAGATGACTGCTCCAACTCCACCCTTCCTGTCTGAACTCCAGCCTGCAGGAAAAAAAAAGAGGGAAAAGGGGTATCTGTTCTCTTCTTTTAAGGAATCATCTTTTTTTCTTTCTTTCTTTCTTTTTTTTTTTTTGGCCAGAAATTAATCACAGAAACACATAGTTACAAGAGAGGCTGGAAACATGAATGTTATTTAGTGCATTCTGGTGTCTGGCTAACTTTTGGAGGATCATTAATGATAAAGAAGGGAAGAATGGATATTGGGGTAAAACAAACAGTCTCGGTCATAGCAATTATTACTGTCCTTCTATAAGTGGGGAAACTGAGTACAGAGAGGTTAATAAAGATATTCAATAATACACAGCTAGTAAACAATAGAGTCCAGTTTCTTTGACGCTGATACTCATGCTCTTTTCACCATGGTGCACTGTCTTTGTTGTACTCAGTTCATCTATTTTTCAAGATAGAATTCAACTAATAAAATAAAAACACTTTATTTAACCAAAAGACCAACTAGCAAGTTTTACTTTTGCCTGAGCATCTGTTTGTTGTACTTGTTATTCTGTTTACCAGGAACACACAGACCCTTCATGCATATTTTCCTTTGGTGAATACATAATTTCAATGTAAGAGTTCCCGGGTTAAATTACAATATGTCTATCTAATAGCTGTAAAAGTATCATTCAGTACATAAGGAAATCCTTGGATAAAGAGAAATGGCCTCCCCTCTACAAATCAAGAAGACTGGCTTGCCCCTCAATATTATAAACTGTGATATATAAAAGATTGAATTAAATCAGCTAAAGGGATGGAATGACAGTTTAATGATGATTGCAATAAGATAATAATGCATTTATCTAATCAAGTGTTCTGTGTCTATGGTGTGTCCTGGGCTATAACAGAAAGAAGCAGATTGTGTGCAGCTACAACTACACTGTCTACTGGGTGCATGAAATGTTGCTTGTCCTAATCAAGTGCTGTAAGCGTAAAATACACACAGGATGTTGAAGACTCGGTACAAATATAAGAGTGTAAAATAACTCATTATTGATTTTATATTGACTCCATCTTGAAATGATATGTTAGGTATTTGAGTTAAATAAATCATTAATTTAATCTCACCTGCTTGCTTTTACTTTAAAAAATATGGCTACTAGAAAACTTCACTGCTTACATTTGAGACTTATGTTATAAATCCCTTAGACAGTGATGGTTTCCCCTGGTTGGCAAACTACGGCTCACAAGCCACACGTGGCTTTTTGGCCCCTGAGTGTGGCTCTTCCACAAAATACCACATGCGAGCGCTACCTCAATAAGGAATGTACCGCCTGACCTGTGGTGGCGCAGTGGATTAAAGCCTCAACCTACAATTCTGAGGTCGCTGGTTTGAAACCCTGGGCTTGCCTGGTCAAGGCACATATGGGAGTTGATGCTTCCTGCTCCTCTCCACCTTCTCTCTCTCTCTCTTTCTCTTCTCTGAAATGAATAAATAATAAAAATAATTTAAAAAAAATAAGGAATGTACCTACCTATATAGTTTAAGTTTAAAAAATTTGGCTCTCAAAAAAAATTTCAATCGTTGTACTGTTGTTGATATTTGGGTCTGTTGACTAATGAGTTTGCCAACCACTGGAACCAGAAGCAAAAAAGACAAACAAGGGCAGACCATCTCTACCATTGTTTAAGATGGGGTGGGGGTGGGGGTTGATGAAAGAGAGGCACTGTTTCTGGATAGCAACATATCAACAGGATTTCTAAGAACAGTTAAAATCCTCCTGCAAACTACCCCCAACTATCAGAATCTCTTTTAAAAAACTCCACCCTCAGGGAAAAGAAAAAAAGAGAGAGTAGAGATAGAAATAGATATAAAGATAGACATAGAGATAGACATAGACATAGAGATGTGTGGTGTGTGTGTGTGTGTAAGAGACATTAGCTTCTCATAACTAATTTGGTTTTTTAAATCTACCAACATGGGAAAGAGTATTTGGAGTAGGAGATAAATGCATTTCTGGTATCGAAAAACTACATTTCAGGGAAAGTAAATGCATTGATGTTGAATCAATATGATACTTTTAACTGAAAATAGTAGAAAAACTGGTTTGAACAATAGGAAAT
The DNA here is from genome assembly GCA_037038555.1 of Rhynchonycteris naso. NCBI lineage: Eukaryota > Metazoa > Chordata > Mammalia > Chiroptera > Emballonuridae > Rhynchonycteris > Rhynchonycteris naso. Next base: position 69,164,101 of record CM072997.1, read on the forward strand.
ATTGTTTTAACACAAAGACCAGAGATGAGGCAGGCTCTGGGTGATCAGGCTTATGCTCCCTTTCTCTCAAGGTTGCTCAGATTCCCTTTCCTAGGTGTATTGGCTTCACCTTTGAATAATTTAATAATAATAAATTAGCGAGCCTGGCTGGCTGTGCTGCAGTGCATAGAGCATCAGACTGGGATGTGGAGGACCCATGTTCAAAACCCCAAGGTCGCCAGCTTGAGCACAGGCTAATCTAACTTACGAGGTAAACATGACCCCATGGTTGCTGACTTGAGACCAAAGGTTGCTGGCTTGAGCCCAAGGTCGCTGGCTTGAGCAAGGGTTTAGTCGCTCTGCTGTACCCCTCCCCCCCCCGTCAAGATGCATATGAGAAAACAATCTATGAACAACTAAGGAGACTAAGGAGTCACAACAAAGAATTGATGCTTCTCATTTCTCTCCCTTCCTGCCTGTTTGTCCTATCTCTCCCTCTCTCTGTCTCTCTCTGTCTCTGTCACAAAATAATAATAATAATAATAATAATACAGTAATAGTAAATTAGTGGCTTAGTTTCTTCTTATTATCTTGCTTAATTCTTACCATATTCGTCATTATTAAAAACTTTACAAATATAATCACATCAATATTGTCACAGGTTCTTCCTGTCTTTCATTTCTTTATTCACTTATTGATCATGTACAACCTGCCAGGTACAACACAATTCTTACTCTCAAGGAGATTGCTGTCTCTCTGCTATTAGATAAAATAGACAAACGCACACAAATCATATCCACAGTTTTGTCAAAATGGTGGGTCTGTTCAATATATAAATCAGTGGTTCTTAACCTTTATTTAAAATGTGATTTTTACGTTTGCTCACTTTTTTAAAAAATATTTTTTTAATTTATTCATTTTAGAGAGGAGACACAGAGTGTGTGTGTGTGTGAGAGAGGGGGGGGGTGAGGAGCTGGAAGCATCAACTCCCATATGTGCCTTGACCAGGCCAGTGCAGGGTTTTGAACTGGCGACCTCCGTGTTCCCAGGTCGATGCTTTATCCACTGCGCCACCACAGGTCAGGCTTAACCTTTTTTGAGGTACCGAACCAACCAGTTTCATATGTGCATTCACTGAACCCCTCTTTAGTGATAAATAAAATATGATTTTTTCCCTAATTCAAGACATAGGTATATGTTTTTTTACTGGTGCACAAAATGAGCTGTGCATGAACATCACCTTGCTCAAAGAAAAAAACCAACAAAGTGCATTGCATGAACTCACAAGAAATTACAGTATTACTCTATTCTGGCCTCCACGGCAGAGGCTTCTCCGAACTCCTGAGACCAACTCATCGAATCCCTATGGTTCAATAGAACTCAGGTTAAGAACCACTGATAGAAATGCTTCCCATGACCTAAACACCTCTAAAAGTTTACATCTTTGATAACCAGTAATCGTGCTGGACGGCGGAGCCAATCTGATCAGTCTAAGTCATCCTGATGAGAAACTTGTACCAACAGGTTTTCCTGTTCTTTGGTGATTTACATCCCTCAGTGACTAATGATTGTAAAACTATATCATGATTCTTGCCAAGTATTTTTATCAAGCGAGAAGAGTAAAGCTTTAACTCTCCATGAACTTCTGTTTTTCTTTCTGCTCAGCAAAAGCAGGAAGTGGGCACTTGAGGTCAATACTCCATGAAGAAGGCCAAAAGCTGGGCCCAATGCTACTTGATATTACTTCCATGGCACCATTTCTCAAAACATGTCTCATAGCCTCTGAGTGGTAGGGGACTCCAGGGAGAAAGAAATCATTCTCCCCTTTGATCAGGTGAAGCATTTTTTCTGATGCTCTCATACGGCACTTTAGATCCCTTGCAAACTGAATTTGATAGTCCTTGGTTTGGGTTTCTGACTTAGGGATTTTGAAGGTGTTATCACACATGTGATGATCAGTTTCTCTGTGGAAGTTATCTCTAACTCTTTGTGTAGTAGATGTCGTTTGTTTTAATGCCCATTTGAAACCTGAGCTCAGAGAGTGAATGGCTCCCTAATGTTTCAGTTCAAGCTCTTGACTACAAGGATTTGAGAATCAAAATGCCCCATGGCCTTGATCCCTTCTAAATGATGCAAGGTCTCAGGAATTTCCTGGTCATTGCATGATAAACTTTTTATACCTTCATAAGGGAAAGGGGCTTCTAAAAACATTAGGAGAAGACAAAAATCAAACTTTGTCTTTTTTTCAATTTTCTAAATTCTCAGTATCAGGTATTGGATTGTGAGCAGGAGGCTAACAATTTCTGCTTTAATATTCAACAAGAAGACAGGAAAGTGCTAAGTCAGTCAGTAAATATTTGTTGAAAGAATCAACGACTAAATGAGCACAGAATGACTCATCCTAGGGGTTGCATTAAAGTTTTGTCTTCAAGGATTGACCTAATTTTTGGCCAGTTTCAGAAAAGAAAAAAAAAAAACAGCTGGAGTGATATAGGAATGCTCCAGCGGTATCACTTATTAAGTTTCATTCCAAAGCCCTTCCTAAGTTTCACTACCATTCCTCTACAGCCGATAATTTTATCCCGAGACTGGGAGAAAACAAAATGTCTTTAGTGCTTATAGATTTTTCCCATTACTTTTGACTAGGAAATAAGAGAGAAAACAAAACGTACTGAGGATGTCAGGCTCACTCTTAGCTGGCTCTCTTCAGGCTGGGAAGGAAGGCATTTCTTTTGATTTAGAGCAGTTTCTTGGGCTCTGTGCAGGTGAGGTTACTACAGAAGTCTTTCTGGCATTCTGAGTGGAACTGACCCTTGAAGCTGCTCAGTTTTGTGTGGCATGCTTTAAGTTAAATGTGGTTGTGTGATGGGAAGTGACCCGGCTTAAGATCCATCCTCAATCACAAGAGTTCCCACCTTCTGGTATGTCATGAAACCACCCCACTCCAATTCACAGCACTCCAGTCCCTTTTGCCATGAAAGATCCATTTAACCTAGTGATACACATAATTGCTTTCACTGATCTTAATGAGTTTTATTTTATTTATTTTTGTGTTTTTCCATAGCCAAACAGACTCCCACATGCACCCGACCAGGATCCACCTGGCATGCCCACCAGGGGGTGATGCTCTGCCCATCTGGGCCGTTGCTCCGCTGCTACCAAAGCCATTCTAGCACCTGAGGAGGAGGCCATGAAGCCGTCCTCATCACCTGGGCCAACTTTGCTCCAGTGGAGCCTTGGCTGTGGGAGGGGAAGAGAGAGATACAGAGCAAGGAGAGGGGGAAGGATGGAGAAGCAGATGGGAGCTTCTCCTATGTGTCCTGGCCAGGAATTGAACCCAGGACTTCCACACACCAGGCTAACGTTCTACTGCTGAGCCAACCAGCCAGGGTCAATCTTAATGTTTTAGTGGGGAATTTATAGCACACACATACCTATGTGTGGTAGATGAATAAAAAGCTAAGATTAAGAACTTTGTATTTTATCACTAACAAAAGTCTATACTCCTTAATCATTTTTCCACAATATTCTTGATGCAGAAATAGAGTCATTACTCTACTTCTCACATTTAAATAAAGTGAGAGGCATATGGCAAGAGAGGATTTTCTTTCTTCAAACTATGTGGGGCAGCTGTGTTAGGCTTGCTCGTGGGTTTAGCCTATATAAGGTTATGGGTGCTTCCCCTGAGAGCGATTCTGCCAGATCACTTTCCTGGCATCGTGAGGTGCGGTTTTCCTTGCTTCCTTGCCCTTACTGTGAATAGCAGATTTTCCTTTGTTTATCAGCTCTTTTTTCTTTTGTTGTTTATTTGCTTGCCTGTCTTTGTGAGCCTCCAATAAATGGGTATGGCCCAATACTTTCCGACTCCACAGTTTCTGTACCATCTGTCTGAGTTCAAAGTGAACCTGCCTGGCCTCAGTCACCAGCATTACAAACTACTTTCTACCACACCTCCGGCCATCCTATCCTTAGCTCCTTTCCCTGCTCTGAAAAGGAGGGAAACACAAAAGTTCTTCTAAGGATTCTTGCCAGTGGTTAAAATTCAGAAACATATTCTTTTGACATGATGTGTTTTCTCTCTCTCTATTTTATTTTATTTTATTTTTTTGAGAGGAAGAGAGAGAGTCAGGAAGGAAGAAAGATGAGAAGCATCAACTCATAGTTGCATCACTTTGGTTATTCATGGATTGCTTCTTATATGTGCCTTTACTGGGGGGCTCCAGCTGAGCCAGTGACAGTTCGCTCAAGCCAGTGATCTTGGGCTTAAAGCCAGCCTTTGTTCTCAAGCTAGTGACCTTGGTATCATGTAAATTATCCACATTCAAGCTGGCAAACTTGTGCTCAAGCAAGATGAGCCCAGTCTCAAGCTGGTGACCTTGGGGTTTCAAACCTGTAACACCAGCATCCCGGGTCAATGCTCTATCCACTGCACCACCACTGGCCAGGCATGTGTTATCTCTTAATAATAAATAGATTACTCTGGAGTGAAGTTATAGGTTTGACCTTATTATCTTAGCTTTTATATTGATAAAGAAGACTGCAGAGAACATAAAAAGGCTAAATAAATTTTTAAGTAGTATTGGTTGAAGATAAGGCTGTAGTAGCTAATTTGGAGTATCAAGAAAAACCTTTGTCTACTGAACATTGTGGGAAGAATTGGCACTAAACCTTTATTTTTTGCCTCTTGCTTATGGCTAGTAAGGAATATAAGGTGTTGCATAATAATGAAAATTACTTGGAATAACACCTGGTACTATCAAACTTTGTTGAATTTTTTATTGATTTGAATTATGAAAATTAAAGTCTAATTGGTTAAATATCCATTAAGGGCATGCATTTCACAGTAGGGTTTTAGAATCAGAAAGATTAAGGATCATATATCAACTTTGCAATTTACTTGTTAGCTGTATAAACCTTAACTCTCAGAACCTTATTTTCGGTTAAAATGTATTTAAATATACCTATTTTACAGTGTTGCATATTCAGTAAGATAACGTATGTTAATAATTTAGCACAATGCAGATTAATTTATATAATATAATGATAATGACTGAGATGACAATGATGGAAATATTTTCAATTTGAGAAATACTAGTCAAGACTTTACTCTTTTAAATCACTCTATTTGTATTTTTTAAAAATAAACCCTTTGACCCCTCAGTAAAGATATGTATGATGTCATATAAATAAAAATTTTAAACTTTAATTTCTTTTGACTTGATTTGATAAATCCAAATCTATGCATACTCACAAAGCCCAACATGGATGTAATATTACTGATGATATTCCTACATATTTTGAGCTCTTTTCAATATAAACAAGTCATAAATTATATATTGACTCATTTATTTCCTCAGCAAGTTTGTGAGCCCCTTGTGTTCTATCCTGGGTGCTTATCTAATTTGTGCTTTCTTCTTGACACTGACCATTTCCATAAAGTCAACTAAGAGTGATTGCTTGCCCTCGGTCTACATACCCAGCCACCTTCTGGTTGTCTCTGACCCAATGTTTCTATCTATCTACCCTTGTCTCTGAGTCTTTAGAATTCAGGTTAGGTATTAGGATTTCTAATTTAGAAGATAATCTATTTCTTTTACATTGAAGATGATTTACGGAAGTCAAGTTAAATGGCACTTTGGTCAAGCAATTTAACTTCTCTGGGCTTCAGTTTTTTCTACAATAAAATTAGGATATTATATCAAATAGATGTGAATGCTACCCTTTAAATCGTATGAGAACATGTAATTATGTTCAAATTTTAGCAGATCATACAGAATGAGTACCTCTCAGGTCTAAGGATGGTGGCAATCTAAGTCGACACCTAAGAAACCACCCTATAACAAAGAAATGATTGCTGCCATAGAGCACTCCTAAATTGTCAGTGTAGTAGGCCTGGCCAAGCCTTCATAACCACTTAGTAACTATTTCACTTGCTCTATATGAGAACCAACCATCAGGGGATTCTCCTGGTGTTAGCAGTGAACATCCCACAACTTGAGAAACTGCTCCTAGACAAACTAGGAGTGTTGTTCATCCTATTTCTTAACTTCTTTAAACATCAGTTTTCTCATATGTAAAAGGAGGAATATAGACTATGATACTGGTGCCCAAGGCCAGGCAGGTCCACACTGGATTCAAGTAGATGGTAGAAAAACTGCAGAGCCTGAAAACGTTGGATCATTGCATTTAATAAAGCCTCACAACAGCAGACAAGCCCATCTTGTCTTCAGGGGAAACCACCTCCAGGGTAAACAGCAAAATGGCCCATCACAATGATGGACAATCTGCCATCGCAATCCTGAGTGAAAGCACCTATAGCTTTATATAGGCCATACACTTGTGGTGCTGCCATGTGCTCATGCACTAATCAGGCAAAGGGCTTGTAGCCGGTAAACCAGCAAGCAAGCCTAACACAGTGTATGGCCAGTAGTCACGGCCATCACAGCCATCTGGCATGTGCAGGTGCAGGTGCAGGTGCAGGTTCCCATTAGATTCAGACAGATTGTAGAGAAACCATGGAGCCAAGAACTGGTGGGGCATTTTTTTTATTCTAGCTTGTACCCACCAGGTGAGTAAACACAAAGACATTGGGCTCCAAAACCCACTCATTCAGTGCTCACAAAGCTACAGACACATCCAGTTTTCCTAGAATCAAAGGCCCCGACTACTTAGTCACCTCTTTTCCCCCATTTCCTTCACTCTGCACAAACTAGCTTCTCCTCCAGTATCCCACCATCTTGGCTGCCTCTTCCTTGCAAAACATGACCTTTCTGCAAAAATGGCCTCCTTCTCTTAAAACTTTTTGGTGGGACAACCCCTCCTCCAGCAGACATTAGCATAACCAAGCCCCTTCTCAAGCAGAAAGCTAATTAGCAGTATCAACGCAATCACGTGGGCAGTGGCCATTTTTAACAATGAAAATGAGAAAATCAAATAACACAAATTTTACAAACTTATTTGCCCAACACACAGCTGCTCCACAAGTGCCTTCACTATGAACGTGATTATTATCATGACCACCAATCTAGTTTCTGGTTTTATTATCTCTGGATGAGCTTGTGCTAACCTTTATTTTATTTTGCTTTATCTTATTTTTTACAGGAACACATAAAATATCAGAGAATGCAAGTAGTTCCCTCTTTATTGAGAGGTTGAAGTGGTTTTCTTTTAATACAAACAGAGTGAATTAAAAGAGTAAAATCTTGACTAGTATTTCTCAAATTGAAAATATCATCATTGTCATTGCAGTCATTATCATCACTATATTCTAGAAATGAGTCTGCATTGTGCTAAATAGCTGGTTTTGCTGGTGTGTGTGTGTGTTTGTTTGATAATACAAAAACACACAGCATTTAGGTGTCCTCTTCACAATGACACTGATTGCACTATTTCAGTGGTTCATGGTGCACAGACCTGTATATCTAAGGCTGCACTCCAGATTTACTGAATCCAAAGCTGTGGGAATGGACCCCGGAAATCTGTGGCCGATCCAGCCCTGAAGGTGATTCTAATACATGTTCGAGTTTAAAACCACTGCTCTGTTTCATCGCTCACAACTGCCTAGACCATAACCTTGCCTAAGGCCTACTTCACAAGGAGGTGCTCTATTAAAACAGTGGCTGAATTATTTCTGAGACTGGTAAGATTTTGAAAGATATGTATCTTCTCTTCTTTGAACATAAATGACTTACAGGATAGATTTTTATCTTCTTCATGTTCTTACACACAGCACTTAACTGCTGAGAGTTAAGGTTCAACATTGAACGGTGATGACAGTAGTTTCAGTAAATATCTTCCAGACAACTTACACTGGCTATCCATAGTTCACGGTAATTGAATAAAATTAGAATAGGTAAAATTTCCAATGCTAACTTAATATTATATTCATCTTAGAGTTTTGAAACATTTCAAATAAACACAGAGCAAAATTTTCAATAAGTGTGGCTGAGTTTGACAGTTACATTTAAATGGCTGATTTCACAGTTTACAGCTGTTTCAATTTAAGTCTTTCAATCTGGCTGCTTAGTTACCTTCTCCCCTGTGAGGTCTCCTCCACTACGTTTTGCTTTAAGAAGCAATGACTTCTTCATGGGAAGTCTAATCTCATTCTCAATGCTAGAAATAAAATGAGCAGTGAAATGCAAGCAATGTCTATGGACTTGAAATAAATATATGTTTTAGACACAAGGTGTCTGTCACGATGTTCGGAGTCCAAAATCCCTCTTCACACTATAATAGCTGGCCCATGGTTTAAACAAATATACTCCTAACAGTTATGTTGTACATCATTTAATGCTCAATTATCTGCTTTAGGAGTTAAGTCTTAATGTCTGAGGGCATCTCTTTTCATCAAACTGGTCTTGCTTCTGAAAAGGTTCCTCTGCCACTCTCATCTCACTTTCTTTTCCCTTAATTTGAGCAACTCTTTTGAGTTTGCAAAGAAATTTCTTTCCTGAAATGCTGCTTCTTGCAGAGAAATTATTTATTTATTTATTTGTATTTTTTTGAAGTTAGAAGGGGCGTGGACAGTCAGACAGACTCCAGCCTGTGCCCAACCGGGATCCACCTGGCATACCCACAAGAGGGCAAAGCTCTGCCCATCTGGGGCATTGCTCTATTGCAACCGGAGCCATTCTAGTGTCTGAGGTGGAGGCCATGGAGTCATCCTCAGTGCCCGGGCCAACTTTGCTCCAATGGAGCCTTGACTGTGGGAGGGGAAGAGAGAGACAGAGAGGAAGGAGAGGGGGTAGGGTGGAGAAGCATATGGGCGCTTCTCCTGTGTGCCCTGACCAGTGATAGATCCTGGGACTTCCACACGCCGAGCTGATGCTCTACCACTGAGCCAACTGGCCAGGGCTGGGCAGAGAAATGAATTTAGATGAACAAGAGAACTGATGAAAGGCAAAGAGAAAAACAATGTTTATTAATACAGGTAACAATTGCACTGGGCTTGTTTTAGGTAGTTTATCATTATACCTTATCTTACTGCTTAGAAAACAAGTGATTACTGTGCCATACAGGGACATCTCCTCTTATAACCCCCCCCCCCAAGCTGTGATTCTGTGACCAATTTTGAAATGAAAAGAGAAACAGTTTTAATGTCTATAGAGAATTAAACAAGAATGTTCTCTAGTTAAAACAGAAATTGGGAGACTGTTTTTAGACAACTAATTGAAACTTACAAGTCACGAGATCTGTTACTAGGTGGAGCCTTTGTTTGTTCTGGAGCCTGTTCTCCTAGGTGTTATTTACCTATTGTTGCATAACTTACTCAACAGCAATCATTTCTTATTATTAATACTTTGCGTGGTTTTGGAGGTTGATAGACTCAGTAGTTGGTTGTCACTTGGGGTGTCTCACATGGCTGCAGGTGATTCCAACAGTGAACATTCCTTAAGCACAGTTATCTGTCATTATGTTGTCTCTCCAGCACAACAACTTAAGGGAATTAGATTCCCAACATGGAAGTTCAGGAGTCCAAAAGCATATAAAGAACTTCCAATTAGAACTTTAGTTCCTTCTTCTTAAATATGAACACACAGCTACAGATCACCACACAGTGGAGAAGTACCTAACACAAAAGATTAAGGCTAAAACAAAAGAGAAGTAAAGAAACCCAGTGAATACTTACATGCTAAGTGTTTGGTACATATTAACATCATTTGTGTCTCCCAACAAGTCTATGCATGGGTATTCTTATTATTTCTATTTTACTGAGAAAACTGTTAAACACAGGTCAGGTAACTTGTCTAAGGTCATTTGTCTTAGTCAATGGCAGTACTGGCATTTGAACTGACTGCAGAGTCCACACTCTGATCATACCATGCACTAGAAACCATTCATAGAATAGGAGGAATTCCATAAAACAAGAAAAAATGCTATTTGAAAGGAATACTAAAAAATAGGGTCATTTAAAATTAAAAAGAATACAACAGTAAAATAAAAACAGGGATAGAAACAAAATTTTTTTTATAAATGTTCAGAAACTTGAAATAAAAAGCAAAGAGATAGAAAATAGGATAGAAAAGACAAAAAAAAGTAGAGGCTTCATATGCAATTAATGAGTTTCATGAGCAAGGAAGACATAAAAATAGAGGTGACAACATTATCAAAGAAATAATAGAATAAAAATGTTTAGAGCTGAAAGGTCTAGCACAATGAATAAAGAAACACCCACATCAAGATTCATCATCAGAAAGCCAGAGATTAAGAAAAGATCTTGAAAATTTTCCAGAGAGAAAAATCATTTCTTATGACAAGGATTTAGAACCGAGAGCAGATTTCATTGAACTTGTCAACAGCAAGATGGGCCCTGTTCCAGTTGGAGCATTGCCTTCAACATTCTGAGGGAAAAAGATTTCCAATCTTGAATTCTGTACTATGCCAAACCACAGTCAAATGCAAGGATACAATAAAGATATTTTCTGACTTGTGATACCTAAATGCATTTACCTCTTAAATCCCCATTTTATTTAATTTATGTTTTCTTTGTGTGGAAGATGCCTTATTATTTTTTAAAAATTTATTTATTTTCCAATTACAGTTGACATACAATATTAATATCAGGTATACAACATAGTGATATTACATACAATATTAATTTCAGGTGTACAACATAGTGATTAGACATTTATGTACCTTACAAAGTGATCCTGTTGATAAATCGAGTACCCACCTGACACCATATATAGTTACTATAATCTTATTGACAATATTCCTTCTATGCTGTACTTTATAAACATTCCATGACTTTTTATAACTGATGATTTGTACTTCTTAATCCTTTTTACATGTTTTTATTCATTTATTCCCCCAAACCCCCCCCCCCAAATCCTCTTTCTTAACAGACCACTAAATCATTTCCTTCTTCAAAATGGACAAGTAAATAATAAAGTGGAAAACATGAAATTCTAACTACAACTGGGTATATTTCCAATGAGAAAGAATGGGAACACTCAGAAAAAGGGCAGATTTGCAGGACTGCAGCAGTGTAGCAAGGCTAGAGTGCTGTAAGGCAGGAGGCCGCCGTGGCCATGCAGGTTTAAATTGGATTCAGGCAGATAGTAAAGGAACTGTAGAGCCAGAATATGGTGGGTGTTGGGCAAAGCAATGTGCTTTAAGTCTGTAAAGTGCTTTTTAGGTTTGCTACCTTGTACAGCTAGTGCTCGACTTATGACCACGATTGGTTCTGACAGACCATCGTAACACGATTTGGTTGTAAGTTGAGTAGGCTATATGTATAGTACTGTGAAGTGATGTTATAAAAATCTTTAAGTCATATTTTATCATAATTTTCTTTCATTATTGTTATATATCATAATTTTCTTTGTTCATTTTATGCCATTTGTATCATCTCTACACCATTTTGTTTCTTATTTTTATATTCATCAGGTTTAAGTAAAACACTGCATTACCAGTACAACTGGTTTAATATTTGCAAAACATACAAAATTATAAAATACAGGTGCATACAAAAACTGCTCCAGATGCGGAGCAGCTGTGGCTAGCAATTGTGGCCATAAAGTCGAATGGTCGTAAGTTGCATAGTTTGTAAGTCGATCAATACCTGTATTGGGGCAGCGTTGTGTGTGTGTGTGTGTGTGTGTGTGTGTGTGTGTGTGTGTGTGTGTGTGTGTGTGGTATGTTCTTGCTTGGGAGGGGCCATTGTTTACTATTATTTGCTTGCTGGAAAAGGACTCACCCCCCCATCTGGTTTTGGCTGGACATGTGCATGAAAAGCTGCATGTCCGTGGCAGCAGCCACTGGCCTTACAGCTAGCATAATCGGCAGAATTCAGATCAGATTGGTATGGAGCCACAAACACCCTTGAGGCGTGGGGTAAAGGACTGCTCATTGCTCTCCAGTGTATGGTTCTCCATGTCTTCCCTTTTGGAAACCATAGACCATGAACTAGCTTTTTTTTTCCAGACTTGTGAGAGGCCACCTGAAGTCACAAGTTCCAGAATGAGCTGCAAACCAAGAACTAGCAACAGCTTGAACTAGAGAAGTACTGGAAAAGGAGGTCAACCAGGTTCGAGAGCTGCTAAGCACCAAAGGTACCTGGAACTGGGGCAGTCTACTGGTTCAAGAGTTGCAGTTTGCCCTGGAAGTTGAACGTTGGCAGTAGCAGTTGGAGGAACAACTGCAGGTTCAGCTTTAGGCCAAGAGCCAGCAACCACAGAAGCCAAAGATGAAGCTGTGATGGTGAAGTGGCTCTGAGTCAATGGGAGCAGGCATTTCTAGCTCCTCTTCTGAGGATGAGGAGACTTGGGCTGAAGCTGCCATCTGCACACTCCAGAAGGTAAAAACCGAGCAACAAAAAGTCCCTTAGAAATAGCCATGGCCTCTCTGGTAGGGAGCACTATGGTCCGGCATAATACCCAGGCAGAGCTGATGAAGTTGGGGGCGCTGGTAGTCTGGTTGCTATAATTATGGGACATAAGGGTGGATGACATCATACTCTCTGGAGCAGAGATGGAGAGGTTGGTCACTGTTTCCATGCGATCTTCCCTGGGGCAGCATCTTCAGAGCTGCCATGACGGCAGAAATGAGAGGGAGGCCTGAGGCCCCATATGAACTAGTTGCCTGTAATAGACCTTTATTTTGGTGATTTGCACAGACAGCTTGGCTGTCTGTTGTGGACTGATCACTGAGAGGTGTGATGGACTCTTGGACTGCAACCAGAGGTGGGCAACAGTTTCCTTGTTGAATGGACCTGTTGCTTTTGGACAGTATGAGAGACCTTGATGGGAGGGGCAGCTCTGATGGAGGCCCTCTTGTAACTAGGAAGCTGCTCTCATAGGGTTGGAGAGATGCACCAAGGACACTTTAAGGTTTCCATGGACACAATCCTGAGCCCCTTCCACTTACCATGGAGTAGGGGTCTAAAGATGGGCCTCCAGTTTACACCTTAGGTAGTGTGCTCAGGGAAACATTGTGAAGGGCACCTTTGTAATTGTTGTAATTGTATAACTTGTGCTGTTGCTATAATTTTGTTTGTTTATGTAATGTACCTCATTCCTTGCATAGAGATACCTGTGGTGTAGATTGCAAAGCTAGCAATCCTAAAGGGGTGGAATGTTGGGCAAACCAATGTATTTCAAGTTTGTAAAGTATCTTTTAGGTTTGCTCACTTGTATTGGGGCAGCGCCTTGTGTGTATAGTCTATGGAAGGCTGTGGTGCTTGCCCTCAGGGCAGCAGATTGCAAATTGCAGATTGCCTTTCTTCTTGAGAGGGGTCATTGTTTGCTAGTGTTTGCTGGAGAAGCCCTCCTCCCCTGCTGGTTTTGGCTGGAGAGTGCAGAGAAAAAGAAGAAATGCTGAGGAGCTTGGGAGCCCTGAGATTTTGGCAAATCTGTTTGGCTGGGAGTGCTGAGGCTGGAGGGGGCCTGTGAGTCCAGAGTGAGTCCGGAGGAGGTCAGGGATTGGGAGCCCTGAAAAAAGGGGTAGTGGTCTTCCCTTTTTGATTATCTGCCATGATGAGACTTTAATAAATAGAATAGCCCACCATTTTTTGGCTCCACACTTCCTTTATTGTCTGCCCAAATCCAATGAAAAGCTGCATGTCCATGGTGGCAGTCACTGACCTTACAGTGGGCCATTCCATTTATTACATTTATTACACTCTCACAATGGCAGACGAGCAAGCAGGAATGAAGGACTGCTTCCCTCTCTCTGGACTCATGAGCAAAACTGGCTGGGGATAAAACTCCTTCTCAGGCAAACAGTAGCAAGCAATTACCCCTTCCAATGGTGGCAGGTAATCTGCAATCTATAATCTGCCTCCCTGAGGGAAAGCACCCTCCAGCATTACATAAACTATACACACATGGTGCTGCCTGTGCTCATGCACCAATCAAGCAAAGTGCAAGCAAACATGCCTAACATACAGCGGTACCTTGACACATGAGTTTAATTCGTTTCCTGGCCAAGATCATGATTCAATTTGCTTGCGTGTAAATTCAAATTTTCCTATTTGAATTAATGAGAATGCAATTAATCCATTTCAGCCCAAAAAACTACACAAATTTTTGTTTTATGTGCTTTTAAATAAGAAAATGTACTTTATAAATAACAAATACACACACACACACACACAATAAGAGAGAATGTAAAGAAATAAACTGCTTTATAAAGTGTATTTACCTTCAAGGTCAGGCAAAGATGCTGGCAGAGGGGGAGGAGACATTAGCATAACAATGGTCCTTCCCAAGCAGGAAGGTAATTAGCAATTTCACAGAGAGCTGCCCAGCACCATTTTTAACAATAAAAGTGAGTTAACTCAAACTACAAATTTTACAAACTCATTAGCCCAACAACCATCATTTTCTTCACTGACTTTTGGCTTTTTTGCCACACTTTCCTCGCTTTCACTTAGAGGTCATTTTAACAAAAACCTTTCCATGGAAGTTGTTTCTTCTTTCCTTTCAAAACGTTCGGCAGGCTATCTAGTGGAGGGTGGTGGAAGCTTGTGATTCAAATATCCGCTCATGACTTAAAGCAAAAAATTCCATGAGTGACTGCCTGTTGGGCAGATGAAATATACAGTGTGTCCGTAAAGTCATGGTGCACTTTTGACCGTGTGACCGGTCAAAAGTGCACCATGACTTTACGGACACACTGGGTTATGCGCACTTTGTTAAAGAGGGCACTGCCCATGTGGAAGCTCCTCACGCAGGTGATGATATTAGTTGCCCTTCTTGCTTGGATGGGTTTGATTATGTTAATGTGTGTTGGAGAAGGGCTTTCACGCCAAAAGTTTATAAAAGGAGAGAAGAGGGATTATGTTCTAGGAGGAGAGCAGATAGCAGGGAAGAGAGCAGAGTAAGGCCATGTGGAGACCAGGAGAAGCAACCAAGATGGCAGAGTGCTGAGGAATAAGCCAGTTTGTGCAGGGAGAAGGAGATGGGGAACAGAAGTGAATAAGTCTGGTGAGCTAGAAACCTTTGATTCTAGGAAACTTGCATAAGTCAGTAATTTTGTGAGCACTGAATGAGTGGGTTTTGGAGCCTAGTGTGTGTTTTTACTTGCCTGCTGGATGCAGGCTAGGATTAAAGATGATGGCCCACCAGTTCTTGGCTCCGTTGTTTTATTACCGACTGTCCAAATCAAATGCAAACCTGCATGAGCCAGGTGGCTGTGATGGTGGCCATGGTTACTGACTTTACACTGCCCATCTTTCAAATTGCTCATGATTTAAAGTGCTCATGTGTCAAGGTACCATTGTACTTGTAACACACTTGTTTGCCCAACGAGAGCAAGCAAACAGCCCTACAAAGACAGTCTCTATGAAAAATGTAGTACTAATAACTCACTTAATGTTTCTTATTTTCTAAAGGTTTAACAGCAATGACAGAAAAAAAATTTTTTTGAAAGGTGAGGGAAGAGATGAGAAGCATCAACTTGTAGTTGCTTCATGTAAAGCCAGTAGTCGAGGCCGCTATCAGAGCCGCCTGACCCGTGCAGGTTCGCATTAGATTCGTACAGTCGGTAATAAAACAATGGAGCCAAGAACTGGTGAGCCATCAGCTTTCATTCTAGCTTGCACCCGGCGGGCAACCAAAAACACACACTGGGCTCCAAAACCCACTCATTCAGTGCTCACAAAGTTACTGACTTATCCGAGTTTCCTAGAATCAAAGGTTTCTAGCTCACCAGACTTATTCACCTCTGTTTCCCATCTCCTCCTGCACAATCTCTCTTCACAAACTCTGCACAAACTGGCTTCTCCGTCAGCACTTTGCCATCTTAGCTGCTTCTCCTGGCCTCCATGTGGCCTTACTCTGCTCTACTCTCTTCTAATACTAACCTCAGAAACCAAGAGAAAGCAAGCTCCCGGACTGCCCCAGTTTATAGCATAGACTCAAAACCTTTAATCCAATTATACAAACAAGGAAGTCTCTGTATAATGGGATTCCTCAGGAGAGTGCACCACCCTACATCATCCAATCAGTCAAGGGTGTGAAGAAGAGCTTACTCTTAAAACCAAGCCTTAGGACATAACGACCAGGCCTGCTTATATTACAGCCTTTCCCCCACACCCATTCCAAGCATAAGGGCAAATAATATCACCTGGGTGATGGTCTTGCATGTGGGCAGTGCCATCTTTAACAAAGTGAACATATATATTATCTGCCCAACACTTCACTTTAGTTGTTTATTGATTCCTTCTCATATGTGCCAGCAGGCTCAAGCTGAGCCAGAGACCCATTGCTCAAGTCAGTAACATTAGGCTTCAAGCCAGTGACCTTGGGCTCTAGCTAGTGACCTCAGGATTCAAGCCAGTGACCTTGGGATCATGTCAATGATCCTACGCTCAAGCCAGTAACCCTGCACTCAAGCAGGCAAGCCTACACTCAAACCAGCAAGCCCGTACTCGAACCAGCAACCGCAGAGTTTCAAACTGGTACTCTGGGCCAATACTCAGTCCACTGTACTACCATCAGTCAGGTCAGTGTGAGAAAATTTAAGGGTATGTGAATGATAGGTACTTGGGAGACAAAGGAAACAAAATAGTACAGGACTATTTTAAAGTCCAGAAAAATACAAAAATTAATACAAGGAAAGATATGTAAGTTATAAAACATGGTGTGGTTCAACTATGAATGATATATACAGTTAGTAATATAACTATCAAACACTGGTGTAACCCCAAAGTATGTTATAAATACAGTGGGAACATTACTAAGCGGGATTGGCCCTTTGGATCTGCCTCGCAGAGCTCGCAATGCATGGGTTCTTGATTTTGTCTAGAAAATATTTCACAACAAGAGTTCTGGTGATCTTAAGAGTAAGCTTATTAAAGCTGCAGAGAGTAAAACAAGGAAGGGCCTAGAATAGAGGAAGCAACAGGAGGGAGCCTCAGTGTGGCTGCCTTAGCTCTCTAGAAACCTGATGGAAAGGACATGGGTAGGAAAAAGGCAGCCTTGGAGACAGGTTAGGGGGTAAGCCCAGGAAGAGCTGCTATTGCCCACTGCTTCCTTGACTGCAAGTCAAATGAAGACCTTTAGAATTTAGGAGAAGCACACCTGGGGAATGGGTTGAAGAAGAGAGTGTTGGGCAGATAAAATATATTATGCTCACTTTGTTAAAGATAGCACTGCCAACATGCAAGTTCGTTGATATTAATGTGTTTTGGGGGACAGGCTGTGGCAGGCCAGGTCGTAATAGCCTAAGGCTTAATTTTAAGAGTAAGCTTTTCCCCACACCCTTCACTGATTGGATGATGTAGGGTGATGCACTCTCATGAGGAATCCTCCCAGTGTGTCTCAGATAAGTGACTGTATCAGAGACTTCCTTGTTTGTAGATTGGATTAAGTGTTTTGAATCTACACTATAAAGTGGGGCAGACTGGGATCTTGCTCTCTCTGGGTTCCTGAGGTTAGTATTAGAGAGGAGAGCAGATTAAGGCCACATGGAGGAGAGGAGAAGCAGCCAAGATGGCAGAGTGCTGAGGAAGAAGCCAGTTTGAGCAGAGTTTGTGCTGGAGAAGGAGATGGGAAACAGAGGTGAATAAGTCTGGTGAGCTAGGAGCCTTTGATTCTAGGAAACTCGGGTAAGTCAGTAACTTTGTGAGCACTGAATGAGTGGGTTTTGGAGCCCAGTGTGTGTTTTTGCTTGCTCGCTGGGTGCAAGCTAGGATTAAAGCTGATGGCTCACCAGTTCTTGGCTTCGTTGTTTCATTACTGACTGTCCAAAATCTAATGAGAACCTGCACTGGCCAGGCGGCTGTGATGGTGGCCTTGGCTCTTGGCTTTACAAGGGAGAAGGGGAAGAACTGGGGAAAAGGGAAAAAAAGACTCAGGCCTGCTATTGGGCAGTGGAGCTCACGGGGGTGGGGAGTGGGGTGGGGGTTCGAGTCTTGTTTTGAGGATTTTTGAGAATTAGGAATTTAGGGGAAGATTTCAATAGAATTTTCATCAGTTTTTCCAGGCCTGACCTCCTCCACCTCCCAGGACCTTGGTCTTGGTCTCCATTGATCAGCCAGCCCCAGGGCAGGGTGCCAAAAACCCAATTGAGGCCTAGATGTTATCTTTAAGAAGGTGACATTCTGCATCAGGCTGTAAATTGCTGGGCCACTGTCTGAATTTCTCCATCCTATTTGCCAAGGAATTTTTCTTGCTTCTTACTATCCTTCTTACTATCCTATCTCAGGAAGATAAAAAAATATTTGTATTTGCATGTGTGGTGGAAATTATGCATCAGACTTCTTCATTTCCACTTTTCCTAGAGAAAAATTAATCAATAACCATATCCCAGATTGAAAAGTCAGTAGCAGGAGCAGGTACTTGAGAAATTTGGGGATACATCTTATAAACAATTCTAGAATTGAAAGTCTTGCTTTTAAGTAAAGTAATGGAAAAGGGGCTAGCTCCTTTTATTAAAAGCTTTAAAGTGTTATGTATGCACATATGTATTACTTTGATATAATTAAAAACTAAACAAAATTAAAACTCCACTGAAATAATACTTGTCAGTATCCCTTTACTTTATCTGTAGCTGTGACTAAAACCTAAAGTTGTTGACTTACTTGGTGTGATTGTGGGTTTACCTAAAAACAAACTAGGAGCCTAACTCCTCTGAGACATTAATAGGCCACTTTTAAATTGCTTTCTTATCTGAAGTAGTTAACACACTGAACTACTATCAGTCATTGATTTTTCAAAAGAGTTCATCAGATAAGTTAGCACCATTTATGGGTGCCCTGAGGAAATAAATGAAGTCAAAGACTGAAGTGCTCCTGAGTATAGAGACAGAAGTAAATAATGATCCTCAGGGCCCTACCTGAATGTCCTGTCTTGAAGAAACAACTGCACTGAGGGAAGTCTTGCAGGGCTGGGTAAAGGGGTGTCCGTTGATAAGGTTGGGCACCTAAGAAAATGTGACAAGCCTGGACAATAGTATCCAGGAGGATACATTTTCTTATTTGAAAGGTTTGCCAAAGCAATAGCCTCTGGGGCAAAGGTTAAAAAACACACCTGGACATAAATTTTTGGAAATGTAAGAAGTATCTTAATCTACTTTGGAAAATTCTCAAAGTAATAACTTCTATTTCTAAATGTATTTTATCCTGTAGGACTTTTGTTAACAAGATCAAATCCAGTAGGTTCTGGTCCAAGCTGAAGGTGTGTGAGGGAAAAGAAGACAGTATATTTTTTTCCAGTGTAGTAAGAGAAGAAGAGCTTTTTTAAACAGACCATTGAAAACTGGGAATCTTCTCTTTGAAAATAGATTTAGGCAAGATTTCTTGCTGTTTTTGCTTCCTGAACAAAACAGTAACATTGTAGTTCATTCAAGCTAAAACTTTGGGGTGGCTCACAAGAATGTTCTCTTAGCAATGTTGTTGAATTGGTGCCTGGCTTTATGGGACACATACCTTTTTCATTATTACTATGGTTTAAATTTCTGTGCTGTACTCGTTTTTCTTCCTTCTCACAGATGATTTGTCTTTGTAAGGCCAGGGGCCACCGCCACCATAGTGGCCATTCACATGCAGGTTCTCATTGAATTCAGACAGACGGTAATGAAACAGCGGAGTCGAAAACTGGTTGGCCATTATCTTTATTCTAGCCTCGGAACCGGCAGGTGAGAAAATACACACAGCAGGAAAACACTTCCCTTTCCATTCAGGGCTCCAAAAGCCACTGACTTTCTCCCAGTTTTCCTAGAATCAAAGGCCCCCACTAGTTCAGTGGAGCTCACCTCTGTTCCCCATCTGCTTATCTCTGCAAAAACTGGCTTCTCCTTCAGCACCCTGCTACCTTGGCTGCCTGCCTGCCCAACCACGTGACCTCCTCTTTTTAAAAATTTTCAGTGTGACATCCTCTCCTCCAGCACACATTAGCATAACCAAACCCATTCCCAAGCAGGAAGGTAATTAACAGTATCACCTGACAGCATCATCATGTGGGCAGCGGTCATTTTTAACAATAAAAGTGAGCAAAATCAAATAACAAAAATTTTACAAACTTATTTGCCCAACAGTTTTATTTGTAGAAATACACCTAGTATCTTCATCTCTTACTCGTTCATCCTTCCACCACTTCCTTTTACCCAAAACTCCAAATTACTTTTCTGTGAAGTAGAAACTGAGAAAGGAGGGGCAAGCCCCCTTTTCCCTGAGAAGGAAGAAACGAAAAGATACAAGGAAAGGAGCAAGCAGGGGTAACTGAGTCAACCGATGATATATTAACTATATCCCATAGTTCTCTAAATGGGTGCTTAGAATCACTTATAATACAAAGCAAAAATAGCAGGATCTGTATGTAACTATGACCAGTGACCTGGAAACCCCTTCTGCCTTGCTGACCCCCACTGAAACTTTCCCTTCCTTCTCCTTGAATCCTGGGAAACCTTAAACAAATAAATCACATGCCCATTGCTTAGTTACTGTAAAGGTATATAACCTGTAAGAAAGCCAACTTTGGGGAGCATATGTCTTTGGAGCCGGCTTTTAGTGAATTATCTTTTCCTCTAATAAAGTTATGAGTGTTTATCCTACATCAGGCCACTTCCTGCTACAAAACTACCCCTTAAAGATATTAAAATAATACTGTAGCTTTTAACATTTTTGGAGGGGAAGTTGAGAATGCATTTTAAACATTATAAATATAGAGGCAGTAAATTTTAGGAATAAACCCAAAAGAGATAATCAAATGAACCCACATGGATATTTGCATTGTTTAAAATTGAATCGAAATTGGTTAAATGTTTATTAAGAGTAGATTGATGAAATACATATAATAGAAGTTCATCAGCATTATAAACAGTGAAGTGGAGATTGATTCATCTGTCTATCTACATGAGTGGTTCTTAACCTTTCTTGAGGTACCGAACCGACCAGTTTCATATGTGCATTCACCGAACCCTTCTTTAGTGATAAATAAAATATGATTTTTTTTCCAAATTCAAGACATAGGTATATGTTTTTTTATTGGTGCACATAATGAGCCGTGCATGAACATCACCTTGCTCAAGGAACAAAACCAACAAAGTGCATGACTCACAACAAATTACGGTATTACTTTATTCTGGCCTTCGCGGCAGAGGCTTCTCCAAACCCCTGAGACTGACTCATCGGACCCCTAGGGTTCTATAGAACCCAGGTTAAGAACCACTGATCTACATACTTACCTAATTATCTATCTTTATATATGTTGAAGGGCTCAGGTTATATTGTCAATCGCAAGAGTATGGTATGACCCATTTTTGTTCTAAGAGACATGTGAATGTAACTAATGTCTATTCATTTAAATGTTTGAAAGGACATACATGAAAATATTAGCATAGTGTTTTTCTTTGGGTGCTTAGAAATCTGGGTGGATTTCTTCTTCCTGCCTTCCTTCAGTTCTTTCTCCCTCACTCTCCCCCCTTTTATTCTTTCTTTTTTATATTTTAATGTTTTGTTTGATTTAGTTTTTCTACAAATAGACATTACTTTTAGTTGCAGAAAAATAAATATCTTCACTTAAAAATACATACTATGAAAAATTACACTTTAAGTTCTTACCAAGTTTTTCCTCTTTCCAATAAAGAGTTTATTTCATTCTCAATATATATTCAAGCTAACTATTGGAGAATATAACTGAAGTACTTTTGAATTATAAAACAATAGTCATGGAAACAACTTCAAGACATTGTCCCTATCTTTAAGGAAGATGATAATTGAGTTAAATACCTTTATCTATTTTCCATAGGAATGTATTTAGGTTCAGTGTTGGGGGTATAATTAAAAGGTTAGCTGTGGTCCTGACCTATGGTGGCACAGAGGATAAATTGTCCACCTGGAATGCTGAGGTCGCCAGTTCAAAACCCTGGACTTGCCTGGTCAAGGCACGTATGGGAGTTGATGCTTTCTGCTCCTCCCCTCCCCCTCTCTCTATCTCTCTCACTCACTCCTAAAAAATGAATAAAGTATTTTTTTTTAAAAAAGAGGCTAACTGTGAATCTTAAATGGGAATAGTGATGCCCTTTGAACAGAGTCAGTAACTGCTTTCATAAACTGAGTGAAGATCACTGATAAAGCATCTACTACTTGTGTATAATGGTAGTCAATATTTCACTGCTTCATGTATGTATTATGAAATGAAATACGCTAACTTGTCAAAAACCCTAGAAACACTTGTGAGTTGTAAAAGTTTCTAATATAAAAGAGATTTGTGCAAAACTTTTAATAATACCACACAAATATTCTGTTTATTGACATAAAGCAGAATAACTTGATTAGGATGATTCACCACAGAGAAACTGGAGCCTCTAGAATATAAAAAAAGATTCCATTGACCTGCAAATCTCAAATCCATTAAAAGGGATATAAAGAAGATTCAGCTAATTTTTTTTCTAGTGAGAGAGATTGAGAAAGAGAGAGAGAGAGAGAGAGAGAGAGAGAGATGAAGCATCAGCTGATAGTTGCCACAATTTATTTGTTCATTGACTGCTTTCCCATATGTGCCTTGACTGGTGGGCTCCAGCTGAGCTAGCCCTTACTCAAGCCAGTGACCTTGGGCTCAAGCCAGCAACTATGGGACCATATTTATGATCCCACGCTCAAGCTGAATGAGCCCATGCTCAAGCCAGCAACCTTGGGGTTTCAAACCTGGGTCTTCAACATCTCAGGCTGATGATCTCTCCACCACACCACCATCTGGTCAGGGAAAGATGATCTTCTCAGAGTTTTCAGATCCCCCAGTATCAGTTTCTAGGTTCCACCAATTTTTTTTTCACAGAAGTAAATATGTATTACTCTTGTAAAAATTTTTACTTTTATACTTGAGTTCATTGTTATTGTCCTTGTTACTAAGGAGGTCAAGGAGCTTGGTTTAGGTCCAATTTAAGGTCGGTGGAAGTTAGTTTGGTTTCCTTCCAGACCAAACCAATGAAAATAACAGGTTCCATTCATTTATTAGTTCAGATACACAAAGCCAGTTTTATTCCAGGCATAATGCTTATCTTTGTGACTGACCTGCACTGAAGCCCAGGGGAAGACAAAAGCCATGAAAAGCAGAAACTGAAGAGTTGGCCTCTTTCCCTAAGAGCTAACTGTGTTCCTGAGCAAAGAGAAATATTACTTAAATGAGCCAAAGTTAAGAGTAGGCTCACTAGTGTTTTTGACCTTTGAATATAAGAAAACTAAAGCAATTTTACTATATAGTCCACAATAACAATTTTTCGTAGTTTGTACTCAGTTTAAATATACACAGAAATACAATGAATTGTTCATTAGGACACCACTTTTCTTTTAATTAAAAAAATATTTTTCTATTGATTTGAGAGGGAGAAAGAGAGAGAGAAAGGAGCATCAACTTAGTTGTTCCATTTAGTTGTATATTCATTGTTTGCTTCTCATATATGCCCTGACCAGGGATTGAACTTGCAACCTTGGTGTGCCAGGACAACACTCTATTTACTTAGCCACCTAGCTAGAACCAGGGCACCACTTCCTTTTTGAAAACAACTTCTGATTGGCCATGCGGTGGTGCAGTGGATAGAGCATGGGACTGGGATGCGGAGGACCCAGGTTTGAGGCCCTGAGGTCACCAGCTTGAGCATGGGCTCATGTGGTTTGAGCAAGGTTCACCATCTTGAACCCAAGGTCTCTGGCTTAAGCAAGGGGTTACTCGGTCTGCTGTAGACCCCTGGTCAGGGCACATATGGGAAAGCAATCAATGAACAACTAATTTTCCACAACGAAGAATTAATGCTTCTCATCTCTCTCCCTTCCTGTCTGTCTGTCACAAACTTTCCCTTTCTCTGTATCTTTTTTTTTTAAGAAAAAGAAAAGATAAAAGAAAGCTTCTCTCTCTCTTTCCTAAAATGTATAAAACATATATTTTTAAAACTGAAGAAAATATTTTTTGAGATCTTTAAAACAATTCTATACATACTTGAACTGTTTGTAAATGCCCTTGCAATAAAATCTGGACTAGGAATTATTGGTTTATTAATATGGGCACTTATGTCCAGACCATATATTACTTAGTCTCCAAAAAGCCACTGTAGAATTGATCAACAATGGCTTTTTTCCATTAGGTTTCTTTCTTTAATAAAATATTTCTAATAAAAATATATTAGCATAATAAAAATGCAGATTACAAAGGATATGCAATAGAAAATATGCCTAGCCTATCCAGAAGTAATCACTGTTTATACTTTCTTGCTTATCTTTTCAGAAGTTCTTTCTGCACAGTGTAGGGAAGGAAAAATTTTACTTCTACACTTCTAGGTTCATTGGCTTGTGTAATAATCAGTTTAACATAAGACAGATTAATGGGAGAAAACCAAATTTAATACGCAAAGAGGCCCCATGCAGGCAATAAAACCCAAAGACAAGTTGGCAGTTGAGGTTCATATGCTAGCCTGAGCTAAGGAGTGGGACAAGGGCCTGAGGCCTCAAAAAGGAAGAGGGTAATTCACAGGACAATAAGAAGGGCAGATGTTTAGTAATTAGATGTTTCTACTGCCATTCAGATAGGGCGCTTAGATAAAAAGTTATTTCTGGTAATAACTCTTTTTGTGGGTCATGTTTACTAACTAAATTCTTTTAGGTAGTTAAGGGAGAAGTACAAATTTTTTCTGAGTCTGCTGAGTCTTGATTCAGCTCAAATTAATCCACATGTCCAAGTGGCAAATTTTGTCGAGACCTGTTCTGAACCCCTTCAACAGTATTCATATGTAATGAATAAATACATAAAACACACACAGGTAAATATTTATATGTCTCATTAATGAGAATTTCTTTCTTAAACTTACTCTGTCATG
Organism: Rhynchonycteris naso; assembly: GCA_037038555.1. Lineage (NCBI taxonomy): Eukaryota > Metazoa > Chordata > Mammalia > Chiroptera > Emballonuridae > Rhynchonycteris > Rhynchonycteris naso. The sequence goes on from CM072997.1 coordinate 69,188,836, forward strand.
GTTTTTAAATTTATTTTTTGTTTTAGTTAAAAAAATGTCCTTGAAATTATTTCAAATAAATCCATATATATCTATCTACATTAGTTTTTTAATGACTGCATAATATTTAATTATATGTATATACCATAATTTATTAATCAGTTCTCTGTTGAAGGGTAGGTGGGTTACTACCTGCTTCTTCCCCCCCCCTACAAACAATGCTTCAGTAAACAATAAACATTCAAATATATATGTCTTTGAAAACATGTGTAAGTTATGTGTAAGTGGGATAAAGCTTTAGAGGTAGAAATGCTAGGTTGAAGTCTCTACCTCATTTTAAAGTCTCCCTGTTTATTAGATTTGACAAAATTTTGTCTTTTCCTTTTATAATTTCACAACAAAAATATGGAAAACCAAGGAATTCACTGTATAAAACAGAAACAGTGATAGGCATTGATTTATGGTAAAAAAAAAAAAAAAACAATAACCAAAATACACATATTTTTTGAATGTTTAATGACTGAAAATTCAGCATAGCATGAAAATGTTATTAAACCAGAGAAGGAATTTCACAAGGTTATGCTCCTTTATAATCACCCAACATTTAGTTCTTTAAAAAATATGCCACCAAGTTGTGAAGAGGATCCCTCCTAGAGCATTTAAGGCCTCAAAGCATGCAGTTCAATTCTTCTGTCATTTATTGATTGCCTGCTCTTCAGCAAGCTCACATGTACTCTAAAAAGAATTCTATACTGTCCATGCCCTCCAGGGACTTGGGAGTGAGAGATGACAGCTGCACAAACAAGGTATTTAATGAAAGAGTCCTATTTGGGGCCCCATTATAACTTGAAAAAAATCTTTGAATCAAGTTATGTCATATAAAAAGTAATCTGACAGGAGGAAGGCAAGGGGAATTAAAAACATGAACAAAAACCAATCTCCAGCATGCACCATCCAAAAAAGATTTTTTACATGTCTTACTTATTTTTGTACCTGCATCATTCACATGATGGCCCCAAGTTCACAACTTATGACCCATCCACCTTGAATAATTTCTTTCTTCTGCAACACACATATCCTTCTGAAGTTTCTATGCTTTTGAACATATCACACTATTGGTTTTGCCAGGAATATCTTATATTAGTCCACCCAGCAACAATCTATTTACCTTTGCATTGCTAACTCAGAAATCATTATTTTTCTTTCCATTCAGAAGGATACACCCACTCTTTCCCCTAGACTCCCATGCCTGTAGGACATGTCTTCATTATAGTTTTTATTTTTTATTCCTGACCTTTTATTCTTCTGAACTTTATTTTTTACAGGGACAGAGAGAGGGATAAATAGGGACAGACAGACAGGAACAGGCAGAGATGAGAAGCATCAATCATTAGTTTTTTGTTGCCATTGCGACACCATAGTTGTTCATTGATTGCTTTCTCACATGTGCCTTGGCCGTGGGCCTTCAGCAGACTGAGCAACCCCTTGCTGGAGCCAGCGACCTTGGGTCCAAGCTGGCGAGCTTTTTGCTCAAGCCAAATGGACCCTTGCTCAAGTTGGCGACCTCGGGGTCTCGAACCTGGGTCTTCTGCATGCCAGTCTGACACTCTATCCACTGCGCCACTGCCTGGTCAGGCTCTTCTGAACTATTAATAAGACATGTCTGTTCTTTCTTGCACTATTTATCACATGCTGTCTTTATTGATTCTAAATATTACTTATGATTAGGCTATAATATCTTTTTTATTTTTCTCTTTAAAATACAGGTTTATATTTCTCATTGTGTTTAGCACAGTGCACTATATTTAATTTAAAAAAATTTGCTGGGCATCTGTTATTCAGGCAGTAGGCTAATTCAGTTGCTAATATTGCATCATGAAACACTTGGTAAGAATAGCAAATACTTATAGGGCTTACCAGGTGTAGACACTCTTTTTAATACCTTTGTATTATTAACTTATTTAATTCTCACAACATATATGGAAGGTAGGTTTGTTATTATTATCATTTTCATTTGCAAATGTAGAAACTGAGGCACCATGGGTTCAGTAACTTGCCAGACTTTAATAGCTAAATGTTGGCACTAGACACTGGTCAGATGCATTATGTCAGACTGATAAGAAATTTGAGTAGATGTTTGCATTAATACTTAGGGACAGGCATACAATTCCTATTTTAGAAACAGAGCTCAGAAAGGCAAAACAATTTGTTCAAGGTCACACAGCTCATTGGTAAAGACAGGTTCAAATTTATGTTTAGCCCAAACCCCATATATATTCTACTGCCTATGCTTCAACTCAAATAAAAGTCCTACCTCTTCCTAAGATATGACTCAAATCTCAGTTTGAATTTTTCAGCAGTAATTTTTGCCTGCTCAGAATCCATTTCCCCTTTTTCTAACATCACTGCTATTGTATTTTCAAGGATGTATTTCCTCTCACTCTCAGTCCCCGGAGGTGACCTATTAATGTGACTGCCATTGTGTTCGTATGTCTTCTTCCCAAGAAAATTTGAAGTTCCTTGAGAGCGGGATAGGTTCTTCTTCTCATCCCTCTTCCTCCTCTTCCTCTTTGTATTTTCTTCTATTTTCTGTACTAAATCTCTTGTGCATGATACACAATAGAAGTTGAAAATATTTGTTGAATGAATGTCACACACATTGTGCTTGCTCATTCAATATTTGTGAGAGTCAACTGTTTCTTGAATAAGAGCAAATAAAATGAGCCTTGCCAAAGTGTTGAATCTCGGTAGGCAGAGAAAAGTCAAGTATATGACCCACATATATTCTACTTCCTTGTCTTATTCAAAGACCAAGTATTTGAGCCACTGAGGGTTTCTGAGGCAGTTTGCATGGAGGGGCTAATGTAGAAAACTTGGGCGTGATCCAACCTGTTAGATATAAATGAGTATTGATGCTGACAAATTCGACATCTTAGAGGAAAAAAAGTCAACGTTCTCCAGAGAGAGGATATGATACCTAGCTCAATGGCAGGAAGCAAATAATCCCTATGAAGTATTAGTCTAAATCTGATTAAGATATTTAGAGTTTTTAAAAAACAAATTTAATGAGATTATCGTATCAATCTATCCTCCAGCTTTCCAAAACTACGGATAAAAAACAAAACAAAACAAACAAAACAGAAAATCTAAGCCAAAAATAAAGAGATAACAAAGTTGTAAAACTCCATTTTTGTTTTCTCTCTGATGTTCACTTTTAGGCTTTTCAAAAGGATCAAATATAAATTTTTTTCAAAATATGTTTTGGAGATTGCTCTACTATGCCCCAAGTGTGTTCTTGGTTTTTCTTCCATATAGCTGTGTGCTTTTGTGCTGCCTCTAAGATGAAAAGCAACAGCTATACAAGTACTGACCCAGTCACGAAAAGAGAACTTCTCTGCTTACATATCTGCTAGTACTGAACAGTGATTCTAACTTGGTCTAGATCACTTCTCTTATTATTCAATAGTTTGCTATTCATTTCCTTGTGGAAGATTAACTATTTCCCATTACTCACAGAAGTATTGCCCTGAGTATTTTCTTAAGAAAGTTGTCCTAATAGATGCAATGCAAAAAAGTACTTTGAAGTTCCCCCATGTATGGGGAGGGGGGTCCACCAGGGAAATCAAGATATACTGCCTATTATCATCTAAAGACCGTAATCAGGAAAGAAGATAAACATAGATTACATTGTGGCTCTAAACAATTGGCATTTGGATACCATAATTACAATGGAGGCTGGAATAAGTGGGGAGGTTAGACAAGATGCAAATAATTAAAATTAATCTTCTTGGTACTCCACTCTAGTTCTTGCTTTTGACTAAAGACACCAATTTTCAAGTAACTACTCTCTGGATTGCTGAGTCTAGTTCAGAGGGCTAATTTGTGGGGGGTTTTTTTTGTTTGCTTGTTTGTTTTTTACTGTACATAGGTATAAAATTGTAAGAATTTATAGAGGGGGAAGTATAAAAGAGGAAGCGTGGTATAGATCATCATTACTTCCTTGTGCAACCATTGATACTTCTCATTTTGCTAGTTTTGGATCTAAATTCCTATTTACTGAAAGACAACACTGAAAAGAACAGGGTCTGGAGGGAAGTAGCTCAAACAATAGTTTTAATAATGGCTAATATTTCCTAAATGCTTACAACGTGTGTTTACTGTGCTAAGACCCGACTCATCTTAATTCTAGTACTCTAAAATGTAGGTACTCTTGTAACCTAAGTTCACAAATGAGAAAATAAAGGCTTATAAGGTTAAAAAATACTTACCAGAGTCATACAACTGTGTTTTAATTACTATCGTAAAATGACAAATGAACAATATTTAAGTGCAATTACCCAAGATGTGGCAATAGCTGGGTAAAAGGGTCTTGGTCTAGAAATAAAACACTATGGACCGATGCCTCAACTTCCTTCCATGTACTGAGCCTCAGGACTTTAACTGCCTAGGTTATAGGGTTATTGTGAAATTCAACTAAGATAATGGTTACTGCAAGGGTTCTGTAAATGTACACAAGTCATGCAAACACTATGTATTACCATTTTACACATAAAAAAGCAAGTAGATTATAAGTTAGGAAGTTCCTATCAGAAGACTGAAATTGAAGGAGACCAGCCTAAATATCACAAGAAAGATAGCTGTGTTGTGAAGTATTCTGATACTTGGAAAGTTGGGCAGACAGAGGAAGATGCACCCATGATGCCTTCTGGGATAACAAAAGAAACAGTGCCAAAAGGAAAATGAGTAGGTAATGGCTAGCAACATGAGGATGTTAAAGGAGAGAAAGAGAGAAAGAGCATTAAAGCCCAATCCAAAACTACATACGGAGTAGTATGAGAGAAATAGGATGGGGTGTGGATTCTTTTCTGGCTGCTGGATTATCTACTTTTGTTATCATAGCTTTTAACAAAAGCTCATCTATTCTGAAGAAGAGAAAATTGGACTTTTGCTCTCTGTGTATTTGTTTTGAGGACTCAGGTATGCCAAGTTTATTTTTGTGGGCTTGGTTTTTTCTCTTTTTCCTCCCTTTGGGGAAAAACTCACAAAGTTGTATTTGACATTTTTGACAAATCTAAACCAGCGATTCTCAAATGTACTATGCATCAGATTCTTGGGATAGGTGTACCAAATTTAGTAATTAAAAATACAGGACACCTGACCAGGTGGTGGTACAGTAGATGGCGCATTGGCCTGGGATGCTGAGTCAGACCCAGGTTCAAAACCCTGAGGTCACCAGCTTGAGTGCAGGCTCATCCAGCTTGAGCACAGGCTTGCCAGGTTCAGCGTGGGATCATAGCCACGACCTCATGGTCGCTGGCTTGACCCCAAGGATTGCTAAATTGAAGCCTAAGGTCGCTGGCTTGAGCCCAGATTTGCTGGCTTAAGTAAGGGGTAACTGGCTCAACTGAAGCCCCAGGTCAAGACTTGTATGAGAAGCAATCAATGAACAACTAAGATACCACAATTATGCTTCTCATCTCTCTCCCTTCCTGTCTGTCTGTCCATGTTTGTCCCCCCCTCCACACACACACATAAAAAAAAAAAAAGGAGAACATGCAGTTAGTTTTAAATTTCAGATAAAGAATGAATAATTTTTAGTATAAGTCTGCCCTAAATATTGCATGGGACATACTTATACTAAAAGTTTTTAATTTGTTTATCTGAAATTAAAACTTATTTGGGAGTCTTACATTTTATCTAGCAACTCTACCTGGAGCTTGTTAAAATACAGGCTCACCAGTTCCATACTCTAACTTGTCAGTAGGTCTGAAATAGGGCCAAGTGATTCTCCAGGACCAGGAGTCCAGGTGACTCCAGCACATCTTGTTTTTATACAATACTTTGAGAGATACTGATTCAACTTGGATAATGCTGCCTTGAGACTGAGAGATTGCAAGAGGCCAGGAGAGCATCCTGGGAAGAGGAGGGAGTGTGTGTAGCTATAGTGAGTCTTCAGAATGCTGTAAGGAACCTGGTCCTTAAGTGACAGCAGAGATCAGTCTGAATGCTGGTAGCCCAATACGGTAACCAGAGAAGACATTCATTGAGCCTCACTATTGTGTCATTTAATCCTCTCAACAACCACAACAAGAAAATATCTGATATTATCTTCATCTCATTAGATGGGGAAATAAAAGCTCAGGGTTAAGTAACTTGCCCAAGGTCACATAGGTAGTATTTAGTGGAGTCAGGTTTGATCTAAGATCAATTGTTTCCAAAGTCCACATTCTGAACCAATTCTATTTAATAATAGGGGATTTGGGCAATTTTGCCAATGTCAACTTTTTTAAAAATTATTAATAAGTGAGAGACAGGGAGGCAGAGACAGACTCTCGCATGTATCCTGACTTGGACCCACCTGGTATCCCCCTACCAGGCAATGCTCTGCCCATCTAGGCTGCTGCTCCATTGCTTAGCAACTGCTCTGTTTTAGCACCTGAGGCAAAGTCATGGAGCCATCTTTAGCACCCGGGGCTAACTTTGCTCAAACCATTTGAGCCATGGCTGCAAGAGAGGAAGGGAGAAGCAGATGGTCACTTCTCCTGTGTGCCCTGACTGGGAATTGAACTGGGGACATCCGCACCCATGCTGATGCTCTCCTGCTGAGCCAACTGGCGAGGGTCTACTTTTTTTTTTCCCTATTCACAGCCTTCTTCAAATTGCTAAGTGAGCTAAAGTACAGTCAGGATTTTATATCTGCTTTCTTGTGCTCAAAGATTTTGCATTTTGAGTTATAATGGCCAAAGGACATGAATGTTCATACAAAGCTTAAGGGTCTGAGCTTATGAAAAATATGAAGAGCTATTAGCAACAGTATTGCTTAAGGAAATGTGTTTTTTGTGGGTTTTCTTTTTTTAAGGTCTAGAATGCTCAATGCCAGCCAAAGCCCATCATCCCAAAGGGGAATATGTCAGGGGATACCCTCCTTTGGAGAATAAACCCACAATTTTTTCACAGGTGACCTAAGACAGCTGAATAAGCTCTGAAGGGGATGTTAGATGAGAACATTAAATAAATAAAGAGAACAAGTGGATGAAGAAATTGAAGCCAATTTGACTAGAAAGGAGACAGCTCAAAGAAATCATGGCTGACGTGCTCTAACATTTGTAGAACTAGTAGGAATTAATGGCATTGAGCAAAGACCACAGGTTGGATGTTACTTGGAAAAAGATCTTAATTCAAAACATTTGCTGCCTATTTCTGGGCTGTCTTTCTCCCTAAGGGAGGATGTCATGTGACTTGTGTTGCTAATGAAAAGTGGAAACTGTGAGGGGCAGCATGTCATTTACCACCATCTCTCTTTCTCTGCCATGAGACCTGCAGTGACCTAGAGAGGGGTTTAGCTGTCAGGCAGAGTCCCAGAGGGGAATCTATGTGGGGCAGAGGCAAGCTGACTTGTTATAGGTACATACTGTCAGCAAGAAATAAGGCTTTTTATTACTGTGGAATATGTCAGTTATGCTGACTGGCAAAATAAGAAAATACTTTAAAAGTGCAGAGGTGTCTGAAGATGAAAAGAACTACCTGAATGAAGAAGAGATGAGTTCCCTGTTTTGAAAGTATTCAAATATAGCTAAAAAATCACTTTGGAGACTGTTTAAAAAACAAAACAGCTGGGTGGTGGTGCAGGGAGAGGTGAATGGAGATATTGGTTCAGTGGTTAGGACCTTAAGATCCTTCCCTTAACTGGGATACTGTGCCATGTTACTAATGAAGTAAAAGTAGGTACAAATGGACAAAGCCTTTTGAACATCCATGAGTTAAATGCGGTTGAAGAGGAGAAACACAGTGACATTAGGGTAGATTAATCTCAGTTAACGCTTGTTTGAGAACAGGCTTCTGGAATGTAACTAAAAGGAGAGTTAAATATTTATGTGGTTTGAGATTAACCATAAAAGACCTTCAGGGGAGGATTAGAACACAAGAATAGCTGGAGAAAGGGTAATTCAGTCACTACCATGAGCCTCTCCCAGAACCTGCTAAATGTTAGATGTACCGTGCCAAGCCACACACTGGCCAGAGATCAGAGAAAGCAGTGACATGGAGTGGGATACAGCCATTCCCTCAATCCGCAGCCCAGAGAAATACCCAGTCAGTAATCACTCCTTTCTTCTCTCTCTCCTTTCCTGTTTGCTCCCTGCACAATCCCAAATGTTTCCCTTTGCCCTTTCTCTACTCTTTCATTCCCCTCTTACTCTCAACACTCTTTCCCAATAGTCTCTCATGATTTTATCATCTCTCAATAATTCAATCTTGTTTCCGGATCCATTTATCTAAGTCACCAGTGAAAGAGTTAGGAATAAAGTGCAAAACAACACATTATAAAATGTGGGAAGCTTTCATTCACACAACAAAGTAAGCAATATATAGTGGTATGTGTACTAGGTGCAAGCGTGGCTTTGACCAACTTCAGCTCCAGTGCTTATGACTTGGGTGACCATGAACAACTTAAATTCTCAGTGTTCTCAATTTCTTCATCCTTAAAATAAGATCAGTAACTACCTAGCAGGTTGCTTGGAAGATTAAGTAAACTATATTATATTGCTAATACATAATAGACACCAGGTAAAAGGTTGGCATTATTATATAGATTATATAACATTTTAGTTCAGTTTGAAATGATATTATTAGCTTTTTTTTCCTTTAAAAGCTGGAATCATTTTTTATTTTTCAGTGTCTGCAATTTTATTGGTCACAAAAATGTATAATAAGTATGTGAAGACTTGGATACTCCCCTCAAATATATATATATATTATAATGCATAACATAATATATATATATCGGATATATATATATTATGTTATGCATTATAAATAAATATATCTATATTATTATATATTACATATAAAATATATATTATGAATTTAATGTTTCCCCCCAAATTCATATGTTGAGTCCTAACCCCATAATGTGATGGTATTTGAAAGTAGAGACTTCTTCTGCCTGACCAGGTGGTAGCGCAGTGGATAAAGCATTGGACTGGGATGCGGAAGACCCAGGTTTAAGACCCCGAACTCGCCAGCTTGAGCGTGGGCCCACCTGGTTTGAGCAAAAGCTCACTAGCTTGGACCCAAAGTTGCTGGCTCCAGCAAGGGGTTGCTCGGTCTGCTGAAGGCCCGCGGTCAAGGCACATGTGAGAAAGCAATCAATGAACAACTAAGGTGTCGCAATGGCAATGAAAAAGTAATGATTGATGCTTCTCACCTCTCTCTGTTCCTGTCTGTCTGTCTCTATCTATCCCTCTCTCTGACTCTCACTCTGTCCCTGTAAGAAAAAAAAAAAGAAAGTAGAAACTTCTGGAATTAGTTAGGTTTAGATGAGGTCACGATATGGGGTCCTCATGTTAGATTAGTGTACTTATAAGAAAAAGAAGAGAGACCAGAGAACTCTTGTCTCCATCACATGAGGACATAATGAGAAAGCAGCAGGCTGCCTGCAACCCAGGAAATGTGCTCTCAACAGGGACTGCATCTGATGTCACCTTGATCTTGGATTTCCCATCTCCAGAACCATGAGAAATAAACGTCTGTTGTTAAGCCGCCCACTCTATAGTATTTTGTTATAGCAGCCTGAGCTGATTAAGACTACATATATATTACTCTCTAGTTTTGTATAGTGCCTCTCATGTTGGTACAACTAAGTGAAACTTGGGGATATAGTCTATCTATATCTATATCATAGGACTTGTTGTATCAGCAATTTTTGTTATGAACAAGTCTTATACATAAGAAAGAGAATAGACACAATCTTAGTCTTTACGAATTTTATATTCATACAACCTAAAACAATTAGGAAGAGTTTTTTAGCTCCCTACTAAATATTCATTCCCCCATCTCCTTTGCTGGCAGAATTGATGATTTTGTTTGAAATGTCAATGTACCCATCCCTGAGTAATGTTTCATAATGGTCTAAGTCAGGGGGCCCCAAACTATGGCCCGTGGGCTGCATGTGGCCCCCTGAGGCCATTTATCTGGCCCCGCTGCACTTCTGGAAGGGGCACCTCTTTCATTGGTGGTCAGTGAGAGGAGCACAGGATGCATCCGCACCCATAGTTCCCATTGAAATACTGGTCAGTTTGTTGATTTAAATTTACTTGTTCTTTATTTTAAATATTGTATATGTTACCGTTTTTGTTTTTTTACTTTAAAATAAGATATGTGCAGTGTGTATAGGGATTTTTTCATAGTTTTTTTTATAGTCCGGCCCTCCATTGCTCTGAGGCCCCTGTGTAAAATGTTTGGGGACCCCTGGTCTAAGTCAATCATGAGAATCCTGTTTCCTGCTTTCACAGCCTCTTTTGAAATGTGTGGTGACTTTAAGATGTAAGAAGTCACTGCAGGGGTTTCTAGGAAAGCTTTTGCCTTTTTGACAAAAAAAAAAACAGAAGTAGATGGTCGCTCTCGCCATTCTGTCCTGGATTGAGCTTGTATTGCTGGCCAGCAACAGCCATTTTTAACCATGATATTATAACCATGGGGAAGGAAAACCAACACACTGAAGATTATGGACCAGAAAAATGGAAGTAAGTTATTGATTATACTGCTGAGTAATCCAAAGTCAGCAAATACCTATTTCTAGACTTGTTACATGAGAAAAATAAACCTATATTTGTTAAGTCAGTACTAGTCAAATTTTTTTGTAAATTGCAGCCAAAGACATTCTTAATAGATACCGGAGAAAAGTATAATGTATAGTAGAATTTTTACTGCTGTGAAATTTCAGAACAAGTAAACAATGGGGTGAAATACCATTGGTATAAAAACAATTAAAAAAAAAGTTTTTCTGAAAAGCTCTTATTTAAAAAATACAGTTTATTTGAGCAAATAAAATCTTTATATTGCTAAGAATTGATAAGCAGATAAAGGTTGTTCATGGAGTTTTATAAGAAAAGTTTAATATTCAATATGTAGGATATTCTTAAAGTAGATATAGTAGGGAACATAAAACTTTATATTTTAATCCTAAAAAAGAAAGAAAAATATAATATATACTTTTCAAAGCATAAATAAAGAATGCTAGATATATATGGTATCTGATCATGGAAAAATTATTTTGAGAACATTTTTTATAGTAAATATTAGTTGGCAATTCACACAGAGACAATTTTGCCAGTTTTCTATTGAGACATTATTACCTCAGTATAAATTCAGTAGTCTTCTTTGTTTCTTCAATTTCAAAAATCTTTGAGTTTTACACTTCTGAGCCTACCAAAAAACTTTTAATCCTAACAGGTCTTAATTCAATTTTTATTTCATAAAGGTGTTTGATCATAGTTGGATGGTGAGTTTATATACCTCTCTTGTTGACATCTTTTTAAACTGGCTTTCCTATATTTGTAATACTTATTTGGTCATTACAAAAAATTTTTAACTTAAATTAAACTTTGTGATTTGTTGTACTCAGAGGGATCAGAGTCAGATTCAGAAGTTTCAAAGACACCCCTTCAACATGTGTATCTATTTAGTGGCAGTAGCGGTTTGTATTGGGCAACTAACCAATCTGTAAAAAGTAGCCTTAGTCTTTCTGAAATGTATTCCACAATGTTCTGGCATGGAATAACATGCCTTAAATGATCAAATAGTAATTATAATAGTGATTGAGCTCTGGCCAGATAGCTTGGTTGGTTGGAGTATCGTCCAAAGTGTCAAGGTTGCGGGTTCGATCCCTATTCAGGGCACATACAGGAATAACTTGATGTTCTAGTCTTTCTTTCTTCCTTTTTCTTCCACTGAAATCAATAAATAAAAAAATTAAAAATTAGTGATTAAAATGAACTTTGTAAATCACCTTTACTAGAAAGTGTTTTGCATATCTGTGAACATAATGAAGTTCAGATTCTTTAAGTAACACATTATTTTAAATAGAAAAATATCACTATGTAATATTATTTTTAAATACATTTGAATAGACTCATAAGTTATTCTCAAACAAATATTTATTTAAAACAAGAGATAATAATGTAAACCAAAGTTTTTTTCTACTCAGAGTCTTTGCTACTAATTTGTACACAATCATCAGTTTCTCAGCCATAGTGAAAATTAGCTTCTTTCTCCCCCAACAACCTGTAGGAGGTACAAGGGCAGGGAATGGACTGGTCTGCTCCATTTCAGCATCCAGCACAATATGTGGTACATATCGACACCCCATAAATATTTGTTGAATGAAGGATTTCACTTCCTGCTTCCAAACCTTAAGAGGCTCCCCTTTGTAGCATAAATTCTTCACCACAGCATCTAGGTTTTCTTCACAGAGAACCTGTCTTAGCTCCATCAGGTTGAAATAGAACAGGTTGTGCCTACAACATGCCTTATACTTTTTGCTTCATGTGTAGGCCAAAATCCTGACTTTCCATTTTACCCCTCCTCCAAAGATTCAGATTACCTGCTTTACAAAGATTCTTCTTGTCCCTCTAGCCAAAAGGATTGCTTTCCTTTGTGCATAGCCATAGTATATTTCAGATACGGCACTTGCCATAGTTTGCTCTTCACTGCGTGTATTTGTGTTCCTGTTTAACCCTACCTTGCCATCTACATTGTAAGCTCCTTGGGAGAAGAGGGATGGTGAATACATTTTTGTATTACTCCTCACAGCATAGTGTACACAGTAGGCATTTCATTAAGACATAAATGCTTTTACCTAGTGTTTAGACCATCAGTGTTGTTAGGAGTGAGAAGGGAAATACTAATGGAAAACATATTATTATGGTATATAGAATTGCACAGTGGATTAAGAACATAAACCTCTGCATCAGCCTGCATGGACCTTACTCTGATGCTCAGTAGCTTTGTAACCTTGGGATATTTATATAATCTTCTAAGCCTCAGTTTCCCCATTGTAACATACCAACCACATAGGGCCTTGTGCAAATTAAATGAAATATGATATGTAAAATGCTTAGTACACATAATAAGCATTCATTAATATTCACTTAATTTCATTATTATTTCAGTTAAGATGCTTGATTTTTTAATGGCTGGCAAGCTTGCTTTGCAATATTAGATTAGAAGGCATGCCTGTACTGACTAACCCTCCATCAACAAAGCAGTAATCATGACAAAGTAACTTAGAATTCATATATATTTTGCTTGGAAATCTCAGAAAAGATCTGCATTTCTCCACTACATTTTTAGTAGAGACCTATAAAATGTTTCTATCATAGTATTCAGTGGCTAATAATCCATCATTAGGTGAATTGCAAGGATTACTTATAAAAAACTTTGGTTATTTATTTAGTATTCATAAAGCATATTAGTGAGTGCACTGCCCCCACTGAAATGAACACATTGTGAAATATCTAGGCCACTTTACCTTAACTGAAAGAAAGAGTCTGTAGTTTCTGGTCCTAGTGGTTCTTAGGGGTACACACATTATCCAATTGAGCATAAGAGGTGAGAGGGTACCACCTAAGGAATTTTCAAAAATAATACCATTTGCTTTCTTTTCAGTTAAATACCTTGCAGTTCCTATAACTTTAGGAAGCTTTGAAAAGTAGGATGTTTTTACAAAGGGAATAAAAAAAGGAAAGCTTTCTCTTTTTTTTTTTTTTGGCATTTTACAAAATGTTCCTTCTAAAGAACAACACGTTTTTTTACACTCACACTGATTAAAGGAACCTTATTAGATATAAATAAGAAGCATGTGCTTCTGTTGGTATTGTACCCAGAGGATTTTAATGAAGGAAAACCTAAACTTTTAAGAGTATTTGAAATATACCCAATTGGACAGTTAATGACCCATCTTCAACTTAAAGTGGAGAATTGTTACAAGAGAAAAAAAATGTGCAAAAAATGTTATAGAGAAGACACAAAGATATTGAAATCTTTTGTAGTATTCCCATTCTGACAATTTTTAGGAGCTATAACCAAAGGAGTACAGCTTTCTCTCCATCTTTGAAATTGGTTTCTTACATAACACACTATTGTGAATGTCAGCAATCAACCCTTGGACTCTTTTAGAAGGACATAGACCAAGATCGAGAATGGAGTCAATACCTATTTCAGTCCTAGAAATAAAGACATCAATAGTGTAATAAAAGGCAAGTGGAAGATAAATACATTTGTTTTTCCATCTGTTAAGACATAACTAGAACATTCTTCTCATTTTTTCCTTAATATTTTGTTTCCTGGCAACAAATAACAAAAATTCCCAATCAACCACATCTTTCTCAATTCTTGGGTCTTTGAAAAAAGTACTAATACTGTTATTTAGATTTCTAATACAAAAAGTATTTTCAGAAAAGCCATATATGTTTAAAAAGTATTATAAATATTATAAATGGATAGATATAACATAGATAATTCAGTAAAGTAACCTGCTATCAAACCATAAGTTTCTTATATGACCACTTTGGACAACAATTAATTGTTTTCTGGTAAACTTGCTGTAATCCAGCAATTTCACTCCTAAATATCCAAAAGAAGTCTTTTACATGCACCTAAAGGCAAGTATAGGAATGTTCTTAGCAGCACTGCTTGTAATCTCTCTCATACATGCACCTAGAGATTTTTCGTTTTTTTCTTTTATTTATTTTTATTTTTTTATCAAGTTAGAGGCAGGGAGGTGGAGAAACAGACTCCCTCATGCACCCGTACTGGGATCCACCTGGCAATCTCTGTCTGGGACTGATGTTCTGCCCATCTGGGGCTACCACTCCATTGCTTGGCAACCAAGCCATTTCAGCACCTGAGGTGAGGCCATAGATCCATCCTCAGTGCCTGGGGCCAGCTTGCTCATTCGAGCCATGTCTGCAAGAGGGGAAGAAAGAAAGAGAGAGAGAAGGGAGAGGGGGAGGGGTAGAGAAGAAAATGGTCACTTCTCCTGTGTGCCTTGACCAGAAATTAAACCCAGGACTGCCACACACTGGGCCAACGCTCTACCTCTGAGCCAACCGACTAGGGCCAAAATTTTTCAAATGTTCATCAAGTGTAGAATGGATAAACCCAATATAGTATGATAATTAATTACATCTGAATGCAAAAGATGTATCAAACTTGTGTACATAATGAGCAAAATACTCAAGTATCAGACTATCACCAATATTTTCCATAATGTAGTAAAGTTCAAAATGTACAAAATTAACCAGTGTTTTGTTTAGGCATGAAAACATATATGGCAAACTCTAAGTAAAAGCAAGAAAATGATTAACATGAATTCAAAGTTGGGAAGAGGTAGGACTTGAGAAAGTCTTCCATGGGATATCAGAGTAATATTATTTTCTCTTTAAATAGGTGTTAGGTACACTATTGTTATGATTCTTTATATACATTTAATAAATTTTCTTTTGAAACTGCTCACAATTTGGTACAAAAAATAAGAAGCAAGCTGACCAGTGATGGAACAGTGTATAGAGCATTGACGTGAGATGCTGAAGCCCCACGTTTGAAACCCCAAGGTTGCTGGTTTGAGTGTGGGCTAATCTGGCTCTAGTGCAGGTTTGCCAGCTTGAGCACAAGGCCACTGGCTTGAGTACAGGTTTGCCAGCTTGAGCACAGGGTCACTGGCTTGAGTACAGGTTTGCCAGCTTGAGCACAAGGCCGCTGGCTTGAGTGTAGGTTTGCCAGCTTGAGCACAGGGCCGCTGGCTTGAGTGCAGGTTTGCCAGCTTGAGCACAGGGCCGCTGGCTTGAGTACAGGTTTGCCAGCTTGAGCACAGGGCCGCTGGCTTGAGCATGGTCAGTGACTTGAGCCCAGAGGTCACTGAATTGAGGCCCAAAGTTGCTGGCTTGAGCAAGGGGTCACTGGTTCGGCTGGAGCACTCTCCCCAATCTCCTGTCAAGGCATGTATGAGAAGCAATCAACGAACAACTCAAAGTGATGC
This sequence comes from Rhynchonycteris naso, assembly GCA_037038555.1. Taxonomy (NCBI): domain Eukaryota; kingdom Metazoa; phylum Chordata; class Mammalia; order Chiroptera; family Emballonuridae; genus Rhynchonycteris; species Rhynchonycteris naso. Next base: position 69,204,632 of record CM072997.1, read on the forward strand.
ATCTATAAGTTGATGCTTCTCATCTCTCTCCCATCCTATTTATATCTCTCACAAAAAATAAAATAAAATAAAATGCAAATACTGCTACCCAGTCGTTACCATCATTGTATCTAAGCAAAATATTTAACAGTAATATAATTATTTAGTCCTTTATAATACATCTACTTGTGTATAGTTCATTATGGTCTGTGATGCCACTAATTCCACAAGACAAATTGACAGGCTGCCTCAGGTCTTTTTCATTTGACAGTTTTTAGAAATGAAAAGTTATTTTAAAAGTTCTCCCACTGTGATATTGTAAAATATGTTTATGCATGAGTATTCTTATTGTGGTCTACCTTTTCACTGAGTAGTATTATATATTTCTACAATGAATCCTTAAATACAGTCCAACACTGCAATTCCACATATCTGGTATTTATATATGTGCTCCAATAGAATTAAATTACAAAACACATAGTTCATTTTTGATATTAATAAACTTTATTGCATTTTCTCAATGCACATTTTGGCTTCTGTCAAGAGATTGATTTAGTTACAAATCATTGGTCAAAAAGTTTTTACAAGCATTTCACTTTTAACTAAAGTTATGTATTACTTAAAACTAAGAGACTCTTACTTTATGTCAACATATCCATTTGGAGGTATTTCATTTATATTTTTTCTAGTTACAACTAAATGGAAAAAATTATGCTATAAAGTATTATAAAGCATTACTTTGGAGGATTTTTTAATGTTTTAAAATATTACATATCTAGTTACTGTACAATTATACCAAAATTATATCAATCCATTTTATGAATTCTTGTTACACTTAAAGTACCCAATTGAACAGCTTATGTTCTTTATTGTTAAATGGAGCACTGTATTGAAATGGCCTGTATCCTCTTTTATCCTCTTGAGTTATCTACAGATTCCTGTGATCCCCAATGTTTTGATTGTAGAAATCAGTGTGTTTGCTTTTTAATATGACACTGTTCCATAGCATGCTATATTTAAAGAAATTTTTATATAAGACAAATTAACAATTTTGGTTTTAATATATTTGAAGATATTATAAAAAATATATATGAATAAATAAAACCTTATATTGCTTAACCTTTCTATATGTTATCATTATATGAATGGCTTGAAACTGAAAATAAAAATTGTTAATGAATGCCTTAAGACAAGTGAAAGATACCAAATTATTCACCTTGGATTCAAGGCAAAATGATTTTATACTTTCTATGAGATGATGTAGTTGGTGGAGCAAAGTTTTGGGGGGTTGACAGATCTTCTTCCACATCCCAGCTCTGTAAGCCATGCATCTCTGAGCTTCTCACTGAGATCTCCTCACCTGAAAGATTTCCCAGGGGTTTTGTGGAGACTAACTGAGATTTGTTGGGATATTTCCTGGCTCAAGCTTAGTATTCAGTAAATGTTCTCTCTGCCCCACAGTCCAGCTAATGTAGAAAGTAAAATTTTCTCAGTACAAGAGCATCAGTTATTGCAATGGATTATAAGCAACTTTCTTATCATCCAAAGCATTTGCTAGTGTTTTGTATGACATCAACCATAGACCTCAGGATCCCTGACCTGCTGTCTCTTCCCACTCGCTTAATAGATGTTTTCTTTTGTGACAGAGACAGAGAGAAACACACAGAGAGGGACAGACAAGAAGGGAGAGAGATGAGAAGCATCAATTCTTCACTGCAGCACCTTACTTGTTCATAAATTGCTTTCTCAGATGTGCCTTGACTGGGGAACTACAGCAAAGCTTGTGACCCCATGCTCAAGCCAGCAACCATGGACTCAAGCCAGTGATCTTGGCTTCAAACCAGTGACTTTAGGGCTCAAGCCAGTGACCCTGCGCTCAAGCTGGTGAGCTCAAGCCAGATGAGCCTGTGCTCAAGTCTGCGACCTCAGCGTTTTGAACCTGGGTCTTCTGCATCCCAGTGCGATGCTCAGTCTACTGTGCCACCAGGCTCATGGATGTTTTCTTATTCACTATTTTCTTGAATTTTCAAAGTTTGAGATGAGAGAGATGGTTTTCTCAGGGAATGGAAATGTTTACATTGGAGGGAGGGAATGAAAATGATAAGGAATGTGCATCATCATTTTCATCAGAGAAAGATTATAGGAGACACAAGTTGTGAATAGTATACGTTCTATAGGAATGTAAAGGAAGAGACCAAAGGAAAACCCACTGAAGCTGAACACTCAACATAGATTTCTTTTTGCATTGCTTCATTCTTATCACTACGAAAGGCCTTGCAGCATGCTAGTTTCTGAAGAAAGAATCAGATATATAAGAAACTTTCTATGTCTATAAAGTTAATTTTTCTCTCAAATTTCTTTTATACCAGGTGGTAATAACTAAACCCCAGTAAAGTCAGGGACATGCCATGTTTCACAAGGGACTCAGCTATGTACCACAGGTGTTCCCTGGTGCCAGGTATGGGATAGGAGTGGGGGAACAGCCAGTGTTAGTCCATCACAGATATCCAGGCTGTCATGTGTTGATACTATATCCTGATCCCAAGAAGTCTTTGGTCATGGTCTATGCAGTTTATTTTTGTTTTGTGTTATCACACAAGATTTAGGTTTTTGTTGTTCTCTGTGCTTCATTGAAGAATTGTCAAACCTTTTTCTATAAAGGGCTAGAGAGTGATTATCTTGGGCTTTACAGATCATACAGTTTCTGTCAAAACTACTCAACTCTGCCTTTGGTAGTGTCAATAGGTAAAGGAATGGGCATGGCTCTCTTCCAATAAAATTTAATTTACAAAAACATGCAGATCATTGTCACCTACATTAGGCATTTTGTGGGTTCTCTGAATCTTCCTGGGGTACAAAAGAGCTGTGGGGCTATCCAAGGTCTGTCTGACTCAAACCCCACTTAGAAAAGTTTTTTTAAAAAATTGATTTTAGAGAGAAAGAGAGGAAGGATGGGGGGAGAAAGGGCATTAATCTGTTGTTGTGTTAGTTGTGCATTTGTTGGTAGATTCCCATATGTGCTCCCACTGGGGATCATCCAGCTACCTTGGCATTTCAAGATGATGCTCTTACCCACTGAGATAACTGGTTAGGGCCAGAAATGTTTTCTGTCATTATTCAACACTGGGCAAGAAGTAACCTTGAGGTCCTACTACTCTCCAGGGAAGGGCAAGCTTCTCTTTTGTTCCGAGTCCCCTCACCAGTCTGAGTTCTAGGGCCCTTGTTGCATTACTGCACATCTTATTCAAAGTGCATGGTGGCCCATGTAGTTGTACAGTACAGCACCTGAGTATGGTGAGGCTAAGGGCTTCTTCTCAGCATGCTGCCAGTGCTCCTACCTACACTATGCATTCCCCCAATTCGCTTCTCTCTCCCCATTCTGCACAAATTCTGTCGAGATTTGGGGTGAGCCTGAGCAGGCAGTGGCACAGTGGACAGAGTGTCAGCCTGGAATGCTGAGGACCCAGTGCCGAGGTTGCCGGCTTGAGCACAAACTCATCTGGCTTGAGCACAAACTCATCTGGCTTGAGCATAGGCTCACTGGCTTGAGCCTAAGGTCGCTGGTTTGAGCAAGGGTTCACTGGCTTGGTTGGAGCCCCTGGTCAAGGCACATATAAGAAAGTAATCAATAAACAACTGAGATGCTGCAGCTACAAGTTGATGCTTCTCATCTCTCTTTCTTCCTGTCTGTCTGTCTCTGACTATCTCTCTCTCTCATTTAAAAAAAATATAGATTTGGAGTGAGACTAGAAAACCAGCTCAGACTGAGCACATATTCTTTAGCATGTATGGTTTATGGCATATATTTTGTGTAGAGTCAGTCAAGGCTTAGACTTTAAAAACTCCAAAAGCTTTCACTGTATGTGAAGGGAGGGTACAGAGGTACACAAATGTAAAAGGTGTTTATGTTTTTTATTGAGAGACAAAATTTCGATGAAACAGTTAAATTAAAAAAACAAACAAACAAAAAAAACTCTACCCAAAGTTAGTGGCTTAAAACAACACAAACTAATAATTTATCAGGATTTTTCAGGTTGACCAGGTGGTTCTCCTACTGGTATTTGCCTAGGCCCTGCCACAATATTGCACTTAGCTAACGGTTGATGAGTCTGAGCTCAGTTGGAACATCTGGGACAGTTAGGCTCCCCTCTCTCCAGTCTCCTCCATAGCATGACCACATACCAAGAAAATGAAAGCAGAAGTGAAGAATCTCTTAAGGCTTAGCCTTTGAAGTTTCATAACATCACTACTGTCATATGCTATTGGTCAGTGTGAATCACACAGACACTCTAGATTCAAAGGGTCAGGAATCAGATTCCACCCCCGGTTGTGTATGAGACACCAGATTGTGTACGTTGTGCCCTGCATAAAGGTATGTTGTCAAAGGATACCGGGGCTCAATTGTAGCCCAGTGCTATTCAGGCAGATGGATGCCCTGGACTGGATTTGCATCTAGTACGAGGAAGGGGTCACCCACTTGCCACATCATATGCTGTGGACTCCTATACCCAGTGGTGAAAATTTCTAATTCACATAAAACACTGTTTAGGCCAGTCAAGACCCTGTTGGATACCATCTTATTATGAATCAAATACACACTAGATTTTGATGAAGGTTAAGATCTTTACCACAGAATTTAATTGGTTATTACAGAGTTGTGCAGAGTTTGCAGTGGAGGGGGGGGGGAAGGGCAAGGAAAAGAATTCGGATATTGTTTCTTGTTTGCCTAAACTGCTCCCTATTCACTCCCATGAGTGCAGCTGCCTTACCAGGCCTTGAGGTGGGGAGTGTCTGCCCCCAAAGATTCTCCTTAAGTCTTCAGAGGATATTCCACATGAATGATTCATCCTGTATTCTTCTCTTTGAACATTTCTTAAGCCCTTTAAACCTCTTTCTATAATAGCTTCATCCCTGTTCCCCTTTTTCTCTTATATCCACCAAACATTCTGATAGAAATAAAGAGATTTCCTTCTTTAGCAGGGATTTTTGTGTGTGTAGCCCCAAATGTCAGTTGAATGTCCTGTTTCTGAAGGTTGGCAGAAGAGAAGAGTGGGCTGTGGTCTTAGCATCTGCTGACTTCCTTAAGAGTAAAGAACAGGTGCATTCTGACTCTGTGATTAAATGTGGAGGAGGAAGTACAATGAGATTCTATCTTGGACAACAAATTATTCTTTTGTTAATAAATTAAAAATCAAAGACACTGTAAAAGTATAATTTCCTTCAAAATTCCTCTAATATTATGCATGAAAAATATCAATATTTCTCTCTTTAACTTAATTACAATGATGCTATTTCTTTTGGTCTAATACCTTAGGCCAATTATGGTGAAAGAGCGTCCCTGTCTTCTGTGATTCTATTTTTAAAATCATCATAACTTATCTGGTAGAAAACAATACTGCATTTAGGTAGTGTCTCTCCACAATTTTCCCTTTGTTGCATTGGAGTAGGTGGGTAGGAAGTGGGAAATGAGGACCAAGGGAAAAGGAAAGTTTATGCCACTGCACTGAAATTAAGAAATAGCACGGTGATTTGGGCTGATACAGGAGGTTTCATGGGTTTCTAGGGCCTTTGTCTAGGCTGGATGGGTTTTAGAAAGGTGAAGAAAGAATATTGTATCAGAAGATACACAGATTTTTAGAGGTGGGAAATACTATATTATAAACAGTTGAAGGTAAGAGATCTGATTTCTTTTTTTTTAAATAAGTGGCAAAGTTTACTTCTGTATTTTTTAAGTGATAAGGTTTTTTTTATAATAAGAATCCTTATAAAAACTTGGAAACTAGAATATTCTTACGAAGAGAAAATGCTAAATTGCTAATATATTTTCTATGATCTGTCTTGATGATACGATGCTTCTAATGGAATCGCCATTGTTTAGGATCTTGGGTGACTAATAGTAAGTGGTTTATAAAAGTCCGATGAAAATCATTCTAAATGTTTCAACAGATTAAACAGTAATCAGTAGATAAAGAGTGGGGTTATTAAAGCACTGTTTGCAATAGCACAATTTGGAAGCAATCTTCTTGTCCAATAATAAGTAACTGATTTTTCACACAAAAGGGAACCATGCAGTAATTATAAATAGTCCTGTTAAAAATGGATTTATTGGCATGGAAAGATATATTAAATAGAAAACTCTCACTATAAAGCAAGACCCAAATATGACCTAGTTTTTTAGTTTATAACATATCTGTCTTCCTCCATATCACCCATTCAACTCCCCTAGTTTTTTCAGTATAAAAGTATCTTACGGCTATACAATAAGAAAGCATCTGCTGGTTAGCACTGATTCATCTTCATATAAAAAAATTTGAGCCTGACCTGTGGTGGCGCAGTGGATAAAGCGTCGACCTGGGAACACTGAGGTCGCCAGTTCAAAACCCTGCACTGGTCTGGTCAAGGCACATATGGGAGTTGATGCTTCCAGCTCCTCCCCCCTTTCTCTCTTTCTCTCTCTCTCTCTCTTCCACTCTGTGTTTCCTCTCTAAAAATGAATAAATAAAAAAAAACTTGAATATTTCAAAATTTATCTCTTATAGCTTATCTGTATTTCCTGATTTTTTATGATGAATACAAATTACTTTATAATTAAAAATATTATTTTACATAAAAAGGAAGATCAATTTAGAAAGGAATGAGTCAAGAATATCTGATATATGTTTCTGAGGTCAACATCATGCAAGACTGTCACTATTTTCCCACAAAATATACTTTGGTGTCACTGTCAGAATTTAGAGCTAGCTAGAGTGCATATTAGCCTGACTCAGCATGGCATTTCTTTTTGCTCTTATGTTAATGCTTAAAAGCTTGCAAGTCTGCACTCTATTCAATCCATTTCATCAAATATTCATTAAGCACCTACTACGTGCCAAGCATTTATACTACAAGATTAACAAGACATAGTTCTGTTGCAATTTAAGTCAATAAGTGTCTTCATAAAAATTTGTATTTCTTTGAAAGTTCCAGATGGTTGTTTTAATATTTTTTAGAGAAAAAAAATCATAATCTCTCCTCATACAAAACAGTGGCCAAGACAGTTATACTAAAAATAATCTACTCATGTTTTCATTATTTTAACTTTTGTAATATTTAAAACTAAATGTGCAATTATGCTGAATCGTAATAAAAAATACCCACATATTTGTGGCTCTTCACTATGATACCAGCGCTAGTCTCCTTTTGAATCAATAGCCTTTCAACTATTTTAGTAGAAATTATTTCAATCTGTTTAGTCTTTGAGCCAAATCTCTCAATTTGACTTTGAGATCCTGACTGGAGACTCCATTTCCCACATAAAGTAAAATTGTTTTTAAAGTCTAGATAAGGAAATATGTTTCAAACTATAGTTGCTAAGCCCTGGGTAGCCCAAAATTAAATAATTAAGCTAAAAATATTTCAAGTTGGACTTAGTGAATCTGAACAATTTTACTTGTAACATGTATAGTACCATCAGTTTTTATGAATTAAAATTTCTATCAAGTAATACATATGTTGTCATCATTGTCCCCCCCCCCCTTTTTCAAAGATTTTATTTATAGATTTTAGTGAGGGATAGGGAATTGGGGAAGAAGCAGGAAGCATCACACGAAGTAGTTGCTTCTTGTATGTGCCTTTACTCAGCAAGCCTGGGTTTGGTGTTTTGAACTGTGACCTCAGGGTTCCAGGTCGACACCCAATCCACTGTGCCACCACAGGTCAGGCTCATCTTTGTTTTCTGTTAAATATCATTCCTATATCCAGAAGAGGTTTTTCTTGTTTTGTATTGCATGAACATTCTCTTATCATTCAGATTATATGAATCAGAGTATAAAGGAACAGGAAGAAAGATCACCCGTACCACTATTTTGTTTTGTGAAAGAGAAAATGTAACCCAGAGGTAACTTGTAGGAATATAAATTGCTTTGCATAGAGCCTTATGAAACACATAACTGGTACTGTTATGAGAAGTTTATTCCTCAAATTCCTAGTCCATTATCCTTACTTGCCCCAGATTATTTTCTGTAACATTTGGTTAAACCATTTTTTGGACTTCTACTCTGCTCAAGATATTACTCATGTTGACATTTTTTCTTAAAATTTAATGGATAAATTTATTCAGTTAATAAATATTTATTAATTACCTACTATGTGCCAGATACTGGTCCTGACATTAATTTAAATGTTAACAGTAATTATTAAACAGTGAGTAGTATTCCAAATTCATGTAAATGAGCACTTTGGGGATAGTCTTGGTGTCTGTGTGTGTGTGTGCGCGCGCATGTGTTTTGGGGTGAGGGAGAGAGATGTTTGTCTCTTCTCTTTCCTGTATAAAATCTGCTCAGTTTTCTATTTTAACTGCCATTATATGCCAAACATATACTATTAAAGTAAGTTTGTTTCTGAGAAGGATGGCCACACTAAGGCTACTAGGTTTTATTTTATGATGAAATGCTAATTTCCCCTTCATAGAACAAATTTATTTCATAATTTTGAAAATGATACTTTCAAAAACTCTTCCTCTGATTAGATTTAGGGCATTAAACATTTCAGCACAATACTATTTTTTTCCCTGGGCCTGCAGCCTTTTCATTTTATTGTTAAATAAAAAACATTCACTAATTTTAAGACTGCTTTCAGAAAGAAATGAAGTAATACCGGTAATGCTGCTAAGTATGCCAGACCCAGAAATACCGCTTTCCTTGTTTAAATTATCTGTCTCCATTGTAAAATGAACAATTTTTAGTAACTACTGATTTTTATTCTTTTTCTGTCTTTTTTTTCACTCTTCACGCAGCATTTTGTTCTTATTTGCTAGCTCTTTTTATAGCCCCACCTTAGCTTCTCTTTTCCATTGTTATTTGGCTTTACCAGTCTTGCTGTCAATGCCTCTCTGGTGCTGGATCCCAGACTGCTATTCTATATCCGTCTACTCTGTCTCTAAAAAGTGTTTACCTTTGCCCAGTGGCACATCAGAATTGATAAACTTTGGTTTTTGCCTCATTCAGGGATTGGTAGGTCAAGGCAAGAGATATTGAATATTTGGTTATACATTTAGAATTTCTCTCAAATTTCCCAAAGACTAACTCTAAACTCCATTTTGAGGCAAACAGCAAATCAAATTGCAGAACTTCAAAAAATAAAAATTAAAGAAGTGTGTATGTAGGGATTGGGGTGCTAATTCTGGCTGTAAACCTAAAGATAAATATCAAATAATATCAAGTTAATATGATCATATACATAAGTAGTTCCTGAACTTCTATGAGGGAAAGCTTAAAAGTTGTTTGTAGGTACTGCTATTAAAATGTCACAACACAAGTTTCCTTGATGCTTACAAATTAACCACAATCCACAAAACATACAAACAACTAACTAGTTTTAAATTCAATTCATAGGTATGGTATAAAACAACACCGTGGATGCTCAAATCAGTGTCAGACCAGACAAGTTCTAAAGCTCTACCTGTTGATACTTTTTTAACCAGCATTTCAAAATCTTATTCTTAGGTCATGCACAACACTAACATACCAATAAATAAGAACCATAAGGGTATGTGTCATAATGCAGGAGAAAGGCCACAGTTCAACTTTGTAGAAAAACCTGCACCTTATAGCTAAGCGTGAACAGTTACAACCATTTTCCTATGTATATTTCTATGATTACTGAAGATACAACCAAATAAAGAATGAGTTCATTGGAAGGTATAAAGGTCAATGTTATAACAGCAGAAGGAAGGCTGAAACAGAAAGCTGTAAAAATCACAAAAGGAAAAAAATACTGTTTACAGAATTTTTGCTTTGAAAACAACAGCAGAAACCACTGTCTCCCTAGAGTCTGCATTCTCACCTTCCGAACAGATTTTGCGCTTTTAAGTAAATCTACAGTAGAAGCAAGCCCTCTCCAGGAAACCAGTGTCTTTCTAAACAAGGACAGCAAGCTTCTCTCTATTGTCGCTGCTTTCCCTCTCATCTGGGAATTGGTTTGCCTTTCCATAGTAACCCAGGGAGGAGTGGTGCGTCCCAAATTAGCGAGGCTCTGCCAAATACCAGAGGCTCTTCTTTGGAAGAGGAGGGCTCCTCCTTTGAACAGGAGGTGCCCCTGCCAGAGCGCGCGCTTACAGAAACGGAAACCACTAGCTGCGCTGAAGTGAGTCAAGTGATGAAATCAAGACTGCAAGGGAAGGAAGCTCCTCCAACAGCTCGCGAACCTCACTGGTGACAGGTTGCTGAACCCTGCTCGAGGAAACCATACAAGTCAACTGTGGCTGCGGTCATGAGGTGGTACTCAGAGGTACTGGGCCCCCTAGCCTCTCGGCAGCGAACCCTGTCATTTTGGCAAACCGAAGAGCAGGGGAGGAAGTGCGGAGGGGAAATCTAGATCTTCTGTTTCCCCAAGGACCCAGACTGTGCTCTCGTTCCGAGTGGACCACTGCCACCAGGTCAGTGCAAGGCTCCTCCAATGTAGACGGGCTGAGACACGCCTCGCGCGGAGAACCAGCCTCGCCCACCCGGGGAGAGCAGCCGCGCGCCGGCCGCGCTCTGCCCAGACGGCGCCCCCGCCCCGCGCGCGCGGTCCGGGTCCTCACCTGGAGCACGCAGGTAGGGCTGGGGCGGGGCAGGAGGCTGGCGCGCAGGCGCGGGACCGGGGCCTCGCCCCTGCCGACGTCGCTGGCTGGAGCTCACCTGGGAGACTCCGAAGGAAGCAGAGACTCGGTTCGGCCTCTCCTGGCAACCCAGGAGGCTCGGCGGGAAGGCAGGAGGCAACGGCGGAGGAGGAGCTGGACTGAGTGGCAACTGTAGCGACAGCAGCCGGAGCAACCGCCACCACCACCTGCACCTGGCGCCCGGCCCAGGTCCAGCTCCTGTATGACCGCCGCTTCTCGCCTCCCTGCCCTGCCCACCCGCCAGGTAAGCCGGAGAGCCGACGCTCAGGCCAGGGGTCAGGAACCCCCAGGTAGAGCAGGAGGGGGTGGTAGACCGGTGCCGAGGCTCACGTGGTGAGGAGAGAGGTACGGTCCCGTTGGCCGGTTGGAGATGGTCTCGAGAGCAGCGTTTCAGTTGCCCTCTCGGGAGAGGCCGAAGGGGCGCCCGAGACCGGGGAGGTGGCTCCCCGGGGGTAGCTCGGTCACCCGCGGTGACCCCTGTCAGCCTCTGTTGCGAGGCTCCAGAAGAGCCGGACCTGGGCCGGAGTCCTGGGAGAGGCGCAGAGTGGGGAGGCGGAGAGGCTGGGCAGACGCGAGGCGCCCGAGTTTACACGCGGGCTAACAGGTTGCCAGTCTCCCCCGGCCCTGCGCCCGAGGGGGCCAAGCCCGGGACGCGGAAGGAAGGGCATGACTTTGCCAGACAACTTTCCCAGCCGGACCCCAGACAGTCCCGGGCTGGAAACCGCGGCCGCCCGAGCCATTTAAATGGTTTCCGAGCGGTTTGGAAAGCGCTCTGTGGTCGGGACGCGGACATCCCTCTCTCTCTCTTTCTGTTTGGTCTCTACACTTTTCCGGGTGCGCTCCCTGAGCCAGAGCTGCGCCCACTTTCCGGTTTGATCAAGAAGAGTTATTTTCTTTGTGGCAGGAGGAAACCCATCTGCCACACACCAACCACACACCATCTCGTTAAAGGACCTGTTGACTTAACGACCTGCATATCGCAGCTATGGTTTGCCTGTGGCATATGACTCAAAGGTTCAAAAAAAAACTGTTTCAGGATCCTGCCACGTCTGAACCTGGGTGTGCCAGGCCCAAATTCCTTTCCTTGCTTAATTAGGCTTTCTGAAGCCTAAGAATGAAGGGTGAAACTGGTGCTTACATTAGACTTTTATTTCCTTCTCTCAAAACTCATCAGGACAGTTCACTTCAAACTCATCAAGTAACTGTTTTATAGAACATCGATCATGTTATCTTTTTTTTCTAAATTCTAGACAACATTAAGCTAACATAATTTGCTATAGAAGTTATACTACACAATGAAAACATTAAACTCAAATTCTATTGTTAAAAAAATTTAAAAGTTGCTGTATTTTAATTTGAGAATTTATGGTTGTGGGAAAACCTGTTGGTTATTTTTCTGTATAAATTTTTGAGTTTGTGGCTAAAATAAATGAGGTTTAAATTATACCTACAATTACATTCCCTTAAATTTAACTTTTAATATCTGAAGTTTAGTATACATATGTATTAGTTTAAACATTCTACACAGTTTAGTACCAAACATTTTTCTTTCTATATTGCTTTAACCAGCATTTTTACATTTATATTAATAAATTGCAATTGTACTATTCACGTTTATTTTAATTCTATATTTGCTAATTAAAATATATGGATTTTTTAAATTGCACATTTAACATAAGATGCCTTTGGCAACATATAGTGTTAAAAAAAAGTGTAGAGCAATTACAAGCTAAAAAGTCAACCATAGCAAGAGAAGACATAACTGGATATTTTCAAACAATGCTTTCTGCCTTTCTCAAAAGAGCTTTGCTGGCCCTCTTAATCTTGTCTTCATCCAGAGAAATAAATGTGCTAAATACTGTTTAAAAATTAGAGGTAGGTGGTGCTCCCTGAGTTTAGAGTATTAATTTAGCCTTCATTGATTATTGGGCCAAATGTTATTAAACTTACTTTACTTTTAACTTTAGAGAGAAATGTTACATGTTTTCATTAGCTGTAATAACAGTGTGCCTCAGTAAAACTACCTGTAAAATTATAGAAATAACATGTCCTTCGATTGAGATAATGAAGCCACAAAACAAATAGGAGTATTTTCTATCCTTAGCATTCTCAGGATCTCCTTCTCACCTGGATATCCAGTTTACACATCCAGTTCGCAAAAAACTGAAGCCAAGAGGTAGTTTAATTTCAGTTTGCCCAGCAAATTAGAGGTAGGGATGGCATTATTACTCCAGTGGTTTGACTCAAAGCTCATGTTATCTTTACTTTTTACCTCCCACATTCTCACTTATCATAAGATGTTTATCCTTCTGTCTCTCATATAGTTTATAAGGTCTTTTTAATGACAGAATAGTCAGTTGTCCTTTGTCCAGCTCTGATTACCTTAATTTCTACTTGTCCCGATGATACCTGACTCCAGAGAGACTGAGGCTATCATTCTTTTCCTCTCACTGTGACTCATATGTCTATTAAAGATGGCATGTGGACTGAGATTTTAAATCCTTTCTTGGTATTTCAGAGCCACGTTAATTTTTTAAGTCAACATGGACAACAAAATTTAGTCCTCTGATCTTTTATTGTATTGGCTTAAAATATATTTGATGAGGCAGCTACCCAGGCTCTTTCCTCCATTTGCAACACTCTAGATTTTTGGTTGGCCAGTGTACTTCCTCAACACCAGTGTTTTTAAAACTTGTTTTGGACTGTGATCGCAGTAAGAAATGCATTCTGTGCCTCAGTGCAGTACACGCTAGTGTGTGTATATATAAATGAAACAAGATTCACAAAACAGTACTTAATCTTACTTTATTTTTAAAATTTTGATCTCAATACACAGGATTGATTTTCTTACCACAAATGACCTGGAACCTATGATGAAAATGGTGGTATCCTAGTGAATTTACATTTTGAAGGCTGACTTCCCTACCAGTTTACTATCTCTCTCTGTCTCTCTCTCTGCCCCTCCTCTTCTATCCCCCACACTTTACAGAAAAAAAATCAAACTGTACTTTCTTAATATAGAAAATTATATTGTAATCCTTATTAAACATTAATTGGAAGGTTTGACTCTAAAACCTGGTACTAGACTAAATCTCTAAAACATTAAGAACTGCAAAAAACCTCATTGTACATTATTGTATTTTAAATGGGATCTCTGAGGCAATTTTTTTTTTTAGTGAGTGCAAGAGAGAGAGATAGTCAGTAGGGGAGAGTGATGAGAAGCATCAATTCGTAGTTGTGTCACTTTAGGGGTTCAATGATTGCTTTTTAAATGTGCCTTGACTGGGGGGCTCCAGTGAGCCAGTGGCCCTATGCTCAAGCCCGTGACCTTAGACTCAAGCCAGCAACCTTGGGCTTCAAGCCAGCTGCCTTTGCGCTCAGACTAGTGACCATGAGGTCATGACTATGATCATGCTCAAGCCGTACTTTGCACTCAAGCTGGTGAGCCCATGCTCAGGCCAGATGAGCCTGCACTCAAGTTGGAGACCTTGGGGTTTTGAATCTGAATCCTCAGCATCCTAGGTTGATGCTCTATTTACTGCACCACCACCAGTTAGGCTTTGATGGGATTTCAGTGGTAACGATTATCAAGTGAAAATTTAAGAGACAAAAATAATTCTGTCCAGTTTGATTCTAAATTCTAAATTTTATGGCTGAGTTATATATGGTGCTGGGGAGAGTCTGAAAAATATTATTAAACATAGGATAGTGTATTTGTTTGGTAGTCTGTTAATATTTCATATATTTTTCATTTACTATAAAACAGATACAGGAGACAAATTGTAGGGATCATATGCCTTTATCACAAAAAAGATCAGCATGAGAGATTAGATTAGATCCCTCAATGACCTCTAGGGATAGAGGCTTGGAAACTCAGGTTGAATGATTGAGCCTTTCATAGAAGCTTTTAATTTTAACGTGCCTTCATGTTATTATAGGAGTATTTCTTTTAAATAAATTATTAGTGCATTTAATATTTTGGAAGTGATCATTGCCCAAATTGTCTTCAGACATAATCAGTTCTCTGGTCCATAAAGTATAAAAATGCATTTGGTATGACAGCTCTTTTATGGGTATAAAATGTGATAGAGAAGGAAATATTTTTCAGTTATTTATCTAATTATGCATCTAGTTCATATTGGAATAATTAGTTTTATATAATTTGGATAATTTTAACAAAGTTAATATGCTGCCAATAGCAACATTGAATTCAAATTAATGCCAACCATGGCAAGAGACCAAAGTGCCTTAACTTATGACAAAGCAAAGACAAGTGGAATTGAATTCTAGTTCATTGGTGACTATTGACATTTAAATGAAATCTCTTTGAGTCATTTCCTTGGTTGGGCTCATATTTTTGGCACTAAATGAAGAATATTTCCCTTTCCCTACGTACACATTTTCTCTATAATTGTTTCAGTTACAGACTGTTTAAACTACCTTTCTCTTTTATCCCATTGCTTGCTGCTCATCTTTAAGATTTTATAATGACCCAAGATTACATGTGTAAACCAGAACCTTCACTCCATAAAACAAAACAAAACAAAGCAAAACATAAACAAAATTTAAAACTACACAAAGACAACCTGTTTCACTTTATGTATTCTATTTATAATTATTAGAACATTTACCATTTCTTAGTCACAATTCCAAAACCAAATGTCTCTGAAAACCAAAAATTGTTTAGATAGCTCATATGTCTGCAGAACTTGAAGTCTTTTCCCGCAAAACCTGAATGAACTGTCAGGAAGCTATTTATGATCTCTCCTGCTAGGTGGGATATGTCTCACTATAAAAATAGTACTGAGTTCGATTACATGGTACTTGTCCCAGGCTCAGTCGGGGTGCACTGTTATATTGGGTCTGCAAACCATAGTACTCTTCTAACATCCAGAATATTCTCAGTTTTGAAACACATTTGGCTCCAGGATTTTGGAGAGTGGGTTATGGATCTGTTCCACTAGCTAAGTGTCATGCCAGAAATTCAGAGGTCATTTTTCCTTTTTTCTCAGCCTCTGCAACTATCAGGTACTGTATCCACTTAACATTTCCACCTAATTTTTTCTCCTCACAAATTCTTCTCCCAATTCTACTGCCCTAATTCAGGGTCTTATTAACTCTTAACTGGGGTACCACAACCACCTGCTACCTGATATAACAGGTGATGTTGTCATGCTTAGATCCATCCTCAGCAGAACACGTAAGATGAAGAACTTTTCTAACTTTCCTTCCTCCCTCCCTCCCTCCCTCTTTCTCTCTCCCCCTCCCTCTCTCCCTTTTCCTTCCCTCCCTCCTTCCCTTCCTTCCTTTCTTTCCTTTCTCCCTTCCTTCCTTTCTTTTTCTCTCTCTCTTTCTTTGTGAGAGGAGGGGAGATAGTAAAGCAGACTCCCACGTGTGCCCTGACTGGGATCCACCTGGCAACCCCATCTAGGACCAATGCTTGAATACTGAGCTACTTTTAGCACCTGAGACCCACACTGAGACCAACTGAGCTATCCTCAGTGCCCTGGGCCATGCTCAAAACAATTGAGCTGCTGGCTGTGGGAGAGAAGTAGATGTTTGCTTGTCCTTTGTGCCCTGACTGGGAATTGAACCCAGGATATCCATACACCAGACTGACACTCTATCCACTGTGCCAACCAGTCAGGGCTAGAAGATCTTTTTAAAAATGGAAACCTGAATGTCTCTCTCCTCTACTCTGCTTAAAATCCTTTGAATGGCTGCCAGGATAGAGCCCACAGCTCTTAAAATGGTCTCATAGGATCCGAGCCTTGTTTACTCCAAAAATTAAATTTTATATTCTAGCAACAGATTTTAGTCTTTTTTTTCTGTGTGCATTTGTTCTGTTACTCCCCACTGCTAATACCTTTTCTATTATCTTTACCTCTATAATATACTGGTTCTTAAGGCTTACACGAGGTCTTGCCTTATTTAGGAAACTGCACACCCCACACAGCTCCATGTACACCTGAACTGGGTGATGTGTCCTGTGGATACTTCTATCATGTGCTTTACATATGTGTTATCATATAGTCAGCTTTTGCACCTGTCTATATATACATACTCAACCAGGGTATGTTTGTACATAGCACCCCCCTTCTAGATTATTTGCAAGGCCTGTAAAATTTTTCTTTCTTCTAAGTCTATTGTGGAGTAAAATGTTGAAATAAAGTGGCCAAGAAAGACAGACTGTGGGACAGGCAGTATATTTGCTTTTTTAATGGCAGTGACTACAGAAATTGAGTAAGAAACTTATTTCACTATACTTAATTGGCTTATTTAATGCAGATTGCTGTTATCTCCATCTCATTGCTTTGAATTCCATGTTGGTTTTGTGCCTTTTGGTTCTGTTCCAAGATCTGGGTTTTGCAATTTAGAAATGAAAAGTTAACTTCGTGATTGAAATGTCTTACAGCTTTTGTTTATAGATATTTCTACAATTGCGTACATTACTAATGGTGATGGGCTGGGAGTGGGGCAGCTTTAAATTAAAGAATATAAAGCAACTGGACCAAAAACAATTTTTTTAAGGCAAAAGATTCCTAGAAGTTTTCCATTTCTAAGTTCTGTCAGTTTTACCTATTAAATAAATATTTCTCAGATCCATCTACTTTTCTCCATTCCTATCACTATCATCTCTGGCCTAGATGTTTTCAATGGCCTGCCTTCCTACACAGCTGTTTGGATTCTTTCTAGATGTTTTCTAGTGGGTTGCCCATACTGGACCATAGTGATCTTTTTCAGAACTTCTGGTCTTGTTACCCTCTACCCAAAGCCCTTCATTACTTTGGTGTAAGCCAAACTGTTTAACATGGCCTAAAAGCCTGACATGATTTAGCTCTTGCCCAGCACACACCTCTCTCATCATTATTCTCTGCTCTAGCTCTGCTAGTCTTTTTTTCTTTTCTTTTTTTAATACCATGGTCCTTCTGCCTCTAGGTGTTTGCAAGTGTCATACTCTTGCCTGGAGTTCTCTTCCCTGTTCTTCCCCTACCCAGCTAAAACTCATCTTTCAGCACTTACTGCAATTTTTCACTGATCTATTATTTCCCCCTCCACCTATGGGTTAAAGCAGCAATTTTCATCCGGTATGCAGCAAGAATTTTTAAAAGATGCAATACCAGACTATTTAGTCAGGGAACTGACCTCTTTTCCATTAATTAGACTGTCAAATAAAAAAATGATGACAGTCAGCACAACAATAGCCGTCTGGTATGAAATAATCAAAATTATACTTTTTTTTTCAGACTGGCACAGAATTTTTGATGTGCCACAGAATTTTAGCAATTAGTTTATGTGTGCCATGAGATGAAAGGGTTGAAAATTGCTGTGTTAGAATGAAGATAGTAACTAAAAGAAAGTCCTACTTAGTACCAGGGAATACTAAGTTTTAAAAAAATTAAAATTTCTTCACAAAGAAAGCACACTTTAATATGTTACTAATATCTTTATATTTTTATCAAGTAACAGTACTTAATAGTTATTTTCATACCAAGTGTTAATCTTCATTTACTGTTGAACAATTATATGCCAGTTATATTTTAAGCAACTTACATGAAATATTTAGTCTTCAAAGCAATTTTTCAGGGCACATTATATTTTTCTCCCTATTTTAGAGACAGGAAAACTGAAAGATAAAGTAATTTGCCTCTATTAATAAGGTTAGTGAATGTCAGAGCCAGTATTTAAATCTAAATAATTTGGTTCTACTTGTAACTTTCTTATATCTAAATAAAGTTAAATAGGATTATTTAAAGGGTTATAACAACACCCACAGCAACAAAATTCCAGTCAGTGCTCATCTCCCTAGTCTTGCTGACTAAGAGCGACCACTGTCACCACTTTGAGATGTTTCTTCCAATATTTACCTTTTGAAATAATATGCTTATACTGCTATTTCTTAATGTATCAATATTTGATATTATCTACTAACTTCCCTTCTTGATATATAAATATTTAGTTCTTTCACACATTTACCCACCTGTCTAAATAATTCCCACATTTTTTTGTTTGCATTATTCATATTTATTATGATTATATAAAGACTGTTCACTGCTAAGCTAAGCAAGTGTATTAGAAGCAGGATTCCTTACTTGTAGATTTTTTTATCTTAAAGTTAATGATTAACTAATTTAATAAAAGAAAATTTGCTTTGTTTTTCCATATGTCGATTTCTATTTCTATTTCTATATGCTCCAACAATTCAGTATGATTTTTCCACATAATTAAACCTATCAGATCTATTGGTCCCTTCCTGGTGCCATCTGTCCTGTTGTTTCAATTTGGACTGTTGATCTCTGGGCTAGTTTCACAGCTGTTTTTTGGGAGTTTTCCTTTGACATTTCTGTTGGAGTCTCTATTTCTTAGATATTTTGGTTCTTATTTATTTACGCCCTCAGTTGGATGGAACACAGTCCCCAGTAGCTTCCTGAGAAATGATAAACAGAATTAATAAATTTGAGATATTGCCTGTTAGAAAAATTTGATTATACCTTCACATTTTCTTTTACGATTAATTTATTATATTTTTTAGTAATTACTCTGTTCACCTGGTTCAAGGTTTTTAAAAAGTAAGAAGGGCTATATCATAATTCTTTCACATTGTCCTCTGATACCAATGCTATCTTTTTAAATATAAAAGCAATATGTATATATTTTCCCTTTTTTAAAAAAGCAAATAAGTTTCGGGAAGGTAGAAGAGGGTAAAGGGTGATGAAAGAAGACTTGACTTGGGGTCAAGCGAACACAATGCAACGTACAGATGATGTATTGTAGAACTGTACCCCTGAAACCTATATAATTTTATTAATCAATGTCACCCCAATAAATCTAATTTAAAGAAATTTTAAAAGCAAATAAATCTTCCTGAAGATTCTTTCGCACACTGGCATGAAATTTCTGGTAGACAGGCACCGGTCTGCAGAGTGGCAGTTGGAAACCACTGAAAAGTAGCTCCTTTGTTTCTAACTTGTCATAATATTCTACCATATGACTCTGTCATTATTTATTTATCTAGTTCACTATGGTTGAGTTGTAGGTTGTTTTAACCTTTTTGTTTATTTATTTATTTAGTGAGTGAGACAGAGAGAGGAACAGACAGGAACAGACAGGGAAGGAGAGAGATGAGAAGCATCAACTTATACTGTGACACCTTAGTTCAGTGGTTCTCAAAGTGTGCACTCTAGAAGATTTCCAGGTGGGCCCTATGGGATTCCAGAGGAATATGTGCCTGTTGGGGACCAAAAAACCAACAGAGTTTTTGGGGTTTAGATTTTTGGGGGACAGAGGAGTTGGGAATTAGCTGTAAACTGACAGTCTGCCCAACCCCCACCTTGCTTGCCTGATTAGATTGCAAAAGGCTGTTAAGCTGTGATGCTGGATTGTTTACACTACTCCTTCTATCCTTTGTTTGGTGTAAAGTTAAGATGATATGTATGGTAGGGCTTTTCTGCACTCAAAACAATTAAGAATAAAAAGAGAGAAATTCTTCAATGTATTGATGAGGAAATGAGGGTTTGCATTTCAAATATATACCTAAACATTGAAGAAATCACTAGGACACATCAGGCTCATGTTTCTCATAAACACAAGAATGAAAAACTTAACATATTCACGCAGGGACCTGATGAATTTATTAAATCTTACTAAGAATGTATCTATATATATAAAAAGATAACCTTTGTCGTTTTTTTTATTTTTTAACCCCTCTTTTTTATGAATTCTAAAAAGCGTAACTCAAAAAATGTAACATAAAAATGTTTTTTAATTTCAGAATAAATTTAATTTTGTCATATTTATTTTGTTTAATTACCATAAAAGCACACTTGGACTTTATATATTTTTTCTTTAATATTTGACTTAATTTTTATAACATATTTCTCAGAAATTTGTATATAGTGCACCTACAATTATCTGTAGAATTTTAAATGCACCCTGACTTCAAAAAATTTGAGAACCACTGCTTTAGTTGTTCATTAATTGCTTTCTCATATGTGCCTTCTTGAGGGGTTCCAGCTGAGCCAGTGACCCCTTGCTCAAGCCAGCAACCTTGGGCGTCAAGCCAGAGACTATGGGGTCATGTCTATGATCCCACGCTCAAGCCAGTGACCCCACGCTCAAGTTGATGAGCCCATACACCACCCCATACTCAAGCTGGCATCTTAGGGATTTTGAACTTGAGTCCTCAGCATCCTAGGTCAAGGAACTATCCATTGTGCCACCACCTACCTGCTCAGGCAGTGTTTTAGCCTTTTGATACTGTAACAGTGCTTTAATGTGTAAGTTTATAGGTTGTCACTTCACTTGTGTACAAACATATCTGTGGGTTAAATCTCAAGAAGTTATTCTCGCAACTGATACATTGATGGGGAATTGAGACTTGCACAATGATAATTCCTGATTAAATGGGATGAGGGTAGAAGAACACCTGTTAGTAAATACCTGATGACAGAGTTGGCCCTTCTTGAGGACAATGATTAGTGCAGAGAAGGTTTCTGATACAAATTATTGTTTCAGTTGAGCTTTTTGACCATAACCTTTGTTTTTCAGATATGCCCCACCTATTTGAACTGGATAACACTTGTTTCTGTCATTACTTCAGTTTTGTTCTTATACTGTTTGCTCTCTAGCATCACCTCCTTTAGTGTTCATAGCCTCTTGCCCATTATTTTAGCTCTGGCTCTACCTCTGCACATAATCCAAAGCAGGGAGCACTCCCTTAGCTGGACCTTTCAACAAGCCAAGAACCCATCCTTAACACACGCCAGTTTAACAACTTTCCCAACCTCCCATTGATTCATTTGCTGAGTTCAGCTACCTCCTAAATCTCTTTCCAGTCTCCACACCCCTCCCACCACCCCTTACCTGGATTATTCTTAATAGCCTCCTAACTGCCTCCAGCCTTCTCTCTTGTTTTCCCAAACCCAAAATCCATATTCAGCACAGCCTAAAGAATAATCTTCCTAAATTTCAGTTATTAGGTCATTGCCTGCTTAAACTCCACTGTGGTCTCTTTCCTTTGCCTAAAGAATTAAGTACAAATCTCACAAAGTTAAGTACCCCTCCTTTTTTATTTTATTTTATTTTTTAATGTGAAGTTAAGCATTCAGCGAATGTCTCATAGACCTGACTGTGTGGTAATTGTCTATGTATGGTCCCGAGGAAGATTACCTTACTTGAGGTGAGTTTTTGAAAGAAGAAAGTTTAGGCTAACACTGTTTTATTTCTAACTGGAACATATATTAAAAGGGTCTTTTCCTAGTTTAACCATGAGGAGTGGATAATGCAGAATGTTCAGATGGTAACTGAATTAGTGGAATGATATTGTGTGCTTCAAATTAGGCACATATCTAGCCTAATCTTAAAGACAGACATTGTATTTATGCACAATTTTTGTGGAGAATTAATTTTGTTCTTTCACATCAGGGGATGCAGCAGCTAACAGAGAAGGGATAAGTATAGGGAACCATATAAATGTTGAGGTTGAAGTCTTTTTGAATTTCTAGACAGGAGCATTGGCAAACTACAGCCCTTGGGCCACCTGGTTTTATAAACACAATTTTATTTGAACCAGCTATATCCATTCATTTATGTGTTGTCTTTGGTTACTTTGACACCACAAGATGGACTTAAACAGTGCCAACAGAGACCACATGGCTCACAAAAAAATAACTTACTACTTAGTTTTTTATAGACAGTTTTCTGACACCTTTTCTAGAGGAAAATGAAAGTTAAGAGGTGGGAGATGAATAAGTTGTGGATAAACCTGTAGAAAGGTGGAAGCTATATGGTAACACTGATGAAGCAATCTTACTCCCTTGCTTCCCTACTCACCTATCCCTAATATCCTGAGGCCTCAAAGCGAGAATGAATGGACAGAAATTGTCTTCCTACTTGTGAGTGTTTGGACTGCTCCCTAAATATCTGACTGGATTTATTGTGTGCAACTTGCACATCTAACTTCCAACAATATTCCATGGCAAGGCCCTGTAGACACTGCCTCACTAAGGTATTGAGAAAAACAGTGAGGGGAACCTTGCTTTTGTGCAAAAAAAAAAAATTTTTTTAAATGTGGTCGCTTTCCATTGAGATTGGCTCCCTAATTTCAGAGAAGTTAATGGGATCCCATAGTAGCAGGGGCCAAGTGGCAGCCCTTAAACACCAGGGACACAGTAGATACATACAAAAAATAGAAAGTAGGGAGAAGGATGTAATCAGAAGGCACTGGTTCACAAATGGTTTTGGTAGCTAAGGTAATGTCTTTGACAGACTTCTAGTGATAACTAATGAATGAAATGGATGGGTAGTATTACTGCAGTGGTTCTTAACCTTTTTTGAGGTACCGAACCCACCAGTTTCATATGCGCATTCACTGAACCCTTCTTTAGTGATAAATAAAATATGATTTTTTTTTTCCAAATTCAAGACATAGGTATATGTTTTTTTTACTGGTGCACAAAATGAGCCATGCATGAACATCACCTTGCTCAAAGAACAAAACCAACAAAGTGCATGAACTCACAACAAATTACAGTATTACTTTATTCTGTCCTCTGTGGCAGAGGCTTCTCCGAACCCCTGAGACCGACTCATCGAACCCCTAGGGTTCAATAGAACCCAGGTTAAGAACCACTGTACTACTGTATCAGTGTATATATAACAGGAAAACACTAGGTCTGGTAGCAAGTATGTTGACTTTAGTTGATGCAGTTGATAACCACTTCTTACCCAGTTGCCAAACCTAAGCCAATCCACAGGGCCAGAACCCTTTATTTGAAGTGGAGTCCTGTTTGCCTTGAGGAAGAATGTTGCACCATCTCCTCAAGCATACACTGTAAATCTTCCTTTACATCTTCCCCAAAGGGACATGTAGCCATTATATTAGAGAGATTGTGCTTTGGGGAAAAGGATACTGAAACCTTTTATACTAATTCCTATGGCCCCAAAATACCACTGTGGCCCATCAGTCAAAATGGGAAGTTACAGTTATCTGGCTGGAGTTTTAGCTCAAATCTGATTTACAAAGGACCCAGGCAAATTCTTATATTGTCTCTCACTCATGAATTGAGGATCATTGTGATAGCAGAGCTAAATGGAAGACTTGAGAACTTCTCTTTTTCGAGATAGTAAATCAGAATACCATATCCCTGAGGGAATTGTTGAGATTAATGCCACCATAAAAGATTTTAAATAAGATTTGTGATAGCTCTCACATCTCCATTTAACTTACTTATTAGGTGTGTGCAAAAATCTTAGAGAACAACTGTTGTAAACTTGATCATTGGCTAATTCCAAATATCACTCAGATCAACACAGACCCTGGAATTTGCTCTGCAGCTATTGACCTGCTTAATTGCTTTTTCTTCATACAATTTTACAAGGATTACCAAAAGTAATTTGCTTTTATCTAGAAGAGCAAAATATATCTTCACAATCTTGCTTCCAGGCTAGGTCAGTTTTCCTATCTTAGAAATCTTCATCTTTATAACATTTCACAAAACATCACACTGGTCCACTGTATTGATATTATTATACTGATTGTGTCCAACAGGCAGACAGTAGCAAGTACTTCAGATGTCTTATTCAAGCACATGAGAACCACAGGGTAATAATTAATTCCCACAAAAATCCAGAGCACTTCAGTAACATTTCTGAGTATTCAGTGGTCACTGTGCTCAATAAGCCTTTTTTGGATTTTCAAGGCAATGTACACTTATTATAGCATGCTGCCTTTGTCTATTTTCAGAGTAACACATAAAACTGCTAGTTTTTAATGATCAGAGCAAGTCCAGGACACAGTGCACACTGTGCTAACACTTAGTTATATAATTGAACAAATACAATGATTCTCTAAGTGTCTGTAGTAAATAGGGGTGCTGTACAGAATCTCTGGCAAGAACCAATAGCAGAATTACAGTGCAGATCTCTGGGATTTTTATACAAATCTATGACTTCTTCAGATAACTGTTCACTCTTCGACTTTTGGTTTGCTAATAAGTAGGCACTAAATGCATGACCGTGGGGTGTCAGGTTACCACATGGACAGGGCTGCTCATCATTACCTGGCTGTTGTCTGACCTGCCGAGCCATCAAGCTAGCCATGCATAGCAGCAATCTGTCATCAAGTGGAAATGGTATGCAAGGATGGCACTTGGGCAGATCTGTAAAGTACAAGTTGCACAAGCAAGTGACTCACTCCTTTAATAACAATGCCTGTTTTATGGCCTCCTCACCTTTGACCCATTCCTTTGGCTTCTTGGGGATGCCTTTAGTTTAGTTGATGGAAGAAGAAACACCTCAAATTCCAGCAGTATGAGCCTACCATGAGTAATTGTGAAAGACAACAGAAAAGGAACATTCTCCCATTAGGCAGACTTTTGAACTGTAAGTCTGATTGCACACTATGTCTGGAATGAGAGATGGCCAGAAGCACAGGTCTGTAATAGTCCATGGACAGTTGCTCATGGTTTGACTGGATGGTCAGGGACTTGAAGGAATGGGAGCAGAAAAATGGGAACAAGTAAGTTTGAGGGAGAGGTATAAGGATAGACCTTTCAAAAAGGGAGAGCTTAAAGAAATGTGTCCCATCTGAATACCCACCAGAATACATATATTGCTGTCACTCATCAAGTGGACAGAGTGACACACTGGATTTCAGTCAACCCCTTTCCCCAACCTCTCCAGTGCTTGTTCAGTGGGCCCGCAAACAGTGACCATGGTGGCAGGAGTGGAAGCTATGCATGTGTAGGCTAAGCATCATGGACTTCCTCTTTCTAAAGCTGACCTGGTTATCAGTACTGCTGATTTCCTAATCTACAGAAACCAACAGTGAGTGCCTAGGGGCCCCAACTAGCCAATGGGGAAGGTTGATTTTATTTGACTTCTTACATCATTGAGAGAGCAGAGATTTGTCCTCGTTAAAATAAATAAATATTCTGGAAATGGATTTCCATCTGTGGAACCCCAGGATGCCTGAGGCCAGGCTAAATGCAGAATAGGTAGTGGAAGAAGAAAAGCCATAGATACCAATTACAACCTCATGGCCAGTTAGGTAGATGGGGATTGTAAAGTAGCTTTGCACATTTTCCCTTTGCTTAATATATATATGTATGTGTTTAGTTTTCTATGGTAACAATTTTCTTACCTCCTTCCCCTTTTTAAAAATACATTGCACGGAAGGTATTATAGTTTAAATTTACAATTTAGCCTGTAGGTAACAGAATCTTAACTGGGACTGTGATAGAATTTGAGAAGTAATTCACACAGTCACAGAAGTGGGTATAATGGATGTTGGCTCTCTGTGTCTCCTCTTTGTGAGGTCACCTCTTCACTCTAAGAAGGACACTTGCATCTTGTGAGGTGGAATATAGAACTGTTTTGTTTTTGTACAGGAGTTAAAACGTGGGAAAGTGTGCATATGGAAGCTGACTTTCACAAGGGTGGACTGTGCCACTCATCAGCATATTGTTTCTCAACTCCAAATTCATTCTATCCACCCTCTTTGTCCTAATAGATCTGGGTCCTGTGAGTATTTCTCCTTTGCTGGCTGGCACAGGCTTAAGCCTTGTTATTAGAGGGCACTGAAGATGGGAAGGGGCTTTCCTTCAAGGTGTCAGAGTGGTTCACTGGCCAGGATCTTGCTAGCATACTTTTTCTCTAGTGCTCAACCCCCACCCAGTTTTGTCCAGTGCTAGGTATTTGCACTCTCTAGGGGTGGCATCTCCCTGCCTCTGTACTTTCTCCAGAATTTGACTTGAGCAGCAGTGCTGTACTCTGGAGCCACAGACACCATGAACCTAACCCTTCAGCCAGGTCACTGTTCCCCATAGGCTCTCTTTGGCCCCACACATGTGTGTACCGGGAACCCCACAAGACCAGTTACCCAGGGAGCTGGCTGCCCAGCTTTTATTCCAGGCACCAGGCTGGAGCTGTGTTGGCCCAAGATGTACATGCAAGTACACTAGACTCCTGCAGAGGGCGTCTCCTCAACTCCAGGCTCCATCAGTAGCCAGCAGTTCTCCTCAGCACCTGCCTAGCATGTTCTAGAGGTTGACACCACCCTATGAACGGCTCCTTCTGAGACTCCAGAAGGCAGATTTCTGACGAGTTTCCAAGTGAGGTACTTCAGTGCCGTTTCCCCTGTCAGGGAACCAATGGCATGCCCTATGTGTAGAGGTCTCTGGATCTCAGCCCTGGAGTAGTGGCTGCCCCTTATATCTAGAACTCCTATATTCTTTAGAATTGTCTTAACTCCAACTAGCCAGTTCCATTACTCTGATCCTTTATTGATAGATGAAACTTTCCTTGTTCAAATCACTGTATAATTTCTGTCTTTTCACTAATCCCAAACCCATCAACTATGCTTACAATATAACTGGTTAGAGGGACAGTCTTTTAAAATGCAATGCTTCTGCCTGGGGGAAATACTGGTTAAGTGGATAATCTGTGGAACCACTTCATTCACTCCTCAAACCCTTCTACTCTCTAGTATGTCATAAACCATCAATATATCTTTCGTGTTATGGGAAATTCACTCACAAGTTCAGATGTGGCAAGAGAGAGTATGGGAGCCCCCTCAGCCCTCTCCCATCCTCCATGGGTAGTGTGGCACCATAATTGCTTTCTTGCTTCAAACTGTGGAGTTGGCTAGTCCACAAATCAAGATCCTGTCTACAACCTTTCACCTTCAGAGATGTTTATCTGACCAGGTGTAGCTGAGAAATTGGATGTCTGACCATGCCCTTCTGTTCATTAAAACCTGTGTCTCACAATTGCTGCAGGTCAAACTCCATCACTAGGCTTTTTGTTTCATAACCTTCAGAAACCTTTGTTCAAAAAGCCATCGTACTTTATGACAAAAGCCATTCTACTTTATGATAATGACATGCAGTTTTGTTCACCAGTGTCATTTTCCAGGCACCTGGAGCTACTCCACTTTGTCTTTAGCTGGCATCTTTCAGTATGTCTGCTGCTGCCTCCTGTGAGATAGTGTGTGGCTGTCTCAGTGCAGTTTGCTTTGCATCACTGTCCCTTGTCACACACTCACAAGTCACTTCCTGCTCAGAAGAATTGCTGGCAAGGATGTGAATAAACATGGACTTAAACATAACCAAAACTAACAAACCACAGTAGCAAATCACCATGAAATTTGATTCCACCAATAAATACAAGCAGAAATCACTTCCTGCCACTTCTCCATTTCCTAACATTTTCACCAGCAGATGAGGGGCACTTAATAAAATTTCTGCCCAAGCATTTGAGGGTTTATTACCAGGGCCATTTTTGTTGTTGTCATTGTCTTGTGTTTTAATTCAGTTTGTGAATCCAAATGATAATGTATGGCAAATAAATATTAATTCACAATAGTGTATATTTTTAAATCTGCAATCTATGCTAGGATTTGAGGATGTAATTTTGTAATCCCTTGCTTTGTGTGGTTAACCTTAACTCTTTACAGCATGCTTTAACTCAGTATCAAGCAAGTTTCATACACCAATTAGGCTTTGTGCCAATTAAAGTCAACTGGAACCGGATCTTAAATCTCTGTAGCTGTAAAGTTTTATTGTCACAAATACAGAAACAAGTAATGGAAAGAACCACTATCCTCTAATTTTATTAAATGCTACTTTTGCATGCAGTTATGAAGTGTTCTGCTTTTCAGTGCTTTAGAGGATTGCTTCGATTGGAATTTTAAAATTAAACTAACATTCTTGCAATGTGTGCTTTTCCACCTGGGGGGACAGCCATGACTATAAAGATGGATCTTATCTTGATATGTTCCTATTTGTCTGCATTTAAACAATACCCCAGGGATTCATTGTCACATTAAAGTTTAAGAAGCTATGAAAGCCACAGCTTTGTAGTTAGATTATTTTAATTTGTGAGAATTCAGTTTTGCTTTATTTCTGTTGAGATGAAAGTATATTTTACCCCTAAGAATAATCCATTGATTAACCAAGTCTCATAGATTTAGAATCGTGCATATTGTGTCAGCCTTTCAAAGTACCATTTTGTGGAAATTTTATTTTATTATTAATGCCTGTTTGTAAGGTCTGCATATAGAGAGTGAAGAATGTTTTTAAAGGTCAGCAGGTCTCTAAATTTTAATTATTTTTTAATTTTAGAAATTTTTAAAGATTTCTAATTTAGAAACTATAATTGTTTTTAATTAATTCTTTTCTAGTTTTAAAAAACTTTTATGGTATTTCCTTTTCTTCTTCTGTGAATCTGATCTTTCTTAATTAGCAAATGATCATTTTAGATTGTTGTTTCAAGGATTTAGAATACAAGGCAAATAAACCTTTCATCAGCTTCTAGTGTGCAGATATAACTTATTATGTTTAAATTTGCTGTTCTGCTGATTTTTTTATCAAGCCTCAAAACTTCCGAGGTCAACTGGAAGTTGATTCTAGGAGAGATTTGTTTTGTTTTATTGGCTGTTTTCTCATAGGTCTTCAAATTTGTCTAGGAATATAACATTATTCCCAGGAATAAGAATTAAGAATCCTCATTTTGTTTTACTTATAAATTTATTATGTGTCTTTTGGATTATTTTTTTGTTGTTGTTAAGAATTTCAGGTTTTTTATCTTTGTGATGGGAAAATATTTTTAAAATTATTTTCCAGCATCATAATTTGCAATAAAACTTCAATGCTCAGTTATATCAGTATTTTCCTGAGCCTCTTCTGGGAACTTTGGGTCATTCTTGCTTTGGATTTTATCTTCTCTCTCCATGTCAAAATAATTTTTGCTCAATTTATATCAAGAATCTATTTTGGAAAACCTGTTTTTGGCATATTAGGAATTAATAATGTGGTTCCCTTTGGATGAACACCATACCTTTCTGTTTTGGGTGCTAGTTGTGGTTTACCCAAAGTCTTGTGACCTAGACCAGTCATTCTTAAACCTGGCTTCTCTAAAGAATTATCTGGAGAACCTAAAATAACAAGAAAAGCAGGACCTAGGCCCTCCCCTAGAACAATTAAATCTCTAGTGGTAGGGCCTAAGGTACTGAATTTTTAAAGACATTTACACTAATATATACCCAGAGTTGAGGACATTGATGGAGATGCTTAATGTTGAGTGTAATAATATTCATTAATGGAATCCTCATATTGGACTTCAGCGGCACAGGAAAGAAAAGTCATAAAATCCCTACAGAATCAATGTTGGAATTTTCAAATGACCAGCATTTATCAAAAAAGACTAGTCTTTTCATAAATAATCTCAAAGAGCAAAGCATCATGTTCCTACTTTAGAAGACATTGCAACTAAAATGTCTCGGTATCTTAATACCCCATTGTTAAGGTCTACAACCTCATCCTCAATCTTTATTTCCAAAAACATGCACTGAAAACAGGTTATTTTTAAAAAACTTATTTTCTGTGAAAACCTTATCTGAGGTAATAATAAGGCTATTTCTACTTTTTTTCCATAGGTTATCCCATTATCTTCTGACATTTAGGTTATCAATTCTTGACTCTTAAAGACCCTATTTCAGATAACTCCAGTTAAAAGTTCAGGATTTTACATTAGACCTACGTATGAACACAGTTGGGGAAATGCTGCTCTTCCACTTAAACCTTGGCCAAGCCACTTAATCTATTTGACTCTCATTGTCAGTAAAATGGGAATAACAAACTTTATGGGACTGTTGGAAGACTAAATGAGGATTTATGTAGTAAGTGTTAAAATATCAGGGACTTAATATTTAATGTAAGTAAACTACTGTTTTTATTACAGCTAGTGCTCGATTTAACAACCACAATTAGTTCCAACAGACCCGTCGTAACACAATTTGGTCGTAAGTTGAGTAGGCTATAGACCAGTGTTTCTTAACATAGGTTCTATCGAACCCTAGGGGTTCAGAGAAGCCTCTGTCGTGGAGGCCAGAATAAAGTAATACCGTAATTTGTTGTGAGTTCATGCACTTTGTTGGTTTTGTTCTTTGAGCAAGGTGATATTCATGCATGGCTCATTTTGTGCACCAGTAAAAAAACATATACCTATGTCTTGAATTTGGGAAAAAAATCATATTTTATTTATCATTAAGGAAGGGTTCAGTGAATGCGCATATGAAACTGGTGAGTTCGGTATCTCAAAAAAGGTTAAGAACCACTGCTATAGACAAAGACAATTTCCTCTTGGTAGACATCTTGGGAGGGGTTTGATGAAAAATATCCAAGACACAAAACACAAAATTGCTGTACAGTTGAAATGGTGCACGCAGAGATGGTAGTGCTGCTGGAAGCTGGTCCGCACTGTCCTACGCCCAGCTGGGCAATGCTAGCGCTGCCAGATGAGGAGCAGTCGTGGCTAGCGATTGTGGTCGTAAAGTTGAATGGTCGTAAGTTGCATAGGTTGTAAGTTGATCAATACCTATATTTCTAATAATAATTTAAATCTTGTTCTTCCTTCTTTCCTTTTCCGGTCAACAAACATTTATTGGGGGCCCACTATGTCACCAACATTGTAGTAAGTGCCAGAAAAACAACCATGAATAAGGAAGATGCTCTTTGTGTCCTTCATGAACTTTCCTTGACTCCCTTATTAGAGACATTCTAAACTAGCCTGACCTGTGGTGGCACAATGGATAAAGCGTCGACCTGGGATGCTGGGGTAGCCAGTTTAAAACCCCAGGCTTGCCCGGTCAAGGCACATATGAGAAGCAATTACGAGTTGATGGCTTCCCGCTTCTTTCTCCCATCTCCCATCTCTCTCTCTCTGTCTCTCTCTCTCTCTCTCTCTCTCATTCTCTTCCTCCCCCCTCTCTCTAAAAGGAATAAATAAAAATATTTAAAAGAACTAGAGACATCCTAAACTAAAATCTACTAATGGAGTAACTCTCTTTGATAAACATACACATGCAATGATAGGATTATTGCCCTATTGATGAAGAACTGCTGTCGTTTATAATTTATTCCTAAGAAAGAACTCTTCCAACTGCCTCATTAATTCTATCTTTCTTTCTAATACTCCACCCTAGCCACAGATAAAATTTTTGACATAAAATGTTTTAGGGAAAGCATCACTATAGTAGAAGGATCTAGTTCTGTCCTGTTCCTCTACTTTGATTTTCCTGGACTACTGTTTGTTCCCTGTTGTATTAAAACATCCTAAAGAGACTATCTTATTCCCTCTCAAAATTTTAATCTAGCCTACCTTTGGTTACTGAAGAAACCTAGTATCACTAATAAACATGCAAGAAGGGGGTTTTTAGTGGTTCTCCTTCAGACAGAAAGGAGGGTGAATGTTGGTTGATTTATATCTATTTGTCTATTGTCAAGCGGTGGTTAGAGAATGGTGATCAAAATGTATTTTATTGGCTGGGGACCACGAAATAACATTTTGCTTATCCCAGCACTTTGCTTGTCTTTATCTTCCTGGAACCTCTTAGATGAGTTTGTTGTCCGATTCATCTGAAAACGACTGAATCCTAAACTTTGGGATCTTAAGGGCATGACTACAACTAGCCTATTGGATTCTCTCTGCCAGGGTTCATTCCTGGTTTTGCACTAAAGCTTGTTGGATCACATCTAATAGAGTTTATTTTTAAAGACCAACCAGATGTCACACATTTACATAAGATTGTAAAATTTAAGTCCACTGGACATGGATAATTTATCTGCCTATGTATTTTTACTTGACTTTGTTTTGCTTGTTTCTTTTTTCTTTTCCAAGTTAGAGGAGGGAGGTTAGACAGACTCCCACATGTGCCCCAACTGGGATCCACCCAGCAACTGCATCTGGAGCTGATGCTCTGTCCGTCTGGGAACATGCTATTTTTAGCACCTGAGGCGGAGACACCACTGAGCCATCCTCAGCACCTGGGGTAATACATTCAAATCAATCAAGCCATGGCTATGGAAGGGGAAGGGAGTGATAGAGAAAGGGGAAGGATGGTAGAGAATCAGATGGTTACTTCTCCTGTGTGCCCTGACTAGGAATCAAACTGGGGACATCTATACACCGGGCCAATGCTGTACCACTGAGCAAACCAGCGAAGACATGTTTCTTTATTTTATGTCTTCTAGTCTTTCTTTTCAGTTTCTTTTTTCTCCTTCTTAACCCTTAAATGTAGCATTTTTTCTGGCCTCTTTATATACTGTAGGTGAACTTCTGTACCCTCACATTGACTCTCAAATTTTCATCTCTCACACAGAGCTTTTCCCTGATTTATCAGTCCCATGTATCTTTTTTGCTTACGGGAACGCATGTGTAAATCCTACCAGCAGCTCAAATTTGTCATGTCCAAAATTAAACAAATTATATCCCTAATTCCTATTCTAAATCTATCCTTCCCTGCCTTTGTTAATGTCATCACTTGACCCATTTTCTCTCCATCCCTCCCTTTCTTTTGCCAAGTCCTACTTGACACCACTTCCTGGACTCTTGAAGCAGTCTTCTCCAACCTTCCTGCTCATTTCATTTTTTCAGTATACATCAATTTTTCTGTCGCTGATAAAACTGATTTTTCTAAAACATAAATATTATAATCCTTCAATAAAAATTACCCAAGTCTTTCTATTCAATCTATTCAGGAAAAAACTGATAGATTCAAAATTCATTTTGGTAACTTGTGTTTGACCTCCCAGCCTCACCTCCTATCATTTAATACCTGGGCTTTCCATTTCTGTTGTGCGCCTGATTGCCAATGGCTTTTTTTGCTTTTATGCCTTTGCATCTGTCATTTCCTCTTTTCCCTCTCTCTTGTCCTCCAATACAATTTGTTTATCTTTCAAGATTCTGCTTAGCAGTGTCATCCCTGGGAAATTTTTTCTAACATTTCTCCTTACCCTCCATGTTCCTTTTTTTTTTTTTTTTCCAGTTAGAGGCAGAGAAACAGACTCCAGCATACACCCCAACGGGGATCCACCCAGCAAGCCCACTAGGAGATGATGCTCTGCCCATCTGGTGTGTTGTTCCATTGCCCAGCAATTGAGCTCTTAGTGCCTGAGGCGAAAGCCACGCAGCCATCCTCAGCTTTTGCCTGGGTCAACTCGCTCCAATTGAGCCATGGCTGTAGGAGTGGCGAGGGATGGAGAAGCAGCAGATGGGTGCTTCTCCAATTGTGCCCTGACCACTTAGCCAACCAGCCAGGGCCCCATGTTGCTTTTATCGTCTCCTGCTATAGCACATATACTGCTGCTTTCTGGTTGCCTGTTGATATGCCATATTTTATACTAGTCTTTGCTTCTTAAAGGTAAGAGGTACAGTGGATAGCATGGAATGCTGAGGTTGCCAGTTCTAGACCCCTGGCTTGCCTGGTCAAGGCACATATGAGAAGCAACTACTATAAGCTGATGCTTCCTGCTCCTCCTTCCCCCTTCCTTCTTGCCTTTCCTTCTCTCTCCTCTCTCTCCTCTCTCTCAAATCAATAAATAAAATCTTGAAAGAAAGTAAAGGATACATTTAATTTTATAGTCTCAGCTTAGCAAAAACAGTTGATACATGAGAAACTTACACAACAATTGAGCAGGACACATACAGGAAGCAGCCAATCAGTGCATGAATAGGTGGAACAGCGAGTCAATGTTTCTCTCTCTCTCTCCTTTCTACTCTTTCTAAAAATCAATTAATAAATTATAAAATAAGTTGTTTATTTTTTCAAAAACAAGTAGTATATAGCATTAAGTATGCAAGTTCAGTCATTTTTGTTTATTCAGTGGAAAATTTCTTGGTAAAGGACAGAGACTATATCTTTGAACTTGGTTTTCTTATTTTAAATTTAATGACGATTTTGGAAGAGAAACTGAATAAAGTGTCAAAGTCACTTTTCACTTCAATAAATGTCATTTTCCTTAAATTATGTTTAGGGAAGACAGATCTTACCTACTGCTACAAATTATTTGGATAATTATAATGGTGCATGGTATGTATTAAAACCTCTTCACATTACATTTTTTTAAAGCATCATGAAGAAAATTAGTCCTCACTGTGATTCAGCCTGTCATCAATGTTCTTTCCCCCCCTTCTTTTGTTCCTGGTGGCCTATATTAGGGTTTAGTAAGCATATGGCTTTTTTCTTAGGGTCAACTGCAAGCAGTGTTTTATCAGGGCAAATACTGTTTTTATAACTCGATGGTCTCTGTTACTTCTTTAGATATGCGTACTACAAGTAAAGCTAAATGACATTTTCTTTTTGCTATTAGATTTTGTATAAAAACAAATGCTCTTAATTTTCTAGTCTTTATTGGTTCTGTCAAAATTCACAGGTACTATCAGGTCAACAAAGCTGGGAGAATGCCAGTTTCCTTGTTGGTGATGCTGCTTTTAATATTAATTGGTCTAGTTGGAATAAAGTTCTTAGGTTATGGACAAACTTCATAAAATAAAAGGTATTATTTTGAGGGAATGGCTGCTAGTAACTGTCAGTATACATTTGCTTTCTTAAGAATTTTCTCTTTCTTTGTAATCATTTTAATGAAGCCCTTTGACCCCTTAATCATTAAGATATCTGTTTTATAGTCTCAAGGTATATTTGTAAAAATAATTTTATGCATATAAGATAATATCTATTTGCCAGAATTAACAATGTATTTTTTTACTGGAGAGAAATTCCTAACATTTTATAGTCCTAATAGATTATAATTAATTGTAGCAACTGTCTTCTTTCAAAAGTATAATTTCTCTGAGGGCAAGATATCTTTGTATTCTTGTTAACCATAAGAGTATGTTATTTGTAGCTTTTGTTCAGTTGTTGGTTGAATTAATAAACTGAACCATGCTGACAGGAATGAATAGCTACTAATGTCATGTGTTATTTCTGTTTACAGGTGTTACCATTTAATGAAACCTTCTTGCCAGCAAATCTATGATAAAAAATAGAAGTAAAAGAGGATATTATAACTGTTATTTAAGTGACAAGTTTTTAATGTCAGAATGGCTCATCTAAAGCGGCTAGTGAAATTACATTTTAAAAGACATTACCATAAAAACTTCTGGAAACTTAGTACGGTAATTTTTTTCTTTATAATATTTTTGATTTTAATGCAACGGGAAGTAAGTGTTCAATATTCCAAAGAAGAATCAAAGATGGAAAGGAACATGAAAAACAAAAACAAGATGTTTGACTTAATGCTAGAAGCTGTAAACAATATTAAAGATGCAATGCCAAAAATGCAAATAGGAGCACCTGTCAGGCAAAACATTGATGCTGGTGAAAGACCCTGTTTGCAAGGATACTACACAGCAGCAGAACTGAAACCTGTTCTTGACCGCCCATCTCAGGATTCAAATGCCCCTGGTGCTTCTGGTAAAGCATTCAAGACAATCAATCTAAGTATTGAAGAGCAGAAGGAAAAAGAACGCGGAGAAGCAAAACACTGTTTTAATGCTTTTGCAAGTGACAGGATTTCTTTACACCGAGATCTTGGACCAGACACTCGACCTCCTGAGTATGTTGAAGAACATTCATTGTCTATTGTTTATCACCAGGGTTTGCAGAGGAGAGGCATTAGCTAAGGAAGTTGCTTCTTCTCTCTCTCTTTTTAAAAATATTTTATTTATTCATTTTAGAGAAAAGGGAGAGAGAGAGAGAGAGAGAGAGAGGTGGGAGGAGCAGGAAGCATCACGTCTAGCAGTTGCTTATCCTTCCCATATGTGCCTTGACTAGGCAAGCCTGGGGTTCTGAACCTTGAATGTCAGCATTCCAGGTTGACTCCCTATAACTGTGCCACCATAGGTCGGTTGACTCCCTATAACTGTGCCACCATAGGTCGGTTGACTCCCTATAACTGTGCCACCATAGGTCAGGTGGAAGTTGCTTGTTCTTTAGTCATTATAAGGCAGAAAACAAAAATAAAAACAAATAAAAAACAAAACAAAAACCCACCAGTTACTATTTAGTTAATCAGTTTTTTTATTATTATTATCAAGTCCAGATATTTATATCTATATATCTCTTGGTGAAGCATTGCAGATGTGAAAACTTATTGTTTTAGAAATTAGAAAATTAAATTCTAGATCTGACATATGTAGAACCACAAATAATTATTTTGAAATACTTCAGTTTTCTCATCTATTAAGTAAGAAATATGGGGCCGTTTTATGGGGAAAATGGAAGATGGAGGAGTTGTTCCCGTTCTTCTGTGTATTAGTGTAGAATAGAAATGATTAAAAATGTGCTGAGATTTTGGAGCTGTTAGATAACATTATTTTATTAAGTCACAGACTCTGTGTACTCTCCATGTTATATTTCAGAATGTACTGTGTTTTAAGGGGAAATGTCGTCATTACTAATTCAACTATGATTCTTTCTGTAGAGTTTTGTTGAGTAAGTCCTAGTGTTATAGAGTTGTCATCCTTTAACTTCTAAGAGGCCAACCTTGCTTTTTATTGTCACTTTGTTTACATGTTTATTTTAAGTATACAGTATAGTATTTTGATGACTTGCCCCAGCTTCTACCCCTGCTGTCTGTT
Organism: Rhynchonycteris naso; assembly: GCA_037038555.1. Lineage (NCBI taxonomy): Eukaryota > Metazoa > Chordata > Mammalia > Chiroptera > Emballonuridae > Rhynchonycteris > Rhynchonycteris naso. The sequence continues at coordinate 69,241,668 of CM072997.1, forward strand.
TGTCCTCAGTTAACCATTTTAGTTTCTTTGAGGTAGTGTTCAAATGCTCTATATGAACAGAAATAGCTAAAATAAATTTCCAGTGCTTTCACTTTATCTGCATATTTGTTAAAAGTGCAGGACAGAAATGTATAAGCAAACAATGCCTACATATTTTGCTTTCTGGTTATAATAAAATTACATTTAGAAGTGAACCTAAAAATAATGACCTAAATCTATTGCTTTACTCCTATTTTTCTAGGTTTATGATCTTATCATATATACCTGTTCCAATTCTGAAGTTGTATAAATTAGATTTCTGTGTATTTTAACCTGTGTGATCTAAGGTTGAGTTGCTCATCAGTATTAAATGAATGTGTAAAGAAACAAATGAATGTCTATAAAATGTTCTAGTTGTCTTAACAGTGCAGTTATTTTGTGTGTTATTAGGTTACAATGCAGTATTGCACTTTATTAATTTTGGGAGAGGTCATGACTGAAAAGCACTTAACATCATAAATGAAGAATCATGATTTTTATTCTTTGACCTGACAATTGTCAATTCGAGATAAGCTTTTATTCTCCCAATATATCATTAAAAAACTACAGTTCAATAATGCAATAATGAATATGACTAATATTCAATAATATTAATCATTAAGTACGTGAGAAATACCCAAACACATAAAGAACCTATTTTTGGATAGGCATGTGAAAAGTTGGTGAAAATTTAGTACTTTCTTACTTTAAGTTTAACCTGTATAAGCAAGAAACAGATTTCTGAAGAATTCCTAATCTTTTTCTTGCTCATTAGAAATATAGATCCAGTTTCTCTCAAAGCCAGATTTTCATGTGACTGATTAAGGACTTTTCTATATGCCAAAGCTTTCAAATCGTTTGGCTGGTGCTATGCAGTCACTTTGGCAAGTTATTTTAAATGACATATGAAAGCATAAGTTTAACATGCTAATTGTTTCAAAATAAATGAGGTTTATAAAATCATATTGTGAAATTTTATTACCACTTGCATTAATGATATAACATGACATCTTTACTTGATATTAGAGGTTATCAGTTAAGCAAATCATAGTTTAAACCAAGGAAAAGCATTGTAAGATTAAAATGATAACATTTTTTTAGTGTGAGTTTTGTGAAGTTTTATACTTTAAATTGTCAAAACTTTTTGTAATTCTTGACTAATTTATATTAGTCACATGGCAAATAAATGTAGGCAAATATATTTTTTAATCCTGAAATTCTTTCCCCAAAATGCTTATAAGACAAATTATAAAGTTTCTGTTTTCCTTAAAAAGTAAAATGCTATAATATGGAATTTTTAAATTTTTATTTGTAGGTTTCATTGGTTTAGAAACCTTATGTCTTAAAAATTCAAGCTTTATTTAGTGATTTGTTTCTGTGTAATTGAGAGTACATATGACTAGGTAGTTCTGTTTGGATATTATTTTTATTTTGTAGTTCTCCCAAAATTCAGTTCAGAATAAATCATTTGCTACCATTTACTAACGGGGATGGATGTGATTATTTGCTTCTGACTATGTATATATATTATACTTAGAAGTAACAAAGGCACTAGAAAGCAAAATCACTTTTAGTCACTTCCTCTCTTTTGTCTACTCAGTTGTGTTGACACACTCTCAATACTTAATTCGCAGTCTAATTCTTTTTTTATCACTACAAATATTACACCCTAAAGACCTCTTCTCAGAAAAGAATATAAAACACATACATATTGAGGTCTGGATATAAAAGTAATTAATGAGAGTTTGTGGGATATCTTTCTTTAGGGTGACAGTTCCAGGCCTCTACGTACTACCATATGTACTGGAGGCTGTGGTTTTCCCATTGACCCTCACAGAGAAACTCAAGTATTCTGAGCTCTTAGCTAGATGAGTGAATGATTTACTTCCTTATCTTTGGGTTAAAATAGCACTGTTTTGATTGTTAACACACTTTATTTATAGTGCCTTTTGACTATATAGGAGAATTTTGTAATCTGTTGTCTAAAATTATACAACCATTTATGGTTTCTAAGTAAACTTAAAAATAAACTTATTTTTATTTATTTATCTTTACTGTAGACTACACATATTTTATATTCCAGGTTCACTCTCTTTGGTTTTACAATGTTTTAAAACCCTCTCCTGTATGTTATTTTATTTGATCCTCACCTCATCCTCGTAGGCCAAGGGACTGTGTTCAGCTCTAGACTCAAAGGCTGGAGGGTGTACAGGTCCACCCACACCCCAGGGCTTCATATGAAGATTATTTTTACTGCAGAGACATTGTTATAATTCAAGATCAGTTTATAACTAATGTTTATAGCTAATGGAAATACAATGCCATTTATCAGTCAAAAACTACTAGTGTCATTTTTCCTTGTGCCTGTCAATGTTTTATCTGGCAATAGAAGCACAGGAATTTTAACATGGATTTAGGACTTTTATTTTAAATTTCTATGTGGTTTTTTTAAAGGAAATATTTAAAATTGTGTCTCATTTAATTAAATGATTGTTTATTGGATGGGATTACTGGAGCAAAATCTTTACCAGTGTGATATGGCATATGGTAGGAACTTAGGTTTTGCTGAATGATAAAAATCATAAGAAAATAAGTTTATAATAACCTATTTTCTTTTCTTTTGGTTCAAATATAGATTAAGTAAATTGATTAAATAAACTTAGAAAATACTACATACTTAGTAATGTAGCTAACTTAAAATAATCTGTACAATGATAACTATTCATTTAATAAAATTGTGGTTTTAAAAATTGCAAATAAGAAAAATATATAATTTGTGTAAGAAAAGAGAAAAACTGAGTTTTTATTTGACCAATTACAAATATTTTCCATTTTTACAGGTGTCTCACTTTTAGGTTATTTTTCTTATTTAAAATATTATTTGTATTTAAAATTTTATTGTTAAGAAAGTTTCCAAAAGCATGTTCTAATCCTTGACATGTAATCAATCTGTATCAGTGGACATGATCTCTGGGTGAGTGGTCTGCTTGTAAAAAATTTTGGTTTTGATCTACTTATGTTTACATAGCATGATGATCATCTTACCTAGTTAAAAAAAATGATTCACTACCACTTCTGTAATGATAAAAGCTAAATAATAATTTGGTAATGGCATAGCAGTGAAATAAAGTAATAAAATTCATAATTTTTTTTCTATTTTGACTTTTTCTAGATGTATTGAACAGAAATTTAAGCGCTGTCCTCCCCTGCCTACCACCAGTGTCATAATAGTTTTTCATAATGAAGCGTGGTCCACGCTCCTTAGAACTGTGCACAGTGTGCTCTATTCTTCACCTGCCATACTGCTGAAGGAAATCATTTTGGTGGATGATGCTAGTGTAGATGGTAAGAAAGCACATGCAAATTAGATGGTTTCCCAAATAAATTCATATGGTGTTGTTCAAAGTCTATTTAGTTATATTGTACTCTCTGTATGCCATTTCAGAGCTTGAACATAATAGCTTGGATGATATAGTGGATGAACGTAGAATCCAAGAGTGTTCATATTTAAATATTTTACAGTTAGAAATGTATAAAACATCATTATTCATCACTTTGTAGTCCTCAATGTAACACTTTTATTTTAAGGCATAGTGGTTAAGAGCACAGACTTGAGTGTCGAGTCAGGCTTCATGGTGTGAATCCCAACTCTGGTCCTATCCAACTATGTGATTTGGGTAACTTATTTAAGCTCCCATGTCTCAGTTTACTTATCTGTAAAATGGGGAAAATGTGGCATTTCATTGAATTCACTGTATGATACATATTAGTTTATATCCACTAGTATAAAATGCCCTCACAGCCAATTAAACTAATATGCCATTGATTATAAGAAGTATTCAACTGCAGCTTAGAATTGAGGAGATACATAAATGCTGCATAATTTCTAGGGTTGTTTTGAAGACTAGATGAGTTAACATAAATAATATGTAATTCAGGTATATAAATTAGTAGTTAAAAATCACTGAGTCATCATATCCTGATTTATTTGGCTCTTAAATTTTCCAATATTGTTTACAAAGTTAGCCAAATTCTTAAATGCATTGTTACTTAAAATTGCAAGTTAAGAGGCACCTACTAAATTATACATTTTAAATTGGACTCACAAGGCTAATCTGACAAATAGCCTAATTTCCTAAATTTTCAAACATTACAAGCATTTTTAAATACCAAGCAGATATAGATTATTTCAATAATTACAAAATTCATTCCCGAATGAGTCTAAGTTTGAAGCCAGATTCCTTAAGGTCAAATTCAAGCTCCAATACTAATTAGCTATTTACTCCTCTGTAAAATGAGGTTAATATTCTTTCACCAAATCCAAAGCTACATCTGTGGTAATGGTACATAAACCATTAATTTATGTACCAGGAGAAAAAAAAAAGATACTGTATATTAAGTGATGTCATCAATTTTAAGTTGTATTGAGACTTCAGAAATGGTCTGAAGCAAATAAAATTATTAACCTATTTGTTTTTTAATATACATTTATTTATTTTTATTTCTCTATATTATTATAGAGACTCCTATGGTTTCAAAATAAAATCAGCGAATTGAAGTTCTCAGTTAAATTATTATCTAAGTGAAATAAGGTTGGTTATCACCAAGAGATTTTTGAGCTGGATGTGAGACATATTCACCTAATGGGAAAGTTTTGTACTGCAAGTCCCAGGCATATGCTTACATACTTTATGCAGATCTGATTTGAATTTTTAATCCTCTTACCCAGACTACTTTACCTCTCAATTGTAACCCTTTTATTTATTTACTGCTTGTTCTGTTCTGAACTTATTCTTTCTGTTTGAACTGCAGTCCATAGAGTTTAACGTGACACCTGGCTAACCTCTTATATGTTTTACCTTTAAAAAAATACTTTATTTTAGAAACCTTTCTCTCTTTGATTTCTTGAACTTTGTTTTCAGATGATTTTTATTTTGCTTCATTTTTCAAGTAGTGAGACAATATAGGTACAGAAAGATTACTTTTCATAAGCTTTCAATTGAAGTAAACTTGATTATTTAATTGCAAAAAAATTAATAGAGTTCATAGAAGTCAGAATGAAAAATGATATTCATTTATAATCTTTCTGTTTTAATCATTTTCATCTTTTTCTAAATCACTATCTGAATAAATATAGACTATCTAAATCCAGTTTTGAAATCTGACATTGTCACATAATATTGTTATTAGCTCATTTCTTTTACCATCAGAACTTTTATTTTCTATGACAATTATGGACTAGATTCATTTTACTTAACCATTCACCTTTATTTAACTCATAGTGTTACTGTACATTATACTGCAATGCATATCCGTGTAATTCTGTTATTTTTTTCTTTTGAATTCTGTCTTTGGATAAGTTAGAACTGCTTGATTAAAAAGGTCTGAATGTTTTTTTATAATTCTTTATATCAATTAATAATAAACATGGAATAGTTTTCTTGTTGAGGACTCTCTTTGTATTACTAGTGTAATATGTCTTATTGAATCAGTCAAAGAGCTGTCTAATGAATACCCACTATGGAAAAATGTGTTCCTACTTGCTTTAAAGAATTTGTGAGGTAACCACAGTCCCTGACTTTAACTGGCTGAGGGGAAAGCAGCATAAATATGTGGCTAATCAAATAACTAACAGGTATAGTTAAAAACCAATGCTAGCAAAACAAAAAAGATCATCAACATTTACAGAGCATAGGCCCTGTACCAAGTCCTGTCTTAAATGTTTTAGTTGTATAGTAAGTAATCTATCTCATTTTATCCTAACAATCTCCTGCGAGGGTAAATCCTATCATCCCCATCTTATAGGTAAAGAAACTGAGTTACGAAAAGGTGAAATAACTTGCCCAAAGTCACACAGCTAAAAGTAATGGTGTTATAAATTGAACCCAGAAGGTCAGACTTTATAGTTTTGTGCTGTTAACCTCACAAAAGTTGAGGGTGTAGATGGGGTAGATAAAATTTAGGGGGCAGATAAAAAATCGTAGGAAATTCAGAAGGTGTGGGTAAATAAAAAATTCCTGAACATGATTTATTGGAACATTTTTTGAAAGAATATGTAGTGACTCCATTTTTTTAAAGTTCCTATTAATACCTTTGAAATGTTTTTATTTTATACCTTTCTATTTTACAAGTCTATGATTAAACCAGAAACATTCATAATTATATTTTTAAGACAAAATACAGTCCTGCTTGTCTTTCAGAAAATTAATTCTGAGGTACTTAGATGTTTAAAAAGTTAACCTATTACTCTTAGACAACAATGCTTAGATTTGTTTACCCACAACAATTGTTTCTAGACTCTTTCTTTGTTTAAGTTTTGAATAAGCAACTTTCTTAGCTGCACCACTGGAGAACTGAAAAAACATATATAATTACAGATGAAGCCATCTACATTTGCTTCTGAAATCTGCAGAAGCAAACATTTACCATAAGACATCTTTTTAAGGCTATGCTATGGGCCCAACAAGCCCACTGGAAGAACTGCATTATATACTCAACAAGAAATCAAAATTTAGTGATGCAAAGCAGGCTTAAGAAATTGTTTGAAGATATGAACACTTGACTGACTTGATTAATGTTTTCTTGTGCCTACTGTCTTACTTCTTGCTTATAATGTGTCTCATCTAAATTAGAATATTGACTAGCTTAAGTTCTACATCTATTACTAAAATTTTGCCTGTTTTTAGCTTTATTCCTGATTTTTTATTATTTTTTCATATTTTTACTGGAAAAAAATTCTGTGTCCAGAGACTCCAAAGCGTTTGAAAAATTTCTGCTGATTCTGTAGAATTATTCCCAAACTGCTGTAGCTCAGAACTTTCTCTAGTTGCTTTTTGCTCAACATTTTAGTCTTAAATTATTTCGATCACTGCCTACATATCAGAGAATTCTTTTGATACTTGGCAATTTTCTTCAAATTTCAAAAGTAAATAACAATTTTAAAAAGTGAAATATCTTTTTGCCAAATTCAGTTTCTTTACTCACTTAGTTTATTTTCTCTAAGTGAATCTTCTTAACTTCTGGGGTCCACTTCATTTGCAGTCTCTCACTTTGCCTCAAATTATTGATATGACATATACAGAATATGTGTTATAATGTTATTTTAAAGTAGTTCAGAAGTTAAGATTTGCATGTCTAGCTTTTTTCAAATAGTTAACATCATAATTTTCATCTTAATGGAAGAATATACATAACTGTTAAGATTATGAATGTGGAGGTATTGTCCTGTGGTTTCTTTATTAGCGTTCATATATCATAGGTGAAAAGGAATTTTAGAAGAGTTAATCCTGATTTTTTTTTCTTACAGAATACTTACATGATAAACTAGAGGAATATATAAAACAATTTTCTATAGTAAAAATAGTGAGACAAAAAGAGAGAAAAGGTCTGATCACTGCACGGTTGCTAGGAGCAACAGTAGCAACAGCTGAAACGCTCACATTTTTAGATGCTCACTGTAAGTATCTATGTGTAGACATAGTTGTAATATATTTTCTCCTTCCACCCCCTAATTTAAAAGGTAAGGACACCTTTTCTTTAAATGCCTAACTGTATTCTTTTAACATCATTTTCAACTGGTGATTATAGCAATGATAGCCCAAGCTGATTATAGCTCTGAATAGGACTTCCTTTCACTTATGCAAATTTAGTACCTACTTTGCTATTAAGGCTTCTCAACTTTTCTGTCTTCTAGTGACCAGCTTCCCCAGTGAGTTATCCTTGCCTGGGATTTTTTTCAGATGCCTATTCTGTAAAAAAAAAAAAAGAAAAGAAAAGAAAAAGTGTGTGTGTGTGTTTTCCCTCAGTATTCTTGATGTATACAGTTCTAAATAAGTGAAATTTTTGTTTGTTTAAATGTAGTCAACTCTATCATTAAACTTTGTTCTTGTGCTAACGCTTTTTAAGTTGTGTATTTCAGTTTTTTGTGTTTTTTTTCCCCAAAGATTCACACATTACTTCTTGTACCAAATTAGGGGTTCTCCCCTTCTGGTATATCTCCCATGAACATTGTCAATTTTTGTTGCTGCTAAGGTTCTTTCCTTTGTATTTTAAAGGTTTTTTTTTCCCTCAGTGTCAATGATTTTAAATAAAGTATTTGCAAGGTGTTTTTAGAGTCAATGTTTAATGTACACGTTAGATATTACTAAAATGTCACTTCATCCCTCGACCTCTAAGTTTAGTTGGTTTTACTTTTTTTTTTTTTTTAAGTGAGAGGAAGGGAGACAGACAGACTCCTGCATGAACCCCCACCGGGATCCACCCAGCAACCCCCACCTGGGGTCAATGCTCAAATCAACTGAAGTATCCTCAGTGCCTGGGGCCAATGCTCAAACGTGTTGAGCCACTGACTGAGGGAGGGGAAGATGAAAGAAGGGGGAGAGGGTAGAGGAGAGAAGCAGATGGTTGCTTCTCTCGTGTGCCCTGACTGGAAATCAAACCTGGGATATCCATATGCCAGTTCGACACTCTATCCACTGAGCCTGCTGTCCAGGGCTAAGTTTTACTTTTTGTATGAGTGTTTAGCTTTAAATTTGCCAGCCCTTGGTTGTGTTTGACCCAGCAAATGTTATCAAACTTTTGCTAATTGTCACAAAAAGCCTTTTAGATTTACTGGAGTCTCTTTAGAGCTAACACATTCAGTATTATCATAATATTATCTACTTAAAAATGAAGAGAGATCTAAGGTAATCCAAACAAAGGTCATTTTAAAAGGAAAAGGTCAACCCCAGTCAGTGGGCTCAGTGGTGGAGCGCTGGCCCAGTGTGTGGGTGTCCCAGGTGCAGTTTCTGGTCAGGGCACACAGGAGAAGTGCCCATCTGCTTCCCCTTCTTTCTCTCTCTCTCCTGCAGCCATGGCTCCATTGGTCTGGGCAGTGGGGATGGCTCTGTAGAGCCTCTACCTCAAGTGCTAAAAAAAATAATGCTTGGTTGCAAGTTGCCCCAGATGGGCAGAGCATCAGCCCCAGACAGGGGTCACCTGGTGGATCCAGGTTCCGGCACATGTGGGAGTCTGTCTCTCTTATCTCCGCTCCTCTTACTTGGAAGAAGAGGAAAATAATAAAATAAAAAATAAAAGGAAATGGTCTGTTCTCCGGTATTCCCTTTCTTGGTCAAAAATTACAATGATGTCAGACTGGGCATTCTTACCCTCCAGGTGGTGTATTTGATGTTCTTCCTGGACCAGGACTGCTGAACTCCCTGTAATGGGAGCCCTGAGTAGGACTGCACACATCCCCATTTCCTGAATCCTGTGTGTCTTGTAAGACAGCCTGGCCTGGGACCACAGCCCCGATCTTTCATCACATTCCTTTGTTCCACTTTCTGTAAAGGCTGGAACAGTTTGAATGGTCCCTCTCCAACTACTAAAATCAGATTTTTAAAAATATATGTTTTATTTTATTTTTATTAATTGATTTTTAGAGAGAGAAAGATAAATATAAATTTGTTGTTTCTCTTATTCTTGAATTCATTGGTCGTTTCTTGTATGTGCCCTGACTGGAGATCAAACTTGCAACCTTGGTATATTGAAAGAATGCTCCAACCGAGTTACCCAACCAGGGCTAAAAACAGAATAGTCAGCCTCCCTGACTTACCTTCATCTAAGATCCAGTCAGAGAAATGAATATTTTGAGTACTATATTTTACTCAGGGAGACAAGTTTAAGTAAAAACACTTTTGGGCCCTAACCTGTGGTGGTGCAGTGGATGAAGCATCGACCTGGAATGCGGAGGTCACTGGTTCCAAATTCCAGGCTTTCCTGGTCAAGGCACATACAAGAAGCAACTAATACAAGGTGATGCCTCTCACTCCTTTCCCCACTTCTCTCTACAAAAAAACAAACAAACAAACAAAAATCAACACTTTTGGGGCTAGGTAGTATGAATCATCAAAAAGTTGTTTTTGATTCATGACCCATTAGAAAGAGAAACACTTCATCTGAAACTTAAATACTCCAGTGTTATTTTGTTGTCTTTCTACAGTGAAAAAGAGATAATCATCCGTAGGGAAGTTTACCTAATGATGCTGGATCTCGCTTTACTTTTTTAATCCTACCCTAATCTCTTTTCAAGAAAACTTTAAGAAATCTCCCCCTTTATAAATGTTCAAAAGATAAATGACTTTGTTCTCATTTCTCTGTAAACCCACGTCCAAAAACCAAAAGAATAAAACCCTGAGTGTTTTCATTGAATTAATTAAAATTGTGTTCTTTCCAGGTGAGTGTTTCTATGGCTGGTTAGAACCTTTGTTGGCCAGAATAGCTGAGAACTACACTGCCGTTGTGAGTCCAGATATTGCATCCATAGATATGAACACATTTGAATTCAACAAACCTTCTCCTTATGGAAGTAATCATAACCGAGGGAATTTTGACTGGAGCCTTTCATTTGGCTGGGAAGGACTTCCTGATCATGAGAGGCAAAGGAGGAAAGATGAAACCTACCCAATTAAGTAAGATGATTGCTCATAAAGACATATATGTGTGTATATATATAGTTTAACTATTTGAATATGTATGTGGGCTTTGCTTTTTACAGTAATTGCCTCCATGGTAATTTGCCCTAATGGAATAAAGGACACACATTTTCTATATGTAGGGAATAGAGAATTTATTTATTTATGATTTACACATAGTTTTACTGAGTAGGAAGTAGAATAAGGCAACTCTTTTGTCTTCTTCATAATTATTACTTAAAAGTCCTTGGGTGCATGCAGAAGTTTGTCTCACTATTTCCCTCCTCTCATTTGGAAAAGAAGAAAATAAGAATCTTTATGTTTGTTTAGAAGATAGTTAATAATTTTACTGTGTTGGGAAGGGATGCTTAAAGTGCCCCCCCACACACTTGACTTTGGAAATACCATTTTCAGTTTTTTATTGATCTATATAAGAGCTATGAAATTGGGACTTCTCTTTTTAATATGTTTGTGAATTTGATTCAGTAGCTCTTTTATTTTTTGTGGCAGAGACAGAGAGACGGACAAATAGGGACAGACAGACAGGAAGGGAGAGAGATGAAATGTATCAGTTCTTCATTGTGGAACCTTAGTTGTTCACTGACTGCTTTCTCATATGTGCCTTGATGGAGAAGGAGGACTGCAGCAGAGCAAGTGACCCCTTGCTCAAGCCAGCAATCTTGGGCTCAAGCCAGTGACCTTGGGCTTCAAACTAGTGACCTTTGGGCTCAAGCCAGTGACCATAGGGTCATGTCCATGATCCTACACTCAAACCTGCAACCTCACACTCAATCTGGTGAACCTGCACTCAAGCCAGATAAGCCCGCACTCTAGCTGGCAGCCTCAGGGTTTCGAACCTGAGTCCTTTGCATCCCAGTCCAATGCTCTATCCACTGTGCCACTGCCTGGTCAGGCTGATTCAGTTGCTCTTTAAAAAGTTTTTATTTGGTATTTATAATAAAGTTTGACAATGGATTATTTTTCAGAACACCCACTTTTGCAGGAGGTCTTTTTTCCATATCAAAAGAATACTTTGAATATATCGGCACTTATGATGATGAAATGGAAATCTGGGGAGGTGAAAACATAGAAATGTCTTTCAGAGTAAGTTTATAAACATAGCATACTTATTAATTAGTGAAATATATATTTTGTTCTAATTGGCTGATATAGATTACCATGGATGTGTCCAGTCTTTACTTTTTGTGCTTTCTCAAATTTAATTGCTAGAAATTTTAGAATAGGATATTTCCTTTAAAAATGTAACTAAATGTATTTATTTGTTGCTGCCAATGTAACAAGATGAATCAGTGAAATGCCTGTGTCCAGGAAATAACACCAATTAATACACTTGTAGCTACTGAATTCCAGCCAAGATAAATATAATTAAATCTAGTGCTTCAGGAAATAAGTTAATTATCAAGGGAGTCAGAATGGAAAAACATTTATGTATAATTTTAAAGGACATTGAACTTAACTCTTTGGATTAAATGAGGTTTTTTTCCCCCGTACATATGAAAAGTTAATATGAGACACGAAACAAAGGTTCTGGATGGCCTCCACATGTACTTACTTGATTGCATGAAGTCATTTTCTGCCATGACTTTGTCATTCATTTTTTATCCCCTAGGCTGGAATGTAGTGGAAAAATAACTGAACGAGGAGTTAAAAGATTTAAATTTTGGCTCTGACTCCATCACAGTGATGATCTTAGCCAAGTTTGAACTGCTTAAGGGCAGGGGTCTGATTTTATTCATTTCAGTTTCCCCAGCCCCTAACACATGTTAGATCTCAAGCACAGTTTATTGAATTAAAGATATCATGGAGTTTTTTCATTTGTTTAAAAAAGAAAGAAAGAGAGAGAAAGAATATGATCACTTGCCTTAATACTACCACATACTATTAAGCATGGCTTTCTTTTAGATTTTTTGCTTAGTAATTAATTATTTATGACAGAACTTATCATCAAGATATAAGTGAAGAGGTATTGACTTAATGACTTGCCATTTTATTTAGAATTAATGCAAGGAAGTTTTTCTTTTACAGTCTCTAAATATGTATGGGATGTTTTTAAATGAGCAACTATAAGTTCAATAGATTTTACTTTAGTAGTAATGACTATCTGGAATTGTTTGTTGTTTCTTTGGATAAAAAATTGAATAATCAAAGGGTAAATAGAATTGGGTTCACTTATTGCATGACTACTAGCTCATGCCACAGAAGAGAGACTTCAAGTGAAGTAACCATATAAGTTGTATAAGAAGATAGAGTTAAATGCAGAAGATCTTTTAGTCTTCTTTTAGTCTCTACGTATGTTAGAGAACTTGTATAATTGTCTACAAAAATGAAATTTTGGGATTAATTTTAATGAAGGTTTTGAAATTGTTTTTGTTAAATTTCTAAAAATATGCATTTGTTTACTTTAGTGTTTATACTATTTAATAACTTTTTTATATTTAAGAACTTAAATTGATATGATGGGGCAGATACTATCTGTGAAGTTATGATAAACCTCTTTTCTATATTTTGTTTTCATTAATATTTTAAAGATGAACTTACAAGCAACACTTTGATTTTCCTAAAATACTGTAAATTTAAACAAATATCATTAATTATCAGGTATGGCAATGTGGTGGGCAGTTGGAGATTATGCCTTGCTCTGTTGTTGGACATGTTTTTCGCAGCAAAAGCCCTCATACCTTTCCAAAAGGCACTCAGGTGATTGCTCGCAACCAAGTTCGTCTTGCAGAAGTCTGGATGGATGAATACAAGGAAATATTTTATAGGAGAAACACAGATGCAGCAAAAATCGTTAAACAGGTATGTCAGAGCTAAGTAAGTAAATTACAATAAAAATCCCCTCCCGAGTTCGCGTGTTCTTTTTCTTATTTGAGTAAACTCAAGTACAAAATACCTTTTTAAAAGCTATTTTGAAGCTTTTTTCAGTTTTAAAATATAACTTAAGATTCTAAGTTTAATATTTTAAAAGAAAATTGAGTAAATTACTTTAAAAAATGTAGGCATTCTACTTCAATGGTATCTTTTTTAATATTGTAAGTTTTGTAAATGCCTTGGTTCAATATTTTTTCTCAAAGAAAATAAGATAAGGTCGAACTTTATAACTGGTCTGAAGTGATGTGATTAACACCTAAATCAAGGTACTAAGTGGCTTTTTAAACTGGAGATAAAAATGTCAGGATGTAGGGGGAGACTAAGCCAGGAGTCTCAGGTCCGCCCCCCTCAAGTTCTTGCTCCACTGCACTCTGCAGGGCCCACCTTGGCACAGCCCCTTTGAGACTGTAAATTGGGGATGACACTTCCTTTATAAAGTGGCTTAGAGGTTGCCTGGATATAGGATATGTGCTCAACCAGTTCTCTTCTCTGTCCTTCCCTGTCTTTTTTTTTTTTTTTTTTTTTACAGAGACAGAGAGAGAGTCAGAGAGAGGAATAGATAGGGACAGACAGACAGAAACAGAGAGAGATAAGAAGCATCAATCAGCCTGACCTGTGGTGGCGCAGTGGATAAAGCGTTGACCTGGGAACACTGAGGTCACCAGTTCAAAACCCTGCACTGGTCTGGTCAAGGCACATATGGGAGTTGATGCTTCCAGCTCCTCCCCTTTCTCTCTCTCTCTCACTCTGTGTTTCCTCTCTAAAAAATGAATTAAAAAAAGAAGCATCAATCAGTTTTTTATTTTGACACCTTAATTGTTCATTGATTGCTTTCTCATATATGCCTTGACCATGTGCCTTCAGCAGACCGAGTAACCCCTTGCTCGAGGCAGCGACCTTGGACTCAAGCTGCTGAGCTTTTGCTCAAATCAGATGAGCCCGCGCTCAAGCCCTTCTGCATCCCAGTCCGATGCTCTATCCACTGCGCCACTACATGGTCAGGCTGTCCTTCCCTGTCTAAAGAGAGGAATACCTGCGTACCTCCCAGAGTAGCTCTGAAATAAAGAAATAAGTGCTAACAGATGTATAGCAGTGTTGTTATGACCGATCATAGATAAAAGCTCTGCAGAATCATGGTGCCTAATACATGAGAACTAAGTCCCAATAGCTTTAATATTAATTGTAGTAAATGAACTAGACAACATAAGAACATGCCTCAGTACATGGCACCCAACTCTGCATAAGAGACAGTGTTGATTTGTAGGGAGGTGGTGGTATATTGGGTTTAAAGGACATCAACATCTTGACTGTCATAAAGATCCAGTTACCTCTTTTCACCTTTTCTTTGGCCTCCAGTGTAGCCTTGTAAACACGTCAGTAGGATGCAGAGTCAGAGCACTGCTGGCTTAGATTGCTGTCTTTTTACCCAAGGCCACCAAGACAAATTGTGCAGATTGTATACTGCAAAGGGTGTTTGGTTAAGCAGGCAAGTGGGTGCGAAACACAGCTTATGTTGTTACCCACACAGAGGCAAGTCAGCAAGCAAACCCCTGTTTTTTACCACAGGGCAAATTGATCTACGTTGTAAAATATATATACGCTAGCCAAAAGTCCTTTATGGAGGATTTATACCTTTTGCTTAAACACCTGGGTTCAAGACTTTGAAGTTAGCAGGGACATATTTTCTGTAGTTGAGCTGACAAGTTGAGAATTTACCTATTCATATATTTAGATACAAAATATTTAATATAATTTTCTTTAAAAATTTTCCAAGAGACAAAATTTCTTTTTAGTTTAATAGTGCTTTTTAAAAAAGTTGTTTGCTTATTCCCTTAAAATAAAGGAATATAAAATGCAATTGATTAGAAATTTGCCTTTTGCTACCGATGCATGGTTGCTAGGATATCACTACGGATATTGTTAGGAGTAAGCTACACCCATAAAACTAGAAAAAATTATTCCCAACTGGGTTGTTTTTCGTGGTCTTGACAAGAGAAAAGATATACATTACATAATGTGTTGGTACTTTCTATCTGCTTTCTCACACCTCAATTTACAGATCATTCTCAGGATCCATTTTGAATGTTCCCAGTACCATTTCTATGCGCATAGCATTTTGCTAGAGATTTTTGTCCCGTAGGGTAAGTTTGTGGTGCAAAGGAAAAATAAAATAGCACTTTGTCATCATGACAGTGGTACTTACTTTTCTTTGAAGCCAGAGTGAATGGTGAATGCCGTTAAATTTCATCTTGCATTTAGCCCAGGCATTTCTTTGAGACCTAAAGATGCCTACTAGTAGTACCATTTGAAGTACTTTACCAGTGCCGTTTTAAGCCTTCTCTTCACTATCATCTTTCTCCAGAAATCATTTGGTGATCTTTCAAAAAGATTTGAAATAAAGCACCGCCTTCAATGTAAAAATTTTACATGGTATCTGAACAACATTTATCCAGAAGTATATGTGCCAGACCTTAATCCTGTTATATCTGGATATGTGAGTATTATCCTGTTTCTTTTCACTTGGTATACGCCTTGCCACCAATATTTTTGTGGTTCAGGGAAAATTGTTGAAATACTTTCTGGTTGTTTGGTTTTGAGATTTTAAACTATTATTATTTATACTACTTCTTGAAATCGTTTGAAGAAATGTATAAACCACATAGATTTAAAAAAAAATGTTATAACTTGAAATTTTTCCTTTAGATTAAAAGCTTTGGTCAGCCTTTATGTCTGGATGTTGGAGAAAATAATCAAGGAGGCAAGCCATTAATTATGTACACGTGCCATGGACTGGGGGGAAACCAGGTGAGCACTGTGTTGAAAACCCTTCTTTCTCTTTAGTATTTACAAACACAACTAAGTGGTCACATAGTTTTCAGAAGCCCTGAATCAGTTTTATATTCAGGTAAACTTGTGTGAGAAACTTTTTTTAGATTAAGTTTGGCAATTTATATTGAAGTTGTAGAGTGCTTTATTTGTATATTCACTCTGGCTCTGAAAACAATTTGAAGTTGCTTACCCATTCAGTAGAAAAGCAAATGAGAAAACAATAGAATAATATCTTTTGAAATGAAAAAATGGGATCTTTTATGTGGGATTTTTATATTGTGTGACTACTGGCATGGTGATTTTGTAAAATTATACATAAAGTCTATATTTAACTGAATTCAATAAGCAAATTGCATCATGTTAATACCAAAAAAGTAACATTATAAGTTGTTTTTGTGGGCCACAATAAATGTTCTAAAAAAAGTTTATTCTTGATTCTCTTTGGTTGATGACATTTCTGCTTGTTAACATTTTTTTGACTGTTTTTTCCAACTTAGAATCAAATATCAAATGTCACTATTTAACTGACTATGGTTACAGAACATATTAAAATATTAAGTTGAGTTTTTTATCTTTTTTTTCCTTGCCTTTTACAAGTGAACTCCTGAAATAATTACTCTTTCATTTGTTAATTCAACAAAATCATGGAGTCATCCTGCATGTCAGATACTCTGCTAGGTTCAGGCAACTTAGATTCTAACTCCTTCAAGGAAATTTGTATTTCAAAACCAGTGGTACAGTCAGGATAATAAGGTCTGGGATAAAGTGTTCAGAGTGCTCCGGAGGCATGGAGAAGAGCATCTGATATAGACTGGGTGGCCAAACATTTTTTGGGGAAACATGACATTGGAAAACATTTTTTGAATGGTGCATAGGAGTTACCTGGTTGGCTGGTGGGAATGAAAATAGAACAAGAAGCTGTGAAAAAAAGGTGTACCAAAGAAAGGAGCTAATATGTCTTCTTTCTGGGAATTAAAGGTATTTTCTTATGGAGTCCAAGATGTATATGGAGGATTTTCACAGTATTAAATACTCACAATGTCCTGTTTTAACAGGATGGGACTTTGATGATGTCAGTTTTAAGAAGAGTCAGTTCTTGCTCCATATTTTTCCATGTTTTTTCCTACTCATTACCCTCATCTTAATCTATTTCTACTACCTATTCATCCAAACCAATCAATCCACTGAGGGCAGATGATTCAGATGCCCAAAACCTATAGCTATTGAGAAGAATTTATTGCTGGATGGTTAATGTTTAATTCTGAAATGGGATGGAGATACACACATGTATCTATATGTGTGTATACTATACATATATGTATATATGTATGTGTATTTATAAACATGTATAGGCATATTTTTCCCTATTTTTCTTTTTACATTTTATTTAGAAAATTGAATTTAACAGGGTGACATTGATCAATAGGGGTACATAGGTTTCAGGTAAACATTTCTATATTATTTGAACTGTTGATTATATGTGTACCCATCACCCAAAGTCAAATCATTTTTCATCAGGGTATATTTGGTTTTTTTTAGTCCCTTCCCGCCACCTTCTCCACCACATCCCCCTCTCCCTCGTACCCACTTCACTTTTATTTATGGCTATGATTCTTAGTTTTATATCCCACCTATTTGTGAAATTATATAGTTCTTAGCTTTTTTTGATTTACTTATTTTATTCAGTATAATGTTCTCAAGGTCCATCCATGTTGTTAATGGCAATATTCCATCATTATTTATGGCTGAGTAGTATTTCATTGTATATATGTACCATTCTTTATTTTTTTTTATCCAATGCTCTGTCAAAAAGGACACATTGGTTGTTTCCATGTCTTGGCCACTGTGAATAATTCTGCGATGAACATGAGGGAGCATGTGTCTTTACATTACAAATGTTGTTGAGTTTTGGGATAAGTACCCAGTGGAGGGATTGCTGTGTCATATGGTGTTTTCTAGTCTTAGAACCACCATACCTTCTTCTATAATGGTTGTGCCAGTTTGCAATTCCATCAACAGTGAATGAAAGTTCCTTTTTCCTCACAGTCTCTCCAATACTTGTTATCACCTGTCTTGTTGATAATAACGAATCTAACGGGTATGAGGTGGTTTCTCATTGTAGTTTTGATTTGCAGTTCTCAAATAGCTAGTGAAGATGAGCATCGTTTCATGTATCTGTTGGCCACTAGTATGTCTTATTGGGAGAAGTGTCTGTTCAGGTCCTCCTCTTTTTTTTTTTTTACTAAATTTTTAATTTTATTGAGTTAATATGGATTCAACTGTCCCACTCAATATAACACCCTCACCCCTCCAGCTATGTGCTCTCTATAATACCCCCTTTGTCTGCCTCCCCCTAATTCCCTCCCCTCCTTGTCTCTGTAATTTTCTGTTCTGTTATCTGTATGTATGTGTTATGTATATATAATTTCACTAATCCCTTTATCTTCTCTGATCCAGGCCCCTCATCCCACTTCCCTCTGACAGCTGTCCCTCTGCTCCCCATGATTCCACCTCTGCCTCAATTCCATTAATCAGTTCACTTTGTTCATTAGATTCCACACATAAGTGAGATAATATGATATTTGTCTTTATCTGCCTGGCATATTTCACTTAGCATAATAATCTCCAGGTCCATCTATGCCATTGCAAAAGGTAATCTTTCCTTCTTTTTCACTGCTACGTAGTATTCCATTGTGTATATGTACCACAGCTTTTTAACCCACTCATCCACTGACAGGCACTTGGGCTGTTTCCAGATCTTGGCTATTGTAAACAATCCTGCAATAAACATGGGGGGGGGGTGCATATCTTCTTCTGAATCAGTGTTTGGGATTCTTAGGATATATTCCTAAAAGTGAAATAGCTAGGTCAAAAGGCAGGAAATGCCATACTGTTTTTTTGAGGAAATGCCATACTGTTTTCCACAGTGGCTGCACTAGTCTGCATTTCCACCAGCAGTGCAGGAGGGTTGCCTTTTATCCACACCCTCACCAGCACTTATTGTGTGTTGATTTGTTAATGAGAGCCACTCTGACAGGTGTGAGGTAGTAACTCATTGCAGTTTTAATTTGCATTTTCTGGTGATTAGTGATGTTGAACATTTTTTCATCTGCCTATTGGCCATCTGTATGTCCTCTTTGAAGAAGTATCTATTCAGTTCTTTTGCCCATTTTTTAATTGGATTATTTATCTTCCTGGTGTTGAGTTTAAGAAGTTCTTTATAAATTTTGGTTATTAACCCCTTATCAGACATGTTGACTAATTGTTCTCCTGTTGTGTGGGTCATTTTATTTTGTTAATGATGTCTTTTGCTGTGCAAAAGCTTTTAAATTTGATATAGTTCCATTTGGTTATTTTGTTCTTTATTCTGCTTGTTTGTGGAGATATATCTGCAAAAATATTGCTACAAGATATATCGGAGTTTACTGCCTGTTTTCTTCCAAGATGTTTATGATTTTGTGACTTACAGTTAAGTCTTTTATCCACTTTGAGTTTATTTTTGTGAATGGTGTGAGTTGGTGGTCTAGTTTCACTTTTTTGCAAGTACCTGTCCAATTTTCCAACACCATTTATTAAAGAGACTGTCTTTACTCCATTGTTTACTGTTGCCTTCTTTGTCAAATATCAATTGGCCATAAAGGCATGGGTTTATTTCTGGGTTCTCTGTTCTGTTCTATTGATCTGTATGCCTGTTCCTATACCAATGCCAAGCTGTTTTGATTAAAATGACCTGGTAGTATAACTAGATATCAGGAAGTGTGATACCTCCCACTTTATTTTTCATTTTCAAGATTGCTGAGGCTATTTGAGGTTTTTTTAGATTCCATATAAATTTTCAGAATAATTGTTCTATATCTTTGAAATATGCCATTGGTATTTTAATAGGAATTGCATTAAATCTATATATTGCTTTGGGTAGTATAAACATTTGTGTGTGTATGTGTGTGTGTGTGTGTGTGTGTGTGTGTGTGTGTGTGTGACAGAGACAGGGAGAGTGACAGAGAGAGACACACAAGTAGGGACAGACAGGAAGGGAGAGAGATGAGAAGCATCAGTTCTTCGTTCCAGCTCCTTAGTTATTCATTGATTGCTTTCTTATATGTGCCTTGACCAGGGGGCTACAGCAGAGAGAGAGACCCCTTGCTCAAGCCAGTGACCTTGGGCTCAGGCCAGAGACCTTGAGCTTCAAGCTAGAGACCTTTAAACCCAAGCCAGCAAACATGGGGAAATGTCTATGATGCCACACTTAAGCCAGCCACCCCCGCCCCCATTCAAGCTGATGAGCTCATGCTCAAGCTGACAACCTTGAAGTTTTGAGCCTTGGTCCTCTGCATCCCAGTCTGCTGCTCCTTCCACTGCACCACTACCTGTTCAGGCTAGTATAGACATTTTAATGATGTTTATTCTTCCTGTCCACAAACATGGTATATGCTTCCACTTGTTTGTGTCTTCCTTGATTTCTTTTTTCAATGTCTTATAATTTTCTAAATTTACTAAATTTAACCAAGGAGGTAAAAGACTTGTACTCAGAAAATTATAAGACATTGAAAAAAGAAATCAAGGAAGATAGAAACAAGTGGAAGCATATACCATGTTCATGGTTAGGAAGAATAAACATCATTAAAATGTCTATATTTCCCAAAGCAATTTATAAATTCAATGCAATACCTAATAAAATTCCAATGACATACCTCAAAGATATAGAACACATATTCCAAAAATTTATATGGAACCAAAAAAAGAACACGAATAGCCGCAGCAATCTTGAAAAGGAAGAATAAAGTAGGAGGTATCACACTTTCTGATATCAAGTTATACTACAAGGCCATTGTACTCAAAACAGCTTGGTACTGGCATGAGAAAAGGCATATAGATCAATGGAACAGAACAGAGAACCCAGAAATAAACCCATTCCTTTATGGACAACTGATATTTGACAAAAGAGGTAAGAGCAAACAGTGGAGTAAAGACAGTCTCTTTAACAAATGGTGTTGGGAAAACTGAACAGCTAACTGCAAAAAAATGAAACTAGACCACCAACTTACACCATGCACAAAAATAAACTCAAAATGGATAAAGGACTGAAACGTAAGCTGTGAAACCATAAGCATCTTAGAAGAAAACATAAGCAGCAAGCTCTGAGACATCTGTGGCAGCAATATATTTGCCGATTTATCTCCACGGGCAAATGAAATAAAAGGCAAGATAAACAAATGGGACTATATCAAACTAAAAAGTTTTTGCACAGCTAAAGACAATAAGAACAGGATAAAAAGACAAACCACACAATGGGAGAACATATTCAACAACACATCTGATAAAGGGTTAATAACCAAAATTTATAAAGAACTTATAAAACTCAACACCAGGAAGACAAACAATCCAATCAAAAAATGTCCTCTCCAAAGAGGACATACAGTTGGCCAATAGGCATATGAAAAAATGCTCAACATCACTAATCATTAGAGAAATGCTCATAAAAACCACAATGAGGTATCACCTCACACCAGTCAGAATGGTGCTCATTAACAAAACAACACAGAATAAGTGCTGGCGAGGATGTGGAGAAAAGGGAACCCTCCTGAACTGCTGGTGGGAATGCAGGCTGGTGCAGCCACTGTGGAAAACAGTATGGAGATTCTTCAAAAAATTAAAAATCGAACTACCTTTTAACCCAGCCATCCCACTTTTCAGAATATACCCCAAGAACACCATAGCACTGTTTCAAAAGAAGAAATGCACCCCCATATTTATGGCAGCATTGTTCACAACAGCAAAGATCTGGAAACAGCCCAAGTGTCCATCAGCGGACAAGTGGATTAAAATGCAGTGGTACATATATACAACGGAATAATATGGGAATGATAAAGAAGGAAGTCTTACCTTTTGCGACAACATGGATGGATCTGGAAACTATTATGTTAAGTAAAATAAGCCAGACAGAAAGAGAAAAATATCATATGACCTCACTCATTTGAGGAATCCAATGAACAATATGAACCGAGGAACGGAATTGAGACAAGGAGGGTCAAAGGGACCAGAGGGAAAGGGGATGGGATAAACCTGAGGGAAATATGGGGGAGGGCGGGATGCATTTGGTGCAACACTAGAATCCATGTAAACACAATAAATTAAAATCAATAAAAAAAAAAAGAAACTGAGAAACTGCCTGTTGCTAATAGGTGGAGAAAAATTATAGTATTCTTTTTCATAAAAACTCAGTTTATGTTTCTGATAACTATTTTTTACTGTATGAATTTGTTGACTTTATTATTCAGTAAGTTTCTTATTTCTTTTTATTAGACTGTTATTTTTCAACTGAGCATATAGGGTGCTTTTATCAGTAACAGCAGCCCTTTTTTCACAGTACTTTGAATACTCTGCTCAACATGAAATTCGGCATAACATCCAGAAGGAATTATGTCTCCATGCTGCACAAGGTTTTGTTCAGCTGAAGACGTGTACCTACAAAGGTCACAAGACAGCTGCTGCTGGAGAACAGATATGGGAGATCCAAAAGGTACCTCAGTGCAATTAATTCACCCTTTTATGTAATTATTATTTTGAAAATCTCTAATTGCTTGTCTGGGAAAATATATGAAACAGTGTGTTAGTATTATCCATCAGAATTTCTCAGCTTCTGTTGACTTTGTTACTGTGTGCCTACCCATGAGATAAAAGAGAATGAGTTAAATACTATTAGGAACAAAATAATTGGAAAGTTTCTTAGTTAAAGCATGGTTTATGCAGATCAACACTACTGTGAGTTATTGTTGCCCAGCTCTGGCTGAATGACTCATTCAGTTAGAGCATCATCCCTAAGCACAGAGTCTGCCAGTTTGATCTCCCGTCAGGGCACATACCAGAGCAGATCAATGTTCCTCTATTTCTTCCTCTTCCTTTCTCCCCCATTTTCTCCTCCTCCCCTCTTCCTCTCTCTGAAATCAATAAGGAAAATTTAAAAATAATAATTGTTGCCTATGTTTCTTTTTTTTTAAGTTTCTTATAATGCTTCTTGTAATAGGCATATTTTTTTTTTCTTGGCAGAGAGACATGAAAATCATTATTTTTCTTACTTCAAGTGCTTAATTCTCCCCTCCCCCGCCCCGTTTTACTTCTTCTTCTTCTTCTTTTTTTGGTGAATCTATAATAGAGAAGACATTAACATTATTTTCTGTTTTTAAAAACATATAGGGCTTAGCTGGAACCTAGTAATTCTCATCTGAAAGTTGATTTGTACAATACAAGAACACTATAAAACTGATTTTTATGACTTACTTTTTTAATGACTTGCATTTTGAAAAAGAGTCTGTCACTGATAGATATAATCTTGTTTGAAAACTTGATTGAGACCTTGCTCTATGTACCTTTTCATTTATGTAATACCTTCTGTAGTGGCATAAATGGTGTTGTTTATACCAGAAACCAACAAGATTTTATCAGATATAGTTAGTTGATCTTAGAAAAGGTAAGTTAAGAATGATGTATATTTGGTGTGCAGGTCTCCCATTAGCTTCTATGAGATCATAAAGTAGTTTTTGTATTTATCAGTTAACTGAGTTTTGAAACTTATTATCTGTTGTGTTTCTTTTTATTCTAGGATCAACTTCTATATAATTCATTCTTAAAAATGTGCCTTTCAGCAAATGGAGAGCATCCAAGCTTAGTGTCATGCAATCCATCAGATCCACTTCAAAAATGGATTTTTAGCCACAATGATTAAGTGTTCCTTCAAATTAAGGAGTTGAAAAGGAGATATTTTTTTCTCATAAAACTGTGACTAGGCATACACTGTAGTTTTTGAAAATTATGCAAAAGCAGCTAATTGTAACTTATTCCAAGTGCATTTTTCTTATTTATATCTTACAATGTTTCTGTAGCATTCATTGCCACAGAAATCCCTTGTTTCTATTTCAAAGCACAATAACTAATAATACCAAAGACTATTTTGAAATGTCCAGATGTAAAGGAAGAGATGTTTACAGTATGAAGAAAATAATTTTCTAAGTAAAGTGATGTTTGTGTGTTTTGTACACTTGAGAATATACATAGCTACATTCACACACTCACAACTTAAAATATTTCTTCTAATTTTTTGGGGGGAGGGAGAAAGATTTGATACTGTATTTTTTTAACTACATAGAAATGGATCAATGAAGGTCAAACATTGGCCTTTGTATACAAACCAGGAAATTTTTATAGATTTAGAATTTATTACATGAAAATGCAGGTAAACTTATTTTTTACTTTTGTTTACTTTCTGTCACATGTTTCCTTAAATATGGAATTTAATGAATAAGCAGAAGACTATTTTTAACACTTTCATTTCTTGGCAAATTTTAAAGTATTTTTCATTCTGAAGCCCACTTACTTGAAGCACTTAAGCCTTTCTTAAAAGACCTTTATTAAGTAACAATACTGTGTGTTTTCCCAAAGCAATTAAAAAGACTTTATAATTTACTATCTGTGGAAAAGGTGACTTTTTCCTTTCTGCTAGTCTTTAAACTTACCAAAATTCATAAATCTTGGATGTTTGTGAAATTGAATTTTAAATGCAGAGTACTTGACTCATTTAATAAAGCTAAATTTTGTTACTGATTTAGTTCAGTTTGTTACTATTCAGTTATTAGATTGTCTTTGTAATAATTTATTTTTCACCAAAAAGACCTTATTTCTCTCTATGTGGAAAACACAATAAAATAAATCCTTACTATTGTAATTATTGGATTTAAGTATTTTTCTCTTTTGGATAAAATATATATTTGATAATAGGTGAAGAAAATATGGATTTTGTATCCTGAATTTGTAAGCACTGTTTGTAGAGCAATCAGGTATTTCTTAAAGAAAAAAACATTAGATACTCATGGCATAAATAAGTAAATGGAGAATGGAAAAGATTCTACATTAGATGTTTAGAAAATTTTGTGTTAATATTTTGGTAACTTTTAGTTGAACATCTAATAGAGTGATATTATTTTTAAATATGATGTTTTTTAAGGAGGCTTAGCACTATTTTCGTTTTGGCCATTTTATATATAGATCTCTTGTATTCTTATTCAGATGTGAAGTATTCTTGGCTTTATATTTTAAACCTGTCAGAAACTCAGCTGTACAAAAGAAAAACTTTAAACTATTGGTCCCATCTTCTCATTATTTGTAACTTTGAAATTCCATCTTTAAAAATTCAAATTTTTAAGTTTATTACAATGCCTACCTTTGTTTCAATTCAAGTAACATTTATTGTGTGTCTAACTTGTCTAACTTTGTGACAAGTTATGGTAGGCAAAGTAAGACTTTCATTCCTTTGAACTTAGGTGTTACAGAGCAGAAAGACAATTTTAAAATAGTATAATGAGTGACATTATGATGTTATATTTTATGATGCAGATTACAGCTCATTATTCACATTTGCTATTTAATAAGTAAAGATATTTCTTTATTACTATAACATACTAATATGTATTGTGGAATACACACTAGTACCCACTAACTGAGTTTATTGCTCTAGAACAGTGATTTGCAACTGGTGTGCACAAGAATTTTTAAAAAGTGCAATACCTGAATATTTAGTCAGGGGTACTGACCTCTTTTCTCTTAGATTGTCAAATAAAAAATGACAATGGCCAACACAGCTATAGTTGCCTGGTGTAAATGAATCAAAATTATACCTATCTTATCAGATCAGCAAAAATATATATTTTTTGGTGTGTTGTAAAACTTTAGTTCATTTTTGGGTGCCATGAGATTAAAAAGGTTAAAAAATCACTGCTCTAGAGTGAACAGCCAGGAGCAAATATCGCTCTTAGAATTTTTTATATCTCATAATACAAAATAAAACAAAACAAATTCTCAAAGATATTTTATAAATAAACTTAAGTAAAGCATATTTACATATAACCCCCCACAAATCTGAGTGCCCTCTGTGTAATAGTCACATGTTGTCATATCAAGAGCCATCCAAAATTTGCTTAAGTAGGTTGATTGTATTATGGCTATGTTAAATTCATTCAAAGGGAGAGTTCTTACTTGATTTGGGGCTTTAGGCTGTTGCTCAAGTGTCATTTAACTCATTTCACTAGGGATTTGTCCTACAGGGTTGGGCAGTACCTTTTAGAAGTCTAAGTTTTGAAACAATGCTAATAGAAAGTTATGAAGCCTGGGCTGACATCTTCTTGAGATGTTTGAATATACTCCAGTGCAAAATTGTTAAACTCTTACTTAATTTGAAGCTATCATGGCAAATGCTGTTGAAGACCTGACATGTTGCCTTTTTTCCAGAAGATCAAGTCCCAAGAACTCAAGATGGTAACCTATGCTAACAAACACCCTAGGGCTAACCTGATGGGACACTCACTGGAAACTGGGGTGGGCCCACACAGCCATAGGGCAGAGGAGGCAGTACACTAAAATTGCCCGTTATACAGCCGGTGATGAAACCTTTTAAATTGCTGTATTACCAAAGAATTGGCCTTGCTGTTGCTAGACAATTTCATTAAATACTTTGTAAACCACGAATGTATCAGAGCAAAGGGTAAGGCAGCTGCTATTTTGGAGAAAACAAGGTTGAATACGTTGGGAAAACTAGAAAAATGTGAAATTCTTTTTTTAAATGTGACTAAGTTATATATGGAAGGAGAATTATGAAAGATAGGGAAACAAAAATCTAGAATAGTCTGTGCTCAAATTGATTCACAACAGGCGTTAAAGAAAGCAAAATGAGCCTGACCTGTGGTGGCGCAGTGGATAAAGCGTCGACCTGGGAACACTGAGGTCGCCAGTTCAAAACCCTGCACTGGTCTGGTCAAGGCACATATGGGAGTTGATGCTTCCAGCTCCTCCCCCCTTTCTCTCTCTCTCTCTCTCTCTCTCTCTCACTCTCTCTCTCACTCTGTGTCTCCTCTCTAAAATGAATAAAATTTAAAAAAATTAAAAAAAAAAAAAAGAAAGCAAAACGAAGTTCTTCAGATGATGCATTTTTAGTGTGGTTTGTGCAGAAAATGTTGCACAGTTCGCATTAACCAATTCATACATAAAAGGCTTTGGCCTTACAATGAAATATTTGTGAAAAATTAATATACATACAAAGGTAGGATTGGATGTATATTTGATATATATCTCTTCATTTTTATTGCTTTCTATTTTTAAATACCCTTTTCAAATTACCATGTACCTATCATCTCAATTGTGTTGAAGAAGAGTTTTCTCCCCCACACATTTATAGTCACTATTGCTCTCTAATTGTCTGCAACTCTAGTTTTCAATAGTTTTTAGGAAATACCTTTTTGTTTCTGTGATTGTAGTAGGCAACTGGAACTAACAGTACATAAAATGGCCCCTATCTTCAAGTATTTTGCAGTCTAGTAATGTGGTCATCAACAAGTATAATGATGCTATTTTGGAGAGAAACAGTCCATGATGGAGTCAGCACCTTCAGCCTCCCGTGCATCCATTGCCAGGGGATAGAGGGGAAAACAGAGGAACTCTTCAACTACAGCAACACTTCTCAAACTTGATTGTGCACACCTGGGGAAACTGATTTAAATTCAGATTCTAATTCTGATACAGATCTCTAATTTTGTATTTCTAATAAGTTCTTAGATGATGTCTAGACTGCCCATTATACCAATATCAACATTATTTGATACTACCATGACCTTTTCATCATTCATCACATCCCTTATTACCTCAGGAACCACCACAAGTCAATATTCTTTATTGTCCATTACTGCCATTATGGTTCCCTGGAAACTCCTATGCCATTTGTATATCTTCAATGTGATCAATTTCTCTACCAAATCCCCAATCTTCTATTCTTCCACCTTCTACTTCTGTTTTTTTTATCAGAACATTTCTTTGTATCAACAACCTGTTCTCTGAAAGTCCTATTCGTCATCTTGTCTTAATAGAAACTGGACATCTAAGGTACCCCTTTCAGTTTCATTGATGGTTAATTTTTCTGTGTCCTAGCATTTCACTTGCACTGTAAGGTGGGATTTGGAGTATATGTGTTCATCAAAAATGCCCCATGAAGCCCATGCTATGTATAGATAAATTATCTTCCATCCCTTCTTGCTGCTATCAGCTATGAATCTATAGGTAATTTCTTTTTCTTTTTTATTTTCTGACAGAGATAGTCAGAGAGAGGGACAGATAGGGACAGACAGACAAGAAGGAAGAAAGATGAGAGGCATCAATGCTTTGTTGCAGCACCTTAGTTCTTCACTGATTGCTTTCTCATATGTGCCTTGACCGGGGGGCTACAGCAGACCGAGTGATCCATTTGCTCAAGCCACCTTGGGCTCAAACTGGTGAGCCTTGCTCAAACCAGATGAGCCTATGCTCAAGCTGGTAACCTCATGGTCTCAAACCTGGGTCCTCTGCATCCCAGTTTGATGCTCTATCCACTGCGCACCTCCTGGTCAGGCTATAGGTAATTTCTTTCAATTAATTTCCTTCATTCATTGAATACTTTAATTCTTATTTGACTTTCTTTATACCCCTACCTCAGTCATCTTTATGTTGACTTCAGTAGTCATGCAGATGACTTCAGCATCCTGTGCTCTCATTACATGACCACTACATTATCTTCCCTCAGCATACACTGCTTGTCATCACCACTAATAACCATTTCTTCTCTGATAGCTTAATCACTCGTAAACTCTGACTACCCCCTCCTGTCCTTCTGGCTCATTAATATTAGTTATTCCTCTTAAAAGAAACAAAAAACCTTTCCCTACCTCTTTGAGATCTCCAAACCATTGATGTTGTTCCTTATTCACTATCTCCTCTAGTCCTCATTTGTTTCCTTATCCAAAATGATTTAAATATTTCATCATTATAATAATTTTCTATCATTCTTGATTTACCTGTTCTTTTCTCCATCATGCTTACCTGAAAATCTTCAGACCCTGAATTAACCAAAATATTTGAAGAATATTTGTATACTTTACCCCTGCCCTCAAACAGTTGTCCTGGCATGACGTCTTCATCATTGTTTGGAGGTATCCTTTTACACACCTCTCTCTCATGCTGCTTTTCTAGTCTTGTGGATTCTATGTCTTGCTCTCTCTTAATTTACTTCCTCTTTTTGGAATACACCATGCAATAACTTTTGGGGGAAGTGTTCAGAATTTATATATCTTTGAGACCTTTATAGCTGAAAGTACCTTTCTTTCAGCTTAGCTGAGTGAATTTCTTAGTGGGGAATCATTTTTATTAGTATTTGGAGGTATTGTTCTGTTTTCTTCTACATTCCAGTACTGAAAAGCTCAATACATTTTTCTTTAATCTTGATCTTTTGTCAATAATCTTATTTTTTTTCCTGTTTGTCCCAGTGTTCTGAAACTTCACAGTGAGTATTATTACTATATATTTTGCTGTGATATTGAAATGCACATGTCTTTTGAATCAGATAAATTTTCCAAATATTTCTTAATTTTATCTCACATTCTCAGTTTCTTCCTAGAATTGGTATTATATAAGACTCTCTAATATGCTGATACTCTAATATATTTGGAAGAATGCTTTTCTCACTTATATTCTACCTCTTTGCCTAGTCTATTTTCTAGGAGATACTCTTATAAGAAGAATTTTAGGATGAAGCCTTCTAAGCCTTCTATTTAGGGGGTTTTATTTTGTCATAATTTCCAAGAGCACATTCTCTGAATGTATTTTGTATGCCATTCTGTGGATTTATGAATGATGTTTTTCTTTTATCTTTCCTTTTTATTTTCAATATAAAAATATTCTATTTAAAACATACCTACGCCTTTTTTTACAAAAGCCTCTAAGACTTTTGAGAATACAGTTATATCAGTAGATTTTTATTTTTTTAATTTTATTTAGAAAATGAACTTTAACAAGGTGACATTGATCGATAAGATTACAGAAATTTCAGGTAAACATTTCTTTAGCATTTGAACTATTGATTATGTTGTATACCCATCACCTAAAGTCAAATCATTTTCTGTCACCTTATATTTATTTGCCTTTTATCTTTCTAACGATATTAATGGTAGTTTTTTTAAAATAAGTTTTTATCTACTTGTATAGATACCTATTTGTTTTACTCTGTATTTAATAATGGATACTTTTTTCTAATGTCTGGTGATTCTTCATTGCCTTCCACAGAGGAACACTGAACACTTATTGGGAAGCTCTGTAGTGTGGAGAAAGCTTGTTGACTGTGGTCTTTCCTGTAGGGTGACCTGATTGTGGCCCTTGTACTGGGAAAGAAACTGCCTTCTTAGATCCTCAGAGAAGAATGTTCCAGTCACCTTCCTTGAGGATGTAAACCAAACTGCTATTGGGAAGAAAGGGCTGAGGATATGTTTAAAAGTATAAAACTCTTTCTTCAACTATTCTTGGTGTTCCCTGTCTAGAGACCTTCTCTGTTTTACCCTTTCCAATGAGTGAATCTCTAGGCATCTTGGGTATGAGAGAGAATCTAGGGTTCTTTTGGCTAAACAGACTTTTAGCCAATCCTCCTCTCCCAACTCCATTTTCTCCCTCAATCCAGAGGTACCTAGTCCTACCAGCTCTTGATATTTTCAGTGGCTGTGCAGTGTGAAATGGACTACTTCCCACTTTCTTTACCCTTAGTTTTGGATTAACCTTCCTCTATTCTGTTGACACTCATTACTAATTGATTTACTTTACAAATTCCAAAGTGCTGTCATTGAATCTCTCCTACTGTTTTTCCCTGTGAATTTATGAATTTTTCTCTAATACTGTTATTTACATATGATTTTGGAACAGACCAGTAGAAAATTAGGGTAGAATCTGGTATTCTTAATGAAAAACCTCCATGCATTCTTTAATGATTTCCAATCTATTTTCTGTCACTAACAACTTCCAAGTGGACAAATCCAACATCCCTTTCTCTTTCCTTTTATATCTAAGCTCTGAAGCATTTGAAATAGTTGACTACAACCTTATTTAAATTGTTTTTGAAGCTTTCTCCTCCATGGGCTTCTATGACATTACAAGCTTCTGTGTCTAGTCCAACTGCTCTTCTCCAAACCTTCGTATCTTACATAGAGTAAGATGATCTTTTAACTAATTTTCCTGATTTTTGGTCATTTCTCTAGATGATTTTTTTACAACTAAAGTTAGATTTATAAATAAAAAAAGACACTACACCCTTGCTTTTGTCATCTTCCTTAGGCTTCCAGTTGTTTTTAGAATGAAATCCATGCTTCCAGCTACAGCCTAGAAGACCCTAGGTGACCAGCCTTTTTCTCCTGCCTCATCTGTGATCACTTTTCTCTGGTTCATTCTGCTCCATGCACAGTAGTTGTCTTTTCTATTTGTCTCACATCAAGCTTGTTCTTGCTTCAGAATCTATGTTTTCTTTGTCTTCTGTCTTCCTGACCTGAGGTATGTTTCAGGTTCAGCTCAATAACATTCTCAAAAAAGACCACCCCTTTGCAAACTGATGCAATTAGTAATGCATTACCCTATTTATTCTCTTTATTACATTTACCTTATTGTTTTAAGTGTGAAATAGTCCTTGCCTCCATTAAAATGTCAACTCATGAAGGCAAGGCAAAAACAATGAAATGTATGTCATGTTACAATTTAGGTATTTCAGTATTTATTTACATAAAACAACTGAAATTTTTTACAAGAATTCTTTTTTAAACACAGGATGAGTACCGACTGGGGAAGGCTACAGGCATGGAAATAGAGGATAAAGAAAGGAGAATAAGCAATACAAAATTACTTTTATTTATTCTTTATTTATTTTCTATTTTCTTTTTCTTTTCTTTTCTTTTTTTTTTTTTTTTTTTTTTTTACTGGGACAGAGATAGAGTCAGAGAGAATAGATAGGGTAGGGACAGACAGACAGGAACGGAGAGAGATGAGAAGCATCAAACATCAGTTTTTCATTGTGACACCTTTGTTGTTCATTGATTGCTTTCTCATATGTGCCTTGACCATGGGTCTTCAGCAGACCGAGTAACCCCTTGCTCAAGCCAGCGACCTTGTGTCCAAGCTGGCAAGCTTTTGCTCAAGCCAGGTGAGCCCGCGCTCAAGCTGGTGACCTCAGGGTCTCGAACCTGGGTCCTCCGCATCCCAGTTCGATGCTCTATCCACTGCACCACCACCTGGTCAGGCTATTCTTTATTTATTTTAGAATAAAAGGAATGTCAACCAAACTAGGGCCATGTGATATTTCCTTATGTTCAGACTCAAGCCATTCATTTTTACCAAAAATAGCACAATTGATATTGTACTCATAATATTCATATTTCATGGACTGATGAAATAGATCCAAATTTTAAAAAACAATCTTGATAAGAAAAAATGAGTCTATATTTCTTCAAAATTATTTTACGTAGAGCATAGATTTATTATAAAATACCTTAGTACAAAAATAATGGAACAAGAAGATAAATGCTAATTCACATAGCAAGCAGCAAAGCCATGAAACTTACTGCTTGAAGAATTTATGTAGATAGAAATTTTGAGTGTATACAAAGTAAACTCAGTGAAATAGATGGTTGATTAATTCACAATTGATAAGGAAAAAGAAGATATTTAGCATATCGCCAAACTCTTTGAATGATAGAAGGTGAGAGCATCTCCCCAAATATGTCTCTAGAGTACTATATTGGTCATGACAGAATATTTCTTGAATGTTAGTTATTAGAGTATTTGCTTCCATGATATACTTCACACAAAGACTCTCTCACACATAATACTAATACAGCCATTTAAAACCAGATAATCAATATTGATATAATACTAACACCCATTTCCTTCCAAAAACCTCGTTCAAATATCCAAGTTCTAATATTTCTTCCTGGTCCAAGACTGAATTCAAGATTGTGCATCACATTTAGTTCTCATATATCTTCAGTTTACTTTAAATTGAGTATCTACGAAGTCTTTTTCTGACTTTTATGTAGCTTACAGTTTTAAAGGAATGTCAACCAACCTAGGGCCATGTGATATTTCCTTATGTCCAGAATCAAGTCATTCATTTTTATCAAAAGTAGCACAAATGATATTGTACTCAGAACATTCATTAAGAGTCCTTCAATATTATTGCTTTCTACCACTAGAGATGTTAACCTTGATAACTTGCTCAAGTTGGTACCTGCCAAATTTCTGAAACATAAGCCACCATGTTCCCCTTTGTAGGTGGCATTTTGTTGAGGTAGTCCAAGATTCTGCAAACATATAATTATTCATCAAACTTCTACCTACTGGCTTTAGCATCCAATGATGACTTCTATCTGATTCATCTCCCACACTGACATGTCATCATTCTTCCTGCATTAATACGCTGACATTATACTGCAAGAAAAAAGTTTTTCCTTCTTATTTATTCATTTACTTACTCATTTATTTATTAATTCAGGTTTGATGGATCCCTACTTCATTCAGTGGTTTATAATTTGGTTACTATCATTCTTTATTTCTAATTCTTCAATCATCCAAGAATTAGACATTTAAGCTTCTTAAAGCTAATTCCTGTGAATTTTTTTCTTTAGCATGTCCCCATAATTCTTTGAGCATATCTGTACTTTCAAATTTCTTTTTTAATATTCCTGTCCCAGTCTTAGAATCAAGTATTTCTTCAAGAAACCTAGCTTCATTTTGTGGAACCTTTTAGAAACCAAGATATGGGTATTCCATGTACTCACTGCTGCTAGAGCCTTTAGGCAGAAAAAATATACATTTATATATCTATATTTGTTATCTAGTTATATATTTGTACACACATTATTACTGTTTTTCTCTCTCTCTCTCAATTGCAATCATATACCATAACCTTTTCTATTTCCATCTTTATAAAGTCTGATGTAAAGTGAGAAACCTGCTTCCCATTATCTTAAATCTATTTACTTATTTATTCAACTCCCCTATGTAAGTAATCTTCCTGACTATGCCATCAGACTTCTTGGCCTCTGGTATCACCATCATCTCCTTATTTCCTGGCAATACCATTTTTCTCCTTGTTTTTTCTAGCCTCCTCAAGCCCCAAACACCTCCAAGAAAATGCAGAGGAGAGCAGAGGAGGAAAAGAGACAACAATTTCTTATTTTTTATAAACAGTTTTTATATTATTCAGTAAGAGGAGGGGAGGCAGAGAAAGACTCCCACATGCACCCTGGCCAGGATTTACCCAGCAAGCCCACTACGGGGCAATGCTCTGCCCATCTGGGGCGTTGCTCCATTGCTCAGCAACTGAGCTCTTCTTAGTGCCTGAGGTGGAGGCTATGGAGCTATCATTAGCCCCTGGGGCCAATTCGCTTCAATCTATTCATGGCTGCAGGAGAGAAAAAGGGAGAGATATAGAGAAGTGAGAGGGGGAGGGGTTGAGAAGCAGATGGGCGCTTCTCCTGTGTGCTCTGACTGGGAATCAAACCTGGGATGTCCACACGCCATGCCAGTGAGTCAACCAGCCAGGGCCTATAAACACTTTTTAAAACAGAAAATAATATTGGAAACTAAGCTAGACCATTTGTGTTTTTGACCAAATTTCATGTGTTTATTGTAGCTGAAAATAGAAGAAATGTGAACACATTTTAAAAAGCATGAATCATAAAGCTCATTTTGATAACTTTAGAAAGATTTGGTTTATAAAAAATTGGGAAAACATTTGAAAAATATATCTGTTTTCCATTGCTGCTGTAACAAATTACCACAAATTTGGTGGCTTTAATAAACACAAATTTATTACCTTGCAATTATGGAGGTTAAAAATTTTAAATGGACTTCTCTGGGCAAAAGTCAAGCAGTTAGTAGCACTGTGTTCTTTCTGGAAACTCTAGGGGAAAATGTTTTCTTGCCCTTTCCAGCCTCTAGAGGCCACCCACATTCTTTGGTTTATGGCTCCCTTCCTCCACCACTGAAATCAGCAGTGTAGCATCTTCAAACTTTTCTCTGACTCAGATCCCTCCCTGTGTCTCTTTTACACTTCTAAGAATCCTTATAATTACATTGAGTCCACTGGAAAATTCAGGATCATCTTCCTATTTTATTGGTTTTTTTTCTTTTTTACAGGGGCAGAGAGAGAGGGATAGATAGGGACAGACAGACAGGAACGGAGAGAGGTGAGAAGCATCAATCATTAGTTTTTCATTGCCATTGCGACACCTTAGTTGTTCATTGATTGTTTTCTCACATGTGCCTTGACC
This sequence comes from Rhynchonycteris naso, assembly GCA_037038555.1. Lineage (NCBI taxonomy): Eukaryota > Metazoa > Chordata > Mammalia > Chiroptera > Emballonuridae > Rhynchonycteris > Rhynchonycteris naso. The sequence goes on from CM072997.1 coordinate 69,277,009, forward strand.
GCGGGCCTTCAGCAGGCCGAGCAACCCCTTGCTGGAGCCAGTGACCTTGGGTCCAAGCTGGTGAGCTCTTTGCTCAAGCCAGATGGGCTCGCACTCAAGCTGGTGACCTTGGGGTCTCGAACCTGGGTCTTCCGCATCCCAGTCTGATGCTCTATCCACTGCACCACTGCCTGGTCAGGCTCATCTTCCTATTTTAAGCTCACTTGATTAGCAACCATAGTTCCATGAGTAACTTTAATTTTTATTTGCAGGTAAAATAACATATTCAAGAGCTTCTGGGACAAGGATATCATTATTCCTTGTCCCAGATGTCATTGAGGTGTCATTATTCTACCTACCAGGATATAAGACACACAAAAAGGTTGACATCTTTAATAAGATAATACCACTCTAACAGAAGAAAAAGCAAAAAAAAAAAATTCACATATAATTAATAAAAGAAAAAGTAGAGTCTTGGCTGTTGGCACAGTGGATAGAGCATCATCCTGGAGTGCTGAGATTATAGATTAGATCCCTGGGTTTCTGGTTCAATCCTGAGGTCTCTGGCTTGACCCCAAAATTGCTAGGTCAATCCTAAGGGTGCTGGCTGCACTTGAGGTTTCTGGTTTGAGCCTGGTAAGGGCATGAATGAGAAGCAATCAATGGGTACACAGCTAAGTAGAACAATGAATTAATGCTTCTCTGTCTCCTTCCCCCATCTCTCTTTCTCTCTCTAAAAAAAAAAAAAAAAAAAAAAAAACCAGAAATGGCTCAAAGTTTAAAAAACTTTCTTACACTAGTAATGAAATAGAAACTAGAGAAAATATAGAGGACAAGTTTTTACCAATTAAATTGATTGGCAGCAATTTTTTTCCTCATAGTTATGTTCAGTGTTGGTGAGGATTGAGAAAAAAGAGAAAAGAATACTCACTCCCACATCGCTGGTAGAAAAAGAAATTAGTCTTTATAGATAGCAGGTCAGCAATATATATTAATGGCTTTAAAATTGCCAAGCATTTGATTCTGCAATGTGATTTCTAGAAATTTATCCTAGAACAAAAGGAAAGGTATTCATGCCATTTCAATTTAAGAATATTTAAGTTTCATTTTGTGGAATATTGGAAAATTGTAAATGCTTATGAAAGGAGATTGCTGTAATATATTTGGATATATATTATAAAATATAATATTTTTATACAGACTTTTATATGTAAAGTATATATGGTGTAAAATAATAAAAAATATTAATGTCTCCAAAATCATGGCAAGACCCTTCACAAATCCAATTTTCTCCATAGCACACTCACTTTATTTTAATTTTATTTTTCTGAAGTGAGAATTGGGGAGGTGGAGGACAGACTCTCAAATGCTACACTAGAAGGCAATGCTCTCCACATCTGGGGCATTGCTCCATTGCAACTAGAGCCATTCTAGCACCTGAGGCGGAGGTCTTGGAGCCATCTTCAGCATCCAGGGCAACTTTGCTCCAATGGAGGGAGAATGGTGGAGAAGCAGATGGGCACTTCTCCTGTGTGACCTGGCTAGGAATCAAACCCGGGACATCCACACAGCAGGCTGACGCTCTACCGCTGAGCCAACTGACCAGGGCTAAAACACTTACTTTTTTAAAGTTTGTGTTTATTTCTTTGTTTTTATTATAATTTAGTTACACATATACATATTCATATACATACATTAAACATTAATGTGTTAGAAGTCTGTTTATTGAGATAGAAAGTCATTCAGGATATACTGAATGAAAAATATCTGGTTAAAAAACATAGTCAGCCCTGGTTGGGTAATCTAGTTGGTTGGAGCATCATCCTGATTTACCAAGGTTGTGGGTACAATCCCTGGTCAGGGAACATACAAGAATCAACCAATGAAAGTATGGATAAAATGAAACAATCAATCAATGTTCCTTTCTCTCTCCCTTCCTTTTTCTCTAAAATCAATAAATACAAATTTTAAAAAATTATATTCAGGTTGATCCAGTTTTTGTGGAAAGTGTTTATTAAATCTGTAAGAGTATATATACAGCAATACAACATAGTTAATTCCAGATGGCAGGGTAATGTCTGATAATCTTAATATCTTCTTTTTACTAATTTTTATCTTATAGCTTAGTTAAAACAGTAAAGGGCTTTTATAGAAATTTATAGTTATAAAAGATTATTTAAAAGCTAGTAGCATTCTTAATACTTTGTTCACCTGCTGTTCACCCTCTAAATATAAAAGTAAAAACAATTTTTAATTGTCTCATAAAAAGCAGCAGGAGATGATTAAATCATATTTTTATTTAATACAATACACATGTGTTTGGTTTTAGGAGCAAATGAAAGTGGAAAATATTTTTTGTGACACCTTCATTTTATGTGCATCACTATGGAATGGTCTCCTTATCTTTCTAAAGGACAGAAATAATAATATGTGCATAAGATTAAATATGCTTGAAGCCAGGAGTTCACAGAAGTACTTGAACAGAAGAGAGTCTCAAAATTTCGCATTCCTAGTTAAGTTCAGGGTAGCAAGACCACATTTTCTACATTATGGTGTTTAAACCTTAGTTTTTAATATTCCAATTAAATTTTTAGAGAAAGAGAGAAACATTATTTGTTGTTCTACTTATTTATGCATTCATTTGTTGATTCTTATACGTGTCCTGACCAGAAATTAAACCTGCAACCTTGACATATTGAAATGATGCTCTTACCAGCTGAGCAATCTGGCTAGGGCTTGATTTTTAATTTAAGATGAACATATTTATAAATTCAACAAATATTAGATGGCGTTAAATGAAAAGATATGACCTATTCTTTCAAGGGCTTCCAGTTCAATGAGGAAGTAAGGTAACAGAATAGATGATTACAGTTGGGGTAAGAGAAGAAAATAGAGGTTAGCCTAGAATACTAAGAGAGTTAAAGGGGTGACCCTGAACATATCAGTGGGCATGTGAGTGTAGTGACTGCCAGGGAAATTTTACTGGAAGACATGACCATGAGCTGTGCTTCAAAGGATAACTTAAAGTTAGCTTGGTTCTTTGCCCTTTATTTTCCCACCAGTGATCTGGAGTTTTTTCCTTGGGTGGTATAAAAGAGGGTGATCTTTCACTTACTCTTGAAAGCAGCAGGTGGGCCATGGTGATATTAGAAGCAGAGGAGTCAGAGATTGACCAGGTGGTGGCGCAATGAATAAAGCATCAATCTGGGACACTGAAGGCTTAAGTTCAAAACCTGGAGGTCACTGGCTTGAACGCAGGCTCACCTGGCTTGAGTGCAGGGTTGCCAGCTTGAGCGTGGGATAATTGATATGACCCCATGGTCATTGGCTTGAGCCCAAGGTTGCTGACTAGAAGCTCAAGGTTGCTGACTTGAGCAAGGGGTCCCTGGCTCAGCTAGAGTCCCCTGGTCAAGGCACATATGAGAAAGCAATCAATGATCAACTAAGGTGCCACAACTGTGAGTTGATGCTTCTCATCTCTATCCCTTCCTGTCTGTCTGTCCCTTTCTCCCTCCCTTGCTCTCTCTCTCTCCCTCTTAAAAAAAAAAAAAAGGAAGGAGAAGCAGAAGAGGCAGAGCTGACCTGTCTTCTGACCCTTTTGATACCAGACTCAGCAGTCCCCACTTCCCGATCCATTTCCCTCTTTCCTTATTAATGACTTTTGTAAACTCCCAGAGCAACTGGAGCCATGCTTTGATGGAAAATCTGTCAGCTAATTTTCTTCTAGGAGATGTCTTCTATTAGCTGTGTTATTGATCTATTTCTTACAGACTTGTGATGGCTACTGAGTTGTAAAAAACTAAAATGATGTGTTGTTAGAGATATATCGTATATAGTAAAAGTAAAGAAGAACAAAAATCTGGATCAACAAAAAATTCAGTTATTAACAGTTAGGGTAATGGTTACCTTAGAATGTGGGAGGGCAGAAATGTGATAGGGAGGGTACACACAAGGATGTGTATGGTCCATTTTGTTACAGTGGGTGCTCTGATGTTCATTTTATTATTTTTGAAAATGAAGATTTACGTTTTATACAGATTTATATTTGATATGCTTCTATATATATAAATAATATTTTTAAAAAGAAAATGTGAAGAGTCAAGAGCATGAGGATGATGAAGAAATGAGGGGTGTGGAGGTGAACATACATATCACAAAGGTGGTTAGCTTTGTTTACCAGTATTTTACTCTATATTCTCTAAACTAGCCCTGTTGTCTCTAATTCTTTTATAAAGAACTTATAAATATTTGTTTAATATTTTTTTATTTTTTATTATAATTTTTTAAATTAAGTGAGAGCAGGGGAGGCAGAGAGACAGACTCCCACATGAACCCCTACCAGGATCTACCATGCAAACACCTATGGAACTATACTCTGTCCATCTAGGGTGTTGCTCCATTGCTCAGCAACCGAGGTATTTTTAGCACCTGTAGCAGGCCAGGAAGTCATCCTCAGTGCCCGGGGCCAACATGCTTGAGCAATCAAGCCATGGCTGTGGGAAGAGGGAGAGAAAAAGAGGGAGACGGAGGAGGAGGAACGGTGGAGAAGCAGATGGTTGCTTCTCCTGTGTGCCCTGACTGGGAATCAAACCCTGTTTAATCTTATAAGAGGCTTTGCTAAGAAAAACACTTTGTGAATTAGACGTGGAACTTAAATTCATGAGAAAGGCCTACAGGATACGAAAGCTGTATAGCCTACGCAACAAGCATTGAACAAATGAGCATAAAAGAAATTGCATGATGTTCCAACCAGAGAGTAAGTGCATTTTATGGAGTTATAAGGGAACCATGAAGATTCTGTGTATATATAAATTTCAAAGGGAGTTGCCACTGTTTCAATTAGGAGGGGCTTTCTGGAAGAAGCCAGATTGCTAGAGCCATTTCATAAAAGCAGGAGAATCTGAACTGAAGGGAAGAAAATGGCTCAGCATTTGAAGAATTCCTGGTCCTGCTGCTATTTTAGCAATCCTGGAGCAGGAGCTGCTTGCATGGTGATCTCCCCAGGCCTGCAGTGGATTGTTCAAGAATGCTCCACTGCGGCTTTTACCTCCTCTCTGGCAGTCCTTCTCCCAAACCACAGAACCCAAATGAATGTGTTTTTCTTCTCAATGGGCATGGCTTTAAATACAAAACCAAAAATTTTAGTTTGAGAAGGCTCGAGATTTCAATAGCATTGATATTTTTGGTCTTTATTTTTCACGTGTAACCCCAAAGGTAAACTGTCAACCGAATAGTGGACACCGTGGTGCTCATCATGTTTATTGCCAGTTCTTGTCTGCTTGTTAAGTACTTTGAGACTATTTGTCTCAGCAATGGAAGTGTGCCTGCCCCTTGGCATTCAAATTAACTTTATAATGAGAGAAGAGAAAGACTTACCAGAGGCCTATGAGTCAGTTGTTCGGAAAAAGTAATTTCTGCATCATCTTGCACGTTTTCTGCTTTTTTTTTTAATGTTCTTGTTCCCTTTTATTGTCCTTCCTCATTTTCCATATTCTAAGGTCTTCTAGTTCTTCTAGTTCTTCAAAAGTGGAGCAAAAGGCTCCACTTTTGAAAAGGCTAATAAGCTCCACCAAGAGAAAACTTGTCATAACATATCACACCCACCCTGTTGCCCATCACAAGAAATTTTACCTACATCTAGCGGGTGAAGGACATAATTATAAAGAACAATTTAAGCCATTGCTTATATTGGTCCAAATACATAAGTCAGTTTATTCATTCTTCATACAAATTTTATCCAGTTATGGTAGAGGTAAAATAGAATTCTTTTCCTATTCTCTGTGTAGAAAATGGTATTACAAATACATGATATGAACTGAGCATGCAGCTGGAAAAATACAGAGATAAAGTATTACAATGGCATGCTATTTAATTAACACTATCGTGATATTTTTTAGTTTGTGACGTTTGCAATATTTTTTAGATTTTCAAAATATATATTTTGAGATTGCGATTCTTAATATAGGTATTTACCTTTGTCTCTGTGTTTATAATTTTATGTTTTATTTTCTTAACAAGAGACTTTCAAGTTGTAATAGCTTCAGCTTCCACAACACTTGGATCTGCCCTTAGAGCCCAAGAAAATGAACATCTGCAAATGTGAATGATGAACAATAAATGAAGGAAGGTTATTCTCATATCCATACAGAAAGGTGAAGTGTAACTTCTCTTACACTGTATTTATGATGTTTCTGGTTCTGCATTTTAACCCCTATTTTTACATTTCCTGCTATCATGTAGGTGTCTTTTCCCAAGTAGTCAAGTTCATTTTGTGCTTATTCTTCTCAGAGCATTAGCCTCCCTCCTAATTCAGAACTGTGCTTTTTGACTGTTGGAAACCTGCCCAGTGAGCATTGCCCTTGTGGACCCATTTGATATAGAGCTTTTACGAACTGATGTTTAATAAATATTTAATAGGATGTGTTCAGCTAAATTAGGTCAGCAGCTAAGGTGGGAGGGGAACTGAAGTGTTTTTAATACTGGAGCAGCTTTGGACGACAAAAGCATTAGAAAGCAAAGGCCCTGACAGAGAGGACAATAGTGAGTGGCCTCGTTTTGTCAGGGAATTCCAGAAGCTGCTCCAGATTCCCAAGGAGATGTTCCAGTCCACAGCAGCTTGAGTCTACTGCTGATACGAAAGCCCAGTAGGATAGGCATTATAACACTCCAGCCTATGAGTTCAGAGGGTTTGCAAACTCACTGACCTAGCAACATGGATCCAAATCACTGTGGAAAACTGAGGAAAGTAGTAGTAAAGGGACATCATTTCTGCAACTTACATTCAAATGATACAGGAGGAAATAATGAGAGATAGAACAAAGATAGTAAAATTTAATATTTGGGGAACAAAGTACATGGACATTTTCTGTACCACTATTTTTTTTTTATTTGATCTAAATTTTATTTTTCTTTTTTCTTGATTTTAATTATTGTGTTAATACATCCTTCTCACCCCTGTGTTCCCCTCAACATCCAGCTTGTCCCCCTCCACCCAATGCCCTCCCACTTCCCTCCAGGATTTGCTGTCCTGATCTCTGTAATGCTGTGTTATGTATGTATAATTTCACCAATGTCTTTCCCTTCTCTGATCCCATCCTCTCATCCCTTTTCCCTCTGTCCACTTTTTCTCTGTTCCCTTTGATCCCGCCTCTGCCTCTCTTCTGTTCCTCAGTTCACACTGTTCATTGGATTCCTCAAATGAGAGAGGTCATATGATATTTTTCTTTCTCTGCCTGGCTTATTTCACTTAACATAATAGTTTTCAGGTCTATCCCTCTTGTCGCAAAGGTAAGATTTCCTTCTTTTTCATGGCCCCATAGTATTCCATTGTATATATGTACCACAGCTTTTTAATCCACTTGTCCACTGATGGACGCTTGGGCTGTTTCCAGATCTTGGCTATTGTAAACAATGTTGCAATAAACATGAGGGAGCATTTCTTCTTTTGAATCAGTGATTTGGTGCTCTTAGGATATATTGCTAAAAGTGAGATGGCTGGGTCAAAAGACAGTTCCATTTTTAATTTTTTGAGGAATCTCATAGTGGCTCCACCAGTCCGCATTCCCACCAGCAGTGCAGGAGGGTTTCCTTTTCTCCACAACCTCGCCAGCACTTACTCTGCGCCGTTTTGTTAATGAGGACCATTCTGACTGGTGTGAGGTGGTATCTCATTGTGGTTTTAATTTGCATTTTCTAATGATTAGTGATACTGAACATTTTTTCTTCTACCTATTAGCCATCTGTACGTCCTCTCTGGAGAAGTGTCTATTCATTTCTTTTGCCCATTTTTTGATTGGATTGTTTATCTTCCTGGTGTTGAGTTTTACAAGTTCTTTATAAATTTTGGTTATTAACCCCTTATCAGACGTTTTGTCGAATATGTTCTCCCATTGTGTGGTTTGTCTTTTTTTATTTTGTTACTGCTGTCTTTTGCTGTGCAAAAGCTTTTAAGTTTGATATAGTCCCATTTGTTCATCCTGTCCTTTATTTCACTTGCTCGTGGAAATAAATCAGCAAATATATTGCTGAGAGAGATATTGGAGAGCTTTCTGCCTATGTTTTCTTTTAAGATAATTATGGTTTAAGTCATTTATCCATTTTGAGTTTATTTTTGTGAATGGTGTGAATTGGTGGTCTAATTTTATTTCTTTGCAGGTAGCTGTCCAATTTTTCCAACACCATTTGTTAAAGAGACTGTCTTTACTCCATTGTATGCTATTACCTCCTTTGTCAGCTTTCAATTGTATGTAAAGGTGTGGGTTTATTTCTGGGTTCTCTGTTCTGTTACATTGATCTGTATGCCTGTTCTTATGCCAGTACCAAGCTGTTTTGAGTACAATGACCTTTTAGTATAACTTGATATCAGGAAGTCTGATACCACCCACTTTATTCTTCTATTTCAAGATTGCTGCGGCTATTCGTGTTCTTTTTGGTTCCATATAAGTTTTTGGAATAATTGTTCTACATCTTTGAAGCATGTCATTGGTATTTTAATAGGAATTGCACTGCATTTATAAATTGCTTTGGGTAATATAGACATTTTAATGATGCTTATTCTTCCTATCCATAAACACAGTGTATGCTTCCACTAGTTTGGATCTTTCTTGATTTCTTTTATCAATGTTTTTCTGAGTACAAGTCTTTTTTTTTTTTTTTTTTTTACAGAGACAGAGAGAGGGATAGATAGGGACATGCAGACAGGAACAGAGAGAGATGAGAAGCATCAATCATCAGGTTTTCGTTGCCATTGCGACATCTTAGTTGTTCATTGATTGCTTTCTCATATGTGCCTTGACTGAGGGCCTTCAGCAGATTGAGTAACCTTTCGGTGGAGCCAGTGAGCTGGTAAGCTTTTGCTCAAACTAGATGAGTCTGTGCTCATGCCGGCGACCTCGGGGTCTCAAGCCTGGGTCCTTTTGCATTCCAGTCCGACGCTCTATCCACTGTGTCACCACCTGGTCAGGCCGAGTACAAGTCTTTAACATCCTTGATGAAATTTATTCCTAGGAACTTTATATTTTTTTGTTGTTGTTGCAATAATGAAGGGGATTGTTTTCCTAATTTTTCTTTCAGACAGTTCATTGTTGGTATATAAAAATGCCTCTGATTTCTGAATATTAATTTTATATCCTGCCACCTTGCTGAATTCATTTATGAGATCCAGTAGTTTTCTGACTGATACTTTAAGGTTTTCTATGTACAGTATCATATCATCAGCAAATAATGATAGTTTTACTTCTTCTTTTCCAATTTGGATGCCTTTTATTTCTTCTTCTTGTCTGATTGCTGTGGCTAAGACTTCCATAACTATGTTTAATAAGAGTGGTGAAAGGGATAACCCTGTCTGTTTCCTGATCTTAAGGGGATTACTTTTAATTTTTGCCCATTGAATATGATGTTGGCTGTTGATCCGTCATAGATGGCCTTTATCTTGTTGAGATATATTCCCTGTATTCCCATTTTGCTGAGAGTTTTGATCATAAATGGGTACTGAATTTTATCAAATGCTTTTTCTGCATCTATTGATATTAAATCATGTGGTTTTTGTCCTTTCTTTTGTTTATATGATGAATCACATTGATTGATTTGCAAATATTGTACTAGCCTTGCTGTCCAGAATAAATCCTACTTGATCATGATGGATGACTTTTTTCATGTATTGCTGGATCCAGTTTGTTAATATTTTGTTGAGAATTTTAGTATCTAAATTCATCAGGGATATTGGTCTATAATTTTCTTTCTTTGTATTGTCTTTGCCTGGTTTTGGAATCAGAATTATGCTCACCTCACAAAAGGACCTTGGAAGTCTTCCCTCCTCTTGAATTTTTTGAAATAGCTTGAGAAGGATAAGAGCTAGTTCTTCTTTAAATCTTTGGTAGAATTCTCTTGTGAAGTCATCTGGCCCAGGGCTTTGTTTGTTGGGAGCTTTTTGATAAAGGTTTCAATCTCATTTGTTGTAATCGATCTGTTTTCTGATTCTTCCAGATAAATTTTTTGAAAGATTATATGTTCCAAGAAATTTATCCATTTCACCTAAGTTGTCTAATTTGGGGGCATACAGTTCTTTATAGTATTTTCTTACAATCCTCTGTTACGCTGTGTCAGTTGTTACTTCTCCACTCTCATTTCTAATTTTATTTATTTGAGTCCTCTTTTTTTCTTGGTGAGTCTAGTTAAAGCTTCATCAGTATTGTTTACCTTTTCAAAGAACCAGCTCTTGGTTTCATTGATCCTCTGTATTGTTTTTTTTTTTTTAGCCTCTATGTTATTTATTTTCACTCTGATCTTTATTATTTTTTTCTACTTCCTCTGGGCTTTAATTGCTGTTCTTTTTCTAGTTCTCTTAGATGCCTGGTTAAGTTGTTTATTTGAGCTTTTTTAAGTTGTTTTTCTAGCTTCTTATGGTATACCTGTAATGCTATGAACTTCCCTCTCAGGACTACTTTTGCTGTGTCCCGTAAATTTGGAGTTGCTGTATGTTCATTTTCATTTGTTTCAAGGAAATTTCTTATTTCTTCCTTGAGTTCATCATTAACCCATTTGTTATTTAATAACATGCTTTTTAGCTTCCAATTTTTTGAATGTTTTTCAGTTTTTCTATTGTAGTTGATTTCTAGTTTCATGCCATTGTGGTCAGAGAAGATGCTTGATATGATTTCAATCTTCTTAAATTTATTAAGACTTGTTTTGTGTCCTAATATGTGGTCTATCTTAGAGAATGTACTGTGAGCACTTGAAACAAATGTATATTCTGTTGTTTTAAAGTTTCTGAAGATATCTATTAAATCAATTTGATATAGTGTGTCCTTTAAGGCTGCTGTTTCTTTGTTAATTTTCTTTCTTGAGGATCTATCCAGTGATGTTACTGGGGTATTGAAATCCGGTACTATTATAGTATTGCTGTTGATCTCGCCCTTTATGTTCCTCAAAATCTTCTTTATATATTTAGGTGTTCCTATATTAGGCGCATAGATATTTATAATAGTTTTATCTTCCTGTTAGATTGCTCTCTTTATCATTATGTAGTGACCTTCTTTATCCCTTACTTAGCCTTTGTTTTAAAGTCTATATTGTCAGAAGTAAGTATTGCTACCCCAGCTTTTTTCATTTCCATTTGCATGAAATATTTTTTTCTATTTCTTTATTTTTAGTCAATGTGTATCTTTTCTTTTGAGGTGGGTCTGTTGCACATAGCATATGTATGGGTCCTGTTTTCTTATTCACGCAGCTACCCTATGTCTTTTGATTGGAGCATTTAATCCATTGACATTTAAGGCTATTATTGATATGCAGTTGTTTATAACCATTTTATTTTTTAAATCTATATTTCTCTTTTACTAGATTTTTTTCCCCTTTGTTCTGTTTACATCAGGCCCCTTAACATTTCTTGCAGCATTGGTTTGGTTGTAATAAATTCCTTGAGATTTTTCTTTTTCTTTTTGTCTGGGAAACTTTTTATTTCTCCTTCAATTTTAAATGATAGCCTTGCTGGATAATAAAGTCTTGGTTGTAGACACTTGTTCTGCATTACTTTGAATATTTCTTGACATTCCCTTCTGGTCTCAAGTGTTTCTGTTGAAAAAACAGATGTCATCCTTATGGGGGCTTTGTTGTAGGTGATTAACTGCTTTTCTCTTGCAGCTTTTAGTATTCTTTCTTTATTTCTTAGCTTTGGTATTTTAATTATGATATGTCTTGATGTAGGTCTCATTAGGTCCCTCTTTTTTATTTATAGGGACAGAGAGAGAGTCAGAGAGAGGGACGGATAGGGACAGACAGACAGGAACGAAGAGAGGTGAGAAGCATCAATCATTAGTTATTCATTGCCGTTGCAACACCTTAGTTGTTCATTGATTGCTTTCTCACATGTGCCTTGACCGTGGGCCTTCAGCAGACTGAGCAACCCCTTGCTGGAGCCAGCGACCTTGGGTCCAAGCTGGAGAGCTTTTGCTCAAATCAGATGAGCCTATGCTCAAGCTGGCAACCTTGGGGTCTCAAACCTGGGTCTTCTGCATCCCAGTCCAACACTCTACCCACTGCATCACCGCCTGGTCAGGCTCTCTGTCCTTCTTGAACTGTGTGACATTTTCCTTCCTTCAAATGTTTAGAAAAATTTTCAGCTATGATTTCTTTAATCAGGTTCTCCATTTCTCCATTCCTTGTTCTTTCTTTTCTTCAGGAATTCCTTTTATGCAGAGGTTGTTTCTCTTCATGTTGTCACAGAGTTCTCTTAGAGTTTCCTCAGACTTTTTGATCCTCTTGTTGTTGTTTTTTTGTTTTTGTTTTTTTTTTTGTTTGTTTTTTTTTTTTTTTGCTGTTCTACTTTCATGCTTATCTTGTCCTCTAAATTGCTGATTCGATCCTCTGCTTCATCCAGTCTGCTTTTAATTCTATCTATAGTAGTCTTCATTTCTGATATTTTGTCATTTCTGTCTTGTCTGATTCTTTTTTATGATTTCAATGTCCTTTTTGATACTTGTTATCTCTTTGTTTAGGTGCTCATTATGTCTATCTATTGTTGCTCTAAGATCCTTGAGCATCCTAACAATCATTATTCTAAACTCTGCGTCCGATATCTTGGTTATTTCCATCTCATTCAGTTCTTTTTCTGGGGATTTCTCTTTTTAACTTATTTGAGTTGCATTTCTCTGTCTTCCCATTTTTTCTCTGTTTAGACTGCTCCTTTTGATGTGTTGTTTGTGTAGCTACTTGAGTATAGGGTTGGTGGTTTCTGCCTACAGCTTTCAGTTGTGTTCTTTCTAGATCTTCTTGGGTTGCCCTCAAATGTTGTTTGTAATCTGCTGTGGGCTACTTGTCTGCTACTACTGCTCTTTTTGTTATTTGTGTCAGTGATTTTTATGCCTTAGCTGGGTCCGTTCTGAGGAGCCTTTCCTTAAGATACCACTCTAACTAGGATTTTTAGGTCCTGAACTAATGCTCTCCATATCTGGCCACTGGATGTACCAGCCCTGGACCTCCTTGGCCGGAACCTGGTGATAACCATTGGGGTCACTGCTTATGACTGGCCCTTAGCAACCTTCTTGGAGCTATAGGCAATTCATATTTTGTGGTTGCCTCTACTGGGCCCTGATGCCATTGTAAATATCAGCTGCACTCCTAGGCTGACTCTTATCTACTCTTGGCCAGTGTGTGTGCCCTCTCTATTCCTGAGGTGTGCTTTATCTAATGGCCCTCTGCTGTCACCATCTCCTAGGGCACTTAGGCACTGGCACTGCCAGGCACACGGGATTGCAAACTACAGCTCAGGGTGCCCTGCAGGCATGGAGAACTTCTTGCTTTGCCGGGCTCCACACCCCATGGGCATGCCGGCTGCTTCTCCAGGCTCTGCCTCTGCAGGCATGCAGGAGGTCTCTCTGGGCTCCAGCCTCCACTGCCACTGCACATGCTGTCTTGCTGAGCACTGGGCTCCTCCCCCCTGAAGTGCTGCAGCCTCTGCTGCAGCTGGGCCCTCCTGCCCTTTGGCGGATTATCAGCAGTTTGGGGGGGGGGCAGTGTAGCCCAGACCTCAGCACTTAAATCCTGTGTCTCTGATGTGCCCTCTGCTTCTAAGCGTCTCTTTGCACTGACTGGAGCAGGAGAGCCTCTGGTGGGCGGGGTAATTGCTTCCCTTTGCTGGCTTGGTTCTCCCAGGAAAAATGGTCACTTTAGGTTTGAGGAGTGACCCAGTACAGGGGTCAGGGTGGCTGTCCCCCTCAGTTTCTCCCTGTGTCCCCAAGACTACACTCTCCTCTCACTATTCCAGTCCTCTCGGTGCTCCCCACTCCTGGAGCCCCAGGTAAGTGGCTCTGAATGAGGTTTACTGTGGAGTCCTCTTAAGACAGAGCCTGGGTCTGAGAATTCTGTTTCCCTCTCCTAAACAGTAACCTGGCTCTTCTTTCAGCTAAATACTGTCTGTATGTGCCTCTAGTCTCTGGAACTCCAGTCCTGTGGCTGAGGACCCACAACTCTCCGGGAAACCTACCGCACCATGAGAGACCCTCTGGGCTGCCTCTCACTCCTGGAAGTGTAGCAGCCCTTTCTGTGTCTCCGCCCTTCCTACCAGCTGAGTATGGTTTCTTCAGTGATGCTTGGTTATAAATTCCTGTTAGTTTAGTACAAAGATGGTTTTTCAAGATGATTGTTCCTAAGTTAAGTTATAATCCACTTTAGTTCTGGAAGGTGGGAGTTGTAATGTCCACCTACTTCATCGCCATTTTCCTTCTAAATTTTATTTTTCTATTACAGTTTACACTCAATATTATTTTGTACTAGTTTCAGGTGTACAGCACAGTGGTTAGACTAATCATATACTTTACTGATATTTCAAGTACCCACAGGCACCACATGTGGTTATTACAGTATTGTTGACTATATTCCTGATGCTGTGCTTTGCATCCCCATCTGAAACTTTTATGTAAATGTGAAATTATGTAAAAATAAAAAGTTAGGCCTGGCCTGTGGTGGCACAGTGGATAAAGCGTCAACCTGGGAACAATGAGATCACCAGTTCAAAACCATGCACTGGTCCGGTCAAGGCACATATGGGAGTTGATGCTTCCAGCTCCTCCACCCTTTCTCTCTTTCTCTCTCTCACTCTGTGTCTCCTCTCTAAAATGAATAAAATAAAAATAAGATAAATTAAAAGTATAGACTTTAAAAATAAAAAGTTAATGGAAAGGAACTACAACAGATAAAAACAGCACAAAATAACAAAATAAGTCTGGCTGTCCCTTTCAGCGCTTCTTTTCTCCTTTATATAATGAAAACACTGACACAAAAAAAATGTAAAGGCTTGGTTCCATCTCTCTTTACCTATAGGATTACTGAAAGCTAGGCATCATTGAGGGGTTTTCTTTTAATTATTTTAAATGCTACCCATTTAAGAGAATTGGGACTGTCTGTGAATGAAAGGAGTTTGAGTCTTTTAGAACTTGATAAACAATTTCACATTTCAAACAACATAGATAATACAAACAGTGGTGTCCCTGAAGTTTTTTAGAAAAGTGGGATAAAGTTAGAGGTCTTGGCATTCCTGCCAGTATCCTGATTTTATTGTTGTTATTCACTTTTTAATATATTGCCTAAAAATAAGGTGGCTTCCACTGAGATGGTAAAAGGGTTATGAATGAGATGAAAGCTCTTCTCTTAAAAGGAGATGTTTGCACTGTGCTGGATGAATAAGGTGTCTGTTTGCTAAATAGAGGAGATTGGAGGAGGACCAGCCACCTGTGATATAGGGATGAGGGCACTGCACGTCAGAGTGGTGGGATGTAGAAAAGACAATGAAATATGCAAAAACAGTTTCCTTACAGTAGCCCATGCCTTTAGACAAAAAGAGAAAACACCCTTTCTCTTCATGTTCTCTTTGTGCCTTCTTTTTTCCTTTTCCACATGCCCTTCTATTTTCATAACTTAAGATACATCTTTCTGACTGTTTTGTTATGTTTAATATGCCGCATAAATTTCAAAGCACCTTAACCATTTACTACATTTTACACTATTTACTACATCTCCTAAAAGATATATATATATGGTTCTAAGCAACTACTGTAATCGTAACTTGAGAAACAATGATAGTAATCTGAAAAATGCATTATGCATTTTTTACTTTTGCAGCAAAGCAATTTTCAGTTTTGCACATACTCCATTTGGTACAGATGTAGAGGAGAAAACCTGTTCTTGGCTGAAAAGTTGAGGGTCTTAAGTCCCATGGATATGATGGCATCTGACTGAGTGCAGCCCTAGCAAGTCTTTGCCTTCCCTGTGCTTGATACAGTAAGTCTCTAGCAACCCACTCTGACAGTTCTAACAAAAATTTCTATGAATTATTTAGCATCATTTCTATCTTAGTAGTCTAGCCAACTGCATTATTATCTTTAATGTTTGACTTAAAGGTTTTCCATTATTTCTGGGGAGGAAATAAAGATATAGCACTGACTTTTCTATACTTGGCCAATCACTGGGATCCTTGAGGAGCTTAATAAGACATCAATCTCCAGGGTTCTATCTGGTCATCTGGAGCAAATTCTGGAATCTGCATTCACAAATAATATCTCCTTATTGAGCTAAGTTTGGGAAACAATGCCAATGAGAAGGAAAAAATGGGAAGTTTCCCAAAGAGTACTGAATATTACTCATGCAGTGAAACAGCTTCATTAACTAGTATTTGAATAAATGATGAGCTTTCTTTTATTCTCCCCAATGTCCTTTCTTTGGGTAATCTTTTTACCTAATTAAGTAGGTAACATTTATGGGTCACCAGGAAATATGGTGATAGATACAGTATTGCTTTGAATTCTCAAAACACTTCTATACTATCAGTATTATGTCTTTCTTCCCCATGTTGGGAGAGGGACTCAGATGAGTTCAGCACCTTAGACAAGGTTCTTCTAATAGCTGGTGGCAGAGCTAGAATCTGAATTTAGATGTGTGTAATGACTGCTAAAATGCTGTTTTCTGGGGACTGATATTCATTTAGATCCTATTTTTTCTGTCTTTGGTAACAAGACTATCATACAAGTGATAAGCTTGAGACTATGCATGACTTGAGCATGAAATATTTACTATGTTTTATTTACTATGGCAGGAAGAATGAAGACCTCTGATGTTTTGTTTTGTTTTTCTGATAAACTTTAAACTAGTTTACTACATTCACTGCATTAAATTAATTTATAGAATCTAGAAATACTTGTGATAGTTACTATTGAATATAAGTATGCTTGTAGTTTGCCAGATTTTCTTAAAAACAAAACAATATTAAAAAGCTAAGCAAGGTATCTGACACTGAAGGATGTAAAAAAAAAGCTACTTTAGAAAGTTCTTATTTATGTTTTTACATAGATAAAAACTTTCCTTCTTTTGATCTATCTTACATACAGGAAGTGATACCACTTCCTGAGGAGCAAGAACTCTGGAAATTGAACCTCAATTGCAGTCTACCAGGTGACAGGCACTGTGTCAGCATTTGTCACAGAATCATAAAAAACAATGTCTTGAACTCCGGAATTTGCATTTCTAAAGGGAAAAAGTAATCAACAACCAAACAGATCAAACAGATGAGAAATAACAGATGAGTATCATGAAAAATATGAAACACAGTAACAGGGTACTGAATTAGAAAGTACTTGAGTGTTGGATGAATGAGTTTGTAAAATTTGTGTTATTTGAGTTTGCTCACTTTTATTGTTAAAAATGGTGCTGGGCAGCTCCAGGTATGTGATCTGTGAAATTGCTAATTACCTTCCTACTTGGGAAAGGACCACTGTTATGCTAATGTATGCAGGAGGAGAGGTTTAGGCACCAGAAAAATTTTAAAAGGAGAGAAGGAGAGAGAAGAGGAAGGAAGCCATTTTCTGCAGAGTGAGAGCAGAGAGGATGCAGAGTGCTGAAGGAGAAGATGGGCAACAGAGGTGAGGGTTTTTTGTGAGCTCCACTGAGATTGGTGGAGCCTTTGATTCTAGGAAAAACCAGAGAGGATTTTCCTGGTTGTGAAAGCAAAGAATGTGCCAGTAGCTTTGAAAGCTCTGAGTGAAAGGGAAGTGCTTTTCCTTGTGTGTTTGCTTGTTGGCCAGTACGAGACTTGAATAAAGGATGGCCCACCGTTTTTTGGCTTCACTGTTTCTTTACCAACTGTCCGAATCTAATGGGAACTGCATGTGAATAGCTGCAATGGCCATGACTACTGGCCATACACTGAGCCTGAGCAAGCAGTGGTGCAGTGGATAAAGCATCCACCTGGGATGCAAAGGACCCAAGTTTGAAACCATGAGGTCGCCAGCTTGAGTGCAGGCTCATCTGGTTTGAGCAAAGCTCACCAGCTTGAGCCCAAAGTTACTGACTTGAGCAAGGGGCCACTCAGTCCGCTGTAGCCCCCTGGTCAAGGCACATATGAGAAAGTAATCAATGAACGACTACGGTGCCACAATGAAGAATTGATGCTTCTCATTTCGCTCCCTTCCTGTATGTCCCTCTCTTGGTCTCTCATTAAAAAAAAGGTGGGGGGGGGGAAGAAAGGACTCTCAGAGCTCAGCATGGCAAATAAAATAAGAGACATGCAGCTGTTGTGTCCAAACTTCTTTAAAATTGTGAAGGTTGTGTCTTCCCATATTTCTTTGTGAAGTCTTCTGTTTGATTGCTGTGTAGTAAGAGATGCTATAGTGGGACTAGCGACCTGAAATGCACAAATAAATCTATGAAACAGAGAAAGATGCTGGCTAGGACCTGGGAAGTGTACCCCAATTACCGAATTCCTATATTAATTTAAGAGGCTATATTCTCTGCAATAAGAAGGACAACTCAGTTTAAGAATAGGAAAAAAATTTGAACAGATTTTTCCAAAAAAGATATACAAATGATTAATAAAGCACAAAAAAAGACATTTGACATCATTATTCATTAGAGAAATGCAAGGCCTGACTTGTGGTGGCACAGCGGATAAAGAGTCGACCTGGAAACACTGAGGTTGCAGGTTCGAAACCCTGGTCTTGCCTGGTCGAGGTACATATGGGAGTTGATGCTTCCTGCTCCTCCCCCCTTCTCTCTCTCTCTCTCTCACTCCCCTCTCCCTCTCTCAATTCCGCTCTCTCTCTTCTCTAAAATGAATAAATAAAAAAAACCATAGTGAAATACCACTGCACACCCACTAGAATAGCTATAATTAAAAAGAAAAAAGAAAAATAACAAATGTTGGCAAAAATATGGAGAAATTGAAATCCTAATGTATTGCTCCTGGGAATGTAAAATGGTGTTGTTACTGAAACAGTGGGAAACAGTTTGGCAGTACTTCAAAAGTTGTACATGTGATCCAAAGATTCTGCTCTTAAGTATATACTAAAAGAATTGTGCCTGACCAGGCAGTGGCACAGTGAATAGAGCATTGGACTGGGATGCGGAAGATCCAGGTTTGAGAACCCGAGGTCGCCAGCTTGAGCATGGGCCCATCTGGCTTGAGCAAAACTCGCCAGCTTGGACCCAACATCACTGGCTCCAGCAAGGGGTTACTCAGCCTGCTGAAGGCCCTTGGTCAAGGAACATATGAGAAAACAATCAATGAACAACTAAGGTGTCGCAACAGCAACGAAAAACTGGTGATTGATGCTTCTCATCTCTCTCCAGTCCTGTCTGTCTGTCCCTCCCTATCTATCCCTCTCTCTGACTCTCTCTCTGTCCCTGTAAAAATAAATAAATAAATAAAAATTAAAAAATAAAAGAATTGAAAACATATTTTCATATACAAACACACACACACACACACACACAAACAAACAAAATTGGTACACAAATGTTCATAGCACTGTTATTTATATTAACTAAACGTGGAAAGAACCCAAATAATCATCAACTGATGAATGAATAAGTAATGTGGCAAACCCATACTATTATTCAAGCATAAAAACAAGAGTTCCTGAGACATTCTGCAACATGGATCAACCCTGAATACACTAAGCTTCATAACAAACAAACAACCCCCCAAAAAATATCGCCATAAAAAACATTTATTGAATGATTTAATTTATATAAAATTAAAAAATAATAATTAGTGTTTTCCAGGGACTGGTTTGGTAGGGGTGAAAAGGGAAAATGGGAAATGTAGCAATGGATAAAAGGTTTCTTTTAGAGGTAGAAAAATGTTCCAGAATTTGATAGTGGTGCTGGTTGTACAACTTTGTGGATACATAAAAAACAACCTTAACGTGGTGAATTTTATATGTAAATTATATCTCAATAAGAAATATGTAGAATAAGGCTATGATACTCTACTGAGATGTAAATATGAGGTTGTTCATTATAAATCAAGTAGCTGAGAAGATTTTAATTGTTGAACAAGAAAGATATTTATCTACATCAAGAAGACAAGTATTTAAAGTTCATCAGTTATTTGTTACCTAAAAGATGTTGAAACAAGTTAAACGTAATTCACAAAGGAGTAGAACTTGAAATTCCAGGCATTTGACTTGGAATAATGATCTTTAGTCATCCATTCATGCCTCAGTATGATTTTGCTGAGTATCAACAAGCCTCAGAGCTAATCAGATAGGATTTTTCATCATAATCTCTAAAGAGTAGATGGGTAACTCAGGAAGAGTCAGGACCTCACCTTAAATGAATGTTAATGTTCAAGAATATAAAGACTTAAGGAAGAGGTAAATACCAAGGTAATGAGACAGAAATTATGGGGCTATTTCAGGGAAAAAGAATGAGTCAACTAGTTTTCTGGGAAATAAGGATATAGGAGCAATACGATAATGTGGGGTAGATTGAATTAGATTGGAGATGAAAGCTTGAATGCTAAGATAAAAAGGTAGAAGAAAACTAAAAGAATTTCACTTTTGTCCTGGACTTTCTCTGTGTTTCTAAGTGAAGTTGGATAATGTACTTTTCACTCTCCTTGTTCAAGGTTCTTTTTCTATAATGGAAATATTGAAGTTGATTTCTACAGAAAGTGTTTTATCCGTGTTAATGCTGTATTTCATGGTTCATTCTATTAGTTTCACATTGTTGCTGTAACAAATTACCACCAACTCAGTGGTTGAGAACAACATACATTTATAATTTGACAGTTCTAGACATCAGAAGTCTGAAATCAAGGTGTTACATTCCTTCTGGAGATTTCAGGAGACAATGTGAGAATGTTTCATTGCCCCTTTCCTCTTCTAGAGACCAGCTGTACTCCTTGACTCATGGCTCTTTCCTCCATCTTCCAAGCACAGCACTCTAACCATTGGTCCCAGAGTCACATCTCTCTTTTTTACTTTGACCCTTTTGCCTCCTTCTTACAGGGACCCTGTGATTATACCGGCTCACCTTCAGAACCAAGATTGACTCCCCATCTCAAAATCCTTAACTTAATCACACCTGCCAGTCCCATTTATCATTTAAACTCAGGTTCTGCCTGACCTGTGGTGGCGCAGTGGATAAAACGTCAACCTGGAATGCAGAGGTTGCTGGTTCGAAACCCTGGGCTTACCTGGTCAAGGCACATATGGGAGTTGATGCTTCCTGTTCCTCCCCCTTCTCTCTCTCTTTCTCCTCTCTAAAATGAATAAATAAAAACCTAAATAAAAGAAAACGTTAAACTCAGGTTCTAAGGATCAAGTAACTGTGGATGTTTTTGGGGAACCATTATTCAGCCGATCACAATCACCTATTATGAATTTACTAGAATTCTTAAAATATATATATTTGAATGGGTCCTATTCTAGTCCTACACTTTAAGCAAGTTTCTCAAAGTTCGATAATCACTGCTGTGAGAAAAGGCATGTCACTCAAGATTTTTGAGGATGAGTAGAGGAGAGAAATTAGTAAAACAGTGTGTTAACATAAACTATGTGCTCTTTAAAATGATGTGAGAGTTAAACTGTGTTGAAGGCTACTGAAGTTTGAGTCTGTAATTGCTCCTTTTTTTTTTTGGTAAGAAAAAGTCTGCATAGAATTTGGATCAAAAATGAAAAAGAGCCTGACCAGGCGGTGGCACAGTGGATAGAGCGTTGGACTGGGATGCGGAAGACCCAGGTTCGAGACCTCGATCTCGCCAGCTTGAGCGCGGGCACATCTGGCTTGAGCAAAAGCTCGCCAGCTTGGGACCAAGGTCGTTGGCTCCAGCAAGGGATTGCTCAGTCTGCTGAAGGCCCGTGGTCAAGGCACATGTGAGAAAGCAATCAATGAACAAATAAGGTGTCGCAACAGCAATGAAAAACTAATGACTGGTGCTTCTCACCTCTCTCTGCTCCTGTCTGTCTGTCCCTATCTATCCCTCTCTCTGACTCTCTCTCTCTGTCCCTGTAAAAAAAAAAAAAAAGAAAAACAAAAGGGAGTTAATTTAGGTGTGAGAACATACGTGAGCTTGCTTTCTTAGACTCTGAACCATCCTTGTTTATTGAACTCCTTAGCTCCTTGAGAGAATCATGCTCCAGAATGCCTGCTTTTCTGTGCTGTCTTTCACAGGCCAGCAGGCAAGCCTTTTTTAAAAATCTGGTTGCAACCTGAGCATGGATATGTGCTGCTATGGCACCTGTGCATGTTGAAGGAAATTCAAAATGAAGTTGGTAAGTCCTTCCTTCTCCGGTCAGATAATGGCCCTCTCTGCACTAATTTTCTTTAGTTCCATGTGTGACAGGTTTCTTAGCCCTAAGGCTCAGAATGAAAAATTCCTCTTGTGTCATGGTTAGTCTGCCTTCAGGAGATGCTTCTTGTGTAAGATGGCTTCTTCTGCTCAACTTGGCAGTTTTCCTCAGCACGTGTCCACAAAATGCTACTCATCAACCAAGGTGCCAAGAGGTGTTCTCCAGGAAGCTGTGTCATCAAGTTCTAGCAAGTGGCACAACAGAGCCAGGCTTCTGCAACTTCCACACCTGGTGTATCAGTTCTCGGCCCCAGCTGCACAGTGAACTCAAATAAGGAACTTAAAGCAAACTATCCCTCTGTTCCTAGAGATTCTTTTTTAATTGGATTGAAAAGCATGTGTGCCATCAATATTTTTAAAAAACTGTCCAAATAAATCTAATGTGAAGCCAGGGTTGAAAGTCACTGAAATAGGACATCTTAGAAGGATCCAGGTTAGCAAGTTTTTAATTCAAGTCATATTATATTTTTAAAAATAGAGTACAGTTTTCTATTCTTCTTGCTCTGGCAGGATAGTTCAGTTGGTTTGATTGTCATCTTGATGCACAGAGATTACCGGTTCAATCCCTGGTCAGGCACATACAGAAACAGATATTTCTGTCCTCTGTCTCTTTCTCCTTTCTCTTTCTTTAAAATTAAAAATAGAATTTTTTTTTAAGAATTCTATTTTTGCTTATATACAAAGCATATTCAAAATGTTTAAATACATAGCACTCACTTTAGTGATGATTAAGGGTTAGAAGGAATTTTAGAAACATTCTAATGAGATTTAGTAGAAGGACCTTGGACTTTGGAAAGGCAGATTTGGATTTGATGGACTTTTGGTTCTTCCAATTACTAACCAGGAAATCTTAGCCACTTAACCTTCCTAAGCTTCAGTTTCCTCATCTGTATAATTATAATGTGTAGCTTTGTTAAAAGGAATAAATGTAATATAAAGTCCCTGTCATATTAACAAACATATGGTAAATATTACCATCTCCCTTTTCATACAGAGGAGAAATTTTAAGCAAAAAAACAAAAACAACAAATCCCTGCTGAGTGTCTTCCCTAAGCAACACTGTTAGCTAGCATACAATCTAGGACTAATAGTGATGATTTGTAGCTAGGATATGGTTCTTTTTCAGAATTACAGTAATGTGGCTAATATATTATTTAGAAACCGTAATCTTTTTTTCCTTTAAGTTTTGTTTCCAGAAGATTATGACCTGTAATGGACCAGTCATCATGTCTCCTTTTCCCCTTCTTTCTTTAGCTGCATAATTAAGTTTATAAAGGGTGGTTAGTCCAGGCCAAGGTATACTTTATGTGGCAATAACAATAATATGTTTTAGAGCAGATAATAAGCATGCTACTGCCAATGAGAAGGAGGTGCAGAGGATGGTCCTCTCTGGCTGGCTGTAGGCGGTACAACTTCCAGAGCTTAAATATGATTCTAGAACCATGGTGTTCAATACAATAGTCTTAGCCACATGTAGCTATTAAAATTAAAATTAACTAAAGTTAACTCAATTAAAAAATTTAATTACTCAGTTGTACTGGCCACACTTCAAGTGCTGAGTAACTGCCGTCTTGAGCAGCCAGGTAAGGAGCATTTTCATCATTATGAAACTTTTGTTGGGCAGTGCTGTGTTAGAAGACGTATATTTGACTCTGGATTTTTCATTATAACTAAGTTTGTGAATGGAGGTTATTTCATTAATAACTGTTCATTATATAACAACAAAATGGGGAAAAGGATGGGGTGATATATGAAAATAAATAAGAGAAAAAATATGAAAATAAAAAGAAAATAGAGTTTGTCTGTCTGAATTGACATCTGGCAACTGACACGTAAGCAAGAATAAACTATCTCCTAGGTCAGGAAGTAGAAACAATTGGGCTAAAGAGTTTTCAGTGCTGGTATCTGAAAGGCTGGGAATGGTACAGTCTGATACAAAGGTCTGGAAGACAGTGTGCCTTCCGTTTTCCCAGTGGGTTCCCACTGGCAGCTGTTACCATAGCAATTCCCAAGCTCAAGCCTGGAGCCTTAAAAGCTGCTGTTCTCACACCATTGCCCCACTCCTCACACATCTTCAATGGCCCTAACCACAGTCTAATCAATCAATCAATCTCCATGAAATCCCCAGAAAACGAAGTTTAAATACTATGTATTGCAATAAAAAGTAAGACTTGGAAAGAAGTTCAGGCACTAAACTGATTCAACAAATATATGTTAGGCTCCTTTCTGTTAAAAATAATGAAATAAAAATATAAATTTCACTGTATACTATTGTATATTTGATCCTATTTTAAAAAGCATCGTCTCCTTTCCCTGTGTTAAATATATACTCATTTATTGTGAGTGAGATAGTAATTGGTGCTGTTTCCTAATGTTTCTGTTCTTCTTCCAAGCACATAGTAGGATAGCATTACCCAACCCCCAGCCCTTTTTTTCTTCTATGAGAGATTAAAGTACCTTGGCTGGGAATCAATTAAGACAAAGGAATAAAATGCAACTCTATTTCTGTTCACACGATTTATTTTGGCCAACACAATGGTAGTGAAAGTGACATGCGTTACTCCCAGGTAGAAACCTTTAAGAAGCAGTGCATAATTAGTCCCATTTCCTCCCCCACCTGCAATGCTTCAGATGATGGATCAGTCTCAGTACCTGAGTGAAGATCACTTAGAAGAGTGTACCTCACCCATTTGATGAAACTGAAGTGAAACAAGGCTTAAAACCACTGAGATGTAGAGGCTTGTCTGCTAAACAGCATGATTTACTTCTCTTGACCAACACAATGTATATACTAAAATAAAAATAAAACTGAAAGAGTGAAAAATCTGATGGGAACAGTTTTAATATAAACAAAATTTCAAGGGTTTCCTGTTTTTTATTGCAGGATCAGCTTTAATAAAAAACCAGTTTAGGGGTGTGGTTTTTTTTTCCATGTCAATATTATTTGGTTTAAACCAAAACTAATAGAATAGATTTATTAGTTTTGGTTTAGACTAAGGCAAAAAATTAGCCTCTACTAGTGAATGAATGGTTTCTGCAGACTTCTTGATGTCAAATGCCATAAAAATATTTGATACCCATTTGTAAGTGTTAAAAAAAGATTTTAAAGTGAAATATTTCAGTACTCATATTGAAATAAATAGTCACATACATATATCCCATGGGAAAGGTGAGTGATCTATAGTTGGTATATTATTTGACATTTTGAAAGACATCTATTTCATTTTTATTATTTTAGACACAATTGTTTAACTTTACTACTAGTTCATTATTGTTTTAGTGTAGTTGATTTTGAATATTTTATGGAGGTTACAAAATGTCAAATATTGAAGTGTTAATATTTGCCACAATTAAAGTTATATTCTAGCTTAACTGGTGGTGGTGAGGTGGATAGAGTGTCCACCTGGGATGGTGAGGTCCCTGGTTCAAAATCCCAAGGTCACTGGCTTGAACACAAGCTCATCTGGCTTGAACGAAGGCTCACCAGCTTGAGTGTGGGTTTGTGAGCATAGGGTCATTAACATGACCACCTGGTCACTGGCCTGAGCCCAAACGTTGCTGGCTTGAGCAAGGGGTCATTGGCCAGCTGGAACCCTCTCCCCACCTCTCACATCCCTGAAGTCATGTATTAATCAATGAACAATTAAAGTGCCACAACTATATAAGTTGATGCCTCTCAGTTCTCTCCCTTCCTGTCTCTCTCTCTTGCTTAAAAAAAAGGTATATTCCAAACAATAATAAAAAATGAAGATTTCTTTGAACAATGACAACCTTTTTATTGTAGGAATGTCATCTTCCCCCAAATTCAGCTCATTTAGACATATCAATCCCGATGTGTGTGTGTGTGTGTGTGTCTATCCCTTACCTCAAATAGTTTTTAAAATTATATATGATATAAAATTTTAAAATATTACAAAGCTCAAAGCAGTCATATTGTTTTATATTCACAAGATTCTAACATTTGACTCTTTAAACATGCACTGAGGATAAATAAATATAAAACATTAGAAAGTAATTCTGGTGGATTTTATAAATACCAAGGTTGAGATTTCCCTTCTTTCACTTCGATACTTAGAAAATAAAATCACTTCAGCAATTTCTTTTTTAATGCAGAAAACATAGAAGTTAATGAAGTAAGATGTCTCAGTGGTATGTCTTCTCACTTCTCTTCAAGTTTAGAACATTCTGCCAGTTGGCCAGTAAGGGGAGCCATCACAAAGTAATTACATACATTTACATAACAATTCCCCCTCATAATGTCTACTTGCTCTTTAGTGGATTTTCTAGGTATTCCCTGCCCATGCTTTGTGTGAACGTGCCCAGCTGTCAGAGCAGCAGGCCACCAGATAGTAAATGCTGTGTGAGAGTTCAAGTGCTATGCTGTTTCCTTGGAAATGCTTTCCCTGCATCTCCTGCTGTTAGAAAGGGCTCCTATTGCATAGGATTCAGGCAAAAGGCTCTGATCTGAATCATGCTGCTGCCTTAATGTCTACCCCTACTCTGGTCCTTTTATTAACTCCTCTCACCTCTCCAATAATAAATGTAAATTACATGTTTCTTTCAAGTCCACCTACCCACATCTTTCAGGAAAAGCCATTTGTTCCCATGCACCTGGAGCTAATTCTCACTTCTTGCATCTTACCCACTGAGCCAACCTTCTGCCTTGCCACCTCCTCCCAGACTTCCCTAGATGCCATTTTACCTCTTCTGGAGGCCTGAACTGATGCGTTTTCAGGCTGGCCCTAAATGAAAGAATTTAAGCACTGAGTGTTCCCGGGTATGGTAATTCTCTGCACTGTTTTAGGTACCTACAGAGACGAGGGCCAGTGTTTGAGTGCGGCACCCAGCCAAGCATAGTTGTTTCAAGAAAAGTCAATAATGCATATTATAAACATGGTTTGGTGACCAAACACAGTCTCCCAACTATAGGTCTCCCTTAGAAAAGTGAGGCAATTATCTCAATCAGTCAAGTGAAAAGGTCCATTTATGCTTCAATTCTCTGGCTAATTCAGGCAAAAGTAAAATTTTCATCTGAATGATCTCAGTAATTGGCTTGCTGCTTTGCTTTACCAGTGAAAACTTGACAAAGAAGCAGAGGTTGTTCCATACTGATAGGGTAGGGGTAATGATAAGGAACTTGTGCACAGAAAACCTATGAGAAAGCACATTAGTGGAGCCTTTGTTGAGAAATTTCAACACAGTTATCTTCTAATCATAGATTGTTATGTAAGCCTTAGAATTCAGTCTTGCTCTCCCTTCCTCCCCCCCCCCCCCCCATTCAGCAACTACTATTCCTTCAGTTCTTCCAATCTAGAGCAAGCGTACCACTAGGTTGAAATCAAAAAGTCTAACATCCTTGATTCCTTCTCTCTTAATCTTTACTCATAAACAAGTGGCCTCCCCTGTGTTGCCACAGGCATTGTCTTAGGTCCAGAAACCACTGACACTTTACTTGAACCTATTCCATGTGCAGATATAATGCCAGGTGCTGAAAATACAATGATGAGCAAGATAAACATGGTTCCACGGATTATGGCTATTCTTTATTGGTTTGTCTGATTCCTATCTTATACACCGTCACTAATCCTCCACCTTGCTGTCAGACTTACCCTTTTCAAACGCCATGCTTGTTGCCACTTTTTAATAGCCAAAGTCTTACGTATGACATACAAGAATCTTGATGATGTTGTTTTGATATTTTATTCACTTTCCTTTTGCCTCTCACATGCTTTTATTTATTTACATTTGGCAAATTTGTACCTTACACAGTTGCTAAGATAGCTGCTTTGATCAGAAATGCCTTTTCCCCATTTCGTTTGGCTAACATACACCTGCATTGCTTTTGTACTTGGTTTTAACTATTAGAATTATCCTCCCTATATTATGACGACTTCTGGCTTCTTAGATATTTAGCTATTCATTCCACAGGGAGAACTTTCAGCATCTTTAGGTATCCAAAGAAAACCTCTAATTATGTAAACATCAATTCTTTTAACTAGTTCACTTTTGTTGTAATTCTTAACTCCTTTACAATTGATAGTTCTTCTCTGAACATGTTCTAGAAAGTGAATATTCCTTCTCAATTGCAGTAACCAGAATTGAACTCAGCACTCCATATGGAGTCTATTGTGAAGGATGAAGCTTGTATTGGAGAACATATATGTTCATTTTTTAAACCTAAGATAATTTTATTTATTTATTTTTGTGAGGAGAGAGAGAGAGAAGGAGGAAATATCAGAAAGGTCAACTCCCATATGTGCCTTGACCAGGGAAGCCCAGGTTTTCAAACTGGTGACCTCAGCATTTCAGGTCAATGCTTTATCCACTGCGCTGCCACAGGTCAGGTTATTTATGATTATTTTTAGAGAGAGAGAGAGAGAGAGAAGGGTGTGGGGAGAAGCAGGAAACATTAACTCATAGTAGTTATTTCTCGTATGTGCCTTGACCTGGCAAACCCAGGGATTTGAGCTGGTGACCTCAGCATTCCAGGTTGACACTCCAATCACTGTAACATCACAGGCCAGGCATTTTGCTTCTTTTTTTGATGTGGTGCTCACGAAGATGTACCATCCAAAGTTACGTCAGTGCTAATAATTCTTTCTCTCAGAGATGGCCTCAGTTTCAAAGAGGAAATACCTGGCTCAGAAGTGTGACCTACCTGGGAGATTTTTTATCCAATGGCTGGTCATGACAGGGCTATAAAGACCTGATAATTTTGCTCACTAGGACAACTTCAAAGGACCAATTGTCTTGGGAGCTCTGTGTGGGTTGGGCTGAGGCTTTGTCGTACCTGCATCAGAGCTCATTTTATCCCTGTGTGCTATTGCTTTTTCCCAATTGCTTCTACACAGTACTGATGCCTAATACATATCCTGCATGTCAAACTCTACTTCTGAGTCTGCTTCTAGAAAACTCCAGTCTGACACCTGGTACCAGGAATGGTCTAAGAAAGAAGTTAATGAGATGAAATTCTGGAGCTGCACTTGCTGCATAGCTAGTTAAGTGGACCCCATCACTGATGATATGCAGAACACAGCATTTCCTCACCCAAGGTAGCAATCTAGTGGGGATGACAGAACTCTGAAACAAAAGAGGATGTGTGGTGACATATAACTGCTAAAAGCCAAAAGAATGTAATTATCATAATGAGTAGCAGAGGCTCCTAACCCACAGAGTTATACAAATGGTTAATAGAAAGGGGTATATATAGAAACAAAACAAATGGACAGCCAACAAGGTCCTTCTCAGTTTATATCATCATAAGAAATTAGAATAGATGATCAAGAGCCTGAAGGTTATCACTCCAATAAAATATAATATCTCTTACCCACTTTCTAGACCTGAGTTAGTTTTCAGACACAGGACACATCAACTCAGGAGGAGACCAGGTCCCTAGAAGAAAAGACCCGGTTACATCATACAAGTATACGTGGTAGTGATTGAGCAGTGCTTTCCTAAAGCAACCTACAGCCATTTATTTGGGTGACTGTGCACCAGAAACAGGGGAACACCCAAACATTTAGAGGGTGTTTGATACTTAATTAGACTTGGCAATGACCTGGAAAACTAAAACCTCTCCACAAGCACCCTGTTCAAGAGGGGACATATAAGAACCAGGTAACAAGCAAAGACTTGATCAAAGTCTGATTTACAGTAAGTCCATTGGGTCTGCAGACTCACCCAACAGTTGATTTCTTCTACTTCCAAGTACATAATTAGGATTGACATATTTGGAATATATGTAATCTTCACAATGGATAATTAGCCTGGGGGATAAAGGCTATAATAATGAGAAAGGCCAAGAGAAAGTCTTTGAAACTGCTTTTCCCCCTCTCCCAATCAAGGTAAAATAAAAAAAAGCAAGTTTGCATTCCAGAAATGATAGTGGAAATCAGTGGTTCCCTTAAAGACCTAAAGGATGCAGAAGTGCTGGTCATTATTATATCTTCACTTAAGTCACTAATGCAGTGAGAAGGCTCTGCAGAATACAGGTGGATCCTTGAGAGTAGATTATGGCCAGTTCAATGAAGTAGTAGCCTCAATTGCAATTGCTATGCCAGATGTAGTACCTTTGCTAGAGAAGGCTAACCAACCTCAGGGACATGCAAGAGGCCATTGATTTGGCTAATCTATTCTTTTCTATTCCAATGAGAAAAGAGGATCTGATGATATGTGAGCACAGAATTTTCTTGCCTAACCGAGGTGGCAATCCAATATGTTTATATGAAATTTTGTTATAATACACTATAAAAAATCCAGACTCTCTAGATATCCTGCAGAATACCATTCCATTTATATTATGCTAATCAGAGCTGATGAGCAACAAGTTGTCAGCGTGCTGGAGGCCTTGGTAAAACACATACACTCTGGAGGTGGGAATTAAACAGAAGATTTAGGGTCCTGCCCCATCAGTGTAACCTATAGGAATCTTGTAGTCTGGATATTCTAGGACATATTCTTCACAATAATGATAAATTACTGCATATTGTACCTCCTACCATGAAGAAGGAAGCACAATAGCTGGTAAGCTTCTTCAAGTGTTGGATTCAGCACATTCTGCATCTAACTGTACATGGGGCAATGTGAAAGGCTGCCAGCTCCGAGTGCAACACAGAACAGACAAGGTCTGCATAGCAGGTCTTGGTTGCCCTGGTCAGAGCCCTTCTGCTTGGGCTACATGACCCACAGACACTATGGCATTAGAGGTACTGGTGATGGCAAAAGATGCAGTGTGGAGGTTATGGTTAAGTACCAGTTGTAGAATCACAACATGGGCCCTATGATCCAGAGATCTTCACTTGCAGCAGTAATTTATATGCCTTCTGCTCCTCATTTATTACTGAGGCCTTGTAGAGACTAAGTGCCTGACTATGAGATACTAAGTGACCATACCTCTGGAAGCATGTATTACGAGCTAGATTGAAATAAACCTACTAAACTCAGAGATAAGACAGGGCTGGCTGCACTCTGTTGTGAAACAAAAGAAGCAGAGCTGGGGGCAGACACGAGCAGGACTGGGAGGTACAGGAGGTGGCAGGAACAGGCAGCCCCATTTGCCATGTCACCCACCACTGCTGGACTGGCACCTTTCCCTCAGCTCCCCCCTCACTCCACATAAAGTATTCCTTATGGCCAGCTGATGGGGGAGGAAAAAACACCAGTTTTCCTGGGTGAGTGGATGCAATGCAAGCCAAAAATTGGTGGGTGGCTGGTGTTCTGCATTCTCACTTAGGGGTAGCTTTGAAAGAGACTGGTTTGGGAAAACCTCTAAAATGGGCAAAACACAGGCAGTACACTTAGTCATTGTCCTTGTGTAGCTCTGTTAGAATAAATACGGACTCATGCACAGAGGTGAATGAATGACTTAGCTGACTAGTCAGAGACTGAAAGGTGAGAGATTAGATTAGGGAAATGGAGGTCTGGTGCCTGACCATGTAGGCATAAAGGAGTGGGCACACAATGTGAAGGTCTTAGTATTACACGTTGACACTTACCAGAGGGCATCCACCACAGAAGAAACACCAAACAGTATGGACCTTTGCTGTCCAATACTGTATTCCTTAGCCACATGTAGTCAGTCCAAATTGAAACATGCTATATGTGTAAAATACACACTGGATTTCAAAGACTTAATGGTTCAAAAAGTAATGAAAAATAATAATGAGTTATATTGATTATATGTTAAAATAGTAATACTTCTTTTTAAGGTTAAATAAAGTATGTTGAAATTAATTTAATCATTTTTTCTTTTCTTTCTTTTTTCCTACAATTTTTCAACATGGCTACTCGAAAATGCAACTCACCCTTGTGGCTCACACTGTATTTGTTTTGGAAAGTATTGTTGATACAGGCAGAATAACTTGGAGAGCTGACTGCAGCCAGCCTCAGCCATTGGCTACTCCAGTGCTGCCGTGGTACCCACATGAACTGCGTGGCAGTGGGAGACAAGAAGACTATGCCTGGGCCCAGAACATGGACTCCAATTTACCAAGGTTCATAAAGCTACCGCTGCTGCCAAATGAACAAACTGCCAGCAAGAGAGAACAATGCTGAGCCCTCACGATGGCACTGTTCTTCTGGAGCTTAACCAGAAACTTGCTGGCAGATTGATTACACTAAACTTCTTTCATTCTGGAAGGACCAGGGGTCTTTTTAAAAGTACATAGTTCATATGGAAAAAAATACAATAATTAATAAACTATAATACAAGAATACACTGTTTTACTTACAATATAAATCTACTTTTGCACTACCATCTATATGTATTTGTACCGCATCATATATATATTTTCTTCCCAAGTCTCATTTTGTCTTTCTTAGCTGCAGGGCTTACAGTGTATTCAATCTTCCCATATGGGATTTCACATAACATCAAACTAGAGCAGGTACTCTAACACAGGAAGAAAAGATATTGGAGTGGTCCCATGACCATGAGAGCCACTGGTCACATAACGGACGCAGAAAGTGATGGCCTGATGGTGTTGACTGACCTGATAAAAATGCATTTAAAGTACAAGTTTGGAGGTGGTTCTTTGCAGGAATGGGGTACCGTGTTTCAGGACACAGTACATATATTGAATCAAAAAACTTTTATATAGTATTATGTTTCCAGTAGGAAACCATGTGCTCCTTCCAGTGGGGTGAGAGCAGGAGTGGTCCCATTTAGCATGACCCAATCGGGGAAATTGTGCCTTTTATCCCACAACACTACAGGCTCTGCTGGAGCAAAAGTCCTCCTAGTTCCCAAAGTGATAACACTGTTATCAGGAGACTAAAGATTCCTATAGAACTTAAGCTACTACTGCTGCCTGGGCATTTTGAGCAGAGAAGAGAGTCACCATTTGGTAGCAATAATTAACCTTGATTAACTGTGAGGTGGGTCTACTGTTGAACAATGGCATCAGCAAGGTGTATGCACTGAGAACCCCTTAGATCCTTAAGCCGCTGAGATGAACCAAGCAGCTGCTGAAGCTCAGGAGCATGCAGGATTTAATGGGAAAGATGGAGGTGATGAGCATCAGCTGTGGTTTTAAGACAGCTGGTGTGGCAGAAGTTGTAGTTTGTTTTACTAGCCAAGCTTTTCTAAGTTTTCCAGAACCCTGGAAGTTCTGCTCCTTGAAATTAAAATGAAGAAGCGGTTCTTAACCTTTTTTGAGGTACCGAACCAACCAGTTTCATATGCGCATTCACCGAACCCTTTTTTAGTGATAAATAAAATGATTTTTTTTTTCCAAATTCATGACATAGGGATATGTTTTTTTTTTACTGGTGCACAAAATGAGCCGTGCATGAACATCACCTTGCTCAAAGAACAAAACCAACAAAGTGCATGAACTCACAACAAATTACGGTATTACTTTATTCTGGCCTCCGTGGCAGAGGCTTCTCCGAACCCCTGAGACCGACTCATCGAACGCCTAGGGTTCGATAGAACCCAGGTTAAGAACCACTGATCTAGAGGAAGACCAGGAGCTGTGTCACCTTCAAGAGCGCCCCTTCAAGGGAAGACTTCCCTGGCTTCTGAGCATGTCAGCAAACAGCCTCCGGCATTCAGCTTCTTCCAGATATTCAGAACACCAGATCCCCAGAGCTCTCCCTTCCTGGGGTGCATTGTATCCAATGACTGATTGTGGGAGGGCTGTTAAAGCCCAGCCTCTTTCAGCCCATCAGGCTCTGAAGAGCACTTTCTCCTCCAGACCACCAGGAGGGGATGACCTGGCTGTGCCTTTGCTGGCTGGGTCTGCATCACAGCTTGATTTCTCCCTCCCCCAGCCTCCACAGTATTCACCCCTAATAAAGATCCCACTTACTAAGGTCCATCGCAAAATCAGCTTCTGGAGAACATAGTTTTTAAATATTTGGTTCTCACCATTATGCCCTTGCTCTCTCTAGTCTTCTCTTAAAACATTCATTCATTCCAACTCTTACATCCTTATCTAAGCTCTAGACTCACATTTCTTTCTGTCTACCTTGTATTTTTATTATGCCAGTATTAATTCAATGTTTAAAATGAACACAATGCTTCCTCCTTAGAATTCTAATTTCTGCTAATTATATATCTATGTTAACTCCTTCCCCATACTTTACCTACAGTATTTTAAACTCAAAATCTTGTTGTTAATAATAATAATACAATCTGGACATTGGGTTGGATAGGTCAGTTGGTTAGGGTCCCAAGGTGCAGAGGTTGCCAGTTTGATCTCTGGCCTGGGCACATACAAGAACAGATCAATGTTTTTCTCTTTCTCTTGTTAAAATCAATAATAGTAATAATAATAAATTGACCCAGTGTCCATATGTAAGAAAACAAGTTGTTTGAGGAGAGTGTTTTGCATATAATAGATTAGGAAGTGTCCGTTTTCTTTTCTCTTCATTCTACTGCCACTAAAACTAAGTTTGGTTACGTTACGTCAGCAGTATTAAACAGATAGACGTATGCATGTCTCTCTGTGTACACACATATTCAGAACACCAAATCATAAGGTCCTGCTTTAAGCAAAGCAAAACAAAAATATTCTTGACCAGGTGAATGACAGGATAAGACTTAAAAGAGGTTGGATGTTGCCTGACCTGTGGTGGCACAGTGGATAAAGCATCGATCTGGGAACACTGAGGTCACCAGTTCAAAACCCTGCACTGGTCTGGTCAAGGCACATATGGGAGTTGATGCTTCCAGCTCCTCCCCCATTTCTCTCTTTCTCTCTCTCTCTCTCACTCTGTGTCTCCTCTCTAAAAATAAATAAAATAAAAAAGAAACTTAAAAAAAATTAAATAAAAAAAAATAAAAGAGTTTGGATATCTTCGTAAAAATATTCTTTTCAATTTCATTTGAATAGGGGATTCCTCTCTGGTCTTCATATTGATTTACATATCATTACTTGATGAAGGGTTGAATAGCTAAGGAAAACAATGTTATTAAGAATCTCCACTCAGAGATCAAACATCATAAAGTTAACACGTCTTTGAGATGATAATATACTGAGGCATTTCACAGGAACTGGCTTCCACACCTTTTCAAGAATGCCTCTGTTACACAGAGGGAGGAAGGTATTAATGAGTGTGTTGTGATGGATTAGGATGTAAGAACAAAGGGTTTACATAAAACAAAAATGCAACAGTAGATACAACTTAGAAACCAGTTTTACTCTGCTGCAAACAAATGGACAAAGTATTGTACAATATATAATATAAAGTACAGCATAGTACAAGTGCCACTAATAAAAGAAACTTAAGGATAAGACTTAAAAATGCTTATTTGTAATATATGTATATATATATACACACTGCAATAAAAAGTCACAATAAATACACAAATTTCCATGTCATTCATAATAAATACTGAAAATATAAATACAGAAGATTACAGCTAATATGAATAAATTATTACAACATAAGGTCCAGGTTAAGTTCTGTTGAATATCACTGTAGCTTATTTTATATACCCTTTGGCATCTTTGATGTTATAACTTATACACAAGAGAAATCATTCTAGAAACTATGTGACATGGAACATGACATCTTAGTGTATAGTGATTGTGTGTATAAATTGTAGTTTGATTATTCCCCTTCTGACCTTTCTATGTAAATAGATTACTACTGAAATCAAGTTAAAAAAATAACAAGTCAACTAAAAGATAAAACCAATCACAATGTCTAAAAAAATTACATTGCATTTATTTAACCGAGCTTTTAAATTACTTTTTTTGCCCGCAATATAATCAAACTAAACAAAAAACTCTGAAAAGACTTCCCTTGTGTAAAGACCATTCCCAACATCTGAATAAAGACTGAAAGACTACACACGAGTGCTCTGGATAGTTTGATCCACCATTACATTCAACTCACTAGATTCCACCAGAATTTGCAAATGTACCAATTTCCATGGCAGCTGGAAAGTGAAGACACAGTTGATGTCTAAGACTATGATCAAGATAAAGATACTGCAAAAGGTGACTATGCAAAATCTGTCTATGCAACTGATTATAAATATATACTTTAGATGGGAAAATGCATTTTTTGATCAATGTCAAATGACATTTTTCTATCAAGTTGATATACCCTGTGACATTGAGGGAAACACATTGAAATAACAAAGTGCCATTTTCTGCATTAACAGGCATTAACCAGTACACATGTATTAATAATTCTATCTTAGAGGCTATTATTACACCAGAAATGCAATAAACTAAAATGAAAGCAGATAAACTTTACTAAGACACAATAAAGGCTGAGGTTCTTAGGAACAGAGTTGTCATCTACAGGTTTTTTAATTTTTTAAAACTATTTCTGCACTGTAAATGTCTAGCGTTTATTTTACATCAAACACTTTTGAAACGTTTCACAAACTACGCCTCAGACTTATTTCCATAGAGATGCCTAAAGTCAATTAAAACATGGGCCAAATGATTCAGTATTCTTTACATAGAATCTAGAACTTTTTTTTAAAAGCAAAAAGGGTTATTTCCCCTCATGGTATTTGTGGAAAGCAACCACACCTAGATTTAAAAACATCTGGAGAAAGTAACTGATTTTCAGGGGTGCTCCTCATCTTCAGTTTATTCTGATTCTGAGTTGGAAACAACTAAACAGAAAAAAAAAATTCTGAAAGCTGCAGGAGGTGATTGGGTCAAGTGATATAATCAGAAAAAATCACCACTCTTCCAGACTCCTCCCTTCATTTTCAGGCCTTGTCAGGATGATACATTTTAAAATCATTTTGCTGATTCCTGGCAAGGCAAGCAGCTATTGTTTAAACTAGCATGGGGACAAATGCTGGGATCAAATAGTGAGTGAGTAATTGTTCAGAGTAATTTTATTCCATATCAGACTTTCCACAGCTGGTCCCAACTTCCCCAGAAAATGTGGAAAAACTTGAGATTCTTATTTGTCATTTTAGGGTAAAATAATGATTAATGAGAAGTTATTTATTTAGAAGCAAAAAGGTAGAAAAATGTTCATTTTTTGTAATTGCAACTTCTCCGAAACAGTCACTTTTTCTGAAATTATTTCCTGATACTACAGCAATGATAAAACAAGCCCAACTAAAGTCATTACTTGTCAAAAGCAGGTCATAATTTTGACCTGACATAATTGTCTCAATATCCACATCTTTATTTTTAAAAAGTGAATTTCTTAGGAGACTTGAGGAATCATCAAATATAATAATTATCAACGGTAGGGGAAACCCAACTTTTATTAAGTCTCCCTGTACAATGGCCCAAATCACCACAACTGTTGCCAGGTACCTAGCTCACAACGACTGGCCAAGATATTTTCTTATTGTGAGAAAAACCTATGAGATCTGGATTGTGTTGCCAAGGAAACTGCCTTCCCTAGAGATGTGAAGAATAGATGAGTATCTATCCTGTTGGGCATGCCTGAGTGACAGTCCTCCCTGGAGGTAGATGGATGAGCCAGATGACCTCTGGAGATCTCTTCTAGTCTCAGGGCCATAAAATTTAAAGAATAGAGAAGAATCTTAAATTTTTCATTGTTTGCACACAGTTAGCCATTGTGAATATCTTTGAAAAGATTAAACTATTCTGCGATACCCGTTTGGCATGACAAGTGCCTAATGATTCAAGATTCAGACAGTAACCTTTGACAGTGGACCCTATTTGATTATGATACAAAGGAAATTATATTGCCAACTATGAACATTTAAAGTCTATCAAGTTCAGATACCATTTCAGTATTATCAAACCACCCAAGGATTAATACTAAATAGTAAATAATCTAAACCAAGAAACAAACAAAAACTGACTTCAGGGAATTTGGATATTTAGGTCTTTTCTGATTAGGAGAATTCAGATTTAGATTTTATTTCACTTTTTCTTCTCCTTCATTTGAGAAAAATTTCCAAGTGGTATGTAGATCTTTAAATTTGTTTTAAAAGTGGTTGCTTTATTATGGCTAACAAGACAAGTTTAGTTACCCACATAAAAGAGATCAAAACAAAATTGGATGAATTATACTATAAAGTTAGACATTTTAATCTCATTTTTTTTTTTTTTTTTTGTTAGGAAACCAGACCTCTGAGAAGGGAATTTCTGGTCTTCCCCAGAGTGGCACTAGGACATTATCTGGTGATAGAAGCTTCTAGATAATTTTTAAAGATATATTTTTCCAATTCAATTTTCTTTCAAATACTCATTAATAAATAAATTTTAAGATACTCTTAAGCCAGATAAAAATATTGAAAGCCAAAAGAAAAAAAGAGGGATATTTAACACAAAAACCATTTAAAAATTTCAACTGAAACCATTCAACTAGGTCACATAAATTAACTGAGACAAAGGCAAGGCTAATTTCTACCATAAATTTGTCTTCTTCTAAATCTTACTAATCAATATGCATTATCTTAAAAATATTTAACTGGTCTCACAAATCACTAAAATGGGAGTTATTGAGCTGACTTCGCTATCACCATGGTAATGACTAATGCAAAGAAAGGAATGGTATCATTAGAATGTTGAATACAAATATTGTCCAAAATAAATCTTTTCATATTCCTTTGAAATTTTAGTTCTGCCAGAAACTTTATATGAGATGTAATAAAATGACATACTAGAGTTGGCTTTCTTTAAAATTATAAGTGTAAAACATCAAATAAAAAATTACCCTGTATAGTGACACATTTATCACAAGTGAAAGTAGTCAATGAGACTTAAATCTTTGAAATCACCTCATTTCCATGAATGTAACAAGTACCTATATTTACTGAAATTCTAGGCTACGTGTTGATTAGATTACAACAATTGTGTTTAGAAAATAAACTGGTTTAGGCTTTGAATCTGATTGTATATACCTTCCTGCTTCCCACCATTCTGTCCGAGTCAGCACTGTCAGAATGCAAAACCCAAGGCATGCCATCTATCATCCTGAGGGTACAGTTAGACTAATCCCAGGACGACTCTCAAGGTAATACCCAGTTTAAAATAAATTTTAAAATTCTGAAATGGTTAAGAAAGGGGATCTCACGGTCTAGGTTGAAAGGTAGAAAAATAATTAAAGTAAATTTAGAAATGACTGAGTCATACTGAATATGCAGATTGATACGTAAAATATTCAAGAGCTCCTTTACTTTCATAATTCTGACAATAGTCTATTAGTAATTTTAATATAAAAAGTGTTTAACTCTTAAAAATAGTTTCTTCAGCATGTTATAGCTGTCTTAATTTTTTTTAAGTATCTAATGATTTTTAGAAAGATGTAATTGGTGCAAACAGCGGGCAGCAGGTTGTGAGCACCACCAGGGCTGTGCGAGGGCCCACATTACAAATGCCACTTCTAGGATTTGGGCTATTTGAAAATCTAGTTTTTCTTAGTCCAATAAAATTTTAGCATTTTAGTTCTGCTGAAATTTATGGATCTCAAAGAGACACTATCACTTATTAAGCTTATTTTCCATCTTCACACCACCCTGACCCTTCCATAGTTCTATTAAAGTTTCAAATTGCAGATATTCAGTTAAACATAGTCGATTAAATTCTTTAATGTTACAAAAAATTCTGACGAGTTGTGCTATTTGCGCAAAGCTGGAGCATTTGGCTTAGGCATTTAAGTTACTCGAGCACAAGGTAGCCAGATATTAGAGGAATAATGTTACCAACAGTCACAACTTTGTGTTAGAACTAAGAGTGATTAAGGCTTTAAACTTTTGGCATTGGTAGTGGTAAGGATCTATGAAGTTCCAGTTTCAAATGACAGTAAAATACTGCCTGTGAATGCATGCTGGTACTTCTTATTCAAGGTTGGTATTTTATACACTTAGTACAATAATGACGTTAAACTCTCTGTGAGAGTATAAGGAGCAGATGCCATTTAAAAGAGAAAGATTAAGTCATATTTGGAGAAATGGAAGGCTTTGTGGCACCTTTTAAATAGGCAGTCTCCTGTTGATTTCTAAAGATGTCAATTTTCCACTTGTTAATTTGATGGTTAGTAATCCCAGTTAAGAATGAGAGGGCAGAATGACCTCTCTGTTTTCAACAGGCTGCAAGGCAATGCCTTTGAAACTTGGGACTAGGGTTTTGCTATTTTGATAGGCTGTTTATAAATAGAAGAGTGATTGTCTTCCCCAATGTGGTTTCAGAGGTTTCCCGAAATGTTTACTGGGTTATGCATGAGTCAATCCGCCTTTGAAATTGTCTGGTGGGAGCCTGCTGGTATAAATTTAGCATCACTTATATAGGTCTCACACTGAAGAAGTAATTAGCTGAGAAATCTCTTTTTCATTCAATTCAGTTATTCTAGCTGGGTCTAGATTTAATTCATAAAGTTCAGATAACAATAGAGGAAAGAAGGATACTGTAAGTGTCATTGATTTAGAAAAAAAAAAGGTATCTTTTTGGTTGCAGTTTGCATATAATTAGACAAGAATTGATGTCATAATTTCTGATGTCACTTTATAAAATCACAAATTAAAAGAATTATAATGAAGCTTAATTATTTTATGCGACTCTTCATCATCATAGTACTTTAAAAAGTGTAGTGTTTTTTCCCTCTTTTTATCACCTAGGACAGTTCCTCTAACATAGTAGGTATTTAATAAATATTTGTTGAAAGAGAGAGTTGTTGCTAAATAAATTCTAAACATCATGAACAAAGGGTTATAAACTTGTACAACAATATCAGAAGTTTAATTAAAGAACCAGTGGTATATCAATTTATAGAAAACAAATCATGATATACTTTTCTGTTTAATGATAACCAAACCATACTTTTGCCCAAAAGTCATCTGAGTGACTGTAAAAATTTAAAGAATATAATAACTTATACACTTCTTTACTTCTTGATTAATTAGTGGCCTGTGTTTCTGTAACTCATAGTTGTGTTTTTTTAAGGGAAGGGGGTGCTATTGCTCAGTCATATGATTGTAAAGATTTTATCATTCTAATAAATATTAATTTTACATTTTATATGTAGCTAGCACAATAGGAAGAAAAATTACCTTTTAAAGAGTAACTATATTATTCAATTAACCAAAAGACACGAGATAAACAAATTTTACTTATGTCTGAATAATCAATGTTCAAGAGATGGGAGGGTGGCGTCCTTAAGTAAATCTCTTTCATTGACTTCTTTCTTTCAAAGGAAACCTAGAATGACAAAGGAAATGCAAACTGCTCCTGCCACTTGACTTGCAAATCAATTTGGCTTGGATTCTAACTGGGAATTAAGCTCTAATAAAAGGTTGTGGGCTGGTACTAAAACAACAGGGACCAAAGCAGGAAGCTTTGCCATTGACAATGAATAACTAAAGAACTGTGTGTCAGAAAAGACTATAATTTGGTTAGATATACTATAAAGGTAATGCAAGTACTGCAGGTCAGGTTATTGTGTCTTGGTATAAAGATCTTAAGTATCCCAACTGGCTGCATATAGCTTGATCCTCATTTTAAAAGCTTAGAAAAACTGTAGCACTTTCCTGGCATGTGGGCAGTATTTGTTGAATAGAAGGGCTACTAATGTAAAAAAGTTAGATGGAACACTGTGCTCTCTCTGCTTTTCTGGGAAAGGAAGTAACAACGAAGTGATTCCATCATTAGTAGTATTTGCAACTTAGACCCATTATTTTCAAACAACAGCTTTACTCTTTTCCTAAACCGCATTTTAGATTCTAAAACCCATCCAGATTCTAGGGTAGGAAAAATTTAGTCCTCATTATTGGTCATTGTCTAAAATCTGTAATTCTCCAGTGTGTGGTATACATTTGTGTGTGTGTGTGTGTGTGTGTGTGTGTGTGTGTGTGTGTGTGTGTTTTACATATATGAAAATTTGGAATGAAAGCTGTCATTGTCAGAAGGTTAATCCTTCTGTGTAGCAGTGACTTTTATCCCCAATTGGATAAATACGGAGATAGGCATTGAGGTTTTTGTTTGTTTTTTTGCCTGTTTCTAGGTTAAGAATTCTTTTGGAAATGATGCTACAAAACAGACCAGCCAAACATAAACAAGTAGGCATCAGCCTTCTTGGGAACATGAACCTGAACTGATTTAAATATCTATACTTTCAGAAATTCTACCCTTCAACTCTGCCCCAGCCAGAGTCACCTTTTCCCATGCTGCCATATTCTGCGTTCCAAGAATAAATGAATGAATACTCCAAGGGCTTGTATGGGTCTAGCAAATATGGCACACATGATTCTTTCATATGCTTTAGATAAAGAACTATAGCTTTTCGTTATTTTCTTCTTTGGGCCTGTGCTCAAAGGGGAAAAATTTGAAGGTCAAGCACTAAAAATTGTAACTTTGTAGACAACACTGGATATACTACAGAGATTTGAGCCAAACCACAATCTTATTAGCCTAAAGGGTTGATCATTAAAGGAATATCCCTGTCCTGATTTCTGCTACCTTTATAAGGGCAAACCCAAAGATCCCGTAATGTTAATATTAACGGTTATAAATTTTGTCCATTGGGGGAGAGAAGGGGCAGGAACCGACTGCACCGTGGAAGAGCTGCCAAGTAAACACATTTTCCCCAAGTCAAGTTCGAGTAGAAACTTTTCCATTGGAGGACTTTCTTTAGATGAACCATTTGTAAGTTCAGTGAAATAAAATAGTATTTTTTAAGGAGTTGAGGTCTACAATATATTTCTATTCATATTTCTAAACATCCAAGTCTTAAGAACAAGAAAAATAATAGCAATGCAGTCACTGAATAGCAAGGCATGTTCACATTTCAAAGAGGCATAAAATGTGAAATGATATAACAATAGGTAAAAAATATGAAACAGATTTAGCACAGTCACATTGTATTTAAAAAAAATGGTAAAACCCACTATTTAGTTACCTAAACTGATTTATGAGAAAACAGAATCTTAAAAGTCCTCCA
Source organism: Rhynchonycteris naso (assembly GCA_037038555.1). NCBI lineage: Eukaryota > Metazoa > Chordata > Mammalia > Chiroptera > Emballonuridae > Rhynchonycteris > Rhynchonycteris naso. Next base: position 69,319,946 of record CM072997.1, read on the forward strand.
ACGAACCAAGTACAGATAATCTAAAGGTGGTGAGTGCATGTTTTATTTCTATCTGTCCCCTTGAACAAGAGAACGTGAGGTAATTAGAAAGTATTCAATGCATTCTGGACTGTTCTGCTAAACGTCCCAGGCAAGAGAAATCAAAATAGTTCAGAAAAGTAAGGCCTAGTTGAATATATGGGAAAAGGCCCCCCTTCCATCAGCTAGTCACTAAGTGGAAATCTCACCGCACCCTCATTCTGCAGAGATGGATGGATCATGCTGTAGGAAAGGCGTGCTGCTGGGATGCATCTTGTCCATGTGCTTCGGCCTTCTCTGCTTTTACCAAGTTAGGTCTTCAGAGTGGTGAAGGAAAACAGGTCATTTTCCTTCGTAAGTATCACTGGATGATTCCTCTGTATTGATTCTATGAACCTCATAATTGTTACAGATTAAGAGTTCTCAGTCCCCACCCCTCACAAGTTACCATGAAGGGGCACTAAAGTGCATTTCGATGTAGGGGAGGAGAGTTTAAAGGTGCTGTCCAAGCTAAGAACCAAGATGATGCTGTTTAAAAAAGAAAGGCAATTCCTTCTACTTCCATGTCTGGAGTCAATTGCGGGAGGGCAATGAACTAGACCCTCACCAAAGGATTGTCCTAACTCTTAACATTAGAGAAAACTGTGTAAGGACCTGCACATATAGACTCATTTATTTGTCCAAAATAGCAAAAATACGTCTATCTCACCCTTAAGAAAGTATTTGCAAATCTGATCAGTTATGATCATAAAAACGTGAATGGATTCCAGATGCAATCCATGTGGGCATGCTCAGTGGTGCTAACTATGCATCTTCAGCTTAAAAGAACATGCTGCTCTTCATTTTCATCAGAACGTGACTTCTAACTACCATAGTTAAAATACACATGGAACAATTAAATCTTTTTCTTACAATAAGTACTTTTACATTAAAAAGTCACCATCATCTTCAGATAATATCGAAAAGTAGGACTCTTAATCTTAGTATTTCCCAGTCTTAGTTAACAATTTTGCACAGGCCCGGTAATCCAAAACTTGGAGCACTGATCTACACAGTTTGGCAGATTTCACACAGTTTGACAGGTAGGCTATTGTGAGATATGCTTTTTTTTAAAATTAGCATTTTCTATCAAAACAGTCGGAAATCTTTTAAAATCCTCATAGGGACCGTATTTGTGCAATGCCACAAGACAGATAGCCAGAAAGGAGAAAACAAAACACAGTCTGGAAGATTCATCACAGTCCAAGTTTTCATGGTCCTCATTTTTAAACAACCACGAGCCCAGGAAATCCGATTAAATACAGCGTTTTAAATAGAAGAGTTAGCATACTGAGGTCTTAGAATAATGTAAGCAACTAGACAGGGACGGTCTCAACCACAGGTGATTTGATACACTCTTCGTGCAGTCTGTTCTTTTCCGCAAGGCTCAAAGAATTTTCAGCAGAATGCTCTGAAATGTGACTGTCCCCATTCAATGGAGAGACAAACCCTTCCTGGGAGGGGCCTTTCAAGTATGAGTGAAATTCCATTGGAGGATGACTGGACCTGTGTTCGGGATATAAGCTATTACATGGCACGCCGCTGTCATTTTCCGAGGAGGAGCAGCAAACGATGACAGAGGGGTTGGTGGCTGGGTAGTGGGAGGTGCCATAGGCCTCTTCTGCTTGCCGGGCATAGTCAACAAACTGCTCAGGGGTCATGGTGTAAGGCACCAGCGAGAGGGCACCGTTTTTGACAGTATCTCTTTCAGCATAGTTCTCGGACAGCTGGTTAGGAGTTCCTGGAATGTGGCTATCTATTTGGTAATACAGAGTTGAAGAGTTGGCATAAAAAGAAGCATTTTTAGCGTGGCTTTCGTGAACAGCGTTGCCATCAGAGTAACAGAGGACGGAAGGAAGAGGTACAACTTCAGCATGGGTACCCAACCCTTCCACGAAACTGTCCCCTTTCTCATCATCATCCTCTTCTTCTTCCTCCTCCTCCTCTTCCTCCTCTTCCTCCTCCTCATCTGACTCACTAGGTGCTAAGCTCTGTGTGCTAGAATCCGTGACTCCACTGCAAAAGCTACTTCCATCTTCCTCCTCCTCATCTTCCTCCTCCTCCCCTTGGCAATCTAATTCTTCAGCAGACTGTAGGTGCAGGACTGCAGCCTGTGGGTCAGTTTCAATCTCAAAATTGTCTGCGATAGAATATTCTACGGAATGAGCGACAGAACCCATGGAACTACTGTGAGCACTTATTTCACTGTGGCAACCGTTCAGCGTGGGGATTTGCTGCTCTCGGTTTTTCTCCAGTTCAAGTTTCATAATTGTGTGCAAAAAGTGAGTCCGGACCCGGATAGGATTAAATTCAATTCTACCTGCTGTGTTACTACATCCTTCTTTAGTGCAGCCACATGGGAAAGACATTCGATCCACCTTGGAAAGAAGGACACAGATTAGCCCCATGGCATTCTTACAAACCAAATAAAAATCCAGTACCTTTCAGCAACCCCTTTGAATCAAGGAATACTTAATTCCACTTTTGCCAGAACACATGACAATCAAACTGCAAATATAAATGAAAAGGAAAGTGAAGTGTTAAAGTGTAAAAGTCAACCTCATTTTAAAACCTACATTCAAAATAAAAGTGAGTTACCCTATTATACTAAAATGTTGTATATTTTTAATTCGCTGACCTCTCCTGTGCTTTACTTCTTACTCCATTCTCCCTTTCTTCCTCTTCTTCATCCCATTAACTTTGCTCGCTGTTTCAGAGCTTCTGTCCTTTCCCCAAGTCCCCTTCCTTTCTGATACACGCCAGCTCACATGCCCAATTTTAAACAAACATATTGACCTCATTTCCACTTGCTATTTTTAATCTAAATTATGACATTTCCAATACCAGCCATCTCCTTTTTTCTTCTGCTTATTATAAAATGAACTTCTCTGTCTATGATGGCCATGCTGACGCCACTCAGTATTGTGTAGCCTGATAATTTGCTCTCCTCTCCTTGGTTTACCTTCACACCCTCTCAGATCCCTGGTGATGGTGCAGCTTCGTGAACCACAGGGCTGTGATGGGTATGTACACTCACGACTTTGACCGCTAGACTCATGTGTTTAGGACCAGGATCCCTCCTTTCCCTAACCACTCCATTAGAATACAAGCTTCCTGAGTAAAGTGGATGTTCATTTAATTAATATCTTAAAATTATTTGAGTGGCTGCGTTCTATAGATAGAGTAGTGGTTATCACCAAGTCTTGTTGAATTGAATGCTTAACTAAAGTGGATTTCTGGCAATCCAAGGGTACTCCTAAGATATTTGCTGACTGTTCTAGGTTCCTCCAATTAACCTGTATTCAGACCAGAGCAAGGCAACCCTATTGGCCACCTTCTCCAAACACAGGGAATTTCCTATGCTAGAGAGGAGAAGGCAGAGTCTCGCACAGTCATCCTGGTTCCAATAAAAAGTAACAGATGTCAGAACCAGAATATATAGCTGTTTCCTTACACATGAATCCCTTTTCTGTAAATCTACCTCAAACAACTGTTTAGTTGATGAGAACTGTCCTCTCTTCATGTCCGCTCAAGGGGCTCTCATTAAAAAAGCCAAGTTTCTACCTAAAATAATGACACCTAACTAAATCACGGAGCATCAATGATATTATAAGTAAATGGGGACCCAAGAATCCTCCATTATAGGGGTTGGCAAACATATTTTTGGTAAAGGGTCAGAGGAAAATATTGTAGGCTTGTAGGTCATACGGTTTCTGTGGCAACTGCTCAATTCTGTTGTAGAAGCGTGGCAGAAGTCACAACAACACTGAAACAAGCAAACAGAAACATGAGTGTGCTTCCAGAAAACTTTGTTTATAAAAAACAGGGGACAGGCCAGATTTGGCCTGTGAGGATATAGTTGTCAACCCCTGATCTGGTTCAGCTCTTTCATTTACAAAAGGGGAAACTAAGCCCCAAGCTGACCTGACTTGCCAATTTCATGTAGCTGGCAGGAAGCAAAGCCAGGGACAGAACTCAGTTTTCACATTTGCAGTCCAGTAATTCTTCCACCAGCCAATACCATCTCTAAGCAGCCATCATTTTAAACACCACGTTGGATCAGAAAACAGACACTCATACGTGAAGGATGTCATGATCTGCCTGAACACTGGTAGAAAACTAAAATAAGCTCGTATAATAAATAAATCCAAGAGAAAACAGTGTCAACTGACACAACTGCAGCTTGGGTTGCCTTTAACATTATATCTGATATGTATGAGCATATTATGTATGCCCATAAATGTCTTTGAATGAGCATTTCTCTTTTCTTGAATTATGTGTCTTGCCTTGCCCTAAGTTTTGTTCTACAAGCGGGAAACTTCATTACATGTAACACAGCTGCCTCTTTAGGGGTGGTGCACTATCCGCTGTCTTTGGGTTCCCTGAAATGCTAATCCTTACCTGACACTTGATACCTGCCAGGCTGCAAGTGCATGTTTCTGGATCACAGAAGACACGGCAGTCACAGCCACAGTCCTCTCGCGAGAGGCGAATGGCCCGCAGCTCATGCTTTTCTTCCACATCAATCTTTTTCACTCCTGAGGCTCGCAGCAGTGCTCTCCGTTTCTTTGTTGGCAGGGGTTGTAGGAAGAAGTACTCATCTACCTCTGTGTTGTCTAAATCAATATCATCATCAGAAATGTCATCCACTGTGAGAGTGCTAGCTTCTTCAGATTCCACTGTGCCATTCTTAGTCATCTAGAAATACAAAGTAGCAAATAAGAGACTTCCCAGGAGCAAAGTCTAAAATCCTTACTTTTATACTTGGTAAGACTGAAACTATATATTATATAATATCAGGCTCTCATAATCTATCAGTATTTGTGGGTCAAATTATTTCCATTTATTTTTCTCTTTAGAGAAGTCACAAGGAGGAATATAAAGGCATCCAAAAGATAGACTTTTAAATGTGCTGGTAGCAGAAGACCATTAATTGGATCTCTTAACCTCTTAATGTTAAAGTTACAGTGTTAAGAGTTTTTTTAGCCAGCGCAACGTGAAAAAGACCAAAGGTTACAGATGCCCATCAGTGAATGCTATCTTTAGATTTAATTCATGATGGGCAGTTCTGATGTTGGAATAAATTTGTCCTTGTTCATTGGTGATAGCATCTTTGTGGGAGCCAGTGACACCTAAATCAGCAAACATGTTGACCTTGAAATAAACTACCCTGCCTTTTGGAATCCAGCAAAGTCATATAGTAGGAAATAAAGTTATGCTGCATTGTGCGGTTGGGATTACAAACGCAGTTACTCTACAGAACATTCCAAGAACGAAGGCTTCATATGAAGCCATCAGTCAGGTCAGTGTGCTCTTGGGAAGACAAGGAGCAGAGGGAGTGCTGGCAGGATGTCACCAGCAGGCAGCTGGAAAAGTAAAGTCAGCCCTCCAAGGAGTTTACATGAACCTGTACCCACAACAATACCTCTCTCATTATAGCTCCTGTAGACAACTATGGCTCATAGGCTCATAACTATTCTGCTTCTATTTATATCTTTTCTAAATTAATTTCATCCATTAGTAAACCTTGAATCAATGTTTTACTTCTTACTGTTCTACCAGCCACATATTGTTTCCTTCATAAAAAAGCATTTAGAAAGACATTTTCTCTGAATATGAGCAAGAAATGTACCCCAAGGAGTCACACTGGAATAAATGCCAAAGATCTGTAAGGGATAATTAAAAAAAAAAAAATCTAAGTACAGAAGCTTTTATGAGTCTTTAACTTTTAAATTTGTTCATAAATGTCACTGATTGTAGTTATCACCATGCTTTTTTTGTTACATAAATTAACCAATTTATTATAGGATAACATTTTTTCAAATTGTAGAGCTCCTACTGGTCTTTCTATCCCTCCAGTCTTCTGATGGATAACTTTACTGTGAAGGCAGAGGTTGTGGTGCAGGTTCCAGCACTACCAGCTGCTTGGTTTGTGCAGGAACCCCAGTGCCAGATCCCCATAGCTTGTCTCTTCATCTCGGGTTGCCACAGAAAGATCAAGTGTACTTGGTGTGATGGGTGATTCTAATTTTCTTCACCATTTTCCTGAGGGAGGTACCATAATGGGTCATTATTTACCAAGGATTTCAACCTTCTTGGTCTGTTTAGCCTTGTTGCTGCAAACTAGGTTAGAACACAAGAGGTATCGTGCTTTTAGATTTTAACAACGGCTTTGTAATTAATTACACAGATAAAATATTCTGGTGACATTAGACAACATTCTCTCAACTTCCTAGAAAAGGTCAACATTTAGATACAAATATTAAATTATTGACCCAAATCCTAACTGGATTACTCTGAATCAGTGGTGGGATTCAGCGAGTTCCCACTGGTTCGGCAGAACCGATACTTAATTTTTTGTTGAGTTAGGTGAACCGGTTGTTAATATGGCACTTGTAATCAGGATTCTCTCTAAGGCGGGCACCTGAGCAGCCACCCAATATGGAAATCACAAGTTTACATTCCTTACTATTTTTTAACGTTCAACTGTGCAACAGTATATTCTAAGTGCCTGTAGTAATGTTCATTATGTCCATAGGTGAAAAATATTGCAAGTGAGAACGCCAACCAAGTAGCAATATGGAAATAACTTAAATAACAGTTTTACTGTTTTCTTGCCAGATATTATTTAGTATTTTTTCATTAATATTTAAAAACTTTTATATTCTAGTTTTGTTTACTTCTTTTGTTGTTCTCATTTAACTTTATGCATGAAATAATAAACTACCTTTAGGTATATATATATTTTTATATTTAAAACGATCATCAGAGCCGAGAACTGGTTGTTAAACTACTTGAATCCCACCACTGCTCTGAATGTATTGAGAAACAAACAAGACTGTCTGCCCTCAGGTAGAGGACTCAGCACAGTAGCAAGTGGACATTAACATATATTCCAAAGCATCCCTCAAATGCATTTTCAAGAGCTACTGAATTGTATTTTTTGAATATTTCAGAGCTTAAAATCCATGTTCCAAGGGTGTGCATCCCCCTTTATTAGGTTTGGTTTCTTGGTATGATCTGCAATTTATTTCCTTCCTTGGCATTTCTTTTTAAAGGTATTAGTTAAGCTGTTTTCATGTTTCTGGGATGTCCACTATTAGAATGTTACTTTGATTGGCTGCTGTTACTATTTATGTTAATTATTATCTACAAACAGAGGCATCTTTCTATCTGTAAAGATCTGATTTCCTAAGGACTTCAAGTGTGTAATTACCTAACATTTAATCCTCTGTGATAAGAAAAGCTGTATTAAAAAACAGGAAGCATTATCTTGTCACCTCTCTGGCATTTAGATTTGTTTTCATTAATTCTTGGCTTGCTCATGTGAACCTCATCAAGCTTTGACTCCACAGAATATGTAGAACACTCAGGACTTGATTAGCATGATTCATTTCAATACCTCCTTTCTATTTAATCTCTGTAATATTTCTGTAACATTTATGCTCCCTGTTTAAATGGTAACATCACAAAAACAAACAAAAAAACCCTCCATTTTATCTTAACAAGGTATGACTATTTTTTTTTTCTTTTACAGGGACAGAGAGGTAGATAGATAGGGACAGACATACAGGAACGGAGAGAGATGAGAAGCATCAATCATTAGTTTTTTGTTGCCGTTGCGACACCATAGTTGTTCATTGATTGCTTTCTCACATATGCCTTGACCGCAGGCCTTCAGCAGACCAAGCAACCCCTTGCTGGAGCCAGCGACCTTGGGTCCAAGCTGGCGAGCATTTGCTCAAGCCAGATGGGCCTGCGCTCAAGATGGCGACCTTAGGGTCTCGAACCTGGGTCCTCCACATCCCAGTCCGACGCTCTATCCACTGCGCCACCGCCTGGTCAGGCAACAAGGTATGACTTTTTAAAAATAATGGTTGCTATCATACAATACATGAAATCTAAAAGTCAACAAAAAACAATATCTTAGCAAACATTTAAAAACATAAAAATTTTTAGGGCATAATAAATAAACAAATGATATCTAAGAATTTTTAAAAATTTGCATATCATAAGAACTATAGATGATTCTTATTCCAAATACCAGTGACCTTTGAAATAAAATCTGCTTCTTATTCTGACAATATTAAATTACCATATATAACTTCATTTCAAAACATAACTTCAAATAAGAACCAGAGTTCCATACCATTTTTATTCTTGTTCAAGAGCCCACAGAGGTCCTAATCTAGTTTTTTAAATTCTCACATTAGCATTGAAGTGATCTGGTAAGGTTTTCTTTCTCCTTACTTCTTCAATATCATCTCTGTCATTTCTAATAAAGACAGGACATATCTGAGTTCATTCTGGTCAACTAATTTATCTTCCTCTCTTTGCAATGTTTGGTGGAATATAGCCATTAAGAGATACTATTTTCTCCTGTCTCTTTAGAAGTGTTTCCCCAGTCCTCTCCTCTAGTCTGAATACATTTGCTTCTTTAAAACCCAGGCCAAAGCTACCAAGTTTAAATGCTTTTTTTTATTTTTTAAGATTTTTAAAATTTTTATTAATTTTACAGAGGAGGGGTGGGGGAGTGAGAAGTATTAATTCATAGTTGCTTTTTTTGTGTGTGTGTGAGAGAGAGAGAGAGAGAGAGAGAGAGAGAGAGAGAGAGAGAGAGAGGAACAGGCAGACAGGAAGGAGAGAGATGAGAAGCATCAATTCTTCACTGCGGCTCCTTAGTCTCTTTAGTTGTTCATTGACTGCTTTCTCATATGTGCCTTGACCAAGGGGGCTGCAGCAAAGCAAATGACCCCTTGCTCAAGCCAGAGACCCTGGGCTCAAGCCAGCGACCTTGGGGTTATGTCTGTGATCCCACACTTAAGCCAGTGACCCCGCACTCACGCTGTTGAGCCTGTGCTCAAGGCAGATGAGCCTCAAGCCGGCGACCTCGGGGTTTTGAAATGGGAGTCCTCTGCATCCCTGTTCAATGCTCTATCCACTGTGCCACCACCTGGTCAGGCCATGGTTGCTTCACTTTAGTTGTTAACCGATTGCTTGTCATATGTGCCTTTACCCAGAAAGCCCAAGGTTTCAAACCAGCAATCTCAGCATTCCAGGTTGTTCCATCCACTGTGCCAACACAGGCCAGACTCAAATGGATTTTAAAATCAGAGTACTGCATAGGTTATTTTCAAATACATTTCCTCAGAGCAATAGGGGGGAAAGTCAGCAAGCTCCCTTGTTCTCTCCACAACTCATGTCCATTGTGCTCTCAAGATCTAGTGCAAAGAAACCAGGGAGTTTCTTACCAACTTTAAAGTATATAATACTATAATTGTCCTACTATACATTAAATCTTCAGAACTTATTCATCTTATGACTGACTGAAAGTTTGTACCTTTGACCAACATTTTTCCCTCCCTGGTAACCACCATTCTATCTTCTGTTTCTAGGAGTTCTGCTTTTTCTAGATACTTCATATAAGTGAGATCAGACAGTAATTGTCTTTTTCTGTCTGATATATTTCACTTACCACAATACCCTCAAGATGCATCCATATTGCAAATGGGCAGGATAGTCTTCCTTCTCATGGTTGAGTAATTTTCATGAGTATTCATATATATGTGTGTGTATATATATATATATTTTTCTTGACAAGAGTGTTGCCTTTAAATGTCTTTACCTTCTCTCAAAAAAGATTCACTGAATTTTCAGACTTTAGTTCAATAGATGGACCCTCCTTATTTTATGCATTAACAAGGCTCAAATTAATTGTGACCTCTCCAAAACATGCTTAGAAAACCTAATACTCTGATCCTTATTTTACTATGCTCTTCCCTGTTTCTCACAGATAGGTTCCAAGTTTCTGACAGTACCTAAGGTATTGCTGGAACTCTAACATGGAATTGAACACAGTAGTCTTAAAAATCTTTTCTGTTTATATATTAATGCAGCAGAGTAACCAGAACATTCAAAGGAATATTCTCTTTTGAGACAGATACTTTAGAAGGCAACCTGGCCCTTGGATCATTTCTAATTCAGTACTCTTTCCCCCAAATAATATTGCCTTTTCAATAGCTCAAAAGAAAGCTTACCAAAAACAGTCTTTAAGGAGACCACCTATTAATCTTGGTCCTCAAATCTGCCTTTATTTCATATGTGTGGAAAAAAAGAGAGGCTGAATGTAGGGGTGAGAGAGAGGTAGGAGAAACAGAGATGATACAATAATAATATTAATAACAACAGTTTTAGAATCCGTGTGCTGGGCACTGCTCTGAGTACTGTACCTGCATTAACTCATTTAGCATCACAAAAACTTCATGAGATACATATTATCATTATATCCATTTAACTGATAAGGAAACTGAGGCACAGGAATGCTAAATATTCTTAATCACTGTGCTATACTGGCATTTGACAAAATAAGTTATGCATATGACATGGCAAATATTTGGGATATTAAAGTTTCTATTTGGTGTTGGGACAAGCCTCTATTTGGGGATGTATTCTGAAAGTAAAAGCAGTAAGTATGCTCTTGAGCAATCTCTATGGTGTTTAATAGATAAGTTCTGTAGGGATAAGTGGAGTTAAAAAAAATACCATGACCATACAGAACTAGTATGAGGAAGTAGTTAAAAAACACATCCAAAAATTTAGTAACGATGGGTTTGAGATAATAGTTCATATCTGCCATCTCTCATAAACCCCTAATCCCTTATATCTCCTGGGTCATTTAATACCTTCACCTGAAGGTTACTTAAATCACAGGACTGTTGTGGGGATACAAGGGGCAGGGTTGGGGTGAAGGTAGAGAATTGTAATGTTGCATGGGTAAGTCACTAAATAAATAAAACATAGTCATAAATATAAGACTTAGGGTAAAGAGATATAGAGATCATTTGAATGTTGATGATTAAAGGAATTCTTTTTATGAGGAAAGAAAGCAAACAACCAAGCATTCAAGAAACACATGACGGAGAAATTGAGAAAAGTGTCCAGTATATCCCTGGAAAGCACTGGAGATGGTATCAAAGTGGAGATAACCTAGATCTCAGAAAGGAGAGGAAGAACAATCAAGGCTGAAAAAACATGGAGAAAAAGAGGTCAGTCAAAGCTGTGAAAGCTAAATTAAATTTCCTAGAACAAGGTGGTAGAATCCAGTAAGCTATAACCCAGAGGCATTGGAAGCCAAGGCTTTTTGAAATGTACAAATGGCTGCCTAATGCATTTCACAGATACATGTGAAATGGGAATAAAGGCTAATGTAATTGTTCAACACTGTGGTGCAGATGATGAAGTCTAAGCACTTAATTTGGAAAAGAGTATAGTATTACGATGACTACATTGATTACTGTGAAGAGTATGACATGTTTGAATGGGCTTGACAGGAAAAAGAACTGTGCTCTGTAATTTAGAAATCCAAAGATAGTTACTTCTTCTAGGAACCTGCATTTTATTTAATCAGTGTTCTCTATTAATTACTTTTAGACAGTGTTTGGAACATGAACATCACCAACAAAAAGGACACATTTGAACCCCCCAAATAAAATTAAGTTGTTCTATAAATCTAAGCATATATATTATTTCTCAATATATCTATCTCATAATTTGATTAAAAGATAAATTACAAAATAATAAAAAAATTATAATAAAAAACTAATTTGTATTCTTACTTTCTTCTCAAAATATTTATTATAAAAAAAACAAGAAGTGTGTACATTTCTTTTGATTAATTTTCCACTATGAAAGTCCCATTGAAAGAGGTGCCATTGTATACATTGGGTTCTCTATTTGAAACCTAAGTATCTGGAAAGACACTTAGTCACAGTGGAAAGAGAAACTTTTCTTTACTGTTTTGGGGCTGTTGTTTCTCAAGTAGGAGGAAAACTACCCAGTTCCAAGTCCAATGAGTTTCCCATATTGTTTTGTCTGGTCTTCCCAGCGAGAGGGCTTTGGAAAGTGTTTGTCTTATCAGATGCTGCCTTCCCTCTACTTGTTCAATAGGCAGTTTACTGCCTCTCACAGAAGACCACCTCCAGGTAAAACCAAAGTGGCAAAATTTATTTTCAGCAAACCTGGCTTTCCTCGTGTGACCTTCCTGCTGCTCCAGTGAAAATAAGAAAAATCAATTCAGCTACATTTGTTTTGCTACTTACCTAAGGGGTACTTAACTTTTCAAAGCAAATGTTGCTAATATTAAAAGTGAAAGTTTTGGATAGCTAATGTTTTTGGATAGTTAATTTTAGATTTTGGATAGCTAAACTTTATACCAGTAGCATCAATGATATTATGAAATTTCAAAAACCATAAATGTTAATATGCTAGAGAAATTACAATTAAAATATACAAACTCTTCTCCATTAATTCTCCTCAGGGATGTGTGTGTGTGTGTGTGTGTGTGTGTGTGTGTGTGTGTGTGTGTGTATGTGTGTGTTTAAAGCAAACTGGTTCAAATTGCTGTGATCTTTTATTAAGTTTATGTGAAGTGTGTTTCTCACCTTCTAAATACTTTCAGTACAGTGAAGCTAAGTTCAGATCACCTTAGTGTCCCATTATCATTTTTGCTTGGTATTCATTTGGAAGAAGCTATGATATCCAAATAATTTTGTTTACATCCTCACCAAAAGAGAAAACTGCATATTTTCACTTCTCTACTTATCAATGACAAAAAAAAAAAGACACAAAACCCACTTGTATGATTGCCTCTCCAACTTCTAACACTAAGCACAATGAAAAAAGTAATCAATAGCAGATTGCTCTTTTTGCTTCCTTTTTCTTCAGCTTGATAGAAAAAAAAATGACACAAAAGTAGGTAAATAGAAATTATAGTATCAGAATATATCAGTGCCTGATATGGAGGAAGGTTCCTGAAGCTATGTGGCTCCCCTTAATTTCATCACATGCACAGTGTGCTTCAAAGTTCACCACAATAAATCTTTTGATTTTCAGAGAGAATTATAGTTTCCCAGCTGTTAAAAACCGCTGCACACAGTACTAAACCTCAGAAAGGGATGACTCCCTATAGGTGCATACTTGTCTTTTCTAAAGCCTGTGGAGGATAATCAATTACTTCTAGAAGATGAAGTAACATGATAGTATAACCACTATTCTGTTGAAAGAGCCAGCTATATAACATGTCTATGCTTCTTTCTCTTTAGCTGTACACACACTCTCATAATTTACCTATTCCATTGGGCGTTTGTTAGGATTAAATTAAATAATGTTTATAAAAGTCCTGACAAGTAAAACTCACTAAGTGAATGGTAGCCATTACTACTGTTCTGCCAAAATTTGAGTCTGAAGAATGATTTCACGCTTGGGTAGCAGATAGAGTTGGTGTGTAGTAGGTAAAAGGCAGAGGGAGAATTTCAGAAGCAAACCTGAAAATAATTATTAAAATTAAGCTACAACAAAGGAATCATGAACAACAACAATATGGTGGATTGTTACCAAAAAATTTATAGGGGCTTTCAATGAAATCGGTCAAAAATAACCTCCAAAGGAAATATGAAACATGCTCTAGGCCGATTGTGTCCAGCTTAATTTAAGTGACTGCTTTCTTATGAAACTGGCAACAAGGCACATGCATAAATTGAAAAATACATAAAAAACAAGGTGTTTTGAAACACATACCACACCTCTGCCAACTGGTTTTTACTGGAAATTAAAGATGCAGGTAATGAAGGTATGCTTATGGCACTTCAGCTATTTAATGAGTCACCCTTTATTTTAAGTCAGTGGTTCTTAACCTTTTTTGAGGTACCAAATCCACCAGTTTCATATGCGCATTCACCGAACCCTTTTTTAGTGATAAATAAAATATGATTTTTTTCCAAATTCAAGACATAGGTATATGTTTTTTTATTGGTGCACAAAACGAGCCGTGCATGAACATCACCTTGCTCAAAGAAGAAAACCAACAAAGTGCATGAACTCACAACAAATTACGGTATTACTTTATTCTGGCCTCCGTGGCAGAGGCTTCTCCAAACCCCTGAGACTGACTCATCGAACCTTTAGGGTTCGTTAGAACCCAGGTTAAGAACCACTATTTTAAGTACTCTGGATTACCAGGAGAGATTTTATTTTGTCATTAGATAATGATAGGAGAACATTTCCTATATGTTGATAGGTTCATGGATCATTGCAAATATAAAAAATGCCTTAGGTTGATGAAAGAAGATTTTGGAGCTATGTTTCTCTCTACTTAATCTCTAATGTGGCAAAGCAATAGGTATCTCCACCTGGACACCTTCCTGAAAGCTCTTAAAAAACTCAAAAGCCTCTGAAAATCAGTATGTCAAAAAACGATCTCATTGTCTACCTCTCCCGCATACCTCCAGCCCCACCTTGCACCTCTCCTTGGATTCCTTGTTGTGTTCTTGTCATAGAGTTAGGAAGCATCATCAATAACCCATTCACCTTTGTAAGCCAGAGATTTAGGAGTCATTCTTTTTCTTCCAAATCCACCCATCATCACAGACTGTTGATTTTACTTCCTAAATTTTTTCCTCTGTCCATCTCTTTTCATCTTCTGTGCCATCACTGTAATGTAACTCACCATCATGTTCTTCTCCTGGACTATTGCAAAGTCTTCTACCTCGTTTAACTCCACATGCTACCCCCTCCCCCACAACATGACTGTTCCTGCTCCCAAGATATTCTCACATTACAGCATGAACCAGATCGCTTCTCCTGCCATGCCAACCCCATGTCGGAAACTGCTGAATGATTTGTGATGGCCTTAGGATGAAGAGGGAAAAAAATGCTTTAATACGATCTACAGGCTGACTGTGGTGGCGCAGTGAATAAAACAATGATCTGGAATGCTGAGGTCGCCGGTTCAAAGCCCTGCACTTGTCTGGTCAAGGCACATATGGGAGTTGATGCTCCCTGATCCTACTCTCCCTTCTCTTCTCTAAAATGAAAAAATAAAATAAAGTTAAAAAAATACTCTTAAAAAAAGACAATAGCTTTAATATGATCTATAAAGCTCTGTCGCAGTTTTGCATAATTCCCGTTTCTGTCTCCACTCCAGCCACACCAGCCTCTGTGTGCTCACGGTGCCTCCTCCTGCCACAAGCAGCCAGGTCTTCCTGCTGCCGGACACATTTTGCCCACCTCCTTTCACCTAGTTATCTGTTCAGATTTCAGCTCAGTTGTCATTCCCTCAAGGAAACCGTCTTTGACTTTCAGGCCACATTGATTCCCTGGTTACACGCTTCCATAGGTCCTTGCAACTTCCCTTCATAGAACTTAAAGAAGCTGTGATTTTATTTTGTCTACATGATTGATATTTTTTTCCTATTAACACATAAGTTGCAGGAGAAAGGGGATCTTGATACCAGTGAGCCCAGCCCAAGCACAGGGTCTATGATCTAGAATTACTCAATTAACACACACTTATAGAATGAATTATGAATAAACAACGCCCGGTAAATTTTCCACACTGCTTTCAACGAAGACACTATACTGTTTTTGCTATAAAAAAAAAAAAAAAAAAAGGAAAAAATCCTCAGCAGCAGCCTGTTGTATGAAATGCTCAGTCTGGCCTGTAAATATAAACATGAAAATGGTTAACTCAACCAAATTGAAAAATTAAAGGACATGGGGTTTTGCAAAAAGGGAATTTCCAGTGTTGTTTACCTTCAGTTTTAAAGAGTTCAGCTTTTCCTCCCTTAGGTGCTCCCGTAACATCTCGCGGTGGAGCCGCTCCTGCTCACGGGCGAACTCGCCCAGCGTGTACTGGCGCACGCTGTTGTGGCGGCTGGACATGCCCAGCGTGCTGCCCCCTTGGCTGGGCACGCTCGTGAAGCCCTGCCTCCTGGTGAAGTAGTACACGGTGACACAGCTAAAATGCACATTCCTGGTCCTCGGCCGCTTTTCCCTTTTGAGGATGGAGGAAGCTGAAAGAGAAAGAAACGACACAGTGAGCACCTAGGGCAGCCGTTTTATCTGAATCTTTGGTCAATCCTTTTTGGCGGGAAGGCACAAAAAATGTCACATCTCAGAGTTCGCACAGATGTCCCTTTCCTTTCTTAAGTCTTTTTCTAGCTGTGGTGGAGTAGACGTTTAAGTCCTATAACGCTAGTCTAAACAAACTTTTAGGAAAGTTGCCAGTAGTCTATGAATCAGTAGCAGAATTTAATTTCTCACTTTCCTTAACCTCTGTTTTTGGTTTTATGGTTTTCACATGAGTCGCATCATACTATAATCAGAAAAGACACATCCCAGAAATCTTCACACTTTGGATCTTATTCTGATATCAAGGGCACTTGGCATTAAAGAAAAAGGTGTCTATTAAAAAATTTAAGTAATCCCAAAAAGCAATACAAATTTTATAAAAAAACTCACTGGCATTATTTAGATACTTTTATAATCTAAATCTAACAAAGTTTTTATTTGACATGAATCTGACTAAATAGCTAATACTACGGGCAGTAGGGTTTTAATCTAAGTATACACTGAGACCATTGAAAATGCCATGAGATATTTTATTACTGGTTAGGGGGACATCAAGATGCACAGCACATCATGGAGGGCTGAGATACATACTGTGGTTGACAGAAAGTCACACATTACAACCAGATCCTTTTAGAGTTGAAAGACATGCTAGTCATCATCTAGCCCAGTCTTTTTATTTTATAGTGAAGTGACCCAGGTTCATAGAATTTGAGTCAGTTCTTTCAGTGTCGGTAGTGACAAAACTAATCTTAAACCTAAAAGCTCTCAGTCTAGTGCTACATTATATGATGCTTCTCCATTGGGAAAGGAAAGGTACAGTGAATTGAAGAGAAAGACAAAGAATCATGCTGTTATGGACTGAATTTTGCTACCCCACCCCCAAATAGGGTGAAGTTCAAACATTCAACAACCCAGAATGTAAACTGATTAGGGAGTAGCATCTTTACAGAGATGATCAAGTTAAGGTGAAGTCTTTAGGGTGGGTCTTAATCCAATATGAATGAATGGTGTTCATATAAAAGGGAAACATTCCGACACAGACATGCAGAGAGATGATGCAAACAGACAATGAGAAGCCCAGTGAAGATAGATAGAGATGGGGATCATGCTGACAAAGCCAAGGAATGTCTGGGGCTACTGGAAATGGAAAAAGGCTAGCAACGACCTTTCCATACAGCTTTCAGAGGGTGTTTGGTCCTGCCAACACCTTTAATTTGATTTTCTATTCTTCAGAACTGTGAGACAAGAAATTCCTCTTGTTCTTAGCCACTGAGCTGGTAGCATTTTGTTATAGCAGCCTTAGCAAACTAATATACATGCACAAGTAGAAAAACAGGAAGAAACAATAAAACTAAGAAGAAATCCTTGAATAGCAAACAATAATATAAATGAACAATTCTGGAATGCTTACCAAGTTCTGTATTATGCAAAAAATGTTATATGCATTATTTCATTTTATTCTTACAACCTCTTGGGCTGATATTACGTATGTCCCTATTTTGAGGAAACCAGGTCATCAAAGGTGAAATAGCAAGGCCAAGGTTATATAACCAGTGGTAAAAGCTGGTATTCGTTATTCCTGAGCCCAGGATTTTAAACATCACGTCACAGAGAGAGTACAAGTCACTCTCAGGGAGTTGCACAAGACCGAGAGACGTTAACTGCTACTGTTCCTTTTGTTTGTTTATTTATTTATTGAGAGAGAAAAGGAAAAAGAGAGAGGACGGGGAAGGGAGAGAGAGAGAAGCATCAACTCATTGTTTCATCTACTTGTGCAACCATTGATTGCTTCTCATATGTGCCCTGACTGGGGTTTGAACTGGTAACCTTGGGTCAAGCCAGCATTCTTGCCGTTCCAAGATGATATTCTATCCACTGTGTCACTGGCAATTGCTACTGTCTTTGAAGATGACTTTGATTTGGAAGGCTGTATAAGCAATGGGAAAATAGACTAGAAAATAATCTTGGATTTATATAAGAACCTTCTTCCAAGTGGGCTCAAGTTTTTTTGTGTCTTTCCCTCACCCTGTCCTATAAAATATTCAAGCAAAATACAGAAAGGCTGTTGTGATTAATCTCATTTCATAGATTCCTTTATTCAATAAGTATAAACCAAGGACCTACTATGTGTCAAGCACTTTTTAGGTAATTGAATCCATTGGTGAATAAACCAGATGGTAATGCCTGCCTGTGAAACTTTCATTTCCAGTGACGAGAAACAGAAACCAAATGAATAGACTCAGAAGAATATAGAGTAAGAGAAATAGGACATTTGGGCAAAATTTAGCTTTCCCAACTTCCCCTCCTCCCTACTGTTATACTTCTCCAAAGGAGATTGCCAGAAAGCAAATGCTTTCAAATATGTTCATAATTTCACCATTTATTTATGTGTATGCTTATTGCAACATATATCTTATGGCAGAGACAATTTTTAACTTTGATTTCAATGCTCTGATCTCCTTCATAACTGCATGTTTAAATCATCCCCTCAAAGAGAAGAATTTATAAAAATGTAAAAGATTACCGTAGAAAGCAAAATTCAACAATCTGCCTAGTGATCTGATAACCTCATCTGTCACCTCTTACAGCAGGCTAGAGCTTCTAGTTTTTGGGTGATAACCTTCAACATTTTTCACCCTTGATATCATAAAATTGATGCCCTTAAGCCATTATCTTTCAATGCCATACATTTACAGATAAGAAAAAAATAATGTAGTAATTTAAGATAATTATTATAAAATCTCTGACAATTTTATTACTTATTTCTTCTTAGAGTACTTATGGTATTCTAGACAAATTTCCTTCTTTTTTTAAAAAAAAATTTTTTTAATTCATTTTAGAGAGGAGACACAGAGAGAGAGAGAGAGAGAGAGAGAGAGAGAGAGAGAGAAAGGGGGAGGAGCTGGAAGCATCAACTCCCTTATGTGCCTTGACCGGACCAGTGCAGGGTTTTAAACTGGCGACCTCAGTGTTCCCAGGTCGACGCTTTATCCACTGCGCCACCACAGGTCAAGCACAAATTTCCTTCTTAAAAATTTATTTACATCTTGTGCCTATATTTTTAGATCATAAGAACTCTTTAGCCTGACCAGGCGGTGGTGCAGTGGATAAAGCAACGGACTGGACATAGAGGACTCAGATTTGAAACCCCGAGGTCACCGGCTTGAGCACGGGCTCATCTGGTTTGAGCAAGGCTCACCAGCTTGAGCCCAAGGTCGCTGGCTTGAGCAAGGGGTCACTCGCTCTGCTGTAGCCCCCACCTCACCCCCACCATCAAGGCACATATGAGAAAGCAATCAATGAAGAACTAAGGTGCTTCAATGAAGAATTGATGCTTCTCATCTCTCTCCCTTCCTGTCTGTCCCTATCTGTCTCTCTCTTTGCCTCTCCTTGTCTCTGTCATACACAAAAAAGAACTCTTTAACCTTCTGCATGAATATATTGTACCACTATTTCTTAAAAAAAAATAGATTATCTTTTCCCAAAAGGTCAGTTTAGAGAAGATTTTTTTAATAGAGAGCAGGGGCCCTTCTCCTGGGCTCTTGGCATTGTCAACATTGTCACATTGTGCCAGGATCAGTGTTGCTTCTTATCCCACAAGGGTTTACAATTCAAACTTGCACTTGTGCTTATTTTAGCATTTGCATATTATAAATAGCACTGAAAGAGGAATGATTGAAAAGCCTACAAAATATATTTAAAAGGAAGGCTTTGAAATACTATAAGGTCAGCCTCATGAGAGATATTTTGAGAGTGATTTTCCTGAACTTAAGAGCCACCCACGTCTCTCTTCTGATTCAATTGGAGCACTAGAATGGGCCTTTGTGGGCTGCTGTACCCTGCCTCCAGGCCCCAAATTGACTAACATCACAAAATAAAGTCATAAAAAAAAGAGTCTGTGTTCTTCAAGACTGGAAAAGACAGACAAATGCATTCAACACATCTGCCGTAGGGAATCTGAAGCCTCTCTGATATAACTACCTAGTAAATTGTGCCCTTTAGAGAACGATTGAACTCAACTTTGTGTCTCTACAGAGTTTAGTGTTTGTTCAGTTTACTACTGTGAGGTCAAGAAGAAAAAAAGTGGGAGGAAAAGATGTCTTTCATCATTGCTTTAAAAATATAATTGGTCTGTTTTCATGCACAATACTAAGTTTTCGGTGTCTTTCAGCTCATTTTCTTTTATCCCATTCACAGTTACCCCACCGAAGTGGAAAGAAGTGTCTAAATGCTATATACACTGCCTTGGAACAGCTCTTGGGAACACTATTATGGTTACCACATCAGCGCATACTGGTGATACTGTAAAATGATCACATATTAAGATAATGATGATATTTATAATTTTTTTTTTATTTAGAAAATTAAACTTAACAGGGTGACATTGATCAATACGAGCGCACAGGTATCAGGTAAAGTATTTAAACTGTTGACTGTGTTGTGTACCCATTGCCCAAAGTCAAATCACTCTCTTTCACTGCATACTTGTCCCTCTTTACTCCCCCCCCATATTTATAAATTAAAAAATGAAACAGTACAGAATAATTGATATTAGCTATTCACAGAAGTTATTCTTCCTAAAAATTGCTTTAGAAATGAATGGGAAAAAATTGGAGAATTGAGTATTTATGATGCCATGTTAAGAATTTAATCAGATAAAATAAAATAACTTGTACCGTAAATTATATAACAAGTTCATGCACAGAGTGGATTAAAAATGGAAGCAAAAACTAGAAATAGGACAGTGTGTTTCCAGGACAATTTGGGTGAGCCAGTGTTCTGATGAAACCAATATTCTGGATACTCTGATCCCACCATTGAGATGAGTCTGTCAGCATATTACAGATAAATCATATCAGGTTCTAAGAAATGTCTGCTCCATTTCCATACTCATAAACCAACCTGTTCATATTATCTGGATTATACCTCCATGTCATAAGACTAACAAGTTGACTCATCAGTGTTATTTCTTAATGAAAATCAAATTTGTTTCAAATTTTTTACTTTAGCCATTAGTGGATGTGGTTAGTGCGTATCACACCATCTGAATTGCCTTCTCTGCATGCACAGAGACTACCAAGGGTCTGAGCCAGTAAAGCTAAAGACCAGACTCTAGACCATTAATTCCAACATAGTGGAGCCCCCCGGGAGCTCACGCTGGCACAGTAAACCAGTCACCTTCTCAGTGTAGACTTGTTCTTTTTTGTGCCAACATCTATTAGCAAAGTCATGGTACAGCTGGAAAGGCAGAAAGCAGTCAACAGAGCTAACTGTTTGGCATTAAATTTGGCACATAGAAGTTAAGAGCCTGTGATCCAATCTGATGTTAAACAAGAGGTAAATTATGAAAAATATTAATTCTACTATTAGGGTCTAAAGTCAATAGTACACTTCTTTCCTTTATGCACTATGCTCAAAAGGCAAGTATCAGATGCTTTATAAGTTTATATTTTGAGTTCATTTGGCATTTATCTGGGGGAAATTTAATAGAAGCAAAGTAAGATTGTTGAAATTAACTTGTTTATCTTGGTAAATCCTGAGCAATTAAAACTCATGTTTTTAAAACATACAGACCAAATTAATAAGGGGCTCTGAAAGTATGTATGTTGCTTCTAATCTTTTGAAGAACAAAACAAGATCAAATCTGACTTATGAAGTCATTAAATTAGCTTACAAACCAAATATCTAGTTTAATCAGAAAATCTTTTATATAGAAATTAGCCTAATAGTTTAGATATTAAATCAATTTCCAATGTTTAAAGTTATGAAGATTTTTTATAAAAGTCTTAAGCTTTACAAGTGACTTCTGCAAATTCCTGTGGTCATATTCAAACATTTTATCCATCTTGACATGATTGTTGAAGTTGATGCTTCCTGATGAAGGTGTCAGCCATGTGGTCTCAAATCTTAACCATAAGTAAGGAGTGAAAATCAATGTAGTTAATCAAGAAATATAGAAGTAGTTCCTTTGAAAATAAAGTCTAGTTTGCTATCAAAAGCAATTCATCCTTGTTTTAATTGTCCTTCTTTATTCCTTTAAGTTACATCCTCAAGTTTCCTGAATAGTTGTCCCAATTGTGTCTTTTGTTATTTTGTCAAGTAAGGGATTTAGGGGATATAAATCATTCAAGTGGGAGAAACTCCGAAAGACTGATACGTTGGGGGCCTGGGTGAATACGAGGCAAAATGAAAGTAAAGACTAATTGGAAATATTTCCTTTTCAACCATGCACAAAACCCAAATTGCCTGAAAATGGAATGTAAAATGAACTATTACAAATATTATATTATGTTATACTCAGTGTGATATTTTATACTCACTTGTGAAGGCTATAAAACACACCAAACAATCACAAACAAAAGAGACTCTCCCAAACACTGGACATGTTACAGGCAATTTTGTGTATACCCAATATTTTGAAATGAAAGTGCTTTGTGTTTTCAAAAAGGTACTGAAACAGTCAGTAAAGATAAGAAAATGTTATAATCCACCAAATAAACAGCAAAACAGGAACGGTTTTTTTCTTTACTGTCTCTGTTACAATGAAAGTAGCATTAAAAACAGAAGATCAAAGAAAAATAGATCCTGTCTGTAGTGATACTTGTGATGTCAAAGCCACGTTTGTATTTGGTTCTTAAAGTGTGATTGATAGCTCCAAATGCTTTCAGAATTGTAGCAATTTGACACGAGAATCTATGTAAACACAATAAATTAAATTTAAAAA
The DNA here is from genome assembly GCA_037038555.1 of Rhynchonycteris naso. Classification (NCBI taxonomy): domain Eukaryota; kingdom Metazoa; phylum Chordata; class Mammalia; order Chiroptera; family Emballonuridae; genus Rhynchonycteris; species Rhynchonycteris naso. The sequence continues at coordinate 69,342,633 of CM072997.1, forward strand.
ATACATAAAATTATAGCAATCTCCTCAGCTCCTAAATACCACTCTTCCCTATCTCAAACCAACCAGCCAACTTATATACTAGTTAATCAAGCAGCAAATAGATGAAACCACATAAAACATGACATACATAAGAACCAGCCATTTTTCTGACTTTAGTCTCTCTGTAGAGAAGGAATAATTTTGTAATTCACAGATAATATTGGGTAGTTTAACCATTTAGCTGTATTTTTCATTCTAATATTAAGTTCAAAATATTCACAATGGATTACCCTGAAGACTAATAACATTTTTTTGTGCACTACAGCTTCTGGAGTAAAATAATTTAAGATGAGACCCTTTTGTTTAAGTCACTAGTTTATAAAAACAAAACCAAAAACAAAACCCTCTTGTGTAAGACTACGTGAAATAATAAGTATACTATCAAGAGATGTACAAATAGCACAAATGCATTTAAACAAAAAATATTAACAAGAATAAAAATAATATAAAAATGATGACCCTTGAGGCTGGATAACTAAAGCTTTGTTTTAGATCATAAACATACATGTCATGCCATCATCCATTCAGTCTGTTGGCTACATCCACACAATCAGGCAAGAGAACTGCATGGAAGAAAACAGCTCTCTCCTGAGTCTCTCCAGACAGCTACAACCTAGGCTGCTCAGTGCACTGAAGGCAGAATTTGATATTAGAGGAGCAGCTTATTTATTTATTTATTTATTTATTTTCTTACACATAATCTGTACACTGTGTTGTGTGTTTATCACTCTAAGTCAAGTCTCCATCCATCCCCATTTGTAGTTTAATAGCATAATCATCTGTTTGCAATCCTGAACTTAGAAAAGAAGTCATGTTTACTACCCAGGATTTTTATGTACGTTCCGCAAGCTGTATATAAAAATTTAGTGTAGCCTGACCAGGTGGTGGTACAGTAAACAGAGCATTAGACTGGGACACAGAAGACCCAGGTTCAAAACACCGAGGTTGCTGGCTTGAGTGCGAGCTTGCCAGCTTGAATGTGGGGTCGCTGGCTTGAGCAAGGGGTCACTTGCTCTTCTGTAACCCCCCACCCCTGTCAAGGCACATATGAGAATGCAAGCAATGAACAACAAAGGTGCTGCAAGAACTATTGCTTCTCATCTCTCTCCCTTCTTATCTGCCTGTCCCTGTCTGTCCTTTCTGTCCCTCTCTCTGTCTCTGTCACACACACACACAAATTAAGTGTAAACTTTGACTACAGCTTTGATCTCATAAATAATTAAAATGATTAACTCACAAAGAGAAATCATTTTTCAAAACCAGCAATTTTTAAAAGAGGGGGGAAGACAGGGTCAGACAGACAGGAAGAGAGAGAGATGATCAACTCATAGTTGTGGCACCCTAGTTGTTCATCAATTGCTTTCTCATATGTGCCTTTGGGGGGCTCCAGCTAAGCCAGTGACCCCTTGCTGAAACCAGTGACTTTGGGCTTAAGCTAGCAACCATGGGGTTATGTCTATGATCCCATGCTCAAGCCGGAAACCTTAGGGTTTTGAACCTGAGTCCTCAGCATCCCAGGCTGATGCTCTATCCACTGCCCGACTGCCTGGTCAGGCAAAACTAGTAATTTTTCATCCACACATTTATACTTATTAAAGATGCTCCCTGTACTTTTTAATTCTTGAGTGTAATCTTTAATAAAGAGGAGTGAAAGGGTTTTCTTTTGTTCTCATACTTGTTAGGACACAAGGAAAAAATACTATATTTTAATATTATAAAATTAAAATTGAAAGATTGAAAAAGCAAATGTTAAAAAAAGAAAACATGTTCTCTTTTATCTTTAATTTAAATATATAATTGACTTAACACTGATCCTCCTCCCTCATACATTACATTGAGGTTCCCATGAAAATGTGATATGACTGCAGAAGTTCTTAGCCATCAACATAAAATGCAATTAACACTGATGATAGTGAATTGTTAAACTAAAACATTTAGATTAAAGTATAGATTAAAATAGTACCACTAACTGAGCAATCTACTGATTTTCATTCTAATTTTCCTTTTTCATCAATTCGCCCATCAAATTTATTGTACTAAGCATCATGAATTTGGTGTTATAATTCTATGTTTGACATGTAGTCTTCCTTCTAGCTAAATTTTACCTTTATGTGATGAAACACCACTTAGAGTTTATACTTTAAAATCCTTGAGGTAAATATTTGAAACACAACGTAATATTAAAGTATTTTGCTAAACTTAGACCCTGCATTCTGACCACTTCTGCCCAAAGAAAACTGCAAGTTGGTTATTTTGTTTTCTCTGTTCTTTATACTCAGCTAGTCATCTGCCATTATTACTGATAAAAACCATTTTACAAAATTTTGATTAACGTTACCAGCACTTTTCTCTTTTCATACTGTGTACATTTCTTTGGATAACATTAAACATTTCCAGGAAATCCTCAATGTTTTTACAGTCATTTTAAACAGTTATATATAGAACATACATAATTACTGAGGTATTTAATTGTCTTTTCATTTTTAAAAAATGCTCTTTTATTGTACACATATCATGGTAATAATGAATTAGATAAAATCTTGTTCTGTCTTGGGTAAATGATAAATTGTGAAATAATGAAATCAATTAAAAATCTGAATTCTAATACTTGCTAAAATCCATTAACAGATTATGTTAACGAGCAACTGTATTTCTTAGTTCCTGCACTAATATTTTCAGAATTGTTTATCTACCTTACAGGAACATTATCAAAAATAATTACCTTTGCAAAAATGCCTTAAGAATCACAGATGGAAAGCATTAAATATGCAGAGTACTATCTTGGTAATGCTGTTAAACCAAATAAAAAGCATGTTTTCTTATTATCAGTGAGAAACTAAGCACCACCTACTTCCCAGCTTGCTTTCCTAATCTCTCATATGTGCAATTAAACCCTAAAACTTCATGCTAAAGAAACACATTTCACTGTTACTAAAGTAACAGAATATCTAAACCTATACTCTCATTTTATTAAAATCTCAACATGGATATCATCTGAAGAACATACTGTTTCTTATTGGGGGGAAAAGGCCATCATTACTAAACATAAATAATTGCAGTTCTGGCTGTAGTCCAAGGTGTAAGCACTTTCCTCTGCTGTCTCAGCAATTCTCCTGATGTCAAAGACACATTAAAATAAATGGGAACCATATGGCTCCACAGCAGAATACCCACTCTTACAACCAAGAGGGCAATGCAATTCATTACCACCATAGGAGAAATATTTGGGGGACATAGAATATCTCAATGCAAAATAAAGCTGCATGAGGCAGGCCATTTCATTAAAAGTCTCACACAATGACAGAAGGAGACATTTGTTGTTCTTCAGCTCTGCTAACCTGCTTCACTGCTTTTTACATTTTCTCAATACCACCAGGAGTCTTTCCTGTTAGAAGGATTAAACAGCACTTTCCACCTGCTCAATGACTTTCCCACACAGTATTTCATCTGGTGTAACAATGGAGCCCCATCAAGCCTAATATATCATAATAATTCAACTCAGAATATCTCTTAACAACAACAGTAACAAATACAAAATCCTCAACAATAGCAGCAACAAAATTCTTCTAAGATCAAGTCATCTTGGAGAGCAACACCACGTCAAAGATTTTACACTTGAACTTTGAACTTAGCCAAGAAGGATGCAATCTGGAAACTTGATTTCTCTTTTTATCCTTAAGCTAAAAACACCTTTACTATATTTATCCCAAATAAAAATACAAATCATTGAAAAAACATAAAAGGAACATATGTATCAATGTTGTATTACTTGCTTTAGGTGCTAAAAATTCTAAATATTAAAAAGGCATCCACCGCTTCAGAGTTCGGATTGAAGTGGAGGTTGGGAAGGCAGGTGGGAGAGAGGCAGCTAAGGTCACGGAGGGACCTTCTGTTTGTCGGCTGTCATGTCTATGAATAACTTGGGAATTATTCACTGAATAATCAGTGAATATTCAATGAATACTCAAAAACAAAAAAGACACAGTTCTGTCTAAGATTTTTCTATAAACATACCTATTTTTTTGCCTGTATGTTAGTTTTCCTGATTTTTCTTATTGTCTGTTTTAATATTTTTAATTTATTTATTGATTTTAGAGAGAGGGAGAAAGAAACAAACATTGGTTTGTTGTTCCACTTATTCATGCTTTCATTGGTTGATTCTTGTATGTGCTCTGACCGGGGATCAAACTTGCAACATTGGTGTATTAGGGTGATGCTCTGAACAACTGAGCTATCTGGCCAGAGCTGTTGTAATGCTTTTTAAAACTATGACAAAAGAAATTGCTTACACACAATGTCTAGTATAGAATTGTTACCCAATATCTACTAGAAAAATAAAATTCATACTCAGCTCAAATATCTACTCCAGAAAGCCTTTCATAGGACACTTAGGATAAGGCAAACACTCCTCTACACATTTCCAGAACATCCCTGCCTTGAAATTGATACCATTAGCATGTGTCTCTCCTCCACTAGTATTCCATTAAGACCTAGGGGTTAAGGATTGTATCTAACTCTCTGGGGAAACTTCAGCAAATGGTAAATTGCTGGGTACCTAGGACTCAATTGGTAAGAGTTTAACTAAGTTCCATAAATAAACATATCAACTATGGGCTAAATAAATAAACATTTACATTTCCTAAATATATTTTCCTTAACTTAATTTTATTTCTTGGGGAGGGGGAAAGAGACAGAGACAGAGAGAGGGACAGATAAGGACAGACAGACAGGAAGGGAGAGAGATGAGAAGCATCAATTCTTTGTTTTGGCTCCTTAGTTGTTCAGTGATTGCTTTCTCACATGTGCCTTGACCGAGTGACCCCTTGCTCAAGCCAGCAACCTTGGACTCAAGCTGGTGAACCCGCACTCAAGCCAGCAACCTCGGGGTTTCAAACCCGAGTCCTCTTGAGTCCCAGTCCAATGCTCTTTCCACTGCGCTACCTCCTGGTCAGGCTATTTTCCTTAATTTTAAATAAGATGTCATTTCACAGCTGTCCCCTTGAAGCCTCATGGTCAACATGTCTTTTTTCTTCTCTAATTTCTAGACACTTTATTTTCCTGGAGTACTTTTCAATCTTTTCAATGAAAAAGAAAGTATTGAAGAGAGCAAACATCACCCTCATGTCTAGAGGGTTCACATAACTTTTGTATTAGAAGCCATTTGAAAAATGCTATATTTTAGGTACCATAAGATCTAACGTAACAAACCAACTATGGCATCATCATAAACCTCTAAACAAGCCATCAATAATGAGCTCGCAACCATCTCTAAAAACCAAGTAGTTGTTCAGGCAAACAGTTATCTGAATATTATAAAATGCTTTTGAAAGAGAAAACCTGCTGATAAAATATCCCTAATTGGTACTGACTGACAGCAAAAACATGACTGAGATTCCTGCCTTTAAGCAATCCATTAGTGATAGATTTACAAACTGATTCTGTCTCTTAGTATTTAAATTGTCATTTTTGCCTTAGAGCAAAAATGTTCTGTAAAAATAAAGTTATATTGTTCAAGATTTATTAATTTCCTATGAAATAACAATACACTGCCAGACTCTACAACAGATGACTTGGGAGTAGTGCAGATGAGACTTAGGAAAAAGGCCCACTTGATGAGATCTGGAGACAAGGTGAAGAAATAAGCTAGGGAGATTTTAAATTTTTATTAAAATATGAAAGCAGCACAGAGCTGAAACAATGAGAGCTGGAATGAAAATTGAAACGAGGGCAAAGATTTGTCATGTATGAGACAGAATTTATCCTAAAGCCAGAAAGTTGTCCTTTTAATGTTTCATGGACAAGGGCAAAAGACATGAAATTCCTGGGTCAAAATGAACTGTTTTATTATTCACAGCATACCAAGTGCCATGAACACCATGTGTCCACCGGTATTTCTTATTCTCCAAATTCTGCAGGGGCAATGTGGGTGTGGGGAGACAGGGCAAATATATATTACACACACAGTAGGTTTGTGTTGTACCAAAGGAATAATGAATGTGGGGTAACCACTGTCTTTCAGTGAGCAAAGAAGTAAGCTTGTTTTTTTGTCCCAGAGAGAGACATGACCTCATTCCTCGAGGTTGCTTGCTGTAAACACAACACCAAGAACTGGCCCAGGTAAAGAGGGGTCAGGTCAGTGCACTCTTGGCATCCTTAGAAAGACGTGTAGGAGTGTAAAAACCCATGGAGGAGTGTCTCCCAACAGAATTTGTATTTATTTTGTAGAGTCATATATCCCAGGAACCTGGAATACTACATTATAAATTAGATATTACTACATAGGTATTTAATAAATGAGTGAGATTTATTGATAAGTTTCTGCTCTTACTGAATACTGTAATTCTTGTAAAATGATGGTTTCATAAGAACGTATGTCATAACTACCACTTAGTATGTGAAAGCAATATTCAGAAAACACATAAAGAAGCAATCTTTTCCTACAAAGAATCTACAAACTAAAACACTTCCTAAAGAATGCTTAATGAGGCATTTTTATTACTATGAGGTATACCATTTTTCCTCTAGGTCTCTCCATAGCTCATGGATATTTCCCTTTACAAAGATGTTGCCAAAAGAGAAAATCAATCCAAAGACTTTTGGAATGATTTCAGAAGTTTCAAGGAGTCCTATCAGCTACAGCTGCCCTATAACATCTGTGTTATATGTGTATTCCCCCCCCCCCCCAGGTGCCTCCTGGATACAGAGAAACAGTCCCAAAGGATCTATGTTTGCTTGGTTATTTGTTACAAAAAAATAATTTTTCCAAAGCCAGAGTAACAGCAGGTTTGAACTGTAAAAGGGGAAGAGTTTCTTTCTTCCCCCACCCCACCCCTACATTTAAGTTTACATTCCTTGGGATAGAAGAGGAAAACATAAGCAGAATGAGTACACTGCATTTTGTAAAACCAGGATTCAACTTCTTCCATTTTTAAGAGCATCGCTTCTCAATGATTGCTGTTTTTTTTATTTTTTTTTATTTTCTGGAACAAACTTAAATTAAAAATTTTGGCTCACAGCTGTCTCCATTAACCAGTTGCCCTGATCTCCCTCTCATAGGACACACAGTCTTTAGTGCCTCTAAATTTGATTTTAAGTGACTTACACAAGCAAAATATTGATCTCTGATCCCTAACCCAGACCAATTTACTCACCAAAGAGACTCTAGGACTTTAGAGTCAGAAAGAGTGAGAAACAGAACCAATTCAAGATAGACTTTGCCTTGGCTTTCAGACTTCTGCCTTTGTAAAGGATCCAGTATAGATAATACAGGATATTGAGTATGAGAGCAATATTTGGAGAGTTAAGGGACTATTATTGTTCTCAGATGGTAATGGACATAATTACTTCAGCAGAAGTTACCCTTTTTCTTTAGTATACCATTGGAACTGAGAAAGACTGGAGGAGGTCATAGGTACCTTTGAGCAAAAACTTTTTAGAGAGCAGAGGTGCGATGATCTGGGGTGCCCAGGGAAGTTCAAGGGATTAGGGAGAGTCCAAAGAAGCTAGGACTTCATGAAACATTTCTGTGGTCTAGTTTAAAACTGCATGGAATCTATTACTACAGCAATGCATTTCCATAATTTATACATAAAATAAGTATATTGGTATGCATGTAAATTTTTTGTTTTGTTTTGTTTACAGGGACAGATAGAGAGTCAGAGGGATAGATAGGGATAGACAGACAAGAACAAAAAGAGATGAGAAGCATCAATCATCAGTTTTTCATTGCCATTGAGACACCTTAGTTGTTTATTGATTGCTTTCTCATATGTGCCTTGACCGCAGGCCTTCAGCAGACCAAGTAACCCCTTGGCCTCGAACCTGGGTCCTCCGCATCCCAGGCCGATGCTCTATCCACTGCGCCACCGCCTGGTCAGGTGGTATGCATGTAAATTTTAATGGTAGAGGTGTTTGACAAAAAAAATTTGGAAAGCTATTAATACACAAGACGAGAGACTGGGTAAAAAACAAATCTGGATAATGTTAAAGTATTTCTCTTATTAGTGAAGTTTCATTTGTATACTTACTATGTGCCAAAGACCTTTCTTAGTACTTTATAGGTATCAATGTAATGAATTGTCACATTAGTGCAATTTGGTTTGAATATGCAGAACTATACTGATTTTTACAAATGAGACTGAAGTCCAGAGAGGGGAAATAACTTACCCAAATCTCACAGTTGGGAGCAGAGCAGTCTGATTTGAATGCAGAGTTTCAGTACATTGCTCAAACCCTTCCTCTTGACAACAGACTGCCTCCTTTTCTTAGTTTTGGAAGGGCACAAAAGTCTTTCTGCTTCCTTCTTATATTCTTTAAGTACCTGCTCTCAGTACCCTAACAAAATCTAGAATTATGGCAATGATTGATAATTGAGCTGCATTATTAGAACAGGAAGAGAGAAAGCAAATTGCCTGATTCTTAGAAGCAGTTAGAATAAGGTCCAGACGTCCCGCTTTTGGCAGGACAGTCCTGATTTTTAATAATTTGTGCCACGTCCTGCGGCGTTTTAAAAAAGTCCTAATTTTTGGAAAGAATGCACAAAAAGCTAGGGAATGTCAGGAGAACAGGAAGGGAATATACGGTTTTCTGTGGGGGAGACCGTGCCTCAACCTGGAAGCACCCGCACTGCCCCAAGAGCTGGCTGCCCCTTGCGGGGCCCCAAAACAAAGAACTTCGGGCGAGACGTACCTGCTGGGGCAGCGGCTGTCAAGTCCCCTTACTACCCATAGGCCCCCATCCTGGACGCTGGCGTGCAGCTCCGGGCTCCGTGAGGCGCAAGCCACTAGGTCTCCAGCGCGGCAGCCGGGGCTGGTCACAGAGAGCGCCCGCCTCAAGGATGAGTCCAGGCGGGGGAGTGTGCGCAACCACTCGTGTGCGCGAGTGTGCAGGCGGTGCTGCCCTGTCTGCTCCTGCCCGCTGGTGCAGCTCTGGCATGGGTTTCTGGACCGTGTAACTGGATCCCTCTGACTCACTCAAAATTTCTCATATTGTAGTATTTCCGAAAATGATCTTTTTAATGAGGTATCATTATTAAAAAATATATTGATAAGGAAAAGGTTAAATCTTGGGCATCAGCAAAAATCACAATAGAGAACAAATGGTTAGAAATACTTCATCATTTTGAAACAAACCATGTTCCATACAGTAATGCACTAAAAATTGTGGAATACGCTCTGTCTTTACCAGGAACTAATGCTGCGACTGAATGCGTTTTTTCTACGGTAAATAAAGTGTGGACATCAGAAAAATCACAATTAAGTGTTGAGACTTTGAAAGCCATTTTATGTGTGAATATAATTTAACAAATTCTTGTAAAAAATTTCATGACCTTTTAAACAACGACAGCAATCTACTAAAACAAATTCACTCAAAGAATAAAATAATATTATACATAATTTTTAATGTATTATATTTGTAAATTGTACTTATATTGAAATTTAAAAAAATATATTACAATACTATTTTTGCATTCTATGAAAAATTTTTTTGCTCCATATAGACCAAATTTTTAATCAAGAACCTCTCCCCCCCCCCTTGTCAATGGTGTCCTGCTTTACCAATTTTAAAATCTGGTCACCTTAAGTAAGAAGCAACAGAAGAAACCACTGTAAACCCTGCTGTTTTATTACCAGACCACTAGTAACTTGGAGCTATAAATCCTAATAACACAGACTTTGGAGTCAGACACACCAGTGGGGCAGTTGTGACAAAACAGTTTGTAAATATAAACTCTGAAGCCAAAGCACTTAGTTCAAATTCTGAGTCTACCATTTACTAGCTGTGCAACGTTAAACAAGTTACTTTCTCTATACCTCATGTATACAATGGTTTCTAATAATATCTACTATATATTCTTGTACAAAGATTAAATTAATATTTTTAAAACGTCAAACAATGCTTGGGAGCATAGTAAGTATTATATATGTGTTTGTTGTGTAAAAATAAAGAAATCAATAAATTATTCATATAATTTGAATTCACATAAATCATTTATATAAAGCAGTAGTGTTCTTGAAATTCAGCAATCAATAGGTGTTAACTATTTATTGGCAGTGGCTAGTCTCATGCAACAAGGGTTTTACAAATAAAATGCTTTATACTGTACTTTAAATGTGCAATATTCTGTACGTTACTTTTTTTTGTTCTTGCATTTATTTTTGGTACATTTTGGGCATTGAGTATCTGACATATATGAGACAGATAATTGACATACATATTGGAAATTATCCACAGTCCTAAGGTTATATCTGTGCATCAGAGACAAAATGCAACTGAAAGGAACATTTAGTATAAGTAGGATATCTTAATCTTGATTTTTTGCAGGAGAAAATGGAGGCTGACAGTGGTTCTCATCCAAGATCACAAGATGGTAAATGAAACTCGTGTTCTACTCTGTCCCGCTACTTCTTGGTGGCCTTTCCATTTCCTGTCTGCTGCTTCCTCAGGGAGTAGCATATTGGCTTAGTCATGCTCAGTTTTGCTCTTTCTTTTCTATGGGTATAGCAATTCTTATCTATATTTTAAAATTATAGCTTTTAAATAACATGTTTCTCTTTACTGAATTATGGAATTAATTTATTAAAATGAATTCATTTATATTTATCTGTCTATTCCTTTATTTTAGCTAGTAAAGATGAGTATATTTTTAAATTTTATTTAGACAATTTTAATGGGGTGACACTGATCAATTAGGGTACATAGATTCAGAGAAAACATCTTCAGATCATTTTGATATTTGATTATGTTGCATACCCATCACCCAAAGTCAGATTGTCCTCCGTCACCTTCTACAGTGTGTCCGTAAAGTCATGGTGCACTTTTGACTGGTCACACAGTCAATAGTGCACCATGACTTTACGGACAAACTGAATTTGGTTTTCTTTATGATCCTCCCCTCCCCCCTTCCTCTTCTTTCTTCCCCTCTCTTCAACCCCTCCTTTCCTTCTTCTCCTCCCCCTGGTAACCACCACACTCTTGTCCATGTCCATGAGTCTCAATTTTGTGTCCTACCTATGAATAGAATCATACGTCTATTCCTTTCTTTACTCACACATATTTATCACTATAAACCTATAGACAGATCACTAAACTATGAAGATATAGTCTATCTTCATCATTTATGGATTCTGTGTTTATGAATTTGCCTCCTCACTTAAACATATCGGTAACGCCCAAATTCACACTCCCGGCAGTTTATAGTGTTTCACAGACAAGTGCAGGGTGAGAAAAAAATTGAGTTGCCTCCCACTCCAAGCCAAGGCTGAACAGAGTGACTGCCTGCCTGCTTTCTTGTGTTAGTTCTCCCAGTGTAAACAAGCATCCTTAGTGGTATGGTTAGTGCCACATTATCTGCACTTTTGTGCTTTTCGTAGGTCATTCTGCTGCTTAAAATGGCCCCACAGTGTAGTGCTGGAGTGCTGTTTAGTGTTGCTAAGCACAAGAAGGCTGTACTGGGACTTACAGAGAAAACTCATGTGTCAGATAAGCTATGTTTAGGCATGAGTTACAGTGCTGTTGGACGTGAGTTAATGTTAATCAATCAACAACATATGTTAAATAAGGTGTCTACAGAAGCACACTAACCAAGGTATGTTTTGATTGATGAACGAAAACATTATGGTTAGAGGCTCCCAGAAACCTAACCCTGTATTTCTCTAGGAATAATGGCTTGGTATTTGCTAATTTGTTATTCACTGAGACTTTATGGAAAATAACTACTATGAGTAATGAGATTTGCCTATACTCTTCTCTGTCTTTGGGACATTTTTCTAGCAATTAATTGATGATCAAAGTTCAAAAACAGAAAACTGACAAAAAATGATATTCAAATGTTTAAAGTATGTAGAAAAGTGTTAAACTTCACTAATAATCAAATAAATGAAAATTAAAACAATAGTAAAATACAATATTCTCCCATCTAATTAGCAAATAATATGAAATTATAATCTTAAATTTTGACAACAGTAAAAAAGATGTGTACTTTTCCGTACTACTGATTGGTGTATAAATTATAACATTTCAGAAAGCGCTTTCTTAACATATACCAAAATCTTCATCTTATTCTTTCTTTCTTTGTATTTTTTTGAAGTTAGAGGTGGGGAGGCAGTCAGACAGACTCCCGCAGGTGCCTGACCAGGATCCACCTGGCATGCCCACCAGGGGGCGATGCTCTATCCATCTTGGGGCATTGCTCAGTTGCGGTTGGAGCTATTCTAGCACCTGAGGCAGAGGCTGTGGAGCTGTCCTCAGTGCCCCGGCCAACTTTGCCCCAATGGAGCCTTGTCTGCAGTAGGGGAAGAGAGAGATAGAGAGGAAGGAGAAGGGGAAGGGTGGAGAAGCAGATGGGTGCTTCTCCTGCATGCCCTGACCGGGAATTGAACACAGGACTTCCACTTGCTGGGCCGACGCACTACCGCTGAGCCAACTGGCCAGAGCCTCTTCATCTTTTTAAAATAAAAGTAATTCAGAATCTAAGTTTTAACCTTAAAGATATAATCAGAACTTCAGCAAATCATTTATGTTCAAACATGTTGCTCAATGGACTATGTGTAACAGTGACAAATTGGCAACTACCTAAATGCTTGACACTGTAAAAATGGCTGAGTAAAAAATAAGGCACAGTTTTATATAAAGGAATATTTTTGTAGCCAATAAAATTAATAAGATTTTTAGTTGTTTTAATATTAGAAAATGCCTGATATAGTGTTCAGTGAAAAAAAGAACATATTAAGAAAAAAAAAGTTTAATAATATACAGAAACTCTATAATAATTAATAATACATGCAAAATACTGGGACAAAAGCCACAGCTAATATTGGTTATCTTGGTGGTGATAGCATTACAATTAAAAAAAGAATTCCTTTATACTCTGCTGAACTTTCCAATTTTTATGCAATGAAAACCACAAAAAGCAGAAAACCTCAAAGACTGTAAATTCTCTATTTTGTACATTAAGAAACACTTCTATTTTCTGAATCTAAGACAATAAAAATGTTTAATGCATTCATTAAGTGGCATTACTATAAACGAGTCATCTTATACCCTAGCACTTACGGTCATATGTTTCACATTTCAAAATTATATTAAGCATAAATATAGCACTTATTCATAGAATTCTATAAAGTATGTTTAAAAGTGTAACACACTTCATGGTGATTATGCATGTGTCATTCCTTGTTGGTCCCATCATAGCCAGCTGTGAGTATAAGCCCCACCTAATTCTAAGCCAAGGAGAATAGTTCTGGAAATATATTAATAAGGCCATCCCCATTAGCATGCCAGGTATACAATTAGTTTGTTCTTTCTTTCCAGGCAAACTCAAGTCCAGTTGATAGTAACATTCCTGCCAAATTTCTATCTAACGACCCAGAGAGTTTAAAGCAGCTTGATTCTTGGTTCCAGATTTTATTCCATTTCCCTTTTAGAATTCAAGCTTTCCCAGTAGAGCCCTAGTCTTGTTTTCCTCTTTCGTCCTACTCAGGACCTGGTCTTGTTCCTTTCATTCCAAGCTATTTTATGAGTTCCTGCTATCGCCTTGCTTAATTAACCTAGAATCATAGCTCTGTGACTTGCCTATTTATTTGATCCAGCAAGGTTTTTTGCCACACTTCTTTCCACTATGTCACATATTTCAGCTAAAAATAAAACAAACCAAAACAGAAAACTAATTTTGATCAGAATTGCATATGCTGTGATAGCTGCAGTATTGTGAAGAGGACTGCTGGTTGTCTAACATAAGGGTTAACACTACTTCCCAGTGACTGTCCTCAGGCACCCAGCCTTAAAGCAAATCTTGGGGTGTTTTGCTCCAGTACTGGTAAAAGTCAAGCAAATTTAAAGCTAATGAGCCAACTAATGTTTAATACTCTAGTTATTTAAAAAATAATAAAAGTGGAGCAGCATTTGCATGATGGAACTTTAGAATGGGTAGAAAAATATCTGTAGAATCTGTTTTGCTAGAATTTAAATATGCACAATTTACATATACAAATAACATACACAAGTGTTTTTACAGGCACACATCCTGCACATTCATGATAAATATAGTATCTGACTGGTTTGCCAATTTAGTTCTAGTGAAGCCAAGGTAAAGCATGAATATAGTGATTATTTGTCCTATCTTACATACTGGTGCTATTAGATATAAGAACTAAATGGGAGAGATGGCTCTGAATAACACAAATACATCAGCATTACTGGGGCAGCTTCTCAAGGTATGTCTTATTGATGAAGTTAATAACTGTTATCTTCATTCACAGACCTCTAAAAACACATAGATCATTTTCCTTTGTTATTCTTCACCTATCCACTCCCAATTTATCCATTCATTTATTCTCCAAATTACATAGGCATGCATTCATATTTATTCACTCTCTGAATAAATATACATTAAGCTCCTGTAACCCAGGCAATTTCTAAGTGGCTTTTGTGCTAATCTGCCTCCCTATGAGTTTTTCATTAGCCACAGCTGAAACAAACAAGGAAGCTTATTTAACCCAATGAAAGAGACTGTTCCTCTTACTATTAGTAGGAATACTGTTAAAACACAGTGCCATGTGTCTACAAAGATTCAGAAAACTGGGTTACAATAAAAAACAGGTTTCTTTACCCTTGGGTCTACTACTCCCAATGCGTGTTTGGATATGTGAGTTTAAAAGTAGAAGCTGGAGAGAGCTAAAGGGCTTTGCATAATGGAAGGAGATGACTTACAGCTCTCAGGGGAGCAATTCAGGAGAAAATAAGAGAATATCTAAGGAACCAGGAAGAGTAGAGCTAGGGGGTTGGAGGGAAGTTGCACATTTTGTCATGTAATGACTACCTATGACTCGGAAATAGATTTTCAAGTTTACAGAATTATGTAATTCTGCTCTGTGACCCTGGTGAGCTGCACTGGACCATAACAACAACATTTTGATGCCTACTGTCATCTAACACAAAATCCAGACTAGTCTAGACTAGTCTTATCGTTAGGTAAGCTACTGTGCATAGATAAGACACTATTATTCCTACAAAAATAATTTTAAAAAATTAGGGATTTAAAATAGGTATTTGGCCCTGGTCAGTTGACTCAGTGGTAGAGTGTTGGCCTGATATGTGAATGTCCCAAGTTCAATTCCCAGTCAGGGCACACAGGAGAAGTGACCATCTGCTTCTCCACCCTTCTCCCTATCCTTTCTCTCTCTCTCTCTTCCCTTCCCACAGCAATGGCTTGATTGGTTTGAGCAAGTTGGCCCCAGGCGCTGAGAATTGCTTCATGGTCTTGCCTCAGGTTCTAAAACAGCTTGGTTGCTGAGTAATGGCCCCAGATGGGCAGAGCATCACCCAGTGGGAGGCTTGTTGGGTGGATCCAGGTTGGAGTGCATGAGGGAGTCTGTTTCTCTGCTTCTCCCTTAAGAAAAAATGTAAAAAAACAAAAGAAGCAATAAAAACAAAAACAAAATAGGTATTTGTCCTGTTCTGCGTTTATGAACATTCTATGATGCCATGCATGTTCCTAAAGGAGCACAAAACATCCTGTTTCTCACCCGTTCTTTTTTTCTATCTCACCAAATGCCAATGTCCTTATCGAAACAGCTGATTATCACAGTGAGTGAGTCAAGTCTCAAAGATGTCTAAGAATGAGAATAAGAGCATCTGAAGATTTTGTAATTTAAAATTTCCATTTTAAAATGTCTTCTTTTCCTGGAAGGAAAACAGAGACAGGCTTTATTTATTTATTTATTCATTTTAGCACACATGCACGTGTGCACAAAAAAGAGGAAGGGAGATGAGAAGTATCAACTCATAGTTATGGCACTTTCATTGATTGTGACTATTCATTGATTGCTTTTTCATACATGGCTTGATGAGGGTGGGAGTGAGGTCCAGCTGAGCCACCGACACTTTGCTCAAACCAGTGACTTTGAGCTCAAGCCAGTGACCTTTGGGCTCAAGCAAGCAACCATGGCGTCATCTCTAGAATCCCACGTTCAAGCTGGTAACCCTGTGCTCAAGCTGGTGAGCCTATGCTCAAGCCTATGAGCCCAAACTGAAACTGGTGACCTTGGGGTTTCAAAGTTGGGTCCTCAGCATCCCAGGTCGACATTCTTTCCACTGCATCACCACCTGGTCAGGTGAGACAGGCTTTTGTTAACCAAGATGAATCAAGCTGTCTTGTGGGGTCTTGGGATATGTTTTTGATAGATCTGGAATGAAAATAATGTTCTCACCCAGTTTTCTTCACTATGATCATCATAAACTTTTCAAACAGAAGGAATAGAATGACCTTAAAGGAGCTCCAAGGGGTAACCTGGTTGCATTGCTTTAGCAGCCCTCCTCATTTATCCCATAGGTTGTGGGGAGTGAGGGCTCTCAGTGTACACAGTAATTCACAGAGGAGAGCAACCAGCTCCCTCTGTTGAGAACCAAGATAGAAGCTCCAGGCGGCTCCTTCCCAGCTCCAGCTTTCTTTTGTGTGTGTGTGTGACAGAGACAGAGACAGAGACAGGGAGAGGGACACAGACAGACAGACAGACAGACAGGAAGGGAGAGAGATGAGAAGCATCAATTCTTTATTGCAGCACCTTAGTTGTTCATTGATTGCTTTCTCATATGTGCCTTGACCGGGGGGCTACAGCAGAACGAGTGACCCCTTGCTCAAGCTAGCGACCTTGAGCACAAGCTGGTGACCTCAGGGTCTCAAACCTGAGTCTTTTGCGTCCCAGTCCAACGCTCTATCCACTGCACCACTGCCTGGTCAGGCCAGCTCCAGCTTAAGTGCTGCAATGCCTCTCCTAAGGACTGCACTGTCAGAACCCAACAGCCTGCTGGATCTCAAAGACATTGGGACACAAAGCACCCTGGAATATACCCAGATGCACACATGGATCCTTGCTGGAAGAGATTACAGTATAGTAAAGAACACAGAAACACATAAAATAGCAAGGCAACTACAGTGTGTCTGTAAAGTCATGGTGCACTTTTGACTAGTCACAGGAAAGCAACAAACGATGATAGAAATGTGAAATCTGCATCAAAAAAAAGGAAAACTCTTCCAGTTTCATACCTATTCAGTGCAGTTTGATGTGGGTTCTATTTGTTGCTCTACACACATCCAAACAATAGTGAAGTTCTTGCTACACACGGGTAAGGACGTCTGGTGTAACAGAGTGAATAATGTCTGTGATTCTCTGTTTTAAGTGATTAATGTTGTTGATATGTTCAATGTACACATGTTGCTTCACATAACCCCAAAAGTCGATCTCATGAAGCATATCTGTAGCAAACACGCATCGTGTGGGTCTATCCACCAGTTTGATAGCGTGCAACAGCAGCAATTTGTACCCCCTAAAAAAGAGACGTTTCTTTAACACCTTATGATCTGTAGTCTTGCTTTGGTGTAATTGTCAAGCACACGTACACACAGATTTTTTAGGGCTCCTTAGAAAGCTATTCCGTATAGCCTCTACAGACTTGTCACTGACTGATGGCCTACCAGGACGGGGTTTCTCCACCAAACTGCCAGTTTCCTTCAACTGCTTATCCCACCAAGTAATGTTATTCCTATGTGGTGGTGCTTCATTATAAACGCGACAATATTCATGTTGCACTTTGGTCACGGATTCGAATTTAGCAAGCCACAGAACACACTGAACTTTCCTCTGTACTGTACATCTCGACTGGCATGGCTGTGGGCTGCTCTGCTGTATACATGGTGTTATGTCATCATCTGCGCATTCGCACATGCTGCCACACCATCCTACAGAAACTGGGAGGGTTTTCCTTTTATTTGGTGCCGATTTCACATTACTATCATCTTTTGTTGCTTTCCTGTGACCGGTCAAAAGTGCACCATGACTTTACGGACACACTGTATATCAGGGTTAGAATGACTTTCCTCCCTATGTTGTACCAGTATACTTTCCACACCTTAAAGTGCACTTATTGTCACCTAACAGGTAGGTCTCTTCATGATGTGAGCAAGGAGCATGCTTCATGGGTCTATATTCTCAGCCCCTAGCACCGTGATGGCGAATCTATGACACGACACGCATAGCCATTTTCGATGACACGCAGCTGCATGCGGCCGCATACCAGAGAAGTATGGGGCCACATGCCGAGAAAGACGTTTCATCCTGGGCTCCTGCACGGCCAGGTGCAGTAGTCGAGGAAAAAACATTTGCTGTAGTATAGACACTCTGAACCGGTCTGTAGGCCAAAACAACAGAACTCCGGCACAGAGCGTCTAGTTCTGGGACTTCCGGTTAAGCTGTTTTTCTCAAAGTGACACACCACCCGAGTTATGCTTGTTTTTTTTTGGCGAATTTTGACACACCAAGCTCAAAAGATTGCCCATCACTGCCCTAGCACAAGGCCGAGCATATTTCTTTGCATAACTCAGGTCTCTACTCACATGCCTTTTCTTTTAACCTCCTTGTCCAGAAGAGCCACCCACCCAGTATTTTCCATTTCTTTTTCCTCCTTTATTTTCGTCAGAATCTATATCACTGCCTGATGTTATGAATTTGTTTGTAATATCCATCATTTTTTATTATTTTATTGAGAGGAGGGGAGGCAGAAACAGACTTCTGCATGCACCCTGACCACGTTCTACCTGGCAAGCCCACTAGGGGATGATGCCCTGCCCATCTGGGGCCCTTGCTTTGTTGTAATAACAGCCATATTTTAGCACCTTGGGTGGAGGCCATGGAGTCATCCTCAGTGCCTGGGGCCACTCACTCTAATCGAGCCATGGCTGAAGGAGAGGAGGAGAAGAGAGAGATATAGATATAGAGAGAAAGAAGCGAGAGGGGGAGGAGTGGAAAAGCAGATGGCCACTTCTCCTGTGTTCCCTGGCTGGGAATCAAACCCAGGACATCCACACGCAGGGCCAATGCTCTACCACTGAGCTAACCAGCCAAGGCTATAATATCCATCTTGACCATCAAAATATAAGCTTTGTAAGAACAGGGTCTTTGTCAGTCTTGTTCAATGTATCTTCAGAACATTGCAGAATAGGTACTCAATACATATTTTATAACAATATTTGTACAATGAATTGCTTTAATACTGAAACAGATGTAAAGTGTTATGATGTTTTTAAACTCAGTGAGATGTGGGAGGCAGAGAGACAGACTCCTGCATATGCCTAGACCAAGATCTACCTAGCAAGCTTTCTATGGGGTGATGCTCTGCCCATCTGAGGTACTGCTCCATTGCTCACCAACTGAGCTATTTTAGCACTTGAGGCAAGGTCATGGAGCCATCCTCAGTGCCTGGGGCCAACTTGCTCAAACCAACCAAGTCATGGTTGTGGGAGGAGAGGAGAGACAGAGAGACAGGGGAGGGAAGGGATGGAGAAGCAGATAATTGCTTCTCCTGTGTGCCCTCACCAGGAATCAAACCCAAGGCTTCCATATGCTGGGCTGATAATTTACTGCTGAGCCAACTGGATAGGGCCATGAAATTTTAATAAAAGAAATTACTCTTGGTTACTGAAGAAAGAGGAAAAGGTTTTCAAAGTGTGGGTAGCATTTTAACAGTTCTGCTAAATACCCCAAAGTTTTAAGGGGCAGAACACATTCAGGGAGGCATAAATAGTGGGTGGTTGTAGAGGAGGTTCTGTTTATACTTCAGTTACTAATTAAATTTAACGTATTTTTTGAGCATTTATTACGTGCCAGGCACATTCTCAGAACTGAGGAAATGAACAAAGGAATAAGACCTAGTATTTAACAAAAAATAGGGGAACAGGCTAGGTTAATTTTAAGCTTAAATCTTGTGATCAGGAAATGTGAGTTTTATTCTGTACTCAGTGGGGAGTCTTGGAAAGCTTGTGAGCCAGGAAGGGGGGATTCAAGTTATTATGTAGGAAACAAAAGAAAGCATTAGAATGTGGATTAAAGAAGACTAAAGGAGCTGCAATTCTCAGAAGAGATTGCTTCCTTTTTATAATTAAAAAGTATCTAAATCAGTGGTCCTTAACCTTTTTTGAGGTACCTAACCCACCAGTTTCATATGCGCATTCACCTAACCCTTCTTTAGTGATAAATAAAATATAATTATTTTTTTTTTCAAATTCAAGACATAGGTATATGTTTTTTTTACTGGTGCACAAAATGAGCCATGCATGAACATCACCTTGCTCAAAGAACAAAACCAACAAAGTGCATGAACTCACAACAAATTATGGTATTACTTTATTCTGGCCTCCGCAGCAGAGGCTTCTCCAAAACCCTGAGACTGATTCATCGAACCCCTAGGGTTCGATAGAACCCAGGTTAAGAACCACTGATCTAAATATTTCCATGCAGGTTCACAAAAAATCCCAGGAAAATAACAATATAAAAATAACATTGATGCCCGAGTTTGAGGCCTCATGACAAGCCTCCATATTCTTTCTTAAAGATAGAGACTCAAAATCTGCAGACTGTAGGAGGTTAATGTTCCACATATCAACGTAGTTACAGGTGATTTAAGTGATAAAAGAATAAAAGAAGTCTCGTCTGCCTTCCTATACCAATGTTATTGCCTTATCAGTCTTCTGGAGTAGAGCATCCCTAGATTTAAATAACTGGAAACAGAGTTATCTGGTAATGGTTGAGATAAATGTTTAAGAGACATTAAACAAGCTTAAACATATTATCAGTGTCTGGTTCACTCAGGTGGGCTTTTACTTTGTTTTGTTTTTTTTTTACTAAGTTTAAGTTGACAGGGCTATTTGTATTAAGTATGACATGGAAAATGTTCAAATATTACAGAATGTATCAAGAAGGGAAGAAAAACATTTTTCACATGTGTACCATAGTGCTCGGTGTTTTTCGGGTTTTATCTCATTAATTATTGACACAGCCCTATGAATGAGATAAAGGGCTTCTATTTGCAGATAGGAAATGGAAATTGATAGCCGAGAAGTTGCTAATTTCATGTTGGTCAACTACACCTGAGAATGAAAGTTCTGATAAAAATAGCAGTAAGATAAAGATGTGGGTGAATCATGGGGTATGCCACAATTACACTTACTGGAAATATCCCATGAAATAATAATCATTTAATCCACATTATTTTTTATAAATCAAAAGGGAATATTCTAATGGAGAATTTATTTTAAATATAAATGAGTTTAGATCAGTTGATTTCTAGACTTAGATTTTTAAAATTGTAAATGTAAGGCCTTAAAGTCCCATTACAAGAACAGATGAGAGAAAACATTTGGTTTCTCTTATTTCACTTTTCTTTATAATAAAGATGACAGATTTGTGGCATTGATAAGAAAATAAAAGGAACATTTCTCACTAAATTTAGAATTAATACCTAGCTATATGCTAAGCACTTATAAAATGCTTAATGGTTTTCCATTATCATTAATATGATTCTGGTCCTATTTCATTATGATTTCTAGGACTGGCCATGTAGCACAGATATTGTAAAAATACTACAAGCAGTCCTGAGTTGATGTATTCAATGCATAGTATTTGTATTCATCCCTTTGAACAAGTTTATACATTATTTTATTGCAGAAGTCAACAAATCTTTTCTGTCAAGAGTCAGATTATAACCATTTTGGCTTTGTGGGTCATTTGGTCTCTTGCAACCATTTAACCCTGTCATAGTGCAGAAGCAGCCACAGACAATACACAATATGTACACAAATGAGCATGGCTGTGTTCCGATAAAACTTACAAACAGTGGTGACTGGCTGGGTTTGACCCGCTATGGCTGTGGTATGCCGAACTCTGTTATGTTAAAACAGATTATTGTCCTGAAACTATTTAAACACAACCATATATTCTGATATTCTAATGACTGAGTTGTGTAATTTGCCTGTTTCCACCTCATTTGCTAGACTGAGGCCATCTGGGGCCTGGTATGCATCTTGCTTTTCCTTAATATCTCTGATACATTAAGGACAGTATAGCTGGGCACATTCCAAAAGTCCCTCTAAGGGCATCCATGATGGGTGACTTACTATCACTGCAATAAATAAAAGATCTGTGCCAGTGAAGCTGGGTTTTCAAAGGACACTGGAAGCTTGTAAATTGGTCTTGTTCCTACCAAAGTAAACAGTTCCGATGAATGAGAATATAAAAAAGTCTTCACTGACACCACTCATCTATTGAGGATTCGCAGGGCATGCATGCAAGCTGCTCCTCGCGACAGCCCGAAGAGCCCCTTGCCTGCCATATATGCTGCCCCAGCCCCTAGTCAGTTGCTGGAAGTCGTAGTCACTGGGAGCTGAAATGCTTAAAGTGCGTCATGCGTGGCATAGCTGCTATCTACTGGAAACGTGTGCTTTATTTTATTGTTTAAATTTAAAACCCTTGTATATGCCTCCTCAGAAGATATTTGGCTCAGAAAATAATAATAGCAAAGCAATGACAATTAAGTTATAATGTTACATAATGTTTAGTGCAGTAATAAATCTCTCATTTTGAACATAACAGAAAAGGTATACAATAATGGAAAACCCTGACCCTAATAAGAAAATGTTGAACAAATAATGAGCATCCCTGCGGTGGCCACATGTCCCTGGGCAGGCTTTTAATAAATGTTGAATGATAGCAATAGGCCTTTGCTTCACCAGGTCAGAAGAATCAAAGAGCTGACTTCCAAAAGGTTGGATATTAGCAACTTTATGATGTGAGGAAAAGAATAATTTCTGATAAAATTACTGATAGAAGATAGCTGTACAAGGTCAATGTTTCCTAAAACAGTGTTGAAATTCACTATGAGTGAGAGTTATATCCATGCACAGGGTAAATATAAATTGTCTACTTTGTCTTTCTTTCTTTTTTTGTGTGACAGAGACAGAGAGAGACAGAGAGAAGAGATGGGGACAGACAGACAGGAAGGAAGAGAGATAAGAAGCATCAATTCGCCTGACTTGTGGCGCAGTGGATAAAGCGTCGACTTGGGAACACTGAGGTCGCCAGTTCAAAACCCTGCAGTGGCCTGGTCAAGGCATATATGGGAGTTGATGCTTCCAGCTCCTCCCCCCTTTCTCTCTCTCTCTCTCTCTCTCTCTCTCTCTCTCTCTCTCTCACTCTGTGTCTCCTCTCTAAAATGAATAAATTAAAAAAAAAGAAGCATCAATTCTTCATTGCAACACCTTAGTTGTTCATTGATTGCTTTCTTATATGTGCCTTGACAGGACAGGGGTGGGGGCTACAGCAGACCAAGTGACCCCTTGCTTGAGCCAGCGACCATGGGCTCAAGCTGGTGAGCCTTGCTCAAACCATATGAGCCTGCGCTCAAGCTGGCAATCTCGGGGTTTTGAACCTGAGTCCTATGCATCCCATTCCCATGCTCTATCCACTGTGCCACAGCCTGATCGGGCTACTTTGTCTTTCATTTGTTGTCTGGGGAGAAAGATGCAAGTGAGAACAGTTGGAAGAAGACTCTGGAGTCTCAGCCTGGAGCACTTGTTGGGATTCAGCTGAAGGGACAAAGCTTCATATGGCAGGCCCTCACAAGTACTGAAAAAGGGTCCATTTCTACAGCTAATGCCTTGGCAAGGTCAGGGCTAACAAACAGAGAAGAAATATGGTGGATATCACACTGATTAAGAAGAAAGAATTACACATGGGTAAAGCAGGAAAGGTGATAAAGCAGAGGCTATAAACAGTTGGAGGAAAGGTAGTCAGGTCTAAGTATAGAAGAAATACAATTCACAATTATAAATGCTTTTTTCAGTAGAAAACAAAAAGACCATTTCAAAATACATATGCATAATTTTAGAATTCATTGTTCACTAAACATACTGGAGTTTAATTTGTCAGACAGAAAAGGAGACAAAAGGAGCTCTTTTATTTCTTCAAAAAGTCAAAGAACAGGCACCCCTGTATGATGCACCCTAGGTCTTATTTTAGTCTATACACAGCTACAATGATTAAGCTTTTGTATAGTCTGTGAGATTCTTGGAAAGAAAGCTTGTTTTAAACAATCAAATCCGCCTGACTACAAAAGAAAAAGCTTCAACCTTTCTTTCATGTGGTTGAGCACTGAACCACAGGAAATCAGCTTGGAGTCATATAGCTATGAGAGAAGAAAATTTTCTGAATGCAGCAGGCAGGGCACCTAGGAATTAAAGAGGGAATCGATGAAAGGTAGAATGCAAAATGAAGACAAATAAAATTGAAAAATTTTAAAGGAAAGAAAAAAGGGCAATCAAAAAGGATAAAAGCTGGGCCACTAGGTTTTCACCAACAGTCATTTGATGATTCTGGAGTTTCATTAATATTTACTAATTCAATTTCTGAAGCACCACATCTAGACGTATCTTCACTTCTCACTTAGTAACCTATTTTACAAGGGATCCTGGAGGAAGAAGATTATACTTTGCCTCTGATTTTGGCTTCTTCTCTCCTGACTTGACAAGGAACCAGATAACTTTAGACAAGTCACATACCTGCAATACTTCAACAACCTCTCAGATTGGAGGTTCATAAGTACACTCCTGAATTTATATCATTTTGGAGAAAAATCACAGTAGTATGGTTACTACAGGTGAAATGGATATGGGAGAGTTTCAGGCCGTAGAATCTGCTGTTGTTGCATATTATTAATGAAACCAGAGGAGGCAAATAGCACATGCAATAGTCCTTTAACTGCCTGTGAAACCCAAAATTTGAAGGAGAAAGTAACACCAGGAGAAAAACTTGGTAAGTCTGAAGAAGCAGAGCACAGATACAGTCTAAGAAAATGTCTCAAACTTTAGTGTGCATTAGAATCACCTTGAGGCAGTAGTAAGCTGAGAAATGTCTAACAAATAGCTGTTAAGATAATAATCTCTGATTTGTAATGTTTGACAATTTCCATGGTGTTAATTATTCCCAACATGGCCATTTTCAAACTACAACAGTAGAATTATTAAATATGAACTCAGGAAAGGATTCTAAGGTGCCTGTACCAGCTCCCACTGGTTTGGGCTTGTTAAATCACAGCTTTTGCTGGGCTTTACCCACAGTGTTTATGATTTGGTAGTTTTCCCATGATGCTGATGTTCCTATCTCTGGGAACACACTTTAAGAACCACTAGTCTACATAAAGAAACTTTGTAGATAGTAAGTACAGAAAGAAACTGCAAAGTGGTAGCATATGGGTAAGCTAAGAGGATAAGAAAAATAGAATTGGGGAGGGGGGTTAAGAGCATAAAATGGCATTTCAAGAATAGAATAGAGCCCTGACCGGATAGCTAGGTTGGTCAGAGCATCGTCCCAATATGTCAAAGTTGTGGGTTCGATCCCTGATTAGAGCACATACAGCAACAAATAGATGTTTCTGTTTCTCTCTGCCTTCTTTTTCCTCTAAAATCAATAAATAGATTTTTTAAAATAAAGAATAGATTAGATATAAAAGAACAACATGTATTTGAATGAGGATAAGAAGGAACCTGGAGTGTATACCTCAAGGCTGATGTGGGATGTGAATTCACTGAACAAGAATAGGAGAAATCACCTGGAAATCAGCTGTAAGTATTGTTTATAAAATGACAGGAGAGTAGGGTTGCTGAAAACCATTTTGAGGCAATTACACTGAAAAGACCAAGGCTAGAAGCATTCTCTTCAGGAACTCAACAAAGGCTCCAAAAGAATTTGTTTGTTTAATCAAGCATTGTAAGGCATTAACACCTCCAGTACAATAGAGTGAACACATGGTGCGGGGCACTGGGGAGAGTAGGGGTCTTTGGAAGAAAGGGTCCAAGAGGCAACTCTCTGTTCATTGGCTGTGTGCTGGAGGGGGGGTTATATAACCCCTCTGATCACAGTTTTTCATCTATGAAAGGACAAATGTCATGCCTTGACCATGTCTCAGGATGGAGAGGATCATATAAAGACATTGCTTCAATCACATATACTAATAGGTAGGGAAGCATTTGTGAAAAGTTAGGTGCAAGGTTAAGCGTAATAAAGTGTTATTTGACAGAGTTTTATTTTATGTAGAAAGTGTAACTAATAGAGGAGGGCACCAAAAATTACAATAATTTGCATGTCGTTCTAGAAATCAATGCAATGTGAAGGGAGAAGAAGGCTTTCAAGAGGAGAGACTTTCAGTGTGTTCTTTCAAAAAAGGTAGGAAAGGCTATGTTGAGTAGATGGCCACAAATCATTTCATGGTAAAGGTAGGCTATGCCCACTTCAAGGGCCCAGAATGAAAGAGAAAAGAACTTGGAAAGCTACCTGTGGTTATTATAATGGACAGAGTAGTTAGTGCACAAATACTTGCAGGGAAAATAGCAAAGGATCTCAGGTGATATAAAGAATAACAAACTGACTCAGAAAGGACAATAGAGAATCAAAAAAATGGCAGGAAAATTATTGTACCCACTGAAGAGAAGAGATGGGTGACATGCATCAGAGGTAAATGTCTTCCCAGGCCAAGAGGATGAGAAGGCTACTGAGGGGCAAGATTGAGCCCAGTTAAATGGCTTCCGCAAAGACTCAACGTAGTCAGATATTGGGCAGGAAGATGACTTATTCATAGAAGATCTGACATAACTAGTAGGGGCTAAAAGAGAACAGTGGAATAGGAGGTGAAGAAGTTTAAAGAAGCCATGAAGATGTAACCTCTAAATTGTGTAGAAGAATTAAGCCAGAATAAACACGTATCACATGAGACAGAGGCCAGCAACATAGGCTGCACGATAGTGGAGGAAGCACAACAGAAAAAGGAAAGAAGAATTTTTTGTTGTGTTTATGGGTGAACGGGATGTAACTGAGGGCACGGAAAACTGGAGGCAGGAGTGGAGATTTTCTCTGGTTTGGGAATTAATAGAAGTAACTTTATCATTTTGTTAAACAAGTGTGGATCAAGAGCTTTCACCTGTGGAAGAGATTGGTCCATACTGAGGTGAAGCCACTTGGCCACTGGGTACAAAGAGGAGAAAGCAGTGGTAGTGACAGGTAGCAGAGCATGAGGGTAGTAGCAGCAGACTCTCTGGGCAGATGTATCTGGGGGGTGGTGAAAGAAACCACGTCATTGCAAGTTTTGAGAAGTGTTCAGGTCTCAAATATACTTTACACAAGAAAATACTGAGTGTTAGCAATACACAGGAACTTGGAAGGAAGAAAGAAGACATTTATGTACTTAAACTATACCAATATACATGCTGTGAGGATTAAATTAATCAGCACATGCTTTTGAGTTACATAGTTACTATTAAATCCAGCTTTGCACTTTCCTTTTGCCTGGCATATTCTTACCCCAGAGGGCCACATGGCTCCCTCCCTTATTTTGCATCTCTGCTTAAATTTCATCTTTTTGGAAAAGCCTTTTCTTACTTTTGTATTTTTCTTCTCTCCTCTTTCCTGTTTTTGTTGTTGTTTTCTCTTTAGAGAACTTACAACTGCATGACAGATATATTTATTATCTGTCTCTTCATTAAAATGTTGGTTCTTGAGAGCCAGGTTGTATGGGTCTTTTACACTGCCATAACCTAAATGCCTGGAACTGTGACTGGCACATTGAAAATGCTTTGTAAATATTAGTGAATGAAAGAATGAATCACTGGCCCCATTTTATAGGTCAGGATATTAACTAAGATGTTTTGTGACTTGCCTAGGATACAACCAAAAAGATAGAACCAGGATTTGAAATTGGATTCTTTAGACTGTCACATTATTTGGGTTACTCTGCATGACTTCTCTAAAAACAACAAATGTGTCTGAAAGGCAGTGTGACAGAGTGTTGGCTTCAGAGTTGGAATGGGATTTCACTCCTGGCTCTCCAACTATTCAGTTTCCCACCTCCTTCAGGCTTCCTAACCTCTCTAGCCAGTTTCCTCTTTGTAAAATGAGAACATTTACCTCACTGGGCTGTGGAGATTAACAAATATAATGTCTGACACCCAAGCGAGTCCTAGTGAACGGAAGTTGAGACTACTGGGGTGGACAGAATAAATAAAGGAATGAAGTGTTAGGAAGGAGGAGGAAATAAAGAGAGGCAGGGGAAAGAAAGGTGAGAACTTTTGCTTTAAAAGTATATTTGGCTTTCCTCGAGGGCTGTAGGATGAACAAAAGTTTTTTAGTTGTGATGTGAGATGAAAACCCAGGCAGCTTTTGTGGAGTGGAGAAGCTCTAAGGCAAATTCATGAGGCGGCAGGCTAAGAATGGAGGCGAGCAGCTGGCTAGCAAGGGACTCTGAAGGTACCACTGTAGCTCAAAATGAATGACTCCTTACAAAGTTGCTGTTTCGTAGGACAAACAAGTCAACAGAGGTAACATATAGCACGATGACTCAAGTTCAGCAATTTTCAACTGGTGTGCTGCAAGAATTTTCAAAACATGCAATACTTGACTATTTAGCCTGGGGTACAGCCCTCTTTTCTCTTAGATTGTCAAATAAATAAAAAATGACAACAGCCAACACAATAGCCATCTAGTGTGAATGAATCAAAATTGTACCTATTTTTTTTTTTTTTTTTGTCAGATTGGCAAATGTATTTTTTGGTGTGATGCAGAATTTCAGATATTAATTCATTTGAGCCATAAGATGAAAAAGGTTGGAAATCATTGCTCTGGTTAATAATACTGTATTATAAATGGGATATTTATTGAGACAGTAGAATTCAGGTGCGTTCCCTCTCACACACACATGTACATAAATATTAACTATGCGAAGAGATGGATACGTTCATTACCTTGACTGTAGTAATCATTTCACTATGTATATCTCAAACATCATGTTTTATACCCTAAATATATACATAGTTATTAAAAATAACAAAGTGTGTATCTTGATCCTTCATGATAAAAGAAATGAGGAAAATCAAGAGTAGACTTAAAAAATATATCTTACATTGAATTAAACACTTTAAAAATGGCAATCTTATTTAATGCAAATTTTACCTTAAAAAAAAAACACAAGGAAAAAAAATGAGTGAACACACAGAACATTTATAGTAATTTAACTCCCTGAAAATGAGGAAATTATGAGCTTACATCAAAGGGAACAAAAAGTGTGACTTTTGAGAACATTTCCAGAAGAAGAAGGGACAAGACTGATTGAAGCCCTTATGGAAGCCCTTTGTGGTGTGTCTATGGTGCAGGCGCTGAGCCCTTTGTTCATTTCCTCAGAGAATCCCATGGAACTGGTGGGGGTAGGGGGGAGGAGGGCAGGGATTAAAGACTCAGAATCCAAAAGCTGAGCCTGTGTTTTGATTAAGGTTATTTTACCCTTTAGTTCATGAATATATATAGAAAAGTTTAAAATAAATAAAAGTATTTAAGCATAACCGGGCAGTGGCACAGTGGATAGAGCATCAGACTGGGACATGGAGGACCCCGTTTCGAAATTTCAAAGTCTCTGGCTTGAGCGTGGGTTCATCCTTCATCCGGCTTGATAGTGGACTCACCAGCTTGAACACGGAGTTACTGGCTTGAGCATATGATCATAGACATGACCCTTATGGTCACTGGCTTGAAGTTCAAGGTTGCTGGCTTGAGCCCAAGGTCGCTGGCTTGAGCAAGGGGTCACTCGCTCTGCTGTAGCCCCCTGGTCAAGGCGCTTATGAGAAAGCAATCATTGAAAAACTAAGGTGCTACAACAAAGAATTGATGCTTCTCATCTCTCTCCCTTCCTGTTTGTTTTTATCTGTCCCTCCCTCTGTCTTTCTCTATATCTCTTACATAAAAATTTTTTTTAAAGTATTTAATAAAATTTCTCTATTAAAAAATCCAGAATTATTTCAAATAAAGGCTGTTTTTCTTCTTTACCCACAAAATTCCAGAATGGTTGTCCTGAATCTTTAGAGCACAAGACCTAAGACACAAGATGACCAAGCTGTAGTAGCAGCTCAGACACTTTTCTTACTGTTTGTAGGTTTGGGAGGGGAAGGTGGCAAGAGGAAGCTCCAAAGAAGAAAGGAAAAATGAAGCAGACTTATTTTCTGCGCTATAGGACAAGAGAAGTCAGGGAAAAGTCAGACAAGAAGACAACTAATGTTGTGGAGAGGAGTTACCTCACTTGGGGTTGCTCCAAAAGGAAAAGTAAGACAGTTAGAAAATGTAATGACAGGAGACAAAAAGTTTTGACAATAGCCACCTGGAAATGTAATTCAAGCTTCAAAAGTAGAAATTCAGATGGTAGGGAAAGAGACAATCAGTGACATCGAAATACAGTTATCTGATGGCTGAAGACCCTGCTGTATAGGGACATCAAAAAACCAACAAATATAATTTAATACAAATACTTGGTTGTATCAAAAAGCCTTGAGATGGAGATGCTTCAGAAAGATGGAGTGAGAATGGATTTAAAGAAGGAGTTCTGGGTGAAGAGGGAAGAAAGTAGAATGTATGAATATAGACTGATAGCTCTATGTCTGTTATTGTAATGTTATTTTAACTAGTCCCCAGCCTCTGTGGTAATTAAGTGGGGTCATGAATTGACTAGATTATGATCAATAGGTATGAGTAAAAATAGTTTGTGTTACTTCTGGGTCTTGTTCTTAAAAGTGTCTTTTTCCATGGTTCTTTCTTATCCCCTACCCACTCGCAGGAATGTAAATATGGCAGCAGAATACCAAAGAGCCTACCTTAAACACAAAACAAAAATTGTGTGTTAAGTATGGCAGATCAACAGGACAGAAGTAGCTGAGTTCCCCAAACCAGGGACCCATCAACTCAGCACTAGTTTGCTTACATTTAAGCTACATAATAAGCTTCAGCATTAGCTCTATTCTATAATATATCTAAAGTTACTATTTTCTTAAAGCAGTCAAATTAACACATAAATACTATTTAAATGTTTCTCTGTACTATATTATTATTTTAATTTCTTGATTGATTTTGAGAAAGAGAGAGATGAGAGGCCATCAACTTGTAGTTGCTTCACTGTTTAGTTGTTCATTGATTGCTTCTCATAGATGCCTTGACCAAAGGGCTCAAGCCAAGCCAGTGACCCCTTTCTCAGGCCTATGACCTTTGGGCTCAAGTCAGCAATGGGATCATGTCAATGATCCCACATTCAAGCTGGTAACCTGGGTGTTTGAACCAGGAACCTTAGTGTTCTGGATCAGTGCTCTATCCACTGTGCCACCACCTGTCAGGTCATAAATTTTTTGACAGACACAGAGAGAGAGTCAGAGAGAGGAGCAGATAGGAAAAGACAGGTAGGAAGGGAAAGAGATGAGAAGTATCAATTCTTAATTGCGGCTCCTTTGTTTCCTTAGTTGTTCATTGATTGCTTTCTCATACATGCTACACCATGACTAGGGGTGACCCCTTGCTCAAGCCAGTGACCTTGGGCTCAACCAAGTGACGTTGGGATTCAATTCAGTGACTTTTGGGTTCAAGGCAGCAACCATAGGGTCATGTCTGTGATCCCTCGCTCAAGCCAGCAACCCTGTGCTCTAGCTAGATGAGCCCCTGCTCAAGTCGGCAACCTCAGGGCTCCAAACCTGGGTCCTCTGCATCCAAGTCCAATGCGCTATCCTCTTTGCCATGGCCTGGTCAGGCGGACAATATATGATTTTTAAAAAGTATATAGTTTGACTCCTACAAAAATGTGCAGACCAGAACTAACCCATGTAAAGATTTATAGAGCCAAAGGAAATTTGGGAAGACTTTAGCTGGGTAATAACATGGTAGAAAATTCAGGTATAAAAGAAGGGAAACGGGCTGTTAAAATAAAAAAAAAATTATTTATTTGCAAAGAAGAACTTTTTGCATTCCATTTGAGGCATACTCTCTTTTCTGACTGTCACAGTAACTTCAAAAATTATTTTTTAATGTGAAAAACATGGTAGAAGTATAGTAAGATGGTTATTAGAAAGGAGACATTTCAAAATAGAATAGAAAGACCAGCACAGAGAGTTCTGCCTGCCCTTCAAGATTTGTAAGAGTGTTAAATGATCTGAAGAAAATTCTCTAAGTGGTAAAACCAAAGGCGCTGAAGAGCAAAATAAACATTTTTCTCTGTAGAAATATTTAATAGCCCATATAGATATAACAAGTGGAAGTCACAATAACAAGAGCAAAGACTAAATGAGGCCAACACAATAAGAGAAACAAGATAAAGTATGTGTGTGCATGTGTGCTTGTACACACACATATGAGCACAAGTAAATGTGGTGAGACTTTAAGTATTATTTGCAATTAAATAAAAACAAAAACAGCTCATACATCCTCTCATCTGTAAGACCTTCCTGACCTGAACCCCTTTTAAACAGTAATATTGTGCCTCTGTGCTGCTCCACACATTTTTGCTTATTTCTACTGACTCATTTTATGTTCTACAAAAAATTGTTTGCATTTTCCTTTACCATCATTAAAATTAGGAGTTCTTTGAGGACCAGGCCATACTTTATTTCTTTGTTTCTTCCACTCTTAGCATATTAAATGGAAGAATACATGCGGACACTTGTGCCTGCTGGACGGAAAGTGAAACGAAAAGTCAGAGAAGAAAGCCAGAGTTGGCATCAATGGTATTTCAATAACGAGATTGAAGGAGGCAGGCAGAACACAAATAATAATATTTTGGTAGGAAGCCTGCAGTAAAAGCTGCCAAGAACAGCTGTGGTTAGACAAGACTCAGCCTAGCACTCAGGATTACAATGATACAAGACTGCTTACCAAGAACTGATATTCATTTAGTTTGGCTTCCAATCTCCAGCTTAAGATTCATCATAATGTAACCGTACTCATAAGTTCTTTTGCAATAGAGAAAGAAATTAAAATAAGGTAAGAGGAGTAAGGTTACTATATGGTAGTAATCTCTTTTCTAAAGTGTAAATTTGAAGGAAAGCAGTCTAGAAAGAAGTCAGTTAAAGAATTGATCAATATATATATAAAACACTGGGGAAAAAAATTTTTGTTGCATCTACAAAAACACCTGTTCTTATCTAATTTGAGTGTGCTGATCTCAAATCTGACATTAGTTTTTCTCTGTAAGCTACAGTATTTTTGCAATTCAAGACTTTAGGTTTTCATCTTATTGTAAAATTTTCAACATTTAGCTTAAATTAATGAAATAGAATGTCTTCTTGGGCATCATCTTTGTGAAAATATAATTTATATAATGTAGTAAATACACTAATACACTAAAAGATATGATTGCATCAGAATTTGTCTACAATTTTGAAACAGAACATATTAAAACACTTATTTGAATCATAAAATTTGCGCAAAACTTATTTAAATTCTATTCAGGCAATAATTGGCGTCTGTAGCTCTTGTGTTTGTGTACTTGTTGAAGACAATCCCGTTTGATGCTCCAGCAGTAGTCTGCTCATCACTAACAGCTCTAAGATTTTTGGGAAACTTATCAAGGTGACCAGTCAGGAAGTGAATCTCAGCACTCATGTTCCATCCAATGTCGCACAAAGCCAACAGCATCCTTTGAACCAGAAGTTCATAGTTTTCTGCTTTTTTGTTGCCAAGGAAGTTCTTTGTAACTGCCACAAAAGACTACCATGCTGCTTTCTCCTCTTTATTCATCTTCCTGGCAAATTCTTCGTCACGTATGAGGGTTCGAATCTGAGGCCCATTGAATACACCTGCTTTTATCTTCTCAAAGGATAAAGCAGGAAAAGCAGAAATAATATGTTGAAAGCATTCACTTTCTCTATTCAAGGCCTGAACAAACTGCTTCATTAAGCCAAGTTTGATGTGAAGTTGGGAAAAAATGATCCTGTCTCGATTAACTACTGGTTTATTCACAATATTTTGCATCCCTACTTCCAGAGCTTCATGTTTCGGCCACTCCTTTTGTGTCCAGTGTTTCTCCTGAGCTCGGCTGTCCCACAAACACTGAAAGTAAGGATACTTTTTGAAACCTCTCTGTTGTCCTAGCAGAACATTTACCATTTAAAGATCCACACAAATGATCCAGTTATGCTCCTCATACTTCAGAAAGTCCAGAAAGTCGAGGACAATTTTTATGTCATTATAAACTTCTCGCAGATGAGTTGAATAACCAATTGAAACCACTGCATACACATTACCGTTGTGTGGGAGAACACATTGCAGACTCTGTTTAGAGCTGTCAAGAAATAGCCGCCATTCTGTTGGACAGTAAGTTGTAACACCTACCTGGCTGAGAAGCTACTGATATCGTGACAGTAAACAAAGTGTTTGTCTTCAAAAAAAAGTCCACAAAAATTTGTTTATACTTCCTGAAATAGGATACTTTAGCTGACTGGTGAAAACCTTCAAGTATATATTCTTTTCTTGAAGCTTGAAGGTTAATAACTCAGCTGCTTTCTTGGATGGGCCCAAATCTCTTACTAAGTCATTCAATTCAGGTTGGCTAAACTGCTGAGGGCTTAATGACTGCTTGGCATCAGAAGAAGACCCTTCAGATTCTACAACCATTTCCTCATGCAGCTTATCAAAATACACTTGAGCACCACGTTCACTTTCTTCGTCCTTAGAAGAAATAAAACCATTGAAAACTGGAACTGGAGTGTCTCAGAGTGTGGGATAGGTTGTATTGCTGAAGGAATATTAGGATATGCGATCATATGCCGTTTTTTCTTGTCAATGCCCTTTGTATGGATCAGACAGAAATAACAATCACTGCTGTGGTCCTTAGGTTCATGCCAAACCATGGGAATACCAAAAGGCATTCCTTTGCGTTTTTCTTTTATCAATCATGAAGCATTTCCTCACAATTATGACACACAATATGAGGAGCCCAATTCTTGTCTTGATAGCTAAGGGTAACTTGAAAATAGTAATTTATGCATGTGTCACAAATGATGAAATATTGTGCCTTTGACGTTGAAGTGTGTAACAGCCACATATATAACAGAAGGTGTCAGAATTATTCTTAAATTTATGCCTACTCAAAGAAGCCATGATTCAATCTTAAAACAAAATAAGAGGGTGTTTTTTATCAGATAATAATATTTTACATTTAAAAACAACTACAATTATGTAAAAGTGATGTTTGTAAAACATTAATTGCCTTGTGGTTATTTTCAATCCAAGAGCCGTTGCCCTTTAACTCCAATTTAAAAACCAATGAATGCCATTAACTATAACAAAAAGAAATTAAAATTGCATAAAAACTAGAGAATGCACCAAAAAATAGATTTCAGATCTGGAATCAGCAATGCAGAGATATATTGAAACAGTTCTAAATCCTCATGCAACAAAAAATGAAAATAAAATTGTTCCCCAGTGTAATTATATATATGATTATATATATCACATACACATATATATGACAGAGATAAAATGTGAGATAGTAAACAAAACTTGAGGCCATTTAGCCCCCAGGCAACATTGCCATTGTGCTTGCAGAAAATGAATTATAATGGAATATCCTTCAAATAAATTCCTATAAAAATATGTGAGCTTCCTTTGAATAAGGAGGCACCTTACAAATACCAAAATTAAAATATCAGTCACTGCATATGGGATGCCCACTTCATTTATATACCTTCATCTGAGAATTTATTCTTCGATTTCCAAGCCTTAGTTTAGTCCTATTAAGAATTTATTCCTCCAACCAAAGTAATAAGCATATTCTGCTTAATAATTCAATGACTTTACTAATATGTTTGAAAGAATTCTTTAATTTTTTTTTTTTTTTTGAGAGAGTAAGGGTCTGGGGAAGGGAAAGAGAAAGAGAAACATCAACTCGTTGTTCCACTTAGTCACGCCATTAATTACTACTGCTTGGCTGTGTGGTTCGAACTGGTGACCTGAGGGGTGGAGCCAGCACCCTTGGGATTGAACTGGTGACCTTAGTCCTCAGTGCTCCAGGATGATACTCTATCCACTGTGCTGCTGGTCAGGGCACTCTTTAAACATTTTTTTTATTTTTCCAAAGTGAGAAGTGTGGCGGGGGGACAGACAGACAGACTTCCCCATGCACCCGACCGGGATCAACCCGGCATGCCCACCAGGGGTCGATGCTTGGCCCATCTGGGGCATTGCTCCACTGCATCTGGAGCCATTCTAGGGGCCATGGAGCCATCCTCAGCGGGGACCAACATTTGCTCCCATGAAGCCTTGCCTGCAGGAGGAGAAGAGAGAAACAGAGAGAAAGAAGAGGGGAAAGGGTGGAGAGGCAGATGGGTGCTTCTCCTATGTGCCCTGACTGGGAATCAAACTCAGGACTTCCACATGCTGGGCCAACGCTCTACTGCTGAGCTAACAAGTCAGGGCATCTTTAAACTCTTTAACCTTGGACTTTCTACATCCTTCTGACTTAGGTGGTTGGATATGCAATTCATTATCTTTATCAGATTGAGCTAGTAGAGAAATAACCCAAGTCAAAATTATCTATCTTAGGATATTTGCCAGTGATAAAACTCTAGGACACAAGAGAAGAATTTCTTAGTCTCCAATTCTTCTCTTTTCATTGTGTGTGCAGAACTTCAAAAATTGATTCAAAAAGATATGTTCTCTCTTGATATTTTTTATTTTGCAAGCAGCTATGAGGTACAATATGGGGGTGGAAATCATATGGGGTCCCCAACAACCTAACTCACCAAGAAGCACTGTTTGCTTCCTATGCTCATAACTAATGTAATAAAATATTTTGTGGTTCAATGTGATTTCATAGTTTTAGTCTTTAGATTGTGTGAACTGAACTCAAAAGTTTAGGTAAGAAATACCTTGTGATTTTTAATATTGCAACTCAATAAATAAAAAATTAGGCCACAGAAAAGGGATTTTCCTATAATAATTCCCTCATCAACTCTATGTTTTTCTATAAACAATTTTAGGTACAAATGTAAATTAGAAGATATTTGCCTTTAACTCTCTTTTTTGCTGCTCTTTTTCTTGATTTTTATTGTAACAGTTCTGTAATTCAGGTAATGCAGAACATTACTGGGTCACTGTGCACCTTCTGTTATGAAACAAAGACACTCACACTATCTGAAGTGTGATTGATAGCTTTATGACTTTAAAGCCCTAATATAAATCATCCCAAAAGAAGGAATGGGAAGGGTGAGTATAAATGAAAAGGAATGTGTTTCTAACATGTTCCAGCATTTTTGAATAGCCTCCCAAACTCACACCATATAAACAACAACATTCATAAGGATAATCCAGCATAACCCTGCTATGTAGTTCTTTTCCCAACCTCTAAAACTGCAATTTTCAACATTTTTCATCTCATGGCACTAAAACTCTGTGACACACCAAAAATATATGTTATATTTTTTTGCCAGTCTGACAAAAGAAAAGTAGTTATAAATTTGATTCCTTGGCAATTGTTGTGTTGGCTATTGTCATTTTTTAAAATTTGACAATCTAAGGGAAAAAGGTCAGTGCCTCTGACTAAATACTCAGGTGTTGTATGTTTTAAACATTCTTGTGACACACCAGTGTGCTTTTTGTAGCACACTGTTTGAAAATCACTGCTCTAATGCATTACCAAATCATTCTCTAAGTCAAACTCAGAATTAGGTTCTCTGAATAAAGCCATTATAATTAACCTCAGAGCGCTTCCCGTCCTTGTGAAGGCTATTATTTCTAGCACGCCTTAATCCTTCCACATATATAATTTGTTCTGTGTGGGCTGTGGACAAGAGCAAAAGGTGAAGGAATTGCAAAAACTTTCCTAATGCTGACTACACAATTATATGAGATTGTGTAATATTTGTAACTGTCAATTTGTTTAGTTCTCAGTTTATATACATTTTTTTCTACTGTTATTGTTCGTCAACAGCAATTGTACCTAACTTTGTGCATGTCATAGAGTCCAATTAAATTAGTCTTATTTGCACGTTAAATATTAGCTAATGTTGATAACAGTGACAGCTATGTTAATGAGATAATATACTTTCATTTCCAAAAGGTAAAAAAGCTACTTACAGTTTTTCAAGCAACTGCTTGAAGACAACACAGCAAAAAGACCTGCCACCACTGTGTTGAAAAGCCGTAGATGGAATATTTTTGTTGGTATACCAAATGTCAGCATGGTCTGTGTACAAAGATCATTGAGTACCATATACTTTGAACTGTGTTTTTCTGTTATTGGCTATTTTCATTGACTTATTTATCCTCTAGCCAGTTTCTGTATTATCGAAGAATAAACACTGTAGCTGTATGTTCAGAATTGGGCTAGCCTATGTCAATGGAAGGGAATAAAACTGATCCAGCAGTCAGTCTGGGATTGAGCCTGATTGTCACACTCAAATTCTAACTCATTGAGCTAACTGACCACAGATCAAACAAAAGCAGACAGAAAAAGTAGGCTAGAAATAGTTGAGAAGCATAAGAAAAAAAATGTGAATTGAAAAAATAAACTTAAATGAAGAATATCTACAAACTAGAATCCAAATTAACACTAACATTTATAAAGTTGTAAGATGCAGAAAATTTTAGAAACACACACAAAAAATGATGGGTTTAAAATAATCACAGTTAACCCAACAGTATTCTGGTAAATGTTTAACAACTGGCTCCCCATAAAAATGCATATGTTTATTATAAGTTTTATTTATATAAAGAATGCATAGCCCAATATGTATCAATAATATTAAAACATAAATACTCTTATAGAATCAACTGTTAATTGATTTTTGCCTAGTTTTTGTATCCATTGCTAATTTCTAATTTTAGTAAGAGGTGAGTATAGTTTGGATATGAACATCAGTTGACATTTTTATTTAAGTTAATGAGTAAAAAAAAAAAGAAACATCAAAACATGCAGAAATTTCATTTGTTTGTTAATGATATGTGAATGATATTTTTGCTAAGTAGGATAGTAATTTGACTACTAGAAGAATATTTATTCAGTTTTTGTGTGTGTGTGTGTGTGATGCATAATGTAAAAACTACAGAAGTAACATAATTTTAAGTTTAATTTGGTTTATCCACATTTTTTCTACTGCTTTTTAAAGTCTATAGAATATAGCCTGATCAGGCAGTGGCGCAGTGGCTAGAGCGTCGGACTGGGATGCGTAAGACCCAGGTTCGAGACCCCAAGCTTGCCAGCTTGGACCCAAGGTCGCTGGCTCCAGCAAGGGGTGGCTCAGTCGGCTGAAGGCCCGTGGTCAAGGCACATGTGAGAAAGCAATCAATGAACAACTAAGGTGTTGCGACGGCAACAAAAAACTAATGATTGATGCTTCTCACCTCTCTCCGTTCCTGTCTGTCTGTCCCTATCTATACTTCTCTCTGTCCCTGTAAAAAAAAAAAAAAAAAAAAAAGGAATATAAACAATAAACACACAGGTAAAAACAAAAGAGTTATTTGATATGTGTAAAACTATTTTTTAAGAATTTCACTGTTTTAATGTTTATAAATTATATTTTTACCTATATGTCCCTAAAAATTTGGAAAAATAAATGCAGGTCATATTGCATTCTATAAAAAAATACGCTTTTACACATGTCTAGTTCTGTAATTCAGGAATTCTAAGGTAATTGATTTTGCTACTCCACAAAAAACAATTTTGAAAATTGGAGAAATAATAGATTACCAGAAAAAAACACAAAATATCTTTAAAAAATCTTTGTGTATAGAAAATAGCATCTAATATTTTGGCAAGCATCTTGTGGTTTTGTAAATATCACTTAGATCATATAAAGATAATCTTGCTAAAAAATAAAAAGTTAAAGATAAGAGCAAATACAAATGGTTTTACTCTTTATGTAGTACAAATAAAAGCTCTACAATGAAGATTTTAATTAAATCATTTGACCTTGATTTGATTTTATACGTAGAAAGTGATATTATATACCCACATAGATTTCTGCAAGTACTATAATCAAGGCCTAAATTAAAAACATTACAAAGAAGGAAAAGAAGGTTTCATTGAGCCATCCCTTATGGCTTCCATAGAAAGGTATGGTTAAGAGTTCAAACACTAGAGTGACACTGACCAGGGTTTGAACCTGATTCCGCCACATACAGGACCCTGGAAAAGTCAGTAACTTTCTCGGAAATCCAGTTTCATCTGTAAAATTAGGATAAAAAATACTTATTTCCTAAGATTGCAGACAGGAAATGAGAGAGATGAGAAGCATCGATTCTTTGTTGTGGCTCCTTTGTCTCCTTAGTTGTTCACTGATTGCTTTCTTGAGCCTTGACCGGGAGGCTACAGCAAAGAGAATGACTCCATGCTCAAGCCAGCGAACTTGGGCTTCAAGCCAGCAACCTTTTGGGCTCACGCCAGTGATGATGGGGTCATGTCTATGATCACACACTCAAGCCAGTGACCTCACGCTCAAGATGGATGAGCCCATGCTCAAGCCAGCAAATTCCGGGTCTTGAATCTGGGTCCTCTGCATCCCAGTCTGATGCTCTCTCCACTGCACCACTGCCTGGTCAGGCTAAAAATCTTACTTTTTTTTTTTTTATCATTTTAAAGAAAACTCACCCTTTTTTGAGGTTGCAATAGATTCTAAGTTTTTACTGGAAACATTAAGAGCTGCTAACTGAAACAGTAGCAATTAGTTTTATATTGGGAATTTTTACTTACCACTAGCTTGCTGTCAGCTGGAGCCCAGAGCAGGTCTCCACCCTGCAATGCTTTTCCTGTTTGCGACTGTCTTTCCTTTTCTAATCCCATAGTCTGAGTATATAAGTATATAATTTCTGTCCAATCGACTGCATTATCTTCTCTCCCCACCCCCTTTCCCTCCTTCTCTTAGACTTTTTAAGCTTCAACTTACTATCTATTTCTTCTAGTAAGTCGTCCTTGGTAAATCTTGTAAAAAAACTTCCAGAAATACCTGTGCCAACGTTTATTTCTCTGTCCCTGTATTTACATAAAAAGTCACACTTTATTGATGTTCTGATAATATCTAGAGTTCAGGAGAATAAGTCCAAAAGACATCAAATAAGTACTTGCTGTAACTACTTCTCATAAATCTTATCTTGAAGTGCACTCATAAAAGCTCTCACATGTTTCCATTAAGTTTGTCTACAAGAGAGCTCCTCTGCAAATGGCCGATGCTAATGAGCCCATGGGTATTTTTAAAGCCTGATGTGGTCAATCAAAGCGGAGGCTGCTGCCAAGACACCCCTTCTCTGCAGCGCGGAAGGACTTCCTGCGCGGATGTGAGCCTGACTGAAAGGTGCCACGCGCCTAGTCTTACCTCCGCGGTTAGAACAACGTCGGCATCTCTTCTTTCCTGATCCTTTTACTCTATAGAGAAGCTACTACTCAGAAAAATACTAAGTAGGTCAGCTTTAGGAAAAAATCTAAGAGGACCAAGTTTTTTTTTCTAATTTCTTTATTTTATTTTATTTATTTTTAGAGAGGAGAGAGAGAGAGAGAGAGAAAGGGGGGAGGAGCTGGAAGCATCAACTCCCATATGTGCCTTGACCAGACCAGTGCAGGGTTTTGAACTGGCGACCTCAGTGTTCCCAGTTCGACGCTTTATCCACTGCGCCACCACAGGTCAGGC
The DNA here is from genome assembly GCA_037038555.1 of Rhynchonycteris naso. Classification (NCBI taxonomy): domain Eukaryota; kingdom Metazoa; phylum Chordata; class Mammalia; order Chiroptera; family Emballonuridae; genus Rhynchonycteris; species Rhynchonycteris naso. Next base: position 69,383,965 of record CM072997.1, read on the forward strand.
TAAGAGGACCAAGTTTTGACTATCATCCATATCATTTGAATACAGAAGTTTATGACTTCAATACAAAAAGCTATATGCATGAAAAAGTTAGTAAGCAAGAACAGCTAACTCACTTTGAACCCAAGCCATTTATCAAGCTTCTCTCATTTAAAATGGAATCTATGTGTTATTTTATCATTTAGCAAGTAGACTTTACTATATCTTCTGAATTGGATGCAAACTGTTAGGAGATGTTTTTAGAAGTCTGAAAAGTGATGCTAGAGTGAGAAAGGCTGAGAATGTCTTTTTCAACAATAATTATGGTAAACAATATATTATTATAAAAATACAGGATCCAGAGTTAGACCGAAATAAAGGTCAAAAGCTGGCACCATAACTTACTAGCTTTGTGATTCTGGGCAGCTACTTAAAAGCAGCACGAGATGCTTCCTAGCTTGTGCTAAGTGAGATAATGTGTAAAATGTAAGTGCATTACTTATACAGATGGACTATTTAATGTAAGTTAAATAAATGACAGTTATTATTGCTATGATTATTATTCTGAACCTTTATGATATTTTAGAAATACTGTGGAATTTTTATTTCCATAACAACTGTCCTTGAATCTCAGATTGCTCTCTAAATAATGTTCCACTACTTAGACTGGGAATATACAAGATGTATTTGGTAAATTAAAGATAGACTCCAGAGGATTGCACTGGATGAGATAGGCTTATTATTATTACTATTACTAGTGAATAGAAAGCCTTTGCGAAGGTATACTATAGATCCACCATGCCCTCTTCTCATATACCTGGCTGCTTTCTCACAGTTATGGACTTGCTTGGATCTGAAGATATTAAAATTTATATCCTTAATCTAGATCTTTTCCAGACATCTCTTTCATTCTACCAAAAACAGACTTACTCCCTTTAGAGGTAGTTTTCCAAAATAACTATAAATAAAATTTGTGTTGTCCTTCATTGGAAACATCATCACCATCTTACCTAACACTTTTGGGGCATTTACTAAATATTAAGTACTGTATTACCCCATGTATAAGATGCTCCCATTTATAAATCGCACACTTAAAGTTATTGAACTCTAGTTTTACTCATCATAAAATTCATATAATTCCTCATCAAGTGCATAATAAAAGCAGGAAATGCAAGTAAAAAAATCTACAACCACTGTATAAGATATACCCAGTTTTTAACCCCCAAATGTTTTGAAAGGAGGTGCATCTTATATGTGGGGAAATACGGTATAATGTAAAGCGTTTTGCCTGTGTTCACTTTTTAAAGCCAACATTAAACTTGTAATGTTGACACTTTTTCAAATCATTAAATGAGGAAACCAAACGTCAGAAATATTATATTGCTTGCTTCTGAATTGACAATCTTTGATGAGAATTTGAGTCCAGACATCACATTTTTAACAACTAGAGAATGAGATAGGCCACCTATATGTGGATTTTTAATAGTCACCTCAAATGAACCATCCCAAATGGATTGGGAAATATAATACTATAAATTACTCAGCAAAGACTATCAGAGGCATCTTATGTTTTGAGGGAAGCATTACCTGAATCTTATATAAATTATAGTATCTATCTTCATGTTTTCCAAATGAAGAAACAAGTTAAATGATTCAACCATGGTCAGAGCTACTCAAACTAGATTGAGGATCTTCTAGCTCCTCGCTTATGGCTTTTTCAGTTATTAGAAACTGAATTTGCAGTGGAGTCCCTTTCTCAGAAATTCAGCTGATGCACTAGGGAAAGAAAAATCATAGCCAACTTAAATACTTTCCTTTTACAATGACTCCTAAACACAGGCAGTTGCTTCACTGGTAAGCAACTAAAGCTACAATATACTATTTTGACACCACTGAGGGGAAAACGGTCATATGGGATTTGCTGTACACTATATTTTATAAGCACAGAAAGTAATTTCCAATGCTGAGTTTTTTCTAAATGTCATTATGCAGCCTAGAGCTAATACTGGAAAAGAAATGGCTCCCCACATTTTAGGACTTAGGTAATGAATTTGTGTGAAAAGATTGAAGGAAAACATTTGACAATGTTACTTGGCTAATACTGTGGACAAGATGCAGGCTCTGAATGAACACATTAAATTGTGTTCCCCTTAATGAGAAAAATTGGCCTGGGGTTTTTTAATATGCTACAGACTTCTAGCTTTCTTTTAGAAATACTGTGGTAAACAAAACAGATACAGAAAAATATACTATAAAATCAAAGTATGTATTGTGAAAGAAAATAATGGGGTGGGAATGCTGGGGTGACACAGACTTTGATTTCAAGTGAAAGGTATGTAAAACTTGTGAGAAATTATAAAACATATCACACCTGTAGACAAAACATGCATTTCTTACCCATATTTAATGGATGTTAATATTTTGCCATATTTACTTCTCATTGCTCCTTTTAAAATATGAATAAAAATGAGAAAGTACAGCTAGAGCACCCACTACATATTCTTATACTCTTCATCTCTAGAGGTGCTTATCCTCACATTTTAGTAGGAAAGTGATGTGATCCCATATACTGTTGCATAGAGAAGAGCCCAAGACTCCAGTGAGAGGAAGCAGGAGAGCAGCTGGAAGGCTCCAGCAGCAGTGCCAAGGGACGACAGTGTATGCACTTGGGTGCGACAAAACAAAGGGAGAGAAGCGAACAGAATCGAGACATTTATATAACACATAACTGTGGAAGAAGGAGCAAATACATAAGAAGATAAAAAGAACTTTAAAAAAATATATAAGCAGGCTGAAAAAAGGACATAACTCCAATAAGCTCACTTTTATAAAGGCTAATTCTGAGGTCAAGATCCTGAATTTAAACCAAACCAAATGACAACTAAATGAACTGTCCTTACATAATGTTAGTGATCTGACTTGGTAATGCCTTTTTCTCTTAGCTGATTCAAAGGGTGGTGAAGGTGAAGGCAACCTGGATTCCCTCAAGTGTGTTATACAGCCACTGCATAAATAGTTGCATGGCATCCAATTAAACAGTGATGTTTCTTTCTGGGAAAGCTATATATAAGCAAATGAAACCCCAAAGGAACTTGTTAGGAACACATAATTATAGCAGGACCCTATTTAAAACACAGTTCACATTACATGTATTTAAATACAATAACCAATACACCAGGATCCTGATATACCACAGTGATAAATTAGATAATTGTAAATTGGTATTTATTTCCATTAATGTTCATGCCATTATAAAGTCCTAAAATAAATGCATCTTTTTTCCAACTTATATGGTTTAGTTGTACTAAAAAAATGGACAATCTTTTACATAGCTAAGTGTTATTTATCAAGTATTTAATAGTAATTGAACCAGACCAATCTAAGTCCAGAAAAGATCTGCAGTGTGTGCAAATGTGGAACAGAATACAGTAAGTGTTAGAGATGTGCTAAAACATCCTAGGCTGTGAGTTTCTACAGAAACTGGATCATGTCTCATTTACTTTTATGATTCCAGCTCCTAGTACTGGTACAGTGAAAGCCACACACTGAGTGTTTATAAGTGTTCATTCATTCACTGATTTATTAATACAAATATAAATTAAGTGCTTACTCGATGCTAAGCATCAAAGGCCCAATTCCTGCCTTTGATGAGCTCACACCCATTCCTTTCAACTTCATTTTGAGTGTCCTGCTTTAAAGACGGAAGGTAAGGACAAGCAGTAGGGAAGATGTGAAGGCAGGGGCCACAGTGATGAGAAGATAAGAGAATGTGCTGGGTGTGAATGGGAGGTGGAGTGACTTGAGGAGTGTGCGCTTTGAATTGGAATAAAAAATCAACTGTGGGCACTTGGGATGATGGTGGGACAGCTGTGTGGCAATAATGAGTAGCTGAGTGCAGAAACACACTGTTTTATCATTTTCTTCAAAACTGTTTAAAGTTTTCAGGTGCTTTGAATAAAAAAAGGAGTATGGAGTGAAGGATTTGAGAGAAAAATGGTTAAGAGTCTGGCCTTCAAAAAAAAATAAAGACTGAAATAATGGAGCAAATAGTGAAGGGTAGAAAAAGATGAAAAGACAAGAGGTGGCAGCTAAGCTGGGGGAAACAAGAGGATGAGGTAAAAACAAAAGTGTATGGGAAGGAAGAAAGTGGAAGGAAAAAAGATGTGGCCTGAGTTTGAAATATTAAAATATGATATTTTGGAAGAACTGTAGAGCTATTCTAGTTTATGAGGCAGCTGAGTGAAGTGGAGGCAAAGGACAGGAGCAGACTAGATAGAGGTGATTGAGGAGATACGAGACTGATGGTTTAATGAGCCATCATAGGGCTGGGGACATCATGGTTTGGTGGGGCATACTAAGGTGGAAAGGTGATAGAAAATCATTGCTGAAGTTTCTGAATGTTGGTGAAATACCAGAGGTTCTGAAGAAATGGCAGAGAGGACGAGCAGAAAGAGACTTGGTAAATTTTCATAGAGAAAGAAATACTTGGTATGAACTTTATAGTAGTATAGAAGTTCACAGTCAGAGATTAGAAAGCAGAGGAGAAGACAGTTAAGCCTGAAGGATGATCTTAATAAGGTCAGATGAGGCACAATGGTTAATTTTCTGATTTATCATTACTGGATCTCTCAGGTGAAATGATCTGAAACAATTCTATTGTACCAGTCAATGCGCTTTACAGTATATTCTAAATGGACCACTAGCTTGTACCTATCTTCCTTCACTCCGAATCATCCAAACTCCTTAAATCCCTTATCTCCAGCAAACTAAATTTAACACCTAATGATTCAACTGGTCCATGTTCGGTGTTAGATATATGACCTAGTATAGTAGATCTTCAACTGGTTTGTTCTGATCTGACAAAGCCTGGCTAATGGGTTCTTTTCCAACATAAGGGTCTTCAGAGAGTTTGGGAAATTCTTAATACCTGTATAGCTTTTCAGGACTGTCTTGACTTTGCTTATTTTTTCTTATTTGGACATGGCTCTAACTTAAGATGCTATTTGATTCTTGTTCTTAGAATCATATTCTCGAGGTAGAAAGGGAGCTTTTGAGAGTTATGTGGTCCTGCATCCTGTTCAATCAAAGACTTCCCTAAAGAACTGTGTTGTTTCTGTCTGAACACTCCTCCACACATTGAAAACTCACCAAATCGGAGGTAGATTGCTGCATTTGTCTTTGCTATAGTAAATTCTCAAATTAATAGCACAATGCTAGGTAGACACAATCTGTCACTGTTATCTTCAAGCTGTGTTTACTACTTGTAGTTTATTATTTTGACTTGCCTGAAAGCAATTCGCACTGAGCCTATAACTGATACACTATATTTGTTGAAACTGAATCTAAATCTTCAAGGCATCTTAAATGTTTGGTAGAAAAGAGACATATTTCACTCACATTTCCAGTACAGTCAAGTTTCACATCAAAATCTGTTTTCCATTGATTATTTATTTTAAAACCCATTATGCAGTCAGAGGAAGACTCTGCCTGGGGTGGATATCGTAGCATATTTATGTCCTGGGTATTTAGAGAGAAAACAGAGGGAAGTAAAAAAGAAAAGAGGGAGGGAAGGATGTAAACCTGGATTGGAAACTCAGCTCCTGGGCAAATTATAAATACATCTGAATTTTAATTTCTACTTTTATAAAATGGGTACAATAATGGCTCCTAATTCACAACATTTTTTGAATATCAAATGAATCGAAGAATATGAAAGTGTTTTTAAATGAGGAAAGTTTATTCCTTTGTAATACATCCACTACCTGCCTTATGTGCCATTTAGAATAGCTAACCTTTTGCCTCTTGATATATTCACTTCCTAAATACTATACATTTATTTGAAGGAGCACTCTGTTTCAGGAAAAATAATGTGTTCCCTATGAGAGGATGTTTCATCACACAGCTTCTCATTATTCATGTAAAGTGCCAAGAACCTTGAGAGAAGAGGGAAAAAAAAATCAGCCCTCTCTAGCTTCTCTGCAGCTCTGCTTTTGACAGTGCCCGAGTACAGGCTGATTGGCTATAGAACGACAGGGATTTGATGAAGCAAAAGCGTTCTGCCCCGAACAGAATCCAGCTGCTTCTGTCTCAAGGGAAGTATGACATGACCTTGGTTGATCGCTCTTAGTATGTGAGTTGCCTGGCAAACATCAGAAGTCCAAGGAAAAAGGCAGAAACCTTCACTAATTTATATGTTGAAAGCTTCATTATCATAATGTGATATGCTGCAAATTGAGTATCTTCACAGAAAGTTTAGAACAGCATGGGATTTTTTATTACCATAGCTTATTGACACATTCTAAACAATCTTATCAATTCCTACACTTGTAATGATAACAAAATGCTATGTTACAAAATATGTTAGTGGTTTTAAAACACTAAGTATATGGAATATTTTAAATTTGAAGGATGAGTTCATGATGAGTAAGATTTATTTTGTTTTGTTTTTGTTTTGTTTTTTTTACAGGGACAGAGAGAGAGTCAGAGAGAGGGACAGATAGGGACAGACAGACAGAAATGGAGAGAGATGAGAAGCATCAATCATTAGTTTTTCATTGCCTTTGCGACACCAATGTTGTTCGTTGATTGCTTTCTCACATGTGCCTTGACCGCAGGCCTTCAGCAGACTGAGCCACCCTTTGCTGGAGCCAGCGACCTTGGGTCCAAGCTGGCAAGCTTTTGCACAAGCCAGAAGAGCCTGTGCTCAAGCTGGCGACCTTGGGGGTCTCGAACCTGGATTTTCCACATCCCAGTCCGACGCTCTATCCACTATGCCACCGCCTGGTCAGGCATGATGAGTAAGATTTAAATAACCATATTTTAAATAATCTCCATGTGAAACTAAGTTTGATTTCCTAATGCTACAAAAATTTGAAAGACATCAAAAATCTGTCTTTAAGGTAATTAACTTTATTTCTAGAAGTAGGAAAACATATTAAATAAAAAGGATTCATCAATAACATTTCAAAACGTGTATGCCCACAGATTCACATGCAGTAAGACCACTGCAAGTAAATACATATTTTAACCTAGATGAAAAAATTAAACATTTTCTAAAAATTTGTGCATCTATTGTTGTACTAGCAAATAATCTGAATACATTTCTAGATACAAAACCCCCTTTAACTACCTTTCACATGCTCAGAACTTTTATACAGTGATTATTCTAGGTAGAATTTTTACATTTAGAGTCTTTGGTTTTTTTTACCTTACTCCCTGTAATGTAAATATGATGAACTAAGCAAACTATTAAATAAAAACAGCACTTTTCAATTAAATGAGGCACTTAATTATTTTTAAAAACTATGAAAAAATCTCTGCCAGATTTCATGTAATATAAAGTTAGATCAGCAATTTAGTAAACTAATTATTACCACCTCCCACTGATAATAAATAATGAGTTAAAATATTTAAAAAAATTTTTGGACATCATAAAATATGTTTGTCTTCTGCAATGAAAAAAAAGAATTTCTGTTGGACATAATGCATAAATCTTTAGTAGTTAGCTGAAGTATTGCATGATTGAGCTGATCATGCCATTTTAATCTGCTGTTCGCATATGTAAACACAATCTAAGCTAAAGCTATTTTTATTTAAATTTAAAACTTATAGTATTTGTTATGGAATGTACAGACTATTGACATAAATAAAAATTAATAAGTATAAAAGTATATCCACCACTCTAATATTTTAATAAATCAATTCAGTTTTTAGGGCATATTATCATTCTTAGCACTTACGGGTACATAGACTTTTCCGGACAGTACAGGCAAAATTTTGTGTTCTTTTCTTAACATTATTTCATAAGCACTTTACAGTTTGTCATAAAGCCTTCACAGGTATCGTGAAAATAAGTTAATTGTATATGTTCCCACTTCTTAATGTATCATCTCCCTACATTTACACGTTATTTCTTCTTCCCCAAGCCCAAACCATGTTTTTTGGTACTACCATCAAGCACCAGCATTTTCATTTATACATCTTTCCTTTCAATCTGTGATGCTTCCCCCTTCAGATAAATTATCTGAAATACAGACTTACAGATATGAATATAATGGTTCTTATATTTCCAAAGTGCTTTCTAAATTTCACTACCACCAATAGCAACGTGTGTACCTATGATTTGTGCTATGGCCTTCACTAGCATGTATTACTATTTTTCACTGGATTGAGGACCCCACATTTCATGGAGATAAAATTTTTATGATTTCATTCTAATAAATACTCATGAATATTGTTTTAATCTGTATTATTACCATTGTTGTCAAATGCTTAAAAATACTTTCAAATTGCATTTTTTATCATGCAGATTATCTTTAGGGTGTGTGCCATAATATTTATCTAAAAATTTACATATGTTTTCTCATATTCTATCTAGAATATAATGCTATACCATATTAACTGTAGATATATTATTTTTCCAATATAGATTGTTTTACTTTTGGCTTTTATATTTTTGTAGATGGGTATTTATATATTATTAAATATGTTAAGTATATTACAATGTGAGTTTTTTCTGTTACTTAGAAGCTCCTATAATGATTTTAACAAATGTCTTGACAAATATGCACCTTCCCCCATGACTTGTGTGTTTTTTTTTTAATTTATCTATTTAATCTATCTGGAAAGTATTTTAGCATATGTTGTGAGATATGTATATAAGTTACTTCATTCTCAAACTCTAACACTACAACAATTTATTAAATACTCCTTCCTTATCCCATTATTTTAACTGCTCTGTTTTATAGATATCCGTATCTTGTATATAGCATGTTGAGATTTTTTTATACTTTCTTAGACCTAATTAGTACAAAATAGTTAAATTATATAATTTTCTGCTATGTTGATGTCTGGAATGGCTTCTCAACATTTATGGCTGTGTGTGTGTGTTTGACAGAGACAGAGAGAGGGACAGATAGGGACAGAGAGAGAGAGAGAGAGAGAGATGAGAAGCATCAATTCTTTGTTGTGGCATCTTAGTTTTCATTGATTGCTTTCTCATAAGTGCTTTGACGGAGGGGGAGAAGGCTACAGCAGAGCAGGTGACCCCTTGCTCAAGCCAGCAACCTTGGGCTCAAGCCAGTGACCATAGGGTCATGTCTACGATCCCACAATCAAGCCAGTGACCTTGGGGTTTCAAACCTGGGTTCTCCTTGTTCCAGTCCGACGCTCTATTCACTGCGCCACTGCCTGGTCAGGCTATGGATTCTTTTTAATATTAAGACAAATTTGGTAAATATATTTCTTCTTTTGAATCAAAAATATAAGGTCATATGATATCATCATGACATATGTACATGTATTTGTAGATCACCTACATCACACAATAACCTTGTCCCTAAATATTTTATTATTTTACTGCTAAAATAGTTGTAATTGCCCTTTCTCAATAATTTCTATTAGTTTTGTTTGATTGAAGAAATGCTGTTGATTTTAGTATATTCATTCTATGTTCTACAGTTTTATTAAGCTCCTTATTGTTACTTAATAATTAATTAATTTTTAATTCTTTTGGTTTTCTGGATGGTCATATTTCCACAATAAATTTTATATTATGAATTCTATAGTAATGTAATCAGCTACTTAATTGAAAAAAAAATAACTAAAACTAAGACTAGTTATCTCTCATGATCTCATGATATATTATAGTCTGCCTGCTGGAAACATATTCAAAAAGATCACTTAGCTATTACTAATCAGTTTCCTTGAGCTTGTAGATTGTATTACCTTCCAAATTTTTCTCATCATTTTTTTCAAACCTTGTAATACCCTGACTGACAGGAAAGGATGATGTTACAGTGTGGCATAAAAAAGAATCATAGAGAAACCATACATTTTTCTTTCTTCTTTGTGTGCTTTAAATATTATTCTTGGGGATGAGAGAATAAAAGGATGAGTAGAAAAGAGATCCACACTACATGCACTTGCACATTTGGGAGAGTTTTGCTGCTTTTTTACATCTTAATGCCTAGCTGGCTAAGCTCTTTCTCATCCTAACCTTCAACTCCCAAATATATCCCTTTTTCTTCTCCCAGAATATTGTTTCAGTTATAGGACAATAAATTATTTTATGCTGGTACTTGTCTTTTCTAATCTACTCTCAGAATAGGATGCTTACTTCAAAAAGTAATAAAAGTAAAATGCCATTTTCTTTCATTTAAGCAGTTGCTTAACACAAACCATCCACTGCCAAAAGCAACCTAAACAAAAGAACCACTGTTGCTTTCAACATATTTTACTTTTACTTAATCAAGATTTGCTTTCAGGGCATTTGTAAAAACCAACCAACCAACATACAAAACAAAACCCCCAAACAACCTAATAATGAAGGTTTAAAAAAATGACCATGATGACATGATTATTTTCCCTGTAGAACCAGACAGTCAGCTTCAGGTATGGTATTTGTACTCACGGGGAAAATGACTGGAGGTGGATGGATTGACGCTGTCCCCACTGTCAGCACTCTCACTGCTGGACACTTCATCATCTGATTCCCGCACCGAGGAGCAGGGCGAGGAGCCGTCAACTTCTTCAAACTTCCTCTTTAAAATTCCACTCATAGCTGCAGCGCTGTCACATGAACCTGTAACAGGAACGGGAGCAATGAAGCATTGAAATATTTGACCGCTGGATGTGCAGTCAAGGTCTCCAGAGTCATTTTTATGTGGCTTTTCATACAGGCGCTGAGCTTTACCTTGAAAGGATCACTACACAGCTTTTCTCAAAAACAAAATAAAACCCCACAGAATAAAAAACCAGCTTCAAATTAACAAAGATTGGTTTGTATTAAATATGAGCATTTGACCATCTGGTTACCAAAATGTACCATTGTGTGTGTGGGGGGGGGGCATACCATAGTTTAGTTTATTGTGATATCTCTATTTCTGTGCGTTGGCAAGTAAGAAAATCCACCTGAGTCCATGATATTCTGAAAATAAGTGCCAGTGTCCCGTAAAGTTCTAAGTGATTACTCCTTATAAAAAACTCATCTAGAAGAAACACAGATAAGTATGAAAAAACAACATACTCGAGTTTTTAAATGTAAGAAACCTAACTAGCCGAACACAATGAAGCATATAAAATCAGTTCTAAATTTTAAGTTGCTTCCATTTCAAAACTGCTATAAAGTGAAATGTGTACCCTTGATACCTGGTTGCTGAAGCTATTTCCACTGTTTCAAAAGCTATCTAAGGCTATTTACCTGGGAGACAGCACTAACTGAGTAGAAAGGGTGAAGGGTGGTAGAAAACATGGTTTCTCCTTAATCCTTTCTCTAGGATGAATGGGCTTTCCTTTCTGCTTGGGCTTTCTCCACCTTTCCTATTTACCTAGACATATGTAGTCAGCTGAAGAACATAAACTTTCCTTGCAGTGTAGGGATATGTTCGGGAATACCTATATATAATTTAGCTTAGACATATATACTTGGTTTTTACATTGCTAAATTAGATTAATTTAGCTGAAAGTGTTACTAAATCGATTCCATCTTCCACCTCATCTGTCAGCTCACCCGAGCTCTCATTTGAAATCTTGAAGCCATTCTCTTTTTTCCTTGCCAGAGTGTAGCCATCAGTGGTTTGATCAGAAGGAAACAAGACCCTTAAAACAATTCTGATGTCCACTTAGTTACATTATCTAGGCATTGTCCTCAAAAATTCTGAAATCATCACTTCTCTGCACAGATCCCAGAGCAAGCAGCCTGTCAGATTCCCTTAGCTGGGCCAACTTTCCCAGATCAGATTCAATAGTTGTTGTTTTATCTTCTTCAAAGTGGGCTACTAGGATTAGCAGTCTCAGCATCACCTGGGAAAGAAACTATTGATAATGAAAATTCTCAGGCCCTACCATAGATTACCCAAACCAGAAACTTTCCAGGGGCAGGGTCTAGCGCTCTGTCCTTCATAAAGCCTTTGCAGGTGATCTTGATGAGCACTCAGATTGGAGGACCACTTTTCTAGTTCTAGTCTGCTCACCAGCAGACTAGACTCCCTGGACTTTTCCTTTCTTGGTTATGTCCTCATACCAGCTCTAGAGAGTCTCATAACCCAGCACTCAATTCCTACTCCAAATCTCTTCTTTAGCGATCCGTGGTGTGATTTCTAGTAAAAAGTAAATACCCTATGTGATGTCTCCTAAGTCTTTATCATTAATTTCAATTTACTCCACTCATTTAAGCCTGTGCTGAGGAACTGATATGTATATGCTTGACACCTTGGGTGGAGTAGGGAATACAAAAGGGAGTCGAATATGTAACTGCCCTCAAGTAGCGAGCATCCACTATGCTAGGCTCCAATGAATTGAGAACACTCCCAAATGCAAGGTCTGCTCCCTGCTTCAGTACTCCATGTCTTTTTGCACTTACATTAACAACGGAGAAAACTGATAGCAATAAGAAGATACTGCACTGTCTACTCTTTTGAGAGTAAAATCTTTATTTTGACTCTGATTTTAGCACTATTCAGATTAGCATATTATTTCCTCCATCTACAAGAGTGTGGAATGCATGAAGTGTTCATGTACATTTGTGCACGATGAAGAGAAAGGTATTTTAAGTAAGTTCTTGAAATAAAAGTAGGACAGAATATAAATTTTAAAATGATTTACTTCAAACAAGATGCAAAGTAATTCATGAGGGAGAACATCCAAGACACAAAGTAATACAAGATGTAAACCTATTTTTTAAAAGGTACATTTTTATAGTAAAATATTGCAATGGGAACAGTTAAAGCCACGTCCTTAACTCCACTCGGCCATTCTATTTTCCCCAGCTTCCTCAGGAAAGGCAGATTTCTCAAGAATCAAGGACACTCAGCTGTGCCACAGGGAACCATGTTCCAATATGGGGAGAGGCAGTACTTGGTACTTTCCTCTTCAATTCTCACTTCCTCAAGAATGAGAGGGGAAATCTTTGGAGGGATGATAAGAGAATTAAAACTCTTTTTTTCCTTTGTTATTACATTTGGAACTGGTAAGACTTGAAACAATGGAGTTGAAGGTTGCATATAATTTCTGTCTACATTTTGGGGACTAAAAAAAGATCCTGAGTTAGACCCAGGTCAAAAAAATAGAAGGAACAGACTGCTTAGAGTAGAGTTAGTACCTATGCTTAAAATTAAAAATTCAAATAATTATAGGAGGGCATAACCTTAACATATACCAATGAAACTGGTTAATTGCTAAACTTCTTGTGTAGCAACCAGCATAATACCTGTCTAGTTTTACTGCCTTTTAAAAAATGTGAATGCAACAAGATATCATAACAAATTATGGGGGTCACATGATCCACTGTTTACCAGTATGTAACCTTGACCTAGACCTAACAGTGGAGTGGTAAACAGGGCATGTGGTTTTCTCCTTCATCATTTATATTATAACTAGGGAAGAAAAGAATACAAGAATGGAAGCAGAAAATAAAGCTGGGTAGGTATTCATTTATTCTAAATATGAGCGGCTGAAAATTTAAATCTTGATTACAGCCATTTTCACACAGCTATTGTATTCCAATTCATGGAACATATGCTGGTCAAGAGCATTGCCATTTCTCACTTGGACTAGGAAAAGCCTTTTAATTATCCTCTCCCATCTACTACTGTATGCTTTCAATGTGTTTTCCAGGTTGCTGGCAGAATGATCCATTTAAAATCCAAATCTGATCATGTCAGTCTTGAGTTTAAAACTCTTAAGTGGCTTTAGATTGCCTTAGGACAGTGATTTTCAACTGATGTGCCACAAGAATTTTTAAAACATGCAATACCTGACAATTTCATCAGGAGTGTGGACCTCTTTTCACTTAGATTGTCTAATAAAATAAAAATGACAACGACCAATACAACAATAACCGTCTGGTGCAAATAAATAAAAATCATATCTAGTTTTTTTGTCAGATTGGAAATGAAATATTGGGTGTGCTGCAGAATTTTAGTAATTAGTTTATGCGTGCCATGAGATGAAAAAGGTTGAAACTTGTTGCCTTAGGATAAAGTTAAAATTCATCAAAATGGCTTCAAAGTCCTTAACAGTCTATGTCGGCTATCTGCGTCCTCTTCATTTTGAGTCACTAACCTTGTTAATATTTTAGCTCTAATAATCTTTCAGTTCCTCCACTCTGTCATTTTTCTTTGGCCGCTAGGTCTTTTATATACTATTCCTCTTGGCTCATATTTTACACTTTTCCCATAGCACTTACCACCTCCTGAATCTATATTATTTATTTATATATTACTACATAAAAAACCAATAAGTTTATTTCTTATTGTTTTTCTTCCCAACTAAAGTTTTAAGGTCAAATATCTTTTTCTTTACAACTGTTCCAGGAGTCTAGATCAGTGCCTTAAATATATTATATATGTAAAATATATATACATATAATAGGTGCTTAATAAATATTTGTTCAATAAATGAATAAAACCCTCCCATTTCCATACTTTAATTATTTATCATTATTGGTTTTCTCTGCTGGAATGAAAGCTCCATGAAGCAGAAATCATGTTCATCTCATTCAACTCTCTTTCCTAACAAAATGTTTGGTATATTTGGTTAAATGAGAATAAAAATGAGAGATGAACTTGACCTTAAAATGCCATACACTTTTTAGTGAGAGAGACAGACAAACTGTAAAGAGAGATGAGAAGCATCAATTCTTCGTTGCAACACCTTAGTTGTTCACTAATTGCTTTCTCATGTGTGTCTTGACGGGGGCAGGAGGGGTAGCTGCAGCTGAGCCAGTGACCCCTTGTTTGAGCCAGTGACCCCTTGCTCAAGTCAGTGACCTTGGGCTTCAAACCAGCGACGTTTGGGCTCAAGCCATCGACCGTGGGGTCATGCTTATGATCCTACACTCAAGCCAGTGAGGCTGCACTCAAACTGGTGAGCAGATGCTGAAGTCAGATAAGTCCTCACTCAAGCAGATGACCTAGGGTTTCAAACCCGGGTCCTCAGCATACCAGGCCAACATTGTCTACTGCACCATCACCTGGTCAGGCAAAATGTCATACTTTTTTTTTCTTTGCTTGCAAGCAACCCAAAAGTCAATTCTAGCTAACTTAAGCACAAAGACATCTGCTGGAAAATTGCTGAACTAGTTCATGCAATCTAAGATAGGGCTAAAACCCAAATTTGAGGAAATGTAGGAACAAGGACAGCTTCTAGGAGAATTATAGCTGTAGAAATTTCTTGACCTTTTTCTCTAGAGTGCTACTGTTACCAAGTTTGAGTCAGCAATTGCTCTCTATGTCTTGCATTTCAAGTTTAATGTTCCAATGGGTGAGCAACATTTTAGCCCACCTTGGGTTAGGTTCTAGCCCTTTGATCATTCAGCTACATGACCAGTAGGCAAGGAGCCACCCAATTAGACAATTCTCCAGAGACTCTCACTCCAAGGCTTCAATAAATTCAATAGTATTTCAAAGCCAGTATTCTCTTTGGCTAATACTGATTTATCTTATTTTGTTATTTATTAATAAGGCCCACGATTTCACCACTTGGACATTTTCCTCTTTCCCTGCACCCACATACCCTTGTTATTGTCAAATTTCAGTAATAACTACTTTATTTTAAAACTTTAATAAACATCTTGTGATCTTGAATATATGTTGTTCTTGATACACATATTTCTTTCTTTCATATTTTATTTTTATTTTTTATTCAGTGACAAAAGGGGAGGCAGAGAGACAGACTCTTGCATGTGCAAGACAGGGATCTACCTGGCAAGCCCATTAGGGGGGATGCCCCAACCATCTGTGGCATCGCTCTGTTGCTCAGCAACTGAGCTCTTCTTAGTACCTGAGGCAGAGGCCATGGAGCCATCCTCAGTGCCTGGGGCCAACTTGCTCCAATCGAGCCATGGCTGCAGGGGGAGAAGAAAAAAGAGAGAGAGAGCGAGAAGGGGAGGGGTGGAGAAACAGATAGGCACTTATCCTGTGTGCCCTGACCGGTATTTGAACCCAGAACTTCCACACGCCAGGTCGACACTCTACCACTGAACCAACCAGCAGGGCAACATACTTATTTCATATTTGTATTATATGTAACCATTGCTCAGAGCCTCTCAGCATGTTTAATAAAAAGAGTATAAATGTTTTTATCTTCCTCCTCAAAAAAGAAATACTGACAAACTACGTTAGGTTTTTCATGTTTATAATTATAATGAATTTAGTTAATATATTTCTTGGGGGGGGGGGGAAATCAGGAACCAGAAAGATGTAAAGATAAGTAGGAGAGCTTGGCAGAGAATGCCAAATCAAGTAGTTACAAATAATACATTTTAATATCTTTGGAAGAATGGGTGAAGTTTAAGTATTTGCTGAAATCTTGTTTATATCACGCTTTTGACAGCCCGAAATTCTCCCAGCTTCCGTAGGCAACACATTGAGTTCTTACTACCCCATTTATATTTATCTAATGTTTTATCTTTTTGTCTTCTTTCATCTGTCCCTATTTCCTAACGAGTTGCTATGTATTTTTAAGAAAATTACCATAGAAAAAATATTTTAAGAGTAGCAAATTATCAGAGTTGCTGAAAGAACCACTTTAGTGTTGCAGGACTTAGCAAATAAAAATATAGGGCACCTAGTTAAAGTAAATTTTAGATGAAAAAATACTGGTTGGGATATATTTTTACTTATGTGTTTTTTGTTTGACATTCAATTTTAACCAGGCATCCTGCATTTGGTGAGAAAACAGAAGGACTATGAAATCAACAAACATTAAAATTCTATATAAGAAATGCCACCTACCAATATTTATGTCCTTAGCCATATCAGATAAAACAAAGACCCTTTCCTTTACCTGGTGAGGTCACATACATCAAGCCGGCATGTTAAACAGCCCACATTACAACATGATATGGAGGATATTTCTTCATGATTTGTCAAAGAACAAAAAATTTTTGTGTGTTCTCATCCAGTTCTTCCAGCAAGCACAAAAACTAGGAAATTATGACAAAGTTCTATTCCAACAACTTTGATATGGTAAGGCTGCTTGCTTCAATCAGCTCTGGACTGAGGCATCACCAAATTCAAATGATGAGATGGAAGGAATTGCCAACAGATTAATGAACATACTAGTGGGTGGCTCATCTATGGTAGCAGGTGGGAAAAGCTTAGCTGACAAAAGCAAGATTATTCACAATATCAAACATCATCAACCAGACTGTCTACTGGGCTAGGCAGAAAATGAAAAGGACAGTTGTTCAATTTATGGTGCACAGGTTTTCTCCGATATTTAAGAAAAAAAAGAGCTCAGCTAAAAAATTATGTGTTGTTTATTTATTTATTTTTGTGCGATACCTTTCATTATCCGGATGTGTTCCTAACTATGAGGATATAATTTTACCTAAGGTAGTTTATATTAAATCCTTTCATCCTCAATTTTTTTAAAGCATGATTTTGAGTAATCTGTGATGTTCTGCCCTAATATTGACTCTACTACTGCCCTTAACACTATTACCAAATATTGACTATAAGCTATAGACTCTGCTAAATAAGATAATAATTATTTAAAGAAAAACAAACTGGCATCAGATTTTAAGGTCTTGAACACTTAAAGACTCCACACATTCTCAGAATGCTTATGCATTTCTCTAAACAACAGAAGAAAGACATCTTTGTTCTAAATACTAGGGTCATCTCTGCCTTAACCCATTTGGCAAGAAATAAATGTATCTGCCACAAAGAGGATAGGGATTTGGCAATGATTCCACAAAGTGAAATCCTGCAAGGTGTTTCCATGGGGCACCACCGATGTGAAAAATGCTGCTGACCGCTTGCCAACATGAGAGGCCGAGCACAAGTTGGCCAAATACACCTCTCTTGTCCAGGTGTCTACTTGAGCCAAAAACCCCAGGAGCACTCCGCCTAATGAATATTTTGGTTAGAGAAATAATCAGAGGATTCCCCAATTATGTATGTATTCCTTGTGCCAGAGTGGCCTGTGACTTTGAGTTAAGACCTGAGTTACTTAATGGGCTTAAGATGTCAACACTTTGCACCTTGATGATTTGCAGTTGGATAATTTGATGAAAGAAATGAATACTTTCTTCAGAAAATGAAAGTGCAGAGAAGCACAAATGTATGCCATCTATCCATGAACTCCTAGTTCAAAACCTCTGCTCTGGTGGTTTACAAAATTGGCCCAGCTTGGGTAGATATTCAGAACTTGGAGAAATGATTTGTTGTGAACAAGTTAATTCAAAGTACCAAAGGAGTTTGGGAATCTGTCCCTCCCTGGTCCCTTTGCTACCAGGGTTATCCACTTCCTAGAGAAGACTTCTTTCTGTTCTCTCAGTTGCTTCTGCCATGTGGGCCAAAAGACCTACTGCATCTCCTGGTGACATTACCGACCATTTCTAAGGGTTTCTTTCTTTAGTGCTCTTGTGTCTGCTAAAACTGGCCTTTCTGTAACTTCGTCAATACTTGACTAGAATGGCTCTAGGTTGAGTACATTTTCTTTAAAACAGTGCCTGTCCTTCCTAAAACACAGATAGATTTCCTCATTCCATTTATAACAATACCAATCAGCCTTTAGTGAGCAACTACTGGGCCAGACACTTTGTATCTATTCTCTGTAATCTTTTCCCAAACCCTATAAGGTAGTTTTAACAAAGGAAACTAAGGTTTCAGAAATCAAAATCATCTGCACAAGAGGACTGACCCAAACTTTCTCCAAGAAATATTCCTTTACCAGCACCATATTGGATTAAGTGACCCTCTGCATCCATAGCACCTGCTTGATGTGTTTAGCAATACTTCTTACACTGTATTGTAATTGTTAATTTACATGACATTTTCTCACCCTTGACTGTTAAGTTCTTCCTGGACTGAATATGTACTCCAGCGCCTGCTCAGTAAATGAATGGTCATCAATTCGGAGTCTTATCCTGCATCAGTTCCTAACAAGTGGCATAATTTTAAGAGGATTACCTCTCTCTTCTTCCACTTCTCAATTTCTAATGCTATCAAAATAAGAGGCAGCATATAACCAGTGAGAATAGGCTCTGACGCAATGCAGTTCCCACTCCCTGGGAGTAAACGATAAACACTGTGGCCGTTTGCTGCCTCTGATGCCCACCCTCTCCTGTCTTCTGTACAAACGGCAATGGTTAAGTTAATTTATGTCCTGCTGATACAGGGATGGATGGCCATTCAACTTACTAATAGTAAAGGGGTTCTTTATGACTCTTCCTTGGCTGGGGAGACCCCAAGAATTTTTCTGTTACCTGCTTTTGGGATTAATATCCATTAAAATGGCCAGAACTGAGTTTTTAATGCTTCTTAACAGTAAACATTGACCACACTTGGTAATTGGCCACATGGTATAATAAAATTTTTACGGACAGGGACCTCAAAATTCTTTCAAAAAGTTAACTTTCAGGATACTCTTTTAGTTAGCAAGAGCAGGAAAAAAAATCAACTAACACTGTAATAAGGCTTTTAAAACTGTTGAAAATTGATCAAGTGCCCACTGCAAGCCTATTTTTCTTTCTCTAACAAGAATACCAATGAAAAATTTATGTTATATACTTGCTATTAAGACTAAAAACCAGTACTTAGCCTAATTCCTTAGACAACTGGCAAGACTTAGCACATTAAGGGGAGAAAGATCACACAGATGTGAAGAATTTAGAATTATTACTGCAGCACTGGAAGATAATATTTTATTCTCCTTAGCACTTAAGAAGTTTCTCTTCAGTCTTTCAGAAAGCTTCTGCTTGAATAATAAAGTAGAATAGTCAGGATAGATTGAAGGATATTTGAGAGATATGATATCCTTTTTCTCCAGAAGAATCATTAGAATAGTCTGAAAGGAAAGGAACTTTTAAAATCCTTTGCCTCATAAAGTATTCTAAAGTGGACATAAGAATAAAATGTGGCCAAGCTTTAGGACCATTCCCATCCAAGCACTGGGATCCTGCCAAAAATACTGTGCTGAAAACAAGGGAGATTTTCGAGTTAGAATAAGTAGAAAAAGTACTTTGGACAGCCTTTAAAATAAATCACCACCTTAAGCAAAATAAAGATTTTTACTACCTAAGGCAGAGAACAATACATATTGAACCTGCAGCAATTAGTAAATAGAGTATAGAGTATAAGATTAAGTACCTACATTTTCAAGTCTCAGTGAAGGTTCTACCTGCACACATTAAAACAGGTTTACAACAGAAATAAGCCACACCAAACTCATACAATCTTTTAAAGTCAAAATCCCACTATTTACAGAGGTTTCTCCATCCAAATTAAGTTTCACAAAAGCAGAGAGTCATGACATTTCTTATCACCAACTTATCTGACATTTGTTATTGATATAAATTGATCTAAAAGAGCTTCCAACTATGTTACTAATTAAAATAATTTTTAAGTAAAAAATGTAGCAAATTTTCTAAATTGCTTTTGAAAAACCTTCTGGGCAAATCAATTAATGCAATATTTCTAAACATTGTTCTGATCCAGAAGAAGTACAAAATAGCAATAAATCTGTGACACAGAGATTGTTTCATGATTCAGAAAAATTAGCACCTTTGTCATTAGGTAGAATTATACTCATTATATTCCATAACATCATTGGCTCAGCAAACATTTCTTCAGACAAGCTCCCTCTATAATTGAAAAATCTATAGTCTATCGATGAGACATAAACTCTAGATAGAGTAGAAATAAATAATTGATGCCTTTCTTATACAAAGTCAACATGGAAATAGAAAAATACTAGAACGAAGGTGCAAAGAAAAAAATTTTAAAGCAATAAAGGATATACTAAGAAAGCTCAGAAAAGTACATTTTACCACATAAGTGAATATTTTGTAGCAATTGTTCTTCCATTTGGAACAATTAAAGGTACCTATGAAGCCATATATAGTTTGAACCTTGATGACTATAATGTGACTGCCTTCTCCATGTACCTTATCGAATGAAAGGTATAGGCAGCTCAGCACTACCTAGTTATGACAGCCAATAAACTCCTCCTGGGTTTCTATTTTGGGAAAATACATCTCTTTCTCATCCACTGAAATCTAAAATGTTTCATCAAGATTTTCTAACTGTAGGCTTTAGCTGAACTTGCCTTACCAATACCATGGATTCCAATTCCCTTGGTATAAAAATTAGTAATATTAGCAATTGTTCATAATGCTCTTATTATGTGCCAAGCATACATCATGCCATTTCATTTTTGTAAAAAGATATTTGATGTGGACACAATTATTTCCACTTTGCAGATGAAAAGAGGAGGGTTACAGACTTAAAGTACCATGTCCAAGGCCACATGTATTGTTCAGAGGCAGATCATATCTTGAAAGTGACACCAAGTTTGGAACTTGAACTTGAACCTATGCTCCTAACCACTATTGTATTCAGCCTTTCATACTTCACTATATAGCTTACACTCACGCACCTAATATATAATAAAAGTACTTACTTATCAAGAAAACAATACACAATATTCCCTTGGTTTCTTAGTGATTCATGAATTGCCTTATATTTGCAAGGTTTTATTTCATTTAACGATATAACCCAGCGTTGTTAAAGTAGTTCTCAAGCCTTTTAAAATGCCATAGGACAAAAGAAATCCAGAATAAGAGGCTTTTCCCCAATACAATACATTGGACTAGTTCTCATTCTCACAGAGTATGTTTTGATGGTAAGTTCATGGAATCGATATGCCTTCAGATTTTCAATGTTCTTCGGAGTGAATGTGAACACCTATTAGTGGGTACGCTATTAGCTACCTTGTTTAACTTAAATAATTGAATTAGTAAATTTTCAAAGAAATAAGGATTGATAGCTTAATTGTTTTACTTCTTTTGCTTGTGATTTGAAAGATATTCAAAGTAATTGCATGTATGCACATGCATATACACACACACACATGACTAAATGCATTTCTAAATGAATATGTCGATTCATAAGCTTGCATGGAGCTGAACGTTTACCGAAGTAATATCTCTTCCTAGCTAGCATGGTGGTGTGAGGTGGTGAATCTCAAGGCCCAGGTTTTTTTCTTATTAAGTGAGAGGTGGGGAGGCAGAGACAGACTCCTACATGTACCCTGACTGGGATTCACCTGGCAAACCCCCTACCAGCCTGCCCACTGGGCTGCTACTCAGTTGCTCAGCAACTGAGCTATTTTAGCACCTGAGCAGAGGCTATGGAGCCATCCTCAGCGCCCAGGGCCAACTTTGCGCAAAGCATTAGAGCCATGATGGGGGGAGGGGAGGGAAGGCGTAGAAAAGGGGATGAGGGGGATGGGTGGAGAAGCAGATGGTAACTTCTCCTGTGTGCCCTGACCACAAATCGAACCTAGGACGCCCCAAAATTTGCCAATAAAATAGAACACAACTCCTGAAATTGGCAAGAATAGGTATATAACACCAATGATTAGTCAATCGCCACAAATAAAAAAATTGTTCTGTAGGTTTTGTGTTGATATCCCTGTTAGCAATCCCTCATTTCCCTATTAGACAAAGTAATTTCAAATTCCTATTGATGGTTTAATATGACAGATTTTCATTGTAGCAACAAAAACAACTTCTAATTCATGTGGAGTTCAAACATGATTTTAAAATCCATAACATAAGAAAAGCCAAGATAAATTATACCTTCCATCTTTCTATGCTCAATATACTAGTTATATTTATGTGTCATAAGTTCAGTACACAGATGTATGGGGGGATGTTTATTTCTCTTTTTTTGCCCACCAAAATGCAGGCGATTTAGAATTTAATGTTAAACAAAGTGCATAAGCTTGGTTGTTGAGTTGCTCTTGGATAAGAAGCAATTTTTAACTGTATTAAAAATAAAGATTAACATGAGAGTAAAATTATAAAAACAATATAAATATATAAAAGGATATAAAATTACATACAAAAACATACAATAGCATCACCACTTGGTGTTAAAGAACAGTTTTATCTTTTGCAATAAATCAATGTAATTGTGGGAATGATTCTTATGCCATGAAGAAAAGCCTTAACTCATTCCCACTTTGCTCAACAAAGCAGAATGATATGTACTATATTTTGCTTCCATAAAAACAATTAACATTTAAAATAACTGACCATTAAAGTTGTAAATTTTACCTATTTAAAAAATTTGTTTATTTAGCATAGATTATTTTCCAACTGCTCTAGACAAGTATTATTATCACATTGCTATGTGTCTAATAATATGGAATAAAAATAAAAATGTTAAAATAATTTTACAATTGTATTGTACTTAGACTTTTCAACAAAATTGATATAATTCTGTAGAAGTTCCACAATAAATGATAAAAAGGCAATCAATGTTTTTGATAGTTTAAGAAATGCCAAGTTAAAATAAATAGATGTGATTCTGGATACTCGATTATTTTGAGCTTTTTATTTCTATAGAAGTAATTTTGTTATTCTTTCTATTTCATAGGCATCAGAAGTTCAGAAGACACATAAAATAATAATACAACTTAAAACCCAAACTTGCAACTTTGAGATGACAACAACTATTTGTAGAGGTTGTATTCTCTTCCATACTGCTAGACTGAGTACAACATATTTGCCCTAAAATCTTTTCCAAGCTTTCAATATGGTCTCTAGTTTCAAGTGATGACAAAGACAGACTACTAATCATAATGCAGGAAATTAATTTTTGAAATGTCCTTAAACATTCCTTTGAAGTCTGATATAACACCATTTCTTCAAATACACTAACAGCATATCCTTCAACCATTTGTTTTTACATTACTCTATTTACTCTTTACTTTCCAAATTTGATTTGAAGTATATTTACACAAATACATTTTTATATACCTTTAAATATCCAGACCATGAACTTAGTATTTACATGCTGTTGAGATTTGTATGGTAGTATGGCTCAAGCAAATGCAAAAAGAGACTTCAAAGTTTTGAGTGAATTTGTATAGAGACAAATTATTTAGGATATTCAAAGGCATAAATTTGTTGCAGGTCATACAAAACTCTCCCCTGGCTCATGGAAGCACAGCAGTTCTTCTTATTTCACATTTGTCTAATATCATGTTTTCACTAAGAATCATCACAGGCTCTCCTTTGTTCGCACTATTTTTATTTCTATGTATAAAATGTGCTAATGGGCAGCGGTTATATTTACAAAGTTAATAGTATTTGACTGCCTAGATGAATTTTAAACCGGGTTCTTTCCTCCTTTCTGTGCTCTGCCTAGAACACACACAGAGGTTAGTATATACAAACTATGGGCATGACCTAAGTTAAAAGTAAAAAAAAAAAAAATTGTTTTTCCAAATTGTTGAAATAAATATGATTAACCATTAAAATTTATTTGACTGATTGAAAAAAAATATATGTATGCATTCATAGATAATATATAAAATATAATGTAATACATACATTTATAATGCATACATACATATATTTCATAACAAATTATATATACACATATATATAACAAATGTTTATAAATGTTATTTGAAATAGAGGACAGCATATTCCATTCAACATAAGAAAGAAACAATTTATTTGAAATATACCCCCTTTTAGTGCAGTCATTATTGAGTTTCAAGAGAAAGAGTTTAGAAAAAAATGGTCATTTTTTGCATTTTTACAAAACACACAGCACATAAATTTCTTATTCTATGTTAATCTCGGGATCCTGAAAAAATATCATAATGTCCCCATAGAGTGATAATGGGTGAATGAATATCTTGCTTGAATGACTACAACAAAGTGATTTTATAAATATTTGAAATAATTGTCCTTCACCATTTTATTGGTTAACCTTCTGTTTTAGTCCATCCTCCCCCCAATCACCAGTTTTAAAATAAAAGGTATCATTGCCAAACTCCTAAGTCTTAATCATGATAATAAATTAACAACCTCTTTTCAGTGCAAAGAAAGTAATTCAATTTATCTAAACGTGCTAGTGCTTTGTAGGTAAGCTTCATAAAATTTATTTTTAAATGTCTTATGCAAATATAAAAGCATAAAGCAGTAATTTTATGACTAAACATTATTTAGCCTCTTCATCTTTCCAGAATATTTTCATACACATACAACCTGTGATGTAGACAGATGTTGATTTGATACAAATTAAAATAAAATTATTTCCCATCAACACTGTTAACTGTTGAGTTGATATATTTAAAAACTTTAATGATATGAATAAACATAATTTGATCATGTTTTAAGTGTTTATAAAATATGTTTTGAAAATAAAAAAAGCAATATGAAAAATGAAAGTACGTACACATTTGTTTAGTACAGGTCAGATTCTACTATGATGTAATCACATTTTATAAAAGTGAGATATTTAGTGCACAGAAAAAAAAAAAAGACTTTTTTCCTGCCTGTGACATTTATAGGGATCACTTTACTATCCAGAGTTAACTGAACGTAAATGTCATAGGAAGTTAAACAAATTGAATTCAAAATAGCATTGTCTAAAAAGACCCAAAGAAAATTAAAAACAATTAAGAAAATTAAAGAAGCATATAAAGGATGCAGCACCAAAATAAGAAATTATTTCTCTGATAAGGTGTTTATCAATAAAATATAAATTGATGACTCTCAAAACTGACACTCTCGCTTAAAATGAAATTAAAATATAACATAAAAACTGCCAAGAAGTATGGGATATGAACAAAAGAACTCCGTTATTTAATTTCAGATACTTCATAAGAATCATAGATTAGGAACCCAGTTCTTATTTTAAATACATTTCTTAAAAATGTAAAAATCCTCTAAAAGTTTTAAATTCTGATATTTATCTACATGTTTCAACCCAGGTATCTCTCTGCAATCAAAAACTTTCCCCCAAAATGTAATTATTTAAAACCCAAACCTATTATTTTCTAACATGAAATTATTCCATTTAAACAAACACCCATGTTTCAAATCCAGAAAACATTAAGAATATTTAAAGAATAAACTGAAGGAAGCCTGAAAACGAGGAATAACCTGCTGATTTCCGCAGTGAATTAAAAAAGCGAATCCTTTCATCAAGTGTCTTCTACAGAAATAAAATCAGACGCATCAGGAAATCTGTCACCGTACCTGCGTGCACTTTAAACGACTACGGCACACACGCTGTAAAATCTTCACTCTGAGAAATAAAGCACACTTCATTTAACTGCTGCAAAACACTGCCGCAGAGAAGCCAATGCATTTTTTTCAGGCAACTGATCCAGATTTCCACCAGCCCTGTGACCTTTGAACTCCCTCTGCCCCCCACCCCCACTGCTTCTGCAGTCAAAGCCTCAGAGCTGGTCTTATTTGCATAAGGCTCAGGCAGTCCTCAGCAGCTGAAACGGAATGCTGGGTAAGGAGTGTGAAGCTGCAGTTCTGCCAGAATACCTGAATCACTGGAGAGCTGGATTAGGCGATGCCGAGTGGGCACTGATTTCACTGGGCTGGCAGCATCACAGCCCCCCATGTTGATTAATGCATGTGTTTTTTTTAACTGTTTTAGACCCCTGCTTTCCCTGCTCCCACCAGAAGAAGCTGTCACATCGAGTATTGATAACTAAGGAACATACATAGTCAAATATTTCATTCAAATACAGTATGGAAAGCCAATTTAAATTTTTCATTAACTTTTCCTTGTTTCTGAAAGATAGCTTATTTTTTCCTCATTGGAGACACAGTATTGCACGCATAATCAAAGGACATAGGATGTTTCTTTTGTTGTGAATTAAACAGCATTTACAAGTATAAATTTATTTTAGCCACTATACAACTACATAAAGTCACTATAATAATTCCATAAAATACTAGATGTACTCTAGTGTTTTAAAAACACTCATCTTACATGGTGTCCAAAAATTAATTATAAAGATTTTCCATCTCAGGATGTCTTTAAAACCACACAGCAATAAACATGTAGAGCAAAGTTAAACTATGTATTTAAATCTACATTCATGTAGCAGTAATGCTTGTCTGTCATTGGCAAAGATGTTTAGTGTTATGCTATTATTTGCTAGAGTTATTTCTTCTCTTGTCTTGCTACACACAGAAATCTCTCTATTTTAAAAATAAACTTCTTCATTGATCATAAACCTAAGAAGCGATTGTTTTCTAGAGATAGAGGTCACGTGTGTACATATTTTTATAAATACACATGAAGGCACATATTCTTCTTTTCTAAATGGTAACTAAATGAAAATATGCATCATCACATAATTAATTCATTTTTTAACAATTAAGCTAATTTGCTTTTTCTATTAGTGAGTGACTAATATCTATGAAATACATATTTTATGCAATAACATTTTCCATCTATTAAAGGAAATGTAACATGAAAAATAAAAGGGGTACAAGAGTCATATAGATATATAGTTCTATATTTAAATATAAAATGCATTATTTTAATAGGTAGCACTACTAAGATTTCAATATTCTCATTTAAAATATTTTTATTGAAATAATTAAATATTCCAAACCTTTCTCTTGCAGTATATCAAAAGACATCAATAAATTCTGAATGACATTTCATTCAATTTATACTACATGTTAACTATGGCAACACAATAGTTTTAATATTGAAAAAATTAATTTGAAGCTTTTTATTTGAGCTATTTATTAGTAGCCTTCTGCTTTATATTATTCCTGTATAAACAGAATATTAGAAATTATGTGTGGAATATTTCTCTTACCCATAAATTTTTAAATAAGACAACTTTTTAGTTTACTATAATTATTTACACATTTTTCTATCATATTTGACAATATCAACAATTTAATTACATTGGGTCAATTCAAGCGCATCCTTCATCTTACACATTGCAAATATTTTGCAAAGTTTTTGTTTAAGGCAAAACACACATCAGTCCATTCTAATTCAAATCCAATCAAACACAAGGAAGTGTTGGAGTAATTTATAAAATCACTGACCTGTTCAAATAGGTGTATTCTCAATCCTTGCAGTCTTTATTCATTAGAATCCAAAATAAATTGATTATCATTTTATAATATGCTCCAGCATTACCAAAGGCACTGTTCTTCCTGGTTCAGCGGAATCTTCTTAAATTTGCCAGCCCTGTGTTTTATTGCTGGTACCGTATGCTTTATTGTTCAGCGACAAGAGCTTCACTCTGCACAAAGACTCATTACCTACTGCTAGCTGCACGGCATCAGCCTCACTGAGGCTGCCTATATGTGATCACATGGGAGTTTTGTCTGAGAAAGCCAGGCATGCCACTGACTTCACTGTGTCTATGGATATTTTTATCAGCTGAGGTCTGCTAGGAGGAAGGAATAACAGACTATGAAGCTGCTCTAAGTCATTAATGCAGCACAACTTATGAAAATCCCTTCACAAGATTTTATTATAGGAAACGTTTGAACCAGCATTCAAAACAAGTTAACTAGATTTTATTTTAATAAGAGGCTGAATAATAATTTAAGGAAGGGGAACTAGCAAAAAGCCGTCTTCTACCTTCTGCTTTCTGAAAGTACTTTTGTACAAATGTTATTAAAGAGCCTTGCTCCACTGAATGATTTGACAGCATATTTTAACCTTTAGATAGCTGGTGTTTCTTTTCCTTGGCAGAGGTTATTTTTCTAAAAGGATAAGAGGCTGTTACCCTCAACATCTCCTCTATGAAAATCTCAATCACTAGTAGATACTATATATGAATCAAAATAGAGCTCTGCTAATTACTTTTGACAAAGTAGATGAGAGGGTGAATCTCTTCTATTGATGTATATAAATGAGGTAGATGATTAATTATCTTTTCAAAAGATGACACATTCTTAGAACAGCCGACTTAAAAGAACAATGAAGATTTCAATTTAAAGATCTAAAGAACATGTGGTTGATATTAATCCTTAAAATCTCAGTAACTTACTTTAGACAGCTTACCTCAATAAAGCGTATGGTTTACCTTATCTGATTTCAGTGTTAACAAGTAATTTCAGAGCTGACTACTCAACATATACAGGAATTTTCTGCTGTACAGATATTGAATTAGTATATAGATGCACACACACATATATAGTCAGATTATCTTTCTAAAAATATTTTTAAAAACAAACACCTAAAATTATTTCTCAAAATTTGAAGTGGATTGTGGATTTCCAAATGAAAACAAACCATTTAGCTTTGAAATTCAATTTTTAAAAAAGCTATTTCTTATGTTTTTAATAATCTGTCTAAATTCACCTGGTAATTAAAAGCTTGTTGCTTGTTAATCTCAGTGGAAAGCTTATGACTAATAATACAAAACGCAACAAAGAACCCAGAAGAAAGAGTCAGAAGAAGCAACCATAAGTGAAGATCAGAAAACAAATTTGCTGTATAGTTAAGATAAACAGTACATTTTAATAGTGGTCATAAATAATTCAGTAATTTTATAAACAGTAAATATGTATACCTGCTTAAGCTTTCCATTAATAAATTATTTTTTGAAAATATTGATAACTTAGAAATTTTTGTGTCAATTGAAATTTTTAAAAATAACTTACAGCCACAATAGGCAAGTGTGACTAAAAAGCCCAGTCTCTAAATACAATGATTTAACATCATGTTTTATAATATTTTTTGTAAGGTTAGCATTGATTTATGTTTCATGTCTTAATTAAATGCCTTTTGTTAGGTGTTTCTTAACGTTGAAAAATATTTAGATATGTTTTAAATGCCACAGTTTTAATGTATCTGTTCCCAAATGTTCATGTTCATTTTTCCTCCTGCATACAACAACTACGCTAAAGCTAAAAAACCTTGGGGCATTAAAAGAAAAAATAAAAAAGACCAGACTGTTTCTGACTTATTGTGCACCTCTGGGTTTTTAAAGATATGTGCATTCTAGCTAATACCTTTGATGATGCCATCATGTTAATGTACAAGGAAATAAACAAAAGGCAGCCATTTTTCTCTTACTGCATCACTTCAAAAACAGTGAAATAAAATGGTTGCCAAATGGAAGAAAAGAATCAGCAGAAACTGAAGTTACTTCCAAATTCTTGGGAGAAGGAGGGGCCAGGAGTATAAAACTGAAAATAAGTCACATATATTTAAAGTTTGTATGAATGTATGTAAAGAAATAATTTACAATAAGAAAAAAATTATAAATACAAGGATATAGATATAGCTAGCAATTAAAACAAATTATCAGTAGAATAGGGAGTCTCCAATGAAAAGATTATAGACTCTAAACTTAATGTATCAATACAAGAGTCTATTGAATTCATTAATGTTAACAAAGTTATTTAAAGGTGGACAATAGAATTAGAGATATCTAAAAATGGACAGAATAATTGTGAAATAGTAATAATCTTCCAGGGACTATCATTATCTTAAATGACATTGGTGAGTTATTCTAGCATCAGATGCCTTAGTTTTCAAGTCTGTAAAACAGGAACAGAAAAGTCTTTGGAAAGTATGTCATGGAAATATATAGCAATATTTTTATACTTCAGTTCCCTAAATTGACTTGAACCAAGAATTGTCAACTACCATTAGTAAAGTAAGAAGAAATTATGTAAATCTTAGTGGATGTTTAAAGTAAAATTTAAATGTATTATTCTAATACCTGAGGTAAATTGATACAATAGGTAGATAGTACTTTTGAAAACAGGAAGTGATTATTTTTCAAATATGTGCAGATAAAAATAGAAATAAATGGAGTAATTTAAAACAGATATCATAAAATTTCTTCAGGATTAAATAAAATTACAAAATATACCCATTCTTCCAATCAAAATTCTGGAAGTCTCTTGTCAAGGACATGACAAAGGAATGGCAGCAGTTTCTGACTCTCACATCACACAGTGAACAATGGTGCCTGTGCCTTTATAAGAATTTCATCAGTCCAGAGTTCTTTACATTTGAAATTCACAGAGAAACACAAGACCACAGCTTAAGAAAAAACAAATTTTACCCAAGATCAAAAGGGCGTTTTGATTTACTTTGTTATATTGAAAGCTGTGAATTGAACAAAGATATTTTGATTCTTACTATATTGACTTCTATTAGTTTAGTTCTTCTTTGATGACAAAAAGCCATAATAGAATCATTTTGTTTGCTCCTGTTTTCTACAAAATAGCTAAAGCTTGTCAGAAGTAATTTAAAATGTTTGCTGTTCGGCTCATGCCGTAATTTGGGCATAGACATGCTAAATGGGTAATTCCTTGAACATGCTACTGCATGAAGGGAGAGGGAGAAGCTTCACTGATACCGTAATCTGTGCTTCCCAGAACTGTATTAACTGACATATGTATCAGGACCTCCAATTGGATTTACCCTTGATCAGGCTGGATTTTCTCACTGCATATCATTCTATCTCACAATACATTCAGAGAAGTCAATAAGTTGGCTATGACAGCTTCTAAATCCAGGACTAATTTGATTCAATCCAATAAATATTTATTGAGATGTTACCAATTACCAAGCTCTGAGATAGTTGCTAGAGATATAAAAATGAAATATATACTGTTTCCAAGAATATAATAGTCTATCTAGCTAAAAAAAATGTTGAGCACATTATGGGAGGGTAGCAAAGGAGGGACATATTTTTTAAAGTTTGAATATTTTATTAACAAGCATTTTATGTGAAATCAGTACAATTTCTTTATTTTTGAATATTGATTTCTAAAATTAGCTAATTATTATTAAATTAAAATTATTTACATGTCAAAAAAAGATATATATAAATAAAATGTCTGCTAAATTTATGCTATTCTTCCCATGAAGAGGTTGAGTCTAGTTTTCCTCACCCTCATTCAAATCTAGTCTTAATAATTTGCTTAACCAATTGGCGTTACAGAAGTAATGTTCTGGAAATTCTAAACCTAGATCCTAAGGAACCCTGTAGCTTTTTCTTGAGCCTCTTACAATGCTCTTTCCAGGAGCCTTGAGCTGCCACATGAGAGAATTAACCACCCCAAGACCACTATGGTGAAATCACATATAGGCAACCTGGTCAACAGTCTTTACTGGGCATAGTGTTGTAACCACTCCTGATGCCTAACACATAGGGAAAGCCATCTTGGATCCTCCAAACATACCCTCTCACCAAATGGACATCAGGAAGTAATTATTGCTGTCACTATGTGAAGAGGAATCCTTTGGCTGAGCTTTTCTCAAATTCTTGTCTTATGTAATTTATAAGACAATTAAATGGTTGCTGTTTCAAGCCACTAACTGTTGTGGTAGTCGAGAGCAATTGATAACTGGAAAATATTTACATGCGTATGACAGAGAAACATAAACCTAAAAGCACATGAAAGGAAAGTCTGCTATGCATAGTCAGTGAAATCACTAAATTTTATTTAATGAAATGGGTGCATTTAATGTGTGCATGAAAAGAAAATATAACTTAAGAGGGTGGAAAAGAGATGCAAAATAATGTAGGCAGTGTACAAAGCAAAGGAAGATTATGATAACTGAGAAGTTTGTATTACAGGAATGGAGTCTCTGAATGAATAGAGATTGCAGAACTAGCTGGGAAAAAAGGGAATTCCAAGTTGCAAAATCATACTTTGAGAAAAGTTCAGAATCAAGGGCAGTAGCTGTATTTCCTAATGAGAGGAACTTGGAGGAAATTTGGGTGAGAAGAGAGTTAGGCATGTGTTGGAAGGGTGAAAGAGAAAAAAGAAGTCTGGTCCTCCTGGAACTGCTCTGAAGCTTGAGGTGAAGAGATTTTTGGAATATATAAGACACTGGGAAGTCACCAAAGCATAAAAAAAAAGAGGTATGGTCAAAGTGAAGAAGGAGACGATGACAATCGAGGAGTAACTAGACCAGTGAAACCCTAAGGCAGCAGCAGAAAGTCTGATGAAAAGGAGATGGGACAAAATATGACGGTCTGAACTATGGTAGTGACTGAGGAATGAGGAGAAAGGAATCTGTCATAAAGAAACAATTTAAATTTGGTTGGATAAACTGGTCTCTGATCTCATTTATAACCTTAAAAGTCAATGGTTCTATGACTTTTCAATTATATATGACAAGTAGAGAGCATTAAACTTGTTTTATTAGACAGATTTAGTGAGTTCACAGGTGCTTTGATTTGTCTTGTCCTCGGCTTGTCAACTTTCAAATATTGTGAAAAATTATTAATATCAAATATTGTTAATGTTGTGTTTGGGAGGTTATGAAAGACTGTAAGAAAACAGGACCTTCCTTAATTAAAGTATGTAGAGGAGAGTGTTTTTATTACTTTCTGTTATCTTTTATCTAAGCTAAGAAAAAAAAGTAGAGGGAAGACAAATATGTCCTAGTTCTACAAAGATTGAAAACAGATACATTTGGGTAATGCAAATAAAGGTTTAAAACATCCTTCTTACCACCAGACACACCATTACTTATCAAAGCAAACAAGCCTATAGGAATTTTATTCTTTTGACTTATTTTTCATCCTATCTGGATATTAGACTACCCAAATAGCAGGTGTTAAATGGCCAGTGAATGGCCACTAAGAATGATACAGGTTAAATGGTGGGAATAGTTTTATAATTGGTGCTACTCTATACACAACATGTACGTAAATCATCTTAACGTGGCTGTAAAGAAACCTTTATCCAAAGTGACCCAGAGAAGAAAGCATCCAGATTTTCCCTCCACCCCTCACTCTCTTTGTCACAACAAAGGCATTAGAAAACAGCATTGTTCAAGAGAAAAGAGTAAATGAAGCAAACCTCCTCTCTGAGAACACAAAGGATACATTTATTTCTTAGAGACCATCCAAGTTGATTATAATGACAAAGTTGATTATGATTTTTTACACTGAATTATATATCTAGCCTGGGACAGAAAATAAGGAGTCAAATAGCATATGCAAAAATCAAACATGAACTGAGCAGGCAATAATAATATTAATATTTATTATTATTATTATTTAATACAAACAGTGGCTTTTCCACATCAATGGAAAAGTTGCATCATAATTAAAAAGGCTATGAAATATCTTTTGGGTTCATTGCATAGAAAAAAGAGTTTTCTTTATTTTATTTTACCTGCATAAGTCTACAAATAGCTAGCTAATAGATTGAATCTACTTTGATGTGTTTAGCAGAGACATATGAAAGCAGCCTGTTAATTAATTAATTAATCCAATCATACATTCATTCATTTTACAGTCACCAAGTGCTCTATGTTCAGAACCTGGTTCAGTGCTCTTATTGGTTAAAGAGATGAATAAGTCAATCTGAAGCTGACTGGCTCTTCATCAAGAAGTACAGACAGATATAAGGAGATGGTTACAGCATATTGTAACTAAGTTCTATAATGGAAGAATATACAGGAACATAAGACAAGAGTGAATAATGCTATATAAAAATAGAAAACAGTTATTAAGCACTTACTCGATTGAAGTGTTTTACATGTATTAATTAATTCATATAACCATTGAAACAAGAGTATGAGGTAAGCTGCTTTTACCATCACCATTTAATAAATGAGACAACTGAGGGACACACTGATTAAGTGATGTGCCACTATGACCGAATCAGTATCCAAACTTAGGTACTATGGCTTTAATGCAGGGTGGCCCTACTGGGACTATATTATCTAAGGCAGTCACGGTGGACTTCACCGAAAAGGTGACATGGAAAATAAATCTTAAGGGATGAGTAGGAGCTCTTTTTTGGAAAAGAAGTATTCTAGGCAGAAGAGCTTGAATATATATAATTTCTGAGGTACAACTAATATATATAGGAAGGACACTAAAAATATCACTGTGAAAATGGTGAAGTTATTTGATCTTGATGAGATTGTGCAGTTGTATGAGTCAATTTGCACTCATAGCAGGTTTTTAAGTGCTGTGATTAAAACTGTGTTTTATTAGATAACTCTGGAGAATAAATTCAAGGAAAGGTCTGGGAGACCAAATAAAATTGTTGAAATATCCCAGAAAACAAGTTGCAAAGCTCTGAATGAAGAAAGTGGCAGCTCTGGGGATGGAGAAGAAAATATTGAGGAAATGAATCAATAGATACTTAGCCTGAGCACGATGGGAAATCCTGAATCTAGGATTTTTAATTTGAGAGATAGCATAGATGATACCATTAACCAAGGTTGGAAATACAAGAAGAAGCTTAGGTATAGAGCCATTCAGTGTGAAACACTGAATGTGTACTATATGCACCAGGCAAGAGTATAAGATTCTAAAGATACAAAATGCCATCTTGGAGTCTGAATGCACAATGCTTGAAAGAGCTCATAAACAAAATCTGTTATGCAGATATACACTCCTTTCATCAAAGCTAACTTTTAAGAGTATGAAATTTTTCTCAGTGACTGTTTAGAGGTTAAGAAAAAACAAGGTGACTACCTTTTTCATAATAAAACTTCATATCTGGAATACTATCAATTAAACTTAATTGTGGTGCTCATATAAGAAAATTACATAAAAGTGTTCTATGTGGATTAAAATCGTGATCCAGATCACAAAATTCACCTCCATGCTTTATGTTAATCATACAACATGAAGACATACAAGAAATAAATTAGATTTTTCCTTTAGGCAAATGTTTTAATGAGCTTAATCCCGTGGCTTGATTTTAATGCTAGTAACTGGCTTCTTTGAAATGAGGCATGCATTTTCTTTCTTGTTCATATAGTCAGCTTCCTATTTAGTATTCATTATTCATGTCTATTTTTATCAAAGAGCACTATTATATGAAACCATGATCCAAGCATGTTTGGCTCTATTTTTTTTTTTATCGATGGAGGGAAGGAAATTATAATGATTTGATTATACCTGTATTACACTGGTATGATTGTTATGTATACATGTGACATTAGTACATATGTGTTCCTTCATTTGAGAATGTTGTGCTATTTAAATCAGGTAGTCAGGCTGCCATACCCGCTTCAGTTTAGAATATCAATATGCCATTGGGGAAAACCCATAGGGCTTGTGAGTAAACGGGTAAAAGAGAGTTCTGGTTTTTTTTGTTTTGTTTTGTTTTTGTTTTTTTTTTTTTGTGACAGAGACAGAGAGAGAAAGAGAGAGGGGCAGATAGGGACAAACAGACAGGAAGGGATAGAGCTGAGAAGCATCAGTTCTTTGTTGCGGCACCTTAGTTGTTCATTGATTGCTTTCTCATATGTGCTTAGATCAGGGGTCTACAGCAGACTGAGTGACCTCTTGCTTGAGCCAGCGACCTTTGGCTCAAGCTGGTGAGCCTTACTCAAATCAGATAAGCCTGCGCTCAAACTGGCAAACTCAGAGTTTCGAACCTGGGCCCCTCACGTTTCAGTCCGACGCTCTATCCACTGTGTCACTGCCTGGTCAGGATAAAAACTAGTTTTAATCACAGTCTCAATAAACTTTATCTACATATTCTAAGAATTTCTTAGTGAATAGTAAACTGTGTGGGATTAAGAATAGAGAAGTGTAAACACATTTTACCTGAATATTATGACCCTTAATAACTTTAGCTAACAATTGTGAATACCACTGTAATTGCTACTTGTTGGAGAGTATAGCATTTTTTAAGTCTTTGCCTCTTTGCCCTGGCTGGTTGCTTCAGTTGTGGAGGGTCGGCTCGACATGTGGATGTTCCAGGTTCAATTTCCAGTCAGGGCACACAGGGGAAGCACCCATCTGCTTCTCCATCCCTCCCTGTTCTCACATCTCTCTCTCTCTCTCTCTCTCTCTCTCTTAATCTCCTCCTGCAGCCATGGCCTGATTAGAGCGAGTTGGCCCTGGGCACTGATGATGGCTCCATGGCCATCTGCTTGAGGCGCTAAAAAAAAATGGCTCCAGTTGCAAAGAAGCAAAGGCTCCAGATGGGCAGAGCATCGACCCCTAGTGGGCTTGCAAGGTGGATCCTGGTTGGAGCACATGCAGGACTCTGTCTCTGCCTCCCCTCCTCTCACTAAATTTAAAAAAAAAAAGAATTTTTTGTCTGTTTAACTACTAATAGTTATCTGTGGAATGAGCAGTTATCATCACTGAGAGAAAAACTGGGTTTTATATGCTATTGTTTCCCAGCCACTCACAGGTAGGTGGCTTTAACATTGTCTACATATGTTTGTTACATTGTATTTATATGATATTTCTTTAACGTAGGAAGCTAAATCTACATTACTTCATTTTCTCATTACTCTAATTTATTGTATTCTGTGGCTATTGTGGAATTAGGTAGCAGCAATAAATTTATGGTTAATGGACTACAAGAAGAATGAAGCTTTTAAATACAAAACTATTTCAAGAACTACACTTATAATAATTAAAACTTGAAAGCATTTATATATATAATATATATTTATCAATGTGGTGGACTATCAGACAGCCATTATAGTCAGAACCATTACAGGTATATAAAAACAATAAAAAGGGTCACAAAATAATAGTGAAAACTTTACCAGGAAGATAAACAAATGTGATGACAACTAATATGTATAAAAGAAGACTGGAGAGGAACTAAAGGAATTAAGGAATTACGTGTAAGTATAAAGCAACACACTGTGATCTCAATATTTTAAATATATAAACATAAAACAATTGGAATTACAGAATCAAAATTATAAAACAGTCATTTCTTGGACATTAAGTATGCATATGTGTTCCTAATAAGTAATTTTGATTTTTGACTTTGGGTTTTCTTATGTTTTACAAGTGTTCTGTTTCCTGTTATTAATACGATATAAAATTCAATAATATTGAAATTGTTATTTTATTGAAATTAATTATGCTAAAATTTAATAAGAAAAGCATTAAAAAATAAGAACATTATTCAAATAACTTTAACTGCTATAAAGTCTAAGCCCTTTTATTGCTCAATGCCAGGTTCCCTAAAGACGTGATTGTTTTTGATTGATGAGTAGACTCCTTTTTAACATTTTCTTCAAGCAACCACACTGTGATGTTTTTCTAAATTTGCTTTTGAGATACTAAAAGGAGATTCACATATGAATTCTTATCCTTTCTGTAAGTAGTAGTGGACTAAAAGAGGTGATCAAAAGAGGCACAATAAGGTATCAGTAAGCAACACTACTCTGCCCCGGCTGTTGAGCCCTAATTTATGATTAATTGTTTTACTTGCCTGGAGGAGAAAAATAGTATTTTGAACAACAAAAAAATATGGTAGGAGCATTAAAAGAATGTAATACATGTTAAAACTGGGAGAATATCCTGAGAATTAAAAAAAAAAATCTGTAGCCAAGCCTTATGTAGTCTCAGTTGAAATTTAACAGCAGAAAAATTGGAAACCCTGAAGTGAAAGCATCTAATTTTGAAAATATTCATGTCTTTGTATGAAGTCTTCCTTTGGCTCGGAGGCTGCCTGCCATGCATAGGCACTGCAACTCAACTCTTGCTTACTTGCTATCCCAGGACTTGATGCTGAAGACTTCTGAACCTAAACACACTATCAGCGGGCTTTGTTTGAGTATTGGTAAAGAATCAAACAAAATATAGTTGGAGAGCATTTCTCAGGCAACAGTATGAGGGGCAACTTCAATATGGATTAAATATAAATAGGAGAGAATGGAATAGAAGGCCATTCTCCATCCATAGCACAATATTAACTGCAAGATGGTTTCCTCATTTTTTATAAACTCTCACCTTATTGTGAAGTCTCAGCTCAAAAGTGCCCTCCCTTTAAAACCTATATTTATGTCCTTTATATGTGGACACAAAAGTTTGTTCCTTTCTCTCTCTTCAATGTTTTCTGTTTATTGCTCTACTATACATTATATATCAAACTGTTAAGGTGTTTGAATTTTCTGAAAGGTACCAATAAACTGGATCACAAACATAAGGGCTTTGCCTTATATTTATATCCTTGGAGGCTACCACTGGCCTTTCATATTATAGATGCTCAATATTGTTGAACAAGTTCTTGAAGATGTTTTTAGAATACGGACATCAAGTATACACAAGCTTTTCCATAGCGGTTATATAATGCTGGTAACATGTAGATGTTATTCAGACAGAGTTACTATTTCACACTGGCTTCCAGTTTGTGTTTTTTGAGCATGTCTAAATAACAAACAGATGAAAAGCTCGAGACATCACACACACTTCCTCCACCAACCCTCATAACTGGGTTATGGGAATTGGATCAGACAAGGCATCTTGAATTTTTTTTCCATTCCACAGCTGGTAACACATTTTCAGCCTTGTTAAAAATTCTCCTAACTTATAAAAAACAAACAAACAAAAAAACCTTCTTGGGCCTTTTTCTCAAGTACCAAATCATCATTGCTTAGCATTTTTAACAACACTCTTTCCTTTTTCCTCCTCTTCTAAACACAGAAAAGATGTGCTTCAACTGTTTCACATTCAAGCTCAGTTCCTGTGATTTTGCATATACTCATTTATCTAACAGTCTCTTTGAAGTCACAGTCAGATTTCTTTTAGAGTTCAGACACTTGAACATCCAAGGGAGTTGTGTTCAGGCTTCACTAATGGGCCTTCACAAGCATTTTCACATTTTGGATCAACACATCTGCTTATATGCAAGCCATTCTACAAATACTATTTCTGTCAACAGAAGCTTTCTGTCAATTCATGGCATGTGTTAAATAAACTATGTAAGATAGACTAAAATGTCCATGTCTTTACACATAGAAGAGCTTTATTATTTATATTCATTCAGCATTAATTTCACTGAGTTTTAACAGTCATTAGCATAAGAAATACTTATTGAGACATTGATTGATAATGAGAAACCCCTCCCCCCACCAATAAACCTACAACAGATGGACCAGAAAGAAAAAGGGTCTACAAAGTAGAAATTCTTTTCTAAGTTTTTGTCTACCACATTTGTCTATTCTTTCCTCTTGAGGCAAGGAACATACTGTGCTATGGAAAATAGTAAGATTTCGGTTTAGTTGTGGAGAATTTCCCAGAACAAAGGAGATTATAATGTGGCCTGTACTGCAGTCAATTTATAAACATCATCATTGAATTTATAGAAAAGGGAGTAAATGTAATTTTATAATATTTACAGAAAGACTACAATCCAAATGAACAGTTCATTTTTGGATTCAGTGAATATATTGCCAAAAGTAAAATGACATTTTGTAGAATATCAAGAACACAGAACAAACAGAAAAATCATTACTGAATAGTAAGTAATTACTATTGGAGAGAATGAAAAAAGATTTCAACCATTCTCCCTTTATGAGTCCAATTTCATATGGCCTTTTAAAGGGAGTTTGTTTCTTAACTTGAATTTATTTAACCTTTTGAAGGACTTGAATTTGTTCCTGAGATGCTTGAAACATTTTCTTTCATCTTTAAATAGCCATGCAAGATAGAAGGACTACTTGTAACTTTATCCCGTTTCACTGATGGGAAGAGTAAGGCATAAGTATAGATTCTAAGTAGCTACTTTCTTAGCTTAAACTAAATTTTTTTCACTCAAGTACTCTGGCTTTTTATTATTTGTCAAGAATTAGTTCTTAGTAACTAATATTAAGGAATTAAATTATTTTCTTTTATCCTTTTGTATGAGAAATGGATAATGTTTAAGGAGATGTTAAGCAGACAGCTATAACTAAATATAAAAATAATAGTGTTTTTGATTTCTTGGATGTATAAGTTTCAGTGAGCCAAATCACATCATGAACAC
Organism: Rhynchonycteris naso; assembly: GCA_037038555.1. Taxonomy (NCBI): domain Eukaryota; kingdom Metazoa; phylum Chordata; class Mammalia; order Chiroptera; family Emballonuridae; genus Rhynchonycteris; species Rhynchonycteris naso. Next base: position 69,424,424 of record CM072997.1, read on the forward strand.
TAGTGAAACAGATTAGAGATTAAAGGCAGATGACTAATATAGTAGATCAGAGAGCCAAGTACGGTATATAAAGGGAAAAAGTGTGGTTCAACATACAGACCTGCGTTTCATATCTGATAAATTATACATAGATATTTTGAGCTTTGATTTTAGGTAGCACTTCATCACCTGATTACTGTTTTGCTTTCTTTCTTGTCAAAACAGGATGACTTGAATGAATCAAGTTCAGTTAGGTAGCAAATGCTGTAGCATGGCAGTCAAGCTTCTGGTGGTTTGGGTGGCTACTGTCAGAGGAGATGACAAGGCTCTGGGTACAGACAGGATCACTTGGTGAGAATCACATTTCTTAAGGGTAGAAAATCAAGATAGAATTTAAAAGCTTGGGTTGGCTCTGTAAAATAACATGATAGAAGAGAATTCAGTTAAAGAGATATACAGGTAAGGAGGATTGTTCGTGGTGATTATGAAAAGTGTAGTCAAGGTGAGTGCTAACTAGGGTTTTAACTACTCAATTCTCTAGAGCCACAGATCAATTTCAAAAAGGCTTTACAAATGCCACTGAGCAATTTCCTCTAGGAGTATATTTATGCTATATAAAATTGCTATTCCCATTTAAAAATATTTTTAGGAAAGATGTCCATTAATTTCACCAATTAACAAGAACAAAACTTCCAGTAAGACAGTAAGACTTTGTAAGCTTCTTAAGAAAAGTAATAGAACTTGACTGTATGTAACCTTTTGTCCTTGGATTAAGAATGAATAAAATAATGGTCTGACCTGATCAGGCAGTGGCACAGTGGATAGAGCATCATCGGACTGGGACAAGAAGGACCTAGGTTCAAAACCCCAAGGTTGCCAGTTTGAGTTTATGATCAAAGACATGACCCCAAGGTTGCTGGCTTGAGCCCAAGGTCACTGGCTTGAGCAAGAGGTCACTTACTCTGCTGTAGCCCCTTAGTCAAGGCACATATGAGAAAGCAATTGATGAACAACTAAGGCACTGCAATGAAAAATTGATGCTCCTCATCTCTCTCCCTTCCTGTCCTTATCCGTCCCCTCTCTCTGACTCTCTCCCTGTTTCTGTCATAAATAAATAAATAAATAAATAAATAAATAAATAAATAAATAAGTGGTCTGTTATTTTTAAAATATTATTGCAGAGTAATTTCATACTATGGAATCAACAGGAGACTAGGAAGGTGACATACAATATGGATTCAATATATTTCTTATTTGTTCTTACAGATCTCTTAATTTATGTTCTCAAATTCTAATGTATTAAAGCTACATTAATGACACTAGAACCTGATTTTCCTCATTAGTACAACTATTAGTTCCATTATACATCCCTTTTATTTACTCATGGATGGCTCTGGGACACCTTCCAAAGAATAGTCTGCTAATAAATTATGTTTTGTTCATTTTTTTTTAAATGTCAGCTTCCCAACATTTATCTTGGTCCAATGTATTTTAATGTTGTTCGGTTAGAAAGCCTAAAATAAGATACTTAGTTAAAAGCATGTTCAACTGTCAACCATATCCTGTTTCTCCCAGCCTTTATCTGTGAGAAGTTTAATACCATTTAGAACAAGTGACCTTAAAGGAAGACCTCCATCGGGAATGATCAACAGTTGACAGACTATTTTTATTGCTGTCTTTCTTACCTTCACAGACCAGACACTGCTTTATTTCTGGTACCCCAGAATGATTTATTGAAGAAAGTGGCAAAGAATCAAAATTTTGTATGTTGAAAAATAATGCAATCAGAAAGAAGAATCTAAAACTCCCATATTCCCATATGAGTTGACAGGCAAAATACATTACTTTTTATTTTTATTTTTCACACATTTTTTTCTTTCCCAACAGCATCTGACACATAAGTTTACTGTAAGTTTGTGCTGTACTGTAGATGAGTTAGACTAGTTTAACTTGTTGTCTATTTACAGGTATGTTGTTTGTATAGATCAGTGGTTCTTAACCTGGGTTCTCTCGAACCCTAGGGGTTCAATGAGTCGGTCTCAGGGCTTCGGAGAAGCCTCTGCCACGGAGGCCAGAATAAAGTAATACCGTAATTTGTTGTGAGTTCATGCACTTTGTTGGTTTTGTTCTTTGAGCAAGGTGATGTTCATGCACGGCTCATTTTGTGCACCAGTAAAAAAACATATACCTATGTCTTGAATTTGGAAAAAAATATCATATTTTATTTATCACTAAAGAAGGGTTAGGTGAATGCGCATATGAAACTGGTGGGTTCGGTACCTCAAAAAAGGTTAAGAACCACTGATATAGATATATTCTCTGTCATTGAGCATTAAAACACTATAATCAGTCACTTCAGAGTATTCCTTTCAGCGATCTATACCTTACTAAATGATTAATCATCAGAACGATAATGCCAAGATGATTATCTTTATAGGTCATCACATGTACAACTCTCTTTAGAGATGCAAAGATTTACTGTGGGGACTAATGAACATTAGATAACTGAGTCCTTGCAAAATTAATTTTTGCATTCACAGTAGATTGAGTAATAGGAAAAGTCACTTGACACTTTCACATTTATGCCACATTTTTCACCTTTAAAAAAATGGTGCTTATTTTTGAGATATAATTGACATATAACGTTATGTAACTTTAAGGTGCATATGTGTTGTTTTGATATATTTATATATTGCAATATGATTATCACTGCCATGCTGTTACTTCTTTAGTAAATGAGAAATATCTGGTAATGTGAGTAATGAGAGTAAATACGTGCCTGTGCACATGAATACTTAAGCCATGATAAAAGTAAATCTCAAACTGGTCATCTGGACTTATAATTTCAGATAACTGCTCATTTGAAATTCCAAATTTAAATTCTTTTCCGGTCCAGGCTGATAATATATTTGTATGAACAGGTATAAACAGAGAAATTGTGACCATGAGCATGAAAGAGTAGTTATATCCAAGTGTGACAATTCAAAAACTTAAAACACCCCGTGGTTAAATAAAATAACTAATAGTAGCTACATTGTTAATGTTATTATTCTATAGTAATTTTTCTTTGTTAATTTTTCAAATATCAAAAAATATTTTTTTCAATTTTTTGTTGTTCTTATATTTTTACATTGTCAATAGCTTTAAAAATTTATATTAATACCTTTTATATGTATAGTAATTACTGTATTCTCAAAACCCCTTAGTAACTTATAGAACTATTCAGGCTGAGAAAAGGGAAAAAAAAAAGATCAGTTTTAATAAGACTATTAACACTGACTATAGTGAGTCCATTTCGTGAACAGGGAATCAACTAAATAAGAATCCAGTTTCCATTTTCGTTACACTTCTAAACATAACATCAAACTTTAATAAACATGGGCCGAGATAGTAAGAGAATTAAATGCAAGGCCCTAAGGGCAGAGGTTTCTAGGAATGTGCTTATAATAGAGTTTCACCTGGGATTCAATTAAATATTTAGTGAGAGTGGCTGAAAGAAAGGCACAGTGCCGAAAGCTGTGGGGGGGATGGAGATGAGAGCGACACAGTTTTTGTCCTCTAGAATGTCATGATCAATGGAAGCCAACACATTTAACTTAGAGAGGGAAGTGCAGGTGGTGGGGGCTGAGGCCCCCCTCTTTCTCTTCTAGCGCCTACAAAGCAGTTTATACTCACAGTGCTATCATCCTTTCCCCAGTTATAGAAGATAAAGTATTTTTTTTGTTGTTGGAGGCCAATAACTCTGCATGTGCCCTTGATCCCATGTTCTGCTTTATTCTCAAAAATTGTACAATAAATCAGTGTCAACAAGTTTCTTCTGTGACAGACCAGGTAGGAAATATTTTACACTTTTGTGAGACACATAGTGGCTGTCACGACTACTCAACCCTGTTGTTATATGAAAGCAGTTGTAGACAATATATAAACAAATGGAGGTGTCTATGTCCGAATCAAACTTCTTACATGGACCCTGAAATTTGAATTTCATAAAATTGTTGTATCATAAAATGTTCTTCTATGTTTGTTTGTTTTCTCAATTATTTAAAACCATGAAACTATTCTGTGTTTGAAGGCCATGAAAAAAGGTAGTAGGCCAAATTAGCCTTTTGGCCAGTTTGCTGATTCTGCCATTCTTCCATACCTTCAAGCAGTGGTGGGATTCAGCCAGTTTGTATAGGTTCTGCAGAACCGATACCTAATTTTTTATTGAGTTCAGCAAACTGGTTGCTAAAATGAAAGTTTTGATCAGGGTTCTCTCTAAGGTGGGTACCTGGGCAGCCAACCAATGTGGAAATCACAAATTTACATTCCTTACTCTTTATTAATGTTCATCTGAGGTACAGTGTATTCTAAGCACCCGTAATAATGTTTATTCTGTCCATAGGTGAAAAAAATTTGACGGAACTATTCTTGTAATATTTATCCATTTCATAAAACTCATTATACCTCTGATGAAATACTAGATTTTAATTTCCTCATGTTTATTACTTCAGTAAACAAACATAATGTAAAGAGAGAAAGTGCCAAACAACCAGGGGGTGACAAGCTCTCATTTGTTTCAGCTTTATGTTACGCCCAAAATTCCCCCACGATACTATGAATGCACTGATGTTCCCAAATGGTAAAACCAATAGGAAGCTAGGACATTAGTGAACCAATAGAAATATAGACCTCAAGGATCATTTTATCACCCATTTTAGAAGCTGTGGAAGTGTTAAATGCATGGAATAATAAACCACCTTTCGGTATATCATTTTTATAATATTTAAAACAGTCATTAGGGCAGAGAACCAGTTGTGTAATTATTTGAATCCCACCACTGTCTTCAACCATTCCTGTTTTACTTTCTTGCCCTTAGCCTATAATCACACTGAAGACAATATAAAAAATATTTATCAACGACCCTGTGTTCTGGATTCTGACCAATGATAAACCAGCCAATCTGCCTCTTTAGCAGCATCACCAACATTGTTATTTTAGCCGGGTCCTCTTGTTTCACTGAATTACTCCACAGGTCTACTTACTTGTCTCCCTCATCATATTGCCATTAAGTAGGCGCTTTAAAAGCTCAATGTAATCATGGAGCTGTCCTGCTAAACTCCCAAATGACTCACTATTAGGATACTTAACATAGCACCACCCACCATTTGCTTTTTTCCTCAGTCTTCTCTACTTATCAATTCATGTTTAATTTTATTCCCCAGTAGTAGGAAACTGAACAGAAAATGCAACCTTGTGCCTCATGTCTTTGCACATGCCAACTCTATCACCTAATACATCTTTTCTTTTCTTTATCCGGCTAATGTATACTCATCCATTCAGATTCAACTTCTGAATTTATAACATTGGTCTAAGACATCTTTCTTCCTTGAGTTCATTTTATTTACCAAATTATATGGAAAAATCACAACTTTCCTCTCTGTATCTATTTCAGGTTTACCATTAATGAGTAAGCAAGGTATGGTTAGTCACTGCCCCTCCAGCTCCTACTCCAGGATCTGGTGAACTGGCCTAAGTGAGGAGTACTTGGCAAGCTAGCATAGTCAGTCTGGCTTGGGTTCTATTTCACAAGCTTACTTGCTATATCATTTTGAGTTTGTACTTTCTTTTCTTTTTTTTCTTTTTTATAAAGTGAGAGGAGATGATAGCAAGACAGACTCCCACATGTGTTCCAAGGAGGATCCACCCAGCAACCCCCATCAGGGGCTGATGCTTGAATCAATCAAGCAATACTCAGTGCCTGAGGCCAACACCCGAACCATCTAATCCACTGGCCTGGAGGGGAAGAGAGATCAGGGAGAGAGTGGTCGCTCTTTGTGTATCCTGATCCAGATCCAAACCCAGGATGACCATACACCAAGACAATGCTTTATCCTCTGAGTCAAACAGCCAGGGCTGAGCTTGTACTTTCTAAACTTCATCTTTAAAATGAAAACTCGCCTGACTGGTGGTGGTGGAGTAGATTGAATATTGACCCAGGATCCTGGGTCAATATTCAATCTACTTCTATTCGAAACCCTGAGGTTGCCAGCTAGAGAGCGGTGTCTCTGGCTTGAGCACAGAATCATCGACATGATCCCGAGGTCACTGGCTTGAGCAAGGGTACACTGGCTTGACGTGAGCCCCCCCCCCCCAGTCAAGAAACATATGAGAAGCAATCCATAAACAACAGAAGTGAAGCAACGACATGTTGATGCTTCTTATCTCTCCCCCTTCTCTCTCTTTCTCTCAAATAAATAAAAATGTATTCTTTTAAAATGAAAACTCAATTTATTCATGAAAACATACTTGTTAAATATATACTGTTTCAGGCATTCTTCTATTTACAAAAAAAATTTTTTTTATTCTAGTGGAAGTAGGGGAAGAAGGGAACAAAGAAAACAAATAAGTAAAAAGAAAATAACTAAATAAAACATATACCAATAAACTAATAAACTAACTAATAAACATACTGTATATCATACAGTGGTAGTGCACAGAGAATAGAAGTAGGACATGGGACGGAGGAGTGAAGGGGGTCCTTGGAAGTGGCTGGCAAATTTTAAATAATCAGAGAAGGCCTTAGTGAAAATGATGCTTGAGCCCTCAGGGTATTTGGGGTGAAGAGAATTCCAGAAAGAAGTTTAGCAAATGCAAAGGAACTAGCATGTTCTAGGAATCACAAGGAGGCAAAAATGTTGGAAAGGAGTGAGCAATAGAAGGAGTGAGGAGACAGTGTCAGAGATGTGGGGGAGCTGTTCCGGGAGGGAGAAGCAGCAGACAGGCCTGTCATTTGTAGCCCTTTGGCAAGAGCTCTGACTTTTACTGCAAGTGAAATAGAGAGTCACTGGAGGGTCTTAAGCAGAAGAGTGAATGATCTGAATAAAGTTTAAGGTGACTCTGATAGCTGTGTTGAAACAGTGCAGGGGAGGAGGGTAGGAAGGGTGACTAATTAGGAGGCTGTTACAATCCAAATGAAAGATGATTGTGGCTTGCATCAAATGAACGTGTTAAAATATGGTTTATTCTGAATGTCTTAGAGTGGAATTAAAAAGGTCTGATGAATGTAGGGTGAGGAAAAAGAAAGGAGACAACCTTGACATTCCAGTGAGTCTCACTTGTGCAATTACAAACAGGCTGTTAGCACCTTGTGCTCAGAAAGATGGCAAAAGTTCAGGTGAGGTCAAATTGGCTTTGAGATCTCTATTCAAATGACACATCAAATAAGAGTTCTATTCATCTATGTGAGATGAAGTTCATGGAAATATTTTAAGCTAACACAAAATTTTTCTATTTGAAATAATATTTAAAACCTCTAGACTGCAGATAAAGGAGAAAAACTGACTGAGGACTGAGTCCTGTGCCCTCCAGTGTTTTGTGACTGTGACTGGGGAGGTGAGAAAGAACTAGCAAAGATAACCAAGAAGAGGCAGCAAACCTGGTATAGGTGTTACAGTAAAAAACAGAGGCCAGCCTTGGAAATTCCCTGAGCAGACAAATTCAGTTTAGTCATATAACTGAAGCTTAATTTAGCTTGTTTTGCAAGATTAACTTGACCTGGGTCATTTCTTGCTTATGCCTCTGGAAATCATAAGCAAAACTTGAACTGTTTCCAAGGTTAATATGAGGTAACCACTGAAATTTCTAATGTTATAACCAATCACAGGGAAGAAAACAGTCACTGTGTTTTTACTGTATGAGCTGCTTTATAACAATTTACCCCTGAGTCTCACTCCATTTTAGTTTGAGAGTTTCTGGTTTACGAACTGTCCTTTTGATGTGTGTACAATAAACTTTTACTAATTACTACTTTGGTAAGTCCATGGTTTTACTTGTTATTTCTGAACTTCTGACAGAGGTAAACCAGGAGAATGTGGGTTTTTGGCAGCAAAGTAAAATATTTTTTTAAAAAATAAGAAAGCACACACAGGGGGTTGTGAACAACGATCTCAAAAGCTACTGATGGGTCACATAAGTGGAAGACTGAGAATTTATAATTAGGTTGGGAAACACGAGGGCATTGTGACCTTGATGAACAATTCAGATGAACTGATAGGTGCGTCTGACCAGAGTGTAAATAACTCTTTCAAAGAGTTTTGCTAAGGGGGTTGTTAGAAATGGAAGGTGATGTGGGAGAAAAGAGACTTTTCATTTTAAAGGAAAAAGAGTATACTATGTGCTGATAGAAATGACATAGTAGAATGAAATATTAATTTTATAGGAAATGGATATCTATTGGAGCAATAACTTTGGGTTAGGCAACAAGGAATGAGATTAAGTGCATAAATTTAGTATATGGCCCTGAATAGGAGGAACAAAAACAATTATACATCATGACAAATAGAAGGTATGGTGGGAGAACCTATGAATGTTCTCTTCTGTTTTCTTCTCAGTGAATAAGGAAACAAGATTATAAATTGGTCATAAAGATTGTGGGGAGAGGTGTTGGAGTTTTGTTCTAAGAAGAGAGAGAATGTTTCCTGGATAGAGACAAGTACAGTGGACCAGGAAAGTATGACAGGATTAGTGGCTACCACCAAGGCTCAGTTGAAATTAGTGGCTAGAAATTTAAATAAAAATAAATCGGCATTGTTGTACATTTTCTTCCAGCCATGTTCAGCTGGAAATCAGGGTTAAATAGGCAGAGTACTAGACTGAACCTGTGCTAGGGTCATGCCAGGTATATGCTATAAAGCAGGAAAGATGGGCAAAGAGAGTTGAGGATAAATTTAAAGAAATGATCACAGTGATAAACCTGGAATCTATTTTATTTCAAGAAGAAAGAAAGATATAAGTAAAAAGGTGGTGATATCAATACGTGGGTTGAATAATTATTGAAATTAGATTATTAGAGGGAAGGAGCTAGAAAGATGGAAGATAGTGGTTAGGGAATGGATGCTTTGGGAATAAAATTATGGAAAGGTTACGCTTATTGGTTATGATAAGTTATATCATTTGTACACAGAAAGAAAGTGAAATATAACATTATTGGAGAAGGTAGTCATAAAACTGCTACTGGAAGAATCATCTACAAGGGTGTTTAATAATTATGAAGGTGTGATGTTAAAGAGAGTAACAGTGAAATAAGAGTTAAAATCATCAAGAAGGAGGGGGTGATATGTGGTCTCTAGAATAACTGTATAAGGAGATAATAATTTGTACCTTTTAGGTTGCTGAAAATTAAAGGAGATATAAATATAAAGTGATTACCAGAATACCCAGCCCATAGTAAACTTAATAATTATCAACTTTCATTATACTACTGTGTCAACAGCTGGAAACTATGCTGTCAACATCAAAGAATAAATCATCTAAATACTATGACTGAGGATGAGTTTTGTGTTGGAATTAATGGTTGGTTTTCTATCCAGATTACTGATTGAGATGGCCAAAGGGGTCTGAAGAGGGTGGGTTTAAGAGCACTGGAAGGGTAAGTCCTGTGATGAGACTATTTTAACATATAACACATTTACATTAACTAGAAATTCAATAAAATTATGATTTAACTATTTTCAGAGAAACAAATCGCTTTTTTTCCTTTTTAAATTTCCACTTGAACCACCTACCCAACATACTTATAAATGAAAGACGTGAGCCAAAGGAAGTGATCTTATGTCAGAACACTGGCCTTGCCAGCAATGTGAGTTCTCCAAGCTTTGGAGGGTGGTATCCTTAACAAAGTCTTCAAAAACCAAGGATGTAGGCTCTCTTGTTGATACATTGTTGTATTGTAAAAATTAATGCTAGGTTCTTCATTATAAGTAAATATAAATGATTTTTTATACTTTTATATTTATTGAATTTCTGTATTTTTTTTTTAGTGATTCTTTACAAGTTTTCTGAAGATTTTCTCTTGTGTATCTTGGCTCATTTGAGAACACGTTGACAGTAAATCTTAAACTTACAGAGTTCTAAATGTGTATGCTATTTTTTTAATCATCTACATATTCTTGTTTTGCTATCAGATCCAGAGTGGTACAAATATTTTATGATGTAGCCATAGAGTTTGTAAGACAGCACTTTAGTAAACTTAATTTTAATTTGTTAGGAAGCACTACTGGTTAGATTCTTCTAGGAATACAACATTGTTCTGCTTCCAGGTTTCTATTTTAGCAGCACGTAGATAGAATTAAAAAGAAATAGTTTTTATTGAGATTTGCAGGAGCACCCTGGTTGGGTAGCTCAATTGTTAGAGCATTGTCCCCATATACAAAAGTTATGAGTTGGATCCTTGGTAAGGACACATACAAGAGTCAAACAGTGAATGGATAAATAAGTGAATCAACATATCAATATTTATCTCTCTCTCCCTTCCCTCTCCCTCTAAAATCAGTAATAAAAAAAGATCTGCAGGGGCTTCTAAAACTGACATTGCTGGATACATGTAAAAGTTTTCAGTGTATAATATCTCCATTTGTGATTTAGCACTTAGGAACAATAGAGAAAGAAAAAGATGAGTGTCAGACAGATAGACAGTGGAATTCCCACAATTCATTTGGGTCTGGGGGGGAGACTAAATGATTATAGGGGAGATAAGACACTATACAAAATTAAGGTGTGAAGGATAATTTACTTTCTCTTAATGGAGACTTTTTATATGCCTGATACAATATTCTTGTATGAAGTTCATATTGGTTGGGAAGAATGCAAAATAGTATGTTTATTCCAGGGCTCTGAATAGACATGAAATGAGTAGGAGTATTAGCTTAATCTAGTAAGTATAAAACAGGAGCTTCAACACTCCATGTTGGAATGACCTTGGGATTACACAAAAAGCTCAAGGAGATTTGGAATCAAAGAGTGATAGCATAGGAAGCTGTCTATCTCTGGAAGTAAATAGAAATGGCAACAGAAGGTATATCTGAAAGAGTGATTTCAGAGGTGGAAGAAAATAAGTTTTCTTTAGGATGTGAGCAGGACAAAGCAAGGCTATGTGATGAAACTAAAAATACAGAGAAACTGCATTTGAGAAAAAGCTGACCACTGTCATTTTACCAAACAACTGTTCTTGTCAGAGCTCTAAATCCAGTGCAGAAGAACGGATGAGAAAACATTATTCACCTGCAGAGTAACGGTGGCCTCTTAATACAGAGCCAGTGAGCAGGTGCTGGAGATGAAGAAGAAAGTAGGGCAGCAAGGAATGGGAAACATTCCTGACCGGCCAGATCTCTCCAGTGACCATTTATCCACATTAGTCTAAGTAAAGAAATTCAAAGAATTTGTGCCTTGATAGTGTTCTGGAAGACAAGGGTGGGTAAATCGTTATTTCTATTTAGCAAATGAAGGCTTTTTTAAAAATTATTTTTATTTATTTATTCATTTTAGAGGAAAGGGAGAGAGAGAGAAAGAGAGAGAGAGAGAGAGAGTGAAGGGGGGAGGAGCAGGAAGCTTCAACTCCCATATGTGCCTTGACCGGGCAAGCCCAGGGTTTTGAACCTGCAACCTCAGCATTCCAGGTCAACACTTTATCCACTGCGCCACCACAGGTCAGGCCCGCAAATGAAGGCTTTTTAAAATTTTTTTCTATTGTCAATGGGAACGATGAAAACACACATTGATGTGAAACATAAAGCAAGTTAGAACAGCTAGAATTTTTTGTCCCAGCAAGACAATGACTATAAACTGATTCTAAACTGTTGGCACTTAATTGAGCTGTTAATCTCATTCCCACTCTTTTCACAATAAATTGTCTACTTTGTTCCTCCTTGATTTTCCTTCTCCCACAGGATTACTAATATATTAAATTACTCTCTAAAATATATTATTTATAACAATATTCTATACTATAAAAATAATATTTTGACTTTTCAGTTAGCAACTACATCTTCCTTTTCTTTCTTTTTTGTTCATACATTGACAGTAACACTTGAAACTTTGGTGGGTTTTTTATAAATGTCTTTGTCTTTGCCCTCAAATCATTAACAATAATTGGCACAGTCTGGGAATACTATTTATTACTTTACTACAACTTGAATTCCTTGCTAAGGCTAGAGTGTTTAGCTAGATCTTAAATTATTCAAGGTCCTGTATATATGATGGCAATTTAATTGCTAAAGGCTTGATATGCTCTCCACTCTAAAATGTTATGACTCTTCAGTGAGGAGCCACATATACAAAAAGACATGAGCTGGTCTGATCATTTATTTTCTCTGAACATTTCCAAGGTCATTTTGATGATTATCTCTACACATCAATACAAATGTGAAAGGATACATCATCTGTACCATGTGGTCTACAGTAAGACTGAAAGCTCCTTCAGGCTGCCATAACAATGAATCTCCATTGTACACTACAGGCTGCATGGCCTTGTAGGGGTTTTTAATGGGTAGATAAAAGTATGGTCTCCATCTCCTTGTCATGCCAAATTGTGTCATATTCCCCATACCTTCACATCATCCCCATTTGTGGAGAGATGTCTTTCAGCAAATTTGTGAAGATTTAAATGGAATAATACAGAAGAAAAATGCAACAACTCATTGAGAACAATAATGTTATGTGTTATTGAGTGCTACCACATTTAAGCTTAAATTAAGCTTGAGTTAATAATGAGGGTATATTGCTTAAGCAAAGCAAAAATCTGACTGAATCCCAATACTTTCTATGCTAGAGAGCCCAAGTTCTATATTAGCCTACTTTCATAAGTAGACACTTGCTATTAACTTGGATTAATTGATCATAGGTATAAACTTTCAAATCAAGTTCTTAAATATAAATTTATATTTCCTACCCTGCCTTTCAAGTCTCCCAATTAAATACATAGATTTCAGTTGGACATTTGGTAAAGCTATAGTATTTTCACATTGAAAAAATGGCCACCATTTTGGATCTTTATCAGATTTAAGAGGGTTCTAAGATGTAGACTTCACAACATTGCACTGTCTGTTAGCACAGATTATAAATAGTATCATCTTCACCATTTGAAACACCAGCTTGAGTTCCTTTAAGGCTTCTTGGGCAATATCAATATAGCAAAGAGTAGATTAAGTAGCCAGGTTCAAAAAATCCAAAAGTGGTTTTCCTTAAGTAAACCATGAGAATCTTTATTACTTAAAATAAGAAAATATTCAGACATTACCTCAGTAAAACAAAATTTTTTTAAAAAAGTTGAAAGAATAGGAAAGTAAGCAGTGGAAAATATTTTAAAAGCTAATTCTCTTTTTATTTAAACTGGAATAGAAATTCTTAAAGAAGTAGTTATAAAAAATGCCACAAATATGGATTGTATTAATTTTTAAAATAATTCTGGCTAAACTTTCTCTTAAAAGACTATCCTATCCATGATAGATTCTTTGCAGAAGTATTTGAGATGCTACACTTAAATATGTCACTCTAATATCTCTAAAAGAACAAATTTTTAGGGCATGATTTCCTAACAATTTCAAAATAATAAATGTTATGTCCTAGTAAAGCTGTTATGTTTTATGTGATAATATTTAAAAGGAAATCTTATTTATTGTCTTTGTGATAAGATAATGATCTTTGGTTATAAGTAATTGAGGTGAAAAGAATATTTTTCCTTCTGACCAGGGAGTGGTGTGGAGTGGTGCACTGGATAGAGCATTGGACTGGGACACGAAGGTCCCAGGCTTGAAACCCCGAGGAGTAGCCAGCGTGAGCACAGGCTCATCCAGCTTGAGTGCGGGGCTTGAGCGTAGGATCATAGACTGAGCCCCGTGGTCGCTGGCTTGAGCCCAAAAGTTGCTCGCACTGCTGTAGCAGCCAGATCAAGGCACATATGAAAAAGCAATCAATGAACAACAAAGCTCTGCAACAAAGACTTGATGCTTCTCATCTCTTTCTCTTCCTGTCTGTCCCCCTCTCTCTCACAAAAAAAAAAAAAAAAAAAAAAATTCTGCATATATTTAGTTATAAGATATAGTTATATGGAGTAGTTTTTAGAATTTAAATTCAAATATTTATTGGGCACTTTCCATGTGACAGGCAGTACTGTCATTTAATCTTTAGAGTATCTTAGATAGGTATGGGTGACTAATTAATAATCCCTTTTACAATCAAGAGGATTTTATTGCCAGACTATTAGCAAGTGGCAAAAATGGGACTCCAATCACATCTTCAAATCACATCTTCAAATCACAAGGCTGTTTCATCCATGATACTTGAAGGAAAGCAAATTTTATTTATAATTATTATTAGTGCATACTTCGTGTGTATGTGTGTGTGTGTGTGTGTGTGTGTATGTGTCAGAGATAGAGAGAGACAGAGTGAAGGACAGACAGAAAGGGAGAAAGATAAGAAGCATCAATTCTTTGTTGCGGCACCTTAGTTGATTGCTTGCTGATATGTGCCTTGACTGGGTGCTACAGCAGACGACTGAGTGACCCCTTGCTCAGGCCAAGGACGCTGTGCTCAAGCTGGTGAGCCTTGCTCAAACCAGATGAGCCTACACTCAAGCTGGCGACCTCTGGGTTTCAAACCTGGTCCTCTGTGTCCCAGTCCAACATTCTATCCACTGCATCACCACCTAGTCAGCCATTAGTGCATATTTCAAGGGACTTTTCAACTCAGTAATACTTAACTCGCTTTGTATATGGTCTGAATGCCAAAATAAAAAGCCATATTTTTAAGAAAGCAAATTTGACAATTGAAACAAATTAGAAAACATTAAATACTTCAGTTTTCCAAATAATATGTACACATCTTTGCCACTTTTGTTAAATGGTATACCATTAAACTATGTAAAGTATGTATATATATAATATATATATATATATATATTATATATATACACACCCAAATGTTAATAATGGATCCTCTGTCATCACTGTAAGTAGTTTTAACACTTTTCTTAGTAATGTTAACAGCATTTTAAATAGTGTTCTGTATACGTGTATCTTTTTTTCTTACCATGATCATGATTTATTCTTATAGTCAAGAAAAAGAAAATTCTTTTAATTTAAAAAATAATGACCTGCACATATACTGCTATTTTTTTGGTGGAATTCAGGTACCTTCTAGAATACTTCACTAAAATTTACAATATTGAGAAATTGGGCATATTTTGAATTCTATGCAAAAATTACTTAATAGAAAAAAGAAATTCCAACTGCCAATATACATTTGAAAAGATGCTCATCCTCTCTAAGAGTCAAGGAAATGCAAATAAAACCAGGAGACACCATCTCTCTCTCTCTCTCTCTCTCTCTCTCTCACACACACACACACACACACACACACACACACACGCACACACGCGCACACGAAGATTGGCAGGATTTAGGACTGATAATATCTAGTGTTGGCAAAGGGCTGTGATAGCAGGCTTTTGCTGACAACATTGGAGACACAGCGGGTTTTTTTTGTTCAGTAATTTGGCATTATCTTTCAAAGATATCAAATGCCCAAATCATTTGATTAGTAATTAAATGTCTAGGAACATATTCTGTGGAAATACATATTTCTTGCTGTAGGAACTGCTTGTGATGGTGAAAATTCGAAAATAATTTAAAATGTCCTTTCATATGGAAATATTCAATGAGGAATAACACAGTCACAACATGGGGTGCCCTGCAGATGTAAAATGAGTGTGATTCATCAGTATGTCCCGAATCAGAGAACATCAAGATAACCTTTTTACTGTACAGAGAAAAGTACTTGAAAGGAGAGTCAGCATTGACTTTGCGTACAATTAGGAGGGGAGTAAATCGAAGGGAAATACAAAGCAAACTTCACTTTTTGCTTTAATACATTTAATACTATTTGAAAAGATTTTTACAATGTTAATTTATATACTTTAATTTTTTTTTTCCCCAGGGACAGAGAGAGAGTCAGAGAGAGGGATAGATAGGGACAGATAGACAGAAACAGAGAGAGGTGAGAAGCATCAATCATTAGTTTTTCGTTGTCCTTGCGACACCATAGTTGTTCATTGATTGCTTTCTCACATGTGCCTTGACCGCGGGCCTTCAGCAGACTGAGCAACCCCTTGCTGGAGCCAGGGGTTGGGTCCAAGCTGGCGAGCTTTTGCTCAAGCCAGATGGGATCACGCTCAAGCTGGCGACCTCGGGGTTTCGAACCTGGGTCTTCCGCATCCCAGTCTGACGCTCTATCCACTGCGCCACCGCCTGGTCAGGCTATATACTTTAATTTTTAAAAAAATCAGAACAGAGCTAAAACTTAAATTTTGTGATTTTCTCTAAGTTGGTTGGATTTCTTTTTTAAGAAAAGCACAAGTAATTCTGCTTCGGCTTTGTATTGTTTTCCAGGGCCCCAAATTATGGATGGGTTTCAATATTGAAAGCTCCTGTTCCTCCTCCTGGATTATAAAGGTAAATACCTATTACAAAAATCAATCTGGCTATTTGCTATTTGAGGAAATATTTCTGAACTAATTCAAATGTATTTCTATATTTTTAAGAGTTACTAATTAAAAATATTTTTTAAGCTAAGATGAAACTTAGAAAACAGTTCTAAATTTATGTGGTAAAGAAACTGCTTAAGATGAATCTGATTCAAAGAAAACATTGTATTAGGTTTTGAAGTAATATTTTTATGAAGGATTACAAAATAAAGATTTGTGGGGTATGGATTGGGGGAGTCAGACAGACACTTCCAGGTTGAGGTCAGGTCTTCCATTTCACATTGTGATTTCAGGCAAGATACTGATAATTTCTGAGCCTCAGTTTCCTTATCTATAAAATGGGGCTAATTATAATATTGTACTACATAAATGTGAAACCCTACCACATTCCTGGCATCTAATACATATTATTTTTACTTTGGCTCACAATTATACAGTATTTAGCAATTCACCCAAGGTAGACTATGTATATAATATTGCATTTCACTTGATTTCAACAATTCTAGATTCCTACATCCTTTTATCTCTTTCAGATTAAAAGTTAGTAAATATTCATTATGTTAAATTTAAGATATACATAAATATTTTAAAAATTTAATACATATAAAAGAGAAGAAAATAAAATATCCCATCATGTAATCAGTCTATTAGAAAATATTTATTTAATACCTATTTAACATACCAGGACCTGTCCTAAGTACCAAGCACACAGGGTAGATAAGATAGATATGGTCTCTATCCTCATGAATTCTGGTTAAGAATTAATAACCTAGAATGAAGTAACAATAGCCCCAGATACCTACCCACATGCTTCCCACCTGCACTCTAAATCTTGTACTCTTTGAGTTATTTATAATAACACTATCATGATACAGTGTCAAGATATATTAAAACTTCTCTGATATGCTTCTTTTCCTTTATGTACAAGATCCCATCCATCTTGATTGCTCAAGGTCACTGAACCAGAAATCTTTACTACTCCCACATTATTAAGTTTCCACTGGATAACTTTCATATAAATATGCTGTTATTTTTCTCATTAAAAAAATACAACCTTCTCCTGACACTATATCCCCTCCAGTTACTGATCTCCCTTTCTAACAAAACTTCTTGAAATAATTATCTACTCATACACACTAAATCTCCACCCATTCCACCCCCTTATTTTGCATGTGTGTGCAAGAGAGAGAGAGAGAGAGAGAGAAAGAAGAGAGAGACATACATACATACAGACAGACAGGGACAGACAGATAAGAAGGGAGAGAGATGAGAAGCATCAACTCATAGTTGCGGCACCTTAGTTGTTCATTGATTGCTTTGTCATATGTGCTTGAATCGAGGGGCTCCAGCCAACGCAGTGATGCCTTGCTCAAGCCAAAGACCTTGGTCTCAAGCCAGTGACGTTGTGCTTTAAGCCAGTGACCTTTGGCCTCAAGCCAGTGACCATGGGGTCATGTCTATGATCCCATGCTCAAGCTGGTGACCTTATGCTCAAGCTGGTAAACCCACGCTCAAGCCAGATGAGCTTGTGCTTAAGCCAATGACTTCAGAATTTTGAACTTGGGTCCCAGGGTCCCAGGCCAATGCTCTATGCACTGTGACACTAGTTGGTCAGGCTCCTCCCATTCACTCTTAAACCTGTTTAAATAGGGCTTTAATCCCACTGGCTCTCAAAACCATCAGTGGACTCTATAGTGATAAACATAATGATTAATTCTTTTTTTGTGTGTGTGGCAGAGACAGAGTCAGAGAGAGGGACAGATAGGGACAGACAGACAGGAAGGGAGGGAGATGAGAAACATAATTTTTTTGTTGCGGTTCTTTAGTACTCCATTGATTGATTTCTCATATGTGCCTTGACCGGGGAGCTACAGCAGAGCGAGTGACCCCTTGCTCAAGCCGGTGACCTTGGGCTCAAGCTGATGAGCCTTGTTACAAACCAGTTGAGCTGGCACTCAAGCTGGCGACTTTGGGGTCTTGAACCTGGGTCTTCCACATCCCAGTCCGATGCTCTATCCACTGTGCCACTGCCTGGTCAGGCCATAATGAGTAATTCTTAATCTGCCTTTTACTTGACCCATCAGAAGCAAGTGACACAACCAATTACATCTCATTGGTACACATTTTTCACTTTGTGCCATGTCTTTTGGGTTTCCTCTTACTTCACTGATTGGTCCTTCTCAGTCTCCTTTGATGGTACTCTTACCTGATATCTTACTTAAATTAGAGAGGGTCACGTCTCAGTTTTTTACTCTTCTGTTACCTCCTGTTCTTTCATGGTTTTATATACCATCTTTAGTCTGCAGATTCCACAACTTGTATATGTTGTGAAGACTGCTTTCCTAAATGTTATGCCTCAATATCTAACTACCTCTTCAATATCTCTACTTGAATGCACATTATAAGTCATATCTTCACCTGAAACTTCTGATTTTCCACTCAATACTGCTATGCATGGCTTTCTCCATCTCTGCTGATCATATTTTGATCCCAGCTGCTCCATATTTCTAGTCTCTTCTCTTTTTGTAGCACTCACAACCTGGCAATAAATACCACTGGCACTATTTTCAAAACATATCCAAAAATAGGACACTTTTTATACTTCCACTGCTAGCACCGTGGTCTATGTTTCCTAAGAGGTCTCCCTCCCTTCTGCCTTTTTCCTTTTTCCAGTCCATTTTTAACACAGTAGCTTGGCAGATCCTTTTAAATATATGTC
This sequence comes from Rhynchonycteris naso, assembly GCA_037038555.1. Taxonomy (NCBI): domain Eukaryota; kingdom Metazoa; phylum Chordata; class Mammalia; order Chiroptera; family Emballonuridae; genus Rhynchonycteris; species Rhynchonycteris naso. Next base: position 69,443,419 of record CM072997.1, read on the forward strand.
AGATCATATCACCCTCTTCTCAAAGTCTCAAAGGCATGTTTCTCCATTTACTCAGAGTAATAAAGTCTTTAATTAGCCAAAAGGGCCTCTATAAACAGCCCCTTTCACTTCCCTGAGTTTATCTTTGACAACTCTTTCCTTAGTCATTCTTAATCATTCCAGATACTCAAGGCTTCATTGCTGTGCTTTGATCACAGGAGCCTGCTCTGCCTCAGGGCTTCTATTCCACCCCTCCCTGCTGCCTGGAACACTATTGACTCAAATAATTCTTGGCTACCTCCTCCTCTTTTCAAGTCTTACCTCCTCTCAGCAAAGCCTAAACCAGGGGTGCCCACACTTTTTCAGCTTGTTAGCTACTTATAAGATGATCAAGTCAAAATGATCTACCTACAATAAAAATGCAAAACATAAATTTATTTCTTCTATATTATCATTATTTAAGTTACTATTATTACTATTTAATATTGTGTGTTCTTTTTTCACCTTTCTCTTTCTCAGCTCTCTTTTTCGGAGAAAAGTCAATGTCATAGTTTTTATGAACAGTCCGAAAAAGCCGCTCCACATTTCCCTTCTTTGGAATAGCAATGGCACACAGACAGATGAGGCAAACGCACTTAGAATATAACATAGTGAAAAAAATCCCCTCCCCATCCTATATGAAAGTGGTAGGTTTTAGGCTTCTTACTCAGACCAGCTACAGCACTCGTTTTTATACCCTTTGTTGTATTTAGTTTAAATAAATTGAAGGCTAACTATGCAGCAATGTAACTGAACAAGTTAGCGTGGTTTAACGCGCATGTGTAGTGTGTCAAAAGTTCAGACGTCAGATTGGCTACCCTGTATGCCAATCAAAAGACAAATGTCTTTTTAATGTCATGCGATCTACCCACACTTCCTTTGCGATCAACCAGTAGATTGCGATCGACGTATTGAGCACCCCTGCTCTAAACTGTCTACTTCATTTAATACTACAATCTGCTCCTTACTTTTTACTGCAGATCACAATTCCCAGTTTTATTTTTATTTTTTATATCACTTTCCAAAATACTATATGATATTCTGTGTATTCTAAGTATGTAGAATATATAGTTTTATACAATATGCATACATGATATATGTAATATACAAGCATTCCATAGTATTACATTAATTGCAAATAGTTTATCTTTCTTCACTAGAAGGTAAGCTCTGGGAAAGCAGGGTTTAATCTCTTTTGTTTACAGATGTGTGTGGAATAGTAACTTGCTGCATGACCAGTGTCCGCCGCTCTGTAGATGCAGGTTCTCATTGGATTTGGGCACACGGTAACGGAGCCAGAAAATGGTGGGCTATTCTGTTTATTAAAGTTTCATAACAATGGAAGAGCAAACAGGCAGGGAAGACCACTTTCCTTTCTCACCCCAGACTCTCCTGGACTCACAAGCGAAACAGCACTCCCCAGACTAACGGGCCAGGCCCAAATCAGGGCTTGCCAACCCCACAGCACTCCCTCTCTCACTCTGGATTCTCCAGCAAAACAAGCTGATGGTAAGAAACCCCTTCTCCAGCCAACAGAGCAAACAGAGCCCCCCCCCCCCAAGCAGAAAGGCTATTGGCAATTTGCAACCTGCTGCCCTGAGGGTAAGCACCTGCAGCCTTACATAGACTATACTATACAGTAGTCCCTCACCATATTGGGGTTCACTTTTCACGGTCTCACTATACTGTGGATTTTAAAATTGTATACATCTAATTTAGTATCATGAATTTCTCGCTATATCACAGGATTTTGCGGTATATTGTTATTTTTATATATTTATTATTTTTGTGGTACAATAAGCAAAGTAAGTGTGGGAAAGGTTAATAACAATGTGGAAAAGGTTTATAAGAGTGTGGGAGGGTTTATAAAACCTTAAAGTATATACAAATAATAAAATAAATATAAGGTTGCTACTTTGTGAATTTCACCTATTATGGGGGGTTCTGGAACCTAACCCCCGCGATAGATGAGAGACCACTCTACACAGATGGTGCTGCCCCAACACAAGTGAGCAAACTTAAAAAGTATTTGTCATTTATTTACCCAATGCTTGCACATAGTAGCTCAATAAATATTAATTGGATTAATCATTTTAAATCACTGACATATATTGCAACTGCAAAATAACATCAATGTTACTATTTAAATCAACTTCTACTTTCATCAGGAGAACATCAACACAATTCTGAATAGAAAGAAAATAATTGAGTTTGATGACAGAGAAGTCTCTGCCCTTTCCTGAGTAAATCAGGTTTTTTTTAATATTTAGAAAATAATATATTTGACCTTTTCAGGATGTAACTAAATGGGCCCTGGCTGATTTTCTCAGTGGTAGAGCATCGACCCAGTGTGTGGAAGTCCTGGGTTTCCCGGTCAGGACACACAGGAGAGGTGACCATCTGCTTCTCTCCCCACTCCACCTCCCTCTTTTCTTTCTTTCTCTCTCTCTTTTCCCTTACCACAGCCATGGCACAATTGGTTTGAGTGCAACAACCCTAGGCACTGAGGGGCACTGAAGATGGTTCCACAGAGTCTCCGCTTCAGGCACTAAAATAGCTCTGTTGCGAGCAGCCCTAAGATGGGTAAAGCATTGGCCCCAGACAAAGGTTTCTGTGTGGATGCCAGTCAGGGCACAAGCAGGAGTCTGTCTCTTTACCTCCCATACTATCACACACACACACACACACACACACAGTTTATTTAGTTATATAAATTATATATATATATACAGATATATATATAACAAAATGATGTCAAAGATGTGATAATAATCACACATCCAGTTTCAAATTCTGATTAAAATATAACTAAAATGTTTAGAAGACCTTAGGTAAATTCTTTTTTGTTTGTTTGTTTTCTACAGGGACAGAGAAAGAGTCAGAGAGAGGGATAGATAGGGACAGACAGACTGGAACAGAGAGAGATGAGAAGCATCAATTATTAGTGTTTCGTTGCGACACCTTAGTTGTTCATTGATTGCTTTCTCATATGTGCCTTGACCGCAGGCCTTCAGCAGACCGAGCAACCCCTTGCTCAAGCCAGAGACCTTGGGTCCAAGCTGGTGAGCTTTTGCTCAAGCCAGATGGGCCTGCACTCAAGTTGGTGACCTCGGGGTCTCAAACCTGAGACTTCCACATCCCAGTCTGATGCTCTAACTACTGTGCCACCGCCTGGTCAGGTATAGATAAATTATTTTAACAAAGTTTTATTTCTATTTTTACTAGTTAAGTATACATTTAAGTTGCGTGTAATTTGTTATAAGCATTGCCCTCTATTAATAAAAAGGAACAATTGCATAACAATTGTATTAATGAGAATGATAAATATTAAGAATCTAGGAAGACCTTATAGATGAGGGCAGCTATATCCCGCAGTCTAGGTTGATGTCTGGCATAGTTAAGGAAGATGGATGAGACTAACTGGTGTAATAAAGGTAGGGGAAAATCCCAAGGCCTCAAATTAAATATGAGTCAATTGATGTTTCAGTTATCCCAGGAAGCCAGATAAATGGCACCTTCAGCCTCTTTAGGAAAAGACACAGCCATATAACATATTTCATCTGTTAAGAAGGATTGATTGAGGTTTGATCTGTTTCAGAGGAATGGGAGGGACCACTGTTGCCTACCAAAGTACAGATTTTCAGTAATTCAGAAAACTATCATTCAGATTTATTACTGGTTACTCCATAAAGACTTGTTGTCATCAGAGCTTTTAAAGAGTATGAATATTCCTAAATAATCATGTTTATTCCAATGTAAAAATCTATTACTAAAAAAGACTTAGAACATGCAAGGTAAATGTCCACTGATAGACATTTTTTATCAAAAGTCTTAAAATTCATGTTTAGGTATTTATGCAGAGAGAATAATCATATGCATGTAAAATTTTAACTCTTAGAATTATTATAAATAGTGAGAAAATATAAACAATCTCATTGTATAGAAATAGATTTCTCACATAATTTGATATAGTCATATGGTGTAGATTTGTATTGAGGTTATTTAATATTTGGTGGCATGAAAAGAGGTTCACTGAAAAAAGCAGCTAATTTTACATTATGAATTACAGTTTTTAAGTGTATTTTTATACACACACATACATAAACACTGTATTTCACAGTATACAACTCACATAAGTATCTATATATATATTAACACTGACATGTATATGTGTGTGTGTAGCTATAGAATTAACACTCAATGGTAACAGTTATTTTTAAGAAATTTGAGTCCAAGATAATTATATGCAAAATTTTGTGTCATTTTCCCCTCCAGAAATCTTCACCTAATTCTCAAAGTGCTGGTTCTGAACACTTTTACTTTCTCTACCACTTGTACAGAACAATCCCATCAGTGATGTTCTATGTTAGGCAAACTAATTTTCCAGAGGAGGGAGTAGAATGCCAGGACTGTTAAGATGATGTATCAAAATTTTAAAAAAGCAATGGGCAATTTAAAAAATAGTCTTTGAAAATTCTAATCACCATTCCAGGCTAGGATAGCTGTATTTGGAAACACCTAGCAAGGACATCGCAGTAGTGAACAGACTTACAAATTCTAGACTTGGCTGAGACTTTGAACAAATCACTTGACCACACAAAGTCTCAGTTTCCTCATTGGTAAGAAGACAATTTTGTCTTCTACCTAAGTGACCTTGCACTATACAAAGACTTTGAAAAATATAAAATCTGTAGAAGAGAATAACTGAATTTATTTTACTACCTTGACAAATATAAGCATTTACCTTACACTTAGGATGATTGGATGACTGACCATGTGGTGGCACAGTGGAAACAGCATCGACCTAGGATGCTGAAAACCTGGGTTCAAAACCCTGAGGTTGCCAGTTTGAGTGCAGGGTCATCCAGCTTGAGCATGGGGTTGCTCGACCTGAGCATGTAGTCATAGACATGACTGTGTAGTTGCTGGGTTGAGGCCAAAGATCACTGGATTGAAGCCCAAGTTTGCTGGCTTGAGCCCAGCATTGCTGGCTTGAGCAAAGGTCATTAGTTGGCTGCAGCCCCCTGGTCAAGGCATGTATGAGAAGCAATCAATGAATATCTCAAGTGCCACAAATACAAATTGATGCTTCTTATCTCTCTCCCTTCCTCTCTGTCTGTTTCTCTCTCGCTCACTAAAACAAAACAAAACAAAATACCTGGGAGGATCAGAGACCTGTGCCTTCACTGAGTGTACAATGAAAGGGATGGATAGAATTGCTCAGGTTATGACCCACATACTTGAAGTAAAAAATGCTACTGAAGGATATAAAATCTATATTGCCAATGTAAGAGTTTAGCCATTGCATCTAGATGTGTGGTCTTTATATAGGCATAGATGACCTATGCCTATTTGTATAAATATAAAATCTGATAGATACCTATTTGTATCTATGTTTGTCATCTTTGTATCCTACACTGGGTGTCAGCAGGGATGGCCGCCCTGCAGTGCTCAAGATGTGTGGGGGAAGAATCTGTGCCATACAATGGACAGAAAACTGTGATGGCGGGATCACCCTTATATGGTAGGCAGACCTCTAAATCAACACATCCCAAAGTAGCTAAAGATGGGGGAGAGAAGCCTTAGGACAATGAGTGTCCTATTGGACTACGTCTATAACACTCATGAGTACTGAGACCCTGAATTCTAAAAGCAATGCGAAAAGTCATCAGGTAGAGAATAAGGCAAGAAGACTGTTTTCCTTTTGAAAAGACTGGTGCCTTTCCAAGGACAGTGTTGTATTATAACATCTTGTGTAATCCTGACTGCTAGAATTTAATGTCAATATTTTATATTCCATCAACTAATCAACCTGTTTTATTCTATAATTAAGATTATAAATGTTAATAATCTCCAGTTGGTGAATTACACTAGAAGTAAACAAACCTGACATGCCTTGCCACTGTCAGGTAGAGAGAATATGATAATGGTAGGTGATAAAATAGAGGTCAGAAGCTCTAAATACAGTTTCAATTTGAATTTCAGCTCTGAGAAGTAACTAACCTTTCAGATGGATATTCAAGTAAAAAAATGTTGATTGGGTGATATAATATAAAATACTGACTTTCAATTCAAGCAGACAGGGCATTACAAAATGTTATAATGTAACATTTTCTTTGGAAAGGCATACTTTTCAGAGAAAACGTTGCCATACAAAATGTTTGAGTTTTAAAAGAATATATGCAAAATGTTCTTGTGATGTTATTTCTAGATGCATAAATTACACAAATTATCCAGAAACTATGTTAAAAATAAATATAAAAGGGCGACCAGGCAGCTGAGTTCTTCTCTACATTATTTGAATCCAGAGTTTAAGCTTCAGAGATTTAGACTAAATAAGTAATTCAGAATGCAGCCAGAACACTGCAGAGACAAGCCAGCAGGGATTCCTGTGGAAAACAATGAACTGGTGCAATAAAGCTGGAAAGATCAATGAGGTGTCTTGTCAAATAGAGGAGGAAAGTCTGCATGTGTCTCCAGGCCTTAGTGAGCAGAGAATGGTGAGAAGCTGACTTCACAGTTAAGCATTCCAAGAAGATAAGAAAGAGAATGCCTTGCCCCTCAGTAGAGCATAGAACCAGAACATAGGCATTAATTATGTTTCCCATAGAATTAAGATAATTTTAAATGCAAAGATAGAGTTTTCTAAGTAAAAGTCTTAAATAGAGAATGAGGTGAACGTTATAAGCTCTGTCTCAGAGAGAATATCAATTTAGCCAATATTGTTTATCCTCATGGAAATGCTAAACACTGGGCTACAAACTAAAATTAAAACAACTCTAGTACACTAAATTTAACAATAAAGACAAGGAGTAATTTACCAGGGCAAGCCATTGAAGCAAATAATATAAACAATTCACCAGCCTATTCAATGCATTTTAGAACAGAAAGAGAGGGAGAGCTGGTCGCCTTGCCTCAGTGAGACAATGTGCTGTGCTCTCCAGGAACAGCAATTGGACAGAGGTTTGGACAGGACAGTGTTGTAATTTCATGTCATATTATTGGAAGATGGTCTACAGGTCAATTACTTCTGGCATTTCATGTTTTGGGTTTACTGGCATATTATCATCAACTCTGGAGATATCTTAAGTTCAAGAAAGGCTTTACCTGCAGATTTAGTCTGATTTCCAGCACCTCTAGCTTTGAGTTGTTTGTTATAATTTGCTTTAGCATAGTCTCTAACAGACATTCCTAATCAGGGATCAGTCTCATATACATATGATATATAAGTCATGATGCACTTTTGACTGGTCACGGGAAAGCAAGAAAAGACGAAAGAAATGTGAACTCTGCACCAAATAAAAGAAAAACTCTCCCAGTTTCATACCTACTCAGTGCAGTTCGATGTGGGCTCCATTTGTTGCCCTACACACATCCAAACGATAGTGAAGTTCTTGCCACACACGGGTAAGGACGTCTGGTATAACAGTGAATAACGTCTGTGATGCTCTGTTTTAAGTGATTAATGTCGTTAATACATTAAATGTACACATGTTGCTTCACATAACCCCAAAAGTAAAAGTCTAAGGGCGTCAGATCCAGCCATGGCTTGACTAAACGCCTGCCTATCCACCACCGGGGGAATGTTCTATCCAGAAACTCATGAACCATGGTGGCGTAGTGTGGAGGAGCGTCGTCCTGTTGAAAGATGACACTTTCTGGAAATTGTGGCACAGCATACAATTCCAACATGTCAAGATAGGTGTTTGCCATCACAGACTGCTCTGCGAAAAAAAAAAATGGGCCTATCACCTTATCATGCATCAGGCCACACCACACGTTCAGTTTAGGGGTGTTACATTCATACTCAACGTAGGCATGAGGATGTTCAACAGCCCATATTCGGATGTAATGGCAATGAACATGTCCACAGATATGGAAGGTCGCCTCATTGCTAAACACAATCTTCTGCAAAAATCTTGCATCATTGTCGATCTCATGGAGCATATTTGTAGCAAATGTGCATTGTGTAGGTCTATCTGCTGGTTTGATAGCATGCAACAGCAGCAATTTGTACCCCATAAAACAGAGACATTTCTTTAACACCTTATGGACTGTAGTCTTGCTTTGGTGTAATTGTCGAGCACACGCACACACATATTTTTTAGGGCTTCTTAGGTAGCTATCCCGTATAGCATCTACAGACTCATCACTGACTGATGGCCTACCAGGACGGGGTTTCTCCACCAAACTGCAGGTTTCCTTCAACTGCTTATCCCACCGAGTAATGTTATTCCTACTGTATGTGGTGGCTCTTCATTATAAACGCGCCGATATTCATGTTGCACTTTGGTCACAGATTCGAATTTAGCAAGCCACAGAACACAGTGAACTTTCCTCTGTACTGTCCACATCTCGACCGGCATGGCCATGGGCTGCTCCGCTGTATACAGTGTTACGTCATCATCTGCGCATGTACACATGCTGCCACATCATCTTACAGAAACTGGGAGGGTTTTCCTTTTATTTGGTGCAGATTTCACATTTCTATCATTTTTTGTTGCTTTCCTGTGACTGGTCAAAAGTGCACCATGACTTTACGGACACACTGTATATATATATAAAAAGAGCCCAGGTACAAATTAAATTCATTTTTAAAATTTATGCCGATTTAACACCAACCGTTCCTATTGTAATTGCTAACCTCTTCCTTACCATTAACCAGATTGCTCTGAGGCAACTACTTGGAGGACCATATAAATTCACATTATTCAAGCAAGAAGGTCTTATAAATAAAGTTGTCAATAAATGTAAAAATCATCATCAAAATGCAGTTATTAAACATCTTAATATACATTAGCTGTGTAAGTCCCACTATAAATTATACTATAGAATGAAGTCTTTGTTTTTATTTTTATTTTTAAGATTTCATTTATTATTTTAGAGACAAAAGAGTGGAGAGAGAAGAGGGTAGAGTAGGAAGCATCAACTCCCATTTATGCCTTGACCAGGCAAGCCTGGGGTTTCCAACTGGCAACCTAAGTGTTCCAGATCAATGCTTTATCCACAGTGCCACCACAGATCAGGCAGAATAAAATATTTATTGTCATAGAGTTTTCAATGAAAGACATCTAGAAGAGCTAAGAAAAATATTCAGAATATGCAAGCATTAGGAGAATATAAGTATTGATCAAAAAGGTGAGATTTTTCATATGATTTCAGCTGAAATATCAGCTTATATGTATAGGAGTGAGAGAAGAAATGTGGGTGTGTACATGATGAGGGGAAATCAAGTAGTTTAGGCATGAAAATTCAGTGTCCTAGTTAAGCAGGGTGAAGAAAACAGTGAATTCTTGATTCCTGCTTCTCCATGCAGGGCAGGGGGTGGGGAGCATGTTGTACTTAACATGAAACCAGAATAAATTTGGGCATATTGATCTGTTGGTTTTAATGAAAATACTTGGAGAAATTGCTTGAACTATAATAAAAATATTCTATTGTATTATGATTAATGTAAATAAAATATAGAGTCAAATGCAAAGAATTGTATGAGTTTTAAAGGAAGAAGACAAGCCTGCGATTAAATTGAAGTCTGCCATAGCTACTTAAGTAACAACTCACCTTCTCCACCTCCTACCCCATGACTACGTTTGCTAGAGTGCACCACTAAGAATATTTCTTCACCAAATTTGGGAAAACCTAAATATATTTGGGATAGTTATAAAGTAAGAAATGATAGAAATATTATACATCACAGTTTCTTCTATCTCATAAACTGGTAAGGCAGGTACCTAGCAATGTTGACAGATACTAGATCTTTCACAAATGATGACTGTGTCTCTAAAATAGTATTCACAATGTATTTTCACATTCCAGAAAATGTGTCAAGATTCAATGCAAAGAGAATTTCATTATTATGTAATTAAGGGGAGGGGGGACATTTTAACTAAAGCAAAGAATAGGATATTTATTTCTATTCATGGAAATGATTATAAAAAGAATGAAAGCACTCTCAAGACAAGACACTAAAATGGATGTTGCCCTTGAACACGTCACTAATTCATTTCAAAAGCAATTCCACAAAATGACTCTTTCAGGCTATATGGAAATAATGAAAGACTAGTCATGCCCCATCTTCCTTAAGAGTCATGAAAGAAGAGACAGAATGGAAATGGGAAGTGGCAGAAAACACAGGGATAACTATTTTATGAAGAATATGGGGAAGTAGAGGCAGCTAATATCATCTTCAGAGAAGTGAGAATACTAGTGAGAGGAATACAGTTATCACTGAAAATTGGAATCCCAGAACCTCAAAATGACCTATCCCACTTTTCTCTGACTGATATTGGGGAGGGAGGAGTCACACAATTAGAGGCAGGATGATATATAATGATAATAATAAAAGAAATTAAACAATGCACCATGGGATTCCCAAATAGAAAGAGCTTAATTAACTGAATTTCTCTCAGGGGTGTTTGTATTTATAGACATTTCTACAGGATTGCATGACAGGTTTTGCCCTTTGAAAGCACCACAGCCACCACCACTGCCGGGAGTAGTACGTCCTCGATAATAATACTAAAGAGGGAGGTCGGTTCCATCCTCTTGATTCTCAAACATTCTACTATTGCTTTTCTTATTCTTTCCCAGAAGCTTAAGGGATAGAAGATCTGTGGATTCCTCGAGGCAGAAGCTATTTCTTCTTCACTTACAGTTCTCAGCACCTTTGCCCATGGGAGGCAATAAGTACTTTCTGAATTGAACAAATCAAAAATCAGAATGGAAGGTAAGCAGCAGTTCTAGGTCTTAAGTTTAACTAAGGTGACAGAAGGAAACTCTACAATCGATCAGAAGAGAAGAAAACAGAAAGTGGAGGGAAGGAGAAAAAAAGCAAAAGAAAGAAGTGAGGAAACATTAAGAGGGCACAGGAAGTTCTGGGTGAGTAACATGGTTATTGTTTAGAGGTAGCATAAAAGAAATGTAAAAAAAAAATAAAAGTATGAGTTCCCCAAGAGGAAATGTTACATTCTGAATAATTACCAAAAGAATCATAACAAATTAGTTTAAAGTTAGTAATAATAATAATTTTTTCATGTTTATGCTTCTAAGGTTGACAGAAGGTATTAATTGTTGATATTACAAGTCATTCTTTCAGCCTGACCAGGTGGTGGCGCAGTAATGAACCTAGGATCGAAACCCCGAGGTTGTCAGCTTGAGCATGGGCTCATCTGGCTTGAACAGGGCTCACTACCTTGAGCCCAAGGTCGCTGGCTTGAGTAAGGGGTCACTTCGTCTGCTTTAGCCCTCAGTCAAGGCACATATGAGAAAACAATCAATGAACAACTAAGGAGCTGCAATGAAGAATTGATGCTTCTCATCTCTCTCCCTTCCTGTCTGTCTCTCCCTATCTGTCCCTCTCTCTGTCTCTGTCACACACACACACACACACAAAAAAAAAACAAACAAAAAAACCAAAAAAACCCCCCAAAAAACCCCAAAAGAACCCAAAACAAGTCATTCTTTCAGCTACTCATGATACAATGTTGATGTAAAAGAGCAGATAAAGGTCATTCATTGTCAATCTAGGAACCATGGATATTTTCATTTGTCTTTTCACTATGTAATGGAAAAGGCAAGGTGCAGTTTCTGGCATTAGGTCTATTGAGTCCCCTGTCATTTAGTCTGAATATATTTACCATGTAGCCAACAAATCCCTCAAGCCGAGTATTCTGGAGGTTGGGATCTGTTTTCCAGCTGACAGTAAAAAGCTTCTTTCCTCTTATTCTCCCCCTTTACCATGAATAAAAAACAACAACATGGAGTTGAATGGATCAGTAACAGTCGAGGTTATTATCCACCATCTTTCTCTTCTGACATTTGAAGAAGTTGATTTATCTTCTGCCCTGAGCAGCAGGGACAGTAACACCACATGAAAAATAGAAATAGGGGCTGCCGTGGATGGTTTTTTTGAAGAGTCCATTGAAACAGAGAGAGGAAAGGAAAGGCAGATTTCCCTGTTTGATGTTTTTGTTCCTGTTTGATGTTTTCATTGTTGTGTGTGAGAAAAACAGAGAGAGGGACAGACAGCCAGGAAGGGAGAGATGAGAAGCATCAATTCTTCATTGCAGCTCCTTAGTTGTTCATTAATTGCTTTCTCATATGTGCCTGATTGGGGGGGGCTGCTACAGCAGAGCGATAAACCCCCTGCTCAAGCCAGCGACCTTGGGCTCAAGCCAGTGACCTTGGGCTCAAGCCAGTGACCTTGGGCTTCAAGCCAGTGGCCTTTTGGGCTCAAGCCCATGACCATGGGGTCATGTCCATGATTCTGTGCTCAAGCCAGTGACTCCATGCTCAAGCAGGCGACGTTGGACTTTGAACCTGGGTCCTCTGTGTTCTAGGCCCATGTCCCATCCACTGTGCGATCGCCTAGTCAGGTTGATGGTTTGTTTTATATTTCCTGTTTTCAGTTTCCCTTCAGGGACTACCGTACATCTGATATGAGCTGGAAACAATGGCTACAGCCAGGGAAAGATCATATTGTCTAATAGCAGATCTTAATACATATTAATTAAAATTAAGGCACATTGTTTTTTTTCACTATGGAATTGAAAACACAATTTAAAATCTTATTCTCTTGTTATATACATTTACTGTGCCTGTCCAATATCTGATGCACATGAAAGGACTACACTGCATAGTTAAACAAAACCTTGGGAGGATGAGCAGACACTGCCAGAACTTGCATCATTACCTGTGTCTCTGTGGCAGAGTCCAAGCTCAAATAACCTTACACGCATTTCTGTTCATCATAATGAATTGAAGGGCTCAGCATATGTTTAACAGGGGACACTCTAGAAACTCTAATAGTAATTTCATAAAGGTGAGTCAATAAACACTTAGAAAAAAATACAGAACTCTTAAAGACAGTCATTATCTGTTTGTTACCTGATGGTACAAATATTTTAAGTGATAAGCATTTTCATGTGTTCACTGGATATTAGCAGGCTCATTACCAGTTGGAATTATGTGAAAACCATATTCACCTGAAGTTTAGGGAGACATTGTGGAAATCTTAGTCAACTGATTCTGAGGGAAGAAGTAAAATGCACACTCAATGCGCTTTAAAGGAAACTGTTTAAGCACGATTAATAAGAAATAAACACAAGTAATTTGAGGTCATTTTAAAACTTTGAGGCTGTCTGTCCTGAACTAAGATTAGAACAACGACAGCACTACTACCGCTTGACAAGCAACTAGAATATATGACACTTTGTATTTAAACAAATGCTCAGAAAGTTTGTTGACCTAGTTGGTTAAGAATTAATTAAAATGAATTTTGGAAGCATATTATTGGCACACAAATGTGCAGATACCCTGAAGTTCAAAACCAGATTGTATTTTTTCATCTCTATTGCTAACCTGAAAAAACCAATTGAAAGTAAAACCAGGGATCTATGGATGAATGAACCTCTGATTTAACAATTTAACATGCAAACTTTTGTGTGTATTTTTCTGAGGAGTCTAGTTTCATGGGAAACAGAAACTTTCAAATGTTACCAATTCTGGTAATGTCTAGGCTGACTATATTATTAAAGCAATTGTGTAAATATGTATCATTCTGTCAGCTTCTCATGTGGGTTTTATAACATCAGCCTCACCACACTTAATTCGATGCCTTTCATCTGGTGGGTGCTCTGTGTATGTTTGCTATTGATAATGATGACAGTCATCCAAGCCATGATCTCATTTTCCAGGCTGTGATCTCCTCTTCACTGCCACATTCCTCTCTGGGCCTGCAAGGTTTTAATTCTACTTGTCAGGGCAATAAACCTGTCATTGTGATCAGATCAGACATAAATTTTTCCAAGGCCAGCACACAAATGTCTTCTCCTGCATGCAAAGTTGTCTCTTTCTTGATTCTATCCTTGATAACAGGAAGGTCATCTTGTATATCATCCATCCATTTGCAGACCAAATGGTCTACAAAGACAGGGCATCTAAATTTTGCCAAGTTTATTTTGCAGTCCTGTGTCTGGTTCATGATTAAGGCAGAGATAACAAATATTTTTCCTCAACAGCAGGAGGAATACATTTTTTCTTACCTTTAAAAATAGGGTATTATAGAATTTTAAACTGTGAGTCAGAAGAAGCGGTATCAAAAGCATTTAGAACAGACCAGGTCCCCAGGATAAAACTCTTCATGAAACTCCAAACATGTTTCTCTTCTTATGCCTATGAAAAATATGCAGCTAAATACTTCCGTGTTTTTCTTTTACCTAACAGTATGTTAGATTTTAATAATTTTACTTATACTTCTAAAAATACACTTTACTCATTTAAATATAAAAGTCCAAAATGTACCAAAAGGCTTTTAAACATAATCCTATGAGCATTTTCAATTTGTACCATATTATATAACATTACGCTGGGGAACAATTTTTTTTTCATTTTCAGTTGCATGAGGTTTTAAAACTGTTTCTATATACTTCTGCATTGCTGATTCAAAATATGAAATCCATTTTTTGGTGCATGCTCCAGTTTTTATGCAATTTAAGATTTATTTTGGTACAGTTAATGCCATGCATTAGTTTTTAAATTGGAGTTAAAGGGCAATGAATCTTGGATTGAGATTAACCATAAGATAATTAATGTTTTATAAACATCACTTTTACATCATGGTAGTTGTTTTAAATGTAAAAAATTATTATCTGATAAAAATACCCTCTTATTTTGTTTTAAGTTTCAATCATAGCTTCTTCGAGTAGGCATCAATGTAAAAATAGTCCTGACACCTTCTGTTATATATGTGGCTGTTATACACTTCAACGTCAAAGGTGCAATATTTCATCATTTGTGACATATGCATATATTGCCTATTTTCAAGTTTGCCTTGGTGATCAAGACAAGGATTGGGCTCCTCATATTGTGTGTCATCATTGTGAGGAAATGCTTCATGACTGAACAAAAGGAAAACACAAAGGAATGAATGCCTTTTGGTATTCCCATGGTTTAGCGTGAACCAAAGGAACACAGCAGTGACTGTTATTTCTGTCTGATCCATACAAAGGGCATCGGCAAGAAAAAACGGTATATGATTGCATATCCTAATATTCCTTCAGCAATACGACCTATCTCACATTCTGAGACACTCCCAGTTCCAGTTTTCAATGGTTTTATTTCTTCTAAGGACGAAGAAAGTGAACATGGTCATCAAGTGTATTTTGATAAGATGCATGAGGAAATGGTTGTAGAATCTGAAGGGTCTTCTTCTGATGCCAAGCAGTCATTTACCCCTCAGCAGTTTAGCCAACCTGAATTGAATGACTTAGTAAGAGATTTGGGCCTACCAAAGAAAGCAGCTGAGTCATTAGCCTCCAGGTTTCAAGAAAAGAATGGACTTCATCAGTCAGCTAAAGTATCCCATTTCAGGAAGCATGAACAAATTTTTGTGGACTTTTTTTCTGAAGACAAACACTTTGTTTAATGTCATGATATCAGTAGTCTTCTCAGCTAGCTGGGTGTTACCACTTACAGTCCAACAGAATGGCGGCTATTTCTTGACAGCTCTAAATGATGGCAGACTATTGCTGGAGCACCAAACTAGATTGTCCTCAACAAGTACACAAACACAAGAGCTATAAATGCAAATTTTTGCCTGAATAGAATTTAAATAAGTTTTGTACAATAAAATAAGTGTTTTAATATGTTCTATTTGTAAATTGTAGACAAATACTGATGCAATCATATTTTTAGTGTATTTACTGCATTATATAAATTATTATATTTTCACAAAGATGATTCCCAAGAAGACATTCTACTTCATTATGTTAAACTAGATGTTTAAAATTTTACAATAAGATGAAAACCTAAAATCTTGAATTGCAAAAAAACTGTAGCTTACAAAGAAAAACTAATGTCAGATTTGAGATCAACACACTCAAATTAGGTAAGAACAAGTGTTTTTGTGGATGCAATAAAAATTTTGTTCCCCAGTGTTATTCTTACTGTATTAATAGACAAGCTAGGCCTCAGGAATAAACATAGGAAAATGATACCTTATTCAATATTTTTTATACAAAATTCAATGTTTTGTGTGTCTACAATTTAGCTTTCTATTATATGTTAGATATGCTTGCTCTAATAATTTGTTAGGGAAATATGATTTTAGTATATGAGAAGCACACCATAATTCCACATGATCAAGGATAGCTAGCATTATACCAGTTGTATTATTATATTAATAATATGAAATAATTATTTACAGATAAGTAAAATTATTCTGCCATTTTCTTTTATTACTTAATATTTATTCGACATTTTTCCATGTCAGTGTAAATTAAAACTATCTCAGTCTCTTACTAAAGAACTATATGATAATCCATTATATGGATTTACTATAATTTATTAAGCTAATACCTTATTAACAGGTATTTGAAAGGTGTCTGATTTTTTTTTTTACTCTTAATCAAGTATTCATTGAACATACTTTAGACTGCTCTATCAGTGTCTATAGAACAGCTTCAGAGAGGTGGAAATTTCAAGGATCTAATATTTTAATAAATATTACCAAAGAATACTCTCAAATGTATTGCAAAGAATTTACACATCTATAGTATATAAGAAAATTTGCCCTAGACACTTGTCAATGTTTTTAAAATTATGCAATAATAACTTTTTAAAGTTGGGGTAACAAACTTAGGTGACCTCAGGGCCCAACAGATAACTAAATAAGCAAAATAAGAACATAGTAACAAAATGGGTAGTAGAAATTCAGCAAATGTAATTAAAAAGATCTATGATGGCCAAACAAAATATATCCTCAAGCAGCTTGTTTACAGGCCTTGTCTAAATGGAATACAACAAGTTTTGATCCTTTCATTTTAAAGCACAAGTGTTTCTTTACTAAGAAAAACAGTGCAACTTTTGATGAGATCTTTAATTTTATTACATATATATTGTTATTATCTTATTTTTTTCTTTATAATCTTTCAAATTTTACAGTGATGAGAACACTCATTCTTGCTTGGTTTAGAATTCACTGTATCCTGTGTCAATTTTATCAACACAAATCTTCTATAACAGGTATGTGGAAAACAAATAATATTATCTTATATTCTGCCAATTTATAAACTGATTTTCTAATTCTTGTTAGATTAGTGTAAAGCTTTCAACTATAAACACAAAATTATTTAAAACTCTTATTATTCACCTATCAGTAACAAAGAAAAATAAATGGAAATACACTACCTGTTCTAAATAAACGCAACAACTTGCTAAGATTTATATTTAACCTAGTAAGACATCTTTCAGAAAAAAAAAATAATTCCATTATTTTTATTTGACAATAAACAGAAGAGGCAATTCTATTTTCCTTTTGATAGTAGTGGTTACCTTGTGGTCTGTGAGAAAGGGTGAAGTCCATCAAAAAAATTAGTGTTGCTACCATTTTTCTAGTTCCACTGCATCAATAAAACCTCTGGAAGTTTCAATAGAGTTGCACAATGAAAATGAGAGGCTGGTTGGCCCATTTTAACACTTGTTATGCCCTTTAACTTTATGAGACAGACTGTCATGTAGAGATGGCTAAGTGAAGGGTCCCATTGCTAGGGACTGCATTGAAAAATGGATTTCAAGGTAGAATCTCAGTAAGGCTGAGATGAGAATGATGATGATTAGAAAAGAATCTGCAAATGAGATGGCTGTTATTCTATTTGCTCTTTTGTATATACGTCGACTGTTACTTATGTCACATTTCTTTCTTTACAGACCTAAAAGAAATAAAATATCTACAAATGAAATAAAGCATAAAATTTCAGCCAATTTTTCAACTTTTAAAAATTTATATTGTATTTAACAAAACGATAATGTCACCACCTCTGCTGGCTGTAGAAGAAATAGTTATATAATAGTGACAACTGAAAATTAAACCTATATTAAAGACAATTTCTTAAGTGTTTACATTCCAAATATATTATTCTGTTTTGAGAAATCATTTTAATCAATAAACTTAAATTTTTATTTTTTTGACAGGGACAGAGAGAAAGTCAGAGAGAGGGACAGATAGGGACAGACAGGAAGAGAGAGACGAGAAGCATCAATTCTTCATTGAGGCTCCTTAGTTTTTCATTGATTGCTTTCTCATATGTGCCTTGATGGGGTGGGTGCTGCAGCAGAGCGAGTGACCCCTTGCTCAATCAAGCCAGCTACCTTGAGTTTTCGAACCTGGGTCCTCTGCATCCCAGCCCAATGCTTCATCCACTGCGCCACTGATTGCTTAGGCTTAAAATATTTTTAAAGTTGTTCTGAAACAGATTCTGTTAGTCTTATTTTTTCTTAATATATGAGACCATATGAGATATATCTCATATCATACATTCATTTTCTTAGGTTCTTAAAGGTAATCATAAGATAAAAATAACATTGTTATAGGAAATGTATGCTTAAGACAAAGTTGGTAAGACTAACAGAAATGTTTAAATGTTTGTATTTGGCTTGATATTAAAAACCTAAAGAAACAACCAAATTAAAATCTGCTTTGCTTAGCCATGGCCAGATAGCTCTGTTGGTTAGAGCACCATTCAGCTGAGCAGAGGTTGCAGGTTCAATCCCTGGTTAGGCACATACAGGAAGAGATAGATGTTTCTGTCTCTCTCTCCCCCTTTTCTCTTTTTCTAAAATCTATCAATAAATACAATAAAAATAAAGTCTTCCCTGCTTAAACAAAGGGCAAGAAAACAGGGCTATAATAATTTATAAGCAAAGTCCTGCCCATGTGGCTTGGTTGGTTAGAGCATCATCATGAAGTACAGAGGTTGTCAGTTGGATCCCTCATCAGGGCACATACAGAAACAGATTGATGTGCATGTCTTTCCCTTCCACTCTTGCTAAAATCAATATATAAAAGTTAAAAAAAGTTATAAGCAGAGAAACCCAACAGGACCTTTAATTCATCTTGTCCATAACATAAAAACATAACATAAAGAAAAACAAAAACTAATTAGAAAACTATTTTTCCATCATCTGGTGATATTTTTTTTTGAGATATATACTTTCAACCTTTACTCTGAAAACAACACCAAAACAGCTCGTAAATACTTTATTGATTCATGTATACCTATTTGTCCTTATAAAAATCATAATGATGACTTCTCTTTACATTTTTCCTACATTTTTTATCTGGAATTATAGAAAACTGAAACTATAATTTTATTACATTTAGGAGAGTCATTCACTGTAAGATAATTAAACTTATTTGAATGGAATTGTTCTGGTTTAGACTTCTGGCCCTTCTATCAGATTAGTAGTAGAATTAATTGCCAGATATCTCAGTACTGTACAAACTGGGTAGCACAGTGATGGGCAATCTTTTGAGCTTGGTATGTCAAAATTCACCAAAAAATACCGAGCATAACTCAGGTGGTGTGTCACTTTGAGAAAACGGCCTAACCGGAAGTTCCAGAACTAGACACTCTGTGCCGGAGTTCTGTTGTTTTGGCCTACAGACCTCCGGCACAGAGTGTCTACACTACAGCAAATTTTTTATCCTCGGCTAGTGCACCTGGCCGTGCAGGAGCTGAAGATGAAATGTCTTTCTCTGCATGTGGCCCCATACTTCTCTGGTATGCAGCCACGTGTCATAGAAAATGGCTACGCGTGTCAGTGCTGACATGCGTGTCATAGGTTCGCCATCACAGGGGTAGCACCTTGTATAGAAATAAGTTTTAAAAGACAAGTTCTGAGGTTTTAGAATTGGGGTCAACAAATATACTCTCTCCACAAATTTTTTTTAGCTTTGAAAATGTATATTCCCTTTTACGAATCCTCATAGATCTTCTAATCTATAACAATGTTGTATTTTTGGCTCTATTAGGAAACTATAAGCATGCATCTATTCTTATTTCTCACTGTTTAAAACAATTAGCAATCATTGAACTTACATTAAATTATTCCTCTATTGCTTTTTTTCCTCAAATTCCCTTCAACACTCATACACATCAAGTTTAGTAAATGAAATATAATTTTCCTCCTTAATCCAAATTTTACATCACTCACAGCTAATTTCATAAATATGAATAGGGATTTTATCTCAATTAAACTCAACAAAGTCTCTGTATGCACAATGCTTTGCTATATGCTCTAGATAAATAAGCCATATTCCTTGCCCTTCTGAAGCTTTGGTGTGAGAGTCTCCAAGCACTTAAATTATACATTCCAGTAAAAAATGTTTCTACATGTACTCCTATATATGTATGTACTTATATAGAATATAATGTATTACTGTAAAAATATATTATCTTTTTTTCTTTTTTTATGACAGAGACAGAGAGAGTCAAGAGAAGTACAGATAGGGTCAGACAGACAGGAAGGGAGAGAGACAAGAAGCATCAATTCTTTGTTGTGGCTCCTTAGTTGTTCAATAATTGCTTTCTCATCTGTGCCTTTACCAGAGGGCTACACAGAGCAAGTGACCCCTGGTTCAAGCCAGTGACATTGGGCTCAAGCCAGTGACCCTGGGCTTCAAGCCAGAGACCATTAGGCTCAAGCCAGCAAACATGAGGTCATGTCTATGATCCCACGCTCAAGCTAGCAACCCCATGCTCAAGCTGGTGAGCCCATACTCATGCCAGATGAACCTATGCTCAAGCTGGTGACCTCAAGGTTTCAAACCTGGGTCCTCTGTGTCCCAATCTGATGCTCAATCCACTGCAGCATCACCCCTATTAGGCATAAATATATTATCAAACTATAAGACTACTTAAACATCGAAGTTAGAAATGATGAAGAAACATAAATATAAATACCAATATTTTTACTTTACTTCTCAAAAGATATTTTTGTTCACCCCACATGTTATATGCATTATACTTTGGAGGTTGCTGGTCTTGAAGGGATGATAGCATACTAATAGATAATTTTAATAGAGTGATCACTTAGGTCATAAACAGTAAGTGTAAGATGCTAAAACATAGAAAGAGCTTAGAAAAGACTTCTGGATGCAACTCTCACCCTTTAATATGAAGAGACAGTTGTCTTTGAGTGGTGAACTCATGATGCAATATAAAGATGATGTATTACAGAACTGTACACTTAAAATCTATTTAATTTTATTAATTATTGTCTCCCCAATAAATTTAATAAAATTAAAAAGAGATGATTTAGTGAAGCAAAGAAAAGGGAGGGAGGGATGAAAAGAAGGGTATCTATTTAAAGGTACAAAGGTATGAAACCAAAGGGGGTGACCATAACAAAGTTCAGGATTGATAAAATGTAGAATCAGGGTGGAGCATGGGGAGCAAAGATGCTAAAGACGAATGCAGAAGTCATGTAATTGATATAATAGTTTGGATCTGATTAATGTATGGGAAGTCTTGGAAGAATGTTAAAAGAATAAATGAAGGTCATGTTCAGATATTTGTTTTAGATTGAGCCTTTTGACAGCTGTACTGAGAATGGATTTGAAGGGACACAAAGACAGTAAGGAAAACTCATCAGTAGGCTATCACTTTATCCAGGAGAGAGATGAAGAGCATCAGAATCAAAGTGGTGCTAGTGACAATACAGCTCCCAGGAAGGGATGAAAAGTAGCATGAGAAATAACTCAGTAGAACGTGGTCATGATTTTTTAGAAGTGAGAGAGAAAAAAAATCATCGTAGTTACTTTGCAGCATCCTGAAGTAGACAGCTGGCTACTTTTAATACAGATGGCGAACAGAGTAGTAGAAAAAGACATAGCAGAGAGAAGTTAAGCAGATTTTTAAAAATTAAAATTTACATAAAATTTATAAACATTTAGAAATATATTAAAAAATCACCTGCCACTTCACTCTTAAAAGGTAAGCAAAAATAAAATAATATCTCATAGACACTGACAACAGGGTGAAGATTACAAGAAGGAAAAGAGGGTGAGGAAGGTAGAAGAGGATAAAAGGGGGAAAATGGGAGAAGACTGACTTGGTTTGGTGTGGTGAACACACAATACAATACACAGATAATGTATTATAAAATTGTTTGGTAATATAATTTTATTAACCAATGTCACCGTACTAAATTCAATAAATAAAAAAATTTAAAGGTTTTCTTTATTGATTTTAGAGAAAAAAGAAAGAAAGAGAGACAGAGATAGAGACAGAGAGAAAGGGGGAGAGGAGAAACTTGTAGTTGCTTCTTGTATGTGCCTTGACCAGGCAAGCCTGGGGTTTTGAACCGGTGACCCCAGCATTCCAAGTCAACGCCTTATTCACTGCATCACTACAGGTCAGGCTATATCTACTTTTTTAAATAAAGTATCTAAATATTAACAATTTGCCTAAATCCTTAGAGAAGTGGAGAAGGATTCCAAGTTCAGTATAACCTTAAAAATGATGCTGTCAGCATGCTACATTATTTCTCTAAGTTTTATACATTTATATGCTATCACAAATCAAATATCTTTGATTAGTTATATTGAACATTTTCTTTCAAGTTTAGAGTTTACCAGAATCTCACAGTTTCCGTAAGGCCTAAGCGATGAAGTGTATATTTTCTTAGTGATACCTAACAACTCTCTATATTTTAATAATATTGACCATTTGTATTTTGTATGCAGTGAATATTTTTTCAAGTGTTTTTTCTTATTTAAGCTGAATTTGAGGTACTTTCTAATACAAATTTTCCAATCAAAATCTCAGCAAGATATTTTGGAAATATCAACAAGCTGATTCTAAAGTTTATAGGGCAAGGCAAAAAAATTAGAATACTAAGACACTTTTTAAAAAGAAGAGGACACACACTATCTGATCTTAAAACTATATTTAACCAAGAAAGTGTGATAATGTGAAAAAGTATAAATACATACAACAATGGTATACATGACAGTAATAGACCCACTCAAATATGATTGACTTATGACAAAGGTACAGAGGCAATTTAATGAAGAAAAAACAGTCTTTTAAAAGAGTGATGGAACAGTTGGATGTCTATATGCAAAAGATTAAACTTCATTCTCTTACCTAATACAAAAATTTACTAAAAATAAATCATATATCTCGTGTAAAATATTAAAATTATACAACATTTAGAAGAAAAGTATGTAAAAATGTTTGTGATTTTGAGAGTTAATCAAAGAGCTGTTAGATACAACACCAAAACCAATACCCATAAGAAAAATAATTTGATAACTAATATTTCATTTATTCTTTGAAAACAGCCAAGAAGACAAAATACATCCCACAGAATAAGGAAAAAAGGTTGTTTTGCACATTTCTAAAAGACTTTTATCCAAAATATTTATAAAGAACTCACAAAACTCAACAATATAAAACAACTCAATAAAAAATTGGTGCAAAGTAAAATCCACAAAGAAGAGCTCTTAAAACTCAACAAAAGAAAAAAAAATTAAAACTGGGTGAAAGACACATCATCAAAGAAGTACAGAAGAAAACTAAGTATAAAAAAAGATGTTCCCCATCATATGTCATTAGGAAAATGCAAAATAATCAATGAGTTGCAACTATACACCTATTATAATGGCTCAAATCCAAAACACTGACAACGTTAAATGCTGCAGAAGATGTGGGGCAAGAGGAACTCTCCTTTGTTGCTGAGAGGAGTACAAAATGGTATAGGTAATTTGGAAGACAGTTTGGTGGTTTCTTACAAAACTAAAGAAAATCTTACCAGATGACTTACCAATTGTGCTCTTTGGTATCCAACCAAGCGAGTTGAAAACTACATCCATGTAAAAATCTGCACATGACTGTTTCTAGAAACTTTATTCATAATTGCCATAAATTAAAGCAACCAAAATCTTCTTCAGTAGGAGAATGGATAAATTAAGTATGGTATATCCGGATAATAAAATATTTTTTAGCAGTAAGAAAAATGAGGAGGGTAAAGGAGGGAATACATGGTGATGGATGAAGACTTGGCTTGAAGGGGTGAACACAGAATAAGGTGTACAGAGATGTGTTATAGAATTGGGCACTGGAAGCCTGTATAATTATGTTAACTAGTGTCATCTCAATAAAATCAACCAATAAATAAAAAGAAATAAGAAAAAATGGGTTATCAAGCCACTAAAAGACATGGAGCAACCAATGCAAATGAAAAAAGTCTATCTGAGAAGGTCATATACTATATGATTCCAAGTATATGATATTCTGGAAAATACGACAATATGGAGACAGTAAAAGAACAGGTCTTGCCAGGGGTTAGAGTATAGGGAGGAGGGATGAGTAGATAATAACCAAAGAATTTTAGGGCAGTGAAAATACTCTGTATTAATACAAATGATGAATACATGTCATTCACTATACATTCATCTAAACCCGTAGAATGTGCAACACCAAGAGTGAACTCTAAGGTAAAGTATGATGTGTCAATATAGGGTCATCAATTGTAACAAATATACTCCTCTTGTGGGCAATATTGATAATGAGGGAAGCTACACATCTGTGGGAATGAAGAATATATGGAAAATCTCTGTGCTTTCTTCTGTATTGTACTGTAATATATAATTCTGTAGCTTAATGGAAGAAGAGGTTTAGATATAGTCTAAATGATAAAGTCATAAGAGTGCCTCTGCTTAATCGGAAAGAGCAGGGAGAACAGATGAGTAACAAGCTGAGGGAAAATCTCTAGGAAGTCATCTGAGCAAAAGTAAAACATCTCTGAAATTTTGTGGGCATGTTATTTGACCTATAGTGTGCTTATTGTTTTCAATTAGCTGACTCCACTCATTCCTATTAACTATCGCCACCTAACCATATCTGAGTTTGTGAATTATGACTCTCTGAAAGAACAGAGAAGAAGAGCCTGTGAAAGAGCACTTTACCAAAGGGTGTGCAAGGTGTAAAGGAAGCCAAGAGGGAGAGATGTCACAACAGCTTGGGGAGTGAAAGAAAAAAAATGAAGTTAACTGAGTCCAACACCACTGAGAGAACCAGTCAAGATAAGGCCTGCAGGTCACCTGTGCCTTTAGAGAGAGCATGCTCTGTTAAATGGGGCTAGAAATCAGATCACGCTCTGCTACGGAGTGACTGAGTCTTAGAAATTGGAGATAATGCTTGCAGACTGCTGCTATGGAGAGTTTGAATGAGCTGTAGAAGAGAAAAATTAAATGGTAGTGGCAGTCAAATCTAGTGAAGAGCGAGGTCAGTTTGGTTTTGTTTGTTGATTTATTTTTCTGAATAGAAGTTTGAAGAATGTGTAGAGGTTGAAGAAAAAGGGCCAGCAAAGAAGTAAAAAGGTATTAGATAAAGGACAGAAAGAAAAATAACTGATGGCAAAAGCCTCGGCATCAGTGATAGGGAATATCAAAAACAGCCTTTGCCTTCAATAGCAGAAAGGACTCCTGATCCTTTAAGATTGGAGGAAAAAAAGTAAGAACGTTGTTAGATGTAGCCCTTTGATATTGGAGAGGATTGTGAGGATGTACAAGTAGTTTCCCCACAATGACCTCAATTTTCTGGTTAAAATAGCAGGTGCACTGAGAGCGAAGGAGAGAGACTGTGTGGCTTAAGTGGAGTGATAAACTTTTGAAAAAGTGGCTGACCACAGTCAGAGGGAAAAGATTAGTGGATGCTATTGAGGGGCTGACTCAGATTAGAAAACCATAAATCTGCAGAGTGGTATAATTTCCTCTTACAGTACTCAATGTGCCTGGCTGTAAGAAAAGAAAAGATTCACTATAGTTTAAATTCAAAGTTGCATGTATAATGTAAGAAAGGACAAGCTGTAGAAATGTAGAGACCTGTGTTCAAGCTAAACTTAGGCAAGATCTGGAGAACATGGAGAGATTCAAGGTTCATTGAATTAGAAGAAAACATAAAGAGCAAAAGATTTAATTTCATTCGTAATCTAACATCATTTCTGACTTAATCTTATGTGTTTATTTATGGTAAACATTTTCCCTAATTTCTTACTGATTTTATATTCACTCTTATTATTTTATAAGGCACATCTTAGATACAAAATCAGGTCTAGGCAAATAAAAGGAAACAAAAAAAAAGACAGATGGTCAAACAGAGGTTAGTTTCAATTTAACAAGGAAGGCTGGAACTTGAAGTGTCCTAGTTTTAATTGAGAGCAAGCATCTTAGAAGAAGTTGTGGTTGATAAGAAGTGGACATTTATTGAGGTTGTGGAAATTAGGGTATAATAGTGACTCTCATCTTAAGATCATTTTGTTCTGTAGTGACACTGGACAAGTCTGGAAGCATTTTGGTTTTCACAAGCGGACAGTGGAGTAGTACTGACTTGTAGCACCAGGATGCTGCTGAACACCCTACAATCCACAGGACAGCCCCCACAACAAAGGATCATCTGATCAAAACATCAGTAGTACTCAGGTTGAGGAATCTGGATTCGATACATTATAAGAATGATGGAAAAATGAGAATGGCCAGAAATCATCTAGAGTACCACTGAGAAAGGTAGAGAAGGAGGAAGAACCCAGGGCATCAGCGTGCCAGTAATGTGAGAGTTAAAGATATTTATTTGTGGGTGAAGGTTTCTAAGAGAAAGGAAGAGTCATTGTTTGGAAAAGTCCATAAAGAACTGGATTTGCAAATAATTTCTGGGTTAAGCTTTTTGTAAAGCAAACATAGGAAGGATGAGAGCAAGGGCACTTAGGGAAAGCATATGCTTTTGAAAAGTCATGTTTCAGTTACCCTGAAACAAGAGTTTCTCGTTCTTTCCTTAAGAGTTTTCAGATGAATGAATTAATATTGGCTTAGAGGGAATCTATCTCTGACATAGTAACATGACTTGAGAAGTCTTGTTTCATTTTTTTTTTTAAACTTTTCTTTTAAAATTTATTTTATTTATTCATTTTAGAGAGGAGACAGAGAGAGAGAGAGAGAGATAGAGAGAGAGAGAGAAAGGGGGGAGGAGCTGGAAGCATCAACTCCCATATGTGCCTTGACCAGACCAGTGCAGGGTTTTTGAACTGGCGACCTCAGTGTTCCCAGGTCGACGCTTTATCCACTGCGCCACCACAGGTCAGGCGAGAAGTCTTGTTTTCTTTATAACCTTCCTACACGCCCCTGCATTTCTTATTTTTAATTTTTTTTTTGTTTTTCTTTTCTAAATAGGCAATACTGGCTGCTTTCCTATGATCAACCTTATAGGGCTGACCATTTCATCTGTCTACAACACATAAAAAATACTCTTTGCTTTAATTTAATTAAGATAAACCCTCTAAACAATAGTGACCTTTACTTTGTACTTCTTTTAATATTTTAATACTGGACATTTAAAAAAAAAGATATTATACTGTTTATAATACCTGCCTTTTGGAAGATAGAAGGAGTTGCAATATTTAATAGGTTCTGAGACTTTCTAATCCAAATGTTTATTTAGATAAATAGGTATTTCTTTCACTATGACTTATTAGCAATGAAAAATAATTGATTTAACTACTTTTTCTACTAATTGGCTAAATATTTTAATTCTATCAAGGACGGTCAAGACTGAATGACTTTTAAGAAAATATTAATTTATGTGGTGTGTTTATATAATTTACATGGCCTGTAAGATTTATCATGGTTGTCTGGGTAATAAACATTTCCATACTCCTGTGCTCAGTACTTAATATTTCATAGAAATATTCCAACCAGATTATCATCAAACAAAACTTCATAACTCATTTGTTGATGACCATAAACAAATTTAACTTCCAAATCCCTTTATATCTTCCAGTAAATCAAGTATACAAAGGAAGACACTTGCTCTTTTAAAAAATTAGTATACCATGCAAATAAGATAGTATTTAAATAATTCCCTTCTGTCTTCAATCCTGATACTCAGTGCTGTATTAAAATGATAAGAGTGATGATAAGACAAAAAATATATAGAAAGATTTCAACTACCATGTATTGTTATAGTGGTCTATAACAACTTTAGGTTTATAATATTTATTCAATTCAAAAATGAATGGATTTCCCCATGCACAGATGATAGCTATAGTCTTTACCCCTTTAGTAAGTGAATAGCTAAGTATATATTTCTTTATTGCAAACATTTTGATAATTTATGTACATGTAGTCAATATATTATCATTTTTAAAATATGTCTTTTTTTTTACTGAGACAGAGATAGGGACAGACAGACAGGAAAGGAGAGAGATGAGAAGCATCAATCATCAATTTTTCGTTGTGACACCTTAGTTGTTCATTGATTGCTTTCTCATATGTGCCTTGACCATGGCCTTCAGCAGACCGAGTAACCCCTTGCTCGAGCCAGCGACCTTGGGTCCAAGGTGGTGAGCTTTTGCTCAAACCAGATGAGCCCGCGCTCAAGCTGGCGACCTCTGGGTCTCAAACCCGGGTCCTCTGCATCTGTGTTCAATGCTCTATCTACTGCGCCACCGCCTAGTCAGGCAAAAAATATGTCTCTTTTTTAATGAAATCGAGAAAGACACACATTAGATATTTTACCTATATTCATAACAACATTCACCTTAACAAATGATAATGTAGAAAACTTACAAAAAATACATTTTATCACATTTGTTTTTTGTTGGCACTATGCAAGAAAAAGTAATATCTATTTTTTGTGTATAAGTTATACACTACTAAATCATTTGGCTTATTTTAAAACTCTACCACTCCTTATACTATACATTTTCTTTCCTGTTTTCTATTTCTTCATAGCATTACCACACTACCACCATAATACATAATGAACTTTATTTATTCATTTATTTATTTATTTATTTATTTAGCTTGTGTATTTTCACCCCCTAGAATGTAACTTCCCCTAAGGCAAGGAATTGGTACTTCTTTTTATTCAGTGCTGTTGTTCTCATGCACATAGTAGGCACTTGAAAAATACTTGTTGAGTGATTGTAGTTATATAGATTAATTTAACTACTTGTCTAATGAAATAATTTAGGCAAGGGATGTCTTCACTTACTTTTCAAAAAAGAACTTTATTATTATTTTTTCTTTTTTTTTTTCATTACAAGTGAAAGGAGGGGAGATAGACAGACTTCTGCATGCACCCGGACTGGGATGCATGCAGCAACCCCCATCTGGGGCCAATGATTTGCCAATCTGGGGCGATGCTCACAACCAAGCTATTTTAGCACCTGAGGTGAGGATTCATCAGCTCCCAGGTTAACGCACTCGAACCAATTGAACCATGGCTGTGGGCAGGTGAAGAAAGGGGGGACAGGGAGGCACAGAGAAGCAGATGGTCACTTTTCCTGTGAGCTCTGACTGGGAATCAAAGCTGGGACATCCACATGCCAGGTCAACACTCTACTACTGAGCCAACTGGCCAGGGCAAGAACTTTATCATTTTTAATTACTTGATTTACTTTAACTTTTTAAGATGTCACCTTTTTAAAGATTTTTATGAGAAGCACAGTGCTGTGTAATTCCATTTCCAGTAAAGTCTGAACTCTCACTCCATTGAAAATTTATCTACTCATTCAGCTACTATGTGAGTATGGTACCCTTAGGGATTTGTAGTATTCAGTCTCTTTCAAATTTACATTCTTCTAGATCACTGGGGAGATACTTTAATTCTCTGGTGAGCTTAGTAAATAAGTTGAATTAACTAGAATAAAAAGAACTAAGTAGGCAATGCTCAATTTTGTTTTTTTATTAGGTGTTTGCATAACTTTCTACAACATTAAATTTGCATTTGTGGCAAAAAAAGAAACTTTTGTTTTTTAGAATCTCATATTAGTTATTTGTGTTGTATGCGAGAAGCTATCTTAATAAAAGGTCAGTTGGGTGTGAGTGGTAATGAAGCAACAGTCCCATTAGTGTAAACTATCAGTATTCTAGGCTAATAAAAGCCATAATGTAAAAAATGAATAATCCCCAAATATTTTCCATTGGCCTAAAGAATTCATTGCATGCCATTTTAAATCTAGCTTATCCTTTTAATTATGTATTTCTTGTGTTAGTAATAAAATTAATATCTAAGTAACATATGGTTGGACAATTCTTGAGAAAAGAAGACCTATCTTATTCATTTTGAGAGGACCAAAGCACTTAGTCCATTACTTTGCAGACATAGTTACAGACAAATTTGAATGAATACATCCTTGGATCAGTGATGAAAAGATGCAGACATTGAAGAAAAGCCTGATCAGTGCAATCAAAATCAAAGATAATCAATATTTCTTCATTTAAAATAATGAACATTTTAACCTTGTGTCCCACAATATAAATAAGTCATAAATCATCTTTCTCAAGCTATCCTATTAAAATACACCATTTTAACCTAAATTATCATTTAAGCTTCCAAATAAATATTTTATATTAGTGTATTATTATTATTATTATAAGTTGTTTAATAAGGGTAACATGGTTTGCTTTTCTTTTTCAGACTTATGACACTAAGAAACTTAGAAAAGTTCCTTAAATATTCTTTTGCTCATTCATATTGTCATTTTATTGCTGGCACTATTTCCAACAAAACCGCAATTTCTTTGACTGTACTGGGGGAAAGTCAGGTTATCTGATTCAAAAAATTTTAGAAGGATTGATCATTAACTATTTTCCTAAACTCTGTATGTGTGTATGTTGTATTCAAAGATACCAAAGGAAAAAAAAAGTTGCTAAATAGGTGTACATTACTCAACAAATAATAATAAAAATATATAGGGAAGTTTAATTTTTATTTTTTATGTAAACAATGCTACCCTTTAAAATACTAAAGCAAGTTATAATTTGGCTCTCTATTACACCAATATTTCCTTTTAACCAGCCCCAAGTGAATTAAATAATACATTTGTGGTATAAAAGAATTTTTTAAAATCTTAAAGAGATTTTGTTAAAATACATATTTTAAGTAAGGACGTATTACTTATATAATAACACATAAACAATAACAACAGAAAAGTTACACAGTTACAGCTCAGACCTGTAGAAGCAGGAAAATAATAATGTATGAACTACTAACCTTGAGATCTCATGAATGCCAGTATCTTCTTGACGACTCTATGCTTCTGAAAACATCTTTTCAGTCTGTTGATATCTCCTTATTTTTTCCTTAAAAAAAGAAATATATTTCAATATGTTATATGAGGTTATATTTTCCAAAGAATAAAGCTGATTACAAAATGTAAATATGATTCAGGGGAGATAAATAGAAATCTCGTAATATAAATAAGGCATTAAATGCAGCACTAAGTAATTGTACTCTATGTAATTTAGTGCAGAAAGAATATTTATTCTAGAAGAATGTAGTAAATTTCTAGTCATTCATAACTGCTTTCATTCATTTACTTACCTATTATTTAAACAAATGTTCCTATGGACAAAAAGTTAAATTCCTTTCATCTTATTAATCAGCATTACACTAAATTTAAGTAACTTTCGAGTATATAGAGTATTTATATCTTCAAGACACACAAAAATCAAGAAAAATTAACCAAAATGCTATAGACAAATAGTTGATGACAATCACAATGAATATTTATTACATTTTTTTGTTTTTTGTTTTTAATTCTAATATTAAGTCAAACATTGATATATTCAGGTTTTAAGATAACTTAGATTTTAAGAAAATAGGTGAAACAAAAAATCTGTTAACACAAACATGATTTAAGAAAAATCCTGTTTTTAATATACAGTGCCATAATTCAAAATGATTAGTGCAATAATTTAAATGATGATGATATTCTGGTAGTAATGATAAATTTTTATTTTTCCAGACTAAAATGCATATAATCACTTTTTCTAAAGAATTAATGAACTTTTCATTTTAATATGTTATGTTATATCCATATACAATGCAAAAATTTTCCTTAAAATGTGATGTGAAGAAACTCAGAAAGTGTGGTTTATTTATTGTTTCTATAACAGCCAGAAATGAACTATTACTGATCATAGCCAATAACAATGGCTGATGTATAAACAGTATAAATGGATTACATGAAGAAATAGTCTGAAGAAGCAATTTATGTTGATGTCATGTGAGCAAGATTAAATATCAAAAATCTTTGAGAAAAAAATTATCTCAGGAAGACTGTACTCCCAGGAGCCTCTTTCTCCCTTTAAATTTTCTTTGCATTCATGTGGACATGTATAGA
Organism: Rhynchonycteris naso; assembly: GCA_037038555.1. Lineage (NCBI taxonomy): Eukaryota > Metazoa > Chordata > Mammalia > Chiroptera > Emballonuridae > Rhynchonycteris > Rhynchonycteris naso. The sequence goes on from CM072997.1 coordinate 69,475,405, forward strand.
TATATGGATTTAGAACGAACTAGAATATCTGTGGCACAACAGTAGTAGTGCAAAGTTGTTGTTGGAAGTTTAGAACTAATAGAGATTATTAAGCCCAGTTTGGTTATTTTAAATATCTTAAATCTCTTTTGACAATATTACCCTCAAATGATGACATGCTGAAGACCACTAAAGCAATAATTTGCATCACCTGCTGCATTCCTTTTTAAGAATAGTTCAGCATATAAATTTTCTGCCTACTCCGTTAATGATACATGCTGTAAGATTGCAGGTGAAGTAATTAAAAATCAACAAGCAGGCATGCTAACAGATCTGTACCTGCTCCTAAATGTGTCCATGAAATATCAACTTTAAAATATTGCTTGTAATTAAAACAAAACACTAAAAATAAAGTACATGCTGCATTAAATGTCTATAGATGCCATTTATAATCTCATCAATGTTTCTGTTGATGAAAATTAATTCTATATTATTTAAATGTCATTTTTACCTATTGAGGTTATTATTTAAGATTTTAGCCCCCCAAACAAGTTTTGCTGCTATAAAAAGTCGGGAATTGCTATCTAGTTCAGTCTCCCTGTTTTACAAATAAGAAAACTAACTACTTTAGTAAAATTTGTGACCTGTTGTTACATCTAAAGGAAGAAATTAAGACTTTTGACTTAAAATTATAATTAAAAGCATAAGGAGAGGGGCACAAAGAAAACCAGATAGAAGGTGACAGAGGACAATTTGACTTTGAGTGATGGGTATGCAACATAATTGAATGATAAGATAACCTGGAGATGTTTTCTTTGAACATATGTACCCTGATTTATTAATGTCACCTCATTAAAATTAATAATAATAAAAAAGCATAGTTGTATTTTATAGCCAAATACTTAAAAAAGACCCTTTTAGGCATTTAAAGTAGTCTACTGAGGGGAGCAAAAGTCTTGAGAAATCTAGTGCTCTAAATTTATATACCTCTGATTAACTTATAATTCAACCAGAGGTCAAGGGATCCTTGGTGTTGTAAAAAAGAACTCAGTGTCTGACCAGTTCAAGTCCCTGGGAAGGAGTCCATCACAAAGAGAGAAGAATTCTGAAAGAACAAGTCATTATCAATGAAACGTTACAAGTGCTGGGCATATGAAGATCGATGCTAGTTCTGGGCAGAATGTGCAGTGGTTGATACTCAAAACCATTACAATCCAGCACCCTGGTTCTGTGGATGTGACTTGCAGACAGTGGCTGCATAAAATTGTGTGAGGAAGAGTGTGAGTCCACATGTGAGAAAGAGAATTTAAAAAGTTGTGGTGCTAAGAATTTTAGGTCAATAGCACTTGCTCTGAGACCCAGGCAACTGTGTAGGGGAATAATCCCTAGATAATACATCTCAGGAAGGTCTAGGGGCTGCTACTCTTCCTTCGCAAACCTTCTGGGCACATCAGAAGGGGACTACACAGATTCGGTGGAAACTGCCACTTTCCTGGAAACCTATGTTATGAGGTGATCACAACCTAAGTTGGAGATCCCCAGCACTGCTTGAGTGGGATCCTGGTCCATGGATGGTCTTAGCAGTCAGTGCTAGGTGATACCTGGACAGATTTGTGGATAAATACAACCATCTTAGATACTATGAAAAATATTCAGCTAGGGTAAAATTTATAAACTGAAGAACATGTACACTAGTATAAATGTGATGCTATTTGTCTTTTTTTGTGCTCATAGGAAGAACCCCAGTTTCTGATTATGAGTTCTCTGAAAAATAAAACAGGCACTATAATTTAAGAAATGTGTACCTAACACTATGGTTCATATCTGGTCTTTTCTAATATCAGGTTTTCAATTGAGAAATTCCCCAAGAAACAGTTTTTCACTTTTAGAAATTCTTGCAATATTACAGGTCTAGAGAGAAAGGCGAACATCACCTCTCCTGGTCCCTGGCCCTCTGGCTTCCTGTTTACCCATGAACATTACTGCAAATCATCCTACAAATCCCATCAACCATTTAGAATGGCAAGAGTCAAGTCACTCTCCCATGTTTGTCAACGTTTTCCCTGAAGGACACCTTTAGTAGGTGGGTAAAAAAGCTCTTGTTGGCATGTTTTACTCAATAGTCATATTAGACTTCACTGAGGTCACTGAAGGTCACACCCCAATGGTAGTCATAACTGAGCTATAAGATCAGCTTGTGTTATTTTTAATGAATGATTCAATGATTAGCTCTAAGGAAATACAACTTGCTTAAAACACGTATCTTGTTCCTGCCTTAAAAAAAATTTCTGGCAAATGCTAGGGTTTTGAGAATAAACTTGTCCCAGATTTACAGAGTTTGAGGCCTCGTTTCCAAGCTGATCACTTCTGCGTGTCTGGAAGCATGGCTCATATATGTTTGTGAACATAAGTGATATTGCTACTCAGTGTTCTGAGTAGCAGCCCCTAGACCTTCCTGAGAAAAGTGATACTGCTACTCAGTGTTCCTAAGGTGATGCTAAGACTTTTAAGTTCAGTACAATAGTTTAATTGCATTTGTAACTGCATCTTAAAATACATTATTGCAACCCTGGCTGGATAGCTTAGTTGGTTAAGGCATTGTCCTAAAGCACAGAAATTGCTGGTTCAATCCCTAGTCAGGACACATACACATACATACAAGACAGTGATGTTTCTGTCCCTCTCTCTATGCCCCTTCCTTTCTCTAAAATCAATAAAAATAAACATTTTAAAAATACAGTATTGCAAAATTAATATGCCAGCAACCAGCAAGAGCATCATTCACTCAGAAGGACAGTTTCCTGACGAAGGCAAAGGGCCAAGAGCAAGTAAATCTAGCACAGTGATAGTCAACTGGTCCCTACCGCCCACTAGTGGGCATTCCAGCTTTCATGGTGGGCGGTAGCAGAGCAACCAAAGTATAAATAAAAAGGTAGATTTAACTATAGTAAGTTGTTTTATAAAGATTTATTTTGCCAAACTTAGCGAAAATCCAACATAAAGTACTTGGTAAATAATTATTATTATATGCTTTCACTTGTTGTAACTCAGCTTTATAAATTTTATAAAGTAAAGCTACTTCCCTAATTCATAAATCACCATTACTGTGGAAACGGTGGGCGGTTAGAAAATTTTACTACTAACAGAGATACAAAAGTGGGCGGTAGGTATAAAAAGGTTGACTACCCCTGGTCTAGCAGAAAAGATGAATCTGCCATGTAAAATCTGACTATTTTTTAAGGAACTAAAACCTCACTGACAGTCATACTGATTCTATTTAGAATTATTTCATAAATAACAATATCACTCCAATTTTGTACCTCCACACACATGTTTAAGTGCAGTTTTCAAATTATGTATATGCAGCCAGTAATTCACTCATTTAACAAACAAAAAACAAATTTCTATTTTCCTGACGTGTTGAACAACAATAAAGCAGTATCACATGACCAAAAAAGTTTCTAAAATGACAATACTTAGTCATTCTACTTCAGTAAAGTGAACAAAAGTTATTGAAACAAATTCAATCAGTCCTGTTTAGGCTATTTACATATCAGGTAGTCACCAAGGTGTTCTTCCACTTAATAGGCTGTGTTTTAAAGTGAAAAAATATTCTCTACAATTTTTCAGACATATCTCCACGGAGGCATAGGAAAAGACTTAACTGGGAATTTGCAAGAATTGTAAAAGAAGTAGAAATTTCCTTAAAAAATTGTAAATTAGTAAGACTGAAACAAGAAGAGGGGCAAACTCAATTAGAGTATCGTAAAAGGAATGGAAAGGTGTTTCAGGTTCCACCCTCACAAGGACAAACAAGATCAGCAGAGTAGAGGGAAGCCTTAAAGAACCTTTGCAATAAAGTCTCCAAATTGTTCAGATCATACACTTAACCAACAAAAAACCTTCTTGATCTCTACACATTTTTCACACAGCCCACTAATGTTCACACTTCTCTACTTACCCAGTTGTAGAGTCCATCATTCATCATGGTAGTCTCTTCCTTGCACACACACTCACATCCAAGGCCTTTCTTTTTTTTTCTTCAAATTAGTGTCACAAAAATAAAATCACCTAGCTAAGTTTAGCTGTCTTCTTCCATGAAGCTGTCCCTAGCAGCTGAACAGATGATTATAACTAGAGAAAATGTAGGATATTGCTTTACTGCCGTAGTTATTGTTACAAGATAGAGATCTTCAAGTGGGTCCCCTGACCATCTTATTACATTTCTCTTATTAATTCATGTTTTAACTCTGATTCTACTAAAAGAAGCACATTTGTTTCTTTTCAACTCTTCATCATTTTTTCCCATCTTCTCTTTCTCAGTTTATGATATTGCTTCTGAGAACACTGGAAGAACCATGTTTCATTTTCTTCTTCACCCACTATATTTTGTATATCGTTGATATCTGAATCCATATAGTCAGCCATCAATCCTGTTATAATGAAAAATTATTCTTTCTCCAAACTAAGTTCAACCTTTTCTCTTAAGCCTTGAATTTAATTTCCTTTCACCAATTTTAGGTATCTGTTACTTCAATTATCCCCTTTCTCTTCTGCATTGTCATTTTTTATGTTTTCCTTTAAAGTTACACTTTTTCTTTTTTAAAAATTTATTTATTGATTTTAGTGAGAGAGAATAAGAGAGAGAGAGAGAGAGAAAGAGAGACAGAAATATCGATCTGTTCCTGTATGTGCCCTGAATGTGGATTGAACCAGTAGCCTCTGTGCTTTGGGAGAATACTCTAACCAACTGAGCAATCTGGCCAGGGCTGCATTGTCATTTTCTCTTCATGTTACTGGATAATTCCCATCTGTCTATAAATATGTTCAATATCTCCCAACTTTAAATTTTCCTTTACATCAGTTTTCTATCTAACTCTCATCTTATTTCTACACTCTATAGCACTTTCTCAAAATAGGGCACTCTCCATTCCTCAGATAAAATTTTATATTGAACTCCCCAAAATTAGCCTTCATTTTCACAACTCCACTAAAACAGTATTATCAAGGTCAGCAGTAAAATTAAATATTGCCAAATATAATGGTAAATTTTTAGTCCTTATCTTTCATAATGTCTCAAGAAAGTTTTAATCATTTCCATTTTCTTGAAATATATTTTTTACTTGGCTTTTAGGATACTGTACATGAGGTAGACTTGTCTCCTATGTAATTTCTGTCCTTTCTAAATCTCCTTGCCTATATTTTTCTATTCTTACTCTACTTTTTTAGTGGACTGAGGTCTGAGACTTCTCTATCTGACTCTTTCCTAGAAAAGCCAGTCTTCTATCTTTAAATAGCACCATTTATTTGATTCCAAAATTTAGACCACTAGTCTGAACTTCTCCCCTGACTATTAGATTCTTATCTCACCACCTACTTTATAGCTCTACTTGAATGGCTAATAAGCTTTATAAACTTAACACATCAAAACAAAATGATAAAAATGAAGTGAAAGGAAGGAAGGAAGATAATAACCTACTCCAGACTTCCCCTACCTCAGTCTTTCTAATTTTAATAAATGGCATCACTGTTTACCCAATGGGTCCTATTAAAAACCTATGTCCTGGAGAGATGGCTTATTCTAGAATTGCAGCAGAATAGACACAAGATGAACCCACAGCATCTTATTTTGATGGAAAGGGAAAGAAAAAAAAGATAAGCTTTGGTATGTCAAAAGAACATAAGAACTGACTGACCTGAAAATACTTTCAGTGGTCAAAGTTGGAATAATTTAAGCAATAAAAATTAATGATAGTATTAGGTTATTTCTCAAAGAATAAAAATAAAAATTTGTGAGTTTCCATCACATAAATATTTGCCTAAATAAATAAATAAATAAGAGATACGTAACAAAGGCTCCTCACAAAAGACTTCCAAACAATACATATATGTAAGTACTCTCCACAATTCAAGAAGTGGAGCTTGATCCCCATCTCCCACATTAAGTGTGAGCTGAATTTAGTAAGTTGTTTCCAAAGAATAGAATGTGGAAAAAGGAAAATAGCAATGTTACAATGGAGAAAAATGGCAGATACTATCTTAATTAAATGACTAACATTATTATCACCAATGATAAATCATGCTGATATCTCTACTCCCTGATATACAAAAGAGCACTTACTTTCTGTAGTATTCTTCCTTCAGATTCATAACTCAAGTCTAATCAGGAGAAAATACAAGAAAAAAATAAATTTGAGGAACAGTCTAATTGTGCTTTTCAAAAGTAATGGTCTCGAAAAACAAAGAAAGACTGAGAAACTGCTATAGGCCAGAGGAAACTAATGAGACATGACTAAATTTGATGTTATATCCTTAAGTAGATTTTGGGATAGGAAAAGGACATCTGTAGATAAACTATGAAATATGAAGAGTCTGTGGTTTGGGGAACAGTACTACGTAGTAATGCTGAAATTCTTTGTTTGGATGAGTGTACCACTGCTATGTAAGATCTTAACATTGAGGGAAGCTGAACAAAGGGTCTATGGGATATAACTGCTATTTTTGCAACTTTTCCTTTAATTTAAAATTCTTGGAAAATAAAAGTTTAGTTTAAAAAGCCTATTTATTATTTATGTTTATCTTTCTTCTTTTTTTTTTTAAGGGACAGTGAGAGAGTCAGAGAGAGGGATCGATAGGGACAGACAGACAGGAATGAAGAGAGGTGAGAAGCATCAATCATTAGTTTTTCGTTGCCATCGCAACACCTTAGTTGTTCATTGATTGCTCTCTCACATGTGCCTTGACCGCGGGCCTTCAGCAGACGGAGCAACCCCTTGCTGGAGTCAACAACCTTGGGTCCAAGCTGAGGAGCTTTTGCTCAAGTCAGGTAGGCCCACGCTCAAGCTGGCAACCTCGGGGTTTTGAACCTGGGTCCTCCACATCCCAGTCCAATGCTCTATCCACTGCGCCACCACCTGGTCAGGCTATCTTTCTTTTAAATTGCACATTCAAACAGTATCTTCTGTCAGCTCTACCTTTAAAATGTTTCCTGAATCTGACCACTTTTCATCAAGTCTCCACATCTCTCACTTCTACTAGCAGACAATAATTCTCACATGGTCTCTTTTCCTTCTCCATTGACTCCCTATCCTCCCTCCCTCCCTCACTCCCTCTCTCTCTCCCTCCCTCCCTCCCTCCCTCCTTCTTTCCTTCCTTCCTTCCTTCCTTCCTTCCTTCCTTCCTTCCTTCCTTCCTTCCTTCCTTCTTCTTTTTTCTCTTTCTTTGACAGAGACAGAAACCAAAAGAGAGGATGAGAAATGAAAAGCATCAATACGTAGTTGTGACACCTTAGTTGTTCATTGATTGCTTTCTCATATGTGCCATATGTGCCTTGATGGGGGGGGGCAAGCCAGTGACCCTTTGCTCAAGTCAGTGACCTCGAGCTCAAGCCAGCAACCATGGGGTTATGTTTATGATCTCACACTCAAGTTGGCTACCCTGTACTCTATCTGGGTGAGCCTTCGTTCAACCGAGGTGAGCCTCTTGCTCAAGCCGGTGACCTTGGGTTTTCAAACCTGGGTCCTCAATATCCCCATTGTTTATTTACTGTGTGAAGCTCCTTGTTAACATCTCATATTTGCTTTTCTTTCTAGAGACCTCCTTCCACTCCAGATATTGCATGGTCCACTCTCTCAGCTCATCAAGTCTTTATCAAGATAGCATCTCCTCGCAGGGACCTCTTATGACCATCCTATTTAAAATAGGTACCCTCACTTCTATATCCTAACACTATTTTATTTTTCTTCACAGTACATTTATGACCATTTATGACATTATATTTTTTACATATTTGTTTATTATTCTTGACTACTAACATCAACATCATGAGGGCAGAGATTTCTATCATGTTGAATGACTAAATAACTACCTATTGGTTAGTATCTCTGGGGAAAAGTGAAACTACCTAAAGCTGGTAGATATAAGTTTTGCTGCATTTTTGAAAAAGCAATATAAAAGTATCTAGTAAGTCAATTTTTCCACTCTAAGAAATTTATCTCATAAAAAGTAAAGCAGCAGTATGAAAGGACATTTTTCAAAAAACATGCTCATAGTATAATAAAAACTAAGTTGAAATAAACAAGCACTCATAGGAGAAAGATTGATTAAAATGTAACATATCTACAGTTTGGAATACTGTAAAAAAATAAAACAGAGCTACAACAAATAACATGGGTAATTTCCATCAGGTATCATTCAAAAGAAAAAAAATCAAGATAAAAAATGTATATAATACAATCTATTTTTGATAAAATATTTTGTGAGAATATATATAAATATATATATTTATGATTATATAATATTGAAAAAAGACAAAGGAATATAAATTAGGTCGATAAGAGTACCCTACGAGAGTAAGGGATATGGTGAAGGACAAAGAAAAAAAGAGAGAAAAGTGAAGTAAAACTTTAAAAAAAGAAAAAGAAAAAAAGGAGGGGGAGTGAGACAGAAAACATTAAACAAATTCTGTGATATGATATTTATGACTTCACATAAAAATTCATGTGTGTGTACATGAAAGAGGATTATTCAGGGAAATCAATTTTGAAACACAGAATGGTTTTTGGACACTGGGCTCACAATTTTTTCAGGTTGAAACCAACTTTTAAATATAAAATTGATCGCAGGTCTCCTTAATCTCACAGAGAAAACAGAACCGCTGCTAGCATTGATCAGATTCCCAGGAAATGCATAAATTCTTACAGATGGCCCTCGAAATACAGCTAAATTGCAGACTATATTAGTCAGTGTACTTTTGTGCTCAGCTGCAAAAAATAGAAATCAAACCTAAAAAAAGAAAAGCAATATTCACCAAGAGAAATAAAAAAAGATCTTTTCAGTATTCATTTCCTCAATTTTTAATTAAGCAGTCTATGGTATCTACCTTACTTGTTATGAGGGACATTTTTCCTCTTGAAAACTACAGTTACTGGCCTGCGGGGTAGAAATGCCCAAATAAAGTCTTGAATGGTTGCTGGGGCTGCCCTAAAAACTTCTATCTCTTAAAAAAAAAAGAAAAGATAAAAAGGAGGAGGAGCAAATCAGACTTTATGTTATATAAGAATAAGTCCTTATCTTCCCTGCTGCAATAGGATATAAGAAGCCTCACAAGCCCTGGCCGATAGCTCAGTTGGTTAGAACATTGTCCCAAAGCTCAGAGGTTACTGGTTCAATCCCTAGTCAGAACACATAAAGGAACCATTCAATGTTCCTGCCTCTCTGTTCCTCTCTCTTCCTTTCTCTCTTGCTAAAATCAATAAAAATCAACATTAAAATCAAGAAGTTCCACAAATATTTTCTTGTAGAGAGTGCCCAGAATGTAGTATTTAATAAGCATTTTCATATTTTCCCCACATTTCAGAAACATTGCATATTGTGGTAGAGAAACAACATGCATGTTGGGTACGGGGTCCATACAATTATGCAATTACTCTGTTCCGAAATCGGTCTGCTTTTAACACCATGGAGTACATGGTGCCAAAGAGAAGTATAAAGTGTGGATAAAGAAGAGAGGGATCCATTTTGGATATAATATAATGGAATTATATTATAGAAGTCTTTCTGGATATAGACTTCATAATAGATGACTTTATAATCAAGCAAGTTTACCATAAGGTAAATACTGAATGAACCCTGAGTATAGAAGTTTAAAAATATAATTTAAAAAAATGCAGATTCAATGCAGTTCAAGAGAGAAATATTAGTTGCATGGTAACATAATAAGTGCTTATGCTGAACTACCAGAAACACAGTTTAACATCTTTCTCATATTTTTCATCTTTCTTGACTTTGGGCTAATGATTTAACATCGGTTACTTCATATGTTAAATGGGCATGTGAACTCGGGTATTGTATTTTGTAGGGAAGATGAATAAGGCATTTAAAACAACATGTAAGCCTGAGCAGGCAGTGGTGCAGTGGATAGAGTGTTGGACTGGGATGCGGAGGGGCCCAGGTTCGAGACCCCCAGGTCGCCAGCTTGAGCGCGGGCTCATCTGGTTTGAGCAAAAGCTCACCAGCTTGAGTCCGAGGTTGCTGCCTTGAACAAGGGGTTAATCAGTCTGCTGAAGGCCCACGGTCAAGGCACATATGAAAAAGCAATCAATGAACAACTAAGGTGTCAAAACGAAAAACTGATGATTGATGCTTCTTATCTCTCTCCGTTCCTGTCTGTTCCTATCTATCCCTCTCTCTGACTCTCTCTCTGTCTCTGTAAAAAAACAACAACATGTAACTCATAGAAGATCTTGAATGTACTAGTTCTCTTTATTAACCAGGAAAAAAATGTACAGAATATGATAGGATATTTATAAATTTTAAAGGCAATTAGCTTGAGAGATTTCCACTATTCATTTATGAAGAATTTTATTGTGCAGTGTTTTTTAAAAAAATTTATTTAAATCTTTGTTTATTAATTATGGGATTATAATGAATTACTGTACTAATATGGCAGCCATCATTATTGGTCACCTAATGTTTTTCTTTCCTCATTTTTTTTCTGGTTATACATTCTACATCTCTTTTTTTTTTTTATTACAAAAATGGGTAAATGAATGAGATCTAGCCAATCAAAAGACTTCATCCCTTGGCCCCAGTGATTGGTTCAGTAAAGGGCATGTGACCCATTGTAGGATTGTCAGACACTGCAATTTAGAAAATGGTCAATGTTAGGTGGTCCAATGAAATAAATTTTATATAGTGAACTAGTTATAAGAGTTTTGTAAGAGCTGAGATGCCAAACAAAACAGGAAACAAAGGAGCTCAGAGAATTAGCAACAGTAAGATGATGATGACACCCCTCTAAATGAAGGCACAAAGGGAGGAGAGATATCCCCAGAGCTCAAGACCTGGTGCTCCCTGGTTTGAAGAGGCTGCCACATGGGGTTGGGGCCACAAAAACAGGATTTTTATGTCAAGGACTTTAATCATGGAGAAGATACAGTGGCCATTGGAAATACAACCTGAGGGATGGAAGAGTGGGTTGGAATATTTTGGCTTATTCTGCCCTCTATTGTCCTACCAGTGCCTCTTATTGGCTGAATCCATACAGAATTCTGTAGACAAGACAGTCAGGAAATGTAGTTTTCAGAGGAAGGGCAGAAACTGAATCTGAACACAAGTGGCTACATGGTTGACACATTAAGACAGTCCTCACAAAAGCAGAAGATACTTCATCATCTAAACTGTCAGAGCCAGTGATAGAGGAGACTGCTCCTTCACTTCAAGAACACAGTGCTAGGAAGATGCATGTGTCTTTGTGGAGGCAGATATCTTCCCAGATCATTAGGAAAAGCCATAGCCCACACACAGTAGGAGAAAACGAGGCCCTCCTAGAGTGAGACTAAAGCCAAGTCTTGGGAGATGGGTAGAGCCTTGAGGTTGTCATTTGAACCCCTGATTCATTTTTGCATTATATGACCTCACCCTGTCTTTCTCAGTTACATGAACTGAGATATCTCATTTTTGTCTAAGCTAGATTGTGTAGGGTTTTTTTCACTTGTAATGTCTTGACTGATACAACCACGGTTGTTACCTAAATTTTTATTTATTTTTTATTCAGCAAGAGGAGGAGAGGCAAACTCATGCATTCACCCCGAGCAGGATTCACCTGGCAAGCTCACTAGGAAGTGATGCTCCGCCCACCTGGGTTGTTGTTCTGTTGCTCAGCAACCAAACTCTTATATGGCCTAAGGCAGAGGCCACGGAGCCATTCTCACCTTCTGGGGCCAACTTACTTCAATCCTCCAATCAAGCTATGGCTGCAGGAGTGGAAGAGAGGGAGAAAGAGAGAAAAGCGAGAGGGGGAGGGGTACAGAAGCAGATGGGTGCTTCTCCTGTGTGTTCTGACCAGAATCAAACTGGACATCCACATGTCACTGGGCTGATGCTCTCTACGTGATGCTCTACCAGAGCCAACTGGTCAGGGCCTATTTTAAAAGAGGTGCTAGAACAAATGCCTAGTTACCAGTAATAAAATGAAAGAATAGGTATAGCCATGTGTTACCAGTAAAAAACATAATGAATGTGGGTATGTTGACAAGTCTTGATTGACCATAATACTGAACAAATCCTCTCTTTTATCTTACACAGAAAATTTAAATAACAAAATATAACTATAAGGGTAATTTCTCCCAGCCTTTTAAGATAGAAGAGCCAGTTGATTTCTTTGATTTATGCCTGTTAATCAGACTACAAAAAGAATGCAGATTAATGCCAGATGGAGGCTATCTAATAAAAACTGGCCAAAGAAACAAAAATGTATTTAAAGTTAAGTTGCAGCTACAATATGTGGGATGGTAAACAAACCATCTTGTATTCTATCTCAACGATCTAGGAGTTTTATTTTAATTTTTAATAAAGTGTATGATTATTCTTTAACCCATTTGTAAAAAAACTAAAGGACGTCCAATTGACGCTCTATCTGTTTATTTGTACTGAACGCTAGTATTTCTAGCTTCTCCTTCTTTCACATCAAGCAATATCTATAAAATCTTTCATTTTCTCCACGTCTTTACCACTTGTGCTTTTTGGATAACAGCCATTCTGACAGGTGTGTGGTGATGTTTCATTGTGGTTTTGATTTGCATTTCTGATGATTAGTAACATTGAGCATCTTCTCATGTACCTGGTAAGTATTTGTACTGCTTCTTTGAAAAAAAATTTTAGGTCCTTTACTCATTTTCTTATTGGTTATTTGTTATAGACTTGCATATGGTCCCTACGTATTTACCCCTTATTAGATATATGTTTTGCAAATATTTTCTCCATCCTGTAGGCTGCCTCTTCATTTTGTGGATGGTTTCATTTGTTGTGCAGAATCTTTTTAGTTTGATGTAGTCCTACTTATTGATTTTTTGTTTTTGCTATTGTTGTTTGTGTTTTTATTTCTTTTTCCTTTTATTGAATTTATTGGGGTAATACTGATTAACAAAATTATACAGGTTTCAGGTGCACAATTCCACAACATGTTATGTTTGTGATTTTAGAGTCACATCCCAAAACTCAATGTCAAGATGGTTATCAAGGAGCTTTTCCCTTATTTTTTTCCCATATGAGTGCTATAGTTTCAGTGATTACATTTTAGTCCTTCATCCATTTCAAATTAATTCTGTGACTGTTGTAAGACAAGTGTATGGTTTCATTCCTTTGTGAATACCCACTTTTCCTATAAAATTTATTTAAAAGACTCCTCTTTCTCCACGGAGTATTTTTATCTCTCTTCTAAAATATTAGTTGACCATACACGCTTATGTTTATTTTGGCGGTGTCTATTCTGTTCCATTGATCTATGTGGCTGTTTTATGCCAGAACCACACTGTTTCAATTGTTAAAGCTGTGTAATTGTTCAAAATCAGGATGAGTGATGCCTCCATCTTTGTTCTTTCTTAATAAACCATATTTTAAAATGGATTTTAAAATAATGGTGAACATTTTTAGGTTCTCTTAATGCACACACAAGAAGACTAAATTTGATCCTCATGTAAAATTAAATAAATTACTCTGTGTTGAAACAGAATCAAAGGCAATAATGGTTTTATATTAGGAAACTTTTTTTCCAGTTTATTTACAGACAATAAAAAAACAAGATTATATCTTGATATGTTCTAATGATGTTACTTTATATTTATTATCATTTAAAAACTCTTAATGGAAGAATACCTCCTTAGATAGGATATAGGCCTATGGCTAAATTAAGACAGAGTTGGGTGCTATTTAATTCTATCTTTGAGGAACGGGATTTGGAAGAAATACTATTATTAATCTTAAAAATAGCAGTCCTGGCCAGTTGGGTCAGTGGTAGAGCATCGGGCCAGCATGTGAATGTCACAGGTTCAATTCTGGTCAGGGCACACATGAGAAGTGAATATCAGCTTTTCTACCCTTCCCCCTCCCTCTTCTCTCTCTCTATCTCTCTTTCTTCCCTGCCTGCATTATGGCTTCATTGGTTTGAGTACACTGGGCTGGCCAGGCCCAGCCAGGAACATTGAGGATGGTTTTGTGGAGCCTACTAGCTCCTTTGTGGCTCTTTTGTGGAGCCATGCTCCCGAGATGAGGATTCCAGGTGTATCCCAGTTGGGGGGCATGTGGGAGACTGTCTCTCTATCTTTCCCTCTTACTTGGAAGAAAATATTTTTTAAACATAGCTACTTTTTCTAACACAGCCTGTCTTATTTCATTACTTTCCTAAACACATCATCCATGATCTTGGTATGTCATATCTGAATGTATAATGTTTGCTGTTTCTATGACTCCGTCATTTTGGCTTGGAGAAAGTAGTACATTGTTATAAAATATATATAGCATTTCATTCAAATAAATTCCTAGAATTATAAATTACATAAATCAATCTTTACTACTGTTCAATTATTATAGTATTTGTTTGAGAAAATAAAATAAAATGCAACAAACTGAGTGTCCATTTCAAGTTAACTCACTGTAAATACTTTCATTTTCTTCCTAAAAATTAAATATCATTAAAAGAAAATGAATTTTCAGTATTTACATGTTGACTTTTGGTGGAAAATCAAATATTTATCTTTTGTTATATTTATTATAATTGCTCTTTCTTCATTACATTTAAAAACTACACATTTAGCCTGACCGTGGTGGCACAGTGGATAGAAAATCAACCTGGAACCTTTAGGCCACCAGTTCAAATCCCTGGGCTTGCCTGGTCAAAGCACATTTAAGAAGCAACTACTAAGAGTTGAAGTTTCCTGCCCCCTCCCTACTCTATAGAAATCAATACATTAATTTTTTAAAATCTAAAAACTGCACATTTAACCATAACCCAACTCTCAGTGGAATTCAGTAAATCTGAGACATTTAGTTATTCTAGTTCACGCCTGAGCATCACTATAGCTGAACATATAAAACATATGGGACAACAATTCCATGACCCTGGAACACTCCCAGTTTATTCCCAAATTTCTCAGGAGGAGAAGAAAGAGAAGGAGAATATGAAAAGCAGAAGTAACAGTTTCAGAGTACACACATGTACTTTCCAGAGTGAAATGGTTAAATGTTGCAGCCAATTCAGAAATAGTACCAACTGCCTCTTTCTTTCTTTCTTTCTTTTTTTAAGTAGGACCAGGTTTAATTCTTTTCTGCATTCACATGTTCACAAATATACTTCCCTCAAATGTCAGAAAGCATCAGATTGCCTGATCTGCATGATAAATTTTAAAATCGTTTCAGAAACACAAGGACATTTGCTTCAGGCATTATGATTTCATCAGCACCATCGCAAACAAGAATAAAGCCAGCCAGTCTTTGGTTTTGAACCAAAGACAAAAGATGTGTTACTTTGAAAATGGTTAAAAGGATTGTAATTATTCAAATTCATTTGGATCTATTTTTCAAGTGATGATATTTTGCAGTTGAGAAATCATTTATTTATTGCCATGACCACTCTTAGGTGACCCCAAAACAAATATGTTATTCTTCTAGAGAGGTTTAGAAAGTGAAAATACTTCAATATTTGTACACAAATTACCTTGTTAGATGAAAATATTTTCATGATTAAAGTAAAGATAGTATCTTTAATACTTAACAGCACCTTAATTCTTGTGACATACGGTTACAATATCAATTCCACCTACAAACATCCTGAATAAATAATAGATGTGGGAAAATGGAAGATTTTCTATGATGTAGTTCAGGTCTTATAATAATAGAGCCTTATCCCTTGAATGATGTGAGAAACAATATTATTAATAATACCACTGAGACTTTCATATTTATTTCTTATGAAGCTAATTGAGAGTTAAGACCACAATCAACATTATTTCTAGATTCACTATGATATTGATATACAAAATTTTATTTGAAATATGATCCAATTATGCTTTTAAGCTTACAACCAAATTTAAGTTTCCCAGGGCTTAAAACAAATAAGAAAATATAAAAGCCAATTCTGTATCTAGCCAGCAAATATAATATAATTACCTATTCAGTCAGAAGCTGTGACTAAATAACTAATCAAAATGTAAAGTAAGTGTGTTCCTGAGGTCTTCAATTATTGAACAAGTAAAGTAGGGTCCTGGAGTTCAGAAAATGGGAAGATATTATTATCTTTTTTTCCAGGGAGTCCAGGATGCCCATTCAAGCTCTCTGGCAAAAGTAGAATGTACAATATTTTACTCTAAAGTAAATGAAATAACCCTCTATATGTTAGTTGCTGTTAAAGATGCAAGCTGCATGCTTCATCTCCCCTTCTTCTCATTGTTACATTTTTACATTATCACAAGTAGCATTATGTCACCAAGACAAGCCAATTTCCTTTATGTAAATGTAAAACAACATGTTTGCTGTAAAATATCTCCATCAATGTCAGTGACATGCAAGGAGAGTCTCAACAGCCGACCCTGTTACTGACAGAAAGGGGAAGGCAAACTGTTTATTCACACTCAATTAAATTCTCTGTCCACTATTTCTTTAGCTCATTGAATTTATTCATAAACTCATCACTGACACTAGTCCACCCAGAAGATATCAGCACTTTCACCAGAAACCAACTGAAAAAAAAAAAAAAAAGGCCAAAGGAGAAAAGATGCCAATTATTTTTACCAAAAGATAGACTCATTCTATTTCTAAGAGGAGCTGGCAAGTGAAAGGCAGGCATGACTTTCCCTTGATGACTTGGGTCCCTCCAGTTGTGTAGTAGTCAGTTGTGTGACAGACCCATCAGAGACAACAGGGATCTATAATGAAGTCTCTGCTACTGGCTCACACATAGATTCTTGTCAAGTTACTTCCTGGACCTCAGTTTCCACATCTGTAAAACACGGAGTCAGCCTAGATTTTTTTCAAAGGCAATACTAGTTCTAACATTCTTCGAATTCAAAATAAAGGTGGATGCTCTACTATTGTTTGTCTTACATAGAGCATTGGCTTTGCTCAAGAAATAATTAAATGGATTTTCTATCTCAATTTGCCCAACTTTATAAAATAATAATGTTTTATACTGGAGATCAGGCTAAAAATTGCCCACAGTAACAGAAATTTCCCCCATAAATCACATTTTTCATTTATTCTTCCTTACTTTTTTTCTTTACTGTTTATCCCAAGTCATGGTCCTGATTACACATTAAATTACAAGTTGTTCAATAATGCTCACCTCCAATTCCTTAGAGAGTACCAGGAATGGTACCCTCAAAACCCTTGAAAATTCACAAAGAAATGTATTTTAACAGTAGTGCGGGTAAATGCCAATCAAACTTTGCATCTATTTTCTTTGCTAGTTTGACTTCTCCTCTGTATTCAGTAAATGTCTCCCCCTCCACTGACTCTCATGGTGGTAATGAAACAGAAAAGTTATGAGCAGATATCAAAAAGTTATCAAATAGTTTTTTATTAAAATAAAACCACTCTCCACTGCAACTTTTGCTCTTTCTGGGAACTAACTGTTCAGGCGCTTATTACAAGTGCCTAACTTATACTTTTTAAACCACCAGAACATCACTTTTATCTGAAAAGAATTTTAAGCCACAATTGTTAGGACCTGATGGTGTTTAAATGAACATTATAGGTACTTTGTGAACTCATAAGCTATAGAAATCAATAGGCATCTTGCATAGAGAAGTCTGGCAATTGATTTTTCCAGGAGAGTCAGTTTGTAACTTTAGGAAAGGCATAGAGTCCTGAGAGGTTGTAAGCAAGCTGGAGGTTTAAACAAACAAACAAAAAATCACAGACATGTGGAAAACGCTGCATTGCACTAGATGGGGTAGCATCTCAGAGACAGGGTCTAGGTTGATAATGATTTTCCAAAGTGGCTAAAGGGAACGACTTGAAAAATACTAGGCAGTTCTTAAACGGCTATGGAGCTTGAAGGAGAGCTCTTCAAGGTATACAGAAAAAATACCTAACAGAGTGTTCCTGAGGATCTTGAATTTAAATGTATGCTGTTGCTTTTCTAAGGATAAAAACAGCTAATAAAGTCATTCCCTCCAGTTTTTAAAAATGGTCTGAAATTATAAAAATAATGTACATTTGAAATTTGTTGAGAGTAGCTTGCAAGTGTTATGACCATCACCACAAAAAAAAAAAGAAAGAAAAAAGTAACTGTGAGATGACAGATGCATGATATAAATTTTAGAGTGAATTTTAATAGTCTCTTTTGGTGAGTTAAAAAACCCCAAACACAAATGCCCCAGAAAAATAATACTAGGAAAAAATATAACTATTATGACAAGTTTGGGATAAAACTCTTTTGTATTGGATAATTTTTACCTTTACTTATGGAATGCAGCTTCAAAAGAAAGTTTATACTCATCCTATGAGGGTAGCATTATGGGGCTTTAACTGACCTTGTTTAGTTTTTCTTTTTCTTTTTGGCTTGGAGCAGAAGGGCTAAGAACAGAGCAGCCACTCCCTCTCTCTATCTTTTTTTTTTTTACAGGGACAGAGAGAGAGAGTCAGAGAGAGGGATAGATAGGGACACACAGACAGGAGCGGAGAGAGGTGAGAAGCACCAATCATTAGCTTTTCGTTGCCGTTGCGACACCATAGTTGTTCATTGATTGCTTTCTCACATATGCCCCAACTGCGGGCCTTCAGCAGACCGAGCAACCCCAAGGTCACCTTGGGTCCAAGCTGGAGAGCTTTCCGCTCAAGCTGGTGAGCTCAGAGTCTCGAACCTGGGTCTTCTGCATCCCAGTCCAATGCTCTATCCACTGCGCCACTGCCTGGTCAGGCTCTATCTTTTTTTTAATTATTAATTTTAATGGGATGACATTGATCAATCAGGGTACATAGGTTCAGAGAAAACATCTCCAGGTTATTTTGACATTTGATTATGTTGCATGAAGTTTTTCTTTGCATGATGTTAACTCTTCTAAAATTAACGTGGGGATCCCTCTCACCCTAATGACAGGGGTTGAATGGACATGGATATGTTGGAAAAGATTTGCCTCCTTCAAAATCTTTGCATGTGCAAGGAATACAATTTGAAATGGCTAGAATTTTAAGTCAGAACATTTCACATTCGCTAAACAATGGTGTTCATATTAACTGCTTAGGAGAAGTATACACGTGTAGAAAGCTGCACTTACTGTACTGCATGAACCTGGCTTTGAGTCCAAAGTTTACCAGTGTCCAAACATCTATAGATTCAGAGGGATCTCAAGGCTTTGATTTCAGTGCAGCATTCTTTTAAAAGCAAACATTATTTTCTCACATACAAAGTAAATCTCCTGTACTTAGTACTGCAAATATTCCACAAGTCATTTACCAGTATTAGAAGTTCAAATGATCTCAATCGATTAGATTTCAAAAAGATGAATCTATCTCAGAGAGCTGAAGACATGTATGAAATCATTTGTGCTTGCTGTTTACTTTTGATTGAACTCATTCCTGCCTCTCATACTCACGTCACAGATATGAGCAGAAGTATACTACTGAGACTTAATTTAACAAAACAATATCATGTTTAGCCCTGAGTGGGTAGCTCAGTTGGTTAGAGTGTCACCTTGATGTGCTAAGGTTGCAAGTTCGATCCCCAGTCAGGGCACATACAAGAATCAGCCAATGAATGCATAAATAAGTGGAACAACAAATCTTTCTCTCAAATCAATCAATAAAAAGAATTAACCAAAATGATATCATGTTTTGCAAATAAGTCTGGTATGATGAAAATCTTTGGAGCAGATATAAGGCAGTGGATAAATACAGAAACTCCAAGAATTGACCATACAACACCATTTGGAGTATAACCAGAAATAAAGCTTCACATACTCACCAGTGAAATGATTAGAAGTGGCTGGATTGACACTATCAACACTGTCAGCACTGTCACAGCTAAAAACTTCATCATCTGATTCCTGCACAGAGGAGCAGGGTGAGTAGCTCTCAATTTCTTCACACTTTCCCCTTAAAATTCCACTCATAGCTGCAGTGCTGTCACATGAACCTATAACAGGGACAAGGACAAGAGCATTGAAATATTTTACCACCAAATGATTGCATAGTCAAGGTTTCTAAATTATTTTGGGGAGCTGTGATATTTTTAACTCCATCTACCACACTATCCATGAGAAATTATTCTTTCCGTAATGTTGATAGTATGGACAACAATTCTACACTGATTATTATCTGCATCCTCATCTGACAACAGTATTTTATATGAAAAAGTCAAAATAAAAAATGTGGAATTAGAGAGCTGCATAAAGGAAATATGTTTCAGTGACTTCAAACATCAAAATAGCAGTCAAATACATTTATTTGATTTGTTCTAGTAAACTGTGTACTGTCTTTAACAGAGCCAGAGTTCAGAACAAAATAGATCACTCACTTGAATGCTGTCATACCCAGAGCATACTGAGTAAGGCACATCTACCTCACTTGGAATTTCTTTTTTCTCAAGTACAAAGGCATCTACTTACCTGGGACTCTTTGTTCACCAAAAATCAAATTGATTGCTAGGGATGGCTATACCTGCAGAATTTAGATGCATTATCATGTCATTAAGCACAGGTACAGGGAATACTTGAGTCCTATCCCAAGGATGTTTGCTCAATAAATTTTATATAGGGTAAACCACAGTCCCTAAATCTTATACTGGGTAAAATATTCATTTAAATCTCTTCCATCTCTGTATAAACACTCAGTGAAAGCCAGTCAGAGGTAGCCTGGTGCGTTTAAAAAATGTGTTAATGTCAACTTATATGAGTCATTAAACCTCTGAGAGTAATGATTTCTTCATAGCTATACAGTAACTGTTAAGGTGAGCAATAGTTACAAACACAAATTCCTACAAATGTAGGTAACCTCACTGAGTAAAGAAAGTCAGATATAAAAAAATCATGCAGTCATCTCAATTTTCTCTTTCATCTACTATTATTTGTCACAAAAGTATAAAGAAATATTTCTCTACCCTAAGGAAAATGATAGTATAGGAGCAATAAAAAATGTTCTCACAACCAACGAGACAGTAAGTTGTAAGTAGTGTAAACTGGGATGAACAAGAGATGTTGCTTAGGCCAAAGGGAGAATCTGCTACTGAAGTCCAGATTATTTATACTGCTCACAAAAATTAGGGGATATTTTATCATTTTATATTCACTTTTAAATATCCCCTAATTTTTGTGATCAGTATTTTTCAACTCCATGCTTTTCCAATTTAATCTATTTTATAATCTGATCAATGCCCCATTCACATTCAGAAGCAGTTTATACATTATCAGGTTTACATATTCACCATTTTCCTCTCCCTAATTAATTTTGTTTATATAATAAAATGAAAGGAGCAATTTTTAGATTTCATTATAATTTAAAGCCCAACTGGGTCTAGTTCTACAAGATCGACAAAGATTGGTTCAGATCTGTGGCTTGGAAGGGATAACAGACTAAGGATTCATAACATTCCATTAACCCAAGCCTGACCTGGCACAGTGGGTAGAGCATCAGACTGGAATTCAGAAGACCCAGGTTCAAAACCCCGAGGTCTCTGGCTTGAGCGAGGGCTCATCTGGCTTAAGCAGAGGCTCTCCAGCTCGAGCGCGGGGTTGCTGGCTTGAGCATGTGATCATAGACATGACCCCATGGTCACTGGCTTGAGCACAAGGTTGCTGGCTTGAGCAAGGATTCATTCACTCTGCTGCAGCCCCCCTGGGCAAGGCACATATGAGAAAGCAATAAAAGAATAACTAAGGAACTGCAACAAAGAGCCACAATGAAGAATTGATGCTTCTCCTCTCTCCCTTCCTGTCTGTCTGCCCCTATCTGTTCTTCTCTCTATCTCTCTCTGTCTCTGTTACACACACACACACACACTTACACACACACACACAAATAAACAGACAAAAAAAAACATTCCATTAACCCAAAGCAACTCCCAAACACCTTCGGCTAGTTACATCATCCGGGAAGCAAACTTATTTTACAAAAGATACCTGCACAATATATGCTAGCAAGGAGATCAAACTTAAGCCATCAAATTTCAGTGTGGTAGTTCTATCTATGCCCATCTAGTAGTAAGGAACAAGTCTAACTAGAGTGACTTTCTTAAAAAAGTAGCAGCCACTTTGGGACTGGCCACTGTTCTTGTGCTCCTCAGTGACCTCATAGTATCCTTCAATTTTGGTAGCTACCGCGGCCATATATGTTTTGGGTTTTCTGCTGGCTGGCTTCCTCTGCTTCTGCACTTTTCTGCTTTCTCATATCCTCAATTGGCATATAGTTTTGGATTCTGACATACCTACCTCTATCTCAATGTGTCCTGCAAGTGTCAACTCTGAACACCAATTGACTTGTTTTTTCAGTGTATCTCAGTAAAGATTGTTGAAAAGGGAATCCAAATATTGTTCAGTCCTTTATGACATTCCATAGAAAAAAATTTGTTTGTTTGCTAACCTTGGTTTAGGAGACATTTATTATTTATTCAGTCAATATCTATTGAGCTTTCATCATGTACCAGTGACTACTTTAAATGCCAGAGAATAAAGTAACAACACAGAAAAAAAATACCTCTAATAGTACTCACCTACTGGGTGTTATTAGGTGAAGGGGTAAACAAACAATAAACAGGTAAGTAAATTAAATATATAACACGTCACATGGAGATCAATGCTATGGAGAAAAATAAGCAATTATGTGGTATAGTGACTACAAGTTTGGCCGATAGACAACATTTCACTTTCAATTGATTAATGAGCTAATGTTGCAGTGAGAAAGTAGCATAAAGACATGGAGGAGGTGAGGTAACTGGGAACTGTGACATCTGAGGAAAAAGCAGCCCATGACAAAGAAATGGTGTGTACCAAGGCCTTGGGCTGGGCATAGTAGGGGATGAGGTCACACAGGCTTTGGGGGCTATATTGTATAGAGATTGTGTAGGATTTTGGCTATTACTCTAGATGAGATAGAGACCACTATAGGGATTGAGTAATAGAATGACAGACCTGGTTTTGTATTATAAAAGGACCACTCATTAGCTTGTCATTTCATAAGGAAACAGAGGGCCTATGTTAAAAAGAAAGGTAGATTTGACTGGAGAAGGAAATGATTCAGTATTAAGAAAGATACCTAGAACTTAGTGGCTCCAAAGGGTGGTGAAAGTCAGAAAATCTGGGGCCTGACCTGTAGTGGATAAAGCATCAACCTGGAACTGAGGTTGCCAGTTCGAAACCCTGGGCTTCCCTGGTCAAGGAACATAGGGGAGTTGATGCTTTCTGCTTCTCCCCCCTTTTCTTTCTCTCTCTCGATTTCTCTTCATTAAAATAAATGAATAAAAATATTTTTAAAGTCAGAAAATCTGATAAGTCAGAGGGCTAGAGAGGTCACTAATTTATTTTGAGGGAAAAAATTTAGAAAGAAGTTAGAAGGGGAGGGAAAATCAAACCCAAAGCAATGTGGTTGCTTAATTTTACCTAGAACCACCTCTATCTCTGGATTTGCCAACTAGTTTATGAGGCCATCTTACAAGCTAGATTTCAAATAGGACCAGTTCAGATACCCTATTCCACTCTGTGGTGTTGCTTCGGCAAATAAAATTAACAAGGAATGCCTAACCTGTGCTGGCGCAATGGATAGAGCGTCGACCTGCAGTGCTGGCATTGCTGGTTTGAAAGCTCTGGTTTGCCTGGTCATGGCACATATGGGAGGTGATGCTTCCTGCTCCTCCCTCCTCATCTCTCTCTCTCTCTCCTCTTTCTAATATGAACGAATTAAAAAAATTAACAATAGAAAAGTAAGCTTTCCTTTATCATGCTAAAGGAATGTTTTCAATCTGGTACCTAAGAAATATATGGTTGGTGATCATTCTCAAAGATTTACTTAATTGTGGGAAAATGGAGGCAGAGTTAATAACTATTTTACCCACCATCTTCCTAATGTTACTTATTTAAAATTTTTAAATAATCAAATACACAACCACTACCTGTTACTGTCGAGATTATAAGACTTTGGCTCTGGCTTAATCTTGTTTGAAAGCAGACAGTCTCCAATTTAAAAAGTCATTTGGTGACTTAATGTGACTATTATTTGGTTGAAGAGACTCTCTTATTTTCTTTTTCTTTTTTTAAGATTTTATTTATTCATTTTAGAAATGAGAAAGAGAGAGCAAAGGAGGGGAGGAGCAGGAAGCATCAACTCCCATATGTGCCTTGACAGGCAAGCCGGGGTTTCAAACCAGCAACTTCAGTGTTTCAGCTTGACGCTTTATCCACCGTGCTACCACAGGTCAGGACAAGACTCTCTTATTTTCAAGTGACTTAAAAAATTTTTAGAAGAATTACTTCGTAAAGACAGGGCAGTTGATAGGGTTTTTAAAAAATGTTTACACAACTTAAGTTTATTAGTTATAGAAAACTATTTGGAAAATTTTCCTTAACTGTTATGAAATCCATGCAAATGATTTATGCATGAATTTGCTCACATTTACGCTTTTTAGTTTCTGATGGCCTTGAAGAATCTTGCCCTAAGTCATTAAAAAGAGAATGAACTGTGTGATTAGGTATCTGAGTAACACAAAGAAATGGCAGGAAAAACCTATCCCAAAGCATAACAGGCACTTGTTGAAATAGAGAGATTCATCCTCCTTTGTATTAGGCAATCCGATTCCACTGTAGTGTACTCTGGTGGTGGTACTAAAATTGCAATGTTACAATTATTTCCATGGCAACAGACAATGAGATCATGCAGGAGAAGCTAAATTGTAAGAGATTAAGATGCTACCCCTATTCAGATGTCTGCAGTAATAGGTGGGAGGGGAGAGCGACTGAGGGAGAACACAGAAATGCCCTTGACTGACACTGTCCCATTCACATATCAATTGAAAGCTATCCTGAGCAATATCCTGAGCTATCTGTTGACACCAAATGCTGAGTTGATACTATAAGGCTGGAAGAAATGGTTAGCCAACAGAAGGAAGTACATATGACCTATTTATATTTTCTGGCATCTAAGATTAGAATATTTGTTGTGCATTTGTCAGAAGTCAAAGCTTCAGAATTCTATTTCTGGATCCCTTAACAAGGTTCCATGTTTCCCAGGTCCAAAGAAAACAAAAGCTGTCTTCTTAGATTTTTAAAATCTATCTAATGAGAATACTGTATTATTACTAATCCTATATCCAATAATTCCTTATCAGAAGTATATAAAATAATTTTCTTAATACTGCTCCTAATATGATAAGTTAGTTACCCATGGGCATAGGTTGATTATCAAACATTTATAGGTAAAAATCTGGAGTAAGAGTGGGACCGACCAGTGAAGCTAGAGACGGATGTCGAATAAAAGGTGAATAAAGTGAAAGTAGAGTGAAGGGCCCTGAGAATGTTGAGGGGAAAGTAGGACATGGGAGAGAGGCAGGGCAGTCCGGAGGGAAATCCCCAAAGGAAGAAAGGACAGTTTGGTGACTCGAGAGATCTGGCATTGATTTTTTTCAAGAATTTAGTCACAGAAGAGTAAGAGGTAGAAGAAATCAGCCTGGGTTATGACCACTCATTTGCCTCAGGGGTAGGAAAGTAGTGATGTGTACTGCAGTTGGACTTACTCTAGGCTAATTATTAAAATTTCCTAGGAAGATTCAAAAAAAATATAGAGTCCTACGGACTACCAGGAATCAGTGGAACGAGGGTAAAACCAGTTGCTTGAAAACCAAGGTTCACCATTTCTTAAATAGTTCTTCAGCAAGTTAATTAATTTCTCTGAGCCAAAGTTCTCTCACCTCTAAAATGGGATTAATAGTAGCTGTTTTAAAGTGTTAGAATATGCACTGTGCTGCTTTCTTAATAATTGTTAACTTCTACATTCTCCTTTGGTTCCTATTATGTTTTCCAGATGGCTTGCATTAAGGTTAAAACAAACAGAATAAATTCTAAAATGTTGGCTGCATATAATTTAGCCAGTTTAGTGCAAAAGAGGGCTATAAATTAGGAGTGAGAGACCAGAGAACACCATTTACACTTTGAGGCATGGAATGGACAGCACCAGCACAAAAAACTAGATGATACAATGTCTTCTTCTAAGGATGCCCTTGTTAAATGGGACTGACCAAACAGCACCTGGGTGACCTTATCAAGTTACCCTCTCTTGCCAAAAGCCCACCTCAAAACCCATGTGGTTGCTGGAGTCCCCTAAATAGTCTCTAGAAGCCCAGTTTTGCTGACAGCAATCTGAGGTGTATTCCCTCCCTTGTCAAGTGACCATGTCTTGCCAAATGGGCACCTCATACTCCAGGAAGAAGTGTGAATTGATTAACAATATATATGCATTTCTGTAACCTAAGATTTTTCCACTTATAAAATGAGCATGTTTCATTCTAAGTAATTTTCAAAACTACTTGTTTTTGTTTTATGTGATTTTTACTTTTGTGCTTAAGTCTACATAGCATTGAAAAGTCATGCCATAAATCAACTAAAACTGTAAAGGAGGTAGGTGTTTTTTTATGTATTTATTATTATAAATCACCATATAATTAACATTTTCTTTCATGAATCTTTGTATTATATATTTCTAATTATATCTTTAGGATGAATTTCTAAAAGAAGAATTTCTAGGTCTCTCTCTTTTTTTTTTTTTTTTTTTTTTTTTTACAGGGACAGAGAGAGAGTCAGAGAGAGGGATAGATAGAGACAGACAGACAAGAACGGAGAGAAGTGAGAAGCATCAATCATTAGTTTTTCGTTGCTGTCACAACACCTTAGTTGTTCATTGATTGCTTTCTCACATGTGCCTTGACCGCGGGCCTTCAGCAGACCCAACAACCCCTTGCTGGAGCCAGGGACCTTGGGTCCAAGCTGGCGAGCTTTTGCTCAAGCCAGATGGGCCCACACTCAAGCTGGCGAGCTCGGGGTCTCGAACCTGGGTTTTCCGCATCCCAGTCCGACACTCTATCCACTGCTCCACCGCCTCGTCAGGCTAGGTCTCTCCTTTTTAAAAAAAGATTTTATTTAATAATTTTAGAGAGAGGAGACAAAGAAAAAGGGGAGAAGGGGGGCCAGGAAGCATCAATTTGTAGTTGTTTCTTGTATGTATCTTGACCAGGCAAGCCCAGGGTCTCGAACTGGCAACCTCAGAATTCCGGGTCAATGCATTATCCACTGCACCACCACAGGTCAGAATTATTGAGTTTTCAATTCACGTTGACAAATTACCTGGCAGGAAAGTTCTACCACTTTATGTCTTTAATAGTGCATTGGAATATTACTTTACATATACTTACCATTACTGTGACACTATTATTTTTTTAAAATTTTTGTGAATTTTTCATATAACCGATAAGAGCCAACACACATATAGTGTTTATTATGTGCCAGGTACTTTCTAGTATTTTGTATATTGAGCTTTATTTTAAGGTGGAATACAAGATACTCACCCTCTAATGTGAGTGTGTGTATGTTTTTTGTTTTTGTTTTTGTTTTTACAGAGACAGAGAGAGAGTCAGAGAGAGGGATAGTTAGGGACAGACAGACAGGAATGGAGAGATGAGAAGCATCAATCATCAGTTCCTTGTTGCGACACCTTAGTTATTCATTGATTGCTTTCTCACATGTGCCCTGACTGCGGGCCTTCAGCAGATTGAGTAACCCCTTGCTCGAGTTAGCGACTTGGGTCCAAGCTGGTGAGCTTTTGCTCAAGCCAGATGAGCCCGCGCCCAAGCTGGCAATTTCAGGGTATTGAATCTGGGTCTTCCGCATTCCAATTCGACGCTCTATCCACTGCACCACCGCCTGGTCAGGCTATTGTGCATGTTTTTTTTATAATTCTAGAGTTACACATATGGTAAGATATTACTGCTGTGATTATATACACCTTAGGGAATTTTCATATGTAATTAAGGTCCTAAATCAATGATCTATTATTCGGGTGGAACTGACTTCATCACACGGACACTTTAAATCTAGTGATATTAAAAGTGAGAAGGATTCATTGCAAGAGAGACTCTGGCTGACTTTGAAGATGGAAGAGGTTCTGGCTGGATA
Source organism: Rhynchonycteris naso (assembly GCA_037038555.1). NCBI lineage: Eukaryota > Metazoa > Chordata > Mammalia > Chiroptera > Emballonuridae > Rhynchonycteris > Rhynchonycteris naso. The sequence goes on from CM072997.1 coordinate 69,503,307, forward strand.
GCCCAGTTGGTGAGAGCATAGTCCCAAAGCACAGAAGTTGCCAATTCAATCCCCGGTCAGGGTACATACACAGCGATGTTCCTGTTTCTCTCTCCCTTCCTCTCTCTAAAATAAAAAATATAAACACTTTAAAAAAAGATATATTTTTTAAAAAGATGAAAGAGGCCATATGACAAGTAATACATGTAGCCTCTAGGAGCTGAGAGGAGCTCCAGATTCAGCAAGGGGGAAACAGGAGCCTCAGTCCTGTGACCTCAAGGAACTGAGTTCTTTCGACAAGAGCATAGAAGTATTTTCCCCCACAGTGACCAGACAATAACTCAGTTGAACTGACCCAGATTTTAGCCTTGTGAAAACCTGAGTAAAGACCTTATCCACACTGTGCAGAATTTCTGACATATACTAGTCAGTGGGCAATGTTTTAAGTTAAGTTAGTAGTAATTTGTTATACATCAATAGAAACTAATACAACATATATCAACTTATTTAATTTTTATCATGCCCATATGAGGCAAGCATTATTATCAATACCATTTTCAGATTAAAAACTAAAGCACAGAGAAGTTATATAATGAGGTAAGGTCACAGAGACAATAACTACAAGGCAGCATTCGAACCCAGGCATTTTGGCATTTGATCAGAATACTTTCAATCATAACATTCTTCCTTGAATCTTTGATTGTATTTTTATTATTATTATTCATTCTGGATAGGAGAGAGAAAGAAAGAAAGAGGGGAGGAGCAGGAAGCATCAGCTCCTGTATGTGGCTTGGCCAGGGAAACTAGGTTTTGAACTGGCAACCTCAGTGTTCCAGGTCAACGCTTTATTCCCTGTATCACCACAGGTCAAGAATTCCTTGAATCTTGATGATATTCCATTGCTAGAGTTATTTTCACAATGCTACTTTCTAATGCAATAGTAACTTAACCAGTTGAAGCTCAATGACTTAATTGCAGAAATATGAAAATATAAAAAAACTAGCCAATTTTGAAGAATTTCGTTTTCAATTTTTAAAAATCCCTAATGAGAAGTAATATTTCAGAAGCTATTAAAAACCCTGAGAATTATTTGCTCTTCCTATTTTTGGTTTATAAACAAATAGAATGACTAGTACTAATAACTAAAATTGTACACAATTCCTATATCCCAAATTCTGTGTTGAAAAATGTTCTACATAGACCTATCGACCTTTATAATATCACACAAGTAGACAGATGAATTTTACAGGAAGGGAAACTCACTCAGATAGTTTAAATAACTTGTCCAAATTTATACAGGCAGTAAGATGCCATGTCTGGGAGCTGAACTACATACAGTCTGTATCACTGCAAAGTCCATTACACATTCTATCAATCATTATTCTGCACTACCTAAAGAACTAATATGCAAGCCATGTTATAAGACCCCATTAGCTCAGAGAATGCATTTTTAGAAACAGGCATGCTGACAGGGTGACTGTATCATCCATTTAAGAGGTATAAATGTATACCACAGTACAGTTTCTGTAGAAGTGAACTGAATACATTTATGATGTACTAGTAATCATTCTTTCTCTTCAGACTCCCAGATATCACATCAGGACATAACATCTACCCCTCCTTTCTTCCCTTTTTTTTATTAGTTCTACTTGGCTGTGCTGGACCCTTCTTCCAGTTCCTTATTATTAGCTTACCTTTACCTTTTGCATATTGAACTCCAATAAAATAATTATGTTAACTCTCAGCAGGTACCCTTGGTTTCTTTGTCACTTGCCAAGCATTATGGCTTGGAATTATTTACTAGAACACAATGCAAATGGCAGACAATGGATCCAGAACAGAAGAACAATATTGCTGAATAACTTAACTTTAATCAAATGTTGTCAGGATTTATAGAATATGAGTATATATATGAAAGCCCTCAGAGATTGGTAAAATACATATTACTATATTTTCCTACACAAACCTTACTTAACATTTATATTATAAGTTAATATAAAATTATAATTAACTTACAGTTAATCCACTGATCTAATATATGATGATCTATGTGTATATTAAAAACAGAATAGTGGTACTACAGAATAGCACAATGCAGAGAGTCATGAAATGTGGAATGCATTCAGATGAAATACCTTGTTGAAAGTAGAAGAGCTCAAAGGAAGTTCATACAATAAAGTCTGCCATACTAAATTTTACAAGGCTTAATGACATTTATGTGACATGGAAGTTGTCACATAGAAAAGCATTAACAGAGAAACACATGAAAGGAAGAGAATGTCATAGAATGCAATGAGTGTCTGTCACTGGGAGAATATACAAAAAGGGTAAGATGACGATCTGACAAGATTATTCACTACTTATTCAGTTAGCAAAAGAATTTGGGGGCACATAATATGTATCAGGAATTATATTAGGTGTTGTTTATGTAGAGAAAAAGAACTCTCTGCCACTGAGAATTATAGTTGAGATAGCTGAATAAAAGATTATACAGAGCTCAAGGAAGTGACTATAATATCCACACAAAAAGCCATGACAGGGAGCAGAGGACAGGCCTTAGGTGGCCCTGAGGCTGCTCTCATTGGCCCTGCCCATGCGATGTGTGAAGCTCTCTGACTGTAGATGTTAATAATGGAGTCCCCAGGCTCAGAGTTACCCATTTGACACTCAGCCCCAGAACACTTCTGTGGCCAGCAAAAGAGTTCATTTGCAGCCCCATATTGATTCAGATACCATAGTGGCCAAGAAATATACAACTTCAAATATGAGTTTATGAGAAAAAGGAAAGGAATTTTGAGAAAGTAGAGCAAGAATCCTTTTAGTAATTTTTGAAAACCTGTCCCAGCATCTTTCTGCTTTAGTATTCTGACAGCATAACAACCAGTATTACCTGGGTAAAGATGGGTGACAAATATTAATTTTCCTTGGCCAGCCTAAGTAGAGTAGAAAAGGAAATAAAAATCTTTGTAAATGCATTCAGAAGTACTGTTTAGGAAATTATTTTTGTCATTTTTAATTATAATGTGATATATTCACAACATAACAACAATTAACTATATCAACACTACTAGAAAACAAAACTAAAATGCATTTTGACCCCAACAGCAAACTCATAAAAAGTCTAGGGCACTATGAGAGTGAGTGCTCACAGAATACCAAAGGTGGATCTAAAGTAGAGAGTTCTGTGCAACTCTAAAATTCCTGTGTTGTTGTACAGTGAGGACCATCTGGCTATACCATGATTTTTCCCTTTTCAAAGTCTTCTAAACTCTGCCTTTCTTTTATCCCGTATTTAATGCATTATACTCAAATATTTCATACAAACACATAGTGTTTTCCTGTTATTTTACCTAAGCAAATGATTCAGTTTACCACTGAAAAATCACTGTAGGACTCTCCCTCTCTCTGCTTTATTTTGTTCATAGGAAAATGAGCAATCCAAGAAGGTATTATCTCGACAGGCCACTCCCATGCTTTTAGGGTAATGAAAGACTAAAATATTCAAAGGGAATTATTAATAAAAATCAAATGTGTGTTTGCCAAATAACTTTATAGTTAATATTATTTTAGGATACAAAAATTTACATAACTACTTTTACCTGGTGGTTTTCTTTTTTTAATAATATTGTTATAAGCATGCATGTGATTCAGGAGAAATATAAAAATGTGTTGTATGCATTGCCCTTTGTTGCTGTACTGAAAGATGCATTAACCTCTTGATCTATCAATAACTAGAGTACAAAGACTTGAAATAAATCACATGGCTACTATTTTTACTATTTACCTTTTCAGCCATGAAACTAAAAATGAATAACAAATTGGATCTCATGTCAAGTGGTTTTCTTACTCAAGTATGATTCTTAGAATTAGTATTGACAGAAATCAAGGTAATCATAATCTCGAAATTAAATGCTTCAGATGCTACATTGAGTCTGTATTTTAAGAGCATGTACATCCAACCATTTCCAGATCAAACTATTTAGTCTATTATAACTGAGACCAAAACAATTCACAGAAATCCAGTGATCTGTCAATGGATTTAATGAGATATGTAAAACATCCAAATGTGATCATTAGCTTGATAATTAAATCCATTAATTGCTCTTTCTTTAGAAAATGGTAAATAAAGAGTAATAATGCTGCTTTGAGTCAACCCTCTTATATACTTACATGACCCCTATATTATATTATTAGGTTTTAAATATGTACTAAGTAAAAAATAACAGCAATATTTTTCTTTTTAAAAAATGTTTATTTATTGATTTCAGGGAGAGAAGAAGGGGAAGAGAGAGAGAGAAAAAAAAAACATTGAACTGTTCCTGTATGTGCCCTGATCAAGGATCAAACTAACAACCTCTCCACTTCTGGATGAAGCTCAAACCCACTGGTTGGCAAACTGTAGCTCACAAGCCTGATGCAGCTCTTTGGCCCCTTGAGTGTGGCTCTTCCACAAAATACCACGTGTGGGCGCTACCTCAGTAAGGAATGTACCTACCTGTATAGTTTAAGTTTAAAAAATTTGCCTCTCAAATGAAGTTCAATCGTTGTACTATTGATATTTGGCACTATTGATTAATGAGTTTACCAACCACTGCTCTAACCAACTGACTGATCCGGCCAAGGCTCTATATTTCTCAATTATGATCTACCATAGTACAATCATTAATGTAATTTTTCATTTGTTTGAATTAACTGAAGTGCATAGCATAATTTGCACACTGTGAAACCTGACCTAAGCTTTCTCACCTTGGTATAATGTCTTTTTCTTTAATTCCACCTGTCCATTTTCAACAATGTAGGGGCTATTTGCCAAACTAGAATATTTTCATTATAGATATTAAGTTGTCTGCCTATACAACAGAGCAAATTATTAATATTTCATTTTCCTGTATACATTTTATGAGGCTTAAGAGACCCACGTAATTCACCTATGAATCTGACAAGCTACTTCTGGCAAGAAGTATAAAGCAGTAAAGAGACACTACTAACAAATGGCATTTTGAAATTATCTGCAGTTGAGAATAAGATTATGTAATGCATTATTTTCAAGAATTTAAAATATATTTAATAATTTTGTGCACAATTTGCATAGTCAATTTATTAGTCTAATTTGTTGTAAGCATGCTCTTTACTGTCAATTGTGTTTATGCTGAAAGTGCTGCCATTGAAGTGTTTTGCTCATGTTAATTGATAAAAACTAAATACTTCCAGTTATTCTAAATCTTTTTGAAATATGACATACCTACATATCAAATTTATGTAACTTTAAATGATGTATTGGCTAAATACTAAATGTATTAAAACATGGTTTAATCAGGTGGTACTTTATTTGATATATTGCTAACAGTAAAAAATCAAGGTTAATAAGAAAATATAGTGTTATATGTTAAATACGAGTGGCAAAGGAGAAAATAGAGTTAGAAATCTGATCTAAATTACAATAAAATAGAAAAAAATGTAACAGTTTTATGGTGATTTTTTTCTCACCAAATAGCTGAGGAAAAGATATTTATAATGAAAGTTTTTAATTTAAGAAATTGCCTAAGGTAACATATAGTGATAGTTGTGATTTTTATTTCTTATAAAGAAAATTTACATAAAATAAATTTTTATTTCCGAAAAAGCTTCTAATAAAACAAAAAGTAGATATATGAATTTACAATACTTGCTATACATTTCAAATAGATTACCTTAATAACATAAAATCACTTTAAGTGATGTTTAATAATATTGAACTATTTTTAGTTGCTGCAATGCGTAACTTTTAATATATTAGATTGCAAAGGTAAAGAAATGACTGCATTAATAATATGTGGTCTGGACATCTAAGTTAAAAAAATTCTCAGTCTAATATGCTTCCAACTCCATCTCTCTCTCTCTCTTTTTCTCTCTCTCTCTCTCTCCTGTCATCTCTGCAGTATAAACTACCATAGTTATCTCGTGCAGACAGCTCATGCAGACGTCTGCCAGTAGTTAATAGCAAATGCTGATTGGGAAACGGTTTATCTACATTTCATCCAAAATATGTGAACCATTAAGGAAATTATAAAAACCAGCAACAATAAACTCTGGTTTTATTCAGAACCTTTCCCTTAGTGATTATTAAAAGGACGATATTTTTAGCCAAAGAAAGCAAAATGCATCTGCAGCAGCTGGTTTCCAAGGAAACAGAATAATTTAAAACCATGTGGAACTCTGCTCTCTAATTTTCATCAATTCCCCTTCATTCCTGGAGGGTAGATTTACTCAAAATTTATAATTTCCAAAAAAATATAACTGTGTTGGCTTATTTTCTTTAACTCATAGAAGGCAGTGGATATCTAGTTTTATATATCACCTTAAATTTCTGTCTAATGGCTGGATTAATTTCTAACATCATTATGTTTTAAAAAACAAGATCAAAAGAATCAATGAGAAACATGGCAACATCTCAGTAGCATAAAATGATTTCTGAAATCCAGTAATAGTTCAAAATAAACCATGCAAGGGTATTTTCTTGGGTTAATACAATTCTTAATTATGTAAACATATTATTCTCTGTATTTAGTACATTTAGGAAATTTAAAATAGTTCTTCATTCATTTAGGTCATTTTTACCCAATACTCAGTACTTTTCCTCCTCCTTTTTTTTATTAATATTGTAATAAATGTTATGTTCTTTTCTGCTATTTGAAGATAAAACCCATCTCTCAAATTATAAAAAGCAATAACAGGACCTCCTGAAAACTAAGAAATTATTTGTATTCATACCTATTAGTTTCTAATTCATTCAGAAGTATTTAAAAAATATATAAACAAATCAGTTTCATCATTGACTTTTACTGTGTTATAATTAACAAGTATTAATTAATTGCCAACGTGCTCCTGTCAGTAATAAGCTTTCTTAAAAGAAGCTCAGTTTTAAAAAAATTACCCTACCCTTAATGACCTATATTTATGAATTAAGATAAGAATAAAATAAAATGACTTGAAGTAATATTATTTTTCAATGTCTTTACTGTAAGTATGGCATTTAGTCTACATATTTAGAACTTTCCTATTTTCCCTAAGCAAAAAAATAAATAAATACACAGAGAGAGAGAGAGAGAGAGACACACACACACACAGAAAAATAAGCCACTGGTAAAAAAAAAAATCTTAACTTTTGAGCTTTTAAAATAATTGCCCTAGAATTATTTCCAACAATAAATACTGCTCATAAAAATTGAGGGATATTTCAAAATGAATATGAAGCTATAAAATACCCCCTTAATTTTGTGAGGAGTATATATGTTGTAATGGAATTTTTATACAGGTATATTTTTGATTGATAAATGAAACTGGCCTGTTAAGATGCAATTTTATGGCAATATTTAATCTTTCACAAATTGGTTTCTGAGCTTTATAATAAAAACAGCCCCATGCATGTTGACAAATAGAGACAGTTATTTATGTATCAGATAAGCTTACAATTTACTAAATAAAATGATACAACTCCTTAATAGCATAAGATTTATCAAAGGAGAAAGTTAAAAGTGCTTAAATGCAGGTAAATCACTCATTATAAATTGGCATTAAAAGAGTCTACAGCAAGCAAAAATTATTTTCCTAAATCATTTATTGTATTGTAAACACTGGAAGATACCACAGGAAATTTTACACTGCATAGTTAGAGAAAGCTCCATTTTCCCAGGACCTGTGGAATTTACCAGCTCTCCTCATCCTTCCTTTGATTCCTAACAATTTAAGATTGAATAAAAACAAACAAACAAAAAAGGCACATGACGACTCATTTTATCTATTAATTTAGCTTCAATAACCCTTGCTTAGAAAGTTATCCAGGGTAAGACAAGCCGCTGTTGTTTTTTATCAGCTAAGGGTTTTGCAGGGAGAAAGAACAACTCAATGCAAAGCTTCCTCAAGTAATGAAAAGGACACACTTTCGGGAAATGTCTTCAGAATGATTTTCCTATCATAAAATTGTCAAAGCAGGAAGTGAGGAGCACGCTTTAATGAATAAAAAGAATTTTTTGTCTCCTTGTTCGCCCTTACCTGTAAATATGGTTTCTGTACGTCGGCTTCGTCAGATCAGACTGAAGATTTCACTCCTCCCTCGTCTCTCCATCAGGCAGCAGCCAACCAATAACAAAAGCCAGATCCTGGCATTCTCTGGCTCATGCTCCCTGCTCTGCTTCCCTCCCGTCCCTCCCACCCCCACTCTTTCAGAGGACAAATCCTTGCAGCTGGGAGAGAGGAAGGGAGTGGAGAAAAGGAATATGGAGAAGAAAGGAATAAAGAGATGAAAGATATTTCAAAGACTAGCTTCAAGCTATGAAAAATATCTGTGGGTGAATTCAACTAAAGTGTCTTGCTTTGGATTTAGGAAAATAGGGTCCATCAGTGCCTCACCCACTTGAAATCAAAGCAAAACACTCATGGTAAAACCTGGGTAAATTGCCTATTTATTCTGCTCCCACTGATTGTTCTCAGTGAAAATACATATATATATCTCTTCACTGTACGTTTTGATATGCAAATAGATGAGGTTGAAACTGAACATCAAGATAATATTATGCATATACTGTTGGCAAAGAGATAACATTAAAATGAATCGATATTCTGTACATAGATATATCATACTATTTGCATTTCAGCCTGTTTGGTACTGTTTCCATTTAAAACCAGTTTCAGGGCCTAATCAGCATGAAAAAGATATTTCATCCTAAATATTAGAATATTCAAGTATTTTAAAGTTATGTAGTTTGTATTGCTTGAAGTTTTTTAAGTGTTGGTATTAATTTGTCTATGTAAATAATGGAGTGTGTTAAAGATTAAAAAGGAATCAACACTTAGTTACCATGTCTCATAGTGACTAATTAAACTCCAATTTTATTTTGATAACCTTGGGCAAAATCATTTCACTTCTGAACTAAAGGCATAACATGTATAAAAAGACAATTGAGGAAAACACAGGTCAGAATTCTTTAAGGCAACAAAGCAGATTTGTCCACAGCTTAATGGATGTTATGTTGAGACTACTGAAGACTTGAAACTATATCTATATCTGTATCTATATATCTATATCTTTACAAATTATATTCTCCATATCAAAAATATAATATAAAGCATGGTTCTTTATGATAAAAGATGCTATTAATTAGGCTTCCACTAGCCAAGGTAGTCTGAAAAAGTTTTCTCGGGGAGATATAAATTAAACAATGGATATTATCTCTATCTCAGCGTTATATACTGCTTACCTGAGATATTTACAGGCTTTGCAATTTAACTTCTTACATCACTAATATGAAAATTTAGACCAAGAAGAAAAGAGAGAAACAAGCAGTGAGAAATATTTTTATCTCCAAGAGTAACTGTCATGAGAGCAAATATTGGTAGTCTAGAACTAACTGTATGAAAGGGTTTAGGAGTGTCGACCTTGTTAGGAGGGGATTGGCTGGTAACTTGACCTGAAACTGACTTTAGACAGAAGTGCACTGATTTTACTGAGTGTGTGCAGCTATTTGGAGTAAGTTTGGGAGGCTCTGCTTGAAATAAGGAGAGGATTAAATTGTCTATTATTTCCACCCTAAACCCTCTCTGTCTTGGAAAATGCAGTTAAAGCCACTGTGGTCCTAGAGCTAGTAATAGCTGGAATTATGGCAGCAAATCTGAAGGTGGAGGCTGGGGGTCATCTGCCTCAGAATCCCTGCTGGGAAGCCTATTAAAAATGCAAATTGGGCCTGACCAGGTGGTGGCACAGTGGATAGAGCATCAGACTGGGATGCGGAAGACCCAGGTTCAAGACCCCGAGGTTGCCAGCTTGAGCGCAGGCCCATCTGGTTTGAGCAAAGCTCACCAGCTTGAGTCCAAGGTTGCTGGCTTGACCAAAGAGTCACTCGGTCTGCTGTAGCCCGCCGGTCAAGGCACATATGAGAAAAAACAATCAACGAACAATTAAAGTGCCACAACGAAGAACTGATGCTTCTCATCTCTCTCCCTTCCTGTCTGACTCTGTCTGTCACAAAAAAAAAAAAAAAAAGAAAAGAGAAAGCATATTGGTGGGCACAGCAGACTTAAGAAGTTAGCATTTGAGGAGTTTGTGACTCAGCATTCCCTGTAACTCTGTAACTTTTATGCCAATTATGCTGTAGATCAGCGACTCAGTAGACAAGTGTTCCTTAGACACAAAGTTTAACAAGGTTTCTTCGGATTTGATTATGGCACCATTATCCCAGCTAGAGGAAGAAAAAGAGGTGGTGGGAAAGGGGATAAATTTAATTTGGACATTTTGAACTTTTCAAATATCCAGATTGAAATATTTCATAGTTAGTTGAAATCACGAGTGGATCTGTGGTCTAGTACAATTTTAAAATTATCTGTGGTATGGTTAAAGCAATGAAAAGTGAATGAATGCCCTTAGGTCAGATCTTCTCAATTGTGGTCTAAGAAATTGCTTTCTAAGAATTAAAAATGCATGCTTGGATTGCACCCATATCTATTGAGTCAGAATCCCTGCAGTGAGACTTAGGAAGCTCAATTTTTTAATAAACTGCTCAGCTAACTTTCTTTGTATACTAAACGTTGAGAACCATCACTCTAAAACATGAAGTAAATTGAGAATAAAACTCTGGGGGTGACGCATTCAAAAAGAAAAAACAGAGAAAGTGATATGAAGAAAGGAACAGTTAGTACTTGAATAGTTGGTGGCACAGTGGATAGAGCATCAGCCTGAGACACTGAGGACCCAGGTTTGAAACGCCAAGGTTGCCGGTTTGAGCACGGGCTTATCCAGCTTGAATGTGGGCTCACCAGCCTGAGCGTGGGATCATAAACATAATCCTACAGTCCACAGGCTTGAAGCCCAAGGTTGCTGGCTTGAGCCCAAGGTCACTGGCTTGAGTAAGGAGTCACTGGCTCAGAGTCCCAATCAAAGCACATATAAGAAAGCAATCAATGAACAACTAAGTTGCCACAACTATGAGTTGATGCTTCTCGTCTCTTTGCCTTTCTGTCAATCTCTCTCTCTCTTTCTTATCTCTCACTAAAAATAAAATAAAGTATTAAAAAAAGAGGAACAGTAAGCAAGAAAGGGAGCCAAAAAAAAAGTGGCATAGCAAAATCCAAAGGCATAGAGAATTTTGAGAAAATGCCCTGTTCAAGGCTATGGTAGGCTCTAGTGTCTTACTATATAAAATTCAATTTACTGAAATCAAGCATCCCCTAGATCTTGTAATGATGTAGAATCTCTTGGGCCCAGTGCCGGAAAAATGAATCACAATCTTCATTTTAACAAGATCCTTAATGAGGTCAATGGACATTTATGTTTTATTTTTATTTATTTATTTTTCATTAATATATATTTGACATATAACAAACACTGTGTATATTTGAGGTGTGCAATATGTTAATTTAATATTATTATTATTTTTTTTAGTATTTTGTATTTTTCTGAAGTTAGAAATGGGGAGGTAGTCAGACTCCCTCATGTACCCGACATGGGTCCACCTGGCATGCCTACAAGGGGATGATGCTCTGCCCATCTGGGGCGTTGCTCCATTGGGGCTGGAGCCATTCTAGCACCTGAGGTGGAGGATATGGTGTCATCCTCAGAACCCAGGCCAACTTTGCTCCAAAAAAGCCTTAGCTGCAGGAGGGAAAGAGAGAGAGAGAGGAAGGAGAGAGGGAAGGGTGGAGAAGCAGATGGGCGCTTCTCTGTGCCCTGACCGGGAACCGATCCCTGGACTTCCACATGCTAAGCCAACACTGTACCACTGAGCCAGCCAGCCAGGGCCTAATTTAATATTCTTATATACTGCAATATGATAGTCATTGTAGTGCTAATTAGCATCTCTAGCATGTTATATAGTTGTCCTTTCTTTTCAGGGGTTAGAATAAGTAAGTGCTAATCTCTTAGCAAGTTTGGTAATTATAACACAGTATTGTTGTCTATATTCACTGTACTGTGCATTAGATCTCTAGTGCTTATTTACTTCTTGTTGTAAGATAGTACCCTGAAACAAGATCTGTCCTGATTTCCCAAGCCCCATCCTTAATAGCCACTATTTTATTCATTGTTTTTACAAGTTTGGCTTTTTTTTTATATATATATATATTATTATTATTAATTCTAATGGGGTGACACCAATAAATCAGGATACATATGTACAATGAAAACGTCTCCAGGTTATCTTATCATTCAATTGTGTTGCATACCCGTCACCAAAAGTCAAATTGTCCTCTGTCACCTTCTATCTGGTTTTCTCTGTGTCCCTCTCCTCCTCCCTATCCCACTCTTCCCTCCCTCCCCCCACCCCGTAACCACCACTCTCTTGTCCATGTCTCATATTCTCACTTTTATGTCCCACCTATGTATGAAATCATGCTGTTCTCAGTTTTTCTTTTTTTCTGATTTACTTATTTCACTCCGTATAATGTTATCAAGGTATATCCATTTTGTTATAAATGATCCGATGTCATCATTTCTTATGGCTGAGTAGTATTCCATAGTATATATGTACCATAGCTTTTTAATCCACTCGTCTTCTGATGGACACTTGGATCAGCAAAACAACACAGAATAAGTGCTGGCGAGGGTGTGGAGAAAAGGGAACCCTTCTGCACTGCTGGTGGGAATGCAGACTGGTGCAGCCACTGTGGAAAACAGCTTGGAGATTCCTCAGAAAATTAAAAATCGAACTGCCTTTTGACCCAGCTATCCCACTTATAGGAATATACCCTAAGAACACCATAGAACTGTTCGAAAAGAAGAAATGCCCCCCCATGTTCGTGGCAGCATTGTGCACAATAGCGAAGATCTGGAACCAGCACAAGTTTGGCTTTTTAAAATTCCACATATAAGTGATATTGAGACAATCTGAGCATTTGGGCCCTGGAATGGAAAAATACCAGGTGACCCGGAAGCCAGGTTAAGACCAGGTGGCCAGAAGATGTTGAAACCACTGTTATGTATGTGCTCAAGGTGGGCCACTATAGGATCTTTCTGAGGTGGCAGAAATGAGCAACACCAAAACTATCACAAAATGTAACATTTAAGTTAGAAGAGGATTGTGAAAATAATGTAACAAAAATAAAAAACTCTCATAGGAAGGACATGTTCTAGATAAAAAGAAAATTGATAACTTGATTTTTTTAGATATTCCTGCTGAAAACAGCGGCAGGTGAGGTTGTTAATTTTATAACAATTAAGTTATACTTATAAAATGTTCTTGAGAAACAGTAAAATACATTAAAGTGTCCTGCTTCTATTCACATTTACTAGGGAGAGCTATAACAAATAAATGAGAATAAACTATAGAAATTTTTACAGGTTAACATGGGTAAACAATAAATTAGTAGGTGATTTTTTTAATAAGAAACTTACTTTTAAATAGAAAACCTTTTTTCCTATTTTTTTTTGTTTGTTTGTTTATTGATTTTAGTAAGAGAGGAAGGGAGAGAGAAAGAGACAAGAACATCGAACTGTTCCTGTATGTTCACTGACCGAAGATTGAAGCAGCAACCTCTGTGCTTTGGGATGATGCTCTAACCAACCTAGCTACCTGGTCAAGGTAGTAGTAGGTGATTTTCATTAGGGGCAGATGTAAAGTTATAACTTAAGGACAAGTTATTTAAACCTTATAATATGATGATGCTTGAACATCAGTTGTTCATGAAAAGAATTATCACTTTTGTTCCTAAAGACATTATTTTATGTGGCCAAAACACTCACAAAACCAACCTCTTTTCTGAAAACATAGTAAGTGGGGAATTTTAAAAAATGGTGTGTATTTATTTTATATTAAAGTACAGATTGTCTTGCCTGACCAGGCGGTGGTGCAGTGTATAGAGTGTCGGACTGGGATGCGGAAGACCCAGGTTCGAGTCCCCGAGCTCGCCAGCTTGAGCGCAGGCCCATCTGGCTTGAGCAAAATCTCGCCAGCTTGGACCCAAGGTTGCTGGCTCCAGCAAGGGGTTGCTCAGTCTGCTGAAGACCCGCGGTCAAGGCACATTTGAGAGAGCAATCAATGAACAACTAAGGTGTTGCGATGGCAACAAAAAACTAATGATTGATGCTTCTCACCTCTCTCCATTCCTGTCTGTCTATCCCTATCTGTCCCTCTCTGACTCTCTCTCTCTCTGTACCTGTAAGAAAAAAAAGTCACTGTAGTAAAAATAAGAAATAAAAATAAATATAATTAAAGTACAGATTGTCTGCACTTCAAATGCCATAGTAATTACTGGTTATCACAGATCAAGAAAGACATAAAATAACCAGAAAATATCTAGAGAAAGGCAAGTCAAGTGATCATAGAAATTAATGAGTTTCAAATGAGTTTGACCATAAGATTTGGGTAATTTGAAACTGCTAAAACAAAAAAGAAAAGAAAAACATAATCCAAGTCTTTAAAATGTTGATTGTGGATGATGTAAACAGAAATTAAATTTCTTCTCCAAATTGTAGACAGCTTCAGTATTTGAGAGGGAGATCACATTCTGATTTATAAAAACAAGTAATTTTTTCTACCTTCTCTTCCTCTTTTCCCAAACATTCCACATCTTAATTACCAAACATGTATGGGAAATATTTAGACTGGACTGGTTTCAAAATAATCTAAGGGTTATCTTTAACATGTAAAAAACTTGGAAGAATTATATTTAACACTTAAATATGGAAAGCATACACAGTGACTGGCAAATAATTAGTGTTCAATAAATGTGGAATGATATGAATCCAAAACAAGAGTGACAGTGAGTTGGGAGAAAGAAAAGCAAAAAGAATGAGAGAGCATGCACAAATCAAAATGATACACATAAATTGATCTTGTCTGAAATTTAACTACCCTTTAGAAGTATATGGAATAAGAATTTCAAACTATGAACTGTGCCAACTTCTGGAACAAGGAGGTGAGATAGAGATACTAGAAATAAAAAAGAAGTAACAGTTTCATGAACCAGGACCTGAAACTGCTATTCTCCTGTGGTATTCATCTATCTAATAACTCTCAGAATATTCTGAGATAGAAGTAGACAAAAGCAAAATAGTGCCAAGCTCCTTAATAGGAAACAATTTGGCAGGTTACAGGGAGAGAGAGCCCAGCTAACACAGAAACATGCAAAGCATCTCTAAGATCCCCACTGATTTTTTGGTTAGGTATCAGAGCCAAGAAGTTGAAAGTATGCTTGCATTTATGACTGGTGAAGACTACAGAGAAAGCCTTTACTAAAGTGTGAGTTGGCTTTCCCCCAAACATTACATTATCCTTGAATGGAAAATTGATCGGATGACATATGGTGATAACATCTGCCACCCATGGATAAAGCCAGAGTGCCATGTGGGTGGTAATGGAAGCTGTAATAGTGAGGGTGGAGAATTTAATGACAGAATGTAACACAGAGGAAAGTAGCAGCAATCTGAAAGAAAGAAACAATTTGTGTAAATCTTAACAATGGGCACTACAGGACTATCCATCCTGTTCTTCTGTATTCATCTCAAAGGGAATGCTAGAAATGAAAGATGTTTTGTCACCTTATTACTTCCAAGTTGATCTCAGTCATAACTCACAGGGAAGCATTTCTTCTAGATATTACTCTAGATAGGCACTCATTCCTTATCAGTAAATAGACATTTATTACAAATCTGGAACAATCATAGCAAGAAATTACAGCAATCCAAGGCTATTTGTATTAAATATAAAAATGAGGGCAAACATCACTTCTAAAAATTTCTAAATATTTAAATATAAATTTTCAGTAAGCAAAAGAAAATAAGTAGCACAATAATAATGTTTTATAAATAAAATGTTCAAGTTCATTTGTTTTGTCCTACTCATACGGAAATAAAATAAATGGTATCTGCAGCTGCACGTTGCCAACGCAAGAGACTTATTTGCGAAATGACAAGAAGAACAAGGTAAATCTTACCTTGATTATAAAACAATATGAGTTTTAGTCAACATTTCCTATGGAATTCAAATTTTTGAAATGGCAGCAGGCATCTTGGAAGACTAGGGCATAAAATGTTTTCAAGCAAATTTTCTCTTTCTCAAAATGGCTTTTAAAACTAAGAATCCTAGTAACAATCCCTAAAAGTGTTCTTAATTAGTTCAAAGGTAGTTCTGTGTTTCATTACATTTTAAAGAATACTGTTTGGTTTTCCTCTTTCCTCAAGTATAAGAAAGCCTCAGCTGATTCCCAGTGCCACTCTGATACTTGGTAGACACTGAGTTCTTCAAGCAATCCAGAGAGGGGAATGGAACACCCAGGCCAATTTTGAATCCAATTTAATTTTCCATCCAGTTTCAATCCCAGCATTTCCAATACTCCCACATGTACACGTTCTGAAGTCATCTCATTCTCCTAATTTTTATCTCTATCTCCATTTGAGGGAACAAAATGACATCAAGATTTTAAGTTTTGATACAGTCAAAAGAGATGCTGTGAGGTGACTATTATTATTATTTTGTAAAGATTACTTGCAGTTGTGAAATTATTTTAAGCAAAGGATTAAAAAGAGACTTAGTTTTTTCAAGTAGAAAAGGTAAGAGAAAGTTGGAAACTTCTGTTTGAATAGTGATAGCCTGATATTTGAGAAAACAAAATGAATTCAGGATCCAGTCCAGCTTGCAGGTAGATAACAAAAAACATCAAAAGCAATGCACAGAACTAAATTCTGATAGCCACAAGGGCATGCAAAAATTTTTTCCATTAAAACATATTTTTCTATCTATAGTCACCTAATTTTTATCAAAGATAATTACAGTAAGACTAATTTGTTTGCAATATAAGTCAAGTCTCATTAAACTTGGACTGATTATTTACACAGATTCAGCAAGAATCATGATTACTATATATGATCTTTTTAAGTCTGCTTTCCTGGAATTTTTTTAATGAGAAATATCAGATTGGATTTTCAAAAACTTCTTGAGGCTAGCCCTGGCTGGGTAACTCAGTTGGTTAGAGCATTGTCCCAATACACCAAGGTTGTAGGTTTGATCTCCATTCGGGGCACACACAAGAATCAACAAATAAATGGATAAATAAGTGGAACAACAAATAGATGTTTCTTTCTCCCTCTCTCTATAAAATCAGTTTAAAAGAATAATAAAGGCCTCTAGAGGTTACAAAGCCAACCCAAGAACTTGCTATCAGATGTCCTCTGTAATACCAATAAATTTGGATAAATTCCTCTCTCTCAAGGTCTCCCAAATATCTTGAGGTTCCTGAGCCTACCAGAAAGTGACCTTCTTTATTCCCATTCCAAGACAAGGCTCTAAAAACCCTGACAGCAAAAAGCCAGGAAGTTCTTTTGAAGAAGGCTTTATTGACTCAACTTTAGGTCTTTTTTATTTTTTTAATGTTTATCTATTTTTTAGTTAGCAAGGAAGGGAGAGAGAGAGAGAGAGAGAGAGAGAGAGAGAGTGTGTGTGTGTGTGTGTGTGTGTGTGTGTGTGTGTGTGTGTGAGAGAGAGAGAGAGAGAGAGAGAGAAACATTGATCTGTTCCTGTATGTGCTCTGACTGAGGATTAAACCAGCAATCTCTTTGCTTTGGGATGATGCTCTAACTAACCAAGCTATCTGGCCAGGGCAACCTTAGTTCTTTAAAATTAATCATATTTGATTCTATGAAAATCATTCCCAAAAATGAGATTTCAGTCAAAATCTTGGTAACATAGCCAACTTTCCTCATTGTGTCCTACTACAAAGAGACAATATTCTCAGTGCAAATAACAATATTGCCATGATAATGAGAATACTTAATAAAAGGTCCCAATTTTGCTGATTGCATACCCATGGTGTTATAATATGTTCTTTTTGTACTTAAATCTAGAAGTTTGATCACCTTTAGACTTTTAGTTCCTAGTTTGTGTGTCTATTTCAGTGGTTCTTAACCTTTTTTGAGGTACCAAACCCACCAGTTTCATATGCGCATTCACCGAACCCTTCTTTAGTGATAAATAAAATATGATTTTTTTTCCAAATTCAGGACATAGGTATATGTTTTTTTATTGGTGCACAAAATGAGCCGTGCATGAACATCACCTTGCTCAAAGAACAAAAGCAACAAAGTGCATGAACTCACAACAAATTACGGTATTATTTTATTCTGGCCTCCGCGGCAGAGACTTCTCCTAACCCTTGAGACCAACTCATCGAACCCCTATGGTTCTATAGAACCCAGGTTAAGAAGCACTGGTCTATTTCTATCAGTATAAGTTCAGATTGGCTTTTTGTTTTTGTTTTTGTTTTTCTGTATCCATAACTTTGTTATAAACAAGATAATAGGCCCAGCCCTGTCTGGATAGCTCGGTTGGTTAGAGCATAATTACAATATTCAAAGGCTGCCAGTTTGATCCCAGGTCAGGGCAGCACTTACAGAAACAGAATGATGTGTCTGTCTGTCTCTCTTTCCCCTTCCTCTCTCTGAAATCAATAATAATTTTAAAAAGACAAACAAAACAAGACAACAAGCCCAAAATAAAGTCACACCACCAAAATGAAAGACTTAAACTTAATTACAGTTTTGGCTTTCCCAGAAACAGAATCTTAAAACAGCCAATAAGGAATTATGTAATCAGCACTAGTTAGGTAATCTGCCCAATAAACCTCTACCGTCCCTTAAAGGAAGGCAGACTTTCTTTAATCATTCCTTTTTTTTTTTTTTTTGTCTAGTATAACTTTCTTGTTCCTACACTCTTCTGCCTATAGAAGTATTTCATTTGGTACGGCTTCTTGGAGCTTCTTTCCATCTGCTTATTGGATGCTATCTGATTCATGAATCATTGAAAAAAGCAAACAAAATCTGTAAAATTTACTCAGTTGAATTTTGCTTTTTAACATCAATTTATTGTTTTATTAGAAGCTAAAAATTAGTGACAATCTAATCCTGTTGTTTCTGATAAATTTAATTACTGGAATTGAGAAATTTACTTTCTTCAATATTTATTCCAGATTAACAGTTTATATATGAAAGACAAGATAAATCTTACTTTTCCCTTTATTTATTATATTTTTCAAAATAATGTGATATAATAGATTGAAGATTATATGTATATGCAATTTTCCCAAAATTTAACAAATTTCTTTAATTAGACACTTCTGCCATTTTATATGACCACCTGTAGCCAAATTTAGAGTGTTTGTTTTACCACAGCTTGCCAGTAGAATATTCTAGCAAATGTTTGATATTTTGTCAATTAGATAAATGAAATATTAAATATTCATATTTTTATGTAGAATTTACAATACATAATTAGATCTAGTATATTGTGATTATTTTCCAGAAAGAGATAAGGTGTGTGTTGAGGCTTTAAGAAGAATTGGATGGAGAATGCGTTCGGTTTCTGCGATGGAGCTTGGGAGATATGTTCAAAGGTAGAAATTGGAAGAAGCTAATTGTAATAAATGAGAAGAGTTAAGCTTAGCAAAATCTATAGATCAAACTCCATTTCCTTCTAAGTAAATTGCTTTTTTTTTTCTCCTTAAAGAAGTATCAATTTCCTTAGGCTGAAAATCATGAAGAACAGCGTACCTTGGGTATAAAGGCTGTAAGGGAATTCTTCTGTGGCTCTCAGAGGTCAAGAGAGCCAGGGGAGTTTCTGAGCAGCTGAGAGTATGTTTGGTGCCGCTTTTAACTCAGCTCATGGCTGGTATTGCAGCTGGACAACTGGGTGTAAATAAGCTAAGTTCTGCATCATCTCAGTCTCTTGGACCTCCACCTGATATGGATCTCAAACTAACCTTCTGGTCTTCTTTGATTCTGACATACTCATCTGGCCCAAATAACTGCAAAAAGACACTTTCCTCTTACTTCTAACTAATAGGTTTTTCCTTAAGGTTACCTAAATAGCTGTTGTCATGTTGTACTTGGGCATTTTCGGAGATCCTTTAGTTCTAGATCTCTTAAGCATTCTCTTCAGTTGATCATTTCCTTCACTTTTACTAGGAAAAATCTGATAGAACAAATCTGCTTAGAGTTGTATAGGACAAAACAGTTCTCATATTTTCTTTATTCATGTTTCTATCTTTGTACCCTCTTTCAACCAAAATAGGATTTTGGGTTGGAAATTCTGAGAGTTCCTCTGGAAAACCCGATTAACTTTTTTTTCCCCCTTTAGCTTGCCAAGGCACACATTTCATAAGCTTTCTAGATAATTGGGCCTGAGAATAACTTTTCTTGGCATCAAGTAAATTGGTCTCCGGCCAACACTGGGTCTCTAGGAAAGACTGCTTAAAAAGGAAATTCTAAGATAGTTATAATGTGGGAGTGGTCAGTGACCAAATAGGCATATTTCCCTTTTAAATACCATTAGTTGCATAGAAAAATATGTATTTTTCCACAGACAAATCACCATTATGTCATGGTTTATGCTTGTTTTAAGGTTTCAGGCTCAAATTATGGAGGAAAGAAGAAAACCCCACTCCATGTTCATGAGATGTGGCCCAATGCAGGCCACCGTCTACTTTAAATTCTGATGTGTGAAACCAGCGTTCATAGCCAGAGAGCTCCCTAGTTACAGTGCAGGTGCAGCTGCTGAATATAGCACTATCCCAACTAGTTTCGACATCAGACATTTGTGCTTTATAAAATGTCTAATTTTTTGCTTCCCTCAGATGGTTTTACACTCCTGTATAGCAAGCAGGGGTTTTTATAATAACACTCATTTTGGGTCAGACTACACCATTTTTGAGAACCCAACAACACAAATGCTAATGATATGCAGATCTGGCCTTTCCTAAGATAACATTGCATCAGCCAAACTTCACTTCCAGAGTAGGTTGCTAACGCAATTCATAAACCTTGCCAAATTTTACTAATGTGCTGAGTAGAGCCGATGTTATCATATGGGTGTTTATCAGGAGCCAAATCTTTGTACATACATATTGATCATCTCCCTTTTATTTGTTTTTCTTAATACTAGTTTCCATAAAAGTATAAAGTTTGACGAGTCTCAAAAGGTATATTGTCTTGCCTGACCTGTGGTGGCGCAGTGGATAAAGCGTCGACCTGGGAACACTGAGGTTGCCAGTTCAAAACCCTGAACTGGTCTGGTCAAGGCACATATGGGAGTTGATGCTTCTAGCTCCTCCCCCCTTTCTTTCTTTCTCTCTCTCTCTCTCTGTGTCTCCTCTCTAAAATAAATAAATAAAATAAAATAAATAAAAATTAAAAAAAGGTATATTGTCTTTTATCAACCTCCACAATATTTTTATATAATTTCTCACATAAATGTCAAATAACTTACCATTTTCAAGAAATAGTCTCATGATTTATGTGCACTCTGGTTCCTCTGTTGGTTGTAGGTCCTCTGTGGTTTTAAGTCATAAAATCTACTTCTGTGGAAAGTAGATTTCAAAAGTCAGCAAATGACACACTTCCACCTTGATGTCTCACAAGCTGTGTAACTGTCCTGCCTTATTACCTGCCCTGGCTAAGTTATCATGGTTCTGTAGTTATTTGATACTTTCACATTTCTCTGCATTCTTACATTTTATTCCCTCTTCTTTTTTCCGTTAAAAAACTTGACAAAATTTCACTTCGCCATAGAGTCTCGGACCAGACCTTGTTTTGTCTGAAGTCTTGCCGATTTCTTTCAAGGAGACATAGATGGGGCGACGGGGTCACTTTCCCTCTGCCTTCATTCTCTTGTGTCACTCTTGTACCATTCTCTATTTTAGAAATGGTGTTATTGGGTACTAATGACTCAAGAAATGTAAGCATACATGACTTTCAAATATTGTTTGAACTTAGTTCATTGAAAGAAAAACTTGGTAAAACATATACTTTACTTTTGTTCATATTTCAATGCAGAAAAAAACATTGTATCTAATCGTAACAATAAAGTGACTCTTTTTAAGAAAATTTTTTGGCCTGATCAGGTAGTGGTGTAGTGGCTAGAGCATCAACTTGGATGCTGAAGACCCATGTTAGAAACCCTGAAGCTCACAGCTTGAGCACGGGCTCACCAGCTTGAGTGCAATATTACTGGCTTGAACATGGGATCATAGACATGACCTTGTGGTGGTTGGCTTGAGCCCAAGATCACTGACTTGAAGCCCAAGGTCGCTGGTTTGAACAAGGCATCACTGGCTTGGCTGGAGTCTCCCAATTAAGGCACAGGTGAGAAAACAATCCATGAACAACTAAGGTACTACAACTATGAGTTGATGTTTCTCATCTCTTTCTCTTCCTGTATATCAATTCCTATCTGTCCCTCTCTCTGTCTCGCTCACTAAAAATAAATAAGTAAATAAATAAAATTGGGAAGTGGAATTGCATATACATTTTTATATAAATACAGGTAAACATCATTGTATTTGTTATGTACTAAAGGTTTGTGTCCCCCCAAATGTATACATTCAAATCCTATCCCCAATGTGATGGTATTAGGAGATGGGGCCTTTGGAAGGTGATTAGTTCAGAACGATGGAGACTTCATCAAAGTGATTAATAGTCTTATAAAAGAAACCTTAAATATCTCTCCCATTCCTTCTACCATATGAGGACACAGCAAGAAGACAACCTTCTATGAACCAGGAAACAGGCTCTCAACAGACACTAAATTGGCTGTGCCTTAATCCTGGACTTTTCAGCCTCCAGAACAGTGAGAAATAAATTCCTTTTGTTTGAAAATCACCCAGTCTATAGTGTTCTGTTATAGTAACTTAAATGAACTAAGATAATACGTATATTATAACATATACTATACTCATTTTGACATAGTTTTTCAAAACTTATAGGCCAAAAATACTATCCATGCAAACACTGGACATCCCAGACAGATGGGGTTAGCCAAGAGTTATACAACCAACTAAATAGACAATGAAGATGAGGTTAAAGCAGTGGTTCTTAACCTTTTTTGAGGTACCGAACCCACCAGTTTCATATGTGCATTCACCGAACCCTTCTTTAATGATAAATAAAATAGGATTTTTTTTTCCAAATTCAAGACATAGGTATATATTTTATTACTGGTGCACAAAATGAGCCGTGCATGAACATCACCTTGCTCAAAGAACAAAACCAACACAGTGTATGAACTCACAACAAATTACGTTATTACTTTATTCTGGCCTCCGAGCCAGAGGCTTCTCTGAACCCCTGAGACTGACTCATCAAATCCCTAGGGTTCGATAGAACCCAGGTTAAGAACCACTGGGTTAAAGTAATTAAAATTTAAAGGAATAAATAATTTCAAGTAAAAATCTTAGACAACTTGCCTGATCAGGCAGAGCTGCAGTGGATAGAGCATCTGCAGGGGATGTGGAGGACCCAGGTTCGAAACCCCAAGGTTGCTGTCTTGAGGATGGGATCATATACATGACTCCATGGTCACTGGCTTGAACCTAAAGATTGCTGGCATGAAACCCAAGGTTGCTGGCTTGAGCCCAAGGTCACTAGCTTGAGCAAGGAGTCACTCATTCTGCTGTAGCGCCTGGTCAAGTCATGTGTAAGAAAGCAATCAATGAACAACTAAGGTGCCACAACAAAGAATTGATGCTTCTCATCTCTCTCCATTTCTGTCTGTCTGTCCCTCTCTTTGTCTCTGTCAATAAAAACACAAGATAACAAAAAAACCTTAGACAACTCAAAATATACTTATAAAAATTGTTCTTCACAAAAATTAAACACATTTCAAACATGTTTGTGTTTATGTGAAATAGGTTTGCAAAATTGCCAAGAGTTTTGAGGTAGATAAAAATTTTAGAAGTTTCAAACCAGTAATTGGATTTTCAGAGTTCTTAGGAAAAGAACAAACATTTCCACATTGCTTGTATGGTCCAGGACAATTAAGCCTCTGATACTTTGTCATTTTCAGGCCAGTCTCCTGACTAGAGGTGTCACAGCCACTTTGAGTCTCCTTTAATTCCATCATCCTCTTTTGCTTCATGGCTTTTTCCCTCTGTCTGTGAATGCTTTATTTGATCTCCAGTTTTGTTACAGTCATCAATTTAATTCTTTTTTAAGAAAGATTTTATTTATTGACTTTCGACAGAGGAGAGAGAGAAAAGTGGTAGGGGGAGAACAGGAAGCATCAACTTGTAGTTGTTGTTTCTCATATGTCCTATTGGGCAAGCCCAGCGTGTCCAACCAACAACCACAATGTTCCAGTTGACCCTTTATCCATTGTGCCACCAAAGGTCAGAAAATTTATTTATTTATTTATTTATTTGTGACAGAGACAGAGGGTGACACAGATAGGGAGAGACAAACAGGAAGGGAGAGAGAGAGGTATCAATTCTTCATTGTGGCACCATAGTTTCTTATTGATTTCTTTCTCATATGTGCCTTGACTGGGGGCTAAAGCAGACCGAGTGACCCATTGCTTGAGCCAGCGACCTTGGGCTCAAGCTGGTGAGCCTTGCTGAACCCCGATGATCCTGCGTTCAAGCCAGCGACCTCGGTGTTTCGAACTGGGTCCTCTGCATCCCAGTCCAATGCTCTTTCCACTGCACCATTGCGTAGTCAGGCCAGGCAATTTTATTCTTGCTTATACTTCAGAAAGTAGCTCAAATCTAAATTTCAGGACTACTTTCTCTTACCCTGTCAGATTGTATCAGGTTCTTTATTTCAGTTTTGTTCTAATAGCTTGTATTTGTACTTCCAAAAACATATTAAGATTTGCATTTATATACTTGCATAATTTAATAAATATATGTATAACGAGACTGTAGGCTTTCTGAGGTCAGGGAAGGTGTTTGATATGCTGATCCTTCAATCTCTAACATCTAGTACAAGTTGACAATTAAAAGAATGAGCTCCAGATCCAGAGCATTGATTCCAGCCCTGACTTTATCATGTAAACATCTCTAAGTCTTTGTTTCTTTTTATGTATAATAGGATTGTAATAATAGCTTCTTTGTAAAGTTGTTTTTTGTTTAAAGATTAATATTTACATTTAAAATACATATACATTTGTGTATATAATACAATGTATTTAACAATTATAAATAAATAATAGATATTTTTAAAATGTTTGCTAAAAGAATAAATAATAAAACATTGATATAGATTCTTTAGTATATAATAGTAGTGTGCTGATTTAAAAAAATGTTTAGAAAGAGAGACAAGAAGGGAGAGAGAGGGAGGAGAGAAATAAAAAGCATCAACTCATAGTTGTTTCACTTTAGTTATTCATTGATTGCTTCTCATACATGCCTTGACTAGAGGGCTCAGGCTGAGCCAGTGACTTCTTTCTCAAGCCAGCAACCTTTGGGTTTAAGTCAGAAACTTTAGGATTATGTCAATGATCCCTCATTCAAGCCAGCTCACCTGTGTTCAAGCCCATGGTCAAACCAGGGACCTCAGAGTTTCAAACCAGGGATTTTAGCTTTTTGGGTCAATGCTCTACCCCCTGCACCACCACCAGTCAGACAAATTAATTTTCTTTATTTATTGATTTTGGAGAGAGAGGAAGTGAGAGAGACAGACAGGCAGACAGGCAGACAGAAGTATTGATTTGCTTCTGTATACGCCCTGACTGGGGATCAAACTAGCGCAACCTCTGCATATCCAGACAATGTTCTAAGCAGCTGAGCTATCTCTCATTTATCACTGTGCCAGATGTATAAAAGATGGTCCAAAATATAATTAAATAAACATGTCAATTTACATTCAAGTCCAAGACCAAATATATAGTTTTATTCTCATCAGTTTATCTCAGTTTATAAGAAACAGAAATTTACTCAAGGAGGGTAGGTAGGTGAAAGGAGTAATTATGTTGACTACTTTAATAAGCTTAAAATAAATTCTTCCTGAACTTTAAAATGATGGAAAGAGTCTAAATACTTATAAATTTTTCTGTCAAAGTTCACAGAAAGGCAGAAACTAGTAAACCCTATAAACCAGAAACTTCATAAAACATACAAAAAACAGCAATTGAATTAAGGTATATATCGCTTGATCAGGTGGTGGTTCAATAAATAGAGCATTGGCCTGGGACACTGAGGACCAAGGTTCAAAACCCCGAGGTCACCAGTTTGAGCGTGAAATCACTGACTTCAGCATGGGATCATAGACATGACCCCATGGTCACTGGCTTAAAATCCAAGATCGTGGACTTGAGTCCAAGGTCCTTAGCTTGAGCAGGGAGTCACTGGCTCAGCTGAAGCCTCCCGGTCAAGGCACATATGAGAAAGCAATCAATGAACAACTAAGGTGCCACAACTATGAATTGATGTTTCTCATCTCTCTCCCTTTCTGTCTGTTCCTGTCTATCTCTGTCTCTGTCTCTGTCTCTACCAAAAGAAAATATTAAGGTATATATTGAATATAATAGTACAGGCTAAATAAAGATTTTTTTTCAAAAGTGGGAATAAATACATCTAATAGAAATAATTTAATAATAGAAATGAGCCCTTAATAACACAAAAAGTATCTGGTATATATTGAGCACTCCACAAATGCCCATTGAGTAGAAGAACAAAATGTATTTATTTTGACCTCTTTTAAATGATTAGGTCTTGATGTTACAGCAGTCGTGACAGTAAAACAGCTTGAGCTAGTGCAGCCTGAAATAGTAAACCAGCATGAGCACCACAATTTGTGCAGTACCCAAGGTAAAAGCTAACATGTGTAGCACAGAAAGTGCTGATAAAAGCTGCCACCTACTAACTCCTGGAAACATTCAGACAAGCCCACCTAGTGGGGAAAAAAAGAAAGAAAGAAGAAAGAAAATGTCAGGTATTAGAAGAGCCATGCTTGCAAATAGATTTTAACATATTCCTGTCTAACGGGGTTTTCTTGTCTGATTATTTCTATAGGGTGGAAACATTTCGAGAAACAAAGAACTAAAACTAATTTTAACTATTTAAAATTATGTACATGTACCCACATACACGAAGCATTCATTTGCTTCTAAGCTGACTCTAGAACAGTGGTGTTTTCTATTTACTAATATGACTGACAAAGAAACTGCTTCTGATAAAGGTAAGAGAAAGCATCAGTGTAGCTTTTCTTCTTCTTTTTTTGTAGATTTTATTTTATTGATTTAGAGAGAAAGAGAAAGGCAGAGAGAAGAAGGAATGGGAGGCACCAATTCATAGTTGCTTCTTGTATGTGACTTGACCAGGCAAGCCAGGGGTCTTGAACCAGCAACCTCAGCATTCCAGGTTGACACCTTATCCACTGCTCCACCACAGGTCAGGCCAATATAGCTTTTCTTGGACACAATATCTTCTTGGGAAAACTGTTAAAGAGGTGTAAATTTGTGTGTGTCTGTGTGTGTTAGCGAGGAGGGATGAGTGTTCTTGCTTTATTCCTTTACTTTCTGGGTAAGTGTAAACATAGCTGTGATGCTTGAACAGGTTAGATAACAAAAAGCTTTGTCAAAGAACAGTAACTTCTGTCCTATTATTACTGAGGTTATTATGCAAATAGTATGAAGGATAAGCTGCCAGAGTATCAGATCATTATTTTTTTTCAAAACCCAGAGTATTCTACAAGCACATAGTGAGTATCAACAGAACTGAAATTGCACATTTATAACTTAACAGGACTTCTTTCATGATGACCTAAATGACTATTAGTTTGCCAGGTAGGAAAAGACTAAAAGTGAGGGGGATTGGGTACATCAGAGGAAGACAAAAATTGTAAGGCTGTATGGTGCTTAAAGTAAAAAGATCAAGAGCATATTGATAAAAGCCACATGGAAATAACAGCAACAAAGATGGTTTACTTGGTTCAATAAAATGTGTTCAAGTATTTTATAAAATCATGTATTATTTACTCATACCTTCAACTGATGTAAGGAATCATGGACTCTATTTCTGAAAGGGGAAAGATCCACTTCAATAGGTAGGAAATAAACTGATAGTTTTATGGACCAAGAGCTTTAAAAGCATGATCTCATTTAATTCCAGTGTGACTTCAAAGAAGATATTATGACTTAAAATTTACAGGTAGGAAAATGAGATCATAAAAATTAAATAAATTACCTGAGCTAACCCAGTAAGGAATTTGAACACAGAAACATCTGGTTCTCAGAAATACGTCACTAACATCTTTGAAACCCTAAAAACCTTTGGAGTCTCTTGCCAGAAAAAGACATACACACACATGGAATATTGTCCATGGATCCTCCCAGCCCCACACACAGTCAGAAAAAAAACCTGTGACTTATCAGCTTCCTTGGAGTGAATAGTACTCACATCAAGCAAGTCATCATTTTTCTTCCTCAGAATTAAAAGCTTACTGTTCAACACAGATTTCTATATTGGGCACTTGGATAAAAAGGTGGCTTACTATCAATTTTTTTTTAAGTCTGAACAATTACTTCAAAGGGAAATGTTAAAATGGTTTAAGTAAGATTGGATGATGTTATACACATTGATATAAAACATATGAGAAAAATACATTAAAGCTCACCATATTTTTCAATATATTAAGATCTCAAGGATATAATATCTATGTTTGACTATTTAGAACTGGTTAATAGAATTTTTATTAATAAATAAAACTAATTATGGCTAATAAATAATATAAGTAATATGCCATTTAAGTTATATTCTATATTCACAGTAAAAATGTATTTATTGACATGTAAATAATTTATAACATGTACTTTAAGATCAAACATTTCATTGTGTGTGTAGAGAAAGAATTCCAGAAGAATATATCAAAATGTTATAATTTTATTTCTGGAGGTAAGTTTATTTCATAAGGATTTTTGTTCATTTTCTTTTGCTTATTTGAATTTTAAATTTCTATATAATAAATATGAATTATATAAAATTACATAAGAATACATCATTGCTCAAATGTCAAAACTTCATAGATATTAAAAACTCTTTGGTTCAAGCCAAAAGTTACTTTAATGACTTGAAATAATTCTCAACACACAGATTCCAGCAATATAGGTTGGGAAGGAATTAGAATTTTTTTCCAGAAACAGAAGGCACCTTTCCTCCTAGTGTGTTCTGTTAAAAAAAAAAACATTAATCTTGACCCAAGTGTGGGTAACATCTAATGAACTGTTCCTTCAGACAATAGCCAGTTATATCATCTATGGCTACCTCTTCTGCCACTTTTATTCTGTACACGATCGTCAGTATCTGTTCCTTCATAAAGCATGCTTATTTCCCCAATACAAAGAAGGCAAATTTGGAGTCATGCATGTGCCTATAAGTGATTCCTCATTTTGTTCGCCTTGGCAAGACAGCTCTGTTCAGTTTGTTATGTGAATAACACACACTCTTTCCTCTGGGAAACAATAGTAAAGCTTCAGAGTTTAGAGTATGATTCAGCTAGCTTTACATCTGTTAGTAGTTAATAAAATGGCTTCATATTTGCTAAAGCTTAGGACAGGCAAGGAGTCAAAGTGTATAGTCAGTCTATGGATCACAGACCAACTCTTTCCCAGCTAACTGAGGTTTGGGGAACAGACAACTATCCTTGTGGGGTGCCAGTAGAGGCAAAGTCAAGGCAATACCTTAATCCTTGGGTTCAAGACAGATAAATTAGCTGTTATTACTGATATGCAAGAGTACAGATCCTGAACTAACAGGATCCGTAACTTAATGCTAAATTATAATCATATATGCAGATGGATCTTGTTGTCTAAAGTTAAGGTTGGGCTTAAAACAGGGTATATAGTCACCAAGTGACCTTGGCAATGTAGAAAAATATTGAAGACAGAGCTTCATATTATGTAAAATAATCTTTTAACTATCTTATATAATTTAGCTAGTTTCTCTGCATATTAATATAAAAAAATATCAAGATCTCATGTAAAATCTTGCCCATAGGTGTAGATTATTGATAAGAGAATCATTGTTATCACAAGCATTGTTGGCCAACCATAAATAGAGATTTAAACACTGAATATTTTGTGATATTATTTTTGTATTAAAACTATTTGAGATCCACAAAGCTCTATTAGATTCAGAGGTTAAGATGGCAAAAGGAAGTGGTGGAGGAGCAAAAGATTGAAGTCACATGACAAAGTTTGCTAGTCATCCTAAAGAAGCAGTTGCTGTATATTATCAATATTTGCCCTTACACGTGTGGTTGGCTGGAGGTCCTATAACCTGGATATTCAGATTCTAGTCAATAAACATCAAAGAAGTAGAATAAGCAGCTAATACATTTGCATAAAAACAAAAGTAGTAAACCAGCATACTCAAAAACCCACAGCATTCTGGAGATTAAATAAAATTGCCTTAAAGCAAATTTAAGTTACCAGTATGTACTTATTAAACTAGCAAAAGCAATAAAGATTCATTGGTGACAGGTTAGGGTAAAAAGGTATGCTTATAAGCCTGACCTGTGGTGGCGCAGTGGATAAAGCGTCGACCTGGGAACACTGAGGTCGCCAGTTCAAAACCCTGCACTGGTCTGGTCAAGGCACATATGGGAGTTGAGCTTCCAGCTCCTCCCCCCCTTTCTCTCTCTTTCTCTCTCTCTCACTCTGTGTCTCCTCTCTAAAATGAATAAAATAAAATTTAAAAAAGGTATGCTTATATATTTTAAGTGGCATTAAAAATTGGTTCAAATTTTCTGCAGACAAAAGTTATATAATGGTTTCTTTCTTTTGACCCAGTAATTTCACTTTGGAGAATATACCCCTAGAAAATAAGCTAAAAACAAATAAGCAATTGGTTCCAAACTGTTCATACAAAGCTGTTTATGAAAGGGAAATTTTGAAAATAGCTCAAATGTCCAACAATAAACAATTGTCCAAGTCAACTAATGTTTAATAACATAAAATGAGAGTTGGTCTGTTAAGTTATATGAACTATGTTAATGCAGGCCCATATTTATAGTAAATAATTAAGTGAAGTACAAATAGGATCCATACGTGAAACCTGATTAGAGTCATGTAAATATAAATGCAGTTGCACAAAGGGCCATCAGAAGAGACTGAAGCCAAGGGAAGAAATAAATTCAAATTAACAATATATTGAGGACTTCTGTGTCCCACGATCTTTACATAATTTATCTCTTTTAATCTCTGATCAGCCTTATGAGACAGATATCACTTATCTAGTGACAGAGCTGGAATTTGAACTCTGTTAGGGATTCCAAAATACATGGTCCATTATGTTGAACACATTCTCTGACATTTTCTTTCAAAAACACTAGTCTCACCACATGATTCTCCAAAATAGATTGATTGGCTGAATAATCCTGAAAATGTGTTTAAATATGTTCTTCTAAAGTTAATAGACATAAATTTTGAAGTTTTGGAGTAAATAAGTGAGTTTAGACTTGCTTAATATAGCATTTCCCAATCTAGCAAATCCTGTGTGTGTATCCACGCTTACACACACATGAGCATTTGTGGCAACTGTTAATAAACCATAAAATTTAAGATCTGCAGAACACAGTTTGATTTAAAGTTTTGTGCTCACTAGACATTTTTTGAAGTTAAGTATTACAATATAAGGTTTCAAAATTTAAATTGAAACTATTAAATTTTATAAAAGTTAGTTATCTATTTATAAACCTTAATCTGAAGGCACTCGGGGATTAAATGTAAATTAGAGAATTGCTCAGAGTTTAAATGTAAATAAACATATATATTTATGTTTTCTCTCTCCTTAAAGCCATAATGACATCTTTTTAAATACTGGCACAGAAATTTACCATGGAACCCTTGAGATTAGTCTCCCTTGAAGGAGCACGTTCATGATATTTTGTTTCAGTTATCCTGTAGGTAAGGGTACTTAAAATTTTGATGTCTTGAGGGTTAAAAATCAGCTATCAGAGTGAACATTGAAGAGGAAGTAGAAGATGAGACTTATAACTTCATGATGTGGCACATACTGGAAACAGGACTAATCTGGCACACTGGGAGGTGATTGTGCTAATTATAAAGAAGTGAACACAAAGAATTTGCAAACTCTGTGGTCATATTTAGTCAGTAATGAAGACCTACCTCACCTCTGCATGTGATTCAGAAGACTGATGCTTTTCCCAAAAGCATCATTTCAAGGCCTTTGGTAGTGGCCATCCAAGAAGATTCAGCCTCTGTTTTTTTGCGTTTAGGAATTGCATTGAGCCTGACCTGTGGTGGCACAGTGGATAAGGCGTCGACCTGGGAACACTGAGGTCACCAGTTCAAAACCCTGCACTGGGCTGGTCAAGGCACATATGGGAGTCGATGCTTCCAGTTCCTCCCCCTTTCTCTCTCTCTCTCTCTCTCTCTCTCTCTCTCTCTCTCTCTGTGTGTGTGTGTGTGTGTGTGTGTGTGTCTCCTCTCTAAAATGAATAAAATAAAAAGAAATTAAAACATTAAAAAAAAAAAGAATTGCATTGAGCCTGATCAGGTGGTGACACAGTAGATAGAGCATCAGCCTGGTATGCTATGGACCTAGGTTCAAAACCTCAAGATTGTTGGCTTGAGCACAGGCTCACCAGCTTGACTGTGGGGTCATAGACATAACCTCATGGTTACTAGCTTGAACCCAGTGTCGCTGGCTTAAACAAGAGGTTACTGGCTTGACTGCAGCCTCCTGCCCCTTGCTGTCCCTGTCAAGGCACATATAAGAAAGCAATCAATGAACAACTAAGGTGCTACAATGAAGAATTGATGCTTCTCATCTTTCCCCCTTCCTTCCTATCTGTTTCTCTCTTTCACTAAAAAAAAAAAAAAAAAGAAGAATTGCTTTGAGCCCTAGCTGAGTAACTCAATCAGTTAAGGCATTGCCCCCATACACCAAGGTTGTAAGCTCAATCCCAAGTCAAGGCACATACAAATACAACTAATAAATGCATAAATAAATGGAATAACAAGTTGATCTCTCTCTCTCTCTCCCTTTCTTCCTTTCTCACTAAAATCAACCAATAAATAAAATTTTAAAAAATTGCTTTAACAACCAGTCAGTTCTTCTATTTTTATTTTTAAACTACTTCATCTAAGAGCTGAGAGGGTCTGTTTCTGATCTGGGTACCACCAGGGGCACTGACTGCCTGTGCCAATGAATCAGGACCGGCAGATTCTCTCTGAGAACTCTAGCACACCAGGACAAGAGCTGTCAGGATGTGACTCTAGTCTCAGGTTAACCAACCAGTTCTTAAACCATCACAAACAGCACAAATAGATGGCCTGATTATGTGATTAATCTTATAAGCTTCATCAGCCTCTCATGGCTCCATAACTTCTTGCATTGCAAATAAACATACCAGCTAGGTTTGTTTTTGTTATGCAAATGCAAACTTTTTTTTTCTTGTATTTTTTTCTGAAGGGAGAAGCGAGGAGGCAGAGAGACAGACTCTCTCATGCGCCCAACCGGAATCCACCTGGCAAGACTACCAGGGGGCGATGCTCTGCTCATCTGGGGCATTGCTCCCGTGCAACCGGAGCCAGTCTAGCATCTGAGACAGGCCATGAAGCCATCCTCAGGGCCCAGTGCCAACTTGCTCCAATGGAGCCTTGGCTGCAGGAGGAGAACCAAGAGACAGAGAGGAAGGAGAATGGGAAGGGGGGAGAAGCAGATGGCACTTCTCCTGTGTGCTCTGGCTGGGAATCGAACCCAGGACTTCCACATGCCTGACTGACACTCTACCCTGAGCCAACTGGCCAGGGCCCAACTGCAACTTTAAAACAGGTTTCCATGGGCTATTTCCAGTCCTGCTAGCCAAAGTTTAGTCGCTCATGCAGAAGTTTTGGTCCTATCTTTTGAATGTTCTTATATCTTTCCTTGTTAAGTGGGCTCTACTGTGACCATGTGCCAGAAGAACATCCAGCAAGCGGTTTCTTAGTCTCACCAAAGCCCCAATTTCCTCTATTGCTTACTTCCAAGTCTTCAAAAATTAAAGTATCTTTAGTTTTCCAGACACAAATTACTTTATTTGGAAGTCCTTCCACTGGACAGAGAAATTGACACCTGAATGGCAATCATGAACTCAATCAGCTTTAGCATTTAGGGTGCAACTAACCAAGGCTCTAGGTTCCATCTTCAGTAGTGATTCCATTGATATAAAGTCGAGATAGATTTGCCACTCCTTTCTAGATACTGATGTTGGATATTCTAGGATGCAGTAAAGGACTGGTATGAAGATTCAGATGAGAATTTAATCCACTGCAGGATCCATTGCTATTTCAACCATGTTCCAGTACTACTCACTCCATGGAGACTGACTGTAATGTGATATCTATGTGCTTACCTCCCAGATGAGTAAACTCAGAATCCTTGGTTGGACACTGGTATTTTCTTCAAGTTGCTCAGATGACCTGGGTTTAGCATCACTTAGATAGATAGCTATCTTTATTAAACATTAACAGTGTGTCTTGTAATATATTTTGTGATGTGAGCCATTTTTAATCTTTGTAGTCATATTCTCTTCTTCAGATTTTAGCCATTTCTGACCTGGCTAAATTCTGTGTAGTTTGTGAAACAGGTAGCAGTGTAAGCTGGACCATCTGAATATAAAATCTTATCAAGGTCCAAAATTTTTTATGAGAAAATAGAAACTTACAAAAGTGGTCTATTTGATACTTACCAAAGTTCTACTGGAAGTTTCTTGAGACTTTACAGAAAGGGTACTTTAAATGTAGAAAATAAAATACAATGTAATAATATAAATTTGAGAAAAAATTATTTTTGCAATTTTGGTAAATAATTATATCCAAATTTGCAAGTATTCTCTAAGACATCCATCAAATAATAATCTAGTAAAAGTAGATGAAATTCAGAAATTGTTATATTTTTCTATAATAAAGAGCTTGGAGTTGTAAAAAAAAAAGTTGTAGTGATCACAACTTTATTACCCTACCTGCCTCTAAGATGTTGGATAATTTATTTACTCAAAGTCTTCTTGCTACTTCTTGACTTATAAACACAAATGCCTTTTTATCCCATGAACAAAAATATAAAAGTTCCCAGACACTTTAGTCTCATCGAGGGCACACTTGCAAACTGCCTTTCTGACTTGTTAAGAAAATATTTATATCAAGTCACCAATATGTATGGTTGAAGAACACTGGCGTTTTTTTTGTTTTGTTTTTGTGGCAGAGACAGAGAGTCAGAGAGAGGGACAGACAGACAGGAAGGGAGAGAGATGAGAAACATCAATTCTTCGTTGTGGCTCCTTAGTTGTTCATTGATTGATTTTTTTATATGTGCCTTGATGGAGGGGTGGCTACAGCAGACCGAGTGACCCCTTGCTGGAGCCAGTGACCTTGGACTCAAGCTGGTGAGCCTTGCTCAAACCAAATGAGCCCGTGCTCAAGCTGGCGACCTTGGGGTCTTGAACCTGGGTCCTCCACATCCCAGTCTGATGCTCTATTCACTCTGCCACCACCTGGTCAGGCATTTTTTACTAAGCTCCTATGTTTCTCCTTTTCCTAAAAGGCCAATACATGAAACAGGAGAGGATAAAAAGGCGGGTGTGGAGACAGACAGAACAGAATGAGGAAAAAGTGGGGTTTCTGGTTTACATTCTGAGTTTGAATAAATAATTTATCTTGGATAAATAAGATAGACTTAATCCCTTAAAAAATTTGACCCATAATTTCAGCAGTGGTGGAGGGTAAAGAAGACCTGCAAGCACCGCAGTCACACTTACCAGGTGAGGTGGAGTTGAGAGGAACGCCAAGGCAGTGAAGTAGCTACTGAATTTCATTGTTATATTAAAACTTAAATTAGTTTTGCCTGACCAGGTGGTGGCACAATGGATAGAGAGTCAGTTGGACCTCATGGTTGCTGGCTTGAGCCCAAGGTCACTGGCTTGAGCAAGGGGTCACTTACTCTGCTGTAGCTTCCCCCTTCAAGGCACATATGAGAAAGCAATCAATGAACAACTAATGTGCCTCAATGAAGAATTGATGCTTCTATCTCTCCCCCTTCCTGTCTGTCCCTGTCTATCCCTTTCTCTCTCTCTTAAAAAAACAAAAGTGAGCACCAGTGTATATGTTAGGTAATACAAGGGATAAAAAGAGCAATTAAAGAGATAATATAGAACTTCTGGAACTACATAGTCGACAAGGAAGAAATAATAGAAGTGCGTATATGATGGATACAAGGCAAAAAGATACAACTAGTAAAAAAAGAAAAAGTACCAAATGCAATAATTTCAAGGTCTATAATTCAGAGAAGCTTGCCAATGAATGAATATAAAGAATTTTATATTTTCCAAAACAAAAAATAAAAATGTTTTAAAACTTTCAGTTAAAACAAATAATGTGATTCAAAAAAATAAAGAATTGATTAAAATGGAACAATCATCCATCAGTGTGATATGCATACATAATTATACTTAACCAAAAATAATCCAAGACAAAAAATAGTGTACTATAGCAAAAATAGAAAAAAAAAAGGTAGAAAATAGAGACCTTCCCTAATCACTGTTGTACCAGAAGAGATAGAGTTAGATTTCCCAGCTTATTAGATGAATAGTATGCTTTGACGAAGACATTATGGGACCTAGTATGGAAAATAATTATCATAATTTAAAATACCTTTGTCTGAAAGATTTTCATTCTCATATAGGTCATAAACCAACCAGAACATAATTTCAGGATGTTATGAGTAACAGTTGGGAGAAAAATGATCATGTCCAGACATATACCAGTAGACAAAGAGAAAGTGAAAGAGAGGGAGAGAGAAAATACTTTCTCCTGATTTAATTTAAAAGCAATAATTGCTTCATTTTTCAAAGGACCTTAATTCTGAAAACATTTTGCAGTAACATTTTTGTGTATGTAAAACCTAATGATGCCTCAGGTAACAAGTTCCCAAATGAAATTATAAACAATTAGATGCTACATATATTGTTTTCAAGTCTGCAATGTTATTCAATTATCATTGCTTTGCAAATTAATACTTGCTTTGTTTTGGTAGTAAGTGACCAAGGAGAAAATAGGCTCAATGTGAATGCAAAACAGCAAATATGAATCACTAAAATTTGTGGCTATTTTCCCCTAGAATCATTTCCTCCTTTATGAAAAATATGACTTATAACAATAATAAAATATATTTCCCCCAGCTTTTTGTAGTTTTAAAGACTGGTATGCTTACCACAGGATCTTTATTTGTCTGGAAAATTTAGTGGAAACAGCATAAGACCCAGTGGATGAAGCAGGTACAGCAAATGTGATCCTTCAAATTTGCTGCTGATTTATGAAATGTGCAGTTGTCAACCTAATCAATTCGTTTGATGGATCAACATTTCCATTACTAAGAGAAAACGTACACCTCTGAGCTGTATACTATTCTCTGCAGACCAAAAAAATGTGGTTGTCATGGCAACTGCAAACCGTGGCGCATCTGACATGACCCAGTAACAGTATAATGGAAAACATCTGCCAGGAAATCACAGACTGGCACAAGGTCTTTGGGAGGAAGTATTTGTGAGAATTTCATCTTAAAAGATTTCCTAAATTGTAATCTCAGACTCCCCCAATGCAAATGTTTGGAATGGTGCTTTTCTTGTCAACGTCTGCAGCACAAACTGCATAAAGGAAAACACAGAGAGAAAACGTGAGGTTTTATTTATCGTCTATAATACAATTTTGAAGGATTGTTAGTTTTTGAATATGAAATTGTTTATTCTGGAGTTCCCACCCACCCTGCAATTTCTGATTCAGTAGGTTAGGGTGGGGTTTGAGAATTGGTATTTCTAAAGCTCCCAGGTGAGGCTGTTGCTGCTGACTTGGGACCCACAATTCGAGAACCACAGATCTAAACCAAAAACCTCAAAAGACTCTTTAAACTTGCTAGCAACAGAATGTTGAGAGGAATAAGAAAACATCAGTTTTTACTACAAAGCTCACTTCAATGATATAAACTGCAGAGGTTTCTATATTTGGTCCTGCATGAGAAATCACTTTAAAAATACAAAATTCCAGGTCCTACCCCTAGAGACTTAATTTTAGTTGGTCTTGGATAGAATCCAGTGTCTGGATATTTTTAACAAGCATCCCAAGTTAATTTTAATATAAGCCTGTTCTTCTACTTTGCTTGGGAATTACTGATTTAAAGCAAGTTGTCACTTTTTGTTATACAGTAATAACCTCTAAAGCTTGTTTTAAAACTCTGATCATTGCCCCAGTTACTTTGATTCAGTGGGTCTTTATGGGACGCAGAAATGGAAATTTTATCAAGCACTACCAGGACTTGGTGAAGGTGACGACAAACATTAGTCTTCAAAGTGAGTAATTCAAGACATCCTTTGAAGATGGGGAAAGAAAATACTAGCTCTCTCTTTCTCTCAGTTTCTATCTGAAGACTAAGAAAGACATTAAGCTTTACTATTATTCTGGTACTCACACTGAGTCCATCATCAGGGGTAGTCATGAGTCATTTACTATGGGACGAAAAGTGAACCTTTTATATGGAGGAGGGGCTGATAGCAACACTCCTATTCAAGTAGTACTGTATTACAACACACAGCACTTCATTGGAACTCATTTAGGTAGACTTATGGATTTTTTTTCCCTCTTAGTTTTCACTGACCTAAGCCTTCGGGAAATGAAGTAGTGGCTTGCAAAGAATTGTGATTGATTGAAGACCATTGCAAATAATGCAACCAGAAGTGAGCTACCTGAAAATGGCACAGCTGACAGATTTTCTACTCTCGATGCAAGCTCTTTCCCAACCCAGTTAGAAGAGGTAAGCTACTAATAGCCGAGAAGTTGATCAATAAAAAGAAAATAATATTTTTATGAAAGAAATACAGGCTATGGAAAAAACAATTTGAAAAGAGATAGTTACATTATTATATAATTTTGTTGCTAAAAGTCTGCACACTTAAAAACATGAAAACCAAGTTTTCTACCTTGATTAAAAATCTTCAAAGGATCTCAGTGGGTTTTGAACAATTGTTTAAAGATATAATTAACACTTGATTAATCTTTACTGAACAACATAAGAAAATGAGTGAAATGACTTGGTAAACAAAGTAAAAACAAAGACTATATTTTCCCATTTGGATCTGATATTTTATTTTTTCATTTTTGTCAGCTAAGATGGGCTACTGAATCCAGGTACTGTTTGGCAAAATATGTATTTTTTAAAGAATGAGGCATATTAAATATTAATTTTATCTCCTATAACATAATGTATATTATTTATTTTAAAAGATAAAGCATTCTGTGTTTTTACAAATTAAAATTGGAGGGTCAGGAAATTCCATGGTATCCCCTATAGTCAAATCATTCTCCTCCACTTCCAGTTGATGGTAACTGCTGCTCTCTGTCATAATTTTGCCTTTCATAGAATTCTCTATAGATAAAATTATACAGTAGATATGACCTCCTTCAATTGGCATGATGATTATTGAGATTCATCCATATTGTTGCATGTACTAGTAGTTTATTATTTTATTGGTGAATAGCATTCCATCGCATGGATATACCACAATTTGTTTATCTATTCACCAATTGGTGAAAATTTGAGTTATTTTCAGACTGCGGCTATAAAGTACAAAGCTTCAAACAAATGTTCACACACAAAAATAAAAATACTTAGTAGTGAAATTGTTGAATCATACGGTACTTGTGTATTTAACCTGATAAAAAAATTCCCACACTGCTTAAATGACTGCACCATTTTGCCCACCTAAATATAATACCACACAGCATGCAAGTTGCTTAGTTATTCTCACGAACACTTGCTATTAACAGTCGTCTTAGTCATTCTAGAAGGTTTAAATCTATCTTGCTACTTGATTTTTGCTTGTTTGTTTATTGTTTGCCAAAGTTATCTTTTCCTTTTATTCTTTATTTTCTTTTAAATTGAATATTATTTATGATTTTATTTTATCTCCATTATTGGTTTATTAACAATATCTTATTATTTTCTATGTAAGAGGTTGCCAGTAATAAAACAAACCTTTTCATTTTTTAAATTCTGTAAATAATATACCATTTTATATTTAGTGTAAAAATATTAAATATTAGTTTGTTTTCATTTCTTTGTGCTATTTTTGCAAATATTTTGCTTCTACATATGCTTAAATCCTCAGTGAGTTTTTATTTTTGCATTAAACTATCAGTAGCTTTTAAAGAACTTAAATTGAGAAATGTATATATTTTATATTTACCCTCAAAATTCAAACATTTCTGATGCTCTTCTTCATTTGTTGGGTGTGTGTCTGAAAACTCAAATTTCCCTCTTACATAGTTTTTCTTCTGCTTGATGAACTCCCTTCTACATTCCTGGTAGTAAAGTTCTGCAAATGAATTCTCTAAGCTTTTGTTTGTCTAAAAGTTTTTAATTTCACCTTTATTTAAAGAATTTTAAAATATATTTTATCGTGCTCTGAGACACCTTCCATTATTCTTTTCTCTTGTCCTTTGTATTCAGTCTATCTTTTTTCTCTGGCTATTTTCAAAAGTTTTTTTTTTTTTTTATGACTTGATTTTCAACAATTTGATTATGGTATGCCTTGATATGGTCTTCTTTACTTTAATTCTTCTTGGGGTTATTGAGCTTCTTTAAATTATTAAGAAGGTCCCAGCCTTGGCTAACACCTTGACAACAGCCTTGTGAAACCCTAAGCAGAGGACCCAGGTAAGCTATGCTCAGATTTCCACCACATAGAAACTGTGTGGTAATAAATGTGTTCTTTGAACCACTACAATGTGGCTGTTATTCAGCAACTGAAAACCAATATTCTATAATAACAATATTTAAAAGTTATTTAATGAAGTTTACAAAAAGATACTTCATTTGTTGGTTTTAAAAGTAACTGAATTGAAAAAGAAAAAAAATCTATATATAATTTATATATTGACTAGAGTAGGTTCTAGTAAATTTCTGCTTCTTTCTAAGTAAAAGCCTATAATTAGGCTTATATTTCTGAATTATTTTATTATTTT
Organism: Rhynchonycteris naso; assembly: GCA_037038555.1. Classification (NCBI taxonomy): domain Eukaryota; kingdom Metazoa; phylum Chordata; class Mammalia; order Chiroptera; family Emballonuridae; genus Rhynchonycteris; species Rhynchonycteris naso. The sequence goes on from CM072997.1 coordinate 69,544,025, forward strand.
GCCAGACCACATGTGGTCTGTCCCAAACTGTCTATACTGGACTGTCTCCTTCTTGTTTTACGGAGGACTTCACAGTAATATCATTCTGACTTTGTTCAGAGGATGGTCTTTATAGTATTTACCAGTTGATTCCTTAGACAGGCTTTGTTTCCTCTTAGTGTGCCTTGAAAAATGCTGACCATTGGCTTTATAAATTAACTCAAGAGTGACTATACAATGCTATAATGATATGGTACTAATCAGAATGCTTTCCATCAGATTTACTTTGGGTACTATGTTTTCCCACGCTAATTTTTCTCTGTTATTGTGATTTGTTGTAGACAACATTCTCTTTTTAGGAAGAGTAACTGATTGCATGGTTTTGGAGCTGAAAATCAACATCCCACATGTGGATGCATGACACTTTCTGTTACTTTGTTAATAATACCCTTGGCCACAGACATTCGGGGAGATTATGGTTTTATTCTTGATACAACTCCCACTAATGTACCTTTATCAATTAATAAATGACAAGTTATTTCATAAATCAGAGAGAATTTAAGACATAAACTGAGTTAGGCAACCAAATTTTGCTGTTCTCATGAAAATATAGATACAACTTTCAAGATCCTCACAAATCCTTACAGTAATAATAAAAAATTATTTGAAAGTCTATATTTATATGAATACTTGGACACTTTCTTAATTCAGTTTTATATAAATCTTTGAAATTCTTTCCATTAATCTTTTCTCGGTTTTATAATTTGTTTATGTTGTTCTAAGTTTCGAATTGTGAGGTCTTTGCTAAGGTAAAGAAATCTTTTCTTAATATGGATACTTCAAAAATATTTTTCATTTAGAAGTACATTCAAATGTAAAACATTGCTTTTTCCAGGAATGTTTCTCAAACATACATTTGTTTTTTTAAAAAAATAAGATAGATTCAAAATAAACAGAAAATGCATTTGCAAGACTACTTTCCATGTTCTCTAAAAAAACCCAAAAAACTAGTCATGTTTCTTAATGGAAGCAGTGTCCCCTAGTGGATAGTTTTGTAATAATGTTAACTAATTTTTAATATAAATTTTTATTAAGGTGAGTTCCCATAATAAAAACATTTTAAACTGTACAATACAGTGATATTTAGTTTATTTACAATATTGTACAACCACAAGTTCTCTCTAGTTTCAAAACTTTTTAATCACCCCATAAAACACCCTGTAGCCAGAGAGTAAGCACTCACTATTCTGCCTTCTTTCATTCCCTGCTAAATCCCAATTTGTTTTCTGTCTCTCTGGACTTATTTATTCTAGATATTTGACATATTAAGAATCACAAAATATGTGAACTTTGTGTCTGGTTTCTTTCATTTAGCACAACATTTTTGGTTTTGTTTTCTTTTTTTAAAAGTATTTTAAAATAACTTTTTAAATTTATTGTGTTAACATGGATTCATAGCTCAACACTTTTTATGTTAATTTAAATTGTAATATGTATTAGTACTCATTTTTTATTGTTAAATAATATAGCATTGTATGTACAGTGAAGGCAATGTAAGCTTACAGTTGTTTGTATAAAAAAATGGCATGCAGGTTATGATTACTACAATAGTTTTATTAACTCAAAAGAAAGTCACGCCTGACCAGGCAGTGGTGCAATAGATAGAGCATTAGACTGGGATGTGAAGGATCCAGGTTCCAGACCCCCAGGTCACCAGCTTGAGCACGGGTTCATCTGGTTTGAGCAAAGTTCAACAGCTTGGGCCCAAGGTCGCTGGCTTGAGCAAGGGGTTACTTGGTCTGCTGTAGCCCTATGGTCAAGGCACATATGAGAAAGCAATCAATGAACAACTAAAGTGCCACAACAAAAAATTGATGCTTCTCATCTCTCTCCCTTCCTGTCTGTCTATCCCTATCTGTCCCTCTCTCTGACTCTCTTTCCATCTCTGTGGAAAAAAAAAAGAAAGTCACAATGTTGCTCGACCTGTGGATAAACATTGACTTGGAATGCTGAGTTCACTAGTTCAAAAACCTGGGCTTGCCATATCAAGGCAAGCAACTAATATAAAGCAATTAATATAAAGTTGATGCTTCCCACTCCCCTGCCTTTCTTTCTCTAAAATCAATCAATAAAATACTTTTTAAAAATCACAATACAACTGTAAACCTACTTTTTTTCCCACCCAACATTAGATATTTGGGTTACTTCTACCTTTCTGTTATTATGTATAATATTATTATAATCATTTGTGTATAAGTTTAGACATATGTTTCCTTTTTTTATGAACAAATACCTAGGAGTGAAGCTGCTTAGTCATCTGGTAATTCTGTGTTTAACTTTCTGAGGAACCAAAAAATGACCAACCACTACAGATCTTAATATATTATCCTAAGATATTGGTATATTTTGCAAGAAAATGCTTGTCAATGTGGGAAATAATGACAACAACAAAAACCGATTCATAGTTCCTTTTTTATTTCAACTTGTACAAGAAGCTTTATTTGTCATAGTCAAAAACTGGAAACTCAAATGCTTATCAACAGGTAGAGAAGATGGTATATGCATACAATGGACTTCAGCAATGAAGAAGGAATGGATTACTGATGTACACACATGGATAAATCTCCAAATGATGATGAGTGAAAAACAAATGAAAAGTACATATATGGTATGTGTCCATTTATACATAATTCTAGAATATTCAAACTAATCTATAGCGACAACGCCAACCAGTAATTGCCTGGGAACAAGACAAATAGAGGAATTATGAAACTGAGCACAAGGAACCCTTTGGGGGTGATGGACATGTTCACTGCCTTGATTAAAGGGGTTTCATGGATGTACACGTGTGTCACATTGTGCAGATTTATTCCTAACTGTGTGTGGAGAGGTGTTTCATATTGATAAATGGATCTTGGCCTTGGTGGAAGTATTTACAATGCAGAAATAGGCAAATATTACTACAAAATCAGGACTTGTTCTTGGACAGCTGGTTGTTAAACATTTACCAGCCCACTGCTAGCTATAACATACATGAACAACAGCTCACTGAAATTCTTAATTTTTAATTGTAAATTCTGAGAACCACGAGGCTAATAACTTGCCTTTGTCAAGGTAGAAAATATTACCAGGGAAAAAAGGGAGAGACTTTTAGACACTACTCCTATCAGGAAAAACTCTTCTGCGGAGACATACTTGAGTTGCCACTGTCATTCTACCACAAGGTTCGGCTGTTGACACAGTTTTTCCCCCAGTACAAGGAGGGTTCAGCATTGACTCTTTAGTTTCTTCTTAAAAGATGATACAAGGGCTGCTATCTCTTCTAGCAAACACCAAGGATCCATCACCTTGCTTCCCACAGGATCTCATAACCAAAAACGTAACTTTAAGATACCGCTGGAAAAAGAACATACTAGTTTTTTACATAATGGATTCCAATTCCAGCAATGAGATAAAAGGTTTATGACACAAAAATATATATTTCTATAAGGCGAATAAATCACCAGAATACCCCAATATGATCATTTTACCAACTTCTTTGAGGCAATTAAGTATGGAATCAGTTTTAGAGCCATCCCCCTTCTGCTCTTCTATGTCAGATTGAGTTCTTTCTGTTTCATACGCTGCAGTGAGTATCTGCTCTGAGGTGCCAATATCACAGTAGTTCCCAGGAATAGAAAATACAGCTTTTTTGCCTCCACGGCATAGAGGTCTGATCTCTTCTGGCTAAAAATGGGAATTTTCTGGCATATTTCAGCCATTTTCTTCTGGTGTATGTCTGAATACACGATCGTTTCTTCAGCGCCAGTTTTGGCAAGGACCTCCCCCCAAGGATTCACAACAGTGCTGTGTCCTAGGCAACTTAAGAGGCTTTGTTATCTTAGGCAGGAGATGTGGTAGCTACATACACCTGATTATCAACAGCCCAGTTTCATTGAAGCAACTTCCAGTGAGCTGGTCCAGGGTCAAATTGAAAGCTCCTGGGAACTACAGGAGCTGGCAGCCTCTCTGCGTTCGATTTGTGCAAGCTCTGCAAAGTGGATGCTGTAGCAGATGCCCAGGTCCACTTTGCAGTAAGGAGGCTCAAATGCGGAGAAACTATCACCAGGACTCAATGTTTTAGATTCTTGAAATGTAATTTTCCCAGGAACATCAATGTCAAACAGATGGAGCTTTCTGTGCTTTACCAGTAAAGCTCCATCAGGCCCAAACACACCACAGGTATTATATCATTTCCCAGAATCCCCTTCAGGAACAGAACCTCCCGTGAGATACATGTTGCTCTCCTTTGCTATTTCAGCAAGCTTCCATGTGCATTCACCAGGATTTTTTCTGTTTATTCAGGGAAATGGTTCGGGCCATATGGAGAATTAAAGCATTCTGGCAGAGAAACTCTTTTTGTTCCTTGTGTGGCTGCCTTTCGGACAAGGCCAAAATCTCGAGTGAGATTATCTGATTTGATGGACAAAATCTGAAGTTGGATGAGGGCCAAGAGGAAAGTAGCAGTGGCCTCCCTCCACAGTTCCTTTTGATAATGCCAATTTTTATTGGAAGTTTTACTATAATTGAGCATTGGGTGATAATCCATCTTATCTGAATCTTTTGGAACATAGCCCAAAATAGTTGCAAGTTTTTTAGAAATGACTTCCACTTGGCAAAACCTTGGAGCAATGAGGTGTTGTTATGTAGGTACAGGAAGAATCTGAGTGAGAGGCTACAGTGTCATATGGTCTGCTTTCCAGATGTAAGAAGATCTAGAATTTCTTTGGACCCCTGGCATGAGAGGGATAAAAAACAGAGTAAAAAAGACCTTAAAACACAGTGGATCAGAGACATCTGAAGACACCAATAGAGATGAGGGAATATGGATCAAGAGAATAGAGTCCCTATTCATAGAAACTCACCTGTGGCCCACAAATAAATGGAAAAGCAAATAAATGTTGTCAGATAGAGATCATGGATCTCTGTAAGCCAAATCCTCATTTTAGCCTGCTGTTTAGATTCTTATGTATCTTCTCATTAATAAATGAATTAAATGAAATCTTTGACATGTACTTTTTAAATTCATATTAGAGTCATCTTTAATTTTTTTTTGAAATTATCATTTTGCAAACGCAATGATGTCACTCTGAAAATAATAAATAATAATAAAAAAATGCCTGACCTGTGGTGGCACAGTGGATAGAATCTCAACCTGGAACGTTGAGGTTGCTGGTTTGAAATCCCAGGTTTACCCAATTAATGAACAACTAAAGTGAAGCAGCTACAGTATCGCTCCCCCTCCCTCTCTCCCTAAAATCCATAAATGAAATCTTTCTTTTTTCTTTGTGTGAGAGAGAAACAGACAGACAAACAGAGTCAGATAAGAAGGGAAAAAGATAAGAAGAATCAACTTGTAGTTGAAGCACTTGAGTTGTTCATTGATTGCTTTTCTCATATGTGCCTTGACTGGGGGCTGCAGCTGAGCCAGTGACCCCTTGCTCAAACCAATGACCCTGTGCTTAAGTTGATGAGCCTGTGCTCAAATGAATGAGCCCACTGATAAGCTAGCAACCTAAGAGTTTTGAACCTGAGTCCTCAGTGTCCCAGGTTGATGCTCTATGCATTGTGCCACCACCTGGTTAGGCAATATAAATGAAATCTTAAAAAAAAAATACACCTTAGAATTATATATTTAGTAAAAATATTCTTCAAAATTGAAAGTGAGTGAGAGATACTTTTGGGCAAATTAAATTTGAGGTACTCAGTAAGAGGAGACTCACTGTAAAGGAAATAATGAAAGGAATTTTTCAAGCAAAAGGAAAATAGGTAGATTGATAGGTTAAAATATTTTTTAGAAAGAAATAGAAAGCATAAACATTTTGGGAAATGTGAGTAATGACTGTAGCAATGTCTTCCAAAGTTTAAAATATTTATAAAATGAAAATATATGACAATAATAGCAGAAAGAATTAAAGGGGACAAAAAAAAGTATAGTCATGTTCTAGCAATGTACAGAAACTGATACAAGTACTAATTTATTCAGAATTTAATAAATCACAAAAGCATGTGGCAATTGCTGGGACTACAAACAATATAGTAACAAAATGTATAAAATGGAGTAATACAAGTAATGAATCCAAAGAAGTCATATGTTTATTTATTTCTTTTTACTCATTTATTTTGTTTATTCACTTTAGAGGGGAAAGAGAGAGTGAGAGAGAGAGAGAGAGAGAGAGAGAGATAAAGGGGGAGGAACAGAAAGCATCAACTATCATATGTGCCTTGACCAGACAAGTCCAGGGTTTCAAACTGGCAACCTTAGCATTCCAGGTTGATGCTTTTTCTACTGTGCCACCACAGGCCAGGCAAGAAGTCATAATTTTAAATCTAAATATTGTGTGTGTGATTGTCAGACTAAATACAAAACAAAACTCAGTTATATTCAATATTGAATATGATGTTACAAAAACATTAAAAATAAAACAATCAAAAAAGATATACCATGTAACCACCATCCAAGTGAAAACCATTGTAGATATAATAGCATCAGACAAAGAAAACTTCAACCAATCATTTCTAGAAATTAAGAAGCCTATTTCATAATGATAAGAGGGACAATCTATGATAATGTAGCAATTATAAATTTTAGACATTCATTATATATCAGATAAACAAATAAGAATCAAAATATATAGCAAAAGTTAATAAGAATTAGATAGAAACAGATTCATAATGAAATGGGAGAACTGTACACACCCTTCCTGGTAAATGACAGAAAAAAGCCAGACTAAAGAATTCAATAAAGGTGTATTTTGAATGACATGATTTATAATAAACTTGAGCTATTAAACATACATAAAACTTTGCACCTAACAACTAAATAATGCACTTTATTTTCAACTACACAGAACAGTTATATTACATTTATTAATGCTGAGCTACAAAGAAGTTCCTTAAAATTAAATAATTAAAATTATAAACAGTATATTACTTTAATGAAGAAAAATTAAATTAGAAATAAAAACAAATGTATCTTGAAAATTCCTCAAGTATTTGGATAGTAAAACTATTCTAAATTTCTAATAAGATAAAAAGAAATCAGGATATAAATTAGAAAATATTTTTAATTGCATGGTAACAAAATAAAATTTAACCAAATTTGAAAATAATATTGAAGCTATGCTTAGAGAGAAATTTTTAGCCTAAGTGCATTTATTTAAAACAAAATATAAAAATCAATTGCAATAATTTAGAAAATAATGGTAAATTAAAACCAAAGAAATAGGATGAAGAAAATGATAAATATAACAAAAAAAAGGAAAGAAAAATAAAAGGACATATAGTAAAGATTTAAAAAGCCAAAAGTTGCTTCTTTGAAAGATTGAATAAGTAAAAAAGAAGTCACAAAATACAAATATCAGGGGTCAAAAGGAAGCCATTACTACAGAGTTTAAAAGATAGTATAAAGTTATAAACAACTTTATGTTAATAAACCTGAAATTTCATTTGAAATGGGCAAATTCTTTAACATAATTTGTTATAGAAAATGAAACAAGCCTGACCAGATGGTGGTCCAGTGGATAGAGCATCGGACTGGGATGCGGAAGACCCAGGTTCGAAACCCTGAGATCGCCAGCTTGAGTGCGGGCCCATCTGGCTTGAGCAAAAGCTCGCCAGCTTGGACCCAAGGTCGCTGGCTCAGCAAGGGGTTACTCGGTTTGCTGAAGGCCCACAGTCAAGGCACATGTGGGAGAACAGTCAATGAACAAATAAAGTGTCGCAATGGCAACGAAAAACTAATGATTGATGCTTCTCACCTCTCTCTATTCCTGTCTGTCTGTCCCTGTCTATTCCTCTCTGACTCTCTCTCTGTCCCAGTTAAAAAAAAAGAAAGAAACACTGAATCTGAACAGTCCTCTATTTATTAAAAAAATTAAAACATATAATTAAAAACTTCTACCCAAAACACAACTCAGCCCCAAAGGCTTCGCTAGTTAATTATCCAAGTAATTAAGGAAAGATAACACCAATCTTAATCTCTACCCGAGAACTAAAAAAGAGAAATTTATTTCTAAATTGTATGTGTAGCATAATCTTTTTTTATAATTTTTTAAAAGGTTTTATTTATTTATTTTAGAGAGGAGAGAAAGAGAAGAGGAGAGAGAGAAGTGGGGAGGAGCAGAAAGCATCAACTCCCACATGTACCTTGACCGGGTAAGCCCACGGTTTTGAACCAGTGACCTCAGCATTCCAGGTCAACGCTTGATCCACTGCACCACTGCAGGTAAGCCTAATGTAATTTCATGATCAAAACCTAATAAACCCTTTAAAAGAAAAATTATAATCTAAAATCTTTCATGAACATACATGGAAAAATCTAAAATAAAATATTAAAACAACCCAAAATACAACCCCCCCCAAAACCTTATTAACCCTATATCTAGTTAAAGAAACTAATTAATATCTTAAATTAAAACTTTTGCATTAGGAAGACTCAAATTCCAGGTGGATTTACTTGTGAGTTCTATCAATATTTGTAGAAGAAACAATTCCATTCTTATAGAAGTTCTTTTCAGAATAAACACGTCCTAATTTGTTTTATAAGAACAGCATTATCCTGATACTAAAATATGACAAATTTTACAGAAAGAGCACAAAAAAATCTGAAAAAATTTACAGGAAGAGCATGAAATATAGGAGAAGAAATATTGAGGGAAACACTTCGTAAAGTATATGATTGTCTAACCCAGGGGTCCCCAAACATTTTACACAGGGGACCAGTTCACTGTCCCTCAGACTGTTGGAGGGCCGGACTATAAAAAAGACTATGAACAAATTCCTATGCACACTGCACATATCTTATTTTAAAGTAAAAGAACAAAATGGGAACAAATACAATATTTAAAATAAAGAGCAAGTAAATTTAAATCAACAAACTGACCAGTATTTCAATGGGAACTATGGGTGCAGATGCATCCTGTGCTCCTCTTACTGACCATCAATGAAAGAGGTGTCCCTTCTGGAAGTGCAGCGGGGGCCGGATAAATGGCCTCAGGGGGCCGCATGCGGCCCTGGCCGTCGTTTGGGGACCCCTGGTCTAACCTGTAAGCTGTATACATAAAATCAATACAAAATAAAATGGACAGATAGAGAAGAGAGATACATAAAGAAGACATGAAAGAAAATTTAGAAATTTCAGCATCTAACTCAGGAATGTAAGATGAAGAGAATAAAATATAGGAGAAAATATTGTAATGTAAAAGCTGAAAATTTCCCTCAAAGTTTCTGAATTAGTTATTAATAAATATATAAGCCTATATTAGTTTGAGTCTAATTAATAAAAGTAATTTTATAACTAGACTAAAAATATTTGAAAACATCAAAACAATCTAAGCTACTTTATTAAAAATGTCACTGAAATAAAGGCTTTGCTAATTACAGTCCTTAATAGAATTCCTCATGTATTTCAGGAAAATAAGTAGAACACAAAATAAAGAAGTAGACAGAAAAAGCAAATCTGAGGAAACAAATTCATTAATATGTAAGTCTAAATAAGTGCTGCTTATATGAATTCACAATAATGATACTTTTTAATTTGTTGGATGTCAGACAAGATAGAATTAAAACAGTGGACAAAAAATATAAGAGGTGGGCAATGATATGTAATTATTATAGGAAACTTTATTGTTGCAGATAATAATACAGTTATCAATTATAATTTACAAATTATGTATGCATATTAAAATTTCAGAGTAATTTCTTGCAGAAAGAAGCAAGACAAAAGGAAGAAAGAAAGAAAAAAGGAAGATGGTGGGTATTATGTCAACCAGTATTGATTGTGGAAAGAAAATACAGATAAAATTAATGCAAAAGAGGACAAGAAGCAAAGAACAAAGAAAAATAACTTGAAAAGAAAAGCATAAAATAAGCTGATAAAAATGAAAAAATATATATTTGTGCATAAAATAAATGTGAGTAGATTAAGATAGGCTATTAATAAAAAATGTCAGTTTGTATTTTTTTAATGTTTATTTTATTGATTTTAGAGAGAGAAAGAGAGAAGAAGAGAGAGTCAGTAATATCTGCTTCTCTCTGAGCCAAGACCAGGGATCAAACTGGCAAACTCTGCACTTTGGGACAACACTATCCAAGGGGCCATCCAGCCAGGGCTCAGTTTGGATTCCTTTAATCGAGGTGTATTCTTTTAAAAACATATGCCAAAAGATAAGAACACATATATCCTTAAAAATAAAGAAATGAGAAAATGAGATCTCTGTAAAATATTAGGAAAAGAAAAGGTAATGCAGCCTATTACTCTCAGATTAAATTGGGACAGAGATATCTGATTTTACTGCTTATTCTATTGCTCCCAAGAACAATTAATTACTGCTCATTGCCAACAGAACACGTCCCAGACTCTTTAGCATGACTTTCAAGGTTCTTCACCTTTGGCTACAACCTTCCTTTGGACAGTTAAGTTTATCTTTGATCTCTTAGCTGCTACCACAAAGCTTATTAAATAATAAACACTTAAACAGTTCTTTAGTTCAGATGAAAAAAAAAAAAAACAAACCACTATCCATGTATCATTTGTAACATTTATTTGCATACTGCCCTCTTAACCTTTTTCATAGGTCATTGTTTTTCTTTGAAAAAGAATGGGGAAACATGTTTCTATTGTGTATTTAATATATTGACAACTAAGCAAATTTTTTTTCTCTCTAATCTCTTTCTTTCCCCTTACCCCACCATTACTGTAGATATTAACAGCAAAAGACTTCTTTTTCCAGAAGATAATTTATAAGGCAACCTCTCCCATTTCTTATACCACCCTCCCTTTCTCTACTCCCCGCTGTGGGTTTCCTCTTTCTTCTTCTCTCCATTTCATCCCTTCCCTTAATTTCTTTGCTCCTCTCTTTTCTTTGTAAATTATTTTGTATTATACAGTGAGCAGGGAAACAAATGATGATGAGACCTGTCTGTAATGGAGAAGGGGAATCTCTTCTGTTTAAATTTGTGACTTGATAATGATAAATTGAATGTTTGCTTTATGGTGGCAAATGTGAGCTGCTTCCCATTGGTCCAGAGTAGTGGTTATTATACAACAAGGCACATAGGATTAACCTGGGAATCCATACTGTTTCTGAAACTAGCCCCATATTTATCTCACACAGTGTATACTAGGAGTGGTTGTGCTGCTGAGTGTGTGTATGTATGTGTAACTTGAAAAGCTCTCTAAATCATTCTTATGGAATCCCTTTTCTACCAACTACAGTCCTAGAATAGAACCCTTGATATAAATGTATCAATGTCATACTACAAGACAAACATCCCCAAAGTTGTTATATTGGGAACCTCATTTTGTTCATGATGAGTTATATGAGTTATGTAATGTATCTCTGAAGGGAACAGATGCATTTTCTATACAATATTTCTTTTCCTGTCACGCAAAGATACTTTAACTCATTGACTTTTACTGTTTCGTATGAATCAACACAAATTAGAGTCTTAAAAAAAAATTAGATGTGCCCTGGCTGGATAGCTCAGGTGGTTGGAGCCTCATCTGGAAGCACAGAGGTTGTCTGTTCGATTCCAATCAGGGAACATACAGGAACAGATCAATGTTCCTGTCTCTTTCTTTGTCTCTCCTTTTCTCTCTCTAAAATCAATAAACATTTAAAAAGTAGCTGCATAAGTTTCATCTCCAGAAATATAAATACAGGTGGTCTGGTTTTGACCCAAGCATTGGCATTTTTAAAGCTTCTCAGATAATTTGAATATGCATTCTGGATTGAGAAACATTTCATAAACTTCTCATAATTAAATGGGAAAACCAAAATCTGTGTCATTTTGTTTATGTATTATGAAGTCTTGAGATCTAGGCTCACTTAGAACCTTGCCAAGGAAATTGAAGAAATAAATAGATACTCTAAGGCCTTTTTTAATGGTGACAATAGATTATTAGGGGCTTAAGTACACAAATTTATTTTTCCAGATTATAATGAATATGAAATTTGGTAAACAAAATAGAAACTGAATATCCTGACAGGAAAATATTGAGAGCCCAAATAAGAGATGGAATAGAAGATCAAGAATACATAGGGAAAGCCGACCAGTGATGGTGCAGTGGATAGAGTGTCAATCTGGGATGCTGAGCACCCAGACTCAAAACTCTGAGGTCACCAGTTTGAGTGTGAAATCACTGGTTTGAGTGTGGGATCATCAATGTGATTCCATAGTCACAGGCTTGAAGCCCCAGGTTGTTGGCTTGAGTAAGGGGTAACTGGCTGGGCTGAAGCTCCCCAGTCAAGGCACGTATGAAAAGCAGTCAATGAAAAACTAAAGTGATGCAACTATGAGTTGATGCTTTTCATCTGTCTCTCTTCCTCTCTCTCTTTCTCTCTCTCTCTCTCTACACACACACACACAAACACACACACACATGAAAAAGCTAAAATGAAAAAGAATAAACAAAAAACAGTAGGTAGAGGGGAAGGAAAAAGGATGCACAACTTAAAATGTTAGTCAATTTTTTATTAATTTTTATAACTTTCCACTATCCAATACCATAGTTGGGTTTTTGGCCAATATTAAAACTAGATATCCAGTACACTCTTCTTCATTAATTTCCATTCCATGGAAAAATTTAAAGATAAATTATTATATTTTGTCTGTGTTCTTTACACTAATTTTTTCTGATAGATCATCTTTACATAATAGAAATTTACCTTTTAATGGCATTTTAAATATAGAAACAAAGACAGAACAATTAAATACAAAAACAAAAGCAAAACCTTTATTCTTTTGGATTGATTGTAATGTGGTTTACCGTTCTTAATGGTAATAGCATTTTCCTGCATGCATTTCACCAACACACTACAAGTCAGTAGTTTTAGCATAAAGAATCTACATATAATGTTGCTTGTGAAAGAAATACAAAATGCTTTGTTGTAACTGGTAATATAATTTCTCTACTGGGGGGAAAAAAGCTTGGATCTCATATCATATCTGATATAGTTTTAATGCCAAGTGGGTCAATAAGAATAAAATCTATCTGTATAAACAAACACTGCAAAAGACTGATGACTTAATATAAAGACTAGGTGGAAACGTCTAATTCAAGCAATGCCAAGAATATCAACTGATCTTTCCTTATGCCTTTCAATGCTAAGGCATGACTATTTGAAAAGCAAATAAACATTGGACTCAGTCTGATATTTGTTTCACATTGAATTGTGTGCCAAGTTTACAGTACTAATAAAAAAGCAGAAACCGACACTGCATCTTAGTCTTTGTTTCTTATTTTGTGAAGTGCTTTAATTTAAAAGTGCTAGGAACAGAAACTAACCATAGTGACTGTGACATCAACCTGAAGGTATTTTTAATTTCTTATTTTATGTACAAAAGGCTGAAAAATAAAATCAAATGAACTTTTTACAGTATTTATATTTTCTTAGAAAACTCTAATCATATTTTCAACAGATTGAAGCGGCTTGCACAGTTGGGCTTTTTAACCATAGAGTGTTCAATCAAGATTGGAAGAATAAAAAGCAAGAAGCTCTTCTTTGCTGCTACCTATTGCTTCATGATGTGAAGAATGAGGTCTTGGTAAAACAATTGGCTTCACTTTACCACTGACATATGGCTTCCCACATTAGACTTAGGAACAGTGGAAGGAGTAAGATATAGCAGCATAGGCGAGATAAACATGCAGCAGTGACAGCTTCAAACTATAGTGGAACCAATTACATCATATTACCTGTTGAAAGCTTGCAAACTATACTTACTGTGGTACATATTTGATGCAATAAATACTGTGCTTAAGTAATCATTTTTGTTTGCTCAAACATGCACCACTGGGTAAAATTACTATTTACAAAGCAGACTTTTATTTTTAAATTGACATATACTATGTCAACTTTACCAAGAACAGAAAATGGCTAAACAATACTGCAGGAAAAAACAGAATCAACTTTATAAAGTGGTGGTGAGGGATGCTTTTTGGTCAATTCAGGTTCTTAGAAAGGACTGATAGAATGTTATTATTTTATGCCAAAGGACACTTATCAAAAATGTTATAGTCATGCTGCCAGGACTCTGAATGACTATGTAATGGTGTGTGTGTGTATACATATATATGTATATACACGCACATATACATATATACATATATACATGTACATATAATGAATTATGTAAAAATAAAACAATTCTTTAATGCTTATGAATTCTGTGAAACATTTACAGGCACATTAAAATTTTTCTGGATGAGACATCTTAAAAACATGAATAGCTATTTAAGCACCTCAAATATCTAAAAACATCCTGAAACAAGAAGTAAACTCTTTCTTTTTGTGATGTGATATTTTTCATGTGTGAATGAGAAGTGCAGCATGCCTTCATTTAAAATACATCATTATACAATAGAGAAATGTAAATATTCCCTACATTTACTCCCTCTCCCCAAACATAAACCCATTTACAAAAATAGTCACATATAATAGTAAACAACCTGTGAATTAAAACAAAAAAGCGATAAATTCACAGCATACATTTTGTAAAAATATGGCAGGTGTGGCAGTTAAACATAAACAGTGGTGACAATAAGTATTATCAAGTGTTACGTGTTGAAATTACCTAAAAATTTAACTTTCCTTCCCCCTTTACATTGGTTCCTATAGTTGAGTAGCCATTACATCTCTGCTCTTCAGCAGTGTCAGCTGGTTGTGGAAACAGAGACCTCCTGTCAATGCTGATTTTCTGGTTTACTGAGTTCCAGCTTGCTGACCAGAGGCCCCTGTCATGGTTATAGGCACTGACCTTAAGTATACATTTGTAAAAACAGTCAGTTTGGCATAGACCTCCTGTGGGAGTCCTGTTGACACTAATCCATCATCAACACAGGCTTTAAACAAGTGATCACAAAATGAAATCTTTCTTGTTTTTTTTTTGTTGTTGTTGTTGTTGTTTGTTTGTTTTACTTTTTACTTTCCCTGATATCTTTCCCTTTGTCTTCCTTTTCTGATTTGTCTTTTTCAAATTTTTCTTTTTCCGGTTTGGTCACACTATCATACGAAGGTGGAGAAGTGGTAGAAGGTGTCCCGTCGGTTTTCTCTGGAGTTGAATTCTCATTTAGTTTATCAATAAGGATATCTTCTTTGATAGGTGTCCCATCGCCTTCTTTGTCTTTCTTATATATAGATGAAACCTTTTTAACTTTTTGCTTTAAGAGGTAGCGTCTGTAAGCCCTCTGAATAACAATAGCAGACACCTCCTCTTGCTTGCGTTTCAAAGTGGTTGTGATGGGCTCATAGGAGACTTTGGATGGGTTGGATGCCATGAACCGCTCTTCCATCTGTATTCGAAGGGCATCCATCTCTCCACTCTCACCCAAAACACGCTTCGTAAAGGCAAATAAAATGTCGAGGCAGTGGATCCGGTCCCCACTGACCATGGGCAGATCCATGGCAATGAGCTGGACTTTGTTTGGTTTTGCTATGAGAAGAGGAGGATCCAGGGCAGCTGCAAAATCTGAGAGTTTGGAGAACTCTATAAACTGGGTGGCATCGGGATCAAACTTCTCCCAAACCTCGTAGAACATCTCAAAGTCATCCTCACTGAGGGGTTCGGCACTTTCTTCAGTCGCAACACTGAAGTTCTCCAGGATGACAGCGATGTACATGTTCACCACAACCAGAAATGAGATGATGATGTAACTGACAAAAAAGAAAATCCCAACAGATGGATTTCCACAGTCTCCTTTAACTGAGCTTCCAGGGTGATCTTTTTCTGGGTCACAGTCTGGAGGTCCACTATTAAGAATAGGTGCTAACAATCCGTCCCAGCCAGCAGAGGTGGTAATCTGGAACAGGCAGATCATGCTGTTACCAAAGGTTTCAAAGTTGAACATGTCATCAATTCCAACTTCCCTCTTAACATAGGCGAAGTTGGACATTCCAAAGATGGCGTAGATGAACATGACCAGGAAGAGCAGGAGGCCGATGTTAAACAACGCAGGAAGGGACATCATCAGAGCAAAGAGCAGTGTGCGGATCCCCTTGGCCCCTTTGATCAGACGTAGGATTCGGCCGATCCTGGCAAGACGGATCACTCGGAACAGGGTGGGGGACACAAAATATTTTTCAATCAGCTCAGCCAGAAACATGCCTGTGAAAAACCAAGAGACAACAGCAAAAATAGTGTTATATTTAACAGAAACAAATGAAAATTTACATGGCTCAGATAAACATTAAATAGTTTTACAAAATGTGGACATTAGAATTAGGTATACACATACATTTATACATACAGACACATGCATCCACAAACAATCCACAATATTTGTTCAGAAAAATGAAACTGGTATGTTTGGCGCTATAACATTAACACCTTTTCACTAACTGAGGTGTTAATAGCCAGTGTTCCTAGTTCAAGAAAAATATCTATCAAAAGCAATACTGAAAGTTTAAATATGTCACAAAGTATGCTGCAGCCAGTGCAGAAATGGATTTATATTTCTAAAATACTAGTTCTGGTATTTGCATAAGAACTAATGGATAAAGCATGAGGGTTTGATCAGAAATACGAGAGTTTTTGTTCTTCTGAGTTGATTGTGATCCATTTTATTTGGAAGGAGATAGAATGGTGTATAGCAGGGGTGCTTAACACATTGATGGCGATCTTCTGGTTGATCACAAAGGAAGTGTGGGTAGATCGCATGACATTAAAAAGACATTTGTCTTTTGATTGGCATACTGGGTAGCCAATCTGACGTCTGAACTTTTGACACCCTATGCATGCACGTTAAACTGCACTAACTTGTTCAGTTACATTTGCTGCATAGTTAGCCTTCAATTTATTTAAACTAAATACAACAAAGGGTATAAAAATGAGTGCCGTAGCTGGTCTGAGTAAGAAGCCTAAAACCTACCCCTTCCATACAGAATGGGAGGGGATTTTTTTCACTATGTCATATTCTAAGTGTGTTTGCCTCATCTGTCTGCGTGCCATTACTATTCCAAAGAAGGGAAATGTGGAGCGGCTTTTTCGGACAGTTCATAAAAACTATGACATTGACTTTCCTCCGAAAAGAGAGCTGAGAAGGAGAAAGGTGAAAGAAGAATACACAATATTAAATAGTAATAATAGTAAAATAATGATAATATAGAAGAAATAAATTTATGTTTTGCATTTTTATTGTAGGTAGATCATTTTGACTTGGTCATCTTATAAGTAGCTCGCAAGCTGAAAAAGTGTGGGCACCCCTGGTGTATAGGAAAGAATCTGGGCTTTGGAAACAGGCATTTCTGGGACTGAATCCTGCTGGCCCTAGAGTTTATGTACCACTAAATGGTGATACTTCCTTATTTGTTATTGTTGTTAAATTTCACATTTACTGAATCTTTTCTTAGCGCTAGGCAACATGCTAAGTGCATTTACTTACATAATCTCATGTAATCCTCACATCCACATTTTATAGAAATATCTCTTAGAAAGCCAGGCATTGGAGAGGTGAGGTAACCTGCCTTTGGTCACAGAGCTGGTAAGTAGTAGAAATAGGGCAGCTCAATGCCAGGTCTGTATGGCCCCTGAGTTTTATCCTTTTATTATTATGGTACTACCACATAGCACTTTCTTGAGGATTAAATAAAATGGGACATTTTTTCAAAGATTTGTTTTACCAGAGAAAGTGTACAAATAGTGCAATGTTGTTTTTTCTCTCCGTGTATATGGTCCTATTCCTCAAATAGGCAGAATCTTGTCTTAAATCTTAAAAAAAAATTTATTGATTGATTTTAGAGAGAGAGAAAGGGGGGCAGAGAGAGAGATAGCAGGCAAGAGAGAGGAAGAGAGGCATCAATCTGCTCCTGTGTGTGCCTTGACTGGGGATTGAACAGGCAAACTCTGTGCTTTGGCTCGAAGTTCCAACCAACCCAGCAATCTGACCAGGGCCTTAAATCTCTTATGTTTACTTCTAGCACCTTATTTAGTGTCCCATACTTAAATAATTAATACATATTTAGATAATAAATCTGTTTTGAATTTTGAATAAAAGTCTACTTCTGAAGGCTATTAAAAGCCGCAAAAAACTATCTGAACTCATATGCATGTGAATATAAACACAAGTATGCACTATTCCAGTTATCAAGGAGATCTTATTCATGGCCTTATTTATTTATGGACTACTTCCAGTAATATATATGTGAATTGCTTATTCAAAGCAATACCGTATATATGATAACAGTATGACTATTATGCCAAAGTTGCAGTTATTGTCTTCTAAAACAAGA
Source organism: Rhynchonycteris naso (assembly GCA_037038555.1). Taxonomy (NCBI): domain Eukaryota; kingdom Metazoa; phylum Chordata; class Mammalia; order Chiroptera; family Emballonuridae; genus Rhynchonycteris; species Rhynchonycteris naso. Next base: position 69,562,276 of record CM072997.1, read on the forward strand.
AAAGATGATAAATAAAAGCCAAAAATATATAAATTCATTTTTTAAAACACATCATTTTATACACAGAATTTAGTTAGAGAAATGATAAGTTGAAGAATGGACTGTTAGATTTTATTTGAAATTTCTGGATGAACAAAACGATTAGTATAAAACACTTCTAGAGTTTTAAAACACAAATTTTCACTACTAACTTCCTTAATTGAGTAAAAGCACCCTTTCTTACCTACAATGGATAGAATGACCACCACAAAATCAAAAATATTCCATCCAATGGTGAAATAGTAATAACGAAGAGAGATTAGTTTCAGCACACATTCTCCAGTGAACAGAACAATAAACACCAGATTAATCCAGTACAGAATGTTGGTCATTTCTTGACTCTGGTCATCAGTTTCCACCATCATAGTGACCATGTTCAGGCAGATGAGGATCATAATGCTGATATCAAAGACTTGTTTGGTTACAAAATCAAAGACCATTCCTTGGAATTTGTTCTGAAACAAAGAATATGTAAAAATTCATTTAGAAACTGGAAAAACAAGTGAAGTTCAATTTATCTCATTTTAACATAGCAATAATGAAAATGAAACTTTTATAAAAAGCATGCCATGTTTGTTTTATACTTGGAAAAATTTGATATGTTGAAATATGCAATTCTTTCCAAGTGTATTAGTTTTATTCATACTGTTCATGATACCAGATTTTATAAACTGACTTTATGATAAGAATCATCTATTGTGTTCTCAGTGTCCAGAACATCATCACGTGTGATAGTCAGTAAATATTTGCCACTAAAATAAATCTCTGTTAACTCATATGTTGGGTATAGGTATCAAAATTAACTTTGAAGAACTAATAAATAAATACTTATCCAATGTTTTTTGTCATTTTTTCTAGATTCTGCTTTTATATTTTGTCACCAAAGCCACAGCATCATAAATACCACCTTAAGGTTTAGCTGAGATGATTTAAAAATTGTAGTTCAAGAAAAAGAGCATTAGTAGAACTGCTGGTGAAATCCAATTAAGTTTTATATTTTATTTAATGGTATTATAGCAAGGTTACTTCTTAGTTTTGATAACAGATCTATGGTTATGTAAAATGTTAAAAATTTAAAAAGCTGGGTGAAGATTTGATGGGATAACCCTTCTGTATGAATATAATTATCTCTATGAAGTTATGGTTCAAAATTTAGTAATCCATCTTTGCCCTATTTATTTTGGACCTATTTCCAAGCACTAACTGGATTGATGTCTTGCTAATAAAATTAGGTCCTCATTTTCTAAGCCAGTTCCGCTGATTGAATCATGTTTTCTTTTCCTTGTTATCTGTATCTGCTTTTTGCCTGTATCAGACACCCTAAGACATTGGCCATGACAAAGTTCTGCTAGGCTGTCCTTCTTTTTAATGATTGCTACCTATATACTTCATAGTCTGTTTTCCTAGATCAATGTTTTCATGGGTATGTACTCTGTATACTAGTGTTCTGACTTCTCCACCTGTTTGTTATATTCTGCTCTTTTATCTGAATACATATTTGGCCTGCTTTATTGGACTTAATAAATATGTCTAATTCTAGTTCTACACTCTTTCTTCTTGTTTACTAGAGTTTCCTTTTCTAAGTCTAGTTATGTACCCCCACCAGCCATTTTTTTAGTTAAGTGAGAGGAGGGGAGACAGAGAAACAGACTCCCACATGCACCTTGACCAGGATCCACCCAGTAACCCCAGTCGAGGGCAGGTGCCCTGCTCATCTGGGAATAATACCTGCAACTGAGCTATTTTTAGTACCTGAGGCAGAGGCTCAAGGGAGCCATCCTCAGTGTTGGGGCCAATGCATTCATGTCAGTTGAGCCAAGGCTGCAGAAGGAGAAGAGCAAGAGAAAAGGGGGAGGGGAAGGTGGGAGAAACAGATGGTTGTTTCTCCTTTGTGCCTTGACTGGGAATTGAACCCAGGATGTCAGCATGCTGTATCAGTGCTCTACAGCTAAGCCAGCCAGCCAGGGCCCATGTTCTTTTTATTTACATCTTTCTGATATTTCATATCACTGTTTCATCATATGATTTGGTGAGTTCTAACTCAATTTTAATATTTAAGTAGCATATAGTCTCAGAAATCTTTGTGCTCACATTTGTCATAACACTGGTGACATTGTATTCCCAATGATTTGCTCTTATTTAATTTAAAATTTGCTTTCCACTAGTTTGGAGGTTCTGCAAAGAAAGAGCAGTGACATTTTTCTCTCAGAGGCATCACCTAGAGTGTAGTGGGTTCAAATTTTTTTCTTTTTTTTCCTTTTTTAAAATTTTTTTACAGGGACAGAGAGAGTCAGAGAGAGGGATAGATAGGCACAGACAGACAGGAACGGAGAGAGGTGAGAAGCATTAATCATCAGTTTTTCCATTGCCGTTGTGACACCTTAATTGTTCATTGATTGCTTTCTCACATGTGCTTTGACCGCGGGCCTTCAGCAGACCGAGCAATCCCTTGCTGGAGCCAGCGACCTTGGGTCCAAGCTGACGAACTTTTGCTCAAGCCAGATGGGCCCACACTCAAGCTGGCGAGCTCGGGGTCTCGAACCTGGGTCTTCCGCATCCCAGTCCGATGCTCTATCCACTGCACCACCACCTGGTCAGGCGGGTTTAAATTTTTTTAAAGGAAAACTTGGTGATTTTTTTCATATTAGCATGATCAATACAAAGCTTCTTATAGTCCCTGACCACATAGTTTTCCAATGGGTCATCTCCAGGTACAACTCAATTCCCAGCCACTGAATGCAGTCTCCAATTTAAACCCAGGGTTTAGAATATGCTGGAGTAAGCTATATGACCCTGGAGGCCTTGTTTATCAAAGATTTATGTTCTATCACTTCATCTTCATCTTTGATCATGAAGTTTAAAAATCCTTTGTCCCTCAGTTGCTACCGGGATAGTTTTGGACTTCTCAGAAATTTCCCATTCCCTTGCACTCTGTTCTTTTTTTGAAAACATCAAAGTCAATTGGTGTAAAGAAACTCCTTTACTCCTATTTGCATTTCATATTATCTTAATTTCCACACCTATCTTTTAAAACATTACTACAAATTTACTGAAAAACTCAATCTCTTTTCTTCTCTAAATCTAGCTTAACTGTTCTAAAGTCATATCCTGTGCATCTGTATTCTATATTTATTCAATTTTAAAATAGCTCTTTCTCTCCTAAACTGCTTTGTTTCAACTTTAATCTCTCATCCTTAAAAAACTTTATTCTACTAATTCTTCTAAATATTAATTCTCTCTCATGAACACCACCACCTTTTGATTGTCAAATTCTGAAAATTAACATCTCCAATTTTCTCTTCATTCATGCCCTACTTCATATCCTGCTTGATGCTACTATTCATCTAGTTATATAAGGCAGACACTCATAAGTCATATCTGTAGCTTCCTTCTTCAGTTCTCATATTCAATTTTTAAACAAGCCTTTTCATTTCATTCCTGTGATAGCTCAGAAATCCATCCTACTTTATATATTTCCACAGCACTCTGGTTTGGGCTACTTATTATCTCTGAGATAGCTCTAGAACCAGTCTCCAATACAAAACTACTGCCTCTGTCAATACTGTTTGAGTGGTAATCACAAACACAAATAGATCAGGTCTCCTTCAATGGTTTCCCATTGCTCTTAGAACAAAACGATTCTTGCACATGTTCTATGAAGCCCGGAAAAAATCTGGTTCATCCTAACCTTTTTGTTCTCAACATTTATCAAATGAACCCCCTCTCTCTGCACTTCACACTGGCCTTCCTACCTCAGGGCCTCCACATTTACATTCTTCTTCTTCTAAAGGGTTTTATCTTTACATTTTACCTATTGATATCTTCTCATTTTCCTTCAACCTTCAGCTTATAGATCACTTCAATGAAGCTCTCCCAAGCTTTCCTGTTAGATAGTTCACTCTCCCTTATCAACTCTTGCAGCCAAGTATATTCTTTCTTAGATAGTTCTATTGGTATGACTATGTTACTTCTATTTGCTGCACCAAATAGGCTCTATGGTATTCAGTATTAAATTCCAAATGCTTAACTTAGTGTCTTTTTTGTGTGTGTGTGGCAGAGACAGAGAGAGTCAGAGAGAGGGACAGATAGGAACAGACAGACAGGAAGGGAGAGAGATGAGAAACATCAATTCTTCGTTGCGGCTCCTTAGTTGTTCATTGATTGATTTCTCACATGTGCCTTGACTGGGGGTCTACAGAAGACTGAGTGACCCCTTGCTTGAGCTAGCGACCTTGGGCTCAAGCTGGTGAGCCCTGCTCAAACCAGATGAGTCTGCGCTCAAGCTGGCAACTTCGGGATCTTGAACCTGGGTCCTCCACATTCCAGTCCAATGCTCTATTCAATGCGCCACCGACCGGTCAGGCAACATAGTGAATTCTTAATTAATGACTAAATAAGATGGATTTTACTGTATTGTTTTATAATTTGCCAAATTGTCACCGATAACATTATAGCTAAATGCACTGCTCTTTTCCCATGCATCCCAACTCCTATCCGGGTAAATCAGTATGTCATTTGATATAATTAAACAGCCTCTTATTTTTTAATTTTTTTCAATCATACATCTCTTTATATATACTATCTTACTAATCAATCTCTTTCTCATTGACTTACCTCTTCCTATAACAGTGAAGAGCCCAAGGGTTCATGTTCAGAACTTTTCTTCTCTTTTCTTTTCTTTTTATCTATCTACATAATTATCTTTCAAAATGAATCTATGCTTCAGAGCTCAATTAAATTTTGTCTGACAACTCTAAAATCTTTATATCAGTCTGACATCCCATATGACCTAAATCTGTATTTCCAAATGCATTTATAAGACTTTAATTTACATTATTGGAACCCATAATTTTACAAAACTGTTGTATATTCTTTATTATCTACATGTCCTTCTTCTTTTCCTACACTTTGTAGCTGCCTCAACCCATTGAGTCCTCTTACTGGCTCATATAGTTCCCATATTCCAGTCCTACTTGGCATAACCCCATATTATGACCCCATCTTCTTGTCTATGATCCACAGTTATTTTGTCTCTAATATCTTTTTAAACCAGTCTTTAAAATCTCTTTTTCTTAACATTATCATGCTATTATTATAACTATATAGCATTTATATTGCTTAATTAAGATCAACTTCTTCAGACACATAGTGGTTACCTTCATTCAATTCACCCAGAAGACCTTATGTTTACTACTCATCAATTCCAATGTCATTATTCTCAACTGAAATATTTATTTTTATGGCTTTGGAGTATAAATTTTCTCATATAAGGAATGTACTCAGTTTGTCTTCCCATTCATTTAAATGTATTCCTTCTCAAAGACTAGGTTCAAACTGTATATTCCTTGTTGTCTTCAATATAGCTATTTATGTTCTTTGAGCTTTGGGCAACTTACAAACTGAACACGGGCATAGCCAGTTTCATATTGTCACTGACTGAGTCATAGAATCTCAAATCCTGGAGGAGACTGGATAGCCTTGCACTATATATCCCTTGGGGGAGGAGTTCTGAGACATAGCTGAAGTATTCCTTCAGGAGTGTTGAAAAAATTCAGGAACTTTTCTGACATCAATTCCTTGCAACAACCAAACAGAACAAGTAGCAAATGGCACATATGTAATTAGAATAACCATAAAATGTCATGAAAAGAATTATGTTATCCAATTTAGGGGCAAGATGCTAGGGGAAAATATGAGCTATTTTTAAAACCAGAAACAAGCAAAACCTGTGTTTTGTTTTGTTAATGATGCCATTCAGTCTGTAGAACTGGACAGAAAATGGGGCACGTCTGAGATCTACCTATTATCCCAGCTGGCCCCCACTACACTCTGAGCATATACAATATTTCAACACTACACACACACACACACACACACACACACACATATGCACACACACAAATAAAAATAACACTATGGTATACTGCTCACAAAAATTAGGGAATACTTTATCATTTCATATTCATTTTTGGAATATCCCTTAATTTTTGTGAGCAGTATATATATGGATATGTTTTGTTTTATATATTAATAGATGCTCCTCAAAAACATCAAGTCTCTGTAATACTATTAGCCTGTAAGTATAACATTTTTATTGGTATATATTTTATGTCAGAACTATATATTTATACACATGCCACATATAAAATATATTTACTTAGGCTATTTGGTCTAGTCACATTGTTAAGGTAAAACTTTTACAAGTTAAAATAAAAACTAGAATCTAACACTTTGAGCTATGAAAGTGATAGATGCATAGCTTTTACTGGTGATGAAAGTGTTATTCTTACAGCAGGTCGAGGTATGGGTTTCTGTGGTTTCTTTGAACCCAGCTTTTTCATTGCATTATAGTATTTCTTCTGCTCTTCTGTCATAAAAATGTCTTGACCTCCAAAGTAAATAAATGAACACAAAACTTGTTAAAATCATGTTTTTTGCGCTATATAATTTACCTTAGTAATTGTGTAAAAATTGACCCTATCTTCTATTCTAATATTTCAAATTAATATCTGTATTTATAGAGATATAAATATTCAATACATAATTATCATATACTAGTTAGATTTCTATACTGGAAATATCAATACATGCTATCTTAACTATAAATTATTTAAAAACTTATAGCTAATTAAATCTTACAAAGTAGTTTATAAGGTCCTGGCTGGTTAGCTCAGTAGGTTAGAGCATCACCCCAAAACAGCAAGGTTGTGGGTTCAATTCCTGGTCAGGGCACACACAGGAAGCAACCAATGAATGGCACATGTAAGTCAAACAGCAAATGAATGTTTCTCTCTCTCTTTCTCTCCCTTCCTTTCTCTATCTCTTTTAAATTAATTACTAAGAAGAAAATAAAATAGTTTATAAATTTTACAATTTTTCTTTTTGATGATTTCATTTTGGAGCCAAAAGGAAACAATATAAGATGTTTAGTTCACATTTTAGAGCAAAAATGAAGTTTTAGTATACTTATCTTCTTTTTCTGTTGGTTGAAATTATCGATGATGACACCAATGAAAAGATTCAGAGTGAAGAACGAACCAAAAATAATAAAGATGACAAAATAAAGATACATGTACAGATTGTCTTCATACTTGGGTTGTAATTCTACCTACAAAATATAAAAAATGATAACTATTAGACCTCATACTTGTTTCATAAAAAGAACATCAGTGAATTATCAATTCTCACAGCATGTCTCAATCACTGGGGACAAATTACTTTCATCCAATAAACACCTAAAGCAATGATTTTCAAACTTTTTCATGTCATGGCACACAAACTAATTTCTAAAATTCTTCATCACAGCAATATATATTTTTTGCTGATCTGACCAAAATATAGGCATAATTTTGATTCATTCACACTATTATTGTGTTGCCTGTTGTCATTTTTCAATTTGACAATCTAAGGGGAAACGGGTCAGTGCCCCTGATTAAATCGTCAGACATTGCATGTTTCAAAAATTCTTGTGGTCCACTGGTTAAAAATTGCTGGTCTAGAATATAAATGTTGTTTATGAGCAAAAACTCCAACGAGGCATGTAAAGTAAGGGCTCTCTGCTCCAAAAGAAGAAATGTTATGTTAAAACCTTTTGAATTTACTTTCTCTGACTCAGTTTTTTCATCTGTAAAATAAAAATAATAGAATCTACACCTCGTATGATGGTTGGAAAATTAAATATAGTGGTAATATATGAAAGGTACTTAAGACAGTAATATAATGGCTAAGTGTAAAGGTTTGATTTCCATTTCACATTTCTTTTGATAGTTATGTGGTGATATAAGTACATCAGTAAGATCTTTTCAGTCTGATTTTGAGTCTATTGGTTCATCCTACTAAGTAGGCCTTAGGCACTGGTTCTGTATGACACCTTTTCTTGTCCAGCATATTTCTAATCAAAAAATGGTGTGATAGTTGATTTGTGCTTTGGCTGTAATCTGTAATTTAGGTTTCATAGGTTATAATTCTAACCAACTCAGTTAACCAGTCACAGTAGATAATGGGTGCAGGTAATGACTTATTGTGTCATGAAATTATTTTAGAGGGTAATGGCCAACATAATTTTTTCCCGTAATGAAATAGAGCAAAATAGGAAGTATAAAAATTTTTATAAAAATGTCTATTCTTTGACATGTATGTGTAGCAGAAAGTAATATAAAATATTTTTAAACATTTTAAAATAAAATACAACACACAAAAGTGCACAGCACGCAACTATAACATGTAATAAATTGTTATGAAGTGCATTTCACAAACCAGGACTTTGTCAGGACCTCAGAAACCCTTGGTGTGATCTTCCCAAACATAAATTTTATTATCCCTGTTAGAACAAATCATTATCTTGACTTTTATGGTAATTATTTTCTTGCCTTTTCTTTAGAGTTAACACTGAAGTATTTATTCTTGACCAATAAGGTTGTACCTACATTTTGCTCAGTAGATAGATTTGTTTTAGATCTGTTATATATACATATTTTATAAAGTGTTAGAATTCTTTTTAAAGAGTTAGAAACTTTTTTAACTTATTTTTATTTTTATTTATTCATTTTAGAGAGGAGACACACACACACACACACACACACACAGAGAGAGAGAGAGAGAGAGAGAGAGAGAGAAAAGGGGGAGGAGCTAGAAGCATCAACTCCGATATGTGCCTTGACCAGACCAGTGCAGGGTTTTGAACTGGCGACCTCAGTGTTCCCAGGTCGATGCTTTATCCACTGCACCACCACAGGTCAGGCTAGATCTGTTATATTTTTAAGATTCATCCACATTGTTGTGTATATTATATTCATATAAAATTTCCATCAATTATAATATTCAATTATTTGTCAATTCCTACCACTTTTGAGTTGTTTACAGTTTTTTGTTTTGTTTTGTTTTTGTGACAGAGACAGAGAGAGGCAGAGAAAGGGACAGATAGGAACAGACAGACAAAAAAGGAGAGAGATGAGAAGCATCAATTTTTTGTTGCAGCACTGTAATTGTTCATTGATTGCTTTCTCATATGTGCCTTGACCAGAGGGGCTACAGCAGACTAAGGGACCCCTTGCATGAGCCAGCAACCTTGGGTTCAAGCCAGTGATCCTGCGCTCAAGCTGGATGAGCTCGCGCTCAAGCTGGCAACCTTGGGATTTTGAACCTGACCAGCTGGTGACACAGTGGATAGAGTGTCAGACTTGTACGCAGAGGACCCATATTTGAAACCCTGATGTCTGTCCCTATCTGTCACTCTCTCTGTCTCACAAAAAAAAGAGAAAAAAAGTTATGGTTATGCTCATCCTTGTGCATTGATTCTCTTACGAATGTGCACAAATTTCTGTAGGCTATATAGCTAAAAATAGAATAGTAGGGTTAAAGAATATCTTAAATTTTAGAGAGGGGGTGAGGGGAGGGGAGATGCACAAAGAAAACCAGATAGAAAGTGACGGAAGACAATCTGACTTAGGGTGATGGGTATGCAACATAATTAAATGTTGGGATAACCTGGACATGTTTTCTCTAAACATATATACCCTGATTTATTAATGTCATCCCATTAAAACTAAAACTAAAAATATTTTTTAATTAAATAATATGATAATTCTTAACTTTTTAAATAAATTATTACCCACTTTTTCCCTTCTTAGCAAAGTATATGAGTTTTTATTATTGTTTACCCTTGGCAGCAATTGGTATTGTCAAACTTTTTAATATTGCCAATCAGGTTGGAGTGTAGGTGGTACCTCATTTTGGTTTAAATTTACATTCCTTTGAATTAATGACAGTTAGAGTAAGCAACTTTTTATAATTTTAGTGGCAATTAGAGCCCATCTTTTGTAAATTGCTAGAATGTCAAGGAGTTACGTAGCAGTTCGTTTTGTTATTAAGATAGAAACTGAAAATAAGTTGCATGTCATATAGGTTATTGATAAAAAAAAGACAGAACTTCAAATGAAATAATCAAATAAGTAGAAAACTACTGTAGAAAACAGTTATGAATCCACAGTGGTCAATGTTCAAAAACATGTTCTACCACTTAATGTGTTAAACCTCTTTGCTTTCATGGTAAAATAGAGTTGAAACTAAATCACATGAAAGGGTTATTATTTAAAATTAAATGAGATAATGTAAGAAAGCCCTTAATATAGTGAGTGGCAATAAATAATAAATTGTTATTATTATTCAAAAAAGACCATAGATGGGATTTCTGATAGCACTTACAAAGATACAATGCAGAGATTTTAACTCTTATAGCTGTCTCTCTTTTTCACTAAGGTGGAAAAAAAAAAAAGGCACCCTCAGGAATTCTTTTGTGTTAAACCTGGTTGTTGGTCCTAGGTAAACAACATTAAACTTAATTATTATTCTCTGGCAAAATTACAGAAATTTAAAAATTGTGATTTCCACTCTCATTGTTATATAGTAAAGAAATTAATGGAAATTCTGAAAAAATTTTCTAATGTATAAAGTGTTTTAGGTAAACTGTGAAAGCTTCATTTATTCTACCAAAAAAAAAAAAAAAAAAAAAAAAAAAGCCAATTTCACTTCCCAGAGAGAAGTACTATTAAATTTTTGTTTGTTTTGTATTGTTCGTTTTTTCCACCATTAACCAGATCCTTTCCATTACAACAAAGATAAAAATTTGAAGAAAACCTGGACAGATGAAGAAAGTGCTGGTGAGGGCATCTGATGCACAAATGGTCATAACCAGCAGAGCCAAAAATAAAGTGTCTCATTTCAAATTCAGCCAACAAATTTTTAAGTGTCAATGCTAGGTACTAGAAAATATGCTGTTGAAAAATTCACAGTAAGTTTAAACGCTGTTTAAATAAATTTTTGAAGAAGATAATGTAAAGTTGAATATTTTATTTTTAGAATATAGATGGGCTCTATAAATTAACCCACAGTTTTATCTTGATGATATTGCTAAAATACAACACATTTAAATACTCACTGGATCAAATTAAGCAATTTTCCCTCTAAGTAGACTTACATTTCGTGAATCAACAGCTGCATACATGATATCCATCCATCCCTTAAATGTGGCCTGTAAATAAGTCACATTATTTAATTCCTTTTATCCTTCACAAATTATTGTTTTAGAAAAGTAATTAAGTATCAGATTGATTGACCAAGATTCATTCAAAGCAGGAACATACAATACTTTGGGATTAACATCTAAACTTTTAGGGCAAATATTTAAAATATATGCTTTGAGAATACTTCAACTTTATATTCTTCTATAACATTTTTATACACATATTTAACATCTTTACTTAAATTTTGATAGATTATAACAATATGCTATCATAAAAGCAATTATTAACAACGTTTGTATTTGATGTGCCTATAAGAATATAATGTGATATTTGATTAAATAATTTCATGTATGTAGTACTAGCATCAGACAAGTTGAAAAATATGATGCATTGTTTGATCTTAATTCACTTTATTTTGTGTATTCTGTTCAAAAGGTATTAATAATGAATTATGATGGTCTGTTCCTGAAAATCTTCTCAATATTGTTGAATATATATACTATAGAGGTAATATTATATAAAAAGCAGCTTCATAATCTGAAATCAAACATTATATTCAACTGCAATTTACTCTTTTAAGTATTTGTTTTGTGTATGTGTGTGGAAACAGTAATTCTGAAAACAAAAGTCTTGTACATTGTTTTTAGTTCCTTAGTGCCACAGAATCTTTCCTTCCAGCATTCATATCTTGTTAGGTATTGTGTGGGTGGATCACCTAAAGGAGAATATGGACATAACCTAGGGTGGTCAGTTGAGAAGTTGAATTAATTGTTATTAATTGATAGTGATGTAATAGACTTGGTAGGAGGTTTCCTTTACAAGAGAGCAATCTTTCTATCTGAAACTGTTCAAGCAACAAGCAGGAGAGATGGAATGAGGTATTAGTCTGTGTGAGGGATGTAAAAGTGGGGAGTTTTGGTAAGGGTGGTGGTAAAGGTTACATGAGTGGACACTTGATGAGGGTACTTGAGAAAGAGTACAGAAATCAACCACTTTCCCCATATACATTTCCAACCCCACACTAGTGCCTGCGCCTCCACTTGTTCGGAGTAGGGATTGGGGGAAAGAATGGGAATATGCATAGAAATCTCAATGACAGAGAACTGGTGTTGGGGTCTAATGCATAGCCTGAAAGATTATACACTTTGCAGAGCTGTCTACTTTAAACATGGTGAAACAAAGCTAGTTCAGTAATTTTTGAGGAAGAGTCTAGGCAGATAGACCAGAAGAAGTATGTACCTACAAATACAGAGAGAGAATTTTAGATTCATTTTAATAATACATCATAGAGAATAATAAAGTGGTTACTTACTACTTGAAGCAGAGAAAGATATCCAAGTCCTACATTATCAAAGTTTACTTTCACATTTTTCCACCTGGCAGTTTGATTGCTCTCTATGAGGGCTTGACATTCGCTGTAGTTGTTGACCACGCTTACATCAAACATTTCTCCAGTGGTGTAATTAATACAATGATAAAACTTGCCAGCAAAGAGATTTACTCCCATGATACTGAATATTAGCCAAAAAATCAGACAAACCAGAAGTACATTCATTATAGATGGAATAGCTCCTAAAAGGGCATTGACAACAACCTGGCATAAACATAAGAAGAAAAATAATGGATGAAACATAAACAACAAATATTTACTTTTATCTATTTTTAAGCACTATAAACTGAACAACAGTCTAATGATAGAACATAAATCTCTTCTTAAAGTTAAATATTTGTCAGAAACTAGTCTTTGGTAGCTCCAAGTATAATTTTTAACTTTTACTGCTGAATAGAATAAAATATATTCTATACTGTCAATGCTTTGCCAAGAGGTAAGAACATATGCCTATCAAATTTCATTGAAAAATGAAACTAATTATAATTCAAAGAATAATTAAGGCTGCAAATAGAGGACTGACTGTAGAAGACATGTCATCACACGAACATCACATTTTTTCTAAAAATGCAAACCACAAAATTTACTATCCAAAATTTTAGAGTAAAAGAGAACATTTGAAGGTGAATTACCAGGGTGAAAGGGAACACTAATATTAACTATTCTGAGAGCAAGTGTAAGGTAGCACTGTACCAGGCAACGTAGCATATATACAGTCACCCTACACATAAAAACTCTGGAGCAAAGAGATCAAAGTATGGAGACTGAACACATGATGAGGAAGGAGGAGTTTGAAAGTCAGGAGATCTGTTTTCTAGTTTGTATCACAAATTTGCTATGCTCCTTAGAGCAATGTACTTGTTTTTACTGCCCCTTTTGTGTAATCCTTTAAAAGAAAGTTCTCAAATTATAAAATGAGAGATTACAATAATCAGAACATAGGCATGACTAAGAGTATTTTTATTTTCATAAAACATTGCAATTCAATTTGAGTCCAAGCATTTCACTTGATGGCTTTATTATTTGCAGCTTTCTCAGTTTACTATGGCTTTTTTTTTTTTTTTTTTTTTTACAGGGACGGAGAGAGAGTCAGAGAGAGGGATAGATAGGGACAGACAGAAACGAAGAGAAATGAGAAGCATCAATCATTAGTTTTAGTTGCCATTGCGACGCCATAGTTGTTCATTGATTACTTTCTCACATGTGCCTTGAACGCAGGCCCTCAGCAGATCGAGCAACCCCTTGCTGGAGCCATTGACCTTGGGTCCAAGCTGATGAGCTTTTGCTCAAAATAGATGGGACCGCGCTCTAGCTGGTGACCTTGGGGTCTTGAACATGGGTCTTCCTCATCCCAGCCCGATGCTCTATTCACTGTGCCCCACCACCACCTGGTGAGGCCTACTATGGCTTTTATTATTATTATTATTAATTCTAATGGGGTGACATCAATAAATCAGGGTACATATGTACAATGAAAACATCTCCAGGTTATCTTATCATTCAACTGTGTTGCATACCCATCACCAAAAGTCAAATTGTCCTCTGTCACCTTCAATCTGGTTTTCCCTGCGTCCCTCCCCGCCTCCCTATCCCACTCTTCCCTCCCTCCCCCCATCCCATAACCACCACTCTCTTGTCCATGTCTCATACCCTCACTTTCATGTCCCACCTATGTAAGTAATCGTGCTGTTCTCAGTTTTTCTTTTTTTCTGATTTACTTATTTCACTCCGTATAATGTTATCAAGGTACATCCATTTTGTTATAAATGATCCGATGTCATCGTTTCTTATGGCTGAGTAGTATTCCATAGTATATATGTACCATGGCTTTTTAATCCAATCGTCTTCTGACGGACACTTGGGCTGGTTCCAGATCTTCGCTATTGTGAACAATGCTGCCACGAACATGGGGGCACATTTCTTCTTTTCGAACAGTGCTATGGTGTTCTTAGGGTATATTCCTAAAAGTGGGATAGCTGGGTCAAAAGGCAGTTTGATTTTTAATTTTCTGAGGAATCTCCAAACTGTTTTCCACAGTGGCTGCACCAGTCTGCATTCCCACCAGCAGTGCAGTAGGGTTCCCTTTTCTCCACATCCTCGCCAGCACTTATTCTGTGTTGTTTTGCTGATAAGTGCCATTCTGACTGGTGTGAGGTGATATCTCATTGTGGTTTTAATTTGCATTTCTCTAATGATTAGTGATGTTGAGCATTTTTTCATATGCCTATTGGCCATCTGTATGTCCTCTTTGGAGAAATTTCTATTCATTTCTTTTGCCCATTTTTTGATTGGGTTGTTTGTCTTCCTGGTGTTGCGTTTTATAAGTTCTTTATAAATTTTAGTTATTAAACCCTTATCAGATGTGCTGTCGAATATGTTCTCCCATTGTGTGGTTTGTCTTTTTATTCTGTTCCTATTGTCTTTAGCTGTGCAAAACCTTTTTAGTTTGATATAGTCCCATTTATTTATCTTGCCTTTTATTTCAGTTGCCCATGAAGATAAATCGGCAAATATACCGCTGCTACAGATGTCGGAGAGCTTGCTGCCTATGTTTTCTTCTAAGATGCTTATGGTTTCACGGCTTACATTTAAGTCTTTTATCCATTTTGAGTTTGTTTTTGTGAATGGTGTAAGTTGATGGTCTAGTTTCATTTTTTTGCAGGTAGATGTCCAATTTTCCCAACACCATTTGTTAAAGAGGCTGTCTTTACTCCATTGTATGTTCTTCCTCCTTTGTCAAATATCAGTTGTCCATAAAGCTGTGGGTTTATTTCTGGGTCCTCTGTTCTGTTCCATTGATCTATGTGCCTGTTCTTATGCCAGTACCAGGCTGTCTTGAGTATAATGGCCTTGTAGTAAACCTTGATATCAGGAAGAGTGATACCTCTTGCTTTATTTTTTCTTTTTAAGATTGCTGAGGCTATTCGTGTTCTTTTTTGGTTCCATATAAATTTTTGGAATATGTGTTCTATATCTTTGAAGTATGTCATTGGTATTTTAATTGGTATTGCATTGATTTTATAAATTGCTTTGGGTAATATAGACATTTTAATGATGTTTATTCTTCCTAGCCATGAGCACGGTATGTGCTTCCACTTGTTTGTATCTTCCTTGATTTCTTTTATCAATGTTCTATAATTTTCCGAGTACAAGTCCTTAACCTCCTTGGTTAAATTTACTCCTAGGTACTTTATTTTTTTGGCTGCAATAGTGAAGGGGATTGTTTCCTTAATTTCTTTTGCTGATATTTCATTGTTGGTGTATAGAAATGCCTCTGATTTCTGAGTATTAATTTTATATCCTGCCACCTTGCTGAAATCATTTATAAGGTCCAGTAGTTTTTTGACTGAGACTTTAGGGTTTTCAATATACAATATCATATCATCTGCAAATAATGACAGTTTTACTTCTTCTTTTCCAATTTGTATGCCTTTTATTTCTTCTTTACTATGGCTTTTAAAGACTTTTTTTAGTACAGTTCTTAATTAACCCTCAGGTAAATATTGAGCTAAATATCTTGTTCTTTATAAGCTCACATAAACTACAACAGAAATAAACTTTATCAATGAATAGATATGTAAAATACAAGAAATATATGATTTAGCTTTCCTCAAATCTTTTATGGGAAAAAAGTACATACAAATACATACAAACATATAAATATATGAGTAACCAGCCCTGGCCAGTTGGCTCAGCAGGCAGTGGGTCGGCCCAGCATGTGGAGGTCCTGGGTTCAATTTCCAGCCAGGGCACACAGAAGAAACACCCATCTGCTTCTCCACCCATCCCCCTCTTCTTTCTCTTTTTTTCTTCCCCTCTGGCAGCCAAGGCTCCATTGGAGCAATTTTGGCCTGGGTGCTGAGGATGGTTTCATAGCCTCTGCGTCAAGTGCTAGAATGGCTTCGTTTGTAGTGGAGCAACACCCCAGATGGGCCAAGCATTGCCCCTGGTGGGCATGCCGGGTAGATCCCAGTTCGGCACATGCAGGAGTCTGTCTGTCTGCCTCCCCCCCACTTCTCCCTTTGGAAAAATACTATACACACACACACACACACACACACACACACACACACACACACCAATGTCTTATAGCAACAATACATAATTAATACTAGACAAAAGGCACAATTTATCTGCAAATTGGCACCTGGATAATATTTTAATATATTTTTAAATGCAAGTAAATTTTAAAGAATTTATTATAGTGTTAAGTTACTACCCAAATTTCAACTCTCTTTTAAATGCAGAGCTACTTAAACTTAATACTTAATTTTTTAGTACACAACAAGGAATGCTCTACTATGCAAATGTGAGGAGATATCAGTTAATAGTTATAATTTTTTTTTCAGCTAGAGCGAGAGACAGTGAGACAGAGAGACAGAGAGAGGAAAGGAGAGAGACAGACAGGAAAGAAGAGAGATGAGAAGCATCGATTCTTCATTGTGGCACCTTAGTTGCTCATTGAATGCTTTCTCATATGTGCCTTGATCAGGGGCTACAGCTGAGCCAGTGACCCCTTGTACAAGTCAGCAACCTTGTGCTCAAGCTGGTGAGCCCGCACTCAAGCTGGATGAGCCCATACTCAAGCCAGTGGCCTTGGGGTTTCAAACCTGGATCCTCTGCGTCCCAGGCCAATGCTCTATCCACTGTGCCACTGTCTGGTCAGGGACAGTTATAATTTTTTAAAAAGCTGGATAGCAAAGAAATAATCAGCGTGTTACTAAGACAGTAAATCTATGAAAGAACTAAGGATTTAGTGTCATATATATATATATATATATATATATGATATAGAAAATATGAAAATTATTCTAGAACTAAAAGTTTGATTTCATTTTTTACCAGAAAAACTACTACTGCAAAAGCAGCAACTTTAAATTGGTCAAGTGAAAAGAATTTAATGGCTAACAAATGTTTTAACCATGTGCACACAAACACAGACACACACATCTATCTACACCATTTATTTCTGGTTGTATTGGCAACATTCATAGAAAGTCTTAACTAACTATTTTTCAATATCCCAAAAAGCTTCATCATTTAACAGTTCCTTTTTCAATAGTTAAATCCACTAAGATACAGCATCATCACTTACTCAGTGCTATGGGTATGAGGTCTTAGCTTTTGTGCCCAGGGATGACACAAATTTCTCCCTATTCTTTGTTCCACCTTTCAAAATGAGTGTTAGATTTTCAAAGATGACCTAATTTCAGGCATCTCGGCCTCTGTTTGAGAGCAAAAAGGCCAGATTTGGTCTTTGAAAGTTTCAGAACATGTCAGTTATATGGTGCAATGAAGAAATGATGACAAATGACTTGGTGTTTTTAAATTACAGTGAGTGGGATTTCCTGAACAGTAATAAGCAGAATAAACATAATTACTCTTGACTCACATCAGAAGCTTACACAGCACGGTGGTGATCTCCCACACAGTGAAAAATCTAGTAAGAAACAATCACTCGGGCATTATATTCTGTGAGTGTCCCCAACAGTGTCAAGTTTATGGATATTTAACAAATATTATTGATTGATTATGTCAATGTGAATGTAGAAGACACAAATTCTCCATGGATGTGCCATTTCTAAGGTACAACACGTTTGTCTGTTCTTAATTGTAATTACAAGAAACTATATATAAAGCCTTTGGTCTTACCCTCATTCCTTCAAAGCGGGATAAGGCTCTCAGTGGCCTCAGGGCTCTTAGTGTTCTGAGGGATTTGATGGCACCAAGTTCTGAGTAACCCAAGGCATTTGCAGTCAAGCTAACCAAGGAGACCTAGACAGAAAGAGCAAAACAGTTTTCCTATTTACACATAAAAAGGCGTACACAGTTCAACTTCTCTTAGTTGTTCTCAGTATCGGGATCACCTGGAGGGCTTGTTGAAAACACAGACAGACCCCTGGCAGATTCTGAGTAGATCTGGGTGGGGTCTGATAGTTTGAATTTCTTAAAGTTCCCAGATGAATCTAATGAAAGTGGTCTGGAAGCCACACTTTTAGAACCACTGGTTTAAAGTTACAAGAAAGAAAGAGCTATTATGTTCTCTTTCCAAGATTCTTGACAAGAACTTTTTTTGTAAATTAAATGTAAAGCAAGAAAAAGAATGACACAGGTATGTGATCTTCATCTGTAAAACTTTACCATTTCTCATATTACTTAGCAGAACATAAAGGGAAATTTAAACAGTACAAGTATACAAGGAAACTATGCAAAACATTGGTGAATCTGAACGTAACACATTCAGAAAGATCTGGGCCTCTAAACAGTGGCTTTGCCTTTATGTAAATTTTAGTGTGAGGGTATAAAGTCATTAATTTGCTCAAATTAACTTATAATAATTTAGTATACTTAATTAGAAATTGCCAAAACAATGTTTTCTTTAATCATGTATACATATGACTAATGTAGTTGATAAAAGTTTAAAATCTCAGCTGAAAAAGAAAGAAATGTTATAGGTGGCACAGGAATTTATGATTTCTTTTGGAAACACACAGAAAACGCATTAAAACTATATAAGCTAAAGTGCACCTGAATTTCAAAAGCAGATAAATAAAAACAGATGTATAATATAGCTTTAACAGTATGATATTAAGGATATTTAAAAAAACATTTTAAGAAAAATAACTAAACCAGTAATTTTTTCACAACAGAACTTAACTTTTTCAAACAATTCTGCACATATAAACTAAAAAAGCAAAACTTCTAATTTGAAAAATATTGAGCTATAACATTATATTTTTAGTGGTATATATATTTTTTCTAAAATCTAAACTTTCAGACTTTGTAGGTCTTCTCTTTACAGATAATTAAAAAATAAAGGTCCTAATTGGTCTTTTGACCTTTAAATAATCTCCTTTTTAAAATTCTTTCCATTATTTATACCTCCACCAAATTTCTCTCCCTAAAAGAGTGAACTTTTCTTGTTACTTTCCATTATCTCTACTTTTGTAAAGCTTCTCCATCCCTCTACCTCCCCCTTCTCTCTCTCTCTCTCTCTTCCCCTTCTGCAGCCATGGATTGATTGGTTCAAGCACATCAGCCACATGCTGAGGATGGCTCCATGGAGTCTCCACCTCAGGTGCTAAACTATAGGTCTAAATCTCTTCAGATGGTATTTCAGGTTCTTTAAACTCTTCTTCAAATTACTTTATTTTACCACCCAATTACAGAATGCTTTCTCTCACTCTCTGGTACTGTGCTTACCCTCTAGGGCTACTTGTTTCTTAAACATGCCTTGTTGACATGCATCAGTGTCTTAATATTTTGGTGCCCCTCCCTTCATCTGTACCTGCTGACATTTTTATCCTTCATACTGTAGCTCATACTGCCCTGTCCTCACAAAGCCTCTCCTCCTCCCTCACAGAAGTGAATGGCACTTCTAATACAGACTTCATCTTCTAGTTGTATACATATCTGTCCTCAATAGACAATTATGAGCTCCTATAGGCCCAGAAAAATGACATGCAAGTTAGTATCTTCAGTAACAAAATAGATTATCAAAAATGCATTGATAAAAAGCAAAGTATTGATTAGTTTAATATTATCATAATAGTTTTTTAAATCTAAAAAGGTAATTATCAGAATGTGTTAGGTAATGTGAATACCAGCTGCAGAACAACTAGATTTCTCTTACAAATTTCTTTATACTATTGTAAATATATTTAAAGAGTGAAAGTGACCCACGTTAAATAATTAAAGAAAAATACAGAGGATCCAAATATAAAAATAGAAACTATATGAAAGAAACTGGACAGATACATGCATAGAAGTGAAACTAGGCCTTGATCAGTTTGGCTCAGTGGTAGAGCTTCAGCCCGGCATGTAGAAGTCCTGAGTTTGATTGTCAGTCAAGGCACACAAAAGAAACAACTATCTGCTTCTCTATCCCTCTACCTCCCCCTTCTCTCTCTCCCTCTTCCCCTTCTGCAGCCATGGATCTATTGGTTCAAGCACATCAGTCAGGTGCTGAGGATGGCTCCATGGAGTCTCCACTTCAGGTGCTAAAAATAGCTTGGTTGCAAGCATGGCCTCAGATGGGCAAAGCATCGACCTCAGATGGGGGTTGCTGGTGGATCCCAGTTGGGGTACATGCAGGAGTCTGCCTCTATCTCTTCTCCTCTTACTTGGAAAAGAGAAGAAAAAAGGTGAAACTGGACCACTTTCTTACATCATATACAAAAATAAACTCAAAATGGATTAAAGATGTAAATGTAAGACCTGAAACCATAAAAAGCCTAGAAGAAAACATAAGCAGTGACTCTTTGACATCTCTCTTAGTAATATCTTTTTGGCTATGTCTTCTTACGCAAGAAACAAGAGCAAAAATAAACAAATAGGATTACAGTATCAGACTAAAACACTTACTACACACAGTGAATGAAACCATCAACAAAATGAAAATACAACCTACTAAATGAAAGTAGATACTCATATGATATATTCAATAATGCGTTAATATCCAAAATATATAAGGAACTCATAACTCAATAGCAACAACAAAAAGCCAACTGAACAATAAAAAAACTAGAGAGGACACGAATAGCCATTTTCCCAAAGCCAACAGGCATATGAAAAGATGTTCAACATCACTTATCATAAGAGAAATGCAAATTAAAGTCACAATGAGCTATTATCTCACACCTGGCTATAATAAAAAAAAATCAACAAATAACAAGTCAAGCATTGTGTTAAGACTGTAAATTGATGCAGCCATTATGGAAAACAATATTGAGATTCCCCAAAAACTGAAAATAGAACTATCACACAACCCAGCAATCCACTTCTGGGTATTTATCCAAAGAAAAAAGACACTAATTCAAAAATATATATACATCTCTATGTCTATTGCAGCATTATTTACAATAGCAAAGATATGGAAGCAACCTAGGTGTCCATCAATAGATGAATGGATAAAAAGTTTTTATAAATACACAATGAAATATTACTCAGCAATAAAAAAATATTGCTATTTGTGACAACATGGACAGACCTAGAGGGTATCATGTTAAATTAAATAGTCAAACAGAGGAAGACAAATACTATGTGATTTCACTTATATGGAATATAAAAAAATGAACAAACATAACAAAGCAAAACCAAACTCATAGAAACAGAAAACAAACTAATGTTTGCCAGAAGCGATGGGTAAAAAAGGTAAAGGCGAATACAGTCAACAATACTGTAATAATTTTGCACATTTACAGATGGTTACTGAACTTAGTGTGATGGTTACATTGCAAGGTATAAAAATATCAAATTAGTATGTTGTACATGTGAAACTAATACTATATTGCATGCCAACTATACTTTAATAAAAAGGTTAAGTATTAAAAAAATAATTTCTTTTATTTAGAAATTATTGACTTAATGCCTTTACTATTACATAGCTATATTAAATATAAAATATCTTATTATAAATTTAGCAATGTCTCTTAAATACATGCAGAAAATATGAAAAAGGAAAAGTATCATCTATAAGCTCACTATACAAATAAAGAATGGTATAGAATTGGTATATTTTTCCATTGTTTGTAATGTTCAAACATATTGTTTATTGCCCTGGTTGGTTGGCTAGTTGACCCATCATGTATATGCCCCAGGTTTGATTCCCAGTCGGGGCACATAGGAGAAGAGACCTTCTGCTTCTCCATCCCTCAACCTCTTTCTTCTCTTTTTCTATCTCTCTCTTCTCCTCCCACAGCCATGGCTCAGTTGGAGCAAGTTGGCCATGGGCACTGAGGATGGCTCCATGGCCTTACCTCAGGTACTAGAATAGCTCGGTTGCTGAGCAATGGAGCAACAGCCCCAGATGGACAGAGCATCAGAGCATCACCTGGCTTGCCAGGTAGATTTAGATTCTGGTCAGGGTGCATGCAGGAGTTTGTCTCTCTGCCACCCATTTCTCACTTAAAAAAAAATTATATATATATATATATATATATATATATATACACACACACACACACACACACACACACACACACACACACACACACAATTTATTGATATTTTATTGCCAGGAAACTTCTGATTTTAATTTCGCATGTAACTTTCTATGTTATATTTCACAATAGATTCACATCAAGCGGATTAAAAAAACAAGATATTTTTCTCTCTTAAATTCAAAGAACTCTCTTTGCCTTTTACACATTCTTTTTTCATCGGTTTGGTGATAGAAAGTTCATATTGGATTATAAGCTAATATATTTTTTCACCTGAAACTGTAAAACTTAATTTTCTCCAAGAAAGTGTTCATTTTTCTCTTTTGCTAACATAATAAGTAAATTTTGTATATCTAAATACATCTTTAATTGCCAAGAAATTATTAAAATCAACAGAATATTACCTTTACAATGTACTGTTAAACACATTGTGCTTTCCTGAGAATTCCACTGTTCTCCTTTACATTGGCAGTGAGCAGCAATCTGTTCTCTTCCTCCAAACCCTCATTCCTGGTACTCACCATCTCCCCTAGACTTTTCTAGACAAAAAGTCTTTAAGTTTCTTTCCATCCATTCTGAATGAACCACTAATTTGAAAGGCATTTAAGAAGTGAATCTCCAAAATTAAATAAAAATAATTGGAAGGGGTTTTTTTTGTTCAGTTAATATCTTATGTTTATGAATAAAAGCTAAGATCTTCCTCAAACTTCTCACTCAGAAATCAGGAAGTAAAGTTATATTCAATGTTTTAAAGCCTCTTATATTCTGGTACTGCATCTTACTTTATTTGCAACACCAATGTGATTAATAAAACCTTTAAATAATTAGCTCATAGTCAATCTGTTTCAACCATAATACAAAATAAGAAATGTCTCTTTCTATTTGGACTTTCAAATTTCTTTGTAATTACTAATTTATCTGTGGGATGAACACTTCTCAAAAATCTCTGGTGATGAGAAAGATACTAATGTCAAAGATGCCAGTGAAGAACTGAAATACTGTTATTGTGTTAAATATGAGAGTGAAAAAATAAAACTACCACAATCTTTATTAATATAGTATTTATATCAGCTGCAATTTTAAATATCAATTTGAATATAAATCAATAATTATAATAACAGTATTTGACTGTTTTATCTGTGAACATAAAGGCATTTAAATTGGCAACAAAAAATGCTTGGAGAAATAGGAATCATCATGTATATTTGGGCTGAAGCATATAGTATTTTCAGAGTGCCTATTATATACTCGTCGGGCACCATGTTAGGACTACTTATTATTACATGCCAATGGAATGGAACAAGAAAGTAAAGAATACTCACATCCACAATCAGAAAATCCAGCCAGCACCAGGCATTGGTAAAATACACTTGAAAACCATATGCAACCCACTTGAGAAGCATTTCCAGGATGAATATATAAGTGAAAACTTTGTCAGCATATTCTAACATGGTCTTAATGGTTTTTCGCTGCTCAATATAGATGTCTTCAAAGGCCTGTAAATAAAAATATCCCATTAAATTTTATTATCATGAACTGTCTCTAATTGGTAGCTTGTTAGAAAATACATTCTACAAGCCTCTTCTCAGGTGCCTGAGGCTTTAGAAGCCTTGTTTCCCATAGCTGCATTTTGCTTTGTAGTTATCTATATGCAAATGACTGCCGACTGGGCATTTTAGTCAACCAACAAATTTAAATAATATTAACATTTTAGTATCAGGGTATCTCTAAAAAGCTTAAAGAATTTGACAGCCAGCTGCTTCTCTCTATACTGCAGAAAGTCACGGCAGGAAGGCCCACTTTATTTAATGCAGAGTCACGGGAATCTACCCTTCCTCTATTACAAATGTAAAGCAAGGCACCCCTTTAGCCTGGGGAAGGAACCTACTTTCTCCTCTCTCACCTCTCTCTTTCTCTCTCTCATACACACACACACACACACACACACACACACACACACACAAACAAACACACAGTCTGGGCATGTTTAGAGTATCTCCCTCTGCTATCATTTTGCGGAGCTTTTCAGAAAGGGTGAGAGGACTCATTTAGAGGAATCCCTGGGACTTCTGGAATGAAAAGAGCATTTATTTAACTCAATCTCTTTACCGGAAAAACTATGAGGGAAACTTGGTGGTCTGGATTAAGGATAAAAGAAAATATTCTTTATTTTGAAGAAATGGAGATCTAGTTTGTTACTAGGGTTTAGCACAAGGGCCTAATGGTTTTTTACTTCAATGTATGGCAGCAGGTGGAAGCCCCTCAGAAGCCAGTTTTGACTGGGTGTATTTGAAAACCAAGAGCTACGACTACACTAGGATACTAGTCACTGAAGAGACCTCACAGTTGTCTTTCTACTAGACATTAAAACCCAGGGTTTATCTTCTCTGTTCTGAGAGAAGATCAAGATTACAAGATTACAGGATTCTCAGTCAGATACATCCAGATACAATTCTATCCTCATGTTGAAATGAATCACCAAACACCACTGACTAATTAAAAAAATAAAGCAGCCATGTTTGAATGACCAAGTAGGAAAACTGGCCACACTGTTTTTATTATATTAATCAATATTTTGACCAAATTGACTATCTCATTGAATAAAATTGACAAAAAATAAGTTTGTAATGTTTCACTTTGCTATTAGTCAGTATTTGTTAGTTTACTATTTACCACTCACTATGGTTGGCACTAGATAATCAGCATGAACAAGACAGGTGAGTCCCCTGCAGCAATGGAGTTTATGTTAAACAGTTTGATATTTAGCTGATAATCCCCTATCATGCCTACATAAGTCATTCTTAACGAGAACTGTCTCTGTTAACTGGAAGTCAAAAAGATCCTTCTCTAAATATTACCAGAAGCATCTTGTTCTGAGTTTGATTCAATCTGAAGCCTACTCCAGAACAATACTTTATTAAGCTTATTTATTGAGCCTCTCCTAACTGTACTATAAATATCACACAATGACTCTCATGCTCACTGACAGCTTGTTGTGAAAAGATGTAATAGGAGGTTCATTCAAGGGAACGGGAAAGGTAAAGGAGCAGATCATATGTCACCTACCAGTGCCCCACTGCTGAGCAGAATCATGAAGACAATGAAAGTTTCGAACCAGTTATGCTCCACTATTTTATAGCAAGTTTTTCTCAGGTTCCACCAGAGTTTTCCTTTGCCTTCTTCTATGCTTATCTGACAACACTTAAACTTGCGTACACAGTCTAAAATATGTCAAAGTAAAAGAAGAAAAAGAAAAACACTCTTTGGTTATATACATTTGTATCGGTGAGAGATTCATCTATGTTCTTATCTGATACCTTGTAAAGGACTTTATTTTTTTTATTATTTTTATTTTTTTACAGGGACAGACAGAGAGTCAGAGAGAGGGATAGATAGGGGCAGACAGACAGGAACGGAGAGAGGTGAGAAGCATCAATCATTAATTTTTCATTGCCATTGCAACACATTAGTTGTTCATTGATTGCTTTCTCACATGTGCCTTGACTGTGGGCCTTCAGCAGACCGATCAACCCCTTGCTGGAGCCAGCGACCTTGGGTCCATGCTGGCGAGCTCTTTTCTCAAGTCAGATGGGCTCGTGCTCAAGCTGGCGAGCTCAGTGTCTCGAACCTGGGTCTTCTGCATCCCAGTCTGACACTCTATCCACTGCGCCACCGCCTTGTCAGGCTTGACTTTATTTTTTTAAGATGGCTTCTACTTGTTGAAATACAAATCATTTATATGGTATTTTAATTATTCATTCCATAATTTTTATGTGATACATTGTATTACATTATAAAAGCATAAAAAATTGAAATCACCAAAAGCTGAGAGTTCCATCCTTTTCTTATCTTATGAGTATGATTTCCTTCATATGTGGACATTATGTATATTTGAATTCTAATTAGCTTACTTAATGTTCTAATATAAACATTTCTTTTTTACTACAAATAAAAAGAATATGAAAGGTTTCACAATACCTCCAAATAAGACTATCAGACTTAGCCAGAATTTATATAACTATTCTACTGTTACTGACTATTTATGTTGCCTTAATTCTGGTTATTATTAGCAACAGTGTGATAAACATCTTTGTGTGATTTGTGGCTGACTAGATCAAAAGCTTGTCAACAAATATTTATTGAATACCGTCTGTATTCCAGGAATTGTATTAGAAAAAATATACTAGAATGTGTAAAACATAACCTTGCCCAAAAAAGCATGTACATTTTAAGCAGGGGAGATTCTATAGTTATAAAAAGCAACGACTATCACAAAATAAATAAGGTATTGTGAGAGTTGGTTGGCAGAGTTTAATTTCTGATATTGAACTTTATGGCGGTAATAGATTTGAGAATACACTTTGAAGGCTGTGAAATATTCAGTTCTAGTACATGGAGCTGTTAAGGAATGCAGAAATAATGATACAAGCCAAACTTGATGAGAGGAAAGTCTGGAAGTTGCGTGACAGAGTCAAGACCAGAGCCAATCTGAGAAAAAGACATGAAATAGTCAATTAGAAAATTTAAATTTTAGGGGCTTCTTAATAAAGAAAACATTGAAGAATTTTAAGGAGTTATGAAGATTTACCTGATAAGAACACTGATTTAGAATTATCTATGTCAATTTAAAAAACTGGGTAAAAAGAAGAAAGAGGATGGAAAAGACTTTAAAAGTCTATGAGATACAATCAGCTAAACATGAAAGAAAGTAAAAACAAAGGCAATAGTGGTGACAGTGGTCAGGAATCAAAAGACACTACTGCTGGGTTGACAGGACCTGGCAGTACACAGAAAATGGTGACACTGATGTGTAAAGAGAAAGAAGTCAGGAGATAGGGTTGTAACCATGTTAGAGGGCTCTTGGTCAATGAATAGGACAATGTATACCTTATCTTCAAGGAGCATAATATTTTACTGCATTGATATTTATCAGTTACTGTATTTTGTACTGGCAAGATCATATCCTTTGTTTTATGAAAATTTAATGCTATTAGTTTCTCATTTAAGTAATACAGGGCATATTTGTTGTTTCTTTGAGGACAAGAACTGTTTTACATTTTTGTTTTCCCAAAGAATATAAGAATTACATGCCTTGAAAGTATTCACTGTAATTAATTAAATAAAACTTCAGTTAATTTCCTCTCCTAAAGAGGATATGAGTTGAAAAACACTGTACATCCAAAAAATGATCAGAGTTAGTGCAAAAAAAGAAGAAAAGGCCAAATATTGCGACACTGGTTTACCTCTGAGATGGAAGAAAGGAAAGTATACAAAAAGGACCTAATAGGTATCTGTTTTATTCTTAAAAACTTTGAAGCAAAATTGACAAAAAATATTCAAATCATTACAGTTGGTTGGTTGGTATATATGTATTAGTCATTATTGTTGTGTGTAATGTTATGTTGGTAATATTTCATTCTTAAATATACTGTTAACTTTCTAAAAGACAAATGTTGATAGCATTATTATTATTATTATGTATATACTGTGACCCTAAAATAAGCTATCAGGAGAAAAGTAATAATAAATACTACAGAAATGATACCACTTGAATATTTTGTGAAGTCATAATTATTTTCAGAATTAAGTAACTAAACTGAAATAGATATAGATTTTTTGAAGGAAATAGGAAAAAGATGGTTTCTCTCATAACTTGAGCTGAACAAATAGTTCTCCCTCTACAATTATATAACTAAAAATTAATATTTAAATATTTACTATCACACATGCATTTAAGTCCAAAATCAATAAGTGTATGCAAAATAATCTTCTGTAATAACCTTGAAAGAATTTATTGATATCAATGTGATTTCTAACATCTATATAATTGAATTTAAAAAAATTAGCTTGGCCCTGGCCAGTTGGCTCAGCAGTAGAGCATTGGCCAGATGTGTGGAAATCTCAGGTTCGATTTCTGGCCAGGGCACACAGAAGAAGTGTCCATCTACTTCTCCACTCCTCCCCCTCTCCTCTTTCTCTGTTTTTCTCTTCCTCTGCTTCAGCCAAGGCTCCATTAGAGCAAAGTTGGTCCGGGCACTGAGGATGGCTCCATGGCTTTCACCTCAGGCGCTAGAATGGCTCCAGTTGCAGTGGAGCAATGGCCCGGATGGGCAGAGCATCGCCCCCTTGTGGGCATGCTGGGTGGATCCTGGTCGAGTGCATGTGGGAGTCTGTCTGCCTCCCTGCTACTCACTTCAGAAAAATACATACAAAAAAAATTAACTTAAAGTTTATATTAAAACAGTTTTAATGTTCTTAAAATAAACATATAGCAGCCCCCCCAAAAGATTTTAATTGTAATAAACTAGTAAAAAGTTAGTTGCAATAAACTAGTAAAAATTTGAAGCTGTCATTATTAAAATACTTTTATTTCAGCAATTACAATACAATATTGAATTTGGAATTAAGATATAGTATGATTTATTAAATAGCTGTTAACTAAAGAAATGAGTTAAAATGAAATGATTCCCAGGGCTTCAGGGAAGTATTTCTATGTCTACAACAGTGGTTTATCTAAGAAATGTAAAGAATTTTGTACTCTATGGTAGTGCACTAATTTTTATGCCTCTTTGCATCATTAGTTGTGAATTCCAATACTAAATCTGGATTGGCCAGGTGAACAGGGCAGGAGCTACAAGTTCTGAGCATTTAGGCTTCTTCTCTTGCCCCTTGATCTTCACCACAAGAACAACCCCGGGCCAGTCTGTGGAAGTTAGGAGTAAGATGGAGCTGAGTCACCCCAATTGTCTTATACAAGACCTCAAATCTGTGAAAGAGCCCAACCAAGATTAGCAAAACTAGCTGGCTAGCCCTAAACTGTGAAAAAATATGTTTGTTGTTACATGCTAAGATGTTTTGGGTGGTTTGATGCATAGCATTATATTGTTCAAGAGATAACTGATTCAAACCTCAGATAATATACTTTAAGCTTTCTTCAGAAAAT
Source organism: Rhynchonycteris naso (assembly GCA_037038555.1). Classification (NCBI taxonomy): domain Eukaryota; kingdom Metazoa; phylum Chordata; class Mammalia; order Chiroptera; family Emballonuridae; genus Rhynchonycteris; species Rhynchonycteris naso. Next base: position 69,591,610 of record CM072997.1, read on the forward strand.
CCTCTTCAGATTATTTTATTGGCATGGTATCCAATATTATATAATATATACTAACCCAAAGTATATTTTGGCATTTAATTTTATATTATAATTCAGAACTAATAAGTACTTTTGACCTTAACAGATACAGGTAACCGTTTATTGAGGGACAGTTTTAAATGTACCCTTATCAGTTAGTACCCTTTGTGATCTGATAAAATTGTAAACAACAAACTAATTATTTGACTTTTAAATACTTTCTTTTATTTTTTGAAGCTAAAGAGAGATAGATATGATTTGGCTTTCTCATCTGTTATGTATTCTATAGGGCCATCAAAAAGCCGAGATAGTTAGAAGCATTTCTTAGAATTGAACAGGATGCACAAAAATAAAAATATCTGGCTACATCAATTAAATCTTATCTTTTTAAAATAATCTTTGTTTTGATATAGAAAAAAGTAAAACAAACAAACCAATAACTGTTAGATAGGCAAAGATGATTAAAAGGAGGAGGGAGTGAGAACCTATGGACAGCTAAGAGAAGTCTAACGAGCATACACCCATATTGCTTCTCTTACCTTCGGTAAAACAGGCTTCGGGTTCCAGGGATTCTTCAGGTTCAACCTCAGGTTGCTCTCCCTCAGCGGGAGCTCCTATATCAACTGTGCTGCCTTCAGATGAACTAGTTGCATTTAGCTTCTGAAAATCAATTTCACAGAAAAGCTTTTAAAATATTTTCTTTAATCTATAATATAAAAATTCAGAAGGCGTGCTTGCCCTCAAGTCTTCAGTATGCATTTCCTTGATCTGTAATTTAAGAATATCTTAAACATGATGCCAGTTCGCTTTAGTAGAGGTGGGGGGTCACAAGATTAGATACAGCACCACAGGATATTTTTTCTTTAAAAAATATGGTGCCAACAACTTCAATATTTTTTGATCAAGCCCACATATAGAGATTCTGAGATAAAATCCTGCAGAGAGCTTCTATAAGCTGCCAGAGTCATATGGTCGTCTGTGATCTTGCTTTTGTCAATTAGTTTGCAAATGGTATAGTGTGTCTTGTTCTAAAATTGTGACCCAACCAACGAAAGCTGCACAAGTGTATTTTCATGTCAAATGCAGAAAAGATTTTATCAAATGCACATAAACAGCAACAATCTAAAATTTATCCACTTTTCGTTGACATGAAAAACATATACCACTGGTTGTTATTAAATATATTCTATAGTTTTCTAATTCCAAAAAGAGCAGCACATTGTTAGCTTGATAGCAAGAGCTGACATTTTGCATTCTCTTTGGCCAATGCACTCCTGTGTTCCATTGTGCATTTGGAAACTACTTGTTACTCTGGCACTCTTACCTGTTTTGTTAATACAGACACATATAAATCTTTGGTTATTGTTTGTTTTCCTTTAGGTTATATCAAATGCCACCAAAAGAAAAATATACTAAGTAAGAAGTTCTTTCAAATCTTGAAAGGCAACAAACTTTAGCCAGGTCAGGTTCATGGATCAGCATGAATAAATGGATCCCAGTCTTTAACCTGGTCCTAAATTGCTGCAGGAATGTCACAGGGCCAGGTATGAGTGCCACATGGAATCAAAGTAGTTTGGGCCACAGCATTCTCGAACCTGTTATAATGTTATTACCACTAATGCATAACATTAGGAAATGGCTGAGCTGATAAGAACTACATTATAAAGGGGATGAGGTAAGCACATGATAAAATGCACATTGAAGTATGTTGAACTATTATAAAAAAGACATTGTCGTCAGTACTAGAGATAGTCTATGAACATTCGGCCTAAAGATTATATGAATTACCCTGGAAAAATGGTTTTTTTATTATATGAAAGTAATTTTCTTTATATAAACTATTTACTTGACAAATGGTCTGATGAAGTAAAATATTTATACATAGATACATGAGATTAAAAATGCTTTCTTTGTCTTAAATAATTCAACAATACCAGTAATAGAAGTATAAATATCATATAGTCTACCTTCTAAGAACTAGGTTGGGGATTATTTTTTAATCTGACTCAATTAATTAAATCAATGATTATATATTAGAAGGTGCTTGTGGGTTGTTGACTCATTTTTCTACTCAAGTATATCACAATATAAACATACCCAATTATAATACCTCTGTCATTAAAATCTAAATATATTTTATTTTAAGATGAAATATCAAAGTAGGATTTATACAAATATCCTAATTTTAAGACTTTTTCTAATTTCCTGTCCTTTGTCTTTAATAAATGTAGCCTTATTTATATATATAATTAACTAAGAAATGACTTAATTACCCTCTCACTCTCATTCCAACTCATAAGATTCACATGAAGTTGTTACATATTAGGGACTTGAAAATACTGATCTTATCATTCACAGGACACTGAAACATGATATAAGTAATCAGAAAAATTGAATCACACTCATATCTGATCTAACTATAAACAGCCCACAATAGGAAATGAAAAACTTTCTTTTTAGAAACAAGTATCATACTACAAATACAGCATAAAGGAAGACCTGGGAAAGGGACCCAGTAAAAGGTGAGGATTCGTATTCAGGGTGCACTAAGCGCTCAGGGTGGCATTGGTGAGTTATTGCATCAGAGCCTACATTAGGGTTGGGTACGTTGAAAGTACTCAACAAATATTGTTTAAAAAATGAATGAAAGAATGAATGAACTTCATAACATAATGAAGTTTAGCCCTTGACAATAGGAAAAGTAATCAGACAAGAAATTCCAGGAAATCTTTGTTCAAAATGTTCGAGAGTTTTTAGAGGATCCTGTAATATGAACTTAATTCTTTCTTGTAACACAGTGACTTAGTATTGACATAGAATTAGCCCTTTGAGTACTACAGATGTTCATGTATGTCCTCGTGCCTCCTGACCATCCAGAGTACAATTGATTTATTTTAAAAATATGTATGGCAACATTAAATAAAGACAAATGTATGTTCTTCTTGTTTCCATAAATTGGTTATCAAACAAACATGATTTTAAGTTAATAAAATTGGAACTGGAACTAATTTAATTTTCTGAAAAAAAAACTCATTCCCAAGGGTCAGCGAGCATGAAAAAAAGAACTCACTACTTAAAGGGTTAATAGATGTTTTTTCTGAAGCCCAATATTTATGTACTTAAAAGTCATGTTACTACTTTTTCAAAAGTGCGACATAAGTATTTTGTATTTCTAGAAGATAAATCTCATTAGACTTAATCTTTTAAAGCAAATATTATACTTTTTCCATCTCTATATCTTCAGTACCTATAACCAATGTGTGTTTAATAGATGTTTGCTAAGAAAATGGCTGAATTATTATTACACGGTGTTGGGCAAATAAGTTTGTAAAATTTATGTTATTTGATTTTGTTCACTTTTATTGTTAAAAATTGCTGCTGCCGGGAGAGCAAGATGGCAATGGAGTAGGCGGACATACCAACTTCCAAGTCCCAGAACCAAAGTGGATTATAACTCAATTTTAAGAACCATCATCTGGATAAACCAACTTTGAAGTAAACTAAGTGGACTCTTCAACCAAGGAACACAGAAGAAGCCACATTGAGACTGGTAGGAATAGCGAAAATGCGAAGAGGGCTGCCAAGCTCCCCAGAGCGAACGGCAGCCTGGAGAGACCCGCGTGGCAGGAGGAGAGTTTGGCAAAAAAAGAGGGACCTGGGTTCCAGGAACAAAGCCCCAGCCTGCAGTCCCAGAGCCTAGAAGACAGTATTGAGCTGTGAAACAAGTGAGGATACTGTTAGTGAGATAGAGACAGTTTTCTCAGACCCAAGATTCTTAAAGGGACAGCGCAGAAAACCTCTCTCACAGCCACTCACCCGGAGCTCCGGGGAACAGAGTCAGAGGAGGGAACCAGAGCAGCGAGAAGAGAGAGTAAACTGGAAGCCACAGGAAGAAAAACTCTGAGGGACAGCCACTCTAACCCCTGGGCTAAGTCACTTCTCTAATCAAAAACAAATATTTCCCCTAGAACTAGCAATACCAGCAAAGGGAGACAAGACACCGGCCAAACAAGCTCTCCCACGGCACTTAGAGCAGAGCTGCTTAGAGGGAGGGAGCTTCCAGGTCTACAGTTTGGAGTATAGGGTCTGAACTGTGGGGCCCCTTCCTACTCTGCTGAGGGTTGCTGGAGGGTCGGTGGTGGCAGAACGCTGAAACGCAGTTCTGTTGGCAGGGGCAGAGGCCCAGCCGTTGTGAGCTAGGTCTAGCCCAGCAGGGGCGGAGGGGACGCGTGAAAGCGGTCCGGCAGCTGAGGGCCTGCGTGTAGCCCCATCTGTGGGGGGAAAAGCGGGAGGCCAGGAACGGGCAGAGATATGCTCTGTGACACTGTGCAAGCCGGCCCTGACTGCGGAACGGGGCTAGGACCAGGGATGGGCGGAGGCTCACGGCTGAACTCACGCCAGCAGCCCAAACCGGCTGTAGAAACCACGGTTTGCCATCCTGCGAGCGCGAGTTGGCTCTGAACGCGGGGGCGGGGCTAAAGTTCGCAGCTGAGTGCCCACCAGCAGCCATGCCCGGCCCAATAAACCGCAGTTTACAATCCTGCGCAGAAGGGCCCTGGCCTCGAAGGTGGGGCTAAAGCTCCAGACGGGCAAAGGCTCACTGCTGAGAGCGCGTCATCGCACCATCCAATCCGAGAAACTGTGGCGAGCAGGATCTGACCGCAGGGGCTGGGCAGAAGCCAGGAAACATGCTGGGTCCACAGCTGAGCAAAGGTGCTCACCTCTAAATTTGGTGCTTAAGCTGTGGCTTGAGTGACAGCCCCTCCTACAGAGGAGAGGCGGAAATCACAGAAACAGCCACAGTGGGCTGGCACTGGTAACGCCCATACCCAACTGCCCTAAGCAGCAGCAGAGGGGGTGGCAGGCCTGAATACAGACCACACCTAGAGAACACAAAGGCAACACCTAGTGGACTCCAGTGGACACAACCTTCTTATACACAGACAAAATGGGCAGGAAGAGAAATGCAAATCAAATGAATCAAGAGAAATCCTCAGAAAAGGACCTGAATGAACCAGATATAACCAAATTACCAGAAGCAGAATTTAAAATAATGATAGTTAGGATGTTCAAAGAAATTAGAGCAACAATGGATAGTCACTTTGAACGCCTAAATAAAGAGATAACAAGTATAAAAAACGAAATTGAAATAATAAAAAAGAATCAGACAGAAATGACAAATACAGTATCAGAACTGAAGACCACAATGGAAGGAATTAAAAGCAGGATGAATCATGCTGAGGATCGAATCAGCAAGTTAGAGGACACAATAAACAAAGGCACAGAATCAAGCAGAAAAAGGAAAAGAGACTCAGAAAATGTGAGGAAACTCTAAAGGAGCTCTGTGACAACATGAAGAGAAACAACATTCGCATTATAGGGGTTCCTGAAAAAGAGGAGAGAGAACAAGAAATATAAACTTTGTTCAATCAAATCATAGCAGAAAATTTACCTAAATTAAGGCTGGGAAACATTCCACACATTCAAGAAGTACACAGAACCCCATTAAAGAGAAACCTAAAAAAATCTACACCAAGACACATCATAGTTAAAATACCAAAGCTAAGGGGTAAAGAGAAAATTTTAAAAGCTGCTAGAGAAAAAAAGGCTATCACCTACAAAGGAGCCCCCATAAAGATGACATCGGACTTCTCAACAGAAACACTTGAGGCCAAAAGGGAATGGCAAGATATATTCAAAGTAATGCAGAACAAGAACCTACAACCAAGACTACTCTATCCAGCAAGGCTAACATTTAAAATTGAAGGAGAAATAAAGAGCTTCCCAGACAAAGAAAGCCTCAAGGAATTCATTAAAACCAAACAAATTCTGCAAGAGATACAAAGGGGCCTTTGTGAACAGTTCAAAGGGAGGAAAGAATATAGCAAAAGAAGAATACAGCTTTTAAAGAATAAAATGGCAATAAACAACTACATATCAATAATAACCTTAAATGTAAATGGATTAAATGATCCAATCAAAAGACATAGAATAGCTGCGTGGATAAAGAAACAGGACCCATACATATTCTGTCTACAAGAGACACACCTTAAAACAAAAAATGCACATAGACTGAAGGTAAAAGGATGGAAAAAAATATTTCATGCAAATGGAAATGAAAGAAAAGCCGGGGTAGCAATACTTATATCTGACAAAATGAACTTTAAAACAAAGGATGTAGTAAGAGATAAAGAAGGACACTACATAATGATAAAGGGAACAATTCAACAGAAAGATATAACCATTACGAATATCTACGCACCGAACATAGGAGCCACAACATACATAAAGCAGACTTTGATAGATACAAAGGGAGAGATTAACAGCAACACTATAATAGTAGGGGATTTTAATACCGCACTAACATCACTGGATAGATCCTCAAGAAAGAAAATTAATAAAGAAACAGCAGACTTAAAGGATAGACTAGATCAACTTGGTTTAATAGATATCTTCAGAACTTTTCACCTTAAAGCAGTAGAATATACATTCTTTTCAAGTGCTCATGGTACATTCTCTAGGATAGACCACATGTTAGGACACAAAAATGGTCTCAATAAATTTAAGAAGATTGAAATCATATCAAGCATATTCTCTGATCACAATGCCATGAAACTAGAAATTAACCACAAAAGAAAAACTGGAAAATACTCAAAAACTTGGACACTAAATAGTAGGTTATTAAATAATGAATGGATTAACAATGAGATCAAAGAAGAAATAAAAAAGTTTCTAGAAACAAATGATAATGAGCATACATCAACTCAAAATTTATGGGACACAGCAAAAGCAGTACTGAGAGGGAAGTTCATTGCACTGCAGGCATACCAAGAGAAGCTAGAAAAAGCTCAAATAAGCAACCTGACCCTGCATCTAAAAGAACTAGAAAAACAACACCTAATAAAACCCAGGACCAGTAAAAGGAAAGAAATAATAAAGATCAGAGCAGAAATAAATGACATAGAGGCTAAGAAAACAATACAGAGGAGCAGTGAAACCAGGAGCTGGTTCTCTGAAAAGGTAAACAAGATTGATTAACCTTTAACTAGACTCACCAAGAAAAAAAGAGAGAGGGCCCAAATAAATAAAATTAGAAATGACAGTGGAGAAATAACAACTGACACAACAGAAATACCACCATTGTAAGAAAATACTGTAAAGAACTCTATGCCAAAAAATTAGACAACCTAGGGGAAATGGACAATTTTCTTGAATTATATAATCTTTCAAAAATCAATCTGGAAGAATCAGAACACCTAAACAGACCAATTACAACAAATGAGATCGAAAAAGTTATCAAAAAACTCCCCAAAAAGAAAAGTCCTGGGCCTGATGGCTTCACAAGTGAATTCTAGCAAAAATTCAAAGAAGAACTAACTCCTATCCTCCTCAAGCTATTTCAAAAAATTCAAGAGAAAGGAAGACTTCCAAACTCCTTTTATGAGGCGAGCATAATTCTTATCCCAAAACTGGGCAAAGACGACAGAAAGAAAGAAAATTATAGGCCTATATCCCTGATGAATTTAGATGCTAAAATTCTCTACAAAATACTAGCCAAATGGATCCAGCAATATATGAAAAAAATCATACACCATGATCAAGTGGGATTTATTCTGGGGAGGCAAGGCTGGTTCAATATTTGCAAATCAATCAATGTGATTCAGCACATAAACAAAAGGAAGGACAAAAATTACTTGATAATTTCAATAGATGCAGAAAAGGCGTTTGATAAAATCCAGCATCCATTTATGCTCAAAACTCTCAGTAAAGTGGGAAAACAGGGAACATTCCTTAACATGATAAAGGCCATCTACGTCAAACCCACAGCAAACATCATACTAAATGGGCAATAATTAAAAGCAATCCCTTAAGATCAGGAACCAGGCAGGGGTGACCCCTTTCCCCATTCTTATTCCACATAGTTCTGGAATTCCTAGCTATAGCAATCAGACAAGAAGAAGAAATAAAAGGCACCCAAATTTGAAAAGAAGAAGTAAAACTGTCATTCTTTGCAGATGATATGATATTGTATATAGAAAACCCTAAAGTCTCAGTCAAAAAACTACTGGAACTGATAAATGAATTCAGCAAGGTGGCAGGATATAAAATTAATACTCAGAAATCAGAGGCATTTCTATATACCAACAATGAACTGTCAGCAAAAGAAATTAATGAAACAATCCCCTTCACTATTGCAGCCAAAAAAATAAAGTACCTAGGAGTAAATTTAACCAAGGAGGTTAAGGACTTGTATTTCGAAAATTATAAACATTGATAAAAGAAATCAAGGAAGATACAAACAAGTGGAAGCATATACCGTGCTCATGGTTAGGAAGAATAAACATTATCAAAATGTCTATCTTACCCAAAGCAATTTTAAAATTCAATGCAATACTAATTAAAATACCAATGACATACTTCAAAGATATAGAACACATATTCCAAAAATTTATATGGAACCAAAAAAGAACACGAATAGCCTCAGCAATCTTAAAAAGAAAAAATAAAGCAGGAGGTATCACTCTTCCGGATATCAAGGTTTACTACAAGGCCATTATACTCAAGACAGCCTGGTACTGGCATAAGAACAGGCACATAGATCAATGGAACAGAACAGAGGACCCAGAAATAAACCCACACCTTTATGGACAACTGATATTTGACAAAGGAGGAAAGAACATACAATGGTATAAAGACAGCCTCTTTAACAAATGATGTTGGGAAAATTGGACATTTACCTGCAAAAAATGAAAGTAGACCATCAACTTACACCATTCACAAAAACAAACTCAAAATGGATAAAGGATTTAAACGTAAGCCAAGAAACCATAAGCATCTTAGAAGAAAACATAGGCAGCAAACTCTCTGACATCTCTAGCAGCAATATATTTGCCGATTTATCTCCACGGGCAAATGATATAAAAGGCACGATAAACAAATGGGACTATATCAAACTAAAAGGTTTTTGCACAGCTAAAGACAATAAGAACAGAATAAAAAGGCAAACCACACAATGGGAGAACATATTTGACAGCATGTCTGATAAGGGGTTAATAACCAAAATTTATAAAGAACTTATAAAACTCAACACCAGGAAGACAAACAATCCAATCAAAAAATGGGTAAAAGAAATAAATAGAAATTTCTCCAAAGAGGACATACAGATGGCCAATAGGCATATGAAAAAATGCTCAACATCACTAATCATTAGAGAAATGCAAATTAAAACCCAATGAAATATCACCTCACACCAGTCAGAATGGCGCTCATCAGCAAAACAACACAGAATAAGTGCTGGCGAGGATGTGGAGAAAAGGGAACCCTCCTGCACTGCTGGTGGGAATGCAGACTGGTGCAGCCACTGTGGAAAACAGTTTGGAGATTTCTCAAAAAATTAAAAATCAAACTGCCTTTTGACCCAGCTATCCCACTTATAGGAATATACCCTAAGAACACCATAACACTGTTCGAAAAGAAGAAATGCGCCCCCATGTTCGTGGCAGCATTGTTCACAATAGTGAAGATCAGGAAACAGACCAAGTGTCCATCAGAGGACGAGTGGATTAAAAAGCTTTGGTACATATATACTATGGAATACTACTCAGCCATAAGAAATGATGACATCGGATCATTTACAACAAAATGGATGTACCTTGATAACGTTATACGGAAATAAGTAAATCAGAAAAAAAACCCTGAAAACAGCATGATTTCATACATAGGTGTGACATAAAAGTGAAACTATGAGACATGGACAAGAGTGTGATGGTTACGGAGTGGGAGGAGGGAGGAGAGGTTGGGATAGGGAGGAGGAGAGGGGCACAGGGAAAACCAGATAGAAGGTGACAGAGGACAATTTGACTTTGGGTATGCAACATAATCGAATGATAAGATAACCTGGAGGTGTTTTCTTTGAACGTATGTACTCTTATTTATTGGTGTCACCCCATTAAAATTAATTAAAAGAATGCTGCTGCCCAGGTAATACGGCTGAGTACCTTTCTGCTTGGGAAGGGGTTTGGTTATGCTAATTTGTGCTAGAGGAGGGGTTTTTTAAAATTTTTTTATTTTATTCCTTTTAGAGAGGAGACACAGAGTGAGAGAGAGAGAGAGGGAGAGAAAGAGAGAAAGGGGGGAGGAGCTGGAAGCATCAACTCCCATATGTGCCTTGACCAGACCAGTGCAGAGTTTTGAACTGGCGACCTCAGTGTTCCCAGGTCGACGCTTTATCCACTGCGCCACCACAGGTCAGGCTGGAGGAGGGGTTTTGCGTCAAAAAGTTTTAAGAAGAAACGGAAGTAGGAGACCACATTGTAGCAGAGGAGGCCATGTTTCTGCAGAGAATTGGTAGCCAAGATGGCAGGGTACTGAAGAAGAAGCCCTCAGTTGCACAAACCCTCAGTTTGTGCAAAGAGGAAAGGCATGCAGATAGGAAACAGAGGTGGCTGAGCTGGTGGGGCCTTTGATTCTAGGAAAATCCAGATGTGTCAGTAGCTTTGTAAGCACTGAATGAGTGGGTTTTGGTGCCCTGTGTGTTTGTTTTTACTCACCTGCCAGGTGTAGGCTAGAAAAAAGATATGGCCCACCATTTCTTGGTGCCACAGTTTCATTACCATCTGTCCAAGTCTAATAGGAAGGAACCTGCATGTGCCTGGAGGCTGTGACAGTGGTGACTACTGGCCTTACACTTGGACTCTTATTTCACCACTATTTCTAGCACCTCCTTTCTAGTACTTACTTTCACATTCAAGGGGATACAAATAATATTCTATCATAAGCTGAAAAGTAACACAAATCTGAATTGTGTAACTAATGACCAACTCTTAGAATTAGGAGTTCTGTCTCAACTCCAAGATCCCAATTACCTATACCTGAGTTGAATCTATGAAGTAAACTTTAGTTTAACTCTAAAGTTAGAAGGACTCTAGAATAATTTTGATAATGAATTGTTTTGACTATATTTTCTCTGTTTTCACTCTATGTACATAGATCTGCAGTACCAGCAAGTGAATGGAACCTCTTTAAGAAGAGGAAATCTCATCTTTCTCCAACTTTCCTTTGATGTGGAACAATGCAGGACCTGCCTGTACCATAAATTACTTGAATAGCTTTACTTGGTTTATGGATAAAGAATTTAGGCTGCACGTAAATCCTCAACATCAACCATTACAGTGTCTATTTAGAGAAGGAAATGGGGTTTAAATCATGTGATCAAAAGTCATAATGAGTCAGTAGCTAGACTCTAGATCTCTGTATCTCATTTTGCCAGGATTCTCAAGAGAGTTTCTTTGATGATTTATAGGTAAACCCAATGTTTACCAATTTAAAATATTTAGTAGATATAAATATAATTAAATATTATAGGTTCAAAATAGTTCTTGTGATATTGTTGATTCCTGTGTCTCATGACCATGAACTTAGTATTAGCCCAAATTATATTTATATTCTTCTATTTATTATTATACAATAGAGTTTAAAATATATTGGAATATTTTGTGAATAAGAGTTTACTTTAAACTATAACCCTGAGATGTAGCCAACAAATTATTTTTTTTGTTTCTTGTGTTTTAATTTATTCATTTTAAAGAGAGAAGAGAGAGAAAGGGGGAGGAGCAGGAAGTATCAACTCCCATATGTGTCTTGACTGAGCAAGCCTAGTGTTTCGAACCAGCAACCTCAGTGTTCTAGGTCGATGCTTTATCCACTACACCACCACAGGTCAGGCCAACAAATTCTGATTTATAAAACCATTCTAGATAACCTTAATTCAATGACTTTTTCAAAATTAAGTGAGATAAATATCATAATACTATAAAATAGGTTGACTAAACCAGTTAAAATTTGTAAAGTGCCTATAGAAACCAAATGTAATGAATCCAAGTAAGAATATAAAAATCTTCAGCTTCAGATTAGGTCATAATTATAATCAATCCTAACTATAGTGCAAATTCACCAAGTAAGACTCAAACACATCAGTATACGAAACTATTAGTACTCATACACTTAAAAAAATTTTTTTTCAAAAAAGGTTGCTTGTAATACTTCAGTCTAGGTATCATTCACTAAAATGCCACATGAGTAAAAGATCAAAATATTAACTGACTAGAAATAAAACCTGTAATATAGTTTCAAGTTTTGTACTTGATAAGTTTTATACTTCCTCTTCCTAAATTTAGATGGCTAGTTTCTCTTATTATCTGAGCTTATTTATTGAGAAACAGTAGACTGAATGATTTTGTTAGAATAGCCGTTACTTTATTAAATTTTAATAAAATATGAATGTACTCCAATATCAGGATAAAAAGAATATCAAACGGGAATAGCAAATTTTTATTATGAATAGCATTGACAATCATTTACTTTCAAAAGGAAATATTAAATTTTTTTAAAGTAAGAACCTCATCAGAAAGCTTATATCATTTAAAATCTATGGTATTCTTCTAGAATCTAGGTAATTATAGGAGTTAAGCAGAACAAAATTATGTTTTGCTTAATGATTTAATAAACATTGAGACACAAATATTTCACTTTGTATTTCTAAACATATACGGTTCTTTTACTTTTTACATCGTTGATAAATTATTAAACATCAATGTGCTAAAATATTATGTAGTTCTTCTTTCAGAAAGTAAAAGTACTTATAAAAATAATTAACCTAACAGAAAAAGGGAGAAAAAATTTCACTTCCCATTAAGTTTTTCATAAGCACCAACTTGTTTCTCATTGTGAAGTTATTTTTAAGAAAATGTAATTATTATATATTGTATACAATTTAGCAAAAGAGTAGATTTTCTAATCTGAGTCAATAAAAATAGGATTTTTAAAAATAAAAAGATTATTCAAATATAGATTAAATCAAATATTCCATATCTAACTAAAATTTGTTCTCTATGAATGGCAATTCTTTGTTCTACATATATCCTAATTCTAATTTGTACTTAAAATTCTGGGTCATTTTGCATACAAATCTTAACACTAGAACAATGAAAGTGATGGTCTTGCTTGCTTTGGGATAGGCACAAGGCCAAACAAAGTCACAGTTTAGTACTCAAAAAGAATTGGTGGTTTTATCTTCTTAATAAAGAAGATGAGTAAATCAATACTATTATTATTATTGCACTACATTGTCCCGAAAATCTTTTATTTTTATAATGAATACATTATAAAAATTTCTGATCTATAAATTGCAAGATTGCAAATCTCTTTCTTGGGATAGCCAAATAATAGTAACAATAATAATAGTAACAATTAAGACTTAACCCTCAGCAGATTACCAGTGCCACAAAGGCACACATATTTGGCTCATTTTATTCTTTTTTCTCCCTTAATCACAATCTCACTGGAAAACTTTCCCTTGAGAACTACATATTTTCAAGTATAAATCATAAATGGGATTCTATTGAACCTAACCCAAACATTCCCTACACATCTTTTCCTGCTTCCCATCTCTTAAGTATTAGAATTCAGCATGTATACCCTCCTTGAAAGCCATGTTTGCAAAGGGAGGATCAGAAACCTATTAGAGAAAATTAGAAACTGTAATAATATGAGAGTTGAGAATAAATGAAGTCAATTGAAATCAGTTTCTATTTAGTTTGTATTCTACAATTACTGCAGTGAAATCTCCTTTCGCTAATTTAGCTATCTACAAACTTGGAAAATGGGATACTCATAGAATAAGTAGACTAATATTGTCTCTTTTCAAGAACCCAGAAAAAATAATCTATTATCCTAAGGAGTCATAAATTGTGCTTTTCTGAAAAATTAATACATAATAGGAAAAAAAAATTCTTGCTAGTCCCTATGTATATGCATTTAATTGTGAGCAATTATACTTCTGAGTTGTCATTTTATATATCATTCCTCCAATATATAAGGTGTTATCTTTCATGACTCTATAGAATGTCAATGACTGAATATTTTGTTCTAAAGTTTAAGAAAATGATCCAAGAATGGCAAGATTATAGCTCCTTACAACAAAGCAAATCTGCTTATGGTAGGGCTGGTTTATAATTTCAGTGGTAGAAGGAGAGGAAACTTCATCTATGTGACAAAGTATTAAAAAGTCTTGAGCCTGACCAGGCAGTGGCGCAGTGGATAGAGCGTCGGACTGGGATGCAGAAGACCCAGGTTCGAGACCCCAAGCTTGCCAGCTTGAGCGCGGGCACATCTGGCTTGAGCAAAAGCTTGCCAGCTTGAACCCAAGGTCGCTGGCTCCAGCAAGGGGTTGCTCAGTCTGCTGAAGGCCCGCAGTCAAGGCACATGTGAGGGAGCAATCAATGAACAACTAAGATGTCACAACGGCAATGAAAAACTAATGATTGTTGCTTCTCACCTCTCTCCGTTCCTGTCTGTCTCTATCTATCCCTCTCTCTAAAAAAAAAAAAAAAAAAAAAAGTCTTGAAAACATAATTAGATTAGATTGAGTAATTTGGTTAGCAAATTTTAGCACAAAAATGTGATATCAACACCAGGAAATGAAAGACCACCAAATGGATTTCACAGAGCATTGTTATACTCATTTCCAGTCACATGACAATCGAGATCCTTTTCTTTAAAATACACAGAAGGAGTAAGAGTTCACAATGATTCTCTTCCTATATTGGAATTCGCAGCTCATGATATGTTTAAATAATATTCTTTAGGAGAAAGTTTCCTAGAAGGTTTGGATAAAACAGAGGAGAGACAAAAACACAAAAAGCTGAAGAGCAACATGGTAAAAAAACTGGACACCAGATCTATTTCCAGAATAAAAATACCACCTATAAGACTTTCTCTCTCTCTTTCTCTCTCTCTCTCTCTCTCCTTTGTGTGTGTGTGTACAAAAACATGTTTCTTTTTTTTATTATTTTTTTCAGTCTTAAGAGTTTTAGAGGTAAAGAACAGAATCTCCAAGGGGATTATATTCTAAATGCAAAATACTTTTGGTCAATTGCTAAATAAAGCAATGCCATTTTCTTTAAATAAAGCAGATAAAATTATACCCATGCTGCTAGCAGCCGAAACATAAACATTCTAATTTATTTACGTTATAATAACACAAAAACATTCTTTAAGAAATTTGCACATGAATAAAGGATTGCTTTAACTGGTGATTACCCTTCAGAAAAACTTAATATGACATTGAACAAAAAATTACCAACAAAGTACACTCATTGAGGTTCTATTCTTTTTTTAAAAAAGGGTAATTGAAAGATAAATAAAAAAGGGGAGATGGCAAAAGAAAGTTTTTCTGCAAGTCTTTCAAAGATCACCTACATTTCTCCTTTAAACCCTTAATCATGTTCAAAACTCTGTAACGTTGAATGAAAATTAAATAATCCATAAAGGCATGCAATTTTACTTTTCACTGAAACATAATTTGTATTAAAAATTCATGTAAGAAAATTAGAAGCTAAGTTATTTTTTAAAAAGTTGGGTTGCCAGACTTGCCTGACCATGCTTTATGACTCAGCATAAGAGCAGCTGTGCGTGTTTTTATTTTACTGCCAATGGATGGGCAAGGAATGTAGCTGAGTAACATGCAGGCCAGTCAAAATTCATTTAGAAACTGATCATATTTATATATGTACAACTTGCTTGGGTAACCTGGGTAAAAGTGGTGGCACGACTCTCTGGCTGGTTAAAAAACACCAGAGCTGCATTCTTGATGGCTCCAGCTTGATTTTACCCCTGTGAGAAGTAAGAATGGTAAGCAGTGAAGGTCACCATATTGCACTAGTCAAGTTCACTTTGAAAAATTATTCAAGCATGCCTTCAACATTATTAAAACTCTCAAGAAAAATCAATCATTCAAAATCACAAACTATAAAAGCAATTCCATTCAATCTAGTCAAAGCATACATAATTATGACATGAATTTAAAATGTTCTCTAGAAACTTTACAGAATTATCAAAGAATCACACAAATTTGTCAAAGACAAAATAGAAGACGATTTAGTTCAAACACCTAAACAACCTCTGGGTCCACTTAGTCAACCTTCTTTATTAAAAAAATAATTTAGGTATTTCAAAAATTAAAAAGTACTCCAATTTAGTCACTTCAGTTATTTTCACCACTTAGAAAAGAATATCAATAAGCCTCATACAATTTCTTACAACTCTATATGTGATATTTAACAGCATAATCTTATCCCACCAGATAAAAATAACCTAAAGACAGAGCACTAAAATAAAATTTCAGGTGGGACTATTTGGAATTCTTGATTGTTTCTATGCTCTCTTGTTTTCTAGTGTTAGAGCTACCTGATAAAATACCAAAAGAATAAAACCTGCATGTATATTTCCTTGCTAGACTACTGCCTTAATCATTTATTAGTTATGAGTTTATAGTTAGGAAATTTGAGATAAAACCATAATTGAAAATTCCCCCAAATAATAAATTTTAACACCAGGTAACAATTTCTAAGATGGGAAGATATTAAAAGGACTCCACAGCTGAAGCAATAAAATAATTCTATTTACGATGGAAAGATCAGTTGTCTTGTCTCCAATTCCAAAGTACTAACATCACTTAGATTATAATTGGAGTACATACTTAACTCAAACAGAAAAGAAATAAAAAATTTAATTGTAACAGGAATATAGTTTGGGTTTTCCTATTAAAAGCCCCACCTCACTGAACATTCCTCCTATGTCAAACATAATGGTTTTAGGTGAGGCAAAAATACACATTTTGGGAGGAGCCTGAAGCTTTAAAATTTCTGAATAAAGAAGACTGGATGTCAAGTGAATCACACCTAAAAAGATACTCAAGTCGCCAAAAGTTTTAACTGACTGATGGCTTCCACATTTGATATTTTATAATTGATTCTTAGTTCATAAATATCCTAAAATTAAACATATATAAATATAAAAAAATGACTTCACTTATTATAAGAGAAATATTAACTGTTAGGAATAATATCAAAACAACAAGTGGGAGATATATATTAAAATCTAATGACCTAATTTTATTTTCTACATGCTGACTTCAGTTTCTAGTTATACACAATACCAGAAATTAGCCCCCCATTCCAACCAAATATGCTCATCCAAAATTTTATTAATATATCTTAAGATGTTAAATTTTAAAATAATGGTCTTATCAGTAAACATTTGAGGTCAACTAACTACAGTATTACTTGCCCGAGGCTATAAGATTTAAAAATATTCCAGTTGAATTTTATCAGTTAGTGTGTGAAACTAGTGGCTACAGCCTTGTTACTTATCTGTTAATTTTAGCACCTATATTTAAACTTTCCCTGAATTTCTGCTTAACATCTCCTTCTACCTAATAACTGAATTAGCAATGCTATCTATCTTATAAATGATAAAGAATGGAAAACTGCATATTCTTTAGTAATTTTATGTAATAAATATAAGAATACTGACTGAAATATCTAAGGTTCCCATCTTAAAAATATATTTTTACTCATGACTTTGTTAATTGATCCCTAATTATTGTGACTTTGTTACACTGCATAATTTTTATCCTTTAGTGCTTCAAACTCTCTTAAATCATCTATCTTTCTTAGAATGATAACAGTAATACAAGTCTTTATCTTCCTTGACAATCTAAAGGACAAGAAGAAAAAAGGGAAACCCTTTGGTTTTGGTTGTTATTCTTTTTTGTTTAAGCAAGCTTTAGTAACTAGGAAAACTGTCCATATTTTTGTATAATTAAACAGTTAAACACTAAGGATTTCAATTACTTCTTTTCTTTACCCCCAGTTCTGTGTTTTATTAACCAAGAAACAAACAAAAACATTCATTCTGGTACTCATACTCTTCTGGTAAATCAAAGAATATTTAAACTACCAAGACTCTTAGTGTAGTTGGTAAACTGACAATTTCACATTCTATAATATATTATAGCTTTTTGTTTTAGACAGCATAAAGAGGGTTACAAATAGCATCATTCCTCTTCACTACCTTTACTTCCTTAATACATTTACTAAAATAAATAAATAACAAGTAAAAATCAAACCAAGATTCCAATCAGATTTTCCATAAATAAATAACCTTGTGCAAACTAAATAAGATCACATTTTATGAAGTATTTCATAAGAGCCAAGAATACAGCAAAATCAGAATTGGAATTATTCTCTCGCAAAGTATTTTTCTAGTACGGACCAAAGAAACCACCATTGTGGGAGAATTGTAAGGAGAAAAGTGAGCAATCTGAGACATTGTCATAAATCAAAAATTATATTTACTTAGAAAATTTCCTATTAATCTGCATGTTAATATTATCAATAATTAAACTGATAAATACCTGAAAACTTTTCCAGCATATTATTAGTGTAGCTATATTTTAATCTATCATCAATTTATCACCAATTTGCCATAGAAAATGTATCAGTAGATATTCATTATTTTTTATTGAAAGAAAACGTAATTTTAAAATAGTCTCAATTTTAAAGCATAATACCAAAATATCTTATTTAAAAATTCCTACCTCTTTGCTTTCCTCCATATCTGACTCGCTGCTGAATTCTTCAGTATTTAAATTTTCAAAGTCAGATTCTCCAACAGCAATTGGTACAGTCACAGTGAGGCTGGGGTTGTTTATAAATGACATGTAATCACTTTCATCCACAACATATTTTTCTACACTGCTGCCAATGCCACTAGTAGTTCCATTTCCATCTTTGAGATAATTGAGGTCTTTGCCTATTTCTATGGTGGTATGGTTGGAAATACAGCTGTCTTTTTTGTTATTTAGATCTTCAAGAGGTTTAATTTCATCTAAAGCTTTCTGCTTTCTAACAAAGGCTTTGTGAATAAATTCATGTATTTTTCTTTTAACATAATCAATTCCTTTCTGCATCCTTCCCACAGCAATCTGGAGATTGTTCATTTCATTATCATCATCAGTGGCAGCAAGATTGTCAGAACTGAATGAACTCAAAAGCAAGGCCAGGAAGAGGTTCAAAACCTAAAACACAACAGGAAATTAGTTGATCAAAACATCCTGCTACTTCAATTGCTCTTGACCGTAAGTTTTCCAAAATTATTCTTAAACTTAGATTTTTTAGCAATAGATTTTTTTTCTAGTTCGTATTAAACTATCCTGAAAAAAAAGTGAATGAAATAAATACTTGGCCAACATTAAATGATACTTTTAACATTATCTCCCTTTTACTGATTGCAAAATTACTAAAACCATTGATGTATAACATATCTATAATAAGTTTCATTCCAAAAGAGAAATATTAGCTATCTAGAGTCTAGACAATAGTACAGTGAAAAAAACAAAGAGTTTTACTTTAGATTTTCCAGGACAATGATAATTTATTACAATTTAATTCTTAAAACTAAAGATTATTCCAATGTTTTTAAGTATGATTTTATTTTTACATATTTACACCAATTTATGTACCTAGACAACTTGCCAAATTGAACCCATCTAGATAACTTGCTAAATTAAATCCTGTACAATTGGTGTACAGGTTTATGCTGTAACCAATTAAGCTACCTGGCCAGGGCTGATCTTGTATATTTTTAATGGACAGATTTGTGGGAAACTCAAATTTGAAACATTAACAAATAAAACTGTTGTTAGTACTTATAAATAAACTGAATGACTGTTCTTAGTAACCCTTCTAAGCTTTAGCACAAGAACTGAAATATAAAAACCATAAATGGACCCTTCTATGAAATAGTAAGCGGTATTAGTGACAAAGAAGTTGGTTCAAAGGGTATCTTAAGAGTTTGTGTTATAGATCCTTCTGTAGTTTAGCCCTTTGAATAGCACAAACGTTCATGTATGTTTTTATGCCTCCTGACCATTAAAAAAAGCAAGTGTGTTCTTCTTGTTTCCATAAATTGATTATCAAACAAACATGATTTTAAATTAATAAAACTGTAACTGTAACTAATTTCATATTTTGAAGAAAAAAAAAACTCACTCCCGGAGGGCAGTGAGCATGAAAAAGAACTCACTGCTCAAAGGATTAAAAGCGTGATGATTGGGTGTTCATGCTTTTGTGTGAGGTGTGTTTCCTCAAACCTTGTTATGACATTGGCACTATTACTCATCTGATATGAAAAAAAGGTTTTCGTTATATATGTCAATTAAATCTCAATAAGAAAATATAATAATTACAAAACTCCTAAAATGAGTTATATGGATTTTCATAATCTAAACTATACTTGGCTTCTGCAATGAGGAATCATTGAGAATTGGAAATGGCTTTTGTAAGGTATTTTTCCCCGCCAAGAAAGAAGGAAGGGTATAGTCATGAAGCGTGGAATAATAAAAGCCTTATTTAGTACAGCGCTTCCCGGAAGATGTTCTTTGGTCCCAGGGACAGAGGCCAGTCGCATAAAGGAAACCGCATGGTGGAGATTTAAAGGGTTGTCTAGGGTGGTTGAGCCGATATGACGTGGTGAAATCTCATTGGCTGATGAACAGTTGCTCTTTTCCAAGGATTCCTGGGAAGTTTCCTTTGGCACGCATAGGTGTGGGCAGTTCTTGCCAAGTTCCCAGGTATGATTCCTCACGTGACCTTCCTCCATTGCCCACCACCTTAAAGCTTTTACATCAGTGGTTCTTAACCTGGGTTCTATCGAACCCTAGGCGTTCGATGAGTCGGTCTCAGGGGTTTGGAGAAGCCTCTGCCGGGGAGGCCAGAATAAAGTAATACCGTAATTTGTTGTGAGTTCATGCACTTTGTTGGTTTTGTTCTTTGAGCAAGGTGATGTTCATGCACGGCTCATTTTGTGCACCAGTAAAAAAACATATACCTATGTCTTGAATTTGGAAAAAAAATCATATTTTATTTATCACTAAAGAAGGGTTCGGTGAATGCGCATATGAAATTGGTGGGTTCGGTACCTCAAAAAAGGTTAAGAACCATTGTTTTACATACAGACACAGCCACAAAACATATGAAACCTTCTTCAGTTGAACATAGTTCTACTTGGTTACATTATATTTTACTGAAAGTGAGAAAAATGTTTTACGTACCACTAGGTTTCCAATGACCATGACCATCATGAAGACAGTAAGGCACATGGCTTGACCAGCAACCTCCATGCAGTCCCACATGGTCTCTATCCACTCTCCACACAGCACACGGAACACAATCAGAAAGGAGTGAAAGAAGTCATTCATGTGCCAGCGTGGGAGTTCACAGTCATCTGAAATCTTGCAGACACATTCTTTGTAGCTTTTACCAAAGAGCTGCATGCCGACCACAGCAAAAATGAAGACAATGATGGCCAACACCAAGGTGAGGTTTCCCAGGGCCCCCACTGAATTGCCAATGATCTTAATTAGCATATTCAGAGTTGGCCAAGATTTTGCCAACTTGAAAACTCGGAGCTGGAAACAAAGTCAAAAAGGCTGTTACCATTCTGTCTTCTAAAGAATCTATAAATCTATTTATGTGAAAAATCTATGTCTGAATTGTAGAGTAGTGGATTATTTGTGTGTCAAACTATTATCTAGCAAATATACTGGTGTATTTGATATCATGAGGTTTTATTCATTTCGAAATAGTTATAATTATATTATAAATAAAATAATTATACAGTTTTTTTATTGGCATTTTAAGAATAAGATACACCAAATTTCCCAGAATCTTGCTGTTAGGCAAATGAGTTTGTAAAATTTGACTTTTTGAGTGTGCTCATTTTTATTGTAAAAAATGGCACTGGGCAGCCACATGTGTGCTTGCCCTCAGAGCAGGGCAGTTGATTGCAAATTGGGGATTACCTTCCTGTTTGGGAAGGGCCATTGTTATACTAATGTTGGCTGGAGGAAGGGTTTCACACTAAAAAGTTTTAACAAGAAAAAGAGAAGAAGTAGAAGGTAGAAGAAGCCTTGAGGGCAGAGTGAGAGCAGAGAGGATGCAGAGTGCTGAAGGAGAAGCTAAGATGGCACGGTGCTGAAGGAAAAGCCAGTTTGTGCAGAAAGGAGAAGGGAGAAGGTGTGCAGATGGGGAACCAGAGGTGACTGAGACTGGTGGAGGACTTTGATTCTAGGAAAAACCAAATGTGTCAGTAGTGTTGTGAGCTTTGAGTGAAAGGGAAGTGATTACCCTCTATGTGTGTTTTACTTGTCAGCTGGTGTGAGGCTAGAATAAAGGAATGACCCACCATTTTTTGGCTCCACTGTTTCTTTAACATGTGTTCAAATCTAATGTGAACCTGCATGTGAATGGTCACAATGGTGGTGACTATAGGCCATACACTTGCATAAGTATATGTGATACTATTTGTTTTTCTTCAAGGAACTGAGGTATTTAATATTTAAGATTAATGGTAATTAACTGAGAATATCTCAGAGAAGTAGAGGTGATTTAAAATCCTAAAGTGGATATAATTTTTCAGTGTACTTGAAATGTCATGTTGAAATGCAAAAATGCAGATAAAATTAAAAGAAATTAAAGTACAAAAGAAAAACAATACTTTAAAATCTTTAAATTACTTTAATCTTACTATATCTTTAGCTTGCTGTAATATTAGGCTATATTTTAAAGATTTATTATATTCAAAGGAGAAATACTGGGGCTTATGTAAAAGTAGTATTTTGTCAACCTTTATGTCTTCAGTGACTTCATTAATCAACAATTCATTAGAGTGTGTAAATGGCTCCCCATCATTGTGCTTGACCCATTGGTTGTATTTGCTCTTAGAGGCCGCTCAAGTACCATGTATGGTTAAACACTAGCAGCATTTTATTTCCAATGCTGCAATAAATGTCAGGCCAAGAACAGTGCATTATTTAATAGCATCTAAATGACTCAAAGGATCAGCTATAAACAGCATGTTTAATTTATTCCTACAGAATACTTTATGTAAAAGAGGCTGACACTCTAAGCAAGATGCTAATGATATTATACTTTCTATTTCTCAAACCTATCACATTATCACAAAGATTTATTAAATATTTTTGAAAAAAGTATTTGCCCAGCCCTGGCCATTTGGCTCAGCCATAGAGAATCGGTACAGTGTGTGGAAGTCCCAGGTTCAATTTTGGCCAGGGCACACAGGAGAAGCACCCATCTGCTTCTCCACCCTTCCTTTTCTCCTTTCTCTCTCTTCCTCTCCCACAGCCAAGGCTCCATTGGAGCAAAGTTGGTCTGGGCACTGAAGATGGCTCCATGGCCTCCACCTCAGGCACCAGCATGGCTCCGGTTGCAGCAGAGCAACACCCCAGATGAGCCAAGCATCACCCCCTGGTGGGCATGCCAGTGGATCCCGGTTGGGCACATACAGGAGTCTGTCTGCCTCCCCCAGTCTTCTCACTTTGTAAAAATACAAAAAGAAAAAAAAAGTATTTGTCCATATTTACTTTTTATGATCATTTTTAATTTTTGTTCTATTTTTTTTACCCTATTGACTTCAAATTAGATCCATAGCTCTGTGTGAAGACTAGGCGGAAAAGCACAGCACTAAGAATCTCAACTCAAATATGAACTTGAAAATGCTAAGATAAATTCTAAACAGATTTCACAGCAATGTCTTGAGACTAATCACATTTAAGATGAGTCTAGAAACCTGCCTTTGGTAACAAACTATACCCTCTGTTATTTGACAATAAATTACAGAAAATTAGAGCTAAATCAAAGTATTAGCACAATAAAGTATATATCAAACTTTAAATGGAAATATATTGTGTTATTTTGTTTCTTAATTTTAAAAGATCCATATATCCATAAAATATAAAGATAAAATGAAAGACCCTTTCTTTTAAATTAACAAAATAAAATACAGTAAAAAGAGTGAATTTAGAGACATCTTGAACTGGCGAAAGCAGCAGATATATGGGCATCTCTGTCCTGTTGCCATGTACACTCTACCCAGCCCTGAGTCTTAACTTCTATGGGGCCAAATTGGGCAAATCTATAATTCTTGAGCTTTTGATAGAAAAGTTAACCCATCCTAAATTCCAACCATGCCTTATGCATAGTTCAACAAATCCCACAAAACTGATAGATGAATGTTGTGTTGTTTAATTGTAATTTGGATTTATCTATGACTCCCTTTTTCCTCTCTTTCCATTAGTCCTGCCATTCATAAGTAAGAAGAGAACTGTTGGCTGTTCACTTGAATATAATCTACTCATTTAAGCTATGATGTAGAAAAGATTACCATCCAGTTGTTCAGCAATTTTATTTGTTTTAAAAATATATTCAAATAATATTATAATTATGTAAAATTTAATTGTTACTAGATATATAAAAACATTATGGATACTCCCAGTTAATTTACCAGCCGAAATGATCGAAGAACTGACAATCCTTCCACATTTGCCAGACCAAGTTCCATTAAACTAAGGCTCACGATAAAACCATCAAAAATATTCCAGCCTTCTTGAAAGTAATAATATGGATCCATGGCAATTATCTTGAGAAACATTTCTGCTGTAAAGATTCCAGTGAAGACCTAAATGAGAAATATTTATTACATGAGTGAATAACCTTAAAAACAAATTATTATTGAGGAATTTAACTTACTCCTAACAAATCATAATTCTGTATTTCAAAAATTAATTTAAGTCCAGTAAATTATACCTTCAAATAGTTTGTGTGTAAATCAATATTTAATTGTTTACTATATTTAAGGTTTATAAGTGATGAAGAGAACATGAATTAATATAATAAAATTAATATTCTTATTTTTACATTATTTCAGAAAGGTTCAACTAACTCATTGTGGTCAACTGTTAGGCTCTGTCTCTGATTTCTCTAGCCTTCCAAAAACTCAATAAAGGATTATTTAAAAGTTAGTTTTCTCCTGTGGCCTTGCAGGCAAGGCTGATGTTAAAAA
Source organism: Rhynchonycteris naso (assembly GCA_037038555.1). Lineage (NCBI taxonomy): Eukaryota > Metazoa > Chordata > Mammalia > Chiroptera > Emballonuridae > Rhynchonycteris > Rhynchonycteris naso. The sequence continues at coordinate 69,616,390 of CM072997.1, forward strand.
TTCATATAGTTTATAATAAATATGGTCACCACCAACCCTTCAGATGGTAAGAATGTTAAAAAATAAAAACCCAAACCCCTGGCTGATTGACTTAGTTGGTTAAAGCGCCATCCTGATATGCCAAGGTTGTAGGTTCAATCCCTGGTCAGGGATACAAGAATCAATTAATGAATGCATAAATAAGTGGAACAACAAATCAATGTTTCTCTCCCTACCCCTCTCCAACTCTCTCTGAAAAACAAAAAATTCTGGCCGCAAGAAGCAGCATTTTCCATTCTCCATTTTTTTTCTGTATGATGATTTCAAATATTCTCTCTTTCATATATCTGTGAAAGTTTTTTTCTTATACTCCATTCATAGTACTTGTGTGTCTCAGAGGTAATGGAAGTCAGCCAATCTGAACTTTTTTCCATTTTTCTTATATCTATCAAACTACTTACATCCATACTGTGCTTGACTTTTTCCTTCTTAAAAATGAAAGTGTCTCTACTTTGCTCTAATTCTCCAACTGTATCATGTGTCACCTCTGGACATCTCAAAGAATTTGCTTTTTCAATTAACCTCTAATTTCAACCTCTTCCTGCTACTGACTGCTTCCTATTGGGGTTTACAAGGAGTAACAGCCACTTACTTCTTATTCACCTTAAAACTACCACCAATGTTATAAAAAGAATCAACTCTTCATGCATTCTACCTCTTTGTTAGCTACCACCTCTATCCTCTCCTGACAGCCCAACTTTTTTAAGAGGCTGTGTACTTATATATATATATTCTTTAGTTCACTTTCTTCAACTTATTCCACAACCTACCGGTCAAGACAAACTGCTTTAACCAACTGTTGCTGACATAACCAGCACTGTCATTGTTAAATTCAATGGACAATTTTAGTAATTATCTTGCTTGCCTCTTTAGGAATTTTCACATTTTTTCTTTAAAAAACTTTTTTTAGCCTGATCAGGCAGTTGCACAGTGGATAGAGTGTCAGCCTGGGATGCTGAGGAACCAGGATCGAAACCCTGAGGTCACACTGGCTTGAGCGTGGACTCATCAGCTTCATCACGGGGTAACCAGCTTGAGTGTTGGGATCACAGACATGACCCCATAGTCAGTGGCTTAAGCCCAAGCTTGCTGGCTTGAGCAAGAGGTTACTGGCGTGGCTGGCGCCTCCTGGTCAAGGCACACATGAGAAAGCAGTCAATAAACAACTAAGGTACCACAACTATGAATTGATGCTTCTTATCTCTCTCCTTTCCTGTCTGTCTTTCTTTGTCTGTACCTGTCTTTTTTTCTCAAAAAAAAAAAAAAGTTATTTTAATTAATTTTAAAGAGAGATAAAGGAAAGTAGAGAGAGACTGAGAGAGAAACATAATTTGCTGTTCAATTTTATTTTATGAATTCATTGTTTGATTTTTGTATGTGCCCTGACTGGATGTGGAACCCACACCACAACCTTAGCATGTTGGGATTATGTGTAACAAACTAAGCTACCTGGCTGGGACCTTCACATTGTTTTCTGTTCCTTGTTCCTTAAAATAGTTTCTGTTTCTAGCATTAGTGATCCACACCTGCTTGAATGCTTTTCTTTCTCTAACAAACTATTCAATATTGAATTACTTTAGAGGTCTCTGTCCTGGATCTTGTTATTCTAATTTTTCTTTTACAATAAGTTTAAATTTTGAGATTTATTTTTCAATTCTAACATATTTTTTGAGCTGAAGAATTACCTACTTGCCTGCATATTCAAAACCTCCACTGGATGAAAATTTCAGTTATTCAACAGGTCAAAAATTCACCTTACCATTTTGTCTACACAACCTTGCTTCTGTTCTGATATTTTCTGACTCAGTACGTACATGCAAATAGAATCATTTCCTACCTTGGTAGCCAGGTCAGAAACCCAAGCATGAGTCTTACTGAGTTTTCCACATCATCCATGTATGCCTTACCAGTTTATAATTCTTTTATTATTGAGTAGAATTCTAATGTTTGAATATTATATGGATATTCAGATAATGTATAGCAGTGTTTGTCTCTTTTCTAAGAATTTTTTTTTTTTTAATATTTGTAAAGCCAGCAGTCGAGGCCACCATCACAGCAGCCTGACCCATGCAGGTTCGCATTAGATTCGAACAGTCGGTAATGAAACAATGGAGCCAAAAACTGGTGAGCCATGAGCTTTAATTCTAGCTTGCACCCGGCAGCCAAGCAAAAACACACACTGGGCTCCAAAACCCACACATTCAGTGCTCACAAAGCTACTGACTTATCCAAGTTTCCTAGCATCAAAGCTTTCCAGCTCACCAGACTTATTCACCTCTGTTTCCCATCTCCTCCTGCACAAACTCTTCCTCAGCACTCTGCCATCTTGGCTGCTTCCTCTCCTCCATGTGGCCTTACTCTGTTCTCCTCTCTAATACTAATCTCAGGAACCCAGGAACCGAGAGAGAGAGAGATCAAGCTACTGGTCTCTCCCACTTTATACCATAGAATCAAAACCTTTAATCCAATTATACAAACAAGGAAGTCTCTGTATAATGGAATTCCTCAAGAGAGTGCACCACCCTACATCATCGAATCAGTCAAGGGTGTGGAGAAGAGCTTACTCTTAAAACTAAGCCTTAGGCTACAACGACCGGCCTGCCCACAGCCTGTTCCAGAACACACATTAATATCAACGAACTTCCATGTGGGCAGCGCCATCTTTAACAAAGTGAGCATAATATATTTTATCTGTCCAACAATATTTTATTATTATTAATTTTAATGGGGTGACACCAATAAATCAGGGTACATATGTACAATGAAAACATCTCCAGGTTATCTTATCATTCAATTGTGTTGCATACCCGTCACCCAAAGTCAAATTGTCCTCTGTCACCTTCTATCTGGTTTTCCCTGTGTCCCTCCCCTCCTCCCTATCCCACTCTTCCCTACCTCCCCCCACCCCGTAACCACCACTCTCTTGTCCATGTCTCATAGTCTCACTTTTATGTCACACCTATGTATGAAATCATGCTGTTCTCAGTTTTTCTTTTTTTTCTGATTTACTTATTTCACTCCGTATAATGTTATCAAGGTCCATCCATTTTGTTCTAAGAAATTTTTGCTACACTAGCCGATTTGCTAATTTTTATATTTTACCTTTAGATATGCTGTACTCTTGCTTCAAATAGTACTCTTAAAGACATTAAAATAAGAAAAAAGTATTCTTTATTTATCCCCATTTATTCATTTCTATTGACTATCATTCGCAGATTCAAATTTCCATCTGATTCGTTTTCCCCTTCAGCTTGGAGAACTTCCTTAAACTTTGTATATGCCAATTTTAAATAGCTTTATTTAGGACATCATATTTTTCACTTTATAATACAATGTTTATAAAGTGCATTATTTTCTTTTTTTGTGCACATATTTCATATTCAAGTATCAAAACATTTAACTGTTTATAATACTGCTCACAAAAATTAGGGGATATTTTATCACTTCTTATTCATTTTTAAATATCCTCTAATTTTTGTGAGCAAGTATATATAGCAACTCAATTTTTAAAACTGCCCTGGAATTTGCAACAAAGTTAGGTCATTTAATATTTCATGTGGAACAATGCTCAGGATTGGCTAAATCAATCTCTTCAATGGTGAGCCCAGAGGAGGCACCACCGGATGGAGGGGTTCTACCACCAGAGAAGCTCCAGGCCCTCCTCCTGGCATGTCTCCTGCACTTTGGTATAGCTTGGTAATGATGGGTTAACAGACTTTTATCAGCTACCTCTGTTAATGTGCAAATTTTTTCTTCTTTGTATTCTGGTTCTTAAAGTTGATAACTTGATGGCATTTGACAAGAATCTCCTGTTTGCCCTCATCATTAATCTTGCCTTGAAGTTTTTTACCTTCAACAGTAGCTTTCTTGTTGATTGAATAAGATTAAGGTGAATTCTTGGAAGACATCTTGTCCCACTGTTTCTCATCTTTAGCTTTGTACTTCTCAGCTTCCTAGACCATAGGTTCAATGTCTTCTTTGCTCAGACAACCCTTGTTGTTAGTGATGTTTTGTTCTCTTTTCCTGCATTCTTATCTATAGCAGAGACATTAAGGATGCCATTGGCATCAATATCAAAAGTGACTCCAATCTGGGGAATACCACGATGTGTAGGAGGGATGCCTGTGAGTTCAAACTTTGCAAGCAGATTGCTGTCCTTGGTGATGTAACACTTACCTTCATACACCTGAATAAACACACCAGGCTTGTTGTCAGAGTAGGTAGTGAAGGTCAGTGTCTGCTTGGTAAGAATGGTGGTATTGTGCTTGTTGAGGACAATCATGACTCCACCATCAGTTTCAATGACAAGGGAACATGATTGACATCCAATAGCAGCAAATCTTGAACATTTTGGGATATATTTCCAGGTAGAATGTCTGTCTGGATAGAGGCGCTATAAGCAACAGCCTCATCAAGGTTGATGCTCTTATTCAACTCTTTTTCATTGAACAGGTCTAGTAGGAGCTTCTGAACCTTGGGGTACAGGTAAAAGCACCTACCAAAACAATATCATAGATCTGGGCCTGTCAAGCTGGCATGCCAAAGGGCTTTCATTACAGGGTCCCAGGGACCACGGTTAAGGTCAGCATTCAGTTCTTCAAATCAAGTGTGGGTGATAGAAGTTCAAAAGTAGTTGATTTCTTCATAGAAAGAGTGAATCAATCTCAATACTGGCCTAGATGCTGGAAGAGAGAGCATGTTAACAAGCAATATGAAGGCGACAGATAGCTCTCGTTCTGATTTCTTTCTTATGTTTGTGCTTGAACACTGCAATAAATGGTCAACCAAATGGTTGACCATTTGGTTGTCAAAGTCTTCTTTACATAAATGGGTGTCCTTAGCTAGATAAGACCTCAAAAATTCCTTCTTTAATTGTGAGAATTAACATATCAAAAGTGCCACCTCGTCAAAGATCAGCACATTTCTTTCAGTCCCAACCTTTTTTGTCTAAACTGCGAGCAACAGTTGGCTCATTGCTAATTCTAAGTACACTGAGACTGGCAATAGTTCCCGCATCCTTGGTAACTTGACACTGAGAGTCACTGAAGTAAGCAGGTACTGTGACAGAAGGATTGGTAATATTCTTCCCAAGGTTGGCTTCTGTGATTTTTTTCATCTTTGTCCAAACCATAGATGACACCTCTTCTGGATAGAAACTTTATTTCTCTCCCTTGTATTATGCTTGGTCCTTGGCCTAGCAGCACCATTTACCACTATGGAAGGCCAATGTTTTATATCCGAATTGACAACAGCACCATTGTGGATAAAAAAAAATAAAAGATGAGGCCACGAACTAAACCTGACAAGCTCAGGCGAGACCTACACAATGGCCTTACAAAATCAGAGACCTAAAGTAACGACATAGGATGGTTAAAAATTAAAAACTTTCTAACCAAAAGCAGTTCATGGTGGTTAGTCATGTCTTAGAGTGGTATTTTCTTCTAAACAAAGGTCAGTGCTTACCGCACTCAAGCCTGTCTATTGTCTTTTGCATCTATGATAATGTACCTAATAACATGTCTTTAAAATGTAAGGACAATCTTTTTTTCCTGCCCCACTCAGGGCAGGCATCCCACCGGAGCAAAAACCAACAACCTCCTTCATTGTTACTGTTATCGTGTTAATTGTTAATGGTAAACTATCTTAGTCCTGCCTATGTAAAAGAAGTTTCAAACTGTACATTTTTACTCTTATCCAATCCTAGAGATCTTCCCCTTTTGCTTTCTCCCAGCAACCAAATCTATCACCAATCAATTTCATGTAACTTTCTTATATCTTTTCCTTTGATTCTGATTTATAAAATAAGTGGTGAAGCTGCCATTTTCCAGAGGACTCTCTCAATCTGTTGAGACTTTGCTTCCCGGCAATTGTTGACAGTTGGGCTCAAATAAGTCATTAAAAATTCTTACAGGTTTGGAAATTTCTTATGTTGACATCATTAAATCTATGTCCAATAAAGCATTTGCCATCAAAAACTATGTAAATAGAATTTATTGCAACTTGACTCTTTAGTATCAATGATCAAACTTCTGTATCAGTAAACATAACTTCGGGTGGTTTTGTTTCCCTGATTACTGGAAATTATTTCCACTTCTCCATGTTGGTGGCATGATCAATACCAAAGGCAGGTCCCTTAGACATGGTTGCTTGAGTGTCTATGTGATTTGCAAGACCAGGACTAGAACAGCTGTCTCCATGTTCAGTAAGATCTTTAGCATTTTTTTTTTCTAGACAGACAGGAACGGAGAGAGATGAGAAGCATCAATCATCAGTTTTTCATTGTGGCACCTTAGTTGTTCATTGATTCCTTTCTCATATGTGCTTTGACCGGGGGGATACAGCAGAGTGAGTAACCCCTTGCTCCAGCCAGCAACCTTGGGCTCAAGCCAGTGACCATGTGGTCATGTCTATGATCCCACACTCAAGCCAGTGACCCCTCACTCAAGCCAGATGAGCCTGCGCTCAAGCCAATGACCTCATGTTTCAAACATGGGTTCTCCGTGTCCTAGTCTGAAGCTCTATCTACTGCACCACCACTTGGTCAGGCCTGTCTACTGGTTCTTAACATTAATCAGCCTAAAATAATCCATGTGCAAAACAGACATATTTTGGAGTAACAAATTCAGTTCCTCTACAGCTCCTAGGTTACAGACCTATACAACATAATATTGTACTGAATACTGAAGGCAACTGTAACACAATGGTAAATATTTGTGTAATGAAATATAATGTGTTAGAATATTACTATAACATTAGGGGTAGGAATTTTTTAGCTTTATTATAATTTTTCTTTTCCTTTTTTAGTGAGAAAGATACAGACAGAGAGGGACAGGCAGAAAGGGAGAGAGATTAGAAGCATCAATGCTTCGTTGTGGCATCTTAGTTGTACATTGACTGCTCTCTCATATGTACCTTGAAGAAGGGAGTGAGGGGGGGCTCCAGCAGAGTGAATGACCCCTTGCTCAAGCCAGAAACCTTGGGGTCATGTCTATGAGCCCACCCTCAAGCCAGCAACCCCAAACTCAAGTCAGATGAGCTCATGCTCAAGCCAGCAACCAAAGGATTTCAAACCTGGGTCCTCTGCATCCCAGTCTGGTGCTCTATCCACTGCACCACCGCCTGTTCAGGCTTTATTTTAATCTTATAGGACTTCTACTGTCGGTGTGGTTGAAATATCATGTGGTGCATGGCTGTTTAAAGTATTTTTCTTCTGGCTCTTATAGTTTCTTTTCAGCAGCTGGACTAAGCTGTGCTCAACATAGTTTGCTTTATATTTATCTTTGTCGATGTTCACTGAAATTTTATAGTTTATTTTTAAGGTGCCTAAGTTAATATTTTTCAATAATTTTGAAATAATTCTGGCCTTCATTTCTTAAAATACTTGTTTTGTTCTACTATCATTCTCTTTTTCTCCTTCTGGGTCTCCCTTGTACAAACATATATTTTATATTTTTTAGATTTTATTTATTTATTTATTTATTTATTTATTTTTTATATTTTATTATTATTAATTTTAATGGGGCGACACCAATAAATCAGGGTACATATGTATAACGAAAACATCTCCAGGTTATCTTATCATTCAATTGTGTTGCATACCCGTCACCCAAAGTCAAATTGTCCTCTGTCACCTAGTTTAGAGAGAAGAGAGAGAGAGGAGAAAGAGAAAAGGGGGGAGGAGTAGGAAGCATCAATTTCCATATGTACTTTAACCAGGCAAACCCAGGGTTTTAAACTGGTGACCTCAGCATTCCAGGTCAATGCTTTATCCACTGTGCCACCACAGGTCGGGCTTTTATACAAATATTATACCACTCAATATTATTCTACAGATTAGTGAGACTCAAGTTCATGTTTTCTTTCAGTTTTTATGCTGTTCAAATTGGATAATTTCTATTGATTTGCTTCAAGTTTAGCAACCCTTTCTTCTGACATCTGTAATTTTCTTATAAACACATCTGAGACAGGCTGAGCCTCTCTTTGAAAAGAATGGCATTTCTGTCTGTTGCCCCTCAAACCCTGTACCTAATTAGTACCAAAGCAGCACTGGGTACCTCTTAATCAGGCAAAGAGATTTTCTGAACCCTAATGCTTGTGTGGTTAAGCCCCAGATGGACTGCTTAGTGATCTTACCCTCATTAAAATAGTAAAAACCAAATCCCTGGGCTGAGACTTAACGTGTTAATGAAACATGAAGAAATAGGTAGTTTCACTGCACGGGTACCAAAGAGTTCCTGCCTCCACACACTTCAATGTCAGGCTCACATGTCATCTTTCCTGTCTCAACTCTTTTAAAACTGTTCTCGGACTTTTGTTGTGGGAGCAGCAGCCATTTCTTTTCCTTTTGGATGCTGTTTTGTTTGCCAGCTTGAGCTTTTTAATAAACCTTTGCCTGTGTTCTAAATGTGGGTACATTCTTGATTGCTCTCCTGAGAATCCTAAGAAACCAGGGCACTGGTAACATGTCCTGTGAATATTTTCATTTTAGAATTTGTTCTTTTCAGTTTTAAAATGTCCAGATGCTTGGCCATGGCCAGGCAGCTCAGTTGGTTATAGTGTTGTCCCAATGGCCAAGGTTGTGGGTTTTATCTCTTGTCAAAGCACATATAAGAATCAACCAATGAATGCATAAATAGGTAGGAAAACAACTTGACATTCTCCCTCTATTCCTCTCCTTTCTGCTTTCTCTAAACTTAATGAAAAAAAGGTTTAAATTATTTTATTATAGTTTTTTCCTGTTCATATTCTCCTTTTCTTTATTCTTTGTGAAAATTTCTTAAATTATTAAACATATAATATTCCTCTAACATCTATTTTTAAATAATAGCTTCATTAAAAGCTTTTTTTTTGTTAATTCTATCAATTCAGTCATTTCTGGATCTATTTCTATTGAGCGTTTTTTCTCATAACTATGAGTCACATTTTCCTATTTCTTCACATAATACACCATTTTATTTTATGTGCTGTGGATGATGTGTTGTAGAGAATTTGGATTCAATTATTTTCCTCTGAATAATATTAATTTTTATTTCAGCAGGAAGTTAAATGACAAGTTGGCCATCTGGAACTTACAGTACTTTGGTATTATATTTAATTAGGGCAGAGCTATTTTGGTTTGTTCTTTTTCCAAGTTAAATATTCCGATTCTTTGACATAGTTTTTACTTTTAAATGTAGACCATTTTAGGATTCAAAGGGAGGCCTAAAGTATTTGTTTAGTTTATCTATATTGGTGGCTTAAAATTTCAAACTCTGTTGGCAAGTATTCCATTCTATGCTTTTTATGTCTTTTTTTTTTTTTTTTTAAAGAAAACAGTTTGTCCTTTCCTCCTCTAAAGTTCTGTGATTTTTTTGACTATTGTTTGCAATAGTCTCTGAAACAGTTTTTACAGTCTGTGATATAGGGTTCAGATCTTCCACTGCTTTGGCAATTTCTCATTGGCACAGTTTCCCCAAAGGTAAAATGCTGACAATCATAGTGTCTATTTTAGGATTAACTTTGTAGAAATCTAGAGAGAGGGATTTCATGTAAACTATTTAATACAGTGCCTAGTATAGAACAGGTGATCAGCATATATTAATTTTATCACTGGATCAGTTAAGACCAATCTGCAATATATTAAAAATATAATGGTTATTTTTGAGCCTATAAAGATTGTATATTATATTTTAGACTATATTATTTAATACATACTTACAGTCTATTTATATGTTCATATATCAGATTAGAAAGTAAATAAGAACTTAATAAGCTTCATATTTTTATTTTATGAATTTATTTACTTTGTCTGTAAAGACCACTTTACCTTCATTTCTATCACTCTACAATGTATCCAGTAAATGTTAATATAAATTTTTAGGTGAAAATATACACAAAATCATCTTTTATAAATAATTAATTGTAGAGAAAATTATTATTATTTTATTTTTTTAGGTGAGAGAAGGGGAGATAGTGAGGCTGACCCCTGCATGCACCCTGACCAAGATTCACCCAGCAACCCCACTTAGGGCCAATACTGGAGTACTGAGCTATTTTTAGCACCTGAGGCTGATGTACTCAGACCAACCAAGCTATCCTTAGTGCCCAGGGCCACTCTTGAAGCAATCAAGCTGGCTGCGTGAAGGCAAAAGAGAGAAAAGGGGAAGAGAGAAGGAAGGAGAGAGAAGCAGATGGTCATTTCTCTTGTGTGCCCTGACGAGGAATCAAACCCAGGAGGTCCATACACCAGGCCAATGCTCTATCCATTGAGTCACCATCCAGGGCCCACAGGAGAAATTCAAACAGCAATAATTACCATTATATGACGTTTCTTCCCCAAAAAATCCATCTTCAGATATTTATAAATAATATTTCAAAATTACCTGATGGCGTATTTTATCATTTGTTTGGCAAATGTATATATGTCCTAACAAATATATTTTAAATACTATAAAAAATCAGGATTTCTTAAAATCATAAACCAATGTCCTCTATAATTCATAATCATTTTTCTAATAAATGAACAATTTTATTTAATTCTAAATCAGATTGTACATAAAATCTTTGATTTTGATTTTTTTTTTTTGCAGTGCTTAAATGGAGTGATGTATTTTTGTTATTTAAAAAGGGATGCTGCACTTTTGCTGTCCAGGTATATATAGCCAATTAACTCATATTTAACTTGAGAGTAATATTAATGAAATGTGAAAGTAATATTTATTATGACAATTATGAAGTCTTTCAATGGAAAGTGCACCCCTCAGTGAGCCTTACCAGGTTCCCAACTGATAGCACACTGCTGAACTGCTCCGTCATGGGATAGTGCTCCATGGCCATGAAAAGTGTATTTAAGACAATGCAGATGGTGATGGCCAGGTCAACAAATGGGTCCATCACAACTAGGTTGACAAGATGTTTCACTTTTAGCCATGGTTTACAGCAGTCCCAAATCAAACACATATTAGCAAATTTATACCAGCAGGGAGGACATTTCTGCCTGGATTCTTCAAGTTCTGAAAGAAAAAAGTTAGAATACTCATGAAAACTGCTTACTTTCTACTATGCAGTGTTTGGTTTAAATTGAAAGTGACTTAAAAAAAGAATATATATATATAGTTATTGAAATATGGGTTAATCTGATGATAGAGCGAGAAAGCACTTATAATGGATTAACTGTCACCAAAAGCATGAGCTCGGAAAGACTAGTCAACTTTATGAATTCGTCTTGGGTAAACATAGCTTTCAAGATTCTATCTGCAGTTCTAATTGTCTGATAATCTTCAAAGCTATCAGAAAGGAATGGATAGGACTTGTGTTAAGTATACTAAAAAATCATCACATTCCAGATAGAGAAAATACATGTATATTTTCAAAGACCTCCTCTTAAGCAATGTCTTAAAAACATTTGTCAGTCATGCTGAATCTCAGTTTCTTAGATTACATATGTTTTGTGGGTACTTTAATAAAATAATTTTGTCAATGTGATCAGTCTTAGTCAGAGTTTCTAATTAAGCCTCATGAAGTATAAGCTTGTATATTAAACTCAGCAAGATTCCTTTACTTATATTAACTAGGAGAGAAAGAATCTACTCTAAGAAACTGAGATCCTTATTATATAATGAATCCATGTTTCACAAAATGGGACTTATTACTACTAGTAAAATATAAGAGAATTTTAGGTGGAACATATGTAGAATTCATAAATTTTCACGGTATTCTTATTAAAATACATTTATTTTTTTAAGTACCATGATTTCCAAAAGAATTTTAACTAGATAATAAGATAAAGAATATAGAAATGCATAGATCTTTAAAATGATATTCAAAATACTGAAACTTGGTATATATTGGAAAAGGAGTTTAGGAAATTAGGAAGTGAGAAATTAATGAAGCTCTTCCTCTGGTAAGATGATCTCTTAATAAACTCTTTAGAGGAAAATAATGCAGAACTTGTTTTCTGACAGTATGATTGTTGTATACCTTACTATCTGCTCTGTTAAAGGAATTCACCATGTCTTAGCACTAAAATAGAGGGGAAGATTCTGTTTTCATTTATTGCGTACTTGACTCTGGTAAGTCACTACTATGGCAACTAAAATATTCCTCTAAATCTGGTATAGTTTATGAGGAAATAAACTTTGTAAGGAAAGAAACAGCATATGAAATAAACAAACATGACCATACATAGAGATTTTTTGTTCTGTTGATAAACATTCACTACTAACCAATGCTATAACATTTACCACTTCCCTAAAAAAATAAAATCCTATTATTTTTAACAGAATTCCATTAGAAGTAGATTCTTCATTTGTCTCTTTAGATAGAAAAATTCTTCCAGTGCACATTTCTTTGTATTTCTTTTAATATGTCATTTTGAGAACAATAAAGAATAGTTGAATTATAAATCAGAGAAAAAATATAAATATAATTACTATGAACTAGTTATTTTGTAGATGCTTTTAAGATCCCCAAATAGTCTTATGGTTGTGCTGAATATAAAAGATATTATCATTTACAGTAAATAACAAAAGAGAAACAAAAAATACTCTTTGTGTATAGTCAGAGTTTTTTTAATGCTACCTATAACTTATCAGATATACAGAAGCAAAGAGTAATTATGAAACAATAATCAGAGAAAAGTTAAAAAGTGGAAATTCAGCCAATGTGGTTCATCTTGACAGCAGGAAAAAGTGTACCAAAGCTGTTTAAGTTCTAAAATAAAAGTGTTCAATTATTTATGCAAAGAAAAACCCAAGAGATTTTTATATTTTGAAAGAACAAAGCACTAGGAGAGAACTCCAGCCATCTCTCCATTATTCCTGGGTGGGCTACATGTATGGAGAAGCATGTGCAGCCTAGTTTAGACTTATGCTGCCTCTTCTCAATTCCTCAGGTGCTTCTAACACATCCTCCCACTAACCTTCCCAAGGGTGTGACCAGAAAAAATTTCTATATGGCTTTAGCATTTTGGAAAACTTTAAAGGCAAACAATTTATTTTTGCTCATCTCCTACCATTCCACTAACCAGGAGGCTACTCATGACCCTGAACAATGGAGATGTGGCTGTAGTTCAAAAGAAGGAAAACAGAAGTTGCCAGTGAATCATCAAGCCTGCTTCATCAAAAGGGAAGATGAACTAAAATCATAATTAAGCTTGGAAGAAAATGTTCCCAAATAAATAGATTATGCCAACCTAAGAAACTCTTTCACCATTATGAACAACAAAAGAGAATTATATATAGAAGACAGCTCTAGTATGCATGTGTATGCTAAGTATTGCTACCAAACTTTGATCCGCAGCTACATTCAAAGTGTTTAGATATCAATGAATAAAGAAAAGTAAGCTTTTCATTCTATATGAAAAATGGATAAACACTTGCCATTGTCTCTCACAAAAATATAAGGTCCAAAGCTCTGCAGATATTAAACTCAAACACTCAGTCTCCTACTTCCTTAGTTACACTTATTTTGAGCAACTCCACAGGATACATTCTCACGGAGGGTGATGTGGGTGCACTCATCTTGAACTGTGGTGGGTTGAGTTTTCTAAGTAAGTTCTTACATTAGCTCAAAATTAATGCTATCAGAAGTGCAAAGTAGGACTGTTGATTTAGACTTACCCTGTCTCCTTCTCTACTTCTTGCTTTAGGGAGCAGACATGCTGCTGACATCGGTAGCAGAACCACTGGCAGCTTCCTCTCAGTGGTTTTGCTATGGCAAGGAGCAGAATCTTCAAAAGATTTACCTGGAGGGACAGGGAGGAGCAAGCTACTGGCAGCTGGGGGGGAAGAAGGAGTGCAAGCTAATGCAGGTGAGGTTGGGGAAGAACGTACTGAGTTTAATATTCCATAGAATTCAGTGAAAAGACTTCTGATACTGCATTAGGACATTATGAAAATTGGGTGTTTGGTACTGATGTGACTGCTGTATATACTGTCATCTACATGATGAGTGATTTTTGGCTATTACTGTTAGGGTTTTGGTACTGCTGTTAGGATCATGGGATTCTTCCCTTCAGACTGGAAAATAATTATTCCAAGAATCTATCTAATATTAAATAACTAAAGATAAGAAAGTCATGTGCACATGTGCTCTCCTCTCCCTCTCTTGCACTCTCATTATCCATCTTTCCTTTCCTTTTGCCACATCTATACACACACATACACACACACACACACACACACACACACACACACACACACACACACACCTGAGAGGGGATGGAAAAGGAGGGATTATGAAAGAGAAAAGGAGCAAAGGGGAAAGGAGGGCAAGGGAGAAGGACAGAATATATTTTATATGAAAGTATTTTCAAAGTACTTGAAGTTGACATTTTCACTTACAGGATGGAAAGGCACAAACATGTAAATTAACAAAAATAAACCATGAATATTAATGATAATTATTATATGCCAGGTATGTAGGTGCTTCATATATAATCCCTCATTTAATCTTTACAACAACCTTATGCCTAAACATTATTATCCACACTTTATTGGTGAAGAAACTGAAGTTTAGAGTCATAAACTAACACATTTAACACATGGCAGAGCCCAGAATTGATCACAGAACTAGCTGTCCCAAAAGTCTTTATTTTGGTCTTATAAGATCCCGAGCTCTAAACAATATGTTAACTACACAGACATAATCTGCAAATTAAGAGAAAGATGATACATTATAATACTAAGAGCAGAAAGAAACAAAAGCAGTTCTACAAAAATTTGAAAACTTTGCCTCAAAGAAGTTTATATCAAAACCTAATCTACATTTTTTATTTACATTTCTGGTTAAATCAGAGGATTTTATAATCCATGTCTCAGGTTGTTAACACAATGCATATGGGTTAGCATTATTATAAAAATAAACATTTATCATTACACTCTTTGTAATATCATGCACAAAACAAATTTCAACAGTTTAATATTTAATTAATGAAAGTAGTATTCCAAGTATACTTTGAATTTGCAGTAGGTTCCTGAAGGCTAAATGTAAAAATCTATAATAGATGGTAGAATAAATGTGTTATACATAGATTTTACTTTTATTTAGTAAAGACATAAAAATGATGTGGTATCAAGTCAGAAAAATAAATTTCTTTGAAATAATGGAATTTTTTTTCATCATTACCAAAACCCCACCAAGTAGCTATGTTGTAAGACTAGGGTGCTCAATACATCGATTGCGATCTACTGGTCGATCGCAAAGGAAGTGTGGGTAGATCGCATGACATTAAAAAGACATTTGTCTTTTGATTGGCATACAGGGTAGCCAATCTGACGTCTGAACTTTTGACACCCTACGCATGCATGTTAAACCACACTAACTTGTTCAGTTACATTGCTGCGTAGTTAGCCTTCAATTTATTTAAACTAAATACAACAAAGGGTATAAAAATGAGTGCCATAGCTGGTCCAAGTAAGAAGTCTAAAACCTACCACTTTCATACAGAATGGGAGGGGATTTTTTTCACTATGTCATATTCTAAGTGCGTTTGCCTCATCTGTCTGTGTGCCATTGATATTCCAAAGAAGGGAAATGTGGAGCAGCTTTTTCGGACTGTTCATAAAAACTATGACATTGACTTTCCTCCAAAAAGAGAGAGCTGAGAAGGAGAAAGGTGAAAGAAGAATACACAATATTCAATAGTAGTAATAGTAACTTAAATAATGATAATACAGAAGAAATATATTTATGTTTTGCATTTTTATTGTAGGTAGATCATTTTGACTTGGTCATCTTATAAGTAGCTTGCAAGCTGAAAAAGTGTGGGCACCCCTGTTGTAAGACTTTTGACGTACCTTCCATGGTGTTGGTCAAAATACTCGCTATACTCATTGCCCTTTGCCTTGTAGGATCTTCTAACAAATCCATGGATACATGATAAGAACTGGATCGTCTCTTTCTTATTTCTGTTTCAGTAGTTGTCCCCTAAAAATAAAAATTTTAATGAAATAACAATATCCTTAAGGGCAGCCAAACTGAAAGCATTCCTATAATAGGTGCTACTTAACTAAATGTTCACCATGCTTTCACAGATGTGAACAGCTCATTAAGACACTGCTGGAATCATTACTCTTGAGAAGTGTTTAAAAGCACATTGGAGTATCAGTTTTGAGAAATGCTTGGTTTTACAAGCAAGATGGACTTTTTAAATTCCCCTATCTTGGAGTTTTCAACTGGAGGGATCACACCTACCATTAAACAGATAACTTTTTTTTTTTTTTTTTAAGAGAAAGAGAAGGATAGACAGGAAGGGAGAGAGATGAGAGGTATAAACTCAAAGTTGCGGAACCTTAGTTGTTCATTGATTGCTTTCTCATACATAAGTATTAGTAACTATGATAAAAAGTTGTGTGGATTAGCTTTGGCTGGTTGGCTCAGTGGTAGAGCGTTCGCCTATAGTGTGGATGTCCCAGGTTCAATTCCCAGTCAGGGCACACAGAAGTACACATCTGCTTCTCCACCCCTCCTCCTCTCATTTCTTTCTCTTCCCCTCCTGCAGCCAAGGCTCAATTGGAGTGAGCTGGCCCTGGGGTCTGATGATGGCTCCATGGCCTGCACCTCAGGTGCTAAGAAGAGCTCAGTTGCTGAGCAACTTTCCAGATGGCCAGAGCATTGCCCACTAGTGGGCTTACTGGGTGGATTCCAGTTGGGGCACATGTGGGAGTTTGTCTCTGCCTCCCCTCCTCTCACTGAATAATAAAAAAAAAAAGTTGTGAAGATTAAATGAAATAATTTCACATGTGTCTGATATATAGTTAGCTACGATTATTTTTAAAGAGAGGTTTACATTTTCTTTGCATTCTTCCTGGTTCCTTCAGTACAAAGTTCTACTTTCTTCATGATATGATTAAACTCCAGGATACTCAGACATTTCTCTGAGAGAATACAGTGGGGAAAGAAGCAATGAGAAAAGGTGAAGAATATCAATGGCTATTTCTTAATGCAAGGTAAAAAGGTCCTTTGTTAGGTGACTGAAAGCCCATGCCATATAATTTTAATGGAGCTTAAAGAGCTTGTTAACTATAATAAGTAGAATTGTGTAAAAAATAATAATACAGAGAAGATTTTCATATGATTCACCCAACTATGAAATACTGTATAACCAAATGACATTGCTAGAATAATTTTATATTGGCAAATGAAATCTTATTTAATACAAAAATTAAAAAGCAACTTATGTTGTATAAAGGAAATGTCAATAATACAGCATATCCATAAGTGTCTGGTATTTAGTTGAAATCCTTTTACATAGATTTGATTTAGGGCACCTTTGTTTAACAAAAGGAATTCATAAGAGTAATATAAAATTTGAAATCTGCTCTAAAAAGTAAAACACATGACTTTATCAAGTACCTTGAGTGACATCTTTACCATACAAATGTACAATGGCTGGGGACACTTAAGTGGGTGCTAACAATGTTATAACATTCTGACCTACAAAGAGAGAATGTTACTCTGCAAGACTTAGATGCACTGAATAATAGCATATACTTCTGGTGAAAGTATGAAACTCTCTTTTTAAAGGAACAATGATAACAAGTCCTTAAAATAAGCATTGATATTGTTTCTTACATTTAACTCAATTTTATTAGACATTATTCTTGATCAATTGTTGCTGTTCTTTTTGGCAAATGTCATGCTGTAGTAATAATGATGAAGGAATACTTCTAATTATATTCTATAATACCCAACCTATATTTTTAATTAATCTGTAGAAAAGTCTGAATAGCAGAATTTGACAAAATAAGTTTATAGCTTGATTGAACCAATCCCAGCGTTTGAACACTAGTCTCAGCAAAATTCTTAGATGTAGAAACCAAAAACAGTAGAGTCTGCTCCAACCTCCGCTTCCTCCCCAACTGCTGCTGTTTCCATTTGCCTCACCTCTGGCAGGAGCTGCCCAGCAGGAGACGTGAGGGCTGTAGGGCCCCCAACCAGGGACACCACTCCATTGCAATCCACTGCGCTGTGCATCTTCCCATTCATGGGCAGGATGGGGAGCACCCTAGAGGCTCGGCTGGCCTGGCTGACATTGCTGTGACGCCGCTCTCCATGTCTGTGTGGTACAAACAGAGAGTCTCTTCGGCTGTCATTGTCTTCAAATGTGCTGTGCTCATCATCAGCAAAGTCGTTCTCAGAGCCAATATCCTTTGCTCGACCTCTGAAGCTGAAAAGGCTCGTTCTACTGTTGCGTCTTGGAGAGAAAAGGGAGCCACGGATGCTCAATAAAGACTATGAACAACAAGAAAGGAAACAAACAAAAACAAACAAAAACAGATGAACAGAATTAAGAGCTGGCATCCTGAAAAATATAAGACTTGATTCACTGTTTCAGAACTGTTGACCTACAATAAATTACTGGACAGGTGGAATCAACTGCTGGTCGTGTCCTGGAACTCTATTGGGTTCAGCTCTTTCATTTCACTTTCCCTTTTTCTCCTTTCTTCAGTTTTCACTTACTGTCATTTTCTTCTGCTTTTCCCATACCTCATGATAATCACCAGTATCCTTCAACATTGTTTTGTGCCATTAATAGCACCCCAAACTGAAATTTTTTACTAGACCCCTCTCTAGAAGCTAATATCATTTAACAACCCAATAGAAAGAAATTAAATACATACCTACATTTAGATCCTTTGAAGCTAAAAATATACCCTGTAAGAGATCACAAGTGACCACACCCCAATGTAGATTTTACCACAGAGGAAAAGAAAATTAATTTTTCTAGTAGCTCTATCTAATTATGGTACAACAAAGTTTCTTCCCTGTTCTTTGCATATTTTATATTGTCTTCATGAATAAATTAAACAAATCAAGCTGAAAGAACTGGATGATTCATTCCCTGATTTTCACTCTTCTTTCTTAAGAAATCTAAAGAACATTATATTTACAAAAACCTGGTATTCATGAAGTATATGTCACAATCACTTAACAATTTTCTAAATGGTTACATTGTCACTACCATTGTGTAGCTTACCTTGCTTCTTAATCACAGCAACATTAAGCACAATGAATCACTTCCTGTTTTTTTACTAGTCTACTTTTATAGCTTCCTTGTAGTCTATACTTGCTTTTGCTTGTCCAATACTTATTTCTTCTTCTTTTGACAGTATCTATTATTTTTGAGAAATGATCCTCAGGCAAGACCAAGACTTAGGCATAGCCACTGGGTATTTGTGTACCTCTGGCCATAGAGAATGTGTTAAAGATGGTTCACTGACAGCCACCTCTTTCTTTTATACTGTAATTGTTGGGAATGAGATGCATTTTTAAAATTTATTAATTTTAAATGAGAGAGAGAAAAGGGGAGGAGGAGCAGGAATCATCAACTTCAATATGTGCCTTGACCAGGCAAGATCAGGGTTTTGAACTAGCAACCTCAGTGTTCCAGGTCGATGCTTTATCCACTGTGTCACCACAGGTCAGGCAAGAGATGTGTTTTGAATTAGAGTTGGTAAAAATATTGCATATAAGTGTGGAGCTACAGTGGGCATCTTGCCACCATATTGGAAGAACCTGGGCTGAGATATGAAAAAGTACTTGGTCATGATAATGTGTTTTGAGCCCTTGGTTCCAGCCATGCCTAAACCTACATACAGAAACTATGTATATGATTTTAAAAGCTCTCTTTTTTATTAAACAAGGCTTGAGTTGGATTCCTATGATTATTAATAGATAGAATACAAATGTCATCATTTAAATATTTGTTTGATCTTTTTGTTCCCTAAAGATTTAAAGCTACTTAATATTATTATTTTATATTTAACTTTTTTTCACATTTCTTGACCAGTAAGTATGTCTTTAACTTTATTTTAAGCTAAAGAATAATTTTTATTAATAATTTTAATAAAGAGCTATAAAATGTCCATAAATTTTAAATACTGTCTTATGTAATCTTACTCACTATTCATAGAAAGAAGTACAGTAGTACATCTAAGAAGACTGATATGCTTCCCCAACATAACTCATTTTTCCTTTTTCCGTTCACATATTATCAACTTCGTTAGTAAGATTTATTGTTTTCCATATAAGCAGTTACTTTTACTTTCTCTCTTAGACTAACCAATTTCTTTTATATCTTTCTCTTTTCACAGGGTTTTTGAATTAGCTGCAAAGATATAAGGGCTACAGAATTTGTGATCTACTGGTTATCATTAGTACAAAAAGAAAGGCAGACAAGAAATTCTTGGCAATAAAAAATAAAGTAGAAATTATTTATATGTGTCACTCTTAGTAAGAGTTTATATATTTTTATTAATTTATTGTGTTTACATAGATTTTAATGTGTTCCCCAGTACATTCCCTCTGTTCCCCTCCCGGTAACGCCCTCCCCCCATCCCTCCAGGATTTGCTTTTCTGCTCTCATCCCATCCTACCATCCTATCATCTCCTTTCCCTCTGTCCACTTCCCTTCTGGATCCTTTGATCCCTCCTCTGTCTCTATTGTACTCCTCAGTTCATATTGTTCGTTGGATTCCTTAGATAAGTGAGGTCATGTGATATTTTTCTTTCTCTGCCTGGCTTATTTCACTAAACATAAGAGTATTCGGGTCCATCCATGTTGTCACAAAAAATAATATTTTCTTCTTTTTCATGGCCCCATAGTATTTCGCTGTGTATATGTACCAATGCTTTTTAATCCACTCATCCACTGATGGACACTGTTTCCAGATCTTGGCTATTGCAAACAATGCTTCCATATACATGGGGGTGCATTTCTCCTTTTGAATTGTTGATGTGGTGTTCTTGAGATATATTCCTAAAAGTGGGATGGCTGGGTCAAAAGGCAGTTCAATTTTTAATTTTTTGAGAAATCTCCGTACTGTTTTCCATAGTGGCTGCACCAGTCTGTATTCCCACCATCAGTGCAGAAGGGTTCCCTTTTCTCCACATCCTCACCAGCACTTGTTCTGTGTTGTTTTGTTGATGAGAGCCATTCTGACTGGTGTGAGGTGAAATCTCATTGTGGTTTTAATTTGCATTTCTCTAATGATTAGTGATGTTGAGCATTTTTTCATATGCCTATTGGCCATCTGTATGTCCTCTTTAGAGAAGTGTCCATTCATTTCTTTTTCCCATTTTTTGATTGGACTGTTTATCTTCCTGGTGTTGAGTTTTACAGAAATTTTGGTTATTAATCTCTTATCAAATGTATTGTTGAATATGTTCTCCCATGGTGTGGTTTGCCTTTTTATTTTGTTCATATTGTCTTTAGCTGTGCAAGATGTTTTCAGTTTGATATAGTCCCATTTATTTATCCTGTCCTTTATTTCCCTTGTGCATGGAGATAAATCAGCAAATATATTGCTGCGGGATACGTCGGAGAGCTTATTGCCTATATTTTTCTCTAGGATGCTTATGGTTTCATGACTTACATTTAAGTCTTTTATTCATTTTGAGTTTATTTTTGTGAATGGTGTGAGTTGGTGGTCTAGTTTTATTTTTTTTCTGGTAGCTGACCAGTTTTCCCAACATCATTTGTTAAGAGGCTGTCTTTACTCCATTGTATACTATCACCTCCTTTGTTAAATATAAATTGTTCATGAAGGTGCGGTTTATTTCTGGGTTCTCTGTTCTGTTTCATTGATCTGTATGCCTGTTCTTATGCCAGTACCAAGTTGTTTTGAGTACAATGGCCTTGTGGTATACCTTGGTATCCGGAAGTGTGATACCACCAACTTTATTCTTTTTTTTGATGATTGCTAAGGCTATTCATGTTCTTTTTTGGTTCCATATGAATTTTTGGAATATGTGTTCTATATCTTTGAAGTATGTCCTTGGTATTTTAATTGGTATTGCATTAAATTTATAAACTGCTTTGGGTAATATGGAAACTTTAATGATGTTTATTCTTCCTAACCATGAGCACGGTATATGCTTCCACTTCTGTGTATCTTCCTTGATTTCTTTTATCAATGTTTTATAATTTTCCAAGTCCAAATCTTTAACCTCCTTGGTTAAATTTACTCTTAGGACCTAGGTATTTTTTGTTTGTTGTAATAGTGAAGGGGATTGTTTTCTTAATTTCTCTTTCAGACAGATCATTGTTGGTGTATAAAAATACCTGTGATTTCTGAGTATTAATTTTCTATCCTGCCACCTTGCTGAATTCATTTATCAGGTCAGTAGTTTTATGACTGCGACTTTAGGGTTTTCTGGGTACAGTATCATATCATCAGCAAATAATGATAGTTTTACTTTTTCTTTTCCAATTTGGATGTCTTTTATTTTTTCTTCTTGTCTGATTGCTGTGGCTAGAACTTCCAGAAATATATTGAATATGAGTAGTGAAAGGGGTCACCCCTGCCTGGTTCCTGATCTTAAGGGGATTGCTTTTAACTTTTGCGCCATTGAGTATGTTTACTGTGGGCCTGTCATAGATGGCCTTTATCATGTTGAGGCATGTTCCATGTATTCCCACTTGCTGAGAGTTTTTATCATAAATGGGTGCTGGATTTTATCAAATGCTTTTTCTGCATCTATTGATATTATCATGTGGTTTTTGTCCTTGCTTTTGTTTATCTGATGAATCACAATGATTGATTTGTGAATATTGTACCAGCCTTGCCTCCCCAGAATAAATCCCACTTGATCATGGTGTATGATTTTTTTCATGTATTGCTGGATCCGGTTTGCTAATATTTTGTTGAAAATTTTAGCATCTAAATCCATCAGGGATATTGGCCTATAGTTTTCTTTCTTTGTGTTGTCTTTGCTGGTTTTGGAATCAAAATTATGCTCGCCTCATAAAAGGAGCTTGAAAGTCTTCCTTCCTCTTGAATTTTTTGAAATAGTTTGAGAATGATAGGAGTTAATTCTTCTTTGAATATTTGATAGAATTTGCTTGTGAAGCCATCAGGCCCAGGGCTTTAGTTTGTTGTGATTTTTTTGATAACTGTTTTGATCTCATTTGTTGTAATCAGTCTGTTTAGGTTTTCTGATTCTTCCAGATTGATTTTTGAAAGATTACATTTTTCAAGAAATTTGTCTATTTTACCTAGTTGTCTAATTTTTTGGCATACAGTTCTTCAATGTATTTTCCTACAATCATTTGTATTTCTGCTGTGTCCATTGTTATTCTCCACCCTCATTTCTAATTTTATTTATTTGAGTTCTTTCTCTTTTTTTCTTAGTGAGTCTGGCTAATGGTTCATTGATCTTGTTTCCTTTTTCAAAGAACCAGTTCTTGGTTTCATTGATCCTCTGTATTGTATTTTTAGTCTCTATGTCATTTGTTTCTGCTCTGATCTTTATTATTTCCTTCCTTCTACTTCCTCTAGGCTTTACTTGCTGTTCTTTTTGTAGTTCTATTAGTTGCATGATTAAGTTGTTTATTTGAGTTTTTTCTAGCTTTTTAAGGTATGCCTGTAATGCTATGAACTTCCCCCTCAGGACTGCTTTTGTTGTGTTCCACAGATTTTGAGTTGTTGTATGCTCATTTTCATTTGTTTCAAGAAAATTTTTTTATTTCTTCCTTGATCTCATTGTTGACTCATTCATTGTTTAATAACTTGCTGTTTAGTTTCCAATGTTTGAGTGTTTTTCAGTTTTCCTATTGTAGTTGATTTCTAGTTTTATGTCATTGTGGTCAGAGAAGATGCTTGATATGTTTTCAATCCTCTAAAATTTGTTGAGACCCATTTTATGCCTTAATATGTGGTCTAACCTAGAGAAAGTACCATGAGCACTTGAAAAGAATATATATTTGGCTGCTTTAGGGTGGAAGGTTCTGAAGATATCTGTTAAATCAAGTTGATCTAGTATATCCTTTAAGTCTGCTATTTCTTTGTTAATTTTCTTTCTTGAGGATCTATCCATTGATGTTAGTGGGGTATTGAAATCCTCTACTATTATAGTATTGCTGTTGATCTCTCCCTCTATGTCCATCAAAATCAGATTTATATATTTAGGTGCTCCTATATTAGGTGCATTGATATTTATAATAGTTATCTCTTCCTGTTGGATTGCTCCCTTTATCATCATGTAGTGACCTTCTTTATCCCTTACTATAGTCTTTATTTTAAAGCCTATTTTGTCAGATATAAGTATTGCTACCCCAGCTTTCTTTTCATTTCCATTTGCATGAAATATTTTTTCTATACTTTTACTTTCAGTTTACGTGTATCTTTTGTTTTGAGGTGCGTCTCCTGTAGACAGCATATATACGGGTCATGTTTTCTTATCCATGCAGCTACCCTATGTCTTTTGATTGAAGCATTTCATCCATTTACATTTAAGGTTATTATTGATATGTAGTTGTTTATTGTCATTTTATTCTTTAAAGTTATATTCCTCTTTTGCTATATTCCCCCCCCTCCTGTTTACAAAAGGTCCCTTAACATTTCTTGTAGCATTGGTTTGGTTATAATGAATTCCTTGAGGTTTTCCTTTTTTTTTTTTTTTTTTTCTGGGAAGCTTTTTTATTTCCTTTACATTTTTAAATGATAGCCTTGCTGGATAAAAAAGTCTTGGTTGTAGGCTCTTGTTCTGCATTATTTGAATATGTCTTGCCATTTCCTTCTGGCCTCAAGTGTTTCTGTTGAGAAGTGAGATGTCATCCTTATGAGGGCTCCTTTGTAGGTGATAGCCTTTTTTTCTCTAGCAGCTTTTATTATTTTCACTTTATCTCTTAAGTTTGATATTTTAATTATGCTGTGTTTTGGTGTAGTTTTTTTTTTTTTTTTTTCTTTTTGGTTTCTCTTTAATGGAATTCTCTGTGCTTCTTGAAATTGTGTAACTTTTTCCTGCATCAATTTAGGGAAGTTTTCAGCTATAATTTTATTGAATAAGGTCTCTATCTCTTGGTTTTTTTTCTTCTTCTTCTTCAGGAACTCCTATGATGCAGATGTTGTTTCTCTTTAGGTTGTCACAGAACTCCCTTAAAGTTTCCTCATATTTTTTCAGTCTCTTTTCTTTTTGCTGCTCCACTTTTGTGATTTCACTTATTTTGTCCTCTAAGTCACTGATTTGGTCCTCTGCTTCATCCAGGCTGCTTTTAATTCCTTCCAGCATAGTCTTCATTTCTGATATTGTGTTTGTCATTTCTGTTTGGTTCTTCTTTATAATTTTTGTATCCTTTTTAATGCTTTCAATTTCTTTACTGAAGTGTTCATTAAGTCCATCCAATGTAGCTTTGAGATCTTTAAGTATCCTAAAAATAATTATTTTATACTCTGCATCCAGTAATTTGATTACTTCTGATTTGTCCAAGACTTTATCAAAGGATTTATCTTGTTGAAGCATATGACTTATGCTTCTCTGCTTACCAATTATTCTCTGATTTGTAGGCTTCTTCCAGCTGTGATCTCCTTACCTAGTAGAACCTCTTTGAAGTCTTGATTTGTTTGTTTTCTTTTCAGTTTTCTTAACTCAATGGTAATCTTGTTTACTGATCTCAGCAGGGGGCTTATTTGAAACTGTATCCAGGAATGCGGTGGGTGTAACCTGAGACTCTGAAGGCCTGATGCCAGCTTCTCTCTGTGGTAGGGTTGCTTTCTCTGTTTCAGTAGGGGGGGGTGTATCTCAGATCTACATGGAGACCTGAGTCACTGCCCCTCCTCCCCACTTCCTGTTTCAGCTGTGTCTTGTTGCACTGATTGGAACTGGAGAACTTTCTGAAAGTGGGTCACCCAGAACCACATTAGGCTTGTGCTGTGTTGAGGGATCAACCCTTCTCCCAGCTATGGCCGCCTCTGCACTGTATGAGTCAGCTTCTCAGGTCATCCCATGCATTCCTCTGCCCATCACCACCTGTCTTAATCTCCCCACTTTCCTATTGGAAGATAAGCCATCCCTCTCAACACACTTTGTTCCCAGGTCCCCAGGCAAGTGGCTGTAAGCAATATTTTCTGCTCTTCTCCTTGCAACAAGAGCCCTTCTGGGCTCTCATTCTCACCCCACCTTCACTCCTGGAAGCAGGGGAGCACCCCCCCCCCACTGTGGCTCAGAGCTCCCTACCAGGCTTGGTGTCAAGAGTTCATATTTTAAATTACAAGTACTCTACTCAAATAGAGATTAGGAAAAAACTATGCTATAAAATTGCACACAGGGTTTCTCAATCTTCAACAGTAAATTATGCAATATAAGTGCATAATTCACATATGACAGCTAGATGGAAAACAATTGTGTCCTATCTGTTATCATCAACTTCTATTGCTTGCATTGATTATGTAAATCCATTATAATCAAATGTTATGCTGTAAATAAAGAAATATCTGACATACCAAGTAAAGCTCTAAAGCACAAAACTTGGTTTATTATAAATAGGGAAGGAAATAATAACTTAGGAAGGTCAACTGTATTATATAAAGATTTCAAAATAAAATATCCCCATTGTTTTAAGCCTTGATTAGAGATTGAACTATTGACCTTCTTCTCTCTCTTCTTCTATACTAGTCAAATCAAAGTTTAAGAACTATTTCACAAAATTCACCTACTCAACTGAGAAAGTATAATCTTGTGGTAAAAACCTACATTCTATATTTTCTCAATATAAAAGTAGAAATGGTTATCAAACCAATTGCCCTTCTATCATGTCAAATATTAGCTTTTAATACTTTGTGGTCTTAGACTCCTGAAAAACCTAATGAAGGCATGGGCCTTTCATCTCTGTGCCCAGAATAAGGTCCTCTGCCTAGCTGGGTATATTCAGTATCACTTCCATGGACTTGCAAAGTGTCATTAGTGTGAATTCTGGATTCTCTGCTTCCTTAGCTTTTTCCCTCCCCCTCTTCTCTTTTCTTCCATCTTCCTGCTTTCTCTGTCTCTCTCCATTTTCCTCTTCATTTTCTTAGCTATTTGTTTGATTATTTCTTTATCAGGTTAAAAGCCTTTCACTATTTTTTTAATAGATACCACCTAAGGAACAAATACTAATTTGAGTAAGACATTCCAAGTTATATGTCAATAATCACTTATTATAATAGTCATGTAGCTAAGAAATAAAGGTATGAAGAAGATAATACTAGAAAAATGTTGTATCTGTGAGCAAAATTTGCAGAAAAAAGCAAGACAGCCTAACCTTTTCAGGCTTAGCTATTTTACCTAGAATTTGTTTTATTGAATTTGAAATAAAACATATTGGAGAAACTCAGTGGTTATTGCTGATTTACACTTTTTTTTTAGCAAGAGAGAGAGAGAGAAAGACAGACATAGACAGACAGACAGACAGGAAAGAAGAGAGATGAGAAGCATCAATTTTTTGTTTTCTTTGTTGCAGCACCTTATTTGTTCATTGATTGCTCTCTCATATATGCCTTGACCAGGGGGTTCCAGCTGAGCCAGTGACCCCTTCCTCAAGCCAGTGACCTTGGGCTCAAGCCAGAGACCATGGGGTAATTTCTATGATCCCATGCTAAATCAGACGACCTAAAGTTTTCAAACCTGGGTCCTCAGAGTCCCAGGCTGATGCTCCATCCACTGTGTTACCACATTTTCAGGCTGATTTACAGTTTTAAATATAGGAAATTTTACATTATGTAACCTATTTTTGCCCCTCCCTCTGTCCCTCTTTTTCTTCCTTCTTTTTCAAAATGACCAATGCTTCAAAAAAGGGATTTTCTTTTTAGGAAACTAACATTTATTTAGATTCATGTCTTCATCAATGGAATCATAATGATTATGACAACAACATGAATAAAAATGAGTAAATGTTGGTATTTACTTAAAAATAAATTCTATTTTAAATATTAATTTAAACCCACTAACCCTTTAATTTATTTTATTTTATAATGTTATTTGGACTTAGAATAAATCATAATAACCTATAAAAAATTCACACTTATTAGATTAAAATTAGACTCCGTACATGATTAAATGTGTGAAGAGCAAGTATAACCTTAAATATATGCATCTTTTAAATAAAATAAAATCATAAATATTGTTACTAATTTTTAAAGATGCTCTTTATATAGGCCTTAGAGAGTAGACATTTAAAGAATTTCAGTGTCAGCCCAAATTTAAATATCACCTCAGCCCTTAATAACTATATGTCATCGGGAAATTCTTTAACTTTACTGAGCCTAAAAAATAGTGAAAATTATACTGTGCAGAGCTGTTAGCATTGATTATGATTGTGAAAAGAACGCTAAACATAAAAACATAAAATAGGCACTCAACAATGAGTACAGCCCTCCTCTTCTTATCTACAGATTGGAGATGATGATTATAGTACCAACCCAGGCTGCAGTGAGGAGTTTAAATAAGTTTATATTGCAATTTGCAATGCACTGTATGTTAGCCATTATCATTGCTATTACTATGTTGTTCTAGTTGTTATTGTTATTATACGGATACTAAGATTTCACTACTGGTGAAACTTGTCTTCTGAGAAACTATGGATTTCTGATAATTCTCTTGCTTATTGAAAGGCAATTAAAGATCCTAAATTTCAGTTTTAACAGTGTTGGTACATAAGTCAGAGGTATGCAGTGAACATTTACTATATAAATCAGGGTATTCTTTCAATGCCATTCCCTTGTTAAACGTGAGGCAGAGATAATCAAGTACAATTAAATAACACTATTGTCATAAATATTCCTCAGTGCACACCTACCTAACAATATGGCTACACTTTTAGTATAACTTTGCTTTGGTTCTCCTTGAAAAGAGGGCATGAAAAATGTACTCTTCAGGTACATTCTTCAAGAATGGTGGTGTAGGTATGGACAGTACTTGGAACCTCCTATAACTACATCAAAATTACAACTAAACTACTGAACAATCATCATTGAGAATCTCCTGAAATTTAGCTGAACAGAAATCCTATTACTGAGGTTATATGGAAGAAGCTAAATTGATACTGGTAGGGGGGCTGGAGACATGGGTTGGGCTGGTCTCACAGCCATGTGTGTCAGATAAAAATAGGGAAGGATATCTTGGCTACAGAGGTCCCTACTTAGAAGCCAAGGGTCTCAGACCCACACTAGGCCTCAAAGCCCAGGGTTTCAGTACTAAAAGGAGAAGTCCCCATAACTTCTGTCTGTAAAAAAGAGTAGGGATTGTGGCTGAGTGAGATGCAGGGCCCCTGAAGTCCTAGTTCCTCTTAAAGGCCCACACATAGACTTACTTGAATGGACTTTCTCTGAGCTACAGTTGCCTCTGAAGCTAGGGCAACTTCCCAAAAGGACATCCCAAAAGGCCCTATAGACATACGAGGAGGAATCAAGTTTTTTGACTTTAGGACAAGGGAAGGCAGAGAAGCCTTCTCCCAGACAGAAGTGTTGGCAGAGGTCATTGTTCTTTTGCAAGCCCTTTGCTCATGGCAGGCAGATGCTGTATCTGAGTCTCCATCAACCTTGTTAACAGAGTTTACCCTGGTGATTCTCTGAGACCCACCCCACCTAACATTTGGGCCACCTCAAGCCATTTTCAGTGGCTTTTCCATACCAATGGCCTGTGTGTTTCACGCTGCCAACTTTTCTAAAACTTTTCAAACAAGCAGTATCTGGCCTCTGTATACTCTGTACCTCTTGCTAAGTGACCCTAGGCCTGTCAGCAGTGACTCTCAATCTTGGTTCACAGCTTAGCCTCTCCTGGGCTTTACCAAGCCCAACACAAGCAGCAGTAATCTTCAGATTACTTTGTAGCTCATGCCAGGTGGTCCCAAGCAGGGCACAGGTGACAACTGACCTTAATCTGAACTTTCCAGGAGGCCACTGATCCAGTGCAGCCAGGGAACAGCTTTAGATCACACCAAAGCACTTCCATAAGCACCTATACTCAAGGGGTGGACTCAGCAGGTACCTGAGCCCTGCTGAAGTGAGTTTTGTTCTATGGGGTCAGCACCTGCACAGCATATCTTCCACAGTGGTCAAGGCTGTTTCTTATAGCTCATTTCCCTAAGGGTAACTCCTTCCCATTAACATAAAAACAGCAATCAAGATTCAACTACAAAAGGAAGGTTGCGCCTGACCAGGCGGTGGCACAGTGGATAGAGAGCCGTACTGGCGTGTGAGTAAGCAATCAATAAACAACTATGGTGTCGCAACGGCAACGAAAAGCTAATGATTGATGCTTCTCATTTCTCTCTGTTCCTGTCTGCCTGTCCCTATGTATCCCTCTCTCTGACTCTCTCTCTGTCCCTGTAAAAAAAAAAAAAAAAAAAAAAATTCAAAGTGATTGAAAGCAAAAACATACAACCAAGATTGTTCTACCTAGCAAATTTATCATTTAGACATAAAAGACAGATAAAGAGCTTCCCAGACAAGAAAAAGCTAAAGGAGTCATCCCACCAAGCCAGTATTACAAGAAATTTTAAAAGGTCTTCTTTAAGAAGAAAAGATAAAAATATGCATAATAAAATTACAATAAATTTGTATCTATCAACAGTTACTTTAAAAGCAGATGGAGTAAATGCTCCAATCAAAAGACATGTATATTGATAACAAAACAAGATTATTACATATGCTGCCTATAAGAGAGTCACTTCAGATTGAAAGACATATAGAAACAAAGTTAAGAAATGGAAAAAAATATTTTATAAAAATGAAAACAAGGTGAATAGGGCTGGGGGAGCTTGCTGGGGTAGCCATATATATTTTAGACTTAATGGATTTTAAAACAAAGGCTACATAACAAGAAACAAAGAAGGACCCAGAAATTCTACTACTGGGTGTTTATCTGAAGAAACCCAAAACACTAAATCAAAAAGACATATGCATCCAAATGTTCAATGCAGCATTATTTAAAATATCCAAGATATGGAAGTAACCTAAGTGTCCATCAATAGAGAAATGTATGAAAAATAAGTGGTGTATATATACAATAAAATATGAAAAAAGAATGAAAATCTTGCTATCTACAACAACATGGGTGGAGCTGGAGGGCATTGTGTTGAGAGAAATAAGACAGACAAAGGAAGACGAATGCCAGATTATTTCACTTTCATTTGGATTCTAAAAAACCACATAAATAAACAATGTAAACAGGAACAGACTCGTAGAGACAGAAAACATTTTGATGGTTGCCAGATGGGAGGGGGATTGGGGACATGGGTGATAAAGGTGAAGGGATTAAAAAGTACAAATTGGTAGTTACAGAATAGTTGTGGGGACATAAAGTACAGCATAGGGAATACAGTCAATAATACTGTAATAATTATGTATGGTGTCAGAGGGGCACTAGATTTATCAGTGTGATAGTTTCATAAGTTATATAAATGTCCAATCAAAGGGTTGTACACCTGCAATTAACATAATATTGTATGGCAATTATAATTGAAAAATAAAAAAGAATAAATTCTTCAAATGAAGTTTGCACATAAACGGGAACTGAACAGATGGTCTGAAAGAGTCCATGTTTCGCTTCTAGGAAACTGCCACTCAGAAAACCCACAGTTCACTGAACTCAGGCACAGTAAGTAGCTAAGAAAGGGTGGGAAACAGCTGCTGATAATTTCTCATGTGAAAAATTGCCCCAAGATATTTGAGTCTTTAATGAAACCTCAAAACCACAAAGCTACCCATGCCCAGTGAAATCTATGCTCTAAAAAATGCTTTCCTGGGATCCAAATGTATGTAGAAGTGAAAGGAGCTCTATGGAAAGTAACTTTACAGAGTGCTCTGTTCATAAATTCCTAACTGAGTAGGTCATGGTGGGTAGTCATGCCCCAGGCATATAATTTTAATAAAAGGCTTATCTTTACATTAAGCAGGCCCCATCCATTGTTTTTGTGCATTTAGGTTAACACACTTTCGAAATGGCCCCCAGTCAGACCTCTCCTTCCAAATTATTGGAACATATAACCTTAATTAGTTTATCATCTGATCCCCACTTTGTTCTCTCCCACCTTTGTGAAGTCTTCCTCGCGTTCCCTCCCGAGTTCAAATTCATAAAAGAAACCACAGAACTGTTTATTCTTGGGAGCATGTGAGATCTTGCTTCCCACATATGTCTCAGTTTGGCTCAGATAAAATCTTTCAAATAATTCTCTACAGGTTTGAACACTTCTTTACATCAACAGCTGTAAAACTCACAAGTTCTCTGAGGTCGTAATCATAACACTTAACAATTACCATTCTGATAGCATTGTGCCATCCAGGGGGAAGGCAGTTTTACCTCTACCCAATTATGGCATGACTTCAAATAAACTGTTTGTTATGAAAATGCAGTTTATGTAATATAATCTTTTTACCTGGTGTGGAGAAGAAAACCTCTTTTCATACGTCAGCCTGCTTCCTTCTAAGGAAAAACGGAAACCTTTCCTTCGAATGCTGTCTTCAGATTCAGATTTGCGGACTCCATCTTCCTTCTGTTCTTCCCCAGACTGTTCTTTTTGTTTTCTCTTCTTTCTTCTGTTTTTCAGCTCTTTTTCACTCTTGGAGCTCAACTTGGATGCTACTGAAGAGCTCTCTGAGAAAACTCCTATCCCACCACTGAAGTCTCTTGATTCAGCAGACGCTGCTGCAGCGGCTGCCTAGAGGGGCACAAAGTGAATGAGAGCTGCATGTGAACTTTGAGGACCTCTATCCCGTCACTGCTTAATTCACCTTTAGTATCATGAATATGATCTTGAAAAACAAGGCTTCATTCTGATATATTTTAGAAAACAATGCATTGACATTAGTTCAATTAAAGAATTAACCTTAGCAAACAGGTGAAAGATGACACATGTGACTGATGAAAACCTTCAAGCTTTGGCCTCACACTGTTTCCTAATTACTTAATAATAGAAATAAGACACTTCAATGTCAGAGCAGGTTTTTTTTCTCTGATTTAAACAGTATCTTAACAATGAAAGAATTAAATGTTTCTTATTTTAATCTGATCCATTGCACTTCCACGTGACAATAAATTTTAGTGCCGTTCTAAATTATTTAATTTAATTTAGTCAAGTATTGTTTTACTTTAATGACATTTTTTTCTTCTTTGACTTAAATTAAGTATTTCACTGAGAAATACATATCAAAAGTATTTTACAGATTATTCATAAAGAAATCTCAGATCATAGCATCTGAATGAATTTGTAAATTGCAATAGCACAGTCTCTGGAAAGATACAGTATTCTATTTTGTTGCTGCCATGCCAATCTATTTTATTTATCTGATCTTTATTCTATTTTTAGGGTATTCAGTGTTAAAAGAGAATTGTACTCAAGATCTAAGAAAAGCCAAAAATTAGATAATTGGATTAGTTAATATCATTAAAGCAAATGTAATTGCAGGAATTCTTGCCTTATTCTGAAGCCTCACCAAATACTTAGAGGGAAGAGACAGAGAACGTAGTGATTTACTCTGTTACATATCAGTGTTTTTCTTATGCAACCCACAAACTTGCATTTAAATACTATTCAAATAAAAAATAAATATTAAATAGGTATTTCTTCCAGACTCAAAAAAAAAAAAAAAATCTTCTCAGTTTGACTCCAGTTTTCTGACTTTTTCAATCTTTAATGACACTAATGAAGAAGAAACAATAACTGCATTCCTCTTCTCATGAAGATTAAGAAAATACTTTGATTGAGGGCCCGTTACTGTGAGTACTTTGTGAGCTTTAGTAAATGAGGGGTCACAAGCGAGAAAAAATGTCAATAAAACAATGATAAATCTCTGTTTTGATGTCATTAATATTGACAGTAATTATAAAAATAAAATAATAGCCTGACCTGGTGGTGGTGCAGTGAATAGAGAATCGAACTGGGATGCAGAGGACCCAGGTCACCAGCTTGAGTGCGGGCTCATCTGGCTTGAGCAAAAAAAAAAAAGCTCACCAGCTTGGACCCAAGGTCGCTGGCTCAAGCAAGGGGTCACTTGGTCTGCTGAAGGCCCGCGGTCAAGGCACATATGAGAAAGCAATCAATGAACAACTAAGGAGTTGCAACAAAAAACTGATGATTGATTGATGTTTCTCATCTCTCTCCATTCCTGTCTGTCCCTGTCTATCCCTTTCTCTGACTCTCTCTCTGTCCTTGTAAAATAAATAAATAAAAATAATAAAATAAAATAATAATCTCCTAATAACCAAATAGCCTCCAGCACTTACCTAACACATATGACATGTCTCAAATGTCAGTATAATCACTGCTGGTTTGGTTTCCTAAATGCTACCAGCCTCACAGGTGTGGTCAGAGAATTGAGGTAAAAAACACAACAGAGCTCAATGTTTGCTAACCTGAGCTTCTTCCTGTTGTTTTTTTAACTGTTCAAGCATCTGCTGAAATTCAGCCTCTTTCTGCTCAGCCTCCTCAAGTGTTGCCTGATTCTGTTCCTCATAGGCCATGGCCACCACAGCCAGGATCAAGTTTATAAGGTAGAAGGATCCCAGGAAAATGACCAGCACAAAAAATATCATGTATGTTTTCCCAGCAGCACGTAGTGTCTGCAAAATGGAAGAGAGATTTTATTAAGTATTATGTAGAATGTTAAAAGCTCACAATCTAATAATAAAGTATTTTACAACAATTCTCTTAATCTCAGTATTTTATGCTTCCCAGAATTATTTTATCCCTTCTCACCAGTTGATACAGGTTTTCCCAGAAGTCTTGTGTCATGAGACGAAATAAGGACAGGAAGGCCCAACTAAAGGTGTCAAAGCTCGTGTAGCCATAGTTGGGGTTTCTACCAGCCTTCACACAGATATATCCTTCAGGACACTGGCTGAAATTAGGTTAAAGCAAAGAAACCAAGTCAGTAACTGCAAGTCTGCTGTCTGTCTGTGGTTTTTATAAATGTCAATGCCTGTTTTACACAACATTAGGGAAAGCAGATTTCTCTCACCTTCCCTGACATTTAACCCAGCACTATGTGGACCACAATTTACATAATAAGAGACTCCGTTAAGTCTATTTGTGAATTCCTCTGTGATTCATAGTTGTTATTATTATATATATCACATATCCATACAAAAGCAGTCATATCATGATTAATATCTTTGGGGACTTGTGGACATGAACAGAAAAATAAGTCTATAGAGAAAAAATTAGTTTTTACTAAAGACACCTAGAGTCAGAAGTGTGTGTGTGAGAAGAGGGGTAAAGAAAAGATACCATAGGTGGTGGTGGGGGGACACAGAAAAGAGGAGATGACTCTGAATAGTGAAGATGTCATAGGACTTTGATGATCCAGCTGACTGAACTGGACTCAACATTATTCTTGACATTTCTGGGCTGCCTAATCTGGGGCAGGTTTCCTAACTTTGCTAATCTTCAGCCACCTCATATGTAAGAAAAGCCTAATAATAGAAACTGCTCCACAAATGTACAAGCACTGAATAAGATACTGTACGTAAAGCATTTAGTACAGTACAGACAAGGAATCAAAAGCAATCTGTTTTATTTCTATCTGCGATCTGAAGATAAAAGTAGTACACTCCTTATCATATGAGCCAAATCAAAGCCCATAATCATTGGGAATTTTGTTACAGGTTTACAATACTAATTCGCACAATATCATCTTCCATAGAGAGAACAATGAAAAGTGCTTACTGAGTGCTATAGTAGCTATACATTTATTAACCCATTTAATTCTTACAGCCACCCTATTATACCTTTTTATTACATAGGAAACAATAGGTTAGTATAGGTGACATTATATGGTGGAGTCAGGATTTTAATCTGTGCAAACTCTCTAATTTATACTCTTTACTTTGCAAAATATCTGCTAAGACATGCACTCACCATGCATCAGATATCATACACCCTAAGCCACGGACACCACCATCGCATGCAGGGTGGGGCACAAGCATGTTTACAGTTGTTCGTATGGAAAATAACACAACAATGAATAAATAGCAACACAAGAATAAGCTCTGTTTCACGTACTCATAACTGTAAACCTACTTGTGCCCCACCCTCTAGATAAAAATATCACACTTACAAAAGTACACACATATAAATTCTATTAACTTAAGCTTTTTATATATATATGG
This sequence comes from Rhynchonycteris naso, assembly GCA_037038555.1. Taxonomy (NCBI): domain Eukaryota; kingdom Metazoa; phylum Chordata; class Mammalia; order Chiroptera; family Emballonuridae; genus Rhynchonycteris; species Rhynchonycteris naso. The sequence goes on from CM072997.1 coordinate 69,652,273, forward strand.
GTTTCTTTTCTCTTTTCCATTGAACTAATTTGGAAGATCAACTGTGACCTAGTAAGAAAAAATACTTGCTGCACATAAGTGTGTTAAGGAAGTGAGAATCCACACTTATCCCAGCTATTTTGAGAGTCATGGAGGACTTTGAATGAGGAGCAAGCAAGCAAGCTGCGGCCAGGTGGGTGGGAGGCTACAGGTTATTGAGGCTGATGGAGCAGTGTGGACTGAAGCTCAATATGAACCATCACTTACCCTGCATCTGAGCTGTTGCCACAAAGCAGAGCATCATTTTGCCCTTCCAAAAAATAAAAGTGACCTATTTAAAAAGTGAGGAATAGAAAGAATCATTAAAAAGTCTTTAAAACACTTCAGCCATGTGTCAAGATAATAAAGTTTATAATTTTTCAACGATAACAAAATGGATTAAATAATAAATATGTATATGACTAAATAAAAATATTTTAATAATTAAATACTAAAAATATATTAAGATATAATGGTTTAAATTAAACAAATGTTTAGAAAATCTGTTTCAAAATATTTTGGAGGGAATAACTATTATAGCGTTTCATCTATTGTTAAGATAAATTCAAAGTGCTTGAGATACTTTAAAAAGAGCTGCTAAATTAAAGCTGTTTACTTTGTAAAGGAAAAACAAAGGTGAGAGAAAAGTAAGCCTTGTCACTTTTAATTTTTGAAAGAGAGAGAGAAAAAAAGAGAAAGAGGGAAGCATTCTTTTGTTGTTACATTTATTTATGCATTCATTGATCACTTCCCGTTGTGCCCTGACAAAAGATCAAACCCACAAACCTTGGCGTTTTGGGAAGATGCTTTAACTGACTGTGTTAACTGGCCAAGGCCACCATTTTGCTTTTAAATGCTTGCATGCAAATAAAATTTTACTTTAAAAATACTTTTGCTTGGACTCCAAATAAATTAAGATATCTTTCTCCTACCAATTTAAACATAATTTCCTTTGAAAAATGGGTTTAGGTGTTTGCTCTTTCTATGATGCTGCAAGTAAGTGTTTTATTTTGCTTTTTGGCTTGATTACTATCTTTCAAATGAACAAAATAAACTTGCTTCTCTGGAGAAATATATATTTTAGATATGTCTAGTTCTTATTCTTATGGAATTCCTTACATATAACTTTAATAAGTTGTAAAGATGATCTCAATAAACATACACGTACATAAATACACATATGTAGATTTTCACATAGAAACACACATGCTAACATTAAAAAATACACACACATATGCTGCACAAAAATAATTATGATTGTTTTCAGGAACTCTTAAAACCTATATTTAGGAATACCCTAATATATTATGCAGGGAAATCTGGGTCATGGTTTAGCAAAAATGTTTAATCCTTACCTCACAACATATATAAAAAAATAATTCTAGATTTTTAAAGATTAAAAATTTAAAAATGAGTCTATTAACATAATATAAAGAATATATAGTTTTTAAATATAGGATATATAGGTGGATGCTTTATATTTGGAATATCTAGGTGGATATTTTTATTATCTTTAAATCAAAAATTTTTTCTAAACTAAAATATACAAAAAATGTAAAAATTTTAATGATGTCATTGCCAAAAAATGAGAATCACTTAGGCATCAAAAATAAGTAATAAGATGAAAAATAAGCTGGAGAATATGTTTGTTAGAAAAATAAAAGAAATGTAAACATACTAGACAAATTAAAGGGTTAATATGAATTCCCTAAAATATACTCTTCCTTGATAGAATAGTGTGCAAAATATCAGCAGATAATTCACATCATGTAAAATATGTAACTTGCTAATGATATTATTAAACATAACTTTAAATTTTTATTGTATTACTAATTAGGAATAAGAGGATACACTTTTGCTTCTACCAAAAGATTTTAAAATATGGTAACAGTTAATATTTGTGAGTGGTCTAGTCTTGCTGGAGGGCAATTTGACACTATCTCCATAGCCTTAATCTGGTCATACCCTTGATCAAAAATTATTCTTTTAATAGAACTTCATCTGAAAGAAAGAATTAGAAATAAAAAAAATATTTATATGCAAAAATTATCATTGTACAGTTATAATATTAATACATGGAAAACATCATAAATAATGGAATTATTTATTTATTCATTTATCCAGTAAATCTTAAATCTTCATATATAGTCTTCATAAGAATACTAACTTAAAATGTTAATGAAATGTGAGAAGGGATAAAACTGCATATTATTCTAAAAAACTATAAAGGACACTGCGGAAGTATCCCAGTACAGTAGTGATAATTAAGGGGTTAATGAAGTTGTTTATCTAATAGCAAATGGAGAGGTTGAGACTTGGAAATCCAAATAATGGTGGTTCTGGCTTCAATGGTAAGAAATGATGCCAAAGTATTCGGCATCATAAATTTGTTTGGGTGTCCATCCGTAAAAATAAAATCAAACTATACTGATCAAATCTAAAACAATGACTGACTCCAAAGGAATACACTGAAACAAGAATACTACAGAGGCAGGTTTTGGTTTACGTTTTCCCATCATCAATAGAAGAATAGCTGGATTTGGTTTGCCTAACATTCTGATGAGTACATAAATTTATATTTCATTGGTGAATGGTTTCTCTATTTTCAGATACATCATATACTCTTAATACATATACTGAGTCAACCAAATGGGCCGTTATTTTTTCCCTGTACTTAACAATACATGTCAACATAATATTCTGAATAGTTCAAACTACTGATTAAAGATGATCAAAACTCCAGACTAGTACCTACCAAATAAATTTGGCTTAATATGGTATTGCTTTCAGCATTGACTTAGAAAAAGATAACACATTTCAAGTGATAATGGTTATCATATTGATTGACAGATAGCAAAAGGAAATCAGGTCTTGGCCAGTGGCCCAGTGGATGGAGCCTCAGTCTGACATATGAATGTCCTGGGTTTGATTCCTAGTCAGGGCACACAGGAGAAGCGACTATCTGCTTCTCCCCCAGTTCAGTCTCCCCTTTTTCTCCCTCTTTCCTTCCTGCAGCCAGTGGCTTGATTGGTTCAAGTGTGGACCCTAACCAGGAGGATGGCTTCATCATAACATGATAACTTCAGGCACTAAAAATAGCTCAGTACTCCAGGTTTGGCCCCAGATGGGGTTGTCAGGTGGATTCCAGTTGGTGTGCATGTGAAATCTGCCTCACTATTTCCCATCCTCCCAATAACGACAACAACAACAAAAAATAAAGAAAGAAAGAAAAAGAAGTCAAATATTATTTAACTTCTGTATCACATGTACTGATTTAACTTAAATTGGTCTAAGTCATTTGGGTCACATAAAAATTGAGACAATTTCTACTATGTATATTTTTTTAATATAAAAGACTAAACAACTTAATGATTACAAAATACATCTTACTTTTATCCTCTATATAGTCATCCCAGTTAAACATGCTCACTGTCCTATTGAAAGTGGTACCGTTCCCATCCAATGAGTAATTAAAGAAGGAAGTAATGTTTATTTCAAAGGAAGAATTATCTGGGGGCCATTGCAAACATTTATTCCGCAGGTTGCCCATAAACAGCTGTAGTCCTATCAGTGCAAACACGCTCAGACAGAACACAGTTAGGATCATGACATCGGAGAGCTTCTTCACTGACTGGATCAGGGCTCCCACAATGGTCTTTAAACCTACAAATAAAATCAAAAAGAGAAATGTAAATATACTATTTAACAGCTACTTTACCGACAAAAACATCATGAGCTTGTCCTGGAAAATAAAGATGTCATGCAGACTGCCAACAATATTAGTTTAATGTTTGTGATTGAATAACATTTTCATGAAAAGCCTGCTAGCTGGTGAAAATGAATGAAAGCAGAACTTACATGTTCATTAGAAAACTGTGAATGGAAATGAACCAAAGTGTATTTCCAAACACTCCTTTGAAAAAAAAAATGATTTTGTTATCCATGCTTAAACATCAACCCTGTGTAAATATTTTGCTTTTATTTGCAGATGTCTTACTCCCTTACCTCTTAGTGATTTTAGAACAATCTATATGAATAGAGTAGTAATAAATCTTTAAGTCACTGAATTATGAGGTTATATATTTGCAAATTGTGCAAACTTGAATATGGGTTAAAAAAGGAAGACATCTGAAAACTGAGTCCCATGCAACACTCATGCTCTCTGTTGCTCTTTCATTTATCTGCAGGTAAGTAAATTACCGGTGTTTGACCTAAATGGTCAAATTGGCATCAGTTTGAATGTCTAGTAGTTTATCTTCTATGCAGAAAGCTTGATGTTATAGGATGCAGACCATGTAGCCGGTTACTGCAAATGCCTCATGCAAACACTTGTTAAACTCAAAGGCTGATTTAGAGCAGTTTTCAAGAAAGCAACTAGTAAAAGCAAAGAATCAAATCCATCCAAAATATGATGTACCAATTCTTGCTTTTTCACATATTTACTTGCAGTAGGTGACAAGCAATAAGGCCTATGCACAAAAGCTGTGATTGTAGCACCAATGCAGCTAAACTCAGCCTCGGTGTTTAACCTAGCTCTCACCTGGAATGACTGAAATTGTTTTCAATGCTCGGAGAACTCTGAATGTTCTCAACGCTGAGACATTGCCCAGGTCCACAAACTCTGTCACATATCTGCAATAGGGAGTTCACACACAAACACAATGACAAAACACAAGAAACAGTTGGAGATATAAGGGGCCTACCACCTTATACCAGTTTCTTCTTACCTGGAATTACAGAAATAGTTTTCAAAGCTCTCAAGACTCTGAAAGTTCGAAGAGCTGAAACATTGCCTAGGTTTACAAATTCTGTTACATACCTGTAGAATTAAATCAGAGTTATTCAGAATTTAGGGAAATCTAAGTCTACGTTGGTCTTATATCAAGACCTTTTCAATTCAATGAGTGTTGCCATCAGATTTCCCAATTAAGAGAAAAATGGCATTTGCATCAATCATAATTCCTGTTACTTGGGAAAATATTATTTTACAGTGCTAATTGAAACCAAGGCCATATAATTTATTGTAATAGTTCTTAATTTCTCCAAAGTACATAATTTAATTGGAAGAAAAATATTCTAAGTTTATATGATAAGTAGGAAAATTGCTTGATCTGTCAAGGGAAGCCACCAAGAAGAAATACAGCGTAGGCTCCCACCAATGATTTACTCTTCCAGGATGAAAAATGTATTAAAATACTTACGCAAAAGTAATGACTGTAAAATCCAACCAATTCCATGGATCCCGTAGAAATGTGAAATCTTCTAAACAAAAGCCTCTTGCAAGTATTTTTATAAGTGATTCAAAAGTATAAATTCCTGTAAAGGTGTATCTGAGAAAAAATAGCCAATTCCACATTAAATAGGTAATTTATGAGTACATATCTTAAGAGAATTAAAGAACAAAAATTAGAGGCTTCTAAATGGGTCAATATCTATCTCCATACAAGGTAGAGTGCAGGTAGGGTTTAAGGCAAAAATCTCCACATTACATTTTGAAAGACATTTTTGTTATAGGTTATCAATAACGTATGCATTAAGCTACACAAAATATATACTAATAAAACATAGTAGTAAAAACCACGAGAAGAGGCATATACAAATTAAGTTAAATGTTTATCATTGGATATTAGTAATCACTGACCTTCAAAAGAGTGTGAGACTCACAAAGATGATAAAGGGTTACAAATATTGGCTGTCAAACCAGTGCAATAATTTAATCTACTGAATGAACCAACACTGCAAGTTTTGTTCTTGAGGAAATTAGTGCTTTAAATGAACTTAAATCGTTGCTTAACTAGTCTGGTTTGGAGGAGCTAGTATGGTTTATTAAAGAAACTGAAGTCTCAAGCTGTTAAGTGCACAATCTGAAATAAAAAGGAATGAGAATATTGAAAGATATATTTAATTTTCTACTTACTCCACATTCTTTGTCCAGTCTGGAGGATTACTCATTGTCATAAATACACAGTTGGTAAGAATAGTGCACATAATAAGCACATTGAATAAAGTAGAATATCGTCAAGGAAGACAAAGTTCAATGGAAAATATCACTTTCATGCACTACTGTCTCTTCCCAGCATAAAGTTTAGAACTTTTATGGCCTAACACTTTTATTATTGAGTTTGTTCTTTCCATTTCTGTCATTCAACAACCCCATATATAAGCTATGTTGAGCCAAGTCATCAACTTTTTGATGCTACTTTAGAGTTTTTTAGTAATTAAAATGATTAAATGCAAAGCAATGGGTTTATTAGTAAATCATTTATAAATTTAACTCTTTAAAATGATGAACTCAACTCTCACTCAACAACAACCGAAAGTTCAACATAAATGTAAACCATGACAAAAATTCAACACAATTCAAGTGATTAATTAAATGCATTATATCTCCATTGTAAAGGTCACCCTAGTAAAATGTCTTTATTAAGATCCTTATATATACTGTAGTTGCTCATAAAAATTCTGAATAGTAAGAGAAAATGGCTGGTGTTAGTGTTGACATTTCTTGGATTTGTAGCTGTGGCCAAAGTACTTGTTAATTTTCTTGAGCCTTGATTCACTTCACTATAAAAGTGAGGAAAGAAAAACTATTTTATATGATCTCTGTGAGGATCCAATTATTTAAAAGATATTAAAGTTTCTACACTTAATATATCTGGTATGTAATAAGTGCTCAATAAATTGCTTTCCTAACCTCCTGATTCATAGAGAACATTACTCATAACAAATGTCTAGTTTATTTCAGTTTACCTCTCTTTGTTTTTGTGCACATGCCCAATGCTTTCCACTTTTCTACAAAATAACAATTTAAAAAATATTTGGTACTTGGATAATGAAATAACTTTTATTTATAGTTAACAAAAAACACAAGGATTCAGTTGCCAGATGCAAAAGAACAACCTTTATCAATATAAATTTAGACACAATTATAAAAATCCCAGGGAATTAATAGATGTTATTCACAGCCCTTCTCACTCCTTTATTTTTACTGTATGTTTTCACATTACTTGCACATAACAAAATATCAACACAATATTTTTGTGTGGTAAAATAGGACAAAGTGTAGCCAATTTTGTATTAAACTATAAAAGAAGTTTCTTTGCACCTGCAACTGGCTTCAGTCAAAGCAATGATTGATTTTTTGTTTTTATTAGTAGCAATGTATGGCACATGCTAACTTGCAGCTTGTTCAAAGGCATCAACATAAAAACAATAATAAGTCAAGAATGTGAATCAGACACATGGGGGCATTACAACCAATAGAACACAGAAAAGCATTTCAAAGAAGAAACATTTTCATTTATTACTAAAAACAAACAAAAATAAGATAAAATTAAAGATGATTTGTTATTAGTATATAAAACTAGAGGACCACAGAAGTGAGGTATCATCCTACCAGGCCCTATTGGAGAGTATCTCCCCTGGGCAGATTGGCACCATTCTGAACACACGGTTCTCAAGATCAATGGCCCTCCACACAGTCCTGTATTTTCTCAACTTAGCTCCATTTCTTATTTTCTGCAAAGACAATTTCAAGTATTCTCCACACTCCTCTGACCTCCAACTTCTTCTCTTTTCCCTTCCACCTCAAGCTGATGACCTTACTTCCTACCTCACTGAGAGTAGAGGTAACATTAGTCTGCCACATCTCGGCTCCCCACCGCCAAATTGACAAATCTCTCTGTATTGGTGCTTATCCTTTCTCTTTTATGTTTCAGTGGGGGAGTTTTCAATCCTTCCTTACATATTCTGGACATCTTCACTTCTCCGAAATACTTTAGAAATATTTTCCTTCTCTTATCTTAGTATCTCCCAGTTTATTGGTCTCTTCCTAGCAACATAAACTTGCTTACGTCTCTCCTATCTTGGGGAAGGAGTTAAGAATATTTTCCTCTAACCCACAATCCTCCTTTACTTCCAGCCCTAACTCCTTTCTCCATTCATAGCCAACTTCTTTAAAAGAGCTGTTCATAGTTTCCTCAACCTACTCGCTTTGCTTTCTGACTTGCATTCTCAGCAGTATTTGACAAGAATGATTCTTCCCCCTTTCGTTACATTCTTTTCCCTTTGCTTCAAGAGGTCCCAGACCCTGGCTTCTGCATGCCTCATGGGCAACAATTTGTCTGTAGTTTTTGGAATACTTTAATTTCTTTGTGAAAAGAAGGACATAGGATTATTCAGCCATTTCCCTCCTCTCATGCTACTTTCATTTTAGTAGAGGAGAGCTCATTAACAAACATAGCTTCAAGTAGCATTTATGTAACTGCTGATCTCAAATATTTCCAGGTCAGACCTCTCTCCTGAACTCCACATACCTGATTGCCCCATAAGACATCTACACTTTTGTATCTCATTGATACTTCAAATTCATTTGAAAAATTATGAGTTCTAGAAGAACTAAAAATGTTTTCATTCTACCCTGATGATCCCTCTTAAAAAAAAATGTTCTTCTGAAATCTCTATATCTTATAAAATGTCCCATAATGTAGCCAGAATCCTCGGAGAAATCTTGGATTTCTTCTTTTCCCTAAAGTTCTACATACAATTTAGCATCAATTCTACCTGTTATCTGGATTCAGTCAACTTTTTTCACATCCCCACAGTACTACATGGGTTAGGTGTGTATCAAATCTAACTTAGATGGTTGCAGTTTTCTACAAACTGGTCTTTCTGAATCCATGTTTGGTTGCTTTTAATCTATTCTTCATAGTGTGTCAATATGACACTTAGAAATGTAATTCAGATAATTTCAACAACTTTCTACTATTGTTAGGATGATAATAAAATGTCTTAATATTATCTAGATTCTAGAAGTTCTGGCTCCTGTCTTCTTCTTCAGTTTTGTATTATTCACTCTTCCTTGCACTCTCCCCTGTCCCATAGTATTAAATTATTTTAGGTCAATTAATGAAACATGCTCCTTCTCAAATAAGGGTCTTTGCAAATGCCATCTCTTCTCCCCTTTTTCACCTCTTTCAAATGCTTTCAACTTCACCTGAGCCAACTCATACAGCTTTAGTGTGCAGATTAAAGTCATTTCTAGTAGAAAGTTATTCACAATAGCACCTGACCTGTTTAGATATGCCAGTTATATATTCTAGTAACATCTTATACTATTCCTCTAATGACTAATCTTAATGTTGACCATTTCCACTAGAATGCCAACTTACTGTACTGTTTCCCATTATGTAGTTGTCATTTCACACAGTGTTAGTTGATTATTAAATAATATCTATTTGCAACTCTTTTATCACTAAATATTTTTTCCTTTTTAATGATTTTTGATGATATAGTTATTGATATTGGACAAACTACATATGAAATGTATCTCCACATATATTTAGTACACAAGTTTCTATGCATTTTTTTTTTGGATATGGAAGACAGAAGAAAAACATAAGGTGTAAATTAATAGCCTCATGAAATTTATGTCATAATGGTTATAACCCTTAAAATATTTATTATTTATAATGGTAGAATTATATATAATTAACTGATATGTATATTTTAATATCAGTAAACAATAGAAAAATGATTATTGTCCAGGAAGTCACAATTAATAAAACATTATGTTCAAACAGGTGTTTTCCACATTGCATGACTATTATTTTAATAATAAAAATATATTTAAGTTAATAATCCTGACTGACATTTAGAAAGGAAAGCAAATAAAACTATTTTGCTTTTAACACAAAATAAGAGGTAACTAAGGTCATGTTTCTATGCTTTTGATTTAATAAGTATCTCTAAATAGAGAGTTTCAAAATCCATTAACTTTTTAAAATCACTGTGGATTTATTTTATCAGTCACATATTTTAAAGATTCTTGGGATTTGGTGAGTGGATGAAACAGTAGAGTTTCAGATATTCATAACAAACATAAAGGAGAAAGAAAGAGGAGGAGAGGGAGAGGGAAAGAAAGGAAAATAGAAATTAATGAGAATATTGTTGGAAATAAAATTTAGAGAAATATTTGAAAAGATAGTGTGTACACAGTCACAGTTTGTAACTATTTACAAATCGAAGCTTCCAAATGCTGAAATGAGAAACAGAAGTAGTAAAATTCAGACAAAAAAAGAAATAGAATTGGGTAATCCAGAGTATGGATATATTTTCCAAATTTAGAAGCACTAAAGAAAATTAGCTCATAAAGTTTACCCTTTACACAACATTTGAAGAGGAAGACTTATAATAGGAGAATCTGGAAATATGGTCAAAATTAATAAAGAAGTCTTGGATGTAGCAAGCAATTCAGAAGGGGACAAAGGAGGAAAGAAGAAAGAAGTAGTGAGTCAGGAAGAGGAAAAACACTTAGAAGATGGGGAAAACTCTTTCACTTACCTATGATCCTATTTTGCAACTAGAAATAAAAGAAAAAGAAAGAGCACATAACATTGCCAACCAACTATATAAATAAATTTCCAGCTCACTCATTCAAAGAGCAAAATCACATTGTCTATTTGTAAAAAGGATATGAATGTACCAAAATCTTAATAGCTAATTTTCTAATAGGATTGAAGGGAGTTAAAATATACAGGGCAGAGGTGGCACTGAATCGAGAGATTGCTTTCCCTTTGTTCAATACTATAAACGTCTGAAAAAGAGAAACACAACACAATAAAACAGGATTTACAATATACATCAAGGGCATTTTAAGAGAAAGGCGATACCATTGTTTAGAAATATAGCCTTATAAAATAATGTAGTAACACACTAATCACCAACATATGACATGATGATAGGTGCGTTTTCTTTCTGAGCATTATAAATTCGCCTAAATTCAGAATGTGACATAAGGATTTAAAGGAGAAAATACAGAAATTTATAGTCAATGCCATAACAATTCTTAGCACCTTTACCAAGTTAGTTTTCACAAGAACTTTAGGGTTTTCCAACGGAGTTTTTGGGTCAAACTCTTTTTTGGGGCACTCATAATTTACCTGCTATTATTTCTTCTGGGAAGAGCCATGGAAAGCAAAGTCTATGGTGTGAAGGTATAAACCTGCTGAAAATCTGAATACTTTACATAGAGCTCAAGATCATAAAGAAGCATTTAGATACTACTCCAGGAAATGTAAAACAGACGTATGAAAATTGTACTCCTTTTTTTTTACTTTTTGCTTCACACACTGTAAACTGATAAGACTTTGCCCTTGCTCAGTTCCCACTCTGCAGGGTGCCTCTTCAGTTCTGCCTGTCCCAGGAATGTAGGTTCAAATGAATGCTTCCAAAACATTTATAGGATAATGGCATCATTCCAAGGTCACACCCACCCAGCGTCCTCCTGTTACCTGAGACCGAGAGAAAGAGGCACAACATTCTTCACCAGACATCCCTAGGAACAGCCCGGAACTAATGTGGAAGTAGGGTAAATAAAGGCAACTTAACTAAGAACTCACTTTCTGATTGATATAGTATGGGTCCAGGTCCTCCAGGGGCTCTGACACCATCTCTGGAGGAATGTCTCCATAAATAAATGGGAGGGACTTTCCTGCTTCCAAGTCACTATTTGGCTTTGGGCCATTTTCATCGTCCTCATCCTTGCGCTCTTGTTTGGGTCTCTTAGCTTTCTCTTCTGCAATGCGTTGTTCAATAGCAGCAAGGGATTCCCTGGTAAAGAAGCGGAAGCTGTCGGGTCCTGGCGGTACCAGCACTGACTGTGCCATCTTTTCATCCTGATCTAATCACTGTTTAGCTCCTTGCATAAGAAAGTGCTATGAAAACAAGAGAGAGAGAGACAGAAAGAGAAAGAGGAGAAAATAAACAAAAAATGGCCATTAGAAAAAAAGGTGACTGGCAATTCCATGATATTAGCATAAAATATATAAGCCAAACTATCTGTAATAATATTTTACTAAGAAAGCTGTATTTGACATCCAGGAAATTCTCAAGCATGGGTTCACTTGCTTGCATGGAGAGCTATTTTATATATTCAGTACATGTCTATGAGGTCATCTCATCTCCCACTCCCAAAATGTTCTAAGTAGAACTATCCTAGTCAAAGCTGGGAAATGGGGAAAACTGGGTCGTGCTTGCAGTTTCACTTGTGTGAATATTTTGGCAGCCATCTTTTTCAACATCCTTTCTGAAAAAATATCAGAGCTCCGAAACAAGACATGAATCATCACCCAAAATCGTAGAACCTGGGCTGTGCAGGATCTCGCACGTATCTCTCCTTTTTTTTTTCTTTCTTGTGTTCCCTTTGGCCTACTTTTCCGCCCCTAAGAGCTTATTCAAAATCAACGCACCTGACAAGAAGCTCTGAAAATCCTGAAATGCCAGGCTGTGGAAACATAGGTGGATACTGCTTGAAAACAAGGGAGCAGGAAGGAGCAGGGGATGCCCAGTTGGGTGTGGAACTGCTCGGAAGCTGCACAGGAAGGGATCCAGCTCCTGCCAAACTGGGCAGGAAGTCACCCACGTCAGAGGTCTGGAGCTTGGACCCCTGGTTCAGCAACCTGCTGCCAACTAGTGTAATTGCTTCTAAAATTAACAAATCTGCTGTGCCTTACAAAACACTGTGGAGATAGCCCGTATTCTCAAATAGTGCCCCTTTTATAAAATCTACACAGAAGCTTTGGACTTAAAAAAAAATAATAATTTGAAGATAGTTTATCCTTTAAGCAAACTCCTGTTATGTTGGTCTTTGCAATAACATGTATGAAGTTTACTGTATTCTAATCACATTTTACTGGATTAACATATATAACTCAACAAAGCACACCAATCACTCCAAATGTTATCTCTGAAGCAGTGGCAGGAGTTTTCTGTTTTTAAAAAATAACACAACCAAAATCTTGACCCTGGAATTCCGTCTGTATTCAATCACTTACCTATTTTTCCTACTTTTAAAAATGTCAATCCATTTAACCCCCACTCTACAGGAATGAGAATTTCTATTTTATTAAATAAGGTGCATTTTCTAAGAGTAAAATTCATCAATATCTGGATAATTTTCGTAGCTGTTGCTAGACCAAACAGAGACACCTAAATTAACATAAGCTACTGTACCATTTCCACATTTTGTTTAGGAGTAGACTAGGTAGCATCTTTCAGTCACCAGCTAGCAGACTGCCTTTAGTATCACAGTGACTGCAAACATCCCTCATTTTCCTCACCCGCCCCCAGAGACCCTTTGGACTGGAGACAGGCCCAGCACTTCCCTCCCTGGAATGTGCAAGGAAAGAACTGCAATGCCTGGGTGTTCTAATAAAAGAGACATGCGAAAACATGCAGCCAGCACTTTCAAAATGAAAGTGGTCCTCTGCAGATTCCCCCAAGGATTCTACTGTGAAGGTACAGAAGCATCAGAGAAAATAAGCATAATAAGAATAGGAAAACATTACCCCTGCAGAATCTCTTACACTCAGATTTTGGGGCTGGTAAGCTGGCACCAAGAAGACTGCAGCTAAAATTCCATCATGATTTTTTTCTTTTTTTTTTTTTTTTTTTTTTCTTTTCTTTTTTTTAATTCTCCTTCAAAGACCACACCTAACTTCCTGTAAAAGGATTCTGGTAATTGAAGTAAAACCGGCATTTCCTGTACAGGAACTACAAAATGGCATTCTTGTAACTACCACTAGAGGGCGGGGGAGCTGTGGAAAGAAACCCCTCAGAGTGGACACAGAGACTTACGTTTGAAGCCGCCTAAAGCTTTCAGTAATGGAACTCTGATCTTGCTGATTTCAATGATTAATTTTTGTTAACCAATAATGCTTCTGCTCATGCTTTTTATTTGCTAAGCCAAAAGTAATTTAATCAATACAAATAATTCAAATTAAAACTAAGAAGAAAGTAAATAATAAAGGGATAAAAAGAAAAACTCATAACACAGCTATTATATCAATGAAAGTCTTACATACAGTGCGATCTAACATTAGGCTCAGCCCCAGAATATCTGAAATCCAATAACCTGTTTTGCTAATTCAACTAAGAGATGGCCTTTATGTTACACAAGTTAACTTTATCTAAAAGTACAATAAGACTGAAACACCAATTTCATTCCCTCTGATTTAAGTGATTGAAAAGCAAGCAAGAGAAAATTGAAAAGCCAATGGGATTCTAAATGCTAGTCTTTCAACTAATAAAACAGCTAAAATTTGAGAGTTTGTTATGTGCCAGTCACTGACTAGACTAAGATGTTTGCAGGTGCTATACCATTTCAACCTCCTACAACTCTGTCAGATAAATCCTTTCATGGTCCTTATTTAAAAACGGAAGGAAACAAGCACACACACTTAAGAAAAAGTGACTTAATATCATATAGGCAGAATTCAACTCAAAGTCTGACACCAAAAATCTATGACCTTTATTTGGTCTTAAAAAGAAACACCTGCTCATGCAAACTAAAAGCCTAAAATAAGGATTAAATAAAAATCAGCCTGACCGGGCAGTGTTGCAGTGGATAGAGCACTGGACTGGGATGTGGAGGATCCAGGTTCAAAACCTCGAGGTTGTCAGCTTGAGTGCAGACTCATCTGGTTTGAGCAAGTCTCACCAGCTTGAACCCAAGGTCACTGGCTTGAGCAAGGGGTCACTCGGTCTGCTGTTGTCCACCAGTCAAGGGGCATATGAAAAAGCAATAAATGAACAACTAAAGTACTGCAATAAAGAATTGATGCTTCTCACCTAACCAGGCGGTAGCGCAGTGGATAGAACATCGGACTGGGACATGGATGACCCAGGTTTGAAACCCTGAGGTCGCCAGTTTGAGCGTGGGTTCATCTGGTTTGAGCAAGGCTCACCAGCTTGAGCCTAAGGTCACTCACTGACTTAAGCAAGGGGTCACTCAGTCTGCTGTAGCCCTCGGTAAAGGCACGTATGAGAAAGCAGTCAATGAACAACTAAGGTGCCGCAATGAAGAATTGATGTTTCTCATCTCTCTCCCTTCCTGTCTGTTTGTCCCATCTGTTCCTTCCTCTGTATCTCTCTGTCTCTGTCACACACACACACAAAAGAATTGATGCTTCTAATCTCTCTCTTTTCCTGTCATGTCAGTCTGTTCCTATCTGTCCCTCTCTCTGTCACTCTCATGTAAATAAACAAACAAACAAATAAATAAATAGGATGATTACAGAAAGTCTTGTTGAGAAAGTGACATTTAAGCAAAAGCCTTTGAGGGACTCAAGGAAGCCTGCCAGGTCATGAGCCTTCCTGAATGATGGGGTTCGAAGCAGAGCAAATGCAAATAAAAGGGGTTATAGACAAGTATTCACATTTTGGAAAGGCCTGTAGAAAGGTAAATAACATTGATAGAATAAAAATGACAACACAAGGCAATAACATCAACAGGAACAAGAAAGTGGAGCAGGTAGCAGAGACATTGAGCACAACAGCAGATGCTGTCATCCTCAGTTAGGCCTGCCATCTGGTTTCCCAGCAGTTTCACCGGTAACACCTGTGAAATAAATGTCATGATCAAAGCCCAAGCCAAACCTGAGAAACAATAAAGCCAGAAATAAAGGAAAGCTCACTGCCACTCAATGTCCTGAGCCTGAGCACAGAAGGAGTATGTAGAAAGCAGGATAGCGTTCATGACTGCTTAGAAAAGTCTAAACTAGGATGTCTGTCTGAAGGGTAGACCCAAGAACAGTTTTCAGATATGGTGAGTTCCCAAAACTTAGCAGCTAAAAACAGTTCAACATCAGGGAAGCACACAATGCAAAATGTTGCCTATCTATATGCCTAGAAGCATTTCTTGAAATTTTAAAAGATTAGAAAAGGGAAACTCTTCTGGTTCCACTGCGCAGTCTTAAAAAGACACAAAAACATAAACCACAAAACAGATATTGCTACAAAACTTTTTGTTTATTTTCATGTGTAAAAGTTGTGTTAGTTTTCTTGTGTGAAAAATGAACTTGTCTATTTAACATGTTGGCAGCTATTGTCACTAGCTCATCCCACTAATTTTAATTACTCTTCACACATTTTGGAGAGAACAGTTTAGCCACATTATGCCTCAGTTCACTTAATCTCTTGACCCTCAGATTTTTCCTTTCTTCTCCTCTTTCTCTCTTCTCTTTAGGATAAAGAAAATTCTTACCCTGGTCAAATCCATAAGTTTGCTGTTAGAATAAATCCATGTTATTAGAAGTAAAATATTTTTTGAACTACAAAGCATGATAGGCAATATTATTTCCTTCTATATCTTAATACTATTAAAATATCTATATTTGCCTATAGAAATGAATGAAGAAATAGAATTTTAAATGAAATGATCTAAAAAGTTTCTCTATATAACTCAATATATGTGAATTATAGAAGTTGGGCTAGAACTTGTTTAGATAGTTAAATATTGAACAGCTGTCTATCGCATACATAAATGCAAAGCCCACATATATCAGATCATGTGATTCTCATCCCACCATATCGCTGCACCAATTTCATCTGCAAACTAAAGCAGGAAAACAGCAGACTTGAGAAGGGAAAAGGGCAAAATGCTCAGGAAAACATACCTCCTCTCCCCAACAGATCATTTACCTTTCACAGATTCATTTCCAGGCACGTACTCAGGAATGACATTCCCCATTTATTTTTCTCAGTCCCAACCAAACAAAGTATACTGAAATTATTAAAAGCAAGGACTAATCTATGAAACAGTCCTGTCACTTGGAAATGATCAAAGGGCAAGCTATGACTCATATCGTTTTTGAAAAGTTCAAGTCATGATCCCAAATTGCACAGTGCATTTTCTTTTAACTGAGAGAGAGAAAAAAAAAAAAAAGAGAGAGAGAGAAGAGATTGGGTTGAGTTCTATAAAGAAAATATTCCTCCAAATAAAAGAATTTGTAAATTTGAAGATACAATTTTGATTTAAAATTGACTGCCTATTTTTATTTATGACATCAGGCAAAATTTTTTCTTATCTTGGCACAATAAGCAATGTTAATTAAAATAATAATTTTGTGTTTGGATGGGGGGGCTTCCAAAACATCATTGAGACAGACTATATGTCATATATTTATTAAAAATTGAACTAAAATCAGAGAAAAATGGTTGTATCATGTTTCAGAACAGAGATTTCACAACTTTCCTTGGTTGTCTATTCAACTCTTTAATCATCATCTAACTTATTCTTTAGTTATAATCTCTGTCAGTAGTAACAATATCCAGACTATTTCTTCTAGTGCTTCATTGGATAGAAATGGAAGCACCATACACATCCCTATATGGGATTTGTTATGGGAAAACTGACAAAATATTAAGCGCTCTGTTTATTGACATTTAAAAGATATTTTCTTATTAAGTAAATCAAGACCCAATGATTTAGTTACAATTGTAGGAGAATAAAAACATTGACTGATAGTGGGCATAATCCCTGTAATTCTCAACCTGCAGGCTGATTTTCTACCTATCCACTTTGTCAGTTCTTCTGCAGAGAATGAAATATTAATTTGATTAATTAATTCCTGGGGCAATAGAAAGGTTAAAAAGCATGAACACACAGATTTTTTAACATGTATTTTATCTAGTTTTCTAGTGTTCATTTAATATAGAACACTTTCTAATTTCCTTATGATTTCTCCTTTGAACTATGGATCAATTATTTAAAACTGTATTGCTTAATTTCCAAAAAAGAAAGGGTTTTTTTTGGTAGCTTTTTGTTGTTGGTTTCTAATTTCATTCCATTGTAGTCAAAATACTCTAAATGAATTGAGACTTATTTATGGTCTACCTAGTTTTTGGTCACTGTTTCATGTGCACTTGAAAGGAACATATAATCTGCAGTTGGTTATAGTACTTTGTAAATATCAATCAAGTCCTCCTGTTTGATAATTGATAATATTATTTAAGTCATCTACATCCTTATTAATTTTTTTCTACTTGATTTTTTATGTACTGAAAGAAAATTGTTAGAATCTCTAAAAACAATTGTGCATTTGTCTATTTCTCAGTTTAGTACTATCCATTTTTTCATCTATTTTAGAATTTGATGTTTTTTGTCATACATATTTAAGATCATTTTGTCTTGTAACAAATTGACTCTTTTACCCTATGAAATTATCATTTTTTATCAGTGTTAGTATTCCATGTCTTGAAGTCTACATTATTTGATATTAAAATGATCATGTTAATTTTATTTTGCTTAGTGTGTATATGTTATATCTTTAGCTATTCTTTTACTTGCAACCTGTGTTTTTATGCTCAAAATATGTCTGCTGAGAACAGCAAATTATTGGATCTTGCTTTTCATGCAATCTGTTGACAATCTGAAGGATAGTGAAAATACTTGTATAAACCTACCAAAAGACCTAGGCAAGAGTGTTCACAATAGCTTTTTTACATATTAACAAAAATCAGGAAACAATTCAAATATTCATCAATAAGTGCATAAAATTAAATTAAATTAAGTTATCCAATAGAGTATTATTTAACATGTCTGTGAAAACTCTAATACACATTTTATTTTATGCAAATTATACTTCTATTTTAAAAAATGACATTAGCCCAACCTCTACTGCCTTTCTTCAACTTTCTGTTTTCTCACAAGTCACTGTGACTACACCAGGCCAGACCTAAGCTGAGACATTCAAAGCATCATTGTTTTCTCTCTTGCTGGCCTTCTTTCAGTTGATAGTTTCTATCAAGTATCTTCAATTTATTATCTCCAAATGGACAAGATAAGAATGTAAGCTTCTCAGACATGGAGTCACACTTTATTGGGAGATACAAACCCAATTATGCCTCTAAAACAATTAGCTCTAAAAAATTGGCTTTTTTGGTGCCTTTTATCATAATATCATTAATATTACTATAATAAAGTAAAAAAGAAAAAGAATTCAAAGACTAATCAGGTAGTCAAAATAAACACATGAAAATTAAAAAATAAATAATCCAAAAATGTATTAAGAAGTCAAAATAAACAATGGAAATTTAACAACAGTACTGTCTAGTAACAGTATAAGAGAACAAAATAACACAGACAACAGCCAGTATATGATATGTGATAACATGACAAGCTTAAATAGATATTTAAAAATTGTGCCAATGTTTTTATATACACCAGTTTATTTATTACTTACAACTACCCAAGGAGGTAGATCAGGAATATATAAATAACTTTATCTTACAGATGAAGAAATTAAGTATTTTGCTAGTCAATGTCACAGTTCACAGCAAATAAAGAGATGCAAGACTGCAACTTATGTTTGATCACCACTGCCCAGCCCCCGAAAAAAATTTATTTTATATCCTTTCCTATTCATAAAAGTTTAAAGGCATTGAAGGCTGATGTGATGAATAAAGGCTTCTTGGATGAGGTAAGACTTACACTGGGCTTTAAAGGTTTGGTTCAAAGGGAAGGACATTCCACTTGGAAGAAAAATTGGGAGCAAAGGCCCAGCCCCAAGCATGTCTGGCTGTGACTTACAAGAGAAAATAAGGTAGTTTGGGACAATAACAAATAAAATGATCAGTTGGACTGGAGTGGAGGTTCTTGCCTAGATCGAGTTGCAGATCTAATCAGAGAAGGATGAAAGAAGCCAGATAGAGAAGGTGTCAAATATAATGCCAAAGGTCAATGACTACTTGCTGAAGCTTTAAATAAAAAAAGTAAAATATCTAAAAGAAAAGTGTATTTTATAAAATATCTAAAATATTATAAAACATTAATGTGAGAATACTAATAGATATTTAAGATTATAATTTTAGTACAGTAGTAAAAATAAATAAGCAACAGGTGGTTTATAAAGAAATTAGGTGCACAAAACATTTAAAAAATTTACTTTTTAGGGAAAAAAAAATATATATATAACCAAAGCACACATTTTTTTCAATATAAAAGGGGTGCATGTTTGATTAAAGGCAGAACAAAAAGAGTTAATGAAGAATCAAATATTAAAGATATAAAGAAAATACTTCCTTAAGGTAATTTTATCTTGGAATATAAGGTAACGTGGTCAAAAAAAAGAAGAAATTATTGAATTTTGAAATCAAAAGGAATAACATTTACTGTGAGAAAAATTCAGTGCAAATAGATGAAAATACAGTTAAGCTAGGTTGTCAACACAGAAAATAATATTTACCTGATTACCTCAATTTTTTGAGTAAATTCCTCTGCAGATATTGCTTTTAAAAAAGTTAGAAGAAAAGAGTTGGGATTGGAAAAACCAGAAAAGAATAATAAGGCCATTTGAATTCACACTGATAAGAAATGGATTTTGTTGGATGTTTACAGAAGAAAGAAGATATTTTAATAATGAAAATGTAGAAATTATGGTGATTTAATTTTGACAAACATATAAATTTAGGTAGCAATTCTTATATAATAAGATCTGTCATTGTTGAGTTAGCATTTTCCCTCCACTTGAATAAAAAAAAGTATATGTCCTTTTCAACTTTGGCTTAAAATTAGAAAGAATTTTTATCTGAATACTTCAAAACATAACATAATAGAACATCATAATAATCAACATTTTTTATTAGTTAAAAAATATTTGTTGAAATCTTATTAAGGCCAAGTACTGTTCTAAGAGTTTTACATGTATATTGTATTACTTAATTCAATATTCACGACAAACTATGAAGTAGGAACAATCATGAGTCCTATTTTACACAAGGAGTCCAGAAAAGTTTTGTTCTTACACAAGGTCAGATTAGTAAATGGAGAAGTCAGAATTTGGATTCCGGCACTCTGATTTCTGAGTTCAAGTTCGCATTTGCATGGTGATTAAGATCACCTATGTATACTGTGGAATGTACTTCCTGTTACAGTGCTAAAATTGCAAGGTTTTATTTTAGGTCTACTCTTACAGGATAGATTGTGACCAGTGCCATCCTCCAGGCTTTATATTCAGCAGAACCTCATGCTGAAGTATAAAGTCCATGGGATGGAGTGACTCTATATGAAAATTAAGCAATCTGGATTTTTTTTTACTAAGGACACACAAAATCATTGGAGAATATTATTGAGAAGAGTTGACACAATCAGGTTTATTTCTCAGATATCACTCTGATAGTATGGAAGAGGTCCAGAGTATGAATTCCTCCAGGACGGAAGGTAAGATAAGGCTATTTTAAGAGCCCAGACAAAAGACCATGAATTTAAAATGAAGGATGATAGGATGGAATAAACCTGAAGGGAAGGGGGGAGGGAGCTATTGGGAGGGGGGCAAGGAGATGTTGAGGGGAATATGGGGGAAGGGGGATGCATTTGGGGCAACACTAGATTCTATGTAAACATAATAAATTAAAATCAAAAATAAAAAATAAATTTAAATTAAATGAAACAGAGCAATGAGATAAAGAAAAGATGAGTTGAGCATTTCTGAAGCTCCTTCAATAAAATTTAAGGTTTGATGGCACAATGGTGGAGAAGAAGTTGCAGAAGTTATGACTGTAAGGTTCTTCATTGGGCAGATTTGATCCACAGGATACAGATACCTTCTCTGCCTTTTCCAGCATTCATAAGCCTTGATTTTCTTTGAACTTCAATTTTATGTGAAGGCACCCCAAATTTGTAAAGAAAAACAAAATAAAAGTTTGTTGAAAATTATTCCTCCCTGAAAGTTTAGAGTAAAAAGAAGACTGAAAACAAAGATACTAGTGAGAAATCTTTTTGAGGAAGAAATCCAAGTCAGTTGGGCCTGACCAGGTGGTGGCACAGTGGATAGAGCGTAGGACTGGGACTCAGAGGACCCAGGTTTGAAACCCTGAGTTCGCTGGCTTGAGCATGGGCTCATTTGGCTTGAGTAGAGGCTCACCAGCTTGAGTAAGGGGTCACTGGCTTGAGTGTGGGATCATAGACATGATCTCATGGTCACTTGCTTGAGTCCCAAAAGCCACTGGCTTGAAGCACAAGTTTGTTGGCTTGAGCAAGGTGTCACTTGCTCTGCTGTATCCCCCAGTTCAAAGCACATATGAGAAAGCATTCAATGAACAACTAAGGAGCTGAAACAAAGAACTGATGCTTCTCATCTCTCTCTTCCTGTCTATCTGTCCCTCTCTCTGTCTCTATCAAAAAAAAAAAAAAAGAAAAAAAGAAATCCAAGTCAGTTGGAAATTAAATTGCAGAGGTGAGGAGGAGGGCATGGTGAAGAATAGTTTTGATTATTTTAATTTAAAAAAGTGTGAGTGACTGGGTCAAAGTATAGACTAAAGTTAAGGGTACTAGAAAATGTAGGGATGCTGAACCGACTTCTAGTTCCTTTTAAGCCATACTTTCATAGGTATTTCCACAATAACACATCCATATCCATAGGTCAAACCAAAGAACAGTCCAATGTCAAATAAAAGTCATGGTGTTTTAATAATTTTAGATAATTCACCTTCTGTTTAATTACTGTATTGCTTCTGTTTAAATGAATATGAACTATTCCATTATTGCTGGTATTTAAAAATTAATTTAATAAATAAACTTCTTTTGATTGAGAAAGGCTGCCCATGGGTTTCTGCATAATGTTAAAGCTGAACTTTCTTACTCTCTAAAATTTATTCTGGGTTTGAGATGCTCTCATGTTAATTAAATTAGATTTTGAGATCTCTTTATCAAGTTCAAACTTAAGATTAATAGTTTTTAGAAATTAACAAAATTGATCCTTCAAAAGAAAAGACATTAAGCCTGACCAGGCAGTGGCACAGTGGATAGAGCGTTAGCATCAGTCAGCCTGGGATGCTGAGGACACAAGTTCGAAATCCTGAGGTTGTCATCTGAGCATGGGTTCATGTGGCTTGAGTGCAGGGTTGCCGGCTTGAGTGTGGTATTATAGACATGACCCCACAGTCGATGGCTTGAGCCCAAAAGTCTCTGGTTTGAGCAAGGGGTCAGTCAAGGCACTTATGAGAAAGCAATCAGTGAACAAACTAAGGTGCCACAACTATGAGTTGATGCTTCTCATCTCTCTCCCTGTCTATCTGTCCTTGTGTGTCTCTCCCTCTTGCTAAAAAAAGACAGAAAGTCTACTTATTTCTGCTATGTACACTGCTACCTATATAAACAGTGCTTTTGTACCTATGGTGAAGAGTTCAATAGATAAGAAACAAGTTATTCCTTCTCCCTCCTAAAACTGTGAACACTTGCTAGTAAGGGACTAAAACTGTTACCTTGACAAGAATCCTCAAAGCCAGTCTAGTTCTTGCCATGTCCATAATGATTGCTTTGTTTAATTTCAAAAGAATTCTCAGGCTCTACAATCTAGGGGTGGTAAATTTATTTTACCTTTATACTAAAAAAAAAAAAAAAAGGATAGTGAGGTGTGCATAAGATTCTATGTAACATAGTCTTATGTGGTAAAGGCATTGGAGTGAATTTTGATTTATATATAGGAACACTTAAGTATTTAAGACTTAAATCTTACTGTAAATGCAAAGAAACCCAAGAGCCAATATATTATAAAACCTTCTGCCTCTTAAATTAACAAAATGAAAATATTAACATGGGTTTTGACAGCAACCTCTTAGCATTCAAAATATACTTTAAATATTCAAATGCACAGTCTGTAGCAAGTAGGCCTTTCATTTTATTTTTTGCAAGTTTGACTTACTCTTCTGTTATAAGAGTTTGTTCTTTTACATTAATTAATAATACATATTTTTTTAAAAATTGAGTGAAGTTTGGCCTGACCTGTGGTGGTGCAGCGTCGACCTGGAATGCTGAAGAATGCTGAGGTGGCTGGTTCAAAACCCTGCACTTGTCTGGTCAAGGCACATATGGGAGTTGATGCTTCCTGCTCCTCCCCCCTTTCTCTCTCTCTCTCTCTCTCTCTCACACACAAATGGATAAATAAATAAATAATTTAAAAAAATTGAGTGAAGTTTGAATAATCAATAGACACAGCCTTTAGTAATACAAAGATATATATGCTTTTTAAAGAGTAGATGAATATTTTCACAGTTTATTTGACTCTTACAAATTCTTTTCCTATTTATAAAAAAACAAAAAGTAAAATTACCTTTCTAGAAAGGGTATTAAAATTAGATACATTGTAAACTAAAATAAAATATTTTTTAAAATTACATTAAAAAGAAATGTAATAAAAAAGTGAAAAATAACCCTTTCTCCTTATTTAAATTATGTTAGTCTGGATGATCATAAAAACAGTATTAGGAAAGAATATTCTAAATAGTTAACCAGTATAAAAAGTGAATGGAATTTTTATTTAAAGGAAAACTAAATTATAGAGTTACCAAAGAGGTCAATAATGAAATAAAACGTATTTATTTAAAAATTCAACCGAAGGCACCTTGATCACTAAGGGATAGGGTGGAACAGCATGTTACAAACGTCCCAACAATTATTGGAGATGGGCATGAAACACACATACACAGGAGAGCAAAATGTTTCCATGGCATTTTATGCACCCTAGTCTATATCCTTTTACCATTTCCAGGCAAGATAGCTGCCTGGATAAAACACTAATAGACTTTAAGACTTTATTTTGAAAGTTGTTTTCTACTTCACATATTTTAAAATAATTATCAGTTGGGAAAAAAAGGAGGTCATACCCAAAGCACTGAAAAGCCATTTTCATTGTACAGATGATGCAATACCCAGATAAACAGGAAATAATTACTACTGATTACAAGCCAACACTTTAGTTTAACTGAAAGATCATCCCTTTTCTCTTTTTCAGACAACTAAAACATTCAATATTATACACAGTAATAGAAAGTGACTGTAATGATGAGATGCTCAGACAAGGTATGAGAGAGCAGGTGGTAGAAACACAACAATATTCTCTGTAAGAGATAATGGGCAGCAAAAATGTCCACATGGAGCATTCGGTGAATCATTCTCACCTTACAGGTGTGTGCCTCTGCTGGGGTAGTTAGCATAATTTACTTTCACAAATAATACATAACTAATAGCACAGAGAAAGTTATTAGTGCAAACCTAAGGTTAAATCATTTAATAGCACACTGTTGTCTATCTAGTGTCTAAGTTGTTTGTTTTGCTAATGATTCAGAACTGAAGTGTGAGCAATCTATTGTCTTTTAACGAAGAAATAACCTCAACCTTCTTTGTTGATTTAATGTGTAGTTTCTAAACATGAACAATACCAGCAGTGGTATTAATTGACAGCAGAAGATACAGAGCTAGAAGGCATGTTAAAGAGAATGTTGTTTCTTCCATTTTAGTTGTGATAAAACAGAAGCTTATAGAATTTAGGAGTTTAATTATTGTCAGATCTGGGACTAAAGCTCTGATATTCTGACTTCTTTTTGCTGGCAATAATTTGAAAATGTGTATCATTGCTGGAAACTAGGAAGAAAGAGCTGCACAAGCCATAAGTGTCTCTTTTTTTTTAGATATAGTCCAACAGGAGCAGATTGAAACAAAGCCTAATTTAGCAGGACTGCAGGCGTAAGATAATCATTATAACTCAGAAATAAATGAAAAATGTGCCTATAAAACAGCATAATCACAACGGGACCTCATGGCAAGGGTTGGAGGAAGAAAATAATTTGTAGCAGTAGTAGGACACTGAAGATTTGACTATTATATCTGAGATATCCACCATATGGCAAAATCTGTGCTCAGCTTACAACAGGTGCAGACAGTCATGCCAGACAAAGAATAGGAATGCTGTTTCCCATAAAGGAAACTGAATTCAGGAAATAACGCCTCACTTCCCAGGATTCAGTCCTGGCTGTGGACCTACACAATTCCTGCCTTGATCAGCTCTTAATTTCCTCAGGCCGCTGCACACTTGAACTGGCAAAAGTTATAACAACTGGGAATTTAAAGATATCTCTTCTGCCTAAAAGATTTTTTATATATATTTATAGGAAACTAACAATACTTGGTAGAACCATCTCAAATCCCAATGTTACAGACAGAGTATAAACATTTTCTTTGACAGAATGAATAAGCACAGAAAAATCACCAGACATACAAAAGTACGTCATTGTTCAAAATAAAGGGCGTGTTCTTAACAATTTGTGCGAATATCTCCCTACGAAACAAAATTACTACAAGAAGCAGAAAAGGATATGCTAATGTTAAAATCTACTCTGATTTAGATTAACAGGACGTTTAAAATAAGAGAGCAAAGTTGACAATTAGCAAGAGAATCCAATCGAATAGTGCAAGTATACTTTCAAAAATATCTAATTTGATAAGTAGAATATAAACAGCAAACAAGAGATTTGAAAATGCAAAAAATTAAATCCATTAAATATAAGACAAATTCAAGAAGTTACCACAGATCTTAGAGAAAAATATGATAAATTTATTATTAAGAATGTAAAAAATATATGAGATATAAGCCCAGAAGATGCTCTAAATATAAAGGTTAATTTCAGATGGAGAAACCAAAGCAAACATGATAGCTGCCAATAATTTATAAACTCAAGGAAAAATAAAATATTTATATGAAAAGAGTCAATAAATCAAAAGGAGACCTCAAATAATAGGTAAAATAATTTAAATAAATAAAAATCTAGACATATCCTGTTCAGCTAAATAAAGTTGAAAGATAAAGATAAAAATTATTCAGGTTTCCAGTGGAGGAACATAGCTAATGTTCAAAGAGGAGGAAAACATAAGCAAATTTCTGGTTGTATCTTATCTTCCTCATACTAGACCAGAGAATAAAAGAATAAGAAATTTTATAGAAAAGTATTTGGGTATCAACAAATTGTCATTCCTATAGGAGGACACTAAAGAAACATTATCACCCAGCATGAACTAAACAAATATATCATCAATGTATTCTTCATGAAAAGATGATTCTGGCCCTGGCTGGTGGCTCAGTGGATAGAGCATTAACCTGGCATATGGATATCCCAAGTTCAATTCCTGTTCAGGGGACACAGAGAATCAACCATCTGTTTCTCTCACTTCTTTTTTCTCCTTCCCCTCCTGCAATCTGTGGCTTGATTGGTTCTAGCATAGCCCCAGCACTGAGGATAGCTCCATTGGAGCATGACAGTCTCAGGCACTAAAAATATCTCAATACTTGAGTATTTCCCCAGATGGGGTTGCCAAGTGGATCTTAATTGGGGTTCACGTGGGACTGCCTCATTATCCTCCCTTCTTTCACCTAAACAAACAAACAGACAAAAAACAAAATGATGGAAAGAGTGGGGAAATTATAACATTAAAAGAATCTCTGTTAGGACATGGAGTTAAACCATAAGGCTAAATTGAAATCATTGTTGGCAGCATGATAATAAAACAATAAAGTTGTAAAGAACATTTATTTAACTATTATGAAATGGCAATATATATATATATATATATATATATATATATATATATATATATATATATATAAAACAAACATAGTTGGACAAGGAAATAAAAAATATTTTTATCTAACATCAAGGTTCTTAATAGGTACTGTTTCATATATGATGTTGACAATTTATTTAAAAATAATGAAATAAAAACAAGATTATTATTTATTCCAAACAACTAGAAAAAACAAAAGGAGGAAAAAATAAGAGGAAAACTATAGCTGATATAGTCCAATAGGCAAACTGGAAAAAATAATAAAGAATAAATGTAGAAATCACAAAACAAGTTATGAGAAGAAAAATCAAATATACCTGACACTTATGGTAGTAAATTGTCAATTGGTTTATTCACATTAAATAACAAAAAGTACCAAATTAGATTACAAAGCAAAAGTTGAACAAATGTTGTTTATTTTAAAAAAGCATGGAACAAGTTGCCAACATTAAAAATAAGAAATGAGTGAAAATATACCAGGCAAATACAAACAAGTATGTAGGTTTTGCAATGTTATTAGAGACAAAATTTATTTCAAGCCAAAAGTAACTTAAATAGATAAGATAAGTTTATATTCATAAAGGTACTTCTTTCAATTAAGATATACTAGTTATAAATTTATAAAGGTAATTATAGTACAATATAATACAAAATCTAAAAATTCAACATAACTATAGAAATTATAAATTCATTTCTCTAAGTTTTTGAGAGATCATTATGAAAACAAAGTAAAGTCAATGAATATTAGAATAAAAATAATGAATAATATTATTTTAATAATTATTTATCAAATGTACTGCACAGAGAAAATTTTTCTTATATTTTCTAACACAGATTAATTGCACAACAATAAAGCAGCAGGCAAATGAACAAGAAATTAAACAACCAAAATAATCCTACCTCAATAAACAATGGAAGATAGAATATGTAGGCTTAACCCATAGTTTTTGAGCACAAAATATTAAACTTATAAAATTTATTTATTTATTTATTATTTTTTTTTACAAAGATAGAGAGTCAGAGAGAGGAACAAATAGGAAAAGACAGACAGGAAAGGAGATAGATGAGAATCATCAGTTCTTTATTGTAGCACCTTAGTTGTTCATCGATTGCTTTCTCATATGTTCCTTGACCAGGGGGCTACAGCAGAGCAAGTGACCCCTTGCTCAAGCCAGTGACCTTGGGCTCAAGTTAGCAACTTTGAACTTCAAGGCAATGACCTTTGGGCTTAAGCCAGTGACCATAGGGTCATGTTTATGATGCCATGCTCAAACCAGCAACCATAGGGTTATGTCCATGATCCCACGCTCAAGCCAGTGACCCCATGCTCAAGCTGGATGAGCCAGCACTCAAGTCGGCGACCTCAGGGTTTTGAACCTGGGTCCTCCATGACCCAGTCTGATGCTCTATCCACTGCACCACCACTTGGTCAGGCTAAACTTATAAAATTTATTTTAAATTTCATAAATCTTTGAAATGCTTTATGAAATAAATAACATGTATAAAAATAAAATTGTCAAAATGGTACATGAAATAGAAAAGTTGACCAGGAAAGTTATAAGAAAATGAATTAAAAATATATTAAACTACTATAAAATAACAATAAGATATTGTTTTATAGATGAGTTATTGATCTTTTCTAAAAAACAAAAATTAACATTATCTGGGAAGACTTTATTCTAACATTTTGATAACTGACTCAAAGCATAGAAAAATAGAAAATTACTCAAAAGATTTTGCAGAAAAAAGTATAAATCTGATAGTAAAACTTTACCAAAAAGTTATAGTAAACAGAGCACAGATGTAAAAATTTAAAATAAAATTTATCAACTACTTAATAAAATAATGGAGATCTGCAACTCAGTTTCTGTAAGGTTCATTAACTACCTATTTTGGCCATACGGTTATTTTTGCAATTCTGCAACTCTATCATAGTAGCATCAAACAGCCATGGACATAAAGAAATGAGCATAGATATTTCAATAAAACTTTATGGAAAATACAGTTCAATTTTTATTTACGTTTTATGTCATAAAATATTCTTATTTATGGACACTAAAGTTCAATTTATGTTTACTTTTTATGTTAAAAAATATTATTTCCCAACTATTTTAAACAAAAGAGCTTATAGAAGGAGATAGTTGGTTAACTCTCAATATAAGGTATAAATTAACTGTCAATGATGTTAACACAAATCAATCTGCTAGATACAAATCAAAAGGCACTCTCAAAGTTTATCTCATGTCATGAAGAATTTTATAAACTTCATGGAGGAAAGAATTTTTTGCTACCAAATATATAAAGGAGAAGAAAATTTTGAATATAAAGGTTTAGAAAGGACAGATAGAAGACACTGAAGGGTTTAAAAAACTAATATAGTAATACAAGCAAATCGATTTACATATTCCTAGAATGTTTTGATTTGCAAAATGTATTATATTGATTTATTATAACATTTTGTTTTATTTACATCTCTTTTTGGTCTTTAATAATGAGCAGAATGTTTTTGAAGAGTACACCAAGATCAGGAATTTGAGAAAACAGAAACTCTGGGGAAATGATGAATTACATTAGATCAGAGATTAAACAGATAGGCAGAATATGGTGTTGTTTCAAACAATTCTGCACTTAAGGATTTAAACTATCCTATAAGATACACCTTCCCTGAATCATGATTTCAAAATAGTATTGAAATCTATATTTAAATCCTGGCCAATTTGCTTAGTGGATAGAGCATTGACCCGGCATGTAGAAGTCCTGGGTTTTATCACTGGTTTCCTGGGTTTGATCACTGGTTAGGGCACACATGAGAAGCGATCATCTTCTTCTCTTCCCCTTCCTCTCCCCATTCTTTTGCTCTTCTCCTTTTGCAGCCAGTGGCTCAATTGGTTCGAGTGTCAGCCTCAGTGCTGAGAATAGCTTGGTTGATTCAAGCATCGACCCCAGATGGGGTTGTAGGGTGGATCCTGGTTGGGATGCATGCAAGCGCCTGTCTCTCTATCCCCACTTCTCTCACTTAAAAAATAAAATAATAAATTTATATTTCAATGCTTTCTATAGAAGCTGGATCATATTACTTTTTTTAGGTTGCATTTTTGAAGACAGATAATGACTAACAATTAGAAGGGACAGACTGTGGGTATTTATGTGTGTATAAAAATGTATATGTGACTACTGTTGATTAATTCTGTTATTGATTATAAAAATTATGCATGGAGTAAGGAAATTTGTTATGAATAAGATTTGGAAAGAGAGAAAAAGAGTAAGAGAGATCCTCAGCATTATATTTATTATTTAAGTTTTCTCTGAAAGCTTTAAGTATACTACATCCACATTCTTTTACAAATCACCAAGTAGTCTACTACAACACTAAATTTAAAACCTATTTAAGGCATTTAAACTAAAGCAAACTATTGATAGTTATTTTAACAGGTCACTTGAAATAGGACATAATTATGTCATGAAAGTAAGAAATTTCAAATAGTGTCCTGATTGAAGTTTTAAATGACTATAGATCAACAGATGCATTGATCACTTCTTATGGAGAGCAGTACAGTATATTTAGGTGCTGGGTAGCTTGGTAGAACTTCAAGAAACAATGTCTATTCTTACATAGGGCACAATTTCATGTAGGAAATGACCCAGGTGACATATATCTGGCTAGTACACATTATGACAAATGCAATAAAGCTGCAGGATGACTGACTTGGAAAGTCATCCATAGATAAGATAACCTTTGTGTAAGTCTGGGTTTCCAGAGGAGAATTTCCAGTACAATAATGGAGCAAAAGATATATGAGCTGGACACACTGGAGTGAATAGGAGAAACAGCTTACCTTTGCCCACATCACAACATAGTCACAAAACTTTAGGCTGAGACTGTCTCAGTCATGACTTCTCCCATGGGGGATGGGGAGATGGGAAGTGAGTGCCTGGCTTCCACAACTGTGTGGAACTGTGCTAAATAGACTTTCTTGCAGAAGATAAAGTTATCACAGGGCATTAAAGGTACACGGTGTCTGAAGACTGCATTGTGAACATTGTCAGGAAATCCACCCAGGAGCCTCTGGTAGTGCATCACCCACTGATCCCCACATCTTGCCTGAGAGCCGCACCCACACACCACCCCCATGGGCTCCTTGTGCAGGGTTCTGAGGGCGGCAGCCAGAAGGATCTTTGATAGATGTTTAGACAGTACATGCAAAAATCCAAACAGAAATTATGAACTTAAGAATTCCATGAAATGAAATAAAATATGTAATAGGGACTATCAACATCAGAAAAGACCAAATAGAAGAAATCTGTGTTATTAGACAACAACCATGAAATAATCCCGTTTGAGGAGAATAAAGAGAAGAGAATAAAAGAGTGAAGAAAACCTAGGCAATCTATGGGACACCATAAAAAGAAACAATGTGCAAGTTATTGGAGTACCAGAAGAAGAGGGATAAAGGAGCAGCAAGCTCATCTAAAGAAATAATGGCTGAGAACTTCCCAAACCTGGGGAGAAATCTGGACATCCAAATTCATGAATTTAATAAGTCACCCCATAATGTTAATCCAAAATTATCTTCTCTAAGACACATTATAATAAAACTGACAATATAAAAAAAAAGAGCAGAATATTAAAAGCAGCAGGAGGAAAACAAAGACTGTAACCTAAAGGGAACCCCAGTTAAGCAATCAGTGCTTTGTCAGCCAGGGGAAAGTGCCAAACAAGAATACTCTATTCAGCAAATTTATCCTCTAAATAAAAGAGAAATAAAGGCTTTTGTAGACAAACAAAAGCTGAGGTAGTTCATCACCATTAAACCGGCCTTATAAGAGATACTAAAAGGAATTCTTTAATCTGAAATGAAAACATAATCAGTAACATAAAAATATGCAACATACTGGTAAGGATAAATGTCTAGACAAATTCAGAACAGTTTTATACTGTAATGTGGTGATGTACTTAAATATAATATAAAAGTTAAAGGGCAAGGGCATTATAAATAACTATAGTTACTATAATTTGTTAATAGGTAGACAATATAAAAAGAGGTAGATTATGACATAAAAAACATTAAAAAGTGGAAGGAAAAACTCAGAACTTTTGCATATGTTTGAAGAAGTCAGTTTTTATAAACTGTTATAAATATGTTTTATTTAAGCCTCATGGTAACCCTGAATTAAAAGTCTAGTCCCACATGAACATTAAAATTTTTTCCATTTGCTTTTCTCTAAAATACTATATTGAGTTAACCTTCTATAAAATAAAGTATATTAGAGCTATTCTAATGTTGGTGGTGGAAATTTGGACTATTGACTAACGATTTGGTCTATAGTCAAAGGGGTAATACTGTCAACTAGGGTGTATTTGAAATTCATTGACTTATCTACACAAACTGATGAGTAGTTGAAAAAAATAAAGATGTTTATAGCAACATTGTTTATAAAAGTGAGAAAAGTGGTGATAATCTAAATATCTATCATTATGAAACTATAAAAAATTTGAAACATTTTTATAATGTAAAACTATACATCAGTTGAATTGAGCTATATAATCGAGTATCAAGATGATCAGTACTCAAAAACATCATGTTGAAGGCAAACCAAAACATAGAAAGATGCAGTATGATACCACTTATATAAAAATATTTAAACACTGCTTTATGTAAAGCAGTGTTCCATATTATATGTGTGTCCAAGTTGTATGGAGTTCAACTTAAAAATATAAATGTGAAGTTTGTACATGAAATTCAAAATTGCTGTTCCCTGAGAAAGGAATCATAGGAATGGGATCAGTACAGAATACAAAGGAGTGTTCCACTGTACCATATTTTATCTCTTTTAGGAAGAATCTGAACTAATATGACAAAAGAAGTCATGATGAATTTTTTAAAACAACAAAATATGAAATCTAGTAAGAAATATATCCAAAGTTATGACCAGTCTGTTGTGTTGCTTTGAGTGCTTTAGGTAGGCTTTGGTGAGCAATAAAACCATATGAGTAGTTTTACATAACTTATTTCAGAATCACCCCATTAGGTCCATATGTGCCTGCTTCTTTTCCTGACCCTTCTGCTCTTGTTCCTCAATTGTTCTTATGCTTCACCTGCTCAGCTGAATGTCCATTCTTGCCCCTTACTATTAGCTGCCTTTACTGGACCCAAGTAAGTCTTCCTACTTGATGCATTTTTAATATTATATTCTCAAATAGTCAAAGAATTTTGTCTGGGTTTGAAGACAAAGTCTCATCATTTGTTTTTTATTTCTTCTACCCAAAGTAACATGTCTTTCATCAGTACTAAAAATTTCCTGTTATTTCTAAATATCAGGTCTTTTTCATTATCTCTAGAATATCTCTTTAGTATTGCTGAAACTTTTAATTGTACTTATTATGCCTTTTTACATCGAGTATGCCCTCAACACATTCTGGGTAAATCCTCACATCCATCTATAAATTATTCATTCTTATTTTAGGTCTAATTAATCTGTCAAACCCATACATTAAGTTTTAAATGTTAATTTTTATTAATTTCATTTATAAATTATATTTGGTTTCTTTTTTCAATATCTGCCTATTCTTAGTTCATAGATTTTTTTGTTTTCATTCCTTAACACTTTTAGCATTTTAAATATAATTATTTAGAATTTATTTTGGGTTATATTATTATCTCAGGTTCCTAATTTTGTATATTTTTGTTTTGTTTGCTGAATATCCATTACAGTAGTTTATTTCTCATGTAGCTTGTATTTTTTTTATTGTGGGTTTCTGTTAAGTCTTTTTCCTTTTAAGATCTAAAGTGTAAGAAAAAGACCATTATTTTACAGTTGCTTTGTCCAAGTATTAAAATATATTGGCTTGGACCATCAGAGAAATGCAAATTAAAACCACAACAAGATATCACCTCACACCTGCCAGAATGGCTATCACCAATAAATCTACAAACAACAAGTGTTGGTGAGGATGTGGAGAAAAGGAAAACCTTGTGCACTATTGGTAAGATTGCAAATTGGAGTTTTTTCTCAAAAATTAAAAATAGAACTGCCTTATGGTCCAGCAATTCTTTTTTCAGTATTTATCCAAAGAAATACAAAATACTAATTTGAAAAGATATATACGTTCTTATGTTCAATGCAGCATTATTTACAATAGTCAAGATATGGAAGCAACCTAGATGTCCATTGATAGAACACTAGATAACAATAATGTATCACATAAATACAATGGCATATTACTCAACCATAAAAGAAATGATTCGTACCAGGCAGTGGTGCAGTGAGAGCATTGGCTTAGGACACAGAGGACTCAGGTTCAAAACCCCGAGGTTGCTGGCTTGAGTGTGGGTTCATTTGGCTTGGGCCTGAAATAACCAGCTTGAGCATGGGATTGCCAGCTTGAGCATAGGATCATAGATGTGATCCCATTGTCACTGGCTTGACCTCAGAAGTCACTGGCTTGACGTCCAAGGTTGCTGGCTTGAGCAAGGGTCACTGGCTTGGCTGGAGCCCCCCAGTCAAGGCACATATGAGAAAGCAATCAATGAACAACTAAGGTACCACAACAAAGAATTGATGCTTCCCATCTCTCTCCTTTCCTGTCTGTCTGTCCTTATCTGTCCAGACAGATAAGGTGAAATCAGGCCCTGGCCAATTGGCTAAACGGTAATGCACTGGCCTAGCATATGGAAGTAAGGGATTTTATTCTTGTTCAGAGCACACAGGAGAAGTGACCATCTGCTTTACTACCCATCCCTATTCCTTTTCTCTCTCTTTCCTTTCCTCTCCTGCAGCCATGGATCAATTAGTTTGAGCGCATTAGCCCTGGGCACTGAGGATGGTTTCCTGGGCCTCTCCCTCAGGCACTAAAAATAGCTTGGCCCCAGATAGGGTTGCCAGGTGGATCTTGGTCAGGGCATAGGAGGGAGTCTGCCTCAGTATCTCCCCTCCTCTCACCTTAAAAAACAGAAGAATAAAATCTTAACTATTTGCAAAAACACAGATGAATCCATGTTAACTGAAATAAATCAAATAGAGAAAGGCAGATATAGTACTACATGATTTCCTTTATATGTGGAATCTAAAAAAAAAGAAAAAGACAAAACAGAAGTAAACTCATAGATACAGAGAACAGACTGATGGCTGCCAGATGGGAGAAAGGTTGGCAGACTAGGTGAAAAAGGTAAAGGGATTAAGAAGTACAAACCAGCAGTTACAAAATAGTCATGGAGATATACAGATTAAGGAATATAGTCAATAATATTACAATAATTATATGTGGTGTCAGGTGAGTACTAGAAATATTGGAGAGATAAATTCATAAGTTATATAAATGTCTAACCACTATGTTGTATAGTTGGAACTAATATAATATTTAATGTCAATTATAATTGAAAAATAAAAAATAATAATAGAGAAAAAGAAAAAACATATTGGTCTGACACAAATTTCTACATTAATTTAGACACTGAGGAGTTACTTTCCACGAATAGTATATAACCATATTCTATTGACATGATGAAGTACTAGGGTTTTAATTTTTTCTAAAATATATTTTACCCTAAAAGAAAGAACAGATAAAAATATCTTTGAATTTCTGGACAAGCAGTTTACATTTTCTAATTCTTATTTCAGTGAGACTACAACTCTTTGCTCTACACAGCGGTTCTCAGTTTTAATTCCCCATATTAAAAAGTTCAAGACCTCATCCTTATATTTTCACAGACTTTAAAACTAAACCCCCTGAAAATTTATCTTGTTCTAAATAAGATATGACCTCTTTCTACCTCCCAGATTCCTGTTTCAGCTTTCATGTTTTTCACTCAGGGTTTTAGTTATCTTTTTATAACTGAATACTGTAGGTTTCCCTTTATTTATTAGGAGCTTAACTATGTATTTAAGAAAGCATTTTTATTTGTTATATCTAGAGTTTCTAGATGTTGGTAAAGGAGTATCATGTGCATTTAGTTTACCAAGTTGCCAGAATTGAAAATTCTCATAGGTTTTGTGGAAATTGTTACTTTTATTTCCTTTTTAAAAATTTATTCATTTTATAGAGGGCAGAGAGAGAGAGAGAGAGAGAGAGAGAGAGAGAAGGGGGAAGGAGCAGGAAGCATCAACTCCCATATGCCTTGACCAGACAAGCCCAAGCCCAGGGTTTTGAACCAGCAACCTCAGTTCCAAGTCAATGCTTTATCCAGTGTGCCACCACTAATCAGGCCAATTACTTTTTATTTCAGTAGGTCTCATTTAACTTTAAAGTTCCTGGGTATGTAGAAAGCTATGACTCCAGTGATATAGGACTAGTGTCAGAAAACATCAATGCAGGTTGACAGGTTATATCAAGTATAAATGGATTTCCTGTACTCTGCCTCTTCTGGTTCTTAGTAATAACAACCCATATTTACTAACATAATTGTTTATGCAGACAGTTGACTTTCCTAAGAAGTTAGATTCAAAATTCATAGAATTATGCGATTCCTGGTAATATAACTAAGGATTCCATACGAGTCATTAGAGATTTCAGTTGGTGGATTCTCCAAGGACAGTAATTGGGCACCTTATCTCCATGCTCTTTATCTCCCTCTATGAACCACTTCACCTTTTAACTTTCAGACACTTAAGCACCTAAATCATGGACCATTTATTTGGGTAGTTTAATAAAACAGAAAATAGAGCATAGTCTTTTTATGGCTTTCCTCTCTTCCAGTTGTTCGAAATGCAGTGACCGTATATCACAGTTTGCCTGGGAAAGTTCTGATTCACTCCTTTGTTATAAAGAAATTATTAACAACATACATTGTGGTTTAAATGATATACTTTATGGTCACTCTGTCTATACAACTAAGTTTCCTAGCTCTGTGGGACCACCGATTCAGGAAATTACAAGTCTGATTATTTCTCTGGAACATCCCAGCTGTCTGACAATTTCTGGACTGCCACAGTTGCTCAGTCTAGGGGAGACACAGAAAAGGAGGACAGCACGCTGGATTAATAAAGACACGACCACAATTGCCCTTGACTGGTTTGTTTCATGTCTTAGATGTTTTACCTTATGACATCCAGTTGCTCAGAGAAAGGAGACAGAGTCAGTCTCTCATCATAATCTTATCATAAATTTATCATGATCTTCCAGCCAATCCACTTTCTTATATATGAGCCTAATAAAGACTTTGTTGTTTCATTGTCACTCTCCTATACCTATTCCCCAAGACAAGTTGTAGAAGAGCATACAGTGGTACCTTGAGATACGAATTTAATTTGTTCTGTAACCAAGCCTGTAAAGTCAGTCAACTCCTTTATCAAACTGCCAATACTGGACCTGTGCGCCAACGCGCCAACTAGCGGCAGCTTCCCGAATCACGACTTGTATTTCAGAATTTCGCTTGGATCTCAAACAAAAATACAGACCGAGTCGCAGTACACATCTTAAAAAATATCTATGTGGGTCTGTTCGTACCTCAGGGTACCACTGTATTTTGCAATCTTATAACTGCATATTTTTTGTTAATACCACGAAGACATGTTCATGCTGAAACTTACCCAAGATACCAATACAAAACTTTATCATTCTTAAGTATAATAATGATTCAAATGATTCAAAGCACTTCTTAAGAGTGATTGCTTTCTAAGATCGTTTTTATTCCAGTACAGAATTAATTTGTAGCAGGTAGAAACAGAAATTTAAGTAAAATAATAATTTCCTTTTAAAAAATTTAATTAATTAATTTTAGATTTATTTTATTTATTTTAGAGAGAAGAGACACAGAGAGAGAGAGACAGCAAGAGAGAAGGGGGAAAGAGCAAAAAGCATCAACTCCCATATGTGCCTTGACCAGGGAAGCCCAGGGTTTTGAACTGGCAACCTCAGCGTTTCAGGTGGACTCTCTACCCACTGTGCCACCATAGATCAAGCAAAATAATAATTTCTTACACTCAAAAATCTTTTAACACATGATAGACAAAATATAATTAAATATTCAAGATTTTAAAACCATTTCTTCAAAAATTTTCACAAATAAAGTATCCTTACATGTTAGAAAATATTTTTTATTATTAATGTAGTTAGTAATTATATTTTCTTCCAAATGAAGATCTAGATTTAACAGTTTAAAGGCATATTGCCAGAAAATATTTGCAAAGTCCACCTCCACCTCTGCTTCCACCCACTGCCAATTTCTCTAAACCCAACTGCAGTAAGGGGAAGATGACATTAATGTATGAGTTTTATAGGGAGATATGCCAATAGCTTTTACTTTTGAGTTTTAATATAATTTCATTTCATATTCTCAGTGTAGGCCATCTTCTCCTGCATAGAAATAATATTTCAAAAGGCATTGCCTTATTGCCAATGGTAATCATCATCATCAAAACTATATAAAATTATAACATGCCTTAAAATCAATATAATATAAAATTATATAAGATTGATGAGTAAAGACCTTATTTGCATTCACAGGTATTATAACTTTTCTTCTTTAAATCCCAAAGCAAGATTTTCCACAAACATAAGCAAACCACTGTTTTTGAAGATCTTACTGTCACTGTTTTTAAACAAAAATAGAGACCATATTAAACTTGTGTTCTAAAGCCAATAGATGTATAAAGAAGCTGTTGGCAAAATCCAAATTTATAGTATTTTAAAATTCAAATTATATATTGCAATCTCTTATTTTTTTCTAATTGGTTTTACTTTGAAATAAATTTGTTTGTAATTACCATCAGTATTTAAAGAACTTAAAATGCATTAATTTATAGAACAAAAAGTAATAAAAATCAGGAAAAGTAGCGGGAATTTTTTTTTGTATTGGCAGCATCTAAATGTGGTTTGGGATTGATGTTAAAATTATTTGTGACCTTTATAAGAAAATATTTTTAATAGAAATTTTATTTTATTATTTTTTGAAGACTTTATTTATTTATTTTAGAGATAGGAGAGAGAGAGAGAGAGAGAGAGAGGTGTGGGAGAAGAAGGAAGCATCAACTCATAGTAGTTGCTTATTGTATGTGCCTGCACTAGGCAAACCTGGAGTTTTGAACTGGTGACCTCAGTGTTTCAGGTCAGTGGTTTACCCACTTCACCACCACAGGCCAGGCTCAATAGAAATTTTAGAAAAACATAATGTATATCCTATAACATGTTTGCTTTGAGTAAAAATCTGAAATATATTATTCTAACACCTGTTTTGTGTTTTCTATGACCTATTATAAAATTATAAAATAAATATTTTTCAAAGAGAACCAACAATAAAACCAAACAAACAGTTTAATCACTATAGAAGTGCTCTGTGCTGAGGAGGGGTGAGCTTGATTTGCTGCACGGTGAGCATACACCTCAAGAACTCTAGTATCAGGCGTTGTTCACGACCGTCCTGTGGGTGAACAACAGCTGTCAATTGAATTAAACTTCAGTTAGTGTTTTTGTTTCAGATCACCAGTTATCCCACTCACAACCCCCAGACAACCACACTCAGTGGCAGAATTCAAATAATTTAACAACCGATTCTCTGTCCTAATGGCTGTCTTAAGCATAAAAAAAGAAATACCGAAAGGTATTTTATTATTTCATGCATTTAATACTTGAATAAGAACAATAAAAGAGGTACATAAAACTAGATTATGTTATAAAAAAGAGCTTTAAAATATTTATAAAAATATTAAATAATACCTGACAAAAAAAACCCCATAAAACTGTTATTTAAGATTTTTCCATATTGCTTCTTGATTGACATCCTCGCTCGCAATTTATTTTACCTATTGATGGAATAAACATTACTACAGGTGCTTAGTATACACAGTAGTGCCGATGAATGTTAAAAAAGAGCAAGGAATGTATATTTGTCAGTTCCACATTGGGTGGCTGCCTAGGCACCCACCTTAGAGAGAACCCTGATGACAAGTGCCATTTTAACAACCGTTTTTTCAAACTCAACAAAAAATTAGATATTGGTTCTGATGAACCAGTGCGAACCGGCTGAATCTGATCACTGACCATACTGCTGATGAGGAAAAGATGGAAACAAACATCATGTTCTGAAATGGATAAGGGTTAAGAGTTCTATGGCTGGCAATCATAACCTAAAATTTCCTAATAACAACGGAATGAAAACAAACACAAATAAATCTAAATTCTATTTTAATATTTTAGTGGCTGGGAACTGAAGCTACATCAAGATAATCTCATTTACATCTCAGTAGGTGAGTGACGTAGTCGTGAGGATAGCTAGAGGTAAGCCACAGCAGAAGAGACGAGGGAAGAAGACACTGAAAAGTAGGGAGAAGTCTGCCTACTTTTTAACTTTGCCTGAGGAAAGGAAAGGGGTGTGTCTGTGTCTTTATCTGTATCTGTACTGCCACCTAAATGCCTACTTTTTCTCTTCTCACTCTAACCTGTCAGGTTCCCCATAGAGCCCAAATGAGTCAGGTACAGAAACAAGGAAGTGATATTTCTATCTAACTAATTCTGACCTGAATTGAGTTCATCTGTACTGAGACATCCCTGTGAAGAATGGGATTCTTCATCATGCCTGTGCCTTCTTCAAGACCTCACATGGCCATTCCATTCCATGGCCATGTGAGTGGGAAGAATACTTAGATGTTGGCTCTAGAAAGATGCAAGAGATTCTGGAACTGTCAATAGGAGAGATAGAACTTCTGATAGGAAGCTTCATAATCAGGGTAGGACAGGGAGTTTGTAGTTAAGCTGCCTTTCTTTTCTCTTTACACATTGGTATCCTGTGAAAGTACTAATGAAACTGAGGGAGGAAAAGGCCAGAGCTTGAATAATTAATTCAGATGCTGGCAAACCTACCCAATAATCATACTAGATAGTCATATGAGATATGTGTTGGTCTAACCCTGTGCAAGTTTAAAATAAAAACAGTTTTTAAACAAGTCATTCTGAGTAAGAAATAGATAACTGAAATAAGTATAATAAGCCTGATGTGAAAAAGTATTATTACTTGTCAATTCAAGGATTAATGGGACAGAAATGTGCTCTACTGGAAAGTGTTTTGTTACTAAAAATAAATTATTTTTTCTAGAAAGTCCATATTCTACAAATACCGTTTTCTGAGGACCCAACTGATCTAAAGGAAAGAGATATTTTATCTTACAGACAAGGGTTTGATTTCCAAGAACAAGACATCTGAAGTAAGTTATATCAGATATCTTTTATATCATCTCCCCTTTTTTCTGTCCCAAAGGAATAAAACACTTTTGAAACTTTCCTCTCTTATCTCTTATAGTACTGTGATTTATTTTTTTTCCTTTATAAATTTTTCTTTAATGACTTCATAATATTACTCTATGAAGGGACTAGGTTTCTCTAACCCTAACTAAAATCAAATTTTCCTCAGCAGTATGTTACTCAATAAAAAAAAGTCATCTTTTTTCTTTCACTGATAAAAGTTTTCAAATCTAAAATTACTCTTCCACTTTCTCATTTCCTGTGTAGTCCTCATCCTGAGACCCTGTCTCTGCAAATCTACTCTTAAAATCCATTTACGGCCTAATAATAATAATAAAGTCCATCAGCTCTTACCCTATTCTTTTATTAACCAACCACTTTACCAGTTAGCTACTGTTTCTGAGACCCTTTTGGGTATTCACCTTACCCTCTTCGCCTCCTCTGGCATTGTTATTGTTACAACTTCTCCCATTACTTTTCCACAGTTAATTAGTATCCTTTCTAGATTCATTTTACTCCATCTAATCTGAAAGTTATACCCCCAGTCATCTTCACTTCACTTTTATTCCCCAAAGATATTTATTAACGTGTGACCTAATTCTTGCCACAGCTTCATACACAACTATCTTCTAATCTAGTACCTGCACATAACATTTTCACCATATAAAACGTGTCTATTTAAGAGCATGTATTTAGTCAAAAACACAACATCAAAAGCCAAATTCATTATCCTTGCTTTTGCTATAATTACAAACTAAAAAACAAAAACCACCACCTTTGGGCCTCAATCAGATTGGATTTCAGAATTAACATTCCTTATAATTTCTTTATATAATGTCTTATAATTCTCGGTTCCCTTGTATTTATTTACTTACCTCACCTTCGTGCTTGAGATAAACAATTTTTTGTTTTTATTTATTTATACTCAACTTGCTCTTAAAGATTTAATTTAACTATCAATATAATAGTTAAAATTATTTTTCCTGGACTCCTCATGCACAGAAATGGTGACTGCTAGCTTATTCTGAATCTCAGACAACAGAGTTCCTGGTATAAGGTAAGTATTTGCATACCTACCCCATTCACTTTCCTTCATTTTTATGTTTATAATGTTTTGAGCTATAGTTCTCACTGTATATGCACATTTCCATGTTAAATGCCATGCCTCCGTTTATATTTTAGTCTCTACAGTGGACCATTCTTGGTAGGTCTGTGGTACTCTGTAAATATTGTATGTAGGGGTGGCATATTTTGATCTCCTTCCTTTCACAAGATATTGAAGAACTAGCCTGTAGCCTATGCCTAGTGAGAAGAAAAAAAGAGGAAAGAACAAGGCACAAGATGTGGTTCTTGTAAGGGTAGGTAGACTAATTGATAAGTATAGTTTGTTCTGTTAGGTAGGAAGAATAGAGTTGTGAGCCAGTATGTGACCATGCATATCATTCCTGGGCATAGAATAGAATTATATACCTCATCAAAGGAGAAGAAGAGAGTACTAAGAAAGAGAAGCTCCATAGTTGTTTTAGATTTCTTGGATGCCTTGTCAAGAGGCCTGAGAAAAATTGAACACTGCATACAATATGCCACTGAGTAAATGTACACCGAAAGAAACTCTATATAGAATATACCCAAATACAAACACATCCACATACGCACACACATACACCCAGAGTCAATTTCAGCACACCTGCTCTATGTCTTTTGGATTCACACTAGAGGTAAATTGAATTACTGCTACGAAAGACATTAAAAACAGTCAGCCAGTGTTCTAACCTTGCCTCTGATTCTAATTTAGTATGTGG
This sequence comes from Rhynchonycteris naso, assembly GCA_037038555.1. Taxonomy (NCBI): domain Eukaryota; kingdom Metazoa; phylum Chordata; class Mammalia; order Chiroptera; family Emballonuridae; genus Rhynchonycteris; species Rhynchonycteris naso. The sequence continues at coordinate 69,695,438 of CM072997.1, forward strand.
CTCTGGGAAATTCATTTACTCTCTCAGCTACAGTTGTTATTCTTTAAATGATGATATGGATAAATGCTGAAGATCAATGATTCTAAAAACCCCCATATATAAATAAAAACATGAGGAACTTAAATCTCTTTAAAGTTCCCACATGTCAAAAGAATGATTTTTTTTTTCTTGGTGGTTCAAACTATCTAATAAAATCATTACCCATAGCTTTCACAACCTCTGACACAACATTGCTACCTCTTCATTAGAAAATGCTGAGTGAGGTAGAAACATCCTGATGCATTCCCACCACCTGCCACCCACCTCCACCACCACCATCAACACACGCACACGCACGCGTGCGCACACACACACACACACACACACACACCAAACACCTCTTTCCAAAGACAAGAGAATGTGGCTTTTAAAAACAATCTCGCAAAATAATTTTTAAATATTTAAAAAGGTCACTTTAAATGTATCTAAATGACAATCAGGACTGTTAAACAAAGGCTTTCTATATTGCTTCCTTCATACAAATTTTATACTAATAAAAAGAGGATTTGGGGGATAGCATGAGAAGAAGCAGAGAAAAGCAGAGCTGTTGTATGCAATTTCTAGCTCCTGAGTCATTCCACTCTTTAGCACAGCTAAAGTCACATGACTAAAAATAATTTAAAATGTGAACACCTTATACAATATCATCTCATTTTAACGACCACAGTCCTGTCATCACAAACCCACCAGGATTTGAGAAAAATCCATTTCTCAGCAATTAGTTTGTTTTCGGTTTACTCCTTACATGCATACTGAAGGGAGAGGGAAGGTCTATTAAACACATTACATAAACCTTCCATTCGTGTGGGAGAAATGACTTAAATTTATATCTAAGAAGAAAAAGAAAAGCACAAATAAGCAGTGCCATCATTATAAGCAAGAAATCTTCAGAAGGCCTTCAGGCTCAGGATGTTGGCATGCCTCTGAGGCTGCTGTCCGGAGGCTCAGCTCCGGGCTTAAGCACGGCCACTGCCATGTTCATCTGCTTCATTACATCTCTATAATTTGTTCACTGCGTTAAGAAGCGGCATTTCCCTTGTGGGAGGGAGAACCATCCTTCACTTTGAAAGCTTTACCTTCAAAAGGCACACAAGTGTGCTCACAGATGGGCACTGGAGGCCAGAAAGCCAGAGAAATATTCTAATACAGCATGCTAGAGTTGGAGATCATTTCAGTCTAGGAAAATTTAAAAATGCAGAACAGCTAGATGTAGAGCCTTTAAATCTTTTAGAAATGAATCCAGGTTTATAAAGCACACATTTTATTTTCAACATTTTTGTTAAGACAGATAAACATTTCTTTGATAGGGCAAAGGCAGAAACATGTTGGCTTACCTGAAATAAAGGAAATTGTGAACTGTAGCACAGCATCCATATATGTGTTGAATATAATAGTCTCCAATGCAGTTCTTCAGGATTTCGATTAGAGCAGAAAGAAAAATCTCACATGTGTTCCATCCCCACTGAAAAAGAAAAAAACAAGAAAGGACGAGCACAGCATTTTCTCTGCTTCTGCCTTAGCTTGCTGTTTTGACACTCACTCGATGGTATCCACTGTCAGAAAGCAGCATGCTAAATTAAAATAAATAAATAAATAAATATAAGGCAGCTCTTACATGACAGCTCCATCTCCTGGCCAAAAATGGAACAATATTCATTCACGATCCTTTGGAAATGCTGCATTTAACAAGTTTGAGTAGTTCGTGTCTTGCCCATAATTTCACTGAATTTAAAATCAACTACCCTAATTAATTGTAAGTTAAACATTTAAGAAGCATTAGAGTATTAATTTAAAAAAATTGTAGTCCTACTTCTAGAATTTGTTTAAATTTATTTACCTTATATTTAAATGGAAGCTTTTCATACAAAATTAGAAATGCCATGCTTGCCTTAAGATTTATTTAACTTTATTTACCACCTGAAAAATTAATACATATTTACTATAAAGTACTTATAGGTGTCAAATTTGTATTTACTAGGTACCTCTTTGAGCAGAACTTGTACAAGTTTTTGTTTCTAAAAAAATTCTGCATTCTGTCGTTGCTATTGTTTTTCTTTGGGAGGATGCTGAAGAATTAAAATTAATACAGAACAATAAAATTACTAAAAGACAATCTAGAAAATCATTAATAAATCCCAGCTTTTAAAGGTATTTCAAAGTATACAGATATAAAATTACATCCTGTATGAACTTTGATATTATTGTATACTGTAGTGTGTATTTATGTCTTATTAGAAGAAGAGAAAACTTAAATTATAATGAGAATGCTTTGATAAATAACACCAGTTAACTGAGCATACTATGTGCTCAATAATATATATATTTTTAATTAATTTTTCATCGTCTATTGAGAAGCCCTGGTTCATTTTTAAATTTTTAAATAAAAATATAAACAGGCTTTTACTTATTTTACAGTGCCACTTAAATTTGGGGACAGGTTTATCAATTAACTAAACTTCTCCCTAGTTTTTTGTTACAGGATTCCAAAACCTTTCATTATCTGCTACTGCAGTAACGCCGTATTTCTGTCCGTGGTGCTGAAAAACAGCTCCAGAACGCAAAGGTTTCTAAGTCTTAAACTGGTCTGAAATACTGTCCTTGTTGTACTTTAGATAACTTCTTTTTTTAAAAAAAAAATTTTTTTTGCCTGACCTGTGGTGGCGCAGTGGATAAAGCGTCGACCTGGGAACACTGAGGTCGCCAGTTCAAAACCCTACACTGGTCTGGTCAAGGCACATATGGGAATTGATGCTTCCAGCTCCTCTTCCTTTCTCTCTCTCTCTCTCTCTCTCTCTCTCTCTCTCTCTCTCTCTCTCTCACTCTGTGTCTCCTCTCTAAAAAAATGAATAAAATAAAAAAAGTAAATTTAAAAAAAAGAAAATTTTTATATTATCCATAAAAGTGATAATATCTAAGGCAAAAATATCGAGGTAATATTTTATCCACAGAATATGTAACATACATGTTGATCAAAAACCACAATCCCTATGAATCTCTTTAGTAAAAATATGATTATCAGTCACACTTTCTTTGGATAATTTATAAAGGATTTTATTTTACCCTTCCTAAGGTCATATTATATATATTGTTTCAGCATTAGTGCACCCATTGAATAGATGAGGATACCTAAGTGCACGCTTTAGTAACTTGTTCAACGTTGATTAGTAAACGAGTCAGAAAAACAAACTTGGTCCTCTAAATTTTACTTTATCATTAAAATCATGGAAGTTTTATAATAATTTATATAATATTTAAATATTTTTAAAATTTAACTTTTTTCTATTATTTCAAGGGTAGATTTTACACTTTAAGATGTCTAGCTTATCTTGGGATATCATGCACCCCCAAACTACAGCCACATGCTCACTCCTTTGGACACAACAGCCCTGTTTGAGGACCACAAGATTATGTGATTTAAAATCAATTGATCTCAGCAAATAAATAATTAATTAAAATTTTTTTCATGTATTTATTTCTAGCTTTTAACCTCAGTTTTGATTAATCACAAAACAAAAAATTTAATATTAATAACATACCTTTTAAATAGCTATGGCTTATCTTCATTATTTTTAATATGTTTTTGTCAAAATCACTGTGGTTTAATTATAAACATCATCACAATCCTTTTTCTCTTCTTTATATTCATGTCTTTTGCAATGGAACTACCATTGAGAGCTGGAAACTATTTTTACATCTTTTTTCTGGGTTGACCTTGTTACTTAGCAATAGAATGTAGTGAAAGTGATATTGTTTCACTTTTTTATTATAATTAATTTTAATGGTGTGATATAGATCAATCAGTGTACATAGGTTCAGAGAAAACATTTCCAGGTTATTTTGACATTTGATTATGTTGCATACCCAAAGTCAAATTGTCTTTCGTTACCTTCTATCTGGTTTTCTGTTTCACTTTTAAGTCTAGCCCTCAACACTTCTTGATGCTTCTGTTTACTGTCTTGCAATGCTTTCTGATCACCATATGAACAAGTCTGCACTTTCTGATGGATGGAACACATGAGACTACATGGAGCAGAAACAGGTTTTCTAGCTGCAAACTTCCAAAAGCAACTCACCCCAATCTGACCAGGCAGCTGATACAAGTGAATAAACAACTCCAACAAAGATCAGCTAAATCTGACCAGGACAAACAGAACCAGAAATTCATAAAGGAACTCAATGTTTATTTGGGGATAATGTGTCATGTGCCAAATTCAATTTCTTTATACTCAATTCAATAGTGTATTTTCAATCATAGTATTAAAAAGCACATTTTATATTCTAGTTCTACCTGTGGTTGTTTCTGCTCAGTGTTCTTTGCTAGTTTTCCATTCCATTTTCCTACTTTTAAATATTGATGTGCCCCAGAAAACAGTTTTTGAAAAAACCCAAATTATTGTTGTAGCCTGGCTCTCTCTTATAAACTCCATATTTCTGTTCAAATGTTATTCAATATATTCACTTCTTAACATGTCTAAAACAAGCTTCTGCATCTCTTACAGTATTTATTACCATAGGTAATAGCAACTCCATCTTCTCAATGATTAAGGTCAAAACATCAGTGTCAGCCTGAGCTCTTCTCTTACTTTCATACTCTACAGTACTGTTGCCTTCTCTCACAAAATATAACCAGAATCTAACTCACTATTTTACTGTTTTATCTTGACATAAATAGAGTTATTTCTATTAAGTGTTTTTGCAATATTTTCTTAATTATTCTTTCTCTACACTTCCCCTACCTTTGTTATAAAAAAATTTTAATACAGTAACTGGAATAGTTCTATTAAACTGAAAATCATATCATGTATTACTCTTCTCAAATCTATCCAGTAGCTACCTATTTCTCTCAGAAGAAAGTCAAAACCTGCTTAAATGATCTGAATATCCTGAACATTCTTGGCCCTTTTTCTTCTCTGATTTATTCTCTACTTACCCTTGCCCTCACTCTACTCTAGTTATTCTGGTCTCTTTGCTTACTCAAACATGGAAGGAATGCTCCTTCTTCAAGAAGGTTTTACCTTTTGGGTTCTTTGCCTGGGCTGCTTTTACATGGGTTTCTTATCAGTCACTTGCTCTCTCATTCTGGTCATTGCTCAAAATCATCTCCTCAGAGAGCCTGGCCCTGATCCTTAACACCATCCTGTTACATCCTTTAATTCCTCCTGTTTTTATTGCCCTTGAGGTACTCAGTTGGCATACAATGTGTTCATAAAGTCATGGTGCACTTTTGGCCAGTCACAGGAAAGCAACAAAAGATGATAGAAATGTGAAATCTGTACCAAATAAAAGGAAAACCCTCCCAGTTTCTATAGGATGATGTGGCAGCATGTGCTCATGTGCAGATGATGACGTAACACTGTGTATACAGCAGAGCAGCCCACGGCCATGCCAGTTGAGATGTGGATGGTACAGAGGAAAGTTCAGTGTGTTCTGTGGCTCGCTAAATTCAAATCCGTGATCAAAGTGCAATGTGAATATTGGTGCGTTTATAACGAAGCGCCACCACATAGTAATAACATTACTCTGTGGGATAAGCAGTTGAAGGAAACCGGCAGTTTGGTGGAGAAACCCTGTTCTGGTAGGCCATCAGTCAGTGACAAGTCTGTACAGTAGAGGCTATACAGGCTAGCTACCTAAGGAGCCCTAAAAAATCTGTGTGTGCACGTATGTGCTCGACAATTACACCTAAGCAAGACTACAGTTCATAAGGTGTTAAAGAAACATCTCTGTTTTACAGGGTACAATTTGTGGCTGTTGCACGCTATCAAACCCGGTGGATAGACCCACATGATGCGCATTTGCTACAGATATGCTTCATGAGATCGACAAAGATGCAAGATTTTTGCAGAAGATTGTGTTTAGCGATGAAGTGACCTTCCATATCTGTGGACATTTTCATCACCATAACGTCCGAATATGGGCTACTGAACATCCTCATGCCTATGTTGAGTATGAATATAATACCCCTAAAGTGAACGTGTGGTGTGGCCTGATGCATGATAAGGTGATAGGCCCATTTTTTTTTTCACGGAGTAGTGACGGCAAACACCTATCTTGACCTGTTGGATTGTATGCAGTGCTACAATTTCTAGAAGGTGTCATCTTTCAACATGATGATGCTCCTCCACACTACTCCACCATTGTTCATGAGTTTCTGGATAGAACATTCCCCTGGCAGTGTATAGGCAGGGGTTCTGTCAATCCATGGCCACCACAATCCCTGGATCTGATGCCCTCAGACTTTTACTTTTGGGGTTATGTGAAGCAGCATGTCTACATTGAATGTATCAATGACATTAATCACTTAAAACAAGAGAATCTCAGACGTTATTCACTCTGTTACACCATATGTCCTTATCCGTGTGTGGCAAGAACTTCACTATCGTTTGGATGTGTGTAGGGCAACAAATGGAGCCCACATCGAACTGCACTGAATAAGTGTAAAACCGGGAGAAATTTTCTTTTATTTGGTGCAGATTTCACATTTCTATTATCTTTTGTTGCTTTCCTGTGACCGGTCAAAAGTACACCATGACTTTATGGAAAAAAATGGTAAAGTACCACTGAATGATTTTTATTTCATGTTAGCACTTTTTTTTCTGGATTTTGAAGGTGAATTGGAGGAGACTATTATAACTAATTGTTATTAAAAAATGTTCATTTTTATCTAGAATGTTTTGAAATAAGTTGTAAAAATATCAGCTATGTGTACCAAGGTGTGTGTGTGTGTGTGTGTGTGTGTGTGTGTGTGTGTGTGTGTGTATCTGTGTGGAAAGAGCAAAAGAGAGAAAGAGAAAACATATTCTGAAATCAACTTGATTTGACATTCATTTAGTTAGCAACAACAATCTAATAATGCATAATTTTTCAATGATATATCTCTCTGGTACTTCTTTGATTGTAACATCTACAGTTTTATTTTGGCAGCTTGATTTTCAAAATTACTTTATATTTTAAGGATAGAAAAAAATGTGGTGATTAATTTTGTGTTAAGTTAATTGACCACTGGGAACCCTCTGGAAGAGATTAATATTTGAATGGGTGGACTCAGTAAAACAGATTGCCTTCTGCAGTGTGGGTGGTCATCTTCTAAACTCCTGAAGGGCTGCATAGAACAAGAGATGAGGGAAAAAAGAATGTATCCCTTTTGTTATCTGTCTCCCTGCTTGAGCTGAGACACCTTATCTTATTTCTCCTGCTTTCGATTGGGATTTATACCATTGGTTTTTTTGGTTCTTAGGCCTTTGGGCTCAGACTGAGTAATCCCACTGGTTTTCCTGTGTCCCCATTTTCTGTGTGTGTTTGTATACTTATATACTTAAAATGTAATTTATTATGTAGAAAATATTTATACATTATATATAACATTTATACTGTACATGATTATATGTATTCTATATAATATATATTTCAAATATTATATCTCACCTAGATATATGTTAATAATTATAATAAATAAACATAGTAATGTTTTTTATATATAATTTCCTATTGATTCTATTTCTCTGGAGAACCCTAATACAGTAAATAAGCCTATTTCAATTCTATTAAGTTGCAGACATTGATAAAGGCTTAATTTTTTCACTTTTTACTTTTCAGTTGCTCAGTTTTTTAAAAAATATGCATCCAATTCAAGAATTAAAGAAAGACTGAGTCTAGTTTGCATTTAATTATTTATTTACATATTTCTTGCATCACTTTTTTCCATTTAAAGTATCTGCATTGAAGAAATGCAACCAAGCAGGCCACTAAAAAGAACAATTTAATTTATACAATTTTAGTCCCCTTGAAATATGCTAACTTCTTTACTTATTAGATGTCAACCAACTTCAGGGCATTTTTTTAAAATTAATTGTGTTTACATAAATTCTAGTGTTGCTCCGAATGCATCTCCCCCAACCCCCGTATTCCCTTCAACATTTCCTTTGCCCCCTTTACCACAATGTCCTCCCCCCTTCTCTTCAGGTTTATCCCATCCTATCATCCCCTTTCCCTCTGTCCTCTATTCATTTGGTCCCTTTGATTCCTCCTCTGTCTCAATTCCGTTCCTCAATTCACATTGTTCAGTGGATTCCTCAAATGAGTGAGGTCATATGATATTTTTCTTTTTCTGCCTGGCTTGTATCACTTAACATAGTGGTTTCCAGGTCCATCCATGTTGTCGCGAAAGGTAAGATTTCCTTTTTTTTATGGCCCCATAGTATTCCATTGTATATATGTACCACAGGTTTTTTTTTCTTTTACAGTGACAGAGAGAGTCAGAGAGAGGGATAGATAGGGACAGACAGACAGGAATGGAGAGAGGTGAGAAGCATCAATCATTAGTTTTTCTTTGCCATCGCAACACCTTAGTTGTTCATTGATTGCTTTCTCACATGTGCCTTGACCGCGGGCCTTCAGCAGACCAAGCAACCCCTTGCTGGAGCCAGTGACCTTGGGTCCAAGCTGGCAAGTTTTTTTTGCTCAAGCCAGATGGGCCCGCGTTCAAGCTGGCGAGCTCAGGGTCTCGAACTTGGGTCTTCCGCATCCCACTGCACCACTGCCTGGTCAGGCTGTACCACAGCTTTTTAATCCACTTCTCCACTGATGGACACTTGGACTGTTATCAGATCTTCGCTATTGTGAACAATGCTTCCAGAAACATGGGGGTGTGCATTTCTTACATTCCTAAAAGTGAGATGGCTAGGTCAAAAGGCAATTCCATTTTTAATTTTTTGAGGAATCTCCATACTGTTTCACATGGTGGCTGCACCAGTCTGCATTCCCACCAACAGTGCAGGAGGGTTCTCTTTTATCCACATCATAGTCAGCACTTATTTTGTGTTGTTTTGTTAATGAACGCCATTCTGACTGGTGTGAGGTGGTATCTCATTGTGGTTTTAACTTGCATTTCTCTAATAATTAGTGATGTAGAACATTTTTTTATCTGTCTATAGGCTATTCGTATGTCCTCTTTGGAGAATTGTCTATTCATTTCTTTTGCCCATTTTTGATTGGACTGTTTATCCTCCTGGTGTTGAGTTTTACAAGTTCTTTATAAATTTTGGTTATTAACCCCTTATCAAATGTATTGTCGAATATGTTCTCCCATTGTGTGGTTTGTCTTTTTATTTTGTTCATATTGTCTTTAGCTGTGCAAAACGTTTTTAGTTTGATATAGTCCCATTTGTTTATCCTGTCTTTTACTTCACTTGCCTGTGGAGGTAAATCAGCAAATATATTGCTGCAAGGGATGTCGGAGAGCTTACTGCCTATGTTTTCTTCTAAGATGCTTATGGTTTCACGGCTTACATTTAAGTCTTTTATCCATTTTGAGTTTATTTTTGTGAATCATATAACTTGATGGTCTAGTTTGATAATTAGCAGGTAGTTTCCCAATTTCCCCAACACTATTAATTAAAGAGGCTGTCTTTACTCCATTGTATGTTCTTATCTACTTTGTCAAATATCAATTGTCCATATAAGTGTGGGTTCTCTGTTCTGTTGCATTGATCTATATGCCTGTTTTTATGACACTACCAAGCTACATTGAGTACAATGGCTTTGTAGTATAACATGATATCAGGAAGTGTGATACCTCCCACTTTATTCTTCTTTTTCAAGATTACTGAGGCAATTCATGTTCTTTTTATGATTCTATATAAATTTTTGAAATATGTGGGCTATTTTTTGAAGCATATCATTGGTATTTTAATTGGTATTGCATTGAATTTATAAATTGCTTTGGATAATATAAACATTTTAATGATGTTTATTCTTCCTTACCGTGAACATGGTACATGCTTATATGCTTCCACTTTTTTGTATCTCCTTGATTTCTTTTATAAATGTTTTATAATTTTCTGAGTACAAGTCTTTAATCTTTTTGGTTAAATTTACTTATAGGTACTTTATTTTTTGTTGCAATAGTGAAGGGGATTGTTTCCTTCCATTCTCTTTCAGACAGATCATTGTTGGTGTATAAATAGCCTCTGTTTTCTGAGTATTAATTTAATATCCTGCCACCTTGCTGAATTCATTTATCAGGTCCAGTTGTTTTTTGACTGAGACATTAGGATTTTCTATGTACAGTATCATATCATCTGCAAATAGTGACAGTTTTACTTCTTCTTTTCCAATTTGGATGCCTTTTATTTCCTCTTCTTGTCTGATTGCTGTGGCTAGGACTTCCAGAACTATGTTGAATAAGAGTGGTGAATAGGGACACCCCTGCCTTGTTCCTGGTCTTAAGGGGATTGCTTTTAACTTTTGCTCATTGAGTATGATGTTGGCTGTGGACCTGTCATAGATGGCCTTTATCATGTTAAGGAATGTTCCGTGTATTCCCACTTTGCTGAGAGTTTTGATCATAAATGGGTGCTGGATTTTATCAAATGCTTTTTCTGCATGTATTGAAATTATCATGTGGTTTTTCTCCTTTATTTCTTTATGTGATGAATCACATTGACTGATTTGCAAATATTGTACCAGTCTTGTCTCCCCAGAATAAATCTCACTTGATCATTGTGTATAACTTTTTTCATGTATTGCTGGATCTGCTTTGCTAATATTTTGGTGAGGATTTTAGCATCTAAATTTATCCAGGATATTGGCCTATAATTTTCTTTCTTTGTATTATCTCTGCCTGGTTTTGGAATCAGAATTATGCTCATCTCATAAAAACAAGCTTGGAAGTCTTCCTTCCTCTTGAATTTTTTTGAAATAGCTTGAGAAGAATAGGAGTTAGATTTCTTTGAACATTTGGTAGAATTCACCTGTGAAGCCATCAGGCCCAGGACTTCTGTTTGTTGGGAGTTTTTTAATAACTGTTTCGATCTTATTTGTTGTAATCAGTCTGTTTAGGTTTTCTAATTCTTCCAGATTGATTTTTGAAAGATTATATGTTTCAATGAATTTGTCCATTTTACCTAAGTTGTCTAACATTTTGGCATACAGTTCTTTATAGTATTTTCTTACAATCCTTTGTATATCTGTTGTGTCAGTTGTTATTTCTCCACTCTCATTTCTAATTTTATTTATTTGAGTCCTGTTGGTCAAATAAGTTTGAAAATATGATATATATGTTGGCTCGCTTATAGTTTGTATGGGTCTGTGAGACAGGTTGTAAGCAGGCTGGGTTATTATAGCCTAAGGCTTAGTTTTAAGACTAAGCCTTTCACAGCCTTTTTGATGTGGGGTTGTTGGGCAGATGAAATATATTATGCTCACTTTGTTAAAGATGGTGCTGCCCATGTGGAAGCCTATCACCCAGGTGATATTAGTTGCCCTTACGCTTGGGATGGGCATAATTATATTATTGTGGGGGGGGGCAGGCTGTAAGCAGGCAGGGTCGTTATAGCTTAAGGCTTAGTTTTAAGAGTAAGGTTTTCCCCCCACCCTTGACTGATTGCATGATGTAGGGTGGTGCAATCTCATGAGGAATCCTATTATGCCTCAGATAAGTGACTTTGTATCAGAGACTTCCTTGTTTGTATATTGAATTAAAGGTTTTAAATCTACACTATAAATTGGGGCAGACCAGGAGCTTGCTCTCTCTTGGTTCCTGAGATTAGCATTAGAGAACAGAGCAGAGAAAGGCCATGTGGAGGAGGCCAGGAGAAGCATCCAAGATGGTGGAGTGCTGAGGGAGAAGCCAGTTTGTGCAGTTTGTGCAGGGAGAAGGAGATGGGAAACAGAGGTGAATAAGTCTGGTGAGCTAGAAACCTTTGATTCTAGGAAACTCAGATAAGTTAGTAGCTTTGTGAACACTGAATAATTGGGTTTTGGAGCCCAGTGTGTGTTTTTACTTGCCCACCAAGCGCAAGCTAGGATTAAAGCTGATGGCCCACCAGTTCTTGGCTCCGTTGTTTCATTAACGACTGTTCGAATCAAATGCGAACCTACGTGGGCCATGCGGCTGTAATAGTGGCCACAGCTACTGGCCATACAGGGGTTGTGCACTCTCATGAGGAATTCCATTATGCCTCAGATAAGTGACTTTGTATCACAGACTTTCTTGTTTGTATATTGGATTAAAAGTTTTGATTTCTATACTATAAAACGGGGCAGACCGGGAACTTGCTCTCTCTCGGTTCCTGAAATTAGCATTAGTAGGGAGAGCAGAAAAAGGCCACGTGGAGGATAGGAGAAGCAGCCAAGATAACAGAGTGCTGAAGGAAAAGTCAGTTTGTGCAGAGTTTGTGCAGAGAGGAGATGGGGGACAGAGTTGAATAAGGCTGGTGAGGTAGAAATCTTTGATTCTAGGAAACTCAGATAAGTCGGTGGCTTTGGGAGCCCTGAATGGAAAGGGAAGTGTTTGCCCACTGTGTGTGTTTCTCACCTGCCGGGTAATGACTTTACAAGTTCTTTTTCTTTTTTTCTTGGTGAGTCTGGTTAAAGGTTCATCAATCTTGTTTACCTTTTCAAAGAACCAGCTCTTGGTTTCATTGATCCTCTGCATTTTTTTTTTTTTTTAGCCTCTATGTCATTTATTTCTGCTCTGATCTTTATTATTTTCTTCCTTCTACTACCTCTGGGCTTTACTTGCTGTTCTTTTTCTAGTTCTTTTAGATGTAAGGTTAAGTTGTTTATTTGATCTTTTTATAGGTTCATAAGGTGTGCCCATAATGCTATAAACTTCCCTCCCAGGACTGCTTTTGCTGTGTCCATAAATTTTGAGTTGTTCTATGCTCATCATCATTCATTTCTAGGATTTTTTAATTTCTTCTTTGATTTCATTCTTAATGTATTTGTTATTTAATAACATGCTATTTAGTTTCCAAGTGTTTGAGTATTTTTTAGTTTTTCTGTTGTGGTTGATTTTTAGTTTCATGCTGTTGTGATTAGAGAAGATGCTTGATAAGATTTCAATCTTCTTAAATTTGTTGAGACCCTTTTGTGCTTTAATATGTGGTCTATCCTAGAGAATGTACCATGAGTACTTGAAAAGAATGTATATTCTGCTACTTTAAGGTGAAAGGTTCTGAATATATCTGTTAAATCCAGTTGACCTAGTGTGATCTTCAAGTCTGCTGTTTCTTTGTTAATTTTCTTTCTTGAGGATCTATCTAGTGATGTTAGTGGGGTATTGAAATTCCCTACTATTATAGTGTTGCTGTTGATCTCACCTTTTCTGTTTATCAAAGTCTGCTTTATATATTTAGGTGCTCCTATATTAGGTACATAGATATTTATAATGGTTATATCTTCCTGTTGAATTGCTCTCTTTATCATTATGTAGTGACTTTCTTTATCTTTTACTATAACTTTTGTTTTAAAGTCTATTTTGTCAGATATAAGTATTGCTACCCAGCTTTTTTTTTTCATTTTCATTTTCATAAAATATTCTTTTCCAACCTTTTACTTTTAGTCTATGTGTATCTTTTGTTTTGTGGTGTGTCTCTTATAGACAGCATATGTATAGGTCCTGTTTTCTTATCCATGCAGCTACCCTATGTCTTTTGATTAGATCATTTAATTAATTTACATTTAAGGTTATTATTGATTTGTAGTTGTTTATTGCCATTTTATTATTTAAAGCTACATTCCTCTTTTACTATATTCTTTTCCCCCTTTGTTCTGTTTACAACAGGTCCCTTAACATTTTTTGCACTATTGGTTTGGTTCTAATGAATGTGTGTTTTTCTTTGTCTAGGAAGCTCTTTATATCTCCTTCAATTTTAAATGATAGCCTTGCTGGATAAAGTAGTCTTGGATGTAGACTCTTGTTCTGCATTACTTTGAATATTTCTTGCCATTTCTTCTGGCCTCAGGTATTTCTGTTGAGAAAATAGATGTCATCCTCATGGGGGCTCCTTTGTAGGTGATTGACTTTTTTTCTTTAGCAGCTTTTAATATTTTCTCTTAGCTTTGGTATTTTAATTATGATATGTCTTGGTGAAGATTTCCTTGGGTTTCTCTTTAATGGCATTCTCAATTTAGGGAAGTTTTAAGCTATGATTTGATTGAACAAGGTCTCTATTCCTTGTTCTTTCTCTTTTTCTTAAGGAACCCCTATGATGCAGATGTTATTTCTCTTCATGTTGTCACAGAGCTCTCTTATAGTTTCCTCAGACTTTTTGAGCCTCTTTTCTTATTGCTGCTCTGCTTTTGTGACTTCATTTCTCTTGTCCTCTAACTCACTGATTTGATTCTCAGCTTCATTCATTCTGCTTTTAATTTTTTCTAGGGTGGTCTTCATTTCTGATATTGTATTTGTCATTTCTGACTGATTCTCTTTTATTATTTCAATGTCCTTTTTTATACTCGCTATCTCTTTATTTAGGTGCTCGTTATATCCATCCATCATTGCTCTAAGATCTTTAAGCATCTTAACAATTATTATTTTAAACTCTTCATCTGGTAATTTGGTTATTTCTGACTCATTCAAATCCTTTTCTGAGGATTTCTCTTGATTCATTTGGGTTGCATTTCTCTGCCTTTCCATTTTGTCTGTGTATAAGAAGGGTGTGGCCACAGGAGTCTGATGGGTGTGACCTCTGTGTCCCTAGGTGTTTTCTGTCTGCAGGCCCTCCAGCTCCTCTGAAACTGCCTCGGGCATTCCGGTACAAGTGTTGCCGGTGCCAGCCTGCTGCGGCGATGCCTGTGGTTTCCACCTCACCTCCGCAGGTGGGACTGTGTTCATGTGCCCATTCTACAAGCTTAGGCCAGCCTTGTCTTTCTCCCTGTCCCACTGAGCAGGGCCATGCTCGCTCCCCAGGGCCTCAAGCCTCGGCCCGCAGGCAGTGCTGCATACCTGCACTCAGCCACGGGTCTCAGCCGATTCCCCATCTTTCATCCTGGCCTGCAGGTGGGGCTGTGCTTGCACACTGGGGCCCCAAGCCTTGGCCCATGGGTGGGTCTGTGCACCTGCGCTCAGCTGCAGGCTTCAGCCGGTTCCCTGGCTTTTGCCTTACCCCTGCAGGCAGGACTGCATGTGGGACTGCTCTTGCTCACCCGGCCTGCAGCCTCAGGTAAGACTGATTTCATGCACCCCTTTCACTGCCACTGCCACCCTCAGCCTCCACCCCCACTTGGCAGGACTGCACTCACACCAGTCCTCAGTCGCGGCCAGCCCTGAGTCCCACTGTCATATGCAGGACTGTGCTCATGCCTGGGTCACACCCGTGGCCAATCCCTAGCTTCTACTCTTGCGGACGGACCATGCTTCTGTGTCCTGCCACCGTCTGCCCTCCAGCGAGCACTCAGCAGTGTGTGTGGGGGCAATGCAGCTCAGACCTTAGCACTCAATACTGTATCCCTGATGACTCCCTCCTTCTAAGTAACTCTGCTCTGAGTGCAGCAGGAAAGCTTCTGTTTGGCTGGTGAACTTCTTCCTTTGCTGGTATTGCTGGTTCCAGAATAAATATTAACTTTAGATTTGGGGAGTGATTCAGCACAGGGGTTAGGGTGGCTGTCCCTCAAAGTGTTTCTCTCTGTGCCTCCTAGATAACACTCTCTTTCTGGTACTCTGGTTCTCTCATCTCTTCCCGATCCCTGGAGTCTGGGGTGAGTGGTTGTGAAAGAGGTTTTCTGCACTGTCCCTTTAAGAAGAATCCTGGGTCTGAGAAATCTGTCTCTTTCTCACAAACAGTATCCTGGCTTGTTTTGCATCTAAATACTGTCGATATGCCTCTTCTAGGCTCGGGGGCTGCAGGCTGGGGCTTCGTTCCTGGGGCCCGGGGCCCTCCCTTCTCCATTAAACTCACTTCCCACCGCGAGAGTCCCTCCGGGTTGCCGTTTGCTCCCAAAAGCAGGGCAGCCCTCTTTGCATTTCCACTTTTACTATCAGCATCAGTGTGGTTTCTTCAGTGTTTCTTGGTTAAAGAATTCTCTTAGTTTAGTCCAAAGTTGGTTTTTCCAGATTATTGTTCTTAAAATTAAGTTGTAATCCACTTTGGTTCTGGGAGGTGGAAGTTGGTACATCTGATGACTCCATTGCCATCTTGCCGCCCCTCAGGGAAGTTTTAAAAACTTGAATTCCATATGTAATATTTCTCCTACAGCATTATCATTAGAGCATCACATACCTTCAGGCTAGAAAAGACAGATGCTTTTATATCATGTCCAAAAATTTCTAATACTGATGAAAAGGATACTTTCTCAATCAAGTTTCAATTAGCATGATTTGACATTTACTACTATGTTATCAAATTATGGATGAAGAAATAAAAGGATTTCTCGCTAGATACCTTGGTTGGTTGGAGCATCATCCCAAAGCACAGAGGTTGCCAGTTCTATCCTTGGGCAAGTGACATATAGGAATAACTCCATGTCCCTGTGTCTCTCTCCCTGCCTCTTTAAATAGATAGATAATAGATAGATAGATAAAAGAAACAAAGGGGAACTAAAAAATTAGGCTGGCAAAAATGTATAATTTTCATAAACAAAATCTGACAGAGTATTCACCATAATCTTTTGAAAGAGAAGGTTTAACAAATAATATAGCAACAGATAACATTTATTGAGTACTTTTTATGTCCTGGGCACTTTGCATAGATTAGCTCACTAAATTCCAACAGCAGCTGGGTTCTCATTTTATTTTATGCCACAGAAATAAAGAAAAGAAAGATAAAACACTTCAGCTAGTAAAAGATGTAACTTGAACTCCAACTCAGACCTCTATTCTCAATATTCAGGTTCTATTTGAATTCTACTTGTGACTTGGGTAATAGAAACTTTGGGGAAGCTATTCTAGTATACTTTAGAACATATGTGTTTTTTGTTTCCAGATTCAGGTCTTCAAAATTATGTCAAAAGAGCAAGAAGAATGTGAAAAAGCAGGCTGATCATCAGGTCCACCTCTGTTCACCACTTTAGAGCAGCTAGCTGGCTGTTTGTGCTTAATGGGGGAACTAATATGGGAAGACAGAAAGAGCAGTCCGGAAGATAAACAGAAGAAGCCAGAGTGATTAAAGAAAACAAATCACCAAAGGAGTAATAAGTGAGAGAAGAGGAGAGGGTGGAAAAAAATAAAAAATAAAAGAGAGAGAGAAACACAAGACACCAGCACTCTGAGACATTTTTCTTCCGGAAGATAAGTCTAAAAGAGAGTGCTGGTTTCCATGATCCCCTGAACAAGAGGTTCTCATACATTCTAAAAGTCTTACTTGATTCTGTTATGACACCAGAAATACATGAATACTGGTTGGTGATACCCTACAAAGGGTGAATACAATATGTTGTCGTGACATCATTGATCAAGAGATGTGCTTTTGTTATGAAGCAAAAACTCAACCAACATGATGATGGCTCATCATGTTGAGCCTGACCAGGCAGTGATTCAGTGAGCAGAGTGTTGGCCTGAGACACTGAGGGCCAGGTTTGAAACCCTGAGGTTACCTGCTTGTGCGCAGGTTCATCTGGCTTAAGTGCAAGTTCACCAGCTTGGGCATGGGGTTGTCGACTTGAGTGTGGGGTCATAGACATGATACTATGGTCACTGGCTTGAGCTCGAAAATCAGTGGCTTGAGCCCAAAGTTCTCTGGCTTGAACTCAAAAGTTCCTGGCTTGATCAAGACGTCACTGGTTTGGCTGAATTCCCCAGTCAAGACATTTACGAGAAATCAATCAATGAACAACTAAGGTGCTGCAACAAAGAATTGATGCTTCTTATTGCTCTCTCTCCCTGTCTGTCTGGCCCTATCTCCCCCACACACACTAAAAAAATAAATACATAAAAGAAGAATCAGTTTGACACACTGACATTCTCTGAGTCCTAAAACAAAGTACGGTCACTTGGTGCCTAAAAATTCTCTGATAGAAGGCTAATCATAAATTCCAAATTCTATTTTTATGGTCTTTATGATAGCCACTTCATAGTATTTCACTTTTTCAAGTTTATCATTATTATTACTAATGATGATAATCATCAGCTAAAATGTTTAAATTAAGCCTGCATTTAGTAAACTCTTAATTTTATTTTCTGATACATTCACCTCTCAGTGGGATAAATAACACAAAGTAGAGAACAGAAGCTATACTCTTCATTCAGCCTAACAAAGAATTTTAGGAGGAGCTTCCTGGGATGGATTATAGGATGGAGTGGAGAGATTGAGATATCTAGAATTCTGATGATGTAATAGACAGAGAGCCTGCTGCGCATGTACATTAAGTATAAAAGCTGACCAAGGGAAGGGAAGACAGGAGAAGACTTAATAACCAGAAGCATCCTTTTTTCTTATTGGATTAATTGCACTTAACAAGTTACAGGGACCAGTCACAGGATAAAGTTTCATCATAACAAATGAGAAAAGTGAACTCAAAGTAAAACTTTAGAGTGATGGAGCCTGAAAGATGCTAATTGTTTTTGTGAATGGAGTAGGCAGAGAAAGATGAGATCTGGAGAAATTTTTGGGTGTCTTCCGGTTCACCTTATAATGGGGAATAAGTAGTCTATAGTAAGCTTTTGGAGATAAAAGGTGGCACTCCACATTTTTATCCCTTGACCCATGTTCATCACAATGAATCAGTTACTTAAAAGTTACCTCTATCTACACATAGTAGTTCACTGAGAAAGTGCTTTCACTGACTCATAAAAGATATAGGATTTCAGGAGTGGAGGAAACACCTAGAAATGAAATGCCACAAAATTACAACCTTGCCACTTGGACACCTAGTAGTGTTCCTCCAGCATTTAGCATCATTGGATGAGGTATATGAACACAGTTGAGAAGTTTTTCTTCTCTTGTATTTGGCTCTGATGGGTACCTCCTCATTCTAAAAATTAACTGGAACCAGAGTCCCCTGGGTGGACAAATACTGATTTTGTCATGTAGCCAGTCATTAAAATGCTAAAGTAGAAAGGATTGAAATCAGAGTAGTAGTTTAATTGTGCTTTTTGGATGATTTATACAGCACCACCAAGGTCAGTGGTAGGAGAAGTGATATGTAAGGCCCAGGAATTGGTCAGTCAGGTTCTCAAGTACTGTAAATTTATTATGTCAAAACTGTCTTGTGTTCAGCTAAGGGCAGTGAGTGACACAGGCTGAGTTCAAGAGGATGATCCCAAAGGAAAGTGCTCAGGCTTCAAAGGAGATTTCATTGGTTATTTGATCTTACTGTTTCAGCAGGATAAGGTACCTGGAAAAAGATAAACAGGATAGAGTTTTTTTTAAGGGAGCATATAAATACTGCCTGGTGGGTTGGCATCATCAGCACTTCCAAACCAGCTTTCAGAACATAAGTCAATAGGATTTTGGGTGAGGAAGGCTTCAGTTCTAGTAACAAGTTATATAAAACTTAGTTTTCTTGAGACCTATAATTGTAACTCATCATGGTAAATATAAAACCCTACAAATAACTACATTGATCCAGCAGCAAAAACTTCATCTAGCCTTGTATATATGCTTTGTATTCATGTACACAAAAAAATTCCATTGTATTGCTAGCCATGGCTTGAAATTCCCATTTTGATCTCTACCTTTATACTGTTTAGGTCTGTAGATTTAGAAGAAAATATCTGCATATCTGGAGACACAATCCCCCCCCCTTTTTTTGGATAAAAAGAGAATAGGGAGTTAGTAAAGAGAAAATATTTCCATATGTGTCTATGGAACAAGAAGGGGAAAGTTATCATTTAGAGCATAGGAAGCAATGTTTATTACAGAACTTGAATTCACATTATAATGAACAAAGTGAATAGATGGGGATAGTAAACCAAATGTAAAATATATGAATGTTGAGATACAAAGTGAACTCACAGATGAGGAAGAGAAAGTTATCAAAGGATATCAAATATTCAGCAGTGACTTTTTATATTCCCCAGAATTGGTAGGAAAAGTTGTTGCATGAGTGGACCAAAAGAGGAACATATATTTGCATATGAGAGAGGCTGAATGATGATGTATAATATTTGAACAATTATTGATAGGTGGCATAATTCAGAGGAAAGATTAACAAGGCAGAGGGACTTTCAGAAGTTTTACAAGTAACTAAAGTGAAGAAGAAGATCTTAAATCTATGAGTTCCACTTGCTTTTGCCATAATGCTTTTGCTCAATATAAGCGGGAACTTAGCAACAGCCATGTGAGAACGGAAAGAACTGCCTTGCAGACAGCAATTCCTTTGTGTTCCATCATCAGAGTTTGAATACCTGTTGAAAGTGTTGTCATCTGGGTTTTTGAACCGATTATTTTTTTTACTACTATAGAAATAATTGACTCCTATGAGCCACTTTGGTTCTTATATAACAAGATGCAGGGCAAATAGCTACACTGCACAACTCTCTTGTTTTATAAATCTGGAAACTGATTTATACCTCAGAAAAGGTAGGTTGGCTTAACAAAGATATCATTTTAAGAGAAATAACTAGAAGTCTTACCACCTTATCTCTCAATCACTTTTCTTTCCACTGTACCAAATAGTCTCTCACCAAGAAAAGGATGTACAATTCGTTGTGGGGTTATAGTAAAAGTGGTCTCATTGTTTTGCCCTGTTCTATGTGAAGCATTCCATGTATTTCCAAAGGAGAGTGCAACTAAGAAGAGATGAATTAAGGGTCTTTGACATTGTTCAAACTTCAGGGTGGCAGACACAATTCTCTGTGCTTACTCAATCATTTCATTTTCTTCTTTAACACACAGCAAAGCCACTGTTGTCAGCTTCTTGGATATTGATAAAACTTTGTGACATAACCAAAACAGTGTAAACAAAAGTGACGTTCTCTTTTTGCAGGCCCACGAATCTTCTCATGTGATTCTTGATTCTCTCTTTTCTTCCCTGTATCCTGGTTAAGTCCAAAAGACCCAGTAGACATTTTGAAGAACCATTAGATAGATGGTGAGATGGTGTCTGGGTCCTAGTCATTAATTAGAGGAGTCTAACTCAGGTAAACAATGGTGGAGGAAAGCATGGAGCAAGTCTTGCCTCAAAACATGTTAGCCAAACAAAACAAAACAAAACAAAAAACAAACAGAATTCAAAAATCCTTTGGCATGATCCGGTATTGCCTAAAGAGTGCTTCTTAAAAGTTTAGTTTTTCAACACATAAATAGATTTTCCACTAAAAGAAAAATAATTGTTTCTATGGTTAAAAATAGTTTAGAGAATGTTGAATATAATGAAGTACAAACGAAGATATAACAAAGTTATACTCTAGCTCAAACAGGACAGAAAATTATCTTTCTCATGAAAGTTTAAAGTAAGAAGGCAGAACATTGTACTCATCCCCATATTGAAACTAGCTGTCAGGAAGTGGAAAACAAGCAATTTTTGTTCAAGCAAATCATGTAGAAGTTGTACACATATCTTCATTTATAATTCATAGGTAGAAACTCAATTGCTTTGCCATGCCTAATTTCAAGGGCAGATGTTGGGCAGTTGTACTCCAGGTTAAACTATTTTATTATGGAAAAAGATAGGAACACATTTTGAGGGAAAACTAGCAGTCTGTTCACTGGATTAAAATAATAAAAAAAAAACAAATTTATTTCTTTACTGAGGAATTTCTCAAGATAGTTTGAATACTAATGTGTATTATAATTCTTTAATAGAGAGCTATTCATAAGGAACATTTTAAATAAATATGGGACTATAGAAACTGATTTTTAAAATATCTTTGGGGCTAGTATTTTATAGAATATACCATCAGAAACATTAGCTTATTAAGCTTCTCTAGTTATAAAACCCTAGAACCAGCTACCTTACTTGCCCTTGGAAGGGTAAAGGGATCCCTGGAGGAGACCACTACTAATGCTCAGCTTCACTTCTGAAGTTCTATTGGAATATACTAATAAAGTGGAATTTAATATAACAGTTTCTATAAATAGATTCCTGAAAAGAAAACAACCCCAAACAATACAAATTAAAATAACTCCAGAGAACTTTTTTTACTACTTCTAAATTTGTGTATGTGTTTAGAAATAAGTATAAACAGTTATTTTTCTATTAAATTTTTGAAGGAGAAAAAAATGCTTGACTCACACATTAAAAATTTATTCATAGACTATAATCATTATTTTTAACACTTTTTAGTTAGAAATTATTCAGCCTCATAAATTTAGAACAGATTACCAGCATAGCAAGCTTAAAATATGAGAATGGGAGTTTTGTTGTTAAGAAAAATTTAATGGGAGTTGTAGTTACAGCAACAAAGTTCAGGTTTTCTTCCATGTGCCAATAATTCCAGGTTTCTCTCCTGGTTCTCCATCCAGGCCTCTGATTGCTCTTTACCAGCTTCTTCTACTATCATTTCTGTCTGAATGGACAAATTTTTCTCATTTTAATGAGCATCATGTTTTTTAATAATGATAATGTGTGAATGATTACTTTTTAATATAATTTAAAATCTATCAGATTATTTTTATAGTAGTGTGACTTCTACTCCTTCCACTGAGAGAGGTTTTCTTAAAAGTAGTATTAATGTTCATGTACATCTACATGCTTCCTGACCATCCAGACCATTCATTTTCTGAATAAAATTAAAAAAATTTTATTTTTTGTAAAAAACCTCACTTCTGGGAGTCAGCGAGTATGAAAAAATATCCCTACTCAAAGGAATTCAAAAATTTTATTTTTTGAAAAAAAAAAACTCACTCATGGGGGTCAGCGAGCATGAAAACAACTCACTACTCAAAAGGTTAAGAGCAGAAAAAAAGATTTACAGTTAGCAGGTTAATAATAACATTTCATCTTTGCCAGAATCATAAAATTGGATCTCAAATGTGAACAGCATATATTTTGAAGTAGAGAACGATTTCATATGATTCCATTATGAGCAATTGTGCTTTCTGAATATTTTTTTACTAAGCACAACACTAATCATAGCTTTTAGAAAGCATTTGATGGCTCAATACTGTCCAGAGATGAAGTTCCAACACCTTAGGAGGGCAAGAAAGATCCTTTGTGATGTGATTTCTGCCTACCTTACCTTACCAAGTTTACCTGCACCCCATTTCCACCATATGTCATATTAGTTTTTATTTTACTGGCTATTGCCAACCACAATATATATTTTTATGCTTTGGTTTCCTTCTTTTCACATTATTATCTCTACAAAAAAATCTTCTTTCTTTGCCATCATTGTCTTTTTGATAATCTACCAATCCTGCAAATCTTAGAACCTGTGTAGACTGTACTATCTAAAACAGGTTCATCTTTTCCTTCTTCTTTATTGTTGATCCAGTATGATAGCTTCCTCTACCACCCAAATTCACAAGGTTGTTAGAAGGATCAAACAAATGGAAAAAATGCTTATAAAGTTATTTTGGAAACAGCTGCTACAAAACTATTTAAAAATTATCAGTAGGTAGTGCTGGATAATAATCCCAATAGAACCTTGAGCTTCTTTGTTTTTTTCCCTTGGCATTGATGTAAGGTGCTGTCACATTATAATATCATATTTATTTAATTTTGTCCTTGTGATCTACAATTCTTTTAGTCTGTCTCTGGGAATACAAAGAGTAGAGTTCTAATCGGAAGAGTCCCAACTGGAATGAAATTGACAGTGTGGGTGTGGAACAAAGTGTTATTAACACTGTGGCAGAAGCAAAGGATCAGAGAAATGCTTTTTTTCTAGAAATAGCTCCTGGGCTGTCCTCTACCTCATTTGCACCTGTAAGTGTTAGCCATGTGGACTTAAAAAGATATGACAAAATATTTCAAACCTGTCTGGTCCCTTTGAGTAAAATCAATCCAAATGTCTGGAAAATACCAAGACAATTATGTAGATTCTTTCAATTGGGTAAGCATTTATTAATAGGCCCTGTGCTAGGTGCTTGGGATGCAAAGATGAACAAGGCATTTCTGCTTCAGGTAGTTCAACTTCTAATTGATGACACAGAAAATGAAACCAAGATATGCACAGAGTGTAAAACATATCATAATACAGGCAAGTATAAAGATGACAGAGTTATACTTTCAAGGTTGGAAAGGAGATCAAGAGAAGGTTATCAGGTAAAAGAACAGAAGTATGTATACTAGTACACTTATACTTCTACCACAAACCTACAATCAGTCCTCATTTAATGTTGTCCATAGGGTCTTAGGAACTGCAACTTTAAGTGATAAAAGGTACTGTATAATGAAATTAATTTTACCATTGGTTAATTGGTAGAAGAGTTAGATTCCTATGACATATATCAGGTCACAAAGACACCACCACACTTCTAAATAAAGACCCAAAACACTTCTAATATTAAACATTGAAATAAATGTAAGATACACATACATTTAAGAATGATTAATAAAAACAAGTGAGAGAATTCTTTCCCAAGTCGCTTATTCCAGTTTGGAGCTGAGTGTGGCTGGAGTCCATCCCAACAGCTTAGTATGTAAGGCAGGATCCCACCCTGGGCAGGACACCTTTCCATCACAGGGTGTACCCACACCCACTCAGACTGGGACACTGTACACTTCCATTTAACTCATATGCACATCGTTGAGATGCAGGAGGAGACTGAAGTGCCCAGAGAAAACCCAAGCAAACAAAAGGAGAATGTGCAGACTCCACAAACATGGGCACTGACCAGGAATAGACTTTTCTTTTTTTTCATCAACATACTGAAACTGAAAGGTCCGGGACCTGACAGGAGTCAGTCACATCAACCATGCAGAAGCCATAGTGTAGCAAAGAAGATTTATTGCAAACACCTAGGTGCAGGTGGGCTGAGTCCCATGAGAGTCAGCCCCGAGCAGGGGTTAGAGGGTTACTTTTATACTTTGCTGCCACCTTCTGGCAGGTTCTGTTGATGCTGGTTACCAGGCCTCCCACCTGGGCTTCTGGTATTCTTCTGTTTCTGTTCTTGCCTTCATTGGTAACAGGTCTGTTTTGGTTCCTGTCTCCATTGGTAACGGGCTCCTTCTGCTGTTTCACCTCCTGCCTTCATTGGTAAAGGGATCCTGTGGTAACAGGTTTCCATTTGGTCAACTTAAAGGTTAAATACAGTTCATCACGTACTGACTGAGGAAGGGTTGGGAAGGGGTGGTTTTGCAACTTGAGACAAAATTTTGCCTTAACAGAAACAATGTTGAACAAAATGATGTTATTTTAGAACCTGCTCCTTTTGGGGGTTTTGCCCAGCCCTTCAGATCATGTGTTTTATGAATTTATTGCTTGGTCAAATATCTTCTAAATTTGTGAAAGTCTTATAACCTATATTTTGAATTACCAGTTAAAGCTTCTCCTTCCCTTTCTTGCCTCCTACTCAGTCTAAATTTTAAATAAACTTGATGCTTACTGAAACATAACTAGATGTTATATTTAAACTGCTACTCTGCATATTCATTTATTACCAAGAATATTTTTACAAATATTTTCAACTTTATGGCACTCAATGTCATAATCAACTATTTTCACATTAAAATTTATTTTAAGGTGATTTCAATTGTGAGCAATTTCTCTTTTTTTAGACATATTTTAGAAATGTATTTATTTTAGAGAGGGAAGAAAGGAGGAGAGAAATGGGGGAGGAGCAAGAAGCATCAATTCCCATATGTACCTTGACTGGGCAAGCCCAGGGTTTCAAACTGGGAACCTCAGTGTTCCAGGTCAACACTTTATCTACTGCACCACAATAGGTCAGGCAATTGTGAGCCATTTCTTATATCTTATTGCTTTCAGTTCTGCATTTATAAGACTACTAACACTTTCTAGTCTTTTGGACAAATTGGAGACGCCTTATTACAGAGGCTCATTTAAGTTTTACTAACATATTAAAAGTCATTCCAGATAGACATTGAAAGGTCACATTGTGAACTCAGCCAACATCAGACCTTGAGCAAAAGGCTAATTTGTGAGCAATTTTGACCAGATTCTTAAGTTTTCTATGTAACTTAAGGAATCCTGAAACACCCATCTTTGGAACTGATTCAATAAAAACATTTTTTTCCCTACTGAAACCCCATAGTAAATGCAGCAGATAGAAAATTGGAAATAAACCTGGTGCTTTTAAAAATTTTTACAAGAAAGTTGATTAGATAAAACCCAAGTGGGAACTAAATCCCTCAAAAAATCCTCAAAAATTCATAAGATGACCCTCACAGTAATTTCCATTTGGGTAGTTGTCTCGTGGGCAAGCATATGAGCTTGTCTGATGACAAATTTCATGATTCATTTCATTATTAAAACCCTGCTTGAGTTTGATTCTGATCATCAGTGAAATAAGAAAAACTCTCTTCTGGCTACACACTGGCCCAACTTCAACTATTAGAAAACATGACAAAGAAGGCACTGCTTTTAACAAAGAAAGTAATGAGGCTAAAAACAGAATGAGAGCCAGCAATCACAGTTTGTGTCTCCCAGGGTAAAGAGCTAATTTAATGCTGCTCTTTCATAACACACAAGTGAATAGTTTTCATTCATGCTTTAATTAATCAGATTAATGTAAGCACTAGTTGGATGGAATGAATGCTTGTCTTTTCCACTCTTGTGTGTTATGATTTGCTTATTGGTATCTCAGCTTCATTTCAGATAGCTTAGAGAAATAATTTTGCTTATTCAACCATGCTAGCAGAGCTGGTTCTAACAAGAAATATCTCTGCATCTCAGAATATGGCTCAAAGGTATCTGCAGAGAAAATACCATTTCTATTAAATCAGGCAAGAACATTTGTCCCAAAGAGATGAATCAGAAAGCAATCTTTCATAAGACCCAGAAAAAATGTATTAAGAGACTATTTTCTTGTACTATGCTATTATTTACGGTAGAATACCTCCACCATCTCTTTCATATTTTCATCTTATCTCCTACATCCTCCTCCTAAGGACTGGCTCAGGAGTTGGTCACAGTAAGAGTCACTTACTTTTAACTTATTCTAAATACTCTTGCTCATATTGTCTCTTTTCCCTAAACAATGAATTTTTAGCATTGATTCTGATACTTAATAATAGAATAAGTATATAGTCAATATTTTGGTGTGTGCCTAGGAAAGAATGTGGGCTTTGATGCAAGACAATCCATGGATGAAATCTTTATTCAAATATTTACTTAGCCCAGTGGTTCTTAACCTTTTTTTGAGGTACCAAACCCACCACTTTCATATGCGCATTCACCGAACCCTTCTTTAGTGATAAATAAAATATAATTTTTTTCCCAAATTCAAGACATAGGTATATGTTTTTTTACTGGTGCACAAAATGAGTCATGCATGAACATTACCTTGCTCAAAGAACAAAACCAACAAAGTACACGAACTCACAACAAATTACGGTATTACTTTATTCTGTCCTCCGCGGCAGAGGCTTCGCCAAACCCCTGAGACTGATTCATCAAACCCCTAGGGTTCGATAGAACCCAGGTTAAGAACCACTGACTTAGTCTTTTGAGTCTCACTTAATACCTCTGTGATACTCATCAGTAACTATTTGTAAAGTTGTGAATATTCTATTAATAAAATGTTAAAAGTTGTTAAAAAATTTCAGTAGAAAAAAATTCCTAGAGCAAAATTACATTTTTTCTTTCTTTTTTTTCCTTTAAGTGAAAGAAAGGGAGATAGTGAGACAGACTTCTGCATGCACCTCGAACAGGATCAATCCAGCAGCCCTGTCTTGGGCTGATGCTAAAATAACAAACTAGTTTTAGTGCCTGAGGCTGACACCCTTGGACCAACCAAGCTATCCTCAGTGGCCATGCTCAAACCAATCAAGCCACTGGCTGTAGGAAGAAAAGGGAGAGAAAGGAGAGAAAAAGGGGGAGAGAAGCAGATGGTCATTTCCCTGGGTGCCCTGACCAGGAATTGACCCAGTACATCCATATGCTAGGCCAATACCCTATCCACTGAGACGCTGGCCAGGACCAGAGTAAACATTTCATAAATGTTATGGTATTAATACAAATAATATCATGGACTATAAAGAAGGTATACTCATGTTAATTATGTTTTGGTTAGAGAATGAAATACATTCTTAGTATACTTGGGATATAAAATCTATTCATTTCTATGAGTCTTCCAGCAGGACTATATCCTAAATATTCCTAAATGAGCCATTCTGATATATTAACAGATTCATATATGGATCTTTTACTTAAAAGACTATCTAATTCTTGAACCCAAAAACAAAATATAGGAAAACCAAAGTTTGCTATACCCTCACTTTCCTTTGCTCCATACAATTTTATTTTCACATCCTAGTGTCTCTCTTCCCCTTTGATGGGATCACATTCCTCATTTTAGGTACTTGGTATTCTCTTCATTTGTTTGCTTCCTAAAACACAAATCAAAAGGTGGTTTCTGAATGGTGCTCATCAACAAAACAACACAGAGTAAGTGCTGATGAGGATGTGGAGAAAAGAGAACCCTCCTGCACTGCTGGTGGGAATGCAGATTGGTGCAGCCACTGTGGAAAAGAGTATGGAGATTCCTCAAAAAATTTAAAATGCAACTACCTTTTGACCCGCCATCCTACTTTTAGGAATATACCCCAAGAATACCATAGCACAGTTTGAAAAGGAGAAATGCACCCCCATGTTTATGGCAGCATTGTTTACAATAGCCAAGATCTGGAAACAGCCCAAGTGTCTGTCAGTGGATAATTGGATTAAAAAGCAGTGGTACATATATACAATGGAATACTATGGGGCCACGAAAAAGAAAGAAATATTATTTTTTGCAATAACATGGATGAAACTGAAAACTCTTATGTTAAGTGAAATAAGCCAGGCAGAGAGAGAAAAATATCATATGACCTCATTCATATGAGGAATCCGAAGAACAATATGAACTGAGGAGCGGAATAGAGACAGAGGCAGGATCAAAGGATCCAGAAGGAAAGCGGGCAGAGGGAAAGGGGATGATAGGGTGATAGGATGGGACAAGAGCAGAAAAGTAAATCCTGAAAGGAAGAGGGGAGGACATTAAGGGGAGGGAGACAGGGGGCATTACTGGGGAACACAGGTGACATTTGAATCTATGTATAATAAATTAATTTAAAAAAAAAGGTGGTTTTTGAGAACTCAACCTCACAGTTTGTAAAGGACTGAAGAATTTTTCTTCAGTTTATTTTTCTTTTTAATATTTAAATCTTTATGGAATAAAGTCTGTTTCATAAATAAGAAATGTAGGCACCACACAAAAACATGATAATGTATATGGATGAGATTGCACACACAATAAACACACACACACACACACACACACACACACACACACACACACACACCACACATTCCCTATCCCAATGAGAACTAACAAGGTTGTAAGACAGAGGCAACAGAATGGAAAAAGAATAGATAAGAGAGAAATTAAAAACTTATGCCTGACCAGGCGGTGGCGCAGTAAATAGAGCGTCGGACTGGGATGTGAAAGACTCGGGTTCTAGAGCCGGAGCTCACCAGCTTGAGCACGGGCCCATCTGGCTTGATCAAAAGCTAGTCAGCTTGGACCCAAGGTCACTGGCTCCAGCAAGGGGTTGCTCGGTCTGTTGAAGGCCCACGGTCAAGGCACATGTGAGAAAGCAATCAATGAACAACTGTGGTGTCGCAATGGCAACGTGAAACTGATGACTGATGCTTCTCGTCTCTCTCCCTTCCTGTCTGTCTGTCCCTATCTCTCTCTCTCTCTCTCTCTGACTCTCTCTCTGTCCTTGGAAAAAAAACAAAATCAAAAACTTACAATGTACAGTATTTATCAACAAGTTGTTAAGCTTACTGTATTGAGAAAATTCATTGATCTTTTCAACAAAGGTACTGGTCTGTCAGATATTCACATACAAAAGAATGAACTTAAAACACTTCCTTAGACTACACAGAAAAATTAAGTCAAAAAGGATCATAAACTTAAATTCAAGAACTAAATAAAACTCTTAGAAGAGAACATAGAAGTAAATATTATTTATTTATTTATTTTTATTTTTTTTAAAGAGAGCAAGTCAGAGGGAGAAAGGTAAGGACAGACAGACAGGAAGGGAGAGAGATGAGAAGCATAAATTCTTCATTGCAGCACCCTAGTTGTTCATTGATTGCTTTCTCATATATGCCTTGACTGGAGGGCTACAACTGAGCAAGTGACCCCTTCCTAAAACCAGTGACCTTTGGGCTTGAGCCAGCGACCATCGGGTCATGTCTATGATCCCACACTCAAGCCGGCAACCCTACGCTCAAGCTGGTGAGCCTGTACTCAAGCGGGATGAGCCCATGTTCAAGTAGGCAAACTCAGGGCCTTGAACCTGGGTCCTCCATATCTCAGTTTGACACTCTATTCACTGCGTCACCACCTGGTCAGGCTAGAAGTAAATATTTTTAAAAATTTAAATTTAAATATAGTTGATATACAATATTATATTAGTTTCAGGTGTACTACATAGTGATTCAACATTTATATACCTCGATATGTCTAGTAACCATACAAAGTTATAACAATATTATTGACTATATTTTCTAAGCTGTACATTACATTTTTATGACATTTATTTTATATCTGGAAGTTTGTACCTCTTAATACCTTTCACCAGTTTTACACATTCTCCCTACCCCCTCCACTCTAGCAACTATCAGTTTGTTCTCTGTATTTTTGAAACTGTTTTTGTTTTGTTATACTTGATCATTTGCTTTGTTTTTAAATTCACATATAAGTGAATTTATACAGTACTGTCTTTCTCTGACTTATTTCACTTATCCTAATAACCTTTAGTGCCATCCACATGATCACAAATGTCAAGATTTTAATCTTTCTCATGGATGAGCAATATCCCATTATATATAATGACATATATGTATATATTTATATACATATATGTCATTATATATTTACATTTATTTATATATATATCAAATCTTTTTTATTCCTTCATCTATCAATAATCACCTCAGTTGCTTTTATATGTTGGCTAAATCATGACTATCATAAATAATGCTACAGTGAATATAGGGATGTATATATCTTTTCAAATTACAGTAAACATAGAAGTAAATCTTCATTACAGTCATGATTTCTTAGATACAACATAAAAAGCATATGTGACAAAAGAGAAATCAATAAATTAAAATTCATCAAAACAAAAATCTTTTGTCTTTTAAAGAACACCATCAAGAAAATAAAAAGAGCCTGACCAGGCGGTGACGCAGTGGATAGAGCTCGGACTGGGATGTGGAAGACCCAGGTTCGAGACCCCAAGGTTGCCAGCTTGAGCGCGGGCCCATCTGGCTTGATCAAAAGCTCGCCAGCTTGGACCCAAGGTCGCTGGCTCCAGCAAGGGGTTGCTCGGTCTGCTGAAGGCCCACGATCAAGGCACATGTGAGAAAGCAATCAATGAACAACTATGGTGTTGCAACGGCAACGAAAAACTAATGATTGATGCTTCTCATCTCTCTCCGTTCCTGTTTGTCCCTATCTATCCCACTCTCTGACTCTCTCTCTCTGTTCCTGTAAAAAAAAAAAAAAAACAACAAAAAACAAAGAAAGAAAAGAAAAAGAAAAAGAAAGAAAGCTGGAAGCTAAAAAGAAAAGAAAAGAAAAAGACAATCCACAGGAAAAAAAAACTGATAAACAAAATAGAAACAGAGGCATGGACACATGGAACATATGGACAACTGAGAGAGGGAAAGGAGGACAAGGTGACTGAATAAAAATGTTTAAGGGAATTACCGGAAAACTTATTATATTCATAACACAGAGAGGCAGACACTAGGGTAGAAATAGCCAGAGGAAAACGGTTGTGGAAGTAGGGGAAAGAGGACAAAGGGAGGAAAGTCAAGATGGAAAGATACTTTGTTTGGGGCAGAGGGTGCATGATGCAATGTGCAGATGGCATTATATTGAGCTGTACAGCTGAAATCTATGGTTTGGCAAACCATGTCATTTCAGTAAAAAACAAAACAAAACAAAAAACAACTATCAAAATAAATAAAAGAACAATCCATGAAATGGGGGAAAATATTTGAAAATCATGTATCTTATAAAAGATTTGTATTCAGAATATATAAAAAATTCTTACAGTTTAACAATTAAAGAAACAATTTAAAATGGGCAAAGAGTTTTAATAAACATTTCTCTAATGAAAATATACAAATAGACAATAAGAACAGGAAAAAATGTTCAACTTTATCAATCATTAGGAAAATGAATATTAAAGCCACAAGGAGAGCTTGCCCAGGGGGTGGAGTAGTAGATAGAGTATCAGACTGGGACGCAGAGGA
Source organism: Rhynchonycteris naso (assembly GCA_037038555.1). Lineage (NCBI taxonomy): Eukaryota > Metazoa > Chordata > Mammalia > Chiroptera > Emballonuridae > Rhynchonycteris > Rhynchonycteris naso. The sequence continues at coordinate 69,727,521 of CM072997.1, forward strand.
GCAAGGTTTGAAACCCTGAGGTTGCCAGCTTGAGCTCGGGCTCATCTTGCTTGAGCACAGGCTCACAAGCTTGAGCGTGAAGTTGCTGGCTTGAGCAAGGGGTCACTCACTCTGCTGTAACCCCTGGGTCAAGGTACATATGAGAAAACAATCAATGAACAAATAGGGTGCCGCAACGAAGAATTGATGCTTCTCATCTCTCTCCCTTCCTGCCTATCTCTTCCTATCTTCCCTCTCTCTGTCTCTGTCGCTAAAAAAAAAAGATGTCAGTTCACACTCAATGGCTATAATAATTTAAAAAACAGAAGAAAAAAATACAAGTGTTGATGAAAATATAGAGAAATTAGAACTTTCTACATGCCAATACAAATATAAAATGGTGCAGCCATTTTGGAAACAGTTTGGCAGTTTCTCAAAAGGTTAAACCTAGAATTAACACATGACCCAGCAATTCTATTCTTAGATATATACCGAAAAGAATTATAAAGATACATTCATACAGAATCTTGTACAGGAATGGTCATAGAACAAGTACTCATAATAGCCAAAAATAGGACATAATACAAAGGTCCATCATTAATGAATAAATAGGTAAGGTGTGGTATGGTATATTTTTTACAATGAAATATTATCTGGCAATTAAAATGAATGAAATACTGATATATACTATTTAATAGATGAATCTTGAAATCATGTTAGTGAAAAAAGCCTGTCACAAAAGAACATATAATATATAATTTCAAAAAATAAAACATTCAGAATGGGTAAATTGATAAAGACCTGGAGTAGATTAGTGGTAACCTAGGACTGGAGATGAAAGGATGAAAAGTTGGATAAAATGGAAAGTAATTACTAAAGAATAGGAGGTTTCTTCCTGAGGTGATAAATATGTTCTAAAATTTATTGTGCTGATAGCTATACAGTTCTGTAAATACACTAAAAGTACTGCATTGTACACTTTAAATCAGTGAATTACATGATATGCAAATTATTTCTCAATAAAGCTGTCTAAAAATTAAATTAAATGCATTGGGGAAAGAATATACAAGGGGGATAAGTTTAGTCATATTCTCAGTTTCTAGCTTAGATGATCAGTGACTGAAACCAAGGACTATAGAGGGAGGGGAAGAGCCATTAAGATGAATGATATACCAAAAACAACAGGGAGCAGAATTACACGAAGAGAGATCTAGGAGTCCAAACAACACAGAAACATCAAGTTATGCATAAACAAAAATTTATCCTTGTCTTTGGCAATTTGATGACATTGGTGAACCTAGGGAAATTGGTTTTTGAGAAATAGTAAGGGTAGAGTCAAATAGCAGTAGTCAAGGATTAAACAAGCAATTTTTCACCTCTTTTACTGTCTTTGGTATTAGATTAAGAAAATACACAGGCCAAGCACAATGTCTAGAGACAATATTTAATCTTTTCTTCTTCCCAAACCAAGTATCTTTGTTTCTATTCATCTGCTGCATTGTACCCAGATGTTAAGAATTTAGAGATCTTTCTTCCTATGTTCTTTCTCAAGTTGCACTCACTAGCGTTAGGATAGATTCAGATCAGAAATCCGGGCTTCAAGAATTCTAGGGCCTGACCAGGCAGTGGCGCAGTGGATAGAGCGTTGGACTAGGATGCGGAAGACCCAGATTCGAGACCCTGAGCTTGCCAGCTTGAGCGCGAGCCCATCTGGCCTGAGCAAAAGCTCGTCAGCTTGGACCCAAGGTCGCTGGCTCCAGCAAGGGGTTGCTCGGTCTGCTGAAGGCCCACGGTCAAGGCACATGTGAGAAGGCAATCAATGAACAACTAAGGTGTTGCGACAGCAATGAAAAACTAATGATTGATGCTTCTAACCTCTCTCCATTCCTGCCTGTCTTTCCCTATCTATCCCTCTCTCTGACCGTCTCTATGTCCCTGTAAAAAAAAAAAAAAAAAAAAAGAATTCTAAGGCATCCAAGTCAAGAATTGAAGGCAGAAAGAAGCCCTTGAATAAAGATAATTAGGGCATAGGAAATTTGTTGAAGCTGTGCTTTAAACCTTAACCATAGAATTTGGGATAAGTAGAGAAGGAGAAATGAAAATGTATATGTAGATTATAATAAGTTTATTACATTAAAATAATAGACCTCAGATCCTGGCCGGGATAGCTCAGTTGGTTAAAGCATCATCCCAATATATCAAGGTTGTGAGTTTGATGCCCAATTAGGTCACCTGCAAGAATCAACTAATGAATGCATAAATAGGTGGAATAAGAAATCCATGATTTCTCTCTCTCTCTCTCAAATATATTTAAAAAAATAAAAATAAAATACTTTACAATAAAAGGACTAGTCTTCATAATAACTCAAAATACTGGGAAAAGGAGTTAAATCTTACAAAAACAAAATAAAATTAAATGGCTAATAGAGACAAATATAAAGCTCTGAAGTTGAATATAAAAATCTAACTTTAAGATGAGGTTGATCAGGTTTAATACAACTGTATCTGAAAAATAAAAATGTAGAGTTCTGTCTGCTTGCAGAGAATAAATGCAAACTAAAACATTGTAGAGATCTTTGTCTTTGACTCTCTCTATATCATTTTGTTATTTATGCAAAACAAATTTAGTTTGATTAATAAAACGAAAAACTCCTGGGGACTATTTTAGTTAAAATGATAAATGAGAAAATACCTTAAAAACTGAAAGGTCTACTTACAAGTAAGTTTTTGATTACAGGTGTAGCAAGACATAAGAAAATACTGCCTAACAGTGAGGGTATCTGTAAGAGAGTTTTAGCTAAAATTTTTTTTTTTTTAATTTTGGCCATGGGTAGGGGCTATTTACTTATTTTGATGTTCAGCTTCCATGAATTCCTTACAAGACAGTATTTTTCAAGGAACAATTTTAGTGGCCCTTAGATGTCATCTCAAGACACTGCTGGTGCACCATGCCCTTCTGGGATTGTCCAGCAAGAAAATATTCATAGCTGTTGCTTGCTGTACTGGCAACTCTGCACACATTCATTCCCTCATGTTCTTATGCCTGCTCCCCAATTTTTCTCTGGAGATCTCTCTTGCAAATACTCTTGGTGCCTATAGTCCATGTGACACTGGCATTGTCTTTAGCTTCTGTTATAGTTATGTAACTTAGAATGAATCAAGACCCTGTATTCCTGCCCACTAATCCTAGTTCAAGATAATACATGACTCTCAACCAGTGCCAATAAATAAAATATCAAAGCTTTGGGATGGGTTGAAGATAGGCACACCTCCTCTTCAACTGGACTACAGTGATAAGGGTATAAACATGGAATTCCTAGAGGCCACATTGGCATAAAAGAGAGCATATCTACAAATAAAGCCAATGAGGAAATAAAAGGAGACAACTGGGAGATTGCAAACAAATGATTCCCTGGGTACAGAATTGCCTAAAGCCATACCAGCCTCTGGTCTTCTGTAAATATATAAACTCTTTTTCCTTAAGCTAATTATGGGTGGGAATTCTGTCACTTGAGGCCAAATAACACTGAGTGATTTTTAAATTACTGCTTCTAAAATGCCTGTTCTTTGCAGGCAAAATAAAAAAACCCGAAAAACAAAAAAACTAAGCAGTCACCTTTATAGCCAGTTAAGGCCTCTACATAAAAATAAGTCATAAATTGAGGATAGGCAAGCAAACATCTTTTCTTTCCAAATGCTGTTGATTATTAATGTGATTCATTTAATGCTGTGTAAAATGCCTAAGTAGATAGCACTATATTAAAGAAAGCTTTTTATTTGCAAAGTGCTCAGGGAAAACATTATCAGATGTGGGACAGCTCTCAGAAAGCACTTTTAGTTCTCACCCTTGAAATACTTGCACTCAATTACAAATTTGGTTTCTTAAATAACAATCTCATTTTATTTGCTCTTACAATGCACTAGTTTTTGCTTTTGCTAATGTTTAGGACATACCCAGTGAATTCAGCTCTTAGGAAATTGAATTCAGTATATCTGCCTGCAATTGACCTCCATATTTTTTTTAATTTTTTTTATTTTATTCATTTTAGAGAGGAGACACAGAGTGAGAGAGAGAGGGAGAGAGAGAGAGAGAGAGAGAGAGAGAGAGAGAGAAAGAAAGAGAGAAAGGGGGGAGGAGCTGGAAGCATCAACTCCCATATGTGCCTTGACAAGACCAGTGCAGGGTTTTGAACTGGCGACCTCAGTGTTCCCAGGTCGACACTTTATCCACTGAACCACCACAGGTCAGGCTTGACCTCCATATTTATAATGTCATGAAGATTGTCCAACAGACATGATGGGTTAACTAAATGCAATGCCTTCAACTTGTAAAAGAGAAATGACAGACACCCTTGCTTTGTCACCTCATTTATTTCCCCCAAGTTTATGACATAAAATAGTTTTTCAATGGTTCTTTTTTCAGCAGTTAGCATGCTATTGTGTAATGACACAAAGAGTCATAAGACTGAAGCTTGTTGAAATTACTTAGTCTTCTCTAATTAGAATTGTGTATATATATGTTCATGCATGCGATTGAAGAATGTCTACAACTCAATCATTAATCTTTATGTCACCAACCTACAATAACCAGAATAAATTTTTTTTTTCTGGTAGATCTTTTTTTCTGTGTCGATCACTAGGGGTAGTCAAGAATTTAATTGATTGTGTGGTTTTAGTTATGTCAGACTTTGAAGTCTGAAAGTGGTTCTTTAGGAGATGAACACTCTAGTTTATTATTATGGTTATTTCTTATTTACCAAATTGTTAACTTATTGTTCAAGGCCTTTTACCACGTATTTACTAACAACTAGCAACTAATTTAAAAAGTAAAAGCTATGTCCTTAATCTTCATGTGTTCTAAAAGTTCTATCAAAAGTGTGGGAATTTGACTGACAAGTTTCTAATTAGTGAAGAAAAATTGTTCGGGTTACTCAATCCTAAAGAAGAAATAACTGTGTTATTGACATTTATCATCATTGACATCATGCTACTTGTCAGTGATGATATAAATTATGCTAGTCCAATTAATCTACAAGGACACTCTTCAAACAGAGAAATAAAGCAAGAACAAAATTGTTGCAGTTTCTGATCACTTTTGTAAGTTGAAATTATAGGCGTAACACTGGTTAATAAAATGATATAGACATCAGGGGTACAGTTTTATAATACAACATCTCTACATTGTATTGTATGTTCACCACCTGCTTGTAGAAAATTCAATAGATTATAGAGATGCAGAAAAGTAAGTGGATAGAGTGTCAGCCTGGCAAATAGATGTCTTAGGCTCAATTCCCAGTGAAGACACACAAAAGAAGTGGACATCTGCTTCTCTCCCCTTCTCTCTCCCTATTCTTTCCTCTTCCCATCCCAGAGTCAGTGGCTTGATTGGCTCGACTGCTGGCCCAGGCACTGAGGATAGCTCAGCTGGTCCTAGAGGGTCAGCTTCAGGTGCTAAAAATAGCTTGATTGATTGAGCATCGGCCTTAGACAGGGTTGCCAGGTATATCTTGGTCAGGGCGCATGCTGGAGTCTCTCTCACTATTTTCTGTCCTCTCAACTTAAAAAGAAAAAAGAAAAAAATGTAAGTGAATCAATGGTGTATTATACAAATGCAACAAACAACACTCTACAAAGGATTTGAAAAGATGAAATAAGTATGGTTTAAACACAGTAGATGAATCAGGATGTTTAAATTAGAAAAAGTACCCCCCCAAACTCCAAGAATTAAAAAATGCAATGGTGTATTACAAAGAAATTTTCAGAATCCATATCTAAGACAAGTTTCATGTCTCTCAAAACCCAGCATTCACCTCATGGAACAAAAGTAGGTCTGTGGGAATTAGAGAGGATTTTTAAAAAACTTTCTGCTGGTTAGTCCCCAAAACACCCTGCACTTATAGAATAGTGAAGGTAGCTCTGTCTGTCCTCATATAAAGCATAGTGACAGAGATTTCAATGTGATGAGTTATAGAGCTAATACAAATCCACAGTGTTTAATAAAGAGTAGGGCACAGAAATATCTAAAATGAAGTTTTGCAAATGCTACTTCTGCAAAATGGGAGAGATGGTTTCTGCACTGAGATTAAGTCTATCTGCAGAAATTCTTAGGCAAAATATTTAAAATGTTACACAATCTGGAACCAGTTTTAAATGCTTTCAACTGTTTACTTGAAAAGATGATGAGATGAACAAATAATCTGCGTGAAGTGGACCTCCAGAAAGCCAGGAGCTGAGGGAAGAGCTTCTTCCAAGAGGGTAATGCCCTTGTGAAGGAAAATGCACTCAAATATTCTTAAATAGTCCCTCTACAGGAGCACTCTTAAAGAATGACCTTTAAACACCTGTAATCCCTGACATGTCAAGATGAAGAAGCCATTTTACAACTTTACCCACCAAGGAAGAACTCTACTTCTCACACTTTCTATTTTGACCCATCTTTAATCCTGCAGGGATCAGAACCAGAGTGCTGTGTTGGGCAGAGAGGTGGGATCGGGAAGAGGAGAAGAGATACCCGCCTTTCAGTTTCCACTGAGGGAGAGAAAATGTTAAGTTTGCTTATTTATTTATTTGTTTGTTTGTTTGTATGTTCCCGAAGTTAGAAGCAGGAAGGCAGTCAGAATCCTGCATGCACCTTAACAGGATCCACCCGGCATGCTCACCAGGGGGGCGATGCTCTACTCAGCTGGGTCGTTGCTCCATTGCGGTCAGAGTCATTCTAGCTCCTGAGGCAGAGGCCGTAGAGCCATCCTCAATGCCTGGGCCAACTGTTGCTCCAGTGGAGACTTAGCTGCAGGAGGGGAAGAGAGAAAGAGAGAAAGGAGAGGGGGAAGGGTGGAGAAACAAATGGGTGCTTCTCCTGTGTGCCCTGACTGGGAATCAAACCCGAGACTTCCACATGCTGGGCCAACACTCTACCACTGAGCAAACTGGCCAGGGCCAAAAATGTTAAGTTTAAATTAAATTCATTCAAAGTTTTATTTTTAAAATGGGTCTAGATATATAAAGTTAGTAAACTGAGAATATGTTTGTGACAAAATAAGACCATATGACTTTGTATTACTTATGAGTGACCAGAAAAATGATTGGGGCAGGCCTCAAATTTGAACCATGAGCAGGGAAAAAAATCTCCCAGTGTATATACCCTTTTAAAAATTCCTGGAAATAAAAATAGAATTACCTTAAGATCATATGCTGTGAGCTCTCTCTGCTCAATATATTATTTGGCTGTGGATATTCTATAAACAAACTGATGGTCCAGCATTTACAGTTGACCCTCGAATAACTCCCGGGTTAGGGGACTCAACTTCCTGCACAGTCGCAAGTCTGAGTATAAATTTGACTTCCCCTAAACTTACTTGTCCCTTAGTGTCTGCAGGGGTTTGGTTCTAGGACCTCCATGGATTAAAAAAAAGTACCCAGATGACCAAGTTTCCTACATGAAATGGATCAATACATAAAGTTGGACCTCTGCATTCACAGACTCCCAACTACAGATCTTAAACAGAATGGGTATTTATTGAAAAAAATCTGCATATTCAAAGGGCCATTGTATTGTACACTGTCACTATGTGTATAAGGATACCTATTTCTAAGGATCCTGAAAAGGAGTTACTGCATATAATTTGTGCAGATATTTTAATAGCCATCTAGCTAACAGCACAATGTTTATCTTATTTTGAAGGTTTTCAAATAAAGTAAGTATGACTAATTGAGAGATGACTAACAAGCAATAAAAAGCTATTGGAAGAGTCTAAAGGAGTCAAAAGAATATAAAAGCCAAATTTTAATATTTTTGAAAGTAAAGGAGGTTTATCTAATGTTTTCTGTGTGTATATAAGAAGTAGACATAATACAGTGGAAAGAAATTTTTGTACAAAGTTAAGTAAAATATTTGATTTAAAAATAAAACTTGTGGCTTGACCAGGTAGTGGCACAGTGGATAGAGCATTGACCTGGGATGCTGAGGACCCAGGTTGGAAACCCCGAGGTCGCCCGCTGGAGTGCAGGCTCATCTGGCTTGAGTGTAGGCTCACCAACTTGAGTGCGGGTTCATCGGCTAGAGCATGGGATCATAGACATGACCCCATGGTCACTGGCTTGAGCCCAAAGGTAACGCTGGCTTGAAGCACTAGGTTGCTGGCTTGAGCAAGAAGTCACTCACTCTGCTGTAGCCTTCTGGTCAAGGCTCATATGAGAAAACAATCAATGAAAAACTAAGGTGGTGCCACTATGAGTTGATGCTTCTCATTTCTCTCCCTTTCTGTCTGTTTGTCCCTGTCTATCCCTCTCTCTCACTAAAAATAAATAACAAATAATAAATAAAGCTTGGGAAAAATGCAGTAATAGTTTACAGTTTGAAAAACACATTGTCATTTTATTTTTTTTTGGCAACAATCTTGTGAGAGAAGTAAGCCACAAAAATTACTGCATTTACAGGTAAAACACAGAGGCTCAGACAATTCAAGCAGTTTGCTTAATATTACACAGATTTTTAGTAGCAAATCAGGAACCTAGTATTTTTTTTATGTTCCAAAACAGAAATGTTGAATTCAAATGCAAATTGGAAATTGCCTTTAATAACTTATTAAAAGAGAAGGTATTGAGAAAGTAGTAGCTTAGGAGGTTTGAGCAAATTAAAGTTATATTTTTAATCTGTAAAAAACATATGGGTCTACAGAAATCTCAAAATACAAAGTTTAATTTTAAAAAAAGTCAGCCTGGCTGGTTACTCAGTGGATAGAACACTGGTCTGGCATATGACCGTCCCAGGTTCGATTCCCAGTCAAGGCACACAGGAGAAGCAACCATCTGTTACTCCCTCCTCCTTCTCCCCCATATATCTCTCTTCTCCTCCCACAGGCATGGCTTGATTGGTTCAAATGTCAGCCCCAGGAATTTAGGATAACTCAGTTGGTCTGAGCTCATTAGCCTCAAGCTCTAAAAATAAATCTCTACTCACTCATTGGCCCAAGACAGGGTTGCTGGATGGATTCCTGTCCTGGTGCATGTGTGAGTCTGCCTCACTATCTTCCCTCCTCTCACCCCCCCAAAAAAAAGAAAAGAAAAAAAATGTCATGGGGTTTTGGTAGTTGGTTTGGCCAGCAACAATTCTCACATATGGTAAGAGCACCCCGATTTCTCATAGAAGTTTTCAATTCACCTAATTTGTGTGGGCTGACTCTGCTCTAGAGGTGGCACATGGCCCAGGTTTAGAATTTTGGAGCAAAACATATTATTGGACCCTGTGATTAGTCAGGACTGGACCCTTGATTCAATCAGAGGTATTCAGAGCTGATTCTGTGATATTTACCAGTGCACTTGGTAATGAAGCGTATAAATTCTCACTATTCTTGCGTCCGGTTGGATGTAAGCCAGGACCTGCAGGAGTACACCACATGCAGACAGCTTGTCTAAGAAAAAAAAGGCAGCACAAAAAAAATAGAGCCCAAAATGGAGGGAAAGATTTCAGATGCCATCACCTCAGAACTTGGGCCCAGATGAGCTCAAAGGAACTTTAGCTCCTACAGCGTTTAGTTCATTCATGACACCATTTTTGCCCCTTCTTTCTTAATCTTTTAAATAGAGCAGTGGTTCTTCACCTGGGTTCTATTGAACCCTAGGGGTTCCGTGAGTCAGTCTCAGGGGTTCGGTGAAGCCTCTGCCGCGGAGGCCAGAATAAAGTAATACCGTAATTTGTTGTGAGTTCATGCACTTTGTTGGTTTTGTTCTTTGAGCAAGGTGATGTTCATGCAAGGCTCATTTTGTGCACCAGTAAAAAAACATATACCTATGTCTTGAATTTGGAAAAAAAATCATATTTTATTTATCACTAAAGAAGGGTTTGGTGAATGCGCATATGAAACTGGTGGGTTCGGTACCTCAAAAAAGGTAAGAACCACTGGAATAGAGGTTCTATCACTCAAAATCCACAGAGCTCTAAAATGCACATGTTGTCAGTATGATGTCAGTATGGTCTATGATATCCTTTGACAAAGTTTACCGGAAGCATTCAGTAATACCCTTCACAGAGACTATTCTGTGTATTGTGAGTGACTTCAGGACATTTGCACATCTTAATATTTGCTATCCAAGTTTTATAGTTGTTTTCAGGTTACACAATAAAAGAAAAAACTATATTTCTCTGCGAAGCAGTCCAGCCAGGTGTCTAACAGCACCTGTGCCCACCTTCCTCTCCAGGTGTGCACCGTGTGCACACTGGTGTGTTGTCAGTCTCTTTCCCTAGTTTGTAAGCTCCTTGAGGTCAAGGAGCATGTTTTATTCTTAGCTGTGTGCCCCATCCAGCAGACGAGGGCCACATCATAAGGTTTTAATAAATACTTGTTGAGTAAATAAATAACTCAATCATCAATATTTTTAAAGGATTTTATTCTTTTTATTTTATTCATTTTAGAGATGAGACACAGAGTGAGAGAGAGAGAGAGAAAGGGGAGAGGAGCTGGAAGCATCAACTCCCATATGTGCCTTGACCAGACCAGTGCAGGATTTTGAACTAGTGACCTCAGTGTTCCCAGGTCAACGCTTTATCCACTGCACCACCACAGGTCAGGCTCAATCATCAATATTTTTAAAAGATTTAAATTCCTGCCTGACCAGGTGGTAGCGCAGTGGGTAGAGCATTGAACTGGAATGCGGAGGACCCAGGATCGAGACCCCGAGGTTGCCAGCTTGAACGTGGGCCCATCTGGCTTGAGCAAAAGCTCACCAGCTTGGACCCAAGGTTGCTGGCTCCAGCAAGGGGTTGCTGGGTCTGCTGAAGACCTGCGGTCAAGGCACATGTGAGAAAGCAATCAATGAACAACTAAGATGTCGCAACGGCAATGAAACACTAATGATTGATGCTTCTCACCTCTTTCCATTCCTGTCTGTTTGTCCCTATCTCTCCCTCTCTCTGACTCTCTCTCTCTGTCCCTATAAAAAAAGAAAAAGATTCAAATTTTTCTTATAAATTATTCCTTGAACTTTGAAGGTGAGGTTCCCTGTATCAGTGTACTCTTTAATAGCAATATTGCATTATTTTTAATATAAAACACATTAAACAATTCTCTGATCTATTACAATAATCAAATAATGCAGATAAATGACATGATTCTTGCTTAGAAGCTTCCGCTCCTGAGAACTAGAGAGCTAATGGGTTGTACACTTTTATTTATGTTTGCAAACCTACCCAGATATAGTGACCTGCAGCCTTGCTTTCACATGACTACTTTCTTTGTGTGTTCTTAAAACTGAATAAATGAATGAGTAAATAAATAAGAAGCTAGGTGGGATAAATTAGCAGTATCTAACTGAAGGCTGACATTCTTAAATCAGTGAGAATAAACCAACAACTAATATTTATTTAAGTGCTTATGATTGTTCAGCTGGGCAGAGCACCTGCCTTGGTGTTAACCAGCTTTTAACTACTGTGTGAGCTGCTCCCAGGTCCTACTCCCTGCCAGGGATTATTTTAGATTCTAAAGTCTGTATGTGCTTTATCAGGTCTTCTGTTTGGCTCCCTCCTGAGCCTCCCATAGCCTGTGCCCGCCCACCCACTCAGCGAGACTGCAAAGTACTGTTCTATGTCCTTTTAGGTCCCAGAGGACAAGCCCACTCTCATCCCACTTGAGACTGAACAAATGGGTGCAGGTGTGCGGAGATTCATAGCAATAGGAACCAAAGCCAGGGCCACCTGTTCATCTGGGTAGCAGAGGGAAAGATTCTTCTGGAAGACTGCACATTACCAGTTTGGAAGAGATTATTGTCTTTAGCTGGAGGAACACTTTGTAAGGGAAGTAAAGGTCCTCTTATTTTCCAGACAGAGATAAAACAAAAACAAAAACAAAATAAAACTTGTGTTTATAGAGATAACATATTGCAAAAAGAAAAAAAAAAATGCTTGTATCATGCAAAAGATTTACAAGACACTTAGTATTAGTTATCAAGGGAGAAATAAGATTTGCTTGGATCTACCCACACAATTGGGTAAATCTATGGTAAATTATATATATTTTTTTCCCACAGTACCAAACTTTGTGTGCTTAAAGTTACATCTTTGTTTTTTTGTTATCTAGGCTTAAACATTATAACACAATTAACATTTCCTTATGGGTTTGAATTCTTAACAATTGTGAGACTACTACTCTTATCATCTGGGTCAAATTTGAGAATCATTACCTATAAAATGTATTTACCATTTTCAAATTTATTTGTCTTCACACTTAGTAATTAAAATTTTCTGATATGAGCACTCCTGTTGTCTGCAGCTTTTACTTTTATCATTTTTTTCAAGTTGCTTAATTAGGTGTCAAGTTAGAAAAGCTGCAGCATTATTTTTTTTTAATTTTTTATTAATTTTAATTTATTATGTTTACATGGATTCAGGTGTCCCACAGAATATAAATTCCACACCCCCTACCCCCGTGTCCCTCTTTATACCCCATACCCCCTCCCCTTAACACCCTTCCCCTTTCCCTCTAGGATTTGCTCTCCTGCTATCTATATCTCTGTGTTATGTATATATGATTTCACTAATCCCTTTATCTTCTCTAATCCCATCCACTCATCCCCCTTCACTCTGAACGCTGTTTCTGGCCCCTGTGATCCCGCCTCTGTCTCTATTTTGTTCCTCAGTTCACTTTGTTCATGAGATTCCACATATAAGTGAGATCATATGATATTTGTCTTTCTCTGTCTGGCTTATTTCATTTATCATAATAGTCTCCAGGCCCATCCATGCTGTTGCAAAAGCTAAGATTTCCTTTTATCACGGCTGTATAGTATTCCATTGTGTATGCGTACCACAACTTTTTATTTATTTTTATTTTTTTATTCACTTTAGAGAGGAGACACAGAGTGAGAGAGAGAGAAAGAGAGAAAAGGGGAGGAGCTGGAAGCATCAACTCCCATATGTGCCTTGACCAGACCAGTGCAGGGTTTTGAACTGGCGACCTCAGTGTTCCCAGGTCGATGCTTTATCCACTGCGCCACCACAGGTCAGGCAGTACCACAACTTTTTAATCCACTCATCCACTGATGGACACTTGGCTGTTTCCAGATCTTGGCTATTGTAAACAATGCTGCATTAAACATGGGGGCGAATATCTTGTTTTGAATCAGTGATTTAGAGTTCTTAGGGTATATTCCTAAAAGTGGAATAGCTGGGTCAAAAGGTAGTTCCATTCCTAATTTATTGAGGAAACTCCAAACACTTCTCCACAGTGGCTACACAAGTCTGCATTCCCACCAGCAGGACAGGAGGGTTCCTTTTTCTCTACATCCTCGCCAGCACTTATTGTATGTTGTTTTGTTAATGAGCTCCATTCTGACAGGTGTGAGGTGGTATCTCATTGTGGTTTTAATTTCATTTCTCTAATGATTAGTCATGTTGAACATTTTTTTATATGCCTGTTGGCCATCTGTATGTCTTCTTTGAAGAAGTGTCTGTTCAGTTCTTTTTCCCATTTTTTAATTGGATTGTTTACTTTCCTGATATTGAGTTTAGAAGTTCTTTATAAATTTTTTTTTATATTAATGCCTTATCAGACATATTGACAATTATGTTCTCCCATTGTGTGGGTTGTCTTTTTATTTTGTTCATGTTGTCTTTTGCTGTGCAGAAGCTTTATAGCTTATAGTCCCATTTGTTCATGCTGTCCTTTATTTCACTTTCCTGTGGAGATAAATCAGCAAAGATATTGCTATGAGAGTGTAGGAGAGTTTATTTACTATGTTTTCTTCCAAGATGTTTATGGTTTCACGACTTACATTTAAGTCTTTTATCCATTTTGAGTTTATTTTTTGTGAATGGTGTAAATTGATGGTCTAGTTTCATTTTTTTTGCAGGTAGCTGTCCAATTTTCCCAACACCATTTGTTAAAAAGATTGTCTTTACTCCATTGTATGCTCTGACCTCCTTTGCCAAATATCAATTGGCCATAATGGTGTGAGTTTATTTCTGGGTTTTCTGTTCTGTTCCATTGATCTATGTGCCTGTTCTTATGCCAGTACCAGGCTGTTTTGAGTACCAATGGCCTTGTAGTATAACTTGATATCAGGAAGTGTGATACTTCCTACATTATTTCTTTTTTTTTCAGGATCGCCGAGGCTATTTGTGTTCTCTTTTGGTTCCATATAAAATTTTGGAATATGTGTTCTATATCTTTGAAGCATGCCATTGGTATTTTAATAGGAATTGCATTGAACCTATAGGTTGCTTTGGGTAATATAGATATTTTAATGATGTTTATTCTTCCAATCCATGAACATGGTATATGCTTCCACTTGTTTATATCTTTCTTGATTTTTTAAATGTTTTATAATTTTCCGAGCACTAATTTTTAACCTCCTTGGTTAAATTTACTCCTAGGTACTTTATTTTTTTATTGTTGATGTTGCAATAATGAAGGGGGTTGTTTCCTTAATTTCTTTTTCAGACAGTTTATTGTTGGTGTGTAAAAATGTCACTGATTTCTGAATATTAATTTTATATCCTCCCAGCTTGACAGATTTGTTTATCAGGTCTAGTAGTTCTTTGACTGAGACTTTAGTGTTTTCGATGTACAATATTATATTATCAGCAAATAACGATAGTTTTACTTCTTCTTTTTCCATTTGTATGCCTTTTATTACTTCTTGTTTGATTGCTGTGGCTCTAGCACTTCCAGAACTATGTTGAGTAAGAGTGGTGAAAGGGGGAACCTATGCCTTGTACCTAATTTTAAGGGGATTGCTTTTAATTTTTGCCCATTGAGTATGATGTTGGCTGTGGGTCTGTCATAGATGATCTTTATCATGTTGAGGTATGTTCCCTGTATTCCCACTTTGCTAAAATTTTTGATCATAAATAGGTGCTGGATTTTATCAAATGCTTTTTCTGCATCTATTGATATCATGTGATTCTCTTTTCTTCCTTTTGTTTATCTGACGAATCACATTGATTGATTTGTGAATATTGTACCAGCCTTATCTCCCCAGAATAAAACCAACTTGATCATGATGTATGATTTTTTTTTCATGTATTGCTCGATTCAGTTTGGTAATATTTTGTTGAGAATTTTAGCATCTAGGTTAATCAGGAAAATTGGTCTATAGTTTTCTTTCTTTGTAGTGTCTTTGCCTGGTTTTGGAATAAGATTATGCTTGCCTCATAAAATGAGTTTGGAAGTCTTCTCTCTCTTGAATTTTTTGAAATAGCTTGAGAAAGATAGGTGTTAGTTCTTCTTTGAATATTTGGTAGAATTCACCTGTGAAGCCATCTGGTCCAGGACTAATGTTTGTTGAAAGTTTTTTGATAACTCTTTCAGTTTCATTTGTTGTTGTGGGTCTGTTTAGGTTTTCTGATTCTTCCAGATTGATTTTTTTTTTTTTACAGAGACAGAGAGAGAGGGATAGATAGGGACAGACAGACAGGAACGGAGAGAGATGAGAAGCATCAATCATCAGTTTTTTCTTGCCATTGCAACATCTTAGTTGTTCATTGATTGCTTTCTCGTATGCCTTGACTGCGGGTCTTCAGTAGATTGAGTAACCCCTTGCTGGAGCCAGCGACCTTGGGTCCAAGCTGGTGAGCTTTTGCTCAAGCCAGATGAGCCTGCGCCCAAGCTGGCGACCTCGGGGTCTCAAACCTGGGTCCTTCCGCATCCCAGTCCGATGCTCTATCCATTGCACCACCACCTGGTCAGGCCAGATTGATTTTTGAGAGATTATATATTTCAAGGAATTTGTCCATTTCACCTAGGTTGTCCAGTTTATTGGCATACAGATCTTCATAGTATTTTCTTACAATCCTTTGTATTTATGCTGTGTCAGTTGTTACTTCTCCATTTTCATTTTTAATTTTATATTTTTGAGTCCTCTCTCTTTTTTTCTTGGTGAGTCTGGTTAAAGGTTCATCAATCTTATTTACCTTTTCAAAGAACCAGCTCTTGGTTTCATTGGTCTTCTCTATTAGTTTTTTAGCTTCTATATCATTTATTTCTGCTCTGATTTTTATTATTTCTTTTCTTTTACTTCCTCTGGGCTTTGTTGTTCTTTTTCTAGTTCTTTTAAATGCAAGGTTAAGTTGTTTATTTGAGCTTTCTCTTGCTTCTTAAGGTATGCCTGTAATGCTATAAACTTCCCTCTCAAGAATACTTTTTCTGTGTCCCACAGTTTTTGAGTTGTATGTTCATTTTCATTTGTTTCAAAGAAATTTTTTATTTCTTCCTTGATCTCATTGTTAACACATTCATTATTTAATAACATGCTATTTAGCTTCCATGTGTTTGAATGTTTTTTAGTTTTCCTATTGTAGTTAATTTCTAGTTTCATACCATTGTGATCAGAGAAGATGCTGAATATAATTTCAATCTTCTTAAATTTAATGAGACTCGATTTGTGTCTTAACATGTGGTCTATTCTAGAGAAGGTACCATGAGCACTTGAAAAGAATGTATATTCTGCTGCTCTGTGGTGAAAGGTTCTGAAAAAATCAATTAAATCCAGTTGACCTAGTGTGTCATTTAAGGCTGCTGTTTCTTTGTTAATTTTCTGTCTGGAGGATCTATCTATTGATGTTAGTGGGGTATGAAGATCCCCTGCTATTATAGTATTGCTGTCAATCTTGCCCTATATGCCCATAAAAATTAGCTTTGTATATATTAGGCACATAGATAGGAGGCAAGTTTACTTCCTGACCTCACAACGACCCATGTATGTTATGCATTATCCAATAAAAATTTGGTGTTGTTCTGGAGGACAGCTGTGATTGTCTTCAGCCACCCGCAACCATGAACATGAGCAGTAGAAAATGAATGGATTGTGATACATGAGAATGTTTTACATTTGTACCATTATTATTTTTTATTAAAGATTTGTCTGTGAGCCAGATGCAGCCATCAAAAGAGCCACATCTGGCTCATGAGCCATAGGTTCCCGACCCCTGTTCTATAGTGAAACTCCATGGTAAATGTTGGGCACTTCCAAGCATCTAAGAATATTCAGTCATTTGAATGAATGACATTTTCACTTCTGGCAATTGTATATAATAACATCAAAAGTAGTATTTAAAGATTGTAGTTAGGTTGGTACCTTGCATTTAGGTATAGATTCCTACAAGTTATTACACTATTGGTAAGTTAAATAAATTTGCTTACCTTTTAAAAATAGAGTAGAGTCTTGTTCTTACTTTGGTATTAGATGTCAAGGCTTTTTCATTCCTGTCTTTCTAATGAAAGAGGTAAATACTATACCAGTTTATAAGCAGTGACACAATACCACCCGATGCATAACAGATATTTCCTGAATACCTACTACATGCCAGGCATTGTATTAAAACAAAGAAAATGATATAAAAAAGAATGCATAAAAGTTTAGTACTTGTTCTCAAGGAATTCATAGTCTGTGAGAGAGAATGTTAAAGAGGAAGATTGGAAATAAGACAACATTTACAGTGTGATATGAAAAATACTACCACATAAGATGATATGATAAAATATAGCCATATAATATAATGTTACCTATATAATCTGGGGAATGCAGAGAGTGTCTAAGTCACTTGTGGGGAGAGCAAGACAGGATCTCAAATTCACTATCCTAATTGAGTCTTCAAGTATAAATGCAGTTGTCCAGGTGTTATAAGAAAATGGGGATGAGAAAGGCAATGATGAAAAGTAATTTGAAACTGAGAGAATAACAATTAAAAAGAAATAGTGTACCAAAATACCTGGAGAAAACTGTAATTACATAGCTGTATTGCCATAACATGGAAGATAGTCTATATTGAAAACCCCCTGGAAGTAGAGTATTTTTACTGCATTATTTTTTGTAATAAAGCTAAAAAATTATTAATATTACTGAATTAAATAACACTTAATAAGTAATATTTTGACAGTTATTATATCTGGAATATTTGAACCCTTGATATAAAATCACACTGTCTTCTGAGTAGACTTTGAACTGACAATTATCCTATTTTTTAAACTGATTTTTTACCACAATGTAATTTTTGTTTTCTACACCAAATTTTTTCAGTTGAAAAATGTAAAAAATATGTTCACTTCTAACTTTTAGAGATGTTGTAAGAAAAAAAAAAGATAGATATGATGGTAATTAATTGTCTTATATAAAAAACCATCTATTTCTTTTTTTTTGTAATTTATAGTACCTTATGTATTAAGCACTGGGCAGAAGTGAGTTTATTTACCAACAGAAAATTCTGATCTAAGATGGACTGTAGAGGTATAAATTTACAGAAAACAGTGTAAAGGTACAGAGAAAATAATATAAATTAATTTGTTTGCTGAATTTAATAATAATTAATAAAAATAAATGTAAGAACTGTGGTAGATAACTTTCCTATCCAGGTAACTAGAAGGAGACACATAGAAGCTAAGGATCAGCATGAATGAGCATGGAAGAAACACTCCAGTATCCCTTCAGAGTCCAGAGTGTTAACCATTACACTATGGAACCTCCTTTCCAGTACTCCTTCAAATAGCAGAAATGATCTATTCTAGACTCAAAAAGAAAGCTGAGAGATAAATAAATAATAAATGGTATGAAAGTGCATATTTAATGTATTTTTAATATTGTAAATACATTTTAATTATACTAATAATACACATATAAAATTATACAATGTTCAAACACAATAGAAATATATAGAACAAATTCTGAAATTTCCATAAATTTCACCTTTAATTTTCGTTTTGTTTTTCTTTTTTAATTTTTAAAAAAATTTTTTTTAATTCATTTTAGAAAGGAGACACAGAGTGTGAGAGAGAGACAAAGAGACAAAGGGGGGAGGAGCTGGAAGCATCAACTCCCATATGTGCCTTGACCAGACCAGTGCATGGTTTTGAACTGGCGACCTCAGTGTTCCCAGGTTGACACTTTATCCACTGTGCCACCACAGGTCAGGCTAATTTTCATTTTTTTAAGAAATGACAACTGTCAAAACTTGATGTGTCTTTTTAAAATTTTAGTATAATACACATACATTTTATTATGCAACTCACTTTGTGTTCTTTTTCATTATCTGAACACTTAATAAACCTTTTTATTTCTGAAAATTTTTCTTGCAATACAGCTACTGTGGTACCTTGACAAACGAGTTTAATTCATTTCATGGACCAGCTTGTGACTCAATTTGCTGGTGTGTCAAATCAAATTTCCTCATTTAAATTAATGAGAATGCAATTAATCTGTTCCAGCCCCCAAAAACCACACAAAATTTTTATATGCTTTTAAATAAGAAAATGTACTTTATAAATAACAAATATATATATATTTATAAAAATATATAAATATATTTATATATACACACACATATACATAATAAGAGAGAATGTAAAGTGTAAAGAAATAAACTGGTTTATGAGGTATATTTATCTTCAAGGTCAGGCAAAGATGCTGATGGAGGAGAGGAGACATTTGCATAACAAGGGCCCTTCCCAAGAAGGAAAGTAATTAGCAATTTCACAGATAGCTGCCCAGTACCATTTTTAATAATAAAAGTGAGCTAACTCAGAAAATACAAATTTTACAAACTTATTTGCCCAACAATTATCATTTTCTTTATTGATTGTTGGCTTTTTCACCACACTTACCTTACTTTCACTTAGAAGCCATTTCAACAAAAACCTTTCCATGGAAGTTTGTTTCTTTCTCCTGTTCAAAAGTTCAGCAGGCTATCTAGTGGAGGGTGGTGGAAGCTAGTGATTCAAATATCCATTCATGACTTAAAGCAAAAAATTCCATGAGTGAGTGACTGCTTGTCTCTCAAATTGCTTGTGATTTAAAGTGCTAATGTGTCAAGGTACCACTGTACTTGATATTTTACTTTGTGAGTTGAAATTTTTATTTATTTATTTATTTTTGTTTTTTTTTATTTTATTCATTTTAGAGAGGAGACACAGAGTGAGAGAGAGAGAGAGAGAGAGAGAGAGAGAGAGAGAGAGAGAGAGAAAGGGGGGAGGAGCTGGAAGCATCAACTCCCATGTGTGCCTCGACCAGACCAGTGCAGGGTTTTGAACTGGTGACCTCAGTGTTACCAGGTTGACGCTTTACCACTGCGCCACCACAGGTCAGACCTGAAATTTTTATTTTTTAATTCACATTTTCATATCTTGTGTTTTGTTCAACTTACTAAAGAATGTCTTTATTTATTTATTTTTTGCAAACTTCCTACTAATTTTTTCATGCTTTATTTATCTATGATATATATATATTTATATCTATATCTATCTATATATATAATTTATGAGAGCTCTTTATTATACCTTCTTGTTTTCCCAAAGTATTGCATTCTCATTTCACACATGTCATATACTTTTATTTCTCTAGGACATTAATGATAGTATTTATTTACCTAGCTCCATGTATTGTCTTGATTTTTCAGATTTACATTTATCCTATTTTTGTGTTTGGACTAGACCTAGGGAACTACTGTTCCAAATTGTAATGAAAAAGAAGGTAATGAAAAGAGATATTTAAGAAAATTTAAGAGAATTGAAAATTAGGTTTGAATATTAGGAATAATAATCATTGCTGGGGAGACGCTGGAGTCAGCTGGGAAGGGAGAGTGGGCTCACCTGGGGCTGAAGGGTGGAAGCTTTAAAACTGATTCAGGGGGAGCAAGATGGCGACGGAGTAGGCGGACGTACCAACTTCCAACTCCCAGAACCAAAGTGGATTACCACTCAATTTTAAGAACCATCACCTGGATAAACCAACTTTGAACAAAACTAAGTGGACTCTTCAACCAAGGAACACAGAAGAAGCCACATTGAGACTGGTAGGAATAGCGAAAACGCGAAGAGGGCTGCCCAGCTCCCCGGAGCAAACGGCAGCCCGGAGAGACCCGTGTGGCGGGAGGAGAGTTTGGCGGAGAGGGAGGGACCTGGGTCCCAGGAACCAAGCCCCAGCCTCCAGTCCTAGAGCCTAGAAGAGGCGTTTGGACAGTATTGAGCTGGGAAACAAGTGAGGGAGCTCCCAGGCCTACAGTGTGGAGTATTAGGTCCCTTCCTACTCTGCTGAGGGCTGCTTTAAGGTTTTGGGGCGGCAGGACGCTGAAAGGCGGTTCTGTCGGCGTGGGCAGAGGCCAAGCCGGTGGGAGATCCGTCTAGCCCAGAGGGTCGGAGGGTAAGCGCGAGAGCGGTCCAGAAGCTGCGGGCCCGCCTTTGGTCCCACTTACGGGGACAAAGCGGGAGGCCAGGAACAGGCAGGCCCTGGGCAAGCCGGCCCTGACCGCGGGGACTGGGCTAGGACCAGGGACAGGCAGGGGCTCGTGGCTGAGCTGACGCTACCAGTCCGCCCCTCCTGCCGCCCGCCGGAAAAACCGCGGTTGGCCAGTATACGTGCGCGAGCGGGCTCCGAGCGCAGGAACGGGGTGGACCCCGAGACAGGCGGAGGCTCGCAGTTGAGCCCACGGCTGCTATCCCCATCCGGCCGGAGAAACCCCGGATAGTGTTAATACGTGCACGAGCGGGCTCCGAACGCGGGGGCGGGGTAGAGTCCGGGACGAGCGGAAGTACGCAGCTCGGCGGAAGCCAGCAAACACGCCCGCCCCAATAAATCTTGGTTTCCGACCCTGCGCAAAGGGCCCTGGACTCGAGGGCGGGGCTAAAGCTCCTGACGGGCAAAAGATTACAGCTGAGAGCACGTCAAAAGCCCCGCCTAACCCGCGGAACTGTAGCGAGCAGGCTCCGACTGCTGGTTCTGGGCGGAAGTCCGGAAATAGGCTGGGTCTGCAGCTGAGGAAAGGTGCTCGCCTCTACCCTTGGTGCTAATCTTGTGGCTTCAGTGACAGCCCCTCCCACAGAAGAGAGGCAGAAATCACAGCAAAAGCCACAGTGGGCCGGCACTGGCAACGCTCATACCCAACCACCCTAGGCGCCGGCAGAGGGGGTGGGGGGCCTGCAGATAGACCACACCTAGAGAACACAAAGGCAACACCTACTGGACTCCAGTGGCCACAACTTGCTTATACACAGAAAAAATGGGCAGGCAGAGGAATGCAAACCAAATGAATCAAGAGAAATCCCCAGAGAAGGACCTGAATGAACCAGATATAACCAAATTACCAGAAACAGAATTTAGAATAATGATAGTTAGGATGTTCAAAGAAATTAGAGCAACAATGGATAGTCATTATGAACACCTAAATAAAGAGATAACAAGTATAAAAAATGAAATTGAAATAATAAAAAAGAATCAGACAGAAATGACAAATACAGTATCAGAACTGAAGACCACAATGGAAGGAATTAAAAGCAGGATGGATGACGCTGAGGATCGAATAAGCGAGTTAGAGGACACAATAAACAAAGGCACAGAAGCAGAGAAGAAAAAGGAAAAGAGACTTAAAAAATGTGAGGAAACTCTAAGGGAGCTTTGTGACAACATGAAGAGAAACAACATTCGCATCATAGGGGTGCCTGAAGAAGAGGAGAGAGGACAGGAAATGGAAACTTTGTTCAATCAAATTATAGCAGAAAACTTTCCTAAATTAAGGCTGGGAAACACTCCACACATTCAAGAAGCACACAGAACTCCATTAAGGAGAAACCCAAAAAAATCTACACCAAGACACATCATAGTTAAAATACCAAAGCTAATGGATAAAGAAAAAATTTTAAAAGCTGCTAGAGAAAAAAAGACTATCACCTACAAAGGAGCCCCCATAAGGATGACATCGGACTTCTCAACAGAAACACTTGAGGCCAGAAGGGAATGGCAAGAAATAATCAAAGTAATGCAGAACAAGAACCTACAACCAAGACTACTTTATCCAGCAAGGCTAACGTTTAAAATTGAAGGAGAAATAAAGAGCTTCCCAGAAAAAGAAAGCCTCAAGGAATTCATAAAAACCAAACCAATTCTGCAAGAGATACTAAGGGGCCTCTTGTGAACAGTTTAAAGGGAGGAAAGAATAGAACAAAAGAAGAATACAGCTTTAAAGAATAAAATGGCAATAAACAACTACATATCAATAATAACCTTAAATGTAAATGGATTAAATGATCCAATCAAAAGACATAGGGTAGCTGCATGGATAAAGAAACAGGACCCATACATATGCTGTCTACAAGAGACACACCTTAAAATAAAAGATGTTCATAGACTGAAGGTAAAAGGATGGAAAAAAATATTTCATGCAAATGGAAATGAAAAAAAAGCAGGGGTAGCAATACTTATATCAGACAAAATGGACTTTAAAACAAAGGCTGTAGTAAGAGATAAAAGAGGACACTACATAATGATAAAGGGAACAATTCAACAGGAAGATATAACTATTGTAAATATCTATGCACCAAATATAGGAGCCCCGACATACATAAAGCAGACTTTGATGGATATAAAGGGCGAGATTAACAGCAATACTATCATAGTAGGGGATTTCAATACCCCTCTAACAACACTGGATAGATCCTCAAGAAAGAAAATTAATAAAGAAACAGCAGACTTAAAGGAGACACTAGATCAACTTGATTTAATAGATATCTTCAGAACTTTTCACCCTAAAGCAGTAGAATATACATTCTTCTCAAGCGCTCATGGTACGTTTTCTAGGATAGACCACATGTTAGGACACAAAAATGGTCTCAATAAATTTAAGAAGATTGAAATCATATCAAGCATTTTCTCTGATCACAATGCCATGAAACTAGAAATTAACCACAAAAGAAAAACTGAAAAATACTCAAACACTTGGAAACTAAATAGCTGGTTATTAAATAATGAATGGATTAACAATGAGATCAAAGAAGAAATAAAAAAGTTTCTAGAAACAAATGATAATGAGCATACATCAACTCAAAATTTATGGGACACAGCAAAAGCAGTTCTGAGAGGGAAGTTTATTGCACTACAGGCATATCATAAGAAGCTAGAAAAAGCTCAAATAAGCAACTTGACCCTGCATCTAAAAGAACTAGAAAAACAACAACAAATAAAACCCAAGACAAGTAGAAGAAAGGAAATAATAAAGGTCAGAGCAGAAATAAATGACATAGAGGCTAAGGAAACAATACAGAGGATCAATGAAACAAGAAGCTGGTTCTTTGAAAAGGTAAACAAGATTGATGAACCTTTAACTAGACTCACCAAGAAAAAAAGAGAGAGGACTCAAATAAATAAAATTAGAAAGGACAGTGGAGAAATAACAACTGACACAACAGAAATACAAAGCATTGTAAGAAAATACTATGAAGAACTATATGCCAAAAAATTAGACAATCTTGGTGAAATGGACAAATTTCTTGAATCATATAACCTTCCAAAAATCAATCTGGAAGAATCAGAACACCTAAACAGACCAATTACAGCAAATGAGATCGAAACAGTTATCAAAAAACTCCCAAAAAAGAAAAGTCCTGGGCCTGATGGCTTCACAAGTGAATTCTATCAAAAATTCAAAGAAGAACTAACTCCTATTCTCCTCAAGCTATTTCAAAAAATTCAAGAGGAAGGAAGAATTCCAAACTCCTTTTATGAGGCGAGCATAATTCTGATCCCAAAACCGGGCAAAGACAACACAAAGAAAGAAAATTATAGGCCTATATCCCTGATGAATTTAGACGCTAAAATTCTAAACAAAATATTAGCCAACCGGATCCAGCAATATATGAAAAAAATCATACACCACGATCAAGTGGGATTTATTCTGGAGAGGCAAGGCTGGTTCAATATTCGCAAATCAATCAATGTGATTCACCACATAAACAAAAGGAAGGACAAAAATCACATGATAATTTCAATAGATGCAGAAAAGGCATTTGATAAAATCCAGCACCCATTCATGCTCAAAACTCTCAGTAAAGTGGGAATACAGGGATCATTCCTTAACATGATAAAGGCCATCTATGATAAACCGACAGCAAACATCATACTAAATGGACAAAGATTAAAAGCAATCCCCTTAAGATCAGGAACCAGGCAGGGTTGCCCACTTTCACCACTCTTATTCAACATAGTTCTGGAAGTCCTAGCTACAGCAATCAGACAAGAAGAAGAAATAAAAGGCATACAAATTGGAAAAGAAGAAGTAAAACTGTCATTATTTGCAGATGATATGATATTGTATATTGAAAACCCTAAAGTCTCAGTCAAAAAACTACTGGACCTGATAAATGAATTCAGCAAGGTGGCAGGATATAAAATTAATACTCAGAAATCAGAGGCATTTCTATACACCAACAATGAAATATCAGCAAAAGAAATTAAGGAGCCTGACCTGTGGTGGTGCAGTGGATAAAGCGTAGACCTGGGAACACTGAGGTCGCCAGTTCAAAACCCTGCACTGGTCTGGTCAAGGCACATATGGGGGTTGATGCTTCCAGCTCCTCCCCCCTTTCTCTCTTTCTCTCTCTCTCACTCTGTATCTCCTCTCTAAAATGAATAAATAAATAAAAAAATTTAAAAAAAAAAAAAAAAAAAAAAGAAATTAAGGAAACAATCCCCTTCACTATTGCAGCCAAAAAAA
Organism: Rhynchonycteris naso; assembly: GCA_037038555.1. Classification (NCBI taxonomy): domain Eukaryota; kingdom Metazoa; phylum Chordata; class Mammalia; order Chiroptera; family Emballonuridae; genus Rhynchonycteris; species Rhynchonycteris naso. The sequence continues at coordinate 69,752,962 of CM072997.1, forward strand.
TAAAGTACCTAGGAGTAAATTTAACCAAGGAGGTTAAGGACTTGTACTCAGAAAATTATAGAACATTGATAAAAGAAATCAAGGAAGATACAAACAAGTGGAAGCACATACCGTGCTCATGGCTAGGAAGAATAAACATCATTAAAATGTCTATATTACCCAAAGCAATTTATAAATTCAATGCAATACCAATTAAAATACCAATGACATACTTCAAAGATATAGAACACATATTCCAAAAATTTATATGGAACCAAAAAAGAACACGAATAGCCTCAGCAATCTTAAAAAGAAAAAATAAAGCAGGAGGTATCACTCTTCCTGATATCAAGGTTTACTACAAGGCCATTATACTCAAGACAGCCTGGTACTGGCATAAGAACAGGCACATAGATCAATGGAACAGAACAGAGAACCCAGAAATAAACCCACAGCTTTATGGACAACTGATATTTGACAAAGGAGGAAAGAACATACAATGGAGTAAAGACAGCCTCTTTAACAAATGGTGTTGGGAAAATTGGACATCTACCTGCAAAAAAATGAAACTAGACCATCAACTTACACCATTCACAAAAACAAACTCAAAATGGATAAAAGACTTAAATGTAAGCCATGAAACCATAAACATCTTAGAAGAAAACATAGGCAGCAAGCTCTCCGACATCTGTAGCAGCGGTATATTTGCCGATTTATCTTCATGGGCAACTGAAATAAAAGGCAAGATAAACAAATGGGACTATATCAAACTAAAAAGTTTTTGCACAGCTAAAGACAATAGGAACAGAATAAAAAGACAAACCACTCAATGGGAGAACATATTTGACAGCACATCTGATAAGGGGTTAATAACTAAAATTTATAAAGAACTTATAAAAAGCAACACCAGGAAGACAAACAACCCAATCAAAAAATGGGCAAAAGAAATGAATAGAAATTTCTCCAAAGAGGACATACAGATGGCCAATAGGCATATGAAAAAATGCTCAACATCACTAATCATTAGAGAAATGCAAATTAAAACCACAATGAGATATCACCTCACACCAGTCAGAATGGCACTTATCAGCAAAACAACACAGAATAAGTGCTGGCGAGGATGTGGAGAAAAGGGAACCCTTCTGCACTGCTGGTGGGAATGCAGACTGGTGCAGCCACTGTGGAAAACAGTTTGGAGATTCCTCAGAAAATTAAAAATCGAACTGCCTTTTGACCCAGCTATCCCACTTTTAGGAATATACCCTAAGAACACCATAGCACTGTTCGAAAAGAAGAAATGCGCCCCCATGTTCGTGGCAGCATTGTTCACAATAGCGAAGATCTGGAAACAGCCCAAGTGTCCGTCAGAAGACGAGTGGATTAAAAAGCTTTGGTACATATATACTATGGAATACTACTCAGCCATAAGAAACGATGACATCGGATCATTTATAACAAAATGGATGTACCTTGATAACATTATACGGAGTGAAATAAGTAAATCAGAAAAAAAGAAAAACTGAGAACAGCACGATTACATACATAGGTGGGACATGAAAGTGAGGGTATGAGACATGGACAAGAGAGTGGTGGTTATGGGATGGGGGGTGGGAGGGAAGAATGGGATAGGGAGGAGGGGAGGGACACAGGGAAAACCAGATTGAAGGTGACAGAGGACAATTTGACTTTTGGTGATGGGTATGCAACACAATTGAATGATAAGATAACCTGGAGATGTTTTCATTGTACATATGTACCCTGATTTATTGATGTCACCCCATTAGAATTAATAATAATAAAATAAAAATTAAAAAAAAAAAAAATAATCATTGCTTATGGACAGAACTAATGGAGCAATTACAAATGTTAGCAATAAATATGAAAATTAGATAAGACTAATATTTTCATATTAATATGCAAATTCTATCTGTTAAATTTGGTATAATTTATGTTTATAATTTACATTTATATTGATATTTATTAGAGTTATATAATTCTGCTATATTTCTTATTGTTTATTAAATTTGTTATAGAACTGCATTATATATATTTTTCTTCCCTTAAATTTTAATTTTATCCCCAGGATAATTCCGTCTTATTTAAAGTTTATACTTTAAAACATTACATATACACACAAACACAGAGCCTAGAATCATTTAAAAAACCAATTTCTTCAAGAAAAATTTGAATATATGAATTCCCAAAAGTAATCATTAGAATGACTACACTTCTAAGTATTATTACTAGTGGAGAAATTAGTATGGAGTGCTAGGGACTGGTAGAATTAACAAAAATTTAGTTAAGTCATAGTAAGCAGGAACAATTTGGCTGTGACTAGAGAAAATAGGTAAAAGTTCTTAGAAAATAGTAATATCTTATGACAGACGAGCTATACAATGAAATTAAATGTCACAAAATTTCACACCAAATGTGTGAGTAGCATTGATCTAAATTAGTGGAACTTCATTGCCTTTATGTTCCTTCAGCATTTGGTCCATAGCAGTTAACTTACATTGTTAATGAATGCTTGTGTGGCAAGATGATATGTGAAGCACTAATGTGTTTTTATTTCCCTTCATATTTGTTTCATCTGGTAAATGTGTATAATAATGCCTCCTATGTACAGGGCTAAACAATATGCATTGGTCCTGGCTAGTTGGCTCAGTGGTAAGAGTGTTGGCCTAGCATGCGGATGTCCTGTGTTCGATTCCTTGTCAGGGCACACAGAAGAAGCGACTATCTGCTACTCCTCCCTTTCTCTTCCCTCTTCTCTCTTTCTCTCTCTTCTCTCACAGCCATGGATCCATTAGTTCAAGCACATGTGCCCGGGCTCTGAGGGTGGCTCTGTGAATCCTCTGCCTCTGGTGTTAAAAACAGCTCAGTTGTGAGTAATGGCCCCAGATAGGCAGAGCATTGACCCTAGACAGGGGTTGCTGGGTGGATCCTGGTTGGGGTGCTTGCAGGAATACATCTCTCTATCTCCTCTCCTGTCACTTAGGAAAAAAGAGAAGAAAAAAAGAGAACAAATATGCAAACTGCTTAGAAGAGTGTCTGATGCATAACACTAAATAAATGTTGGTTTTTGTTACTGTTGTTGCTATTGTTGGATTTCTTCACTATCACCTGCGGCTCTTCCCAGCAAGGGAAACCATCAACAAAACAAAAGACAACCTACTGAATGGGAGAAGATATTTGCCAGGCACTCCCCCAACAGGAGTGTCTGGGCTACCAGAAGCTGAAAGAGACAAAGGAGGGTCCCTCCTCTACAGGTCTCTGACTTTTATTTAAGACGTCTAACCTCCAAAATCATAAAAACATTACATTTATGTTGGTCTGAGCCACCCAGTGTGGTATCTGTACTTTGTTTCAGCAGCCCTAGCAAACCAGTAAATTAGGTAGAAGAAAAATTTGGGAGGAAAACTTGTGGGTCCTGTTTATTACTGGCATGGAATACAGAGACACAAGCAGAATTTTTGTGGGTTTAGAAAGGGAGCTTGTGAGGAAAAAGGGAGTCCAACCCCACTGAAGTCCCTGATAAAGGACCCCCTTATAATGGCTTGCTTGCTCAGGATTAGTTAGTTAAAAAGTCAGAAAGATGAGACATTGCAATATTCTAATGTAGCAGAGATGATGCCTCACTTTTCTGAAGCCTACTAAGCATCTTACACCCCATGGGATGGGAATAGGACTGAGATGGCAGTGTGGGGTACTTGGGACCTGGGATTTAGGTCAACAGATTACAGCCCAGAATAATCTGGGAGAGATGTTACTTGTATGTCTTTCCTACTTCCCCAAGGACAGGAACAGAAGTTACCTGAAAGGAGAAGCACACAAAACCAGAGGAAACTAGTGATTACCAGGAGGAAATACTGCAGTACAAAACTGAATAGATGGGGCTTCTGGGACCAAATGGGAATGTAGGCACACTGGTAGATGTCCATGTGGAGGGATGATAAGGCCCAAGGATTATACAGGGTTGAACAGCTCACTAGATGCCTACATAGAAAAGCAGGAGGCTGGGAACCATACTCTGCTTTCTCCAGATGTGTTCATGTTCCTGGACTTACATCGCTCCACATGAGAAGAAGATAGGAAAGAGGAAAGCCATGCAGGGGTTTAATGAAAACCCAAATCCTGGAAAATGCCTCAGTGACTCAAACTACCAGGAACTGATTACATTTATTTTTCTGCCACTAGGCAAAATGGGGGCTGGAGTGAAAAACTAAGTAAATAACACTCCTTGAACAAATGGCTTTAACATGGTATCATTTATATTTACCTCTCTTCATTGTTCATCTTCTTGATGACAGGTACTGTGTGTTTTTAATCTTTGTATTTTCAAAGCTATGATGGTAGCTGGCATGTACTAAGGTGCTCCATCAATATGAATGTATATTTAATTAATTAATAAAAAACTAATAAATTATAGTTATTGGCTCTAAAGTAAATATGAAAAGTCAAGTGAAAGAAAAATACTTTGATTAGTTGAGAAATATCTTTTAATAAACTGATAAAAGTCATTTCCATTTTGTTTATGTATTAGGTGCTTCAATCTTCTGATAAGCAATGTTTTCCTAAGTATTTTAAAGACATAGATTATAATAATAATAATTAGAGTGGGGCAAAAGTAGGTTTACAGCTGTTTGTATAAAAAGTAATGAAATAATTAATAAACAATAACACAAGAATAAACTCGGTGTTTTGCATATTCACAACTGTAAACTTACTTTTGCCCCACCGTGTATATAACCACTGAATTACCTCACCTAACATAAATTTCAACTGTTCCTTTTTGATCAATACACATACCAAAATAAATCACAGATCTAAATTATCTAGGACTCACTGAAGTTTACTATACTTTCCCACATTCAGATATTATTTTTTGTAAATGTTTTACCAAAAAGCGACACAAAAAGACTACCAGTTAATGTGTATCACACTGTTCTTTAAGGAGTCAGACTACTTACTTAGAATGCATCCCATGATATGAAAACGTTTGCATGCCACAAGAGTGATATTGCAAAATTCTATGTGTAGGGTGTAAGGTCATCTAAAAGCCTAAGTTTTGAACAGAAATTTGTAGGGTTTTTTTATTGTGGTATGGAAGAATCAAATATGTAAATTTATAAAAATTTATAAAAATATTAGTGAGATGCAAATAATTGAGTATGCAAAAGAGTCTCTTTGTGCATTCTCCTATGTAGTAGATAGGTTATATTTTATTTTATGATAAAGAATAATGGGGTTGTTTTTTCTTTTGTTTAATTGTGTGTGTCTGCCAGTAGATGGCGGTACCACGTTGGTTTCTGTCACTTTTTTTTCCCCCTCAAAGCTGTTTTTTCTGATATATGTTGGGTACCATAGAGTGAATCTCAGAACAGGAAGCGGAGGCATAGCAGAGAGGATTCTGGAAAGGTCCCTTTGTTTTCTTATCCACAGAGAAAGCAAAGAAAAAAACACTATAAATAATTTCTAAATCTCTGTGGCCAAAAATGTGAACAACTACAAAGGAAGGCACATTACATTCTAACCATCTTGGATGTGGGGCTTTGTTATGCTGTGATTCCTAAGGCTCTGTTTTATCAGGTAAGCTGGCAAAACATTTAATCATTTACACCATAGAATCTAGCCATCACATCATTTTTCTTGTTTTAAAATCATCTTTATGCTGCTATTTTTACCTACTGTTGTTTTAATGTAAATTGTAGAAACCAAAGGCATCATTTGATGTGTAAACTGCTTACTATTCTTTCTCAAAGGATATAGTGTCTGTCTAGAAATGGTGACTTATAGTACAGACTAGGCATTACTGATCTTGTGTTTTAGAAACATGCAGCTGTTTATGATGCATTGTACTCAGAGGAAGGATTTTTTATTACATGAAGCTAACCTAATGGATATCACGGCTGTACAACTATTTATACATAAGTGTATAGTAAAATTGGTACTACCATCCGTGTGCTTTAATCTTTCATTTAACAGCTTTGAAGAGGCCTTGAGTGTAGGGAGTGATAACAATACAGAGGTGTTTGGCTGTTTAAAACACATTATCTTTTTTCTATAAAATCTATTCTCACTGAGGAAGAAGATCACCAATGCTAACCACTAAAAAATATTTAACTTTATAATAAAAAATTATCTCTAATGCTCCATAATGTGAAATTTCTTTTATGTTTTAATGTTCATTTTTATATTAAATACCATTTAATTTATTGACTTAAAGGATATTATATCTTCTTGATGAATTGTCTTATAAGCTTGATACATTTCTGGGTTTTTTTCCTGTGCAGCTTTAATAACTGTTGTTGTGATTATTATTATTATTATTATTATTATTATTAATTACCAAGGAGAGTTGCTTTTACCAGAAAACAATTATTTACTTTATCTATAATCTATATATCTTATAGTTATCTTTAAAATATTTTATAGCATAACCACTAATGCATCATTCAATTAGCTATTACATACTTAGAATAATAAATTATTGGCAGAAAATCTATTGATATTAATTGAAAGAAGGGTTTTAAATATAAAGTTTTTAATACAACAGGTGGTGCAGTGCAGCCTATGAGAACAAAGATAAAAGCATAAGCGATTGTAGGGATTTGCGTGGAAAAATTTGATCATGATCACTCAAGTAGCAAGTGTACTGTATGAAAGAGAGACATAAAGACTATGATTTTAACCAGGGTTTCTGGTCAATGCTGGTCAAAAGGGCCTGAAAATAAAACTTGAGGTCTCTGCTTGAAATGCAATTGTAAATTTTTAATGATATGGTAAAAGTACTGAATTCTCACTCAATACTTTACAATGAGTAGCAATAATACTCCTTCTGAAAAATTAGAAAATAGTGGATGGATGCCTCTGAGAAAAGCCCTGGGTCTTGTATATTTCAGAACTTCTACCATAGGATGTAAAGAAACCTGTTTCCCTGAAAAGGGTTCCCAGAAATTGATGTTAATTGACCTGCGTGTATTGTACACACTGTGCTTCTCTACAGGTGACTGAATGTGAGGGACTTTGTTCTGTGTAAACACAAGAGCTGGTCTTGACTGAACTGCTTTACATTTATGAATGGATGTTTACATTTTGCCTTTCAATGTTAGCAATTATTTTATATAGTCGCAATAATCTCTTAGTTATTTGTCTATACAAGAAGTCACAATGTAAAGAGGTAATAAACACAGTTTGTCACAAAATGTACTCTGAAAAGTATTTTAGAAACCAAACCTAAACTTGTTTTGATTCGATCATATATTAAATAAGTTTGTAGCTCTTATTCTTTAGAAGACTCTCATTGGGACTTTATTTGTAAGGTCAAAAGTAATACTGTAATTTATTGGTGTAGTAGAGATAAATAGGTTGACTACTGAGTTAGAAGTCTTAGGTTTTGGTTCAAGTTCTGCTACTAATGAGTTTTGTCACCTCAGAAAAGGCAATAAGTATCATTGAAGCTCATTTTCTTGCCTATAAAATATAGTAATTAGATTTAAAGACATATAAAGACACTTTTCATTTTTGAAATTCTATGTTTCTAATTTATCTGGACTTTCACCCTTTGATTTCTCAGTTTAACTGTAATCTGGTACATCTTTCACGCTTACTAAGTTGTATATTACCACTAATGTGCACTAAACATGGGGATAGAGATATAGAAGGAGAGAGTTGTTTGAAAAGTCCTTGGCCTGTTCTCCTGTGGTGCTAACAGCTAAGAAGCAATGTTGGGAAGAGCTTAAGAGTAAGGCTGGCATATTGAATCCTAGCTCCACTATTATTTGACAAAGTATTTAAATTTTCTGAGCATTTATTACATCATCTATTTTAAAAAGGCATGATAATGCCTATGTTTGTAGGACTGTGTAAATAAAATAATGTCGGTTCAGTTCTTATGCATCCTGAAACATGATTAAGTGCCGCCTCCCTTGCTGTCCAAACCTACCAAATAAAACAGGTATTGTTGTTATAATTGGTGATGATGAGATAATATCTTCCACCACAACAGGAAGGCTGGAATGAAACTGCCAAGGAATTCTGCAGTTGAAGAGTGAATAATTCTTATCTTGGAAAAGTGCCCTTGCTGAAACAACAACAAAATTTGTTCCCTGTAATAGTAGTTAGTCTACCATTCTGGACATTTCCTGGAAAGTTTATAGAACTCTCATAAGACTTTCTAGAAGACCGTTTTTTTTTTTGTTTGTTTGTTTTGTTTTTCTTTGCCTGATTATATATTATATATATATATATATATATATATATATATATATATATATATATATATATATATATGGACTCCACTTCAAAGCTTTTCTTTTTCCTTTGTTTTTTTTTTTTTTTTACCAAAATAGGGGCAAGGAACTTTTAACTTGTGCCTTAATAGGACAGACTTATTAGGCAAAAGCTTCTATGGAGATTCACAAAGAAAATCTAGGTTTCACCAAGAATCACATTTAAATGCCAGATAATTTGTACTATGATTATAGAATTACAGAAACTAAATCCTTTAAATGACTCTGTTGGGCAGATAAAATATATTATGCTCACTTTGTTAAAGATGGCGCTGCCCACATAGAAGTTCATTGATATTAATGTGTGTTCTGGAACAGGCTGTGGGCAGGCCGGGTCGTCATAGCCTAAGGCTTAGTTTAAGAGTAAGCTCTTCCCCACACCCTTGACTGATTGGATGATGTAGGGTGGTGATGTAGGGAGGAATCCCATTATGCCTCAGATGGGTGGCTTTGTATCAGAGACTTTCTTGTATGTATAATTGGATTTTCTATGCTATAAACTGGGGCAGTCCGGGAGCTTGCTCTCTCTTGGTTCCTGGGTTCCTGAGGTTAGTATTAGAGAGCAGAGCAGATTAAGGCCATGTGGAGGAGAAGTAGCCAAGATGGCAGAGTGCTGAGGAAGAAGCCAGTTTGTTAAGAGTTTGTGCAGGAGGAGATGGGAAACAGAGGTGAATAAGTCTGGTGAGCTAGAAACCTTTGATTCTAGGAAACTAGGATAAGTCAGTAGCTTCGTGAGCACTGAATGTGTGGGTTTTGGAGCCCAGTGTGTGTTTTTGCTTGCCCGCCGGGTGCAAGGTAGAATTAAAGCTGATGGCTCACCAGTTTTTGGCTCCTGTGTTTCATTATGATCTGTCCGAATCTAATGTGAACCTGCTTGGGTCAGGTTGCTGTGATCCCGGCCCCGACTACTGGCTTTACAGACTCTGTGTGTTGACTATGTGATGAACTCACAAACTTTGCTGCTTAAATCCTATTATGGTACAATAAATGGTGGAAAAGCCAATTCTGCCTGATGAAATTGTTGACATACTGTAGAATCCCTGTTTCCTTCCAAAGGTTTTCTCTATGTGCAGCTCTGCTCTTGACAGCTGTGTGCTACTGGGATCTTTGGGAGCTAGAGCTGGGATGTTCTTTTAGCACCCCAGGCCTCCGAATTCTTCCCTTCAGCCACCCTGGGCCTCTTTAAACTGATTCAAGTAACTGCGCTGTCAGTTTTATTTTCATGGCAGCCAAGATGACTTAATGGGCTCATGATTAGACAGACCTGAGATGGCCGAGAGCTTAGGCAGCTTAAAGAAAGAGGGTAAAGTTTCTCAATTAGACAATGCTCTGCTTGGAATTTGATGCTAGTTCATTTCCCTGACACTAGGTCACTCCCAGCTCTTGATTCCTTATTTTTAGGGTTGAAGTTAACTGAAAGCCCCCATAAGTATAACCATATAAAGACAAATAGTTGTTTGTTTGTTTCTTTCACCAAGGAATGAACATGCAACTAGATAGTAAAAATTCTTTGCATATGTAGTCGGGTAAAATACCTTTTCTCATTATCATTTGTGTATGGAAACATTATGAACTACTTAAAGGTTGGTAATTAATGTTTCATTTGTCATCTGAAAACATATTATTCAACCTTAATATTGGTGGATATTTCACCAGTTTTCCAAAACTATGAGAATGACCCACTTACCCCTGAAATATAATTTGGGATATTAACAATATACTTCTGTAGTCTTAGAATTCAGTTTTAAATTTAGGTTAATTTCAGTTGTAAATTATCTTTGCTTCCACTTAAATTTTATCATAAGCAATTTTAATTGCAAACTGGTATCTGAACCACTACTTCTTGAAATAGATTGCTCCTTGAGACAGTTATAAAATTTGGAAAAGAGAAAAACCAATTGTATTGTTGCTTGGGGTTGCAAGTTCCTATGATTATCTTCAATCAGGAAGCCACTTTTTAATTCAGTTTAACCTGATATTTTTTTACTCTGAGGGGAAGTTAACACAGTTTTGGGGATACATTTTAATGGGATATATCAAGTGTAAATACATATTTCAGAGCAGAATAGTGTTAATTTTAGCTTACTTAATAAAATAGTAATAAATAAAATTTTTCTCTCTTGCTAAGCAAAGACATACTTTGTCCTCTGAACTGCCTCACAGGCACCAGCTCTTTGGTAATCTGAAATCTGAATCTACATCCAAAATTTTTTTAAAGAATTCTTTAAAATTTATATAAATATCTACTCAACAGGGTACCACAAGTTTTAGTGTGTCTACCTACTCAACTGGATACATGTTTAAGTGTGCCAAGTAATTGATTGACTTAAACATTTTCTTTTTCATTGATTTGAGTGTGTGTGCATGTGAGTAGGAGAGAGAGAGAGAGAGAGAAAGAGAGAGAGAGAGAGAGAGAGAAGCATCAACTCATTGTTCATTTAGTTGTGTACTCATTAATTGCTTGTTGTACATGCCCTAATCGGGTTCAAACCCAAGACCTCTGACACAGCTGGTTGAGTCTTTATCCGTTGAGACACTTGGCCAGGTCATTGATTGATTGTTTTATCTAGTGTACTTCTTTTCTCTAGAACAGTGGTTCTTAACCTTTTTTGAGGTACCGAACCCACCAGTTTCATATGCGCATTCACCGAACCCTTCTTTAGTGATAAATAAAATATGATTTTTTCCCCAAATTCAAGGCATAGGTCTATGTTTTTTTACTGGTGCACAAAATGAGCCATGCATGAACATCACCTTGCTCAAAGGACTAAACCAACAAAGTGCATGAACTCACAACAAATTACGGTATTATTTTCTTCTGGCCTCCACGGCAGAGGCTTCTCCAAACCCCTGAGACTAACTCATCAAACCCCTAGGGTTCGGTAGAACCCAGGTTAAGAACCACTGCTCTAGAATTTCAAGTGATTAAAGATCTATGAAATGTATTTTATTAAAGAAGTTTCTGTTCAATATAATAAGAATAGGGAATAACTATAAACTAATTTAAAAGCTGAAATACAATATTAAACATGTGTGTGTGTGTGTGTATTGCCCAAATTAAGTGTGTATAAATATATTTTAGATGATGATTGTATAAGGGAATTCTCAGGGGTTGTTTTAGTTCAGAGAAGTCTTTTGAAAGTCTGGAGTTATTTTCGTAATAATTGAATTAGGTTTCATCCTTTTGGAGACTGCATTTAGGGAGCCCTTGGTGTGATTAAGCTCTGTGCTGGAGCAAAGTGACAGAAATGACAGTCCTTGAATTATTAAACAGTGGTTTAATATTTTTTTATTCAATGGGTGAATTCAGAGATGGGAAATCACTCTTTAAATATCTTTGGCTATTTTCAGCCAAGAAGCTCACTTTGGGGAATTTTAAGCTCCAAATATTCAGAATATACTTTTTTCATACTTGGGTTGTACAGAACATTTTGTCTTTTTCCTTTTCCAAAAGTTCAAACTGGAATAGTTCACAAACCCTTGTTCTTATTGATAAGTGACATTTAACTTCTTCGCTAGAACCCCAAATATTCTTGCATTGGGTCAATGAGACACATTTTATGGGCTTAAGCTTGTATTTGAAAACCTGCTACCTTTTTGTTAGTTTCTCTGTCTCCTTAGTGTTTTTGCTTGGGACATTAATATTTTTCTCTTTAAAAGTTATTTTAGTTCTACCTAGATAAAGTATTCTGGGCATTTGTGTGAGTGTGTGTGTGTATGTGTGTGTATGTGTGTAACTTACATCATGATTTGAAATGACTTCAAGAATAAATTGTCCAGGAAACAACCCCAAATTCCTACGTGAGCAAAGCAGGTAAGAAAATTAAGCGAGGCCAGACAGATTGGGACTAAGGAATTAATAGCCCATGACCTTCCTAAAGAAGGAAAGCTCATTCTTGGGGCCAGAGGAAGTTGGCCTCTTTCTCTGAAGAAGCTAAAAATCCAACGAAATATACCTACAGGTAGGATATGGGCAAGGGATTTTGATCCAGGTGTTTTTGTTTTGTTTTGTTTCCTTTGCCAATCCAACCAGTAGTTTTACCAGTGAGGGAAAACAAACCTCATGAAGAGGAAATAACTTGACTGTTTTGAAATGAATAGCACTCCAGGTTTCTTTTCTGCTACTCTGGGTGCACCCAACTGCCTGTCATTTGTCCATCTCATTCATTTCAAATCCTTGAGTATTCTATGTATATTTTCCCCCCACTAACATTTAAATTCTTGAGCTTTATTATCTCCATTCTTCTTCCCCCCTCTTGGTTGTTTTAATGATTCCCTTGCTATGGATAACTTGTTATGGATATGCTAGTTGGTACAGTATGTAATATTCTCACTCCTTCCACATTCTGAAACTACTGAAAATTTTCTTTAAAGCTTAAAATTTAGAGCAAACACATTTCCTTTAGCTGTGAAATGATAAAACCATTAGTAATAGGATATTTCTATGCCCTTGAGTCCCATATGTTCTCAAAGTTCTAACATATCTTTAATCATAGTCAATAATAATTACAATTCAAGTAAATCCATTCTTAATATTTTTAACAATTGTATTGGGCTTTACTCTCAATCTTTATATATTTCTACCAAAAATTAAATTATATTATTAGCATTAGAAAAACAGACAGAAGTATAATTCACAATCATATTGCATTCTCTTTCATTGATATAAAAACTTGGTAGTATTAGATAAGAATACAGATCAAATACATGTGCCTGGAATGAGAAATTCTTGGAGAGTAAGTGGAAAAACATAAAAAAGTAAATTAAAAAATTATATTTTTAAAACATCACTAATAAAAATGACAGGAGAGCCTGACCAGGCGGTGGTACAGTGGATAGAGCATTGGACTGGGATGCAGAAGACCCAGGTTCGAGACCCAGAGCTCTCCAGCTTGAGTGTTGGCCCATCTGGCTTGAGCAAAAGCTCGCCAGCTTGGACCCAAGGTCGCTGGCTCCAGCAAGGGGTTACTTGGTCTGCTGAAGGCCTGCGGTCAAGGCACATGTGAGAAAGCAATCATTGAACAACTATGGTGTCGTAACAGCAATGAAAAACTAATGATTGATGCTTCTCACCTCTCTCCGTTCCTGTCTGTCTGTCCCTATCTATCCCTCTCTCTGACTCTGTCTCTGTCCCTGTAAAAAAAAAAAAAAAAAAAAAAAAAAAGGACTCAATAAAAATGACAGGAGAAAAAACTACTTAAGGGAAATAGACATGCAAACATCCTGAGAGAAAACAGAAAGAGTAAAACATTATGAGCTTATTTAGAAAGCAGCCTGCAGCTCTGGATGCACATTGTAATCACCTGCGAAGCTTAGACAAGAGTAACACTTAGTTCCACCTTAAATCAATTGAATTAGATTCTCTGGGGTTAACCTGGGTATCAGTGTTTAAGAGCTCTGCAAGTATAGTTCAAATATGTATCCAGATTTGAAAACCAATTGACTAGAGAAAGGCAAAGGAAAATAAGAGGAGCTAATCGAAGCTTAACTAGAAAAGTGAAAATTAGCTGAGAAATGACTTTCAAAAAATGTTTAAGTGCTAATGAGTGAGCCCATGTTAAGTAAAGAGACTATGCAAATACTTAAGAACAAGCTGGTATTTATTCTATATGTGTAAGCAGTTTTATATTTCAAATTCTTTATTTTCTACCATTAATTCTATTTGAAAATTGACTCAGCTGCTGTTATGACATATTTTGCAAACTAACAATACAAACAATTGTGCACACTCAGAAATAAACATCCATGAAATTCAATTTGTAAAATTAGAGCTATGCCCTTTTTAAATTTTGTGCCTTACCAATTGCTCTTTTAAATTTTTTTAAAATAATCAAATAAGAGTGTCCATTGAAAGATACTCTTTGAATGATCAGGTCATCCAGCTGGAAACAAAACATTAATTTCTCATTTTTGAAACTGCAATTATGGCAGCTCAGAGAAAAGGCAGATCTACAAACCAACAAATATATATTTTCTTATTTAATGAATTTATTATTACTAGTTAACAACATTATACAGGTATCAGGTGCACAATTTCATAGCACATCATTTGCAAGCTGTATGGTTCATCACCCCAAGTCAAATCTTTATCAATTAACAGTTATCCCTCCTATACCCTCTTCCCCCTCTCCCACACCCACTACTCTACCCCTGGCAATCACCGCACTGTTGTTCATGTCCATGAGTTTTTTTTCTTTTTTTTGCTCAATCTTTTATCCCCCTCACGCAGCCCCCCCCAAACTCCTCCAACAGCTGTCAGCCTACTCTCTATCTTTGAGTCTGTCTCTATTTTGTTTGTTAGTTCATTTTGTTCATTAGATTCCACATATGAGTGAAATCATATGGGGTTTGTCTTCCTCTGACTTGCTTATTTCACTTAGCATAATGATCTCCAGGTCCACCCATGTTGTCTCAAAGGGTAAGATTTTCTTATTTTTTATGGCTGAGTACTATTCCATTGTGTAAAAGTACCACAGCTGATCTACCTCCTCACCTACTAATGGACGCTTGGGATACTTCCAAATCTTGGCTACTGTAAATAACACTGCAATGAGCATAGGGGTGCATATATTCTTTTGATTTAGTGTTTTGGATTTCTTTGGGTATATTCTCAGAAGTGGGAAGGTTGGGTCACAAAGCAATTTTATTTTTAATTTTGGAGGGTGTAAAGCCAGTAGTCGTGGCCACCATCACAGCCGCCTGGCTAGTTCAAGTTCACATTGAATTCGGACAGATGGTAATGAAACAATGGAGCCAAGAACTGGTGAGCCATCAGCTTTAATTCTAACTTGTACCCGGCAGGCAAGTAAAAACACACACTGGGCTCCAAAACCCACTCATTCAGTGCTCACAAAGCTAATGACTTATCCGAGTTTCTTAGAATCAAAGGTTTCTAGCTCACCAGACTTATTCACCTCTGTTTCCCATCTCCTTCTCTCTGAACAAACTGGCTTCTTCCTCAGCACTCCACCATCTTGGCTGCTTCTCCTGGCCTCCATGTGGCCTTACTCTGCTCTCCTCTCTAATACTAACCTCAGGAACCAAGGGTGAGCAAGCTACTGATCTGTCCCACTTTATAGTGTAGAAATCCAAACCCTTAATCCAATCTACAAACAAGAAAGTCTCTGATACAAAGTCACCCATCTGAAGCATAATGGGATTCCTCAGGAGAGTGCACCACCCCACATCATCCAATCAGTCAAGGGTGTGGGGAAAAGCTTACTCTTAAAACTAAGCCTTCGGCTATAACAACCCAGCCTGCTTACATTACAACTTTTCCCCCACACCTATCCGAAGCATAAGGGCAAATAATATCACCTGGGTGACGAGCTTCCATGTAGGCAGTGCCATCTTTAACAAAGTGAGCATATTATATTTTATCTGCCCAACAGGGGGTAACTTTATACTACTTTCCATATTGGCTACACCAATCTACATTCCCACCAAAGGTACACAAGGTTCCCTTTTCTTAACATGCCTGACAAAACTTAATTTGTCAAAACATTTGTTGATTCATCAATAATGGCCATTCTGGCAGGTGGGAGGTGATATAACATTGTGGTTTTAATTTGTATTTCTCTGATGATTAGTAACATTGACCATTTTTTCTTATAACTATTGGCCATCTGTGTGTTCTCTTTGGAGAAGTGTCTATTCAGGTCCTTCACCCATTTTTTAAAATTGGATTGTTTCATTTTTTTGGTGTTGAGTTTTATAAGTTCTTTATTAATTTTGAATATTAACCCCTTATCAGAAATATCACTGTCAAATACATTCTCCCATTCAGTGGGTGTCTTTTTATTTTGTTGACCGTTTTCTTTGCTGTGCATAACATTTTTAGTTTGATGTAGTCCCATTTGTTTATTTTTTCTTTTGTTTTCTTTGCTTGCAGAGATATATCAGGAAAAAATAGTGCTATAAGAAATGCCTGAGATTTTACTGCCTATGTTTTCTTCTAAGATTCTTATGGTTTCTAGTCTAATATTTAAGTCTTTAATCCCTTTTGAGTTCATTCTTGTATATAGTGTAAGAAAGTATTCTAGTTTCTTTTTTTTTTTTGGTATGTATCTGCCCAATTTCCCCAATACCATTTATTGAATAGCCTATCTTCACCCCAATATATGTTTTTGCCTTCTTTGTCAAATATTAATTGACTATGAAAGATATAGATTTATTTCTGGGTTTTCAATTCTATTGCATTGCTCTATATGTCTATATCTATATGCCAGTACCATGTTGTCCAGATTACAATGGCCTTGTAGTGTAGTTTGATATAATGTAGTGTGATTCATACAAACTTGTTATTCTTTCTCAAGATTATTGTTTCTTTTTGGGAACTTTTGTCATTTCATATGAATTTTGGAATATTTGTTCTAGTTCTGTGAAACATGCCATTGGTATCTTGATAGGAATTGGGTTGAATTTCTAGATTGCTTTGGGTTGGGTAGTATGGACATTTTAGCAATGTTAATTCTTTCTATACATAAATACAGTATATGTTTTCACTTATTTGTGCCTTATTCAATTTATTTCTTCAGTGTCTTATAATTTTTAAAGTACAGGTCTGTTACATCCTTGATTAAATTTATTCCTAGGTATTTTATTTATTTATTTATTTGAGCAATTGTGAATGGAATTGTTTTCTTAGTTTCTCTTGATAGATCATTATTGGTGTATAAAAATGCAACTGATTTCTGGATTTTTTTTCTATCCTCCTACTTTACTGAATTCATTTATCAGTTCTAGTGGATTTTTGGTGGAATGTTTATAGAGTTCTCTATATGAAGTGCCATTCCACCTGCAAATAATGTCAGTTTTATTTCCTCCTTTCCAATTTGGATGTCTTATTCCCTTTTTTTTCCTGATTGTTGTAGCTAAGACATTCAGTACTGTATTAAATAAGAGTGGTAAAAGCAGACATCCCTTTTTCCTGATTTTGAGGAAAATATTTGTAATTTTTGCCTACTGGGCAAAAATTTTGGTTGTGTGTTTGTCATATATGACCTTTATTAATTGAAGTATGTTTCCTCTGTTTCTATTTTGCTGAGAGTTTCTATCATAAATGGGTTTTGGATTTTATCAAATGCTCTCTATATCTTTGATATGATTATGTGGTTATTATCCTTCATTTTGTTTATGTAGTGTAAAGCCAGTAGCCAAGGCCACCATCACAGCCACCTGGCCAGTGCAGGTTCACATTAGATTCGGACAGTTGGTAATGAAACAATGGAGCCAAGAACTGGTGAACCATCAGCTTTAATTCTAGCTTGCACCCAGAGGGCAAGCAAAAACACACACTGGGCTCCAAAACCCACTCATTCAGTGCTCACAAAGCTAATGACTTATCCAAGTTTCCTAGAATCAAAGGTTTCTAGCTCACCAGACTTATTCACCTCTGTTTCCCATCTCCTTCTCCAGCACAAACTGCTCAAACTGGCTTCTTCCTCAGCACTCCACCATCTTGGCTGCTTCTCCTGGCCTCCACATGGTCTTCATCTGCTCTCCTTTCTAATACTAATCTCAAGAACCGAGAGAACAAGCTACGGGTCTGTCCCACTATAGTGTAAAAATTTAAACCCTTAATCCAATATATAAATAAGAAAGTCTCTGATACAAAGTCACCCACCTGAGGAATAATGGGATTCCTCAGGAGAGTGCACCACCCTACATCATCCAATCAGTCAAGGGTGTGGGGAAAAGCTTACTCTTAAAACTAAGCCTTAGGCTATAATGACCCGGCCTGCTTACATTACAGTCTTTCCCCCACACCCATCCCAAGCATAAGGGCAAATAATATCACCTGGGTGATGGGCTTCCATGTGGGCAGTGCCATCTTTAACAAAGTGAGCATAATATATTTTATCTGCCCAACATGTAGTATATGACATTTATTGATTTGCTGATATTGTACCAACATTGCGTCCCTGGAATAAATCCCGCTTAATAATTGTGTATGATCTTTTTAATATATTGCTGGAGCTAGCCAATGAACTACTTAAAGCCAAAGTGCATTTAAAATGTATTTTCAGAAAGTGGTATTTCTGAGCAAGAAATGAATTAATCTAATAGCTAAGTGGAATTAATAATGAATTGCACTTCTTAAAAGGAATTTCATTACTAAGGAGCTTTTTCAACACTTTAAGGAGACACATTTGTTGAGTTAACACCCCAGTTGTGTTTCTCTATTGGTTGCCCACAGTCCTTTCCACAGTTGGGGATGATACAGTGATTGCCTTTAACAAGAGAATCCTCTTTGTCCTTCTGAGCAGAGTATATTCTAAAGTCTTTTCTCTATGGAAACATACTTTACTATTTCTGCTTAAGTATGCTTTCTTCACAACTTCTACCATTCTGTCAGCCTGATCAGTAAAATTGTCACTATCTAGAAAAGGTCTGTTAAATCTCAAGATGAGAATATCCATATTTTGAAGCAGGACTCAGGTACATCTACAGTAAACATAAGGAATACAGTATTATGTTTGAGGCTATGTTTATGATAAATGTCTGTGAAACAGTGGGATTGCATCATTTACTTTAAAAAATTACTTTTTACTTTTATACATAAAGTACTTAATAGTCTGCAATAAAAAATATAAATAACAAACCAGTAAAATATTAATAAGAATGCTTTTTGACAGTGTTTGGACAGAGAAAAAATGTTTTTTTTGAAAAAAGGGTCATCTTAAATTATTCAGTCAGTATAAACACCAAAAAAAATTATTGTTGATATAGCCAACATGTCACCAACATGGTGACAACTGTGAGAGCTAACTTGCTTCTTTGGAGAAAAGCATTCTAATTTGATATTCAAAAGCATTTAGTATATTTCAAAAAGGAAAAGGGTAATGCTTAGGAGTAAATAAAAAGTGGCAGAGCACATCTAATTCAAGATGCAGATCTCTATCCAAATTAACATGTTAAGATACACCACTAAAGCCACAATAATGACTTCTCTCTTATGCATTTGTTAGACATGTTGTTTTCTTGGTGTCTTAAAATTATCCCGAGTCACAGTAAGACCCATTTCTTCAAAATATCAATTAAAAGCAGTACAATGGTGCCACGTGTCAGACAACAGTCCATGAGCTCAAACTGATCGCAAAATAATACAGTTTTTCTACCAATTCATATTCCTCAGAAAAGCTGAATTTGAGGAATTTTATGCATGACAAAATATTATTTGTTTTCTTAATTTCTTCCTGAATAAAAAATATGAAGACTAAAGATTTAAGACAAAAAAAGGAAATTTGATGTGGGAACTCTTTGTACTTGCCACTTTATTTTTTGTAACCCCGGAACTGCTCTAAAAATAAATTACATTATTTTTTTTTCTAAAATTGGGGCACTTAAAGAATGAGTAGATTTAATGTCCTGTTTTATACAGGCAGTTTTATAAAAATCTTAAATTATTCATGTCCTTGATCAGCTAGTTTAGGTGGCAAAGCTGGGACATTGTAGGAATGCCACAAATTCTGGTTCTGTCCTTTCTAGCATTGTCTTTCTTCAGCTCTCTGATGTTTCTCATGATTTCTGCCCTCTCTGCCAGGGTCTTACTTGCTAGATCCTCTGTCCTGGGAAGGGGCAAGACAGAGAAGTGAGAATCTTGGTTCTCATTAGCAGTTTGGTTGCTGCAATCCTTGTCTGGGTAAAATAAAATTTGTCTCATGTAGTTTGACCTTACTTGTAGCACTCTGACTCTCTGTTTGCCTCAAAACAACAGCGCTGAACAGCATTCCTCCTGCCTTTCCATGCAAAGACCTTCCACCTTGTGTTGCTGCTCAGTTGAATGGCATGACAGAAACCTAGATCCAGGCAGTACACTCAGCTCTTGCTCGATTTTCGTGCCCATGATATGTTCAGTGGCTGACAGAAAAACACAGACCCCCTGGGTACTAGAAAAATATATTTGAGTCTATTATTTACTTCAAAGGTTCTATTTTGGGGCAATTTAACTGAGTGACTTTTCACATTCCACTGAACACTACTAGAGTTAAAGTTTTGTCAGTTTAAAAAATACCTGCTATTTGGATAGAATTTCTCAGATGAGAAGATTTTCAATACTAAGATTTCATGAAGAAATTATGTATCAGAAGTGACTATCTAGAGATCAAAAGAATTCGAGGAATAGTTCTTTTTTAGCAACCAACTTTCCAACTGTAATCTACTCAAAGCGTTCATAATATTGACTCACCCAAAAACATAGTTTAAATTTAAAACTAGCAAACCCTTAGTGAACTAAAGTATTATGAATATGAAGACAACCTCTGATAGATTTAGCACAGACTAGCTCAGTTACATGATTAGTCAGTATTCAGTGATTCTTGTTGCTCAGAGTACAAGGCCTTGCCCTCAGATTACTCTCTCCCAGAAGAAATTATTGTTGGACTTTTACCTGGTACAGAATTCTAGAGTCTGGATGCTGGACTAGAGTTTTAGAGATAAAAGACACACTACAAATGAACCAATCACTCACTTTCTCTCCTCTTCCTCTCTTTTACAAATGTGGATACTGAACACTGAAGATGTTGAGTGTTCAATATGTCACAGCAAGTGATGGCAAAGACAAATCTAGGATACAGGTTACCTAAAGTACAAGTTTCATTATTTTTCTGTTTCTCTCTCTCTCATCTTTTCATTATATCTTGTTTCTAAGAGGAGGGGATAGAGAATGCTTTTTTAATTATGTTATATTGTCACCGCCTCAAGGTTACCAGGTTCTACAGAGCTATAACCATCTATTCATGGAGTGTACTTGGTGGAGCAGGCCCCTCAGGTGGCTGGGCTTTGGCTGGGGAAGAACCACCAGACAGCCCACCTTCATTTCATCTCCACATGCCTGTGTTCTAGTGTAGGAACTTACTCCTAGCACTGATCTGAAGTCCATGATTACAGCCTCTCTGCTCCAGGCTACATACAACTCAATCCTCTATATTTTAAACCTCAAGGGAGTGCAAGAATAAAGTAAAGTAAGCACCATTATCTTGAATTAACCCAAGTTGCACCTATGGTTGCCAAGTGAAAAAGCCAACTGACTCAACACTCAGTTGTGAAAACTGTGCACTGTCATTTTGATTACAGTCAGTAAACAGCCTGTGGTTGCCTAAAGTACGTGGCACGAGCAAACAGTCGGAGAAACATGGCCTAGGACAGCATAGAGGACCATTATGGCTGAAGCAAAACTGAAGTTATGGTTGGAAGACAGATCAAGAATTGACTATGGGCCTGAGAATGCTGTTTGCTTTCTATTTGTCATGATGCCATTTTATTTCAAAATAGAAAGTTTCCTTTATGTCTTTTGTATTCAGATCAAAATGTGGTTTCTGCTCCACAAATACTCTGTGCATGCATACACAGATGTTTGTCTATGGACAAAGTAGCTTTTTAACTATATTGTTTCTTGGTCCAAAATCTCATTACTTAAGGACAAAAACAATCTGACCAAGGAAAATTAAAAAAATTATTGATCCAGAGTTGCCTTCTCTTTTAGAGCATACCAAGATAAGATATGTCTTAATCCCCTTTCCTTAATTCATGCATCTGTTTACAGGTTTGTTCAAATGAAGGAGAGAGAAGGAGTAGGAAAAAGGTATATAATGGACTAGCATTATTCAATAGGAATCTGAGACCAACTTAGGTACTTGACATTTCTGGATGTTAACTTGAGAAAAAAGACAAAAAGAAAAAAAAACCCCAAGCAACATTAATGCTATATTTTATTTTAAGTCAATATGTCCAAAATATTACCATTTAAAAATATTTCACTAACAACATTTCAAGTGTTCAACTCCTACATGTGGCCAGTTGCTCCCACATTACACAGGGCATTTGTAGAATTCATTTTAAGTGGTTGTAGTTAACAGATATCTTATAATGTTCTGCTTACTTTGAGGCTTATATTCTACCCAGGAGAGACAGAAAATGAATAATAAACAGAAATAAACAAATTATAGAGTTCATAATATAGAGATAAGTACTTGGGAAACAATGGAGTGGGTTAAGAAGCTGGAGGGGAAGACAGTAGGTCTCTTGAGAAGGTCAACTTTTGGCCAAGACTTGAAGGAGGTGAGGGAGTTGGGTGTTCAGCGACTACAAGAAGAGTGCTTGAAAGGCAACAGTGTGTATGTATTTGGCAGGCACAGACAGCCACAAGCCAGTTTGGCTAGAGAGCAGTGAGAAACAGAGAACTGGAAGAGATGCATTCAACTTGGTAACCGGAAAGCCATAACATAGACTTTAATAGGCAACTGCAAGGAGTTTGGCCTTATTTCTGAGTAGCTTCTAGAGGTTTCTGAGCAGAAGAATAACACAATTTGATTTCTATTTTCCCCAAATCACTCTGACTGCTGGGTAAAAATAGGCTATATGAGAGTCAGCTGGAAGGGAGACAGTTAGGAAGCTATTGCTGGCTTCTGTGAATTACTACCATAAATCATTTCAGGTTCCGGGTTTGGAGGAACAAATGGGGCAGGAGACACTGTGATTGTCATTTTTGAGAAATCATTACAAATGAGACTCGTACATATGTTTCTAACTTCAGAGAACATTTAATTGGGGATTCTATAAGCCAGTCATTGTCAAAATGTGATTCTGGGGCCAGTGGCATCAGTAGTGTCTATGTGCTTGTTAGAAACACAAATTTTAGGGCCACATTATATCTACTGAATTGACAACTCTGGGATGGATCCTAACAAGCTGTGTTTTAACAAGAAGTCTCCAGGTGATTCTTATGGTAAATTTTAAGGACCACTGCTTAAAAACTCAAATGGTAAAATTAGAGGGCCTAAAGAATCATTCCAATTTTAAAATACTGGACTCTCAAGTTCAAACTTTAACACTTATTTTCATTAGAAAATTAAGAATAGTCCTTTGAGGAAAATGGTTTATTTATAAGGAACATAGACTCATGCTTAAGAACAAAAAAACCTTTAAAATCACACATTTAGAAGAATTTGACTTTTATTTATTGTATACCACCTCTTACAAAAAATTAGTATAAAGTGGTACATTTTTAAAAAATCATTGCACAGCAGAAAGTTGAAGACAGGGAAAATGTAGACAGTGTAGATGATTAAGCTGTTAAAGACTGCTGATTAATGAAGTTACTCTTTTAGAAGATATATTTGGTTCTGAGCCTCCTAGGGTCAACATTTTTAGAGTAAAGGCAGGGATAAATTTTATACAACACAAAGAAATAAATTCCAGATTGTAAGGTAACATAACTGCCATGAATCCTTTTGGTGGTCTAATTTGATGGAAAAGAATATCTGAAGCACCCAGAGGCATAGATGAATGGTTTGCTACCTATACAGACTTCCAGTATTTCACTGCATAATTTCTTGATAGTTTAGCCATTAGAAGTTATCTCCCAAATAAAAGCTTCAACCCAGATGAGCACCTGGTCAGGTAAGATTATTTCAGACACTGAAGAGCCAACCAGTGTTCCCACCCAGGCTGCCCTTTACCCTGGGGAGCCGCTGCCAGGGACCTGCTGGGGAGTCTGGGAGTTCCTCGGTGAGCAGCTTGGCATGTTTCAGCCATTGCACAAATTGTTGAGTCCTCAGAGTTTTACAGCCTAATGAATGTCAGAAATGGTTTTGATCTGAAAAATTCTGAAGCAAGTACATCATGTTGTCAGCATAACAGGAGATAAAATGGATTGAAAGGGAAGAAAATAGCATACCGGCAATTGGCCCAAAATAATAAAGGATAAGCTAAAGAGATAAAATGATGGAGCTGGAGTAAGAAAAAAAAAAACAAAAACAGTGGAGGCTAGAATGTCTTAAAGAATAAATAAATTGTCAGGATAAAGTTAAATGACACAAAATATAAATAATTAAATTCATATCTAAAAAATCAATTGTTAATATTAGTATTATAGTTAATAACATTAAAAGTAAAAATAAAATGGGTCAAGAAAAATAAAATTAATGCAACTTTGTCCAAGGTTCCTCTAGTGATACCTGTGCTTCTCAGAGAAGCCTCTGTCCTTATTCTTTGAGCTATCACTTTCTCATTTGTGACAGAAATTTCTCCTTCATTTCCAAAATGCTGAAATTCTATTAAGGTAATTACAAAGGCAGCCTGTCCATTTTGGGGGGAATCTCCATTTCCAACACTTGTATTAGATCATTTGAAAATAAAGTTTCTGAATCATCTTAATTCCTCACCTTCTTAATGGGATTGGTTGAGTGTAGCTAATGTTAGCCATCAGTGGAAGACTTATTTGATTAAATGTTGTATGGGTTTTCTGTAAAATTAAATTTAAGGCATCTGTTAAGCAATGTTATGTAATGTCCCTTATGCTATGTCCTAAGCAAAATTTCTTTCTTCAGTTTAATTTCTGGAGAAAGTTTCTTTTCTTTTATACAGCCTTGAAGAATTGTTTTTGTTTTGTTTTCCTAAAATAGAATAAAATAAAATCCTAAATTCCAGTGTGCTTCCACTTTTTCTTCCTAACTGGGAACATTAGAACTAAATTCCAGACTCAATTGTATAAGCACACATCTCATATTTCTAATAATTTCTATTCTCCTTCACAGCAGTATTCCCACATTGTAATCCATGGGCCATCTGCACCAGATTTATTTAGGGGACTTGTTTAAAATACAGGTTCCTGGAACTTCTCTCAAACCAACTTTTTCAGAATCTCTAGAGATTAAACCCAGAAACCTTATTCTTTAACAAATAGCCCAAGTGAAGCTCAGAACTGCTTAAAAAAATATATATCCTGATTGTCCCTTAACTCAATTAGTTCCATTTTATGTTGTAGTTAATCTGTAAGCCATGGTCTGCTTTTAAATATGAGTAAGCAAGTGATCCTATTAAGACATAATGCACCTTAAAGTATGAGGTCTAAATTGGAGCATGAGGCCATGTGCAGAAATCGCTGCTATCTCCCATAGATTCTTGGAAGTGCAAAAACAATCTCTTCCATTTGGTGCCCAGGCCATGAGATGCGTTTTCCTGATGCTCGGATCAGTGGTTTTCAGTGAGCAGGAAGAAGAGTGAGAGCGTGAGCAGATCAGAAGCTTCTAGGATGCTTTCTCCAGCTCCACTCTCCTGGGCCTCCTCATCTTTTCAGTGCCTCTTTGACACTCAGCCTTCCTTACCTCATCCCTCTCCATGTCTCCTAAAAGGTTTTAGAAATATATCAAAATTAACATTTTTATTATTTAACGTTATGCTCATTGTCTATGTCAGGTTGGAGACCACGATATTTAAAACCCAGTTACTTTTGTGTTCTGAAGAAAAGGGAAGTCACATTGATTAAGCTTGTAGCTGTAAAGAAGAGGGAACTAACATTTGTTGACAGGTTATAAATTTTTAATAATTTAATGTTCTAAGCTCTGACTCATGGGTCTGTTTGATGAGTATTTTTACTATTATTGTCATTTTATAGAACATAATGAGGCCCTGGCCAGTTGGCTCAGTAGTAGAGCATCGGCCCAGTGTGTGGATGTCCCGGGTTTGATTCCTGGTCAGGGCACACAGGAGAAGCACCCATCTGCTTCTTTACCCCTCCCTCTCCCCTTCTCTTGCACTTTCTTTGTTCTCCTTCTATAGCCATGGCTTGATTGGTTTGAGCACATCATTCAGGTGCTGAGAACGACTCCGTGGAGCCTCTGTCTCAGGCGTTAAAACTAGCCCAGTTGCAAGCACGGTCTCAGACGGGCAGAGCATTAGCCCTAAATGGGGGTGGGGTGGGGTGAGGGGTGTCAGGTGGATCTGGGTCAGGGCACATGCAGAAGTGTGTCTCTCTATCTCCCCTCCTCTCACTTGGAAAAGAATAAAAATAAATAAAGAACATAATGATAATAACTATGATATTATTATTTCTATTATTGCTACCTCCAGTACTATTAAAACCTCCAGCTTTTATGGAAAATCTACTTATACCAGAGTGTGTGCAAATGACTTTACATGGTGTGTATGTATATGTGTGTTTGTGTGTATAATCTCATTTAATTCTAATACCAACTCTGTTTTGCTGGGTTTTATAATCCTCATTAATAGACTGGAAACTAATAATTAGATGGGTTAGGTAACATGTTCAATGCCACATTGTCAATGACATTGTGTCATTATAAAGTGAAAGGTAAGAGAGGAAAAGCAGAGCCAGATCATAAAGGCACTTGTACACTTTGTTAAAGTTGCTATAAATCATTAAGAGACATTGATAGAGTATTTTTGTTTTGTTTTGTCTTTTTACAGGGACAGAGAGAGAGTCAGAGAGAGGGATAGACAGGGACAGACAGACAGGAGCGGAGAGAGGTGAGAAGCATCAATCATTAGTTTTTCATTGCCATCGCAACACCTTAGTTGTTCATTGATTGCTTTCTCACATGTGCCTTGACCACAGGCCTTCAGCAGACAGAGCAACCCCTTGCTGGAGCCAGCGACCTTGGGTCCAAGTTGATGAGCTTTTGCCCAAGCCAGATGGGCCTGCGCTCAAGCTGGCTAGCTCGGGGTCTCGAACCTGGGTCTTCCGCATCCCAGTCCGACACTCCATCCATTGCGCCACCGCCTGGTCAGGCCTTTGATAGAGTTTTAATAATGGTACGATACATGTTTTAGAAAAATCACTTTGATGAGAGATTCAAGAAAAGATCAGTGGCTTAGGAGTGAGTTCTCATCAGGAATCAAACATTTTTAGAAAGTAGGTATAAAATTTGAAGAGTGAGATTTAATGTTTGTCATAGGAAATTATAAAAGGAGATTATGAGAATCCAGACCAGACGAGATCGGGCATGTTCAGGTTGGTATGGCCGTACAGAGGACAATTTGACTTTGGGTGATGGGTATGCAACATAATTGAATGATAAGATAACCTGGAGATGTTTTCTTTGAATATGTACCCTGATTTATTAATGTCACCTCATTAAAATTAATTTTAAAAATCTATTTTACTAGAAAGGTAGAATTACAAGTGCTTGTATATAGTATTATAAATGTCTTTTAAAGTAAAAAAATAAAATAAAAAGAAGAATCCAGGCCAGTTAGGCATTGTATAAGTGAATTGAAATAAATATTGCTTTACACAGAAATTGTTAGTTTTAAAATTACATATATTCTACTTTGAAATAGTTATCAGTTTAACTAGGCTCAGCCATTGCTAATGGTTATAGCTGACAGGACTATAACATCAGATAAGTATACTTAGATTAATATTATGCCTTGGTTTAGTACGCTGGTTTTTCACCTCTGCTTATCCAAAATTTACCCTTTGAAGTCAATGAATAAAGTTTACAGGTCTTACCTTACACATCCTATCAGATAGAGTTTTAGGCAGAGAGGAAAAAGCTGAAAAGGAACTAAAACACTGACCCACGATACCAATGCAAACCACATGCTCCACCAGTCTGCTTCTTTGGTCTTTCTGGCATTTGAAGAAATGAAAAAGGGAAGTAAAGGGGAGAGGAGAGGGGGGAAGTAGGAGTGATGAACAGAAAGACACTCTGGAACTCAAGTATGCCTTCAGAAAGAGTACCTCTCTCAAGGCTGCCAAAGAAAGGAGAGCCCCTCACCCTAGGGTTCTGGCGGTGGTTTCTGGCCCCATCCCTCCTTGAACACAAAAGGGCACACTGTTTATGGGAATCAAACAACTTGCTTTGCACCAATCCTAGTTTCTTGATCTAGGGCTATAAGTAAACAAAGTCTCAAAGCCCAGAGCCAAAGCCAGACACCCACTTTTGTCTGAATGCCCAAGGTGCTGGACTGACTTCACCTCTGTTCCCTTTCTACACAGATCATGAACCAGCAATGCTGACACCAAGCCACATCAGAGTGCGTCAGGAGTGAGATATCCGGCAAGGATTTGTGGCACAGTGGATTACTGGGAAAAAAATACAGAATCTCTTCTAGGAATAGTGTAAGAACAAATGAGATAATTTCCAGAAGTGGCTTGGAGCTTTTCCGGAAAAAGTTGCTGTGACTATCTAAGGTACCTAAACTACCAGTGGGTTTAAATTTGTATTTTTGGAAAGTAAATACAAATCTCTAATAGCTAACAAAGACAGTTATATCAGGACAAAAAAGACAGAACAATGACTTCCTCCCTCCTTGCTAGTTTATTCCTCCAAATAGGAAACACTCATAGAGATGTGGCAGAGGTGACCTCAGGGAACGGAGTGATGCCAGGGGCTGCTGATGGAAGAAAGAGAGACAAACCCAGCTTTTCATTTCTTTTTCTTTTAAGAAAAACATTCATTCTTGTATGTAGTAAATAACCCAGGATTGTATTTACTTGAATTTTATTATTTTTATCTGGCAACTGGATTCATAGCTCACTGATTTGCATGGAGTGAAAGATACAAATACGTGGTTAGTATTTGGTTAGAAGCTGGCTTCTGGACTGGTCAAGTTTTTGAACCAAACAACGAGTATTATTTGTTTGTGTATTAGCTGCTTGTAACTAGAAAAGCTTTCTAAAATTGTCTCAGTCAAAAAGAATGTTTATTGAATGTAACAAGCAGTGCAGAGGTTGTTTGAGTCCAAGAGCTGAGTGATCCACCAGAAGCCCGGGGGTAGATTTGTCTCTGTGGTCTGCCACCCTCAGTGTGTCAGCTTTGCACTCAGAATGTCATTCCTTCTGATAGCCAGTTGACTGGAGTGATACCATATATTATATTCCAATCAGGTCTAGAGAAGAGAGAATTTTGTCTCCTTGGTCTTTTACACAGAAGTGAAGAAAACTTTTACAGACACCAACCTGGTGGACTTCTCACCTTCTGTTGGCCAGAATTAGACCTCGTGCCTACTGCTTAACCAATGACTAGCAGGGGACTTGGAGGAGGTATCTGGACTGGAAAGAATATTGGGGACTTGAACAAACAATTTCAGTTTGCAGAAATAAAAGAGAAAAATTCAAGAGCCAATAAAACCAATGCTGCTGATTTGTCTATTACACCATTAGCTTAATTGTGGTTATTATTTAGCAGGCGTCTCTCTGACCTTAGAGCTATTTGGTAAAAACAAAGTCATGGGGAACTTCACCGCCTAGAAGCTAATTATTTCTGAGATAAAAATTGTTCTGAAGAGAGATGAGCTCCTGCTTTCATACAGCTATTTTTTCCAGGGGCATGACATTGATTCCAGGTAGAGAAAGGCAGACATAGTTTCTCTTATTAAACAATTACCAAGTCTGCAAATAATATTTATGTGTAGACAGTTATGTGGTTAGCAAATAGGAAAAGAACAATTGTAGCGAAAGTCTAGATTTCACTTGGTCATGGTATAGTGACATCTTTGCTATACTTATTTTCTCATAGGTTTATTCAAACCAGAAGTAATGCTGAATTTTTTGACACCATAATGACAGCAAGAATTACATGATAGAAGAAACTAGCCTAGGCTTTTAATTTACCGCAAAGTAACTCCAAAGTACTTAACGTACATGTGAACATGTATCTATTAGATATGGATTTTATTTTTGTTATTAATTCATTCCACTTTGTTTTATCCTCTCCATTAAAATGAAAGTGAGGACTATATTGCTATATTTTTTAGGTTGCATAGCCCCATTCTTAACATGGGGCTCTATTTATAGTAACCTCCCAATAAAGTAGCTGACTTAGTCTAATTCTATCTCAGTAAACATAAACTAAAAATTCCATCTTGTAGGCTTGTGGCCCAGGCTAGTCCCTGAACCAACTGGATTCAAATCGTAACCCCTTGATTTAATTACTTTGATAACTGCCATAAGTTATCTAACCAACCTGCACTTAGGTTTTCTGATCTGTAAAATAAAAATAATAATAATACCAACCTCATAAGATTATAAGGGTGGTTAAATTAATATGCATTATTATATGATGGAGTGTCTGAGGTATAATTATCACACAACAGTTTATTATTTAATCCTCATAGTCACCTCCTTAGATAGATACACCATCCAGGTATTATTTCAAAACTCTTTCAAAATATAGAAAATATTATTTAATTTGCTTTGGAGAATGTTCAGTGCCTACCATAATGTGCTGAGTGCTCTCTGAGTGCTTTCCATAATATATTATGGTCTTTGTAAAGCCAGTGGTCAGAGACACCAACAGGGCTGCCTGGCCCACGCACGTTTGCATTAGATTCGAACAGTTGGTAATGAAACACCGGAGCCAAGAACTGGTGAGCCATTAGCTTTAATTCTAGCTTGCACCTGCGGGCAAGCAAAAACACACACTGGGCTCCCAAACCCACACATTCAGTGCTCACAAAGCTACTGACTTATCCGAGTTTCCTAGCATCAAAGCTTTCTAGCTCATCAGACTTATTCACCTCTGTTTTCCATCTCCTTCTCTCTACACAAACTCTGCACAAACTGGCTTCTTCCTCAACATTCCACCATCTTGGCTGCCTCCTCTCCTTCACGTGGCCTTAAACTGCTCTCCTTTCTAATACTAACCTCAGGAACTGAGAGAAAGCAAGCTCCCGGTTTGCCCCACTTTATAGTGTAGAATCCAAACCTTTAATCCAATCTACAAACAAGGAAGTCTCTGATACAAAGTCACTTATCTGAGGCTTAATGGGAGGATTCCTCATGAGAGTGCACCACCCCACATCATCCAATCAGTCAAGGGTGTGGGGAAAAGCTTACTCTTAAAACTTGCACGTGGGCAGCACCATCTTTAACAATGTGAGCATAATATATTTTATCTGCCCAACAGTCTTGGTAACATATGTTGATTGAGAATATCTGGCAAATACTAATACCTGACAATCACTAATCCAAAATGAAAATTCCATTTGAAAAAACTAATAACTTTCTTCAGTAAGAAGGAAATTAATTGGTCCATCCTGTCTTTTAGGTTATGTCCTTCCTATAATAATATCTTTTGTTGATCCCATGAAAACACAGCCTCAGAAATGGACCCAGTCTTTCCCAGCAACTCACTCTGTCATCATCAAGAACATTGTGGAAATTTTTTCTTGATTTTTCAAATTCTGTGACACAAAACAACTTTCCATCCTTGAAGACGGCAAATTTATAGCTTCTGACTGTTGGGCAGATAAAATATATTATGCTCACTTTATTAAAGATGGCGCAGCCCACATGGAAGTTTGCTGATATTAATGTGTAATGGGGAACAGGCTGTGGGCAAGTCAGGTCATTATAGCCTAAAGCTTAGTTTTAAGAGTAAGATTTCCCCACACCCTGGACTGATTGGATGATGTAGGGTGGTGTGCTCTCCTGAGGAATCCCATTATGCCTCAGATGGGTGATGTTGGGGAGATAAAATATAGTATGCTCACTTTGTTAAATTTGGCGCTGCCCACATGGAAGCCCGTCAACCAGGTGATGTTATTTGCCCTTATGCTTGGGATGGGTGTGGGGGAAAGACTGTAATGTAAGCAGGCTGGATCATTATAGCCTAAGGCTTAGTTTTAAGAGTAAGCTTTTCCCCACACCCTTGACTGATTAGATGATGTAGGGTGGTGAACTCCTGAGGAATCCCATTATGCCTCAGATGGGTGACTTTGTACCAGAGACTTTCTTGTTTGTAGATTAGATTAAGGGTTTGGATTTCTACAGTATAAAGTGGGGCAGGCCAGTAGCTTGCGGGCTCTTGGTTCCTGAGGTTAGGATTAGAGAGGAGAGCAGATTAAGGCCACGTGGAGAAGAGAAGCATCCAAGATGGCAGAGTGCTGATGAAGAAGCCAGTTTGTGCAGAGTTTGTATAGAGAGAAGGAGATGGAAAACAGAGGTGAATAAGTCTGGTGAGCTAGGAGCCTTTGATTCTAGGAAACTCGGATAAGTCAGTAGCTTTGTGAGCACTGAATGAGTGGGTTTTGGAACCCAGTGTGTGTTTTTGCTTGCCCGCCGGGTGCAAGCTAGAATGAAAGCTAATGGCTCACCAGTTCTTGGCTCCATTGTTTCATTACCAACTATTCGAATCTAATGTGAACCTGCATGAGTCAGGCTGCTGTGATGGTGGCCTTGGCCACGACTACTGGCTCTACAGCAAGCCAGGTCATTATAGCCTAAGGCTTAGTTTTAAGAGTAAGCTTTTCCCCTTGACTGATTGGATGATGTAGGGTGGTGCGCTCTCCTGAGGAATCCCATTATGCCTCAGATGTGTGACTTTGTATCAGAGACTTTTTTGTTTGTAAGATTGGATTAAGGGTTTGGATTTCTACACTATAAAGTGGGACAGACCAGCAGTTTTCTCTCTCTGGGTTCCTGGGATGAGTATGAGGAAGGAGAGCAGATTAAGGCCACGTGGAGGCCAGGAGAAGCAGTCAAGATAGCACAGTGCTGAGAGAGAAGTGAGTTTGTGCAGAGTTTGTGCAGGAGGAGATGGGGAACAGAGGTGAATAAGTCTGGTGAGCTAGAAACCTTTGATTCTAGGAAACTCGGATAAGTCAGTAGCTTTGTGAACACTGAATTAGTGGGTTTTGGAGCCCAGTGTGTGTTTTTGCTTGCCCGCCGGGTGCAAACTAGAATTAAAGCTAATGGCTCACCAGTTAGTTCTTGACTTTGTTGTTTCATTACTGACTGTCCGAATCTAATGCGAACCTGCATGGGCCAGGCTGCTGTGATAGTGGCCCTGGCTACTGGCTTTACACTGACGTAATTATGTTTCCATGGTAATAGGCTAGAACTAATTGATTTTGTCTGTTACATAATTGTAAAAATCATTAGAGAAAAAGAGAGAGAGAGAGATACTATTGACACTAATTGGTTGTAGACCAATGCAATTTGCCAAACTACAATTCTGAAAAATTTGGCAAGATGAGAATTTATAGTCTATATGACTAATGAAAAAGAAAACACAAATTTTTGTCTTTGCCTTAGTTATTCTGTAGTATATTAGAAATGTTTACTATATCCCTTTTTTCCAAATTCTGATTCATTAAGATTATGGTGTGATATAGTTTCAGGAGCTTATGCTGGCATCAAAGCAGACAGATATGTGAGCCTGGAAATTTAAATTGAGCTATATAAATCTATTTTATGTAGATGTTTATATACAGCTTGGATGTTTAAAGTCAAATCACACAATAGTAGGATCCAAGTTCAAAATGTCAAGTATAATCGGAAAAGTCAGTCATGAATAGAACATGTGGAAAATGCTTTGCTGCAGAGCAAATATTTGTATTTGCCAGTATACATTTCAGTGAAGATACTTAGCTTCTCTGTGCCTGTACCTCATTTACTTTAAAGGCAAGGTGTTGGACTGTTGGGCAGATAAAATATATTATGCTCACTTTGTTAAAGATGGCGCTACCCACATGGAAGTTCATTGATATTAATGTGTGTTCTGGAACAGGCTGTGGGCAGGCCGGGTCGTTGTAGCCTAAGGCTTAGTTCCTGAAGTATTAGAGAGGAGAGCAGATGAATGCCACATGGAGGCCAGGAGAAGCAGTCAAGATGGTGGAATGCTGATGGAGAAGCCAGTTTGTTAAGAGTTTGTGCTGGAGGTGATGGGGAACAGAGGTGAATAAGTCTGGTGAGCTAGACACCTTTGATTCTAGGAAACTCGGATAAGTCAGTAGCTTTGTGAGCACTGAATGTGTGGGTTTTGGAGCCCAGTGTGTGTTTTTGCTTGCCTGCCAGGTGCAAGCTAGAATTAAAGCTGATGGCTCACCAGTTCTTGGCTCCATTGTTTCATTACTGAGTGTTCGAATCCAATGTGAACCTGCACGGGTCAGGCTGCTGTAATCCGGACCCTGGCTACTGGCTTTACATGGACTAATTGTCAAATCCAATATATGCCTTTTAATTATCATCTTGGAAATTCTTCTTTTGACATCCATATAATTACTCTGACTGCATTGTCTGATATTCTCTTGTTGTAAAGTGACCAGCGAGTTTCACAAAGACACTGTTGGGCAGATAAAATATATTATGCTCACTTTGTTAAAGATGGCGCTGCCCACATGGAAGTTCGTTGATATTAATGTGTGTTCTGGAACAGGCTGTGGGCAGGCCGGGTCGTTATAGCCTAAGGTTTAGTTTAAGAGTAAGCTCTTTCCCCACACCCTTGACTATTGGATGATGTAGGGTGGTGCATTCTCCTGAGGAATCCCATTATGCCTCAGATGGGTGGCTTTGTATCAGAGACTTCCTTGTTTGTATAATTGGATTAAAGGTTTTGATTCTACGGTATAAAGTGGGAGAGACCAGTAGCTTGATTCTTTCTCTCGGTTCCTGAAGTATTAGAAGAGAGGAGAGCAGATTAAGGCCACGTGAAGGCCAGGAGAAGCAGCCAAGATGGCACTGTGCTGAGGGAGAAGCTAGTTAGTTAAGAGTTTGTGCTGGAGGAGATGGGGAACAGAGATAAATAAGTCTGGCGAGCTAGAACCCTTTGATTCTAGGAAACTCGGATAAGTCAGTAGCTTTGTGAGCACTGAATGAGTGGGTTTTGGAGCCCAGTGTGTGTTTTTGCTTGCCCGCCGGGTGCAAGCTAAAATTAAAGCTGATGGCCCACTAGTTCTTGGCTCCATTGTTTCATTACCAACTGTACAAATCTAATGCGAACCTGCGTGAGTCAGGCTGCTGTGATCCTGATCCTGACTACTGGCTTTACAGACACCAAGTCCAGATGAATTTTTGAGGAGTTTATTGGCCAGTGACTACAGGGGGATAGGACAAACCCAAATCCTGCAGCCTCTCACACAGCTCTGAGGTCCCTTTTTATAGACAAAATTACACACTGGCTGGGCTTGTGAGAAGGAGGAGCATAGTACAAAAGTCATTAATCTCATTAACAAGCTCATTGAATTTTACTGCCTTCTTACAACGTTTATCTATAGGATCTATGAAAAGGAGAACATTGCTACACCCTAGAGGCTTTTAGGAAAAGAGAAATGAAGGGATTCTCAGATAAGTTCCATCTTCTTTGCTCTGTAGTTAAATTATGACTTAGCTCACCCAGTTGCCCTTGCAAGCCCTTCCTCCTGCATTCTTCTCTTTCCTTTCTTCACAGAAAGGAGCTGGTAAGAGGCCTGACTTTTCCTCTTTAAAATGGTGTTGCTAATGCTAAGTTTTGTAGTTTCTTGGTTCCTTATCACACTCTGTGTTCGCTCTCCTTAAAAATTGATATGGGAGTCCTGCATCTTCATCTTTCCATTTATTTCCATAAACAAGGTAACGAATATTCTTAGCTTCAGTTTCAACCACTTATTTGTTAATCAATATTTCTCCAACCCAGATATCTTTTCTAAGTCTCACACCCATATTTTAATTACACACACAATTGTCTCCCAGGTATCTGAAACTAAATAAATCCCAAACAGTATTTATTATCATACTCTATAAACTTCCACTTCTATGTTGGGTTAATGACAATTTGTGGCTTAAAGCAGCAATCTGGGAATGAGCTTAATGTCATAACTCTTCCTTCTCTCCCCATCCCCCTCTCCCACCCAATTGATCACAAATTCTCAATGATATTCTATCTCCTATTTGTGCCTTGAAAACAGTACTCTGGCCATGGTTGGTTTTCTCCCTGACTTATTGATGGCCTACTATCTTCTGGGCACTGTGCTAACCCTCTAGGTGCACTTTGTCAATTATATGTCACATTAACGTTATAAAGTATGTGCTATCATGTCTCCAGATAATGCAGATAATGTATATATAGATAAGTAACCTAAAGATTATAAAGCATAAAATAATTGTCTAAGGTCACACTTCTAAAACATAGCAGAACCAGAGCTTGAATACAGTTTTGATTGCCAATGCTTCACCCTTAAATAGTAGAGCTTTGATCAAAATTTCTTGCCTTTTCTTTAAGACTATTGGTATCCATCTGTTTCCGTATGGGGTAGCAGTTCTGAAAGGGCTGTACGCAGACTGGTAGGGGGTTCCTGAATTCCCTTGAGGGTAACTATGAGTTCTAAATGACCTTAATAATACCAAGATGACATGTGTTTTGGCATTTGCATAGATACTGCAAAAGTCATGGGGGTAAGGCTGCTAATGGCTTAGCAGGTATCAAGGCGGTGGCATCAAACTGCAGGAGTAGTCCCTGTTTGCTTTACCACACACTTAGAGTAAGAAAAAAAATCCATTTCATGTAAGAACATCATACTAAAGCAGTAAATATTAGTTTTATTAAATATTGAGCTTAAAGAATATAAATTTTTAATATTCTGTATGATGAAAAGGGAAGAATATATACAGCATTTCTGCTGCATACTTGTTGGGCAGATAAAATATATTCTGCTCACTTTGTTAAAGATGGCGCTGCCCACATGGAAGTTCATTGATATTAATGTGTGTTCTGGAACAGGCTGTGGGCAGGCCGGGTTGTTGTAGCCTAAGGCTTAGTTTTAAGAGTAAGCTCTTCTCCACACCCTTGACTGATTCGATGATGTAGGGTTCTGCACTCTCCTGAGGAATCCCATTATACAGAGACTTCCTTGTTTGTATAATTGGATTAAAGGTTTTGATTCTATGGTATAAAGTGGGAGAGACCAGTAGCTTGATCTCTCTCTCCTGGCTCTTGGTTCCTGAGTTCCTGAGGTTAGTATTAGAAGAGAGGAGAGCAGATGAAGGCCACATGGAGGCCAGGAGAAGCAGCCAAGATGGCATAATGCTGAGGAAGCAGCCAGTTTGAGCAGAGTTTGTGCAGGAGGAGATGGGGAACAGAGGTGAATAAGTCTAGTGAGCTAGAAACCTTTGATTCTAGGAAACTCGGATAAGTCAGTAGCTTTGTGAACACTGAATTAGTGGGTTTTGGAGCCCAGTGTGTGTTTTTGCTTGCCCGCCGGGTGCAAACTAGAATTAAAGTTAATGGCTCACCAGTTAGTTCTTGACTCCGTTGTTTCATTACTGACTGTCCGAATCTTATGCGAACCTGCATGGGCCAGGCTGCTGTGATGGTGGCCCTGACTATTAGCTTTACATTTGACATAGTCAGCAGGATTTGGTACAGATCAGTATGGAGCCACCACCACCTTTGAGGTGCATGGCAGAGGACTGGCTGCTGTTTTGGTTTCCCATAGCTGTTTTTTGGGGGACTGTAGGCAGGCTGACTTTTACAGCCATGTGTGAGGAAACTGAGAGCTCTATGAAAGAGGCTGCCCAGGACCTGCAAACTGAACAGCAGATGGAGCTGGAGGAAACATGGAAGAGGGAGATGCCAACCCTGGAGCTGCAGGAAGCGCTGGAGGAGGAGACTGACCAGGTTTGTGAGATTCGCCTGGAAATGGAGCAGACGCTGGAGAAGGAATCACAGGTTCGTGAGTTGGAGATTGCCCTGGATATTGTGGAGAGCCAGCAGCAGTGGGAGGCCGAGGCTGAAGCTGGGGCTGGAGCTGCAAGGCCTGCTGAGCAGAAGGCAGTGGTGGCCCGGAGTTCGAGCCCACAAGCAGGAGCTGGTGTTTTCACTTCCTCTTTGGAGGATGAGGAGAATCAAGCTGGAGTTGCAACCTGCAGTCTCCAGAAGGTGAGAGCCCACCAGCAAGGAGCTTCTACTACAATGCTGGTAGGTCTGCGATTTGGGGACATAGGGGTGGATGCCATCATGCTCCCCAGAGCAGAGATGAAAATTTTCACTGCCATGGCCACGTGCTCCTTTTTGGGACAGTGTACGAGCTGCCAGGATGGCAGAGATGAGGGGGGAGGCTAACACCCCATGTATGTGGACTGATTTTCTGGACTACTACCCGAGTGAGCACTGGCTCATTTGTTGAATGGACTTATGGTTTTTGGACAATGTGAAATACCCTGATGGGGGTGAGGGGTGACTTTGATGGAGGCTGTCCCCCTGCCCCGGGAAGCCTTTCAAATGGCAAGAGAGAAGGCCGAGGATATTTTGCACTTTTGGCAAAGTGCTTAGAGACTGGTGAAATGTGTGTACCTTTGTAATTGTTGAAATTGTATGATTTGTCATGTTGTAATTTGTGTAAAGTGCCCAATTTCCTTGTATAGGGATTCCAGTGGTGTAGATTGTGGGTAGTAAAGTGAGCATAAGGGTGGATTGTTGGGCAGATAAAATATATTATGCTCACTTTGTTAAAGATGGCGCTGCCCACATGGAAGTACGTTGATATTAATGTGTGCTCTGGAATAGGCTGTGGGCAGGCCGGGTCATTGTAGCCTAAGGCTTAGTTTTAAGAGTAAGCTCTTCTCCACACCCTTGACTAATTGGATGATGTAGGGTGGTGCACTCTCCTGAGGAATCCCATTATGCCTCAGATGGGTGGCTTTGTATCAGAGACTTCCTTGTTTGTATAATTGGATTAAAGGTTTTGATTCTACGGTATAAAGTGGGAGAGACCAGTAGCTTGATCGCTCTCTCTCTCTCTTGGCTCTTGGTTCCTGAGTTCCTGAGATTAGTATTAGAAGAGAGGAGAGCAGATGAAGGCCACATGGAGGCCAGGAGAAGCAGCCAAGATGGTATAATGCTGAGGAAGCAGCCAGTTTGAGCAGAGTTTGTGCAGGAGGAGATGGGGAACAAAGGTGAATAAGTCTGGTGAGCTTAAAACCTTTGATTCTAGGAAACTCGAAGAAGTCAGTAGCTTTGGGTAATGCCAGTAGCCGAGGCCACAATCACAGCCGCCTGGTCAAGGAAAGTTCGCATTAGAAACGAACAGTCGGTAATAAAACAACGGAGCCAAGAACTGGTGAGCCATCCACTTTAATTCTAGCTTGCACCTGGCGGGCAAGCAAAAACACACACTGGGCTCCAAAACCAACACATTCAGTGCTCACAGCTACTGACTTATCCGAGTTTTCTAGCATCAAAGCTTTCTAGCCACCAGACTTATTCACTTCTGTTTCCCAACTCCTTCTCTCTACACAAACTGGCTTCTCCCTCAGCACTCTGCCATCTTGGCTGCTTCTCTCCTCCATGTGGCCTTACTCTGCTCTCCTCTCTATACTTCAGGAACCGAGAGAGAGATCAAACTACTGGTCTCTCCACTTTTATACCGTAGAATCAAAACCTTTAATCCAATTATACTAACAAGGAAGTCTCTGTATAATGGGATTCCTCAGGAGAGTGCACCACCCTACATCATCCAATCAGTCAAGGGTGTGGGGAAGAGCTTACTCTTAAACTAAGCCTTAGGCTATAACGACCCGGCCTGCCCACAGCCTGTTCCAGAACACACATTAATATCAACGAACTTCCATGTGGGCAGCGCCATCTTTAACAAAGTGAGCATAATATATTTTATCTGCCCAACACTTTGTGAGCACTGAATGTGTGGGTTTTGGAGCCCAGTGTGTGTTTTTGCTTGCCCGCCGGGTGCAAGCTAGAATTAAAGCTGATGGCTCACCAGTTCTTGGCTCCATTGTTTCATTACCAACTGTTCGAATCTAATGTGAACCTGCATGGGTCAGGCTGCTGTGATGGTGGCCCTGACTACTACTGGCTTTGCAATACTGAAGCACCATTGTTGTCTCAAAGGCAAGCACTTGTGTGAGTCAGAAGTTGAATAAGACACTGTAAAGCCCGTAGCCAAGGCCACTATCACTGCAGCCTGACCCACGCAGGTTCGCATTGGATTCGAACAGATGGCAATGAAACACTGGAGCCAAGAACTGGTGAGCCATCAGCTTTAATTCTAGCTTGCACCCGGCGGGCAAGCAAAAACACACACCGGGCTCCAAAACCCACACATTCAGTGCTCACAAAGCTACTGACTTAATCCGAGTTTCCTAGAATCAAAGGTTTCTAGCTCACCAGACTTATTCACCTCTGTTTCCCATCTCCTCCAGCACAAACTCTTAACAAACTGGCTTCTTCCTCAGCACTCTGCCATCTTGGCTACTTCTCCTCCACATGGCCTTAATCTGCTCTCCTCTCTAATACCAACCTCAGGAACTCAGGAACGAAGAGAGAGATCAAGCTACTGGTCTCTCCCACTTTATAGCATAGACTCAAAACCTTTAATCCAATTATACAAACAAGGAAGTCTCTGATACAAAGTCACCCATCTGAGGCATAATGGGATTCCTCCCTACATCACCACCCTAATCATCCAATCAGTCAAGGGTGTGGAGAAGAGTTTACTCTTAAACTAAGCCTTAGGCTATACTGACCCGGCCTGCCCACAGCCTGTTCCAGAACACACATTAATACCAACGAACTTCCATGTGGGCAGCGCCATCTTTAACAAAGTGAGCATACTATATTTTATCTGCCCAACAGACACTTACATTTTTTTCCTGAAACACTATTTTCACTTGAAAGAAGAACTGACAAACTATGGTTATTGAGATTCACGTATTTGGCAGATTTTTCTCAAAATGTGAACAAACGAAAAGCCTGTCACTTCACGAAAAGCAAGTGACATCATTTGTTGACAGTTAAAGTTGGAACTTTCAAGTAGAAATTGGAATATTGGGAAAATTTTACCTGTACCTGGGTGTTGGGCAGATAAAATATATTATGCTTCACTTTGTTAAAGATGGCACTGCCCGCGTGGAGGCCTTTTGCCCAGGTGATGATATTGGTTGCCCTTCTTGCTTGGGATGGTGTTGGGAAGATAAATATATTATGCTCACTTTGTTAAAGATGGAGCTGCGCACATGGAAGCCCGTCACCCAGGTGATATTATTTGCCCTTATGCTTGGGATGGGTGTGGGGGAAAGGCTGTAATGTAAGCAGACCAGGTCGTTATGGCCTAAGGCTTGGTTTTAATTGTAAATTCTTCTCCACACCCTTGACTGATTGGATGATGTAGGGTGGTGCACTCTCTTGAGGAATCCCATTGTGCCTTGGATGGGTGGCTTTGTATTGGAGACTTTTTTGTTTGTATAATTGGATTAAAGGTTTTGATTCTACATTATAAAGTGGGAGAGACCAGTAGCTTGATCTCTCTCTCGGTTCCAGAAGTATTAGAGAGGAGAGCAGATGAAGGCCACATGGACGCCAGGAGAAGCAGCCTAGATGGCAGAGCGCTGAGGAAGAAGGCAGTTTGAGCAGAGTTTGTACAGGAGGAGATGGGGAACAGAGGTGAGTAAGTCTGGTGAGCTAGAAACCTCTGATTCTAGGAAACTCGGATAAGTCAGTAGCTTTGTGAGCACTGAATGTGTGGGTTTTGGAGCTCAGTGTGTGTTTTTGCTAGCCCGCTAGGTGCAAGCTAAAATTAAAGCTGATGGCTCACCAGTTCTTGGCTCCATTGTTTCATTATCGACTGTTCGAATCCATTGCGAACCTGCATGGGTCAGGCGGCCCTGTTGGTGGCCCTGACCCCGGCTACTGCCTTTACAGATGGGCGTGATTATATTAGTGTGTGTTATAGACAAGCTGTAAGCAGGCAGGGGTGTTATAGCCTAAGGCTTAGTGTTAAGACTAAGCCTTTTCCAAACTTTTTGATGTAGGGTGGTTGTTGGGCAGATAAAATATAGTATGCTCACTTTGTTAAAGATGGCGCTGCCCACATGGAATTTTTTTGATATTAATGTGTGTTCTGGAACAGGCTGTGGGCAGGCCGGGTCGTTATAGCCTAAGGCTTAGTTTAAGAGTAAGCTCTTTCCCACACACTTGACTTATTGGATGATGTAGGGTGGTGCACTCTCCTGAGGAATCCCATTATACAGAGACTTCCTTGTTAGTATAATTGGATTAAAGGTTTTGATTCTACGCTATAAAGTGGGAGAGACCAGTAGCTCTCTCTCTCTTGGTTCTTGGTTCCTGAGGCATTAGAGAGGAGATCAGATTAAGGCCATGTGGAGGAGAAGTAGCCAAGATGGCAGAGTGCTGAGGAAGAAGCCAGTTTGTTAAGAGTTTGTGCTGGAGGAGATGGGAAACAGAGGTGAATAAGTCTGGTGAGCTAGAAACCTTTGATTCTAGGAAACTCAGATAAGTCAGTAGCTTTGTGAGCACTGAATGTGGGGGGTTTGGAGCCCAGTGTGTATTTTTGCTTGCCCGCCGGGTGCAAGCTAGAATTAAAGCTGATGGCTCACCAGTTATTGGCTTCATTGTTTTATTACTGACTGTTCGAATCTAATGTGAACCTGCACGGGTCATGCTGCTGAGATCCTGACAGCGACTACTGGCTTTACAGTGGTGCACTCTCATGAGAAATCCCATTATGCCTCAGATGGGTGACTTTGCATCAGAGACCTTCTTGTTTGTATGTTGGATTAAGTGCTTTGAATCTACACTATAAAGTGGGGCAGACTG
Organism: Rhynchonycteris naso; assembly: GCA_037038555.1. Lineage (NCBI taxonomy): Eukaryota > Metazoa > Chordata > Mammalia > Chiroptera > Emballonuridae > Rhynchonycteris > Rhynchonycteris naso. The sequence continues at coordinate 69,795,308 of CM072997.1, forward strand.
GGAGTTTGCACTCTAGTTTCCTGAGATTAGCATTAGAGAGGAAAGCAGTGAAAGGTCACATGAAGGAGGCCAGGAGAAGCAGCCAAGATGGTAGAGTGCTGAAGGAGAAGTCAGTTTGTGCAGAGTTTGTGCAGAAAAAGGAGATGGGGAACAGAGGTTGTAAGCCAAGAGCCAGGGTCAGGATTACAGCCGCCTGGCCAGTGCAGGTTTCTATTAGATTCAGACAGTCGGTAATGAAACACCGGAGCCAAGAACTGGTGAGCCATCAGCTTTAATTTTAGCTTGCATCCAGCGGGCAAGTAAAAACACACACTGGGCTCCAAAACCAACACATTCAGTGCTTACAAAGCTACTGACTTATCCGAGTTTCCTAGAATCAAAGGTTTCTAGCTCACCAGACTTATTCACCTTGGTTCCCCAACTCCTTCTTCAGCACAAACTCTGCACAAACTGTCTTCTCCCTCAGCACTCTGCCATCTTGGCTGCTTCTCCTGGCCTCCACATGGCCTTAATCTGCTCTCCTTTCTAATACTAACCTCAGGAACAGAGAGAGCAAGCTCCCGGTCTGTCCCACTTTATAGTGTAGAAATCCAAACCTTTAATCCAATCTACAAACAAGAAAGTCTCTGATACAAAGTCACCCATCTAAGGCATAATGGGATTCCTCAGGAGAGTGCACCACCCTACATCAACCAAACAGTCAAGGGTATGGGGAAAAGCTTACTCTTAAAACTTGCATGTGGTCAGTGCCATCTTTAACAAAGTGAGTATAATATATTTTATCTGCCCAACAGAGGTGAATAAGTCTGGTGAGCTAGAAACTTTTGATTCTAGAAAACTCGGATAAGTCAGTAGCTTTGTGGGCACTGAATGAGTGGGTTTTGGAGCCCAGTGTGTGTTTTTACTTGCCTGTTGGGTGCAGGTGCAAGCAAGGATTAAAGATGATGGCCCACCAGTTTTTGGCTCTGTTGTTTCATTACCGACTGTTCGAATCTAATGGGAACCTGCATGGGCCAGGCAGCTGTGATGATGGCCGTGGCTACTGGCTTTACACTGGTATATTGGTATCATGATATTTTTCATTAGCTTTATAATGATATCAACAAATGTGATTATTTTAATGTTATATGTGAAATTGTTCAAAATTTGGAAAATATGCATTACAATGTGCCAATATTTTCTAAATTATGCATGCATGATGGTATAAAATCCATGAAAAAGGCAAGATCAATTGAAGTTCATTGATGTAGTTCCAGATTTTGCTTTAAAACTCATTTAAGAAACTACCAGTTGTAATTTTGGTATGTATCCAAGAATAATATTCACAATTGCTTGAATACTCTTTTCCAGCTACATATATATGTGAAGATTTTCTTTTTATTTATTTATTTATTTATTTATTTTTATTTTTATTTTTTTATTAATTCTAATGGGGTGACACCAATAAATCAGGGTACATATGTACAATGAAAACATCTCCAGGTTATCTTATTATTCAACCGTGTTGCATACCCGTCACCAAAAGTCAAATTGTCCTCTGTCACCTTCCATCTGGTTTACCCTGTGTCCCTCCCCTCCTCCCTATCCCACCCTCTCCTCCCTCCCCCCACCCCATAACCACCACTCTCTTGTCCATGTCTCTTATTCTCACTTTTATGTCCCACCTATGTATGAAATCATGCTGTTCTCAGTTTTTCTTTTTTTCTGATTTACTTATTTCACTCCGTATAATGTTATCAAGGTACATCCATTTTGTTATAAATGATCCGATGTCATCGTTTCTTATGGCTGAATATTGTTCCATAGTATATATATACCATAGCTTTTTAATCCACTCGTCTTCTGACGGACACTTGGGCTGGTTCCAGATCTTCGCTATTGTGAACAATGCTGCCACGAACATGGGGGCGCATTTCTTCTTTTCGAACAGTGCTATGGTGTTCTTAGGGTATATTACTATAAGTGGGATAGCTGGGTCAAAAGGCAGTTCGATTTTTAATTTTCTGAGGAATCTCCAAACTGTTTTCCACAGTGGCTGCACCAGTCTGCATTCCCACCAGCAGTGCAGAAGGGTTCCCTTTTCTCCACATCCTCGCCAGCACTTATTCTGTGTTGTTTTGCTGATGAGTGCCATTCTGACTGGTGTGAGGTGGTATCTCATTGTGGTTTTAATTTGCATTTCTCTAATGATTAGTGATGTTGAGCATTTTTTCATATGCCTATTGGCCATCTGTATGTCTTCTTTGGAGAAATTTCTATTCATTTCTTTTGCCCATTTTTTGATTGGGTTGTTTGTCTTCCTGGTGTTGAGTTTTATAAGTTCTTTATAAATTTTAGTTATTAACCCCTTATCAGATGTGCTGTCGAATATGTTCTCCCATTGTGTGGTTTGTCTTTTTATTCTGTTCTTATTGTCTTTAGCTGTGCAAAAACTTTTTAGTTTGATATAGTCCCATTTGTTTATCGTGCCTTTTATTTCATTTGCCTGTGGAGATAAATCGGCAAATATATTGCTGCTACAGATGTCGGAGAGCTTGCTGCCTATATTTTCTTCTAAGATGCTTATGGTTTCACGGCTTACATTTAAGTCTTTTATCCATTTTGAGTTTGTTTTTGTGAATGGTGTAAGTTGATGGTCTAGTTTCATTTTTTTGCAGGTAGATGTCCAATTTTCCCAACACCATTTGTTAAAGAGGCTGTCTTTACTCCATTGTATGTTCTTTCCTCCTTTGTCAAATATCAGTTGTCCATAAAGCTGTGGGTTTATTTCTGGGTCTTCTGTTCTGTTCCATTGATCTATGTGTCTGTTCTTATGCCAGTACCAGGCTGTCTTGAGTATAATGGCCTTATAGTATACCTTGATATCTGGAAGAGTGATACCTCCTGCTTTGTTTTTTCTTTTTAGGATTGCTGAGGCTATTCGTGTTCTTTTTTGGTTCCATATAAATTTTTGGAATATGTTTTCTATATCTTTGAAGTATGTCATTGGTATTTTAATTGGTATTGCATTGAATTTATAAATTGCTTTGGGTAATATAGACATTTTAATGATGTTTATTCTTATGTGAAGATTTTCTTAATGTAACTTGATAAAAACAACATTTCTTGACAGATTGAACTCAGAAACAGCTATTGGAGTTCTGAGATTACAACAGTCTCAACATACATTTTGAGTTTACTATGCTTGCACCCACAAAAACTTAAAAACATTGAGATGTGAGTGTTTTGGCTTATACCATTAGTGTCATCCTTATGTACTATGTGGGGGAACTACTTCAGTTGCACGCGGCAGAAGAATACACAGTAATGCAGCATATGAGTGAGGGATTTGGCATTCCCCAGCACACTTCCCTACACCATTTTGGCCTTTTAAAATGCAAATGTTCCACTGATTCAAAAGAGGATATGCACCCCCATGTTTATTGCAACATTGTTTACAATAGCCAAGAGCTGGAAACAGCCCAAGTATCTGTCAATGGACAAGTGGATTAAAAAGCGGTGGTACATATACACAATGGGATACTATGCAGCTGTGAAAAAGAAGGAAATTTTACCTTCTGTGATGGCATGGATAGACCTGGAGATTATTCTGCTAAGTGAAATAAGCCAGGCAGAGAAAGAAAATATTATATGCTATCACCTATATGTGGAATCTGATGAACAAGATGAACTGAGGAACAGAACAGAGGCAGAGGTGGGGTTACAGGGTGCAGAGGGAAGGGAGATGAGGGGATGGGATCAGAGAATGTGAAGGGGTTTGTGAAATTATATGCCATATTTTCCATGTATAAGATTCACCCTTTTATAAAAATTTGGGGTCTAAAAACTGGGTGCGTCTTATACAGTGGTTGTAGATTTTTTTACTTGCATTTCCTGCTTTTTTGCGCAGATGAGGACTTTTATGAATTTCATGAGGAATAAAACTGGAGTTCAATAACTTTATGTAATACATTTTTTTCAAATTTTGGGCCCCCAAATTAAGGTGTGTCTTATAATGGGGGAATAAGGTATATATAACACATTGATACAGATAATTGACAGCAAATTCCAGAGGAAAGGGGGAGAGTGAGTTAAGGGGAAGGGGGCAAAAAGGGTGTAATGGGGGCATGTGGTTGGGGGTGGTAAAGGTGTTATGTTGAGTGGGACACTTGAATCCATGTTAACACAATAAATTAATTAATAAAAAAGTGCAAGTGTTCCATTTGTGTTATGCTAGGGTGTTTCTTTTTTTGTGACAAAGATGGAGACAGAGAGAAGGACTGACAGGGACAGAGAGACCTGAAGGGAAAGAGATGAGAAGCATCAATTCTTCTTTGCAGCACCTTAGTTTCTCATTGATTGCTTTCTGGGACAGTGGGGGGCTACAGCAGAGCGAGTGACCCCTTTCTCAAGTCAGCAACCTTGGGCTTCAAACCAGCAACCTTTGGGCTCAAGCCAGAGACCATGTGGTCATGTCTATGACCCCATGCTCAAGCCAGTGACCCTGCGCTCAAGCTGGTGAGCCCATGCTTAAGCCAGTAACCTCAGAGTTTCAAACCTGGGTCCTCTGTGTCCCAGTCCAACACACTATCCACTGCACCACCGCCTGGTCAGGCAATAGTGTGTTTTGACTTACATCAAAATTCAGGTTATGTCAGTGTTGTAGGAATGGAAGTGTGTCATAAACTACGAACCCCCTGTATAAGAATATATATAACTGTATTCCATGAAACCAGGTGAGAAGATTTTACCCAAATGATAACAAATTTGCTCTTCTCATTCAATTCTTTCTTTTTGGGTTAATATAATTATTTTCAGTAAATATCTGTTTTTTATGTAAACATACAAGATCTTTAATAAAAGTTTACATTTTTTTCTTTTAATTTTGAAAATGGTAAATATGGGTAGATAAGTCCTCCTTAAACAAAAGCTCTTTGAGGTCATCAATAATTTTGAGTATAAAGAGATTCTGAAATCAAAAGTTTTGAAATCAATTGTTCTAAGGTCACTTTCTACTTGTCTAGGTTTCATACTGTTGCCAGACATGGACTAGGTAGGACCCAGGCAGGTCTTCAGACCTTCTAGAAGTAGGTTCTTCCACGCTATCGCAGGAAACTCATTTCAAGGATAAAGGCACAGGAGGATGTGAGGAAGATTTATTAGAAGTAGAAGGGCATATAGGGCACAGATGTCCTGTAGAGGCTTCTGCACTGTCTCTTCTAACACCAGGTAGCTTAGCTCTGTCTTACTGCTGAAGACGTCCAGCCTCTGAGGTCACAGGCCCACACTCACATCAGGCCCAGAAGAGGCAGGACCCAGAGATGCAGAACTTCTCTGTGTCTCATTTCCTCATCTGTATGTCCTTTATCAAGGCTCAATGGAGTAGGGGATACAGCCAAGGATGCACTTGGGCCCATTTTTCTGCTACAAAAAGAGAACTGAGCTGAATGCCTTGGGCCTTTGTTAAACTTTGGTTGTATCTTCTTGAGTTTGGGGGGTGATAAGCCTTTTTTCATACCAATCTTCTTCCTAAGTCTTTGGGCTTGTGCTGGACCTATCCCCTATCCAGTCCCTTTCCTGGAACTTCCAGGGTTGTGTCCTTATTCTATCTGATCCTTTCCACAGACTCTTCCCCTGTATAGTTGCCTATTTGGCTTCTACTGTGCATGCTTCATTGCTTCATAGTTTTGTTTTGTCATTTGGCTTCTACTGTACACACCTCAGCAGAGGAATTCCCACCTCACTAGTTCTTACCTCTGCTCCTCCACTTCCATAATCTATGAAAAAGGGCTAGTTATTCTCTGGGGAGACAGGAAAGCCCATCTTTCCTGTAAACTCTGATGCCTGGAGTGACTGTGAAGCTGCTTCGTCCTAGTTAATTTGGCTTACTGTCGGATTCAATATGCTCGTTTCCTTTGTTAATAACTAACTAGCTACCTAATGTAGTAACACTACCACAATCTTTTTAATCTTTAATTGACCATGACAATCCCCATGTAAAGCCAAGAGCCAAGGCCACCTTCACAGCCACCTGGCCCATGCAGGTTGCATCGGATTCGAACAGTTGGTAATGAAACAACGGAGCCAAGAACTGGTGGGCCATCAGCTTTAATCCTAGCTTGTGCTTGGTGGGCAAGTAAAAACACACACTGGGCCCCAAAACCCACTCATTCAGTGCTCACTAAGCTACTGACTTATCTGAGTTTCCTAGAATCAAAGGTTTCTAGCTCACCAGACTTATTCACCTCTGTTCCCCATCTCCTCCAGCACAAACTCTTAACAAACTGGCTTCTCCCTCAGCATTCTGCCATCTTGGCTGCTTCTCCTGGCCTCCATGTGGCCTTAATCTGCTCTCCTCTCTTCTAATACTAACGTCAGGAACCAAGAGAGCAAGCTCCTGGTCTGTCCCACTTTATAGTGTAAAAATCCAAACCCTTAATCCAATCTACAAACAAGAAAGACTCTGATACAAGGTCACTTATCTGAGGCATAATGGGATTCCTCATGAAAGTGCACCACCCCACATCCTCCAATCAGTCAAGGGTGTGGGGAAAAGCTTACTCTTAAAACTAAGGTGTAGGCTATAATGACCCAGCCTGCCCACAGCCTGTCCCCCAAAACACATTAATATCAATGGACTTGCATGTGTGCAGCACCATCTTTAACAAAGTGAGCATAATATATTTTATCTGCCCAACAATCCACCCCTATGCTCATTTTACTACCCACAATCTACACCACTGGCATTCTTGTATAAGGAAATTAGGCACATTACACAAATTACAATACCAGCACAAACCATACAGTTTCAACAATTATTAAGGTACATTTCACCAGTCTCTGAGCACTTTACCAAAAGTGCAAAATGTCCTTGGCTTTCTCTCTTGCCATGTGAAAGTCTTCTGGGGCAGGAGGTCCTCCATCAAAGCCTTCCCCCAAACCCATCAGGGTATTTCACATTGTCCAAAATCCACAAGTCCATTCAACAAAGGAGCCTGTGCTCACTCTGGTCATAGTCCAGGAAATCAGTCCACACACATAGGGCTTTAGCCTCCCCCCCTCATTTCTGCCATCATGGCTGGTCTCACACTGTCCTATAGAAAAGCATGTGGCAATGGCAATCAGCATTTCCATCTCTGCTCTGGAGAGCATGAGATGCATCCACCCCTATATCCCAAAATCACAGACCTACCAGCAGCATAGCTACTCCTTGCTGCTGGGCTCTCACCTTCTGAAGACTGCGAATTGCAACTCCAGCCCGATTCTCCTCATCCTCCAAAGAGGAACTGAAAACATCAGCTCCTGCTGCTGGGCTCCAGCCCCGGGCTGCTGCTGCCTTCTGCTCCATGAGCCTTACAGCCCCCGCCTCAGCCTCAGCCTCAGCCCCAGCCTTGGCTTCAGCCCCGGCCTAAGCCTCGGCCTCGGCCTCCTGCCGCTGCTGGCTCTTCACAACATCCAGGGCAATCTCCAACTCACAAACCTGTGATTCCTTCTCCAGCGTCTGCTCCATTTCCAGGCGAATCTCGCAAACCTGGTCGGCCTCCTCCTCCAGCGCTTCCTCCAGCCAGGGTCGGCATCTCTTTGTCCCACATTTCCTCCAGTCCACTGCTCGGTTTGCAGGTCCCGGGCAGTCTCTTCCATAGAGCTCTTGGTTTCCTCACACATGGCTGTAAAATTCAGCCATCCTACATCCCCCAAAAAACAGCTATGGGAAACCATAACAGCAACCAGTCCTCTACCATGCACCTCAAGGGTGCCAGCTAATACCGATCTGTATTGAATCCTGCGACAGACTACGTGAAATGTAAAGCCGGTAGTCGAAGTCACCATCACAGGAGCCTGGCCCATGCAGGTTCGCATTTGATTCGAAAGGTCGGTAATGAAACAACGGAGCCAAGAACTGGTGAGCCATCAGCTTTAATTCTAGCTTGCACCCGGCGGGCAAGCAAAAACACACACTGGGCTCCAAAACCCACTCATTCAGGGCTCACTAATCTACTGACTTATCCGAGTTTCCTAGATTCAAAGGTTTCTAACTCACCAGACTTATTCACCTCTGTTCCCCATCTCCTCCAGCACAAACTCTTAACAAACTGGCTTCTCCCCCAGCATTCTGCCATCTTGGCTGCTTCTCCTGGCCTCCATGTGGCCTTAATCTGCTCTCCTCTCTTTTAATACTAACCTCAGGAACCAAGAGAGCAAGCTCCTGGTCTGTCCCACTTTATAGTGTAAAAATCCAAACCCTTAATCCAATCTACAAACAAGAAAGACTCTGATACAAGGTCATTTATCTGAGGCATAATGGGATTCCTCATGAAAGTGCACCACCCCACATCCTCCAATCAGTCAAGGGTGTGGGGTAAAGCTTACTCTTAAAACTAAGGTGTAGGCTATAATGACCCGGCCTGCCCACAACCTGTCCCCCAAAACACATTAATATCAATGGACTTGCATGTGCACAGCGCCATCTTTAACAAAGTGAGGATAATATATTTTATCTGCCCAACATCCCATTATTGGATTACCTTTAGTTCTGTAGAAGACCTTTAATAATCTATACTGTGCCCAACTTTCTAGTCCTTTCTCTTACCACTTCCTTTTGGACAGGTTAGTCTCCAAGCTTAATAAATTCCTATACAGTACTTCCTCCCAAACTCTCCATGCTCTTTGTTGTTCCTAGGTCCATGCACATGCTGTCTCCATGCTTAGATGTCTCTACATATATGTCCTACTACTAACCTACCCCCAACTACTACCACCAGAGCTAATTGGTCAAATCCCAACCAGTCTACAAAACCTACCTCAATGTCGCTTCCTCAGGGAAACTTTCCTGATCCATACCCCTCCCTCCCTTCCCTAGAAACAATATATTGTTCTTTTTTAGGGAGCACAGACAATAGCTAGCTGTAAATAACTGCATTATAATTATTTGTATAAATATCTGTTTCTCCCAATAGACTGTCAGCTCCTTAATGGCAGGGACCATAGGTGTCTAGTTTAAGCACTGTGTTGATACATAGTAGTCTCTCAATAAATATGTCTTGAGTAAATTATCCTAATTCCCTTCCAATTTTGAAATTCCGTGGTCCATTCCTATAATGGGATATTTTGAATCACAGTCTTTTTATTTTTAACAGGGAGATGCTATTGCCTCACTCACAGACACTGATTTTTAATCAGAGATTATCTCACATCTTTTTTTTTTTTATCATTTTTGTCCTTGCAAGGACAGATCTGGAGAAAATTTGTTATATTAAATTTGATGTATTTTAATAAATAATGATGCACATATATTCATTAATAATATATATTCCACACCAAGACATTGGCAGGAATTAATTTTTAAAAATCTCCTCTAATAGGAATATAAAATTATGTAAGAGCTCCACATAATAAGCTCATGAAGAACAAGAAAGAGGAAGAAAAAATTTAAACTAGAATTAAAATTAAAATAGAACACCCAAAGAACAATGAGAGGTTTCTAAACAGCAAAGCTGCAGGTGAAGCCATCAGAAACTCTACTTTCTATAATCTTTACTGCCTCAGCCTAACAAATAGTCCCCCTGCAGAAGAAAAGCTGTAAGTCTGGAACTGACCTGTGTTTTCAGAATTTAAGAGATATGAGTATGGGAATTTCCAAGAGACTTCTATACTTCCTTTAGACCAAGACTTAAATTCTTTATTCTAGCCTTGCTAAGTTAACACAAAAGTAAAGAACTACTTATTTTTAAATGTGTTCATACTTGTGTGATGGTCTTTGTTCCATGTCTTTTTAGAGAAGTCAAAGCCATCTTCAAAGATTATTGAAAGATTTCTGCATTAAATATTTTTAACCACATTTTATTTTAAAACTTAGAAGCCAGGAGACTCCAATGTAATGAGTATAACTAGTTATTTCTTTATGGCAAAGTGTTGCCACATATATGAAAGAAATTTGAGTAGCACAGGCAAACTATTAGTGATAGACTCAGTACTAACCCAGCTTTCTGATTGCAATTGCTACATGCTTTTAATTCCATTGTCAATAAAGAAAACAAATTCATTTCAAGCTCAAATACAAAAGTAACTTTTCTTTTCTCATAGTAAAACTACCATGTTTCACAGAAAAATTTTAAGACTTGTTTGTCATGTTGTTTTATTTTCATTTAACACTTGAGAAGAATATTGCCCATTCAATTCATCCATCCCAGGTGATTAGTAACAGATGAATTACACATGCTGGGTATTTAAAGCTTGCAGTTAAGGACAAACTACTTCCACACTCGAGTATAAAAGCTGTGATTATTGCACACAGCTTAGAGCTGGATTGATTATGTGACCATCAAAACCGACAGAAAATAGCTGAAAACATCAATTCTACCTTTTGCTATCTGCCTTGACAAAATAAATATTTTTTTATTTATTTTTAGTAAAACAGAATAACTTTCTTAAACAGTCTGACTTACATTCACATATCATTTAATAGAGTACCAAAAAGAAAAAAAAAAGCCCTCCCTGTCTTACCTCAGATCACAAGGTCTTTTTCAGAACTTGTAGGAAAGATGGCACAATTTTTTGACAAGTCTAATATATTATAACTTATTTAGACTATACCTTCATAGTAATGGAAAATATAATGGTCATATTATAAATACAAATTCAATGAAAAAACCCCAGCTATTAAAATTCTTTTTGTCATTAGACCAGACCAGGGAACTGGTAACCCAGATATAAACTCAGAAAACATATAAACCTATATAATTTTTTTTTTATGTTACAACAGGATCTAGAGTGTCTCATTATCTATAAGCTCGATATTTCTATGCAACAAACTGCCAAGAATTAGAAAGCCTTTTAGGGACAAACTACTATGGATACTAAAATAAGTGCGGGGGCAGAGGCAGGGTGGGTGGTTGAGGAAAGGGAAAATGTCACAGATGACTTGGAAGATTACTTTGATGTCACGGTTTTATATTGTTCTACAAAAAACTTACGTAGTCATTGTATTTTATTATTGTTTTTATTTTCTGTCTTAAATTTTATACTGTGGTATTTTTAGCACAATGCAAAATAAAATAACTGTTAACTTATGTTTCAAAACTTATATAGCACATGTCTGCCTCTCCTCCGTTTCTCTCCCAGCCAGGAGGTAGACATGTATGAATGCCCCCATGTAATCAGCGCTTTCCAGCCCTTTCGTGGAGCTCTGTGGTCGATTGTGCTTCCAGCAAATAAAGACCTTATTTAAAGAAGAGTGACTTGAATTGTGAAAATGCTTGAAATTGCAATAGAAATAATGGCTGGAAGTACTGAGGATAATTAGATTATGATAGTAGACACTAAAATAGTGCTTCCTAGTTTCAGAAACTATTCAAGACAGTTAATATAAATTAATTCATTTATTCCTTATAATAACCTGTGAGTTATTAAGCCTTGGTCTATGAAATTATCCCATTTTATAGACGAAGGCTTAAGCACTGAGGGGATTACATGTAGCTTATGAGAGACAGAGCCAGGGTTTAGAATAGAGGGTGTCTAGCTCCATAGTCCAGACTTTTAACCACTATACCAAATCAAAGATTCAGGAAGAATCTGAAAATTGTCTTGGAACAGTTCAAGAGCAGTATATTAGAAAAGGAAGTAAATGTAGTATTCTGCATTGTCATAGCATAGACCATAGATCTGAAACAAAAAGCTGAATAAAAAAAGTTGTGACTTCCGTGTCCCTGCTAAGGGTCAGCCCTTGCCTAGAGAACCAGTGCTCAATGATGCTGATGACCAGAACACTGGTGGGGTTACACAAAATGTTTTTCCCATCCTGATATTTTATGAGACAGTCTATAACAGGGGTCCCCAAGCTTTTTACACAGGGGGCCAGGTCACTGTCCCACAGACCGTTGGAGGGCCAGACTATAAAAAAAAACTATGAACAAATCCCTATGCACACTGCACATATCTTATTTTTAAAGTAAAAAACAAAACGGGAACAAATACAATATTTAAAATAAAGAACAAGTAAATTTAAATAAACAAACTGACCAGTATTTCAATGGGAACTATGGGTGCGGATGCATCCTGTGCTCCTCTCACTGACCACCAATGAAAGAGGTACCCCTTCCAGAAGTGCAGCAGGGCAGATAAATGACCTCAACGGGCGGCACGCGGCCCACGGGTGGTAGTTTGGGGACCCCTGGTCTATAATATTGTCTTGTCATCAGTATTTCTTTCTTAGAAGAGTAAGAGGTGATAAAGGAGGGAAGAGAAACATATGGGTTTTTGAATATTTTATTGATGAGCATTCCTGGCATTACTCTTTTTACCAAAAGTATACTATAATATATTTTAGCTCAAAGGCCTTAGAACAGAGTTTTGATAGACATATAAAGTTGGCCTTATTGAAAATTAGGTCGAATGATGATGTTCTCAAATTAATATTTGTAGTGTAGCACTGAAAGCACTAATACTTTTAAAAAATTCCTAGAAGAAACATTGAATAACATCTTGGCTAATTTTCTCAATCTCTCTCATTCATTTACTTTCTTCTCATTCATTTTTTTTTTTTTTTTCTGTAGGCAATTCTTATGCAAGAGGCAAAACGTAATTAAATGTACAGGATGAAAAGATGGCACAGGCATTGCTGGTACCCCCGGGACCCGAAAGCTTCCGCCTTCTTACTAGAGAATCTCTTGCTGCTATCGAAAAACGTGCTGCAGAAGAGAAAGCCAAGAACCCCAAAAGAGAACAAGATGATGATGAGAACAAACCAAAGCCAAACAGTGACTTGGAAGCTGGGAAAAACCTTCCATTTATTTATGGAGACATCCCTCCTGAGATGGTGTCAGAGCCGCTGGAGGACTTGGATCCGTATTACATCAGTAAGAGAGTGAGTGCCGATTTTATACTTCTGAGAGTTCAGCTATACTTCCAAAATTAATTAAACACTCAACATTGATATACTTTTCTCAGACTCATATACATATTGCATCACAATGTTTTTAATGTTAAAATTTTATTCTATAATAAGTAGAAGCATTTATAAGACATGAAATCAAGATTTGGCTACAATGAAGAGATATGTAGAGATGAACAATTTCTGTGATTTCACAGAAATTGAGATAGAATTAAAATTGACACCAACAAGGCAAAATATCTGTTATTGATGACATATTTAAACACATGGTATACAACAGAATAATGCCAGGCAAAAAAGAGTTATAGGCAGATATTGTTATTTTTTAGTTATTTGGCTTGGGGTTTCTGATGCTCAAACAAACCACATATTATTTTCAGAATTAGCTAGTTTCTTTAAAAAAATTATTTTGTCTATTGATTTGAGAGACAGAGGAAAGGAAAGAGAGAGTGCTTTTCTACTCATCTATACATTTGTTGGTTGATTTTATCTATGCCCTGACTGGGGATAGAACCCATAATCTTGGCATATCGGGACAATGCTTTAACCAACTGAGCTACCCTTTCAGGGCCCTAGATAATTTTTATTAAGTTAAATCAGCTGTGCAGTATTTAATAGCCACACTTTATATTTTGCTTTCACAAACACAAAAACAGATCTATGTAGAAATAAAGATAAATTGATATTACCATGAGTGGATGGGTTACAAATTAAAGAAGATATCAAACATCTTTATTGGTTGAAGTCAGCCTTTTTTTAAAAAATCGCTGATAATATTCTTAAGCAGTATTTATAAGATAAATGATGGGTAAAGAAATGGACAATTGACATTCAGCTAGGGCACTGTGCCCATTGTTCTAAAGGAGTGCTTTTCAAACTTGCATCTACATACTTAGCACCTGAGGATCTTCTTTTTTAAATTTCTTTTTATTTTATTCATTTTAGAGAGGAGACGAGAGAGAGAGAGAGAGAGAGAGAGAGAGAGAGAGAGAGAGAGAGATAAAGGGGGGAGGAGCTGGAAGCATCAACTCCCATATGTGCCTTGACCAGACCAGTGCAGGGTTTTGTACTGGCGACCTCAGTGTTCCCAGGTCGACGCTTTATCCACTGCGCCACCACAGGTCAGGCACACCTGAGGATCTTAATAAAATCCAAATTCTGATTCCATAGGTCTGGGTGGGGCCAGAGAGCCTGCATTTCTAACAAGCCTCTGAGTGGGGCTCATGCTGCTAGAACATGTGCCACACTTTGAGCAAGTTTTAAAATGCTTTATTTAAAGCCATAACACAAAACTAAATAGTTAAGATTTCTTTCTTTTTCCTTTCAGCTAGTTTTATAAAAGGTGACATTTAATATATATTCATATATTTCTAAAATTAATTTATTCCAATAGTTTTTTCTAGTATTGATTAAGAAAATTTTGAAATCTAGTACAGATGATGATGACAATGAAACATCCCCCAAGAAACCAAAAGACAATTCCCTTCTAAAAAGTATTTATTTGCAAATATATCTTCAAGAGACAGGGGTCTCACTTACTTTGACATGACTAGAGTTATAATTTGTCTTCCCATAGATCTGCTTAAAGTTGTAAAGCATTATGTAACTGTTTGCTGCCATTAAAGGTCCATTTACATACCGTACCTAATTTAATCAGATGAGCTACATCACAGTATCTTTTAATGGCATTTAAGTTGACCAGGAAATAACTTAAGAATAGTGATAATAATAATAGCTAACATTTGTGCACATACTTTGTCAGGCACTGTTTGAGTAGAACTCAAACATAACTAATTTGATATTCAAAAAGCCTGTAGGGCAGACCCTAGGTTAGCATCATTTTACAGATAAAAAGAGAAGTCCAGAGAGGTTAAATAACTTGCCTAAGATCACATGGAATAAGTGGTGAATTCAGGATTCGAAGCCAGACAGTTTACTCTTCACCACTAAGCAAAACTATATGTGGTGTTTATTAACATAATGAAAGAATATGTTAAAAAATTGTTGTATACACTTTTGAATTCTCTGATTGATGTGGTCCTTCCTGCTCAGAGATTTAAAGTTTATTCTTGCCCCAAGTAGTAAACAGTTTAGTAAAGCTATATAAGATGTGTGTTTACATGGAAAAAAGAAGCAAGGACCATTCTGCAGTGGACAGGGACCAATTTAATATACTTTCAACTATAACATTCATCACTTTAGTAGCAATACATCACCATTCTTTTTTAGGTCACCTCATTACTTACCATTACTTGAAGACCAGATTTTGGTATAGGATATTATTCTTTTATTCTTCACTTCTCAGATTTCAAGGTTTTCTTTGTGTTAGATGTTGCTTCGCAGAAACAAACTGGCATTTTATTCATAGACCAGCTCTGTTCCAGAGCTGGCTGTCAGTGAAGATGCCCTTGCATGTCATGTTGAATCTCATTAGTATCACACAGGCTAATCTCACAGGAGCAGCGTACGATTCCATGCTGAAATGGTGTATTTACATTGACTTTGCTTTTTGGATATTTTTAAAAATAAAACCTTCTCCTATTGTTACAAGTGAAAATTGCTTTTTCAGGGAAGCTGTTAAACACACACACACACACACACACACAAACAAACAAACACACACACACGCAGATGGACCTTGAATTATGGTGAACTTTACATGTTACTGCTGTCATTAGCTGCCTAAGTGGATCTAGGTTATTTGACTATCATATTAGATGATCTAATCCTATAAAGTCAAGAAAATGCTTTAACACATCTGTGCTTCCAGGGAATTCTTCCCAATGTCCACTGTCCCTGCTGGATAATCTCAGTGCCAGTAAAGAACTGTTTACTTCCTCTCTTCATAGAATTGTTCAGATTTATAGAAAACAGTTTATGAAAAAAAATGGTTAGGTAATGGTTAGCTCCTTGGTCTTAAATACAAAAGGGCACTGTACAAAGAAATTGTTTTCTCTGCCCTTTATACTCACAATGTAAATGATTCTGACTAACTACTCAAACAGCACATGCTGTCAGTAAACATGAATGTATACATATAGCCCTTAGTTAAAGGGTAAAAACATATTATTAAGTAAATGAATATATAGAATAGATGTCTTAAAGGTAAATTACATCTTAAAAGTAAAGCCACATTTAATTAAAATAAGTATTCATTTGCAAATAACACTATTAATTCTGTGAAAAATGTGGAGGAAAAGAAGATTATAGACTTCTTATGCTCAGTGGTTTATAACAACTTCTAACCTAGTCCTTAGTGAATGAAACCTAACTGGAAATTGCTACTTGACTGTAATTAAAAGCAACATGTCCTCATGTGCAGATTAATATTCTAAGACTTAACTGGTAAAGAAAACAATGAAAGAATGATCAGAATGCAGTGTGATTTATTTGGAAAGACATAATGGAAGAGTTGATTTTGAAAGCTGAGGATATTGCCAGAGAGTAGGGAATTTCAACCCTAGCTGGATAATAGAATCATTTGAGAACATTTTAAAACACAACCATGTCTGTGCCCACCCTTCAGAATGCTGGCAATTTTAAAATCACCCCAGGGATTGTAATTTGCAGACACAACTAAGAACCTTTGATATCATAGTGAAGCATTGTAGGTGGAAAGCCTATTTTCAAGTCTGTTTCAGACCTACAATGGGAGGGAGTTTGCATAGGTAACCTTTCAGCGTCCTCCTTCCTCTAGGACTATGATGGCGAACCTATGACATGCGTGTCAGCACTGACATGTGTGGCCATTTTCAATGACACATGGCCGCATGCGGCCGCATACCAAAGAAGTATGGGGCTGCATGCCCAGAAGGACGTTTCATTCTCGGCTCCTGCACGGCCAGGTGCAGTAGCGGAGGATACAACATTTGCTGTAGTGTAGACACTCTGTGCCTGAGGTCTGTAGGCCAAAATATTTTTGTTATTTAAACTATAAATATCGCAAATTATGGTTCTTTTCTCAAAGTGGCACACACCACCCAAGTTATGCTCGGTTTTTTGGCAAATTTTGATACACCAAGCTCAAAAGATTGCCCATCACTGCTGTAGGACTCTGACATTCTTTTCAGTCAGAGGGAGAAGTTCAGATTATGAGTGGTATTGATAAAGGGGTTGAATTGGCTGGAGCACAGGTGCTTGGGTGAAAAAAATAAAAGATGATCCCAAAGAAATGTGGTAGGTAATCATTGGGTAGCACAGTTTAAATGCTAAACTGATTATTATTACAGGTTTCAGATTATAGAATTTTAGCCATAGAATGCCCTTCAAAATTATGTATTCCAGACTAATTTTCAATGTAGCTGTCCCATCTCAGTTTTACCAGCAGATCTATAGACACAGCAAAAACAGGTATTGAACATTTTAAAGTAGTACATCTACCACAGGGAAAATAGAGAGTCTTCAGAAACAGAGCCAAAAGACTTGATGTAACTAAAATATTTATAAAAGATTATTTTAATAACAATATGTAGAGAATAAACTGAAAAGTTACCAAAGCTGTAGACAGATGGTAAGCTTTAAATAGAATTGGAGTCTTATGTAAACTTACCTTATAACTTGGTAAAAATTTTGTGTAAGATATTAATTTGTATTATGAAGTTGGAACATTAGAGACAAATTAGATAATGGTAAGTTATATTTTTGTTTGTAGCTGTATGTAATTTTAGGAGATAAACATCCACCATTTTTATGATTATTGTGTACCAACTGGTTTAAGCAAACAAACTTGAACACAAAATCAGGTAAAAAGTTCTTTGTGTGTAAGCTCTTCAAATAAGCCACATGTCTAATCTTTTAATTTTTCTCATATTTTCTTTTTCAGACTTTTATAGTATTGAATAAAGGGAAGGCAATTTTCCGATTCAGTGCCACCTCTGCCTTGTATATTTTAACTCCACTAAACCCTGTTAGAAAAATTGCTATTAAGATTTTGGTACATTCATATCCTTTTCATGTGAATTTTCTAAATGCTGTTTCTAGTGATTGATATTTTACAAAATGTCATTATTTCTTTTAAAATATATCTAAAATTTCTTTGAGATTAATGGTAACATTGTTCTCATTGATTTTATGCTACTTAAAAAATTATAGAATGACTATCCTATTTATATATTATATTACAAAATGACTATTGTATTATAGAATGATTCTAGAAGTAAAATTGCAACTGATACTAAATGTGTGAATGAAACACATTGCACAGGAGGAACAAAAACAAAGCTCCCTCACACTTTTATTAACCTCAATTAGACTATATATAACCATTGCTAAAGAAATAGTCTATTGCCCTGGCCGCTTGGCTCAGTGGTAGAGTGTCGTTGGCCCAGTGTGTGGAAGTCCTGGGTTTGATTACCAGGCAGAGCACACAGGATAAGCGCTCATCTGTTTCTCCACTTTTCTCCCTTTCCTTTCTCTTTATCTCTTTCTTCACCTTCCGCAGCCAAGGCTCCATTGGAGCAAAGTTGGCCTGGGGGCTGAGGATGGCTCCATGACCTCCACCTCAGGCACTAGAATGGCTCTGGTTGTAACAGAGCAATGCCCCAGATGAGCAAAGCATCGCCCCCTGGTGGGCATGCCAGGTGGATTCCTGTTAGGCACATGTGGGAGGCGGGATTCTTTCTCTCTGCCTCCCTGCTTCTCACTTCAGAATAAAAAAATATATAGAAGCAGTCTATTGTGTCATAATCTATATTACTAAATGTTCAAATATTTTTGCCTTAATTGGTTCTGTACCTTCAGCAACTGGGTCTTGCTGTCCCTTTTTTCCCTTCTTTTCTCCCTTTCTCCCTCCCTCCCTCTCTCCTTCCATTTCTATATTCCCTCTCTCTGTCTCTCTCTTCCTCCTTCCTTTCCTTCCTTCCTTCCTTCCTTCCTTCTTTCCTTCCTTCCTTCCTTCCTTCCTTCCTTCCTTCCTTCCTTCCTTTCTTCCTTCCTTCCTTCCTACCTTCCTTCCTCTTTCCTTTCTTCCCTTAGTATATATTTATTAAAATAATACATGCCTATATATCTGATAGATAATATATATTAAAATAATTGAATTTAAAACTAGTTACAATGATAGTCAAAAGGGCATGTAAAATGACAGAATAGGTGTGACTTTCAAGCAAATTTTTAAATAATGATAAAATAGAAATACTATGCTCTTCTGAGGCAATTTTCAAGAAGGATTTCATCTAGACCAATTCAAAATAGGCTCATATAAAAATAAAAAGGGAGACAAAAGATTGATTACCCTAGAAATAGGGAAATAGAACTGATAACTTTTGATACTCTATGGTTTAACATTGGAAAGATTCATCTCAAAATAATCATAAGCTTCCTTAGAGTAAAGTCTGGATTGAGATCCTTAGAGAAATTATTACACTAGTTCTCAGGAAAATAATGTTTGATTGTTTAATCACTGTAAGTCTACTAGAGCATCTCATTATAGTAGAATTCTAAATCAGTGTAATTGTCTATACCAAGCTATCTATTCTTAGGCTTTTTATATTGTGGTCATTAACATTTTCTTAGTTAGTGGATATCTTAAATTACATCTGAACTACAACTTTTACGCTTGTTCTATACTGTAAGCTCACTAAAGAACAGTAATTTCTGCCTGACCAGGTAGTGGCGCAGTGGATAGAGCGTCGAACTGGGATGCAGAAGACCCAGGTTCGTAACCCCAAGCTCGCCAGCTTGAGCGTGAGCCCATCTGACTTGAGCAAAAAGCTCGCCAGCTTGGACCCAAGGTCGCTAGCTCCAGCAAGGGGTGGCTCGGTCTGCTGAAGGCCCACGGTCAAGGCACATGTGAGAAAGCAAACAATGAGCAACTAAGGTGTTGCAATGGCAACGAAAAACTACTGATTGATGCTTCTCACCTCTCTCTGTTCCTGTCTGTCTGTCCCTATCTATCTCTCTGTCAGACTCTCTCTCTCTGTCCCTGTGTAAAGAATGGTTATTTCCCCATGCAATGCAATTTCACACAACTGATTGGAATGTAAAATTCTCATTTGCTTCAGATAGAGATCTCTTTCTATTTAATTCAGTTTTGTGAGAAAATGATGGAAAATGTAAAAAGAGTGGAATAATAATATATGACTGGCTTTAAAGTTTCTTATTATATTTACTATTGTTTTAAAACAAATAATATTAATTTCACAGGTAATTTGTGTTTGTGATCTTTGTGTGTGTTTATCATTTGTAAATGACCATGACAATGTACTAGCATTTATTCCTTAACTAATCTACTTTATTCAGCATGCTTATCATGTGCACTATTTTGACCAACTGTGTATTTATGACTTTGAGTAACCCTCCAGACTGGACAAAGAATGTAGAGTAAGTAGGAATGACTTCTTGCAAGAGTAATACACACTCAAATTGTCTAAAATATCTTCATAGTTATAGTCTGACTTATGGTTTCCACTTTCTGAAGTCAAACTAAAATAAACACTTCTAAGAAAAAAATTATTTTTATAATCTGAAAGAAGATATGAAAAGTTATTAGGGGACTTCTTCTGTGAAGTGTTTTTTTCCTAGCAAATTCAAGATAGTATTTGTTTTAAAAAGGTTATAAATAGTATACAATAACAAAATTTCTGCATTAGATCAACATTATTACTTAATTTATGTCACATATAAGGTTATTCACAATGAAGAAACTTATTTTTTGCCTGACCAGGTAGTGGCGCAGTGGATAGAGCGTCGAACTGGGATGCAGAAGACCCAGGTTCGTAACCCCAAGCTCGCCAGCTTGAGCGTGGGCCCATCTGACTTGAGCAAAAAGCTCGCCAGCTTGGACCCAAGGTCGCTAGCTCCAGCAAGGGGTGGCTCGGTCTGCTGAAGGCCCACGGTCAAGGCACATGTGAGAAAGCAAACAATGAGCAACTAAGGTGTTGCAATGGCAACGAAAAACTACTGATTGATGCTTCTCACCTCTCTCTGTTCCTGTCTGTCTGTCCCTATCTATCCCTCTGACTATCTCTCTGTCCCTGTGTAAAAAAGAAACTTATTTTTTAGTGAAACAAAAGATGTTTAGATTATATAAGCTACTTATGTATAGTATAGTATAATAATTAGGTATTTGGTTTAATAAAAAAAATTATCATTTTATTCTTACAGTTAGTAAAATAAATTCCAATAGGGGATGAGTTGTTATGACAAATACTGCCACTTATATTTCTAACTATTTTTATAGATTTCTATGAAGATTTATTATACCATCTTAGGAGCCCTCTTAGTGTAGTAGACAGCATGTCAGTCTCATATTGTACCATCCTAAGCCATAATTTGCCAGTGATTTAACATGTTAAAGATATTTTTATACTAGCCTAGAAATGCTCTCTAGAAAATATTTTAGTAGAAAATCTATTTTTTATATTGAAGCAAGTCATTTAAGAAAATTTTCAGTTACCACTTATGATTTAGCGGTTAACAAATGAACATATCTGTATAAAACTATTCTGTATGTACTTTTCCCAACAGATATTATTGCAACATTTAAATAATACTTCTCATTTTTTTAGACCATTATTAAAAGAAAGATTAAAAAAAAACACATGACTATTATGACTTGAACATGCAGGTCTCTTTTTTAAAGCCATTGTAGAGTTGATTATATCCATTATGGAAATAGTCTTAGCCTTACAATTGTTTTTTACTTACATCTATCTTTGGAAAAGTTATCGCATGTTTCCTGATCAATTATCTCTAGCAGAAAAACAAACAAAATATTAGTGGTTAGAGCAAAACAAGCAAACAAACACCCCACGAATCACACAGTGCAATAGAAAGAGAAGCCAACTCAGTTCTGACATGAAACAGAAGTCCCTGTACAAAGAGGTGGCATACACAGATATGGCCTGAGGACCTTATTGCATAGTATGGTAACGCATTTCTATAGACATCATATTACAAGGAAAAAATAACCTGGACAGAATCATCAGGAAGATTAGGAGCCTAGTGGACACAGATTCAAGAAAGGACAAGGTTTCCTTGATTCTTGTTTACATGTTCAGTCTATTTTGCTGATAGAGACTTCTGAACACCTATTCCCTGCAATCTGTATCAGATATTGTACTCTAAGGCTCTTCTTCATCCAATAGCTATCAACCCCATATACTCCAAATATCCAAACAAAATTTCTTACTCCCCCCCCCAAAAAAAAAGATTAGAAATAAGGAGTTTAATCTTATTCCTAATAACTGTAGATTACTTAGAATTGTGTAAATATAGACCTTAAGGCACTAAGCATTAATATAATAAATAGAACATGCATATGAACTGTCTCTTATGGCCTTTTATAAGGCCTGCTATCTCTCCAAACAGAAATGTCTTGATGATTATGTGTAATACACAAGAACTCAAACTAAAATATAAGTATATATAAGCTTGACATTGCAAATTATATCTCTTCCAAATAAAGTCAGTTACTTCATAATAAGTAAAGATAGCCATTACACATTAAACATATTCTATTTGAAAACAACTAAATTGGTTAAAAATGGAGGAGGAATGTTCTTAGGAAAATTAGATGTGAAGATTTCTGCACACATTTTTCTCTGATTGTTTTGTTCCTCATAGGAGAAAAATTACTACAGAAAACAGTATAAAAATAACACTCTTAATGTTTTTCATACACAAAATTCCAGTAGGCTGGACAATAAAATGATTTTCAATAAGAGTAAATTAAATCTTTGTGGGTTGGATGAAACGATCTGAAAAATAAACTTAAATTACAATTTTTAAAAGAACACAGTGTTGAAAAACAAGTACTTCAATTATTTGGGGGAAAAACAAAAATAACTGATATTGTCAACAGTCAGAAAACAAGGGCTAGAAATGTACTATATCAAATAAAAAATGGAAAACTCTTTCACCATTTTGGAGGCTGAAATTTGAACCTGAGCATGTTTAAGTGATCTGGCCCTAATGCATAGAGATAGTAGCTGGTACAAGGTTAGGTTCAAGAATTTTATCTGTGAAATTTGGGAATTGTGTACACACAAACTTAAATACTAATAACTTGAAAAGTTTCTTGCAATAATATATCTGTATATAAATATACGCATAAAGAGAGAGAGAAGCAGTTTTATACCTCAACGCCTGACTGATAAGTCTATTTTTTAGACTGGACATGAAAATGACTTCTACAAATAATTCTAACAATTAAAAAATTTGAATAAAATATTTCACTATAAATAAACAACACTAAGAAGTGTTACCTTTAGAGGTGCACTGTCCAATGAGGGAGACACCAGTTGTATGAGGCTATTGAAATTTAGCTAGTGTTAATGATTGAAATTATAATATTTTAGTTATATTGGTTAAATATAACACAATATAAAAATTAAGTTTACTTGTTCCTTATTTTTTATTTGGATACTGGGAATTTGAAAACTAGCCTGACCAAGCAGTGGTACAGTGGATAGAGTGTTGGGCTGAGACACAGAGGACCCAAGTTCAAAACCCTGAGGTCACCAGCTTCAGCGCGGGCTCATTTAGCTTGAGCATGAGCTCAATAACTTGAGAGTGGCATTGCTGGCTTGAGGGTGGAATCATAGACATGACCTCATAGTTGGTAGCTTGAGCCCAAGGTTGCTGGCTTAAACAAGGGGTCACTCACTCTGCTGTAGCCTCCCAGTCAAAGCACATATGAGAAAACAATCTATGAACAACTAAGGTGCCACAGTGAAGAATTGATGCTTCTCATCTCTCTCCCTTCCTGTCTGTCTGTCCCTATCAGTCCCTCTCTCTGACTTTCTCTCTGTTTCTTTCAAAGAAAAAATAGAAAGAAATTTGAAAACAACATACATAGCTTGTATTATATTTCAATCAGTGTTGTTGTAGAAGATCAAGTTTGATCATTGATAAAACACATGAAACTATTATTCTAAAACCTAAGTGCTAAACATGATCATATTCTTTAGGGAAGATATTATTTCTTCAGTTTAACTTTTTACTCAGGCATGTAAGCTTAAATTAAATTAGTAGATTTTTATTTTTTTTATTTTTTTTGGTAAATGGAAATAGGAAAAAAATTTTACTGAATTGAAAAACCACAGAAAGATAAGATTTGCTATATTTGAAAACATCTATGTTAACAGTTCAAACAAAATGCTTAATTTTTATTTGGATGCTTTTCCTAGGTACACATTTACTGGAATCTATACCTTTGAGTCACTTATAAAAATCTTGGCAAGAGGATTTTGCTTAGAAGATTTTACATTTCTTCGCGATCCATGGAACTGGTTGGATTTCAGTGTCATTGTGATGGCGTGAGTATTTCTGAAAAATTGTTAAGCTCAAAGGAATGAAAATAGTTGCAGCATATATCAGGTTGCTGTGACTTATTTTAAATGTAGAGTATGCTTACAGGCCAAATTAATATGCTCTATATATTTTTAAAATACATATTACAAGGTATATTTCTGGTAAATAAACAAAAATATGTAATATAGTCTTCCACTTCATCAAAATAAAGTTATTTGTTGGCTATAATTAAATTCCACCAACTGTACTTTGAATAGCTTTGCAAACAAATTTATTCACATTAGTGAAAATTGCCTTGAAATAAAGCAACAAAATTTTATTCCTTAGAAGTAGCTTTTAGCAGATGGCACCTTGAGTTCTAGAGCAATTCCATTTGTTAAACTCAATGGGCTTTATATATCAAACCCAGCTTTCATTCTTTATTTAGTATAAATTTTGCCAAAACTATCAGTAACTCTGATTTAATTCTACAGGTATGTAACAGAATTTGTAAGCCTAGGCAATGTTTCAGCTCTTCGAACTTTTAGAGTCTTGAGAGCTCTGAAAACTATTTCTGTAATTCCAGGTAAGAGGAAAGTGATGTAAGATAGTAGGCCCCTTATATCTCCAACTTTCTTGTGTGTTGTGTTTGTGTGTGAACTCCTTATTGCAGATATGTGACAGAGTTTGTGGACCTGGGCAATGTCTCAGCGTTGAGAACGTTCAGAGTTCTCCGAGCACTGAAAACAATTTCAGTCATTCCAGGTGAGAGTGGGTTAAACACTGAGGCTGACTGAACATACTGTAATAATACTGAAGTTGAAATCATACTTATAACATTAGCTTTGTTGCTCATTATTTTTGTTTGTCACCTTCAAGAATGCTAAAGAATTTTTTAATGTAGTTCAGTTCCTAAAATTTTAGGAATTATATACTTATCAAGTCAGCCTTTGAGTTTAACAGATTGCATGAGAAGTCTATAAGAAAATACAAGTT
The DNA here is from genome assembly GCA_037038555.1 of Rhynchonycteris naso. Classification (NCBI taxonomy): domain Eukaryota; kingdom Metazoa; phylum Chordata; class Mammalia; order Chiroptera; family Emballonuridae; genus Rhynchonycteris; species Rhynchonycteris naso. The sequence continues at coordinate 69,820,404 of CM072997.1, forward strand.
TTGCTCTCTTCTTTTTTTTTTATTTTTTTCATTTATGATGTAAAGTTTTCTCCTTTACATCATTAAAAATTGCTTTGCTGCCATGGCTTTACTAACTGATTTGTATTGAACCAGTCATTGCAGATCTGTTTTGGAAATAGAATGTTTTTAGAGAAATGATTATTAAACAGCATGCACATGGCTGTTTTTATCATTTCAAAATTATTTTCTCCTCTACATCACTGATACATGGAAGCTAGTATAAAGAAAGGGTTGGAAGGACATAGCCTCCTTAAACAAAAAATCTGGAATAAAAAATAATTTTAACTTTTTCTTTTCATGTTCATGGCCGCATGTAAAACCACACAGGCACAAAACTTACTGCCCAGCTATTTACACTTTCATTTTTAACCTTCAGAAATAGCACTGTTTATAAATAAAACCTGCTCTTCATCCATTTCTCAAACCATCTGGCTGTTCACAAAGCTTTGATGTCTAAACAACCAAATAAATGTTTGTGGGAAAAGATAATGTATATGACTATTAAGAGGACATTGTGGGTATGGCATGCTTCCTCAGCTGACCTATTGTTCTCTCTCTTCAGGTTTAAAGACTATTGTGGGTGCGCTGATCCAGTCTGTAAAGAAGCTTTCTGACGTCATGATCTTGACTGTGTTCTGTCTCAGTGTGTTTGCTCTAATTGGTCTGCAGCTGTTCATGGGCAACCTGCGGAATAAATGCTTGCAATGGCCCCCAAGCGATTTTGCTTTAGAAAACAACACCACTTCCTTCTTTAATGGCACAATGGATTCAAACGGGACATTTGTTAATGTAACAATAAGCACATTTAACTGGAAGGATTACATTGAAGATGACAGTAAGAAATATTGCTACACTGTTAACCTTAGCTGTTGCTGAATGAGTTTCCAACTGTAAATAGTTGAGACTGTGGGTGTGAAATCATATTTGTAAATATACTTTATTGGTGTCTAGTTTGGAAATAACTGAGACAGTCAAATGCCTATTATTCCTAATGTCAATAAAATTTACATGAAATAAAAGTTTGTTCTTTATACTAACAGGTCACTTTTATGTTTTGGATGGACAAAAGGATCCTTTACTCTGTGGAAATGGCTCAGATGCAGGGTAAGGAACAAGTGTTTTTTTTTTAAAAAAAATATAGAACACTTTGGAAAAAATTGGTTAAGAAGAAACATTTAAGTGTAGCATTATATGTATATAATAAAGAGTGATGCTGCTTACCTAGGAAGTACCTTCTCTGTCTTACTGGATTGCTGTCAGTTCTAAACTCATAGGCATTATAACCATTCATTTGAGTGAACGCCTTTTCTACAAAGTTTGATGGTTAATATGTACTTGAAGCATAGAAGTACATAGTCTCTCTTTTCTATAAATGCTTTAGAGCAATTTAAGAAATACAGAAAATGAAAGCACAAATGGGCAGCTTGATGTGGATATGTGTTAATGGGATAAATTTTTATATGGTTAAAAAAGGTCCAGTTTTCATGGTATAAGCCCAATTGGGAAACTACTTTGAGAGACTTAATATTCTTGAAATAGCATAAAATCTTGTGTGCAGAGATGTTTGTCAAGGGCATGTTCAAGTCTGAGTCTGCATACTTAACAGTTCTTATTGGTCACATTCTACAGTAACAGATGCTGCAAAATCTTAGTCATTCTGTTAGTCTCTCATACTTAACATATTTTTCCAAGAATATTGTAAATTAATTTTAAGTCAGGGTAGAGGGAGAATTTTTTAGAAGCCAAAGAGGAGGAATAGTGAGTGCTAGACCATAGAATTTATAGAACATATTTTGAGTCATCCTAAAAAATTAAAAACTGGGTTAGCTATAAAGGTCTTCATAAATTATTAAAACATATAACAGTCATAGAGCTGGAGCTTAGGAAAGATTATTTTTTTCCTGATAGTTTCCCCAACCTTTGTTGGTAGAGTGTAGAAAATAAGAGCATAACTTCTAGAATTCATAAATATCTATCTGGACTCCAAACCTAACTCCACCATTTATACACTCTTTTATCTTGAAACAGTGTTCTAAGCTCTCTGTATCTGAGATTACTTATTTCTTAAATGGGGAGAGTAATATCACCTGTCTCTTATGGTTGTTATGGTGACTGCTTAATACACAGAGGCACTTGGGCTAACACCTGGTCCATCATAACCATTTATTGCATGTTACCAATTATTTTTATTATTATAGTTAATGTAAAAGACTAAATAAAATTTTGAGTAAAGTTGATTAATGCATACTTTATTCCTATTAAATGATAATAATCACTTGTTTTTATGAATTACCTACTAAGGGTTAACTAATTTATATGGTAAAATTGATAGCTGCTTTGCTGTTAAAAATCAAAAAAAATTTAAACATATATACCCAAATTTAATACTTTCTAAAAGGCTACAGTAACTAGAAATAATAAACATATAGATCAATGAAACAAAAGAGAAACCAAAAGGAAATAGGCTCACACAAATGTAATCAGCTAATTTGATAAAGAAGAAAATGCTGCTCAATGGAGACAAGAAAGTTTTTTCAAGAAATGGTGCTGGAACAATTGCAGAGGCATATGCAAAGAAATGAACCTAGATCCAGCTCAAAATTAACTCAAAATCAACCATAGACTTAAATGTAAAATACAAAACTATAAAACTTCTTTAAGAATACAGAGAATAAAATTTATATGACTTTAGATTTGCTGTTGAGTTTTTAAAAGTAACGCAATCCATGAAAGAAAAAGTAATTTTGACTTTATTAAAATTTTAAATTGCTGATCATCAAAGACACTGTATAGGAAATAAAAGGAAAACATTCACTGGGAGAAAATATTTGCAAAATACAGATCTAATAAAAGACTTGTGCCTGACCAGGCGGTGGCGCAATAGATAGAGCATCGGACTGGGATGCAGAAGACCCTGAACTTGCCAGCTTGAGCGCGGGCCCATCTGGCTTGAGCAAAAGCTCGCCAGCTTGGACCCAAGGTCACTGGCTCCAGCAAGGGGTTGCTCGGTCTGCTGAAGGCCCACGGTCAAGGCACATGTGAGAAAGCAATCAATGAACAACTATGGTGTCGCAACGGCAACAAAAAACTAATTATTGATGCTTCTCATCTCTCTCCATTCCTGTCTGTCTGTCCCTATCTATCCCTCTCTCTGACTCTCTCTCTGTCTTTGTAATAAATAAATAAATTAAAATTTTGAAAATACTTGTATCCAAAGTATACAAAGCACTAAATACTCAACAACATGAAAACAAATAACTCAACTTAAAAGTAAGCAAAAAATTTGAACAGACACATTACAGAAGAATACATACAGTTGGCTCATATGGATATAGAAAATGCTCACAACCATATGTCATGAGAGAATTGAATATTAAAACAGCAATGAGTTATTCTACCTATTAGAATGGCTAAAATCCAAAGAAACTGACTGTACCAACTCCTGAAGAAAAAGCAATACAACAGGAATTTTCATTCATTGCTGGTGGGAATGCAAAATAGTACAATCATTTTGGAAGACAATTTGGCAGTTTCTTACAAAATAAACACAGTATTTTATAATCCAGCATTTGCCCTTGCCCTACTAGATATTTAGCCAATTAATTTGAAAAATTATGTCCACTCAAAAACCTGCTTTTGAATATTTATAGTAACTGTATTCATAATCACAAGAAACTGGAAGCAATCAAGATGTCCTTCAGTACATGAATGGATAAACAGACTGTTGTGTACTCATAGAATGAAATATTATTCAGTGATAAAAAGAAATATGCTATCAAGATACAAACAACAGTGATGAAACAAATTTATATTAATATATGATAAAGAAAGCCATTCTGGAAAGGTGATATTCTGTATGATTTCAATTACATGACGTTCTGAAAACAAACAATAAAGATGGTAAATATATCAGTGTTTTTCAGGGGTTCAGAGTAGGCAGTTGGGTTATGCACAAGGAATCTTTTTAAGGTAGAAAGAATAGACTATTCTATATGATTCTAGAATAGTGAACATTAAACATTTGTCAAAACTCATAGAGTTTTACAGCTTAAAGAATGAACAGTGTATGCAAATTTCTAAAATATCATTTGTGGAGTCGGGAGACCCAAGGTTAAAATACAGGAGGGAACAAATTATCTAAATATGCTTCAACCATATAAAATAACCTCCCTGAAGGAGGTGAAGAAATAAGTGTTAATTTAAAAAACTTGAAATAATTAGATACTATAAGACTAAAGGCAAAAAGAACTATACTCTAGTTGATAAAAAGTTGTTTCTCATGGTAGTATAAATTAACAATCCTGAAATAATTATACATACAGATTAAGTATATAGATAGTAGATGATAGAAACCAGGTTTCTTACTTTTAGAGTGAGAGGTTAAAGATAAGCAAAAGAAGTTACAGTGGTTCTGTGATAATAAACCAAAGTTGGAGATAATGAGTATGACCTCATATTTAGGCTAATCTAAGCAAAGATCCTTACATGCAGAAATGTATATATGCTATTAGAAACCAAGATCTGGGGCTAAGTGTGTTTGTTATAAAGATGTTGTCATTGCTTCTAGGTTAACTGACAGAGAAGGGCGGTGTATGTGTGTACACATGCAAATGCATATTTATTTCTTGGGTTCTAATACTGTCTTCCAATAAAGGAACGAGGACTCCTTGAAAAAATGGCTGATTCTAGCACTGGGGAAAGAAATATAAAAGATGTTCGTGAAGCATCTTGTAGTTGTTCAAAGTAATAAACTACTGAAAAACAAAAACAGAAATACTCACACATAGCCATAGAGTTATGTCAGAGAGCTATAGAAATCAATTGAAAGTTCCCAATGGCCAAAAACTGGAACAATTTTAACAAAAAATAAAATAAAATATAATTGGATTATAACAAAGTAGAAAATGAATATTCATGAGTTTATACTTACATAAATAAATGCACCAATAGACAGGTAAGTAAGCAATAATGAACAAATCTCTCATGTAGAAGAATTTCAAATATATAATTTATCTATGTACTGTTCTCTTAAAAAGGTTGATTATGACTCACTGCTCTGTATGTGAGAACTGCACCTAATGATTTTATTCAAAAGAGTGATTACAGAAAAGAGTAAATTTATAATGAAGAAACCCGACCGGACACGTGACTACTAGTCACATGATGAAAGTTAGCATCAACAGTGATGTCATATTGATAGTTTATACTCTTCTTGTGATGCAATGATAATACTTTACCTCTCTTGTCTTCCTCCTCCATACCCATCCATAACCTAATCTAATCACACACACATACACACACACACACCAGACAAAACTCAAAGAACATTCTTCAAAACACCTTCAAAACTGTCAAGGTCATCAAACACTAGGAAAGTGAATAACTGTCACAGCCAAGAAGAGTGCAAACAGACATAATTACTAGATATAATATGGTATCCAAGATGGGATCTTGGAAACATAAAAAGGGTGCTAGGAAAAAACTGAAGAAATCTTAATAAAGTAAGGAGACTGGTTAATAAGCATGTATCAGTATTGATGAAAATATAGCATAAGATATTAATAATATGGGCGTGACCAGTGGTGGTGCAATGAGTGGATAAAGCGTCAACCTGGAATGCTGAGGTTGCTGGTTTGAAGCCCTGGGCTTGCCTAGTCAAGGCACATATGGGAGTTGATGCTTCCTGCTCCTCCTCCCTTCTCTCTTCCTCACTCTCTCTCTTCTAAGATGAATAAATAAAATTTAAAAAAAGGATGTTATTAATATGTAAAACTGGGCATGGGATGTATGGAAAGTCTCCATACTCTCTTTTCAAATTGTTGTAAAATATAAATTTTAACTTAGAAAATTCTACAAAGTTGTTGGTGAAGAATCTCATTACATGTTTCCCTACCCTTTGACTCTTTTATGGCTTTTTATTTTTAACTGTTGATTCCTGCTACTTTGAAAAGAGCAGAGTATTGATGACATCAGAAAAAAAGTATATGGTAACTGCCTTTCTGCCATTTTAAATGTTCATAAATCTGACTCCTTTGACCTAAATTTTCTATTGGTTTCCTTAATAAGTTTCATCTGATAAGAGTTTTATTGTGAGCAATTATACGAAGTGTTTTGGAAATGAAGGGCAAGAAAATTAATCAAAGACAGCAACTTTGGGTTTTCGTAATTCCTATAAATTGACATTGATTAAAATAACATTAATTGCTATACTGACCTTAGCTCCATTTCTCTCTCTTACAGCCAGTGTCCGGAAGGGTACATCTGTGTGAAGGCTGGTCGAAACCCCAATTACGGCTACACCAGCTTTGACACCTTTAGCTGGGCTTTCTTGTCTTTATTTCGACTCATGACTCAAGACTATTGGGAAAACCTTTACCAACTGGTAAGTGTTATAGTCCATAACAAAATACCACACCTGGGTAGCTTATAGTACAGTGGTACCTTGACAAAGAAGTTTAATTAGTTACATGGTCAAGTTTCTGACTCTATCTACTTCTGTGTCAAATCAAATTTCTCCATTTAAATGAATGGGAATGCAATTAATCCATTCTGGCCCCCCAAAACCACAGAAATTTTTTGTTTTATATGCTTTTAAATAAGAAAATGTACTTATAAATAACAAATATATATATATGTGTGTGTGTGTGTGTGTGTGTGTGTGTGTGTGTAATAAGAGAGAATGTAAAGAAATAAACTGGTTTATGAAGTGTATTTACCTTCAAGGCTGGTGGAGGGAGAGGAGACTGACAGAGGAGGTTTTCATTTTATGCACTATCACTTAACATAACTTACTCTCTACACACTTAACACTACATTTAATTGCAAAATTTAACTTATGCACTACATATGGTATGTAACTTTATCACTAAATTTAATTGCTATTTTTTTACTTTGCTTAATCATCATTGTATGGCTTCCTTCTCCTTTTCTGCTCTTTTCAAAACTTTTTGGTGCAAAAACCCCTCCTCCAGCAACATTAGTGTAACAATGGCCCTTCCCAAGCAGAAAGGTAATCAGCAATTTCACAGAGAGCTGCCCAGCACCATGCCTAACAATAAAAGGGAGCAAACTCAGAAAATACAAATTTTATAAACTCATTAGCCCAACAGTCATCATTTTCTTCACTGACTTTTGGCTTTTTTACCACAGTTTTCTCGCTTTCATTTAGAGGCCTTTTCAACAAAAACCTCTTCATGGAAGTTTATTTCTTCCTCCTTTTCAGAACGTTCGGCAGGCCATTTAGTGGAGGGTGGTGGAAGCGTGTGATTCAAATATCTGCTCATAACTTAAAGCAAAAAATCCCACAAGTGACTGCTCATCTCTCAAATTGCTTGTGATTTAAAGTGCTCGTGTGTCAAGGTACCACTGTAACAGAAATTTATTGCTTACAGTTACATAATTTAGGAAGTGTAAAATCAAGACACTGACATGTTTGCATACTGGCCAGAGCCCTCTTTCTGGTTCATAACTGATACCTTCTTGCAGTGTCATCACCTGGTGAAAGGGGCTAGGGAACTCTCTGGAGGCTCTTTTTTATAAGATACTAATCTCATTCATGTGGGATCTGCTTTCATGATATAAGCACCTCCCCAAAGCCTCAACTTCTGATACCATCATATTGAGCATTAGGATTTCAACACATGAATCTTGGGGAGATAGAGCAATCAGGTCATCACAGTATGGTTAAAATTATCGTGTTTGCGATTGACTTTTATGAACATATGTGGTGACACATATGGATACCTGCTTTTAACTTTAAAATATAAAGGAGAGTTCTGTTTAAAGCAAGTGTGTCTAAGATCCCAATTATTTATTCAGTCTATATATATATATATATATATATATATATATATATATATATATATATATATATATTTAGAGAGAGAGAGAGAGAGAGAGAGAGAGAGAGAGCTTTTTATGTGAAAGACCTTCTGCTAGGGTCTATGGAAGATGCAAAGAATGTTTACAACTTTTAGTTTATAATCTAGTTGTAGATAGAAAAAGAGCATGTGAAAAGAATTTTAAAATTAATTATAAAATATTTTAAATTAGACCTATGATTTATTGGGACTAGAAGAGAAGGGAGGAAAGATGCTAGTTCTGGGTGGTGTGAAGAGTAGGCTGCTGTGGAAGTGAAACTCCATGGAGAGGAAATGAAATCAGTGTTCTCACCTGTAATATGGCTCTGCATTTTGGACTCTTAAGAAAAGGATTTTAGTGAGGCTCAAATATGTATCCAATATATACTAATTTGAAATGCATATGTTCATATCAAATGACACTACAGTCAAGTCTCATTTTGCATGTGTGCATTTAGCGTATGCATTTTAACACTATAAAATCTTGGTCAAAATACATTGGATGCTAAAAAGTATTCACCTTCTGACTAATAATTATAGTCAGATCTTTATAGACATTATATAAAATACTCATGAAATGATCCCTGTCTTCTCCCTAGACATTACGTGCTGCTGGAAAAACATACATGATATTTTTTGTTCTGGTGATTTTCTTGGGCTCTTTTTATTTGGTGAATTTGATCCTGGCTGTGGTGGCCATGGCATATGAGGAACAGAACCAGGCCACCTTGGAAGAGGCAGAACAGAAAGAAACTGAATTTCAGCAGATGCTTGAACAACTTAAAAAGCAACAGGAAGAAGCTCAGGTACTGAGTGATAATAAGCAAAGCTATTATCATTATTATTACTATTGCAACTATTACTAATATTATTAAAATTTTAAATAGGGCTATTTCTGTCCAACTGAAACTGGAGTTTTGTTTGGTGTACAGGCATTCTCATTAGAAAAAATAAGTCTAAAATTGTCTGTGAAGTGGGAATGAAAGTAAATTTTTAGACATTATATATAAGAAAATGAGCTGGGGGTAGAAAATACATTAAGTATCAGGATAACCATGCAATTATCTCATACAACCTGAGGGGAAGTCTGATTGTCAGTTTAATGTAAAAAAGATACATAAAAGTAATATTTCCAATCATTGTGTTTTACTACTTATAACATTTGAGTTTGTATTCTGAAGTTAATTAATCTAAAATGTTAACAAGAAAACTTTATGTGTACCTACTCTTGATTATCCTTTGGGTTTTCTGTAGCACTAACCATGTTTCCTTCAGACCCTATAATGATATCAGGAAGGCATTTGCTATTAGATTCTAACTTTAAATTCTCCTTAATATTAAAGGCTGTTTGGGGTAGGGGCATAGTGAATGGGATATTTATGTCTTGAGAAGATGAGACAGAATAACAGTTTTTGATTAAAAGAAAAACAATATACCGTTGTCCCTTGCCATATCACAGTTCACTTTTTGTGGTCTCACTGTATCGCAGATTTTTAAATTGTATATATATAATTTTGAATGCTGATTTTTCGCTATATTGTGGAATTTTGCGATATATAGGTATATTTATGTATTTATTAGTTTACTTTATTTTGCAGTAAAATAAGCATATTCTAGCTTATTGAATTTATAAAATTGAAAACAATATAAAAATATTAATTCAAACCTATTAGTATTTACTGGTGAGTACCCATATAAAATTTTATATGTTGTTAAAACTACATAGATTCAAGAGTGTAGAAAGTGATTAAGAGCACTGGAAGTGTTTATAAAAGTGTGGGAAAGGTTTATAAGAGTGTAGGGAGGGTTTATAAATCCTTAAAATATATATAAATAATAAAATAAATATAAGGTGACTACTTCACGAATTTTCACCTACAACGAGGGTTTCTGGAACCTAACCCCCACAATAGATGAAGGGCCACTGTAAATGAAAAAGGTAAATATCATGGAAAGACATGATGTCTAATTCATGTCAATTACAATGCTTCAAAAACATCTGCCAACATTTGGTATGGTGAGGCTTATTGACCATTATACTAATATCTTATTGCTGTTTTGTTTTGTATTTTCTTTATGACTAATGATGTTGAGTATCTTTTCATGCTCTTATTTTCTATACGCATGGCTTTTATTGAGAAGTAGATAATCAGATCTTTTGCCATTATATTAGCTGAACTGTTTGTCTTCTAATTACAAAGTTTTGAGTAGTCTTTATATACTCTGGGAATAAGTCTTTCAGTCCTTTATGATATGTATGCTTTGCAAATATTTCCTCCCAGCCTGTCACTTGCCTTTTCCTTCTCCTAATGGTACATTTTAAAATAAAAGTTTAAAATTTTTTTAATAATTGAATTTTATTGGAATGACATTGGTTAACATAATTATACAGGGTTCAGGTGCCCAATGCTACAACACATTATTTGTATACTGTATTATGTGTCCACTCCCTCAAGTCAACTCTTTGTTCATCACCATTTATTTCCCCATACTCTCCTCTACCTTCCCCTTACCCCCGCAATCACCACACTGTTGTCTGTGTCCAGGAGGTTTTCTGTTTTTGTTCTATTTTTTGCTCTATCTCTCCTACCCAACAACCCCAACCCCTGACAGCTGTCAGCCTGTTCTCTATGATGAATCTGTTTCTATTTTGCTTGTAAGTTTATTTTGTTCATTAGATTCCACAAATAAGTGAAATCATATGGTACTTGTCTTTCTCTGACTAGTTTATTTCATTAAAATAATGCTCTCGCCTGACCTGTGGTGGCGCAGTGGATAAAGCGTCGACCTGGGAACACTGAGGTCGCCAGTTCAAAACCCTGCACTGGTCTGGTCCTGGTCAAGGCACATATGGGAGTTGAGCTTCCAGCTCCTCCCCCCTTTCTCTCTCTTTCTCTCTCTCTCTCTCTCTCACTCTGTGTCTCCTCTCTTAAAAAAAAAAAAAAGAATAAAATAATGCTCTCTAGGTCTGTCTATGCTGTCATAAAGGGTAAGATTTCCTTCTTTTTAGGGACAAATAGTACTCCATTCTGTAAATGTACCATAGCTTATTTATCCATTTGTCTATTAATGGGCACTTGGGCTATAGCAATATTTTTTCAACTATATCTCCTTGGACAAGGGAAATGAGAAAAAAGATAAACAGATGGAACTACATCAAACTAAAGAGATTTTGCACAGCAAAGGAAATGATCAACAAAAGAAAAGATAATCCACTGATAAATCTGATAAGGGGTTAATATTCAAAATTTATAAAGACCTAATAAAAATACCAAAACAAACAAATAATCCAATTAAAAAATCAGCAAAGAATCTTAATAGACACTTTCTATAAGAGGACATATAGATGGCCAAAAGACATGAAAAGATGCTGAACATTACTAGTCATCAGAGAAATGCTAATAAAAACCACAATGAAATATCACCTCACGCCTGTAAGAATGGCTATCATTAATAAATCAACAAACAACAAGTGCTGGTGAAAGTGTGGATAAAAGGGAACCCTTGTTTACTGTTGGTTGAAATGCAGACTGGTGCAGCCACTGTGGAAAACAGTATGGAGTTATCTCAGAAAATTAAAAACAAAATTGCTTTTTAAACCAGCCATTCTACTTCTGGGACTATATCTTAAGAATCCCAAGGCATAAATTCAAAAGAATATACGTACCCTTATATTCATTGCAGCATTATTTACAATAGCCAAGATCTAAAAGTTTTTAAGTTTGATGAAATACAGTTTATTAAACTTTTTTGTTTGTTTGGTCATGATTTTGGTATTTTATCTAAAAAAATTTTTGCCAAATCAATGTCATGAATATTTTCTCCTATTTTTTTCTTCTAAAAGTTATATACTTTTGTATTTAGGTCAGTGGCCCATTTTAAGTTAACTTTTGTATAAAATATAATTTGTGTTTTCATTTTGTATATACATACCTAATTATTCCAGCACTATTTATTGAACAAAATATCTTTCCTCTACTAAATTGTCATTGAACCTTAGTCAAAACTCAGATCTGCTTATGTGAGTGGGTCTATTTCTGGATTCCATTATGTTAAATTGACTCGTTTGTCTCCTTTTACACCCATCTTACTCTTTTAATTATTGTAGCTGTTTAATAAGTCTTGAAATCAGAGAGTAGTAGTTCTCCAACTTCTTTTTTCTAAGATGTTTTGACTATTCTAGGTCCTTTGTAGTTTAATATGGGCTTTAGAATCAGCTTGATAATTCTAGTTTGGACAATTTCTATTGCTGTATCTTCATTCTTTCCCCTGAAGTGTCACATCATCCATTAATGCCACCCAGTGTATTCTCCATCTCAGACATTGTAGTTTTCATTTTGATAGGCTTGATTTGCATCTCGTTTACAATCTCTTTTGTTTCTAAGATTTGAACATACACAGAACACTTATAATACCTGTTTAAAGTCTTCATCTGGTAATTCTAGCATGTATGATATATATTGATTAAATCTTTTCTTTATTATTGGCCCTATTCTTGACATTTTACATTCCTAAAAATCTTCAAATGAATTTCAGACACAGTTAATTTTATCTTTTTGTGTGACGAATACTTTTGTATTCCTATAAAAATTCTTGATCCTTTTAGAGGACATAGTTACATTACTTACACAGTTTGATCCTTTTGCATCTTCAAACTTTTGGGCATTTGATACGTAGAACTAGGGCAGCATTTAATTTAAGGTTAATTATTTCCTACTATTTAGTGAAAGAAGATCCTTCAGAGTACTCTATCCAACATCTCATTTATTCAGTGTCTTTAAAACCATTCTTACATGTATTCTGTCTGTTCTATTGGTTATTTCAGGAGAGAGAGCAAAACTGATTTCTGTTACTATTTCTTGGCCAGAAACAGAAGTACAAAATCACTTTTGTACATAAAGACTTTTTTTCTTTTTTAGTGAGAGAGCCAGACTGATAAACAGATAGGAAGTGAGAGAGATTAGAAGCATCAACTTGTATTTGCAACACCTTAGTTGTTCATTGATTGCTTTCTCATATGTGCCTTTCTTTACCTGAGGGTTCCAGCCGAGCCAGTGGTCCTTGCTCAAGCCAGTGACCTCAGGCTCAAACCAGTACCTTTTGGGCTCAAGCCAGCAACCATGGGGTTGTTTCTATGATCCCAGGTTCAAGTCAGCGACCTGGGGGTTTCAAACCTGGGTCCTCAGTTTCCCAGGTTGATTCTCTATCCACTATATCATTGCCTGCTGTGGCTGTACATGGTGCCTTTTTGATATATAGTGATTCTTGCTGTAGATTTATGGTTCCAGATATTTGGAGCATTATATGAATGACAGTATATATCCATGGAATTTTTAGTTTCAAAATTTAGCTTTTTAATAATGCTGAGTTACTTTGAGGGTGCACAACACATAGCATCAGTTTTTTGTTTTTGTTTTTTTTGTGTGTGTGTGAGACAAGAATTTAACAATGAATTGCTTAGCTGGTTACCCAGCCAAACCATACACTGATTATATGCTGAGCATTCTGGCTTTGCTGTCTTCACCTTACCATCGAGTATAGAAAAGTAACATGGTTAAATTTATTGATGTTATAAGAAAAGCTATAAATAAACTTTGTACTATTTGAATATTTTGTAAAGTATACCTCATTTTTGCCAGAAAGTTCTATGTTTTAAGTAACTAAGAGTTTATTTCAGATATCTGCAAATAAAATACATTTGTAACAAAATGAGGTTAAATAGTTATAAGGCAAAGAATTTCTTTATTTCAAAGTTTTAAACAAATGTCATAAGAAATAATATTCACAGATTGAATATAATTTTACTTTAAAACACTGTATTATTTTATTACCATTTATAAAAACAGAGCAATGTCCTTGAAAATGCTATGCAGACATACAATACAGAAAAAAATATTCTAAAATGTATTCTTTAAGGTAAAATATGGTATCAATTAAAAGAGTATAAGCTTTTAAATTTAGAAGTAAAAGTGCACTACATCTAATAGAAGTTTAAGGAAACTAATTAGTTATTGAATAGGTCAGTTAAAATGTCAATTTTTTCACTAAAAATCACTTATTAGATTCCAGTGATATAATCATGATTTGACTCAGATTTAGCTTCATATATACAAAAATTTAAATTGATTTTAGGGTAACTGATCCCAGTGTTTTAATACCCACTCAGAGGGCATAGAACCAAACCAATTTTAGTTCCTCAATGGCAACACAAGTCACAATGACCAATAAGTAGGCAATGCTGAGAAGAGGAGGGGCTTAGAGAGAGAAAGGGAGTGTTAATCTCCCCAGGAGATCATCGGTGCCTCTATATACCTGGAGTCTTGTTAACCAACTGTGGTTCTTCAAAAGTTACTATCTAATCAATGACTTCATGAAGTCTACCATCAGTTCCATTTTTATTTAGTGTCTGTTGATGGATCTCCTTATCCTAGTCATGGTTTAGATATAGAAAAAAAATGGCCTATTCATCTCAGTGGACTCACAAATCAAATGCAGCTTTCAAAGATGGAGAAAGACAAAAGCCAAGAAAGAAATGATGTTTTGTCCTAAATATACAAATTCTGTTGCCATTTAATTTGTCATTTTTAAATGTTTAACAGTGCTCAGCATAACATTTTCCATCGTAATGTATAGTGGTCTGATAAAAAAAAATTTAGGAGTAAGCTTTAGGACAAAATTAGAAATATTGGTTTTTAAAAGCTCTAATCTAATTAAAGGTAGAATTGAAATAGATATAGTTAATGTCTTATCATTTTGAGTGAGATTTTAAAACTGGATTTTATGTTTAAAATGAAGTATTATAAGTAGTCATGTGGTTTTATTTTTAAAGACAGATACAGTGATTTATAGAGCCTATTTTGAATCACACAGCAGCATTATAAGAAGAAGAAAATGTTTTTCTCTGTATAATTATTATGGACTTATTTATTATTTGTCACAAGAAGAATTCAGCAAACCATCTGTCAAAGTAATACTATTAATCTAAATAAGCTGGACATTGGCCATGTCACAGAACTAGGTATAAACAGGTACACAGACAGAGGTGACAGGAAACATCTGCCTTTGAAGGATCATCAAATCACTGGAAGTGGAACAAGTGACTGATTTGAGTTGATGAGTGACACAGAAAATGTGTTGTGCCAGGAGGTTACCACTGTTGCCTTAGAAATCTGTTTTGGTTTTGAGTTATTTGAACAGTTACCCAGAATAGGTAGGGAAATCACGCCTTATGCAAAACAAATTCTGGAAGTGATTTAAATGAACATGAGTTTCAGGATTATGGTAAGGGAATAATACTACCATCATTTCCTTTGTTTCTAATGACAAGCAAGACAATAAATGATTAACACTGTGTGTGATAGGTTTTTGCTTATACAAAGTGGAAAGGTGAATTAAGGACTTTAGTTTGATAAAGGGGAATATACGTAAATTCATTCTTTCAATAATATATATTATGTATTTTCTATCTGTCAAACACAGTCAATTGCATTTCACTTACTATAGATAAGTGCTTCATTTACTCAGTTTATTTTATACGTATTTATATTAAACATTCATATTTTAAAAGGGTTCTTAATATTTCTCATCTCTTATTGTTGTTAGAAGTGATACTGATGATCAAGAATTTAATAGAAGTCAGGCTATTCAACTATATGTAATTTTATAAACATCCAAATTCTTAATTTTTTTTTCATTTTAATTGTAGGGATTATTTTATACTGAGTTCTAGGTCTGCATTTCTAATGAATATAGTCTTCAATATAAATATGCCTATTACAATTTATGTGTTTCTAATCCAACACATAGTATATTTAGTACTATATGTAGTACTATGGTTCCCGTCACTTAGGTCATGTTAGAGAATTTGGCTGAGTTTTTATTTATTTATTTTTAAGTTGAGATAGGATTCAGAAATGGAAGCTATTTAGAAGAGTTTGTTTCTCCTCAGGAAGGAAGAAATATGAAGTACAACATGTTGTCTAAGGTTATAAATGAGTTTTATCTTCATTCTTTCCTAAAATATGCTTCTGTTATCTAGATCATTCTGACATAGTCTTTTGTAAATTCTTGAAAAGCCAACCTTATGTCTGTCTTGTTTTTCCCCGAACACCAACTCAGTGGCTGAGACAATTGACAGTGTGATGCCTTTTTTCATCTTTATTCACCAAACAGTAACTGAGCCCTTCTGCATGTCAGGTGATGTCCTAGAAAATGTGCACAAAAACATACAACAAATTTCTTATTGCCTGACCAGGTGGTTGTGCAGTGGATAGAGTGTCGGACTAGGATGTGGAGGACCCAGGTTTGAGACCCTGAGGTCGCCAGCTTGAGTGCGAGCTCATCTGGTTTGAGCAAGGTTCACCGGCTTGAACCCAAGGTCACTGGCTCGAGCAAGGGGTCACTCGCTCTGCTGTAGACCCCAGTCAGGCATATATGAGAACTCAATTAATGAACAACTACGGAACTGCAAAGAAAAATTAATGTTTCTCATCTGTCTCTCTTCCTGTCTGCCTGTCCTTATCTGTCCCTCTCTCTGACTCTCTCTGTCTCTCCCACAAAAAAAACCAAAAACAAGTTTCTTATCTAACTTAAATCTAGTAGAAATGATAGAACATAGCAATAAATTAGAGTTGTTTGTATTTAGCAAGGACATATGTAAAGAGTTGAACCAATCTTCTCATAATTTAATCATTTCCTCTTCCGTGATTTTATGTTTAAAAACAGAAATATACCTAATAAGAACTCAGGTTTGGTATGCACTATATTGTTTCATATCCCCTCTAGTCATGATTAGATCATTTCCAGTCTAAAAATAATATTTATATAAATAAAAACATTTGCCATGCTTTATTTCAGAGGTGGCTGTTTTTCTTTAGCATGTATAGAAACTCAAAATGCTTAACTATACTTAGTGCTGAAGTATAGAAAAAAATATTGAAAATTTTCTCACAATCCCTTGAATGATTATTTTAGTACTTATTGACTGATATGTTAAACACTTGTTATTATTTATAGTAATAAAAACATTAAAAAGTTTAAAACTAAAGGTGCTATGTAGTAAATTAATCATATTAATCTCTGGGACTTATATGACCCCAAGGATATGAACTATAGTAATAAATATAATTTAAATGTAGTAAGATAATAAACTAACCAATACGGTCTCATTACTTCTATCTACAGGTAAAATAATAAACACTTTAAATACTTTGTGTTCACAAAAGAAAGGAAAAAGCATTTAGCTCTAGATTTAAAAGGAGAAAAATGCACCTCAGTTGTTCACAATCACGTGAAAAAATTAAGCCTATAAATAAAATGAAATAATAACCAGACCAGCAACCACCACTAAGAAACATTTGCTTTTAAAATGTATAATGTATTTTTAAAAAAACAACTGTCCCCTGAAATAAAGTTAATCTCAACAGAATTTTTTTAAAGGGCTTTACAAGGAATCTGCCAAACCAGACTTTTCTTTCCTTAATGCATAGGCTCACATATGGCTTTATAATATATAAAATTGTGTCATTATTAAGGAGGCTATATTGTAGTAAATCACAATGAAATGACCAGAAGCCTAAATTTTAAATATAGTTAATAGTCATAAATGGCAACATTGGTACCATTTAACTGTTTTCAAAGTCTTATGTTGTAAATAGTGCCTCACTTTATTTTAAACAGGCAGTTGCAGCAGCATCAGCAGCTTCAAGAGATTTCAGTGGAATAGGTGGCTTAGGAGAGCTCTTGGAAAGTTCTTCAGAGGCATCAAAGTTAAGTTCTAAGAGTGCTAAGGAGTGGAGGAACAGAAGAAAGAAAAGAAGACAGAGGGAGCACCTTGAGGGAAACAACAAAGGACAGGGAGACAGGTTTCCCCAATCTGAATCTGAAGACAGTGTCAAAAGAAGAAGCTTCCTTTTCTCCACGGATGGAAACCGACTGACTAGTGATAAGAAATTATACTCCCCTCATCAGGTATGGTTTTCTACTAAGTGTTCCAATTCATTTTTCCTTGCTACTGCTTTTTAATTGCTGTTTTGTTTTGGTATATTTTTATAATATCTGTTTTAAATGAGGGACAGTTAACTAAGTTATTTATGTTTTTATCATAAAGTATCTTTAAATAGGACTTTTAGTAAACCATTAACTTTTTTTTTATAAACCATTAACTTTTAAATTAAGGTAATAAGCTTAAAATGTACTATTTTGAAGCCATGTTTCTTGATCTTCTCTTTAGGGGGCAGTGAGCAGTGAAACCTATTAATCATACTTTTCAGAAAGACAATTTTGCAATCTTTTGTTTAGGTTTTCCCTTCTGAGACCCCAAATGAATTTATCTTCTTTACTTCTAGGTTTCTGCCTTTGTTATCTATGGTTCTAATTGTGACATATGTATGAATCTTGAAATGTCTCTGGATTTTGCATTTACCTTCTGATAGGAGAACTGAATATTGTTAGTCTTCATTATTTTGATATGGTGTCATGCTATGATACTTCAGAATAAAATTCTTACCTAAATGCTCTTGAAGAGAACTAAATTGAAGATGAGCTATTTTTGCTCAGATTTAATGCCAACTAACCAATTTTTCAGAAGGTTTTCAAGTCAAAAAGAAAAAAATAGTTTCTACATTTTCTCTATCAATAAATTTCTTCTCCTATATAATTTGAAGAATAGTTATGAAATATATGATAAGTACAGTTATAACTCTGAACACTATTTGGTTCTATTAAAATTTCATATACAATGAATTATTAAGTGTTCTATCATTAATCTGGGTCAGAATTATACGGCTTAAGATAATGTTTTGAAGGATGCTCTATATAATTAAAATTAACTTAGAACAAAAAGTGTACATCAAACAAAGAGTATGAAGTTCTCCTTATATAGAACAAAAACTTGTTTTAGAATTTGAGTGATAAGTACAAAACTCATTGTTTAGCTGTTGGTTAAGAGGAAAAGAAATACACAGGTTATCAATGGGTATATAACATAATTTATATTAAATATGTAAATAAAATTTAAAAATTATTAATAATTTATAACTTGAATTTTTATATTAGGACAAAGCAGCTATCCACACAAAAATATTTATAGGATGTAAACCATTTTCCTAGAGGTAATGCTGGTATTAAGATATCCAAGAACTATCTTGCATAAATACAACATATCGTAGTACATCAGTATAAAACATGTAGATTTAATTTGAACCTCTATAGGACTAGATTTTATTTTTCCAGCTTAAGCTGTCATCCTTGATATCTTAGCACAATTAAGATTTTTATGAGTCATTCAGATTAGTAGTATTTGACACCATAGCATAATGACTGATGTCACAAAGCTTATGTTCATATTTCAACCCCAAATTAGTTCTGTGACCTTGGTCGAGCCACTTTTACTTTGTAAAATTTCTGTAAGATGGGATAATAATGTTTACCTTAAATGATTGTGAGAGATTAAGCAAAATATAAAATACCTATGTGACAAAAAATATAACTATTATTAAGTTAAAATGGGTAAATGAATTCCAAATGAAGGAAGCTAAAAATTTGATTAGTTTTGATTACTTAAACTTACAAATATATATGCATAGTAACAATATTTACATGAATATATCAATATGTTTTGAAATAGTATTTATATACCATTGTTTCATCTTAGTGCTCAAATAAAAAATTGTGGATTAGTTCATTCAGCTAATCAAAAAAATATTTATTGATTACCTACTGTGTGGCAAAATAGTTCTAGTTACTGAAAATACTTGACTGAACAAAAGAGATACAATTCACTGACCTTATGGAACTTTATATTATAGGAGAAAACAGACAATAAACAAGACAAATAACATATAGACTGTGTTGTAAAGTGATAAGTGCTATGGGAACAAAGAAATAATGCAGACGGAGGGTCTAGGCCACTAACTAGAGGTAAACATTTTAAATAAGGAGGTTAAAATAAAACTCACTGTAAAACAGATATTTTAGCAAAGATTAAGAGGTGGCAAAAGAAGAGGCCAGCTCATGGTAGAACATGCCAGGCTCTTCCAGTAAGTGTCAGTCCCTGATGAGTAGTGCGCCTGCCATCCTCAAGAGGCAGCTGAGAGGCCTGCGTTGAGTTGGCCAGGGAGATGTCGGAGTAGAGGGAAGTGAGATGACAACTAGAGTTTAAATACTAAAATCAGAATCAGAGTATGTATATATATATATATATATATATATATATATATATATATATATATATATATATATATTTTTATGTACTTCATTTTATATTTGTAGATAGATAGTAAGGTAGATTAGTAGGCAGATAGATAGATGAGATGATAGATGATAGATAGATAGATAGATAGATAGATCATAGATAGATCATAGATAGATTGATAAATAATAGATAGATGATATAGATAGATAGTAAATGTTTAAAAATTAAAAGAAAAAGTCTATTAGTATTGATACTTACACACCTTAGTAAAAAGAAACAGAGAGAGTTAACACAACTCACATGCAAAAATATAACAGGAGGAGACTATAGTTCCTGGTTTAATAAAGAAAGAGAATCAGTGAAGGAAGTGGGGACAAGAAGCATAAGATGGACAGGGTATATTTTCAATGTATCTTTTGAAAATGTTAAGGCAGAGAAGCCATACATTATTTTACTTTTTTTTTTTTTTACAGGGACAGAGAGTCAGAGAGAGGGACAGATAGGGACAGACAGACAGGAACGAAGAGAGGTGAGAAGCATCAATCATTAGTTTTTTTTTTAATCTTTTTTTTCTTTTATTCATTATAGAGAGGAAACACAGAGTGAGAGAGAGAGAGAGAGAGGGAGAGAGAGAAAGAGAGAAAGGGGGGAGGAGCTGGAAGCATCAACTCCCATATGTGCCTTGACCAGACCAGTGCAGGGTTTTGAACTGGCGACCTCAGTGTTCCTAGGTCAACACTTTATCCACTGCACCACCACAGGTCAGGCTCAGTCATTAGTTTTTCGTTGCCATTGCGACACCATAGTTGTTCATTGATTGCTTTCTCACATGTGCCTTGACCGTGGGCCTTCAACAGACTGAGCCACCCCTTGCTGGAGCCAGCGACCTTGGGTCCAAGCTGGCAATCTTTTGCTCAAGCCAGATGGGCCCATGCTCAAGCTGGCAACCTTGGGGTCTCGAACCGGGGTCTTCCGCATCCCATTTTTTGCTCTATCCACTGCACCACTGTTTGGATGCATTATTTTACTTTTAAAGAGATAATACATGCTCATAATACAAAATTAAAAAATATGTTGAAAGGTGTACAATGTAAGGTAAATCCCCCCCAAAGATTTTGTCTATGTTGTTTGGACACACTGAGACAATTTATTTTAAACCAGAAGTTTTGTAGTTAGAAGCATAATTGTTAAGTGACTGTAAACATTGATCAGGCACATACATTTCATTTGAAATGCTATTAACTGGGTATTTCTAACAAACACTGGCTTTACATGCATTGGAACACCTTCAAATTCCCTGCATCATCTTTCATCTTGACTTTTCCTGATCTACCTTGAGTTCAGTCCCTACGTGGGAGATTGTGTTTTACAGACCTAAAGTCCTCTATTCTCCCTTTGGTTATTGAAAATTAAGGAAAAAGTACAGATTTACCTTCTTGGACCAAGTTAACATAAAACTCTGGGATGTATGCTCTGAGTCAAAGGAAGATGATTATTTTGTTCCTTAAAGCCAAAAAGCTTGTTTTTCCTAGAGAAAGGACTGTCACAGCTGTGGGTATTCCCTCCACTTGGCTGCATCTTTTAGTGTGTTATTTTTGGTTTCTTTTCTCTAAATACTATTTTTGTTATATTCTTTTTCAGTCTCTATTGCCTTGAAAGCTGTGTTCACACCCATTATTATACTTTTCAAAGAGTGAATAGAAGTTGCAAATAAACTCAAATATCTGGAACGCCTTTGAAAACATCCTGACATAAAAACATGCAAATTAAAGGCATGTACAGGATACATTATGAATGTATCACATGCCACATACTCCAGACCAACATCATGGATACAGAATTCCAGTTTCCAGAAACAGTGTCTGAACTATCCCAGGGATTAATACACTATAAGACAAAGTTAGTACTCCCTTGAGTATAGATAGGGTGAGGTCCAATGGCATAGAACCAGTTGGAACGTGTGGTGACTGTTCAGATTCCAGAGTCCTCGTCTCTGCTTACTGAATCCCATTTCCAAAGGCAAGCACCTAAAACAACACACTTGAGTTTCAAAAGCAAGTTTAAACACAACCAATATTACCCTGATTAAAATGAGTCTGAAAAGATTAAAAATATTGACATATTTTATTATGGGGGCTAAATGAATGTCTTCACCATGTCTAATTTCTTGATCAGTCTGATGACTAGAAAATCAATTTAACTGCTGTCTGACGGGGAGTAGACAGACTTATTGCACAAACTATGTCACAGACATAGTTGCCCATCAGACAGTTGAGGCAGTCAGTAATTCCTGTGATGATCCAACTGAATCCAAAGCAACAGCATATTTTTTAATAGGGATGAAAAACCATAAAAATAAAGCTACAAATGGGCCTAAGAAAATCAGCATGACCTAATTAGGCAGAAGAACCAAAATAAATTTGATGGAGTCTGCCTTTCCTATGTTATTTTTCCACTGAAATTATTTTATTTGGTTTTACACTAAAGCTTGGAAAGTGAAAAAGAAAGTCCAGGCATATTTATGTTGGCATAAGGCTATGTATGCATATGTCTCTATATGTCTACAGGGTGGGGCACAAGTAGGTTTACAACTGTTCATATAAAAATGATACAGTCATTAATAAATAATACCAGAATAAACTCTGTATTTCCCATACTCACAACTGTAAAGCTACTTTTTTTGCAGCCCGCATATGAATATTACTCTGGCTACAGAGAGAGGGAGGAGAGGTCATGAGAGACGAAGCAGGAGGAGCACAGGGAAAGTCACAGTTAATGATGAAGAAAGCAAACAAAGATTCTGCAGATGGAATAAGGATGTTTTTGAAAACTATCACCAAGGCTAAAATAAATACAGCATTATTTGGTTTTGCTAGTTTAAAATCTATTCAAAAAACCAAAGAAGGGACTTTGTGCTAAATCCTCATTTTTCTGTATCAGAAACTTTAACCTGATTTATTTGTGAATCCATGTAACACAAAAAGTTTTGAATCATGTAGTTTCTTTTAATAAAATCAAAGTGAGTTCAGAAGGATAACATGGTTCTACATCACCCTGTTTAGTAAAGTCAAGCACATATGTCTTGTTTCTTAAAGGTACTGTTAAATGTTAAGTAAGAAAATGATTTATTTAGCAGTTTAGAAATACTGGATGCTGACATTACTATGATATATTATTCTCAAATAATGTGAATCATTCAAATAATGTGAGTCATTATTAGCCATTTGGGAAACTGTAAGCAGATTTGGAAGATAGCTAAGTAGGTAAATTTCATGATGTTTATTCCCACATGGAAAGACAAACAGGTCCAGAAGAAGAATAATTTCCTTTTGGAACCCCCAAAAAGCGACTAAAGAGATAATAGTTTTGTTTAAACCATTATCCAGAAGTAAAATATTTGCTACAAATATTTGAAATCTGAGCCAACAGTCTCACTTGAGCCATAACTTATATTCCAAGTTTTATGTATGCCTTTTCAGATCATATATAGTATTTAGGCTTGAAAACCACCTACTATCTGTTTAACTATTACTCTTCCCCCCAGAATCAATTATCCTCTTCAGCATGAAATTCTAGCCCTATAGCATTATGATTTAGAAATCCATCTCACAGTACTAGATGAAGATTAAATGAAGTGGTTGTGCACTTAGTAAATTACAAATCAGTGTTCTTAGTTAAAAAAAAATAAACTGTATACTTAAATTTGCATTGTGATGTATAATAAAAATATTAAAACGCATGTGTTCACTATAAACTTGATTGCCTGTGTTAAAGACCAAGACTATTCTAAACCCAAAAGTAAACAGATTCCACAATACTAGGACTTTTACTAAATAATTGCGTGTGCCCCCCGCCCTGTTCCTTTCCTTGTTGCTCTCTCTTCAGTCTCTGTTAAGTATCCGTGGCTCCCTGTTTTCCCCACGACGCAACAGCAAAACAAGTATTTTCAGCTTCAGAGGTCGGGCAAAGGATGTCGGTTCTGAAAATGACTTTGCTGATGACGAGCACAGTACATTTGAAGACAGCGAGAGCAGGAGAGACTCACTGTTTCTGCCACACAGACATGGAGAGCGACGCAACAGTAACGTTAGTCAGGCCAGTATGTCATCCAGGATGGTGCCAGGGCTTCCAGCCAATGGGAAGATGCACAGCACTGTGGATTGCAATGGTGTGGTTTCCTTGGTGGGTGGACCATCAGCTCTAACCTCACCTACTGGACAACTGCCAGAGGTGATAATAGATAATAAGTTAGCTACTACTGACATTTTACACCAATTTGAAATTATCAAGGCCTAGACGGTTTAGCCTATTATACCATCTTGCTTACCCAAAATAAAAGTCCTTAAAAATAATATATTATTTATTGAGTGCAAACCAATAGAGTTTTTAGAACCAATTGAACTGTATGGGACCATTTCAAATGCTTTAGATTAAAAGAGCCCAGGTTTTGGAATCTGGGATTAAATCCATATCTGCAAATTCAGTTGAACTACCAATACAAAATAATGACCACCTTAACAACTAAATTATTATTATGGATATATGTTCACTGAGAATTGTGTAATTATTTTTTATATTCTGGAAATTTTATGTGCTTAAACTGAAATATTGTAATAAGCAATATAGATAATGGGCAGTTGTTACATACTGTCAATATTATAGTGACCCTAAATATCTTGATTTCTATTAAAATAACTCTAAAATGTTATTTCTTATAAAATGGCATATAGAAATAATTAAAGAAATCTCAGGAAAGCACACACATTTCATTGTACATCTGTGTTTGTGCATGAAAAAGATTTGCCCTTATATGTCAATATTGTCAATATAGCCTCAAGTAAAATAATTTATCCTTGGGGCTATTAATCCTATATTTATTTGGGGGGAATATTGATATGATTATTAATTATTAAGATAAGCAATAAATCAAATTTGAATAAAATGAAACAATGTATAACATCAGCATGTTTATGAAAATTTCCCTGAAAATTCTAGCAGGTTCTCTTAATATAATTGCTTTATACAATTGCATTTTAACTGGTGAATTCT
This sequence comes from Rhynchonycteris naso, assembly GCA_037038555.1. Classification (NCBI taxonomy): domain Eukaryota; kingdom Metazoa; phylum Chordata; class Mammalia; order Chiroptera; family Emballonuridae; genus Rhynchonycteris; species Rhynchonycteris naso. Next base: position 69,845,526 of record CM072997.1, read on the forward strand.
TGTTCAAGTGTATCACTTGTGATAATTAAAAAACTGTTTATAACTTAAAAACAAATTCAATATTCTATTATTACTTGAAAAATTGTTACTTGGAAAAATTGCATGTAGCATGATTTTCCAAAGAAATGTTGTATGGTGTTGTCTTATTCATTAAAAAGGGTGGTTTGAGCCATCAGTATTTGGTTTGCAGGGCACCACCACTGAAACGGATGTCAGAAAGAGAAGGCTAAGTTCTTATCAGATTTCGATGGAAATGCTGGAGGATTCTTCTGGAAGGCAAAGAGCAATGAGCATAGCCAGCATCTTGACCAACACAATGGAGGGTAAGAGGCAGGCCAAAGGACAGGTGGCTTTCCATGCTCATATATTTTGTGGAACTAGGTCTTCTCTATAAATTACCACAGTTAATATCCCAGGATCAGAACTGTATAATAGACCTAAGTATTTGATATATGAAATACATATTGTTCACATTGATTATAAAAACTAATATTATCCTTATTTCTTCAATACACACACACACACACACACACACACACACATATATTATTGATTTTAGAGAAAGAGAAAAAGAGAGAGAGAGAGAGAGAGAGAAAGGAACGTCTATCTGTTCCTCTATGTGCCCTGACTGGAGATCGAATCAGGAACCTCTGTGCGTTGGGATGATGCTCTAAGTCTAACAAACTGAATTATTCAGCCAAGGCATTGTCCTTATTTCTTTTTTGACTTGGATCCTTATCTTCTGTGCACAGTGGTTGTCTCCCACTTGCTATTATATCAGTGATTATCCTTATGTTATGTTATCCTTACACAATTAAATACTTCTCTTTTTAAGTGTTGGTGTAGAGATAGCAAAGAAACAATTCTTTCAACCTTTAATATTTTTTCCAGGCAAAGAGGTAGTGATGGGGTTTGGAGAAGAACATGAATGAGTTGGACAAATCAAAACATGTGTTCCACTTCAACAAGGACCCTATAAAAATATCTCTTCCCCATCTTCCACATTCACAGAAACCATTATACTTCTTCAAAGGAGAGCTGACACAATGCTTATTGATTTTGACACAAAGGAATGGGTAGTAACTATTACTTCCTTGTTCATTTGTTAAGTAAGTCACCACTTCTTGAAATTTAGAAGGGTATAAAATTAGTTCTGCAATGTAAAGTCAACTATATAAGATATATCTAATATGTATTCTTTAGACAGCATCAATTATATTTTGTATTTTGCTCTGATGGTATATTGGATATCTGAATAGTCACATAATTATTTTATAATAGGCTTCACTCATTAAAATTACTAGTAACTTTTTATATATTAGGCCAAAACTCTGAAACATAAGGAAATATGAATAATAGAAGTAGAGTTGAGTCTTAATTTATACTAAAAAATACATACTACATTCTCATGTGTGCAAGATCAATGCTGATGTGGAGACAATCAGAGGAGAGAATAAGTCATGCATATTAATAAGGATTACAGTTTTTTCAACAATGTTTTTAAGAAGGTACTTTCAAGGCCCTAGCCAGTTACCTCAGTTGGAACATCATTTGGAATTGACAGGGTTGTGGGTTTCCTCCCAGGTCAGGGTACACACGGGAAATAACCAATGAATAAATGACTGAGTGGAACAACAAATGTATGCTTCCCTTTCCCTTCCCCTCTCTTGCCCTTCCTTTCCGTTTCTCTAAAAATCAGTTAATAAATAAAACATTGAGCATTGGCTTCCCAGATAGCTTAGTTGGTTGGAGCATCATCCCAAAGCCCAAAGTTTGCTCATTCGATCCCTGGTCAGGGCACATACTCATACAGGAACATATTGATATTCCTGTCTTTCTGCTTCTGATTTTCTTTCTCTAAAAAAAAAAAGGTACTTTCAAAATAAACAATAATTATTTGGTACATTTAATATTAATATTCCTGTAATACAAAAATTCTATTTGAAGTAAAATATTAAATTGAAAATGTCTTTTTATTTAATTAAAGGGGAAATAAATTTCAACTAAAAGTGTTTTTCATTTAATTAAAGGGGAAATAAATTTCAACTAACATTATTTCATAATATTTTAATAATTTTATGAAAATCTTTAATTTGTCCTCTCAAGTTTATGAAGCTGTTATATAAACTTCTATTCCCTAAGTAGAAGCATCAATTTTATCAAATAATATATAATCTATAGCAACAACAATTTCTTTTTAATGTTATTTACTACTATTCCTCTTTATTATTCCTCCAGAACTTGAAGAATCTAGACAGAAATGTCCACCCTGCTGGTATAGATTTGCCAACGTGTTTCTGATCTGGGACTGCTGTGATGCATGGCTAAAAGTGAAGCATCTTGTGAATTTAATTGTTATGGATCCATTTGTTGATCTTGCCATTACTATTTGCATAGTCTTAAATACCCTCTTTATGGCCATGGAACACTATCCAATGACTGGTCAATTCAGTAGTGTATTGACTGTAGGAAACCTGGTAAGTTTATGTGAAGTTTACTTATTTTCTTGGGCAGGCATGGGAGATAAAGAGCAAAACAGAAATTCATCTGTGCTGTTAAAACAAAAATTATACCCCTTTTTTTGTTGTTGTTGTTGGAAAAAAGCATCTGTAAAAACATTACAAGGAATCTCAGTGATAAGGTCTAAAATTTAACTAGTTTGAATGCTGACTGTTTAGACCAACATCCAGGCAGATTGATAATGGTGTCTTACCAGTTGTAAACTTGGGAAATTTTTACTGTCATTCTTGCTAGAAATACAGATCAAAAGAAACCATGAGATCTAAATCTAGCTTCACAAACATGAAGCTTCAACACCCATAGCCTCTGAAAAGATCACATCCCTTGAAAGGAGCACACAGGTTGATTTCTGTACAAAAAACAGCATAGTTGTTTCAGATGAAATTACCTAATACTGCAGTTTCATCCTTTTTCATCTCATGGCACACATAAACTAATTACTAAAATTCTGCACCACACCAAACAATATGTTATTTTGTTGTTGTTGATCTGACTAAAGAATACATATAATTTTGATTCATTCAGGCCAGATGGCCATTGTTGTGTTGGTTGTCCTTTTTTAATTTGACAATCTAAAAGAGAAAAGGTCAGTGCCCCTCACTAAATAGTCAGATACCCCATATTTTAAAAATTCTTGCTGTGCACTGGTTGAAAATCATTGATCTAGTAAAATGCTTCAGTAGTATTCACATAAAAAAGAAATAGTTGGTAAAAATGCATTTGCAATTTAACCATACTTTTGTTCAGATTACTAGAGCAGGTATCCACATATGTGTGTGCTGACATGTACCTGTACTCCTATGTTGTATACAGAAACTGAAATAGACAAACAAATAAGAAAAATATTTATATAATTTATTACTCAAGACCATTCTTTTTGGCACAAAATCGAAAAAAACTCAAACAAACTTAACGGGGGGTTGGGGGAATAGTGACTTGTGGAATGGAAAGGAAAGATAAACTACCAGACCACATTTAAGACAATTTTTTAGTTGCGCTCCAGGGAATTGCTTTAACCAAGGACTTAGATGTAGCCCAAATGTTCATTGTGTCCTTTTCCTCTAGGTCAGGAAACATGTTTAGCTATAGCTCACTGGTTTTACATCTTGTAACCTCTGCACTGAAAAAACACTAGCTCTTCAGTTCCAGTTCAGAGACTCTCACGATAGGAGGACTGTGTTTGGTATAGATCTTTTTGTCATAGCTTGGATTATGCTCACTTCTGGTTTCATTAACCTTGGCAGAAGGTGGAGTCATATGAAAATATGGCAAACTTAAGGAGCAATACATGTAGAGAAACAATCCCCAAAAGAAGGTAGAAAGGAAATTCTAGACAGACAGTTACATAAAATTGCATAAACATATACCCTAATACGTGGTTTCAACTTCATTTTATTATTTGTGTCAATAGAAAGAACCCCACCAGATTCCTGAGATCTTCATCTTTGGCACCTGTTATATTGATTTTGTGTGTGTGTGTGTGTGACTGTTCCTTGATATTTCCAATCAGTCCAACACAGTCTCCTTTTCTGATCTTTTCTCATACCTATTAAAGCTGCTTTTACTCAATAATTTTATGTACTCAATAACTTGTAATTATTTACTCTTGTGATATGTCACATTCAAGTCCTATATTTCAAACTGTTACAGACCATTGCCAAAGGGCAACTTTAAACACAAGATGTGGTAGCTGAAAGATGATCTTTCCTCAGTTTATTGAAAGTCCTAACAAATATCATTTTACTTTTTTGTTACCTCTAGTAGTGGCCTGCCAACTTCTAAGATCGAAATCTTTTCTTTTTTTATTAATTTTAATGGGGTGACATTAATAAATCAGGGTACATATGTTCAAAGAAAACATCTCCAGATTATCTTGTCATTCAATTATGTTGCATACCCATCACCCAAAGTCAAATTGTCCTCTGTCACCTTCTATCTGGTTTTCTTTATGCCCCTTCTCTCCCCCCTCTTTTCCCTCCCCCCACCTCGTAATCACCACACTCTTGTTCATGTCTCATATTCTCGTTTTTATGTCCCACCTATGTATGAAATCATGCGGTTCTCAGTTTTTTTTTCTGTTTTACTTATTTCACTCAGTATAATGTTATCAAGGTCCATCCATTTTGTTGTAAATGATTCAATGTCATCATTTCTTATGGCTAAGTAGTATTCCATAGTATATATGTACCAAAGCTTTTTAATCTACACATCCTCTGACGGACACTTGGGCCGTTTCCAGATCTTCGCTATTGTGAACAATGCTGCCACGAACATGGGGGCGCATTTCTTCTTTTCGAACAGTGCTATGGTGTTCTTAGGGTATATTCCTAAAAGTGGGATAGCTGGATCAAAAGGCAGTTCCATTTTTAATTTTCTGAGGAATCTCCATACTGTTTTCCACAGTGGCTGCACCAGTCTGCATTCCCACCAGCAGTGTAGGAGGGTTCCCTTTTCTCCACATCCTCGCCAGCACTTATTCTGTGTTGTTTTTCTGATGAGCGCCATTCTGACTGGTGTGAGGTGATATCTCATTGTGGTTTTTATTTGCATTTCTCTAATGATTAGTGCAAAGATCAAAATCTTATCACCATTTTGATTTATTTCCCCCTTATTTCTTATATACAAATTGATATGAAAACTTGCTACTTCTTCTTTCAAAGTATGTCTTTTTTAATCCTATAACTATTGTTAAAGTGATATTTTTGGTACTCTGCACTCAATATGCTATTACCTTACTAAAGTATCTATTGTCTATATATGTGGGTCAACACTTTTTTCTGGTTTTCAAAACTCCCTCACCCTGTCTGAAGCCATCCTTCCCATACCAACTTAGTGTCCATATTTTCCTAAACAGAAACCATCAGCCTTCTCACTGTACTACACAAACACCACACAGATTTTTATTTAGTGACATATAGGAAAATATCACACTGTCATCTACATTCACATTTAGGATATTTTGACTCATATCAGCATATCTTAATTTATCATATTCTTTAAAGCTCAATTCCAGTCTTATATCCGCTAAAGACAGTCTAATTAAACTTTTTCCTTTACTCCAAGTGCATCTGTAAATAAAACATGCTTAAATATTAAACTGTTTCTTATTGTATCTTTTTTGTATCATAATTCTTGATTTTGAAATCCATTATAAATTACTCTATGGCTAAGGTCATATGCTATTTTCTTTTTGTACCTCTAACAGTATTTACATGGTTGTTGCTCAATAAATAACCAACTCATCATTTCATACCCCAAAGGACTGCTTCAGGTAGCAAGTTTTTGTGGAAGAAGATGGACCTTACAGTCAGGTGAAACTGGATTTGACCTCATTGCCAATGCTTACTAATAATGTAGCATCTGGACAAGTCTGATAAAACATTTGAGTCTTTGTTTGCTGTTATTAAAACGGATATAATAATACCCATTTCCCAGAGTTGTTATGAGGTCAAGTGAGGTAATGTGAAAACACTTAGCACTATGTCTGGCATCTAGCATGTGCTCAATAAACAGTTTCCTTCCTCCTATATATATTAGTAACCTTTCTTTGTAAAACTGATGGAAAATAGTTCTGCTCTAGCTCTTGTATTTTTCCCAGGATACTGGGGTGTTAGGGAAGTCGGACAAATTAAGGAACAAATTTGTCAGAGTGAAGCAGAAAATTAAGGTTTTATAAAATTTCAATGTTGAAGCAATTGAGCATGAAAAAGCACTAGACGAAAGTACCAAATCTGGGTGCTAAATGTCTGTCTGGCTGATCCTGCTAAACTCACCTAGATTTTTGGGTCTGTTTTCTCATTAGTACATTGTTCAAACTACGTAATTTTCATGTCCTCTCAGTTCTAAAATTCTATAACTTTAGGCGTAGCAATGAAGAAAATGAATTGGGAAGTGGGGTGGAAGATTGATGACTGGTAGAACCACTGGTAAATTGGAATTAGTAGTAAGGAAATAAGCCTCATCAAGATGGAGAGCATAGATAACAAGGAGCAGACTTGAATTAACTCTTGAACCTTAAGGATAGGAAAATGTGTGAATTGACTTTCTATTGGTTGATAACTCTTTATTATTAATAATACCTTATATTCATAAAGCATTTTATAATTTAATTTCTCATCTCATTTAATATCAAATTTATAATATTTATATATGAAAAATACTTTGTATTTCACATAGATATAAAATATCAGATGTAAAAATATATACTTAGTATGTAGATAGCTATGTAAATAGGTACATAAAATATCCCTTCTATCATAGGTACTTAGCTAAATTTTGACCATATTATATATGTTAGATGGTTGCATTTCATATTTTATGGGGTTTATTGTTTTATTATTAAAATAAATTTAGAATTTCTATGGACTAGTTTATTACTGTTCAAATCACTGCATACCGCCTTATGAAATAAGAGCATAAAGGTTTTGGCTGAATTGATTAACAAAAGACTTTCCCATAAAAGAATTGCAGAACTTTCAGTTTTTACTTAGATCAATGTGTCTCTTTTACATCCTGTTTCAAGAGCATGTAAAAATTACATCATATCTTTGTTAATTGAATTGATTAAATTTGAATATCAAGAAACCTCAAATCTCTATTGAGTTTCTCTAAGATGCCCCGTTTGTCTTTATTTATTATTTTGTTTCTACCTTTAGAAAACCTATCCACCTACCTTAGGGATTCTCTTAGCAAGAAATCCTCTAATCAATCAGTAGTTTAGACAACCTCTTTATCACACAAACATTTCCAACTAACTTGTAACTCGTTATCCAAGGAAATTGATTTGTAACCTCAACAAACTGGCTACTTTTCTTACTACAACTTTCATTGTAACCAATGATTAAGGGTATATCATATGTTCATATTCTGCTAAACCCAGAAGGAAACTCAGAGCATGGTAACTGTTCTAGGGATCTTATAAGTTCTTTGGAAGAAAAAGCCTAAAGAAACACCACTAGCTAAATTATTTTAACTAAATGATGTGGTGTAAGACATTAATTTTAATTTCTGGACAAGAATATGACAACTGTTTGAAGGAATATAATTACTCTTATTTATTGAAAAATAAAACACTTGGGAGTCAAATTTTAGAGTTCACCTGGAATGGCTCTTGCATTTTATGGACTGCTATTTTGCTGTCTAACTCATTCCCTGGAATAATAATAAATAACAATAATGTGTATCCCAATTTCTAAATAAAATTTGCTAAGTGATACAATACTGATAGAAGTCTAAGAATTTTAGATATAAACCTGATAAATCATCTCAATAAATATCATTTCACAGGTAAGGGAAATGAAAACTACAAATGTATAATAATTTGCCACCATTTTTAAGTATATTTCAATTTTATCCAAAATGAAAAATATCAAACAACAACAAGAATTTAAAGATGCACATTCAAAAAAACATGGGAATAATGAAACTAAACCATTACAATGGAAGCTAGTAATAATGAAAAAAGCTACAGTTACGTAAAATACAGTACAAAGGAAAGGAATCAGTCTAAGCAAGTGGAGGTTCTGTAGAGAAGACTGATCGATATCAGAACTTCAGTCATTAGAATGAATATATGTGTTTTTTAATGTAAATTAACAGAAATTTTCTCTCTGCCCAAGTAAATACTCAATGGTATTCAACCTATTTAACCTTCTCATCCCCTCCCTATTTGCTCATGCCAGTCCCTGTGCCCCCCAAGTAAATCCAAATGCCCCAAATTTCTTTATTGTTCATCCAGATTTACTAGGTGATTCTTATCCCCATCATAGTGATTAAATTTTTACTGTCTCATACCATTACATAGAATAAGTTAGAAAGTTTTCACTGAACTTACCCCTTCATTAAAGAAACTGGTTTAAAAGCCTATAAATTCACTGTCCATCAGAAGTATATCAGCCTAAATGAACTAAGTTTATTCAATTTCAGGTTTGTATATCTTAATTACTATTTTATTTTTATAGCTAATATAATATCTATCATTTATTAGGTGCTCAGTAATTTATTTTAAGAATGAATAATAAATGGCTATAGAATCATAAAATCCAAAATTTCAAAAGACAAAGAACTTTTGCAGTAGACAAGAAATAATTAGGTAGAGTTCAAACAATAAATACTTAATACAGTTTTTATTAATTGTCTGGGTCTTAAAAATTATTTGTGATACAAAATAATTCAAAAGCAAATAATGTATGTTTATAAGCCATATGTTAGCTGTGCTTATAAACCACATGTGGATATTATATATATATTTATATATGTGTATATTATGTATATTTATATAGGATATATATAGAGAGAATATATATCTCCTATGCATATACAAATGTCAGTTCTTTCTGTTGTTATCATTTTTTAATGGAGATTTTATTTAAGATTTTATTTTTATTTGTTGATTTAGAGAGTGGAGAGAGAGAGAGAGAGAGAGAAAGAGAGAAGGAAAGGGGTAGAAAGATCAGGAAAAATCAATTTATAATAACTGCTTCTCATATGCATCTTGACCAGGCAAGCCCAGAGTTTTGAGCCAGTGAAATTAGCATTCCAGGTCAACACTTTATCTACTGTGCCACCATAGGTCAGGCAATAGAGTTTTAAAATTATGTAAACATAAGTATCATAATCAGTAAACTTGGTTGACTTTAGCTAAAATAAGATATTTTAAAAATTTTTACTCACTGACAATGCTAAACCTACACATGTACTAAATTAGACTACAATGTACTAAAAACAATCCTATTGATATTTAGGGTTTAAATTGAAAATATTTAAAACTATAAACAGCTGTAATTTAAAATTATAAATTGTAATTAAAATGTTACTGTTAAAGAGAAGTGTCATGTTGAGGTGAAATTTTAGATGAAAGAATGTAAGTGTAAGGTATAGGCTTTCGTAATGCAGGATACTTTCTAGTTATTTCAGAAGGGCTAAAAAGATCACCTTTGTAGATCATTTACCTGGATAGTTTCTATCACCTTCCTAGATAGTTTAATATATTTCAATAATTAAGCTGCCTATTTCAAATAGTATGTGCTTCTGAAACTTTATGTACGAAATAATATTTGTATAAATTAGAATTTATTTTACATTTACTAGCGGTAAAAAACTAATGGAGAGTCCTATAAAATGAAAAGATCATTTTTCAATGTGCATTCCACCATCTTTCTGAAATTTTTATGTAACAGGCTTGCTTAAAATACATTTCATTTTTATTTGAGTAAATAAATGATGAGCAGATGATACTTTTTTCTGGTTGGGTATTTCACTTAGGTCTTTCTGTGACTTGGAAAATGCTATGTTAGTGGTATTTATGTATTAGTAAGAGTGAATCAAGAATTGTTAATTAATATGATGGTTAGAAAACTGATTTTAATATATCTTTTTGACATAGTTCCTCCAAGGTAAAGACTGACTTACCTTGGTAAATGGTAGTTAATTTTAAAAATTGCTTTAAAAGATGTTTTGTCAAGAGTAATTTCATAACTCTTCATGTCCCAGAATCTCTTTGCCTGTGGTTTTGAGTTAAGAAACAAAGTTTAAATTTGTTTAATTGTTTTTCTTTCCATTGTCAAATAGACAATCACTCAACCACTCAAATAATTTCTTAATTTTAATTGTGAATGTATACATACTAAGGATAGTCTCCTGCTGATTTTGATTAAATGTGCAGTTCCTTGCCCTATGAATCCATTAACCTTAATTCTGAGAGATCGTTATTATAAGACATTTGTGGCAAACTCACACTTTTTTCAAGAATTTTTATAAAATCATAGAAATAAGATGATGGCTCTTAAAAAAATCAAGAAGAAAACATGGTTTTCACTAAATTTAAAGTATTTCTGTCTAACTTCCAATAACAGATAAATTTGTTCCTAAAACAAAAATACTAAAAAACAAACAAACACCTTTTTGGTTATAATGGAAGCATAGTTTATCATAAAGAAAAACAGCCTGACCTATTGTGGTGCAGTGGATAAAGCATTGACCTGGAAAGCTGAGGTCGCAGGTTTGAATCCCAGGGCTTGCCTGGTCAAGGCACATATGGGAGTTGATGCTTCCTGCTCCTCCCCCCCTTCTCTTTCTCTCTCTGCTCTCTCTCTAAACATAAATAAATAAAATATAAAAATAAATAAATAAATAAAAATTTAGTAGGTATTACTTAGTATCAATTTTAAAACATGGATGATGAAATGCTTTTAAATCAGCTTTTTCCTGAAAATCTATCAGATGTATTAAATAAAACAAATTTACTTAAAATATTACCCTGAAATAAAATGCTAAACTTGCATCAATTTGTCACATTTCTTATTTTAGGTCTTCACTGGGATCTTCACAGCAGAAATGGTTCTCAAGATAATTGCCATGGATCCATATTATTATTTCCAAGAGGGCTGGAATATATTTGATGGAATTATTGTCAGTCTCAGTTTGATGGAACTTGGACTGTCCAATGTGGAGGGATTGTCTGTATTGAGATCATTTAGACTGGTACCTGCATAAACTGTTTATATTTTTCTTTCATTAACAGAACACTTATTTTGAAAGGGAATCTATATCTATTAATATAATTATTTACTTTTAATGGTATTTTAAATTTATACTAATATGTGTGGTGTTCTAAGAAAATATGTGAATGTTCTTTTTAAAGTTAAGTGTGACTATTTTCTAAGAATGATAAAACGCAGTTAAAACACTTCATAATGATTAGCTATGTGGGGCATATTCAAAAACATTTGTGTTCTAAAATTATGCTTTATATTCCTCAACTTTTTTTCCCTTAAATTTGAATAGTGAGGTTTTTTTTCAAAAAATAAAATTAGTTTCAGTTACAGTTTTATTAACGTCAAATTATGTTTGTTTGATAATTATGGAAATAAAAAGAACATACATCTGCCTTTTTTAAATGTTGCCTCACACATTTTTAATATAAAAACTTTTGTACAATTGTACTCTGGATAGTCAGCAGGCACAAGGCATACTACTTAAAGAATTTTAAATCTGTAAGGAAATGCCAATAAAAAGTTTAAGTCCCAATTAATCTTAGCTTTTTATCAATCTTACGTTAATCAAAGGTACTTTAAAAGTACATGTAAGTACATTTGATACCATCATCACTTTAAACAATAGAGAAACAAACTTCTTTTGATTTTAGCAAAAAGAAATCATTAAAAAAGGCCAAATTTTATTGGAAATTAAGTAAAATGTGTATGTCTTTAAAGGAACGCATTCTATAAGTTTTTTATCAAAGTAAGTTATTTTACTTTTATTTCATAAATGTTCATTAAAATATATATCTCATGCTTTTAATATTCCTTTTTACTCACAAAAATAGAGTATGAGGATGATATTAGTTTGCTGAATTCACAATATATCTAATCAAAATATTAATTTGTTTTTATAGATGTATTTGTTGATGGATCAGAAATGGTTTATTTATCACATCTGAAATATGTTCTCTTTTTATTTTAGCATTTAAATAATATTATGATTTTATTTACAATTCCAATATTGTTAACACTTTTTTTTCTGATTTGTATTTGTTTAATATGTTTTGAGATTTTATATCCACTTTTATATCCCTTAGAGGTTGGTCTATAATATGTATACTAATAAAATGATGTCTAACTTCCAAAATTGCATTGTGACTACTACTAAGATTACTTTTTCATTTGATTGCAGCTTCGAGTTTTCAAGTTGGCAAAATCCTGGCCCACGCTGAATATGCTAATTAAGATAATTGGCAATTCAGTGGGGGCCCTGGGAAACCTCACCTTGGTGTTGGCCATCATTGTCTTCATTTTTGCCGTGGTCGGCATGCAGCTCTTTGGTAAGAGCTACAAAGAATGTGTCTGCAAGATCTCCAGTGACTGTCAGCTTCCCCGCTGGCACATGAATGACTTCTTCCACTCCTTCCTGATTGTGTTCCGTGTGCTATGTGGAGAGTGGATAGAGACCATGTGGGACTGCATGGAGGTGGCTGGCCAAACCATGTGCCTTATTGTCTTCATGTTGGTCATGGTCATTGGAAACCTGGTGGTATGTATGCATTATAAATATTCATAATTAAAAACTAGGTAAGACAGTAGCTAGAAAGGTCACATTACGCAGTATACACCTTTAATTTATCATCAATGACCTAGACTCAAATCTCAGTGCTGGCACTCTAGACACAAACCAATTATTTTACTTCTCAAGTTTCCAAACTATGAATCTAGAATAATAAAACTGAAATATTGTGGTTGATGTGGTGATTAAATGAGGTCTATCTGAAGGTTTGGGGACAAAAATAGTATTTTCTTTAAAGAGCCATTTTTATAATTAAGAGTAACTTTATCATAATATTTTTATATATTAATTATTTTATCTTAATATTATTTTGATAAAATAATAATAATCTCCAATAAATCTACTCTATACTGAAATTGTTCTTTATAAATTCAGAGTTCATATTGTTTATTTACTCAAAGGTGTAAGTTGCATATTACAAAATTTTGAAGACAAATTTCAATGAAATAGAACATTATATTTTATCTATGCATTGTAATTATCCAAATGACTTGGAAGTGGGCAAAATATAGTCTTTCTTATATTTGATTTCTTGAAGAAAAATGTTATGACTGTTTAAGTTAATCATATATGTGAACATTGAATAGATATAAAAACTACTTTTAGCTCTGACTTAAAAGCACTAATATGAAAGAACAATTTGGAAATTTATGTTTTAATATTTAAATTTCTCTATGTGTGGACAAATAATTTTTAAAAATATTTTACTTATTTACTGTAGAGAGGAGAGAGAGACACACAGAGAGAAAGAGAGAAATAGAGATAAGGGGTGGGGAGCAGGAAGCATCCTTAACCAGATAAGCTCAGGGTTTTGAACCAGCAACCTCAGTGTTCTAGGTCAATGCTTTATCCACTGTGCCACCACAGGTCAGGCAGACAAAGAATTTCTTTATACTCTTACACTGCTTTTCTTTTGAGAGGTGCATTTCAAATGAAAATGCTTAAGAGTATGTGTGGAATACAGGTGGACAGGCAATATTGTTTCAGCATAGTAAATTAGGAAGCTCTAAATTCTCAACAGAATCTGATACAGAAATAAACAAACTGAGTTTTTAGATTTACATGTATCTTTTTACCATGTAACATTTTTTATAACTCAGTAACTTCATTTCAAGCTAAAAATAGTCCTATAAATAAATTTCCTTTTGCATCAGCTATAATTAATTATTTTTGTATTAGTCAAATTTTATCAGTTAATTAGATAATCTCCCCATGTACTCCAGTGATACTCTGAGAGTTTAGATTTTCTCGTATTTTCTGTACAGAAAAAGAAAAATATTTTATATTATATAGGTCTAGTCTAAGCCTTGGTATAATTTTAGATTTTTCTCCATCTGTTGAACTATTTGGACACAAATTTCAAAGTATATTGATGGGAAATGTATTATATGACTTGCATTTTGAAATTTCTGTTATAATAAAAGTTTGTGGTCATTGGACAATGGAATTTATATCTCAAGTATATTGTTTTAACATATTACTACATTATTAAATAAATAAATTTATTATTTAAACACAAAACTAGACTTTTTCTAGACAAATTGGTGAGATGAAGTAAAATGACTAAAATGAAAATATCTGTTTTTTTTTCTCATTGGCCAAAACCATAAAAATAGGATTTTATTTTTCACTGGCAATCCTGAATAGACATGGTTTAATTCTTAGATGCTCTAGTTTTCCATTGTCCTCAGTAGAAAAGAGAAGGAACTTGGTTTTTCATGTTGCCCTTAGAGCAGATGAGAGATGTCCAGTCGTTTAAATAATGTGTAATTGAGATTAAGTGTCTGAAACATAGTAAGCAATGAAGAAGCATTTGATGAATTAGTTTTAGCAAATATCTATGAGTTTCTTATTTAAGCTATTATAGTTTTACATACTTCAATATTAATATAATATTTTTTTTTTTTTTTTAGGTTCTAAACCTCTTTCTGGCCTTATTGTTGAGTTCATTTAGCTCTGACAATCTTGCTGCTACTGATGATGATAATGAAATGAACAATCTCCAGATTGCAGTAGGAAGGATGCAAAAGGGAATTGATTATGTGAAAAATAAGATACGAGACTGTTTCCGAAAAACCTTTTTTAGAAAGCCAAAGGTTATAGAAATCCAGGAAGGCAACAAAATAGATAGCTGCATGTCCAATAATACTGGTATTGAAATAAGCAAAGAGCTTAATTATCTAAAAGATGGAAATGGAACCACCAGTGGAGTAGGTACTGGAAGCAGCGTTGAAAAGTATGTAATCGATGAAAATGACATGTCATTCATAAACAACCCCAGCCTCACTGTTACAGTGCCAATTGCTGTTGGAGAGTCTGACTTTGAAAACTTAAATACTGAAGAGTTCAGCAGTGAGTCAGAATTAGAAGAAAGCAAAGAGGTAAGAATGCTTTTAAATTTTATGTTGTATTTTTAATAACAATGAAATATGATTATTTAGTATTTTTATTGTGTTGATCAAAATATATTCAAAGTCATATATCTAGTAATGTTAGGAAAGTATGAGATATTCTTTTTTGGGGAATGTCTTCATAGAAATGACTTCATAGAATTTTCCATAGGAAATTTTCATTTTGAATATTTAGTATATTAATTTTCTTGATAGTTCGATTAAAAAATTTGGCTTTACAAAAGAGATGCTATTAAAAACATTCTATTCTACACTACATTATACTATTTAGAAATATAAATGCACCATAATTTATTGATCATTTCTATAATATATTAAGTTTGCTATAATTTCTTAATGTGAAAGCTTTATTAGTGTTTGTTTACCTTTGAAGGTTCATTGACTATAATAATGTGTTATTTTTATTTATGAAAGTGTTACACATATTAGAAAGCAACAAATAGCACCGATTATATTTTGCCCTATCAGCAATAAGCAAATTTATAAGGTCAGTCTTCCAAATGAATTTGAAAATGCTAAGAGCTACTTTTAAAAGCTCTATTTAAGGATTATAGTTAAATTGTAGACTGAAAATCTGCTCTTATTGTCATATTATTAGTTATTTAAAAGGAAAAAAGAAGGGAATTATTCCTATTATATGATTAGAATTCATAGGGTCTCATAATAGTAGTTTAATGCTATTAATTATGCAATACTGTGTTGTGGAGATCTGAATTAAAATTTTTACTATTACTTATTTTTGGACTTCAATATACCAGTAGGAAATAAGTTCAGCATGGAGTTATAAAAGAAAGTTTTTGTTTGAAGGTATAGTATTGACACCCTAGGAATCAGAATCAGCCCAATAAATTCAGATTTTGAGAGCATATTTTAAAGCCTTCTTTTTTAATAATAGTATCAATAGAATTTGTATAAATAATAAAAAGCTGACAATATCACAACTCATAGCTTCCTAATATTTTTTCAGAGCTGCTGAGATATAATAATAAATTTTTAAATATTTTGAAAAAAGTAATAGTACATACAAAATTATATATAAAATTATTTCTCTGAAATCCAAAGTATACACAGTGAGTTCTGTTGTCATCTATATGTTACTCATTCTAGTACAATAAGAATTCATTCTAATTTTAATTTCCATCAACTGATATAGATTATTTAAGAAGAGATACCAATTAATTAACATTTATTGAATACTTTTAACTTAGCATTCTACTAACAATACTAACAATATTGGATACTAACAATAAAGAAGAGTTAAAGAAGAGCTTCATAACATAGCCCCCTTCAGGGAAGTCTGAAAATCCTTGAAGAAACTAACAGTAACTCCCAAAATCATTAAAGACATTAAAAAGTTTAATTTTATGGAACTGAATATAAAGTTATAAGTATTGAGAATAGCAAGAACATAAGTTGCTAAATGGAAGAGATAAAATTAAAATAGGCTTTAAATATGGGTCAAATATACAAACAAAAAGCAAAAGCCTACTTAACAAAAGACAGAGTTGAGAGTGAGTTTAAGATTAAGGTGAAACAGTGAAACAACCAGCATGAATTAAGAAGATAATGGAAAAATATTTTTGGATGAGTAAATTATAGTTACAGATTGTAAATCCTTGAAGTGAGTCCAAGTTTGGAGTTAGAGTTGGCTGCATAGTCAATAAGGAGCTATCTGTCCTGAAGAAAAGGAAAACCAATAAAAAATGATGTTTTAGAAAAATATATTTGGTATCAACAAGTAAAACAGTTTAGAGTGAAGAATGAGAGTGTTTACGGTGGGGAATGTAGTAACAATCATTTGATAAAAATGTGGTGAAGAAATTCTGAACTAAGGTAATAAATATAAAAATCCATGGTCCACTTGACAAACCCAGTAAAGAATCTGAAAAATTGAAATAATGGCAATGCCATTTTAGAATCTATTCTGAAAATCATTCTAGAATAGATTACCAGGTTTATACGGGAAGAGGGGAAATTTCATTGGAATAAACTAAAGTAAAAGTGACAGTGTTTGGAACCAGAGCCTGGGTGAGAGGTCAGGTTTTAAAAACAGCTTAATAATGCAAATTTCATAATTATCTAAACTCTTAAAACTGGAGGAGCTCACTAAAGAAATAATTACAAAGAAAGCATAAGGGAAGACTAGGAACAAGTCTTGAGTTGAGAAGAAATAGAAGAGCCAAAAAGGTAGAGAAACTTTTGCTACATTAATATCATAGGTTTTATCACATATCATAGGTTTTTAAATTGACTCAACAGAAACTAAATACCTTGAAACAGCTGGTTTCCAGAATAGTTCAGGAGCTTTGTAATGTCTACAGATATTTCAAATGATTTTAGAGAATACTACCTCACTGTCATGTCTTTTAATGGCTAAACATCATAAATTTGGAATAATGAGATACAATGTCTTTATTATTAGGTCTTAGAAAATGTTTTATTACCTAAACAAAAATTTCTTATTGAGTGACTTTTTAAGAAAGAACTCTATAGTTCTTTAAGTTAATTTTGTATACATAAAATCAAATTACAAAATATAATGAAGTTGTTTAAAATGTATAGATAATATTGCAGGAAAAAATTTCAAGGTAAATAAAAAATTAAATACTTTTACAAAGTTTGGATAAAAATTCAAATTATTTTGTTCAGTAATGCTAAATTTAACAGTAAATTTTATGTCAATGTTTTTTAAAATTAACACACAAAAAAATCCTTGAAAAGTATTAGGGCAATTCTCATATATGCTCACCCAAAGATTAATAGTAAAGACATTTTTAAGCAAAAATCAGCATGTACTAACATCATGAAGATAATTTAGATAGATTTCAGCAAAGTTTAGTTTTGATCTGAAACTTTTGAAAACTTCTGACATCAAAAGCATTCAGATGCACATTAATGTTGACTGTTATTATTTTTAGTAGTTATTGCACATGTGCATCACACACGAATTAAAAATAACATATCCATAAAGTGATATTTTAATTCATGCTTTTTAGTTTGTTTTTTTTTTTTTTACCACAAATAGCAAAAGACCTTTTAGTCGTGCTTTAGAGAGCACAGCATATCCTATTTCTTTGCTAGCGAAGTGATAAAACATACAAGCTAAACCTAGCAGAATGACACATTTCAAAAGAAAAGAAGAAGGAAGGAAGAAAGGAAGGAAGGAAGGAAGGAAGGAAGGAAGGAAGGAAGGAAGGAAGGAAGGAAGGAAGGAAAGAAGGAAGGAAGGAAGATAGGGAGGGAGGAAGGAACGAAGGGAGGGAGGGAGGAAAGAAGGAAGGAAGGAAGGAAGGAAGGAAGGAAGGAAGGAAGGAAGGAAGGAAGGAAGGAAGGAAGGAAGGAAGGAAAGAAAGAAGGAAAGAAGGAAGGGAGGGAGGGAGGGAGAAAGGGAAGAAGGAAGGAAGGGAGGGAGGGAGGGAGGGAGGAAGAAAGGAAGGAAGGAAGGAAGGAAGAAAGGAAGGAAGAAAGAGAGTAAGGGAGAAAGGGAGAAAGGGAGAAAGGAAGGAAAGAAATAAATAAAGTCAGAAAAAAAGAAAGAAAAAATTTTCAGTATATTTTGCTTTAAGAAGAGGCAGTAAATTAATCATTAATTTAGATGGTGTGTGAAACCTATCTATTTTTCCATTTATTTTTATAATAAAGTATATCCAGCCTTCACACAGTTGGAGAGAATTGATCTCCAGAAATTTTTAGAGATAAAAATGTTAATTGCTGTTATTATATATTATATTATACATTATATATGTATCTATTGTAATCATATACACTTATATAAACAAGCTGGTATATAAATAAATATAAAGCATTACATGAAGAAAATGTAAGAGAATTGAAGGTACAGATTTCAAATAGTGATCTTTTTATTTTGAAACAACATGGACAAATCTTGTGGACAAGATTTAACATAGAATTGTGTTCACTTTTATATGTTTAAAGTTCCCATAATCATGGTTTCTTGGAATTTTTATATAAATATGGATTTTGACAATTTAGTTCTTAAAAACTTTCACTGTCTTCCTATGTAAAGAATATAGAATAGTGGTCTTAAGAATCATATTTGAAGTTGAATTCCAAAGCACAATCTAGCATTATCATACTGTGACCTTCATTGCTTACCATTCTTACTTCTCACAGGGGTAAAATCAAGCTGGAGCCATCAAGAATGCAGCTCTGGTGTTTTTTAACCAGCCAGAGATCCGTGCCACCACTTTTACCCGGGTTACCCAAGCAAGTTGTACATGTACAATCACTTTCTAAACAAACTTTGACTGGCCTGCATGCTACTCAGCTATGTTCCTTCCCCTGCCATGGCAAGGAACTGCTAGACACGCCCAGCTGCTCTCTGCTGAATTGTGTGACACATCACAGCATGGTCAGGAAAGATGGGCAGTCCCAACATCATAGCTGATTCTGCTAATGAGTTTTCCAGTTCAGTCATTTTATACTTTCAAAGGCAATAATTGCATGCTCATAAGATTTATATCTATTTTAAAACATGATAAGAATGTTTAAAGTTCAATATAGTCAAGAACTTGGGAGCATGCACTTTTTATTTCTCTGCTTTTATTTCATTAATATATGACCACAACTTTTTTGTTGTTGATTCAGCCCTTATAAGTAAATTGTATTACCAAAATGAGCCTCACATGGTTTTTAAAATAGTGCTTTCATTTCCAGATTATTATATTCAGATCTGTGAATATAATTTTCAACCCATCCAACTTATGTGCCCCAGATGGAAATGTTTGCTTTCATTTTTCTTGGGAAAGGCTCTGTTAACAAAAGAGTAGGGTGATAAAAATTTTTGGATATGAAGGGCCATAGTCTGTATGCATTTGGGCACTACATATCTTGGATTTTCATGTAGTTTAGGAGAGTTGTTAAATCACATGTCTGCAAAACCCTAAGTAACTACTGTAAAGTAATTTAAAAGAGGAAAGAATCATTAGATGCGGTACAAAATGTTCCTGTGTCTTGATCATTAAGTCATTGGTCCAGTGTTCTCATTCTTTACAATTTCTCTGATCTACATTAGTTTCTTCCTAAAATGTTCTGTCCAAAACTGAACAGGCAAAAAAGAGATTTGGAATATATCCTACTTTTGATTATTAATTATAGTTTTATGAAGAGTTAAAGGACATCTCCCAAAATTATGGTAGGTTTGTGGATTAACTAACTCTCTAGTTTATTCTCTTGAACTCAACTTTCTTCTGTTACTGTCATTGCTTACTGAAATCTCAGCCTGAGTGAGGGTTCTGGGAAAGAACTTATAAAGCAGAAGTGAAAGTTCATGAATATTGGAAATTCTCAAGGCTTTGGCATTGTCTTTAGGTTTAATTTGTACTTACTCTCTTATTCTTCAAGGATAACTGAGAATTAGCTGTAGAATACAACAAATTCAGAAATAAGATTATGAATGAAAAATAGAAAAATATAGTCCCTGGTGATTTATGTAATTTTTACTTAAAAATTATATTTCAATCATGCTTTTTGTGAATCTGAAGGTAAGACATCTCTTCCAGAGGCACAGGTGTGTGTGAGAACAGCCATTTAAACCCCAAATCATCCTTAGAGAGCTGTTCTGGTGCTTTAGAGTACTTCTACTGAAATGAATCTCACCGAAGACTGGTTTAGATGGCAGTTTGTGTATATCTTCTCAAGATAAACCTACCCTCTTGATGCCCCTTTACCTTACTCTTCAACAAACCACATAATTATTTTCAGTTTCCTACATTTTGTCCTTTTAAGACTACTTTAAAATGAAAGGAGCACTAGGTAAAATATGTCGGGGCCAGACCAAATATATGTGGTTAATATTTTTAACTATTCAATAAGTGGTTCAGGAATGAAAACTATCGGTTTTAGTTATGTGCTTCTTGCCTTGGAAAATCAACCCAGTGGTCTCCTTGTATGGCTACCTGTTCTTCAAGTGAAATATCCTAAGTCAAGATATGGATATGCATAGCCAAAAGATCAGACTAAGGCCCTGCTAATATGTATGACCAAAAGATTTTCCTCTTCTATTTGCAAGACAAAACCCAGACATTTTGAGATCAATGGCTAGATTTTAAAGGCAATCTGTAATGGCTGAATCTTTTATTTTTGCCTCTTTAATCATAAAGCAGTTTGTGAGAATCAAATATTTGATAGCTGATTGAAAACAAATGAAATGTGAGCGCATTTCAGTGGAAGTAGGCCAGTTGCTAACATTCTCTTTCATCTCTTAAAGTTAAATTTTATTATTTCATTGGATAAAAATCAAGAGCAATATTCATAATTAGGAGGAATTTCCATATACGTTCATCCTATTAGGGGGAAAACAGGGTCTCATAGCCTTCTTGAGTGCTGATTCTGTCATTTCTTATGAGTGGTATTTGAGTTAATCTTCATGAAACTTCATTGTTGGGTACCATGTCTTTGAGAGCATGGTTCTCGGATGAGCGTGCAGCTTCCACAGCGTTGCGCCGGGCTTCCGCTACAGCCAGGCATGTTTTCTGCGGCTGAATCAGGCCTGGAGAATGTTGCATCTTAAAACCTGCTTTCCAGTGTGCATTTGTAAAGCATCAGCAATCATCCCTCTGTAGACTCAGTAGTTTCTACAAGGGATGGAAGAGTCTGACTTTAAATGTTATAAAATATTGGAGGGGTAAGGAGAAAATAGTACAAGAAAAAAAAATCTGAGCTTGTACTATGTAGTTTTACATGAAAGCTTTGTGTTGTTCTGCTTACATAGCTAAATCTATTTTTTCTAATTACTTCAGAACAAGTATTAATTTTAGTTACTTAGTATAGTCATCAAGTTCCTTAACATAAAAAAAATTCATTTCAGGTTTTCTTTGCCTTTTTTTGTACTGTTGTAGTATTACAGCTTTGGCAATATAAAGTAAGTTATACTTCGTCTTTATCGCCAGTCATCTGCTTTTAAATCCATTATATGCTTTTAAATAAATCATTTTAGAAGTTATTTTGGTATGGCTATGATAAAATATACCAGAGACTACCCTCTACCAGAGTATGAATGTCAAAGTGCTGAACTCAGAAAATTTATAGACTATGTAGATAGTATTTTATCAATCTAAAGAATTTTAAATGTTTAAGTAGTATTCTAGGTTATCAATTAATGATTAAAGCATACATCAGAAAAATTCTTTATGGATCTAGTGATAAAGCATATAAAGAAATACCATAATTGGTAAGTTGTTATAATTTAATGACTGTCTAAGCTTTAATTTATAAATGTAAGTAAATTTACAACTTTTAAAATTTTGTGTAATTGATACAATATTTTTACAACTTTCCTATGAAAAAATTTTAGCCTGTGAAAATTACAGTATGAATAAGCTTGATTTTTCAATTTAAAAAGAATTTGTGTCAACTACCATTGGGAAAGGAGCCTCCCATAAAACACTTTTTAGTGAAATGAACACAAGCCTACCAACTATCTTTTAAGCTTTAGCCTGACCAGGTGGTGGTGCAGTGGATAGAGCGTTGGACTGGGACACGGAGGACCCAGGTTCAAGACCCCAAGGTCACCAGCTTGATCAAGGGCCCATCTGGCTTGAGCAAAAGCTCACCAGCTTGGACCCAAGGTCACTAGTTTGAGCAAGGGGTTACTCGGTCTGCTGAAGGCCTGCAGTCAAGATACATATGAGGAAGCAATCAATGAACAACTAAGGTGTCACAACGAAAAACTGATGATTGATGCTTCTCATCTATCTCCATTCCTGTCTGTCTATCCCTCTCTCTGACTCTCTCTCTGTTCCTGTAAAAAAAAAAAAAAAAAGCTTTAGTGCATGAGGGTCTGTCTGCAAACCTCTGTCTGAACATTCCTTAAGGAGCCTTCCAGAGTATAAATTTGAAGAGCTTATTCTTATTATCAGAAAACTCCTAGATAACAGTGAAGCAATTCTCCATGTAGATTAGGTCCAGATTGTTTGAAGAGACAGGACATGCAGAGTTTTTCCTCGTCTGTTTTCAAAAAAACGTATTATACCTCATAGTAGAGGTGAACTCACCACTGATCCTCTTTACAACTTTTGAGTGCAGTCTCTATAGCGATTTAGAAAGTCAAAGTTATTCATATGCAAGCATGTTAATTATATTCACCAATAGTTATAATCTAAAGACAGTAGCAATAATTAAAATATATAGATAGGTCAAACTTAGTAAACAGTAGATTCAGTTCTTATTCAGATTAGCAGCTACTATTACTTGTGTTGTGAAGTGTTTGCTTTAAATAAGTATTTGTATTTAAATATGTAACACCTGTATAATATATAGCAGATGATTATAATGCAAAACAAACATTTTACAATTATATTAACAGTGGTAAAATGAGAAGTGAAAGGTGAGTATATTTTATAAGGTTTTCAAATGGAAAAGTATATGTGTATTTCTATGTCTATATACATCTATACTTATTAAATTCTTCCCTCAAATTTCTTTATTGTATGTCACCAATATTTTAGATAAACATTTTGGAAAATATTATGTGTTTTTAATCATTAAAATATTAATTAAATAAAATACTAATTAAATAATTCTTTTTTTGAAGAATATGCATTACTTAACCAACTAAACTCTGTCAAGATTATAACTGAGTTATATATCAAAATAGATGAAATTATTTAAATAGTATAATTCTCTCTATAACATTAATTCAAAAATGTAATCATTCATTTATTCACTCTTCATAAACTCAAAAACACTAATGTCTATCCTAGACTTAGACCATTAGGTGTATACATGTGTGTGGGCATATACATTTTTGGCATACATGTTTATGTATATGTACATAATATCATTTTATGTATTATAATTTATATATATTTATGAGATAAGTAGTCAAAACAAACAAGTATAATGGACTAATAACTCTATAAAATTTAGTGTGGAGAAATCTTGCAAAAAATCAAGGCTTTATGGGAAGTAAACAATGATTAGACTCAAAAGAAATTATTTATCTTGGATTGTTTTAAAGGGAAAAGAAACATAAAAATTTTTATAACTAATCCCAAAAATTTCATTTTTAATGGTGTTATATATGCAGTTATGGTGTCATTGTATCATGCAACTATGATACTATTGCTGCCACTATTAAACAAGTGTCCAACCCATTAAACAAGTGAAATTGAAAAGAAAGAGTTAGTTGCTTAGACTAAATAATTTTCCAGTATTTTCTTCATAATACCAAGAAGTGCTGCAATTCTATCAAGCAATAACATCCCTGGGATTTTCTTAAAAGAATAAAGATTCCTTGGTTATTAAAAATAAATAAAACAAAGAAAAACTAACCAAACAAAAATGTCTTGAGAGAAGAAATATGTTCTGGCCTGACACCCCTCCAAAAAGTAGAGAAATTTAACAGTAAAATTCCTGTACTATAGTGATCTTATAACCATCAGCCCAAAATAATGGCTTAGCTTCTTTCTGTAGCACACTTTAGGCTAGGAAGTATTTTGCTATAGAATTATATATTTTAACTTTTTTTCCCATAATCTATTTAGTTGTACCTTGATAACCTCACCTTCAAAGTAACATCACAGAAAGGATCACAGTTAGGTCACATTCTAAAATATTAAGCTACATTTGCATTATGATTTCAATAAATCAGGAATTTTCCACCCCGTTTCCTCCTATATGACCTACGTTTACGGAGTCATTTCAGCATTTTTCAATAACACATTAACTCTCTCAGAAGACTAGGACAGCGTGACCCTACCACTTAGCTACTAAAGTTAATGTAGGCTTTCAAACCATTAACATGTACATGCATTGTTCTCTCATTCTGAAAGCTTTACATTGCTTAGGCTGTGCTGTATGTCATGTCTTTACATCAGTTTTCATAAAGTGTTGCACATTCATAACGTCTTTCCCAAGTGATCTCAGAGTACTTATATGATATTTATTCTTGTAACATTAAAATAGCTCTTCCTAGGCCTGTGGTATGTCACAGTGATTTATTTAATGAAAAAATCCACAGCTTGATCACATGTTGAATTAAGAATGTGCTCCTAATAAGTCTACATAGATTCTGGACAATGCCATCTATGAAGAAATTTTCATTTAGAAATCGTTGGCAAGTATTGAATTTATTTAAACAGCCAAGACAAAGAGAGAGAGAGAACACCATCATTTATCTTCTAGTTAAGTAAAAGGAAAATTTTGTAAGCTAGAAAAAAATATAGCTCAAAATTGAAGTGTAATGACTGTGACTAATGTTAATGAGCCGTTCTTCCTTTCTAAAATTACAGAATCATGGAAAGTAGCTACAGACAAGTGGCAATGTTCTTTGGCCCTCTGAAAATTTCCATTGGAATAGGTGGAAATTACAATTTGATTTGATGCAATTTAATTAATATAATCAGTAGTGGATGCCAGCATACCAAAATTTTATAAGACTATTTCTTAATTGGCCTGATTATTAATGTATTAAATGATTTTCATGTGGTATTTATATGTAAATAGATCATAGAAAACATTAATTAGTATAATCTACCCTCTCCAAATCACCCACATTGAATGCTGTATAACTTTTTTTTTGTTTGAACTAGCTCAGAAGTTGCAGTTTTAAACAGTAGGATTTTAAGTAAGTTAAATTATTAGTATGTAGTTATCAGTAATGTTAATAGAGTAAAATGCTATCACTACCATTTTTTCAAATTATGATGGAGCATTTCCAAGTTACTGAATAAAAGGGAGAAAAATAACACTTTTTCAATGGGTTTCATTTCTAGAAATTAAATGCAATCAGCTCATCTGAAGGAAGCACAGTTGATGTTGCTCCACCCCGAGAAGGTGAACAAGCTGAAATTGAACCAGAGGAGGACCTTAAACCAGAAGCTTGTTTTACTGAAGGTAAACAAGCTCAAATATGATTAAATGTAATCTCCCTTCTTTCTTTAAAGAGAGTGAATATGCTTAATTTGAAGGAAGCATTTCAAAGAAATGGTGGAGATATGTTTATCTTTGTTTTCCTCCAAAAATTAATTTATTTCTATTTCTAGATTACACTAAGCAGTGACTGTGACTGCACAATTCAGTTGATTTGACATGTCTTTTTTTTTTTATCCTCCAGAATATGGAGACATTAATCCTAAGAGATAAATGTCATTCTGTAATGTCATCTCATTGATGCAGCAATCCCTTCAGACTTCATTGTCACTGTGATGATTTGATGTATAAATGCTGCACTAATTACACCTGATATATTACAGTTTCAAATGTGGTTAAATTGTGCTGTGACGAGAGCTATTTGGGATGGAGTTGTGTTGTAGAGCTTTGACAGGGAGAGCAGTAGTTGTTCTCACAGCAAACACTACAGTGTCTTCCATACAAATCAATAAAGATTTGCTGATTCAGTGTGATTGAATTTAATCTGATGAGTAAAACCTCAGAGAGAGCAGAAGAGTAGATGGAAGCTAGAAATAACATGAAAGCAAAGAGGGGGTGGACAAATGAATAGAGATACTGACTGACAAGATGAGTCATAGGTGTGACTAAGAAAAGCACAGAGGCTGAAAATAAATTGCCTGAGAAAACTGACAGTGGCAGATACCTGGGAAGACCGGGTAGGGGGTTGAGGGGTTGTGTATGAAAAGAAGAAAGTGAAAATACAGGATCACATCAAAGGTGAATAAACAATTTGAACATATAGTTTTTCCATAACTCTGAGAACAGTTCTTGGATGCTTTAAGGTAAAAGAGTTCTTAACTAGTGTTAAAGAATAAAACTTTATATTTAAGCAACTCCTGAAAAAGTAATTCTCTGAATTCTAGGTAGCGGTTGAATATCTAAATACAGGAGGGATGTTAAAGATAACTACGGAATGAAGTAACTAGTTACCCTATAAAATGATGATCTGGGATGTGGATGTGGAGGGAGCAATAAAGTTTCTTTTTTCCTAATAATGGTATAATATATTTTTCTAATTTATAACATTTACTCTTATCTTGTAGGATGTATTAAAAAGTTTCCATTCTGTCAAGTTAGTATAGAAGAAGGCAAAGGAAAGGTCTGGTGGAATCTTCGGAAAACCTGCTACAGCATTGTTGAACACAACTGGTTTGAGACTTTCATTGTCTTCATGATCCTTCTTAGTAGTGGTGCTTTGGTAAGTGAAATGCATATTGGTAAGCATCAGGTTCTAGTAAAGTAGCTTACTCTCTGAAAATACCAAAAGCATACACTGAGTTTAAAACGCTAAAGAGGAGGTATATCTGCGCCTTGCAGAGCTTGGCATCCAGGATTTAACTAGGCAAAATCCAGTACAGAATAAATCAGGACCATGAAGAGCCAGATGGAATTTCTCATCTGCTGTTTCTCTAACAGATTTTCTTCTCACTGAGAAAACCATTTACAGAGATTTTCTGTAACTACGTTACCTTCCATATCAAATACCATCCGATTCTTCGTAATAATATTAACATTTATGGGCTAAAACTGTACCTTGTTTTTTTTTATGTCTAGTCAATTTACTTTTCAAAAATGAAGCAGATCATTCAGGGAAAAATTCAAGGTAATGTTGGAATAGGCCAATCTCTCCCCATTACAAAACTTTTAGTGATCTTTTTGAGTTTATATTACTTCTCTAAAAGCATGTCTTTGCAGCAGTAATTGAAATAGAGATTTGGCATGATAGGCAATGAAGAAAACACATACTTCTTTGGCAAGATAACTCAGTTGGTGCAGTGGTCGGCAAAACGCGGCTCGCGAGCCACATGCAGCTCTTTGGCCCCTTGAGTGTGGCTCTTTGGCCAGCTTTAGAAGAACCCTAATTAAATTAAAAACAATGTACCTACCTATATAGTTTAAGGTTAAAATAATTGGCGCTCAGAGGAAATTTCAATCGGTGTGCTGTTGATATTTGGCTCTATTGACTAATGAGTTTGCCGACTACTGGGTTAGAGCATCATCCCCACGCATAGACAGTTGTGCCGGTTCAATTCCCAGTCAGGGCACATACAGGAACAGCTTGATGTTCCTGTCTCTTTCTCTCTTTCTCTTCTTTCTTTCTCACTGAAATCAATAAATAAAAAATTTTAATTAAAAAAATACGTACTAAATCAGTACTGATATTGACATTCACTTGCCAATATTTTCCATTAGTTTTAGTCTTTAAGTTTTTTCTGATGTTCAATGTTTGTCTGATAATAACTAATACTTATCAAATTATTGCTGTGTGACCAGATTACACTAAGCAATTCTTTCAAGCATTTGGGGAAATCAAGTCATTCAATTAAAATAAAAGTATTCTTTGTTCACAGGCTTTTGAAGATATATACATTGAACAGAGAAAGACTATCAAAACCATGCTAGAATATGCTGACAAGGTCTTCACTTATATATTCATTCTCGAAATGCTTCTCAAATGGGTAGCTTATGGATTTCAAACATATTTCACTAATGCATGGTGCTGGTTAGATTTCTTGATTGTTGATGTAAGTATACTGTTATTATTATAAAATATTTTTTAAAAAAGCAAGTTTGACATTGCATATATTTCTATAACTGCAACCCTGTCTTTTGAGAACTTAGTTTCACTAATGCTGACACAATTATGCACTTATCTTTTAAAAAATATATAGTAAATGTGAAAATGAGAAAAGTCTCATGGAAAACAATAGAAGAGGTCCTAAAAATGTGGGCAGTGGTAAAGAGAAAACCCGAAGAGAAATGTTCCATGCCACAAGCAACATCTCTTCTTATTCTGAAAGTTAAGGAATAAGAAAAAAATTCTGTTAATTGAAAGATCTAAGCATTTATCTTATTAACAGTTAAATGAAAAAAATAGTCTCAAGGAAGTAAAGTCAAGACAGACTTTGGGCCAGAAATTGTGAGAATTGCTCTTAATCACTTACTAGAGAACATGCTATTTAATGTTAAAATAACTGCCTGACTAGGTGGTAGCGTAGTGGATAGAGCATCAGCCTGGGATGCTGCAGACACATATTTGAAACCCTGAGGTTGACAGCAGGAGGGTGGGCTTATAGACATGACCTCAGGGTCACTGGCTTGAACCCAAGGTCGTTGGTTTGAGCAAGGGGTCGCTGGTTTGAACATGATGGGGTCACTGGCTTGGCTGGAGGCCCCAGTCTAAGTATATATGAGAAAGCAATCAATGAACAACTAAGGTGTCACAAAGATGAGCTGCTGCTTCTCATCTCTCTCTCCCTTTCTCCCTGTCTGACTGTCCCTGTTTGTCTCTCTCTCTAAAAAAAAAAGTTAAGATAACTTATACTGTATTCATTCAGCAACATATCCTCAGAGACTATGAAATGGATTTCTATTCTTAAATCAGTAGATAGCCCAGTAGCTAATCAGGTATTTACCATGCAAAGAGTTAGCTGTAGGAGCTCTCATCTAAAACTGATTACCCTGGACTGAGTAGTCATAGGAACGTCGGCAGTAATGAATCTGTCTGACTTTCAGACTTTTTTTTTTTCTGATTTCAAGTGATGTAGAGGCACTGGGGCAAAATGACAGTCACCTGCTTCTTTGTAGTCTGTGATATTTCGTTGCACAAGGCTTCACAGCTTCCCAACAAAACAAGGTGCTTGCAGCATTTTATTTTTAACTCCAACACTTGCCACTATGAATCAATGATGGTTGTATGTGTGTGCATTCATTCTTTTTATCACTTTTGACAACTCTGGGCTTATCTAAATTCTACTCCCCTTTCTCGTTTGCACACATACTCCTAATTCTATAGCTAAAATGTGTTTAACCATTTGAGTTGAGAAGATATCTGCTGTCAAGTCACTTTTAATAGACCAGAAATGACTCCCAATTCCCATGGCTGGTCTTTAATGAATAATAAAGATGAATCTCAATATTGTCCTTGAAAGCTATCCATAAAGGGAAGTTTAATATTTTCATATTTTGCAGCGAGAATAGACCTTAAGGAATATATAATCTTTATTCTAGACAGTTTTCTAAAGAGTTTATTTTAAACTGAAGCCTTGGTTTGAAGAACTTTCCTAAAATAACACAACTTCTTAGTAACAACCTTAAGTAGTCTCCCAATTTCCTATTTTTCAAGTCAGTGCTCCTTGGCTCCACAGGTTTCTTATCTAACTGGTACAAATGTAATCTATTTTTTAAACCTGGTTTTGGGATTTAGCATTTATAATCTCTAGCTTTTCTCTGCAATAATGAAACACTTAGTACATTTAGGAATCTTCTCTGGTTCGAAAAGATATTGCCATGTATTAATATCATTTACAAATGTAGCAGAACTCCAGAAAACTCTGAAATTTAATGAACACTTACATTTACTAAAAAATTTACATTCGCTGAAATATTTGCTGCATTGCACTTTTAGTATTTCTATGTATTATCCCCATATAAAAGATACAAATATGATGCAAGTATGTCTCAAGAGCAGAGATATTATATCATGTTTGCATATTTAGACACCTGATATAGACATTAAATAATGTCAAATTTTTTATTAAATAATGTAAAGAATGAATACAGCAATGACAAAGAATGGTGCCCTAAAATTACTTCATTTTATGTGAGACTGAATTAGTAGACTAGAACTAGTTACCAAACACATTTTATATTTGAGTAAATTGTATTATCCTTTTTATTTTCTTCTTTTCAAAGTGAGAAGAGTAGAGATAGAGAGACAGATTCCCACATGTGCCCCAACTGGGACCCACTTGACAACCCCATATTGGTCTGATGCTCTGCCCATCTAGGGCCATGTTAACAACTGAGCTATTTTTAGCACCTGAGGTGGAGACTCCACACAGCCATCCTCAGCACCCAGCTGATAAGTTCAAACCAATGAGCCATGGTTGCAGGAGGGGAAGAGAGAAAGAGAGAGAAAGATAGAGAGAGGGGGGAGAGGAGGAGAAGCAGATGGTAATTTTTCCTGTGTGCCCTGACCAGAAATCTCCCCCAGGACATCTACATCTTGGGCCATCGCTCTACCACTAAGCCAACCAGCCCAGGACAAATTATATTATCTTATGGGTCTGTTTTCTTCTTTTTCTTATAGCAGGAACTGAAATACATGAATTACCATAATATCAGGTAACAACTTGATCTCAGACCACTAGGCTAATGTAAATGTAGAGTTAAAATCATTTTTGAAAGTACAGGTAAAATATTCCTTTTTTTGTGACAGAGACAGAGAGAGCAGAACAGATAAGGACAGAACACCAAAAAGGGAGAGAGATGAGAAGTATTAATTTTTCATTGCAGCTCTTTAGTTGTTCATTTATTGCTTTCTCATATATGCCTTGATGGGGTGGGGAGCTACAGCAAAGTGAATGACCCCTTGCTCAAACCAGGAACTTTGAGTTCAAGCTAGTGACCTTGGACTTCAAACTAGTGACCTTTAGGCTCAAGCCAGTGACCACAGAGTCATGTGTATGGTCCCACGCTCAAGCCAGCAACCCTGCACTCAAGCTGGCGAGCCCTCTCTCAAGCTGGATGAGCCCATGCTCAAGCAGGCAAACTTGGGTTTTTCAAACCTGGATTCTTTGTTTTCCAGTCCAAAGTTCTATCTACTGCACCAATGCCTGGTCAGGCACAAGTAAAATATTCTTAAAAGGGCTTCACAATTCATCAGGTATTTTGTGGTAAAATATTAAATAGCCACAGAAAGCCCCCGTCCCCAAAAAGTTAAAGTATAAGTAAAATATATCATACCAAAGAAATATACTTTCAAACCTTGAGGAATTCATTTATGTAAAAAATGTACTTCCTACCTAAAAGGTAAATTTCAGTGAGCTATATGTCCAAATATTTTGAGCACCTTAAAAGTCTCATGCTATTTTAGAAAATGGAGCCCTAAATAAGATAGATTAAGGCCTGTTAGAGCTTAAACTCCATGGGAATGTAGAACATAGTACAGATGTAAACAAATAAAATCTAAAAATAAGATGAAAAATGGTGATTACTATTATTAAATAAAACAGAATAATAGGCTAGACAATGACTGCAAAGTGGGAGCAGGACAGTATTAGCTAGAATGTCTAGGGAAGCTGTCTTTGCAAAGGGAAATGATGAGGTAAGGTGTCTTAGGCCATTTGGGCTGCTGTGACAGATAGACCAGTGGTCGGCAAACTCATTAGTCAACAGAGCCAAATATCAACAGTACAATGATTGAAATTTCTTTTGAGAGCCAAAATTTTTAACTTAAACTATATAGGTAGGTACATTGATATTAACTTAATTAGGGGACTCCTAAGCTGGCCAAAGAACCACACTCAAGGGGCCAAAGAGCCATATGTGGCTCACAAGCTGCATTTGCTGACCACTGCCCTAGACCAAATGACTCATAAACAACACAAGTTTTTTCTCAAAGCCTGGAAGGCCCAGGTCAAGGCATTTACAGATTCAGTGTCTGAGGAGAGCCTTCTTTTTGGTTCATTGATGGATGGCCTCTTCTTACTGTGACCTTGCATGAAAGAAGGAACAAAGGAATGCCCTAGGGTCTCTTATAAAAGCACTAATCCCATTCATAAAAGCTCTGGCTTTAGGACCTAATCACCTCCTAGAGGCCTCACCTCCAAATGCCATTACACTGGGGATTCAGTTTCAACATTAGTTTTGGGGGAACATAAATATTCAGTCTCTAACAATGGGCCAGTCATTCAAAAACGTAAGGGAATAGAAAAGAACAGTCTGAAGGACCTGGAATAAGGATGAGCCAAGGGCACTCAACAAGAAAACTGTTGTGTATGTGTGTGAAGAAAAAAGCATAAGAATGATAGAACCTAAATCCAGTAAGGTACCTAGAGGCCATGCAAGAAGTTTTTTTTATTGTAATTTATTATATATTATGTATATTAAATAACTTATATATTAATAGTTACAATGGGAATGTAAAGGAAGGGCAGGTGCAGGGATCTGATGTACAGTTTTAGAATGATCACATCTGACTAAGGAAAAAGAGTGGCAAAGAGTCAAAGCAGGGAGACCAATTAGGGAGTTGTGTTGATAATCTAGGAACAAAAAGATTGTGTCAGACTGAGATGATGAGACTTAATGTGGGACTGGATGTGTGCTGCAAGAAAAGGAAGAATCTGAAGAATAGATTTCCTTTCAACCTGGGCTTGGACAAATAGAGAGTGAAGCCATTATCTAGAATGAGGAAGATCAGAAGAACAGATCTGACAAGGTGGGCAGGAGGTAGGTGGAAAAAGAATGTACTAAGTTTAAAATGTCAATTAGACATTTAAGAATATAGGTGAAATTTTATATAAGTCTCAAACTCTGGAGTGAAGCAAAAACCTGATTATTTTAGGAGTCATCAGAATATAGATGGCATTTGAAGCCATGAACCTGGATTATCTCATTTAGATGGAGAATGCAAGTTGACAAGAGAGCCCAGACTAAAGGCTGGGAACATTTCAACAGTTAGAAGTTGGGCAAAAGAGAAGGAGCCAGTAAATTAAATTGAGAAGTAGCAGTTAAATTAAAAAGAAAAACAGAATATGCATGATATTGTCACAGAAACCCAAAGAAAATAGTTGAATTTTTCCAAAGAAGGAGTGATCAATTTTGACAACTGCTATAAGGAGGTCAAGTGACATGAGTACTGAGTAATGACATATTTGGCAAAATGGAGGTCATTCGTGTCATGAGTAAGAGTTGTCACATAGAAGTGATGAGGATAAAGTATAGAATATTAGGAAGATTGAGGAAATAATGGTGATAATGAGATGGATGCAAGTATGATGATTCAAATTACAATCAAGTAGGACAACTTAACCCATGCCTTTGTCTGCCAGAATACTGCACTAGGTGAACCACTTTTTCTGATTCTGTATGATATATATTCATTTTTCTCTAGCAAAATGCAAAAAAGATACTATATTTAAGTAAAAACCAAACTATTCTCTATTATAACAATATAAGCTATACTATAAATGCTGTATTGTTGCAGGAAAGGAGAGCTGACAAAGGATAAGACACTCAGACAACTTAATTGAGGAAGGAGAATTTATTGTAGATGACGGAGCACATGGGGTTGGTAACACCAAAGCATGAGCTCCCCAAAGTTAGATTTTGTACATCTTATATACCTTTTAGAGTGTCCGTGCAAGGGGCTCATGATTCCTTTGTCTGAGATCTTACATGTACCTCATGACTCAAATTCGGGTGGGAGAGTTTTGGCGGGGCAGTAAGGGTGAAGGGGTTTCTGGGCCCCTGGTTTTATCTATTTACAGATCCTGTTTTTCTTGTGAGATCAGTTAGAGATCTATAGGATGTGAATAATCTTTAACTGGTTGAGACAGTCATTCCTGCAAGCCCTTTCTCCTGCATTCTTCTGGTTTCTCCCCTTTCATTATTATCCCCACAATGAACTAAATACATGATCATCATTTATTAAAAGCAATTCAGATTTTTTGTGGTCCTTAGGGATATTTGCATAAATATCATCTCTAAGAAAATTCATGTGAACATCTATTATGACAACTTCAAATTTAGTTCTAAATTATTCTAAGGTGCTAATGTATCCAAAACACACTCTTAAAATAGAAGATTCAACAGTCATTAAATACTTATTGCACACGAGTGACTTAAACCTTACACACAGCACAGGATGCTAATATGGTTGACATGATATGCTTGATGGTATTTGCTTCTCATGAACTTTTTTTCTGCTTGTTCAAGTGCTCCTTAGAATCATCATCAACTGCTCGATTGAGGAGAACTGAAGTAAAATAGGAGCCTTTCTGCATATAATATGTATCTTTAATTGCCAGCACCATCTAGAATCTAGTGGTCCCTGCATTAGTTCTTGACATTTATTCTTGACATAGTGGCATTTTCTATAATAAAGCTAGAATTATTAGTATTGCAATAAGATACCTAGCACTTCCTAAGTACTTACTGTGAGAATGGCACTAATTAAGAGCCTTCATTAATAATAATGATGCTTGACTTGTGGTGGTGCAGTGGATAAAGTATCGACTGGAACGCTGAGGTTGCCAGTTTGAAACCCTGGGCTTGCCTGTTAAAGGCACATATGGGAATTAATGTTTCCTGCTCCTCCCCTCCTTCTCTCTTTCTCTCTCTCTCTTCCCTCTCTAAAATGAACAAATAAAATATGACATAAAAATCATGTATTCTAAAAATAATAATAATAATGGAAATCAATAACCCTAATTTAATGTTTATGGGGTAGAGTTGCTGCTAAAAGCATTTTCTAGAATCTATGTAAACACAATAAATTAAAGTCAATAAAAAAAAAAAAGCATTTTATGGCCCTGGCCAATTGGCTCAGAGGTAGATCATTGCTCAGTGTGTAGAAGTCCCAGGTTTCATTCCCAGTCAGGGCACACAAGAAAAGTGACCATCTGCTTCTCCACCCCTCCCCCTCTTCTCTCTCTCTCTCTCTCTGTCTCTCTCCTGCAAGCCCTTTCTCCCCTGCCTGCAGCCATGGCTTGAATGGTTCGAGCAAGTTTGGCGGGCACTGAGGATGGCTCCATGGCATCCCCTCAGGTGCTAAAATAGCTCAGTTGCTGGGCAACCGAGCAGCGGCCCCAATGGGCAGAGCATCACTGGGTTGGGGCTTGCTTGGTCAATCCTGGTCAAGGCGCATGTGGGAGTCTGTCTCTCTGCCTCCCGCCTCTCACTTAATAAAAGAAAAAAAAACATTTTATATATGTTAACTCATTTACTTTTCAAAACTCTATGAATTGGAAACCATAATCACTCTCTTTTTTGCAGATAGGGAAACTAAGGCAAAGAAAGGTCATTACTTGCCCAAGTAAACATACCTAATAAGAGACTACGATAGATTTTTGTACCCATGTAGTACCAAATGACTTTAATGGTTGTGTTTTAAACTCCTGTATTACAAAACTTATTATCAATATCTCTGTAATTATAAATTATTTATTAATCCTCTTAACAATCCTGTGATGTAAGTCTTATTATCCTTACTTTGCTAATGAGAAAATGAGGTTTAAAGATGTCATAAATCTAATAGTAAGTGACAGAGCAATATCTCCTTAGCACTGTGTTCTTTGTTTTATATTTTGCAGTAGGCATTTATCTATTTAAAATATTTTGTTGGCCTGACCTGTAGTGGCCCAGTGGATGAAGCCTAGACCTGGAACACAAGGTTGCAGGTTCGAAATCCTGGGTTTGCTTGCTTAAGGCACATATGGAAGTTGATGCTACCTGCTCTTACCCCCTTCTCTCTCTCTTTCTAAAATGACTATATATATATATATATATATATATATATATATATATATATATATATATATATATATATATAATTTGCACCAAAGTATTCCCACATTACACTGGGGTGGTGAATGAAACAGTAAAATGCCTTGCTGATACGTACACACCTGCTTTGTTCAACTGAAGCTTTTGTGAATAGAATCAGATTAAATTAAAATAACTTCCAAAGGAACTGAATAACTATAAATTGTTGTCATTTCATATCAATTTCTGATCCTCCAGACATACTTCTATGTAAACAGTCTAGTATGTGCTTTGGTTTTTTTATAAATGTCTCCTAGTAAGAATGATTCACTTTAGTGATTTTTTTTTTCTTTTTTAAGATGGCAATGGTTCAGAGCCTGGGCTGCACTTACAGTTAGTTGCATTATTATAAATACTATACAAAATAATATGTATGAAATTACAGCATCAGCAGTACACTGATATTCTTTTAATTCCTTGTCTAGTTTTTCTCTCATACTATGTTACCTGATTATTTATTTATGTATGTATGTATGTATTTATATTTAGACAATTAAATTAATAGGGTGATATTGGTCAACCAGAGCACATAGATTTAGAGAAAACATCTCCACATCATTTGGACAGTCAATTATGTTGTATATCCATCACTCAAAGTCACTTTGGTCCTTTTCTAGGAAGGATTTAATTCTCTTTTAGTATCATTAATTTATTAATAAAAAAACTTTTTCACTGGCCAGGTTTAAATGGATAATTCTATTAATTTAATAGTATAATGTTCTGTATTCCATTCTCTAAAAGATCATGAGTTTTAATACAAAGAAATTTTTTTAAGTCTTTAATTGTAGTCTTTCTAAAACCAAAACCCACATTTCTAAAT
Organism: Rhynchonycteris naso; assembly: GCA_037038555.1. Lineage (NCBI taxonomy): Eukaryota > Metazoa > Chordata > Mammalia > Chiroptera > Emballonuridae > Rhynchonycteris > Rhynchonycteris naso. Next base: position 69,882,579 of record CM072997.1, read on the forward strand.
GCTTCCTAGCTAATATCTACTTTTACTTTTCCTGTATGAGTACATTCATTATCTTTCCCTTCTAATTGTGTATTTCATCCTGAATTTCTTGTTTAGTCTGACAGTAGTACATATATCTATAAAACTAAACCAAGTGTCATCTTCAACCTTTCCTTCTCTACCATTCCTCACAACCAGTCAATTGGAAAATGTTTCATGTTGCCAATTAAAAAGGAATTTGGGGGTCTGGACCCTCCCCTTTAAGATTAACACTACTAAGACTAACTGGACCAAGCAATGGCTTACTAAATGTCCCCCCAACCTCCAATTCTAATCTTGGCAGATATCTCCAGTGGAAAGATGCCCATGGCTCTATCTTCTTAAAGCCCTTCCTGAGGGATATCATACCAACTCATCAGTTAGGATTCCAAATGGTGACAGTAAAGGCAGATAAGTGTACTCTTGCATAATATTCATAACAATTAATCTTGTCTTAATTTATTTATCTTCATGACAGACAATAAGAAATCTATTGTTATCTCAATTTTGTAGATTATAAAAATCATTATGTAAAATATAAAAAAATTCCTGTTTTCCCAGAAAAATATTAAACCCAAGGATAGATTTATTGTTACATATTCCATAAAGAGAAGTATTTTTCCAGTGGCATACTTGATTAGGATGTGCCCATAAATGACAGTACTGCGATTTGTCTTCTTAGCAGGAATAACAAATAGTGTTATTTAGCTTTAGTCATCTTAAAAATTCTGAATTACAGAATTTCAGATAAGGAATTAAACTTAGAAATTACCTGACTCAACACATTCATTTTAAAAAATATTGTATTTGTAATATTTAAATGATATCCCTATGGATCCTATGGCTTTGTGTGCCATAAGCAGTCCATACCACCAGAATTTATTCATCCACTTCCCAGGGATGGACACTTAGATTATCTCCATCATCCTTCTGAGACACACACACACACACACACACATACACACACACTCTCACACACTGGCATAATGACCAAGATATTTGCCTTTATATGGCTTGTGAGCATTGTGGATTTTCTAATCATGTACAAAGTTAAAGACAAGTAAACTATATAAGCCTAATATAGAAGTAGAAGGAAAATCAAAGGCAAAGAAGTAGCCCCTGAATTACAAAAACACCCCTTACATAAAAAATGAACTCTCATTCCTGAATGACATTGCATAAGAGCTCTTATTCAATTCTCACAGACACTCAATATCCTTCCCTCCATTCCTGCCATAAATCATACCCATACCAGCTGGCTAAATGCCACCATCTCCAGCATTCCTCCCCTCCCCTCTTCACCAACACCCCTTTGCCACCACTACCATGGCAGCTTTGTAACTGGCCCTCACCACTGTCTGAGCCCTGTTGTACAGCTGCCTGGCAGATAGAAAACCAGACTGTTCTGGAGTGAAAGGGGGGAGGTGTGCACTTGGCAATCTGACATTCCAAGTAACCTTGCTCTAAGATAATGGAGTTAGTCTATATGCTATTTAAACGTTCTAGTACTATTAATGAAAAAGTATCAATTTTATGAGGCATTTTGTGGTCTCAAATGGAGATGATTGTTTCAATGTTTTGACTTTTATTGTAGATACAGATTTTTTTTCTGTGTATGTTTTGCAGGTGTATTATATATACCTTTTTGCTCTCCTGTAGAGTGGAGAGAAGTAGATGGAGGGACTCAAGATTTTCTAGGTTCCCTGTAAATAGACCTTCAATCACTTCTGTTTTCACTGCCATCCATTATCTCCCTATTTTAGAGAAACCTGGTGCCTTCGTGTTCAGATCCTTTCGAGAGGTCAATGGAACAATTTGACTTCTTCAGCCGCTTGTATTTCTGCTTGGCTGAGATAGTAATGATTCCTGTGCTCTCCATATTCCAGAAATTTATTTTTATTTTATTAAATTTCTTGGGGTAATGTTGGTTAATGATTATATAGGTTTCAAATGTACATTTCAATGGTACGTGACCTGTATATTGCATTGTGTGCTCTCCACCAAAAGTCAGATCATCTTCCATATATTCGGTTCCCTTTACCCTTTACTATCCCCAACCCCCTTCCCTCTCTGGTAATCACAATACTGTTGTGTGTGCTTATGAGTTTCAGGATCTTTTAAATTGAACTTATTGGGGTGACATTGGTTCAGAAACCATAGAGGTCTCAAATGCTCAATTCAACAAAACATCATCTGCACACTGCATTATGCACCCACTGCCCCCCAAAACTCTTTCCATCCCTATTTTCCACCCCTTGCCCACTCCCACCTACCCCACCCCCCTTTCCCTCTGACTCTCAATACACTGTTGTCTGTGTCTATGTTATATCTGTGTGTGTTTTGCTTAATCCCTTCATCTTTCATCTGCCCCCAAACCCCCACCCCTCTGACAGCCTTTGTTTCTATTTTGTTTGTAAGTTTATTTTGTTCACTAGACTCCATGTGTAAGTGAGATCATATTTTGTCTTTCTCTGACTGGCAAATTTCACTTAGCATAATAATCTCCAGGTCCATTCATGCTGTCACAAAAGGTAAGATTTCCATTTTTTTTAATGGCCGAATAGTATTCCATTGTGTAAATGTACCACAGCTTTTTTATCCACTCATCTACTGATGGGCACTTGGCTGTTTCAGACCTTGGCTATTGTAAATAACGCACAATGAGCATAGGGCTGCAACATTCTTTAGAGTTAGTTTTGAGGTTTCTTTGGATACATTCCCAGAAGTGTCATTTGATGGTGATAAGGCAATTTCATTTTTAATTTTTTGAGGAAATTTTATAATGTTTCCCACAGTGTCTGCACCAGTATGCATTTCCAGCAATACTGCACCAGGATTTCCTTCTCTCCACATCCTCACCAACAGGATGTTTGTTCATTTATTGATGATAGCTATTCTGGCAGGCGTGAGGTGGTATCTCATTTTGGTTTTAGAGTGCACTTCTTGGATGATTAGTGATGTTGAGCATCTTTTCATATGTCTATTAGCCATCTGTATGTCCTCTTTAGAAAACTCTCTACTCAGGTCTTTGGCCCATATTTTTAATTAGGTTATTTTCTTGGTGTGAGTAATATAAGTTCTTTATATATTTTAGAAATTAACCCCTTATCAGGTGTATCACTGGCAAATATGTTCTCCCCTTTGGTGGGTTCCATTTTCATTTTGTTGATGGTTGCTTTTGCTGTGCAACAGCTTTTCAGTTTGATGTAGTTCCATTTGTTTATTCGTTCTTCCATTTCCCTTGTCCTGAGAGATATATCAGCAAAAATATTGCTACAGAAATGTCTTATATTTTACTACCTATTTTTTCTTCTAGGATTTTCAGTTTCACAGCTTACATTTAAGTTTTTAATCTATCTTGAGTTTACTCTTATGTATGGTGTAAGTTGGTGGTCTAGTTTTATTTTTTGACATGTATTCATCCAGTTTTCCCAACACTATATTTTGAAGAGACAGTCTGTACTCTATTGTATGTTATTTCCTCTTTTGTCAAATATTAATTGACATAATGGCATGGGTTTATTTTTATGCTCTCTATTTTGTTCCATTGGTATCTATATACCTGTTCTTGTGCCAATATTATGCTGCTTTGATTACTATGCCTTTGTAATAAATTTTATATCAGCAGTGTTATAACTTGAACTTTGTTTTTCTTTCTCACAATTGCTGAGAGGTTATTTGGGGTCTTTTGGGGATTGATATAAGTTTTTGGAATATTTGTTCTAGATCTGTGAGATATGACATTGGTATTTTAATAAAAAATTGCATTGAATTTCTAGATTGCTTTGGATACTACAGACATTTTAATTATGTTAATTTATTTTATTATGTTAATAAACATGGTATATGCTTCTTCCTTTTGTATCTTTCTCAATTTCTTTCTTTAGTATCTAACAATTTTCTGACTACAGTATTTTTTCCTCCTTAGTTAGATTTATTCCTAGATACCTTTTCTTTTTTTTGTGTGACAGAGACAGAGTCAGAGAGAGGGACAGATAGTGACAGACAGAAAAGGAAAGAGATGAGAAACATCAATTCTTTGTTGTGGTACCTTTAGTTATTCATTGATTGCTTTCTCATATGTGCCTTGACCATTGGGCTAAAGCTGACCGAGTGACCCTTTGCTTGAGCCAGCAACCTTGGGCTCAAGCTGGTGAGCCTTGCTCAAACCAGATGAACCCATGCTCAAGCTGATGACCTTGAAGTGTCGAACCTGGGTCATCCACATCCCAGTCTGACGCTTTATCCACTGCGCCACCACCTGGTCAGGCACCGAGATACCTTATTTTTGTTGTTGTTCGAATAGTAAATGGAATTGTTTTCTTAATTTCTCCTCCTGATAACTTCATTATGGGTGTATAAAAATACCACCAATTTCTGAATATTAATTTGTAGCCTGCTATTTTACTGAATTTATTTTTTAAATCTAGAAGGGTTTTTTTTTGGTGGTGTCTTCCAGTTTTCTACATACAGTTTTATGTCTTTTGCAAACAATGGCAGTTTAACTTCCTCTTTTCAAATTTGAATGCTTTTTATTTTTTCTTCTTATTTGATTGCTGTGGCTAGTACTTCCAGTACTATGTTGAATATAAGTAATGAGAGCAGATATTCTTGCCTTGTTTCTAATCTAAAGGTACACACTTTTAATATTTTGCCCATCAAATATAATATTGGCTGTGAACTTGTCATATATGCCTTTATTATGTTAAGGTATGATCCTTCTATTCCCATTTTGCTGAAAGTTTTATCATAAATAGGTGCTAAAGTATATCAAATGCTTTTTTTCTGTATTTATTGGTAGGATCATGTGATTATTATCCTTCCTTTTGTTTATGTGATGTATCACATTTATTGATTTGTGACTATTGCACATACCTTGCATCCCTGGGATAAATCTTATTGAATGATGGTGTATAATATTTTTAATACATTGCTGTATCCAGTTTGCTAATATTTTTGAGGATTTTAGCATTGATATTTAGCAGGGATATTGGCTTATAATTTGTTAGTAGTGTCTTAATCTGGTTTTAGGATCAAGATAATGATGGCTTCATAAAAAGAGCTTGAATGTCTTCCCTCCTTTTGAATTTTTTGGAGTGGTTTGCAAAGAATAGACGTTAATTCTTTGAATGTTTGGTAAATTTGCTTGTGAAGACAACAAGTCCAGGCCTTTTTTTTAAAATTATTGCTTTGATTTCATTAGCTGTAGTTGGTCTACTCAAGTTTTCTGATACTGCTTAATACAGTTTGGGAAGATTATATGTTTCTAGTAATTTATCCATTTCACCCAGGTTCTCCAGTTTATTAGCACATTGTTGTTCGTAGTATTTTCTTACAATACTTTGTATTTTTGTGGTGCCAGTTGTTACTTCTTCTTTTTAATTCCTGATTTCACTTCTTTGGGACCTCTTTTATTTTTTTTTCATGATGAGTTTGGTTAAAGGTTTCTCAATCTTGTTTATCTTTTCAAAGAACTAGCTCTTGGTGTCACTGACTTTTTTTCAGATTCTGTGTCATTTATTTCTGCTCTAATATTTATTATTTCCTTCTTTTTACTTATTCTGGGCTTTGTTTGTTGTTCTTCTAGTCTGAGGTGTGGATTTAAATTGTTCATTTGAAATTTTTCTTGCTTCTTGAGGTAGACCAGTAATGCTATGAAACTTTCCTCTCAGGACTGTTTTTGCTGTGTCCCATAGGTTTAGGGTTGTGTTTTCACTTTCACTTGTTTCTAGTTAACTTTTGATTTCTTCCTTGATCTCATTGTTAACCATGCATCGGTTAATAACATGTTGTTTAGCTTCCATGTGTTTGAATATTTTTTAGTGTTTCTTTTTTGTAGATTACTTCTAGTTTCATCATTGTTGTCATAAAAGATGCTTGATATAATTTTAATCTTCTTTAATTTATTAAAACTCATTTTGTGCCCTACATGTGGTTTATCTTTGAGAATGTTCCATGTGCACTTGAGAAGAATGTATATTTTGCTGCTTTGGGATGAAATGTTCTGTGAATATCAATGAAATCTATCTGATCAGAGTGTCATTTAAGGTCACTGTTGCCTAGATTTTTTGTCTGGGAGATCTATCCATTGATGTCATGTGGTGTTAAAAAATCCCCCACTATAACTGTGTTACTGTTGATCTATCCCTTGATATACACCAAGATATTCTTTATATATTTAGGTGCTCCTATGTTGGGTACATAGTATGTTTACAAAGATTATGTACTTTTGTTGGAGTAATCTTGTTAATATTATATAGTGACCTTCTTTGTCTCTAGTGATGGACTTTGTTTTGAAGTCTATTTTGTCTGATATAAGTATTGTATCCCAAGTTTGTTGGTTTGTTTCCATTGGTAAGGAATATTTTTTCCATCCTTTCACTTTCAGTCTGCATGTACCTTTTGTTCTGAGGTGATTCTCGTGTGTGTGTGTGTGTGTGTGTGTGTATGTGATGTTTTTTCTTTCTTTTTTTTTCTTTTTATTTTATTCATTTTTAGAGAGGAGACACAGAGTGTGTGTGTGTGTGTGTGTGTGTGTGTGTGTGTGTGTGAGAGAGAGAGAGAGAGAGAGAGAGAGAGAGAGAGAGAGAGAAAGGGGGGAGGAGCTGGAAGCATCAACTCCCATATGTGCCTTGACCAGACCAGTGCAGGGTTTTGAACTGACGACCTCAGTGTTCCCAGGTCGATGCTTATCCACTGCGCCACCACAGGTCAGGCTTTTCTTTCTTTTTTATTTAGACAATTAAATGTAACAAAGTGACATTGGTCAATCAGAGTATATAGATTTAGAGAAAACATCTCCACATCCTTTGGACAATCGATTATGTTGTATACACATCACCCAAAGTCAAATCATCTTCTGTCACCCTAAATTTTGTTTCTCTTTAAGCTGCTTTCTTTTCTCCCATCCCCCTCCCTCTGCACCTTTCCCTTCCCCCTGATATCCACTGCACCCCTGTCTATCTATGTCCATGAGTCTTAATATTGTGTCCCACCTATGTATGAAATCATACAGTTCTTAGGTTTCTCTGATTTACTTATTTCACTAAGTATAATGTTATCAAGGTCCATCCATGATGTCGTAAATGATACTATGTCATCATTTCTTATAGCTGAGTAGTATTCCATTGTATATACGTACCACACCTTCTTTATCCAATCCTCTATTGAAGGGCATTTTGGCTATTTCCATGTCTTGGCCACCTTGAACAATGCTGCGATGAACATGGGGGTGTATATGTCTTTATGTACCCATGTTTTCAAGTTTTATCGGTATATACCCAGTAGAGGGATTGTTGGGTCATACAGTAGTTTTATTTTTTATTGTTTGAGGAACCACCGTACTTTTTTCCATAATGGTTGCACTAATTTACATTTCCACCAACAGTAAATGAGGGTTCCTTTTTCCACAGCTTCTCCAGCACTTGTTATTACCTGTTTTGTTGATAATAGCTAACCTAACAGGTGTGAGGTGGTATCTCATTGCAGTTTTGATTTGCATTTCTCAAATAGTTAGTGATGAGCATTTTTTCATATATCTGTTGGCCATTTGTATTTCTTCTTGGGAGAAGTATTTGTTCATGTCCTCTTCTTATTTTTTTATTGGATTGTTTGTTTGGTTGTTGTTGAGTTTTGTGAGTTCTTTATATATTTTGGATATTAGTTCTTTATCTGTGCTGGAAGATTTAGCCAGAGCAATCAGACAAGAGAAAGAAATAAAATGCATTCATATTGGGAAAGAAGAAGTAAAGGATTCACTTTTTGCAGATGACATGATCCTGTATATAGAAAACCCCAAAAACTCCACAGAAAAGCTATTAGAAACAATAAACCAATACAGTAAGGTCAGAGGATACAAAACTTATATACAGAAATATATTGCTTTCTTATATGCTAACAATGAAACCTCGAATAAAAAACTCGAAAAAAATAATCCCTTTTACAGTAGCAACTAAAAATAAAATACCTAAAAATAAACATAACAAAGAATGTAAAGGACCTATATACTGAAAACTGCAAGGCATTATTAAAGAAAATTGAAAAATACACAATGAAATGGAAAAATATTTCTTGTTCATGAATAAGAAGAATAAATAGTTAAAATGACCATATTACTCAAAGCAATATACAAACTTAATGCAATTTACATCAAAATTCCAAGGTCATTTTTTAAAGAAATGGAACAAAAAATCATCAGGTTTATATGGAACCATAAAAAAAAACCTTGAGTAACCAAAGTAATCCTAAGGAAAAGAAACAAAGCTGGAGGCATAACAATACCTGACTTCAAACTACAGAGGCACAATAATCAAAACAGCATGATACTGGCAGAGGCACAATAATCAAAACAGCATGATACTGGCAGAAAAATAGACACACAGATCAATGGGACAGAATAGAGAGCCCAGAAATAAAACCACATATTGTCAAATCATCTTTGATAAAGGAGCCAAAAACACACAATGGAGAAAAGAAAGCCTTTTTAATAAATGGTGCTGGGAAAATTAGAAAGCCACATGCAAAAGAATGAAACTTGACTACGGTTTATCTCCTTGCACAAATATTAATTAAAAATTGATCAAAGCACTAAATATAAGATCTGAAACAATAAATTACATAGAAGAAAACATAGGTACTAAACTCATGGACCTTGACCATAAAGAACATTTTATGAATTTGACTCCAAAGGCAAGGAAAGTAAAAACAAAGATAAATGAATGGGGCTACATCAGACTAAGAAGCTTCTGCACAGCAAAAGAAACTATCAACAAAACAAATAGGCAAATAAATAGGAGATGATATTTTCAAACAATGGGTCATGTTTTCTTATCCAAGTAACTACCTTATGTATTTTATATTGGAGCATTTAATTTGTTTACATTTAAGATTATCATTTATGGTACGTACTGCCATTTTATTTTTTAAACCTATGCTACTCTCTAATTTTCTCTCTTCTTCTTCTTCTTCTTCCTCTTCCTCTTCTTCTTCCTTATTTTCCTCCTACTCTTCTTCTTCCTCTTTCTCTTCCTCTTCTTCTTCTTCCTCCTCTTCTTTCCTTTCTCCTTCTTCTCCTTCTCCTTTCTTCTTCTTCTTCTCCTTCTTCTTCCTCCTCCTCCTTCTCCTCCTTCTTCTTCCTCCTCCTGCTTTTTTTTTTTTGTCTTAGAAGTTTTTTACTTCATGGTCAATTTTAAATAATAGCCTTGCTAGATAAAGTAATCTTGGTTATAAGTCCTTGCTTTTCATCACTTTTAATATTTCATGCCAAACCCTTCTTGTCTGAAGTGTTTATGATAAGAAATCCACTGACAGCCTTATAAAGCTCCCTTGTAAGTAACTAACTGTCTCTCCTTGCTACTTTGAAGATTCTCTCTTTGTCTATTACTTTTGCCATTTTAATTAAATCTGGTTTGGCATCAGGAGCAGGTGTGTATAGCTTTCACCTACTCTGCAGCTAATTTGGAATCTCTCAAGTTTCAGTTTTATATTCCACATGTGAGTAAAATTATGATTCTTAGCTTTTTCTGACTGATTTATTTTGTTTAGCATGATATTCTCAGGGTCCACCCATGTTGTCACAAATGGCAGTATTTCATCTTTTCTTGTGTATTACATCTTCTTTATCCAATTATCTGTCAAAGGTCAATTGGGTTGTTTCCATGTTTTAGCCACCATGAATAATACTGCTATAAACATAGGTGTGCATATATTTTTATTAATAAATGTTTTCAAAATTTTAGGGTAGATACCCAGAGAAGGAGTTGCTGAGTCATATGGTAACTCTATTCTTAATTTTTTGAGGAAACTTCATATTGTTTTCCATAGTGGCTGAACTAGTTTACATTCACACTGACAGTGAATGTGGGTTTTTTTTTTCTTTCCCTCAACCTCTCCAACACTTGCTATTACTTGTCTTGTTGATTATAGTCATTTTAACAGGTGTGAAGTAGTATCTCATTATAGCTTTGAATTGTAGTTCCCTAATAGTTGGTGAAGTTGAGCATATTTTCATGTATCAGTTGTGTGTTTGTATGTCTTCGAACCATTTTCTATTGGCTTTTTTGGCGTTGAGTTGTATGAGTTCTTTATATATATTTGTATATTAATATTCATAATAATTTTTTTACTCTCTCTTAGTTGTTGTCTCTTCCTGCATTCTCTCTTTGTATTCATTTGTTTTCCTTCTAATTGAATTTCAATAGGAAGTTAGATATGTTGCTCAAAAACAGATTAAAGTGAAAGTTTAGAAAAAAATCTATACATTTACTATTTATTTAATGAACTTTTTCTCACTGATTTTTAAGTTTTTTTTATAGTAAGGAGAGTTACTATTTTGTCACATGTGATATGAGTATTTTTCCTATATGGGTTTTTGGCCCTTTTCTTTGTTTTTGTCATGTAAAATATTTTCATATTGATTTAGTCAAATTTATCAATCAGTTTTTCCTTCTTGACTTTTCTCATGCTAGTGAAAACCATTTCCTTTCAAAGTTATTTAAATATTTTTTCTTTTTTTCAGTTTAATAAATTCTGCCTCTTCATCTATTTTTATTTTGCTTTCATTTTTTATTAATCTGGAACTTATTTTGGTGTAAGGTGTAATGTGAGGCTCCAATATTGTTTTCCTCAAAATGTTTTCTCACTTAAGTTGTTCTTTTTACCACACATTCAAAATAATACTCTTATCAGTTGTTAAATCTTTGTCTTGGGTCTAATTTAGATTTATTGTTTTATTAATTTTTTGTCTTCTGATATGACAGCTTTAAATATTGTATATTTATGTTTTAATATCAGAAGAGAATTTTTCTTCCCTGCTTATCATCTTAGAACAATATTTTTAGATTATCTTATTCTACTTTTAATATTTTAAAGTTTGTGTAGTGCCAAAAGGCACCTACACAAACTTAAAAAAATGAAAAAATATATTAGTACCTAAAGTAATTATATTATTGCTTATAATAGTTTTACTTTATTCCCCTGTTGGTTTTTTTTCTCTTTGAGGTCAACAACATATGTGCAAATAATGACTTTTTTCCAATTTTTTAATCTTATACCTTGCATTTCTTTTTCCAGAAAGTGTATTTATAATGTTGATAATGGGTATATTCTTATATTTGTGGTTTTAATGGGAAAGCTTCTAGATATCACCATCAATAATTATGCAGACTTTTGTATTGAAATGTATTATTTGAATATATACTGCTCACATAAATTAGGGGCTATATCTAAATGCATATAAAGCCATAAAATATCCCCTAATTTTTGTGAGCAATATCTGAAGGTAATCATATGTTTTTAATCTTTTAGTTGTTTATATCAAACTTAAAAATTATCTTTAGTCATTTTAAGAAAAATAAATTTTGTATCACTTGGTCATTAACCTATCACAGTACTTACAGTGTTTTCTTCAGAACCATCAGTCCCTCCTGCATTATTCCTTTTCTTCTCAGTCCTAGCTGCCACAGGAATGTGGGAAAATGTGGAAAAACCACTCCTGAAACATCTAGTACAGACAGTTTCACATAGTATTTGCCATATAGTGAGGTACCTAGAGTCATGTAAATTTGTACTAAAAATTCAGTTTTTTGATATAGGGGTTTCTATTATACTTTGTACAAATTAGCAATAGTGCCTTTTGTGTTTGGCACAAAAGAGATTATTTAAACACTAGGTATTGAAAGTTTGGGGACAAAGTTTGGGGACAAAGTTGCTTATGTGAAAAAACATTGAACTTAAAAGCAGAACCTAAATTCCAATGATAAGCCTGCCCCTTGCTACCATTTCTTGGACTATTCATTTGACTACTTTGAGACAGAGATGAGCAAAAAAGATCATTTCAAGCTATAAAACACCCTACATATCGAGGACATTATCTTCAAATGTTTAGTATACTGCAAATCTTTAAAATGATTTATTTCAAAATTGCCTTTAAAGAATATTACATTTTTTATAATAGCTCAATGAAATTAGTTTTTGTGTTACACAAAATGACATGAAGTCCATTAAAAGAAAGACAATTCAATGCCCAGCTTTTCTAGAACACACAGAGCCACTCCAGTGGGGTGATTATATACAAATGGTACTTTCTTAGCCTTTGAACCCACAATTTCATCACCTGCCAATACTTTCGGATTCTGGCCATTAACTTTTTCTTCTACTTTCAAAGCCAGAAAACCTCCTTACTGCAAGGTCTTGAAGCCATTTATCTTTAAATAAAGAACTTGGTTTGAAAAATGAAGAAAATCTTCTGCAAGAAGCTCCAGAAATATAAAGCTGTTAATGCCTCCTGAAGCAAAGGAGTTCAGAATATAGAAGCCTATGTGTTCCCAAATAATCTTTCCTGTCTTTCCAGTCTTCTGTGGCAGCAAACACTAGACAGAAATGAATAGCCCAATAAATTATCCTACCACTAGTCAAGTTTAACTTCAAGTCATTTATTTCTCTGTTCAATTTTGTGAGATGTATGCTAAATTAAACAATGAGGGGACTGTGATTCCAATTGCCTTTAAAGACTCAGTTCTGGTTTTGGTGTCATCCTTTATACCATGTGTTCTTGAGAAAATTGTATTTTCATCTGCACTAAAATGATTATTGGGAAAATTCATTTATATCCATTTCAACATCCTTTTTCACAAGAAATTAAGCCTTAATGCCCTTAAGCCATCCAATGGATGTACTGACTCTATTAAATGCCTCCATTATGCATAACCAAAATAGTACATAAATTCAAGAAACATGATTGCTTGATATTTTAGTGAGAGAGGAAGAGGCAGATAGACAGACAAGAAGAGAGTTATACAAGAAGCATCATCTCATAGCTGCAGCATCTCAGTTGTTCATTGATTGCTTTCTTTTATGTATCTCAACTGGGGGCAAAGGGGGTGCTCCAGCCAAGCCAATGACCTCCTGCTCAAGCCGGCGACCTTGGGCTTCAAGCCAGTGACCTTTCAGCTCAAACCAGAGACCATGGAGTCATGTCCATGATCCCATGTTCAAGCCAGCAACCCTGAGCTCAAGCAGATAAGCCCTCGCCCAAGCCAGATTAGCCTGTGCTCAAGCTGGTGTCCTACAGGTTTCAAACTTGGGTCCTCAGCATCCCAGGTTGACACTGAATCCACTGTGCCACCTCCTGGTCAGGCAGAAACCTGATCTCTAATCAATGATATTGAGCACAGCTCTAAAGAGGATAGAGCTTTTGTACCAAATCCTGAATCATTAGAGGCATATATGCACAGGATATAATAAAGCGCTTCATGAGTAAAATATCTAACTGGAGGAGTTTACAAATGTTTATAAAAATGGGCAAGGACTCCAGTTTCATGGGTAAGAAAAGCAAGAGCATGAGATGAGGCTCGCAATGTGAGATGTTCCCATTATGTGGAAGATGAAAATTGCCAAAATTTGTCCGAAGTTTTATATGGTTACCATTAGAGAATAGACATCATATCTTATACCTCAATCAGCAGTTTATTTTTTGGTGGACTGATTAATAACTTCTTTATTTCTTTTTTTTTTGCAGGTTTCTTTGGTTAGCTTGGTAGCCAATGCTCTTGGCTACTCAGAACTTAGTGCCATCAAATCCCTCCGGACACTAAGAGCTTTAAGGCCTTTAAGAGCTTTATCCCGGTTTGAAGGCATGAGGGTAAGAAAAGTGAAAGTTCTCTGATGATTCATGTCACAATTAAGTGTAGGTAATGATTTAGATACAGAGAGTTGCTATACTCTTTTAAAGCGGATTTAGTAGAATTAAAGAATTTCAGAGCAGGAATCTGAGGGGTCACTAACCCTAGCCTTTGGAAATTGAAACAGGCCATGAAAAAATTGTGGTAGTTTCAAGGAGGTTTCCCCAACACCCAAAAAACATGTGCTTCCTCTTATTTCTTTTCATTGCTTATACAGTTTGAAATGACTGTTTACTACTGATATTCATCGTAGGAGAGGTTTTTCAGCTTCAATAGGTAGCTTGATTCCTCAAAAATTGCTGGTAAATAATGAAGAGTAAAATGGTTTTTGTGTGCTTTTACTTCTTCAGTTGATACTAGTAATAAAATTTGTGGTTGTACAAGAAAATGACACTGAATGTAGCCTCTGGCAAAATCTATATGTCCTAAACAAACAAAATAAGGGATGAGTATAATATAATTAAACATTGCAGGCAACCCCTGGAGTTTGTTTTCTAGAGCTCCCTTTTAAGTGATCTTTCTGAATGAGGTTCACTTTTCTTTTTTTTTAATTATTTTATTTTTTTATTTTATTCATTTTAGAGAGGAGACACAGAGTGAGAGAAAGAGAGAGAGAGAGAAAGAGAGAAAGGGGGGAGGAGCTGGAAGCATCAACTCCCATATGTGCCTTGACCAGACCAGTGCAGGGTTTTGAACTGGCGACCTCAGTGTTCCCAGGTTGACGCTTTATCCACTGCGCCACCACAGGTCAGGCAGAATGAGGTTCACTTTTTAAAAAACACTGGAATTTCCCTCTCCAGCTCTCTTCCTTAGTGTATATTTTATGTCATAAAGTATACATTTGTATACATACCCACTTGCAACAAACCTCAAAATACTTTTTAGCACAAAGGCCAGTTTTGTTCATCACATTGCCAATGCATGTGGATATAGAATTTCTTCTAGTCACGAGACTTTCATGTTAGGAGTCAGTGTGTTTGGGTAATAAAAGCACTTTAGCCTTGACTTTGAGATTCAGTCATCAGGGAGAACAAAAGCATGCTAGACTTTTCAGATCATTGCAAGCAAAGAAATAATTGGCTTTACATTATAATTTTATTCCACTGATACTTGGTAATGAAACTCACAAGAAAAGATAAAATTCATAAAATTATATAATTTCAGGTTCTTTTCACACCACTTTTTAACCATTACTGACATTAATTACTAAGCCCTGATATTATAATTTCATATTATAATTAATTTTTAAGGGAAGATAGTAATTTAACAAAACAAAAAATTTACATATTTTCTCCAATCTGAAAAAAAAATATGTCATTTTTAATTCAGTCATATGGCAGAATGGACATCCAGCTATAAAATATAGTAAAATGTATCATGCATTTATTTTATAACAAGAGAACTTGTGGAGGTCATTTTATACAAATTTCAGTAGCAAAAAAACTGATTTAAATTTAATATATTTTGCTTAATTTCTAAAAGAAATAAAATTCAAATAACATGAAATTTTTAATAAAGTATTGGATTTCAGGTTTTGATATCAATTTAAAAATCTTTGGTATTGATTCCTAAAATAATATTTACAGTATTTTAAAACAAAAGAAAACCTTTTATTTAATATAAATGCTTAACAAAATAGTTCAATATTAACTAGATTAAATTAGATAAGGAAAGTTACTGTTGCCAAACCTAGAAATTTCAAAATACATCTTAAGCTTTTCTAAATTTAATTAGTGGACAAGTGACTGATTTTTTTCTCTTTTTCTTTTCTTTTTCTTTTTCTTACAGGGACAGAGAGAGAGTCAGAGAGAGAGATAGATAGGGACAGACAGAATGGAGAGAGATGAGAAGCATCAATCATCAGTTTTTTGTTGCTGATGTGCCACCTTAGTTGTTCATTGATTGCTTTCTCATATGTGCCTTGACCGCAGGCCTTCAGCAGACTTGAGTAACCCCCTGTTGGAGCCAGTGACCTTGGGTCCAAGCTGGTGAGCTTTTAGCTCAAGCCAGATGAGCCCACGCTCAAACTGGCGACCTCAGGGTCTCGAACTTGGGTCCTCTGCATCCCAGTCCGATGCTCTATCCACTGCGCCACCACCTGGTCAGGTTGATTTTTTTCTTAATGAAGTGGGTTGGCCTGGAGAAGTAACATGTGTCCTAAAGTGAACATGTAGGAGAACTGGAATAATAACAATGGGGACTTTACTACTTTTATGTCCAGAAATAAATTCCATCTCTTTCCCTAATTTAATATAATTTTAAATTGAGGTTTACCAAGAAGAGGAAAAAAGAACGTTGCAAATTCTTAATCCTTTTCTCATAGCCGTGAAAAGTTAACTTGTTCTGGAGGATACAGATTTAATGCACCATTAATACTTTCTTGATTTGTATAAAATTTGTTTAATCACATTTTCAAATCTCCAGTCATTCATTTATACTCTTGAAAATTAAAATATATTGCTAAATGATGATTATTTCTTCTGTTGGTATTTAACAAATCCTTTTTTTCTTTTTTCACCCAGCATACATTTTCTGACTCCATCTTACTATATCAGGTTTTATTTCTTTTCATGCTTTGACATATTTTGCTTTCCTTAAATCCTTTAGCTCTTTTGTTGTGTCACTGTTTATTTTCCCTTCACTAATATGTCCTAGAAAACATCAGAAGAAACAACTTGTTCACCTAGATTTTTATTTAGTTCTTTACACACTCATTTTAATATTAAATAAATGAAAAGAATGGTTTCCTTTTTAACAATTGTTAAGCTGCCTTATCTTCATTTCTTCTTCTAGGTAGTTGTGAATGCTCTTGTTGGAGCAATTCCCTCTATCATGAACGTGCTATTGGTTTGTCTTATTTTCTGGCTGATCTTTAGCATCATGGGTGTGAACTTGTTTGCTGGCAAGTTCTACCATTGTGTTAACACAACAACAGATGACATGTTTGAAGCTAGTGAAGTCAATAATCTGAGCGATTGTCAGGCTCTCGGCAAGCAAGCTCGGTGGAAAAACGTGAAAGTAAACTTTGATAATGTTGGTGCTGGATATCTTGCATTGCTTCAAGTGGTAAGTGGCTACTGTGTGAGTTTTGAAAAGACTTTCAAAATGCTTCAAGTATGGTCATTTCTCTGCTGTTCTTTGAATGATTAATATCTGACAATACAAAAGTAGTTGATGATAACATCTATATTATAAGCTTGACTTGACTGTAAAGAAGATGATCTGTAGTAACTTTATAATGTATTTCCCCCAGTGTTCAGCTCATAGTTATGTTTCATTGTAATTTTATATTTCTGCTTTCTGTTTTTTCTTGTTATATTATTGAGCACTACTGTCCTATTAGCATTTATAAGTTTTTATAGCAATCTTTGCCAAAGGAGCAATATTATATATTAAAATAACAAAGTATAGTGTAGGAATAAATTAAATGTATGTATCATCACCATATAATTAACATCTAAAGACTATTGTTCTAACCTATGTGGAAATGCAAGTTTTATGGAGTGAATTTCAAAGTGTGTAATGTTTAATAATTTTTACTTAATTGATAGTAATTAGTAATGAAAATGGCTGAGTTATGTATTAACAAACTATAAGTTTGACTCATAGAGCTTACTTTTTGGTATGAAAGGGATTTGAGACTAAGATGGGAGTTTTATGAATCAAGCGTCTAGTTTAATTTTAGTGTAGAAAAAAGAGGAAATCTTCCAAGAGAAACAAAGAAAACAGCTTCCCAACTCAAAATAAAATCATGTTCTATTTAAGTTTCATTTCTTCATTCATTTCAATCCTTTTATAGAAAATTTTATAGTATTATACAAAAAGCTATTTGTAATAGTACTACCATACTTTCATTTGGTAAAATGCATGTTCTTGGATTAGGTTGTTATACAGAATTCAAATATATGTCGTTTACAGGCCACATTTAAAGGCTGGATGGACATTATGTATGCAGCTGTTGATTCACGAGATGTGAGTATTAATCAAATATGATTAATAGCTATTAGATTTTTCATAGTAAACATATGTGATAATTTAACTGAAAGACCTAGATTTTTATATTAAATATTATCAGAACATTTACAATTGTATGTGGAAATGCATTTTTTAAGACAATACACATCAGTATAAGTACCTTTTAGGTTGACATATGTCTATTTTATAATATTTATTTAATCTAAAAAGATATCTAACTGCATGGATCAAAAGACATAAGACTTTCCAATAAGTGAGATTCTTACGATTAGGAAAGGTACTCAGTGGGGAAATAACTTGTCTCTCCCTGTCCCCACATATTATGACAAACCAGCGTCTTTAGAAAGCAGCTTCTAAAAAGACATGATAAAAACAAGCGAGTTTCAATGAAACTCAATTTTAAAAATGGGACATTTTCCTCTCAGAGGTTGATTTTCTGTAATTAAAGCCGTATCTCCAAGAGCCCGCATTTCCAAACCCAAAATTGAAAATATTGCAAAACTATATAATAAAAATAGGCTCAAAATGTTTGCCTTGTTTGTATCACTGTTATCTACTCTAAATAATAGGTATAGGCGAGCCACAATGGGAAAACAGATGCAAGAACAATAAAAGAATTACCAACTTTAATTATATCACATTATATCAATTTGAAACAAAATTTGTTTCACAGAATATTATCTTAAGGCAAAATAAAAATAGCTCTATATTAAATAACAATACTCACCAAATTTTTGATTCAGTTTAAATGTTTTTTGTGTTTTTAAATATTTAATATTTTCAATATTATTTAGGTTAAACTTCAGCCTGTTTATGAAGAAAATCTGTATATGTATTTATACTTTGTCATCTTTATCATCTTCGGGTCATTCTTCACTCTGAATCTATTTATTGGTGTCATCATTGATAACTTCAACCAACAGAAAAAGAAGATAAGTATTCTTCAGCTTTCATTTTTCTTCATTCTGAGGTTCTCTCTGTTATATATGTACACTTGCAGTCATGATAGACTTAGATCATTTTAATATTCTTTTCCATTGACTATATGGTCAGTGTTGGCTCTAATTAATGGCTCCTTTCCAGGTTCACCTTCTGCAGATCTGCTATAGAGTCTTTCAGACTGAAATCTGTGACCTCTTCAAAACATCCAGTGGGCCTTCAATGCTTTATCCTTGCTTACAGATCCTTTCAAGAATTCTCTCCACCCAGTTTCCCAGCTTCATTTTCTCCCATAACATGTTTTCTTTCTTTCTTTCTTTCTTTCTTTCTTTCTTTCTTTCTTTCTTTCTTTCTTTCTTTCTTTCTTTCTTTCTTTCTTTCTTTCTTTTCTTTCTTTCTTTCTTTCTTTCTTTCTTTCTTTCTTTCCTTCTTTCCTTCTTTCTTCTTTCTTTCTTTCCTTCTTTCTTTCTTTCTTTCTTTCTTTCTTTCTTTCTTTCTCTCTTTCTGTATTTTTCTGAAGTGAGAAGCAGGGAGGCAGAGAGACAGACTCCCACATGCACCCAATTGGGATCCAGCAGGAAAGCCCACTAGGGGGTGATGCTCCGCCCATCTGGGGCATTGCTCCATTGCAACTGGAATCATTCTAGCACCTGAGGCAAAGGCCATGGAGCCTCAATGCCCAGGTCAACTTTGCTCCAATGAAACCTTGACTTCGGGAAGGGAAGAGAGAGAAAGGAGAGGAGGAAGGGTGGAGAAGCAGATGGGTGCTTTTCCTGTGTGCCTTGGCTGGGAATTGAACCCTGGACTTCAACACACTAGGCTGACGCTCTACTGCTAAGCCAATTAATTGTCTAGGGCCCGCACAACACATTTTCTATATCCACTTCCCTACTCCTCAGATACTGCCCACCTACCATTGACGCTATCATTTGTTATACACACAGCTACATGAATTTTCTGTCCTTTTCTGAACAAGCCATGTTCTTCTACCTTCAGGATTTTATGTAGAATATTTTCTCTTCCTGGAATATATTCTCTTCCTTGCTTTGCTTAGCAAATCCTTAATCACCCTTTGAGGTTTAGCTTAAGGGTACTCTTCTATACAAGGAACATTTCTGAATCTTGGTATTTATTGTCATCCCTGCAGTGTCTGGAGTAGATTTTTGTTTGTTTGTTTGTTTAATACAGACACTGTGTTTTATATATTTAATTATGATACCAGATACATTGTCTAGCACATAGGAGGTGCTCAAAGATTGTTTAATAAAAAATAAAACTGTCAACAATGAAATAGTCTAAGAAAACACTTTATTTTATGGAAATATATTTGAGACCTTTGAACCTCCTTCAAAACATAATATAACCAAATTAAGATGACCTGTACTAATGAAAGTTTTATGTGATTATGGCTTTTACATAATATTAAAGTATTCAGAATTTCACATAAATGAAAAAACAGAATAATTTTGTATGAAGCAAGATAATAATCCACTTAAAAACTGAGAGAGGATTAAAGGAAAGACCCAGAAGTATTTTGGTAAAAGTGCTGTTGTAACACATCTTGGGATTGTAACCAACTTTATTCTATGTCTTCACTTTGGAGGTCAGGACATCTTCATGACAGAGGAACAGAAAAAGTATTACAATGCAATGAAGAAACTTGGGTCCAAGAAACCTCAGAAACCCATACCTCGGCCAGCAGTAAGAATGATGAAACTGGGCAGTGCTCTGGATCAGAACACATTGTCTCACATCACCAATACATAATATACCCTTTTGTCCCTTTTGTGAAGTTCATATTTTATAACACAATTCACAACTGCTATACTCAATAAGACACTCAATATGAATTGCTAAGTTCTTTAAAAAAGGAAAATGTTCTTTACAGTCTGTCAATTAAAAGCCTCCAGCTAGTGGTTACCAATAACTACTTCCTTGGCAGGCTTAATGCTTCTGCTGCCCCTCCTGCTTCCAGCAATGTACCATGTTCCTGCTTCTCTGATCTTGTTATAAGGCATTCCCTTGGCCTTTTAAGTATAAGGAGTTTTCAGATTTCCTATCCTACAACCATGGCCTCCCTCTATGCCATTTGTTCTCTTTATTCTCATGACTAAAAAATATTCTTAATGTTTTTAGAAAGGAAAACGAGATAATCAAAACAGTTTGTTTTACCAAATAGATTTTTTTAAAAAAGGACAAATTTAGAATGAATACTCTGTAGAACTTTATAATAATTGAAAGGCATAATAATGATGTATTATGCTCACAAAGCTGTACTCTAAGACATCTATCCTCTTAGATTGGTAGTAAAAAAAATAGTAAAGCCAAAAAAACATAAATATGATATCCAAAACCATAGAACCTGATATTGCTGGAACTGGGACTCATGAATTCTATAAATAACTTCACCATATTTTTAGGAGTAGTTAGAGCTGGGTAGGAGATGAAAGGAAGAGGTTCTATACAAAATGGCATGAACCTCCTTTACTGAAGGTCATTTAAATATTATAGCTAGAAAAAGTAGAATTAAATTAAAAATGACTTATAGTTTGTGGGAGCGAGAGAGAGAAAGAAAATACTATCAGTCTTAAAGTATTGATAAATAAATTGGTATAATCATTCATCTACAAGTCTGTCTTTATTAACCTATTTTGTAAATCTTCATTACCGGTTATCATTGCTTTTTTGTAAAAATAATCAGAGTTTTTAAAGGCAAGCAAAGACCATACATATTATCAACCAATTGCCACCAATTTGTGCTCTATTCAGGTTTATCTTCCCTTAGAACCTACTTAAACCAATTATGTTTTGTTCTTGTTATATAAATTTATTCATTTCTTTTTATTTTTTAAACATAAAGAGAAATAGAGCATATGGAATTGTTTGGGGGTAATGTGAGAAGGGTGCACATCTCATGGTCACTTGTGGAAGAACTCTGACTGCAATTTTACCAGATCATTATTTATAAAGTATATATATTAACCTTCTCTCTTCCTTCTCCTTTTTCAAGAACAAATTCCAAGGAATGGTCTTTGATTTTGTAACCAGACAAGTCTTCGATATCAGCATCATGATCCTCATCTGCCTGAACATGGTCACAATGATGGTGGAAACTGATGACCAGAACAAATATATGACTCTAGTTTTGTCCCGGATCAACCTTGTGTTCATTATCTTGTTCACTGGAGAATTTGTGCTAAAGCTTATCTCTCTCAGATACTACTACTTTACCATAGGCTGGAACATCTTTGACTTTGTGGTGGTGATTCTCTCTATTGTAGGTAAGAATACTTTAATTACCGGGAGATACAGTAGTAGAAAGGTCCCTCAAGACCTGACAGGTATAACACAGAAATCAGATCTATCAGTAGAATTATAATGTTTATAGATTTAAAGTTTAACAAGCTGTTTTGTTTATTTTTCTCTAAGTGAAAAAATACTGGTATTAAAAAATAGAAAATAATATATTTGGAGATTTTAGAAAAAATCTGTTTATAATTAGCATATTTAATATGTGAGGATACCTATTCATAGAAATTGGGTATAAAC
Organism: Rhynchonycteris naso; assembly: GCA_037038555.1. NCBI lineage: Eukaryota > Metazoa > Chordata > Mammalia > Chiroptera > Emballonuridae > Rhynchonycteris > Rhynchonycteris naso. Next base: position 69,904,739 of record CM072997.1, read on the forward strand.
TTAAATTGCCCTATCACTATCTGAGATTATTTAATTTGTTGGTTTTTGCCAAAGTCTATATTGTTTATGAAATTATAGAATAATTGAATAAAACTGTAATCTTTAATTGCTAAATAATTAGGGAGTGGGTCCAAATATATAGCAAAGGCTTATATCTATAACAAATGTGTTGTTTTCATAGCCCTTGCAAAGTATTTATGTAAGCATAAGATATTTAATGTTTATCTGTTTTCTGTATGTCTTCATAGGCATGTTTCTGGCTGAGCTGATAGAAAAATATTTTGTGTCCCCCACCCTGTTTCGAGTGATCCGTCTTGCCAGGATTGGCCGAATCCTACGTCTGATCAAAGGGGCCAAGGGGATCCGCACACTGCTCTTTGCTCTGATGATGTCCCTTCCTGCATTGTTTAACATCGGCCTCCTGCTCTTCCTGGTCATGTTCATCTACGCCATCTTTGGAATGTCCAACTTCGCCTATGTTAAAAAGGAAGCTGGAATTGATGACATGTTCAACTTTGAAACTTTTGGCAACAGCATGATCTGCCTGTTCCAGATTACCACCTCTGCTGGCTGGGACGGATTGTTAGCACCTATTCTCAACAGTGCACAACCTGACTGTGACCCTGACACAATTCACCCTGGAAGCTCAGTTAAAGGAGACTGTGGGAACCCATCTGTTGGGATTTTCTTTTTTGTCAGTTACATCATCATCTCATTTCTGGTTGTGGTGAACATGTACATCGCTGTCATCCTGGAGAACTTCAGTGTTGCGACTGAAGAAAGTGCCGAGCCCCTGAGTGAGGATGACTTTGAGATGTTCTATGAGGTTTGGGAGAAGTTTGATCCCGATGCCACCCAGTTTATAGAGTTCTCCAAACTCTCTGATTTTGCAGCTGCCCTGGATCCTCCTCTTCTTATAGCAAAACCAAACAAAGTCCAGCTTATTGCAATGGATCTTCCCATGGTCAGTGGCGACCGGATCCACTGCCTCGACATTTTATTTGCCTTCACGAAGCGTGTTTTGGGTGAGAGTGGAGAGATGGATGCCCTTCGAATACAGATGGAAGATCGGTTCATGGCATCCAACCCATCCAAAGTCTCTTATGAGCCCATCACAACCACTTTGAAACGCAAGCAAGAGGAGGTGTCCGCTGCTATCATTCAGCGTAATTTTAGATGTTATCTTTTAAAACAAAGGTTAAAAAAAGTATCAAGTACATATAATAAAGAGGTAATCAAAGGGAGAGTTGACTTACCTATAAAAGAAGACATGATTATTGACAAATTAAATGGGAACTCCACCCCAGAAAAAACAGATGGAAGTTCCTCAACCACCTCTCCTCCTTCCTATGATAGTGTAACAAAGCCAGACAAAGAAAAGTTTGAGAAAGAGAAACCAGAAAAAGAAAGCAAAGGGAAAGAGGTCAGGGAAAATCCGAAGTAAAAAAGAAACAAAGGATTATCTTTGTAACCAATTGTTTACAGCCTACGAAGGTCAAGTCAACTGGACTCCCAGAGGAGGTCTATACCAAACTGACTGTTTTAACATATACTCATGGTCAGTGCCTATAACAAGACAGTGGCCATTCTGTCACTACAACTCTGTGAGTCAGGGTATCAACATTGACAAAAGGTTGCTGTTCTCATTACCAGCTGACAACTGCTGAGGAGAAATTCAATGGCTACCTAGACTTTAGGGATAGTTGTGCAAAGTGATTGTTGTAACTACACCAAACACCTTTAGTACAGTACTTGCATCTACTCTATTTTTAACTTCCATATCTGCCATATTTTTACAAAATCCGTTCTAGTGGATTTCCCTGGTCTCTAATTCATAGTTTATTCATGATACTATGTCACTATTTTTGTAAATGAGGTTTAAGTTGAGAAAAAAAGTATATGATCCTTGTGTTCCTACTCCAAAAATTTCTCAAGTGATTATAATCAGACAAAAGTGTTTTGTCTGAGAGATGAAATTCTAGCTCAAAACCAGAAACATAATTCTAATGTCAGCAATTTCAGGTACTTCTATTTTCTAGATGACTTTAATTTTGAAAATGTTTTTCAGTTTATGTTCGTTTATATCTGAACAGTTATGTGCCTGTAAAGTCTCCTTAATTTTAAAGGATTATTTTTATGCAAAGTATTCTGTTTCAGCAAGTGCAAATTTTATTCCAACTTCCAGAGATCTATATTTAATTTTTGTTAAATGCTTTCCAAAAAGTAATCTAATAATCTGTTCTAGAAAAGTATAGTATATCTAAAGTATCACTAGAATAGTTGTTCCACTCTCTGCTATAGTATTGCTTTGCCATCTTCTGCTGTTAGCAAAGCTGACATTTTATGTCAATTTAACACATTCTGTTATGTAAATAGTTATTTTTTCCTGTGGTGCATGTTTGGGCAGATATATATACAAGTATATATACAGCCTGATAAACCACTTCTATTAAATCAAATATGTACCACAGTGTATGTGTTTTTTGTGAGCTTCCAACAGGGATGTATCCTGTACCATTCATTAAACATAAATAGTTTGAAGACTATCACTAATGCATGTTAATATTGCCTATGCTGCTCTATTTTACTCAATCCATTCTTCATAAGTCTTGCTTAGAAGAAGTCACATGTTGGTGGTAGAGTGAATTCAACCAGCTCTCTGTTTAGTATGTCAAGCAGAATAGCTTGCAGTTATTTAAAAGCACTTTTACTTTTTGAATTTTTAATTGAACTTGAGTGTTGTGTGGTGCCTCTCTAGATATCAAGGAACCATACAGCGTACTGCCTATTGTCAAAACCTATACTTCATATTTTGATAAAAATATGTCCAAAACTTGTTTAACTATAAATAATGTAAAAATATATGATCAATTTTATTTGTCGCATTTTGTACATAAGAAAATTATTTTCAGGTTGATGACATGGCAATTTATTTTACTTTATGCTTTTGCTTTTTTTTTTAATCACAACTTCAAACTTTTGAATTCATAAGACTTTTCAAAGGATAATTTCTTAAAATAAAAGTTAGACACTGGTTTTTCTGGATTTCTTTGTTATATTTTATACCATACCTATAGTAGACACATTGGTCAAAAACTCAAACCTAGATCATTTTCTATTAACTATGGTTGCCTCAATATAATCCTTTATTCATGAAAGGTTTTTTTTTTTTTACTCAACTTTTATAGTATTTGCTTATGCAGACTAGTCTTATTTTTTTAATTCTTGCTGCACTAAAGCTATTAGAGATATAACTTGGGCTGTGTCCTTTCTAGCCATGAACAAAGTGGCAAAGTTGTGCAATGACCTAAAATGATATAATTTTTTTGTTGTTTTTTGCACAAACCAAAAATTTAATGTTAATTCATTTTACAAACCTATTTACTTGTAGTGTATTGACAAAATGCATGCAGGGAATTGCTATTACTAAAAGGAATGGTGAGCTACATCATTATTGAGCCAAAAGAATAAATATTTCATTTTTTATTGTATTTAATTTCTTGGCCTCTGTTTTTTATTGTTAGAAGTTTAAAATATATATCATTAATAAAACCTGTACTTGATCTGACATCTGTATACATAAAAGTTCACATGAATTTTATATCAATCTAGTGTATGATCCACCAAACAGTACTATACAATAAAGACTTTTAAAAGCGGTTTTGTGAACTTTTGTGTGTGCAAAGGATCATAGCCACATGTTCCAGCTTGTAGGTACCATAAAAATAAAAACAGTAACCCACTACAATGATTATCAAACCCAATTAATTCCCTTGACTGTAAGCATTTTAATGTCAACTTCTCTCAGTGTAACTAATAATACTATATCCAGATTTTGGGCGGTTAATATATCTTATATGCTTTGTTATTTGAATGCATTTTATGAACTGTTAATAACAGATAAAGTATTAATGATGTAGTGATTGAGGATATATATTTACTTTTTTCAAGGTCCTTTTGATTAATTTCATGTCAAAACCAAATATTTATTCTCAGTAGAAAACTCCATTTATAATGCATATTTTTTAAAGATGAATTGGATCTAAATATACATTTCATATTTAACCCTAAGCTCAACATAAATAATATAAAGTGACTTCATTAAAATTCACTGGCTTCTTTCTGTTCAAGTAAATTCTCAGATCTTCCCAACACCACAAAGAACTCAAGTATTACTTTGTAAAATCCTTAGCCTTTTTATGTACCCTATTATGTAATCATTAGACAAGCAATTTATTAATATGCATTATATATAAATGATCATCTTCCCAAATAGAAGGGTAAATATACCTTTTACAATATTATTCAGGTCACTTTAAATAGACAGAAACACACTTAGCCTTGACTTGAGCCAAATAAAAAGTTTTCTTGACCTCAAAGATCTTGTACTACAAAGTTGAAGTATGTTTTAAGTAATTGGAAAGATGGCTATTATTTCTTCTTTGTGAGATCACGGGTTTCTAAAAGATAACACCTGATATATAACCAAAGAGATTACAAAAAAAAAATCATTAGTCATTTGTAAAATTGTCTGGAATGAAAACTTACTTCTTGATTATTAATTAACATGCGCCACAAAAGTTAAAGAAGTTAGGCTTAAGTTTTGTATTCCCCAGAGCAGTGGTCGGCAAGCTCATTAGTCAACAGAGCCAAATATCAACAGTACAAAGATTGAGATTTCTTTTGAAAGCCAATTTTTTTTAAACTTAAACCTCATAGGTAGGTACATTCCTTATCTAGGTAGCGCCCACACATGGTATTTTCTGAAAGAGCCACACTCAAGGGGCCAAAGAGCCACATGTGGCTCGTGAGACGCAGTTTGCCAACCAGGGCACTAGAGTATTGTTTTTAATCACAAAAGAATAAAAGATGCACATTATTCTCCTATCTTATAACATCTAAAATATTTTATTCTTTTCACAGAGAAAAATATTCATGCATCCAAACATTTGTTGTTACTCCTCCTAAGTGTCCTTTTGTTGACAGTATGTCTCCTCTCCTCTACTCTCCAGAATATCTCTGTCCTCTGTAATTCTTCCAGTTGATAGTCTGAAGTACATATCTGACACCAGACAGTACCTCATTACTGAGAGATCAATTTTCCCTTCTTATTATGGTGCTAAAAAAAATACTCTAGATAAGCTGTTCCTCACATATCCTACTACTATTGTCTATCATTGGGCAGCATTCCACAAGTCATGCTCTGTCGCCTAGAGAATCATATTACATGTAACGTTTTGAAATCTCTCTTGTCTCAGCACATGCTAGTCTCTGCCCGAAGTGTCCTTTCCTCTCTTCTTTTTCCACTTGTAAGTCATTGCTCATCTTTCAAGAACTGGCAAAAATATCATCATGTTTTAGGAACTTTCCTCAGATTTCCCTATGTAAAATATATCATTTCTCCTTGGGCTTCTTAATTTGCATCAATGATAGTATGTATCATAATGTGCTGTATTACCTCCTTTGTACGGTATTTATCTATTCTAATAGATTGAATATATCCAAGGTGTGGGACAAATCTCATTAACTTTTTTATCCTTCTTTCTTTTATCAAAAATAACCAACAGAGTATCAGTTATTATCAATATTTAGAGATGATACTAGTAGAATTGATTCTTGCAGGTACAAATGTATTTAAGTGGCAAACCATAATAACAGTACATTCTTTTTAGTCCCAAATGAGAATGACTTAAATTTATTAGCATCTAAATTCAGACAATCCATCTTTATAATCAATTAAAATATACAAATTTCTTTGAAGTACTGTATACCTTTTAACTCTGGTTTACAAGTAATATCTACTACCTAACAGAAACTACTAAAACAAAAACTTTATTTCATTAATTATATCAGTGAAAGAATAGTTTTATTTAGTTATCTTCAGTCATAAATATTTTGCATGTATAAAAAGAGAGGTTTTATTTCAGTACCTTAATCTTACAGATACTCTTCATTTCTGATAATTCATGGGTACACTTTAGTGTGGTAACTTTAGGATTTTGCTTAATAAGTATATATTTCCATCACATAATGAGACACCTATCCTAAAATCTTCCTATCATAAAATATCTATAAACAGAATAAGCTATTTTAAAAGACCATTTTAATGTATGGTTGGGCTTACAAGAAAGCAGGGAAACTCACTAGGGCTGTTAAAGAAAGGTAAGCAAGCACTGAGCTCAGCGCCGCTCCTAGGGCTTCTCTGTATCCCAGGGGCTTAGAGCTTGGTTTTAATTACCAGCATACAGGGAATAGAAGACAAATATTTCAACCCAATTAGGGTTAGAGATCCTGAATAAAGTCAAGACCCACAAAATTTTACACTTAATAAAAATATTTTTAAAAATCAATCTTGCAAAAAGCAGATAGAAAGGCAACTTGGCAAACAAATTTCTGTGTCTTGTCTAAGCTCTGGGTTTATAAGAAAAAAATATCTCTCTTGAAATTCATAATAATAATAAAGGTCCAGAATTTACCTGGACTTGGTGAATTTATATTACGAGCCTAGTACAAAATACTGCTAGGCAAAAGTTCAATTTAAAGAAGATATATGTTTCTAGTAGTTTCAGGCTCTTGATAGAAACAAATGGAAATCCTTTTGGAAAGACCACAGCTCAGCCCCAGGCTCAAAGATATCTCACAAATAAAGCCCAAGAAATGTGAACTCAATAAGAGAAATAACAAAATAAACAACAAGAAAACAAACCTGCAGAGTGAGAGCAGGAGGACATATCCACAAAGTCTTCAGACACAGAATATCAGTATGCTTAATAGTATTAAAAAATAAAACAGGAATAAAATATGAATAAAGAGGGGGAGAATAAAATTATGAAATACACTTGAAGAATATTATGCTATATCTAGGAATAAAGAATACAATAATTGAAATTAAAAACAAAGTGGAAGATTTTTTTTTATTTTTTATTTTTATTTTATTCATTTTAGAGAGGAGACACAGAGTGTGAGAGAGAGAGAGAGAGAGAGAGAGAGAGAATGGGGGGAGGAGCTGGAAGCATCAACCCCCATATATGCCTTGACCGGACCAGTGCAGGGTTTTGAACTGGCGACCTCAGTGTTCCCAGGTCGATGCTTTATCCACTGCGCCACCACAGGTCAGGCCAAAGTGGAAGATTTAAGTAACATCTTAGAGGAAACTAAAGGGAGAAATAGTAGCCTGACCTGTGGTGGTGCAATGGGTAAATCATCGACCTGGAATGCTGAGGTCACTGGTTCAAAACCCTGGGCTTGCCTAGTCAAGGCACATATGGGAATTGATGCTTTCTGTTCCTCCCCCTTTCTCTCTCTCTCTCTTTCTTTCTCTCTCTCTTTCTCTCTCTGTCTCCTCTCTAAAATGAATCAATAAAATCTAAAAAAATTAAAAAATTAAATTAAGAAAAAGAGAAACAGTAAATTAGAATGATAAAAATTACAAAATAGCAGAGGCAAAGATATAAAATATATAAAAAAAATCTTAAGGGAAATTAAGCAAGTTGTGAGAAGGTAAAACATAATTAGAATTCCAAAGAGAAAACTGAAATATAAGGGAATGCAATATTTTATTACATAATTACTAAGTATTTTTTATTATTGATAATGGACAAAAATCCTAACATTCAGGAATCATAAAATAATCCTAATCAAGATAAAAGAGAAAGAGAGTCATACTCAGGTACATCTAAATAAATTTCACAACAAGAAAACTCAAGAGAAAATCTTAAAAGTAAAAAGAAAAAAAAGACTAAACAGAATAGTTTGAATATAATAGCAATAACAAAAATATTACAAGAAAATGTCTGTTAAACAGGTATTTTATACACAGGAAAATTATCTTTAAGAATAAAGAGGAAATTAAAACCTCTTTAGATAAATAGAAAGAGGTATTTTATCACCAATATATTCTCACAAGCATGTCTAAAAGATATACTTTAAACAGAAGAAAAATTATTTAATCAGAAAGTTCTAAGCTGCAGAAAGGAATGTTGAGATAAAAAAACAAAAAACTATCTGTGATAGACAGGATAAAGTTAAAAACAGTGATGACAAAAGCAACAATAATTTTTATTTCTGTTGTTAAAACTAAAAAAGTAGAGCTAAAGAGAAAATATTTTTATGCAAGTTGAGGGAGATGTTGGGATTCAAAGATTCTAAGGTCTTTGTATTATTCAGATGGATGACAAAAATATTAACTTTAATATTTGCTTGAAATGCTTACTAAAATTTTAAAGGTATGCAAAGGAAAACAAATTGAATAAGACTAGTATAGCATTAAAATGGAATAACTTGATATTTAATAAATTCAAAAGCATAAGAGGAGAAAGTAAAATAGAAAAATAAAATAAATAAAAAGTACAAAATAACCTGGTGATTATTTTGTTTAGTGAGTGAACATAAAAACTAAAACAAATGTAACCTTTGATTATCATTAAAAGTTTCACCTACTAGATACAACAGTTGAAAAAGTTTCATGACTTTTTCAAATTTACACGTCACACTTATTAAAATGCATTAAATGACAGACCAAAAAACAAATGTCAAAAATTTCAAAGAACTAATATTATATGGACTGCATCATGTTCTCTGAATTAAATGTACTTAAAATAGAAGTCTAACTTTTTGGAATGTATTTGGAGTTTTAGTTTTCACTGTGGGTAAGGACAAAACTTTAGAGCAGTTCCTTAGGGAACTGACTTTATTTGAAACAGAAAGTACAGTACTCATGTCTAAGGTTGTTATATCAAACAACAGAGAGCTTAGTGGACATTAAGGGAAGGCTAGTAGCTCCATGATACAAGCAAAACAACAGAGCAGTTAGAAGTTTAATGGAGTGGCCAAGGAAAGAGCAAGCCAAATAGAGACCTCTTAAGGTCACAGCCAATTCTGTGGGTCAAGAAGGCTATAGAAGGACTAGACTTCATTTATTCAGGAGAAATCAGAACAAGACAAGGGACAGTCATAAAAGCACTCCCCAAAATGCACACAAACCCATCACATAGGATGGCATGAGGCTAACTTGTATAAGAGGCTTAAACACAACCTCTGCCAAACACAGATTGAACAACAAATTATTCTAATCCAGGGGTGACTCTTAGCAGGTCAAGATTAAAAAGAAATTTAGACTTATCTCTGGCAGTGTGAAAGATTGTGTGCACGTCTAAGGTTGTAACCCTCAAAAGCAGAGAGAAAAAAAAATCAAAGCTACTTACTAGTCCCTGGATGGACATAGGACCCAGAGCCCAAACCTCCTAAACCATGATAACAACTTCCAAACTACACATAAAACAAATGGCAAAAAATATAAATATAACTGGATAAGGGGGCTTAAGTACAACCTTTGACCAATAAGTAGCTAATGCTGACAACTCCAAGGTATCCAGCCTAAGAGAGAAAAATAAAGGGAAATGATATAAGCAGGGAAATCCGAGGTTACCAACTGTAAAGGAGCTAGTTCGTACAAAGTTAGTTCAGTCAAATAACTAAATAAAAAAAAAATTTTAAATAAGCAAAAAATAACAACAACAATCTTGGAAGGTAGGCAGGATCAGAAATCGGGTTGAAAAATACAATAGCTACAGTGAAAAATTCATTAAATTTGAGCTGGTAGAACAAAAGGTCGGCAAAACTGCGAAGAGTTTACACCAGTGGTTTTCAACTTCCAGTCCACTCTGTAATCTTCATACAACATCAGGGTTGTTAACCCCTTCATGTACTACACAAAATTTCTGTCAGACCAGCATGAGTCCACAGACCAGTAGTTGTAACCACCGGTTTACATAATCTGAAGAACAAAGAGATAAAAATAAAGACAAACTACCTCAGAGAAAATGTGAGACATCATTAAACACACCAATATCTGTGTAATGGCAGTGCCAAAATTAGAGAAAAGAAAGAAAAAGAAAGAACATTTGAAGAAATAATGGTTGAAAACTTCCCAAATTTGATGAAAAACATTAATCTACACATCCAAGAAGATTAGTGTTGGTGAGCATATGGAGATATTGACATTCCTGCACTTTGTTGGCAGGAATGCAAAATAGTGTAGCTGTTCTGAAAAAGCGTATAAAGGTTCCTCAAAAAATTTTAAAAAGAACTACCATAAGATCAATCAATCTGACTTCTAATTATTTAGCCCAAAGATAAAAATCAGGGTCTCAAAGAGACATCATCATCGCCATATTCATTGCTGCACTATTGAAAATAGTCAAAATGTGGAAACAACCTAAATGTCCTTCTACAATGGACAGATAAAGAAAATGTAGGCCATACATACCAAGAAATATTATTCGAGGGAAGACGTGCTGCAATATGAAACAACATATATAAACCTTGAGGACATATCATATTCTGAGGAATAAGCTAATCACAGAAAGACAAATACTATATAATTTTATTTACACCGGATATATACAATAGTCAAATTTATAGATTCAGAGATTAAAATGGTGATCATCAGGAGCTGGTGGAGGAAGAAATAGGGGGCTCCTTAGCAAGATAAATAAGCTCTAAATAGGCGCTGCACAGTTTTTTGCCTGTGGCAACCATAATGTATTATACACGGAAACATCTGTTAAGAGAGTAAATCTCATGTTAAGTGTTCTTACCATGATAAAATAAAACTTTTTTTATCTACAATAAAATCTTGTTGGGCGTACTTCGTAGGTGACATGTAGTCTTTTTCAGTAAATTTTCTGTATTTTAAAATAATGTCTATTTTGCAATTGTTAGATACAATGATTTAGTGAGTTTTTGTCTGCTTATTCTATTAGTCACTGAGACAAATATGTTAAAATCTCCTATATAATTATTGATTTGTCTATCTTTTCTTTAAATGTAATCAAGTTTTGTTTGCATACATACCTGATCCAGCATTTAGAGAAGTCAAAAGAGAAAATCAAGAGGGTGGGGGACCTGCCGTAGAAGCTGGTCCCTGGCAACAGGGAGCTGCGCAGCTTCCTGGTCCAGGACCCTGGGGAGCTGAAGGAGATGAACTGTGGTGCTAGAGGAGTCGCAGGCTCCAAAGCTGTCCTGGCTGCCCTCACAAGATAAAAAGCAACACGCACAATTTAGCACATTGTTTAGGACCACGTGTGTCTCACAGAGCACAAAATAACCTGGTGGCTGCTCCCCTCAGTTTAGCAACTATGCTAAACCAAAGCTGTAAGAAAAGGGAATTCTGGGAAATGAAGTTCCAGCTTATCTAAATTCATTCTACACAGGCAACTACTCAGGCTGATGAAGGGAACAGGGCCTAAGACAACCTTGACACAAACGGTAATTTGATTCTGGGTGCTAGTTGAAGACACAAGTCTGGAAGAGATGGCCTTGAGATAAAATATAAAGAATAGAGGGAAGATTACTGCACCAACCCACTACCATTACCAGGTATAGCCACAAGACAAAACATATTTACTGATAACAGAGCTTATTTAAAGGAATACGTATACACGTGGTCTATGGGTTACAACAGTTTCGTTCCTATGACAGCGACATAACCCGAATTTTGGTGTAAATCGCAACACACCCTAGCCTAACACAAACGGAACACTTGGGCTTTAAACAATTCCAAAATGGTGTAGGTAAGCGTACTGGGGCACACCAACTTCCTCACTCATATGCCCTGTTAGTGCATATTCTTCTGCCACGTGCAACCAAACTAGTTTGCCCACGTCGTTCATAAGTACACTAATGGCATAAGCCGAAATACTCACATCTCATTTTTTTAAAGTTTTTATTAGAATGAGCATCATAATCTTGAAACATTGTATGTCGAGACTGTTGTAACCTGAGGACCCCCATATATGTATATTGCTAAGAAGTTATGACAAAGGTTAAGTCAAATACTCTCAAATGAATTAACGTGGGAAATTTAGGTTTGTATAAAGTCTATGGTATACATCTACGGTGCCTAATGATAAAACATTTTGGGGGTAAGGGTGCAATTTTTAATTATAATGGTAATGTTTCCTTGGAAATAGGATTTTTTTCACAGAGAAATGAGAAAAGTATTTCCACAGCCTATGCATAGGAGTATGAAGTATAGCAATAAGATTTATTGGAGTAAAAACAAAGGACTTCCCCCACGTGCCCAGAGTCTCATCCACAACCAGATGGCTCAGTTCCATCTTGCTATGGGGCAAATCCAGTCTCTGGGGTCTCAAGTCTGCACTTGTCCTCATCAATCTGAGGAGGACAAGGGCTCAGAGGTGCGGAGCTTCTCTGTGTCTCATTTCCCCATCTGCACGTCAGCTGCCAAGGCTGCACTTAGGCCATGACCATGGTTGCTCTTGGGCTCAAGCTTTGGTTCACAGGGCTGCCAGGCCCCCATGGTCACTATAGAGAGAATACATGAATGAACAGGTGAACAAACTGTATGCTACCCTGACAGGCTTTTGTAAATTAAGGTTCAATTATGTTACCTCGGGCTTGGAATAGAGCAAGCTTTATTTCAAATGAGCCAATTTTTTTTCTAACCCTTTGTGGGCTTGTGCAAGGTGCTCCCCCTAACCATTTCTTTTGTGGATCTTCTCGGGTTTCTGTGCCCGCTACCTAATCTGATCCTTTTCCCAGGCTAGACTCCATCCTTTGCTGTTGCCATTTTGGCTCTACTGTTTATGCCTCAGAATTTTGCCTCCTCATCTGGTTTCTGCAGACCAAGGGATATTACTCTCCTGAGGTGGCTGAAGCAGTAACTTCCAGACTTAAGCCTGATTAAATGTAACTTCCAGACTGAATCAGACCCAGCCAGTCTAGCTGCCCTCTCTTTTGTTAACTCCCAGATGCCTATGCTAACAGTAAGTCTGATTAAACAAAAAAGCAAAGGAAAGGAATTTTACTCCTTTCAAATATTCATAATGTACAGCAAAAATATTCCCAGGCTAAGCCCTTTTAGTGATCATTAATATTTCAATCATTTTAGGAAATTGAAGAACTAGAGACAAAGTTAAAGTTAACATAAAAGAAAGGGGGTTGAGAAGCTATATGTCAGCTACTAGAAAAAATCCTTGTGATGTGGCTTTTCTGTGTATGAAATAAGGTTGTGGGTGCAGGAGATTTGGCTAACAGCATTATATAGAAACAATAAAAGAGAGACACAATTAAGTCCGACCTGTGGTGACACAGTGGATAAAGCGTTGACCTCAAATGCTGAGGTCCCGGGTTGGAAACCTTGGGCTTACCTGGTCAAGGCACATATGGGAGTTAATGCTTCCTGCTCCTCCCCCTTCTCTCTCTCTCTCTCTCTCTCTCTTCTCTCTAAAATGAATAAATAAAATCTTTAAAAAAGAGAGACACAATTAAGCAGATTTCTCTGGAAAGATGTGATTTTCCTTGGAAATAGCCCTTCCTCCAGCTCTCAGATAGTCTTTAGCTACTAGCAGCTTCCGGGAGGACACACGGTTGTCATGGAGACAGGATAGACCTCCTCCTCTGCCCTGGGAGCAGACACAACAGAGCTGATTTGAGCAAGCTTGGGAACACAGTGGTGAGCCTTTTCGCTGTTTGCACTGGACACCAAGTAATGACCTACCACGTTAAAAGAGAGAGGAAAAATAATAGAAGCAACTCCCCCACACACATACACAAAATATTAAAGACAAGAAGGACACTCTGATCATTTATTTAATTAGCTAAAATTTAAATATATTAAAGAGCTGTTTTTAGAATAGCCACTTATTTCTTCTAAGGTTTCATAAAGACAAAGTTCTTACTGCTCCAATATAATTCAGTCTTTCTCTGTAGTAGCAGTAGTTATTAGTAAAAAGAATAAATAAATAATATTATAACAAGAATATATAGTTGTTTAAGAAAGCTATGTACCAGGTTAGTTATTGTAATCTTTAATAAAATATCAGTAATATGTACAAAAAGATTTGTATAAACTACCAAATTTCCTAAAATTAAAAATGACTAAAACAAACACAAATAGAAATATAGAAATAGGGACTCTATAAGGACTTATAAAGAAGCTCTTCTGTTTTATAAAAATTTCTTCTACTATAAAGGAGAGAAAAGTAATTTAACTGAAATTTAAAAGGTAATTAAAACAAAATATGAGTCAGTGATATTTAATAGTATTCTTTATATTTCAATTGTCTTTAGCATTTCTTTCTTTATTCTGTAGTATTATTAAATTTAAAGTGCAGCTACTTTGTCTAGGAAATCTATAGTCACATCTTTAATTTATGTTATCCTGTATCTTTTAAGCGAGAATGCAAACTGGAAAAGCAGTATGTAAATGAAAATGTTATCTATTAAATACTAAATTTACTTGTAAATTATTTTATTTCTCTCTTTTATTGTCCCTCATAGGAAGGTTCTCTTTCCTTTTTTTATTTTTCTTAATTTACTGTGTTAACATGGACTCAAGCATCCCGCTCAATACAACTCCCTCACCCCTACCCCCTTATCCCCATTACCATCATTTGCTTCCCCCCAACTTCCTCTCCCCTTCCCTTTGGGATTTGCTGTCCTGTTATCTGTATCTATGTGTTATGTATATATAATTTCACTAATCACTTTACCTTCTCTGATCCCAACCCCTTATCCCCCTTCCCTCTGGCAGTTGTCCCTCTGCTCCCTGTGACCCTACCTCTGCCTCTATTCTGTTTCTCAGTTTACTTAGTTTATTAGATTTCACATATAAGTGAGATCATATAGTATTTGTCTTTTTCTGCCTGGCTTACTTCACTTAGCATAATAATCTCCAGGTTCATCCATGCCATCACAAAGGGTAAGATTTCCTTTTTTTACACAGCCATGTAGTATTCCGTTGTATATATGTACCACAGCTTTTTATTCTACTCATCCACTGATGGACACTTGGGCTGTTTCCAGATCTTGGCTATTATAAACAATGCTGCAATAAACATGGGAATGCAAAATGAAAATGGAGAAGTAACAACTGACACCACAGAAATAGAAAGTATTGTAAGAAAACACTATAAAGATCTATATGCCAATAAATTGGACAACTTAGGTGAAATGGATAAATTTCTAAAACATACAATCTTCCAAGACTCAATCTGGAAGAATCAGAAAACCTAAACAGACCAATTACAACAAAAGAAATTGAGACAGTCATCAAAGAACTCCCAACAAACAAAAGTCCTGGACTGGATGGCTTCACCGGTGAATTTTATCAAATATTCAAAGAACTAACACTTATCCTTCTCAAACTATTTCAAATAATTCACGAGGAGGGAAGACTTCCAAGCTTTTTTTATGAGGCCAGCACTATCCTCATTACAAAACCAGATAAAGACACTACAAAGAAAGAAAACTATAAGCCAATATTCCTGATGAACATAGATGCTAAAATTTTCAACAAAACATTAGCAAACCAGATCCAGCAATACATTAGCAAACCAGATCCAGCAATACATGATGTAAATCATACATCATGATCAAGTGGGATTTATTCCTGGGAGGTAAGGCTGGTACAATAAGCTATTTTTTTAAAAGTGAGAGTACGGGAGATACAGAGCCAGACTCCCACATGTGCCCAACCCCCTTCCAAGGCCCGTGCTCTGCCCTTTGGGGCGTTTGCAGCCCAGCTATATTTAGCACCTGAGACAGAGGCTCCACGAAGTCATCTTCAGTGCCTGCACTGATGTGCTTCATCAATTGAGCCATGGCTGAGGGAGAGGAAGAAGGGAGGAGGAGAAAGGGAAGGGAAGCAGATGGTTACCTCTCCTGTGTGCCTGGGACTTCCACACACCAGGTCAACGCTCTACCACCAAGCCAACTGGCCAGGACCTGTAAACTGCTTTTATTTTTAAATTAGGTAAAGCCCTTGATAAAAAAATTCTAAAAGGAAATTAGCAAGTATATTATTGGATTATTTTAAGAATTTATATTAAAATGCTATGAATGTCTTGGTTTATACATTATTCTTAAATCATATATCAATATTAAAGTTCCCAATGTGTTTTTTTTTATAAAATGAACGATATGGATAGGACTTTTTTACCTTTAAATAAGGGAACTGGCCCTGGCTGGTTAATTTAGTCAGTTAGAGTGTTGTACTGAAACAACAAGGTTGCAGGTTGTATAGCTTTGATTGTGATTGAGGGGAGTAAATTTGGTGTCCCCTCCAAAAAATCTCAAATATAAAATATATGTGTATATAATTTCCCTCTCTTAATTTTCAAACTTTACTTCAAGCTAATTCACCTTCAATTATTTAATTTCTCAATTTGTAGCTATCACATAAGAAATAAAAGAGCAGAACTTGAACTCTAGAGTTCAAGAGCCAGATTTTAAGGTAACTTATTTCTTATACTAGTCTCCACAACCAATAACATGATTGCAATAATGCTTTTAAAAAATAAAAATACGTATTTAAAATGATTTTATTTTTCATTTTAATAATATACTTCAAAAAGCATATAATAGGAGCAATCATTTCCTTTAAAATAAAATAACATACCTGCATTACAGTTCACAGTGCCCAGCTCCTCAACTTGAGTAGTACTCTGTACATCTATTTCATTGTGGACTGGAACTTTTCAGTGGCCAGCTAATTGAAAGCAGGTTATACACAGAATGGTACCCTCTTGACACTCTGGTTTAACATCCCGACTTCCCAATATCTAGAAGGTGCAATATAAAATTCTTTTGTTTACTGATTGTACATCCATGTGCCCAGAATTATAAAGACCCAGAGGATTTTAAATTTATTTTAAAAATATGTCAATAAATATGTAGGCATAATATACAAATGTAAAGAATCTTTTAGTTAATATTAATACAGATTATAAATTGGTCAGAAAAAAAATAGCAAAAAATAATTATAGACCACTACACTATGTGCCCAGCGTTTATAAAGTTTTATCTTATTTGTACCTCATAAGACCCCAATGAGGTTAAGTTTTACTATTCTATTTTAAAGATGGAGAAACTGAAGCTCAGCACCACAAAGTCACTTGCAGAGCCAACATTCAAATCCAGATCTAGCTAAAATGCAAGCCTTGTGTAGTATATTGACTCTCTAAAAGTATTGACTATGTTAAGTATTTCACTGCTTTCTTTAGCCAGTAGTTACTCTGAAATAAGATTTTATATTACTTAATATTATTGAATACGATTTTATGTAAAGAATCAGAAGATATGAGAGAATAGAAAATAAAACGCTGTTGCTCCTACCATTGAGCTTAAAATAATTTAATTTTAGTACAATTTGTTCTGAGTTTAAAGGCTTGATTACATGAACTGTTTTGTTCTGCACATGGACAAAGATTGATTAAATAGACAGTGTCTCACCCAATTAGGGTCAGGCAGCACTGATATACACACACAGAAGAAATAATTAAATACAAGCACTAGAAAATGAAGCAAAGAATATAAATAGGGACACTGAAGATGTCAAAGCACAATTCAGACAGGATGGTCATTGATTCAGTTAACATATTAATTGAGCACCTACTGTGCTTGGTTCTGTGCTAAATGCTGAGGAAACAACACTGTCCAAGAATACATGGTAAACTCTTCTTTCATGGAGCTTACTTACTAGTAGGGGGAGCAGAGAAACCAATAAGGCTAAAAAATGGGGGACATTAGGTTGCTTATAGGAACAAAAAGTGGGTACTTACCCTAGTCTTCACTACTTCCTTGTACAAAGGAATATCCAAAAGAACCTGAAGGATAAAAAGCAGTTGACTAGCTGGCAAGGCTATAAGCCACTTGAGAGAACAGATCATATAATACCATGGGGTCTGGCACAGAGACCTGGCAAAGAGGACATAACAGATATTTTGTGATTCACCAAACCAAGTAAATGAATAAAGAGTAAGATAATCTTGAATGCAACCAAGAGAAGAATGACAAACCAGTGTAAGAGCTTATTTTGACGAGAAGCTGCTAAAAGATTACTATTTTTTAAATTTCTTTTTTATCTAATTGTTATTGAATTTATTAGGTTGATAGAATTATTGAGGTTTCAGGTGTACAATTTTATAATGCATCACTTGTGTATTATATATTTTTAAACTATACTTCTGATATTTCAACTCACAATAACTAGCTACCTTTTTCCAATAAGAAATAATGCCACAGTGATAGTGATTAATCTCATGCACATGCAATGTTCTTTTTCAGGATATCTGTAGGGTAACTTCCTGGCATCATATATTAAGAAAAGTCAGGATATAAAATAGTATTACTGTGTGATCAATGCCTGACAAACAAATGAACAAATAATTTATGCCTTTGCATTATCAAAACATACATAAGAACTGGCGTACATATGAGGATATTTATGGGTAAAGATTTAAAAGAAGTTGTTACTATTAACACCAACAAACTTTCAATGGTTATTTTTTTTTCATGTTTAGGATTTTTTTAAATTTCTATAATGAAGCTCCTCAAAACACACATACACAAGCTTTATATTCAAATATCCATGCTGATTTTGATGAATCATTATACACAATTTACTAAAGAAATATACTTAAGGTACTCAAGTTTATGGTTTCAGTTAAATTAAATAATATAAATGCCAGCTGTTCTGAAAATTATCATTGTAATCATACAAAGGAAAGGAAAAATATTATCCTTTCATAGTCTTAAAACCATACTGGGCTCTGTATAAATTGTGTCTATCAATTCTTATACTAAAAACATGAGAAAGGGTCAATTTTCATCCCCATTTCACAGATGTAGAGACTGAGGTTTTGGGTTAGAAACAGAACTAGGGTCACATAACCACTAGAGGGCATGTATTTAAAAACCAGATGACTTCCATTGGGTTGGTCATAACCACCAGAGTAAACTGGATTTTTCAGCCTCCTCATAATGCTGTAAAACTAATTTGACATGTTATAAAGTAAAAAAAAGTATGCTTAGAAGTATGTAGTTTATGCCATGTAAGATAATGTCTGATTTTATCTTTGCATCTTAATGATGTGTTAAGATATTGTTAATTAAATATGCAATTTTAAAGAAAAAAATAAGATAAAATTTGGTATTTTAACAAAATGGATGGTCCTTGATAACATTATACGGAGTGAAATAAGTAAATCAGAAAAAAAGAAAAACTGAGAACAGCATGATTTCATACATAGGGGGGACATAAAAGTGAGACTATGAGACATGGACAAGAGAGTGGTGGTTACGGGGTGGGGGGAGGGAGGGAAAGGTGGTATATGGAGGAGGGGAGGGACACAGGGAAAACCAGATAGAAGGTGACAGAGGACAATTTGACTTTGGGTGACGGGTATGCAACACAATTGAATGATAAGATAACCTGAAGATGTTTTCATTGTACATATGTACCCTGATTTATTGGTGTCACCCCATTAAAATTAATAATAATAAAATATAAAAATTAAAAAAAAATTGGTATTTTTACAAAGACTTCAGTCCCAACTAGATTTATTTTTCCAGATTAGCCCTGTTACGTGTAGTGTGTATACGAGGTTACTATGTAAACCAAACAGGATTTTTCCTTTGGTTGTTTATTTTACCTACTTTTAGAAAATAAAGTCATCTAATGTATGTTATACTTTAAGTGGAGACACCAAACTATGTTTTTAAAAGGTGGTTGAGTCCACCCAGAGTTGTTAGAGGAGTTATTAGAGAACTTTTGGGAAAGTTATCTTAGGGCAGCAGGAGGCATCACACATAACCTCTAGCCATCTAGTCTACCAATATATACAGAGTTTATGATTTGAGACTGACCCAGGCATTACTTCCAGGTCTTTGAACAGTTCCTGGATTGAAATCTACTTGCTACTAAATGTTAATACAATGGTAAAGGGCAGCCTGGGGAAGCCTGTTCCCTAGCATTACAGCATTCCTTTGTATCTCTAACTGGAAACACTGTTGTAGAAAAATGGTGCAAATATGACAGCTAAGCAAAGAAAGAAAATATTTAATTTCAAGAGTCTCAAACTGGTGAAATTCTAAAATGATAAGCTAAATTGAAACCATAGGGAACATTGGCTAATTTTTGCCTACTTTAAAATAATAGTATAAAATAATAACAGCAAGCCTGTCCTGTGGTGGCACTGTGGATAAAGCATTGACATGGAATGCTGAGGTCACTGGTCTGAAACACTGGGCTTGTTCGGTCAAGGAAGACATGGGAGTCGATGCTTCCCACTCCCTGCCTCCCCTTCTCTCTTTCTTCTCTATAATGAATAAAATAATAGTAGTAACAGAATTATAATATCTAAGACTTAATGAACTCTATTATTTGGCAGGCATCACATTAATGGTTATATAATTGGGTCATTTAATCCTAATCAAGACCTTATAAAATAAGATCTCTTGTGATTTTTATTTTGTAGACAAGGAAAATGAGAGTTAGAGAAGTTTAAGAATGTGACTTCTCTATGATCACACATTTTTGCAGATTAAAGATGGTGACAAATTCTTTTCTCTTATATTGAGAAGTGGGTCTATGTTCTCTCCCTGTGAATCTGAATGGGTTCTATAACTGCTTTGACCAATAGATTATAGCAGAAGTGATATTATGTCAAATTCTGAACCAGGGCTCTTATTCCTGTCTGTTAAAAAATTCTCTTTGGAGAAAACAAGTTGCTTTGTTAGGAAACAAACTACCCCAAGACTATCCTGTTGTGAAGGCCCCAAGATAGCCAAGTGGGAAGGCCACAATGAAAGTGTGATGCCCAATCAGCCCTCAGCAATGCCAGTCCTTTCATCCCAGGCAAGAATATGAAGCAGTGTAATGGTAAACTTCATGTGTCAACTTACTGGGATAAGGATGCCCAAATAGCTGGTAGACACATTATTTCTCAGTGTGTCTGTGCTGTCAGTGTCTCTGGAAGAGGTCAGCATTAAACAGTAAATTGAGTAATAAAGACATCCCTCAGCAGTTTGAGTGGGCATCATCCAATCTATTTAGGGCTTGATTAGAGTAAAAAGGTAAAAGATACAGAAAAAATGAATTCTCCCTCTGTACTTGAACGGAGACCGCCACTGCTCCTGCCCTCAGATATCCATGCTCTAAGTTCTCAGCCTATTGAACTTAGACAAGAACTTATATCATCTGACTCCATCTCCAGGATTTTCACAGACTCTGACTGAATTATAATACTGATTTTCTGGTTTTCCAGTTTGCAGATGGCAGATCATATGGCCTCTCAGCTTCCATAACCATGGGAGGCAATACCTATAATAAATGTCTTTTTTTGTATCTATACATATATCATTGGTTACTCTAGAGAACCTTGACTAACACAGAGCAGAAGCCTATAGATGACTCTATCTCAGATGTTGACCTCAACTGCATTAGTAACATTGGATTAAACCGCACTTTTGAACTGGATCAAGTCACAAGCTTAGGAGAAAAAATGATAAATTTTTGTTTAAGCCACTGTTTTAAGCTGGTTTGTTATAATGCAGTAAATAATGAGAATAATGTTATGAACTGATAGATGCAGGATTTAGACAGTAGGACACAAGATCTTTGCAAGGGGTCTACTTTATCTTTTTTTTCTTTTTTTTGTGAGAGAGGAAACAGGCAGGAAGGGAGAGTGACATCAACTCATAGTTGTGTCACTTTAGTTGTTCATTGATTACTTTACATATGTGCCTTGACCGGGCAGGTGGGGGGGGGGGAACAGACCGAGTGATCAAACTAGCGACCTTGGGCTCAAGCTGGCATCCTTGGGCTCAAGTCAGTGACCTTGGGCTTCAAGCCAATGACCTTTGGGCTCAAGCAGGTGAGCCTGCACTCAAGCCAGATGAGTCCACACTCAAGCTGGTGACCTTGGGGTTTTGAACCTGGATCCTCAGCATTCCAGGTCAATGCTCTATCCAATATGCCACCACTGGTCAGGCTTTTATTTTCTTAATAATACCAAGTCACCCCTAATACAAGGTGGTATCTGCTTTTTTCACCATGTTGATATTTTCACTGATTGGTAGATAAAACTATGGATATCTTAGACTAAATCAAGGCAGTGACACCTAACAATATAAATAGGCATTATATTCTTACTGACACACACAATTTAGAAAAATACCATTTTACTTTAAAATGCGTTAGATTAAGCAGTAAAAATTATTAACTTTATAAAATTTTGAGCATGTATATAAATATTTTGAGTATTGTGTAACAAAATGGGAATACACAACAAGATGTCCTGCTTTATACTTGTCATTTTGAGGAAGAGTAATTTGTTGTTGAAGTTGGAGATAAACTAGCTGCATTTTTTGTGGAACACCACTTTTACTTGAAAGAACAACTGACAGACAAGCTATAGTTATTAAGACTTGAGTATCTGACAGTTATTTTCTTGGAAATAAATGAAATAAGCTTGTCACTTTAAGTGGAAAAACTGACACTATTTTTCTAGTAATAAAATTCAAACTTTCAAATAAAAATTTTAAAAAACTTTTAATGGCCTCAGTAAACTTGACAGCTTTCCAATATTTAAAAACTTATCTGATATTAACAAATGTAATTTTTGAATTGTATATTGAATTGTGTAAACATTGAGAAGATCTACATAACTTAATGAAGCAATATTTTTCAATTATTCAACCCATGATAATAAAAAAATATCAAAATCACATGGAAGTTATGATTCGTTCAAAGTGCAAGGTAGGTCAATAGAATTTAAATATCACAGAGTATCCAAAGTTTATTGATTTAGTTTCAGAGTCCACATTGCAACTAACTTTCAAGAAATACCTACTCATTGAGTTTTAGAGTAGTATTAAGAACAATATCCATAATTATCTGAAAAGCTATTAAAATACTTCTCTTTTTTTCCAACTGTATATCTACATGAGGCCATATTCTCTTCATGCACTTCATCCAAAACAACATATTGTTATAAATTGAAAGCAGAAGTAGATACGAGAACCTGTCTTTTATTAGCCAGGCTTCAGAGTTGTTTTACACACACACACACACACACACACACACACACACACACACACACGTTATTTTACCATGTAATGGCTTTATTATTATTATTTTAAGCCTGACCAGGTGATGGCGCAGTGGATAGAGCATTGGCCTGGGATGCAGAGGACCCAGATTCGAAACCCTAGGGTCACCAACTTAAGCACAGGCTCACCAGCTTGAATGCAGGGTCACTGGCTTGAGCATGGTATTATAGACAGGACCCCATGGTCGCTGGTGTGAGCCCAAAGGTCACTCGCTTGAAGCCCAAGGTTGCTGGCTTGAGCAAGGGGTCACTTGTTATGCTGTAGCCCCTGGTTAGGGTACATATGAAAAGTAATCATTGATCAACTAAGGTGCCGCAATGAAAAGTTGATGCTTCTCATTTCTTTCCTTTCCTGTCTGTCCCTGTCTGTCCCTCTCTCTCTTGCTAAAAAATAAAATAAATTAATAAATACAGATTTTTAAAATTTCTTAGTTTTAATTTCAATATAGTAAATAGCAGTATTAACTTTTACATATATAGCATAGCAATATTTACATATAACCCACATAAAACAAAACACACTGGGATTCTCAACACTTTTTAGGGGTATAAAAAAGTCCTGAGATTAGAAAGTTTGAGAGCCACTGTTTTAAAATAAAACATCAGTTCACATGGCACACACACACAAACATTGATCTGATTATATATTTATTATGAAAGAAGAGATAATATGGCCCAAGCTGCAAAAAAGGAGGCCCAGAATCATAAACAGGACTATCAAAAATTATGTTCATATGATACCATAAGAGGAACTACAATTACATTCTCTAGAATAGCCTGATGGTCATGCATCAGAGGCGCACCTGTGCTCATGCCTTTTTGTTGTTGCATTTAACAATGCTATTTACAAATGACACACTCTTAATATTAATTCTACATAAGAACTTCACAGTTTATATTCATGCACAGGAAGAAACACGCTGTGGATTTGTTATCATGAGTTAACATACAAATTTTAACTGTCATTGTGAACTATCGTCACCAAGCAAGAAAGGTAGATAATAAACCCCTGGTTCACATTTATAGCAATGTCATTCTAGAGTTGACAGCACATCTCCTAAAAAAATTGTCACTGTTAGTTCTTGGATGGAGAGTAGATTTACTATTCCCTGAATTAAGACACTTAATGCTCTGTAACAACTTCCTTAGCCCATTTTTACACTCTTATTATTAAATGGGAGGCAAGAATAAGTCTATCAGTAATAGCCTGAATGGAATGAAAAAAAAAACCACCTAAGTAATTAGGGAAAGATATTAGAAAAGAGGTATACTGTGTTATGCTTAGATTCTTCTTTTAAAAATTTTCAAACATAAATTTCACTGGGGAACAATTTCTTTTCATTTTCTGTTGCATGAGGTTTTAGAACTATTTCTATAGAAATCCACATCGCTGATTCCAAATCTGAAATCCGTTTTTTGGTGCATACTCTAGTTTTGACACAATTTTAATTTCATTTTGTTACAGTTAATGGCATGCATTGGTTTTAAAACTGGAGTTAAAGGGCAACAACTCTTGAATTGAACATAACCACAAGGCAATTAATGTTTTACAAACATCTCTTTTAGATAATTGTAGTAGTTTTTAAATGTAAAAAATTATTATCTGATAAAAACACCCTCTTATTTTGTTTTAAGATTGAATCATGGCTTCTTCAAGTAGGCATAAATGTAAGAATAGTCCTGACACCTTCTGTTATATATGTCGCTGTTACACACTTCAACGTCAAAAGTGTGATATTTCATCATTTGTGACACATGCATATATTGCCTATTTTCAAGTTCCACTTGGCGATCAAGACAATAATTGGGCTCCTCATATTGTGTGTCATAATTGTGAGAAAATGCTTCATGACTGGACAAAGGAAAATGCAAAGGAGTGCCTTTTGGTATTCCCATGGTTTGGTGTGAACCTAAGGACCACAGCAATGACTGTTATTTCTGTCTAATCCATACAAAGGGCATCGGCAAAAAAAAAAAAAAAAAAGGCATATGATCACATATCCTAATATTCCTTCAGCAATACAACCTATTCCACATTGAGACACTCCCGATTCCAGTTTTCAATGGTTTTATTTCTTCTAAGGACAAAGAAAGTGAACATGGTGATCAAGTGTATTTTGATAAGATGCATGAGGAAATGGTTGTACAATCTGAAGGGTCTTCTTCTTATGCCAAGCAGTCATTAACTCCTCAGCAGTTTAGCCAACATGAATTGAATGACTTAGTAAAAGATTTGGGCCTATCAAAGAAAGCAGCTGAGTTATTAGCCTTCGGGCTTCAAGAAAAGAATATACTTCACTGGTCAGCTAAAGTATCGCATTTCAGGAAGATGAACAAATTTTTGTGGACTTTTTTCTGAAGACAAACACTTTGTTTACTGTCATATCAATAGTCTTCTCAGCCAGCTAGGTGTTACCACTTACAGTCCAACAGAATGGTGGTTATTTCTTGACAGCTCTAAACAGAGTCTGAAACGTGTTCTCCTACACAACAGTAATATTTATGCAGCAGTTTCAATTGGTTATTCAACTCATCTGTGCAAAGATTATAATGACATAAAAATTGTCCTCGACTTTCTGGACTTTCTGAAGTATGAGGATCATAACTGGATCATTTGTGTTGATCTTAAAATGGTAAATTTCCTGCTAGGACAACAGAGAGGTTTCACGAAGTATCCTTGCTTTCTGTGTTTGTGGGACAGCCAAGCTCGAGAAAAACACTGGACACAGAAAGAGTGGCCAAAAACGTGAAACTCTGGAAGTAGGGATGCAAAATATTGTGAATGAACCTATAGTTAATCGAGACAGGATCATATTTTTCCCCCACTTCACATCAAACTTGGCTTAATGAAGCAGTTTGTTCAGGTTTTGAATAGAGAAAGTGAATGCTTTCAACATATTATTTCTGCTTCTCTTGCCTTGTCTTTACAGAAGATAAAGGCAGATGTATTTGATGGATCTCAAATTTGAACCCTCATACATTTCGAAGAATTTGCCAGGAAGATGAATAAAGAGGAGAAAGCAGCATGGCAGTCTTTTGTGGCAGTTACAAAGAACTTCTTTGGCAACAAAAATGCAGAAAACTATGAACTTCTGGTTCAAAGTATGCTGTTGGCTTTCCAGGACATTGGATGTAACATGAAAGTTAAGATTCACTTCCTGAACAGTCACCTTGATAAATTTCCTGAAAATCTTGGAGTTGTTAGTGATGGGAAGACTACTGCTGGAGCATCAAATGAGATTGTCCTCAACAAGTACACAAATGCAAGAGCTACAAATGCAAATTTTTGCCTTAATAGAATTTAAATAATTTTGCACAAATTTTATTATTAAAATAAGTGTTTTAATATGTTCTATTTCAAAATTGTAGACAAATTCTGATGCAATCATATATTTTAGTGTATTAGTGTATTTACTACATTATATAAATTATTATATTTTCACAAAGATGATGCCCAAAAAGACATTCTACTTCATTATGTTAAACTAAATGTTGAAAATTTTACAATAAGATGAAAACCTAAAATCTTGAATTGGAAACAAACTGTAGCTTACAGAGAAAAACTAATGTCAGATCTGAGATCAGCACACTCGAATTAGGTAAGAACAAGTGTTTTTGTGGATGCAACAAAAATTTTGTTCCCCAATGTTTTTCATCTGAAGCTTTTCTGGAGCAGGGCCTTTGGTGAGAATGTTGTTGCTAACTCTGCAAATTATTTTTAGTCCGAATTATAGATAACTCTTTTGTTCTGTTTACAACCCACACACTCATGAAACATTCCCTCTTCTCCTAACACAGAAATCAGTTGCTTCAGTGCTCTGAAAAGCAAGTCATATTGTTATTATGTGACTCATTTCAATAAGGAGCCCAAAGCATTTCATCAACATAGTGTTGCCATGGCAAACAGATATAGTATCTAGTTCTGTGTAAATCAGGGGAATAGAATTAACACTCAGTGTATAGTATATGCAGTTTCATCAATACAAATACATACATGAATGCTGATTCAAATGCTACTGGAGTTATATATTCCTTTTCTAGGGGGCTAATAGGAAATGCTTTAAAAATCTTCTTTTTTTTTCTTTCTGGTTAAATAAAAAGCATCAGCTTGTTTCCAAAAAGGATAAAATACAGTATTTTAAATATATGTGTTCCTAACTCCTTCTGGCAAGAAAATGGTATTTCTCACTAATGGTACTTTTACAGATATGGGAATAACATACCTTAATATATTTTATATTTCTTAAGAACTCCTATGACCATATCATCAACTCTGTTTCAAATCCATATGTATACTTACAATAAAAGAATTAAGATTTTAAGTCAAGAGCTTTACTAGTTTAAGAAGTCTTTTTTCCTTTTTTTTTAATGAAAGAATACTGTTTATCAGTACATACTGACTAAATTTGTGCTAAAAATAACTGTATATTAATTTTTAAAAGTACTACTGTATTTAACTTTCATGTTTCTCTGAGTTCATTGTAAGTTTTCATCTCTCCTCCTTTCACATCTACTCGCCCTACACATACATACACACAGACTAGAAATTAAATTTGGTTCCGGAAAAATATTAAATAACTCCAACAATGACATGACTCAGATTATATAAGGAGATAACACTTGAAATAATAAAAACCCCAAAATGTAACTTTACTCATTAAAAATATTATTATTTTTTTTTTTAGCAAGAGAGAGAAAGACAGACACAGAGGAAGGGAGAGAAAAGTATTAACTGGTAGTTGTGGCGCTTTTTAGTTATTCATCGATTGCTTCTCATATGTGCCTTGAGGAGGGCAGGAGACAAGGAAAGCTCCAACCCAGCCAGTGACTCCTTGCTCAAGCCAGCAACTTTGGGCTCAAGCCAGCAACCTTGGGCTTCAAGCCAGAGAACTTTGGACCTGATACTTTAGCATCCCAGGTCGACACTATTTACTGTGCCACCACTGCTCAGGCAAAAATATTAATTTTAATGTAAATAAAATTGATAAATTTTTAATTTGTCAAAAGTTAGAAAAGTAATATAACTTTTCATTTACTGGGGTAATGGCTATTAGAGAGAGGTGGGTAAGAAGATATATAAAAGACTAAAATTAGAACTAAAATTTGGATTTAAGGTAAATATACTTAGTTAAAATCATGTATAACATTTCAGAATGCTTTTACATCTCTATAAACATCACACCAAAAAGTTAAAATAACATAGTCTTTTTTTAAATTTTATTTAGAAAATTCAATTTAATAGGGTGATATTAATAAAAATACATAGGTTTCAAGTAAACATTTCTATAGCATTTAAACTGTTGCCTATGTTGTATACACATCAACCAAAATCTAATCATTTTCTGTCACTGTATATTTGTTCTTTCCTGCTTTCCTTTCCCCACTCTCCCCTCCCCCTGGTAATCACTTCACTTTTACTTATGCCCAAGAGTCTCAGTTTTATATCTCACCTATTTGTGAAATCATACAATTCTTAGCTTTTTCTTATTTACTTATTTCACTCAATATAATGTTCTCAAGGTCCATCCATGTTGTTGTAAAAGGCACTATGCCATCATTTCTTATGGCTGAGTAGCTTGCATTGTATATATGTATCACATCTTCTTTATCCAATCCTCATTCAAAGAGCACTTTGGTTGTGTCCATGTCTTGACCACTGTGAGCAATGTTGTGAAGAACATGGGGCTGCATGTGTCTTTACGTATCAATGTTTTTGAGTTTTGGGAGTAGATACCCAGTAGAGGGATTACTGGATTATGTGGTAGTTTCATTCTTAATTTTTTGAGGAGCCATCATACTTTCTTCCATAATGGTTGAGCTAATTTGCATTCCCACCAGTAATGAATGAGGGTTTATTTTTCTCCACAGCCTCTTCAACCAACACTTGTTGTTACCTGACTTGTTGATAATAGCCAATCTAACAGGTGGTATCTCATTTTTGTTTTGATTTGCATTTCTTGAATAGCTAGTAAAGATAAGTATCTTTTCATATATATGCTGGCTATTTGTATATCTTCTTGGGAAAAATGTCTGTTCAGGTCCTCTCCCCATTTTTTAACTGGGTTGTTTGCTTGTTTGATGCTGAGCTTTGTAAGTTCATTATATGTCTTGGATATTAACTCCCTATTGGAGCTATTGTTTGCAAATACATGTCCCATTTAGTTGGCTGCCTATTTGTTTTGTTGTCAGTTTCTTTTGCTGTGAAGAAGCTTTTTCATTTGATATAGTCTCATTCATTTATTTTTGCCTTTACTTTCCTTGCCTTGGAGTCGAATTCATAAATTGTTCTCTATGGACAAGGCACCTGAGTTTAGTACCTATGTTTTCTTCCATGTAATTTATTGTTTAAGATCTTATATTTAGGTCTTTGATCCATTACAAATTAATTTTTGTGCATGGAGACAAATTGTAGTCAAGTGTCATTCATTTGCATGTGGCTTTCCAATTTTCCCAGCACCATTTACTGAAGAGGCTTTCTTCTCTCCATTGTGTGCTTTTGGCTCCTTTGTTGAAGATTATTTGTCCATATGTTGGGCAGATAAAATATAATATGCTCACTTTGTTAAAGATGGCGCTGCCCACATGAAAGCCTGTCGCCCAGGTGATGATATTGGTTGCCCTTCTTGCTCTGGAGATGGGTGTAATTATGTTAATATGTGTTGGGGGAGGGCTTACGGGCCAAAAGGTTTTAAAGGAAGAGAGATCACGTTGTTCCAGGAGAAGAGTGATTGCGTCCTAGGAGGAGGGCAGAGAGCAGGGAGGAGAGCAGATTAAGGCCACATGGAGGAGAGGAGAAGCAGCCAAGATGGTGGAGTGCTGAAAGAGAAGCCAGTTTGTGCAGAGTTTGTGTAGAGATAAGAAGATGGGGAACAGATGTGAATAAGATTGGTGAGCTAGAAATCTTTGATTCTAGAAAACTCAGATAAGTCAGTAGCTTTGTGAGCACTGAATGAGTGGGTTTTGGAGCCCAGTGTGTGTTTTTACTTGCCCACTGGGTGCAAGCTAGGATTAAAGGTAATGGCCACTAGTTATTGGCTCCATTGTTTCGTTACCATCTGTCCAAATCCAATGCGAACCTGTATGGGCCAGGTGGCTATGATGGTGGCCACGGCTACTGGCTTTACACAATATATATGTGGTTTTATTTCTGGGTTCTTGATTCTGTTCCATTGGTGTGTATGTCTGGTTGTTTTGATTTGTTTTTCCCCAATACTATGCTGTTTTGATTACCGTGGCTCTATAGTATAATTTGAAGTCAAGTAGTGTGATACCTCTGGCTTCATTCCTTTTTCTCAGGATTGCTTTGGCTATTTGGTGTTTTTTTATGGTTCCATACAAACCTCATAATTTTTTATTTCATTAAAAAATGACATGGGATATTAATGGGGATTGCATGAAATTTCTATATTGCTTTGTGTAATATGGCCATTTTAACTATGTTGATTTTTCCAATCCATAAACTTGGAATATTTTTTCATTTCATTGTGTCTTTTTTCAATTTCTTTCAATAATGCTTTTTAGTTTTCAGTATATAGGTCTTTATATCCTTTGTTAAGTTTATTCCTTGGTATTTTGTTGTTGTTGTTGTTGCTGCAACTGTAAAAGGAATTGTTTTTGTTAAGTGTATTTCCCAAAGTTTCATCATTGGCATATAGGAAAGCAATAGATTTTTGTATATTGATTTTTTATCTTGAGACTTTACTGTATTTGTTTATTTTTTCTAATAGTTCTTTTGGTTGAGTCTTTGGGATTTTCTATATACAGGATCTTGTCATCTGCAGAAAGTAATACCTTTACTTCTTTCCTAATATGAGTCCTTTTTATTTCCTTCTCTTGCCTGATCACTCTGGCTAAAACTTATAGAACTATGTTGAATAAGAGTGGAGAGACTGGGCAGCTGTGTCTTGTTCCTGATTTAGAGAAAAGCCTTTATTTTTTCACCATTTTTTAATATAATATAGCTGATGGTTTGTCATATATGACCTTTATTATGTTTCCTTCTATTCCTATTTTATTGTTTTAAACATAAAATGATGTTGTATCTTATAGAATGCCTTTTCTGCATCTATTGATAGGATCATTGATTTTTGTTCTTTGTTTTGTTGATGTGGAGTATTGTAGAGAATCACCTATCTGATCTTGGACCCTCTATAACTTGGATTAAGGAACTTTAGTTAAAAAGTCCTCAGTGTGAGTAGTGATATGAATCTGCTTCTCTATTGCAAACAGACGGAAGCAGACTTCTTGGATGTAAACACCAAGAAACTGTGTGAGTGACCTTTGAGTAAACACAAAGGAATGCATGAGAAATTAGCCTAGAGATTTATAGATTGCCCTTTCCCTTGTGCTTGTTAATTATTGTATAGCAAAAGAAAGAGAATGTCCTGACCAAAACTAGTCCCGTTCCCCATGTCAGCAAAAATGTACAGCAGTCACTCTTACCCATTGTCATCTGATCTCCCTCCTCTACACTCCTGCAGCCTTTATTTCCTTTTGTAAAATTTTCTGCTTCTGATCAATAAAAGTTCTGTGAGAAGGGGACTTGGTGGGTTAGTCATGCCTTACTACCTCTCCCTTTTCCACTTGACAACAATTTGTGTCTTGAGCAGTTCTTTGTGTCTTGAGCAGTTCTTCCATGAGACTCAGGGAGTCCCCAAGAGGATGGAGAACTACAGTGTATTACATTGATCAATTTACATATGTGTTATGTAATGAATGCTACTTGATCATGATAAATTATTTTTTAATGTGTTGTTGTATTCGATTTGCTAATATTTTGTTTAGGATTTTGCATCTGTATTCATTAGAGATATTGGTCAGTAGTTATTTTGTGCTGTCCTTGTCAGGTTTTGGTATGAGGGTTCTATTGTGTTAGGGTAAGGTGACCAGATGTCCCGCTTTTGGCGGGACAGTCCCAATTTTTAACAATTTGTCCTGCATCCCGCGGTGTTTTAAAAAAGTTCCAATTTTCGGAAAGAATGCATGAAAAGCTGGGAACAGCAGGAGAATGGGAAGGGAATATACGGTTTTCGGCGGGGAGACCCCGTCGACCTGGAAGCGCCTGCACTGCCACAAGAGCTGGCTGCCCCGTGCGGGGCCCCAAAACAAAGAACTTTGGGCAGGACGTACCTGCTGGGGTGGTGGCTGTTAAGTCCCCTGACTACCCATAGGCCCGCGTCCTGGATGCCGGCGTGCACTCCGGGCTCCGTGAGGCACAAACCGCTCAGTCTCCAGCGGGTGGCGGGGCTGGACGCGGGAAGCGCTCATGCAGCTCCAGCATCGGTTTCAGGACTGTGTAACCCGATCCTTCTGACTCACTCAAAATTTCCCATATAGTAATATTTCTGAAAATGATCTTTTTAATGAGCTATCTTTATTAAAAAAATATATTGATAAGGAAAAGGTTAAATCTTGGGCATCAGCAAAAATCACAATAGAAAACAAATGGTTAGAAATATTTCATCATTTTGAAACAAACCATGTTTCATACAATAATGCACTAAAAACTGTGGAATACACGTTGTCTTTACCAGAAACTAATGCTGCGACTGAACACATTTTTTCTACGCTAAATAAAGTGTGAACGTAAGAAAAATCAAAATTAAGTGCTGAGACTTTGAAAGCCATTTTATGTGTGAAATATAATTTAACAAATTCTGGTGAAAAATTTCATGACCTTTTAAACAATGACAGCAATCTACTAAAATTAATTCTCTCAAATGAGAAATATGCCAAAGAATAAAATAATACTATACATAATTTTAATGTATTATATTTGTAAATTGTACTTATGTAGAAATTTAAAAATGTATATTACAATACTATTTTTGCATTCTATGAAAATTTTTTTGCTCCATATAGACCAAATTTTTAACCAAGAATCCCCCCCCCCTCCAGTCAATGGTGTCCTGCTTTACCAATTTTAAAATCTGGTCACCTT
The DNA here is from genome assembly GCA_037038555.1 of Rhynchonycteris naso. NCBI lineage: Eukaryota > Metazoa > Chordata > Mammalia > Chiroptera > Emballonuridae > Rhynchonycteris > Rhynchonycteris naso. The sequence goes on from CM072997.1 coordinate 69,937,595, forward strand.
ATGTTAGGGTCATAAAATGTGTTAGAGACTATTGCTTCTTCCTCTATTTTTAAAAGGCTTTTGAGAAGGAGAAGAACCAAATCTTCTTTGAATGTTTGGTAAAATTCACTAGTGTAGCCATCTGGTCCTAAACTTTTATTTTTAGGGAGGTTTTTTGATAGTTGTTTCTATTTCCTCCCTGCTTATAGGTCTATTTAGATTTTCTATTTCTTTGAGACTCAGTCTAGAAAGATTTTATAATCTAGAAATTTATCCATTTCTTCTAGTTTGTAGAATTTGGTAGCATATAATCTTTCACAGTACTCTACTATGATCCTTTGTATATCTATGATATTTGTGGTAATTCCTCCTCTTTCTTTTCGGATTTTGTTTATAGGAGTCTTCTTTTCTTAGTGAGTTTAGCCAGAAATTTGTCAATTTTGTTGATCTTTTCAGAGAACCAGCTCTTTATTGTATTAATTTCTGTTTTACTGTTTTTGTTCTTTATTTGTTTAGTTCCACTCTAATTTTTACTATTTCCTTTCTTCTGCTGACTTTGGGTTACCTTTGTTCTTCTTTTTTCTAGTTCCTTAAGATATGATGTCAGGTTGTTTGTTTGGGATCTCTCTTGTTTCTTGATAGAAGCCTGTAATGATATAAACTTTCTTCTTATTACTGTTTTCACTGAAGTCCAGAATTTTGATGTGTCATATTGTCATTTTCATTTGTTTGTATATATCTTTTGATATTCGCTTTTATTTCTCCTTTGATACAGTCATTTTTTAGAAGTATGATGTTTAAGTTCACTTTATTGGGGAGTTTTTTACTTTCCTTTTGCAGATAAATTCTAATTTCACAGACTTATGATCAGAAAATATGCTTGGTATAATTTCAATCTTCCTGAATTTGTTGATATTAGTTTTGTGGCCCAACATCTGATCTATCCTTGGGAATGCTCTATGTACTCTAGAAAAGAATGTATAGTCTGAAGTTCTGAGATAAAATATCCTGTAGATGTCTATTATGTCCATTTGGGCTAGCGTGTCATTTAAGGCCAATATTTCTTTATTGATTTTCTGTTTGGATGATTGATCTAGAAACATCAATGGTGTGTTGAGATCTCCAAGTGTGGCCGTGCTTTTGTTTGTTTCTATTTTTAGATCAGTTAGTAGATGTCTTTTATATTTTGGTGCTCCCTGATTTGGTGCATAAACCATATTTCCCCATGTATAAGATGCTCTCATGTGTAAGCCGCACTATAATTTTGGGGCCCGAAATTTAAATTAAAAAATTTATTACATAAATTTATTGAACTGAAGTTTTATTCATCATAAAATGCATACAACTCCTCATTACTGTCAAAACTACCATCCATTAGCTTGTCCTCATCTGTGTCTAATGATGAATCACTGTCTTCAACAATGAATGCAAGAACAAGCACAAAAAAGCGGAAAGTGCAAGTGAAAAAATGTACAACCAGTGTATACAATGCACCTAGTTTTTAGATCCCAAATATTTCAGGAAAAGTTGTGTCTTATACATGGGAGGAAACTGTATATTAAGAAGTGAATGTCTCCTGGTACAATGTACCCTTTATCATTATGAAGTGTCCATTTTTGTCTGTTTATTTTTGTTGTCTTGAAGTCAGCATTGTCAGATATGAGTATGGCTACACTTGCTTTCATTGTGTATTATTTGCTTGAAGAATCATTTTCCAACCTTTCCCTTTGAATCTGCTTTTGATCTTTCAGGTTAAATGTGACTCTGAAGATAGCATACTGTTGGGTTTTGCTTTTTGGTCCAATCTGCTACTCTGTGCCTCTTTATTGGTGAATTCAATCTATATACATTTAGGGTAATTATTTACATTTGAGGATTTCCTATAGCCATTTTATGTTTTGTTTTCTAGTAACTCTGTGTCTCCTTTGTTTCTTCTCTTTTGTGTTTCTGTCAATTGTTTTTGTGTGGTGGTATTCTATACTTCTTTCCCTTGTTCTTTTTTTAAGCTATGTGTTTCAGTAGTGGATTTTTCATGGGTGGTTACCATTAGGTTATTAAGAAAAATATTCTCATATCTATAGGAGTCCTTTGTCTTATGAGTGCTTCTGCACTCTAAATTCCTTTGCTAGTACAGATCTTTATCCTCTCCCCTTTTATGTTATTGTTGTCACAGATATCCTTGGTTTTTTTTTTGTTTTTTTTTTATTCATTTTAGAGAGGAGACACAGAGTGAAAGAGAGAGAGAAAGAGAGAAAGGGGGGAGGAGCTGGAAGCATCAACTCCCATATGTGCCTTGACCAGACCAGTGCAGGGTTTTGAACTGGCGACCTCAGTGTTCCCAGGTTGACGCTTTACCCACTGCACCACCACAGGTCAGGCCGATATCCTTGTTTTTATTGTGACCTTGTTGAAGCTTTTACTTGTAGTTTTGATTTATTTTTTTCTTTGTATCTTGCAGAATAACCTCCTTGAGTATTTCTTGCAGTGGGGGTTTTCTGGTAATAAATTCCCTCAGCTTCTGTATGTCTGCAAAAGCTTTTATTTCTCCCTCATATTTAAAGAATAGCTTTGATGAATATAGTGTTCTTGACTGGTAATGCCTCTCTTTCATACTTTGAATATTTGTGTCCACTCTCTTCTGGCTTATAGAGTTTCTGCTGTGATGTCTGATGATAGGCTAATGGGTTTTCCTTTATATGTTATGTTCTTCTTTCCCTAGCTGCCTTGAGGATTCTTTCTTTGTCATTGATTTTTGACAATTTGATTACAATGTGCCTTAGAGAAGGTCTGTTTGGGTTCAGGTAAATTGACATTCTGTCTGCTTCTTGGATTCAAGGATTTAACTCTTTCTATAGGCTTGGGAAATTCTCACAATTATTGTTTGAATAGACTCTTCATTCCCTTCTCCCTCTCTTCTTCTTATGATATACCCATAGTCTTATATTGCTCTTTCTCATGGAGTCAGACAATTCTTGTAGAGCTCTGTTATTTTTTTTTTTTTAATTTGTGAGTCTCTTTCTTCTTCTCTCTGTAGCATCTCTAGTTGCCTGTCTTTGATGTCCCTGATGTATCTTCCCTATCTGTCCTGTTATATTAGCTAAACTTACTACCTCAGTTTTCGACTCATGTATTGTGTTCTTTATATCTGTTTTTAACGTTTCAATCTCCTTGGTGAAGTACACTTTTCGTTCATTAATTTGTTTCTTGAGCTAAATTAAATTGTCTATTGGTGTTTCCTTGCATCTCATTTAGTATTTTCAGAACTTCAGTTTTGAATTCTCTGTCATTTAATTCCAAGCTTTCCATGTAATCAAGATTACTTTCTGGAGATTTTTTCATTTTCTTTCTAAATTACTTGTCTGTCTTGTGTAGCCATGGTATTCATTTTTTTATCCTGAATGACAATTGGGAGTGGCATTGTTAAGAACGCTAACAACAACAACAACAACAATAAAAAACTAAAAAAATAAAAATTGAAAAAATAGAATGAAAAAATAAAAAATTTAAAAATAATGACAATTATAAAAGAAAAACCACAGAAAGCAAAGAGCAAAAACCAAAAGAAGTAAAAAACAAAACATCCACAAAAAATAATAAAAAATATAAAAATTAAAGAAAATGAAATTCAAAAGAGATTAAAAAAAGAAAATCATTCTTTTCCGTTTTGAGAGGTTATTGTTTTTGTCCAATAGGTGTCACTGTATTACAAGTTTTAGCTCAGTGAAAATATTGGGCTGACCTTTGCCGAGATGTTGTTATTGCAATGATGTTGGCAGGACTGCAGTCCTGTTCATAGGTGGAGTATGATGTGAAAGATTTACGCTTCCGCTTTTCAGCTTTACAGCTCTAGCAATGGTGATATTAGGCTTTCAGGTGTTCCTCCCCACGTCTCAACAGACCAGGGACCAGACACAGAGCACTTCTGTTCTGCAGGGGAGAGACTGGTTCTGGAGAGCTAGCTGTTGGGTTTGTCTCTGCCAGTCTTTCTACCCGCAAGGTGAGGGAGGTGGGATGTGGGAAGCTGAGGGGGGCCATGCTTTGTTTTTCTCTGTCTCTGCCAAGTGTGGGCTGCAGGCAGACTGCAAGAACACTGGCTGTGACCCTGTGCTCTGCCTCTGCTTCGGTTTAGTATCCCCCCTCCAACTCTTAACCTCTCCACTCCTCCCAGGAGAAGGAGATTCAGTCATTGTGGCCTTCCCTCTCTGTATCATGGCAGACAAACCCCAAACAGCCCAAGCTTCCTTCTTCCCCATAGTCCTGGCAAAGAAAAAAAACAAAACAGCAAAAAACCTATTCACTCCAATTCTCTGCAGAGCCCACTGAGAATGAATTTTATCTTCAACCCCGCTTTCTCCCCATCCCACCATAATTCATTCAGTGCATGAATCTTTCACAAGCAGCTGTGAACCCAGCCAAGTTCCTTTGCTGCATTATAGTTTTTCAATTTGTTGAAATTTCAAGCAGATATATCAGGAGTATCTCTCATGCCACAATTACTCTGACATCATCCTCCAAAATGTCCATAGTAGTTTAAGTACACTGGATATTTCATAAGTTGCTTCAAAACAATATCCAAAAACTTATTATCTGCCAAAAATACTGTCATCATTTTTACTTTCTACTGTTTTTTTCTTCATGGGTTTCACTTTAGTACCAGGTAAATTATCTTTCCTAAATCCTTTCTCCAGAGCCTAAACCTCCACCTTGACTTTACAATATTTATAGTCACAATAACACAAACTCTCCTTTCCCTTTACCTCACAGTCAGTCCAAGACCTTCCCCAAAAAAATACTGGCAGAGAGCAGGAGTTAATAAGGAGCTACTAATTTGATCAGACAGAGAATGATAAGTCTGTGTTGTAACAGGATATATCATCAGTTGACCACTTACAGTCCCAAGTAATAGATACATTTTAATTCATTAATGATTTGGGTTTTTAATTTTAAATAATGTGTCCCCGGATAACTGGAGTTGAACCAGAAATAGTCCATTCCAGTTCATCTAGCATTTATTGAAGACCAATCACTGGCTTTAGGGAATTCATGGGAGAACAAGGAACCCACATAAAAAAAAAAATCAATGATTTCAGGTACTGTAGTTGGTGTCATATTGAAGGGTTTTGTTTTTATTTTTATTTTTTTGGTTGTGGAAAATGTCAATCAAATTCAGATAGCTTAAGCAAAAGAAGGATATTGATTAGAAGCATGATGAAGTATCTTGAATAAGCAAGCTTCAGAAAGTAATCAGTACATCTGAATAACCTGCTCTGCAGAAATTTCTAGCTTTCCCTTTGAATTGGCTGCCTCTGCCTTTCATAGTAAAAAATATTCCATGTCCAGAAGAGGGATACTAATTATCTTATCTGAGTGAACAAGGTAAGCTCTTGAAGCATCATAAGAAGGACCTGGTTGTGTCTGGGCACAATACCTAAATGTAAATTAGTCCCTTTAAGTTTATAAAGAACTTGCCCTGGTTGGTTGGCTCAGTGGATAGAGTGTTGGTCCAACGTGCAGATGTCCTAAATTTGATCTCCTGTCAGGGCACACATGAGTGACCATATGCTTCTTTCCCTTCTTCTCCCTCGTCTCTCTCTCTTCACCTCTCACAGGCAGTGGCTCAGTTTGTATGAGTCAGCTGGGCACTGTAGATACCTCACATGGTCCAAGAGTTGGCCTCAGGCACTGAGGATAGCTCAGTTGATTTGAGCATCAGCCCAAGATGGGGGTTGTCAAGTGAATCCCAGTTGGGGCACATATGGGAATCTGTTTCTCTATCTTCCCTGCTCTCACACACACACAAAAAAAGGCCCTGACCTATTGGCTCAGTGGTAGAGTGTTGGCCTGGTGTGTGGAGGTCCTGAGTTTGATGTTTGATTCCTGGCTAGGGCACACAGGAGAAACACCCACATGCTTCTCTACCCCTTCCCCTCTCCTTCCTCTCTGTCTCTCTCTTCTCCTCTCGAAGCCAAGGCTCCCTTGGAGCAAAGTTGGCCTGAGCACTGAGGACGGCTCTATGGCCTCCACCTCAGGTGCTATGGCTTCGACTGCAACAGAGCAACGCCCCAGATGGGCAGAGCATCACCCCCTGGTGGATATGCTGGGTGAATCTTGGTTGGGCGCATGCAGGAGTCTGTCTGACTGCCTCCCCACTTCTAACTTTGGAAAAATACTTACTTACTTAATTAATTAATTAATTAAAGTACTAGGTCCTGGCCAAATAGTTTGGTTGGTTAGAGCATCATCCCAATACACAAAGATTGTGGCTTTGATACCCAGTCAGTGTACATACAAGAACGAATTGATGTTTTTATCCCTCTCCCTTTCTCTCATTGTAAAATCAGTAATAATAATTTAAAAAGATCATAAGAACTAGCTCTAGAACAAAAATAACTCACAAAGGGGAGACACAAACAACTCATTCTGGGATTAGGAGCTAGGGTGCGAAAGTAGTAAAACAACTGAGTTTAGAAATATCAGTGGGCCTGACCAAGCTGTGGTACAGTGGATAGAGCACCAGGTTGGGAAGCTGAGGACCCAGGTTCGAAACCCCAAGGTCACCAGCTTGAGTATGGCCTCACTGGCTTGAGCGCAGTGTTGCCAGCTTGAGTGTGGAGTCATTGACATGACCCCATGGTCAATGGCTTGAGCCCAAGGTCACTGACAAGCCAGGGATCACTGAATTGGCTGGAACCCCCCAGTCAAGGTACATACGAAAAAACAATCAATGAACAATTAAGGTGCCACATCTATGAGTTGATGCTTCTCGTCTCTCTCCCTTCCTTTCTGTCTGTCCCTCTCTCTCTCTCACTAAAAAGGAAAAAAAAGAAAGAAAGAAATATCACCAGTAACGTAGTAATTAACTAGGCGGTATAGGGGAAAAAGCATTGAAAATGAAAGATATAGCATGTCTGGAAAAACTTGATTTATTCTCTTTACGTGGAAGATTAAATGTTGAATAAGTGGGCGATCATTAAAAGTAAGAATTTGGAATGCTCTGAAGGGAGTCTAAATTTTATTTGCACATCTTAATGCACTGCATGACATCCACTTGTGGCCCCTGACCCAATTTTTTCAGCAAACTCTAGAGGATTTTTCAAGACCCAGTTCAAAATCTTCCCACACTGCAATATCTTCAAAGATAAGCAATACATCACCTCTGTATACTATTTATAACGCTGATTTCACTTATCGCATATTATAATTTTGTCTTTGTTTCTATCATTGTAAAGTATAGATGTGTGAATGGCTCAACACCTAACAATCTGGAATACAGAGTAACGGGCCTAAAAAGTTCTACAAATGAATGGAAAGCAAACAGAAAATTAAAGTATTTGAGCTGAGACTGACATAATTAGATTTGTGGGATGGTTCTATAGTCATAGATTGGAGTTGGTTAGGGGAAGCACCTGAGTAAAAGTGCTGTGAGCAGCAATGAACGCTGAATGTAAACTAGCGGGTGGAGAGGGAAGGATCGATTATGAATAAACAGTATTAAAACTTGTGAGATAAAGAGAAGCTTGAAGATGAGTTACAGATTGCGGAGTTGATGACTGTTTAAAATGGCAGTACCAATGTTTAATATGGTAAATACAGGCAAGGGGCGTGTTGGCAGGTGAAAACAATAGACTTTAGGAAATGCTGTGTATGGGATATTATTGGGATATCCTGGTAAATTCAAACCCAGACTAACTAGCTCCACTGGGTGTGCTCACAGCCCCTAAACTCTGCCACATATCTAGGGATGTTGTAAGAATTGAATATGTTAATAATTATAATGAACTTAGTAGAGACTTAAGAACTTGTTGAAAATTTGCTGTAATCGTTCTTAAAATTAAGAGGCTATAAATCTTCAAAACATGTTTCTTTTGCTCTAAGCCAGTTTTTGATGACTTTGACCAACAAAAGGTATAATAAGTTTTCTTTAACATCTGGCCTTAGCATACAGCTTAAAATTTTTCTCTTTTACCTTAAGGCAAGCCCACCTTCAAAATAATAAAGAGTTTATCAGGTCAGAGAGTATCACGAAAAAGAAAAGTTTAGAAATAATGAAGTTATTTTCACAAAACTTTTCCTTATGTATTTTTATTTTCTAGAAACAAGAGTATTAAGTAGTTCACATTCAAACATAAGATCTAGGAATGTCACTCAACAAAAATTTTCAAACTTTTAATTTTTATAGAATTCATATTTCACATTTATAAAATTCAACAACTAAATATAAAATTAAACTCAGTCAGTCTTTCCTTAAAATCATGACATATGTGCTATCCACATTAGTAAGTCTAGTACTGGTACATAGCTGTTACATACTAGGTGCTGAATAAATTGTTTTTGAATTAAATTACCAGTATCAATTAGAAAAGTTTTTAAAAAATTATTTTAAATATATATTTAGCTAACCAATATGCCCTGCTTCGTACTGAAATCCTCTATGAAAGGAAATATAAAAGTTCAAACACTTCAAATACAGTGCAACTTTGTTTAGCTACCTGATAAAAAGATATTTATTATCCAGTTAACAGGGAACTCAGGCAAATTTACACCCACTTGTCATTGCAGTGGCAGATACATAAAAATAAATAAAGACAAGCAAATAAATATTAAAAACAAACAATGAAATCATAAGTCATATGCAGTTTGGTCTAACATAAATCACAAAAAGAAAGAAATTTTGATTTTGTTTTCTTCTTGTTCCATAGATATTTATAAAAATGATGGTCAACCAATTGGGTTGGCTTTATATAAATCAGGAAGCTGGAAGCTGTACCCTTCTTCCAGGTAAAATAGTGGAAATGATTCTAAAGTCTATATTTTCAATTAATAGTTCTAGCAGTTATTCATGAAACCAGTTTTTTTAAATCACCTAGAATCTAGGTCCTAGACAAAAGCAGGCACGAAAAAAATAAAAATTAATACAATATAATGAACAGGATTAATCCATTTTATCTAGCATAATAGTTCTCTGAAAGATTTTTATTAACTTGCCAAGCAATAAGACAAAACTATTTAAATCATTTATTGTAAAAGTTGCTGTCTAGTACCAGAATAGACTTTATGCACTGCTATGATGACATACAATCTCATATCTTGCAAATCTCGGCTACAGGCTTCTGCATTACTTCCAAATGCAATTAAAATTTAAACAAACATGTGGAAATATGCCCTTTTGCTTCTCACTTTCTGCAAAAGACTGCAGTATGAACAGTCTAATATTCAATGTGCATTCTTTTACAATCTAAAATAGCAAAATGCATCTAACTCTAGTAAGCTTGGTGAAGTGTTCTTCCATGAGAAACAAATCTCACCTTACAGATCAAGGGATATAAAATGATCCACCAATCTTTTGCAGAAATGTGCTGACTTAATTTTTTTTAAAGTTTAATGACATTTTATTGCAATACTAATCCTTGTTCCTTTATTACCTTTAAATATTTAACTGTCTCCCATCATGATCATTTTGAGTTCTTTGAGCTTAGCCATTGCACAGCTGGGCCACTCGAACTGTTAGTTCCCAGAGGTATAACTAATGAATAAATAACATGGGGACGATGATCTGGGGAGTATGTTGGGTTCCTTAATAACCAAAGTGCAATCAGAAAGCTGTCTCAGCCTCTCTTAGTGCCTATTTCATTCTGATAATACTTTCTTAGCTATCATATAAAAAAAAGAAATTTGAGTTTAGAACACAGAGTTAAATAACAACAACCCAAGCAAGGTACTGTCTTCGAAAATGCTGCATTTCATAAATATTTCTGTATGTTTATCTGTCATCATGTGATCTATCTACATATCCATATAACTACCACCAGAGTATCAATATTTAATATATTCTCGTACAATTTCTCTTATATGGAAGGTATTAGTCAGATACTAAGGAAATAAGATGAGTCCAATATGCATGCCCAGTGTCTAATGTGGAAAATTTATGCAGAATAAAATTAGAATACAATGGAGTAAGTACTTTAGAAGATGTAAATTTAGCCTTTATTGTGTCCAGAAGACATCCATGTTTTTTCTCAGTTTAAAAAGAAAAAACATTATCTACAGCAATAACAGTGAATCACAATGTGATCCTTATCTACATGCCTATGATATTGTTAATAGTTATAACAATTTAACCTATTTCCTCTTGTTCCTTAGTGGTAATGACAACTCCTGGATTGATATTCTATTCATAACCTTTTTAAAATCAAAGAAAGATTACATCTCTCCTCAACATTCTTCTAATAAATTCAGTTTATTCTAATGAACTGGTTACTCTAGGTCCAGTTTTCACAGTACATATTCCTTTCTTTTAGTTATCTCTACACCAGTCACTTTATTGCCATCTGAAGAAGGTATAGGGGAGAAGCCTAGAACAGATGTATTATGGTAATAGTGATTATGGGAAATAGTTACATAATATCCTCCTATTAACATATTTCAGTTGCTAAAGTTTCAAATGGCATCATTATATTATTGACTCACAGCGAGTCATTGAATAAAATCCAAACAATTTTGAGCCTATATTGTTGCCTTGTCAGTCATTCTCCATCTGTATAGTTTGCTTTTTTTTCTTCTTTTTAAAAATTTAATGGCGTTAGAGACAGAAGAAGCGAGAAAAAGAGAAAAATATTGATACACTGATTTGTTTTTCCACTTATTTATGCATTAACTGGTTGATTCTTTCGTATGCCCTGTCCAGGATCAAACCCACAATCAGGATGTATCAGGAAGACTCTTTAACCAGCTGAACTACCCTGCCACGGCTGCTTTCTGTTTTTAAATGTCCACTGTGTGTCTCTGTATGAATGTCTTAGCTTTTCTTATCTGTTTACTAATATGTCAAGCATATTTTGGGGTATCTGCCATGCCGTAACTGGTGTCACTAAATCTGCTGAGTGATTGACACTCCTGCTAAGCATCACACCTAGTAACCCTGCCACCTCCATCCTTGGATAAGAAAATATGATGCACAGGCAACCAAAGCAATCAGAACCTTTCTCTTCTCTCTCCCTATCTCACACAGATACAAAACTATATACAGTTGGTGTTAAGCAATAATGTTTTATAGCCCCTATACTGGTAACCATGTTCACTTATTTAAAAATATTTACTGAGGACATAAAGCAATAAACAAAACATGCACAGTGTAAAACCTTTCTGGTGAGGAGAATGATAATGAGTAAACAATTGTATGGGTGATTATTTTAGTAGTCTAGGCTAGGCTTTCCTTTTATGTGACTTCATTGCAAAGTAGAGGATAACTGAGGGATGAAGAAGGGCTGAGGTGTCATATGTTTGTCTAAATACACCTGGTATTTAGATGGAAGGGACCCCTCAAGGACTTTAACTCCAAATTGGAATTTAAAAAATAATTAGTTGGCCATGCAAAAGAGAAGGAAAAGAACAGTTTAGTCAGTAGACACTAGATGTGTAAAATTTCTAAAATAGGAAGAAGTTTCCAACATGAGTAAACTGGAAGGAAGAACAGTGTGCTGAAGAATGGTGAGGAGTCAGAAGATCATGATGGGTCAATCCTCAAAAGGCAAAGAGAGGCCAGAGCATGACACACCTTGTAAGCTGCTCTAAGGAATTGGCACATGCTGCCACTAGTGTTGTTTTTGTAAATGCAGATCTTATTCTACCAGTTCCTGTTTAAAAAAACTCTGATATCGTCCATGTGTTAAGAGTGCAACTCCAGTATCTTTTTTTTTTTTTTTTTACAGGGACAGAGAGTCAGAGATAGACAGACAGGAATAGAGAGAGGTGAGAAGCATCAATCATTAGTTTTTCGTTGCCGTTGCGGCACCTTAGTTGTTCATTGATTGCTTTCTTGCATGTGCCTTGACCGCGGGCCTTCAGCAGACAGAGCAACCCCTTGCCGGAGCCAGCGACCTTGGGTCCAAGCTGGCGAGCTTTTGCTCAAGCCAGATGGGCCTGCGCTCAAGCTGGCAAGCTCAGGGTCTCAAACCTGGGTCTTCCGCATCCCGGTCCGATGCTCTATCCACTGTGCCACCACCTGGTCAGGCACAACTCCAGTATCTTTTTTTTTTTTTTTTTAATTTCTTTTTATTTTATTTATTTTAGAGAGGAGAGAGAGAGAGAGAGAGAGAGAGAGAGAGAGAGAGAGAGAGAGATAGGGGGGAGGAGCTGGAAGCATCAACTCCCATATGTGCCTTGACCAGACCAATGCAGGGTTTTGAACTGGCGACCTCAGTGTTCCCAGGTCGACGCTTTATCCGCTGCGCCACCACAGGTTAGGCACAACTCCAGTATCTTTAAGGCATATACTCCCAGTATGCAACACTCGTAGAATTCTCTCCCATTTCATTGCATACATATATCCTGTACTCTAGTCATACCAAGCTATTCACTGTTCCTTGAGAGTGGCACATGCATTGAGCCTCCTGGCTTCTGCTTATGACTTTTCTTTATAATATCTTACCTTCCTTGGAAAATCTCTGCAAACCTCAAATGTCATCTCATCCATGAAGTCATCCTGGACTATATTTTCTGTAACCCAGTGGCATTTTTATCTATGTTATTTATATAAAATACACCATTTTAAAGTTCTACTTTGCATTTTTAGTTTCAAAATTGAGTGTTTTAGGGGCATTTTATGATTAATTTTTCACTATACCTAGTACACAGTACTCAAAATTTTTAGTGAATGAATAAATATGTTATCTTTTGCTAAAAACTAACACATTTTATAGCATTCTCAAGCTGAGTTTTATATAAAACCTGATTAATGTTGGTTTTTCTTTTTGTTGTTTTCCTTTTATTATTTATTTATTTATTTATGTTTTGACTGAATGATCTGGCCACTAGACTTTAACATGCAATAGGAGAAATGTAAGATGGCGATGGAGCAGGTGGATGTACCAACTTCCAACTCCCAGAACCGAAGTGGATTATAACTCAATTTTAAGAACCATCATCTGAATAAACCAACTTTGAACTAAACTAAGTGGACTCTTCAACCAAAGAACACTGAAGAAGCCACATTGAGACTGGTAGGAATAGGGAAAACATGAAGAGGGCTGCCCAGCTCCCTGGAGCGAACGGCAGCCCAGAGAGACCCACATGGCGGGAGGAAACCAGGGTCCCAGGAACAAAGCCCCAGCATGCAGTCACAGAGCCTAGAAGAGGCTTTTGGACAGTATTGAGCTGTGAAATATTTGAGGATACTGTTTGTGAGAAAGAGACAGTTTTCTCAGACTCAAGATTCTTCTTAAAGGGACAACGCAGAAAACCTTTCTCACAACGACTCACCCGGAGCTCTGGGGAACAGGGACAGAGGAGAGGAACAGAGCAGCTGAGCTCACACCAGCAGCCCCGCCCGGCCTGAGAAACTGCAGTTTGCGATCCAGTGCAGGTGGGCCTTGGCCTCGAGAGCGGGGCTAAAGCTCCAGAAGGGCGGAAACTCAGAGCTGAGTGCACATCAGCAGCCCAATTTAACCCAAGAAACTGTGGCGAGAAGTCTCTGACCACGGGGGCTGGGCGGAAGCCCGGAAACAGGCTGGGTCCACAGCTGAGCAAAGGTGTTTACCTATACCCTTGGTGCTGAGGCTTGTGGCTTAAGTGCAGTGTGCAACCTAACCTGTGCGGGCATGGTGAAGGCACAGGCAGGCTAAGACTTGTAGAGCGGGACACCAGAATGCAGCCCCTCCCACGGAGGAGAGGCAAAAATCACAGCAACAGCCGCAGTGGGCCGGAGCTGGCAATGCCCATACCCAACCACCCTAGGCAGCGGCAGAAGGGGTGGCAGGCCTGCAGACAGACCACACCAAGAAACACAAAGGCAACACCCACTGGACTTCAGGGGCCACAACCTTCTTATACACAGACAAAATGGGCAGGCAGAGAAATGCAAACCAAATGAATCAAGAGAAATCACCAGAGAAGGACCTGAATGAACCAGATATAACCAAATTAAAAGATGCAGAATTTAGAATAATGATAGTTAGGATGTTCAAAGAAATTAGAGCAACAATGGATATTCACTACGAACACCTAAATAAAGAGATAACAAGTATAAAAAATGAAATAGAAATGATAAAAAAAGAATCAGACAGAAATGACAAATACAATATCAGAACTGAAGACCACAATGGAAGGAATTAAAAGCAGGATGGATGACGCTGAGGATCGAATCAGCGAGTTAGAGGACACAATAAACAAAGGCACAGAAGCAGAGAAGAAAAAGGAAAAGAGACTTAAAAAATGTGAGGAAACTCTAAGGGAGCTCTGTGACAACATGAAAAGAAACAACATTCACATCATAGGGGTGCCTGAAGAAGAGGAAAGAGGACAGAAAATGGAAACTTTGTTCAATCAAATCATAGCAGAAAACTTTCCTAAATTAAGGCTGGGAAACACTCCACACGTTCAAGAAGCACACAGAGCTCCATTAAAGAGAAACCCAAAAAGATACACACCAAGACACATCATAGTTAAAATACCAAAGCTAATGGATAAAGAAAAAATTTTAAAAGCTGCTAGGGAAAAAAAGGCTATCACCTACAAAGGAGCCCCCATAGGGATGACATCGGACTTCTCAACAGAAACACTTGAGGCCAGAAGGGAATGGCAAGATATAATCAAGGTAATGCAGAACAAGAACCTACAACCAAGACTGCTTTATTCAGCGAGGTTAATGTTTAAAATTGAAGGAGAAATAAAGAGCTTCCCAGAAAAAGAAAGCCTCAAGGAATTCATAAAAACCAAACCAATTCTGCAAGAGATACTAAGGGGCCTCTTGTGAACAGTTTAAAGGGAGGAAAGAATAGAGCAAAAGAAGAATACAGCTTTAAAGAATAAAATGGCAATAAACAACTACATATCCATAATAACCTTAAATGTAAATGGATTAAATGATCCAATCAAAAGACATAGGGTAGCTGCATGGATAAAGAAACAGGACCCATACATATGCTGTCTACAAGAGACACACCTTAAAACAAAAGATGCACATAGACTGAAGGTAAAAGGATGGAAAAAGTATTTCATGCAAATGAAAATGAAAAAGAAGCAGGGGTAGCAATACTTATATCTGACAAAATGGACTTTAAAACAAAGACTGTAGTAAGAGATAAAGAAGGACACTACATAAGGATAAAGGGAACAATTCAAAAGGAAGATATAACTATTATAAATATCTATGCACCAAATATAGGAGCCCCAACATACATAAAGCAGACTTTGATGGATATAAAGGGCGAGATTAACAGCAATACTATCATAGTAGGGGATTTCAATACCCCTCTAACAACACTGGATAGATCCTCAAGAAAGAAAATTAATAAAGAAACAGCAGACTTAAACGATACACTAGATCAACTTGATTTAATAGATATCTTCAGAACTTTTTACCCTAAAGCAGTAGAATATACATTCTTCTCAAGCACTCATGGTACATTTTCTAGGATAGACCACATGTTATGACACAAAAATGGTCTCAATAAATTTAAGAAGATTGAAATCATATAAAGCATTTTCTCTGATCACAATGCCATGAAACTAGAAATTAACCAAAAAAGAAAAACTGAAAAACACTCAAACACTTGGAAACTAAATAGCATGTTACTAAATAATGAATGGATTAACAATGAGATCAAAGAAGAAATAAAAAAGTTTCTAGAAACAAATGATAATGAGCATACATCAACTCAAAATTTATGGGACACAGCAAAAGCAGTTCTGAGAGGGAAGTTTATTGCACTACAGGCATATCATAAGAAGCTAGAAAAAGCTCAAATAAGCAACCTGACCCTGCATCTAAAAGAACTAGAAAAACAACAACAAATAAAACCCAAGACAAGTAGAAGGAAGGAAATAATAAAGATCAGAGCAGAAATAAATGACATAGAGGCGAAGGAAACAATACAGAGGATCAATGAAACCAGAAGCTGGTTCTTTGAAAAGGTAAACAAGATTGATGAACCTTTAACTAGACTAACCGAGAAAAAAAGAGAGAGGACTCAAATAAATAAAATTAGAAATGAGAGTGGAGAAATAACAACAGAAATACAAAGCATTCTAAGAAAATACTATGAAGAACTCTACATGAAAAAATTAAACAACCTAGGTAAAATGGTCAAATTTCTTGAATCATATAATCTTTCAAAAATCAATCTGGAAGAATCAGAACACCTGAACAGACCAATTACAACAAATGAGATCAAAACAGTTATCAAAAAACTCCCAAAAAAGAAAAGTCCTGGGCCTGATGGCTTCACAAGTGAATCCTACCAAAAATTCAAAGAAGTACTAACTCCTATCCTCCTCAAGCTATTTCAAAAAATTCATGAGGAAAGAAGACCTCTAAACTCCTTTTATGAGGCGAGCATAATTCTGATCCCAAAACCGGGCAAAGCAATACAAAGAAAGAAAATTATAGGCCAATATCCCTGATGAATTTAGATACTAAAATTCTCAATAAAATATTAGCGAACCGGATCCAGCAATATATGAAAAAAATCATTCACCATGATCAAGTGGAATTTATTCTGGAGAGGCAAGGCTGGTTCAATATTCGCAAATCAATCAATGTGAATCATCACATAAACAAAAAAAAGGACGAAAAAATCACATGATAATTTCAATAGATGCAGAAAAGGCATTTGATAAAATCCAGCACCCATTCATGCTCAAAACTCTCAGTAAAGTGGGAATACAGGGAACATTCCTTAACATGATAAAGGCCACCTATGACAAACCCACAGCCAACATTATACTCAATGGGCAAAAATTAAAAGCAATCCCCTTAAGATCAGGAACCAGGCAGGAGTGCCCTCTCTCACCACTCTTATTCAACATAGTTCTGGAAGTCCTAGCTACAGCAATCAGACAAGAAGAAGAAATAAAAGGCATACAAATTGGAAAAGAAGAAGTAAAACTGTCACTATTTGCAGATGATATGATATTGTATATTGAAAACCTTATAGTCTCAGTCAAAAAACTACTGGACCTTATAAATGAATTCAACAAGGTGGCAGGATATAAAATTAATACTCAGAAATCAGAGGCATTTTTATATACCAACAATGAACTGTCAGCAAAAGAAATTAAGGAAACAATCCCCTTCACTATTGCAGCTAAAAAAATAAAGCACCTAGGAGTAAATTTAACCAAGGAGGTTAAGGACTTGTACTCGGAAAATTATAGAACATTGATAAAAGAAATCAAGGAAGATACAAACAAGTGGAAGCATATACCGTGCTCATGGCTAGGAAGATAAACATCATTAAAATGTTTATATTACCCAAAGCAATTTATAAATTCAATGCAATAGTAATTAAAATTCCAATGACATACTTCAAAGATATAGAACACATATTCCAAAAATTTATATGGAACCATAGAAAAAAACACGAATAGCCTCAACAATCTTAAAAAGAAAAATTAAACAGGAGGTATCACTCTTCCAGATATCAAGGTTTACTATAAGGCCATTAACTCAAGACAGCCTGGTACTGGCATAAGAACAGGCACAGTGATCAATGGAACAGAACAGAAAACCCAGAAATAAACCCACATCTTTATGGACAACTGATATTTGACAAAGGAGAAAAGAACATACAATAGAGTAAAGACCGCCTCTTTAACAAATGGTTTTGGGAAAATTGGACATCTACCTGCAATAAAATGAAAGTAGACCATCAACTTATACCATTCACAAAAACAAACTCAAAATGGATAAAAGACTTAAATGTAAGCCGTGAAACCATAAGCATCTTAGAAGAAAACATAGGCAGCAAGCTCTCTGATATCTGTAGCAGCAATATATTTGCCCATTTATCTCCACGGGCAAATGAAATATAAGGCAAGATAAACAAATGGGACTATATCAAACTAAAAAGTTTTTGCACAGCTAAAGACAATAAGAACAGAATAAAAAGACTAACCACACAATGGGAGAACATATTTGACAACACGTCTGATAAGAGGTTAATAATCAAAACTTATAAAGAACTTATAAAACTCAACACCAGGAAGACAAACAACCCAATCAAACAATGGGCAAAAGAAATGAATAGAAATTTCTCCAGAGAGGACATACAGATGGCCAATAGGCATATGAAAAAATGCTCAACATCACTAATCATTAGAGAAATGCAAATTAAAACCACAATGAGATATCACCTCACACAAGTCAGAATGGCGCTCATCAGCAAAACAACACAGAACAAGTGCTGGCGAGGATGCGGAGAAAAGGGAACCCTCCTGCACTGCTGGTGGGAATGCAGACTGGTGCAGCCACTGTGGAAAACAGTATGGAGATTCCTAAAAAAATTAAAAATCGATCTGCCTTTTTACTCAGCTATCCCACTTATAGGAATATACCCTAAGAACACCATAGAACTGTTCGAAAAGAGGAAATGCGCCCCGATGTTCGTGGCAGCATTGTTCACAATAGTGAAGATCTGAAAACAGCCCAAGTGTCCGTCAGAGGACGAGTGGATTAAAAGGCTTTGATACATATATACTATGGAATACTACTCAGCCATAAGAAATGATGACATCGGATCATTTACATCAAAATGGATGGACCTTGATAACATTATACGCAGTGAAATAAGTAAAACAGAAAAAAACTGAGAACAGCATGATTTTGTACATAGGTGGGACATAAAAGTGAGACTATGAGACATGGATAAGATTGTGGGGGTTTCGGGGTGGAGGGAGGGAGAAGAGGGTAGGATAGGGGCCCGGGGAGGGGCACAGGGAAAACCAGATAGAAGGTGACATAGGACAGTTTAACTTTGGGTGATGGGTATGCAACATAATTGAATGATATGATAACCTGGAGATGTTTTCTTTGAACATATGTAACCTGATTTATTGCTGTCACTCCATTAAAATTAATTTAAAGAAAAGATGCGATAGGATACAGAGAGTTCTAAATAATGTGTTACAAATAGACAACATTTACTAGTTAAGGGCTTTCCTTATGTACATATATGACTCCATTGAAACTATTCATGTTTTTTAAAAGATTAGGTAACATATAATAGATGTTAATGTGTTAATGTATCCCCTTCTCTTAAAAAAAGTGTTTCAAGTAAACGTTTGAAGTGGAACACCTTTAGGTAAGAAATAAAGAAAATTATTTCCCTTTTATATTTAAGTGATAGAAACAAAAGAATATCCCAGAAGTCTTTAAAGACAATAAAAAGCTACCTGCCCAAAATAATTTTAGGATATTTCTACTTATGGAAAGTAAAATAAAATAATAACATTTAAGGATTCCTCTGATAACCTTTAACAGGCTTCTAAAACTAAGATCCTGATGCCTTACAGAAATCAAATACCCTGTTAGAACCTGAAGACCTAATTCTGGACACAGTTCTGATACACATAAACTCCTGTACCCCAGAGTTCATGCATCCTCTTTGGACTCTTTATTTCTTAAATGATGAGTAGAATAAGTGAAATTATTTCTAGGTCTTAAGAGTCTCTTATTGTACATTTTAAAGATTATCTTTTTGTAAGAACATCTAAGTACAACCTATTCTCCACTAAAATGCTGAAAAAAACCTGATTTTAGACTATTTTGGTATTGTCTTACACATATATGACACGTTAAGAGGTTTTCACTTTTAAAAATGGATCCTATTTGGCACCTTCAACCCACACTCTGCTAATGCCCACTGGTTAACACATAAACAAACCTGCTGGCACTTTCAGTGGGCTGAGGCAAGCAGCTTCCTTAGGATCCCCTCCTGGGAGCATTTGCACCAGAATTCCACCTCTTTTTTGCAGAATTCCGATAGCAGAATTTTCCTTTAGGCTTAGCATCCAGATGACCCAGTTTTCCACTGCCTGAAGCTTCAGTCTGCTGAGATAATGACTGCTCCTTTGTCACCTTTGCCCTACTAGGTAGACTTTGTCACCTGTGCTCCTTTTCTGTGAAGACTGCGATTAATGAGAGGTAAGGATATGTGTCTGTGCTGCCACTTCCCACAACCATTGCTGACATCTCTGATTCATTTTCCGTCGAGAACTCTACCGTACCTCACAATCCTCCTTAGCAGATACTTACATTCAGCCACTATAATCACTTAGGGTTGGCATCTGAGATGTAACTTGTCACCCTGGGCCAGATGTTTCAATAGCTACCTCTTAGCTTTTATCTAAAATAACCAGAGAATAGATTTTAGATTATCATATAACAATAGTTTTTACTGAATGTCCAGAAATATTATAATAAAAGGACTACGTCTAGTTTGAGCTAGTTCTGCCAGCATTATTAAATGGATATAATTAGAAGCTATTGAATATCAAGACGTTTTTAAAAAGTTATCTTCTTATTATTTTTAATCAGGACTAAGTACTAAAGGAATATAAGATTTAATTGCTTTCAATTTATCCTTCATTTATAATATTATTAACTATGTAATCTATGTGGAGTCCATAAGACTAAAGTAGAATATCTAAAATTTAGCAATGACCAAAGAAAAGTTTAACAAATTTCTGATATCTGTTAAGATCACAAAACAACTTTTTCTGATGACCTACTTATAGTAGTCTGATGTGTAAACAACTAATACAATTTTTTGGAAACATTAAACTATAGCTACCACCATTTTGTATTTCATGCTATCTTTTGGATAAACATTACTTTTAGACTAAAAAAAAAAGAGAATATGTTCTCTAGCCCATTATTTGTAAATATAGGCTAAGTTTTATACCATTTAAAAATAAGTGAGCAAAAAAATGTAATAAGCCACAAGCTTCCTAGTCAACGCATTTTGGCCTGGTTGTTCTGGTTGAATAAAACCATATACATACCAAGTTGTTGATCAATGTTGTGGATAATCTCAAATATGAGATAAACGTCTTTCTACTTCATCATCTAACTGCAATATATGACTTCACAAAAGAACTCCTGGATTGTAAAATTTTGAGTATGTGAAATAAGATTTTTTAAAAAATGTCATCTTCTTGGTAGAGAGAAAAAGAACAAGTTTAGGGGAGGTATTTATCTCTATTTTAAATTATTTCAGCATCAGTTTAAAGTTGCACAGTCCAGTATGGTAGCCACTAGCCGTTTGTGGCTATTGACTTCCTGAAATGTGTTGAATATAAATTATGTTCTGTAAGGTAAGATACATACTAGATTCTTAAGATATTACAGAAAGAATATAAATAATGGAAAACATTTATTAAATATATGCTTTAAGATCATATGTCAAGCAGTTGATCTTTTTCACAATCAGATTTTGATATAAAGTGTTATTGCAAAATCTGAAATAGCAATAGCTAATATCAATGTTATCTTGATTTATATAATTTTTGTAATTCTATAAGATACATGCTGTCAATACTCCCATTTTACAATTAGGAAAACTAAGGTGCACATAAAATAAGACATCTTGCTGCAGAAACAAATTTTCAGCAACCAAACTTTATCAGGATAGTCTGGCTTCAGTGTTGGTAAGCCATGTTGTTAAGATTGCCATTGTCAATAAATATTACAATCGCTTCAGATTTCGTGGTACTGGTACTGTGAAAGAGGGGTGAGAGCTGAGAGAAGTATAAGAAAGCTAAAGTTGCAACCTAGGAACCAAATCTACATGTAAACACTTAAATCCATAGAATTTCTAAATTTGGGGCCCCCCAAAATTAAGCTCAGGAACATAAATACTTTTTATATGGCACTGTCATTTTTAAATTCTTAATTTTGATATGTCTTTTGTTTCACTGTTATTATCATTTTACTTTTGAAAATACATGGTTGATGTATTTTCAGAGAACTTGGTGATGTTAAATTTAATTGCCTAAACAAATAAATAAAAATAAATAAAATTTAACAAGGTAACACTGGTCAACCAGAGTACGTAGATTTAGAGAAAACATCTCCACATCATTTGGACAGTCGATTATGCTATATACTCATCACCTAAAGTCAAATCATCTCATGTCAAATCATTTTAAATCCATAAAATTTCTAAATTATATTTGGTTTTATTTCTGGGCTCTCTGTTCTTTTCCATTGTTTTGTATGTCTATTTTTCTGCCAGTACTATGTTGTTTTGATTGTCATGGCTCTGTAGTATAATTTGAAATCAGGTATTGTAATGCCTCCAGCTTCTTTTCTTTTCTAAGCATTACTTTGGTTATTTGAGGTATTTTATGGTTCCATATAAACCTGATGATATTTTGTTCCATTTCTTTAAAAAACAAAATTGAAATTTTGATAAGAATTGCATTAAATTTGTATATTTCTTTGGGTAATATGGCCATTTAAACTATATTTATTCTTCCTATCCATGAACTAGGAATATTTTTCCATTTCATTGTGTCTTTTACAATTTTCTTTAACAATGCCTTGTAGTTTTCAGTATATAGGTCCTTTACATTCTTTGTTATGTTTATTCCTAGGTATGTTATTTTTTTGTTGTTGCAACTCTAAAAGGGATTATTTTTTTGAGTTCTTTATTCGAGGTTTTATTGTTGGCATATATGAAAGCAATAGACTTCTGTATATTAACTTTGTATCCTGCAACCTTACTGTGTTGGTTTATTGTTTCTAATAGCCTTTCTGTGGAGTCCTTGGGTATTCTATATAGAGGATCATATTGTCTGGAAAACAGAGATTTTGATATGTTGCGTTATCATTTTCGTTTGTCTGTATATATCCTTTGATCTCTTCTTTTATTTCTTCTTTGATCCAGTCATTTTTTAGAAGTATATTGTTAAAATCCCACATTTTTGTGGGTTTGTTTACTTCTTTTTTGCAGTTGAATTCCAGTTTCAAAGCCTTACGATAATAGAATATGCTTTGTATAATTTCCATTTTTCTGAACTTGTTGGTGTTAGTTATGTGGCCCAGCAAATGGTCTATTCTAGAATATGTGCCATGTACACTAGAAAAAAAGTATACTCTGATGTTTTGAGATGAAATGTTCTGTAGATGTCTATTATGTTCATTTGTTCTAGTGTTTCATTTAAGGCTGATATTTCTTTATTAATTTTCTGTTTGGATGATAAATCTAAAGCCATCAATGGTGTATTGAGGTCTCCAGAGAAGTATGATTATATTATTTTCAGCTTGTACCTTTAGATGAGTTAGTAGATGTTTTATATATTTTGGTGCTCCCTGGTTTGGTGCATATCTATTAAGAAGTGTTATGTCTTCTTGATACAGTGTTCCTTTTCATTATGAATTGTCCATCTTTGTCTTTGGTTACCTTTGGTGTCTTATAGTCAGCATTATCAGATATAAGTATAGCTACACTTGCTTTTCTTAGAATATTATTTGCTGAAGAATTGTTTTCCACCCTTTCATTTGAATCTGTTTTTATCCTTGTAGCTTAGAGGTGTTTCTTAAAGGCAGAATATTGTTGGGTTTTTACTCTTGATCCAATCTGCTACCCTGTGCCTCTTTATTGTGAGTTCAATCAATTTACATTTAGTGTAATTTTTGACACTTGAGAATTCCTATTGCCATTTTATATGCTGCTTTCTGATAGCTTTGTGTCTTGTTTGGTTCTTCTTTTTTGTTTTTCTGTCATTTGTTTTTGTTTGGTGGTATTCCACACTTCTATCTTCTATTTCTTCCTTTTTATGATATGTGTTTCAGTAGTGTCATTTTCAGGGGTTAGTACCAGTAGGTTATTAAAAAAATTATCATATTTCTTAGAGTCCATTATCCCATGAGTGCTTCTGCAATCCATCCTTCTTTGCTACTGCTGATCTTTATCCTCTTCCCTTTTTGTTATTGTTGTCACAGATTATTTTTGTTTTTATTGTGGTTTTGTTATAATTTTTTTTATAGTGGTGGCCTTTGTTTTATTATTATTATTATTATTATTATTATTATTTTTTAATATATATTTTATTATTATTAATTCTAATGGGGTGACACCAATAAATCAGGGTACATATGTACAATGAAAACATCTCCAGGTTATCTTATCATTCAATTGTGTTGCATACCCATCACCAAAAGTCAAATTATCCTCTCTCACCTTCAATCTGGTTTTCCCTGTGTCCCTCCCCTCCTCCCTATCCCATTCTTCCCTCCCTCCCCCCATCCCATAACCAACACTCTCTTGTCCATGTCTCATACCCTCACTTTCATGTCCCACCTATGTATGTAATCGTGCTGCTCTCAGTTTTTCTTTTTTTCTGATTTACTTATTTCACTCCGTATAATGTTATCAAGGTACATCCATTTTGTTATAAATGATCCGATGTCATCGTTTCTTATGGCTGAGTAGTATTCCATAGTATATATGTACCAAAGCTTTTTAATCCACTCGTCTTCTGACGGACACTTGGGCTGGTTCCAGATCTTCGCTATTGTGAACAATGCTGCCACGAACATGGGGGCGCATTTCTTCTTTTCGAACAGTGCTATGGTGTTCTTAGGGTATATTCCTAAAAGTGGGATAGCTGGGTCAAAAGGCAGTTAAATTTTTAATTTTCTGAGGAATCTCCAAACTGTTTTCCACAGTGGCTGCACCAGTTTGCATTCCCAGAAGCAGTGCAGAAGGGTTCCCTTTTCTCCACATCCTCGCCAGCACTTATTCTGTGTTGTTTTGCTGATAAGTGCCATTCTGACTTGTGTGAGGTGATATCTCATTGTGGTTTTAATTTGCATTTCTCTAATGATTAGTGATGTTGAGCATTTTTTCATATGCCTATTGGCCATCTGTATGTCCTCTTTGGAGAAATTTCTATTCATTTCTTTTGCCCATTTTTTGATTGGGTTGTTTGTCTTCCTGGTGTTGCGTTTTATAAGTTCTTTATAAATTTTAGTTATTAACCCCTTATCAGATGTGCTGTCGAATATGTTCTCCCATTGTGTGGTTTGTCTTTTTATTCTGTTCCTATTGTCTTTAGCTGTGCAAAAACTTTTTAGTTTGATATAGTCCCATTTGTTTATCTTGCCTTTTATTTCAGTTGCCCGTGGAGATAAATCGGCAAATATACCGCTGCTACAGATGTCGGAGAGCTTGCTGCCTATGTTTTCTTCTAAGATGCTTATGGTTTCACGGCTTACATTTAAGTCTTTTATCCATTTTGAGTTTGTTTTTGTGAATGGTGTAAGTTGATGGTCTAGTTTCATTTTATTGCAGGTAGATGTCCAATTTTCCCAACACCATTTGTTAAAGAGGCTGTCTTTACTCCATTGTATGTTCTTTCCTCCTTTGTCAAATATCAGTTGTCCATAAAGCTGTGGGTTTATTTCTGGGTTCTCTATTCTGTTCCATTGATCTATGTGCCTGTTCTTATGCCAGTACCAGGCTGTCTTGAGTATAATGGCCTTATAGTAAACCTTGATATCAGGAAGCGTGATACCTCCTGCTTTATTTTTTCTTTTTAAAATTGCTGAGGCTATTCGTGTTCTTTTTTGGTTCCATATAAATTTTTGGAATATGTGTTCTATATCTTTGAAGTATGTCATTGGTATTTTAATTGGTATTGCATTGAATTTATAAATTGCTTTTGGTAATATAGACATTTTAATGATGTTTATTCTTCCTAGCCATGAGCACGGTATATACTTCCACCTGTTTGTATCTTCCTTGATTTCTTTTATCAATGTTCTATAATTTTCCGAGTACAAGTCCTTAACCTCCTTGGTTAAATTTACTCCTAGGTACTTTATTTTTTTGGCTGCAATAGTGAAGGGGATTGTTTCCTTAATTTCTTTTGCTGATATTTCATTGTTGGTGTATAGAAATGCCTCTGATTTCTGAGTATTAATTTTATATCCTGCCACCTTGCTGAAATCATTTATAAGGTCCAGTAGTTTTTTGACTGAGACTTTAGGGTTTTCAATATACAATATCATATCATCTGCAAATAATGACAGTTTTACTTCTTCTTTTCCAATTTGTATGCCTTATATTTCTTCTTCTTGTCTGATTGCTGTAGCTAGGACTTCCAGAACTATGTTGAATAAGAGTGGTGAGAGTGGGCAACCCTGCCTGGTTCCTGATCTTAAGGAGATTGCTTTTAATCTTTGTCCATTTAGTATGATGTTTGCTGTCGGTTTATCGTAGATGGCCTTTATCATGTTAAGGAATGATCCCTGTATTCCCACTTTACTGAGAGTTTTGAGCATGAATGGGTGCTGGATTTTATCAAATGCCTTTTCTGCATCTATTGAAATTATCATGTGATTTTTGTCCTTCCTTTTGTTTATGTGGTGAATCACATTGATTGATTTGCGAATATTGAACCAGCCTTGCCTCTCCAGAATAAATCCCACTTGATCGTGGTGTATGATTTTTTTCATATATTGCTGGATCCGGTTGGCTAATATTTTATTGAGAATTTTAGCGTCTAAATTCATCAAGGATATAGGCCTATAATTTTCTTTCTTTGTGTTGTCTTTGCCCGGTTTTGGGATTAGAATTATGCTCGCCTCATAAAAGGAGTTTGGAAGTCTTCCTTCCTCTTGAATGTTTTGAAATAGCTTGAGGAGAATAGGAGTTAGTTCTTCTTTGAATTTTTGATAGAATTCACTTGTGAAGCCATCGGGCCCAGGACTTTTCTTTTCTGGGAGTTTTTTGATAACTGTTTCGATCTCATTTGCTGTAATTGGTCTGTTTAGGTGTTCTGATTCTTCCAGATTGATTTTTGGAAGGTTATATGATTCAAGAAATTTGTCCATTTCACCAAGATTGTCTAATTTTTTGGCATATAGTTCTTCATAGTATTTTCTTACAATGCTTTGTATTTCTGTTGTGTCAGTTGTTATTTCTCCACTGTCCTTTCTAATTTTATTTATTTGAGTCCTCTTTTTTTCTTGGTGAGTCTAGTTAAAGGTTCATCAATCTTGTTTACCTTTTCAAAGAACCAGCTTCTTGTTTCATTGATCCTCTGTATTGTTTCCTTAGCCTCTATGTCATTTATTTCTGCTCTGACCTTTATTATTTCCTTCCTTCTACTTGTCTTGGGTTTTATTTGTTGTTGTTTTTCTAGTTCTTTTAGATGCAGGGTCAGGTTGCTTATTTGAGCTTTTTCTAGCTTCTTATGATATGCCTGTAGTGCAATAAACTTCCCTCTCAGAACTGCTTTTGCTGTGTCCCATAAATTTTGAGTTGATGTATGCTCATTATCATTTCTTTCTAGAAACTTTTTTATTTCTTCTTTGATCTCATTGTTAATCCATTCATTATTTAATAACATGCTATTTAGTTTCCAAGTGTTTGAGTATTTTTCAGTTTTTCTTTTTTGGTTAATTTCTAGTTTCATGGCATTGTGATCAGAGAAAATGCTTTATATGATTTCAATCTTCTTAAATTTATTGAGACCATTTTTGTGTCCTAACATGTGGTCTATCCTAGAAAACGTACCATGAGCACTTGAGAAGAATGTATATTCTACTGCTTTAGGGTGAAGAGTTCTGAAGATATCTATTAAGTCAAGTTGATCTAGTGTATCGTTTAAGTCTGCTGTTTCTTTATTAATTTTCTTTCTTGAGGATCTATCTAGTGTTGTTAGAGGGGTATTGAAATCCCCTACTATGATAGTATTGCTGTTAATCTCGCCCTTTATATCCATCAAAGTCTGCTTTATGTATGTTGGGGCTCCTATATTTGGTGCATAGATATTTATAATAGTTATATCTTCCTGTTGAATTGTTCCCTTTATCATTATGTAGTGCCCTCCTTTATCTCTTACTACAGTCTTTGTTTTAAAGTCCATTTTGTCTGATATAAGTATTGCTACCCCTGCTTTTTTTTCATTTCCATTTGCATGAAATATTTTTTTCCATCCTTTTACCTTCAGTCTATGAGCATCTTTTGTTTTAAGGTGTGTCTCTTGTAGACAGCATATGTATGGGTCCTGTTTCTTTATCCATGCAGCTACCCTATGTCTTTTGATTGGATCATTTAATCCATTTACATTTAAGGTTATTATTGATATGTAGTTTTTTATTGCCATTTTATTCTTTAAAGCTGTATTCTTCTTTTGCTCTATTCATTCCTCCCTTTAAACTGTTCACAAGAGGCCCCTTAGTATCTCTTGCAGAATTGGTTTGGTTTTTATGAATTCCTTGAGGCTTTCTTTTTCTGGGAAGCTCTTTATTTCTCCTTCCATTTTAAACGTTAGCCTTGCTGGATAAAGTAGTCTTGGTTGTAGGTTCTTGTTCTGCATTACCTTGATTATTTCTTGCCATTCTCTTGTGGCCTCAAGTGTTTCTGTTGAGAAGTCCGATGTCATCCTTATGGGGGCTCCTTTGTAGGTGATAGCCTTTTTTTCTCTAGCAGCTTTTAAAATTTTTTCTTTATCCATTAGCTTTGGTATTTTAACTATGATGTGTCTTGGTGTAGATCTTTTTGGGTTTCTCTTTAATGGAGTTCTGTGTGCTTCTTGAATGTGTGGAGTGTTTCCCAGCCTTAATTTAGAAAAGTTTTCTGCTATGATTTGATTGAACAAAGTTTCCAGTTCCTGTCCTCTCTCCTCTTCTTCAGGCACCCCTATGATGCGAATGTTGTTTCTCTTCATGTTGTCACAAAGCTCCGTTAGAGTTTCCTCACATTTTTTGAGTCTCTTTTCCTTTTTCTTCTCTGCTTCTGTGCCTTTGTTTATTGTGTCCTCTAACTCGCTTATTCGATCCTCAGCGTCATCCATCCTGCTTTTAATTCCTTCCATTGTGGTCTTCAGTTCTGATACTGTATTTGTCATTTCTGTCTGATTCTTTTTTATTATTTCAATTTCATTTTTTATACTTGTTATCTCTTTATTTAGGTGTTCATAATGACTATCCATTGTTGCTCTAATTTCTTTGAACATCCTAACTATCATTATTCTAAATTCTGCTTCTGGTAATTTGGTTATATCTGGTTTATTCAGGTCCTTCTCTTGGGATTTCTCTTGATTCATTTGGTTTGCATTCCTCTGCCTGCCCATTTTTTCTGTGTATAGGCAAGTTGTGGCCACTGGAGTCCAGTAGGTGTTGCCTTTGTGTTCTCTAGGTGTGGTCTATCTGCAGGCACCCCACCCCCTCTGCCGGTGCCTAGGGTGGTTGGGTATGAGCGTTGCCAGTGCCGGCCCACTGTGTCTTTTGCTGTGATTTCTGCCTCTCCTCCGTGGGAGGGGCTGTCACTGAAGCCACAAGATTAGCACCAAGGGTAGAGGTGAGCACCTTTCCTCAGCTGCGGACCCAGGCTATTTCCGGACTTCCGCCCAGAACCAGCATTCGGAGCCTGCTCGCTACAGTTCCGCGGGTTAGGCGGGGCTTTTGACGTGCTCTCAGCTGTAAGCCTTTGCCCGTCCGGAGCTTTAGCCCCGCCCTCGAGGCCAGGGCCCTTTGCGCAGGGTCGGAAACCAAGGTTTATTGGGGCGGGCGTGTTTGTTGGCTTCCGCTTAGCTGCGTACTTCCGCTCATCCCGGACTCTACCCTGCCCCCGCGTTCGGAGCCCTCTCCTGCACGTATGAATTCTATCCGCGTTTTCTCCGGCCGGATGGGGATAATAGCGTGGGCTCAGCTGCGAGCCTCCACCTGTCTCGGGGTCCACCCCGTTTCCCGCCCGCTCGCTCACGTATACTGGCCAACCGCGGTTTCTCCGGCGGGGGGGGGGGGGGACGGGGGACTGGTAGCGTCAGCTCAGCCGCGAGCCCCTGCCGAGCCCCTGCCCGTCCCTGGTCCTAGCCCGGTCCCCTCGGTCAGGGCCGGCTTGCGCAAGGCCTGCCTGTTCCTGGCCTCCCGCTTTGTCCCCGTAAGTGGGATTAAAGGCAGGCCCGCAGCTTCCGGACCGCTCTCGCGCTTCCCCTCCGACCCTCTGGGCTAGACCAATCTCCCACTGGCTTGGCCTCTGCCCACGCCGACAGAACCGCCTTTCAGCGTCCTGCCGCCCCAAAACCTTAAGCAGCCCTCAGCAGAGTAGGAAGGGACCTAATACTCCACACTGTAGGCCTGGGAGCTCCCTCACTTGTTTCACAGCTCAAAACTGTCCAAACGCCTCTTCTAGGCTCTGGGACTGCAGGCTGGGGCTTGGTTCCTGGGACCCAGGTCCCTCCCTCTCCGCCAAACTTTCCTCCTGCCCCGCGGGTCTCTCCGGGCTGCCGTTTGCTCCAGGGAGCTGGGCAGCCCTCTTAGCGTTTTCGCTATTCCTACCAGTCTCAATGTGGCTTCTTCTGTGTTCCTTGGTTGAAGAGTCCACTTAGTTTAGTTCAAAGTTGGTTTATCTAGGTGATGGTTCTTAAAATTGAGTTGTAATCCACTTTGGTTCTGGGAGTTGGAAGTTGGTACGTCCGCCTACTCCGTCGCCATCTTGCTCCTCCGGTTTTGTTATAATTTTTACTAGTAGTTTTGTTTTGTTTTGTTCTTTGTATCTGTTCAGATTACTCGCTTTAGTGTTTCCTGTAAAGGGGGGGGGGTCTGATGATAAATTTCTTCACCTTCTGTATGTCTGTAAATGTTTTCATTACCCTTCATATTTGAAGGATAGCTTTGATGGATATAGCCTTCTTCACTGGTAGAACCTCTCTTTCAGTACTTTAAATATTGGAATCCACTGTCTTCCGGCTTGTAGAGTTTATGCTGAGAAATCTGATGATAGCCTAATGGGCCTTCCTTTATATGTTATATTCTTTCTACCTGCCTTGAGGATTCTTTCTTTTTCATTTATTTTTGATCATTTCATTTTGATGTGCTTGGATTAGGTCAGTTTGGGTTGAGGTAACTCGGCATTCTGTTTGCTTCTGGGATTCGGGGCTCTAACTCTTTCCGCAGGCTTGAGAAGTCCTCATTAATTATTTGTTTCAATATGTTCTCCATTCCCTTTTCCCTCTCTTCTTCTTCTAATATACCTATTATTCTTATATTGCTCATTTTGATGGAATCAGATAATTCTTATAGGGCTTTCTCATTTTTTTTTAATTTGTGTGTCTCTCTCTTCTTCTCTCTGTAGTATCTCTAATTGCCTGTCTTCAATGTCACAGATTTTCTCCTTTATCTATCTGGCCTCTTCTATTGGCTAAGCTTGTTGCCTCACTTTTCCATTTATGTATTGAGTTTTTCATCTCTGTTTGGCTCTCTTTTATAGCTTCAATTTCTTTGGTGAAGTACTCTTTATGTTCATTAAATTGTTTTTTGAGCTCACTAAAAATTGCCTTTCAGTGTTTTTTTGTACCTTCTTGAGTATTTTTAAAGCTTTATATTTGAATTCTTTGTCATTAAGCTCCAAGTTTTCCATCTAATTGAAATTTTTTCCTGGAGATTTTTGTCATCTATCTGAGCTACGTCTCTGTCTTGTATATTCATATTTGATTTTTTTACCTTGGCAGCATTTGCGAGTGGTATTGTTAATAACCACAACAAGAGATAATTATTCCTTTTTCTGGTAGGGGGTCTTGTACTACTAGACTTGCCTCTGCGAGATATTTGTTCAGCAGAGGCATAGCTGTCGCTGTTGTAATGATGTTGTCAGGGCCATCATGTTGGTAGGAAGGGCTTGTTGTTAGAGCTTTGCAAATTATGACTCTTACAATGGCTTACCAGGGGTCCTCCAGGGCTCTGCCCCACATCCCAACAGAGCAGGGGATCAAGTGCCTGAGCACTCCCACCTCTAACAGGAGAGAGCAGCCTGGAGATCCAGTTGAGGGGGGTCCACCACTGCCACTGTTCACAAGGAAAGCAATGCATGTCCAGGAGACTGGGGTGACAGAGTCCAGTCCCTTCTCTGATACCACTCTAAGAACTCAAAGCATAGCCTTGTGCAGGGCAGGGGCTGCACACCATAAGCCAGTGCTTGAGCTTTGGAGCAGGTGGGACGCAGATCCCAGATCAAGCCCGTCTGGCGCCACAAGGCTAAACTCTGTTGATTAGGCAGGCAGATCAAGCATGCCCCAGTGCCCCATGGACCAATCTCTACAAGGTATGTGCAGGCAGTTCTTGGGAGCACGCTTCAGGCTTTGTTGGCACCCAGCACCTGCAATTGCCCAACATCTGTAATCATGGGTGTGGTAGACATTGGGAAACAGCCCTGATCCCCATTCTTTGTTTTTGCCCGTATCTCAGCTCCTTTCCCCCAGACTCTCCTCTTCTCCCAGTTCTGGCTCTAAGACAAAGCATGTGCCAGCAGTGCCTCCCTACCTCAGGTCTGTGAGGAAAAAGAAAGACTCAGTCCTCTGGCATTATTTTTCTTCCATGAGCAGATTCTATGTTTAGCCCACCCTCTTGAGCAATCATACATTTCTCTTTCTGGTATGTGTTTATTTCAGGTTCATCTGGAGTTTTTTCTCTGTGTATAGTTGTAGAATTTGTTGAAATTTTAAGGGGAGACATTGGGAGTATCTCTCACAGAGCCATTTCTCTAATGTCGATTTTCTGTCTTGATTCATGAAAGAATCAGTTTTATAAAAAAATCCTTGAGTTACAACTTTTTTCCTTCTAAATTTTATAGAAAGTTAGTACAGATTGGTTGTTCTATTATCTTTCTGTATATATGCAGCAGAGGAGTTATCTGATATCATCATATTTTTATTTTGTTACAAAGAAGGTAATTTTTATGATGTCAATGATTTTGAAATATTTTGTAATGCTGTTGAAAACTTTTTACATTACCAAGATGTGCCCACCTATGTATTTCTTTGTATTGATTTTTGCCTAGAACAAGAGGATCCTTTCAATCAGTGTTATCAACACAGAAAATATTTCACCAAATATTTTTGATTAATAACTCTGATCCAATTATTCTAGCTTCTTTTCAAGACTATGTGTAATTTTGAGATTGACTTTACATTTTTGGCTTTTCGCATCTGAGTGTCCTTATTTTTAAATTATTTTCCTTTTTTCATACATTCTTAGAGAGATACTCATTGTTTCTCAAGTTACTGATTCAATTTTCCACAGTGTTAAGTCTGTCTTTTACTGTCTCCAATTTGAATTTTAATTAAAGTATTGAATATTTTCTCATCTTCTATCAATAATTACATATATATAACTGTATATATATAAAACTGTATATCTAAAATTATATATATATATATATATATATATATATATATATATATATATATCTTTTAGCATCATATCAGGAATGCCAATCATTTTTTAAAATATCTAACTCATAGGACTACTTTATTCCCCCAGGTATTTCTTTCCTAGGTCATTTTTTACAGTTCCCAAGGCAGGTTTTCTTCTTTGCAGTTACTCAATACTGACTAAATTATGTTCAGGCACTTAACATTTATTGATAGAAGAAAATTGGTGATAGCAAATGAGCAAATTAGTCTTTGCCCACCATGTCCTGATACAATTTTTCTCTGTGATCTACAACATATGGCAACTAATAATCACTTCTTAGTCCCACTCTCAATACATACACAACTTTTAATCTAGTGAAGTTCCACAGCACTGAAGAGGGACTTTAAACTACCTCCCATTCACCAGTTCTCTGATCCTCTTCACAGGAGTCAGAAACATAAGGCTGACACCATGGCTTTGGGCATCCCCTCTGCAGTATTCGACTTGTGTGGAGCATGGCTTCTAGAATGTAACATGCTACTGCTCATAAATATGCCACCACCCTCCTTCTGCATAGTATCTTTTCATCTGCTTTTACTGTGTGTGTTTCGGGAGCACCAAAATAACAGTTTAGGTTTGCCCGAGATGTTTGTCAGTTTGGACTCTTCAAAATGTGTGTGTCTAGAGGAAAAGAGTGACAGGTTACTGGGAAGAGAAAAAAAATTATCATTTTTTAATTAGAGAAAATCATAATAAAACAGCATAAGATTCAGATATATAGTTCTTTCACTTTATAATCTCTTTTCATGGGTTTTGTTACTGAAAATGCCTTTTAGATTTTGGTAATAGGTTAAGTTTTCATTTCATATTGTGATTGCATTATTAGAATTCTTCTTTATCTGTGTCTTCACAGGTACTGAGAAGTCGCGAGAGGGAGCAGTGAGATCTAATTAGAAAATTTTCAAATGAGAACCCACTAGAATATATCTTTAGCTAAGCTAAGACTTTATGCCTTATATTTTTCAAGAGTTTCTGAAATTAAATATAAAATATTTTTTATTTAACTTTTTTTGTGATTTTTTATTAGCCTTTGAAGTTCAATAGAATAATCATACACTTTGCTTTTGATCTTTAGTGAGTCTTTGAACATGCTGGGCAGGATAATTTACATACCAACCTAAATAACATCAAAGATTCAAGAAGCGTATTGAGTGTTGTACAGGCAGGTTATCTGACAGTTTGGTTTTGACACTTCTGCTGAGTCACCCGATACGGAATTGTGTGATCTACAAATCATAATGGTGACATTTGACTATACTGCTGTTTTTCATAGGGCAGTCACATCAGAATAACTACCTTCTACACTAAAATATATTTTTCCCAGGACTACTAAATTAAAGCAATGTTAAAGCAGTAGAGACAAGGCCATCACAAGCAGACTTCAGCAGTCTATTTTGCATTGACAGGACATGATCTAAGAGGACATTTCCATCTCTGCCATTGCAAATAAAACATTTGCATTAGCAACACTACACATGCACATTCTAAAACAAATTCAATTAAAATTTTCATCAGAATTGCCGGTACCGTGCTATTAACCACTGCAACATCCTTTACAGCCTCTACAATCCAGCCTAAGTGCCACAGAAAATATTGTATTTTTTTTAATTCAGCTGCACCTGTAACACTGCCATCTTAATGATCTTCTGATGAAATTGCCTCTTCTTGAGAATTATGTTCTAATATCAAACTGTGAGTATCAAAGTGCATTATTTAAAGATTTTTACTTCCTAATACCAGTGCCATGTAAAAACTGCTGGTGAAGCTGAACAATGTTTTCTACAACATTTCATTTCACTAACATGAAGTTTCCATTACCTTAACCATGAATATGGCATAAATCATTAAAATAAGTCTATAGTAAAAGCTTTAGTTCTATTTTCTCTTAATTAAACTGATTGTTATATAAGGAAGCTTTTTTTAAAACTGCATAGGAAAAGGCTCAGAGGTTAATTGTGGTCAGTAGAGCTCTAGTTTTTCTAATAAATACATAGAAAAAATTTAAATGTTTTATGTAATATGATTACTGGTACATACCCATTGCCAGTAGGAATACTATCAACATTATAAATTCAGAAGTTTTCTAGCTTCATTTTAGAAAACTGACATATTTCATATGTGTATCACTATACTAAACATCCTGGGAGACTGAATAAATATATTTTTAAGCAGCATATACAACTCAAATATCTGAGGTTAGTTCAAAGATCTGTTTGGAGCATTTCTTTGTTTGATATGTGTGATGTGAGCATTGTTTACAAAATCTGAAAAATAATGGCAACATAAAAAATAAAATCACTGCAGAAAGATTACCACACCTAAATTAGAGATTATAAACAATGAGAGTATGTAAAAAGTTCCCATTACAATAATGAATTTGTATTAATTATATATTTTGTTTCACCTTTTTTTGCACCTATAGGTTCCTGGCTTCCCCTAAAACCCAACACAAAACTGGATCCCCCACTTCACTGTCTACCACTAGTTAGTGGTAACTGAGAACAAACAGTGTAGACCTTGGTGCTAGCAGAGGCCCACCAACCACGTAGCAACAAGCTAGGGTCCCTCAGCGGGAGCAGCCATGTTAGTGGGGCTGGGCAAGTGAGACAGAAGTGGAGTCCTACTGTGGGAAGGAGGGCAGCCTGTGCCACCACATTACTTCAGAGTCGGAGCCTGGCCCTTTCCCTACCGCTCTACCTCTGCTCAGTCTAGCCCTCTTTTGGTAATGCAGGAGTGTGTTGAACTTCTGCTTGAGAAGAAAACCCCAGTGAACACCCATTCACGCTGGATAGGAAGACAAAAATACCCTATCTGTTAAAGCACCTACTGGGAAATCTTGAAAGATTTTAAGAGGTCTACATTTCCCATGTTAATTCACTGTCATCAACAACTCTAACATTATTTGTACTTTCTGTCAAAACAAGTGATTGTTACTCTGTAGTGATGCCCAGTCCCAACATTAATTCAGATCCCTGCACTAGGGTGTCTCAATCAGGGTGCAGCAAATGGGCTATGGTCTAGGGAGATGGGATCTAGCTTTGTACCTCATATGGCTTATAGATGAGGCCAGAGCAGACAGGACTCCTGTGCGTGTGCTTTTAGGCTATAACCACCCCCCCCCCAGGCTACATTTACTGTATGTATATTATTTCTACAAGTGCAGAGTCTTAAAAAGACTGTAAGAAATACTTTAAACTAAGGAGTTTGGACTGTGAGGTCCACTTCGAGATGATCCCCAAGCAGGTCTAAAACACACATTCCCATGTGTTCTCCATTTTCATTTTAAATATTAATCCACAGCAATGTACCTGCCAAAACAAATGCCCAACCAGATTTTTTATATTCACCTAAAATCTCTCAGGATTTCTTTTCACATACAAGATAAATTACAACTCTTCACGGTCAGAAAGGCCCCTTGTGATACTCCTCCTACATCTCTTTGCAGGAGTCTCCCAGCAAGTCACAGCATTTACTCATGGCTTGACTCATATTGAACTTCTACCATTTTCTTAACATACTATGCTCTTCTTGTCCTTGTTGTTCCATTTGACTAACTTCTCAGCTTCTTTTGCTGACCTTGCATAGTCTTCTATTTCATTTAAGATTCAATATCAACATGAGTACTGCTACAAATTTTTCTTGGCAACAACCATCTCTGAAGCCCACCATGCACACAGTTCCTATCTTCATTTTCCTGGGAAGGTTTTTTCACTTTCTCTAATATCCTAGAAAACCATGGAAAGACTTTTACTGTGCCCAAATAACACTGTACTAAATGTATCAGTTTATAAATCTGCTCTTCCATAGATGGTGAGCTCTTTATTGGCTCTGAGTATATCTAACTCATCTTTTTTTCCTAAAAGTACATGGCAAATGATGGGGTAAGATCTATTTGGTTTAATTTTTTTTTTCTGACATGCTGTGGCACAGTGTACAAAGCATTGACTTGGAATGTGGAGGTTGCCAGTTCAAAACCCTGGGCTTGCCTGGTCAAGGCACATACAACAAGCAATCAATGAACAACTAAAGTGAAGCAACTATGAGTTGATACTTCTCAGTTCCTCCTCTCCTCCCACTGTAACATCAGTAAATAAAATCTTTGAAAGAAATTTTTTGTTTAATTTTTCTCTTCTTTTTAAAATCAACAGCACCACCGTTCTTTTTCCCCCACTCTTTATTTCAAACATTTGGAGCAACTGTTTTCTTTCATTTCTCTACTTTCATGGTCACAAATTTGGCTTTTGAGTATATGACTCAAGATTACCTTCTTCAGTCCTTTTCTAAGATATAAATATTAGCAAATTAGAGGTTTTCCCTTTCTTTTTAAATTAGAAAGATATGGTACAGGAAGCTGCTGAAAGGCTTGGGTACAGACATTAAGACAGAGTTAAAGATCAGGTAGCAGAGGTGACATCAGAGAAATGACAAGATGAGAGACACCCCCAATCTCTCCCCTTGAAATTTCAACAGATTCTACAACTATAAACAGAGAAAAAACCCCAGATGAGCCTGAAATATACACACACTAGAGAGACAAAGATATGATTGTGCAAGAAGGTAGGCCAAACATAGAATCAGCTCATGGAAGAAAATAAATGCCAGTGGACTGAGTCTTTCTCTTTCCTGATGGACCTGAGGGAGGGAAGAACAGTTGGCATAGGCTTTGTCTTGGCACTGAAGCCAGGAGAAGAGGAGAGTCTGGGGCTATAGAGTTGATATAGGGGTGACAACCAAAAATGGGGAGCAGGGTCATTTCCCAGTGTCCGCTGTACCCGTGATTGCAGGTTTGGGTGATGGCAGATGCTGGGCACACACTAAGCCCGAGGCATGCTCCCAAGAACTGTGTGCAAATAGCTTGTAGAGATCGGCCCATTGGGCCCTGGGGTGCACTTGATCTGCTCACCCAACCGGCAGAGTTTAGCCTTGTGGTGCCAGAGGCTCTTGATCTGGGATCTGAGCCACATTCGCTCCAAAGCTCGGGAACCGGCTTGCCCAGCTGAGTTTAGCTTTTGTGGGTGGGATGGCCCTGATTTGCTATCTCTACTACAACTGCTCCTAAATTTTGGATACCAGCTTGTGGTGCACAGCCCCTGCCCTTGCACTTTGACTGCTTATACTGGTCTCATAAAAGGGACTGTGTCACCCCAACCTCCCAGATCTGCATTGCTCCTTTTGCTGTGTGAACAGTGGCTATGACAGACCTTCATTAGCTGGGTCTCCAGGCTGCTCTCTCCTGCGAGAGGTGATAGTGTCAAGGTGCTTGATCCCTGCTCTCTTGGGACATGGGGTGGTGCCCTGGAGGACCCCTGGTCGGCCATTACTAGAGCCATAAAATTGCAAAGTTCCTCCTATTAACGCGACGGCCCTACCTGCATTGTTAGGACAGCTATGCTTCAACAGAGCTCCACCCAAGAATCTTACAGAAGCAAACCTTGCAGTCCAGCACCTACTACTGGAAAAAGGAATAAGTCACCTCTCAAAACTGGTAAAAAATATTTTTTTCTCTTTTTGGTTTTTCTGCTTTATCCCACTTTTTCTTCTTTCCTTTTCCTTCTTCTTTTCTCATGTAAACTTAATTATCATTCTTATTTTTCAGTTATCTCTTGTTAAGGTTATTAACAAAACCACTTGAAATGCCATCAAGAAAAAAGAAAGCAAATATGGATATACAAGACTGAGGTGTATCTCAGATAGATGATGAAAAGTCTCCAGAAAAAAATCTCAATTACATAGAAGCCTTAAAGCTTAATGACAGAGAATTCAAAATTGAAGTTCTAAAAATACTCAAGAAAGATACAAAAAAAACACTGAAAGTCAATTTTTAGTAAGCTCAAAAAGCAACTTAATGAACAAAAAGAGTACTTCACCAGGGAAATAGTAAATACAAAAAAGAACCAAACAGATACGTAAAACTTAATACATGAACTGAAAAATGATGCAATAAGCTTATCTAATAGACAAAGACAGACAGAGGAGAGAATATGTGACACTGAAAACAGGCAATTAGAGATACTACAGAGAGAAGAAGAGAGGGAAAAACAAATTTTAAAAAATGAGAAAGCCCTACAAGAATCATCTGATTCCATCAAAAAGAAGAATAATAGAAATATCAGGAGAAGAAGAGAGGGAAAAGGGAATGGAGAACATATTGAAACAAAAAATTAATGAGGACTTCCCAAGCCTGTGGAAAGAGATAGAGCCTCAAATCCCAGAAGCAAACAGAGTGCTGAGTTACCTCAACCCAAACCGACCTACTTTAAGCACATCAAAATGAAATGATCAAAAATAAATGAAAAAGAAAGAATCCTCAAGTCAGTTAGGAAGAAGAATATAACATATAAAGGAAGGCCCATTAGGCTATGATCTGATTTCTCAGCATAAACTCTACAAGCCAGAAGAAAATGGATCTCAAAATTTAAATACTGAAAGAGAGGTACTACCAGCCAAGAATGCTATATCCATCAAAGCTATCCTTCAAATATGATGGGAACAAAAACATTTACAGACATACAGAAGGTGAAGAAATTTATCATGAGAAAAAAAAACCCTACTGGAAACACTAAAATGGGTTATCTTAACAGATACAAAGAACAAAACAAAACAAAACTACTAGTAAAAATTATAACAAAACCATAATAAAAACAAAAATAATC
The DNA here is from genome assembly GCA_037038555.1 of Rhynchonycteris naso. Classification (NCBI taxonomy): domain Eukaryota; kingdom Metazoa; phylum Chordata; class Mammalia; order Chiroptera; family Emballonuridae; genus Rhynchonycteris; species Rhynchonycteris naso. The sequence continues at coordinate 69,977,210 of CM072997.1, forward strand.
TGTGAAAACAATAATAAAAAGGGAAGAGGATAAAGATCAGCAGTAGCAAAGGAAGATGGAGTGCAGAAGCACTCATGAGATAATGGGCTCTAAGAAATATGATAATTTTTTTAATAACCTACTGGTACTAACCCCTGAAAATGACACTACTGAAACACATAGCATAAAGAAGAAAGATACAGGAGATAGAAGTATGGAATACCATCAAACAAAAACAAATGACAGAAATACATAAAAGAAGAACCAAACAAGACACAAAGCTATCAGAAAGCAGAATATAAAATGGCAATAGGAAATCCTCAAGTGTCAAAAATTACACTAAATGTAAATTGATTGAACTCACCAATAAAGAGGCACAGGGTAGCATATTGGATCAAGAATTAAAACCCAACAATATGCTGCCTTTAAGAAACACTTCTAAGCTACAAGGATAAAAGCAGATTCAAAGAGAATGGTTGGAAAATGATTCTTTAAGCAAATAATATTCAAAGAAAAGCAGGTGTGGTCATACTCATATCTGACAATGCTGACTATAAGAGAACAAAAATAACGAGAGACAAAGATGGGTATTTCATAATGATAAAGGGGACATTGTATCAAGAAGACATAGCACTTCTTTATATATATGCACCAAACCAGGGAGCACCAAAATATATAAGACATCTACTAACTCATCTAAAAATACAAACTAAAAATAACATAATCATACTTGGAATCTCAATAAACTATTGATAGCTTTAGATCATTCATCTAAACAGAAAATTAATAAAGAAATATCAGCCTTAAATGAAACACTAGAACAAATGGACATAATAGATATCTACAGAACATTTCATCTCAAAATGTCAGAGTATACATTTTTCTCCAGTGTACATGGCACATTCTCAAGAATAGACCATTTGCTGGGCCACAAAACTAAGACCAACAAGTACAGAAAGATGGAAATTAAACCAAGCATATTTTCTGACCATAAGGCTTTGAAACCTGAATTCAACTGCAAAAAAGAAGTAAACAAACCACAATAAATGTGTAATTTTAACAACATATTTCTAAAAAAATTACTGGGTCAAAGAAGAAATAAAAGAAGAGATCAAAGGATATATACAGACAAACGAAAATGACAACATGACATCAGAATCTATGGGATGCGGTAATAAGAGGAAAGTTCATATCATTACAGGTTTATATAAACAAACAAGAGAGAGCCCAAGTAAACAACCTAACATAACATCTTAAGGAACTAGAAAAAAAAAAGAACAAAGGCAACCCAAAACAAGCAAAAGAAAGAAAATAATAAAAATTAGAGCAGAAATAAATGAAATAGAGAACATATAAAATATAAAAAAATAATACAACAAAAAATCAGTTCTTTGAAAAGATCAATAAAATCAACAACCCCCTGACAAGACTCACTAAGGAAAAAAGAAAGAGGACTCCTATAAACAAAATCCAAAATGAAAGAGGAGAAATTGCCACAGATATACAAAGGATTATTGCAGAATACTATGAAAAATTATATGCCAACAAATTCAACAATCTAGAAGAAATGAATAAACTTCTAGAACAATACAATCTTCTTAGACTGAATCACAAAGAAGTAGAAAACTTCAATTGACCAATAAGCAGGGAAGAAATAGAAACAACTATCAACCCCCCCCCCAAAAAAAATAAAATCCAGAGCCAGATGACTATATTAGTGAATTCTACCAAACATTCAAAGATTTGGTTCTTATCTTTTTCAACATCTTTCAAAAAATTGAAGAAAAAGCTATACTTCCAAACACATTTGATGAGTTCAATATAACCCTCATATCAAAACCTGGCAAGGACAACACAAAAAGAAAACTACCCACCAACATCTCTAATGAACACACATGCAAAAATTCTAAACAAAATACTAGTAAATCGAATACAAAACACATTTAAAAAGTAATTCATCATGGTTAAGTGGGATTCATCCCAGAAACACAAAAATGGTTCAACATACATAAAACAATTAATGTAATATATTATATCAACAAAACAAAGAACAAAAACCATATGATCCTATCAATAGATGCAGAAAAAGCATTTGATAAAATACAACATCCTTTTATGTTTAAACACTCAAAAATATATGTATGAAAGAAAATTACCTCAATGTAGTAAAGGCCATTTATGACAAACCATCAGCTAACATCTACTAAATGGTAAAAAAAAAAAACCTTTCCCTCTAAAATCAGGAACAAGACAAGGTTGCCCACTATCTCCATTCCTATTCAACTTAGTACTAGAAGTTTTACCAGAGCAATCAGAAAAGAGAAAGAAATAAAAGGCATTTATCTTGGGAAAGAAGAAGTAAAGGCTTCACTTTTTGCAGATGATATAATCCTGTATGTAGAAAACTCCAAAGACTCCACAGAAAGTCTATTAGAAACAATAAACCAATATAGTAAGGTCACAGGATACAAAATTAATATACAGAAGTCTATTGCTTCCTTATATGCCAACAATGAAACCTCAAATAAAAAACTCGAAAAAAGCATCCCTTTTAGAGTTGCAACAAAAAAAGTAAAATACCTAGGAATAAACATAACAAAGAATGTAAAGGACCTATATACTAAAAACTACAAAGCATTTTTAAAGAAAATGAAAAAGACACAATGAAATATAAAAATATTTCTTGTTTGTGGATAGGAAGAATAAATACAGTTTAAATGGCCATATTACACAAAGCAATATACAAATTTAATGCAATTCTCATCAAAATTCCAATATCATTTTTTAAAGAAATGGAACAAAATATCATCAGGTTTATATAGAACCATAAAAAACCCTCAAATAACCAAAGTAATCCTTAGAAAAAAAATGAAGCTGGAGGCATTACTATACCTGACTTCAAATTATACTACAGAGCCACCATAATCAAAACAGTATTATACTGGCAGAAAAATAGACACACAGACCAATGGAACAGAATAGAAGGCCCAAAAATAAAACCACATATATATGGTCAAATAATCTTTGATAAAGTAGCCAAAAAAACACAATGGAGAAAAGAAAGTCACTTCAATAAATGGTGCTGTGAAAATTGTAAAGCCACATGCAAAAGGATGAAATTTGACTACAGTTTGTCTCCTTCCACAACAATTAATTCAAATGGATCAAAGACCTAAATATAAGATCTGAAACAAAAAATTACACAGAAGAAAACATAGGTACTAAACTAATGAACCTTGGCAGTAGAGAACACTTTATGAATTTGACCCCAAAGGCAATAGAAATAAAGGCAAAGACAAATGCATGGGACTACAGTACATCAAACTAAAAAGCTTCTGCACAGCAAAAGAAACTGTTAATAAAACAAATAGACAGCCAACTAAGTGAGGAATGATATTTTCAAACAACAGCTCAAGTAAGAATCTAATAACAAAAATATACAAAGAAGTCACAAAACTCAGCAACAAATAAGCAAAGAATCCAAAATAAAATGGGAAGAGGACATTAACAGACACTTCTCTCAAGAAGAAATACAAATGACCAATAGATATATGAAAAAAACGCTCATCTTCATTAGCTATTAGAGAAATGCAAATCAAAACTACAATGAGATATCACCTCACACCTGTTAAATTGGCTATTATCAATAAGACAGGTAATAACAAGTGTTGGAGAGTCTGTAGAGAAAAAGGAACCCTCATTCACTGTTGGTGGGAATGTAAATTAGTACAACTATTATGGAAGAAAATATGGTGGTTCCTCAAAAAAAAAAAAAAAAAAAAAGAATAAAACTACCATATGACCCAGCAATCCTCTACTGGATATATACCCCCAAAACTTGAAAACATGGGTACATAAAGACACATGCACCCCCATGTTCATTGCAGTATTGTTCACAGTGGCCAAGACATGGAAACAGCCAAAATGCCCTTCAATGGATGACTGGATAAAGAAGATGTGGTACATATATACAATGGAATACTACTCAGCCATAAGAAATGGTGACATAGTACAATTTATGACAACATGGATGAACCTTGATAACGTAATACTGAGTGAAATAAGTAAGTCAGAAAAAGCTAATAACTGTATGATTCCATGTATGGGTGGAACACAAAATTGAGATTCATGGACATAGAAAAAAGTGCAGTGGTTACCAGGAGGCGGGGAGGGGAGGGGAAGAGGTGTGGGGGAAGGGGGAGGGGCTTAAAGAGAAACAAAATGTAGGGTGACGGAGGATAATTTGACTGTGGGTGATGGGTATACGGCATGACCAACTACCCTAATGGCATGAAAATGTTTTCTCTAAATCTATGCGCTCTGGTTGACCTATGTCACCCTGTTAAATTTAATTGTCTAAATAATAATAATAATAATAATAAAAAGATCAGGTAGCATGATGAGAGAAGCAGACCGCGAGAGGGAGAGAAAATATTCTGACAACATCACACATGCTGGCTGGGGTAGTTCAGCTCTACCAAGAACATTTTTTGCTTAAATTGATTCAACCTGGATTCTATCGTGACCAAAAAATGCTAACTGATGAGAAGAAAATCAAGAACTGTTAAGTCATATGACAGAAGGGAAGTAAGAAAAAAAAGTTTGCAAGTTAAATGGAAATCAGAAACTCTTTTCAAGCTCACTAAACTCAAGGATTCAAAAATTTTTGGACTTTGAATCAGCATTATTAGTGTTGGGTAGTAATCATGTGTCAAACCTCCTGGATAAATCTAAAAAAAAAAATCTCTGGAACAAACACAGGATCTACTATGTAAACTGTGGAATAACAATTAGAAGAGAATTTAAAAACTCCTTGTTTTTACATGAAAACATATCTATTCGTGAACTCAGAAGTTTTCCAGAAAATTTTTTTAAAGACTAATGTTATGTGGCTATGTTAAGTTAGCAACTGGCTTCTAAAAGTCTGTAACATTACTATGAGAAGAGAACAAAAGCAAACTGCAGATTTTTCTTTGAAAATTGACCCACAATTTAAAATATTGGAAGGTTAATACAAAGGATCTTAGAGTCTAATGGATATGTTGCCATTCTGAGAAAGATACTTATTCTACATTGATTTTTGAAATTTTAGAGTCTAACAAACTATGTGTAGGTTTTTCAGATATAGGTATATAAAAATAGCACTGACCTGTCTACACTTTCTTTAAAAAACTATATTCTTTAAATATCAGCCCTTAAAATTGACAACTCAGTATATTTTATCATTATGTAATATGCGCTAAGAACAATATGCTAGGTGCTGCCTAGGAGCTGCAGATCCAAAGTGATTTTTCAAATGGAAATTAATTCAGCAGTCTAGGGAAATACCATCACAAAACAATGCCCTGCTGGATCTCATTAAATCAATTTGGAAAAGCATATGGGTGGAAAGGTAAAAATAAATCAATAAGATTAAAAAGGAAGTATATTGTTTTGCAACAACAACAAAAAAGAGGAATTATAGTATCTAGTTGCTAAGTAACAGAAATAGAAATTATTTGTCTTTCTTATGGGATAGAGCATTTTTGAAGATTAGAACAAAATACTGTTTGCATATGGTCCATTTATACTGCATTTTTCTCAACAAGACCTACTCCATCTTTAAAGGAGATGAGCTTTCACCAGAGGAGCCATTGCCTAGCATCAAGATGCTAAGAAGGAGAACTGAGAAGAAAAGAGCTTCCTCTCTCCCTCCACCACAGTGTAATGACCTCTAGCACGAACTGATGCCCTTGAGGGAACTACCTTAACAACCAGAAAGTTACAGAAAAAAGGTTTCCCTAAGATCACTACAAGGTCTAAGCTTTTCCTTTTGTTTTTAAATAAGACAGCACAGGGCACATTATTTTGTGCTTAGCACTACACAAAGTACTATTTTCACAAACACACTTTTACTTCTTTTAAACCCCTGGTTTTCATCAGTGTTGAGTCATATGATGAACTACCTGACTAGTACAGGCCTCATGTCTATTTGGTCTTACCTAAAAGTCTAATTTTTGGAAAAACTTGATTTCCATCATCTTAACTGTGTCTTGAAATGTTACACCCCCCTTCACCCCACGTTACAATAAACAAGGTAAAAAATCTTCTTTTAACCATTTTGCAGTTTTAAATGGATCTCTGCTTAACTTTCACCTCCTTGATAAAAAAAAAAGTATTTATTTTTTAATTTAGCCTCTACTAAGTACACACTGGTAAATCCTAGAAATAAAATTAGGAACAAAACATAGTTTTCTAGAAGCTTGTAGATCTCCATGGGAATAAATAGGAGAGGCACTTAATGGCTCAGAAAATGAAGAAACAATGGGGCAGGCTGCCTAGAGATGATACCTGCATCATGAGATCCAAAAACCTGCAGAAATTAGTGCATCAAAAGGATCAGAGTCTCTGTAAAGTGAGATGGGATGAAGATGGGAACAAGGACATCTTCCTGACACAGAGAGAACAAAGACATTTTCAAGAGACAGGGAACCTGGCATCTGGGACTATTATGTTACCCTCTGTCCGTGTAGTACAATATTCATAATAAGGTTTCAGTTATGAGTCAAAATGACTTAAAAACTTTTTATTGCAACCTAGAATACAGTCAAAGGCAGTTCACAAATGTAATATAAAAGTTGTTGCATTTCACCAACCTCATTCAAACTACATTTAATGAAATGTACCTCCATCTATATCCAAACAGGTGACAGGCCTTGGACTATGCTGAACATAATTATTCTTAAGGACATAGAACAATATTTACTAAGTAAATCTTCTGTCAAATTGTAACTGCCCCCCTAAATTAGGAAATGTATTCTGAGAAAACCAGATACAACCTTTGAAAATGTGTGTACTCCCATGTATAGTACTTACCTATTCTTAAGGAAGACTTCATTTTTCTTTTAAAGAAGCAGAGCAGGCACATCAGTTGACTGGGATTGTTTAAGAAGATTAACACATGTGATCTAATCTTTGAAGGGGTGTTTCTGGAAACATTACACCCAAAATTACAGCTTCAGGCTTCTCTACTCCTCAGGGCCGGGCAGTCTATTCTGTGTCTCTGCTACCCTCATGAGAGTTGACAGAGCATAGCAGCTCTGAGAACAAACCTGCCATGTCCTTGGCATAGAGCTAGGAGAAGGGAGAGATGCCACAACAAGCACAAGCCTTTCTCACAGATTCCAGGAATGTAGATTTGTTGTGACCCAGTCACTGTGCAGATGGGTTTCTATTGAATAATATTTTCAGGCCTTATTTCAAAAAAAGAAGAGTTTTTCCAACATCCAAAGAGAGATCAAAATATAAATACATTTAGAAAATAGGAAGGAGGAAGAAACAAAATGTAATTGGCTAATTGAAGCTCCAACTTGTACAATTACAGAACAATTAATACCAAGAACTAAACCTCACTGAATTTTTCCACCTTACACTTTTATTTGCTAATGGAATGATATATATCAAGGACTTCATCTAACCTATTTTACAAAAGTTAAATAAACTTATTTATTTAAACATAAGTTATTTTTGAGATTATACACATACAAAATGTGAAAGAAAGTTTCTATTTTGAGCTAACTCTTCTAGTGTGCTCTTCAAATAAATATGCCAATCTTCTCTTCTTTATTTCTATACTGTGCCTTAGAAACTGTATTTTCCCAACCTCATGCATCACACTCCTGCTGGTGATTCTCAGGTGGCTCTCCAGTTTCTCTTGCACACTAGACACTAATCTTTGAAGGTCTTACCACAATCTCAGAAAGGTAATTCCTACTGTCCCAGGTTTGCTTTCATCTTGATTTTCCTATGTTCTTGGGGAGTTTCATCATTTTTCCAGGCTTAACATGAAATTTTATTATTGAATCTTTTTTCTCCTTTCTTCTGAACTTATTTTACCAGAAGTAATGTTAGAAACCCTGCCATGGGTGTGCTTATAATAGGTTGGAGATTCCTGGTGAAAATTTGATGTGTAATACAGTAGATTCTTTATAGAATGAATAATTCAATGGATGAGTGGATGGGTGGGTGGGTGGATGGATGATGGATGGATTGGTGAACCAATGGATGGGTAGGAAAAGATAAATATTAAATAATTATAATTTTGAAAAGAGGCTAAGAGAGGGAAAGCAATCAATGAACAACTAAGGTGCTACAACGAAGAGTTGATGCTTCTCATCTCTCTTCCTTCCTGTCTGTCTGTCTCTATCTGTCCCTCTCTCTGTCTCTCTCTCTCTGTCACAAAAAGAAAAAGAAAAGAAAGGCTTAGAGGATAAGTATATTATAACAAGGACATGGAATCTAATTCAAGGTAGGAATACAAAATGGATAGGCTGCAATGAAGAAATGAATTTTAAGCTAATGTTTATAAGAAATCAAATAAAAAGGAGGAGGAAAACATTTCAGGCAGAGGGAACTCTGAGGTAGGAAGGAACTTGACATATTCATAAAATTGCAACACAGGAAAGAGAACGAGGAAAGCCCGGATGATAAAAAAAAATTGACAGAGTGCAGTGCAAGTCAAACTTTTGTTCCTCCCCTTTAGAATATTTAAAATTTGTTCTGTTTTATTGTTAGTTGAATCTGAATGCCTTTAGATAGAAAATACAGGTACAGGTACCCCAGACTCCACCATACCCTATAGTTTTATAGGCACATGGATCATACACTCCTGCCCACTGCCTATTTCTCATAGGTATTTGAGATTGAAATTGGGTCTTAGAGTCTATGTGATTAGAGATTTTATCTGATGATCAAAAAATTTTTAAAAACTGGCAGATTTTAAAAAATATTTAATTAAATTTATTGGGGTGATACTGGTTAATAATATTATGTTTCAAAGGTACATTTTTGTGATACACAGTCTGTATATTGCTTTGCTTTGTGTGCCCACCACCTAAAGTCAATGAGGCAAGTCACACATCTGATTTTAGTTTATTAAATACACTAAAACCTTTTCATAACACAGTAAGTTGTGGCCCAACAATATTTCATTGCTCATAAATGTGGTATTTTGTTATGGTTAAGTTAATAAAGTAACTTTGATGAGTGTCCTAGAACAGTAAGCTGTCCATGGTGGTGGTGGAAGGCTGTCCAGTTCTCCTCAAGCCAGTGTCTGGGTCCCAGCCTCAATAGGCACCACCTAGTAGTGGTTGTCCACTTTAGATTGTCCACCCTAGGTGATCCTCAGTGCTATGACTGGGATTTCTAAGACAATGGCAGCAAAATCAGAAATCTCTTGTTTTTCTGATGCCATCAAGGGAAATTGGACTGGTAAAAGCTGAGGAAGTGAAATGATGTCATCCACTTCCTAGGACAGGAATTCCTGAAATTTCTTCATGGGTCTTGCCTTCATCTCTTTGGGCCTCTTCAAGAAAAGATGAGAACTTGACCCCACCCCTCTTTGAGAATGGGAGCAGAATGAAAAATAGCAGCCAATCACAAATCACAGCATATTCAAATTATTTTAGTTACTGGTGACTGTCATGGGCTTTCCCAAGAACCGTCCAGCTGTAGTGCAGAAAATGGATTGTTAGTGAAAGAGCAGTTGCTTAGTTAGCAGATTATTGATAGGCACTTGGCAATAACTTAAATGAAAGATGAAGGTTTCTTAATTAAAGTGGCAGCAACAGCAATGAAGGTAGGGGGGCAGATTTTAGATATTCAGAAAGCAAAATCACCTTGACCCTAACCCTAACTTCCTGCTTGGATGCAGGGAGTAGAGGAGCAAACTGTCAAGAAAAATTTGTAATAATCCAGGTTTCTAACATGAAAAGACACAGAATATGGTAGCTGAGTTTACTAAAGCACTTGGGAGAAAGAGATTTTTCAGGAAAATATACTGAGCCAGGAGTTAATAAAATGAGATGCTGTGAACTGGAGTCAGTTAAGAGTGACTAGCTAAACCCCGATCAGGCGGTGGTGTAGTGGATAGAGCATTGGACTGGGACTCAGAGGCCCCAGGTTTGAAATCCCGAGGTTGTCAGCTCAAGCACAGGCTCATCCAGCTTGAGCAAGGGCTCACCAGCTTGAGTGTGAGATCATAAACATGGCCCTGTGGTTGCTGGTTTGAGCCCAAAGGTCACTGGCTTGAAGTTCAAGGTAACTGCCTTGAGTCCAAGGTTGCTGGCTTGGACAAGGGGTCACTTACTCTGCTGTAGCCCCCTGGTCAATGCACATATGAGAAAGCAATTAATGAACAACTAAGGTGCCGCAGTGAAGAATTGATGCTTCTCATCTCCCTCCCTTCTCATCTGTCTGTTCCTATCTCTGACTCTCTCTCCATCTCTGTCAAAAATAAAAAAAAAAGAATGACTAAATAGAGAACTGATGTTAATGCCTCATTTAGTCTTCAAACATGGTAGAATATATTTATTTTACCTTTTCTATTGAAACCACAAAATCAAGCATTGTTATATGTTAGTTGCTGAGAGATTCCATGTCACAAATCACCCAAAGGTAGGAGGTCTCCCTCTTTTCTATGGAGCCAAGGATCTTATTCTGGAGTCCATAAAATCAGCAGTAGGATAGCTTCAAGGAATTTTTTAAGCCCTTAAAACTGCATGCAAGTGTGTGTGTGTGTGTGTGTGTGTGTGTGTGTGTGTGTGTGTGTGCGCGCGCGCGCGTGTGTTTATGTGCACATGCGCACGGTCTTTCGGCTACAGGGTGAATAAATGTCAATGCTTAATGGGATTTGTTAAGAGAAATACTACCTCTCTGTAGGATAATTTCAGTAAGCAAAACATTAGGCATTTAGATAAAGCGAGTTTCCATTCTGATGCCAATGAAAACTTCCCAATTATACATCATCAAATCATTGTACAGTACCTTTCAATGCTTTACAGTTTTCTTCCTAAAACAGGGTCATTATGATTCCTTCATGCCCCATATTATTCAAGGCTGCACTTAGGGACAGATGGAGAAAGTGAGTACCCCCAACCTCACTCTTCCTCCCCTGATCTCATGACAAGGCTCCCATCAGCTGAACCTAACTGTAAGCCAAATTGCGAAGTTGCTCCACACAGCCTGTGCTTGCATAGTGAAAAGAAGAGTGGAGAAGGACAAAGAGTGGGTCTTGAAGGGTGAGAAGCAATGGGCAAAAGGAAACTTCTGGAACATGCTCTCAGATATGAAATTCTTCAAGCTAAATGTACTAAAACGTGGTCTTTATACTTGTTCTTTCACCTCCAAGGTTCCTGCTAAAATGTCACGTCTTTGGTAAGTCCTTCTCTCATCATCCAATTTGAAGTAGCAACCTACTTTACAACTGGCCCTGACTCTATACGCCTTTGCCCTGCTTGGAGTTTGGTGGCAGCATTGTCTCCATGAGACAGGTTGTCCACTTCACTTGCTCATTCCTTTCTTTTTATTGTCAAGCTTTTCTCCACTAGACTATAAACTCCAAAATAGCAAGAAATATTTTTTTTTCTCCTGGAACATTGCCATCTCCTCAATATTGCATCAGAAGTATTTTATACCCAGTAGGTACTTAATATATACTTATTATATAAATAAGGAAACTATAAACTAATTTTGAAAAGAAAATTCTTAGACTGTGTTTTAAAAATGAGAATCGGCCTATTACTAAAACTGGTGATTTTTTTCACTACACAGTCCCATTGTTAGTTTTTGCTGCCTGAGTCTTATCTCCTCAATGTCTCCTCTTCCAGATTTCACTTGTTTTCTTCAGTTAGCTCCAATATTCTTTTCTATTTAGGCTTTCCTATTTTGTCAATAGTAAGTGCTCTTTGGTAATTCTCAGAGCACAGGATCTGTGTCTCTAGTACCAGGACACTCCTCCCATGTGTATCAGCTATTTGTGTGCATGTCTTATCAACAACACTGCATCCCAAGGTCTCTGAAGAGGATTTCTGGGTTATGCAACAAGGATTCTATAGCACTGGGCAACTGTAATGTGGTGTTGAAGAGTCATCCATATGGTCAAGGGACCTATGTATAACTCTTGCCTCCACACTGGCTCTGAAGCAGTGACATTTAAGGTCTCTAAGCTACATCATGGGGTTGCTGCAAAGGCTAAATCAGATGATACATTGAGCCCATTAGCCAAGAAATATTCAATAACATGTATCTATGATTAGCTTAGTGAGTGTTCAGTATTTGTTAAACAAAGGCATGGCTATAGTAAGATGTAGGAGACTTAAATCTGCATAAGGTGCAATCATCCTATGTTTTTTATTTGAACCAGGAAAGAAAAATCAGGGCTAAGAATATAGGCTCTCCAGTCAAGCTGCTATTGGTCAAATCCACTCTTGCTACCTGTGTGACCTTGATCAGATATTTAACTTTTTACCCCGGAGTTTTCTCATCAATCTAACCCATAGTGAACAAGGCCTGGATATAGTAAATGATCAATATTAGTAATTGTTATAGACACTAAAAGCCAAACTGAAAAAAAAAAGAAAAGATTTCTTCTAATTTGACAGGCTATTAGACATTTACAAATTTTAGAAATTTAGTTTGCATGCTAATAAATAAAGAGCTATAATTGACCTTTTTATAGTTTCTTATTGCCAAGATCTTTTCTTTTTAAGATAGGGCTAAGCCATAGACATTTAGGAAAAAGATGTTTCAAAATAATGTTCTAAAGAGGTAAAACAACTTCAAAAATCCTTTTATGTGTTTGTAAAAAGTAATCCTCAAAGCAGATGTTTTTAAAACTTTCTACTTTCTGTCATCCAACAGTGTTATTTCACAATCATTAATAATTAATCATAGGTCTCTGATTCATTCTGGTACACTCTAAAAATAGGATACCATGAATAGACTTAGAGCCTTAGCAACAGAATATTGAGTGCTCTATCAGCCTAACCTGAGTGCCTATTTGCATTTTGCAAACAGATCTGTCTCAGGATTGCTAAATTAGAAGTCATTCCATGGTGAAGTCAGATAATATGTTTTTCCTACTTGCAATTATTTCAAATTCATCTCACTAAAAGCCTCAGCATGTGTTCTGCCCTCCATTTGCCAGGGTTAGAAAACAAAGTTTGTGTTACCATTTTTGAGCGCCGGATATGGAGACCATCAGGTATGAAGTTTACCAAGTCAGCACCAACCTGGCCTGCTACCTCACAGGAGTTTCTGATGTACATCACATGACAGGTGTTTGAACAACTGTAATGAAAGAGAAGAAAATTGCAGCATCTAATCTTTTTTAATTTAAATTTAATTTGTTCAGTAAGTAGCGCACAGTACCATTCAACACACTATACACATATAGCTTAATCTTTATAAGAACTCCATGGGAAAACCAATGCAAAAGTTAAGTCTGCCTCTAAGTCACACACCTAATAAATGAAGGATCCAGAAATGACACCCAGGAAGCCTGGGTTTCAAATCTGAGAGCCCAAGCCTTAGTCCATCCAACAAACCAGTAAACCACAAATCAGGTTAACAAATTTATATATAGCTCTTGGCATAACAGCAGGGCAAATGTGGGTATGTGTTTAGCATGTGTGTTTAGTGTGAGTGGATTAAAAATACTTAACTAACCAAGTGAAATTCTGTGCATGGTTTTCATTACATGAAATAATAATCAGGAAATAGTAGAATTGAGCATAAAGGTATTTCACAAGCCTATACAAAATATCAGAGGCAACAACTGAAGAGCCTCAACACTGCAACAGGAGTTCTAGGCTCACGCAGGAGCAGAAAACATTTCTTTTTTTGAACACTCCCCCCATCCCCCATGTAAAGTAGATTGTATCTCTCTTTCTCAGAGATAGATGATGATGATAGATAGATAGATAGATAGATAGATAGATAGATAGATAGATAGATAGGCCAATCCCCACTTTCTACTGCCATCCACTCTGCTCTTTCGTTCCTTCCCCCCACTGCCAACCCCCTAAAAATGATAACTTCAAGCCTGAGCATGTGAATTTCTTTATGGACACCTCCAGTGTCCAACCTAGTAGCCTTAAACCACAAGTGGCTATAAATTAATTACAAAAGCAAGTAAAAGATTTAGTTGCTCAGTCCGTTAGCCACGTGGATCTAGTAGCTATCAGTGGTCAGCACAGATACGGAGCATGCTCACCAGCACAGAAAGCCCTGCTCTAAAGAAAGGTGGCAGCGCCTGCCAGTCCTGTCCCCAGAGAGTGGTTTCTGAGTTACTTTATTTTCGTATCACATAGCTGCACAATGAAGTTTAAGAAAACTATCTTCTATAAACACTGAAATTATTTGGCAACATTTACTCTATCAGACACTGCCTTTGGTCTGCCAGCTTTCCTTGATCAAAATCATTGGCAAGAGTCCATGAATTTTTCAAGGATTTTTTTCCCTTATATAACATCCTTCCAAATAGCTAAAAATAGAGAACTTGGTATATGTATATATTTTAATCAAAGAAAATAAAATTAGCTTATTCTTTTATTTACCTATGTTCCATATAACTTCATGTATTCCTAGGAGAATATAACCTTTACCACATTGTTTTCTATCTTGACATGGGCTCATCTCACTTTGTCTCTTAGAATTGTATCTATATGAATGAAACAATATCTGTACTTAATTTCCACAATATTATATCACTGGTAGACTGATAATAATTAAGCCACTGTGCCAGGAACTAATAAAATTTATACAAGAAAAACATTATTGTATTATCCTAAATATTAGAACAGTTCCTTCATAATCTCTTTGACTGATGTAAAGTGAATTGTAACATCTATTAATGCATTTATCCATAAGATAATTATCACTTACTATATACCTGATATTGAATTAGATGTGTACTCAAGTTCTTACAATATAGCCGGCTTGAATTTCTGAAATGCAAGAGTGGTATGTTGTCCTTTGAGTTCCTATAGGGTGATGGTGACTGTCTACATTCAAATCTCTGCTCACATTCTCCAAAAGTCACACGGATCCAAAAAGGGAGAACCTCATACCTGCAGTATAACTGGGAGACAGGCAATGTGACTTGAATTTACATGCAAGCAGGGACCAAGCCTCCGAAGTTGTAGATTTACTCCAGGGAAAAAGTGAGGAGACAGCAGAGGTGCACACCAGCAGCAGAACCCTAAAGGATATAATATCACTCCCAGAAGAAAAGAGTAGCACCTGGACTGGAGAAACATTGAAAATGGGGATGAGACCTTGGGGATCAGTGCACTGGCTCCCAGAGAATTGCAAGGAAGGGATAGAAAGAGACTTGAAGCAGATGCGGCAGTCATAGGGATTATGAAATCAGAGGTAGAGGGAAGAAGCTTAGCGGGGGAGGGCGTGTCCCTCAGAGGCTTGGTGATAAAGGAAAAATAGAAGTAAGTAGTAGAAATTAAGGAAAACTGAAAAACCGAAAAGAATCAAAACCAGAAACTACACTGCGTGAACTCTCTAAGAGGTGCTACAATAGGACAAAGCGTTTTTGAAGTAAGAAGTCTAGTAAGCTACTCAAATCTCTCACATCTGCATTCAGAGAATCAAGGTATAGAAAATAATTTTAAACAATACAGAGAACATAACACTCATGACCCCTTCCTTAGGAATCTACTAAAGAGAGAGCTTCATCCAGCCAGATCTGAATTAAAGAACCTCAGCAAAACAATTGATGCTGAACACTTAATATATATTTCATTGTGGGTCCTAAGACTACATACAATAAAGGAAGGCAAAAGGTGAAAGAATAGTAAGTAACTATTATCTATTTTGAAAAGAATATATATAAGAAAGAAAAAAGAGAAATATATATAAAAAACAAATATATATAAGAAATTTATTTTAAGTCAAACAATCCAATGGTAGAAACCTAGATAAAGAATGAAAGGCCTTTGGTGGTGCAGTCGATAGAGTATTGATCTGGATCACTGAGGTCACCGGTTTGAAACTCTGGACTTGCCCAGTCAAGGCACATACAACAAGCAAACAATGAACAACTAAAATGAAGCAACTACGAGTTGATATTTCTCACTCCCCCACCTCTCTGTAAAATCAATAAATAAAAGAAAAAAAGAAAAAGAAGAAAGGGACTCAGACCAATATAAAAGCTATTAGTATAAAGGTAAACATTAGAAAAAATACGGGCTTTACTAAATACCAAATTAAATACTCTGCCCATTCCAGCGTTCTCAAAATAATCAAGGAAACAGACCACAAGGAGAAGCATAGTAACCATAACAATATAAAGAACAACAGAGTTCAGGCCAAACATGTAACATCAATATATGACAATGAGCTGTATTAAAAATATTTTCAGGTTGACTCACAAAGTAAAACCAAACTTAATACTACATACTATAGACAAAATTAAAACACAGATTCAGGAGTACTAAAAATAAAAGAATGAACATGTTTATATCAAGTTAATAAAGCAGGGTTGACAATCTTGATATTGGACAAGGCATGTGTCAGCTCAAAAAGTATTAAATGAGACAAAGAAGGTCATGTTAAAATGCTAAAAGTCAGCCTGACCAGGCAGTCGCGCAGTGGATAGAGTGTCAGACTGAGATGCAGAAGACCCAGGTTCAAGACTCCGAGCTCGCCTGCTTGAGCATGGGCCCATCTGGCTTGAGCAAAAAGCTCGCCAGCTTGGACCCAAGGTCGCTGGCTCCAGCAAGGGGTTGCTCGGTCTGCTGAAGGCCCGCAGTCAAGGCACATGTGAGAAAGCAATCAATGAACAACTATGGTGTTGCAACGGCAACGAAAAACTAATGATTGATGCTTCTCACCTCTTTCCATTCCTGTCTGTCTCTCCCTATCTATCCCTCTCACTGACTCTCTCTCTGTCCCTATAAAAAAGAAAAAAATGCTAAAAGTGAGCCTTGGCTAGTTGACTCAGTGGTAAGCATCTGCTAGGCATGTTGATGTCCCAGGTTTGATTCCCAGTCAGGGCACACAAGAGAAGCACACATCTGCTTCTCCATGCCTCCCCCTCTTACTTCTCTCTTTCTCTTCCCCTCTGGCAGACATTGCTCGATTGGAACAAGTTGGCGCTGGGCACTGAGGATGGTTCCATGACTTCCTCCTCGGGTGCTAAGAAGAGCTCAGTTGCTGAGAAACAGAGCAATGCCCCAGATGGGCAGAACATCACCTTCTAGTGGGCTTGCCAGGTAGATCCTGGTCAGGGAACATGCAGGAGTCTGTCTCTGCCTCCCCTCCTCTCACTAAAAATAAAAATAAAAAATAAATAAAAAAGATGTCATAATTTATAATGAAGGCATTTTTATATAGCAGTGAGCACAATCACCACTTTTATAATGTAGAAGCTCCAGTAAATTTCAGAAAAAAATGGTCAAAAGCATCATAATCATATGAGGCTTCAATGTATTATTACAAACCAAGAAAGTCAGATGGATCAAGAATGAGGGAAGATATAAAATACTTTTAACATTGTGAATAAGGTAGGTCTTATGACTACATTTAATTTTACCACTAATAATTTGTATACCTTCTCAGATGTATATGGGACACTCACATAAATTGACCATATACTTTATCACATAGCAATCCTCAATTATTTCCATAAAGTATAAATAATTCAAACTATATACTCTGATTAGAGTATAATAGAAATAAAGAAATATTAAGACAAAATTTTCAAATGTCTTTTCCAGATAAAAATGTAAAAACTTTCTATGAAACATCTCCTTGATAAAAAGAGAAATTTTAGATTATATTGCAGAACTTGTTTCACAAATAATGATTAAAAAACAGTGTATGAAGTATAATTAAAGCTGTGATCAGAGGGAAATTCATGGACTTGAGCACTCATATCAATAAAAATTAAATTAAAATAGCAATCTGAAATTATAAGACAAAAAATAAACATTATAAACCAAAAGAGAGTGCAAAAAGAAAATGGTAAAAATAAAAGCAGAAACTTATTATTAGAAAAAAAATAGAATTAATAAATTAAAATACTGGTTGAGGTAGAAACCACTTGCTAACTTTTTTAGGGATAAAAGAGGGGAAGCATAAATAACAAGTAACCACTAAAAGAGAAGGAATTAAAATATTTAAGAAAGTACTTTGCACAACTTTATGCAAATAATAAAAATGATACACTAATTCCCTACTAAGTTTAATCGATCAAAATTGATCCCATTAAAATATATATACTTAGATAGCTTAAGTATACTAATTTGCATGGGATGAAAAATTTTTAAATGATCCCAAAACTACTTTATTAAAAAAGCAACAGGGCCTGACCAGGCGGTGGCGCAGTGGATAGAGCATCAGACTGGCATGCAGAAGACCCAGGTTCGAGACCCCGAGCTCACCAGCTTGAGCGCGGGCCCATCTGGCTTGAGCAAAAGCTCACCAGCTTGGATCCAAGGTCTCTGGCTCCAGCAAGGAGTTGCTCGGTTTGCTGAAGGCCCGCAGTCAAGGCACATGTGAGGAAGCAATCAATGAACAACTAAGGTGTCACAATTGCAATGAAAAACTAATGATTGATGCTTCTCACCTCTCTTCGTTCCTGTCTGTCTCTATCTATCCCTCTCTCTGACTCTCTCTCTGTCCCTGTAAAAAAGAATAATAATAAAGCAACAGGCCTATATGGTAGCTTTACAAGAGAATTTTACCAAACCCTCAAAGAGCAGATAATTCTAATTATGCTTAAATTATTCTAAAACATGGAAAAAGAAAGAACATTTCCAAACTATATTTTTAATAAAGCTGTTAGAACATGTTAACAAAATCAAATGAAGCTGATAATAGAAATCCACAGTCCTCACGCCACAAATATTAAGAGGTGTACTTCCCCTCTCCCAGGCTTGGAGAAAGATAAGTATGGAACTCTCTGGGGTCAACTTCCCACAAGCATGAGGCAGCCACATTGCCCTATTTGGTTTGCTGGAGAAGCCTGAGACTAAGTTTGGGTTGCAGCAGGCCCAGGACCTGGCATTGTATCATCCCGAGGGAAATGAAGGGAGAAGCTTTTATTTTAGCCTCCTACCTCTAGGCTCAGCTGCTTCCTGTCCCTGTCCACAGCTAGCATCATCCCACATGAGTTCCAAACATCTTCCTTCCTCCATTCCTCAACTCAGGTTCTCACAATTTCCTTGTTTATTTCTCTTTTCTTTTCGAGTTCATTTGGGAGGTGAAGGGTAGGGGAAAAGTCAGAAGTCTTGCTAGATCTACCTCTTGTGTGGAAATAGAAGCTCTGAATATAAAGGAAATTTGAATGGTTTGATGAAAACTCAACATTCTTAAAAGGGAACGGTGGAGGATAAAGTTAGAAAGTTATTTCAGAATTATGAAAGGTGACAAATGACTTAACTTTGCCCCAAATGACTGAAATCTACCAAATTCCGATTTGATGAATCCTTGAACTTTTTCCAGCAAAGGAAGATTTTAATAAAAAGAGTGCTATAAAAAGAGCAATGTAGTAATAATCATTTAGGGGGTTATTGCAGTATCCTAGGAACTACTTCTATTCATAGGGGCCACTGGGCAACATCACTAGGAAACATGTCCAAATGCGAACTCCCAGGCCACACCCCAGACCTATGGACTCAGAATCGGCACACTAATGAAACCTTCAGGGGACTTATTATACATGAAAGTATGAGAAGCAATACCCCAGGCATCACAAAATAGCACACAGAAAAAGAGTGGATGCAAGAGAAACTGTACTTCAAAGAAAAGGTAAAGGTCAGTGTTGGGCAGATAAAATATATTATGCTCACTTTGTTAAAGATGGCGCTGCCCACGTGGAAGTTCTTTGATATTAATGTGTGTTCTGGGAAAGGCTGTGGGCAGGCTGGGTCATTATAGCCTAAGGTTTGGTTTTAAGAGTAAGCTTTTCCCCACACCCTTGACTGATTGGATTACGTAGGGTGGTGCACTCTCCTGAGGAATCCCACTGTGCCTCGGATGGGTGGGTTTGTATTGGAGACTTCCTTGTTTGTGTAATTGGATTGGAGGTTTTGATTTTACACTATAAAGTGGGGCAGACCAGGAGTTTGCTCTCTCTTGGTTCCTGAAGTATTAGAAAGGAGAGGAGATTAAGGCCACATGGAGGAGAGGAAGCAGCCAAGATGGTGGAGTGCTGAGGAAGAAGCCAGTTTGTGCAGAGTTTGTGCAGAGAGAAAGAGATGGAGAACAGAGGTGAATAAGTCTGGTGAGCTAGAAACCTTTGATGCTAGGAAACTCGGATAAGTCAGTAGCTTTGTGAGCACTGAATGAGTGGGTTTTGGGGCCCAGTGTGTGTTTTTGCTTGCCCGCTGGGTGCAAGCTAGAATTAAAGCTGATGGCTCACCAGTTCTTGGCTCCATTGTTTCATTACCGACTGTCTGAATCTAATGCGAGCCTGCATGGGCCAGGCTGCTGTGATGGTGGCCCTGGCTACTGACTTTACAGTCAGTGAAGACAATAAGGTTTAAAGACTGGGTTCCTGGGATTACGTAAAAACTAGCCCCAGAAGCAAATTCATAATGAATTTGACTGTAATTACAGCTGTATTGCTGCTTATTTTCAAAGTAGTTTTGATGGTGAAATCATAGTAATATTTCAATTTGGAAAAAGACATCAGTAGAAATCCTGCCATTATTATTTTAACTCTCGAAGATTTACATGGCTTATGTTTTTAATGAAGCTATCCATCAGATTTTCCATTTTCTTTCTTACAATGTGATAAATTTAGTCTTTCCCCAAAGTTCCTGTTACCACTAACCTGGGCATTTCTCCAAGCCCAAAGATAGTAATGAAAATTATAGGCTCTTCCTACATATTTTCTTTTTTTAAGCAACTAGATCTGTGTTCCATATTAGCAAACCTCGATCTTTCCTTATTGGTAAGAGGTTTTATTTTCAACACAAGTACCGCCTTGGTACTGGTTAAAACAGAAAGACTTCAAAGAAGTTAAATTCATTAGTGTGTAATTAAAGGTGTTGGTTTATATAGTTTATGTAATTTCTTACCGAATATGCTTTAAATTTTATAAATATTATGACAGAATTATAGAAATGTGAAAGCATCTTAAACAGTCAGGTGCTGCAAAAGCTAATTGTTAATATAAAATATTGTCAATTTGGTTAATATGATACAAATAAAGTATAAATAATAATATAGAAATAGAAAATATAATCTTAATGAAAGGTAACTCTCTTTGTATAACATAAATGTACCAACACTATTCTCAGGTTCTACCTTGATGCTAAAGTGAAAATTCAGAAAAATCAGTTGATCTTCTGGTTCAGTATCAACAACAAAAATCTTATCTACAGACATGTTGAACAATTAAATATATGATTACAAACTTCATGGTAATTGAAAAAAATGTTCTTTAGAAGTATCTCAGCATTAGGGTCTCAGCTAATTTCTGTAATTCTTCTACATAACAAATTTTGTTTTATACTTAGACAATATACAGTAAGATACATAATCTTTTCCTCCTGAGGAGATGACATGCACAAATAGTTCATCCCTTGCTCATAATTATTCTCAAAACTGTGTAAGAGCACATTGTTTTGGTATATATTGCTTTGAAGAATTATGAAGTCTCTATTTGGGATAATTTCACTTTCCCTTATGTTAATTATTCAGACTGAAAATTGCTTTCTGGATTATGTTAATGTCTTTACTTCAAAAAATTATTTGCTTTATGATATTAGGGAGATAACAATATCAATTCAACCATTTTTTATTAAAACTGCATTAGTGAACAGAATGACAGTGACTATTTATAAAATAGTTGTGAAATCACAGTTAAACAATTATTAGCAGAATATCCCTTGCTTCTAGATCATGAAATTAATTAATTTCATTGTAGAAAAATCTCCATGGATTCCAGAAGTTTTAATTGGTCAAAACAAAGAATAGAATAAATGAGGCAGCATTTTCTATATAGGAGACTTGGGACCTGCCTGTAGGATAATTAATTTTCAATTAAACGAAAACTCTTGAAATCAAACTGGGTGAATAGGAAAATATAGATCAAAAGTACATATTTATGCCAACATATACTATGGTCATATAAAATTTAAAGCATATTCAGTATGGTCTTGAAAAATGGGCCAAATGTGAGAAGGTCATTTTGTATGGTCCATGATGTAGATTTTTAATAAATAAATAACATCTAATGTCTCAGTAGAATGTATCTAAATAGAATTCATTTTTACTCTCTATTGTTACAGCAAATGAAGTATGAGTCTCTAGAACTCTGTGCATATAATAATAGATACATAGATTTCTCCCCATGTTTAAATAACCTGAAACTTTCTTTGTAGGTTTTATTTCCTTGGTTCTCCATTTTAAAATTTTTATTTCGGTAAAGAAAATCATGGTGGTATAAATTGTCCTTATTTGGGTTATTCTTATTTATTTTTCCTACAAAATTGCTTTGTGAAATTGTCTGGTGCTTAGAGCTTCCTTAGATGCTGCAAACCAGTGCAGCTAGTGATTCCAGGTCCTGAGAGAGAATGATGCAGAATTAAGAAATAGACTCAAAGAGAAAAAGGATAGGATCCAGAGGCCTCTGCAAGCTGATAGCAAGAACAGAGAGAGAGAGAGACCCAGGTCTGCTTTATTATATAGTGTAGAAAATTAAAGCCTTTAAGACATACACAAATAAGGAAGTCTCTGATACAAGGTCACTCATCTCCGAGGCATATAGGGGAATCCTCATAAGAGTGCACCCCCTATTATGCAACAGTCAAGGGTATGGGGAAAAGCTTAGTCTTAAAAAGAGTGGGGAAGAGCTAGTCTTAAACTAGGCCCTAGGCTATAAGGACCTTGTCAGTTTACAGCCTGTCTCCGACATATGCCCCGTTTTTTATTTTTTTTAATTTAGCTCATGTGCTGAGACTTGCACTCATCTGATTTCCCAGATTCCAATTCAGAGGCAGATTGAAAAAATACAGAATAAACAGAAAATTAACATACCCAATGTTAACAAATACCAAAACAAGTATCTTAATACATTATAGGGATTAAAGCCTTTAAGCAAATTCTTAGCCAATATAACAGGATCTGTAATAGAGTCTTTGCTGTTTTGAGTGTCCTTAACATGTTAACCAAGTCCATGCTGACACTCACCGATCCACATTCCCTGCAAGTGCAATTAACCCCACTTCAGTCTGAGAACAGTCACAAGGAGCAGGCATCACATACATCCAGAAAAAGTCTGCATGGCACTGGAACTGTTGTCACATTTCCACACTCTGCAGCTAGCCTCCAAGCCCCATGACCACTGCTTCTAGCATACCAAGCCTTTGTCTCAAGCCTAATGTCAATTTTGAGTTTCTGGCAATGATTCACGTTGGCTGGAAGGGCCATCTGTAGGCATGTGTGGAGATGGAGCTTTTGTTTCTTTTGACCTGAAGAGATAAAACCAGGGGGCCTTTTCCTAGAGTTTTGCAGCCATGGGGTGGTGAGAACCTTAGGATTCACTATGCTGGGTGGTAGAGGTAAATTTGTAACAGAAGTGGGCAAATCTGGCTGGCCGAGAGTAGCAACAAGGCCGATTCCAAGGAGGGAGGTGAAAGGAGAGAAAGAGGCTCTGAATTTGGAGAGTAGGTCCCGGCCTAAAATAGACATGGGGCATTGAGGCAGGAGGAGAAGAGTGTGTAAAGGAGACACTATGTATTAGACAAGGCAGTGGATCCATGGCCAGTGGTCGGCAAACCGCAGCTCATGAGCCACATGCGGCTCTTTGGCCTCTTGAGTGTGGCTCTTCCACAAAATACCACATGTGGGCATGCAGGTACACGCAGGGGTGTTGGTCAGGTCAGTCGGGTGACAGGAGCACGGTCAGGCGGGCTGTGGGATAGGCAGCGCAGCGCGAGGGAGGTGGGTACGATTCATGCTCGAGTTGAGTGAGCCAGTCAGTAGCAGTCTCATTGTGCAGCAGTTAGTGCTAGTCACATCCACAAATCGCACACAGGTGACAAAAGGAGCTACTCAAAGTATAAAGTTACCTGTATTTTTCCATCCAGCTGCAAATCCTACAGGTATTTCTGTCATCAATTTAAGAATTGTAATTATTTTGTGTTGGTGGCTTTATTATTATAAAATAAAAAAAATTTTTAGGTGCCCTGTCTGACATGGCTACAAAGAAGAAGCAAAGAAAAACGGAAGACAAAAACTGTGAATTTAAAGTTGAATGAACCAAGACTTTTGCATTTATTCAAAATTTAAATGGCCTTCCAACCTGTCTTATTTGTCTGGAAAAATTGACGCATAACAAGAAATCAAATTTGGAGAGACACTTTACAATTAAACACGTGTCAGTTAGTACTAAATATCCTGTCGGTGATGCAAGAACGAAAGCAGTTGAGGAATTTCAGAAGTCAAGAAAGATCAAGTTCTGCATTTAATTACTGGATGCAATCTTCCAACAATGTTAATGTTGCAAATTTTGTGGTTAGTCAAGAGATTGCTAAGAAAGGAAAACCATATACAAATGGCAAATACATAAAAAGTTGTTTTATAAATGCATCTGAAGAGCTATTTCAGGATTTTAAGAACAAAGCAGATATTCTAAAAAAAAATTAAAGAGTTATCATTGTCTGCTAAAACAGTGAAAGATAAAACAGTCAAATTGTCTTCGAATATAACCAACCAGCAAGTCAAAGATCTTAAATTAATTTCAGCTTTATCAATAGCAGTTGACAAGTATTGTGACATAAATGATACAGTGCAAGTTTCACTTTTTGTACGATTTATTTAATCTACAGGTCCTAAAGAAGAACTTTTAGAATTATTGCCACTCAAAGGTCAAACATATGGAGAGGACATAGCAAATGCTGTAACTGAGTGCATGAAAAAACATTATATTCCACTCAATAAAATTGTTTCAGTTTCAACAGAAGGGGTGAAAAGTATGACCAGTGTAAGAAAGAGGTTTGTTGCTATTTTAAAAGAAAAAAATTAGTCGTGAGATACTTACTTACCATTGCATCATTTATCAAGAAGTACTTTCTGCACAGACATTTCCAGAAGAAATTTGCAAAGTTATGGAATTGGTAATTAAAATTATCAACTCCATTATAGCTAAAGTTCTTAATCATCACCAATTAAAAATTTTTTAAGTTGAAATGGAAAGTGAGTATGTAGATCTTCTGCAGCATAACAAGGTACATTGGTTATCAAGAGGAAACGTTTTGAAATGTTTTGCTTCCTTATTAACAGAAATTAAAGCACTTCTCCTTGAGAAGGGTGTTCACTATCCAGAACTAACAAACAATCAATGGATCCAAAAATTGTATTTCGTGATAGATGTTATGTCTCATCTAAATCAGCTTAATCGTAAACTACAGGGGAAAAGAAACATAATTTTTTCGATGTTAGAAGAAGATATTTTATTCAAAAACAAATTATCTCTTTTTGCTCAAGATTTTGAAAGAGAAACTTTGATTCACTTTCCAAGCCTGTTGAAACATCACCAAGAAAATAATTCTGATATTGACATTTGCTATTTCAAAACAACACTTTTAATTATGAGGGAAGCTTTTCTCAACAGGTTTTAGGAATTCAGAAACAGCAAAATGACATTAGCCTTCATTATAAAACCTCTTAATTCTACTGAAACAAAATTAAAATTTTCTCCCTTAATATTGACATTGGCAACTTTGAAATGCAATTGCTGGATTTAAAAAACAAAGAATTATAGAGCTCAAAATTTTAACGTCTTTGTGCTGATATAGAAATATTGGAGAAAAACAAATGTGAACTTAGTTCACAGCACAAGTGTTCTGCTTTGAAAGACCTGGAGAAGGAAGATATGTTGTTTTTTAACAACTGGAATAGTATTTCTGACTCATATAATCAGCTACAAAAACTATTGTTTGCTGTTCTTTCCTTATTTGGGTCTACATATTCATGTGAACAATCATTTTCAAGTGTGAACCTTATCAAGAGTAAATTGAGAAGTCATCTTATTGATGAGAACCTGGAATCGTGCCTAAAATTAAAAAACTTTAAGTACAGTATATTAAATTAATTTTAGGGAGCATTGTGGAGTGAAAGAAGACATAGTGTAGAGAATTGAGAAAGGTATGTTGAGATGGTTTGGACATATAGAAAGGATGAACAAAAGGAGATAGATGAAACAAGTATACAAGACAAGTGTGGATGGGAGAGTTGGAAGGGGTCAACCTCAGTGAACGTACTTCAATCAGATTGAGGATGTTGTTAGCAAAGCCATCTTAGGAGTACCCTAATTAAATTAAAAACAATGTACCTACCTATATAGTTTAAGTTTAATCATTTGGCTCTCTAAAGAAATTTTAATCATTATACTGTTGATATTTGGCTCTCTTGAGTAATGAGTTAGTCGACCATTGTTCTAGGCTCATCCAGAGTGACATGAGATGGGGCCAAAGGCCCTGGGAACCTTCAGTCTTTAGTGGCAAATCCCAGCAGGCTGGGCAAGGTTAGGTCAGAGGTGGCTAGGGTAGAGCTGGAAAAGACTAAACCCTCCTTTAGAGAGTGAGGAGGCATCTATCTTCCAGTGTCCTTTTTTCCCACAGCGAGGGCATGGCCCTAGTGGGGGACAAGAAGCCAGGCAAGTTTTAGTCCAATGACCTTCCTTTCCACTCTTGAAGCAGGGCACTGATGTAGTCTTATGAGGCCCCTTAGGGTTGTTGAAGCCATTAAGGGTATATGCAAAGAGCTGGTATTTTGCCTGATCTCTTTGAGCTCTGTCTGTCTTTTCCTGTTCTTCCTGGTCATTATAGATCTTAAAAACCATATTCAGAAGATCTTGTTGAGGGGTTTGAGGATCCTCTTCTACCTATATAAAGTTTTTCTGTATATCTGGAGCTGATTGGAAAAGGACAGAAGGACAGTGTGATCAAATGAAGGAGGGTAGAAATTTGCAGGAGGAAGAGGTTAGGAGTTTGCTAAGAAGATTTGATAGATGGAACATGTTTGACAAAGAGAAGGACTAGAGCATAGTAAAATAAGTCTCATAGAGTTGCTCTTGTGAAGTCTCTCATGTTGGCTCATGGTGTCTCACCAAATGTTCAGTAACCCACTGAGGAACCTCAGCAGACCTATAAAAAACACACACATATCCTCAGCCCCACAGGAAAACAGGGTCTGGCCCTTGCCAGATTCCTGTGAGTGGGTCCTTCTTGTTGGATTCCAGAGTCTCTGGGCTGCTGAATGGTCCTGTACATCAGCATTCAAAAAAATTTTTCAAGGTAAAAATCATGATAAAGAAGATTTTCAGGAGTTCTAGGGCATGATTCCCCCTTTTTTATTTTTTCTAATTGACATGTAAGTGTTTGGTGGGCATGCTCTACAATGCCTTGACCCTGAGGACTGTAAGAGATACCTC
The DNA here is from genome assembly GCA_037038555.1 of Rhynchonycteris naso. Lineage (NCBI taxonomy): Eukaryota > Metazoa > Chordata > Mammalia > Chiroptera > Emballonuridae > Rhynchonycteris > Rhynchonycteris naso. The sequence goes on from CM072997.1 coordinate 70,004,409, forward strand.
TCCTCAGGTTAATTCCAAAACACTGACAAAATGTATTAAATGCTTTTTCTACATAGGTAAGAGCATTATCAGTTTTAATTGTCTTAGGAAGTCCTAAAATAGAAAATGCATACAAACAATAAGCTATAACATGCTCAGCAGCCTCACCTCTTCTGACAGAGGCTATCATAAATCCAGAATAAGTGTCCACTGTAACGTGGACAAAGGACTGTTTGCCAAATGAAGGTATATGAGCTACATTCATTTGCCAAAGTTGTCCTGGTAAAAGTCCTTGAGAGGGAACTCCAAATGAGAGGAAGTTGGTTTAGCAGAACCTCTAAGAATGTCAAAAAGTGGTTTTAGTTCCCCTGTAGTTAATATTAAGGAAAGTTTAAGCCAATTTATGTCTCCAAACAATTTCTGGAAATGATTTAAAGTTTGCAAATGATCTATCCTGATTCTTTCAAAGAATATTCTAATTGTTGCAAAATGGTCAGCACAGTGTCTTTATCTAGATGAGCAATAATAATATCGTCCATATAATGAATTAGATATGCCTTAGGGTGCTGCCTTCATACAGGAAAGATGGCTTGTGCAACATATTTCTGGCACAAGGTAGCACTGTTAGCTATACCTTGAGGCAAAACTCTCCACTGGTATTGCTTCATGGGAATCTAAAAATTATGTAAAGGAACACTGAATGTAAAACGCTTGCAATCATGAGGGCTTAAAAGAATAGTAAAAAAGCAATTGTTCACATCAATAATAAGTAAGGTGAAAATTCCATGGAATGACAGTAGGAGAAGGGAGTCCTGCCTGGAGAGGACCCATAATTTTATTTATTGCTCTCAAATCCTGTAATAAACTCCAATTTTCTGATTTGTTTTTTAATTACAAATATAGGCATATTCCATGGGGTACTAGAAGGTTCAATGTGCCCAACCTATATCTGCTCTTGTATCAATTGAGTAGCTGCCCAAGCTTCTCCTGAGAGAGATGCCATTGGTCTACCTAAACAGGATTATTTGATTCCTAAGTAATGGGGTCTGCACAATGCATTATTGGGGTAGCAGGAGCTACCAAGGTCCTTATGATAAATTTTGATACCCTAATCCATGTCTCCTGGAATTGGGTGTCATTTCTATGTGGATAAGAATCCCTCACTGTTCTTTCCCTAATCTCTTAGTGGGCAAAAATCCTTGATTAAGCATTCAAGCACTGACTAAATTATTAGGACTGACAAGCAACACTCCCATATCTTTCAAAACATCTCTACTCCACAAATTAACAGGCAATTCAGGGAGCACATAAAGTTGAAAAAGTCATATAAAGGAATTGAGACAGAGGAGGGATCAAAGGGACCAGAGGAAAAGAGGACAGAGGGAAAGGGGATGATAGGATGGGATAAACCTGAAGGGAAGGGGGGAGGGTGTTGTAGGGAGGGGAGCAGGGGAGATGTTGAGGGGAATATGGGGGAGGGGGATGCAGTTGGGGTCACCCTAGAATCTATGTAAAAACAATTAATTAAATTAATTTTAAAAAAAGTAGAAAAAGTCCCCTATCACCTTCTTTATCTTCCCATTGTAAAAAAAACAAAACAAAACAAAAAACAACTGAGAGCTTTGTTAGGGAAATTTACTTTGCCCTAAGCCTCACAGCTGATGACTGCTTCATGAATGAGTCAAGAAAAAAATAAAAAAAAGATCAATGTTGCTTAGCAAAAATAGATGCATCAGCTCAATCAAATTAGCAAGTCTTTAGAATCCACATTCCATTCTATTTGAATTTAAATGAGCACTCCTTACAAGTTCCAATATTAAAGCAAAAAATGTAAGAATAAAACCATTTTATTCTTATTTTTTTAATATTAGAGCTGGCATTTCCAATATTTACATGCAAGAACTTAATTCAGGCCTTAAAAATCACATTTTAGACAACATCAATCAAAGACTAAACAGAAACAAGAATCAGACAAACCAGAGAGAAACCCGAAATTTCAGAGCACAATCAGACCAGAAAGATGCCTGCTTGATCTCAGTCAGGGCATTTTCTGTCAGAGAGACTGACAATTGATGGGACTAAGCAAAATTTCCCTGAGGAAAAAAGAAAACTTCAGCAGTTGCTGGGAGATTTTGTAATCAGACCCATCAGGAGTCCCCCATCTAAATTCCAGACAAAGAGTAGGAAAGAATCAAAATGCTAGTTCAGAGGACTGTAGCTAAAACATTGAAGAAAATCAGACAATAACAGGAAAAGCTGTAACTTTCCTAATACCTGAGTTTCCTCTCAATTCTCAAATTCTATAGCTGCTATAACCAGCAATTCAGGTTGACTATGCTGAGACCTTCCCTCCACCCCAATTCTAGCTGAGCAGCAAACTAAACAGCCAGAGAGAAGTAGAAGCAGCCGCCATTCTGTTGCTCAGGATAACTGGGCAATGTTTGGCCTGATGGAATTAGAATCTGCTGAGGAAACACCGACATTGCCCGTACTGTTTGACGGGGCCAGGAAGGGCCCTGTTGTCTGTTTCCCTGAATTACCTGTCCTTCGGCAAAATATTAGCCCAAGGTGATGTAGCCATCTTAGAATTTTTTTAGTCTTCCATCAGCACTCTTCTGATTCAAAATATAAAAAGTAATTCTAAAAATACTTTGCAGCTAATTTTAAAGTAAACTCTTTTATGACTGCATTAACTGATACTTATTTTGCTTGTCTTTTTTATTTATTTATTTATTTATTTTTTACAGGGACAGAGAGTCAGAGAGAGGGATAGATAGGGACAGACAGACAGGAACGAAGAGAGATGAGAAGCATCAATCATCAGTTTTTCATTGCCGTTGCAACACCTTAGTTGTTCATTGATTGCTTCCTCACTTGTGCCTTGACCACGGGCCTTCAGCAGACTGAGTCACCCCTTGCTGGAGCCAGCAACCCTGGGTTTAAGCTGGCGAGCTTTTTGCTCAAGCCAGATGGGCCCGCCCTCATGCTGGCAACCTCGGGGTCTCGAACCTGGGTCTTCTGCATCACAGTTCGATGCTCTATCCACTGCGCCAACGCCTGGTCAGACTTGCTTGTCTTTTGATCTTTGTGATTTACACACACATGCGTGCACACACACACACACACACACACACCCTCTCCCTAGAAGTTCTGTCTAGAATATAAATTCTAGTAAGTTAATTTAAAAATCAATACCCCTTTAGACAACTGAAGTTATCTCTGTTGTCAAAAGATAAAAGACAAAGATGTTATTCAAAATATTTGATAATGAATATAATGGAGCCCTTAAACGATCAGCTTTCACACACCACCAGTCAAACCAGATACCAGCCACCCAGTTTTAAACACCATTGGAAACTGAGAAATATCAGCCCTTCCAAAAGCTTAAATATATTAACACATTACAATCTTTAAAAAGGTCTGAATATTTTACATGAAAATCTTATACCAAACTAAATAAATCCAATTTTCTACTAATGCATTATTTTGGGCAAATATTTTTGGTTGTCACTAAGAACCTAGCTACTAGTGAAAATTACCTTACAATATTTATTTGACACAAGTAATAACAGTAGAATTTAACCAATTTGCATATTTACTAAATGACTCCTACTTCCCAGGAATTCACCTAGTTGCTGGACACATTAAAAAAACAGATTTCTTTCTTGCTTTCATAGAGTTTATGATCTATGAGCAAGGCAGACATCAATTAACTAAACAAACAGGTAAGTAAGTACACAGTTACACATTGTGAACAGGGTGCTATGAAATAGAAAAATGGGGGAGGGGTTTCATTCTATAGATTAAGTTGTCAGAAATGGCCTTTCTGGGAAAATGACATTTTATCTATTAGGATTTAGAAGTCAGCTTTGTGAAAGTAGGGAATAGGTTCTCTAGCCAAGACATGTAGTCTGTTGTTTATTTATGAGACTGGATCTTTTAAAATAAATCATAATTATTATTATTATTTTTATGTGTGTGTGTTTACAGTGGGGTTGCCACCAGAACACAGGTGCATTGAAAACTAAATCAAAGCCAAAATAGGAAAGGAAAAGACTCATACCAACATTGTCATCACTGGACACAGATCTGCACTGGACATTATCTGACCTGCAAATGTGGTGGGACTGACAAAAGAGCCATTGAAAATGTCAAGAAGTAGGCTGCTGAAATGGGGGAGGGCTCCTTTAAGAATGCCTGGGTCTTGAATAAACTGAAAAGTATAATGTGTGTATGGTATCACCATTGATGACTCACTGTGGAAAATCAAGACCAGTAAGCACTATGTGATCATCAATGATGCCCCAGGACACAGAGACTTTACCAAAAACATGATGACAGACACATCTCAGGCTGACTGTGCTGTCCTAATTGCTGCTGCAGGTGTTGGTGAGTTTGAAGCAGGCACCTCCGAGAATGGGCGAGCACGCCCTTCTGGTTTACACACTGGGTGTGAAACAACTGACTGTTGGTGTTAACAAAATGGCTTCCACAGATCCGCCCTACAGCCAGGAGAGAGATGAAGAAATTATTAAAGAAGTCAGCACCTACATTAAGAAATTGGCTACTACGCTAAAACTGTAGCATCGGTGTGTCAATTTCTGATTAAATGGCAAGAGCACTCTGGAGCCACGTGCTCACACTTTTTGGTTCAAGGGATGGAAAGTTACCCATAAAGATGGCAATGCCAGTGGAACCATGGTGCTTGAAGCTCTGGATTGCATCCTGCCACCAACTCGTCCAACTGACAAGCCCCTACATTTGCCCCTTCAGAATGTCTACAGAATTGGTGGTATTGGTTTTGGCCCAGTGAACCAATTGGAGACTGGTGTTCTTAAACCCAGCATGATGGTTGCCTTTGCTTCAGTCAACATTACAACTGAAGTAAAGTCTGTTGAGATGCACTATGAAGCTCTGAGTGAAGCTCTTTCTGGGGACAATGTGGGCTTCAATGTCCAGAACGTGTCCATCAAAGATGTTTGTGATGTTAATGTGGCTGGTGACAGCAAAAATAACCCACCAATAGAAGCAGCTGGCTTCATAACTCAGGTGATTATCCTGAAACATCCAGGACAAAAATCAGTGCTGCCTGTGCACCTATGCTGGATTGTCACACAGCTCACAGTGCTTGCAATTTGTTGAGGTGAGGAGAAGATTAATCATTGTTCTGGGAAAAAGCTGGAAGACGGCTCAAAGTTTTTAAAATCTAGTGATGTTGCTGTCATTGATAATGCCATGTGTGTTGAGAACTTCTCTGACTACCCTACTCTGGGGCTGTTTTGCTCTTCATGACACGAGACAGACAGTTGCAGTGGGTGTCATCAAAGCAGTGGACAAGAAGACAGCTGGAGCTGGCAGAGTCACCAAGTCTGTCCAGAAAGCTCAGATGGCTAAATGAATATTATCCCCAATACCTGCCATCCCAGTCTTTTTTTAATTGATTTTTTTAGGTGACACTAGTTAAAATAATTATACAGGTTTCAGGTGCCTGATTCTACCACATATCTCTGTACATGATATTGTGTGTTCACCCACCAAGTCAAGCCCAACCCATCAATCTCCTCACTGTTGTCTGTGTCCATGAAATTATTTTTTTGTTCTTTTTCACTCTATTCCTCTACCTCCTTCACCCAACCCCCTGCAGTGGTGGAAGAATAATCTCCAGGACTCTATTTAAATTGGCCATTTAAGTTTAATAATAAAAGACTGGTTAATGTTTACAATGCACTGTAATACCTTCAGAAGGAAAGCAGAATGTGTGTGTGTGTGTGTGTGTGTGTGTGTGTGTGTCAGTTTTTAAGTTATTAGCTTTTAATATCAGTACGTTTTAATGAAAACAACTTGACCAAAAATCTGTCACAGAATTTTGAGACCCGTTAAAACAAAGTTTAATGAGAAAAAAAAATCGCAATGCCTAAATGGTACTTCATTAGTGTTCAATAATATTTATTTATTGTCTCTAACCCATGGATCCTGCAAGCTATTCCATCTGTCTTAGCAAAGGGCTATGTGTTGAATTATGGTACAATGAAGCACTTTAAGAAACAAGATATTTTGAAAATAAGTCCCACATATTTATTTGCCATTAACACACCAGACTTAAAACATATATACAAAGTTAACATAGTGAAACCTATATACAATTAAACCTTTATATAGTTGTGTCTTTGTGCTTCTCATATCTTCTCCCCTCAGTCATAATATTCACAGTTTAGAAACTCTTCTGCAGTATCATCCCTAATTACACAGAATGAACCCCCTCTGGAAGGAGTGGTGAGTGTCACAGAGGTCTGAGTCAGAATGAATGAGGATCTTGTACTGTTTGAAAAGAACTTTCCAAATATTCTGTTATGCTCTCCTCTAGGGGGAATATCCTTCTTCCCCTAGCCACTTAAGAAGAACTGTGGTGTTTTATGATCAACTCAGATAAACAAATGGAAAATATACTGTGTACCTACTATATGACTAGCACTGTGCTTGGCCCTGTGGGGAATCTGGAAGCATGTTCATTCTCAGCTCACAACAAGCCACATTCTTCCCCTATGACTCTTTTGAACCTGGCCTTCTAGTTGCATAATTCAAGTCTTACCTATCTTCTCAGACCTACTAATAATGGAGCTCTTTTGACCATGCTTTCTCCTTAAATCTATCTTCTCCCTTAGCATCATGGCAGCAGTCCTGAATAATCTGCTTCCCTGGCTCATCATCTTTTCCTGGCCCCCTAAGTGGTTTTCTTCGAGTTTTGTAATTGGCCACTTAAGGTGGGCGCTTCTACCCAGTTGGAGCTCCTACCACCAAGCACAGATGGGCCCCAACTCTGTCTTTCTGGCCCAGGTGTCTCCACACACACCACATTTTGACCTTCTACTCCCTCCTACCACCTTCACTTGAATATCTCACAGATATAGCTCATGATAAACACAGATGCATCCATGTTGTCCTGGATCTGTTCTTCCTCCTCTATTCCCTAAAGTCATAATGGTTCCTCAAACAATCCAGGAAGCTGGGAGTTATCCCAGTCTCTTTCCTCCTTCTCACCTTCCATATCCAATTGATCACTGCATCCTGACAGTTTTGCTTTCTTAATATTCCTCCATGCTTCTCTTACTCTCCTTGGTTAGGCTCTTAAGTTTTGCATGAAAAAAATTTATAGCAATTTTTTAACTAGTCTCTGCCTTTTTTTTTTACTCCCTCTAGTCATAAATATCTCCCATGATTCTACCAAAAATATTTTCTTAGAATATCAAAGTATAGTATCAAATTAAATGTAGTATTTAATATTAATATTAAGAGGTTTAAAAAGTCAAGAAAAAGAAAATTATGTCCATTTTTTCCAACATGGACTTCCACAGAAAGGATTACCATATTTCGCCATGTATAAGACACACCTTTTTTCGAAAAATTTGGGGTCTAAAAACGATACGTCTTATACAGTGGTTGTAGATTTTTCTACTTGCATTTCCTGCTTTTTTGCGCTTTTTTTTGCATTCGTTGTTGAAGACAGTGATTCATCATCAGACACAGATAAGAACAAGCGAATGGAAGAGAGTTTTGACAGTGATGATGAGTTGTATGAATTTTATGGTAAATAAAACTTGAGCTCAATAACTTTATGTAATACATGTTTTTTTTTTAATTTCATGCCCCAAAATTAAGGTGCATCTTATACATGGAAGCATCTTATACATGGGAAATACAGTAGGTTTCTAAGAAATGATGTCACCCAAAATATCTCTTGTGAACTCTACAAGAATTTTGACCAAGAAATCCCCATCATAGAATAGACTATTTGCACAAGCAAAGGAAGCGGAGGAGAGGACAGTGTCTCTAGTAACTTACAGGAAATCATGCAGGTGTTTCAGGGACTAGTCTCTGCATTTGGGTCCTGATGAAATGAATCACAAAACACACAAATTAAAATACTAATATTCCAATTTTTTTATTTGGGCATATATGTACACAATTAGCCAGGTAATCTGCCATCTAACTTTGTAGGTATCTTGCTGGTTTCTCCTCCCACGTCACTTGATTTGGGAACTTTTTGTTGAGCACCTCTCCTGTGCCCCATCTCAAACACGATGATATGAAAGAGAAAAATAAAATGCAGTCGGTGTCTTCAAGGAGCTTACAATTGATGGAGGAGATAACACATTCAAGGAGAATGCACATGAAAACATAACAAATGAGGAGGTATAAAAATAAATGGTAACCAAAAGTAGACAAATGTAGTAAGAATGCCAGAAGAAGAAGGTGGAATAGGTGGGTCCACAGGCAAGTCACAGTGAAAGGGAAATGGAACCCACTTCTGTGTCACTGTTGAGAGCTCGTGATGTGTACACATTTCTGTATGCAGCATGTTTAAAGGTGAGTGAAAATGCAGACTCCCAAAAAAGTGCATCCAAAATGTAATTAAAAAGCAAATGTTCACAAGGGACTGTGTAATTATGATTTTGAATTTTAAACATCCTGGTAACTTCTCAACCATGAAGTCTAACAGCTTGGCTAAATTATTTGGTTCTCTGCCTAAAAATTACTATTAAGGCTCACACAGAGTCATTTCTTCTCTTGGAAGATCAAGAAAATGGCGGGTTTCACTAAAAATAACTGAAGATTTCCACACCACAAAGCCCTGCAGGTACAACGCAGCATTCTGTAGGAGTCCAACATTTAATCTTAAAAGAAGTAAAATGCTGCTCTCTAGTGGCCAATATACAAAACTGATGAAAATTCAGCATTGTTTCTTCACTTTAGTCTATAGCTGTCAAGACCTCAACAGAGAGCAGTATTCTGTTTATTTACCAGTAAATGGGTTTGCAATTTAAAAGACAAGAGCACCTTAATGTAATTTAAGTAAATCCTTCAAGAAACAAAATTCTGAATCATCCAGATAAAAGTGTATTAAAATGGGACCTAGTGCTTTAATTACTACTATGACTACATAATTACAAATTTTCCCCTGAAGACGTTCAAATTTTGACTTAAATCCAGTAATCTCAATTCCTAGTCAAAGATTACCATATATAGAAAGCAAAATTATTTAGACTAGCTTTTCAATAGAAAATGTATCAGATCCTACCTTTTCTTTCTCCTAGTTCAGTGATTTTCAACCTTTTTCATCTCATAACACACTTAAACTAATTATTAAAATTTTGCAATACACAAAAAAATATATATTTTTTGCTAATCTGAAGAAAAAGTATAATTTTGATTTGTTCACACCAGATGGCTATTGTATTGGTTATTGTCTTTTTTTTTACTGGACAATCAAAAGGATAAAGATGTCAATGTCCCTAACTAAATAGTCAGGTATTGCATGTTTTAAAAATTCTTGTAGTATACTGGTTGAAAAATGCTGCTAGCCAGAGATGTTCTTTTCTTGCTCTGAATTCCAATAACACTTGATTCTACATTTGATTGGGTCTTGTTTCTTATTGGGAAGATATATATTTAGTCTGTTTGTGGCTCCTACGATGGACATGATTTATGGGGTATGCCTAACTAGTGTCTGAATGAATAATATGTGAATGGGAATTGAATGATGAATGGACAGATGGATAAGTGGTTTTAAAAAAATCATCATTTTTAAGTGCCATTTTCTTACCATTTTCTTTACCTCGCTTTGCTATAATGCTCAGACCTCTCTCTTAAGAAACTCCAGTGGTCTCCTTGGTGAATACCATAATTATTTCTGTTCTTAATCTCTTTGGCCTCCTTTTAAGATCTGACATTTCTGATATTCTTGATTACCCATTACTAAAACAGTTTCTTTCTGATTTTTCTCCCAAGATATCATTAGTTAGTAGAAATGCAAGCCATTTTTTAAAAGAAATCCAAACACTTTGTTAAATTTTAAATGTGTACTATTATTACAAGTTTACTATGCATGCTCACAAAATATAGTGGCAAGATGTCATTGGGAGATTGTATCAAAAATCCAAACTTGAAGCAATGTGTGCCTGTGAAAGGCCTCTGTGGTAGGACAGTAACAGTCTTCTTCAGCCTCCCTACCTGGTCTCTACATTATCTTCATCAATGCCTCTTTCTCTCGCTGCATGACCCAGTCTTCAGTCCCAATATCTCTCCACTTGCTTTCCCTTGGCATACCGATCCTGCTTTCTAATGCCAACTATCATTTTACTAACTCAAGACTGGATTCCAATAACTCCAGATGCCTATAAGACATCTAAATCTTTGTATCTGCAAAATGAACACATCATCCTTCCTCTGAATGGCAAACTAGCTTTCCTATTTCTCCTGTTTCCAAACTCATTTCAGCAGAAGTTAAGGGTTCCATGGATAGCTATCTGCAGAAAACCAATCCTATCTGATTCTAAGAATCCAGACTATTCAGATAATTGAGGGCTTCTATCTTCACACAAAGTAGAAGCAGTGCATGAAACATATGAGTATAACATGATGTTGTGTTTTGTAGGAGATAAGAGAAAATCCTTTGTAAAGTCTTTATCTCTTACTGTATTATTAATGGATATTAAACACACAATTCCCTACAATGAAACAGAATTGCTATAGAAAATAAGCCTAGGTAGTTCCCTAAGAGCTAAAGGATCTTATTGTGTTTAATAGCACAAGTTTCAATGTATCTATTCGCTCCTTTAGTATATCAAAGACAACTTTCATTTGGGATCAGAGCAGATGCCTAAAACATCATAACAAGATTATTCTTTCATTGTCTGGAGCAGATGTAGACTCTGCTCACTTATTCCCCAAATTCCTTCACATAGCACTGAACTAATGCTATGTTTAAGAAGAAGTACATGAGAATGTACACCTAACAAGTAAGGTCTCTGCTTAGTCTCAGTGGTGTAATTGAAAGGAAACCCAGCCATTAAACAAGATTAAGGGGGTTGGGGAGATCAAATAAAGTCAATCATGGATCTATTCTTGTTTCAGTCCTGTGTCACCAACAGTCCTGAAATTTAAAAGCAAAGGTTGACTAATTGACCCTACCTGCTGCAGAATAGCCCAGTCTTGATATAATCTCAAACACACCCAAGATTGGCAGCAATTGTCCCCTACATAAAACCTACCATATATGTCATTGTCATTTTCCTTTAAGTCTCTGCATTCTTTCATTGCGTGTTCTATTTCAGAAGTCCTTGCTTAATCCCTAACTCTCTTTTCTCCCTCCTAGCAGTTGTCTTTTTTCCCCCAGACTTACAACTGTGCACTTGAAACCTGAGGAACTTCACGTTCAGGATATATATAGTTAAAGGTAACTCTGGACAAAAACCTAGTTTCAGAAATCCTGAAAGTCTGTAGAAGATCTTACTAAAGTCATCACATGGCTTGATGACCATACATTTTATAGCTAAAAAACTGGTTTTTCTACACCATAACATCATCTTCTTGGTAGGTAACACACTAATTTATTTTATCTAATTCCACCTACATCTCATAATTTCAGACTAGACCCTTAGGTTCTGGCTCACACATAGACATTCATGGTGTATGCTTTCTTGTGATGATTAATTTATCTTTATCATATCTCAGTCAAAAAAAAATGCTCTAAACCTGTATTTTAAAATGACTCTGTCATATTAGCATTATTCACAAGCTATGAGGTACAATCACCTAAATTCCAACAATGGATGAGTGGATAAATAGAATGTTGTATATACATATAATAGGATATTATTCAGCCTTAAAAATAAAATTTTGACACATGCCATAACATGGATGAACCTTGAGGACATTATGCTAAATGAAATATATAGTCATAAAAATACAATATTTTTTATCCCATTTATATGAATTACGTAGAGTAGTAGGAAACAGAGTTGTGGTTGGTAGGGGATGGAGGGTAGGATGACTAGGATTTAAGTTTTAAAGGGTATAGAGATTTAGTTTTGCAAGATGAAAAGAGTTCTGGAGATAGATGATGCTGATGTTTGCAGAACAATACAAATGTACTTAATACCACTTCACTATATTCTTCTTAGACCTTGGAGTTGTACAAACGTTCATGTACATCCTCATGCCTCCTGGCCATCCTGAGTATGAGCAATTTATTTTAAAAATGTGTAAGGCAACATTAAAAAAGACAAATGTATGTTCTTGTTTTCATAAGTTGGTTATCAAACAAACATGATTTTAAGTTAATAAAATTGTAAGTGGAACTAATTTCATTTTTTGAAAGAAAAAAACAAAACTCACTCCCAGGGGTCAGTGAGCATGAAAAAACTCACTACTCAAAGAATTAAACATGATTAAGATAATAAAATATATGTTATATTTAATTTAGCACAATAAAAACACGGGGGAAATTATTCTGGTACCATATAACTTATCCTAGGACAAGTGTGTATCTTTCCTTTCTAATGTAATGTATTCTCATGATAATACAAAATACTCATCCTCTCAAGCACCCCTACCCTGCACTGCATACATCACAGTTCTTATTTTAAATACAATCATTCCAGTAGCAGATTTTACTTACTTAAGTTAATTCCAAGTGGGACAGATTGACCTGGTTTACCAAACCTTCAGATAAAAAAAGACAAACAATAGAGTCCTAAATAACCTAGCTGGTGACTTGCCCACCTGGTGTTTATATTTACTCACTTCACTGACTAGCCATCTGTCTTTTGTCTAGCAACTCTCAGTCTCACTAATACACCTAGCAGCTAAGATGATCACAGCCAGCTTCGATCGAAAGGTGTTCCAGCTTTAACAAGGCATCTTATAATTGCGTGGAGCGATGAACCCAGGGCTGTGCTTTTTACACCACTGCACTATATCAATTTGATGAAACATAAAAACACCTTTTAAAATATAGTTTCCATTATCAGCAATATATTAATATTAATTACTATTACTGCAGTACAAAGATTTCAAAGTCACTAAATTTACATAAGAGGAAAATTCTAAAGTTATTAAGATTAGCTTCATAAGGGTGAAAATGTGTGCATCAAATTTAAAATGTCAATAGAAACAATGAACACTAAATTTAATTTTTTTTAAATGGGTGAGGTATAAAATCAACTTGAGAAATTCTTACAGAACTAAAAGGAAAAAAAACTATAGTTGAAGATAATGAAGTTAAGAAACTTGCTAAACAAATTGTGGTACAACCAAATTTTGGAATACTACTCAGCAATAAAAAGGAAAAAAACATTGATACCTGCAACAACTTTCATGGATCTCAAGGGCATTATTATGAGTGAAATAAGCCAATCTCAAAGAGTCACATGTTATTTGAACCTACTTACATAACAGTCTCAAATGACAACACTATAGCAGTTTAGAGCAGATTAGGGTTGCCAGGGGTAGGGATGGTAAGGGATAAGGTTATAAAAATAAAGGAGGAAGCCTGACCAGGTGGTGGTACAGTGGATAGAGCATCAGACGGGGATGCAGAAGACCCAGGTTTGAAACCCCAAGGTCACAGTTTGAGCGCGGGCTCATCCAGCTTGAGTTCTGGGTCACTGGCTTGAGCCAGAGTCGCTGGCTTGAGTATGAGGTCACTAGTTCTGTAGCTGCATCCAATCCTCACCTTCTGGTCAAACCACACGTGAGAAAGCAATCAATGAACAACTAAGGTACTGCAACGAAGAATTGATGCTTCTCATCTCTCTTGCTTCCTGTCTGTCTGTCCCTATCCCTCTTTCTGTCATGCTCTTTCTTTGTCTCTGTCACAAAATAAATAAATAAATAATAAGGGAGGAAGATCTTTGTATATAGATAAAATGGTTTTATATACTGATAGTGGTGGTGATTACAGAAATCAATGCATGTGATAAAATGGCATACAAGTACACACACATACATACACATTGTCAAATTTCTGGTTTAACATTAGAACACAATTATGTAAGGTATAACTGGGAGAATATAAATGACCATACAGAAGACTTCTCTGCATTATATTTGCAATATAATATGAATCAATATTATTTCAAAGTAAAAAGTTAAAAAAGATGTGCTTGTTAAATCAGAGAAATTTAATACACGTACAAAAAAGAAAGAAGCTGAAGAAAGTAATAATCAAGAAGAAATGGAAGGAAACAATACTCAGCTATAAAAAATACTTTGTTTCTATTTTTAAAGGGTCAATTAGGCAAACTCAATGTAATATAACCCATAGTTAGAAATATTTTTGAAATTCATGATTTTCAAGTACATATAAGCAAAAGTCTTACAGGCAAAAACTACAAATAATATACCAAAAAGTTCAAGTTGCTATTACATTTTACTATTATATTTAATTTTTATTTATTTATTTTAGTAAGGAGAGAGAGAGTGAGAGAGAGAGATAAGGGAGGAGCAGGAAGCGTCAACTCCCATATGTACCTTGACCAGGCAAGCCCAGGGTTTTGAACTGGAGACCTCAGCATTCCAGGTCATCGCTTTATCCTATACACCACCACAAGTCAGGCCACATTTTCTTCTTATAATACTGTTTTAGTAGTGACTAGAGCAGTGATGGGCAATCTTTTGAGCTTGGTGTGTCAAAATTTGCCAATACCCAAGCATAACTCAGGTGGTGTGTCAGTTCAAGAAAAACGGCCTAACCGGAAGTCCCAGAAATAAATGCTCTGTGCCAGAGTTCTGTTGTTTTGGCCTACAGACCTCCGGCACAGAGTGTCTACCCTACAGCAAATGTTTTATCCTCGGCTACTGAACCTGGCCGTGGAGGAACCGAGGATGAAATGTCCTTCTCGGCATGCGCCCTGTATTTCTCTGGTATGTGGCCACATGCAGCTGTGTGTCATCAAAAATGGTTACGCATGGCAGTGCTGAGAGGCATGTCATAGTTTCGCCATCACAGTACTAGATCACTTTCTGTGCAAATAACCTTTAAATTTTGGAATTATTTTGAAGTCGTGTTTAAAATGCATATTTCTGGACTTTATCTCCATAGATTCTTAAGAAGGTGGCCTAAGAATCATTCTTTGAGTAAAATTGTTCTGTTGGATTTTGCAGAAAAAAATGATTTATAGTAAATAAAAACTAAAGCTAATCAAACCTTTATTTATGTAAGAAGAATTCAGAAAGTGCAAGAATTCATTAATGCTTCTTGGAAAAAAATGTACTTGATTCTCAAAATACTACAGCTGACTAAAAGAATAAATAAAAATTATAAAATCTCAAGGGTGATATGATATTTAAGAAGATGAGTGGATTAAAAAGCTATGGTACATATATACTATGGAATACTACTCAGCCATAAGAAATGATGACATCGGATCATTTATAACAAAATGGATGGTCCTTGATAACATTATACGGAGTGAAATAAGTAAATCAGAAAAAAAGAAAAACTGAGAACAGCATGATTTCATACATAGGTGGGATATAAAAGTGAGACTATGAGACAGGGACAAGAGAGTGGTGGTTACGGGGTGGGGGGAAGGAGGGAAGGGTGGGATAGGGAGGAGGGGAGGGACACAGGGAAAACCAGATAGAAGGTGACAGAGGACAATTTGACTTTGTGTGACCGGGTATGCAACACAATTGAATGATAAGATAACCTGGAGATGTTTTCATTGTACATATGTACCCTGATTTATTGGTGTCACCCCATTAAAATTAATAATAATAATAAAAAAAGTGAAGACACCATATATCAAAAAAAAATTAGTAACATGTAACATTACCATTAAAATTAGCATTATTATATAATCAGTAGTTTTTAATATAGCTGTTACATAATTAATGTATCAAAAATATTTCTTGAAAAAGAAAATAATATAAAAATTATTAATAAAGAATTTTATTCAAATAAATTAATTAATACATGTTGGGGAGGAGGAGAAAGAAGAAGAGTAGAAGTGTTTTAAGTCTCATGTAAAACATACAATGTGTAAATAAAGTAATATTATATCTTGTTATTGGTTTAAAATTACATATTAATCTGTGTATAAGCATACAAATAATACATGTATATAATATGTATAAAATATTTGTATAATATATATACATATATAACTATGCATATATTAAACACTGTAGAACAAAAATGAGAAATATGTATGCTACAAATACTTATGTGAGTAAAATAACTAATAATATTCAATGACATATAATGCATAAGGTAGAAAAAAAATACATGTAAACCATAAACTATAAATAAAATGGCAAAATAAGACCATACATTACTTAAATATACAATCAGACTGGTTCAAACGGTAAAATTAAAGTCATTGCTAATCACAAGTAGCAAACATATAAACAAATTCACAAATAAATATTGAAAATAAAAAGGCTCAGAAAGTTTCCCCAGTCAAAAGAAATTTTAAAAAGAGGAGAGAGATAGAAATATTAAAACAAAAATATCATGATTATGGCATAAAAAATGATGTAAAATGATTATTATATATCTACAATGGCTTTATAATAACTTTATAAAGTTACAATGTTCATGTAACTTTGTAATGCACAATAAAAGTTTAACAATTATGGACAATTCATATAGCATAAAATATAAACTTTGGGGAAAGAAAGAAAAAATTTACATAAAATTTAACATAGTTCTTTAACAAATAGATAAGAGATGAAACAGCATTTCAAGAAGAATTATAAGAATTATACAATATTAATAGGCATGATTAAACTTAATATTATAAAGAGAAAACATACCTTTCTACAACATCCACAAAACAAATATTAAAATTAACTTTATTAGTTTTTCTTTTTGTTTTTTCCTATTAAGTAAGAGGCAGGGAGGCAGAGACAGACTCCAGCATGGGCTATGACCAGGATTCACGCTGCAAGCCCCCTACAGGGTGATGCTCTGCCCATTTGGAGCTGCTGTTCCATTGCCTGGCAACCAAGCCATTTCAACGCCTGAGGTGAAGTCATGAAGCCATCCTCAGCTCCCAGGGACAAATTGCTCAAACCATTTGAGCTATGTCTGCAGGAGGGGAAGAAAAAGATGGATAGAAGGAGAAGGAAGAGGGGAAGGGGGAGGGGGAAGGGTGGAGAAGTAGATGGGCACTTCTGTGTGCCCTGACTGGGAATTAAGCCCAGGACTTCCACACAATGGGCTGACGCTCTACCACTGAGTCAACCAGCCAAGGCCAACTCTACCCCATGGGTATATTTTTCCATATCCATTGTGAGACCCCTAATGGTAAGAAGTAATCAATATTCTCCTACCCTTAAAAGATCTTAGCTCTGAACACAACAGTTAGCCCTGATTTAGGCACTGTCTAATAAGACTCTTAAGAGAGCACATGCAACTAAAACCCACACCAGCCTCTCTACACACTTTACCTGACTGTCCCAGGATGACAAAGTGCCTCCAAATATGTCCCCATTCTAATTCCTGAAAGTGGTGGATGTTACTTTATACAGCAAATGGGACTATGCAGATGTGATAGGTATTCTGAGATGAGAAGATTGTCCTGGATTATTTAGGTGGGTGTTCGATGCCATCACAAGTGTTCTTACCAGAGATGTAGAAAGAAATTTTTTTACAGAAGAGAAGACACTGTGACCAGAAAAACAGAGATTAAAGTGGTGTGGCCACAAGCCAAAGAAAGCAAACAGCCACTAGAAGCAAGAAGAGCAAAGAACAGATTCTCCCCTCGAGCCTCCAGAAGGCATGTCACACTGTGGACAACTTGATTTCAGCTCAGTGATACTGATTTCAGACTTCCGTCCTCCAGAATAGTGAGAGAATAAACTTGTGTTGTTTTAAGCCACCTGCCACAGGAGACAAATACACTGACATTCTCAGCAGGTAGACCTGCTCCTCTCAGGAAATCTCAGTGCATCAGCAATGGTACCATTATTGTCCTTGTCAACAATCACCATGAATTTCTGTCCTTCTTACATCTATATCCAAAGTGGGGAAGATATAGGAAATAGATTGTATTTTCCATCCCATCTCTTTTCCTAGCATATTTTCTTTCTTTCTTTTTTTTAGGTGAGAGGAGGGGAAATAGTGAGGCAGACTCCTGCATGCACCCTGACTTGGATCCACCTGGCAACCCGATCTAGGACTGATGCTCTAGTATAAAGCTATTAATAGCACCTGAGATTGTTGTGCTCTGACAGAGCTATCCTCAGCACCTGTGATCATGCTCGAATCAATCAAGCCACTGGCTACAGGGGGGGGGGGGTGAGAGAAAATGGAGAAAAGAAGAGGGGAGAAGCAGATGGCTGCTTCTATGCCCTGACTGAGAATAGAACACAGGGTGTTCATATACCAGGCCAGTGCTCTATCCACTGCACCACCAGCCAGGGCCTTAGTGAGCAAATTAAATAAAAGAATATATCTACAAGGGAAGTACACTACATACTATTTTAAAGTAAAATCACCTCAGTTTGTATTCTTGACTTCTCCTGGTGAAACTGCTAGAAATTAATTATCTTAGCAACCTAAAGGCAATGGAGATAAAAGAAATGTAAGAAAAACACCCTGTGCCTGACCGGGCAGTGGCGCAGTGGATAGAGCATCGGACTGGAATGTGGAAGACCCAGGTTCGAGACCCCGAGCTCGCCAGCTTGAGCGTGGGCCCATCTGGCTTGAGCAAAAGCTCATCAGCTTGGACCCAAGGTTGCTGGCTCCAGCAAGGGGTTGCTCAGTCTGCTGAGGGCCCGCGGTCAAGGCACATGTGAGAAAGCAATCAATGAACAACAAAGGTATTGCGACAGCAATGAAAAACTAATGATTGATGCTTCTCACCTCTCTTTCCGTTCCTGTCTGTCTGTCCCTGTCTATTCCTCTCTCTGACTCTCTGTCCCTGTAAAAAAACAAAACAAAGAAAAAAAAAACAAGCCTTTAAATAAAAGAGTTTCCCACATGTCTTTCTTATACTAAGACTTTAGGGTTCTAATTAATTTATCACTATAATTTTATTTTTAGTGAATACTGTTAGAGGAAAAGTGAAACAACTCATAGATAGAGGCTATAATAAAGCCATTTGTTCCAAGAGCCAAGAAGCACACAGATTAATGCAATTCTTTACTGACGATTTCTCCCACCTTGGTTTACATGGGCCTTAACTTTTAAGAGATTCAAGTTGGCACCTTCAATAAAAATGTGGGTCTATATTTCTTTCAATAGTTGAAAAGAACATAACACAAGCATTTCTTTTGTTGGCAATGCCCAATGCAAGAATTGCTTGGATCAGGTCAGTGAATGTGTCCATGTTTGTGTTTTTCTTCCTCAATTGGTCAAAGCACATTTATGGCTCCAAAGTATAGAGGAAGTGAACACTGTGGACTAGTCCTATCTACCCCAGGCAAACAGAATCATTCTCCAGTGTTCACAGTAGAAAGAACAGAAAGCCCTGGTGGGTCTATGGAGAATGTAAAAACTGAGAGTTAGACAGAGGGTTGTAAATAACCATGGACATTGGCAATAACAAGAAATCTTGATCATCCTTAAAGTGGAGGGACAATGGAAAAGCATGCAATGATTAGAATCAAGAGGCCAGGATGGCCCTATGAAAACTGGAAACCGGTGGGTCTAGATGAGAATAACTAGAGAAGTCATCCTAAGCTAAAAGAAAAAGGGGGTGTCTTGACTTGACCCTCCTTCAAATCCCCTCCTCACCCTGCCTTTCAATCTCTCACCATTGATATAACCCTGCCTCCTGTTGGCTTAATCCTTCCAGGTATCAACTAACACTGGAGACAAGAAAGTCAGCCTGCAGGGGATCATCTGCACCTTCACCATACAGAGCAGGGCAGGAAACAGCGGAGAATGGGGCTGGGGGTGATCGGGTCTAGGACTAGCACACTATCTAGTGAAATAATTTTATGGTGTTAGATAATAGAACATATTATTTAATTCAACCCTTCCACTTTAGAGAGAGGAAATGAGGTTCAGAGAGATTAAAACCACTTACCTAAAGGCACACACCCAGCAAGCTTTTAAGCTCCAGTACACAGCGTGCTTTTATTAAGGTCTCTTTATTGTGAAACTGTTTTCTCTTTAATTTAAGCCACATGCTGCAGTGCTAGGTGGCTTGGCCCATCTCCTATTCATCCCCACTATCTGGTGCCTAGAAAACACTCAAGAATATATTTATTGAACTAATTGAAAGAGAAAACAGCCCATCAATTAATTTAAGGTAGTGTTAAATAATTTCCAGTCAAATATGAGTTACTGAGCAAGTTAAAGAAGACTGCTGAAACTAAGTCTCTTAAATGTTTTAAAAGAAAGTACACATTTTTCTTAGCCTGTGATGGTTTCAGATCTCTACCACTCAAAACACAGGCAAAGCCTGACCTGTGGTGGCACAGTGGATAAAGCGTTGACCTGGGAACACTGAGGTCGCCAGTTCAAAACCCTGCACTGGTCTGGTCAAGGCACATATGGGAGTTGATGCTTCCAGCTCCTCCCCCCTTTCTCTCTCTCTCTCTCTCTCTCTCTCTCTCTCTTTCTCTCTGTGTGTGTGTCTCCTCTCTAAAATGAATAAAATAAAATAAAAACACGGGCAAAGAAACAATCCTCTTTTCACGATTATACTTATCGGTCACTTGAAACAATAGATAAACAAGGATGTCAGCAAGAAAAAAACTGTATGGGTTGTATAGAACAGAGATACTCAAAAACTCATAAATATTTATGTATTCATGTGTGGGAGGCGTTACCTAGAGTGTTTCCTCCACAGTCATGACTATGGACAGAAAAGGAAACTTAGGAAAAAATATATCCAAAGAAGGATATTTAAATAGCATGGTGGGCAGCTGGGGGAGTTATGACTAATACTGCTGCTGGTAGTGGTTTAGAAATAAAAAAGATCTGTTGGAGATCTTGTTTTTTTCTGCTACCATTCCCCTTTGATGTGAATGCTGGAAAGCAAGAGGGATGGATGGATGGAAGGATTGAAGGAAGGGAGGGAGGGAGGGGGGGGAAGAAGGAAGGGAGAGAGCCAAGGAGGGGCAGACATTAGAGAGAATGCAAGATGAAAACCCATTTCCTGCCTCTGACCAAACTGTAATATACATATTTAAAAACTCCTTTGTTGGCAACACAACTTATGTGAAATTAATAATACTCCTATATCACTTAACATTTAAACATTAGTTTACTTCCTTTATCCATAAAAACTTAGCATGCATTGAATTAATATAATACCTGATAGAACTTAAAAACTATAGTTCAAAATTTAGAGGAAAAGAAAGTATCATTTAAATTAAAGTGAAGAGAAAGTGAAAGATAAAGAGAAAATGGCAAAATAAATAGAGAGGGTTTCATCTGAAACTACAACTATAGGGAGATTTTTTTTTCAGGAAGGTTCTAAAGATCAGGAGAGCTTTGACCTTCAGATCAGTCATTAGTCACCCAACCAGTGACTGCTACTACTAATTTAAGGGTGAATGGAAAAGAGATCAAATGAATAAGAGGAAAAAGAGAGAGAGAATGATGAGGAGAAGGAATGGGAGAGGCAGAAACTATTCTGTTTCAACAAAGTTATGCAATGTAACCTGACCAAGTAGCTCAGTAGGTTAGAGTATCCTGTGGACATGCCAAGTTTGCTGGTCCAATCCCTGTTTAGAGCACATACAAGTATCTACCAAAGAATGCATATATAAGTGGAACAACAAAATCAATGTTCCCGTCTCTATATTTTTCTTTTCTTTCTTCTTTTTCTAAAATCAATTTTTTTAAATATGCAAGGTAAAATTTCATTAGAACTTTCTTTTTTTGTTTTGTGATAAAGACAGAAAGAAAGACAGAGAGAGGGACAGTTAGGGACAGACAGACAGGAAGAGAGAGATATGAGAAGTATCAATTCTTCACTGCGGCTCCTTAGTTGTTCATTGATTGCTTTCTCATATGTGCCTTGACCTGGGGACTACAGCAGAGCAAGTGACCCCTCACTCAAGCCAGCGACCCGGGCTTCAAGCCAGGGACCATGGGGTCATGTCTATGACCCTGTGCTCAAGCCAGCAAACCCGTGTTCAAGCCAAGCTCAAGCTGGCGAGCTCAAGGTTTCGAACCTGGGTCCTCTGCATTCCAGTCTGATGCTCTATCCACTGCACCACTGCCTGGTCAGGCTCCATTAGAACTTTCTAAGAGAAGTCACACTGAGAACATATGTGAGGTGGGACGATAGGTTTGAGCTACTAAATCTTTTCAAAATTTAGAATTATTTTTCTAAGTGGCTGAAATAAAATGTTAAGTAGTTTATATGTTAAATAAGTTTGTTTTTAGTAATTTGTGTTAGTGAATTTATGTCAGGAGACTACATATAATGGGATTAGGCAAAAATATATATATACTAGATCTCTAAGTAAGAGAGTAGTAACAGGCAATTTCAACTGCATCAGGGCTTCCCTTTTCTTATGAGGGGTTAAATGTATTACCCTGCAAACATGTAAATAAACTAGAAAAAAATTAGGAGAGAAAATTCAAAATTTGTATAAAATAAGATAAATTTAATTTTAAAAGGCATTTCTTATTTCATTTCAGTGCCAGCTTAAAGATAATCCATATCTTAAAAGAAAGGCAATAACAAAATTTAAAAAATTTGAAATCTGTATTAGAAAGACATATCACCTATGTAAAATTCTTGCTAAAAATATTTTGCTTAAATATAACATGAAGAAATTATCAGAAAATAAACAAATTAAGACCATCCATAAAAAAATAACTTGGACTCTTGATTAATATAAAAACATAAAACATATTAAGTTAAAAAGACAGAGGAACTGTTGCATCTAAATGTAAGAACTGCACTTTCTGGCCCTGGTGTGATGGATGGGGTTGAGTGACAAGCCCTAGCCAGTAAGTGATGATTAGAAGTGACAAGCCTCTTCTGTGCCAGAGTTTTTAATTGAGAAATTCACCACAGTTCTCTTTTGTCTCCAGCACAATGGAACATCAATTTTCTAGGGTGGCTGCGCTACCAAAAGAGTTTGTAATGACCACCAGGAACAGAGGTCTTCTACCAACCCATGAGGGTAGGGTTAGGGGGAGGGGGAGGGGGTGGGTTAGATCCGATTTAGAGAAAGTGTATATTTGGCTTCTTATACAATGCCCTGACGTCCTGCTCCAAAGACACAATTATTTCATTTACTCAAATATAAAATACTTCATTCTTTAAATTAAGGATGATGATTTGATTATACAAATTTTAGATTTACCATATTTCCCAATGTATAAGATGAGCGTGTTTTTGAAAAGTTTGGGGTCTAAAAACTGGGTGCATCTTATACAGTGTTTGTAGATTTTTTTACTTGCACTTCCCACTTGAGGAGTTGTATGAATTTTATTATGAATAAAACTTGAGTTCAATAACTTTATGTAATACATTTTTTTCCAATTTTAGGCCCAAATATTAAGATGCATCTTATACAACAGAGTGTCTTATATATGGGGAAATACGATATAAAGTATGTATAAATTAACGATATCTTTTCACCAACTAGTAGAAAACATTCAATACAATGTTGTTGTTTTAGTCTTCCAATGTACACGTATATAATCTAAAATATGAAAATATCACTGATGTTACAGTATAATTAAATATAAAAGATGATTAACTAAAGTCAAATAAATTTTAACAAATTAATTTTAACTATTCAAAAACTAGGTAAATATTTGAAAATCATTCCTTTTATAAAATACAATTTTATAGGGTATTACTAACTAAAAATCACCTATACTATATGGATTTTCAGATGTCTTCAGGGAAGAAACATCTGTACAAACAAACCTTGTTAAATTATCCTTATCTTTATAGTTACTTCTTCACCATTTGCTGCCCTTAACTCAAGCCCCTGTGTCTTGTCAATTCTTTATTTTTTTTTTTTTTTGTCTAAAAGGAATAGTCTTGCTGTTGTCACTTCTTCAGGTCTTTATTCACTCGTGAAGACTCCCATATACATGCAAAGATTCTATAAAATCTGTATGTGTTTCTCCTGTTAATCATTTTCAGACCTAGCCAGAAACCCTGAGATTACTGGAAATAAGTTTATCCTCTCCTACATCACTTTAACTAAGCACATATTGCACAACTTTGGATAGTAATTATACTTAAACTGAAGTGCTTCATCACCAAAATTTCTAAGTTAGAAATATTATTAACTATCTTTTTAGGAATATTGTATGTAATAAATGAGATATGCAACTATATTCAATAAGTTAACAATCTACACGGTGAAAGGTATGCATAATAAAACAGTAAAGTTACAAAAGTAAAGTGCCTACCAGAAATCAAGTATTCTTTCATTAATTCATACTTTTCCTTTTCCTCATCCCTAATAAATGCAAGGAGAAACAGGAGTATTCCAAGAAATTATCTTTAACTAAAATAAAATGGGATAGTTGAAGACTAATGAGTCTATCCTAGACTACAGTTTGTTCTACAACTATTTTTGTGACAAAGAATACCAAAATTAGACATTATTTTTATCTCTAAATTTCAAGTCAGTTGTTAAGAGCTGTGATTAAACTACTGAAGAACCTTGGATGAGTTATAAGGACTAACTATGAATTAAACTGATTACCACATATTCTATCTGGTGTTTTGAGAGACGACGTTCATTGTACACTATAATTCAATTTAAAAAATAGCATACACAAAGCAACTACTTAAGAATAAGAAACATTTGGTAAAAGAATTGTCGATGTAATATATCATGTTAGAGATGCATAGTAATTAAAATGTGCCTTAGTGGCTAAATAAGGTTCTTCCCCCTCTTTTTTCTGTTAAAGACTACTACAAAGCAGGTGGGGTTTCTGGGTAAACAATTCAGTCAAAATGGCCATATTAATGATGTTTACAGGAGGTTCCTGTTCTTGATATCTGAGCCTTATTATAATGTTTTATTTCCTTGCCTAAATAAAATCTTGCTTCAGGCAACCTTTTATCTGAGCTTCTGCATGTAAAAACCAGGGACTTGTTGAACTGTTTATCACTGGCTGCTTGATCTTAACAAAACATTAAAATAGTACCAATGCTTGGCCTGTGTTGTGCAATGGAGGGTCCCAGCCAATCAATGGGCTACACATCTGAGTCAGGGATAAATGCAATTACAGTTCCCAGCTAGCTAATACACAGAGTACTCCTTTGTCGGTCAATTCACCTCTGAATTGCTCATTAAATAGTCACTTTAAAATAATAAGGTAGAAAACAATACCTAACAAGTAACTTTACCAAAATAAACACTGGTTTAAAGGCCTACTTTTTAATTAAGTTATATGAAATTTAGAATACATTTTCATGAAGGGTAATAAATTTTGAGTGATAATTAGAATTGTATCAGAGAGCTAAAGTTAGCAGTGATGAACAGGAAGAAATAACTGGCAAAATAGTATTGAATATAAATGAATTCAATAATATGGTATAGAAAAATCAATGTTTTAAGTCTGTTCTGATTTAAATATAAAGAGAATTAAGAATAAGAAAATATGGTTTCTTAAAGTAAATAAACAAGCAAAACAGACTCATGAATACAGAGAAAAAACTGGTGGTTGCCATAGGGAAGGGGGGTTGGGGGGCTTGGGTGAAATAAGTGAAAGGATTAAGAAGTACAAATTGGTAATTACAAGCCTGACCAGACGGTGGTGCAGTGGATAGAGCATCAGACTGGGATGTGGAGGACCCAGGTTCGGGTGGGGAGGGGGGGGGTCGCCAGCTTGAGCACAAACTCATTTGACTTGAGCAAAAAAGCTCACCAGCTCGGACCCAAGGTCGCTGACTTGAGCAAGGGGTTTACTCAGTCTGCCGAAGGCCCGTGGTCAAGGCACATATGAGAAAGCAATCAATGAACAACTAAGGTGTCACAACAAAAAACTGATGATCGATGCTTCTCATCTCTCTCCATTCCTGTCTGTCTGTCCCTATCTATCCCTCTCTCTGACTCTCTCTCTGTCCCTGTAAAAAAAATAAAAAAAATAAAAATTGGTAGTTACAAAATAGTCACATGGAAGTAAAGTACATCATAAGGAATATAATCAATATTATTGTAATAACTGTGTATGGTTCCAGGTGGGTATTGGAAATATTGAGGGGGGTTATTTTATAAAGTACGTATATGATTATCTTACCAATATGCTGTATACCTGAAACTAATATAAAATAATTTGAAATGTCAACTGTAACTGAATAATGAAATTTTTAAATATGGTTTCTAGTCTTTGCTCTGCCACCACCTACCTATGTGACCTTGTGTAAATTACCTACAGACCGTATTTGGAATATAGAAGAGAGTGTACAATATCTTTTAAATTCTTGAGAATTAGCTTTACCTCTTTCTTTTGGTAACTTGCTCAGTAAGTCATAAACACCAAAGAATGACTTAAAGTTAACTAAAATTCATTGGTAAGCTGCATTTTTTATATCCAATTTGTATAAGTTCAACAAACATTTATTGAGGGTCTTTTGTATTCTGGGTACTATGTTCAAACAAAGTATTTTAAAAGATACTTTATAGAAGAAGATAGATGAAGCTCAAATCATAAGTTGTTGGTAAAATATAAATTAAAATCAAAATGAGATATCACTATGTATCTACTAGATTGTCCAATATTTTAAAGTTGTCAACATCACATAGTAGGAAGAATGTGGAGCAGCTGGGACACACATGCATTACTGATGGAAGGTAAGATGGTGCAGTACTTTATGAAACTAAACATACATTTACCATATTACCCCAAAATACCATTGAGTGTTCACTAAGAGAAACAGTTGTCCACACAAAGGCTTGTACATGAATACTCACAGTAGCTTTATTCATAATAGTAGAAAACTAGAAACAACTTAAAAATATAAGTTTGATAAACAAATTCTGTTGTATCAATTTTAATAGAACACTATTCAACAGCAAAGCTGAATGAAATAACATGGATAAATATCAAAATTACTATCCTAAGTTAATGAAGCGAGACACAAATGAAAACATACCATTTGATTTCATTTGCATGACATTTTATAGCAAGAAAGTTGAATCTATAATGACAAAACAGACTAGTGGTTGCCCCGCTTCAGGGTTAGAGGAGGACTGACTGTGAATGGAACTTGTTGGGGTGATGGGAATATTCTATGGCCTACTTGGCAAGATGATTACAAGGCTGAATACCTTTTTCCAAGCTTGTAAAGCATACACTTAAAATATGGACTACCAGATTCCTTGGAGAAAGTAAGTAACCTTTATGGTAAAATGACAGCAACTTGAACTGATAGACCACCAGTGATGTTGGAGTTTTCAGAACCCATAAAATCAATTCACAAGAGAAGGACAAAGCTTCATGTTTTAAGACTGGAGAGCAGAAGCCTGTTTACCATGACATGAATCATGTGTGATCAAAAATAAGCCTTTAGTGAAGCCTTTCCCAGAATATCAAATGCCGGTTACAAATTCTGAGTTTGGCAAAATAAAGAAGAAAAGGAGTCAAAGAAGAGAGAAGAAGCCAGCCAGTCCTTCCACTGCATCCCAGACCACAGGTGTGCACCTCTTTCCCTGGAAAACTCTATTTTGTAAATTGAGACCCTTAGTCTCGAACCTGTTATGGGAGCTGTTGGAAATGCCAGTGGATGTTTTCCCAGTTCGTAAGTTTTAAGGAGAGAAGTGAGAAACAAAAATGAAGTTAATTACAGTGTGTCTGCTATGCCAATGCACCTTTGAGACAAACAAGGTAACACCACCCACCACCCCTAACCATCCCCCCTCAAAACCTCCTCATCGCTGGTTCCAGTCAGATTGCCTAGAAAATCTTGGCATTTCCACAATGTCAGTCAATTGATTTTGGCTTAGGAACAGTCATTTTGTTAAAATGCAGATGCTGGTGCTCCTTTATTTGAAGTATGTGTAGGAATAGGGGTAGATATTAAATGTTAGAACAGAGAAGAGTCTTAAAAACGGCGAATAAAAACTGTGCACGAGTTAGGCTGTAGGTAGCAGTTAATTCACAGTGTGAAAAGTTAGCCTTTTCTTGTTCCACTGCGCACAGTGAGAAGGGTCTAAACCCTGCTCAGGAATAGTGAAGACTTGATGTCACTACATCCATAATGGAATCTAGTGTCTGGGCAGAGTAAGAGAGGAAGAATAGATTTGAGGAAACTGCTGGAGAGAAAAAGTTAAAAAAAAAAAAAAAAAGAGGAAAGAAAAGAAAAGAGATTACCAGATCTGAAGTAGACTCTATTTGGATTGGGTGGTGACAGGATGAGAAAAGTTTTCAATGTCCCACCATTTTCTGGACCCCAAATATAACTTTCCAGAAATAACCGTGTAGCAAACGTGACTACACAAAGTCTAGATCTGAGCTCTCTACAACGTTGATCCCAGACCCTGAGCTTCCAACTTCTTTAAGAGCTATATCACAAGATCTTGCAGAATAAATTATGAATCAGTTTACTACTAAAGACCATGTTTCTCTGACTGTGAATATGTTTATCATCAATGAAATCACTGAAGGAGTTAAATTGCCTCTCTTGAATCTTATCAATGGGCACATCACACACAAAAAGATGCCAGTCAGTGGCTTATCAGAAAAGTGACTGAAGATCATTTGAACCAACACAGAAACCAAAACAAATGGATTTGGGGATAATAATAATTTCAGATTTTGTTGTGTTTTCCATTTCATTTTTTAACAATTTTAACTTGCCTTTCTCATAAATATTCGGAGAATGGGTAATAAAAAGACTTACATAATACAAGTGCATTTAGCTATATGATCCTTAGAAAATTATCTCAAAAAAATTTCTAAAAGGGATATATTTCTTCTAAATAGGGTAAATAAAAGTGTACTTTAAAAATGTGGGGTTTATTTCCCTCTAGCTGAATCAGTGAAGGGTTGATTATAGTGCTTTGATAGCAACTGGCTATTTCAGTTAAAAGGAAAGACTGTGTACTTGCTTTATTTTTTCTGTTCTTCCCCTCCTTTTAGTTGGCTGTGTATTTGGGCTAAGAAACACATTAAACTTATAAGACTCTTATTTTTTCCCCAAGGGAAAATTTTACAGGCTTTTTAGTTCTTTGATTTTTACAATTAAACTTTAAAGCACACACACACACACACACAATCTTCTTACGGCTTACTTACTCTTGTTTGTTGTTACTATTCTATACTTCCATTCTCTGAATCCACACTTCCTTCTCTTGAGATGATTTACATTTTACTCATAGTATGTTTAATATTATTTAGTTACCATTTTTCTGCCTTTGTAGTAGGGACATTTAAGGCCTGGTCAGTATAAGGGCTGTGCTGTCCGACGCTTCCCACCACATTGGGTCAGGTCCCTGTGAAGCAAGGTCATGAGAATGCAGCTGCTGGCCTGTGTTGCTGCTTCTCTAGCCCTTGGGGAGGTCCTTTTGGATACTATGTTGAAGAAGGTAGTAGTATTTAGAAAAAATATACATGAACTGTTATTATTCTTGTCCATACTATTTTTAAAAACTTATTTTTAAAATTAGGCTGAGTTCTTGACTGCCTATGTGGCAAGAGGTCACTTTTCTTACTTTTTTTTTTTTTTTTTTGTGTGTGTGTGTGTGTGTGTGTGTGTTTCTGAAGTTAGAAGTGGGGAGGCAGTCATACTCCCACATACACCCTATTGGGATCCACGCAGCATGCCCACCAGGGGGCAATGCTCTGCCCATCTAGGGTGTTGCTCTTTTGTGGCTGGAGCCATTCTAGTGCCTGAGGCAGAGGCCATGGAGCCATCCTCAATGCCTGAGCCAACTTTGCTCCAATGGAGCCTTGGCTGCGGGTGAGAAAGAGAAAGAGAGGAAGGAGAGGGGGGAAAATGGAGAAGAAGATGGGCTCTTCTCCTGTGTGCCCTGACCAGGAATCAAACCCGGGACTTCCACACGCTGGCATTCTACCACTGAGCCTAACGGCCAGGCATAATGGTCACTTTGTTTACATGACATTTTTCTAGAAAACATCTTAGATATAGAGTCTCGTGTTAAGCAAATAAGTAGGAAGAGTTGTGAGAAAGGAGCACAGCTGAGAATGGGAAAATTAAAGCAAAAATGAGATGAAACTGAAAACAAATGTCTTCTAAAAACAAGAAAAAGATCAAGTAAAAAAGTGTCTTACTTCATTCTTGCTTTTATTTTCCTAGATGGTTTTCTATATGAAAAAATCAGTCACTAATAAGAATAAAACCATTTATTACAACATATTATTTTTAACTTTATGAAATACTAATAGTGCTTAATACTATCAAAAACATTTACATCTTTGCAAATCAAGTACCTTTTTCTATTTTTTGTCTAATATATCCATGATACCTCTCCAGTTAACAGTAGAAAGGTATGCAGTGAAAGGCAATATTACAAACTGTAAAACAATGAGAATAAAATTAACTAGAATATACCTTGATCAATTTCCAAAACCCCTCTCTCTTTCTTACTTTATTTACCCATGTAATACATGTATTTGCCTTATTCCACATCTTAGAAACTGCCATAACCTCTCCATATCTTACTTTCAATGATCAAAGTCCAACTCAGAGCCTACCTAACATCATAGAATTGGGAAATTTCAAATTCCAGAAGAAATTTAAAACTATTTAATGTTTTCATTTATATTGGTCCTGGTTCAGATCACTGCCCAAGCCTGCCTTTTCTTCAAATTGTTTTCCTCAATCCTAATCCCTAGTACTTGGCAGGTAAAGCATAGAAATTGGTCCAATGGTCTGGCCCTTGACTGGATGAGGGATTGGAACTTAACCTAAGGAGAGTTCATTCCTAGGATAGCAGCCAACCAAGAAGAGATGGGGTTCAAAAGGTTGTGCTCAAAAGATGTGACAGTAGTTAGCTGAGAATATCAAACTCATTTCCTCCAGAATTTGCCTAGGAGAAATGAGTGACTAGCCAGTCAGTTGAAAGAACAGATTGATCTATAGAGATAAGTCAAAATTCTATGAGATAAAAATAAACTGGCCTTGATAAAGAGAGCACAAACAGCCAGCACCATCTGGAACCCTGCCAAGTTTTCTAGCCCTAGATTCAGTATATAAATACTTATAATAATGCCTCTTCTCATTTCTAAAGAGCTCGAGAAAGCTTCTCTCACTTGTAAGCAAAAACACCCAGTGCCTTTCCTATCCTTCAGCATCCCCAATAACACTCTATAATATAATGTCCTTGCCCAGTGGTCAGACCTGTGTTTAAATATCTCCAGTAGGAATTTACCACTCAAGTTATCCCGGTATATCTCTAAGTAATTAGATTGTTAAGCCATTTCTTATATTCAGTTAACCCTTAATCCCCTGTCTCTTATATTCTTCAGCTACTTAAAGATTCATGAGACCTTTCATCATTCTGATTCCTCTCTTCTGAACATCTCAGTTTACTTGTAAATTTATCAAAATGTGACTTTCGTAGCTGAAAATTGTCTATGCATGTGCGGTATAACCAACACAGAGAGCCTGGACTACCACTTTCCCTGTTCTGTGTAATGTGTTTCAAGTACTATTGCCTGAGACTGCAGTAGACATTTCTTAATGGCACTGTTGAATCACTTTAAACTTATTGTTAATTAAAAGTATTAATTCATTTTGAAATGAGTTTTAGATAATCCACATGTTTACATCTTGTAACTATATGGTTTGTTTTTAGATCCAAGATTAGGATGTGAAATTTACAAATTAAATTTCATCTTTGCTGGGTTAAATTTTATCAGTTTCCAGTCTTCCATTAAATGTCCCCAATCCCTTGCCCCAGCTAGTTAGTATCACTTGATCCTCTGACTGGTCTACCAAGTATATCTATTTCACTCATTGGTACATCATTTATACTACCTAATCAAGTTATTCATCTTTTAATGAAGGTTGGGTCCCAAGTACAGAGCTAGCATATCTTGTTTTCAGAAACTACAAAGTGTTATACAAAAAACTTTACTTGTAACTGGTAGTGTGTAAAAAATTAAAAAGAATGTGACGTGAGCAAACCCAGTGACTCTTTTCCTAGAAAGTATCTATGACTTTCCAGATATGTGACTGGTGGGGGCAGTGCAATGGAGACTTCCATATTTTTCCCTTTCTTGTAGAGGATGAGTGGATAATCCTTTTGAAACATGAGTGGATAATGTTTACCTTCAACTGGTAGTATTTGGGGCATCTTTTAAAAAATATGTCTACTAAACATTTGTAAGACAGACAGTGCCTGTCACAGGTAGTTGAAAGGGTCATTTGACTTGAGTCTTTAATGCTTGGTGAGTCAGATTTAGACCTTAACTGCAAATGAAGTTATACTTACAGCTACAGAGATACAATAAAGAGATTAAATTTTGTCAATTAATTTTAAACATTAAAACACCATCTCACTGTTATGCATTATGAATACATATATTTTAATATATCCTATAATTATCATATGAATAACAAAATGATATCACACTTTATTTTGAAATTAAACACAGAGCATTAATTTGTTAAAAATGTTTGAAACTCTGTCACAACTGTATGACATTCTTTTCTATAATTTCCTTATTTTTTTTTCAATATTGTAGTCGTATTAATAAGTGGAGATAGGTCCTGTCTGGTTATCTCAGCAGCAGAACATCAGCCTGGCATGTGGAAGTCCCAGGTTTGATTCCCGGTCAGGGCACACAGAAGAAGCACCCATCTGCTTCTACACCCTTCCCCCTCTCCTTCCTCTCTATCTCTCTCTTCTCCTCCCGCAGTCAAGGCTCCATTGGAGCAAAGTTGGCCTGGGAGCTGAGGACAGCTCCATGGCCTCCGCCTCAGGTGTTAGAATGGCTCTGGCTGCAACAGAGCAATGCCCCAGATGGGCAGAGCATCGCCCCTTGGTGGGCATGCTGGGTGGATCCCAATTGGGCATATACGGGAGTCTGTCTGACTGCCTCCCCACTTCTAACTTCGAAAAAATACCCAAAAAAAGTGGAGATAAGTCAGGGCTTTCTCAGTTTCTCAGATGCCTTAAGACAAATGAGCATCATGATTTCATTACTGAAATGTTCTCTTGATGGCCCTTATATTTAGACACATTAAACTCAGTATCTCTTAACAACAAGATTTTTACTAACAGTTCTTTTGAGATTGTTTCTTCTAGTTGGTATATTTTTAATGAGCAGCAGTAATTATATGAGTCAGCACGCAAGGTTCAGTGAAGAAATAGAATCATCATCACCAACAAGAACAATATAAATATGATCCTTTCCATTCCCACAGATAGTCCACAATTATATGTAGCACACAATAAAGAACTGGGTATTATATTTTTAGAAATAATAAAACTACCCTGTGACAGATTAAGAGATTTAGAAGTTTTCCAGGCCTATATTTCTACACTATTGGCAAGCCAGGCTCTAGTTACAAAGTTCTTGTATGGTCACTTTACTCCCACTTCTTGATTTTAACCCCACTGGCCACTCTCTGTGACAAAGAGTATTCCTGTTGCACATCATTCATGAGAAGGTAAATGTCCCAGTTAGGCAAGGACACACACTCTCAGTTGCCACTTACGTTTCTGCTGCCAAGGTTCCACCTTCCTCTCTGCTCCAGTTCTGCAAGTTCTTGAGCAGATATATCTAGAGTACTATCTGGACGAACCTCTGATCTTCCTAGCCAGCCCAACTGAGGGGTACACAGTTTCCTGTTGCCCAATTTAGTTCAACTGATAGAGAGATAAAATATTGCAAATGGAACTTAATTAAAACAAAATGAAAAGAAGGATCAAAATAGGTAAATCAACTTTTATTTATTCTAGTGTAACCTTCATAAATTCTCTTGACTAAAAGCTATCAAAGGGTATTTAGCACCGAAACTCATTTCTTCAACACTGCCACTTTTCATGTGCTTGGGCATATTTATTTGGTGATAAAAAGTGGTACTCTTTACGGACAAATGTCAGCTTGCTTACCTATTGTCTTGCTTTATGTTCTTCACATCGTACTGGGCCTAATGTATAAGAACCACTCACCTCCAGCTCCTGGAGCTTAAAAAATGGTTCTGATCTGATAAAGTAAATATTGAGAGCTGAAAACATGAAGATCAAATTGAAGTTCTGATTCTGAGTAGAAACTCTCCTCTGCATAGAGACGGAAAATTGCATTCTCTATCACATACACTGAAAATGCAGGCAGTGGAGCAGAAGATGCTGAGAGAGCACTCAGGCACAGTCAGAGCTACAGTCTTTCTGGGTCAGTCCTCAGGTTAATGACCAAAGACTAACAATAATTCTCTGTGATAAGTGATGCAGACCCTGAAGCAAGACATGAATAACCAGTGCTGACCAGACACCTATGGATCTGAGAATAAGACCAACATTGGAGAGACACATAGAGGGGGACCATTGTCATATCAACAGAGAGTATTCCCTGAGCTATATTAGACAAGGTTTTTTTACCAGTTCTTTAATGAGGAAAAACTAAAAATATCAGAATCTAATGACTGATAGTTTATTATATGTGTATTTAATAATAAACTGTGTATATTTATTAATACAGTTTAATTAAGTACAATGAAGCTTATTATTATAGCTTAGTTAAAGAACCTCTTTGAGTGCTGTTATTTAGAAATATGTAAATTGGATGAACCCTTTTGATTATTAGAATCACAGTTTTGGTATCCATACAAGGTTAATAAGGGTTAGATTTGTCTGTAAATGACAGAAAACCCAAAATAAGAGTAGAGTAAACAATATGAAAGTTTATTTCCTTCTCACATTACCTGAACAATCCAGATCTAGCAGATCTACCTGGGCACAAGCAACTTCTTTAATGTAAAGTTCCCAAGAGATGGTTGGTGCAGGATAAAATTCCATCTTCAGCCATCATGTCTCTGCACTCCAGCTAGTAGGAAGGAACAAGAGAGGTAAAGATATTACCTTCTCTTTAAGGATATCTATTTTACCTACATTCTCTTGGTCAGAACTTAACCACAACCAGCAGCAAGTGAAGATGTGAATTTTATTCTTCCTTTTAGGTGTTCATTGTCCAGACAAAAGTCAGAGCCTCAATCATAGTGAAGGACGGTAGACAGTAGCCAAACTCCTTTTATATTATACAATATTGACCTAACAAAGTATTTTTCTGTTTAGATATAGCAGCAGCAAACATTTATGGAGATCTTACTACATCCCAAGCAATTACCTGAATTCTTAAAAAAAAAAGAGTGTTATGGATTGAATTGTGTACCTCAAATAAGACATGGTGCTAAAGCTCTAACCTCAGTGCCTCAGAATGTGACTTCATTTAGAAATTGGATTTTTTTTCACAAGTATAATGAAATTAAGATGAGGTCATTACAGTGGACACAACTCCCAGATGATTAGTGTCCTTATAAAAAGGGGAAGTTGGCCTGACTTGCGGTGGTGCAGTGGATAAAGTGTCAACCTGGAAATGCTGAGGTTGCCAGTTTGAAACCCTGGGCTTGCCTGGTCAAGGCACGTATGGGAATCGATGGTTCCTGCTTCCCCCCACCTTCTCTCTCTCTCACTCTCAGTCTTTCTTTCTCTCTCTCTCTCTCTCTCCTCTCTAAAATGAATAAATAAAAAATATATTTTAAAAAGTCTTTTAAAAATAAATAAAAAGGGGAAGTTGGATACAGACACAGACATACATAGAAGGAAGAGTATCTGAAAAGACACTGTCAAAATGGCCTATGAAGATGGAATATTGGAGTGATGTATCTACAGGCCAAGAAACATCAGAGGTTGTTGCAAACCACCAGAAGTTAGAAGGAGGCAAGAAAATATTCTGCCCTATAGATTTCTGCAAGACCATAGCCCTGATTATATATCTTGATTTCAGACTTCTAGTCTATAGAACTGTGAGAATAAGTTTCTGTTGTTTTAAGTCACCCAGCTATGGTAGTTTGTTACAGAAGCTACAGAAAACTAATACAAATAGATTCTCTCATTTAATTCTCTCAACTACTGCATGAAAGAGGTATTCTTTCCTTTCTGCAATTAAAGAAAGTAAGGCTCAGAAAGTTAAGTAATTTGCCAAGATTTCTTAAGTTTTGAATCATACCTAAGTGTTTGTGTTTGCTTGTTTGTTTTTAATTCCAGAGCCCAAACTTTAAACCTACTATATTAACTCAAAAATTAACCAAATATCCATGTTCTTAGATCTTCTATCTCTTCTCAGCTTGGACACTACTAGAGAAAACTGAAGTGCTATGCAACTATTAGGTGAACTACTATCCCCCATGTGCCTTGTTGCATAATATTGTAACCTATCATTCAAACTGGGACACTTTTGAGAATGAAAAATATGTTATTCATAATTATACTGGGACAAGAAGCTTAAACCATGACTGTTGTGGGCAAGCCAAGGCTTATAGTCACACTAATTAAACTCATTCCTCAGTGCCCCATTCACCCTAAATTGTAACCAAAAATGGCATTTTAGTGGCTTTACATAATTCTAGTAATTATAGTTTAAAAATAACAAAAAAACTAAACTATGAAGTAATAATAACATGGTACCACAAGAATAAGATATTCCTTGATGAGTAACATATAGAACATAAAAGATAGTTACAAAAATGATTTTGTAAGATGATTAATGCAAAAAGAATAAAACATATTTTAATTATTTAGCCAACATTACCTGAGCAGTCTTTCCAGACCTCTATACATTGAGGAACCTTACCTTTGGAAAGTTAAAAGAGATAGAGAGAAAGGTCTACCTTATTTAAACATTATACACTAAAGTTCTACTTGTTACAGCAGCTAAACCAGTAATCTAATACTGTAGAGAATATCAAGCATTCATTTTTAAAAAAATCAAATTATCCCTCTTCAGATTCCTTTCCAAGACTAAGGAAAAATATTTCCTCAGGGATGTGGATTGAAAGATTTTATCTCTATTCTCATCCAAACTTGAACCCTAACAATGTCAGAAGTCAGGTTAACCATCAAGAAGAACTTCATAAATTCAGACTTCTGCCAAAAGAGAGCCTTCTCTGATTATTTTTAAGAGAACTAGATGCTCTTAGAGGTCACATAGTTTGAAATATAAACAAATAATGAAGAAAAATAATAATCCTACATGAGTACAATATATCACCTACATAATCTGATAAAAAGTTCAAGTTAAAGCTCTCTACACTCCTAAATGTCTGGCTCCTGGGGCCTTTGTCTGGGGCTAAGATAAAAGTAGTAGAACTGCTTATGTACATAGTAATATGCATTTATCCTTTATCTCAAACTGTATAATCTGAGTAAACTATAAGGTTCTACAATATTAATTGTGTTTACTTCGGCATGGATGAATTGCCAGAGATTCCATAATTTTATGTGCCCTTTCTTCTTCATGTGTTCTCATTGAGACTATACTACTTTAGAAATTGTATTAAACAAATAATACTTTTGGAATTATAAAAGTCTTTAAGAAAGGGCATTAAAATATGTTTAAATAACTTCCAGTTTCTGGTACAGCATATAAGAAGCTAGGACTAGAAGCTCGAATACTCCACTCCCACTTAAAAACAAGTAAAAAGCTGAACAAACTCAATGTTATATAACATGTATGGGTACAACTGAATGAATTAAAATATAAAGCATGGATAGAAAAGATAGACGTCAATTTATGAATTGGATGACTCTAAGGATAAAGGGGAAGGGATGGAGATGAGCTGAAGTGTGTCAATTGTCACATCACATGTTTATTTTGAAATTTGAAGAAAACATTATAAAACATTTACATTTGTTAATCTGGTGTTTTATAACTCTCTTTAGTTTTTCCGTGTTTTTAAAATGCTTCATAATTTTAAATAAATGTCTATTAAAAAGACCCTCTTTAATTATTTGATAAGTACTAATGTTACATTACCACCCTTACTGTCCCTGACACTGTTCTCTATGTATCCATCTCTGTGTGATTGAATATTCTCTGGGTCTCTACCCTCACTTGTAACATGACTATCATTTAATATTTTTTCTAATTCATTCTAGGAGCCTTCCCCTCCCAATCACCTTATGCCTGACAACCCCCCGCTTAAAGTTTGCTCATTTAGTCTGTTATCAATGCATCTTCCTTTCCCCTCTAAGTCTCCTGTTTTGAAAGGTCACAGGAAATATTTGACCAAAGCATGCTCAGTAATTGAGTTTGCTAAAACTCTAGAAAAGTTATTTGTTTTCCATTTAAAGTAAAGAGCCTGCATTTTCATTTGTCATCTTTGCTATAAAAGAGGTGTAAGGAGGAGGAGGTAATAGAAAAGATACTCCAAGGGGGTGGGGGGAGGGGGTGGGGAGGCTATTGCGTTCTTACCTGGGTATCAGTCTCCAGCCAAGGAGCAGCTAACTTGGGGATGGGCTAAATAAAATGTAGCCATCGTGGCTCTGGACAATCTGGTTAGGCACCAAGGGCAGAATAAACTATACTCTGCAGCTGGAGCTGCGGGGGGTGGAGGGGGGATGGGGGGGGGCTGCCCAGATCAGAAACATCTTGTAGCACCTCGAGTGAGGAAGGAGCTCCTTTGGGCTGGGCAAGTCCCTTGGGGGAAAACCGCCCAGGGCTGAGGCAACCAAGTGAACTGCGGCTGAGGAGTGGGGGAGGGGCTAGCGCGCCCCGGGAGGCACCGCTCTGTCCAGGTGTCCTGCAGTGTACCGAACCTGGGTGTGCGAGGCTGCGGAAGAGGAAGGACCGGGCTAGAGTGGCGTACTCACAGCCGCGAACATTTCACCTGCTGCGAGCAGGTGCAGCCATGGGCTACCAGGGGCAGCAGCCCGTCGTCCCACCACAGGTAAAACTGGAAGCTGGTGCAGAATCTGAAGCCTAGTCCCCTCAAGTTTCATTCACCCTGCAACAGAGATCGGATTATCTTACCTGGGGTCCTGGTTTTTAGCAGCACTGAAAGTTCTTGGGGAGCAAAAGTTTTACCTTGATCTGACTTTTCCCCTCTTGGTAGGCATTTTATATGTAATCTATTTAATTTCACAAAATCGTATCACTGGCTCCCTAATAGATCCTGTACTCTGGGGTCCCATGTAGCAGCCCATTAACTTGATGCAGCTGTAACCAAGATTTTTTGGGGTGGAGTTTGCTTAAAAAGCTCTGATGAACTACTAGCTATTATTGTTACTCCTCATTATTATCCTTATTTTCTTGTGCTTGATGTAACTTATTATTATTACTGCTGTCGTGTTAGTTCACTATACTGCATGTTTGACGATTTTTTTGTTTTTTGAGCTAGTAAATATTTGCTTAATTTTATATATAATTGTCCACTTTATGTATTTAAATAGAGCGATCAAGATGACAAAGAAATTCTCGTTTCTGAACATAAGCACAAAGGGAAAACTTGTCGTCAGTCTGCTGCTGTTTTTAATGTTGTCAACTCTATTATAGGATCTGGTACAATAGGTTAGTTGCTTTGTTGTTGTTTTTTAATTTTAATTTAAAATAGCAAATGTAAGACTTATTATGCGGTTAATGTTCATTGATTTAAGTAAAGATCTTAAATGATAAATTGGTAATTTTCTTCCATAAAAGCCTTTCATATTTTTCCAGTGTAAGAATAGGCATCACATCAATCCCTTTTTTTCCTGAAGATGGGGTTGTGATCCACACTCTTTCCACATTTGAGAACATCTTACACATGTGTTAGGATAAGTGGATCAGCATATGAGAGATGCGGAAAATTTTTTATAGGCAGCATGGTCAAATGTTACCTAATTTACTTTATCCTCCTTCTGAATTGTCCATCATTACTTGAATCACCTTTCTATTACCTTTTAGAGGTGTAAAATCTTCAGATATTTGGAAATACTGAAGGTATAAAAGTTTAATATGAAAACATAAAAATATTGTGAAAACTTAAGTCCAAACAATATTTCTTTACTCATCTATATAGTGTTAAATTTAAAGTACAACTTTATTTATTTATATTAGTTTTAAATATTACTTAATCAATAAATAAAAATTGGTTATGTAAAAGTGCATGTGATTTTTTTTTAACAAAGGAGCCAAATCATAATAAAAAGAAATGAACACTTCATATTTTCCCAATTTGAAGCAACAGGAAAATTATGGTGAAATTAATTATATTACTTTATAGTAATGAAGGTAGTTATTTTTTCCATAATTACTGTTCTTTTTTTTTTTTTTCTTAAATGAGAAGCAGGGAGACAGAGAGATAGACTCCTACATGTGCCCCAACTGAGATCTACCCAGCAAGTCCCCTTTGGAGGGATGCTCTGCCTATCTGGGGCCGTTGCTCCATAGCTCGGCAACCAAGCTATTTTAGTACCGGAGGTGAGGCCACAGAGCCATCTTTAGTGCCTGGGGCCAACTTGCTCCAACTGAGCTATGGCTGCAGGAGGAAAAGAGATAGTGAGAGGGAAGAGAGATGGGGAGGGGTGGCAAAGCAGATGGTCATATCTCCTGTGTACCTTGACCAGAATCAAACCGAGACATCCACATGCCAGGCCAACACTCTACCAATGCTTTATCATGGAGCCATCTGGCCAGGACCCATCCTTACTATTCTTTATGCTAGTTAAAAACATTCAATTTAAGAAAAAGTAGGAACAAAATAGAATTTTGCACTACTCATTAAGAATATTACAGTACTTTTTTTCCTGTAAAGTTTTGACATTTTAGTCAGTCATCATTGAATATTTATCTGGATTGAGCTACTTTTCTTATCTTTCTGAAGTTGATGTGTTTTTCTTATTTTGCTTGTTTCCATAGACAACTTTCTTTTCAAATGGTACAGCAGTAACAAACAAGGTCAATGACTTGTTTGAAATGTTATTTCTATGTACCACAGAGGGGTGGGCAGCTCTCCTTGGCAGAATTCCAAACTTCATTCCCAATGTGAACCCTTAAAGCTGATCCATTTCAGCAACATTTAAAGTACCTCTTAATTATGCTCAGCAGATTTTTTTTAAGGAAAAATTTTTCAGAGAGTAAAAATATTTTAAATATATTTTCTTTTTAAATTTTTTATTGTTCATAATCTAAAGTTGTTCATTTCCCCCCCAAATTTATAAGAAAATATTTAATATTACCCCTTTCAGCTTTATAAAAATGCTTTTCCTTTTCATTTTTCTCTCCTTTTCTTATGTGGTTGCCCATTTTGACGTCTCTAATCCCATTACCCTTCTGTGCTCTCTAATCCTCACATGCAGAAAGCTTTGGGTCATTACTCTCCACTTTCTAGGTCATGCGATCCCCTCACCCTGACGTGGACATTATTTGTGTGAACTAGCGTCTATTTTTTTCATTTGCTGTTTTCTTACTCTTATTCCATCATCTCATAAACTTGCTCTCTTGATGTGTCCTTAACTTATAACATTTTATTTTAAAATAAGTATTAGTATGCTGA
This sequence comes from Rhynchonycteris naso, assembly GCA_037038555.1. Taxonomy (NCBI): domain Eukaryota; kingdom Metazoa; phylum Chordata; class Mammalia; order Chiroptera; family Emballonuridae; genus Rhynchonycteris; species Rhynchonycteris naso. The sequence continues at coordinate 70,045,565 of CM072997.1, forward strand.
CATTTAATTTTAGTAGTCATATGCACTCTTTACACTTATGTCATATAAACATGTCAATTTACTTAGCTTATTATATACAGGAATTGGGAAAATTTTCTATATTTCTATGTTTTATTAACATGATGGATGGGGCATTTTATGTTTTTCCAGGATTGCCATATTCAATGAAGCAAGCTGGCTTTCCTCTGGGAATATTGCTTTTATTCTGGGTTTCATATGTTACAGGTAAAATTATGTTTGCTAATCCCTCAACTTAAGTTGCACAAGGAGTGTTTTATACACATATACTCATACACACACTCTGTAATTGAATTTCCTAATTTTACTGGTTCAAAGAATACTAAAGAATTTAGACATTTATGTCTGAGGAGATTTACTTTCCTTGCTAATCCTCTGAACAAATTAGAAAAGCATTATACATTACCAAGCCTAAATCCCTTTCATGTGCCTTTTCACTTCATGAAGAAAAGGGTAGGTGGGGAAGTCATTTGAAAGGCTGATTAAAGCTAAGACAGCTATGCTCTAAAAATGTAGTCATCAGGACTTCCTTTCCCATAGTGGCCATGGGCAGGTGCACTTGAATGAGCAACCTTTTCCAGCTATGTTTGTGCAGGTGAAACTGAAAGCCCTGATATTTCCACCTCATCCATGCTCAGGCTCCACACCTGCCACTGTCTTTAAGTGCAACAAAAAGGTGCTTTTATACTACTTCTCTTCTGCTTCTCACTTGTGTAACACATTCATTCACACCCACGTTTTGCTGCTCCCATCTAAGTGCAGACTATACAAACTCATAATCAGCTCCTCTTCCTGTTATCCTCATCTCTCCCTTATCTTTTGGCCAACTAACCTCGTGACAAATACAGGGTCTTTCCCAGTGGTGGCAATCAAATAATTTAACAACTGGTTCTCTGCCCTAATGACCGCTTTAAGTATAATAAAGTATATACATATATATCAAAAGGTAGGTTATTATTTCATGCATTCAATACTTAAATAAGAACAGTGAAGCCTGACCTGTGGTGGCGCAGTGGATAAAGTGTCGACCTGGGAACACTGAGGTCACCAGTTCAAAACCTTGTACTGGCCTGGTCAAGGCACATATGAGAGTTGATGCTTTCAGCTCCTTCCCCCTTTCTCTCTCTCTCTCTCTCTCTGTGTCTCCTCTCTAAAATGAATAAATAAAAAAAAGAAATTAAAAAAAAAGAACAGTGAAGAGGTACACAAAACTAGATTATATTGTAAGAAAGCATTTTAAAATATTAATGAAAAAATATTAAATAATACTTGATATTAAGATATTTCCATATTGCTTCTTTTTGTGTGTGACAGAGAGAGAGGGGGACAGAGAGGGACAAACAGACAGGAAGGGAGAGAGATGAGGAGCATCAGTTCTTTGTTGTGGCACCTTAGTTGTTCATTGATTGCTTTCTCATATGTGCCTTGACTGGGGGGCTAAAGCAGACTGAGTGACCCCTTGCTCAAGCCAGCAACCTTGGGCTCAAGCTGGTGAGCCTTGCTCAAACCAGAGGAGCCCATGCTCAAGCTGGTAGTGACTTCAGGGTTTCGAAGCTGGGTCATCCGTGTCCCAGTCCGACACTCTATTCACTGTGCTACCATCTGGGCAGGCCATATTGCTTCTTAATTGGCATCCTCACTTGCAATTTTTTTCACCTATGGACAGAATAAATATTTCTACGGGTGCTTAGAATACGCTGTTGTGCAGATGAATGTAAATTTGTGATTTCCACATTGGGCAACTGCCCAGGTACCCGCCTTAGAGAGAACCCTGATTACAAGTGCCATTTTAACAACTGGTTCACCGAACTCAACAAAAAATTAGATATCAATACTGCTGAATCAGGGCAAACCAGCTGAATTCCACCACTGGTCTTTCCTCTACCTTTGGATCACTGAAAAAGAAGCAGCAATTGCAAATAGATACCACCTAAATGCCTTTTTACCTGGCAATGCATAATGCCCCGTTGTTCCCTTCTCCAGAGTGTTGATCTGGGCCTCAATGGCACCACCTTCCAGTGAGGTTATGACCCTCAGCTGCCATTCCCCAGCCTTCAGCCAATGATTGACTGATATAGAAACCCTGCCTTCAGGAGGGACCAGTGAGTGGTGCAGTTAAAGCTCCCGAGTGCGTCACTGCACGGCTATGCGTCTGCTAGTCTACACCTGAGACCTCATCCTTGTTGAGCTGTTTCCTGTGCTCTGTCCCCTCACTCCCCTTCTCATGGGAGCACCCCCACAAATCCCCTACCCAAGAATCTTTATCTCAGCTCTGCTTCTGGAGCCCCTATGAAGATGATGTCTCTCGTAAACTCTCAGGCTCCCACTCCCAGTCTGTAACTGCTGTTTTTCTCAGGCTGAGAGAGTAAATAATGCAGGGGTTACAGAAGTCAGAGCTTCAGCCCAGCTGCTTTCTTCTCACCTCCCAAACCTAAGCTGCTTTTAGCTTCTACAGCTCTTAATTTGTAGTTTAATTAGTAACTTAGTAATGTGGGGTTTATAACTTTGTGCTAATTAAGAGTTGCTGGTGTTTAGAAATTGTATTCTGTTCATCAGAGCATTTATCACACTAAAAATTCCCACTTAAGGATTTACCCTGTTGTGTCTAATTTCCTGCTTCCCAGTCAATCAGCTCTGACAAATAATTAATTTCCACCCAGGCATAATAGCCATGGCTTATTTAAGTGCATTGTAAATATTTACTAACATTTAAAAATTTTAAAAATATATATTACCTAAGAATTCAATACTTGGAGAATGAACAGTTTACTAAAGCCATATTATATTATACACAAATAAATCATGCTGTGAATAACTTTCTCACCTAACACTATATATAAACAGCAATCATTATGAACAGTTTTTTGCAAAGGCATGTATTACAAAGCCATTAATTAGTGGAAATTACTCTTTAGTTATATGATCAAAATCCTTAAATAATTTTGATAAATAAAGGACAACCGTATAAAAGCAAAAAAATATTGTATAGACTATGAATCATTTTGATTTTTAATTAGATTTTCAAAATCAAAATTTACAAGTAGGGTATAACATTAAATTTTTCTTTAAATTGATGCTGTAGTAACAGAATGATTTGTCTCTAGTATTATTCATTTGTCTTTTTAAGACCTCTAATGAGATTTGGCCAATTAAACAAGTAGTTTTTCAAAGTTTGTTTTCATGCTTGTAAAATGTTGAGAAACAAAAAGAGAATTATAAATATTTATAACAAATAATTTTATTTTAAATAGCTATAAGATTTTTTTTATTTGGATGGTGAATGCACAATAAGATATACAGATAATGTGTTATAGAACTGTATGCCTGAAACCTATATAATTTTATTAATCAAAGTCAGCCCAATAAATTCAATAAAAATAATTTTAAATTGTTTTTATTTGTTGAATAGAGTAAAATAATTTTATTATAAGCATAAAGGATTATTTAAAAGAAAACTTTTATGTTGAATAATGTAGAATCATTCATGGATTACTTAAAATTTGTATATAATACATTTAAAGGGAAATGAAAATATTATATAGTGGTTGATATTTAATATCCTGAAAAATTTTAATATATTTATAGCCTTGTTTTACAAGCAGATGAAGTCATTTATATTTATTATTGACTAAATTCTTAGCAAACTGTTAACTTCAAGTAATACATTTTGAACTTTTTATGAAACTTAGCATTCTCATTCCAAAATCACAGTTCTTCATCACGAATTTACAACATTTGTGAAATTGGCTACATTCTCTCTGTTATTCAGGTTTTCATTGATTCTCTTTGGCCAGTAAGTTGCTGTTTCACTTTCTGAGCAGTCCTCCATATTACTGCAAGATTTACCTTCATGACGCTTCGGCATGATCACTGTTACTTCCTCAATCAAAGCATTCCAAGACTCCATAATGACAACAAAATATTATTACATTCAAATCCTTCATTGTGTAGGCACAGTCTGAAGTTTCAATCTCACCCCCAACTACTCTAACCCCTCTTTCATCCTGTCACCAACACTGCCATGTGTGGACCTTATGTTTTGGCTATTCTGGGCTATTTTATTCTTCACACATAGAATATGCTTTCATGCTGCCTTCCTGTGATATTCCCCCTGCGTAACATTCTTTTTTAACTCTACCTGATAAAATCCTGTTCATCCTTCAAGGTCTTACTCAACTCTTCTGTGGAAAGTTTCCTAATTTTAAACAAAGGAATTATAATTAATTGCTATAGTCTTTATGTTTACAGAATATTTTAAAATATATTTATTAGGTCATTTATCCAATTAAATTTGAATCCTGCTATATATTGATCACTGATCAATTTCAACAATATTTACTGCCACTGTAGCAATGAAGAGCATTATCCCTTTCTGAATGAAGCTCACTATATAATGTATCAGGCAAAAATACAGAGTTACAATACTTCACTAAAAATTCCATAATAAAAATATGTGCATGCTTATAGGGACATTAGTATTTAATATAATCTCAAAGGAGAAGAGACTTATCTCTACTAAGTGTTTATGAAAATATGTGAGAGAGCAAAGAAAGTTACTCTAAGCAGATGAAAATATGGAAATAAAAAAAGGAATTGTGTAATTATAATCAGGGGAAATGCTGGTAAGAAGGTTTGCAAAGGCATTTATGAAGGCTCTCAGGAATGGTCCCATCATTACCATTTCCTGAAGACTAAATGCTGAGCATGATGCTGCCACTATACTTAATCCTTCTGACTCCATGAAGTAGGTATTCATGATCTACTTTTATGGAGAAGAAAATTGAAACTTTAGTGGATTAAAATTACTTGCCCTAGGTCTACAGTTACTTGCAACAGAGCTGAGATTTTTATTAAGGGTGTGGATTCTGGAGCCAGACTACCAGGGTCGGAATTCTGACTCCTCTATTGCTAGCTCTGTGAAGTTTGGCAATTGACTTAACCTTCTGGATCTTGCTTTTCTCATTTATTAAATGGGACATAATAATGGCACCTACCAAGGGTTGCTGTAAATGTTAAACAGTTAATATACATAAAGCATTTAGAAAAAGGCCTGGCACACTACACATGTGAAAGTATTTGCTACTACTTTTATGGTTGTAATATAATAACAATTCAGAAAAGACAAGTCCTTCATCCAACGTTGCACAGCAAATAAATAACTTTTTCTGCCTCATTAAAAGAAGTTGATATTTGCTCAAAGACCTTAGAAGACCCTTGAAGTATTTTAAGCAGAAGATATAATCAGATTTATGATAAGGTCAGACCCATCTGAGGGGGAATGCTGTGAAAGTATTAACAGATGTCAAAAATATTTTGGTATAAGAGAGATTGGTGGATGAGAAAACTATTTGAAGGTTATTGCAGTAATCCAGATGGTATATAATAAAGGCCTAAGCCCTAAAATAAAACAGGTTAGCGATTAGAAATGAGAGAATACAGTTGAATAATTTATGATATAGTATTGGATTTGGTGACCAAAGGAATATAGATGATGGATAATGAAAAGTCCAGGTAATCCTCAAATTTCTGTTGATACTATTCACAGATTGTAGAAATATGGATAAAGAAGCAGGTTCCAGAACAAATATATAAATTAGAATTTGCATAGTTAAAAACTGAGATGTCTATGAGACCTCCAATGTAAAATGTTTATTAGCAGCTAGATATAGAAAGTTAGTTTCAGAACTTGGAGTAGAGATACAAATTTGGGAGGTTACTAACATCTATAGAAAAATTGAAATCATGGGCATGAATAAGGTCACAGGAGGGTGTTTTGAAGAGTGAGAAAGTCCAAGAATCCAGAATAAAAGAAAACTGGCAAAAAACTGAGTATAAGTGGCCAAAAGTAGGAGAAAATCCAAGAGAAAGTGATGTCACAAAAGCCAAGGAAGATGGTTGAAAAAGAAGAGAATGTAACAGGAAAAAAAACATTACTTAAAGAGCAATTAAGATTTAGGATATGTCCACGGATTTATCAATTTGGAGCTTATTAAAGAACTTGAAAGAAATTTTAATGATGTGGGAAGGAATCAGGGTAGAAACTATGCACTAATTATTTGTATTTTCATTTTTGTACTTTAATGCATTACCACATTACTTAAAGGATAAAAAGAAATCACCTGTGGTGGAAACATCAGCAAGAGAAAACAGAGCAAAAAATATCCTGTGTATATCTGTGTTCTCAGTACAACTGAACTGCCATTTACTAGGTTAAATGTCATTCACTAGGTTCATTGTGTTAAATGAAAAAAAATAAATTGTAACATTTAATTGTATGATATATATATATTAATATCTTCCATTTCAACTCTAAAATTGATACTTAAATCTCTAAAATATAAGTTACAACAAAGTTCTTAAAATGTTTTATTCACCATAACTATAAAATAGTTACTGGTTGTACTTTGATAAAAAAAACAAGTAATCTGAGTCTCCTAAATCTATTTTTTATGCCAGCATACAGCATTTTTCATTCTCAATCCTCATATGTCAAATGCCTAGGAAATATTTCACTACCTACATTCTGTTGCTTGACCAGTTGAGCCACAATAGTCATGGCATTTGTTAGGTTAGGAAGTAAAATGGAAAACTGATGCTTGACCCTAGTCTTTGTATCTTCTTCTGTACAGTTCAATGAATGGATATGTTAAGTATACAGGACTTGCATCTCGATTAAAAAATACATAACTAGAAACAGTACCATTTCATGATGAGTAATGTTTTATGGAAAGGAAATAAGCCTTGCCATGCTAATTTACTGTAACATTTTTTAAAGTTTCTTTTTTTATTTAAATCAAATATATAAAATCTTTGTATTAAATGTTATCTAACATTTGTTTCATTGTTATTTTACCACAGACTTTTCCCTTGTTTTATTGATAAAAGGAAGTGCTCTCTCTGGAACAGACACTTACCAGTCTTTAGTCAATAAAACCTTTGGCTTACCAGGGTATCTCCTTCTCTCTCTTCTACAGTTTTTGTATCCTTTTATAGGTAAGATGACTATAAAGATTCATTTTATACTTATTTGCATAAACTTCCTGACATTTCTGAATAACATAGTTTTAATAGTCATTGCACAGTCATGAAAAGTACTAGTAGTTGAAATATATATATTCCAAATTAAGTGTTTACTTTTTTAGTCATTTTTCCTATTTGCTGGCCCTTTTGGCTAGTTTTCTAAGTATTTCGCTGAAATAAATTGAGAGTGATTTTTATTAAGATAATGTTTGTGCTTCTCTAGTTTGGTGAAAAATAGAATAATCTGAGATTAAATGAGAGTGAGAGAAACAATAGATTTCTTCTAAAGCTGAAATACATTTTTTGAAAACCTAAGAATGTGTGAAAGCCATGTACAGGACAACATACTAGTTAAAGCTGTGCCATAATGATGAAAATTTCACCTAGCACTTCCTAAATAAATAAAATGTTAACATTCAGCAATGACCAAGTTGACTTTAGGGTTTAAATGAGTAAAACAGAAACAATTGATCAAACCACTATTTTCTTATATCTACACCAAAGACTGAGAATATATTTTCCACCTGACCAGGCAGTGGTGCAGTAGACAGAACATCGGACTGAGATGTGGATGACACAGTTTCAAAACCTCAAGGTTGCGGGCTTGAGGGCAGGCTCATCTGCTTTGAGTGCAGGCTCATCAGCTTGAGCATGGGATCATAGACAAGACCCCATGGTCTCTGGTTTGAGCTCAAAGGTTGCTGGCTTGAAGCCCAAGTTCACTGTCTTGAGCAAGGGGCCACTCACTGAATAAGGTGCCACAACAAAGAGTTGATGCTTCTCATCTCTGTCCCTATCTGTTCCTCTCTCTGTGTGTCTCTGTCTGTCACCAAAACAAAAAAGAATATATTTTCCAAAGATACTACTTTGTAAATGAGGAGATATTTTAGAGCCTTTACAATTTTCTATTATTATTCATCACTTTGAGCAATATGTGTTTTCCTGGCAAAGTATTTGGAAACTAAACCTTAATGACAAGTAAATCACATTAGAAATGACTACCAAACCTCACTCTTATTTAAAGATACTCGGAAAGAAACAATTTGTAAAGTAAAAATCTTTTATTTTAATGTGAATTGATATTCTCCATAAATCAGTTGTCTAGTTATTTTTAAAGTTGTACATATTGGTAATCAAAAATGTATTTGAAAGTAGTATTATGCAAATGTTTAGGAAGTAAATGATTATTTTCAAAATATTCAAGATGAAAATTGTTGGTGACTATATTATTTTAATTATATATTTAGCTATGATAAGTTACAACATAATAACTGGAGACACTTTAAGCAAAGTTTTTCAAAGAATTCCAGGAGGTAAGTAAATATATTTATTATATATAGTTTTTCATAGTTAGTATGGTTCATAATAATTTATAAATAAAATATTTGCAGGTGTAAGAGTTGAATGACTTCAAGTAGCTGGAAAAATCCATGATTTGTTCTGATCCTAAAATATTAATCTACCTTTATTTATAGCTCAATTCTTACTTAGCTGTTTAAAAATATTACTACTAAAAAAATGAAATAAAATAAAAAATAAATAAAAATATTACTACTATTATCGCTATATTTAGTCATACTATTACTGCTATACTATACTTTGTATAATAGTAAATATGGATAGTAATATGTATTATTATTAATAGTAAATATGATAAATATTATTAATGTACTTAGAATATGTTATATTTAAAATATGCTACATATTACCAATGTTTTTGTAAAATTTTCTCATGTACTAGTTTTACTACACCATTCCTTAAATAAGCAAGCTGGTCTTTCCCTTCACTATTTCTATTAATATATGACTTAATATACTAAAATTAACCTTTTTTATTAAGTAGTCTTGTGAGTTTTGACAAATGTATATAGTCATATAACTATAGCCACAATAAAAAACAAAGAACAATTTCACAATATCCAAATTTTTCCTATTTCCTTTAGTAGTCAAATATCCCCTCAGTTCCGGCCCCTGGTAACCACTGATCTTATGTCTCTACTTAGTTTTACTTTACCCAATAAATGCTAAATCAAAGTCCTGTTTATTTCACTTAGCATAGTGGATTTGAACTTCAGCCATAACTTTGGGTATATAGTAGTTTGGCCTTTAAAAAAAAACAAAACAAAAGAAAAGAAAAACAATATCTGGGAGTATTCCATTTTATGAGTGGACAATAGTTTATCTGTCAAACAATTGAGAGAGATTTAGGTTGTTTCCAATTTGGGGTAATTATGAAAAAGCAGCTATGAACATTCTCAAGCAGACCTTTCAAACACATGCCATAGCCCCCATCCCTGTTTATACCCATATATATTTTTTAATATATTTTATTATTATTAATTCTAATGGGGTGACACCAATAAATCAGGGTACATATGTACAATGAAAACATCTCCAGGTTATCTTATCATTCAATTGTGTTGCATACCCATCACCAAAAGTCAAATTGTCCTCTGTATTTCATCATATTATGGCTATTTGAATAATTCTGTCTTCGTGTTTTGAAGAGCTTCTCATATAAGCCATATAATCCCCATTTTAGTGTGACCTAACTCTGCAGTTGTTATCATAGTTGAGATTGATACAAAAACACCTTTCCTCTTTGTGCTTTAATCACTCATTCTAAAAGAGATACAAAACAAAGTAAAACAAAACCTAGAATTAGAAATTGTACTCATTTCTCTTACAGAGTTTAGTGGAAACTGAAGTCAGGGCTGCTTGACTGTCAAATCACAAAACCAATGCTATGTGACCTTGAGAAGGTTAATGTCCTCTCTGAGTTCTAGTCTCTTCATCTCTAAATGATGAATTAGAATATTAACTGCTTTGTACAATTTTTTATGTAAAATAAAAAAGATAATATAGACAGTGCCTAGCATATAGTAAGCTAACCTAGCATTGTTAGCTATTATTATTGTTACCCTGAACTATATTCAGCTTCTCTCCCAGTCCTCAAACTCCAAATCATGATAGCATAAACTTAGATCATGTGAGTGAATAGCATGCTAAGTAAAAATGGAAAGAATATGAAACTGTGTATACAATATAATTTAGATTATATAAATTTTCATAAATAAATAAGGAAAATAGATTCAATACAAATTGTGGTTATCTTCTAATTGTATATTTTAAAATTAAAAATCAATAAAAATTAATAATCAAAATGTTTCCATCAGGAAAAATTAAAGTAATTATGGTCTTTCCATCTGTATAGTAGGTACTGTACAGGAAAACACTTAAACTGTCAATTAAGCAAATAGAATAGATCTTTATGTTTTGATATGGGTATGTGTCCCTAATATACTGCTAAAGAGCAAGAAGTATGTTACAGAACAATATGTATAGTGTTATCTTACATGACTATCTAAAGTTACATGCACCCTTAAAACTCTGAAATTATACATTAAAAACGAAGGAAGAAAGGAAGGAAGGAAGGAAGGAAGGAAGGAAGGAAGGAAGGAAGGAAGGAAGGAAGGAAGGAAGGAAAGGTGAGGGAGGGAGAAAGGAAAAGAGAGAGAGAGAGAGAGAGAGAAAGAAAGAAGAAAGCAAATGTTGGAAGAATTGTTCCAACTTAGTTTTCCCAAAAGGAAGAAGTTATGAATATGTTCTACGTTCCCCATTTTGCATTCTGTGATTCCTAATATTTTCCTAATAAATATGTATTACTTCATAAATAATAAAATAAAGTAACAATTTTTTAAAAATTAATTTATGTTCCATTGAAAAACTGGAAAATAACAAAGGAAACAAACAAACAAAAAAATACCAAGTGTTCCACAATTAGAAGATAACCAAAATTTATATTGAATGTATTTTCCTTTAGACTTTAGACTTATCTATGATGCTTTACTTTTATAAAGAGTATATATATAGATGTCTAAAGTTTCCTTTGAAACTACCTTCCTGGTTATTAATTTTATAATCATAAAAAATGACTTTTAAAATATAGGTCACAGAGCAAAAGACACCCAGTTTTATTCTTATCACAATTTTTTTACATTGTTGAATGTGATATTTTATAATACATGATTGTATGTCATGTAAAGATTAATATGCCAAAGTATTTTTAGAAGCAGATAAAATCCTTAGTAAGCATGCATTTTTTTCTCCTGAAATAATATGACCAATGTCTTAGACTGTGGAATGAGCAATTGTTTACACTCTTCCTGGATAACCAAAGCATTGCTTCATGATACAAGTCAAAATAATGAGAAACATTGTTATAAAAAATAGTATGTTTATATGATTTTGAATTTTTTGAAAAATTGCAATGTTCGATTTTTTCTATTTTTTTAAACACTTAAAATGTTTATTTGGGTGCGTTTTTGTTAGAATATCAGTATGGGTAACAGATTACATCATTTGAATCATTAGTGGAAAATGTCCTTTATACAAATGGAGATTCTCAGTTATTAGGTTCCTAAATGCTATTTATAGCAGTCTGTTTTAGTGTTTTTCAAGGCTTAGATTTTTTCCTGTGAAGACAATATATTTTCTACCAAATATATTATAAAGGGAGGGGTTTGAAGGGAATAAAAGCAAATATACAGATAATTTAATTCAAGTTATGATTACCAGGAATATGTAAATAGTTGCATTTTGGGAACCTAAACTTTCTGTTTTATTGTTTAAATTCACAACTTTATGATGGTTGTTTAGTAATGCCAAGTTAAACATTCATGATTAATTATTCTATCCTTGTGTATAGGTGTGCATGTGTAAAATGTATGCCATTTTCCCATTTTGTAACTTTCTTTTTAGTTACTTTATTAGCTGTAGAAGAAAATTATTCTCATGCTTCAGAGAAATAGCTTCTTTTTTAAAAAATCACACTTACTTATTTGACAGACTTGGGTTCTACAGACTTTAAACTTTGCAAAATTAAATGCACACAGACTTGGTACCTCTAAAGATATTTCAACAGTATAACTGCATGATCTCTGAAGGAATTAAATATGGGATAAAAAGTTCAAACAATGGTGTCTTCAATAGAACATGTACAGAGCTCTTGAAGCAAATACTGTGATTATCACAGCTTTAAAAAATACATATACCCTTGGATGTTTTAATTTATGACTATAATTTTTTCATTTGATGTTAGACTCTCTCTCTCTCTCTCTCTCTCTCTCTCTCTCTCTCATTTACTGGTTATGGTAGCCAAGAGTCTAAGATATTGTATAGCAGGCTATACAATAGCTAGCTTCCTTGTTACTTCTTCTCTAACAAATTGCTTCTCTCTATTTTCGTTCAGGGAAAATATTTCTTTCTCAACAAAAGGATAGAAATATATAGTGAATATTTTTATCTAAAACTTTACTTCTGAAATTTTGTTAAAATTTTACTATTCAAGTATCTTTGGAATACAGATTTTTTTAAAAGTCTCAGGAAATGCCCTGTCTTTATGTAGCTCACTTTCTGAATGAAGAGTTTTGCCATTAGAGGGCAAGAGTTTTAGACAAGGAGTGACAAATTTTTTGTCTTTGGAAAAGATCTCTGTAGATTCTAGGTTAAGAGTATACTGTACTCTAAGGGGGCAAAAGAAAGCAAAAAAAATAAAAATGGAAACTGATTAGGAGGCAATTAAAATCATTTAAGTGTAAAATATTTTAACATCATTTGAATTATAGATTTATCCTTGTTATTTTGTTTTTGTATTTGTGTATATTATTTATAATTTTACATCGTTTAATGGAGCATATTTACTCTTAAAACTTTGCCCTTTAGATATTATTGAGTATTATTTGTCATTTTGATTACTCATACCTATAAACACTTTATAATATTTATTGTGTTTTAGTTGATCCTGAAAACTTCCTTATTGGTCGCCATTTCATTATTGTGCTTTCCACGGTTGTCTTTACTCTGCCTTTGTCCTTGTACCGAGATATAGCGAAGCTTGGAAAGGTAATTCCTACCTTTTAGTTAATTTTGTCCAACTATTTTATTGTCTGTACCGCCAAGTTCTTAATTACAGCATTTACTTTTAGTTTGATTATAATTACCCTAGAGTAAACTATGATTGAATCTTGAGCTTATTTTAGGGAACGGATGGTTAAATAGTTGATGAGTGTGAACTAAATATGTCCCTTCTTTGTCTTTTTTAAGGTAGGTATTCTAACTGACATCATGCAGCCATTTTATATTTAGAAACTATAAAGAACTACACTTAAACCAAGTTAAATTTATACTAAAAAGTGTTTTATCATTTTTACAGAGAGTAGGTTAAATAATTTAAAAATAAACTAACTTTAGAAATAAGGATGAATCACTTTATTGGCTTAAAATTTTCTTCATAAGTTACAATGTCTGTTGTGCCTATTTTTTATCCATTGCATTCAAATGTAAATGTATTGATTGATTCATTGTTGAGGACTTGACCAATATTTGTGATTTTTAATGCTCAAGAGAAATGTTGATTTCTTTCTAATGAAACCAACCGAATAGTTATTTGACTCACTATCTATACCCATCAACATAAGTTGATATACCATCTGGTTATATTTTATTTCCTTAATATCAAGGAATGTTTGTATTTTACCCAAAATATTTTTGGTTTTATATCTACATGATGCCAAGCATTCTGATGAAAAATTGTTTAAAAAATTATACATGAGATATTTTTATATTGTGTTTGGAAAAATCCAACAGTTGACCAAATTTTACTTTTTACTGTGATGTTTGATGTGTGTCCACAGTTAAGAAGAAGTGCCTCTTTTCAGATAGAGTTGAGAATGGAGAAGATATTCCAGAGTATTCTGACTAATCTACCTTCCTTCTCTAACAGTCATCCCAAAATAAGAGTGCATCAAAAGGGGATTTTTATGGTGAAATATATGAAATGGCAAGACTGTTTCCCACTCACATGTTCAATGTAGACATAAATGTTACCTTTACAGAGCAGAAAGTAAGGAATTCATGAAAAGAAAGCAGCTAATATTCAATCATATTATTACCTGAACATTTTCTCTCCTCAATGATTCTTTAAAGTATCATATTGAAATATCAAAATATATCTCCTAATGAGCAAAGTAGGGGAGTTAAGAGGCTTGATCTGGAGTCAGGATACTTGCATTTGAGTTCCTCCTTTGCCACTTTCATTCTCTGTGACCTTGGGAATGTTACTTAATGTTTCTGTTTCTCAGCATTTTCATTCCATTGTAGATCAAAAGACTTGTAATAAAACTACCTTTCTAGTTAAAAACTAACAACACAGAAAAGAAAGTTAACTAACCGTTAATGAAATAAAATAAATTTTTTATTTCATTTTCTTTTTTTTTTATATAAAGGTTTTATTTTCTTTTCCAGGGACAGAGAGAGAGTCAGACAGAGGGATAGATAGGGACAGACATACAGGAACAGAAAGAAGTGAGAAGCATCAATCATTAGTTTCTCATTGCCCTTGCGACACCATAGTTGTTCATTGATTGCTTTCTCACATGTGCCTTGACCGCGGGCCTTTAGCAGACCGAGCAACCCCTTGCTGGATCCAGCGACCTTGGGTCCAAGCTGGCGAGCTTTTGCTCAAGCCAGATGGGCCCGTGCTCAAGCTGGCGACCTCGGGATCTTGAACCTGGGTCTTCCGCATCCCAGTCCGACGCTCTATCCACTGTGTCACTGCCTGGTCAGGCTCATTTTCTTATCAGAGAAAAAAGTCTGAAATTTGTTTATCCATTAAAAATTAAGAGACAATATAGAGATCTGAATTCATAGAACACATATACACACAGTCTGGTTTATATGTTAGCCAGTATAGTTCCAGGAGAGAAAAGAAGCAAAGAAGACTTAGACACAGGCCAAATGGCAAGATTACAAGGAAAAATTGACTTGCAGAACAAAAAAAAACCCAGCAAAACCAACCCTCAAACGTGGGAGGAGGTTACTGTGTTGGAAGAGTGAGGGTGAGATAAAGACAGAAACCTGCCCAGGTGGTGGCGCAGTGAATAGAGTGTTGGACTGGGATGCGGAAGGATCCAGGTTCGAGACCCGGAGGTTGCCAGCTGAGCGCGGGCTCATCTGGTTTAAGCAAAAGCTCACCAGCTTGGACCCAAGGTCGCTGGCTCCAGCGAGGGGTTGCTCGGTCTGCTGAAGGCCTGCGGTCAAGGCACATGTGAGAAAGCAATCAATGAACAACTATGGTGTTGCAAGGGTAATGAGAAACTAATGATTGATGCTTCTCACTTGTTTCTGTTCCTGTCTGTCTGTCCCTATCTATCCCTCTCTCTGATTCTCTCTGTCCCTGTAAAATAAAAAAAATAAATAAACGATAAAGACAGAAGCAGAAGAAACAACTAGAAATAAGAAAAAACACAAGTCAACACTAGAATAGGGCCTGAAGAAAAATAAAAATAATTTTACTTTTACTTTCATAAAAGAAAATCACCAGTTTTGTGTTCTACACAGGAAGCCATTAAAAACATGTAAAGTCATGATTATAATAATCATATAAAGTATTTGCTCTCTTATTTAAGGGGAAAAACTATGTCAGTGATCTGATAAAAAGTTACGCATTTGAGATTATCGAGCCAATTTGTAAGAACAAGCTACTAAATAATTGTGTTTGAAACTGTACATATGTTTACGCAAGTAAAAAGAAGAAAACCTAATATTTTCAATAAAATAATCTCTATACTGAACTGACAATATCTTTACATTTTCTTTGCAGATTTCTCTTATTTCGACAGTTTTAACAACTCTGATTCTTGGAATTATAATGGCAAGGGTAATTTCATTGGGTCCACACGTGTAAGTTTTGTTGTTCTATTGGCTGGTCTTTGATTTATAACTTTCACACAGATAATTATTTGACATAAATTCTGAAATGTAAAGTAATCGTGGTACCAGAAGCAGCATTTTTCTTTAGTATTTGAAAAAATGAGAGAAAATAATCACAGTTAAGTAGACATGAACGTTCACCTTGGACTCTACATGGTTGATGAGACATAAGATCTAGGTAGAGTGCTCAGAAGAAGTGGTAGAAGGCAGAAATTTCTATATATACCTCAAAGATAGATTTGCTCTTAAGTTTCCTCAATCTAGGCTGAAATTAGATGAATAAAGAATATTTTGGGTGCTTTTTTCCCATTAATAATAATATAGTCACATTGAAAACTACCCGTGATTCTCTATTAAGAGTATGTTCTTTAATTATTTTGTGTTAAAATGCTTTGTGGATTGTGAACTGATAGTATAGATAATAGTGTATTTACTTGTTTTTTAATGTTATTAGTTGGCCAAATAAAATATTGGCAACTTGCTATTAGTTTCCCAAATTTTATTTACTCATCCATGAAATTCAAAGTGTGAGTACTGTTGATCTAAACTACAGTTTTTATTATTTGATTACAGAATAGGTTCACCAGATAAGGACTAGGTAGTTTATATCCAAAATCCCAAGAGAATGCTGGAATGAAACTAACAAAATTGCCTTTAAATGCAAAATTAGATTTCCATAATGCACAATAAATAGTTGTTGAATAAACAGATTATACATTATGAAGTTTCCATGAAACCTTAATATTTTCTCTTTTCCAAATAAGACAAAATAAAATTAATTTAAGACATAATGTCTAAGACAGTGCAAGGGACAGGCTCGGTCTTCAGTGAATGTTATCTGTGAAAAAGGAAAAGGAAGCCTGGTGAATAGCTATAATTAATAATTTGGTCCCCAGGGTAGTTCCATTTTCCTATTGATTCACTGTTGTCCTGCAAAATTCCTTCATTTTTTTTTACTATATGCTATCTCTAACTTCTTAGTTTACCAGGTAAATATTAAAATTTATGCCTCAAATTTATTTGGAAGAAAATATGAAATATCTAGTCTAACTGCGTTTGATATGGCCTTCTCTTTATAAAAACAAACACCTAATTTTAAAAAAGATTTAAATTAAAGGGAAAGCTATATTATCTATGATGTTTATATTAATGTTCTCTACAAACAACTAACCCCCAGTTTATATTTGTATCAGTCAGCTTGGGTTGCTGGAACAAAATACTACAGGGGTGGGGGGTAGCTTAAACAACAGACATTTATTTTCTCACAGTTCTGGAGGCTGCCAGAATGATTGGGTTCTGGTGAGAATTCTCTTCCTGGTCTTCCTGCTGAGTCTTCACATGAGAGAGACAGCAAGCTCCCTGATGTCTCCTCTTATAAGGATACTAATCCCATCAAGAGTGCCCAACCCTGTGACCTTATCTAAACCTAATTATCTCCCAAAGCCCCATCTCCAGATATTATCCCATTGGGGTTTAGCACTTCAACATATAAATGTTGAGGGCCAAGTTCAATCAATTACAATAGCCTTTTTGAAATGCACCTTCTTCACTTCAATGTGACCACGTATTTTTTCAATTTGTAAACTCAGAATGCCTATTGTGTCTAGCTATTATGGTGTTTCGTGAGAGAAAAAGTGCAGAGAGACAGAAGTAGCACCTGCTGCAAGTTGTTCAAAACCAGGCATGGCGAAGGGACTTACTTTATTTATTTGTTTGTTTGTTTGTTTGTTTGTGTGACAGAGACAGAGGGAGGAACAGATAGGAACAGACAGACAGGAAGGGAGAGATGAGAAGCATCAATTATTTGTTGTGGCACCTTAGTTGTTAACTGATTGCTGATTGCTTTCTCATATGTCATATGTGCCTTAATGGGGGGGGGGGGCTAAAGCAGAGTCAGTGACCCCTTGCTCAAGCCAGCGACCTTGGGCTTCAAGCCAGTGACCTTTGGGCTCAAGCCAGTGATTATGGGGTCATGTCTGAAATCCCATGCTCAAGCCAGCCACTCCGTGCTCAAGCTGGAGAACCCGCTCTCAAGCCAGTGACCTGAACTTTTCAAACCTGGGTCCTCTGCATCCCAGTCCAGTGCTCTATCCACTGCACCACCATCTGGTCAGGGCCAAAGGGACTTACTTTAAAAACAAAAGAAGAAAAAAAAATTACAGTACAGTATGAGGAGTGCAAAATAGAAGCAGAAACGAGGGACAGCAGCAGTTCCAGAGCAGAGAGAGTGCTTATTGCCTAACGGAATCACAGAGGGCTTCCTGGAGAAAGAGTACCATGATCTGTGTGTTTTGAAGGATGAATTTTGAAGGATAGATAAGTGTGTAAAAGGGAATATAGGTCCAGGAAAGATAAGCATAAAAATCCAATTGAATTCTACTAATATTTACTTAGTATCTATTATCTTGGTACTATACTAAGTTCTAATTTCAAAAGTTAAATTCATAGCAACAAAAAGCTAATAAGTATATTGAACAGGATTCAATAAAGAATATTTTGGCTAAAAATTTTCATTGTATAAGATAGCTATTTCAATTGAAGCTTTTATTATGAGAAGTGGTTCTAAAGAATAAATTACTAGGTTACAATAAAAGGTCTTGTAGATTTGATATAGCACTGTGAGGCAATATCCAGAAAATAAAACAGGTACTTAAAAGTTAGAGATAAATAAATTATTCATTAATTGAACTCTAGGAAAACAGTTTATAGGAATGATTTTCCAACTCTGGCTTCACATTAGAATTACCTGAGTAGCTTTTAAAAATACTGATGTTAGGTCCCCACCTGCAGGAATCTAGGGGTCAGGTACTTGGATTTAGTATGTAACAGTTGTGAGTCTGTGAACAGGATCTGGAGCCCCTTGGTTTAAAGAAATTAAATGAGTACACTTTTAACTGATGCATCATGTTTAAAAATATACCAGAGATTTCATGTCATTTTAGTTACTCTTGTCATTATTTTTATTACTCATTTTCTATTTACTTTTATCTACAAAATGTTATGTGGGATACTATTGTGAATACAAAGAGAAAAAAATGTCTCACAAATGATCATCATATAGGTAATACATCTCAATACAAAGGAAAGAGAAAGGAGAGGCCCCTTCCTGGTGGTGCTATGAATTGATTTTATGGCCAAAGAGCTATTTATTTCCGTTGTAAACAAAATGAGGCCTGTGTCTTTCTACCGTCCTCTAGGGGTCATATCTTATTTTATTTGAGCCTTTGAAATTTTTCTAATGACAGAGATTGTTTACTTAACTCTTTCAATATTTAGATGTTAAAGAAGTGTGTATGTTTTTTAATACTGGGCAGCCTTTTATGTCTGTTTGAATACTACAGCAAACAACTTCTGTTTGTCCAGATTTACCATCAAGCTAATCAAATCCCATGTTCAGGGGTTGGCAGAGTAGCCAGTCAGGCAGGCTTTCTTCTGAAAATGTGACAGCCACGAACGCTCATAATCCATAAAACATGAGAAATTCAATGCTCCGTGTGTTTTTTTCCTCATTCTTGGTTCAGATAAATAATCAGAAAAGCTATACTTTTTCTTCGAGCTTATAAGGTGATATTTGAAAAGATCTTTAAACCCACTAGCAGAAAGGAAGAAGGTATATAATGGCTACTGGTATTGACTTTGTTACTATGGAAACACCTTTTTAGTGGTTGTGTTTTAAAAATAAAACACACAATGCAATTTCCTTTTTCATAACTCATAAGGTCATAAATTCTGCTTTTTGATATGATTTCAAATATCTCACAGTCTAATGACTTTCAGTTCTTTTTGGAAATAATGGTCAGTTTTATTGTATTTTCTAACCTTTTGCTTTCTAAAAACTGAGGTGACAAGGCAATTTAATTGCTTTCCAGAAAGTGGGCTGGTATCAAAATGCAATAACACAGTTCTCCCATTCTTTTTGAAACCTACAATCAGGGGCATTATTGCTATGAAAAACTTTATCTTGTGCCTTATTAATATTCAACTTTTTACATTAGAATAGAAATGATAATGTGCAGTCCAAATTTACAACTATTTTCTTTTTATATGACATCTCTCATAGCATTTTAAACAATAAGGTGTGGGGTTGCTGTTCCAAAAGTGCAGCTCCACTTTGCACAGGTATTTATGCATATAAAATATGCCTCTTCCAAGGACCTCAATACATATTAATTTGTTTTCCCCTTATTCATTCTAATCATGAAATTCTACAATATAATGCTATACACAAAGAAGAACTAAAGGGTATTAAGGAAAAGATCAGAAAAAAATGGATAAAGACAGAGGAATAGTGCATATTTGGGAAAAAAAGGAATAATTAGTTTTGTCAAATACTAGTCACTGAATTTTTTATAATGTATAAATTATTGCTCTTTTTGTTGCCAATGACTATAACCATAGGACCCTAACTGAATGAAGCAAAGAGAATTTATTGATTTACATTATTGTAACAGTCAAAGGTAGATCTGTTATTACAGTTGGTTGAATTTAGGAGTTCAGTCAATGAAATTAGTTATGCTTTATCTTTTTCTATCTCTTGGCTTCTCTTCCTGTTATGTTTCCAGTTTCAGAAAGGCTTTCCCTTTATTGTGACAAGATGGTTGCAGCAGTCAGCTTACATCCATTTCAGTCCAAGTTCATGTCTATAAAAATGAGCTTTGTCTTATAAATTATCTCCAACTTTACTTTCAGTATTAGTTCTGACTGGCTCTAATGAGGACCTATGACAATCCCAAACCCTGTCATCATGGCCTGTGTTGAGTTGCTTGTTTCCAGATTACATGCCTACACTTAATGTTAAGCAAGAGGTCAGCCAAACTAAATCACATGGACTGAGAGTGTGGGAAAGGTTGATCCCAAAGAAATTCAATACAATGATGCCAGGAGCAGACATTGGATGGTGCAAACTACAGATTTCTGCTTTCAGTGATAGAAAGTTACTGATAACCTTCTAGAGATTCAATCAAATAATATGGGTAGAAGCCAGGTTAGAGAGAATTAAGATGAAAGCAAATGTTAGGAAAGTGAATTTTTCAATCTTCTCCCTCTCCTTATTTATGTATGAAGAGCATTAATGAATGGAATTGTCATGATAAAACAGTGGCTTGAGGGAGTAAGAACTCTAGAGAATACCTTTTTTCATCATAGAAGATAGTGAACATGTTAAGAATCAAGCCAAAAGACGGAGCCAAATGTTTCCCAGAAAATCTTGAAAAGTTGGAATTTATAATACAGAGTAATCCCTGGAGAGGAGTTGGGATTTTTCTTCCTCTTAAGACAATAAGAGTATGGAGAGTAAAATCTAAATTCATTCTGAAGACCAGTGAAGGAAATTTGAGTGTGCATACACAGTGTCCTCTATTTTTTCAGAGATGAGATTATCATCTGAGAGTGTGGTAGAAAGAAGTAGATAGGTTCAAAACTTGAATACTATGGTTGGTTAAATTTGGAACTTTCACCATAGGAAGTAAAAAGGGACTTACACATAACAAAATAATCATGCTATTTGTTAAATTACCTTATAGTTTTACCATGTATTTTATGTCTTTCTCACCATATTGTGGACTCTGTGAGAACAGAGATCACATTTTCCCCCCACAGGGAATCCTGTTCACTCAGCACAGTGCCTAAAATAGAATTAGAACTCAGCAAAGAACTTTTGGATGATGGATTAAATGAATGAATCCCTGTATTTTCTGATTTGAGTTAACTTGAGGATTAACTGACCCAAATTTTGAAATAAGAAGGCAATAAAAATGATCTTGAGATAATAAAAATTTCACACAAAAACATTTCTTGTCAAAGAAAATTTTTCTAAGGCAACATCCATGCTACAAAAATTTGCTAGCTCGTTGCTAAGTGCCATTTGACTCCCAGTTCTACAACACTATTAGAGCTACTGGTAAGTTTTACCAGACAGAGTGCCTACCCGAAGCAACAAATAGAACTATTGTTGTACTTGAGTCTACATGATAATAAGTAAAACTGCTGCAGGACCTATTTTCCCAGTCTCTGTAGTGTTAGTGAAGCTGGAGAACAGCTGAGGCTGCTCAGTGCTAAGAGCTCATTCTACCCCTCATCAGGATTTGTATGGCTGCCTTAGTGAGCTTTGCCACCTGTTTGCTATTTGCAGTTAGAAGACAGACTGGTCTCTGGTACAGACTCATAACAAAAGAGCAAAAATTTAGTAACCTGTTATTTCAGACAACAAACATTTATTAAATATCCAGCTGATAACAGTCACTCTTCTAGGTATTGGCGCTGTGAAGCTAAGAAAGAATCTATGATCTCACATACCTACAGCATGTGGGTGGGGAGAGTAGACAACGGAGAGATAATCCCAATGTAATACATAAAATTATGGGAAAATACCATGGAAACAGGAAAGACTCTTAACATAACCTGGACAGGCAGGTAATATTTCATGGTAAGACAATATGTGACCTGCTGCTTGAAAGAAATGTAGTGGCGTCAGTTGGGAGAGGTTGGTAGCTATTGTTGGCAGAAGTTTGTAAGGTCTGGAGGTGAGATATATATAACTCAGAATCAGTTCAAGGTTCTAACATTAGGAGGGACTTGTCGAGGGAGAATATTTTGCTATTGATTAGGGGAACTATCAAATAAAAATAAAGGTGTCTCCTTTAAGAATGTTCTTGGAAAAAAAAAAAAAAAGAATGTTCTTGGCCTGACCTGTGGTGGTGCAGTGGGTAAAGCATAGACCTGGTACTCTGAGGTTGGCAGTTCAAAACCCAGCTTTCCTGGTCAAGGCACATATGGGAGTTGGTCCTCCCTGTTCCTCCTCCCTTTCTCTCTCTCTCTCCTTTCTAAAATAAAAAAATAAAATCTTAAAAAAGAAAATGAATGTTCTCAAAATTTATCTGGATTTTATGTCCCTTAAATATATTTCTTATCATAGATTCAACAATAGTTATGTCTTCATATCATCTCTTGAAAAACTGCTGAAGATGGTGCTTTCCTGATCTACTGACTATAAAGCTTCTGTGTTTGGAAGTAACTAGAATTTTTGTGATTCTGAGCTTAAAGTTTGGCTAGAATGTGCAAAGAAATGATCGTTGAGAGGTTGAGAAGACCAGTGTGAAAGGAAAACTTTATGTACAGTGCTAACAAACTTGGGTTTTTCCTTTACTTGGTGGGGCATTGGAAGTTCTTAAGCAAGAGAGTGACCAGAGCCAGTCTCAATTTCAACTGGACTTCTCTTGCTTTATAGGTGATCACAGATTGGGGGTGGAAAGGCCTGGAAGAAGGTTATCTATAGCAAACAGGAAACCGGGAAAGTAGAAGGGCAAGGCTGGAAGTTGAAAGGCAGAAACCACAGGACGAACTGAAAACACAAGGCTGGTGTGTTCCAAAAGGAAATTTGATTTTCAATAGTGCTTGGGGATAAGCAGACTGAGACCAAAATGTGTCGGTCTCGAGCTGAGAGAGGAGCCACTAGATATAGGGGATTTGCTGGCTTGGGGTTTGGGCAAGTGTAGATTAGCATATTGGGGTTCTTGTGGCCTTAACTAGGGGAATTCTGCTGCAGAGACACAAATTCTTTGATGTAGCACAGACTTGGTGTCCTTGGTAAACCCTGAAGACAGCCAAGAGGTCAGTCTCCCAGAAACAGTTGGGGACCTGAGTCTGTGAGCCTGCTTTCACAAATAGCTATTGTGATTCAAAGCTCCCCTAATGACCAGGTTCCTCCCCAGTGCAAACGTTTTTAGACATTTTTGTGAAGGTAAGCTTTTGCTACATTTCAAAGTGCACTTTATTAAGAGAAAGAATAGCAAGCAAATTAACTGTATCTTTATAAAATATTTGGATGAGGGGAATATGAGTTTTACGGGGGTCAGGGGGGCTAATTTAACCCTAACACAAGTGAAGAGGAGCATAAAGAAGGGGTGATGCCAAGGTTTCCAGTTTGGATAACCAGACTGGTAGACAGTCCAGAACTCACCACCAAAATAAGAAAATCAAAGACGCTGTTCAATTAGTATTTAGTAAGTGCTCACCATTTTAGTCACTTTTCTAGGTACTGGGGCCAGGCAGATCAATAAAGCACAATCTCTTTCTGCAGGTCTCTTAAAACTTATTGGGAGTGAAGCAGGGTGGACAAATACAGAGAAAATAACCTCAACGGACTATTCAATAGAATTATGAGCAGGTGCTATGGAAACATAGAGGAAGGGCCTCAACTTCTTTTAATTTACAAACCAAGTTAAGAGAGGAAACACATCCGGGGAAAAATAATGTTTTTAATATTTTAATATATTGATTATGAGTAACACCTGTGGTGGAAAGAGAGGAAGAAGAAGCCTCCGAACGTGTTGGAGATGCAAGTCTGGAGTTTAGGGAGTGTCTGCTATGGACAAGGCTGTACAGGGTCAGCGTACAACGTGAGAAGAGGTAAAACCCGCTAGAAGCCTAGTATAAAATAATTATCTGGAACTCACATCGGAAATTAATTTTTTTCATGTAAATTCACATATTTAATGTAATTCTGTTTTGTGAAAAACTCAGTAGAGAACCAAAACAACACTCATAAATTCAAACAAAATTTTATTATATTAAAAGGTGAAATCCTGCCAACATCGACTTACCCTCTGCTCTTTCAATCCTGACAAAAACAGAGAATATCAATTTTTAAAGTGTTGACAGAGGAATTAAGAGTCAATAGTGGGGGGGGGGGACATAGGTGACAGAATAAAAATCAAAAGTGGTTGGTGTCTCAGATGAGAAAAAGGAAGTATTTGTGTGTTTGTGGTGCCAAGGTGAGCAAGCTTTTTGTATAATTCATATAAAAAATTATATGTTGGCAAAAAAATAAAATCAGCATAATGTCATATGTAAATTTTAACTCAAGATTAGCTTTATGTAAAAGTTGTGCTTAAGAAAAAGGGGATCAGTTTTGATGTTTAGAGTGATTTCCAGCAAGAATTTTCCTGAACAGCTTTATATGTAAATCACAGTTGCCTAGAGAACAGAATAATCAGAAGAAAAGTGAGCTGAGAGCCAGGAAGTGGCAGAGCTGTGAGCCAACGCCCAGCCTGGGAAGTGGGCAGATCTGTCTATGTCATTAATAGCTTGTGGTGTGACAGGAAATGGGGAACCTTTGTTTGCTTGCCAGCCAGAGCACTTAACTCTCAGAAGTGTCGCTTACAGAGGTTAATAAAAGATTCTCTTAACAAAAACTGAGATCGTCTGATTTGGAAGATGCCTGTGTTTAGCAGAAAAGAATTTGGGCAGGTACCACAGAGCAGTGTGATGCTTGATCTTCATGATCGAGGCCTTCTGTTCTGGGGATCAGAGCACTCCCCCTGAAGCTTGTTTTCACAAGTCTGTGAAGACTGGAGATATAGTGTATTTACTAAGACTGGCTTTCTACTGCTTCGCCTTATTACTACTACTCAGCTGTTGTAAAAATAAGTGAAATTTCTCTTAAAATAAGACAAAATGCCTGAATCCAAGAATCCAAACTGAGATAATTCTGCAAAATGAATAATTCCCCCAAACCTCTCCACTCCCATCCCCACTCCATACAAAAAGGTTTCTAAAAAAGTGTAACTAAGCATATGATTGGATTTTGTAGGGTAAGGAAATACAAAATTAAATTTTGTTTAGTTCATTCATTTCAATATGACTATGCATACAGTACCTTTTCCCTTAGTTTCTATTCATAGACAATTTCAATTATTTCTCCCAGTTTTTTTTCTTTCTCGTTTGTTTTGAAAATTCTTTAATATCCATGGTTCTTTCTAAGTAAACAAAGTATTTTCTTTATTATCATACTCAACTTCTCCATTCCTCTACATGCCTGTCAGAAAGTCCAAGTGGTAAATAGTAGCTGAAATTTACAGTCTATGTTACACTATAGGAAAAACTAAACCTCTTTAGGTAATTTCTTTAACTCATTTAGATCATTAGAAGATAATTAGATTTTCTGAAAAAAATTATCTACATGAGTTTTCTAGATCTGTGTTGTCCAACACAGTAACAACTAACCACATATGTTTACCTAAATTTAAATTAGATAAAATTTAATAAAATTTAAAATTAATTCCTCAGGTACAGTAGCCATAATTTCAAATACTGAAAGCAACATTTGGTAAGTAGTAACCATATTGGACGGTGCAGATAATGGACATTTTCATCATCACAGATGAAATTATATATTTTTATATACATATAACGGTGTTCCAGACTGTGACATAGACTAGACTGTACAACAAGATAACTGACCTCTTTCTTTTGTCTGTATCCCCAGTAATTCTTACAGTGATTTCCACAAAGGTGGTGCTCAACAAATATTTGTAGAAAATTGAATAGCAATTGGAAAGCAGGAAGAACATAGTTTCAGATCTAGAGAGGTTTTATGTAGAAAATACTGTATAAATATATAAAGTTCAGAAAACAGAAAACTGGCCAAGATTTTTTTTGAAATAATTTTCTATATTTGCTTCCAGTCTTTATCAGCAATAGAGTATCATATTTAAAAGTTATGTAATTTATTTATCTTTCTCTAGAGGTAACTATTATTATTAAGTTGAGTTTATTTCCTTTTACCCAGAGATAACTATTATGTTTAAGTGAGTTTATTCCTTTCTGTTCATGCTCTTATACTTATACTATGGCTTTATGTATTGAAACAATATATAGTATTGATTAGTATGTTTATAAATATACATAATCATAATCACTGTAGTAAAAATATAGAATTACTATTTTTCACTCAATATTATATTTCATATATTTCTATTTTGATATAGTTAGCACTGGGTGACTCTTTTGAATTCCTCTATAGCACACAAATTTATAATTATGTCATATTTTCTTATAAATTTATTTATCAATTCTTTTGCTAGACATTGAGGTTGTTTCCAAAGTTTGACTAATATAAACAATACAGTAGTGAATATCCTTATCCACATCTTCTTGCACATGTGTGTACTTCCCTGGCCTAGGCTATATTCCTAAAAATGTAGTTGTTTTCTTAAAATAAGCTTTGATTAACTTCCACTATACCAGACATTGCCAAATTCTTCTCCAAAGAGTTTTACAGCTTAAAGTTTCCTAAATAATAATTGCAAGTTTTTCTTTCCCTGTAATTTATCAACATTGTTATTGTTGAATGAGATACAAAATGCTATATTTTTATGCAGTTCATTTTAATTTCTCTAATTATTAAGGAACTTGTAGCATATTTATTGGCCATTCTTACTTCCATTTTGTCAATTGCTGTCCATTGTTCCTTGAAATATCTTTGCCATATTGATTTGTAGGCATATTTAATATGGAATTAATTTATTCCTTTCCAATTATTATAATATTTTTTTCTTAATTGTATTTTGCTGAAGTGAGAAGCGGGGAGGCAATGAGAGACTCCCGCATGTGCCTGAACGGGATCCACCTGGCAAGCCCACCAGGGGGCGATGCTTTGCCCATCTGGGGCATTGCTCTGTAACTGGAGCCATTCTTGTGCCTGAGGTGAGGGCCATGAAGCCATCCTCAGCGCCGAGCCAACTTTGCTCCAATGGAGCCTTGGCTGCGGGAGAGGAAGAGAGAGTTTGAGAGGAAGGAGAGGGGGAAGGGTGGAGAAGCAGATGGACACTTCTCCTGTGTGTCCTTGCCAGGAATCAAACTCAAGACTTCTACATGCTAGGCCAAGGCTCTACCACAAAGCCAACCAGCCAGAGCCAATTATTACATATTTTATCACTTATTTTATTGCATTAACTAAGAGTTCCATTCATGGAAAAAAGAAGGGTGGATGATTCAAGATGGTGATGAAGTAGGTGGACATTCCAACTGCCACGTCCCAGGACCAAATTGAATTACTACTTAATTTAAGAGCAATCATCTTGAAAAACCAACTTTGGACTAAAGGAAGAAGACTCTATGAGCAAGGATCACAGAAGAAGCCACACTGAGATTGGTAGAAAGGGCAGAGATGCAAAAAGGGCTGCCCCATTCCCAGGAGCCAACAGCAGCTAAGGGTAGGGAGGGACTCTCACTGTGGGGAGGGTCACCCTGAAAGATCCTCAGCCCCAGCCCTGGCACCCCAGCCTAGAGCCTCACAGCCTAGAAGAGGCATCCAGACAGCATTTGGTAGTGAAAAGAGCCAGGTTTCTGTCTGCAAGAAAGAGACTGAGCTTTCTGAGATGCAGAAAGCTCTGTCTTAAAGGGTCCGCGCAAAAAAAATCTTGTTCACAACCACTTACCCAGGGGGGCTCTGGTGGAGGGAGAGCTGAGAGGACCAAAGTTGCATGAGGAGAGTGTAAAGTTGGAGTCCCAGAGAGAGACACTGTTGGGGACAGCCACCGGAACCCCTGTACTGAGTCATTCTCCAGTACTGTACTGCAGTTGCCATTTTTCTTGGGCTGAGCATCCCCTCTGTGTGGCATCAGCCTGGGGATAAGCAACTGCTCTGACCTCCAGAGTCTGTCCTACCCCAGTTATGGTGAATGGTGGTTCTGAGAGATCAGGAAGCAAGGAGTGCATCAGTGACTCAGTATTCCGGTGTTGAGACTAGAGCATTCCCCCACACATTCCCGACTCTAGGACTGGTGCTTCCATCTCATGAGGAGACTCAGTAGAAACTGAAACAGTCTGGAGGTCACGCAGACCACACCTCTGGGTCTCAGAGACCACAACCACTGAAGTCTGTGAAAAAAGTCTAGACAGACTGACACCTGTGGTCAGGGACAGAGCCACACCCACCACCCTTCCTAATCCCGGAATTGCTGCAGGTACTAAATTCTAGCAGAGGTTTTTTCAGTGGCTGAGCCCAACAAGCAGCCAGCCGACAGAGGCTACAGGAGACAGGACTCAGGGAAACTTGGGCTTTTAAGTGGGCCATGTCCCAGATCCAGTGTGGGTAAAAGCCAGCTTAGGAAAGCAGCTTGGTATTTCCATGTACACCTGGGCCCAGAAGAGGCAGCCACAAACTCTGGATTGTTTGTAGCTCCAAGAAGTTTGCTGAAAACCAGTTATAGGCAGTGTCTCCCACCGGTCTGCTCTGGGTTTTTGCCAGGGAGGCCCAGGTCTGGCACATTCAAAAGCCAGCTGTGGAAAGCATCAGTGCAGGACCTAACAACCCTTGCTAGAATGGAATCCTAAGAAAAGGCTCCTAACACTTGGCCCAGCTGAGGTGAATTCCACTCTGTGATCAGCACCAGCACAGCAGCTCACGTGCATTGGATAGGGTGGAGCTTCACAGTCAGCTGGCCTAGACACTGGATATCCTGCCCTGCAGGGCTAGATTCCACAGGGGAAAGGGAGAGAGGCTTGGAGCATTGACATTGAACATGTGGTTCTCTGTGAGTCTATTGTTGAATCTGGTCGAGGGCTTAGCCAGCTTTGGGAGGTGCACAGTCAGCCTCAGAAGAGGATTCTCTGTTTTTCTTCCTAAGACCAGGGTCTCAACAGCTGAAAGAACTTCTGCAGAGGGGACTGTCAGCCACACTCTGTCTGAACCTGCTGCTCACCTTGCTGGGGAGAAATAAAATTTGAGTACCCAGCAGTGGCTGAGGGATTAAGCTCTGGAGTTGGGGCCACATTCCTCGTGTACTAAGCTACTGACCAAAAGACATCTGACGTAGGAGTTAGTGGAAACTAACGTTGTATTCACAACCAAACCTGCCGTTACCCACCAAGTATGCAACCTGCAGAGGGGTTGGTTGAGTGAGGCCAGTCTGAGCTGACAGTACAGTCTTACTACAGAAGACTCTGTGGGAAGACCAGGCAGCTACAAGAAGAGAAAGAGTAGCTGAAATGTGTGAACAAATCTTACAGAGCTTGGGACTTTTACAGAGCTGCTGTCATCTCTATGCAGGAAGAAGCTGATCCTTATACAAAAAAGGTGCCCCCCACACACTACCCCAGCACAGAAACGCAGACACAAACAGGAAAAGTGCAGTAGCTGCAGATAGGTAGCCCACAGCAGGTTATAAAAATAGCTGATGCCAACCCAAGAAGATCCAGAGCCAACACAACTAGTAGTGGGTGGCAGACAGCACCAACCCTAGACTCAACTATCTATACAAGTAGGACACCCAAAGGTAGAGTCAAGCAGGCACCAGACACTGTGGAAAATAAATATGCCCACCAGGACAGACATTGCACACTGTGTAATACACATGACCAAGATTGACCCATAGAGCCAGCCAGCCTGAAGGGATAACAGTACCCATGAAAGGACTAACTGCATTTAATACTCACATATAACAAGAGAGAAAATAGTACCCTCAAGAAGCATTCCTAGCCTGACCAGTGGTGGCACAGTGGATAAAGCGTTGACCTGGGAACACTGAGGTCGCCGGTTCAAGACCCAGGACTTGTCTGGTCAAGGTGCATATGGGAGTTGATACTTCCTGCTCCTCTCCCTTTCTCTCTCACTCTCTCTCTCTCCTCTCTAAAATGAATAAATAGTAAATAAATAAATTTAAAAAAAATAGAAGCATTCCTAGAACAAGAAAAAGAGGTGGCCTGGAAGTCAGTACCACCGAACCCATCTCTTTCATAAAGACATTACAAAAATTTCAGTCAGACAGTGCTATCTAATGCACAGACAAAATGGGCAAACAGAGAAATGCGCCTCAAATAAATCAATAACAGAAATCTCCAGAAAAAGAACTGAATTAGATGATAATAACTAAACTACCAGATGCAAAGATTAAAATAATGATTTTTAGGATGCTCAAAGATCTTAGAGCAACAATAAATGGACATAATGAACATCAAAATAATGAGATAGCAAGCATCAAAAAAGACATTAAAATTATAAAAAGAACCAGTCAGAAATGACAAATACAATATCAGAAATAAAGACTGCACTAGCAGAAATCAAATAGCAGGGTGGATGAAGCAAAGGATCAAATTAGTGATTTAGAAGACAAGATAAATGAAAGCACAGAAGCAGAGCAGAAAAAAGAAAAGAGACTCAGAAAGACTAAGATAACTCTAAGAGAGCCCTGTAACAACATGAAGAGAAACAACATCTGCATTATAGGGGTTCCTGAAGGAGAAGAGAATGAACAAGGGATAGAAAACATGTTTGAAGAAATCACAGGTGAAAACTTCCCCAAATTGATGAAGGAAATAGTCACACAGTTCAAGGAGCACAAAGAGTCACACTAAAGAGGAACCAAAGGAGGCCTACACCAAGACACATCATAATTAAAGTTCCAAAGTTAAGAGACAAGGAAAGAATACTAAATGCTGCAAGAGAAAAGCAGTTAATTATGTACAGAGGAGCCCCCATAAGGATGACTTTCGACTTCTCAAAAGAAACACTTGAGGCCAGAAGGGTTTGGCAAGAAATATTCAAAGTGATGCAAAAGATGAATCTACAACCAAGACTTCTTTATCCAGCAAGGCCATAGTTTAAAATTGAAGGAGAACCTGACCAGGTGGTGGCACAGTGGATAGAGTGTCTGACTGGGATGCAGAAGACCCAGGTTCGAGACCCCGAGGTCACCAGCTTGAGTGCGGACCCATCTGGCTTGAGCAAAAGCTCACCAGCGTGGACCCAAGGCCGCTGGCTCTGGCAAGGGGTTGCTTGGTCTGCTGAAGGCCTGCGGTCAAGGCACATGTGAGAAAGCAATCAATGAACAACTATAGTGTCACAAAGGCAACGAAAAACTAATAATTGATGTTTCTCACCTCTCTCTGTTCCTGTCTGTCAGTCCCTATCTATCCCTCTTTCTGACTCTCTCTCTGTCCTCATAAAATAAATAAATAAATAAAACATTTAAAAAAAAAAAAGAAAGAAATCATATCCAGCATCTTCTCTGGTCACAATGGCATGAAACTAGTAATTAACTACAATAGAAAATCTGAAAAACATTCAGACACTTGGAGGTTAAAGAGCAGGTTATTAAATAACGAATGGGTTAAAAATGAAATCAAGAAAGAAATCAAAATTTTCTTGAAACAAATGAAAATGAACGTACAACAACTCAAAATTTTTGGGATCCTGAGAGGGAAGTTCATAGCATTAAAGGCATACCTTAAGAAATAAGAAAAAGCTCAAATAAACAACTTAACCCTGCATCTAAAAGAACTAGAAGAACAACAACAAATAAAGCCCAGAGGAAGTAGAAGGAAGGAAATAATAAAGAGCCCCCCTCCTAAAAAAATACAAAAGATCAATAAAACCAACAGCTGGTTCTTTGTAAAGATAAACAAGATTGACAAACATTTAAACAGACTCATCAAGAAAAAAAGAGAGAGGACTCAAATAAATAAAATTAGTGATGAAAAAGAAGTAACAACTGACACCACAGAAATAAAAAGGATTGTAAGAAAATACTATAAAGATCTATATGCCAAAAAATTGGACAACCTAGGTGAAATGAATAAATTCCTAGAAACATATAATCTTCCAAGACTCAATCTGGAAGAATCAGAAAACCTAAATAGACCAATTACAACAAATGAAATTGAAACAGTCATCAACAAACTCCCAAAAAACAAAAATTCTGGATGAGATTATTTCACAGGTGAATTTTACCAAACATTATAAGAAGAACTAACACCTATCCTTCTCAAGCTATTTCAAAATATTTAAGAGGAGGGAAGATTTCCAAGCTCCTTTTATCAGGCAAGCATTATCCTTATTCCAAAACCAGGTAAAGACACTACAAAAAAAAAAAAGAAAACTATAGACCAATATTCCTGATAAAATAGATGCTAAAATTTTCAACAAAATATTAGCAAATCGGATCCAGCAATACATTAAAAAAGTCATACATCATAATTAAGTGGGATTTATTCTGGGGAGGCAAGGCTGGTACAATATTTGCAAATCAGTCAATGTAATTCATTACATAAACGAAAGGAAGGACAAAAATGACATGATTATATCAATAGATGCAGAAAAGGATATGATAAAATTCAGCACACATTTATGATCAAAACTTTCAGCAAAGTGGGAATACAGGGAACATACCTCAACATAATAAAGGCCATCTATGACAAATCCACAGCCAATATCATACTTAATAGACAAAAATTAAAAGCAATCCCCTTAAGATCAGGAACCAGGCAGGGGTGTCCCCCTTTCGCCACTCTTATTCAACATAGTTCTGGAAGTCCTAGCCGCAGAAACCAGACAACAAGAAGAAATAAAAGACATCCAAATTGGAAAAGAAGAAGTAAAACTATCATTATTTGCTGATGACATCATACTGTACATAGAAAACCCTAAAGTCTCAGTCAAAAAACTACTAGACCTGATAAGTGAATTTGGCAAGGTGGCAGAATATAAAATCAATATTCAGAAATCATGGCATTTTTATTCACCAATAATAAACTGTCAGAAAGGGAAATTAAGAAAATAGTTCCCTTCATTATTGCAATAATAACAAAAACATTAAGTACCTAAGAGTAAATTTAACCAAGGAGGTAAAAGACTTGTACTCAGAAAATTATAAAATATTGATAAAAGAAACCAAGGAAGATACAAACAAGTGAAAGTATATACCATGTTCATGGATAGGAAGAATAAACATCATTAAAATGTCTATATTACCCAAAGCAACCTATAGATTCAATACTATTCCTATTAAAATACCAATGACATACTTCAAAGATATAGAACAAATACTCGAAAAATTTATATGGAACCAAAAAAGAACACAAATAGCCTTAGCATTCTTGAAAAAGAAGAATAAAGCAGTGGTATCACACTTTCTGATCTCAAGTTATACTACAAGACCATCATACTCAAAACAGCTTGGTACTGGCATAAGAACAGGCATACAGATCAATGGAACAGAGCAGAGAACCCAGAAATAAACCCACGCTTTTATGGTTAATTGATATTTGACAAAGGAGGTAAGAGCATACAGTGAAGTAAAGACAGTCTCTTTAATAAATGGTTTTGGGAAAATTGGACAGGTACATGCAAAAAAATTAAACTAGACCACCAACTTATACCATTCACAAAAATAAACTCAAAATGGAAAAAGTCTTAAAAGTCGTTAAACCATAAACATTTTGGAAGAAAACATGGGTGGTAAATTCTCCAATATCTCTCATAATATATTTTTGCAGATTTATCTCCATGGGCAAGTGAAATAAAGGACAAAATAAACAAATGGGACTATATGAAACTAAAAAGCTTTTGCACAGCAAAGGACACCATGAACAAAATTAAAAGACAACCCACACAATGGGAGAACACATTTGCCAATAAGTCTGATAAGGTGTTAATAATCAAAATTTATAAAGAACTTCTAAAACTCAACACCAGGAAAGTAAACAATCCAATTAAAAAATGGGCAAAGGAACTGAATAGACACTTCTCCAAAGAGCACATAGAGAGAGCCAACAGGCATATGAAAAAATGTTCAATGTCTCTAATCATCAGAAAAATGCAAATTAAAACAGTGAAATACCACCTCACATCTGTCAAAATGGCACTCATTAGAAATCAACACACAATAAGTGCTGACAAGGGTGTGGAGAAAAGGGAACCCTCCTGCACTGCTGGTGGAAATGCAGACTTGTGCAGCCACTGTGGAAAACAGTATCGAGTTTTCTCAAAAAATTAAAAATGGAACTGCTTTCAGACCCAGCTATTCCAGTTTTAGGAATATATCCTAAGAATATCAAATCACTGATTCAAAAGAAGATAGCCACCCCCATGTTTATTGAAGCATCGTTTACAATAGCCAAGATCTGGAAAAAGCCCAAGTGTCCATAAGTGGATGAGTGGATTAAAAAGCAGTGGTACATATACACAATGGAATACTACACGGTCATGAAAAAGAAGGAAATCTTACCATTTGCGATGGCATGGATGGACTTGGAGATTATTATGCTAGGTGAAGTAAGCCAGGCAGAGAAAGACAAATATATGATCTTACTTATATGTGGACTCTAATGAACAAAAGTGAACTGAGGAATGGAATAGAGCAGAGGAGGGGTCATAGGGATTAGAGGGACAGCTGTCAGAGGGAAGAGGGATGAGGGGATGGGATCAGAGAAGGTGAAGTGATTAGTGAAATTATATATACATAACACATAGATACAGATACCAGGACAGCAAATCCCAAAGGAAAGGGGCGAGGGGCAGGAAATGAGGGATAAGGGGGTGCGGGAGAGGAAATTATATTGAATGGGACACTGGAATTCATGTTAACACAATAAATTAAAATTGATAAAAAATTTTTTAAAAAAGAATTCCATTCATCCCATTCATGTAGTATGGAAGAAGTGATGATAAACATTGTTATCTGGTTTCTACCTTTAATTGTAATATTTCTACTTTTCACCTCTAAGTATGTCATGTTCTTATCAGATATAGGGGAGTCTATTTTATTAATATTTTGCTTATCAAAATAAATACAAATTGTTTGCTATTCAACATATTTTGCAAAGCTTGTTAGCTTTTTCTCTCTTAATCAGATAATGTGATCAATCACATTAAAAGGTTCGTGTGTTATTGAAGTACCCTTGCATTTTTTGGAAAAATTCTTTTTAATAATGATTTTATTTTCTTATACATTTCCTTGATTGCATTTGATATTTCATTTTTTATTTCAGCATCTAGGCCTAAAGTCAGAACAATCTATATGTTTATTTTCTCATCCACATGGAGTACCATGGTTTCAGCAACTTCATGAAATATACCAAGAAAAAAATTTTTTTCCTCTTGAAATGGTTGCTTCTGAAACTCAATCACAGATTATTTCATAAAAGATTACAAAGCATATTCAATATCTTTTCTTCTCTTTACCTAGATTTGAACACACTTTATTTTTCTGATCTAGAACATTGTTTTTGATACTTTGTATTTTATAAAATCAGCATAATTAAGCTGAAGATAGAAAATTCAAATTTATCTCTAGGTATTTTTTTTATACTCCATTGCTAGAAATATACTGAAAGAACCATATGGACCAAAAAAAATTTTTTTAACTTAATGAAGTCAAGAAATGAAAATCAAATTTCTATCATTTCATTACTAATATAAGAGTTAAAACGTAAGACACCAGTACAATCTTTACTAAAAGGAAAAATGACTTTTACTTGTGTGCAAATACTTTAACTGGGATAGTAGGTCATTTAAAAAATACTAGAAAGTTGAAAATGTTCAGGTTACTGCAATAGTTAGTACTACCATTTTTAATGAACAAAATATGTATTTTTCCCATTAACCTTTGAATTTGCCAGGTACGCTGCTAGCAGTTAATGCTCACTGCAATAGTAGTGGAGGCAGCAGGTGGCAGCAGCTTCCACTCCAAAAACTAAGGGAAGTGGAGCAAGCCTGTAACAGCTGGAGGCCTCCCTTGGAGGCTAACTAGTTTCTTTGTGTCTGTGTGTTCATTTTAAAAGTGAAAAAAAAAATGATATAATGCATAAAACTCACAAACGCTGACAAAACAAATAAGATTTTTTCATGTCTACTTTACTTCTAGAATTAATAACAAACATAAAATAGACAGGTGTATGCTTTCTAGGACTTTTCTTCCCTGACTGAACACCTCTTCTAAATTTCATGCATTCTCTTAGTCTTGCTAAAGCCTTCTCTTTCAGGGAAGCTGGCCATACTTTTAGACTTTTGATACCTTTTTTAAATGACAGTGGATAATAATAATAATAATAATACCGGTGATAATCTGTTAATACAAGTGATCTTATATTGAGCACTTAATATATACTAGGCTCTTTGTTAGGAGTTTTACATCATTTAATTCACACAAAAATTCAATGAATTAGGTACTATTATTATTTCCATTTTATAGATATCAAAATTGAGTCATAGGAAGGTTAAGTAATTTGCCTAAGATCACACAGTTAATAATTGGAAGGGGCCTCAAGACCAAAACAGGCTGTCCTACGCTCTTTACCATTACTCGGGGATGTATTAATCAGGGAAACCAATCCTTGCTGATAGATAGGCTAGTAAATATCTTATTTCCGCTAAGAAATAGGTACTTTAAGCTATTTAAAGTGTGTATGTTTCCAAAATCTTTTTAGAAGTCTATCCATGGGTGGAAATTTAAGGTCACTGAGAGTATGAAGAGATATTGGGATGGACAGGCCAAAGAGAAATCTCAACTTTTTCACTTACTATTTGTGGAAATTTAACAAGTGACATGACCCTACTCAGAGCATACCTTTCTTAATGTATTAAATTGTGATAATAATAGTTAAGTTATTGTGAAGACTGAGATAACATAAGATAGTTTCCAGAACATAACTAAGTACATCATCGATTAATTTTAGTTCATGTCCACCTAGCTCAATGAAGTAGTGCCAAGGATGAATTTCCTTTGGATAAGATGAGTCTACAAGGCTTAGTTGGAGGAAAATAAAGTGCAGTGTTAATTAATTCAGAAAGAACACAGCATTATTATTTTTTTATCTTCCTCAATAAGTATCTCAAATGATGAGTGCATAACAAATGTCTGTTGTCAAGTTGATGAGTAAAATAAAGTCACAAAATGAAGTAGTCAGTGGATATTTTACATATGTAAAAATAGAGTCTTTCCAGGCAATTGACATGTATTTTTAGAGGACTGAGAATAACAGATAACATTGATATTCCTGAGAAAATTATTTACAATTAAATGAGATTAATGAAAGCCCCTTATTATTTCTGACTTATAGATATTCAATTTATATTGTGACAATATTCCTTGTCCTCAGATATGCTTATACTGTATTTGTTTAATAATTCATTTGATTAACTCTCTTTTAGACCAAAAACAGAAGATGCCTGGGTATTTGCAAAACCCAATGCCATTCAAGCCGTTGGTGTCATGTCATTTGGTGAGTATTTGGTTCCAAAGGCACTTTCTCAATGTGGAGTCTTCTATACAGTGAAAAAGTGCTAGGTTTTATATTTGTGTCTGGAGAACAGAAGTCCTAAGTTTTAGACATATTAGCAGCATAAGATCTAGTTTGTGCCAGTATAAAATTAGGCTCAAACTTTTCTCACTCATCACTAAAATTTGCTTCCATTTGGACAAGTCTCTTTCTCATGCAGAATACTCATTAAAGTCACCTTATTTTTTAACTTAAAAATCTAGCAAATGTTATGGACTTCCTCAAAATCTTGCACACAAAGTATTAGGATGTTTAAATCTACTCCGTTACTTCCCAGATTGGAGAAGAAACCATGGACTGAAAACAGTGTTGTTTATTTTCCCCTTAAGATTGGAAAGGCCACTAGGAAGTGGAAAATGGGAGAGAAAATTGAATAGTCCTGGTTTATATCACCAGTGACATGAAGAGACTACACAAGCCTAATGTTAATGAAATTTCTCATTCCCCAAGCTTTTAGAAAGATTATATTTTGACATATCTCATAAATTAGTATATTTGAACTTCAGTTCCTTAGCATTCCAAAATAGCACACATCTGTGAATTTTCAGAAGTAAAGGGAGAACATTGATGTTTGCTTCAATGATGCCTTTTCTTTTTCTTTTTTTCCCCAGCATTTATTTGCCACCATAACTGCTTCTTAGTTTATGGTTCTTTGGAAGAACCTACAGTAGCTAAGTGGTCCCGCATCATTCACGTGTCCACGTCGGTTTCCGTATTTATCAGTATTCTCTTTGCTACATGTGGATACTTGACGTTTTCCGGCTTCACCCAAGGTAACATGAGAGGTGCAGTCTTCCTGTGATTTGGTATCACATGCGTGGAATGGTGTTATCACAATACCCAGTGTTCTACTTCAGACTACCACTGTCTTTTCAATGCATTTTCTCCTCTACTTCCTCTCCTCCCTGCTGTTTCTGTTTCTTAATTTTCTTCTTTTTAAATT
The DNA here is from genome assembly GCA_037038555.1 of Rhynchonycteris naso. Taxonomy (NCBI): domain Eukaryota; kingdom Metazoa; phylum Chordata; class Mammalia; order Chiroptera; family Emballonuridae; genus Rhynchonycteris; species Rhynchonycteris naso. The sequence continues at coordinate 70,084,155 of CM072997.1, forward strand.
GCTAAGCCTCTGTAGCCCATCCACTCTCCTTCCATGCTTTCCCTACAGAACATGTGAATTCTGACTTCCTTATCCACTACTCCACTGCAACTTTATTTCCAAAAACAGCAATACCCTCCCAATCTTCAAAGCTAATAGTTTTCTTGTTTCTGATTCTCATGGGTCTCTCTGGATTACTTAATAATACTGAACATTCTTTCTTTCCTCCCATAGAGAAAAGAGCACAACCTTGCCATCCTTTACTCTGTTATATATAATTTCCTCTCTGAGTAATTCATCTTTGCTTTCTCTTACCTCCTCTCTCTCCCCACTAACTGGCTCAGCCAAGTTGCCTTTTTTTTCTTTTAATAAATACTCTGTAGATTTTCCTTATTTTAACCAGTTCAGACATTTATTTTATCTCCAGTCCCATATCTGCTGGACATATCCACTTAGTTGTCCCATTTCTGCCTTAAACACAAAACATCATTATTCCCACAAAACCAGCTCCTCCCCTCCCCCTGACCTCACCCACTGCCCCACACCAAACTATTTTCTTTTTCCTTCTATTCACCCAGCCCAACAACTCAGTGGTCATCTTTTCGCTTTGACCTTCACATTCACTCATCCATGTAGTATAATATTCAATGAATTCTGAGCCTACTAAATGCTATAATTCATTCATCTCACAGATTTTACAGGCCTGTTATCTCACTTGACCTTTACACAACCCTGTGAAGCTAAGTGGAATAACTAGCTTTAGCCCCTCCTTAAAACTTACATGGAGAAGTAACTAGCACAGGCTGGCTGGGGACAAAGTAGAAAACAAATCTCCTGATTTCTAGTCCAATTTTAATTTCATTCTTTCTTGCTGCTTACCCCATTTTGGTCAAGTATTACCCATTAAAAGCTCTCTTAGACTCCTACAGCTCTTAAATTTAGTTTTCTGATGATGCTTACAGCTGGGTGGATGATGCATTGTTTCAAATAGAGGTTACAAATAACTATGATTATAGGCAGAAATTTCTCAAGAAATAAAGATGGCTTCAAAACACAGTGATAAACATAATTCCAATGCAGTAAAAATATACCATATGTGTGCATCATTACAGTGCAATAATGAAGTGCCCTGAAAATCTTGGTAGGAATTGTGTTTCAAACTATTGACACGTATCACTATTTTTTGCTATAGGCTTCAGTCTGTACAAAACCTTGGTATTTAAATGCTTTCTCTGTAAAAAAAAAAAAAACCTTTCTCTAGGCACACCTTCCTGGTGTTTTTTTTTTTCTCCAGTGGTAATCACTCAGATATAATTAAATCATTGTATAACAAAGCTGACAGGTTGGTTTGAGTTTTGTTTTTGTTTTTTTTTTCCCAGCTTTAATTCCCTGAAATACACTTAGGCTCCAGCTAGAATGAGCTGACGTTGTTTCTTCAGGTCATTTCACCATAGGCAAATCTGGTCTTGTTTGTGCACACTGCTTTCTTCTTTTCTTCTCCTTTTCAGTAGATTAATTCCAGTTTGTGAGGAGGCAGTAAGAACTCTAGATTGTTCTTGACATTTCCAGTGACTTTTGAATAGGTGTCGGGCTCATTTTTTATAAAATGAGGTTAGTAAAGAAGAGCTTCTGTCCTTTTCTTCTTCGAGTGCTGGAACCTTTTCAATCAACCTTGAAACAAGTCTCTGCCACTAATGCTTTGTGATATAATGCCCTGGTGCCCCAAAGGGACACTAGAAAGCAATATACATTTGTTCTATTTGATGGTGGGAGGAAAGATGAGTCACTTAAAAGAAGTCTTAGGAAGAGGTAGGTCATTTAGCTTTTTAATGAAAGAAAGTACAAAAGTATTGTTTTCTTTTTCAGCAATGTAGTAGTGTGTGGTTCTGATTTAATTTTCTATTTAGTATAATAAAAACTGTGACCAAAATTTTAAAACATAAGCCTGTTATCTTTAGGAAATAAATAGACCAAAATATATTTTGTTTCAGCGTTAGAAAAATATTTTGTTGACGTGTCTTCTGTGCCCTCATTAGATCCTATATTTCTTCATAGGTGTCTGGGGAAATACAGTCTTAAATAAGAATTGGTTCAAGGTATCATTTAGTTTGGAACTAATGAAATATAATGCTTTTTCATATTTTCATAGTTTGGAATCAGTGCATTTACACTTGGGTTCATCAGACACCATGAAAGATAATGTATGTTTGGAATTCCTGCTATGGCCCTGAGTTTGTGATTAAACCCTGTAGTGTGATACACAGGAAATTCAACTCCCCAGATACAGTGGTCCACTCTTCCTTTCAGGATTGTTCTCAATCTATGAATAGCATTTCAAAAGAAAATTTGTTTATTTTAACAGATCCTTTTAAAAAAATAATGAAGTCACTTACTTACCAGAAACAAAGAGCAGAAGCAAGTTTATAAAACCAATGCACAAGAATTTAGGGAGTTAGTTCTGGTGAAAGAAGACAATAGTTAAAAGTACTTTTCAGAAGTCAATATAAATTTAAGCAAATCTACCAAAGCTAACAATGAGTATAAGAGAAAAAATGTTAGTAATGAATTCATCTTCAAGTGGAGCCTGTACTAGTTTTAATATCAGTCAAGAATTATATAGGTATTAAATTCAAAAACATATTTAGATTTAGCAATCTAGTCTATTAAAATAAAATGAAGTTTATGCAACTTCATTCAGGTATTAAATATCCACTATCTCATTTATTAGATATTTATGTCAATATATAGTATCTGTTAAACAAATCTATTTTATGTCACTCTCTAGGAGACTTATTTGAAAATTACTGCAGAAATGATGACCTGGTAACATTTGGAAGATTTTGTTATGGAGTCACTGTCATTTTGACATACCCAATCGAGTGCTTTGTGACCAGAGAGGTAAGCACAATTCCTTTCCAACACTTTATCTAGGGGATCTCTCTACTACATTTAATTTAGGAAAAATTGTAACTAACTCAAATCTGCAGATTCCCAAGTACATGACAAGTAATATAATTTTAAAAAAATTTTTGTTTTTGACCAGTTTAAAGATAAATTTATATTCAAGGTTTACAAGATTTTTTACTAAAGTTACATTTGGTTTAGGTTATATAAACATAAGTATAAATATTTATACAACTGCATTCCAAAATGAATGCCAGCCTTTAATAGAGGAGCCAAGCTAAGTTTTTTTATTTAAAAAAATTCTTACAAAGAAATTAAGTACTAGGGTTTAATACATATTTTACAAAATGTCTTTCTGCTAAGATGTTTTATAAGTCAACATGTATCTAAGGCACCGACAGATTATAATCAGTTCTGTTACATTTCAAAAACTAAAATGTCTTATTTCCCATGGAAAAACAAAATACCATTTAAACCTCTTGTTTTATATATATATATTTCATTTCTATAGGTAAGTATATTTATTATTTGTATTTTATACCAAATACCATACAAAATAATATTAATAGTATTATATATGTATATATATTACATGTATATAATACACACTCACACACACACACACACACATATATATATATATATATATATTTACTATCAAGTCAATTCTAAGTTATGTTACATAATTCACCTCAATTAGTGGAGGAAAATTAGGTGAGAGAGAACTAATCTTTTTGTGTAAAATTAGATAATGTGACTTGTCTGTGGAGTCCCTTACTCAAGTTAAATAACTCTACCAGTTAGCAAAAAAAATACCACGATCTTGCTTCACAGTGGTTCTTTCAGGAACCACCCTATAAAAGGATTAGTCTTAGGATCTATTCCTAGAGACTATTTACACAGTACGCCGTGTGAATGGCTCTAATGTGCCAAGTGAGCTGCCTACAAAGCTTTAAACACATTAACTTATGGGCAAGCTTCTAGAGGCAAATCAGTGCTTACCTTTCGCCAAGTCTGGGAATAAAGAAATACACAGGAAAATAGAAAGGAAATGTTCAACACTATGCATGTTCTTTACAATTAGCACTTGTCCTCACTTACAAATATATAACTCACTGATCAGTTCTCCACCTTGAATATATCAGAGACCTAGACTGAACTTTATTTAATGTACTTTTCATCTAAGAGCCTTTAAAGATTCGCTAACTAATGCTGTATGCAGGAAATGGTTTTATTTTAGCTTCTGCCGAGAACTTTAGGTTCAAATCTGCTCTCTAGATGAGCATTCCCAGATGGTGCATTCTCATATGGTTTCTGGTGAACTATCTGTGGACTGTCCGAGGCACTCCACCTGCACAGGCTGTGTCTTCAGTACTAGGAGTTTATATTTCCTTTCTTGCTGCCATGACAGGAAGACAGAACTATATCAAGATCTCTGCCATTATAGCAATTACTAGGCAGAGAAACCTGGTATATATACCTCACCCATTCACTTCCTTTCTCTTTTTCTTCTTCTACACACACACACACACACACACACACACACACACATACACACACTTGTCATAAACATAATCAAAGCCATTTCTATTTATAGGTAAAGTAACCAGCCACATACATACAAAGGTGCCCAAAAGTCTATCTCACTAATAATTTTTCACTATTACAATTCTATCTTAGAGGTCTTTATAAGAATAAATTTTAAATAAGATAATATTTGGAGAGATGTTATTAATTGTAAAACCATAAATGAGTACAATTTATTAGTATTCACATTAAATTATCAGCAGAATTACATTGGTATCTGTCTACAGGAAATGTTACTTATTAGGATTGTCCCTTATCACAGCATAGAGAGTTGGCTTTGCTAAGGTCCCTCAGTCCATTTCCAACTCTTGTGTCATGGTTTTTTTGTAGTCACCACTCTGTTTAGACTGTCTCATCCTTGTCCTTCATAGGTAAAAACAGGAATGGTTTTTACCTTTTTGCTCTTTCTTACACATTTGCCTCAGTTTGTAAATCCTATCCATTTTTCGAGCCTCATCTCAAGCCAATGGAGGACAGGCACATTTCAGGAATGACGTCAAGCTGATTACTTTAATGAAGACAAATAAAGCTCCTTCTAGTTCTAAATTCTATTTGATTACTTTTTATCCTGTCATAAATTGATTACTATTTGTTTCATTAGATTGGTTAGATCTCTCCGATTAGAATGCTAATTTCTGAGAATAGGAATTTTTCTCTTTACCAATTGTATCACATTGTAGGAAATGTTAAATATTAGTTAGCTATTGACTGATTTCTAATATGAGTATCTGTGGAAAATGATGATCAACTTTTCTCCATTTTTGTTAAGTAAAGGCAAGATAAAATAGGTTTAACTTCTATCCAATAAGATTTAGATTACATAAAACATTTCCTGTTAATAGAATATATATTACACAGCCATTATTAAAACAAATTATGGTTACTATTTTCTTAGAGGTCATTCAAATAATTTAAATAGCATCTGTGGTTTGTCTTATTGGTAACCTTGATAGACTCAAAGAAGAAGGATAGGCCATTTCCAAAGGTCTCTCGTACACTTGAGAAATACATTTATTCACACGTTAATATGCTATGTACTGTTTGTCTAACAGTTGAACAAAGAATATTAGTTATTAATGTATGTCTCTGTATAAGTACTTTGGAAAAAGTGGAACATTCATATGACTTAAAATTAGATTGGCAGTATTTTAAACAGTCCTAAGGGTGACAATGTAAAATACTGTCTTGGTACATCCTGCACGTGTCTGAGAATCCCTTTCTAAATAATCTTTTTATTTGGCAGGTAATTGCCAATGTGTTTTTTGGTGGAAATCTTTCATCAGTTTTCCACATAATAATAACTGTGGTTATCATTACCACAGCCACGCTCGTGTCATTGCTGATTGATTGCCTTGGAATAGTTTTAGAACTCAATGTAAGTACATTTAAAGGTTTACACCTTCCATTTTAACATCCCTTTAAAAATGATGTTTACATTTAACATGAGATGTAAGGTGTCACTTTCTGAAGTCGATTTAAAATGTGTTTGTTATAGCCCTGGCCAGATAGCTTGGATGGTTAGAGCATTGTCTCAATAGGCAAAAGTTGCAGGTTTAATCCCTCCCTGGTCAGGGAACATACAAACACAGATCAGTGTTTCTCTTTTTTTCTGTCTCTATCTCCCTCCTTTCTCTCTAAAATCAATAAGTAAATTTTAAAAATGTGTGTTTTAAGATTTTATTCATTTTAGAGAGGGGGAGAGAGATATATAGAGGGGGGGGGAGGAGCAGGAAGCATCAACTTCCATTTGTGCCTTGACCACGTAAGCCCAGAGTTTTGAACTGGCGACCTCAGCGTTCCAGATCTACTCCCTACCCACTACACTACCACAGGTCAGGCTAAAAATGTGTTTCTTATAGTAACTATTTATAATGATGATATTATGCACATTATGGTACTATATATAGTTTTAGAGCAGTGGCTCTCCAGTGGAGGAAATCTTCCCCCACCTTCCTCATGGGACATTTAGCAATGTCTAGAGACATTTTTGGTTGTCACAACTGGGTAGGTAAGTGCTACTGGCATCTAGAGGGTAGTGACCGGGGATGCTCCTAAACATCCCACAGTGCTGAAGATTGCCCCCATAACAAAGAATTATCCAACCCAAAATGTCAAAAGTGCTGAGCTTGAGACACCCTGTTTTAGAGCAATATTTTAATTTTTTTTTTTATAATACATAGATAGTACTAAAAAAAATAACTATAAATTAATGCATCTGGAATTTCCTGGCAAAGTAATAATAAGTCTAGAGAGATTCGTTAAAAGATGTGAATGGAGAGAGTGATATTCATACCCTACATTCACTAACAAGGGCCCATATTATTTTTTTTTTTATTTTTGAATTAAATTTATTGGTGTGACATTGGTTAATAAAATTATACAGGTTTCCAATATATAATTCTATAATACATCATCTGTATATTGCATTATGTATTTATCTCAAGTCAAGTCCCCCCTATCATTATCTCTCCCCCCTACCCTCATTCACATTTTCCATCCCCCTTTCCCTCTTGCAATCCCCACTGTGTTGTCTGTGTCTATAAGTTTTTTTCTTGTTTAATCTCTTTGCTTTTATTACCCAGACTCCTAACTCCCATCCCCTCTGACAGCTATTAATCTATTCTCTGTATCTGTGAGTCTGTTTCTACTTTATTTGTTCATTGGATTTAACACGTAAGTGAAATCATATGGTACATGCTTTTCTTTGCCTGGTTTATTTCACTTAGCACAATTCTCTCCAGTTTCTTCCATGGTGTTGTAAGATTTCCTTCTTTTTTATAGCTGAGTAGTATTTCATTGTGTAAATGTAGCACAGCTTTTTTTATGCACTCATCTACTGATGGACACTTGGTCTGCTTCTAAACCTTAGCTCTTGTAAATAACACTGCAATGAACACAGGAGTGCATATATTCTTTTAAATGAGTGTTTTGGGTTTCTTTGGATATATTCCCAGAAGTGGAATGCTGAGTCATAAAACATATTTATTTTTAATTTTTTTGAGGGAACTTCAAACTGCTTTCCACAGTGGCTGTACCAATCTGTATTACCACTAACAGTGCACAAAGGTTCCCTTTTCCTCACATCCTCACTAACACTTGTGGTTTGCTGATTTATGGATGATAGCCATTCTGACAGGTGGAAGATGATATTAAACCATACTATAAGGCCACAGAAATCAAAACAGCATGTCACTGGCATAATAACAGACATATAGATCAATAAAACAGAATAGTGAGCCCAAAAATAAACCTACATTTTTACAGTCAATAAATATTTGACAAAAAAGACAAGAAAATACAATAGGATAAAATATTAGGAATATTGGACAGATATGTACAAAGAAAATGAAACTGAACCGCCTTCTTATACAATACACAAAAATAAACTCAAAATGAATTAAATACTTTTTTTCATTTTTAGTGTGAGAGAGAGAGAAAGGAAGAATGAGAGAGACTGAAAGGGAGAAATATGAAAAGCATCAACTCATAGTTGTGGCACCTTAGTTGTTCATTGATTGCTTCTCATATATGCCTTGACAGGGTGGCTTCATTTGAGTCAGTGACGCCTTGCTCAAGCCAGTATCCTTGAGCTCAAGCCAGTCACCATGGGATCATTGCCATGGGATCATATCAATGATCCCACATTCAAGCCAGCGATCTTGGAGTTTCAAACTTGGGATCTCAGTGTCCCAGGTTAACACTCTAGCCACTGTGCAACCACGAGGTAGGCTGAATTAAAGAATTAAATGTTAGACTTGAAACCATAAAAAATTCTAGAAGGAAGCAGAGGCAATAAAATCTTGAATATGTCTCATAGCAATATGTTTTCTGACATACTGCCTCAGGCAAGAGAAATAAAAATAAATAAATAAACAAGTGGGACAACATTGAACTAAAAAGTTTTGCACACCAAAGGAAACAATCAACAAAATGAAAAGACAACCACTGATTGGGAGAATATATTCACCAATACATCCGATAAAGCCTTAATATCCAAAATTTAAAAGGAGCTTATAAAACTCAACACCTAAAAACAAACAATTCAATTAAGAAATGGGCAAAGGACCTGAATAGGCACTTCTCCAAAGAAGACATGCATATGGCCAATAGACATATGAAAAGATGCTCAGTGTCACTAATCATCAAAGAAATACCAGCTAAAACTACAATAAGAGCCTGCCCAGGGGGTTGCACGTTGAACTGGGACATAGAGGACTCAGGTTTGAAATCCCGAGGTCACTGGCTTGAGCACAAACTCACCAGCTTGAGTGCAGGGTCGATGGTTTGAGCGTGGGATCATAGACATGACCTCATGGGCATTGACTTGAGCCCTCAGGTCACTGGCTTGAGCAAGGGGTCACTCTGCTCTGCTATAGCCCCCCAGTCAAGGCACATATGAGAAAGCAATCAATGAACAACAAAGGGGCTGCAACGAAGAATTGATGCTTCTCATCTCCTTTCCTGTCTTTATGTTTCTATCTGTTCCTCTTTCTGTCTCTGTCCCCCCCCCAAAAAAAAAAAACAGAAAAAAACTACAATGAGATATCACGGTTTTTTTAAACATTTTTTCTCCTTCTAGAACTACTTTCCCTTGTTATCGCTACAACTACCTTCCAAATTTAGGTCCTCATTATATCACATCTGATTTAATACTGGCTTTTTGCTTCAACTAACAAATATTTAAGTTTCTCTCTCAATTTATCACAATCTTCCTAAAAATCTCTATTTTTCTTACCAGAACAAGTATAAAGTCTGTTGCTTCTCTAATTTGACCCTATACCTCCATGGAAAGTTATTTACCGTTTACTCCAAATCTATCCTCGTTTCTAGTCAATCTTATTTTTGGCCTATGAGTAAGTCATATTAATTCTTTTATTTCTTGGCTTATGTTTATTCTTTTCTACAACGATTAAGGTAATAACTTGGTTTATGTATTATTTTGTAACATGCACTGGTTAGACTGCCCACAACTTTCCCTTCCTATCAAGTTATAAGCTCTTTGAAGACAAGAATGAATGTAGTGCCTCTTTTAGTCTCCACAGTATCTGGCACAGTGCTAGGAACACAGTGCTCTAATTACTACATGGGTGATTGCCCCTGGGGGTCACAGTTCAGGAACTATTTCTATAAATGCTCCAGGACATAAGAGACATTCTTTAGTGTAACACCAAGAAATTAAGTGTTACAGAAAAGAAACAGTAATCTTTCAACTATACCAGGGAGATTATCAACATGACTGTCAGTTCTGTTATTTCTTAATTTTTGAAATGTCTCAAATATTTTTGGTAGAAGAGAAAATATGTTCATTAACTGTCTGACCACTCATAACATCTTGATAGCCTAACATTTATTTTCTGAAGTTTACCAAGCCATATACCTATAGCTTATTCTTCACCTGCAAAACAAAATTGTAAGGATATAGTCCATTAAATTTTCTCTACTGTAATTATTTTGAAAATTTTTTGTAGTTAAGACAGAATCCTGATATTGCATTCAGAGAACATTTGACATAAAGTTGAAATCTGAGCCTTCTAAATTTTTAATCTGAGCTGGCTGTAGAGGACTATTTTTAAAATTTCTGAATGGGATTCTAGATCCTTAGAGTTTTAAAAACTTGGTTATATAGACATTTATAAAATATTATTAAAGAGGAGTCTTTAATCATGTGTTATGATCTAATCCAAGACCATTACACTAGTTTTAAAGCAGCTTGTAGGTTAATAAAATCTATGATCTTTCTCTTTCAGACCACCTGAGCATATGTTTTCCCAATCAAAAATATTGTGGTGTGCACAATATCATATTCAGGTCTTCACTCAACTCCCTTTTGTGTGGGCATTTAACATGTTTAATAGAGTCACATCACGCATCATTTCTGTTAGTAACTAATGCAGGCTGGATCATGCAACACTTTAAAACATGCAACACTAAAGCCTTCTGTGTTCCACTTTAGAAGGACAATGTGAGCTAATGGGTGCCAAGTGTTTTGCATGTATTATCTTCTTCAATCTACATTAGTTTTACAGATGAAGAAGCTGAAGCACAAAGGGATTAGATAGCTCACACTAGTTTTAAGAGGCAGAATCAGATTTGAACACAGGCTTTCACATCCTATAACCTACATTTTTAATAATTATGCTAGTCAGAGGTTTCCTAAGCATAGGTTTTAAATTATTTAAATTAAGTATGTTCATTTGTCATTTTTTAAATTAAAACCTAAGCATTGAATTAATCTGATTTAACGGCAGGTGAACTGGGTGCGCTCCCTGGGCCCTGACTTCTGAAGGGCCTCGCTAAGCCCCGACTTTACACTTTTTTCTAATATAAGGGTCCCAATATTTTCTTCTGTGCCCAGGGCCTCAAACGACCTTAATTCGCCTCTGACTGTAGGAGTAACCCATAATATTTATAGACATTAATAATGGGTTAAAATATATATCGTGAGATGAAATATATAAAATGAAACTAAAAGTTTTTTATCTAAAATAATAATTCTTAATTAATATATTTTATCTTAGTTGATAATTGTACTTTAGGAATTCTTTTCTATTGTAGCTTCTGAATTCTAAGTAGAATAATAACCTTTACAGGTGAGATGTATAATAGAATCAGACCTTCAATTTGCAAAATTAGGAAAATACTGTTACTCAGTATAACAATCCTTGAACTATGGGATCAATAATTCAAGGTTATATTAGTTATTTAATAAAAAGCAAAAGAAAAATTTCATTAGAACTTAGTTTCCCTTTTATTTCTTTGCTTTCATGGCAGTAGACAATGACATGTTTTTTCCAAAGCAAATACACCCTCAGTTTTAAAGGATTCATTTTAGAAGCAAATAAAATAAATCTAAGTCCCATTCTTGGTAGCATCTCACACCGATGTTGCTGTTAGAGAAAAGAGGCATCTGTGCTAATTGGGCCCTGTGGGTTTCTACTTGCAGCAGTACACAAAGAGAAAACATGAAGCAGCTGGTGCCTGTGGCCAGAGTAACCAGCCCAACACATAATGTGTGCAGCCTTCAGTGAAGGAAAAAAGTCAGCTGGTTACCCACAGGGCCCAGATATAGACATACAATCATGAGGGTGAGCAAGTGTTGGTCGAAGCTGCCAAAGCTCTCCCAAGCTAGGGTTTTTTTTAAGGTACAGGAAAATTTAATGAGTCCAAACTGATTGCAAAGTAAAAAAATTTAAAGACATATAAGCATTATTTTATGTAGCTTTCAGCATCCTTGAATCATCTGAGAGGTTTCTATTCAGGTAGAAGAATTTGCATACTTTTCTGTTCTGTATTGCCAACGAAAAAATTTAACACCTTCTGTTATTTGCAAAATGCCCTGGCATTAATAGTGTTCTTACAAAAGGATAGTGCTGCCCTAGATTTATAAATAAGGCTATATTTTATTATTCTTTAATGAACAGTTATGGCATTTATGTCCTGTTAATAAATTTCAGAAATTATTCCAAAGCCAGTGGTGTATCCTCAAGCACGGCTGTATGAAATAGATCAAATAAGCTGTACTTCTTTATAAGAATTACAGCAGATGGAACTGCGCTATCATTTACACTTGCTCTTGGGTCCTCACAACAACCTCCAGCAATAATGAGCTTTCAAATATTAAGAAAGTAACTGCTACCTGGACAAGATACCGAACTGGATTTCTTCCAGTACAAACATCAGCTCTATCGTTTTCCCACTAATTGCTACTTTCTCAACTCTTAAGAATCATGACATAAACAGAACACTCATTGCTTTGCACTGCCCAGCAAGTGAGGTTTGGAGCAGTACCAAAATGCTAACTGATGACAGCTTCTGAGCAGCAGCTGGTGACAGTTTTCATTCTGATAGCACTTTCACACTCCACAATTCCAGATAAATGACAGTTTGTTCCTACAAAGGTAAAAGACTTTCTCCATACACACATTTGTACGTATACAAATTTATGTTTTAATTAGCTTTTTTGTTGTTTTGAAAAAGTATTTTCAAGACATTAAAGAGTAATAATTATTATAAACAGATTGAGTCATCCGGGATTTCTCATAATTTGAAAAGCAATGTCAGTCTCAAGTGTCATGGTAGAGCTCAAAGAATCCATAGTTTATTTAATTCTAGTCGTATGAAAATTAATCCTCTATGCATTGTGTACCTGTGTAGGTATTTATTTGTATTAGATGCTATGAGTAGCAAAGTTATATTGTCCATATACTTTAAATTAGAATACAAATTTGGTACCTCTTAGTAGTTTCTCATTCTTATATCTCTGACTATAGAAATATTTATTACGAAGCATGGTCAGTCCTATTCCCCAAATTTTTAGATGCTGCCTGGCTAGTCTGATTTTATAACTCATTTCCCTTAATTGCCATTTCTTTGTCCATTTTCTGTTTTTGTAAAGAAGAAAAACATTAATATATTTTTGGCCTTGCCTGCGGTGGCAAAGTGGATAGATCACTGACTTGGAATGCTGAGGTTGCTGGTTCGAAATGACGGGCTTACCCGTTCAAGGCACATATGATAAGCAACCAATGAACAACTAAAGTAAAGCAACTATGAGTTGATACTTGTTACTCCCCCGTTCTGTAAAATCAATAAATAAAATCTTTAAAAAATTAATATATTTTTGGAATAGTAGTAGTAATATTTCTGGTATGAGGATGGTACTTAGTATGAAACCCAGTAATTTTGGTAAATGGTGATATTGAGAAAATATTTCTTTTAAAATTATTTTTAAGGCATGGTGTGTTGTTTTACATCATCCAACTTCAAATATAGTTTTCTATGATTTTACCAATTTACCAATGCTGGGTCAAAGGCTTTCAGGTCTTTTTGAAAAAATTTAAAATTACCAAAATGATTTGTCAAAAAGCTTTCAAAGCATAGATGATAGGTGTATAAGTTTTCATTATACTCTCTTTATTTATCTGTATATTTACAAATTTCATAAAACTTTTTTAAAATATAGCAAAACATGGCCTTACCAGGTGGTAGCGCAGTGGACAGAGCATTGACCTGGGACACTGAGGACCCAGGTTCGAAACCCTGAGGTCGCTGGCTTGAGCATGGGATCATAGACATGTCCCTGTGGTCACTGGCTTGAGCCCAAAGTTTGCTGGCTTGAGGCCCAAAGTTCACTGGCTTGAGGCTCAACAGTCCTGACTTGAAGTCCAAGGTCGCTGGCTTGACCAAGGGTTCATTGGCTTAGCTGGACATGTATCAGCGCCCCCCCGACCCCGCATCCAGGCACATATGAAAAACAATCAATGAACAACTAAAGTACAACAACTAAATTGATACTTCTCATCTCTCTTCCTTTTTGTCTAACTGTCTCTCTCTCTCTCTTTTCTAAAAAATAGAATAAAATATAGCAAAACATGTATTTTATGTAAAGCTTGCTTTTAATTCTAAACCTATATCACATTCGCTGTTAGGTATATGTTATAAAAACAAAAATGTATTTTATGGCTTAAGAGAATATTGTTAGTTATGCAATTATATTTTATGAATATGTATTATATTTTGTTTAATATATAATATAATTAACATTTAATAAAATTAGAAAAATCTATTACTTAAAATGCCTTAACATTTAACATTTAACAATTTGTTTGCAAAATTTCTGGTGCAAATTTGGCCTCCTTCAGGGGAAAGTTTCTTCTCCTTTTAAATAAAAAACTCTTGGTATTTTTATAATAGACAACACTGCTGCTCATAATTTTCAATTTGACATGTCCCCTCAGGTTGGACTTATCAGTAAGCTAGAATGGGGGAGGGTGAATGAGTCATAGTCATTTAGTTCTGCTGTCAGTTTTCTAGGGTAATTAATGTGTTTAGTTTTACCTGAAAGATGCTATAGAAATGTGATTTCATGTTGAGTACCCTTAGGATTATAGTTTTTCTTTCTCATACAGACAGGCACTGACTTTTATACAAACTCAAATAAAAAGAAAAGATAGTATGTCCCATATACTCCCTCTCACACACAATGACAAATAGACCTTTTAGATGAGAATTGCATAGTAGAGACACAGTAATTTGAAATGAAGAGTATAAGGTATTATAAAATAACTGAAAATATGGAAAGTTTCAAGAGTTTTCCAGAAGTCAGTCTTACCATCTTTTTTATTTTCAGTATTATTTTCTGATTTTTTTCCTAGTCTATAATGTTATTTTATTTTACTGAATAATATTTCATTCTATTTTATACTTTGTATTTACTCTTCTCATTTGTAATTATGCTATCAGAAAAGAAAAAACCTATTTCTAAGTTTTTCTTGGATTTATTTTCTTTCCTTTGTTGACATTAACCAAATCTATCCAGCATTTGACAAGTACAAGGATAAATATATTTTGTAAATGTTTTTAAAAAGGAAGCCTAACCAGGCAGTGGTTCAGTGAATAAAGCATCAGCCTGGGATGCGTAAGATCCAGGTTCAAAACGCCAAGGTCACCTGCTAGAGCACAGCTAATCCAGCTTGAGTGTGGGATCATAGACATGACCCCATAGTTGCTAGCTTGAGACCAAGGTTGCTGGATTGATCAAGGGATCACTGGGTTGGCTAGAGCCCTCTGGTCAAGACACATATAAGAAAGAAACCAATGAACAACTAAGGTACTGCAATGAAGAATTGATGCTTCTCATCTCTCTCTCTTCCTGTCTGTCTGTCCCTGTCTGTCTGTATCTCTCTCTCTTGTGTAAAAATCTAAAACAGAAAGAAAAAAATACTGTCCGAAGAATGTCCCATCTGATAACATTATCTTGTTTCTTATTTTCAATCCACAGGGTGTGCTCTGTGCAGCTCCCCTAATTTTTATCATTCCATCAGCATGTTATCTGAAACTTTCTGAAGAACCAAGGACACACTTTGATAAGATTATGTCTTGTGTCATGCTTCCCATTGGTGCTGTGGTGATGGTCGTTGGGTTCGTCATGGCTGTGACAAATCCTCAGGACTGCACACATGGGCGGGAAATGTTCTACTGCTTTCCTGATAATTCCTCTCTCACAAACATCTCAGTTTCTCATTTTCAACTGACAACTCAACTTTCAATTTTAAACATCAGTACCTTTCAATGAGTTGACTGCTTTTAAAAATGTATGCACATTTTATTTTATTGTATTTATTGGGGTGACACTAGCTAACAAAATCATACAAGTTTTGGGTGCACAATTCTACAACACATCATCTGTACACTGTGTGTTCACAACCCCAAGTCAAGTCTCCATTCATCACCATTTATCCTCCAAAATATAGACTTTTTCATGGACTGCTAAACCACATAATAGCATTCACACATGTTTTAGTGTCTATATTATAAAATTATTACTTTGGCGTTTATTAAGAATTGGCTTTCTTTATTATTTAGCTCAATATAAAAGATAAAGAGAAAAATGAAATTGAATCTATTCTATTTTAAATTGGGACAAAATAAATGTTTTGTTTTACTGACTACATACAGCACTAATTTTAATTGCAGAAGGAAAGTGAAGCCTTTGACATTTGCTTTTATCTCTCAAAGCATTATTCTTTTATTTGATGTGAGCTAGTATATCCTGCTTTCATATAAGTGGATGATTGTGGGTTAGAATTTTGTATATGTATCTTTTATGAGAAAAACAAAACAAAACATGGTTTGTGTTTTTTAAAGTCTATGGAATCAAAAGGAAGAAAAGCTGTTCGAGAGAGTAAATGTTGCAAAAACAAAGTGAAGATCTCCATTACAATTTCAGCAGCATCCCTTGCTTGGTGGGAAGTGAATCGCTGGAGAGATGAGTGAAAGTCCTTGCCAGGTTATTAAGAATAATAGATTGGATGTCCCGAGCATGGTGTGTGAGGAATTAAAATTACCTCTCAACTTTTGATCTTATGAGAATATGACAGTAATGCCATTAAATAAATTATAAAGCAAGAGGGAAAAACACCTACAAGTTTTTCTGATGTATGAGCACAATAGAACTTTTGCATCAGCTTTGGACTGTTGAATGTGAAGTGCTGGCTGGAATATACAACTGGAAGCTGAACTTTCAGACAAGAAGCTTCCAAGAATGATTAGGGGTCCAGAAGAGACATTCTCCCTCATTTGGGGTCATGCTCAGAGAAATTCCTGGGTACTTTTGTTGACTGGATTCTCCAGAAGCTGACAGTAAGATGCGGTTTGGCATGCAGGCTCTTTCTTAGGGGTAATAGCCAATGGGAGAGAGGAGGAAAGTAAGGTTGGGAGGACAAAGCGGATCTGCAATGTAGGCCAATGAAGCCTCAGCCAAGTTTGCAGGGAGTCTGGAGCACCCAGGCCCATCAGAGTTGTCCCTGTGCAGGAGAACTAGCTGGTCTTTAGCATCACTGCTGCCTCAGCCTCCAAAGGTGGGCTCCAGTGAAAGGACATACCCTTGGGCCAGGCAGCTCTCTGCAGCTGAGCAACCCTGAAGGAAGTGAGAGCTGGAGGCTGTCTGGTGGGAGCAGGGCAACATCGCTTTCCCTGTACAGGACCTGGGAGGCACAGCTGGGTCCACCACAGCCGATCTCAGTTTTTAACTAAGATTTCTTATACCTCTTAATGAGGATTTAATGTCTTCACAGCTCTGATGATCTTTTATTTTTTTTGTAATACTTATGATATTTTTTCAATTATATTTTACATTTAATCTTAGTTTGTATCAGTTTCAGGTGTCCAACCTAGTAGTTGGACAATCATATCCTCTGCAAAGTGTTCCCTCACTATTTCCAGTACTTACCTGGCACCATCCAATGACACTCTTAAAAGTAACAAAATTTGGGACCATCTGGGTTGCTACCTTATTTTAAGTATTTTATTTCTCACTTTTTCATTTGTATTTCAATCCAGTTGACAATCCATAGTATTATATTAATTTTTGCCAAATACTGAGACACTATCACAAGCAGAATTAGTATACACATGATGGGTTTGTACAAATCACAGATAAAAAATAACAGTAATAATAATCCCACATGAAGTATATAAAGCGTAGTTTCACAATAGACTGAAGAACTGGTGAGAGCTGAGTCATTGTGTGTTCCACATAGTAAGAAAGGCCTACTGAGAGCAAAGGGAACTGCCCTCGGCAGGCAGAACCACGCTCAGGCTTTAAGCGGGGACTTTGTTTCAATAACACATCATCTATGACACTAAATTAATTTAAATTCTATTGGCTATGTAAATTTTCTGTATTTAATTTGCAGATTTGTTTTTATAGTTGTTCAAGAATCAAATGGTTAAGTGGTTTGTGCCTAGTTTTAGATTGATACACGTTTTGGTAATAATAAAAATGTTTTCACTTCGTACTGAGGGGAATGTGAGAAATTTTTTTTCAGCAGCCTATCCCTACATTAGGCAAGACTGAGAAACACTGGCCTACATGGTAATTAGATAAAATCATGAGATGAGATTTCCAAGAATGTACAAAGAGAAGCGCATCAATGATAACATACGTAATTTAGCACTTGACCGCCTATTATCTGGTACTTTCAGTATTGCTTCAGATGCATCAGCCTTGACTGGTGTAGTAAGCCAAAAGCTCCTGGTAGGAACTGAGTACTACATTAATGCTTAATAAATATTTGTTCTGTTTTCTTGTTGTTTGGGTTTTTTGTTTTAGGGTTTTTACCCCCAAATCAAATGTAGAACAAGACTGCCTTGGACACAGTTATTAGAAGCATGGATGATCAACATCTTTTAAATTATGATAGACTAAATCTTAGACACTCACATTGCTTTTGCAGAAATACTTGGCTGTTTCTTTAGTTTGCCACCATTCAGAACTTCAAGAACCTCCCCAATCAATTTTCTGCCTTAATTAAATAAGATTTCCACTGAAATTCATTTCCTCCCGTCTAATTCTTGCCCTTAACAAAGCAACTTGCGATTTTGAAACCAATTTTTGAAGTTATCTCTACATTTGAATTTATAAAGTGCTTTTTAATTTTCAAAAAAGGGGGAGGTAATGTATCATTACAGACTAATGCAAACATTTAACAATACATTTTCATTAAGGGTATAGAGTGAATGGCATCTATATAACATAGATTGGATCCCTGTCCTTGTCATTTAATATGATCTGTAATCTCAACCCTAAATGCAACCATCTTCAAATATCAGAACAGGTCAGTTGCTTTGCCTCCTGCCTGTTTCCAATGGAGTCAAGCAATAACTGTTGCCTTTTGTCTTTCTTAAAAGGCTCTGAAATCCACATTATCCAAACTAAGAACATTTTAATTACTTCTCTGCTGGAGTCGTCATGGCACACAGCTACTCAATTAAAGATTAATTAATTGGACAGGAGCAGGCCTTCTGGTTTGTCTGTTGTGCTCTTCTCAGGAAAGTAGTGCTAGTCAGTTTTTCAGTAGAGCCAGTCCTTGTTAGGACTAGGAGTTGTCTGGTATGCCAGGAGTGGCTCGAGCATGGACCAGCCAGGGACCATGATGTAGGCTTCGCATAAATACTTTACCAACTGTGGTCAGGTAATAATTAAACATGTCAATCAGGTAGTTTCTTTAAAATTTTATAATTGGCCATGACTGGTAGATCAGTGGATAGAGCACCTACCTGGTGTATGGATGTGCCAGGTTCAATTTCCGGTCAGGGCACAGAGAAAAAGTGACCATCTTCTCCCCTCCTTCTATTTCTACCCTCTTCCCCTCCCACAGCCAGTGGCTTGATTGGTTCCAACATGGCCTCAGGCTCTGAGGATAACTCCACTGAGGCACATCAGCCTCAGGCACTAAAAATAGCTCAGTACTTGAGCTTTGGCCCCAGATAGGGTTGCTGGGTGGATCCTGGTTGTGGTGCATGTGAGAGTCTGCCTCACTATTTCTCTTTTTCTCACCTAAAATGAAATAATAATAATTATTATTATTCTAAAAAGTATATAAAGGATTTGTCTGGAAAAACAAACAAACATCAGAGTGGATTAGAGACACCATGAGCTAGAGAATACTTGACTAGGAGAGACAGAGAGTCCAGTCATTCTCTAAAGCAGTAGTTCTCAAATTTCCACGTGTCTAAATCACCTGGGGGGCTTGTTCAAGCACAAATATCCAGGCCCCACCTCCGGAGTTTCTGGTGTAGTACACTAGGGTGAGGCCCAAGAAATTGCATTTCTGAAAACTTCCCAGGTGATGGTGCTGCTGTTAGTTCAAAGATCACATTTGAATAAGGTAGCAGGTTGGATATAAGAAAGATGTTGGCTGGGTCATTCATTCAGAGACTAGACAAAATACAAGCAAGATGTAGAAACACCATGCTGGAGTTCAGGAGAGAAACAGGCAGGAGATAGGGGGGAGAGCTATTGGCACATATTAATGTACTTACCCTTTGTCTTTTTGAAAAATCATTTGGTGCTGCTTATCAAAAGGAAAGAAGGAACCAAGATAGTAAGATCATTGAAAAGTAAGGGGGGAAGAGAGTTAACAAAGGAGAAAACAGAGATTGTAGTCTAAAGTCAACACAGATGCAGTAGTTAGACTGAAAGCCTGGTTCAGAACCTACATGCATTCAAGGAATAATACCTCCACTTCTTAGCTTTTAGTTATGAGAAGAAAGAAAATACACTGGTGCCTCAAAAGTACACCAAGTTTTCCTAGAACTAAACTCAACGGAATGTCTTAATTGGAAAATTAGTCAAGGAACATACGTAAAACTGGGTTATACTTGTAATAATATCATGCCGATGAAGAATTCATGTAGCAGTCCTCACAGTACACTTTACTAGTCACTCCATGAACATTTGCTCATCAACAATGAAGATTATTAGTAAATCTAGCTTTGGAATTTTTATTACATTATTTATAGCAATATGTTAATGCTCTATTAAAAAAAGAAGCACATATGAACTTAGTCTGTCCTGCATTCCTAACACCCAGCTGATTCTTGTCCTTACCAACTCACACCTGGACTAACTCATGGTCCCTTACCTGAGCATTCTGCTCTGAGGCTCTTCTTCCTCGAAGATGGTTTGTGCATCACTCCAAGAATTATCTTATTAAACTGAAGCCTTAATAACGCCACTTGCTTGCTCAAAATATTTTCATGAAATTTTTGTGCTTATAGGAAAAGTACAAATTCCATAGTCTGTATGCAAAGCTTTTATAATATGGCCTCAACATGTCATTCTGGCCTTATTTCCTATAACTGGAAGGAGCCCCTTATTCTAACATAACTAAAGCATTACTTTATCCTAAAATTGCTCTGTGCCCCTTTGGCCTTTGCCCCTGAATTCTTGCCATTCTCTCATCTGAAATGTCCAACCCCTTTTGCCCAATCGAAATTCTATTATATTTTCATCTTCTCCCTGGGCCATTCCTGACAACTCTAGTTGCAAGCTAGTTCTTTCTCCTTTGGAATTCTGTAATCCTCGTATTATGCTATATGAAGTAACCTCTCCAATCAGATTAAATGTCCCTTGAGGACAATGTGTTTTAAAGCCTCTTTTCATTCTTCATAGTTTATGGCACGATGCCTTAAATGTAGTAAACACTTAAGTATTTGAAATGAGATTGATGGTTTGAAAGGGGAAAAGGGTTAATTGTATCAGTAGCCATACATATTATTTTATTAGATTTTTCCAGCTATAATGATTGTCATTCAGTAAAGTAGCATATTAATGTGCTGCATTCATCTAACAAGCTGGTTTAGATAATTAATAGAGTTTCTTTTTAGTTTTATTATGCATAGAACCTTCAGAGAAATATTTCAAATATTCTTTAAAAGACGCTTCAAGTACATACCAATCAAGACACAGCTTTTCACTTGTTTTGACTGCTAAACAAACATTTACTTTACCTTTCTTAATTATAAACTCTTTAAATCTGATACTATTCCATATTTAGTTTTGCTTTTATAACTCAGTAAGAAAACTTACATTAGACCCTTCATTGAACATTATTTGTAAAGAAAAAAAGAGGCAATATTTGAACTGGAAAGTGTTTATGGGTTGGGTGTAATCGTCACTTTGCTTAATTTCAGCAGACAGTGCAGTAATTTGATAGAGCACTGGAAACAGGAGGGGGGTAGGACCATGCAGACAACAACATGAGAACACACCTCAGGCAACACAGCGGTTTGCAGTTTAAAATTTGAAATACTTTGGAAATGTTTATGTCCAAGTCACAATGGCAGCTATGTAGTCATCATTTTTAAATTTTGTCTTGCTGGTGGAAAACAGGCCAGTTCTAGAAAAATGAATACAGTTTAGGCTTTTTATAGTCATATCCCATTACATAACAACATTGTTCTTTAATTCTCTAGGTTCTGAGAGAACCTAATAGAAAAGCATCTCTCAAGAAAAAAAAAGACAAATTATTTTATCCCAAAACAGCTGCCTTTGGGTGACTTTTAATTTTTCTTAAACAATATTGCATTCTGGTAAAGTTCTAATTTTTCCCCCTAAATTATACCTTTTGACTATTGTTCCTCCATTTGCAAGATGTAAACAAACTAGAAGTTGAGTAATATGACTGCGTTTTCTGTGTTCTAGGTCGCAAAGTATTTCAAAATGAATTTCAATTTGTTTAAAAAGCTGTTAAGAATAGACAAGGGCAGGTAATTAACCTCAAACATTGATAAAAATAGGACTTAGAAAACATTCAGATTTTATAAAGAGGCAACTCTATTGTATAAACATTTAGGAGGTACTCCCTATTCTGGAAGACAATCTGACCTTTCAAAGTAGACATTTTAAACAAGAAAATTGGAAATTAAAAATAAGAGCTTCATATCTTTATGCATCCTGGTGTTCACTGCAGCATTGCTCATGATGGCCAAGACATGGAGACAACCAACCTTCTAGAGCATTGGATAAAGAGTATAGCCATTGGAATACCACTCAGCTATACATATATATACAACGGAATACTACTCAGCCATAAGAAAAAATGACATACTGCCATTTGTGACAACATGGATGCACCTTGAGAATATTATGCTAAGCAAAATAAGTCAGTCAGAAAAAGCCAAAAACTATTAAATTTCACTCATAACTGAAACTAATAGACACAGACAACAGTGTGAAGATTACCAGGGAGAAAAGGGTGGAGGTTGTAAAAGGAGCCAAACATATAGCGATGGAAGATAATTTGACTTTGGGTGGTGGACACACAATGCAATGTACAGAACACATATTATAAAAATGTAAACTTAAACTTATATGATCCTATTAAACAATATCACCCCAATAAATTTAATTTAAAAATATATGAGCTTCACATGGAAAATTTCCTTGGAACAAATGATTCTATATGTGTAGCCTAAATGCCAACTGAGGACGCCTTGCCCCCATGTGATCCAATTAAACTTGATCATAAACCCCATTTCGGTCAGGAGCCTACTCATCATTTCAGAAAATTCTTCCGGCTTACTTTCTCGTGCTTCTCTAGGCCACCATAAACTCGTGTTTTATTGCTCTGTATCTTAAAACTCCATGATACTCCTGATGCAAAACACAGTCTCTTCATCAGTTTCCATAAAAGTCCACTCACATCATGCATTGTGTAAGTTTTTTGTTTTGTGTCTTTTGAAAATTTAAAATAGTTACAGGGAAGGGTCACATCCTAGAACACGGCTTTCAACAAATCTTCAGGATTCACCATCTAAGCTTCTCCTTTATTTCTCTCATTCTCCATCTCCTCTAGTTTATCAAGCACAAATTTTTCTCTGACTTCCTCACTGACATCCCAGCACCTCCAGGTTTTAGAAGACCCCTCTCCCACTTTACTCCACCCCTTGTCATTATATTTTTCCAACACAGAAACCACTTTTTCCTAAGAAGAATTCAGTTGGAAGCTGTCAACACATTCACATTTAGTTTAATTTTCTGACATATATGTATCCTTTTATGTATATTCTGAGTTTCATCTCTGGTGACTTTGCTTTCCAAAAAAGGAGAAGCCCAGAAGACTTCTGCCATGTGTAAAATTATAACTTGGGTTCATCGTTTTAAATAGGAGCTGTTCTACCCAAATGGGTAACAGAAGGTTGACCAGCTTCTACTGTGGTTTCTCAACATAGTGAACCCACATGGCTTACTTAGATCTGTGCTCCCACAGGTCCCTATTGCATATTAATTTTCACTTCAACACCTGTCCTAATCTCCAAACAACAGCTGCTTAACTACCTACTTCATCTGCACTCTGGATAAATCCGGCCTTTCTGAATTAGATTATATCAGGCTCAGCTGTAGTGGGTGAATAATCATCTGCCTTCTAAGTGAAGAAAATATGAAAAGTCTCTAGTCATTTTTTTAGATGTCCTCCATGGAATGATATCATGCCATCTGACATTGCTGATAGCTCTTCAGTATTTAAAATAGAGGCACCTTAACACTGGAGCATAAATGTAGAGGATCCAGATTAACAATTAGTAAGTATAAATCTAAGACGATGAGAATGCTAACTTCCCCATTTCTCTCCACTTGCCTAAATCCCAGTAGAATTTAAGATTTTGCTTTAATGCCTCCTCCTCTAAAAAGTTTCCACACTCTTCTCCAGTAGACCATAACTTTTCTTCTTCTGCAAGACTATGGTTCTGAAAATTAATAGAAGGAACAAGCCAAGTGTAAATAAGAGCTTTCTAACAATTAGAGCTGAACAATGTTGGCATAGGCTACTCTGGGACTCAGTAAGCTTTTGTGCCTAGAACAATTTAGAGATTGGGCAAACAGACACCCACAATGTGAAAGCAGTTCTTATGCCACATAAAAATTTCACTTGGCGGTCTCTAAGGTCTCCCTTAATGCTGAGCTTCTAGGTACTGCCACGGGTGCTTTGATGAAATGAAATATGGAGCTGTTATGGAGTACCTTCAGTATTTATTTTTGCATGTCTTTTAACTTTTTTTCTAAATAAATGAACAGTATAAGAGCAATGATCACTCATTTCTTTTCTCTAGTTAGACCCCTTGCACAAAATAAGTGTTCAAAAATTTGTGGATTGAGGCCATGACAGCATGTTTTCAAGGGACGTTAAGAAAGAGGAGAGAGGACAAACTGAAGACAATAAAGCAGATATGCAGCAGCACCACAAAGCATCAGGTTTTTTTTAGAAATTAGGTCACACCAAAGGATGGGAGCTCACGGGGAGTTAGAGGGATCCTTTAAGGATCACTCCTATTTTATTGTGAAAAATAATATAAACTGGGCCACTTCAAAACTGAGTCATCCCAGAGGAACTGCCTTACACATATTACTCTTCAAACCTTTGGAATGTTTAAACTGGGCAAAATAACCTTTGGACTGAGTCAACATTTTATTCCAAACAACTATTTGCAAAGCTAACAGGAAAGCAGACATTCTAACTACCAGGCTGAAAATAAAAAACATTCTTCAGAAAAAAAAAAGACATTCTTTAGCAAATTAGCTTATTTGCACCTATAGAAAGTCCTTCCCTGATTTAACACCAACAGAAATTCCTTCTTTCTATTCATGTACTTTCCACTCTTCCCTTCCTCATAAAAACCTCTTGCCTTCATATTTCTAATCAGAACACGACTTGCATTTCTGCCTGAATCAATGCTTCCCAAATAACTTTTCTTTTGTTATCTCAAATAAGTACTTCTCTCCTCTCACTCTGGTCTTCTAGTTTTAGGTTAGCATTACCATTGGGTGTTCACAGGAATGTAGCTTCCACTGCCGACCAGCATGCAAGACTAGTTCTCATTCTCTTTCTTCTCATCAGTCCTGATTTTTTACCTAAGGGAAATTGATTTGCAGGAAACACAGGCAAACTGTTTAATAATTTTGGTAAATAGATACATAATTCTTCATCCCATTTGATTAAAGAAAATCTCCTAAAACCAGAACAGAATCATAGACAATATGAAGACAAATGTATCAAACTTGTATTTGGGTCCACATATGAGCAGCATCTATCAGTGATTAGGAGCTTGGAGATCTTTATATTGCCTTGACCCAAAAATAATGCTTTGTGGATCATCAGCACCGGCATCCACTGAGAGCTCTTTAAAAATGCAGAATCTCCGGGCCTGACCTGTGGTGGCGCAGTGGATAAAAAGTGTCGACCTGGAATGCTGAGGTCACCGGTTCAAAACCCTGGGCTTGCCGGTCAAGGAACATATGGGAGTTGAAGCTTCCTGTTTCTCCCTCCTTCTCTCTCTCTCTTTCTCTCTCTCTCTCTCTCTCTCTCTCTCTCTCTCTCTCTCCTCTAAAAAAAATAATAATAATAAATAAATAAAAAGAATTTTAAAAAATGCAGAATCTCCGGCCCTACCACAAACCTACTGAATCAGAATCCGCATTATAACAGGAGCTCCAGATTGTTCTTGTTCAAGTTTGAGAATCACTAATGTCTCACACCTGCCAAAATGGTTACATCATCAAATCAACAAGCAAGTGCTGGTGAGGATATGGAAAAAAGGGAATGTAACCATTGTAAAAAACAGTATGGAGTTTTCTTAAAAAATTAAGAATGGCCTGACCAGGTGGTGGTGCAGTGAATAGAGCGTTGGACTGGGATGAGGAAGACCCAGGTTCAAGACCCCGAGGTTGCCAGCTTGAGCATGGGCTCATCTGGTTTGAGCAAAGCTCACCAGCTTGGATCCAAGGTTGCTGGCTCAAGCAAGGGGTTACTCGGTCTACTGATGGCCTATGGTCAAGGCACATATGAGAAAGCAATCAATGAACAACTAAGGTGTCACAACAAAAAACTGATGATTGATGCTTCTCATCTCTCTTCGTTTCTATGTCTCTGTCCCTATCTACCCCTCTCTCTGACTCTCTCTCTGTCTCTGTAAAAAAAAAAAAAAAAGAATTAAAAATTGAAGTACCTTTTGATCCAGTTATCTCATTTCTGGGAATATATCCTAAGAATACCGTAACACTAATTTGAAAGTATATATGCACCCCTATGTTTATTGCAGCATTATTTATAATAGCCAAGATCTGGAAACAGCCCAAGTGTCCATCAGTAGATGAGTAGATAAAAAAGCTGTAATAGAGCCCTGGCCGTTTCCCTCAGTAGTAAGGCATTGGACCTGTATGTGGAAGTTCTGGGTTCAATTCCTGGTTAGGGCACACAGGAGAAATGACCATCTGCTTCTCCACCCCTCCTCCTTCTCTTTCTATGTCTCTCTCTTTCTCTCCTGCAGACATGGCTCGAATGGTTCAAGTAAGTTGGCCCCAGGCACTGAGGATGGCTCCATGGCCTCCACCTCAGGTGCTCAAATAGCTCAGTTGTTGAGCAACAGAGCAGTAGGCAGCAACAGTGCCCCGGATGGGCAGAGCATCACTCAGTAGGGGGCTTGCCAGGTAGATCCCAGTCAGGGCACATGCAGGAGTCTGTCTGTCTGCCTCCCTGCCTCTTACTTAATAAAAAATAATAATAAATAAATAAAGCTGTAGTACATTTATACCATGGAATACTACATGGCCATAAAAAAAGAAAATCTTCCCCTTGATGACAGCACGGGTGCATTTGGAGATTATTATGCTAAGTGAAATAAGCCTGTCAGAGAAAGACAAATACCATATGTAATGCCAGTGGCCAAGGCAGGCAGGTTCACACTGGATTCGGGAAGTTGATAGAGAAATTGCAGAACTGGCAAGTGTTGGGTCATTCCCATTTAATAGATTCTCGCAATGGCAGACAAGCAAACAGGCAGGGGAAAACTGCTTCTCATGGCAGCAGGTAAAGAAAATAGCAAAAATACTACCCTTCACAGTGTGGTGGGCAGGCAATCTGCAATCCTCCATTTGCACTGAGGACAAGCCTGACATAGACTATACACACGTGCACTGCCATGTGCTCACACACTAATCAGGCAAAGTACAAGCAAGTAAGCCTAACACAGCTGATTTCCCAACTCCATATGATATCACTTATATGTGAAATCTAATGAACAAAATAAACTGACAAACAAAATAGAAACAGAGGTATGAACAGACAGACGGACAGCTGTCAGAGCAGTGTGGGGTGGGAGGTGATTGGATGAAAGAAGGTGAAAGGGCTAATCAAAAGATATATATGCATAACACATAGACACAGATAATAGTGTGGCAACAGCCAGAAGGAAGGGGAGAGTGGGGAATAGGTGAAAGTGGGCAAAGCGGGGTGATGAGGATAGAAAGAGACTTTGGGGCGATAGGTGCACAATGCAGTGTGCAGATGATGTTTTTTGAGTTGTACACTTAAAACCTGCATGATTTTGTAAATGTGTCATCCCTGTATATTCAATTAATAAAAATGTCATAATAAAGAAGAAACTCTTATGTACAGGGGACCTTGGTCCTTTGGAAGGAAAGCTTATCAGAATTAGTTGGGAAATATTTAAGTAAAACACCACCTCCTGGAATGTCTGTTATGCCTGAATCAGGGCTTCTGTTACTAATGAAAATGTGTGATACCACATTTCTGGGCACCTTGGGGTAAAGGGAGTGAAAACCATTGTAATTAAAAATATATTTTCTAATTTATTGATTTTAGAGAGAGAAGTGGGAGAGAGAGAGAGGAACAAATATCTGTAGGAACATAGGTCTATTCCTGTATGTGCCCCGATTGGGTATTGAACCTGTAATCTCTGTAATTCAGACACAGCTCTAACCAATCAAGTTAGTTGGCCAGGGCATTTTTTAAAGGTGTTTGTTTGTTTGTTTGTTTTAAATTGATTGACTTTAGAGAAAGGAGAGAGAGAAAGGGGGAAGGAATGTGAAGCATCAACTCATAGTAGTTGCTTCTCTTATGTTTCTTAATCAGGCAAGCTCAGGGTTCCAAATCTGTAACCTCAGCATTCCAGGTCAACACCTTATCCACTCCACCACCACAGGTCAGTCTGAAACTATTGTAAATGATTGATTCATGGCTATAACACTCAAGACCATTTCTGTTTGTTGTGCTTTTTTCCCAAAATAATCATGCATTCAAAAATGATTTTTTTCCAACATTGTCTGAAATTGAAACAGACTAGCCATACCTTTTCTATAGATCATAATGTCAATTTTTATTTTAGCTATGATAGAAATAATACTACAAATAAAAAAAGTTTTAATGCATCCTGTTGATTTCTAGTTTGTATGTGTAGGGTTGATGCTGGACATGGCCCTTCTCCCTCCCCAATCTCTGGCACCATGGTCAATGGTCCTGGCTACAAGCTATGTAAGAGAGGGTAATAAAATGGAAGCTGAGGTTTTACTAAGAACAGAGGAACTGAGTCATCAGATATTATTAAGGATAAACCACACAGAACTGCTCATACGCATCCCCCTCTACTCCCCGCTTGCCTGCTTGCTTGCTTGCTTGTCCATAGATAGAGTATTGCTTGAGTAATTGCTTAGGGCTTAGCTATAAAAACTGCAGTCCCCCCTCAATGGGGTACAGAGCTTTCACCAACCTGCCACCATCAGTGCTGCCCTGTATATAAGTAATAAAGGCTATGTCTGCTCCACCTGGTCCTCCTTGTAGTTTCTTTAGGATCCTGCAACAACAAGAGATCAATTTTCTGGGTATGGACCTTCTGTGTTACAGTACATAAAAAAACCCTAATGAGTAAGGTAGAAAGTTTTTAGCATGGGATGTGGTTGAATTTCTTATCATTCCTGTGATCAAGCAGATGGGGGTGGAAAGTAGAGAAGAGTATCACTGAAAGAGATGTTTAAAGTCTGAACATAGTATTTATATTTGAATGCATCAAGAGGGCAACTTAATAGATAAATGTATGAAAGTCATCAAAAACATTCACACTGCTTCTAGATTAAGTGGTTGATTAAACAAAATATCCACTATTATAGACATGCTCTTCAAATAGACTGAAGAACAGCTTTTTTCTCAGTGAATTAATAATATTATATACCTTTATGAACAATATATGAACTAATTTAAAAATAAATTTGCTACTTACCTTTTTAATTATCTTAATGATTATTTTACCTAATAAAAATTTTCATTTTATATATCCAAATATGGTTGTTGGTTTTATTTGTTTGTTTGTTTGTTTAGCAAGAGATACAGACAGACAGGAATAGACAGATATAAAGGGAGAAAGATGAGAAGCATCAACTCGTAGCTGCAGCACTTTAGTTGTTCATTAATTGCTTTCTCATATATGCCCTGGCTGGGTGGCTCCAGCCAAATCCCTTACTCAAGCTAGAGACCTTGAGTTAAAGCCAGAAACCTTGGGTTTCAAGCCAGCAACCTTTGGGCTCAAGCCAGTGACATGGGGTCATGTCTATGAGATTGTGCTCAAGCCAGCAACCTCGGGGCTTTGAACCTGGGTCCTCAGCATCCCAGGTCGACACTCTATCCACTGTGTCACCTCCTGGTTAGGCTAGCTGAATATGTTTTTAAGATTTTTTAATAGGTTTAATAAAAATTGTCAACTCAATGGTAGGTAATACTTTACCCAAAGTATCTTCTTGTTTTGAATGAATTATAATTCACTCATGTCATTAAAATATTTTTATTATAAAATTACAAAGGGCACATTATAAGTAAAAATTAAATGACATAGCATAAAGAGAAAAATAAAATCACCACACTAATAATATTTTGCTTTATTACTTTTCAGTCATTTTTCTTCTGGGATAATGCAATTGTATGTCATAATAAAAAATGTATATTTGGTTTCTGCCTTAGTTCCTAACACAGAGCTCCTAAAACCCTTAGAATTTTCTATGTGATAGGGATGCCAGGAGCATTGCTTATGCTAGTATTCAGTCGTTGACTAAAATTTTTGACAGAAGAGATTCTAAGACCTTTGGATTCTCTGGAGTGATTAAGAGTGCCTTTTTTGCCTAACCAGGCGGTGGTGCCGTGGATAGAGCATCAGTCTGGGATGCTGAGGACCCAAGTTCAAAACCCCAAGGTCTCTGGCTTGAGTGCACCTGCTTGAGAGTGGCATCGCTGGCTTGAGCATGGGATCATAGACATGACACTATGGTTGCTGGCTTGAGCCCAAAGTTGCTAGCTTGAGCAAAGGGTCACTTGCTCTGCTGGAGACCCGTAGTCAAGGCACATATGAGAAAGCAATCAATGAGCAACTAAGGTGCTACAACGAAGAATTGATGTTTCTCATCTCTCTCCCTTCTGTTTGTCCCTGTTCCTCTTTTTCACTCTTGCTCGTTTAAAAAAAAAAAACCCACAAAAACAAATGCCTTTTTGTGTGCTAATCAGATGACTGGAAGTTAGTCACTAGAAAGACCAAGGCATAAAATTAGAAGGCTAAACTTTTCTTTCTTTAATGTTTATTTTATTGATTTTAGAATAAGGAAGAAAGAGAAAAGAATATTGATCTGTTCCTGTATGTGCCCTGACCAGGAATCACACCAGCAACCTTTGTGCTTCAGGATGATGCTCTATCCAACCAAGTTATCTGGCCAGGGCTGGAAGGTTGAACCTTTATCTTCACCTTCAACCTCTGGGGAAGGGGAGAGAACTAGAAATTGAGTTAATCACAATGGCTGGTGATTTAATCAATTATTCCTAAGTAAAAGGACCTCCAGAAAAACTGATACACCAATGTTGCCAATTCGATCTCCAGTCAAGTCACTTAAAATGAATGCATAAATAAATGGAATAACAAGTCAATGTCTCTCTCTTTCTCCCTCTTCCTATCTCTCTAAAATCGATAAAAAAAACTCTTCATGGTAATGTAATTTTTAATAGCTGCATAATACTATACTTTTCATCTGTTCTATAATCATTCTGTTGCTCACTTTTTAGAATATATCTCATTCTTGTTATAAATAACATTAATAAACATTCTTTTTTTTTCTTTTTCCTTTTGTAACAGAGACACAGAGAGAAAGAGTTAAAGACAGACTGACAAAAAGGGAGAGAGAAATGAGAAGCATTAATTCTTCGCTGCAGCACCTTAGTTGTTCATTGATTGCTTTCTCATATGTGCCCTGACTGGGAGGCTACAGAAGACCAAGTGACCGCTTGCTCAAGCCAACGACCTTGGGCTCAAGCTGGTGAGCCTTGCTCATACCAAATGAGCCTGCACTCAAGCTGGCGACCTCAGGGTTTCGAGCCTGGGTCCTCCACGTTCCAGTCCAACGCTCTATCCACTGCACCACCATCTGGTCAAGCATTTAATGAACATTCTTTAATGTAAAATGTTGTACCAATCTTCATTATATCTTTAAAATAAATTCCTAGATATAGAATTGTTGAATGAAAAATATTTTTTTAAAAAAAATTAAAGTGAGAGGAGGGGATATGGTGAGACAGACTTCTGCATGTGCTCCAGCTGCGATCCACCCAAGAACCCCTGTCTGTGGCCAATACTCCAGTACTTATCTATTTTTAGCTCCTAAGCCTGACACATTGGGACCAACTGAGCTATCCTCAATACCCTGGACTATGCTTGAACCAATAGAGCCACTGGCTCTGTGAGGTAAAGAAAGAGAGAAGGGGAAAAGGGAGGGAGAGTGAAGCAGATGGTCACTTCTCCTGTGTGCCCTGACCAGGAATCAAACCCAGAATGTCCATATGCCAGGCCAACACTCTATCCACTGAGCCACAGGCCAAGACCAAAAAAAATTTTGAGGTACCTGGTTTTTTTTTGTTGTTGTTGTTGTTGCTACTAAATTAAAATGTAGGTAAACTATACTAATTTAAAATTACATAAGTATATGTATAGGAAAGTCCACGTTTTTACACATTAGAGAGGAACTATTCTAAATGACTTTATAACACTATTTTGACTGTATATTCCAGAAAGATATACTTTAAGGACAGAAGAACATTTTAAAAAGACCTATACTTTTTATATAGTCTTATTGATGATATTTGTAGTGTTCTAAGCATTGTTATTCGAAGGCTATTGTATGGATATTGTAGCTCAAGAAAACTGAGCAATTATAATGATGTCCTTTAAAACTTTAGATTTGGGGGAAAAAGGCCTGAATTTTGGACAAGGGATACAGATATAACATCAATAAAACTTTATAAAATTCCTGTTACCCAAAAACTGAATTGAAAACATTCAATTCAAAAAGTATTTTAATCTCAAAGAAATTAAAACCTTATTTTATAGCTTCATCCACTGTGAAGTTCTAGAAGCAATGATCACTGCCTAACATCCAGAGCACAGCAAAGCCCAAACTGTGAATCTCCAAACACCTTTTACACTAAAACAAAACAGAGTTCCTTGAAGAAGTGGTTGAAAGCAGAAGTGGAACAGAAAATGTGTAAGATAAGAATGGAAGCCTTGGTAGGTTGGCTCAGCGGTAGAGTGTGGACCAGCATGTAAATGTCCCAGTTTCAATTCCTAGTCAAGACACACAGGAGAGGCATGCATATGCTTCTCCAACCCTCCTCCTCTCGATTCTCTCTCTCTTTCTCTTCTCCTCTAGCAGACATGGTTCAACTGGAGTGAATTGGCCTCAGGCGCTGATGATGGCTCCATGGCCTTGCCTCAGCTGCTAGAATAGCTTGGTTGCCAAGCAATGGAGCAATGGCCCCAGATGGGCAGAGCATCCTCCCATAGAGAACTTGCTGGTGGATCTCAGTCAGGACACATGCAGGAGTCTGTCTCTCTGCCTCCCCACTTCCCACTTAATAAAAAAAAGAAATATTGGAGCACTATATGATAACAGAAATCAAAGAAGCAGAACCATCAAAAGAACTTGAAAGTTACTTGACCGTGTGGCGCATTGGACAGAGCATCAACCTGGGACACTGAAGTCCCAGGTTTGAAACCTCAAGGTTACTGACTTGAGCACGGGTATACTGGCTCAGCTTAAACTCCTGGTCAAGGCATGTTTGAGAAACAATCAATGAACAATTGAAGTGTCACAACTAAGAGTTGATGCTTCTCATCTCTTTCTCTCTCACTGTTTCTTTCTCTCACTAATAATAATAATAACAACAACAACAACTTTGGAGCCAACTTAAAGAGTTTTGGTTCCATTAGTCAAAGATGGGACAATGTGAATATCAATCAGGATAATAATAGCAGTGGTTTAAAATAAACTTTGGGCATGTTAAAAATAAATACACAAAACTTGTTCATCATCTTTGGGGAATCAAAGAAATCAATGCATTGCTTGAAAACAAATAAGGAAAGAATCAAGCATTTGTGTAGACTTTCCATTAAAAGCAGTACTACTACTAGGTTACCAAAGATAGGAGAAAGTTTCTCTTTATTAAATATTCCAAATAATAAATGATAGAATTCAAATATCACCATTTTGTGACCCCTAATGAATGAATGAATGTAAGTATTGATCATATTAATAGCTCTTAACACCACAAAAAGAGATAACCTGCTATTGTTTGTCATCGAAGGAAAACTGCAACTCTACCTATCAAGTAGTCTAGGTGGGGGTGGGGGAGGACCAATTCAAAACTGAATTATTAAGGTTCTAAATTTAACTTATAATTTTTAGAAAAACAAACAAAGAAGACAGAAGAACCTATTAAATGACACAGCTGGAATACAACCGGCAAAATTCAGGCTACGGAAAATTCTACAGAGCAAATGACTCAATTGCTTCAACAAATGAATTTTTAAAAAAGAATAAGAAGAAGAGGGAAAGAAGGAGGAAGAAGGAGGGAGAAAAGGAGAAGCAGGTTGGGAGGAAAAGATGGAGAGCAAGGAAGAAGGAAGAGAAGAGAGACAAAAGGAACCTATTGATTAGAAAAAAAATAAAAAACACAATGTACCTCATCTTTTATAGATACACACTGAACAATTTATAGGTAAAATAGTATCTGAGATTTCATGCAAAATGATTCATCACCCTGACCAGTCGGTGGCGCAGTGGATAGAGCGTCGGACTGGGATGTGGAAGACCCAGGTTCGAGACCCCGACCTCGCCAGCTTGAGCATGGGCCCATCTGGTTTGAGCAAAAGCTCACCTGCTTGGACCCAAGGTAGCTGGCTCCCGCAAGAGGTTGCTCGGTCTGCTGAAGGCCCGCCTGCAGTCAAGGCACATGTGAGAAAGCAATCAATGAACAACTATGGTGTCGCAACAGCAACAAAAAACTAATGATTGATGCTTCTCATCTCTCTCCATTTCTGTCTGTCTGTCCCTATTTATCCCTCTCTCTGACTCTCTCTCTTTCCCTGTAAAAACAAACAAACAAACAAAATGACTCATCAGGTAAAAATGGAAGTGTATAAAATTAAAACTGAGACAAGATTGTCCATATGGTGATAATTTTTATATTTGTGAGTGACAAAGATATGAACACTTATACCATTCTTTCTCTTTATATGTGTTTAAAAAATAAAAGTATTTTTAAAAGAACAGCAACACTTTTGTAGTATCTTTCATAAAGGGAGAGGAGAAAATGAATCTAATCACAGCCTTCCAGCCCTATGGCCAAGAAACTGCATAGTCTGAACTTTTTGGAACATTTTTTTTTTAGCATTAAAAATTATGTGAGCTCAAGCCCTGGCCAGTTGGCTCAATGGTAGAACATCAGCCTGGCATGTGGAAGCCCAGAGTTCAATTCCCAGTCAGGGCACACAGGAGAAGCGCCCATCTGCTTCTCCACCCTTCCCCCTCTCCTTCCTCTCTATCTCTCTCTTCCCCTCCTGCAGCCACGGCTCCATTGGAGCAATGTTGGCCCGGATGCTGAGGATGCTCCAGAGCAGGGGTCCACAAACTACAGCCTGCGGGCTGCATGCAGCCCCCTGAGGCCATTTATTTGGCCCCCGCCGCACTTCCGGAAGGGGCACCTCTTTCATTGGTGGTCAGTGAGAGGAGCACAGGATGCACCCGTACCCATAGTTCCCATTGAAATACTGGTCAGTTTGTTGATTTAAATTTACTTATTCTTTATTTTAAATATTGTATTTGTTCCCCCTTTTTTTTTACTTTAAAATAAGATATGTACAGTGTGCATAGAGATTTGTTCATAGTTTTTTTATAGTCCAGACCTCCAACGGTCTGAGGGACAGTGAACTGGCCCCCTGTGTAAAATGTTTGGGGTCCCCTGCTCCATGGTCTCCACCTCAGGTGCTAGAATAGCTCCAGTTACAATGGAGCAACACTGAGATAGGCAGAGCATTGCCCCCTGGTGGGCATGCCAGGTGGACCCTGGTTGGGCACATGCGGGAGTCTGTCTGACTGCCTCCCCACTTCTAACTTCAGAAAAAAATACAAAAACAAGATGTGTGAGTTTATAATCTTGTGGTCATTGTCAAAAAAATGTTATCTTGAACAAACATCTCTAACTTAAAGAATAGTATAAGTTGATGGAGATAGCTCTTGGAACTAAATAATATTAATGATACCTATTTCCTTGGGTGCAAAATAAAATGGAAGTGAAAATACTATCATCAAGTAGCCTCTTTTCTTATTTTCTATTATTTATTTTTAGTATTTAAAATGTAGTTTGCTAGAATATAGACAAAGCAAGTTTATCCTCTAATCATGTTGAAGACTTATTATATGCTGTAATTTTTAAAAATAGTTTGCCACTCTACAAATGCAACTAAAAGACATGATGTATGGCCTGAGGCCACTGTCCTCATGGCCATTCACATGCAGGTTTACATTGAATTCGGGCAGACAGTAAAGAAACAGTGAAACCAAAAAATGGTGGGCCATTCCTTTATTAAAGTCTCACACCGACCAATGATCAAACAGGCAGGGAAAACCCTTCCCTCTCACTCAGTGCTCCCAAAGCCACTGACTCATTCTCCAGTTCCACAACCAGGAGAATCTTTTCCAGTATCTCCTAGAACCAAAGGTCCCACCAGTCTTAGTGGAACTCGCAAAAGCCCCTCAGCTCTGTTTCCCCATTTGCACACCTTCTCTTTCACTGCCAACATGGCTTCTTCTTTAGCACTCTGCATTCTCTCTGCTCTCACTCTGCAAACATGGCTTCTTTCCTCTTCTCCTTCTGCTTTCTCTCTTCAGAACTTTCTGGCTCGAAAACCTCTCCTCCAGCAAACATTAGAAAAACAATGGCCCTTATCATGTTAAGGAATGTTCCTTGTATTCCCACTTTACTGAGAGTTTTGAGCATGAATGGGTGCTGGATTTTATCAAATGCCTTTTCTGCATCTATTGAAATTATGTGATTTTTGTCCTTCCTTTTGGTTATGTGATGAATCACATTGATTGATTTGCGAATATTGAACCAGCCTTGCCTCTCCAGAATAAATCCCACTTGATCATGGTGTATGATTTTTTTCATATATTGCTGGATCCGGTTGGCTAATATTTTGTTGAGAATTTTAGCGTCTAAATTCATCAGGGATATAGGCCTATAATTTTTTTTCTTTGTGTTGTCTTTGCCCGGTTTTGGGATCAGAATTATGCTCGCCTCATAAAGGGAGTTTGGAAGTCTTCCTTCCTCTTGAATTTTTTGAACTAGCTTGAGGAGGATAGGAGTTAGTTCTTTGAATTTTTGATAGAATTCACTTGTGAAGCCATCAGGCCCAGGACTTTTCTTTTTTGGGAGTTTTTTGATAACTGTTTCGATCTGATTGTTGTAATTGGTCTGTTTAGGTGTTCTGATTCTTCCAGATTGATTTTTGGAAGCTTATATGATTCAAGAAATTTGTCCATTTCACCAAGATTGTCTAATTTTTTGGCATATAGTTCTTCATAGTATTTTCTTACAATGATTTGTATTTCTGTTTTGTCAGTTGTTATTTCTCCACTGTCCTTTCTAATTTCATTTATTTGAGTCCTCTCTCTTTTTTTCTTGGTGAGTCTAGTTAAAGGTTCATCAATCTTGTTTACCTTTTCAAAGAACCAGCTTCTGGTTTCATTGATCCTCTGTATTGTTTCCTTCACCTCTATGTCATTTATTTCTGCTCTGACCTTTATTATTTCCTTCCTTCTACTTGTCCTGGGTTTTATTTGTTGTTGTTTTTCTATGACAAACCCACAGAAAACATCATACTAAATGGACAAAAATTAAAAGGAATCCCCTTAAGATCAGAAACCAGGCAGGGTTGCCCACTTTCACCACTTTTATTCAACATAGTTCTGGAAGTCTTAGCTAGAGAAATCAGACAAGAAGAAGAAATAAAAGGCATCCAAATTGGAAAAGAAGAAGTAAAACTGTCACTATTTGCAGATGATATAATATTGTATATAGAAAACCCTAAAGTCTCAGTCAAAAAACTACTGGACCTTATAAATAAATTCAGCAAGGTGGCAGGATATAAAATTAATACTCAGAAATCAGAGGCATTTCTATATACAAACAATGAACTGTCAGCAAAAGAATTTAAGGAAACAATCCCATTCACTATTGCAGCCAAAACCATAAAATACCTAGGAGTAAATTTAACCAAGGAGGTTAAGGACTTGTACTCGAAAAATTATAAAACATTGATAAAAGAAATCAAGGAAGATAAAAACAAGTGGAAGCATATATTGTGCTCATGGCTAGGAAGAATAAACATCATTAAAATGTCTATACTACCCAAAGCAATTTATAAATTCAATGCAATACCAATTAAAATACTAATGACATACTTCAAAGATATAGAAAACATATTCCAAAAATTTATATGGAATCAAAAAAGAACACAAATAGCATCAGCAATCTTAAAAAGAAAAAATAAAGCAGGAGGTATCACTCTTCCGGATATCAAGGTTTACTACAAGGCCATTATACTCAAGACAGCCTGGTACTGGCATAGGAACAGGCACATTGATCAATGGAACAGAACATAGAACCCAGAAATAAACCCAAAGCTTTATGGACAACTGATATTTGACAAAGGAGGAAAGAACATACAATGGAGTAAAGACAGCCTTTTAACAAATGGTGTTGGGAAAATTGGATATCTACCTTCAAAAAAATGAAACTAGACCATCAACTTACACCATGCACAAAAACAAATTCAAAATGGATAAAAGACTTAAACATAAGCTGTGAAACTATAAGCATCTTAGAAGAAAACATAGGCGGCAAGCTTTCCGACATCTGTAGCAGTATATTTGCCGATTTATCTCCACAGGCAAATGAAATAAAAGGCAAGATAAACAAATGGGACTATATCAAACTAAAAAGTTTTTGCACAGCTAAAGACAACAGGAACAGAATAAAAAGACAAACCACACAATGGAAGAACATATTCGATAGCACATCTGATAAGGGGTTAATAACTAAAATTTATAAAGAACTTATAAAACTCAACACCAGGAAGACAAACAACCCAATCAAAAAATGGGCCAAAGAAATGAATAGAAATTTCTCCATAGAGGACATCCAGATGGCCAATAGGCATATGAAAAAATGCTCAACATCACTAATCATTAGAGAAATGCAAAATAAAACCACAATGAGATATCACCTCACACCAGTCAGAATGGCATTCATCAGCAAAACAACACAGAATAAGTGCTGGCGAGGATGTGGAGAAAAGGGAACCCTTCTGCACTGCTGGTGGGAATGCAGACTGGTGCAGCCACTGTGGAAAACAGTTTGGAGATTCCTCAAAAAATTAAAAATCGAACTGCCTTTTGACCCGGCTATCCCACTTTTAGGAATACACCCTAAGAACACCATAACACTGTTCGAAAAGAAGAAATGCACCCCCATGTTCGTGGCAACATTGTTCACAATAGCGAAGATCTGGAAACAGCCCAAGTGTCCATCAGAAGACGAGTGGATTAAAAAGCTTTGGTACATATATACTATGGAACACTACTCAGCCATAAGAAATGATGACATCGGATCATTTACAACAAAATGGATGTACCTCAATAACATTATACGGAGTTAAATAAGTGAATCAGAAAAAAAGAAAAACTGAGAACAGCATGATTTCATACATAGGTGGAACATAAAAGTGAGACTATGAGACATGGACAAGAGTGTGGTGGTTACGGGTAGGGGGAGGGAGGGGAGGGTGCGATAGGGAGAAGGGGAGGGGCACAGGGAAAACAGATAGAAGGTGACAGAGGACAATTTGACTTTGGGTAATGGGTATGCAACACAATTGAATGATAAGATAATCTGGAGATATTTTCATTTTACATATGTACCCTGATTTATTGGTGTCACCCCATTAAAGTTAATTTAAAAAAATCATCTAAATAAATAAATTAATAATAAAAAAAAAAACAATGGCCCTTCCCAAGCAGGAGGTAATTTGCAATTTCACAGACCACATATACCTGGCGCTGCCCAGCCCCCAATGCAAACTATAAGCGAGAAACATAAAATCATATTTTACAAACTTATTTGACCAACACATACAGTTTCCAAAGGGCACTCAAATTTAAGGCATGAATAAAAGACTTGCCTCCATGGCTTCTTCCCCTCCACCCCATGCTTGTTTTGGAGAAGTTTCTGGCTCAACACTATGCAGATGTCTTCCCCCAAGGCCACACAGGGGGAGGATCATTGTCTGTCTTTTTCCTCTTTCTCCCAGCAATTCCAACTATTGTGCTTTCCGCAGGAAGCCAGCACCTTCAGCATGTATTAACATATACAACTTATTTAGGATTACAGAATCATAGACAAAAACATTTGAAAAGGCTCAGAATCTCTATTACAGTGTGAGAAAACTTCAGAATACAAATTAAATAGCTTTGAGGTAATTTGCAAATACACAGTCTCATATTCTTCAATAAACTTGGCACAGGTTTAAAGCCTTAAGCAGTCTTTTCTTGGATAGCTTCACTTTTATTCCCCTTGGAGGCAGCTGGTCCCTCCTTTGGTCTTCACCCAGGGTCACTGTCCTTTCTTATTAGGCCTACCATCATCTCAGACCTCTGAACTTTACTTCTACAGATTTCTTAGGCCCCTAGAGAGCTAAGATCCTTTCCAGCCTGGGACTGCCAAGTCAAGTTTTCTACACTCACATGAAAACTGATCTAAGTGTGGGCTGAGATTTTTCTGATCAGTCTTCCTAGGGAGTCTGGGCAGGCACAGTTTACCTGAGTTAAGCATCCTC
Organism: Rhynchonycteris naso; assembly: GCA_037038555.1. Classification (NCBI taxonomy): domain Eukaryota; kingdom Metazoa; phylum Chordata; class Mammalia; order Chiroptera; family Emballonuridae; genus Rhynchonycteris; species Rhynchonycteris naso. Next base: position 70,124,463 of record CM072997.1, read on the forward strand.
CTATAACAAATATGTTTAGACTTTCTCTTAATTATTTTACTTTTCTCCTTTCTTCTTCTTATGCTTCACATTTTTAAAGAACTTGTCTTTTCACTCCTCTCCTTTTCACTCCTGATCAAATACACCAAAGTTTTCCCCACCACCACCCTTGACTCCAATCACAGTTCCCATGAACATACCCAAGTTCAAAATGCATCCTTGGACTTGTAATCTCTGTCTGACAGTTGAACCCTTATCACAGACTCTTTGGCCCAACAAAAGATAGAGAATCACATTTCCCAACTTAAGTGTAGATTTGTAGCATCTTTTGTGACAGCCACGTGTAATAACCATCTCTAAAGATCTCCCAAATCCCCTTGGATCCTTTCTTCAGAAGACTGACCTTGAACCGCTGAAGCCCCTGTTGTCCTTATTTTTTTGCACAAAGAACCAGGAGTGCCTGAGAGGCACTACATTTCTGGGAAAACCCATAGTCAAGTACTGACTTGTGTGGGAGTTTGACAGCCCCTTATTTGCCTCAAAGTGAAACAAATCTGAGATGTTATTTATGTTCCAAAGTACCTTGTGGAATCTGTCTGAGGCTGAGAAGTCACCTGGAATTTCTCTCTTGCTTATTTTCTCCCTACTTTCACTCCTGCTTCCATTGCTTTACCTGCTTCTCCCAGGAGCATATCCTTAATAAATTTCAAAGATTTATACATGCATCCCTATCTCAAGCTCATTTTCTGGAGAATTTAACTGAAGAGTTCATGCCATAACAATACCAATATTAAATTGGAATCAATCCCCTGAATTCTGCAAAACTGATCATTTCAGATTTACCAAAAACTGGAAGGAGAAAATTTGTACTTCCATCCCTGCCCTCAAAAATTTAGAAATAAGATTCTATCTTGTTAATTTCTTAGAGTGTATTATTTTCTTGGGTGATAACTTCTTTTAAAACTCGTGTCCCATTACGTATTTTTAAGAATCAAAATTTAACCTGTGTGAGTTTTATTTTTTAGTATCAATTACCAAAAAAAGGTATATAATTTGTACATATAGTAACCCCAATACAATCTCTTGACCTGAATCTTTGTCTCAAATATTCTGGATTATTTTAATTTATGCTACATGGTTCAGAAATATGATCAGTTTCAGAAGCCATTTCAAATAAGTGGCTTTAGTTTAAGTCAAACTTTAACATGTTTCCTAGTTTATTACATAATATTTAAATATATTTACATACTATTTTACATTTTATATTTTTCACTTAATGTTATATTGTTGGGCAGATAAAATATATTATGCTCACTTTGTTAAAGATGGCGCTGCCCACATGGAAGTTTATTGATATTAATGTGTGTTCTGGAACAGGCTGTGGGCAGGCCGGGTCGTTATAGCCTAAGGCTTAGTTTGAGAGTAAGTTCTTCCCCACACCCTTGACTGATTGGATGATGTAGGGTGGTGCACTCTCATGATGAATTCCATTGTGCCTCAGATGAGTGGGTTTTGGAGCCCAGTGTGTGTTTTTGCTTGCCCACCGGGTGTAAGCTAGAATTAAAGCTGATGGCTCACCAGTTTTTGGCTCCGTTGTTTGATTACTGACTGTACGAATCTAATGTGAACCTGCACGGGTCAGGCTGCCGCGATGGCGGCCTCAACTACTGGCTTTACATATATCCTTAAAGATTACTTTATGTTACAAACATATTTTCAAATACATCAAAATTATATTGATTCATTTTAATGGTGTATTTTAATTTTTCCATTTTTTTCTGAATATAAACATAATAAACATTTTAAAATTTCTGTATAAAATATCTGAAAAGAACCATGGCTGGATAGCTTGATTGGTTAGAGCATTGTCCTGAAGCACAGAGGCTACCAGTACAATCCTGGGTGAGGTATATGTGTATATGTATATATATATATATATATATATATATATATATATATATATATGTATATGGAAATACATCAAAATAGTATTTTTAGGATAGAATGTTTTTTTCTACTTGTCTAAATTTTTTTGATTATTATAAAATATTTTATTTTAATAATAATAAGTTTTAAACACAATATGGACAATAAAATCAAAGAAAATACAAATGTTTAAAAAGCAAACTTTCTACACTAGCCTCTTAAAAAGCTAGTGTAGAAAAAATTCTAGATTATGACTGTTTATATTGAAAATCACAAGCTATATTTCCTCTACCTCCTAGATTGCCTAATACTAGAGAGTGCAATATGCATACATTATATAAATGATGTTTTATGGTAAAAAGAATATATAGCTTTTATTTATTTTTTGTGTTCATTAACTGATAGAAAGATATTTCACAATGAGCATCACTAGAATATGAAGAAGATTGGTACTTATATTACACATAGAAATTTAAAATTACTATGCATGTATACACCCCCCCCAAAAAAAGGAATATGTACTTACATAAGCAGATTGAACATTAAACAGAAAGAAGATATAAGAAGCCTGACCAGGCGGTGGCACAGTGGATAGAGCATCGGACTAGGATGCAGAAGACCCAAGTTTGAGACTTTGATCTCGCCAGCTTGAGCATGGGCCCATCTGGCTTGAGCAAATGCTCGCCAGCTTGGACCCAAGATCGCTGGCTCTAGCAAGGGGTGGCTCGGTCTGCTGAAGGCCCGCGGTCAAGGCACATGTGAGAAAGCAATCAATGAACAACTAAGGTGTTGCAATGGCAATGAAAAACTAATAATTGATGCTTCTCATCTCTCTTCGTTTCTGTCTGTCTATCCCTATCTATTCCTCTCTCTGACTTTCTCTCTGTCCCTGAAAAGAAAAAAGAAAGAAGATATAAGAATTTAATATTTGTCTTACCTAAATGCAAGCATCATTACAGCCATGATTTATGTTTAAGATTTATACATCATAATTTGGCTATCATTTTAAGTGCTTTACATACTGGTGAGTACCTTTGACTTCAATTCCAGACTCATTCTTCAAATGCAAACACGTCTTAATCCATTCAAAAGAATGTAGAGACTTATGGAGCTAATTTAAGAAATAGAGCATTCTACTGGCAAAGAGTTGTGTTCTCATATCAGCACTAGGTAAATAATGACTTAGTACTGATGTAAAAATTTTAGTCATTTGTAGAAAAGGTCCCACAATTATTTTTCCCTTACATTTATTACATATAAATTAAACATGTGACATCTATTTATTGATCCTCAGAAAAGCACTAAAATAGCAAAATATCACCAAACCTTAGCTCCCACTCAATTTTCACACAGTAATTAGTCATAGCATTTATCTTGTCCAGCTGTTCTGTCTGCCAAAAGCAAAACTTTAGCAAGAATGGGCATAATTCTTAGTAATAATTTAGACATCAGCTAAAGCTTCACAGAAAAACAACAACAGGTTGATTTAGCATGAGATTGGCTACCATGGAAATATGTTCCAGATAGTCTGTCTTGGAGGGTCTGAACAATAGAATAACTGTCAGTGTGGAGTGGATTCATCTGGATTCAGGTTGAATTGTAACATTGTTTGAAGATCTTTCCAAATGTATGAGCTTGTGACTATTCACCGAGGCAACCTTTTCATGTCATCTACAAAATTAGACCTCTACAACTTAGCTTTATGGAAAATATGAAAAAAATTTACTTTTCAAGCAATGATTTGAGAAGAAAAATTACTTACGAGGTACTAGATTGTGACATATTGCAATGCAAGATACCATAAAACAAATGAGTTTTTCTTCACCTAAGAGGTAGTTTTCATTAATTCAAGTTAAATATGTATATTTATATATAAATGCACATGCACATTAATGAGGAATTTGAGAAGAGTTAATGTTTTAATAATTAATATGGTATTGTATGAAGTCAAAACAAGAAAAATCAGTGTGAGTGACCTTTGAATTGAAAAAAGGCAGGCTGAAATGTCTTCAGTAATTATTTTGGCTACATAAAGTCTAAAGCAATGAGAGAGGTTTCAAAGTTCTTTTACAGAATCCATAAGACACAATATAATTCTTGAGCAGTGAAATCTTGGGGAGAATTATGGCAACTTATTTAGACTAAAATATGACAACTAGTAATAACAATATTTTAGCTGTAGTCAGCATGCATATCCTGCCTTTGCCAACTTCATGAAACAATTAAAAATAAAAGTAGAAAACTTGTTCTTGAGTTATTCCAGTAATTCTGATCAGCTTTGACTAGTCTAAAAACATGTAAATTTTTTCCTAAGATATGTTTCCATGCCCTTTATTTATCAGCAGTAAATATTTCTTATATTTACATACTAATTAATCTTCTTTCTAATTTTTCAGAAGTATGAATGGCAATTAGAAGGGCTGAAGATAGTGTCAAGCTTTTCACACTGTTCCTTATGTATGTCCCTATATGTATGAAACACTGGAGATATTTCCCTAGTTACAAGCAGCACTTAAGTTGAAACCCTCGCATGGACCATTGCCTCAGGGATGACACGTAAAGCACCCGGGGACCGTGCATCTCTGCCAGCACTTTAAGGCCCATTGGAACATACTTTTATCTTTTGCTGTTTGTTCAGATATAAGCACATAAATAGTGACTTTTAGCTTGTATATGTCTTTGCCAATTTCCTTTACCCTATACCTCTCTCTACTACCCCAGCTGCCTCTCCCAACTTTTATCTGAGGAGTGCCCTTTATTGCCCTGGCTGCCCACCAAATTTACCCAGGAAAAGCCAAAACAAATAGCACTTTTGACAGACATTACAAAATGGCTATCACTCTGCCAGAAGTTTTAAGTGGAGGTCTCAAGGGGTAAGTTGAGTCTAACATACCAGACTTTCTGGAGCTCTCCACTGCCTGAGGACTGATATACTCTTCTCATAAGCACAAGGTGAGAATAATTTCAGGATGACTTTTCTGACTCATTTATAGAGCTTTCCATGGCCTCTGAGTATAAGAAAGGTAAATACAATGTTCCTTAAAGAGGAGACTAGTAGGTAGATAAATGGCTTCTCAGTCATACCAAGAAGGCAATAGCACTCCAGATGCACTGGGTCATGCATGGTACAATATTTTTCAGTAGTGTAAGACTTTACTAACAATGTAAAACCCTAGAGGGTTTTGAGAAGTATCCCTTTTAGAAGAATTTATCTGATGACCTTTTTTTTGGCAATAAACCCCATAGCAGAGCTAATCACAAAGGCCACCTCTAATACTCCAGAACACATCGATGTCATCTCTATGGAACAGTGTGCCCAGTAGCTAACCACTCTGTGCTTCAACTTTTCCTTAAAATGGGCTAATGGCAGTACTTACCTCATGAAGTTGTAATGAGAATTAAAAGCATTAATACATGTAAAGCTGCTAGAGATTTTCACATAGAAAGTATAAGTACAGCTATTATTATTAACTTTCTATTTTCTATGACAAATGCGAAGTCATAAATCAAAGTCTTTCAGAATTTACATGAAATCATTACATTTTACATTATAATGCTAAAAGAAGGTAACAAGACAGTCTTGCATTATTCCACTGGCAAACATTATCTAATCTGTGAAGAGCCAGTCCTTCTACTTCCTGACTCTGGTTTTACAGCACTGTAAATGTTTCTAGTAAACAAAATTCAGTTTAGCTCATGGCTGAGTCCTGCCCTCAGAGTCATAACACAGGAGGAGTCTTTGAGAGACACAAGCAAGATTTTGTTATCCTAACAGAGTTTTCTTATAAGGAGATATTAGAGTATTTTTTCCCTTCTCTACTTGAGTAAGAGGGAATCTCTGACAGTGTCCACGTCTCCTCCACGGCTCCAGCTCTTAAAAGACAGATCACCCACCCGCAGACCTGCCTCCAGAAATCACTTGTCTACATCTCATTTTGGTGTTAGCTCCAGCCTGCATACAACTTCTGTTTTCTGGTCACCACACAGTCATCTGTTGTCCTTCCAGTATGTGGGTGGTTAGAGCTTCTTTCAGTAGCCTTCACCCACCCTTGTTTAGCTCCTCTGTTTTCCATTACCTGGGTGATCAGTTTTCTGTATTAACTCACTCTATCTGAAAGATTGAGGGTAGTTTCTGTTTTCCTGGCTAGGTGCTGAATGATAGAATACTCACAGAGTTGATGAAGTAGAACACTTCACTTTGGCAAAGATCAAAGCTCACTACTTAATAAGTTACATAAACATTTGAAGGCAGGAGATTTTATCTCCCATGAGCTATCAAAATAATTTTAAATAATGCTTAAACTTTTGTTATAAAGATAAAAACTGCTTATTTTAGAAAAAAATGGAGAAGTGTCAAAAATAAAACACGTTTTAGTTATTATTGCTATACCTCTTATATATTTTACTGTGTACTTCGCTTTAATATTTTGGTTGGAGGACAGGATCTGAGCTATTTTTGAGATAGTGTAGTTACTAACTTAACATTAATTCTGTTATATAGTTGTTGAGCTTACGAGAGATGAGAAGTAAAAGAGTGAGGATCTATTCATCAAGACTCATTTGAATCTTCTTATGCTAAAAATGAAGGGCCAGCAGAAAGCAGTGCCAGTTACTAAGGAGGAATAAGCAGGTTTTATAACCCCGGGCTTTCTGCTAGCATGAAGCAAGAAAACACACAGAGACAGAATGAGTATATTTCTTTGGTATATACACTAAGGAATCCCATTTCATATTCCATCATAAGTAATTTACAAATATTTTCTCTTCAAAGATATATCTCTTAAGCTTTTATTTTTTATCCATGAACACAGAGCACTGTTTGTATACTGCACTTACGAATATCAGGTTGTGCCATGGCTCGATTGGTTCCAGCAAGTTGGCCCCAGGTGCTTTGGATGGCTATTTGGCCTCCACCTCAGGCACTAAAAATAGCTTGATTGCAGAGCAATGGAGCAATAGCCCCAGATGAGCAGAGCTTCGCCCCATAGGGGGCTTACCGGGTAGATCCCAGTGGGGAGCATGTGGGAGCTTGTCTCTCTGCCTCGTCACCTCTCACTTAATAAAAAAAAAGAATACCAAGTTGTGCTCATATGATTTTAATTAAATCTTAAAAATCAATTACATTCTTCATGGGAATTGATACATTCCAAAGACCTCAGAAATGTAATTAAATATTTAAGAACCACTGAATTTGAAATAGTTTACCTCTAAAAATGTAAGATATTCTAGAATTTGAAAGAATGTAAAGAGTTTATTATATCTATCATTTAGCCAACCAAGAAAGTCTACATATAAACCAACAAAAATTACAAATTTATTTATAAAAATCATCATTAAAATGTATTACTCAATTTCTTTTTATACTTGCTTTCTTGATAGTCAGTGTCTATTCTATCATCTTAAGATTTCAGAAGGGATCAAATATTGAATTATCACCTTATTCTCAAAGGAAGGAACTACCCTACGTTTTAGAGTCTGCAGACAGCCCGCCTTCTGTGCTGGAGGCCAGAAAATAGTGAAGTAACCGCATTCCTCTGTTGGTAAGGCAGAGTTGGCTGCTGTCTCTTAATGACTGAATTCCAAGGCCAAATAGCTCTGCAACTTCTTATTGCATCAGCCTTAGTCCTGTGGAGCACATCTAAGGTGTCCCTATTTTTAAAAAGATTTAAAATAATCATGTTTTGGAGTTTTCTACTATAGAGTTTAACATCAGAATACATTATCAAAGCTATCTCAATTTGATAATAAAGTATCATAAAGCATTATGTTATCAACAAACTGGCCAGCATAGTATTGAGAAAAAATTATATGTCATAGAGTACTGGCCATGTTTAAAATAATTCAGTTTAATTATATTGCTCTTGTGCCTGAAAAGTTGCTTGATTTTAAATGCTTTCCACCTTGATTTCTAAATAATATTTCTTCAAAGACATATCTCTAACTTTCTCTCCTTTTTATTTTTATTATTTATTGATTTTAGAGAGAGAAGAATAGGGAGAGAGAAAGAGATAGAAACATTGATCTGTTCCAGTATGTACCCTGACCAGGGATCAAACTGGCAACCTCTGCATTTTGGGAGGATGCTCTAACCAATTGAGATATTCAGCTAGGGCTCTAACTTTCTCTTCTTATTCATGAACACAGAATACTACTTATACACTACATATAAGAATACCAGGATATCACACAGATGAATTTTATTAAATCTTGAGAAAAATAAATTATAATAATTAATAATTTCTACTGTAAATGTCTTTCTCTTTTCATTGTTTTTTTCTTGTCTTTTCTTCTTTTATTCCATTTCTCTTCTTTTCCATCCTCCTTTTTCTTCTTCTTCATGTTTATTTAGCATAAACCTGGTCCCTAACAGTCCCTCAGGTTCCAACTCTAGTCCTGATACCATTCTTTTATTTCTTTATAAGATACATTAATAGCTTATCTACACTGATGCCTAGCTCCTTAAACTACTGGAAAGCAAGGCTTCATGACCACATTTAAAAATTTTCATTCTTATTTTTGGAAATTAGTGACAATGTCTCAGTGTTGCAGCAATTGACAAAATTAATAATAGCAATGTTAGAGTATTATTAAGAAAAGTCAACAGCTATTGGAAACTAATTATGATGCACTATATTTAAAATGTAATGTATTCACTATACTCTGACTATGATAATATTTGTATTCACATAACAACCTTCCTGCAGATGATCAAAATAACTCAAACCAAATTTGAGATATTTTGTGATAGACAAGTAAGAGTCACAGGCTCACTATAGGTAAAGTCTGAGTGCCCATTAAAGAAAATTAATATTTCCACCGTCAATCATGGGAAATGAGGAAGTTAAGCCTAGAGGAAAGAAGCATTATGATGGGGTCAATATATATATTTGGTCTTTCTCTAGGGCTAAGATCTGCTTGAATTGTCCACCTTAGAAAGCTATGGAAATTTTGGTGGTAGGGTGGGAGTGGGGGGATGCACTGCCCTGGCCATGGTGAAGGCCAGGAAAGGGAGAGCTAAAAATCAATGCGTCTAGGCCTGAATAATTGCAAATATTCTGTGTTTTCCTTCCATTGCATCATTCCTACTCTTTTGCTCTTTCCTTTGAAGTATAGCCTGGTTTCAGTTGTGCAATGAGTAATAAGAAAAAGATCTGTGCTTCAGCATGGACTAAAGGGATAGTTAGAGCAGCATTTCCTCTCCCAGGGCTGGAATGGGCAGAGTGGTCATCTCAGCAGCATAGGAAGCAGCAGCTAAGGAAAGAAAGAGGAGGCTGATTGGAGGGGTTTGCTTCTAACCACCCTGAAGCAACAAACTGGGAACCTCTCAGAAAGAGCTGAGGCTGTGGATTTCTGGCAGACTGAATAGGAGCTCAAACCAGTGTGGTTGGGGTTACATTTACCGTATTTCCCCATGTATAAGATGCTCCCATGTATAAAACGAACCTTAATTTTGGGGCTTGAAATTTGAAAAAGAATGTATTACATAAAGTTATTGAGCTCAAGTATTATTCATCATAAAATTCATACAACTGCTCATCACTGCCTAAACTCCCATCTATTAGCATGTCCTCATCAGTGTCTCATGACGAATCACTGTCTTCAACAATGAGCACAAAAACAAGCATGAAAAAGCAGGAAATGCAAGTAAAAAAAAAAAACAACCAAAAAACTACAACTGCATAAGACGCACCCAGTTTTGAAAACCCAAATTTTCCCAAAAAATGTGCATCTTATCATGGGGAAATATGGTATATTTATATTAAATTTAAAGTTTTTTTTAAATTTTTATTTTATTCATTTTAGAGAGGAGACACAGAGTGAGAGAGAGAGAGAGAGAGAGAGAGAGAAAGGGGGAGGAGCTGGAAGCATCAACTCCCATATGTGCCTTGACCAGACCAGTGCAGGGTTTTGAACTGACGACCTCAGTGTTCCCAGGTCGACGCTTTATCCACCACAGGTCAGGCCTTATATTAAATTTAAAGAAGATTAATAATAATAATTCATAGAAGACTCAGGTAGTAGAAAACGATTAGTGAATTTTATGGATTTTAATTCAACACTATATGTTAATTCAATTTTTTATGTACAGGGAAGGAAGAAATGTATAGACAGTGTTCTTGAGGGAGTTATAATCTACAATAAAAGTTTGAAACATAAGGAGGCAATCATAACAGCCTTAAAGGTATCCCAGAATTTTATGGGAGTACAAAAGAAAAAAACTTATTTGTAAGGCAGAGAGTCAGTAAGATTTAATTTGATCCACGAATAGGCAGGAATGATATAGTCTAAAGAAAAATCCAGGTGTCACAGATCTAGCTATAAAACCCATTTTCATCATGTACCAGATAGGATTTGTGTTCAGCCATGAGCAACAGAAAGCCCAATGTATAAGTTAAGCAAATTAAACTTTAGTAGGAGACTGTCATTTAAGTCTTTGGCTAGAACTATGTGAAAAGGCTCACTCCTTGCTATAAGGGAGGTTGGAATATGCAGTTTTTTGCTTTCTGTTTTAGTTAGTCACACTGTTAAGCCCCTTCTTCCTGGTCATCAAAAAACAAGCAAACAAAAAACAAAAAAAACAGTATTCTGTAAAAGAAAAAAAGGGGGAAGAAAGGTTATGTGCCACATACCACTTATAAGCTGTGTAACCTAGGGTATCACTAATGTTTTGAAATGTCAGTTTCTTCACCGAGAAATAGTTATAATAGTATCTTCCTAGTAGGTGTTTTGGTAATGATTAGAGATTATGTATTTATATTTAGGATGTTCAGTATGGTCCTGACACGTTAGGGGGTGCGTTGTAAAGTGTAGCTGCTGTTATTGTTTGCTTGTCTGGCTGTTTGTTTAGTAGATTGGTTGATTAGATTTATTTAATTAGAAATTGAAGGAGGAGTCAGATTTCAATAGGTAAATGTTAGAATAATAAAATTTTATATAAAGAAAACAAGATTGCAAAGACATGGAAATAGGAAAAATATGTAATAAAATTTAGAGTGTATTCAGGAAATTCTGTATAGTTTAGGAAGACTATCATCCATCCATGTCAAAGAGAAAAAGTGGATGATACAGCTAAAAGTTAGGTTGGAACTGGGTGCTGAGTGTTGGTGATGGGGGTAGAAGAGGGTGTAAGAGTGAGGTGGAGGAGTTTGAACACCTTGGCAGAAAGTGTGGAACCACTGAGGTTTTCGATGCAGGGATTAAGTCTGAACTGTGCTTTACAATAACCACTTTGCCAGCAGTGAATAAGAATATACTTGGGAGCTGGAGAGAAACCAAAGTGGAGAGAAGAGTAGAGGGGACTAATTTATATCTAAGAAAACTTAATACAAAATAGAAATAAAATAGTAGCAACAGGATAGAATAAAAAAGACTGACTCAGGAGTCATTTTTGGAAGCATTAATTACAGAATTTGGCATCCAATAGAATATCAAAGGTTAAGGGAGAGACAGTGCCAAGGTGGTGAGCTAAACTTTGAGGTTAGCCAGGGAGAAAAAGGACTGCATAAAAAAGAGAAAGGAGAGACTAGAAAGGGGAGCTAGAGGTGGGGGTGGGGGCATGGAAAACTACTGAGACTAGAAATGTTTATTCACGTTAAAAAGATATATTAAAATGGTTATATTCTATGGGGTTTTTTAATCCCTAAAAGGAATTTTCTCAGGCAAATTAATGATTCTGTAACAGCTAGATGCCTAATCCTAGTCATGCGCTACTCTTGGCTGTATGAGGGGGGGAGGGAACACCACCCTACACACAACTGCATTAGCATAGAAATAGTCCAAAAGTATGCAAAAAAGTTTCTGAAGGAAATTCCCACTCCTTAGTTTTTCACTCTCATTAGGGTACAAAATTATTCCTCCGGAAACACTTGGGCACGACTGCACTTCCTAGAGGCAGAAGAATGAGTTAACTCACCTCTTTGGTATCTCTTGAAATGTTCAGACCATGTGATTATGGGCTCTGGGCTCAGTTTCAGTACTAAACAGTCACAAAAGAAACCCAACGCCACAGCAGACAAGAATCACTGCTGGAATCAGGCCCTTTGTCAGTTTGCGAAGAACAGAGGAAGGGACATAAGTAGTCTATTGACAGAATTGTTGCTTATCATTTTTAGCACCAGACATTTAAAACTAGTCAGGAAACACCTTTGAAAAATGATAATCCCAAGCAATTTAGAATTAATAGGGTGCTTTCATCATCATTTCTGGGATTTTTGGTCATTTAGATGCTAACATTGCATATAGCCTCAAATTATATAAATACATCCTGAAGGTGGCAGAAAGGGATAATTAGAGTCTAGAAACATACGCATTTTTGAAGAATTATTCTGAAAATTGTTTTAGTGAAATCTTTTATACAGACACAGTTTTCTTCAGTAATTATTGGTATTATTTCAAGTAAAATGTTTCAGTAAAATGTTCATTTTAAGTTTCATAAAACTCTTTTTAAATATCATATGTGTCTTCTTCCAATATTTTGCTTTGCCTTAGAGATAATTGTTTCTCCTTTAATGAAGTCTCAGGAATTTACTACAGTATTTAATTTGGTACCTGCTGTGCCTTGGGCACTTAATTAGCACTGATGAAAAAAGGCAGAATTTTATTGTAGTAAATTCTCATTTGTAATATGTGGTTAGGACTAAATGGTTTCAGGAGTCAAAGTGGCTGTACATAAATTCAAATGATTGAAAATCATTTTTTATTTTATTTTATCTCATCTTTTTGAATTTTATTTTATTTGAAAGTACAGATCCCATGAGCTTATGCTACTTAACCTTAAAGTGTACATCTGGTATATAACAATATACCAGATATATATTTGTGACATAGCCTTAAGTTGGCAGTTCCTCTACATTCATGGAAGTACTCAGACTTTGACTCTTACTCTCATGTTTCCATCTCTTAAAGTAATAATGTCTTGAATGTGTATAGAACCTTCTTGTAAAGTTCTTTTTACATAAATAACAATAAGGAAATAAGATGTATTTATTATAATTGCCTTCTACATTCCCATAACCACATACGTATTTTATAGACTTAAACAGTGAGGGTTAAGTCAAGGTCATCCAGTTAGAGATTAATTTTTTAACACAAAGTCTAGTGTTCCATTCATTAGCTTATCTTTATAACCTTGAAATCACACTCAGCATGTACTGTAAGTTTAAACTTTAGTGTTAGTCTCTGAATCAAGGTACCATACCTTATAAGCAGCTTGCTTAAGAAACCCATTTGCTCAGCACACAGCACCAAGTTAAAAGAATTCAAAGAAATCGGATTAGGTTCCTTTCAGGAATTCTCACTATGACCTGATAAATTAAATTACAAATTGAAATGTGGCGGAAATAACTCTGTAACTGGTGCTGTTGTTACAGCTAATAGAAAACTTTCAAACTCTAATATTCATCTCTGAACCATTTCTTTACATGAAAGTGTGACTGACATCTGTAGGGCTAAAATCTTGCGTTTGAATTCTCCTTAAGAAAAGCACCAAGCTCAGAGAATTACAGGATGTGGATGGGGTTTGAGTTTGTGTTATTCCACTTAGCACCGATATCAATTAATGCTACTGATCTTCAATTGCATTCCAGAATCTATGCAAGGTCCCTTCGTGATCATTATGACATTTAATTTTCCCTCAAACATGGTGATGTAGGCATGGCAATTCTCACTTCACAAATGATGAAATTCTGAGACTTAGTTTGGAGTTTTGTCCACAAGCTCAATTTAAGTCATAAAATAAGTTGATGTTGTCTGAACCTCACATTGAAGCCCAAGGATATGCTAGTATATGATGAAATTTTAATATTGATAATAAGTTGGTTAATGCATTTATAAATCAGGCTGACATTATTAGCAAACAGATGAACTTATACTTGAATAAAATAAAACCTCACCTGTATTGTGACAAGGAAACGGACTGTGGAACTTTATATATTTCTATATTGTTTATTTATTTATTTTAAAGATTTTATTTATTGATTTTACAGAGGGGGTTGGGGATGAGAAGTAATTTCTTCACTCTAGCTGTTCATTGGTTGCTTGTAGTATGTGCCTTGACAGGGCAAGCCCAAGGTTTCAAACCAGCAACCTCAGTGTTCCAGGTCAGCTCTATATCCACTGCACCACCACCGGCCAGACTATTTCCATATTGTTTAAATGCCTATTATAGTAAATATTATTTGTAACTAGAAAAATATAAGAAAATTGTGGGAAATATTTTATTAGATTTCTTTAAAATTTGGAAATGTGTATTTATTTTAATTTGATGCTGGCACTCTATATTATATGTGGTAGAAATCAATAATAATAATAATAGTAACAGCAAACATGTATATTGTACTTACTTACTACATGCCACCTATGTCCTGTATATATATTAACTCATTTTATTCTCATAATAACTTTTTGAGCTAGACATTATTATTATCCCCATTTTAGAGATGAGGAAATTGCAGTACAGAGATGTGAAAGAATGTTCCAAATTCATACAGGTAGCAATTAACATACAACTGAAGCAGCATGCCTCCTGCATATTGACCTTTTAACCCCTACTCTATTTCTATATATGTTCGAACTGCCCAATAATCTAAGTTCAATTATTTCTTGGGTAATATATCATTTTATTGTTGCACATGGGTACTGAAATACCAAATTTGTAATCCTTACTTATTTTAGCAACCAGAAAACCAAATTATATTAAATTTAACAAACATTTATTGAAATTTTGTCATATACCAGCTAATTTTGCTGAAATCTTAAAATATAGTAGCTGTCTGTGGACAACTGAAGTGGTAGAAAACAGAAACAAAAAAAATTCTTTGCCTGACTTCTTCATAAAGCAAAGCCTATCTGTGACCGGGACTGAATTAAATATAAATTGTTAATTTAGGAGCACGATCTCAGTGGACAGGAGTTAGGGACGGGAGAATAAAAGATGAATGGTGGAAGAATTAATTAATGGATGCGGGAAGCTGGTCACTGCTCTGGTTGACTAGGTATTCTATCCCATGGGACACTCTGTGAAAAGCATCCAGGACACCTGCCTGAGGGAAGACAATGCCCATCTCTTGCAGGACAAGGAAGCCCTGAAGGATTAACTCCCCCACCTTCAGGTGACAGTAAAAGTCCAGCAGGTTCCCAAAGGCACTCTGCAAAATCAGAGAAGTGCTAAGGCAGGAATTTAAGAGGTGGGTCTCACGCTAGGCACTGTCAGTTTGCAACTGCACGAAACTGGTCAGAGCTCTGGAGGAACCAGTGAGCGCTGCCAAAGCTGGACTCAACAGTGAGGCCTGCGGGATTGAAAACTGCACAGGTTGTGCTCAAGGTAACAGTGAACAAAGATAAGTAAATCATGTGTTTGAGAAAGTGATAAGTGTATTGGTAAACAAAAAGAAAATAAAGCAGTTTAAGGAGATTTCATGTGGGGAGTGGGGAAGAATTAGGCTGAAGTTTAACTAGATTGGTCAGGGAGGCCCTCATTAAGACGGAAATATTTGACCAATGACTTGAAGGAGGTGAAAGAACAAGCCATGCAGTTAACCAAAACTTAAAAATAACCTGAATACTATCAATTATTAAAAACTATTGGACCTGGCCTGTGGTGGCACAGTGGATGGAGGTCAACCTGGAATGCTGAGGTTACCAGTTCGAAACCCTGGGCTTGTCTGGTCAAGTCACATACAAGAGGCAAACAATGAACAACCAAATTGAAGCAACTATTAGCTGATACTTCTCAATCCCCTCACTTCTCTTTCTGTAAAATCGATAAATAAAATCTTAATAATAAAAAGAACTATTGAATAATTTCCTTCTGTAATCTTTTCACTTTAACATCTGTGGTTGGGGAGAGATTTTAAGTGTTCATTAAAACCTATAAACTAGATTTCAATTTGGTTTTCAGGCATTAATTTCTTTCAGTTAATTTCTTTCCGTTTATTCTGGTTTTGTTTCTTTCCTGTCAAATGAGGCAGGTGTCATTAGGTCTAGGTAAGAAATTCAGATTGACATGGCAATAATATAAAAACTAAGCTTCCGGCTCATACTTCACCCTTATACTGCAAGCCTTCTGCCTACACCTCTCAGGATTAATATTATGGCTGGTGGAATATTAGTTAGGCTACAGATATAGTTGCTTACTTAACGTCCCCACTTGGATGTTGGATAGCTCACCATGTCCTGATATTTCTCCCACCCCTAAGGTGCTCATTTTACTTCTAAGTTCAGTGTAATTCCACTTTTCAAACATTCAATTCCAAAATCTTGGTGCCTTCCCTGATTCTTTTCTTTCTCTTACTTTCCACTTCTGGTTTCCTGATGCCTCTAAACTTTCGCACAGCCAGAGGTTTGGACTTTCAACCACCATCATCTCTCATCTATTTTACTAATAACTGCCAATGTTCTTATTCCCCCTCGCGCTCCTCTTAGAGACTGTTAAAGCTTACTTCAGCTTATGCCATTTCTCACATAAAAGGCTCCAATGGCTTCCTGACCCACACAGAATAAAAACCGAAGTCCTACTGGAATCTGAAAGGTCCTGACTCTTCTGACACCTTATTTCCTGTCTGGCCTCATCTCCCAAATCTTTCCTGTTCCAAACAAGCCCACTTTCTATGCATAAGCCTTTGAACATGCTATTTTTATTTTCTGCCTGAAATGATCTTCTCACAGGTATTGGATGACTATTTCAATTCCTTCAGATTTTATCAAAAGCCTTCTTAGTGTGGCGTCCCCACCCCTCACCCCATGGAGAATAGCACAATTTCTCCCACCCAAAACTTTCAGTTGCTCTTCTGTTTCTCGTTCTCCCTTCTTCCTTATCACTCTCATTTACTGTCTGCTTCTGCCACTAGCACATCAGCCCCTGAAACTGTGCAAAAGCATAATATATGCTCAATTTTTACTGAATAACAGAACAAACAAATGGTTTCAGATGCATTTATTAGCCACCAGATAGTTATGATGATTACAGTAAAAATCCGAAGGAAAAGACAATGCTCAGTTTTCGACAACCAAAATTAATTTTTCAGCTAGTCAATAGACTGGACTATGAACATTTTTTGGGAATCAATTTTTTTTTAATTTCTTTAGCTCCTATTAATATACTAAGAACAAGGTTGAGCAAATTGAGTGGCAATGTTTTATTATAGATAATAGAGAAGAGGAAACCCATGATCTGGCATCAGCAAGCTTTTTTTTTTTTTTTTGGAAAGGAAAAGACAGCAGAAAGCCTCTCTTTCAGGAGAGGGGAAATTGGGAAGGAAAGAAGCAGAGGAATAGCCTTGTCTGGATAGCTCAGTTGGTTAGAACTCTTTTTCTCCTGAAGCACAGAGGTTGCTGGTTCAACCTGGATCAGGGCATATACAGGAAAAAAATCAATGTTCCTATCTTGTTCTCCCTTCTGCCTACACCTCTCAGGATTAATATTATGGCTGGTGGAATATTAGTTAGGCTCAAAGGAGAGCCAAAAGTAGATCTTTGGCTCTCTCATCTTTTATTTAGTACCATGGGTAAAGTTTAGCATTAGACCAGCCTCAAACAGATACTGGGGCAAAGAAGGAAAGTTGTAAGTGTTGAGACAGTGGAAGGAAGTGATTAAACTGGTGGTGACAATGAGGAAACCAAAGCACTCCTTATCACAAAGAGTTCCAAGGGGGGCACTCAGACCAGAGAGCCAGAGGGAGACATGCTCAGAACACCAGAGGGATCCCTAGTGTCATATAGGATCAACACTGGATATAATTAAAGGTAAAGGAAATTAGCTCCTAAATTAGTCAAGATAAATAAATTATAATTTCCTCGCCATAGATTTCCCTCCCTCATGAACTAGACCAGTCTGACCAAAAATTTGAGGATATCGACTATTGCAAATCCAAGAGCCAGATGAGCAGAAAGACCACCATGAATCATTCCACTCCCTCCAGTGAAGATTCTAATGCTTCCCCTCATCCAGGTGCTCTCTGATAAATTAGGTAGGCACAGATAAATCATTACAATAAAGGGCTGATTTTTGAATTGACTAAATGTTTACCTTATCAGACTGTTCTAACAAGAAATAGAATAAACTGAAGGAAAAGATATACCTTGGATTGGCAAATTGAAATTCTAATCCTTACCCCAAGTAACCCTACTTAGTAAATTGAATGCTCAGGAAAATTTTATCAGTTATTGATAAATAAAAAGCCAAACATTCTTTACATATATGTATAATACTGTATTTTCTACCCTACAATCATAGCAGATACATCACCCTTTGCCTACCTAATAGTTTTGAATTAACTAAGGCTCATCCAAAATCAAACTATTTAATTCTTTATGTGTTAGTTCACACTAAATCAATTTGGCGACCAGATAAACTTTCAGCCCTGTCCAGTGTCTTAGAGACTACACTCCTAAAAAGAGATATGCAAACATGAAAACTAGGTTTTTATAATGATGAATATATTGGCTCCAACATAATCAGCCATGTAGCAACTATAAAATATATATGTAGAAAAAGAATATACATATCATTTAGTCTTTTTTCTTCTTCTCCCATGGTTCCATGGAAATTCAGGACATACTTTCCTCCATATTAATCATGCAGTCAACCATTATCAAAAGCAGAAGCTAACACCTAGAAGTGTTTTCAAAAGAAACACTAACCAAATATATGGTTGTGTGACTTCAGATAAAAAAAAAAGAATCAAAATATCCCTTAATAAATGTAATACTTCTAAATAAAAATATTTTCTTTGAAAACAATGTTAAATATCTTGTTTTTATTTGATGGCCATTTCTTTTGTTATCTCTATGTTTATTTGGGAAAAACGAGGTCAGCGTCATCTATAACAAAATCTATGATTTTGCATTGAGCATGTAATAAAGTATTTTAACCTGTCATCTGCTGAATCTAATTGCTATTTTTAAAATAAAAATAAGGAGTTACATCTTGTTATTTTTGTTTGTAGTAACTGATTAAGAAGAGTTTCCTGAGTAAGCAATTAAACTAATGCCATAGTAATTATTTAAATTATAGACTGGTGTCTAAGACCCAGTGGAGAAAATTGATGGTCATGAAGACTTACTGACTAACCAAGAAGAACTATTTTATCTATCTAATGATATCTTTCTACAGATTAAGAGGGCACCAGTTGGCTCAGTGGTAGAGTGTCGGCCTGGCACGTGGATGTCTTAGGTTTGAGTCACTGTCCTGGCCATAGGAGAATCGACCATCTGCTTCTCCACTCTTCCCCCTCTATCTTTTCTCTCTCCCCCCCCCCCCACTTCCCACAGCCATGGCTCGTATGGTCGGAGCAAGTTTGCCCCGGTAACTGAGGATTGATCCATGGCCTCACCTCAGATCAGTGGTTCTTAACCTGGGTTCTATCGAACCCTAGGGGTTCGATGAGTTGGTCTCAGGGGTTCGGAGAAGCCTCTGCTGTGGAGGCCAGAATAAAGTAATACTGTAATTTGTTGTGAGTTCATGTACTTTGTTGGTTTTGTTCTTTGAGCAAGGTGATGTTCATTTACTGGTGCACGGCTCATTTTGTGCACCAGTAAAAAAACATATACCTATGTCTTGAATTTGGGAAAAAAATCATATTTTATTTATCACTGAAGAAGGGTTCGGTGAATGCACATATGAAACTGGTGGGTTTGGTACCTCAATAAAGGTTAAGAATCACTGCCTCAGATGCTGAAATAGCTAGATTGTTGAGCAACAGAACAGCAACCCCAGATGGGCAGAGCATTGCCTTTTAGGGGCCTTGTTGGGTGGATCTGGTAGGGTCACATGTGGGAATCTGTCTCTCTGCTTCCCTGCCTCCCCGTCTCTCACTTAAAAGAAAGAATTTTTTTTACTGTTTTACTTATTGCTCCTACTGACCACATTCTACACTTGATCTTTAATAATTTTCTTGTTGTTCTCTTGTGCCAGTTCTCACTTACACAATTACAACTGCTCCTAAATATATAGTAGAATGTCATACTCAAAAGGCATACTCCCTTGAGTTTTTTAATGTAAAAATGATTAGAAGTGAATGCAAATATCAGAGTTAACAATAAATTTACTTATTGAAAAATAATATTGCAAATTTAAGACAAGTAAAAAATGATAAATTACCAAAAATAGATATGGTGGTTTTATGTTCAAACAGACTAATAATCAAAATTAACCAGTAGATTTAGAGAAATACAATATTTACTCTCATTTAACATTACAAAACTTTGTAAGACCAAAGCGGTCAAAAGTGCACTATGACTTTACGGACACACTGTATGTTAAAAACCTTATAAACCTTCTTGCTGAGATGTCAGCTAATCTAGAGTCAAATAGTATTGAACAATTATTCAGGCCTGAAAATTAACTTCTGCAAAGATTTTATAAAGAATCGCATATTGCTTTTTTTTTTTCGTTTTGACACCTTAGTTGTTCATTGATTGCTTTCTCATATGTGCCTTGACCACCGGTCTGGCCTTCAGCAGACCAAGTAACCCCTTGCTCAAGGCAACAACCTTGGACTCAAGCTGGTGAGCTTTTGCTCTAATCAGATGAGCTCGCGCTCAAGCTGGCAACCTTGGGGTCTCGAACCTGGGGCCCTCCGCATCCCAGTCCAATGCTCTATCCACTGTGCCACCGCCTGGTCAGGCGCAGATTGCATTTTTAACAGCCTCTTTTAATTCAGATATACTTTTGTGTGTGTGTGTGTGTGTGTGTGTGTGTGTGTGTGTGTGTGTGTGTTGTGTGTGACAGAGACAGAGAGAGGAACAGATAGGGACAGATAGACAGGAAGGGAGAGAAATGAGAGGCATCAATTCTTTGTTGCGGCATCTTAGTTATTCATTGATTGTTTTCTCATATGTGCCTTGACTGGGGGCTACAGCAGAGCGAGTGACCCCTTGTTCAAGCCAGTGACCTTGGGCTCAAGCCACCAACCATGGGGTCATGTCTATGATCTCATGCTCAAGCCAGTAACCCAGCACTCAAACTGCTGAGCCTGCACTCAAGCTGGATAAGCCTGTGCTCAAGCCGGTGACCTTGGGGTTTCAAACCTGGGTCCTCTGTGTCCCCGTCCAACACTCTATCCACTGTACCACCACCTGGTCAGGCCAGATATACTTTTAATTGATGTAATTGACTATTTTATTCTGAAATTAAGAAACCCAACCTCCAAAATTCATATCAACAAAGTTCACCTGTAAGATCTAGAAATCTGGATAAATACTTCCCTCATCAAAATACCTAAACTACAATGAGCTGCCTAACCTGCGGTGGCACAGTGGATAAAGCATCAAACTGGAATGCTGAATTGCTGGTTCAGAACCTCAGGTTTGTGAGATCAAGATACATACAAGGAGCAACTACTATGAGTTGATGCTTCCTACCTCTCCCCCATTTGCTCTCTCTCCTCTCCCTAAAATCAATAAATAAAATCTTTTAAAAAATATAATGAGCTATCTGGCTTGCCAAAGAGTGACATTACTTATAGTCTAAAAGCTCTAGAACACATATCAGACCAATTTTCTGGGCCTTTGGTTTCACGTAGGAAGTACAACCTTTGTTCCTTCATGGTAGACTTGTCAGAATTAATGAAAGGAGATTTAGTCTTTATTTATATAAGACACTTCCAAGTATGGTCTTGGCTGCACAATCAATTTATCCAATTATGTCGTGGTAAAAAGGAGGACAAATTCTTACTGAAGTGGTGCAATTAATTATATAGTCAAAATAAAACTAAAAGACTCAGGAAGGTATTTGTTCTTGAATTCTGAAGCCTCAAGAAGAATAAGTTACCATTTAAAGAACTGTTTATTTCAATTTGCAAAAACATATTATACTAAATTGAGGGCTAGTGAGAGATCAGGAAAAAAGGGAAACGGATTTCTTCTACCCTAATCAGAAGAAAACACTAAAAATAATATCAACATTTAGATTTCTCTCCTATTTCAATCTTAGGTATCAGGTCAGCAGTCTTCTTTCATGAAGTTGTCCCCATCAAAACTCCAAATGTATTGTAATCCTGACTCAGTCAGTCTTTTAGTACCATCAGACAGTAGTTGTCTAAGTGGTGACACTTTAAGATCCGCATCTAACATTCATAAGTCTGTATGTTGAGCCTGACCAGGCGGTGGTGCAGTGGATAGAGCATTGGACTGGGATGTGGAGAACCCAGATTCAAAACCCCAGAGGTCACCTTGAGTGCAAACTCCCCAGATGGAGCATGGGGTCACTGGCTTGAGCGCGATATTATAGACGTGACTTCATGGTCGATAACTTGAGCCCAAACGTTGCTGGCTTGAAGCCCAAGACCACTGGTTTGAGCAAAAGGTCACTCGCTCTTCTGAACCCCCTCACCCCCATCAGGGCGTATATGAGAAAACAATCTGTGAACAACTAAGGTGTAGCAATAAAGAATTAATGATTATCATCTTTTTCCCTTCCTGTCTGTCTGTCCCTATCTGTCCCTCTCTCTGACTCTCTCTCTCTCTGTCTCTATAAAAAAAAAATAATAAGTCTGTATGTTGAAATATCAATAGTTAATAGTATATAAGGCGCTGGACAGCTTGCTCAGTAGATAGAGCATGGGCCCTGTGTGTGGACTTCCTGAGTTGAACCTTGGGTCAGGGCTCACAAAAAAGTGACCATCTGTTCCTCTTCCCCTTCCCCTTCTCTCTGTCTTCCCAGTGGTGGGATTCAGCTGGTTTGAAATGATTCTGCAGAACCGATACCTCATTTTTTGTTGAGTTTGGCAAATTGGTTGTTAAAATAGCACTTGTAATCAGGGTTCTAAGGTAGGCACGTGGGCAGTCACCCAATGTGGAAATCACAAATTTACATTCCTTACTCTTTTTTAACACTCATCTGTGCAACAGTGTATTTGAAGCAACCGTATTAATGTTCATTCCATCCATAGGTAAGGGAATGAGATCCTACTCCTACAGTGAAACGATGGTTAAGGATGAATCACATAGCCAATGATGCTCAGATAAAAGTGAAGAAAACTAAAAGTGAGGATGCCAATCAAGAAACAATATGGAAATATCTTAAATAACAGTTTTATTGTTTTTTTTTTTCAGGTATTACTTAATATTTTTTCATTAATATTTTAAAACTTTTTTATAACATAATCTAGTTTTATGTACCTCTCTTATTATTCTTATCTAAATATTAAATGCATGAAATAATAAACTAGCTTTTGGTATGTTGTTTTTTCATATTTAAAATGGTTGTTAGGGCAGAGAACCAATTGTTAAATTATTTGAATTCCACCCCTGTCAATTCCCCTCTTGCAGCCCAGCCAGTGGCTCAATTGGCCCTCAGCACCTCAGTGGATAGCTCTGTGGATTCGAGCATCTGCCCCAGACCAGCGTCTGTCTCTCTATCTTTTCTCCTCTCACTAAAAAAACCCCAAAACAACAACAACAAAAAGTACATGGTTCAGTCTGTATTTGTTTTCTAGTGCTACATAATAAATCACAAATTTTGCAGCTTAACACAACATCCACTTATTATCTTACAGTTTTCTGGGTCAAAAGTCCTGGTGAGCTCAATTGGGTTCAATTCTGAGATAGATCAAGGTTTTGTCTGGGTAAGACTCTCTGGAAGCTCTGGCAGAGCATTCTGCTTCCAAGCTCATTTAAGTTGTTAGGGCTGAGGTCTTGCTTGCTGTCTGGGTCCACTCCGCGCCTAGAGGCTGCCTGAATTCTGAATCCTGCTCACACTTTGACCGTATCCACTTTGCCTCCTGTGGCTAGCTAGAGAAAACTCTCTGCTTTTAAAGAGCACTTGTGATTCAATTAGACTCAGGTAAATATTCTTACTTTAGCTTAACTGGTTAGTAACCTCAATTATCTCTGCAAAATCCCATTTGTCCTATA
Organism: Rhynchonycteris naso; assembly: GCA_037038555.1. Lineage (NCBI taxonomy): Eukaryota > Metazoa > Chordata > Mammalia > Chiroptera > Emballonuridae > Rhynchonycteris > Rhynchonycteris naso. The sequence continues at coordinate 70,148,220 of CM072997.1, forward strand.
ACATAACATAATTACAGACCTGAGAGTCATCACGTTCACAGTGCTGAGGATTAAAAGGGACATCATGGGGGCTGGGGCAGGGTAGCATTTCAGGATTCTGTCTACCTCACAACCCTTCTCACAAGGTCTGAGATAGACTTCTCTTTCTCGTTAGCCTATAGTTTAAAGCAAACCCTTCAGAGAAGGAAGAAAGAATTGGAAAAGCCTCACATTAATGATATGACTTGATGTTTGGGGTTACTTTATTATAATAACTAACAATAATTGAATGGAAAAGCATAAAAACCTATATTGGGTTGTCATGTACAACTATTTCATATGGAATTGTTTGTTTCTTTTAAGAAAGAGAATATATTAATAATGTGGGAATTGACAATTCTACCTAGAAATACCTATTATGAGTGTTACAAATAAATTGCTACTTCATATTTTCACACTCGATGTTTCTTATCTATAAATGACATTTTCAGAACAGTTAGAGGAATCAAAAATATTAGTGTGGGAGATTTTTATGTTTTATACTAGTCTTAAACCTTTCTTAGTAACATGGAAGATGCTGGATTTCAACACCAACCTCTGTCCCAATTCACAGCTTCCCTTCTTCAACCTCTTTTCTGCACTGCCACAAAAGATTTTAAAAGGGAAAAGCATTTCTTTTTCTTTTAGTTCTTGCTTATTATTGTCACGTCAAATCATTATTTCTTTTGAAAACCAATCAAACAACACTAATTTCTCTTGTGAAATAACTTCTTTGTCAAAAGGAAGAAATATTGCCTCCGAAACTTCTATTTTTTAATCCTTTGTTCTCTTATTGTCTGTGTCTCTCATTTTTAATTCACAGTAGTATTATCCCTCTACATTAACCAAAGAGCACAAAATGCCCTACATTGGAATAGCACAAATTCTGCTGTATTATTCAAAATGTTTGAAATGCTCGTGATTATTGAGACCCCACAGGTAAGAGGTGCTTCGAAATATTCATGTCTCTTCAAAGATGATGCTATCAATTACACTCATTAGAACAGTGAACAGTAAGTTATTACTCAAACATTGTTGATGAAACTCCATAATCCATTTCCAGTTTTGCACCCTACATATTTATGACTCCTGCCTAGAATTCACAGTGATATAGTGATCATGAAACAAAGGGATCCACGTGAGGCAGAAACCACAGCCTCATGAAAGAATAAGTAGCACTGGAATTCCCATTGTCTTTCCCTGGTAACGTAGATTCTAAATCATTTTGTGTGATAGGTTCCAAAAAATTGCAAAAATTGTTAACATTAGTGTTTTAAAAGGAAGAGTCAGGACCCCTTGCCCCTCCTTTTTGAGGAAGAAAAAACAAGAAGAAGAGGTTACAAGGGGTAAAAATCAGCTAATCATAGTTTACCTATAGTTCTCTGGAAGGACTGACGCCACTTGGTATACAGAGAAAAGAAGGTAGAACTTATCTGAAAACTTCCTCTTCCCCTTCCTTAAGAGCCTTTAGGAGACAATGTTTACATATCTTAATTAAAAATTTCTATACTAATCCTAACTCTTCCTCCCGTCCTGGAGTCATGAGAGTGATGTATATACCTCTAGACCAGTGGTTCTTAACCTGGGTTCTATCGAACCCTAGGGGTTCGATGAGTCTGTCTCAGGGGTTCGGCGAAGCCTCTACCATGGAGGCCAGAATAAAGTAATACCGTAATTTGTTGTGAGTTCATGCGCTTTGTTGGTTTTGTTCTTTGAGCAAGGTGATGTTCATGCATGGCTCATTTTGTGCACCAGTAAAAAAACATATACCTATGTCTTGAATTTGGGAAAAAAAATCATGTTTTATTTATCACTAAAGAATGGTTCGGTGAATGCGCATATGAAACTGGTGGGTTCAGTACCTCAAAAAAGGTTAAGAACCACTGGTCTAGACAAAGGGATGACGAGCCCATTCCCCTTGCTTGAAAAAATTGTATTCCGTAACATTTTATATACTTTCTACTAATCATCCTTCTGAAATTCTTTATACGTACAAAACTTGTAAATTAAGCAAGCGGGAACTAGCTTATTAGGTTTCCTTATAAGCTAGCCCCAACACTTTTAGCAAAGGTAATTTCATTTAGCTTCTCTCCTTATCCTGAGCTAAACATTTCACTTCCCACTATTGTGATAACAGGGATAAGTGGTAGATCCTAGAAGATCTGAGTATGTAAACCATTTATCACTCCTGTGTTATCTTGTGGTGTTGATGTGTAGGAATGTTTAATAGATCTTATAGATAGATGTTGTAAGCTTATCAGTTATTGACTTTTGTACCATGCCCCTTTCCTTTACCCTCAACCAGCATGTGATCACGTCTATATAACCAGCCTGAGGGTTAGATTCTGGGTTGCATGATTGTGGTTAGCTATACCTCATGTATGTCACTAGCTAATGAATAAAGCTCCTCCTAATACTTCTCCTATAATTTATCTTGGTGTCTCTATGTAAACTGTAGATTATGCTACTTTACAACAGTGGAAAAATAAATAAAAACTGTGGTACGCATGAGATTTTTTAAAAGTGAGATTTACACACAGCCTATCATTTTTTTTCTTTTTTCTTTTTTTTAATCATTATTATTAATTTTAATGGGATGACACCAATAAATCAGGGTACATAAGTACAACAAAAACATCTCCAGGTTATCTTATCATTCAATTATGTTGCATACCCGTCACCCAAAGTCAAATTGTCCTCTGTCACCTTCTATCTGATTTTCCCTGTGCCCCACCCATTCTCCCTATTCCACCCTCCCCTCCCTTCCACCACCCTGTAACCACCACTCTCTTGTCCATGTCTCATATTCTCACTTTTATGTCCCACCTATGTATGAAATCATGCTCTTCTCAGGTTTTTTTTTCTGATTTACTTATTTCACTCCATATAATGTTATCAAGGTCCATCCATTTTGTTGTAAATGATCCGATGTCATCGTTTCTTATGGCTGAGTAGTATTCCATAGTATATATATATACCAAAGCTTTTTAATCCACTCGTCCTCTGACGGACACTTGGGCTGTTTCCAGATCTTCGCTATTGTGAATAAAGCTGCCACCAACATGGGGGCGCATTTCTTCTTTTCGAACAGTGCTATGGTGTTCTTAGGGTATATTCTTATAAGTGGGATAGCTGGGTCAAAGGGCAGTTCGACTTTTAATTTTTTGAGGAATCTCCAAACTGTTTTCCACAGTGGCTGCACCAGTCTGCATTCCCACCAGCAGTGCAGAAGGGTTCCCTTTTCTCCACATACTCGCCAGCACTTATTCTGAGTTGTTTTGCTGATGAGTGCCATTCTGACTGGTGTGAGGTGATATCTCATTGTGGTATTAATTTGCATTTCTGTAAAGCCAGTAGTCGAGGCCGGGATCACAGCCGCCCGACCCGTGCAAGTTCGCATTGGATTCGAACAGTCGGTAATGAAACACAGGAGCCAAGAACTGGTGAGCCATCAGCTTTAATTCTAGCTTGCACCCGGCGGGCAAGCAAAAACACACACTGGGCTCCAAAACCCACACATTCAGTGCTCACAAAGCTACTGACTTATCCGAGTTTCCTAGAATCAAAGGTTTCTAGCTCACCAGACTTATTCACCTCTGTTTCCCATCTCCTCCTGCACAAACTCTTAACAAACTGGCTTCTTCCTCAGCACTCTGTCATCTTGGCTGCTTCTCCTGGCCTTCACGTGGCCTTACTCTGCTCTCCTCTCTAATACTAATCACAGGCACTCAGGAACCAAGAGAGAGAGATCAAGCTACTGGTCTCTCCCAGTTTATAGCATAGAAAATCCAAACCTTTAATCCAATTATACATAAAGAAAGTCTCTGATACAAAGCCACCCATCTGAGGCATAATGGGATTCCTCAAGAGAGTGCACCACCCTACATCATCCAATCAGTCAAGGGTGTGGGGAAGTGCTTACTCTTAAACCAAGCCTTAGGCTATGACGACCCGGCCTGCCCACAGCCTGTTCCAGAACACACATTAATATCAACAAACTTCCATGTGGGCAGCGCCATCTTTAACAAAGTGAGCATAATATATTTTATCTGCCCAACAATCCACCCTTATGCTTACTTTACTACCCACAGTCTACACCACTGGCATTCCTATACAAGGAAATTAAGTACATTACACAAATTACAGCAATAGCACAAATCATACAATTTCAACAATTACAAAGATACATTTCACCGGTCTCTGTGCACTTTGCCAAAAGCGCAAAATGTCCTCGGCCTTTTCTCTAGCCATGGGAAAGCTTCCCGGGGCAGGAGGGCCTCCAGCAAAGCCACCTCCACCCCCATCAGGGTATTTCACATTGTCCAAAATTCGTAAGTCCATTCAACAAAGGAGCTTGTGCCCATCCGGTCATAATCCAGGAAATCAGTCCACACACATAGGGCTTTAGCCTCCCCCCTCATTCCTGCCATCATGGCAAGTCTCACACTGTCCTAAAGAAAAGCATGTGGCAATGGCAGTCAGCATTTCCATCTCTGCTCTGGGGAGCATGATGGCATCCACCCTTATGTCCCAAAATCGCAGACCTACCAGCAGCGTAGCTACTCCTTGCTGCTGGGCTCTCATCTTCTGGAGACTGCGGATTGCAACTCCAGCCTGATTCTCCTCATCCTCCAAAGAGGAACTGAAAACATCAGCTCCTGCTGCTGGGCTCGAGCCCCCTGCTGCCACTGCTTTCTGCTCCATGGGCCTTACAGCCCCTGCCTCAGCCTCAGCCTCAGCCCCAGCCCTGGCTTCAGCCCCGGCCTCAGCCCCGGTCCTGGCCTCAGCTCCTGCACCAGCCTCAGGCCGCTGCTGGCTCTCTAAAACACCCAGGGCAATCTCCAACTCACGAACTTGTGGTTCCTTCTCCAGCGTCTGCTCCATTTCCAGGCAAATCTCGGAAACCTGGTCAGCCTCCTCCAGTGCTTCCTCCAACTCCAGAGTCAGCATCTGTTTCTCCCACGTTTCCTCCAGCTCCTTCCGCTGCTCAGTCTGCAGGTCCTGGGCAACCTCTTCTATAGAGCTCTCGGTTTCCTCACACATGGCTTTAAAAGTCAGCCATCCAACAGTCCCCCAAAAAACAGCTATGGGAAACCATAACAGCAGCCAGTCCTCTACTCCACCACTCAAAGGTGGTGGTGGTTCCATGCCGATCTGTATCAAATCCTGCCACAGACTACGCCAAATGTAAAGCCAGTAGTGGAGGCCGGGATCACAGCCGCCCGACCCGTGCAAGTTCGCATTGGATTCGAACAGTCGATAATGAAACACAGGAGCCAAGAACTGGTGAGCCATCAGCTTTAATTCTAGCTTGCACCCGGCGGACAAGCAAAAACACACATTGGGCTCCAAAACCCACACATTCAGTGCTCACAAAGCTACTGACTTATCCGAGTTTCCTAGAATCAAAGGTTTCTAGCTCACCAGACTTATTCACCTCTGTTTCCCATCTCCTCCTGCACAAACTCTTAACAAACTGGCTTCTTCCTCAGCACTCTGTCATCTTGGCTGCTTCTCCTGGCCTTCACGTGGCCTTACTCTGCTCTCCTCTCTAATACTAATCACAGGCACTCAGGAACCAAGAGAGAGAGAGATCAAGCTACTGGTCTCTCCCAGTTTATAGCATAGAAAATCCAAACCTTTAATCCAATTATACATAAAGAAAGTCTCTGATACAAAGCCACCCATCTGAGGCATAATGGGATTCCTCAAGAGAGTGCACCACCCTACATCATCCAATCAGTCAAGGGTGTGGGGAAGTGCTTACTCTTAAACCAAGCCTTAGGCTATGACGACCCGGCCTGCCCACAGCCTGTTCCAGAACACACATTAATATCAACAAACTTCCATGTGGGCAGCGCCATCTTTAACAAAGTGCGCATAATATATTTTATCTACCCAACAATTTCTCTAATGATTAGTGATGTTGAGCATTTTTTCATATGCCTATTGGCGGTCTGTATGTCCTCTTTGGAGAAATTTCTATTCATTTATTTTGCCCATTTTTGGATTGGATTGTCTTCCTGTTGTTGAGTTTTATAAGTTCTTTATAAATTTTGGTTATTAACCCCCTATTAGATGTGCTGTCGAATATGTTCTCCAGTTGTGCAGTTTGTCTTTTTATCCTGTTCTTATTGTCTTTAGCTGTGCAAAAACTTTTTAGTTTGATATAGTCCCATTTGTTTATCTTGCCTTTTATTTCATTTGCCCATGGAGATAAATCGGCAAATATATTGCTGCTACAAATGTCGGAGAGTGTGCTGCCTGTTTTCTTATAAGATGCTTATAGTTTCATGGCTTACGTTTAAGTCTTTTATCCATTTTGAGTTTGTTTTTGTGAATGGTGTAAGTTGACGGTCTAGTTTCATTTTTTTGCAGGTAGATGTCCAATTTTCCTAACACCATTTGTTAAAGAGGCTGTCTTTACTCCATTGTATGTTCTTTCCTTCTTTGTCAAATATCAATTGTCCATAAAGGTGTGGGTTTATTTCTGGGTCCTCTGTTCTGTTCCATTGATCTATGTGCCTGTTCTTATGCCAGTACCAGGCTCTCTTGAGTATAATGGCCTTGTAGTAAACATTGATATCTGGAAGAGTGATACCTCCTGCTTTATTTTTTCTTTTTAAGATTGCTGAGACTATTCGTGTTCTTTTTTGGTTCCATATAAATTTTTGGAATATGTGTTCTATATCTTTGAAGTATGTCATTGGTATTTTAATTGGTATTGCATTGAATTTATAAATTGCTTTGGGTAATATAGACATTTTAATGATGTTTATTCTTCCTAGCCATGAGCACGATATATGCTTCCACTTGTTTGCATCTTCCTTGATTTCTTTTATCAATGTTTTATAATTTTCTGAGTATAAGTCCTTAACCTCCTTGGTTAAATTTACTCCTAGGTATTTTATGTTTTTGGCTGCAATAGTGAAGGGGATTGTTTCCTTAATTTCTTTTGCTGACAGTTCATTGTTTGTATATAGAAATGCCTCTGATTTCTGAGTATTAATTTTATATCCTGCCACTATGCTGAATTCATTTATAAGGTCCAGTAGTTTTTTGACTGAGACTTTAGGGTTTTCAATATACAATATCATATCATCTTCAAATAATGACAGTTTTACTTCTTCTTTTTCAATTTGGATGCCTTTTATTTCTTCTTCTTGTCTGATTGCTGTAGCTAGGACTTCCAGAGCTATGTTGAATAAAAGTGGTGAAAGTGGGCAACCCTGCCTGGTTCCTGATCTTAAGGGGATTGCTTTTAATTTTTGTCCATTTAGTATGATGTTTGCTGTGGGTTTGTCGTAGATAGCCTTTATCATGTTAAGGAATGTTCCCTGTATTCCCACTTTACTGAGAGTTTTGATCATGAATGGGCGCTGGATTTTATCAAATGCCTTTTCTGCATCTATTGAAATTATCATGTGATTTTTCTTCTTCCTTTTGTTTATGTGATGAATCACATTGATTTGCGAATATTGAACCAGCCTTGCCTCTCCAGAGTAAATCCCACTTGATCATGGTGTATGATTTTTTTCATATATTCCTGGATCCGGTTGGCTAATATTTCGTTGAGAATTTTAGCGTCTAAATTCATCAGGGATATAGGCCTATAATTTTCTTTCTTTGTGTTTGTTGTCTTTGCCCGGTTTGGGGATGAGAATTATGCTTGCCTCATAAAATGAGTTTGGAAGTTTTCCTTTCTCTTGAATTTTTTGAAATAGCTTGAGGAGGATAGGAGTTAGTTCTTCTTTGAATTTTTGATAGAATTCACTTGTGAAGCCATCAGGCCCAGGACTTTTCTTTTCTGGGAGTTTTTTGATAACTGTTTCGATCTCATTTGTTGTAATTGGTCTGTTTAGGTGTTCTGATTCTTCCAGATTGATTTTTGGAAGATTATATGATTCATGAAATTTGTCCATTTCACCTAGGTTGTCTCATTTTTTGGCATAGAGTTTTTCATAGTATTTTCTTACAATGCTTTGTATTTCTGTTGTGTCAGTTGTTATTTCTCCACTGTCCTTTCTAATTTTATTTATTTGAGTCCTCTCTTTTTTTTCTTGGTGAGTCTAGTTAAAGGTTCATCAATCTTGTTTACCTTTTCAAAGAACCAGCTTCTGGTTTCATTGATCCTCTGTATTGTTTCCTTAGCCTCTATGTCATTTATTTCTGCTCTGATCTTTATTATTTCCTTCCTTCTACTGGTCCTAGGTTTTATTTGCTGTTGTTTTCTAGTTCTTTTAGGTGCAGGGTCAGGTTGCTTATTTGAGCTTTTTCTAGCTTCTTATGATATGCCTGTAGTGCAATGAACTTCCTTCTCAGTACTGCTTTTACTGTGTCCCATAAATTTTGAGTTGATGTATGCTCATTATCATTTGTCTCTAGAAACTTTTTTAATTCTTCTTTGATCTCATTGTTAATCCATTCATTATTTAATATCATGCTATTTAGTTTCCAAGTGTTTGAGTATTTTTCAGTTTTTCTTTTGTGGTTAATTTCTAGTTTCATTGCATTGTGATTAGAGAAAATGCTTGATATGATTTCAATCTTCTTAAATTTATTGAGACCATTTTTGTGTCCTAACATGTGGTCTATCCTAGAAAACGTACCATGAGCACTTGAGAAGAATGTATATTCTACTGCTTTAAGGTGAAAAGTTCTGAAGATATCTATTAAATCAAGTTGATCTAGTGTATCCTTTAAGTCTGCTGTTTCTTTATTAATTTTCTTTCTTGAGGATCTATCCAGTGTTGTTAGAGGGGTATTGAAATCCCCTACTATGATAGTATTGCTGTTAATCTCACCCTTTATATCCATCAAAGTCTGCTTTATGTATGTCGGGGCTCCTATATTTGGTGCGTAGATATTTATAATAGTTATATCTTCCTGTTGAATTGTTCCCTTTATCATTATGTAGTGTCCTTCTTTATCTCTTACTACAGCCTTTGTTTTAAAGTAAATTTTGTCAGATATAAGTACTGCTACACCGGCTTTTTTTTTCATTTCCATTTGCATGAAATATTTTTTCCATCCTTTTACTTTCAGTCTATGTACATCTTTTGTTTTAAGGTGTGTCTCTTGTAGAACAGCATATGTATGGGTCCTGTTTCTTTATCCATGCAGCTACCCTATGTCTTTTGATTGGATCATTTAATCCATTTACGTTTAAGGTTATTATTGATATGTAGTTGTTTATTGCCATTTTATTCTTTAAAGCTGTATTCTTATTTGGCTCTATTCTTTCCTCCCTTTAAACTGTTCACAACAGTCCCCTTACTATCTCTTGCAGAATTGGTTTGGTTTTAATGAATTCCTTGAGGCTTTCTTTTTCTGGGAAGCTCTTTATTTTTCCTTCAATTTTAAACGTTAGCCTTGCTGGATAGAGTAGTCTTGGTTGTAGGTTCTTGTTCTGCATTACTTTGATTATATCTTTCCATTCCCTTCTGGCCTCAAGTGTTTCTGTTTAGAAGTCCGATGTCACCTTTATGGGGGCTCCTTTGTAGGTGATAGCCTTTTTTTCTATAGCAGCTTTTAAAATTTTCTCTTTATCCATTAGCTTTGGTATTTTAACTCTGATGTGTCTTGGTGTAGATTTTTTTTGGTTTCTCTTTAATGGAGTTCTGTGTGCTTCTTGAATGTGTGAAATGTTTCCCAGCATTAATTTAGGGAAGTTTTCTGCTATGATTTGATTGAACAAAGTTTCTGTTTCCTGTCCTCTTTCCTCTTCTTCAGGAACCCCTATGATGCGAATGTTGTTTCTCTTCATGTTGTCACAGAGCTCCCTTAGAGTTTCCTCACATTTCTTGAGTCTCTTTTCCTTTTTCTCCTCTGCTTCTGTGCCTTTGTTTATTGTGTCCTCTAACTTGCTGATTCGATCCTCAGGGTCATTCATCCTACTTTTAATTCCTTCCATTGTGGTCTTCAGTTCTGATACTATATTTGTCATTTCTGTCTGATTTTTTTTATTATTTTAATTTTGTTTTTTATACTTGTTATCTCTTTATTTAGGTGTTCATAATGACTATCCATTGTTGCTCTAATTTCTTTGAACATCCTAACTATCATTATTCTAAATTCTGCTTCAGGTAGTTTGGTTATATCTGGTTCATTCAGGTCCTTCTCTGGGGATTTCTCTTGATTCATTTGGTTTTCATTGCTCTGCCTGCCCATTTTGTCTGTGTATAAGCAAGTTGTGGCCACTGGAGTCCAGTAGGTGTTGCCTTTGTGTTCTCTAGGTGTGGTCTGTTTGCAGGCCTGCCACCCCCTCTGCTGCTGCCTAGGGCAGTTGGGTGTGGGCATTGCCAGCGCCGGCCCACTGTGGCTGTTGCTGTGATTTCCGCCTCTCCTCCGCAGGAGGGGCTGTCACTCAAGCCACATGCCTCAGCACCAAGGGTAGAGGTGAGCACCTTTGCTCAGCTGCGGACCCAGCCTGTTTCTGGGCTTCCGCCCGGCATTCGCAGTCAGAGCCTGCTCACCACAGTTTCGCCCGTTGGGCAGGGCTTTTGACGTGCTCTCAGCTGTAAGCCTTTTCCCGTCCAGAACTTTAGCCCCACCCTCGAGGCCAGGGCCCTCCTGCACAGGGTCGCAAACCAAGGTTTACTGGGCCAGGTGTGGCTGCTGGCATGCGCTCAGCTGTGAACTTCCGCTTGTCCCGGGCTCTACCCCGCCCCCACATTCGGAGCCAGCTCGCGCACGTAGGATGGCAAACCGCGGTTTCTCCGGTCAGGCAGGGCTGGTGGCATGAGCTCAGCCACAAGCTCCCGCCTGTCCCTGGTTTTAGCCTTATCCCTGCCGTCAGGGCTGGCTTGCGCAAGGTCACAGAGCGGATCTCTGCCCGTTTCTGGGCTCTCGCTTTTCCCTCGCAGGTGGGGTTACAGGCAGGCCCGCAGCTGAAGGACCGCTTTAGCGTGTCCCCTTTGCCCCTGCTGGGCTAGACCGAGCTCACACCAGCTGGGCCTCCGCCCCCGCCAACAGAACCGCGTTTCAGCGTCCTGCCACCACCATCCCTTCAGCAACCCTCAGCAGAGTAGGAAGGGCCCTAATACTCCATACTGTAGGCCTAGGAGCTCCCTCCCTCTAAGCAGCTCTGCTCTAAGTGCTGCAGGAGAGCTTGTTTCGCTAGTGTCCTGTCTCCCTTTGCTGGTATTGATAGTTCCAGGGGAAATATTCGTTTTGTATTAGGGAAGTGACTTAGCCCAGGGGTTAGGGTGGCTGTCCCTCAGAGTGTTTGTCCCTGTGCCTTCAGTCCACATTCTCTTCTCGTTGTTCTGGTCCTCTCCTCTGTCCCCGTTCCCCGGAGCCCCGGGTGCGTGGTTGTGAGAGAGGTTTTCTGCCCTGTCCCTTTAAAAAGAATCTTGGGTCTGAGAGAACTGTCTCTTTCTCACAAACAGTATCCTCACTTGTTTCACAGCTCAATACTGTCCAAATGCCTCTTTTAGGCTCTAGGACTGCAGGCTGGGGCTTGGTTCCTGGGACCCAGGTCCCTCCCTCTCCGCCAAATTCTCCTCCCACCACGTGGGTCTCTCCAGGCTGCCGTTTGCTCTGGGGAGCTGGGCAGCCCTCTTCACATTTTCGCTATTCCTACCTATCTTATTGTGGCTTCTTCTGTGTTCCTTGGTTTAAGAGTCCACTTAGTTTAGTTCAAAGTTGGTTTATCCAGATGATGGTTCTTAAAATTGAGTTATAATCCACTTTGTTTCTGGGAGTTGGAAGTTGGTATGTCCGCCTACTCCATCGCCATCTTGCTCCTCTCCACAGCCTATCTTTTTAAACTGTAAAAATAATTACAGACTCAAAGTTAAGAGATATTATTTAGTCAGAAGAGTTCTTATTCAGTGTCACTTGAGGTTTTACAATGACCCATGGAAGAAAGAGACCTTCCTTTCTCTCAAATGGTACTTTTATAAGATTAAAAATAAAAAGCTGACATCCTTTAAAAATAAAAAAATAGCAATAAAATTAAATAATATTCACACAATATAAACATTAAAAGAAAGTTTGATATGGCATATTGGCATGACATATTCACTATATCTGGATTGGCAAAATTTTTTGTAAAGGACTAGAGAGTGAATATTTTATGCTTTAGAAGTCATACCATTTTCATAGTAGTAATTGCTTAATTCCTTTGTACCATAAATACAGACAGGATACAGACAAATGAGTGCATTTGTTCCCAAACACTCTCATTATTAACATTAAAGTTTTAATTTCATATAATTTTCACATAGTATTATTTTTCTTTTGCTATTTGTCAACCATTAAAATATGTAAAAAAATCTTTCTAAGCTTGCAGTTTATTTAATCCTCCAAAGTGCTTTTCAAGCTTGTATATTGGAGTTCTGGGGTAGGGCATGGTCTCATGGAATACTGCAGACACAAAGTCTACAGTCTTTTTAAGGGTCGATAAGAATGAACAATAAGAAGTATATCATCATTTTTTGAGTTCTTATAGGAAAAAGTCAGTAATGTTAGTAATTGTCATTATTATATTTGTCACTCATTTCTAAATGTTGTTAGTACTTACTACTTACAAGTCACTAAGATAGGTACTTTGGGTGCCTGACATCAAGGGTTTATATACCAAAAAAGAACAAGGAAATACAAATAAAGACAGTACAGGACAGCCTGTCCAGGAAGTGGTACAGTGGATAAAGCATTGACCTGGGATGCTGAGGACCCAGGTTTAAAACTCTGAGGTCATCATCTTGAGGGTGGGCTCACCAGCTTGAGCATGGTAACATAAAGATGACCCCATCATTGCTGGCTTGAAGCCCAAGGTTGCTGGCTTGAGGAAGGGGCTCAAGGCACATAATGAGAAAGCAACCAATCAACAACTAATGTGCCAAAACAAAGAATTGATGCTTCTCATCTCTCTTTCTCTTCCTGTCTGTCTGTCCCCATTTGTCCCTCTCTGTCTCTCGCTAAAAACAAACAAAAAAACAGTACAAGACATAATAAACTAAGAGGTTATGCAGCTAACAGGAAGGCAAGAACATGCCTGTTTGGGGATGGAAAATAGATTTTAAGAAAGCAACTGGAAGGAGGTACAATATGATCTGGGCTTATTGGAAGGGTATGATATCAATACTCAGCATTTAAAATGGAACTTCTAGTTATAATTTAGTTACTGAAATTGAATAAAAAGCCCTGTGCACATGTCCAAATTCTCTCTTAACAGGTGGTACTTACCTACTAATAATCTGTGAACTGAAATATTAGGAAGCATAAAGAGAAATACTATAGGCACACTAAAAGCCCTGAAAAGCCTATGCATATTCACAAAAATTACCAGTAATTACTAATTATTAAAAACAGAAAAATCCATCCACCTTTACATTCAATCCAATTCAGTGTCTAAACCAGTGAATTTCCAGTCTGTGTCTATCTGCATAATACTTCCACTGTGTTTCGATTTGGTCTGTGAATTTGGTATATATAAATAGCACTAATTATTTAGGGATGTTTTTACCTAACAATAACAATATACCAGGTGTTGTGTAAATAGATAAAATTTTCCATTTGTTTATTGTGCATTTGACATTGTTTTATGCATTATAAATATTCTATTAAATGCTCACAAAAAATCTGATATAACATTTTTATTGACTTAGCAACATTTCAGAGTGACTTAAATACTGAAGAACGTTTATCCTAAATATTGTTAAAATACATTTAATCCTAGCACTTATTTTAAAAGCCCCCTTTACACCAATATTATATACATTCTCAAGATTTGCCTACATTTCCACTGACATTTTTCTCTAAACCAGAGAAGGTAGGTAACCTTTAAAAAATCTGATACAAATCAGTCACCCTATTCAACAGTGATAGCAATGCTAATTTTCTACAAGCACTTCTAAATAGTTGGTGGATAAAAAGAGAAATTAATAAAATATAACATCTAAAAATTTATCCACCAACTATTTAGAAAGTGGTAATTTCCAAATACTGAACATTTTCTCTAAACTTCATATTGTTACTAATTTGTAGTTTGATTCCATTAGAATTAGAGCATATACTTTGTATAATTGCAAATCTTTTAAATATACTGAGGTTTATTTTATTAGCACATGGTCTATACCAGTAAAAATACCATATACAGTTAGAAATGTGTATTCTGCAGTTTGGGGGTATATTGGCCTATCAATTTCAATTAAGTCTTAATGTTTTATAGTATTGTACAGATCATTTCTTTCTTTCTTTCTTTCTTTCTTTCTTTCTTTCTTTCCTTTCTTTTTCTTTCTTTCTCTCTCTCTCTCTCTCTCTCTCTCTCTCTCTCTCTCCCTTTCTCCCTCCCTCCATTCCTCTCTTCCTTCCTTCCTTCCTTCCTTTTTTCTTTCTTTCTTTCTTTCTTTCTTTCTTTCTTTCTTTCTTTCTTTCTTTCTTTCTTTCTTTCTTTCTTTCTTCCTTTTTGACAGAGACAGAGAAAGGAACAGATAAGGACAGACAGACAGGAAGGGAGAGAGATGAGAAGCATCAATTCTTCGTTGTGACTCCTTAGTTGTTCATTGATTGCTTTCTCTTATGTGCCTTGACCAGGGTGCTATAGCAGAGTGAGTGACCCTTTGCTCAAGGCAGTGACCTTGGCCTTAAGCCAGAGAGCTTGGGCTTAAGCCAGCAACCTTGGGCTTCAAGCCAGTGACCTTTAGGCTCAAGCCAGCTACCGTGGGGTCATGTCTATAATCCCACGTTCAAGCCAGTGCACTCATGCTCAAGCTGGTGTGCCCACTCTCAAGCCAGATGAGCCCACACTCAAGCCGGTGACCTCATGGTTTTGAACCTGGGTTCTTTGCATCCCAGTCCAATGCTCTATCCATTGTGCCACTGCCTGGTCAGGCCAGATCATTTATTTCTTTACTTTTTTTCTTGTCTAGTTAATTAGAACTAAATATTATCATCTCTCTTCTTTTGCCCCTGTCAAGTTTTTATAGGCACAATGCAAATAAGCAAGCAAACCAGCATGAAGGAGAGAAAGAAAGAGAAAAAGGAAGGAAGGAAGGAAGGAAGGAAGGAAGGAAGGAAGGAAGGAAGGAAGGAAGGAAGAATGGGAGAGAGAGAGAAAGACAAGAAAGCAGTAACTAGCTTTAGAAGAAGTTTAGAAAATAAAGAAAAAAGAAATTAATCATACACTTGTTGAAATATGGTATTTTGGTTTTGTGGCTTGGTTTATTTGGTAAAAAGCAGGTATGGCTGGAGTATTTCTTAACAATAATAACAACAAAACTTCAACAAAGAGATCAAGGAGAGCTACCCTTGCATTCTCAGCCGAACTTCTCTTAGGTTAAAACCAGCCAAACCTTTTCAAGTGGAAAGCGAACAGGCCTGAATAGGAGGGTGAGGATGGAAACAGCTGCACAGAATTAGAAGACTAGGTACCAACTTCCTCGTTCTTTCTTGTCTCTCCTGGCAGAAGCGAGCAGTAGTTGCTCATCCCTTGTTCTACCTTGTCAAGAATAAGCAGATTCTGCTTGTTGCCCTGTGTGCTTATGGAAGGATGGCTGAATCATTCTAATCCTCATGAGGTCCCACCTCTGACTGACCTGGCAGCATGGCAGCAGGGGCGGGACGGATGGGTGGGGGTGGAGGTCGATGAAGTAATCTTGTTGCTCCTTGTATCACTTTCAAATGATTCAGTCTTTTTCCAAAAATTGTTCAGTTTTTCAGATTTTTATCTCTACAATGTGGCCTCTGGGCATATACAGCCTTATGTGAACTCATGGAGAAAAGAGACAATGGTGCAGAGATGCACTCAGTGCTGTCCTCTGGATCCTGCTGGGCCAGGCCGATGCCTGTACTTGTTGCCACTATGATGCAACAGAACATTTATTGCATTTGAGGCATCCCCATTCACAGATACTCTTTGTCCTGACTCCAGGCCAGTCTATATTAGCCCCTGGGCTCTCTCAATACTTTTGAATGCTTCACCCAAGAAAGACTGCAAGAAGGAAGGAGCATTGTGTTGAGCTCATTTTTCTCACCAATTCTTTACACCAAGGTCATGCCACTGCGCCTCAGTGGTATATCACCATGCTGGCTCTTTTCAGGCGTCTCAGAATACAGGACACATGCTTAAGTGTTCTCAGGCTATCTTATACTTTTCTGTTTCTAATACATTTTCTTCTCTGGAATGTCCACCTTTGAAGAGGGGAGATAAGGACACACAGATCTTATCATCTCCCTCTGTCTCTATCAGTGTCCATCTTCTCCTAGGCTGGAAAAGCTAAATTCTCTACTCTTCTTCTCTGGCAAGCCATTCAATGTAGTCACAGCTTCTTTCTCCAAGAAACAGTCTGTTAACTTAGCCTAAACGGTACCCGTATTGTGTTTCTCTACTCAGGGGGAGAAACTCTATAATCTGGGCATATCAGGCATGTGCTTAAATAGAAAGTGCTGCATCACTGGGATTTGGAATGACTAAGCATGAAGACACATTGGTGTATAGTGCCAAATATAGCCTTTCTTCCTTCCTTTCTTTTTCTTTCTTTCTTTCTTTCTTTCTTTCTTTCTTTCTTTCTTTCTTTCTTTCTTTCTTTTCTTTCTTTCTTTCTTTCTTTCTTTCTCTCTTTCTCTCTTTCTCTCCTTCCTTCCTTCCTTTCTTCTTTCCTTCCTTCCTTCCTTCCTTCCTTCCTTCCTTCCTTCCTTCCTTCCTTCCTTCCTTCCTTCCTTCTTTCCCTTTTTCCCTCTTTCCCTCTTTCTCTCTCTCTCTTTCCTTCTTCCTTTTTTCTTTCTTTCTTTCTTTCCTTTTTTTCTTTTTCACTCTCTTTCTCTTGACAAAAAGAGACAGAAAGAGAAATGAGAAGCATCACCTTGTTGCAGCACGTTAATTGTTCATTGATTGCTTTCTCATATGTGCCCTGATTTGGGGGGCGGGGCGGTGCTCCAGCTCAGCCAGTGACACCTTGCTCATGTCAGTGACCTTGGACTTCAATCCAGAAACCTAGAGCTCAAGCCAGCAACCATGATGTCATATCTATGCTTCTACACTCAAGCCCATGACCCCGTGCTCAAGCTGGTGAGCCTGTGCACAAGCTGGAGACCTTGGGGTTTTGAAACTGGGTCCTTTGTGTCCCAGGTCAATGCCCTATCCACTGTGCCACCACGTGTTCAGGGCAAATATAGTATTTCTATTATAGATGTTTAAAAGTTTTCAGCATTTGGGAATGCAGTTCTTTTTTAAAGCTGGGTGAAAGTATTGTGGGGGAGACCATATAATTGATTATTTTACTCTTAAAACATGTGTGAGGTTATTATGGATTATGTGAGAATGGGAACTATAGTATTTAATAAATACATATTGATATGCCACAAATAATTAAATTATATTCAGTGGTGGGATTTAAATAATATTCTTTTTTTAAAAAAAAGACAGAGAGACAGAGAGAGGGACAGATAGGGACAGACAGGAAGGGAGAGAGTCGAGAAGCATCAATTCTTCACTGCGGTTCCTTAGTTATTCATAGATTGCTTTCTCATATGTGCCTTGACTGGAGGTCTATAGCAGAGTGAGTGCCCCCTTGCTCAAGCCAGCGACCTTTGGGTTCAAGCCAGTGACCTTGGGGTCATGTCCATGATCTCATGCTCAAGCCAGTGACCCAGCACTCAAGCTGGTGAGTCCGCACTCAAGCAGGAAGAGCCTGTGCTCAAGTTGGCAACCTTGGGGTTTTGAACCTGGGTTCTCCACGTCCCAGACCAATGCTCTATCCACTGTGCTACTACCCAGTCACACTCAAATAATTTAGCAACCAGTTCTTTGCTTTAATGACCATTTTAAGTATAAAAAAGGATATACCAAAAGGTAGTTTATTATTTCATACATTGAATATTAAATAAGAACAATATAAGAGGTACACAAAACTGGATTATATTGTAAGAAAGAGTTTTAGAATATTAATAAAAATTATTTTAAAATTCCTGACAAAAAACAATAAAACTGTTATTTAAGATATTTCCATATTGCTTCTTGATTGGCATCCTCATCTGTAATTTTATTTTATCACCTATGAATGGAATGAATATTACTATTTGCACTTAGAATATGCGGTTGAACAAATAAATGTTAAAAAGAATCAGGAATGTAAATTTGTGATTTTCACATTGGGCGGCTGCCTTGGTGCCCACCTTAGAAAGAAACCTGATTACAAGTGCCATTTTAACAACTGGCTCACCAAACTCAATAAAAAATTAGGTATCAGTTCTGCCAAACCGATGCGAACCAGCTGAATCTTACCACTGATTATATCTAATAAAAATCATATTCATAGTTAATCACTTATTTGACAAATACTGAATACCTATGAATTGCAAGAAAATTTACATTTCTTTAAGTTTATG
Source organism: Rhynchonycteris naso (assembly GCA_037038555.1). Taxonomy (NCBI): domain Eukaryota; kingdom Metazoa; phylum Chordata; class Mammalia; order Chiroptera; family Emballonuridae; genus Rhynchonycteris; species Rhynchonycteris naso. The sequence goes on from CM072997.1 coordinate 70,166,571, forward strand.
ACTGAACTGAATCTCTGCCAACCTTCTCCAGCCCACCAGGAGGAAAACCTATCACCAGCCAATTTTTGGGTTGCTCTTGTGCCAAATCCCATTAGTAAGAGCTGAACACATGGACTTAAGCAACCCAAGAAATTAAGAAAGGCCTATCTTTGACTTCCTTTGGTCAATGGTGTTTCTGTAACTACTTTCTGCTCTCAGAGGACAGTGGTTTCCTAGTGTGAGCCAAGGGACAGACCCAAACATTCTTTCCAGGCCTTGTTTGAAGTCCTATAGGTAGAGGACTGTCATAAACAATGAGAACTGTCACCCTCATGGAGCTTTCGCGTGAGCCAGGAAGGTGTACATTGAAGAAGCACAGAAGTATAAAATAGAGTATCCCCAGAACTTTATTATACCGCTGTAAGAAACAAGTAGAGATGATTTCCAAAGCAACATTATTCTGTTGCCTTACAGGAGACACTGTGATCCTTTCAATGGAGTTAAGCTGCTATCAAATAATACTTGTTAATCTCTTGCCTTATTGGGGTTAAACAAGTCTATTTAAATCTCTGATGGGTATAACCTAAAATATGTTTCCTGACCATTGTAATGATTACAAGTTACTTTCTGCCCCCGGGTGAAGAGGTTGGAAACATGTTTTGGTTCATTTAATTTTGGTGAGGCATACACTACTACTAAATAATAAATGCTTGCTAAATATTAGATTTAGTTATTTGTTCATTGCCATTATATACAAGGTGATGTGAACCAAATACTAATAGATTTGAAGACTGAAAGCTTGAAATATTTCTGAAAGTTGGGAAGAGTCATAACACAAGTTGATAAGAGATTGGAAGGATAAAAGAAGACATTTATTTCAAATGTTAGATGTCTATATTATTCCAAAAATAATGATTTATTGGTAATAGAAAAAGTGTGAACACAATGGTGAACTCAGATTTCAACTTGTAAACTTTCATAATTTAAATATCTAATATATTAAATAATTTAATTTATTATAGATGGAGATAAAAAATTGGGAGAACCATTAAGTGTAGATTTGGGAACTATTAAAAAGAGATGCTAGGCAAAACCATAAAAATGAATGAGTTTACTTAAAAGGTGTATATAAAACTGAAAATCTGGGTTCAGCATTAAGATTGAGACCATAGATGAGAAAAATAAAATTAACAAAAATATTTCCATTCATTTAGCAGTAACCTTTAACTATGCCAAACAAGTGTGGAAATACTAGGGAAAAAATAAAATAAATTATTAATAAATTTATGTCTTTTTTATTATAAGTGCTCATCAGCAAGAGAACATATATTATTTTCACCTTCTGTTTTCATGATCTTCTTACTGAGGTAGGAGGGGAGGAGATGCTGTTACGTTGTTCTGGAAGGTTATGCCCATCAGAGATTTTAAATAGACTTGTTCAAGAAATAAGAAGCCATGTACACTGAATTTAAATAGCTGATTAGCCCAAGTTCATTGATACCTAAGCTGTGAAAGGGTCTGAGATTTTTCTCAAATGGCAGGAGCCATGGAGCTATTCATGAACACAATAAAGTGATATGAAAAGATTTTCCAAAGGAAACCTTTGGGAACTGATAGTGCATCAGACTTGCTAACAATGGAAAGACAGGGGACAGGGCCTATCTACTAGCTCACAATGAGGAACCACTGTCGCCATAACAGCAGAAACCTGAGCAGAAAGGAGCTATAGGAATATCACTGACCAAGGAAAGCCAATGATGGGCTCTTCTCTAATTTTCTTGGGTTGCTTAAATCCATGTGTTGTGCTTCCACTAACAGGAGAAGACATGGGGGTAAAGCGATGTTAGACTGGTAATGAGTTTCTTTCCAGATGGGCTGGAGAAGGTTGGCAGGGATTCAATATAGTTCATAAAACGTTTTAAATGTAAATATTCCTTAAATTTATAAGCTACAAAAAATGAATTAAGATATAATCTCTGCCTGCAGACAAATATGATGTCTGGACAAGTATAATATAGTAAATGTTATGTACAAGGTGCAAAGGGAGAAGAATATCATTGCTTAAGAAGAGTATAATGAAAAATATCAAACACTCAAAGTGATGATTATTAACATTTTGATATATTTGAGTTTCTAGAGGAATCTGCTTTTTCTGGCCTACTCACCCTATAGTCTTCTTGCTCACAAAAGTAATAGGAGCCAAGGAGACAGGTTATTATATTGTAACTGTAATTACTCCTTGCAATTTGGAAATATGTGGTAGCTCACATATTTATGAAATATGTGGTAGAGCACAGACAGAAAGATAATTCACCTGTTTTCAGATTGAGTCAGATTCACTTCTAAAAATAAGATTCTAAAGTTTGACCAGTATTTTATTTGTATCTGGAGCACTAAAGAACCATAAGTCTTTTAGATCTCACTTATGTTTGCAAACTCTAAGCAAGGGATAAATATAAAAGGAAAAGACTGGAGAGAAAACTCAACAAAGACTCCTGTGTAAAGCCATAAAAAGAAAATATGCAAATTATATATTTACATTAAAAATTTATAAGTTACACAGAGTACATATATTGACTCCTTCATAGTCTAATAGGGATTAAATTGCAGACCCCCATATCTGAAGGAGATTGAAATGAAAGATAGAGGGGAAAGTTGGAGAGGAGTGAATTCTTAAGAATACAGAATTGACTTACCTCTTTTGTGTCCTAGAATATGAATACTTTTACCCCACCGAGGAGCAAGTCTGGAATCACAGAGAAGGGCAGAAGACTTTGAGGGACATTAAATTTATGAAAGAATGATTAACTCCTACTGCTATCATGTTTATTTTGCACCTATTTTTATATAAATATGCAATAATTAACTTAAAAACAAAACAAAATCCCTGAGATGCATGATGAGCATTAAGCCATCTGATCTGAAAGACAATTCCCCAGTGCCCTGGCTGTTTTTCTTTTGTTGATTTGTTGACTATTTTATCTTTACATATAACTGCACAATTATAGTCAACCAAACTAAGAGATAACAGTTATTTAAACTGTAAGTCACCTCCTTGTGCTGTTCCTTGTTCTTGTTGTTAAGAGATAGAATAAAAAAGTTGAATTTAGCTTAACCAGGTGGTGGCTCAGTGGATAGAGCATTGGACTGGGACCTGGAGGACCCAGGTTCAAAACCCTGAGGTTGCCGGCTTGAGTGCGGGCTCATCTGCTTTGAGCAAGGCTCACCAGCTTGAGCCCAAGGTCACTGGCTTGAGCAAGGGGTCACTCAGTCTGCTGTTGCTCCCTGGTCATGGCACATATGAGAAAGCAATCAATGAGCAACTAATGTGTGTGGTTTTGGTTGAATAGAATCTCCAGTTTTATTCCTGCAAGAATTAACTTAAATAACTTGGATAATTGTTATGGGGTAGTCTCTGGTTGTATTAGAGTCATTTATAGAGGAAGCATTTTCATAACCAGTGACAAACAAAAGACCGGTTGTCTTGGTCACACATGATACATATCAGAATTTGCCTGCTTTCCTTATGTAGTTTTTCACACTCTGAATCACAATTATTCATAATTATGTTAACTACCAGTAATTATAAATGACAGATACAAATCAGTTGTGCTGTAACTATGACTCATTTTCTTATGTGTACCTTGAATAAGCAAAAATCTTTAAAGAAACTTTTGACTCAAAAACATGTACCTGGATTTATCACTAACTTGACTTTACCTTTAATTTTATAATGAATCATGGGAGTTAGACAGGTTTGCTTATTTATTCAGTAAATAATTAATAATATAAAACAATATTCACATAACCTCATCCTCTCAAGTAGATAAATACCTCATGTTCTGCAGTACTACACCAAGAAAAGTCATCCTAATTTCTCTCAAAAAAGGAAAACTTCTGTCTCATGTATATAGAAAATACTTATATAAGTACAGTCATTTATGCATTTTTGTTGAATGTTATATTTTTTAATGAAAAACAATGATTAATATTACAGAATTTCTTATTGAGAAAAATAACAATTAGAAATAAATCTTTAAGTGTAGCCACAAAATAAAGTAACACAATTTCCTCTATTTGGACAGATCCAGTACTGAGACTGGTGGATGGAATTTACACTTCTTGGTATAGAAATCCAGTAAATCCCTATTTTACAGGGTAGTTGAAAAGGACTAGACCTCTCTTCAATACTGACCAATAATTTTGGTAATAAAGCAATGCACATAGAGACTTCTTTGATTTTTCTTTTCTTTTCTTTTTTTTACAGGGATAGAGAGTCAGAGAGAGGGATAGATAGGGACAGACAGACAGGAATGGAGAGAGGTGAGAAACATCAATCATTAGTTTTTCATTGCCGTTGCGACACCATAGTTGTTCATTGATTGCTTTCTCACATGTGCCTTGACTACGGGTCTTCCCCGAGCCACCCCTTGCTGGAGCCAGCAACCTTGGGTCCAAGCTGGGGAGTTTTTTGCTCAAGCCAGATGGGCCCGCGCTCAAACTGGCGAGCTTGGGGTCTCGAACCTGGGTCTTTTGCATCCAAGTCCGACGCTCTATCCACTGCGCCGCCGCCTGGTCAGGCTCTGATTTTTCTTTTTAATAATCTTCAAACTCATTGCACAGTAAAGGTGAGAGGTATGTTCTGTAGAAAACAGAGAGTGATAGAACTCATCTGAGGCACTAAGTCCAGAATTACACAATAAAAGTTCAATAACATGTTTAATTTAATAGGAAGTTGGAAAAGAATAAATCTCATTTGTTTCCATTTTGTCTGAACAAACCCTCCTTTACTTAAACATGTTACATAAAGGCAATGATAGATATATAATAAAAATACATTTAAATGAGAGTGAAACAGAAATTAAAAAAAAACAATCCTAGTGAAAGATCTGTCCTTTATTTGTCTGTCAGGCGTCATGGCCTTCTTTCCCTATATATGAAGTGCTATGAGTCAATATTACTATTTATATAGAAAATAAATAGCATCTTCTAATAGAGTCTATTATAGTTCTGCACTTCCCACCTTACATTTGTTAAAGAGATACCATTGGCTCATTTTTTATTCTGAAGTGCTTTCTATAAAAATGATTATGAGTTTTCTCATTATTCATATAAAGCTATTATTCTATAATATTAGCCATACTTATTATTTTTAATTTTTACTACTAAATAATGTTTACAAAGTGCTTTATACAGTGCTGGGAAACTAGTAAATCTTTGCCATATGATACTTATTGCTATTGTGAAAATGAATAAAGGTATAAAGGAATAAAGGAAATCTTGTTTAAAATGGAGTCAGAAATGCTCTCACACACTACAACTCACTGCACCTTGCAGACTCCAACAGGTAAAAGCTTGCTTTACTACTGTGGCAGGAGAAAGATTTTCACTTTGTCTAGCAACAGAACCAGTCAGAAGCCACAACTCAGCCAATGGAAAGCCGTAATATTTCAAACTCCTGGTTTTCTTCAAAAGAAATTTTGTTCATAACAACCCCTCTTATCTTTCACCGTTTATGAATAAATGAAAGCTCCTCTCCTTTGGTCTCTAGCCTATGGTTTTGCTATAGCTTGGTTGTCCTGAATTACAATTCTCTGCTGTTCTTGAATAAACTCATTTTTGCTGGTAAACAACTAGCTATTTCATTTTTTAAAGATGACATCATTATTTTCTTGACCTCTTTGCAGAAGATGGATGACTTAAAATTGTTTAAAGAAATCCAAAGGATTGCTTAAAAAGTGACTGCAAAGAAGCCAACTTAGAAGATTTAAATAATCTTTATAAAGTCTTTTTCTCCGCAGCACTGGACACTACTACAATTCATTATGCTTTTGTATTGTTCATGGTTGCATCAGAGCTGTTTCTACACACAGTTCTTTGAAGTGCTCAGTGTTTCTCTCCCAGCAGAGTACTCTGAGTGTAGCTATTATCTTCAGCACAGAGCTGGCCAAAGAGGACAAGTCTGAGTTCTTTAATAGAGTCACAGCTTGCAACATTAGTTGAACGTAAATGGAAATGTCTTAAATAAATATTCTCCATTATTTTTCTCAGGGTTTCAAATATGATACGGTTTTGTAAAAGTGCCTTTGCTCTTTTTCCCTAAAACTTTTCCCCATAAGAATCATAAATGTATAACTTGGGTCAGAAAGTGATATATGCAGGTTACCACCTGTCTTAGCCTCAAGTTCATTTCAATTTCAAAAGAGAAAAATCTCTGCAGCATCTACATAGCTAGTTTTTAATATCCTATGAGTTTGTGCCTTCTGAGGGTCATCACACTGACTAGTTTGGTTAGGTAACCATCAATGGGGATCCACAGATGAGAGGCAAAATGATGGATATTAAAATTGGGAAAGACATTGAGATGAGGAAAAATCCTGAGAGTATGAGGTAAAAAATATTACAGAGCACATCAGTGTCTATTTTAAGGCACCTCAAAGAGTACTTTTCTTTCATTTCAACAGAGACATACATAGCAATGAAAATTTATTAGATATAACATAATTGTGGACTTTGTCACACCACTTCTAAACATTACTGTACGCAGCTAAAAAAAAAAAAAAGACAGCATTATTTCACTAACTCCCGAAAACACCTGCTTTGGGAAGCTAACAAGAGCCCTTTGCCTTCTCCTGGGTATATGTGAAATTCTCAAGGCTGTCTCCTGAATATTTGCTGAGTTACACATTTTTAAAATTATCACTTATAAAGTGAACTTGGCCTTTTATATGGTATACACATCTCACCCTTGAATTTAGAGTTCTCCCTCAGTTCTGACATTTTATTCTTCACTTTTATTCAACAAAAGCCCAGTCCCTTTAGATTGGCTCCATGTTGTCTTTCAAATCAAGATCTCCTTTCTAGTACTGTTCATTAGGCAAGCTGTTTGCACAGTCAGGCATGCTTTTGTATCAGCATTCATCTAGCCAAATTTACATCTATTGAGGCTTCTCTCCTTAACACAGCTTCCACAGACTTCTACCAACTCAGAACTGCTAGAATATTTGCTTCTGAGCCACGTGTTGCACTTAAGAATATATTTTTGAATAGCTGTCGCTTCATGTGTCTGTCTTACCATGCCCAGGAAAGAAAGTAAGCTACTAGAAGGCAGAAACCTTGTTTTATCTTTTTCCCCCTTTAGTTTGTTAATTCCATAAATGTATAATGGACCTTATGCACACTGAAATTTGTGTTAAGCACTGGGAATATTGACCTCCTTAAGAAATTCCAACTACAGCCAGACCAGGCGGTGGCGCAATGGATAGAGCGTTGGACTGGGATGTGGAAGACCCAGGTTTGAGACCCGGAGGTCGCCAGCTTGAGCGCGGGGCCCATCTGGCTTGAGCAAAAGCTCACCAGCTTGGACCCAAGGTCGCTGGCTCCAGCAAGGGGTTGCTCGGTCTGCTGAAGGCCCGCGGTCAAGGCACATGTGAGAAAGCAATCAATGAACAACTATGGTGTTGCAACGGCATTGAAAAATTAATGATTGATGCTTCTCACCTCTTTCTGTTCCTGTCTGTCTGTCCCTATCTATCCCTCTCTCTGACTCTCTCTCTCTCTGTCCCTGGGAAAAATAAAAAAAAAAATAAAAACCTTTAAAAAGAAATTCCAACAACAGTTAGGAATCTCTCAATCATTTGGTATAATCTCTCAATTTCTGTATCAGCGGAAACAGATGAGGGGCAATAAAAGATTGTAATTTTTTTATTATTATGGTTTTTCTCTGAAGTTCTCATATTTTGAGTCACATTACCTGCTTAGATTGAAGGGCTGGGAGGGGGGAGAGGACAGGCAGATTAGGAATCAATATTTTTGACATGAACACCAAATGATTATGCTGCTGAGCAGGTCTGAAGTCCTCTGCCATTGATAAGGGTTAAATTCTAGAAATGTCTCAGAATTATTGGATTCTGTTACTGTGACCTTAAATACTTATTTTTTTATTTTAAGACAGAGACAGACAGACAGACAGAAAGAAAGGGAGAGAGATGAAAAATATCAACTTGTAGTTGCATCAGTTTAGTTGTTCATTGACTGTTTCTCATAGGTGCCTTGACAGTGGGGGACAGAGAAGGGCTTAAGCTGAGCTAGTGACCTTGAGCTCAAGCCAGCGACTGTGGGCTTCAAGTGAGTGACTTTTGGGCTCAAGCCAGTGACCATGGGATCATTTTGAGATCCCACGTTCAAGCCTGCAAACCTGAGCTCAAGCTGGCAACCTCAGGGGACCTCAGCTTCCCAGGTTGATGCTCTATCCAGTGCATCATCACCAATCAGGCTAGATACTTCTTTAACCTCTGCTTTTAAGCAAGATTTTATTAACACAACTAGTGGTCAACCACAAATTAAACAGTTTGATTTATATTTAAATATTTTCTCTGTCCCCCTATTTAGGTATGATATCTTGTCTTTCTGAGAATCAAAATGGAGATTAGAATAGTGACCCTTCAGGCTTTTTGTCAAGATTGTATTTGAATCTTGACATGTTTATTGGTGTAAATTATTATAGTAGGTATTTATCAAGTACCAAATGGTGTATTTTGTTTAGGTCTGAGTAATAATTTCTATTAATATATTTTTATTAAATGCCTAAGTAGTAAATGTAAATAAATAATAACAAAGAAATAGTAAATGTATAATACTAAATAGTAAACATGTAATATGATTATAATACTAAAATGTATGAATAAAATTAAATGTATAAATACAATAAAATGTTAAATAAAACAAAATATATGATACTAATAACAAAAAGTTACCAGATCCTTTCAATGTTCCCATTCACAACTCAGGTGTTTTAACAGCTTCTCAGTCTATCTACATTTAATAACCAAACCTCCCACCTCCAAAGAAAATAGTTAATATAATCACTAATGAATTTTATTTTTTAATGTATATTTCTTTTTTAAATAATTTATTTATTGATTTTAGAAAGAGGAGAGAGAGGAAGAGAGGATGAGAAGCAGGAAGCATCAATTTGTAGTAGTTGCTTCTTGTATGTGCCTTGACCAAATAAGCCCAGGGTTTTGAACCAGTGACCTCAGTGTTCCAGATCAAGGCTTTATCCACTGTGCCACCACAAGCCATGCTCCTATGAACTTTTACACAATAAAAGTAGCTTTAGTAAACTTGAGTTAAAATAAATATCGAAAAATATTGCTCATCTAAACGTGCCTTTATTTATGAAGACAAATAATATGACAAAAGTAAACAGCATTTTGATGTATTAAAAAGTAATTTATCCAATTATTCTTTTAGTTTCTTTTTATTTTCTTTAACTAGAGAGAGATTGAGAGGGACAAACAGAGACAGAAAGACAGGAAGGTAGAGAGAGATGAGAAGCATCAATTCTTCCTTGCAGTACCTTAGCTGTTCGTTAATTGCTTTCTCATATGTGCCTTGACCGGGGGATTACAGCAGACTGAGTGACCCTTGCTCAAGCCAGTGACCTTGAGCTAAAGGCAGCAACCTTGGGCTTCAAAGCAGCGACCTTTGGGCTCAAGCCAGTGACTATGGGTTCATGTCTATGATCCTATGCTCAAGCCAGTGACCCCATGCTCAGGCCGGTGACCTCGGGGTTTCGAACCTTTGTCCTCAGCATCCCAGGCTGACAGTCTATTTACTGTGCCACCACCTGGTCAGGCTCTAGTTAGTTTTTATTAAAGAATTTCAAAATATATAGTTGAATTTGAATCTATTTTAAGAATTAAGAGTTTTTAAGTTATTTGCATATTATAATTTTCTTATAAAATAGTACTTGTGGATAATGCCATCTGGTTTAATTGATTATTTTTACGAGAGAAATTTGAGGAATATTTTAATCCACTTTTACTATATTTTATAGTCATGATTTATTCATTATAATAACCTCAACCCAATATTAAAATAATGAAAAATAATATTCTATTCCTTAAGTAATTTAAAAATAGTTCTTGGTACGAAGATAAGCTAAAGTGTTGTGTTCTTTACAAGAATGTGGAGACATTAGCACAACTCTTCAACTAATTTGTGTGTGCTTGGGGTAATCCTATCATAAATTTAAGCTGCATTTTATTTATCTTTAAAATAAGAATAATTATGCCTTCTTTTTGCCTTATATGCATGTAGCATGAATTAATTACATTTTAAAAATATATAGAGCTCTTTACCATCTTACTAATAAATATGATAAATATCAAACATATTATTACTATAACATTAGTAAGAGATATTCTCTTTCTTAATGGCCTACTTGAAGGTACCACATGCTATGATTTGCATAGTTTACAAAATCTCTTTTATAGACTTATAACATATTTTATTTTTGATAATTATTTTTTATATTTATAAAAGAAAGTCACAATCTGGAGTTAGCTATAACTACTAACTACTCTTGCTAAATAACACAGCCCTCAAACACAAAAATTCTGAGATTTGGAGGATATACAGTGTGGCCGTAAAGTCATGGTGCGCTTTTGACTTTTGATGGGTCAAAAGTGCAGCATGACTTTACGGACACACTGTATAAAACATTGACACCTCAGGGAAGGTATCATCTCTATAACTTTCTTTATAAATTAATTTCTAACCCCAATTTGACCTTTTCCCAAGGACTACTACTTTTACAGAGCAATGCTTTGCATTTTAAAAATTTGGAAATAGCTTGACCAGGTGGTGGCACAGTGGATAGAGCGTCAGACAGGGACGCAGAAGACCCAGGTTCGAGACTTGGACCCAAGGTCGCTGGCTCCAGCAAGGGGTTGCTCAGTCTGCTGAAGGTCCGTGGTCAAGGCACATGTGAGAAAGCAATCAATGAACAACTAAGGTGTTGCGACGGCAATGAAAAACTAATAATTGATGCTTCTCACCTCTCTCCGTTCTTGTCTGTCTGTTCCTATCTATCCCTCTCTCTGACTCTCTTTCTGTCCCTGTAAAAAAAAAAAAAAAAATTGTAAATAAATATGCACTGGAGATCAACAATTCCAACAGTGGGATATTATAAAGGTCTTATTACATTGATATACCTGTGGCAAGATTAACAAGAATAAAAAACAGAAATCAGAAATGTATTTGTAATAAAAAATGTCCTTTAATTATAGGTTTCTTAGAGACCAAACAACTAAGATATTATTATTATCTTACATCAATAACTTTGAAAACAAAGTTATTAAATTAGAAATGTATGTGAAAAAAATAAATTCACTTAAAGATAAATGGAGAAGCTTAAGAGCTTTGGTGACATCTCTTAGTGAAGGCCATCTCAAGAGCCCCTACCCAAGTTTTCCAGAAGCCCTATAAGTGACACCCCTGGCTCCCTTTCTGCATGTGAGATTGGTTAATGTACTAGTACTTCAGTGTTAAAGTGTTGGATTTGTGTAAGTTACACACAAAAATAAATAAAGGTACCTATGGTGATAAATATATAAAATGAGCAACAATCTAAAACATCAAGGTGAGGTCAGAATAAAGTTATAAGAGTATATAAAGGATTCTAATTCTTATTTTTTCTTAGCTAAGATTTAAAAATGACTTTAATTATTGACTGAAAGTATTCAGAAAACAGACCTTGAAGAATAATTGCTATTCTATTTTGGCTAACAGTAATGACCAATTGAGCTACTCATAGTTTAGCAAATATAAAAAAAAAAAAAAGCTGATTTTTAAATGTGAGCACTTTTCAAATTCTGAGAAAATAAAGTAATTCAGAGATTGGTAACTAAAATCAACAGTATCAAAGGTTTCCATTTTAAGTGATTAGACTTTTCAGTTTCTTATGAAATGATGATTATGAAATATAGCTATTTTGTTTTTCTAAAACTTGCTCATACAGAACTTAATCTTTTGTTGGACTGATCTGTAACCTCTTAATTGTTCAGATTCTATTCTGACATCAGCATATAGTTAGCTGCTTGACCTTTATTTTCAAAAAACACTTTTTTATTAACTCCTTAGAGAGAGAGAGATTGATTTGTTGTTCTATTTATTTATGCATTCATTGGTTGATTTTTGTATGTGCCCTGATTGGAATGGAACTTGAAGCTCTGGTATATTGAAACAACACTCGGACCAACTGAGTGGGCCAGGGCAGCTCATACCCTTAGAAAAGAATGATGATACTATTCTGAGTAGGTTTCCCAGATAAAGCACAGGATGCCCAAATTTGAATTTCAGATAGACTATAAATAAATTTAAGTATAATTAAATACCTTTGGTACATACTTATTTCAAAACAGTATTCACTGTTTATCCAAAATTCAAAGTTACTAAATCCAACAATCCTTATGCATTTTAGTTTTCTAATAAACTTAATGGATGGTTTGAGCTGACAACCTCCAAATTGTTTTGCAGAGTTAACATTATATGATACATATCTGGTACGGTTAGACTTTCTTTTTCTTTTCTTTTTTTTATTTAATGAGAGAAGGGGAGGCAGAGACAGGCTCCTGCATGCACTTGAACAGGATCCACCCAGCAAGCCCACTAGGGGGAATGCTCTGACCATCTGGGGCCCTTGCTCTGTTGCAACCCGAGCTATTTTTTAGCAACAGAGGCAGAGGTCATGGAGCCATCCATCCTCAGTGCCTGGGGCTAACATGCTCCAATCAAACCATGGCTGCAGGATGGGTGGAGAAGAGAGACAGAGAGAGGCCAGAGGGTGGTGGGTAGAGAAACAGATGGGCATTTCTTTTGTGTGCCCTGACCGGGAATCGAATCCAGCACATCCACATGCTGGGCCAACACTCTACCACTGAGCCAACTGGCTGGGCCTAGACCTGTTTTTTTATAGAGTACAATCATTACTTGTACTCATTCATAATTCAAGCCTTGCAACATAGGATATCATACTAACTTATCACCATCTTACTGATGAAGAAACAAAATTTTTCTTAAAATATTGGATTATAAATCCCCACAAATAAATCTATGATAATTATAAAATAGCTAACTTTACTGAACCGACTTGACTTTGAAACTTAAAGACATGTGAATGATGAAATCACTAGGTAATTTATTGTGCTTTTCTTTTTGCTAGACTTCTACAGCCATTTTCAATTGAAACACGGAACTCACAAATGTATTGTAAAACTACCGTTAGCATGTTCTATCAACTTCTTAAATTCAACTTCCTCTAACATTGTTAAAAAAAAGGTGATATATTTCAGAAAAGAATTGGAAAGAAATGCTTGGGTGTTGAAATAGTATTAGCAATAGCTTAGCTTGTTCTATAACATTGACAGATTGCAAAATTTATAACCTGCTTAAGAATCATGCCTGGAGCTATGAGGCAATACTTAATCCAAGTCAAAATATATTAAAAGGAAAGTAGCCTTACATTTGCCATATGTAAAACCATGTTTTACAAATAAAAGGTCACTGATTGTCGTAACAATCAGTTTCTATGCAGTTAGGGGATTCAGGAGTTAAAATCAATATGGTTGTGCTGTAGTCCCTCCTTATTTACAGGGGATACATTCCTCTACCCCAGTGAATGCATGTAACCAAAGATAAATCCCTATTCCCTATATATGGTGTTTTCCTATACCTACATCCCTTTTTTCATTTAAAGGAAGTACTTGATGGCTTCTGTTTGGCATATTGGATTTGCCAGCATCACTAATATTTTATAGAATTTTAAGACATTTTATTCTTATGCTTTGGGGCCATTATTAAGTAATATAGGAGTTACTTGAACACAAGTACTGCAATACTGTGACAATCTGATAACTCTAGATGGCTACTATACAACCAGTGGGTGGAGAGAATATACATTGTGGAGAACATGGACAAAGGGACAATTCACAAAGGGTGGGAGGGAGCAAGACTGCTGAGATTTCATCACACTAGTCAGAGTGGTGGGTGTTTATTTAAAATTTATGAATTGTTTATTTCTGGAATTTTTTTCATTTAATATTTTCTGGCTGTGGGTGGCCATGGGTAACTGGAACTGCAAAGTGAAACCACAGATACGGGGTGGATTACTGTGTACCTAAAAGGTAGGCTAAGACTAAGTAATGCTGGGCAGCAAACTGCTCCAATATTTCAGTGGTCTTATCCAACACAAATTTATTTCTTGCTTATGCAGATTCTGGTGTAGGTCCTGGGGCTCTGCCCCAGGCAACTGTTCAGGGTAGTAATTTAGCATTCCAGTGTCCTCCAGCTCTGTGCCACTTCCTTCTTAACACCCATTTCTATGTTTGCAGCAATGTAGAGGCAAGAACTGGTCCTTAAGTGATTCCACCAGAAAATGAAACATTTCATGTTTGCTTACATTTATCTACAAAAACAAGTTACATCATTATACCTAATTTCAGGGGTATGGAGAATGTAATCCTCTCTGCCTAAAACCAGAGGAAGACTGGAAAAGCTGGTGAGCACTAAAAATGCCTTCAGTGGTATGAAATACTATGAAAGTGTATTATGTTTCAGATAATGGAGTCAATAATATTACTAGTATGTCATAAATTAAGGTTGAAACTAATTATAAGTTTAATCTTGATCTTGTGATTGAAAGTTACAGACTTTAAGTAGTTTCTCTGTTACTCAATGTTTGCATTATTGTCTGAGCAAGCAACTAGTCATTTAGAGTCATAATTGATTCGTGAAATCATTTAACCTGAGTTGTTTAAACACTATAAAAGCCAGACACATTTAAATGAATTACTTTGATTAATAGTAATATTAGGTGAAATATAAAAACATGACGTTTTCATATATTTCCAATATCATAATCTAAATAAACCATATTTTTTTATATGTAAAGATACACTGAAAGGAATAAATTATGCACAGGAAATATTACCAATAACTGCCCGTAATAGACAAATGGTATATTACTAGGCATTTAGTATATTACTTAGTTTCAGCAATTTTTTTGGTAGCTGCAATAATGAATAAATAACTAAGGGAGCATTTAGTCAAGCATTGCTTCTACCTAATAATTTAATTTTTACCACCTACCAAGTGTTATCTTGAAAGTGAGTTGAAGTGGTTAACAAAGATTTGTTATTTGATGCTAATACTATCTAAGAGACCTCTTATATGATACTTTCACCTAACCTCTCTACAGCAATGTTGTTGAAATGTTTTTATCTTTAAACTGTAGTTTAAAGTTAATTTCTTAATTAACTTCATGTTACTCTTTTTTAAAATGTATTTTTATAAAGATTTTATTTATTTATTTTTTTTAGAGAAGAGAGAGAGAAAGAGAAGGGGGGAGGAGCAGGAAGCATCAACTTTCATATGTGCCTTGACCTAGCAAGCCCTTCATGTTACTTTTAGAAAACAAACGTTTGGACTATCAAAATTGGCTTGCACCTTACAACAATTGACACTTATAATAATATAAAGCTATGAGAATATACCAGTTTGTTAGGTGTAAACAATCATCCAAAGAATAAGCACGTGTGAACTATAATTTACGAACAACCACGCAGCTGTGTCTATGTGATACTTTAATTCCTCACTTCCAAGAGGTGAATAAGATTTATATCATTTGATTATTTTACAGTTTGTCCTCAGGCAATATTGTCCAGTCCATGTCACTGCTGTTACAGGAGCAAAAAAGAAAGGAAGATGCCTGTGAAGAAAGGACAAGCTTAAACCTGCCACTGACTAGATAAATCACAGTGACACAGATAGGCTTTTAACAGAATAGCAATCTTAGAGGTCGGGTTGAGGGAGAAAAAAATGACCACCGTAGACGTGTCAGATCAGACCACAGAAGGCAAGCTGCAGGCCTTGTTCTACGACTTTCTCTCGGCGTTTCCGCAGCCTCAGGGATCCTCCCCCGGGGTCGTCGCAGGGCAGGTACTCTCCCTTCCTCCCTACCTGTCCCGCAGGGTGCGCCGAGCTTTCCCAGGCGACGCCCTAGCGGTGGGAATGGGAACACTCCTCCTGGGAGTTTCCTTTCCGTTCGGCTTCCCCAGCTGGACCCCAAAGACCCGAAATCCCTGTGAGAAGGAAGTCCCAACTCTGTACCCGTCCACCCCCGCCCCGTTTCTTCGGCTCGCTGCCTCTCTCGCTCCGATGCCGCCGAGCCTAGTTGCCACTTCTGGGTGGCCGTCCAGCGGAGGTGGCGGCGAGCTCTCGGGCTCTGAGCAGGAAAATGGGGCAGGGTGAGTGAGCCGGTTTAGGGAGAGGCCCCGCAGCGCCCAGCAAGCGCCCGGCACCCCGCCCTCGGGCCGAGGGGAGGCGCGGCCTCAGCCCGGCCCGCGCTGGGCTGAGCCCCGCGAGGCTGCGGCTTTCTCCTTCCTTTCAAGTCCTGGCTTGAGAGCCGAACGGCTAGCGCGGCCAGGGGAGGAAGAGTAGGGAAGGAAGCGGCGGCAAAGAACAGGCGAGCCTCTGTCTCCTTCCGAAAAGAAAGTAGGAGCCCTGGGTGGGAAAAGAGAAACCAGCTTTCCCAACTTTCCGTCGTGACAAGTTATCCCTGGGCGTTTTGTTTGGACACCCGTGGGTGCGCTGCAGCAGTCGCGGCCGTGCCCGCGCGCCTTGCCCCTCGGCCCGCTCCTCCTCCCTCCAGCCTGGGCAGCGCCTCTCCCTCCGCGGGAGGCGCAAATGGCTACCTAGTCAAGCCCACGGGGCGGGGGCTGCAGCGCCTCCTCTAGCCGCCGCAGTCCTCGGCGCCCGCGGGCTGGGAGCCGGCGCCCGCAGGTGGAAGCACAGGCGGAGGCGGGCCCGCCCGGGGTTTGGGTGGCTCCGGCGGTCTCCTGACGCGCGGCCAGCCCCGCTCAGGCCTGGGACAGGCGCGCGTCCCGCCCTGACCGGCTGGCCTCTCCCACTCCAGCAGTGACGCGCCGCCTGGGAGCGGGAGCCCGCGCAGCGGTCCGCAGGGTGATGGACGGCCGAGCCCCGAGCGTGCAGGACGCCCCGGCGGTGCCGACGCCGCCCGCCGCCCCAGCCGGGTAAGCTGCGAGCGCCGCTCCGCCGCCCACCGGGGAGGGCCAGGGCGGCGGGGCCTTGGGCGCCTTTACCTGGCTGGCGACTCGCTGCCCGGCCAGGGGCCTGCCTCTGGCCAACCTACACGCGGCCGAGAGGCTGCCTTCTCCGGCCTCCGAGGAGGCTGCCCTGTTTGGGGGCTCTGATAGTTTCTCCTTGCTTTCCCATTGGGGTTGCTCTGAGTTGCCGAAGAGCAGCTAGCTGCATGCCAGGAATGGGGTGAGGAGTGCGGGAGGAAGAATTGTAACAAAGGGGCCCTTGTTGGGGCTCTGGAAGAGCGGCGGGCGATACCTGTAAGTGAGCTCATGAGAAGGGGAAAAAAAGTTTCCTTGGACGAGAGCTGAGGCTCAGGCAACTGAGCAATGTTAAGGTGACCAAGGAAGGGGCTTCTGCGGGCGGTTGGAGGGCGATGGAAGGGTGTGCCAGCTGTCAGCCTGCTTGACAGTTCCGGAACCCGGCGGAGTGCGCGCCTCTGATTGGGGGTGTGTGTGCCTGTGACCAATTGCTGGTGCCAAAGCCTAGCGCGAAGTCAGACTGCAAACAACCAGACTTTTCTTTGTATCCTCCTGTGTTTGAGGAGAGATTGGAGGTGGAGGGGCTGTCACATGGTGGGTTAATATTAAATGAAGCCTGTCTTCTTGCCAGATATGCTAATATCACCTTACTAAGCGTTTGGGTAAACAGTAATGAGAACAGGTAGTTGTGCAAGAGATGGGGAGAACCTGAAAAGAACCTTCGTTTTGGTACACAGTGAAGGCTTAACGTGGGAGCTCACTGGCGGGAAACCCCTGTGATGTAGTATAATTTTTCCCTACAAGTTTCTTCCAACTCAGTTTCTTTTCGGATAATCTGAACTCAGAAATGCCCGAAAGAGAATAGAAACATTCCAGAAAAGAGACGTTAAGGAAAAATCAACTTTGTATCCTATGAATAAGAGTTGTACAGTTTTCCTGATTTAAGAGTAGAGAAGTCATTTTCCCCTGGAACATGACAGGCGTTTCCTTAGAAGCAGGTCACAGCATGTTTATTCATCAGAGACCATGCGAACATTGGCAGTTGTCTAGAGGAAACATGGAAAAGTCTCAAAGCAACATGACTAATATAAAAGATATTTAGTATAATGCTTACGTCGTGTATGGATTAATTCTTTCATTTTGTTCCAAATTGTTATCTTCCCCCCTTTGAACCTAGCCATATTACTGTTGACTTCTGCTCCTATTCTTTCCCCAGTTTTCTTCATTGTTAAGATATCATCATATATTCTTCCATATTGTCTCAAATTAGGATATATGAGTGAAGAAGTACATTGTTAGAAAGATATTAATCATAATATCGTGAGCTTCTCAATAACAGTTATGTTAATTGAAGATGAGACAGCATTCAGGAATACTGAGATATATTAAGGTACCACAAAATAAGATAGAATTAATTTGGTGGATAAGAACCCAGTATATGCCCATACACAAATTATACTTATGGGTGTTTAGAAATCAATGAATACTTTAGAGTGAAATAGGTGAGATCAGATAACTCTGAGATGAAGGAATGGTAAGAGTTTTCTAGTGTTAAGAATGATATAAGTTATTCAAAAGAATTTACAAAACTCTGTAATTTCTCAAATATAAAGAAAATAAAGGAATTTTGCCCTCCCTCTCCAGATTTAAGGTGGGACATCTGCAGTAATGCTTCATTATCATATCTAAAAGCACCCCTCTGTATCATTTTACCTTACATTATTCCATTCAGAGAAGTCATCAGTATCTGAAAAGTGTAAACAAAAAATCATTTCTCTACTTTGTCTTCTTTCACTAATCTGTCTTGTCCCTTGGCATGTCCCAAGTGATATTGAATATTCAATATTCATCATTGCTTTTGTTGTTTTTCTCAAAAACACAAGACATTTAAAAAGTTTTAGTTGTGAAAAATATTATCCTAGTTATAGTATTTGGGAGTTGGCAGGGAGCAATCTCAGTCAGTATGTTATAATAAATCATTAGGTTTGGGAAGAAAATTTCGTACTATAAAACTATTTAAATCATGACTCATTTATTACTCTAATAGCCTACAAGGCCTAGTTTAATCCTTAATCTTATATGTTACTGCTCTATAGAATTTCTCTGTAATTTTCCATGTTTTATTTTGCTGTAACAGGTCATTTTAAAGAAATTTACTGCAAGTCAGTATTTTATATATGACAATCTGAAGCCTAGAGACACTGAATGACTTTGCTGAAGTCCAATAGCAAATTAGTGGCAAAATGTTCAGGGAAACCTAGGACTAGTTTCCTGGTTCAATGCATTCATTGCTCTTAATCTTTTCCCATAATATGATGTATTTAAATTTCAAGGAGTCAACCGGGGTACCTTAGCTTTAGAACTACTAGTGCTTGTGATTTGTACTTGCCCGTATAGATATGCTTTAAAAAAAAACTCTTTGAAATTTAAATGTCAACAGTATAGTTGTCCTTGCTTTGAGAAACCTTAAAATTATATTTTGAAACATATTTTCAGGAATGGTCAGGGGGAAAAGCCTACTACTTTATAATTTTGCAGCTTTGGACTTATGGAGTTAATTGAAGGTGATGTAAAAATAAGGAATGATTTAGCAGCTGCTTTTCTAAGCTTTAATGGGGATATATTACTGGTTCTAAATTTCACTGATTATATAAACTGTGTTCTTGGTATCTAACTTTTATTGACTACTTAGAACTTAAATGCCTTAGCTGAGGTTTAACATGAGAATTACCTGCTGACCTATAGTACTCATACACGTGCTCTCACAGCCCTGCC
Source organism: Rhynchonycteris naso (assembly GCA_037038555.1). Lineage (NCBI taxonomy): Eukaryota > Metazoa > Chordata > Mammalia > Chiroptera > Emballonuridae > Rhynchonycteris > Rhynchonycteris naso. The sequence goes on from CM072997.1 coordinate 70,186,250, forward strand.
TGCTCTGATTTGACCTGGCCTGGGACAAGGACATTAGTTTATAAACGCTGCTCAGGTGATTCTAATGTACAGCATGGACCTTTGATTAAGTAAATATATCAACAGGTGAAGATGGAGATAAAGCCTTAAGGGAATGGAGACTGCTATTAATCATTTTTCAGAAACTCAGCATCCTAAATTTTAGCTGTATTTTGCCTTTTTAAATTAAAGCTCCATTTAGGTGCTTTACAATATTATTATTTAAAAAATTTGCTACTCCTTTTTGAGGAAGTATATTAACTCTATGTTACAATTGTGGAAATTGAGGTTCAAAGAGTTTACCATACTCAAGACCAAACAACTCGAAGAGTTGAAAGAGTAATAGAAATAAGGACTGATTGCCAAGCCTTTGCTCTTCATCACTAGGCCTGCTGTCACCTAGTATGTTCGTCACCCAGTATCTGGAATGGTTATAGAATATTTTTATTTAAAATGGCTTTATAAATGCTTTGTCTTGAGATTTTAAAAATCATTTTTATAGTTCTTTATTTAAAACCTTCTACAAATTCTAATGCATAGGAAACTCGATGCTTAGCATTTAAAAGAAACTTAAATATTTGGTTTATGTCTTTAGAATCATGTTTAACATTTTTATATGCTTGGGATTATTTAGTTTAATTTAGTAAACTGACAATCTTCTTTTGTTATGCGACAATCTGTGTTTGTTTTAGCTATTAGGCAACTTGTAAAGTTATTTTCACATGTAAGTTCAAAATTAGAATTTTGATTACCAAATAAGAAAAGTAAAATTGTTTATTAAGAGGATACTAGACTATTTGGCTCATCAACTTGAGTGCAGGGTCCCTGGCTTGAACGTGGGATCATCTACATCCCATGGTCCGTGGCTTGACTGGAGCCCCCTGATCAAGGCATGTATCAGAAGCAATCAGTGAACAACTAATATGCCGCAACTTGATGCTTCTCGTCTCTTTCCCTTTCTATCTGTCTCTCCCCCACAACCCCCAAAAATAAGGGTGATAGTGGACTTTTTTTGTTCAAGGTCTGATTTCCTCTGAATGTGTTAGAGGCTAATTAAATAACATTATGACCTTACTCTATTATTGAAACGCCAGGTTTATTTATATAATAATAAATTCCAACCTTCATGTTATTGCGACAACTACTTTCTTTTCATTAATTAGTCATAACTCGTGAGCCCTTATTTTATGTAAAATATGTTTTTGTAGGTACTGGGAGATTGACTTCTGTTATTAAGCACTTTACTAAAATTATCTGTAACTATGCAGGATAAACAAACAGAACATAATGCATGTGAGGAAATGGTACTTTGATGATAACTTTAAAATTTTATGTTTAGAACTGAAAATGCAATAGTCTAACTCACTGGTTAGCAAACTTTGGCTCAGTAAATTGTGTCAAAATGAGTCCTCTACATGTATTTTTTTCACCAATATTTTTTATTATGATAAAATACACATGTCATACAATTTACTATCTTAACCATTTTTAAGTGTAAAGTACAGTGGTATTAAATTCATTTATATTATGTTGCAAATATCATCATCATCTACCACCAGAACTCTTTTCATCTTGTAGAACTGAAACTTTATACCCATTAAACAAACTGCCCTTTCTTTCTGCCCCCAGCACTGAAAGCACCATTCTACCTTCTGCTTCTATGAATTTGACCACTCTAGGTACCTCATATAAATGGAATCAAACAGTCTTTGTCTTTCTGTGACTGGCTTATCTTACTTAGCATAACGCCTTCGAGGTTCATCCATGTTGTATCACATATCAAAATTTCCTTCCTTTTTAAGGCTGAGTAGTGATAGTCCATTGTACGTATATATCACATTTTTGCTTATCCATTTACCTGTCATTGGGCACTAGGGTTGCTTCTGTATTTTGGTTGTTGTGAATAATGCTGCTAGGAACATGGGTGTACAAATATCTGAGAAGTTGCTTTAATTTCTTTTAGGCATATAGCCAAAAGTAGAATTGCTGGATCATATGGTCATTCTATTTAAAAAAAAATTTAAGGCCCACCATACTATTTTTCATAGTAACTGTACCATTTTACCATCTCAAAAACAGTGCACAGGGGTTTATTTTCTTTTCTTTCAAATATTTTATTTATTGATTTTGGAGTGAGAGAAGAAATAGAGAAAGGGGTGGGGGTAGGAGTGAGAAGCATCAACTTGTAGTAGTTGCTTCTCACATGTACCCTGACAGGACAAGCCCAAGGTTTCAAACCTGCAACCTCAGCGTTCCAGGTTGATGCTTTACCCACTGTACCACCACAGGTAAGGCAAGGAGTTTCAATTTTTGTACAACCTTGCCATCCCTTATCATTTTTGTTTTTGATAGTGGCTGTCCTAATGAGTGTGAGGTGGTATCTCAGTGTAGTTTTGATTTGCATTTCTCAAATGATTAGTGTTGTTGAGCATCATTTCATGCTTTTGTCAATTCATATATCTTTTGAATAATATTTAATTCCTTTGCATATTGTTTAATTGGTTGTTTACTTTCTTGGTTATTGAGTTTCAGAAGTTCTTTTATATTCTGGATATTAATCTCTAATCCTCTACCTGTTTTTGTAAAAAGTTTTATTGGCATTCAGTCATACCTATCATTTGCATATTGTATATGACTGATTTTACGTTATAATTGAGTAGTCCAGACAGAGACTATATGGCCTGCAAAACTAAAAATGTTTGTCCTCTGCCCATATACAGCAAATGTTTGTTGCCTGACTTGTGGGGGCGCAGTGGATAGAGCATTGACCTGGAACTCTGAGATTGTCTGGTCAAGGCACATATGGGAATTGATGCTTCCTGTTCCTTCCCCCTTCTCTCTCTCTCTTATTCTCTTCTTTCTAAAATGAATAAACAAAAATTTTTAAGAAAAGGAAAAAGGAAAATTTTGTTGACTCCCTTGCTTAACTAATGAAATTGGCAAATAAAATTGTGATTATTTAATTTAAAATTTATTACTGGGGGAACCTCTAATTATTGAACTTAAAAATAAATTTGAACAAAATGATTTATATTCTGTTTGTATAAAGCAATATATATCTAAGAAATTTTCAGAATTGTGGAATTGATATGTTTTTATTTATTTTTTCCTTGAGGACTAAGATTTGACACCCTGGTAAACATTGTGGAATTTTAACATTTATAAGATATTAGAATATATTTTAAAGAGAAAATCTAAACTTCTGTGGTGGAGAAACTTGCACAAAAAATGACTGATATGTGGTTGAGATGTTTAAAAACAGATGTCCTTAGGAGCTGGACCAAAGGTAGAAAGAGTTCCTATCTGGTTTTTTGAGTCCTTACTTGTTTTATAAATTAAGTCAAATGGTATTTATAATTTTCAGCAAGCAGTTTTTTTTTGTTGTTGTTAAAGATTTCATATCTTTAAGCTTTTAGTGTTCTAACATTAGTATGATGGTTGTTGTAAGACTTCTTTTTTATGACTTGCTTTGCTAAATTTTTTCCCCATCTGTTATAGTAAAAACAAACTAAAAGTATGAGAGAAAAAAGTTTCCCATGACTATTTATAAAGGGCCAAATGTCTTCAGCTTTGCATACAAACTTCACAGTTGAGGAATGAATTCCTTGGGAAAGGCTCTCAAACACTGACTGGCTTTTAGAAAATGCTAGGGTGAAATTGAGTTATTTTCTTTTTACATAGTTTAAGTTCACAATACTGTTTATAAATTTAAATAACTTAAAACTATTTATTGACTTTAGATATAGAAATGAATTGTAGAGTAATTTGACAAAAAAAGTGCTTTAATTGGGGTGGTCACAGATCAGTATTAAGACAATTAAAATAGAGACTCATAGTGAGCTAATAGTTCAAGGGTGTTCAAGGTGGGTAGAGGAATTGAGCAAGAACTAAACAAAAGAGAAGTAAAACTCATGGACGTGGACAACAGTGTGGTGATTGCCAGGGTGAGAGTGTGGGATACGTGGGGAAGTAGCAGAGAGTATGGGAGGATGAACGGTAATGGACACTTGACAATACCGTTTATAGATGATATGTTGTAGAATTGTGCACCTGAAGTCTATATATTTTGTTAACCAGTATTACCCCAATAAATTCAGTAAGAAAGGGGGAAAAAAGAAACTGTTTCATAAAAAAAAAAAGAAAAAAGGCACCAAAGAATGCAAAAGCAAAAAAAAAAATATTGTTCAATCATAGAAATCCGAAAATTTATTACTACTTGTAACTTTTAACACATTTTAAGTAGTTATAAATATTCATAAAGATCAGAATTTCCAAGTTTCATAGTCAATAAATGAAGGTATTTGAGTTTCCAACATGTGTGATGGACAGTATCCTGACTACTTTGTGTCTTTTCATGCTATATAGCTCAGGGATATAACTTAGAGGCAGGCCTTCAATAATTTAGTGGGAAGAAACACAGCATACTATAGAATTGGGTCAGTTTCTTAACTGCCTACTCTCTAGGAAAAAAAAAAAAAAAGCCCTATTAAGACTTTCAGGTTTGTGGTTATGAGATGAGAATGGATATTTTGGGTGAGCATGGAGAAGAATTATCTCTAAATCCTTCATTTGAATTTTCTCTTAATTATTCTTGTTCCCCCCTATTGGGACCTCCTGCCTAAATGAAATCAGAGCTTTAGAAATGATATAATTAATAAGAAAAATAAAAGGATGGAAAGTGTGTGTTAATAGGACAGAGATTTTCCTTTGTAATTACATGAGACTTGTAGGAAATTACGTTGACAGAATTAAGAGTGAAAAATGCTGAAATTTGTAGGATTTTATTTTTTGAAAATAAAGTTTTTCAGAGGCAAATATCTGAAATGGGGTTGAAAAAGAAGCTGAGTTAGGGTAGTTTGGGTCCAAAATGTTGTTGTGCCTATAAATGAATTACTTTGACTTTCTTGTATGGTATTTGTTAAAATTAAGTATACCATTTTAAACTAACACCTATCCTTTTCAAACTATTCCAAAAAATTCAAGAAGAAGGAAGGTTCCCAGGCTCATTTTACAAGTCCAGCATTATCATAATTCCAAAACCAGATAAAGATACAACAAAGAAAGAAAATTATAGGCCAACATCTCTAGTTAACATAGATGCTAAAAATCCTCAACAGAATTTTAGCAAACCAGATTCAGCAATACATTAGGTCATACACTATGATCAAGCAGCATTTTTTCCATGTGCAAGGTTGGTACAATATCTGTAAATCAATAAACATGATATTCCACATAAATAAAAGGAAGGATAAAAATCACATGTTGATACCAACAGATGCAGAGAAAGCATTTGATAAAATCCAGTACCATATATGATAAAAACTCTAAGCAAAGTGGGAATTGAAAGAACATACCTCAATGTAATAAAGACTAGATTGAGAAACCTACAGCCAGAATCATACTCAATGAGCAAAACCTAAAAGTGTTTTCCTTAGGACTGAGAACAATCTTAAGTGGACATCTAGGGTGTCCACTTTTACCACTCTTATGCAACTTAGTATTATAAGTCCAAGCCACAGCAATCAGACAAGAAGAAGAAACAAAAAGCATACAGATTGGAAAGGAAGATGTAAAACTGTCATTATTTGCAGATGACATATTATATAAAGAGAATCCTAAAGATTCCACCCAAAACTACTAGAACTGATATATAAATTCAGTAAAGTAGCAGGATACAAAATAAATATCCAGAAATCTGTAGCATTTGTGTACACCAATAATGAATTATCAGAGAGGGAAACTGAGTAAATCCTCCCACAATTGCATCAAAAAATAAAATAGGAATAAGTTTAACCAAGTATATAGAAGACCTGTACTTGGAAAATTATAAGACATTGAAGAGAGAAATAAAGACACAAACATGTGAATGAATATACTCTGTTCATGGGTAGGTAGAATTAACATCATTAAAATCTCCATACTACCCAAAGCAAGCTGTAGATTCACTGCAATTCCTATCAAGATACCAATGATTTATTTCAAAGAACTGGAAGAAATATTCCAAAATGTTTACAGAACCATAAAAGACTTTGATTAGCCAAAGCAATCTTGAGAAAGAGAACAAATTTGGAGGAATCATCTACCTGATATCAAACTATACTACAAGCCCATAGTAATCAAAATATATAACTGGGATATAGATCAAAGGACAGAATAGAGAGCTCATAAATCAACCGCATCTTTATGTCTATTTACCACTAGATAAAGGAGGCAAAAGCATATGATGGAATAAATATTTTCTATTTAATAAATGGTGTTGGAAAATTGGACAGATACATGCAAAATAATGAAATCTGACTGCCTTATTACACCATACAGAAGAATAAACTCATAATGAATTAAAGACTTAAATGTTAGACTCAAAACCACAAAACTCCTAGAAGAAATCATAGGCAGTAAAATCTCAGACATTTTTTGTAGTAATATGTATTTTTTTCTGATATATCTGCATGGGCAAGGGAAGCAAAAGAAAAAATAATGGGACTACATCCAACTAAAAACTTTTTGCACAGCCAAGGAAATGGAAAGAGACTCCACTAAGTTGCCAGTGATACATGTAATAAGAGATTAATATTCAAAATTTATCAAGAATTTATAAAATTCAACACACAAAAATACCCAATTAAAAAATGGGCAAAACCCTTAAATAGACACTTCTCTGAAGAGGATATAAAGATGGCCAATAGACATGAAAAGACACTCAGCAGACATATGAAAAGCTGCTCAACATCACTAATCATCAGAGAAATGCAGATTAAAACCACAAGAAGATATCACCTCACACCTGTCATCAATAAATCAACAAACAAGTGTAGCCAAGGATATCCAGAAAACAAAACGCTAGTGCACTGTTGATGGGAATGCAGATTGGTGCAGTTACTGTGGAAAGCAGTACAGGTATTGATCAACTTACGACCTCTGCAACTTACAACCATTCGACTTTACGACCACAATCACTAGCCACGACTGTTCCACGTCTGGAGCAGTTTTTGTATGCACCTGTATTTTGTAATTTTATGTTTTGCAAATATTAAACCAGTTGTACTGGTAATGCAGTGTTTTACTTAAACCTGGGGAATGTAAAAATAAGAAACAAAATGGTGTAGAGATGGTACAAATGGCATACAGTGAACAGAGAAAATTATGGTATATAACAATAATGAAAGAAAATTATGATAAAATATGACTTAAAGATTTTTATAACATCATTTCACAGTACTGTACATATAGCCTACTCAACTTACGACCAAATCGTTTTACGACCGGTCTGTCGGAACCAATCGTGGTTGTAAGTTGAGCACTAGCTGTATAGAGTTACCTCAAAAAATTAAAAGTGGAACTGCCTTATGATCCAGCAATTCCACTTCTGGGAATATATCTGGAGAAACCCTAAACACTAACTCTTAAAGACTGTAGGTACTCCTATGTTCATTGCAGATTTGGAAGCAGCCCAAGTGCCCATCAGTAGATGAGTGGATAAAAGAAGTTGTGGTACATTTACACAATGGAACACGACTCAGCTAAAAAGAAGGAAATGTTACCTTGTGCAACAGCATGGATGGATCTGGAGAGTATTATGCTTTGTGAAATAAGCCAATCAGAGGAAGAAAAGTACCATACGATTTCACTTGTGTATGGAATCTAATGAACAAAATTAACAAACAATGTAGAAACTGACTTACGGATATAGAGAAGAGACTGAGAGCTATCAGAGGGCAGGAGGATTTTAGGACTGAGTGAACAATATGAAAGGATTGATCCCCACCCCCCAAAAAGATTAGACACCGATAACAGGATGGTGTTTACCAGAGGGAAAGAGGGGTAAGGAGAGGTAGAAGAGGGTAAAAGGGGGGGGGGGAGTAAATGGTGAGGACAAACTGCACACATGCTATTATTTCTGGAGAAATGGAAGTGAGGAAGTATTGGTTGAGTCCAAGGGGAGCTGTGGGAAGCCTCAGCTTTTACAGCTGCTACATTTGTGTATCAATTCAGATGTGCTGGAAAAACAGGAAATTGAGTTGCTAAATCTGAAAATGGCTACCACCCTGCCACTTGCAGGTCTGTTGAATGTGTCTTTGTTTCTCCACGAATTAAGTCAACAGTAGTTAAAATAATCATAAGACCCATTGAATATATTTTCTCCTTTGTACTAAAATGGATGCAAGTTATGTGCAAAGAGGAAATGTCAGATGGAGGAGCAATCCTTTGTTTCTTGTTTCTTTTATGCTGGTTAGTCAAGTAGCACTGCTTTAATAGAAGGAGGAAGGAGACAGGGTCACTGTCTTAAAGGATGCATCTGTATTTAGTGGTCTGAGGCAGTTCCCATTCCTCTCAGGTGTTCATGATTCAGTTATTATATAATTGGCTGCAAAACTCCTACAGGAAGTGTCAAAGGGTCATTTAATTTTCACAGAAGTGTTGTTCCAGATATGGGAGTGGTTTCTTCCCGTCCTTTGTTCCTGCCTAGTATACCTATTCACAGAGAGCAGCTATATGCTTTAACTTAAGGTGGGTATATAATACCCAACTATTCATATACAATTTGATATTTTGTTTTGTATACAAATGTATTGTTTATCTTGGTTGGGCTTATAATATTTACTTTCTTTGATAGAACCCTTTGTGATCTGCTTATGTTTTGACACTATTGCTTCATAAAAAAATTTAATTTCATAGATTGTGAAAGAAGAATATTCCTGGTATTTACCTTTTTTGGTTAGCCAGGTAGATGCATGCTGTGCCAAATGGAATTGTAGAGAAAATTATTTTTTTTCTTGGGCTTGTAGATGAAGAGAGGAACAAGAAAATGGGCAAAATATATCCAATGAGTGGAAAATGAAAATCAGAACAGTGTCTGATGGTGGAAAGGCAGTGGTGCTAAATGCTAGACTGTGCTGGTGCTGGCACTCAACTTGCAGTTTGAGGTTTGAAGCCTTTAATCTCATGTTCAGTTGGTAACTGGTACCTCTAGTTTGTGAAATACTTCTGTGATCTTAGGTTATTAGAAACCATTTTCTGTCAAAGGCCACATATAACCTCTTCAGAAGTACCATACTGCTTTCTGGGGGAGAGATTCCATCCAAATTAAATTGATAATTATCCTAAAGATAGTTCTTTATAGTGGTGTTTGTAGGTCACATCCATGATTCATTCTTTAAAAATAGGAAATATATTCAATGGCACAAAATTTAAAAGAAAAATGACAAAATAGAGATCTCCTCCCAGCCCCTTGGTTCCTGCTACCCAGCTTTTCTCCTAGAGGCACAATCTGTGTTGCCAGTTCTGACAAATTCTGGTATGATATTTTGTACTTGTGATGTTCTATGGTAATGTAATGTGAATCACAAATGCAATTTAAATGTTTCTAGGTCCTACACTAAAAAATTCAATCTAAATGATGGAATGGTTAACCTGACTGAAGTTCTAAAAAACAAGGAAGTTCTCTTTAACAGGAAATAGTTTACTCTGTCATATTTGAAATTTAAATTAATTACATAAAATTTAAATTAAATTTCTTTATCACACTAGCCTATCTTTGCACTGAAGAGCCTTTAAATGACCTGTCTGTTACCACATTGGACGGTGCATCTCCTTAAAATCAGGAGCAAATGATGTATTTTCTGCCTCTTCCTATACAGTTGGATCTGTTTTGCACCTTCCATTTTTACTTAAGACTATAACTTGATAATTATTCCACCTAATTACATATGGGCTCTTCCCCACCCACCCCAGCTGCGTATTATGTCTTTGTAGGGATGAACCATGATTTTTTTTCTTTTAAGAGATTGAGAGAGAGACAGAGATAGAGACAGACTGACAGGAAAGGAGAGAGATGAGAAGCATCAACTTGTAGTTGCGGCACTTTAGTTGTTCATTGATTGCTTCTTGTAAGTGCATTGACTTGGTGGGAGAGGCTCCAGCTGAGCCAGTGACCTTGGCTTCAAGCAAGTGACCTTTGGGTTCAAGCCAGTGGTCATGGGATCATGTTGATGATCCTATGCTCAAGTCGGTGACCCTGTGCTCAAGCTGGATGAGCCCATGCTCAAGCTGGTGACCTTGGGGTTTCAGACTTCAGATATCAGTGTCCCAGGTTGATGCTCTATCCACTGCACCTCTGCTGGCCAGGCGATGATTCATATAACCAGTCCCCAATTGATGGATGCTTAGATTTATTTTTCTCCTCTCCCCCATTTGCTATTAAGTGATCATTTTACAATCTGCTGTGCTAATAGCCTTTCTTGGTATGTTTGATTAAATTACCTGGATGGTGAAACCCTAAAAAAATGGAGGCCATATTCTTAACTACTTTTGTGTATGCTGCTGGGTTTAATTTAATTTACTGTTTATACCTAGATGCATGATGATTAGTTATTGGATAGATACTATTTGAATTTGTGTGAACTTGAGCAAGAGGTTAGGACTGGTGATGTAGACCAGCAAAATACTTGTTCTTTAGAGTGGTCAAAGCTCACTTATGCATAGTATCAAGCTGACTATTTAACATTCATTTTACAGCCATTACCCAATAAATTAAGCTACTGTCAAATACACCATTAAAGGGGTTGTAGAAAATCTTTCAGCACTCTATTATAACATTTCATTCTTGGTTTAAGATTCATTTTTAGCTTTATTCTCTGTAGTAGTACTTAAAAAATAAATAGGCTTTTCTTTGATAGTGCAAATAAAAATTCTAAGTAATGTCATTTTCATCTCAACCTTAGAGAAAATAAAACATTTGGTCATCCTAGCCAGGGTTGTTTAACAGGACATATGTGCTATATTAAAACTTACAGCCTAAATATTCCCATTTAAATAATGATAGCAGCGTAACATGTAATTTTTAGACTAAGTTATAGGTTTTAAGAATGAAGCACTTATTTGTTAACTTGTGCATAAAAATTCTCATTTGTGTCAACATCCTGAAATCTAAATTGTCAAGACTTCTGCATTTTGATTCTTCTATTGGTATAGGAAATTAGCCTTTTGATGTGAATATAATGGCCGAAGAACGAGACCAAATAATAAAGGGTATTTTTTCCCAGCTCACGAAAGAGATTGAGAATTTAGAGATAGCATTAATGAAAGAGATTAGATTGTCCAATAGGTACCTACGAAAGAAGAATCAGTGTGCATGCTCCTTCCCAGTTTTTTTTTTTTTTTGAGAGTTACACTTCAGAATAGGTCCTCTCATATGATAATAGAAAACAAGTTTGTCCGTTTGTTTTTCTAAGAATGATTTTTGGCAACAAGTTGGCATTTTACATTGTCCTAAAATAAGAAATTAAATGAGAATTCATCAGCATAAAACAAACAAAAACGATTATTTAATGTGTCGTCAGGTGATACAGATTTCAGAAAGCATTTTGAGGGAGCCCAATAATCTCCATTTAACTCTGCTGTCTACCTTAGCTGAACCAGTAAGTACACTTGGCTCTTGGGCATTTAACAGCATTGGTTTTGATTTCAAATAATACTGGTACAGCCAGGGGTCAGAATAGCACTCAACAGGCAGCTGCTGCAGAATGGATTTGGAGACAGAAACCTGGAATTGAATCACTGCTTTGCCATTCACTGGCTTAGGTACTTTCTTTCTCCTTATTGATCCTGAGTTTCCTCTGTGGTGGAAGAAGATGATTACACAGAAGGAAAGTGTGGAAGTAACACTAGCACATACCAGGAATTCGGTTTATGTTTGTTAAATTTTAAACATTACCTGCTTTGTTTGAAAACAGGCTTTTGTAATGCTGGCATATTTATTATCCTAATTGGAAAAGGGGTGAGGGAACACACCCTGTTCTTATTTTCCTCTTCTAGGAAGTGGAAGATGGGATTGGTTTTCTTCATTAGTCTATTGTGAACGTCCCTGTGCCAGATGCAGCGGAATTGTTCTTGGAACGCTGGATACAAAATGGGTACTAATCTTAATGCAAATCACATTTCTTTTTCAAAGAGAAAAATGTCCCCTCTGAAATTAGGAATATGCTACCAACATGATTGTAATTCTGATTGTTTTCTCACTTTCACCATTGTGGAAATTGCCTTATCTTTAATTATTTCACTTCTGTGTACGATGAGAGAAACTCTAACTCTATTTCTTTGATTTTGTTAGTACTGATATTCATTGATCATTTTTAGTTGTAATGTCAGCCACAAGAACATTACTATTCAAAAGAGACACTGTTCTTGTCATAGGCTATCATATGTTGAAAGGAACTTCTTTTTTTAATATGTAGATTAAAATCAGATCTTCAACATCTTGTAAATAAGAAATTGAGTTGTATTTTACCATAAATGCTGTAGAATTAAGTGGCAATCTAGAAACTAATTTTTGTTATTGATAAAAGAAAGAGGAATCTGTAACTCCTGACTCCTTCATCCTTAACATCAGGAGAGGTGAGTGGGCAGTAATTTGTTCCAGGTTGTGTAAAGCTGTGACTATTTGGTGGCAACATAATGTCATAGTCTGAAAATTAACCTTACACACCCTTGACTCAAAGCCTTTATTAGAGAGAATATAGTTAACTAGTTTCATTTATTTATGTTTTCCTAGATTCAATTTTTTGAAATATAGTAATATTTTCCATATTCAAAACAGAAAGACTAATTCAAAATGTCTAAACTTAATTAAGCTCTACTTTTTCTTAGTAGCATAATGAAATATTTCAAACAAAGTGAAACATCTCTGCACAGATTCTACACTTGGAAATTGTTTTGAGCATGAAGGTGTAAGTAAATTGACTTTTAAATAATGTTTTATTAGAGAGTATATAAAATGATATGGAGACTTAATTGCTTCAAAGGTTGAATAAATATAAATTTGTTCAAATATTCATTAATTAGAAGTATCTGGGTCACAGTAATTTAAGAATACTGGGTGGTGGCTTGTATAACTTCTCATACAAGCAGTGAGCATTTATTGAACACTGACTACTCATCAGGTACGGTGTTAAATGCGTGACTCATGCTACTGCATTTTATAGTCAGTAACCACTCTGTCAAGTAAATGTAGTTGTCCAGATTCTTCAGAAGAGGAAACTGAAGCTTAGAGTGTAACTTGTCCAGGGTCACATGGCCAGCAGTGACAGAACTAAGAATGGAACCCAGATGTCATTTGAAATCCGTTTGCCTTGACAACGTTCCATTCTGGTTACCTTCTTCCACTCTCCCAAAGTTGTCAAGTATGGCAAAGTCAATATATTAATAAATAGTATGAGTGACATTAAATAGGACTAAACACTTTTATTTTGGCTGTTTTTATTGTTTTTTTCTGATTACAAAATTTATAGGCTTATCACCAAATATTTGAAAGTAATAGAAATTACAAGGAGAAATAATCATTGTCGAGGCTTCCTGGTGATAACAATTGTTGATATGATTTGCATTTTAGCATTTACTAAAGTGCATTCTGAATAAGATACACATTAACATACTTTTTGTAAAAGCAACTTCCATGGTCAAATAATTTTGGGGGAAAAGTCTGGGTTAAACAAAATAAACTCTTTTCTTAAACAAACTTAAACTCTTCTCTTCAGGTCTTCTCAGGGGTTTTAATATGCTTATATACATAATGGGCTTCTAAAATGGACATATGGAAAGTAACATTTTTGAAAGTTATTTATCAAAACACTGACATTTTTTTTTTAACCAATAGCGTTTTAGATACATGCAGTGGATAGACTGTATCCTTTTAGACATTTAAGTAAGCATTTTGAGTTAAACTACATACACTATTTTTATGTTCTTCAGGATCATATTATAGGTTATTTCAGCTATTTAAAACTCACCTGACCTGTGGTACCCTAGTGGATAAGGCATCGACCCTGAACACTGAGATTGCAGGTTCAAAATCTTGGGCTTCCCTGTTAAGGCACATATGGGAGTTGATGCTTTCTGCTCCTCCCCCCTTCTTTCTCTCTCCTCTCTCTAAAATGAATAAAAATAAAATCTAAAAACTATTTAAAAATGATTTTGAAATTGTATAACAAACCATATGTGAATTTGTTTTTTTTTTAACTTTTCACCTGGTTGTTAAACATTTGGATTGTTTCTAATAAAATCATTAACCATGGGAGAGAATGAGTTTTAGGTTTGCGTTAAAGACGCAAAGTCTGCAGCAGTGGGGAAACCACCCCAGGGTTTGTTACAGCTGGAAGCTGTGAAAGCCATTGAAAGTGTCAGGGAAATCTGTGATGGCTCTGTGACTTGCCATCAGGGAGAGACATGTAGAAGAAAATGACTTTCTTGAGAGGAAATAGTAGTCAGCTATTAGAATGAGGTGAGAAGTTAGGTGTTTATGTGTGTGATTGCCTCCTGTGGAAGTACACATTTCCTCACATGCAGTCTGTGTGGTCCCCAGGCCAGGCGTGGTCTCCTCCCAGAAACCCTGGGAAAGCCTGAACCCATGGGGAGTTCTGGTTATTAATCCTTGTGTGGTCAAAGTGAGTAAAAGGGCTGCGAGTCTCATGCTTTCTTGAGGGGCTTGAGGACAGGTATGGATTTGAAAAGGAGTTTTAAACTTGGATTAGTTGGGGAGAATTGGGTTCGAAGTTAATAGACAACCCATTGTAACAACAAGAAGAACAAGAAATCTTCCTGAAAGAATCAATGGTTCACTGGTTTTTCTTTTTTTTTTCAACAGATAATTATTGAAAGCTAACTATGTGTCAGGTACTGGGCTGGACCCTGGCAAGCTAATTGTATTGAAAATATTACCATACAGTACATGGAAATTATATTTACTGAACAAAATCACTGTGGCTGGAATGAAAACGTGATTCAATCTTATTAAAAATACGTATCTTTGAACATCCAAAGCAGTATAAACAATACTCTCTCTGTTTTACAATAAGGACAGTTCGAATCTCTGAACTGCCAATTACTATGCAGCTTCAAGTACTTTTTTCTTTTTGGTCTTGGTTACCATTATGTCTTGTTTCTCAGATGTCTTAATGAACCTTATGTGAATATAGAATTTGTAAATATGTATATGTGCCCTTTGCCTACCCCCATCACACTTTTCCCTGAGATTAGCTCTTCTCATTGGACTGTGGGAGGTTGCTAGCACTGACTTTACTTAGCCAGAGCTAAGTATCAAAACTGTCTTTCTCAGCCTGGGCTTATTTATGGCAAGACTGCAGAATGCTGTCCTCATTGGGGCAGTGGATTGCAAGGTCTGGTGAGTTGCCAAAGGGAAAATTCCTAAAGGGAATATCCAGCAGCCTAGGAGGCTTGAGAATCATTGCAATGGCAGCAAGTGGTGGTTGGCCCTGACCTAGTCCTTCTGCGCCTGGGGCTCCCAGGGCCCCACCTCACTGGACCCAGGGCAGAGCTGCCAGTTTGACATCAGGAAACAGTGGTGGTTATTCATCTGACCAGACTCTAGAAGTCACCTTTATTGCCTTAAACTCAGGACCTGTCTTGGGAAGAGACAATCAAGAAGCACTGGGAATTGTCTGAGGGTCACAGATAGGCTAGGCGTTTTAGGGAGACCTGCTGTTTAATTTTGGCTCAGCCCCAAACAGTTAGAAAATTTTGGACAAATTATTTAACCTCTTTGTATCTGTTTTATTTCTTTTTGTTTGTTTGTTTTTCTGAAAATAAAGATGTATATCTCACCTGACTGGGCAATGGTACAGTGGATAAAGCATTGACCTTGGATGCTGAGGACCCAGGTTCGAAACCCTCAGGTTGCGGGATCATAGACGTGACCACATGGTCACTGGCTTGAGTAAGGGGTCACTGGCCAGGCTGGAGTCCCCCTGCCCCACATCAAAGCAAGTATGAGAAAGCAGTCAATGAACAACTAAAATATGCAATGAGTTGATGCTTCTCATCTCTCTTCCTTCCTATCTCTCTGTCCCTGTCTGACCCTCTCTGTCTCTCTCTCTCTCTCTAGCCAAAAAAAAAAAAAAAAAAAAGGTATATCTCACTCATAGGCTCATGGCTTGGATTAATTGGAAGTATTTATATTTAAAACCATAAAATATTGATACAGTAATAAAACTCATTGACTTTAATTTTAATTTAACTATTAAATATCTGTAGCTAAATTATCAAAGTTTTTGAACATCAGCCATATGAAGAGTTTACAAGATTGGTTTAGCTGCCTACTCTCAATTTCTGTTTAGTATATCAGTAGTTGATATTTGGTTAAGGGTCATTGTTTTCCAAATCTAAATAATGCTGTTTTGTAACTCATTAGTTCATGGAATGTGATTCACTGTAAGCAGGTTTTCTGGCCTTTTTACAGTCATTAGAAAAGGTTCTACCCGGTAAGATGTGGAGATAATGAGCACACAATGTGTATATTGTCAACTTTATTCCTTTTTCCTCTAGGAAAGAAAATAACCAGCTAACCAAATATGTTCTCTCACTGACTGTTGTTGGTAGTGGCTCCTAATGAAAAGACCTTATCTTTGAGACTACAAGGCAGTTCCCTCATGTATGAGAAAACAATATTTTTATTTTGCGCCTTCCCTATCCATGGCTTGTGTACACCCCATTTTCAGGAAACTGGAGTAGCAGAATACAGATCGAGAACCTCTCACTTTGTGGTCTCATACGTTTCACCTCTGTAAACTTTAAGTAGCCCCTTTACATTAAAAATGATATGTAAGATAAGAACCACTTCAAAATCATTGGTTGATAATATGTCTTAAAAGTGATTTTTTGTTGAGTAGGTTATGCATTTCCTTTCTAAATCCTTGATGAGGTTAGTTCTCTTGACAGCAAAAATTCTCTTGGGTATATAGAGCATGAGGTGACATCTGCCTGAAGGTTTTCTGTCTCATCAAGCTTGTTGGTGACTTGACATGTCATGCCAGATTCATTTCCACATGGATACTCATCCAGTTAAAAATTGTCAATGCCGTTGCTGAAAGGAAGGCAAATTGTTACTTTGGTCTTAAGGCAAACATCTGTATATTTTTTTTGTCTCAGTAAGGTATCTCAACTATGTTACTGCTGGTCATAAACTATTGAAAATTGTTGAGAACCCTCAAGGTCACAGGTAAAGAAGGTTTGATGATCATGCAGAGGGTATCTCACTATATGCGCTCACATGTTAAACTGTTGTGTTTTCTAATAAATTCAAGTGTTGTTGTCATTGGAACTAGCTGTTATGGTATGAACACATCACAAATTACTATTTTGTGATTTCAGAGAAGTAGACGATTTTAAAAATTTGTCCGGCATTATTGAGTGTCCAGACAGTACTTGTATATTTTATAAAAATAACACCATTATGCTCTTTGCATTAAATTGTTCTCAATAGAGAGTTTATGAAGTTAAAAAAAAAAAAAAAACCTAGGGCAAAGTATGCTGTTCCTCCTCTCTCACAATCCCCTTTGAAATAACTAAACAAAAATATTTTTTAATTTTCCATCTTTTAAAGTCCAGGATGCACTTTTAATGGGAGTCAGCAAAAACCTGGCTTCTTGGATCATGAACAGTAGAAACATATCAAGTTTCTAAACAATTGTTTCCTTTTCTACTTAATATTCACTTTGTGCTTGACACTTGGGCACATTTCCTGACATTGCGGAGCCTTCATTGCATTTTTCAGTTTGATTAAAAAATTTATCACTTTCGATATTGTCAAACCCTAATGGTTTTCAGTCAGTAAGGTAAAATATTATGATTATTTTTTTTTAAATTTATTTTATTTTTATTTTATTCATTTTAGAGAGGAGACACAGAGTGAGAGAGAGAGAAATAGAAAAAGGGGGGAGGAACTGGAAGCATCAACTCCCATATGTGCCTTGACCAGACCAGTGCAGGGTTTTGAACTGGCGACCTCAGTGTTCCCAGACCGGAGCTTTATCCACTGCGCCATCACAGGTCAGGCCAATATTATGATTATTTTAAAGTTACATTTCTTAGATCATTCATGATGTTTGAGAAACTCTTAAAATGTTTAGTTTTATTCTCTTTTCTTTTAAAAATTTACTTCATACCTTTTAAGTTTCTATTTTCATCTTATTGATTTTGTAAATACTCTTAATATGTACTTTGCTCTTGATATATACAGCTCATGTTTTTATGTCTTATGCTCAAAAAACTTTCCCAGTTTTGTCATTTTTAGCATTTAAGTTTCATGTTATTTTAGAGACTGTTGCATGTGTTTTTATTTGTCTGTCTTAGAAATGCATGTACATTTTAAGTATTTAAAACATTCCCTTATCTTAATTTATGACAGCTTAAATATTTGACATAAACAAGTTTATTATTTTGTAGTATGAGATAGGGTCTAAATTTATAAAAAAATATAATTGCCTCACATTATCTATTGAACAGTGATCTTATCATACTGCTTTGAAATGCCACTCTTATGATATAATTTATTTTCATTCATGTGTTAGTGGGCTTTTCATTCAGCTTCATTCATTCTTCTGCTTTTCTATTAATCCAAAACTTTAACTTGTAGTCTTTCTATAGTGTGTTTTAAAGATCAAGTAGGGGTCATAATTTAACATAGTATTTTTCTTTTTTAAGGAAGTCTCCAGACTGCTCCCAGGCATTGGTTTTTCTATATTGAATTGAGAATTAGGAACGAGAATTGATTGCTTGGGTTCACTTTCCGTATAAAGTTTTAGGGAGTTGGTATTGCTGCTATATTAATTTTTTTCACTCAGATACGTGTCCCCAGCACTATTTTCTTCCCCTGATGTCTCCCCTGCCTGTCACAGAACACAGGATTTTACTGTTAGGAAAGTGTGGTTTCATAAGTATCAAGAGCAAAATATCTTGAGAACTGCTGAATTAACCGGATGTCTTCAATTAAGTAACTTATGTTATTGTTACCCTATAATGCAGTGGTTTGCAAAGTGTGGTCCCTGATCAGCAGTATCAGTATTAACTGGGATCTTGGTAGAAATACAAATTCACAGATCCACTCCAGATTTAATGAATTGGGAAGACTGAGGGTGAAACCCAGCAGTCTGTTGGTTAAGCCCTCCAGGTGATCCTGATCATGGGAAAGGCTGAGAATTACTGGTACAGTGGATGGAGAGAGCTTTGAAGTCATCCAGTATAAAATCCCACTGTAGCCTTTTACTCCAGTGTAATTTTGGTTGTTACTTACATATTTAAGTCTAGACATCATCATCTCTAATATGGGCTGTTATGAGAATTATCTGTATCATAAGCAAAGGGTTTAGATCAGGGGTCCCTAAACTACCCCAAACTATGGCCCGCCCGAGGCCGCATGTGGCCCCCTGAGGCCATTTATCTGCCCCCCCCCCACCGCATTTCCAGAAGGGGCACCTCTTTCATTGGTGGTCAGTGAGAGGAGCACTGGATGCATCTGCACCCATAGTTCCCATTGAAATACTGGTCAGTTTGTTGATTTAAATTTACTTGTTCTTTATTTTAAATATTGTATTTGTTCCCGTTTTGTTTTTTTACTTTAAAATAAGATATGTGCAGTGTGAATAGGGGTTTGTTCATAGTTTTTTTATAGTCCGGCCCTCCAACAGTCTGAGGGACAGTGAACTGGCCCCCTGTGTAAAAAGTTTGGGGACCCCTGGTTTAGATGCCGAGTAGCTATTATGTTAAAGATTGCTTTCTAATGAGCAAGGGCTGAACTAGTGCACAATATGAATGTTACATAGTAGTGTGCTATCTAGGGGAATTGAGGGCAAGGTCTGGAAATTAAGGGGTGTTAATGGTTTTGATGGGTCCTAGATAATATGTGATACCGAGGGCATAAAACTTCTGTTTGGGATGATAAGGATAAACACTTTTAAGTTTTGTTCAGTTTTGCACTTTTTAAGTGGGCAGACATAATAGCCTATTATTATTGAAATCCCTGAATTCTATCTCTTTTTTTTTAGTACTGACCTTGTATTTTATTTTTAATTACTTTAAAAATAATTTTTTTAATTTTCAACATTATTCTGTATTAGTGTCAGCTGTATAGCATAGTGGTTAGAAAATCATGTCCTTGACAGAGTGGATCACCCGATGTTTCAAGTATCAACCTGACAGCATACACAGTTATTGTGAAAGTGAGAAACTTCCAAACCTGTAAGAATTCTTATGAGTTTATTTGAGCCAAATTGTTAACAATTGCCGGGAAGGAAAGTTTCAACAGATTGAGAAAATGCTCCAGAAATTGGTGGTTTTACCACTTATTTTATACATTAGAATCAAGGGGAAGATATAAGAGGGGTTACATAAAATTGATTGGTGATAGATTAGGGAGGTGGGAGAAAGCAAAGTGTGGAGAGGGGATCTCTGAGAGTGGATAAAAAGTAAAATTGTATTTACTGAAATTTCTGTTACATAGGCAGGCATAACATAGTTAATTAACAGGTTAATAACAATGAGGGCATTTGTTGGCTCCTGCTCTGGTGGAATACCTGCCCTGATGGGTCAGGAAAGGATGATCACCCTTACATTTCAAAGGCATATTAGATTATGATGAGCATTAACCTTTGTTAGAGAAATACACCTCCCTAGAACATGACTACCCACCATGACTGCATGAACTGCCTTTTCCTTTTTTTTTTTAGACAGTGAGTCAAAGGGACAGGCAGACAGGAAGGGAGAACGATAAGAAACATCAGTTCTTCATTGCAGCACCTTAGTTGTTCATTGATTGCTTTCTCATATGTGCTTTGACGATGTAAAGCCAGTAGCCAGGGTCCATCACAGCCTGGCTCATGCAGGTTCGCATTAGATTTGGACAGACGGTAATGAAACATTGGAGACAAGAACTGGTGGGCCATCAGCTTTAATTCTAGCTTGCACCCAGTGGGCAAGTAAAAACACACACTGGGCTCAAAAACCCACTCATTCAGTGCTTACAAAGCTACTGACTTATCCGAGTTTCCTAGAATCAAAGGTTTCTAGCTCACCAGACTTATTCACCTCTGTTTCCCATCTCCTTCTCTCTACACAAACTCTGCACAAACTGGCTTCTCCCTCAGCTCTCTGCCATCTTGGCTGCTTCTCCTCTCCTCCACATGGCCTTAATCTGCTCTCCTTTCTAATACTAACCTCAGGAACCGAGAGAGGGCAAGCTCCTGGTCTGCCCCACTTTATAGCTTAGATTCAAAACCTTTAATCCAATCTATAAACAAGAAAGTCTCTGATACACGGCCACTTATCTGAGGCATAATGGGAGGATTTCTCATGAGAGTGCACCTCCCCACATCATCCAGTCAGTCAAGGGTGTGGGGAAAAGCTTACTCTTAAAACTTGCATGTGGGCAGCGCCATCTTTAACAAAGTGAGCATAATATATTTCATCTGCCCAACAGATGGGATGGGGGGGGGGCTACAGCAGAGTAAGTGACCTCTTGCTCAAGCCAGCAACCCTGTGCTCAAGCTGGTGAGCTCGGGGAGCTCGGGGTTTCGAACCTGGGTCTTCCCTATCCCAGTCTGACGCCCAGTCCACTGTGCTACCGCCTGGTCAGGCCACCATGAACTGCTTTTAGTTAGAGAGTTTTAATTTCAGACTATCCTGTGTGGTTATTTTAGGTGTCTGAGTTTGCGGGGCCACCTGGAGTTTGTCAGGTTCTGCATGCGGCCCCTTTGTGTCCACATTACCATATTGACTATATTCCTTATGCTGTAATTTACCTCTCTGTGAGTTTTCAGTAACTATCAATTTATACTTCAAATTTCTTTACCTTTTTTACCCAGTCCTCCAACCTCTCCCTTCTGACAACTGTCAGTCTGTTCTTTGTGTCTATGAGTTCGTTTCTAATTTGCTTGTTTTTTTTTTATTTTGTTCTTCAGAATACAAATATAAGTGAAATTATATGATATTTGTCTTCCACTGTCTGACCTGTTTCACTTAACATAATACTCTTTCGTTCCATCCATGGCATTGCAGAAAGTAAGATATTATTCTTTTGTATTGCCGAGTAGTATTTCATTGTGTAAATGTACCACAGCTTTTTTATCCACTAATATATTGGTAGGCATTTGGGTTGCTTCCACCCTAAATTCTATCATAACAATATGTATGGGATTAAATTATTACAGTTCCGTTTTTATATTAAATTAGATTAAAATTTCTGTCATATTTCTTTAGTTTAAAAATATCTAACAGCAAATTTCTAAGAAAACTGAGGAAAGGAAAACTAGAATATGCAAGTGAAATAAGGATTAATGTCTTCATTTAAATGATAGAGGTTAACATGATGCAAAAGTGAATAAACACATAAAACCTTATCCATTATTCTTGGGAATCTGGAAAAATGTTAATTTACTCAACATATTGATGAATTACAGTGTGCCAGGAACTGGGCTAAGCAATGGGCATAAAGTGATGAATCAGATGTAGATATGACTGAGGAACAATTCACAGTTGGGTGGTAGAAATAGTCAGGTGATGTGATGGCAAGACTCAGGCTAAAGGCAGAAATGGATGGCTGTAAGAGTCGCAAGTGTTTGTGAAAGAGAATGCTGGAGCTGATATTCAAGGACAAATACCCTACCCTAGGTGAGGAATGTAGAAAATGCTGGAAGATCTCCCTTGGTGATTAGTTCTGCTTGAAGGCACCAGATATCCTACAGGAAAGGTGACTTGAAGGATGAATGGGTTTGCCAAGCCAGAAAAGGACGCAGATATTATAAATGAAGGCATAAACATACCAGACTGCCCTGAATCTTGAAGAATGTGGAGTAGTCCAGTGTGAGTATAGCATATGGTTGGGCAGGAGCAGGTGACGCTATAGGTTAATCTGGGTCCAATTGTGCAAGTTCTCCTAAGAGTATGGTGGACTGAAAGACCATTTTAAAAAAAATTGTCTTGGTTTTGGATAAAAATATTTTGTCAGTTGGTGAAAGGTCTCTGGGTCTTTCTTTTTTGTTTTAACATATGCCATTACACTCATATCAGGTTAGAAATTTAGGTTAGAAATTCAGAGAAACATTTGTGTTACAAGTTTATGTTTAGATAACACAGCTTTAGTCCTATTCAGCCTTTCTCAGTATTAAAGACTTTCAACCAAAGTTGATTAGTTCATCCCAACAAAGCCTCTATCACCAATGGTTGTGGCATGGAATTATTCTTATTACCTAAAGCTCTCTTGTTAAGTGTGCTCTCAACATCCATATTACCAAGTCTTTCCCACTGAGCCCATGAAGTTTTCTGATGCCTCTCTAGAGTCCTGCTCTCAATTTCTGGTAATTTGGCTGAGTCCTGACTCCCTAGCTAGCTAAATTTTTCCTCCTGTGGCCTGGATTTCTGTGGCCTTTGTAACCAGCTGTGAACCTGCTATGAATCAGAGAGACCCACTGGGAACCTTGACATCTCAACCTCACTACTATACATACCACAAGTGCCTTAAGGTTATCATGTTTCATCCACCAGATTATATCCCTTTATTATACTATAGATACTCCTTATCATCAATATTGAACCTATACTGTAGGGCCAGTGGCCAAGGCCAGTGCAGGTTTGCATTAGATTCGGACAGTCAGTAATGAAACAACGGAGCCAAGAACTGGTGAGCCATCAGCTTTAATTCTAGCTTGCACCCGGCCGGCAAGCAAAAACACACACTAGGTTCCAAAACCCACTCTTTCAGTGCTTACAAAGCTACTGTCTTATGCGAGTTTCCTAGAATCAAAGGTTTCTAGCTCACCAGCCTTATTCACCTCTGTTCCCCATTTCCTTCTCCAGCACAAACTCTGCTCAAACTGGCTTCTTCCTCAGCACTCTGCCATCTTGGCTGCTTCTCCTCCCCTCCACATGGCCTTAATCTGCTCTCCTCTCTAATGCTAATCTCAGGAACTAAGAGAGAGAGCAAGCTCCTGGTCTGCCCCACTTTATAGTGTAGAAATCCAAACCTTTAAACCAATCTACAAACAAGGAAATCTCTGATACAAAGTCACTTATCTGAGGCATAATGGGAGGATTCCTCATGAGAGTGCATCACCCCACATCATCCAATCAGTCATGGGTGTGGGGAAAAGCTTACTCTTGAAACTAAGCCTTAGGCTATAATGTCCCTACCTGCATACAGCCTGTCCCCCCTCCACACACACACACAATAATATAATTACACCCATCCCAAGCATAAGGGCAACTAATATTACCTGGGCAATGGGCTTCCCCATGGGCATCGCCATCTTTAACAACATGAGCATAATATATTTTATCTGCTTAACATATACTTAGTGTATTATGAGGGGTTATTTTTACTTTTGGTTACATATGCTGGCCAACCCTTTTTGTCCCAGCCCCATTCAATCTGCTACTGGCTTTTACCCTGAGAGAAAATTTGTATAGTATAAGGATTATAAATTGTTAAATCCTGTGAGATCTTAAAATATAATTTCTTACTTTTTAAAATTTCCATTTTTTGATTTTCTAATTTAGGCCTGGGCTATTTTGATAGCCCCTTCTTGACCTTATGTTTTACTTTTTTAATGATCTCTTTTTAATTAATTAATTATTTATTTATTTTAGAGAGGAGACACAAAGTGTGTGTGTGAGAGAGAGAGAGAAAGAGAGAGAGAGAGAGAAAGGAGGGAGGAGCTAGAAGCATCAACTCCCATATGTGCCTTGACCAGACCAGTGCAGGGTTTTGAACTGTCGACCTCAGTGTTCCCAGGTCGACGCTTTATCCACTGCGCCACCACAGGTCAGGCTGTTTTACTTTTTTAGATTTAATATACTACAGGGATATTTCCAAACCATAAGTCAGTTCATATCAGACTTGCCTGCTCTCCTCCCAAAATGTCTTTGAGCCTGTATAATACAGGCCAGACTCTAAATGTCGTTGGGCATGCACGGATGCCTGGTCCTAACTTTCCTCTCTTGCCTCATCTTCTACAACCTCCACATACTTCTTTTTCAGGCTTGGGAGGCAGACTGTGGCATCTCTTGCATTCAGAGAATTTCAACCTCCTTGCTTTTGACTAGTGTTTCCTCAGTGTGGAATTTTACTGGCCTAACTCACTGCCCCGAGGAATCCGCACATTTTTCAAGGCCCAGTATCAAATTAGACTTTCTTCTTGAACCTTTTATAGATCCTTGAACCAGATTATTTTTTCCTTTCCTTCAGCTTTCATAGTACTTAGCCTCTAACTCTTTGTCAGCATGCACTGTCTCCTATCTTGTTTATTTGTACGTTTTCTTTCTCACTAAGTTGTTAGCTTCTGGAGAGATTTATTCCTCTCTTTATCTGCAGTAGCATTTGCTCACATATTTTGTCTATGTTGGTTTTCAGTAATTGCTTTGTCTATATTAGGATTTTAATGGTGAAAGAAACTTTATTTTTTCAAAGAGAGGCATAATGGAAGAACTTGTGTTTTTTCAAGTACTAGTCTATTTCTTCCAGTTCTATTTTTCCCCACTGTATATCAGAGTGAATGCTTGAAACTGTGTGAAAAGGAAAGTTTTGGGAATGGAAACACTCCCCTTGACCTTTAGTTAGGGTGGCTACTAAGGCTTTGTTTGAAAATTGCTTGAAAATAGATCATAATTCTTATCATTTCTTAATATTTTTAATACCAAGAACTGTGACAACCAATTCATATATACTTTTTCACCTAATCCTCCCAACAACCTCATGGGATCCAAGTTTTAGTTCTTTTTATACAGAAGGAAATGCTGAGGCTAATACAGTTGTTTTTTTTAAAACTGAGATTGAGAGAGAGAACCAGGTTTTCAGGTTTGGTCTGTCTGATTCCAAAGCCCACATTTTTTTTTAGATGTTATTTATTCATTTTTAGAGAGAGAGAGGAAGAGAGATCGAAGAGGAGAAGAGCATCAACTCCCATATATGCCTTGATCAGGCAAGCCCAAGATTTCAAACCGGCGACCTCAGGGTTCCAAGTCAATGCTTGATCCACTGCGCCAACACAGCACAAGTGTGTGTGTGTGTGTGTGTGTGTGTGTGTGTGTGTGTGTGTGACAGAGAGACAGAGAGAGGAACAGATAGGGACTGACAGGAAGGGAGAGAGATGAGAAGCATCAATTCTTTATTACAGTACCTTAGTTGTTCATTGATTGCTTTCTCATATGTGCCTTGATGAGGGTGTTACAGCTGAGTGAGTCACTCCTTGCTCAAGCTAGTGACCTTGGGCTTCAAGCCAGTGGATGACCTTTGGGCTCAAGCCAGGGAACATGGGGTCATTTCTACGATCCCATGCTCAAGCCAGTGACCCCATGCCCAAGCTGGTGAGCCTGTGCTCAAGCCAGTGACCTTGGAGTTTCAAACCTGGGTCCTCTGCATTCCAGTCGGACACTCTATCCACTGTGCCATTGCCTGTTCAGGCAAAGCCCACATTTTTTATCATGATTGTTCTGTTTTACCTGAGCATTTGGGAATATGCATTTTTGACCCCACCTTCTTGCTACAGAGGTGAAATCTAGTTCATCTTCAAATCAGCTTACAATAGAGAAAATGATAACACTATGTGCCCTTCTCCAAACTAGTGCCTATCAATTTATGGGTGCTTAAGATGTCAACAAGGTAAATTAACCTATTAAGTTGAATAATAAATAAGAGAAAAAAAGTGAAAATGTAAATATTGGTTTAAAGACATGTATATCATTGATAGTCAATGGACACACACACAGAGTGAATTTATTTTCGCTCTTTCTCCCAGTTGTATGATTAGAGGGCTGGTAATGAAGAGAGCCTGCTGGAGGATAGTAGAGATTTCAGACGACAATGAGAATTTATAGTTTTCTGGAGAGGGGGATGATTTACTTTCAAGTGAAGGAAAAGCTGTGAACTGAGATCATTTTTGCATATCTGTCTGCCGAGTTTTTCTTTACATGATGTATGGAAGTTTAGGGTTTTCTTATTTTTTTCCCGCTCTTTCTTTTTAAGTGGGTAGGACTTCATGTGAAGAATCTGTTGTGCTCAGAGAACTTTTGAATCAAGGCATCATTGTGGGAAAAACAAAGATTAGCAAAAGGGATACCTTATTTTATTGTCCATCAATATTTATACTTCGAGATAAAAGTGAATGGAAAATTATTAGATGTTATATATTCAAGAACATTTGTTGAGCACTTACTATATTTCAAATTTTTTATTACAACAGAGGATAAGACAGACCTAATGACTTTCTCAAAGATGTCTCAGTTGATGACCTAGCAGAGAATAAAGACCTTTTAATTTTACTTATGACAACAAAGCTAATAATACAAAAATTGGTCAACATTTATGTAGGCCTTATTAGATGCTAGGTCTTATGCTAAGTGTTTTAAACATACTAGACCACTTTGTTTCTATGACAACCTTGTGTAAGAACTACTCTTTGTCCTTATGTATCAGATGAAAAGGAAAGCAAAAGCCCGAGACAATGAGGAACTTCCACAAGATCATACTTGGTACTTTACTACTATCATACATACATTCAAAATATATATATGATTTTAATATGTACTATGTAAAATACTTTCTTTAGAGATTAGTTTTCTGAAACTCCTAAAAAAATATTCATCTGTATATTCTGTCTTTGCCACACAGACTTATGTCTGAATCAAAGATGTGCCAGTTTTTTATTGGATAAGCGTAGACAAGTTACTTAACCTCTCAGAGCCTCTGTTTCTTTGCTTATAAAATAGGAATTAAGACACATTTTGTATGGGTGTGTAAAGCATACCATAGTAGGACCCTAAAATCTTAGTACCCACTTCTTTTCCTCTGTTACTTTTTCATAAAAGGACTCAAAATAACCATGTGATTATATAAAAAGGTAGTACTGAATTTTTCAGGTTGACCACTAACAGTTTTCTTGTAAACAACTTAAGTGGTTCCAGCAACCTAATAAACTCAGTTGTGATGTTGGTGAGTAACCATTGAACTTGAAATTGGAAGTTCTGTTTAGTTTACTGCTTTGATTTTTATTTCTTATTTTAAGAGGGATGGAAATGCTTTTATTTAATAATTAGCTCATGATTTTTTACAACTTGTTGATGCTTGAAAGGGCTACCAGCCCTGCAGTCAGGCAAAGAAAAATAACGTCCTCGATGTTCCATTTGGATGATGGGAGTCAGTTGCATAATATGAATAATGCTGTTCTACTTCTCTAGCTAAACTGAACAACCATGATTCTAGATAAAAATCTTTCCTCGCCAATAAGCTTCATGAGTGCCCTGTTTGACTTTATGATTTTGTAACATTTGGTTACCCCCATGAGGTCTTTTGAAGGTACAAGGTTGTTTATCCAGTTTTTAAAATAAGTGCATGGCTGCAAAATCTTTATTGCTGATTAAACGATGTCATATGACAGTATGGATTTTCTTTAGGAGATTGCTTTGTTTAGCTGTGCTGAAAAACTAGATTGAAAGTAGCAACTGAAGACAGTGAGTATGTGTACTACTGCATTAAATTTAACATTTTTACCTACATCAATCCATTGGATGATATGTGTATAGAATCATAATTAGAAGTATATATTACTTTTTAAAATAGAATTCTACAAAAGTTGTTTAAAAGTTTTTTAAAATTTAGAAATTTAATTTTTGGTCTTATATGTACTAAAAGAAGTTGCTATTTAAAGGAAGCAATGGAGATATTTTTGGTGAGGTGAATAATCAAGCTCTAATTTATTTGACGAATTTTATTAATGAACTTTATTTGGTTATGCCATATTTATGGGGAAAATACAAAAAAGAATGCTCTTGACTACCAGGAGGTGTACACAGTGATAGAGTGTTGATCTGGGACACTGATGACCCAGGTTTGAAACCCCAAAGTTGCTAGCTTGAACACAGGCTCATCTGGCTTGAGCTCAGGCTCACTAGCTTGAGTGCGGGGTCACTGGCTTGAACGTGGAATCATAGACATGCCCCCATGGTCGCAGGCTTGAGCCCAAGGTCACTGGCTTGAGCAAAGGGTCATTGGCTTGGCCGGAGCCCCCTGGTCAAAGCACGTATGAGATAGCAATCAATGAACAACTAAAGTGCCACAACAACAAATTGATGCTTCTTATCACTCTCCCTTACTGTCTGTCTGTCTCTCTCATGAAAAGAAAAAGAAAAAAAAAAACACTGATTCTTTCTTGGTATGCAATGGGTAATACTTAATAATGGCTTTCTTTTTATAAGTTTCATTCTATATTAGAATAAATCAGGGTCCTACTTCTTAATGTAAAAATCAACTAACAATTATCAAGTGCTTAGTATAAACTAGGCATTGCACTAAGAGCTTAATATGTATTTTATTTTTATAGCAAGACAGAGGTGGGTGCTAAGATACTTGTTTCACAACTGGAGAAATTCAGGCAGAGAGAGGGATTTGGGAGCAGCAGTGTGGACCTGTTCGCATTTACTTAACCACTAGTCTACCATTGCCTCTATAGTATTATGAAATGTTCGTTTACCTTTTCATGAAGATTTTTTTCTGTTTAAATGAAATTTATCTTTAGTATCTTATTTCAGAATATAAATAGATAATTAATAGACACAAACTAAGTAGATTATAAAATTTAAGAAAGATAGAAAGATAGGGATAATACAGTGTGTCCGTAAAGTCATGGTGCACTTTTGACTTTTGACCGATCAAAAGTGCACCGTGACTTTAAGGACACACTGTATATGCCTTAGCCACTTCTCTACATAGATGATAAATGCTAGAGCGAAGAAGGCCAGTTCATTCATTGAAATGTGTTTGGTAGAATACTGATATGAAAAGTGTCATATATATATATAATGCTTTAAATTTTGTCTGTAAAACAGAAATTCACAATTGGAAGGTATTAAAGTGTTCCACACTTCATTAATCTAATTTCTTATATGAGTTGTCAGATATTAAATTGGTTTTGTTCTGTTTTGTTTATGGTGATGGATGTTGGTGAAAATAAACCTAAGCGTACCCCTAGCTAGTTGTGATGTCTGATAAAAATGCTACCACAGAAGATTATGAATTTAGATTAATAGTTGTGAGTCTATGCCTGACCAGGCGGTGGCGCAGTGGATAGAGCGTCGGACTGGGATGCGGGAGACCCAGGTTCGAGACCCCGAGGTCTTCAGCTTGAGCGCGGGGGCCCATCTGGTTTGAGCAAAAGCTCGCCAGCCTGGACCCAAGGTCACTGGCTCCAGTAAGGGGTTGCTCGGTCTGCTGAAGGCCTGCGGTCAAGGCACATGTGAGAAAGCAATCAATGAACAACTAAGGTGTCACAACGGCAACGAAAATAACTAATGATTGATGCTTCTCATCTCTCTCTGTTCCTGTCTGTCTGTCCCTATCTATCCCTCTCTCTGTCCCTGTAAAAAAAAAAAAGTGTGAGTCCGGAGTTTACTTGGAGAATAAATGAAAACTCTTTTTTTCCCCTGAACTTTTGCAGATTGTTATTCAGGTTCTTGATTTATTCTTAATCTTCATTTGATGATAGAAACCTAGATGTACCCTATTTTTCACTCGATAAGATGCTCCTTTTTTTTTCCCCAAAAGTGGAGGCGAAAATGCCCATGTGTCTTAATGGAGCTAATGTTCATTTTTTTTAGCTGCTGCAGGCGCTAAGCTGGTAAATACATGTAGAATGAGTGCCAGCGGGAGCGTAATCATACCTGCCACAGCGGCGTGCAGAACCTGGCATCTGCTGAGGATTTCCTGGTTCCAGTTTCTACTGCTGCATGCAGCGCAGGAGGGAGGGCAAGTGACATTGTGTGGCACATTCATCTGGCATCACTGAGGGCAGATGTGAGAGGCGCCACTGCAGGGTGGAGGGCTGCGTGCAGCTGCTGGAGCTCTCTGTGAAGTGCTGATGTCACTTGTTGCCAGCTAACAGCATTTCTTTGGCTGGCTGGCTGGTAGGGGAGGGGCTGAGGGTGCGAGGCACCTGCAGTGAGCTGGGAAGCCAGTGCGAGCACAGGCAAAGCAGCGGCAGATGGAGCAGGCTATGCTGCTCATCTCCATCAGTTTATTCCAGCTGTAATCCTGGTAGTTTACCTATGTAGTGACATTAGAGTAAAAAATAACTGAACTTTCCCTAGTGCAGCAGCAGGGGGAGGGGACAGGCACGGGGTATCCTGAATTAAAGAAGAACAACAACCTGAATGGCAGGTCCTGGATTCTAAAAGACTCTAAGGCCAGCAGATTTACTATCCCCTAGATCGCCCATAAACACTTACCTTTTCTGGGAGTTTCATGCTGCATCTTTGCAACTAAATCACGCCCCCAAACCCAGCCATTCAGATAGGCTGGACGCCTGAGTGTGCTGCAGACCACAGCGGTGCCGGGGATGTGGCATTAGCTATACCTTAGATCAGTGATGGGCAATCTTTTGAGCTTGGTGTGTCAAAATTCGCCAAAAAACCAAGCATAACTCAGGTGGTGTGTCACTTCGAGAAGAAGGGCCTAACCAGAAGTCCCAGAACTAGACGCTCTGTGCCGGAGTTCTGTTGTTTTGGCCTACAGATCTCCTGCACAGAGTGTCTACACTACAGCAAATGTTTTATCCTCAGCTACTGCACCTGGCCATGCAGGAGCAGGGGATGAAATGTCCTTCTCAGCATGCAGCCCCATACTTCTCTGGTATGCGGCTGCATGCGGCCTCGTGTCATCAAAAATGGCTATGCGTGTCAGCGATGACACGTGTGTCATAGGTTTGCCGTCATGGCCGTAGATGGTATCATATATGAAAATAGCGAAGAAAGTGATACCAGTGATTGTGAGAAACTGAGCTTCCTAAGTTCTGACACAAGCAATGATGAGTTCCTGGGGTTCCCAGACAGCTAGAAGAGTATTTGAACATTAAAGTCTCTTCTCATTGCTTAATATCAGTGCTGATGGTTGTTAATACTGCTGTTGAGTTTACATTGTTGAAATATTATTGTGGTATATTTTATTAAATATTTTAACACACCATTTGGTTCAGAATATTTATTTTCTTCCTTAAAACCCTCGGTGCGTCTTATGGTCAGGTGTATCTTATGGAGTGAAAAATATCGTACTTTTTGGTGTGCCTATTTAAAAAAAATAGTTTTATTTAGACAATTTTAATGGGGTAACATTAGTCAACTAGAGCACATAGATTTAGAGAAAATATCACCAGATCATTTTGACATTTGATTATGTTGTATACCCATCACCCAGAGTCAAATAGTCCTCTGTCCCCCTTCATTTGGTTTTATTTATGACCCTCCCCTCCCTCTCTTCCTTTTCTCTCCCCCTGGTAACTACTATACTCTTATCCAGAGGTCCCCAAACTACAGCCCACGGGCCAAAATGCAGCCACCTGAGGCCATTTATCCGGCCCCTGCTGCACTTCTGGAAGGGGCACCTCTTTCATTGGTGGTGAGTGTATGGAGTACTGTATGTGGCGGCCCTCCAACGGTCTGAGGGACAGTGAACTGGCCCCCTGTGTAAAATGTTTGGGGACCCCTGCTCTTATCTATGTCCATGAGTCTCAATTTTGTATCCCACCTATGTATGGAATAATACAGTTCTTAGTTTTTTTCTGATTTACTTATTTCACTCATTATGTTATCAAGGTCCATCCATGTTGTTGTACATGATCCTGTCATCATTTCTTATAGCTGAGTAGTATTCCATAGTATATATGTACCACATTTTCTTTATCCAATCTTCTATTGAAGGGCATTTTGGTTGTTTCTATTTCTTGTGGGTATGCCATTTTTTAAAACTTGTCTTTTATTGATTCCATCCTCAATGTCTTTCAGATAGGAATTTTAAATGTAACTGATTGTTTTCTGGAAGTCAGAATACCTTTTTAAAGTCAATAGTCATCAAACCAAGAACATTGAAAGAGAAACTGGTACCTTTATTTGCATTTGGGTATGGAAAGTCTAACCCACTATAGAACACTCATCACACATGGTGTATTTTAGCCCTCTAATAAAGTCAGTCTTTAGATGTACTGTATTTCATTGAATTTAAGATGCCATCAAATTTTAGATTCACCATTATTTTATGTACCAATAAAAGAAAAACTACCAATTAAACTGGTATACTGTTGTTAACATTTTTGTTTATTAAGGCATAAATTGTATATGGTTATATTTACTAATTTAGTATTTAGTTCTGCAAGTTTTGACACACTACTATTACTAGGGAAAATGAAATATAGAACAATTCCATGCACAGTGTATCAATACTCATATTACATTTAATAAAATTAAAAAGGATTTTAAATTGACACATTTTCATTGTATCATTCTTGTGAAATCACAAAAAGGAACATATAAAGAAAATAATTAAAATTTTATTTTACACTCTTCATTCAGAGATTCACCTTTGTCTCAGACTTAGAGTTGCCAGTGACTTATTTCACTCTGTCTTGTCCTCTGCAGTCAAGAGCATGGAAGAGGATAAAAAGCTTCTGGAAATATGCTCTACTCTTGCTCCAGGGGTTCTCTTTCAAGTTTTCTTTGTTTGCTACACAGCTTTTGGCTACCATTTTCTTATTTGGACTGGGGCTTTTATTTTTATTATTTTATTTTTATACACTCAATTGAGTGACATGTCACTGAAAGTTAAGCAGCTTCTGTTTAAAGTCAAAATTGGTGCATATAGTCATTGATCTTATCGGCTGTTAGTTGCTTTGAAATAGCTTCATCTTCTCCAAGAGATTTGTCCGTTTCTTTGCCCCTTTTGGTTTGTTTGTTTGACAGCAGCACCGAAGTATATAATTCCCTGGGGTTGATGACAACATGAACACAGCTACATGTGGTCATCCCTGCATCATGACTGTCACCTGGGCGACAGCAACTGTAAGGTGCCATTGAGTGTGAGACACACTGGGTTTCACACTTGTTAAAAATGTGAAAGACTGGATTAACATTGGTGAAGTAGAGTATTGTGTCCATCACTACACATTTTTATGCATGAGTATTTTGAGGTACACAAGGATTAGTTTGAAGTTCTTTTTATAATACTTTGGGAGAGATGGTTTGATTTAATGGGAGGTTGGTGTGGTAGCAAAAGTCTTGGCCTGGTGCTTGGACAGATATGCATTCTGGTTCTGCACTTACAATTGGGTGGTATTGTTAAGTCAGTTATATTCCCTGCATCTCATTTTTCTCATCTGAGAGATGGCATGATAATGATACCTACTTCTGAGGATTGTTAAAATTTTCATTTATCTTTTATATGGCATATGCTTCATTATATAATTACTATTAGATTTTTAAATAACTTTTGGATATTTAGAAATTAAGCTTTTTAAAAAATAGTTTCTTGATAAATCTTTGCTCTGAAACTATGACATATAAGGCATACTTATATTTTTAGAGCATACCCTTCTGCCCCCCAATCTAATTTTCAAATTTCTTCCTAAGAAAAAATGTCTTGAATAAGTCTCAGATACTAGAAGGAAAATATTCCACCAGCAAGCCTCCAGAGATATGTTTCTTTTTCATTAGAAGTATAGGTAATGAAAATCTTAAGATTATAAGGTGACATGGAGTCAAGTTGTGATATGTGAAAGTGAATAATTCATTTTTTTAATTCAACTGTAGTTTTCTTTCATACATATGAAAATATCTAGTGATATGAATTTAATATTTTACATTTTCTGAGATAAATAAAATTTCTAAATATCTGAAAGTAAAATGAGATTGGTCATTTTTAAAAAATCATTGATTGATTTTAGAGATGGGGGAGGAGCAGGAAGCATCAACTCATAGTAGTTGCTTCTCATACGTGCCTTGATTGGGCAAAACCAGGGTTTTGAACTGGTGACCTCAGCATTCCAGGTTGATGCTTTATCTACTGAGCCACCATAGGTCAGGCAAGATAGATGATTTTTAATGAACTATTTGGCATTTATTTTAAAGACTACTTTCTTGTTAAAATTATTGAGTAACTATTTTAAGTGAACATTACTAGAGTTATGTGGAACTTTATAGAATTTCAATTATATGATGTGAATGTAATGTGAATATATTTGTTGCATTAAATTTTGAGCTGAAGTGTGCACAGTATACTTTTGTTTAAAAGATTATATATTATGATCAGAGAAATCAAACTAGAAAGTTGCTTACTCTGTTTCAAAAGTCATAGATTTCTGGTATGTTTAATAAAAATAAATGAGTATTATACCCTATATTTGGATGATTTATTCAGATACTTTAATAAATGATATTATATATAATGTTGAAGTTCAGTTTTATAACCCTGCAAGAATATGCTGTGTCCTTTTCTGTTATAGGTTCATCAATACATTTCTGTCTAAAATTGATAATAAATGGCAGATCTCTAAATGAAACATTTAGGAGGGGTGTTTTGTCAGTAATTATGTTCTTTAGGGCCAAAACTCTAAAATTTAATAAATGATAAAGTCAGTTTCTTAGAAGTTAAATGTCATCTTGTAATTATTGTTTTTAAGTTTTTTTAATACTCTTAAATTTGGCTATTAGTTTTTGAAAGACTAATTATTGATTTTGAGTTATCTTATATTTAGCTTAGGCAACTAATCTTGTAGAATTCTGGACCACAAGATGATTTTTTTTTTATTTGCTAGATTTTATTTATTTATTTAATTGAATTATATTGGGGTGATACTAGTTAATACAATTATACAGGCAATCACTCCCACTCCCAGCAATCACGACACTGTTGTCCGTGAGTTTGTTTTTGTTTTGTCCTGTTTTGCTCTGTTCCTTCACCTTTCTTACCCAAAACCTCCATCCCCTTCCTCACAGCTGTCAGCCTGCTCTCTATGCATGAGTCTTTCTATTTTGCTTGTTAATTTTTTTGTTCATTAGATTCCACATGAGTGAAATTATATGGTACTTGTCTTTCTCTGACTGGCTTATTTCACTTAGTAAAATGATTGCCACATCTGTCCACTATGTCATAAAAGGTACAATTTCCTCTTTTTTGTGGCCACATAGTATTCCATTATGTAAATGTACCTCAGCATTTTTATTCACTCCTCTACTGATGGGCACTTGGGTTGTTTCCAGAACTTGGTTATTGTAATTAACACTGCAATGAACATAGGGGTGCATATATTCTTTTAAATTAGGGTCCTGGGCCTGACCAGGCGGTGGCGCAGTGGATAGAGCATCCGACTGGGATGCGGAAGACCCAGGTTCGAGACCCCGAGGTCGCCAGCTTGAGTGCGGGCCCATCTGGTTTGAGCAAAAGCTCGCCAGCTTGGACCCAAGGTTGCTGGATCCAGCAAATGGTGTCTAGGTCTGCTGAAGGCTCGTGGTCAAGGCACATGTGAGAAAGCAATCAATG
The DNA here is from genome assembly GCA_037038555.1 of Rhynchonycteris naso. NCBI lineage: Eukaryota > Metazoa > Chordata > Mammalia > Chiroptera > Emballonuridae > Rhynchonycteris > Rhynchonycteris naso. The sequence continues at coordinate 70,222,398 of CM072997.1, forward strand.
AACATCTAAGGTGTCACAACGGCAACGAAAAACTAATGATTGATGCTTCTCATTTCTCTCTGTTCCTGTCTGTCTATCCCTATCTATCCCTCTCTCTGACTCTCTCTCTGTCCCTGTAAAAAATAAATAAATAAATAAATTAAATTAGGGTTTTGGGATTTTTTAGAATAAATTCTCAGAATTGGGAGTACAGGGTCAAAAGGCAGTTTCATTTTTAATGTTTTCTGATAACTCTATAGTGCTTTTCACAGTAGCTGTATCAATCTGCATTTCCATAAGTGCACAAGGGATCCCTTTTCACCACATCTGCACCAACACTTGTTGTTTGTTTATTTATTGATGATAGTCATTCTGACAGGTGTGAAGTGATTTCTTATTGTGGTTTTGATTTGCATTTCACTAATTGATGATTAGTGATGTTGATCTTTTCATGTCTATTGGCCATCTGTATGTCCTCTTTAGAAGTGTCTATTCAGTTCTTTTTCCCATTTTTAATTGAATTGTTTGTTGTTTTATTGGGGCTGAGTTTTATAAGTTCTTTATAAATTTTGGATATTAATCTCTTATCTGCTGTATTGGTGAATATGTTCTCCAATTCAGTAGGTTGTCTGTTCATTTTGTTGATGGTTTTTCTCTGCGGTGCAAAACTTTATAGTTTGATATTGTCTCATTTGTTTAGCTTTTCTCTTATTTTCCTTGCTTGAGAGATATATCTAAAAAAATATTGCTATGAGAAATGACTGAGATTTTGCTGTCTATCTTTTCTTCTAGGATTTCTATTGTTTTGTCTCTAATATTTAAGTCTTTAATCCATTTTGAGTTTATTCTTGTGTGTGGTGTATAAAGGTGGCCCAGTTTCATTTTTTTGCACATATCTGTCCAATTTTCCCAACACCATTTATTGAATAGACTGTCTTTACCCCATTATGTGTTCTTGTTTCTTTTGCCAAATATTAGTGGATGTGGGTTGATTTCTGGGCCCTCAATTCTGTTCCATTGATTTATATGTCTGTTTTTATGTCAGTACTATGCTGTTTCATTACTATGGTCTTATAGTATAGTTTGATATCAGGTAGCATTTCTCCATTGTTCTTCTTTTTCAAGATTGCTCTGGCTATTCTGGGTCTTTTGAGGTTCCATGCAAATTTTTGGAATATTTGATCTGGTTCTGTGAAATATATCATTGGTATCTTGATAGGAATTGTGTTGAATCTATAGATTGCTTTAGGTAATATGCACATTTTAATGATTTTAATTGTTCTTATCTATGAACATGGCATATGCTTCCACATATTTGTATCTTCTTTAATTTCTTTCTTCAGTGTCATAATTTTCTGAGTGAAGTTCTTTTCCATCCTTGGTTAATTTTTTTTCTAGGTATTCTATTCTTTTTGAAGCAATTGTGAATGGTATTGTTTTCTTGGTTTTCCTTTTTGATAGATCATTATTGGTGTATAAAAATTCTACTGAGCCTGACCAGGTGGTGGCGCAGTGGATAGAGCGTTGGACTGGGATGCGGAAGACCCAGGTTTGATACCCGGAGCTCACCAGCTTGAGCGTGGACCCATCTGGCTTGAGCAAAAAAGCTTGCCAGCTTGAACCCAAGGCCACTGGTTCCAGCAAGGGGGTGCTCGGTCTGCTGAAGGCCCGCAGTCAAGGCACATGTGAGAAAGCAATCAATGAATAACTATGGTGTTGCAACGGCAACGAGAAACTAATGATTGAAGCTTCTCACCTCTCTCCGTTCCTGTCTGTCTGTCCCTATCTATCCCTCTGTTTGACTCTCTCTCTGTCCCTGTAAAAAAAAATAAAATGCTACTGATTTTTTGATATTTGTTTTGTATACCTCTACTTTACTGAATTTCCTTAGTAGGCCTACTAATCTTTTGGTGGAATCATTATGGTTCTCTTTATACAGTATCATGTCATTTGCAAAAAATGAGTTTTACTTCTTCCTTTCCAATTTGGATGCCTTCTATTTCTTCTTGTCTGATTGCTGTGGCTAGGACTTCCAGTATTCTATGAACTAAGATTATTGATGGTGGACATCCCTGTGTTGTTCCTGATCACAAAATGCTTTCTATATTAATCTTCTGATCTTACAGATGAAGGGTAAAGACCTCAGCATGACCCCCTAGAAATAAGGATTTTGCTATCTAGGAAAAGTTTACTATATAATGTGGAGGTGATTTGTCATCAGATTTATTATTTAATAGTAATATTTATTTTCACTTAGGTTTTATCCCAAAATAGTTTATATAAATGTTATTAAGCATACCATTCAGAATATTAAAATATATAAATTTTGCATATCTTTTCATTTTTTGGCTTCAACAGAAATGTGGGACTAGATTGCCTAAGGTTAACATTTTTCTTAAAATTAATCAAGTATAAATTTTATTCATGTTGTATTGAAATGATAGAATTTATCTTCTAAGTCATCAAAATACTGTTTTAGCCATTATTTTAATGTACTGGTATTTTTTGAGGATGACATAATATGATGATTAAAGAATTATAAATGTAGCCAAAGAATTACAAGTGTGGTCTAATGTTTTCTCTAATTTACACTGAGACTATTTAGTGAATGTTGTAGAAAGTACCACATTGTTTAGCTATAAAAAGAAACATTGTTCTTACTTTTTAAGACTGTGAGTGAAGCAACAAACCAGTTATTTCTGGTTGAAACCATTGCACTTAGTGATAGTCTCTTTCAAATGCAGTGACATAGAAAACACTGTACTTAACACAAAATTTCAAACTTCTAATAACAATAGTGTAATGTTTATATTTTTTAATTTACCTGAATACTTAAATTTTTTAAAAAATAAAGTACTTAAGTATTTTGCTAATCTTTACTAGTTAAAGTTACACTGTACCTTAGAAAACAGAACTGAGAACAAGGAAGTAAGTAAATAATATAAAGTCAAAGTAGCCAAAGCAGATGTCATAAAGTGCAATATTTTTCTTGAAGGGCAGGAATATACTCCTTACTCAAACCTTATCAGATTCCATTTAACATTTTATCATAGCAGACATGACTATTTGATTTTAATACTAAAGTCAGATGTTTGAAGTAGTGAGAGACAAGTGAAGACAAACTACTATAAATGTGACACACTAATAGCAAGTAGTCATGGCCGAAAGAGAGGAGACAGAAAAACCATTAGAACTAGACTCTAAAACTCCACATGAGGGCCCATATATCTCAGTAAACCCCCAACCTATTATATAACCCAGCAAGGACATTTTAAACCCAGCCTTTAAAATATTTCCCAAGAGCCTATAGCCAACAAACTAAGGTAAAATGTGCTTAGTATATTTAAAAAAGTTACAAAACTAATTATAGATTGGGCCAGAGAAAAACCTAATTTATTTCCATAAGTATAAATTGTACAGAGACATATTTTGTTCCAAAGATATTATTTAAAATAAAGTTTAAACAAAAACTTCTCAACCACCTAGAAATAATAATCAAATTCTTCTAAATGTTATGGTAACAAAGAAGAAATCAAAATAACAATTAGAGACTATTAAGAAAACAATGATAATAAGCTGTACTCTGAATAAAATACATAGTATATATATACTATATTCTAATTATTAAAGTGGAAAATGAAAGAACATGAACTAAGAAATTCAACTGATGATGCTAAAACGAAGCAGATGACAGGAGAAGGAGGTATATGATAAACATATGAGCAGGAATTAATTATTGAACAAATATAGAATTGAGAAATGATGTAGTTGTTGTTTTTTTTTTTTTTTTTTTTTTGAGGGGAAGGACAACACAGCTCTCTTGCAAATTTAATGAAAGAGAACAAAAATGTTAAAACAAAATCTGAAGTTTTTATGTTATAAGAATAATAGCTATAACTTATGGTTAGGAGTTCCAGACAAAATGGACAGCTATCTAGAAAATATATAAATTAAAATTTTGAATCAAGAATTGAATCAATCATAGAAGAAAGTTTGAAAAAGTTTCAGAGGGCTGCTGTCCTCCAGAAGTTTCTGGGATTAGTTGTGGAAATCGGCTCCTAGATAATAGAGAACATATTCTTTATAGTTTTACAGAGCACACCCAAAACTAAGAAACTTCTGAATTTATTTTACATAGTGAGCACATCATTGTTGACATTTACCAAAAAAAAAAAAATTGCACAAAATGAAGAATTAGGAGTAGAATTGTAAGTATGCAAAACTAAAAATGCAAAACAATGTAATTCATCAATGTATTATTCTGTCATTGAATAGGATTATTGCAGGAATTCAGAAAGGGCTTATTTGTAGAAAACTATTCATATATCACCTTTAATAAATCAAAGAAAAAATAATGCTCAAGGTTATGTAGTTTATAAGAGGCAGAATTAGGTCAACCTCAGTTTTGTGATGTACAAGTTACCCAATTACTATCCATGTCTGGGAAGTCACTCTTATTTCTCCTTACAATTTAAAATATTTATCCTGTACTTCTCTGAGATCATCTACCCTGCCCAAACTTTGAATTTTAGCAGATGCTCATCTCAGTCATGCTGAAATGATACCATGGCAAGGGACTCACAACCTTTTGAGCCAATCTTGGTCCATGAACTTGTCCATTCATCCTGTGAATGTTTACTGAATGCGTGCCCAAGAGCACCCCTGTGCTAGTGTCTGGGGGAGACAAAAATCAGTAAGAGATGGCTCCTACCTTGAAAAGCTCTTGCTCTATCAGTACTTCTCAATTCAAAAACAGTAATAAACTGTTTTTGAGAGCATATAGATTTTTAATGGTTATACTTAATTAGTATGATACATAGTGTGTATCAATTTATGCATTTTAAAACAAAAAGAAGATATATATATATATATATATATATATATATATATATATCACATTTGTAATACACTAATGTGAAAACATTGACAGGAAAAAGATTGGAAAAGATCAGATGTTGTAATAAGAGAACTTGAACAGTGGGAACATTATTCTTTATGTAACTAAAGTGCATGTCCTTAAAACTTCTGCTCTATTGTTATATATAATTCTTCCCTTTTGAGAGACAAAACATTAGTCTTTCTGCCATTTAACAGCTCTTCCCAAAGGATAGGTAGCTCCTCTCAAAAACAGAAAATAACTTAGAAGTGGAGAGATATTGATTAAATAATACATGAGACCAATAGAAAATATTATAGTTTACGATAAAATGTTAGTGGCTTTATCAGTGAAATCAGAATTGCCTCCCATTCACCATTGTATCTAATGTTTTTCTGAAAATTTTAGATAGTGGGATTAGGTAAAAAAACAACAATGTGAGGTATGCAAATTTTAATGTTGTATCGTTTCCCACTTCTTCCCCCTTCTTTCTCCCTCTCTGTTGCTTTCTCTCTCTTTTTCTTTCTTTCTCTTCTTTTCACCCTTTTGGTAAATAAGCTACTTAATACCTACAAGAATCAAGGGAAAACATTTAAAAGAAATGAACAGGTTTAAAAAGCTGTCTGGATGTAAAAGTTAATATCCACACATCTGTTAGAATGGCTAAGAGTCAAACACTGACAGCACCAAAGGCTGGCAAGGATCTAGAGAGCAACAGGACTATCATTCATTGCTGGTAGAAATGCAAAATAATACAACCACTTAGGAATACAGTTGGGCAGTTGCTTATAAAACTAAACATACATTATTTTTTTATTTTCAATTACAGTTAACATTCAATATTATATTAGTTTCAGGTGTGCAGCATAATTATTAAACGTTTATGTAACTTACAAAGTGATCCCCAGATAGGTGTTACAGCCACCTGGCACCATACATAGTTATTACAATATTATTAACTATACTTCCTAAGCTTATTTTACATCACTATGACTGTTTGAAACTGCCAATTTGTACTTCTCAATCCTTTCATTGTTTTTACAAAGACTCCCAACCTTGCCCTCCCATCTGGCAACCATCAGTTTAAACAAACATTTTCTTAACCATACAATCCAGCCGTCACACTTGTTGGTATATACCCAGATGAATTGAAGCCTTATATCCGCACAAAAACCTGCACAAGATTATTTATGTCAGCTTTCATCATAATTGCCAAAACTTGGAAGCTACCAAAATGTTCCTCAATAGATGGATGAGTAAACAAACCATGGATTACCCATAAAATGAAATATTATTTAATAAAATGAGTTATCCTGCTATTAACAAATGTTGAGGAAACTTAAATATATGTTGTTAAGTGAAAAATCCAATCTGAAAAGGCTCTCCACTATGATTCCAATTATATGGCATTTTGGTAAAGGCAAAACTAAGGAAATAGTGAAAAAATAATCAGTTGCTAGAAGTTCAGGATGGAGAAGGAAGAAGTGAATAGTGGAGGTTTTTTGTTTGTTTTTTGAGTATGGGGTTTGTAGAGCAGTGAAACTGCAGTATGATACAGTAATGATGAACACACATCATTAGATTTTTTTTTTAATTCAAAGAACTATACAACACAGTGAACCCTAATGCAAACTATGGACTTTAATAATAACATATCAATATTGGTTCATCAGTTGTAATAACTATTACTAATCCAAGATGTAAATAATTGGAGAACCTTGAGGGGTGGCAGAGGGTACATGGAAACTCTTTGTACTTTCTTTTTTTACAGAGACAGAGAGTCAGAGAGAGGGATATATAGGGACAGACAGACAGGAAGAGAGAGAGATGAGAAGCATCAATCACCATTTTTTCATTGTGACACCTTAGTTCATAGATTGCTTTCTCATATGTGCCTTGACCCCACATGGGCCTTCAGCCGACTGAGTAATCCGTTGCTCAAGCCAGCGACCTTGGGCTCAAGCTGGTGAGCTTTTTGCTCAAACCAAATGGGCCCACACTCAAGCTGGCGACCTCGAGGTCTCGAACCTGGGTCTTCTGCATCCCAGTCCGACTCTCTATCCACTGCACCACCGTCTGGTCAGGCTCTTTGTATTTTCTGATTAATTTTTCTGTCAACCTAAAATCGCTCTTGAAAAAAAGTCAGTTAATCAAAATTGATATAAAAAAATGTTCATCGTTGTCCCTTAGCCACTTTAGGCCATCGTCATTTACTTCCAAATCTGTGGACTCTATGGGGGAAGGGAGACTAGGAGATGACTGGTGTGAGAAAGAAAATATTATAACTTTCTATTAATATATAATTAATAAAAAACAGAAGATAGGCTGTATCGATAATTAAAACATTAATAGGCACAGAGGACAGTTTGCTCAGTTTGTGGGTTCGAGATTTTATGTGTGCTGGGGAGTTGTACCATGGGAAGAGAGGTCAGTGTGTTGTGCTGGGGGCACCTTGCTAGCCTCACATGTTTATTACCTTCCTGCATATGGTAGTTTACCTGTGCTGGGTAAGTATTTTACATGTGATATTATGTATAAACTAATCTTCATGAAGTACAATTATGCATGTCTTCAAAGAATTCCCACATTGAACATGATAAAAATGCAAGCACAGTGAACTACAAAGTAATAGCAAAGTTGAAAGTTACAGTCTTAGTATATGCTTTTTGTCATTGGTTTTAAAAAAACAGCTTTGATAAGAATTGGTGCCTAAAAAGCAGTTATCAGACTACTTGTATTAAGATTTACATTCCCTTTTACTAATAATATACCACTAATAAGTAAAACATAAAATGCTTGTTTTATTTTTATCATACCTTTCAAAAATTTTATTTAGAAAATTAAATTTAACGGGGTGACATTGATCAATAAGATTACATAGGTTTCAGGTAAACATCTCTGTAACATTTGAACTGTTGTTTATGGTGTGTACCCATCACCCAAAGTCACATCACTCTCTGTCACCTTATATTTGTTTCTCTTTACTCCTCTACTCCTATCCCCTCTCCCGCAACCCCCTCCCCTGGTAACCACTTCACTTTTATCTATGTCCATGAGTCTCAGTTTTATATCCCACCTATGTGTGAAATCATATAGGTCTTAGCTTTCTCTCTCTCTTTTTTTCTCTTTTTTTAATTTTAGTGAGAGCAGGGAAGGCAGAGAGACAGACTCCCGCATGTACCCTGACTTAGCAAGCCCACTAGGGGATGATACTCTGCCCATCTGGGGCCTTGCTCCGTTGCTCAGCAACTGAGTGTGTTTTTCTTTTTTTTTAAGTCCCTGAGGTAGAGGCCAGGAAACCATACTCAGCGCCTGAGGCCAACTCACTTGAACAATTGAGCCATCACTGCTGGAGGAGGAGGAACAGGAGGAACAAGAGGATGAGGAGGAGGGGGAGGAGGAGGAAGAGGAGGAGGAGGAGGAGAGGGAAAGAAAGAGAGAGAAAGGAGGAGGGTGGCGGAGAAGGAGATGGTCGCTTCTCCTGTGTGCTCTGACCGGGAATTGAACCCGTGACATCCACATGCCTGGCTGATGCTCTACCACTGAACCAACCGGCGAGGGCCAGCTTTTACTGATTTACTTAATTTTACTTTTAAAAAGTGAAAACCGCCTGACCAGGTGGTGGCGCAGTGGATAGAGCGTCGGACTGGGATGTGGAAAACCCAGGTCCGGGACCCCAAACTTGCCAGCTTGAGCGAGGGCCCCTATGGCTTGAGCAAAAGCTCACCAGCTTGGACCCAAGGTCGCTGGCTCCAGCAAGGGGTTGCTTGGTCTGCTGAAGGCCCGTGGTCAAAGCACATGTGAGAAAGCAATCAGTGAACAACTATGGTGTTGCAAGGGCAACGAGAAACTAATGATTGATGCTTTTCACCTCTCTCCATTCCTGTCTGTCTGTCTGTCCCTATCTATCTCTCTCTCTGACTCTCTCTCTGTCCTTGGGAAAAAAAATAAGGTTTTTTTTTTAAAAAAAGTGAAAACCTGTGAGTTTTGCAGTCAGCTTTTTCCTTTCACTGACAGAGTTCTGTGATCAAATAAGTTTGGAGTTTGGTGGTCTGGTTTATTCCACCTGGGTTTTTATGCCTCTGGCCAAGCTCTCCTCCAGTGCATTTTCCATATCAGTCAGGGAAAGCACTATTGCATGCAACTCTGATTCTATCATATTGTTGCTTAAAACACTTCTTTTCCAATTTTATGCTAAGGCCCAGCTTCTGTCCTGTAAGATAGGCCAGGAGGGATGTTGCCGTCCTCTTTCCCACTTTACCTCCTCTCACCCCTGTCTCTCCTTACCTGTGCCTAGAACTTGCACCCTTTTGTGTTTCTTTCTCATTTGGGTATGTTGCACTGTTATTTGTTCCAAAAACCTTTCTGTCTGTAACCCAGGCAAAGTGTGTCTTTATGTAGCCCATTGCCCAGTCAGCTGGGCCTAGACTATGGCTGTTTGCTTGTCTCCTTATAACAAGCTTCAACAAATAACTCTAGGACTTACCACCATGACTGTCCTAGTATGTGTCATTGTTAGGCAGATAAACCAGTCAGAAGTGCACCACGACTTTACAGACACACTGTATTCTCACTTTGTTAAAGATGGCGCTGCCCATGTGCAAGTTTTAAGAGTAAGCTTTTCCCTACACCTTTGACTGATTGGATGATGTGGGGTGGTGTACTCTCGTGAGGAATCCTCCTATTATGCCTCAGATAAGTGACTTTGTATCAGAGACTTCCTTGTTTGTAGATTGGATTAAGGGTTTGGATTTCTACACTATAAAGTGGGGCAGACTGGGAGCTTGCTCACTCTCTCAGTTCCTGAGGTTAGCATTAGAGAGGAGAGCAGATTAAGGCCACGTGGAGGAGAGGAGAAGCAGCCAACATGGCAGAGTGCTGAGGAAGAAGCCAGTTTGTGCAGAGAGAAGGAGATGGGGAACAGAGGTGAATAAGGCTGGTGAGCTAGAAACCTTTGATACTAAGAAACTCGGATAAGTCAGTAGCTTTGTGAACACTGAATGAATGGGTTTTGGAGCCCAGTGTGTGTTTTTACTTGCTGGCCGGGTTCAAGCTAGAATTAAAGCTCATGGCTCACCAGTTCTTGGCTCCGTTGTTTCTTTACCGACTGTCCGAATCTAATGCAAACATGCATGAGGCAGGCAGCTCTGTTGGTGACCGCGAATACTGGCTTTACAGTAATACAAATTAATAGTTAAATTGATTAAAGCCATGGTCTAGAAGGAAAATGATATGGGAAAAGAGGCCCTTTACAATGTTAATTGATAAAAGATAAACTATTATAAGCCTAATTATCCCAAAATTTATTAGATGAAGGATTATAAATAGTGCTAGTTTTTTTGCCAAACTTTGTACTTAAAGCTTTTATTACTTTTTAAAGACAACATCCTATATTGTTACTAAAAATATATTTATTAAAAGGCAGGGAGGTGTGCAATAACTTTTACATTAAAAGTTACAATAATTTTTAATGTAAAATAGTTAAAATAAATGTTACTTTCTAATTTCCTTCAAAAGTTTTGGTCCTTATTCTGTGACCAGGTTTAAGATCTATGATAAGATTACTAAGGCATTATTAGGTCAGTGGTTCTTAACCTTTTTTGAGGTACTGAACCCACCAGTTTCATATGCGCATTCACAGAACCCTTCTTTAGTGATAAATAAAATATGATTTTTTTTTTCCAAATTCAAGACATAGGTATATGTTTTTTTACTGGTGCACAAAATGAGCTGTGCATGAACATCACCTTGCTCAAAGAACAAAACCAACAAAGTGCATGAACTCAGAACAAATTACGGTATTACTTTATTCTGACCTCCATGGTAGAGGCTTCTCTGAACCCCTGAGACCGACTCATTGAACCCCTAGGGTTCGATAGAACCCAGGTTAAGAACCACTGCATTAGGTAGTGAGGAAATTTTTTTTGTATTTAAGGAAATATTTATGTCATAAAAATTGAATTAAAACTTTATATTGTAACTTTTAACCCCTGACTGAAGTGTCAATTTCTGTTCTTCAGAAAGGAAAGCACCATTTAGTACTACTAATCTGATTATTTGATTTTGGACAAGTTTTAGTCATGTCTTCCCTTAATTATTCACTTGTTAGCCTTCCTTTTTCCTTTCCTCCCCTTCCTTCCTCCTCTATTTTAAGTTTGAGTGTGATTTTAAAATATTATTTGCAACTCATTGGTAGTAAATCTAATTGGATGTTTCCCAGAGAATTGGCAGACTTTTAAAAAGTTTTACATCGAATTGCTGGTATTTCAAAGAATAAAATCTGTTGACATTAAAATAAACTTATTTCAGAATTCTGCTTTAATGTGCTGCAAATTTCCTATAGTCTACATCCCTGAACATAATTTATGTTCTGACTTCCCCTATCACATTATCAGTGGACCTTACTTAGAACGTCAGTCCACACTGTCTGATGTGTGGTGCAATGAAATCTGGGTACACAACCTTCTCTCGACTTCAGTGACCCCACCCCATGCTTTTTCCTGCTGTACTGGGCCAAGTGAACTCAGTTTTTCCACATTTAGATCATCCCATGCCACAAAATTCATTCCTGGCAGGTGCATGTATGAATTGTTAAGCTTAGCCTTTAATATAGAGGAACGTGTTTGGTCTCTGGATCTTATGTTGAGTATACCTGTTTAATGCTATTATTTGATACCTTAGGGAATTATGATGAGTGCTTCCCTTTGTCAGGCACTATGCTGAATGCTATGGAGTCTTACAAATACGGCTCTTTGGTGGTGTTTTGCAGATTTTTAACTTAATTTCCCCACAGATATACATTCTGTTTTGTCACTAGCATTTACTTGTGACTGGTAATCTACTAGATAATTGAGAGTTGACTGTAAATAACACATATGAAAGATGATAAATATTTTATATCTCTTTTAACAAAAAAAAATTATTTAGTTGCTAGACTCTACATTTCTAGGTACTAAGCTAAAATAAACTTTTACACGTACTTCAAGTGTAACTAGAAAGAATCAGGAAAATACATTACTATTATGTTCTTTTTTTCCTTTTGAATGCTTAATAAATAAAACATTATATTCAAACCTGTCTGTAGGAGTTTGTACTATTAACCAATCTCCCTTCAGCCTCTGGAGCCCATCGTTCTGCCAGAAATATACAACATGTTCACAGATAATGGAAATAAATGTGTTATTGTGTTGGTGCCTTCTCCTGTCATGAATATTTTTATTTTAGAGTAGAGTGAAGGCTGGAACAAACAGAAAATTATGTCACAGTCTGGGTATCAATAAGTTCTTTCTGTTAAAATTGTTGATTAACATAAGTAAAATTGGTTTTTTTTACTTATGCAGTTCCAGGAATTTTTGCCGCCTGCACAGACTCATGAAAACTTCACCATAATCAGGACACACAACAGTTCCATCCTCCAAAATGTTTCCTCTTGCCATTTACTTGTAGTCAGACCCTCCTCCATCACTAATACCTTGTGACGACTGATCTCTTCTCTCACTAGAGTTTGGCTTTTTAAGAATATTTTAAAAATGGACTTAAAGCCTTTTGAGACCACCTTTCACTTAGCATAATGCCTTTGAGATTCATCCAAATTTTATGTGGGTCAGTCATTCCTTTTTATTGCTTAGGTAGTATGCCATAGTATGGATGTACTACATTTTGTCCATTTACTCACTGACTGCTATTTGGGTTGTTTCCAGTTTTGAGTCATTAAAAATAGAGCATTTATGTACAGGTTTCTGTGTAAACATGAAGTTTTCATTTTGTGTGTGTTTGTAGAAAAGTGATTGCTGTGTCATATGGTTTAACATTATAAGAAATTTCCAAATGATTTTTCAGAGTGGCTGTACCACTTTTCATCTTACCAACAATGCATGAGGCTTTGATTTGCTCTGCATTCTCACCTCCACTTAGTATTGTCCATATTTATTTTAGCCATTCTAATAGGCCTGTAGTGACATCTCATTTTGTTTTTGCCAGCTGCTAAAGAGCTTTTCATGTGATTATTTACTATCTGTAGATCTTCTTTAGCGAACTGTTTAAGTCCTTAGCTGATTTTTAAATTGTGTTGTTTTCTTGTTAAATATTCAGTTATTTATATATTGTGGATATAAGTTCTTTGTCTAATGTGATTTGCAGATATTTTCTCCCAGAGTGTGGCTTATCTTTTCATTTTCTTAACCAGGGGTTCCCAAACATTTTACACAGGGGGCCAGTTCACTGTCCCTCAGACCGTAGGAGGGCTGCCACATATAGTACTCCATACACTGACCACCAATGAAAGAGGTGCCCTTTTTGGAAGTGAGGCGGGGGCTGAATAAATGGCCTCAGGTGACCACAATTTGGCCCGCAGGCCGTAGTTTGGGGATCTCTGCTCTTAACTATATTTTTTAGAGTAAAAGTTTTTAATTTCAAAAAGCTCTAATTTATAAAATATTTTCTTTTATGGATTGTTTTCTGATGTCTACTCTAAGAACTTATTACCTAACCCCCAGATCATAGAGATATTTTCCTATGGGTTTTTAAAAAAGTTTTAAAGCTTTGCATTTTTTTATTTAATTTAAATTAATTTTGAGTTAATTTTTGTTAAAGGTACAAAGTTTAAGTTTAGGGTTTTTGTTTTTTGTATTTTTGGTGTACAGGTGTTCAATTATTCCCACATCATTTTCAGAAAAGACTATACTTTTTTGTTGATATTGAAGCTTTGTTAAAAAATAAGGTTGTTTTTTTTTTACGTGTGTTGCTCTATTTTTAGTCTGTTTGTGTTCCAATGATCCTGTCTATCCATTTGTCAGTACCACACCATCTTGATTACTATAGTTTTATAGTAAGTCTTAAAATCAAGTTGTGGGTTCTTCAGCTTGCTCTTCTTGTTCAAAATTGTTGTCTAATCTCATTCCTTTGCCTTGCTATATATTTTAGAATCAGCTTGTCAATATCTACAAAATTCTGCTGCAGTTTTAACTGCAAGTTTGTTAAGTGTATAGATCAGTTTAGGAAGAATTGATCTCTTGACTGTGTTGCATCTTCTAATCCATGAACATTGTATGCTTTCCCATTTAGTGAGATCTACTTTGATTTCTATTCTCAGCATCATGTAGATTTTGGAATACAGATCCTGTATGCATTTTGATAGAATTTTACCTAAGTAGTTAATTTTTGTGTTATTTTGAAATTATTCATTGCTAGATATAGAAATACTTTTGATTTTTGCAAAAGAAAATATAAAAGGTATTTTTCTTCTTTTTTCTGTAGATTAAGAGATCTTTCCTGCTTTCTGACCCTGAGCTACAGGGCTTCTTCTTGCACTCTTTCTTTGCGTCCATTGTCTACTTCGAGTTTTGGGCTGCTTTGAGTCCTGTCTGTATGATGAAGGTAAAAATGGTTAACTCACTGTGAATTCAGTGGCAGTTTAAATTCTGGTCTTCTCAAGTCCACCTGCTCCAATTTAATTTCAGAGTCCTCAAATCATTGCTTCATGCATTCTTGGTTTTATAGCTGAATTCTATTGGAGAGACATAATAGAGTACATTTACCCCATCTTTCCTAAAACTAGATCCAAGACCAATCTGTTTGCAGGGACTGAAACTAAGTCTTTAATCACATTTCAAATTCTGTTTGCAATTAGCAGACAATCCACCAAGGTGTTGAGTTCTTGTAGCCATTTCTCCCTGTTCTGCTCCTTGTTGGGAAAATTACATTGAAACTCTTTTCCCAAGTGTAAACACCCAGCTGCTATTTATAGTCTTAAAATATTTATCAGGGGAAAATATAATGTGTTTGGCTTGAGTAATTAAAATGGAATATTTGATGTCTGAGTAAAGTATTTATGACAATTTTCCTTAAGTAACAGTTATAGTTGTATCTGAAATTATGTTTGTGTTAATTAAGACTATTCCTGCTGGCAACCCTGACAAACCTTAGAGAGAAATAAAGGATTCATATATTTTAAAAAGTGTGTGTGGCCTGACCTGTGGTGGCGCAGTGGATAAAGCGTCGACCTGGGAACACTGAGGTCGCCAGTTCAAAACCCTGCACTGGTCTGGTCAAGGCACATATGGGAGTTGATGCTTTCAGCTCCTCCCCCCTTTCTCTCTTTCACTCTCTCTCTCTCACTCTGTATCTCCTCTCTAAAATGAATAAAATAAAAATATTAAAAAAAAAAAAGTGTGTGTGTAAAATAAACCGTGTGAAATTTGATGTTATATAAATGAGAAGATGTAGAAGCAGATATTTAAAAGAAGGAATAAACTTTCTTAATATCGGTAGGAGTTGTAAATATTATTTTTTATTCACTACTTTAAAAACTGCTGATTTGTCTAGCCAGTATTCCAGTGAGAGCACTGACAGTTTTTGTGTTGAAATTAGGGCAAGTACATTTTCTTTTAAATTTGTTGGCTAATTTTGTGTTTAAGGTTTGTTTTAGGTATGCCAAGCACAAGCCAATATAAGCATAGATTTCTGACTTCATCTCCTCTAGTTATAACTGATCTTTTCAATGTAAATTTAATAACTCTGTAGCCTAGTCTAATAATTTATGGGTAGAGCTACATAATTTTAGTTTTAATCCGATTTCCCGCAAAAGTGAGTATATTCAGTAGCATTTTTATCTGCTGTAAAGTGTTCTTGCATAAGAAAAAGAAAACAAAGGAAAGATTGGCTTTGGGGTAAGGAAATAAAGTACTCACCTGCATTTTCAAAAGTAGGTAAAGAATGTTCTGTGTTCCTCCTTGCTTTTCTTGGAAGGAAAAGATAACATAGCCCAAAAACATATAATCAGAACTTCTTGAAAAGACCAGCTAACAAAACTTTTCTGTTATATCTCATGTTGCTGAAGGCTAGAAGTTGGAAGGGAAGAATGGGTGCATGGTTATGGTGAAACAAAAGAGCATAGGCTTTGGAATCAGAAATATCTGGGTTTGAATCCAAGTTCTATCACTAAAATGGTAGACATGTTGCTTAATAACTGAGTTTCTCCTCTAACGTACAGTTGATTAACCTACTTAATTTGTAGACTGGTTTAATGGCTTCCAAGAACAATTGTAAAGGAACCCAAAACTTATGCCCACATGTAGTGGTATAGTCATTTGGAAATAGGGTCTTTATTGTACAATTACTTTTAGAAAAGAGTAAGGCTTCTACACCCTCTTCTTCCTATTCTCTCTCTCTCTCTCTCTCTCTCTCTCCCCGTCCTGCAGCAATGGCTCGACTGGCTCAAGTGCATCAGCCCTGGGCACTGAAGATGGCTCTGTGCACCCTCCACCTCAGGTGCTAAAAATAGATCAGTTGTGAGCATGGCCCCAGATAGGCTGAGAATCAGCCCTAGAAAGGGGTTGCCAGGTGGATCTCGGTCGGGGTGCATGCAGGAGTCTGTTTCTCTATCTCCACTCTTCTCACTTGAAAATAGGGAAAAAAAGAAAGAAAAAAGAGGTTGGTTTCCCAGACAGAAACTCAGCCTATTTTTAAGGTTGTTATTAATTATAATAAATTTATATTAATATTACTTTATTATAAATAACACATACTGTAAAATGTTAAAAGATTAATAAGAAAAAATAAAGCAACATTCTTTTATCTAGAAACCATCTATTTACATTTCAATATGTAGAATTCTAGATTTTCTTTTCTTTTTTTTTTTTTTTTAGTGAGAGGAGGGGTGGTGGAGAGACTCTCATATGGCCCTGACTGGGATCTACCCAGTAAGCTCATTAGGGGATGATGCTCTGCCCATCTGGCACTGTTGCTCTGTTGCTCAGAAACCAAGCCATTTCTTTTAGCGCCTGAAGTGGAGGCCACAGAGCCATCCTCAGTGCCTGAGGCCAATCACTTGAACCAATCGAGCCATGGCTGAGGGAGGAGAAGAGAGAGAGAGAGAGATGGAGAGTGAGAGAGAAAAGGAGGGGGAGGGATAGAAAAGCAGATGGTCACTTCTCCTGTGTGCCCTGACCAGGAATGAATCCAGTTCTTCCACACTCCGGGTCTATGCTCTACTGCTTATTTCCACATACATTTGGTTTTACCAAAATGAAATGTTATTTTGGTCATTGATTTATCAACTCTTTTTTTTTCTGCTAATATTTTTCACTTTTCCATGTCAGTTTATTTTTATTTTATGTAACACCCAGTTCATTCTCACATTGGCTCAGTTGCCTCTAAAACATTTACAGGTACTTAGAATTTAATCCAGGACTTTGCATCTGGTTATGACCTGTAAACTTTATTTTTTAATTTAATTTTTTTTATTTATTTATTTTACAGAGACAGAGTCAGAGAGAGGGATAGATAGGGACAGACAGACAGACAGGAATGGAGAGAGATGAGAAGCATCAATCATCAGTTTTTCGTTGCAACACCTTAGTTGTTCATTGATTGCTTTTTCATATGTGCCTTGACCGTGGGCCTTCAGCAGACCAAATAACCCCTTGCTCGAGCCAGTGACCTTGGACTCAAGCTGGTGAGTTTTTGCTCAAACCAGATGAGCCCATGCTCAAGCTGGCAACCTCGGGGTCTCGAACCTGGGTCTTCCGCATCCCAGTCCAACGCTCTACCCACTGCGCCAGTGCCTGGTCAGGCTGTAAACTTCTTAATCAAGTAATGACAGTGACTTTTTGAAGTGACAAAGCCAGTTTGCCCTCTAAAATATTGGACTTTCTAGAGTTCTCTGTTGCGTCATTTTGGTTTTATTAGCTTGTCCTTAAATCTGTGTATATGGAAAAGTTAAATCTGGGCAACATGGATTGAAGTTAAAGGTTTCTGACTAGGAGATATTGTAGATGGTGTGATATATTTCATGGCGTATCATGTCAGGAAGCACAGTACTCGAGGAACCACCATTCATGTGGCCCACTCCTTAATGTCAGTGCTTCTTCCTAAGTCTGCCACGCCTATATTTCTTCTATTTTGTATCACTACTTATTGAAAGTCATATTTTTTCAGCCTGATAAAAACCTTATACATTTATTGTAAAAGTTTTTTGTGGTGTTTCTTGAGTAAAACTTTGGAATAATTTTTAAAGAAAAATGTACATATATAAGGTTGTCAATACACTATTTGCTTATCAGAACTTTCTCAAAAATTAATCATATATTATTTTAGACTTAATGTAGAGATCTTTGGTCTCAAGAAAAGAATAAAGGACCTTAGATAGTTTAGATATGTGTTCTATATGATTTTTAAAAAATACATAGTATGGCAATTGAAGCCCTGCAATGGGCTATGGTGAAGACAGTGCATGTAAGTGTAGAGAGAGTTCATTTAACTGAAATGGTTATTAGTCTACTCCATGGGCAAGAAAGGTTTAGAAGATATTTGCAAAGATCAATTTCATAAAATGTAGCAAATAAGTAAAAATGATTAGTTGTAATTCCATGAAAAAATTAAGTGGCATTTAATTAATTTTCCAAACCTGAGAAAAGTGCATGTTTTTATCAAAACTACATGGTATCGTTTTCTCATTGCAGTTTCTTTTCACTGTCTCTATCTCTGACTCTCTCTATAGATACGCATTCCTCTTCTGTTGAATTTTCAGTTTATATCTTTTGAGCTTTGTGAGTGCTTTAACATTCTGTATTGCTTTTTTAAAAAATTTTTAAAGGCTCTCCTTTTAAAATGTTATAAAGGAGTAACTTTGAAAGAAACATCTAGGGTAGTTTCCTTTTCAAAATAAACATATTTGATTACTTGATATGTGGAAGCAACTTTTCCCTAGAGATGAAGATGAGAAGAGTCCTAGAAGGAAGTGGGGTTAGTGAAGACTGGTAACTGTGATAAGTATTTCTCACAATTCACTTTTGTTTGTGTTGGCTCTTGCTGTTGGCATTGATTTAGAAGGCTTAAAACTTCATAGTCTTTGCTTTTCTTAACAATTCTAAGTCTTAAACACTAATACTTGGGTGGGGAAAGGATTTGTGAGTTTAACAATGTCTTTTGCTCATATATATATGATGTTGACTTAATAAGAAAACATTGGAGCAGCCAAGGGTAGGCAGGTGGAGGTGTTTACATCTTTGCACCATCTGTATAGTGGATGAAAGTGCCCTGTGGTCCTAGGGAGTTCAAGTACTTGTGCCATACATGGACTGACCCCAAGTCCTGTCCTTTCTCCTCCCTTCTGCTGTCATCACATTGTTTTTAGAAGTGTGCACCTGACAGAACAGTGGAATTTACCTAATGATGTGAAATTTTCTGGACCATTATTGTGCTTAGTAAAAAGTCACTGAAATGTCAGGGTTTTTTAAATCTGGCATTGTGTGATTATTCGTGGTGTGTTGGCATTTTTTCTCACCTGATTTTTGCCTTCCCTGCTCGTCTCAATGCATGCCCGCCCCCAAGCCACCTGAAATGAACTTTCATCTGTGTACTTCTTAAACTTCTAACCAGGGCCTCCCTCAGGTATAAGTTATCTCCCATACTCAAGGACAGCCTTTAGACAAGTTCAGTATTCTTTGATCTCCCATCTGTGGAATGATTTACGGTATGCATAATTTAAGCCTTACAATTACCCTGTAAGAATAGGTACTGCTATGGCCAGGATACAGATGAGAAGGCTGTGGCTCAGCTTCCACCCTTTCAGTTGTGAGGTTTGGAGTTTTCCTTTCAAAGTGATTGCCACCTTAAAAGGCAGACACTTTTTGTATTTTATTTTTTGACCTTGTGCTTATAAATAGAAAACCATATCATTGTTGAAAGGGGTGACCTAATTATGATTAAATAATTCAATAACTTACCTAAAAGCTGTTTTAGACACCTGGCAAAACTTCCATAATGTGAATTTTAAGACACATACAAACACACACAACTCTCAAATGTATAATTGAAAGTTGTTTTTCTAATAAATGACCTTAGTGATTTTCATACTTCATGCTTGATTTTGAGTTGTTGAATGGTTCCTCATATAGATGTCTTTCTTATTCTTTGACATACTAGGATATTCTTTTTGTTTGGCATTTTATTTCTTGACCCATTAATATGGGAAGGGAATTGCACAAAGAACTTAATATGAAAACTATAAAAGCAAAAGTCTCTCAACGTATGTGTCCAAGTTGGTAGTGATTATAGTTGTAAGGATCTATGCAAGACCATAGATGCCTTCAGGCAAAACATTAGTATAATAATATCTAACTTTTTTTCCTCTAGTATTTCCCTTTAAAATAAAATGTATGTCAAAATTACATGTGAAAATACTTAAATTTTGGTAACTAAAATATGTCACATTTATATAAGTTCAGTTGTGGTATTGCTGGAAATCTAAGATGGTATGATGTTAGATTTAAAATTTTTTAAAGAAAAAGCTGAAACCTTTTCTTAAAAGGTTTTAGTCTAGGTGAAAAGAAACAAAATGTTCCCATTTATTTCTACAATTTGGATAGTATGGAAGTCACACAGAAGCAATAAATTCGGTGTTTCAGAGGTCTGAATCGTACTCTACTTGGGGGATGGGTCAGGCCCAGAAGGGCAAATTTAAGTTTCTGCCCTTGGTAGGGGGCTCTAGGAGTTTATGATCTCAGGAGTGAATTTTGGAAGTAAGAAAGAGAAATCGAGCTTGCTGGTCCTTTCTTTCCCCGAGGCTGAGTTGTGACCCCTGATTGGAAATTTAGTGAGTTTCATGATAAGAATGTTAATGGGTGTAAACTGTAGGGTGTGTCTTCCAGTGGAATGTCTACTCCAACTCTAGATTCCAGGATATAATAGGACTAGAAGGGGACTAACCCTGGGGTGGAGCTGTAGAGGTCATTTGATTTGCCTAAATGTTGATTTTACAGCACTAGTTTTTGAAGGGCAAGATCTCCACAGAGGAAGTGTGTATGCTCAAAAATATGCTCTCTCTCTACAAAGTATCAGTAAAAAAATTCATGTTTCAAAAATTTAAATATTTCTAGATATCTTATTGAGCCAAAAATTTTAAAGTGACTACTTGAAAAGTGGTGTCCCCCTACCCCTGACATCTAATGCTTATAAAGGCACTTAAGTAATTTTAATAAAAAGACTATGTGGTTGGTACTGTTCAATTTGAAAGTTGAGGAAATTGAGGTTTACAGAGTTTTGGGCAGATAAAATATATTATGCTTACTTTGTTAAAGATGGTGCTGCCAACATGGAATCCCATTGCCCAGGTGATAACATTAGTTGCCCTTCCTGCTTGGGATGGTGTAAAGCCAGTAGTCAAGGCCACCATCACTGCAGCCTGACCCGTGCAGGTTCACATTAGATTCGAACAGTCGGTAATGAAACACAGGAGCCACGAACTGGTGAGCCATCAGCTTTAATTCTAGCTTGCACCTGGCAGGCAAGTAAAAACACACACTGGGCTCCAAAACCCACTCATTCAGTGCTCACAAAGCTACTGACTTATCCGAGTTTCCTAGAATCAAAGGCTTCTAGCTCACCAGACTTATTCACCTCTGTTTCCTATCTCCTCCTGCACAAACTCTTCCTCAGCACTCTGCCATCTTGGCTGCTTCCTCTCCTCCATGTGGCCTTAATCTGCTCTCCTTTCTCATACTAACCTCCGGAACCAAGAGAGAGCAAGCTACTGGTCTCTCCCACTTTATACTGTAGAATCAAAACCTTTAATCCAATTGTACAAACAAGGAAGTCTCTGTATAATGGGATTCCTCAGGAGAGTGCACCACCCTACATCATCCAGTCAGTCAAGGGTGTGGGGAAGAGTATACTCTTAAACTAAGCCTTAGGCTATAACAGCCCGGCTGCCCACAGCCTGTTCCAGAACACACATTAATATCAACGAACTTCCATGTGGGCAGCGCCATCTTTAACAAAGTGAGCATAATATATTTTATCTGCCCAACAGATGGGTGTGATTGTATTAATATGTGTTGGGGAGGGCTTTTGCGCCAAAAGGTTTTAAAAGGAAGAGAGATCACATTGTTTTGGAGAAGAGGAATTACATTCTAGGAGGAGAGCAGGGAGGAGAGCAGATAAAGGCCACATGGAGATCTGGAGTAAGGAAGAAGCCAGTTTGTGTAGAGTTTGTGCAGAGAGAAGGAGATGGGGAATAGAGCTGAATATGTCTGGTGATCTAGAAACCTTGGATAAGTCAGTAGCTTTGTGAGCACTAATGAGTGGGTTTTAGAGCCCAGTGTGTGTTTTTACTTGCCCACCAGGTACAAGCTAGGATTAAAGATGATGGCCCACCAGTTCTTGGCTCCGTTGTTTCATTACCGTCTGTCTGATTCTAATGGGAACCTACATGGGCCAGGTGGCTGTGATGGTGGCTGTGGCTACTGGCTTTACACAGAGGTTAAAGAATTTGCCTAAGGACATATAATGAGTAATGGAATTTAAATTTGACCCTAGGTCTTTTGAACTTGAGTTATATGTTTTTTAATCACAATCCTATTGTGAAAAGCTGACCATTTCCAACTCTGAGATAACTAAGATCCTAATTTTGTTTTTTCAGGAGCCAATGGTAATTAGTTTTGGAAGTATATTTACTCCTTAGTTAAAATATCATCACTATTGTTCGGCAGATAAAATATATTATGCTCACTTTGTTAAAGATGGAGCTGCCCACATGGAAGCCTGTCACCCAGGTGATATTATTTGCCCTTATGCTTGTGATGGCTGTGGGGGAAAAGTTGTAATGTAAGCAGGCCGGGTTGTTATAGTTTAAGGCTTTGTTTTAAGAGTAAGCTCTTCTCCACACCCTTGACTGATTGGATGTAGGGAGGAATCCCATTATGCCTCAGATGGGTGGCTTTGTATCAGAGACTTTCTTGTATGTATAATTGGATTAAAGGTTTGGATTATCTATGCTATAAAGTGGGCGGACCGGTAGCTAGATCTCTCTCTCTCTCTTTCGGTTCCTGGGTTCCTGAGATTAGTATCAGAGAGGAGAGCCGATTAAGGCCATGTGCAGGAGAAGCAGTCAAGATGGCAAAGTGCTGAGGAAGAGTTTGTGCAGGAGGAGATGGGAAACAGAGGTGAATAAGTCTCGTGAGCTGGAAAGCTTTGATGCTAGGAAACTCGGATAAGTCAGTAGCTTTGTGAGCACTGAATGTGTGGGTTTTGGAGCCCAGTGTGTGTTTTTGCTTGCCCGCCAGGTGCAAGCTAGAATTAAAGCTGATGGCTCACCAGTTTTTGGCTCCTGTGTTTCATTGCCATCTGTTCAAATCCAATGCGAACCTGCACAGGTCAGGCTGCTGTGATGGCGGCCTCGACTACTGGCTTTACAACTATCAACTCTCAAAAGAGTGTTTGGATTAAAAAAATAAAATAATTGAGCACTTATCTGAACCTTTCTGATGTTTTAATGTAAATCTATATTATCAGTTTTTAGTTGCAGAACATAAAAGAAAAATTGCTGTTTTAAACAGAAAACAATCTTTTTCTTTTTTTATCAAGAGAGAGAGAAAGACAGACTGGCAAACAAGGACAGACAGACAGGAAGGGAGAGAGATAAGCATCAACTTTGTATTTGCAGCACTTTTGTTGTTCATTGATTGCTTTCTTATATGTGCCTTGACTGGTGGGGAGGTGGGGGGCGGGACTCTAGCTGAGACATTGATCCCATCTGTTGGGCAGATGAAATATATTATGCTTACTTTGTTAAAGATGGCACTGTCCACGTGCAAGTTTTAAGAGTAAGCTTTTCCCCATACCCTTGACTGATTGGATGATGTGGGGTGGTGCATTCTAGTGAGGAATCCTCCCATTATGCCTCAGATAAGTGGTTTTGTATCAGAAACTTCCTTGATTGTAGATTGGATTAAAGGTTTTGAATCTATGCTATAAAGTGGGGCAGACCGGGAGCTTGCCCTCTCTCGGTTCCTGAGGTTAGTATTAGAAAGGAGAGCAGATTAAGGCCATGTGGAGGATAGGAGAAGCAGCCAAGATGGCAGAGTGCTGAGGGAGAAGCCAGTTTGTGCAGAGTTTGTGTAGAGAGAAGAAGATGGGGAACAGAGATGAATAAGTCTGGTGAGCTAGAAACCTTTGATTCTAGGAAACTCGGATAAGTCAGTAGCTTTGTGAGCACTGAATGAGTGGGTTTTGGAACCCAGTGTGTGTTTTTGCTTGCCCACCGGGTGCAAGCTAGAATTAAAGCTGATGGCTCACCAGTTTTTCGCTCCGTTGTTTCATTACCGACTGTCCAAATCTAATGCGAACCTGCATGAGCCAGGCGGCTGTGATCCTGACCCTGGCTCCTGGCTTTACACCATCACTCAAGCCAGTGATCTTGAGCTCAACCCAGTGCCCTTGGGCTTCAAGCTGGTGACCTTGGGGTCCTGTTTATGATCTTACATTCAAGCCGGTGACCTTGGGGTTCTGAACCTGAGTCCTCAGTGTCCCAGGTCAATGCTTTATCCATTGCCCCATCACCTGGCCAGGCTTAAACAGAAATTATTTAATACAGGGAGCAATGTTTATAAAAGTGTTGGCTGTTTGGAATATGAGGGCCTAGGCCAGGCCTCCAGGAGCCATAGTGTCATTGCTCTGACTGACCTGTGGCACTGCTACCTCTGCTCTCACCAGGACAGGATAGGACTACCCTTAGAGCATAGCTGTGGTCCAGGAATCACGATGACATCGCCTCATATGGTGGCTTTAGTGCCATGTAGTGAATGTTGGATTCATTCCAGGAGAAAAATGATACTCCCATGCTTTGTTAAAACTCATGAAATTAGTGACTGGACAATGGAGTGCTGCTGTAATAAAACCCAATGTTTTCATAGCACTGCTTAGCTCACTTTTTCCTTCCTAATCTTTTGCCTGCTTGTCTAATTAGCAGACCCCTAGTTGACAGGGAATCTGCAATAAGAAGTATATACTACATTTAGTGTTTTGGCCTCTGTCATACAGGAAGGCACACAAGAGGGAAGTTGGTATGGAGATTGAGCACCAGTCCACTGTACCCACTGGACCATTAAAAAAATCATAGCAATGGATGAGACCACACTTTGTTTCCATGGCAACATTTCTTGACCTTCTTCAGCCCCAGCCCTTACTAAAATGTCACCTTTGACCTTTCTGGTCATGTGTTCTGTGCAAGATTTTTTTTTTCCAGTGTTCTGAATGGGTAGATATATAAGTGACAAGATTTTTTTGGTAACAGAGACAGAAGAGGGACAGATAGGGACAGAGAGATAGGAAGGGAGAGAGAAGAGAAACTGATTTTTCTTTGCAGCTTCTTAGTTGTTCATTGATTGCTTTCTCATATATGCCGTGGTGGTGGTGGGGAACTACAAAATAACAGAGCAATTGTCCCCTTGCTCAAGCCAGTGATTTCCGGGTTTCAAACCTGGGTGCTCTGCATCTCAGTCCGATGCTCCATCCACTGCACCACTGACTGGTCGGGTCAACATTTTTTTTTTTTAATAATACCATTAGAAGGATGCCCTTTAGAAATAAACACTTGAGCAATACATGCAGTTTCACTTTTTCTTTACCTTTGAAAATTCAGATATTATAACTAGTTGGGCAAGGATGCTAGAGCTAAACTCTAAGTCTTAACCCCAGAGTACCAGAAAAAAGTACTAGCAGCTATAACTCTAGGAGAATGTCCTAAGTCTATCATATCTCTGGGAGAGTAGGTGTTCCACAGGGTACTTTTTAAAGGTAAGCTGCGGGGAACGAAGTGTTTGTACACAATATGAATTTTACATATCTTTTTATATACTTTTTTTCTTAGTGAAAAGTAATTGAAATATGGATTTTCCTGGAGATTTCTGATGGGAATTTCTTCATTATAAGTCAGTAATTCAAGTTTTGGAAAAGAAGTAATTTTTAAGTTAGAGTTTTGTCTTCTGGCATTGCTTTTAGGTCAGGTGCCTAAAATTGTCCAAAATTTAATTGGTTTCTAAGAGAGAAGTAGAGTGTCCTCCAAAACACTTTTCCTCATTGACAAATTGATACTGTGTTATGTTAACCATGTTTTTTGGGGGGGAGTTCCTTGTGTAGTCTTTCCATTTTTTTCCTTTACTTGTCTTCTTGAAAGCTTTTATATTTAGTGAGCAAATATAAGGTACCAGTTTATAAGAGAAAAAATTGAATAAAAAGTCTCTTTGTTCATGTTTAATTATAGAGTATTTGTGTTTCATATTTTTATCTTGATATTATTCTTTTATATCCTTAATCTGTTTCCTCTTAATGCATTTGCATGTAAGGAGGAAAAAATACTGTTAAAGCTAAAAACATCCATCAACTTAAAGGCAGGAAAGTAAGTAGTAGTTTTAGCTGAGAAATTATTCAGTTGCACTCAATTATTACTTACTTTTAAAACTGTTCTATAAAAAGGGTAATTGTAGAGATAATATCTGCAATTATAATCTAGATTTTGATATAAGAAATAGGCTTGCTGATTATAAGTTTTCAGGTAGATATTTAAGTAGTAATTAAATTAATCTTATATTTTCACCTATTCTGAAATCTGAATAAAATTAATACAATGCTAAAAATATAGATTTTTGAAAATTAATGAATTAGCTATGCATTCAGCTATGTCCTCTGAACCTCTATCACAAGCACAACTTCACCTTCATACCTCCCTTGGTATCTTCTTGTTATTTTGGTTCTTCAAGGACATTGCATTTCCTTTGGAAAATAGTCATTCTCCCGAGCACAAAGGTAATATTATTGGCTTTTCCCTGGGCCCTATTTTTACTCCATGTTGTTCTGTATTCTTACAAGAGAGGATATAAGTGACCAAGAACTCTCATTACCTTTTGGTACCATCTGGACAAACACTCTCCATCATCTTTATAGCTGCCTATCCCCTACTAGTATTTTTCTCAGCCCTCTCTAACCTGTCATCACTACCTCCATTATTAAGGTTGGTTAGTTGACTCATCCAGTCTTCTATCTTAATGTTTTATTGTTTATTTAAAATTCACCAAAATACCCTCTATTGTAATCCTACAAAGTATATCTTTTGTTATGAACTAAACTTAGCATATCTCTGAAATGATACATTTCAGAAATGCCATTCACTTAACAAATTCTTATCCTCCTCCCTTTCCTATTAAACCTGTTCTGCTCTATGTATTATTTGAACATTTTTAAAAATTTTTTCTAGTTATCTGCCTTTTCATGTACATATTTCTCTGTTCCATCTAAACTCAGGGTCAATAAGTTTAACTCCCTTTAAAAGCTGGGTCCATTATAAGTTTTCTTGTATTTCTAGACAAACTTTTTCAACATGCCACCAACCATAAAACTGAATCAGTCTAAATCAGTGGTTCTTAACCTTTTTGAGGTACGGAACCCACCAGTTTTATATGCGCATTCACCGTACCCTTCTTTAGTGATAAATAAAATATGATTCTTTTTTCCAAATTCAAGACATAGGTATATGTTTTTTTACTGGTGCACAAAATGAGCCATGCATAAACATCACCTTGCTCAAAGAATAAAACCAACCAAGTGCATGAACTCACAACAAATTACGGTATTACTTTATTCTGGCTTCTGCCGCAGAGGCTTCTCCGAACCCCTAGACCAGGTTAAGAACCACTGGTCTAAATTATAGTATCTCTCTAAATTATAGTATCTCTCATTTCAATTCTCCAGCATATAGGTGCTATGGAGGGAGAACATGGTTCTGGATAACCCCGTGGCAGATTCTTTGAAACTATTTCATGTAATTTTTATAATCTCCATGCAAGCTATTGTTATCACCTTTTTCTAGATTTAAAAGAAAAAGAAGGTGGTGCAAAGTTGGGTTTGAACCCAGGCTTTCTAATGAATGATAGCACAAAGGATTTAGGACTTCCAAATGTCACATCTGCAAATCAATTTTTTTGAAGAAGAAAGTCTCCCCCTGACTGTCGGAGACTCCTGGGCTTCACTCTGGACCAGTTTTAAGCCACTCTCCATAGCAATTCCAATGGACAGAACAATGCCAGTCTGTAATTGATTTGAGCTTGAGTTATTGCCAATCATAGTAATGAAGTTGTAAGATTCTGCTATTTGTTTTAGGCCAGTTAGGGTCCATTTATATGGCTATCTTATGGGAATTGATCCTATCTAGTCACCAGGACTGCTAAATTCTACAAGAAGTATAAGATGGATGCTGGGAAGCAACCAGCTAGAGTCTGTTAAAGTGGCTGATATTTTTATTCAATATAAAGGTCTCACATTTTCAGATTCTAATAATTTATTTCAGGTTTGGTTACATACATTAAGAAAACTAAATCTTAAGAGAAGATAGTCCAAAATCAATTATGGAATGGTTTTGCAGGGTGTACTTTCTTCAGAAGCTTCATATGGGAGTAGAGAAGGGATTGTTATAGTAATTCCAAGTGGGTGGGTTTATGAGCTAGAAGATCAAGAATGAAAAGTAATTGAGACTTTAGGTGAAAGTGTAGCTCAGGTGATTCACCAAGTATTCTATAGTGAATGGTAAGTAAATGAGGTTAGGATAGTTATTTGAGAAGTCAAATGCCCACAGCAGAAGATGCAGGAATATTGAAAAGGTTCAAGAAGGTATAATCAGAGGATAGGGTATTAAAGTTTTATCTCTCTGTTGTGGTGATGTTTCAGGCAATGGAAAAGTTCCTCTGCTGATGGAGGACAGTTTAAGAGGCCATGAGGGAGGTAGGGTGGGCCATCGGTATGGTCACTGAAATTGACAGCAGAGAGGAAGAGTAAGTTTAATAGCCGGATATCAAATTCCTCAATGTTTGTAGGAAGTGAGTTGGAGTTAAGTGATTAACATCAGTAAAGTGGCACTATAGCTAGATGGTGGAGCCCTTTGAGGAAAGGGCCTGGTTGTTAATGAACTAGAATAATATGTTTGGAAGGTGCAGAAAGGACTCAGGAAAATGCTGACATTACTCCCTTTCCTGATGTACAGAGGAAAGGGGAATGAAATGACTCCATTTCAGAAGTTTATGTTGGAGCTAGCATAGTTGAGGAAAAGGCAGTGTACACAGTAGGGCAAAGGTAAGTTTACAATTGTGAGTTTGCAAAGCACAGAGTTTATTCTTGTATTATTTATCAGGATTGTATTATTTTTTCATACTGACAGCTGTAAACCTACTTTAGCCACACCCTGCACATACCTTCTTGGGAATTGGAGAGCAGTTGTACAAGTACACTAGCAAGTGTTATGGGTAGGGTTGGTGAGAAAGACCCTGGGTGAGTGACAAGCTACTCTGGGCAGTGATTACAAACTGTGGATCTGAGAGGGGTGGAGTTGCAAAATATTCCTCATTCAGGTTCTTGCTAGTGTGATTTATTTTTTTAATTGTTATCTCTGGCTGTTGCTTGAGGCATTTATTCCTCCTAAACCACCCAATAAACTAAGCTGCTTCCTATTCTCCAAGCCCCATATACTCCTGCCTCTGTTCATACACATATCTAGTACAGTCATCCAGTTTCCCAGAAATGTCTCCCTTAGCCCACTTCAACATCTAATATCCACATCCTGTAAGACCATGATGTTGACCTTCACCTCCTCTGGGATGTTTTCTTTATACTATTACCCATATATACACTATCTGTTTTATTTGGCATGACTTAAGATGCTTTGTATACGTGTTATTTTGTGTGTGTCAGGACTGAATATTTTAGTACATTTCCTGTACTGTCTAGCACAGTGCCTAGCCCTTTGCATGTGTAAAATACCTTGTTGAATGTGGCAGTAAAAGGAACTCCAAATGTAATACAGGAAGAGTTTCCTAGATTTCTGGAGTTTTAACCCATGTGTTGAAATATTTCTGATTCATTTATTCATGCACAGGCTCAACTTTGTTAACGAGAATTATTTTATACTCAGAAAAATTGTAAATTTTTAAAGACATTATATGCATCTGAAAAGTTAGATTTACTGTCCTTTTTCAATGTCATGTCATTATTTCAGTCTCTGTCACCTATTTTATACCTGTCTGGTATAAAAATCCACCCTGCTCTATTTTGGGAGTGTCAGTATTTCCTCTTTTTAAATTTTATTTTGTTTTATTTTTAAGTGAGAGGAGAGGGAGAGAGACATATTCCTGCATGTGCCCTGACTGGGATCCACGGAGCAACCCCCTATCTGAGGTTGATGCTTGTATCAACCAAGCTATCTTCAGCAACCGAGGCCAATGTTTGGATCAACCTCGCTATCCTCAGTGCCCAGAGTATGCACTCAAACCAGTTCAGCCAGTGGCTGCAGGAGAGGGAGAGGGAGAGGGAGAGAAAGAGAAGCAGATGGTTGCTTCTCTGGTGTGCCCTGACTGGGGATTGAACCCAGGATGTCTGAGTGCTGGGCCAACACTCAATCCACTGAGACAACTGGCCAGGGCCTCCTCTATTATTTTAATCAAAGATGACCACAGATATGCCCATGTATCATATCCTATTTTCCTCCTAGAGAATAAAATTTAGATGTTAATTTTCCTTTCTTTGGCTTAAACACCATTGAAACCCCCCAGCAAATAGAAAGCATAATTAAAACCTAGGATATCTGTATAAGGTTCATTTTTGCTACCATAGCAACTACCAGCAGTTACATTATCTCTTACCTTTTGAAAGTCTAGCTCACATGAAAATGTTTGGTGTAATTTACCGTATTAACTTTTGCTGGAATTTGTGGCCCTCATCCTGTTTCTTCTTGAAAAGTTTTGCCTATTGTTTATTTTGTTTAAAAAACAGAACAAACAAAAAAACGCTCTACTCTTTATAACTTTGACTAATTCAATTCATTTGTGGGATTTTCTAGAATATTCTTGTGAGTATCCAAATATCCTTTTATATCTATGCTTTATAGTCATCATTCAAAAAATCATTTATTGATGCTTTTAGTACCAATGGAATAGAAAAATGAAAATGATAAATTTCTTGCCCTAAAGAAATCTACCATGCTGGAATGGAAATAGATAAATGCATAGTAAGTATCATATAGCACTTTTTTTTTTAATTTTTATTTTATTCATTTTAGAGAGGAGACACAGAGTGAGAGAGAGAGAAAGAAAGAGAGAAGGGGGGAGGAGCTGGAAGCATCAACTCCCATATGTGCCTTGACCAGACCAGTGCAGGGTTTTGAACTGGCGACCTCAGTGTTCCCAGGTCAACGCTTTATCCACTGCGCCACCACAGGTCAGGCCATATAGCACTTTTGTAGTCTGATTACCTGTGCATGACCTTTACGTGTTTAGTGAACATAGCACAAGGAACTAGAGTGTTCCAAAAGGAAATATAGGGAGAAAATAGGGATCTCAGAGAAGTTAACATTAGAACTGGCCTCCTAGAAACAACCGGGTATTTGAATATTGGATATGAACATATCCAATGAGTTCAAGGAAGCAGCCATGCCAAATAATTATGCATGTGGATTGAGCACCTTCTGTATGCATTAACAGTGTATGAGAAATTTGGGTGAATAAAAAAAACTGAATTATTCTTTAAAGGAAGGAACTTAAAATCTAGTTAAGATACAAAATTCAGGTACATACAAAAAAGGACAAAAAGATAATCTAAGACTATCAGCATAGCAAGTATTTTTATTTTATCAATTGATTGATTTATATTTTTTATTGCATACGTGAGTGGGGACAGACCGGTACAGACAGGAAGGGAGAGTTATGAGAAACATCAATTCTTCATTGTGGAAACTTAGCTGTTCATTGATTACTTTCTCATACGTGTCTTGACCAGGAGGCTCCAGCAGAATGAGTGACCCCTTGCATAAGCCAGCGACCTTGGGCTTCAAACCAGTGACCATGGGATCATGTCTATGATTCCACACTCAAGCCAGCAACCCTATGCTCAAGCTGGAGAGCCCACGCTCAAGCTGGAGAGCCCACACTCAAGCCAGCGACCTCGGGTTTTGAACCTGAGTCCTATGCATCTCAGTTCAGTGCTCTCTCCACTGCACCACCACGTGGTCAGGCATATAAGCTAGCTAGTGCTTAACGAGTGACTTATGCATGCTGTGCCTCTGATAATAGCACTCCCTTCTTCAAGGATCTTAAAAGTCTGCTTGAGAATATAACACATACATAAATGATAACTTAGCACTTTAGTCTATAAAATTACTGAGTGAAGTTAGAGATAAGTGATATAAACACTATGAAATGAGAGAAATCACCATTTGAGGAGGGAAGGGATGCTTGAGAAGGTAATAATAGTCTATGTGGACTGCTGCTGCTTCTGTCTGGACCTAGTCTTGCTGCCTCCTCCTCATAGCCTAGCTTGGCACCTGCAGAGAAAGTGTAACAATATCTACTCTCATCAATATTTTGTCAAGGTTTTAACTTTATTCTTATCCCTTGCTTACACTATTAAGATGTCTCATGCCATTATCTCTAAATGTTGGATGTGTTGGAATGTCTTGGATGAATGAAGAGATTTTAGTGTTGGATGCAGGGCTGCCCAGCCAACACCTATCTTTCTGACACTGTTGATTGACTGAATGACCTTCTCAACCCACAACCCAAGATGTTTGCATTCTCCCTTTCTGAGAAACCTCTGGGACTTTAGCATTTATTGTTAGATCATTGCTGTAAAAGTCCAGAAATACATGGTCATAATAAGCACATGCTAAAGGCTTAATCTTCCCTTTATATAATATAAGAAAAAATGTGGAAAGCTAGACAATCTACTGAACTATTAATGACATTTTAAACATAACTATTTGTTTTCAATGTATCTTTCCTTAGGGAAGTTATGATTTTTTAGATGATAAAACTGTACTTACAATGGATTTATGATTTTTTAGATGATAAAACTGTACTTGCAGTGGATTTTTAATATAGTTGAAACATGATAATACTTTAAAATTTTGTTAAACATTATTTAATAATTGAGGTATTAATAGATGTTACTTTAATATCCTAATTGTTATTATGAAGTATGACTCATCAAAAATTTACTTGTTACATTAATAGTCTTAAAATATCTTGTTTTTTTTTAATATATATTTTATTATTATTAATTCTAATGGGGTGACACCAATAAATCAGGGTACATATGTACAATGAAAACATCTCCAGGTTATCTTATTATTCAATTGTGTTGCATACCCGTCACCAAAAGTCAAACTGTCCTCTGTCACCTTTTATCTGGTTTTCCCTGTGTCCCTCCCCTCCTCCCTATCCCACTCTTCCCTCCCTCCCCCCATCCCATAACCACCACTCTCTTGTCCATGTCTCATATTCTCACTTTTATGTCCCACCTATGTATGAAATCATGCTGTTCTCAGTTTTTCTTTTTTTTCTGATTTACTTATTTCACTCCGTATAATGTTATCAAGGTACATCCATTTTGTTATAAATGATCCGATGTCATCGTTTCTTATGGCTGAGTAGTATTCCATAGTATATATGTACCATAGCTTGTTTTTTAATTGTAGTAAAATATACATAACATAAATTTTGCCATTTTAACCATTTTATTGTATATAATGCAGTAGCCGTTAATACATGTTCAATGTTGTACAACCATCACCATTATTCAGTTTCAGAACATTTTTATCATCCCAAAAGGGAACCCATACCCACTAAATAGTCATTCCATATCCCCTCTCCCTCAGCCTCCAGCAACCACTAATCTGTTTTCTGTGATTTTCTGTTGTTGTTTTGTTTTTGTTTTAATTAATTTATTTTATTTTAGAGAGAGAGGAATGGAGAAAGAGAAAGAAACATGAATTGTTCCTATATGTGCTCTGACTGGGGATCAGACCCACAACCTATGTGCATTGGGATGATGCTCTAACCAACAGAGCTATCAGGCCAGAGCCTATTTGGTTTTTGATATACATTGATGTCATACTTTGCAAAATAATGGAGATATCCTGTTTTAATTTTTATTATTCAGTTTATATGGTGATATAATAATAATACTTTTCTATTTATTAGACAATTTCTGGTCAGTTGAGTATTTTTTTTAAATAAACATTAATCAATGTAGAGAGTTTATTTAGGGATAAGTAGTTCTACTTTAGAAATTTTATTTAATGTTAAAACATAAGTAATTTTGTGAAAGTGAAAAATAAGTGTCTAGTATAATAAAGTATAATAAAGGTCACATAGTTTCTTAAGTTTTCATAATATTGAGAATTGCTATAATCACACTATCCATCACGTTTGTTCATACTTTTGTAAAGTTTGGAAATCTCAAAAGTATTGTTTAAATAAAAAATAAGTGGTGATGGACAAAGACTTGAATTAGGGGGTGAGCACATTATATGGAGTAAAGAGATGTGTTGTACAATTAGGCATCTATAGAATTGGTTTTAGATTCCCAATTCTATAACACATCTCTGTACGCTGTACTATATCCTATATAATTATGTTTACCAGTGCCCCACAATAAATTCAATTAAA
Source organism: Rhynchonycteris naso (assembly GCA_037038555.1). Taxonomy (NCBI): domain Eukaryota; kingdom Metazoa; phylum Chordata; class Mammalia; order Chiroptera; family Emballonuridae; genus Rhynchonycteris; species Rhynchonycteris naso. The sequence goes on from CM072997.1 coordinate 70,256,514, forward strand.
ATAATGTCTTAAAAAAGAAGGATAAACCCCCCCTCCTTTTATTTTACTGGATAGCCTTCTTTGAGTCTAATGAAAAACACCATTTAAAAATAAAGCTTTGTTCAGTTTTAAAAATTATATACATTGATAGTTAATAATGTTATTAATTATTTAGGAAGATGCTTTTATATTTTCCTTTATAAAGCAGTAGAGAGGTTTGAATACCTTGATGTCTATTAAAAGTAGGTATATTTTTTTTGGTTTTTCTCTGTGCATGTTGTTCCTTTTTTTTTTTTTATGCTTTGAGTACAGAATACAAATAGATAAGCTCTTTCACAGGTAAAACCTTTGAAACAAAATCAGATTGGAAGATTTAACTTGGAACATATTTGGAATTATACATAGGTGACCTTGAGTTTAGTGGATAAGAGTGCAGGTTTGGAGTCGACTGCTTACTTTCAAATCCTGCCCCCCAGGTATACTATGTAATTACTGAGCTTCTAAATATGTTAGTTGTAATCTTTATGTATCTTGCATATAAGCAGAGACCTGTTCTTGGGTTATTGCAAGAAAGAATGAAACAGTGCCCGAGAAGCACTTTAAACAGAGTCTTGTCTGAAATGTGAATGAACCTAATTTGCTGTTTAGAACCATGATAATGCCAAAGCATTATTTTATTTAAATATTAAAATGTTAGGCCAATGTTTCTACAACTTGTTAGTAGCAATTATATTTTTAGAGACATTTTATAAAATCTATTCTCCATAGTATTGATGAAGTTTTATTTATTTCTTTATTTTGGCATTGGCCATTATTGTGCTGTTTTTGTCATATGGATATCAGACACCTAAAAAATAAATCTTTTTCATGAAAGTTGTCAAATCAACACAAAGAAGATAATTATCTGTTTTCCCTACATGGTATGCAGTGTGATCTACATGTATGGTGTTGAATCTAATTTTTGCGCTTTTGATTATAAAATGGTGAAAATCACTTAAATAATTAAAATAACAACATTATGAAATTCAGAATATTACAGAGGGAAACATTACTCACTGCTAGTGAAATTCTGGAGGGATATGTGTGTATTTTTAAATCTTCCTAAGATGAAGGAAACGCCCAGGGGAAAATTTGCACATGAGAGCCAGGTATCCTTAAAGGGTGTGTGTTCTAGGGTTTGACTAAGTGGAAAAGCAAATTATTGACTGGAAATTATATTTACTCCTTGCCCAGAGACTTCACAGGGCGACAGCATGTCTTCATGAAAGCACAGCATCTCCACTGTGTCTGTTGCTTACTTTGCCTTTTGGATTTCCACCTTGCCTGGCAGAGACACTGCAGCACACCCAGGGCAAACATCATTTGGTTTCCAGATAGGACACAAAGCTGAAAATATACAAGTGTTGTGGTTGCTAAAGATAAAGGAGAATGGTGGCTCCTGTTCATGCCTCATGGTGATAATACCTGTGTTTTTATATCATGGGAGTCAAGGAAAAGAATATTTAGCTCTTCAATTAAGGTTTAATTTATTATCTTCTAAGAATAAACTACACTAGAAAAAGACCGTATGAAAAAAATGTGAAGACTTTTCCATGTGACTCACATGGAAGCCTTAAAAAATGTGTAAATGTGTGTATTTTAAAATTTAAATTGACGAATAAATTTAAATTTTTAACTGATTTAGTTTTTTATTTTTTAAAAGGGCAGATTAAATCAAATTAATTTCACTTACAAAAATGTTTACAGCAAAGACCTGTACATATGTTTTCTTTTGGGGCATTAGAACAGTCAATGCGTATTAGCTACTTCTATGCAGAAGGCACTGTTATGAGGACTTTTTCTATGTGAACTTACTAAATTTTCACAGTAACTCCCCCGAGTACACATTTTCTCTACTTCATTTTATAGATGAGAATCCGAGATACAGTGAGGGTCAGGGCCTTACTCTGCTGCCTGTCGATGGCTGAGCAGAGGAATGAGTCCAGATAGTCGGCCTGTCTTTCTAGACTGCCTCACATTTAGCAAAAGTAGTACTTTGCTTGAATTGTAGGATGGGGGAGTCATGCTATAATTATTTATCTAAACTGCAAAGGTAATCATATTTTATCTTTTAAAATATAACAAGTGCACAAGGCAAACTTTGTTGTCAGTAGGCCTCATCTCAGGCCTGTGTGCAACATGAGACTATTCCCACAGATGGAGGCCTAACCCACATCTCCTAGCAATCTTAGTCTCCATTCACTTTTCATCTCCACTAGTGAAGCTCCATCATCTTCACTCTCTGTCCTTCCACAGTGAATTGTTGGGATGGTGGCAGGAGAAGGAACCCTACCTAGTCACTGTGTTCTCTGCTGTAGGGACTGAAGGACCTGGCTGGTAGAAGCCTCACAGTGGGCCCTCCTGTTCTGATGGACAGCCCTGTCTGGGCCTGAGTGTCTGTGGGAGGATTCTGTTGTGAAAAGGCTGACAAGGTACCTCTTTCTCAGAATTTAGAGCCTGAAGAGGGCCAGGGTTTGAGGAGCCAGACAAACAGAATAAAGAAAAGAAAAACAACAGTGCTGAAAGCTTTGAAGGGATTTAAAATAAGGTGATGAAATAGCAGCTCATTTGCTACTTTAGACAAGATCCCTGAAAGTCTTTATGAAAAGGTAACATTTAAACTGGATCAAAGAATTCCAAGTTATAATGATGAGCAAAGACAAAGCCCGTAAGACTGGAAGGGTTTATAGACAGCAAACCTACAAGAAAACCAGTGTTGCTTTAGCACTGTGGGCTACTGAAAGGTGTGTAGGCTACTGAAAGGTCATGTAGGAAAAAGCTGGTTGGGATTTATTTGCCGTGATGAGGCTTTTGAGATTCACTCTTAGTGCCGTAGGAAGCCTTCGGAGGATTTGAAACAGGAAATGAATTGATCGAGTTTATATTTTAAAATAATCACCATTGAAGTTTGGGGCGAGACTGGATTGCAGCTGGGAGCAGAAGCAGCGAGATGATCATGGTGGTGGTACAGGTGGGAGGGGATGGTGGGTTGCTCTGGGATGGTTGTAATGGAGATTAAGTTTCTGGATTCAGCATATATTTTGGACAGCATGTATGTGGACATTGAGGGTAAGAGGGATCAAGGTTAATTCTTAAATTTTTGGCTTTTGGGAAGCTGTTTTATTGAGATGGAGTTTAATAAGGAAGGAGAGGTCAAGATCTTACTTTTGGCATTGTCAACTTTGAGAAGCCCAGCAGATGGCCAAGAGATGTAAAAAAAAAGACACTAATACCCCAGGTGGGGCAACCATGTAATTGATATTACAACCCAAGACACCTGTGAGTATAAAAAGGCGATGTGGTAGGATTTGGATTTAAATACCAAAGCAGGGATAACAGGCAAACTGAAACTCTCTTGGCAAACTGAAATATGTTCCATGTGGGATTCTGTTTCCAGGCAAGGATTTCAGGATTCGCAATATCAGATGTTTAGAATACTGCTAAGAAATCAAGTGAGGTAACAAAGAGGTATGTTTTTCAATATCGAGAGGAACATGAGTATTAGTGGGATTGTGTCAGTGGGGTTAGAGGTGGCAGCCAGATGCGAGAAGACTTGTGAGCAGATAGGAGGTGAGGAATATGAGGTGAGGAAGTAGACATGGAAACTATAGATACCTTTTGAAGAGAAGTCTTAGGGTATCTGCAGGAAATTTACCTGTTTTTCTTTTTACAAAATTAAATACCTAATAATATTTTCTGAATTTTATTTTTATATACCTAGCTTTCTCAAACTGTCGTCTTACAAATATTTTAAAGATTTTTCTTTGATATTATACAGATGTTTTTCTTAACTCTAGCATCCAATGGTTAACTAAATTATCTAGTGAGATGTTCCTTAAATTTTTTTAAAAGTCTGTATTGCTGAGAATCTGCAAGCATTTGTAAATCTATAAAGGAGATAAAAAACATTGAATTTTTAAAATATTTTAATTGCTTGATAAGGAGCTACTTTCTAAAACCTGCATAAATCACATTCTCTTCAGAAAAGGGACCAGAGCAAGTGTTACATGATCATTACCAGAATAATTTTGTAAGACCAGTGAATTCCTTCTTTTGCATATTTGCCAGAGGTAAGAAGTGCCTGGCACTTACACACATGATAAGCTGTAGAGTTAGTAATAGAACAGGACAGTTGATTAAGCATTCTCTGAGAGTAAATAGCCAATGGAATGGTACCATTTTAGATAGACTCTGAAAGAATTGTAAGTATATATGATTTTTAAACTGAAGATAATTTAACATTTTATAATTTGCTTTTTAAAATAGTTAAATATTTTCTAATAAACTATTACTCAAACATTTTAATATGTCTAAAGATTCTTTCAGTCAGAATTTTTATAAAAAAAGCTGAGGAACTTATGACTTTGTGACTTAACTTTTTGGAGTGAAAATTACAGAATTGATTTTGCTTGACACATTAAATGTATATGCAGTGATGGAATTTATGTTTGTTATAGAAGAACAAAACTAAGTAATATTTAATCTTTTACACTGGGTGCATGTTAAATTTATTACTGCTGTTTATTCTTGTTTGATACACTTTCAAGCTTTAAGATGTGGTGAAGTTCCTTTAAGTTGACTTGAACATTTTTTTTTCATGAAGATCATGAGAATGTATTATATTTCAGATGCAATATATACATCGTTTCTAAACTTATCAACCATGCAGCATATCTATTGTTTTTTTTTTCAGTTAACTTGAACATTTTAATAAACGATACGATAATTACACTTATCTACTAGGGCTTTCAGTTTTACTGAGTACTAATCATTATCATTTTAAATACAAGAACCCTATAAAGGAGACTTTGGATAGTTTCTTCATTCAATATCAGAAATGAGTAAATGAAGACTCAGAAGTATTAAGTTACTTAACAAAAAAATTCAAACTAGAATTAAGCATTTTTATCCCTATTTTGGTGCTCTTTTCCCTTACCAGTGGTCAACAAACTCATTGGTCAACAGAGCCAAATATCAACAGTACAACGATTGAAATTTCTTTTGAGAGCCAAATATTTTAAACTTAAACTATATAGGTAGGTACATTGTTATTAACTTAATTAGAGTGAAGTACCCTTTGTGGAAGAGCCACACTGCATGTGGCTCTCAAGCCACAGTTTGCCGACCAAGGTATACCATTCTAACATGGGACCTCTTTATATTAATATCCCTTTAGATTCTGAGTGAAAACAGCATTCAGTTAAATTTACCTGGATTTAAAACAACAACAAAAAATAGCCCTAACACAGTCCTCTTAGAAAAGGCTCTGAATATAATATTAACTCTGCCAGCATGAATCACAAATAGTAGGTTGCTAGTGGAAATTCTGGCTTGGCTGGTACTTGATTACATATGACTTTGTTTACCTAACTAACCAAAGAAAACCTGACTCATCATTTTGCTTGTAGTATGGTACTGTTTTTGTAAAAAAATGTGTGTGCTACAACTTCATTATCTTACTAAAAACCACACTAAACTCATCTAGTAAGTAAATGCATGGCATTTTGTTATCTTAGATGACATACAAACATGAGTCTTTTTATATATGCTAAAATTTTGGTGTAGAGTGTATGGATAATCAAAATTTTCCCTTTAATTGAAACTCTTTGGAAGTTTGGTGACTGAAAAGAAATGATGAAGCAAAAAAAATATGTGAGCTAACATTGTCTTGTGATAGAAATTATTTTTCTCTAGCTTTATTGAGATATAATTGACATATACCATTTTATAAGTTTAACGTATAAAACATGTTGATTTGATACATTTATATATTGCAAAAACGATTGCCACCATAGCTTTAGCTAGCTAGCACTTGCATCACTTCACATAATTACCACTTCTTTTCTTTATGACGAGAACATTTAAGATGCACTCCCTTAATACCTGTCAAGTATATATTACAGTCTTAATTACAATCTGTAGTACATTAGTTGCCCCCCAAACTTACTCATTTTATAACTGAAATCTTTTACTCTTTCTCTAACATCTCCCGTTTACCCGCTCCTTAGTCCTGGTAACCACTATTCTACTCTGTTTCTCTAAGTTAAATTCTTTTAGATTTCATATATAAGTGATGTCATAGAGTATTTGCATTTCTCTGACTTATTTCACTAAGTAAAATGCCTTCAGCGTCCATTTGTGTTGTCACAAACAGCAGGATTTCCCTCTTTCTCGTGGCCGAGTAACGTTTCATATATATTCCTTAGTCTTATACTGATTTGAATCCTAATATAACACTAATAGAAATAGAAACACTATTCAGATATAACACATTTTTGTTATTGATTCATTGATTTATTGTTGAACACTTTGGTTGTTTCCATAACTTGGATACTGTGATTAATGTTGTAATGAACATTTGATACAGATATCTCTTTGATATCCTCTTTTCATTACTTTTAGCTATGTACCCAGATCTGGAACTGCTGGATCATAATATGGTAGTTCTATTTTTAATTGTTTTGAGAAACCTTCATGTTATTTTCTATAGTTAATGTATCAATTTATCTTCCCACTGACAGTAAATGAAAATGTTTATTATTTTAAAAAAAAGAGAGAAAATGTTTCTTATAACATAACTGTTTGTCTGTTTGTTGTCAAGTGGTGCAGTGGATCGAGTGTCAGACTGGGACATGGAGGACCCAGATTCGAAACCTTGAGGTGGCCACTTGAGCACGGGCTCATCCATCTTGAGTGTGGGATCACTGGCTTGGATGTGGGATCATAGATATGACCCCTGGCTTGAGCCCAAAGGTCTCTGGCTTGAAACCTAAGGTTACTGGCTTGAGCACAAGGTCACTGCTTGAGCTAGGGCTCACTTGCTCTGCTGTAGCCCCGTCAAGGCACATATGAGAAAGTAATCAACGAACAACTAAGGTGCCACAACAAAGAATTGATGCTTCTCATCTTTTTCCCTTCCTGTCTGCCTGTCCCTATCTGTCCCTCTCTCTGACTCTCTGTCAAAAAAACAAAAACAAAAAAACCCTTTAATATTTAAAGAAGTTTCTTTAGAAGTAATAAGATTATATGAATCTTAGAGAATGGAGAAGTAATATTTGTAGCTATGAAAGATTCTAAGTGTTCAAATGATAAATCAGCTTGCCACTATAAAATATATCCAAAACTTGGAAAATAATTAGTTCAATAAAATCAGAGTGGTTACATTTTTTTAAAGAAGAGCAATGTTTCTAAATACCTGATAGAAATCTGACTTGCATAATTTAAATTTAGTTTTTCCATAGAAATAAATACATGACATGTATTTCAAATTTCACTCACAAAGAAGCCTGGTGACATTTAGGTTACACATAAGCGATAACAGAAGAAAATGCAATTTCACCATATTTTATTTTTAATGATCAAAAGGATGTATCAAGTTATTATCTCTCTGGTTAATTGTTGCTAAACACACACTGAGGATTAAAAACTAAACAAATCCATTTATCCATGTAGGTCATGAGGTCAGATAGTTGAGACTATAAATAGGCAGATTTAATGATGTTATTAATAAGGAAGAGGAGAATGTACATCTGGACTGTCTTGTTTACTCTCACTAAGCATATGTTCTTTAGATAGCAAATTAGTGAACCAGATGGAATAAGGAAAAAAGAAGGTAAGTAATAGTATTATTTAACACAAACTCATTATATAGTCAACATTAAGAGTATCATTATATTCCATTTTCATGTTTGAAATGATTATGAATTAATCGTTAGAATTAAATGTAGATAAGTGTTTTCTACAGAATCATTGTATCACATTAAATGTATGACTTTAAATGGAGGGTTTGGAAGTCTTTCTGTCACTCTTTAACCTTGTCAAAGGAAAGCAGATAGCTATACCTACAAAGACAAATGTGGTGGTTAGTTCATAAATTGTATGATGTACAACTAGAAAGTCATTCTTTCTAAGCTCTACTGTTTTAATCTTCTCAATGCTGTGGCCAGTACTGACCCAAACTCCTCCTTGTTTTTTTTTGTTTTTGTTTTTGTTTTTTTTTAATTCAGCCTATTATCAATTATAGCATAGAACTCTTAAGTTGTCTGAATGGTCCACTGATGATTCTTATCGATGATTGTTATGGTAACTTGCTTGCAAAAGGTTTTCACTTTTAGTATAAATGTACTTGAGTTCATTTCTTTTTTCAAAAGAGAGAATCTAGAATACAATGAAAAATTTGTTTAAATAACAAAAATAGTGGATGTAGTATTAAATTGAATGGTTACATTTAGGTTTCTGAGAGCTGCTTTTAGAGAATTACATAAAGATGATCTTTGAATTTTTACAGTGAGTTGGGAAAAGGTTATGTCGCTGGTCAAAGTTAGCTGTCTTGTCTTGAAGTGTACAGATATCTCATCAAATTCATGAAAATAAGCAATTGTCCATCAAAATAAAATGGTTAGAATAAAGGATTAGTTTTGCTTTTGAGATAACATATGAATAACATTCTTTATCTTTTCTAGTTTTTATTTTTTATGTTTTTAATTTTCCTTAAGAAAAGTGTAGGAGATTAAGAAAATAAAGTAAAAATAACATATTAATGGTATTTATGAAAATGGGACAAAAGTAGACTGTTGTAATGATCTTTTTTATAAGATCATTGCAATGAATATATCAAATTGGTTTTTATTTTAGGATCAAAAACTAAATGTGTCAGTTTTTATTTTAGCTTCCTTTTCTTGGCATTTGTAATAACAGGACCACACCTATTATACCAGAATTCTTGTGCTAAAATAAGTCTAGTGGCTTTGATATTCTAAGAGCTATTTTTGAACAAAATCTTTGCTAAGACTTTGTGCTGTATTGACCACAGGTACTTGGCTTCTTATGTATGCCTTTGTTTCTAGGTCCACCATTTCCTCAGGGAAAGTTTGCATAAGTGAGAGCACTGTATATTTGTCATTTCCTTCTGCTGTTTCTGGGGAGGAAGAATTGCAGTGGATTGTACAGTATTTGTATACTAAATTAACTACTGTTTTCTGTTACTGGCGAAAAAAAAAATGGTGCTGGGAATAACATTTCAGGTTGCCTAAACCAAGCAGATGACACATAATTTGCTTTTTTAGGATGTGGGTGATTTTGTTTGAAAAGACTAACTATAGTTTAATAGATTATGGAAGATGATTCTGATTAATTAGTCTCTAACATACAGATGTCTAATTTTTTTTTTTTTCCTGGTAGTCAGTGATTCTTTTAGTTGTTGTGTCAGAGAAAATTGTAAATTGTATCAATCTGTCTTAAAATAGAATTTTAAGATCTGGGATTGTTGTTTCATTAGTTCTGGGAATTCGCTATGGGGAAAAGGAAATGAACTTGGAAATTAACTACCCTGGACTTAAAACCTAGATCTGCAGATTAATAACTGTGTCTGAGGACAAGTTAATTATCCTATGGGGAATTTTTTCCTTATGCTATGAAATACAGATAACAATTAGGTTGTTTTAAGAAATAACTGTAAGGCGTACATAGCTTCCTGCCCATTGTAGCTTTCGATAAATTGCACTATTGATGTTATGGGTGCTACAACACTGCTTATTGATTGATCAAACTAAACAGAAAGGGAAAACAAAGTACATTTGGGTCTTTTTATTTGTAGTTGATTAAAATTACATAATAATAATTTTTTTTTTTTTTGAGTGCAGGAACTGTTGTATTTATTGCTCTACCCAGAGCAAGTGTAGGTACTTAATAAATACTTGTTTGGGAGTATATGTGGGAAAACTCGTTTCTTCAACTTCTGGTTCAGTGTATTTTCCCACATATCATTCATTTAAGTGAACACATTTTAATTAATCTATGATTTGACTTTTTTCACAAACAGAAATATAAAATACATACTTTTTTTTGACAGAGTCATAGAGAGGGACAGATAGGGACAGACAGACAGAAAGGGAGAGAGATGAGAAGCATCAATTCTTTGTTGTGACATCTTAGTTGTTCATTGATTGCTTTCTCATATGTGCCTTGATTGGGGGGGGGGGGTGCAGGGGGACTACAGCAGTGAAATGGAGACCTTGCTCAAGCCAGCAACCTTGGAATTCAAGCCAGTGACTTTTGGGCTCAAGCAGCGACCCTCACTCAAGCTGATGAGCCTGTGCTCAAGCTGGCAACCTTGGAGTTTTGAATCTGGGTTCTCTGTGTCCTAGTCTGATGCTCTGTCCATCGCGCCACTGCCTGATCAGGCAGAGAGCTTAATCTTAATACTACTTAAATTATTATTCTATTGGAAGAATTATTAGTATAATTTTTGACATGGGTAATCTGATCCATAGTATGGTTTATTTATTGTCTTTTACTATTAGAAATTGTGCTACAAGGAATAACCTTACCTATAATTCATTTTATAGTTTTAGCTGATGTGTCTTTGAGATAGTTTCCTAGTAGTAGTATTACTAGGTCACAGGGTAATAGTATATTTCATTTTGTTAGATATTGGCAAATTTTTCTCCATAGAGAAAATCCTCCCTTTTGGCCTCCCACCAGCAACATATGAGAGTGCTTGTTTTCCATTTCTCAATGATAGAGTATGTTGTCAAACTTTGATTTTTTTTTTCCAAATATAATAGGTGGAAAGTGAATCTCTTTGTAATATTGAGAATTTTTAAATTGTGTAATTACTTTGTCATAAGAGATGTGACCTTTTATGCCAGTGATCAGGAAGCTTTTCCTATAAAGGGTCAGATAGTAAATATTTTAGACTTTGTAGGCCCCACTGTTTCTGTTGCAACTGCTTAATTCTTCTGTTGCTGCTTGAAAGGGTCCACAGATAATATGTAAACAAATGAGTGTGCCAGCATTCCAATAAAACTTTATTTTAAAAATGAGTGTTGAACTGAATTTGTCCTGCAGAGCAGAGATAGCTGATGCCTGCTTAATCCCATTTCCATAAATGTAGACAGTTTAAAATAGCCTCATACTTTTACCAAGCTAGCTAGTTCGTTCTCAGGTAATAGACTGTGCACTTAGCATATTAATTAAATGAGACTCAGTGTGTGTTGGATTGATACTAGAACAAAAGTACAATGTCTCATAATGTGATACTATTTCTCTAGTTCTCCATTGCCCCTCCTGGTTTGCTCAGGACACTGTTTACTGGGTTGTTTTTCATCCATTGTAGAGGAGATGATAATACTGGCTAACCTTACATTGAAAGTACTTGTCATTCTTCAAAAGTGAATACTCATTGGGCTTTTATTTTGCCCAATGATGCTTTTTTTAAAAAAAGATTTTATTTATTGATTTGAGAGAGAGAGAAAGATGGGGAGAGGGGATGAGTGGGAAGCATCAACTCATAGTTGGGTATCATATGTGCCTAGACTGGGCAAGCCCAGGGTTTTGAACCAGTGACCTCAGAACTCCAGGTTAAGGCCCTATCTATTGCACTGCCACAGGTCAGACCAATGATGCTCACTTTTTGCCAGACTAGTGGTTGGCATTATCATCTCTAGCCAAGGAGCATGGTCAGGTTAGATAGCCTTTAGGGAAGGATTAAGCCTATGACCAAGGAGTCCCTTGAAGCTACATTAAACAGCTGAACTAGTTGAGCATAATCAGAAAATGATGGTAATCTTTTACCTAAAAGAATTTTTTTTTCCAGAGCTGAGAGCAAGTGAGCTAGCTTTTAAGCTTGTAGCACCTGTTTATGATAGAGTTCAGCAGTCTTTCAGAAATAGTGTTCTAAAACTTGATTTATTCTGATACATTGCTATATTTCTTCTAGTAATAAGATGGATGGATGGATGGAAGGCAGTGGGAAACTATGATTCATTCCTCTCAGGAGAGGGGACAAAGGCATAGTAGGCGCCCAATGTAAATGTGAAAACCATGGGTCTACAGGCTCTTAAGGGAATAATTGAAGGAAGTCTTGATAAACTTCTTAGGTTTTTAACTCTTATTATGTTGTATATGGAGTAATGCCTAGGTTGATCTTTTAAATGTTTTTTTCTTAACAAAGGAATCTTTAAATAAAATGCCTTCATGCATGTGTGTGTGTGTGTGTAATTTGCCAACAATAATTATTTTACATAGAAGTACAGGTAAGGACCTTTCATATACATTTTAAAATATAATCCTTGTTTCTCACTGAGCATATGTTTTCCCTATAAACCTTTGTTTTAATATTACTGTATAAGGTTTTTTTTTATATCGACATTCTTCTGTATTGATGTATCAAGTTTGTGATATGAATAATAGTATTTTTAAACAGATCAAAAATTCATTTATTTGCATGTCACCTGTATTGCATTTCACTGTGTCGATAGATGAGACCCTCTTTAACCAGATGAGGTTTTGTATAGGTAGGACTTCTTTAGTAATTAGCCATTAAATGGAACAATGTATATTAATAGGATACATATTTTCTTTCTAATATCTTTGCCTTTATTTTAATCTAGTGGTTGTCAAATTATATTGTGCTGGATCACTGATATATATCATCTGGACCCATATGAAGATTCTATTTAATTAGGTGCAATGCAGGGCCACCGTGGCAAATCTGTACTAGAAACAACTTCTATTAGGTGATTCTAATACACATCATATTTTGAAAATCACTATCTTAGATATATTCTTATTGTAATCTCTTACCTCAAAAATAGTTTTATTTGGAATAAGCTGCAAGAATAGTGCAGAGAATTTCCCTGCCCTTCTCCTAAACATCGCCCAATGATAATATCTTACAATACCACAGTACATTATTAAAGTATGGGAGGTGACATGGGTACAATATTGTTAACTTTGACCTTCTCCGATATCATCAGGTTTTACCTGCATTTTTATCATTGCTATTTTTTATTTATTTAGATTTATAATTCTATAAATGTTTACTACATGAGCAGGCTTGTGTGACAGCACCACAGTCAGAGTACAGAACTGTTGCATCATAACATGGAACTCCCTTGTGTTATCACTTAATAGTCATCCCCCGCCTTCAGCCCTGGCAGCCAATGGCATGATTCCTATGACCATAAGTCTGTCACTTTGGCATTCTTATATCAGTAGAACCTTATAGTATGCAACCCTTTGAGACTAGCTTTTTGTTTTTTAAGCATAATGTCCTTGAGATCAACCAAGATGTTGAGTGTATCAAGACTTCATTGATTTTTGTTGCCAAGAAACACTCCATTGTGTGGATGCATCACAGTTTGTTTATTCATTCTTTCAATGGAGCACATTTGGGTTGTTTCATTTGAGCTCATTATGAAGAGTACATTCACGTATAGGCTTTGTGTGGACATAAGTTCCCATTTCTCTTGAGTAACTACCTATGAGTAGATTGCTGGGTCATATGATACATGAATGTTTACCTTTATGTAACATTGCCAAACTGTTTGCCAAAGTGGCTATACCATTTTGCATTCTCATTATACAACCCACATATGAGATCCAGTTTCTCCACATTCTCATCTGCATTTGATACTATCAGTAGCTTTTGATTGAGGTGTGTGCTGCTTTCTCATCATAGCTTTAAACTACATTTCCCTATGGATAATGATGGTGAACATTGTTACATGTCCCTGTTTGCCATTCTTATATCCTCTTTGGTAAAGACTCAAATCTTTTGCCCATTTTATAATTGGATTCTTTTTTCCTTACTGTTTAAAGGGTGTAATCTGGATATAAGTCTTTCTAGATATATGATTTACAAGTATATTCTCCTATTCTGTGGCTTGTCTTTTCATCTTCTTTACAGTGTATTTTCACAGGGCAAGTTTTAAATTTTTGATGAAGTCCTGTTTTCCAATATTTTAAAATATCTTTTATTGATTGTGTTTTTGGTGTCATATCTAGGAATCTATTGCCTAATAAATCTTGGTCCCAAAGATTTTCTCTTATGTTTTGATCTAAATATTTTATATGTTTATGTTTTACATTTAGATCAACTTTATGTTTTAGTATTTCTAAACTTGGAGACAGTACTCCCGAGTAGTTCTTTTAGACCAATATTTAACAAAATCTATAGCTAGGCAAATTAGTTTGGAAAATTAATTTAGAAGACTTTATCAATATATATATACATTATATATTGCTTGAATATTGTTTTCTCCAACATACACCACTCCCCAACATAAGTTTAAAACTTCAGCAGAGACTAGTGACTAAATGCTGTTTAATATTTACCCAAGTACATATTTAAGAGTAGATCATTGAGGTCATGACTTAAAAGCAACTTTTTCTTTCATTTAATGGTCAGTTAATTTAACAGTGTGCTTTCTTGGCTGCCATATGCATACCCACTATTTAATATGCATATATTTAAATAATTATAATACTCTCATTTAATGTTTTTTAGTTTTTAACATAGTATGCTTTAAAAAATGGTAAAAGCATTTAATTAAGAACATTCTTTTTGAAGACTTTATTGTTTTAAAGTATATTTAATATTCACAGCAAAGTGAAGCAAAAGGGATAAAGGTTTTCATTTTTACCCTGCCCCAAACATGTATAGCGTCCACAATTATCAATATCCCACAATTATGACAAGAATGGTACCTTGTCATAATTGATGAACCTACATTAACCCATCATAATCAATCAAAGTTTATAGTTTGTAGTAGGGATCATTCTTGAGGTAGTACATTCTGTAGGGTTGGACAAATGCATAAGAAAATGTATTAACCATATACTACCATATATAGTTTTCACTGCTCTAAAAATCTTCTGTGGTCCACCTATTCATCCCTCTCCTCACCACCTTAACTCCTGCCAACCACTGACTCTTTTATGGTCTCCAAAGTTTTGTCTTTTCCAGAATGTAATATAGTTGGAATAATATTTATAATATATATATTATATTCAGTTCAGCTGCTTGTAATTAGTAATATGCATTTAAGTTTCCTTTATTTTTTAATGGTTTGATAGCTCATTTCTTTTTAGCACTGGAAAATATTCCATTGTCTGTATGTACCACAGTTTATTTGTTCATTTACCTAATGAAGAACATCTTGATTGCAACTAAGATCTCATAAACTTACTTTTAGAGGTGAAAATATTTTTCTTTACATTCACTATTTTATTGTTTCAGAAAGCATGATAAGATAATCCACGTATAATTCTTGTCTTAAACTTAATCAGTAACTTTTGCTTTGAAATTTTCTAAGTATCAAACTTTTTCAAAAAGTGAAAATAGCCTGACCAGGCAGTGGCGCAGTGGATAGAGCGTTGGACTGGGATGCGGAGGGTTCCAGGTTCGAGACCCTGAGCTCGCCAGCTTGAGTGTGGGCTTATCTGGTTTGAGCAAAATCACCAGCTTGAGTCCAAGGTCGCTGTCTCAAGCAAGGGGTTACTCGGTCTGCTGAAGGCCTGTGGTCAAGGCACATATGAGAAAACAATCAATGGACAACTAAGGTGTCAAAAGGAAAAACTGATGATTGATGCTTCTCATCTCTTTCCGTTCCTGTTTGTCTGTCCCTATCTATCCCTCTCTCTCTCTCTGACTCTCTCTCCATCTGTGTAAAAAAAAAAAAGTGAAAATAGCCCTGACCAGTTAGCTCAGTCAGTTAAGAGCATCATCCCAAAACAAGTTGGAAGGTTCGATCCCTGGTCAGGGCATACATGGAAGGAACCAAAAAATGCATGACTGAGTAGAACAACAAATGCTTCCCTTTTCCCTTTCTTCTTTCTTCCTTCCTTTCTCTGTCTTTCTAAAAAATCAAAAAAAAAGTTAGCCCTGGACAGATAGTGCTACAGCATCACCCCGGAATGCAGAGGTCGCCAGTTCAGTTCCCTGGTTAGGGCACATACAGGAGCAGCTTGATGTTCCTGTCTCTCGCTCTCTTCCTACCTCTTTATAGTATGGCTGTAACTTAATTATCACATCACAGAAGAAAAAGAAGCCTAAGAAATTTTACAAAGTTCTCTCTTATGTTTTTGTTAATTATTTATGAATTTTTGAATTTTAGTGTCAATCAAATTTTTATCAAACTGGTTTTTATAAACTGATATGACTCTTTCATGTACATTGACTGCAAGGCAACAACTACAGAGAGAAAGAAACTTTCAGTAGATAATACTGACATTTAACTTATTGGGCAGAAGACTGTGCACAGAGTGAATGGAGTAAGTGAGCACTGGGGTTTGTTTTTGAGTTTCAGTTAGTTTTTGAAAGAAATTATTTGGTAATTTCTATAAATGCATGGGTTTACTAGATCCTAAAGTATTCCAAAAAGAATATTTTTTAGTTGATTCCCAACCTAAAATGCTTGCAAAGTTCTTCATGGTTAGATAAGCATTTAGTGAATTTAGATTTTTTATAGGGTCCATTCTTATAGGGTTTCTTTTGAAATTGTTTGCTTGGACTCATTTTTAAGTTACTGGTATCTGAGGACCTCATATGCTGGTATTTCTTTAATCTACCCAGTTTCTTTCTGTAGCATTGAGCACACAGTGGGTGCCCAATAAATATTGTTGATAGTTTTGTAACACAATGTTTATTTTGCTTTCAAGCCTGTTTTTTCAACTTTGTCATTTGTTTTGATTAATTTTTTTATCTCTTCCTTTGATATACCCATTTCTATTAAAGGCTTTCTTTATCTTTCCTTTTGTTGATGTTTGACTTTGTGCATAAAACAAACCATACCTATAAAATATTTAGGACAACCCTAAGACAAGCTAAAATTACAGTGACATTTGTGGGGCAGATATGAGAAATTTAATATTTAATTTGAAATTTATAGATACATTTTCCTACTCTTTATTTTAATCTTTATGGTGGTTCCTTGAGTATGTGTGTATGTAAAATTATATATTTTTCTGTTTATAAAATATAACTTAGTGAAAAATATTGAGGGAAATTTATGTTTTCCGTTATTTCATAAGGGATTTTCTTCTTGATAAAAGGAAGCCAAAATAGAATGGGGATTTGGATTTGAAATATTATTACTAAACTTTTGGACTACTTTTAAGATTTGCAATATTTAGTGGTTCTAAGACCTTGCTGAATTTATGACTTGATTAACCTAACCAGCAGCCTCCAGGTGGAGTTTCAGAGTTTTTACAAAGTTCTTATGAAGGTATATCATTAACTCTAATTGAACACCTAATTTACATCAGGCATTATCTAGACCAGTGAGTTTTAGATTTGTCTGTGCTTCAAAATAACTTGGGGAGATTTAAAATATTCCCACAAGCCAATTAAATCAGAATTTCTGGGTGTGGACTTAGGCCTCAGCATTTTCTAAAACTTCTCAGGTCAGTTCTCTATCTAGCCAAGTTTGAGAACCACTGGGCTAGACAGTGAATATATCTAACCCATTTTGCCTTCTCAGTAACTGTGAGAGAGAATATATTATCCAATTTTGATTGAAGAAATCTTTCCAGAGAGATTAATAGCTAATAAATATAGATCTAGGTGCAAACCAAGATCTCTGACTAATTTCTAATCTTGAACTCTGTTGGGCAAATAAGTTTGTAACATTTGTGCTATTTAGTTTTGCTCACTTTTATTAAAAATGGCACTTCCCACGTGGGGTGGCTGATTACCTTCATGCTTGGGAAGGACTTAGTTATGCTAATGTGTGCTGGAGGAGGGGTTGTCCCAGGGAAAAGTTTTAAAAGGAGGAGCTAGGAGGCCATTTTGGGGGAGGAGGAGACCATGTTGTTGCAGGGAAATAGGCCACGTGGTTACAGAGGAGGCAGGGAGCAAGATGGCGGGGACCTGAAGGGGAACAAAGGTGGGAGCCTTTGATTCTAGAAAAAAATGAAGAGATTCTCCTGGTTGTGGAACAGGAGAACATGTGAGTCGGTTTTGGTGCCCCGTGTGTTTGTTTTTACTCGTTGGCCAATACGAGTTTATAATAAAGGAAAATGACCTACCATTTCTTGGCTCCATTGTTTCATTACCATCTGTCCAAATTAAATAGGAACCTACACAAGCCAGGTGGCTATGGTGCTTGCCACGGATACTATCCTTACAAAGTCTATTAATAGCATTGCTGGCTAATATATAGATTTTTTTCCCTTTATAATTGCAAATATATATCTTTTTCCTATCACCTTGTTTTTTTCTAGAATGTCTTAATGTTGTCACCGGAAGAGAATACTGTATGTATCTAGTGAACTAGAAACTTTGTTTTCTCCCTGTCACCCTCCGCACCTTCCACACCCCCACATCCTCCACACCCTTCACACCCTCCACACCCAGAAGAAAAAGATGAAAACCAAATTATCTAAAGCACTGTGTGTGTGTAAGATTTGACTTAGAACTGCTTAGATATAGTTTAGATGTAAACTATTAGTCTATCAAGTTTCATAAAATGTGATATATTGTGTAATCATTTCTTTTTTAAAAAAGTAATTTATTTATTGATTTTAGAAAGAGAGACAGAAACATTGATCTATTGTTGTATGTGCCCTGACCGCGGATTGAGCCAGCAATTTTTATGTATTGATGTAAAGCCAGTAGCCACGGCCACCATCACAGCCGCCTGACCTGTGCAGGTTTGCATTTGATTCAGACAGATGGTAATGAAACAATGGAGCCAAGAACTGGTGGGCCATTACCTTTAATTCTAGCTCACACCCAGCAGGTGAGAAATACACACAATGGGAAAACACTTCCCTTTTTATTCAGGGCTCCCAAAGCCATTGATTCATCCAAGTATTCCTAGAATCAAAGGTATCTACCTTACCAGCCTTATTCACCTCTGTTCCCCATCTCCTTCTCTCTGCACAAACTGGCTTCTCCTTCAGCACTCTGCCATCTTGGCTGCTTCTTTGCAATGCTAATTTCAGGAACAGAGTAAAAGAGCCCCTAGTCTTCCTTATTTTATAGTGTAGAAATTAAATCCTTTAAGCCAGTATACAAATAAGAAAGTCTCTGGTACAAAGCCATTTATCTGAGGCATAAATGGGATTCCTCATAAGAGTTCATCACCCCACATCATGCAACGATCAAGGGTGTGGGGGAAAAGCTTAGTGTTGAAAAGATCTTAGTATTAAAAGATCTTAGTATTAAGAAATCTTCTGACCTGTGGTGGCTCAGTGGATAAAGCGTCGACCTGGGAACACTGAGGTCGCCAGTTCAAAACCCTGCACTGGTCTGGTCAAGGCACATATGGGAGTTGATCTTCCAGCTCCTCCCCCCTTTCTCTCTTGCCTGACCTGTGGTGGCGCAGTGGATAAAGCATCGACCTGGGAACACTGAGGTCACCAGTTCAAAACCCTGCACTGGTCTGGTCAAGGCACGTATGGGAGTTGATGCTTCCAGCTCCTCCCCCCTTTCTCTCTCTCTCTCTCTCTCTCTCTCTCTCTCTCTTTCACTCTGTGTCTCCTCTCTAAATGAATAAAATTAAAAAAAAATCTTAGTATTAAAAGAGTGGGAAAGGCTTAGTCCCAAACCAAACCTTTGGCTACAATGACCCCACCAGCCCACAGCCCATCTCCCACAGAAAACTGTAGTTAAACATTCATTCTTTAAGAAACAATTGAGCATACTCTGAAGAGGTAATATGTTAATCAAAAAGCCAAAAAATTATGTTCTTGATACCTGCCTCAAAAAACTTTTCTGGCAGATAAGGTGATTAGCATTGAAAACTATGCCATAAGACCCTGGGGTACTTTATATCTTTCGTTGTGTTAGTTAGCTACCTCTTTATTCTTTCCTCCATACTGTAAGTGCTAGAGCAAAAGGCTTGTGTCTTGTCTTTGGATTTGCTCCACTTTATCTACAGAATGTGTTGAATGTGTTAGATCCTTAACAGCCCTGCTCAGCTCTTGAAATCTCATGCATATGACTTCTTTTATGAAAACGAAGTTCCAAATATACTTAAATGTTTTTCAATAAATGAATCAAGTATTAGTATAAAAAGTGCTTTTTCTAACACCTTGGAGCTTGTGGAGGCCTGCTGAGAACAGGACTTCTGAAATGACAAATAGGTGTGAAAGGCTGTGTTCCAAGGCCATTTTTGCTGGCTATAAGTGGGTGTCCAGAATTAGAGAGAGCACACAGCTCTGCTTAAAATGAAAGGTGTTCATACTGAACATGAAACTGAATTCTGTCTATGCAAAAGATGTACTTATGTTTAGAAATCAAAGAATAACATGGTGATGCCTGGTGGCAAACCAGACAAAACCAGTCATCTCAGGAAAGGTCATTCATGCTCATGGAAACAGTGGATGGTCTGTGCTAAATTCAAAAGCCATATTCTTGCTAAGTCCATTGGACACAGATCCATGTAATGCCATACTTCTCAAGCGTTTAAACTTATTGAAACATAGATAAATAAAATGGATTTGTTTTCTTGAAAAAAACCCATAAAATAAAAAATATAAACTAAAAATATAGTTCCTCAGTTACAACATGTTTTAAGTGCTCAGTAGCCACATGACTCCATACTGGACAGCAGAGTTCTAGAAGTTTGGCTGCAAAAGGAAGGAGTGAAATATGTAAAACAGTGCTTGGGAGAAGCAGGGAAGTGGAAATAAACTTAATAGAGATCTCCACATTTTTGTGTGTGTGTCCTGAGGAGAAGGAAAGAAATCTAAGATGACAGAAACGTAGGGTATAAAATGTGGCTTTGAATTATTGGTCTGCATTGATTGGAGGTGCACTTGGGGCGAAAACACTTAAGTGACGGATGACTTGTGATAGAGACCTTCTCTTCCAGGTGTTCAAATGCAACCAATCCAAGTGTGAGAGAATGAAACCAGAAGCTTTTCAAAATTTCTTTTGCGTTATCACCTTATTCATCATTTTTTCCTAATGCTATGCCAAGATAGAGAAAGGCACTGGGAAGCAGAAGCGTTTTCTGCAGCCTTAGAGGAGGCCCCTTCCTGGTCAGCAGTGTCCCGGCATGGGAAGGGCTTCTTGGAGATGGGAGTCCTGTCCGTGTCATTCTTTCAACCAAGTATTACTTGTGAATTAGCTCCGTCACTGTACCCTGCTCCCAGTCCTCAAATATCTTATTTGAAGCCTCTATTTTCAGTCTCTGAACAAACCTATTATACAGAATCACTTTGTGTCAGAGGTGGAAGGAGCCTGGGTTCATCTCGTCCAATACTTGTATTTTGAAAATGAGAGAATGAAGGACCAGGAAAGTTAAGTGATTAATTTAAGGTAACACTAGTGGCCAGTTAGAACACTGTCAAGCTTTTTGATTTCTAATACATTATTTCCAAAACTCCACCTGGGGAAGCGGCAGCCTATGTTGGTGTGATTGGGCCATTTGCACATTTGGTATCTGCATTACTAGTGAAATACTATCAGGTATTATTTAGATGGCTTTTGTTAAGGTTATGGGAGGGTTTGGTACCAAGTTCTGTGTGATTTGGGAAAAATGTCTTACCCTTTGTAAACCCCAGTTAAATGGCAACGAAGACTGCCTCATGAAATTAAACGCAGAAAAACACCAGCAAAGTGCTTAGCAGATGTTCAATAACTGCTAATTGTTTTTCTCCTCTGTCATTTGGCTTTGAGTATTCATGCTTTGTTGTTTATTTCATAAGAGTGCTTCAGCTCCCAAAGGGATGATATAGTGTAATAGGGAAGACACTTCAGCATCTGACAATTTAGGTTTAAATCTCCACTCTATCCCTTATAACTATATTCTTTAACCTCACTGTGCCTCAGTGTCCTCATCTGGAACATAGAGATGGTAGTACCTACCTTACACAGTGCTGTGAGGATGAGGTAGTTCATGTCAAATACTTAGGACAATTTTCAACAAATAGTCATCATTCAAGGTAAAATCGGATGACAGCTATGTGTATGTCCTTATTGGAACTTTGAAAGTAACTATGGGGACATGAAGGCACGAGCATTTTATAAGTGTTTAGTGTGATGTGCAGAAAACCTACTGCTTCTTTATTAGATACATTACATCAAATGTAGCTGAAAGATGAGTTTCATTTTTATTTTTTATTAAATCTTTTAAAACATTATTTTTTCTGTTTTAAGAGAAAGAGGAGTGGGGGAAGAGAGAGACAGAAACATTAATCTGTTTCTGTATGTGCCCTGACTGGGGATTGAGCCAGCAGACTTTGCATACCAGAATGGCACTCTAACCAACCAACCTATGTGGCAAGGGCATAAGTTCCATTTTTAAAATTGAAAATGTAACACAGAATTAGGTGATTCTTTCCTCCTATTAATCGTGATCCTCATTGGCTAAGGGCAGCTGCAGCCAGGACATCTGAATTCTGATTCACAGATTGGTTACGTGACCTCAGGAAAGTTACTGAACATCTGGGAAAAATGAGTGAGCTTTCTTTCCACTCTAGAAATTAGTCTGTCCCAGTTTAATTTCTAGTCCCTTTTTTTTTCCTCCAAAAAGACAGGCAGAGGATTTAGAAACCTCCTGAGGATTGAATGCTACCCATGTGGGTCTTCTTGTACTTCTTATTCCTCTGATTGGTCACAAAATAATTTGTATTGCAAAAGTGTTTGATACTCAGCAACCCAAGCTCTTATAATCCTACATTTTCATGTAACTGATATAACTCTCCTTTTCTTCTTCCTTCAATTAAGTCAACAAACACATAAAGAGCACCCTAAATTGTGCCTGTTAACATTCTAGGTGCTAGCATAAAATGAGACCAGGTCCCAACACTTAAAGGATTTTCATTCTAGAGGCTAAGACTAAGTTAAAAACAAGTAAATAAATAACAAGGGTGGTATCAGATAATGAATGATAAATATGAGAAAGATGAAATAGGATTATGTGAAGCATATGCTGAGATGGGTGGCACCTCTTTTGAGGGGTTAGAGAATATCTCTCTGAGGAAGAAATATTTGATCTGAACTCTGAATAAGCTCAAGGAGCAGACAGTTTGAAGATCTGTGGTGAGAAGCATTTTGGACAAAGGGAAGAGCTGTGCAAATCCCTCAGCTGTGGGGGAACTGGGTCTATTTGAAGGAGGGAAAGGAAACCAATATTAAATATGCAGGGGGTTGAAATAGTAACAAGAGGGGAAATTTAGAGGTTGGCAGATGCTAGTAGTTTCTTAGACTTGAGCACATATCAGAATCACTTGGAGAGTTGTCAAATTTGGATTCCTGGGCACTACCCCTAGTGTTTTTGATTATGTAAAATGGGTGTTTGCATTTTATTTATTTTTTTGTATTTTTCTGAAGTGAGAAGCAGGGAGGCAGAGAGACAGATTCCCACATGCATCAGATCGGGATCAACCTGGCAAGCCCAGTAGGGGGCGATGCTCTGCCATCTGGGCTGTTGCTCCATTGCACCCGGCGCCATTCTAGCACCTGAGGTGAGGTAATGGAGCCATCCTCAGCGCCTGGGCCAACTTTGCTCCAATGGAGCCTTGGCTGTGGGAGAGGAAGAGAGAGATAGAGGGAAAAGAGGGGGGAAGGACAGAGAAGCAGATGGGTGCTTCTCCTGTGTGCTCTGGCTAGGAATTGAACCCAGGACTTCCACATGCTGGGCTGACGTTCTACCACTGAGCCAACTGACCAGGGCCTGAGCAGTTGCATTTCTAACATGTTCTAAGGTGCTGCTTTGAAATTACACTTTGAGAACACCAGGCAAAGGACTTTGGGTTTCATTTCTACTACACTAGGAGACCAATAGAGCAGTGTTTTTCTACTGCCAGTCTGCAACCAATTGCCAGAAATTTTGTGCTGGTCTATGAAAGAGTTAATCACCCTGATGTTGTGTGAATATTATAGACCCAGTGATCTTGGTTGAATTTGCTGATGCTCAGAATGATTTCTGCTTTAGTAGTCCCTGAAATAATTCTCCTATTTTCACTGGTTCCCAAGTATAAAAAGGTGAAAATTACTGCAGTAAAGGATCAGAAATGTGATGTGATCTGATTTACATGTTTAAATGGTTATTCCAACTGCTACAATAAAGAAGAGTCAGGAGGCTATTGAAGCTAGAGATCGTGTCTTAATTGCCAGGGTGGTAGCATAGATGCTGGTGAGAAGTAGACTGAATCAGGATATATTTTAGAGTTAAGAGTTCACAGGACTTGATAATGCATTGGAACTAGGAGATAGGGCTAAAGAGGAAACAAAATATGCCTTAGACTTTTGCTCAAGTTAAGAGGGTGGTTAGTGTCATGTCATTCGCAGAGATGGGGAAGGTTAATAGGCAGAGGTTTGGATGTGAATAGACATTAGGAGTGAAGAGGAGAGTCAAGAGTTTTGGTTATAAGATACCTGTGGGACATCCAAATGGAGATGACCATGAAATTATTGGGAAGATAAGTCAGAATTCAATAAATAGGCCAGGGTTGGAGATGTGAATTTTAGAGTCATCAACTTGTAGATGGTATTTAGAGCCATGGAACATTTAGAAATTAGATAAAGGTAAGAGAGGATTGGAGACTGAGGGATGGCAGTGAAGAAGGAATAAACTGTGTTGTCACACAGAGAAGTAGAGGGAAGAGAATCCCAAACAGAGGGCTTGGGCAGCTGTTAAATGTGTCCTTATCAGAACTTAGGAACTTACTGAAATGTAACCAAGATTAGACAGGTAATTGTCTGTTAGATTTGGACACACATAGGTCATTGGAGACCTTGACAAGAGAAATGTCTGTCAAGAGTCATATAATGCCTTGGGTCTCTCTTTGTTTCCTTTCATTATTGCTTATCTTTTAAAGTCACTCGATATATTCACCCTGATTTGACTGTAGTCTCATCCAAAAAAAGAGACCTTCTGTTGTTCTTAATTGCATTTCCTTTAGCACATAACACAGTATTATGCCCACCATTGGGGAAAATTTTTAACAAAATTTTCTTTTGTTTCATTAAACTGAGAGAAAGGGAAGAGAGAGACTAAAATATTGTATTAAAAATTGGTCTTTACAGTTGAAATGAATAGGTTAGGGGCCATCAAACCATGGCCAATTGTTGTGAAGAATTGCGTCATCAACAGTTATCACAGGTGATTCCGTTTTTTAGTCCTCTATACTGAGAGAAGGGGGCTGTTGAATTTTGTTTGGGTCATTAAAATATACATAAATGCCTATTGTTTTAAGACTTGCAATTCCATTCTTATATTTTATCTCTAACATTGAAGCTGTATTTTTGTGTAGAACTTTGTGTGAATCTCTGAGAATACTATATAAATATAGTAGACACATAAGATCCTATTGGACTCTAGTAGCTTATTAAGGTGTAAGTATACCTCATATAC
Organism: Rhynchonycteris naso; assembly: GCA_037038555.1. Lineage (NCBI taxonomy): Eukaryota > Metazoa > Chordata > Mammalia > Chiroptera > Emballonuridae > Rhynchonycteris > Rhynchonycteris naso. The sequence goes on from CM072997.1 coordinate 70,281,626, forward strand.
GATTTAAAGCTTTTTATTTTTTTCCAAACTAAGAAGAGGTATTTGAGTACATTTATTTTACTTTATTCTTTTAATTTATGTAAAGGTGTTAATATTGACAGGGATGGAAAAATGATTACTATGGACAAATGATTTTGGAGTGTTTTGTAAATCAAATGATAAGAAGACCAATCAGTAATAATAGCAGGATACCAATTGAATTCTGCATTAAAATTGTTTTGATATTTTAAATATATTAACGTGTAATGTGAAATGGTGCCTTCATTTTCATTATGAAAATTGAGTATAATATTGAGATAATTTTAGTGGATAAAGCAATGATTTACTTAAGTAATAATTTACTGTGGCTGGTTGTTTTTAAGGCTTGATTAATGAATTTTTGTTCTGACCTAGAGAAGTTTTGTCTTAAATATCTTTTCAGCATAACCTTCTCCCCACCTACCCTTCTGTGAAATTTGCTATTGTTTACTGTTAAAGTTAGGAGCCTCTGAGATGTAGACACTGATAGTCAAGAAAAGTAGGTCACTGGTGAAGAAGAGTTTATGTGAAAATCCCTTGAGTCAGAGAACTGGCTAAAACATTCTTGTTTTGTGTGGGAATGTCAATGTCAGTTACTGTGATTTAAAAATATTAATGAAAACTACTAAATTATTATTGTTACTGCATGTGGATGTGGGTTTTTTGTTGTTGTTCTTATTGTTTTACCATACCAGGATTTCTGAAACTTAGATTAGGTTATGACCTTTGGTTATCTTCACTGTATATTTGACTTTGGGTGACATTTAGTTTAACATTGTTATTGCTTCAAAGTATTTCAACCAAAATATTAAGAACGTTGGGAGAGATATGAGTAGGTCAAAGGTATGTTAAAATCTTTGCTGGTGAAACAAACATCAAATAAGTTAAAAACGTCTTAAATTTACAGAGGATTCAGGTCAAATCCAAGTCTCTATGTGGTACTGTTTCACTAGTCTATGCTATGTAGTCAGCAAATTTGAACTAGACAGACACATTCCTAACTTTCATATAAATGGATCACAATTGGGAACCAACATGTAATTGATCCCGCAGGCTCTCCTTGTCTAAATTCTACTTTATTTCGAGAACTGAGTCACACATTTCTTCTCTTTGAAATATATCTTGATACCTGCCTCCTCCCCTCTCCCAAACTAGTTTCATCTTGCTTTAATTGTTCTGAATTTTCAAGATTAGCCATTTTTTGCTTTGTATTTATTATTTAATTACATCTTCCCTATGTGACTTCTATTTCATTGTGAAAGGATCTTGGTCTGATTCACACATGCTTTCCAATTTTCAGGACCAAAGGTAACAAATACTTTATTATTTGAAGTAATGGTAGAGAACATTAAGATGTTCTTAATAGCCCTGGTTGGTTAGCTCAGTCTATTACTTCAGTTAGTGTCCTGAAATGACAAGGTTGCAGGTTGAATCTCCTGTCAGGGCACATATGAGAAGCAACCAATGAATGCACAACTACGTGAAACAACAAATAAATGCCTCTCTCTCCCTCTCCCTCCCTCCCTCCCTCCCTCCCTCCCTCCCTCCCTCCCTCTCTCTCTCCCTCCCTCCCTCTCTCCCTCTCTCCCTCTCTCCCTCCCTCTCTTTTTTTTTCTCTCTCTCCCCCCTCTCTCTCCCTTTCTCACCCTCTCTCTCCCCCTCTCCCTCTCTCTTTCTCCTACTTCCTCCTTTCCTCCATCCCCTCTCTCTCTAAAGTCAATAAAATAAAGATATGTTTAATAAAAATTCTATATAAATAATATATTTCAACTAGTGCTTTTTTCTGCTTTTTAAAATAGGCTTATTATCTTCAGTAATTAAAGATAGGTTTTCACCACCGATTCAAAGAACCTTAGGCAATAAGACAGTCTCACATACATAAAACATTAAAACTGTGAGTCAGAGGAGTTCACTGCAGTTTTCAGTAGACAGGGAAGACATTCTAAGAAATTGTGACTCCATATGGACCTTGAAGGATAGATAACATATGTAAAGGTGGAGAGGATGGGGAGGGCATTCATATGAGCAACATTTGAGGATGGGAAGGTACCTGGAACAAGAAAGCAGGCTATAGGAAGATAATGGTGGCACCAGGAGGTACCTGTAAGACCTCCCTTCACTGCCACTCCTTTTGAAATCCAAGGTCACTGTGGACAAAGCTGTTCCTGATGTTTTACCTCCCTACCTGTGGCAACTGGGCTTCTCTTCTGGCCTTCCCTGTGAAACTTTTTTAAAGCCCTGAAGGTCCCAGTTATCCCTTGCTAATAAATCCGTTATGTGTTTTTGTTGTTGTTGTTGTTTTTTACAGGGACAGAGAGTCAGAGAGAGGGATAGATAGGGACAGACAGGCAGGAACGGAGAGAGATGAGAAGCATCAATCATCAGTTTCTTTTGCCTTTGCGACATCTTAGTTTTTCATTGATTGCTTTCTCACATGTGCCTTGACTGCAGGCCTTCAGCAGACCGAGCCACCCCTTGCTGGAGCCAGCGACCTTGGGTCCAAGCTGGCAAGCCTTCGCTCAAACCAGATGAGCCCTGCGCTCAAGCTGGCGAGCTCGGGGTCTCAAACCTGAGTCCTTCTACATCCCAGTTCGACACTCTATCCACTGTGCCACCACCTGATCAGGCTTAATACTTACCTTTTAAAAAATAAAATATAATTAATATTTCAAAAATCCAACACAGGTAATCCTGATACAAAATTCATTTTCTTCCTTGATGGTAAGAACTTTTTTCCTTTGCAGTGATATGCCTAAGTACCCCATCTTCTGTGGGAAGGATTCATTGAATCCATTCATTCAGTAAATATGAGTGCTTGCTCTGTGGCAGCATTGTTTCAGAGAGTCTATGCATTTGCAAACACCTGTGACACATGGCAGTGGAGACAAGTTCCTATTCCCATGGAATTAATTACTCTTTAATGGAAGGAGATAAACCAGGGTATTAGTTACTGATAAGCTCTAAGGACAAAAGTAAAGCAGAGAAGTATAGGTGTTAACTTTCGGGGGAGTCCCTGTATAGAGGGCCCTGAATCAGGAAGGTTCTAGGTGTTTTCAAGAAAAATACAAAAGTCCTAAGATTGAAATGCAGTGAGTTTAGGGAGAAGGTCGAGAGAGAAGACTGGAGAGGCTAGAGGTCGGGGAGGACACATTAAAAATTCTAGATATTATTCTGTATGAAGTCTGGAAGACCTTGGAAGGTGTGAGAAGAAGTGCAGTGATATGACATATTTTAAAAAGATCACTCCGACTGCTAGGTTGGGACATTGATAACAGAATGTAATGCAACAACATTTGGAGCAGGGAGACCAGTCAGCAGCTTAAACAGAGATGTTTGGTGAACAAGACTGTTGGTGGAGTTGGGATCTACTTATGATCGAGTGTAGAGTTGGCAGAATTTATTGATGGATTTCACTGTGTGTGTACGAGAGAGGCAGTTTTTGGCCCAAGCAATGGAAAGAATTGTAATTTCCTGGGATGAGAAGACTTGGAGAGTAAAAGATTTGGTTTGGAGAAGCTGGGGAGAATCTGTGTAAAGTAGGTGTCAAAGTTTCAAATCTGGAAGAGATAAAGCTAAGCTGAGTATTTGCTGTTAAAGATTTTCTTAGTGGAGATTTTATGAAATACTTGTTATATTTATTGTAACAATTTTTAAAATTTTATTTTGTTGCTATTGTAAAAGAAGGTTTTTTCCCCTTTCCATTATACTTTCTGACTTCCTTTTGCTTGTGTTTACATAGGCTGTTGCCTTTAGCCTGTTAGCTTTGTATCAAGCCTACTTACCAAATTCTCTTATTTATAAAAGCATTTAAATTGACTCACTAATTCTTCTTCTCTTTTGACTTCTCTGTGGGATTTTACCAAACTTTTTCAATTCTAAGAAGTACTACTTCTTATCATGGCTCCATTTGCTTTCCTTTGCTTGAAAATATCAATTGTTTCTTATCTTTTACTGTGTTTTTATTCACTCCCCATTAATCAAATCATGGTTCCCATCTGTAAAACATTTCTGGATTCCTAAGAAAGTTTCTCTTCCTATGAGCTTTAGCTGTGCTATTCACACACTATATTAGAGCAATCATCAAACTTTATTATAATTTTGTATATTTCTGCTAGTCCTTAAATTTTGAAAATACTGAAAAGCTCAATGTTATGTTGTTACTTAAAAAGAACCCCTTTTACTTGTTTGATTTTTATTTTTGTCTAGAAAATAGGGAAGAAAGGAAATAAATTTTGTATTTTTTTTAGTGGAAAGCAGTAGTGTTTGTTCTTCCAAAAACAATCAGCCTTTTATAAAGGTAATACTTTCTAAAGCTCTCACTTGTAAAAGTGTACATCATTGTTATTTTATATATTTTATTTTTTTTAACCCATCAAATTATTGAATTGGCCAATGTGATTTTTTTCAGGGTGACTGCTACCTTTTTCTGTTATAAATCTGTTAAAGGGTTGTCCTAGTAAGTGACATTAAATATATTTACTCGAATAATTATTTCTAACATTTTTCATTGAAACAGAAATATGATATATCACATTACCAATCAGTTTATTGTTCATTGCTAAGTGGAGTGGGAAATACAACGTGCTTTTTTCTTGTAAGGATTAATAAGTGTAGGCAGAGAGATGAAGCTGGTACTCAGAAAAAAAATGTTATATTTATGGAATCTGTTATATGTGCTCTATTAGGAGAGACTATATAAAGGGCTGGAGGAAGAAAGTAGTTTCAGCTAGACTTTGAAGGGTAGGTAAGGTTTATCTGAATGGAGAGATAGAAGAAACTAGACTGGAAACAAATGGAATGAAAGGCACAAAGTTAAACCTATTATGAAGTATGGGAATCAGATTCTGATCTCCATCTTGAGACAGTAAAGATTTTTAAAACTAATCTCACTATTTTGCTACACTTTTGCTTTGCTATAGGAACACACATTAATTGAACTTAATGGAAGCAAATATCAAATCTCTTTGTTATCATGTTTTTATTACCAAGTAATATAAGTATATTGTTGAAAACAAAATGTCCGGAAAATAGGCAAAAGATATTCCTTAATTTTATTATTCTTATTAAACTAATAGTTAACATTTTGGTACTTTTTTTCTAGATGTGGAAAAACATGCAAACATTTTGTATTTTTATTAAGTAGATTATATTAGGAAATTATTTTAAATACATATATTTTATTATGTGTCTTTTGTTTTTATTTTAGGAGAAAACCAAAAGCCAAGGCACCAGTTCCTCCAGCCGAGACCAAAAACCTTGATGCCCCTTCAGTTGATGATTCTGTAGAATCCTCCATTTTTGTCCCGGAACAGAAAGAAAGCATGATAGATAAAGACGTTGAACTCTCAGTGGTTCTTCCTGGGGATATTATCAAATCTACAACTGTTCATGGCAGGTATGACAGAGCTGATGCTATACCATGACTTCCTTTTTGCCATCATTGAAACCCTCTGTTGGTATTCCTTGATTTTTTTTTTTTTGACAGAACACTTGATTCATCCCTCAGTTTGGTTATCTATTAAAAAAATAAATGCTAAAAGGCAATAACATTTTTCTAACAATGTTTTAATATTAATACTATCAATTTCACAATATTTGTTAGTCTTTTAATAGGTTTTTTAAAAATAACCTTTTTCAGAGAAACAGTCGTAAGTTATACTGATTTTGTAAGTCAAACTTAGAAAAACAATTCATATAAGACCTATAAGAAAACCCTTTCTCTTTCTCTCCAAATTACTCTTTTCTTCTAAGCTATTTCCCTGCATTTGAGTTTGCAGAAGTTACTAACTACTCTTAAAATGTAATGCTTTTTTTATTTATCAAGACAGATTAATCTATCTTTAAAACAAGCATATTTTTTATGCCACTGAATAGTTTAATTAACTTACTAAAAATGTGGATAAGTTTACTAGACATATAAAATTAAACTTTGACCTAGCAAGGTGTGAGGATATGATTTATGAGACCGATAATCTTTATTACCTATATAACATTTGGAAAAATGGAATAAAACCAAGTGTAATTTTCCATTTCATTTTTAAATGGAAAGTTACATGAGTTGTGAGCTTGCTCTTGTTCTACCTTTCACTGTCAACTGCCCATTTGTAATCAGAAATCTTGTTTTAGATATTCAAGCTGTTTTGACTGTAGTATAGTGTGTGTGTGTGTGTGTGTGTGTGTGTAGAACAAAAGAATTAATAAGCAACATATTGGTTAATGCATTCTTATAGTGTAGTTTTAGAAGAAATTCATTTCATATAACCTTAATCTTAAAATTTATCACCAAGGTTATACATAATTTAACAAATTATTATACATGAAAATTATTGAAGTACAGCATTAGCAAAACATTACTTAATGTTGTATATTAAATTCTCATTATATGTAAGTTGCTTTTTGCCACTTATTTTGTATTAAAAATAGTCTTGGAGATCATGTACTATACCATATTTAGGAGGCTGAGAAACCTGTAACTGTCTTGGGTGGGCTTCCACTTGACCTGAGGTGTGCCTCTTCTGGGTAAGGAAGGTATCTTGTAAGTTAGACAATGCCATCATCTTCAATTCTTTTTAAACCACCCTTTTATATATATATATTTTTGTATTTTTCTGAAGTGAGAAGCGGGGAGGCAGAGAGACAGACTGACTCCTGTATGTGCCTGACTGGGATCTGCCTGGCATGCCCACTAGGGGTGATGCTCTGCCCATCTGGGGCATTGTTCTGTTGTAACAGGAGCCATTCTAGCACCTGAGGCAAAAGCCACGGAGCCATCCTCAGTGCCCAGACCAACTTTGCTCCAATGGAGCCTTGGCTGCGGGAGGGGAAGAGAGAGATAGAGAGAAAGAAGAAGGGGAAGGGTGGAGAAGCAGATGGGTGCTTCTCCTGTGTGCCCTGGCTGGGAATTCAACCTGGGATTCCACACTCTGGGCCAATGCTCTACCACTGGGCCAACTGGCCAGGGTTCATCTTTAATTCTTTTTCTTTTTCATCTTTAATTCTTGAAATAATACCATACCACCATTACCATGATTTTAAAATAATTATGACAGTGGATATGACTGGAGGGTAATTAAGACAACTTATTTTTTTCCTCAATTCGAAGTAAGTTAAAAAATAAAGATCATCATTTTTCTTAATTCTTCACTGAATATTACAGGTAGCAATAGTTTTATTAACAGTACTCCAAAATTTCTCCCTGGATGCACCACCCTTGTGTTTATATTGCCGTCTTTTGTACCATCACCCTTCTGAATTCTTTAGATTTTTTTTTTAACTTCAGTGACTTCAGTATTAGAATTACGGTTTTCCTCTCTAGCCTGTCAACCACCATAATTATTGTAGTCTTTTCCACATGCTACTCTAAGCTGACTTTTCTTCTGTTTCATTAACTCTGGAGACCTACATCTATATTCTACTTCCCCTGTCTACCAGGATGGTGGTACCTCATCACTGAGAGCTGACCTGGTACTGAGTGAGATCTCAGGGTCCATTTTTGAACACAACTTTTTTGACATATAACTTATCCACTCTCTCTTTCTTAGTTGAATTTGTTCTTCATCCTCCCTATTAAGTCTAATTCGTGACTGCTTTTCAGGTTGCTGCATTTTTCTTCTTATTTAACTTGGCTTCAGCATTAGTCATTTCTACTACATTTGTACTTACAAGGACCCTCAATTTTCCTCACCCTCGTCACCTTCCAGCAGCATGTTTGCCTCCCAGGTACCTAAACCTGATTAATTTCCATCAATCAGCTTTCTGTTTCAAGTCTACTAGTTCTTGTTGAACTGCCTGTTTTCTTATCTATAAAAATGTTTTATAACTGAATTGTTGTTAGGATCAGTGCCTGGCACATACTGGCTTCTTTCATTTTCTATTAACTTCTTTCCTTAACCCCGTATTCTCTGTTTACCTGTCATCCTGAAATTAATCTAATTGCCCTCTGTTTGTGGCACTATCTTTGATACTAAAAACAAACAAACAAACAAACAAACAAAACTTCAGGGACAGCAATTCAACACCAAATTACGGAAGTCCAAACTACCAAGCCTGGGGATTGGGACACCTTATTTTCTTCTCCTCCAAAATTCAGTAGGCTTTTCCTTCACTACTTCCTTCTGAATATGTTGAACTTCAACCTCATGACTCTTTTGTTCTACAGATACTGTACATTTTCCACCTCCACACCTTTATGAAAGTTTTCCCAGTTAGAGTACCCTATCATCTACATTTTCTTCAGTTAGTTTATGTAGCTCAAGTTACATTTTTATATAAAGGCTCCCTGATCTTTCCAGATTGAACTGTTCCCTAGGACTTCCAAAATTTTGACACTTTATACTATTGATGGTTGTCATATGCCCTATGCTATAATTCATATGTATGTCATATCTTTTTGAATAAACCATAAGATCCATGTAGGCACCATTACTTTTCTTTCTAGTTTTTAGCACAGGATCATGCAATATAACTTCCTTTTAATAAATTTATTAAAATAAAGTGTTTCCCTAATCCTTTTATGTAGAGAGAAATGGCAACTTAAATGGTGTGCTTTGAAGAGGTGCTTAGATGGGCTGGTTGCTTCCCCAGCTAAACGAAGATATTTTCTTTCTCCAGGTAGCGGGCAAGGCAAAAATATGCCAAATGAGAATGTCCCTCATTCTGATTACTTTTTAAATTTTGCTGAGCCTTGACATTTGTTCTGAAAGTAGAATTTGTTTTATATCAGTGATTTTAGCCTGGGCATGCTAGAGAGAGAGGGAGAGAGAGAGGGGTGGGAGAAGGGAGAAAGATGAGAAGCATCAACTCATAGTTGCATCACTTTTTAATTGTTCATTGATTACTTCTAGACCAGGTAGTCTCAAGCAGAGCCAGTGACCTCAGGCTCAAGCCAGCAACCTTGGGCTTCAAGCCAGTGACCATGGGGTCATATCTATGATCTAATGCTCAAGCTGGTGACCTATCCTTCAAGCTGGAGAGCCTGAGCTCAAGCGGCGACCTCAGGGTTTTAAATTTGGGACCTCAGCGCCCCAGGTCGACACTCTATCCACTGCCCGCCACTGCTCAGACCATATCAATGTTTATAAAAGTATTCTTTATATTTTAAAGTTACGGTTGATGTACACTATTATATTAGTTTCAGATGTACAACCCTGTGATTGTACATGAATTTGCAGGTCATCCTTGCACAGGGGCCATGCTAATCTTTATATCATTCTAATTTTAGTACATATATTGCCAAAGCAAGCACTGTGTCAGTGTTTTTATGAGGGGGTTTGATGTAGGGACTTTATTTCTAATAGTCTTGTAATTCAAGAATAACTCAACTTGCAAATGCTATGACTAACGTTTTAATATTTTTATGATTAAAAATGGTTGCATAATTTTGAATATTTTAGGAGTTTGATTCTGGATTTCTTAGGAGTGATTTTAGATATTTTAGAGTATAATTTGGGATATTTTATGCATGTAATTTAGGGCATCTTGAATGTTGCAGCTACTGCTGCCCCATTATTTGGGAAAAATGTTTAATGATGACAACAACAACAAAAATTTTCAAATAGATAAATATGTCCTATTTCTGAAAAATGTTGGCTATCTAATGTAAAGCTCTATGATTATAATTTAAATTTCTTCATGGCTTTGTGACTATAAACAGAATAGAAAATGTTTCAATAGTATGATACAAAAATTTGGGGGAGGACTAGGAAAAAGTAATTTTAAAAAAGTTAAGTGCATAATGTTTTCTTTGGTACAAGTTCCATATGTCACTGTAAAGGGTCTCTAATATAATTTTGAGACCATTTTTTCTGAATTAATTTAAATAGTCCTTAAATTCTATATTTATGTTGATATTATTTCTATTCATTTCTTTTGATGAATAGTATCAATATTAGACTAAAAGAAATATTTAGAAAACTTATGTGCCTTATTTAATGTTTTAGATTTTTTTTTTCAAAATGTATTCTTGGGGTAAATTTTCAGAAAGTTCCTTTGTCATCTTGTGTGTATCATGCAGAGGTATGCTCAGAATGTTCCATTTGAGAGGGTGTGAATGCCCAGCTTATCTTCAAGACAGTGTACTTATTTGCATATTGACTTTTTTTCACCAAAGAGTTTATTCAGTTTAGGGAACAGAATGAGGTTGGAAGTGGTAATAGACTTTATGCTCAGGGGAAAACTAAAAACTTGTTATCTTGAGTTAGGTTGGCAGCCTTCTGCTGGCTACTATTCTTTCAGTACCAGTGCTTAGTGATACTGCCACTTCAATGACCACAAGTCACCCTGTGTCTGCCATCATGCATTTGCAATCCTTTGCTTACATTGAGAGTCACTGACATGCCAGCCTAAAAACTCTTGGTCATTTCTGTGTCCTGACATAGAGGATGGTTGGATTGAGGGAAGGAACAATTAACATATTTTATTTTTACATACAGTATACTGTAGTATAGATATTTATGTGTCTGTGTATATTTGTGTGTTTGTGTATATATAGAGAGATACATAAAGATTTATGCATATACATCTATTTGTCTATGTGTCTCTGTGTTTGTATGTGGTGCTGGTAAAGTAAAGGACCCTTTTCACCAGATGGGGCAGCTCTGTGACTTACTGATAGTGATCATGAACAGATACTGCTTTTCGAGACAAGCTGCCTAGGGGCTTCTCCCACTCCCCTCAAAAAATGCTACACTCTGAATGAAACAGCATAGGAACTGGTTTCCAGCACCACTTGGGTAAAGTTTACTGTTAATGAAAATGAGCTTATAAGCTAAATGGTTATAACCTCTACAATAGTGGTTCTTAGCCTGGGTTCTATCGAAACCTAGGGGTTCGATGAGTCGGTCTCAGGGGTTCGGAGAAGCCTCTGCCGCGGAGGCCAGAATAAAGTAATACCGTAATTTGTTGTGAGTTCATGCACTTTGTTGGTTTTGTTCTTTGAGCAAGGTGATGTTCATGCATGGCTCATTTTGTGCACCAGTAAAAAAACATATACCTATGTCTTGAATTTGGAAAAAAAATCATATTTTATTTATCACTAAAGAAGGGTTCAGTGAATGCGCATATGAAACTGGTGGGTTCGGTACCTCAAAAAAGGTTAAGAACTGCTGCTTTACAGAGAATAAGGAAATATGTGGGTACAAATTTATGTTACTCTGGGTTTGTACCTTATAGTCAGGAGTTTGCCCAGTAGGTGAGAACTCCTCACCAAATAAGTATTCATTCCTTTTTCCTCTTTTCTCTGGGACAAATTAAATAACTTTCAGTTTGGAAAAGTTGATAAAAGCCTGACATTAATCTATTCTGGTAGCCTACAGGAGAGCATTATGTGGCCATACTAGCATATTCTCTCTCTTACAAGAGGGAGGAGTGGGATCCACAATACGCAAATGGAAGAAGGTTTCTCTTTTATGCTCGTACTATAAAGAGGAATTTGTTTTACTTTGAGTAAATCTGAGAATGCCGTGAATGAAAACACAAATAAAAAAAGCATAGAACTTGAAGTTAGAAATCCCAGGTCCTATCATTGACTTCATATCTTGCTCTGTGGTCTCAAGCAAATTACCTTAACTCTCTGGACTTTCCCAGTAAAATGACCCAGAGACATGTTGCACGGGGCTTGTGTCCTGATTAGCCTGTCCAGTAGCACCAATTCATAGTGAGTTCAGACTAACATTTCCAAGGTTTAGACTGGCACTTGTGGGTCAGAGAATGAGGTCAAGAGTATTTTATGTGGAGTACAGTGCCATCTATTGGAAGAAAAGCAAACTATGAAAAATCACAAGATAACACTAGAACAATGTCGGTCAATTTTGTTTAACACCCTCCTGAAGTCATTACTAGATGAGTAAATATCAGTAACAATAGGGAATATTCTAAAAATCTACATACTATCATTGGTAAGTCTAACTGGTTGTCAGTAGGCATTTACAATGGACAGATAGGACAAATTCAACTCAACTCTTTTGTGAATTAATTGAAAGTATATAAAATATTTTCTTAGATACTGGGGAATATTTAAGGCTTGATAATAAGGAATAATCTTATTCATAGAGTTAAACCCCTTATCAGATGCTTAAATTCCACCTATTCATAATAAGTACTTATTATCATCATGAATCCTCATTTTTCTTTGATAGTTCCTATTTGTGCCTATATTCCTGGAGAAATTACTATAGTACCTCCTTTCACTCTCAGATATCCCAGAATAATTGCTAAGTTACATAGCCACTCTGTTGGTAAGTGATTTTGTTTAAACACCTCCAGGGTTTGGAAATTCACCGAGGTAGATATTTATCTTGCTAACCTGAAAGCTCTTTGGTGATCCGTGACCTGCATTTGATACCCACTGGGATCTTTATAACACAAAAGTGGAAGTCTTGTCCCATGTAGCAGGTACCAAAACTAGGACAAGATTACCTCTAATATCACAAACTCAGAATGCATCACTGGGTGATTTAGTGCTGTCATCAAGCTATGAAGTAAAATTGTGGCAGATAGCATGCAGAGTGTTGTAAACCATCTGTCTTATCCTGCATCCTAACTTGTGGTACCATAAGGCTAAAATATAGCTGAAGGAATACAGCTTTAAGGGTCAGGACATGCTAATCCCGACTGCTCCCTAATTCTATATATGCTTTTCATCATCTGGTCATGTAAGTTCTCCAACCTCAATTTTTTTCATTCATAAAAGGGGAGTAGCTTTTATGGTGGTTATGGACTCAGATAATACATATGAAATTAATGCAAGAGATTGTTACATATTTCTAAAAGGAAGTGAAAAATCTCATAGGACTTTCTCTATTTCAAAGAAAAGTTTTTAAAGAGTCAAAAAAATAGCTGCACTCCAGGAAACCATTATTTTACGAGAAAAAAATATAAATAATATTAATGCAGAGAAGACTCTGTTTAGTAATATAATAAACCAAAATTCAAAGAAGACTCTGTTTCTTAGCTGAATGAGAAAGTGATGATCAAGTTCAGAAGTTCAGCCAATCCTTTTCAACCTTAAATTTTTGGCTCCTGTTTCACGTGGGTTGCTGGCATGTGCTCCCACCATAGCAAACAGGAAAGCATGCATCCTTCCTGTGGTGGTCCCGTGGTCAAGCCTGTTCACCAGCTTCTGTTAGGTGCATCAGCTCTGGATAATTATCCACAAACCAAAATTACTGTTTTTGGTAGAAGTAATTTGGTATCTGGGTAGGTAATTCTAAACAAAGATGATTTCATTTTCTGTGGGTTCACTTTGTGATTAGTCAATCCTGAAAGCAGCCCCATTGGGTACAGCTTCACTTTAAATCTTAATGTCCTCCTTGGATAGTGTTATGGATCCTTAGTGGTAGAAGTAGGTAGCCAGTAATTCCCATCCTCAAAATCATCTATGTCAAGGCCATCTCTTCTGTGCTATTAGTACCAAATGCTGAGGTTTCAATTAAATTTTTCATGCATTTGAACTGGTCTGAGGCTGTTTTGGAAAAGGTCTTAACCTGACTTAATGTTTATATCCTACTTCTGTAGAGATGTGATGGCTTTAGACACAATAAGGCTACTAGTCAAGTTTGTTAACTTATAAAACAACTATGTTGACGCTTTATCCACTGAGCCACCACAGGTGAGAACAGCATGATTTCATACATAGGTGAGACATAAAAGTAAGACTATGAGATATGGACAAGAAAGTGGTTGGTGGTTATGGGGTGGGGGGAGGGAAGGGAGGGTGGGATAGGGAGAAGGGGAGGGGCACAGGGAAAACTAGATAGAAGGTGACAGAGGACAATTTGACTTTGGGTAATGGGTATGCAACACAATTGAATGATAAGATAATCTGGAGATGTTTTCATTGTACATATGTTCCCTTATTTATTGGTGTCACCCCATTAAAATTAATTAAAAATAAAAAAACAACTATGTTTATTAAAGCATGCGAACCTTCTTTCAACAGTGTTGCCTTTTTGTGGTCGGAAAATATACAAAGATCTCAATTATACGTGTCTGCTGTGTGTTTAGAATAATCTAGAGATAAATTAGCACTGATGCCTATAAATTCCTCATTCAATGGCATTGGTCTCACTATCTATTAGGTCCTGGGAATAAAGATTGCTAAATGTGGTTGTCGGTCAAATAAGTTTGTAAATATGATGTATATGTTTACTCGCTTATAGTTCGCGTTGGGTGTGAGAGACAGGCTGTAAGAAGGCAAGGTACTTATAGCCTATGGCTTAGTTTTAAGACTAAGCCTTTTCCACCATTTTAATATTAAGATTTTCTCAACACTAAGCTTTTCCCCAGACCTCTGACTGTTGCATGATGTGGGGGGGTGCACTCTTATGAGGAATTCCATTTATGCCTCAGAGAAGTGGCTTTGTACCAGAGACTTTCTTATTTGTATACTGACTTAAAGACTTTAATTTCTACACTATAAAATAAGGGAGACCAGGCCTCTCTCTCTTGGTTCCTGAAATTAGCATTGCAGAAGAGAGGCAGTCAAGATGGCGGAGTACTGAAGGAAAAGCCGGTTTGTGTAGAGAGAAGGAGATGGGGAAGAGAGGTGAATAAGGATGGTGTGTGTAAAGCCAGTAGCCAGGGCCACGATCACAGCCGCCTGGCCCATACAGGTTCGCATTAGATTCGGACAGATGGTAATGAAACAATGGAGCCAAGAACTGGTGGGCCATCCATCATCTTTAATCCTAGCTTGCACCCGGCAGGCAAGAAATACACACAGTGAGAAAACACTTCCCTTTCCATTCAGGCCTCCCAAAGCCACTGACTTATCCGAGTTTCCTAGAATCAAAGGTTTCTAGCTCACCAGACTTATTCACCTCTGTTTCCCATCTCCTTCTCTTGAACAATGTGATCTCTCTTCCTTTTAAAACTTTTTGGCGTGAAAGCCCTCCCCCAACACATATTAACATAATCACACCCATCCCAAGCAATCACCTGGGCGATGGGCTCCCACATGGGCAGCACCATCTTTAACAAAGTGAGTATATTTTATCTGTACAACATCCTCCTAGACAGCAGTTCACATCTACTTATAAATAGAACCCAGACAGTATCTTGAGGTCACTCTGCTCCTTAAGGTCTAGATAAAATTAGCTTGAAGCTCTTTTTGTGTAATATTCAATTCCTTTTAAAATATTATTGTATGTCCCCAAGGGTTTATGTTACTTTATAAGTAACATATATAACTTTATATGTTATTTTTGGTTTCCTATTTTTTAAATCAGTGTTGGGCATATGAAATATATTATGCTCACTTTGTTAAAGATGGTGCTGCCCATGTGCAAGTTTTAAGAGTAAGCTTTTCCCCACACCCTTGACTGATTGGATGATGTAGGGTGGTGCACTCTCATGAGGAATCCTGCCAGTATGTCTCAGATAAGTAACTTTGTATCAGAGACTTCCTTGTTTGTAGATTGGATTAAGGGTTTTGAATCTACCCTATAAAGTGGTGCAGACTGGGAGATTGCTCTCTCGATTCCTGAGGTTAGTATTAGAGAGGAGAGCAGATTAAGGCCACCTGGAGGAGAGGGGGCAGCCAAGATGGTGGAATGCTGAGGAAGAAGCCAGTTTGTGTAGAGAGAAGGAGATGGGAAACAGAGGTGAATAAGGCTGGTGAGCTAGAAACCTTTGATTCTATGAAACTCGTATAAGTCAGTAGCTTTGTGAGCACTGAATGAGTAGGTTTTGGAGCCCAGTGTGTGTTTTTGCTTGCCCACCGGGTGCAAGCTAGAATTCAAGCTGATGGCTCACCAGTTCTTGGTTCCGTTGCTTCATTACCTACTATCCGAATCTAATGCAAACCTGCACTAGCCAGGTGGCCCTGTTCGTGTCTGTGGTCCTGACTACTGGCTTTGTGGGTCAGTGAGAGATTAGAAAGCATATCACATAACTAATAACTTAAATTAACTGTAAAGCCAGTAGTCGAGGCCGCCATCACAGCAGCCCGACCCACGCAGGTTCGCATTAGATTCGAACAGTTGGCAATAAAACACTGGAGCCACGAACTGGTGAGCCATAAGCTTTAATTCTAGCTTGCACCCGGCGGGCAAGCAAAAACACACACTGGGCTCCAAAACCCATACATTCAGTGCTCACAAAGCTACTGACTTATCCGAGTTTCCTAGAATCAAAGGTTTCTAGCTCACCAGACTTATTCACCTCTGTTTCCTATCTCCTCCTGCACAAACTCTTAACAAACTGGCTTCTTCCTCAGCACTCTGCCATCTTGGCTACTTCTCCTCCACATGGCCTTAATCTGCTCTCCTCTCTAATACCAACCTCAGGAACTCAGGAACCAAGAGAGAGATCAAGCTACTGGTCTCTCCCCGTTTATAGCCTAGAAAATCCAAACCTTTAATCCAATTATACGTAAAGAAAGTCTCTGATACAAAGCCACCCATCTGAGGCATAATGGGATTCCTCAAGAGTGTACCACCCTACATTATCCAATCAGTCAAGGGTGTGGAGAAAAGCTTACTCTTAAAGCCAAGCCTTAGGCCATAACAACCTGGCCTGCTTACATTACAGCCTTTTCCCCACACCCATCCCAAGCATAAGGGCAAATAATATCACCTGGGTGACGGGCTTCCATGTGGGCAGCGCCATCTTTAACAAAGTGAGCATATTATATTTTATCTGCGGAACATTAACTTTTCCAGCTTCCTGTTGTATTCTTTCAGCAACCCTGCAACTTTGTAGCATTCCTGCAATTCTGGCCTCTTTCCACTGGCTAGTTCTTCCTCCTGTGTTTGCATCTTTTTACTCTTTCTTCTTGAATTGGTTTTATTATTATTAGCTCCTTACAAAAATATATCTGGAATCTGAGGAGTCTAAGTCATCACCATCTCTCACCTAAATTTAGCAATTTAACTGTTCTCTCAGGCTATTCTGAATATAACAATTCTTTTAAAATGTAAAGTAGATCACTCAGTGGTTTTCTATCTCAGAAAAAATTCCAAGTCTTCACCAGGTCTTTATGTCTTCTAGCAGGCTGGTTTCTGGTTTTTTTTCAATGTGTAGAGCATTCTCCTGCCTCAGGCCCTTTGTACTTGTCAACTCTGCCTGAATGCTTTCCACAGATATCTCATTCCATGCAGGTCTTTAATATTATTCTTCTATTTAGGACATTTTCTAACTGAAAGGCAGAAACGTAGGCTGAACCAAAAACACAAAGCTAGTGTATTCCAAAAGGAAAATTTATTTTAAAAAAGACGGGGTGCAGGCAAGCTGAGACCAGCAAGGGGTATTAGTCCCAGGAGAGGGATGGGACAGGAGTTATATGGATTAATCAAAGGGCCTTGGGCAAAGGCAGCTACAAGTCAACTTCTTCTGTTCTTCTATTTGTGGTTGGGAGTGGTACCTTAGTTCCTCAAAATTGTCTACATCCTGATTCAGTCATCCCTTATCAGCATCCAGCTACAAGGGAGGTCTGAGATGGGATTACTGGGTAGGCAAGTTCTTCTTCCTCCTTCAGTCCTGCATTGTTCTTAAGAAAGATGGTAGCTGAATAGCTCTTTTCTTGTTTTATTATTCATCATTGGATATATCATTATATGATATACAGTGGTAATTCTGAGATACGAGTCGTGATTCGGGAAGCTGCCGCTAGTTGGTCCGTTGGCGCATGGGTCCAGTATCAGCAGTTTGATATACGAGTTGACTGACTTACGAGCTTGGTTACAGAACAAATTAAATTTGTAGCTCAAGGTACCACTGTACTATATATTTGACTTGTTCCTTTACCCTTTTTTCTTTAGATCACTGTCTCAAAAACTATAGTATGCATCAAAATTAGCAGACATACTTGTCAAAGCACATACTTCTATGCCTGTAAGGCCAATAGCCGCAGCCACCATCACAGCCGCCTGGCCAGTGCAGGTACGCATTAGATTCGGACAGTCGGTAATGAAACAATGGAGCCAAGAACTGGTGAGCCATCAGCTTTAATTCTAGCTTGCACCCGGCGGGCAAGCAAAAACACACACTGGGCTCCAAAACCCACTCATTCAGTACTCCCAAAGC
Organism: Rhynchonycteris naso; assembly: GCA_037038555.1. Classification (NCBI taxonomy): domain Eukaryota; kingdom Metazoa; phylum Chordata; class Mammalia; order Chiroptera; family Emballonuridae; genus Rhynchonycteris; species Rhynchonycteris naso. The sequence continues at coordinate 70,299,665 of CM072997.1, forward strand.
TCCTGACTTATCCAAGTTTCCTAGAATCAAAGGTTTCTAGCTCACCAGTCTTATTCATCTCTGTTCCCCACCTCCTTCTATATGGCCAGGAGCCACCATCTTGGCCATTCACATGCAGGTTCCCATTGGATCTGGGCAGATGGTAAGTGTTGGGCAGATAAAATATATTATGCTCACTTTGTTAAAGATGGCGCTGCCCACATGGAAGTTTGTTGATATTAATGTGTGTTCTGGAACAGGCTGTGGGCAGGCCGGGTCGTCATAGCCTAAGGCTTAGTTTAAGAGTAAGCACTTCCCCACACCCTTGACTGATTGGATGATGTAGGGTGGTGCACTCTCTTGAGGAATCCCATTATACCTCGGATGGGTGGCTTTGTATCAGAGACTTTCTTTATGTATAATTGGATTAAAGGTTTGGATTTTCTATGCTATAAACTGGGGCAGTCCGGGAGCTTGCTCTCTCTCTCAGTTCCTGGGTTCCTGAGGTTAGTATTAGAGAGGAGAGCAGAGTAAGGCCATGTGAAGGCCAGGAAAAGCAGCCGAATTGGCTGAATGCTGAGGAAGAAGCCAGTTTGTAAAGAGTTTGTGCAGGAGGAGATGGGAAACAGAGGTGAATAAGTCTGGTGAGCTGGAAAGCTTTGATGCTAGGAAACTCGGATAAGTCAGTAGCTTTGTGAGCACTGAATGTGTGGGTTTTGGAGCCCAGTGTGTGTTTTTGCTTGCCCGCCGGGTGCAAGCTAGAATTAAAGCTGATGGCTGTAAAGCAAGTAGTCGCGGCCAGGATCACAGCCGCCTGACCCATGCAGGTTCGCATTAGATTCGAACAGATGGCAATGAAACACCGGAGCCAAACACTGGTGAGCCATCAGCTTTAATTCTAGCTTGCACCCGGCGGGCAAGCAAAAACACACACTGGTCTCCAAAACCCACTCTTTCAGTGCTCACAAAACTACTGACTTATCTGAGTTTGCTAGAATCAAAGGTTTCTAGCTCACCAGTCTTATTTACCTCTGTTTCCCATCTCCCTCTCTCTGCACAAACTCTGCACAAACTGGATTCTCCCTCAGCACTCCACCATCTTGGCTGCTTCTCTTGACCTCCTCTACGTGGCCTTTCTCTGCTCTCCTCTCAACTGCTAATCCCAGGAACCGAGAGAGAGCAAGCTCCTGGTCTGCCCCACTTTATAATGTAGAAATCCAAACCTTTAATCCAATCTATAAACAAGAAAGTCTCTGATACAAAGTCACTCATCTGAGGCATAATGGGATTCCTCATGAGAGTACACCACCCCACATCATCCAGTCAGTCAAGGGTGTGGGGAAAAGCTTATTCTTAAAACAGTGGTTCTTAACCTTTTTTGAGGTACTGAACCCACCAGTTTCATATGCGCATTTACCGAACCCTTCTTCAGTGATATATAAAATATGATCTTTTTTTCCAGATTCAAGACATAGGTATATGTTTTTTTACTGGTGCACAAAATGAGCCGTGCATGAACATCACCTTGCTCAAAGAACAAAACCAACAAAGTGCATGAACTCACAACAAATTACGGTATTACTTTATTCTGGCTTTCACGGCAGAGGCTTCTCTGAACCCGAGACCGATTCATTGAACCCCTAGGGTTTGATAGAACCCAGGTTAAGGACCACTGTCTTAAAACACTTGCATGTGGGCAGCGCCATCTTTAACAAAGTGAGCATAATATATTTTATCTGCCCAACAGTTGCTTTTTCTGTGTGCCCTCACTGGGATCAAACCCAGGACACCCACATGCTGGGCCAATGTACTACCACTGAGCTAACTGGCCATGGCAATACATAACATTTTTGTCATCCTATGGCTAGACAGTTTTCACAATCCAGTTGTTGAAAATTCTTTTCCAAAATATTTAAAATACCATTATTGTATGCAGTATTAAATTCCCATTTGTATTTTTGTCTGTTGCAGAACTTTCTGGTCTATTGAATGTATCTTTCTGGAAATAGAAATCTTTTCAAGACAAAATTGACTTCAGGAATTACTGAATAAAGATTTGAACCTATAATTATAGAATGAGACAATAAAGTCATAAAAACGTTTTGTGATTATTAGTTGCCATTTAAAGAGACATTTTTATTAGAAGACATCTAGATTGTGTTAAGTTCAAAGGTCATATTACAGCTCTCGTCAGCATGAAACCTTTTAGCCATGAAATCTGGTATGGTGTGCAATGATTTGTTGATGTAAAAAACATAAACTTGTGGGGAATTTTTATAGAAGTTTATTTAAGCCCAAACTGATGATAGCTGCTGGCAAGCAAGATCTCAAATGCTTTGTAGAATCTACAGTTCTGCAGTTTCTTTTATGTGTATGAAATTAGGGAGGAAACCTAAAGATTACAAGAAGGTGGGCGAAAGCAAGATAGGGATTGAGTTACAGGATAATTAAGATTCTGTGCTCTACTGATGGTAGTTATCCTTATTTCAAATGTGTATTTACCTAGATGCATAAAAGCAACAGGTAGGGCTTGCTTAAGGCAAAGATCTGCCCATTTAGGAATCTATGATCTGGTCACCGTGGGAGGTAACATTCCATAGAACCACCTTTTCATTCACAGATTATATATGACCAAATTTGTATAATATTCTTGGTCCATTATCGATCCTATCTTTAAATTTTAAAATTAATGTATCACAGATAAAAATATAATAAATAAGGCATATCAGAAGGGTTAAATAAAGAGTGTTAAATTGTTCTTACCTTTTTTTTATAAAACATTTCATGTGCTTTATTTTTTTTAATTATTTTTATTCATTTTAGAGAAGAGAGACAGAGAGAGAGATAGAGAGAGAAGGGGGGGAGGAGCAGGAAGCATCAACTCCCATATGTACCTTAACCGGGCAAGCCCAGGGTTTTGAACCGGTGACCTCAGTGTTCCAGGTCAACGCTTGATCCACAGGGCTACCACAGGTCAGGCCTGTTCTTACCTTTTAAAGATGGAAAATATCTTTTGCTTTAAATGTTTATATCTTTGTACGTAAAGGGACATATAATGATGGCACAAAAGTAGGAATTAACTAAACAAAACTTGACACCAATATGTATTTTTGTTTGTTAACTTTTATTGTGTATTTCTAAAGAACTGAACATTTGAGTTTTTTAAATTCTAAAGAACTACACACTTAAGAAAACATGTTTGAAGTGTAAGCTTCAGTACTTTTATATGTATTACTTGGCACATTTTCTCTTTCTATATAAAATAACTGAACATATTATTATTTACTCTCAGAAAATAGTGGACAGCTCTCCATTTTGTTGACTTTGAAAGTTCTCTCTCTTCTTCCACCTTAACTGAGTTTATGATTTTATTGTATTTACCTTAGACATTGCCTAATTCTTCTTAACCTTATTTACGATAAGAAAAAGAAGGTACTGCCTGACCTGTGGTGGTGCAGTGGATAAAGCGTCAACCTGGAATGCTGAGGTTGCAGGTTCGAAACCCTGGGCTTGCCCGGTCAAGGCACATATGGGAGTTGAAGCTTTCTGCTCCTCCCCCCATCTCTCTCTCTCTCTCTCTCCCCCTTTCCTCTAAAATGAATAAATAAATAAAAATAATTTTAAAAAAAATTAAGAAAAAGAAAAAGAAGGTACTATTTCCAAGTGTAGAATCAGTGTGTTAACATCAAATTGCTGTCACGTGGAGTACTGTGTTACTAAGATATAAACTTCAATAAATCATTATGCTAGTATTCCTGTAGGTGAAATTTAGTGTGTACTATCCAATGTCAAAATTTGGGCAATTATGGAAAAATTTATATGTATGAGCATGCTAGGTCAAGAGGACATAAATCTTCTAAATCCTATCGTGAAAGCAGCTAATAAAGACATAGGGAATTGTAAAGCCAATAGTCGCGGCCACCATCACAGCCACCTGGCCAGTGCAGGTTCACATTAGATTCGGACAGTCGGTAATGAAACAACGGAGCCAAAAACTGGTGAGCCATCAGCTTTAACCTAGCTTGCACTGGGCGGGCAAGCAAAAACACACACTGGGCCCCAAAACCCACTCATTCAGTGCTCACAAAGCTACTGACTTATCTGAGTTTCCTAGCATCAAAGGATTCTAGCACACCAGACTTATTCACTACTGTTCCCCATCTCCTTCTTCAGCACAAACTCTGCTCTAATTGGCTTCTCATTCAGCACTCCGCCATCTTGGCTGCTTCTCTTCTCCTCCATGTGGCCTTAATCTGCTTTCCTCTCTAATGCTAACCTCAGGAACCGAGAGAGAGCGAGCTCCCAGTGTGCCCCACTCTATAGTATAGAATCCAAACCTTTAATCCAATCTACAAACAGGAAAGGCTCTGATACAAAGTCACTTATCTAAGGCATAATGGAGGGATTCCTCATGAGAGTGCACCACCCCACATCATCCAATAAATCAAGGGTGTGGGGAAAAGCTTACTCTTAAAACTTGCACGTGGGTAGCACCATCTTTAACCAAGTGAGCATAATATATTTTATCTGCCCAACAGGAGTGTATTTTGAATACTGGAAAATAATTTTAGAGAACATTTTTTACTGAAGGTCTTTGAGTCTTTTATACTGCTCACAAAAATTAGGGGATATTTTATAGCTTCATATTTATTTTGAAATATCCCCTAAGTTTTGTGAGCAGTATAGTAGAGCATTAGATACATGAGAGCAAGTATGTCACAAGACTTGTACTGTTTCTCTAATGCCTAGAAAATATTAAATATGTTTGAATGAATTAAGAAATCTAAACTACACACTTCTTTAAGATTTTTTTTTTTTTTTACAAAGGGACAGAGAGAGAGTCAGACAGAGGGATAGATAGGGACAGACAGAAAGGAACGGAGAGAGGTGAGAAGCATCAATCATTAGTTTTTCGTTGCTATTACGACACCTTACTTGTTCATTGATTGCTTTCTCACATGTGCCTTGACTGCGGGCCTTCAGCAGACTGAGCAATCCCTTGCTAGAGCCAGGGAACTTGGGTCCAAGCTGGTGAGCTTTTGCTCAAGCCAGATGGGCCCCCGCACTCAAGCTGGCGAGCTCGGGGTCTTGAACCTGGGTCTTCTGCATCCCAGTCCGACGCTCTATCCACTGTGCCACCGCCTGGTCAGGCTTCTTTAAGATTTTTGTGTGTTTATTCATATAGATATTTGCCGTGCTTTTTAAAGCCCAAAGGGTAGTTGTTCTTAATGCTTTAGTCTTTTGGGAACTTTGGGATATTATCAATTTATAAGCTAAAGACTGCTAGCATTCTAATAAATTTTGTGAAAGAGCATCTGGTTAAACTAAGTGACTGCTCTTGGGTAAGTAAAGGATAACAGAAAGACAATTTGGCAGACAAAATACAGATAATTTTGAAATCAACACTTGGATCTAAGCTCTTTTGAAGACTACTCAGGACATTTTAAGAAGTATAATTCTGTCTGCTTAAATATCAATAGCTAGTTTTTAAGCTGCTTTCACATAAACTGTTTGTAGCCTTGTTTTATCTATGGAGGATAAGAAGCCTTAAGAAAAATTCTTGAAACAATGACTTTAACAGTTGATGAAATTGTTTTATGATAAGCATTATGCTTGCTTTACAGTAAACCTATGATGGACTTGTTGATATTCCTCTGTGCCCAGTATCACTTGAATCCATCAAGTTACACAATTGATTTGCTGTCAGCTGAAAAAAACCTGATTAAATTTAAGCCAAACACACCAATAGGAATGCTGGAGGTGGAAAAAGTAATTTTAAAGCCAAAAATTGTGGATAAGAAAAAACCTGCACCTATAATACCAGAGGTAAGAATTTCACTGTAGATTTTGGTATTTTGCGGCTAAAATACTAAGTTGATTTTTAAGTCATTATCTGTAATTCATTATAGATAAAATATGGATTGCCTTTTCTGGTCAGATTTGATGTGAACATGGCTGGCGTGTTTTCCTCCATGACTTTGTTTAGGATTCAGTTGGTTATTAATTCTTGGGTTAGGTAGAATTTGGAATACTTTGAATTTTAGATGCTCTAAAGTGATCTATATGACAGCATTAGAATCTGACAATTATGATCTCTATTTTAGGGTACTCTTTAAAATAGTATTATATATGTAAAGGGAGATTTTAGAATCTTTTAGTGACAATTCATTTGGCTCTTTCTCTCTGTCTCACACACACCAGCTGCAGCTCCTTCCTTCTCCTTTCTCTCTCCTGAGCTCCAAGGGCCCTTCCTCTGCCTCTGTAACTTGTTTCCTGAGCCCACACAGCCCAGAGGGTTCACTTCTTCTACTCTGTGATTTTTAAAATAAACAACAACAAAAAAGTATTGAAGAATTTATCAAAATAATCTTTTTTGGCTTCATTTACTTGGTAAGTTTTAGTTGTAATTTACTAACTTCTAATTATTGCTTGTTTAAGCTACAGGATGACTGTTTTCTGTAATGTATGGGTTTTAAGCAAAAAATTTTAACCACAATATTCTAATAACATTATTTCCTTATATAATTGGTCTTTTTTTTATAAGCAATGTCGGTAAAAGCTTATGGGTTTCAAGAAATACTCTTTCATTGGGAACAACATCAACCATTTTTAACTTCAGAAAATATATAAAGGTTTTATATTAATAATTCATTTATGACTTGAGTACATATATTTTCACATTTTCTTTATATTCTTAAAAAGCATTTTACAAAGACAGTTAATTTTTATTTTACAATCCTAAAGCCTATTTGCTTCCTACAAAATGTGATTGAAAATTAAATATTAAGTAGGTGTATGGCCAGGGGCCGCCATCGTGGCCATTCACGTGCAGGTTCTCATTGAATTCGGGCAGATGGTAAGGAAATGGCGGAGTTGGAGGATGGTGGGCCATTTTGTTTATTGGTATCTCAACAAGACAGGCAAGCCACAAGAGAAGCCAAGGGAAAAGCAGAAAACCTGCTTTTTCTATAGAGGGGAAGGGATCAGGGAGGCCTCTGCAATGCTGTAGCAGGAACCGAGAGAGAGAGAGAGAGAGAGCAAGCACCCCTGATTTGCTTCATTTTATAGTGTGGAAAATTAAAGCCTTTAAGCCAATAAACAAAAATGGAAGTCCCTGATACAAAGCCACTTATCTGAGGCATAAATGGGATTTCTCATAAGAGTACACCTCCCCACATCATGCAACAGTCAAGGGCAGGGGTCAGGATCTGGCTTACATCTTGTATGTAAGCCAGATCGCAGACAAATATTTAATAAAAATAAAAATAACGTTCAAAATATAAAACATTCTCAAGTATTACAATCCATTCATTTCCTACCGCTCCAGACCAATATTTAATAAAAATAAAAATAACGTTCAAAATATAAAACATTCTCAAGTATTACAATCCATTCATTTCCTACCGCTCATGTTCATGGTTGCGGGTGGCTGGAACCAATCACAGCTGTCCTCCAGGACAACACCAAATCTTTATTGGATAATGTGTAATGTACACTGGCCATTGTATGGCTCTCACGGAATTACATTTTAAAATATGTGGCATTCAGGGTTCTCTTAGCCAAAAAGTCTCCCGACCCCTGGTCAAGGTTGTTGGGGAAAAGCTTAGTGTTGAGAAGATCTTACTATTAAAATGGTGGCAAAAGCTTAGTCTTAAAACTAAGCCTTAGGCTATAAGGACCTTGCCTGCTTACAGCCTGTCTTACACCCAGTGCAAACTATAAGTGAGCAAATATATACACATAGTATTTACAAACTTATTTGACCAACAGTAGGATATTTGTCTCTATATCTAGATATGTATGCTATTTATTTAGGTAGAGATAGTAGTATTTATGCTGTAGCATGGGTTCATATTTGTCATTTCAGTTTTATGAATACACGTTAAGCTTTGAGGATCTGCAATCTGTTGATTTCACTTAGTATGGTCACATGGTTCAAAGTTCTATTTATATATAGGATTTAATCCAGTTACATCAAAATGATCAGATGTATAAAAATCTCAGTTTTGAATTATTGGCATTAAGTATCTAAATAAAGAATATTTTAATATTCTTTACTAATACGTTAAAGTTAGCCAAAGTAGTAATAATAATAGTAACAATAGTCACAATAGCTATTTTTTTTCAAAAAATTGTCCATTGATTTGAAAGAGGAAAGGAGAGGTAGGGAGGAGGGAGAGAGAGAGAGAAGCCTCAACTTGTTGTTCCATTTAGTACACTCATTGGTTGCTTCTTATATGTGCCCTGTTGAGGGATTGAACCCTTAACCTCAGCAAGCCAGGATGACTCTCGATCCATTAAGCTACCCAGCCATGGCTGCTAATGTTGAGTCATTGATAATTTAGTATGTTCCAGACACTATGCTAAGTTTTTTATATGGATTATCTCATTCTTAAATAGCAAGAAGTTAAAAAGTTTTAGTGTTTTAACCAAAATACCCTTTGTTCTTGAGACACATAGCAAACTATTAAAAGATAAATAGCTCTCAATTGAAGAATAGAATAAAACATGTAAAGTATTTTAAGGAACAAAGCAAAAATATCTATGTTTCTTTTTGGATTTAAATCTAATACTTTATAAGGGTTATGAATTTAATCTAAAGTATTTAATAAGCAAACTATTTCTAAGAATCTGATATGGATTTAGGACGTAACATTAATCAAAATATTTTACACTAAAATAAAAAATTTTTTATTGTATGAATATATACTTGTAGACATCTCATTATTCTAGACATTGTTGTAGAAAGTTTATTTCAGTAAATAACGTTATAACTATGGCTTTAATCTGTGTTTCAGAAAACTGTGAGAGTAGTGATCAATTTTAAAAAAACACAGAAGACAGTTGTGAGAGTTAGCCCACACGCAGCACTTCAAGAACTTGCCCCTGTTATATGCAGCAAATGTGAGTTTGATCCATTACATACACTGTTGTTGAAGGATTATCAGTCTCAGGAGCCACTTGACTTGACAAAATCTCTTAATGACCTCGGACTGAGAGAATTATATGCAATGGATGTCAGCAGAGGTAAGGCTTTTTGTTTTATTCATTTGACAGGATGTGCATATATGTATATGTGTTTGTATTCTGTTTATGTATAGTTTTTCTCAAGTTCACAATGGCACCTTAATGGATCCTGTAAATAGAAGTCAATACATGGCATTGGAAATAAGAAACGGAAACTAAATATAGCAATTTAATTTGATTTCAGTGTTTGAAATTGTAATAAAAACTTGTCTTTCTCAGCTGTGATTGTTTTACACTTTTCCATCTACCTATAGATATTTATTTTGGTAGAATTTAACTTAATTCTTTGTGGCTTTGAGATTTAAACAGGAAATGAAAATTTGCAAGTAAATTTATTATTGTTTTAATAAAGTGTGAATTACTGTAGACTCATTATGATTTTGCCAGTCTTAATTACCACTCAAGTTTGGAAGTTTCTTGCTAAATATTTTTTCTAAGGTCAGCACCCAAAATCAACTGGCTTATAATATGAGTCAGTTTAATTCTAAAAATTTCTAAATAGAAATAGTTTGCAGTATTAATCTATAGAAAAATTTAGTGTATTAAAATTTGAAGATACTTTAAATTTTATATAATGTTGGTTTGCATGATGTCTCATAGAGAAATGCAAGCTTATTTATTCAACATAAATCTGTTTTATTAGGAGAAATAAAAAGCTTAGTAAAGGAAACAATTGCTTACATCTTCTGTACATAGAAAACTTCAAACTTTATCCTGAGGTTTTGGCTTTATGTAAACCATAGACAACTATTTCAACTCAGTGATGTTATATACTTGAACAAACATCATCTTTTAAGTCAATTTACCCTCTTTTACCCCCTCCTCTATAGCCACTTCTGTTACTGCCTTCAATAAGTCATCCTTACAAGGTAAGACATGAATCAGTAGAAACAAATCATAACATGAAATCTCTTTCTCTTGGGTAAATGGAAAATAAGCTTTTAATTTTATCTATTTCCTTACTATTGCTAATGTGTGCAACATTTTAACATAGGCAAACTTTGTGTTTTATTTCCTGAAAAACAATTTATAATGTCCTCCTTGATTTTTGAATTTAAAACAACAATTACATTTCAATTAAAATTACATTTCAATTAAAATTACATTTCAATTTAAAATTAATATTAACCTAAGGATGTGGAAAATATATTATTTTTTATTTTTATTTTTTTGTATTTTTCCAAAGTGAGAAGCAGGGTGGGGGGTGGCAGACAGACTTCCACATGCGCACAACTGGGATCCACCCAGCATGCCCAGCAGGGAGCAATGCTTGACCCATCTGGGGCTTTGCTCCACTGCAACTGTAACCATCCTCAGTGCCCGGGCCAACTTTGCTTCCATGGAGCCTTGGCTGTTGGAGGGAAAGAGAGAGATAGAGAAAAAGAAGAGGGGGAAGGGTGGAGAAATAGATGGGCACTTCTCCTGTGTGCCTTGGCTGGGAATTGAACCTGGGGTTTCCACATGCCTGTCCAGGAAGACACTCTACTGTTGAGCCAACCAGCCAGGACAGAAATATATTCTTGACACTCAGACAAGAAAAATGATTTTGCTAGGATTTTTATTGTGTACAAAGGCTGGTAGTTTGATGATACCGTGAAAGGATCTTAATGTTATTGCCACTGAATTATTATTCATAAGAATCAGGTATATTCTCTGTAGGAAGTTTTAGCAGCCATTAAATTGTTTGCAAATATTTTGTAATAAGTTGGAAAATGGCTTATGCTAAAATTAGCTGTTAAGCCATTTAAATGTGTTTAACACAGTTGTAAACAAAACTTGTCCATGACATTTCTGAAATAAAGTACATAAAAATTTTTTATGGTGGTTACCTTTGGGTGGTAGGACTACGGGTGACTTTCATCCTCCTTTTCTATATATAACAGAATTTTATAATGGAAATGTATTACTTTCATAGTGAAAACTTTATTAAAAATAGCCAATAATAATAAAGTCTGGAAGTCTTCTTTCTCGCATTAAAAAGGTATAGGGATAGGTTCAGATAGTTGATTACCGTAATAATTACCACCTTACTAAATATATACACAAACACATGCACACACAAAATAAACTGTGCACATTTTTTGTTATTGAATCTTCTTCCTTACTTGCAGTTTTTCCAAAGCATAATGAGTTTCTCAATTCCAAGAATTAAGCTCACATAGTAATAATCCGGTTATTTATTATTATAGCCTAAAATGAATAGCAAGCCTAATCAAAGGAGTTGAAATTTTCTATGTAAAGTGTATCTTGGTTAATCAGGGGGCAGGCCTTTTAATTGGCATGATACAAGTTGTCAAACTCATTTGACAAGTAGATAGAGCAAATAGCTTTATCTGTCTGGATCTAACTTTGTACTCCCATGATAATAAAGAGATTGGAAAAGGTTGTCTTTGTGGGCTTTTTTTTTTTCAGCAAGAATATCTGTTACTTGTACTTGGCTTTTGCTTCTATCTTTGCAATTCTCTGCGTATATAACCCAAAGTGAATTCCATATTTGTGTTGGCCTTATTTTGAAGGTGTTGAATGCCTTGATTTCTAATACCCCTTCCAGCCAAAGAAGTATGTAGTTTGTTGACTATTATATGAACATAACCATAAGACATTGGAATTGGAAAATTAAAAAAGCTCCTTTTACAGTGTTAGAATCTAAAGGGTCAGTCCAGTTGCTTTATATACCCCCATGTCATCTGACCAGGTCTTCGCATAGTGGATAAAGCATCAGACTGGGACACAGAGGACGCAAAGTTTACAACACCGAGATCACTAGCTTGAGCCCAAGGTTGCTGGCTTGAGCAAGGTGTCACTCTCTCTGCTGGAACCCCTTGGTCAAGGCACATGTAAGAAAGCCATCAATAAACAATTAAGTTGCCACAGTGAAGAATTGATGCTTCTCCTCCCTCTCACTTCCTGTCTTGTCTACCCCTCTGTCCCTATTTGTCCCTCTCTCTGTTTCTGTCATAAATGAATAAATAAAGCCTGACCAGGTGGTGGCTCAGTGGATAGAGCGTCAGACTGGGATGCGGAGGACCCAGGTTTGAGACCCTGAGGTCGCCAGCTTGAGTGTGGGCCTATCTGGCTTTAGCAGAAGTTCACCAGCTTGGACCCAAGGTCGCTGGTTTAAGCAAGGGGTTGCTTAGTCTGCTGAAGGCCCGCGGTTAAGGCACATATGAGAAAGCAATCAATGAACAACTAAGGTGTTGCAACAGAAAACTGATGATTGATGCTTCTCATCTCTCTCCGTTCCTATCTGATTGTCCCTGTCTATCCCTCTTTCTGACTCTCTCTGTCCCTGTAAATAAATAAATAAATACTCTCATCTTCTAATTTTATCTGATTTATCACATGGCCTAGAATTTTGCATGCCATTCTTATAGCCTCTCTTCTAGAAGCAGGAAACTACAGAAATCGAGTTGCTCTATATGTAAGCTCAACCCCTTGTTTTTCTTAGTGTTTAACTCTGACTTGCAGTGACCCCCGACCTGGAGTATTAAGTGAAGACTTAGGGGTTACCCCGTATAGAGGATATTTTACCAAAAATAATTATGTGAAATAATCTGGTTATCCTATTTATTACACTGAACCAGCATGTGAATTTTTCATCTACTCTACTTTTCCAACTAAATTTAATTGTGTATCTATACTCAGTTAGTAGAGGATTCTATCTTAAAATAAAGTAGTGGCATTCCTTTAAAAAGTGAGAGAGATTATAAATCCGCTTTAAATGGAGACCAGTTTTACTAGTACCATTTAATGTCCATGTGTCTTGGTTTAAAGTATTCAAACTCTTTGGCCACTTAGGTCCTCAGATATGTGATGGGGTGACACCACCTGCTCCCATTTCCTTACACCCACAAACTTAGAAAAAAAGGCTCACAGTGATAGCTTACGATGTCTACCTCACAAAAATGTTCTGAGAAATTAGGCATATAAAAAACTTTTAACCATAATGATCTATCTTTATATTGATTATAATTGTTAGCATTGTCAATAAACTCATTATACCAAATGCATACTGCTTATTTAAGATTTAAAGCATCAGATTTATAAAGTTTTATTTTATGAAATGTAGTTCTCCTTTAGTATGTTATTGAGGCAAATTGCATTAATTTAGTTATTGACATTAACTATCTTTGCTTTCCTGCGATAAGACCTACTTTTTTCGTAATTTAATTTTTAAACATTCCTTTTAAATAAAGGTAGTATATGTTTATCCCTAAATAGTTGGCATGTTTTTAAGATTTAAATTTATTTGAGACTATACATTAATCCCTAACTGCTACTTTTGCTATATCCCACTGGTTTCTGTGTGTGTGTGTGTGTGTGTGTATTACTTTGTTTCCTATATCACTAAGATTACACTGTGATTTACTACAAAATCCGTATGTTTCTTAGTAAAGATGTTTTTAAAAATTTACAGATCCCCACTCCATAAAGAAGTTCAATCTGTTTGTTGAATAAAGCAGGTCATTTATCTTATAGCATTTCCTACATTCAGAATGTTGCTAATTGCATCCCATGATGCCACTTAACATGTTTCTCTACAATATTTCCTATAATTTGATTGTTAGATCTAGAATATTGATCAGATTTGGTGAATTACTTTATAGGTGGTATTGTGTACTTCCATTAGCAGATATGTAATGACAAGTTACTTTTTTTATGTTAGCCATAGATTATTATTGCCTATATTTTAGTTCATTAGGAGTTGAAAGATGGTCATAATCTATTGCAAACATTCCTTTAATTATTAGTTGTGATATCTCTAAAAAAAATTTCCCCATATCAGCTGTTAGTCTATCTAGGTATAGAATTCATTCAGGAAAATGTGATCCTTTTTTTTTCATTAGTTTTTGAAATGATGATTCCCTATTGTTACACAAAGATGAACCATGAGGATCAGTTGCTTTATTAGTAGCACTATGAGTGCATAGAATTAAATGTATGTTTCACTTTATTAAGTTATTCTTAAGATAACCAAAATTTTTGGACTTTTGCCAGTAGAAACCATATGAGATTGGTTCCCGAGGTCTTTTAATTTCACCCCAGTAGATTTTGATCGCTTTTCTCTGGTATGACTAGATATTCCAAGCTCATCTTGTGTATTCTTTGGCATCAACAATCAACCACCCTTAAGCAATTATAGTTTCTTTTAGTGGGAAGTGACAGAAAGACTGGGCCAGGGTTACTCAGCACTGCTGGAGTTGTTATTGTTTGTAGGTCTTTTCAGTTGGCATCAGGAAATAGAGTTTGGAAAATGAAGTATTACATATGCGACCTTGAGGTTTGACATTTGCCATTCTTATTTAGGTGTAGCTTTTTGATTTCGGTGCTGTTGACATTGGGGTGGAATGATTCTTTGTTATTGAGGGGCTGGCTTGGACATTGTGGTGTAGTTAGTAGTATCACCAGCTTCTAACCAGCAGATACCAGTAACACATTTTCCTCATCCTGACCCTAGTGTGACAACCAAAATGGTCTCTAACATTGTCAAATGTCCTCTGGTGGTGGGTGGGAATCACCCTCAGTTGAGAACCCCTGGCTTAAAAAAATATCTATCGCTTATGAAATATATATCAAAGTACTAAGTAACTAGTATAATAAATCAGATTTTGGAGAATGAAATATTTTATGATAATTTAGCCCTGACACAAAAATATAATTCAAAATAAACAAAGAAACAAACTGTATGAGGCAATTTCATATCTCATTTAATTAGAAGCTTTTTATGTTAAAATGTTAGTAATTCTTTATGGAACACAGACTTTGAGTCACAAAGAATTGAGTTTGTCATAGCTCTGTAATTTCTTGATTACGGACCCTGAGTTAAGTATTTTAGTTTCCGTAAGCTTCAATTTCCTCTGCTGTGAAATAGCAACAGTAATACTAATTATACCTGTTGCTTGGAGAATTAAATAAAATATAAGGTGCCTAGCAGAGTGCATGGTTCATGGTACACCATAATTAGTAGTTTTTATAAGTAGCTAAATTTTTCAAAGGAAAGTAATTGAGAGGAAACTTGCAGGTGAACATGCAACTCCATGTACAAAAAATCAAAAATTTTTTTCTATTTTTAGAGTCTTGCCAAATATCACAGAACTTAGACATTATGAAGGAGAAAGAAAATAAAGGGTTTTTCAGCTTTTTTCAACGCAGTAAGAAAAAGCGGGACCAAGTAAGTATTTCCTTATTTATCATTTTACAAGATTTTTCTAATCTGTTTTTAATCATACGTGCTTTTTATCTTGAATCTACAGTATGATTTCTTTTCATTTTTTATTAGACTGCAAGTGCTCCAGCAACTCCTCTAGTGAGTAACAATCGCCCAACTTTTACAAGGTCCAATACCATATCCAAAACATACGCTTCAAACACCTTGCCGTCAGACGCACCCAAGAAGAGGCGGGCTCCTTTGCCGCCCATGCCCACATCCCAGAGCGTCCCCCAGAACCTTGCTCACACCCAGGAGAGGCCAGTGTCTTGTGTCGTGAAATCCAGGAGTGTGGATGAAACAGACAAGGTGAATAATTTTGTTTTGTTTTGTTTTTTGTTTTAGGTTAGGTCACGGAACCCTCTAATTTTTCTCTTACCTAACTTGTTTTTGCATATAGGCTACTAATAAGATTAGTAACAGTGAATAAATAGTTACTAATAAGATTGATACTGGGAAGAGATTCTCTATAAATGTTCGGTTCTGTGATGTAGTACAAAATAAATATATCAATTTTAAGTAGCTTTCACATTCAAGTAAATAAATCATCTGTAAACCTTAAAGTGCTGGTCTATTAAGACCCAGGTAGAGGCTCTTGCTTGTATATATTAGGAAATGTGTATTTTTGAAAAAATTTCTAATTTTTGTGAGCAGTTATGAGTAGGAGTGTATTCATCAGTCAGGAGAATCTCTATTCCAAGATGCAAAATGTGAAGACAATGGTTTGCCTAGGCATGAGTAAGAAGCCGAGTGAAACCGAGTAGCATAAGGAGACACCAAGCCAGGGTCACCACAGACTTCATTTTGTCGCTATAATCCCTTTCATTTTTTCAGTTAAGTCATTTAAAAGATAGCATTTCCAGGATTGTTTTCTATTTTTAATTACCATAAAACTATATTATAGGGGTATAAATTATGATACTCTTAACTACCACAGTCTGTTATTTTCTTCATAAAGAAATAAATCTTGCCTGACCAGGCAGTGGCACAGTGGATAGAGCATCGGTCTGGGATGTGGAAGACCCAGGTTTAAGACCCCGAGGTCACCAGCTGGAGCGGCTGACTCCAGCAAGGGATGGCTCGGTCTGTTGAAGGCCGGTGGTCAAGGCACATATGAGAAAGCAATCAATGAACAACTAAGGTGTCAAAACGAAAAACTGATGATTGATGCTTTTCATCTCTCTCCGTTCCTGTCTGCCTTTCCCTATCTATTATCCCTCTCTCTCTGTCTCTGTAAAAATAAATAAATAAATAAATAAATAAATAAATAAATAAATAAATAAATAAATAAATAAATCTTGGCCACTACTCTCAAAGCTCTATTCCATCTGTCCTAACTCAATCAAGTCTAGTAAACTTCCTTTGTAGTTAGAACCCAAAGAGGTCTATGTTGTCTTTCTAATAGTCTACTTCTTACGATTCTAGGCTGCACTACCAATTACTTCACTGAAAGGTATTTCTTTTGATTCACATCCTCTGCTCTATTAGCTCTATTGCTCTATGACCAATTGATGACCCCATGTTAAATAATCTTTTTTTTTTTTTTTAGTATATTGCCTTTGTTAGACTAGGATCTTTACACAATTTTCTAATTAATTTTTTCTTTTGATCTGGCCATATGAATAGTTCTTAGATGTATTATTCAGTAGGGCCAGGATTATTTGTTTTTTTCCTAGAGAAGCTAAAGAACCATTTTTTATTTATTGATTATAAAAATTCTCAACAATTCAGGTGTGTTTCTGTTTGTGTGTCCACATCTAGGCATATGTTCATGTGAATTCATGCCTTCCTACACATCTCAGCACTTATTTAACTTCCTGACCATATTAGATGTAATATATGACCCCTTGATCTTGATTTTTCTTTCTTCTTTTGTCCTGATTCTCTTCTGATATTTCAGCTCTCTTTTACTTTTTTTATACTACTTTCTTTATCCATTTCCTAAATTTGAAAGTACCCGAGTCCTTTTATATGGATTAGCCTATATTTATTGCACTCTTTCAGAGAAAACATCTGTTCTTTGTTGAGTTATTAACTCTCTAATGCTGTGAATAGTGTCCCCCCAAGAGATATGGCCCAGTCCTAACTCTCAGTGCCCTGTGAATGTGAACGTTTTTTTTTCAGGGTTTTTTTTTTCTAATTATTTTTATTTATTCATTTTAGAGGAGAGAGAGAGAGAGAAGGGGGGGAGGAGCAGGAAGCTTCAACTCCCATATGTACCTTGACCGGGCAAGCCTAGGGTTTTGAACTGGCGACCTTAGCATTTCAGGTCGAGGCTTTTATCCACTGCACCACCACAGGTCAGGCCAAATGTGAACTTATTTTAGAAAAGCATTTTTGCAGATGTAAATAAGTTATGGACCTAAGTGATGAGATCATCCTGGATTTAGGTTGGGCCCAAACCCCGTACTGGTCTCCTGATAAGAAGAGGAGACATAGGCACAAAGACAGAAAGGAGAAAGCCCTGGGACAATGAGGCAGAGATTGGAGTAATTCTGCCACAAACCTAGGAGTCCTGAAGCTGGAAGAGGCATTGGCATCCTCCCTTAATGCTTTTCAAAGGTTATGGTCCTGTTAGCACCTTAATTTTAGACTTCAGGCTTCTAAAACTGTGGAAGAATAGATGTTTGTCGTTTTAAACTACCCAGTCATGGTAATTTGCTATGGCAGCCCTAAGAAACTAATACATCGTCTTTGTAATTCTAATCCCAACATTTCTTCAGTTGCAGTTTCAATTCATAGTTGCTTATTGATTCGTCACTACCTGGAAATCAGCATATTTGAAATTAAACTTTTATTTTTCTCCCATGTAGAAAAGCTCAAGATCATCTTTGATGTTTATTTCTTTTACTTTTCACATCCAATTAGTGAGCGAGCAATCCTTCATTCAGTCTCTCCTCATGTCTCCTTGTTCCTTATTTTCAATCTCTCGCCAAGGCACAGAGTAAGAAGATCAGTACTTAATTTGTCTCCCCGTTTCTTGTCTTCATAATAAAAAGAATGTGGCAAGTTGCTGCATTTATATTTGTAATTAACACTTCCAACTTCAGAGACTTGGGATAGCTAGCTGTTACTTTCTGGGAATTCAAGTTCCTCTACAAACTGAGCATAATTTTGGAGGAAGGATTCTATTTTCTTCCTTTCTTTCTCCCTTCTTCCTTACTTTCTTTTCCTCCCTTTCTCCTTTTGTCCCTCCCTCCCTCCCTTCCTTCCTTCTTTCCTTCCTTCCTTTCTTCCTCTCATTCATTTCA
Organism: Rhynchonycteris naso; assembly: GCA_037038555.1. Classification (NCBI taxonomy): domain Eukaryota; kingdom Metazoa; phylum Chordata; class Mammalia; order Chiroptera; family Emballonuridae; genus Rhynchonycteris; species Rhynchonycteris naso. The sequence goes on from CM072997.1 coordinate 70,318,130, forward strand.
TTATCTCTCCTCTTTTCAGCTTTATTAAGAGATAATCATCAAATAAAATTGTAAGATATGTACATTGTAGTGCTTTGAAATATGTATACATTGTGAAAGAATTGCCAAAATCTAGTTAACACATCTATCACCTTTCATATTTCTGTCTTTCTCTCTTTCTTTTTTTTTTTTAATTTTATTTTATTCATTTTAGAGAGGAGACAGAGAGGGAGAGAGAGAGAAAGAGAAAGAGAGATAGGGGGGAGGAGCTGGAAGCGTCAACTCCCATATGTGCCTTGACCAGACCAGTGCAGGGTTTTGAACTGGCAACCTCAGTGTCCCAGGTCGACGCTTTATCCACTGTGCCACCACAGGTCAGGCCATGTCTTTCTCTCTTTCTAAAAGTATTTAAGCTCTACTGTCTTAGCAAATTTCACTTATGTAACAGTGTTATCACTCTAGGCACCATGTTTTACATTGGGTCCTCAGACCTTAAAAATCTTACAGCTGAAAGTTTGTCCCATTATACCACCCTCACCTTATTTCTCCACCCCCCTGGCAACCTTTTCCACTCTGTTTGTACAGGTTGGAGTCTTTTAGATTCCACATATAAGTGATATATGAATTGTAGTATTTGTAGTATTTATCTCTCTGTCTGGCTTATCTCATTTTATATTGTCTTCAAGCTCCATCTATGTTGTCACAAAAATGGCAGGATTTCTTTCATTCTCATTGCTGAATAACACTCTATTGTATATGTATTTATATTTATCCCGTCTTCTTTATGCATTACCATACATGTACATTAGGTATTTTCCCATGTCTTAGCTACTGTGAATAATGCTGTATTAAACATGGGAGTGCAGGTATCACTTCAGTTTACTGTTTTTATTTTTTTTTTTGGATACATATCTAGATTGGGGATTGCTGGATCATATTGTAGTTCTAATTTTAATTATTTGAGGAACTTTCATACTGTTTTCTACCGTGGCTGTACCAATTTAAATTCTCCCAATAATCACAAGAGCTTTAGTTTTGCCACATCGTTGCCAGCACTTACCTATCTTCTGTTTTGGAAATAGTTTTAAAAGATTTTAAATTACAGATGACATATAATATTAATTTTAAGTGTACAATGTAGTGATTAGACATTTATATAACTTACAGAATGATCACCTCAATAAACTTAGTACCCACCTGACACCATACGTACTTATTACAATATTATTGACTAGATTCCCTATGCTGTACTTTATACCCCATATTGCTTTAGATGATAGCCAAACTAACAGGTGCAAGGTGGTGTCCCATTGTGGTGTTTTGATTCGCATTTACCTGATGAGTAATGACATTGAGCATCTTTTCATGTACCTGTTGGACATTTGTATATCTTCTTTGAAAATTTTCACTTCCATTCCTCTGCCCATTTTTTAAATTGCATTGTTTGTTTGTTTCTGTTGAATTGTATGAGTTTTTAAATATATTTTGGATACTAAGCATATATCTAATTGATGGTTTACAAATATTTTCTCCCTTTTTGTAGGTTGCCTTTTCATTTTGTTGATGTTGTCTATTGTTGTACATAAGTACAACTTTATTTTTAAACTTTAATTTCTAATTATTTTTACTATGCTTGTAACTCTAACCAGAAGATATGACTTGTTGCTCATGCAAATTCTGTTTTCTATCCCTTCTGAATGGAGTGACCTCAAGTTCAATCTTTTCATTCCTACTCACCTGTTTAAATTTCACCTGTTCTTTTATATGCTTCATGGAGAATTTTCTAAAGACTCCAATGCAGAGTGATGTTACTTTCTCTGGATTTGTCTGTCTTGTGTCTTGGTATTAATTTATGAACATGTGGATGTATTATGTTTATATGATATGTATTTCTAAAGATAAAAAGGAAAATACAGTGCAATTCTCCTTTTCTGTCTTCCTCCCGGCCAAATTTCTTCTGCCCAGAGGCAATTTCTACTAACAGTTTCTCATGTATCTTTCCAGACATAATTTATGCATATTCGAGCCAATATTCATGCAACATATTTTTTACAGGTGCTCCTATACTATGTGCAGTATGCTATAACTCACCTTTTAGTACATACTTATTAGTACATAAAGGACTTAACCTTTTCAAAGGTTGCACAACATTTCATTGATATACAATATATAAAATGATATGTGGTAAATACCCCATCCAGTAAAGATAAATACTTGTGTTGTGTTACTGTTTAAAGCTTTTAACTTTGTTAGTTTTCTTCCTTTCCTCTCCCCAGCTAGAGGGCAGGAATTGTGTTCCCCACCTAAATTATGTAACATAGTAGGCATTCAAGAGAATTGTTAAGAAACTTTTACTAAAGCTTTTATACAGCTGGATATAGTATTTACAGTGAGAATGTCACACAGAATATCATTACATTTTTGTATTTTATGTGTATATGTGGTAAATTTTCAGAAGTACATGGATAGCTTAAAAATTGCTTCCATTTTCTTTATAATAATTGGCCCAGGTATTTCTAGGTAATATTTTTCTTAAGTTTTTACAGAAAATTCAGAATTTTGGCAATGTTGTATTGAAATGTAGTATGTATTACTTAATACATATAAATAAAATTAATCTTTGAGTTGAAGTTGTTTATACAGCCAGATGTAAAGATTCAGAAAATTTCACAGAGCTATAAGTTTATGGGTGAATTTTACTTATATTTTACTCTTTGCTTGTCTCAAACTTAAAATCAAAGATAGTTATTATCACTGTAGACATTTTATATCTATTTGAACAATGTAATTAAGTCCATGACGCATACTGGATATATTCTTATTCTGTAATTTTTATGGTTAGGAAGTAAACCACAAGGGTGCGCTGTTTAACAGAACTACAGCATTCTGATATTTCTAATTTTTCTCCAAAGCATCCTTTAATAAAGCAGAAAAAAAATATTGGAAATAGTTAGATTATAGTAGAAATGGAAAATGCTTATATCTATGGATGAAGTAACAAAAATAGAGCTAGAGAGATAACAGTGATGCATAACAACGTGATTTCTAATTAGCACAGTTTTATTTATTTTAAGTTTTATTTTATTTTAAAGTTCTTTTTAAGCAGTCTTTGGTATGATGTTTGCCTTAGACAGGCTTATGGATAAGTCAGTCTATCTTCAGCATGGAAAAAATTCTGTCAACAGCATCTATTTTATACTTTTTGGATGTCTGTATTTAATAATTTGCTTCGTTCTTCTAAGGCACTTCTCAATGCTCGCAAATTATTTGAATAGTGGTTTTGGAGCTTAAACTGAAAATAAATCAACTGATAGCGGTTCTTCTGAGTCAAGTTCACTTGTTAGAAATTATCTATCCAATTAGAATTTTTTAGGAAGCTTTTGTTGGTACTTTTTGAATATTATGTGAATAGAATTTTGCCTAAAGATTTGGAATGCCATTTGTGTTAACACATAAGTCCTAGTTGGCTCATGCTATTATTTACATGAACTAGTGTATAAAATGTATATAGTTATTTATAATAAAATTATATGCATATATTTATTGACAAAGATTATTATTTCACACATAACATTGACTAGAATTGAAAATGACTTAGAATTCTAGAATTGAAACTAAGTTCAGAAACACAGTTTCTACACAGTATCTGCTAACCAAGTGTCTGTGAAATGTGGACTTAATAAGATTAGTGTCCAAAGGGTGTCCTGGTATTATTGACAAATTAGCCTTTTAACACTATTTTAGATTGGAAGAAAAGGAAGAATGTTGGACAGAAGCTGTATGTAATCTTCACCCTTAGAATTCACAGAACTTTTGAGTGAATTCTTCAGTTTTGCATATTTGGTATAGCACACTTGGAGTTATGTGTATCTATAATAGAAAGCAGCTTTTCCCAGGCTACTAATATGGTATTTCGGGGTTTTTTGGTTTTTTCTTTAGGATATTAACTTTGGCAGGAAACACAGTAGGAATTATCTTGATTGTGCTTTTCACTTGGTCTCATTTTGCATTCTATTGCAGACACTCATATTGAGAAATTGAAATACTTTTGCCATCAATTATTATGCAAGTGAAATTTAATACTTGGAATGTTACTTTTTTGATGACTGATTTAATTGTTTTAAAAGAAATGTTTGACGTTACTCATCTTTTACCCAATTTTATCTTTTAACATTTACTGTGGTTTACAAGCAGATGATAGATGGCTTAATGTTTATGAAATGTGCTAGCATATATGTGATCTTAGTTTCACTTAATGAGTTTTAATTCTAGTTTTATACGGAGTTATTAAGGTGGTTGCAATAGAGTATTACATTTGTAATCTTTAAAAAAATAGCTCTCTTTAGTTTATTCTCTATATAACATTTGATTTCACCATCTACTTTTCCACTTCTATTTATTATATAGAAAGTGGACCACACACATAATTCTACAATTGCCTAGGAACAGTGGTTGCCATGGCATTTTCAGTTTGATATATGGGATACAGCTGTCTATACTTCCAAAAATATGACTTGTTTTATTCAGTAGAGAAATGTACCAGCACCGTATAACATATAATCTGCTTTCCCTTTTAAGGCTTTCACAGTTATAAGATAAATTTTGTCATTGTAGTTTACATCAAATTTTCAAAGTTTCATATCACAATAGTGAAAGTGATGATTAGTGCTTATGTGGCACTTTCTAATTTTCAGACAGGGTTTTAAGCATATTACTCATTTAATGTGCACAAAAATCCTCTGAGTCATTATAAAGTTGTTAAATTTTAAAGAATGGTATTATTTTTAAAAAAGGTGAATTTTGAAATTAGTGGATTTCTCTTTTTTGTACTATATAGTATACAAAAGCTGTGCCTCTCTGAAGTACAGACTGAGTTAATAAAATATTATTAAAAATGTGTTAGGAGTCTTTCTTTAGAAGTTCTCATAGGATGAAATTTAGTTTTCTACCACTGTGTTATTCGGGATCTCATGGGGAGACATGCCTTTTGCTGGTAGCCATATATTAACAGCGGCCAGAGCAGAGAAAAGCAGACCTGACTTTGGAACCACAGTGGGGTCACTCAAACAATGCCTGCTCTGCAGCTATGACTCCCTTTCTAGGATGAACTGAGCTGGTCCCAGTTTGTTCCCATGATTGCTACTATACTCTGGCAGAGGGCCAAAATTCAGTTAACCTGTAAATGTATAGGATTTTCTTACCGTGCCCCTAGACACCTCTTTGTCTTGGTAACTGTGACCTCACTGAACCATGTTTACCACCATCCTCCGTCCTTTTAGCTTGATCCTGAGCTCTCCCTTCTCCTGATTCATCTTGCCTTTTTACATTCAAGATGTGCTACTGACTTAGGCACTCATCTTTGGGCATTTAAAAAATGGTATAATAAGGAATCATCACTAGTAAGACTTGGTTATATGCTATTCTAAAGTATTGTAGGGTTGATGAAATGAAAGCACTTGTTGCTTCAAGAAAAGAAATGTAAAAACCTTACAAGGGTATAACAGGTTGTAAAATAGTGTGTGTGTGTGTGTGCGCGGCGCACGCGCGCGCTTCTTGGTCACATGTTTTCTGACATGAATGAAGAAGGATGGAAAGGAAGTCTATTATGGCAGAAGCCCTAGCCTGGCTTGAGAGACAATCTTGGATTCTCCTAATAGGTCTATTAAATTCTTGTCATTGTTATTTATCTCATTGTCTTCTTTATCATCTACCTAGAACAAGCCATTGAACTTCTTTATGGCTTGGGTTTCTCCTCAGTAGAGTAAGGTTTTGTAACTAAATTTCCAAAAGTCTCTTTCAACTCTAGTATTTTAAAGATTTTTTAAAATTAACCTTTAAAGAAATGCAAGTACTTGTTATGTAGACCTTTGATTTGATCAGTGTAAATCAGATCGTCCTGATATTACTCTCCTGAGGATTTTTAAACACTAAAGCAATGTTTTTCACTGTCGATTCATGGACTAGTGACAGTCCACCAGAAGTTTTGTGCTAGTTCACGAAAGAGTGAATCACTCTGTTGTTATATGAAGATTATAGACCCAGTCATCTGGTCAAATTCACTTATGATTGGCACTTATCAGCCTGTATCACTGAGGAGAATACTATTGAGGTGTCTTAGATATCTTTGGAACTTGTATACTCATTTGAACAACCTTTTGTATTGTGCAGAACATTTACAAATCATGCGCAATAGACAAAAAACATCCAGACAAACTTATATAGTATTCAATGCATTGAAGATTTGGTATTTGGAAACCAAGTACCAGCTTACACTATCATGTGCACTGTGATAAGACCTTATCTTTTTGCATATTTTTGTTTCCAGCCTCCTCCCTGTGTCAGTAGTACATTTTTTATGCTTGCACAAATAGTCATGCATGTACTCATCTGTTTGAAATGTGTCCATATTGTTTGCAAACAAGTTATTGTGTGTTTCAGTGTCATTGTGCTATAAATTTTAAACTCCACAAAATGTTTTGCTTCAAAATCAAAAACAATAGTCAAAAGAAAAGTATTGATGACTTTAAAGTAAGCCAAGTACAAGTGCTTCAAACTTAAAAGAAACAGTGAAAAAGAAATGAGTTAATAATTTGGATGGTGCAACAGAAACCAAGAAAAGGAAACTTTATTAGGCAGTACAATAAGGAGTATTTAAAACTTGCTTTCACTATACTACCTGGTAGTGAATTATCACCTCAGCCCTTGAATGTAGTATGTTCTGAAATTCTGTCAAATGATGTAATGAAACCTTCCATACTTACTCATCATTTGCATTTGAAGCATAGCAATCTTATTGAAAAGCCACGGGATTTTTTTTTGAAAGATTACACAACCAACTCAAAAGTCATAGAAGTCAAATGAAGAAAATGATGACTAGTGACAAATCGCTGCTTTGAGCTCCCTATTTAGCTGCCCTTTGAATATTGAAAATGAAAAACCATTCACTATGGTGAAGAATTAGTAAAGCCTTGCATCTTAGATGTGACTTGAACATTTTGGGTCCTCAAGCCACACAAGAACTTGAGGTATACCACTTTCAGACAGTACCATTCAGAGAAAAAAATGTTAATATGGCCAATGATATTAAAAAGCAAATTATAGAGGGGATAAAGAAATCGAAATGTTTTGCCATTCAACTTGATGAATCAAGTGATGTGAGTAATCATGCTATTCTGCTTTGCTTCATGAGTTGTAGTGATAATGAAGACTTTAGGGAAGAACTATTCTGTTATCTTAATCTACCTGGTCAGACCACTAGTTTAGAGATATTTAATGCTCTCAAAGAGCCCTTTCAAGAGGAGGGCTTAGGCTGAGGAAAATGTGTCAGACTGTGTATGGGTAGTGCTATGAGCATGATTGGACATCACTCAGGGGTAACTGCAAAAATAAAGGACGTTGTGCATCCAGAAATATTATCCACACACTGTATGATTCACCAGTAGGATTTAGTTGCAAAGAAACTTTCCTCTGAACTGAACATAGTGTTAAATGACACAGTGAAGACCATTAATAATATTGGTAGTGAAGGTTTGCATTCCAGACTGTACATGACATTATGTGAAAGCATGGTTTCACAACACTAACATATTCTCTATCCGAAAGTGAGGTCTCTCAAGAGGAAGGATTCTTTCATGCCTTTTGACCTGAGAGAAAAAGTGAAAGTTTCTGCAAGAGCAATACTCTGTATAAGTAGAGCTTTTGTTGGAGAAAGAATGGATGGCTAAGCTTGCATATATGGTGAATATATTTTACCTCTTCAGTGAACTAAATATCTTTCTTTAGAGGTTTAGCAAAAAGATTTTTACATTAAGAAATAGGATGGATGCATTCAGATGAGATCGGGCACGTTCAGGGTGGTATGGCTGTAGACACCTAAGATGGTTGCATTCAAAAAGAAACTCTTCCTTTGGGAAAGTAAAATACAGGTAGAAGATGTAGAAATATTTCTGTTTTTCTAAGACTTTTTGGTTGCTGCAGACATGAACTGGAAACTTATATCTAAAATAAATCAACATTTAAGAGCATTGGTTCAAAACTTTGACCATTATTACCTGGGAAATGAGGATCCCCATAAAGCTAATCTCTGAATCCATAATCCATTATATGAAATTCTGCTCCCTTAATCATTATGAAAAAGAAAACTGATAGATTTATCTTTGATGTCACTCTGGTGTCCAATTATAAAATGCAGTCATTGTCACAATTTTGGATATCATTGGAATGGGAATACCCATCTCTTAGTTACAAAACTATTAAATTTTTAATCATATTTTCTACTACCTACTTGTGTGAGAAGACTTTTTTATCCCTATCACCAAAAAAGACCAAGCAGAGAAACCAAATGGATGTCAATTCAGTGCTCCCTCTCTCAGAAACAAAACTGCGGCCTCGGCTATCAAGTATTTTTGCAAAGAAACAACAGGTTTTGCACTAATTTTACTTGAATTAAAGATTGCTCTCTAGAAATTTTAGTTGCATTTTATTTAAAAATATATATATTTTTACTGCTCATCTCTTTATTTTAGAGAATTTTCATTTTATAGAATTGTAACTAAAAGATGATGGACAAAATACTAACAATGTTTTTTATTTCTGCCTTAGAGGTCCCCTAAATAATTTTATTTTCACTGCTCCTCAAGTGTAAAAAGGTTGGAAACTACTGCCCTAAAGTACAATAACAAAACGAATCACTGACAGTATTCTACCTCAACTCAAGACTGTAACACAAAGGTCAACACAAGTGCTTTGGGCATCACTAAAAAGAAGTAGGAGAGGTAGCAGGTGCTATCACTGACTCATGATGAATTTAAAACTGGATGATTTTGAGAGAAATCGAGTGGCAAGCACAGTCACTCAGGATCCTTTGAAGGAACCCAATTTTCGTTAACCCCACATGTACAAATTACAAGTGGTGGTGGTATTTAGACACATATAAGTGGATCCAGCTCTAATCTTATTGCTGCCTCTCATAAGATTTTATTTTGGCAGATTGATAGGAACACCCTTATAAATGGAATAATAGGTGAATGCTTATACAGTGTAAATTTAAGAGCTCTGTGTCTGTTCCTCCTTTCCGTAATTTTTAATTGTACCTGAAATGTCACCCCTATTTCTTATACCCCTTCATTTTCAAATGATATGACTTTTCTTAATCCAAGTTGACCTTCACAGGCTAAGACTCTCAGTGCTATCCATGAAAAATACTAAAACAGGTTTATATAGAGAATAAACAGTGGAAAATATGTGAGTTCTAGTTGTGAGGGCAGCTGGAAGGAAGTAGCACTCACAGAGGAAAAGAGTATAGAACAACGATAAATTGTCCTGGCCCCATAAAAAGATAGCATTTTATTTAAAAAATAATGATAAACAAAGGAAGAAACTGGAATGTATGCTTTTACCCAATACAAGCCAAAATAGGTGTGCATGCCATGTGTTATAAACAGGTATAAAAGATACCTAAACACCAAAAATGTCTACGAGGAAACCTGTATTTGCTCCAAATTACAGGGTTTTCCCCCCTTCTTTTCCTTATCAACATGTGCATTGTTTGGACTTCATATTATATCATGCTAATTTTATGATGAAATTAATAATAGAAATGATTTAATTTAAAAAACTTGCTTTCACAGCCTTACCTATTTTGAAAATTTAAAACAATACATCATACTTGTATACCACACTGATTATGTTATAAAAATTATATGTTTTAAAGTGTAAGAAAATTGACTTTTTATCTAAGTTGTAAAATTATGTTAGAAAGAATTCTCCCACAAGGGTTAAGAGTTACAGCTTGACCTTCAGTGACATAAAAAATTTAGTCACTGGGGTATAATTCATAGTAAATTAGGACATAGGTAAGGTCAACAGTAAGATGCTTAGTAATACTTCATAGTGTTTATTGAGAATGTCCAGGTTGGAGAAAGATAAGAGTCAGTTTCTTAAGAAGATAAAAAGATATCTGAATTTTAAGACAATTTTAAGAAATTGCTTAGGTTCTTTCCTTTAATCCTACCCCTTCCCACATGTGGACGTCGTGTCACAAACAGAAATAAAAACCCAAAAACGTCTAATAGGAACAGTAACAATGTGTTTGAAGTTGGTCACTGTATTTCCACCCTTTTCTTCATTTCTTTTTTCTTATTTTTCTATTTGTATTCTTTCAATTAACTCTTATATTCAGGATATATTTATTTAAATAACCCACATCTTATAACTCAACTGTGACTAATAAGTGACCTAATAAGTAGTACAGAGCTAGTTCTCAGTAAATCTATTGACTGCCATTCAATTCTATTTTCTTCAGTTAAATTAAGTTCCATTTTGAACCAAGGAATTCTGATCTGGGTGTGAATTCTCAGGGATTAACTACCTGGCATGGTTTTCAATTTGACCTTGCCACTTTCGCTAGTTTATTCTTTTTCTCTGTGCAGTATTTTCCTTTTCACAGACCATAAAATTTAGTGGTATGCATTCCTATTGGAGGTGCAGTTTTCTCTTGTGGCAAGCAGCTTTAGTGATTCTAACTAAAGTAAATAACTATCTAATTATTAACCTAAGTGTTTTTCCCCTAGTAGGTTGACACCTCTCTGTTTTCTTGCTTTGTAAACCTTTTGGACTTAAAAATAATTTAATCTCAACTCCTTTTTTAACATTTCAGTTTTAGGCAGTTCATTCACTTTACATTATGAAATATTTCAAATTTATATACTATAATACACATCCATGTACCCATCACTAAAATTTACCCAATTGGTATTAAATATTTAGTTTTTATTAAATTTATTTTATGATGAAGCTGCCTGAGGTGACTTAAAGGTAGAGTTTTTACACAAGTGAATTACACAAAATGCTTGTGTAGTGAACTAATCACAAGTTCCTCAGTGTTGGGGTCCGCAAAGTTTTAAGTTTTATTATAACTGAGACTAACTCTAATAGGACTCCCACCATCATTGTCACTGAAGAAAAAGTAGTTTTAGAATAAATATCTCCTTTATCCATACTTTTTATGCTATAGTATTAAACCATTATTTACAGATTACTTTTCACATACTTTTAAAAATAGACAAATTATGTGCAATCATATTAGCTAATATTTATGGGTCATGTACTGTATGCTAGGCTCTGTGCTAAGTTTTATGCATTATCTCACTGAAGCTTCCCAGCCCCTTTGAGGTATCAGTACTCTAACTTTTCCACTTTATAGATGAGGAAGCTGATGGTTGCAGAGAGAGTGAATGCCCTGGTCCCTGGTTCAAACCCTGGTCATTGTTTCCAAAGCTCATTTGTTTGGTAATCATTACACCAGGCTCCCTTCCACCTTGCAAACCCTCTGAAGCCTCTCTCTAGTTAGACAAGCACACACTCAAAATTACTGTGCATCTCAACACTGACTCATGCCGAGGGGACTGTTGGGAGACAATTAGGAGAATTCTCCTAAAGTACATAGAAAAAACTTAAGAGTTTAAGAATACTGCTAGTGCCTGACCAGGCGGTGGCGCAGTGGATAGAGCGCAGACTGGGATGCCGGAGACCCCGAGGTCGCCAGCTTGAGCGCGGGCCCATCTGGCTTGAGCAAAAGCTCACCAGCTTGGACCCAAGGTTGCTGGCTCCAGCAAGGGGAGGCTCAGTCTGCTGAAGGCCTGCGGTCAAGGCACATGTGAGAAAGCAATCAATGAACAACTAAGGTGTTGGTACGGCAGCGAAAAACTAATGAGTGATGCTTCTCACCTCTCTCCGTTCCTGTTTGTCTGTCCCTATCTATCCCTCTCTTTGACTCTCTCTCTCTGTCCCTGTAAAAAAAAAAAAGAATACTGCTAGTTAAATATCAGTGGTCTTCCTTGCCTTTTCTCTCTCGTTCTTATTTATTTATTTATTTATTTATTAACATTTGGGATCTCATGATGTGTTTATTGAAATAACTGGTAGTTTAGCAAATCTGCTTTCCAGCAGTAGTTATTATTGGATCAGGAGCCTCTCCAATATTGTGTGCCAGATAAGTGTATTCTACTCATATCCTTCAATATATTTAGAAACTTTAGATCTTCTTAGATTCTCTTTCTTTTTCTGCAGGTTTTTACCCAAGAAAAGGATGTTTGCAGTAGATCTTTCTCAAGGCCTGGGGATTTCTTTATTTTGGTCTTAATAGTGATGTTTTGAGTTAACACAGAATAACTCCAAGTTTGATTTTTTTTATTACCGTAAGTTTCCTTGGCTGCTCATTAGCTGATTGAAATTACTTTCTAACCATCTCAATTTTTTTTTTTTCTCCTCAAGCAAGAGCGAGAGACAGACATGAAAGGAGAGAGATGAGAAACATCAATTCGTAGTTGTGGCACTTCTTAATTGTTCATTGATTGCTTCTCATATGTGCCTTGACTGGGAGGAACAAACCATGTCAGTGATCCCTTGCCCAAGTCAGCAACCATGGGATCATGTCTACGATTCCATACTCAAGCCGGCAACCCCACACTCAAGCTGGATGTGCTTGTGACCTCAGGCTTTCGAGCCTGGGACCTCAGCATCTCAGGTTAATGCTCTGTCCACTGCACCACTGCCTGGTCCGGCTCTAATAGTCTCTTTAAACAAACAAACAAATGCTTTCTTCTCTGTCTTAAGGGACAATAAGAAATATATATTAAGTTATTTCCTTGAATGCCAACACTGATATCAAAACTGATATTCCAGCCCTGGCCAGTTAGCTCAGCAGTAGAGAGCATCAGCCTGGTATATGTAAGTCCTGGGTTTGATTCTTGGTCAGGGCACACAAGAGAAGCGCCCATCTGTTTCTCCACCCTTCCCCCTCTCCTTCCTCTCTATATCTCTCTTCCCCTCCTGCAGGCAAGGCTCCATTGGAGCAAAGTTGGCCCCAGCACTGAGGATGGCTTCATGACCTCCACCTCAGGCACTAGAATAGCTCAGGCTGCAATGGAGCAATGCCCCAGATGGGCAGAGCATCGCCTGCTGGTGGGCATACCGGGTGGATCCTGGTGGGGCACATGCAGGAGTATGTCTGACTGCCTCTCCGCTTTTAACTTTGGAAAAATACAAAAACAGAAACAAAAAACAAACAAAATAAACCCACAGATATTCTTTTTAACGGAGAGAGGTGAGAAGCATCAATCATTAGTTTTTCGTTGCCGTTGCGACACCATAGTTGTTCATTGATTGCTTTCTCACATGTCCCTTGTCCGCGGGCCTTCAGCAGACCGAGCAACCCCTTGCTGGAGCTAGTGACCCTAGGTCCAAGCTGGCGAGCTTTTGCTCAAGCCAGATGGGCCCGCACTCAAGCTGGCGAGCTCGGAGTCTCGAACCCGTGTCCTTCCGCATCCCATTTCGACGCTCTATCCACTGCGCCACCGCCTGGTCAGGCCCCACAGATATTCTTATCGTTAATTAAACTGTTGCTGATTATCCAAATTCACCACTCTCATTCCTTGAAAACTCTTGCATTTGGCCCATCTTACATCAATTGTTAAATTTATATTTTTGTCACAAACTTAATAATTTTTAACCATTAATTACAACATGGAATTTAGTTATGACAGGTCATATAGCATCACTCAAATAATCATGCTCTCTTCTCCTAATGTCTTTATTCTTAGTCTCCTTGATCTATTTACAGCTCTAGAAATACACGCCCATTTACTTTCATGATACACAACATGGTAAGGGTGATAAATCTTACAGAATAAGTTATAAAACATGTGCTCCACCAAAATGTTCAGAGCTTCATCCTTATAAATGCAATTGAAGTTTTTTAGTGTTTGTGAAACAGAAATGTGTTGGGGTTCTTTTGGACAGATTTGAAATTCTTTACCCATAGAAATATAAATATCCTGTACAAAAAGTTAACTTATTTTAAAACCTCTAGGGTGATAACTGAAACATATGAGTCTATTTTTATTCTGTCTCTGAGTTGTGATAGGTTCACATAAATTTGTGAGTCTTTGTATATGATGCGTCATTTTATTTCTGTGCTGTCTGCTTTATTCTAACCAAAATTTAAGAGCTCTAATTCCCAAACAGATACTGAGAAATTCATACTGTGACTGCTTTTATCAGGTAGTAGGAAAAAAAACAAGTCACAATCATTGGTAATCTGACCTAAAGTGGAAAACAGATTTTTATGATAGACCTCATTTAAGCTATCAGTCAAAACATGGAAAATTAAGTTTTCAGCATAGAACTAGGAAGAAAATCAAATTCTTCCATTGCTTCCTGCATTCAGCAATTACTTATTGATCACCTACTGTGATCTTACTGATAAACTACTTCTGTGATAGGAATGAGGCATGATTTAATAGGGTTTTACATAAGGAAATGCATCAAGAAAGAAAATTACATGTACTGCTTTTGATGTTTATATCAATGAAGTGCCTCATGGTTTCAAGAGTATTTTTGGTCTTTTGTCTAACGATTGCTAAATTTATTACTTTTATAAATAGCAAACGAAAGTTTCAGAACATAGTTATATGTAAGTAAGAAGGTTTTTATTTAAAATTTATATTCTACTCAAAGTGATATTTAAATACTGCCCACCCATCACTGCATTTCTTTCTCAGATAATGTGTTCTCAAGGGTCCTTCTCCCTATTATTTGAGAAGCCCCAGCAGCAATTGAGGGTCCACCCCAAGCCCACTGGGGGTAGAGGTGACCCTCAGATTTAATCAGAATTAGCTTTAGTGACTCTCAATCACAATTCGAGTTTGGATGGCAGGCTTTAACCCTTTTCTAGTTTTATTGCAGAGAGGTCTGAAGAGTTCTTAGGTGGAACCAGAGTAATGAGGGGAGAAGAGGTTGGCGGGTGCAGCTTTTTACCAGCTGGTGTGGAAGAACTTTAATGGTTAGTCTCCAAGTAAAGTTGGGCAGAGCCACCTGCCCTGACTTCTTTATTAAGAGGAGTTAACCTTACTAAGAGTTGTGTTCCATCAAGTGCCTGCTGCTGGTACTAAGTCTACTTTTGTTCTTGTGAGATGACCTAACACAGTTGGCAGTGATGACAACTAACATTTTTCTCTTTGGGATCAGGCTTCCTTATTTTTCTCTGGCAGAAATATTAGAAAATTACAACATAGAATAATTTGCTATATTTTTCTTGGCATGTAGCAAGTCATAAAGACTGAAAAAAAAATTTATAAACTAGTTTGCTTCCCTTTGGATACTTGCATGTTCTCATAACTATTGGAATGATGAAAGCTTTAGGTATGCTCTCAGTCCAAGTTTATCATGTCCTTTTATTTACAAAGGAAGAAGGTGGTATACCCTTTATTATGTCCTTTATTCAACAAATATGTATTGGGAAACTTTTATGAGCCAGACATTGTTACAGAGCTATAGCAGTGAGCAAAGTAGGATAAAAAAAAATTACTGCCTTTGTAGTCAACCTTAAGAAAGCAAATATTAAACAAGGTAAATAAGGCAAATGTATGGTATATTTACCAAGTCTTTAGAAAACTATTAAATGCTGAAAATTGATCTGGGAAGAGGATCAGGAAGTAGTGGAGATCAAAGAGGAACTCATTGAAAAGGTGGCACTTGAGAAATGGCCTGAATACAATGAGAGTAAGACATTAAGTTATTAGAAGAGCAGCAAATGCAACCAGCCTGAGGCAGGAACACTCCTGGCACATTTGAGGAGCTATATGCAAGCCAATGTACCAGGAGTGAAGATGGTCAGAGAGAGCTAGGCACCAGGCTGTCAACTGCCTTAGAAGTTATTAAGAGGGCTCTGGCTATTCTCTGCCAATTGGGAAACATTGGCAAGTTTTGAATAAAGTGACCTAATCCAAGTTAACGTTTTAACAGGATCCTTTTGCTGCTATGTTGAGAAAGAACTGTAAAGAATCAATGTGAAAGCAGAGTGCAATTAGCAAGTTCTCGATGACAATTTGGACTATGTGGTAGCATTGAGCTAGATGAGCTGATAGGCTGATACTAATGTGAAGTGTGTGAGAGAGGAGAGGATGGTGAGTCCAAAGTTATAAATGAAAGAATGACTTGCGCTTTATTGAAAGAGAGAAAACTATGAGAATAGGATTAGTTTTAAATTCTTTTTTTTTTTTTTTAACAGGGACAGAGAGAAAGTCAGAGAGAGGGATAGATAGGGACAGACAGACAGGAATGGAGAGAGGTGAGAAGCATCAATCATTAGTTTTTCGTTGCTATTACGACACCTTACTTGTTCATTGATTGCTTTCTCACATGTGCCCTGACTGTGGGCCTTCAGCAAACCGAGCAACCCCTTGCTGGAGCCAGCGACCTTGGGTCCAAGCTGAAGAGCTTTTTGCTCAAGCCAGATGGGCCCGCGCTGGCAAGCTCAGGGTCTCAAACCTGGGTCTTCCACATCTCAGTCCGACGCTGTATCCACTGTGCCACCGCCTGGTCAGGCAGGATTAGTTTTGACAGAAGAAGGAAAAGAAGAGGGTTATCAGGATCTCAGTTTTAATTTTTTCTTTTTATTTTTGTGACAGAGACAGAGGGACAGATAGGAAGGGAGAGAGATTAGAAGCATCAATTCTTTGTTCTGGCTCCTTAGTCTCCTTAGTTGTTCATTGATTGCTTTCTCATATATGCCTTGACCGGGGGGTAGGGGAGCTGCAGCAGAGCTAGTGACCCCTTGCTCAAGCCAGCGACCTTTGGGCTCAAACCAGCCATCATGAGGTCATGTCTGTGATCCCATGCTCAAGCCAGGGACCCCTTGCTCAAGCTGGTGAGCCTGTGCTGAAGCCAGATGAGCCCACACTCAAGCTGGCAACCTCAGGGTTTTGAACTTGGGTCCTCCGTGTCACAGTCCAGAGCTCTATCCACTGTACCACTGACTGGTCAGGCAGGATCTCAGTTTTAGACCTGTCAAGTTTGAAATGGTCTTAGACATTAACTGGAGATCAGATAGAAGCCCTGGATGGAGGCCTAAGTTGGAATTCCCTGACATATATATAACATGTAAAACTGAGGGGACCAAAGGGATTACCAAGAGAGTGAACATAGAGACTACAGCGAATGTGCATGTCCAAGAACTGGGATGAAAAGCAACCAACAAAGAAAACAGAGTTGGAGTTCTGTGAGAGTGAGGATCAGAGGTTTGGATAATCTGATTGGAAGAGTTCACGAAGGAGGTGAGAAATTGGAGATAAAAACTACAAATAACTCTGTCAAGCAGTTCTGTTGTAAAGAGAAAGAGCAAGGTGACATGGTTATGGGTCAGGTGATGTGGCTCTGGCCAGCCCGATGAGGCAGGACTGTCATCGGGCTTGCTGACAGCCATGTGCTATGTGTGTGGGCATTCATTACCTCTGCAAAGGGTCAGTAGCCTCCAATGACATAGAGATTTTTGAAATGTTTGTCATTGATACATTAGTGTTAAAAAAGCCAGCTCTTTTAATGTACAAATACTCTTCCTTTTTTATTACCTCTTATGTCCAATGTTTTCACTAGATATATTTTTTGAAAGTTATTTTTTTTAACTGTATTGCTTAGATATCTTGAGAAGGATCATATTTTATTTTTCTTTACATATCCATCTCATAGCTCAGCTCCTGGCACATGGAAAACTCTAGAAATGTTTTTTTAAATGAATGACCATTATGTTCCATATTGCCATATAATGTGTTTGAGGTAAAATCAGTGTCATCCTAAAGTTTGCTAGTAATTACTAAATAGAGATTGTGTTTGGTCATTTTGTTTTCCATAGAGTTCCTACGGAGCAGATGTAGTGAGGACGGGCTCTCTGAAGCTCAGTGGCACATCCAGTGGGAATTCATCTTTGAAAAGGACAAAGCGAAAGGCACCTTCCCCACCCTCCAAAATACCCCTGCATCAAAGTGGTGAAAATAGTCACGTGACTGGTAATGTTCTTCTTCCCATTACTATCACATTTGTATCGCATTTTTTTTAGTATAGACATTAGGAATGATATAGGTTATAAATAATATATTTTTATTAACAATAAATAATACTTAAACTTAGGATTTTAGTTAAATTTTAATTACAGTCCCTAATAATTATTCTCACTTAATTACCTTCTAAAAATCTGCAACATGACAAAATGAAAAAATTATACAGCTCTGTTATCCTAATATGAATCTGTGCTAATTTGTAAATCTGTTCAGAAAGATCCAGCCATTTCATGACTGGTTTCATATACAAATGAAAATTTAAATAGATCAGTAAAATGGCTATCTCTTTCTGAATTACAAAAAAATAAATTAGGCTCCTAAGGAATTGTTTCTTTTTTGAATGTGACATGTTTCTAAGTTGTGCTGTTTCTGTGTTCTAGCCCCGCAGTCAGCACCTGTAGTTCTTACCCACAGCGTTTCGGAAGCAAGCTCTCCAGAGGGGCTGTCAAGCCCAGGTATGTACGACCCCTTTGCTCCTTATCATGTGATTACGGGAAAAGATCTTTCCTGACAGTTGAGGAATGAACCAAGTCATCATGCTATGTTTATGAAAGGGATACTGATGCTTTGACTCTATTTCCCAAATTTTATATTATGAAATTGAAAAAAATTTTCTTAGAGTATGAAATAGGCACAAATCAAAATTTTTGTTCTGGTACTTTGAGTACTTTCCTGATCAGATGTCTCGTTTTGTCCTGTTATCAATTATTAATATCCTTCCCAAGAGTAATGACACATGTTGGTGTGTTCATAAAAAACTTATATGGAAGTGTAAAGCACCATTCCTCATGAGCTGTCCCTGGTATGAGTTTAACATACAAAGGGTTCTAATCTAATGATAAAAACTTGTTATTGTGAAATATTTTCTATTACATGTTTGGAGTCTCTCTCACTAAGTGAAATTCCAGTAAAAATAAAGTAATTTTATCTAATACTGTTTTCCAGTATTTTTAATAGCTACTTGTTAGTAGCTATATTATAAGAATGAGTATGATAAGATTTCTTAATCCTTAGACTTAAAGTTAGATATATAAAAATAAATATGACAGGCTAATGATGTCTAATCAAAAATAGACTAGTATTATGCCAGTAATTTAGCATGGGGATAATTTGATAGGTATGAAAATTGCTTAATATAACCTTACCTAATTTTTACAATTCATATTCACAATACAGGACAACTCAAAAGCACCCAAATGCTCCTGAATCTTTAAGTAATATTTAGAAATTTTGGATTTTTGACAGATCGTACACAAAAATTCTTCTTTCCTCTGTAATTAAAAATGTTACCATTAGATGACTAGGAATGATTATTCTTAACTTTTATCCCAAATGATATGAATACTGTTTGTTTCAAAAATGAAATTTATTGTTATATCACACTATATAAGTGAAATGAGAAAATTCTGAAGTATTAGAAAGGAAAGTGTAACTATTCAAGCTTTACTGGATACCTCTTTCTCTCTTTTTTCTCTTTAACTCTTGTTTAATGCATAAAGAATTGTGAGCTCACAAATCTGATTCCTTCCGAAATCTCTTTTGGTCTCTGCCTGCCCGAACTCTGTTTTGTTAAGTGTCATTTCCACAGATTCTATTTCTTTGGCAGAAGCCTCACTTAGCCCTGGGCTCCCCAGTCCTGAGCAGCTCACCGAACCCAAACTGGCAGACGAAGTCTCTCTCGCGGAGTGCCCTGGAACCTCTGAGGCAGCCACAGCCTCTCTGAAATGTAGGTGACCAGGCCTTTCTTGAGATGTAAGAGGAATAAAATGAGTGGTTCTGAAGAATTTCAGTTTCTCTTCTATTTGCATTTCTCCTTTTATGGCAAACTATTTTAACTTTATTATTTTCAATGTGTAACATGTCATTATAAAAAAATATATGTTTTTTTTTTTCTTGAAGTTCTCTTTTGTTACCTATAGCTTACTGTCTGTAGTATTGCTTTTGTTTGGGATTTTTATTTTAAAATTCTTGGAATTCTTTTGTTACTAGATGATAAAACTTTATCAGTTAGATAATGCTTGAATGTTGTTATAAATATTTTGCCCAATATTTCAGTGACTCAGAAAGAATCCTTATTACCTCAAACTAGTGTTTAAAATTAGTATATTATCACAAAATTTTGTGGCCAGTTTGGAAAATAGTTTGGCAAGTTTGTTTGTTTCTTTTAAATAAAATTTAAGTTTTTGCTTTTTATATGACCCAACAATCTCACTCTTTGGTATTTTCTCAAGAAAAATGAAAATCTTTGCGCATACACAAACTTCCGTTAAATTATTATAGAATTTTTATTCATGATTGCCAAAAACAGGAAACTACCTAGTGTCCCTAAATTGAGGAATGGATAGAAAACTGGTTGGTGCATACATTGGAATACTACCACCTACCCATAAAATGGAACAGATGATTAATTCATGCAACAACATGGCCGAATCTCAAACATATTCTGTTAAATGGAGACAGATTTAAATGGCTAGATGCTGTATGATTTTATGATATACATTCTTGCAAAGGCAAAAGTTTAGGGATAATGGTGACTAGGGGATAGGGTTAAGGGGAAGAGTTAATCACTAAGGAGCATGGGGGATATTGGAGGTTGATTGTCATAGATACAATATTGTAGGCATATTGGCTTTATAATGATTATTTCACATGTTATGATAAAGCAAGATTTTCATATATATATATATATATATATATATATATATATATATATATGTATATATCTTTTTTTTTTAACAGAGACAGAGAGAGAGGGATAGATAGGGACAGACAGACAGGAATGGAGAGAGATGAGAAGCATCAATCATCAGTTTTTCGTTGTGACACCTTATTTGTTCATTGATTGCTTTCTCATATGTGCCTTGACCATGGGCCTTCAGCAGACCTAATAACCCCTTGCTCGAGCCAGCGACCTTGGATTCAAGCTGGTGAGCTTTTGCTCAAATCAGAAGAGCCTGTGCTCAAGCTTGCGACCTCGGGGTCTCAAACCTGGGCCCCTCTGCATCCCAGTCCTATGCTCTATCCACTACGCCACCACCTGATCAGGCCAAAATATATATATTTTAAAAGTAACTAAAGTTTTTAGAATATTTTTCTGTTGAATAACCTATTTTTAAATTTACAATTAAAAACCATTAAAATTCTCCATATTTGTTTTTAAAGAGTACAAACAGGACATTTTTCTATTTGCCTCGAGATAAAATTATATAAATATATTTTAAGTACTTTATTCTTCAAATATGTTCAAGCTTTATTAATTTTGTGAAAGTTCTGGTAACTGTAATTCAATGTTTTACCACCACCCCCCAATTGTACTAAAAATTAAACTTTGTTCAGCTGCTATTCTGGAAGTGGAAGTATTGAATTTTATTTAAATAAGTAATGATCCAGAATCTCATTTTTTAGTTTAACATTCACAATGAGTGTGGACATTAACTGCTTAGAATGTTTTCTCTTTTACACCATTGGCCATTTGTTGATACTAAGGAATAATGATAAACACATTGTTAGGCAATGAAATATTTATCACAAATATTGCAAAGCTGCACACACACATTAAATTGCTATGGGACAAACTGTAATATATAGTAAGTGGACAAAAAATATCAGGTGAAAAACATCATGTATAATATGCTTCCACTTATATTAAGCCAAAAATAAAAAATAAGAGAGAAAAAAAACATATGAGCATGTACATCTGTTTATATATGTTCATTATACTTTTGATAATATATAGAAAAATACTGTTAAAGAAAGCTGCCTCAGAATCAAACTGGATAGTAATAAAAATTAATTTTTACTGTATAATACTTACTTATTCAATTTGTATTTTTAAAAATTATATTATGTATCTAAATCAGTGGCTTTTAATCCTGGTTGCATATAGAATCACTTAAGTAGCCTTAAAAATTCTAATTTAAGCTGACTGGTGGTGGCTCAGAGAATAAAGCATTGACCTGGAACACTGAAGACCCAGGTTCGATACCCATAGGGCTCAGGCTCACCAGCTTAAGTGTGAGGTTGCCAGCTTAAGCATGGGATTATTGACATGACCCTATGGTCACTGGCTTGAGCCCAAAGGTCCCGGCTTGAAGACCAAGGTTGTTGGCTTGAACAAGGGGTCACTGGCTTGGCTGGAGCCTCCACCACCTGCCCCCCACCACCATCAAGACATATAAGAAGCAATGAGTGAACAACTAACGTGACTCAGCTAGCAGTTTATGCTTCTCATCTCTCTTCCTGTCTCTCTCTCACTTGCTAAAAAAAAAGGAATTCTGATTTAACAGGTATGGACTAGGATGCGAGCGTAAGTATTTTTAAAGGGGCTCAGATAATTCTTAATTATAGTAGTACTGATAACTACTGAATCATTTTACAAATGTACTTATAGACAGTAAAAATTTTCTTTTCATTTACATTTAGAGGTTTTCCATGAATGTAAAAATTATTGAAATTGAAAGATATATTCTTAAGTAAAATATATAACTTGAAGTTTGAGTTTAAGTAATGCCTTTCTTTCTACCAGGAATAAAATGTAGAGTGATATTGCATATTATTTTTACAATCATTTGTGTCTGAGATAATCTGATTATGTTAACATAATTATTCACCATTAGAAAAGTATTTCACTATTAGTTTTTGAACTGGAATTATAAGAGTTCAGCTAATTATTATTTATAAAAATTCCGCCTGACCTGTGGTGGCGCAGTGGATAAAGCGTCGACCTGGGAACACTGAGGTCGCCAGTTCAAAACCTTGCACTGGTCTGGTCAAGGCACATATGGGAGTTGATGCTTCCAGCTCCTCCCCTTTTTCTCTCTTTCTCTCTCTCTCTTACTCTGTGTCTCCTCTCTAAAATGAATAAAATTAAAAAAAAATTCCTTCTTTGTTAAAATTATATAGCCTAAATGAGGCAAATTAATATTTAGGATTATATCTTTATTTCTTTGTAGCTGGAATAAGCTCTGATTATAGTCTTGAAGAGATAGATGAAAAGGAGGAACTGAATGAAGTTCCTAAAAAGAAGGCTGAAAATATTTCTGGGAATTCACAAGATATTCCTTTTGGATCTACTGACATAATAAATACACTGAAAAATGATTCTGAGTCAGCCGTTGGCAATGATACTGGAAAGTCTTCACAAAACTTCAAAGAAGAAAAACAAGAAACTAGAAACACAGATGGACAGTAAGTAATCTGTGTGCCAAAAGTGTTGGTGACAGTTTGTTTAATTAATACTAGTCTTTTGAAATAGAAATCTCATATTTTAAATGCAAATATAAACGTTCCTTTAGTGTAGACTCTATCCCTTTTACCGTCATTATAAGAATTTTTAATAAAGTACTTTCATGTAATTTTATTTAAATAAAACCAAATTCAACAGTTCTGGTAGTTCTGTGTCAGATAAACCATAACATGTAGTTAAATTATATGATTTAAATGTAATAGTTTTATATTGTATGTATTTTACCTATTATTATTTGACCTAAATAAAACAATTAATTTTAAATTTCACCAAATGTTCCTTAAGGATTTTTACTGACTGTTATACAAAACTATACAAAAACATACATATATTAGAGTATGATAGTTAATTACTAACATTATATTTACAGTCAACTTTGTGATAAAGAATGCATTTTTCACTTGATCCTATGAATTAAAAACTATAATACAGTATACTTGCATTATATTAGAAATGCCACGTCATGAGTAAAAATGGAACCAACTAGGCAAAATAATTTTTTATCAACGTTTTGCTATAGTTTTAATGGGATTGTCTTCAAATTAAACTCTTCTATCATCAATAAAATCCGGTGAGGTCAGTCCACATCCTGACTTGCCAGAAGTTGATCAGGCCATGTTATGCTAAGTGAAATAAGTTAGTCAGAAAATGACAAGTGCTTTATGATTTCACTTATATGTGGAATCTAAAGAGCAAAATTAGTGAATACACAAAACAGGCTTCCAGAGGGGAGTGGCTTTGGGGGACTGGATGAAAAAGGTAAAGGGATTAGAAGTACAAATTGGAAGTTACAAAATAGTTCATGGGCTGTAACATACAGCATAGAGAATATAGTCAATAATATTGCAATAACTATGCATGATGCCAGGTGGGTACTGGAAATACCAAAGATGGGGGTACTTTTTAAAGTATATGATTGTCTAACCACTATTCTATGCACCTGAAACTAATACAAAATAATATTGAATGTAAAATGCAACTGAAAAGTAAAATTTAAGAAAACAGTTGACCATGCCAGATGCAGGACTAAAATATTTTATTTATTTAAAAGACAATAAAAACAAAGACAATGTTTTGGGAAAAGTGTTCATTTTACCAAGTTTTTTGCATCTTTCTTTGTAATAGGACACCCATTTGAAAGATAACGTTTCGTAGAAACTCTTCCCCTCAGTTGCATTTTTGTTTTTGCTATTACATTTTCAGTATTTGGCAGAAAAAAGATGATTATTTCAGCCCATCTGTCATTGGAAATTGTTTCTCACTGTGTGTGTATGTGTTTAAATAGTATCGATATATAATATACAATATCATATTTTTCAGAGGACCACACTTGATGGTACATAATGCAAGCAACGAAGAGAGAATAGTTGACAGTGTAAGAAACTTGGAGTTGTTGGGCCCAAACCAAGGGAATGGTGAGTTCTATAAACACTAATAACCAACACTTTCATAGGTCATACTAGGTGCCAAGGGCTATTATTAACATGTTATATATATAAATTAATTTAATCTTGTATATTAACTCATTTATGGGAATTATTATCTTTAGTTCAATTTTACAGATGATTGAGCCACAAAGATATTATGTAACTTATCTAAAGTACCACAATTAGTAAGTGGTGGGCCCCAGATTTTAACTCAGGCAATATTACTACAAATGTGTGTTTTTAATGACCGTTTGTGCCCCTTTTGTCATTGTTGTTAAATGTTGGAGGTTATCTGGCCTAGATTTAAAAAGTGTATACTCAGTGAATCTACTTGTGATCTGTTTCTCTTTTTTTTTATTCTACTGACTCCTTAGTCCAAGCCTGTTTACTTCATACTCAAGTTGCTATACCTTAGGTGAAACTAGTCTGTCTGGTTTACATTTAATTGTGTAACATTTTTTTTACCAGTATTTTCCATTACCCACCCTCAAATCAAAACAGTGTCTTCTCTTCTCATGATTATATTTCTCTAAATTCTATTATTAGGCCCATGTAAATTTTTGTCTATGCATGGAAAATTATTTTCAACCTGTCTTTACCCATTCAACTACTGTTCAAATACTGCCACTTCACTTCCCCTATATTTTGTTACTTAATTACTAGAAGCCATATAGTCCTCTAGTCTTGATTCCTCAACAAGATTGGAAAGTCTCAGAACAGAGACTATATCTGATACTTGTTTGAATTTCTCAAAACACTTAGCACAATACTGAGATATTGTTAAAATGAATACTTTGATTGAATTTCAGAAAAAAAATGATACTACATAGAATATGCAAGGAATGCACAATGGTATTTTAAGGGGTTATAAGGAAGTGCCTTATAAATTCTCTTAGTCCAATTTATTATGTTAACATACAGAACTAGGTTAAGATTCTTGGCAAACTTAGGGATGGAGATATATATATCTCCAGATACTTGGATAAAACCTTCATTGTCCCAGTGTCATTCATAGATAGATAGATAGATATGTATGTCATTTTATATATGTCATACATGTTGGTTAGTTTAAATGTATATGTCTCTGGTTCATTTTCCTCATAGTATTGTACCAGTATTTTTTAACCACTGGTCTATGGACTGCTCCACCAGAAAGTTTATGCTGATCCATGAAAGAGTTAACCACCCTGATGTTGTATGAAGATTATAGACCAATTGCTCATAGTCAAACTTGCTTATGCTCAGGGTGATTTCTACTTTAGCAGTTCTCGAAATAATTCTCCTATTTTCACCAGTCTCCAAGTATAAAAAGATTGAAAACCACTGCTTTATGCCATCCTGAAATGCAATACTTGGAGGATCTAAAAGTATATAATTTCCCCGTTCTTTTCCTCTTGATTCAGTTTTTCAGAACATATATTATGATGGCAATAGCATTTCTATTGAGAAATCATTATATGAAAGCCGCTTCCTTCTTTTTAAAATCATAATCAAATGAGCCATGTCCAGATATCTCAGAGCATCATCCCGATCTGCCAAGGTTGCTGGCACCATCCCCAGTCAGGGCACACACAGAAACAGATAAATGATTCTCTTGCTCTCCCTCCCTCTCTCCCTCTCTCTCTCACTCTTTCCCTCTCTCCCGCTCTTCTTCTCTTTCTCTTTCCCTCTCTTTTTCTCTCTCTCTCTCCTTCCCACTCCCCCCAAAAAGAATCAATAAAAAAAGAAAAATAATAAAATATAATAAAATTAAATAATTTTGATAAATTTGGCATCAAGTTAGTGCTAGGGTCACAAAATAATACTTATTTGCATCTGCATGTGATTTGCATTGACCTTTGTCAACTCTAGGTACTTTTTAAAATCATTTTTGTTATCTCTAGAGGAATTTTGTTCTGTTTTTTACTTTTTTTTTATCTTCCCTGCCTATTCATCTAAATCATCCTTTCATCAGGTGGTAGACATTGGTGTCAGTTTTGAGTAGGAGAAGGAGAGGATAGATAGTACAAAATATACCTTCTCCCTCTACTGGCTATTCTTGAAAAAAAAAATGGCCTAACCATTCATTGACACTAGGCTAGCATCATTATCAGGTATGTTTGATGATAGACGAGATAATAAATTCAGTAGTGATGCTAGGTGTCCAAACCTGACAGCCATATGGAATAATCATGAAATTTTGATGAGAAATTCAGAGTTAAGACAATTATAAAGTAGATATAACCCAACAAAAAATGTGAAAAATAGAAATTTAGATTTCTAAGCCAATACATTAGAGTTTGTTACAGAGGATTTAATTTAAAATGTATTTTTACATTGATATACTTTATTTTGGAAAATGTTTCTATTGTGTAACTGGGATAAACTCATGGACAATGAGAAATAAGAGAGTAGGAACTAAATTTGGACTCATTTCCTGGAACCAGGGACCATTTTTTATATACTTCTGTTCTTATAGAAGCATTGAGAGAAGTACGTTTCATACAGATATTAAAAATACTTATGAACCAAGTAAGTTAGAGCATAAGCAGAAATGAGCCTCCTTCATTGTTCCTAACATATGTTCTTAATTCTATAAATTATAAAAATTAATACAGTGGTACCTTGAGATATGAACAGACCAACATACGAATTTTTTAAGATACAAGCTGCAACTCGGTCCATATTTTTGTTGGAGATCTGAGTGAAATTCCGAGATACGAGTCGTGATTCAGGAAGCTGCCGCTAGTTGGCGCGTTGGCGCACAGGTCCAGTATCGGCAGTTTGATATATGAGTTGACTGACTTAAGAGCTCAGTTACCGAATGAGTTAAATTTGTATCTCAAGATACCACTGTAATTATTTGTCAGTGAGAAAAGTCACTCACATAGACAATACATATTCTTATAATCAATTGAGTTTTATTTGGGAAGGATTAAAATGAAAATGATATATTTAATATATGAAACTTGCAACATAATATAAGGCATAACTACTATAACTAAATAATTGTACATTAGCCAGGATTTAAAAATATGAAGATTTTTTTAATTGTATACAAGTATACCTGGCAGCATGATTTTTTTTTTTTTTTTTGCATTGGTATCATTCTTTTATCTTCTCTTTATTTTTTTTTGTAAACAAAATAATTAATTTAAATATCGCATGACATTTTAGGCAGTGAAACTGATGTTTACCTTATACATGAAAGTGAGAGATGATAAAACCAGAGAGAAATATTTGACATCTTTTCACGATTTGACTCCCAGGACCTATGTTTTACTTGTGCTGTACAAACTACTGTATTGAAAGAGAGGCCTCTGAGGATTTTTTTTTTAATTTCTTTTTATTTTATTCATTTTAGAGAGGAGAAACAGTATGAGAGAGAGAGAGAGAAATAGAGAAAGGGGGGAGGAACTGGAAGCATCAACTCCCATATGTGCCTTGACCAGACTAGTGCAGGGTTTTGAACTGGCGACCTCAGTGTTCCCAGGTCGATGCTTTATCCACTGCGCCACCACAGGTCAGGCGAGGCCTCTGAGGATTTTGAAGATGATGAGAGGCTAGCTGATAATTCAGGAGAAATTATTCTTCTGGGCATTTGACTAGAGAAGCACAGTATATAAATAAGTTTGTTTGCTCAGAACTAGACACATGGTACACATTCATAAACCCGTGTTTTCCTTCAGCTCTTTGCATCATGTTTTTGGTTGGCAACTGTTGCTTTGTTAATCTAGACACTGGCAAATGATGTTTCTTTTCAGGAAGTCTGAATTAGAATTAAGAGGAAAAGTAGTACAGGGGAGAGGGAGGTTATTTTCTCTACTTGAACTCTGACCTGAAAACGTGAGAAGACTGGGATGTTTCTTCCCGAAGAGAAAAATAAAAAACACGTGATTGTTTTTAGGTAGTTGAAATCACCAGTATTATTACTAAATACACAATCCTCTTTAGTGAGGACCCTTAATTACCTAGACAATCAGTTTAGATCAGTGTTTCTTAACATTTGTTGAGGTACCGAACCCACCAGTTTCATATGCACATTCACCGAACCCTTCTTTAGTGATAAATAAAATATGATTTTTTTTTCCAAATTCAAGACATAGGTATATGTTTTTTTACTGGTGCACAAAATGAGGCGTGCATGAACATCACCTTGCTCAAAGAACAAAACCAACAAAGTGCATGAACTCACAACAAATTACGGTATTACTTTATTCTGGCCTCCGCGGCAGAGGCTTCTCCGAACCCTTGAGACCGACTCATCGAATCCCTAGGGTTTGATAGAACCCAGGTTAAGAACCACTGGTTTAGATTCTGTTTTACTCTTAAAGGTCATCTTTCTGCTGTCTGCCTTAATTAAAACTGATAACATTTCTTGGCATTGCTTCTCCTTTAATGTTCTGTATGAAATATAAATACACTAGGGACTATCAAAAAGACAAAGAGAATCAAAATAAACAAATAGAATAAAAATATATTTTGAATTTAATTTTTTTTGTCATTGTTAATGACTTAAATATGAAATCTTTACTTACAAGAAGAAACATAGCTATATTTTACAGAGTGCTTGCTCTGAGTAGTATCCTATCCTAATAAGCATGTTATATAAATGATATATATAAAATACATAGTTGATCCTTGAACATATTCAAACATGGGTTTAAACTCCAGAGGTCCATTTTTATAAAGATTTCTTTCAATAACTACTATAGAACTGTTTTCCCTTCCCTGTGATTTTCTTAATAACATTTTCTTTTCTCTAGCCAACTTTATTGTAAGAATACAGTATATAATTCATGTAGCATACAAACTATGTGTTAATTGGCTGTTTATGTTACCAGTCAGGCTTTTTGTCAATAGAAGGCTATTAGTAAAGTTTTGGGGGAGTCAAAAATTATATCTGGATATTTAATTGTGTAGAGAGGTCGGCACCCCGATTCCCATGTTCTTCAAGTGTCAACTGTAATACGTATTTTTACCTTTTCATATCTGAGCAAACTGAGGCTCAAATGGTTAAGTAATAAGTTGTGTTCACAGAGATTATAATTAGTCAAGCCAGGTTGCAGATGGGTTCCAGACTTGGGTCTCCATGACATCAAAGCCCATGCTGTTGTCTATAAATGCCATTATCTGCTTTAATATAATTAGGGAGCTGAAAGTGTCCCTGTAGAATTCAAACCAACCTATTCTACTTTTGGAGAGGTAAACGGAGGTTTTTCTACTTTTTGTCACATACTTAACTTTATGATTATCTTTTATTTCTCACTAGATAAAAATGAAATAATTGTCATTTCAATAAACATGGAAGATAATATGAAAAACAGAGTGAGGAGAACAGAAATCAATGAAGGAGGTGTTGCCAAAAATAATAATGTGGACATGGAAGTTGACATACTTCAGGCACATAAAATTGAAACTGCTAGAAGTTACAAGGAAAATTGTCTTACTGCTTTATCAATATCAGGCCAAAAACTGAATCAATCCAGTGCAGAAAAGACAAAAATGCAAGATGCAGCAATTCAAACAACTTCTTCCTGTAACAATTTCAATGGGAATCACCCACATCATCACCGGTCTGACTTCAAAGTTGATGAAAGCGTGCAAATTGCAAAAAACAACAAAGCAACTCAACATTCACGTTTAAGTCCACAAGATTCTGTAGATACCTCAACAGAATTCAGATTTCAGGGTTCCCTAACTGTACATTCAGAAGATCAACTCACCACAAAAGATCCAATTTATGCACATGGTAATGATGTTCTTTTGCCTCCTGTAGATGGGATTAATAAAAATTCAACTGCTTCTTATATAAAGAATTATCCACTTTACAGACAAGACTACCATCCAAAGCCAAAACCTTCAAATGAAATTACAAGAGAATATATACCCAAAATTGGGATGACTACTTATAAAATAGTGCCTCCCAAATCTCTGGACACATTAAAAGACTGGGAATCAGAAACCTTGGGGTATGAAGATTATCAGGATATGCATACTTTAGGAAAAAAACACATTCATGAGACTGTGAAAGAAACTGCAATTCAAACAGAAGATCTTGCTATTTCTGAAAACCCAAAGGAGCCACAGATAGACCTTAAAACCAAGCCTACCCTGAGATCACAGCATCAGGTACACAGTGTGGAGAGCGTGCGCCACAGCGCCCTGGAAAATCCTCTGAAGCCTACTTCAAGAATGATGAGAGACACTGGCACAGCCCCTTTTGCACCGAATTTGGAAGATATAAATAATATTTTGGAGTCAAAACTTAAATCAAGGGTTTCAAATCCCCAGACCAAACCAAGTTCTTTTTTCTTGCAAATGCAAAAAAGAGTTTCAGGTCACTATGTGACATCTGCAGCTGCCAGGAGTGTCCACACTACTCCTAATCCTACTCCAAAGGAACTACTAAAGAAAGAGGCTGAAAGAGACATCATACCTCCTCCAGAGCAAACTCTTTCTCCCTTAAGTACAACAACTCCCTCTCTTCCACAGCCAGACGTTAAAAACACTGATGATGGCATCAGCAGTCAGAAGCCACCTGAAACCTCTCCTCCTCCTGTAGCTCCAAAACCTGTTTCTCTTCCCCCAAGTCAGTTAGCAGCATTACATCTGAAGACTTTGAAAACTTTTGGTGCCCCACGACCTTTCTCAAGCTCTGCTCCTTCGCCGTTTGCCCTGGCTGTAGTGAAGCGGTCGCAGTCTTTCAGCAAAGTGCGTAGGGAGACAAGCAGTGATGGTGTGTCTGCCCGATCTCCAAGTGACACAGAGGCAGGGAAGAGTCCTTCTGTAAGTAAATTTATGGACATCCCACAACGAAGTGTCAGTGATAAGGTAAATGTTACCTCTTTAAAAATAAGGGGTTCTTGCTTGACCAGGCAGTGGCGCAGTGGATAAAGCATCAGACTGGGACCCAGAGGACCCAGATTCGAAACCAGAGGTCGCTGGCTTGAGTACAAGCTCACCAGGTTGAGTGCAGGGTCTCTGGCTTGAGTATGAGATCAGAAACATGACCTCATGGTCACTGGCTTGGACTCATTTGTCCTGCTGTAGCTCTCCTGTCAAGGCACATATGAGAAAGCAATCAATGAACAACTAAGGAGCCACAATGAAGAGTTGATGCTTCTCATCTCTCTCCCTTCCTGTCTGTCTGTCCTTATCTGTCCCTCTCTCTGTCTTCTGTCTCTGTCACAAAAAAAAACCAAAAACCAAGGGGTTCTTGTAAAGTACGGTTTAAATGGAGGTTAACAAGTATGTTGATATGTTTGTGTATTATTTAAATCTGAATTCATATTAATCTAATATCAAACTACCTACTATCAAAAGAAGTATAATACATGCAATCTGATTATTCTCAGAATTGTTATAATTCATATAGCCTGATTGGGTGTATAATGTAACCGTATAATTATTTCATCAGCAAATATTTTTATTTAAAGTTTCTTTGCTCATACGTTTGTATAATGTACTACTAGTTTATAGTACTGACTCTTTTTTTCCTGTGTTTTGCTTATCTCAGTTTATTTGTAACTTTTCTGGATGTTCTGGTTTACTTTTTTTTCTCCAGTATACATAATTGCAAAGTAGTTTTAATTATATAAAAATATAAATAATATCAAAAGCCTAGATAGAATAAACAAGTATGTCTTGGGTATACATTTTCTGTCATATATACTTAACCTTAGTTTAGCAAACATTTTTACATATAAATGATTTAAATTAAAACCAGAGTTTAAATATGTAGTTTTCTTAATTTTTCATTTTGTTAAGTCAGTGTCAGCTTTTCCAGTTGTGTGTATGTTCACCAAACTATCATTTAACCACTATATAATCTTAATAATTTACAAAAAAAGGAGGTATTTGTTGACTTCGTATTTGCTCAACTATTATAATTTACCTGACTGTTTAACTATTTAAAATAGTTAAAGTAGAGGGTGAATTTTACAGTATTATTTTCGAATCAAAATGAAATTTTAAAAAATTACTTTGTGTGCTTTTACTCTGATATTGTTTAAAGAATACTTCCATATTGTGTGACAGTGCCAGAAGTATTTTTTACTTTTTCAAACATTTGTAGAGCAAAAGAACATTAACCATATTGCCAAATAAAAATTTCCCATAATTCAAATGCAGTATTTATCTCGAAGAATATTTCTTCATGTACTTCACATTTATGTTCATTATTTTGATATAATGTCAGGAAGATATATATGAGATTAATTTTATATGTGGAAACAAAGCCTGTGGTGTTTTTTTTTTTAGAATGAAATACTTTTCCTAAACAACAGAAGCTTAATTGAGATGATATAATTTTTGAGCCACTGCCTGAGCTCTGTTTAGCTTATCATTTGTATAGATATTTATTTGGCATTTGAAAAAGACATAATTCAAATTTTTTTGTAACAGTTGCCAGTTACTAAATCTGTGTTATTAAGAAGTTTAATTAATTTTTTAATTTTTAAATTTGGAGATTCCTAATATTTATTTTTAGTCTCATGGAAAAAATAAAATATTGCCACTCCCTTTGACTTCCAAAAACATAAAACAAGCCACTACATGTAGCATAATCATTAATATTTCATTACTAGACAATATGTTAGGTTCAACCAATGTAAATTTACCGACATTTGTCTATTTTGTACCACCAAATATAATCATTTCAGCTTGACAGTGGTGGCGCAATGGATAGAGTGCCAACCTGGACACTGAGGTCCCATGTTTGAAACCCCAAGGTTGCCTGCTCGAGTGCAGGCTTGTTAGCTTCAGCACAGGGTCACCAGCCTGAGCTCAGAGTTCATTGGCTTGAAGCCCAAAGGTCGCTGGCTTGAGCAAGGGGTAACTGGCTCACCTTGAGCCTCCCCCAAACTGCCACCCTATCAAGGCATGTATGAGAAGCAATCAATGAACAGCTAAAGTGATACAACTACAAGTTGATGCTCCTCATCTCTCTTCTTTCCTGTCTCTCTCTCCCTCCCTCTCTCTCTGTCTTTCTCAATAATAATAATTTCACAACCTAATATGTTGAAACAGGTTATTTTTTAGTTTGTGGAAATTTTTTTTAATTCATTCAATTTTTTTAGCCAACCAATTAGAGACATCAGCCATATTTGACTCAAGGACAGTATAATTATCCCTATGTTTATGAAACAAAGAGAAGTGCTACTTCTCTTTCTTAGCCTCCTCCCTAGTTGAGAGAAGGAAAATTAATACCCTCTTTCCAGCTGAGCTCTGGCAGCCATGATAATTCAGTGGGTGAAGAAATAGAGCTATGTCTAGAAAACCAATGTGGCAAATGGTGATTCTTAAAGAATGATTGATAAAGAAAAAATATTGGAAAATGGCCTGTTCTTCACTTGGTCTTCACATAAATGTCTCACATTTATTGTTTTAGGGAAATAACTCTGCACATAATGAACAGAATTCTCAAATACCATCTTCAACTGACTGCCCATCACTCACCCTTAAAAGGCAAAGTTCTTTAACATTCCAAAGCTCTGACCCAGAAGAAATCCGACAGAGTTTGCTGACTGCAATCCGTTCCGGAGAGGCTGCAGCCAAGTTGAAAAGGGTAAGTTTTCTTTATCAGGTGGATGACAGTGGGTGTATTTTCAACATTGTCAAATTAATACTTAGGGGAAATTGTTTTCTGGCATTTAAACTTGAATAGGAAAGATGTCAGACATTATTCTTTTATGTTATGGGTCGTTTTTGAAGTATAATCTGAGAGTATTCAGAGTCTTACACATACTTAGAAATCTGTAAGGTCTGTTTTCCATAACATGGGCCAGGTGCAGAACATGTCTTTTGCTCATTATTCTGTAACTATATATAGAAAAGTCACTGGACTCTTTATCTTAAGAAGTTGTTAGCCCAACGTGAAAAGGTTCTTTCAGAAAGACAACCCCTCTCTATTCCAGAGAAGCTGCACTCCTGATAATAACCTGCACGTTTTCATTCATGGCTACTAAGGTAATCAAGTTACTACCATATATGGGATTAGAAGGTGGAGGGAGAAGAGGGAGACAGTTTTATAGGTGGAACCAAAAAATGTAGGTGAAACTAGAGAATTTAGATGAGACATAATGTAGAAATTCAAGTTGCCAGAGCTGTTTGGCTTATCTGTTCTGAGATGCAGAAGAGCTTCGGGATAAGAGGTGTGTGCTTCTCGTGGCAGATGCCAAATAGCTGTCACAGGGAGTGTCCTCCCTCTGTCACCCCCTCCCACTGAAAGAGGACGTGGGCAAGCCCAAAGCCTGGAATCATCACTTGGACTTCTCAGATGCTGTAGTCTCCCTAAAGGTCTTTTCTTGTTCTCCCCTTTGTCATTTTGGTTGCAAGTTCCTCAACACAAATAAGAAGAATACGCATTATCCCACTGCCTCCATAGGCATTTCGTTTTATAAATTCCTTCTCTAATCATTTTAGAAGCTGTTTAGAGAAGAGTAAGTAACTTGTTGAGTAAAACCCTGAGCTCGACAGACGTGGAATCTGGGAAGCAGCAGAAATGCTGCAGAGTTCGAAGGACAAGGGAAGGCATGTTGGGCACCTGTGCGTGGCTGGCCTTGCTGCTCTGCCCAGTTTCCTCGGTGCGTTTCAGAGGAGCTGTGAGTGACAGCCATTCTGATGGAGGGCTTGGTGTGTCCTTCTGTGTACATATAGAGGCACAGCAAAATGTTGTGTGTTGTGAGGAGCAGAGGAAACATGAAGGAATAATTCAGGTTGAATTTTGTAGATTACTTGTAGCCTGAATTTAGGTGCCAGGCAGCAAAAGAGTTTGGTAGAGCTTTGCATAGAAATATTGGTACTTTGCAGGTCATGACATTTATTTTTTGTGTGTGTGGGAAAATTTTCCTATTAAATCACACATTCTCGTGACAATATTTTTATTTTTAATCTTGTAAATTAAGGATGTGTTTCAAATATATCACTTCCAATCTAAAACATTTTCAAGTCAATAAATTTGACAAGCATTTTTAAAGTACATAAGCATCAAATATTGTACTAGATGCTAGGGAGAGAAGACTGTACTTTCAGGGATCATTTCTATAGTTTGTTACTAGATGCTAGGGAGACAGGAATGAGTACAAGGAAGCCTCTGCCTTCCAGGTGCTCACTGCCTGGGACCGAGAAACTGGGATACATCAGGCCCACAGAGGAGCCAAGTGACTACACAGAAAATGATCGCAGTGTCTCTCTGTAAGCAGACAGAGATATAATCAGTTTCAATGGAGATATAGTCAGTTTCAATGAACTAACTGTAGAAAACTGTGTTAAGTTGGAAATGCCTTTTAGGCCAACAGAATTGTATAGGCAAGCAGCTGTCTGCTTGGTGTGTTATCGGCCCAGATTTGGCAGTCTCTTCACATACAAAACTCCTATTGCTGCCAGAATGAGCTGGATGTGAACCAACACAAAGGACAGGCCTAAATGATGATCCTATAATTGTGTCCTGTTTATAATCTATTACTTTGGGTTCTATTGAGTCTAAATTTTATCTCTCTCAGTGGGAGGTTATAGATAGTTCCAAGTCTGTATAGTGCCAGCTCCTAAATTTTGTTTAATGAAAATCCCTTACATAATCCCATTTTATTCTATTTAGTAAAATTCACAATAGCCACACTTCACAGTTTCCACTTCATAATCACGTCTAGTTATATACACTAAAAATGTGTGTCCTAGCACTTACATGTAAGAATATTCATAGAATATTGTTTGTAAAAGCTTTAAAGAAATATAGCCTTAATATCCAAAAATAGAATAAACAGTGTATTCAAAGACTGAACTATCATATAGCAATAAATTGGACAAAATATTTCTAAATGCAACAGTATAGATACATACAAAATATATATGTGTAAAGTCTAATGTCATGCAAAACTAAGTTATGTTCTTTAGTGATACGTGATAGGTGGCAAAATTTTTTTATTGAGTTTTAGCAAGAGAGGAAGGGAGACAGAAAGAGAAAAAATAATATCGACTTGTTCCACTCGTTCATGTCGCCATTGGTTGATTCTTGCATGTACCCTGACCAGGGAGTAAACCTCTAACCTCAACATGTCGGGACAATGCTCCAACCAACTGAACTTCCCAGCCAGGGCCAGGTGGCAATTATTTTTAACAGCTAGGTGTAATTATAAAAATCCTTATAGCCATTATTTCCAGAGGGGAAAGCAAGAGGTTTTTATGGGCTTATTAAAGCAGGACAGACACACAATTTAAGAGGGAACCAAAAAACTAGACAAGATAAATATTATCTTAAATATTTCCTAAATATCCAAATTAATGCAAACTTTATGATGAATAAAATTTTAGAATGTTAAATAAAGACAAGATCAGCAGGGAAGTGGAGGTATTCTCTCTCTTGACCTGGGTAGTGAGTTATATACAAGTTTTTGTGTTTTCCTTGGGCTGTTTAAGTTCATGACTCTTTTTATAAACGTATCCTATTTTAAAAAATCACCAAAGATGGAAAAAGTGGGCACTGGAAGGCTCTAATTTCTTGTGATATTTACTTAAGTCCCATATTTCTGTCCTGCTCCAAACATTTCTCCTGGTTTGTTTTAAATTCTAAATTTTTTAATAGAACAGCAGTTATAGTGCCAAATTAAATTCCTAGCAATTTTGACAGTAGGTTGAGATTGTTCATCAGAAAGTTGGCTCAGGGCTGCCCTTTATTTTGGCACCAAAATAATCAGTTTCACTCCAGGTATTAACTTGCCTTATGGCTTTGGTTCATACTGAGCAATTAACCTTCATTATAATTGTTGGTTCACATTAAAATAATTATCTAGTTGATTCCTCTAGTGTAAAGGTAGTCATGAACATGCTATATTATTGTCATGTTTCTTAAGGTTTTTCTCATACCTTCCTTTCACTCAACCCCCTGCAGTCACAGATACTTGTCTTCAGAAAAGGCATTAATAATTCTTGCTTAGTATGTTTGATATTAAAAATTATATATGAATCATCAACTTGTTTTCAGAACATAAGATAAATTAAGTAATTTATTACTTTTGACTTGCATTGACACAAGGACTTCTTTGGCAGCTTCCAGTTCTTGATGGTACTTGAAATGCTAAAGATTATTACACTATTACTAGTAAGATATGGATTATAATAATAAAGTCTAAAAATGAACTGACAACTGATATTTCATACTTGCTAATAAGTTTTCCTCACATTGTAAAACTTACCTTTGGCTAGATAGAAATCAGAGGGAAGAAAAATAACTGGGTAAGTCACCCAAAAACATCTGGCTTGTTTTATTTAATTGGTTTGCTTTTTACTCACATTTCCTCAGTTTGAATTTGAACTATCAGGGTTTCAGGTTGGCAGCTCTTTCCATATATATATAATCTATTTATTTTTGGAGAGAGGCAGGGAGAGAGAGATAGGAACATTGAGCTGCTCCTGTATATACCCTGACAAGGGAATCGAACTGGCAACCTCCATGCTCCGGGACAATGCTCCAACCAGTTGAGCTATCTGGCTAAGGCTTAATTTTTTTTTTTTTCAAGACAGAAGAAGGGAAGCATTCATTTGTTGTTCCACTCAGTCCTGCATTCATTGGTTGCTTCTCATGTGTGCCCTGAATGGGGATCAAACCTGCAACCTTGTCAATCTGGGACGACACTCTTAACCAACTGAGCTAACTGGCCAGGGCTCCATATATTTTTTAAGTAAAATAAATGATAGTTTTATAGTTAATTCTCCTTATGGGAATAGGAAAGCTATGTTACTATTCCTGAAAATTCTTTGACAAAAGACATTTTCCCACCCCCCCCAAAAGTAACTGCTCTAGGTAGATTACAGTATAATCTTTTAAACCATTTTTGTAGTATGTAAACATATTTAATTTTTTATAAAACAGAATTCTTGGTAAAACATTCATACTTGCATCTCTCTCTTTGAAGTTCTCCATCTTATTACATATACAGTGTGTCCGTAAAGTCATGGTACACTTTTGACTTTTGACTGAAGTGCACCATGACTTTACGGACACACTGTATTTCTATGCTATCCTTTTAAGGCTACGTAGTATTTGTGAATATACAAAAGCTTACTTGCTTCTTATTGGTGGACATTTAACTGAATTCTAACTTTTCACTATAAATGGTGCAACAATGAACATCTTTTACTTGTAGACATTTTTAGCCATCAGTATGATTTTTAAAGGCTTTAAACAAATTTTCTCTTTTACTTTACAAAGAATTATGAGAACTGCAATATTGGCAAAAATTACAGGCATAACATTTACACACAGAGATTTTCTGAACCAAGGTCACATAAGGAAAAGTCATTTACCTGAGTATTGTTTGTTGTCTATACTTGGAGAGAAATCCCACAGGGTATAGATGAGGTTCCCCCAACCCCCCAGAGGCGACTTTCCTTCTTTACTATTTAATTTCAGGTGGATACTGTCAACCATTCTACTCCATCCTGGATTCATAAGAGAGTCAAGAAAATTGACTAATTTAGATTACCAATCTTTGTTTAATGAAAGGTGACAAATGAAGCATAAGGAAACCAAATCCAAACTAAATTTGTCAATTTTATTTTTCTTTCCACTAAATTTTTCTGTTGCTAGGCAGAATCTGTGTCCTTTTGTACTTCAATTCTGTGTAGTCAAATTATAATTTAGAGAGAAACTGAATTTCTTTTTTTTTTTTTTTTAAGTGAGAGGAGGAGAGATAATGAGACAAATTCCTGCATGTGGTCTGACCGTGTTCCTCTCAACAACCCTTGTCTAGGGCCAATGCTCAGACCAGCGGAACTATCCTCAGCACCACGGCCAATGCTCAAACCAGTCTAACCACTGGCTGCGGGAGAAAAAGAGGAAAAGAAGGGGGAGAGGGAGGAGAGAGAGCAGTACGTCCATACACCAGGCCAACGCTCTATCCACTGAACCAACCAGCCAGGACCAAATTTCTTAAAATACTGTCTTGTTTGATGTATTTCAAAATATTATACCAATTTACTATTTAAAATCTAAATGATTTTTTTTGTACTTTTCTAAATAAAGTTAGAATTTCAAGCAATTTAGGAAATTCTTGTTATAATGTTTTTTATTCACTTACATTTTATAAATAGAAGACTTTGCCATACAATTTTGGAACTTATGAGTTTATATACTGAAAAATAATCTTTTCATTCTGCAGTCATTTTTGCATAACAGTCATAAATTTGACTTTTTTTAGCCCTTTATGTGAAAGCATTTTTAAACCAAAGCTTTTTTTCCCATATAAATAAGGAATACCTGTGAGGAAAACTTCAAGTTAATATATACCATCAATACAAAAATAGTAAAGTCCATTGTTTTGTGGAATTCACTTTATTTTTTTACAAATTTTCCAAGGCACTTTTGAGGAGTCAGAATGTATCTAGCTAAAAATGCTCTTTAACAGCTTGGCCTGAAGTCTGATTTGAGTTGATTTGTCAATTTTATAAAGACTAAGATGTGTTAATGGATTATTTAACCTGTTTGTTGTAGAAATAACAACTCTCTCATTTTTAATTTCATGGTAGAGTAACATTTATTCTTGATTATTTTGTAGTTTGTTGCATAATAAATACTAACTGCTAGCATTTACAATTAAGCACAAGTTAAATGTAGTTAATTGTTGAAAATTGACAATTAGACAGCTGTTTCATTTTAAATTGATGGGTATAAAGTATGTTTCTTTCTCTTAGGTTACTGTTCCATCAAATACAATATCTATGAATGGAAGGTCAAGACTCAGTCATTCCATGTCCCTCGATGCCCAGGACGGCCACTGAATGTTGCCCTGCCAGACTGCACGTCACCTCTTGAACTTCACAGAACAACTTCAGACTGATGCAGAATGTTGGCAAATGTATATTCAGATACACACTAATATGTTATTACAGTGTAAGAATTTGTGCTGTGGCTTTTACTGTCAAAAGAAGAATAACCAGAATTTATAATTTATAGTATTTTTGACCTTTTTTTTTTTTTTTTTTTTTTGCCTTAAGAGCTGAATATCGTACTTTAGAACTTTAAGACAAGGTTTTAAGTGACTTTTACTTTTTTGCAAATGAGAAATAGTCATGTGTCTTTTTGATTCCATATTCTCTGCAATAGTGACTGAGACCAAAGAATAAATTAAGAATCATAGACATATTTGTATGATACATGAATAATTAGACAAACCTAGCT
This sequence comes from Rhynchonycteris naso, assembly GCA_037038555.1. NCBI lineage: Eukaryota > Metazoa > Chordata > Mammalia > Chiroptera > Emballonuridae > Rhynchonycteris > Rhynchonycteris naso. The sequence continues at coordinate 70,358,831 of CM072997.1, forward strand.
CTGACATTGGCTGCCTCCATGTCCCAGTTTAATTGCAAATATATTTATAAGTTATAGTAAAGCCTGTTTTGTGCTGAAAGTATGATCTAGACAATTAATGAGATCAAATAAGTATATTCAGTTCAAGTTTATTTCAATGATGAATCGTTTGGTGTATAATTCTTATCTTGTGTGTTTTTTGTGTAATTACAAAATCAGTGTCAAATTTATGGGAAACACATGGTGTTTTAATATTTTATTAACATGAAACACTTTTTTTTAATCTTTAGAGCTTAAATTACACAAGGTAAATTTTAAATATTTTCTGTATATAATTATGATATTGTCACACAGATATTAAACATTTTATGTGCCAGAAGCCTTAAAAATCTTTCTGTGAAAATGTTGATATATTGTGACAGTAATTTCACATTTAATATATAGAGAGGAATAGGGGTTAGTTTATGTCCATATTGGAAATCTTTAAAGACTACTTGGAGGTTCCAGAAATCTTGGTTTTAATTAAAATAAAATGATAAAGTCATTATGTAGTTCAGAGGCTAATATTCTAAATAATAATATATATTTACACTAACGCTAAAATTGTTAAGCAAAACACTGCCTAATTTGTTGGCTTATAAATGTTCTGGGGTCTAGAGCTTATAAATGTTCTATTCCTACTTTAAGAATTTAATTGCTCACTTATTCTAAAAGCTTTATTAAACAAGCTGATGTTAAGTTGGGTTTCACTAAAGCTACTGAGATAACTTCCTCTTTGGAAAATGTATTGATTTTTCCCCCTGTTTAATAAAAGCAAGTTATATATTTGGGATGCTTTTGGTTTTTTTTAATGCAGTTTGTGTCAACCATCCTATTTGTCACTTCACCTGATGAGCATATTTCTCTTAGCCAATAAACAAACAAGTAAAGTAATACCTACCATTTATTAGGGTTCTCTAGTCTAAATTTAAGCCCAGTCATTAAAGCTCTAAAATGCATGATTGAAGCATGTGAAATGCTTAGCATAGTTTCCAATACCTGGCAAGTGTAGGGTAAGTGTTAAATGCTGCTATTTCTTTGAATCAGACTTGGAGAGACCTTCCTATATTCTTGTCATTAGAACCAGTAGAGAGAGTAGTGACTTTTTGAAAAATTGTCTTTCTATATTTGATTTTCCACTTGGAAGGAAAAAAAATTGAAGCCCTACCTCGAACCATAAACACATACATTTGAACTGGATAAAAAACAACTTTTAAAAATAATATTAAATTTAGATGAATATATTCAATGTTTTCAGGTCTCAACATGTGAAAAATTATTTAGATATGATAAAGACACACAGTGATAAAAGATATATATTTAAATATATGAAAATTTTAAACACATATTTACATACTATGGAAATAATAAAATAAACCACAAGCTGTTTTTAATATATAAAGGATAATTTAGAAAAATGTAGAAATTCCTAAAACTCATTAAAAAAAACATCCTGTAGAAACAACACACTGAAAAAAAAAGTATTTCTTACAAGAGAAAATATGAAAAGCCAAAAAACATAGAAAAATACTTTTTGCTAATAATCAAGAAAATACAAATTTAAACCACAGGAGTACCACATCCACCCATCAAATTAGCAAAAATGTAAGTCCCAAAATACCAAGTGTTGTCAAGGACAACAAAGCAGTGGGAACTCTATTTTCTGTTGGTAGAAAAATATACTGGTACAACCATCAAATTTGCAGTGTCTAGTAAAACTAAAGATTTCTTATTCTGTATCTTAAAGAAATATGCATGCATGTGCAAAAGGAGGCATATACAAATATCTTTATGACAACCTGTGTATAACAGCAGAAAGGAGTCCTATCTAGCACTCACATTGGTAGTATATTTATGTGAAGGGATTCTTTTTATTTATTTTTTCATTTAGTGAGATGAGGGGAGGCAGACAGATAGACTCCCACATGTGCCCTGACTGGTATCCACCTGGCAAGCCCACTAGGGGGCAATACTCTGCCCATCTGGGACACTGCTCCATTGCTCAGCAACCGAGCTCATCCTTAGCACCTGAGGCAAGGCCATGGAGCCATGCTCAGCACCTGGTGCCAACTCACTCCAATTGAGCAATGGCTGCAGGAGGGGAAGAGAGAGAGGGAGAAGCAAGGGGTGGGTGGGTAGAGAAGCATATGGTTGCTTCTTTTGTGTGCCCTGACCCACAATAGAACCTAGGACCTCTATATACTGGGCTGACATCCTCCCACTGAACCAACCAGGCAGGGCTATGTGATATAATTCTGTACAACAATTAAAATGAACAAACTGGAGGTATGCCTGTCAACATTGATACATCTCAAAAACAAGAAAAAAGTGTATGTCCCCAGTTTGACTCCCAATCAGGGCACACAAGAGAAGTGACCATCTACTTCTTTTTCCCTCCCTCTCTCCTTCCCCTCCCACAGCCAGTGGCTCAATTGGTTCAAGTGTGGCCCTGGGCCCTGAGGATAGCTCTTTTGAAGCACATCAGCCTCGGGTGCTAAAAATAGCCCAGTACTTGAGCATCGGACTTTATCAGGTTGCAGGGTCAGGGTGGGGAGCACATGCGGAAGTCTGCCTCACTATCTCCTCTCCTCTTACCTAAGGGGGGAAAAAAGCAAGTTGTGAATGCATGTTTTATAACAACAGTTTATACAAAAAAGTATGAAAGATGTAAAATGATACTACATATATATTATGGCCATATATATATATATATACACACACACACACACATATATATACATAGGTTCACTGATGTGAACCAAGAAATGAATATTTGGGGAGATTTACAGGAAGCATCAATTGTGTTTGTAAAATTTTGTGAACTCCTCTTTGAAACAAATACTTGCTTACTCTAGGTTTTAACATATTTTCAATAGTTTATAATTAAAATATTTTTAAATGATCACATACGGGGAATTTACATGAATATTAATCCAATATATTCTGAAAAAGTTGTCTTACAGACACTATTTCCAGAGAAAAATATGTGCTGCCCTCTTTATCGATTGAGAATAATTTTTTTGCACTTATATTTTTATTTATTTATTTTAGAGAAGAGAGAGAGAAAGAGAGAGAAAGAGTGGGTCAGGAGCAAAAAGCATTAACTCCTATTTGTGCCTTGGCCAGGCAATCCCAGGGTTTTGAACCAGCAACCTCAGAGTACCAGGTTGAGGCTTGATCCACTGCGCCACCACATGGCAGGCTGAGAATAATTTTGAGACAAGTAGTTTCCATTAGGCATATCCACAAGCAACAGCAAAATTAAGATACAGCAATGATCAACAACCGAATTTCAATTTTTATATTAAATTTTTGATAACGAGGCATTTTGCTTTTCCTTTTTTTCCCATCAGGTTTTCTTTTTTATATAATATTTTTAAGTGATCTAGATTCTATATAAATTACAGAGTATGAGATGAAATACCCTCTATTCTCTCTCCAGCATCCCAACCCCCTTTCCAGAGTTAACTACTGTTAATATAATATGTATCCCTATATAGATGTCTTAAAGCCAGTGCGTATCAATGGGTTTGTTTTGGGTGTCTGTTTTTTGTTGTTGTTATTGTTACTGTTGTTGTTAACATTAAAAAGTCACACTTTACTATTTAGCAAGCTGCCTTTCTTACCAGCAATGTTCTAGAAAAACCTCTCTTTTTACACATACAAATTTACCCTATAATACTTCAGTTTGCTGTGCTTCTATTTTTATTTCTTGTTGTGATACAGAATTCTGGCCAGAGTCAGGATAGTTTTCTTCAAGTCACAGGTTTGCCACTTATAACTCATGGGATCTTGGGCAAATTATTTCCTCTGTGCTTCATTTTTACCTCTGAAAAACTGAATTAATAATATACCTAATTCATCAGGAGTGGTTGTAAGGATTAAATGAATCTTAAAAGAGGTTGGCAAGCTGAATTTATATTTTAAAACTATTTTATAATTTATTTTTATTTTTTTTAGCAAGAGAAGAAAGAGAGAGGGACAGACAGGATGTGATAGAGATGAGAAACATCAATTTGTAATTGCAGCAGTTTAGTTGTTCATTGATTGCTTTCTCATACGTGCCATGACCCAGGTGGAGGGTACTTCAGGTGAGCCAGTAACCCCTTGCTCAAGCCAGCGACTATGGGGTCATGCCTATAATCCCACATTCAAGCCGGCGACCCCACTCTCAAGCTAGTGAGCCTATGCTCAATCCAGATGAGCCTGCACTCAAGCTGGCAACCTCAGGGTTTCATCCCTGGGTCCTCAGCATCCCAGGCCAACGCTCTATCCATTGCGCCACCACCTGGTCAGGCTATCTATATTTAATACTACTATTTATCTAATATCTTCTCCATCCTTCTGTAGAGTGACCCTCGCTCCCATTTTAAGGCTATATCTGGCCTCGGCCAGCAGGGATGACAACAGAATCCACACTCTACCCTCAGATGTAAGTCCGTGAATAAGACCAGTTGCTTGTGCCATTGAATCTTGAACAATACAGAATCAGGGGTGCCACATACCCCTAACCTTGCACAGTTAAAAACTCACCTATATTTTTGACTCCCCAAAAACTTGACTACTAGTAGTCTATTATTGACCAGAAGTCTTACTAATAACGTAAACAGTTAATTTACACAGTTTGCGTGTTAAATGTATTTCATACTATATTCTTACAAGAAAAGTAAGAGAAATTATTACAAAAACCATAAGAAAGAAAAAATACATTTATAGCACCATATATATTGAATTGAAAAATGTCAGGGTATGAGTGGACTTATGCAGTTCAAACCCCCATGTGCTCAAGGGTCAGTTATTTGTCTACCTACTTCCAGTAGAGACAAATACAAAAAGAGCTAAGAATCAAAGCCATCATTTTTACCCTCTATTACCTTTGATAAATATCTTAAAAGGTGACCTGCAATTAGAAGTCACAATGGAGGTTTCCATGGACAAAATTTTTTTTCCCCTGAAATGATTTTTGATGTACACATAGCTCATATTTATTTGGCGCTTTAGAGTTTACACAGAATTTTTATTTCATCCACATATAGAACAGAAAAGCACATAAAGAGATTTCTACTTTACAAAGGTCACACAACCAGATAAATGGCAGAAGCCTGAACCTGATTTCCAGTCTGATCTTTTCAATGGCCGAATTTCGCAAATGATAAAGAAGATGGTGCTTGATTTCAAGAGACGTCAAAATAGTGACCTGCTTATTCTGGATCTTCAGTTGATTTTATTTTTCTTTTAAATGTTACTGTTTTCCTGCAAGTTTTCATCCTTAAAACCTCAGACTCTTCATATGGATAGATACATTTTGTTTGTGGCAAGAAAAAATGCCACCATGTGCTACCTCAAAAGAACTTTTCTGACAGTTATTTCTAGAAGGATTAGGAAACATTCTAGTGATTTGTGTAGCACCGTTGGCATTTCTGCTTCACAAACTGAAGAAATCCATTTGGACATCTTGCAAATTACTCATCCTGGAGAACAAATTGATAGTTTTTAAAACGAGCAGCTTTTTTTGCTTCACAATTTATTTTGCATGCTGACCCACTCCTTGTGCTAGATAATAATGATGGCCCAGATTCTTGACCTCCTGCATTCACACCTTTTGCCATGTGACTTTGCATATCTTTTGCAAAAAAGACAAAATCCATCTCCTCACCCATAGAAGCAGGTTTTGTGACTAATAGAATGAGGTGAAAATGACACCAGGCCTGTTCTTAGACTAGACCTCCATAGTCTGCTTGTGTTTGCTTGCTCCTCCCTGTGTCTGAACTCCTGTGAGGAAGACATCTCTGGGCTAGCTGAATGAATGGTTCATAGCGGAGGACAGGAAATGCAGGGAGCAGAGCTCCCAACTGAGGCCAGCTGAGAGTATTCAACAGCCAGACCCTCAGACATGAGCGAGTTCAGCCAAGACCAGCAGGCTCACAAAGTCACCCCCTTTGTGACGTGTGAGCAGTAAATGTTCACTCCCCAGCTGTGTCTCTGAGGCTCCATGGTTGGTTGTTATATAGCATTAGTGCGACAGTAGATGCGATATACCATCTTACATGTGTATACATACAACTATCCTAGTCACAAATACATTCAATGTGTTCAGACTCACATACCTTACTTCCCCCAGAGTCCCACGGACTATTTGTTAAATTCAATACAAATATACCTTGGTAACTCTGTCTAGCTCCCAACTAGTTCAAAACTATTCTAATTTAATAATCCCTTTATTATTTATGGTGCAGAAATACTCTTTCTCCCTTTCTCTATTCATTCTCTCATTATTTGGGGAGCATGAGAGCTCAGATATCAAAGAGCTCTGCAGCTCCCTCAGAAGCACTTTGGACTTGTTGATTTTATAGAGCTGCCAGAGAAAATGTAAGATGCCCATTTAAATTTGAATTTCAGAAATAATATGGATTACTTCTTAGTATAAGCATGTCCCATACAACATTTGGACATACCTGTACTAAAAAATTAATCATTTAACCAGTGGTGGAATTCAAATAATTTAACAACTGGTTCTCTGTCCTAATGACCATTTTAAGTATATAAAAAAGATATACTGAAAGGTAATTTATTATTTCATCCATTTCAGACTTAACTAACAACAATAAAAGAGATACACAAAACTAGATTATGTTATAAAAAAGAGTTTTAAAATATTAATGAAAAAATTTAAATAATACTGACAAACAGTAAAACTGTTATTTAAGACATTTCTGTATTGCTTCTTGATTGGCGTCCTCACTTGCAATTTTTTTCAGCTGTGGACAGAATGAACATTACTAGGGGTGCTAGGAATATGTTATTGTGCAGATGAACATTACAAAAGAGTAAAGAATGTAAATTTGTGATTTCCACTTTGGGCAGGTGCCCACCTTAGAGAACACCTTGATTACAAGTGCCATTTTAACAGCCAGTTCGCCAAATTTAACAAAAAATTAGGTATTAGTTCTGCCAAACCAGTGTGAACCCGCTGAGTCCCACCACTGCATTTAACTGAAATTCAAATTTAACTGGGTGGTCTGTATTATTTTCTTTGATAACTCTGGCAGTTCTATTTCACTGAAAATCTGAAAGGAGTAAATTGAAGGAAGAAGAAGCACCCACTTGGTGCAGAAAAAAGAAAGCAGGTCCAGGCCCAGCTAAGTCAGACCACGTGGTATTATGGAAAATAACCTTTGGTTTCTTTGATGGTTCATTATCAGGAAACCTTCATATAATGCATGGGGAAAGGTTCATTGGAGAGTTCACAGTGAAGATGTCCTTTGGATGATTTCTGTTGATGGGGTTTAGATACCTACAAGTTCTTGGGAAATAATGCACTTAAGAAATTCTGCTTATTATAATATATATAAGCAATATTATAATAAGTGACCTTATTAACCTCCATATTATTATGATAATTGTAACAATTGTTAAATTTTGGAGAAAAATAGATGGGTTATAATTATACATAGTTTTTAACATTTCTGCATATTTGAAATTATTCACAATAAAGTGGGAAATAAATTATTGAGACACTCCTATTATAGCAACCAACTGCACTATATATATGTGGAGAGAACGAGACTTAAATTGTGATCATTTCTTTTTCTTCCACCAATTAAGAATATTTTGCAAGTCAGGAGAGAGGATGTGATATAAATATTAATTTGCAAAAGGAACTTGCTGTTAGCAAAGTTTATTGAAAGGTTTTATGGTGTAGTCTTACCTAAAAATAATACACTCCAAAATCTGATTGAATACACCAGTATTTGTAAGAATGTAGAAAGATAGTCAAATTTAAGCACGACCTTTGCACCATTTACTCTGCTAGGTGACATTTGAGGTAAGTTTTATATAATTTCACATTCGAGGCTCAGAACAGCTAAGGAACTCACCTAGGGTAGAGCCAAAGTTAAAGACATATTTAATTCTGAACGGCAAGATGACAATGGAGTAGGTGGACGTACCAACTTCCAACTCCTAGAACCAAAGAGGATTATAAATTAATTTTAAGAAACATCATCTGGATAAACCAACTTTGAACTAAACTAAGTGGACTCTTCAACCAAGAAACACTGAAGAAGTTACATTGAGACTGGTAGGAAACGCAAAAACGTGGAAAGAGCTACCCAGCTCCTTGGAACTAACAGCAGCCCGGAGAGACTCGCATGGCGGGAAGAGAGTTTAACAGAGAGGGAGGGACCTGGGTCCCAGGAACAAAGTCCAAGCCTGCAGCCCCAGAGCCTAAAAGAGGCGTATGGACAGTATTTAGCTGTGAAACAAGTTAGGATACTGTTTGTGAGAGACAGTTGTCTCAGACCCAGGATTCTTCTTAAAGGAATGGCGCAGAAAACCTCTCTCACAACCACTCACCCAGGGCTCCGGGAGACAAGGAGAGAGAAGAGGGCTGGAGCAGTGGAAAGAGAGTGTGTTCTGGAAGGCACAGGGAGAAAAACTCTGAGTGACAGCCACCCTAAACCCTGGGCTGAGTCACTTCCCAAATCGGAAACTAATATTTCCCCTAGAACTAGCAATACCAGCAAAGGGAGGCAGGTCACCAGCCAAGTAAGATCCCCTGCAGCACTTAGAGCAGAGCTGCTTAGACGGAGGGAGCTTCCAGGACTACAGTATGAAGTTTTAGGGTCTGAGCTGCAGTGCCCCCACCCACAGTGCTGAGGGCTTGCTGAAGGGATGGTGGTGGCGGGATGCAGAAACACGGTTCTGTCGGTACAGCAGAGACCAGGCAGGCCGGCCATGAGCCGGTCTAGCCCAGCAGGGGTGGAGGGGGACGCACAGAATGCGGTCCAGTAGCTGCGGGCCTGCCTGAAGCCCCACCTGCGGGGGGAGAAAAGGGGAGCCAGGAAACAGGCAGAGATCTGCTGCTGAGCAGGGGCATGCGGCAGGCAGCATCACCTAGTCTCCAAGGTTTGTGACCCACGAGAGCCAGCCCTGACCGTGGGGGTGGGGCAAAAGCCCAGGACAGGTGGAGGCTCTCAGTTGAGTGCACGCCAGCAGCCTAGCCCAGCCCTAGGAGCCAAGGTTTGTGGCCCTGCGCCAGCCAGCTCTGACTAAGGGGGCTGGGCGGAAGCCTGAGAACAGGCGGGGACTGCAGTTAAGCAAAGGTGCTCACCCTTACCCTTGGTGCCCAGGCATGTGGCCCGAGTGTGGTGTGCAATCCCACTGTGGGAAAGAGGCAAAGACCGAGACAGGCTGAGGCTTGTAGAGTCGCCCTGAGAATACAGCTCCTCCCATGGAGGCGAGGTGGGAGCAACAGCCACAGTAGGCTGGTGTCAGCTAAGCCCATATCCAACCTCCCTAGGCAGCAGCAGAGGGCATGGCAGGCCTGCAGACAGACCACACCTAGGGAACACAGAGGCAACACCCATTGGACTCTAGTTTCCACACCCTTCTTATACACAGACAAAATAGGCAGGCAGAGAAATGCAACCCAAATGAATCAAGAGAAATTCCCAGAGAAGGACCTGAATGAACCAGATATAACCAAATTACCGGATGCAGAGTTTAACATAATGATAGTTAGGATGTTCAAAGAGCTTAGAGCAACAATGGATAGTCATTACAAACACCTAAATAAAGAGATAACAAGTATAAAAAAGGAAATTAAAATAATAAAAAAGAATCAGACAGAAATGACAAATACAATATCAGAATTGAAGATTACAATGGAAGGAATTAAAACAGTGGTTCTTAACCTGGGTTCTATTGAACCCTAGGGGTTTGATGAGTCGGTCTCAGGGGTTCGGAGAAGCCTCTGCCACGGAGGCCAGAATAAAGTAATACCGTAATTTGTTATGAGTTCATGCACTTTGTTGGTTTTGTTCTTTGAGCAAGGTGATGTTCATGCACGCCTCATTTTGTGCACCAGTAAAAAAACATATACCTATGTCTTGACTTTGGGAAAAAAAAATCATATTTTATTTATCACTAAAGAAGGGTTCAGTGAATGTGCATATAAAACTGGTGGGTTCGGTACCTCAAAAATGGTTAAAAATTACTGAATTAAAAGGATGGATTAAGCTTAGGAATGAATCAGCGAGTTAGAGGACAAAATAAATGAAGGCATAGAAGCAGAGCAGAAAAAAGAAAAGAGACTCAAAAAGACTGAGGAAACTCTAAGGGAGCTCTGTGACAACATAAAGAGAAATAACATCTGCATCATAGGGGTTCCTGAAGAAGAAGAGAAAGAACAAGGGATAAAAACTTTTTTCAACCAAATTATAACTGAAAACTTTCCTAAATTAAGGCTGGAAAATGACTCACATGTTCAAGAAGCACAGAGAATTCCATTAAAGAGAAACCCAAAGAAATCTATACCAAGACACATCATAATTAAAAGATCAAGGATAAGTGATAAAGAGAAAATATTAAAAGCTGCTAGAGAAATAAAGGCTATCACCTACAAAGGAACCCCCATAAGGATGGAAAAGAAGTAAAACTATCATTATTTGCAGATGATATAATATTGTATATAAAAAACCCTAAAGTCTCAGTCAAAAAACTACTGAACCTGATAAATGAATTCAGCAAGGTGGCAGGATATAAAATTAATACTCAGAAATCAGGGGCATTTTTATACACCAACAATGAACTGTCAGAAAGAGAAAATAAGGAAACAATAACCTTCACTATTGCAACAAAAATAATAAAGTACCTAGGAGTAAATTTAACCAAGGAGATTAAAGACTTGTACTCAGAGAACTATAAAACATTGATAAAAGAAATCAAGGAAGATACAAACAAGTGGAAGCATATACCGTGCTCATGGTTAGGAAGAATAAACGTCATTGAATGTCTGTATTACCCAAAGCAATTTATAAATTCAATGCAATACCAATTAAAATACCAATGACATACGTCAAAGATATAGAACAAATATTTTAAAAATTTATATGGAACCTAAAAAGAACACGAATAGCCTCAGCAATATTGAAAAAGAAGAATAAAGGGGGAGGTATCACTCTTCCTGATATCAAGTTATACTACAAGGTCATTGTATTCAAGACAGCTTGGTACTGGCATAAGAACAGGCATATAGATCAATGGAACAGAACAGAACCCAGAAATAAACCCACACCTTTACGGACAACTGATATTTGACAAAGGAGGTAAGAGCATACAATGGAGAGACAGCCTCTTTAACAAATGGTGTTGGGGAAAATGGACATCTACTTACAAAAAAATTAAACTAGACCATCAACTTACGCCACCAACAAAAACAAACTCAAAATGGATAAAAGACTTAAATGTAAGCCGTGAAACCATAAGCATCTTAGAAGAAAAAATAGGCAGCAAGCTTTCCGACATCTCTCGCAGCAATATATTTGCCGATTTATCTCCAGGGGCAAGTGAAATAAAAGACAGGATAAACAAATGGGACTATAACAAACTAAAAAGCTTTTGCACAGCTAAAGACAATAAGAACAGGAAGGGAGCAAGATGGCGACGGAGTAGGCGGACGTACCAACTTCCAACTCCCAGAACCAAAGTAGATTACAACTCAATTTTAAGAACCATCACCTGGATAAACCAACTTTGAACAAAACTAAGTGGACTCTTCAACCAAGGAACACAGAAGAAGCCACATTGAGACTGGTAGGAATAGCGAAAACACGAAGAGGGCTGCCCAGCTCCCCGGAGCAAATGGCAGCCCGGAGAGACCCGCGGGGCGGGAGGAGAGTTTGGCGGAGAGGGAGGGACCTGGGTCCCAGGAACCAAGCACCAGCCTCCAGTCCTAGAGCCTAAAAGAGGCGTTTGGACAGTATTGAGCTGTGAAATAAGTGAGGGAGCTCCCAGGCCTACAGTGTGGAGTATTAGGTCCCTTCCTACTCTGCTGAGGGCTGCTTAAGGTTTTGGGGCGGCAGGACGCTGAAAGGCGGTTCTGTCCGCGTGGGCAGAGGCCAAGCCGGTGGGAGATCGGTCTAGCCCAGAGGGTCAGAGGGGACCGCGAAAGCGGTCCGGAAGCTGCGGGCCCGCCTTTGGTCCCACTTACGGGGACAAAGCGGGAGGCCAGGAACGGGCAGGCCCTGCGCAAGCCGGCCCTGACCGCGGGGACCGGGCTAGGACCAGGGACGGGCAGGGGCTGTGGCTGAGCTGACGCTACCAGTCCCCCCCCGACCCCCCCCACCCCCGGCCGGAGAAACCGCGGTTGGCCAGTATACGTGTGCGAGCGGGCACCGAGCACGGGAACGGGGTGGACCCCGAGACGGGTGGAGGCTCACAGCTGAGCCCACGCTGCTATCCCCATCCGGCCGGAGAAACCCCGGATAGCGTTCATACGTGCACGAGCGGGCTCCGAACGCGGGGGCGGAGTAGATGCCGGGACGAGCGGAAGTACGCAGCTGAGCGGAAGCGAGCAAACACGCCCGCCCCAATAAACCTTGGTTTCCGACCCTGCGCAAAGGGCCCTGGCCTCGAGGGCGGGGCTAAAGCTCCGGACGGGCAAAAGCTTACAGCTGAGAGCATGTCAAAAGCCCCGCCTAACCCGCGGAACTGTAGCGAGCAAGCTCCGACTGCTGGTTCTGGGCGGAAGTCCGTAAATAGGCTGGGTCCGCAGCTGAGGAAAGGTGCTCGCCTCTACCCTTGGTGCTAATCTTGTGGCTTCAGTCACAGCCCCTCCCACGGAGGAGAGGCAGAAATCACAGCAAAAGCCACAGTGGGCCGGCGCTGGCAACGCTCATACCCAACCACCCTAGGCACCGGCAGAGGGGGTGGGGGGCCTGCAGATAGACCACACCTAGAGAACACAAAGGCAACACCTACTGGACTCCAGTGGCCACAACTTGCTTATACACAGAAAAAATGGGCAGGCAGAGGAATGCAAACCAAATGAATCAAGAGAAATCCCCAGAGGAGGACCTGAATGAACCAGATATAACCAAATTACCAGAAACAGAATTTAGAATAATGATAGTTAGGATGTTCAAAGAAATTAGAGCAACAATGGATAGTCATTATGAGCACCTAAATAAAGAGATAACAAGTATAAAAAATGAAATTGAAATAATAAAAAAGAATCAGACAGAAATGACAAATACAGTATCAGAACTGAAGACCACAATGGAAGGAATTAAAAGCAGGATGGATGACGCTGAGGATCGAATAAGCGAGTTAGAGGACACAATAAACAAAGGCACAGAAGCAGAGAAGAAAAAGGAAAAGAGACTTAAAAAATGTGAGGAAACTCTAAGGGAGCTTTGTGACAACATGAAGAGAAACAACATTCGCATCATAGGGGTGCCTGAAGAAGAGGAGAGAGGACAGGAAATGGAAACTTTGTTCAATCAAATTATAGCAGAAAACTTTCCTAAATTAAGGCTGGGAAACACTCCACACATTCAAGAAGCACACAGAACTCCATTAAGGAGAAACCCAAAAAAATCTACACCAAGACACATCATAGTTAAAATACCAAAGCTAATGGATAAAGAAAAAATTTTAAAAGCTGCTAGAGAAAAAAAGACTATCACCTACAAAGGAGCCCCCATAAGGATGACATCGGACTTCTCAACAGAAACACTTGAGGCCAGAAGGGAATGGCAAGAAATAATCAAAGTAATGCAGAACAAGAACCTACAACCAAGACTACTTTATCCAGCAAGGCTAACGTTTAAAATTGAAGGAGAAATAAAGAGCTTCCAAGAAAAAGAAAGCCTGAAGGAATTCATAAAAACCAAACCAATTCTGCAAGAGATACTAAGGGGCCTCTTGTGAACAGTTTAAAGGGAGGAATGAATAGAGCAAAAGAAGAATACAGCTTTAAAGAATAAAATGGCAATAAACAACTACATATCAATAATAACCTTAAATGTAAATGGATTAAATGATCCAATCAAAAGACATAGGGTAGCTGCATGGATAAAGAAACAGGACCCATACATATGCTGTCTACAAGAGACACACCTTAAAACAAAAGATGCTCATAGACTGAAGGTAAAAGGGTGGAAAAAAATATTTCATGCAAATGGAAATGAAAAAAATGCAGAGGTAGCAATACTTATATCAGACAAAATGGACTTTAAAACAAAGGCTGTAGTAAGAGATAAAAGAGGACACTACATAATGATAAAGGGAACAATTCAACAGGAAGATATAACTATTGTAAATATCTATGCACCAAATATAGGAGCCCCGACATACATAAAGCAGACTTTGATGGATATAAAGGGCGAGATTAACAGCAATACTATCATAGTAGGGGATTTCAATACCCCTCTAACAACACTGGATAGATCCTCAAGAAAGAAAATTAATAAAGAAACAGCAGACTTAAAGGATACACTAGATCAACTTGATTTAATAGATATCTTCAGAACTTTCACCCTAAAGCAGTAGAATATACATTCTTCTCAAGCGCTCATGGTACGTTTTCTAGGATAGACCACATGTTAGGACACAAAAATGGTCTCAATAAATTTAACAAGATTGAAATCATATCAAGCATTTTCTCTGATCACAATGCCATGAAACTAGAAATTAACCACAAAAGGAAAACTGAAAAATACTCAAACACTTGGAAACTAAATAGCTTGTTATTAAATAATGAATGGATTAACAATGAGATCAAAGAAGAAATAAAAAAGTTTCTAGAAACAAATGATAATGAGCATACATCAATTCAAAATTTATGGGACACAGCAAAAGCAGTCCTGAGAGGGAAGTTTATTGCACTACAGGCATATCATAAGAAGCTAGAAAAAGCTCAAATAAGCAACTTGACCCTGCATCTAAAAGAACTAGAAAAACAACAACAAATAAAACCCAAGACAAGTAGAAGGAAGGAAATAATAAAGGTCAGAGCAGAAATAAATGACATAGAGGCTAAGGAAACAATACAGAGGATCAATGAAACCAGAAGCTGGTTCTTTGAAAAGGTAAACAAGATTGATGAACCTTTAACTAGACTCACCAAGAAAAAAAGAGAGAGGACTCAAATAAATAAAATTAGAAAGGACAGTGGAGAAATAACAACTGACACAAAAGAAATACAAAGCATTGTAAGAAAATACTATGAAGAACTATATGCCAAAAAATTAGACAATCTTGGTGAAAAGGACAAATTTCTTGAATCATATAACCTTCCAAAAATCATTCTGGAAGAATCAGAACACCTAAACAGACCAATTACAGCAAATGAGATCGAAACAGTTATCAAAAAACTCCCAAAAAAGAAAAGTCCTGGGCCTGATGGCTTCACAAGTGAATTCTATCAAAAATTCAAAGAAGAACTAACTCCTATTCTCCTCAAGCTATTTCAAAAAATTCAAGAGGAAGGAAGAATTCCAAACTCCTTTTATGAGGCGAGCATAATTCTGATCCCAAAACCGGGCAAAGACAACACAAAGAAAGAAAATTATAGGCCTATATCCCTGATGAATTTAGACGCTAAAATTCTCAACAAAATATTAGCCAACCGGATCCAGCAATATATGAAAGAAATCATACACCACGATCAAGTGGGATTTATTCTGGAGAGGCAAGGCTGGTTCAATATTCGCAAATCAATCAATGTGATTCACCACATAAACAAAAGGAAGGACAAAAATCACATGATAATTTCAATAGATGCAGAAAAGGCATTTGATAAAATCCAGCACCCATTCATGCTCAAAACTCTCAGTAAAGTGGGAATACAGGGATCATTCCTTAACATGATAAAGGCCATCTATGATAAACCGACAGCAAACATCATACTAAATGGACAAAGATTAAAAGCAATCCCCTTAAGATCAGGAACCAGGCAGGGTTGCCCACTTTCACCACTCTTATTCAACATAGTTCTGGAAGTCCTAGCTACAGCAATCAGACAAGAACAAGAAATAAAAGGCATACAAATTGGAAAAGAAGAAGTAAAACTGTCATTATTTGCAGATGATATGATATTGTATATTGAAAACCCTAAAGTCTCAGTCAAAAAACTACTGGACCTGATAAATGAATTCAGCAAGGTGGCAGGATATAAAATTAATACTCAGAAATCAGAGGCATTTCTATACACCAACAATGAAATATCAGCAAAAGAAATTAAGGAAACAATCCCCTTCACTATTGCAGCCAAAAAAATAAAGTACCTAGGAGTAAATTTAACCAAGGAGGTTAAGGACTTGTACTCAGAAAATTATAGAACATTGATAAAAGAAATCAAGGAAGATACAAACAAGTGGGAGCACATACCATGCTCATGGCTAGGAAGAATAAACATCATTAAAATGTCTATATTACCCAAAGCAATTTATAAATTCAATGCAATACCAATTAAAATACCAATGACATACTTCAAAGATATAGAACACATATTCCAAAAATTTATATGGAACCAAAAAAGAACACGGATAGACTCAGCATTCTTAAAAAGAAAAAATAAAGCAGGAGGTATCACTCTTCCTGATATCAAGGTTTACTACAAGGCCATTATACTCAAGACAGCCTGGTACTGGCATAAGAACAGGCACATAGATCAATGGAACAGAACAGAGAACCCAGAAATAAACCCACAGCTTTATGGACAACTGATATTTGACAAAGGAGGAAAGAACATACAATGAAGTAAAGACAGCCTCTTTAACAAATGGTGTTGGGAAAATTGGACATCTACCTGCAAAAAAATGAAACTAGACCATCAACTTACACCATTCACAAAAACAAACTCAAAATGGATAAAAGACTTAAATGTAAGCCGTGAAACCATAAACATCTTAGAAGAAAACATAGGCAGCAAGCTCTCCGACATCTGTAGCAGCGGTATATTTGCCTATTTATCTTCATGGGCAACTGAAATAAAAGGCAAGATAAACAAATGGGACTATATCAAACTAAAAAGTTTTTGCACAGCTAAAGACAATAGGAACAGAATAAAAAGACAAACCACACAATGGGAGAACATATTCGACAGCACATCTGATAAGGGGTTAATAACTAAAATTTATAAAGAACTTATAAAAAGCAACACCAGGAAGACAAACAACCCAATCAAAAAATGGGCAAAAGAAATGAATAGAAATTTCTCCAAAGAGGACATACAGATGGCCAATAGGCATATGAAAAAATGCTCAACATCACTAATCATTAGAGAAATGCAAATTAAAACCACAATGAGATATCACCTCACACCAGTCAGAATGGCACTTATCAGCAAAACAACACAGAATAAGTGCTGGCGAGGATGTGGAGAAAAGGGAACCCTTCTGCACTGCTGGTGGGAATGCAGACTGGTGCAGCCACTGTGGAAAACAGTTTGGAGATTCCTCAGAAAATTAAAAATCGAACTGCCTTTTGACCCAGCTATCCCACTTTTAGGAATATACCCTAAGAACACCATAGCACTCTTCGAAAAGAAGAAATGCGCCCCCATGTTCGTGGCAGCATTGTTCACAATAGCGAAGATCTGGAACCAGCCCAAGTGTCCGTCAGGAGACGAGTGGATTAAAAAGCTATGGTACATATATACTATGGAATACTACTCAGCCATAAGAAACGATGACATTGGATCATTTATAACAAAATGGATGTACCTTGATAACATTATAAGGAGTGAAATAAGTAAATCAGAAAAAAAGAAAAACTGAGAACAGCACGATTACATACATAGGTGGGACATGAAAGTGAGGGTATGAGACATGGACAAGAGAGTGGTGGTTATGGGATGGGGGGAGGGAGGGAAAAGTGGGATAGGGAGGAGGGGAGGGACACAGGGAAAACCAGATTGAAGGTGACAGAGGACAATTTGACTTTTGGTGATGGGTATGCAACACAATTGAATGATAAGATAACCTGGAGATGTTTTCATTGTACATATGTACCCTGATTTATTGATGTCACCCCATTAGAATTAATAATAATAAAATATATATATAAAAATAAATGACAATAAGAACAGAATAAAAAGACAAACTACACAATGGAAGAACATATTTGACAATACGTCTGATAAGGGATTAATAACCAAAATTTATAAAGAACTTGTAAAACTCAACACCAGGAAGACAAACAATCCAATCAAAAAATGAACAAAAGAAATGAATAGACATTTCTCCAAAGAGGATATACAGATGGCCAATAGGCATATGAAAAAATGCTTACCATCACTAATCATTAGAGAAATGCAAATTAAAACCACAATGAGATATCACCCCACACCAGTCAGAATGGCCCTCATCAACAAAATAACAGATTAAGTGCTGGTGAGGATGTGGAGGTAAGGGAACTCTCCTGCATTGCTGGTGGGAATGCAGACTGGTGCAGTCACTGTGGAAAACAATACGAAGATTTCTCAAAAAATTAAAAATTGAACTGCCTTTTGACCCAGCTATCCCACTTTTTGGAATATACCCTAAGAACACCATAGAAGAAATGTGCCCCCATATTTGTGGCAGCATTGTTCACAATAGTAAAGATCTGGAAACAGCCCAAGTGTCCTTCAGTGGATGAGTGGATTAAAAAGCTCTGGTATATATATACTATAGAATACTGCTCAGCCATAAGAAATGATGACATCGGATCATTTACAACAACATGGATGGACCTTGATAACATTATACTGAGTGAAGTAAGTAAATCATAAAAAACTAAGAATAAATGATTGCATACATAGATGGGACATAAAAATGAGAGTCAGAGACATGGACAAGAGTATGCTGGCTATCTGGGTGGAGGGGGGGTAAGAGTGGGCAGAGGGTGGGGGGAGGGGGATGGGAGGGGCACAAATAAAACCAGATAGAAGGTGACGGAAGACAATTTGACTTTGGGTGATGGGTGCAATATAATCAAATGTCAAAATAACCTGCAGATGTTTTCTCTGAACATATGTACCCTGATTTATTAATGTCACCCCATTAAAATAAAAAAATAATAAAATCAATAGAAAAAGACATATTTAATTCAATGGCCCTCATTATTTCTTCTGTACTCTGCTTCTGCTTTTTAGTCTTAAATTTGAACTTTAACAATCAATCTTCAAATGGGTATTTCTTATGGAGCACATCCCTAGCCTTTGTAAATCTGATCTCAATTGCCTAACTTGGGAAAAATCAAAATGAGTGACTGACAGTTTTCTGACACAGTTATTCTGCCATTTTGAAACAGAAAGGATGGATATTAATTTCTACTAGGTGTCATGACACACCTTCAGTTAATATTAATGGGCACCTTAAAGAACTGTGTTAGGTACTAGAACAGGATGGCCCCTGCCCTCAAGAAGGTTATAATATAAACCACACCTTCCACCAGTGAGTGAACTGACACATCATATCATCTCCAGCATTCTCTTTTTCTTTCTTTCTTTCTTTTTTCTTTTTTTTTTTTTTACAGAGACAGAGAGAGAGTCAGAGAGAGGGATAGATAGGGACAGACAGACAGGAACGGAGAGAGATAAAAAGCATCAATCATCAGTTTTTCGTTGTGACATCTTAGTTGTTCATTAATTGCTTTCTCATATGTGCCTTAACTGCAGGCCTTCAGCCGACTGTGTAATACCTTGCTTGAGCCAGCAACCTTGGGTCCAAGCTAGTGAGCTTTGCTCAAACCAGATGAGCCCACGCTCAAGTTGGCAGCTTCGGGGTCTCAAACCTGGGTCCTTCCACATCCCAATCCAACGCTGTATCCACTGCGCCACCGCCTGGTCAGGCCATCTCCACCATTCTTAAAGTTCCCTAAATTAATGTGTCTGGGAGCTCTTTTTTTCTGTTCCACCAGTTGCTATGTGCATTCTTGCACCAACATCACACTATCTTCATTACTATAACTTAATATAAACCTTTTTATATTAAGTGAAGTGAAGCCTTTTTCTTCCCCTTTTAGAATGTTTTGGCTATTCTGGGCACGATACACTCTGATATAAATTTTAGAATAAATTTGTTAAGTTCCATAACACATGTATGCGAATATTACAGACAAGTTAATGTTTCTGGCTACCAAATGTGAAAATAGCTCAGTTTTATCAATAATCAAGATCACAAGGATATACCATTTGAACTTACAAAAGTTCAGAAGTTTGATTATGCTAAGTTTTAGAGAGATTGTAGACCAAAAAAATCTCCTATACAGTGCTGGTAGGAGTATAAATCAGTACAAACACTTTGGAAAACAGGACAGAGTTATATAATATTTAACATTTGTATATATTCTTTTATCTCTCTAGATTCAGTCTCCAGCCTGCTCTGTGTTCTTAGAAGTTTACCTCCATAGACTTCACCAATTGTCCTCCTTGCGTTCTGGCTCTTATTGGGTCCAGCCAATGAGGAAGACCCTGGCAAAACACTGAAGAGAATGGTTAAGATTAAAATTAGCAATTTTAGTGAGATTAGCTTCCTCTCTGCCAGGCTGTTGATGGTCTGAATTTTACTGAAAGCTGGAGCCCTGCTGGGTTCCAGGGCTGCAGCGGCCCTCAGTAACTTCTCCCTTCAGGGATATGGATGGCCACATCTCCTTGCCCTTTCTAGTCTTAGTGCGCTCCATTTTCCTGTAATTGTTCCTTTATTGAGCTTGCCTCAGTTACACAATTTGACTTAGTTTCTGCCAGGACCCTTATGGGTACAACCTAAAACTCAACTATTTCATTCTTAGGCACACACTCAAGAGAAACCAAAGCAGAGATGTCTTTGTAACATGCTGTGCACATTTCGATAATAGCAAACAAACAGAACAGAAAGAAACAGCCCAAAGCCAACTGTGATGTATTTGTCCAACATAATATACTGCTCACAAAAATTAGGGGAAATTTCAAAATGAATATGAAGCTATAAAATATCCCCTAATTTTTGTAAGCAAATTTTGTATAATTTTTATTATACAAAAGTGAAAATTATGACCACATGCAACAATATAGATGAATCTTAGTAACCAAATGTTAAGTAAAATATTTGAATGCAAGCCAGAAGGCAAAATATAACATAATAATCTTTTTATAAAATTAAAGACTTATTATTTATATATTCATGTATGTGCTAGGACTTTTAAAAAGTGAAGTATGATAAACATCAAATTTAGGACAGTGGTTACCTCTAAGAGCAAAGAAGCAGTAGGATTAGGGTAGGCAAGTTGCACATGGATGGAATATTGATAGTATTTTACTATCCTGTGGTATAAATTATATGCTGGCTTCAGAGATTAAAATTAATTAATAGGCCCTGGCTAGTTGACTTAGGGGATGGAACGTTGGCCCGGCATGGAGATGTCCTGGGTTCCATCCCTGGTCAGTGAACAAGTGAGAAGCGACCATCTTTTTTAAAAGTAATAATAATAATAATAATTAATTGGTTAAATAAAAATGCATAATTGGTTATTGTTAAAAATAAAAAGCAGGTTTAGAAGTCTGGAATTCCAGGCTAAGAATTTAAACTCTAAATCATCTGAATTAAGTTAAACTGCTTGAAGTGGACAAAAGCAGAAAATCCTTTGCCAAATCCAAGTGTGAACTGATGGAGTTCTGGCCCTAGAATCATGACAGTGGCATCAGAAGATAATTAAAATGAAACAGAAGCAGAGTTAAGAATTGATAGTATTCTTAGTGGAAATACAAAAGGCAAAAACAAGAGAGAACAGCCTGACCTGTGGTGGCGCAGTGGATAAAGCATTGACCTGGGATGCTGAGGTTGCCGGTTTGCAACTCTGGCCTTGCCTGGTCAAGGCACATATGGGAGTTGAAGTTTCCTGCTCCTTCCCTCTTATCTCTCTCCTCAGTAAAATAAATAAATAAATAAAATTTAAAAATTAAAAACAAGAGAGAACTGAAATATGAGGCCAAGAGTTAATAATTGGAACTGATTTTCCACAACAGAATTTTTGAAACTATCACTTTAAATATAATCTTTTAAGGATATATGAAGAATTTTGAACTATTTGATGCTATTTCCATAGTGACTAAACTTATACTAAATGATACTAAATGTTTTCATTTCTTGGGCTCTTCCCAGACCTTACTATTTACTGGGAATTGACGACTAAAGCAAAGCTGTGACACTCCTAATCACAGATGGGTTTACACCTGCTAAATCAGTTGTATCTATCAAGCTGATATAACTTGTCCAAATTTGCCTGACCTGGGTTGGCACAGTGGATAAAACATCAAACTGCAACACTGAAGTTGCTGGTTCAAAACTCTGGGCTTTCCTGGTCAAGGCACACACAGGAGTTGATGCTTTCTGCTCCTCCCTCTTTTCTTTCTCTCTCTTTCGCCCCTCACCTCTCTGTCTAAAATAAATAAAATCTAAAATAAATAAATAAATAAGTTGTCCAAATTTGGTGGGTTTTTTTTTTGATATTTTTGTTTGTTTGTTTTTATAGTGGGAGGAGTACCATTAAAAAATATAAAGGGACAACTAGCTAAAAAGGTTAAAGAAGCCCTATACCAAATTATTGTAGCTTCTCATTGTTTGGCAATCATTCTTAAATTTGAAATATACTTTTATAACCAACATTTCTCTGAAATATTTAAATGGTACCCTATTTCCTGCATTCAGTAAAAATAAACCTTATGCCTGACCTGGGGTGGCGCAGTGGATAAAGCGTCGACCTGGGAACACTGAGGTCGCCAGTTCAAAACCCTGCACTGGTCTGGTCAAGGCACATATGGGAATTGATGCTTCCAGCTCCTCCCCCCTTTCTCTCTTTCTCTCTCTCTCTCACTCTGTGTATCCTCTCTAAAATGAATAAATAAAAAAATAAAAAATAAATAAACCTTATTACTGAATTCAATCCTCTGGGTTGTTAGTCTTCATACTCTACCTATACAATTAGTTTGCAAGTTTATTTCTTATTTTTATCTTGTCCTTCAACTGTAGTATCTTCCAATTTAAAGGGTGAGTTTAAAGTTTTCTAGTCACCTATCACAAAATTTATCCATGTTATTGCAAGATTTAAAAACAATAGAACAATAAAATATTTTTATTACCCCTATATTTTATTTTATTATTTTTATTTTTATTTAAACATACGGAATGCTTCGTGAATTTACATGTCATCCTTGAGTAGCGGCCATGCTGGTCTTCTCCTTATCGTTACAATTATTGTATATGTGCTGCCACAATGAGCACTACCCTGTATTTTAAAAGAGACCTCAAAAATCTTGTCTAAACATGGGATAAGACATTTCATACAAATGCCAAAGATAAAGTAAATCATGTTAGTGACCCTGGGACTTTTGGCTGACTCTTTGTCCAGTCTTGATTTTGGGAATTCTAAGATAAAAATCATTTTGTTTTATTTTTTAAGAAAACAAAAATCAGAAAAAATAAACGTGACTTCTTAGAGATTTTGTGAAAGCTTTTTTTTTTTTTTTAATCCTTGTCTAGAGGAGCTGTTTGTGGAACAAGCTGACATTCACTTAAGTATGAATTTAAAATCTGCTCAAAACATCTTTGATATTCGAATGAGGGCCAAAATGCCAAGTGTTTTAATGGATATCTAGATAATATTTTTTGCAGATTATCCAAATCCACTCATTTCTGGAAAGCTGAGAAGTGGGATCAGCAGAAGAAAGAAATGACTATGTAATTTGATAGTCAGGATATGTAGTAAGATCACAGTGTCTGGGTGAATGGGAATGTGTGTCCCCCCTCCTTAGCTGTCAGCCTGTCCATGCCATCTGCTGCAGAGTGTGAGGAAAAACTGAGTTTCTCTTCAACAAACACTGAATGTTGATCTTTTCATCTCTTCCCATAGTACTTATTTTATCAGGACAAAGCTTTCTGGAGCATCACAGAGATATTACCTTAAAGAATGTAGCAAAACAAAATTAGGATTGCTTTCTTAAAACTTTAAGTGGTCATAAAGAAATGAGAAGAAAAATGGAAAAATAAGTTATCCCAAGGGTGTCTGCCCAACACAATGTTCCTGATGTGAAATTCCACTTCTATTCACTTGAAAGGGTATGATTTACCTGGAAATACTGAAGATTTAAAGGCTCAGTCACCAGGGTGTGGAATGGCAAAGTGAACTATGGTTTTACATGGTTACAATAGCAGAAGAAAATGACATGTGAACATTTAGAGAGATGTTACATCCATGTTATATTATTCACACTGTACTTCCCTTAGTACTTAACATAATTGTAGTTTAAAAGTTATTTACAGGCCTGACCAGGCAGTAGCACAGTGGATCGAGTGTCGAACTGGGATGCAGAGGGCTCAAGTTATAAACCACGAGGTTGCCAGCTTGAATGTGGGCTAATCGGCTTGAGGACGAGCTCACCAGTTTGAGCGCGGGGTCGGTGGCTTGAGCGTGGGGTCATAGACATGACCTCATGGTCACTGGCTTGAGCTCAAAGGTTGCTGACTTAAACCCCAAAGTCGCTGACTTGAGCAAGGGGTCACTCACTCTGCTGGAGCCCCCCGGTCAAGCCACATATGAGAAAGCAATCAATGAACAACTAAGATGCCACACAAAGAATTGATGTTTCTCATCTCTCTCTCTTCCTGTCTGTCTGTCCCTATCTGTCCCTCTCTCTGACTCTATCTCTGTAAAACAAAAAAGTTATTTACCTAGTTATTTATTTAATGACTATTTCCCCTCTATTAACTTTTATTCTTCGTGAGGACATAATAGTATCTATCTTGTTTATCCTCCATCCATAGTCAGTAATACATAATAATAACAGCATCTAATATCTATTTTGCTCTTACCAAATGTGCTTCTAAATACTTTATTGATAATCACTTAATCTATATCAACAAGAGGTATTGTTTTTACCTCTGTTTTACAAATGAGAAAACTAAAGAATAAATTACCCAAGATCTCATGTCTAGTAAAGAAAAATATCTAGCAAATAGAAAACCAGAACAGATACCCAGATGCTCTGATTAGAGGCTTCAGTCTTCCATATTGCCTGTCAGATTAGTAGTATAATACAAATATTTGTTGAATGATCAATTAAGAAAATTACATTTTTTAGCTTGACCAAGTGAGAAGTAGATCATTTGAATTTTTTTTTATTCCCTTATTAGAAATATTGATCCACGTCCCTATGAATGTAAAAAAAACAGTGACAGTCAATAGTACTGATAGCATAATGAAATGACAATGGTCCAGTTTCAATATTGATACAACTATTGCAGAATCTCCTCATTTTCTAAAGAGACATCAAAGGAATTTTGTTTATTTACATTAAATTTGCTCAAAATTGTCTTGACTTTTATTGAAACATATTCTTCTATAAATGCACATAAATACAGTAGGAAGCACAGAACTCTTCCATAGTACTTGTACAAGTGGCTTACATATTTAGAAATTCCTACAAATGAATTCATTTGTTGGTTTTAAAAACATTAAGTGTCCACTTTTAAAGTACTCTGGCTTGTAACCAATATCCCACTTCTCCCAAGGCATTTTTTTTTTATTCCCACTAATGGGGAAAAGAACCCTGAATTGTCACTTTCTCCACATTTGTATTAATTGTGTACTTTGAGCTTGGTTCGATGATAACTATTTTCCATTTTAATAGATTTGCACAAGGGAGCAAACAAATTTCATTGTTTCATAAATAATAAAATTCTCTAAGAATCACAGATATGTATACTAATAAAAACACTTGTATATTCCAAAATTCTATTTTATGATACAGGTTAAGTACCAGTAACATTTAGCTGAGGAGAGATCTTACTGTTTTTGCAGAATCGGTTTCATTGAGCAGTGCACAGGGTCACAAGGAAGGCAGTACCCTTTGCAGAGAGCTGGGTCCTAGTGCTGGTAAAGTCACCAGTTTACAGGAGGTCTTCTCCAATTTTGTAGAACCTCACTTGGTTTATTAGTCAGTCATACTAAGCTTCTATTAAATGACCCATGCCCCTCCAGAAAACACACTTTAGTGAATCATCTTACCAATACTATGAATTTATAGTAATATGTTTTAAAGTAACCATTATTAAGGGCAAGAAAAAAAACCCCTGTTCTTTCTGGAAATCTAGATTCCATTGAAGTGATACTATTTCTCTATGAAGAACTAGAACGAGCTATGGCAAAGTGACTTGTGTAAATGATCTCATTTGAGAGGCACCGGAGGGGACAGAGACTTGTCATTGCCAAGTAAGTCACATTTAAATTTTCTCTAACCTTGCGAAATAATGTGAGGGAAAGTGCAAAAATAGCACAGTCATTTCTTTGGACCACGTTGACTTCTCGGCCTCCTGAGAGCACCACAACTGTGTATTCATCTATTTGCAAAGAGAAATAATAGGAAGCATCTATATTTGGCACATGGCGCTTTTCTATATACCAGTGTGCTCATCTATCAATATAGTTTATGCTGAGCCTTTCGGTGAGGAAAGATCCACCATGCACACTGCCTTGTGCACAGCCACAGACACATATTGAAGATGCTATTTCCCCCTGCATTACGGAAAATTGCAAGAGTACACAGCCCCATTAAACCAACCAGAATGAAACTAGAGACAACTGTATCTGATTGAAACCGTGGAGAGAATTGAGATTGACAGAGTTGCAGGGCTAGAAGGTTAATGAGTCCACAGTCCTGCCTCCAGGCAGAACTGTCCTGATCATTCCAGGCAAATGACAGCTTAGCCTCTTGAGGGGAAAAAAAAAATCTTTATAATGTGCTTCAGTAACATATTCCATTGTCTAAATGTCCTCATCCTCATAAAGTTCTGAAGGCAATATAAATCCACACTCTTCTCTGTTTAATCTCCGTGTTGACAGATATATAGAATAATAAATTGACGGAAACGTCAGAGATGATGAGAATCTTAGAGATGGGTCACAGAATCGATTATCATCACCATCCCAGGGACCTCAGAGGAGAGACTAATTAACAAGTCTGTGGATTGTGGTTCTAGTTATGGTAATATTATGAATCCAACTATGTTATTATAAATAAGAACTATTGTTTATCATGAGTCACTAAATGAATTTTTTGCTTTGCTCTTCATCGCAAGAGCCATGGGTTTAGTGAACGCTATCCTGACCTAAGATATGTAATCAAAGAATAGTTACTTACATGAAAAAGCAAAGGAAATATGTACAAAATTGGTACGCAAAGAGGCCCATACCGCTTTATTTCCCAATTCTGTTCTGTTACAGTTTTTGAGTGTGTGGATACTTTCTTACATGTAACCCCTCTAATAATAAATACTGCCTCTGTTTCACTTCTTTCCCTGAAACTGGCATCAACTACTAGAGATAATGAACGCGTTGACAGCATTGCACAGAGAAAAGAGTAGAAATTTTCGAGGACTAGATTCAAATTCCCTGCCTGCTACTTATTATCGGCATGCTCTCTAGTAAGCTGCTAGATCTCAGCTTTATTGCCTCCTTCTGTAAGGTGTGACTAAGGTGACCAGACACCCCGCTTTTGGCAGGACAGTCCCGATTTTTAACACTTTGTCCCGCGTCCGGCGGCGTTTTAAAAAAGTCCCGATTTAAAAATATATATTACAATACTATTTTTGCATTCTTGAAAATTTCTTTTGCTCCATATAGACCAAATTTTTAATCAAGAACCCCCCCGTCAATGGTGTCCCGCTCTACCAATTTTAAAACCTGATCACCTTAGACTAATCACATCTATTTCACACTGCTCTTGGAGGATAAAATGAGAAAATACTAGTAAAAGCATCTAGCGCCTAGCAGGTTCTAGAACAAATGTTAGTGATGATAAATCTGATCTGTCTGTCACCCACTGCCGTTCTTTCCGCTCTCCACTTATGGTATGTCCTGAGAAGTGACTGAATGACAACCAGCCCCTCTGCCTGGAGCGCCAAGCTATGTTTCGGCCCTTGGTGGGCCTCTTTCCTCTGTTGCCCATCCCGGTGCAAACGCAGGAGGGTACCCTTCAGGTACATAAAGGGTGCAGTCAGGGAGACCTTCTAATGCCAAGGTAAACCTAATAATGGATTTTAACTTGGGTTTAAAAAATAATGTTATGTTACATTTGTAACATGAACAAGTAGCTGGAATTCAGATTCTAAAGCACTGCAGTGTGTCGGTAAAGTCATGGTGCACTTTTGACCGTGTGACCGGTCAAAAGTGCACCGTGACTTTATGGACACACTGTATATTAATTTTTAGAAAGTGGTCAAAGAACTGCTTTGTGCAAAGAACAAAAAGACATTCAAAGATAGACTACTTTTTAGTTCTCAGGAATGAGCTACAATGTAACTATTATTTATTGTGAAATAGAAATGCTATTAGAAATAGAATTATAGAACTTGTATTTCTTTTTGGTGAGAGGAGGGGAGATAGTGAGGCAGACTCCCACATGTGTCTGACCAATCCACCCTTAACCCCTTCTGGGCAGATGCTTGAGGATGGAGGAGCACTATCCTCAACACCCAGGGCCGTGCTTGAAGCAATAGAGTGCTGGCTGTGGGAGGGGAAGAGAGAGAGAAAGGGGAAAAGGGAAATGGGGAGAAGCAGATGGGTGCTTCTTTTGTGTGCCCTGACCAGGAGTTGAACCCAGGACTTTCACATGCCAGGCTGACACTCTATTTATGGAGCTACTGGTCAGTGCCTATATAACTTCTTATTTTCAAAGGAATATGTTCATATTACAAAGAGAGAGAGAGAGAGAGAGAGAGAGAAAGAGAGAGAGAAATGTAGGGACATTTTAAAACATCACTTTTAATTTTATGATCCAGAGACAAACACTTAATATTTGGGTACATTTTCTATCTTTTTCTTCACATATTCTGACAAGCAAGAATGCTTTCAAGTTCAAATTCTGTCACTTGCTAGTTGGTCTTGGGCAAGTTATTTAGTTTCACTAAGCATCTGTCACTGCAGCTGAAAAGTGGTATCAACTTCATAAAGTTATTGTGATGATTAGTGCAATAGTGCCTATAAAGCATTTAATATTGTGCATGGTACCAAATAAGCACTCAATTATGTCAGCTATTGTTATTATCTCTGTTATATATTTTAAATAAAAAATGACAATTCAAGGAAAGGAAATGAAGGTCACTAAAAAAGCTGTTGTGACTTGGGCTTTTGGAGTCTGTGCAGGGCGGAAAGATTTCTCACATAACAATAATACAATGGATAATTTATTGAAACCATTACTATTGTGATTCCAGACATAATAATATCATGACTCATTCAGTCCTCACAATAGTCCTGATAAAAGTAGTAGTACTATTAACCCCATTTTACACATGAGTAAATTGAGTTAAAGTTGGTTTAAGTAACAAAGTCTCACCACTATGTGGCAAAGCTGGCATTTGAATGTCATCAATCTAGTTCTATAATCCACTTTTGTAAACAAAAATAGAAGTTTAACATTAAGCAGGTGTTTTTGTATTGTTTAAGTCAAGCATTCTATTAAGAACACGATTTGCATTTAATTAGGAAAGAACAAGATAGATACATACCAGGAAAAGAATTAAATGGGTATCCTATTCTTTTAGATAGAATGTTTAGCAATGTTCCCAATTGGCCTGTTATGCCCATCAGGCAAAGTTACAGGACCTCACATTCTATTTTTTCTGAACAGGGTAGGTGGCTAGAAATGGTTAGACAGAAAGCAGTGTTCTTGGAAAATAAGATTTGTAGTACCCTTGGAAACAGACTGTGTTGTAAGAAATTCTTAATAGAACAAGGCTGAGGATACACAGCTGTCTCTCAGATGGAGTGGGTTTGGAAACATAAGTGGGCAAGCTAAACCCTTTGAGTATTACTTTCCTTTGAATTGAATTCCAGAATGTTTTTTATGTCACTTTGTAGCATTTGTGTTTATCTTTATTTCTGTATAATATTTTATTGAGTATAAAAAAAATAAGATTCCTCCGTCATTCCAAAATAAATGAAAAGTTCTATACTTTCCCAGTTTATCTACACATCTCTTTTGGATAGCGAGGGGAATAAAAAAAAAAAACCATCCCCAAAACACAGGTGTGTATAATGTTAAAGCAAAATTGCTCTTAACTTTTGGGTAAAACTGTATGTTCAAACATGGCTGATGAAAATGTAAATTGGCATATTCCTTTAGAAAACAATTCGGCAACCCTTACAAAGTATACTATAAATATTCTAACTCTTTGGCACAGTTCCCACTGGGAATCTTTTCCAAGGCATTAATTAAAAAAAACAAAAACCATAAATTTAGAGAGAATTTAAATATAATGGTAATTATAAGTAAAACCTAAGGAGCAAACTGATTGTTCAACAATAAAGAAATAGGTAAGTAAACATTCATTAATATTTATTCCCTTAAATAATTATAAATATGAACTATATAATTACCTATAAAAACAGAAACTTTAAAAGTAGAACACTAAATGGTTTGTATTTTTCATTACATTATAGGATGTGAATAAACTGGAAGGTAATGTTGATTAATAGAAGCATCAGTGTTAAAATAAGAATAAGGTCTATGTAATTTTTCTTCCTGACTTTCTTTAAATGTTGCTTGAAATATGTAAAATAGTTAACAAATGAAATAAATGGACGAAGAGGTTTCTTTGTCATTACAAGAGCAGGTAAATCTTGTTCTTCACAGCCCAAAGAGACTGGAACTAACCAACCAAACACATCAAAAACTAAACTACTTGATATTTGCCTTTGGAAAGAGCTTGTGTGTTTAGGGCTTACATATGAAAATAACACTCTGGTGAGAAAGAGGTTGAATAAGCTTTTGGAGTAGGGTCTTCAATTTGCAGTAAGATTTCACTTCAAAAATTAAAGTTTTTTCCCCTCTCTGTCTCTCTCTCTATCACCACAGCAGACAGAGATGTTGCTCCTTCCCTCCTTCCTCTTAACTGCTTTCCCTGGCCATCAACATAACTTTAAGTGTCCCTCTATTCACTTTTTTCCTCATCTTAATATGATTATTATACCTTCATTTCTATTTGTTGTTATGCATAGTTGATTCTCACCCTGTTTTTTGTCTCTTGAAGACACCATGCTGACTGGCTATATTTTAATTTTTAGCAGTAGACATATAGAAAGGTTAACTCAACTCTAGCTCTTTATTTAGTTAAATAATTTCTCAGAATTAGATGATAACAAATTTGTGTTGCTAAGATCCTCTGACTACCCCTGTATTTGATTCAAATTCTCTGTTGCAAACAGAAGAAAATGCTTTAAATTTTTTTACATTTATTCATTATAAATAGATGCCTTATGAGGAAATTAGCTGTTCCTTTTCACCTATGCATGGCCAATAGTCGTTGCTGTCGTGGCCAAGCACATGCAGATTCTCCTTAGATTCAGGCAGACGGTAAAGAAACAGTGTAGCCAAAGAATGATGGCCATTCCTTTATTACAGTCTTACACTGGCCAATGAGCAAGGGAAAACACTTCTCTTTCACTCAGTGCTACCAAAGCCACTAACACATTATCTGGTTCCACAACCAAAGAATCTCCAGTTTCTCCTAGAAACAAAGGCCCCATAAGTCTCAGTGGAGGTCGCTAAAGACCCTTACCTCTGGTTTCCCATCTGAACAGCTTCATTCTCTCTGTTCTCACTCTGCAAAGATGGCATCCCCCTTCTCTTTTCTTTATTTCTTTTATTTATGATTTTAATTTGTGTTTACATAGATTTAAGTGTCCCACCAAATATATCTCCCCCTAACCCCTACTCCCCTAGACCCAATGCCATCCCTCCTTCCCTCCAGGATTTGCTATCCTGTTCTCTATAATGCTATGTTATGTATATATAATGTCATTAATCTCTTTCCCTTCTCTGATCCCATCTTCTCTTCCACTTTCCCTCTGGTCCCTATGATTCTGCCTCTGCCTCTGTTCCATTGCTCAGTCCACATTGTTCATTACATTTCTCAAATGAGTGAGGTCATATGATAATTTTCTTTCTCTGCCTGGCTTATTTCACTTAGTACAGTGGTTCTTAACCTTTTTTGAGGTACCAAACACAACAGTTTCATATGCGCATTCATCAAACCCTTCTTTAGTGATAAATAAAATATGATTTTTTTTTCCGCAGTGGTTCTTAACCTGGGTTCTATCGAACCCTAGGGGTTCGATGAGTTGGTCTCAGGAGTTCGGAGAAGCCTCTTCTGCAGAGGCCAGAATAAAGTAATACCGTAATTTGTTGTGAGTTCATGCACTTTGTTGGTTTTGTTGTTTGAGCAAGGTGATGTTCATGCATGGCTCATTTTGTGCACCAGTAAGAAAATATATACCTATGTTTTGATTTTGGAAAATAAAATCATATTTTATTTATCACTAAAGAAGGGTTCGGTGAATGCACATATGAAACTGGTGGGTTTGGTACCTCAAAAAAAGGTTAAGAACCACTGGTCTATAGTTTTCTTTCTTTGTAGTTTTATGCCTGATTTTGGCATCAGTATTATGCTTGCCTCATAAAAGGAGTTTGGACGTCTTCCCTCCTCTTGAATATTTTGAAATAGCTTGAGAAGTATAGGTGCTAGTTCTTCTTTGAATATTTGGTAGAATTCGCCTGTGAAGCCATCTGGCTCAGGACTTTTGTTTGTTGGGAGTTCTTTGATAACTGTTTCAATCTCATTTGATGAAATCAGTCTGTTTTGGTTTTCTGATTCTTCTATATTGATTTTTGAAAGATTTTATGTTTTGAGGAATTAATCCATTTTGCCTAGGTTATCTAATTTTATGGCATACAGTTCTTCATAGTATCTTCTTACAATTCTTTGTATTTCTGTTGTGTCAGTTGTTATTTCTCCTCACTTATTTCTAATTTTATTTATTTGAGTTCTCTCTCTTTTTTTCTTGGTGAGTCTGGTTAAAGGTTCATTGATCTTGTTTACCTTTTCAAAGAACCAGCTCTTGGTTTCATTGGTCCTCTGTATTTTTTATTTTAGCCTCTATGTCATTTATTTCCACTCTGATCTTTATTATTTCCTTCTTTCTACTTCCTCTTGGTTTTAATTGCTGTTCTTTTTCTAATTCTTTTAGATGCAGGGTTAAGTTGTTTATTTGAGCTTTTTCTAGCTTCTTAAGGTATGCCTGTAGTGCTATGAACTTTCCTCTCAGGACTACTTTTGCTGTGTTTCATACATTTTGAGTTGTATGTACATTTTCATTTGTTTCAAGGAAATATTTTATTTTTTCCTTGATATCATTGTTAACCCATTCATTATTTTACAACATGCTATTTAGTTTCCAAGTGTTTGAGTGTTTTTCAGTTTTTCTACTGTAGTTGATTTCTAGTTTCATGCCACTGTGATCTGAGAAGATGCTTGATATCATTTCAATCTTCTTAAATTTGTTGAGACTCATTTTGTGTCTTAACATGTGGTATATTCTAGAGAATGTGCTACAAGCACTTGAAAAGAATGTATAGTCTGCTGCTTTAGGGTGAAAGGTTCTGAAGATATCTGTTAAATCCAGTTCATCTAGTGTGTCCTTTAAGTCTTCTGTTTCTTTGTTAATTTTCTTTCTTGAGGATCTATCTAGTGATGTTAGTGGGGTCTAAAAATCCCCTACTATTATAGTATTGCTGTTGATCTCACCCTTTATGCTGATCATAATCTGTTTTATATATTTAGGGACTTCTATATTAGGTGCATAGATATTTATAATGGTTATATCTTCCTGTTGGATTGCTCCCTTTATCATTATGTAGTGACCTTCTTTATTTCTTACTATAGCCTTTGTTTTAAAGTCTATTTTGTCTGATATAAATATTGCTACCTCAGCACTTTTTTATTTCTTTTTGCATGAAATATTTGTTTCCATCCCTTTACTTTCAGTCTATGTGCATCTTTTGTTTTGACGTGTGTCTCTTGTAGACAGCATATGTACGGGTCTTGTTTTCTTATCCATGCAGCTACCCTATGTCTTTTGATTAGAAAACATTTAATCCATTTACATTTAAGGTTATTATTGATATGTAGCTGTTTATTGCCATTTTATTCTTCAAATCTACATTTCTCATTTACTAGATTCCCCTCCCCCTTTATTCTGTTTACAGCAGTCTCCTTAATATTTCTTGTAGAACTGGTTTGGTTGTAATAAATTCCTTGACTTTTTTTTTTTTTCTGGGAAGCTTTTTATTTCTCCTTCAATTATAAACGATAGCCTTGCTGGATAAAGTAGTTTTGGTTGTAGGCTCTTGTTCTGCATTACTTTGAATAGTTCTTATAATTCCCTTCTGACCTCAAGTGTTTCTGTTGAGAAGTTGAATGTCATCCTTATGAGGGCTCCTTTGTAGGTAATAGACTGCTTTTCTCTTACAGCTTTTAGTATTCTTTCTTTTTTTTTTATTTCTGAGACAGAGAATCAGAGAGAGGGATAGATAGAAACAGACAGACAGAAAGAGAGATTAGAAACATCAATCATCAGTTTTTCATTGCGACACCTTAGTTCATTGATTGCTTTCCCATATGTGCCTTGACTGGGAGCCTTCAGCAGAACAAGTAACCCCTTGCTCAAGTCAGCGACCTTGGGTCCAAGCTGGTGAGCCTTGCTCAGACCAGATGAGCCCGTGCTCAAGCTGGTGACCTTGGGGTCTTGAACCTGGGTTTTTCCACATCCCAGTCCAACGCTCTATCCACTGCACCACCTCCTGGTCAGGCAGTGTTATTTCTTTATCTCTTAATTTTTTGTATTTTAATTACAATGTGTCTTGGTGTTGGCCTTTTCGGGTTCATCCTTAATGGAACTCTCTGTGCTTCTTGAACTTGTGTGACTTTTCTTATCATCAATTTAGGGAAGTTTTTAGCTATGATTTCTTCAACCAAATTCTCTATCCCTTGTTCTTTTTTTCTCCTTCAGGAACCCCTATGATGCAGATGTTATTTCTCTTTATGTTGTTACAGAGCTCTCTTAGAGTTTCCTCAGACTTTTTGAGCCTCTTTTTTTTTTTTTTTGAAGCTCTGCTTCCATGCTTTTGTTTATCTTGTCCTCTAACTTGCTGATTTGATCCTCAGCTTCATCCATCCTGCTTTTAAATCCTTCCAGTGTGGTATTTATTTCTGATATTGTATTTGTCATTTCTGATTGATTCCTTTTTATTATTTCAATGTCCTTTTTTTATACTTGTTATCTCTTTATTTAGGTGCTTGTTATGTTCATCCATTATTGCTCTAAGATCTTTGAGCATCCTAACAATCATTATTTTAAACTCTGCATCTGGTAATTTGGTTATTTCTGTCTCATTCAAATCTTTTTATGGGGATTATTCTTGTTGATTCATTTGGGTTGTATTTCTCTGCCTTCCCATTTTGTCTGTGTATAAGAAGGGTGTGGCCACAGGAGTCTGATGGATATGGCCTCTGTGTTCCCTATATGTGGTCTGTCTGTAGGCGCAACACTCCCTTTGCTGCTGCCTCAGGTGTTTGGGCACTGGCATTGCCAGTGCCAGTCTGCTGTGGCAGTCACTGCAGTTTCCACCTTGCCTTTGTTGGCAGGACAGGGCTCTTGCATCCAGGTTGCAAGCCCTGGCCAACCCCTGGCCTTAGCCTCGCCCCCACGGATGGGACTGAGTTCACATGTTTAGGCTGCAAGGCTTGGCTGGCCCCTGACCTTTGCCCCGTCTCCACTGGTGGGACTGTGCTGGCATACCGGGACCACAAACCTTTGCCCCATGGGCAGGGCTGCATTCCTGTGCCTAGCCACAAGTCTCAGCTGGTTCCCCAGCTTTTGCCTTGCCACTGCGGGTGGGACTGCAGGTGGGACTGCTCTTGCATGCCCAGCCCACAGACACTGGTTGGACCGCTTTCGTGTGCCCCTTCTGCAGACGCAGCCAGCTCCCATCCTTTGCCCCCACTGGGCTGGACTGTGCTTGTGCCTGGGCTTCAGCCACAGCCAGCCCCGGCTTCTGCCCCTGTAGGTGGGACTGTGCTTGTGCCTGGGCCACAGCTGTGGCCAACACCCAGCTTCCGCCCCTGCTGATTGGACTGCACTTCTGTGTCCCACTACTAAGTTACTGAGCAACAGAGTGATGACCCAGGTGGGTAGAGCATTGCCCTCGAGTATACTTGCCTGGTAGATCCAGTCAGGACTCAGTGTAAGGGTGGTGATGCAGCTCAGACTTTAGCACTCAATACTGTCTCCCTGATGGTTCCCTGCCTCTAAGCAATTCTTTGCTCTGAGTGCCACAGGAGTGCCTCTGTTTGGCTGGTGACCTGCTTCCCTTTGCTGATATTGCTGGTTACAGGAAAAATATTCACTTTGGATTTGGGAGGTGACTCAGCCCAAGGGATAGGTGGCCATCCCTCAAAGTGTTTCTCCCTGTGCCTCCTAGATTACACTCTCTTCCTGCTACTTTGGTTGTCTCAGCTCTCCCTGTCCCCTGGAGCCCCAGGTGAGTCATTGTGAAAGAAGTTTTCTGTGCGGACAGTTGAAGACAAATTCTGGGTCTGAGAAATTTGTCTCTTTCTCACAAACAGTATCCTGACTTGTTTCATAGCTAAATACTGTTTGTACACCTCTTCTAGGCTTTGGGTCCGCAGGCTGGGTCTTTAGTCCTGGGGATCAGGACCCTCCCCTCTCCGCTAAACTCACTTCCCACTACGTGAGTCCCTCCAGGCTGCTGCTTGCTCCTGGGAGCTCGGCAGCCCTCTCCACATTTCTGCTTTTCCTACCAGTCTCAGTGTGGCTTCTTCAGTGATCCTTGATTAAAGAGTCCTCTTAGTTTAGTCCACAGTTGGTTTTTCCAGATGATCTTAAAATTAAGTTGTAATCCACTTTGTTTCTGGGAGGTGGAAGTTGGTATGTCTGACTACTCCATTGCCATCTTGCCACTCTTCCCCATCTCTTTTCAGTACTTTCTGGCATGAAAACCTCTCCTCCAGCAAACATTAGCAAGACAATGGCCCTTCCCAAGCAGGAAAGTAATTTGCAATTTCACAGATCACATACCTGGTGCTGCCCAGAGCCATTTTTTAACACTAAAAGTGAGCAAACTCAAAAAATAGAAACTCATTTGCTCAACAACCTGTTATTAAAAGAATGTTTGTCACTTAGTTTTTATAGTTTGTCTTCAAGTTGATTAGTATTTCTATTTTATAACTTGTGTTGGAAGGAGTATGTATCTACTGACTTTGTGGAGATTATACCCTCATTGTGTGTGGCTAGTAGTTTATTTTCTGAGTTACTAAGATTGAAACATTTTCTTTCCCAAGTGTATCATTGCCTGAAAGTACTTTGATACTTAATACAAGTAAGTATAAATTGGACATTTCATTTTGTCATGAAGTTTTGCTGACAGGCAAGGACAATAATTTGACTCTTCTTTAATTAGGTATTTTAACCTTTAAAAATACCAGACATTAGTACAGAAAATTATGCTTCTCTAAATGGAAATGTAACACAATAGGCCAATCTCTCTGTTTTCTTAAGTGACATGTAAGGGAACTTCTGAAGGCTAATTTAACCGTTATAGGTAAATGTTGGGCAAATGAATTTGTAAAATTTAATGTTTGCTGGAGGAGAGGTTTCCACATCAGAAAGTTTTGAAAAAGAGAAGTCATGTTGGCAGAGAGGAGCAGAAGGAGGGGAGAGAATTCAGAGTGCTGAGGAAGAAGCCAGTTTGTGAAGAGAAAAAGAAGCAATGTTTGTCAGAGTGAGAAGAGAAGGTGTGCAGATGGGGAACCAGAAGTGAGGGGTTTTTGTGAACTCTGCTGAGGCTGGTGAGGCCTTTGATTCTAGGAGAAACTGGAGAAGATTTTCCTGGTTGTGGAACCAAAGAATGTGTCAGTGGCTTTGGGATCCCTGAGTTAAAGGGAAGTGTTTTCCCTGTGTGTGTTGCTCGTCGGCTGGTGCAAGAGTTTAATAAAGGAATGGCTCACCATTTTTTGACTCCACAGTTTCTTTACCATCTGCTCAAATCCAGTGAGAACCTGCATGTGAATGACCATGATGGCGAAGGTGGTGACTATTGGCCATACAGTGAACAATTAAGCCATGGCATCATGGAATGATATGCAAATATTTAGTCTTCATTTAATAATACTCCTTGAGAACCTACTATTTGTTAAGCTAAATGTGGGGCCCTGGGGTACAAGAAGAAGCAAAACTATACCCTTTCCACATCCTGTATTCTACACCTGCAAAATGGGAAACTTGACAGTTTATCTTTAAGGCCCCTTTTAAATGTTAAGCACCTAGTAATTCTGATTGATTTTATTTTGAGAATCATAAGAGATTACACATTTCAGTAAAAGCAATACATGTTTTTTTGTTTTTGTTTTTTAATGATTTAGTGGTGCATGCGTCAATATTTAGAGTTCACTGTGCCAGGCATTAACTGCTGATTATTTGATTATATTTGAATATGGTTATAAATATGTGTATTTATAGTTCCAAAATTATGTGGATTGCATAAAAAAATTAAATATGTTCGTTGCCCTATGCCTTCAGAAAATTCAACAAAGCTAATGAAACATGACAAACAACATAACACAACCAAACAGGAGTTAGAGGTTTTTACAAAGAGACTGAAATCATTTCCTGAAAAACTTAGTGTAGACTGAATATTTCTACTACAGCAATACTGAGATGCGAGAATGGTGCTGTGATTATACACTGCCTCTGCAGAAAATATTAAAACTTCTAAATGCATAAGTATATTAGTTTCATGTTATGCCACCAGTGATTTATAGATTTTCTTTAACTTTTTTTTTACAGGGACAGAGAGAGAGTCAGAGAGAGGGATAGATAGGGACAGACAGACAGGAATGGAAAGAGGTGAGAAGTATCAATCATTAGTTTTTTGTTGTCCATTGCGACACCTTAGTTGTTCACTGATTGCTTTCTCACATGTGCCTTGACCATGGGCCTTCAGCAGGCTGAGCAACCCCTTGCTGGAGCCAGCGACCTTGGGTCGACCTTGGGCGAGCTCTTGCTTAAGCCAGATGGGCCCACGCTCAAGCTGGCGAGCTCGGGGTCTCGAACCTGGGTCCTCTGCATCCCAGTCTGACGCTCTATCCACTGTGCCACCTCCTGGTCAGGCTAGATTTTCTTTCAAAGGAACCACTTATGATCTTTCTGCTAATACACTTATAACATGATTCCATGTGTGAAATTTTCATTTCTGCACAATTTCTCAGTAACAGATTTATTATGTAAAATATGGTCTACTACAGTGTTCTTATACTGCACAAAGCCTCAAGGTCATTCAGACTGGTTTTTGGCTACTGTATGAAAACAGCACCAAGCTATTAAAGGAATATCTGGCTGCTAGAGACCTTGGAACAAATTTACAGCTCTCCACTAGGAAGTGTATGTTTCTTAGATGTTAACCTTACTCTGGCTCCATTTAACTTTTTCACTCTACTTTTATTTTATCTTGTTTTAAAACACATAGTAATTTAAAATTTAAAAATATCTTTCTATATAAAAAATAGAAACTTAGTAACCTTTCCTAAATTGTTTTTGGTGCATATCTGTATATAAATAAATAAGGGCTAAATAATTTGTGTAATTACTGTAATACCAAAAATATCAGAATTCCAAAATAGCCATTGCCTTTATTAGGTTTATGCTAAAATAGAAAATGAATAACAACAACAAAAAAACCCCAGAAAACTTCTTAACAAATAATAGCATGAAACTCACCTATTTAAAATGGTTTTTCTTATAGTAACCCTATAGCACATTTATAAATTTAAATCAAAGGAGTATACAAGTCTACAT
Organism: Rhynchonycteris naso; assembly: GCA_037038555.1. Classification (NCBI taxonomy): domain Eukaryota; kingdom Metazoa; phylum Chordata; class Mammalia; order Chiroptera; family Emballonuridae; genus Rhynchonycteris; species Rhynchonycteris naso. The sequence goes on from CM072997.1 coordinate 70,398,362, forward strand.
AGACTAAGACATTTGAAAATTCTCCTTCAATCCTTAAAATGGTAAATTAAAGTTGATTTACAGCATGACCTTCATGCAAATATCTATGGTATTTACATTAATACACAGTGAAAGGTTATTGATCAGTGAAACTTCTGTGATTTCCACATGATTCAACACTGGAACATTGCTTAATGTAACACTCAATTATATCATGTTTAATTTATGTAGAAATGTTTGGATATGCTTTAAATGTCTGTGGTAAATCAGTTGAGAATCTTAATTAAACATTTTTTTCTGTAATAAATTACTCTGTAAACACTGAAATAATATTCCTACATAACTACCAGTTTATTTTGAAAGACACCAATAACCTTAAATTATTATATTATTTTCTTTGTATGATCTAAAGCTGTATCCTTCTGGAATTTATTTTCCTGTCCTGTAGCAAATAATTCTAACCTTTATAACATGCTATCTCCATACCATAGCTAGCTAGCATTTTAAAAAACTCAAAATATTTATATATTGTTTTAACATATTACATATCACATATTGACTCTTCAATAGTGAAAAATGCTTACAATTAAGATTTGACAGTCTTGCCCTGGCCGGTTGGCTCACTGAACAGAGCGGCAGCCTGGTGTTTGGAAGTCCCAGGTTCAATTCCCAGTCAGGGTTCACAGGAGAAGCCATCATCAGCTTCTCCTCTCCATCCCTCTTCCCCTCCTGCAGCCATTGGTTCAGTTGGTTGGAGCATCACTCAGACAGGGATTACTGGGTGGACCCCGTTGGGGCATGTAAAGCCAGTAGTCGTGACCACCATCACAGCCGCCTGACCCATGCAGGTTTGCATTAGATTCATCCAGTCGGTAATGAAACACAGGAGCCAAGAACTGGTGAGCCATCAGCTTTAATTCTAGCTTGCACCCGGCGGGCAAGCAAAAACACACACTGGGCTCCAAAACCCATACATTCAGTGCTCACAAAGCTACTGACTTATCCGAGTTTCCTAGAATCAAAGGTTTCTAGCTCACCAGACTTATTCACCACTGTTCCCCATCTCCTCCAGCACGAACTCTTAACAAACTGGTTTCTTCCTCAGCACTCTGCCATCTTGACTGCTTCTCCTGGCCTCCATGTGGCCTTACTCTGCTCTACTCTCTAATACTAACCTCAGGAACTCAGGAACCAAGAGAGAGATCAAGCTACTGTTCTCTCCCACTTTATAGCAGACTCAAAACCTTTAATCCAATTATACAAACAAGGAAGTCTCTGATACAAAGTCACCCATCTGAGGCATAATGGGATTCCTCCCTACATCACCACCCTACATTATCCAATCAGTCAAGGGTGTGGGGAAAAGCTTACTCTTAAAGCCAAGCCTTAGGTCATAACAACCTGGCCTGCTTACATTACAGCCTTTCCCCCACACCCATCCCAAGCACAAGGGCAAATAATATCACCTGGGTGACGGGCTTCCATGTGGGCAGCGCCATCTTTAACAAAGTGAGCATATTATATTTTATCTGCCCAACAGGGCACATGTGTAAATTTGTCTATCTCTTCTCCTCTTACTTAAAGAAAAAAAGAGTTGACAGTCTTTTTCACAATAATAAGCTACTTAATAAGTATACTAAAGTAGTAGTGTTCTTGTCCCACACTCAAATCATCAAGATTATTTAGGAAAGGAGTTCAATTCCATGGTAGAGACTACTTGAAACTTTATGTTTATGGTTAGTATAAGAAGGAGTTTATGTGAAGCTGAGAAATGAATAGTTTTAATTATAATAAAATTACTCTCTAAAAATAAGTAACTTTCTACATAGTCTTTACCACTATAAATCCAGGAATGAGAACCTCTCTAAGATTTAAACCAATATTTGATAAAATGTTTAAATCAAATAAATTCTATTTTGAAAATTTTATATGACCATTTACTTGAAATATAGTACTGCTTTTTAGAGCTATAATTCCTTTAAGTAATGTAATTTAATTAAAGTAGTTGCAAATGTATATTATTCCAATAGTTTTAAACTTAAATTGGCCTAACATTTTTCAGAGAAATGAGGCAACAAGATATTAGGCAACTTTTCAGAGTTCTTATTTGCAAATAAATAAACGAATAGCAACAACAGCAAAGCAACATGATACAGCAGAATGGCAATGTGGGTGCTACTGGGCTTGCTCTTCAGCTGAGGACTTACCAGGATTTTGTGACTCCCCTACTCCATCACAGTACCCTTTGCCTTCAGCTTGAACCTCAGTGGGTCATGATTCCCTTTATGGTGAGGGGTCCGAGCCCATGATGGCCTTGCTTAAACCAAGTTGCAGTATCTGACATTTTCTTCCTACTCACACGTGTGGCAGTAGCCCTGCTTTCCATTAAGGTGAACAAGCAAACAGTAACACAATAACAGTGACAATCTTTTCTCTTTTTTATTTTTTTTGCATGCTTATATAGGGCGCGAAGAACCGTAGGTGATTAGGAGCAGACTTAGCTGGAATTCTTATTCTCCTGGCACTATTCCATCATAACGCAGAGTAAAAAACTAACCAACAAAACAAACAAACAAAATAAAACAGAAAGCAAACAACTGGCAAATGAATTGGTAAATATAATCCTGAGAACTTCCATCTCAGCTTTGAGCTATAGGATTCCCAGGTCCCAGGTTCAGCAGCCACTCCCAGCCCCCTGTCCCAGTGGGAGCCTGAGCAGTGCTCATCTTGCCCGTGCCTTCTATAACTGGAAACTTCATAGCCATCCCATGTCACTCCTGCGGCAGGCTTAGAGGGGCCGAGGATGGGCAAGTGAAAGGGGTGTGAGGCCCTGTCTCCTGCACGCCACCTCTAGTACCGACACAATGGAGCCACAGATCCTGTTATACTCCAGTTGTGTTCCTTCTCCAGCCTCAGTTCTACCAGATGCTGGGTATTCTGGGGGGCCTGGCCAGGGAAGCCGCCAGGCCAGGTCCCAGAGCAAACTCGCCCTTGGCACCAAGGCCACAACCCCTCTGCATCTTGCCTCACTGGGGCTGTTTTCAGAGATTCTTCAATGCATTGGATTCAACTCTTGCCACAGTTGAGAAACTGACAGTTTGTTTTGTTTTGTTTTGTTTTTTTTTTGACAGAGACAGAGAGTCAGAGAGAGGGACAGATAGAGACAGACAGACAGGGAGGGAGAGAAATGAGAAGCATCAATTCTTTGTTGTGGTACCTTAGTTGTTCATTGATTGCTTTCTCATATGTGCCTTGACTGGGAAGGGGACTAAAGCAGACCAAGTGAACCCTTGCTCAAGTCAGCGACCTTGGGTTCAAGCCAGCAACCTTTGGGCTCAAGCCATCAACCATGGAATCATGTCTATAGATCCTATGCTCAAGCCAGTGAACCCACACTCAATTCAGTGACCTTGGGGTTTTGAACCTAGGTTCTCTGCATCCCAGTTCAGTGCTCTATCCACTGTGCCACCACCTGGTCAGGCCTGACAAAAATTAATGAAAAATAAAATGGCCAGATGGGGAAACTTAACCCCATGTGATAATCATTTTTTTTTTCTGAGCTTAAACTATATTCTGAAGGACAGCACCTCAAATTCCAGGTTGTTGCCCTTGGGTAAGTTCATCTGAATCTTCAGTGACTAGCTCATTCTGAGTAATGGAGTATGCAATAATACCACTGAATCATTTGAACATTAGCCATTTTTGTTTTTTAGAAAATGAATTTCTTTAAGTGAACCGATTTTGCATGGGATATCATGGCATTGCATAAAGCACCCAATTAATCCATAGATACCATAAAGACAGAGAAAAATTACCAGATACAGCATAAACAAATCCAGAATAAATATCTACTGCAATAACAAAATATTGCTTCTACTCACTCTCTATCCCCCAAAAGATGTTAGGCGTCATGTACAGATAAATTAACACCAACTAGTTCTTTGGTTCTTCCAGGTATAACGCTTTGCAGGTGCTTATGATCTGTCACTGATAACAGAAAAGGTAACATTTATCAAAGCTGTATCCAGATGGCCAGAGATGACAACTTCATATTTTTGAAACCATAGATAATCTTTATTCCCTCCATGATGAATATTGGTTTCATGAATCCACTGACATTGATGAGAAAGGAGGTTGACTATACCAAATCTACTGAGTGGGTCATCTTATCCATTCTCATATGTGAGCTCATTAAGAGTTCATATTCCCAATATAACATTTTTACTAACATTCTCCACAATCCTCCAGTCCTGTTCTTTCCACCTAGCTAGCCATCAATTGAATTGCTGTGGGTTCCTGTTATGCTTATTTTTGCTTATCTTTGCTGCTTAAAAAAAATCAGTCCACAACTTAGCAGCATACTATTTATTATGATCATGGACTCTGCAGGTGAAAAATTCAAGTAGAACACAGTGGGGATGCCTTTTGTCTGTTCTATGATGTCTGCTGACTCAGCTAAGAAGTCTTAAAGCTTGGGGATGACTTGATGACTACGGGCTAGCATTATCTGAAGGCTCATTTGCTCCCAGATCTTATACATAGACCAGGCTGCCTCAATGATGGAGACTGTCAATGGAGCATGATCTCTTAGCATGACAATGACAAGGTAACAAAATTTTAGTCCAGTTTATCACAGAAAATAATTTAATGAGCTGTTTTACTTCTGTCAACCAGGTAGATCTAAATTCCATCCCTGAACTGACAAAGTAGAATTTTAAATTCCTTTATCCTCAACAAGGCCAGATAAAAGTCTTGAACTCTACCAATTTCAAAGAGATTCTGTGCTGCAACTCTCAACTGGCAGCTAATTTCTGTTCATATCAGGGTCTTGATTGCACAACTGAAACTAAGCTGAAAAGGATGACAGTGGAGGAATATGGGTTGGGACCGATAGTCCATAAAAGAGCTAAAGAACCAAATTCAGTAAACAGGCCTGAATTAGAGACTGGGAAGCAAAAAATGTTGCTAAACTCATATCTCAGCATCAGCCTGGATAGGACATCATCACCAGCACTGCCACCACCAGATCCTTGCAGTTGCTGCTGTTGGCATGAAGACCTACTTCCACCATGACTTGACTTAACCACTTTGTGGCCTCTACAATAACACCGAATCACCCCAGATTCTGTCGCCGCCTACAGATCCAACATTCCTGCATTGAGCTTCCTGCTTGCTAAACCTAAGTGACCTGCCGATATCTAGCAGAGATGGGAGGATAATATGCTTCTTCTATTTCCCTAGAAGGAAGTGGGGTCTTGCTTCATCTAATTTACACAACAGAGTTCCTACCAAATAGAACAAGAGAGTAGATTATGCACAAACAAAAATAAAACAACTACCTATTGAACATGCTTAATCTGATTATTTAATAATTAAAATAAATGCATGGGTGAATTGACAGTAAGATTTAATTAAATCAAGCAACTACATTAATAAAAAGGAGCCTACCCCCAAATCTAGCCTTGGTGTTGGAATGGGACTGGGTAATTCATTTAACTTCTCTAGTTCCCTTTACTCACACATAAAATGAGAGTTTCACCTCTGATCTCTTAGTTTCATTATAACTACCTTCTTTTTAAAAATTGTCAATATTTATGGAAGCTCATCCACATGGTGGAGCTATATGCCTAGGACTTGACAGTACCCACTATACTAGTTTTAAAGCATTAAATAGACTCTTAGTAAACCAAGTATTTTTTTAAGCTACAGCAGTTTGTTTTTATGTGTTCTGTAAATATATAACAAAAATTATTGAACAAAGTGGACTACATTTAATGATTATGCATCTAACTTTCCATTCAGAAACTTAGGAAATTATTTTGGCATAGTCTCATTTTCTGAACTCCAACACAGCTTGATTGTCTGGAGATAGCCTATAGTCTGGAGAACAGAAGCTCGGAACCAAGTGAGTATGGGTGCTTGGTACAGAAAAGTTCATGACTTTGTTCCAAAGCCCTCCATGAGAAAATTGGGGAACTTTCCATTTAGTTCATCTCCTCTGAGTCATTTTTTCAGTGGCTTAAATGTCATGACTGAGGATGATCCAGATGTTTCAAGATAACACAGAATCTCTTCTTCCCCTTTTAGGGAAGATTACACATACTCTTTGGAAGAAAAGATAATGACCCTCCAGAGTTGTCTGGCTTCCCCTTTCACTGTGTATTTATTAGGGAGTTTCTTAAACTTACAGGAAATTCCCCTGAATCCAGCTTTTGGCGGCCAATACTCAATCAAAAATAAATTTTTAGAGATTTTATTTGTAGTGGTTCCCATAGTCCTTCTGTGCAAATAGCATGGAACTTTCAAAACAGAGCAATGTCTTATGTTTGCCTTTTGGACAAAAAGATAATTTGCTAAATGCTCAGTTTGTTATGCCGTTCAGTATAGAATGAATCCAAATTTCTAAACAGAGTTATGACAGAGAAAGCAGACAATTGGAAAAGGCATTTAAAAGTAACTGCTTGCCTGACCTATGGTGGCACAGTGAATACAATGTCAACTTGGAACACTGAGGTTGTGGGTTTGAAACTCCAGGTTTGCCTGGTCAAGGCACATATGGGAGTTGATGCTTCTTGCTCCTTCCCTTCTCTCTCTTTCTCCCTCCTCTCTAAAATGAATGAATAAAAAATCATGAGTCATGCTGTATTAAAGGAAATTCCCAGTGAGGTCCTAGATGTGACAACTGGGTGTGCTTGTCTCCTCAAGCCAACACCAGATCAAAACAGACTGGTTCCCACAATACTGCTGTGGGACTGACTCCATAGTTACAGGGATTTTCCCACAACAGAAATATGAATTCACTAGTTGTTTTTTGATCAACTGCACTAAAATCTCTATGTTATGGAAGCCAATGATTATAAATTATGACACATATCCAGAATTAAAGATTACTGGTTACTAGAAGATTTAAGTGTTGGTTGAAACATTTTAGTTGTCTTTAGAACATCATGATTAGCAAAAAAAAAAAAAAAAGAAAAAGAAAAAATCACAAGTGAAGAAATCTGTACTGATGATCTCCTTACTGGATGAAAAAATTAAGATTATAAATGTTCATGCTGTGGTAAAATTCTGTCATAAAATGATCACAACAGAATTAATATTTTTTTTAGTTAACTCTATGACTTGGGCATATTATTGCACCAATTTTCTGGAAAGAGAAACTGAGGTATCAAAAAGAAGAGTTAGTTAAATTGCCTAAGTGCACCCTGACAGTTAGTGACGGACTGAGTTTGAACTCAAGTCTTTTCCAACTATAGTTCGTGTACTTCACCACATTGTTTCCTGTGATAGATGCAGGCTGAATAAATAATATACTTTAACAAAATAAGTTCACTAAACACATAAATGATAGAACACATAACTCTTTCTTGGAATATTTGTTTTTATTTGTATTTATTTATTTATTTATTTACTTATTTATTTATTATACAAGTGAGAGTAAGGGAGATAGAGAGATAATTGTTTTAATTTCCAAGTTTTATGAAAATGTAAACAGAAACATAAGCTTTTTTATTTTATTTTTATTTACTTATTTTTTTTTACAGGGACAGATAGTCAGAGAGAGGGATAGATAGGGACAGACAAACAGGAATGGAGAGAGGTGAGAAGCATCAATCATTAGTTTTTTGTTGCCGTTGCAACACCTTAGTTGTTCATTGATTGCTTTCTCACATGTGCCTTGACCACGGGCCTTCAGCAGACCGAGCAACGCCTTGCTAGAGCCAGTGACCTTGGGTCCAAGCTGATGAGCTTTTGCTCAAGCCAGATGGGCCTGCACTCAAGCTGGCGAACTCGGGGTCTTAAACCTGGGTCTTCCACATCCCAGTTCGATGCTCTATCCACTGCGCCACCGCCTGGTCAGGCTCTTTTTTTATTTTTTAAAAAGCTAAATGAAGTTATAGAGTATATTGATAACCTATGTGCCCCAACCAGGATCCACCCAGCAACCCCCATCTGGGGCCAATGCTCTGCCAATCTGGGGCCATGCTCCCAACCGAACTATTTTTAGTGATTGAGGCAGAAGCTCCAGGAGCCATCCTCAGTGTAAGGGCCAATGCGCCCAAACCAATTGAGCCATGGCTGCAAGAGAAGAGAGAGAGAGAGAGAGAAGGTGGGGGAGGGGTGGAGAAGCAGATGGTCATTTCTCCTGGGTGCCCTGACTGGGAATCGAATATGGGACATCCACATGACAGACTAACATTCTACCCCTGAGCTAACTGGCCAGGGCTAGAACATCAGTTTTTAAACCTCTTCTTGATTTTTATATAATTTTATTAGTTTATTTTATTAGTGTCTCAAATTCAGCTGAGCAAAAGATGTTCTTCCTAAACTTTAATAAAATCTGTAGGCTAATATAGTCATGGTCTGCCTATGTTAACTTTAAAAAATTTTATTTATTGATTGATTTTAGCAAGAGAGGAAGGGAGAGAGAGATAGGAATATCAATCTATTTCTGTATGTGCCTTGACTAGGGATTGAACCAGCAACCTTTGCACATTGGGATAATGCTCTAATCAACTGAGCTATCCAGTTAGGGCAGCTTGTATTAACATTTTATAACTGTTTTTACCTATGGCATATATACTTTCCAATTGTCTTAATTTCCACGTTTTATGAATATGTAAACAGAAACAAAAGCTCTTTTATTTTTTAAAAGTTTAAATGAAGTTATAGAGTACATCGATAACTATGTAAAAACAATGAATTTGCTGAAGGAACTGTTTCAGTAGCCTTACATAAGAGAGCCAACTTCAAAATAGCATGGTAAACCTGTTTCAAAAATACACATCATAATTGAGGGTCTCACTTATTGGTGAAGGGACAATCTTATGTGCTGTAAAAATGACATTTATCTTACATAGACTCCTTTATTCATTTGTCACAATTCTCTGTTCCTCCTTAGGATTTTTGAAGATTTTTATTTTCTATTGCTTGTCCAAATGAACCTCATGGTGTCCCTTCAAAAAAAACTTTCCTAAGAAGTATAGAAGAGCCAATAAACAAGCAGTAAAATATTTTAGATAAGCTTTCTATGTTGTTCAACTGTCATGTAAGCTACAAATAAATCACTGTTCTGTATGGGTTGGTAATTTTTCTTTTTCCTTTTTCTTCTTTTTCAAGTGAGAGGAGGGGAGATAGAAAGATAGACTCCCACATGTGCCCTATTGGGATTCACCAACAACTCCCATTTGGGTGGAGCTCTGCCCATCTTGGGCCATGCTTGCAGCTGAGCTATTTTTAGGGCCTGAAACAGAGGTTCCACAGAGCCATCCTTAGTGCCCAAGGCCTAGAGCTCGAATCAGTCGAGCCACTGGCTGTAGGAGGGGAAGAGGAAGGTAAAGGAAGGGTGGAGAATCAGATGGTTATTTCTCCTGTGGCCCTGACCAGGAGAATCTCAAACCCAGGACATCTCCATCTGCCTAGTGAATGCTCTACCAGAGCCAACCAGCCACAGCTAGATTGGTAATTAACTGACTTGATAATCTATATAGGAAATGGGTTGTTTACTTCACTTTCATATTATTTTGGGAATGAATATTTACAAAATGCGTTGGTTCAAAGATTTTTGTCAAATAAGATGAAACTTATTTTAGGTGTAAAATCAGAGGTCGGCAAACATTTTCTATAAAGGGCCAGATATTAAGTATTTCAGGCTTTTCTGACCATGTGATCTTTTATAGCTACTCAACTCTGCCATTGTAGCATATTAGCAGCCATTGACAACACAGAAACAAATAGTGTGGCTATGTTTTAATAAAACTTTATGAACACTGCATTTTGAATTTCATTTAACTTTTATGTGTTATGAAATATTATTATCTTTTTTATTTTTTCCAACCATTTAAAAATGTGAAAAGCATTCTTACATTGTGGGCCTGGGGCTATTGTTTGCTGATCTGTGCAATTAACTGTGATATCAGATTGTAGGTTAAAAATAACAGAAATATCCCAATGTCATCAAAAAAAATTGAACAAATAAATCATCAGCTTTGCATGGAACCACAAAAGAACCTGAATAGCCAAAACAATCCTGCGAAAAATGAACAAAGCCAGAGGTATCACACTACCTGACTTCAAATTATACTACAGAGCTATGATAATTAAAACAGCATTGTATTGGCAGAAGGAACAGACACACAGACTGATGGAACTCAACTGAGAGCCCAGAAATAAAACCCCATGTAAATGGGTAAATAACTTTTAATAAAGTAACCAAAAACACACAATGGAGAAAAGAATTCCACTTCAGTAAATGGTGCTGGAAAAATTAGAAAGCCACATGCAAAAGAATGAAACCAGATTGCATTTTGTCCCCATGCATAAAAATTAATTCAAAATGGATCAAAGACCTAAATACAAGATCTTCAACAATTAATTACATAGAAAAAAACATAGGTAAACTTATGGATCTAAACTTAGAATCTTGGTCATAAAGAACACTTAATGAATTTGACCCAAAGGCAAGGGAAGTAAAAGCAAAACTAAATGGGACTATATCAAACTAAAAAGCTTCTGCACAGCAAAAACAAAACAAAACAAACAAACAAATAAAAAGCACTAATAAAATAAAAAGGGCAGCCAACCAAATGAAAGATATTTGCAAACAACAGCACTGAGAAAGGGTTAATATCCAAAATAGATAAAGATTCAAACAATCAACACCAAACAAACAAATAATCCAATTAGAAAATGGTAGCCCTGGCTGGTTGGCTCAATGGTAGAGCATCAGCCCGGCGTATTGAAGTTCTGGGTTTGATTCCCGGCCAGGCCACACAGGAGAAGTGCCCATCTGCTTCTCCACCCTTCTCTCTCTCCTCTCTCTCTCTCTCTCTCTTCTCCTCCCACAGTCAAGGCTCCATTGAAGCCAAGTTGGTCCGGGGGCTGAGGATGACTCCATGGCCTCTGTCTCAGGCGCTAGTCTGACTCCAGTTGCAAAGGAACAATCCCCCAGATGGGCAGAGCATTGTCCCGTAGTGGGCATGCTGGGTGGATCCTGATCAGACACATGCAGGAGTCTGTCTCTGTACCTCCCCGCTTCTCACTTCAGAAAAATATATATTAAAAAAAAATGGGCCAAGGACCTGAACAGACACCTCTCCTAAGAAGATTTATAAATGTCACATATATGAAAAGATGCTCAATTTCACTAGCTATTAGGGAAATGCAAGTCAAAACTACAATAAGATACCACCTCACACCTGTTAGAATGGCTATTATCAACAAGACAGATAATAATAAGTGTGGAGAGGTTCTGGAGAAAAAGGAACCCTTATTTACTGCTGGGGGAATGTAAACTGGTATAACCATTATAGAAAACAGTATGGAGGCTCCTGAAAAAATTAAAAATAGAGTTACTATATGACCTACCAATCTCTATTCTGGTTATCTACCCCCAAAACTCAAAAACATGAAAATATTTATTCACAAATATATACGCACCCCTATGTTCATTGCAAGCACAGTGGCTAAAACTTGGAGATGACCAAGGTGTCCTTCCATAGAGGATTGGATAAAGAAGATATTGTATATGTAAGCTATGGAATACTACTCAGCCATAACAAAAGATTAAATACTGCCATTTGCGACATAGATAAACTTTGAGAATATTATGGTAAGTGGAATTAGTTAGTCAGATAAAGCTAAGAATCAAATGATTTTATTTATATGTAGGATACAAAACTGAAACTCAAAAATGTAGACAATAGTATGGTGTTTACCAGAGTAAGGGGGTTGTGGGTAGTAAAGGGGAAAGGGAGACAGTATATGGTGACAAAAGGTGATTTAGCTGTGGCTGGTGGGCACACAATGCAATGTACAGCTCATGTATCATAGAACTGTACACTTGAAACCTATATGATTATATTAATCCTAGTTTCTCCAACAAATGTAATAAATATAATAAAAATTCACAATGGAATGGTTTTTAAAATGTTGATGATGAAGATAGAATTTGGCATTTTAATTATTCTAATTTACCGTATAAGATGCACCTTAATTTTGGGGCTCGAAATTTGAAAAAAAAAGTATTACATAAAGTTATTGAATTCAAGTTTTATTCATCATAAAATTCATACAACTCCTTATCACCGTCAATACCCCCACCCATTAGTTTGTCCTCATCAGTGTCTGATGACGAATCACTGTCTTCATATATTGCCTCGTCCTCAGTTCCATCTATGGCATTTGAAGTGCCACAACCACTGTATAAAAGGCACCCAATTTTTAGACCCCAAATTTTTGAAAAAGGGTGCATCTTTTACATGGGTAAATATGGTATTTTACCTTATTTATCTCTGCTGGCATTTTTTATTTTAAACTCATATTTCACTTTTCTTCTTTTTTACTCCTTCTGAACTTACAATGTTTTCCAAATTCACTGTTCTCTTTTACCGTCGACCATCTTATTAGCGATTCTGTACTTTGGGGTTGATATATTCTTATTATTTATATCAGAAAGATAAATGGAAACAAAGATTATGTTAGGTTTTTCTTTGATGAAAAGGATTTTATGTTTTATGTTGATATAAATGCAATATGTCTTCCTCTATCTTTTTATTAATATAAAATTTTCTTTCATTACCTTATTCTTTACTGATAGATTATCTTTAAAGTGTGGCTATGTACTATTATAATTTGGGCTTTCCAATAATAATTTAATCTAAATTAAGTGTGGATTAGTGACTGTTTATAACATTAGCCTTGGAGGAACTGGCCAGAATATGAAAGATAGAACCAAAAGTACAGGCAGGACCAAGTTGGGTGAATATCTGAAATACCAACACACAAGAATCATTGTTTTAAAGTTGAAGAGGTGAAGGTCTGATATTGAAAGAGAGTTCAAAACTTGGCCATAAGTCCAAGGGAAAAGGATAGGCACATCACAAGAATAAGTGACAAAAAATTATAAAAGTTCAAAGATGTCTTTTTATGGATAGAGAATATTACAGTTAGTAGTTAATATTTTAATGCCAATTTAAGTGTGAGATGCATAATTAATATAATTTCAAAAATGTTAGTTTTCTCATAAAATCATCAATGTTATAAAAATATTACAGCAGAAGAGAAGAGACCACTAAATATGAACAAGTTAATGAGCTGATAGTCTGATTTAACTATCTGGTAGCTGGTAATAAGGATCTTGAGAGACTAAGGTTCAAAGATATTTGAATTGCAGGCACTACAGGGTAAAAAGCCCAATTGTAGAAATTGACACACAAAGTAGGATAATCAGGGACAAGGAAGAGAGAGGAATGAGATCAAAGAGGAGACTCAACTTGGAATCTAGGTTATCAGGGATAGAGTGAAACTTGGTAGCAAAACCACCTGAATTTTGAGTTCCTGACAGCATTTGAAGAACACAGTCACAGGTGAGGTTCTTCTGCTAGGGAATTTGAATTGGAAGTAAAAAAAAAAAGCGAGAAAGAGCTGTACTATAAGGGACTTAAGATAAGAATGAAGTAACACCATAGTTAGATTATATATTATTTTTATAAAGTGAAACCTAGGTCTTTCAATTTATTTATTTAAGTTATGCCACTATTTAAATTAATCATGAGTCATCCATTAGAGATTAGTTGAGATTAATTTTAGTTATTTTAATTAAAACTATGTTTATGGCAAAGACATATTTGATTGTATGTGTCCTAAAATATGTCCTAAAATTCATGCCCTGTTTAAAGCCCATTTGGTCACACACTCAGCCTCGTGCTTTATCAGTCCGTCACTAAATCCTGTCTTAGCCTCTGAACACTTTTCTTTTCATTTACTTTATTTTCTCCATGATACCTCACTTAGTTCCGGTCTTTAGTTTATTTTCCTTGGATTATGAAAGTGTATTCTCAAATACTTTCTTCACACTTGAGCCAGAATGATCTCTACGGAACAAAAATTATATCGTGCCCCTGCCGACTGCCTTCAGTAGCCCAGCTCCACTGCTACCTAGCTGGGCGACTTTGGCAAAGCGCTTCCAGTCTGTGTGCCTCCATTTCACTTCCTATAAAATCAGGAGTAATAACTGTATTTAAAGATTACACCAGTTGTGAATAACAGCTTCAGAACAATGTGGAGCTCATAGTAAGCACTAGAAATATATTACAGATTATTCTTATTGTTTAGAATGAGATGCACATTCCTCTGTAGGGAAGTCAGCATCCCTCATGATCTTGCCCTTGTTTTCCTGTCTGGCATTAACCCTCATCACTCTATACACCATTGCCTCCCTGGCACCAGCAATATTGTACTTGAGCCGTACTGAATTAGTTGCAGCTATTTTGAACCTTCTGTTCTTTTTCTTGGATTAAGACCTTTGTACATATGACTGTTCTCCTATCTGAAAAGTCCCACTGTCTGATTAAAATCTATTCTTTGGTATTTAGCTTCATTGTCATCTTTGTAGGTGCTTTTCTGGTTTCCCAAGCTTGGACCAGATGCTCTTTCTGCCTAGATGCCCTGTAGTACCTATGTTTACATGTCCTTTTGCAAAACTTCATTGTAACTGCTTGCTTCTTTGGCTGTCTCTCCCATTTTTCCATAAGATTCTTGGAGGCAGACTTTTCTGAGGGTAGATCCAATGGTTATGCCTAACACATAGTGACACGTAATAAATATTTTTTGCCTTCATGAATGAATAGGTTGCTTACGGCAACTATTATACTGTTATAAATAATAATACTGTTATTTCAAAAGTGAAACAAAGCAAAGCAAAACATATCGGTGGCAATTATATAAACATCTTATTTGTTTCCTTCCCCAAATATTCAAGAACACTGGGAATACATCAATAAATGTGGCCTTTGGAGTATATGTCTTATTCAAAATAGATCTTTGTAACCATTATATATCATGATTTCTTTTAACGTTCTGTAAAAATACACTTAGTGTTAAAAGTTACAAATTACTTTGCCAGGTAGAAAACATCAAGCTGGCGAATTGGCTAATTATGGTTTCATTTATAATTATTTCCTACTTTTTTTCATTTTTCTGTTTGGGACATTTTAACTTTGAAATAAACATGTTCAGTGAGTTTGTCTTGTTGAACTGTAACCCAGGACTGACGAAATCAAAGCATGTTGGTGAAATACGAATATATTGTTTTTCATCATGGCAGATGCTCTTTGAAACTTGGATTGTGAGAACAGAAGTTCAGTTAATGTGTTCCCATTTGTTCTTCTGAGCAAGGCCAAATGATACAGTGAAAAGAACCTCAAGTTAAGTGTCAAGAGAAAAACTCATGCTCTAGAGTTCTCTTTGCCACTTAAAATAGCTGTATGAATATACAGACATCATCCACGATCACTGAGGTTGAGAAGTGAAAAATAAAAACATTTTGTAAGTGGTACAGCATGGGTGGCAGAAAGGCCCTAGTGAGAAGATGCCCACAGAGTCCTAGTTTTGCCAGTATTACTTGGGTGACACTGAACCATCTGTTTCCATTTTCTCTTTCACACATTTACATACTGTGTGTGCTCAGCGAACACTGAGATGATGTTGAGGGATTCAAAATGAACCATGTGGCTTTCATTTATAGGAGCTCAGAGTTCGGTGTGAAAGAGATATCCAAACCTCTGATAAATCACCTCTGGCCATACACATCTTAAAATTTTATGTGCATAAGCACCACCTGGTGATCTCTTTAAAATGGAGATTGTGATTCAGTAGATATGGAGTATTGTCCGAGATTTGCATGTCTCACAAGCTCCTGGGCTATAGAGACTACAGACCAATGGACCATGGTTTAAGGAGCAGGTATATTGAGATATAACCAGAGAGAGCTAGAGGTGCACAGAAGAAAGGAAGCTAATCGGGAAGCTCCATAGAGTGAGATGTCACTGAGTGTGTTTCAGTAGAGAGAGTATTTTATATTGGACACAGAAGTGTGAATGGCTGCGGTGTTGGTGTAGAGACATAATAGCACAATGAGGCGGGCACGTGACAGGAAGACCAATTTACAGAAGATACAAGAGTGTATGTGGGAGATAATGAAGATCTTAATTACCTTAATGAATTCATCCAACTACTCATAGCTCGGTTTTATAAAAGGTGTTCTGTGGAGAAGGCGTATTGAAGGCAAGGAGGATGGTGAGGATAGGAAAAGAAAATAGATTTTTCTTAATGTATTAGGTGGGGGAGGCAAAAATAAGTTTACAGTTGTACATGAAACAGAGTCTACTCTTGTATTATTATTATTTAATAAATATTGTATTACTTTCCAGATGAACAACTGTAAACTTACTTTTCTCCCACCCTGTATTTATGGGGTAAGAAAAAATGACAGAACCAGATCCCTCATTGGTTGTGATTGAGGTAAAAAGAGAAGGCATTCTAGGTGGTTTATAGCTCAGGTTCCAGGAAAACAAGAGTCAATTTTAAATTGAGGAACCCAATGGGGGAAGAAGGCTTGAATTTGGTGGGGGGAGTGAAAAGTGAAGATGATATAAGTTTTGAACATGTAAAACTTAATGACCGAGGGACAGAGATTCATGTTCATTTAGGTCTAAAGATCTATTGTTTCTCCCTTTTGTTAAATCCATTGCTCTTGAATGCTGTAATGAGTCACCACTTTCTATTTAATAAAAATCAAGTAAACAACTTGGAGAACAAATTCACATTTTACCTTCATGTCATGAGTCCCTTCAGGGATTTTCTTTTCTCACAAATTCCCTTTGTGTACTTCTTAAAATCGACTCTTAATGCCTTTTAATAGTATTATTTTTTCCCCCTGAACACAACATTTCTTTATCTTGCCCATGGGAGGGTCATATAATACATTTCATTTTCTGTGTCGCTTCCTCTTAATTACTGCCAGCATCATTTCAGCTACTTTTGTTGAAAAGTGACTATTGACCTTATTTTCTCCTTTGACACCACCTTTTCATTTCTCATGGCTGTATGTATCTGATCATATTTCAGACTCTAAATGAGTCATTTGCAAACAGCTTGTCATAAATAAATTCTTTTTGGTAGTGAATAATATTGTTAATCTTAAAGAAAGACTATACCATAAATTGAATTTAGTATATTTTTGTCTCTATCTGTAGAACTGATATTTTTATAACAGAAGTTGCAAAATCATAAATTATCAGGGCTGGAGAGGTAATGTGGTGAATGGAGTGGGCTGGATTTAAGCATTCTGGCATTTTGATGCTGTCATAATTAAGTTCAGTGCTGAATATGAAACTTGGCCAGGGAAATATTGATTTTATCAGTGTTGCCTCAAATATTTAAAAAATACTATTCATAGTTATTATGGATTAAACTGTGTCTTCTAAAAAGATATGTTGAGGCCCTGGCTGGTTAACTCAGTGGTAGACCATTGGCCCAGCATGTGGAAGTCCCAAGTTCAATTCCCAGTCAGGGCACACAGGAGAAGTGACCATTTGCTTCTCCACTCCTTCCCCCTCTCTTTTGTCTCTCTCTCTTTTTCTCTTTTTCCCTCCTGCAGCCATGGCTCAATTGGAGCAAGTTGGCCCCAGACGCTGAGGATGGCTCCATGGCCTTGCCTCAGACGCTAAGAAGAGCTCAGTTGCTGAGCAACAAAGTGATGCCCCAGCTGGGTAGAGCATCGCCCTCTAGTGTACTTGCTAGGTGGATCCCAGTCAGGATGCATGTGGGAGTCTGTCTCTGCTTCCCCTCCTCTCAATGAATAAAAAAATAAGACATGTTGAAGTCCTAACCTGCAATACCTGTGGTTCTGACCTTGGTCTTTGCAGATGTAATCAAGTTAAGATGAGGTCAATAGGGTGAGCCCTAATACAATATGACTGGTTTCATTACAAGAAGAGAAGAGAGAAAAACAGAAAAAAAGCCAACGTGAAGGAGGCAGAGATTGTAAGGATGCATCTGTAAACCAAGGAACAGCAAGCATTGTCAGTTACCATCTGCAGATAGGAAGAAAGGCACAGTTCATATTCTACCCCCACCCCAGCTCTCAGAAGAAATCCACCTTGATGACCTCTAGCCTCTAGAACTGTGAGACAGTACGTTTTCCATGTTTTGAGCCCCATGGCTTGTTGTACTTTGTTATGGATGCCATAAATTTAATACAAAGTAAACAAATATGTGTGAGTTTTACATAGAGTTTGCCACTATGTAATACTAAGTAATTTTGTTACAGAGTAAAAAAAAAATAGTTTCTAAAAATAGTATTTTTGGTTACACTTTCCTAGAATCTGGAAAGGTACTCTGCGTCATTATTAACATCTCTCTTTTCATCTGACAATTTAACCCAATAATTGAACAGTAAGTTAAGTATTTGATTTTATTCCCTCAACATGTATCAAGTACTTAGCAGGAAGAGCCAGATAGTGGACTAGGCACAAGATGTGAAACTATGAATAGACACAAGTCTTACCATTCTAACAGTAGTTATAATGCAGTGGTTCTTAACCTGGGTTCTATGAACCCTAGGGGTTCGATGAGTCGGTCTCAGGGGTTCGGAGAAGCCTCTGCCGCGGAGGCCAGAATAAAGTAATATCGTAATTTGTTGTGAGTTCATGCACTTTGTTGGTTTTGTTCTTTAAGCAAGGTGATTTTCATGCATGGCTCATTTTGTGCACCAGTAAAAAAACATATACCTATTTCTTGAATTTGGAAAAAAAATCATATTTTGTTTATCACTAAAGAAGGGTTCGGTGAATGCGCATATGAAACTGGTGGGTTCGGTACCTCAAAAAAGGTTAAGAAACACTGTTATAATGCAATAATATGACAAGAGGGAAACAGAGATCTCTATGGAAAGACAGAGCAGGGGCACCTAATACCAACAAAAGGTCAGGAAAATCATCCAGTTGTGATGTGCACTCTTTAATTATGCAGAAGGAGTGAGATGCCAACTAAGATTCCCAAAATAGGACCTCTGATCCAAATCTCATTGTACCTCACCAAGCTAGTTTGGTGTTATTTATCTGTAAAATAAGAATAATATTACCTTTTTTTTTTTTTTTTTTTTTTAACAGGGACAGAGAGAGAGTCAGAGAGAGGGATAGACAGGGACAGACAGACAGGAATGGAGAGAGGTGAGAAGCATCAATCATTAGCTTTTGTTGCCGTTGAGACAATTTAGTTGTTCATTGATTGCTTTCTAACATGTGCCTTGACCGTGGGCCTTCAGCAGACTGAGCCACCCCTTGCTAGAGCCAGCGACCTTGGGTCCAAGCTGGCAAGCTTTTGCTCAAGCCAGTTGGACCCGTGCTCAAGCTGGCAAGCTCGGGGTCTTGAACTTGGGTCTTCCGCATCCCAGTTCAAAGCTCTATCCACTGCGCCACTGCCTGGTCAGGCAGAATAATATTACTTTTTAAAGTGTTTGTGAAGGTTAAATAAAATGTGTGAAGAACATGGGCCCAATGCCTGATCATGGCAGTCCTGACTAATGCTCATTAGATCTGGCTCTCTGACCATCCTGCATCCTTAGAAGACTCCGTTTTCCAGACTCCTCGTGATTAGGTGCAGCCATGTGACTATTTCTGGCCAATGTGTCAGAGCACATAAGATGTGGAGCTGCAGATGATGAAGCTCTGTCAGCTGGGACCTCTGAGCATCTATTAGGGCAGGACCCCTACTAACCTATGATGAAAGTAAGTTATTGTTTTGTTAAACAATTGGAATTTGAGAGTTTTTTGTTTTGTTTTGTTTTAACATCTTTTAATCTTAGTCTACCTTGACTAACACAATAGTCCATAACACATGCTCCACAAATTTTCTACTTTCCTTTGGCAATGATTTAGGTCACAGGGTGATAGAAATAAGCTTTAAATTAAAAAAAAATTTAAATGTAGGGCAAGTATTACCAAGCTACATAGAATATATTCTATTCTTACTGCAAACACTGAGACAAACCAAGAACAGATTTTGATAGGTAAGTGTGTCTTAAAACCAGCTGAAGTAAAAAATCCATGTGCTGTCAGAAAAAAGTCACTTCTCATTAAAGATTATTTTTCTCATTTCTCCAAACCAAATTATTTAAGTTTAAAAATAGCAAAAAGGTCTTATGAAAAAACACATAAATGCTAAAAATCCCAGCTTGAGATTTCAGCCATTATTCTTAATATACCTTCAGAAGGTTTAACTGCTGTTACTACAAATAGAAGATTCCCAGGAAGGAATTATTCAACACAAAGAAGTCTTTTATTTTCTCTACAAATTTGGGATATGGGCAGAAAGACGAGAGTAAATATAATTTCAAGTTTTCTGTTCAAACAAATCTAAATGCTTTTGCCTAGCATTCAACATCTTGATGATATGTTCTCATTTACTAACTAACCCCATTTCCCACATTTCTTTTTTCCAACTGAGACTCCATTTTAATCAAGTCTTCTCAAAGTCCACAAACAAGTCATATTCATGCTTTCTTTATGCCTTTATCCATTTGCCTGAAATGCACTCTCTCTTACTTGGGGAATGAGATGTAAGCTTGCTTCCTATAATTATATTTTGTTCTCTAAAGTTCATTTTTTAAAAAACTTATTGATTTTAATTTATTTTACCCTTGCTTTAAAAAATGGAAGTGTAATTGATGTATATAACATGATAATTGAATATATATGTACACTGTGCAATGATCAGCATGAGCAGTCTAGTTAACATCTATCAATGCTTTTTTGTGTCTGGTTATTTTGCTTCTTATCTGGAATATAAGTACTCCAAGAAAAGGAATGAGCTTTTATATTTCAATTCCATATTCCAAAAGGTCTAGCATTGTAGTGAGCATACCATCAGCACTAAATAAATATCTGTGGCTGATTGGTTTGTGAGTATGTGTGGCGGTGGGTAATGTAGTTTGAACAGGGAGAAGGGAAAACTGAGAACTTTTCCTTTCGTGACTGAAGTAAAAAAATCACTGTATGGGAGCGAGGACTTGATATGTTCTGCTTTTTCTTAATAATATTCTTTTATTTATAAAGATTTTTATTTATTGATTTTAGCCAGAGAGGATGGGGGAGGGGAGGGAGAGAGACAGGAACATCAAGCTGTTCCTGTATGTGTCCTGACTGGAGACTGAACTGGCAACCTCTGTTCTTTGGGACCATACTATAACCAACCAAGCTATCCAGCCAGGGTTGTATTTTTTTTAAAGTTGAGTATCACCAATTAGTGTCCATGTGACAGTAAGCTTACCACAACTGCCCCATAGAGAGTGAAAATATGCAATGAGTCACTTCAAAAACTTTCCTGCTTGGAAATAGCTCCAAGTGACTGGAGAAAAAGGTCTGAATAATGACACTGTTTACATTTAAAAATTAGGAATGCATTCTCTGCTATTGCCTCTGCTTCTGAGAATTAGACACATGATCACTGGGTACACTGTATGGATTATGTCATTTCACTCAAACTGTCACCAAAGTAATAGATGCAGCACAAAGATGTTTTATGTAACAACGAAGTTTCAGTTAATAATGTGGTGACACATACTCATCTGAAGTGTATTATCATCACTAATACAAATATTTAAGATGTTTGGGTAGGGTTTTCTCAACTGCCTAGCTGTACTACATTATTCTGTATCCTGTGACGACTGTAGTTTTCGGATATATTCTATTAAACTAGATGTTTAGTTAGCTTTTTAGTTGACATTCCCAAGAAACCAAAGTTACATGGTAGAAAGGGCCATAAACTGAGCTGATTGAATGGAAGTAAAGAAAGGAGAGATTCAAGTAATTGTTAAATTTAGTTCAGTTTATTCATTCAGTCACTATTTCTTGAATGCCATTCGAAACTCTAGGCACTGAGGAGCTACAGGTGAACGAGACAGACATTCACTCTGTAAGCATGGAGCGTATATTCCATTTGGGGTGATAGACAATAAACAAATGAATGCTAATCAAGACAGATTCAGACAGTGGTAAATGCTGTGAAGAAAATAAAATAGGGTGTTGTCGCAGAGTAGTGAGAGAAGAGGTGGCTAAGAAAGACTGCCTCGGCTGATAACATGTAAGCAAAGCTCTAAACGACACAAGGGAACCAGCAGCTTTACTCTGCTGTGGGAAAGAGTGTCAGCAAAGTCTTTTATGCTGGAGTGAGCTTTACATGTTTGTGGCTGAGGGACAGTAGGATGGCCAGTGTGGCAGGAGCATGGCAAAGGGGCCATGTGGAGGGAAGGAGACAGGAGGGCAGGAGGTGGGTCAGACCTGTAGGCTATGGGAACAATCTTGGGTTTTAATTTAAGATTGAATTCGTTACCTTTTCTTGTTTGTTTGTTTTTTAAATCTAGTAGAATCTGCATGTATTCAGGTTGTCCACCTGATCTTAGGTGGTAACTTCAGGTTTGTGTTCCCGCCTTTCTTTTGTCCTGGCTGCTGTTCTGAGAACCCTATGATGTTACAAACAGGAAGACAATATTTTCAAAGAATTATTTGGAGAAAATACATATGTCATGGTGCATTACCCCCACCTTATAGAGCATATCTGCTGTGGTGGTATTCAGCCGGTTCGCACTGGTTTGGCTGAGCCGATACCTAATTTTTTGTTGAGTTCAGCAAAGTCGTTGTTAAAATGGCACTTGTAATCAGGGTTCTTTCTAAGGTGGGCACCAGGGCAGCCGCCCAGTGTGGAAATCACAAATTTACATTTCTCTTTTTTTTACGTTCATCTGTGCAACAGCGTATTCTAGTGATACTATAACCAACCAAGCTATCCAAGTAAAAATATGGCAAGTGAGGACGCCAATCAAGAAGCAATATAGAAATATCTTAAATAACAGTGTTATTGTTTTTTGTCATTATTATTTAAATTTTTTTATTAATATTTTGAAACTTTCTCTTATAACATAATCTAGTTTTGTGTACCTCAAGGGCACTGACCTTTTTTCTCTTTTGTTCTCTATTGTTCTTACTTAAGTTTTAAACGCATGAAATAATAAACTACCTTTCAGTATATCCTTTCTTTTATACTTAAAAGTTATTAGGGCAGAGAACGGGTTGTTAAATTATTTGAATCCCACCACTTCATATCTGGATGTCATGTGCAGCTTATTTTGCAACAAATAGTGTACTGAAACCTTATATTTGAGAAGTTTTATTTCATGTATTTTGGTGGTTGTGCCAGGGTCAACTTATTATCTACATGGCGCTGTACCTAGGACCCACCATACTTTTAGAAGATTACAGATATATTTTAATTATCTTAAAATCTATAAAAAATTTAATTCTTAGGTTAGAGAAAACAGATAATATTAATATATTTATTAGGACCCCAAAATCAATATAGTCCTTCTTGGTGCTTATGTAATAACAGGTACTATAATACAGTTTATTCTTCAAAGCAATTACTAATTTAGAGGGCTTTATAATATTAGAATAGTAAATCCTTAATAGTGAAAAATATTTATGTATCCTGAAGGTGTGTATTTATTTATGATATATATATATATATATATATATATATATATATATTCCACTATAATATACAATGTATGCAATATGACACATAGTTAGTTATAAATATCTAAAAAAATTTAATGGTTAAAGATTAATTTTTTTTTTAATTTATTTTTTTATTTTATTCATTTTAGAGAGGAGACACAGAGTGAGAGAGAGAAGGAGAGAAAGAGAGAAAAGCGGGGAGGAGCTGGAAGCATCAACTCCCATATGTGCCTTGACCAGACCAGTGCAGGGTTTTGAACTTGTGACCTCAGTGTTTCCAGGTCGACGCTTTATCCACTGCACCACCACAGGTCAGGCAAGATTAAATTTTTAAAAACAATTTTAAATGTTAATAACATATATATATATATATATATATATATATATATATATATATATATATAAATCTTCTCTCTTAATATATTTGTTGATCATTGTTTTTGGTGAAAAAATTGTCATTGGATGTACTGAATTATTATGAAAGTCATATTTATGTTAATCTGAGAGATAAGTTAAAGGTTTGGCCTTTCTTTTCTTTTTCTTTTGAGAGAGAATGACAGAGAGAGGGCCAGATAGAAACAGACAGACAGAAAGGAGAGAGATGAGAAGCATTAATTCTTTGTTGTGGCACCTTAGTTGTTCATTGATTGCTTTCTCATATGTGCCTTGACTGGAGGGAGGGGGGTTTTGCAGCCAAGCCACTTACCCCTTGCTCAAGCCAGTGACTGTGGGGTCATGTTTATGCTATGATGCTATGCTCAAGCTGGCTACCCCACACTCAAGCTGGTGAGCCTGCACTCAAGACAGCAACCTCAGGGTTTCGAATCTGGGTCCTCTGCATCCCAGGACAACTCTCTATCTCACTACGCCACTCCCTGGTCAGGCAAGGTTCAGCTTTTTAAACTTAGTTTTAAGTGCTAACTTAGCTGAAAAAGATATTTCACCAAAAAACCTGTGCATTAGAATGGAATGAGTACATCAAGGAAAGCATTTAGCAAATTATGAGACTTGTCCACCAATTTCACATTCTGTTGAAATTCAGCAACGTGGTGTCTTCTTGGGTACAACTCACTTGGTTTTGACACCTAATCAGAAGTTGTTGCAATTTAATATTTTTAACAATGAGTTCAAGATTCATTGAATTTTATACAGATTATAAAATGCTAGTTATTTTTTAATTAAGAAGTTATGAGAATATTTATATATGACATACTTATATCTGCTCTTAAAATGAAACAACATCACCTAATGGAAATATCTCCAAACATTCCATTTCAATATGTTTTCTCTAAATCAGAAATTTTCAACTGATGTGCCACAAAAATTTTTTAAATTTGAAATATTTAGCTTTTTAGTCAAGGGCACTGACCTTTTTTCTCTTAGATTGTCAAATAAAAAAGTGACAACACCAATACAAAAATAGTTGCTTTGTGCTAACGAATCAAAATTTTACCTATCTTTTTGTTAGATTGAAAAAAAGTGTTTTTTGGTGTGCTGAAGAATTTTAGTAATTAGTTTATGTGAGCTATGAGACTAAAAAGGTTGAAAACCGCTGCTCTACATTAATGAGTTCCTCTCAAAAACAATGAGTTAAACTCATTCCTAAAACATCAATTTTATCTTGATGGGTGCATTAACAGATGTCTTTTTTAAAAAAGGTATCTATCTGGTAGTGTTCCATTGAGACCCGCCTACCAAAGCAGCAAACATCATCAAATTTTGAGCCCTTATTTAATTTTTGAAAGAAATATGTATAACTCACCTTTATATCAACAAATACTTCAACGAGATAACAAGTAAACTTCTTTGTAGGAAAAAGAATTTGGTGGTTATTATCTCCCACATTAGAAAGTACTTAAAGGTTATAATGCTTAAAATAATACATTTTAAAATTCATGTAATGGTGTAAGTGGATTGTAATATATGACAAATGCTGAAAGGGAACCCAGGAGTGAATAATTCACAAAGTTTTGGATGTCACAATATGCTGTCTGTATACCTAGTACGTATTGTATCCATGCCTTCCTGATACACAGAGAGGAGAAGTGAGGGTGCTGGCGTAAACACCCATATTAAAGATTAGTATAGCTTAGTTACTTTTTTTAAAATTAATTTTAATGGGGTGACATTAATAAATCAGGGCACATATGTTCAAAGAAAACATCTCCAGGTTATCTTGTCATTCAATTATGTTGCATACCTATCACCCAAAGTTAAATTGTCCTCTGTCACCTTCTATCTGGTTTTCTTTGTGCCTCTCTCCTCCCCCCATCCCACCCTCTCCTCCCTCTCCCCACCCCGTAACCACCACACTCTTGTCCATGTCTCATAGTCTCGTTTTTATGTCCCACCTATGTATGAAATCATGCGATTCTCAGTTTCTTTTGTTTTACTTATTTCACTCTGTATAATGTTATCAAGGTCCATCCATTTTGTTGTAAATGATCCGATGTCATCATTTCTTATGGCTGAGTAGTATTCCATAGTATATATGTACCCAAGCTTTTTAATCCACTCGTCCTCTGATGGACACTTGGGCTGTTTCCAGATCTTCGCTATTGTGAGCTTAGTTACTTTTTATTTTTAGACAGGACATAATAATCTATAAGAGACCTGATATTTTCATCTTGCACTTATAATGGATTATTTAACTTTGGAGACTATTCTGTTAAATTGTGATCGGGTGTTTCTCATCTTTTTTAAAATTTTTATTCTAATTGCGTTCTCTGGAACAACTACTATGACATTGATTCTTTTTCTTATTTTTGCAAATCAAAATGTTCTTTAAAAGGAACAGTAATATAGGTATTATAGACACTCTCTAAATAGTCTATGTATTTATACAGATTCTTTTCAGGGTTTTTCTTTTAATTTTTTTTAATTCATTTTAGAGAGGAGACACAGAGTGTGTGTGTGTGTGTGTGTGTGTGTGTGTGTGTGTGTGTGTGTGAGAGAGAGAGAGAGAGAGAGAGAGAGAAAGGGGGGAGGAGCTGGAAGCATCAACTCCCATATGTGCCTTGACCAGACCAGTGCAGGGTTTTGAATTGGCGACCTCAGTGTTCCCAGGTCGACGCTTTATCCACTGCGCCAACACAGGTCAGTCCTCAGGGTTTTTCTTATCAGTTGAAATTAATAGTAGAGATTATTGTTGAGCTTTGTCCCAAAGCTTTTTTAAAAAAATCTATTACTTGAAAAGAATAAGCCTAGAATAGCAAAATATTCTCAAAATGCTGTGAAATATGCATTCTTATTAAGATTGAGCAAATAAGTTTTGATCTTTTTTTTGT
The DNA here is from genome assembly GCA_037038555.1 of Rhynchonycteris naso. Lineage (NCBI taxonomy): Eukaryota > Metazoa > Chordata > Mammalia > Chiroptera > Emballonuridae > Rhynchonycteris > Rhynchonycteris naso. Next base: position 70,424,982 of record CM072997.1, read on the forward strand.
GACAGAGACAAAGAGAGAGACAGAGAGAGTGACAGATAGGGACAGACAGGCAGGAAAGGGAGAGAGATGAGAAGCATCAATTCTTCATTGTGGTTCCTTAGTTGTTCATTGATTGCTTTCTGATATGTGCCTTGACTGGAGGGCTACAGCAGAACAAGTGACCACTTGCTTGAGCCAGCGAACTTGGGTTCAAGCCAGGGACCATGCAGCAATGTCTATGATCCCACGCTCAAGCCAGCAACCCTGCGCTCGAGCTGGTGAGCCCACCACGCTCAAGTTGGTGACCTTAGGGTTTCAAACCTGGGTCCTCTGTGTCCCAGATGCCGCTCTATCCACTGTGCCACTGCCTGGTCCAGTAAGTTTTGAGCTTGAGCAATAGTTATTACTTTCTGTTTGCTTTTTATAAAACTATTACATAGTGAAACAATATGCTATGTGTTTATTAATCAAAAATATCCAAACATAGAACAGCAATTTTGTGATTTCAGCACTATGAAAATATAGACAGGCAAATCTTACTTATGTCAAAATAGCTTGGTTGCGAGCATAGCTCCTGATGGGCAGAGCATAGGCCCCGGATGGGGGTTGCCAGGTAGATCCTGGTCGGGGAACATGTGGGAGTCTCTCTCTCTCTACCTCCCCTCCTCTTACTTGAAGAAGGGGAAAAACGTAAAATTACATCACCTAATTTACTAAAGATTAGAAGCCAAAGGGCAAAGAGAAATTGATATTTCAGAGACAGATATTAGAAAAATAAAGAGTACATTAGTAGCTGAGATAGTCATTCAATTAATTTACTATTTTCAATTCAAAATCTAGTATAAAACCAATTGTTAGTAATTTCATTTTAGCAATCAAGTCTAAAGCTCGGCTTAGAAGAATATTCTGAATATTTAAGAATTTACTAGGAGTCCATCATTCATTAATATTACTAATTACTTTTTTCAAAATAGGGAGAAAAAGTCTGAGAAAATAAACCAGTGTTGAAGTAACATTTTTTAAAGTAGCATTTTAACAACTGTCTTTAAAATAAATGGCCACAAAAAAATTATATTTAGCTCATCAAATTTGCCTTGGCCTAATCCATGTTTACCAACTTATTTCATTCTAGCTATTTTCATCCTCTTCTATCATTAAACTAAGACAGTAGTTCTCAGTTTTGAAACTAGCAGAAATAACCCCCTCAAGAAAGTAATAACTACATAACACTTTGACCGCACCTTCTCTATCTACTTTGAAGTTTCTTCTTCCTCCTTCTGCCCCTTAAATGTTTCTGCCTGAGGTTTTTTCAAGTCTTTACCCTTTACTTTTCATACTCTTGTCTCTGATAATCTCATTTACTCTATGATTTCAATTATTGGCCCACCCCAGCCGCTGCAGAAAGACTGCATATGGGAGAGTCAAGTTGAGACTTTTCAAGCTACAAGATCACATTCCAACTTCTTGTTGGTCATCTACATGAGGGCATACTACTAGTAATACAAACATAATTGTCTTCAAAACCAAAAGCACAGTCTTCTTTCATCATCAATTTAATTCCTATGTTTCTATTCATTCTATATTCTTCTACCTATGATGCCTTGAGAGAGCTATTGGAATCCTTTTTCTCCCCTCTTACAAATCTATCCTGACTATCATTAAATGCACTATTATCAATAAAATCTGAACTAGTCTTTCTATTTCCAACTGAGGAATATGTAAATTTAAAGCATCATTCTAAAGCATAGCTTTAATCATGCTTCTTATCTTCTTTAAAAATCTGTTTCCATCTGATTACATATGGAAGAATGGTCAAATTCCTCACTCTGCAGTGCAAGAATTTAATGCTGTCATACTTATCTAGATTTATTGCCCATTGTCTTATAATTTATAGCTTAAACACAAAGTTAAACTTTATTACTTACCATTGCCCCAACATAACATGCAAAGTCGTGTCCCTTCATCTTTGCTGAAATTGTTTATCCTGTCTCTATCTTGAAGTACAACATGAACTTCAAATTTAATCATTGCTAAGAAGTTTGATCTGATAGCTTCAGCTTAGCTGTAACCTTTAACAGTTTATTTACTCCTATGAGCACCATAATGTAATGGAAAGGGAATGGGCTTTGAGATTCTTGACATCTATTCAAAAATCATTCTTTTAGCTTTGTGACAATATAAAAGTTATTTAATTACTTTAAGTCTTGGTTTTCACATCTATAAAATGTGAATAATATATTTTTACAAGAAGTTCCAAAGAAATCCTTTCTAGTGTGATTGATGTCATCAAGAAAGAGGGCAATTGAATAACTACCAAGAAGCCTAAGAATTTGCATTCGTTAGGATATATCAAATACCAACTAAGGCCTAGGCACTTTAGAGGGTGACCAACAAGATAAACACAGTTCCTGCCTTCATGGAGCCAACAGTATTATAGCCTAAATTTCCCTCAACCCAGAATCTAGTTCTCTACTTTGCAGAATCAGAAACAACCTGGAACTTATTGAATCAATAAATATGACTCTTGCTTACAACACCCTTAACATGATGCATGAAGTCAGAAAACTTTTTATTTTATTTTATTTATACTGAAAATGTAACTGTCAAACTAACTGACCCCTCAACATAGTCTAATCAGGTAGCTGTATGGAATCAGACAGAAAAGTAGAAAAGATTCAAATATTTGTTGGACTTAGACTCTGATAGTCAAATGGGTCAATCTCTCAAACAGAAAGACATACTTTCTTTTTTAATATGTGTATTTAAAGAAATGGTACCTGGAATATCATGTTCAAGAGAAGCCCCAGAATGATACCTCTGTCTTATTTTCCTCAAGTTCTGAAAGAACTTGCAAAAGAGATTCTCAGATATTCCTGTGTATATTAAAGGTAGAGATTAAAATGCTTGCCACAGATCTCTGCATAAGGGGGTATTTCATGGAGAGCCTGGGAATAATGATAAAAGAATAGGAATCTGAACTAAGTTTTGAGCAGGATTTATGAATCCTCATGTGGCAAAGAGAAATTGTTGGATAAGAAAAAATAAACTCAATTGAATATCTTCCATTAGGCAGAATAGCTCAAGGTCAAAGATGAAATTTTAGTATCAAGTGAAAAGAAATGTTTTTATTTTTATACCAATTTTTAAGTTGTGGATTGCAGTCCTATAAAATTAAATTTACTAATATATTATCTAAATTTTTTAAAGGCTGTGACAAAGCCTGGTATGACTTTCTATTAGACTACCAAGCTCAATAGACAATATACTCTGTATCAATGCTTAAGAAAGGAATGAATGTTACCTTATCCTCAAATATAGGGCATATATAGTATCTAAGCATTATATGCACATTGGGTAAACACCCTTATAAGACAGATATCTGGGTATTGGAAAAGGACACGTGAAGCAGGTTTTAGATGATATGAGACTTAAGTAGTACTAAAAAACTAGGAATAGAAGCTAACTTTTCAACTTATTAAGAGGTATCAATGAAAACTCACAGTTAATGTTGAAAAATCATATTTAATGTTGAAGGTTCAATATTTTTCCCTAAAATAAGTAACAAGACTAAATATTTATACTCACTACTTGTATTTAGCATTGTACTAGAGTTTCTACCCAGAGCAATTGGGCAATAATAAAAAAAGGAAAAAAACGTTATTGAGATTGGAAATGAAGAAATAAAATTACCTCTATTTGCAAATAAGATAATCTTACAAATAGAACATCCTAAGGAATCCACTAAAAACACTCCCAAAACTATTAGAATTAATAAGTTTGGCAAGGTTGCAGAATAAAAGATGAATATACAAAATTATACTTTTTATAAACTAGAAATGAATAATCCAAAATTTAAATTAAAATTCCATTTACATTAACATACAAATAAGGTACTTAATAATAAATTAAGAAAAGTAGAATATTTATAATCCAAAAATTACAAAACATTGTTGAAAGAAATTAAGTAGACATAAAGGAATGAAAAGATATCCCATGTTCATGATTTGGAAGACAATATTTTAAGAGGACAGTACTTTCAAAATTGAACCACAGATTCAATACAATCCCTATAAAAATCTCAGCTAACTTCTTTGCATAAACTGACATGCTGATTTTAAAATTCAAGAAGAAATTAAAGGGATGCTGATGGTTTAAACAATCTTAAAACAGAAAAACAAATTTGGAGGACTCACAATTCTCAATGTCAAAACACTACAAATACAATAATAAAAAATATATAGTACTGGCATAAGAAAAAAAAATAAATGAAATAGAATTGAAAGTTCAGAAATAAATCCTCATATTTATGGCAAAATGAATTTTGACAAGAATGCTGAGACAATTTAATGAAAAAGTCTTTTCGATAAATGATGCTGAAATAATTGAATATACACCTGTAAAATAATACAATCAAATTTCAATCTCACATTATATATAAAAATGTATTGTATATTTTAATGTCAGGGCTAATTGTCTAATATTCTTAGAAAATTATATATGAGTATATTTTTGTGACCTTGGTCTTCTTAGCTGTGACACCAAAAGTACAAATGTCAAAAGAAAAGAAGTACAACTTTATCAAAATTAAAAACTTTGTGATTCAAAGATATAATTAAAAAAGTGAAAAACCCACATTATAAGTCATAAATTTTATAATGAACTTGTATCTAGAACACATAAAGAACATCTACTAGTCAATAACAGAAAAACAAATGACTCAATTAAAAAATGAAAAAAGGATCTGAACAAACATATCACCAAAGAAGATATATAAATGGCCCAAAGGCATATATATGTAAAGATGTGCAACATCATTAGCCATCTGTAAAATGCAAATCAAAACCATGAGATTTCAATAGGCATCCTCTGGAATGGTTATAATCAAAAGACAAATAATAAGCTTTAGCCAAAATGTGCAGAAATTGGAACCCTTATACATTGCTGATGGGAAAGCAACGTGGTAATACACTTGGAAAATATTCTGGTTGTTCCTCAGATGATTAAATATAGTTACTGTGTGGCTCTGAAATTCCAAAAAGGAGAGAAGGCATATGTTCACACAAATCTTGTATACAGATATTCATCACAGCACTATTCACAATGGCCAAAAAGTGGGAAAAAATCCAACTGATAAATGAATAGATAAAATGTATAAACATACAATAGAACATTACTCCTCAATAGAAAAGGAAGAAGTACTGATACATTCTACAACATCTATGAATCTTAAAAACTTATGCTAAGTGAATGGATACAATTATAAAAGAACTACATATTGTATGATTCCTTTTACATGAAAGGTCAAGGGTAAGTATTCCTATATACAGAAAGAAGATGTGTGCTAACTTAGAGCTCCAATGGGTTGGGGTAAAATGAAGAGTGATTGCTAACAGTATCAATTTCTGTTTAGGCTGATGAAAATATTTAAAAATTGATTGTAATGTAGTTTGCGCAAATGTATGTATATATTAAAAGTTATTAAATAGTACTTTTTAAATAGTGAATTGTATGGTATGTGAGTTGTATTTCAATATTGTTGTAATACATAAAAAATGAAATTGAAATAAAGATATTTTGAGACAAACAAAACAGATAATTGCTAGTAGACTCATCAATAGAATAAATACGACTGCAGTTTAAAATTTGATGACTTCAGAAAAAATGATGATTGATGAAAAGGTAACTATGTGAGTAAAACAAATTAGTATTGATTATGTTAAACAATATTAATGATACCTTAGAAAGATATAATACACATAAACACAGAAAGAAATATATAGATATACCAATGGCATAAAAGTTGAGAGTAGGGTAAACAGAGATAAAGTGTTTTAAGATCCTTGTTTGTCTGGAAAGATGACAAAGAAAATAAATTTTTATAAGTCAAGAATATATGTTGTTATCTCTGATATAATCACTAAAAGAATAGTAATATGTGCATTAGTTCTACATTAATAAAGCAGAAAACAGATGGCACACTCAAGTTAGGTCATTTGAAGAGAGTTTAAGAAAGGATCCTTTTATCAAGATGTGAACAAATTTAAATAAAACAAAACAATACAATAAAAGGAAATAGTGATGAACTCCAGCGAGTCAAGAACTGTGACAAGTGTGAGATTTTACTGAACTTCCAAGCTGAAAAATTATACTGTTGTAGTTTCAAGTATGCTGGCATAAAACACAAAAGTTCTAGGTCAGAGACAAAGGATAGTCACTCACATCAATAGTAGTAGCCAAACTATCAGTATTTTTGCAATTCCCTGAGTATAAAATTCCCAAAGGGAGACATGAAGAAGGTCAGGTAACACCTACACATTCAGTGGATTGTATTGCAGGGGAGGGAGGAACCATGCAACCTGAAAGTTAGAAAAGAAAATATTCCAACATCATATTCTTCCCACAGTTCATTCTCTCCTGCTGGTGTTTTCCATTGAACAAAATCAACCAGAAACCAGAGAGTGAGGCAGCATTTTGATGTCATTCATAAAGATGACCTTCCTAAGGCCTAGAGCAGGGTGGAGAAGGATGGACAGTGGATCTGATGGGACAAACGAGTAAGCAGAGGGGGGAAATGGTATAATACAAAATAATCCAAAAGAATATTGTTAAAAAGGCAGGAGGGGAAAGGAACACACAAATGGTTAGACAAGAAGATAGCTCTTAATGGGACAGAGATTTAACCCAAAATGTTTTCATTTAAAAGCAATCATTGTATTCTTAGATAAAACCCAAATAAGTAAAGAGACTTAATCATGTGGCATTTATAAAAAAGACACTTCAAAATATGGAGATAAAATATGTTGACACTAAAGAAAAAAAAAGTTGACACTGAAAGTATGAGAAAAATAAATGTACCATAAAGCATCAGTCTAACTGTATTAATATCAGATAAAGACTTGAAGGCAGAAAAATTACTAGAGATAAAGGAGGACACCTTAAAATGTTAAATGCTTCAATTTATTATGAAGATGTAATAATTCTAAATTTGATAAATAATATATCAAAATTAACCTCTAAAATATAGTTTTAAAACATATAAAGCAAAATTAAAATATAGAGTAAAAATAAATATAGAACTCTACAATCATAATGGGAGATTGTAATATAACATGTCCAAGTCCTGAACTATTAGGTCAATTGGTTGGAATGTTGTCCTGATATACCAAAGTTGTGGATTTGATTCCTGGTCAGGACACAGACAAGAATCAACCAATGAATAAATATGTGGAACAACAAATTGATATTTCATTCTCTCTTTCTCTAAATCAATCAATAAAAATTAAAACACATCTTTTGGAAAATTACAGACTAAACAAAAAAATCAGTATAAATACAGAGAATTCAAACAAAATGGTAGACACATTTGACCCAATTGATATATTATATATAACAATTAATCTAGTAACTGCAAAAAACACCTTTAATACATAATACAAATGTTGACCATATGCTGGGTCATAAACTAGTCTCAAAATTTTAAAGGACTGAAATTATATGGAGTATATTCTGTGACAACAAAGTAATTAGATAATGTATTTTTAAAAAGAACAAATGAAAAACACATAAAATCTATATCAGCTTAAAAAATATAACTGAATAATAATGCAGATACAACTTATTAAAGCTTAAGGAACATAGCTAAGGTGATACCTGGAGAGAAATATATATCTTTAAATATAAATATTAGAAAATACAAAGAGCTATCAGCATCCATGTCAAAAATTTAGGACTGTGGGGAAAAACAGCACTAAAAGTAGGAGGAAAATAGAAAACATAGGAATAGAAATAAACACAGACAGTAAGATCATTCTTGACAAACTTTAAAATTGATATATTCTGGTGAATATAATCAAGAAAAAAAGAGAGAAGGTATCAATATCTAATGTTAGGTACAAGGGGAGCACAGTAGATCTTTTAGGTATTAAAATGTTAAGAATTTTCTGCTGAAATGTTAAAAATTTCAGTGAAAGAGATTCATTTCTAGAAAATACTAACTTGTCAAAATGGACTCAGGAAAATATAAAAATTCAGAATAGTCCTCTTAAACTATTTAATATTAGGTCACTTATTAAAAACTTTCCCACAAAGAAAAACACAGGGCCTGATGGCTTTATAAGTAAATTGAATTAGTTATTAAGGAACAAATAACACCAATGGTATGTATACTCTTTAATAAAAAAAAGAGGAACACTTTCTTCCTCTAATGAAACCATCATAATCTTACATCAACACCTCATAAAGATATTATGAGTAAGAAAAGTTACAGGCCAATCTTATTTATAAACGTATGTACAAAAATTATAAACAAAATATCAGCAAACATTAAAATAATACAAAAAGGAATGAGTAGGGTTTATTCTAACAAGTAAATTTAGTTTACTATTTAAAAAATCAACATAATTCATTAATAGAATAAACAACTATGATTAACACAGTAGATGGAAGAAAGCTGTTTAATAAGATTCAATATCAACTTGTAATAAACATTCTTAGTGAACAAAGAATATGAGGGAATCTTCTTTACTTATCTGATATAGGATATAAAACTATAACAATATGATATTTAATATCTATCCCTTTGAGTGCAGGAATAAGACTAGAATCTGTGCTGTCAATACTTATATTCATCATTGTATTTAATTTCTAAGCAATATAGTAAGACTAGATAAATACATAAGAAATATAAACATTAGACAAGGGAAACTGTCAATTATAGATAAGAAGGTCATGCATATAGATAGCCTAAATATGTTTTCAATTAAATTTTTAGAATTGAAGTGTGAAAGTAATTATGTAGATAAAAGATCAACACAGCCTGACCAGGTGGTGGTGCAATGGATAGAGCGTCAGACTAGACGCAGAGGATCCAGGTTTGAAACCCTGAGGTCTCCAGTTTGAGCACGGCTCATCAGGTTTGAGCAAGACTCACCAGCTTGAACCCAAGTTTGCTGGCTTGAGCAAGGGGTCACTCGGTCTGCTGTAGCCTCCCAGTCAAGGCACATATGAGAAAGCAATCAATGAACTAAGGTGCCGCAATGAAGAATTGATGCTCCTTATCTCTCCCTTCCTGTCTGTCTGTCCTTATCTGTCCCTATCTCTGTCTCTCTCTGTATCTGTCACACACACACAAAAGATCAATACATAGGAGTCAGTTGCTTTTCTTATCATAACAAATGACAGAAAATCAGATTTTAAAAAGGTATCCAAAATAGTATACAAAATCAAATATTTAAGAACTTTTCTACCAATATATGTGCAACTTATCTATTTATTAAACCATAAAACATATTATAATTCTAACAAGTTAAAGGTACAATTGATTTTGTAAAAATCCATATGTAATTTTTGACTTCCCCAAAACTTAACTACTGATACTCTATTGTTAACTGGAAGGCTTACCAATAATCTAAATAGTGGATTAATACATATTTGTATGTTATCTGTGTTATATACTATATTCTAATAATCAAATAAACTAGAGAGAAGATGATATTAAGAAAATCATAAATGAAAATCATAAGCAAAAATACATTTACTGTACAAATACTGTATTATATTTATCCATAGCATAAGTTTACAACCATCTGCGTTAGGCTCCACAGTTCTTCTGGGAGTTTTTTAAAATTGTTGATTGGAAAAAATGTGCAGTTCAAATCTATGTTGATCAATGGTCAACTGTATAACCAAATGGAAAGATATAGTAATTTCATGGATTTAGAATCTTATTTTTAAAAATACAATTTCTCACCTTACTGATGGCTGTCATGGTGACAATGAACTACCTGGAGACCAGATGCTCTGAGGGGCTGAGGGGACGTAACAGTCCCAGTACTCCCATCAAAGAACTGAAGCCCCGTCCCCATCCTTACTCAGATATTTGTTAGCCAGTACAAACAAAGAACTCAAGGAAACAAGTTTTCAGGGAGTGAAGTAAATGGACAAGGAATATGCTGACTTTTAATCCCTGTTCTGAGAGACTAAACATTTCTTGTTGCTGAATCTTATCCTGCTGTTTTCAGCATAGGGTCCAAGAGGCACCTGGATTCTCAACTGTTCAGGGCTTTCGTTCTAGGGTGCCTCTCTGCCTTTAATTGTTTACCCTAACTCTGCTAGTTTTCACAGCATATTCCCACAGGTTGTGACACAGTAGACAGAGCATTGACCTGCGACACTGAGGTCCCAGGTTTGAAACCCTGAGGTCACTGGCTTGAGCACAGGCTCATCTGGCTTGAGCATGGGCTTGCCAACTTGAGCACGGGATTGCCAGCTTGAATGTGGGATCATGGACATGACCTCATGGTCACTGGCTTGAGCCCAAAGGTCACTGGCTTGAAGCTCAAGGTTACTGGCTTGAGTCCAAGGTTGCTAGCTTGAGCAAGTGGTCACGGGCTCAGCTGGAACCGCCATTCAAGGCATGTATGAGACAATGAACATCAGTGAACAACTCAAGTGATGCAACTACAAGTCGATGCTTCTCATCTCTCTCCTTTCTTGTCTCTCTGTTTTGCAAAAAAACACACACAAAAAACAAAAACCCAAAACAACAATTTCTCCCCAAACTAAATTAACGCAATTCAATCAAAATCCCAGCAGGTCTTTATAGAACTTGTGATGCTAGTTTTACAATTAATAAATTGAAAAAGAAAAAAATGAAAATCTTTGTTCCACTGAATACTATGACTTTTTATAAATCATAGTAATCAAAGAAAGCAATGTGACATTGTCATAATCATTGATACATAAACCAATGGAATGGAAGAGAGCCCAGAAAAGACCCATGGATAGACAGGCAATTGAATTATGATAAAAGACACCACAAAGTTGTGAGAGAAGGATAATTCTTTCAATGAAAAGTCTGCAACAATTGCTTGTGTACATGGAAGAAAAAAATAAAACAACCTCTACATCTTCCCACCTTCATAATATAAGAAAAAAGATCAGTCTTGGTGGGTCACAAATTTAAATGTGAAAAATAAAACAATAAATTCTGTAATACTTAGAAAAAATTTCTAGGCAGGATATAAAAATATAACTATAAAAAGATAAACTTGCTTATTATACTTAAGAACGTCTGTTTACCAAAAGATACCCTTACAGGGTCTAAGACTAAAAACACAGAATAAGTGAATATACTTACAAAATATAGTTAACAAGGAGCTGGTAACTAGAATATAAAAAGAACTCCCATAAAAGAATAAATAAAAGACAGACAACTTATAAAAATGGGCAGGAGACTTGAATTGGTACTTATCAAAAGACAATGTCTAAATGGCTAATAAACATGTGAAAAATGTTCAATCTCATTAGTCATAAAGTCAACTTCCACCGTGAGATACTGTTAGACACTCACCAGGATGTCTGAGATACTGTTAGACACTCATCAGGATGTCTATTGTGAAAATTCTAGTAATATTTCATTTGTCAAGAATGTGAAGAACTTAGGAAACATATGCATTTCTGGCGGTCATGAAAGTTGGTACAATTAATTTAAGAAACTGGCAGACTCCACCAAAGCTGAACATACACATGTCATGACCTCAAAATGGCACTCCTGTATATGTATCAGAAAATACATGCACTTGTGCACCAAGAGAAGTGTATAAAATGTTCATACTAGCAGTATTAATAATGGCCAAAAATTGGAAATAGCCCAGATGTTTCAGTAGTAGAATGGATAAATGGTGGTATTTAAATACAATATAATAAAGAACCACAGCTACTTGTAAAAGCATGGAAGAATATCAAATAATATGGTAAAGAAACAAAAGTCAAGAACAAAAGGGTCATTGATTCCATTAATATAAAGGTCAACACCGGAAAACCTGACTGTATTATGCTTAGGAATGGATAGTTATGGTTAAACTATGAGCTGATTATTATGAAAATCTGGGTTGGTGGGAGGGGCTGTTGGGGGACTGACAATAATTCATTTCATGACCTGACATCAGTGTTTGCCTTGTGATAAGTCATAATGCAATTTTGTTAGTGAACTTAATTTCTGTGTATTATCCTTTCCAACATAAATGGTTAAGAAATTTGATTTGATAAGGGAGAGAGTAAAGCAGGAAGAATATATTTTTCCCGTGGGCTAGGATCCTAGGGAGAGACAAAAAAGGAAGATGGAAAGGGGCAAAAACAGAAAGGAGCCAGGACACAACTGCGTCCTTTGCAACTTTAGAGGTTCAAGGTAAAAGGAACAAGCAACCCTGGGAAAAACCTGCTGGTTGGTATCAAGATATTTGCCTTATTGTTTCAGCAATCTGTCAGTTATGGGAAGGAAACTCCTTTTTTAACTTCCCTTTTGATAAAAAATTATCTCTGCATTCTCTTAGGCCGTCCTAGGTCAGATAGTATTCTGCACCTTTTATATTGCATTTATTTAAAATCATTTTTTTTAAAAAACTAGTTCTTTTGTTGGCTTGCTTCAAAAAATGCGGATGAGCTAATTCTAATAATTCTTGGTACAGACTCTCAAGGTATCTGGGAGTAAATATTTAATGCTAATACAAAACAAACTATTTAGGTTCTCATTCCTCAGAGTTGTTCTCTGCTTTTTAGGCCCCTGATGAATGCAGGTATTATAATTTTTACTCATGGGTTTTAGAGGTGGAGCATAAAGCCTGTGAATAGATACTCCCTGGATTTTTACTAAATGAGAAAATGTCCAGAGAGGGGAGGCACAGTTGAGATCTCATTTCAACCCATGAATACTATTTCTTGAGGTTAAAAATTTATGCTGGGAAGAGGAGCAGGATACAGTATTGGGGAAAGAATTTTCAGCGATTTCAAAGATATACAGAGCTTTCACTCACCCTTTCTCTAACAACAATCAGTCTGCCGTGTGTGTGTGTGTGTGTGTGTGTGTGTGTGTGTGTGTTGACTGCCTCTCCTTCGAATGCTCCAACAATATTATTTTTAGAGAGGAGAAATGGCTGCCTGCAAGAGTTTTGGATAAAAATAGGGGTGATGATGATGATGATGATGAGTTTGTTTCCTTTCTATGTCTTTTCGTTCAAGTTTTCTGCAAATATGTAACTTTCACTTTGCTGGAATGACCTCATTATGTCTGTGTGCTTTTACATTAAACTCTTAAAACCCACACATAGAATCCATATCATAATTTAGGGAACTGGATGTGAGGGTTTTGCTTGGCACACAGCATCAATACATGTCACTTACCATCACCATTAGTATTATTAATGCTATCCCTCAGGATAACTACCGTTTTGTTCTGTCTTGGCCATTGCATTGTATAAAGCATCCCAGAGACCACACCCCCGGTGTGACCCAGGCCACTAGTTCTCTTAGTTGGGTCTTAATTTTGACATCAGGAAAGTAAAAATCTTGAATTCAGTAAGCTCTTTCCCTCAAAGAACTGCTGCCTTCATGGAGTTTCCCCTAGCTTTCTCAAAGGCTGGGAGTTAGCGACCCTTGGGTGCCTGTAGTGGTTGGTGCTATGGTGTGTGCTTGTGGTGGGGTGGGCTAAAGGGAACTGATGGATGTGGAGGAGGGGGTTTTGCGTGCTTCCTCTGGAGGTATTGTGTTTGCTTTTCCCTGGACAGAGGTTAAGAAAACCTGGGGAAACAGATGCCAGGGACAGATGTTACCTAATTTGGTCAACGAACACAGTGTGTAAAACATTTGGAAATCTCTGATGGTGCACTCGATTGGGGGCAATTATTGTAAGAGCAGAAACAATATCACCCAGGATTTCAGAGTAGGGCTGCTGCCTCTCAGAGGGTGAGCACAATGTAATTACCCTTTCAAATATATAGTTTGGATTTTGATATGGAACCCTCTGAGTTAGAAGACTGACTACACCAATTACTTAGTGCTATGTTGTGCAAGATGCTCCATAGCTTTGTGCCCCAATTTCCTTATCTGTAAAATGGTGTCAATATGTCATTTATGAGACTGTTGCATGTGTGTGGGGTGGGGAGGGAGGGAATAGGGCAAGGCAGAAAGGAATTTATTAAATGAGTTGTTCTTAAAAGAAAATGAGTCATCCTTCTAATTCCTAAGACATCTTCAGTTTTAGCTCATGCCTTATTAGCTCATGCCTTATTAGTTCATGCCTTACTAAGAATTCTCAAACACTTCAGTAGTTTTCTGTACTGATTGTATTTAATGTCTACCCTCCCCCTCTTTCTGGCTCACCAATTCCCTCATCCCAGTCTTGGTCTGCGGAGTAAAAGGAGGAAGAGTCAGTCACTTGGGGGAAGGACTAGGGCAAACCTAGCTCTACGGGCCCCGGCCTCCTGGCACCGCTGGGCCTGTCATGGCGGCCCAGCCATAGCTTAGGTGATCTCAGACTGCAGAGCATGAAGAATGCAACGGTCTGGGAGGTCAGAGCTGCCGAGACCTCTGCCCCGTCTCGGGTCCGCCAGGAAAGCCCGGCGGGATGACCCACTCCGCTGCGTCCCGCCCAAGGGGCGCGGAGACCGCACCGACCCTGGGCTCAGCTGGCGCTCGGGCGCCCACCTGGGGAGGCGGCGGCCCGGGCCTTGGACGCTGGCAGCCGAAGCCCAGGCGCGGCAGCGCGGGACAGACGCCAGCGCCCAAGAGCGCCCCCGGCCCGCGCCCGGCGGCCTCACTGGGTGTCCTCCCCACCCCTGCCGCGCGCCGCCCCGCCACCCGCGGCCCCCACCCACCGGCCGCTCCTCCCCTCTCCCCACCCTCCTCCTCCGCCCCCTCCCCTCCCCCGCCGCCTAGCCGACTGCTCTGCCGAACGTCTGAGCCGCCCGGGCCCGGAGCGCAGGCGGCAAGGCCACCGCACCTGCATCGCGCTCGGGCAGCCGGACTGGCACCTAGCTTCCCGCCACCCGACCTCCTCCTGGTCGCCGGGTCTCCCAGGACGCCCGTGTCCCCCGACTGGCCACGATGACCACTTCCCTTCAAGATGGGCAAAGCGCCGCGGGTAGGGCGGCCGCCCGGAACTCGCCGCTGGCCGCCCAGGTGTGCGGCGCTGCCCAGGGGAGGGGCGACGCCCGCGACCTGGCGCCAGGCCCCTGGCTGCACGCGCAAGCGCGCCTGCCCACTCCGGACGGGACCCGCGGCTGTGCTGCGGGCAGGTAGGCAACCCTCCGAGGGCGCGGGGGAGTGTCCTGGGTTGGCAGCCCGCGAGGGGGTGAGGGGGCGGTCCTAGGGGTGAGCCATGTGCCCAGAGCTGGGCCAAGTTTGTGAAAGTCTCCGAAAACGATTCCCTTTGAGCTGGCACATACCAGATCAGCAGGACATTGCGATCTCGCAGAACCTTATAAATAGCATCATCGTTTCATTGAGAGCTCCTGGTCTCTTTCTCGCCTCTCTGCTCATTCGTGTGAAGTAGGAGGTCAAGCTTTAGGCTGACCATTCATCTTCCTTCATTCTTTGTGGTCCTGTATTTAAAAGCAAATCTTTTTATTGTATATATTTTAAAAAATCGTAGCATAAATGAATTCATCTCCCACATAGAGTCTTAACAGCGACCCCGAAGAAGCAAAACACGGATTGACATTTGAGCAGCCTTGCTGTATAGCAGGAAAGAATAGAGGCTTTAAAAGGTTCCCAATCTCCATAGCATTCAGCACCAAGTGCCTTTAGACTTCACAAATTTACAGATACTTCGGAGAAGAAAAAGGCTGCAAGAATAATAATAAAAAAAAGTCTCTAGTCCTTCATATTCATACATTTAATTGGTACTTTTCCCCCAGGTTTTTCTAAGTGCTTCAACTTCACTGAAGTTAAAATTACTTTCAGTGGACTAGAGTACATTTATACTAACTAGCAAGTTCTATTCACTTATCTCCTCAGGAACAGTGCCTTGTGATTTCCTATCCACAAGTGCTTGAAAAATCAACAGACTGTGTGTGGGCAACATTGTGAATGAAATTTGAAGTGAGATGAACCACAGCTATAATTAATAAACCATAACTTTCAAAAGTGATTAGTAAAATAGCATAGGGATAAATTTTCATAGACTGTCAATTTCATGGATGCATAACAATGCCTGACTCCAGGTGATTTTTGCATCAGTAAATATATAGTATGTATTTCAGCTTCAGGAAAATTATCAAAGTGCTGGAGAAATGGGGTTTTCCATGCTGGTGACTTTTTTAAAGCCCCCTCCCCCACCTCAAAGGATAGTATAGTATAGATGATTGATTTATATCAACATGTTTCACCCCACAGAAAGTACATCCCAGACCATCGGCACAGAGTGGTACTTGTAGGCCTTTACTTTTTAATTCTGACAGCAATTACATTTTACTTTTTGTTTTATGTAAATTACATCCTATATTCTCTTGGTGTAGGAGAAAAAAGAAAGATCTTGATGTTCTGGAAATGCCATCTATTCCAAACCCTTTTCCTGAGCTATGCTGTTCTCCATTTACATCAGTGTTGTCAGCAGGCCTGTTTCCCAAAGCAAACTCAAGGAAAAAACAGGTATACATTTTAAAATTTCCTAATAAAACTTTTTTTTAGGAGTTTAAATCCATACAATCTTCAAAATATTCAATAACTTATATTAACAAAGGTTTAACATGGCCTATTTTAAAGAATTTCATTGACTGACAGTTCTTTGACATTATTTTCCCTTATGCCTCAGTTTTCACAGTTGTATAATGGGAATGTTAAAACTTACCAGTCAGGCTTTTGGGATGGGTTAAATGAGAAAAATATCTGTAAAAATATCTGTAAAGTCTGGGAGCTAATGTTATTCATGAAGTAGGTGGGAGACATCTGTGTAATATTAGGTTGACAATTTTAATTCGGGAATTGGAAAGGGTGGTCGGTAGTATTGTGATGAGAAGGGGATTGGCTGGTTTCTTTAATCACTTCTTTAACCTTTCACATTTTCAACTCAAACCAACCTCATTTACTGAAGGAAAGTGATATAGTGAATCTGTGGCAAAGGTAATTGGAGTTTAGGACTCATCACCTTCTTTATTTCAGTTAATTCCTCTTAGTGGAGAGGCCTCTGGCCACAGAAGGCAGATGAGTTGTAAATGGATTTTATTTTTGTGATTTTCTTTTTTTATGAGTTTCTAGTAATGGGACTGACTTAAGAAAATTAGATTTCAAAAACTAAGCAATTAGGGGGACATCCATCATGATTATACTTTTTGCAAAATGAAACAACAAAAAAATCAATGTATTCTAGAATACTTCTATCTCTTCTTAACATTCATCCTCCCAGTTCTGAATCAACAAAGAGAGGCTTCACTAGGCAAAATGTGCCTTGTTCTTGCAGCACAGAAGTAATAAATTTAAACAGTCAGATGCTTGTAGTGAGGAGAGGGATGATTAACAGAGAGGAGAAAACAGTTGATCATTTTTCCCATCTGTTGTTTCCTGTCTCTTTTTCTGAACTTTTACTACCTGTGATAGATTCAATAATGTGTTTCAGGAATGGAGGAAATACCCTACGAAGTAGATGAAATTTTTTTTTAAAGAAAGAGAGAGAAAGGCAGAGAGAGAGGAAGGCTGAGAGAGGGAAGGAGGAGAGAGATGAGAAGCATCAACTTGTAGTTGTGTCACTTTAGTTCATTGATTGCTACTCATACGTGCCCTGAAGGAGGGCACTCAAGTTGAGACAGTAACCACTTGCTCAAGCCAGTGACCTTGGGATCCTGTTGATAACCCCTCGTTCAAGTCAATGATCCTGTGCTGAAGCCTGTAGCTTTGTGATTTAGAACTGGGGACCTCAGCATTCTGGCTTAATGCTCTATCCACTGCATCACCACCCATCATGCTTGATAATTTACAGCACTAATAGAGCCAGTAGGGAAGGATTCCGTGGAATGTTGTGTTTTGATGGAAGTCTGATATAACAAGGCACATATACTTTTTGGGAGGCAGTGAAATTTAACTGGTGCATGTACACTCTGGATAACAGTCGGAGAAAGTGGGAGTAAATATTGCCAAAGAAGAGGTATGTTCTGAGTTAGTCCTCAAGTGGATGGGACTGTGACATTGAATGTGGACATGAACAAAGAAGAGACTCCCTTAAGAGCTTTATTGTAAGGGTGAGGTTTGAAGTTAGAGCCCAAAGAAAAAAACCTGCCATTCTGAAAAATGTCTGGGCCCTTTGAGAGGTTGGCTTTTTGGGATATAAAATGGGAGTAATGGAGGATTGATTTGACTGTGTGTCATGGTGGTGAAAATAAGATTGATTCTGGATTGTCCATAAAGGTAATATCTCATGTGTTTAATAGATTTTCCTGCTTCTGGAGGGCCTGTTATGTTCCTTGCACCTAGGCTCTGAGGCACTGAGCTAAATGAAAAGGCCATCCAAAGGTGTTTATCAGGGTGGGACTTTGGTTAAGAGTTGAACAGAAGAAGGAGTAGAGGAAGAGGTCTGGGGCTTACTCTGCCTTTGATTTTTTGAGTGGATATTGAGAATGCCTGTGTAAGGGATGCATCCATGGGACAGGCTTCTTTTGAATAAAGAGAGAGATAATGAGTATTATGTGCTTATGTTAATGAAATAAAAAGAGAAAGAGAGTGGATATCAATGTCAGGGTTAAGTCAGGGTGCACCCTAAGTGTAGCTAGTCATCATTCGAGAGTAAGATATCTTATCTTGGGGATGATATTTCTTCAGAGCAGGTTTAGCAAATTGGCGAAATGGGGAAAGGGTGCTATGTTACTATTGACTCTGACCGGTTTCCTGCTCAGGCCTGCATGTTGTTTCTGCAGTGGCCTTCTCAGCGAGTGCACTGCACCCACACAGACAGCTATGCCCTTTCATGAGCAGTGAGTTCTGGCCCGAGTCCTGGAGACCAACCAAGGGTGTTCCCACCCAAAAGGGCAATTCCTGTTGGTCTCTTCCTTCAGTGCAACAGTTGGGGTCTCTGAGAAAAGAAAGCTGTCCCAAAGTTGAGAAGTGGAAGGTTACTTTCATATTTAACCCCCCCCCCCCCCCCACACACACACCTAGACTTTGGATTTAGAATTTATCCTTTGTTTTTATTCCTTTGTATCTGCTCTGTCCTTTGGAATGAGTGAGGTTTTGGGAACCCATGATTCTACGTCAGTAATTTCCCCAAAGTTAGTATCTTGGTGACACAGATTACCCTTTTACAGGATGGTATTTCTGGCCCAATTGTCTCTGACCTTTGGTGGAGGTAATGTAAATGACAGTGATAGGTACTACTGTATATTATTTATGATTGAAACATTCCAGAAGGCAATGTCTTTATATTCTCTCTTTCATTTGGTTTGTTTAACCATTCCAGTCATTTTAGTAATTCTTTTCTACTCTTAGAAAAAGTGAATAATTGCTTGTTATGTACAAATAAATGACTAGACAGTTTGAAAGAATCTGGACTAGAAATATTAAATTTTACGTGGCCTTTCAAAAGCAGTCAAAAATCATTTTACAGGCCATAAATATTTTTTACAGTTTGCATTGTGTACCTAATGCATGAGCGGTAAAATGCAATGAAACCACAGATGGGATATGCTTTATCTCTTTTTACAAATAGAATATCCCAAACTATTAAATACAGCTGGCTTCTAGTATTTTCATTTAAAAATGGGACCTAGGATGCTATAGAATCTGGATTAGTTACTTCCTCTCCCTTCTAGTATTTTTAGAATACTGGGCAGATATATTTCTCAGATATATTTCTTTGTGATTACCAATAAAACAGATTCCAAACGTATCTTCCTTAATATTCATGGTCCATGAAAGTTACTTGCAATTTCAATTTTATATTAAAAGTAACTGACACTATGAATTTAGATCTCTCTCTCTCTCTTTTTTCCTACTTCTGATTGAAATTGTCTAGTAACTTGTCTCTGGGCACTTATTATTTGGAGAAAGGGAAAGAATGAGGCATTATCTTGATAATTGCTGAATCTGGAAAATGGGATCTTTAGCCCTTGCTGTAGAATCAGTTCTTCTCTTGAGTTTGTCAGTCTCCATAAGCTTGACAATCTCTATAAGCTTGGACATGGCTTATACAGTAGCTCTGGTTAATTGTTTCACAGGACTATGTAGTATAACTAATTCAAAATAAAGCCACTGAAGATTTTAAAGATATAAAAGATACCCCTGAAAAACTGTGTCATGGAATGTTAGAGTTGGTAGATGTCTCTGAGATTATAGTCGAATGTCCTTCTTTTACAGATGAGTGAACAGAGGCTAAGAAATGCTATGTGGCTGACAAGTGGCACAGCCAGGACCTAAAATCTGGATTTCTTGAGGCTTTGACAGAATTTTTTTTTTATAGTAAGGTAACAATTTCCAAAGAAATCAGAACTGCAAGTGCAGGATAAGTAATAAATATATCAGTGTTTAGTTTTAACTCTATCCATAATACAAGAGCAGGGATGACAAATAATATTTGTTAATATTCTAATATTTAAGAACCTGGAATCCTCTTTTTTTTCTCCTTCTGCAAATAGAACTGTGTCTTGGTGGATTTTTTCCTCTAGCTTTCTTCTCTGTCTTCAACCTAATATTCATAGGCAAAATCTATCAAATAATTGATTATATTACCAAAAAAGATTTATTAGAATTACTAATAACTAGGTTTTGCATATCGTATGCAGTCCACAGGATGTTATCTCATGAGGACATCGGCAATTGGGTCTCTCATCCACGCTTTAAGCTTTTAAAATAAAAATACAGAAGTCAGAAATGTTTTGCCTGTACTTCCACATTTTCAATACAGAAAGATCAAAAAGATGATTATGTCTCAGTGTGCTTTGCCCCTCACCACACTGTTTCTAGTCTATTCTGTATTTAATTAAGCCATTTTATTATTTCAGTAAAATAAAATATATATTCCAAATAAAGAAATGACTTTTCCATATGCTGTCCCTTTTAATATTTCCCCTTCTCATTTATCAAAAACTATAAAAAGAGAGATTCATCTCTGTCCCCCAATTAAAGGGCCTCTGATGTCAGTTCTTTGTGATGTCAGTAATTACTCCATTTGGTATAGTGCTAAAAATGTATGTGTGGTTTATAGGAATTTTGTGTGACTACTCCATTAAACAAGCTCTTATATATTAATTTCTCCAGTATACACAGTAAACGGTACCCCCATGTGCCCATTTTCCAGATTCAGCAATTATCATGATTTTGTATTATTTTCATCTGTTTCTTTTTATATTTTTGTTGTGTTTGTTGAAATATTTTAAAGTAAACCCTTTACATTCTCTTAATTGTATTCTTACCTAGTTTTGTATGAATCTCTGAAAATATACATTTTCTTAAATAACCAAAATGCCATTATTCCCTCACAAAAATATAATTTCTTGGTGTCATTTAAAACCATCTATAATCAGATTTTCTCAGCTGGAATGATACACAAAATCCTTAAATCAGAAACTGGCTATATTTGAAAAGTCTTTTAATTAGCCCTTTGGAAATTTAAATTTATTTTTATATGAAATAACAGCATAAATTGTATTTAGGCTCCCCAAGTCATTTTACAAAATCTCACTTAATGTGGAATGAAATGAAAATACCATGTATATGCAGAAAGATTATAGAAACAATACTTGCTTCTATTAGGATTTCAAAAAAATATGTCTTTCCAACAGCAATTGCTACTTTTGAATGTTGGCACTTGGTGAATATAATTTTTCTTGTAGAGGAATTTGGAAGTACACAGATCTTTGTAGCAATGTTGAAACAAGCTTTTGAACAGTACTTCTCAAAGTGTAGTTACTGGACCAAACTTCCTCAGAATGAGTAGGGATGCTTGTTAAAAATATAGATACTTGGGCCTCTTGCAAAACCCACTGAATAACTTCCTGGTAAAGTGCATAGGGATTAGACGTTTTATTTTTTTTCTAACAGCTGTACAAAATCAGGAGTATTCTTATCCTCTGCTGCTTTTAAAATCTAGAGAAATCTGACTTTTTAAAATTGTGAACAACTTCATTTAGTTGATAAAAAGTAGAAATATTACAGATGGATTTCGGTTGGTATTTTATCCAAGTATTGATTGTTTGGAGGAAACATAACCTCACATGCACTAGCCTGAAAGGTTATGTTATAGTACCTGAAGGCCAAAAGTTCATTGATCTCACGAGAGACTGGAATTGGGAATTAGAAAGTCAGCAAAAATTACTGCAGCCACTTTCTCCATTCTTTTTCTTTTGTTTTCCCACATGCACAGCTCAGTTGCTGCTTCTTGTAAATTTATTTTGTTTTATAACATTCTTTTCAGCCTTGCTTGTCTTGATTGTGTCCCATTGTATGTGGCCCCAGATGGCCACCCCTATTGGAATAAGTAGTTCCTCCTAATAGTGTGTCAGTACTTGGTGACTGACTGGAGTCTACATCTGGACAGAGGTAGCTCAGTGTGTTCAACTCTTATTCAGTCAGCTGTGGCTAAAGGGACATAGGGACCTGGACCATAGCTCACCCAGCAAGGTGTGGAACAAATTTTGTGAACAGATAGTGCAGGTTCAGTAGGTGTGGTATATAGAGGTCAAGGGGAAACAATGGACAGCTAGTGACTTAGGAAAATAGATCACAAAGAAGAGGGCACAGAAACAAATTTTTATCCTAAGTGTATCATATATGATGATCCAATGATTGGATTGGCTGACTTATCCTATGGTGTTCAGTTCCTTCACCTCAATTCACTTAAATACACTTGAAGTGTATTTATTTCAGTTCAGTTGTTACCACCCTTCAGTGATGGTAAACTTCCTTGGTGATTCATTGTCTTGAGCTTACATCTTAGTGAGGTCCCTTAGCCTCTGGTGTCAGGAGCCACCAACTCTAGTTTCTTACTAGTTCATGCTGATTACCTTTATTTGTAGCAGAAGACAGCTGTCTCTTTCTATTTAAAAACTTAAGTCCCCTAGCAAATCTTCTGTTTGTCAAGGTTTTATATCCAGTTTGAAGGTTTCCTCTAAGTTTTCGCTAATTTGCAGAGTACATTGCAGTTCAACCGTTGTCTGCAATATGGGTTTTGTTTTTCAGTTCTTTGAAAGCTCAGCTTCTGATTTGTTTTTCCCTAGGGGCATATATTATGTTCTATCAAGAGAAGGAAAATTGGAGTCATTCATAGTTCAATATAAATGTGGATCTTAATTAATATAAAAAAGCTTTCTGTAGTCTTACGGACATTGATTTAAAAAATGTCAGCTTATATGGAATAGTTACACATTCTGTTGTGTAAGATACACCAATATGTATTTGATCAGGGATAAGCAGACTTGGGAATTGTTCCTTTGGCACTCTACAGAAAGGACAGCTCAGGGGAGAACCTGGAACATGATTACAAGCCTTTGCCAAGGCGCAGGAGCAGAAGAAAAGCTTTTGGAATTGATTTACAAGAGAAATGGGGAGCCAGTAATGGCAGATAATCCTTTAGTTCTTGTTCCTTCCCTTTACTCCCACTTATTTAGTATTTTTAAAGCCACAGAAAAAATAAGCAAAAATAGGAGGATTAATATTCTTAACTAGTTTGCAAATGCTTCTGTCTGTTACAAAATATAATTTATTAGTGGATGTTTATTCACACACATTTTTCCATAGATGTAATGTTACATGTGGTGGTTAGGTTGTTAAGGCAGTCTGCAAAATATTTTGAATTCATAATAGCTTCAAAGAATAATATATTTACAACATCTTGTGCATCAGTTTTAATATTATTTCTATGGAAGATGTGAGTCAATATTATGTGATTAAAAGATAATAGGCTGGGAATCAGCAAACCTCGGTTTTAATATGGTCCTGCTGCTGCTTAGAGATGTGATAAGAGGCTATTGCCTACACTTCTGGGCCTTCAAGACTATGAGTTCTCCAATGATTCTGGTGGCTCTTGAAGTACTAATGACTCTGTGCAATAGATATAGAAGTCTTGGGAGGATACTTTGGCTTCACCCCAGAAGTTTTTCTTCAGCCTTTGTTAAGATCTTCCCACATGGTCACCATATTTCCTTGGATAAAGAGTCCATATTGGGGTGCCATGGGACAAGGAGCATAGAAGACACCTTTGTGGAAATAATGGAGGCAGGAGGGACTAGTTAAACTACAAATTGTTCATCAAAGTAAAGGTCCAAATATTAGACAGTCAGAAAAGGTGTGTCTGGAAGGGGCCAGTTGGATATAATATGTTTTTTTTTTAAACTTAAGTATAAGGATGTGAGATAGATGTGAACATTTCAGGCTGATGTAGGTCCAGTTTGTACTTGGATTTGCTCCACCTCAAGTCATCCATTGGTTGCTCAAGCCAGAAACCTAGAAGACCTCTTTTTAATCTTTGTCAAGTGCAGCTCCATCTTTCATCAAAATATACTGGAATCCATAAACTTCTCTCGAACTCCATTAGTACCATCCCAACTGTAAGACCCGCATAAGTGGCCTCCTTGTTTCTGTTTTAACCTATTTTGGCTCATTCTCTATTCACTTGCTACAGTGAACTTTTAGAAAAGTAAATCATATCATGTATAACTCTGGTTGAAAAATTTTTAGATAGCTTAGAATCAAATACAAATTTTTACCTTAGCCTAAGGACTGTACATGGTTTGGCTTCCGTCTACTTCTTAAAACTCATCTCCATTGTACTCTTTGTTCATTATGCTCCGGCCATGGTGAAAAAGCAGTCCTACCTGTTTATGAATTTGGCAAGCTTTTTCCTACTGCAGAGCCTTTGGTGAGACTATTTCCTCTGCGTGCAACCTCTTTTCCTGACTCTACACAGCTGACAGGTCTTTAGTCTTTAGGTCTCGGCACCAAATCATCTTACCAAGGATGCCTTTTTTGACTAGTCTACCTAAAGTATCCCTGTATATCTATTATTTTTCTTTTCCTTTTTTTCTACTCTGTCACATTTCCTATTGTATTTCCATAGCTGTACTTACCATAATCTAAATTGTCATTTTTATCTATTTGGTGTAATTATTTATTGTTTTTCCCTTTTAAATAGTGTATCTCAGGTTTGGTGTTTTGGGGTTCTTTTGGTAAAAGAATGAATAACTGGGCTATTGAAGATAGTTAAAAGCAATTTTAACAAACTGTGTTTTGACATTTATTCTAATCATGATCAGTCATTTCTCTCCTCTTCATCAAGTTAAAAAAAATTAATTCTATTAAGAAATTCTACTAGGAAAGATAAAGTTATATGGTAGAATCCTGGGCCAATTGAATTTTGGTATTATATACCTTTTGCTTTCATTACACACATAGAGAATTTTGATCATGTGTAATGAAATTAATGATATAGTTCTGACTTTCTACATTATTCTTATTTAATGGAATTAGAAGTGAAAAGTGCTTGGTGGACTGATATACTTTCTTCCAGCTTCCTGTGTGTTAACAAGAATTCACACATTTGGAAAAAGTTAAGTGGAAATATCAATTGGGTTTATAATATAAGTCTCTCAGAGTAAGGGGTAGAGGTTAGCAATAGTTTTAATTATTAACCATGAATGTTGTAGGTAAATAATTTAGACCAGTACTCATAAAGTGGAAATGGGAAACTATATAATCTTCAATATACAAGAGAACTTTCCAAGGGGTGTACAAACTCATAGATTTAAGAGAATCAGTTTCTAAATCCTCATCTTTTATATGTACTTTTTCCTAAAATTTATCTTTCTGAGACATATATGTGTTCATAGTAACCTTCTTACTTAGTGCATTACTCAGGGGCTTGTAAACCTCCACCCAGGGCATCACTTACAACAAAAGCTTTCTTTAATAATTAATCAAAGCACCACAAATCAGAAGCATTTTTTTTCTTTTTATACCTCACACATATTTCTGTTAAAAAGAAATATGGTTGGAAATGAGAATTTTGGCTAGTGTTGAAATGTTCTGAATTTAGATAAATGATGGTGTGATGGGAGTAATGACAATTTTATTGTTTTATTTTTAAATTTTCAATGATTGACCTCTGTTCTTCACTCTCCCATTGTCAGTGAAAGTATAACCCTTTGGGGAGAGATTCCTAAGAACAAAGCAAATAATGCATTAGTGAGAAATACTGAGTGCTGCCAACAACCTTTTATCATGTTTAAATGTGTTTTCCACTGTTCTCAATACTTGGGATGCATCAATAGCTGAAAGAAAATACACCAACAAACATCTAGTGTGATACAGATTACTGTTGTGCTGAAGGTCCTTGGGAAGCCAACTTAAAGCATGCATAGGTTTGCTTGTAGGAAGTTTGCTGGGGAGAGTTCTTGGAAACAATGCCTGTGGGAACAGACACAGTGAAGCCACAACAGAGACCTTATCCAATCCCAGAGGAGCTCTGGAGGTGGGGTAGACCTACAGAATAATTCAGAATTAGGGCAGAAGAGCTGGGCTGCCCAGGAAGGGCCTGGCTGAGGGCATCATGGCTCTGTAGAGCCTAGATGTAATGGCTGGAGGGAAGACTTAGCCAGGAGGTCTTAGTGGCTGACACTGAGGGCTGGAAAAATGAATCCTTCAGTCTTGAAGGTTTGGGGCTTTTCCACAGCTTCTACAACAGTTACTAACTGATTTTTTTAATGTAACAAATTCCATTTGAGACTACCAAATTTTTTAGATAAATTGGATAAAACTCAAGGAGGTAACGTGTACATGATTTCTTTCAGATTTTGTGTTGTGTTATTTAATATTGTAGTTAAAGCCTAATTATCAAATTATATTATGAAATGTTTATTCCTGTGCTAGTCAATTCCCACCCTATTTTATTGTAAAATACTTTAATATTTCCTACTTTCTGTTAACAAAAATATGCTACTTGCTTGACTATTTTTTAAAAAATATACCATTTGCTTTTATTAAAAATGTAAGAAATTTTTATCATAATGCAGTTAAAATTAATGGAGCTATTTCTAATCTTATGCTTGATTTTTATTTAATTACATCCAAAAGCTGAAAGTCAAGGTGGAAATTACATTCACACAATAGAATTCCATGCTCTTTCTAACACTTTATCATACTTCTCAGAACTCTTTCTGTATTATTTTAATTTTGACTATATTGAGTTATTTCTCATAAGATATAATAAAAAATTAATGTTTAGTCTTTTAAAGTTTTTTTTTTCTAAGAATGCCTATCAATATCTCTTTTTTGACTTAAAAAGTAAAGTTGTACTTTATCTGATAGAGGCCCAGATTGTTTTGTTGATGATGGATCATTAAAAAGATTCCAGCTCAGATGGAATTTCAAGATTAACACTGTCTTTCACCACCTCTGCACTCTTTTCTCTCTTACCCAGATTAATTTTTCTCTGTAGTACGTTATATGTTGATATATAGATGCGTTCATTCTCTGATTTTTCCGACTAAACATAAACCCTGTGAGGGCAGGGACTTTTTTTATATACCATTGAATCAATGGATAAGGCAATGTCTGACACTTAATAGATGCTCAGTACATTTCTTTTTAATGAAAGAATAAAAGAATGAATAAATGAATGGAGGAGGACCAGAGAAGCATTGTTATTAAGGTCAAGAATGAAGGAGTATTTGGGAATGTACTGATAATTTAATATAAATGATAAAGAGTTTGCAAGGAAACTTAGTGAAATTTAGTTGCTAAGAGGGGTCTGAGTTTTCTTTTTTAAAGACTTTATTCATTTTAGAAAGGAGAGATAGAGATAGAAACAGCGAGAAGAGGGGGAGGAGCAGGAAGCATCAACTCCCATATGTACCTCGACTGGGCAAGTCCAGTTTTGAACCAGTGACCTCAGTGTTCCAGTTTGAAGCTTCATGCACTGCACCACCAGAGGTCAGGCCAAGAGGGGTCTGATATTGTTAGATGTTAAAAGAGATCCTAGTCAGGTAAATATTTCGGTATTGATTTGCCACTATTAGAACCTTTTAAATTTGGGTTACCCTTCCTCAGGAAAAATTCAGTTTTTTGTCTCTTTAGTCCCCTTGTAAGCATTTTCCATCTTACCAGTTCATGTGTGCCAGTTAAGAAGCATGTATACTTTATGGTGCCAAGTCCAGTAAAAGCTTTTCAATCAACCCACATTCACAGGGGAAGATTACTTTCATTCTCGGGAAGGGTGATATATGTGTGTGAAGCCCAGTATTCAGATGAAAGGGTGCTTTGGTATTATTCAGCTGTGTATTGGCAAGACTCAGGCCAGTATCTAGTTTCTCTTTAGAGACATTTTGCATTATATTACAGTACTCTTACTGTGCTGTGCCAGGGAAATTAAGATCAGCTGGAACACTCTGTAGGTCATTGGCTTGGAATCTTAGGGCACTGGGAACTTGATGTTTTGTTTTAATGACCTCATTTAGGCTGAACCTTCCTTTGTTCCAAAAGCATAGGGCCCCTTTACAAAACCAAGTCTGCACCTTGGGAGAGGTTTAGAGAAAAGTGACTAAAATATTTGATGGCATTGGGTCAACTTCCATGTAAAGACTACTTGATTAATCATGGCTCTTGAGTCAGGAAAGATGAAGAGAAAGCATAAGGTCACCTCAACGTGGATGTAGCCATTAAATTTCATGGTATCTGAAACGTATTTTGAAAGTTGAAGGAAGTAGTTTTAAGAAAAGTTGACAG
Source organism: Rhynchonycteris naso (assembly GCA_037038555.1). Taxonomy (NCBI): domain Eukaryota; kingdom Metazoa; phylum Chordata; class Mammalia; order Chiroptera; family Emballonuridae; genus Rhynchonycteris; species Rhynchonycteris naso. The sequence goes on from CM072997.1 coordinate 70,453,434, forward strand.
GTCACGGAGCAACTCGGGATTTGTGCTCTGGCACATGCTTTCTGTTGAGATTTCCAGAGGACATCACTTGTGGAATGAAGTGCCTCCTGCATATTTCTCCAAGTGGGGGTGCATGAAGTGTATATGCATGTGGGGTGCACAAGGATTGTAGGAGGGCCATATGAGAAGTTGTATGATGAACATCAGATACCTTTCTGGAACAAAACTTTTAATTGGAAAATAGGGGGAAACCATTTTTATGTTAAAATAGTATTTTTAATGGGTCAAATGCATAATTTATGTTTATATTTAAGAACAAATTAAATATCTTAGAGTTGTTGCCTCCCCTGAGATGGAAGGGGCTATGTGATGACTTTCTTTTACATTTTCAGTAGTTCTGGAAGAAAAATTTGAGAAACACTAATGTTGTTTTAGTTCCTTGGGGAATGACTCTTTGTAATCTTCAGAAAATTTGGTTATCATCTTGTTTTTCCTTTTCAGTTCTTCTCTAGCTCAAGTTCTTTCTCTCTAAAGCTCCTCTTATTTGATTGGTACCTAACCATTAATACTGAGGATATTGGGTTGTCAAACATCTGAAGTTTTTGTTTTTTTTTTTCCTACTCTCATATGGTTTGGCAGGGCATCCCTCTCATTGAAGTTTCTGAGACCTCTTTATTCCTAAAGACCCACTACAGTTCTATTTGGAAATCTCAGATGTTTGGGGCATTAAAATTCTTTTTCCATTGGTTTAAGAGAAAGGGAGAGAGAGAAACATTAACTGACTGTTCCACTTAGTTGTTCCATTTAGTTGAGTATTCCTTGGTTGCTTCTCACATATGCCGTGACCAGGGATTGAAACCATGATCTCAGCCTACCAGGATGATGCTCTACCACTGAGCCACCCTGTCAGGGCCAGTTTTGGGTATTTTTGCCAACTCTTTTTTTCTTGAAACACTTTCTTGACTTCTACTTTTTGTAGGCCTTTGTTGTAGGATCTTAGTGTTGGCGTTCCTTAGGGTTTTATTCCAGGACTTTTTTTTCATTTTATTGCCGGAGTGATTTCATCTCCTCCTGTAGTCTCAATTGCAGTATTCATACCAGTCTAGACTAGATCTTTATCCTGGGCTGCCTGCTGGATATCTTTACTTGTACACTCCATAAACATCTCAAATTCAGCATATTCCAAACCAAATCAATCATTTTCTTTTAAATTTGCTCCTTCTCCTATGTTTCCCTTCATTGAGAATGGTACACTCTCTTCTTATCCTGAAAATCAGAAATCTTAGTTCATCTCTGGCTCCCTCTGTTGGTCTTTTTCTACATCCAATGGGTTACAAAGTCTTAGAAAAACAACTCTTGAGTTTATCCAGTTTTTGCAACCTCTCTGCTGTTGCAGTAGTTCAGGCCAAGTCATCTGTCTCATAATTAGAACTGAGAGTCTCCTCCCTGATTGCTTTATTTTTATTCTTGTTTTTTTTTACCTAGATGTGTCCTATGCTTAAAAAAATATTTTATAGAGAAGCTAAAATTTGTATAACAGAATTAACCAAATTTTTGATTTAATTAAATGTATTGGGGGTGATATTAGATAATGAAATTATATAGATTTCAAGTTTACAATTCTATAATACATTATCTGTATAATGCATTTGACCCAAAGTCGAATCTTTTGTCATCATATATTTGACCCTCTTTACTCTTTATAATCCACCCTTCTCCCACCTCCCTACCCTCTGGTAGCCACCATACTGTTGTCTGTGTCTATGAATTTTTGTTTATTTTTCTTTTTTCTTTATTTCTTACTTTCAGTTTTATATTTCACATATGAGTGAAATCATATGGTTCTTGACTTTTAATGTCTGACTTATTTCACTTAGCATGATATTCTCAAGATCCATCCATGATTATTTATATAGAAAACTCTAAAGACTTTACCCAAAAAATATTAGAAACACGAAACAAATAAAGTTAAGGGTACAAAATCAGTGTCCAAAAATCCATTGCATTCTATATACTAACAATAAAGTTTCAGAAAAAAAGGAAAATTAACCTTTTAAAGTACACAAATTCAGTAGCATTTAATACATTTTCTTTATGTAACCATCATATTTATCTAATTTAATTCCCAAAAAAGAAATCCTGTATTCATTAAGCAGTCACTCCTCATCTTCCCCTAGCCCAGGACCCTGGCAACCATTTATCTGCTTCCTGTCCCTGTGCATTTACCTCTTCTGGATATTCAATATGGAATCATATAACATGTGACCCTTTGTACCTGGTTTCTTTCACTTATCATGTTTTAGAAGTTCATCCACATTGTAGCATATAATAATATGCTTTTTAAAACAATTATTGATTGATTTGAGAGAGAGAAAGAGAGAAACATCGATTTGTTGTTCTGCTCATTTATGCATTTATTAATTGTTTCTTGTATATGCCCTAACTAGGGATCATACTTGCAACCTTGGTGTATTGGGTTGACACTCTAACCAACCGAGCTACCAGGCCAGGGCTATAATATGCTTTAAACTATGCAATAGTTCTAAGCATGTAGAGAAGTACTTATTTTTTCTCTTGAAAAATTGGGGATTGTTTATACATGGTAGCTCTCTTCTTTGTTCCTTTGTTCTCAATCCTGTTTTTTCTCTTTTCCCCTGCTATAAGGAAACTCCTTTTCTGAGGTTGGTATGCATCTTTTCCCTCCATGTTTTTGTACTTTTGCAGTTTAGAGCACTGTACTGTGTTTTAATGATTTATGTAAAAATATATTTGAATGTGTTTCTCTGCAACTTGCTATTTCATTTAACATTTTTCTTAACTTGTGCTAATAGATTAGTTTATTTTAATTTTATTTCATTGTATGTATACATCACAGTTAATTTATCTTTCCCCCATTGAAAATATTTAAGAGTCTTCTCAATTTCTATCACTGTAAGCCACACTGTAGTGTACATTCTTGTGCCTCTGTGCAAGAGGTTCTCTATGTAGTTAGAAGTAGAATTGCTTGGCCATAGAGCAGGTAGGTGCACGTTCAGTTTCACAAGACATTGCCAAATTGTTCTCCAAAGTGGTTGTACCCACTCACATTATATGTGTCTCTGTTTCCACACTTTCTCTTCAATAGCTGGTATTTTCAGATTTTAAAGTTTTTGCCAGTGTGGTTAGTATAATGAAATTTTAATTATACTGTTAATTTGAATTAGCTTGACTGCTTATAAGGTTGGGTATCTTTTCATTTGCTTCTGGTATTTCATATTTCTTCTTTGTGAATTATCTGTATTTTTTGAATTATGTTTGCCATTTTATTGATTTGTAAGAGTCCTTTATATAGTATGGATACTAATCTTTTTGCAATTATAAACATTACAGTGACCTTTTCTTAGTAATTGTGACTTAACTTTGTTTACAGTGTCTTTTATTGTGTGTGTGACACAGACAGAGAGAGAGACAGATGGGGACAGACAGACTGGAATGGAGAGAGGTGAGAAGCATCAGTTCTTCATTGCGGCTCCATAGTTGTTCATTGATTGCTTTCTCATATGTTCCTTGACCAGAGGGTTCCAGCAGAGTAAGTTGCTGAAGCCAGAGACCTTGGGCTCAAGCCAGTGACTTTGGGCTTCAAGCCAGTGACCTTGGGCTCAAGCCAGAGACTATGGGTTCATGTCTATGATCCCATGCTCAAGCCAGTGACCCCATGTTCAAGCTGGTGAACCCATGCTAAGCCAGATGAGCCTGTACTCAAGCCCCCGACTTCAGAGTTTCCAACCTGGGTCCTCTGTGTCCCAGTCCGACTCTCTATCCACGGCCTGATTACTACAGTGTCTCTTATGACAAGTTATTTTTGTTTTAATTTAGTTAAGTATAGGTTTGTACTTTTGTGTGCCTTATTTAAGAAACTTTTTTTCCTTGTACATCTTTAATATATTTTAAATGATTATTTTAACATTTTACTTCTCATACTTGGATATTTAACACTGCATGATTTATTTTTATATATACTAGGAATCTTATTTTTTTTCAAATGAATAAAAGTACCATTTATTAAAGTAATCTCCTGTTTTTTTCCCAAAGCTTTTTAACACTTCTTTGGTCATGTATCAAGTTCTCTTTTGTACAGCAAAGTGGTAGTTTTCAAAGGCAAATCAGATTATGTTATTCTTTTCTTAAACCATTCCATGGATTCTACCACATTTTTTTTTTTTTTGTATGTTTCTAAAGTGAGAAGCGGGGGGAGGGGGAGAAGGCAGACAGACGACAGACAGACTCCCGCATGCACCCGACCGGGATCCACCTGGCATGGCATGCCCACCAGGGGGCGATGCCTGGCCCATCTGGGGCATTGCTCTGCTGTAACTGGAGCCATTCTAGCGCCTGAGGCAGAGGCCATGGAGCCATCCTCTGCGCCTGGGTCAACTTTGCTCCAGTGGAGCCTTGGCTGTGAGAAGGGAAGAGAGAGATAGAGAGAAAGGAGAGGGGGAAGAGTGGAGAAGCTGATGGGCACTTCTCCTGTGTACCTTGGCCGGGAATCGAACCCTGGACTTCCATATGCTGGGCCGACACTCTACGGCTGACTCAACTGGCCAAGGCCCCACCACATTCTTTGACTATCAATTTTAATAGGGCTCTTTGGGTATTGCATAGCTGGACCACCTCTCTTATCTTGTCTCTCATACTCTCTACATTGACCACACTACATTTTTTTGGTTTTGTAATACATCATTCTTTCTCTTATTTGACCCTGTGAGGATCAAGTCTGTATGTAAGATGTTTGATATTCCTGCATCTCTTCTTTTTTTTCTCTCTTCTTTTTGATCTTTAAATAGCTAGCTTCATATACATTTCTTTGAAGACTCAATTGAGACAGTCTTCTCTTCCCCTACCACATTAGCATTAGGTACCCAGTTTAGAGATTATCTACTATTATACTATTATCTCTAATATCTAATATTAGAGATAATGTTGCATTATCTGTTTGTTTATTCAGGATTTTACCATCTGGGAAGCTGTCTGGGGCAGTAGGAACCAATCTGCCTTGGATATCAATGCATTTCCACACCCTAGCATTATGCCTGGCATATTGTAGGTCCTCTGTAAATACTTGTTGAATAAACATATGGTTGAGATCTCTCAAACATCTGATAGATAATCATCCAGATAGTCTCTTTAAGAGTTTTCAATGATAATGAGCTTATTTTGCTTGTGATTAATAAAGTTCGTATATAAATGCTTTCTCATGAACTGCATGTCAACCAAGGTTATGTATTATTGTTAGACAAAAAATAATTGCAATAATATTTGTAGTATTTTACCTTTTCCTATTTAAATATAAATTTTGATTCATTATTCCTGTATGTCGGGATATTATTGACTTGTCTTCTTTTATTAGAATAATTGTCCCTCTCAGCTTTGCTTTATTTGCATGTAGATATAAATGATATTAGTGTCTTCATTCAAGAGTGAATGGCAAAGCTTGCCACTTTAACCTGCCTTCAAGGGGGATATAGTGGATTAGCCAACACTTTCAGTTTTCTCAACGCATTGGTGATCCATTCAAACCAATATTTCTTGAGTGCCTGCTTTGTACTAGTCATTGTGTTTTGAGTATTTATGATTCTTTTGTCATTCTGGTACTATTTTATCTTGTTTAGCAGAAGTGTCATTAGGTATTTCTCAATTAATCTTCAATTGTAGATAGTCCCTGTTAGTATGAATAAAAGCTTACTTAAAGCAGTAACTTACAATCATTACTATTAGCAGAAATGTTTATTCAATTCAAACAAAGTACCAGAAGCTCTACTAAAAAAATAAGTTTTATAACATCCACTTTTCCCAGTATCTCAATGAAGTAGACACTGTCATGATGTGCATCTTATAAATGGGACATTTTGGTTCAAGAAAGATTATATTATTTGATCAAAATTACACAGATGGGAAGTGACAGAGGCGCAATCCAAACTCAGACTGCCCTATAATAGTGAGATTTGCAGACTCCTGGTAAGCCTTTCTTCTTCCCCTCCTACCTTCCCCCATTCTTTTCTTTTTAAGTTTTAAAAACATTTTGAAAACAAAAAGTAATGTTTTTATATTCCTGGTTCATACTATGAATACTATCAAAGGGTAAAATTCTAGAGGTCACCATTACTGAGACATTCTTTCATTGTATAACTGATTTGCCTGATGAAACAGAACCAGTCTTAGATTTATTCAAAGTTTTTCTTTTCATACTGCATTAGTTCAGACTTGATTATTTTACTTCTAGATGTATAAAATTATAGTTGTCACACAAAAATTAGGTACACAAATATTTTTACTTCTTTGAGAAAACTGATTCCTCAAAACTATGAAGACTGTATTTTGGATTGTGAAGGTCTATGCAGTTATAAAGTTGTGTGATTTCTCTTACTCTGGTGCATGTATTCTATCTTATATTAGTGATGACACAATTTTCAAGGTACTTTTAGATATGATATCATTTTTATCCTTTTAATTTCTGACTGTGCAAGTATATGAGTTAGTTATATGTCGATTTTATAGATGGAAAAGAATAGGGTCAAAGATCAAGGGTTAAGTTGTACAGGAGTGCATGCAAGAGACAGAACTTGAAACTATGTTTTCAGATTTCAATTTCAGCCCTGAGTACCTAACACAAAATTGATAGGTGAATTATATTTAAAAACTACACACAAAATACCTCCTTTGTATTTCAATATCACAGATATTTATATGATGAAACATGGAATGTGACAATAATAAAAAGAATTATTCCTTAAGGTGCACTAGAAACTCAACCTTAAAATATTCTGATTTTCCTGGACCTCCAATATTTTTCCTATGGCATTGGTATATTGCTTTCAGAAAACTAAAAAATGCTTTTTTACTATTGTTTTAGGAAGTATCATAAATTTTTATTATTTTTTATAGGATTTTGAATTATTTTTAGAAACTACCAGGGAAATTGGATCATTCTCTAGTCAGCATGTATTCTGATTGAAAGAGTTTAGCTGTACTCTGGGGTATTAAATTAATTTTCATTGACAGACCCTTGCCTGGGACTTAATTGAGATTTAAGTTAGTAAAAATCTTGTCCTGTAACCTAGAGAACAATTGGGAAAAGTAAACAAACTGAAGAGGAATACATTCTCTCAAGCTTTTTTTCCTCCCGGACAGACCCCAGGTCACTTCAGAAATTGTAGCTATTTGGCAGTGAATCTGTCCTGCTTCTTTAAAGTCACCATTAGCAAGTCTAATATCCATCATTAGAATAATTATGGGACTATAAATATCAGTGTAGATAATAATGGTTTTTAAAGCATTAGCTTATAAATGATTTAAATATTTAGAGATTAAATTAAATTCTAGTTAAAAGAAAAACAAGTTAGCAATACTTTACTTATCAATGTGATTACCTTTTCATCTTCAAAAAGTTGTTGTATTTATAATGCTTTAGGCTAGCAGTTCTCAAACCTCAGTAAAAATATCACATACCTGGATATTTGAAGTAAGTGCAAATTGTTGGTCCTCATCCCTGGAGAGTCTATTTTCATAGGTCCGGAGTGGGGCTAAGTTATTAGAACCTTTAACAAGCACTTGCCGGTAGATTCTTATAATTCCATTGCAGGCGGTGTATAGACCACTTTTGAGGAAATTGTGGTATAATCAGTTTGAAATAAGAGGTAGAAGGACATTTCCTTTACAGAGGAAAATTGGGTAATCCATCCTTGTTTCCAGAGGTGGTCTTACTTGTGTATTCACATACTTTGTATATGCTTGTAGTTCTGTAATAGCTTTTCTAAAGGATAAAACATGTCTAAGTATTTTTGCTTTATCTCAAAGCTGATTAGTTTCTGCTTGAATTTTAAGTTGCATCACTTTAAAAAATAAAGTGTATTTGTTATTTGAAGAAGAACCTCAGTAATGAGAATTGTCAGGGCTCCATGACTGTGAGTGATTGTTGAAGTAGATCACACAGGGGGGCGCTGTTGAGACATATATTTGTCTGTGGTTAAGTTCCTTGTACAGACAGCAAAAGTGACTTGCTTTAAATGACCCAAAAAGTCTTGGACCTGACTGTTTCAATATGAATTATTCTAGATTGCATTGTTTATTCATTTCGTTTAGACTATTAGAGAAGTATCATTTGTTGAAATACGTGCTCTGTTTAAGAAAGGACCATGTGATCAGAAGCTTTTATAAATTAATTACTTAAAGAAAAGTATTTTAATCATTTATTTAGAAAATTCTGGTTTCTATTGACATTTTTATCATACACTATGAACAATGGTTCTAGCTATCAAGTCATAGGTTGGGATTTCATTCTTAGTTGTCAGAGTCTGACATTCTAAAGGGTTAGTTCACTATAAAACTAGAATTGACAGATATATCCTATAGAATATTTGTTGAATAGTTTATAGTGTTTGGTCAAGAATTCAGACCATATTATATCATTAAGAAGTTGGAAGTGAATCTCATAGCCTAAAATGTTTTTTCTTTCCTTCCAGAATTAGTTCACATATAGGTGCTTTGTTTATATTTTGATAGGTTCATTTTTATGTGGGATTTTTCCATACATGCTTTCATCAATAAATGCTCTACTAGTAATAATAAAATAAGTCAACTTGAATTAGATTAAGCAAGAGAGGAATGCCTCTGCCTGACCAGGCGGTGGCACAGTGGATAGAGTGTCGGACTGGGATGCGGAGGACCCAGGTTTGAGACCCTGAAGTTGCCAGCTTGAGTGCGGGGCTCATCTGGCTTGAGCAAAAAGCTCACCAGCTTGGATCCAAGGTCGCTGGCTCCAGCAAGGGGTTTCACGGTCTGCTGAAGGTCCAGCAGGCCTGCAGTCAAGCCACATATAAGAAAGCAATCAATGAACAACTAAGGTGTTGCAATGACAACAACAACAACAAAAACTGATGATTGATGCTTCTCATCTCTCTGTTCCTGTCTGTCTGTCCCTATCTATCCCTCTCTCTGACTCTCTCTCTGTCCCTGTAAAAAAAAAAAAAAAAGAAAGAAAGAAAGAAAGGAATGCCTCCTTTGTCATTTCTCTCTCTCTCTCTCTTTTTTGTCTAATTGTGACCTTTTTTGAAGACAGGGGCTGTTACTTCTTTTTTATCTTTTTAATGTCTACTGTAAAACATTGGACAAAGAGTAATGAGTGTTACCACTGGGATCAATTTCTAGATAAAAGCTATGGTGGATTAACGATTACTATAGATTGCAATCTGTATCTCGTCCTCTAGAAACTTGGAGAGATATGATTATTTGACCAATATAATACAATGAAAGTGACACTGTGGTAATTTCTGATCCAAGACTTTGAGAGACTGGCAGCTTCCCTGTCCTTTTTCTTGGAGTACTCTCTTTAGGAAACCCCAGCTTCCTTATCTGAGCTATGTCTGAGTACACTGAGACAACCATGCTGGAGAGGCCATATATGGGCTCTCTGATCAATAGTTTCAGCTAATTCCAGCTTTTCAGTCATTCCTGCCAAGATGCTGGCCATGAGAGTGAAGCAATTTTGGCTTCTTCACACCAGCCCATCCATCAGCTGAATACCTGTGACCATCGTTGACACTGTGTAGAGCTGAAGACTTGCTTAGCCAAGCCCTGCCCTCTCACCCACAAAACAATGAGATACGATAAAAAGGTGGTTGTTTTAAATCACTGTGTTTTGAGGCAATTTGTTATGTAGCTATAGAAAAAACAGAACTCAGGCAAGGTACTTGAGCGAGTAATAGATGGTGGCAATCAGAAGGAACCTTGAAGAAACCTCTCTCTTTTGTAGAGTAAAACTGTGTTCCATAGAAATGCAGTGACATGCTCACTCCTTGGTCATCCAGAGAGTTATGATCACAGTTATAGCCCTAGTATGTCTTTGTTGCCCTTGCTCTAGAGGACTCTATAAGAGCATTGATTTAGCACTTTATAACTGGTAAGTAAAGACATATACATGTAGCATACAGGCATTTAAGGAACTATGATCATGACAGAAAGAACTTTTACACCTCAAAAAGGACACCCAAAAAGTGTTTTAGAAATACCTAGCCCAGCCACTTTGTACTATTTAACTGTTATAAAAAGTTACATTCTAGCGTGAATGTATGTTTTACTAAATATTCAAATATGTAATAATCAAATATTTAAATATAATACTAGAAAAATAACCAAGTGCACCAATAATAAATGCTCATTTTTTACATATAGGCAATTTATTTTCCAAAAATTCCTTGGTAAATTTGGAAACTTTGAATGCATTTTCCTGTAGACACAATTGTATTCAAAATTCAACTTAACATAACATGCCTAATACAGCAATTTTCAACTGGTGTGCCACACATGCAATACCTACTATTTAGTCAGGGTCACTGACCTCTTTTCTCTTAGATTATCAAATAAGATAATGACAAAAGCCAACATAACAATAGCCATCTGGTGTGAATGCCCTGTCTTGAACCATAAATATACAGTATAGGTTATATAATAAAGTGGCATCTTATTGGTTGCATTGTATAATATGATAGCATCTGATTGGTTAATTCTTGGTAACTGAAATCCTTGTATATCAGTGTAGCACCTGATTTTTTGAAAAGTCACTCTGTAGCAAAAAGGGTAGTTAATTACAATTATTATTATTTTTGAAATTCAACCAAAATTATACCTATTTTTGTCAGAGATGAAAAAAGTTGAAAATCACTACCCTGATGTATAGTAATCACCACATTTATTGGTTTTTTAGATATTAAAATCATGACCTGTCTCTATGATTTTAATTTTGTGCTAGAAAGAGGGTAACATGCACTGAAGGTTTTTTTTGAAATCCTGTGAATGTTTGCATATTTCCCACATTTCTAACCTGTGTGTTTAATGCAATTTTAAAGACACTTTTTACCTTTAGTTTTCTCTTTTACACTTACTTTTAATGTTCACTGATGTTCTGGTGATAGTGCTTAACTCTCTTGTTATGATACCATCAAACTATGGAGCTATGTTACAGGCATGAGAGTGGTATAGTTTGTTTCTTAATAATAAGGGGAATATCTGACATTATTACTATTCCTTAGAATAAGATTAAATAAACAAAAATTTTGTTGCTTATTTCAAGTATTAAAGACTAGATATTGGAAAAAAAATTTATCTTTTTTTTATGACAAGTGAACTATAGTTCTTTATTCAAATAGAATAATTTGCACTTTGATGTTCCAGCTTTCTTCAAGAATAAGTATAATATTATGCTTAAAAGTTCAAGGTAATTTTTGTGTTTTATGTTTTCTTGAGCCTGATTTGAAGTATAAAAATAAGATTCCAAGGAGTCCCATGTTGAAGAACATATTATTCCACAAAATGTTATCTTTGTGTATTTATCAGTTTTTTTGTTCTAGCTATTCTAAACTATTTGCTATTTTTATCTTCTAGGCCAAATGTACTTTAAATAATTTCTCAAGTAATCAAGAAAGAAAACAGCTATGAAAGAATCCCAAAGAGTAATTTTAAGAGGGACTTAAAATATGTAAGGAAAGTTTTTATTAAGGTTCTTGGTAATTTTTAGTGTTCTTTAAAAATTTTAAAGAAAACTGGCATTTTAATGCCTTGAATATTAATTGCCTTCTTATAATTAGGGTTAAGGATCTTTCAGACATCCAATTGGTTGCAGATTCTTTAGAATCAGTATTTCAAAAGATGAAACTTTATTTGTTTTACTAAAGCTTAACTTATTGTCATAGATTTTATAAAAAGCAACTGTTATGTCCCTTCTATCACTGCTTAATCACTTTTGTTGGGAAAATTTATTTGTAATCATGCATGGAGTGAAATACCTACAGCATATTCTAAGTTGGAGGTTTTATTAATTTATTTAATATAGAATGCAGCTTTTATTTAAATTTTACACTAAAGCATATTCTAATTATAATCATGATCTTATTATGCATTATTGCAGGAATCTTTGAATGCCAGTGTGTCCCTGATCATAACTTTTCCCTTCTTTTTCTGTTAGTGCTAAAAATCTAAGTCTGAACATGACATTTCTTCTATGTTAATTCTTGAATGACTTCTCACTGCCTATAGAATAGTGTCTAAGCTCTTTACTGATACTTACAAGGATTTCTGTGATCTGATTTATGACTGTTGCTTCCTTGCTTGCTGTCTCATCTCACTCCATGTTTTATTTTTCTCTTCAGGCATAGTTTGCTGGCCCAGAATGAATTATCACCATTCCTAAAGGTCATGTTTTGTTATCCTTAAGAAAAATGGGTTACTTTCTCTTTGGACCCCACTGTATCTTATGTGCTTGTTTTCATTGTATCTCTACCACTTATGCGCTTACGGTTTTCAGACTGCCTCTTTAAACCACTATACTTTCATGCTTTTGAGAATAGGGATTATGTTGTATTTATCCATGGATCTTTAGTATGTAGTCCTTGGCATACTAGGATTTAAAAAATGTTTTTTGAATGGAAGAATAAGTAGGCTTATCAAGTTGAAAATGCTTACTTGAATGCATACATACATCTTGATTTATTATAAAACTTTACATGCCTTCAAGTTATTTGACTATCTGGGCTTGTTCTATTCTTTCATTGTTTTATGTAATAAAAATGTTTTTTGTTCCCTGTATGTGTGAATAATGAGCTAGGCCCAGGTAAATGAAACAGATATGGACCTATTAATTATCTGATACTGTATTTGGCATTTGAGGATTAAAACCGTTTTCCTGAAGAACCTTTGGCTGAGCTTGGCAGAAACTGATTTTGAGGTTTGTGTGAATCTGACCTTGAAAACAGTAGGGATACTCTCTACCTTTTCCTTCTCTAAACCCAGTTTTTACTTTTGCAAATTATCTTTTGTTATAAAAGTTAATAGAAAAATGTCTAATAGATAAGTTAAAATGTGTGCAAAATATTTATGGTAAAAATATGTATGACTGTAGAATAAGCTAATAACCAAATTCAAGAAGAAATTGATTGCTTCTTCCTGCTCTTAGATATGGCTACTCAACCAATACCTTGGTGATTGTCAAATTATGAGTTCAAAGTTCCCTTGCACCTGTGATAGATAATAAGATTTTGTTTGAAAGTTTTTGGCACGTAATTACATCCAACATCTCTACTTGACAAGAAAAAATACAGTAGACAGCATCCTGGAGTTAGAGGCAAGAAAGTTGGTTTGCTTATGACCCTCATTAGCTAGATAGTTTCTCAGAAGTCAGTAGATACAATGAATGTTTCCTCATTTGTCATAGAAATAATAATACCCACCCCATTTATATCACATGGTGTCATGAAGATTAAATATAAAATTAGTCACGAGAACACAAATTTATTTTGTATCAAAATAATATGTGCATATAACTTAAGTCAAAAAGCCCTATAGAAATAAAACAAAGCCTCTTTTGTCCTACCCCAGAAGCAACTTCTACCAAAGGATTTGGTCCTTTCTTTCTCTGTTATTTAATAGAGTATTTTTAATTAGTTTATATAAACTGTAGTCTTGTGAGTCAGCACTATGTATTTTTTTATTTGTTAGATTTTAAATACAAGGTATTTTAGATGTTATCTATTGACATCCTAGGTCAGCTGAAGATTTTTAGTTCTTTGGTAACCTCTCCCCCTCTCCCATACTGACAGCATGGTCGCATCACAATTTCTTTAGTAGTAATTTCCTTAATATGACTATGTAAATATGGTTCACTGCTACACGGTGTATTTTAATCACAGTTCTTTTATTTTGAGAGGCTTTGTTTTTCCTGAAATTAATAATTGTCTTGCTTTTAAAAATTTGCTTCATATTCTTTGATTTTATGACCACATTTATTTACCCTTTCCAATGAACTGGTAAAACAGCCTCACCACATCCTCCTATGTAGTCACCTGTGCAGGCAGTCCACCAGTTGCTTCCACATCCCAGGCATTCCTCCTGGGACTCTATTCTTTTGTTTCTGTCCCGCTCTTGTCTGGAAAGGTTTCTTTCCAGGATGCCCAAAGAGCTGTTGTCACTTTGAGGCTTTGCTTCACCTTCATTCTGGGAATCCCTTTATTTTCTTTTCTATTTTAGATTCCTTATTTCCTGAATCTTAGGATTTATTTTTTTCCTCTTTTTGTGATTGTGTAAATAGTTGGCGGAAGGAGGAGTCATTTTTAAAAAAAATGTCTTTATAGTTAGACTTACAATTCAGCATTAGTGTTGTTTAATTCTAGTTATATTTACTCTTTTGAAGGCATTTACTTATTTTTCTTTGTTTATAGATTGATGTTGAGAGTTTCAGTTCATTCATAATTCTTTCTGACCTACTTGTTCCTTTCTGCAAGTTTAAGGATAGTCTCTTTATCACTGACCTTCTTTAATTTCATGATGAAATGTCTTGATGTGAGTCTTTTTAAAAAGAAATGTATTGTGTAGGGCGCTTTGTAAATCTTTTAATCGAGATTAGTCCTTTTCTGCATTTTTTTGTATTGTTTCTGTGGTAAATTTCTACCCCCTGTCTTCTCTTTTCTTTTTTTCCAAATGAGAAGAGGGGAAATAGAGAGACAGACTCCTGCATGCACCCCGACAGAGATCCACCTGACAACCCCCGTCTGGGGTTGATGCTCTGCCTGTCTGGGGACATGCTCGCAACCGAGCTATTTTTAGTGACTGTAGCAGAGGGTCCATGGAGTCACCCTCTTCAGCCAGGGCCGATGTACTCAAACCAATTGAGCCATGGCTGTGGGAAGAAAGAGAAGACAGAAGGGGGAGTAGGAGTGGTGAAGAAGCAGATGGTCACGTTTCCTGTGTGCCCTGACTGGGAATTGAACCCAGGATATACACACAGTGGGCTAATGCTCTACCACTGAGCCAACTGGCCAGGGCCTGTGTTCTCTTTTCTGCTTTAGAATTGTATAAATCAGATGTTGAACCTGTTGTATTGATCTAATGTTTAGATTATTTCTTTCATATTATCCTTCTTTTGTCTTTTTATTCTACTTTTTGAGTTATTTTCTCAATGTATATTTCCATTTTAAAATAATCATTTTTTTTCAGTAATTATATCTTTAATGTTAAGAACTATTTTCTTATTTCTAAATATGCTTTTTTTTTACTTTTATAGTGTCTGGATGCTATTTCTGCCATCTCTCTTAGGATATTATTTATGCCTTCTCTGAAGTTATCTTCTGTCCCATTTATTGTATCTGAGCTTTTTCTATATTTGTGCTGTCTGACTTCTGTGATGGAAATATTTATCAAAAATCCATCAAGTTTTCTCTGCCTATTTATATTTAAAAGTTAGGCCATAACCTGATTTTTGAAAGATATGTGTGTTGGCTGGTAGCTGTTATGGCAGGACAGTTTTAATCATGCTTATTGGGGAACCTTTGTGACTATGTAGGTTTTTTTAGCTAAGGTTATTTAGTTCATCCAGACTGGGATCCTCCAATATTTTGTTTGGGGATATAAACCTGGTGGCCAGTATATGGGAGTGAGATGAGGATGGAGTGCTTGGAGAGTAGGTATCTTATTAACTGGGATGTAAATTTTCACCTCCGGCTTCCTCTGTCCCTGGGGCCTCTGCAGCTCCATTTCTCTTATGATGGTGGTAAAGTATTACCTAACTCTGTAGTGTGGGAAGACTTGGGAATGTAAAAACCATTTAAAGAGATTTTCAGGCTATGACTTTTTATAAAATATATATCTAATAATAATACCTCCTAGGTACATATCTTATATTTCTAGTGTCCAAACATTTCAGGGGTTTGCAGGACGTCCTTAATTGCTCCTCATTGCCCTCACCCTCACGTCTGACCTCACTTTTTCCCCGAGTCATCTACCATTCTTCTCCCATTGTATGTTTTCATATGTTAATGTTAATGGTTAAATCTGCTTCCAGAAAATGTATTACTTTATGATCTTGAAACTTTAAATTTATTGCAAACACATTTAGCCATTCACTTAATTTTTAATTTAATTTTTTGAGTAGGTATAACATACATACAATTCACAATATAAAAAACATGAAATTATGTGAGATCTTGCTTCCATTTTTGAATCCAATGATGTCTCTCCTAATCCCTACGGGAATCTACTTTTATTAATGTCTTATATATTTCCCTGTATTCACTTGCGTAAGTATTAATAACTTTAAATACATGTTTATTTATAGGCATGTCCTATTTACTTTGCCTTTTGATTTAACAGTTTCTTTACATGAAACATGGTTATCTTTACATGAAAGCATATTAAAGGTACAAACTATTTACTGTGTAACATAAAGTGATTTGTATTCAGTTATAACTGGAGATTGGTTCTTGCACAATTGCAATCACATATCTATGAAACTCGAGGCTTATCATAGGGGAATGCAGAAGATTGATCAAAGCATCAGGGACACGAGGCAGAGCTGAGATGCTGAGAAGTGGCACAAAGTTAAAAGGAAATAAGAAAAATGAAGGTGGGTACTTAGGCCAGCTTTCAGAAACTGAGAGTATTTCTGCATGTAGAATAATAGTTTATATAAGACAGTGCTTTACTATATACAAAGCCCAGACAAAGTAAGCAGAAGAGGGTTCATCTTACCATAAGCTTCCTAGACTATGCAGTGAATAGCAAAGTTTGCATCAGAAAGTTTTGCCACTGCCAAAAGAAATTATCTATCTGTACACATCTTGAAAAGTTTTAATAGACTTGAGACTATTGAAGGATTTCTGTGATTTAGGGGTCTTCTACATGTATACGTAGCAATCAATATGCATTCAGTAATTCAAAGTGAAGATGACACCTCCAGAGAAATGACTTCCCAGGTGTCTACATTAACATCCTACAAAAACAGTCACTTAGAACTTTGCTGGTTGCAATTCAGTTAAAGATACTGAATAATTAATTCCATCAGGCTTTTGTGTGTATAAATAAGAACCTATACTCAAACAGCATAAAAAAATACAAAAAATGTTTGGTAATTTGGAAAACCTTGCTTGATTTTTTCATTAACTATATTTGTGATATAATTATATATATATTTTTTTACAGGGACAGAAAGAGAGTCAGAGAGAGGAATAAATAGGGACAGACAGACAGGAACGGAGAGACATGAGAAGCATCAATCATCAGTTTTTCTTTTTTTATTAATTTTAATAGGGTGACATTAATAAATCAGGGTATATATGTTCAAAGAAAACATCTCCAGGTTATCTTATCATTCAATTATGTTGCATACCCATCACCCAAAGTTAAATTGTCCTCTGTCACCTTCTATCTGATTTTTTTTGTGCCCCTCCCCTCCCCTCTCTCTCACCCTCTCCTCCCTCCCCCCACCCCATAACCAGCACACTCTTGTCCATGTCTTATAGTCTCACTTTTATGTCCCACCTATGTATGAAATCATGCTGTTCTCAGTTTTATTCTGTTTTACTTATTTCACTCCGTATAATGTTATCAAGGTCCATCCATTTTGTTGTAAATGATCCGATGTCATCATTTCTTATGGCTGAGTAGTATTCCATAGTATATATGTACCAAAGCTTTTTAATCCACTCGTCCTCTGACGGACACTTGGGCTGTTTCCAGATCTTCACTATTGTGAACAATGTTGCCACAAACATGGGGGCACATTTCTTCTTTTCTAACAGTGCTATGGTGTTCTTAGGTTATATTCCTAAAAGTGGGATAGCTGGGTCAAAAGGTAGTTCGATTTTTAACTATATTTGTGATATAATTATATATATATATATATATATATATATATATTTAACAGGGACAGAGAGAGAGTCAGAGAGAGGAATAGATAGGGATAGACAGATAGGAACGGAGAGACATGAGAAGCATCAATCATCAGTTTTTCTTTGTGACACCTTAGTTGTTCATTGATTGCCTTCTCACATGTGCCTTGACTGCGGATCTTCAGCAGACTGAGCAACCCCTTGCTGGAGCCAGCGACCTTGGGTCCAAGCTGACAAGCTTTTGCTCAAGCCAGATGGGCTCGTGCTCAAGCGGGCAACCTCAGGGTCTTGATCCTGGGTCTTCCGCATCCCAGTCCGATGCTCTATCCACTGCGCCACTGCCTGGTCAGGCTAATTTTATATTTTTAATGTAAAATTATATTTACATTTAAATAATTTATTTAAACTATTAAAGATGGAAAAACTAGAAATGATATACAAATAAACGATACAACTAAAACCACTGCACGAAACCTACAAACACAATCTCATTGCTTGGAAAGAACTCCTGCTGATGTCTTGGGTACCCTATTCTTTCTATCTTTTTAATACATCTGCACATAATTAAAATTTTTTGATCAAATACTTTATATAGGTCTAAAATTATAAACTTTTAGAAGAAAGGGGCTCTAGTAATAATTCATTTTCTTGTTTTGAAAAATTTAGAGAATGAGACCCAAAGGAATTACATTATTTTCAAGTGCTGAGTTGTAATCCTTTATCAAGCAGAGTGGAGGCAAGAATAGAATCCAAGTTGATCTTTGTACAGTGTCACTTAAATGCAGGTCCCAGTTTTCAGTTTCCCAGATTGTTAGCAGGTTGCCATGCACACAAATGCCAGACAGTGAAGACCAAGGCCACATGAACACAGTGTGCCCAGTGGCTGATACCAGCCACCTGCTTGGATCCCAGCTTAATAGTGCCCAGCAGGCTGGGCCTCCAAGTCAGAGCTGGCTTGTTCAGGGCTGGGTCCCAAGGGCCTCACGGAGTTCAGTGGTAGCCTCTGAAGCAGAGGCTCTGGATCAGACTTGCCAAGCGTGTGGGCCAGGTGCCCAGAACAATAGATACTGCTTTGGAGAAGGCAATGGTATCAGGAAATAGTATCATTCTCATGACAGGGAAGTAAACTAGCTTGAAACCTACGGAAACCTCTAGTCTCCAGACCAACCATCCCAGAGAATTGGAGGAATAAGTTCCTTCCTATGTCAGTCCTCTAGCTCTCTGAGAATCAGCACACTAACAGGATGGTATTGCAGCACCCAGTTGTGCCTGGGCAGAAGCGCTTTTCCCTCTCCCTCTTTTATTGGAGATCATTAGTACTGTTACGACACTCTGGGCCCAAGGCTATGCTTGAGGAGGTATTGATGAGAGGGATGGGTAGGCAAAAGAAGGAGGAAACAAAGGTTTTGTTTGTTTCTTTGTTTGTCTGTTTATTTTTTAGTCCTGAAACATCCCAAGACTTTTGGTACTCAATAGACACTTTCAATGCAGTTTTTTGGTCAAAATTCCTTACTTAGTTTACTAGGATAGATGGCCATCTTCTTGAAATGTTGGCATTAGATGCAAATGCTAGTGTAATCTGCCTTTGTACTTTTCCCATCCCTAGCTTTAGAAAGTCTACCATTCTACATAGAAGGCTGATAAGGGAAAATATTTTTAAGTGTCCATTTATCTCATTCACTGCAAGGTTTTTTGAGAAGCACTCTCATTGATATTTACAGAAATTTCTGTGTATTATTCCAATCAGCTTATCATTAGAACTGAAAGCAATTTCTTAGGATTGTTAGAGATTCATTAGGCCAAATAATTTTACTGCGTTAACAAACTGCATAATTGATTAGGATTACAGCCAAGTATTGCCATGTTGTTATTGCACATATAATGTAGCTGCTTGCAAAATAAATCAAGAAGAAGTTTTGCAAATATGAATGAGAATAGATCAAGTTCAAGTTGTCATGATCTTAATAGAATATTATAATAGCAAAATAATGGAGTTAATATTTTTGTACAGTGAAGAATATCATTGTATCTTTTTGTAAAATTTTATAAAAGTACAACTTCTTCTATAAAGCACTATCAAAGTAGCTTTAGTCATAGGATCAGATGAAATAATGCTATAGAAGAAACATGTTTAGTCTTGTAGGATTCATCCAAGATCAGGTTGCTATGTGCCGTATGTAGAGTATAGATTAAATGTCAATTTGAAGTAGATCATAATCTAAATAGTACTTTTGTTGCTTCTCCTCCCTCCAAATTATTGAATTCAGTTACATTTGGGTGTGGCTTAACATCATGTGATTTTTTTTTTTTTATTCTGAGTCTCATTCAAGGTAGTCACTGGGAGATGACGTTGATTCTTGGGATGGTATTACTACTAAATAGTTTTGGAACAATTGACTTGTTTCTAGAGATTGATAGCAATCTCTTAACCAATATTCCCACTGATTTTAATTCCTCATGGCTATCTGATTCTGATATTAATTCTTGGTGACTATCTGATTCCGAGAATGAGCAAAATTGTTTAGAGCCAGTTCTGGAGAAGAGCATGAGCAGTCAAACTAAGTCAAACGAGGAGTATATGAAGAAGTTAATGAGGCTCTGTGTCTCTTGCTTGACCTGAAGATTTTGGTATTTCCTAGGAGAAATATAAAACTGCTTGTGGAGAGGCACGTTGTTAGAATAAGGCCATAGGATGTCTAAAACTTTTTCTGTGACATTTCTGGTGGAGCATCAAAGTAGACTATTTCAACTTGGATAGTATTGTTTTCCAAAGACATGGTATTATTATAGTTATAATTTCAACTAAATACATCCTCATAGGATAGCATCATGAAAGCAGAAACAAAATAACCATAAATCCCTATAAATAGCAGTTGAGTCCACTCTTACATTTCAGCTCCTATAAAATGCGAATGTACGCTGACTCCAGGAGAGACGTCTAGTACTGTGATGTGTATATTCAACACATAAGAGCTATAATCCCACTTCAGTTTTGTCATGTAACTAATGTGTATCATTATATGAACGTTATATAAAATAATTTTTTACAATTATTTATCTAATTTGGGAATATTAATAAAGGTCCGGTTCTCTCTTCACCTACATGCAGCTTTATAATGATGTCCACATTGCTTGCATCAAGTTTCTGCTGTGACCACTGGCAGAAACAACATAGCAGACCAGATGGTTTGTTGAATTGAGAAATTTATTCAGTTATTATTCAGTAGTTCTACTCAGTCTGCTCAGGAGAGTCTAATGAGAGAACATAAGGATGCTGCTGTTAAGATGAGGTACATTGGCAACAGTTCTGCATTTCTTGCCTTCCCTTAGCTGGCCATTGTCGGAAGTTTTCTTATCCATATAAAACCATGAAATGAATCATTTCAATATTAACTGCAATATTCCATGTGGTATAGCACTTTTTTTTTTTATTATTCATTTTAGAGAGGAGACACAGAGTGAGAGAGAGAGAGAGAAAGAGAGAGAAAGGGGGGAGAAGCTGGAAGCTCAACTCCCATATGTGCCTTGACCAGACCAGTGCAAGGTTTTGAACTGGCACCTCAGTCGACGCTTTATCCCAGGTCGACGCTTTATCCACTGCGCCACCACAGGTCAGGCCATGGTATAGCACTTTTAAAGGTTCTTCTAGGTTTAGAGCCTATTACCTATAGGGATTGTGAATATCGTAAACGCAGATTTTTCTGTTAACAATTGATGAGAAATTGACCATCTCATTTGGCTTTAGAAATATTTTGGTGGCCACTGTGATTCTAATGTGGAAGGATTGGAATGAGGAGGAGCAAAGTCCTGCACTCTGCAGGGATTCTCTTTGGGACTCTCATTCTTTTATATCAGATGTTGCCATGACAAACATCATCTTTGGAAAGAGCCTTCACACCCTCACCTCCTTGTAGTGTGGTCTGTAGTGATTCCATGTCACCCGCTATCTCATGTGGGGGTGTTTACTTCTGTGAGAAAAATTTATGGCAGGTGCAGCTTTCTTTATATTTAGACCTAATATCTAGAAAAAAATTCACTTTGGAAGATATCCTAAGTGTCAGTTTCTGATTGGTAAGGTTGGCAGTCTCTGAATTGGGGAAAATAAAAGGGAATAAATATCTTTGCTTTGAAATATTTATTCCAGTTTCAATTTAACGACTGCGTGACTCCCTCCCTCCTTTCTTTCCTGTATTGTTAGTAAAGTTATTTTTAATTTGTGGTATGAGAGTTGATAGGTACATACAATAATACATTGTTGTGTTGGTTCCAGTATTAAAACACCTATTTACTAAAATAATGGGAAATATAACATTCCAATAAACTATAATTAAAAAAATAAATAAAAGGCACCATTTTCTGCAGAAAAACTGTCTTGGTCAGAGTAATTCATATGAAATTATGAATGCTGAGCACTGTGCTTAAAACACATAGGGTATTCATAATTAATAGAGAATTAAAATAAAAGCTCTATTTTAAAGGTTACCTTCATTTGATTCTCATTCTTGTTTAATAATTTGTCTAGGTATAGAATTTCCGGTCCAAAATAAATTTACTCTCAGAACTTTGAAGTTATTAATCTATTGTTCTCAGTATCCAGTTTTAAAGATTAAAAAGTTTGTTGCCAGTCTGATTTCTGTTTATTTGTAAGACATTTTGTTTTGATTTGTTTACTGGTTCTAATCTTTGGAAACTTTGCAGTTTTTCTCTTATTGTTGGAGTTTCGATATTTCACCAAAATATGTTTAAAATATTGTCTTACAATATTCACTACTCCTGCTTTGTACTTGGTAGGTTCATTTATTCCCCAAACTACAGTCTTTTATTCAACTAAGAGAACATTATGTTTCATTATTTTCTCTTTTCTGTTTTTTTTCTTCTGGGTCTAAATTTTGCCAAGCATTATGTCAGCATTGTGGTTTTGAGCAAGTTAACCTCTAACATCTTTGATCCTCAGTTGCATTATTATAAAGTGGAAATTATAATCCCCAGGAGGCCAGTGCCCAATATGGTAATTATTCTCTCTCCTTTAGATGTCTTGCTCCTCGAAGCTTATCGTTTTGATCAAGACACTTGAATCTAAATATAGACTTCTGGCTCTTAAAGTGATGTCTGGGCTGTTTTTAGCATGAAGGTTATTGAACATGCCTCTCGTCTTCTTCAAGGTAGCACTGGCTCATTCTGAGGTCTTCTCTGGATACTGTAGCCTGTGTTACATGGCTAATCTAGAGGTCAGCATAAGAGGAGTCAAAGCTTATGTGGAAAGAGGAGATAGAATGTTAAAGGTCAGAATGACACATAACAGTTTGTTATAAGGTAGAAGTCTAGCAAAGAAAACAGTGGGACCTATAATAATGAGTGCATGCATCCGAATCACACCACATAGTAATGTCTTACAAGAAGAAAGTAATTTGGAGGATTTTTGTTTGTTTGTTCATTTAATGAAGCTGCTGGTGACTAAAATTGTGCTCTGTCAGCTAATTTGATGAGTGTCTGTATGATCACTTATTTTTTATGAATAATTATAAGCACTTGCTAATGACACTGTTACTGTTTCAGTCCCATTCTTTTCAATAGTTTACATGAAGAAAAAATGGAAGTCAAATGTAATACTGCTGGTGACTGAAATATTGCATGCATTTTAATGAAATTTCTTATGCCATCTAACTTGTTTGCTTGTGAAAAAATAAACCAACTTGTTACTTGGGATTGATGATAACAAATCTGCTGAGAATTGAGGTTTATTTTAAAATGCATTCTGTCTTCTACTTCTCTTCTACTGATGAAGATAAAGGCATAAAAAGATGTTATTCTTTAAATTACAGCATTCCCCGTAGAGAAGTGTACAGCTTTTATAAAGGTACTAGCAATTCCTTGATGGATATGAAGAAGAGTAGGGCAAGACGTTCCATGGGAGTTTATGAGTGATTTATAATATCTGGGAGAAGGGCAGCCAAATTTTTGTGTCTTTAGTCAGTAGGGTGACATTGATTTGTGGCAAGTCAGTGTATTCCTATATGTTTTTGCAACATTGATGATATTTAAGAGAAAAGTAAATACATTTTTTAAAAGGACTTTTAAATTGTAGGAACTTACTCCTAGTCATCTGTCTGAGAAAAACACACATATATGTTAGTTTTTTTGAAGACATGAATTTTTTAGAAAAATTTCTATTCTTTTATAAATGGGAAACTACTTTAAGACCACTTTTAAAAAATAATTCATCTTGTAGATAGGATAGATGCTCAGAGAGTTGGTAGAGGACTTAAGATCAAAACTTAAGTCTTCTAATTTATACGATAACATATTCATAGTTTCCTGGGGATTAAGACATGGACAATATGAGAACCATTATTCAGTCTGCTACAGGGAACAAAGCATGGTTGGATGAATAAGCTCTAGAGGAACAAAGGGAAGATTTTCTGATTTACTTGGAAATATATATTGTTTGGTAGTGAAAATATATTTTATGGCTGATTTTCCTGTTTCCTCTTAAAGTGGAGTATGTTTTATTTGCTTGGAGGGAGAGGCATAGATAGGAGAGCCATAGATAGGAGTACCACCCTATTAACCTCTCCTGCCTTTAGCTAATAGTAAGTGTGTGCTGGGAATCTAGTGGGCTCCGGAATACAGAGATATCAATGCACAATGTTTATTACTTTCCTGTAGCTGGAGGTTTTGATGGCATTTTCAATGATCATTAGACCAGAGATATTTAGAAAGGATTCCTAGGTACTAAGTGTCATGAGATGACTTCATAGACAATTCAAAATCTGCTTATTGTATAAGTAATGTGGGTTTCCTAAATATAATATATTTTAAAGAAATGGATAATAATTCACAGAATTATTAAATACCAATAGCAGAGATAATTACTCAGAGGTAAAGAATACTGTAGGAATTCTTAAGGAGCCATTGTGAATATTTGAGTAGGTAGAGCTCATGACATTCTACTTTCTTTTATGCTAGTTAATCTGCAGAGTATAGAAATAGGAAAGTAGTAGCTATGTCAAAGGTGTGGCTTCTCAAGATTTTACTTTTTAAATTTTATTATTAAGTGAGAGGTGCGGAAGCAGAGACCTACTCCCTCATGCACCCTGATGGGGAACCATCCAGCAAGCCCCCTGTGGGGTGATGCTCTGCCCATCTGGGGCCACTGTTCCATTGCTTGGCAACAAAGCCATTTTTAGCACCTGAAGTGGGGTCATGGAGCCATCCTCCGTGCCTGGGGCCAACTTGCTCAAATTGTTTGAGTCATGGCGGCAAGAGGGGAAAAGAGAAAAAGAAGAGAGAGAGAAGGGGGAGGGGTGGAGAAGCATATGGTCACTTCTCCTGGGTGCTCTGACCAGGAGTTGAACCTGGGACTTCCACACGCCAGGCCATGCTCTACTGCTGAGCCAACTAGCCAAAGCCAAGATTTTTATAGTTGTTGCCAAATGTCCTTTCAAAGTCTATTGCCATTTATTTCATTTTCATCAGTATCTGAGAGTATCACTGTCTTACTAACACTCAGTCAACATTTGACAATTTTTGTCTACTAAACTTTTCTCTAGTAGTGAAAATGCCTTGTTTCAATGTACATTTTTCTCTTATTACTAGTGAGATTGACTATCTTTTCCAGTTTCTATATTCAGTGATATGTTTATGTGTGTATGTTCATATCTGCCTATTGTTCAATTTTCTATTAATTTTTGGGAGTTCTTTATGTATTCCGGATATTAGCCTTTTCTTAAATATGTTGTATATGTTTTCTTTCAATCTGTGCCTTATAGTTGAATTTTATTTATGAGTCTTTTGTACTATAAACATTACAATATTTATGAGTTAAATATGTTGACTTTTTTTTTAATGGATTCTAGGTCTGATTTAGGAAGGCTTTTTCCACCAGAAGATCATTTAACTATTTTTTGGTTATTTCTTTTAATCTGTTTATAAATTAATTATTTAAAAAAACTCTTTAGTTTTTTAATATTGGAGTCCTTTTTAGTGCATCATGCTGGGTTATGTTAAAAGCAAAATTCCATTATGTGAACTGGAAAATCTAGTTAGCTTTACTAAGTGATCATAAATTGGGCAGCGTCCCATCTAGCATCTAGAAGGATGCTCCAGGGGGCTGTACAAAATGGAAAATTTTTATAGGAAAAAGGGTATGACGAAATTATTTGTAAACAAAAAGGAACAGATTATTTTTTTGGCCATAACATCTTTTTGGGTGGTCAGGAAGAGAAGGGCCAGGGTTTTATCACATAGATTGCTTCATATTTTTCTTGGAGGCAATAGAAAGGGATTGTCTCATTGGTGTTGACCAGAAAATTCGATACTGGGTAGTTAAGATTACATTTCTGGTGAAGGTTAGAACTGTAATAACGTTAGGTATTAAGTCTAGGTTTGATATCATGGGGGTTAGCACAACGGATGCCATTTTGTGCCTGTGGTTTTTTTCTTTAACAGTAAAGAATCTACATCTTTTGTTTACTGGTATGGATATAGTTAGACTTATTTGGGTGTCTCATCTTTCCTTCATTCGTTTCAACTGTTGTATATACACAATGGATTTCTTAGTACCTTTTAGAATTTGATTGACTGCAGTTTTATAGTATATCAGCTATGAAAAATCTTCCATTCTCCTAAGTTTCTTGGCTATAATTGTACATTTTCTTTATACTGAAATATTTTGAATAGCATAGAAATTATTTGTTCCTTAAAAGTTATATAATATGTTTCTGCTAAAAAACTATTTGAGACTGAGTCACTTCTTTTTGGAGTAGCTCTTTGACAACTTTGTTTTTTTCTATGATAGTTGATGTCCTTGTATTTTTTTGTTTTCTGGAATCAATTTGTGTAAATTATATTATCCTAGAGAATTATTCATTTCATCCAGATTTTATTTGCATATAGTTGGAGAAAGTATTTTCTTAATAGTCTTTTACTACTTCATTTCTCTGATGTTATTTCTAATTTTGTATATTTTTCACATTTTATTTTTTCATCCTATATTTGTTTCACTATTTATCTACTTAATTTAATTTGATGATATTTTATTATTTTTGGATGTTAGTGAAATTATTTTCATTCTTTTATTAGTAGGTGTATTTAAGGATATGAATTAAAGTATGATGGGATTTTATCTGTAATTTAAAATTAAACAAGATTTTTTGAAGGTTTTTTTTATTAATTTTAGAATAGGGGGTGGAGAAAGAGAGAGGGAGAGAGAGAAAGAGAGTGAAAGAAGGTGGAGGAGCAGGAAGCATCAACTTCCATATGTGCCTTGACCAGGCGATCCCAGGGTTTTTAGTCAGCGATCTCAATGTTCCAGGTTGACGCTTTATCCACTCCACCACCACAGGTCAGGCAGTTTTCTTGTTTTTTTTTTAAATTGAATTTATCGAGGTAACATGGTTGATAAAATTATATAGGTTCCAGGTATTCAGTTCTATAAGACATCATCTTTATACCCTGTGCGTGTTCACTACCCAAGTCGAGTCTCCTTCCATCACCATTTATCCCCCCTTTACCCTGCTGTACTTCTCCCATCCCCCTCTCTACTTCCCCCATCTCCCTCTCCCTCTTGTAATCACAATACTGTTGTCTGTGTCTATGACTTTTTTCTTTGCTTAAATTTCTTCACCTTTTTAAACACTGTCTTAAAGAAAAGTTATATATTTCTGCTTTAATCTTAGAGTCAATATGTAACAGTTAAATCTATTTTATTAATTATATCAGCCTATTTATATTTTTCACATTTACACCTACTTTTTTGATTCACTGTTGCTTCATGGTTTGAGAGGGTTAGATTATACTTTATAGATAATGTGTTTCTATCTCATTCTTTTCATATTCCCTATAAGATATGTTTTATAAATGTGTACTTTATGGTACCTAGATATTCATAATCAATATTTTTTATTACTAATCATACCATTTGACGTTACAAAGTTCTTTTCATTAGTTGTTTAATGCTTTTGTGTTCTGTGTTCAGTCTTGTAAGATATTGATCACTGCATTATTCCTTCTCATTCTCTTTTCACTCTCCATTCCCCCTTCTTTCCTTCCTATCTTACCTTACACCCATTCTTTTGTTTTCCAACTTTCTTTTTGAGAAAAAAAGTGAGAGTGAGAGAGAGACCGAAAGGGAGAGAGATGTGAAGCATCACCTTGTAGTTTTGTCACTTTAGTTGTTCATTGATTGCTTTCTCACACATGCCTTGACAGTGTAGGGGCAGGGCGGGGGTGCTCAAGCTGAGCTGGTGATCACTTGCTCAAGCCAGCGACCTTTGGGCTCAAGCTAGCCACCAGGTGATCATGTTGCTGTCAAGCAGAGAGGGAGAGAGTGGCATGCTGCACTCAAGCCAGATGAGCCTGTGCTCAAGCCTGAGACCTCAGGGTTCCAAACCTGGGACCTCATTGTCCCAGGTCAACACTCTATCCACTGTGCCACTACCAGTCAGGTTGTTTTCCAGCTTTTTGAATCACTTGGTTATAGGGATCTCTTTCCCACAGAATAAAGTGGAATCTGCTTTATGATTCAAATGGAAAGTTTATTTCTTTTCAGAAGGTGAGTTCAGCTCTGACAGTTACTGCGATAAATATAATTTTACAGTATGTATGTTTTTCATTTTTGAATTTTGGAAAAAAATCACAATTTGTTCTGCTTTCTTAGCTTTGTGTTCTTTTAATTAGAGATTTATACAGTATTTCTGTTGTCATTTTGACTATAACTATGAAAACCCTTAATCCACTCATTTTTAAACATTATTTATTAATCCCTTCTGAGGGGTAATAATAAAATTAATGTTTTTCCTCTTCCTCCCCCATTCTGCCAGCAAATTTTAATATTATGTAATAGTTTCATTACATTCCACTGTGATTTATCAGTTTGAAATGCTCTCTTTTGATTTCAGTAATATTCCATGTTCCTTTTCCTTCAGCTTTCTTCTACTGTTTGGTTTATCATTTCTGTATTGTTAAGGCTTATATTACTGATATTTCATTTTAACAACATAATAACATAAGGATTTATTTCCATAGTAGTTTCTATGTTTATTCTAGTCTTTAGCTTTTTTTTTTTGTTTGTTTGTTTTTTACACTCTTTTGGATAATACTGTAGTTTAATCATTTAGTAAATTCCTGAAGAAGGTCCCATGGGAACAAGATTCTGTGTTTATATATGTTCAAAACTTTTGAACATTGTCTGTTGCCTTTTCAATTAATGAGCTTGGCTGGATTTAAAAATCTCATGTAACTTTTCTTTCCCCAAGGATTTCGTGGGCATTAAGTCCATCCAGTGGAGTACCTAACGGGGTTTACTGAAACCTGTTGTTGAATGTTGTGAAGTACTACAACAGAGACCGATCCCCCTCCCCCTGTCCCCACACAGTATTTATAAGATACTAGAGCTTTTTCTTCTTTTGTTAGATCTCCAAAGGAGTTTTGAAATTTGAAGTCCAGAAACTTTACAAGGTTTCTTACTGTTGACTGTTTAAATGAGTTTTTCTAAGGAACTGGGTGCCCTTTTCATAAGTGTTTTATTACAAAAAAGTTTTACCTTTTATCTTTACATATTTCTTCTTTTCCATTGTTTTGGTTTTCTTCTGTGGGGATTGCAGTTATATGATTTATATAGATATCCCTTACTTGTCTTTAGATTTCTGTTTCTGATACTTCTTAATTTTATAACGGTTTTCTTTTCCTCTTTGGTGTTTTATTCTTGTATTTGTCATCTATTTACCTTAACTCTGATTTCACTCTAGAGTTCAATACGTAACAAGTAAATCTCTTGAGCCCTGCCATCTGATATTTCATCTCCATTATTATTTTGTATGGCTTATGCTTTTAATTTTCTGCTTTGTGTGTGAACAGATATGATTTTACTTACTACTTTTATTGTTGGTTTAATGTATGATCTTAATTTTTATCTGATCTTTGGCGGTACTTTTCTTGCAAGTACCCCTCATCATCCCTTTCTTGTTTTTACTGTGCCTTTCCTTCTTTCTTTTCATTCATACTGTGTTTGCACAGATTCGATCCATGATGGTTCTGTTTTACTATTCATCTTTAGAAGGGGGTGGATTTTTCTTGGAACATATTTTTGTTAGGTCCATGAGAAAGACAGTCATGGTCCAAGAACTAAGTAAAAAGAATTTTTCTCTTTTGTGTATGAATTTTTTAAGTGTTTATTTCTTCTAAGTTAATAGAAATGAGAAGGTAAGAAAGGTTTTTTTATTATAATGAATTCCTATTGCTACAGAGGTATGGTGTTCCCTGCAAAAATGGATTTCTGTTTTCCTGTGGTTTCTATTATTTTTTTTGTCTATGTCTCTATGTGGGATTTTGATGAAATATTAGATAATATTCTGATACCAGTCTGATTTGCATAACTTGCAGGTAAATATTAATTTTTCTCTAAGAAAGTTAAGAATTTTATTTTTTCCTCTGAAGTTGTCACATTTTCTACTATTTTTTCATTCAAAATTACTTAATCATCTGTGAGTCTTTTTAATTTAAAGCCTTGTAACTTTAACTTTCTTTTCTTTTTTTTTACTTTTCCAAATGAGAGGAGGAGAGATAGAGAGACAGACTCCTGTATGTGCCTCAACTGGGATCCACCTGGCAAACCTTGTCTGGGACCAATGCTCTGCCCATCTGGGGCCATGCTTGCAACTGTGCTATTTTTAGTGCCTGTGGCAAAGGCTTCACAGAACCATCCTCATCACTTAGGGATGATGTGCTTGAACCAACTGAACCATGGCTGTGGGAGGGGAACAGAGAGAGAGAAAGAGAGAGAGAGCAGATAGTTACTTCTCCTGTGTGCCCAGGAATTGAACCTGGGACTTCCACATGCTGGGTGGCGCTGTACTGCTGAGCCAACCAGCCAGGGCCAGTTTTATTTTTTCAAAGGCAGATACCTTTTTGGTATCATAGAATTACAAAATGCTACATTTTGATCTTTGTGTTTTTCATGAAAAACTTATAAACTTCAATTTTCTAGTGTTAGTGTTCCAAGGAGATGACAAACCACAGGTCAGCAGTTAATTCTGTCAAATGTTTATTAAGCCCTTATAGAGTAGGTATGCTGTGTAATAAATATAGACGTAAACTATAGACATTGTTTTTACTTTAAGGGTTCAATTTAGTGTTTAAAAAGCTCCAGCCTGACCAGGCGGTGGCACAGTGGATAGAGTGTCGGACTGGGATGCTGAAGACCCAGGTTTGAGACCCGAGGTCACCAGCTTGAGTGCGGGCCTATCTGGCTTGAGAAAAAACTCGCCAGCTTGGACCCAAGGTCGCTGGCTCCAGCAAGGGGTTGCTCAGTCTGCTGAAGGCCCGCGGTCAAGGCACATGTGAGAAAGCAATCAATGAACAACTATGGTGTCGCAACGGCAACAAAAAACTAATGATTGATGCTTCTCACCTCTCTCCATTCCTGTCTGTCCCTATCTATTCCTCTCTCTGACTCTCTCTCTGTCCCTGTAAAAAAAAAAAGAAAATCTCTGTTAAAAAGCTCCATAGTGTGATATGAAAAAGCATCTTTGATTTCCACATACCAATATTCAAACCTTGAAGTCAGCTTTGAGAACCTCACTCTATATCCACATCAGTTATCAAATTCTGCATATTCTTTTCCCTTTATGACATTTCAAAGAAAATGCCATTTTCTTCAGGAAGCCTGTCATGATCTCATCTCTCATGTATAGTTTCTCTTACCTTGGTGCGACCCTGGTATTTGGTAATTAATTACAATTAGATTTACTTGGCCCACTACTGAGTGTTTTGTTTTTTTAAATTTGTAAACAAATGTCTCTTTTCCACTATGAGGCAGTGACCCTACCTTATTCACCAGTATGTTTTTACTGCCTAACTCAATGCCTGGCACATTGTGGGTACTATGCTTCAATGATTTATGAGATGAATTCCTTTAAACATGATGGGACCCCATTTTTTGAGACCAGAGATCACATTTCTTTATAATATTTAAAGACTAAATTGAGAAAAAGAAAGAAAAAGCCAAATATAAGTAATAATCTTGAAAATATGTAGTTATTTTGGGCTTTGTTATTGTAGGCCTGCCCAAAAGATTAAACCAGAATCTTTTAGTTCACAAATGGTAACTCTCCTCCCAGTATTAGTGTATTTTTGTTAGTAGTTTCACTTTTAAAGATCATGAAAAATGTGATTAGATGAGGATCAAATGAATGTTCCCAAACTAGATTTTTTTGCCATTATTTCACATTAAAACATTTTTTTCCAATTATAGTTTCCATTTGATATTATTTTGTATTAGTTTCAATATAGTGCACAGCACAGTGGTTAGACAATCATATACTTTACAAAGTATTCCTCCCGATATCTCTACTACCAACCTGGCACCATACATAGTTATTACAATATTATTGACTGTATTTCCTATACTGTACTTTATATACCGATAACTATTTTGTACTACCAATGTTTGCTTAATCCCTTCACCTTTTTAAATCCAGTCCTTCAACCTCCTCCCATCTGGAAACCATCAGTTTGTTCTCTGTATCTATGAGTCTGTTCCTCTTATTTTTTGTTTATGTTATTTTTTAGATTCTACATTTAAGTGAAATCATATGATAATTGTCTTTCTTTGACTGATTTATTTCACTTAGCATAATGTCTTATAAGTCCATACACACTGTCACAAAGGGTAAGCTTTTATTCTTTATTATGGTGGAGTAATATTTCCATATATATATGTATATATATCACAGCTTTTTTATCCACTCATCTATTGATGGGTACTTGGGTTGCTTCCATACCTTTGGCTAGTGTAAATAATACTGCAGTGAACACAGGGGTGCTATATTCTTTCAAATTAGTGTTTTGGGTTTCTTCAGATAAATCTCCAGAGGTAGAATTGCTGGGTCATAATTTTTAATTTTTTTGTGGAACCTACATACTGCTTTCCATATTGATTGCACTAATCTACGTTCTCACCAACAGTGCACAGGGGGTTCGTTCTTTCCATATCTTTGCCAATGTTTGTTGTTTGTTGATTTATTGATAGCCATTCTTACAGGTGTGAAGTGATATCTCATTGTGATTTTAATTTGTGTTTCTATGATGATTAGTGACATTGAACTTCTTTTCATATGTCTATTGACCATATTTATGTTCTCATTGGAGAAATGTTTATTCAGGTTTTTTAAAAATTGGATTGTTTGTTGGTTTTTGTCAGTTTAAGTTATATGAGTTTTTTATAAATTTTGTATATTAACCCTTTATCCAATGTATCATTGGCAAATATACTGCTCACAAAAATTAGAGGATCAGGGAATGTGCAGATACTCCAGTATTTTCAGCCTTTTGTACAGTGCATTTTCACCAATAAAATAAAAGTTGGTTTTGCATCTCATATGCATAACCGAGCAACTTTCTTTGACTTGTCATTTATTTTTCTGATGTGCTTGTTTAATAAAGACAAAATCAAATGCTTCTTTTTTTAAATCACTTTATATTTATTTTGAAATATCCCCTAATTTTTGTGAGCAGTGTATGTCCTCCCTTTCAGTGGATACCATTTTCATTTATTGATGATTTCTTTTGCTGTGCACAAACATTTTAGTTTCATGTAGTCCCATTGGTTTATTATTTTTTTTTTGTTTTCCTTGTACAAAGAGATATATCAGAAAAAATATTACTGAGAGAAATGTTCAAGATTTTACTGCCTATGTTTTCCTCTAGGATTTCTATGGCTTTGACTAACATTTAAGTCTTGAATCTCTTTTGAGTTTATTCTTGTGTATGGTGTAAGGAAGTGGTCTAGTTTCATTATTTTGCATGTATTTGTTCAATTTTCCCAACACTGTTTATTGAACAGACTACCTTTACCCTACTGTATGTTTTTACCTGCTTTATCAAATATTAATTGACTCTAATGGAGTTGATTTATTTTAAGGTTCTCTCTTCTGTTCCATTGATCTATATGTCTGTTTTTATGCAGTGCCATGCTATCTTTTAAATTTTGTTTATTAATTTTAGAGAGGAATATATAGAGAGAAATACAAACATGATCTGTTCCTGTATGTGCTTTGACTGGGGATTGAACCCTCAGCTTTGGTATACTCTGATGATGCTCTAACTAACCAAACTATTGGCCAGGGAAGTACCATGCTGTTTTGATTACTGTAGCTTTGTATGTAGTATAATTTGATACAACGTAGCATGATTTCTCCAGCATTGATCTTCTTTCTCAAGGTTGCTGTGGCTATTCAGTGCCTTTTGTGGGTCAATATAAATTTGTGGATTATTTGTTCTTGTTCCATGAAATACACCTTTGGAATTTTGATAAGAATTGAATTTAGTCTATAGATTGCCTTGGGTAGTATGGACCATTTAACAATGTAAATTCTTCTTATCCATGAGCACAGTATATGCTTCCATTTATTTGTGTCTTCTTCAATTTCTTTCTTCATTATCTTATAATTTTCTTAGTACTGGTCTTCTCTCTCCTCAGTTAAGTGTATTTTTAGGGTTGTTTTTTTTTTGATAGAATTGTAAATAGAAATGTTTTCTTAGTTTACCTTTCTGATAATTCATTGTTAGTGTATGTCTGTGACTTTTTATATTAAATGAGTTTTCCCTAGCTACCATGGTGATTGACTTTAGGTTTTGAAATTTAAAGTAGGAAGCCCAAGAATTTGTAAAGTGTGGAGTGTTCCTTTTTTTTCCTTTTTGTTTTTATACATAAAACACACCCAAGTGTAAGGGAGTAAAGTGAACCCTGCCTAATAGCAGCCTAGATAATGCAGTGGTAAGTTTGTGTCTGAGTTGCTGAGAATCTTCCATTTTACCTTGTGACTCTAACAATCATTCTGTAATCTAGAAATTATGAGGAGTTCCCCTCATGCTGAAGGCAAGGATTCCTTTCATGTGTTATGAGGAGTTCCCCTCATGCTGAAGGCAAGGATTCCTTTCATGTGTTATGGTGGAAGAGCACTGAGTAGGTGCTTATAACAGTGTCACTTCAGGAGGGATTTATAATTATAAAAACTTAGTTTTAATGTAGCAATACCTTTTTATCACTTTTTAGTGGTTTTAGCTTTTGTTTTGTTTTGTTTTTAGCTTTTTATTTAGATTTTATTGAAAGTTTTGTTAGTGAGCAGTGTTTTAGTTGGACCTTCATCCAACTCTTCAAAACATTTTTAGTTATTGTAAAAAACAAGGCAACATGGCCATTAAAATTTTGTTATTGCTTTGAGCAGTGATTATTGTTTGACTGCTTTTCATTGAATGTAACATGCTTAGTTTACACAGATCTGTGTTTTTAAAAAACATAAGCATTTTAGATTCACATATTATAATGTTCCTTTTGTATTTAATATTTCTTTTTAGGTTGATTATTTAGGTAATATTTAACAGGAAAATTTAAATGTGTAGCCTCTAGGATAGTCAAAGGATCCATAATACAAACATTTTAGCTGTCTTGGAGATGAAATGTATATATGTATATTAAGAATCTTTTACGGTAAAATGTAAATTAATACTTTCGGACCAGGTCTAACTTCAGGATAATTTTTTGTGCCTCTATAATACATTCTAATCAACTCATTTATCAATTTTATGAGTACCATAAATAAATTTAGTTCATCTGCTTATTTATATACTTTAAGTTGACCAACATAAACAGTTTCTTATCTGCCATATGTTGAAATGTTTTAGTAAAGACAAAACTGCCTAGTCAACAAAAATGGCATTGAATTGCACTGTTTTGGAAAAAAAGAAGTTAAGTGAACTAGATGCCTGTTAATCTGGTTCTTTAAATATCATAAACAAAAGTATCAGAATGTGTTTCCAAGGACAAAGGCAGAGTTTCCTGGGCTTTGATTGGTTGCTGCCTTGTCCTGTCCCACTGCCATCCTTAATTGGCTTTGGGTAGATTGGAATCACATAAGCAGGGTGACATTTATTGCTTTCCTAGTTGTTTCTTTGCACTGAGCCCCGAGAGTCCCAAGGATTAACTGTAAAAGATTTCTTTCATTTTGTGCACGATCTGCGAGAGGGGATCATTTTAAAAGAAGCAGGCATGAGTTTGAGTGCGAGAAGAGTCACTCTGCCTGCAATAACACCAATAGTTCTACAGAAGAGGGTATGTGGCTGCTTTTGCTTTTTTTTTCTTACTCTGTTTTTCTCCCCGTTACTGTGTGTTTATTAATATGTTGAAAACTTCATTTACGTATCCTGAGAGAAACTAGAATTAATTGAGGCTACATGTAATTAGAGAATATATTATTGGAATTGAACGGGGCGGGGGGCTTATGCTGCGCTAGAACATTTCTGTAGTAAAAGCTCCATGTAAAAGCAGTTTGGTCTCAATTTCAGGGCTCTGTGATTTAGAGACTAGTGAAGATTTTGCTTTTCTTTCCCTTCTACTGTAACTTCAGGCCCTTTCGCCTTTACTTCAGTAGGAAATCTGCTAGCCATTATGTTTTACATTTGTTTACCGATGAACAGTTGCTTCATTTTACCATAATTTATAACAGTCATCTTCATTGTTGCATGGACTGTATAATTGTTTTACTGTTTACACATATGGCACCAGTTTATTATTCTCTGGTTTCTACTCATTTTTATTGAATTTCTCCCTATGCACTTAAGAGAAACTTTCCATTACATTTTCCTGTGAAAGGGCTTTTGTTAATTATTAATGCAGTCAAGCCTGTGTATTAAAATAGTTTGTTAGTTTTTTGTAAAGAAGTTTTTCATGTCTTATTTGCAGTGGTGTATTTTATAAGGTAATAAATGCACTGCGTAATGTTCCATTTAAGTAAAATTTAATATATTAAACTTCTCTTGAAAATATTCCAAATAATATTGCAGTGGATTCTTTAAAGATTCCAAACTCTTGCAGAGAAAAAGAAAGTACCAAAACACATTTTTGGCAATATTCTCTTTGAATGATGTTGGTGTTACTAGATACTGAAATATTTATTTCCATACCCGACTTTTAATAGTTAACTGATGGTTAACTATTAATGAATTCCTTTAAGTCAAAGGTCACGGTTTCATTTATTTGAAAATGACAACTCTAAAAATTAAGGTGGATTTTAAAATTAGAAAGGTCTCTCTTCTTTTAATATTTTAGGTTTTCAACTTACTTTCTTATCCACCATTTATTCACTAGGCCAAGGAACATTTTACTTGGCACTGGAATAGTATATGATAATTTTGCCAATGTTTGTTCTTCATCTTTTTTGATGGCTTTCTCTCATTTTAAGAAAATTTAATTGAAAATATTTTGCATTGAGCTTGAATCTTTTTGTTGAT
The DNA here is from genome assembly GCA_037038555.1 of Rhynchonycteris naso. NCBI lineage: Eukaryota > Metazoa > Chordata > Mammalia > Chiroptera > Emballonuridae > Rhynchonycteris > Rhynchonycteris naso. The sequence goes on from CM072997.1 coordinate 70,490,387, forward strand.
TTAGACTTAGCAGTGCATTGATAATGAACATAGTTTTCCTGAATCACTGGGCATGTGAAAAGGCATATTAACATATATCTATGTTATTATGTTTTTATCCTTTATACAGTTCATATTGCAGTTTAGATTGACCATGAAATGTTCATCGTGGTCTTTTTGGACAATGTGTTGATTTGGTGAAAATGATACCACCTGGGCTTTCTGTTTACTATGTGACCTTGGATAAGTCACTTAAATTTTCAGAGACATTATTTCCTTACCTGTAAGATAACAGCGGAGAGATTTTCATAAATGCTCTCTTAAGTCTTATTTTTATCGAATTCAATGAATCAAATAATATACTTTGTGCTTTCATAGTTATAGTAACATATTTAACCATTTTTTAAATTTTCTTAAGAGTATAAAACATTAGAAAAAGACATCATTTCTAAAAACTTTGAGCAGTTAGGGAAATTGGTACGAGTACACTTTGGCTCGGACTGGTAAGTAGCAAACCAAAAGGCCTCTGGAAAGCTCTGATTATAACTGATGTTAATTCTGAGTTGCTACTGGACACATCATTGTCATTTCTCTCGATCCTTTTATAATAAACTTCTTCCTAGGTTTCTATTAAAGTGATTACATAAGTCAAAATCCCCTAAGCCCAAATCCATGTTATTTCTTTCTACTGAGTGCACATATTAAATGTACATATAAATTAGCACATTATCATTTGCAGAAAGTAATTAATGCTGTCTCTTTCACCTGATATTTTAACCCCCAAAGGACCCATTGTTTATAAAGTTGTTCAGAAATTTTTAGTATCTTTTCTTTTAGGAATTCGGTATTTTTATGATTAAAAAAAATACATCCATCTGTTCTGGTGTAAATTACATGATCTTTTTTTTTTTCTTTTTTTTCCAAGATAGACTGATTCCACAGCTGTAATTAACTTGTCATTTTCTATATGCACCATAATATGATCATACTACAAATTAATACAAACATTACTGAGTATTTTGGGGGGCAGCTTCTTTTTCTCAGGAAGGCAGGTACTTTTCCCATTGGTTTGGCATAAAGTTTGCTCATCCCTAATGAGTAGTTCTTGTAAAATAATTGCCTACTGGAATCCTAATCACTTGAAAAGCTAAGGACATTTCTGAAAATGCTTAGGAGCAGTAAGGAGTAAATTTCTAATCAGCTAGTGTATCTGGCCATAAAGTCTCCTGGGAATGGTTAGGAACTTGGATTTAAATATGGCCCATAACATTGTATTGGTCATTTTTGTATCAGGTCACATACACTTTGATCTTTGAGGAATAGAGTCTTTTGCTAGACTCCCCAATCAAGCAAATTGGAAATAAATTTTTGGCTTCCTCTAACTGTATTTAAAATTGGTTTTCTTGGTTCTAGTGCATCAAGATTCTAGTGAAGATGGTTTTAGACATCTGTCATAAATCACATCCTCAACAAAAGTTTTGAATGAATCCTTTACCTCAGAGCATTTTTGTCAGATAACTACTAGGTTATGTATTCTTTTTCTTCAGATGAGAAGACTGAGTCTCATGGGTGTGAGTGACTTGTGCAAGGTCATCGAAAAAGTCAATGACAAAGCTAGAAATAGAATCTAGGTCTTGTGACTTCCAGTGTGTTTCTCCTAGATACATATTACCTCCTGAAATTAATATGTTAATGAAATTGCCTTATGGTATGTGTATTTGCCATTCAATTTTTAGTCTGGAAATAGTTTTGGCAGATTCTTTGATTTACCTTTGTACCTCCACCAACTCCCATATGTTGTAGTATTGAAAACATCTTATTTAGAAAGCATCTGTAAGCAACAAAGTGAGTGTGAGTAGTTGTGTGTATGTGGGTGCATGTGTATATATGTTTTTGTGTGTGAGAGAGAGAATTTATATTCATAGATGAATGTTGGTACGTTGCATCAAGAAAACATTTTAAAGTACCAACCAGTTTTTAACAAAAGACTCAAACATTATAAGCTATAAATTAAGAGAAGTATAAGATCTATATTTTTTATAGATAGGCTACAAGGTTATAAGGTCAGATGTCCCTATTCTGATTCTATGGGTAGGGATGTTTCATGCCTCTATCAGATTAATGTCATTTTACCAATTATGCTTACGAGCATTTCTGTGTTCTTTATCCATAACTGTAGTTGCAAAGATGTTGATAAACACAAATGATCCTGAAGAGTCTTCTGAACTCTCAAAGGAAAAGGGATAATTTTTAGAATATTTTTTTGTTAAGATTCATATCCTTTTGAAAATATGAAATTCATGAGTACAATATGAAGTAATGCCAAAAATTCAATTCTCCATCTCTACAAGAGTCTAATTCATATTACATTCGTTTCCTTTTTTATACACTTAGAATCATTACTATGATTTTCTTTTAAAAAAACAATTTTGTAAAGAATGAAACATCATATCACTCCTTTGTCTAGAACTTTTAAAAATATGTACAGAATCAGCCCAAATGCATGTAGTATTCACTGTGCTGCAGGGCCTGGACACACTGCAGTTTCCCAGCTTTGTCTGAAGCCTCCACTCCAGCATCTTGTTTTCCTCCTTGTGCTCCCAGACTTCTGCTCAGTGTCCTCTATATGACTCCAGGCTCCTGGTTGCTTTTATGGTTGTTTATTGCCTGTGTCCCAGCTTAGGCTGTGGTGCCATCTTGAATTCTTCTGATACTCTTTCTCATCTGTCTTTACAGTCTTGAACCAGACAGATGATAACTCATTTCTCAAGTCAGTAACTACTGTCATGTGACATCAATTTTATTGTTACCTATCATGGTTTTAAGTCTTATTAGCTGTTCATCGGTGTGTATCTTATACTTCCTGGCTTTTCAGATTTGATTTTAACTCTTCTCTGTATCTTGTGTATTTTTTGTATATTTTATGTTATTTGGTTTTTAAAATTTGTCTCCTTTTGTTTGACAACTAGAATTTTAAAATTTAAGTGAAGGCTCTTTGAACAAACTGCTTTTGTCAGGTACAGGCTGAATTAATTTCATGTAAATATAAAGCTCAAAAGAAGCATATTAAACAAGGAAAATACTTATTTTTCTTTTACTCTACAAGAAGAATCGGTTGGAAGCCAATGCAGCAGCTTCACAATGCCCTCAGGCAATTAAGCTTTCTTTGCTTTCTATTATATCTTTTTTGTGGGTCTCTTTTTTTTTTTTTTTTTTTTTTTTTTTACAGGGACAGAGAGTCAGAGAGAAGAATAGACAGACAGGAATGGAGAGAGGTGAGAAGCATCAATCATTAGTTTTTCATTGCTGTTGCGTCACCTTAGTTGTTCATTGATTGCTTTCTCACATGTGCCTTGATCGTGGGCCTTCAGCAGACCGAGCAACCCCTTGCTGGAGCCAGCAACCTTGGGTCCAAGCTGATGAGCTTTTGCTCAAGCCAGATGGGCCCACGCTCAAGCTGGCGAGCTCGGGGTCTCGAACCTGGGTCTTCCGCATCCCAGTTCGACGCTCTATCCACTGCACCACCGCCTGGTCAGGCATCTTTTCCTTTTAAGGAAAGATAAATGCAAATCTGTAGTCATCCTGTTCACATTTCTAGCATACAAAATGGGAAGTACCTAGGGCATGCAGGCCAGTTCTGTGATTTGTTAATGTGCCACCACTCTGAAATAGCCAGATGCTTCTGTTTACATCTTTCTGGCCAGGATTGTGTGACATGGTCAGTCCTGGACACAGGGAAAGTCAGGAAATGTAGACCTTGAGCTCAACATATTGTCCTTTTCTTCAGAATCAGGATTCATTAGGGAGTGGGGAACGGTGTCTCCTGGTGGGCATAGCCATCTTCGTTAAAAGTGCTTTGGACATATTAGGCATTCAATATATATTTGTCCCTTGGATTTTTATTTTTGTCATGCCAGTTATAAAATAGTTATGCTTTCTGAACACACGTATTCTATTTCTTGTATGCAGATAGTAGAAAGTGTGCTGAATGGGAAGAGAGCAGATCTTCTGAGTTATAGAAATCCACAGATGGTGTCCTGAGTTCAGGTGGATGGCTTGTTTGGAAGGTGGATGTAATGTGGTAGTGTATTGTTATTGCTTTTACCCAGAATTCTCATACTTTCCAAACTCTGATCTTTCTGCTGCCATTTTAATTTTTTTATATATGGTAACTTACTTTCATATTCACTCAGGAAGGTTGCCACATAGATGAATGGTTTTGGTGTTTTTACAAAATTTTTCTTTTTCTGAGAAGTTTTTAACATATTCCTCAGAATATATTTTAATATATTCTTGAGAAGTAAATTTTTAAGAAGTGGGGTAGAGCGTGTGTGTTTTGCAGCCAGGAAGTCCTGAGTGTGAACTCAGCTCTGTCACTGACCAGACTTAAGTCAGTGGTATGACTTAAGGTGTCTCTTTTTAAACCTTTCTGAGAATCAGTTTTTCTTCCTTGGAGATAATGATGCTTCCATACAGAACAGTTGTGAGATAAATTGGGTAAGTATTTAGAATTATTGGCCACATAGTAGAAGTTCAATGAATGTGAATTCTTTTCCTTCACCCCCATCAGTCAAATGGCATGTATTACTAGGTTAATAAACACTTTAAAATTTTCCTTATTTCTATGAATTTTTGTGCCCTGTCCTATTAAGGTGGTTATCCAGAAATTTCCACATAGCTAGTGATTCAAACTAAAAGTAGATGTCCTTGATGTAATGCAGTCAGGGAAAGAAAGATAATGTCTTTTGAATGCTTGTTCCCTTTGCTTCCTTCCTATAACTTTAGTGGATTCTAATTTGAATTTAGAAAATTAATCTTATTATTATATGCTGATATATTATATGGTGGTTAGGTGATAATAGGTGGCTATATTATTTCTCCTTACACTATCCTAGGGATTATCTGACAGGGACTCATGGGTTGTATATTTGAAAGAAGTAAAATTGTGCCTAGTGTTTAGACATTGTTTCAGTAGACAAAGGTGATGTTACTGTAATGTTAGGGATATGATGGCCACTTTGCTTCATCACTGGACTTAAGTGCCCAGCACAGCAATGGTACAGAGTTGGTATAAATTGTTATTAATTCAAAAAAACAATTTTTGACAAAAGAGAATTCGGCTTTTGGCACTCACCTGCTATTGACATTTCCTTCTCTACATTTGTCTGTTTCATTCAGCTCATTTTTCTTGGGTTTCAAGTGTTGTGGTGAAAAGCCATGCCCTGAAGGCCCACCTCAGTTGGTCCACCCTTTTCTGTTACCCATATCCAGTTCCAAGTTGCTTCTGTGGACAATCTGGTGTACTCACTGCCTTCCCTGCACACCTATAATAATAAAAACAGCCATAACGTATTGAGCACTGACTACACATCCATTCTCTTTCATTGTAAGAACCCTGCAAGGTTGACTGTTACCCCGGTTTCAGAGTAGGAAAGTGAGGCTTGAAGAAGTCAAGTGTCCTTTCCACAGCACACCGCTAACGAATGATGGCGCAGGTCTGAGCTGCAGGTACAGTAGGCTGCCTCCCAGAAGTGCATGGGAACGCGCATGCGCATGCTGCAGAGCCTTCTCCGCGTGTGGGTTCTCTGCTCTCCTCCGTAGTCTACCAATCAGACAGAGCTCACCTTTCTGTCCATCTTTTGATCTCCTAGTTGTTTTGCTTTTGTTTGCAGTCAATCTTGCCTCAAAGACGTAGTGACTCAACTGTGTTGGAGATAGGGCTGTAGGAGTATTTTGGAACTTCTTCATAAATGCCTTATTTGCTTACAAATATTTATAATAATAATAGTCTCTAATATCATTGAGTGCTATCAGTTTGCCAGCATTTGGCCCATTTTATAGTATGAGGAATCTAAGGCTCATAATTGATTAGCTGGTGGTTTAGTATCTGCCCACAGAGGGGACTCCAGCGTGCACCATTGCCGTGTTTACCCAGGCTGGACCTGTGTGAGAACAGGCCTGTGTCCCCTATCATTTTGTAAACTACAGTGCCTGTTCACGTTTGGCAATAAAGGCAGATTAAAAATAGCTGGCTGATTAACTGTCTAAGACTCTTGCTAAGGGCAATCTTAGGGCTGGCTCTCCCAGCTGTGCCCTATCGCCCTTAGCCAAATCTAAAAAATAAGTATCTCTCTTTGGCAGAAAAGGGAATCAAGACCTTTGGTAATAGCAGATATTAAACGCTCTGAGAAAAGAAAGATTTTCTACCCCTGTAGGATATTAAATATGCTTGCTTTCAAGGCAATTCCCAAAGAGAAATTAAAAATCATTTTTGCATAAACAACATTGTCAATAAGTGATTAAAGCTTCCTAATTAGGCATGCATATATGAACATATACAATTAGTTATGTTTGTGAAAATGTTAGAAATATTTTTTTCTTAGTTTCAGAAGTCAAGTTAGTTCTGTGAAAATTTGAGGAAAAATTTCGATGTTAGCATTCTAAATGCCAGAGAGAACTTGCATTTGAGATTCCTGGTAAGGTGACTTTATATTCTCTCTCTCTCTCCCTCCCTCCCCCCCCCCTCTCTCTCTCTCTCACACACACACACACACACACAGTCAGTATATATCGAAGAATTTCTCTCATTAAGTTTAAGATGTAGACATGGTTTATCTTAAAAATGCAAAGAATTAAGAATACTTAAAAATAGATTTAAACTTTCATTAAACTATGAAGCTTGTAATTATATTAAGCAAGACCTTTATAGAGTTAATCGTGTTAAAGTTGTCATTTATAAAACATTTCTTTCTCTATTTTTTCTCTATTTGCACCCACTGAGAAATCAAGACTCCCTCTGCTGGCCGTTTCAGTATATGCATGTCTTTTTATTCCTGGCAAATTATGCTAAAAAAAAAAAAAAGCGAAACAGAGAAAAACAACCTGTATGACTTTCAGAAACCTAGGTCATTGGGACATAAAAGCATTTTTAACTTCTGGCATTTAGTTATGTAACACTTTTATTCAAGGTGTTTGGTGGAAGCAGCAGTTTAAAGCAGCATGGAAGTTGGACGAGTAGAGTGAAAAGAACAAGATCATGTAGGACTCCAGAGTCTGGGTTCCATGGCTGGCTCTGCCAGTGACCAGCTGGAGACCCCTGGGCAAGTCACACCCTCTCTCGCCTAAGCTTCTTCATTTGTAAAATGAAAAGATTTCAGTGCATGTTCTCCAAGGGCCTTTCTAACCATAATATTTTATGATTTTAACAGTATTGAGTCAATACATGTTTTATACTGATATAAAAAACATATTTAGAAAAATAGGGCAAAGGTGAAATTTCAGATTTGGGTATAAATTATTTGTTTCTAGTGCTGTCACAGCATGGAAACCTTATGTCTAGGAGGTGATATTTTGTTTGACATTATAAGTTTATAAAATAATACCCTCCAATGTTCCAGAAAGACAGAACACAGCATATTTCATTGATGCTGTGGCACCGTAAATTATGAGACACATCATTATTTTATATGCTTCCAGTTAAACTATGACATACCATTGATGGTAAATTACATCCAAGTTTCAGTAAAGTTAAATGTGAGAAAATGTGCTTTTAAGAATCAGTGAAATAAGGTAGTTCCTGAAAGTGCTTCAGCTGATGCCAACCAGCTCAAGAATTGTAATAAAGTATGATGTGCCCTGCGTTCTAATAAATCTCTTTTCTCCCCTCGTGTTTCTCCTTCTGTCTTCTAAACACTTCTTCCTCCCTTCCTCAACTTGTCCTTCTTTCTTATTATGTGAAATGGTTTTTATCTTTTTTAATTACACATGTCTGGTGGTTATTCTGGGACTAAATGATTGCTTAAAAACTGAAATGAGATACTGGCATAACACTGTGTCCAAGCTTCGCATGACCAGTGGTTTTTTGCTTTAAATATGAATGAGCATTAACACTGTGGAGGTTTTTTTCATTTCAAAGATGAACTTGTCAGCACTTGCGTCTTCACAGGAATTAGGTTTCAAAGACCATTCCTTTGATAAAGTCATTGGAAACATTTGTGTAGGATTTGTGATTTAACCCCCTTTATTATTCATATTGGATTTAGGTCCTAGAACAGAATATATATATGTGTATGTATATATGTATCTATGGTTTAGTGTATTTTTGGACTTAGTTTTTAAAGTTTGCCTTCTTTTATAATGAAACTGTAGGGGTGTGTGTGTGTGTAACTACATAACAGAGCAAACTGAAAGAGCGTCCAATTTCTCTTTGTAACTTTGCAACTCCACTTGAGTTAGGGTCTTTTAATCCTCCTGGGAGAAAGGAGCAGTCTGCAAGGGTCTTGGCCTGAGGCAAGGAGAGCAGAAAGGTAAAGAACAGAATAGGGGATCGAGTAGAGCAGAGGGGCTTTACAGAGACTTTCTGGGCCTCCCTTAGCCTGCAGACTGTCTTTCTTCTCTTGGTTGGAAGCCTAGACAGGCATGATTTGGCAGTGTCACTGATCCAAGCTGCCAGGTGTGGCAGAGCTTAAGCCTTTGCCGTGCCAAGTCTGGGGCATTGTCAGTAGTGAGGCCATACTGGGCCTCTTTGACCTGTCCTGATGCTGGTTGGGAAATGAACTTGTACATCATAAAACTCCATCCTTGAATTGGAATTCCTATCCAGAACTATTGGAAGATCTATATGGATCCCAGAAACACAGACCCTTTAACTCTGAATTAGTTCATCTCTTTATCCAGTCATGCCTTATGATTTTTCTGTTGAAATGTAGGAATGAGCAAATGTACACAATTCAGTTTTTGCAGAAGTGGCATGGGAGTGAGCCATTGTGTGACCTTCAGAATTGTAGACTAATAGAAAGAGCCTGGATCAGTGGTGACTTGATAAAATTGCCTCACCCAAACACTGAGCTGTCTGCCTCTATTTTCAAATGTGAGAAAATAAATAAATAAGCCTCAATTTTGTAGGATGCTTTTCTGTTACTTGTAGCTAAATCTGTTCCTAAATGATTAAATCATCATATGATTATTTGTCCTTATTTTTTACTTTTTGTAATCATATTCTTATAAAAATGGCATTTAAAACTTAATTCTATATTTTCACCTATCATTAAAAGGTACCCTGTCATTTATGTATTTTAAAATTAATCCCTTGTTAAGCTCTGGCCAGTTGGCTAGAGTATCGGCCTGGCATGTGGAAGTCCCAGGTTTGGTTCCCGGTTAGGGCACACAGGAGAAGCGCCCATCTGCTTCTCCACCCTTCCCCCTCTCCTTCCTCTCTATCTCTCTCTTCCCCTCCCACAGCCAAGGCTCCATTGGAGCAAAGTTGGCCTGGGCACTTAGGATGGCTCCATGGCCTCTGCCTCAGGCACTAGAATGGTTCCAGTTGCAACAGAGTGACGGCCCAGATGGGCCGAGCATTGCCCCCTAATGGGCATGCCGGGTGGATCCCAATCGGGTGCATGCGGGAGTCTGTTTCTCTGCCACCCTACTTCTCACTCCAGAAAAATACAAAAAGAAAATAAAATGATTCCTTGCTGTAGTGACCTGCTCTCAAGTGCACATTAGTGAAAACCAGAGCTCAGCAATGCTAGGCAAAGATACTTCTTCCACAGGCACCTGTGATTCCTCAGCTGATCCTTATAACTCTGTCCCTCATATCTTTGCAAAATGCTATCTACTCTTCTGTACATATTTTTGTTCTTGTTATCTTTGCTCATAATAGTTGTTTCATTCAGCTAGTCACTCACCTTTTTTTTTTCTTTTTTTAGTTTTTAAATCCCTGACTTCAAATGGACCACAAAAGTCACCTGATTCACCTTTGCTTAATTCACATATTTCATGAAACTTTGCCTATATTTTCTGTTTGGCCCATGTGTTTCTGTTCTTCTTTATAGGTTTTCAGACCTTATGAGGTTTCAAAGCTTCTCCCTAATATTGTCTCCTAACAATTTTAGTCCTACCTATGGTGGTTTCACTCATCACTAACAATACTTTTGTTTGTTCACTATGTGCCCAGAGTTGTGCTAACTGCTGGGGATATAACAGGAAGCAAACATTGGCATCATCCCTGCGACCATATAGCTTTCTGAATAGTGGAGGCCAATGCATAGTAATTACAATGCCACTCACATGCATACATGAGATAAGGGCTTGGACCTTAGCTGAGAGAGTCACTACAAGCTTCCCAACAGAAATGGTGGTTTAACTGAGGGATGGATATACAAGGTGGAGAGACAGTGTGCTAGGCAGCAGAAACAGGACATGCAAATATCTTGTGACAGGAAGAGCATGACTATTTCAAGAAATTTGAGAAAAAAAATATGGTCAAAGATCAAGAATAAGGAAGGGATTATAAGGAATAAAGTTGAAAGGGGTTATGGGGGTATGGAATGGACTTGTTTGTGTCAGTCAATTCCAGTAATATTCATGTCGCTTATAATATCTGTTTTGAGTTAGTATTTTATATCTAATTAAACACATACTGCTTGCTCATGCTCAGGGAAAATGTATTGTTGAATATCCCTTTTGATAGAAAGAATTTAAGGATCCCTACTATCTGACTGCTCTAAAGTATGTACTATTTTGCTCTACATAAGTATTTCAAGCTAGCCAAATAATATGGGAAGGTAGTAGGAAGCAACAACTGTTCTTGAGATATTAGGGTTTTTTGAATAATATTTTTAAAAATATATAACATTTTGTTAGAGATTTGGAATAAATAATAATGAATGTATTATTTTCCATTATCTTCAAGGGAGCACATTACATTGCTTAATTCAAAATATATGAGATGTCTTCTTTTATCTCAGGACATTGTGTGCTTTATTTAGAAGAATGTAAAAACCTAGGGCTACACTGACCTCGACATAAAAATATTTCACATGACTTAGGTTCATCACATAGCTATTAAAAATAGCAGAGAAAATAAACTTAAGCGTTAAATGATGGTTTTATAATACTATTGTACTTGGATAGTAGACTTTTATAGAGCTGTAGAAATAAGCTTTATTTTGGGATCTAGTCCTAAGAGCAAATTTCTATAGGCCTTATTCTTTATTTTTTATTATATATAAACAATATATGTAATTAACATGTAAATTTTTTTTCTGTTTAAAAGTTATACTTTTCATCATACGATCTTGTTATTAAATATGGTATTTAAATTATTTTAAATTAAATATGAATAAAATTAAATGTATTTAAATGTAGTTAATTAAAAAATTTTGTGATTCTAAAATATTAACTGTCGCAGAAGATAGCCATGTTCCAAAAGCTTTCCCTCCCTCCCTCCCTGCCTCCTTCTCTCCCTTTCTTCCTTCCTTTGTTTTCCCTTACTTTTTATCATATTGAGTCATGTTCATATATTTATGTTTAATCAATGCTCTTTTAAAGTTTAATTTATTAGGGAGACATTGGTTAATAAAATTATATAGGTCTCAATTATATAGTGTACAACTAATTCTATCATACAAAGTCAAATCTGATATTGCTATATATTTGACCCCTTTACCCTTTATGACCCCCCACCACTACCCCCTTACTTACCTCTAGTAACCACCATACTGTGGTCTGTGTCTATTAGTTTTTGTTTGTTTGTTTGGCTTTTTTTTTAACCAGCTTACTGATTATGCCTCTTCTTTCCTCCCTCCTCTGGAGAAATAAAGGATACATGGGGGAAAACTCTCCAGTTGCTAATTACTTACCAAGGAGTCCAGTGCCTCTTTCTGCTTGATGACATTGCTGAATGACTAGATGACAAACCTAAATTTCTTTCACACATCCTTGTATGAAGCAGGTTGGAAAAGGATGTGGCTGTCCTTTGACATCACATTCTTGGGGGTTGCAGGGAGGAGGGAAAAGACTAACTTTTTAGCCCTTACCCAGTGCTTTCCTGAGGCATGCCAGGTAATCTCTTCTGAGAATCAGAATTTCTGGTAAGCTTGGGAGCAAAGTGATATATATTGAATTGACTTTTAAGCTTGATCTCCTTATTTTGTTTATTTTTTCAGGATGGCCTTTGTCTTATTTTTTTTTTTTTTTTAATATTCTGTGTTCTGTAGTGTCAAGACTTAGAGGCTTCAAGATCTTTCCTGGAAAGTTAACCACGTCTTGTTGTCTCTATTTGAATGTTGTTGTGTCTACTATTTTAAAAAATGGGTTATGTTAATTTTTCTTTATCTCTTGTTTCCAACTACTTTTTATGGAGGACATTGCAGGGGAGTTGAGGTATGAAGTGTATAAACTGCTTGATAAGGATATCAACCCAAACAGAGATCTGTTCCACCTACATTGTAGCATACCCTCTGCTGGGGCTACTCTGTTTGTGTATTACATTTTCATTGCTCCGAGTCTTATGTTTTCAGTGCAGTTTTTGAATCTGTAAACCACTTCAAAGGACAAGGTTGCTCTGATAGTTAGGATTGCAGTAGACACAGCCTGTGTCTACACTGCTGGCTGTCCTTGGGTGCTCTTTGTTTAGAATAGTGGGATCTTATCAGTAGATGTCTCTCTTGCTAATCAAGTGTTTGTCCACTGGTGAAACAAAGGAAGTTCCTATTATTCTTCAGGGTCCAAGCAGGATTTCTTCCTGCTGGTGTACAATTTCAAATGATCTTGTAGATAAATTTTATGATTAATATTCTTCTCACACTATTTTTTACTTTATAAGGTAAGCTGAGTATTTGGGCCTCTGAACTTGTTTTGTATCTTAGCTCTTTATTAAATAGCTTGATTATATGATCTTCCAATCTCTTTTTTACCTCTTAGTATTTAAAAGAAACAGGAGTCCAATACTTTGCTCTAATGACTTTTAAGAGCAGGTCTGCTATTTGGTTTGTACATGATCCATACTAGGTATTCAGCTTTTCTCGTGACTTGACTATTTTTCTTACATAGGAAATTTTATGGTAGTAATACTTTGGGCAAGAGGCACATTCAGCTTTATTAGAGATTTAAGGCTTAGATTAACTTTCCCTGTTTCATACACTTTAAGGAGAAATAAATAGAAATAAAATGAGACTTTTAACAAAGGCATCTCATTGGTAGTGTAAGGGATTCTTTCATTATCAAGTAGATCTAAGCAATGACAGGGATTTACTGCATGGAATATCAACCAAAACATAATTTTATTATTCATAGATGAATGTGTCTTCTGGACAGATGTCAGAATTGAATAGCATTTAAAGAAAAATAAGGGTTTGAAATAGAGTGCCAGTGAAAGTATTACATTTTTCTCCCAGCAGGTGTTATTTATTTAAAAAATGAGTACATGTACCTATTACAGAAATGTAAGTTGGCCTAGCTCTTCTAAATGTGTATGTCTTGATTCTTGGCAGCCTCTTCCTTTCAAATTTGCAACAACATAGTTTCAAGAAAAGAATGGGTTTCCTGATTGGTTACATCTCTTTTTTATTTTCCCCATCTTTGCCTTGTGCTCTGTTTTTGCCTTCTTCATGAATTGGGCTTAAGCTTCAGACTGTTTTTAATTTTCTTAGCCCCTCTGAACTGAAAAATAGAGTGTGAAAAGTAAGAGGTATGCTTCTGTCACCCCAGGTGATGGGAGTTTACTGTAAGAGAACTTGGGTTAGTCAGGAAGCACAGGGAACCTTTTAATAGCTACCAGGTCTTTCCCAGTTTCCTCCATTTCCTGGCATGGAATGAGCAGCCAGCCTCTGAGGGAACTGGACCAGCAGCTCATCATCGCCTCCATGATGGAGCAGTCTCAGGGTGGGATCTTCTTGTCCTCTCAGGAGTGGTCACCCTCATATTGCTTTTGGCAGGAGATGCCTCCAGTACTCAGTGCAGTCACTCATCACAGCAGTATGGGTATCACTGGACAGCAGCAGCCTTTAGAGTCCCACAGGTTGTCTAGCCCAGTTACTAAAGGTGCACACGTAAGAACAATTGAAAAATAAAAGAACTATAACTTACCCAGATGCAATCGCGGGAGACACTGAGATTCCAAACAGATTTTGGGATCTTTGCAAACCACATCTATTAACCACAAAATAAATGAACTGAAATGAAAGTTCAATCACATTTGATTTTGACAGTGTGTTTTCATGACCTTTGTCATAGAACTTTATGGCTGCCTCAATGATTAAACTTCACAACTACCCACTAACAGCAATATTGAGCCAGTTCTTACCTAAGATTATTAATATAAAAAATTATATATCTGTTGCTGATTGAGAAGAATTTTGATTTTCTGAGCATAAAATTTAATTAATCATATACTTTGTGACAGAAAAATTTAATTAAATTTTACAAATATGCATTGAGTACGTACTATGTACAAAACACTGATCAACTTTGGAGGAGTACATAATTTTTTCATTCAAAGATCCTTATTAAGCCATGCTCTCTCTGCCTTGAGCTAGGCCCATAGGTATGATAACAAATGGTAAAGAAACAGGTTTATCTCATAAGAGCTTACTAGTATAGTTTAAGAGATAGACATATAAATAGACAGTACAAATTAAGAGCACATTAGGGGGGTACATTACAAAATCATGGGCAGTCAGGGAGGACTTTCCAGAGGAAGTGCCATGGAAACTGGGGCCAAATGATAAATAGATATTTGACAAAGAAAGCATATGTTGGTAGTTGGAGCATTGATTCCAAGTACTGTAGAGGATACCTCACGTGCAGCTAAGAGAGAATGGGTTGCAGGTTTTGTCATCTTTGGCTAGGATTGCAGAATGACCTGTTCCATAGGCTGTTAGGCTGTGAAGCCTGCTTGGGAGGTGCTTACTTAGACTTGCTTCCGTAAGGTCCACTTCCCTGGTTGTCTTTCTACCTCACTTTATCTTTTGGGCTTTCTTGCCTCTCACTCAAATTTTGGAATTTCCTAAGATTCAGTCCTAGATTCTCTTTTTTCTTTGTTTTCTTCCCCCCTTGTCCGACGTATCCATATTCATGTATTTCTTTAGTACCTGTAAGCTCCAATATTTCTGAGTCAGTTCTGAGCTCTTACACCCTATCACCACCATCACAATTGCCTCAGCTTCATTAGGGCCCTGCTCCCTACTTGCTGTCCTTGCCACCCCTGCCTGCTTTCAATCCTTAGAACCTGCCTGCTTCCTTCTTGCCCTGGGTTTCTACACAGCTTCTGTTCCCTTCCTTTGAAATGTTCTGACCCTCTCTTCACCTAGCCACTGTCTACTCCTCTTTTAGCTTTTGGCTTAAATATTACTTCTACATAGATATATTTTATGCCTATTCTAACCCTCGTTTGATGATTTAATCGTGTGCTGTACTTTTTTGCCCTACTTTGTAATTATTGTTTTTAATACTGCTTTCCCTGATAGATTTTAAGCTCTCCAAGTGTAACAACCATTTCCTTCTGTGAACAGCTTTATAATAAAACACCTTATGTAGGACATTCACCTTATGTAGGGTCTTACTAAACACAGTGAGTTGCTTGGAGGGGTTTATGGCAAGAACAAGAAAGATAAGTAGGTGGATATGATCACTAGGAGCTAATAGCCCCCTAGCGCACATATGATAAAAACATAAAAATTCCAATTCTCCTTGGTCCAGGGGCTCAACGATATTCTCAGGACTCTTTATTTCTTGGCATGGTTAACTCTGTGTGGGCCTCAGTTTTCCACCATCTTCTCTTCATAAATAGTGACGTCTTCACCCTACATCTGCCCAGTCGGAAAGGGAGTCCCCTCTTCATTATACGAACAAAGACTACATTGGCACCGACTGGCTCTGATCTGGACATGTACCCATTTCTGAAGTGATCGTTGTTGCTAGGGGATGCTGGGTGCTGATGGATCAATCTGTGTAACATCTCCCATCTGGAGCTAAGGCAGTGGTGCACTGGTAAATGGGCTGTAAAATTTAAAACATTTAAAGGCCTTTTTAATAGCATTTGTCAGTGTCTTTGGTGTAGGACTTCCACCGTGTCTGATACAAGCCAGTTCCGGCAGGTTCAGCACACCATTGCTAGCTGAAGTGGAGATGCCGTAAACACAAGGACTGATGGTGAGGGAGGGGGTAGTGCTCTAGAAAACCATCAGAATACTGTGAGAGGGGCTAGGTGCTGAGTAGCCAAATCCAAGAAGTAAGTTTGCATTGTGTCACATAACATAGATTTTGATTTCCGGATGTTATTTCACTTAAGAAAGTTTTAAAGTTCTTGTATAATTTTCTAGAATAACCTTTGTAAGGACCATATAATATTTCATTCTGTGAAAGTATTATAGTTTACCATTTTTTCATGGTTGTATATTTAGGTTGATAGAATTATAAATAATGCTTTGCTGAAAATGTCAATGCCCAAAGCCTTTTCCACATTTAGGACAGACTGATCGAGATAGTTTGTCTAAGAGAAATTACTCAGTCAAAGAAATGAACCTTTGATGCTTTTGATAAGTATTTCCCAGTAAGTATACAAAATAGTTTCCCAGTTTATATCACTACTATTATTGTAAGACAGCAGCTGTTTCACTGAACTGTGATTAATTGTAATTAAAAAAAATGGATAGGACAGAATTGATACGTCATTTTAATTTGCATTTGTTTGAATTACTAAAAATGTTAAAATGTCTATGCTTTTGTAACAGGTGTACTATACTGAATTTTCTATTTCCCACTTTTGGGTACGAGTATTTATCTTACTGTATTATTATCATGGCTATTTATCTTATTATTATTAATTTAATTAAAATAGAATGTAACATCATTGATACTGAAAATTTTAACATTTAGCACAGCTTAGTGAATGCTAAGGGGAGTGTTATATATGAAACTCTAATTCTGTATAATTTAGGGAAACATAACTGTTCTAATAAGTACAAATGAACAATGAGTTAACATATTAAAAGTTCATTTCTTGTTCATGTCAAGTACCATATTGGTGTTCCTAGTTGGGCACCTTTTGTGTGGTCATTCAGGGACAAAGTTTCTTTCAGTTCTGTGGCTTTCCTTTCCTATAGATCCTTGTAGTCATAGGGGAAGGGTGGTGAAAGAGAATGAAGGACCAGTTTGTGGAAGATTTTTATGGGTGAGGCTTAGAAGTACAATTACTCCATGGGCTTACATTCTATTGATTAAAATAAAATTCCATGTCCACAATTAACTACAAAGGAGAAAAAAAAAAGGATTTGGTGACTATTTAGCAAGTCTTTAACAAAACTTTCATACCTGAAATGGAGGAATCTTTTCAGAAAGTCTGATTCTTTTTATTACTTTTATTGTTTAGTGTACCTGGGAATAAATCACCTATGTTATTTGGATTATTTATAGGATTTAAATCTGTCATGGAAAAATTTAAATATTGATAAGAATAAAAAGCTTTTGAGTCAACCAGCACGGTAGGGTATTGACATCTTATAATTAATTTAATTAATTTATAACACAACATCATTAATAGTGGCCAATGGCTTTAAATGGTCATTGGCCTTTAGACATGGAAAAAAAGAGAGTTAAAGTTGTTGGACAATGTGACTTTGTCACATGTTAGAAACAAGTCTTGGGGTAAGTAACATTCACTTAATGTATAAATAAATTAGATGTAGAGGACACTGTATAAGTAATTTGTAACTAGCTCACCCATAAGTTTGATGACTTACTAACTATAAAGTTATTAAGAGAATATTTTAACTCATTTTCTTATTTCTGCCTACATAGGTCATTAAAATATACAGTGAAGATGAAACCAGCAGGGCTTTAGAGGTGCCCAGTGATGTCACTGCCCGAGATGTTTGCCAGCTTTTGATCCTGAAGAATCACTACATTGACGACCACAGCTGGACCCTTTTTGAGCACCTGCCTCGCATCGGTCTAGGTGAGGATATAGAGTCATAGTCATAGCATTGCTTTTCAGTCCCTCAAAGTTTTGATCATGTGGCAAACATTTTCTTCATTAGAGATAGAAAAAAGAAAATGGTAAATAATTCTTTATTCTTTTTATTTTTGGTGTTGGTGTGTAACAGTTGAAAACGGTAGAACAAAATGGAAATAAAGATAAAAATATTACTCATTTACCTCCTTATTTTTAAATAATAATTTATGGAAATATTAGAGCTAGAATGTAAGAGTTCAAATTGATGGAAAGATAAATTTCATAATTTGTTTAGTAGCAAAGTTAACATTTTTGAGAAGTTAATAAAATAAGCTGTTATTTAGATTATTTTTTTAATCAATTGTAGGGCAGACATGGGGAGTATCCACAGTAGTGGAGTTCTTTTTATGGAAGCATACACCCTAAACTTTTCTTGAAGAAATAAGTAACTGTCCCATTTTTAAATCATAAATAGAAAAAGTAACCTTTTAAAATTGTTCTTAATTGAAAAGCATCGTTGCATTGTG
Source organism: Rhynchonycteris naso (assembly GCA_037038555.1). NCBI lineage: Eukaryota > Metazoa > Chordata > Mammalia > Chiroptera > Emballonuridae > Rhynchonycteris > Rhynchonycteris naso. Next base: position 70,508,627 of record CM072997.1, read on the forward strand.
AATTATGGATGTTTTTTTGTTTATCTTTTTTCAAATCTTTCAATAAGTTATAAAAAATTTTCATTCATCTGCTAGAGTGAGACAGGAGTGTCAACAGTTTTATCTCCCCTTTCTTATTTTTACATATTATTATTGTTAAAAATCATGTTCCCAGCAAAAGCAAGTGAGAAAGAAAGACATGGCAATGCCATTTAGTGCTTTGAATCTGTATTAGTTTTCTGGGGCTGCTTTAACAAATTACCGCAAACTTGGGGGCTTCAAACAACCAAGTATATGTTCTCTCAGAAATCTGCAATCAGTATTACTGATTCTTGGTTTGAGATGAAGGTATCCTCAGGAATGCACTTCCTCCCTGGGTTTGAGGAAAGACTCTCTCCCTTGCCTCTTCCAGCTTTGGGAAGAAGCTCCCATTCTTTGGCTTGTGTCTGTATCACTTAGATCTCTACTTCTGTAGTCCTGTTGCGATCTCCTTTGTCTGTGTCAGATCTCCCTTTGCCTCTCTCTTATTTGAACAGTAGCATATAGGGTCTACAAAGATAATCCAGGAGAATGTCCTCATTTTAAGATCCTCAACACAATTATATCTGCAAATTCCTTTTTTTTTTTTTTTTTTTTTGCTATATATGGTAACATTCATAATTTCTAGGAATTAAGGTGTTAATATTTTATTAGGAACCTGTTGTTTAGCCTACGATAAACTCCTTTGCATTATATGTCAAAAACATTTGATGACATATCAATTAAGTTATTTTAAATAATCTATCAGTGACAGCTGAATTATTTCCTTTAATTTGTTAAAGGAATTGAGGCTTTTATACCTAGTCATGAGTCATTCACTTTCTTGCAAAGCTAGCCAACAACATATAAAATGTTTTCTTTGTTTGGTGTGTAGATGGCTTATATCCCAGAACAAAAGCCAAAGTAAGGTTCAGTTCAGATGAGAGGTTTGCCTTTGTTTTGTGAAATGAAATAAAGATGATGTTGGCAGAAAAGGTATGTCTTTCTTTTAAAAGGTTCTAAAAGTGTTTCATTTGAAACTACCTACCTTCCCTGAACCCTTTAGAAAGTGTATGTGTACTTCCAATTTAAGACCATTGTCATAGGATATGTCAGAACCTCAGGGAGAAGACAGAGTGAAGCCTGCGGAAAAGAAGCTTGTAGTACAACAGTCTGCTCAGTGACTTTGAATGCCGAGCCATCTCCCCCAGTCCCAGTTGATAGTTGGTGAGCTGTATTATGTCAGCTGATCCTGACAGCTGAGCAAATAAATACCTGGCAAGAAAAGCTGAATTCTGAAGGTGTGCTATATTGGCCCACGCAATGTAGCCTTAGCATCCTAAGACAGAAAAAACTCCACCTATACTTTCTTCATTGCCATTTGTGACTAATTTAATTTCTATTCATGATAATTCATCTCCTAGGTATGTGGTATTAATTTTCAATAGGTATGTGGCATATTCCAAGATATTTTATTTACTTATATTTGTTAGAACATATAGCTCTTAATTAGAATAATGTATAATTACAGTAATTTATACTCTTAAAATTTTCTTTTATGGAGACATTAAAACATTTTTTTTCTTATGGTCACTACAATGTATCCTTAACAAACAGCTTCAAATAATAAAATGGCTCTGTAAGTCAAGCAGCACTTTTCACTGAGACCACTGCAGGTTATATTAAGAAATAAAATGCTATTAAGGACTAAAATGCACAAGTTTTTAAATATAAAGACTTAAACTGAAACATTATTTTATTTGAGTTATATACTAAATTAAAATTTTAGACCCAAAATAGAAATAAATTTCTCTGTTACTATATTTTTTGAAAGCTACTGAAATAAAATCAAACATATGAGAATATTGTCTCATGGCTTCATCAGCCATGCACCAGAGCTTATAGAAAAGAAATTTAGTTCTAGTTCATTTTTTCTTTTTTGTATTTTTCTGAAGTGAGAAGCAGGGAAGCAGAGAGACACTCCCACATGTGCCCCACCAGGATCCACCCAGCATGCCCACCAGGGGGCGATGCTCTGCCCATCTGGGCGTTGCTCCATTGCAACTGGAGCCATTCTAAATCCTGAGGCAGAGGCCATGGAGCCTTCCTCAGGGCCCAGGCTAACTTTTGCTCCAATGGAGCATTGGCTCCAGGAGAGAAAGAGAGATAGAGAGAAAGGTGAGAGGGAAGGGTGGAGAAGCAGTTGAGCTCTTCTCCTATTGCCCTGGATGGGAATTGAAATGAGTGAAAAGAACAAGAATGGGATTTTCCCTCCTTTACTGTGATAGGAAGTCAATAGAATGGACCTCTGACAACTTCACCTGTACATCTTCTGTGAGGGCTATTTATATAAAAGACCAAAGGAAAAGTATTAGCCAAAACTTTGGTGACCAGCTACTGAGTTACGTTCAGGAAATCCTCTTGACCTCCCTTTGATGGACATAACAAATGTTCAGTGAATAGAATTCTAAAAGAGAGGGGGGTATGTATTATTTTAAAAAGTATTTTCAATACAAAAAATAATTTAACTTATTGTAAGTAACGGAGATCAAAGATATCAAGAAGGAAGCAATATCATCCACAATTTTACAACTTTGAGATGACATTGATTAGTATACAGTTTATAGTAGACTACCTTCTCTTTGTGTATATGTGCACTAAAAGAACATCCTGCGTATTTTTACTTTTTTTTCTTTCCATTTTATAGATTCCAAAAACTTGGAACTCTCCCTGACTTGGCTTTCTCTGTTGCCTTCCTCACTTTAGTAAATAGTGTATTTATTGACTGTTTTGTACCAGGTCCATTCTCTGTGTGGGTCCCGGGGGTGTCACATGAACAAAATAGACAAAAGGCACTGCCTTTGTGAGCTTACATTCTAAGGAAGAGAGAAATACAAATGACTAAAATTCATTATTCCTTAGATGGTGATAAGTGCTTGGGGCCTAAAGGAAGGCAGAACAGAGGGACAGAGTGCTAAGGGGGGGCAGAGTGTGGGACACAATTTAAATAGAGGGACCAAGGATAAGCTTCTTTGACAGTGAGATATCTGAGTAGAGAGCTAAAGCTGACAGCAGCAGGCCTTTCAATTAAATGCAAGAGGATTGTTCTAGACAGAGGGAACAGCAAGTGGAAAGGCCTGGACAAGACCGTGTGCTTGTTGTGTTCAGGAAGCAGCCAAGAGGCTGGGATGTCTGGAGTGGAGCCAGTAAGGTACGGAAGTAATAAAAGAGGAGTTCATAAAGCCGCTGTGGAGCAAGTAAGTTCACAGGTCTCATAGGTCATGGCGGGGCTTGACTTTTATACTGAGTGAGAGGAAAACAATTGGAGGGCTTTATAGATACAGACAATAGCATGCCAAGCCAATAGCCAGAGGGAAAAGGGAGGGGGAGAGGTGGAGGGAGAAGAGGGCAAAGAATTGGGGAAATGGGGGTGGAAAGAGACTTTGCATGAAGTGGGGGGCATGATGCAGTATGTAGATGGTATTATACTGAGTTATACACTTGAAATCTGTATAGTTTGGTGAACCATGTCAATCCAGTAAGTTAAAAAATAAATACAAATAAAAAAGAAGCCCTGGCTGGTTGGCTCAGTGGTAGAGTGTCAGCCTGGCGTGGGGAAGTCCTGGGTTTGATTCCCGGCCAGGGCACACAGGAGAAGCTCCCATCTGCTTCTTCCCCCTTCCCTCTCTCCTTTCTTTCTTTCTCTTCCCTTTGTTCAGCCAAGGCTCCATTAGAGCAAAGTTGGCCCAGGCACTGAGAATGGCTCCATGGCCTCCACCTCAGGCACTAAAATGGCTCTGGTTGCAATGGAGCAGCACCGCAGATGGGCAGAGCATCACCCCCTAGTGGGCATGCCAAGTGGATCCCGGTCAGGTGTATGTAGGAGTTTGTCTGTCTGCCTCCTTGTTTCTCACTTTGGCAAAATACAAAAAAAGAAAAATAATAATAATAAGAATTGGTGGTCCTTGAGTCAGAGTAGTATGAGCTGATTTAGTTTTTAAAGTGTACTATTAAGAAAGCCAGAATGCAAGTTTTGACCTTTTGGAGTCTGAGCAGCTTTGTTTTACTTTTACCTCAAACTACTCATGGCTTCCTAGATTGGTCTTTGTTTATCTCCCATTTTACCATCTTCATGTTATGATCTGCACACTTATGAGGTTTAGTGTTTGCGAGGTACTGAAGCTGTACAGGCAAGAACATTTTGACTTAGGGGATAGATGAGAGTTGAGGATTTTCTGCAATTTAGTTCACTTTAATATCCAAATTTAGCCTAGGAAAGTTTCAGATACATTCTGTGTTGTTAACAGATGTTATTTCTAATCCATTAAAGCACACTCCAAATTTATTCAGGTCAGAAAGAGGAGCTCTTGACATTCAAAATATGGTAGGTTTATGGAATCTAAAGTTTGTTTTTAGAGTTTCTTCTGTAGCAAAGAAAACTTCAGTCTTCCTAGTATTTTTAATATGAATGTGTATGTGTAATAGCTACAGTACTGTTAATGTACATCTTACACATATGTGCAAGACACTGAGTGAGAGGTTTCACATTCATTTTGATAGATGCTCTTAATTCTTTGCCTCATAGCAACCCTACAAGATATGTTTTTTAATCCTCAGTTTACATACAGGAATATGGCGACTCTGTGATGAAATACCTTGCCTATAGGTGAACATTGCACAAATTTAAGTTCTGTCAGATTCTAATGTGTATGAATTTTCCATGGAAGCACATTGGCTTCTCCTCAACCCAATGGGTCAGGCAAAATGTTCCTGGGATTCTGTGGTTTGTTTGTCTCTGACACACTCTCCTTCTGTGTTTCTTATGCATGCTATAACTATAAAGTAAAATTTTGATATTTTGAACCCTCCATAACACTTTCAGATAAATCTTCCTAACAGAGGTAGTTTTGAAACAATTGGGATTAAAGTGATCCAACCTGGTTCACATTATACTAGCTATTCATTTTGACCGAGAGAATTACGTTGAAAATGACTTGTTCTTGAAGTTATACACAACATGAAAAGTGAGATGCTAAATAGAACTCTGAATACAATATTAATATTTTATATCCTCTGACCATAATTATTAATAAACACTGCTGAGAATTTTAATAGGCAGAGTAAATCAATGAAGGCAGGTAACATCCTGATTTTTTTAATGAATTGCTTATTTGCCTGATTTTGAATCATGTTGTGATGAGTTTCTAGTTGTATGCACATTTTCATAGGCATTGAATTTAAAATATCAATATATCAACAAATATTTCCCCTTCTCATGACATAATAAACCAGGTTTTTTAAATGTGTGTTTCACCTCACAGCCACTGGATGTCACTGTAGTTCCCCAGATGGAGTTCTCTGCTTTATCATTGTTAAGAGGACGGTGGAGAGAAAAACTCCCATTTTCAGTTCTCAGGAACTTAAGCGGAACCATATTTTTCTTACTCCCATTCTGATTCCTAATTGAAGCAGTGGCAATTAACACGATACCTCCAGCACATACCTCTAGACTCCTTGGAAAGGGGAATTAATTGTATTTTAGTGTCATTGCTAGGGACAGCTGAGATTTCCATTATGAATTTCTTGTGGAGTGGCTTTAATAAGCAAAGTGAATGACTGGAGGCTTTTAATGATAGTGTTTTTATGTGTGCAGCCCTACCCATGTCATCTCTTTAAGACAGAAGCAGTGCATAGTGGCCGTGAGGGAATGCTGCACAGGCACTGGCTTTGAAGCTGCTCCTTCACTTTTCTTTTTCACAAAAGCAGCTCAAGTTTCTTTTCTTCTTTTTTTTTTCTGTTGTCTGGGGCTGATACATGGCTGTTGGCTCTGTGCTGTTTGGAATCTACTAGGCAGCAGCGTTGTGACTTGCCCTCATCACCAGCAGAAGTAACTGTGAAACCTTCAGGGTGTGTGGCACTGTGCTTCCTTCTCTACTGAGACTTCTGAGTTCCCAGGAGGCATGGGTGTCGTGATGGCACACTAAAGTTGGAGGTGGTAAATATGACACCAGCAGCGAGTGCTTATAACTAAGCCTGTCTCCTGGTCAGCTGGTTTTTCCTTCTCAGTATCCTTCTAGCCTGAATTCAGATCTCATTATCCCTCTCCTGTTATTCCGTTTTGCAGCCCTTCCTCTTGCCTCTGGTTACACCAGCTACTCATCTGCATGCAGGCCCAATTCTCCTTGCATTAGTGTCCAAGGTTCTTTGCAGGAACTGTAGCACCTGTGACCTGACTACTCTCCTATCTCCAGTCTTGTGTCTCACCCCTCCCTCCTCTAGTTTATTTCTTAGAGAACTGCCTGTAGTCGCCTGCATCCACTTCTGTTTCTGCTCCTTGGTTTGCTTGCTCATGCTGTTGAGATTTTCAGGATGTCCTTTCTCACCCATCTTTACGTGGCTAACTGCTATGCATCTTTCAAGGTTCACCTGGAATTTTAGTTAAAAGTGTCAGTAAAGTATAACCAACTAGCCATTTCCTAAAAATATGTATGAAGACAAGGTAACAGGAAGACCCTCAGCTGTCCAGGTTTGCTGACAGCTAACCTAGTGCCACCATCTAGGGGAGGAGAGAATGAAAAGGAGTTGGAGGCATCCCACGCTCAGACTTCTGAAGAAGAGTTGCCCTTTTCATCTGAGAGCAGGCAGGGAAACACATGCGCCTCTTCCATTGCCCGGCCCCTGCACACAGACATTTGCTGCTCAGAAGCTGTTCCTTGAACAATGAGGATATTTGCTGGCACCACCCCTTCTCAGGCATTCGTTAGGAAGTTGCGAATCCTCAAAATATCAGTGTAGTTCAGGAAGCACTAGGAGTGATAATGATGAATTGTGTCCTGGGGGTGACATTTCCCCCAGGTACATGCTATAGGTGGGCATGGGAAACAAGCAAATTTGGGTTAGAAGTAGGTACTGTAAGGTGGTTTAAGCAGGATTATTTATATCACCAATTAAAAAAAAATAACACCTAGCATTATAATAATAGGAGAATGTTATAAATTGCTGTACACCCATAGGACAGAAGCTACGTAGACTTTGTTTATATTTCTGGAGCTCTTCTTTTGGTGAGTGACATGGGCTAATGGAAGATTATAATGATTGAATAAAAGTGTATATTTTTTACCAAATTTAAGAACCATATATATTTTTGTTATATATATGTTTATGTGTCAATGTTTTCTAAATTTTGTGATATATATATATATATATATATATATATATATATATATATATATATATATTCCAGAGAAAAAGGCAAGATGGGAATATACTAAAATGTTAAGTGCTTATTCCTGATTGACAGGTTTAAAGATGGATTGTGATTATCAGCTGTCTGAGTCTTTCAAATTTTCTATAATGGAAATGTATTGTTTTAGGAATCAAAGAAAAAGCAGTAAACATAATTTTAAAAACTTAACTTGACATCTTCCTGAAGTCCCAAATTGGGTCAAGTACCCATATTCTGTGCTGCTGTACGTAACATTTTTGCCACTATCTTCATAGTGATCATATTATTACAACTGGACAGTAATTCCACGAGAGCTGGAAATCTCTGTGTACATACACCTTGGTAACCCAGGATTTAGGACAAATAAATGGTTTTTGAACTAAGCTGTACTAAACTGTAAGATATTTATATCAAACAGTTCAAAGGATGGATTACAACATACATTGAGGGCAGAGACTTGGAAAAGAAACCAAAGCGATCTCATTCTACACCCTCATGAAAATTTACTCTGAGCCTTTAAAGTATGACTTAGAATTTATGGAAGCCTTTTCTTAGCTCTTCAGGTATTTACCAGTCAGGCTGAGGTAATATATATATATGCAAGCACTGTAGAGAAATAAGGCTTTCTATGAATTCAGGTTGTGATCTTTCAAACTGAGTAATATAATGACTGTTTCGATTTTCTGAAAAATGATTCACAAGACTTTTATACTCATTAAGCTGAAGTGTCAAGATTTTCTCCTTGCACTGGGGGGTGGGGGGGAAGCTGGACAAGGCAATGGCAATTTCCTGGGGGATCTTATTGGTATTAAGTAATTTTCTTAGGTTAAGGAACCTTTTAGAAATTGAGCTATTTTATTCTTTGCTTTTCCAGTTTTTGTTTTGCTTGGTCAGAGGCTGTTCATTTTTATCTGAAAATAAGATTGACAGAATGTATGTAGTTTCTGCCTAGCACAGAGAAGTACAAGGACCATTTGTCTCCTGGAGTTTCCAGTAACAAAGGTACACAGAGAATTGTTTTCTGGGTGAATTAGAGGTAAAAGCTGCTCCTGTTTCTTCTCTTATCAAGTGATGAGAAGAGTAGAGATTCGGGTTTCTATTTGAGCCCCACGCAGCACTTTCAGTAGATTCAGCAAAGAAATCCAGGCTAAGGTCACAGGTGAACACTTTCCATACTGGGAGGATTGAGCTTTTTTAAAAGACTTTAAAGTTAAATCAACAGTTTCAGAAAGAACTTCTTTTTTTTTTTAAAGAAAAAGTTCCTGAAAATTAAATAGAAAAACATTATATGTAGTTATCATTCCTTGTTAGTAATTCATTCTTTTACCATAATACTTACTGATTATTAGAAACAATGACTACATTCAAAGCAATATAAAGCTTTTGTTTTTGTTTTTAAAAATGAATTTTTTAATACTCAGAGACTTTCCCTTTTTTCTCCTTTTTGATTGCCATGTTGAAGCAACTTAAGAGCCTCTCTTCCATTTTTCTACATATAGAAGAGTGGTATTTGATCATTGTAATTCACTTTTCAATGCTTGAAAAATACTTTTTTTTAATTTAAAAGGTTTAAAAACATAGATATATCTTATAAGTTTTAATAATAAAACTTAAATTAGATGAATTTATGACGCTTTAAAAATAAGATTTCTAAAATAAGCGTGATGAATTTATGTGAAGGTTACCTGGGGTGACTTTTCAAATGGCAACTCAGAGAGTATCTGAGTTCATTCTGGGTGATAGTTCCTAATATACTTGTTTTCAAGTGTTGCACCAAAGAGTCCCTAGTTATAGAATTATTTGTTTTGTCCAGACATTTTAAAAAATGTATTTATTATAAGTAACTCAGAAGGATTACTTAGTTGCTTAAAATCAGCTTGGTTTTAGAATGGGGCTAAAGAAGAATAAAGAGAAAATGTACTATAAGCCATCTAGACTAGTGTTTTGCTTAGTTTTGTTTTGTTTTATTCCTTCCTTCTCTTTGGTTTTGGTGATCATGTCTTATTCCTAGGCCTAGGCAAAACAAAGCGGATGTTCAGTAACTTAGCTTCCCAGCGTTTTTCTATTCCTCTCAAAGTACGGTATTCCATTTAGGCGTCCTGAATCTTCATATTGAACTTTTACCCTATTAAGGTCTGTGTTTTGTTAGATAGCTGTCTTTAAAAAGACACACACATTTTCTATTAGGTGTGATTACCTGATAATTAATTATGCCTCCTGGGGTTACTTGGATTATTGCAGCAGCGTTGGTCCTTTACCATAAAAAGTCTTGGTTGGAGGATGGTATCTGGCAGTGCATTTAAACTGGAGTGGGGAATACATAGACTTAAAAAAATTGTTTTAATACAATTTTTAAAAAGCCAGATTCAGTAATAAAAAAGTTTTATCTTCATTACGAGATGAACCTGTAACCGCATTTGAGCCTCTGGACTTCTTTTATTTATTTTTTATATATTTTCTATAAATAGTATCAGAAGTGTTTTGGGTATGGAATGGAAAGTATATCTTTTGCTTTTTCACGTACTTAGTTTATCTAGCTTTATTTGAAGAAATTTTCTTCTTATGTTTACCACCATATTTTCCTAATGCTAGTCCTTTTATTATTTAAATATATGGTATTATAGTTCTGTGAAGTTTTCTGAAGATATCATATCCCTTATTTTTCCTTTTTAGATCAGTATGGCGGGTTTTATCTGCATGTAGTGAACAAAACCCTGATTAGGCTGCTGCTTCTTTGATCACATACATTTCACTAGTTACTTTGTTACACATGTGTCATGGCTGTTCAGATGCACTTGCTTTTTCTACCCATTTTGTTTTATTTTTATTTTTTTGATGTTGTCCAGATTCAAATTATTTATGTTACTTTAATGAAAGGTTAAGATTGATATCATTAGAAATATTGCCCATTATTTTCTTTTTCCCTTCCCCTCAGAATGTGGTTGTTTATTTGTACTTATTTAGCATATATTTATTGAACACGTTTCAAAATAAAAGAATGTGAGGGGATTGAAACATGAGCACTGCAGAAATGTGAGAGAGATTTTAGCTGATAAACAGAAAGAAGGAAGTGGCTATATACATAGACACAGCAGAGCAGGCAGAGGGTACCCTCTTGGGGGAAGTGCAGTGCAGGAAGAGGCAGTGCTGTGCAGAGAGCATCGACTTGGGGCCAGGCATGTGACTGCCATTCTGATCCTGAGCTTTTGCTGTTCTGAACTTCTATTTCATTTTTTATGAAAAGGAGCTATAACTTGCTCATTAGATTATTGTATTAGTTTCCCAAGACCTCTGTAATGCTAACCAAAAATCTGCTGGTTTAAAACAACTGAAATTTAATCTTTAAGAGTTCTGGAGGTGAAGTTCATAATTAATTTCACTAGGCTGAATTCAAGGGGTTGGTAGGGCTGCCATCTTACTGGGGGCTTTAGAGGGAATCCATTTCTTGCCTTTTTCAGCTGCTGGTGGCTGTTATCATTCTTTGGCTTATGGCCACATCACCTGGGTCTCTACATCTGTGGTCACATTGCCCTTTGCTCTTCTGTCTGTCACATCTCTTTCTGTCACTCTCTTATAAGGATACTTGTGTTTGGGTTTAGGACCTAGCTAGATAATCCAGGATTATTTCCTCATCTCAATATCATTAAGTTAATGACATTTACAAAGGCTTGGCTATATAAGGTAACATTATAGGTCACAGAGATTAGGAACCATTATTGGGACTATTATTTATCCCACTGCGGATACTATAAGAATTAAATACAGTAATGAAAAAGGTCTCTGATTAAGACTTACAAAGATGTAGCTTTATTTCTATAACTGAGTTAATGTTGACCCGCAGTCTCCTGCCTTCTTAATGGCAGACAGTTTAATCTTTGTTTGCTTTATGGAGTGTTTTCAGTCTTGTTATGGTAAATAATAAATTCAGCTTCTATAAAGATTTGTATATATATAATTTTAAATAGTCTCATATGAGGGATTAAACCTATCTCCTTCATACTCTGGTGGGGCAGAAGTCCTAGAATGGTTATTTGTCTAACTCTTGTCCAACTCTTCATGTTTCTCTCAAGCTTATTGACTATATCATAAGCCCCTTAAGTTCATGGTTTTCTCTTGGCCGTTCCATGCTCCTTCTGGGGGACTTGGTATTACTGCAATGCTATTTCCCCATACTGAGATGCTATGGACTCATCTGCCTCAATGTTGCACTTGGCTATTGCTTCTCTAACATGCTAGACACAGGACTTCCACTAGAGGCTAGAAGTCTCCTAAGGCTACAATCTAATTTAAGCCGTGCAAAAACTTACCTGGTGTCATATCACCATCAACTCCCCACCTTGGGGTTCAAGTTATGAAAAAGGGAAGGATACAGTGTCATTTGGGACCTATCCCATCTGTTTACTCTATAGCCCCCTTCCATTCTCCACTCCACCCTTTCCCCCACTGTAACCCCTTGAACTCTAGTACCTTTCCCAGAGGACAGAGGTTGGATCCTTGTATGAGGCAATGGAGGACTGGCTCATCATGAATCTACCCAAACTGTTATATCTGTCTAAGATTGATAAAGTCTATGTTGGAGATAAAAAAAGAAAAGAAAAAGGAAGAAGAAGAAGACAGAAAATACTACATTTCTGTCATTATTTTCATCTCTGAATCCAAGACACATCATCCCTCCCTTGTTAATTATAATATTCTGCTTCCCTCCTTAAGCCTCTTAAGATCAGCTCACTTAGCCACCAATGTATAATTTAATGAAAATATACTGCTTACATAAATTAGAGGATATTTTAGTGCTTCATATTCATTTTTGAACTATTCCCTAATTTTTGTGAGCAGTATATGTCAGTTCATGATATTCTTTATTTATAATGACTTCTTCTCTAACTCAGAGAAAAAGCCAGGCCCTTACTATGAACTGCAAGCTTCACTCAGTCCCCCCAGTGCATGCCTTCTCTAACCTCTTCTGGTACTCTTCCTTTCTCTCATCCAGCTTCAGCCACATTAACCTCATGCTCTATGTTTATATCAATGTTGCTTTTGCTTCAGGAACTTTGTTCTTGTTCTTCTAGATATCTTCTTAGCTCCTGCCCTCTTGTCCTCTGGGTCTTTGTTCAGATACTACCCTCTAAGAGGTCTTCCTCGGCAAGCTATTGAAAATGGACTCTTTTCCCTTTCCTTTTCTCTCTACCTCTTCTCTGCTCTACTTTTTTTAAATTTTATTTTAGCAAAATAGAGAGAGGCACAGATAGGGACAGACAAACAAGAAGAGAGAAAGATGAGAAGCATCGATTCTTTGTTGCTTCAACTTTCTCATATGTGCCTTGACTGGGGACTCCAGCCAAGCCAGTGACACCTTGTTCAAACCAGTGAGCTTGGGCTTCAAGCCAGCGACCTTGGGGTATTGAACCTGGGTCCTCTGTGTCCCAGGCCAACGTTCTATCCACTGTGCCAGTACCTGGTCAGGCAGCTCTACTCTTCTATGTGGTATTTATAGCTACTTTTTGAGATTTACATTTTATTTATTTTTCATGTCTTTCTATTAGTTTGAAAACTCCATGAGACAGTGATTTTTACTGTCTTTTTACTAAAAAATTCCAAGCCCCAAGATGATTTTCCAATACAGTAGATATTTGCCTAATGGATGGATAAATGAGTGAGTTATAACTGCCAGATTACATGGATTTGTCTCATAACAAGTAGGAAGTAGACAAGCTTTCTGAGCAGGTGTCATATTGATACAAATGTTTTACAAGGTTTTTCTATGATACTAGTGTTCAGGTTGGATTAAAAGAATAAGAATGTAGAGGTTTGTTAAGAAAATATAAAAGTCTAATTGGAGTGGTGATAGTGGGAATGGGTGGGGGGGTTGTTGGTTGCGTGAGAGACATTGAGAGGAAGAATCCCTGATACCTGAGGACTATATGAATAGAGGCTATGAGAGTAAATTGTGGAGAAAGATGTAATTAATGAAGATAGGAGAATTGAGGAAAAAGTAGTTTGAGAGGGAAAAAAAAACCAGATAACTGTTTCTTTTGTTAATTTTGGTAAAATGTACATAACATAAAATTTACCATTTTACCCATTTTAAGAGTACAGTTCACTGGAATTATGTATATTCATATTGTTGTACAATCACCAACATTCATCTCTAGAACATTTTGACCTCCCCAAACTCAACCCATACAACAATAACTCCTCATTTCTTCCTCCCCCCAGTGCCTGGCAGCAACCATTCTATCATTTTTATCTATGAATTTGTTTGTTCTTAGGTACCTTGGGTAGTGGAATCATACAATAGCTGGTCTTTTGTGTCTATCTTATTTGTATAGATAATGTATGTAAGATTCATTCATGTTGTAACATGTGTTAGAGTTTCATCTTTTTAAGGCTAAATTTTCCACTGTATGTCTATATTACATTCTGTTTGTTCATTCACTTGTTGGTGGACGTTAGGATGTTTTCACTTTTTGGCTATTGTGAATGGTGCTACTACAAACATTGGTATACAATTATGTATTCCATTTACTTTGATTATATACTCAGAACGGGAATTGTTGGAGTTGTTTACTATTTTTAGGAACTTCCTTACTTTGATTTAGACAAGCTGGACTTGAGGTGGTTGAAAGTCTAGAAGTTAGGACTGGAGTATGAGTGAAAGCAGCTGTCTGGAGACTTCACTTTAGGGAACTTGACAGATGTGATAGCTAAAGAGGAGAGCATGAATTAGTTTAGAGAAAGGGAAAGAAAAAAGTCGAGCTGAGGACTGAATCTTAGGAGGGAGAAGGAGCTATGGGAGTTAGTCAATGAGGCAGAAAAAGAGCAGTCCAAGTTAGGAACAGAACCCAGAGTGTTGAAACACACTTAGCTCAAACTCATCCATATTCATTGAGTAGTACTCTTACAAGAACTTCCTTTCAGAAGAATAAGCTTCTATTTAAGTATGACATTACTTTCAAGGGTTTGGGTGTTATAGGTCACAGATCACTACTGAGTGTTGAATTTCTGAGACACAGATTCTTTTCAAAAAGTTACTGGATTAGAAAAAGTAGAGGATTGCTGTATTCTTTATTGGGCTGTTCTCTATTTCCTGTTTTGCATGAGTAATTTCACCGTTACTTTAACTTTTTATTGCAGAAGGACATACCTTAAGAAATGTGAACAACCCATATGTGGACAATTGTTTTAATTCTCAGATATTGCATATGCCTGAATATTCGACATCTAGATAAATAAATTATTTCCCAGACCCAGTGGTTGTTTCCATGTCCCCACTTACCCACTATCTCCATTACCTTGGTCTCTAACACCATAGATTTATTTTACCTGTGCTGAACCTTATATAAATTGAATCATGTAGCATGTATTCTTTGTGTCTGACTTCTTTTATTTAACATTATATTTGTGAAATTCATTCATATATATTACGACAAAAAGCAGAGCTTTTTGTCGTAATATATATTCCACTGAGAGCTTTTACACAATTTATTTGTTCTCATGTTGATAAGCATTTGGGTAGTTTCCAGTTTGGGGCTATTATGAATAGTGCTGCTATGAATGCCATAGTTTCTTATTAAATAAGTATTTTACATGTTACATTCACCTCTTTAAATTTGTCATTGCTTATTTCATTTAAGTTACTTTCCTCCTAAATGCCTTCACACCCTGTCTAATTTTCTTCATTGTTGATACAAAATGTATTTCTCTGAACATTAGTTTTAAAAGTATAAAGTGCCACAAGAAATCAAATTTCTTAAAAATTTTTATATACTTGCATTAGTATTTTCTTTTTAAATCACCTATTTAAATTTTTCTTAACTATCCAGATTATGTCTTAAATGCATATTTAACCTGTCAAAAATTTTCTTCTCTTCATAGGCTGTGTTGTTCAACATCAAGGCAAATATTTTAATTTGGGCAGCATGATGAGTTGGAAGAAAAGAATAGCTCCCATATTCTTAATACAAATTTTTTTAATCGAGTTTATATAATAATTTACATAGCAATGAAGAGAGATTCAGAATTGGCAAAAAGTGTGTTTTGATATTTTATGTCATTCTTCCAATCTGGTTACGGTCTGCTTTGGTATAGAAATCAGTTATTACTAATTCAGAGTTGAGGAAAGTTTTATCAATCTGGTTACTTCAAAATTGAGTTGAAATTTTTTATCTTGAATAATTATACATACATAATATAGGTTATATATTTGTGTGAATATATATTTGTGTACCTATTTATTTTCCATGTATCCATTCATCCATCCATCCATCCGTCCATCCATCCATCCATCCATCCATCTATCCATCGACATACTCACTGAACCATTCTTTACAGAAAGAACACTAGAAGACCATGAGGTGGTGGTTGAAGTGCTATCGAACTGGGGAATGGAAGAAGAAAATAAACTATACTTTAGGAAAAATTATGCCAAATATGAATTCTTTAAAAATCCAATGGTAAGTGAAATCTCCATTAATAGTTATAGAAAATAAGTAAAATTTTTTTTTAGTTTATGTGAAGAAATAAAATATAATGCCCATTTGATAACTTGTACTTAAGAATTTTGGTCCTTTATAATTATAGTCACATTTCTTCTAGTCAACATCATCACAGAAGTACATATACATAGTTTTTAAGAACCCGTTGAATCTTCTTGCTTTTTAAGAAAAAAAATTCTATACATTTTGTTTAGGGAGTAAGTTATTAGATATCTTCAAGCGGGTTCCAAAATATTATAGTTTAACACTTTTCACAGAATTTAGGAAATTTAGAGTGGAACATTTCTAAAGTAAAAAATTGATGATTGTTGGGTGTGTTGTAAATTAATCAGTAATTTAAGATTGACATGAATCTTGTTGTTGCAGTTATTTTGATTTCAGTGAAGTAATCACTGAGCAAGTTAGAAATTAAGTAAAGATCAGTGTATTATCTAATAAATACTACTTTCATTCTATTTTTCTTAAAAAGATATGTCACTTTCTAATGAAGACTAAGAATCTGGAGAAGTCAGAATGGCCTCTGGGATCATTATTTAAATTGTTTTTGTCTTTGCAACTGTAACATTTTTATACTAAGTTTTGAATAATTGAATTGAAATGATCTTTTATGCAAAATATATAATACTTAACATCCTACAATGCACAGGAGGACTTCCCCCCTAACCCTACAAAAGAATATTATTAGACCAAATTACCAGAACTACTTACTGTTAAATATTTATGCAAACTTGTCTGATCATAAAAAGTAACTTGGTGGGGGGTGTGTGCTGGCTAAAAGCACAGGGTCCAGGACCTACCTGTAACTCCTGAGTCAGGCTCTTCAGGAATGAGGCCTAGACATTCCTATGTCAAGCAGCTGCTCTGGGTGAATTTTATAATTAAAAAAGTTTGGAAAACCAGTGAGTAGAAAGGACTGGACTTTTTGCTTCCCGGCCCTTGTTTAAGTCCTGGCTCCTCTTCACTGTGGGCTGTTACCTTGAGCATTCCCTTTACTTCTATGAGCTTTGACTTTCTAAAATGGAGTTGCTGGTCCTTTAGCTTCTGCCAGGATGGTTGCAGGACTCAGGGATGGGATCAGGAGCAAGCTCACTGTTAACCTGTGGGCAGTGTCTTGTGTAACGTGAGGTATGTGAATCTTGTCATGGGCATCATCTGAGGCTGTTTGCTACTCTGGGCCCTACTCTAACCCTTTCATTAAGATACCTGGAGGTAGAGTCCTTTTAAAAGCACTTTGAGTGAACTATCAACACAATGACTTAAAGAACTTTTGCTTTAGATTACAATGATCATAACTGAATCTCTTCTAGCATAGGTTTTGGGATAATATAACCTGTCTTTTTTGTCAGTATTTTTTTCCAGAGCATATGGTGTCTTTTGCAACTGAAACCAATGGTGAAATATCTCCCACACAGATTTTGCAGGTAATATATATTTTTATTAAAATATATAAGTAAAAATAAGGGAAACTTTAAGGTCTACATTTATAAATGTCCAAAATTTGAAATGTTAGGCCTTGAATAATTATTTTTTGATGGAGATAAGACTGGAAAGAAAACAGTAGGAAGGAAAAGAAAAGAACAAAATCTGGATTAAACAATCCCTTAATTGAATAGAACCCCCAAACAATACTGCTCTTTCCAGTTTTAGTCGATTGTCAAAGGATTGTAAACATTTAAAAAATGAGTGTCATGAAATGAAACATCACAGGGTTTTGCTCTGTGATGTGTTTAAAGATCATACAGTGGTTCCTTGTCTGTCACAGGGGTTGTGGAGGTTAGGTTCCAAAATACCCACGATAGGTGAAAGTCTGCAAAGTAGTAACCTTATATTTATTTTATTATTTATATTCATATCAGTCTTTTGAAAATTTAAAATTGACATTAAATAGCAGACATTTAACTAATAGGACTTAGTATTACGTTTTATAATAAATGCTCCCTATTCTATATGCAATAACATATTTAGCAATTAAATGAAAGGAGAAAAAAGATATAAAAATCTACTGTATACACTTACATTTATAATACATATGACAAAAACACTTGAGTGTAATTGTGAAATATCTTAGCTGAATTATGAGTACTAAGTATTTTCTTAAAAATCTCCTTGGATTTGTACTTATTGGGCTCACTCATTCCAAACCGGAATTAACTCTAGGTGATCATTTTCTGATTTTCATTACAGTGGAAGAATAATTTCAGTTATTTTATTTTTGATATATTAGTAGATTTTATACCAGAGGATCTAGAGTCATTACCATGTTTATATTGAGCAATATCTTTATAATGGTTGCTGTTTGATTGAAGCCTTGGGCTTAATTACTCAATTTTCTCTGATCTTAAATGAAGAAAACTTTTTTTTTTTCTGAAGTGAGAGGCAGGGAGGCAGAGAAACAGACTCCTGCATGCACCCGACTGAGATCCGCCCGGCAAGCCCCCTAGGAGGTGATGCTCTGCCCATCTGCGGCATTGCTCTGTTGCAGCCGGAGCCATTGTAGCACCTGAGGTGGAGACCAAGGAGCCATACTCAACACCCGGGTCAACTTGCTCCAATGGAGCCTTGGCTACTGGAGAGAGAAGAGATAGATAGCGAGAAAGTGGAGGGGGAAGGGTGGAGAAGCAGATGGTCGCTTCTCCTGTGTGCCCTGACTGGGAATCGAACCCGAGACATCCACATGCTGGACCGACACTCTACTACTGAACTAGCTGGCCAGGGCTTAAATGAAGAAAAGTTTAATATTTTCAATATAGATACTACTTTAAATATATTAATATTTAACATATTGATAAATATACTGGGTGTGACAAATTTGTTCTCTGTGAGCTCTTTAATATTTTATTTTTGCACTTCAAACTATTTTAAAATATGACTAGTCTCAAGAAATTTTTCTCAAAGTTACTTATATACTCCTGGGTTTTCACAGACACTCCATCAAAATATTAGGGTGACTGGCAGCACAGTCGCAGCCCCCAGCACCCCAACTTCCAAACCTTCTTAGTGCCTCACTACTGGAACGTGACAGGGTGGTGGGTCAGAGTCTTTTTTCCACCTCCTTTCCCAAGTTTTCCTATAATGTAGTTATATTGCTTTAATGTTAAATTATAAAAACAAGAAAAATCATAGCCTTGGAATCATATATTGCTGCATGTGGTCCTGACCTCTTCTGTCCACTGAGGCAATGTTTCCAGTTTTTAAAACGTTTCTACTTTTTCTAGTGTGACCTCTATGACTCCCTTTTTAAAATTTAATTGGTTTGCTTTAATGACTTGGAAAGCACTCAAACTAAAAAACGACTTGCCTGTTTTGCATGTCAATTAATTAATATCTGTGGCTCATTAAATTAAAATTGTTTTTAGTAATTTATTTAAGAAACATATCTACTAGCAGTTTTTTCATCAGTAGCCTTTTAAAACGTTACATTGTTTTAGCTAATTATTTCTCTTTTAGTTTTACCTTTTTGCGTTTGTTTATTCATAGGCATTTTTATCTTTTTTTAATGAAATGCTAATGTATTTCCAATGTTTTATTAAAAGTGTTTATCACAGCCACGTAACACAGATAGAGCTATTCCTTTTCATTCTCCTTTTCCAGACCAACACGTGTCAGTTAATTATTGCTGTGTAACAAGCTATTCCAAACCTTAATGGCTTAAGTAGCCAGTCACATTTTGCCAACAATTTGATGGGTCAGGAATTTGAAAGGATTTAGCTGGGTGGGTCATTTCTGAAGCACATTGATTCACAGGGGGTTGAGGATCTGCTTGTAAGTTGGCTTTTCACTACATGTGCCTGGTGCTCTTTGGCCTCTCTGTGTCTCTCCACATGGTGTCTCATCCTCCAGAGTGTCTCACCACATAGCTGTCTCAGAAGAGTCACATTTCTGTTGTGACAGCTGCCTTCCAAGAATTAAGTAGTGGCCAGTTAGGGACTATATTTAAAACAAGCTGTTACTTTTGCCAACTCCAGTAGCCAAAGCAGTCACAAGCCTTGCTGAGATTCAAGGGGATGAAGAAGCAGACTCCACCTCCTTATGCTCAGTGTCTAGATCACTTTGCTGAAGAACACGTGGAATGGAAGATGTTGTAGCTCTCTTTGGAATAAACCTGGCATAGCTACTCACAGTTGAGAACCCTTGAGACAAAGAAGAAATTATTTGCTTTATCCTCATTAAGGAAGTAAACTTGGCTGAACTTCCTTAATAATTGAATAATTGAAGTCAGGATTGTGGTCCTGCATCATAATGGAGTTGAAATTGATTAATTCTCAGGGAAAATCATAGAAAAGAATGAAAATTATGAGGACTTAACTCTAAAGATGAAGTCCAACTTTTCAAATGGACATTCAGATAACTTACAATTTTGGTATTTGACTAAGTACTGATAATTTAGAATGTATATTTTGTGAACATTTTCATTTGGGTCTTGAAAGACTGATTTTCTGTTGTGTATATAGTTGTTTTTATAATGGTATATCAATGGTATTGATACTATTAGATTTTACATGTACATATTTGAAATCTTAACATGATTAGTGTAAGGCTATAATATCATTGATTGAAAAACAGTGTGGGAATATCTAATTATTTTCCAGATATTTCTGAGTTCAAGCACATATCCTGAAATCCATGGCTTCTTACATGCAAAAGAACAGGGAAAGAAGTCCTGGAAAAAGATTTACTTCTTTCTAAGAAGATCTGGTCTATATTTTTCTACTAAAGGGACATCAAAGGTAATTGGAAATATCAATGATGTGTTATATATAAGTAAGAAGTTAAAATGGATTTCACTTTATTTTCTTTATTACTGTATTTCAGGAACTATACAGCTTTATTTCTCACTGGTTTGAACATACATCCTTTGATGGAATCTAGATACTCTTATTTCCATGTCCTCCGCTTATTTCTTTCCTGTTCTGAATCCACTTTCTTTCTCCTTACCCCTGGGCACAGATTTTGAGGCCCAATATAGTTCGCATCTTTTCTTTTTACCTCAGGTCATACAACCGATCTTGCTTACTCCAGACTTCTGTTGATATTGATGCAGTTAGTAATATTCAACTGAGTTCTTTGTGTCTGTTAGTTTTCTCTTTTAGCTAGATTATAAATTCCTAGAGGAAGTTATGTTATGATCAGGGGTAGATGGATTTGTTTGTGTGCTTGTACAGTGTGTCTGTAAAGTCATGGTGCACTTTTGACCGGTCACAGGAAAGGAACAAAAGACGATAGAAATGTGAAATCTGCACCAAATAAAAGGAAAACTCTCCCAGTTTCATACCTATTCAGTGCAGTTTGATGTGGGCTCCATCTTGCATCATTGTCGATCTCATGAAGCATATCTGTAGCAAACGCGCATTGTGTGGGTCTATCTGCCGGTTTGATAGCGTGCAACAGCCACAATTTGTACCCTGTAAAACAGAGACGTTTCTTTAACACCTTATGAACTGTAGTCTTGTTTAGGTGTAATTGTCCAGCACATGCACACACAGATTTTTTAGGGCTCCTTAGGTAGCTATCCCTTATAGCCTCTACTGTACAGACTCGTCACTGACTGATGGCCTACCAGACAGGGTTTCTCCACCAAACTGCCAGTTTCCTTCAACTGCTTATCCCACCGAGTAATGTAATTCCTATGTGGTTGCGCTTCGTTATAAACGCGCCGATATTCACGTTGCACTTCGGTCACGGATTCGAATTTAGCGAGCCACAAAACACACTGAGCTTTCCTCTGTACCGTCCACATCTCGACTGGCATGGCCGTGGGTTGCTCCACTGTATACACGGTGTTACGTCATCATCTGCACATGCACACATACTGCCACATCATCCTACAGAAACTGGGAGGGTTTTCCTTTTATTTGGTGCAGATTTTACATTTCTATCATCTTTTGTTGCTTTCCTGTGACCAGTCAAAAGTATACAATGACTTTACAGACACACTGTATATGTATACCTATGTATACAGTTACATAGACACATATGCAGGTGTTCATACCCACATACATATAATTCCCAGTGCCCAGCACTATGCATATGTGTTTCTATGTAGTCTAGTTGATGTGAACTATGCCATATGGTCTATGTTTTATAAGTGTTGACATTTTATGCAATGCAGTGATACCCTTCAAGTAAAACTACTGTTGAGAGTTTTTGTGAGAGGTTATTTTATTTTTATTGTCATGTATCTGTTGTCAGTGGCAACACCCTTGGTTCTTTATGGATAATCAGTCATTTTTCTCTGGCTGTGTTCCAATATTATTGCAATAATTGGTGTTCACTAATTTTCCTGCCATTTTTCTAGGTCCATTCAAATATATTCTGCTAAAACTTGCTTGATTTTCAACATAGGCGTTTAGTCTTCAAATTCCTGTTTTTATTTTATGCTGGAAATGTTCATCTATTATTTATTTCTCATTGTCATGATTTGATCCTTTAAATTTTCACGAGGGTTGACTGTTGGCTAGTCATGGCTCCAGGTGCCCTTTTGCTTGTGGCAATCTAACTTCAATCTCTGCCTCTGTCTTCCTGTGGCCTTCTACTCTTTCTATGTGTCTCTTATAAGGACACTTGTCTCTGGATTTAAGTCCCAATTGCATTATTTCATCTGGAGGCTCTAAATTACATCAGCAAAAACTGGTTTTTCAAATTATGTCATAATCATAGTTTCTCAGGGTTTAGGACATGGACATATTTTTGGGAGGGTAGCTATTATTCAACTCACTATAGGAAGGCAATGAAAATTTTTTTGTAAGAGAGTGAAATGGTCAAATTTAAGATTAGTGTTGGTCAAATAAGTTTATAATATATGATTTTTATGTTTGCTCACGTATAGTTTACATTGGGGGCTGGAAAGTGCCAGGTATATGCGATCTGAGAAACTGCGAATTAACTTCTTGCTTGGGAAGGACCGTTATTTTGCTAATGTTTGCTGGAGTCCAGGTTTTTGTACCAGAAAATTTTGAAAAGGAGAGCAGAAAGAGAAGAGTCAGAGAAAAGCCATGTTTGCAGAGGGAGAGAGAGAGAATCCAGAGTGCTAAAGGGGAAGCCATGATGGCAGAGAGGAAAAGGTGTGCTGATGGGGAACCAGAAGTGAGGGATTTTTGTGAGCTCTGCTGAGACTGGTGAGGCTTTTGATTCTAGGAGGAACTGAAGAAGATTCTCCTGTTTGTGGAACCAGAGAATGTGTCAGGGATTTGTGAGCCCTGTTTGCTCGTCGGCCAGTGCGAGACTTTAATAAAGGAATGGCCCACCATTTTTTAGCTCCACTGTTTCTTTACCATCTGACCAAATTCAATGAGAACCTGCATGTGCATGGGCATAATGGTGGTGACCCCTGGCCATACAATTAGTAAGGCCATAGTGAGTTCAAGAAAGTCAAATAGAGATAGAAAAAGAGAGTGAGGAGTGAGGGAAGGGAGGACAGATAGATACAGAGATGGGGGGTGGAGAGGTAAGCAGCACAAATAGTAATTAGATGATAATTTCAGCAATTCAGGGTGGAGGTGAGGGGTTCTAACCTAGTATGAGCAGTGGAGGGAGAAGAAAGGGATAGATGCCAGATTAAATGACATATGGCTGGGGTTTTTTTTGACTGACTGATATGAAAGAAGAAGAAGCATTTAAAAATGTTCTTAGAGGAAGAAAGAAATAAAAAATGGGACATGGCTGGGTAGTTCAGTTGATTAGAGTCATCCTGATATGCCAAGATTGTGAGTTCAATCCTTGTTGAGGGCTTATACAAGAATCAACCAATGAATGCCTAAATTAGTGGAACAACAAAGTCATGGTTTTCTCCTTCTCTCCTCCCCCTTCTCTTTCTCTCTTCCTTCCTCTATAAAATCACTTTAAAAAGAATAGAAAAAAGAGATAGAAAATGATTTAATAGAACAAACAGGAAAAAGGTTTGTTAGAAGGTTATTACCTTAGAAGTAAGATAGTAGTGACCTTAATTTTAGTTATATTATATATATTGAAAGTGAAGCATCCCAGAACACAATTAATAATGCAGAACAATTACAGGACCTGACAGGAGCTGCAAAGGGGTGATTCTTGACTCTTTTCCATATTTTCCTCAACTGTTCATACACAGTTTCTTCCTTTCCCTCATATACAGTTTTCTTTATTACTGTTCTTGAGTGAGCATGTGTGTGAGTGTCTGTATGTGTGTTTCCTTGAGGTGTAAGTAGTGGAATGCTTCATGGAATGGGGCTTTACTAATTTAGAACCTAAAACCTTACAGGAATATTTTATTTTGAACTTTATATATTGTTAGACTTTTTTGTATTTTATCATGCAGATACATTTAATTGATTTTTTTGTGACCATTTAAATTAGTTTTCAAATTTTTCTGTCATAAATAATTTTAGGATGAATAATTAGCCAGTTTTGTAATTAAGGTGGTAGACTTTCTCTTGATCACTTTAATGAGCTTGCTCTTTCCCCACTGCTCCTAATGTATAAAATTACACATGAAGGTGTTTTTTGAACAAGTGTGTAATGGATCATCTTTTTGCTTTATAAATCACAGAAAAGTAGCTTTTAAATCTAGAAATCATGCTTCTTTTACTTTTTCTTTTTCAATGATTCTTCAGTGGAAGATATGATAATGCCTCTTTAGTTTCTAAATTCTTATTTATAATTAAAATCAACTGCCCATTCTGTCTTATTTCCCCATTTACCTCCATTTTCTCCCCACCCATTATACAACACAACTCTTCTTTCTTCTCCTGGGTTCATGCTTTTATCCTTGCAATGGTCTTCCCCTGGGCTAGGCAAAATGCTAAGCATCAAATCGCTATTTGCAGTATAGAGTTTAGCTTTTATCAACATAGCATCTAACTTTTTTGTGCTTCAGTACATAATATTCTCTTTAGCCTGCACCTAATGAGCTCATGTTCCATAGTCTATGCATGAAATTTGAGGTATTAGATAAACTCAAGAATTATGATTGTTACAAATTATGTAGATTATCTAATGTCTAATAGTGACATTTCTGCGAGGGAAGGAGACCATATCCTGTCCTTTTTCTGTAAGAAGGGTCTCAATTTATTTTACTTTCTAAAGATGTAGGCTATGTGGGAATTAGATAACCACTGCTGTAAGCCTTGGAGATATGACTGTGACTGTGACATTTACAGAGAAACATCTAACTACAGTCTTCTCCAACCCCTCCAATGTAAGCATGTGAATGCTTAGCTTTTGCTAACTATGCTAACTCTGCCTTTGGAGTCTTACATTGTCGTAAGGCAGGGGTGCCCATACTTTTTCAGCTCGCGAGCTACTTATAAGATGACCAAGTCAAAATGATCTACCTACAATAAAAATGCAAAACATAAATTTATTTCTTCTATATTATCATTATTTAAGTTACTATTATTACTATTTAATATTGTGTATTCTTCTTTCACCTTTCTCCTTCTCAGCTCTCTTTTCGGAGGAAAGTCAATGTCATAGTTTTTATAAACAGTCCGAAAAAGCCGCTCCACATTTCCCTTCTTTGGAATAGCAATGGCACACAGACAGATGGGGCAAACACACTTAGAATATGACATAGTGAAAAAAATCCCTTCCCATTCTGTATGAAAGTGGTAGGTTTTAGGCTTCTTACGCAGACCAGCTACGACACTCATTTGTATTTAGTTTAAATAAATTGAAGGCTAACTACGCAGCAATGTAACTGAACAAGATAGCGCGGTTTAACACGCATGTGTAGGGTGTCAAAAGTTCAGACGTCAGATTGGCTACCCTGTATGCCAATCAAAAGACAAATGTCTTTTTAATGTCATGCGATCTACCCACACTTCCTTTGTGATCAACCAGTAGATCGCAATCGACGTATTGAGCACCCCTGTCCTAAGGCTTCATATGCCTACAGTAATGGGGGAATAATCCATCAAAAAAGGAAACTCATCATGCCTCTGTGACCTTCCCGTGTTTCTCAAACTGCCTTTTCCTCATGTTTGAATGACTCAGGGACATTACTCATACCGTATAAGTGGACAGGGATGGTCTTTTTTCATCTTCATAGAAATCAGACTTTTTCTTTTTACTAGCAAATCAGTTTCTATTTAGGAATTAAGCTTTCAAGGCCATTCTAGTAAGAGTATCTTTCTCCTTTTTCTCCCTTGTTTCTTGGACCTTAGGCTGGGTCTGTTTTCTTTTCTGTGTGATTTTCCCATGGAATTGGGAATGATAGACACTCACTAGATCAAAATGCCTAAGAACAGAGACATACAGAAAAACAGTGATATACGCAGAAATTCTTACTGTACCTATCATTAGGGACAGCACAGACAGCTGGCAAATGACTGAAATTTTTTTGGATTTGAATTTGAATGGTTTGCTCAAATTGCTAAATGTTCTGTTTCTGTCTCTTTTTTTCCTTTTTCTTTCTTTTTAGAACATTCCTTCTCAAATTTCAGGGCATGTGATCAACTGGGAGCTTGGTAAAATGCAGATCTTAATTCAGTGGGTCTGGGATGGGCCCTGAGATTTTGCATTTCCAATAAACTTCCAGGTAATGCCAGTGTGGTCAGGGACCATGCTACTAGCAGTAAGGTTTTAAAGAACAAATGTATTTTGGTCAGTTTTGATTATATATTCAACCTCAGAATTAAACACTTCTCCAAGTTATTAACCTAGCACAGAGTAATATGACCCAGTGATTTCCCATGACCAGTTCTAAATCTCATGGATTTCCCAGAGAAGAAATAGCTGTTCGTGATCCCACTTTGCCTGAAAATCAAACACGTCCCATTGCCAGTTAATTTCGCTGAGTTCTTCAGCCCAGGCTTCCTTCTTTAGGTGAAGGAAGATTGTCATGGCTCCTGTCTGACTGCTTGCCATGGTGTGTTAGGTAGTGCAGATGTGAGGGGTGGTTGTTTTTTCAATGAAGAACGATCCATTGTCTGTTTCTCTTTTTCCTTTTCTAACTGCGACAGAAGCTTAAACCAACATTCTTCTCTCTAGTGAATTACTGTTATTTGAAACCCGGACAGGAAAACATTTTCAAAAGCCATTCTTTCTGTCTTCTCTCCTTCAGAATCCTTGAAACAGTGGTTAAAGGGAATGATTTAAGAATTGGAAGGTGTATTTTGTTTGTGTATTGGAGATTAAATCCTAAATAAGTTGCCACTTCTTGAATTAAATGATATTGCATCAAGTTCCTGTTTAGTTAAGGATAACATTTTAGTTTCTCTTCCCTTCTGTTTCTGTGACATTATTTGGGATAATTTTTGCCAAGATATAATTTATGTAATACAACAGAAATACAAAAGAGAGAGTGCAAAATATGTGCCCATGTCAACATTCACTTTTTTTTTTTTAAGGAACCACGGCATTTGCAGTTTTTCAGCGAATTTGGCAATAGTGATATTTATGTGTCACTGGCAGGCAAAAAAAAACATGGAGCACCCACTAATTATGGATTCTGCTTTAAGGTACAGGCTTAATATTTTGATAGATGAATAAAGCGAGCCTCAGCCTTTTAGGTAAGCTTGAATTTCTCTTAATTTCTTTTAAAAAGAGACAGCTTTCTCTTACATATATGGGAGAATTTTAGTGGCTTTTATTTCAACAGGTGTTACCTTCAAGATATGCATTAACGATAAACAATGTGCTGTGGCCTTCTAGCCTAACAAAGCGCGAGGGCCCCGAGACCTGAAAATGCTCTGTGCAGAGGAAGAGCAGAGTAGGACGTGCTGGGTGACCGCGATTAGATTGCTTAAGGTAATCTCACTGCTGTTGTGTGTTTCTATTAAATTCTGGGAATACCATCAAAGTTTGAAAATAGCTGTACAGGCAGTCCCTGGGGTACAAACGAGATAGGTTTTGTAGGTTTAAAAATGTTTTAAGTGTTTATATGCACAGAAAGGTAAAAATAAATACTATGTTAAGACAAACATCTGTCAGAGTTACATTTAATAGGTAAATGTACGTGTTCCAACATACATACAGATTCAACTTAAGAACAAACCTACAGAACCTTTCTCTAACCTGGGGACTACCAGTATTTCAAAATGCAAAGATTCACTCTGAGTCTGAGTGAGTATGTGAGTAAGAAGAAAAATCACCACTACCCAATGTGTTTGTGTTTTTTTTTCATCTAAAAGATAAACATTTGCAGAGTAGAGTGGAATAACCTAATACATTTATCTCTTGTATGTGAAGTAAGTAGTCCATTTTTAGGAATGTTCTGGTTTTAATTTTGTGTATAAATATGATGTATGTAGACAGTGTAACTGTTTGAAACTTCTATACACGACTTAGTTTACATTTTAAAACATTACTATCAATTTAATATGAAATACATTTAAAAATGCACCCAGTTGGATATGTTTAGTGTAGTGTTTTTTTTTTTTTACAGGGACAGAGAGAAAGTCAGAGAGAGGGACAGACTGACAGGAACAGAGAGAGATGAGAAGTATCAGTCATCAGTTTTTCGTTGTGACACCTTAGTTGTTCATTGATTGCTTTCTCATATGTGCCTTGAACACGGGACTTCAGCAGACCGAGTAACCCCTTGCTTGAGCCAGCGACCTTGGGTCCAAGCTGGTGAACTTTTTGCTCAAGCCAGTTAGGCCCACGCTCAAGCTGGCAACCTTGGGGTCTCAAACCTGGGTCCTCTGCATCTCAGTCCGACGTTCTATCCACTGCACCACCGCCTGGTCAGGCTGTTTAGTGTAGTTATGTGTTTCATTTAAGTGTTGTATAAATTACTTTCTATTTTAAGTATAACTCAAATTATTATGTAAAGTTTACTACAACTATATTATTAAAACATGTACCTTTATGTTAAGTAGAAATTACAACATTCATAAGCGTAATTTGTGAGTAGGCATTTTGAAAAGATTCAGAATGTTCTAAAGGTATGTAGGGAAAAGAAACAGAACTGATTTCTTCCAGAATGTATAAAAAAATGATTGTTTTTGAAACCTATATGCTAATAACTTTAACATAGCTTTCAATTTATAATTATAAAATTATCAACCATTTCCTTTTGAGGAAAGGCAGAAGAGTCAGAATCAGATTAGTTGTCATACTAGATTTGGAGAAGAGTTTCATTTTATTTTTCTTTTAATTTTTTAAAATGGAGGTGAAATTATATAACATAAAATTTACCAAATTAACTATTTGTTAATGGAAACAATTCATTGGCATTTTTTATATATCCAAAATTATTAACCACCAACTCTTATCTAGCTCCAAAAACATTTTCTTTACCTTAAAAGGAAACTAGAACCATTAAATAGTTACTCTCAGCCTCTGGCAACCACCAATCTTTGTTCTGTCTGTGTGAACTTATCTATTTCTTATCAGTGGAATCATATAATAGGTGACCTTCTGTGTCTGGTTTCTTACACTTAGCATAATGTTTTGTGGTTCATTTACATTGTAACATACGTCAGTAGTACTTCATTTCTTTATGTGGCTGAATAATATTCCACTGTATGTATAAGTATGTTAAATAAACAACTTCTTTATCTGTTGTGAGTGTGGTAGAGAAAATACCTTGAGGTCTCTGGTTTTCTCTCCCCTTACATCAGAATTCAGGAACTCGGGCTAGGCTGGTCCAACAGATTTTTCCAACCTTGTTTGCCTTGTCCTCTTCCCTTCTAGCTTTGGCTGAAATTTAGACACCCAACACAGAAGTAGGGGTACACCCACCTCCTTAAATCAGTTTTTCAGTTAATCTCACACACCACTGATTTTATTAAGATACTCTATTATTTTTTTGTACATCTAAAAAAAATAATTATGTCAGTAAAATTACAACATGATACTTTCATATACAGATATATGAAAATATATACATGAAATAAATCAGTTGAGGTATCTTGAAAACTTTTTTATAGTCTAAGTCTGGCTTTTCTGAATCACTTTTATCTCAGAGTCAAGGATATCTGTATTTTCCACAGACTGTCCAGCTCTATGCTGTCAAACCTTTGGGAAGTCTGACCCTCAGATGAGTGCACTGCCATGGGCTGTGGGTTGTCTTATAGCCACTGCCATTCTTTTTGCAAGGTTTAATGCTGATAATTTTCTTTGACCCCACCCATTTCAGGGAATGACAAGTTGGTTGGTTCACAGTGCATATAAGATGCCATAGATTATAGGGGAAATTTAAGTATGTTAAAATTTCTAAAGAAATGTATATCTAAGAATTTATGAAATATACTAAAAAAAGTTTTTTTGATCCTTCCATATACAGAATGTTTAGTTTCTGGAAAATTGTACCTTTCTTACTTTTTCTCAAAGCCACTTTGAAGTCATAAATATCCAGTTTAAAGTTTCCCTGTTATAATAGTTTTCTGTAACAGCTGAACAGATTGCCACCAAAGTCATAGCTTAAAACAATACAAATTTATTATCTTCAGAAGTTTGAAATGGGCTTAATAGGCTGAAAAACAAGGTGTCAACAAGGTTGCATTCTCTTTTGGAGGGTCTAGGGGGAAGTTTGTATTCTTTCCTTTTCCAGCCCTTAGAGGCTGCTCAGATTCCCTGGCTCCTGGCCCCTTCTTCCACCCTCAGAGCCAGCAATGTGTACTGAGTCCTTTTTACACTGCTGTATCACTGGTTCTGTCTCTTCTGGCTTCCCCTTCCACTTATAAGGACCCCTGTGATTACTCTGGATCCACCTGGGTAGTCTGGAATAATCACCTTGTTTCAGGGTCACCTGATTAGCACCTTAATTCCATACGCAACATTATCCCCCTTTTCTATGAGGCCTAACACAGCCATAGGTTCTGGAGGTTAGAATGTAGGCATCCATGGGGTCATTATTGTGCCACCACACTGATGTGCCCTGCTTGTGTCTATTATGGTAAAACTTTTCCAGATGAGGCAGGAGAGGGAGGTGGGGATCAAGGAGGACCTTTGCCCTGGGGCTGGTGAGGAAACTGTGAAGGGTTTCAAACAGGAAAGTGATATAATCTGTTTTACACTTTAAAATATACAAATACAGGAGTCTGGGCTTGTCAGCTCAGACACATTTGAGACTCTCTCATAGCAGACTGAGTTGTTTTCCCCAGTAGGATGTCAAGTGAGGCACCTGTTTGGTCTCCATGACTGATACAACTGGACTCACCTGGCATTAGGGGTATCTTTAGATTGTCTCCTTTGGTTGTCTATTGTGTTATTTCCAGATTATCATTGCACAGTGAGTCCTCACTTAATGGCCTTGATAGATTCTTGGAAACTGCAACTTTAGAAATAATGTATAATGAAACCAATGCACCACAGGCTAATTGATTTAAACAAGGGTTAAATTCCTATGGCAGCCTGACCAGGCAGTGGCACAGTGGATAGAGCATTGGACTGGGACGCAGAGGACCCAGGTTCAAGACCCCGAGGTCGCCAGCTTGAGCGTGGGCCTATCTGACTTGAGCAAAAGCTCTCCAGCTTGGACCCAAGGTCGCTGGCTCGAGCAAGGGGTTGCTCGGTCTGCTGAAGGCCCGCAGTCAAGGCACATGTGAGAAAGCAATCAATGAACAACTAAGGTGTCGCAATGAAAAACTGGTGATTGATGCTTCTCGTCTCTCTCCATTCTTGTCTGTCTGTTCCTGTCTATCCCTCTATCTGACTCTCTCTCTGTCCCTGTAAAAAATTAAAAATTCCTATGGCATATTTCTGTTCACACAAACTTCTAAATAAAGACGAAAAATCTTCTGATATTAAACCTCAAAATAAATGTGAGCTATACATACATTTGAGAAAGATATATAACAACAAGTGAGATAATGATTTTCCAATCTATTCAGAGTAGAGGGTGGTAGAGTCCATCCCGGCAGCTCAGGGCACAGGATGGGACCTACCCTGAACAAGATGCCCTTCCATTGCAAGCACACTCACATCCACCCACGCTCACTCATACTGGGACAATGTGGACATGCCAGTTCACCTCACATACATATATTTGGGATGTGGGAGGAAACTGGAGTCCCCAGAAAACCTACACAGACTTGAGGAGAACATGCAAACTCCATACAGACATCGGCCCTGGCTGGGAATCAGTTTTTTTCCCTCTTATCAATGTTATGATAGGAGAGCATTATTTGAGGACCTGCTATACTTAGTGAAGAAGGAGCAGGGAAAAGCTAGTTCATTAATGTTGTCTGGATAGGAAGTGCCTCTCTTGTTTACATTATCTTCTACTTATTAAAGATAGCCTCTCCCAACAATTTGGCTTCTTTTAATTTTATTTCTGTTTCATTTCCATATACACATAAAAACTTTTTATGTCACATCAGATGGAGATGCTCCTGTCCTCTTTGAAGAAATTCCAGTTCCTATAGAATCATAGACAACCTGAGACTTAGAAAAGGGATCTGCTCATATTCAGTATTCCAGTTACATGTATCTTTCCCTTTCCTTCAATTAAAAAACTCAGCTTCACTCTAATGTAGTTTGGTCCCTTATCTGCCCCATCCATAGGGGCAGGGATATGTTAAGGTGACCCATTCCCTACTTCTTGGACAGAGTTAAATGCCTACCAAAGATCTCCAACAGCACAGAAACAATTTCCTAACATCATAGGTAGCAGGGACAATACATCTTTAAAGAAACAGTATTATTAGTTGGTAGCAGGCTTTTTACTGCAGATAAGTAAAAGGTGGCCAAATGGCATGTACCTTGTGAGAGTGTTGGTTGGAGGTTATTGTATATTTGCCAAAATGAATGTGACTAGGAATTAAGCTCTTCTGTCTTCTTTTTAAAATTATAATAGGCTGAGAGTCAGTTTATAATAAATTTTATTAGGTCTCATTAATGTCAATCAAACCCTAAATTAAAAAAATAATTTTTAGAAGTTTGGAAATAATTGGATAAAGAAGTCAACACAGAGAATTTTAAATGAGTATAGGTTTATATTCAGGTTGAAAGCAAAATCTTGAATACAGTGACTTTGCTCGCCCCACTCTGATTTTCTGCTTAATGATCAAATATATCTACTTTATTGAAATTGCTTTTAAGGAAATAGTGTTTAGTAGAGAAACAGCTCTGTTGGACACTTTAAATGGTATTCAGCCTATGAGTAAGATTGGATTCCATGGTGTTGGTATCCTTTCAATCTTTTTTTATATAGGACTTACTTTTAAGTTCATTATGGCTCAGTGAAATGGAAATAATCGTGAAGTGTAGCCAAAAAGGCCTAGGTGCACCATTGGTTTTGTTCCCTCCCTCCCTCTCTCCCTCCCTTCCTCCCTTTTTTTAATAAAAAACAAAGTGACTTAAATCTAAGGTGGTTATTTTCCATTTTTAGATGAAGGCCCTTGCAAGATAAGTTTGCTTATGGCAGTGGCATTCTTAATGTTTGTCAAGCTAATATTTCAGTATTGTAGTCTAGACTCATTTTCCAGTAGTAGCCCGGCAGCCCAAATCTAGTGATGCTACCTCATGAAAGTAAAGACGCTGCTGTTCTCACCTACTGCCATTTACATTGTATTTTGTTACCCTATGTCTGAAATCAGCCTGATACCCCACCAGCCTGATTTTCCCGAATTTAAATTCAAACATAAAACAGTGCCACGAGAGTTACCAGAGGGTGTTTCTTGAGGATGATATAGTGCCAAAAATCTCTAACATAGGGCCAAGTTCATGAGTTTACCAGAGGCAGTGTAGTTCATCAATCAGTTGTTGATGAGTTATGGTGAATTTTACTGGTTCTGCTTAGAATATGTTTGCAGTCTTTGTACCACAAAGCAGAGCACCCTTCCCAAGTGAGCTTTCTTATCACTATGTGATGTACCTCTCCAAACATCTTTAGTGCTACTGGCACTAAAAGTAATGTACAGAAGTGTGTCTGTTCCAGCCTGACCAGTGGTGGCACAGTGGATAGAACATCATCCTAGGATGCTGAGGTCCCAGGTTCAAAATCCTGAGGTTTCTGGCTTGACCACAGGCCCATTTGGCTTGAGTGCAGAAACATGACATGATCTCAAAGGTCACTGGCTGGAAACCCAAGGTTGTTGGCTTAAGCCCAAGGTTGCTGGTTTGAGCAATGCATCACTGGCTCTGCTTGAGCCCCCTAGGTCAAGGCACATGTTAGGAGCAATCAATGAGCCACTAAAGTAAC
This sequence comes from Rhynchonycteris naso, assembly GCA_037038555.1. Taxonomy (NCBI): domain Eukaryota; kingdom Metazoa; phylum Chordata; class Mammalia; order Chiroptera; family Emballonuridae; genus Rhynchonycteris; species Rhynchonycteris naso. The sequence continues at coordinate 70,542,408 of CM072997.1, forward strand.
CATAAGTTGATGCTTCTTATCTCTCTCCCTCCCTCATTTCTCTCAAAAAAAAAAAAAAAAAAGAGTGACCATTTCAGATCTTTATGCGGGTGAACTAGACTTTTAGAGTGGGTTCAAATAAAAATCACTGTTTTTAAATGTTCCATTTTAAGGCAGTGAACATTTATCTTTCACAAATTTTGTTGCTTAACTTATTGGTTTTAAGAAGCACTTACAATTTTTATTTTTATATTGCTGCTGTATAATGAATGGAAGTGTTGATTTTCATAACCTATGTGTGTAATGAAGTGGTGGGAATGTGTTTTATTCATTCGCTCTGCAGTATGGCATGCAGCTGTACCAGAATTACATGCGCCCACATCAAGGGAGAAGTGGCTGTGGTTCCCAGGCTTTCTCACCCATGGTAAGGACCCAAGTTTTAAACCTGTATTTTATTTTATATTTATAGGGTATGCATTATATTATAGCACATTTGCATTCTTTCCTTTTAATCAAATACAGTAACTCTTCGACACCATTTTATTATAATGTTGTATTGAATTATTAATTCTTGGATTTTGTATCATTGCAGCCTTTGTGCTGAATCACACCAGTTGAGTATATCAATTCAAATGGATAGCTATCTGTTAAAGAAAAATTTTAATATTTGAAAGAATTACAGGAGTCCTTCTATTTCATTACAGCATTTGAGGATTAGATCTTAATAAGATACTATTATATATAAAATATTTCCTGTGGAGGTGTAGATGTTTTCTTAATTATTGGTTTAGATTATGAAATTATTTATTTAATTTAATATGAATTCTAGAATTGTCATAGACTGCTACAAAGGCTTGAAATTTTAAAAGCTGGACTACACATTTGAGCTCATTTGCATTCTAGCTTTCTAACAATAACATTTAAAAAGTTCCCGGTCCTTAAAAAGCAAACTGCTTTCCAGAAAATCCTGCAGTGCCAGCTAAAATATAGGCTGTGTGTTATAGTAAGTCTAGCACCACTTCTCAGATGCATACTAAATACAACTTGGGTATTTATTTGCAGACACACACAGGCATTTTTTAAAATTTTCTTTAGGATCTAATTTTAATTTTCTGTGTGTTAACACAAGACATTTATTTTTTAACTTAAAGTTTATTTTCTGCTATATTTTCTTGTGCTTCTTAATATTGAGTATATTAGGAATTCAGATGTGTGTGCCTGTGTTACAAATCAGCTAACGTGCTGCACTTCCACTTAGGTTAAAAATATGCTCCTTATGCCTGTGACCAAGGAAGGTGCATTTTCTCCCATGTAATGTAGCAGATGAAATGCTCAGTGCTAGGAATGAGGCATGAAATAATGTCGATTTTGAAGCCTGATAGGCTAATAATATGGAGAAATAGCTCCAATTCGGTAGTTATGTTGCTTTAGATGTAAGTTATGGAAGAATGACTTTTTTGTATAATATTACTTTTGAGACCTAAAATAAGAAATAGAAGTGTAGTGAATTTTTATAAAAGCAATCATTTTAAAGTATTTTTATAATTTATCAGCTTATCCTTATCTTTCAAATCTACATGTATAAAAAGAATAATGAATTTTATTATCTTAATCCTTTTTTTTAACTCCTTCTACAAAGAACTTTCTAGTCTCATCACTGTCATTAGCATAGAAATATGATGTTTATTGTTCTTGCCTGTTTCCATTGAAAGTGATCCTACTGTTGATCAATATGTGTATGACAGTTTGGTTAGTGTAGCTTTCCTTGTTCAATACCACATATAGGAAAAGGTACTCCTCGAGTGAATCTGGTTGAATATAAGGATTGAGGGAGAAGGGGTTTAGGTGTCTATGTGGAGAGGACCAATCTGTCCTGGATGGCAGTTGTCATGATCAAAGATCATTTAAAATTTTGACTCCACTCTTCTGAATTTACATGAAGGAAACTAAAACAGTTTGGGGGGGTATTTGCATTTACTTTGGTGTCTATACTGGATCCCACTTTTAAAGGTTATCATGGAAGGATCAGTGACCTGTGTAATGGATACCAGTGCCCATCACTGGCCTCTGCTGGTTTTTATCCATGCTCTGTTTTCAGTGAGCAACATAGAAAAGTTAGTATATTTTACTTATGTTTTTAAAGGAACAATATTATCATCTTATTATCTTCAGAGATACATTTTGAGAAAGGAAATGAGAAAAACATATTCTCATGCCATAATGAACATCATAGCTCTGTATAGCACATAAAAGCCACTCCTATCAACCTTTGCAATGAGAATCATCAGCAGATGTTTCAGGAAGCCAAATACAGTTGGTCTTTTTAAGAGAAAATGAAGGACTCATTTAAAGGAGCATCTGTCAATATGGCCCAGCTGGAGTGAGGAGATGGGAAAAGACTACGTAAATTCTTATTCCTCCTCACTTCTGACCCTGAGCTAGACATTCCATACACAGTTTCTTCCTTGTACCCCCTAACTCTGTGGTACATGCAAGATCCCTATGCACAGCCTGTCAGTCCTGCTTTTACCAGAAGCTGTCTGTGTGACCGTAATGGAGTCACTGGTGTCCTGCAGTGTACAATATGGGGGCAGGGTGCATAATCTCTAGAATCAATTTCATCTCTGCTGTCTTGTGGCCCTATATGAAGCAGCTGAGAGAACAATGCCTGAAGAAATTCTGTGCCATCTTACTGATAAGTACACACTGCAGCTTTATCTAGACCAGTGGTTCTTAACCTTTTTTGAGGTACCGAACCCACCAGTTTCATATGCGCATTCACGAAACCCTTCTTTAATGATAAATAAAATATTATTGTTTTTTCCAAATTCAAGACATAAGTATATGTTTTTTTACTGGTGCACAAAATGAGCCGTGCATGAACATCACCTTGCTCAAAGAACAAAACCAACAAAGTGCATGAACTCACAACAAATTACGGTATTACTTTATTCTGGCCTCCACGGCAGAGGCTTCTCCAAACCCCTGAGACCGACTCATCGAACCCCTAGGGTTCTATAGAACCCAGGTTAAGAACCACTGATCTAGATCTTTTCAGTGGGTGGCAGTCAGTGGCTACTGGTTGCCACCCTGCCAAACTGCCTGACAAGCATGCCACTAAGAGTGACTGGGTCTGATTTCAGCGTGTGGCCTGGATAATCCAGACTGTACCCAGACCTTTTTTCTTAAAGAAAGAGGCATGCCCTTAAAATCATAGATGCTCTTTTTAGAGCTGGCCCTGTTTATCCCACCAGGAGAAAGAGGTAGAAATAGGGAAAAACACTTTGAAAAATGCAGTGATTCAGAATGTTATCAACATTGCTTTTCTATGTGAAAGAAATTGAGCTGAAAATGACCTTTTGAGTTCAAGTCCTATTTTGCTTCACTTCCATTTCTTTGTCCACCAAAGGTAAACTATTAATTTTTCATCCACCACCTGCCATTCAGTAGAAAATATTTGCTATATTCCTGTGTTTCCCTTCTAGTGTAGCTAATGCAGCAAATATAAATACTTATTTGTATTATAGAATCCCGACTTGTGTCAAGTAATTATGGAGCATAGGATTGTGTTTTACATTCCAGCCTATGAAATTGTAAGCAAGAATAACAACAACTGGTTACATGATTACATTTTTGTTCTTTCCTAACAGTATTTTAATGCTATTAAGACCTCAAGATTACAAAGCCCATCTCAGCATGTTAAGTAGAGGTAGTATAATGATAAAGTTATTATGATTGAGTTTAGTTACTCTGTGGTTTGGGCAGGTAGAGGCTTTTCATTAAAGTTGGCAAAGCAAAAGTAAATCCAGCTGGTCCATAGCCCAGTGCAGAAGATCGTGGGTGAAAAGGGCAAAGTCAGGTGTGACAGCAAATAAAGATTACAGAGACAGCATCTGTCTGGAAAGAGCAGCTGTCAGTTATGAATGCTCCTGTAACAAATGAATGATTGCACACCAGGTGTCTAGAAGTAAAGATGAACCTTAGTAGGATTGTGGAATAGCATGGTTTGAAGAGGAAATAACAAATGCTAATAAAATGCAGTGGGTGATACAGTGATAAATGGGCCTCCTACCCCCAGCCCCCACCCCCAATTATTTGTATATGGATAAGATTTCAAGCACACATGTGCCTATAGTCTGTTAGGACAAGCCAGGAATGGCTGAATCCATGTGGAGAGATACAAAACAGCCTTAAGCCAAGAGTCTCCCTGATGCACATTGACTTATTTACCAATTGGACTTCCATTTTGTTTTGTTTATCTATTAACAAGTGGAGAATAACAGTTAATCATTGCCCCATGCTGTTTTTGAATTTCTTTTCTTCTGGAGAGTTTTAATTCTTAAGAATTGAGCAACATTCTTGGCCCTGTCAGTGGCTCAGTGGATAGAGTGTCAGCCCGTATGGATATCCTGGGTTTGATTCCTGGTCAGGGCACACAGGAGAAATGAGTTTCTTCCCTATCTCTCTTCCCCTTCTCTCCCTCTTTTCCTACTGCAGCCAGTGTCTTGATTGGTTCCAGCATGATCCCAGGTACTGAGGATAGCTCCATCTGAGCAAGACAGCCTCAGGTGCTAAAAATAGCTTGATATTGAGCATTGGTTCCAGATGAGGTTGCAGGATGGATCCTGGTTGGGGCGTATGTGGGAGTCTGCCTCACTATCTTCTTTCCTCTCACCTGAAAAGTACTGAGTGACACTCTTGACTGGAGATTTTGACAGCTGCTTTATTTTAAAGATGCATGGCTTGGGGCAGCATACTTTTAATAAATGGTTGTGAAATAGAGCCCTAAACAAACAAAAAGTAAAAATAAAGTCCAGGTTTCAAATATTTTATTTTTACATTCAGAAAATATGAGTACAAAAACCAATTGACAAGAAATAATTAGCAAAAAATTATTGTTTGTTTAAAATTATTTGTTTAAGATGTCTTCCTTTTATATCTTCTTTTGTCACTGGCTTATTTTTTTTAAAGATAGACTTTTCTTTTATTCTTTTTATTTTTACAAGGACAGAGAGAGAGAGTCAGAGAGGGATAGATAGGGACAGACAGACAGGAACGGAGAGAGAGAGGTGAGAAGCATCAATCATTAGTTTCTCATTGTCGTTGAGACACCATAGTTGTTCATTGATTGCTTTCTCACATGTGCCTTGACCACGGGCCTTCAGCAGACCGAGCCACCCCTTGCTGGAGCCAGCGACCTTGGGTCCAAGCTGGCGAGCTTTTTCTCAAGCCAGATGGGCCTGCGCTCAATGTGGCGAGCTTGGGGTCTCGAACCCGGGTCCTCCGCATCCCAGTCCGACGCTCTATCCACTGCACCACTGCCTGGTCAGGCTTGTCATTGGCTTATTTTTGCAGCTATCATTTTTCCATGTTTATCCTCACAAGATGAAAATAATATTCATATATTAAATCAAAGAAAAATTTAATAATGTGGAATTATCTGAATTATTTTACTAAATTTGATTTTCTAAGTTAGATGAAAGTAGTTCTGTTACAAAATGAGTACGATTTCTTTCTGAAAAAGTAAGGTAAGTCAATTTGTTACAGCTTTAGCTATCTTGAATCTTAATAAATAGCTACTTCATAAGTGGATAGATTTGACATTTAAATGATTGATGAATCTCAAAGCATAAGAGAGAGATGAGTTCAGAGATAATGGATCTTTTTAGCCACAGGAAGGGCTAAAAATTCCTTTCTAAATTGTTGTTTTCCCATTTTACTAGAGAACATGAGGGGATGGTTGTTTTAGGAGAAAGGTGGGCATACCTTGAAAGCTTTCAATCCCTTTATTCAGCACTTAATTCCATGATCTTAACTATTGATAATAACTGTATAACTTATTTAACCAAACTCTTTTATAGCACCTTTTTGTCTTGACTGTATATTTTTAACATTTTAATTTTATGCTAGCCACCTTCGGAACCACATCTAGAATGGAAATGTATTACCAACAAAGCACTATAAGATAACTGCAAATATGTTTTCATGTTTAAAAAAATGTGTGTGTTTTTTCCCCCAGAGAAGTATATCAGAGAATTCCCTGGTAGCAATGGACTTCTCAGGCCAGAAAGGCAGAGTTATAGAAAATCCCACAGAAGCCCTTTCAGTTGCAGTTGAAGAAGGACTCGCGTGGAGGGTACAAATTGGTTCATGTTCTTTAAAAAATATGTATGATTTGAGTTTGTTTCACCCAGAAAGTTGACATTTGTTTCCCTCATTTTTGTGCAGAAAAAAGGATGTTTACGCCTGGGCTCTCATGGTAGCCCCACTGCTTCTTCACAGAGCTCTGTCACAACCTTAGGTATGTTCACATCTTCACTGAGACCCAATGGCTCTGCATTTAGATGGAGTCACTGAGGGCTGATGGTGGAAACGTCATGTAACTAAACTGTGATCATTTCATACAAAGCTTTGTGTTTCTTCTCTCTATTTCTTCAGCTATCCACCAGTCCCAACCATGGTTTCACCACAAAATTTCTAGGGATGAAGCTCAGCGATTGATTATTCAGCAAGGACTTGTGGATGGGTAAGTTTGATTTTGAATGGTAGCAATTTTAATTTCTACTCTAGTCAATAATTACTTATTCAGCAACACAGAGTTTTGATTCTGGCTTATTAAAACACAAATGACTGTTGTAGCAATATCTATATAAAACCATTGAGTATGGTTAGCATTGGTGCACAAATGAACAGATAACTAAATAGGATGCTTTGTTCTTAACTATTGATCACTAATATTAAAATTTGATGCAGGTGGGTTAAATAAAAGTTGCTTATGTATTTAGACTGTTTTTTTTCTTTGTTTGTATTCCAGTTTTTTTCTAAAATTTAAAAGCTTAATGTAATATAAACCTATAAGAAGAGTACTTCTTGACTTTATGTTTCTCATGTTATATTTCAGTGGGATACCATGGAAGATACAGGAGAAACATAAAATGCATTATGAATGATTTATAATCTAGAGAATTTTCTTTTTCTCAAAGTATTTCAGATACATTTTATAATATTGCTTAAATTCTCTTCCCAAATGTAACACAAATCAATGAGGTTGCAGTAAGGTTTGAATGAGAAATAAACCAGCATCAATTTAAACAAGGGGTAACAGGATCTTATATCTTTCAAGGGTTGGCTGAAGATGATGACAGATTTCAAGGTGATTTAATACTGACATTTAGATAAAAATGAGTCTTCACATGGAAGATTATTAATAGCAAGTCATAATTTCACTAGACTCTAAATAAGAAAAGATTTTAATATGCTTCCTTGCATGCGGCACAGTGTTTTTTAGGTATAAATTTGGACAATCAGCAGAATTACATTCTGATGATATCAAGAAAAGAAATGAACCACAAAGAACAGATAAAATGTTTTTGATGATTATAATATCCCTTCTTTTTGAGCTCAGTTTTTGTAAATTTAGTGAAATAATTGCATAAAGGATTATAGTATCTTTACTTTTTTAATATAAAAACTTTATTTATTTATTTATTTGTGATATTCCTTTGGATGCCAGCCAGTCCACTAGGTGGCAGTGGTGATCTACTTGGTGATGGGGAGAGAATTATAGCCTAATTTACCCGTGAGACTCCCTTCGTCCCATCTCCCAGTGATGTAATGTCAGAATCTCACACAGCATAAATGAAATGGATAATCTCATCAGACATCTGTGATGGCTCAGGCTTGGCTGCCTCTTTGCCCAGGCACACTGAGATTAGTGCTGGAGTCACCAGTGGGGACTGTTTGCACAGTCTGTGTGCCAACAATTAATAAAAAGCTGTTCTGGCACTGTATTGTTCATAAGTAAGAATAGATGCCAGGCAACACTTTTCTCGTAGGCCATTAGGCCACATCTTGTTTTTCTAGCCTGACATTATAGAAGCTTTTCTACTGCATTCTTTGAGGTTAAAGTATATGTTTTGGTGTTTCTTTATCTTAAAATATTTTGCTCAAACATTTAATAAATGATTTCAGGATCAACTTTTTTTTTAGAATATATTCATTTCCCCCTTTCTGCTGTGTATGTAACAGTAGGAGCCAGAAACAAAAGAAAAAAAGGAACCCAGAAGAGGAGGTTAAACAATGATTTTATTTTAAATAATTTTCTTTTTCAAGGCCGAATATGACCCAAAAGTAAAAAAACGCAATAAAATACCCTATTCTCTGTACAAAACAGTTACATGTAAATACCCAGTTTTTCAGTAGAAAAAAGACACAGCACTAATTTTTGATGCCATCATAGCATTATACTGGTTATTGTGAGCAAACAATCTGACAAGGGGGTTCTATATTTACCCTATTAAAATTAGCACTAAAGACAGTTTTATAGGAGAAGTTAGTGTTATACCGTATTGTTTACCGTGTTGGATAATCCCATCTATGAATACACAGTGAAAGAAGACTCTGGCTGCATTTACGTATGTACTGTCTGGATTCATTACATGCTATATTTCTATGAAAACCATAAGTAAATCTACAAAACATACTAAAATTCTTTTTTTCTCTTTAGGGTTTTTTTGGTACGGGATAGTCAGAGTAACCCCAAAACTTTCGTACTGTCAATGAGTCATGCACAAAAAATAAAGCACTTCCAAATTATTCCAGTAAGTAATTTGCGATTTCACATTTGTATATTAGAGATGATCTTAATGCACAAGCTTTTGGAAACTTTGGTTTTCTTTGGTTCTTTTATTAAATATAATTTGGGAGCTTGTGTTTTGACTAGAGTTAAGTTTGGCATAAATGGTTTTCTGAATCTGAATTAATATAAGAAATACAGGAATAGTAAAAATTAAATTTTCTTTTTCCCATGACATATGATTTAGCAATATTGTATAGACCTCATGCCACCAATTGTTAAAAGGCCACCAAAGAAAGATTATTCCTCCTGAATCCTACTAGCAATTCTTTAAAAACCATTATTTTAAAGCCCATTCTTCTCTTTTGTCCCCAAATGCTTTCTTTTTTGTAGTTTTGTTTTTTAATCATTGTGGATGGATACACAGGTGCTGCAGAACTGAAGATTATTTAAACTATTCTGAGCACATTTTAAATATTTTATAATTCTACTTCTGAGTAGCTCAGTTTGGGGGTTTTTGTTGCTTCTGCTGCTGGTGTGTGTGTGTGTGTGCGTGCGCGCTTGCAAGCACATATGTAAGTATCCATGCGATCTGTATATTGGAACCAGATAGTGTGGAATAGAGAATTACTCTACATTCAGGAAAGTGTTACATGAAATTGCTGAATTACTGGTATTTCCTATTGAATGGGCACTTTTTGGAATTGTTCAAAGTCTATATGAAATATCTTCCTTCTGTTGATTATGTGAACAGTGTCCCTCGCAAGTATAAATTGCTTAATGCCAGAAGACCTCACTGACAAAAATATTAAGATAACTGTCATCCCATTAACATAATATTTGATTGGTTCAGAATCAGTTTATTGATACAAATTATGTGAATATTCATTTTTAATACTCTAAGTGGGCCTGTTAGTAGGCAACATTTAGAAATGGAAATTAATGTCTGTAAGTGGGATCATTAATACACTGAGAATAGTGCAGTTTCTTCATTGTACATTGATTCAGAATAGTCATACTATTCTAATTACAGACCATTGCAAGAATTAGAGGTAAAGAAAGTACAGCCACATTGCTTATTCTAGGATCAGATGATAATGATATTTCTTTTAAATGCAAGTGAAGTTACAGAAAAGAAATAGGCATGCCAGAGCATTCCTTTCACTGTCCTTTAGTTTTCTAAACTTGTCAATTTTGGCATATACAGATACAATATGCAATAGAAGGTGATCATCCTTCTGGGTATTATGCCCTTCTTACCAGTTTGTTATGTTTCCTCTCTCAGGTGGAAGATGATGGTGCAATGTTCCACACCCTGGACGATGGTCACACAAGGTTTACAGATCTAATCCAGCTGGTGGAGTTCTATCAACTCAATAAGGGTGTTCTTCCTTGCAAGTTGAAACATTATTGTGCTAGAATTGCACTTTAGCCTAACCAGAAGTGACTTAAGTTGTTGAAGAAAAAGGACTCAAGGAAAAAAAATAAAAAGACTGTAGATAAGGGTGAAAGCATTGCCATGGTGAAAAAAATCTATTTCACCTCCAAGTTACAGAAAGTAGTTTGTGCATTGAAAATAAGCAGATTTGGATTGATATTATACTCACCATTTAAAATCCATTAGTTAAAATTAAACCTCATAAAAAGAATAATTTGGTGTGTCCTTGTATGATTTTATATTAATATATTATTTTCTTCAAATATGCATGTTTTAAACATTTTTTGTCCTTACTATATCAGCATTAGAATGATCAGTTTCAAAATATAAAAAACATTGGGTTAAGATTGAATTATTTGAAGACTAAGTTTAATTACACTACTTCTTTTTTATAATGTAAGAAGCATGATTAAAAACTTGAGTTATCAATTAAAATCTGTTAATGAAACTAAAACTATTTTGAATTATATATTTTCTGAGTTGACTATAACCTTAAAATCAAAGGATATTTTGAAGTTGTAGCCTAACTTATTCTAAATATATTGATTTTTTCCAGGGTGACTTTTATTACATTATTAAATGATTAATTGTATTATAATATTTACATTGGTATTGAACCTAATAGTGACACATTAATCATTGCATTTTTTTAAATTCATGTAATGATTGACTGGAATTATTTATGGACATGAGTCCCCTAATGACAGGGATGCATTCTGAGAAATATATCATTAGGCAATTTTATTATTGTGCACATCTAGGCTATATGGTATAGCCTATTGCTTTTAGGCATCAAGCCTGTATAGTGCATTACTTTGTTGAATACTGTAACACAATGGTAAGTATTTGTGAAATGCAACACACTAGGACATTAATAAGAGCTAGGATGTCATCAGGGAATAGGAAATTTTCAGCTCTATTATAATCTTGTGGGACCATTGTCATATACATGGATCATCATTGACCATATTCAGTACATGACTATATTTCTTTCTATGAAAATTATCAAAATATAGAAGCAGTTTTTATCATTTGCATATGCTTTTTATGGCATATAATCTATGACAATATTATTATCACCTTAGTATTTCACATTTGCTCCCATGTTGTAACTTTTCATAAAGTCTCTTTAGATCCTTACTGCACTACTAAGCCACTAATCTGATTAAAATCAGTAAAATCAAAGATTCAACATCTTTTAAGATTCTTACAGGTAAATTTGTGTTATTATTTTTGCCCAGTCTCTTTTCAGTTTTTTACCTAGGCAACATCAATATGGAAGCCAAGTATATTGGAAACATGAGACACTAACCTCTCCTGTCACCTCTCTGAGATCATTTGGGAAGTATTTGTTGGGAAGTTATTCATTGTTCTTTTTAAAATTAAAAAATATATATAAAGTAAACATTAAAATCGTCCAAAATATTGACCAATTCCTCTAATTGATCTTTGAACAATATTGTGGGAAAGTCAGATTTTTAAAAACAAATTCCCAAACTGTATACTTTAGTTTTAAATAAAAGCTATACATTTTTTATAATAGCATCTAAAACATTTATAAAATGCTAATTAAATCAATTGTTACTGAAAAAGAATAGTTGGCAGAATTTTAAAATATTTTATTTATAGCTGATGCAAACCGTTTCTTAAAACACTGAAACTTAGAACATAAAATTGATGTTATAAAATACCAGTCTAGTCTAGAAAGGCTTGGAAGATACATAGGACCTCTAAATGGAGGAGCTTTAATAATAACCCTGAATATTTATGATTTATTTTCGATTTATAAAAATACTTTGTGTTTTGAATTGAAATGCATTTTCTTATTTTGCACCCAGTTCAAATGGACAATATCAGGAAATGTAGTATCTTAAATAGTAGACTCTAAATGGACCAATTTGTGCTTGTCTTTGTTATTTGTGTCTCTAACTTCATTCATAATCTGAAGTTATTGTGGAGTGCAGATTTTGTATGTAATTGCTTACTTTGATCTTAAAGCACAAGTCAAGAAAAATTATTGTGGAAACCTTGACATTATTCTTCCTTTTTCCTTCTGATAAAGGGTTTTGAATGTGAAAGTGTGTGTATGGGTGTAAGTCCAATATAACATTAAATCAGAGACTGTCAGACACATTCATAGTTAGTACATTATTAAAATTTCTTCAGTCAGAGAATGACAAATATTATATAATCTCACTTATATCTGGAATCTAATGAACGAAATAAACTGATGAACAAAATAGACTCAGAGGCATGGACACATTAAAGAGACTGACAGCTGTCAGAGGGGAGGGGTTTGTAGGGGCTGGATGAAAGAAGAGAAGGGATTAGCCAAAAAACATATATACATCACACACAGTCAACAGTGTGATGATGGCCAGAGGGTGGGTAGAGGTGGGAAAATGGTGACAAAAAGAAATTGTGCCTAGGGGGCAGAATGCACACAATGCAGTGTGCAGATGGTAGTTTGTTGAGTGGTACACTTGGAACCTGTGTGGTTTTGCAAACAATGCCATCCCAATAAATTCAATTAAAAAATAAAGAAATAAAATGGGCCCTGGCCGATTGCTCAGTGGATAGAGCATCAGCCCAACATATGTATGCGCATCCCGGGTTCAATTCCTGGTCAGGGCACCTAGGAGAAGCAACCATATGTTTCTCTCCCTATCTCTCCCCCCCTTCTCTTCCTTTTCTCCTCCTATAGCCAGTGGCCTGATTGGTTTGAGTGTGGGCCCCGGGCACTGAGGATAGCTCAGTTGGTCCGAGCACATCAGCTTCAAGTGGTAAAAATAGCTCCATACTCAAGCATCAGTGCCAGATGATATTGCCAGGTGGATCCCGGCAGGGGTGTGTGCAGGAGCCAGCCTTACTCTCTCTCCTTTTCTCACCTAAATGAATAAATAAACAAATAAATCAAAGTTGCTTTCTAAGAAAAATGTGAATTACCATTGAATTATTTTTTGTTTTGATTTAGCCAATCTTGCACCATTTTGAATAAAGATTAGGATAAATCAATTCTGATTTCTTCTCTTTTTGTCTATTGGAGCTTTTATGCTTCACTCTCCTAGAAAGAAGCAAACCTAGCAGACCATCTGGTCCATGTTGTTGTTGTCGTTTTTTAACTTTCTTATGTGAAAAACTAATTATTTTGAAATATTCAAGAAACCTAATCAAAAAAGGTAAAAAGTATTAGGAGTATTTCAATCAGAATAGTGACTTATTTCACATGTCTAATGGCATAAGCCCTGACTGATTTGAGTATATTAGGTGGAGATTTTTGTTTTAACTCTGTTTCACTGTGGTCAACATCAATTACTCAGAGTCTGATGTGATCTCTGCCTTCTGATCTTCAACAGTGCCACCTCCACATGTGGTATTTGTGTTATGACAGTGATATCAGATTATGGATTATGACTTTTCTGAAGAGGAAAGATTGTCGTTGGTAATGGTTACAACTTGCTGTGTCAAGCTGGCTCCACTAACTAGAAAGCTCTTCTCTCTATTGCAAGGCACTTTTAAGCTTTTTTGGTACCCGATGGAATTTATAAACCCTGTCAAAATGTCCGTAAATACATAAAATAATACAATTAGAATTTCCAAGCAAACTAATTACAGTAATATAGTTGTATAATGGTAAGTGTAGGTGGACCCTCAGTGAAAACCCTGCTGTAGTGTGACTTACAGTGTCTCCTGGTTGTGTTGACTATATTGCCCATATGAGACCTCCAATGTTGTTTCATGTTCCTTAGAGAATATAGTGGGTGGTTCTCTCATACTCTGAAGCACAGAGTAGCGTGTTTGAGATGTAGCATTCTCATAACATTTATTGAATGTTCAACCAAGCCTTCATCCCTGCCTCTTGTAGATATATTACCTCCTGCCAGTCCTAGCTCCCAGTTTTATCTTCTGTGACATTTAGGCACACTTGTAATGACTCTAACTGCATGTACCTCATGACCCAAATTATAGATGCAAACAAGGAAAGACCAGCCACCCACTTGCTGAGCACATAACTATACTCACCCAAAAGTTCACTGCAGAGATAGAACCCCCAACTTGAAAAAGGTATCCAAGTAAATTTCTAACCAACGTAAATGTTTCTGCACTTGGAGTATCAGATGACTAGTCATTTTTCATGCCAATTTCCCTTGAGTTATAAAATAATTACCACTTCCTAATTTAACCCCACATAACACACAAAGCATTAGAAACTGGAGTTAAGATTATAGCTCTGAGGTAGACTCTGGACTTGAATTCCAACCCGTTATATATCAGCTATGTAGCCTTGGTCAAATCAGTTTTTTCATTTCCTTAGAGAAGAGAGCACCACCACTATCATCAATTTTACTTCTTAAATTGTGGTGACTAAATAAAATCATGCCTGTAAAGTAGCACATGGTCTACAACCTTAATATATTTTATATTACATTAGTAGTTGTATATTTTGGAGCTCCACCTTTCTGGGACATTGCCCTTTGCACCACTTGTCTGCCCTTCCTGCAAAGAATTATATAGTGTACGTCATGCATTATGCCTCTGCCCTGGTTCCAACCCTTCCTGGGAGCTGCTTTTATGGAAGTAGCCATAGATACAGTATAGTGGAGGGTGCCAGCATATCTGTAGGGACTATGTGGACAACTATGATCACTTGTCCAGACTCTACAGACTCCCCTGCTTTCTTCTTGCTGATTAAAAATATGAAATGAGCTTAACGATTCTCACAGTTTTCATCTCCCTCCTCTGAAATAACAATAATTAACAGAATAGGAAATATATGTATGTGTATTATGTGCTGTCGAGTTGTCCTGCCCTCAACAGCCCTGCTCAGCTGCTGTAGACTCATGCTTATGGCTTCTTTCATGCAGTCAATCTATCTCATATTTGGCCTTCCTCTTTTCCTGCTGCCTTATTTTTCCAAGCATTATGATCTTTTCCAAATAATCCTACCTTTCTTCCCAAAATGTAGAAGACAAAACCTGCTTTCAAGACCCCCAACTATACAACACAGGAAATGGGCTAATGTTTGGCTGAATGGAAAAAATTTAAAAGGCTACTAAGTGATTGGTGCATGGCTGAGAAATTAATAAAGTTTCACAGAATGAATGGGTCTCTGGTGATACCCTCAGAGTGGAGTCTGCCCTCCTCAGAAGCACTTGTGATGTTAATGATCAGATCAGGAGCTAAAAATATATTCTTACCTTATGTGCTTATTAAATTCACCTCAGCATGTATTGAGTGCCTATAATTTGAAAGGCACTTTCAGAGATGCAAAATTGAATAAAAGAGCATAGAGATACAAGTATCTGTCCAAGAAGCCAGGGTAAGTGTTATCTGTAAATACAGTGGGAGAGAGACATTGGTAACACTCGCTGAAAGATGAGAGAAAAAAGGTGAGTCTAGAAAGGCATATAGGAGTTACATTTACAAAACCTTTCAGAAAGAACTACACAGTGTTATCAAAGGGACAGTGGCAATGCCAGGTAGCATGGAAAGGGCATAGATTGAATTTAAGAGTTTTTCAGCAAACGATAGCTTCATTGTAACTGAAGTGTACAGGGTGTAGTGACAGAGAAGAAAGTCGTGACAAATAGCTCTAGAAATGCAAGCTCCTGCTGCAGTAGAGAGAGCTTCACTGCTTGGCACCATGGTTTACATCTTAGTTAAGGAAAGCAATAGGTTTTTCAATGTGTCACTCCCACTAAATTGTTATGGATTTGAAATCAGACATGGACTTGATTCATCTTTTTATCTCTGTCCTGTATACTGGAAATTCTTGGAAATGTCTGTTTAATGATGAGTAAAATAATTAGAGGGTGGAAGTACTCTGATGATGTCTGGATTAGAAGGGCAACTGTGTATAAGATGAGTAAGGATGGAGACTGGAACCAAAGAAAGATGACCCATCAAGAAGCCATTGCAATCCTCTTGGCAGTAATCAGGGGAGCCTGCTTTGGAGCCATGAGCATGAAATGAAGGCTTTTATGAAGGAGGAACCATTAGCAATTGGTTGAGAAGGATGAAAGAGAAATAAAGAAAGGAATAAAAAATAATTAGTAGGTTTAGGGCCAAAGAAACTAGGAAGAGGGTAATAAGAGGGTGAAAAGTTACTATTTTAGCAGATGTCATCAGAATTCTTAGAGAAAGAATAGGCTTTATTTAGAAACTCTTTCTATTGAAAGTGAGGTCTGCAGGCTTGCTGCTGAAAGAAAGAAATACAGAGGATTTTAGTTTGCAGAAGAAGTTAAGAATTTGGGCATAGAAGTGAAGAGGGGAGGCAGTGAGGGAATGAATCAAGAGGCCCATAAGATGGTCAAAGGCTGGAAGCTTAGGAGAAAGATGGCCACTGAGAAAGTCCAGATACCAGGGCGCAAAAAAACTCTTAAGAACATGGATATTGGGTACATATATTTTTAGGATGTTTGCTCTGTCATTCTACAATTTAACAACCTTTCATCTTCCCAAACCTGGCATAAGGTCAGTTTTGTTTTCTCTATTCAATGTAAGGTCCTAGCAAAAAATCACTATCTTGTTCATGATTGCAACCTCAGAACTTAGCAAAGTGTCTAAGTGTGAGTACAGATTTGTTGAGTGAATCAATACAATGATAAGGATGAACTGCATATAAGGTCAGTTTTAGAACTCTTAAATCTGGAGTTCTTATGGGGCATCCATGAGGAAATCATTTTAGACCTTTGGAAATACAAATAAACTTATCTGTCTTTATCATCTTTCTTTCTTTCTTTCTTTCTTTCTTTCTTTCTTTCTTTCTTTCTTTCTTTCTTTCTTTTTCTTTTATTTCTTTCTGGTTGCAGACATTATAAGATAAAAATCAGAATTTAGATATACCCTGTGGTCATTTACCTATGCTTAATAATTATTTTAGTTTCCTTTCATTTTTATTTTATTGTACTTCATTGAAAATTTAAACTCATTTAAAAATTGGTTTCGCACTGATTTCAGTTGAATATGTCAAAGAATTTCCATCTATTTTTCTGGGTCAGTGGCATGGTATCTTTTCCACTTCACATATAACATTGCTGAGTCTCAATACTCACCAAACCTCTAAATTTAGTACACCCCTCATTAAGATCCTACTGCATTTTTTCCCCTTCATGTAATAATTCTAACTTTGACTGGAAAAGAATGTACAAGAATAGCCAAGGCCACTTATAAAATGGTGGGGTGTTACTACCACAGATATTAAAATGTAAAGAAGAGTGATTAAAATAATTTCTGCATTGTTTTTGTTGTTGTTGCTGAGGACTCAGCAGAGAAGAAGAAAGCTACTTATTTTCCTCACCTTCAGGAAGTGGAAACCAACACTAATTGTAAACATCTGAGCTGCCCTTACACATTCATATCTTACACAGCTAAAAAGAGGTGGTAAAAGCCTCATTTTTTAGGACTATTAAAAACGTGGTAAAAGCTAGATTACCCAAAGAGAAGAAAAAGGATTTTTATGTTGCATAAGGTACAACATGACCAGAAGAGAGAGAAATATAGTTCCGCTAATATAGAGAGCACATGGTTGTTGGGGGTTTTCCCTGAGGAGTAGAAATATGTGTTCTTCTTATCCATAGCTCTGTAGATAGGTGGATTGCAGATTCCCTAGGAGAAAAGACTCTTAAGTATTTTATCTTTGAGAGTAGAGACAAGGGCTTCTGTAGTCAGAAGTAGACTTCCCAGAGCACCAGGTTGACCTGCTGGCAGAAGTCCCATGACAGCAAGAAGCTTTTATAGCTGATCGCTAAAAAGGAAGATCAAGCCATGAGATGTTACCTGGGACCATACCTTGGATATCCATATAGATGAAGTTTGTTACATTCAAGTGTAATTGAGCAAATTTCCATTTATTTAGAATGGGAAAAGAGAAACCAGTAAAAAATTGAGAGTATGTATAGATTTAGAAAACAATAAGGGAATAATTGATTTTTGAAATTTGATGGGACAACTGCTATTTCACAAGTTTCTACATCACTATTTATACCATACTAAATTTCAGATAGTTCACAAACCTGAACAGAAAATATGAAAGCATAAAAAAAGGAAAAATCAAGGGAGATTATTTCTGTAAAATTGTGGTTGTATTTAATCATGATATTAAAGCCATAAATAAAAGAAGATTTGAGACATACAAAATTAAAATCTATACAAAAGGATTGCCACTATAACTAAAGCTTAATAACAAAAATTGGATAAAATATGACATTATTAATAAGAAATAAGTTTAATATTTCTATTGTGCAAAATGCCTTTATAGATCAAAAAAGCAAGATATACTTTCCAATAGAAAAAAGCAAAAAAATGAACTGGTAGTTAAAATAATAGATAGCTTAAAAAATCATGGAAAGATGTTCTGCCTCAATAGCACTCAGCAGTTAAAATTTAAATATAAGTAGTTTTTATTTTCCTAATAGATCGGTATCAAGTATTGTCAAGTATGTGGGGAGGAAACTAAACGTTGCCACCACATTATTGGTGGGAATTTCAAGTGCTACATACTTTCAGTATAACAGTTAGGCAATACTTTTTTTTTTTGCCATTTTAAAGAATTGAGATATAATTGACACATAACTTTGTATTAATTTTTGGTGTGCAACATAATGATTTGATATACATACATATTTCAAAATGATTACCACAATAAGCTTAGTTAACATCTATCACCACACAGTTATAATATTTTTCTTGTGATGAGAACTTTTAAGATCTCTTGTAGCAAGCTTTCCAATATACAACACAGTATTATTAACTGCAGTCACCATAGTGTCTATTACGTGCCCATGACTTATTTATCTTATAACTGGAAATTTGTACCATTTGAGACCCTTCACCCATTTCACCGCTACCTCCCAACCTCGACTTCTGGCAGGGTTTTGTTGGGGGAAGTGGTGCTCCAGATACAAGTGAGATCA
The DNA here is from genome assembly GCA_037038555.1 of Rhynchonycteris naso. Lineage (NCBI taxonomy): Eukaryota > Metazoa > Chordata > Mammalia > Chiroptera > Emballonuridae > Rhynchonycteris > Rhynchonycteris naso. The sequence goes on from CM072997.1 coordinate 70,561,315, forward strand.
TACAGTGCTTGTCTTTTTTTGTTTGACTTATTTCACTTAGCAGAATGCCTTTAAGGTTTATTCATGGTGTCACAAATAGGAGAATTTATTTTTTTTACTACTGGAATATTTGGCAATATTTATATAAAACAGAAAATGTGAATTACCTTTTATTTTGAAACTGTATTTCTGGCAATTTAGTTTAAGGAGAAAATTAGTCATGTGCATCAAGATGTACTCATCAATTCATCTGTTCAGCTGTTCACTTACTAATTCACACAACAGGTATTTTGTTAGTGTCCATTCTAGGTTTGGCTATGAACAACTGGCTGCACAGGAAAGACAATTGTTGATTTTGTGGAGCTTATGTTATGATTAAGGATACAGACAGAAACCAGGAAAACAAATTACAAAATTTTCATTTACTTGTAAGAAACTATAAACAAGAGGATAAATAATGTATAATAATACATAACCATGTCAGAGACGCCTCCTTATGGAAGAATCATTTAAGGGGAGACAAACAATCAAAATAGCAAGGTGAAAGCCCCATGGAGGAAGAGATGTTTAACCAGTAAAAAGAACAAGTTCAACAACTAAAGAGAACAAATAGCATTGCATATCTGAGAAACGGCATGATTGGGCATGGTGTGGAGGGAAGGAGTAGAATAGGTGATAGTGGAGAGACAGGCAACATTCAAGTCATACAAGCTCTTTTCGTCCGTGAAAAGGAGTTTGGATTTTATTTTAAGGGTAATAGAAAGCCACTGATATCCTTTTAACAAACAAACAAAAAGTGATAAAATAGGATTTATATTTACACAAGGTCACTCCTGAAGCTTTGCGGATAATGGATTGGAAGTGGGCAAGAGCAGATGTTCGCTGCAGCATTATTCAAATAGTGAAAAATTGAAAACAGAAAATACCGAATGAACTGATCGTAATCATTATACTGAATAACTATATATCTATATACTTATTGATATGGGAGAATATCCAGTTTTTCAGAAAAATTGTGTGTGCAGACATGTGCACCTACATGCTCACAAGCACATCCTAGATGATGTTTACAAGAATGATAGAAGTAGCTGACACTGCTTCCTACAGGATAAAATTAGTGGGATTTTGGTGTGAATTTTTATTTGGCTTTATGTTTTTTCTTTACAGCTTTTTATGAATGGGTATATGTTTTATAATCAGAAAAATTAATCTTTTTTCAATTTAGAGAAAAAAGATAGACTTATCTACACAAGGGAAAATCATTTAAATCATTTTGTGTTCTCTACTTTTCTAAGATTGCCTACTTCAATTGTTTGTCATTTCTTAATGTGAACTGACATTCTTGTTCAGTAAAATACACACGAGGATTATTGGATGCCTTGTCCCTCCAATCTGAGGGACAATCTGAGCATGCAATTCTTTTGTCAAAACATGTGGATTCATTATGTCCCATTAATTCTCAATGGACAATGAGCACACATCCTAGCAGACGCCTGCCAGTTCTTTAAAGAAAGAAGAGAAGTCTAAAGTTAGGCTCTCCTCAGGATGTGTCTTTGAAACACAAAGAAACTAGAGAATTTTTATTAAAAGAGACCTGTTTGTGTGTTCTGAAGCTAGGCTAGCACTAGCCTTTATCCTGTGAAGATTAGAAAGTGGCTTCGGCACCAAACCTTCAAGTGATCTTCCAGCAGCAAGATGACAGACATGAATCCTGCACAGGTCCTTGGGAACGTGAAAGTTGTTTGAACATGTGTTTTGAAAGGACTTTACTTTTTTATTGTCCTGTCTTGTAACATTGTAACACTTTGCTACAATAAAATGAATGACTTACCTGGATTGTAATTTGTCTGGTTAAATTTCAATCCCTTCAATATATAGGAAACAGTAGTTTTCCTTTCTCTAAATTCTAGACGCTGTCTCTCCTGCTCCTACTGTTTTATAACCATATCTCTATAATACTCTTGCCTGGTTTCTCATAGAAAATAGGTTAGCCTTTGTACTTTCTTGGACTTATGTTTCTTACCTTCTTGGTTCTCCTCAAAATTGTCCTTTATTCCAAGTCATAATTATTAACTTAAAGTTATTAACTCATAACTTCCAAGTAAATGCCCTAACTCTGTGCAGTAACTTGGTTCTTGAAATCATCCATGTAGTTGTTGGTTGATTGAAGGCTTGGTATTGGGATTGAGGGGGATGAAGATGAAAATAATGATGATGATGATGACTGGCTAAATAGTAAATGTAAGACTACTGAATGCACCATGAAGACCACCCAGCACAACCATGATTTCTCTAGTACCTGTAGGCTATGTTTACCACAATTTTTAAAAATTACAATAATAGCACATATTCATTGCAGAAAAGTTAGGCAAAAGTAGCCAAACAAACAGAAATCTCACCTGTAATTTTGCCAGTCACAGAGCATAAAATACTGCCAAAGCATTGGTATGTACAATGAATATAAGTTATGTATTGCCTTTGGGTATTTCACTCTAGTTATCCTTCACTTAGTTAATCTCATTTTTTTCCGGGTAGATGACTTTTATTTATAAACAATCATAAATTATTTTTGTCTCATAAGCACTGCTTAGAAGATTTGAAAAATGATTTTTTTATTTTAATTAATTTTGAATGATTTAATGATCAAATTTTGATTAGTCACTATTTTAAAGAATTGTTCCTCTGATAAGGTTGAACCTCTTTCCCATGTTGCCTGCCATAGTTTGTCCAAAATTATGTTTTGCATTCCATATGAAATTCCATGTTTGGAGAAATAAAGATAAAACATTCTTTCTCTCAGTGCAGTATTTCTAAAACTGTGGTTTGTGAGCCAATTGCATTAGAAACTTCTTTTAATGATTCTAATAGAGCCCAGAAATCTGCATCTGGAATAAGCAATCCGGAGATTCTGATGTTACTCAACTTTGAAAGCCACTATCTTAGTGCCCTTAATCATTCTTGCCCAGTGCTAGCCTTTTTGTCCAATGCTGCACTGTTTTCAAAATTATAGAAAGAAAGGCAATTCACAGGATTATCAATACTATGTAATAATAACATTGATTTTTACTGATCATATAACTAGTGAAGATCTTTTTTTCTGTCACTGTTTCTGTTTGTCTTTATTCAAACTCACAGAGATAAGGAGCTTCATTTGAGTCGCTCAAATTTATAATACAAGAATGATTTAAGCTTCTAAAAGTTAGAAATGTGATGTATTAAATGGATGTATAGGTTAATATAATGTTAATACTAAAGAAAAAGTATATATGTTAAACTGATTAATTTTATATTACAAGTCACATTGAAAATCTTAAAAATCTGAATGATGCTAAGGGATAGCCAGTGGATGTCACCATTGCGCTATGAATTTCTGGAACCAAGCCTTGTTTTTGCTGTTTCCTCTCAGAAATAACTAAGGCTGGTGGTCCTATACCTTCATAACATCCAGTATTTTTTCCCTTTTCTTATAAATTATTGACTGATTTTGTACTAATTAGTTATACCAGTTGGTAGGTTTGTTATCAAGTTAAGCTTCAAGACAAGAACCTGGACTCATATGATTAAAAATTTAGAGGCAGTTGATTAAATATGCAGATAGTCTGTGAAGCTACTTCTTGCAACCATTATATTGCCTTTTACTACTAATGATTTGTATAATTAATAAAAAAAACACAAGCTTGAACACGTTAAAGAAAGAAATGAAACATTAAAGGCAATTGGGTTAAATGCCAAGAAGTAAGAATATAATTGTAAGTTAGGTCTTGTTTTATTTTAACAATGTGCTCCTTTTATTCTTAGCAAAGATGATGTATTGGATTCTACAATTGTTTTGGAAATCATGTGTTGGATCAGTGAATGGTCTGAGGGCTAATTAAATACATTTTAAGAATTGTATACTTTTTCTTCCAATTAAAAATCTTAATTACTCCAGTGAATTTTCTGATTTGAAGGTTTGTTGTGAAGTGTAAGCAGTGAAGCGTAGATGTCCAGATCAAACTGGGATTACTGTTGAGCTCCCTTGGCTTACAATATAGCTATTTTTAGTTAATTATAAAATTATAAAATTTCCCTAGCAACTCTGACCCCCAAATTTGTATTTTTAAAGTGTGGTTTTTTTTCCAGAATATGGATTCTCTTTTTGCTGTGAGCACAGATTTGGAGTCAGTTCAGGTCTTTCCATTGTGTGATAGCAGAAAAAAAACATTGAAACTCATTATACTTTGACTTGCTTAGCTGTGTTATAGGGCAAATCAAACAATATTAAGAATAACTATAATTTGGAGTCTCTGATAAGTGTTAGGCAGTGTCTATCATAGAGTCTTTGTACAGTTTACATCTTTTAATCATTGAAAAGGTACGTTGTGCTATCACAAAACACAAAACAGAAATAAAACACTGGAGCTTGCTTTTAAATCCTAGAGTGTCTGGCTGAGATGCCTAAGATCTTTTTCACAAGGGCTTTTTTCAGTAGATAATGCTGTTGCCATGCATTCTAAAGCCCAGATAGTGACCTGAATATGTTCTGTGGGTAGTATGTTGACTAAAGGGCTAACAATGTGAGTGCCACTGATGCCAAAGTCCAATGTTCCTGGACAGAATGTATTTGCCAAGCCCCTTCCAGCCATGCCCTTTGCAGGGGGCGTTGTCTGTGTTCACCGACAGGATTGAATTCACTTATTTACACTTTAGAGACAACTGTGGAGTCAGAGCTATGGAGAACATTAATGTTTATTGCTTGGCACATTATCTTAGAGGAAAAAAATATTAAAGAAGAGATTTTTCTATTTTAATTTAGAGGTGGTAAAATATGAAGAATATAAACAATAACCTCAAGGCAATTTCAAGGTTCTTAATTTAATGTTAGGTTTTACCAATTCTTCTCATATTAGGCCCTGGACATCAGCTATTTGGGGTCTAAGACTTGGCACAAAAATGTTCAGTAAATACTGTTTTAAAAATCTTTTCCTTTTTGCTTTCTCTATGTGAAAATAATCATCATTAAATAAATTTTGAGAGGCATCAATCATCAGTTTTTAGTTGTGACACCTTAGTTGTTCATTGATTGCTCTCTCATATGTGCCTTGAACACGGGACTTCAGCAGACCAAGTAACCCCTTGCTGGAGCCAGCGACTTTGGGTCCAAGCTGGTGAGCTTTTGCTCAAACCAGATGAGCCTGCACTCAGGCTGGTGACCTTGGGGTCTCGAACCTGGGTCTTCCATATCCCAGTCCTACTCTCTATCCACTATGCCACTGCCTGGTCAGGCATCATTAAATAAATTTTGATTAAAAAAATGAATGACTGCTACTGTATGAATAACTCTTAAACCCACTGATTTTTACTTCTATTCTTATTGTAATCACCTAATGCCCTACCTCCCAAATTGTTTTAATTGTGAGCCTGTTGTCCCCAAAACCTCTGTGGATTCTACTTTTGCTGATTACTACCTCTTTATTTTTGGTAGGCTCTCATTCTCCCCTTGTCACATCTATATACTTCTCCAGAAGTAGACATCTTCTCACCCAAGGGCTGCTTCACTTCTTCAACTGTCTCACTGTACTTCAAAGTACAACTTAAAATATACTTTTGTGATAAAACCTTCCAAGGTAAAAACAGTAGATTCGCACAACACAGTTCTCTCAAATTTTTACACCTCTGAGGCTATGTGATAGAGAGCTTTGTAAAACTAGCATGAGTTTGAAACAGACTACGTAATTCTCATGAGTAGGCAATATATTTCTAACCTCTCAATAAGGTAGGCACTCAAATATTGGCTGATTTGAATACTAGATACATTTCCAACCAAAACATTTCAGAAAAAAAATAAAATAATTTTCCAGTATTTTAGAAATAATATTTTCTGTCCACTTTCATCAATACCCCTTTCATTTTTCCTTTTTGAGAAATATGAAAATAATTTTAAGCTAACTAATATGTAAGAAACTTTTTAAAGTTTTTTTGTTTTGGGCCATAATTATTTTCTCTGTCTACAGTTAATCTATTTAATGTCTTTTGATCATCTCCTAGGTCTTACTGTTCTAGGTGCTAAGAAGGTGAAAAACAAAAAAGACAAGATCCCTGTCCTCAAAGAATCATGCATAGTGAGGAGGACAAGCCCAGTAACAGGTAAGTATAAAGTCATGGTTGGTGCAGTGATAGAACTCAAGAGTAAAAAGGGAACACCCAAAATGGGCAAATGCCACCTGCTTTCAACTGTCATTATTTTAACAATAAGGTTATATCTCACAACTTGCCCATGAAGATCTTGGTTTAGTGGTCTCACACCCTTTCTCATATCTCCACACTTCCCTTTCCTATTGAATTGACTTCATAAAATTTTAATAATTTTATATGCCATGTTGGAAATAATAAATATATATGTGTGTATATGCTAATATGCACTCATTCATAGCCCTTTTACATTCTGTGCATTAAATTACTGTCTAGATTTCCCCTTATGGCAATATTGATAATATAGTATGCATTTCTGTGGTTTTTGCTTATTACCTTACAAAAAACAAGAATTTGGACAAGACCTATTCTAACTGTAAGTATCTGTAAAAAATAATAGCATATTTGTATATCATTTGATACCCTGCAAGACATTTTATGGAGACCTGAGCCATGGGAGTAATGTTTTCTAGGAAAGATGTATCATATTCATAACAGAGCACAAAGATAGAATATTTGGCAAATGCCACGTGTGGCAATTTTTTCCACACAAAGGCAGTCCAAATGTTTGAGTAATTCTTGTCATGTCAGAGAATGCAAATGTTCTTCGGGTATGGTTGGTTGATTTTATAAATGAATTTTTCTACTTTCCATAGTTACGTCAACAGACATTTCATTAAATTATATTTAAAGATTTGACAAGCCAGGTCCTATGAAAAGTATGTTAACTTAAATTTCACCATCTCATCACACGGTGATTGGTCTATGTGTGGTAGAGGCTGAAAGGGTGAGCTTAATCAGCATGAACACTTGCAGAAAGTAATGAAATTTAATAATAAATAATTCCAAGAGGCCTCGTTAAGCTGGAACATTATTATTAAACAGAATGTACATGTTGACAACTATGTCAATAAATTTGAGAGCTGTGAACATTTACCACATAAAGTAAGAAAGGTGCTTTGAAAGGCTTTGTTGTTCTTGTTCTAGAAAAAGTGTTACTCCTCGATTTTGTTTCTTTTCTTTGTCCAAAAGGGGAAAATAAAGCAGAACAATATTTCTAGGTGTCCTGTCAAGGACACATCTGATCAGAAATGCAGTAGGTCTAAATAAAGTGTCAGGAAAAAAAATCCTAAAGAAGTTTACCATAATTATCTCTACTATCAAAAATTAAGACAGATTTAGATTACCATAGCAATTTTCTTGAGGTTTTCTATTTTATCAAACTGAGATAGTGCTTTTGGATATTAGTTATGAATAGAAATATAAGAAGATTACTTAATCCCTCGATCTTGATTCTGAATGCAGAATTGAAGACAAACTCATTATAGTGGCTGCCTTGAACTTAATAAAATTATGAGTGAGTAATTAAATACTATACTTGAAGACAGATTATGTTATTTTTGCTACCACCACCAGGTTTTTATAAAAAGTAAAAGAAGCAGACAAACTCTGTTACAGTTGTTTAGAATCTCTTTTTACAAAATATGAATACATGAGGCATTAAATCGCCTTGGATGTAGAAGTACTAGCATGCAACTTCACATAGAAAATTGTCAGCATAGATGATTACAGTTTAGATATGGTCAGAAGAGAATCAAACACATTATGGAAGCTAAAGTATAATAAATAAATTTGATAAAAGGACCCATTCTAATAAGACTAGTTTTAGGCGTAATTGCACAAACTCTAGCATCATTGAAGATAAACAATATAATCTCTTTGAAAAATCTTCACAGAGTGTTTTTGGACTTTAACAAATTTTTATTTTCTTGTATTGGATTCAATAAACAAAAGTGAAAGAATAAGAATAAATGACTATTCTCTGATTTCTGTGTTTTTCTGTAAACATATCAAACTGTGGAAGATTTAGCACTTCCTTGCCAATTGTAGTCATCAGCAAAAATCTGGCTTGAGTTCTCTGGAAAGAAAAAAAGAAAAGGTCCTGAAATGCCTTTCTTGTATTTCTGATTCAAGGCATGTTGTGACTATTACACTGAAGTTCTACACAAGAAGCTCTAAGTTAAAACTATTTTTTCCTGAATTTCTGTATGTTAATCAAACATTTAAATCTGTTAAGGAACACTTTTAGGTAAGAATTGAGAAATCAGCTTCTTCTGTACTTCTTAACCCTCTTTGCAACCTTGCATTGACTGTCCTCTACGGATGTCTTTAGCTACCAAGCTCCCACCCAGCCTATACCTTGATAGACATTACTAGCAGTCATCAACTTCTAATTTTCTCCCCTTTCAAGCTCATAGAAGACTAACCTCTGGGCTGAGTAGATGCTGTAACCCATTCTGGTTATAATGCTTTTTAAGATTCTATCAAAATTAATTTCTTTATATGTTATTTTGGGGGCTGTTTAAAAGTTTTCATTATTATAAATAATACAACAAAAATATTCAAAATTTTGTCTCCTTATGAGAGTTATGTTTGTGTTGTCTATATTTTTGTTAGAATATATACCTTGAAATTGTAATTCTGGATCTTTGTTTTGTACATGTTCTATGTAACAAGATACTGCCAAGATGCTTTTTAGATGGATCTTAATGACTTGTAACCTTATCAGCAATTAATGTGAGTTACCTATATTTTCACTAACACTAAGTGTTACAGTCTTAATTTTTTTCATATCAATCTGATCCGTGTGTGAATATCTTTCCATAGGACTGTGTTCACGGGCAATTCAAATTTCCTTTTCTGGTATTTGTTTATGTCCATAGCCCATTTTATATCTTTTTGTGCTTTGTTTGATCACATACAAAATTTAAATTTTTTTCTTGATTTTAATTGCTTGTGATATGTCTTTTAAATATCTTCTAGTGTGTGGCTTGTCCTTATCATTTGTTTATGGTATTTTTTTAGGCACACAAATTGTAATATTGGTCTGGCTAAATGAATTCATCAATATATTTATAATTTTAATTGTTTAACATTCTAAGGTCACAAATAATTTCCAATTTTTTGTTTCTACAAGTAAATTTTAATCTATTTGTAATTTTTATTTGTGTTTATTATTAGTGTTTAATATATGAAGCTAATATCCAAATGCTCTTTTTGAAATAGTATATTCTTTGGTAATGTGTTTTCTTTCTTTTTTTTAGTTTTTATTGAATTTATTGGGGTGAGTGACATTGGTTAATAAAATTATATAGGTTTCAGGTGTACAATTCTATAATACATTATCTGTATGTTATATTGTGTGTTCACTATCCTAAGTCATTTTCCATCACCATTTATCTCTCCTTTACCCTTTTCTACCTCCCTCCAACCCCTTTTCCCTCTTGTAATCCTTATACTATTGTCTGTATCTTTTTTTGTTTATTTTGATTAATTCTTTCACTTTGTTCACCTAGACCTTCACCCCCCATCTCTTCTGACAGCTGTCAATCTGTTCTCTGTATATGAGTCTGTTTCTATGTTTCCGTTAGTTTGTTTTGTTCATTGTTTTCACATATAAGAGAAATCATATGGTAGTTGTCTTTCTCTGACTGGCTTATTTCACTTAGCAAAATACTCTTGAGGTCCATGCACGCTGTCATAAAAGATAAGATTTCCTTCTTTTTATGGCTGAGTAGTATTCCATTGTATAAATGTACCACAGCTTTTTTATTGACTTACCACACTTGGGCTACTTCCAAATATTGGCTATCATAAATAACACTGCGATAAAACACAGGGGTGCATATATTCTTTTGAATTAGTCTTTCTGGTTTCTTAGGATATATTCTCAGAGGTGGAATGTCTGGCTCATAAGGCAGGTCCATTTTTAATTTTTTGAGGTAGTTCCATACTACTTTCCACAGTGGCTGCACCAATTTGCATTCCCATCAATGGTGTACAAGGTTTCCCTTTTTTCCACATTCTTGTCAACACCTGTTGTTTGTTGATTTATTAGTGATAGCACCTCAGACATTTGTGAGGTGATATCTCATTGTGTTTTTAATTAGAATTTCTTTGATTTTAATGACATTGAGCATCTTTTCATATGTCTTTTGGTCATCTGTATGTCCTCTTCAGAGAAGTGTTTATTCAGGTCCTTTTCCCATTTTTTAATTGGATTTCTTTTAATTGGATTTTTGGGTGTTGAATTTTATAACTTCTTTATAAATTTTGGATATTAAGCTCTTATTAGGTGCATCTGTCAGTTGTAATTTTAAAAAGTATATTTAGAAATATAGCAAGGAACTATAAGGTTTTGCTCCACTAGAAATAAGAATTTTTATATAATACTGTCATAAATTCATGCAATGTAGTAACAGAGTAGAATAACACAAATTGATCAATGGAACTTAATAAGAATTCCAGGAATAAAAGTGTGCATGTGTTTTACCATTTAATGAGTTCCACTTCATGGGGGCTCTGGTGCCCAATGAGTCTACCCTTGAATTGTCTCTCCTGAAGAAGCTTGTAAGTACCCCAGCATGGTCTAAAGTTGTCTACCATGTAGTCTGGCTCTGGGGCCTCCAGGGAGGTACAAGCTAGAATCAGCCTCTGCCTGTACCCTGCCTAGGGCCGCTTGGCATGAGCTATATGGAGATCTTAGATAACTGCTATTTGTGCTAGGATTGGATATGCCTTGGAGAGGCCAAGCTTTGAATCTAGATTGTCTGCTGTTAGTGTAGTGTCTGGCCTGGGGCCACTTACCAAGAGATACGGGACCTATACAGGCCAGATGTTACCTGTTTGGGGGTTGTGAATCCTTGAGAAATTTTAGAAGAGTCTAAAGCATAAGCCAAGACAGGCCATTTATATGGAAAAGACACCAGAAAAGGCTTGGGTTGGCACAAAATAGGGTAAGGCAAAGTCTCAAGGAGCCACCAGTGTTAGCTAGGTTGATGGAAAATTAGATATGGTGTCTGCCTGCTGGTTCTGTGGGTGGCAGGGAGAGCTCACCAAGGAACAATGGCCTCTGCCAGCACTTCTGTCTGGGAGAAAGCTGCCCCTTTTCATGTCGCTGCTGCCTTTCCAGTTTTGGATCTTAGAGTGAGTGTGCATGCTCTTTAAGAGGAGCCACTTAAATCCCTCTACTGGGAATATACCCCCATAACTCAAAAACACTGGTACATAAAGACACATTTAGCCTCATGTTCATTGCAGCATTGTTTACAATGGCCAAGACATGAAAACAACAAAAAGCCCTTCAACAGATGACTGGATAAAGAAGATGTGGTACATATATACTATGGAATACTACTCAGCCATAAGAAATGATGACATTGGATCATTTACAACAACATGAATGGACCTTGATAACATTATACTGAGTGAAATAAGTAAATCAGAAAAAACTAAGAACTATATGATTCCATACATAGGTGGAATACATAAAAATTAGACTCAGGGCATGGACAAGAGTGTGGTGGTTACTGGGGATGGGGAGGGGAAAGAAGGGGATGGAGTAGAGGAGGGGCACAAAGAAAACCAGATAGAAGGTGACAGAAGACTATATGACTTTGGGTGATAGGTATGCAACATAATCAAATGTCAAAATAGCCTGGAGATGTTTTCTCTGAACCTATGTACCCTGGTTGATTAATGTCACCCCATTAAAATTAATAAAAAGAAAAAAGAAGGAGCTGCTTAGAATTCCAGCAGCCTTATGTCTCACTCAGCACAATCCTCACTGGTTTTCAGAGCCAGAGTTACGGGGACTTCTCCTTCCAGCACTGGAACCCTGAGTTAGGGGGTCTGGTATGTGGTTGGACCCCCTCACTTCTCGGGAAGGACCTCCACAACTGATATATCCCTTCCGATCTTTAATAGCTACACCTGAGTGTTACACATTTCCACCCTTCCTACCAGTCTTAATGTGGCTTCTTCTGTATATCCTTAGTGATAGGACTTCTGTTCAGCTATATTTCAGGTGGTTCTCAATGATGGCTGTTCTGTAGTTTCCTTTTTATTTTGATGTGGTTGCGGGAGGATGCAAGTAGTGCATTTATCTATACCACCATCTTGACAAGACCTGTGCCTTGTTCTTTTTTTAAAGCATGTTTGTCTAGTTTTAGAGCTTTATTTCCCTTGTATGGATTTAAGAATCAGTTTGTCATATTATATGAAAACTCTTATTGGGCTTTTGATAAGAACTGCATTGAATTTATAGATGTCCATGGCATTGTGACTTTGTCTTCATAATGCTAATATACTTGAATGAAGAATTAATATATATTCCAGTCTTTAATGATATGTCACAAATAGTATGTATGCATCACATCCAAATCTAAAAGAATCTCAAGAGGTGTAAACCTGTGTTAGAGGTACTTTAGAAAGAAGAGCAGGTGGTGTTTAAAATGAAAAAAGAATTTGGAGAGGATTCAATTTTAAAAACAGAAATAAGAAATGAGCAAAAAAATATCACCATGGCAGGGAACAAAATGACATTTTATCAGGTTTGTGGACAGGGCAGTGGGGGTCCTGGAAAGAAATCACACAAGAATGCTAGTTGCATTGTTTGACTCTCCAATGTCCTGAAATTGGAAACTTTTCGAGTGTGTTTCAAAGTGGTAACCCTTTCCCGCAAATAACAAATAAATTAGTTTTAAAAACCACTGCCAAGTTCAAGCTTCAGAATCTGCCAGTTTAAATGGTCTGTGCCAATGCATTCTTGTACACTCCAGTTTTTTTTTTTTTTTTTTGTCAGGTTCACTGCTGATTGGATACTGATGGATGGCATTGCTCTGTTCCACTGCAGCACTTTATAAATAACGTAATGCTCTGATCTACAGCAAAATGGTAATTCCTATTTTTGCTGCATTGGACCGGTTGGAAACAAATGATTTCCCCAATAACAGGCCTCTGTATGAATATTGGGCTCTGGTTTCATCTCAATAAATGTGTCAACAAGGTATTAAAACACATTGCTTATTTTTTTTATTAATGTGAACATTTTAGGCACAAAGCAAATTTACTATTTAAATTCACTTGTGCTACCATAAGTGTAGAAAAAAAATAACTAAATAAAATAAATTGATACCAGAGGAAATGTCAAGCACACTGCCCATATTTGTTAGATAAATATTACTGGGTGGCATTAACTAATGTTAGCACTTTATGCCCACAGTATTTCTCCTTATTATCATTTTTGGAGAATACATATATTTTTTCATACATTCAATTTTTCTAAAGTATGCCCTGACAATATTTGAGTGATAAAAGTTTAACAATAAAAATCTTGGCCCAAGAAGTTACCAAAATTTTAAGGTTATCTATTTATAAGGATATGACCACTACTAAACTTGATGACATTAAATGTAAGTTGGAAATTTACATCAGTTGATTAAGGATTTTGGTTTGTTTGTTTTTTTTTCTTTTTATGTAAGAGTTGGGGAAATAGTGAGGCAGACTCCTGCATGTGTCCTGAATTGGGATCCACGTGGCAACCCCATCTTGGGCTGATGTTGGAGTACCAAGCTATTTTTAGCACTAGAGGCTGATGCATTGGGACCAACTGAGCTACTCTCAGTGCCTAGGACTACAGTTGAACCAATTGAGCCATTGGCTGCAGAAGAAGAAGAGGGAGGGAAAGGGGTGAGGGGGAGGGAGAGAAGCAGATGGTCATTTCTCCTGTGTGCCCTGACTGGGAATTGAACCTGTGATGTCTGTATGCCAGTCAATGCTCTATCCACTGAGCCATCAGCCAGGGCTTGATTAAGGATTCTATGATAAGAATGCCAGATAGCTAGGTAGAATAAAAGACCCAAGAATAAATTCCACAAGAAGTTTACACTGAATGTTGTAAGACTTTTAGACTTTGGTAATTATTTAGAGCTGCAAGGGGTTACATTATTATTTGATCAAATTCCTCCATTTTAACCAAGTTTATCTCTAAATTGAAAATTACATACAATATTATTTTAATGTCATATTGCATACCTTCCTCTCTTTTCTTGTAGTGGTATCTCCCTCCTTTACACACTGAAGCCCTAAACTCCAAAATATAAAATGCCTCAAATGTTTTGATTCTGCCATACTTTCTTGTTTCCAAACTGTTGCAATTGTTTTTCCGTTTAAAATGTTATTACTTTCATCACGTAATCCACACTGTTAACCTTCTACATTTTCCTTGATAAACTTAAGAATTAGTAACATTCATTGCATACTCACTATAAGACACTGTGGTAAGCCCATGACATCACTTTATTCACTAAACCTTCTTCTTGACCTGATAAAGTACATAGTATTCTTATTCATTTTACAGATGGAAAAACTGAGACACTGACATCTTAATTAACTTGAACAAGAACACAAAGTCAGATTATCTAATTAAAACTCAGGAAATATATCTTTAGCTCAGAATATTATTATTTCCGTGCTTTACTATCATATTCTGCTCATATTTTACTTGTTCTTAAAACTCATCTCCGACCCAAGAAATCTCTTTTTGAGACCCTGCAGGCCCACTAAATATAGCCCCTCCCAAGGTTAATATTAATAGATTTCAATTTGGCTCTCCTACTGTGAGCTTCTGTAAGGCAATAGACAGCATTACATAGAATTAAAAATGTACACAAAATCGAGAGTTTGGACCTGGGATTGGGCATAGCCAAATTGGAGTCTGCCATTTACTCAAAATGTGACCTTGGAAATTTATGGAACCTATTGGAACTCAATTTTTCTCATCTGCAAGATGGGGATAATAATAGTTGTTTCATCATAATGTTACATTAGAAGGATTAAGTGCATCATGCACATTGTTGCTCTATATGGATTAACTGTTTTAATAACTATTATTTTTATTCTCTAAATTTATTATGTCATAGAGATATATAAATATTTGTTGCATAAATAGGACTATGAGGAGCACAGTTGAGCCAGGTTGTAATCTGAATTTACCAATTAGTGACACACTTGTTTCATGAACTTTGAAACTTAATCTTCAATACAAAGATGTATCCATTTTTTAGTTATATTATGTTCAGTTTAGAGTCCTGCTTGGTCAAGTGTTGGCATCTTAGTTGATGTATCAACTCAAGCTACCTAGGATGTTATTTAGAGCACAAGGTGTCTGTGTGTTCAGAGTTGCGACCCAAGCATCACTTTTGTCAATAAACTTTGGGAGAGCTGGCTTACCACTGGAGTAGGAGTTAATAGTCATAGTTTTGATGTATCTGCTTTTAAAAATATGAACTTTAGTTATAGAACTGGAACCTATTTAGACAAATATGCAAGGAAGCCAAAAGGGAATGATCTCTCAAAAGAATGACTATTCATGAGGAAACCTATTATAGATCCAGTGTCAAAATACAAGGGACTCACCTGTATGCTCAACATCAATGTACCAGTTTACAATGAAGAGTACAGTGGTAGAATTAGATACCCAGATAAATGAGGCAACCGTCCTACACACACACACTGGAGTTTTTTGAGAATATTAGATGAGGCCCCATTAGTTAAAGAAATATTTTGTTCAGTACCATATAATGTTAACATGTGAAGAAGAGATACTTATAAATCTCCATGACCAATCAGTTTGCCACTTATCAACCAGAATAATATGTTAAAATGAGAATATAGACTATTGTGCCTGTTGAAACCTCTTTAATGGTTTTCATTTCCACTGCACTTTGAATCCTCTAGAAAGTTATTGTCATGACTTACAAGGCCCTCATGTTCCAGACCCTGCTTCCTTTTGCAATGCCATCCACACTTCTTTCTACCTATGTTCCCACACCCAAGGGCCTGTCTAAGTCCCTCAGTGAATCCCAGAATTTCCCACAACAGGGTTGCAGCACATCTACCCTGGACATATTTTCCCTAGATGTATGCATGAATGCTTTCTTCTCAGCTTCAAGGTATCCTTTTAAATACTGCATTTCCCATGTATAAAACACACAGTTTTTGAAAATTGTGTGGTCTAAAAACTGGGTGCTTCTTATACAGTGGTTGTAGATTTTTTTTACTTGTATTTCCCACTGTCTTACGCTTGGTTTTGTGCTCATTGTTGAAGACAGTGATTCGTCATCAGACACATATGAGAACAAGCTAATGGATGGGAGTTTTGAAAGTGATGAGGAGTTGTATGAATTTTATAATGAATAAAACTTGAGTTCAATAACTTTATGTAATACATTATTTTTCAAAATTTGGGCCCCCAAATTAAGGTGTGTCTTATACATGGGAGCATCTAATACATGAGGATATATGGTAGTATCTCAGTTAAGTCTTCCCCATCTACCTTACCCCTCTACATTATATTCTGTGTCATTAGATCTATTTATAGCTTTATAAAACTCTTCATAATTTAAATTATGGGTTTTTGTTTATTTGTTTATTAGACTTGTATATGGTTCTTTTTCTCTGTTTGATGGTGAGCTCCAAGAAGGAACTTGTAATCTACTCTGTTTATCACTGTGTAGCCAACACTTAGCTCACTATCTAGAGCATAATGTGTGGGTGAATGTCCAGTAGCATTTGTTCGATGAAGAATGAGTGAATGAACCAATAGTTCTAGTATAGTCTCTATTAGATAAATCAGTCACATAAATTGAAACCTCAAGTCAATAGCTTCACATGTTTATAAAGATCCATCAGTCAAGGCTCATCTTTTTCTTCTTGCAGTGAAAGAATGGTAAGTGTAAGCCATTCTAAAGAAGGACTCCAAATGACAATACGTCTGAATTCTAGTGAAGGTAGGGACTTATCAGATATTTAATGTGTATTTGTTATATGCAAGACACTCTGGGGGATACAAAGTTAAAGCAGATTTGATCTCTTTTCTGTAACATATCACAATGTACAGTATGGGAGTTCTATAAGTAAGTAAGTCTAGTGTGAGTATGATAGGTCAACACTACATGTTAGGTGTAACTGTGATACTGTTCGTTAAGTGCTATGTGGGAATACAGGTAATACTAGGCTTTTTTTTTTTTTTTTACAGGGACAGAGAGAGAGTCAGAGAGAAAGATTGATAGGGACAAAAAGACAGGAAAGGAGAGAGGTGAGAAGCATCAATCATTAGTTTTTCGTTGCCGTCGCGACACCATAGTTGTTCATTGAATGCTTTCTCACATGTGCCTTGACCGCGGGCCTTCAGCAAACCGAGCAACCCCTTGCTGGAGCCAGTGACCTTGGGTCCAAGCTGGCGAGCTTTTGCTCAAGTCAGATGGACCCGCGCTCAAGCTGGCGAGCTCAGGGTCTCGAACCTGGGTCTTTCGCATCCCAGTCCGATGCTCTATCCACTGTGCCACTGCCTGGTCAGGCATACTTAGCTTTTAAATATGGCACTTTGAAGGCAGTTAATCTATAGTCTTTCTAATTTAATCTGTTCAATGGGCTTTATGCATCATTAGGTCTGTGTGCTGTTAAAATATTTTAGAGGAGACTGGTAAATCTATCTGTCACATACTTATTAAGCCAGAATATATTCTTTGATCTCTTCCACAGGATCAGGCATTGTGCCTAGTATGCTAAGCATCAAGGATATTGCTGTGAAGAAGAGAGACTAGCTTCCTCCTGTCACAATGATCTTGTGTTTATGTTAGAAAAACAGACATTAAGTAAGAATTACAATGTCAGATTTTTAAAGGCATTATGACAGAAAGAGAGTGTTGAAATGTAGAAATACTGTGGGGTTTGGGTCTGGGTTGATGAGGAGAGGCCTCCCTAAGCATGTGACATTTGATGTGAGGCTGAGGGAAGACCATGATCTGCCCATAGGAGAGTTTAGAAGAATAGCCTTCCATTAAGAGAGGGGCAAAAGTAGGTCCTCAAGGTAGGGCAGGAATGTGTATGTGAAAGACTGGGAGAAACCAGTGTAGGTGAGCCTAGTGGGGATGAGAGTGAGAGGAGATAAAAAAGATAGATCATGCAGGGTCTTATGGGCTATGCATATGAGTTTAAATTTTACTCTAAGAAAGAGCAAAGGGGAGTCAATGATCTACTACTGTAAATATAGGATTGACAGGATCTGATTTATATTTTTAAAGGGATATTGCTACAAAAAGTAGAACATTGGTAAACTAAAGGACTTAATAATCTCTGGGATCTTGACTAGACATATATTTCCATTAATGATGATGCAACTCAGCAATAGTGTTGAGCAACCTCTATGTGCCAGGCACTGTGCAGAAATAAGAAGGTAGTATTGCTAGATTTCATATCACTGAGTTTTTCAAAATTTATTTCTTCATTAATTTTTAACTTTCTTTTCATGATTAACTAAATCAAAAGCAAATGTTTGGGGTCCTTTTAACCTGCTCACCTCAACCCCTCTTTCTCTTTCTGAACAGGTCTGCAATTTCCCAAAGTAGTGCAAGGCTGTGTGGCATAGAGTACTTATCCCTAAGAAGCAGGTTCTGCTGGTAGGTTTATGCTTGAGTCCATTTTTCTTATCTTTCTCGAATGGCCAAAGTTAACTGATTTGAAAGGGCCTCATTTTAAATTACATTCATTCAGTGAAAACAGAAATTAACACTTAGAGACATCTATATGCTAATGATTGTAGCTCAGGGAATTCACTTCTAACCTTTTCAAAAGACACTGGTAAAGAGCCATTTCACTTGAAAGCAACTTAGTAAAACTGGTAGATTAATTAAATACCATAAAATTTCTTTAAAAATCTTTATTTCATTTATCATTTATGCCATTATTTTTTTCTCTTTTATGTGAGCTACCTTGGCTCAGCTCGTGCCTTATAGGACATACTATTTAGCAGGGTTAACATGAATAATGTAAAATCCTGAGCAGTAATGTAATGACATGAGTTTGGAAGGCAGTAAAGGAACAAAGGACAAACAAAGGAAATCTGTTCATCAAGGCCACTCCTAGCTCATGTTGTAGCTTGTGCAATAGTTTTGGTAAAAGCACCCTTCCGTCCATCAGTGCAGCCCAGGGTGCAGGCACAAACTCAGGCTTGGTGAATAAACAGCAAGGTGCAAAGCCTCTCTGTCCCTGCAGTTCTTTGCCCTGGTGGAGTGAACAATTTGTATGGCTGTACTTGACATAGTTTCCTGGCTCTGTTTCTCATCTCTTTAAGTTACTTATGTGTATTAACTTACCTCTCCTGAACCTCAACCATGACAGCATACACCTTCAAATGATATCACCAAGGCAAAGCAGCCTTTTCCCAATAGAGGCAGCCCCGAAGAGTAAACTCGGCTAGAATTTTGGAGTACTGTGCATTTTGTTGTGCTGCATGAAGAGATCATGTACTTGGACAGGGCAGCCTCTAAAACCAAAGAATTTTATGTCATTTTCACACCCAACATATTCCTTCTATCTTCACAATAAATCACAACATTTTAAAGCATGGAGTGTTGCAGTCAGAGTTGCTGCTGAATCCTGGTTCTTTCTGACATTTACTAATTGTATACTTCTGAAAATCTTACTTAACTTTTCGAGCTTCAACTTCCTCATCTGTAAAATGGGTACAATAACAGATGCCTTAGTATTTCAATGATTGCTTTCTCATATTTGCCTTGATCAGGGAGCTACAGCAGACCGAGTGACTCCTTGCTCGATCCAGCAACCTTGGGCTCAAGCTGGTGAGCCTTGCTCAAGCCAAATGAGCCCATGCTCAAGCTGGCGACCTTGGGGTCTCAAGCCTGTGTCCTCTGCATCCCAGTTTGACATTCCATCCACTGCTCCACCTCTGGGTCAGGCTCTTTAGCTGTCTTTTCATTGTCTTCATGATGCATTGAAGAAAAGTTCTTCATTTTGATGAAGTCCAAGTAATCAATTTTATCTTTGATAGATCTTTGCCAAATTCATGGTTACAAAGTTTTATCTATACTTCCTTCTAAGTTTTATAGTTTTAGGTTTTACATTTAGATCTACAATCCATTTTGAGTAAAAGTGTTTACATAGTGAAAGATACGGACGAATGTTCATCGTTTGGAGAATGAACATTTAATTGCTCCATACCATTTGTTGAAAATACAATTCTTTCTGCTTTGAATTGCCTTTGTACCTTTTCTAAAAATTAGTTGGTCACATATGTGTGGATCTATTGCTGGACTCTTCCTTCTGCTCCATTGATCCACTTTTCTATTTTTAAGACCATAGTATATTTTGAAACCTTCCAATTCTCAAGGCAGTTTGCTTAGTGCTACTTCATTCGTCTCCATTGAGCTCCACGGGACAAGTCAGTTTAATTTATTCTTGCATTGAAATTTAGCCAGAATGAAGCTAGCCCTTTTAAAATGGGTCTAAAGTCTCTTACCTTTTCCTAGTTTTGCTTCCCAGTTTTAATTTTTATTTGAATTTGATTTGTGTTTTTTGGGGAAGTAGGAGGGGTGCAAATGTGATGAAAATAGCTTGAAAAACTGTTTTTTACTTCATGCAAACCTATAGAAATTGGCATAAGTTATCAAATTACTCATGGTGAGATAAGTAGTAAAAGTGGAAAAATCAAATGAAGAGTTTAAAACAAACATCAAACACTCGCTAAAGACTTCCTGCTAATGAATCTGTCCATTTCTAAATAGTGTGTTCTATCTCTCTGTCTTCTACTGTATAAACAGAGGGAAAATACTCACTTTTGCTTTAGACATGACATTAGTGGATCTCAAAAGCAGAGGCAGGCCAGAAATTCCAGGGCAAGATCTGTTTGAGCCTGCCTGAGAACAGGGCTTTCTCAGGTAGGATTTCACTTGTATATCCCAGCTGTCAAATTGTGATAGACAGAGCCTTAGAGAAAAGAGCCAGCCTAAGGGAGGAGTCTGGAGAGTGTGTGTGTTGCAAACTGTAAGGCAGGGAAGGTGGTTATCAGCCCTTGGATAGGTCCAAGCTGATTGGTGAGCTGCTTGTTGATGCTAATGGACTATTTTATACTGATAGCTATATTATTTCCAGCAATTGTCATGGTTACACGGACAAAAGGAGAAGGCGAATAGTAAACTTTCTGAATAAAGGAGATGGTATAAAATTGGCATCACTTAATCTTTTATTCCAACAACAAAAACAGGGTTTTTTCTTTGTTTTTGTTTTTTTTCAAAAGATGAGTTAATGAACTCTGTTTTACTCCTGAAGCTATAATCTTCCACTGACATCAGTCTCCTCATCTGTTAAAACAAGGGGGTTGGGCTAGATGATCTCTAAGGTTCATTTCAGCACTGAAATGTCTATTGTTCTATGATTTCTTTACTTATATTTTACTGACTGGAGGTTTTGCATTTACTATATGCTTAAGCAAAGGCAAATTTTGACTTGGAAAATTTGATATATTGTTTGCATCACAAGCTGGATAACAAGAGATATGGAGTGTAGATATTTGAATTTAAAAAATTGGTCTCCAATATTTTGGACCATATACAGTAACCTGCCCATTTAGTGACACATTGTGGGGACAGGGCATGAGAGCATTAAAAACCCTGCTGGCCCTGGTTAGAAGTACAATGTCAAAGTCATTATAAGTTAGTTCTGCTCCCAAGAAGAATAACCTGTTTTCTGGGCTAATACCAATCTTTTTTTCAAAATGGTTCTCAAATACAATTTGGCAGAATGCATCAGGCTAATATGGTAGCCGTTTATCAAAGCTGTGCCCGACCAAACCAGGGTACTCATTTTCTGGCTTTAGAAAACTCTGTAGAGACATTAAAAGAACGCATCAGAATTCTCTCACACAGGAATCTACAAGCAGATTATTAAGGTTGTTATACCTCTGGGCCAGAAGCGGGCAGGACTTTATTCTATAACATTTTCTTCTCACAAAATCTGTAGATAATGAGCATAATGCTGTAATCAACTATCTGAAAGTGCTTGCTCATTAATCCCCTATTTCCATTTATGAAGTCATCTAAATTTCTTCCAATCTATACTTACTCTTTTAGGGAAAAAACCAAAAACTTTATAGTCTCTGTATGCAGATTTAGCCTTAGCATAGAGAAACTTCTGTAGCTTTTAAGGAACTTCTAGTCTACTGGCAGAGAGAAGACCTGGTTAGCAGGAGAGAGGCATGAGCGTCCTTGGTGGAGGCACGAGGGATGGGGCATGTTTATATGTAGGTACTAACTGTGCACCAGCTACTGGGCACTACTCACAGGTGAGAAAGGTAATAACGTTTCTAGTCATTGGATTAAAACATTGAATCTCAGGGGATTAAAGAAGAAATACAAAGTCCATGATTGCGCATACAACAAACCTTTAATTTGGGGTTTGAATACTGGTTCCTTGGATGACAGGTTTTGTCCTATTTCCTCAGCACCAGGGATGGCAAACAAGTTTCATCTTAGCTGCCAATGCGGAGTAATTGGTAGAGCTCACTGAATTGTCCATTGAGAAAGTTTCTGAGTACACATCTGGGATCTGAAAGAACTGCCTTGGTCTGTTTGTTTTGCAGCACGAATTCTTGAAATTTCTGATATTTGCCCTGTCGGCTGCTGGCCAAACATGTGGCACACACCTAAATCATTGGAAGAAGGAAGAGAGGAAAACTCAGCAGTCTCCATGTTCAGGGAAACTTAGAAAAGCTGAGAGATAAGACAGCTTTGATAAATGAATAGAATTTGGAGCAGTGGACAGAAAGCAAACCAGTACTGCAAAAAGAGTTTGAGATGTGAAACAAGAGAGCCATCTTTAAGACAGAGATGATATAATTTTTATGAAGCTGAGACACTTGGCTCCACATCTGTGTTAACCATGGGGTGCAATGGAATGGATACGAGTAGATTGCTTAAACTGGTTCAAAGCCTTTTGCATTTACACCACTTGAACAGTCTTTCTTTGTTTCATTAGTTGCCAATAAGTTATTCCTTTGTTTCTGTGTTTGGTTTTATGGATTCTATTGTAATGATGAGAGCGCGGGAAAAGCATGTAATGACGGGGAAGCACTCACTGGGGGAAAGAAAAAACACTTTGAAACAGTGGGGCTCCCAGGCTGATCTGGGCGCAATGCCAGCTTTTCTGTAGCTGAAGAACGTGCCTGAGAAACAGCTGTCAATGGCTACAATTCACCTGTAATAAAGACCACCCACGCAGACCGCTCAGCACACTAATCAATGATTTATTAATTGTATCAATGAAACAGATTATTAGATTGGCTTCGGGGGATTTCAACCCCCCTCTGCAGTCAGATGCTGCCTTTGAGAATGGCTTGGCTTTTCTCAACAGACACACACATTTCCCACAAATACTTTTATTTTAAGACTCTCCTGGTTACAACTTTTATACCAGAATATATTGAAACATCAGGTGCCCCTTCCACTGGTGTTTATTGTCATTTATGGAAGTGTCAGGAAATTCCAGTGAATGAACACAGCCTTTCCCCATTCTGTCTATCTAGGTTTGTACAATCTGTCCCTGGTGGCAGGGCTGTCCCATTGGGGGTCATAGACTATCTTTTCTTCAAATGAGCCACTGCTTCCCAGGATGTATCACAGTTCAGTCCAACTGACAGGGTTTTATCAGTGGGAGTACATATTAAGTTTTATTGTATTTAGGATTTTCTCTACTTTCTACCTCTTACTCTGTGATACTGTGAGTTGTCCTCAAACCTAACCAAGGTTTTATCCAATTGTAAATTGAGTTTTCTACAGAGGATCTGGATGACATTTTCTTCCTCACTTACCAGTGGTCAAATGAACAGATGCAATAAAATGTGGGAGGCTCCCGATTTAGGCTTGTCCAGGCACACGCAGTAAGCTCCCGGCTCAGAGGGCACTGCTGAGTGGCTGTCACAGCAGGGTTCAAGTCATATTGCTGCCAGTTATTTCTCAAGGAGTTCCACAGCACTTTTTCCTTAATACCTTCTTAATCTCATACAAATGACTTGTCTATTATCTAATCTTTGTCATGTTATTTAAATCTAGTAGGTTTTAGAAATCTGAGCATTTATCATATTTATCATATCGGGTCATTTAGAATTAGATCTTCCCTATTGGTGAGACTATTATGATATTTGACTTTTATGAGAAGAAAAACAAAGGACGTATATCATTGTGTAACCGGCTCATATTGGAAGGTATGTGCAAGATCTCAGGTAGGGATTCACTCATACAGGT
This sequence comes from Rhynchonycteris naso, assembly GCA_037038555.1. Classification (NCBI taxonomy): domain Eukaryota; kingdom Metazoa; phylum Chordata; class Mammalia; order Chiroptera; family Emballonuridae; genus Rhynchonycteris; species Rhynchonycteris naso. The sequence continues at coordinate 70,585,404 of CM072997.1, forward strand.
TAAACAAAAATTAGAATCTTTTCTTAACCAGCAAGGGGAAACAGGTGCTTAAAATGTTTATAAAGGATCTGTTCTGGGTCCCCTTCCAAAAGCCACATTTCAGGATGCCAAACTCCTGCAGCCCCAGGATCAGTCTGCCTGGCCTCATTGTCAGTGATTTCTTTTATAATTTTATTTGTCTGGTATTTTCAACTGTGGATCCTAGCACCTATTTGGTGCCAACCAGAAAAGTCTCACTCACCATTCTGATATTTATAATGGCTCCAGGCAAATTTTTCATATCCAGAAATATATTTGTATTATATTATTTTTAAAACACTCCTCTACTAACATTCTCCTCCTCCTTGGTTTATCTTGGGTCCTATTAAATAAGGGCCTAATCTGTGGGAAGATCGTGGCCCTTTTAAGAGCATAGCATTTTAATGGGTTTGCTTAAGGCCTGAAAAAGATTCAAGACACAAAGGACAGAGTCAATAATGGTGGGATTTCAGGCAGTATGACAGGCATTGAAGGATATACTTTTGGGCAGAGCTTCTGCCTGACTCCATTCAAATTTTACAAAATAGACAGTTGCTTATTCCATAAGCAAATGGACAATATCTTTTTCTTCTTTTTTCCCTTCATAATTTTGACATAAGCTATGCAGTGGAAAGCAGGTACTGACTGGTGGTATCCATTATGTATGGGGGCCAATTTTATTAAGGATCTAGGAAATCCATCCCTTGGTGGCATATTTAGAAAGTACTATTGGCATCCCGTCCCTCTGTGTTACCAGTGAATGACATGTCAATGTCTTGATGCCTGGTCTTAATTATTCACTTTCTGCCATTTCCTGAGTCCTGAGATGGCTTTCGTCTGTGCTGACACATGGAATATAGCAGAGAACACTAGTGGATTCCAAATATAACTATAAGAACAGAGAAGAGAAATTTTATATATGTGTGTATATATATATATATACATATATATGTGTGTATATATATACATGTATATATACACATATATGTATGTATATCATATATGTATATATATATGTATGAATATTATAAAATTAATTTAGTGGCATCTAGCATATAGGGTGAAAGCACCATCTTGTTCACATAGGTAAGAAACCATGGTGACTTTTTTTTTCTGACCATCCCCCAGAGAGCACACTGGAGTATTTAAATAATACTTATTAATATTTATGCAATGTTTGATATTTTATAATTTGTGAAGTATTCTTTTGAGGATAAAATTAGGTGATAAATTTGAAAACACTTTGAAAATTATAAATTGTAAACTAAAAAATATATTATTTTCATTTGGTTGCAAGTTATAGATCACAACTTCATAAGCAGTAAAGGTGACATTAGTTGAGATTTCACTGTGAATGCCAGAATAGAACAATCATGGAAAAGACACAAACACATGCAAAGAAATAATAAATGCCAAGGAGCTTGAATTTTATTCCCAGCTAGCTGGGAACGAACATATCTTGTGCCTTGGGCAAATTATTTTATCTCACCCAGTCTTTGAATCTTTATCTTTAAAATGAGAATGGATTCACCAACTTTTAGGGATCCTTGGAGAAACTATTTTTAAATATATGAAACCTCTCATCAGAGGAAGTTGCTACTACTTTCCTTCAACCCCAAAATTTAACTTTGGTCTCCAGTTTCCGTAACATGTTAGACTGTAAGAATTTGGCAAGATTGAAATATTTTCCAAAAATTGTTTTAATGTCAACAGCTGTTATAGTAATTATAATATGAGGAAAGAACCAGTAAAACATAAGAACACAAATAAAAACAAATACTTGGGGAGAATTTTTTCTTTTTCTAAGAGAGGCAGGGAGAGAAAGACAGGAACCTCAAGCTGCTCCTGTATATGCCCTGATGAGGAATCGAACTGGCAACCTCTGCACTCAGGATAATGCTTTAAACAACCAGACTATCAAGCCAGAGCTTATTATTTTACTTTATTATTATTTTTTTCTATAGAAACAGAGAGAAGAAGGAAGAGAGAAGGGAGGGAGAAAGGAAGCATTCATTTGTTGTTCCACTCAGTAGTGCATTCATTGGTTGCTTCCCGTGTGTGCCCTGATTAGGGATCGAACCCACAACCTTGTCATTTTGGGATGACGCTCTTAACAAACTGAGCAAACCGGCCAGAGAAACTTTTTGCTACTCTAAATTTTTGTTGTCAGTCTGATTTGTCCAACTACAAAGAAGGAATGAAAGAAAGTTTTTTCTTTCTTTTATCCTTCCTGCCTTCCTTCCTTCCGTCCTTCCTCCCTCCCTGCCTCCCTCCCTCCCTCCCTCCCTCCTTCTCTCCCTTTCTTTCTTTCTTTCTTTCTTTCTTTCTTTCTTTCTTTCTTTCTTTCTTTCTTTCTTTCTTTCTTTCTTTCCTTCCTTCCTTCCTTCCTTCCTTCTTTTTTTCTTCCTTTCTTTCTTTCTTTCCTCTCTTTTTCTTTCCTAGTCCTGTTCTTTATAGAAGAAAAAGTTTGATAAAATCATCAGTGTTCAAAGCTAATTTGCAGTAGTAGAAAACATTTTAATTGGTTGTCACTAACCTTTTGGGAACCCTTTTTAGGCATTCTCACCGTTTATGAAGGATGAAAAAGGTGAGACAGAAATAAACTATAGGAGGGAAATGCATTTTTAGCAGCCTCCTTCTAGGAAGCTGTCATATTTCTACATTATGTGCTTATATTAAACACTCAAACTATGTCAACATTTGGATTTTCCTCTGATATGGTGTTATTTTGTAAACAGTTTACAACTTTTGTGATATCTCTATTTTAAAGCTACCTTATACATTATGTAGATTCAACTAGTTGTAGAAAATAAAGAGATTTATATATCTCTAAAGGTCTTAATAGTAAGATGATATTTGAATAATACTCTAAAGAAACTGATGGAGTAAATATCTAACTCTGTGTATGTTGGCAAAGAGCAATTCAGGCTGAGGGAAGAATATGCGCAAAGGCCTGGAGGCATTTCATAAGGCAGGAGAGTGCTTGGGGGTTGTGGTGCAAGAAGGCCTGAATGCCTGGTGACAGTAGGGGGAAGCCGGGGAGGACTTATAGGACTCTGGAAGCCATTGTAAGAAAATTGGGAATCATTGGAGGATGTGGGAAGAAGAATGACTAGAACCAAGTAATGTTGCAACTGGCTATTTTTGACAGTAAACGGAAAGATAATTAGAAGGCAAAAAGAATAATCTTTTAGGGAATAGAAAATCATACCTTGAAACAAGATAATAGTAATGCAGGTGGTAAGGCTTGGTCTGGGTCTATTTTGACAGAAAAACTGACATAATCTGCTGATGCTTAAGATAAAAGATCTGAGCAAAAGAAAGATCCAAGATGACTCAGAGGTCATGACCTGAGACATTGAAACTATGAAATTGCCATCAGCTGAGGTAGGAAGATAAGAAATTTGTTTGCAAATGTAAAGTTTTGATACTCATATGAGAAAAAATAAATGTTTTGTAAGCCCTTAATCAGCACCTTTGTACTGATAGCTATTTTCATTTATATTTAAATTTAAGAAAGGAAATTGAGAAATAGAAAAAAAACAACAACTAGGACTAGATCATTCTCTTGATTTCATCTATTCATTTAATCAGTTACTAATTAATGTAATCTCACACATTAAAAGCTAGGTGTTAGGTGCTGACAGAGGTAGAAAAATGTTCATAAGTAAATTATTCTACCAGCATGCCTATAATTTAATAGTGACACTTGACAGAGGAAGGAAATGTGTGTCATTATCACACGTAAAGTGCCATGGTGTTTGGTTAGACAAAAGTGATTATGAGGAGGTGACATTGTGAGATGGCTTGAAATATTGGTCAGTGCTATATATTTTAGGGGGCATGTTGTTACATCTTCATAGCCAGAAAGACTATGAAAGAAGAGAGAGATTTTTAAAATTTGTTAATGATTTTGAGAGATTGCTGAAAGAATCAGGAAGAACAATCTAGACCAGGCTCTCTAAAGAAGTTTTGCAAATTAAGCCCTGATGCTCATTTCATCTCATGTAATAAAATTATTTATCTCATATGCATCTAGAATGCAACTAGCTTTGTATCATTCTTGGGAGAATTGAGAAAATTGTGACATGGATGAAAAAGGATGCTCTACTCTGTACAGGTTTTAAATTCAAGGTTATATTTAATTAGTATAGAATATCTCAGCTTCTTGTCAAGCTCCCATATGTAACCCAATAAGAAATAAGATGGGCGGTAGACTTGGTGTCTGCTGAGCTCAACATCAGGTAAGAGGCTACCTAGGTAAGTGAAAATAGCAAAAGAAATAAAAGAAATTGCTCTTACTCCCGAAGCTCATATAATCTAATTGGGAAGACAAATGCAAGGACAAGTACATGAGACTAGCTTTGCAGCACACTTTAAATATTGACCAGTGATCTCATAGTCTTTGAGCATGGACAGAGAAGGGCAGGTGGTAATATGCATCAATGCTGGCCCAGCTGAAGCAGAGAGCACATCCTTGACGGTCTGAATCAAAATATCAGCAAGGAATTGATTAGCCAATATTTAAATGTTGACATTTGAGCTGGAATTGTATGAGCTAAACAATTGAGACTTTCTAGAAATGCTGGTATTCAGAGGGATTTCCTTGCTTTTCAGAAAAAGTAATTTTTATGTACAAAAGATTTTTCTTCACTCATATTTATGCTTCTCAAATCTGCTGAATTTTCTTCTTCTCCCGAAGGCTGACACCTAATACTTGAATTGTAAAAAATGTCCTCTCTGATAGGCTCTTTCCATTGACAGTCATAACATTTCCTTTTGGAAATCACTGAGTGCTGCCTTCACAAAATGCATACGCCAACATGATGAAAACTGAAGGGAATGCAAGCTCCCATAAAGGCGAATTCTGAACCACCTGGGTGTGGATAACTGATTGATAAAGCTTTCTCTTTTAGGGTGTGGGACTTCCTATGGGATTTGGAGGTACCACTGTTTGGACTCAGCAGGGCACTTTAGCCCTGTAGCTCTCAATGCCAATGTAGAAACAGCCTGAACACATTTGAGAGAGCAGGAGATCACACTATATTTCCAGTACCCATTTCAGTAGTACATTGCCGAAACCAACAATTTGTAACGGTAACATTTTGAGGTGAAAGATGCAAGGGCAGGCGCTGCTGCAGGTGGAGGGGGAGAGGCGGTGATGTCTTCTGAGGCTGGAAGAACGTGACAGCACCTCGAGTTACCTGAGCACAGCACACTGAAATATCACAGAAGTGATGCAAAACATTTAATGAGTTGGGACTGAAAACTTTAATTAGCTTGTAGGGCTTTTTATTATTTTATTTTATTTTATTTTTGTTCATTATATTTGCTGCTCAGTCTCTGTGGATGTACTGCATTTTCATCATCAAATGACGGGCTGGCTATTTTTGTCAAACAAGAACCCTGAAACCATCAACTGAATGCGGAGACAGTCTGCCCGCTCTGTCAACAGGATGAAAGTGAGTCTCAGGCTTTTTTAATTACAAGGATAACATGTTCGCTCATCTAATAATGAAGATGGTTAGCAATTTTAAATTTTAATAATCAATTACTGAAAGTAATTCTCCATTAAACCACAAGAGAGCCATTAAGTCTCAAAAGATGGAACATGCTGTATGTAACAGTAGCAAATTTTCTATTTTTAAATATCATTAGGGAATATCTGATTGTTTCATTTCTCTGCATTTCTTTTACCTTTTTTCCTCATGCAGGCCATCTCATTTTCCACAGGAAGACAGCACATGATCTTATAAATAATAAAAGAAAACCCTTGCAAGACTTGATCCAGGGGTGTGAAATATGTGCTAAGAATGTAATTTATTTCAGTCTGGCATATTTTGACTGAATAATAAGGAAGGTACTAATTAATATTATACTATGCTGTGGGCAAGGCAGCACAGTGGGCTAATCCATGCTCCTCTCACCTCTGGAGACCGCATTCAAGCCTTGGAGGACTCACACCTGCAGAGCTCAGTGTGGGGGAAGGGAGGGGAAGGCATCAGATGCCTTTTCCTGGCTGTGGACACCCCTGTCCATATTCTGAAGCCACCCTGAGCATCAGCCTATGCTCTGCAGAAATGAGAGAAAAGACAAATGATTGCTACGTGGCTGTGGCAATTGGGCTGGCTGATATGTCAGGGGGAGCTAGCTCTGTGACAGCTTTAACTGTCCTAGCTCTAGCCTGGTTTAGCCAGTGCATTTTCATCCCAATTAAACATTTGGAAATAGAGAAAATAAAAGAAACAGTATGTGTGTGTGTTCAGATAATATGTTGGATTGAGGTGGGGGCACAATAACGAGATGGCCAGAAAACGTTGAATTATTTAGAACCAAATTAGCCTAAATTTCCATTAGAAGTATCTGATTCCATTTCTGCACAATCTAGAGCTGAAAGAGTAGTTTGATGCTATGCTTTATTTCTAAGGCATTTGATTAGTTTTCAGGCAATGCGAAGGCCACTTTGTATCTAACTAGTATTACCACCCACTGCACTACGCTCATCTCCACCATGTGGGTCCGTGGAATGCAGGGAACTTGACTACCTCCAGTATCATAAACACCATGGCCAGAGATGGGGCTCTTATTGTGCTGATTGTCTTTCTGATGGAAACTCTGCCTGTGTTTCTGAACTATTCTGGCCTTTCCAAGGAGTAGTTTGTGTTTCCCTGGGAAGGATTAAAGCTAAAATTCTGCCAGGGTTGGGGGGTGGGATGAGGGTGATTTCATGGCATGGATAATTAAAATGCAGTTTCTTTGTACTTATTCACAGGGAATTTCAAGTTTCTGGGTACTATAGGGTTCCTTTTTCTCTCATTCTGCTACTTGGACTTTAATCATCATTAGAACCTTCACTAGGGAGAAGCCGGCTTGGTGAAAGTGAGGGAATGTTGGCTTTCAACCTCAGGAGTTCTCCAGGTGTAATTAGAAACTGGTCCCTTCACACAAGGGGTAAGAAGAGACAGAAGAAAGAAGCAGACTACTGCAGATTGGTAGGTGGCAGTTTTAATAAGCAAGGGAACTTATTCAATGAGGCTTGTCTTGGGCAGTCACAAGATGAATAGATATCTGCATTAGTCTACAAGAATCATAAACACTTATATAGAGGCCTTAACAGGATTTTGTCATGTAACAGTCCAGGTGGTCTCAATAACACATGACTCTCTCAAGGCTGCTCCTTGAAGTGGTTCCTACTAAGGAATGGTGGGCAGAATGTACATATCAAGGACAGGGGTAGGGACCTTGATTGCCCTGGTCCAACTCTGGGTCAAATGGCAGTCACATCCTCTCAGTGGCTTCTCCCAACAGGGAAAGGTGCTACATATTAGATAATTTTAGTCTGTGTTAGCACATCTGATAGGTGACTTAGGAGAATAAGAAGATAGTATTTGTTAAAGTTTAGGTTTTGGTGTAAACTCTAATTATCCAGTTATGATGACTAACTGTATTCTAACTATCTACAATTAGTATGTGTATCTGGGTGTGAGTGTAATTGAAATATATCTATATTTATATAATCTATATCATATATATATATATGTCTCTGTATCAATATCTTTCTGTCTATATTAACTTTGAGACATGTATTTACTTTTCCAGATCACCATGAATTATTATGACGGAGCTCTCATTATTATATTTTCTTAAAAATACTTAGCACTATTGAGTGCCTATGACATCCTATGAAGATTTTGAATATTTAGTCATAGAGTTAAGACACCCATAAACCCTCTTTGAAATGAGAAATTATATATACTTTACCTGGAATTGAAAAACTCATCACCTTTGGATGACAAAGGCAAGTTTCAAGAACCAGAAATCCTGACAGTTGCATCTGTAAATACTGTGGAACAGAATCTACATTAGTGGGTTTAGTTCTGTTTGATCTCTGCATTCTTGACTGTTCTTCCACATCCCATTTTCTACAGAAAAAAACCTGGCCCTTCAAAGGGCACATATAGGAAGTATTATTTCTTTTATTTTAAATCTAGTCTTAGAGACAAATTTCAGCTCTTGATGGTGTGGTTTAGTGAAGCTGCTATTTTGGGGCATGTGTGTTACTCCTGTAATGGGTATAAAAATGAGGTGACTCAGGACATGGAGAATTTAGCTTCATGCTGCCTGCTGGTTTCTATGGGGGGTATTTTTGATTGGTCCCTCACATGCATTCAGGTAACTGAGAAACATACATTGGGTCTTCAGCGCTTTGGTTCGGAGGTCAGGCTGTGGATTTCCTCTCCTAGGAATCTTCACTACTTCAGAGTGGAAAACAGTCAACTCTTACAGACTTCCCTGAGGGATACTGGATACTCCACAGACAGTTGGAAGGAAAGGGTAGTGCCAAATTCTCCTTCCCTCTCCCATGGTGTTTAGGGTGTTCCCTAGAGGGGGCGAAGTAATACATGGCATCATTGAAAGCAGGATTCTATTCCACAGAGGAGATGGCAAAGTCAGGAGGGCTCCACTCGAGGGAATCCTCTACTGCTTACTGAGAAGCAGAGAGCAGAATAAGGGCAAAACCTACACTAGGCCTAATCTAACACCCAGTGGAAGGATAGAGAGGCAGTTAGGTGACCTTGTTAGAACTCAGGGCTAGAATCATAGAAAGTTAGGAGAAACATTTAGAAAAGCTTTAGGTATAGCCTCCCAGTTGACTTATGAGAATTTAAATGATTTGGGAAGATCAATGAGCAACTCTGCCCTACACCCAAACTGAGGACCTGTGACTCAAAGCATTGGGTTTGTTGCATTATGAGATTGTGTATAGTGAGGCAAATAAATTTCCAGTGAGGTATTATGGAGTGCAGATATGATGTGGTAGAGAGGGTGTGGGCTTTGGTATGTCAGACCCTTATTAGCTCTGTGACCTTAAGCAGTTTAATCTCTGTAAAATGCTTTTTTTCTCATTTGTTTAGTGAAGATAAAAGTAGTATAGGGTTTCTCAACTTCAACACTATTGACATGTTGGACTAGATAAATTTTTGTTGTCATGTGCATTGAAAAATGTTTATCAGAATTCCTGGCCTCTACCCCATAGTTGGCAATAGCACAATTTAAAAACAAAAAAATGACTCCAGACATTGCAGACTGTCCGCTTCTGTCAAAATGGTGCCACTACAATAGTGTAATAGAGGGAATAATGAGATTCTATATAACACACTTGGCATAATATCTGGCATGTAATAATTGTTCAATAGATATTAGATACTATTTTTACCGATTGATTAAAATATAAGCAGTGTTTTTATTAGATATTGAGTAACACCAGATATTAGGGTATGCCCTGCATTCCTTCAGGTAATGTGTGAATATTCTTAGACTAGAAATTCAACTGGCATTCCAGTCTTTTGCTTTGAATAAAAGGAAGCTGTTATTTTTTTTAAGAATTTTTTTTCTGTGTTCACATGCTTGGTTTATTTATAATATGCAGATACATTCACAGCTCACCTGACAGAGAGTTTGCAGAATAGTAACTGCATGATTAATTGATTAAACACTTCAGTGTTGATAGCATTTTCTTGGAAAAGAATTACAAGTTCCACAATGTAATACACATCTTGATGTTGAGCAACTGCCCACAATATTATTTGGAAAGACATTCATGACAAGTATATGTAGGCTTTCATTAAAAATGTGTTTATACAGAATACTCACTGACTTTGTTGACATAATCATGAGAGGAAGGATGTTATTCATTTATGTCTATCATGTGCATTTAATGTCCTATTTTTGGGGGCTATCATTTGATAGCATGTACATTAATATAATCATTCCAAATGAAATTCTAACTTCTCCTTAAATTTAGTGATTAAAAAACAAACCATACAACATGACCTACTGGGTCATGGCTTCATATCAAACTCCCACAGCTTCTTCAGCAGAAGCAAACTTTAGGTTGCTAATAAGAATAGGCATGACTACCCAAGATAAGTTCTTCCTGAGTTAATCTTAAACCTTTTAAGAGTCATCAAGGTTTGATTTCTTTGGCTCCAGATTGAATTGTTGAATTTTTCAGAAAGCATTAAAAGTTCATAACAGGGATTAAATTAAAACAAAAGACACAACTGCCATTAAGACAACATTAAAGAGAGGTAGAGGGAAATTTAAAAGCTCCTGGTTTCAAATCTATATGTGTGTATTTTTTAAAAGAAAACATTGGGTTAGGAAGAACCATCTTTCAACTCTCACTGGGAATGTTTGGGTTTGGTTCTTTCATTTAATTTGTTTAGAGTATAACTCCTACAGTAACTTATGAAACACTGGTTTGACAGAATCTTTAGGCAAAATTTTTAAAAAAATGGTATATAAGAATTAGAATACATTATTTATTTAACAAATTGCAAAAGGAATTTGAAGAACCAAATTAAAACAAAGTTGTTTTATTTTCATTTAACTCTGTTGCTTGATCCTTGAGACTGTCAATCACCCTTTCTTCATGTCTGAGCTCCTGTTTCTTCTAAACATTATTAGCCCCAAATATACACTCTTATTTTCCTGATTTTTTATTTTTTGGACATCCATCTTCACTGCTTCCTTAATGATATGGGTAGAAATCGATCTTCAGCTCTCCTTTCTAATTACACTTGTGCACACTGATTGTACTTTTATTCCACTACCCTTCATTACTTAGGTAAATATTTTTTCTGTATTATTTTGCATTGATTTGTATATTGCTTGGCAACTCTGTGCTGGTTGCATGTGTTTCATAGCTTTCCAAGAGAATTGTTATATCATGGAAAGCATAGACTGTTTTTGAATTTTATTTTTCTTTAAGTTTCCATCCATGTGTTTTGAATGTATAACAAGTATTTGTTGGGAGAATTCACGAATACTATATGGAACTATTTGACAGTGAGCTTTCATAAAGAACCTCTTATTTAAATGTTTAAATGAATCTATAATAACCAATAACAATATCAGGAATATCACTGAATCATAATGATACACGATTACAATTTAGTCTAATTTCTCATTTGTAGATGGAAAAATCTGCATGGATAAATAACTAACTCACCTGGCAAAAACTCACTAAACAGCCCAAAAGGGTATATTTCTACTTACAGTCCTCAGTTTTCATTTTGTAATATCACTTCCTCTATTAGTTAAATATTACCAATGAAAAGACACACTGATCTATAATGAATATAATCGGGTCACCTTACACTGTGGTAGCGAGGCAATACATAGATTGGAGATAAGAGTATGCTTGAGAGACAGGAAGGTTGGAGATGAAGAGCTGGTTTTGCCATTCACTAGCCTAGAGAACTCAAAGGAGTAACTTTAACTCCAAGCTTTGTTTATTTATCTGTAAATTGGGACTGATAATTGTTCTTACCTAGAAGCATCTACACATCTGATAAATTTTGCATTGCATATAGAAAGCTGTTAGTAAATTCAAGCTATAATTATTAAGGGCTTTACGATTTAAAATTATTTTTAATATTAATCTTATCTGTTTTATAGATACTACATATAGATAAACCATATATTTTGTTATACTTTAAGAAATGTGTATCTTTCTACTACTCTACTTTGTCAATTCAACACCCCCAAAACTTGTTTTAATAATGGTTTTCTATAAACTACCTAGAAAAAATTTTTTCTTTTGAGTTTTCAGTTTAGATTATTTTCATGTTATAGATACTTTTGTTTTCATTTTAAAAGCTCTCATGACCCTATATATTTTTTAAAATCTGTCAAAACCCTTAAAATTACTTTATATTTTTATATATCTCCTTTAAGAACTATGTTTTTCCTTCTAAAGGTGAAATGATAAAAGATAATATGGAGATAAATTGTTTCTCTTATTCCTATGTAGCAAACTATTTTATAACTACTTCTAAAATCATAGATTGAATATAAAATTTATATGAGGGCAAAATTAGATTTACTTTCTTAATTTCGTGTTTTATCTGCTTTAATTTCAACTCACACCTCTTTTCTCAGATAACTGGGAAAAATAACTTTTTGGAAAATGAGTTACATAACATTAATTTTTTAAACATTCGCTATTATCTAAGATCAAATCAGCAGTGACAAATGCCCTTTCCTGGTCAGAAGCAGAGTTGAAGCATGGCTGTGCCAGGGCAAACTCCAAGTACCTACTCTACATAAATTAATCTCCCAAAGGAAAATGCATTACACTTCTAATTGAAGTTATCATTTCTAATACCACCATTAATGCTGATTGAATCTTAAATTTGTGTTGGGATCATTTATTTGAAGACACTATATCTCTTAAAAATTCATGTCAAGTACACCCTATAAAGGTTAATCTACAGTCTTGAAGCTATTTCCTAGGCTTTGGCAAGCTGGAGAAGGTCAGATTATGAATCTTTGCAAAAATAAGAGCCGATTTTTTTTAATGGGTTGAAAGAGATATATTTTATAGAAAGGTAGGGATTGGCAATTTAGCTTAGGTGTTTTATTTTTAAAGTACCATATAAAGAGTTGTTATATATTCACAATATGATCTATTTTTTAACTCATTATTTCAGTTTGTTACATTTTCCTCTATTCTTTCTTCATATGGTAAGTCCTGGAAATAAGTGACCTCCGCCAGCTAAGTCTAATTCTTTGTTTCTCTCTTCCTTTTTCTTTCACTCTTTTTCCTACATAGATGGTTGCCATCACTATCTGTCCAGTTGTTATATTTAAAAACTTTGAAGGGGGGGTCACTTTTGATGCCTCTTTTTCTCTTCCTTTGCAACATCCAATAAATTGTAAATGCTATCTATCTATATCTTCTCAAAAAACCTACAGAAGATATGGAGAATGTCTACATCTTTCTAATTCTCCCTGTCATACCTTAGTGCACGCAGCAACTTTCTAGCCATTAGGCAGAACCACACAAAATTGGCATTTGCATCAAACAAAAATACTCATATTTTCATGATTCATGTATTCCCACCTAAATGCCTTTGTTTCATAATTCATTTGTTTTAAATTGCAGGAAAAAGAAATTTTCAAAAACATACATCTGATCATTTTTTACTCTTGTTAACCCCTTCAATGGTTTTCTTTTGTCCCCACGGTAATGTCCAAATTTCTTTCTCTGACATACAAGGTTCTACGTGAGTTTGTCTCTATTGAATTATTTAATATCATTTTATTTTGCCACTTTCCATTCTTGCAATTTTGCTTATCTTATCTCTGGTCTTTTGTACATACTGTTTCTTCTATGTGGTCTATACTGTATTCAATTCATCTTTTCCTGGCTAAATCCAATTCACCTTTCCTATTTCAGTGTATCCAACACTCTTTGTAACCTCCCAGATCTGAGATAGAAGATTTCTTAGGTGTGCTGTAGCACTAGTCACACTGTCTTTAATTTCACACTTACTTTTTTATCTTTGTACTCAATATGCTTCATGAGAGTGAGGGCCATATTTTCCAGTGGATCCCTGGACTTCTAGTGCTAATACACGGCAGGTAGTCATACATTCTTGGGCAGATTGCTTAATTTCTCAATTTAGCCTCAATTTCCAAAGATGAGAATTACATCATAGGGAAGTGGTGAGGATTGCTTGACAAATCTTCACCACTTCCCTATGGCTACTTTTATTTTAGGTCTTTATAACTCTCTCCCCTATTCACTTCCTAAGTATTTGTCTGTTTCCTTTATTTCTCACCAGTAGGATAGAGATTTGGTGCATGATGTAGGGAGGATAGAGAAAAGTGGGAAATGCAAAGGAATGACTTTTCCAATCCCCCTGCCAACTCGCATCCCTGAGACCGGCTGTAGGCAAGTATAGAGAGAGATGCAGAAGTGGTGGGGCTCTTCAGGACTGCACTGTATCTAGGTGATAAAGTGGGCACAGGGCTCCAAAGGAGACCTTGTTGCCCTCTTGTATGGAGTTCAGTATTTTGTGACTCTCAGAGGATTGGGACCTGGAGTTTGCGAGACTCAGGTTACAGGAATTTATTGAGACTACACCTGGCAGAAAGGAGGGCAGCATTTATCTCATGGGAATAAAGAACAGGAAACATAACATGTCAGATTTCACAGAGACTGGAACTAGATTCATGGACATCTAAAGGACTTTGGTTTTATGGCTTTTCATTTTTGTGTTCTTCTGTTAAGGATTCTTCAAGACATTCCCAGGGTTGTTTTTGTTTTCCTTTTGTTTTCTTGCTTATCTTGCTGCTGGCTGTTTTACTTATTCTCTATTTTATATGTCCGTTTATTAATGTCAAAGTTTTTTTAAAAAATCTATTTGCACATCTATTCATAGCTGAAATTATCTTCATTTTACCTTGCAGGATATGACTAAACAGGAAACCAGCTCATCATTTGACTGTAAACTTGTTTTCTGGTCCTGTGCCTCTGCATGTATTACTGTACTTACTGATTTATTTATTCAATTAATTCATTTAACAGATATTTACTGAGCATCTCTTAGATTTCAGGCACCCTTCCTGGAACTAGTAATAAAACCTAGATGCTATGCATAATTGTCCCTTAAGATACAACTCTAACAACATGTACTCTATTGCAATTTAATATTGGAAATAGAAATGGAACCGAGATTGAAGTAGAATTCTAGTAGTTACCAATGTGAGATACTTGGAAAGTCATCAGCAAAGTAATGGATGAAAATGTGGAGGATTGTTTTCAGGGCTCCTTTAAATAACTCCATGCTTCATTCTGCCCCTTGATTGCTTAGTGTTCTCTGTTGTCTTACTTGTAAGTACACTGTACATACCTTATAACTTTCTCCCATCAAACTGCTCCCTCCATTGTCATATGGAGCCACTCTGTTTCCCTAGGTCATGGGTAGTTTACCTATGAAGTTAATTTATAGGCTGGGGAGTGTTCATAAATGATTGTATATTACGTCTAGGTATTGTGTTTGCATTTCAAAGGGGGTTCTATCATCTCGACATCTCCCATAAGCACCTTAAGGATAATTTCAAACCTTTTTTTGAGGCAAATGGGGAAGCATTTTGGTTCACAGACAAACATTTAGTGCTTCTCAAATCTCACTATCTATATGGTTAATTGGTAAATACTCTCTTAAAGCCCCAACAACAAAAAATAATTCAGAAACAATTTTGTTTTTATCTTAACTTGGATGTATCCTTCATTCTTTTAAAAAACAAAACATTTTGAATCTAAAATATTGTAAGATTATTTCCACATTATGCTCTTGAAAAACTTAAAAAATTAGCCCTCTCTTGTGTTTCACATTTTTATAATCCTGGTTAAGATCTTTAAGTGAGATAGGAGCCATCATCAGTAAATAGCTGTTTAAGTACAAAAATGCAATCCAATTACAGCGCTGCATTATTTATCATCCGGCTACTACTGCCATTCTCCTTAGTATCGTTGCACCTTAAATATTAGTGCATTTATTGCTTTAGACCCCAAGATTCACCACACTGGGAGTTATTGACTACTTTGAGGGCAGTGGCTGCTTGTGAACCTAATAGAAGCCTTAAATCTTTGTGTTTCCCAGTTGTCATTCTCCTGTCATGGACCTTTTAAAAAGGGTTGGTGTTCTTCTTTCATTACATATGCATAACTTCCATTAGTGTTAATCACATGCTCCATTTTAGTGCTGTTTTGGCCCCTCCGGTTAAATGGGCGTTTAAGCAGTTTTTAATGCATTATATGTACTTATTTTTTAAATGTGTATTATATGCCCAATTGACTGGAATGAATACAAAGTCCATCAGGTGAATACAGATTTGTAATTGTTTTTAAAGCATGTATTATTTACTCAGCCAACCATGACAGCCCTTTCGGAGTCATTCCAGCTGAGAGCGGAAATACATGTGTATGTCAATACCAAATAAAACCTGATGAAATCTTTCAGTGAGATTCTCTCACTTAAGCTTCAAGCTTATCTGGCTAATTATTTCCTCCCAATTTCCCTCTCCACAAATTCTCAAAATATGGTTCACTATTTTGAGCTTGTATTATATCATCATCTGTGAACTAGATGAAAGTGATGCAAATCCCCATTCAATTAAAATCAATGCAATAAGTTCAACAAGCTATCTAGTGGCTATGTGACATTAGACCCTAATATTGAAAAACAAAATATATGTTCAGTTCTCAAGTCACGTATAATTGACCTACATAAATACTAATATTTAATAAATTATATTATTTTACATATTACTTAATCGGCCTAAAAATTATGATAACTAGGCAAACTAAAAAGAAATTAAATATATTTCTTCTTGTCTTTTCAGATATAGACTTAAACTCCACTTTGGTATTCTTTCATAACATTAAGCATGTTACATATCCTTTCTTCCCTGGGTTAGTTAGATTATTCCAAAATTATTTTTCAAGCCTTTAATATATATTTTTTTATTTTTGTAGTATCTTTACATTTTATTATAATAGGAAATTGATTGTATAATAAGACACTGGAACATATTTTAATTAGCTTTTAAAACTGGTGACAGATACATTAGGCAATTTTGACAATGTATTTAGACTCTTTGCCAAATGGAAGATGACTGCTCTAGAATATAAACCATATCCTGTGGTTGGTAGAATTGAAGGCCATATTTCAATTGCTTATTACCAGAAAGATCTGTACATACAACTTCAATATCTGAAAATAAAATTTAAGAGTTTTAATATTTTAAAAATACTTTAAGAAGACTTTGCCATTCATTGTCGTTTAAAACTGAATGTACCAAGGCTCTGGCCAGTTAGCTCAGTCATTTAGAGCATCATGCCAAAACAACAAGGTTGTAGGTTTGATCCCTGATCAGGGCATACATGGAAAGTATCCAATCAATGCACGACTGAGTGGATAAACAAATGCATGCTTCCCTTCCCCGGATCTGCTCTTCCCCTGCCACTCTCTATCTCTCTAAAAAATCAATCAATAAATAACATATTAAGCCCTGGCCAGATAGCTTGGTTGGTTGGAGAGTCATCCGAAGTGCAGAGGTTGCGGGTCCAGTCCCAAGTCAGGGTGCATACAGGAACAGCTCAATGTTCCTGTCTGTCTATCTCTCCTTGCCTTTCTTTAAAAAAAAAAAAAAGAATGCCCCAGAAAGACTACATTCATTGAAGTCTTTGTACAGTATGGAAGGAATCACCAAGAGTGACTGGTGATTCCTTCCACACTGTACATGTAAAGATAGTTCTTGGGGTGTGTCTTTGTTTACAAAAACTGGCCATGTTTGCAGCTCTCCCTCAGACCTGAGGTCAACCCAAGGTCAGTCTGAGACTGATGCTAGTAGAATCTTCCAAGAAAGCAGGATTCTGAGCTCAGATGTGCCACTGACTGCTGCTGCTGTCCAGTTAGTTTCCAAGGGGACCACTTGTTGATGCTTTGTAAGAACAACCTTTGGTGTTCTTGTGCAGCTGTCACAAAGGGAAGCTTAGATATGACAGCCTGGTCCAAAAACTAGGCAGCAACGGGTGGAATGAAGTCTTTTTATTTGAAACAAAACCATAAGCTCACCTTCATAAAATGTGTCCTTAAAAAATTATAATGAAAAATTAAGCTAACATAAATAAAAATCCATGTTGAAATTCTAAATAATGAATAAAGTCTCAGCCCAGCAACTGTATTTATATTTGAATGACTTATAAATTAATACTATTCTAAGTCTGATAGCAACAGCTGTTTAATTTAATATTGTTTTACATTTTATGTCAATCCTTTTCTTTTGGGTTTTCTTATTCTTTAGCTTTCTTAAGCAGGCCTGTCCATCCTTCTTCCTTTCTCCTTCTTTTCTTTCTGTCCTTCCTATTCTCATCTTTTACAAATACTGATTGCAAATTTGCTACTTGAATTCAGCTCTAAACAAAATATGGTACAAGTCTTTAAAACAATCATAATTCAAGAAAGACTATATGCATACAAAAATGATAACAATTCTGCATGATAGGTATATAACTGTAGCATTAGTAAAAAATACCAGTAGGATTATATTAGCTGAGATTCATTGCTCCTCGATTTTTTTTTGTTTGATACATGCATTTTTGTATCAGTCAAATTTTAGCAGTAACAAGAATCTTTCTTAAATTAGAAGAAAGAAATTTCTATGAAAGAAGCACAATTATTCTATTAAAAAGTATAGTGAAGCTCCCAATGCCCTTCTGAGTAAGTATCTTGCTTAAATCTATTTATTTTTAAGAATACAAAAATAAAATTAATAAATTCTATATAACAAAAGTATTATATATAAAGTAATAGCTTCACCTAAAGTTAGAAATTATCATTGCCATTACAAAACCTAACTAGCCAAAAGTATAATTTACAAAAGAATATACATGATATAACACATGATATAAAAAGATTGTACAAAACATTTGCAGTTTATTTTCTTTCTACTTTTAAAATAAAGCCTTTTAAAATTATTCATGATTAGGGAAAATATCTCCAGAGAAAATATGTTTATTTTTTTCATCTCACATCATTAGTATATTTTATTCACTATTTTATAAGCAATGGACTTCCAATTCTATGACTTTGTTCCATAGTGAAAAATCTGCTGTGAACAGACCCCACTTTCTTTCACGTATAGGTCCCTGCAGCATAATCACGTAGATTAACTGGCCTGGATCGTTAAGTGTTACGCTTGAAGAACTCTATAAACTTGAGCAGAGAAGAGAGTAGTAATGTGACATTGACCATAGAGATTGGCATTTGCTTGTTGTTTCTTTGCTTGTATTTTAAAATTGTTTTCTATTCCCTGGTTATTTCCCATTTGAAAGCAATTTTACTGAAATGTTTTATTACAATGAACTACTTCCACACTGAATAATCTCTCAAAATACCCAACCATATCATTAGTTAGAATACACTCTAAATTTTACGCAACTCTTTCATTAGTAAGGCTAACAAAGTGATCGCTTCCTCTACATGCCTTCTATGCTGCCCTTAAAGTGAAAATAGGGAAATAAAAAGGATCAGCATCAAAGCAGTGCTGCTGTTGCATTTCAGAAAAATAATTTAGATGAAATTCTGATTTGTTGTTTATTGATATTAATGCTTTTAGCCTCTCTTCCCTGTTACGCAGATGGTGGCTTCAAAGAGAGTTTTTCTGGCATCGTAACAGAACAAAACAAATAAAACTTAACCAACCAAAAGTATATTTTACAAAAGAAAAAAAATAAAATCTTACTTGATATGACTAAAAATATTCCCATTGCATTTTCTTGTCACTTCTTAAAACAAAGTGTTAAAATATACATATTTTTATACTGTATTTTTGAAAGCATGTATCTTTTAACTTACTCTAGCCTTAAACATTTTTAAATGTTATGTTGTCAAAATATTAATATTAATGAATTAACCTACCAAGCTAAATCAAACAAAAAGAAATCATTTTGGAATGGTGGAATAGCTTCTAAAAGTCACTTTTCAAAGAAATAAAAAAAGTGCATTGCAGTTTTCAGAGAAGGGGAATAATATCAAATACGTGTTAAGGAGCTGAGGTATGCTTTCCTCCCATCTTTCTTAGAACCCTGAAAACCGACAGTGCAGCCGAGCGGATTTCATGTTAGAAAGCTGTCCTAAATGCACACTGACAGAGGGACCGTGTGAACGGATGCAGAGCTGTCTGCTCTCACAAACATGCCACCATACACTCTCAGCTTCTGAATTGTTTAAGAAGACTGCATGCAAGCAGTCCTCAAGCTTATTCTTAAAATGCAGGCTAGTTAAGTTGAATCCTGACTGTTGAGCCTGTACACATGTGTATCTCGAGGCTGAAGAGTCTACCTGATATTTAGTTGAACATGTATTAGCAAATCATTGACTCATGGTTAATAACTCTATTGGTTAAATAAGCTAGTGAGTATTGTGATTGACGTAGGGGAAAAAATTAGTATGAAAAGGGAGTGGAAGTGATTTAATTTGGATGGTTGATTTAGAAGATGCTTTTTAAATTTCCTTGCATGGTACAATCAGGTGCTAAAAAGAAGCTACAATGATATAAAAGATAAAATTCTTATGCCTTTTATTGAATGTGACAAAACATAATCAAAGAATGCACATAATTAAGTGCTGGAGCTCAAAGCATCTTTGAAGCAGGAATTCTGCTGATTTTTTATTTTATGTGATTGCTTACAGATTAGTTCTCTATTTGCTCCTAAAGAATATACTTAAACACTCAATCAATGAATAACCTACAGCAGTTTGTTGTAGATTCAATAATGGGGAATGGTGCATTGTACCAGGATAGTCAGATATACCCATAGGGAGTGTCAGTGGTCAAAATGCTTCCATTGCCAGAAGGTAGTCTGAAAATGGTCTGGAAATTCAATACAGCATTGACCCTACGTTGTATACATGATCCACAGTCAGTTTCTCAACCATACTTGAAGTTTTAAAAAGAACAATTAAAAAAAGATAGGATTTTAAAAAATCATTTTTAAATAATTTTTGTGTGTGTGTGTGAAATAGTTGATTTTAAATATATTGGTTCAAATGAGCTAAATAACAAATCTAACATTTCCATTTTAAGTTACATGTGTCTAAAATTATTTCATTTAAAAATAGTATAATAAAACATTTTGAAGTTTTAAAAATAAAAAGTTTAAAGTTATGTGCTAATATTTCTATTTGTGTAAATACAGCGAAATGATCATGCTCATCTATTTCCTCCTCATAAATCCCACAATTATTAAACAACTAATAGCTGCATATATTCACAAATTTTATGATGTCTCTGATTGTTTGATTTCTTTATTAAATTGGGTTTTTCAATTTTGTTTTTCAATGGATTAAGATAAAATAAGTAGAAAGACTTTTCAAGTAAACAGAGTAGTACATTTACCATATATTATACTAATGTCGTTACTTTTCTCTTCATTCTTAGAATTGACAGCATATTTTCATTAAAATACATACCTACTTTACAATCTTTACTTATTACATATTTTTATTTGTGTCGTTATTCCAAATTGCTTTAAGATGACAATTTTATTGTTCTGAAATCAAAACAAGGTTAGAATTCTTACTAATAGAAAAAAATGACAAATTATTTTGAAATATGTTTTACTTCGAAATTAAAATTTCTTGTCATGCTCATACACAAACCAAGTTCTTTTTTAGAATTTCAATAAATTGAGAATGCACATTAAAAGATATGATATCAGATATATTCTAGCATCTATTTTGTAAGTTTTAGACTTCTCATTTTCAAAGTTATAGAGAAAGCTACATTTGCATTTTGAGAACTGCAGGTATATTTACATGTATAATAATAAATATTGCATATCTCTAAATAATGGCTGTGTACACTTGTACATAAACAAATTTCCAACAGGTCATTTGGAGGGTAGTAAATGTATAAATCAAACATAAATATCCATACACATTAGAAGCAATTACTAAAATCTTAGTTTTAAATTTATAATTAGTTTGTCAAATGACAAATTGTGTGCATGGACAAATTATAGAATCATCCTGTGATGTTGCTGAGAATAAAATTATTTTATAAACTTTAAACAGCATCTTGTTGATTTTTGGCATGCAGATTTATATGTTAGATTTTAACAGTGCTTGATGATAACAAAAATTTAAATGTTAATTATTTTTTTTTACATTGATTGACAGGTTTACCTTTATAGGACGGTAGCTACTTCTTTAGGAAGTTGCATTAAATCTTACAGCTTTTCAATAAATATAGCAGTTTATTAAGACCCTTTACAAAATCTGTGTAAGAAAGAGAAGTACTAGTTATCTAATTACAGATGGAAAAAATAGTGTTATAATATAATTTAATTATCTCACACACTGAAATAAGAGTTAATTTTAACGATTCATCAATTTTTGTATTTGGCTTTCTTCTATTTTAAGATACAGATTTTATTACTCAATAAAGTGATTTAGCTGATTTTAATCTAATGAAAGATGTGACTGTGGTAAAAATATGCAAAATATCTGAAATTGGGTTAGGCACATAGTTAGAGGTGTAAAAATTGTTAACTCTTTTCCTGTTCTGTATTCTATATTTATTGGACAAATTCTAAAGTTTATTCCTTTTTGTGAAAGAAGACTATATTTTCTAATTTTGGCAAAATAGCTTGAAAATATAGTGTACCTTCAAAATAACAAAAGCTGTTGAACCAAATTTGAATATGGACAAGAGAGTTAAGGACTAACAGTATAAGAAAAACTTTACTTTTACCATGACTCATAATCATAACCTGATAGTAATAATCTTGAAGCTGGTTTTCCAATTTAAAAATAAATTATAAACTCCAAGAAGACAGAGCGTGAATTTGTCCTGTTTCCAGTTGTTTATTCAGCTCCAAGCACTCAGTAGGTGTTCATTAAATATTGTTTATATGTATGAAAAATCCCTACATTTTCTTTATTTTTATTTTCACAAAGCATTTAAATTAATATATAAATGATATAAGAATCTTGTGATATTTTAAAAATAATTATAGTATTCTGTTTCAACTGACTAATTTCTCCAGTTACTGTGTTTCCTAAACTGGAAGCTAAAGCAGTTCTATTATTATCATAATGATTCAAGCTCCTTATACAGGGAACTCTAATCTGCATTTATTTTCTCTTCACCTTGCTGAATGGTATTATACCTAGCACAATATTCCTGCCTCAACTGCGGAACTTTTAAGAATTGAATGGTCTTACTTTATGGATCATCATTTTTTTTAATTAGCTATTTTTTTTAAAACAGATCTTTACCATCAACATTTATGGGAGAGACCCTTGAAATGACTTGTCATATACCTAGAAATTAGTGCACAACCTACTTCCACTGATGCAAATACTTCCTAACTAGAGAGAAGAAAATAACCTCCCTCCCTTTTATCCTTTTCTGAAACCTAAAAGCATTTTGTTTTCCTGAGCTCTATAAAAGTTCAGCACATAAAAGGTTAGAAGTCTGACTTTTTTCTGTCATGTATATCTTTGAAAAATTGCTTTATGAAGAGTCATACATCATGTAGCCAGACATATGGGAATAGTTAAAGATTAAGGTAAATAGACAAATTGAACTGCTTTAAATCATTTTCCTTGTTTCAGTTTTATGAAAGAGCTTATGAACAAAAGCTGACATTAAACAATCACAATAGGCTCTTCTATATGTTTTAGACAGTGGTAAAGACTTTAGTGTCAGAAAGTGTTGCATCACCAATAGTTACATCAATTTGATTGGTTTCCAGATTTCAAAAATGTTACCTTGTCAAACCATAACCTTTTCCAAGTCTTTCATTTGTCATTGTTTTGTAGATTATATCATTTATTTTACATTACCTGTATCAGAAAGCATGGATCATGGATTATAAGATTTTTTTTTATTATATATTGGTTGTTTTTGTTTTTTAAATAAAATTAATACTGTAGGCATTTGTGTTCAAAAGGAACTAATCAAATATTTTGGAGGAAGTTTGATTTAATGCAACCAACATTACTGTAACTTCACCTAAGGAGACCTTTGATTCCTTTTTCAAAAAAAGAAAAAAGATATTTTCAGGACCATTAGGATAACATTTTAAATAAATTGAATAAACATACTGAACTTTTCCAGGGTACCTAATACAGTAATATCCTGTGGAGAGAAGCTGGCTGTTGAACTTTAAGGTAGGTCTCAGGAATTTGCCCAGTGGCATGTCACCAAGCCCCTACTCTTATAAAAAGTGCCATGTCTTTAATGTCCATGTAGGAGAGTAAGGATTTAAGATTTTGTGGTCTCATTTGAAAGACCCCTACATAGTAAACTGCATGGAACTCAATTTATCTACCTTAGAAAGGAGAGAAGGCTTTGTACCTATAAATCTAAGAAATTCTGTGAATATATGCCTTCATATTCATGCAGCACCAATCCCCTTCTTAAAAAAATAATAAAAATAACAAGGTCTATGATCATCAGGTTGATATAGATAAAAATCCATTAACTTTTCATCATTATCACAGCTCTCATATCAAAGTGCAGACATTTGTGGGGCTAGCTCACCTCCCCTGGCAGCTGTGCAAAAGGTAGATGGAGATCTTTTACATACTTCTTTGTTGGTTTGCCTTTTATAGTATTATGTGCTCGGTTTGGGAACTGCTGAGGGTAAAAATGTAATTTAAGAAGACTACAAATATTTGCACAGGTATGTGAGCCTAGCTTATAAGATATCCAGCTAAGAAGGCTTCTACATATTCTGAGTACTATGAATGATAAGAAAAAAAGTAACTTCTAGAAAGTGCTGGCCAAGTTTACTGCAGAATTTGATGTGATTCTATATGTGAGATAACATATGTTAATGCCCAATCTAGAGACTGATATATATTAGAGACTGCATAAATGTTATTGTATTTTCCTTGAAATATTTTAATTATCATTAGAATTATACATACATAAGAAATAATCTTGTAAAATTTGCTGAAACACAACAGGATTTAAACATATGAGGAGATTTTCAATAAGAAATTTGGATATAAAGAGCAAAATACCATCTTGTATATTTTGAAAAAATTCTAGCATTTTTGTGAATCCTTCTGGGATTGGGTACCTCTGGCAATTTTGCCCTCAGTCTTTTGTTATTATATCTGCAAGCACACACACAATAGTTTGATTCACTTAAAGGATGAGATTTTCATGTGTTTATTTTTCAGGTCAGGTTAGCTAAGTGACTTATTTATATGAATGCAGTTTATGCCTGCATAAGACATTCCTATAAATTCATGATTTTTCATTCCACTATACATTTAGCTCAGAAACTCAGAAAAAGATATTCATTATTTAAAATTGAATACACATCTCTTCCCTGACCATGACATTCTACTTCAAAATATAACTAAAATGAGTGTTTCACAGATATGTACTCAAAACTATAATGCTATTTATTTCTGAAATACATGGATTTAAAACTAAAAAAAATGACCATTTAATCACTTGATGGAATCTTTATTACTCACCTTTAAATGTAGTTATTTTTTAAAACAGGTCAGATTCATTAAAATTTTGAATTCAGAGATAAAAATTTTTTTTCTTCCTACAGTTACTGGAAACCATGTAAGTTCAATATTTCATTGTACATTATGGGATTGAGCATAAAATAACCTTTCTCTTTAAGGTGCTGTCATTAGTTAAGTCAGTTATCTCAGAAGTTCAAACAATTAATACATATCCTGAAATATCCATAAAATTTGACAATGTATCACTGAAGTAATCCTCTTAAAAAGTTAATGCACTTATAACTTAAAATAATCTTAGATCACTTAAAATTTCTCCAATATGCTTTATCACAGAATGATATTAAAATATTTTTTAAGTTCAAGAGCACACTTAGGTCACTTGTGGTGATGGATATACTTTTTAAAGTTTCTTAATATTGGCTATAAAGCAAGTGTCAATGAACTCGAACCGCTTAAGAATGGCTTTTCCATCTTCCACAAGGTGCATCTAAGCTTTGGGCACTAGAGGGTGCTGTTGGAATTGATACTAACACAAACTTGAACTTGTTCATTTTAAATCAATACTATCAAGATCCAGAAATGTTTCTATTGAAATACTGTATCATTATTAGTTTTTAACATTGGGCTCTGGGAATGTCATCAGCACAACTTGCCAAACAAATCACAAAAGCAGTAATTAAAGCCAAAAGCTCCATAACTGGACGATTATTTGTTGTTGTTGAAAGAAAATCCGGACTCTTTTTTCCTACCCTTTTTAATACCTTCCCTGTCATCTCTCTTCAGGATGTATAGGTTGGTGATACATTTTTATAAATGGCAAGGAAAAGGGGCTTGTCAGGCAATTAACATTTCCTTTAGACTTTAAATGCGCATAACCACAAAAGGTTGTTTCGTAAAAAAAGAAAAATGTGACGGGAGGCTGTAGCTCTAACTTCTCTCGTGGTGTTTCTGAGAAACTGTGAGCATCCAGAGATCCTTGCACAAGAGGATACATTGTCCTTATGTCAGAAAATGTTGCTTTATATGAAAATTGAAGGATCATCTCTCCCCCCGCCCCCTGTAGTTAT
Source organism: Rhynchonycteris naso (assembly GCA_037038555.1). NCBI lineage: Eukaryota > Metazoa > Chordata > Mammalia > Chiroptera > Emballonuridae > Rhynchonycteris > Rhynchonycteris naso. The sequence goes on from CM072997.1 coordinate 70,611,352, forward strand.
TTATAAAGGCGTCATTGGTAGTTGCCTTTCTCAGACCTTCCCTGCAGGCATGATCAGACTCAAGCAGGCAGCTATTTCCCTTCAATTTTCCACAGCAAGCCAGTAATGCTTATGATTATTGTGAAGTCAGGAAAAGTTTAGTTTCATCAAGTGACATGTAGTGATACAATTAGTTACTTAAGCACTTCTCATAAAATGTTCCACCATGGAACCTAGTTTGTCAGATGCAGCTAAATATTAGCATCTCATATTAAACACAAGAGTAAAACTGCCTCATGGAAAGCACAGCTGACAGCTCTCAACATGAGCTGAATGATCACTCTCAATTGTAATCGATTCTGTAAGTACTGAACACAAACCCCCAGGCAATTGAAGAAAATAGGATGATGAAGGACTGCAAACTAATATGTTACACATCTTCATTGATTAGACATTGATTAACCATTATTTTCCTGAATGACAAACAGCTAGTGGTAAAGTAACTGAGGTTTGTGATTTATTTACATCTTAGACAGAGATGACTTCTTTATTCAGCTGATGGTGAGCTAATGCTAAACCGGGAGACAGCAGTAGTTTGACAATCCAGGCAGCTGTTTTCTTTCTTTCTTTAATTCTTTAAGAAAAAAATCTTTTCTGGCAATCTTCTTGGATTTCTGCCATGTTTCTGTTAGAAACAAATTTAACTAGATTTAAAAATAATGACCTGAGTTCCCAAATACAGAACATGTACTTGTGTTATAACTACATTTAAAGGGAAGATCATTTTATAGACTTGGTATTTACAAGCATATTGATCAGTGTTTATTGAACTTTTAATTTAATTCTCTCTTTTCTTCAGTGCCTTATTGGCAATTATACACAATTTTAGAATGAACTGAATAAGAGTTTGTAAGTATCTGTTGCTTACTTTTCTTATGTGAAGCATATTGCCTTAGAAATAAGTGATTCTGTTGAGATACGGTACATATAAAGGGATATTTTACAATTTAAGTAATTTGGGGTTCACATAAAACTGGAATATTTTAGGCAATTTTGCATTTATGTAGCAAAATCTTGAAGCCGTCTAGTAAAATTATCTAAATCTGTATCAATATATCTCAAACAATATGCCCAATGGAATAATTAGCTCTTAAATTTTCAGACAACCTCTTTTCTGTCACAGTGAAGAAAAGAGAGCAAGATATTCATTGAAATAAATTGCATTAGTGCTAAATTATAATGAGACTAGACATTTTTTTTAACTTCCTAGAACATGCTTGTACTTTTTGAATATTTGTGGGAAACATTTTTATAAGCAGAAATAATTAAGATGTTCTGGCATTCTTCATCATGATAGTCATGATAAAGACTTTTGATGTTCAAGAAAGCATAATTTGCTTCTCCATTGGAATTTGATTGTAAATTAGCACTAATTAATGTTCACTTAAGTGTTACAGATGTGTGATATATCTAGTTAGTTACCGAAGGGGTAACAGTAGAAAATTTGTTCTGGGAAAGTATATGAATTTAGAGTAATCATTAGAGTGTCATAATAAAATATAAGAGAGTGTCATTACCATTTCCAGTGTTACAAGACAATTTTAGCATTTACATAATTAAAAAAAAAGAAATTAGTAAACCATATCACTTAAACTAATACAGAGATGCGTTCAACACCATCCTTATTAGTTATTGAATTATTAGACATGTAATTATAAGTTTTCATTGTCTTTTGCCCTTAAATGTAATTCTAACTCTGGGTTAATGAATCAAATCTGTTCTTTGTGGACATTGCTATCTTTACTATAATAAATATGTGAATACTTTTTTGCTAGGCAATTTTTAGTAACTGCATCTAAGACCCTGGGCCTTTGTGTACAGTATATTATCAGGGGTTTTAGCTATAGATTTGAAGTACAGTTTAAAGATTTTAATAATGGGGTAGAGAGGAAAATGTGTGAAGCTCATTTTATATTTTAAAAACATAGCCGACTTGTTAAATAAATCCCGCTGTACTTTAAGGGAAATATAGCTTAGTAAATTTTAGAAAAGGAAGACTATCTAGTTAAGATAACCATCGTGCTCAAATTTTTACAAATGAAACTAAGGATAAGCTTGTCTCAACAGTTACCTTTAGTTTAATGTACATCAGTGGACATGTACTAATTATAATCACCTCCTTAGTATTGTTTTGAGGGTTGAGTTCCTTCTTAGTTTTACATGGTTTCAGAACACAGGGAAGGAAAATTGTTGATTGGCTAGTGGGGAATTTAGAAAGAACAAATAAAAAACTGTCCAACAGTAATATCCCAGAGGGAATTTGAAACCCCTGAAACAAGACTAATAGTGTGTTGTTTTCTGGTCCATCTGTGTTCAGGTGAGAACACCACTACAGGGGTCTATGTGTAAATGTAAAAATAAAAAACCTGGAATTTCACGGAAGCAATGAAGATGTGATATTTGCACAGCAATTCCCTTTTGGGGAAATAAAAGGCACCCCCACTGATGTGAGCTGCCTCATCGTTGGAGTGTGAATGTGCAGATGATGCACACACTCACACGCACACGTACACTTTCACAGAGGTTTATGTGGGGTTGAGCATGCTTCAGTTTCTTCAAGCATATTTAATATCTTTAAAATTTTAAATGAAAATGTAGCTGTCAATTTTAAACTAATTTGGATGGACAGCAATAAAATGCAAACCTCACTTCAAATTAGAATTTTCAGTGAGGATTTCTAATGGAAAGTAATTGCTGACAATAGGAAATGACAAATTACTAATTACTTAGTTCAATTAGACTTTTGTGCCTTTGGTCCTAAGTGGCAAGCATACAGCAAATCTTGCACTTTTATAACAATTAATGACACTAAAACTATTTAAACTGCCAACAGATGTGAGTAAGAAGACATGCATTGAAACTTACTTAATTTACATACTATCCCTATTTTATATCAAGTAAATGGTGTTTAATTTTTATGATAATTAAATATTACTAGTACAGTGCAATTTTCACAGAACTAGATAGGACAAAATATCACTACTCAGAAACCCATCAGTGTTAATGCCTCCTTTTCTTATATCACAGCAGTATTTTCCTTCAAGAAATTCTTAAGAGTATGAATTTCTATCCATACTGTATTCATGGCTATACAACAGTGTTAATTAAATAGCAGCATCCCCTTCTTGCTTGTCTTAGTTTTTGTCCATTCTGTTCATACTTAATTTCCTTGTGGTCTATTTAAAATCCACAAAAGTTTGACTCCTCATCTTTCTCTTAAGACTAATTCAGGTGTGGCCTTGTGGAAGGATTTTGTTTTGGAGTTCCATTTCATTCATTATCTCTGTATCTCTGTACTGTTAACTTCTGACTGTCGCTTACAAGGTCTTAATTCGCTATTCTTGGTTCTATTATCTTTGGTGATTTTGATTTTGCAAACGCTGGATTTTTAAAATGTTGCCACTTCTAATCAGAATATTTTCCTCTATAGGTCGGCAGTGCAGTAGCATATTGCAGGTGCACGTGGAGTGACAAAGAGGCAACGGATCCAATCACATTTGTAATGATCAATTCCCATATTAAGACTTTAAATATAGTTATTCTTTTTTGAAAGTAGGTATAAAAGAATTTATTTGTGAAAAAGTAAGAAAAATACTGATCAGCACTGAGGCAAAACCATCTGGCATTTCTACAATGTAAGAGCAATGCTTCTGGGACACTAAACTGGCCATAAAAATAAACATTAAAGGATGTTATAGAAAAACTAGATACATATCAGCACTGGGAAAATAAGGACTTTAATATCATTGCATAGCTAAGCAAAGAAGTGATTCAAGTGTAGGAACCCAGGATGGCTATGAGAGTCCACAATTCTCCTCTGAGAATTTTTAGCTGTAAGATTTTCTGCATGTCACTAACAGATCAGAAATCAGAAGCTTGATCATCTTCCCTCTTGTTCTGGTAAGCCTGTAAACCTCCTATTCAAATTAAATGTATTTTTTTATAGTTAGCACTTACAGTTTAAGATGGCATGTATTCTGTATTATATTACTATTGAGAAGTCATTGTAATTGGGTGAAGTTTTTTTGGTCCAATTCTCCTGTACATAGAAGAGAAATGAAAATCTACCTTGTTTTATCATATGGATGCAGAGGTGAAGAGAATTGGAGGGCCTAAGACTTGAGGACAAGTAGATGACAACAAATGCTTTTTCAAGGCTTTTGCTTAGTTTTTGCAGGTCCTCCCCCTCCCCCAAGATTCCTGCAATTAAGTTATTGTTCGGAGGCAACCCTGTAAACTAGATACAAATAACCAAGGGTAGATTTTGGACAAACCTCTGTTGTTTCACCACAACTGTAGTTTTCTTTTCTCGTAAGCCCTGTGAACTTTAAGGGCTAGAAATATAACAGAGAACATAACAGATAATAGAGGAAAAAGAAAAAGCTTAGGCAGGGGGTAGGAGGCCTGGGCAGGGACAGAGGAAAGAAAGACTTTCACAATCATAAGAAAAATGGCACTGGCATTGTGCCTAAAAAAAGATAATGCGAAAAAGAAGTAATAGCAGTGCTAGACTTAGCAAGTGTATTTAGAGCAAGAATGATAGGAAGAAAGAAGTGGCCTAATTAGAAGAGAGGGGAAGGAAGAGAGAGGGAGAGGCAGAGGGAGAGGCAGAGGGAGAGGGAGCAAAAGTGCAGAGAAATGTCAGGAAAAAAACCCTGCAAAGTAATAAATCTAAAGAAATTAGCAAATATATATGAAGATAAGGATACATCCCACATATGTCACAAGGCATCATGCAAATAGAATGTCTCGGTTGATTTAAACATCCAAGGAATGTATCAATTCTTTCCTAGTTTCCATCATCATTATTGAGAAACAAGCAACATATAAATGCTACTTTGGTAATCCAGATTTCTTTTATGTAATTATTTGTGGAATTGAAAGGAATGTATTATCTAAGCATTATGTTTTATGAATTGTATGAAATTGTCATATACCTACTTTCATATACTTTGTACATGTGGATGGCTTACACATGTCATTACTCAGTGAAACTTTTGAGGTTTTTAAACTCCAAGAATTCTGAACACTTAATTATGTTATAATAGAGGAGCATGTTGAGTTTTCAGATTTTGAGATAATTGTATGTTTTCTAAACTTATGGTTTAAATGATCATATATAAGTAAATACTTTCTTTGAGCTGCACTATCCACATGAAAGAGCCTCACTTAGTTGGTCATGTTTTCCATGTTTTTGTTCATTACATTTTAGTTTGGAAGTATTAGATCTAGATTTTGGCCAGGTATATAACCTTTCTGGATAGTCACAGAAAAGTATCCAGAGATTTTTGTCTGTCATTTCCTTCCTTCGTTCCTGTCTCCCTCCTTACCTTCCCCTTTCTTTTCTGGATGTACAGGGCCTATATGGATGGATTGTACTATTGGGTGGAATGGATATTCCAAATGTGATTTTACAACTTTATGAAATGGATAAATAAGGGAAATAAACTTAGAAGGTGCTCTAGAATGTTTGGTAATTTTATCATGAAAGCAGATGTAGCCATGTGGGTGGCTAGTCAGCAGTAGATAGGTTCTGTCCCCTACAGGTTCAGATTGCTGTTGCATGTATTGGTGCCTTGAAATAGAATGGTAGCAGTGGAAGTGGTAAAAGTCAGTTCTTTCATGGAGAATTGGGAAGATAGAGTAGGCAGAATTAGCTGAAGAATTGGATATAGCTTGTGAGAGAAAATCATGGATGACTTTAGGATACAACTGAAAGAATGCAGTTGCCTTTTACATAAATGGGGAAATAAAACAAGTTAGTAAGAAAATATTAGAAGCTTTTAAGTTTTAGAGACCAAGTGAATATTCAAGAAAAAATGTTGACCAGGCAGTTGGACATAAGTCTGGAGTTCTGTGAAAAGATATGGGCCAGAAATAGAACCTCGAAAGACAATAGCACAGAGATACTGCTTAAAATCATAAAATTAGATGAATTAACAACAGAATGAGTGGAGATAGAACTTAAAAGTGATCAAAAGACTAAGCCTTGGGGCAATGAATCCTTTAGAGGTTGGAGAAAAGTTGTACCGCCATCAAAGGAGACTGAGGAGTGGTGAGAAAGAATGGCTGGGAATGTGGAAAGAATGGTTTTCTGAAAACCCAATGAATAATGTGTTCAAAATGGAGAAAAAACACATCTGTCTCAAATGCTGTTCACAGGTCAAGATGAGAACGTATAGCTGACCATTGGATTTAATGGCATGAAAGTCATTAGTGATCTTGACAAAAGGAGGGTAGCTAGAGTGATGAGAGGGAGAAGTTTAATTAGATTGAGTTTTGGAAACAAAAGGAGCAGATAAAACTAAAATCTAAATAGGTGTTCCCTCCCCCCATTTCATTTGCTATGAAAAAAGGAGAGGAATAGAAATAGTAAAGACTTAAAAATTAATCTATTTTCTTTAAAGATGGGAAAATTTTATGTAAATAGGAATACTCCAATAAGAAAGGAACAAATAGCTCCCCAAGAGAAAGGTGGGAAAATTGCTACGCAACATTCTTAAGCAAACAAGAGGGGATAGCCTCAAATGGACAAGTAAGTGAAGGGGCTGACCACTTTGGGGGACAATTTTTCCACACATCTCTCAGATTTCTGTGTGTCTTGTTAGCAAAGGCACATATTGCCTTTTTGTTTGAACTATCATTTTAAAGATGTTTATATAGCAAAGAGCTTCAGAAGTCATAGATAGAGATTGTTTCCCTTTAGAGAGGAGATAGGTTTGCTTACTGTCCAGTTATAATTAAGATAATATCTCATCCCTTTATAAAATATTCAGCTTTCCTAAGCTCAAAGTTTCTTTCTTGTAATGCAACCTACTGCATTACAAGATGTCCGTTGGTCTTTATAACATTGTCCTGTGGGAATTGAGGCTGAGGAACAATATTAGTTTGAGCTCTGCAGAGAAACAGACTATATCCATATATTTTTTTCTATATAGATATGAAGAGATTTACTATAATAAATTGGCTCATGTAATTATGGAGGTTGTAAAGTTCAAGATCTACAGTTGGCAAGCTGAAGACCCAGACTAGAAACAGTAGCATAGTTTCAGTCTGAGTCCAGCGGCCTGTGGACCACAAGAGCTGATGGTATAACTTCCAATCCAAGTTTGAGTCTAATGACAAGAGAAAACCAATGTCCAAACTTAGAGTGTTAGGCAGGAAGAATTTTTTCTTAGCTTTCTTATTCAATTCAGGTCTTTAATGGATAGGATTCAGCCCACCCACTTTGGGGAGACCAATCTGCTTTGCTCAGTCTTTACATTGAAATGTTAATCTTATCCAGGACTACCCTCACAGACACACCCTGAAATGATGCTTTACCAAATATCTAGTGTCTTAGTCATTTAGGACTGTGTAAAGCCAGTAGCCGGGGTCAGGATCACAGCTGCCGGGCCCGTGCAGGTTCGCATTGGATTCGAACAGTTGGTAATGAAACACAGGAGCCAAAAACTCGTGAGCCATTAGCTTTAATTCTAGCTTGCACCCGGCGGGCAAGCAAAAACACACACTGGGCTCCAAAACCCACACATTCAGTGCTCACAAAGCTACTGACTTATCCGAGTTTCCTAGAATCAAAGGTTTCTAGCTCACCAGACTTATTCACCTGTTTCCCATCTCCTCCTGCACAAACTCTTAACAAACTGGCTTCTTCCTCAGCACTCTGCCATCTTGGCTACTTCTCCTCCGCATGGCCTTAATCTGCTCTCCTCTCTAATACCTCAGGAACCAAGAACCAAGAGAGAGATCAAGCTACTGGTCTCTCCCACTTTATAACATAGACTCAAAACCTTCAATCCAATTATAAAAACAAGGAAGTCTCTGTATAATGGGATTCCTCAGGAGAGTGCACAACCCTACATCATCCAATCAGTCAAGGGTGTGAGGAAGAGCTTACTCTTAAACTTAGTCTTAGGCTATAACGACCCAGCCTGCCCACAGCCTGTTCCAGAACACACATTAATATCAACGAACTTCCATGTGGGCAGCGCCATCTTTAACAAAGTGAGCATAATATATTTTATCTGCCCAACAGACTGATATAACAGAATACCAAAGACTATGTGACTTAAGCAACAAATATTTATTTCACAGAGTTCAGGAAGCTGGAAGTGTGAGATACGTGTGCCAGCATAATTGGGTTCCTGAAATGCCCTTTTCATGGCATTATCCTCACATAGCCTTTCTTCATAGGTACATATATATATATATATATATATATATATATATATAGAGAGAGAGAGAGAGAGAGAGAGAGAGAGAGAGAGATTCTGTATTTCCTCATCTTTTACAATATCATTATGAGGATTCTGCCCTTATGATCTAATCTATCCCTAATTACCTCCCAAATATTATTATATTGGAGGTTGGGGTTTTGACATATTACTTTGAGGATGACACAAATATTAAATTCATAGCTTCCAGGAACCCTATAGCTCAGCCAAGATGACACATAAAATTAACCATCATAGGAACCATCACAAGGAATAACCATACTCCCACTACTGTAATTTCAATGAGTAATAAACAATGCTTTTCGTTCAATCCAGGAAGTTTTGTTTATTGGTATTATCCACAAAACTGTGGCAAGCTATTGTTTTAGCATGTAATAGAGTAAAATCTCAAAATCTTCATAAATCTTGATAAGCTAGAGGTAGGAAGCTGAACCATTCTTTATGTCAGAAGTCCCTAAACTACAGCCCACGGGCCAAATTGCGGCCACCTGAGGCCATTTATCTGGCCCCTGCCACACTTTCGGAAGGGACACCTCTTTCATTAGTGGTCAGTGTATGGAGTACTGTATGTGACGGCCCTCCAATGGTCTGAGGGACAGTGAGCTGGCCCCCTGTGTAAAAGTTTGGGATATGTTAACAGAAGGGTAGTTAGAGTTGGGCATGGCTATAGATGGGTGGCTGTGATGGCTTCAGTATTCTTAATGAAATAAAAAGCAAAGTCATTAGAACATAGGATGGAAGAAAAGGCAACGATGTTTGAAAAAAGAAAAAGTTGTGAAACATTTGTTTAGGAAAATGAGAGTGTAAACAGACCAGGGAAATATAATTCTGATTGTTATTAAAGGCTACTTGCTCATAAATTTAAAGTGATATTAGATAGCATGGCTGGGACTAGTTTCTCTGAAATTATGTTTCAATTCAGGCATCCGTGTAGATGTAGAGGGTGGAAGTTCAGTCAAGAAAGCCAGGGAGAGGCAAGAGAGCTAAAAAACTATGTAAGAGAATGGTTGTAATGAGGGCATGAGGGGGTTGCTGGGTCAGGAAAGATAGTGTGGGATTGTGGAATGCAGATCTTATTCTCAGAGCTATCAAAGGAATCAGGAAGGGAACTGAAAAGATTCTGCTTATCTATCATTTTAGCTATTTCTCCTAGTGTGTGTCATCTAAATTCTATTATTTTATTCACATTCTGACTTTTATGAAGTGCTTAGCTCACATTAATACAGTAGTATTTACTCCATTCTCTTAATGTCCAAGTGATGTTATTATAAAGATAAATCAGTTGTGTGAGTTATTTTGCTTTCTAATGATCACATGATTTTCATTATGTTTATATTTCTTTTCAAATGTTTACAAAATGTCTCTTCTAGAACACTCCTGATTATAGATATTAGCCTTACAGATCTATCATTTATAGAATTTGTCCCTATCTTAATGACTTCCAAATGTTTTTCATAGTGTGTGCCTTACAGTAATATATTTCTATAAATTTGCATCCCAATATGTTTAATTAAAAATAAATTATGTTCTTATATTGAAATATAAATGTAATCAACTACAAATATAATAAATGCACTGCTCACAAAATTTAGGGGATCAGGGAATGTGCAGATACTCCAGTACTTTCAGCCTTTTGTATAGTGCATTTTCACCAATGAAGTAAATGTTGGTTTTGCATCTCATTTGCATGATCAACTTTCTTTTATTTGTTGTTTTCTTTTCTGATGTTGTTTAATACAAAAAATCAAATGCGTCTTTTTTATCACTTTATATTCATTTTGAAATATCCTCTAATTTTTAAAATTGTTTTATTTATTCATTTTTAGAGAGAGAGTAGAGAGAAAGAGAAACAGAGAAGGGGAGGAGCAGAAAGTATCAACTTCTGTATGTACCTTGACCAGGGAAGCCCAATACCTCGAACTAGCGACCTCAACTCTCCAGACCGATGCTTCATCTACTGCACCACCACAAGTCAGGCTCCCCTAATTTTTTGTGAGCAGTATATATCATACAATTTGGCCAATTATAGGAATTGAAAAAAAAGTAATGAAATGAAACATTATTTATTTTTTGGGTGCGAAAACTTTTTCTCATTAAATTTTATTAATTATATTAGAGACAATATTATTTATAATTTTAATATTTCAGTGATAGTAATATGGTTCTACAAAATCTGGCAAGGTTATCAATGATTTTCACATATCAAAATGTCTGATAGGAAATTTGCCTGAGGGGGAAGAGAGATTTTAACACTGCCATTTTTTAATAGAATTTTTTATTTTTGTTAATATTACCTTTGATTCATGGTTCTGTTGCAGGAGTCTTTTGGAATATCTCGTTCATTTTGTCAGGATGAATTTTATGAAAACTGAAGAATGTAATCTGAAAATCTGTTTAACTAGTCCACTTAAATTGCTACAGTTCAAACATGAGCAAAGGCCACACATCTTTTTGAACTCCCACTGTTCCATTAGGATAAACCGTACAGTAATATATGATCTCACATTTGGTCTCACTGAGGATAGCTTTATTGTTCCATAGATTAAATATTAGTACAGCTTCATATCTTTCTTATTTCTAGGCAAAAAATATATATAGTGTTTCAATATTTTTATTTCTAACCGCAGAGAATGGTCCTATTACTCTGGCTTTTCACTGTGCTGATGACCTTCTTCTACAGAAGCAGGTTGTGATTTCTTTGTTTCTTCGTTTTCTTTAAATGGTGGTAAAAATAGACGTCACCTACAATCTATGATTTTAACTGTTTTCAGGTGTAAGTTCATTGCCATTAAGCACTCTCACATCCTCCTCCCCGTGTGCACTCATTTGGTTCCAGTTTTAAAATGACCTGGGATCAGGACTTAAGAACTGTGATCACAGTTCACAGTTCGCCCTGAGAAGACTCCCCGCTCCCAGAACCCCCATTAATTCAGAGTTGCCATCTGTGTGGTTCTTTCCACTATATTAGTCAAATTGATGAAAAAATAAAATACCTATTTTTCACTGTTCTACTTGCCATATCTATCATGAGAACTGATATGTGTTATGTGTTCAATAAATATTTGGTAAATAGATAAACCCATGAACTCCCCTTGATTTAAAAATTTAGGAACCTCCTTGTTTTAAGTATTTGACACATCTTAGCATTTTATGATTTCTAATATATTTCTCACAATGGTAATGAAATCACAGTTGCTTATCATTATCCTGAAGTAGAATATGGTTAAATCTCATTCTATAGAGGACTTATTTGAAAATGTATGGTCAAACCCCATTTTAAAATGGTCTCCTCCCATGTATTATGGCTGGTTACCATTCTGTTACTTTTTCTTTTCCCCATATTATTCTAACAAATACTGCTTTTAATGTTTTTAAATCAAGGTACATACAGCATATTTTAAATAATTTAATATAATGCATTATAAAAATCAGGTTCTGGCCGTGGTTGGTTGGCTCAGTGGTAGAGCACCGACCATGCATGTGGATGTCCCGGGTTTGATTCCCAGTCCAGGCACACAGGAAAAAACGACCGTCTACTTCTCCACCCCACCCCTCTACTTTCTCTCTCTCTATCTTTCTCTCCTTCTGCATCCATGGCTTAATTGGAACAAGTTGGCACCTGACACTGATAATGGCTCCATGGCCTTGCCTCAGGTGCTAAAATAGCTCCGTTGCCTAGTAATGGAGCAGTGGCCCAGATGGGCAGAGCATTGCAGGTAGGGAGTTTGCTGGGTGGATCCTGGTTGGGGTGCATGTAAGAGTCTTTCTCTGCCTCTGTGCCTCTCAGTTAAGAAAGAAAACAAAACAAACAAATAAACAAACAAACAAAAAACAAGTTCTACAGCAATAAGTCCATGTCAGATTGCCCATAATGACTTCCAAAAAACAAGTTTAGGTACCTTTTTCTTTAGTGAGTCTCCCAATCTCAACCTCAACTCTGAGAAACTCTAGAGTTTTTTGAAAAATGAGCTAACATCTTTCTCGCTGGCACTACTTTTCCATCATAAGAAAGAATTTCACATGAAGAACATATGATGAATGCTTATTTAAGGAATGGTATATGGATGCTAAAACTCCTCATGACCCTGAAACTTAATTCTTTAGTATGTGTCTCTCATATTATTCATATTTACTATAGAGGTTAGTGTTCTTATCATATATCTTACTTATTTTGTTTACTATGGTTCTCATCTCTATTCCTTCAATACCTACAGACATCCTTGGAGTCCTATTTTTAACCAAATGTGTTTGCTGTCTTATACCAAAAAATAAAAAAGAAAGAAAATGATCTGTCCCTCAATAATTAAAGTTCTAATAAAGTAGAAGGAAATAAAACTGACAATGTTGTCAGGTGATACTAGCTTTTTTTCCCCATCATGTATTGTGTTTTTCATCTTGACTTTTTCTTCTGTTAAGAAAATTACTTCTTACTTCCCTCACTCTTCCTTCACAATCACTGTACAGAGCCTTCCATAGTAATTTCTCTGTCATATAATGTCCCTATGTTCCCTACTGATGACAGCTTGAGACTTGTCTGTCAACATATACAGGGTAAATATAGTAATATCTTTCTTTTAACACTTTCATTATGTTTAGAGAAAAAATAAATTGCTCATTAATTTGTCAGAAACTTGGGAACTATTCTAATTGAGAAAAACTCAACCTAAATATCAGAGGGGGGTTCTATTTCAACACTGCAAGTTATCTGACATTTCTTCTTTTCATGCAATATTTAAGTGATGAGAAAAAAGTTTGAGGCAAGCTTTTTGAACAGGTTCTTTTGAGAATTTCTGAGATTGGTGTCCATATATGGTCACACAAGCCACTGTGAGTTTGGTTAGTTTAGAATGTATGAAATTAGTTCTCTACCACCAAGCAACTACACTTGTTTAACAAATTGTGACATATGTTCACTGAAAAAAATAAAAAAAAGAAGGCTGAGGACGATTTTATAAAACTTGTGTTTTCATTTTATTTAATGAGGTGTCAGGATTCCCAATGTCAAATACAATGAATTAGTAGTAGCAATGGAACGTTGGTATAGAGTATTTCTTTTAAAAATGAAATTTAGCATTTTGTTTCTCATTATAAAAATAATGTATGTTGACTATATTTGAAAAATATAAAAAGGAAGAAAAAAATCACCACTTATTATGAGATAGCCCTAATGGAATTTTTCTACATTCTTGAAAATTTTATATCGCCTGAGAAAGTTGAGTTTAGTTTTTGACAACTTTTCCTCTTTCTTTAGGAGTTCATGTTTTATGCAGGTTTCTATATCTTAAATCAATTTTAGTAGTATTAGTATCTTTTTAGAAACCCATTTTTTAATTGGAAATTTTATATATTTTTACTTATTGCTAAAACTGTAATTTATTTTCTGATTTTTATTTGGATTTTTAAATATTTGAATATTTGTGTGTGTAAACTCTTCAATCTCAAGTTGTCTTTTTAAAAATGTATTAGATTCTGCTTTATTTGATTACTTTCACTGGTGTTAACTTTATTTTGTTCCTCTCACTCCAAGTCATTAAATGCTAATAAATTCATTGAATTTTATTATTTCTTATTAAATAACACAAATATTTTAGAATTATTAATTATTTCTAACCACAAATTTGAGTGAATCTTTTGTTTTGTAATGTAGTTTTTTCATATTATTGTTTTGTCTGTAATAATAGCTGTATTTTCTTCTGTTAACTGGAACTGAATTTCAAAAGGAATTGGGAATGGGCATTATTTCTTAATCACAGAGGTTCTATATTCTTCAAAATTTGTTATACTGCTGAGTGACGTAGACAAAACTATAGGACTGCCTTCTTCTAAGGCAGTGCTTTTCATGATTCCCCACATCATGGCAAAAAAAAAAAAAAGACAATAATAATATGTGTATAGCTCATATTAAACAGTTGGAGTAAACAATTGAGCTACTTTCAGCTGAAAAGACCGGGACCTGCTTAACTGCCCTCAGAACTAAGAGACTAGCATTTCTGCTATCCTTATAATCTATTCTTGCAGCCATGCTGGGAATTTTTACTTTGAGAGACTGTCAAGACCAGTCATTAAGCTTAATGCAATTGTTTACCTCAGTCAATGCCAAAGGTCTAAGTTTCCACACTTAACTGGTATCAACTAATTTTTAAAAGATTATTGAAGTCTAATTTACATACAATAAAATTCTTCTTTTTTGTATATAGTTTATAGATTAGACCAACAACTATAGTTGTGTGGCAACCGCCATAATCAAGATATAAAACAATTTTATCATCCCAAGAAATTTCCTTATGCCCTTTTTAGTCTACTTCCCCCTCATTCATAGATCTTAAACAACTACAGGTCTGCTTTTTGTGCCTGATAGCTTTACATTTCTGGAATATCATATAAATGAAATTAGATTTTATGCATGTTTTTGAATCTGGCTTCTTTCATTTAGCATAATGCACTTGATATTCACCCTTGTTGCTTCTTGTATTAGTAATTTGTTTCTTTCTACTCATGGTTGAGTAGTATTCCATTGTATGAATGCATCTCATTGAATGACTAGCTGAAGGACATTTATGTTCTTTCCACGAGTACAGTGTCTACCCACCCTGACATCTTGATTGGAAGCCAAGCCATGATCATCCACATAAAATTTAAAATCTGTTTGTTGGTATCCAAACATTACTTGTGTTTTTGATTGGTCTTGCATTGAATGTATAAATCAATATGAAAAGAACTCATATTTTGACAAAATTGAGTTTCCCATTCTGTAAATATTTTTATTTATTTAGTAATTTCGTGATTTCGATCATCAAAGTGTTATACCTTTTCTCATATATATGTTGTATATATTTTGTTGGATTTATACCTAAATATTTCTTCTTCATTGCTAGTAAGAATAGTGATTTAATTTTATTTCAAATTCCACTGTTATCCAATCTTCTATCAAGGGACACTTTGGTTGTTTCCATGTCTTGGCCACTGTGAATAATGCTGCAATGAACATGGAGGTGCATGTGGTATATATATATATGCAATGGAATACTACTCAGCCATAAAAAAATAATGACATAGTGACATTTATAACAACATCGATAGACCTTGAGAATATTATACTGAGTGAAATAAGTAAATCAGAAAAATCTAAGAACTGAGACTCATGGACATAAATAAAACTAAAGTGTTTACTAGGAGGCAGGAGATGTGGGGGAGGGAAATGGGGGAGTGGTTGAGGGAAGAGTTTAAAGAGGGATGGATATAAGGTGACAGAAAATGATTTGACTTTGGGTGATGGTTATATAATATAATCAATAGTTGAGATGCTATAGAAATGTTTACCTGGGAGTGATGTCAGAGAAATGGTGCTGTGAGGAGCGCTCCTAATACTTCTCCCCAAAATTTCAACAAGTTCTACAACCAGAGACAGAAAAAATCAATCCCTGGAGCATCTGTAAGTCCCACACACTGAAAAGAAAGGTATGAAGGGGCGAAAAACTGACTAAATTTATAAGCAACCCTGAAGGAAATAAGACGGAGAACGGAACACTCCACCTCCCTCACTAACCTGAGCAAGCGCTGCTTTCACTTGAAAAAGAGAGTGAGAGCTTTGGGTGTAGAAGGAGCTGGCCTGGGGCACAGACATGCAAGCCAAGGAAAGAGTGTGCCTGCTGCAGCTCAACCTGCACGAGCTAATGCTGGCGCCAGTCCCGGCAAAGGCTGGCAAGCAGCAGCCTCCATTACCCCTATAGCCTGGTCGGAGAGAGTGGGCAGTATGTGAAAGGTTCCTCTTAGGACCTCGGGCATGGGCGCCCGCATTCCCAGACAGAGGGGCAGCGTCAGAGACTCCTACGTGGGCTGTGAGCAGAGGTATGGTGTAATCCCTGCTCCACCAACAACAGCACAGCAAAAGTGAACTTCCCTAGGCCCAGTCTTCTCTGGGTGGACAGGGCACCCTCGCCAGCCATTCAGGCTAGCACTGGGGGAGGGGCATGCAGTCAGCTTGCAAACAGTCTCTGTAGCAAATCTGTGAATCCAATTGCTTAAGTTAGCTTAACTCACAGTTGGCTCACCGCCCAACTGGCTTACGCGGCTCTGGCTGACAAGATTTCTCTCAGCTCAGTGATCTAAGAAAAGAGACGTGGTATTTTTAAGTAGTTCTTGCTCTGCACAGAGTGTTGGGGGTAACTTCCAGTCAGCGAATACAGGGAGAAAAACCTGTTTATGCTGGTTGCTCTGATTAGCAGAGCTTTCATACTCAGGGCTGTGCGCTAAAATGAGGGACTTGGAAGCTTTTTAAACCTCCTGTTCTGCAGGCAGCAACTAGGACATCTTCTTCTTAGCCAAGACAGAATACAAAGTGCAAAAAGCCTGGGGAGAGTGGTCCCACAGAGTGCTGAGACATACTGGACACACTGGAGGCTCATAGAAAGTCACCTTGAGAGTAATTGGCTCCCAGCCCTGCCTGATTACGCTGACGGTTCTGATTGACAGAGCCTTACCCAGAGCTCTGCGCTGAGTGGGAATAGAGTGGGGATTTGCCAGCTCTTTCAGCCTCTTACTATCCAGGAAGTGGCAGCAGCAACCTCTTGGCTGGATCATCAGGCTGCTAATTCAGGAAGGAGAGAGGCTCCAAGAAAACGAACTCTCCCATTGTTGGAGCTTGAAAATGCTAAACAAGACCTGACTACCAATGAGACTGAGGCCTAACATATGACATCACCATAGTGACACATCAACTGCAAATCTCTACCTAAGCGTGCCCCAGGGGCAGAGACTGGGGTATAGTGCCACTAACCAGGAAGAGGGAGAAGAAGGAAAAAGGAAGAAGGTAACTTCTCAATATTAAGAAAAATCCACAGTTTTTATAACTTTTTCCACTTTCTTTTTGTTTCTTTCAACTTCTTATCTTTACTCATTTTTTTCTACCACCTTGGTCCTTTTATTCTCTGCTCATCTTATTCTTTTCTCTTCATCTTGAACTACATTACCCATAAGTGTTACATTTCTCATTGTTTTTCCTTTTCTTTTTTCTTTCTCTTTATGAGGGTTACACTCCAAAACCCTTAACTCTCTCTCTTTTTTTCTTTTTTTTTTCTTTTTCTTTTTCTCCTTTTTCTTTTCTCTCCTTCTCTCTTATTTTCTTTCTTTCTTTCTTTTTTTTACTTTTCCTCTCATTTGATCCTCACAGACAAACTATTTTATTTTGGATTTAAATTTTTTCTTTATGGCATTTTGTATGCTTTTTACTTTGCTTTTTAACTCATTAGCATTCCTCCCAATCCCAGCTCTCCATTCTATGTAGTTTTGGTTCCACTTAATACAATAGTTTTATTTCTTTTTCTTGTTTCCTTCTTATCCCTTTCACCATATCTCTCCTTTGACCATCATTTACAAGCAAATTATTTTGTTCTTGATCCAAATTTTTTTCTTTTCTTTGCATTTTGTGGGTCCCTACCTTCTTTTTTGCCCCTTTATCACTTCTCCCCAACTCAGGCCCCTCATTATATGCAGTTTTTGTTCCATTGAGGACAATATAATTCTCAGTTTTGCACAGCATTTTCTCAAAGAGGGAAGGAGAAGAAAAAAGAAAAAATACTAATAATATATTTTTATTTACTGTCTTTCCTATTGTCTATTTTTTTAACTTCTTACTTTTTTTTATTAATTCACATTAGTGTTATTATCAAAATCACCCTCAGATGCCATTAAGGAAAAGGAAATCGAATATCATGGATACAAAAGACAGAGGTAGCACAGATAGATGAGAAAAATCTATAGAAAAAAATTTAACAGATTAGAAACCTTGGAGTTAAATGACAAAGAATTTAAAATAGAAATCCTAAAAATACTCAGAGATATACAAGAAAACACAGAAAGGCAACTTAAGGAGCTCAGAAAATAACTCAATGAACACAAAGAATATATTACCAAGGAAATTGAAATTATAAAAAAAATCAAACAGAGATGAAAAACTCAATTCATGAAATGAAAAATGAGGTAACAAGCTTAGCTAATAAAATAGGCCAGATAGAGAGGATTAGTGAAATAGAAGACAGGCAACTTGAGGCACAACAGAGAAAAGAAGAAAGAGACTCAAGAATTAAAAAAAAAAAAGAGAAAGCCCTACAGGAATTGTCTGACTCCACCAAAATGAATAACATAAGTGGAATAGGTATATCAGCCTAACCAGGTGGTGGCGCAGTGGATAGAGCCTTGGACTTGGATGCAAAAGACCCAGGTTCGACACCCAGAGGTCGCCAGCTTGAACCCGGGTCCATCTGGCTTGAGCAAAAGCTCACCAGCTTGGACCCAAGATCGCTGGCTCCAGCAAAGGGTGGCTCAGTCTGCTGAAGGACCATGGTCAAGGCACATGTGAGAAAGCAATCAATGAACAAATATGGTGTCGCAACGGCAACGAAAAACTAATGATTGATGCTTCTCATCTCTTTTCCTTCCTGTCTGTCTGTCTCTATCTAACCCTCTGACTCTCTCTCTCTGTTCCTGTAAAATAATAATAATAATAATAGGTATATCAGAAGGAGAAGAGAGAGAAAATGGAATGGAGAACATATTCAAACAAATAATAGACGAGAACTTCCCAAGCCTGTGGAAAGAACTAAAGCCTCAAATTCAAGAAGCAAATAGAACACCAAGTTATCTTAACACCAACACACCTACTCCAAGGCACATCATAAAGAAACTGGCACAAACCAATGACAAAGAAAAAATTCTCAGGGCAGCCAGGGAATAAAGAATACAACATATAAAGGAAAGCCTATTAGATTATCATTGAATTTCTTATCAGAATCTTTACAAGCTATAAAGAGTGGACCCCAATATTTAAAGTTCTGAAAGAGAGGAACTTCCAACCAAGAATACTATACCCATCAAAGCTATCCTTCAAATACAAAGGAAAAATAAAAACTTTCACAGATACAGAAAAGACGAAGGAATTTATCATCAGAAAACCCTCACTTCAGGATATACTAAAGAGGGTTTTCCAACTAGATACAAAGAACAAAACAAAACAAAACCACAAGTAAAAGCTCCACCAGGAACACAAGAAAAACAAATTTAAACTGTGACAACAAAAACGATAAAGGGGAGAGGACGAAGATTAACAGTAGCAAAGGATGATGGAGTGCAGAAGCACTCATAAGATAGTGTACTACAATGAACATGGTAGGTACCCTCTTCATTACTTAATGGTAATCACCCCTGAAAATACCACCACTGAAGCACATGACTTGAAAAAGGAAGTAACAGAAGAAATAAATATAGATTACAACCAAACAAAAACAAATGACAGAAAAACAAAAGAGAAGAATCAAACAAGATATAAAACTAACTAAAAGCAACATATAAAATGGCAAAAGGAAATGCTCAAGTGTCAATAAGTACACTAAATGTAAATGGATTGAACTCACCAATAAAAAGACACAGAGTAGCAGAATGGATTAAAAAAGAAAGTCCAACTATATGCTGCCTACAAGAAACACATCTAAGCAACAAAGATAAAACCAAATTCAAAGCGAAAGGCTGGAAAACAATACTCCAAGCAAATAGCATCCAAAAAAAAAGCAGGTGTAGCAATACTTATCCAACAATGACTATAAGACAGCAAAAATAATCAGAGACAAAAACGGTCATTTCATAATGATTAAAGGGACACACTGAATCAAGAAGACATAACACTTCTTAATATATATGCACCAAACCAAGGAGCACCAAAATATATAAGATAGCTACTGACTGACCTAAAAACAAAAACTGACAAAAATACAATCATACTTGGAGATCTCAATACACCACTGACAGGTCTAGATCTTTCATCCAAACAGAAAATCAATAAAGAAATATTAGCCTTAAATGAAACACTAGAGCAATTGGATATGATAGACACCACAGGACATTTTATCCCAAAGTGACAGAGTATACATTGTTCTCTAGTGTACATGGAACATTCTCAAGAATCAATCATATGTTGGGCCACAAAAATAACATCAGCAAATTCAGAAAAATTGAAATTGTACCAAGCATATTTTCTGATCATAAAGCCTTAAAACTAGAATTCAACTGCAAAAAAGAGGTAAGTAAACCTACAAAAATGTGAAAACTAAACAACATACTTTTAAAAAATGAGTGAGTCAAAGAAGAAATAAGCAGAGATCAAAAGATACATAGAGACAAATGAAAATGACAATACGACATATCAGAATCTCTGGGATGCAGCAAAAGCAGTAATAAGAGGGAAGTTTATATCACTACAGGCCTATATGAACAAACAAGAGAGCCCAAGTAAACCACTTAACTTCATACCTTAAGGAACAAAAAAAAAGAACAAAGAAAACCCCAAAATAGCCAAAGAAAAGAAATAATAAAAATCAGAGCAGAAATAAATGAAATAGAGAACAGAAAAACTACAGAAAAAATTAATAAAACAAGGAGCTGGTTCTTTGAAAATATCAACAAAAATGACAAACCCTTGGCAAGACTCACTAAGGAAAAAAGAGAAAGGACTCATATAAACAAAATCCAGAATGAAAGAGGAGAAATCACCACAGATATCATAGATATACAAAGAATTATTGTAGAATACTATGAAAAACTATATGCCATCAAATTCAACAATCTAGAAGAAATGGATAAATTCCTAGAACATACAACCTTCCTAGACTGAGTCATGAAGAAGCAAAAAGCCTCAATAGACCAATAAGCAGGGAGGAAATAGAAAAAAACTATTAAAAACCTCCCCAAAAATAAAAGTCCTAGCCCAAACAGCTATACTAGTGAATTTTATCAAACATTCAAAGAAGATTATGTTCCTATTCTACTAAAAGTCTTCCAAAAATTGAAGAAGATGCAATACTTCCAAACACATTTTATGAGGCCAACATAACCCTCATACCAAAACCAGGCAAAAATGGCACAAAAAAAGAAAACTACAGACCAATATCTCTAAGGAATACAAATGCTAAAATAGTAAACAAAATACTAGCAAATCAAATACAACAACATATTAAAAAAATAGTACATCATGATCAAGTGGGATTCATCTCAGAATCTCAAAGATGGTTCAACATTTGTAAAATGGTTAATGTAATAAACTATATCAACAAAACAAAGAACAAAAACCACATGATCTTATCAATAGATGCAGAAAAGGTATTTGATAAAATACAACATAATTTTATGTTTAAAACACTCAACAAAATGGGTATAGAAGGAAAATATCTCAACATGATAAAGGCCATTTATGACAAACCATCAGCTAACTTCATATTAAATGGCATAAAACTGAGGACTTTCCCCCTCAAATCAGAAACAAGACAGGGATGTCCACTCTCTCCACTCTTATTTAACATGGTGCTAGAAGTTCTAGCCAGAGAGGGATGTCCACTCTCTCCACTCTTATTTAAAATGGTGCTAGAAGTTCTAGCCAGAGAGGGATGTCCACTCTCTCCACTCTTATTTAACATGGTGCTAGAAGTTCTAGCCAGAGCAATCAAACAAGACAAAGAAATAAAAGGCATCTATATTGGAAAAGAAGAAGTAAAGGTTTCACTATTTGCAGATGATATGATCCTATACATTGAAAACCCCAAAGTCTCCAAAAAAAGATTACTAGAAACAGTAAACCAATACAGTAAGGTCACAGGATACAAAATTAATATACGAAAGTGATAGCATTTCTATATGCCAACACCAAAACATTAGAAAACAAACTCAAAAAATAATCCCCTTCAAGGTTGCAACAACAACAACAAAAATACCTAGGAATAAACATAACAAAGAATGTAAAGGACCTATATAATGAAAACTACAAAGCACTGTTAAGGGAAATCAAAAAAGATAAAATGAAATGAAAAAATATTCCCTGTTCTTGGATAGGAAGAATAAATATAGTCAAAATGACCATATTACCCAAAGCAATATACAAGTTTAATGCAATTCCCATCAAAATTCCAATGACATTTTGGATAAAGAAACAAGACCCATACATATGCTGTCTACAAGAGACACACCTTAAAACAAAAGATGCTCATAGACTGAAGGTAAAAGGATGGAAAAAAATATTTCATGCAAATGGAAATGAAAGAAAAGCAGGGGTAGCAATACTTATATCAGACAAAATGGACTTTAAAACAAAGGCTGTAGTAAGAGATAAAGAAGGACACTACATAATGATAAAGGGAACAATTCAACAGGAAGATATAACTATTATAAATATCTATGCACCAAATATAGGAGCCCCGACATACATAAAGCAGACTTTGATGGATATAAAGGGCGAGATTAACAGCAATACTATCATAGTAGGGGATTTCAATACCCCTCTAACAACACTGGATAGATCCTCAAGAAAGAAAATTAATAAAGAAACAGCAGACTTAAAGGATACACTAGATCAACTTGATTTAATAGATATCTTCAGAACTTTTCACCCTAAAGCAGTAGAATATACATTCTTCTCAAGCGCTCATGGTACGTTTTCTAGGATAGACCACATGTTAGGACACAAAAATGGTCTCAATAAATTTAAGAAGATTGAAATCATATCAAGCATTTTCTCTGATCACAGTGCCATGAAACTAGAAATTAACCACAAAAGAAAAAATGAAAAATACTCAAACACTTGGAAACTAAATAGCATGTTATTAAATAATGAATGGATTAACAATGAGATCAAAGAAGAAATAAAAGTTTCTAGAAACAAATGATAATGAGCATACATCAACTCAAAATGTATGGGACACAGCAAAAGCAGTTCTGAGAGGGAAGTTTATTGCACTACAGGCATATCATAAGAAGCTAGAAAAAGCTCAAATAAGCAACCTGACCCTGCATCTAAAAGAACTAGAAAAACAACAACAAATAAAACCCAAGACAAGTAGAAGGAAGGAAATAATAAAGCTCAGAGCAGAAATAAATGACATAGAGGCTAAGAAAACAATACAGAGGATCAATGAAACAAGAAGCTGGTTCTTTGAAAAGGTAAACAAGATTGATGAACCTTTAACTAGACTCACCAAGAAAAAAAGAGAGAGGACTCAAATAAATAAAATTAGAAAAGACAGTGGAGAAATAACAACTGACACAACAGAAATACAAAGCATTGTAAGAAAATACTATGAAGAACTATATGCCAAAAAATTAGACAATCTTGGTGAAATGGACAAATTTCTTGAATCATATAACCTTCCAAAAATCAATCTGGAAGAATCAGAACACCTAAACAGACCAATAACAGCAAATGAGATCGAAACAGTTATCAAAAAACTCCCAAAAAAGAAAAGTCCTGGGCCTGATGGCTTCACAAGTGAATTCTATCAAAAATTCCAAGAAGAACTAACTCCTATTCTCCTCAAGCTATTTCAAAAAATTCAAGAGGAAGGAAGAATTCCAAACTCCTTTTATGAGGCGAGCATAATTCTGATCCCAAAACCGGGCAAAGACAACACAAAGAAAGAAAATTATAGGCCTATATTCCTGATGAATTTAGACGCTAAAATTCTCAACAAAATATTAGCCAACCGGATCCAGCAATATATGAAAAAAATTATACACCATGATCAAGTGGGATTTATTCTGGAGAGGCAAGGCTGGTTCAATATTTGCAAATCAATCAATGTGATTCACCACATAAACAAAAGGAAGGACAAAAATCACATGATAATTTCAATAGATGCAGAAAAGGCATTTGATAAAATCCAGCACCGATTCATGCTCAAAACTCTCAGTAAAGTGGGAATACAGGGATCATTCCTTAACATGATAAAGGCCATCTACGATAAACTGACAGCAAACATCATACTAAATGGACAAAGATTAAAAGCAATCCCCTTAAGATCAGGAACCAGGCAGGGTTGCCCACTTTCACCACTCTTATTCAACATAGTTCTGGACATCCTAGCTACAGCAATCAGACAAGAAGAAGAAATAAAAGGCATACAAATTGGAAAAGAAGAAGTAAAACTGTCATTATTTGCAGATGATATGATATTGTATATTGAAAACCCTAAAGTCTCAGTCAAAAAACTACTGGACCTTATAAATGATTTCAGGAAGGTGGCAGGATATAAAATTAATACTCAGAAATCAGAGGCATTTCTATACACCAACAATGAAATATCAGCAAAAGAAATTAAGGAAACAATCCCCTTCACTATTGCAGCCAAAAAATAAAGTACCTAGGAGTAAATTTAACCAAGGAGGTTAAGGACTTGTACTCGGAAAATTATAGAACATTGATAAAAGAAATCAAGGAAGATACAAACAAGTGGAAGCACATACCATGCTCATGGCTAGGAAGAATAAACATCATTAAAATGTCTATATTACCCAAAGCAATTTATAAATTCAATGAAATACCAATTAAAATACCAATGACATACTTCAAAGATATAGAACACATATTCCAAAAATTTATATGGAACCAAAAAAGAACACGAATAGCCTCAACAATCTTAAAAAGAAAAAATAAAGCAGGAGGTATCACTCTTCCTGATATCAAGGTTTACTACAAGGCCATTATACTCAAGACAGCCTGGTACTGGCATAAGAACAGGCACATAGATCAATGGAACAGAACAGAGGACCCAGAAATAAACCCACAGCTTTATGGACAACTGATATTTGACAAAGGAGGAAAGAACATACAATGGAGTAAAGACAGCCTCTTTAACAAATGGTGTTGGGAAAATTGGACATCCACCTGCAAAAAAATGAAACTAGACCATCAACTTACATCATTCACAAAAACAAACTCAAAATGGATAAAAGACTTAAATGTAAGCCGTGAAACCATAAACATCTTAGAAGAAAACATAGGCAGCAAGCTCTCCGACATCTGTAGCAGCGGTATATTTGCCGATTTATCTTCATGGGCAACTGAAATAAAAGGCAAGATAAACAAATGGGACTATATCAAACTAAAAAGTTTTTGCACAGCTAAAGACAATAGGAACAGAATAAAAAGACAAACCACACAATGGGAGAACATATTCGACAGCACATCTGATAAGGGGTTAATAACTAAAATTTATAAAGAACTTATAAAAAGCAACACCAGGAATACAAACAACCCAATCAAAAAATGGGTAAAAGAAATGAATAGAAATTTCTCCAAAGAGGACATACAGATGGCCAATAGGCATATGAAAAAATGCTCAACATCACTAATCATTAGAGAAATGCAAATGAAAACCACAATGAGATATCACCTCACACCAGTCAGAATGGCACTTATCAGCAAAACAACACAGAATAAGTGCTGGCGAGGATGTGGAGAAAAGGGAACCCTTCTGCACTGCTGGTGGGAATGCAGACTGGTGCAGCCACTGTGGAAAACAGTTTGGAGATTCCTCAGAAAATTAAAAATCGAACTGCCTTTTGACCCAGCTATCCCACTTTTAGGAATATACCCTAAGAACACCATAGCACTGTTCGAAAAGAAGAAATGCGCCCCCATGTTCGTGGCAGCATTGTTCACAATAGCGAAGATCTGGAACCAGCCCAAGTGTCTATCAGAAGACAAGTGGATTAAAAAGCTTTGGTACATATATACTATGGAATTCTACTCAGCCATAAGAAACGATGACATTGGATCATTTATAACAAAATGGATGTACCTTGATAACATTATACGGAGTGAAATAAGTAAATCAGAAATAAAGAAAAACTGAGAACAGCACAATTACATACATAGGTGGGACATGAAAGTGAGGGTATGAGACATGGACAAGAGAGTGGTGGTTATGGGATGGGGGGAGGGAGGGAAAAGTGGGATAGGGTGGAGGGGAGGGACGCAGGGAAAACCAGATTGAAGGTGACAGAGGACAATTTGACTTTTGGTGATGGGTATGCAACACAATTGAATGATAAGATAACCTGGAGATGTTTTCATTGTACATATGTACCCTGATTTATTGATGTCACCCCATTAGAATTAATAATAATAAAATATATATAAAAAAATTAAAAAAAATTCCAATGACATTTAAAGAAATGGAACAAAAAATCATCAGATTTATATGGACCAATAAAAAACCCCAAATAGCCAAAGCAATTCTAAGAAAAAAGAAAGAAGCTGGGGGCATAACAATACCTGACTTCAAATTATATTATAGAGCCATGACAATCAAAACAGCATGGTATTGGCAGAAAAATAGACACTCAGACCAATGGAACAGAATAGAAAGTCCAGAAATAAAACCACATATATGTGGTCAAATAATTTTTGATTAAGGGACCAACAACACACAATGGAGAAAAGAAAACCTCTTCAACAAATGGTGCTGGGAAAACTGGAAAGCCACATGCAAAAATGAAACTCGACTACAGTTTGTCCCATTGTACTAAAATTAATTCAAAATGGATCAAAGACCTAAATATAAGACCTGAAACAATAAAGTACATAGAAGAAAACATAGGAACTAAACTCATGGACCTTGGTTACAAAGAGCACTTTTTGAATTTGACTCCAAAGGCAAGGGGAGTGAAGGCAAAGATAAATGAATGGGACTACATCAGAATAAGAAGTTTTTGCACAGCAAGAGAAACTGACAACAAAATAAAGAGACAACCAGCTAAATGGGAGATGATATTTTCAAACAACTCAGATAAGGGGCTAATATCCAAAATATACAAAGAACTCACAAAACTCAATGACAAACAAACAAACAATCCATTAAAATAAATGTGAAGAGGAACAGACATTTCTCCCAGGAAGAAATACAAATGGCCAACAGATATATGAAAAGATGCTCATCTTCATTAGCTATTAGAGAAATGCAAATCAAAACTACAATGAGATACCACCTCATGTCTGTTAGATTAGCTGTTATCAACAAGACAGGTAATAACAAGTGTCGGAGAGGCTGTGGATAAAAAGGAACCTTCATCCACTGTTGGTGGGAATGTAAAGTAGTACAACCATTATGGAAGAAAGTATGGTGGTTCCTCAAAAAACTAAAAATAGAACTACCATATGACCCAGCAATCCCTCTATGAGAATATATCCCCAAACTCAAAAACATTGGTACGTAAAGACACATGCAACCCCATGTTCATAGCAGCATTGTTCAAAGTGGCCAAGACATGGAAACAATGAAAAAGCCCTTCAAATAGATGACTGAATAAAGAAGATGTGGTACATATATACTGTGGAATACTACTCAGCCATAAGAAATGATGACATCGGATCATTTACAAGAAAATAGTTGTATCTTGATAACATTATACTGAGTGAAATAAGTAAATTAGAAAAAACTAAGAACTGCATGATTCCATACATAGGTGGGACATAAAAAAGAGACTAAGAGACACGGACATGAATGTGGTGGTTATGGGGGGGCGGGGAGGAGAGGGAGGGAGAGGGGGTAAGGGAGGGTCACAAAGAAAACCAGATAGAAGGTGACAGAGGACAATTTGACTTTGGGTGATGGGTATGCAACATAACTGAATGACAAGATAACCTGGAGATGTTTTCTTTGAATATATGTACCCTGATTTATTAATGTCATCCCATTAAAATTAATAAAATAAAATAAAGTAAAAATAAAAAATAAAAAATAAATGTTTACCTGAAACCTATATACTCTTATTGATCAATGTCACCCTATTAAAGTTAATTTTATAAATAAAATTTAAAGATTAAAAATACAAGAAATTTCACTGTTAATTACTGCTATATAATAGGGATACTGACTTTTGCATATTATCTTGTATTCTGAATTCTTGTTATAATAACTTATTAGTTCCATGAGTTTCTTCATCAATTATTTTGGATTTTCCACATAGATGATCATGTCATTTGTGAACAAAGACAGTTTTATTTTTTATTTTTTTTCTTGTTATTGCATTAGCTGTCAGTTTTAGTATATTGTTGAAAAGTAGTGATGGGAGGTGATATTCTTGCCTGATTCTGATTCTAGTTCAAAAGCTTTGAGTTGCTTCCCATTAAATATGATGTTATTTGTAGGGTTTTTGCAGATATTCTTTATTAAGTTGAGCAAGTTGCCCTCTATATTCTAGTTACCTGAGAGTTCTTATGAATGGGTGTTGAATTTTGTATAAAGCATCTATTGATATGATTATGTGATTTTTGTTCTTTAGCGTGTTGATCTGTTGTGTTACATATATGGATATTTGAATGCTGAACCAACCTTGTACTGTACCTAAGATAAATTGTACATGGTTGTAATGTATAAATCTTTTTATACATTGTTAGATTTAACTTGCTGATATTTCTTTGAGAATTTTTGCACCTATGTTGATGAGGTATTGACCTGTTGTTTTCTTTTCTTATAATTTCCTTGTCCGGTGTAGTTAACAGAGTAAGGATGGCCTCATTGAATGAATGAATTAGAAAGTTTTCTGTATGCTTTTATTCGCTGGAAGAAAATGCCCTGTAAAATTAGTATTTTTTTTCTTTAAATATTTGTTAGACTTCACCAGTGAACCCATGTGTATGTATCTAGTGCTTTCTTTTTTAAAAGTTTATTAATTATTTATCAAATTTCTTTAATAATTAATGGCTTATTTAGATTATGTTTTTCATCCTCTATTTTTTTGTGTGTGTGAGCTTTGGCAGATGTCTTTTAAGGAATTGTTCCATTTCATATACATTGTCAAATTTGTGAGAATAGAGTTGTTCATAATATCTTTGTATTGTCCTTTTAATGTCCATAGCATTTACAGTGATTAGCCTCTTTCATTGTGATTTTAATAATTGGTGTTCACTCTTTTCCTTATCATATAATCTAACAGGAGATTTATTGGTATCATTAAACTTTTCAAAGAACCAGCTTTTGAATTAATTGATTTTTCTCCATTGATTTCCTATTTTCAATACTCCTGATTTTACTCTTATTTTAATTATATATTTTTTTCTTCTTAATTGGGATTTACTTTGTTCTTCTATATTTTTAGTTTTCTGAGGTGAAAACTTAGATTATTGATTAATTTTTCTTCTTTTCTAATGTATTCATTTAGTGTAGTAAATTTTCCTGTAAGCACTGCTTTTATTGCATGTCACAAATTTTGACTGCTTGTTCCTATTTTCATTTAGTTCTCTTTTGATTCATATTTGGTGTTTATTTTTGTGCATGATTTTTTTTCCATTGACCCAAGAGAGAGAAGCAAAGAAAGGAGGGAGGGAGAGAGAGAGGCATCAACTCATTGTTTTACTTAGTTGTTCCATTTTGTTGTATACTCATTGATTGCTTCTCATATGTGCTCTGAACAGGGGTTAAACCTGCAATCTTTGGCATACCAAATCCATGCTTATCCACTGAGCCATCCAGGCAAGGCCTCCATCACCATTTGTTGAAGAACTGTTTTCTTCTCATTGAATCACCCTATCACAGGCCCTGGTTGATTGATTCAGAGGTAGAGCATTGGCCCAGCATGTAGAAGTTGATGCCTAGTCAGGGCACACAGGAGAAACGACCATCTGCTTCTCTACCCCTCCCACTTCTTTCTCTCTTTCTCTATTCTCTCTCTCTCTCTCTCTCTCTCGCTTTTCCTCTTATAGCCATGGCTCAAATGATTTAAGCAAGTTGGCCTTGGGCACTGAGGATGGCTCCATGGCCTAGCCTCAGACACTAAAATGGCTCTATTGCCGAGCAACAGAACAGTAGCCCCAGATGGGCAGAGTATCACCCCATAGGGGGCTTGCTTTGCCCGGTGGATCCTGGTCAGGTCTCATGCAGGAGTATCTCTCTGCCTCCCTGCCTCTCACTTAATTAAAAAAAAAAAAAAAAAGAATCAGCCCCTGTTGCAATTCCTTCACTATATTAGTGTGCCTATCTTAATGCCAATATTATAAAGTCTCAATATAGTTTTGTAGTCTACATTAACTTCAATTTGTGTATTGAGAAATTTCCAACCTTACTCTTTTTTTGAAATAAACTTTTTATTTCAAAAAAGTTTTAAATTTATAGAATAAGTGAGAAGACAGTGCAGAAAGTTTATGTATATTTTATACTATTTCTTATATTATCAACACCTGATATTAGTATGCTATTTTGTTACAATGAATAAAATAATATTAAAAAATAAATAAAATAATATTGATACATAATGTTTATATTTTATTCAGATATATTTTGTTTTCCTTTATGGTCTTTCTCTGTTATATGATCATATCCAGGATACCACATTACATTTAGTAGTCATGTCTCTATAGACTTTTCTTACTTGTGGCAGTTTCTCAGTTTCTTTTTGATGACCTTGACAGCTTTAAGGATTACTAGTCAGGTGTTTTGTAGGGTATGCTTTTTTTGAGAATTGTCTGATATTTTTCTCATGATTATCTTCAATTGATGTGTTTTTAGGAGGAAAACACACGGTAAAATGCCATTTTTATAACATAAAGTGTAGGTATATACTATATATACATTGATGCATATCAAGGGTATGTACTATCGACATGACTTTTCAATACTGATGTTAACTTTGATCACCTGGCTTGAATTATGTTCCCCATTCTTAATAGTAGTGTATTTACATAATATTTGAAACTTCTCTACACAGGAGAATCTCTCATTTACTTATTTATGAAATCATTTATTTATATCAGTAAGAACTCATGAATATTTATTTTATACTTTGGATAATAATCAAATATTAACCCATCTTTACTGTTGCTAAAATTGTTTCAGCTTCAGGCATTGTGAACCCTTTCCATTGGCCTTATACACTCTGACACCCCATATTGTGAATTTTTCTGAGCATGTTCTTATTTTTATTATTATTTTATTTTTAAAAATTAATTCTTATTAAAATATTGTGGCATAGTTATTTTAAATTTATATACCTTACATGGTAATTACCAACAAAATCTAGTAACCATGTATCACTGCAAAATTATTATATAGTCCTTAATTTTTTTCACTGCCAGATGCTCCAGGCTCAGTTTATGTATTTTCTGCCCTGTCTGAAAATCAGCTACTTCTCTAAGGAGCTGTAAAGCCAGTAGCCGCGGCCACCATCACAGCCGCCTGGCCAATGCAGGTTCGCATTAGATTTGAACAGACTGTAATGAAACAACAGAGCCAAGAACTGGTGAGCTATCATCTTTAATTCTAGCTGGCACCCGGTGGGCAAGCAAAAACACACACTGGGCTCCAAAATCCACTCATTCAGTTCTCACAAAGCTACTGACTTATCTGAGTTTCCTAGAATCAAAGGTTTCTAGCTCACCAGATTTATTCAGCTCTGTTCCCCATCTCCTGCTCCAGCACAAACTCTGCACAAACTGGATTCTCCCTCAGCACTCCGCCATTAAGGCTGCTTCTCCTGGCCTCCATGTGGCCTTAATCTGCTCTTCTCTCTAATACTAACCTCAGGAACTGATGGCAAGCTCCTGGTCTGCCCCAGTTTATAGCACAGATTCAAAACC
Organism: Rhynchonycteris naso; assembly: GCA_037038555.1. Classification (NCBI taxonomy): domain Eukaryota; kingdom Metazoa; phylum Chordata; class Mammalia; order Chiroptera; family Emballonuridae; genus Rhynchonycteris; species Rhynchonycteris naso. Next base: position 70,643,011 of record CM072997.1, read on the forward strand.
TTTAATCCAATCTACAAACAAGGAAGTCTCTGATACAAAGCCACTTATCTGAGACATACTGGGAGGTTTCCTCATGAGAGTGCACCACCCTACATCATCCAATCAGTCAAGGGTGTGGAGAAAAGCTTACTCTTAAAACTAAACATTAGGCTATAATGACCCAGCCTGCCCATAGCCTGTCCCTGAACACACATTAATATCAACGAATTTCCATGTGGGCAGCGCCATCTTTAACAAAGTGAGCATAATATATTTTATCTGCCCAACAATCTTCAACTCTAATTCATTGTCATTCAGTTGATTCTAGCCTCCTCACCTTACTATCTGTAAATTTTTTATACCAACCTGGGCTCCTTAGAAATCTGGCTACCATTGCCTGCTGTGCATTTACTTATTTATTCAACTTCTATATAAGCACATAATCATTTTTAAATTGTTAACCTATACCACTAGATAAACATTTTTTTCTATTATATTGCAGTGTTTACATACAGTTTCTTTTGCCTTTAGTTTTACAGACTCTCCCCATTTCTAAAATTACTGAGGTCAGCACCTCTCTCTCTCACCTCTTTTTTTGAGGTTGTTTCACACATGTGTCACATTCTGCATTCCATCCTGCAGTCCAGAAACTTCCTAAATTATTTTTTTAATTTGCATATGTTGTTTCACTCTTTGTGCTATAATTTTGACAATTGCATTGTGTCATGTATCCATCATTACAATATCACACAGAATAGGTTCACTGTCCTGAAAAAGTCCCTTGAGGACTTTGAATCCTCTTTTCCCAAGTAAACTGATAAGCAAATCAATTTTCTATCTGATAACTTTGTCTTTATTAGATGTCATATGTTTGGACTCATTGTATAGAGCCTTTTCAGTCTTGCTTTTTGTACTAAAAAATATACACTTAAGATTCACACATGTCTTTGTGTGGCTTATTGGCTCATTCTTTTTTATCACTGGATAGTATTCCATTGTATGACTGTACCATACATTTTAAACTATTTATGGTTTTCAGTTTAGGGTTATCATAATAAATACAGTAAAAAATGTTTATATGTATTATTTTGTGTGTGAAAATAAGTTTTTAAATAAGTCTAGTGAATATCTAGGAGTGTGATTGCTGGATTATATAGTAAGACTATGTTTGGCATTGTACAAAACTGCCAAACTCTCTTCCAGTAGAGCTGTACTATTTTGCATTCCCATCAGCAATAAATAAGAGTTTCTGTTTGTCTGCATCTTAACCAGCAATTGGTATTTTCAAATTTGTAGATTTTAGCCATTGTGAAAGGCATGTATACATTTTTCTAAAGACAAATCATGTTGAGCATCATTTTATATGCTTACAGATTTTTTGGTGAAGTATCTGTTCATATCTCTTGTTCATTCTTTAATTGAATTACTTACTTTTTATTGTTGAATTTTAAAAGTTCTTTAAATATTTTTGATACAGTTGTCTTACCTGATGTGTTTTTAAACTACTTTTTCAGCCTGTGGCTTGCCTTTTTTATTCACCTAGCTGTGTCTTTATCAGAGCAGAAGTTTTAAATCTAATGAAGTCTAATTTACCCTTTTGTTCTTTTATGTCTCATAATTTCAGTGTTGTATCTATGAACTTGTATCACCAAGCTTCAGTTAAACAGATTGTTCTCTTCTAGCAGTTTTTTGTTTTTATTGTTGTTTTTAGTTTTTTATTTTATTTTACACTTAAGTCTATAATTTAATATGAGTTACTTTTAGGGCAAGCTATAAGGTCTGTGTCTACATTCATTTTATTTACATATAGTTGTCTAATTCTCTCAGCACCATTTGTTAAGAAGTTTATCATTTCTTCATTGAATTGCCTTTGAGCTATTATAAAAATAATTTTAGTATATTTATGAACATCTATTTTTAGATCTTATATCTTAATATATTAATCTATAAGTCAACTATTTTCCCTTTATCATACTATGTTAATTACCTTTATAGTAAGTCTTTAAATAGGTTTCTGTTATTGTTTCTCTTATTTAGTACTTTATTGGATATTCTAGGAGTTTTGCCTTTTCATATCAAATTAGAATTAATTCATTGATAAATAAAGTTCCTGAGATAATGATGAGGATTTCATTAAACCTACAGATTAAGTTAGAAAGAATTGACACCATAACAATATTGAGTCTTCGAATCTATATGAATGAAATATTATTATATTTTAAAAAATATTTGATTTTTAATTAATGTTTTATAGTTTTTACATATAAACTCAATACATACTTTTTATTATATCTTAATATGACAATTGATGCTATTGTAAGTGGATTGTTTTATAATTTTTAATTTTAATTGTTCATTGGTGATATATGACTATACTTTATATATATATATTTTTTATTATTTAATTTCTTTTTTTTACAGGGACAGAGAGAGTCAGAGAGAGGGATAGATAGGGACAGACAGACAGGAATGGAGAGAGGTGAGAAGCATCAATCATTAGTTTTTCATTGCCGTAGCAACACCTTAATTGTTCATTGATTGCTTTCTCACATGTGCCTTGACCGTGGGCCTTCAGCAGACCAAGCAACCCCTTGCTGGAGCCAGCGACCTTGGGTCCAAGCTGATGAGCTTTTGTTCAAGCCAGATGGGCCCGTGCTCAACCTGGCAAACTCGGGGTCTCGATCCGGGGTCTTCCGCATCCCAGTCTGATTCTCTATCCACTGAGCCACCGCCTGGTCAGGCTATACTTTATATATTGATTTTATCTTCTAGAATTTTGCAATACTTGCTTATTAGATCCAAGGTTATTTTTTAGGAGTTCTTTGCAATTTTCCACATAATTTTGTCGTCAGTTTATTTCTTTCCTTTTAGCCATTGTACTTTTAATTTATTTTTCTTGTCGTATTGCACTAGTTAACATTTTCAGTGTAATGTAGAATAAGAGTGGTAAGACAGAACATTGTTGCTTTGTTTTTTATTTTAGAAGGAAAGTGTCTAGCCTTTCACTATCATTTTTTTGCTAGCTATTTTTTAAATGTTCTTTATTGAGTTAAAAATGTATACTTATACTGAGCTTGACTAGGTGGTGGTGCAGTGGATAGAGCATCGAACTGAAACATGGAGGACCCAGGTTCAAAACCCTGATGTCACCAGCTTGAGCATGGGCTCATCTGGTTTCAGCAAGGCTCACCAGCTTGAGCCCAAGGTCGCTGGCTTGAGCAAGGGGTTACATGGTCTGATGTAGCTCCCCAGTCAAGTCACATATGAGAAATCAACCAATGAATGTTAGGCAGATAAAATATAATATGCTCACTTTGTTAAAGATGGTGCTGCCCACATGGAAGCCCGTCACCCAGGTGATATTATTTGCCCTTATGCTTGGGATGGGTGTCGGGGAAAGGCTGTTATGTAAGCAGGCTGGGTTGGTATAGCCTAAGGCTTAGTTTTAAGAGTAAGCTTTTCCCCTCACCCTTGACTGATTGGATGATGTAGGGTGGTGCAATCCTGAGGAATCCCATTATGCCTCAGATGGGTGACTTTGTTTCAGAGAATTCCTTGTTTGTAGATTGGATTAAGGGTTTGGATTTCTACAGTATAAAGTGGGACAGACCAGTAGCTTGCTCTCTTGGTTCCTGAGGTTAGCATTAGAGAGGAGAGCAGATTAAGGCCACGTGGAGGAGAGGAGAAGCAGCCAAGATGGCAGAGTGCTGAGGAAGAAGCCAGTTTGTGCAGAGTTTGTGTAGAGAGAAGGAGATGGGAAACAGGTGAATAAGTCTGGTGAGCTAGAAACCTTTGATTCTAGGAAACTCAGATAAGTCAGTAGCTTTGTGAGCACCGAATGAGTGGGTTTTGGAGCCCATTGTGTGTTTTTGCTTGCCCGCTGGGTGCAAGCTAGAATTAAAGCTGATGGCTCACCAGTTCTTGGCTCTGTTGTTTCAGTACCGACTGTTCGAATCTAATGCGAACCTGCATTGGCCAGGCTGCTGTGATGGTGGCCCTGGCTACTGGCTTTACAATGAACAACTAAGGTGCCATAACAAAGAACTGATGCTCCTCCTCTCTCCCTTCCTCTCTGTCTGTCACTATTCTGTCCTTTTTGTCTCTCTCTGTCCTTGTCACACACACAAAAATAAAGTATACTGATTTGAAATAGGTACCTTGAAACAAACAGACCAATATACAATTTTTTTAAGATACGAGCTCTGACTCTCTCTGTAATTTTGATTGAGATCTGAGCAAAATTCTGAGATACTAGTCGTGATTCAGGAAGCTGTAGCTAGTTGGCGCAGTTGGTGCACGGGTCCAGTATTGGCAGCTTGATATACAAGTTGACTGACTTACGAGCTTGGTTACAGAACAAATTAAATTTGTATCTCAAGGTACCACTGTAGTATCATTTTGCTTAATTACATCAGCTATAGCAATTGTATAACTCAATTTAAAGAGAAGAGTAAATGGCTAAATCTTAATGAGAAGAACTAAAAAAAAATATGTAGCCATCTTTAATTCAACATAATCTGCCTTGAACCACAAATTGGTTATGTTTCTTCTAGATGGCAAATAAACTTCCTTCCTCTAAATCCCACAAAATATTACCCTATTGCAATATTATTTCAAAATTCAAGGCCCATTTTTCTAAATCAAGTTTAGATTAGTATTAGGCTCCTGGTATTCAGTTCTTTATGTATTGTTCTTCTTCATCTTACTCTATGGACAAGATATGAGTTATAGGTACCCAACATACAATACTGATAAAGGCAAAGAATAATAATAATAGATACTTCTGTTGAAAAAGAGGAAAACAGAGGCATAGGGCAACTTTTGAACCATACCAATTCTTAAATCCAGTAAGGCATGTGTTGCAATTAAAATGAAGCAAAATACTGCTGCATACAAATGATACTCTGTACCTATTAACTTCTCCCTTTGAGCTTTTGGTTTGGCAATGAATTCACCCTTTCTTTTTACAATAAACAGCCTATATTTATAGGTGATTAGTTTTCTTAGACATTTTTTTTTTTTTTTTGCTTGCTGGTAATTAGCGGTCTGAATAGTTTTTTTTAGTTTGTGTATCACTGTCTTTTCCAGTTCAACTGATACAGTAATTTTAAAAGCTTTATATACTTCATGTGTATCAACTTACAATCTGTCTCAACAAACAAAACCCCACCTCCTAAATATTTTCAAAATAAGCTCTTCCATACCTTGGGCACTCTGTGAGGCTGGGACAATGTTCTCAAGATCCTCAGAAGCCCCATATTTAAAAATGAGAGTCTATAGGGCTTGCCTAAGAAGGCTTTTTGTCCTTAGAAGTCATTTGTCAGGTTGAAAGGGTCTATGAAACACCATTTTAAGTCTCTCTGAGGTCTTAAAAAAGGGTTTACACTTTCACCCTTGACTTCATTTTTACTCTCAGACCACGCTTTACTTAACAGGGATGGGAAGTTGATCTTTTCTCTGAGGCTATTTCTTTCTTTTAAGTTTTTTTTCTTTTTAAGACCTGGAAAGACAGTCCTGAACTTTTACTATTTCTTCCAATCATGCTAGAAGACTTAAGGATTTTTCCCTTAGTTTGTCTCTCTTATCTTTCATTTTGTCATAGGTGGATAGAAGAATTTGTCCCTGCAAATCTCCTTAGCAAGATTTCTGAGATCATTAGGTTGTTTTTGTATTTACCATATTACTGCAGGCAACAGTTTTGCTAACTGTTCTGTCTGTATATAACTCAGCTGCCCTTTTCACTGGCTTCCAATAACATTTTCCTTACTGTCCTTGAAGCCTTAATAGTCTCCCTGAGGCCATTTAAGATTTCACCCACGCTTCCTTCCAGCTTCTTCCTATCACCAAGTCCCAGCCACTTAAGTCTACATGTTTCACTTTCATTTATTTTGTCTTGTTTTTGTTATCACAACTTTTCACATCTAGGTACCAAATTCTGTCCCAGTCACCTATTCCTACATAACAAGCTACCTTAAAACTTGGAAGCTTACAGGAAGAAATTATTTATTTTATATCATGATTTTGAGAGTCAGTAATTTGGTTAGGGCTCAGCTGGTTTATACTCCTATATAATGTATAATAATGCCACTTGGTAGTTCAGCCTGTGATGAGATGGTCTGGAGCAGGGGTCTCCAAACTACGGCCCCTTGCGGCCATTTATCCAGCCCCCACCGCACTTCCGGAAGGGGCACCTCTTTCACTGGTGGTCAGTGAGAGGAGCACAGGATGCATCCGCACCCATAGTTCCCATTGAAATACTGGTCAGTTTGTTGATTTAAATTTACTTGTTTTTTATTTTAAATATTGTATTTTTTCCCATTTTGTTTTTTTACTTTAAAATAAGATATGTGCAGTGTGCATAGGGATTTGTTCATAGTTTTTTTTATAGTCCGGCCCTCCAACGGTCTGAAGGACAGTGAACTGGCCCCCCTATGTAAAATGTTTAGGGACCCCTGGTCTGGAGAGTCAGAATAGCTTTACATACATTTCTGGTGCCTAATCAGGGTTAGCTTGTTGGCTTAACTTATTTGGAGTTTTGAAAGAAGAGTTTAACTCTGTCTTTTTTGGCATAGAGGTCTTAGGGTAGAGGGACTGTTTACAAAGCAGCAGCTCAAGGCTCACAGAGAGAGAATGTTCCAAGAGACAAAGAGTTCAAGGTGTAATGTTTTAAGGCCCTAGAATAAAAACTGACTTGAGTATATTTCCACTATATGCTATTAGTCAAAGCAGTCACAGAGTTACGTACATTCTAGGTCAGTGATCATGGAGTCACTTCTATATGAGAATAGTCTCAAAGAATTTTTGGTCAGCTTCAATCTGCCATATCGCTTGTTTTTCTTCTAAATGAACTATAACAAACTGAGACTCTTGAGGTTTAGCCAAATCATTCTTGTAACATATGTTTGGAAAATTTGGTCATGATTCTTGAATATCAATTAGTAGTCATTTTAAAGAAATATTCAATTCATCTCAACAATATTAGGAAAAAATTCTCTTTTTAAGAATTAAACTACAACTTAAATGATCTTGTTCTGTTTAGATCATGGCTTTCTCATTGAAAAAATCAGAGGCTTCCACCTAAATATCAGTTTTATTATTTATTTTTTAATCCCAGGTGACCACTTTGATATCCTCAGTAGTGAACAGTATGTGTGTCTGTGTCTGTGTGTGCATGTATGTGTATATTATATACCAATATAATGTAATCTGAACTGGGCAAATTGGGAAATGCTGAAAATGAAGTTTACCATTTTTGGTAAAAAGCTAAAACTGGGGCTATCTTGGGTATATGCAGCATGTTTGCCTTTCTATTACTCAAGGTATTAGTGATGATCAAATGAAACTATGTATACCAATAAACATTTAAAATTATGAAATGTGAAACAGAGACAATGTAATGATATTCAATTACTTTGGGGGATATTATTTATATCCTCTATTTAGATATAACACTGCTTCTAAATCTATTTGGATTAATTTCATATTTAACAATACTAATTATATGATGTCTTTCTTTAATTATAGAACTGGCATGATATATTGTTAAATAATTTATTTGTTTTCCCAGAAAATTTTGAAGAGAGCTGTCATTGCCTACTTTTTCACAATATATTTCCTAACTTATTACACCTATCTTTATGTCTTTTTTAATTGAATTCTTTGGACTAACTAATATCAGTTTCTCTATGTCCCATGTTTCATATTATTAATATAGTTTGATATTTATTATTGCTAACTCTTCAATGGTTTAAAATTATAAGTCTCAGGATAGTTTTCAAACTTATTAGCCATTAAATAAAGGTATTGTTTTACTTGAAAATAATTAAAATTTTTAGCTTAACAAATAAAAAGTGGAACCATTCTAAAACACAGTATCTTAGAATGGTTTGTCATAGAAAATTTCAATATTCTTGATTTTTCAGCACAGGACATTATGTTTAACTCTTCAGTTTTACATCTTATGAAATCTTTTTTACCTCTAGATCTAGCAATAGGTTGCTGAACTTGCTTTCGATTCTGGTACTAAAGAAACAACATTTGAACAGCACAGATCTTGATAATTTTGGGGTAACAGAAACTTAGAAAAACAACTCTGAGAAAAGTAGAAAATGAAATTTTCTCTAAAGTAAAACTTGCCTTCAAAGACAGAAAATTTTTTCCTTGTAGGAACTGAAGGTTTCATATAGGAGCTCAGTCATTGGCTAGAACTCAGTTATGAAAGAACTAAGAAACAAGGTCAAATTGTTCCTAGCAATACTTTTGATTCAATCACCCATTCAGTGAGTAATGACTAATTTATGACTCTTTATATTCTAATACTGTAGGTTCAGAATTAGGCCTTAATTTGAATTTGTAGAGAGCTAGTATAACATGAAAACAGAACTCACAATATATATGTTCGAAACTATGAAATGTATTATATATAGTCAATTTTGCCAAATATGCAATAAAGTAGAATGAGTACTTATGAAGTTAAACAAGAACATTGAGAATAAAGCGTGAGTTGGCAGGTTGGAAAGAGTTAGATTTAATTCCACAGCAGAGAACATATCTATCAGAGCACTTAATGTTTGTATATGGATGAAGGCGTGTCATAGATGTAATATTAATAGAAGCTCAGGAAATGCTATTATATTAAGTTCAAAATATACATATATTTAGTACTAGAAAACTACTTCAAAATCATATTTTAAAATCATAACATAAACCCTGTCTGTTTAGAGTTTGATACAACCATGCCATTTTAAATTAAATGCTATAGAATTTGAACATCCTTTAGATTTTGGTTAGAAATATTATTTAATTTAGTGCATATGTTTCTTAATTCTATAGTGGGCTTTTATATTGTTGAAGATTTCAAATATTTTCTTACTGATAATTGCCAAAATATTGGTGGTTCTTGATTAAGTGACATCAATCTGAATAAAAGTACTAGCCTTGAACAGTGTCAACAATAGACTTAATTATGTTGTGAATTGTTAGTTTCACTATTATATTAAGAATGAAAATTACAAGCACTCGATTTTCCTCTTTTTTAAAGTACTGTATAGTACTTTATTTTTCTCAAAAGAAACACTTCATATTACATGTTTTCACAACATATATTCAGTATAAAGTCATTTGTTTTCATAAATTTCTTATTAATAATTCAGATAACAGGAATCACTTATTTAATAGTGACTTAATAATCATAAGTTGAGGTTATTGATTTCACTTTGTAGAGTTTGCCATATAGGGACTAAAGCAGGTTTTTCTCTTTCTGTATTCCTTATCTTCAGATTATTTTATGTCTGCAATAAAATTGTATGCAACTCTATTTTTATCATATAAGCTATTCAATGATGATGCAATAAAAATTTTACCTTCAAAAGTTTGGGTGATGGGTATGCAACATAATTGAATGATAAGATAACCTGGAGATGTTTTCTTTGAACATATGTATCCTGATTTATTGGTGTCACCCCACTAAAATTAGTTTAAAAAAAGGAAAAATAAGTTTGATAAATAATTCTTTAAAAATTGTAGTTCACTATCTTTGACATCAATTACACAATCCAACACAATAGTTTTTGTGGAGTTGATATGATTTAATTAAACATATTTTATTCCTTTTTGTTTTTTTAGTGAGAGAGACAGAGAAAGAAACAGATAGGGACAAACAGACAAGAAAGGAGAGAGATGAGATGCATTAATTTTTTTTGAGGGACTTTAATTGTTCGTTGATTGCTTTCTCATATGTGCCTTGACTGGGGTACTCCAGCAGAGCAAGTGACACCTTGCTCAAGCCAGCAACCTTGGGCTCAAGCCAGTGACATTTGGGCTGAAGCCAGGGAACATGGGGTGATGTCTATGATCTTAAGCTCAAGCCAGCGACACTGCACTCAAGCTGGTGTGACCATGCTCAAGCCTCAAGCCAGATGAGCCGGCACTCAATTCAGAACCTCAAGGTTTTGAAGCCAAGTCCTCTGCGTCCCAGTCCGACATTCTATCCACTGTACCACCACCTGGTCAGGCATACATATTTTATTACTTATAATGCAATTAACATTTAGTTCTGAGACAATAAAGCAAATGTTATATTGCAATAACAATCCTTCTCTCATTAAAATTATATATATAATTAAAGTTTTGTCAGTTGTAGAAGGGTTTGTGTTGATGCAAGTTTTAAATTATTTAAAGGAAAATTTTATTTTCTAACTAAATTTAGACTTATTATGCCTTAACTTTACCAACTCTGCCAACCACCTTTCAGGTCTGTTACCTTTTCTTAAAGACTTTCTTATATTGCCTCAAAATAAGAAAGTCCTAACTTGATAGTAGTTTAGGTTAATATACCATGAATTAAGAAACTTCACATTTCATATACTGTTATTAATTACATTAATTTAAAACCTTAATAATATTTTAGATCAAATATTGGCTTACTGCCTGACCTGTGGTGACGCAGTGGATAAAGCATTGACTTGGAATGCTGAGGTTGCCAGTTCAAAACTACAGGCCTGTTTGATCAAGGCACCTATCAGAGTTGATGCTTCCTGCTTTTCCCCCTTCTTTCTTTCTCTTTCTCTCTCTCTTTTCACTAAAATAAATAAATAAATAATAATTTTTAATTGTCTTTTTTATTCTAATTATTGAACTTTATTCTTTGATTTTCCTTTAATGAACTTCATTGTTCTCATTCTTACATAATATTTATATTTTTGTTTAACCTGTTTTAATTAATTTAATTTTTCATTATTATGACCTATATATATTGAAAATATTTTGATAAAATGGCTTTTATTTTCTGAATTATAATCTTGTCTATCACATCACTCACAATATAGAGTTGATGTTACTATTTTATAATTTATTAAAGAACTTTATTGCCATCAAAGGTCTGTCTTTGCTTAAGAGTGAACTCGCTAATGTTTTGTAGTAACCACAGTGTAGTAATCCCAGTTTGCTTTCATTTTTGAAAAGATTTGGCCAAGACCTTTGTTCCTAGGCAGTTGGTGAAAATTAAGTACAGAGGCTGCATCCTTATAAATAAAAAGAGTTGCCACTTGGCTGCTCCTTACAGTTCAAACATAATGCTGAACTGTAAACACATCATCTAAAACATGATTGAAACTTTTGGCCATACTTTTGAAAGAATTGTTTGCTAAGTAGAATGTGTAATTAGCTGCCAGTTGGTTTTTTAATATTTCCCTAGAATGTGTAGCCTTAAATCTTCCATACTGTTCTTTTTCTAGATGGCAAAATTATTACTGGAAAAATATTTATTTAGAATCAGTGTAAACTTTTTTTTAAGAGAGAGAGAGAGAGAGAAAGAGAGAGAGTGGAAGGAGGGAGATAAGAAGCATCAACTTGTAGTTGGATCACTTTAGTTGTTTGTTGATTGCTTCTTTTATGTGCCTTGATCAGGGGCTTAAGCAGAGCCTGTGACATCTTGCTCAAGCTAGTGACCCTGGGCTTCAAGCTAGTGAGTGACCTTGGGATCATGTTGATAATCCCATGCTCAAACCAGCCACCCTGCATTGAAGCTGGCAAGCCCATGCTTAAGCCCATTAGCTGGAAACTTTGGGGTGTTCAACCAGGACCCTCTGGGCCAATGCTTAGGCAAACTTTTTAGAATTTAATTTTGCTTTAAAGGTTAACATATATTTAATCTCCTGGTTTTGGAGAATTTTAGGTCTTGCAAGGATTTTTTTTTATAATCTGACATTTGGATTAATCTCCAGCTTCAACATTTATAGTTATATTGCCCTCAAATCTCAGGAATGTTATAGGTACAAGACTGGTTTATGTTGTTGTGATCTGAAGACGTATACTTTATGATTTATGAAATAATGTACTTTTTAAATTGCAATCCTAGGTATCAATAGCATGAGTGGTTTTAGTTAGTTTGTTGAAATGTACATTTTTTTTTCAAAAGTAAAATTTAACAGGAACTGACTGGATAGCTCAGTCGATTAGAGTGTTATCCCAAAACACCAAGATTGTGTGTTTGATTTTATATCAGGGCACATACAGAAAGTGACTAATGAACACAAAACTAAGTTGAACAACAAATGAATGCTTCTCTATTTCAGTCTCCCCCTTCTTTCTGTCTCTCTAAAATCAACCAATTTTAAAAAAGTAAAATTTCACATTAAAAATCTATGCTAAAAAAAGATTATCTCTGCAAAACAAATTTCTAATTAATATAGCCATTAGAATAAAGTTGTCACAGTATTGTAAAATGACATAGGAAACAAAGGACCATTTACCTTTCCCACTACTTATAAATCCTGTGGGATTTTGGGCATTTTATTTACTATGTTTGAGGTTCAGTGGAAACTCTAAAACAAGAAACTATCCTGAGCTACATTCCTGTTCTATGATCTTGGATTTTCTGATTATTGATTTCCTTCTTGGATTGGAGCATTTGAATTTTCAAATATTTATTGATAGACTTAGGATTATGCTAATCTTCATTTTTAAAGTTTGGTCATCAGCCTCTATTGATTTCTATTCTACTTTATATTTATTAAATGTTTAAGTAACATTTGATATAAAATATTTGGGATGTGGTCAGGAATCATTTCAATAAAGGAACCAAGTATGAGCAGGTGGACAAAACAATACAGAGAGAAGAGCCTATGACACTGTCGGAAAAACATTTGCCTTAGTCAACCTTCTCAAACTTTACCCAAATAAACTCAAGGAATAGATGCGAGTCTTTCTCAGAACATTTAAGAATATCTCCTATTCCATTGTACAGATAATATTTTTAAATAGTGTAAAAATTAATGGTTAGTGCTGGCCACTGTGAAGCACGGTGCCCTAAACTATAGGTTTGTAGTGAAGCACTAATGGCATCACTGTGATCTCCCACCAACTGTACTTTAAGCTTGTAATACTTTTTTTTCCTTCTTTTCCAAGTGATAGTAGGGGATATAGACAGACAGACTTCCATATTCATATTATATTGATTGGCACTTCACAATTCTTTTATTACTGGCTGCATCTTGAAGTGGAATCTTTCCAAATATCCTCGAAAATTATGCAATAAGGAAGATGGTAAATAGCATTACTCATAGCCTGTGGCTAGTTATAACTGGAAGACATAGATAACTACAAGCTACAGTTTACATAGAGTGAGTAAATAAACATTCAAAATAAGCAGAAGCAAGCTCTGGACCTTTCAAGAAAGTAGAAAGTCAAAAGAAATAGAAAGGAAGAAAAATATAGTGAGGAGAGTTTTATTGGAGACAAAGATCAGATCATATAAATTAGGGTTTAATCTTGGTAGAAGAGGGTTCTAATTCCTATAAGAAGAATCATAAAGAAGTCCAATTACTGAAAGATCACATTAAAAGGAGGGGCTTAGAAAGCGTATAAAACCAGAGGAGGTGGCAATCTTAGAGAGAGACTACATGTAAATACAATGGCAACAGTGTAGAAGTGGGAGATATTAATTAGAAGCTTTGCATAAAAGAAGAAAATATGTTAGAAGAGAAAGAGCTAATGAAAACAAGAAAATACTCAAATATGAATTAGACTAATTACAAATATAAAGAAATATATAAATATATAAAATAATAAAAAAATTTAAAGAAATATATAAATATATAAAATAATAAGAAAACAATGAAATTAAAAATAGACATATATCAGAATGATGTAATAGTTATAAGAGCTGACTGAATTAAGGAAATAACTGAAGACAAAGTCATACCAGTAATAAAGATTAATTACAGGGTACCCAAGGGAAATAGATATGTTTGATATTAGTAAAAAATACAGAAAACAAGAATAAAAATGTCAAAAGAATAAAAATAATAAATATGGAAAAAATCAGAGAAAAAAAGATTGATATAAGTGAAGTCCCTGAAAAAAACAAAATAAAACAGAACTAAAATTTAAAGTAATAAGCTAAGAATACTTTCCTGAAATAAAAAGAACTTTATTATAAATATTGAAAAAGGCTTCCATATGCTTGCAAATTTATTTTGAAATATATTTTATCAAAAATGTTGAACTTTAAAGATAAAGGAAATAATTTCATAGGCTTTCAGAACCAAAAATGTAAAACAAGCAACTTAATAAGAAATAGAAACTAAGTTGTCATCAGAATTCTTGATAGACCCATACAAACATACAAATCAAAACAAAATTAGAGGAATGTTTTCAGAAAACTCTATGATAGAATGAAAAAAGTTTATATCCCGTAAATCTGTTTTCTAAGAATTAAGCTAAAACAAAGCAGTTTAACACTGTAAGATCTCACAGACTTGTATACTCTTCAAACCCTTCCCAAGAAATCTACTATGAAACAAATTTTATTCAACCTCTAAATACTAGCAGATTTCTTAGTAAATAGCCTTATGAGAATTGAAAACATTTAGATGCATGTAAGAATGAAAAAAGAGCATTTAATTTTTATGTGTGCTTGACAAAGTAAAAATAATACAACTAGGAAGAAAAGAAGAAGAGAAGGAAGAAAATGTCAAATATGAAACTATCTCATAAAATGTCCTTTAATTGGCATTGTGGAGTCAAAAATTATTTCCAGCTGAGAAACGAAATAGGAGAAGTTTAAGAAATAAAAAGGAGAACTAAGGAGAATATACAAAAGTATTAGTATAAGGGTAGGCAATAGAACAAAATAAAATCTTCTTGTCAAAAAAAGAGCAAAAAGAAAAAAATAAAAAAATAATAAAAAAATAATGAAAAAATGCAATAAATGTTATACTACAGTTCATTGCACATATATAAACACCTATCTATCATCTATCTATCTATCTATCTATCTATCTATCTATCTATCTATCTATCTATCTATCTATCATCATCTATCTATCCATCAGACAGACCTGAAAACAAACATCAGTTTTAGTGATATATGTTAGTGACATTAATCACTTATCAAAGAAGACTTTCCAGTTAGTTTACAAAGCAAAACCTAACTATTTTATGTGTAAGTTACTTATCTGAAACAAAGTGACTTAGAAACACTAAAAAATAATATTTTTAAAGCTATAACATGTGTATTAAACACTTTTCTATCCCATTTTTAATCATTTTATCCCTCTTCTAACTATAGATACTTCTGTGGTTATTGGTTCCAAGTAGGCTTGCACCTCTATGAATTAATAGTCTCTCCCTTTGAATCTATGTCACCCACCTCACTTCCAGACCAAAGGATTCTGTGAAGCCATTGCAAGGAACCCCGTAAAATAACAGTGGAGAACAAAATTTTTGTTGCATCCACAAAAACAATTGTTCTTACCTATTCGAGTGTGCTGATCTCAAATCTGAAATTAGTTTTTCTCTGTAAGCTATAGTTCTTTGCAATTCAAGATTTTAGGTTTTCATCTTATTGTAAAATTTTCAACATTTAGTTTAACATAATGAAGTAGAATGCCTTCTTGGGCATCATCTTTGTGAAAATATAATTATAAAATGCAGTAAATATACTAATACAGTAAAAATATGATTGCATCAGAATTTGTCTACAATTTTGAAATAGAACATATTAAAACACTTATTTTAATCATAAAATTTGCACAAAACTAATTTAAATTTTATTCAGGCAAAAATTTGCTTTTCTAGCTCTTGCATTTGTGTACTTGTTGAAGACAATCTCGCTTGATGCTCCAGCAGTAGTCTGCTATCATATCTCTGTGCCATCGGTCCTGATAATGCTCTTCCATGGTCTTCAGATCTTGATGAAAGTGTTCTTCCTGCTCATCACTAACAGTTCCAAGATTTTCGGGAAACTTATTAAGGTGGCTGTTCAGGAAGTGAATCTTAATGCATAATGAAGTAGAATGTCTTCTTGGGCATCATCTTTGTGAAAATATAATAATTTGAGGTCCATCGAATACACCTGCTTTTATCTTCTCAAAAGACAAGGCAGGAAAAGCAGAAACAATATGTTGAAAGCATTCACTGTTCATTCCCTGGCATTTCCACCAAAGAAAAGAAAAGAAAAGAAAGCATTCACTTTCTCTATTCAAACCGTGAACAAAATGCTTCATAAGCCAAGTTTGATGTGAAGTGGAGAAAAATGATCCTGTCTTGATTAACTACAGGTTCATTCACAATATTTTGCATTCTTACTTCCAGAGATCACATTTTGTCCACTCCTTCTGTGTCCAGTGTTTCTCCTAAGCTTGGCTGTCCCACAAACACAGAAAGCAAGGATACTTTGTGAAACCTCTCTGTTGTCCTAGCAGGAAATTTACCATTTTAAGATCAACACAAATGATCCAGTTATGCTCCTTATATTTCAGAAAGTCGAGGACAACTTTTAAGTTATTATAATCTTTTCACAGATGAGTTGAATAACCATTTGGAACCATTGCATAAACATTGTTGTATAGGAGAACACATTTCAGACTCCATTTAGAGCTGTCAAGAAATAGCCACCATTCTGTTGGACTGTAAGTGGTAACACCTAGCTGGGTGAGAAGACTACTGATATCTGTAGAGTGGCTAATAGGGGATGGTCACGTGAGGAACTCAGAGCCTGGGAAATTTGGCTAGGGTCACCCACACAACCAAGTGCACCAAAAGAAAGTTCCCAGAGGACCTTGGGATAACATTGACTGTCCGCCAGCCAGTGAGATTTCACCACATCATAACTACTCGCCCACCCTAGAGAACCCCTTTTAATACCTCTCACACAGTCAAATTAGGGCAACTCACCTTCCCTCTGAACCCTGGGGCTGGGGGACATTGTTGGGCGGGATGCGCAGTACTTAATAAAGCTGTTTGTTATTCCACACTTTGTGGCTCTCAGCTCTCCTGTTCCTTCTTTCTCGGCGGGGAACAATACCTTACATTTTGGTGCCAAAACCCGGGAGGAGTCAGAAGTCCGCAAGGGACTGCTCCTCTCTCCCCATCCCCTCTGAGAAAGAAGCAGAATCTCAGGATCTCTGACCATCCACCACTTTGGCACATGGTGCGGTAAGTCCCACCTTCAGGCTTTCCCCTCAGTTCTTTCCGCCAAGGCTCCCTTCTGAAACCGTAACTATGTCAGGAAAGCCTTTTCTATCCAAGTGCTTGTGTGTTTTGGAGACGTCTGAGCAGACCCACTTTATTTATCTGTCCACAACCAGAGCTTGTGTTTTAGGATGTGAATCCTCAACTCTAACCACTCCGAGAACTGAGGCCGGCTGTGGGGTCACAGGAATCCCCAAACACTCTGGGAGTTGCCTTTTCCGAAATCTCTCCCTCCCTAAAGAAGAGGAAACTATTCCTTTTCTCCGCTATGGCCAGGCCATAGAACACACTGGATAATCGGACCAGGTAGCCTCCTGAAGGGCATTTTGGTTTTAACACTCTCACCAATTTAACTATTGCCGAAAAAGCTGGAAGCTGATTGGAGATCCCTTTAAATTCAGGGCCTCTAATTATTCGCGCACCTGTCCTTAATCTCTGTGCCATTTGTTTTACCACGCAGGCCATTTTTTTGGCCAGAGAAAACCCTCCACTAGTAATCTTTCCTTCTCCATGAACTCTCAACTTTCTCTCTCTCCTGCCTGACCTCCGAGGGCACCCCTCTCTCACCCCACTCTGGTCCCTCTGCGGACCTCTTTTACTCTGGTCTCTTCTCTCCAGAGAGCCTCCTCTCCCTCCCTTTGCTAAATCCTGTTTCTCATTCACTTGCAAATACCAGTCTCTCTCTTCCCTTGCTGGTCAGGGGTTCCTTCCTTATACACTGTGTTCTTTAGTTCCTCCTTCGTCAGGCCATTCTCAGCCTGTCATTGGCTCTTACACCAGTTTGCAGGATGCCCAACCCCAACCTGCTTGTAGGAAGTTCTGACCCTGTCCTGCCACTGTATCCAGCATTTCCAGTTTGATCTGAGGGCCAGGCTCACTAGGAGCCCTCCTCCTCTTATTCTCAAAGCCCCAGACCCTTATCTTGGAACTGGGAACATGGTATTTAAAGTTTTCAATGGTCGCAGCTAATAGAAATGGCCCAGGCTGTTCGCCAGGCCCACATGCAGCAGAATGTAATGCTCCAAACCCAGGCACAGAAAGTGCCTGACCCAAGTCTGGACCGCAAGGAGGAATCCCACCAGCAGCTTGGTTTAAGTGTGTCAAGCAGGATCATTGTGCCTGACAGGGCCCCTGTCCTTGGCTTCTCACAAAGCCCTGCCCTAACTGCAAGCAGCCCGGTCACTGGTGGAGCGATTGCCCCTTTGGGCAGTAGGCTCATCCTTAATGCCTCTATGTGGAGGACAAGGCAGCCACATTGGCCCATTGCTCAGACTCCTAGGACACGGCCTGGAATCGAAGAACCCAGGGTATACTGCAACTAATGGGTAAGTCTATCTCATTTCTTGTAGACATGGGAGCTGCCTTCTTTGTTTTGCCACCACACTCTGGACCTCTAATTCCCCTCACAGGTCTCAGTTATGGGAATGGATGGGATCCCTTCCTTTTCTCTTCACACATCACTCCTGACATGCAGTTTGAACGGAATTCCCTTTTTTTGCACTCCTTCTTAGTTATGCCATCGTGCCCTGAACCTCTTTTGGGTCAAGACATTCTTCACAGTCTCGGAGCCACTGTTCAGCTGACAGCATCTTCTCACTTACTCCTGCCATTCCTCACTACTAAGGGCTCACCCATAATCAATGCTACCCTCATTTCTAACCATGTCTCTCGCCTCAAGCTTGCCCCCATGCAGGAACACTGGCACTTTGGAACCACTGGGCCCTACTTGTCTGTAGCTGACAAAAAGGATGGGGCCTATAGACCCTCCTGTCGCAACCTGTCCTTCCCACCAGGAACCTGCCGCTGGAGTGAGCTGAAACAGGGAGCAATGCTGTTCTGTAGGACTGGCCTGATGAAAGAAGCTTCAATCTCCTCAACCATCTGCTAGCAAGAATCTCTCCTCCTACAACCTGCTTAACTCCTAATAGCAGCCACCCATTCTAACCTAGGCTGCCCCTATCCTAAATCTTCTAATTATCAGCGTATAATTCATATTTGCTTTTCCTTTTTAAAATTCTTACAGAACCACATCTGCGAAGTTTCTCAACTCACGGCCAAACAGATGTTCCTCCTGACACCCCTCAAAGCCACCACCAGCCGACCTCCCCTCCCCACGATGCCCCTAATCAGCAGGAAGCAGCCAGACAAATATATGGCACCCCTTTTCTAATTAACAAAAAAGGTTGGAATATGGGGTGGCTAATGGGAGACGGTCACATGAGGAATTCAGAGCCCGGGAAATTTGGCTAGGGCCACCCACACAATCAAATGCATCAAAATTAAGTTCCCAGAGGACCTTGTGAGAAGATTGACTGTCAACCAGTGAGATTTCACCACATTATAACTACTCACCCATCCTAGAGGACCCCTTTAAATACCTCTCACATAGTCAAATTAGGGCGATTCACCTTCCCTCTGAACCCCGGGGCTGGGGGACATCATCGGGCAGGATGTGTGGTACTTAATAAAGCCGTTTGTTATTCCACACTTTGTGGCTCTTGGCCCGCCTGTTTCTTCTTTCTCGGTGGGGAAAAATACCTTACAATATCATGACAGTAAACAAAGTCTTTGTCTTCGGAATAAAAGTTCACAAAAATTTGTTCATGCTTCCTGAAATGGGATACTTTAGCTGACCGGTGAATTATATTCTTTTCTTGAAGCCTGGAGGCTAAGAACTCAGCTGCTCTGTTTGATAGGCCTAAATCTCTTACTAAATCATTAAATTCAGGTTGGCTAAACTGCTGAGGGGTTAATGACTGCTTGGCATCAGAAGAAGACCCTTCAGATTCTATAACCATTTTCTCATGCATCTTATCAAAATACACTTGATCAACATGTTCACTTTCTTCGTCCTTAGAAGAAATAAAACCATTGAAAACTGGAACCGGGAGTGTCTCAAGAGTGTGGGATAGGTTGTATTGCTGAGGGAATAATAGGATATGCAATCATATGCCCTTTGTATGGATCAGACAGAAATAACAGTCACTGCTGTGGTCCTTAGGTTCACACCAAACCATGGGAATACCAAAAGGCATTCCTTTGCGCTTTTCTTTTGTCCATTCACGAAGCATTTCCTCACAATTATGACACACAGTATGAGAAGCCCAATTCTTGTCTTGATTGCCAAGAGGAACTTGAAAATAGGCAATATATGTACATGTCACAGATGATAAAATATTGCACCTTTGACGTTGAAGTGTGTAACAGCCACATATATAACAGAAGGTGTCAGTACTACTCTTACATTTACGCCTACTCGAAGAAGCCATGATTCAATCTTAAAACAAAATAAAAGGGCGTTTTTATCAGCTAATATTTTTTTTACATTTAAAAACAACTACAATGATGTAAAAGTGATGTTTGTAAAACATTAATTTCCTTGTGGTTATGTTCAATCCAAGAGTCCTTGCCCTTTAACTCCAATTTAAAAACCAATACATGCTATTAACTGTAACAAAAAAAAAATTAAAATTGTAAGAAAACTAGAGCATGCACCAAAAAGCGGGTTTCAGATTTTAAATCAGTGATGCAGAAATATATAGAAAAAGTTCCAAAACCTCATGCAACAAAAAATGAAAAATAAATGGTTTCCCAGTGTAATCTGTTGAACAATCATGAATAATCCAGAAGTGCAGGAATTTAACAACTGTGGAACCATCCTTTAATAAGGGAATGTGGTGCTTATGAATAAGTGATTCTCCCTTTCAGTCACTGGTGAATGGCTATAAAATGCATTTCATAAGACCCATCAGATAGTTGCACATGCAGGGTTGAGAATCAGTTAAATATAACTGTAGTCAATCTGATAATCCAGTATAATTTGATTGTACTGGCTTTGCCTTCTCTTTTGTTTCTCTCTATTTTTCCTCCTTTCAGCTTTTTGGGAGCATTTTCCTCATGTATGATTTTTGTCTAAAACATTAGTCAAATTCAAGCATAAATGAAACAAAACTAGGATTACATCCTTGGTATCTAATAACCTTGAACTCAGTTCAAGGCTCAAAGCATTAAATAATGCATGAAAAGACTTTTATAAAAAGACAAGCTACAATTTATAATATATATGTAACCATTAGTGATATAAATATGTTTATATGTAGACTGTGCATATATGTATATATTTATGTTTATATGTGTTAAATAACAGAGCCACTACATAACATGCAGAGACACTTTAACAATATCTATCTTTATATACCATACTCATAGTTCATTTATGTGTAAGAATATATAAAGCTACAGAAGACTTAAATTACAAAATTAATGCAGTTAATTTAATGAATATTTGTTAAAGTAGGAAATCTGAAAACTGAGAAAAAAACATCATCTTTTCAAGTGCACAAAAATCTTGACTATATACCAAGCGATTACAAAACCAAACCAAAAACTTCTCTCTAAAATTTCACAAAAGAAAAATAACATTCTGCAGTCAGAAGCAGTAAAAAAGAGACATTGACAAAAGAATTAAAAATGTATATATTTCCTTATCTAGAAATGTATAAAACTCTGTATAAAACAATTTTATGTCAAAAAACCACACAAACATTTAAAAATAATGAGAAATGGAAAGACTATACAACAGATTTTCTGAGATACTATTAAAGAAATTATTAGAAAAATGAAATAATTAGATCAATAAAAATGAAAGCGAAGGACTTCCAGTTTCCCATTCTGCATATAAAGAGCTTGAAAGTCAGCACTCTGTCCTCACAACAAATACAAAACTGAACAGAAAGCAAAATCAACAAATCTTTTTGGATTTGTAAGAGGAAGGAGGGCACTGGAAAAACATCTGACCCCAAGATAGAAGGGACAGGTACATACATGCAGGGAGTCTGAGACTTTTGAGCAGAAACTTCTGCAGAAACCAGAGCTGGGATAGGAAGCCTGAACTGTAATTGATGAATTGCTGGGGGGACAACATGGACAACTTTGAGAGTTAAAAGCTCCAGGGCCTCCCAATCAAAGGTTGAGCAGTTAAAAGTTCCAGAGCCACCCAATCAAAGGTTGGGCAGGGAAGGCTCTGGCCAGTTAGCTCAGTCAGTTAAGAGCATCGTTGGGAAACAACAAGGTTGGGAGCTTCAATCTCGTCAGGATACACATGAGAAACATCCAAAATTGCACTATTGAGTGGAACAACAAATGCTTCCGTCCCTCCTTCTCTTTCTCTCCCTTCCTTTCTCTGTCTCTCTAGAAATGAATAAAAATTAAGCCCTGGACAGATAGCTCAGTTGGTTGGAGTGTCGAGTGTCCACCAGGAGTGCAGATGTTGCTGGTTCAATACCCCAGTCAGGGTACATACAGGAAAAGCTCAATGTCCCTGCCCCTCTCTCTCTCTTAAAAAAAAAAAAGGTTGGGCAGGAAGATGGTAGTTTCTACATTATTGTGCAACTTATCTTCAGGAGATAGACTAAGTCTCAAAGTAAATATTGGAGAAAAATTTCATCATGCTTCTAACAGGAGGATGGCGAAAAGGAACTATTTTATATGCAACAGAGAACTCTGTACTTCTACACAGGTCTGCCCTCATGGAAACTATTTAACCAGAACCCAAATTTATGGTGAATTATAGGAGTTTAACTACTGGGAAAGAGGAATAACCAACTCCAGCCTCTTCTAGCCTTCTACATGGGAGAAAGGAAATACAATCTTTCAATCCAATTTAACTATCCTGTACCATTTGCTATAGGGAGGAGGGGGAAGAACTGAGTAACACTTGTGAATTTCACAGTACAGAAGCATAGACTTATTAAAAGACTGAGACCTTGGCCTGACCTGCGGTGGTGCAGTGGATAAAGCTTCAACCTGGGAACTCTCTCTCTCTCTCTCTCTCTCTCTCTCTCTCTCTCACACACACACACACACACACACACACACACACACACACACACACACACACACACTCTGTGTCTCCTCCCTACAATGAATAAATAAAAAGAAATAAAAAAGAAAAAGACTGAGACCTAAGTGTAAAACTATAGAAGGTGATCCTTTTCACCACACCTGTCCGCACACTACTAAAGGTTCATATACAGTTTTTTTCTGCTTTTCTTTTTTTACTTAATACATCATGTCCAGCTATCAAGAAAAAAAAGAAATACAGATCAAAAGGTGAAAAACATAATTGGAAGACACAAAGCAAGCATTGGAAGTAGACATGGCAAGATGTTGAAATTAGTAGATCAGGAATTTAAAACAACTATGATCAATATGCAAATAGTGCTGTAATTGATAAGTAGACAGCATGCAAGGACAGATGGGCAGTGTAAACAAAGAGTAGAGAAGTAACTCTTAAGAAAGGACCAAAAGGAAATGCTAGAGATTAAAAAACAAACACTGTAACAAAAATAAAGAATGCCTTGGACGAGACTGAGGTTTAAATCTGTGCTAGAGGATATAGAAACAGATTCTACAAAGACAAAAAGTAAAAAAAACCTTTTTTTTTAAAACAGACTGACAAAAACAGAACAGAATATTCAAGGTTTGTGGCATAACTGTAAACAGTGTAGCATAAGTTTAATGGGGCATTCAAAAAGAGAAGACAGAGAGCAAAGGATGGAAGAAATATTTAAAACTAGAATGACTAGAAATTTGCCCCAAGTTAATGTTAGACACCAAACCACAGATCCAGGAAACTCAAAGAACACGACACAACATAAATATATAAAAAACTGTAGATATATCATTTTTAAACTATAGAAAATCAATAATTAAAAAAATCTAGAGAAAAAAAGTACCTTACCATCAGAGAAACAAATGTGAGAATTATATCTGACTTTTCCTTAGAAACAATGCAAGCTAGAAGAGTAGAATAAACTATTTAAAATATTGAAAGAAAACCCTCATCAATTTAGAATTCTGTGTCCTGAGAAATTACCTTTCAGAAGTGAAGATGAAATAAAGACTTCAGCAGATAAACAAAATTGAGAAAATTAGTTGCCAAAAGACCTACCTTGCAACAAATGCTAAAAGTTCTTTAGAAAAGAAAATAATACAGTATAGGTTTAAAACTTGAATCGACATAGAGTAAGAAAGAGCATACAGAAAGAATAAGTGATGCTAAAATAAAATTATTTCTTTTATTCTTAATTGATTTAACAGCTAATAGTTTATTCAAAATAATAGTAGCAATGTATTTGATTATGTATGTTTAAATATACTTTATTTTTCTTTATAATGCAAACATCTATATCTACATCTATATTATCTATATCTGTATCTATGGGACAGAGGGCTGTTGGTGAATAGAATGGTTTGCGAGTGACTCAAGGCTGTTCTCCCTTGGTATTATTGATCAGGGCACCTATGTGTGGTCTTTTCATTTGGTTTGGGCTTCTCAGAGCATGATGGCTGGGTTGTAAGAGAGTGGGTCCTGAGAGAGAACATCTGGATAGCTAGCTTTCCAAGAGAGAGGATTTCTTTGCAACTAGCTTTTCTAGTCATACAGTTAGCTCACTTTGCTACATCCTCTTGGTTTCCTTTGAGTCATTAGGGCTGACCTAAGTTCAA
Source organism: Rhynchonycteris naso (assembly GCA_037038555.1). Taxonomy (NCBI): domain Eukaryota; kingdom Metazoa; phylum Chordata; class Mammalia; order Chiroptera; family Emballonuridae; genus Rhynchonycteris; species Rhynchonycteris naso. The sequence continues at coordinate 70,667,473 of CM072997.1, forward strand.
GAAGAGGGGTATTTAACTTTATATGTTGACGAGGGAGTGACAAAGTCACACAGTCTAAGGACTTTGAGATGGGCAATGATGCTGTGACCATTACTAAAATATTAAATTGGTACACTCAGTATTCTATTTAATAGGGAGATACTAGAGGCATAACTGTTAACATTAAGGCAAGGTGCTCATCATCTTCACTACTATTTAATAGTATATTGTTTTTTCTTTTTTTCTTTATATTGTTTTCTTTTTATTAAATGAGAAGCAGGGAGGCAGAGACACACTTCTACATGCACCCTGACTGGGACCCACCCAGCAAGCTCTCTAACAGGCAATGTGTTGCCTGTCTGAGCCCCTGTTCCATTAGTTAAAAACAAGCTATTTTTGAGCCTAAGGTGAGGCCATGGAGCCATCCTCAGTGTCCAGGACAAACTTTACTCAAATCATTAGAGCCATGGCTGTGGGAAGAGAAGAGAGAAAGAGAGAGATAGAGGGGGAGCAGTGGAGAAGCAGATGGTCACTTCTTCTGTGTGACCTGATTGGGAATTAAACTCCAGACTTCGATATGTCAGGTTGACGTACTACTACTGAGCCAACCAGCCAGGGCCAATATTTTATTTTTTCAAATCAGTGTAAATAGATTAAAGCAACCAATTAAAGGCAGCATGTAATTTGAAACGACTGTCGTGTATGTGTGTGTGTGTGTGTGTGTGTGTGTGTGTGTGTGTGTGAGAGAGAGAGAGAGAGAGAGAGAGGCAGAGAGTAAAAGAGAAAGAAGGAGGGAGGGGGAAGAAAAGAGAGAGTTAAAGTAAATATAGCACAAAATTAAGATGAAGAGTATACAGAGGTTAATAGGCTTCTTTTTAATTATTAGTAACTCAAGAGATGCAGAAATTGTATTAGACTTTCAAAATGTGTATTAAAAACAGACAGGTTTGGTCTTTACCTTGTAGATTACCTATGATCTAATAAAATACACAAACAGTTTAAATATATAATCAACAAAACAATATAATTACAAATTCTAAAAGTATCTCTTGCAAGAAATTGAAGTGTAATTATGTTGACACTTTAAGGATGAATGGCCCTAATATAAAAGGTTTCTGAGAAGAGGTGGCACAGGAAGAAATTTGTGACAGTGTATATACTATTTGGCATACAGAGCAGTAAGGAAATTAAGGCATGAACACCAGCCTGGACAAAATGTGGCTAATTGTGTGAAGAAGCCTGGGTTGCAAAGTTGGTAGTAACTCATTCACATGCAAAATAAAATTTTATTTTATTTTATTATTTTATTTTGTGATTTTCTTCTTTTTCCAATTGAGAGAAGGAAAGACAGAGAGAGAGACTCCCACATATACTCCTACCCAGCAACCCTGTCTGGAACCAATGCTCTGCCCATCTGGGGCCATGTTTGCAACTGCCTGAGGCACAGGCTCCATGGAGCCATCACACATTGCCTGGGACACACCCGGGGCCAATGCACTCAAGTCAATAAAGCTGTGATTGCAGGACTAGGAGAGAGAGAGAGAGAGAGAGAGAGATGGAGATAGGAGGATGGCGATGGGTGGAGAAGCAAATGGTAACTTCTCTTGTGTTCACTGACCAGAAATTGAATCCAGGACATCCACACACTGGGCTGACTGACACTGGGCCAACAGTCCTGGAGCCATGAAATAACATTTTCTTTTTTTTAAGTGAAAGGCGGGGAGTCAGGGAGGCAGAGAGACGGACTACCACATGAGCCCCAATGGGATATCCACCCAGCAAGCGCCCTAAATGGCAATGATCAGCCCATCTGGAAACACTGCCCCGTTGCTTGACAACCAAGTTTTTTCAGCAACTGAGGTGAGGCCAAATGGAGCAATCCTCAGCCCCCAGGGCCTTGCTTGGACTATTCGAGCCATGGCTACAGTAGAGTAGGAGAGAGAAAAAAGGAAGGGGGAAGGAGAGAGAAGCAGATGGTTGCTTCTCCTGTGTGCCCTGACCGGGAATCAAACCCAGGACTTCTAGACCACAAGTGGGCTGATGCTCTAACATTTTGCCAACTGGCCAGAGCCTGAAAGAACATTTTAAAGAAGCTCATACACTTCAGCTAGGGGTGAGAGCCTGAGGATGGGAAAAAGGACGCATGTGGAATATCAGTTCTTCCTTCTCAGTTGTTACATTCTTCACAAGTCTACAAAGATTTGTAATTGGAAGTGTATAATATAAGTAATAATAATAATATTATTAATAATGATAGTACTAATGATAGAGTTAACTTTCATTACGTTCTACTGTATACTTAACATTGTGCTAAGGAAGAAACGCCGGACTCAGCACCTCTAGTGTTATTTTCTGCAGCACAGCTCCTTCTTTCAAATGTATAAGGGCTCTCTGTTGTCACAGAAGCCTGAATCGAGAGCGCTCAGGGGCTGTGATCTCCCTCCTGGTCAGTGATAAGTCGAGGGCAGAGTGTGGCCCACCTCCCATCTGCATCCAAAGTCCAAAGAGGAGCAGAGAGCTCAGGAGGTATTATTGTAAATGCCCTTTTCATTAGCATTCAGTTTTGCTCTGTTGCTTATGATGAGATAGGACAAGCATTTTCAGGGTGCTCCATTAAATTTCTTCCTAACGCCTGAATCTCTTTACGATAGTGGGAAGATAAGATGCCCTTGTCCTCCATGTCCTTTTATTATTCACTCTAACTTGGTTCTCAAGTGTCTCCATTCACCCATTCTGAAACCTTCTTTTCCTAATCTTTGTAGATTATTTCTCCATTTTTTGAAGACCGGGCAGTTGGCTCTTAAATGTTTCCTGCAGTCCTTTCATTTCACTGAATTTTAAATATTTCAGCCAATTTGAAGAGTTCATAATGATGAATAAGATTAAGCTTGGAGCTTAACCTTTTGAAACTGGGTGACGCGTTAACTCGGCTGGAACGCTGGTTAATTTAACAGCAGGAGTTGAATTAACTTGTCACAGCTCTGCCATTGTTAAATTTCCTGTTCCTGATCCTTGTCCCAGTCTTGCAGAGCTTGGTTGTCCTGGGACCAGGGGATGAAACCAGGGGGAAGAATAGGGGAAAATGGGGAAGGAAAGATGACACACACTGTTAGGATGGCCAGAAATGCCTAGATGAGGAATCCATTTTTGTTGGGAAAGTCTAGGAAAGAACAGGAGAGAGGAGGCCTTAAAGAAAAAAAAAAAAAAAAAAAAAGCAGTCATGAGAGGGTGTGAAGTGAAAAACAGATTAAAGATGAAACATGAAAGAGAGGAGTATATTAAGAAGAAGCAAAGGGTGATGTGACTTGAATTTCTAGGAAATGCTTTATGTTCAGCACATTACAAGCTCTTAAGAGTGGCAGTCTAGCACACAAAAATAAAATTGCCTGCTTAAAAATACGCCTTACATTAAGCAGCAATGAAAAAATTGAACCTTAGGAATAATTATGCAGATGATCTCAACAAAGACAGAGAAATTCTTATAAATTTGGCTCGGTGGAAATATTTACTTGGCATATTTGTAGATCCTTGTCAAACATTTTGACTGGATGCAATCTGGTTAGGATGAGAGGATGGTGGGGCATGAAGGTTACTCAGAAGACAGTGAGTCCAAGGGGAGGAAGGGGCAAGATCATAGTGGTCTCTCCTTAAGGAGGAGTGAAGAGGGTGTTTGTAAAGCCAGTAGTTGTGACCACCATCACAGCCGCCTGGCCAATGCAGGTTCGCATTAGATTCGAACAGTCGGTAAAGAAACAATGGAGCCAAGAACTGGTGAGCCATCAGCTGGCACCCGGCGGGCAAGAAAAAATACACACTGGGCTCCAAAACCCACACATTCAGTGCTCACAAAGCTACTGACTTATCCGAGTTTCCTAGAATCAAAGGTTTCTAGCTCACCAGACTTATTCACCTCTGTTTCCCATCTCCTTCCCTCTATACAAACTGGCTTCTTCCTCAGCATTCCACCATCTTGGCTCCCTCTCCTTTCTTCTACCTCAGGAACCCAGGAACCAAGAGAGAAATCAAGCTACTGGTCTCTCCCACTTTATACCATAGAATCAAAACCTTTAATCCAATTATACAAACAAGGAAGTCTCTGTATCAATGGGATTCCTCAGGAGAATGCACCACCCTACATCATTCAATCAGTCAAGGGTGTGGAGAAGAGTTTACTCTTAAAACCAAGCCTTAGGCCATAACGACCCGGCCTGCTTATATTACAGCCTTTCCCCCACACCCATTCCAAGCATAAGGGCAAATAATATCACCTGCGTGACGGGCTCCATGTGGGCAGCTCCATCTTTAACAAAGTGAGCATAATATATTTTATCTGCCCAACAATTCACCCTTATGCTCACTTTACTACCCGCAATCTACACCACTGGCATTCCTATACAAGGAAATTAAGTATATTACACAAATTACAGCAATAACACAAATCATACAGTTTCAACAATTACAAAGATACATTTCACCAGTCTCTGAGCACTTTGCCAAAAGCGCAAAATGTCCTCGGCCTTTTCTTGAGCCATGGGAAAAGCTTCGCGGGGCAGGAGGGCCTCCAGCAAAGCTATCCCCACCCCCATCAGGGTATTTCACATTGTCCAAAAACCATAAGTCCATTCAACAAATGAGCCAGTGCTCATTCGGGTCATAGTCCAGGAAATCAGTCCACGCACATGGGGTGTTAGCCTCCCCCCTCATTCCTGCCATCATGGCAAGTCTCACACTTTCCTAAAGAAAAGCATGTGGCAATGGCAGTCAGCATTTCCATCTCTGCTCTGGGGAGCATGATGGCATCCACCCCTATGTCCCAAAATTGCAGACCTACCGGCAGCGTAGCTACTCCTTGCTGCTGGGCTCTCACCTTCTGGAGGCTGTGGATCACAAATCCAGACCAATTATCCTCATCCTCCAAAGAGGAACTGAAAAATCAGCTCCTGCTGCTGGGCTCGAGTCCCATGCTGCCATCGCCTTCTGCTCAGCAGGTCTTGCAGCTCCAGCCCCGGCCTCAACCCTGGCCCCGGCTTCAGGCCCGGTCTCATGCCACTGGTGGCTCTCTACAACATCCAGAGCAATCTCCAACTCACGAACCTGTGATTCCTTCTCCAGCATCTGCTCCATTTCCAGGCGAATATCACGAACCTGGTCAGCCTCTTCCTCCCGCGCTTCCTTCAGCTCCAGGGTGAGCATCTGTTTCTCCCACATTTCCTCCAGCTCCTTCTGCTGCTCAGCCTGCAGGTTCTGGGCAGCCTCTTCCATAGAGCTTTCGGTTTCCTCACGCATGACTGTAAAAGTCAGCCAGCCTACAGTCCCCTTGTAAAGCCAGTGGCTGAGGTCAGGATCACAGCCACCTGGCCCACACAGGTTCGTATTAGATTCATACAGTCAGTAATGAAACACAGGAGCCATGAACTGGTGAGCCATCAGCTATAATTCTAGCTTGCACCCGGCGGGCAAGCAAAAACACACACTGGGCTCCAAGACCCACACATTCAGTGCTCACAAAGGTACTGACTTATCCGAGTTTCCTAGCATCAAAGCTTTCTAGCTCACCAGACTTATTCACTTCTGTTTCCCTTCTCCTTCTCTCTACACAAACTGGCTTCTCCCTCAGCACTCTGCCATCTTGGCTGCTCCTCTTCTCCACGTGGCCTTACTCTGCTCTTCTCTCTATACTTCAGGAACCCCAGAACAAGAGAGAGATCAAGCTACTGGTCTCTCCCACTTTATACCATAGAATCAAAACCTTTAATCCAATTATACAAACAAGGAAGTCTCTGTATAATGGGATTTCTCAGGAGAGTGCACCACCCTACATCATCCAATCAGTCAAGGGTGTGGGGAAGAGCTTACTCTTAAACTAAGCCTTAGGCTATAATGACCCAGCCTGCCCACAGCCTGTTCCAGAACACACATTAATATCAACGAACTTCCACGTGGGCAGCACCATCTTTAACAAAGTGAGCATAATATATTTTATCTGCCCAACACCCCCAAAAAACAGCATGGGAAACCATAACAGCAGCCAGTCCTCTACTCCACCGCTCAAAGGTGGTGGTGGCTCCATGCCGATCTGTATCGAATCCTGCCACAGACTACACCATATGTAAAGCCAGTAGTCGTGACCACCATCACAGCCGCCTGGCCAATGCAGGTTCGCATTAGATTCGAACAGTCGATAAAGAAACAATGGAGCCAAGAACTGGTGAGCCATCAGCTTTAATTCTAGCTTGCACCCGGCGGGCAAGCAAAAACACACACTGGGCTCCAAAACCCACACATTCAGTGCTCACAAAGCTACTGACTTATCCGAGTTTCCTAGAATCAAAGGTTTCTAGCTCACCAGACTTATTCACCTCTGTTTCCCATCTCCTTCCCTCTATACAAACTCTGCACAAACTGGCTTCTTCCTCAGCATTCCACCATCTTGGCTCCCTCTCCTTTCTTCTATCTCAGGAACCCGGGAACCGAGAGAGAGATCAAGCTACTGGTCTCTCCCACTTTATAGCATAGACTCAAAACCTTTAATCCAATTATACAAACAAGGAAGTCTCTGTATAATGGGATTCCTCAAGAGAATGCACCACCCTACATCATTCAATCAGTCAAGGGTGTGGAGAAGAGTTTACTCTTAAAACCAAGCCTTAGGCCATAACGACCTGGTCTGCTTATATTACAGCCTTCCCTCCACACCCATTCCAAGCATAAGGGCAAATAATATCACCTGCGTGACGGGCTTCCATATGGGCAGCTCCATCTTTAACAAAGTGAGCATAATATATTTTATCTGCCCAACCATGTTGGTGGAGGTTGAGGATAGAAAGTCAAAACAGAAGCAGCCACATGTAAAGCCAGTAGCCAAGGCCACAATCACAGCTGCCTGGCCAGTGCAGGTTCGCATTAGATTCGTACAGTTGGTAATGAAACACAGGAGCCACGAACTGGTGAGCCATTAGCTTTAATTCTAGCTTGCACCCGGCGGGCAAGCAAAAACACACACTGGGCTCCAAAACCCACACATTCAGTGCTCACAAAGCTACTGACTTATCCAAGTTTCCTAGAATCAACGGTTTCTAGCTTACCAGACTTATTCACTTCTGTTTCCCATCTCCTTCTGCACAAACTCCGCTCAAACTGGCTTCTTCTTTAACACTCTGCCATCTTGAATACTTCTCCTCCACATGGCCTTAATCTGCTCTCCTCTCTAATACCTCTGGAACCAAGAGAGAGATCAAGCTATTGGTCTCCCCACTTTATATTGTAGAATCAAAACCTTTAATCCAATTATACAAACAAGGAAGTCTCTGTATAATGGGATTCCTCAGGAGAATGCACCACCCTACATCATCCAATCAGTCAAGGGTGTGGGGAAGAGCTTACTCTTAAACTAAGCCTTAGGCTATAACGACCAGGCCTGCCCACAGCCAGTACCAGAACACACATTAATATCAACGAACTTCCATGTGGGCAGCGCCATCTTTAACAAAGTGAGCATAATATATTTTATCTGCCCAACACCACATCTGTGATGTTTGCATAGTTACCTTTTCCACAAAGTAGCAGGCATCAATGGGTTCTGTGCATGAATTGCTTACTCCATGAGCAGAGGCAGATTAAGGTTGGTTGAGGCCCAGGGCATGGAAGAAAATATTGGGCCCCTTGAAAAAAAGAGAGACAGGGAAAATAAAAATACATGTTAACCATATTTTTTTAAAAATAAAAAATATTATGTACTTTTAATGTTAAAATTGAGCATATGAAACAAACTTGGTGGCATTAGAAAAAAGGGTAAAGTTGGGGTTTTGCGGGGCCCTTCAAAAGGCCGGGCCCAGGGCACGTGCCTGGTGCGCCCACTGTTAAATCTACCTCTGCCCATGAGTAAAATCGCCTCTGCCCATGAGTAACTCTCAAATATGCATTATTTCAGGTTTGTTACTCTTGTCTCTGACGGCAAGCTTTGTGTAGTTGAGTAAGCTTTATGGCCTCCGAGATAGATGCCTGATGGCACCTGTAATGCGGGGAAAAGAACCAGCCTGTTTCTAAACACTGGCCACTAAGAGGTCCATCAATAGAGATCACCTGGAGTCTGTCTTCCTTTCAATTGTTTCAGCAGTGCCTTAATTTAACACTGAAGGGACATTTTCTTTTCTATTTGTATGATTTTGTTTCAGGGTTTATGTTACTCCTCAGATGCTCTTTCGGGTTTTCAATTTCCAAGGTAGTTGCCTGAAAAGCCTGTTGGCTATGCAGGAGCCTAACCAGCGCTCAGTAGCTGAATCTCAAGTAGATTACTAAGGATTTCAGCGCCTTTTGTTTCTGTCCAAAATTACTTTCAGATATAGCTATCAGACATATCTGATGATCAAGAGATTGAGATGAGTGGAGAGAAGGTGAAAGAGATAAGTAAGAGATAGAGGACAAAAGAAAGGTAAAAGAAAAAAAAAGTATGAGAGGAAAGAGTTTCAGGATAGAAACGAAACTCTTAAGGCATTTTAAAATCATTAAATGATGTCAAAAGTTACAGAAAAAGTTTTGAATTCGAGTAGCTAGAAAGCAATGCACTCAAAAGTAACCATAATGTAAGAGATTTGATGAAGTGGTGGGTAAGATTTAACTGTCTTCTATATCAGTGATTGTCAACACTTTTCATTTCCTGGCACACATAAACTAATTACTAAAATTCTGTGTTGCACCCAAAAAACCCCAGAAAACTTTTGGCCTATGTGAAAGAAAAGGAGATAAGTATGAGGTTGATTCGTTAACACATACGGCTATTGTTGTAATGGCTGTTGTCATTTTTAATTGTCATCTAAAGGAAAAGAGGTCAGTGCCCTGACGAAATAGTTATCGCATGTTTTAAAAATTCTTGCAGCACACCAATTGAAAATCTCTGCTCTATACCAAAAGCAGTTTGCTGCATGTATGCTTGTTTTGTTTCAGATAATTCAAGTAGAAGTATCATGGTTGATGAATGTTGGGCAGAATTTAGTGGTATAAATGTACACAATGGCTTACCCTACAATAATGTAAAATTAAAAATATGTATATTTCACTATCTGAAAAATCTATAATTCTCATAATATAAAATTGCATCTAGTTTAGGGTAGGTTTGTCTTGCTTTCAATTATAAGGATTTAATTTTCCAAGTTCTAAGGCATCTGTGAATTCTTTGGTGTCTAGCTCATGAGCTCCAAGGGCAGCACTGCGTGGAAACTCTAACGTCATCCTTAGACACAATGCGTCTCAATATTACTTGGCAAATTTGAGTTTGATTGGACTTAGCATTTCTGTTAGATAATGAAAACAAAGTAAGAAAAATTAAAATAAAATAAAGAGGGACACAAGAATTTTTACCATCTCAGATGAATAAAACAGTGGTTTTAAAACTGTTTCATAGAATATTAAAAAGGTATATCAAGACTTTACTACTATACATCTCAAGATGCAGTAAAGAACTGCCCAAATATATTAAACAGGGAATCATTTTCTTCACATACTACTAATCTTTACATTTTGGAACCAAGCTATTTTTTCAAAGACTATTCAGGTTATTTGGTTTTTATTTTTTTGAATTTTCACAAACTTGCTAAAAAATAACTAAGCTACAGCCTATTCAGAGACAGGAAAGACTTAGATCAGTAATGAGCAATCTTTTGAGCTTGGTGTGTCAAAATTCGCCAAAAAAACGAGCATAACTCAGGTGATGTGTCACTTGGAGAAAAACGGCCTAACTGGAAGTCCCAGAACTAGATGCTCTGTGCCAGAATTCTGTTGTTTTGGCCTACAGACCTCCGGTACAGAGTGTCTACACTACAGCAAATGTTTTATCCTTGGCTACTGCACCTGGCCGTGCAGGAGCTGAGAATGAAACGTCTTTCTCAGCATGTGACCCCATACTTCTCTGGTATGCGGCCGGGTGTCATCGAAATAGGCTATGCATGTCAGTGCTGACACGCGTGTCATAGGTTCACTATCACGGAATTAGATATTCCAGTGCCACTGGTGAGATTTGGTACTAAAGGTTTGACATAAGACACAATTAGCTATTTATGTGATGTTAGCTTGGGCAGCCACCTCTGTTTGCTGTGACTGCTTCTGATAGTAGACAGTGTCCCTTTAACGTTGTGTGTACAAGTTAAAGAGATGCCATGGAGTTGCTGTCAGGAAAACCAACTTTCAGGTTTTGAAAGTTTCAATGTGCTGAGAGTATGCTCTCTTCAGCTACAGAGAGGGGGAGATGTGGGCTGCTATGTTGTCTGGACATCTGTACTCCTAGTCAAATGATCATCTAGGCACCTCTGTGCTACTTTATGTGCCTGTAATTTCCATTATGACTTTAGACTGTCATCTTTCAGCATATTTTCATTTATTGTTTTTAGCTACAATCAGGGCAGTAATAGGAGAACAATTCCAGGGATTGAGTACGTGGATAAAATATGTAGACCCTGGCAACAGTGAGGTCTACTTAGCCACACCTCATATTTCAGCTCACAGAAATGTGTGTGGGGCTAACCTAAGTACTCCCTGTTGTGTGATTGCTTATGGCTCAGTAGCCCTTTGAGGAGAGCGGAGAATAAAGGACTGCAGAGAGCGGGTGTTGTCGAAATGGCAGTGCTAGAGAGGGGCCTACAAGTACCCAGGAGAGTTTTATGTTTTTTAACAAATGTTCTCTTGATGTTACCCTTAAATCCCACCTGCGTTTCCTTCTCTCGCCATCTACATCAGTCAACTCTCTGCTTTTCAGGCTTTCTTTTGAAGCATCAGTGAACCTACAGGAAACCAGCATGGTGGGAATTCCACCACATCTTGCAGCACCTCTCGCTTTCTTGGCAAGCAATGTTATTAAATGGCATTCAGACTCTCACTGCAGGGCCACAGTTGATCAATAATGTCCAGGAGCCCCTCTGACTGTCAGGAGCAAAAACCAAGAAATGTGACTGGACCAGTTGGAAATAGCATCCTGACAGGAAAATTTCAGGGTAGTCAAAAGGGAAATTGTAATATTTGGTTATATTACAATGTGCTATGGCTCTTTCTTGACAAGAGACATTTGGTTCTGGTTTCAAGGCTGTAGAGGGCTTTAACTAAGCATGGAGATATGAGTGTCACAAACATGTGTTCCATAAGCTACATTAAGAAATAGAGATTGTCAAATCTCCCCATATGATTTTAAGAATGAGAAATCATTTTTAGATCTATACTAAAGGTTCCATTAGACAGCTATGTTAAATAATGTTACTCTTAGCTTTCCTTAATGAAATGGAAATAATGTTAGAATTTCTAAACGTTTTTTTTTAACTTTTCTGTAAGGAAAGTCTCTCATTTTGCATATAGTAGAGTTATATTTTTCTTAGCTTATTATTTTTCTTTAGTGGTAATAATAGTGGGTATAGTTATATAGACAGTTACTACATGATTAATTAGTAATTCCCACAGTTTATTAGCTTCTAAAAATATTAAATGATACAATGCCAGTCCAGATAGTACCAAAACAAACAAACAAAAAAAGTGGAAAAGTGGCTGAGTAGTGTTCCATAGTATATATGTACCAAAGCCTTTTATTCCACTCGTCTTCTGACGGACACTTGGGCTGTTTCCAGATATTCGCTATTGTGAACAAAGCTGCCACCAACATGGGGGCACATTTCTTCTTTTCGAACAGTGCTATGGTGTTCTTAGGGTATATTCCTATAAGTGGGATAGCTGGGTCAAAAGGCAGTTCGATTTTTAATTTTCTGAGGAATCTCCAAATTGTTTTCCACAGTGGCTGCACCAGTCTGCATTCCCACCAGCAGTGCAGAAGGGTTCCCTTTTCTCCACATCCTCGCCAGCACTTATTCTGAGTTGTTTTGCTGATGAGTGCCATTCTGACTGGTGTGAGGTAATATCTCATTGTGGTTTTAATTTGCATTTCTCTAATGATTAGTGATGTTGAGCATTTTTTCACAAGCCTATTGGCCATCTGTATGTCCTCTTTAGAGAAATATACTATGGAATACTACTCAGCCATAAGAAATGATGACATCGGATCATTTATAACAAAATGGATGGACCTTGATAACGTTATATGGAATGAAATAAGTAAATCAGAAAAAAAGAAAAACTGAGAACAGCAGGATTTCATACATAGGTGGGACATAAAAGTGAGACTATAAGACATGGACAAGAGAGTGGTGGTTACGGGGTGGGGGGAGGGAGGGAAGGGTGGGATAGGGAGGAGGGGAGGGGCACAGGGAAAACTAGATAGAAGGTGACAGAGGACAATTTGACTTTGGGTAATGGGTATGCAACACAATTGAATGATAAGACAACCTGGAGATGTTTTCATTGTACATATGTACCCTGATTTATTGGTGTCACCCCATTAAAATTAATAATAATAAAATAAAATTTAAAAAAAGTGGGAAAGTGGGAAGTGTTTTATGGTAATGAAGAAGAACATAAAACCCACTTTTATCCTTTGTATTGTGCATTGTAGAGAGCAAAAGACACTCAATACTATGTCACTAACATCATGTCTTCAAAATCACTTATTGATGGCTGCAAATAGAAAATAACATGGCTGGAGATAAGGAAAATTCTTAGAGTTCTTATCTTCTTTGAGTAAATTAACAAAATCTAAGTAAGACTACATAAGTAGTCTTATAGGTCACAAATGTTTAAGGTAGAATTTGGCAGGAGATCTCTTATACTCTAAAGAACCTCCTCATTCTTTAATACAAGATGGTGCCCTAGTCAGTTATAGGTGTTAACAGGTCATTGATTATGTTGTCAGCCTCAGTCATTATATCTGTAAATGGGAATAATGTTACATTCATTCTATATATTTCAAATTGTTGTAAAAAATTAGATAATAAACTTTTACTTGATGGTATTCAGTCATCTTCTTTCTCCTCTTCCTTATCTGAATTGCAAAGTGACTTGGAGAGTTAGTTGGGATAAAAACAGGTCTTGAAGGGATAAAATTAATACTGAACAGCACTTTGAAGGGACCAGGTTGACAGAAAAGGGAAAAGTTCATTAAGGTTTAGAAGAAATGCTTGTGTCCTAAATTGGAGGCAAGATAAAGTTAATTTTGTAGGGAGTCTTTTAAGCAGGACTCATTGGATAGAGTTGAAAGGAAGAGTGGCATATGTGTAGCATTGCAATGGTGGTGATGGTAATTAACAAAGTCTTATTTATTCAGTAAACATTTACTGAGTGTCACTTTATACCAAGTAAAATACCCAGATTTTCAGTACTACTCTCTGAAGGCAGAGCAGCTTCAATGGGTTTTTAGGCTATATAAACCACAATTCTTACATGCAGGGAACTCACAATTTAATGAGGTATCAAATAATAAACCCATACTCTTCAGAGTAAAAAGTGTTATAAAATAGAGGTATGGACAAGGTATAATGATGTCAATGGACAAGAAGAAACAGACTTTCTTGAGAAAACAGAAAATGTTTTCTAAAAGATGCTGCTTAAAACAAAATTTTCCTTTCAAATTGCAATTTATATTTCAGAGGATGTATGGCTGAAGGCCTGACCAGAGAAGTGAACTAACAGCATCAAAATTCTTGACAAATAAATTATTTTGCCTATAAGATGGAGTGGAGTATGGGAAGGCAGAAATATCTGAAAAATGCTGTTTTACATTATACAGGTAAAGGGCCTAACCATAAATTGTTTTGGAAGAATGAATGGGTGATGAACTCTGTGTCAAAGGTAAGAAAAAAAGAAGATATAAAAATTATGATACTATATTTATGAGCTTGAATGTTGTCAGAGACAATCATGCTTTTGATGTTATACAGATAAAAATGAAGAGCCACACAAAATGTCATCTTGAGTGGGAGTTAATTATTCCCTGCATGAAGAGAATTTCAAGAAGGTGTCAACCAATGGGAACAACTGGGAAAATTGAATCGCTTACACCATTTTCTGAGTTAAATTTATTTGCTTTTGTATACTCTCCAGAAACCAAAGAAATGCAATGGATAAATCTGAAATATAATAAAACCATATTTTTCCATTTTTGCACTGCAAAAATAAAAAATAGAAACAGTCTCATACAGCATCCCTGTACCCAAAAGGAAATATTCAAATACACTTATTTCAGAGCCCAAAGTGACTTTGGGATTATTATCTGTTCTACATTCCATGCTTGGTATCAATAAGTTAATTGATCCTGTTTGTAGATAAGACTTTCAAAATAACATATTTCTTTGTTTTTGAAGTAAGAATATCTGAAAACTGGGTACAGTTATTTTAATTGTATGGAAAATACTATATCTTTAGCCAGTCATCATCATATTTATGGCTATTGTTACTCTAGCCCTGAGAGTTAAGATTTCATAGCTGTAGAATTACATGTGCTTCTCTGTCATATTCTAGCCTGGTTTGAATAAGAGGAGGTATGTCACGTTTGTTTTTCTGTGTTGTGCAAATTTTTTGGTTTTCTCAGATTCTACATGTGATAATTACTAATATATCAATGTTTTATCCCTGATTCTAAATGGAAAGATGAAGTGAAAGCCTGGGTGAGTAAACAAAAACTGAAAATCTATGTTTATTTTCAGTGAAGGAATATGGAATGAACATATTTTAACTTTCATTTAATGGGAAAAGCACCAGTGTTGTCTTTTTGAGAGACATTAAAATTTAAAATTGTTGAGATTAAAAATGTATTTCCAGGAATATATAGAAAATTTGGAAGACAAAGACCATGTGGACAGTATTTGGTAGTTGAGTAACAAAAATCAGAATGGTGATAAAGATACTGAGAAATTCATGATTGTTACTTGTTCATTGAAATAATTCCAAATTCTATGAAGATAGTTAAGAATAGTCATTTACTGATTAAGAGAAATAGCTTAACATCAAACAGAACTGAACTCAAACCCCTGTATCCCAACTAATTATAGAATTTTGTGAGAACTTATTTATCTTCCCCAAAATTTACTTACCTCATTTAAGATGATGATAAAGATGAAATGAGTATATAAAGATAATGGAATGGGTAAATAATGTTTGCAAATTACTTAGCACAGTGCCTGACACAGTAAGTGATCAATAAATGATACTAACATTAAAATTTTATTTTTTCTGTATCCAAAGCTAGCTTTGAAATTTCAAACCCAAAGACACATTTCAGGTATTCGGTACAGAGGATTTAGTTGCTTCTCAAACCTCCTCTTTTTATATACAAGTAGAGAAGTACAATAGCCTGAACATTCTCTTTGGCGAACTCAAATCAGTGTTCTACCCACTCCATCCCAGACTCCAAATGATTATCTGTTTACAAGCTGTTCCTAACTACTCAGATGTCCTGTACTATACTCTCTAAAGGCAGAGCAACTTAAATGAATGACTTCCTTACTGGGGCTTTCCTATAGCCATTGAAGTCTCTCTAGCCTGAAGCTCTACCCCTGTTGCTTTTACGTAGGAGGTTCTGTCTGCCCCTTTAGCTTTCAGTCTTGTAAAAATTTTTCTTCTATTTAGCTCCTTGGGAAATTGAGAGCAAGAGTAAACTTAAAACTCCAATCCCTGATACAGACTTAAACCTCCCCATGGGTGAACTGAAGAGTTTATTCAACCAAACACAAGTTTCAAACAGCGCCTGTCAATTTCACATCTCCAATGTGCTTATTTGGGGGGGATGCCAAAGATTCTTCTTAGTCTTAGGGCAATTGTTAAGCATTTTTTTTTTTTGCCCATTTTATAATTCTAATCATGCAGAAGAAGGGGTATTTCTTTTCCTCAGCACAAGTGTTAGGTGCCAGCATAACCTGAGGTTGTTGGGTCATGGTCAATTACCAATAGGCTATTTATGCTGGAGCAGTTGATAAAAGTGACTGCTCATCTTAGCGCTGTTGAGAGCATCATGGTTGGAGCACCTATTCCAGTGACTTAGTCGAACTCCATTTATAGTGTAGTGGGATTAGATGCACTAGTAACATGGGATCACCCTAGAACCCAATCTACTCTGGATCTTATGGACTCAGAATATTCTAAATAAGAAATGGATTTCTAGGAGAGAAATTCTAAAAAAGAAAGTAGCATATTGCCAAGACCTGAAAGGAATCACATTGTTAGAGATTTAGAATTAGCTTCTAGACCTATTTATTCAGGGATGTTCAGGGTCAATGCAGTGTCTCTGAGTGATATCCACCAGAAAAGTAAAAAATAGCCGTATCTTCCACTTGGAGTTTGCCATTTTGCAACTTGTATTATTTAGAATGTTAAAGAGAGCCAAATTAAAAAAATTTTACCATAATAGCAAAGTGAAATTATAATTGTGTTAACTTTAGAGAGCACTTAATGCTCTCTAGAAATCTGGCTCATTACAAAAGAAAAGTTTTCCAGATTTTATATTTTTTTCTTCATTTAGGAATGGAAAATTTAAAAACCAATACGGCAATCAACTTAAATTAATTTCAAAAGTGTACTCGAGGTTACTAAAGATCAAAGTCTACATTTCTAAGACATTCTTTTGATACTAATTACCATAACATCTTAATTGACTTCAATATCAGGATGGATATATATATACACACAAGCTTACGCAATCATGCAGTGTTGTTTTATACACACCCATATACATGTATACATGTTTGTCTATAATATACTAAAATAAAAGCAATAAAACTGGATTTTAAAATCCAGAACTGATTTATCAAGACATATTAAATGTGTTTTATAAAATAAAATACAGTAGAAGCCACGCATAAAGCAGAATGGAAGATTTTGTCTAAGAAAAAATTCTATTCTAGCCATCTTGCAACTAACTCTATGTAAGACCTTTTGAAATATGGAAGCAGAAGCTGTTCTCCCAGCTTTCTCTCTCTCTTTTTCTTTTCTCTTCGCATTTCATAAAACCACAGTTTTATTGCTAGATAATATGGTAAAAAAGATTCATTGTAAGGGTTACCTAACAACATTGGTGGTGTTGATGAATAGTTGCAATTAATACATTCCCTTAATTAGTCTGATACCCAGAAGATGCACCTGGCAGGTCATTTTAATACTACAATTGATTTATAGCTGCTAGAAATGATTTTACCAGCTATCTTCAGAGAGTACAATTAGAGTGGATTTAGTTTTTTTATGCATTTTCACGGAGGAATAAACATAAAAGGTCTATGTAATTCAGAACAAAGCAGCTATAATGTACTAATGGTTTATGGATTTTATTAATATTCAGCTAACATTAGAGGCAATTTTAGGGAGAGTAACCTATTTTCTTTGTGAAGTATTCAGTTTTTTAGTATCTGAGTGCTTTGTTTAAAAAATAAACCTTGATATTTTTAAGTGAGTTGCTTCTGTTTCTTATAAGAAAAATGTTATAAGTTACAACATATATAAAAAAGAAAACAAAATATTTAAGTGCTTTATATTAATTACATGCAGATGCATTTATATACTGCCTATTTTCTATACCTGTAAATTTAAAAATAAGTCACAAGGCATACATGTAATTTAAATAGAACTTCCATTAATATAATTAAGTTAATGGATAAACTCTATTAGTAACAAAGGGAGTTGTACTTTGTGGTTGAACAGGTAACAGAATATTTTAGGAAGTTGATTACATATCTGGCTTTTAATTCCCTGTTTATCTGAGATATTAATTTTGCTAATTGAAAATGTTTGTCCTTTTCTCTCATCATCTATAACATGCGACCAATTTATGGTTTAGTTTAAGATACTAGGACAATGAGAAATCAGTTCCACAGATAAAGCCAATAGTCCTATGAAAAGTATTAATATTTAAATACACTGTTTCTATGACTAAAACGAACACCTAAAAAATATCTGTATCAAAGGGTCAGTAAGCCTCTGTAAGTTCAAGAAAAATTTACATCTAAAAAATCCAAAATTCATTTAAAATGTATCCTATGACTATATAGCAAGACCTCCTACATGTAAGGTACTAAGCTTAGAAGTGCATTGACAAGATGGAAAAAGCAAAAAGCTTCTGTCAAGATAGAATTACAGTCCAGTGGGGAAGAGCATGAGGAGCCACAGATACAAAATTGTAAGCTGTTAAATTCTATGAAGGAAATGCCGAGGAGCCTGCGAAAGGATGACAAGGAGACCTGGATGCTGCTGCGCTTTTGTAGTACTGATTTTAAACTGGATATGGGCAGGCTCGTCTAAACTACACAGAATTGTATCACAGCACCCAGAATGCCTCACGGTACTATTTCTCTTTCATGGACAATAAAAGTTCTTCTGAATCCCATCAGTAGGTGAGTTTGGACTTGTTTGGTTTTGTTTTTAGTAGTTATTGAGAGATTTGCAAAGATGTTTAGTGTCTTATTCTATTTTCCTTCTGACACATTACAACAACAGCCAGTTAGGGTTAGCAGTAGAGTTCAGATGGGATATTTTAATTATCTATATAAAGTATAATTTTTAACTCATACAACATCTATTAATTATCTATATAAAGTATAATTTTTGGATGTTAATTATCTATATAAAGTATAATTTTTAACTCTTACAACATCTATTTTAAAATAAAACTTTCTTAGCCAATACCACTCTGGATAACTGAGGATTACTTAAAATTAGTCTTAATTTGTCTGGAATCATTAAGGCAAGATGATCTCTCAAAACATGTCAAAACCTTTGATTACCTCTCTTGTAATTCTTCAAGCTAAAAATAAAATCTGAAAAATAAGACTCATGGGCATAGAAAAAAGTGAAGTGGTTACCAAGGGGAGGTGGATAAAGAAGGACAAATATATGGTGATAGAAAATTATTTGACTTTGGGTAATGGACAAGCACATAATCAACAGTTCAAATGTTATAGAAATGTTTACTTGAAACCTATGTAATCTTATTGATCAATGTCATCTCATTAAATTTAATTTTTAAATGAAGAAAAAAATCTGTGCTCGTTTACCAAATAGTATAACTATGCACAAAGTTCTGAGACTATCTGGATATTGTTCTAATATCAATAGAAAATTACATGAAGAGTTGCACTAGGATTAGAGAGCCACAGGGATTTGAAGTTTCCAGAAATTAGAAGCAAAGACATTTTCTCTGCTAACATTCTGAACTGGCAGACAGCGGGTTAAAGCAGGATGCCTTTTGGCGACCAGAGCCTGCTAACACCTTTACCACCACTTCTGTTGTTATACTGAAGGAGTCGGTTTCCATTTCCTGAATTACAGGATTGAGACTTTAAGAGGTTATTTCACCCATTCCCCTGCTTCTGGGCAGGGCAGTACTTAATTATCTTGGCTCTCAGAGCTCTCTCTGAAACCAAGTGATGTGTAGATGTGATCATCTGCCTTAGGGGAACATGATGCTATATAGATATAGACTGTTTTTGTTTATTTCTGTTTGGGGAGAATGGACATTTACAAATGAAATTCTTTCCCACTTTATTTTGTTCGCAACGTGGTCTAAATTATATTCTGCTCTGGTTCTAATGCTGCAGGATGTTTTTAATGCCAAACAGGATCACTGACAGCCATCTGTGCCTGGCCTCAGGCATGGACTCTCCTAGGATATGTCTACACTCACCTGTCGGCACCACAGGTTTAGCCTGCTAATATCATTTGAACACTTTGCATTGAAAGAAATAAGAATAAAAAGGTAGTTTTGTGTCCTGTGGGAGAGTCATTATTCTTACAACTTGCTGGGCGGCTCCTCCTTTCTAACTTCACTGCTGGCTGTTGCAATCACTCAAGTGACATTAAATTCCTTTTTATATTTTCATTTTTAAGTACAATCAAACTTTTAAGTTAAATGCTTATGAGCTAGTTGTCTCTGGTGCTTTTTCTCCTACTTCCCACTAACATGTTTATGAAGACACAGGAAATAATGAAAGTCAAAATTCAAAATTAATCTGTGGCTTGTAAATAATTTTAAAGTAAGAAACAGACCAGTCTCAATCACATAAAAGAAAATGGGCAGATTCTGCTTTCACCGAAGTCTAGGGTCTATATCCAATAGACGACAAGGGGTCATCTCACCCCTGTGCTGGTGGGTTGTGGGAGCTGGACAGAGACCATGGCTTGTGGAACAAAAACATCTCCATTCCCTGGAGCCTGTGAGAAATGAGAGATATCTAATCTTACCCAGGCCTATTCAGTCAGAATCAGCATGGAACCAAGATCCACAAAGGTGATCCTTATGCAAATCAGTTTGGAAATCACTGCTTCAAACTTTGAGTTCACTTCTCAATATGTAGCATTATGAAATAAACTTGTTAGGAGAGAAGATTATAGATGTTGAAAGTGAGAATTTTAACCAAATTGGTGGTATTCTCTTTCAGCTCATGCTAAGAATTTTTAAGTCAGATGACCTAGTAGAAGATTTCTGTTTTTCTCTTCATCCACAGCAGAGAGGTAGAGAACAACAAATTGCTTTTTAAACTTCTTTCTTTATAGTTCTAGGATACTTCAGAAATAAGCTTTAGCATTTTTAAACATATTAAATGACCCAAGACATGATATTTTACTTCAATGTGACAGACCATTCAGTGGCGGATATCATTTATGATTCCATTTTAACTTTCTTTCGATCTATGCTATCTCAATAACTGTGATAAGTACCAGTAAAAATTAGAACATATAAAATAATCTCAAACATTTAAAAAATCAAAGACACTATGTTAAAAAAAATACAATCACTAATGATGATTTTCATTGTTTTGAATTTTGTATGAATTCTTTATCATTTCAATGTTTTGTGTAACCCCATATTGCTATAAGTATGCATATATATATATATCGATATATCTATATCTATCTATATCTATATATCTATATCTATATATACATATATATTTTATTTTTCTAACGTTAGAAGCCGGGAGGTAGTCAGACAGATTCCCACATGCGCCCAACTGGTATCCACCCGGCATGCCCACCAGGAGGTGAGGCTCTACGCATCTAGGACATTGCTTTGTTGTGGCCAGAGTCATTCTAGCACCTGAGGTGGAGGCCACGGAGCCATCCTCAGCATCCAGGCCAACTTTGCTCTAATGGAGCCTTGGCTATGGGATGAGAAGAGAGAGATAGAGAGGAAGAAGAGACAGAAGGGTGGAGAAGTAGATGGGCACTTCTCCTGTGTGCCCTGGTTGGAAATTGAACCTGAAACTTCCACATGCTGGGCCGACACTCTACTGCTGAGCCATCTGGTCATGGCCTGTATTACTATTTTAGCCAGAAAAATTATTATGTAAGCTTAACTCATGCAATCAAATAAAACTATATAAAACCTTCAGAAAGTCTGGAAGTACATCAAATTACTATCTATATATTTCTGTATTTCTTTTATAGTGGTTGCTACATAAGTTTCAATAAATGTCTAATAAGTATTTTTTGAATATGAGTGAATGCAAAGATGTAGAATTTACTTTTTTATAACTAGTGTTAACTGTGAGGTATTTGCATTATCAATTTTGAGATAGTATCATTCATAAGGATTGAATTGACTACAAGTCAGATTGGTGATAGAAAAGTACAGTCTTCCCAAACATCATGGCATTTTATAAATAAATGATTTAACTAAACTTCCTCATAACTTAGAAACATACTGTTTTTATACAGTTCTTTAAAAAGTGATTTACAGCCTGACCAGGTGGTGGCACAGTGAAAAGAGTGTCAGACTGGGATGCGGAAGACCCAGGTTCAAGAACCCGAGGTTGCTAGCTTGAGCATGGGCCCATCTAGCTTGAGCAAAAGCTTGCCAGCTTGGACCCAAGGTCGCTGGCTCCAGCAAGGGGTGGCTTGGTCTGATGAAGGCCCGCGGTCAAGGCACATGTGAGAAAGCAATTAATGAACAACTATGGTGTTGCAATTACAAAGAAAAACTAATGATTGATGCTTCTCACCTCTCTCCGTTCCTGTCTGTCTGTCCCTCTCTCTGACTCTCTCTCTGTCAGAGAAGAGTAAAAAAAAGAAAAAGTGATTTACATTTAAATTAATTAGCATTTTAAAATCTCTTTAGCATGTGATATAAGTGGTAATAATAGAATAATTAAATTTTGTCTGGAAGGTATATCTCTGAATTTAGAGTTAAATATATATATCCATACTGGGTCTGGAGTCCAGTTTTCAATGTATTCTTAATGAAAGCATGAAAATTAAGTACAGCCTGGTTGTTTGGGGTGCAATGAGTTCAGGTTTCTGTCTGACTCTTAATGAGAGTCCTTAAGGGCCTGGATCTGGGATATACAGTTTAAAAACATTTGGGTCACTGAGTTAAGGGTGAATGAATTTCCTTTCCCTCCCCAGGATACAACATGACCTACTGAAATATCATAATTATTTAGTATATTATATCCAACATCTTTTGTAATTTTCTCTGTAGCACTGAGGGTCAGTTCCTCTTATTACTAGTGAAGAAGAAAGTTAAAAATATTAAATAGGCTGTCCATATTGCCATTATAACATGTTGACTTCATTGAAGGACAAAGGCAGGCTTTAACCCCAAGATAAAAATGACATAAATCTCAAAGACTTTCTATGTAAGACAATGCTATACATATTAAAATAAAAAGCTGAAAAATTAGTAGCTATTGTTAACTAGACACGCATTATATAGTGTGCTGAGTTCATGCTTTGAGTCAGACTACCTGGGTTTCAAATCCTTCCACTTTTTAAGTTAATGCCCTTAAGTCATGGAATTTCTCTGTGTCTTTGTTCCTTTGTCTATAAAATGGGTAATCATAATGTCTATCATGTAGCTTACTTTGGAATTTAAATGAGCTAAAATAAAAAAAAGTACTTAGCAAGTGGCCTGAAAACAGTAAGTGATTAATAAAAATTAGCTATTTAAAATGCTTTGAGTAAGCCAAGCATGGCAGTAGGCATTTCTTATATACTATTTATATTTAATTCAAACCACAAAGCAATGATGCATTTTTTTTAAATTCAGTTTTATATTATAGAAGAGGAAGCCAAAACTCAATAAGCATAAGGATTCTGTAAGGATAAGCCATGGATCAGGAATTTTAGCTCAAGTTCCTCCAACTCTAAAGCCAATGCTCCTATTATTATTGTTTTTTTTAATCACAATAATATTTTTAAAACACAACAAATTTTCATTGAGTTATTTTCTCAAATGAGCAGTGAATAAAAATAATTTTTGGATACATTTAATCTTAGTCTTCTGATGATTTTAAAGTATATGCTTTTACTTATTTTTATGATAGTCCCATAAAATATAGAGTAGGCAGATATTGTGATTGCCAATAACACAAAACATTAAAATCATGTTTCTATAGAAAATACCAGTGGTGACATTCATTGAGAATTTATATAAATTCTCAAAATTTGTGAGAATATAAACCTCAACATAGAATGTGTTCTATTTCCCCGGCAATCAATTCTGCTAATTTTTGTGTAATAGTCCTTACAGATTTTTAAGTTTTCACTCATTTATTTCCTCCTAATGCATTACATAAAATACCTAGTGGTGTTCAGAATAACCACCTCACATAATTGGTAAAATACAATGTCAATAAAATTGATCATTATATCCTTGTGATGGCAAAGGTACCAGAATATCCTCCAAAGAATTCACTTCTCAAAGTGTTAATTTCCCATTACCTTTTTTAAAAAATATTTAAACAAGGATAAAAGAAATTTCAGCAGTTTGGATCAGCAATTAGGAATATGAAATATAATTTTAAAAACTTAATGTGGTTGGAAACGGATAATGTCCTCTATTAAATTAACAATTCGTCCACTTTGAAATAATTCAGTAGAACCACGAATCTCCCCTGAGTGACTGTTAGATAATCTATTATGAAATAAGTCAGTGAACTGAATCTATTTCTAACTGACTAATCACAGACCAAACAAACCCAGGTATTCCTATCTTCTGCTGAAACTTGCTACTACTAAGCAAAGTGAAAGAAACTTTAATGGAGAAAACAACCGGTCTACTCTTTCCCAAAAGAAGTTGTCCTTTTCGTTTGGGATTGAGGCATGTTTCCTTTATTGCAAAGGGCAGTTCATATTGAGGCTGTCATTTATATTGATGTTCTTTTTTCAAAATGACACGTCCATGTAATTTTTTTTCTGCAGAAAAATTGGACTTCACTGTTCAGGGTCATTGGTAAAAGATCTTTCACTGATTCAAAATTCATTTAAAATTTTAGCAAGAAGTTGAAAAAAATGGAGCAAAAACTCCCCAAGAGAAGTAAGCTGCACCTTATTTGAAAAACCTAGTGCATTTTAAATGGTCTCGCCAAAGAGAAGACAAGTTTTTTCCTTTGCGAATTTAATAACAACACATGAGAATTTCTTTCTCTAGGATTTTGTGAAAACTTACAATTATAATAGGACTGAGTACAGTTTGTTTGCTCCCCGAAAAGCAGAGATGATTTTTATTGACCAATCTTTGATCCGAGAGATTAAAGAAAGTACTGCATGAGCAGCGAGAAGGATAACACCACAGGGGTCAATAGGCTTTACTGCTATTGGAAATGAAAGTGAATCATTCCATTGGGAGAAGGGGTAATTTAGCATTCTTACAGGGAACTCAAGACTCTTTCTTTTTTTTTTTCCTTTTTTGGAAAAAAAAATATTCAACTTATGAATAGATTTCTCCATGACTTAATACTGTGGCCACACATGAGGTCATTTGGAGGGCACTAAATTCACCAACATAATTCTGTACAATGCTTTTTAGCCCAAATGGCCTGGCTGTCACATTCGCACACTCTTGATTGAAATGTCTCTAGTAGACTTTTGGAATGTAGTCTGAAGGCTTAGTGACTCAATATTTTCACAGTGAATACATTTCCAATCTCATAGAAAGTTGCCACTAACTACTGCAGAGGTTATGTCTCTTTCAGTTTTACTCTGAAATACTATGAATGAAGCAAAATTCAAGTTAAGCTGAGTTTTGAGAAAACAAGATATCAACAATACATTTTGCCATTGTTTGCCATTATAATATTATCTGTTCAAGTCAAAACTATCCAGCCCACCATCTTGGAGCTAATAGTCTATAAAATAGTTACACATTTTCCTTTATGTCATAAATAGAAGGAAATTGTTTTTCCTTCCCTTTTTGCTATGAGCCAGGGAATAAGGATTGAAAGTGTAACATTTGGTATGATTGTGACCAATGATAATGCTGAAACACCTTTGTTTATAGAATAATCACCAGCACTACTGAGGCTTGACAAAATGTTCATGTTATACTTCTTCATTTCTTTGAAAGAAATGAAATATCTTTCAAAGAAATATTGTTGAATTTTTCAGCTATTTTTCTCTTCTAATTTGTTAAAACCATATTTCAGAGCAATTTATTTTTACTTTTGACTGATTATTTTTAATAGATTTATTACTTGCAAATTTAAAATGCTATTGTTCTTCTCTGTATAAATTCTTTGGCTATAAGACAGGTTCTCATAGTGATTGTCAGTAATTTACCTCCTAAAGTTATCCTTTCCTAGCCCTATTTGTTTCTAATGCTAATTTAGCATTAGGATTACAGTGATTAAAACTACTGTTTCCTCTCATCACAAGGCAACCACCCATGTTACTTTCCTTAGCAAGAGTATACAACTAGATTGTAAACATTATACTTAGCCCTTATCAAATTATTCCATTTCTATTTAAAATTTTTATGTATAGTGAGCATAATTTTTTCTCCTTGGGGCAAAATCCCATTTGTTAATATTCACAGAAATATATGCTGTGAATATTATGTAAATTTACATGGAAGGTTATGATTTCCCCTTCCTTTTTCTATCATAAAGTTTCACATTTATCCAGATTCTTCTGATGTCATTTAGTCAATTGCTCTTGGCTTTATCAAATGGTGTCCAAGTGGCTAGAAATAGTGCATACTTCTTTTCAAATGTTTACTTTGGTTATAAGTAAGACTGTGCAATGACAAAGTCTGTTTCCTTAAGAATATATGATTTAGGACTGAAATTTTTCTAAATTAAATATTGATTTGTTTTTGACCAGAGACAAATCAATCAATTTGAACCTGGTATATATAACTTAGGAAGAACCTCTTATTTTGATGAGAGACCTGAGTAATATTTAACTATAAGTTACAAAGATTTCTCATTCTTAAACTGGTATGTTCTGATTACTCTGCAGCATAGGGGTGGAAGAATGGCGTTGACAGGCTGAAGTATCTAGTACCACTATCTAGCTATGTGACCTGGGCTCAAATCAATTATTGATGCATGCTTGATCTGAATGCCAAGCAGTAGTATAGAATTAATCTTAGTGTTATAGATCCTATTAAAACTTGCTTGCTAAAGTAGAGTACTTAGAATAATTAAAATTATAACATATTTATATATAATATTAGTATTAGTAGCTAATATTTATTGAGTCTTTACTGAATATCAGAAATTATAATTTACCTGCACCACATCATTTGATTCTTTGGAATGAATTCTTTTGTTCTCCCTAAATTCCTATGTTGAAATCTAATCTTCAATGTGATGGCATTTGGAGGTGGGGCTTTTGGGAGTGTTGGGCAGATAAAATATATTATGCTCACTTTGTTAATGATGGTGCTGCCAACGTGCAAGTCTGTTGATTTTAATGTGTGTTGGGGGACAGGCTGTGGGCAGGCTGGGTCAGTATAGCCCAAGGCTTAGTTTTAAGAGTAAGCTTTCCCCTACACCCTTGACTGATTGGATGATGTGGGGTGGTGCACTCTCATGAGGAATCCTCCCCATTATGCCTCAGATAAGTGACAATGTATCAGAGAATTCCTTGTTTGTAGATTGAATTAAAGGTTTGGATTTCTACACTATAAAGTGGGGTAGACCTGGAGCTTCCTTTCTCGGTTCCTGAGGTTAGCATTAGAGAGGAGAGCAGAGTAAGACCACATGGAGGAGAGGAGAAGCAGCCAAGATGGTGGAATGCTGAGTGAGAAGCCAGTTTGTGCAGAGAGAAGGAGATGGGGAACAGAGGTGAATAAGTCTGGTGAGCTAGAAACTTTTGATTCTAGGAAACTCAGAGAAGTCAGTAACTTTGTGAGCACTGAATGAGTGGGTTTTGGAGCCCAGTGTGTGTTTTTACTTGCCCACGGGGTGCAAGCTAGAATTAAAGCTGTTGGCTCACCAGTTCTTGGCTCCGTTGTTTCATTACCAACTGTCCGAATCAAATGTGAACCTACTGGCCAGGTAGCCCTGTTGGTGGCCGCGAATACTGGCTTTACAGGGAGATAATTAGGTCATGGGGGGAGAATGCTCATGAATGATATTAGTACTCTTTTATAAAAAGGTCTAGAAGCCAGCTTACACTCTTACCACATTTGAGGATACAAGGAAAAGTCAGCAGTCTGCAACCCAGAAGACACTCACTGGAACCTGGTCACACTGGTACCTTGAACATGGATTTTTAGCCTCCAGAATGGTGAGAAATAAATGTTTGTTTTTTAAGCCATTCAGACTATGGTTATTTTTTATTGCATCCCAAACTGATTAAGACAAATATTAAAATCATCTTCATGTTATAATTAAGAAAATCACAAAATAATAAGAACGCCTAGAATTGGGATTCAAATTCTGTTTTATTTGTCACTATATTTCACTCTTAAAACTATTCTCCCATATTTTTCCCTTGGACTTGCACATAGTCCACGATTGTATATAATCTACATTGATTTCTCAAAACCCATATTTGGTCAGCAGATTTCTTGATGGTGCTGTTTGTCAGCCTGTTACTCTTGTTTGGAACCTTTCCACTTTGGGCAAGTGTTTGGATAACTGATGACAATTGCATTGAATTTTGCCATTAATATATAAATCTGAGTATAAAGTAAGAAATGACTATGCTTATGAAATATAGACTATTAAAATTAACAATCATGAAGAAAATAAAAATAATTAAGTGCTGAAAATAATAAATTTTAAGCTTCATTTGGAAGCTCATTTGACTTAACCTGACTGACCAGGAGTTTAAGTGTTAAGACATATATTATTATAGAATATGTATAAAATATTAAAAAATAGAACCAAAAACAGCTTCTAAAATTGTGTGTATTAATAGTTTGTATATTTAAAACACTTTGTTATATTGTAGAAGTTATTTGATGTTATACACTGTATGTTTCAAAATTTCAGGTACTAATTATTTATAAAGGAGATTGGGTATAGTTTAAATGAACTTTACCTAAGAGTATCTTATATCAAAATACAAACAAACAAACAAAAAGAACAAGGCCCTGGATGGATGGCTCAGTAAATAAAGTGGCCACCTCGCACATTAGAGGTCATGAATTTAACCCCAGTCAGGGCATATACGAGAAGCAATCAATAAATACACAACTAAATTGAAAAATGAACCAAGTTGATGCTCTCTCTCTCTCTCTCCCTCTCTCCCTCTCTCTCTCTCCCTCTCTATCTCTCTGTCTCTAATGGATTAATAGAAAAATTTTAAAACACAATCAAAATCAATAAACTACAAAGCAATACCTGATTGTTTTTATCAGAATTAGCCAAAGACTAAAAGCTTCATAGAATACCTTCTAGATAAGTGTTGCTGAAGATCTATTTTGTACTAGTTTTTCTCACAGGGACATTCTTTCTAATGTCCTGCAGCAGGTAAAGTTATAGCCTTTAAAACACACAGACGTATGTTCAAATTCTTACCTGTTAGCTGTTAAGCTATCAACACTGAGCAATCTTGAGCAAGAAACTAATTTTTTCCCTCAATTATATTGGTTTGAAATAAGACTAATGCTACTTGCCTAACAGGTCTGTTATTATGGTTGAATGAAATAAGGTATTAATATGCATATCATATAGTTTTTTGGTACTTAATAAACATCAATTGTTTTCTTGTTATAAAATATAGAGATAGGATAAGCTCTTTGTCATAATAATTTAGTTTATGGAGTCAATGGGCATGGTTTGCACTTCTAAAGACTCACAGAAGTCGTTAAGTGAAAGAAGCAATAATTCTTCTCTGGCCACTGAAACTGCTAGGGGAGAAGGACTGTTTCTGCACCCTTTTTATAATATGGAGCCAGCTTTGCATCTTGGCTGCTAATGAGAATGCTGTTATCTCTTTCAGAGGACCCTAGTTCACTTCCAATTGTTTGGTTTCATTTGCATCCCCATAGTTAAATGCTATGATAATTTATAGAGTTTTTAGGGAGTTTTGATGATTTGCTCATTCCCTACTTATGTTTACTCTACACAAAATGAATATTTTACATCATTAGATGCAAAATGACGATTATATTACTTGATCCATTTTCCTTAGGGTTTCTTTTAAGGATCAAAAACTTCAGCTTTGATCTTAGTATGCACATCACCATCTCTGCCATGTTATGGGTTAACTCCATAATTATATTTAAGCTAGATAGTCCTTAACTTTGGTATTTTACAAAGTAAAAGAAAAAACAAATACAGTTTTTTAAAGGTGCAATTGCGGCATTTTCATGAAAACAGGGACATTTTGATATGAACATGACAACCTCACCTCTTCAAAGGACTCAGGCCAATTTCTGACTTTTACCATATCAAGGAAGTATTTGCAGTTGCTTCCCTGAAATAAACTAGAGTAATAATAATAATAAAAAGTTTCATAGTCAATTAATGTCTTCTTAAAGATTTATTGTTTTCTTCTCTCTACTCCAGACTATTTGCTCTTACAATTATTGTTTGAGTACCAAAGAGACACATAAATTATATATTTTTTGCATTAAAACCACAAAAACAACAATGGTATACTGCATAGAACTGGATGTTTTCTCTAATCTTCTCTATAGTTCAGTACAAGTACAAATCATGGAGATAATATTATTCCTCAAATTCTACAACTACTAAGAAAAACTACTTTTTAGAAATAATTTTAGCTTTTATAAAATAAGACCCCAGGATATATAGAGCTTCTGCAGTCAGAAGTTCTATTGTTGAATTTCATTTGGAAGATTCCTGAGTATATTATACTTATTTTTATCTGCTTCTGGATGATGAAAGACTAAATCTGCTGTGATTAAACTTTAGTGTGTAGATATAATATTATCTGGTTAATAATGAACTCTATATGATATAAGTTTTGCCTAATTAATATCTGGGAAATGGGAGTATTATTAAATAAGATTTTTATAAGAATATGTAGTAAAAAAATAGCTTTAAGCTCATGGAGAATAAAATTTTTTATATTAAATGCAATGCAGTTCTCACATTTACTACCTAAAGTTAGCATAGACTTCAAAGGTTGGGGTCACCATCTCCCACAAGACTTTAGATTAGAGTCACCAACTCTGGATTGTCCAGAATAACTGTGCTTCTGATCAACTGGTTACAAAGTCAGGGGTTGCCACTATCATACAGGTTCAATAATTCACTGGAATGATTCACAAAACTCTGGGAAGTGCTATACTTATTATTACATTTTTATTATAAAGAATGTACTATATCAGAAATAGCTAAACAAAGAGATTCATAAGACAATGTCAGGAAGAGTCATTTCTTCATGTCAGTACCTGTTGTTCTATAACATGATTTTAACAGGAACAAACTTTTTATTTGGTCTATATTTATTCAAACTACTATTTTTGAGAATTTTTGTTTTGCTTCAGTATTTATTCTTATATTTAAAACGTTGTATACATTTCTGGCTATTCCTGCTGCTTATATTCTTAAAATGGAATTACTAAGTGAAATAGTATAAATGCTTTTAGGGCTTTTGTTGCATAAATTTCCTCCCAGAAATGCACCAATTTGGCCTTGAACACATTGGTTCAGGTTTCTGATTCAATGAATCCTCATTTTAAAATACACTGGAACTTTAAAAGGTAAAAATCATATCTTATACTTATCCACTTACTATCATTAATGAGATTGTTATATTTTTCACTTACTTATTGGCCTTTATATTTGTTTTATGTAAATTCAATAGGTAAAGGTTTTCAACCTCTTCTAAACCTCCAGAGCATTTTGTCTTTTTTTAATGGAGTTATTTTCATCTTTGTATTGTAGCATTGCATGTAAATGTCTTAGTTCTTTATAGGTGTGAGGTTGGAGTCTGTTTCTTTTCCTGGGTCTTAGCACAGTGTAACACATAAAACAAGTGCTTAAGATGTATTGTTGAGCCTGACCAGGTGGTGGCACAGTGGATGGAGCATCGGACTGGGATGCGGAGGACCCAGGTTCGAGACCCCGAGCTCGCCAGCTTGAGTGCGGGCCCATCTGGCTTGAGCTAAGGCTGGTCAGCTTGGACCCAAGGTCACTGGCTCCAACAGGGGGTTGCTCGGTCTGCTGAAGGCCCGCGGTCAAGGCACATGTGAGAAAGCAATCAATGAACAACTACGGTGTTGTGACGGCAACAAAATACTAGTAATTGATGCTTCTCACCTCTCTCCATTCCTGTCTGTCTGTCCCTATTTATCCCTCTCTCTGACTCTCTCTCTGTCATTGTAAAAAAAAAAAAAAAAGATGTGTTGAAGCAATAACTGATCCTCAGCTTCACTTTAGTAGATACTGGGCAAATCAACAGATTTTGACTTGGGTGTTATTTTTATTCATGGTCTTAAAGATATTTTTCAAATAAAGTATCAATTTTTGACACAGTCCTGTTTTGATGAGTTCAGTTTATTGAAGTCCAGCTTAAAGCATCTTGAATTATTATTCCATTATCATTATTTCTTATTAATTTCCTGTTATTACTGTACACTTACTTGATTCTGCTCTAATTTCACACTTTCATCAAATGCAATAAATAGCACATGAGCTGTTAGTTTAGCTTAGACAGAACAAACTTTATTATGTGTCTGAATCACCAGGAGGGCTTGTTAAAACAGATCAATGGTTTCTACTCTTGGAGTTTCTGATTCTGTAGGCCTGAAGTGGGGGCCAAGAATTTGCATTTCTAACACATTCCCAAGTGGTACTGCTACTGCTGGTCTTCAGATTACATTTTGAGAACAACTAGTCTAAATGATATTCAGCACTTTTAGTAGCCTCTTGGAAAGAAACAGCAGCTGTTTCTTTGCATAATTTTTCTTTTGAAGTATGTC
This sequence comes from Rhynchonycteris naso, assembly GCA_037038555.1. NCBI lineage: Eukaryota > Metazoa > Chordata > Mammalia > Chiroptera > Emballonuridae > Rhynchonycteris > Rhynchonycteris naso. The sequence goes on from CM072997.1 coordinate 70,699,424, forward strand.
CTAGCAAGGGATGAAGAAATGGACATTGAGAAGCAAATTTTGCCTATAGTAAGAGGGCTGCCATACTGCCTTGTATTTTTCTCTTGCTGGGAAATCCTCCTGTTGAGAGGGCCACCACAGTTAGCATTTTAGAACTTTTTCCACTTTAAAGAACCAAGTGAGTTCAGAAGGGAGATGAGCGAACAATGAGAAAGGACAACTGTGACAGACATGGGAGAGGGGTGTAGATGTGATCAAATGAGTTGCATCAAATCACCAACTCTCACAACCTCCAAATATAGAAGTTGGCATGTTGTCTGTACCTAAGGCTTTCTCAGAAGGGAAATATCATGAAAGTATAAACTTGGGGCAGCGCAAGTCCCTTGGGGCATCAACTTCAACAAAATTAAAAATCAAAACAAAACATGTGCCAGCTTCAAGTTGTCAATTTCGAGTTCACTTCACAATGACACACCTTCACACAGTAAGTGTGACAGAGACAAAGAGGTACCTTGCAACTGCCAGAGAGAGAAGAGTCCTCTGAGATGAAATGTTAACATAAGAAGTAGAAATGGTTTGTCATAGTCGCAAGCTTGCTCTTTGGGGTTCACTTTGCTAGAGTGATTGAACTATAGTGTGGTACTCTAGCAAAATTAGAATGATCATTTAAGAAGGGCAAAGGCAGAGAGAGGCATAAAGAAAGAAGAAGAAGGATCTTTCTTGCGTGTGAGTGATGAGCTTAACAAACTCGGAAAATGTTTTATATGGATGTTGAGTTTTCATGGCAGGCTCAAGCAAACACTGAATTGCCTTTCTTAAAGACAGAAGCCACCTTAGTAAGTAAAGGATAATGGGAAGACAGAGAATGCTGGAAACAACATTCAGATGGGGCTGGGGGAGCAAACTTTCGACAAGCAATGTTCTGTATCTACAGCAACAATATGTTATATATTTTCTTTGTGTTTTTCCCACACCATACTCTTTATAAGAAATAAAGAAAAAAATTTTGTTTCTCCACAAGCTGAATCCTTGAAGTTGTTTTTCAATGTGATTTAATAGAAATATTAATTTTTTACTCATAAAATAATGTCATCTTTCATATGTAAGGCCAAGAGAAGTCTATGTATATACCAGAAATGGCACAGATTGAAAGTGTTGAAATATGAATCATTTTTAACAGTTTGTTTCCCATATGTTACAGTGGGAAAATAGAAGGGACTTATTTATTGGAAAATGAAGCAATTAGCCAGACTCCTTGTTTTTACACTTTCTAAAATATACATATAAATCAAGCTAATCCAGAATCGGTGGGAGAAATTGAGGGATTGCATTAAATAATTTGCCATCGTATTTAAATTGTTAGCTTGAACTTGAACTTTTAGGTTTGTTTTGTTTTTCTTTTACTTATATGAGACTCCATAAAATCATATAAAGTGAGGGTTAGAGCAGACATTTAATATGACCTACTGATGGATGATTGAATCCACTAGTCAATATCTCCAACATACTGAACTCCAACCATTTCTCAAATGATAGTGTCCTCATCAAGACAGTCAGAAGCCAGTTCAATGTGTACATCTTTGACTGTTAAATTGAACCAAAAATCTGTCTTCTTGTAATTACTATAGCATTTTCTTCCCTTTAAGTTCATATTAAGCTAATCATGTTCTTTCTCCCTGATATAGCACTACAAATATGTATAGACAACTATCACATCTTTAATTCTATAGGTTAAAAATATCCATTTCAGTTGGTCTGATCTATACTAAGTGAAAAGGTTCATAATTTATATTGAAACAATTTGAGGTCAATTTGACATGGGTGGTCACTGTGCAGTATTGACTCTTGTTAAAATTATTAGGTATAAATCCTTGAAATCCTTTTTATTTTCATGTTATTCTAAAACTTTATATCATTTTATATAATTTTGTGCTGATAGTTCACTAAATTCAAATATAGGACAGACATTTATTCTATTCAATCTCTTCTCATAAAAGTTTATTTTTGTCTGTGGAGATATTTTAAATCCAAACTCTATCTTTCAACTTTATGTTCTACCACTCTGAGCATATGTAACCCATACATAAGCTTGCTATTCATGTGCATTTGTATGTGTGAACATGTACATATGTGCATTGTTGTGTGTATATGTGTGTGGTTCTTCAGAATGAAGTGGTGATTGAGAGCTTATTCTCTAATCAAACAAATCTGATTCAAATGCTGGCTCTATCACTTACCAGCTTATGCCTTTGCCAAAAAGACTTAACCTTGCAAAATCTCTGTTTTTGCTTGAGTGAAATTGTTTTCATCTCAGTGAGTGGTTATGAGATTAAACATGATAATGCATAGAGAGTGCTTAGCATTGTTCCTGGCACATACTAAGCAATTGAGGAAAAATTTCTTAAACTCACTAATTCTCTGTTCCATAAATTGTAAAATAGAGATAATAATAGTACTTTTTCTCATTGATTTGTTAGAGGAAATTAAATAAGTGAATACACATATAAAGGTTAGAACAGTTTCCGGTATATAGAATTTACTACTATAAGTTAGCTATTATCCTCTTTGATATTATTTATTGTTATTAGTGTTAATTTTATTTAACTCACAGTGGGTATTAAAGATATGTTATTCACTTGCTTTTTGCTAAAAAATGACCCAGTTGTTTTAGTATATTTATGTTTAAAATTCCAAACTTGAACTGATTTCAATTTCTATAACTTTGATTAATACAATCTCAATATCTTATTACAAAATATTTAATTCTTACAATTTAGGAAATATTTATTTATTCTGATCATTTTGTGCACTGTAGAAGGTACAAAGTTAAATGAGAAATATTTGGTTCTCAAAGGAGATTTCAATTTAGTTGGTATCTTTGAGAAGAACTAGATTTCCAAGAAAATAAAAAAATATATATTTTTCTAAACACTGAGTTTTGCTAAATAACTTTGAGCTCCTAATTTTTTTTATGGAAGATCACCATATTATTTATATTCCAACATCCTTTTCATTTATTCTAATAACTTATATGTTACTTGAACAACTATTACTGAGTACTTATTATGTGTGAAACAATGTGTGGGGTGTTTCCACTGATATAATTCCTGGCCCCCTCTCTCTTAGAAAGGCTCTATACGTTAAAGGGTAAGGATGGTTCAAACAATTCGGAATAATAAAATTAGAAACAATAATACAATCTACCAAAGTGCTCAGTATCTTCTTGAATTGTGCACTATCTCATTGTGTTTCAAAACAATAATAACTTTTTTTTGCAGTTTAGAAGGGCTTGAGAAACTAGTTGAGGTCAAGAGAGGTATAAAGCCAGGTTGGGAGAAAAAACATACATATTACTAGTGATGGAGTAGGGGCTGTGGGCACCGGTATGTAAATAGTGAGGTGAGAAATCTATTTGGAGCATTTTCTACAGTGGTACTAACAAAAAACTCAAATATACTTTATTGAAATATACCTTTATTTTATGCTTTTTCTTTTTTACAACTAGTAATTATTTAAATTCACTATGCTAATTTTTGTTTCTATTAACATGATACCTATCAAAGTGTACTAAAAATTAAATGACAAAGTTAAAATATTACCTGTTGCCTTATATAGATATGTTTAGCTAAATAGTTATAGTTTTTCTTTATGATATAGCAACATTCTATAGAAATAGCTTTGGAATAATTATTTGGTTTCAAAACAATAGGTATAGATTGTTTTATATTTTCTTATTTTCCTTCACTGAAGCCTTTTAGCGTTATTTTTAATTATTTACCTATGTTGTAATATGAATTACATGTTCAATTTAGGAAATAAAATGGACTTTAAAAATATCATATGGGAAAAAGAATCCAGAAAAGTTTTATAAGACATGAGGGAATACCAGTAATAGCAATCATAATTGCAAAACATTTTTGTATTTTAATTTCCAATAACCAACATATTTTCTAACATATTGTAGATACTCAATAAATTTCTTTTGAATAAATAAATAAATGAGAATAAAGTTGTAAGTCTTATTTCTGAAAATATTCAGAAGCATGATTAAAAGAAATATCCTATTTTCTATCCTTGGCTGCTTCTCAGTAAGTCAGCTTGGACATAGATAGTAGTAATGCTAATGGAGATTCATTAACAGTATGTATAGCTTAAGGCATACCAAAGTTTTTAAGTAATATCAACTTTATTTAGGAATAAAAGTCCATTATTATTATTATTATTTTGTTAAAAATAATAGATCACAAAGTTAAAATAAACTGAAGAGATGGAAGGGATTTTAAAGACTGTCTAGTCCAACTCACTAAATTTATAGAAGAAGAAATTAAAGCTCATAGTGATTGGTTCATTTGCAATTAATGTCCGTGAGTAGGAAGCATAGCTCCTCAGTTCCAGTTTCGTGCTCTTTCCCGCTATATCATGCTGCCTTCCTATTGCCAAGCTTTGGATATGAATGATGCACACTCCTCTTTTTACAATTAGCAACTATTCTCTAAAACTAAGCTATGAAACAATTGAATTTTTGTTGGACACTGATATTAATGAATATAACATATTGATTGATATTTTCTTGCTCACATTTTTTTTAGATTTAAAATAAAACAATTAAAAATTTGAGTATAGTCTTAGAACATCATAAAATTTAAGAAGTGTGGTCTATTTTTCCCTTTCCAGGCAAAACCATTTGCATCTTCACCCTCCTACAGAACATAGAGTTTGCTAAAATATATGATATTCTCCAAGTCTTTAATCAAGGTGCCTTATATCACATAATTTAATTTTATTCCACCGATTGTCTTCTGTGATTTCTTAGTATAAAACTAATACCATATATTTTGAATTCCCATACTTCAGATTTGAGGCACTCATTCACACTTGCTATTATCTCTTCTAATATACATATGTCTAACCATCATTTAAAACTGTTAATCACTCTTTATGAAATAGGTCATATTTGAGCTGAGATTTAAAGAATGAGTGAATGAATAAGTGATTGAATAGTGATCACCATTGCCTTTATTAGAGTGAAGGGCACCTTTATTTCATTATATGTTGTCATGGTTTCAGGGGAATCGAGAATCTTAACTGTTAAAATAAACGCAGTTTCCCACCTGCAAAGGTTAAACATTTATTTCTTGCCAAGCTACTAAACTGGCAATTATGTTTTCTTAAGTGTTTCTACATCATGTTATGTTACTGACTTCATATGATGTTCAACCTGAATTAACATGACTGGAACAGATGCTAAATGACTGTACCCAAGTCACTTGTGTCCTATTTTACACTTCACTTCATGAATTGTGCTAGACCAAGAGAACATTCACTCCCAGCTCCAAGTCACACCATATGTCTTCAGATTCATTGATATAGGCTTGTGATCAGTTTCCTTTTCACCTGATCTCACTGTTGCTATCCTAAAATTTAAAAGGAAGGTAACATAGCAGTAAAAGTATAACTTATAAGAACATGTGCTTTTATATGTGTTTAATAAAACTATATTTTTACTAGTGTAGGTCAGGAAATAAGCAGTTATTTATACTGGCTGATATAGAAAACTGCAGAAAATTTGTTGGTTTTGTGCAATGAACTAAAATTTAAGGTATTTTATTGATAAGTTTTTATAATTCAGATAGTGCCTTTATTCATTTTTTATTGTAAATAAAGGTTTATTTTGAAATTATAACACACCAGATTACTGGGGAGGAACCTGTTAAAAGGAGACTAAAGATGAAAGCTACTCTCTAAGTGATGATGTTTTGGGAGCAAGTCTTCTAAGGTTTATCTTGCTCGGTAGTAGTCAATAAATCTTGTGGTTACTTCAATTTGCATTGATCTTCTGAAGGTATTTCTATTGGCCTTCCTGAACCAGATTTCTTCAGGAAATTGAAGCATCTCTGATGATACCAGTCTAACAGGAGTGTTTCCTATTTACACATATACAAACTTGGACTGTGACTTGAAACAAAGCAGCAAATTAAATCTCAGACTATATCCCTAGTTCCAGGACACACCATTCAACCCACCTTCTGAATAGTGAGGTCTTATTTAAATATTCAGCCTGTTGAGCTTTGACATGAAAACAGAAACATGCACAGTGTTTTTCACAAAGACTGTTTTAAATAACATATCCTGTCTCTATCATGAATGCTCCAGAAAAAATGATAAGCAGAAAAGACAAATTCATAACAATGATCATAAAATAATTAGAAACTCACCATTTGCAGAGTATTAAAGAGGGTAAGAATCATTTTCTTTTCATGAAGATAGTATTGGGACCATCCACTCATCCAAATTGCAATTTTCTTCTGAGCCCTGTATTGTGCTAGGCACTGAGGAAAATAAGTAGAGGTATAATGCTTCTAGTAATGACAATTTTCTCTCAGTGATCTTTTATGGTTCAGAGGTCCTCGTAGAAACCCTGAAATCATAGAGGCAAGTAAGAGACTCCAGGTTAAGTTAACAAAAGAGGCAGGTGAATATGTGTTATTTGGTGGTGATGGAATTTTCATTGTCGATTCAGGTGAAGTCTGGGTGGTAGTGAAGGGGAGACATCTGTATACCCTTTTAAAGAAGGACTGTTTCCTCATTTTGCTTCCAAGGGGGGAAATGTGTTCCTGTAAAAGAGAAAAACAATTAAATATTCAATTTATTTCTCTCATTTGCAGGAACGTAGAATTGGTTACAGATAAGAGGACATATACCATAGAATCTCCTAACTTCCAGAAACAACATTCTATTTTATCTTCAAACATTTTAAATGGCTAAAATGCACTTTTATTTTCCAATTAAGCCAAAAAAATCCCCCATATCTTTATTCTACTAATGACCAAATATTAAAATTAGATTTTTAAAAGAAAAGAGGTGACATATTATTAGGAAAACTTATTTATTTCTGGGAGCTTGTCCCCTACAGAATATACATTATTATTTGACTAGTTTGTTTTTAAATATTCTGGGAAAAGTTAGACCAACTTTTTGCACAGAATTTGTCTTGCTTTCTCTTATATTCTACCAGAATCTTCTTTTTCTATTTAATTGCCTTATTTTTAAATTTACCTTCTTGCTCTAGGCTTTATATTGACTTTTAGTTTACAATGTTTACACACATTAAGTATTTGTAGACAATTTTCATGTTCCCTTTAGTTAGCCAACTGCATGTACATTATTCTTTTAATATTTTCTCTAGAGTAAATACCTCTGGTTTCTTAATTATTCCTGTTGATTTCTTCTGAACCTCCTATAGTTTGTCTTCTTCTCCTAATGAGGTCCCCAAACTGAATGCATAGTCCTGCTTCAGTCTCTCCTGAATCAGAAAGTGAGGACTCCTCCTGTGTTCCATAACACATTTTTATTTTGCATATGCAGTCCAGAATAACAATGACCCTCTCACTTAACAAGTTTCAGGACAAATCTGCTTTTAATTACCCTCTGATAATATTTAAAACATTTTGGAAATATGAACTCAATCCCTGTCTTGTAACTGCAGGTGCTGGTAGGTTTGGGAAATTGTGATATCTAGTTCTTAGAGGCCAGGGCTTTCAAATTACTGTGTCATTCTGTTTTATGATGATCCAGCACACCATAATCAGGTACAGCAGTGAGGCCACTGTTGCAGCTCTTCCTCACCTCCATTGCTTCATAATTGATGAAGTGTCAGGAAAGGAAGAGGACTGGCAAAATGAATTCTTTCAGAACATAAATGAGGACTTCACATATGTGAAAGGAAATGTGTCTGTCCTCTGCTTTATCCACTAAAGAAATTTAATATATTATTTCCATGATCTCTTTCCTTTAGTCATTCACACTGTTGCCTTAATTAATTTCTCTAAAATATCATTTCAGAATTCTACTCTAAATACCTATTTGTTTTCCTATTGCTTATGTGACAAAATTCAAACTCTAGTGTAACATTTAAAGTTCTCCCCAAAGAGTTTAACCTTGTGTCCACTTTTGCCTTTTTGAAAATCCTGATTCTATGTGTGTGAGTGGGTGTGTACACCATTGTGAGTGTACATCTCACTAGTTACACATTATTATGCACAAAATCTGTTCACCATACAACTATTTTTGGATAGCTTATGATCCCTGTAAAAGCTTTCCAGAAATTTATTATTTTTTTCTTAGTAATAATCAATTGACCATAATTCTCATTGTCTTAAATTATTAGATACTATTGGGCAGATAAAATATTTTATGCTCACTTTGTTAAAGATGGCACTGCCCACATGGAAGCCCCAAACCCAGGTGATATTAGTTGCCCTTATGCTTGGGATGGGCATAATTATATTATTGGGTGTGGGGAACAGGCTGTGGGCAGGCCGGGTTGTTATAGCCTAAGGCTTAGTTTTAAGAGTAAGCTTTTCCCCACACCCTTGACTGATTGGATGATGTAGGGTGGTGCACTCTCCTAAGGAATCCCATTATGCCTCAGATTGGTGACTTTGTATCAGAGACTTTCTTGTTTGTAGATTGGATTAAAGGTTTGGATTTCTACACTATAAAGTGGGACAGACTGAGAGCTTGCTCTTGCTCATTTCCTGAGATTAGCATTAGAGAGCAGAGCAGAGAAAGGCCACATGGAGGAGGCCAGGAGAAGCAGCCAAGATGGCGGAGTGCTGAGTGAGAAGCCAGTTTGAGCAGAGTTTGTATAGAGAGAAGGAGATGGGAAACAGAGGTGAATAAGTCTGGTGAGCTAGAAACCTTTGATTCTAGGAAACTCAGATAAGTCAATAGCTTTGTGAGCACTGAATGAGTGGGTTTTGGAGCCCAGTGTGTGTTTTTATTTGCCCACGGGGTGCAAGCTAGAATTAAAGCTGATGGCTCATCAAGTTTTGGCTCTGTTGTTTCATTACTGACTGTCCGAATCTAATGAGAACCTGCACTGGCCAGGCGGCTGTAATGGTGGCCGCGGGCACTGGCTTTACAGATACCTTTTCATAATCTACAATATATCTTTCTTCTAAAACAGCAAGCTCCTTGACTAAAATAACTCTTTTTATTTTACTTATGTTGTCTTGAACAGAGTAAAATTCTCAAAAACAACCAATGGAGAATAATTTCCCACCCTATCCATAATGTTTGAACATAAAGGAAATACTGAGAATTCATAAGTGTTAAAAGTTCAGCACTGTTCCTTCCAAATTCATGTGTTGAACATATGTGCCTCACAATATGACCTTATTTTAAAGTAGAGTCATTGCTGATATAATTAGTTAATATGAGGTCATGATGGTGTAGATGGGCCCCCTAAACCAATATGACTGGGGGGAAATTTGCACACAGAAACACACACAGATGCTAGGAGAGAGCTAAAACAATTACTTCTCTAGCATCTTTAGGGGAAGAGTGGCTCTGAAGCATCTTGGTCTTGGTTATCTAGTCTCCAGAATGTTTAAATGGTAAATTTTTGGTGTTTATGTTGTTTAGTTTGTGGTAATGTATAATAATATCTCTATCATAATAATATAAGAAACTAATAATACTTTATAGAAATGATGTCCAATTAGTAAGGCAATTATACATGGCCATATTTTTTCTTTTTATAAAAATGGATTCATATTTTTGATTGAGAGACTCTGTGTAAAATTAATAAAATGGTCTTTAAAGTCTCTTTGGATATAGAATGTTTTGAACCATAACTAAAACACAAGCCCTTTCATTATGGCTACGAGAGATTTCCTAAATATATTTTCTGCTTTCATGGCCTTGACTTGTACATTTTTTTTCTCCTCTGAGATTTGCCACTCATGTTGACATAGATTTGTTGTGCATAATGACAAAATCAATGAAGAAAACATGTGACTCTTTTATTTGCAAAAGACTTAATTTTTGTTGCTTATTATGTTAAGACCACCAAAATATTTTTATGAAGATATAATAATTTCTTTGATTCATTTTATTCATCCTGAAGCTTAGAGACTGCTCTTGGAAATACCATGTGCTACATTTTCAAAACTTTTATTTTCATAAAAATAAATGTACGTGACCATATATCCTAAAGTGATACAAACCTTAATGATCCTGACCAATAAGAAGCTTAAATCAGCAATTGTTTTTTTCATTTCTTCTCCCTATTAAAAAATTCTGTTTCCCTTCAGAGTGCCAGGTACTTCCTCTTTTTCCCCCATATTTCTCATACTTATTTAGAATAAATAATATTATTCAAAGCTAGAAATTCTGGTTCTAAAGTTTTCTAGGTAAACAAAAAAACAAAAAACCACCTAAATTCTAAGTAAATATTTTAACCAAAAATTTAAAATTAGAATTTTAAAATTTTATTTATTGGTTTTAGAGAGAGAAAAATAGGGGTACCAGGGGAGAGAAACATTAATTTGTGTTCCACACATTATGCATTCCTTGTTGATTCTTGTGTGTGTCCTGACTAGAGATGGAACCTGCAACTATGGCACAGTAAGACCATGCTGTAACCAACTGAGCTGCCTAGTTAAGGCTCAAAATTAGATTCTAAAACCAAAGAGCCATATTCTCAGATGCTTGTTTTGAACATGTTAAGTGATCTATGGAGAGACATTCCTAGGGCAGTGGAATGGCTTAGAAAACAAATGACAAAGGCTCCGGTTAAGTAATTATTTGGAAGGTGAAGAGAGACTAAAAGTGGTCAGAACAATAAAAATTAGTAATTATTCACAGTGGGTGAAAATAAAAGAATAAAAAATAATATTTGCTGATAATTTCAACCACATTTTCAGTACTTTGTAATGCCATTGACAGAGACATCTAGTAAAGACTGTGTAAGGCATTGTTGCTCTTGTCGTTTTTATGGTCATAGGAAAAGATGAAAAGACAATGGAGTCTTTTCACTCTGCAGTGAATTTAAATATGAGTAGAACAAAAGAAACTCAACATAAATAGATTTTCTAAAATTTTATTAATATTGACAATGAAATTTGAGAGAATAACATTCAAATATGACTAAAAATAAAAATTCAAAAAAGAAAATTTTCAGTCCAAAATATTCAAATATTAACAATTAAATTAGATAATTTATAATAAAAATAAATGAAGATTGCTTGTAGATTATGTAAAATAATCTATGATAGTAATATATTGTTATCCCTATAAGTTGACGGCCCAATGAGAGGTCTTGCTTTAATAAATAATATTGTTAATAACAAATCTACCTTTAACTGGCTATTTCCAATAATGACTCTAATGATATTTAAGTGCATTTTCATTCCACATTGGAACTTTTTGTTTCCATAGAACTAAAAGTTGCGCATTTCATTATACAAATGGATTCTGGAAAGTTCCACCAGATGCTAGCTCTACAATCTAGAGAAACTTACCTTTTTTTAAGTCTCTTCTAAAATAAGAGATAACAGTTATATCATATAATCCATGTAAACTACATAGCATAGTTTTTAGTAGAGAAATAAGCAAACAGTATGTAGTATGTGTTATAATCATCATTGTTGTGATTGTTATTACATTACAAAACAGAAACATATACTTAGGCTACAGGAACAAAATCTTATCTATTTTTTTCATGGCAACACAGAAAAATTGCCCAGCATGTATGTTTATTGGTGAGGCAAAAACTGGCATTCCTTGTAAAGACAGTTTCAATTTATGCACACTTGTTCATGCTTATGATCTGGAGAGTGAGAAACAGACACAGAGAAAGAGCAGGAGAGGGGGGAGAGAGGAAGAGAAGAGGAGAAAAGAGAAAGGGGAGAAGAAGGAGGAAGAGAAAAGGGAAAATATGTAGTATGTATGTATGTTTATGTACATGTATATAAAATGTACATATATACTAATTGAAAATATATTTTCAGTTAAAGGAATATGAGTCATAGCTAGAGATTTAGATGGATGAGCATTGCAGAACTTGGCACAGTGCTTGACACATAGGAGGCATTAAATAAATGTCTTTAAGCAGACTAGAAATGATAAGAAACATCCAAGTTGTGAATTTTGTTATAAAAATGGTTACAAAAGTGAAATAACTAACCAAAAGCAAACCTAAAAAACACTGACATAAGTTTTAGAAACTAGTAACTCAAAACCATACAATGGTACTTAGGTATTATTTTTTCTTTTAAGAAAAGTAAATTAAAGAACTAAGCAAGACTATTTTTAAAATGGGTTTCCAAAACTTTACCTAGTGTTTTTTCTTCTCGTTGCCCCTTTTCACCTTTTTGTGCGCATGTACACAGGGTTCTTCTTTTTGTAGGAGCGGAGAAAAAAACTACTCTGCAATTGATCAGAATGTTCATTTCAACCTTTGTAAGCTTTGTTGTCTTTAATTAGTTGAAAATAATGAGAGAGCCCTAATATGACATTAATGGAAGGTTTCTGTGTGGCCAAGGGCAAGATTTAGCTCCAAGATTTTTCCAACTGGTATTGCTATATTTAAAAAATGTCACATATTCTATATGTGGCAAGTGGATTTTAATTTAATGTTATTTAAAATTTTAAGCATAAAGATAGAATTAGTTAAAGAAGCAAGTCTTGGATGAATCTGCAGGTGTTGGCAAGTGTTAGGGATAAAATCAGCCATCTGTGTTAATGAAGAGTTCCCTGTTCACCACCTGTCAGGTATCCCTATCTAAGGAGGCAGGACTTGAGAATGTTAGGATTCTGTAAGAAATGTCAGTTAATAGAGAGCTAAAGGGAAAAAGTGAATTTTCTGTGATCTTAATTTTTAAATCTTGCTACTACTAAAATGTACCCATAAAATATTATTTTAAAATGAAAAAAATTAAATGTTTATTCATTTTGATCTATCAGAGGCTTTCGACTGTAATTAGCATCAGAATAGTCTCCTTTAATAACTGTTGATAATGCAGTTTCTTACATACCAGGTCTAAGATTTAGGCACTGGAATAAGGCTTGGAAATGTGTATTTTAACATATAGATCATACTATGTTAGTTTGTTAGGAATGGTATAACAAACTACAGTCTGGGTGGTTTAAACAAGAGGAATTTATTTGCTCACAGTGCAAGATGTTGAAAGTCCAAGGTCAAATATTGGCAGTTTTGGTTTCTTTTCTTTAAGTTCTCTTTCTTGGTTTGCAGATGGCCATCTTCACTGTGTCCTTACATTGTCTTTTCTCTCTGCATATATGTGCATCCCTGGTGGCTTTTAGTATGTCGAAATTTTCTCTTCTTATAAGGATACCACTTATATTGGAATAAAATCTACTCTAAGGACTTCTTTTTAAATTAATCACCCGTTTAAAGACCCTATCTTCAAATAGAGTCACATATAAATTTTAGAACACAATTATTTGTCCATGCAGATGGTATATGCAAAAACACTCTAAAAAACCATCTCTTGATAATATTCTGCTTTGACATCCAAAACAACCCAAGAAATATATTAAAAAAAAATTGTTTTTTTCCCAGATTGTTTTCTGAAAAGTATCTGGCCACTGATTAATTCTTTTAGCAAATGTGCAAAAGAAAAAGAAATTGAGCTGTTTTATTAGTACTTAAAATGTAAATTTTAGACTCATATCTGAGACATGGTACTACTCTCCAGCTTTTCCTTAAAAGAAGTGCTTTAAAGCTACCATGGAAAAGCCTGGATAGTCAGATTTAACAAAATAAAAATCTCCCTAGAAACCTTGGAAAGCCCACTGAAAAAAAAGAGCCCTGACCTAGGTTATTGATATGTAGGCGAAACCTTTTCATCCCTTTACAAATACCATAAGAAGTATTCTTACCTTTGCACATGTAAAAGCAAGTTTGCATCTAATTTATACCTCCATCAGGGTATATTATTTAAAGGAAAAAGTTATATGTTCTTTAATGTTGGAAATTTGTCTTGTGTACCTAGTGTACATACTTGATAATTAGGACTGATAATATTTGAAATCTGACACGACTCTTATTTTACATTGGAAAAAATGCAATTATTTGATTGACTATGAATAAAATTGTCTTAGTAAGCTTTAGATTACTAGTCATCTGGTTCCCGTTCCATGTTTTTTTTTGTTGTTGTAACCTCTTTCACTCCTTTTTTTCTATTGCTCTCCACCACCCACCCTTTTTAAATTTTCTGCTTCTGTGATTTAAAATCAAATCAAAACAAAAACAAAATGCTTCTCAGTCCATTAAATCATGGGTTCAATGCCTGGTCTATAGTAATCTAAGTCATTTTGATTTCTCTTAGCTATCTTTTCTAGCTAAGGAAACAACATCAAAATATTTTATTTGGCCCCTAACTATGATAGAAATTTCTATTCACATATACAGTGCTAGATTTGGGTGAAAATTTAGCAATCATATAGATTATGAATGGAAAATAGTTTTCTTCTCAAAAGACCTCTATACTTGACTGGTTGGGCCCAGTTTGCTACTAATTTTATATTGTTTACTAATTCTACATTCTCTAGTCAGGGGAATTCATCAACTCTATTGTCTTAAATGCCAGTAACTTCAACTGTCTATTTTGCTTGTTCTTTTATAACTTAAAACTATTATGTCTAAATGTGATCACTTGATTCCTGCTTCATCACCAATTACATATCTTCATATATACTCCCCTCATATTTTTTATTTCAAGAAATCCCATACAATTCCCCTTGTTGCTTATGTGAAAATCTGGTTGGGGGGGTAGGGGGTAGAGGAGGGGCACAAAGAAAACCAGATAGCAGGTGATGGAACACTATATGACTTTGGGTGATGGGTATGCAACATAATCAAATGTCAAAATAACCTGGAGATGTTTTCTCTGAACCTATGTACCCTGATTGATCAATGTCACCCCATTAAAATTAATAAAAAAAAAAGAAATTAAAAAAGAGTTATGGGAGTCACTCTTAAAACTTCTCTCCTATACCTTTCACATCCAAGCTATTAGAAAGATTTATTGTTTGTTTGTTTGCTTGTTGGTTGGTTAGTTGATTTATTTTCATGAAAGATTTTATATTTTGAAGCAGTTTTAGGTCACAGCAAAATAAAGAGGAAGGTACAGAAATTTTCCATATATTCTGTGTTTTTACAATTGTATAGAGTCCCCCATTAGCAACATCCCCCACTAGAGTCATACATTACTATAATTGATGTAGCTACATTAATACATCATAAGCACTCACAGTCCAGAGTTTACATTACTATTTGCTCTTGATGTTGTACGTTCTATGGGTTTGAACAAATGCATAGTGATGTGTGATGTCATACAGAGTGGTTTCTCTGTGTTCTGCTAATATATCCCTCACCAATTCCCAACCCTGGCTACAACTGATCTTTTAATTGTCAGCATAGTTTTACCTTTTCCAAAATGTCATATATTTTTAATTATACAGTATGTAACCTTTTCAGATTGGCTTATTGTTGGTCAAATAAGTTTTAAAATATAATATATATGTTTGCTCACTTATAGTTTGTATTGGGTGTGGGGGACAGGCTGTAAGCAGGCCAGGTCATTATAGCCTAAGGCAGTGATGGGCAATCTTTTGAGCTTGGTGTGTCAAAATTCGCCAAAAAACCGAGCATAACTTGGGTGGTGTGTCACTTTAAGAAAAACGGCCTAACCGGAAGTCCCAGACCTAGGCACTCTGTGCTGGAGCTCTGTTGTTTTGGCCTACAGACCTCCAGTACAGAGTGTCTACACTACAGCAAATGTTTTATCCTTGGCTACTGCACCTGGCCGTGCAGGAGCCAAGGATAAAATGTCCTTCTCAGCATGCGGCCCCCTACTTCTCTGGATTGCAGCCATGTGTCATCGAAAATGGCTACGTCTGTCAGTGCTGACAAGCGTGTCATAGGTTCGCAATCACAGGCCTAAGGCTGGCTTGGTTTTAAGACTAAGCTTTTCCCCACACCCTTGACTGATTGCATAATGTGGGGTGGTACATTCTCATGAGGAATCCCCTTATGCCTCAGATAAGTGACTTTGTATCAGAGACTTCCTTATTTGTATATTGGATTAAAGGTTTTGATTTCTACATTATAAAATGGGGGCAGACGGGGAGCTTGCTCTCTCGGTTCCTGAGATTAACATTAGAAGAGGGATTACATTCCAGGAGGAGCCCATGCTGTAGGAGAGCAGAGTAAGGCAATGTGGAGGAGAGAAGAAGCATACAAGATGGCAGAGTGCTGAAGGAGAAGCCAGTTTGTGCAGAGAGAAGGAGATGGGAAACAGAGTTGAATAAGTCTGGTGAGCTAGGCACCTTTGATCCTAGGAAACTCAGATAAATCAATAGCTTTGTGAGCACTGAATGAGTGGGTTTTGGAGCCCAGTGTGTATTTTTACTTCCCCACCTGGTGCAAGCTAGGATTAAAGGTAATGGCCCACCCTTTCTTGGCTCCATTGTTTCATTACCGACTGTCCAAATCTAATGTGAACCTGCATGGGCCAGGCAGCATTGATGGTTACCGTGGCTACTGGCTTTACACTTATTTTATTCTTAATAATTTGCATTTAGGGATTTCTATATATTTTTTTTTGTTTGATAGCTCATTTTATCTTTGTGTTAAATAATATTCTATTGTTTCAATGTACAGCATTATAAGTTCATTTTTCCTTTTACCTACTGAAAGACATCTTGGTTGCTGCCAAAGTTTTTCTCTCTTTTTAAGTGGAACCAAATGGCTAGAATGGGTTGGAATCATGTATTTCCCTTTCCTTAGGTCAGTTAGGCTCTGATAATACTCCATAATATAAGGCTTCTGGGTTAACTATTTTTTCCTGAGGACAGGCCTAGTTAAGAGAAACAGAATACTCTGGTATAAATGAAAATGGTTCCTTTCTTCTCCTCTTACAGGAAGCATAAAAGGATTTTCTTTTTTCTTCTGGTATTTATTGTGGAAACTTAAAGGTAGAGGTAAATTTCCTAATAATGTAGGGGCTCCTTCTATGACCAGATTCCCCTGGAGTTTTATTCTCACAGTTGTCCACATTGACTATCCAGCAATGCATCAATGATAGTTCTGATTTTCCTGTCCTGGTACTGGTGTCTGAGGAAGTATCTGATTGTGTGTCTCTGCTGCGGTAATCAGTGACTCCTGTCTTCACCTGTTTGTCTCTTTAATTATGAGAACAGAAGATTACCCCGTGTAATGCTGGTGGCTGAGGCCAGAGAGGTCCACAATGGATTCGGGCAGATGGTAGAGAAACAAAAATCATTGGGCCATTCCAGTTTAATAGAATCTTATGGCAACAGACAAGCAAAAAGGCAGGAATAAACCTCTTCTCATGGCAGCAGGCATACGAACAACAAAAAATGACCCCTCACAGTGGCAGGCAAGTGATCCACAATCCGCCATCCACACTGAAGGCAAGCACCCATAGCCTTACATAGACTATACATGTGTGGCTTTCTGCCACATATTCATGTCCTAATCATGCAAAGTTCTTGCAGCTGAGAAACCAGCAAGCAAGCCTAACACAACTGTTTTTTCAACACCCTGTTTCCTCCTTTCTCTTAGAGGTGCAAAAAAGAGTTAATAATTTTTCAATCTGTTTTTAATAATGAAGTTTAATTTTTGTTTTAATTACAATTTACATTCAATATTACTTTGTGTTAGTTTCAGGTGTATCGCATAGTGGGTAGACAATCAGCTATTTACTTGTTAGGATAGAGTGGTAATTTACAAGCTCCTCACATGTAGAACTGGAATTAGACCTCTTAATATAATCTTTTTAAAAGGCAATTATCAGTCTTGATTTTTCCATCCAAAAATATATCCTGATCAGTTCACTTATTTACTTCTCTACCATCATGAATTTGATGTATTAGCTTCTGAGATAATACTATGGCTTCTTAAATTGATGTCTCCACTTCCTTTGGCCTCACTTTAATGATTTTTTTACACTACAGCAAGAATAATTTAACACGAGGTGATCATTTCACTTCACTCTTTAAAGTCCTTCGATGGCTCTCGTAGGCACTTAGAGTAACACTTCTTAACATGCATGGTCTAGTATACCTGCTTAGACTGACTCCTGCCAGCTACTTCAAACTCATTAGAGCTGCTTCTGCTCTTGTTTCAGTCACACAATAGACAAACAATTGAATCCAGTTCTTCTCCATCTCTGAACCTTCTTTCACAGTGCCCTCATTCAAACTCATTAATTCTTTAGGTCTCGGTTTTAATGTTTCTTCTTCACAAAAGCTTTCTCTGACACATCAATCAAAATTATTTTGCCTCATATACTCTATTCTTTACATTTGTAGCACTTGTTACCATTTTAAATGAATATATTAATGTGTGCATTTTTTAATTTGTTTATGTTCTTTTGTTCGCTTAAACATGAGTTTAGATATCATGCCTTGTTTACATTTAAAAAAATTGAAATCATGGACTTCTGGCTTCAGCTCCAACATTTAAACATTTGGAAGTCAGTGTTTTTGTCCTTACAAAAGGAACAATAGAAAAAACTGAAAATCAATCGCTTTCTTGGATCCACTGAAGAACTACATTTACAAGGCAAATCAGCAACTCAAAATATGAAGAGACAGGTGAATCAAGAAGGTCACAGCTGACATCTGTTTACCTGAAAGAGAAGGTGCTAGAGCCATCATTGTTAGGAACACTAAAGGTATGAATAAATAATAATTATTGAAAGATGAGCATGAACTAGCATGAGAGTAAGACAGTTTGGGGGGCTATAGTCTTATGGGAACCCCAGAGTTTCATCGGTCATTATATCCTAAAACCGCACCAAGTTCTTATAAAAAAGATCTAAGAAATAACTTCTTATATTTATGGTGGGGCAAAGGGAATTTTAATCATTGTGAAATGTAACCTGAGTGTTGTCCATAACAAAGACCCATTCTCAAAGGGAAAAAGGCTTTACAAGTAGCATATTCTAGCTAGGGAAGGGAAATTCTCCAGTTCCCTCTTAAAGTCACATATGATGGGTGGGTAGGGGAAAAACTTTACCTCTTGAAAAGCACTTGTGAAAGTCACAGTAAGACTCATAGGACTATTAAAACACAGAGACTTAATCACAAGACTATATAGATGTTTTACTTCCTTCATACCTTATCATCTCACCTACAAGACTCTAACATAAAAACAGTGGATTATAGTTGAAAGAACTGGAAGAGTAGAAGAGTAACCATTGTGAAATATATCCTGAGGTTTCTTCATAAAAAGCCACAATATCCATGGAAAAAGATTTTACCAGAATATTTTCACAAGTGGGGAAAAAGCACTTCTCACACTTCATTACATTCTTAATTTTCTTTTTTTTTTTTTATTGAAAGAGAAAACAAATACAACCAAAGGTGCTAGAACTGACACAGTCAGGAAAAAGAAGTACCGGGGAAACACTTGTGAAGGTCACAGCCTCAAGACACAGATCCACTAAAATACTGAGATTTAATAAAAATATTCTAGAATACACCCCCTTCCCCCTTCCATTATCACCATGCCTACAAATCTCCCATGTAACAACAGTATATGACACAGTTAAAGAGATGTAAAACACTGAATTAATTACTCTGAAGAGGAATACTTAGGAAAGTTCATTACAAAGAGAAGAAACAAAAAGGTAACAGAGAAATTTGAAATCTTTGACACCTATAACTATAGCAATTATTAAACACATCAAAAAATAAATGTAAAATAAATATGAATATCATGTTAAAATCTTTAATGGAAAAAAAATAAACAACATATAAGAATAGATGAGTAATGAAAGTTAAGAGAAAGAAACTCTAAAGAAGATAAAAAAGAAATGCTAGAAACAAAATACTAAGACATAAATAATGAATGCCTTTGATGTACTTATCTGTGGACAGAAAAAAGCCAACCAAAGAACAAAACTGCTTAAAGATAGGCCAATAGAAATTTTTCAGAGTGAAATGTGAAGAAAACAATAAAAGAACCAAACTTCCAAGAATTGTAGGTTAATTCTTTTCTTTTTAAATGAAGCATACATGTAATTGAGACACCAAGAGAAGAAAGAACAAAGCAGAAAAAAAGCTTCAGTGTTCAAGAATTTCCCAAATCTAATGTCTCACACAAAATTATAGATCCAGGAAGCTCACATAATAGCCAACAGGTTAAATATCAAAGCCTCGCATCTAGATATATCAGATTCAAACTGTGGAAAACAAAAATTAGAACCTCTTGGAAAAAAACTGAAGAAAATAGAAGAGTAGAGGCAGAGGCAGTTAAGGTCAGTTGAGACCCTGGGCGCAGAAGAAAATATTGGGACTTTTAAAAAAGAGAAAGAGACAGGTAAAATAAAAATACATGTCAACCATATTTATAAATAAATAAATAATATTATGTACTATTAATGTTAAAATTGCACATATTTAAAACAATATTGGCATCATTAGAAAAAAGTGTAAAGTTGGGGTTTTGTGGGGCCCTTCAGAAGTTGGGACCCAGGGCGCACCCCCGGTGTGACCTCCGTTAAATTCACCTCTGAGTAGAGGAACAAGAAAAATAACAATAGGGGACTTCTCATCAGAAACTTGCCACAAAAGATAGAAAGTAAATTAAAGTGTTTAAAATGTTGAGACAAATTCATTAATCTCGAATTTTATATTCAGCAAAATATAATATATTCAAAAATGAAGTAGATAGAAAACTTTTTCAGACAAACAGAAACTGAAGAAATTTATCACCAGCAGACCTGCCATGTAAGAAATGTTAAAAAGGTCTTTTGCAGAAAAAAACCCTGGATTTGCATAAAGAAAAGTGTCAGGGAAGGAATAAATGAAGGTAGTATTAAAATGTTTTAATTTTCTTAATTTTAGATCTAAAACATGACTGTTTGTTTAGAGTAATATAATAATTAAAGTATATTAGGCTGTTATAAAATAAAGATAAGTGAAATGAATGATAAAAATGTTATAAACAATGAGGAAAAGAATTAGAAATATTACATTGTAAGTTACTTGTACTATACATACTGTATTATGAGGTACCCATACTATATGTGGATAGTATAGTTTTATTTGAAGACAAGTTTAAGGTTTTTTTAAATATATGTATATTAGAATTTTAGGGCAATAAGAAAATAATTAAAGAATTAAATATAATTGATATTTTAAGAGAGAAGATAATATGGAATTACATATATGCTCAATTAAACTAAGAAAGACAGAAAATGAAGGAAAAATGAAAAACATGAATAAATACAATAAAGAGAAGAGTTACAAACAATGTAGAAATTAAACTGTATATCTATAATCATTTTAAATGTAAGTAATTTAAGTACACAAATTAAAATTAGAGATTTATCTAAATTCAACTGCATTGTCTACAAGAAACCATTTTCAATGCAAAGTCTCAGCAGTGCTAAAAGTAAAAAGATGGATCATGCTATCACTAATACAAATAACCTGGAATAGTCATATTCATTTTAAGCAAAACAAGATAATTTTTTAAGAAAAAGTGGGGGCATTACATAATGAAAAGAGGTAAATTTTCCAAAAAGGAATAACAATTCTAAATGTGTATGTGTAATAATGCATAAGACAAAAACTGAAGGGAAAAATAGTCAAATCTATATTATTATAGTTGTAGATTTCAAACTCCTCTGCTGGTATTTGATAGTTCAAGAAGACAATAAATTAATGAGGAGATTGGTGACTTGAACACTGCTATCAATCAATTTGATTTAATTGACTTTTATAGAATGCCTCATCCAACAATAACAGAATACTCATTCTTCTGAAGCTCACATGAAATATTCAGCAAGATAGACCGCATTCTGGGCCATAAAAGACACCTAAACAAATTTAAAACAATAGAAAAGATGAAAAACATGTTCTCAGAAAAAAATGGAATCAAACTAGAAGTCAACAACAGAAATGAAGCAAGTAAAACTCTGAAATATTAATAAACAACATACTTTAGAATAAAACATGGTTCAAATAAGACATCTAAAGAATAACTGTAGAGATATTTCAAACATAATAGAAATACAACTTATCAAAGTTTTGAATTGCAACAAAAACTTTATTTTGAGAGAATTAATAACCCTACATCTTTAAATAAGAAAATAATAAAACACTAAAATCAATAACCTAAGTTTTCACCTTGGAGAAAGAAGAGTAATTAAAGATTAAATCAAAGAAATTAGAGCAGAAATCAGTGACATTGAAAATAGAAAAGAAATAGAGTAATCAATAAAATAAAAAGCTGACTCTTTGAAAATATTTTTAAAAATTTATAAATCCTTAGTCAACCTAACCAAGAAAAAAGAGTAGGTACAATTTTTCAGTATCATAAATGAAAATCATGTTTTCCCTATTAGATCCCATGGAAATTAAATAATAAAAAAGAAATATTATAACCAATTTTATGCTTACCAAATTGACAAGTTAGATAAAATGAACCAATTACTTAAGGAATAAACTAGCAAATATAAAACAGTAAGAAACAGATAATCTATATATGCCCATTTATATTTATTAAAGAAATTAAATCAATAATATATTTTAAAAAAGAAAGTGCCAGATCCAGATTATGAGATTTCTAGAAAGTACTTAAGGAGAAAATTATATCAATATTTTACAATCTCTTCTAGAAAAAATAGAAGCAGAAGGAATATAGGAAAAAAACAGAGCAATAAATCTTATAAATACAGATATAAAATTTTTCATCAAATTATGAGCAAATCAAACCCAGCATCATGTAATGAAAATTATATACCATAATCAACTAGAATTTATTTCAAATATACAAGAGTGGCTCAACATTTGAAAATCAATCTATAAAATCTGTAACATCAGTAAACTAAGGAAGAAAATTTATATAATCATAGTAATTAGTGAAGAAAAAAGCATCTGACAAAATTCATCACCCATTCATAATAAAACTTCTCAGAAAACTAGGGAGTAAAGGGAACTTCCTTAACTTAATTTAAAACCATCTATTAAAAACTTACTGCTAACATTATACATAATGGCTAGAAACAGTATTATTTCCCCTACCTTCAGGGACAAGGCAAATATGACTTTCTTACTATGCCTATTTAACATCTTACTGAAAATCCTACTACAGTAGTGCAAGAAGACAACACAGGAAAAAAAAAATGTATACCGATTTCTAAAGAGAAATAAAACTGCCTTTATTTACAGGCAATATAATTTTTGACATAGAAAATTTAAAAAATAAATGGCATACCAGAAAACCTGCTAGAATGAATAAACCATAATTTTGGGGTCACAGGATACAAGATTAATAAATAAAAGTCAATTACTTTTATATATTCTATAATTGAACTATTGGGATTTAAAAATTATAAATATTAACAACAGAAGCGTCCCATGACTATTTAGAAATAAATCTTACAAAACATATACTGAGGCAATATGTTAAACTACAGAACTCTAATGAAAAATCATGAAAACACTAAAAAGAAATAAGTGGAAATATAGTCAGTGATCTGGATAGGAAGAATCAATATTGTTAAGATGCAGTTCTTCTCAATTTTATCTATATATCCACATAATTCTAATCAAAATTCTAGCAAGATATTTTAGATATTGATGAATTGATTCTAAAATTATAATGAAAAAGCAAAATATCTATAATAACTAGCACAATACTAAAGAAGATGCAGAAAAATAAAATTGGAGAATCCACACTACTCAAATTCAAGACTTAATAAAATATTACAGTAATCAGAACAGCATGATACTAGCAAAGCAATAGACACATAGATTATTGGAACAGAATAGAAAGCCTAGAAGAAGAGGCACACAATTATACCTGACTAATCTTTAAAAAGGAGCAAAGACAATTTAATGAAAAAAGGATCAACTTTCTCAACAAACAGTTCTGAAAGTTGGATGCTCCTATGCAGAAACACTCCACATAATTTATGTAGTTACTCTATCCTCAAGAAAGTGAAGCATAACTCCCCACTTTTCATGTGGGCTACGCATGGTAACTTCATTTCAAATAATAGAGTATGAAAGGGGAAAAGAATAATTTTACAGTGTAAAAACCTGACAAGCACCACCTCAGTCAGGTAATCAAGATTAATATCAACAGCAATAAATCATGGTGATAATATGTGTACTCTTGATATGATATTATGAAAATGGCATTTTACCTCTGTGGTCTTTCTCACTCAAACATAAAACTCCAGTGTAATCATGAAGAAAAGATCAGACAGATCCTAATTTAAGGATGTTCTACAAAAACCTGACCAGCACTTTTCAAAATGCCATGATCATCATTAACTAGGAAAGTGTGAGACACACTTACAGCTAAAAGGAACCTGAGAAGACATGACTTTTAAATGGAATGTAGTATGCTGGGTGGGTTCCTGAAACAAAAGAGAGCTGTAAGTCAAATATAAGGACTTCTGAATGAATTAAAGACCCTAGTAAAAATGTATCCATATTGGTTCATTATTTGTTACAAATGTGACATACTAATGTAGTATGTTAATAATAGCAAAAACAGGGTGTGGATTTTATTGGAACTTAGTATTTGCCATTTTTCTGTAAATATAAAACTGTTCTAAAATTAAAACATTTATATATAAAAAAGAATAGGAGAGATTTGCATTTAGTATTTGCTGAGTTCATGGTTAGTGACTGCCTAGTTAGCTGGACCGACAGGTATTGTGCTATCCAGTTGAAGATCAACGAATAATCTCTACAGAGAAAAAAATATAAATATTTTTGGTGGGGTGTAAAGTACTGGGAGAGGCAGAATTTGTAGGGAGTGCCATAAATTTACATCTAATAATAAAATTCCCTCAATTAATATATAAAGTAGTTGAAGCCCACAGGAACAGTAGGTATGGAAGGTAAAACACTGTAGCTAAGAGAATTCCTGATATTGATAGGTACATTACGATTACAGATTATGAACTAAATTGGACTCCTACTCAACACTGAGTGAGTGACCTTTAGCAAGTGATTTACAAGTGGGGGTCATTATTATATATCGATAGCATACTGGACACTGAGTACTTACAACACTTTATTTGTATTGAGTCATTTTGTGCATACATACACATACAGACAAACACATAAAGAAAATTTATGAGGCTAGTTTTATCATTTTTCCTATTTTACTGAGAGGTTAAATGACTTATCCTAGATCACTGAATGGGCAGAGGTCAGAGCCAGTATTTAAGTCGTAGTAGTCTAGGGCCAATGTCTATTTCCTTAGACCATAAAAACCGTACTGTTCTGGGGGTCTGTATAAAATACAACCTTTTGAGTTATTATGAGCTTAAACTGAACTAATAAATGCAAGGTGTTTGGTACAATATCAATTGATGATTTTTGTTTTTTGCCCTTACCCTGTAACAGAGACATAACATTATTACTAGTCTCTGGCCATTTGGCTAGAAGTGAGATCCTTGCGTTTTCCCCTCAACATATTGATGTATAACTGAAATATAAAATTGTGTAAGTTTAACGTGTACAATATGTTGATTTTATACAAGTATATATTGCAATATTATTACCACAATAATGTTAGCTAACATTGCAATCATGTCATATAATTAGTTGTTTTTTCATTTTTGGTGAGATCATTTAAAATTTACTCTTTTAGCAACTTTAAATTATATAGTACATACAGCATTGTCCTCTGCAATCATAATGCTGTGCATTGGATTCCCAAAACTTTATCTTCTAAGTGGAAGTTTGTATTCTCTGACCGATATCTCCTCATTTCCCCTACTGCCCAGCCCTGCTAACAACATTTTACTCTATTTTTACAAGTTTGACTTTTTAGCTTTCACATATAAGTGATAAACAATATTTGTTATTCTCTGTCTGTCTTATTTCACTTATTATAATTTCTTCAAGGTTAACTGCCTCATACTTGTCAGAATGGCTATAACTAAAAGATAAAGAGATAAAATTGGGAGAGGATGTTGAGAAAAGGTAACCCTCATGTACTGGAGGTGAGAATGTAAATCGGTAGAGCCAGTATGAAAAACAGTATGAAGGCTCTTAAAAAACTTTAAAATAGAACTACCACATGATCCAGTAATTCCGCTTCTGGGTGTATAATATATACAAAGGATATAAAAAATACACATTGTATGGAGTATGGGGGACACCATGTGGTGGGTAGAGGGTGTTATATTGAGTGAAACTCTTGAAACCATGTCAAAACAATAAATTAAAAATAAAAATTAAAAAAAAAAGAAATATAAAAAAAATGAAAATAAGAAAGGGACATTAAAGAGATATCTGCACTGCCATGTTTATTGCAGCATTATTCACAATAGCCAAGATATGGAAACAACCTAAGTATTCATTAATAGATGCATGAATGAAGACACACTATGTATATAACTTTAGATATCTATATAGTTCAATTTATATATGTTTATATGTGATATATTGATGCATAAATATGTTAAATATATAGATATATATATGATATATAAATATATATATTTATTTACTGACATTTTACCCCTTGGCTCTATACTTAATAATTATCATGGTGTCTTATTCAAGGTCTCAACCTGAAAACTTTTATTGCATGTAGTATTTGCTTATTTTAAATAATTTATATGTTTAACCAAACTATAAAAACTATTTTGTTAATTAAGTATCAAACAATGCTGCTATTACAATGTATTCTCTGATAAGATTTATCAGCCATTTGTATGTCTTTTAGGAAGGAGTGTCCATTCAGTTACTCTTCTCATTTTTTAATTGGGTCAGTAAGTGTACAGATTTCAGACAATTATAAGATTTATAATAATATAATTATAAAAAATTTGTATTTATTGACTTGACTATATGGTAGACATTGAATTAAATATTTACATTTAATATTAAGATGCCATTATTATTCCTCCCATCTTTTTGTTTTTAATTAGTGGATCAGGCCACAGAAGGACCAAAAATTTATTATTATATTATTATAAATCTTGCTTGTTTATTGCTGAGCTTTGTGAGTTCTTTGTATATTTTGTATATTAACTCCTTATTAGAGCTGTTGCTTACAAATACCATCTCCCATTTTGTTGTTTATTTCTTTTATTGTCAGTTTCATTTGCTGTGCAGAAGTGTTTTAGCTTAACATAGTCCCATTCATTTATTTTTGCCTTTACTTCCTTTGCCTTTGGGGTCCAATTCACAAATTGTCCTCTATGGCCAAGGTCCATGAGTTTAGTTTCTATGTTTTCTTCTATGTAATTTATTGCTCTGGGTCTTATGTTTAGATCTTTGATCTATTTTTAAATAGATTTCTGTGCAGGTGAACATACTGTAGTCAAGTTTTATTCTTTTGCATGTGGCTTTTCAATTTTCTCAGCACCATTTTGAAGAGCCTTTCTCTTCTCCATTGTGTATTTTGGCTCCCTTGTCAAAGATGATTTGACCACATAGATGTGGTTTTATTTTATTTCTGGGATCTCAATTCTGTTCCATTGGTATGTGTGTCTATTTTTCTGCCAATACCATGCTGTTTTGATTATTATGTCTCTGTATTACAATTTATAATTTAAAGTCAGGTATTATATTACCTTCAGCTTTGTTCTTCTTTCTCAGGAGTGCTTTGCTGTTTGATGTTTTTTATGGTCCCATACAAACCTGGGGATTTTTTTTCTTCCATTTCTTTAAAAAATGAGAGATTCTGATGAAAACTGCATTAAGTTTGTATATTGCTTTGGGTAATATGGCCATTTTAACTATGTTGATTCTTTCAATCCATGAACATGGAATATTTTTTTTTATCATTGTATCTTTTTCAATTTCTTTTAATAATGCTTTGTAGTTTTCAGTATATAGATCATTTACATTATTTGTTGAGTTTATCCCCAGGTATTTGATATATTTATTTTTTTGTTGCAAATGTAAAAGAATTTTTTTTAGTTCATTTTCTGAAATTTCATTGTTTGCTATATGTAAGCAATAGACTTCTGTATATTGATTTTGTATCTTGTGACCTTACTAAATTGGCTTATTGTTTCTATTAGTTTTTCTGTGGAGTCTTTGGGGTTTTCTATATACAGGATCATGTCATCTGCAAAAAGTGACACCTTTACTTCTTTTTCAATCTAAATGCCTTTTATATCTTTCTCTTGTTTGCTTGCTTTGGCTAAAACTTCTACCACTATGTTGAATAATAGTGGAGAAAGTGGGCAGTCTAGTCTTGTTCATGATTTTAGAGGAAAAGCTTTCAGGTTTTCACCATTTAGTATGATATTAGCTGATGGCTTGTTATATATGGTCTTTATTATGAGATATTTTCCTGCTCCTTTATATACTCATTTTCTTAGTGTTTTAAACATAAAAGGATGTTGTATCTTATCAAATGGGTTCTCTGCATTTATTGATAGGGTCATATGATTTTTGTTCTTTGTTTTGTTGATATGGCATATAACTTTAACCAATTTACATATGTTAAGCCATCTTTATGCTCCTGGAATGAATTCCACTTGATTGTGATGCATTATTATTTTAATGTTTGTTGTATTCAATTTGCTAGTATTTTGTTTGAGATTTTTGCATTTGTATTCCCTAGAGTTATTGGTCTGTAGCTTTTTTATTTTGTAATTACACATGCAGGTTTGATTATTAAAGACATGATAAAGGTGCAAGTTTTAGCATGAAATGCAATTTTTATATTTGGGTATTCTAGGTTATTTAAACTTATTTCAAAGAAAGCTGATTATTTCTGTTTTCATTTTCTTTTTGTTATTTGGAAATTCACTGATCTAGATAGTATTAAAAATTGCTCCAGTTATAATAGTTTGAATTTTTTGTTCATAATGTGTTCAAATATTAAATTATCCACACTAAATATCTACCATTTACAAAATGTATGTATGGTAGCATTTCTTTTTATTTCCATAGAAAATAAACATGGATCATGGAGCAGTTATGATTTTATGACTGAGTTCACATTTTAGTGTTCAATGATGCTGTTTGTTTTTTAAAATATTATTTACTTATAAATATATTAATAGCACTTTTCATTATCTTCAATTGCAGTATTATTGAATACACATTTGCTTTCTGAAACATTTTACTTAAAATAGAAATAGAATAGGAATACAAAACATTAGTGCAGGCTTTGTTAAATTTGCCACTTGTCTGATATATGAAAAGTACTTGAGGTGAGGACATCATTTCAACGGTACTGAAAAACCTTAGAGGCTCTTCAAGCAAATAAAGTCATTTTGGCATTCTCATCTGTATTAGGCTAGTAAATTAAATCAGAACGCTTTGACAGTGTTAAACTTTCAGATATTTTTTCAAGGCTACCTTTGCTCCTCCAGCTAGAGCAACTTGCATTTATTGGTCAAATTTATATTTTTCATGTAAAAAATACATATTTGCATTTATATGTATGTAATTGTAAGGATGCATGCCTTTGTATATAATATACATAATGTGTGCCTTCATGTTATTATGAGAACTAAAATGCCAATGAACAGTGTTGAAGGAGAAAACAACACGTTATGTCACAACAGCCAAATCAGTTAGCTATACGTGTAAGAACTAAATATAAAATCCTCTTTTTGAGGGTTTTTGACACCTACCTGAAAAAATGTTTATTTTTTTACATTTTATCAATTTTATTTGATTTTGAATTTTTCTCCACATATAAAAACCTCTTTCATTGTGCCCCTTCAGTTAAAAAAATGCCATAATAATAGTGTAGACTTATCATTTTTTCTCCTCTCCTTCCCATTATTGCTAGCAGCACGACAACTCTCCTATCACCCAGGGTTACAACCCTGAGTCCATCTTTGATTATCTTTCTTTCTAGCTTGCATCTAGGACCTTTCAATGTCCTGCCATTTCTTTCTTTTATAATGTTTGAAAAGTCAGTTTCTCTTTTTTGGTTTCTACCACCAAGACCCCAATCTACTTTCTTTTATTTTCTTTTATTTCTGCTCCAACTACTGCAATCTTCCACATTCTTGCCTCCATATCTTTCTTCTACCATCTCAACTATTAGGTTGCTATAAAGTCCAGGTAGCTACTGGCACATCTAAAGCAGAGGGAAAAAATGTCTTAACTTCAAAATGAATGTACTAAACATCAGAAGGCATTGCTTCTGTTAAAGGCACAAGTGATCAACATTTCAAAAAGTGCATCCCATTTAACTTTAGTCTCTTGAGATAATACACATGTATGCACACACATATGCATGCATGCATGCACATACACACATTTTGGGAAATACTGCCTACATTATTTTCTCCTAAAGAGTCAAATGCACACATGAGAAGCCCAGGGGCAACATGAATTCATTTTTAGCACTTTAAGACAATGTTTCTTAAATTTACTTGACCATAGACTCACTCCTACACTAATTTGTTTGGTATAATATGAGGAGCACAGCTTGGGGAAAGTCATTCTATGCTATTGCTTTCATCTATTTACCATTCAGAGCTTTTTATAAAAGGGGGGACCAAAGTCTGGGATTGCCTTAATGCACAAAAGGTAGAAATTCTCCATGAACTACAACCTTCACGCCAGAAATAAAAGGAAAGCCTCGCCTGCAAGGGACAGCACTGTTAGTGGCTTATTTTCTCAGGTGGGAGGCTTTATACAGATAACTTTCACCAGGTGTGGCTAATTTGGTAGCATTTTATACCTGTATTTATGAAAATCTCTCTCAATTTTTTTACATTAAAAAAGGAAAAAATATATATATTTCATCTTCCTACACTCCAGAAGAAATAAAATTAAAAAGCAACAAAGTCTTTAGATACCAAAAGCTTCATGTCCTGTTATCTTTTAATGTAAATTTATGTCAGTCTGGGACAATGTTTATTATACACTCTGGAGCTCACTGTTTGCTGTATAAGCTTAATGAATTTGCCACTGATCAATGAGTATATCACAAACTCTTTATGGAGCTTACTGTGTGGGAAGTGTAGCTCTCAGCCACATTATCTGACAAAAGTGTCTATATAAGCAGTCATCCTGAAGTGCTGATTCTGTTATTTGATTTGGGATTAAACAGTCTGTTGCAAGCCATCTGCTTTCCTATGCACGCGTCCTTGAGAGGTTAGATTTCTACTGATATTGCCCCATAACTTTAACTGGTATTTGGAAGATCAGAATTAGCTTAGACATATGCCACTGAAATTGCTGGCCTTATCCTGGAGGACTGTCCAGACCTTGACACCGGAGCCCAAATCAGAAAAAAAGTTTACTTTTCTCACATCGCTGCTGATTCAGAATCCTGCTGCCTTTGGCCACGTGCCATGAGACTCCAGAGTACTTGCCTGACAAAGTTTTACAACAGTTCGTGCTCCTGAGTATATGAAAGTGTGCATGGGCAGTTCAAGCCGTGTCTCCTGATGACTCCCAAAGAACGTACTCCTCTAGCCTATGCCTGATTACTCTGCAGAAACGCCTGCGGTTTCTGCCACCTCAGCAACTTCTGTCAGAGACTGGAAATACCCTATTGAGAACGTGCATAGGTAGTAAGTACAAGTGTCTGCGTTCACATCTATGAAACACAATGGTTGTAGTTCAATTCCAATCAAATAAAAACCTTGTATCACAATAAACTAACGATTGCAGAATTAGATTGTGTGTGGGCCTCTAGGCATAAAAACAACTATTTTTCTTTGGATACATGCCTGAATGTGTGCTGAGGTGGATGCTTGTAGAAATTTCTGTATGTGTGCCCCATTCATATTGCTTTGGTTTGAAATTGGCACTGCATGCCTTATACCCCTTTATAAAATAATGTCTGGCAGAACAGTTTTTGTCTAGTTTTCAGAAAACTGCATTTAAAAGTATTGTTAGGTCACTCAGTAATTTTGATACAATAAATTCCACTTGATTTTTATTTAAGAAAAAAATTTGTTTGGACAGATGTTCAGGCTTCCTGTTCTCCTAAAACACAATCTATTCAACAATATCTATTTTCCAAATTGTACTGGTGACTAAAAATATTTAAGACAAATTTGTCACCTAACTAAAGCAGTATTTTTAGTTTTAGTGCCTGAGTGTCCTCACATCTTTAAAGTTCAGTCTTTCTTTCTTTTTTTGATTTTATTTGCATAAAAGTCTAATTATACACTTGCACAGTTATGGAGGCTATCTTTGAAATCGCAGTGGGTTGAATACAAAATTTAGACATAAGGTTAACTTACTTGTGCATTACAGCTTTTTAAGGTAAAATTTGAAATTTATTCTTATATCTACTGTCATCTCTGCCATATTAACTGAAAAATTCATTTACCTTATATGTCTACTTCTTTCTAAAAACCCATAATGCTGGCCCTGGCTGGTTGGCTCAGTGGTAGAGCATCGGCCCGGTGTGTGGAAGTCCCGAGTTCAATTCCTGGTCAGGGCACACAGGAGAAGCGACAATCTGCTTCTCCACCCCCCCCCTCCAATCTGCTTCTCCCCCCCCCTCCTTTCTCTCTATCTCTGTCTTCTCCTCCTGCAGCCAATGCTCCATTGCAGCAAAGTTGGCCCGAGTGCTGAGGACAGCTCCATGGTCTCCGCATCAGGTGCTAGAATGACTCCAGCCACAACAGAGCAATGCCCCAGATGGGCAGAGCATCACCCCCTGATGGGTGGGCTTGCTGGGTGGATCCTGGTTGGACACATGCTGGAGTCTGTCTGACTGCCTCTCCACTTCTAACTTAGAAAAAAAATCAAAAACAAATAAAAACTCCCATAATGCTAAGAAGTATTTAATTTTTAAAAATATTTAATTGTGCTTGATCAAGCAGTGGCGCAGTGGATAAAGTGTCGAACTAGGACACAGAGAACCCAGGTTCAAAATTTTGAGGTTGCCAGCTTGAGCACAGGTTGATTTGGTTTGAGCAAGGCTCACCATCTTGATCCCAAGGTTGCTGGTTTGAGCAAGGGGTCACTCAGTCTGCTGTGGCCCCTCCCCCCAGGTCAAGGCACATATGAGAAAGCAATCACTGAACAACTGAGGTGCCTCATTAAAGAATTGTTGATTCTCATCTCTCTCTCTTCCTGTCTGTTGGTCCCTATCTGTCCCTTTCTCTGTTTCTCTCTGTCTCTGTCATAAAAAATTAATTAATTAATTGTAAAATATTTCAATCATAGAAAATAAATACCAGGATGGTAACCCTTACTTTCATGGCCACTTTATTTAGATAAAAAAGTTGCTCTTGATTTGTTATAGTTCCTACAAATAAAAAAGAAACAATTCCCTAATGAGAAAATGAGCAAAGTACATGGAAGATACTGAAGCTGTAACTCAATAGTCAAGCAGCAAATATTGAGCAGTTTCCATTTTAACTAGGGATTCTACATTCAAATAGCATGGCACAAATATCAGATTAGCATTTGTTTTTAAAAATCTGTTAATGCCAAGGGGCTGGTGTGGTTGCAGAGAACTAAAAGGTGTATACAGTGCTAATGGAGCATAACTAGTACAATTACTTTGGAAAATAATGTGAAAATTAAAAAAACTGTAAGTGTGTATATCTTAGAAAAATAATTCCATCTCCTGTTACCAATATTAAAGAAATTCTAAAAATTTATAAAGGAGCATGAAATAAGATTTTTATAATTTCATCTGTAGTAGTATAAAATTTGAAACAAATTGTCTATCAGTACAGAAGTGGGCAGATAAATAAATGGAACATAATAGAAGAAGTGGACAAATAAATGAAACACAATAGTTAAATATTTGAAAACTGCACCAAAATACATCAATTTATTAACATAAATCTCAAAATATAATATTATAAATGAAAGAAAAATAAGGTTCTAAAAGCATTAGGGCCATGTGATACTATATATATATATTTAAACATACAGAAAGAATTCTCAATATTGTTGAATAATATGTATGTTTTAAAAATATGGAACTGAATGCACACCAACTTAACACAACAGGTTGAATGTGGGAATAAATAAAGGTCAGGAATTAAGGTAGGGCTTTCACTATGCCTTCAAGTTTTATTAATATGTTGTTACAAGTGAATGATGGATATTAGCATTGTTTACCAATTCGTTAAAGATTCTTCTTTCAGGGTACAAAGTAAGATTATTTAGGCTGAATACTCTGAGGTTGGGTGGAGTCCTGGAAGAAGTTCAGAAGAGTGAATTTTGAACAGATGTGATATGTGTTGCTCTGTGGGCCAAGCATTGAATTGCTAGTGGGTGACCCCCTAGAGTACTTTGGCACATCAATCGGCTTTTGGTTTCCTCATTCAATACAGTGAATAAAGGCTTCTTGCTGACTTGAGAGGGACATGCAGCACAATTAGGAAATACATCTTTGTTATTATAAGTCACTAAAATTTTAGCTCTTCTGTTTGTTTGCTTATAATACATGTGTCATGCATCTGTGTTTATGGTAGGCAAAATATTGGCTCTACCAAAATGTCCACACCCTTAACCTCGGAACCTGTTAATATATTAGTTTAAATAAGAAGAGAAAATTAAGTTGCCGGTAGAGTTAATGTACTAATTATCTGACCTTAAAAGTGAAAGAGTATCTGAGTTTAGGAAGGTACAGTATAATCACAGGGTCTTTAAACATAGAAGAAAGAAGTGGCAAAGATCAGAGAGAGACACAGTGACAGGAAGTATGGTCAGAGGGATGCTATGTTGCTGGTTGTAAAGATGTAGGAAGCAAACTAAGAGCCAAGGAATGTGGGTAGTTTCTAGAAGCAGAAGAAAGCAAGAGAATAATTTTACTTCTGGTACCTCTGGAAGGAATGCAGCTCAGACAACACCTTGATTTTATTTCATTTTATATTTTAGTTTTATTATGTAATGCAAAGGTATTTTATTAAATATTCACACATATATAAAGTTGTTACACAATTTTGATGACTTGTTATATAATTTTTATTATTTTAAAATATATCACTATATCCCTGACAATATTATGCTTTTTTGAATTTAACTTTGGCTAATATTAATATAGTCTTTCAATTTTTCCTTGGATTAATATTTGCATATATTTTAATCTTTTTCCTTTTCCTATCTCTTTATATTTGAAGCAGTAGATGGCATATAGTTGATTTCTGCTTTTAATATAATTACTTTAACAATCTTAGTCTTCTAATCAGAGTGTTTAGGCCATTTCATGTAATGTCATTATAAAGTAATGCTAATTTAAGTGTACATTACATTAGGCTTTGGTTTGTCTATTTTTTTGTGTGTGTCTTGTCAATTCTTTATTGCTTTTCTTCTCATTTTCTACCTCTTTTTTATTACTGTATTTTTTGCTTCATAAGAAGCACTTTTCCCCAAAAAAAGTGGAGGGGAAAATGCCTGTGTGTCTTATGGAGTGAAAACTACAGTATTTTATTAATTATTTTAACATACCATTTGGTTCAGAATACCTTTTTTCTTATTATCCTCTTTTAAACCCTAGGTGTGTCTTATGGTCAGGTGTGTCTTATGGAGCGAAAAATACAGTAATTAAAATTTTCTTATATTGTTATTGGTTAATTTGCTATATCTCTGTTTAATTTTTAAGCAGTTGCTCTTCAGTTTAAAATACAGGGGTCCTTGGGTTACAACTACGCAACATACAACATTTTGAGTTTATGATGCTCACTCCCATAAAAAGTTAAAAAAATTGAAAAATGAGTGTTTCAGTTTATGCCATTAGTGTTGTACTTACAGATTAGTTTTGGTTGGGCACAGCGGAAGAATATGAAGCAACACGTGCAGTGTATTTATGTTCTTTTCTTTTTTCTGTGGCTTAGTTGTGTTTTAATATTCTAGATTATGATTTTACAATTGGGTTAGGATAGGTAAATGACTTAGGCTAGGGTATGTTTTGACTTACACCAAAATTCGAGTTACGTCACTGTCGTAGGAACAGAACTTGGTTTTAACCCAAGGACCTCGTATATATTATTATGGTCTGTTAGAAAGTAATATATCACTCTACGTTTAGTTTAAGAGCTTTATATTAGTAGCTTCAATTTACCCTTCTAGTACTATTGAACCTTTCCATAAACTTCTATCATTTTGATTTTAAAAATAACTGGCAACACCTTGATTTTGGTCCAGTGATACCAGTGTCAGACATCTTTTTTTTTTTAAACTTCTTTTTATTTTATTCATTTTAGAGAGGAGACACAGAGTGAGAGAGAGAGAAAGAGAGAGAGAGAGAGAGAGAGAGAGAGAGAGAGAAAGGGGGAAGGAGCTGGAAGCATCAACTCCCCATATGTGCCTTGACCAGACCAGTGCAGGGTTTTGATCTGGCGACCTCAGTGTTCCCAGGTCGACGCTTTATCCACTGCGCCACCACAGCTCAGGCCAGTGTCAGACTTCTGACCTACATAATTGTAAGATGATAAATTTATGCTGTTTTAAGCTATCAAGTTAGTGATAATTTGTTACAATAGCAGTAGAAGAGTAATAAACTGATGCATACACTTAATTATTTAATATTGCCCTAAGATACAAGCAAAAAGGGCTATTTTTTAGAGTCACTGGCATAGCATGGACACATGCACAAACTTTGTTAAAAGAACATATGAGCAGCTCTGTCATATGGAATTTGTAGTCAGCTTTTGTAGTCACAACTCAAAATGACTTCATTTTGGCCACCTAAAGGGAATTGAATTTAAACATATTTAATACATTTTTACTAAATTTTCAAAATATGATCTACAATTTCAGCTTTATTTCTGTAATTTCAGAATTAAATTATAAAATAAATAATAGTTTGGATTTCTGCCCTTTATACTTAATACCTGATCTATCATTGACAAAATAGAATAACTTTTGAAAACATAAATAAAAAATAATATTAATATTTTATAGTTTTTTGACAAAAATAGATACAATTTTGTTACATTTTGATTATCATCACATTTTATTTTTAACTCTTTAAATCATTACTGTAACCAAATCACAAATGACATGAATATCTGAATTATATCATGTAATTGGTGATTTTGCAAAAGTAAAAGCAAGAAAAAGTATATTTTGTTGTACAAATATATAAAAATTCACAATTTTATATGTGTCCATTTTATTACTCATGCAAACATTGCTGTGCCATCAGAAAATCTGGAGAAACACAATAATACTTAAATTTTAACATCTTCCATATTTTACTGGCTTTCAGTCATGCAAAAATTTTTTATTTCTTTTAAAATATACTAGTCATTTTGGAGGTACATTTGTAAAGGCAGGGGGAAAGTACATTTTTAGTTAATGGTTTTATTCACTCAATATGTAACTTTTAAATATTTGGATATGTGGTATGTTGAACTACATTTTTACTTTTGTTCTGGACTTATAAATGTTAGGTTACAAATGTTAGAGGTAATACGTAAATAGATAAAAAATTAAAATATAGTTGTGCATTATATTTAACTGTTTTATTGACATATAATTACATACTATCCAATTCATCAATTTAAAGTGTACAATTAAATATTTTGTGTGTGTGTGAGAAAATGTTCTTTTATTTTTAAGGGATGCATATTTTTTATTTGTTTTAAAATACATCAGCAATAGGCTTTTTTTTTTCAAATGAAAAAAGGTATTTAAAGTAAGTGTGATAAACTACAATTCAATTTTTAATATTCACAAGGTCATGCAGTCTTCACTACAATTTAATTTTGGAAAACTTTTATCTCCTTAAAAGAAAACTTGTACACATTAACAGTCACTCCGCAACCCTCCATCTGTCAAAACTAGGCAAACGCTAATCATGTATCTTCCTAATGTGAACATTTTGTACAAATGGAATTATATATTATGTGACCTTTTGTGACTGGCTTTTTCCACCTATCATAATATTTTAAAGTTTCATCTATGTTGTAGCATTAGAATTTCTCTTCTTTTTATTGCTAAATAATAATATTTTGGATGGATTTAACATATTCTTCTGTTCATCAGTTGGGAACATTTAGGTTGTCTCCACTGTTGGATATTTTGAGTAATTCTGCTACCAACATTCATCCACAAGATTTTTGTGTGGACATATATTTTTATTTCTTGGGGATATATACCTAGGAGTCCAATGGCTAGGTCATATGGTAACTCAATGTTTAACATTTGAAGAACTTCTAAAGTGTTTTTCAAAGTGGCTTCATTACATATATTTCATCAGCAACATTTGAGGGTTATATATAATTTTCCATATCATTTTATTTTATTAAAACAATTTTGTATTGGAGAGACTTTGATTAGTAAAATTATACAGGATTCAGGTGCGCAATTTTTCAACACATCTTCTGTATATTACATGTGTGTTCACCATCTCTAGACCTGGATAATATTATGCTAAGTATAGTAAACCAGTCAGAGAAAGACAAGTACCATATGATTTCACTTATATGTGTAATTTAATGAACAAAATAAACTAACAAATAAAACACATAGATATAGAGAACAGATTGATGGCTGTTAAAGGGGATGGAGGGGGTTGAAAAGTCAAGTCTTGGCTCTTTTTGTATTGCCTTTTTATTTTTTCAAATATCAATTACCTCCATGAACATAGGTCTACTTATTTCTGGGCTCTCTTTTCAGTTCCCTTAATGTGTTTCTATTCTTTCTCAATATCACACCATTTTTGATTATTAGTAGGTTTATAGTTAAGTCTTGAAAATGGCTACAGATTCTGTATACATTTAATTAGATTTTATACCTAAGTGATTAAGTTTTGATGCCACTGTATATGGTATTTTAAAATGTCAAATTCAAAACATTCTTTGTCGATATATAGGAATATGGTTAGCTTTTGTATACTTGTATACTGAGACCTTGTTAAATGCCCTTATTAATTTTAAGAGCTTTTTTAAAAAAGATTTTGTTTATTCATTTTAAAGAGGAGAGAGAGAGAGAGAAAGTGGGGAGGAGCAGGAAATATCAATTCCCATATG
Organism: Rhynchonycteris naso; assembly: GCA_037038555.1. Lineage (NCBI taxonomy): Eukaryota > Metazoa > Chordata > Mammalia > Chiroptera > Emballonuridae > Rhynchonycteris > Rhynchonycteris naso. The sequence goes on from CM072997.1 coordinate 70,738,105, forward strand.
TTACTTGACCAGGCAAGCCCAGAGTTTTGAATTAGCGACCTAGCATTCCAGGTCGACGCCTTATCCACTGCCCCACCACAGGTCAGGCTTTCGGAGCTTTTTAGGGGGAGATTTTTATTGGATTTTCTATGAGATATTTAAACTGTATGATTGGTGACATTGGTATGTATGAAGTAGAAAGAAAAGAGTTTTCTTTTTTCTATCAGAAGATAAAAATTGGGGGTCATTGGGACCTGCATGTAGACATTGTCAATGCAACTGAAGATCCTGGTCTAAAACTTGCTGAGGACATCTTGTTTGGAGATAACAGTTTGGGGATTCATCAGCATAGTGTTGCTAAATCATCATGGATGTGAGTGAGATCAATAAGAGTGTGTAAAAAGGTAAGAGAAAGGATCAGGAAAAAGATTTCTGAGGAAAGTAGTAGGAATTTGCTTTTATTTTGTCCTTTTACAATATCTATCGACAATCATTTGCCTAAGTGCTTAAATTTTGAAGGTGGACAGTGGAATATAATTACTCTCCACTGTCTATTTAGCCTTGGTAATGAGAAGGTTTGCAAGAAAGAGCATCACAGGCTTGAGATTTGCAGAATTAGCCCAGATGGCCTTTGGGAACTTGGATTTGGAAGGGTTTTCACAATTTCTCAATAAGAATGATGGGCTGTGCCTAAACTGTTTATGCAAACAATGTATTTTATACTGACTACCTGTTTTCCTTCTGAAAAAAACAGAAATTTTGGTACATTAGGCAGTAAGCACCTACCTGTCCAAACATTGACAAAAACCCTGGGTACTGAGTCTCTAATGAATGTCTCTGGTAGACAATACTTTATTCGTGCTGTCACAACTTGCACTGAGGAAGAATTCCGTGCACTCTGCATTACTGTACCAGAACAGGACTCTTAGAAACTTACTCCTGGCTTCTGCTGGACTTCACCTCATAAATCTTTCCCTTTGCTTATTTTGCTTTTCATTCTTCGATGTGATAAATCAGAACAATGAGTATGACTATATGCTAAATCCTGTGAATCTTCCTAGTAATTTACAGACCTCAGTGGGGAGGAGGTTTGGGAACCCCTGACAAAGAAAGCTTTGTCAAGTAATTGTAATTTCTTTGTATTTGCTTTGTACATATATATTTTTTTCCTTCAGGTATTTTTAAAATTTTCTTTTTATATTTGAGCTCTACAATTTTGTTATAATATGCTGGCATATGATTTATTTCTTAATCTGATCACTTGCTGTACCTTTTAATCGGAGAGTTTGCAACTTTCCTCACGGCTACTTATTTCTCTGACAATATTTCCTTAGATCCTGCCTGTCTACTATGCCATTACATGGATTCTGGAGCTTCTGTGCTCTATCTTTCTTATTTTCTGTGTCATACTTTAGCATCTCTCTTTCTCTGAGCTGTTTTCAGAAAGATTTCCTCAGTTTTCTCTAGTTTGCTAATTTTCATTCAATTGTGTCTCTACTATTTGCCCACATTTATGTTTATATTTACTAAGATTCTTACTTTTTTAAATTTCTTGCCTTTATTGCATTATTTTCTGTTCCTTGTACATCAGTGTTATTCCTTACTATTTCTATTTGAAGATTACAAATATTTTATAGTTCAGATTCGTCTATTAAGCTCTTTCTTCAGGTATAAATTCTATTCTTTAGAAATGACATTCCTTATATGTTCTTAATTGCTTTCTGTGAATTTGTCTTCTTTGGTAATTGCTGTAAAGGAGAGGCTTTTCATCCGGAAAGATAAAGCTGTTCTGAGTAGTGTTTGGATTTTTGTTTCTTCTTGGGTGCTATTTGCTTTGCTTTTCAACAGATTTGTACAGTGTGGATACCATGAATTTAGTCTCAGCACCCTCAAAATGAACACTGGAGTTTCTGTGTTGTAGACTGCAAGTGGCAAAAAGCCTTTGTAAGTTCTAGGCTTAGCAAAAGACTAAGTACTACTCCCTCCACCTCCATATTGGCTATGATGCTGAGTATTTGCACCCACTTCACTTGCTTGCTTAAGTTGCTAGAAGCAATTTACATGCACTTCCTCTTACTATTTGTTTAATTCATATGTTGGTTATTTTGCTTATGCATGATGGGGGGATTCCTGTTTATGCCTTGGGAGAGTTCCTGTTTTTGCCTCAGATGTATAACTTTGTATCAAGAACTTCCTTGATTTTCATATGGCTATATAATAAAGCAAACTGGGGCTATGGGCACTCGGATATTGCCATCAGCATTGAAGAGGCCTTCTGATCCCATCCTTTTTTCTTAATGAGTCTGTTTTCTTTACTCTGCACCGTTCTCACTCAGGACCCAGATTTATGAACCGCACTGGTCTGCAGCATTCTGGTTTGTGAGATTTTCTCCTGAGAGTCAAGATTAGTGGCTTATACCAGCAGTGGCATCCAGCCCCAGTTTGCAGGTAGGCATAGAGTCTGCAATGCTGTCTTTCTGAGATACAGGGATCCTGAAGTTTTGGCTTCTGTGTCATTGCAATGGGAACATAAAGTACTGTGGCCTCTACTTAGCCCTGAGACTTCATAGCTACTGATTAACCTGGTACTGCCATTAATTTCCTCTCATATTCGGGCACATGAAAATGTATTTCCCTTTCTTATTTTATTGATGTTATCAAATATTTCAATTTATATTTTTTGCTCCATAAGATGCACCTGATCATAAGACACACCTAGGGTTTTAAGAAGGAAAATAAAAAAAAATATTCTGAACCAATGGTGTGTTAAAATATTTAATAAAATACCATATTTTTTGGTCCATAAGAGGCATGGGCATTTTCACCTCTACTTTTGGGGGGAAAAGAGTGTGTCTTATAGAGCAAAAATACGGTAGTTTTGAATGATAAGAGAAATTATAGTGCTCATTCAAAATTCTGGACCCAGAAGTTTAGAATATATGTGCTTATAGCACAGACCACATAGGGAACTCTTTATTGTCATAAAATATAGTATATTTAGTGCCAAAATGCTAATACACAGAATGAATCTTTATAATCACTACCTGAAATAATTGATTTAGACTCTCACAATTTTGAGTGTAGGTTATTTAAGATAAAGTTGGTTTCAACATCTCCAACTTCTCTACCCTCATTACCCTAAATAATACTGTAATATTGATAATGTTGGGTTGTCACTGGAAATTGTTCTGTTGGTTTTTTTTATACATGGTTATTTACTTTGGTTGCAGTAGTGTGAGACTTCTCTTTCAAGATGTTTATAGCTTTGAACTACTTGTCCACCTTTTGGTCATCCCCCTTATAGGTGCACGAGAAGAGCATTTGTTGTAAGATTTTTCTCCTAGCACCCTCATTTTTCATGGCCTTGTGCCACTTGGCCCATAACACAGGAACTAGTGAATGATCGAGTGCTTTAACTGTCAGTCACCATGAACTACTTTATGAAACAGCCTTAACAGCTCATAAACTGAAAGCAATACTGTTTACTGCCATCTCTAGATTCATAGATTGTTTGCAGCCTGTTACTATCCTAGCAACACTTAGGGGCCAAGCAACTAAAGTAGTTTATGTATCTCTTGATGTCTCTTAAGAAAATCTGGTCTTGTGAACATCCTTGTATTTTTTTTTATCTAATATAGTAATAGGATTAGACTGAAGTGACTGCATCAGAACTACTGACAGCTTTCTACAGCATGCTTTGCATGAATATGTCTACCACATCTAGAAACTTTTGGAAGAAGAGAAATTGAACCGCAGAAATAGTATTTGAAGATGAATAAATTGATTCACTATTCCTTTTATTATTACTATTTTTTTTGCAAGAGACTATCACTAGGTTAATTGACGCTCTCTCTTCTTTGTCTTATTGGCCTGTCAGCACTTTTTTTTCCTTTGGTCTTGAATTGCTTTACTCTCTGCTGAAGGTAGATGTATATTCTGAAAATAAACTTGAATCTATTGAACTAGGTAACATATAGTGATGCCCCTGTTTTGTAAATTGAGTTCAGACATAGGCTATCTATCTGTTTGGCAGCAGTAATAGTAACTTTTGGTCTGAATTTTACTGTTTGAGATGTTACAGTTGCATTCTAAGGTGGATAGGGGTCAGGGAAGTAGCAGATTCACACATTACTGTCTTTACTGAATTTATATGAGTGACCTCCTCTGAAGATTGAAGAATCCAACACAAGTATTCATAAGGCTCCTTTCAACCAGAGAATACTATTTTCACCTCTATTTTATTGTAAGAGATGTCATTGTCTTTTGACATACACTGCTTGAAGAAATGCTATAAAATTGTGAGAGGATATTGACAATCACAAAATAGTTTCAAAATTTGCAAAGTAAGAAATTAATGATTTTCTTCTTAATGTGTAAGATCATTTGGTTATGTTTCTAATAAAACTCAACCTGTGGAAATCACCATCATTAGTATTTAATATTACAGCACCCCTTTGAGGAAGATAAGTATTATTGTCCCTTTCTTATGGAAACAAAGAAGGAAATGACTCCCATGGTAACACTATATACATAGTAGACTGAATATTATCATTGAGAAATGTTCACCTTCTGTTTCTAAACTATAATTACTACCACGTAGGTAAGGCAAAAACTAGCTAAGCAACTATATACATCAAGAGAAGCAGTCTCATGTAATATAAATAGAATATGTATATATATTATTTCAAGTTTAATCAACAATGTCAATTATGAAATTAAAAAGAAATTGGAATGAATGTATTTTTATATACTTAAATTGATGGACAGGTTTTGCTTCTTATAAACAGTCTCTTATGAAAAAGAGAGAAATTATTACTCATATAAGGTGATAACTCCATGAATTTATTCTATAACAGCTAGATATTCTAAAGGGTTAATGAATTAAAAGCTCTGCAATTCCTTGTAATTATCTTGTCAGCTTTGTCTCTAATGAATTTTGTGCCCCAAACATCTTAAGTATAGTGGCTAACATATGGCATAATCAGTAACTGAATCATTGAAGACACAGACACAGGTCTGCATAAACCTGTTTCCATTTTTCTCACTCCTTTACTCCCTCCCTCACCCTTGTTCTTTTTTCTCCTTTCCTTAAATTTTTAAAAATTTAATTTGTGATTAACTGGAAAGCCCCTACTTTCCAGTTAATCACAAATTAACTGAAAATCATGACTCATATAGAGAATAACTCTTGCCAAAATGATGGACAGCTTCATAAAAAATAACATACAAATGTTTATTTATTTTAGTAACTCCTATAGTTAGCGAAGATCTATCTAAAACAGGTTAATATATTTCATGTGTTTTAAATAAAAGATATCAAACATTTAACATTTTTATATATTTTAGTATTTGTGAGTTTTTCTATCAAAAGTCATCATTACCTTTGTTAAAATGAAATGGAAATGTCTAGGGAAAATAGATGGCCTTGTTAAATTTTCTGGCCTATTTTTTAACCATATCCATGTATATTTAATTAAATAAAATGTATGAATTTTGTAACACTGTTGTGTGAGTGCACACAGAGATGCAAACACATTCATCTAAAACTGGACAAATCTGTGTATGGAATAGCACTGATACCATCTTAAGTAGTTTTAGATAATTAAGGTATTAGTTTCTCTAAAACATTTGTCCTGGTATTTACAAAAACTACTCTTAAGTATTTATCACTTAGTATGTGACCTGTCATAAACAATTATTTCTTTTTGAGATTAAAATCTAGACTTTTCAGTAAAATGAAAGAAGAGAAAGAACAAATGGATGGACTACTTGGGATTATATTCAACTCTAATACCATTTTACAAAGCATCTCTGCACAATTTAGACTTTGCTAATTAAAGGAAGTTCCACAATTACCTTTTGTATATCTACAACTCTAAATTAATTTTTTCATGTATATATCTCTGCTTTTGAATGGCAAGATTCTGATGTTAGGGAGTGGTATGTTTATGGCTTTTTGTCATAATCTGCACCCAGGATTCTTCCACTCACTTAATGCTCAGTTGATTTTTCTCTCTATTAAATTTTGCTCTTGAATAGTGCTGTCATTTCTAGTGTTAACATCATTATGTAACTAACTGTGCTGTGATGGTTTCTCAGGAGTTGCACATGCATTATCTTACTTAATTTCTGAGTCAACCTAGTGAGCTAAGCATTTCAAGGATTAATACACTTGGCTGTGTTACATCAGCTAATCTGGAATGTCTCATAGGTGAATAGAGTGAAAACATTTTGTGAAATCATCCATTTCATTGTTGTTTTCCCTTTTTAATTTTATAATGTACTATCATGTGGGTAAGTAAAATACACAATTGTTGATGAAACCAAGGAGAATAAAGAGTATTTTGTAATACAAAGGTTTTTCATATTTTAATATTTGACTACAAATCCTGCAAAAGAGAATGTTTTAAATTGAGTACTAGTATTTATAATAAGAATACACAAAAATAACCTTGTAGATTGAGATGTTCCAAAATTTTGAACAGTACCTCTGAAATACTCAGAAAATCTTCTTTGAATTAAACATTGCAAACAACAATTTACATATATTAATTATGATTTCCAGGCCAAATAGTATATATAAATATATAAAATGTTTTATATAATTAATTTCACATTCATAGTATTATTTAGATGAATAAGAGTCACCTCCATTGCTAACTTAAATAATCATTCTAATAAAATTGAAAATATCTGGAAAAAGAAAGCATTACAATTTAATAAAAATAAATTTATCACTATTTCTAAAAAGTGTGAAATAAAACTTATATGCTATTTTCATTAAACATTCAGTTGTGATACCCACTCTACCTACTTTATTACCATACATTAACTTTACAGTCAAAAACTTTCACAATAAGTAACACTTTATTTAATTTAAATTCTTATATATAAATTTTATTGATTGATTGATTGTTATTTTAGTGAGAGGGGGGAGATAGAGGGACAGACTACCAAATGCGTTCAGACCAGGATCCATCTGGCAACACCATCTGGGGCCATGTTTGCAGTTCAGCTATTTTAAGCACCTGAGGCTGTAGAGGCTCAGGGCCTAAGACCAACATGCTAGAATCAATGAAGCCAGGGCTGCAGAAGAAGGGAAAGAGAGAGAGAAAGGAAAGAGAAAAGGAAGGAGAAGCAAATGGTTGCTTTCCCTGTGTGCCATAGACTTCCACAAACCCAGGATTTCCACAACTTAGGTCAACACTCTACTGCCAAGCCAACCAGCCAAGACCATTTTTGATATTTTTAAAATAAATATGTATATTATAGTTTTGTTTTAGAATTAATTCCTAATTTATATTGTGGTTATGAATATAATAACATCCACTACAGCAATTTTATAAACTATTTAAATCTATAAAATGTGTTGTATAATTCTGTTACATTTTTTCTCATACGCATGTATGATGTGTGTCTATATGTTTTTGTGTACATATGGATAAGTATATTTGTGCATATATACTCATAACAAAGACTTTTTTATTTTTAGAGCAGTTTTAGGTTCACAACAAAACTGAGCGTGAAGTATAGAAATTTCCCTTATTCCCCCTGCCTCCACACATTCATTGCCCCCACTCCTCAACATCTGGCTCCAGAGTGGTTTATTCGTACCAATCAATAAACATTCATTGACACATCTCTATTACCCAAGGTCACAGTTTACATAAGGTTCACTCTTAATGTATATTGTATGGGTTTTGACAAGTGTATAATGACAGGTATCTGCAATTATAGTATTCTACAAATTAGTTTCCCTGCCCAAAGAGTCTTCTATGTTCTGACTAGTGATGATCACTTTGTCTCCCGCTAAACTCCTGGCAAGCAGTTATCTTTTTACAGTCTTTATACTTATTTTAATTTTCAGTGTTAATTTATTTCATAAAAATACTTTTTATGAAAATATTCCATATCATTAACATTTTCAAGTTATAAATTATATATTATATTTAAGTACTGTTTTTTTATTTTTTGCTATATGACAAATTTTATCCATGAATTTTTGAAAAATAATATTTGTTATATATAGTATAGATGTTCAAGTTTATATGTTTTGATTGCTTAATCAAAAAATGGATTAATCCATGATCCTTTTACTTCTTTCTTACCTTACTTCAGTTCTGTCATCAAATCCTTTTAACACTAACTTCAATCCGAACATTTTTTGTTTACCACTTCTATATAAACTGTTCTATTCCAAGTCACCATACCCTCTTATTTGTATAAATGCAATAGCAATAAGTTAGGGCACTAATAAACTCTTGCCTCCTTCAAACTATTGTCCAGATAACAACTGAAATGATCCTGTTGAAACTGAGCTGGATCATGTCATTCTTACTCCCTTTTATTGAAAAGAACAGAGGAGCTAATATAGGTAGACAAAATGACAGTTACTTTGGAGGAATCTCTACTTGACTTAAAATGTTTCAACCAACCTGCAATAATCATTGTATTTTATAAAACACTAGAAAGTAACTGAAAAGTAAAACAAAAATAATATACTTATAATCTTGTCAATAGAAAATATTAAAGAGTAGATTTAGTAAAAATGTGAATGATCTCTACATTGACAGAGTGATACTGGTGAGAAAATAGACACATAAATCAACGGAAGAGAATAGAGTGCAGAAATATATTCACACAAATATGATCATTTGATTTTTGACAAATGTATACTAAAGAAATTCAATAGAGAAATAATAGTCTTTTAAACAAATGGTGTTGGAATTTTTGGTAATCCATGTGCAAAACTAACCCAAACAAATTAAATCTGAATTGATCATAGATCTAAATGTAAAACACAAAATTTTTTAATAATTAGAAGAACACAGAAAAAATTCTTCTGGACCAGTGTTTGAGTAAACCAGTCTTAGACACTGAAAGTATAATTCTAAATGAAAAATTAATATACTGCATTTTATAAAAACTATATATATCTTAACTATTAAACCTTTTATTCTGTTACTTTATTAAATCACTTAATGGTTTCCATAGTTCTTTTGTAAGTTCTTTAGAACTTTCTATGTTATCAGTAATGTAAATTGAGTCATTTATTTTTTATTTTATTTTATTTTTGTGACAGAGAAAGAGAGATACAGAGAGAGGGACAGATAGGAACAGACAGACAGGAAGGGAGAGAGATGAGAACCATCATTTCTTTGTTGCAGACCTTAGTTGTTCATTGATTGCTTTCTCATATGTGCCTTGAGGGAGGGGGGACTACAGCAGACCGAGTGACCTCTTGCTCAAGCCAGCAACCTTGGACTCAGGCTGGTGAGCTTTGCTCAAACCAGATGAGCTTGCGCCGAAGTCTGTGAACTTGGGATTTCAAACCTGGGTTCTCCACTTCCCAGTGCAATGCTCCATCTACTGCACCACCACCTGGTTAGGCTAAATTGAGACATTTATATGTAATTGTTCCTTCTCATTACTTTGGGTAGGACTTTCTGAACAATGTTAACCAGAAGTAGTAAGAGGGATAATCCTTGTCTTTATTTCAATCTTAGTGATAAAGTGTTTAATATCACATCCTAACCTATAATAGCACTTGTAGGGTCATTTTGGGTTATTTTATTTGTTTTTGGAAGACAAGCTTTCTCAAGTTGAAATAGTTTTCTTTTCATTCATAATTAGCTTAGAGTTTGGGAATTTTTATCATGAAATATTGAATTTTTTTCAAGTGACTTTTCTGAATATATTGAAACAAACACTTTTATTTTATTATATGATGAATTAAAGACTATTTGAATACTAAATTAACCTTGCATTCTTAGAATAAATGGTATTTGAGCATGATGTGTTACCTTTTTACGTATTTTTGAATTTGTTCTGCAATATTTTCAAGTATTTTTACATCTACATTCATAGAGAGTAATTGTTCAATAATTTTCATTTTGGGAGGTAATTATTTCAAATTTTTGTTTTAACTTATATTTGCCTCATAAATTGAGTTGACAAATGTTCACTCTTCTATTTAATGAAAAAGTGCATAAAATTAGTGATATTTCTTCTTTAAATTTGTGATAATGCTCCCCAATGAAACCATTGGGCTTGGAGTCTTCTATGTAAAGTTTTAATAAGAAATTTTATATTTTAGCCTGACCAGTTGGTGGCGCAATGGATAGAGCATCAGACAGGGATGTGGAGGATCCAGGTTCAATACTCCGAGGTTGCCAGCTTGAGCGCGGGCTCATCTGATTTGAGCAAGGCTCACGAGCTTGAGCCCAAGGTCGATAGCTCGAGTAAGGTGTCACTCGGTCTGCTGTAGCCCCCCAGTCAAGGCACATATGAGAAAGCAATCAATGAACAACCAAGGAGCTGCAATGAAAAATTGATGTTTCTCATCTCTCTCCCTTTCTGTCTGTCTGTCCCTATCTGTCCCCCTCTCTGACTCTCTGTCTCTGCCACACAAAAAAAGAAATTTTATATTTCTTTATGTGTCAGCTTTAATATGCTGCATATTAAAGATTGTTATGTATTTTAATCTAAAGTTTATAATTTGTTGTATAAACTTATTCAGGTTTGTTTTCAAATTTTCTTTAAATTATTTTTAAAAATGTGGCAAGCACGTAACAAAATGGAAATTGTAGGCCAAAATCTGTCATAATCATGGATTAAAAAATCTTAAAATATGTATTAGCAAACCAAATTCCACAATTATAGATATAAAAATATATTAAGAGTAATTTTCAGAAGGGAAATTGGTTTATCATTAGGAAATCAATCAATGTAATCTACATATTAACATGTTAAAGAAACATATATATTGTTATAATTATAGGAGGAGAAGAAAGAATACAGCATTCATTTATGATACAAGCATGCAGAAATCTAGGAATTAAAAGAACTTCAACTTGAGAAAAAGCATGCTTTATAAGCACACAGTAACTCAGACCTAATTGCAAAACACTAAATATTTTTTAAAATCTTTTAAAAGCTGAAGATGCTCACTGTACCACTTTTATTCATTATAGAAATACAAGCCATAACTAGTCAATTAAGGCAAAAAAAAATCCAAAATATGAAATTTGTAAATCCAGAAGCAAAATTTTTCTTTATTTGAAATTATGCAATTTGTACATAGAAATCATGTACATGTTGCTATGTACAGATTGTTAAAATTTTTAAGAGAATAAAAATTAGTTTCACTAATGGAGAGTTATATATTTAAGAGCTTAGGATGAGGAAAGTCTTCTTAAACAAACCTCTAAAAGCAGGACTTATAAGTTGGAAAATAGAAGTATGATAGATGTTCATATCTATCATCTATTTGTCTATCAATATTTATCAATCTATATCTATTCATATTATGTAATTATAAGCATATGTATTTAACCAAATCTAAGTTTTACAGATTTTATTGATCAATAAAGTATGCTATGAAAATGTAAAGAATATGAAGTACAGCACAAGAACTATAGTAAAATATTGTAATATATATGTCTGTTTTCAGGTGGGTACTAGAAATATAGAGGGGATCACTTTGTAAAGTACATAGTTTCAATACACCATGCTGTATCTTAAAACTAATATAAAATACTAATGAATGTCAACTATAATGAATGCTCACTGTACCACTTTTATTCATTATAGAATACATGGCCCAGCATGTAGAATTCCCAGGTTAAGTTCCCGGTTAGGGTACACAGGAGTAGTGACCATCTGCTTCTCACTCCCTCTCACTTTCCCTCCCCTTTATTTCTCTCTCTTTCCCTTATACAGCCATGGATCGATTGATTCAACAGTGTTGGGCCCAGGCACGGAAGATGGCTCTGCAGAAACTCCATCTCAGGCACTAAAAATATCTCGTTTGGGAGCATGGACCAAGATGAGCAGAACATCTACCCCAGATAGAGGTTGCTGGCTGGATCCCAGTTGGGCCACATGCAGGAGTCTGTTTTTCTATCTCACCTCCTCTCACTTGGAATACGAAGAAAAAGAAATAAAAGGAAAAATACAAGCAATCACTAAATAAAAATCAATAATTATCATAATATTAGCACAAAAATTTTATCAAGTATTTTGATTAATGTAAAAAGATGTTTTACAAATAATGTATCTTCTTGTTTTGTTTCACTACCTTCTTGTGAGAAGCATATAGTTTATATTTTTTAAACCCATCTAAATGATTTGTAAGTTAAGATTTTAATTTTATCTTATTAATATTAATTGAATATGTGTGTATATATATATATATATATATATATATATATATATATATATATATATCTCATATGCTTTGACACCCAGTTGCTGTCTATAAGTTAAGCACTTTATTAAAAAAGTATTCACCTGACCAGGCGGTGGGTCAGTGGGTAGAGCATCAGACTGGGATGCAGAGAAACCAGGTTCAAAACCTAGAGGACGCCAGCTTGAGCGCGGGCTCATCTGGTTTGAGCACAGCTCACTGACTTGAATCCAAGATCGCTGGTTTGAGCAAGAGGTCACTTGGCCTGCTGTTGCCCCCAGTCAAGGCACATATGAGAAAGCAATCAAAGAACAACTAAGGTGCTGCAATGAAGAATTGATGCTTCTCATCTCTCTCCCTTCCCCTCTGTCCCTATCTGTCCTCTCTGTCACACAAAAAGGGTATTCAACACTTTCATTAAGAGTTTTGTTACATTTCTTCAATGATTGAATTTCATTACCAATAAATTTTATTAAAATACTTTAATTTTCATTGAAATAATAGTCATATAATAGAGGTGTATGTGTAGTACCTTAAAAAAGAGTTTTATGTTCTATTTGTGTTAGCATTAATTCTTACATATTAGTGATGATTATAATCTAGTATATTTTTTTAATTTTTAAAGTCATTTTCTTCAAATATGTTCTTCTGTTTGCTTCAGTTACCACGAATATAACTAATATTGACTATAAAACCTTTGGTGAATGAGAATTTTTTTTTAACAGTTCTGAAGCAAATAAAAAAAAATTCACTTATTCCAGAAACCCTGACAGGTTTTAGACTGTGTAGCTCATTTCTTTGTTCTATGTAACAAAAGAAACTTCTTAGGCTTTCTGACTTCACTGTTCTGGCTTGTGCCAGGTTACTATTGCCTTTTACAAGGCAGGAAAATGTTCAGTACTTTTGACTCTGCTTATTCAAAGACTACTGTAGAGCCTTGAAAAGGGCATTAAGACAGTCTTAGAGCTAAATTTACATTATTTTTATGAATTTGAGATTCTTTTTTTCAGAACTAACATTTACAACATTTTGATAAAACATTAGCTGTGGGTAGGGAAGAGTTTTATTTTCTATCCTGTCTAAATTGATTAGCTAGTCATCAATGTCTTCTATAGTCCTGGCCACTTATTTCACGAAGAGATTTTCACAAAGCCAATAAAAATACCAAACGTTTTGAGAGTCAGTAAAATGTAGAGTCAAAATTTCATCATTTTGTTCTACGTCAAGATTGTAAGAACTAGAAAAGGTTATTCTCTTTCTTACTCTTCTTTTTCTTCTTTTTCTCCTCCTCTTCCTCACCCTTCTTTTTTTTTCTTCTCTTTCTATTTTTAAGTAATAAAGAAGAGCCATGAGAAATAAAGTTGATTGATGTCTGCTGTTTATGTGTATATACTGCAATACATGTGAAATAAGATATAAGATCAAAAATATTACATAATAGGTTTTAATGTATTATACATAATATATAATATGCAATAAAGTTAATCCTGTTAGGGCATTTTAATTTTTTTCTAATTCTTTGTAGCATAAATAATATTAAGTAACTTTTTTTGCCAATTTTCTATTTCTATTATATTTTAAAAAGGAGATTTATTTTAAAAGATCTAAATGTTTATTGCTAAAACATAAAAATCTATTAATATGTAATACTCATTTTGAACTGCTTGCCTTCTTTATAACACTGCACTCATTTCATATAGGTTTTCTTTTCAATTGTTTCTTTTATTATTGAAATGCCTAGTATTTTCCCCCAGCTTGGATTCCAGAATGCTGACATCCAGTTTTATACTCCTTGAAGGATATAGCCTTATTTCATTCTGAGAAATCTTAGTAGCCAAAGAGAAAAACGTGAAAGCACATACAAGATTCCCTAATGAAATAGCCATGCCAGTTGACTGATCTACAGTGCAGGTCTCAGTTGACATTACCAGTGAAAAGCTTCAGATCAACTTTTTGATGTTTCATCTTTAAGTATGAATAGCCAGAAATCATTAGACATAAAAGACAAAGGCCAAAAAAGACATACAGGAAAAAGTACCTTTAGTATCAGACAAGAAACTACAAAAACCAAATAAAAAAATCTATCAGATGGATAGATCATAGAAAATTAAATGAATAGAATTATTCAAGAGATGACTCAAAATTTCATGGATTTAAAGAACATGAGTTTCTGTAATTTACAAAACACATTAAATGAAAAATAATGACCTCACATTAAAGCAGATCATGAAATATCAAAAGACAGGTGCAAATGAGACAATTGAAAAAGCTTGTTGAAGAAAATCAAGCAAACAATAAAAAAGGTTACATATAAAAAATCAGTAGTCCAAATATTTATGGGTTTCTCTATTATGACACTAGAAGCTAAAAGACAATGGAAAATGACATTAGAAGAATAGCAGCATGAGAGATTCCCTTGGTCTCTCCCCTTGAAGTTTCAATAATTTGAATAGTAGGATTCAATAAAGGATTTCCTGCTCAACACACAAATACTCCTGAGAGATTTTCATAGTGATCCATCTAAATGTGGGCAAGTGGGAACAAAAGGGGGAGACATAAAGGGTTGAGAGGTACTGTGGATGTATCCCTAAAGCATGGAGCTCCCATTGGGGCTTAACCAGGAGAGGGGAGGAATCCAGTTGTGGCTGGTGCTCCCTTCAGCCAGGAGAAGCAAAGAAAATTAGTGGATAACTTCTTAGAAAGATATAATCTTTCTAGACTGAATCATGAAGAACTGGAAAATCTAAGTAGATTGATCAACAGTGAGGACATTGAAGCAACCATCAAAATCTTCATGAGAAATAAAAGTTCAGGACCATATGGCTTCACTAGTGAATTCTACCAAATGTTCAAAGAAGATTCGGTACCTACCCTTCTCAAACTCTTCCAAAACACTGAAGATTCATACATTCTAACACATTTTATGAAGCCAACACATCCCCGATACCAAAATCTGAAGAAGATAAAACGGAAAAGAGAACTGCAGACCAATATCTCTAATGAATACAGGCGCAAAAATCTTAACTAATATAATAGAAAATGGAATACAACACATTAAAGAAATAATATATCACAATCAAGTTGGGCCCTCTCCAGTGGCACAGGGATGGTTCAACATGTGTAATTCAAAGTAACACACAACATTAAAAAAAAAGGATAAAAATCATTAATCTCATTAGTAGATTCAGAAATGGCATTTAATAAGATACAACATTGATTTACAATTAAAAAGAAAACCCAATAAAATGGGTATAGAAGGAAAGTACCTTAAGGAAGGACACATATGATAAACCCTTATCCAAAATCATACTCCATTGTGAAACACTAAAACATTTTCTCTAAAATCAGGAACATGATAAGAATGCTCACTCTCACCATTCTTTTCAACACAGTTCGGGAAGATCTACCCAGAGCAATCAGGCCAAAGAAAGAAATAAAAGTCATCTAAGTGGGAAAGAAGTAAAATTGTCACTTTTTGCATATGACATGGTTCTGTATATAGAAAATACTAAAGACTACACACACACACACACACACACACATATGCATGCACACACACACACACACACAAAACTATTAGAAAAAAATAAAAGTTTCAGGATACAAAAATCAATGTACAAAAAAATTCACTACTTCCCTATATATATTAACAAACTTCAGGAAAAAATGGAGAAAAATAACACAGTTCCTTTGCAGTTGCAACCAAAAGACTAAAAACACCTAAGAATAAACTTCACAAAGTATGTGAAGGACCTATATAAGGAAAACTACAAAGCATTAGTAAAAGAGATTGAAAAAGAAAACAAACAAGTGAAAGAAATTTTGTGTTTATTGATTGGAAAAATCAACATAGTTACAATGACAATATTCTCCAAAACAATATACGGATTTTATGCACTCCCCATTAAAATATTAATGTTGCTTTTAAAAGAAATAGAATAAATAATCATCAGACTTACTTGAAACCACAAAGGACCCTGAATAGCTAAGGTAACCCTGAGAAAAAGAATGAAGCCAGAGGTATCACAAAACCTAACTTCAAATTATACTACAGAGCTATGATAATCAAAAGGGCAGAAAAACAACAAAGAAAGCTATGATAATGGAAGAAAAACAGACACATAATCCAATGGGACAGAACTGCAAGCCAGAAATAAAACCACATGTATATGGGCAAATAATTTTAATTTTTTTACAGGGACAGAGAGAGAGTCAGAGAGAGCGATAGATAGGGACAGACAGGAACAGAGAGAGATGAGAAGCATCAATCATCAGTTTTTCATTGTGACACCTTAGTTGTTCATTGATTGTTTTCTCATATGTGCCTGACCGGGGGCCCTCAGCAGACTGAGCCACCCCTAGCTCGAGCCAGCAACCTTGGGTCCAAGCTCATGAACTTTTTGCTCAAGCCAGATGAGCCCGCGCTCAAGCTGGTGACCTCGGGGTCTCAAACCTGGGTCCTCTGCATCCCAGTCCAACGCTCTTTCCACTGCGCCACCGCCTGGTTGAGCTGGGCAAATAATTTTTGATAAAGGAGCCAAAGACACACAGTGGAGGAAAGAAACTCTCTTCAATAAGTAGTTTTGAGAAAATTGGAAAGTCACATGCGAAAGTATGAAATTAGATTTCGGTGTATCCTCATGTACAAAAATTAATTCAAAATGGATCAAAGACTTAAATATAAGATCTGAAACAACAAATTATATAGAAGAAAACATAGGTACTAAACTTATAGACCTTGGTCATAGAGAACATTTATGAATTTGACTCCGAAGGCAAAGGAAATAAAGGCAAATATAAATGAGTGAGACTATAACAAACATAAAAAGTTCACAGAGCAAAAGAAATCACCAAAATAAAAAAAAAACAAAACCAAAAACAAAAAAGCAACTGGCTTAAAGGGGGATATTTGCAAACAACAGGTTCAAAAAGGGATTGACATCCAAAATATATAAAGAATCGATATATCTTAACACCAAACTAATTAAAAATGTGGTCAGAGGACATTAACAGACACTTCTTCTAAGAAGATATATAAATGGCTAACAGATACATAATAAGGTGTTCAACTTCATTAGCTGTTAGGGAAATGCAAATCAAAACTACATTGAGAGCCCTGGTGAGATAGCTTGGCTGGTTGGAGCATCATCCCAATATGCAAAAGTTGCTGGTCAATTACCAGTTAGGGCACATGCAAAAAACAGATTAATGTTTCTGTATCAATCTCCCTCTCTCTCTCTCTCTCTCTTTCTAAAATTAATAATAGTAGTAGTAATAATAATAATAATGTGACAATGACATACCACCTGACACCTGTTAGAATGGCTATTATCAACAAGACAGGTAATAACTGTTGGAGAGGTTGTGTAGAAAAAATAACCCTCACTTACTGCTGATGGAAATATAAATTGGTATAGCTGCTCTGGTAGTTCTCAAAATATTAAAAATAGAGTTGCCATATGACCCAGCAATCCCTCTTCTGGATATCTACCTGAAAAACTCAAAAGCATTGGTATGTAAAGACACATGCACCCCCATATTCATCACATCATTATTCACAGTGTTCAAGACATGGAAACAACCAAAGTGCCCCTCAGCAGAGGATTGGATAAAGAAGATGTGTTGTATAAATGTATAAATAAGTGGAACAACAAATCAATGTTTCTCTTTTCCTTTCTCTGTAGAATCAATAAAAAAAATTAAAAGAAAAAAATTTTAATTATTGTATATAATGAACTTAACCAAGTCAAGAGATTGAAGGTTGTTGCCTGTAAGGACTAAAAACCTAGAAAGGGGTAATAAGGACCATTATTTTGTAATAAGTCTTACAGAACTATTTAATTTTAATCTATATGAATCTCTTTACTGAAATCAGTAACTAATTTAAGTCTACATGAAGGAATATTTGATCTCTAAAATTCTAAATTTTATAGAACAAAATTGTGATAAAATGTTTTCTACTCAAAAATACATGAAAACAAAACAAAACAAAAAACTTTAGTGAAATTAAATTACAAAATCAACACCATTTCCACAAAATTACTATGCCTTATATTAGCTGCTAAATTGTATCAATCTTATTGTGCTGGGTGTCTTACCAAGCAATCATATGTTCTTGAATAATTAATTACTTCTCACTGTGGCAATACATCATTAGTATAAAATAATGCCATTTTCAGATAGACAAATTATCGTTAGGCAGAAAGGTTCTTTGGCAAGTAAACAATGTGTATATGCAGACTCCAGTACATAATTAAATGAGTAATTTTAGGAACATTTATAGATCTTAAAAATTGAAAAATTGAATAGCAGATATATTTGTTTTGATGTGAAGTAACAGTTTTTTAATGACATTCTATAATCAAATTTTTATTCATGGATTTATTGGCTGGAATAACTACTAATTTGACAAATTTATTAGCTTGCAATGAGGAACACCAACATTGAGGCACAGATGGCTTTCACCAATAAGTGACAGTTTGAAGCATCAAATTTATCACGAAACTGTTTAGAACCATGACATTCTGGTCTAAAAAGGAAAAAACAATAGGAATAGTAATGACATAGCAATGGTAGCTTTATATTTTAGTTCACATATTAAGAAATGTTTGATAACGGTATATTTTTAACCTCTTTCCTAAGTGCCGCACTAAAGATTTTACTTCTTTATCCATTTGAAAACTGAAGCAGTGGTTTTAGTTTGATTACATTGATTTTTTATCTTACTTTTCACAGAGATTTAGTGGTATGTGTATGTGTGTTTGTGTTTTAAAACAGAGGTAATTTCTGAAGACCTATCTAAATAAATGCCAGCAGAAAAGTCTGAAAACAGAACCTATGGGAAATACCAAAAAGCACTGTGGGTAATATGACCTGTGGGGGTTGGTTGTTGGTGGTAAAAATCAATTATTTATTCACAGATAGACCCATGGGCATGGAGAATGGCAAGCACAATAATGCATTAGTATCTTTAAATATATATCACCTATAGTAAGTAACACCAGCTATAACCCAGTTGTGGAACAAAACGGAAAGTTAAAATAAAAGGTGTAACTCACATAAATGGTTGCTTCTAGTTCAAATGAAAGTGTGTCAGAGATGAGCCCCTTCATTGTTTATTCATATCTGCTGCCCGGATTAATGGCCATAAATTTGTTCCATGGAAGATTTTCACCTCAAAAGTACTTGCAAAGATGTTTGGTTTTAGGGTCAAAAAGTTTTACTCTCCTTTTGAGAGTTGCTACAATTCTAGTAGAAAGGGCCCTCTCTTGTTTTTCGCAGGTTTGCTTTTGTGTGTAGCACTTGATTCCAGATCTCACTCTACCCTGGTGAATAAATACGAAGGGAATTTAAAAGACAGTATAGATTTAGATATCAACTAGACAAGCAGTCACAGTTAAATAGAAAGGCAAAAATTCTATAGTTTGATCTCATCTATATATGAGTGTGTTGATGGCCCGAATGAACAATGGTCGTCAAAATCCTGTAATGAAAACATTGTTTACATATTTTAAATTGAGTATTTGCAATAATTTAATGAATATTTATCTATCTGTTCATCCATCTTCTATCATCACTATTTATGTTCATTTTGAAAATAAGGTAATGAAATGAAGAATTTGTGGTTTAAAAATATTCTTGTAACTGCTTTGAAATTGGAAGAAGAAAAAGAAAATGACTTCTCTCTCTCTTCCCAATCTCCCTATCCCCTTCTTTATCTCTCTTTCCCTCCCTCTGTCTTTCTCTTTTTCCTCTCTAAAATCAATAAATAAGATCTGAAGAAAAAGAAAGAAAAAGAAAGTATGAGATTCAGTAGGAAGAATTGGACTATAGCTGGATGACACATGCTAGGTATTGACAAAGACACGGGTATAGGGGTGAAAATACATTTGGAATATTTATTTATTTATTTACAGAGACAGTGAATCAGAGAGAGGGACAGAGGAACAGACAGACAGAAAGAGAGATGAGAAGCATCAATTCTTCATTGTAGCTCTTTAGTTGTTCAGTGATTGCTTTCTCATATGTGTTGTGATGGGGGGGGGGCTATAACAGAGTGAATGATCCCTTGTTCAAGCCAGTGACCTTGGGCTTCAAGCCAGCAACCCTTTGCTCAAGCTGCTGAGCCTTTGATGAAGCCAGCAACTTTCAGGGTTTCGAACCTGTGACCTCTAAGTCCCAGTTTGACGCTCTATCCACTGTGCATCCACCTGGTCAAGCCATTTGGAATTTTTATAATATACATGATTACATATTACATAAAATCTTTGTTTTTAAATTGAAAAAAAGTTTTTTCTCTTATCACTCATAATCTCTGTTGCTTTCTTTTTCTGATCATTGCAGGTACTAAAATTTTTTTTAATATACTGTCCAAAAGGGATTCTTTGGTGGCAGTGGTACTGTAATTGTAGCTTTTCTGATACCTGCTGCTTATAAGTTACTTTGCTTAATAAAATTCCTAGCTATTTTTTATATGCTAAGATTTTTACAAAAGGTGTTTGTCTTTACACTTTAAATCTCCCACTGATTGTCCCTGTCAATCATCTCCTCAAATCTCCTTATGAGAATTTAGTCTATATTCATGAGTGTATTCTATAAGTTTTTCCATAATGTTTTCTTTGTTTTGGGGCTTGTATTACACTGACATCATAATGGGTTGAACAATAACACATTCTCCTCTATTTTCTGACTATTTTTTCAATGTAGTATATCACTTATATTATGCAACAAATCAGCTGTAATTTAGTTGATCTTAAGCCTTTCTACAAGGAAATCATCTGAAAAAATTGTCTACAGTCATTGTCTCCAATATTTTCCTTCTCAGTCATTTGATCGTGCTCAAATCTGGCTTAGCCTTCTCCACTGTACCAAATTTGAAATTATTGAAATTGTCAAAAACTTCTATATTACTTAAGTTATTAGTCACATCAATTTTTATTTTTATTGATCTAAAACATGCTGAACAATTAATTCAAGCCTTTCTATACCTGGGTTTGAAGACAATACACTAATATGTTTCTCCTCTAGCTTCTCTTATAATTTCTTACCAGTACCATTTGCAGGTTCCTCCTTAACCCTCTTACCCTTCTAAAATTTAGAGTACTCTAAGACTTTTCCTTGATTTTCTTATCTTTAACCATATACTCTCCCATTTCAAGTATAACATGTAGTGTCATGGCTTTACATACCAAGGACATGCAGTTAACTCTCACATTATTATCTTTGTCCTATATCATTCTCCTAAACTTCACATTTATATTATACCAAAATTTTCCACTTAGATACTTAAGAAGTCTCACTTTATATTTTTAGTTCATATATATATATATTTTTTTTTTCAAGTGATTACATCCAGTTTTGACAAGGCAGCAAAAACAGTAGAAAAAAGGCAAAAAAATATGACAAACTGAAAACAAATAGAAAGCTGGTTGACTTAGAATTACCCATATTAATAAATTAAATTAAATGTAAATGGTCTAAATATACCAATTAATAAACAGAGATTGTCAGATAAGACCAAGATGCAAGAATTATCTGCTGTAATAAGAAATTGATTTTAGTATAAATACACAAATAAGTTAAAAGTAAAAAGATGACAATATACTATGCCAATATTTATCCAAAGAAACCAGAAAAACTATATTATTACATATTCTAGATTTCAGAACCGAAAATGCCCCCGGCGATAAAAAAAATGTCATTTTGTAATGATAAAAGAATCAATTTATTAGGAGGACATAATCTTAAATGATTATGTATTAAATAGCAAAACCTCAAAATATATAAAGTAAAACTTAGAGAATTGTTTGGAGAAATATATAAATTGACAGTTATAATTGGAGATTACAACATATCTTTCTCAATAACTTATGAAGTAGACAGAAATTCAATAAGGTGTAAACGTTTTGAACAACATAAACCACCTACTTAAGGTAATTGACATTTATAGAACATACTATGCAGTAGCAACAAAATACACATTTGTTTAATGAGTACATTAAGATTTACAAAGATAGACTATGATCTGAGTCATAAAGAACATCTCAATCAATATGCAAATATTTAAAACATAAAATATATACTCTTGGGCTATGGTAGAATTAATTCAGAGATCAATAATAAAAAAATATACCTGTAAAGAAACTGCATATTTGAAAACTACAGAACAAACTTATAATTATCCCATAGTTCAAAGAAAAAATAAAAGAGAAATTATAAATATTTTTAGATGAATGAGAATGAGAACATATCAAAATTTATGTTGGGGACCAAATAAATAAACAGAGTATTTTTGCAATCTGGATAGAGGTGTTAGGCCCAACCCCCACCTCACCTGCCTAGTTAACAAAGAGCTACACTTAATTCTCATTTGTCTCACCATGTTCTCCGGAAGAGGCTGGAAGCTCATTTCTTATTAGTGTAAAGTTGGATTTGAATGGTATGGTGTGGGTTGTCTTTCAGTTGCCTTGGAAACTTAATTGAATTGCTAATGGACCATGTCTTTTCCACGAATAAAGGCAGATGCGCTTTTGGGAGCAGTGGCATTAAGGCTAAGGAACAGTAGAGACTGTTTGCTGTGGTGTCCTCTCGAAACCGTGTGTGTGTGTGTGTGTGTGTGTGTGTGTGTGTGTGTGTGTGTGTGTGTGTGTGTTTTGGCTGGACTGCGACAGTGCTAAAGTAGTTCTTAGGAGGAAATTTAAGCACTAAGTGCTTCTTAGAAAACAAGAGGGTCTCAAATTAATTAATTTAGCTTTAACTTTAAGTAACTAGCAAAAGAAAATGAAAAATTTGATATCAATAAAACTGATAAACCTCTGAATTAACAGAATGGACAAAGAAAAGAGGACACAGATAGAAAGCATCAGGAATGAGAGAAATAAAATCACTAACAGATATTTAGAAAATTTATGAGCAACTTTCAGGCAATAAATTTGATAACTTAAGTAAAATGAAAAATGTCTTGAAGAAATAAACCGTTAAAGCTTATTTTTAAAAAACGTAAATAACATAATTAGTCTTATATTCAAGAAGGACACTGAATTTATAGTTAAATATATTCTTGTAAAGAAAACTGCAGATCCAGAAAAAAATAAGGTTAATTCCTAGAAACTCTTCCAGAAAACGGAAAGGAAGAGAAAACTTCCCTACTCATTCTATAAAACAAGTATTATCCTGACATCAAAACTACACAAAAATATTGTAATAAAGGAAAACAACAGACTAATATCCCTCAAGAACGTACATGCAAAGTTTTAAATGAAATTCTAACAAATTTAATTCAACTAAACATAAAAAGACTAATATTGTCACCAAGTAGTAGTTTTTATCCTGAAAATGTAACATTGTTTAACATTCGAAGAACGAACCCATTCTTTGATTATCCATAGTCTAAAATGGTCTTATTTATGCTAGGATCTATTTTCGAGCTTTCTTTTTTATTGTTTGTTAATATTATGCTAATAACATTTGCTTTTATTGCTTTGAATTTATTATATGAATTAATATCTGGGAGGACATGTAATTTCTTACTATTCATTCATATGGTTGATGTACTATATATAGTTTCAAAGACCTTTACACATCCATAAAATTTTAGACAAAGTATTTTTTTAAGTTACTTAATGGTATATTGGTCTATTAGTGAAGTTAGTCTATTAGTGATATTGGTTTATTCTTCATATAGTGTTGTATTACATTTTTATTTTAATTTATTTTAAAATTTTTTGGGGTTGATATGGTTCGCGAAACTGTAAACGTTTCAAAAGTACTACTCAATATACACCATCTATACACCGCAGCATCCCCTCGCTCCGCTACTTCCCCACTCCACTCCAAGCAGATCCTCATTAGTAAAACTTTAAGATAACTACATTCTTGGCCAACATTTTTGAAGCAGCCTTGTGAGAGACTCTGAGGCAGAACCGCCCAGCTCATCTGTATCCATTTTCTTGACTTGTAGAAAATAGGAAATACATGTTTGTTTTAAGCTGCCAAGCTACAGGGTAATGTGTTATGCAGTGATGGGGGACTAACATATATATTAACCCACTCTTTAAAAGAATTTTCTAATCTTTCTAGTTTGCTATGTTTTTAAAAAAATTATCACTTAAAAATTATATATTTTCATTCTCTTAATAATAATGAAGTGACAGCATTGTTCACAATAGCGAAGATCTGGAACCAGCCCAAGTGTCCGTCAGAAGACGAGTGGATTAAAAAGCTATGGTACATATATACTATGGAAAACTACTCAGCCATAGAAACGATGACATCGGATCATTTATAACAAAATGGATGTACCTTGATAACATTATATGGAGTGAAATAAGTAAATCAGAAAAAAAGAAAAACTGAGAACAGCATGATTCCATACATAGGTGGGACATGAAAGTGAGGGTATGAGACATGGACAAGAGAGTGGTGGTTATGGGATGGGGGGAGGGAGGGAAGAGTGGGATAGGGAGGAGGGGAGGGACACAGGGAAAACCAGATTGAAGGGGACAGAGGACAATTTGACTTTGGGTGATGGATATGCAACACAATTGAATGATAAGATAACCTGGAGATGTTTTTATTGTACATATGTACCTTGATTTAATGGTGTCACCCCATTAGAATTAATAATAATAAAATATATATATATAAAATAATAATAATAATGAAGTAAAATATACATTTTGGATGTTGAGACACCTTTGCATTCTGTAATATACTGATTACAACATATTTTCTTAGATTTTTAGTTAGTTCATTTATTTTAATTTATTTTTTTTATTTTATTCATTTTAGAGAGGAGACACAGAGTGAGAGAGAGAGAGAGAAAGAGAGAAAGAGGGGAGGAGCTGGAAGCATCAACTCCCATAGGTGCCTTGACCGGACCAGTACAGGGTTTTGAACTGGCGACCTCAGTGTTCCCAAGTCGGCGCTTTATTCACTGCGCTAGCACAGGTCAGGCAATTTTTTTTTTTTTTTTTTTTTAGGAATTTTGCTTGCCTGTTGACAAGTGTAATGTCATCATGATTCTGTTTATTTGCATTGCTTTAGGATTATAATAGCCCGAGAACAAGGTGGATACTTTTTGTCTTTTTTTCATTCCCTAAAAATTAAATTGTATGAAACAGAAATAAGTTATTCATTGAAAGTTTGGTAGAACCGATCCAAAAAGTCATTTAGACCTAGAGTTCTAGAAAAAAAAAAGTCATTGACTAACATTGAAGTTTCTGTAAGATTTAGTAGTCTATTAAGCATTTTATTTTATCCTTTTTTCAATTTTGGCATATGATAATTTTCTAAGATATTCATTCATACAGGTTTTCAAATTTCTTAATAAAATTATCATAACACTTCATTTTTTAAAAACATCTTTTGCATCTTATTTCCCCTTTATGTTTTCAGTGTGTTTATTTACATCTTTCTTAATCAATTTAAATTCTTTCTTATTAATTTTTTCAAAGAATAGTTCTGTTTTTGTTACTTGTTTATATTTTCACTTTCATTAATTTCTTTCCTTATTTTTATTTTTTTTCATTGTTTCTTCAGTTGTTCCTACTCTACAACCTTTTCCATTAAACATTGAGTTTGTTTATGTTTAAGCTTTCTTATTTACTGATACATACATTGAAACTGGAAATTTCACTCTAATTAGTGCTTCAGTTCTATTCCACATATTTTGATATGCTCTTTTTCCTTTGTAATAAAGTTATAAAATATTTATTAATTTCTCTTACCATTTTCTTTTGACCTAATAATTAATTTATAGTATTTAATTACCAAATATGGAGAAAATTAAAATTATATTCTGTAACTAACTTAGAAATACCATATTCCCCATGTATAAGATGCACCATTTTTCAAAACATTTGGGGTCTAAAAACTGGGTGCGTATTATACAATAGTTGTAGATTGTTTTACTTGCATTTGACAGTGATAAGGAGTATGAATTTTATGATGAATAAAACTTGAGTTCAGTAGTTTTATGTAATACATATTTTTTCAAATTATGGTCCCCACAATTAAGGTGTGTCTTACAAATAGGACTGTCTTATACATGGGAAGCCTAGATGCCATCTTCCAGAGGTTAATGCTCAAGTACAATAGTTGTAGATTGTTTTACTTGCATTTGTCAGTGATGAGGAGTTGTATGAATTTTATGATGAATAAAACTTGAGTTCAATAGTTTTATGTAATACATATTTTTTCAAATTTTGGTCCCCACAATTAAGGTGTGTCTTATAAATAGGACCGTCTTATACATGGGAAGTACTGTATGTTACATTGGAGACAGAAACAATTGTATCATATTGTCCTTTGGGATTTATCATGGCTGCCTTCATGACTGAATATATGATTTATTTTTATTAATGTTCTGTATAGGGTCAAACACAATAGCCATTTTTTTTTTGGTTTGTGGAAGTAAAGTTCTAGTATAATTTATTAACTCAAGTTTATTAACTTATTCAGAAATTTGAAGTCTGCATATAGTTTTGTCTGGTTGCTTTCTCTGTATCAGCATAAAGTGTTCTAAAATCACCAGCTACAATAGTTTCTGTATTTCTTTAATGTAGCTTGATAGATAATGAGGTTATATAGTTAACTCTATATATGTTTGCATGTCCATAATGCAACCTACTGTTTTGGTTGTTCCTTTTATCAAAATACAGTATCTTTTTTGCCTTTTTGCTATTTTTAGTCTTAAGTTTGACTCCATCAAATATTAAGATTACTACCTAGGTTTTTTTCATTTGCATGTGTCTTGCACATTATTCCCCATCTGTTTTATATTTAAACATTTTTGGTAAGGGTGTTTTGGATTTAGACCTCCTATATTGCTGAAACCTTTTTCATGAATTCATATCTTTTCTTATAAAGATAATAGAATTATTCTGCAAAAAAGTATATGCAGTCAGTTCAGTATATAAGTAGGTAAAAGTAGTCTATTTAGAACTAAAAGGACCAACATATTATAGAATTAATGGTCAAGAATTTCAAATTTTTACAGTTAATTAGAAATACTGTTCCAAATTTCACTGGTTTTTCACCATGGAGACTAAACATCAATTTAGTGTACATCCAGGTTTGGGAGAAAAGATGTACAAAAATGAGTAATAACCCAGACTTCCTTGAACTCCCTGCTTAGCAATCCTTGTGTAACTGTCTAAAACAAGAGCTCTATTAAAAACTTCACTGTGAGATGTAGGGCAGAGTCCTTTCAGCTGGTAGTTTTCCTGGTCTATAGCTATGGTTCAGTGCCAGTCGCACTGAGGTGGGGCATGAAAAGCAAGATTGAATGAGAAAAAACAGTATTTATGCTTGTGTGATAAGCTAGTGATTAAGCTGTTTGAGAGGGTTGCAACTGGAATGAGACACAAAGGAACCTTGAATATAGTATAAAATAAATATTTGGTAAGCTTTTTCTTCTCACAGTTGGCTTTAATTGGGTTTTTAAGAAGTATATATTAAAAGAAATAAATTATTCATATTTTAGACTGCCAGTGTAAGCTGGGATGAATATGTTTGCATGTGAATTGTGAAAGTTTTGTTAATGGCAGATAAACAGCAGCAGTAGTTAATGATGACTTAAGCCAGACCTCGGTTCAACAGCTAGCTCAACTTGAAAAAATTCAGAGCCAAGGAACTCAAATTATAAGGGAAAATTTATTTCAAAAGTTACAGTGGTAGTAGGAGGGCCCTTGGAGTTTAGGAGAAACAGGGAGAGACATATGGTGCAAATGAGGGAGAAGCCAGGTGAGCTCCAGAAAAAAGTGAGCCACGCAGGGTCCTGACCTGCATCCTGAGGGCTTTTATCGGGACCTCACAGGAGAATCTCGATAGAACATTCACCAGCTTTCCAGGGGTGCCCGCTCATGATCTTCCCTGATAGGTGGGCACCAGGGGTCATTAGTCAATGCAGCTGGTCTTGATGTCAGCCATTGTGACACTGCCTGATTTTGTTGCTTCTGTGGGCCTGCAGCTGGAACACAACTGAAGCCTAGATGCTGTCTTCCAGAGTTAATGCTCAAGGGAGTGGTCATGCAAGGGCTTATAGTTTTGCCCACCACTAGGCACCAGGGCTCTCTGTCCTGCTGACCCTCTGCACCTGGGCTATCGTTGTTACACTGCTCAAGCCTATCTAACTGCTTACTACAGTTTTATTTTCATTTTTCTTTCTTTGTTTAAAGACTGTATTGATATATTTTGATGTTTTTAGTGTATGATATATTATTTTGAAACTACATATTTGAATGCAACTTCTCCCTTGTGAATCAATAATAATAAGTTAAGTCAGAAAATACTGTTTCTCTTTAAAGCTTGGCCATTCTGGGGCAAGTTATGGGCACTTATCTTGATGTTTTACTTTCAGGTTGTCTAAACAAATTGGAAATAGTGCACTGAAGGCACTTTCACATGAGATATCTGTTAAATGTCATTTACAATTTATGTATTCTTAGACTGAATTTTCCTTTCTATCCTTAGAGACTGAGAAATAAAATTCTCCCTGACTACTTCTATCCTCCTGTTTGGCAAAGGGAATATTAAAATATGCCTTTTGGTAATGTAGTAAACAAGTCTATTAGTTTGTCTATCAATCCCATCATATGTTTACATTTTCTAAGAGTTTCCTCTTTTATATTACATTTGATTCAGCAGAGAAGTCATGTCTAACCCAAATAACTTTCTAAAAAAAATAAAATGTCTCTTAACCTCCACCATTGAAGGTAAGTGGTAAATTGTTCAGTCATATTGTTTCAACTACATGTAGGATATTTACATTAAATATGCATGTCATAATAAAATCTATCCATAGCTCAAAGCAAAACTGCCACAGTGTTAAAGAAGAGTGATTTAAAGACTTATTTCACAAAAGATCTAAAACACTATAAAGAATTAATCCTAATGAAAAGCAGCACAAATGTGTAAAAATGTAAAGCTTGTTTTGAAAAACATAGTTTTAAATATGCATGTGTGTGTGTAGTGTGTAATGTGTATTATTTTCTCTTAGAAGATTCATATGACTTATTATAAGGTCATATATGAGAAGGAGACTACATGTATACATGAAGACATGTAATTTTTTTTAAATTTTAATTTATTTATTCATTTTAGAGAAGAGAGACAGAGAGATAGAGAGAGAGAGGAGGGGGGAGGAGCAGGAAGCATCAACTCCCATATGTGCCTTGACTGGGTAAACCCAGGATTTTGAACCTTCAACCTCAGTGTTCCAGGTTGATGCTTGATCCACTGCGCCACCACAGGTCAGGCCAAGACATGTAATTTTTATGCATTTGTTTTGTCACTCTAATTTGCTTATATACTTGTTGCATTTCAATATCTTTATTTAGTGTGCCTCAGGCTAAATAAGATAAGATAGAAATTTAAAACATTTTTAAATATAGCGAACTTGCTCTGATCAGAGGTTCAGCTAATAAGCCAGGGGTAATAAGAGACTGGCAGAGAACTGAAAATTTGAGGACACTTGATAAGAATGAACTTTCTATCTTTCTTTTTTTTTAAATTCAGTGAGAGGAGGGGAAGCAAGGAGGCAGACTCCCACATGCACCCCAACCGGGATACAACCAGCAAGCCCACTAGGGGTCATGCTCTGTTGTTCAGAAACTGGGCTCTTCTTAGGTACTAAGGCAGAGGCCATGAACCCATCCCTAGTGGCATGGGCCAACTCACTTCAATTGAGCCATGGCCAAAGAAGGGGAGGAGAGAGGAGAGAGAGAGAGAGAAATGCGAGCTGGAGAGGGGTGGAGAAGCAGATGGGTGCTTTTCTTCTGTGCTTTGACCAGGAATTGAACCCAGGACATCTACTCACTGAGCCGACACTCTACCACTGAGCAAACTGGCAAGGGCAAGGATAAATTTTCATAGTTGTAAAACACTTAACAGATTTTGCCCTCATTAATAACTGCTTGTATTGCAAATCTCAGAGAGAGAATTTTTGGTGTTGGAACCTGGTTAATAAGAATTAAGGGATGCATAAATTGGTAGAAAATAATCAAGGCAAAGGGAAGACTTTTAAGTGTACAGCGAAAAGAATGATATGGAGCAGAGATAGCTAGAGGACAAATAAAGATGTTTTATTAAACTATATTTTGATTCATTGAAACATGGTTAGATAAGATATTGAAGCTGGCTGGGTAACTCCACTGGTTAGGACATTTGTCTGAATACACCAACGTTGGAACCCCAGTCAGGGCACATACAAAAGATTACCAATGAATGCATGGATAAAATAGAATAATAAATCAATGTTTCTCTCTCTCTTTCCACTCCTCTCTCTCTAAAATCAATAAATAAAAATTAATAAAAAATAAATGGAAGGCATGAGAGAGATCACGGATAACCAATACAGCATGAAGCTAGAGGTGAAAAGGATGGTGTGTTTTACTAGCAGGAAAATAAAAGACAAATATGGAGAAACATTTAAATGTTGGATTAGAAACATTAAACATGTTCTTTTTCAAGATTCTGTAATTATAGTAGCAAAGTTTCTCCTGATGATGAAAACCTGCAAAGATAGTGGAAGCTTATAATTGATATTGTAGGAAACAGCATAGAAATTAAATAAAGATTGCTACTTACAAAGGGCAGCTCAGCATCCAACTGACACTGGATAAGTAGACACAGTTTACTGACTTTCCCAGCAATGTCTGGCATGGGAGAGCAGGAGCTGAGACTGCAGGTGTTTCTGTTTACCCATGGTTGAAGAAAATGTGAACTCCACAGAACATAAAAATTGGGATATAAAAATAAACTATTCAAAGTTATTTTGAGGTTTTAATGCCTGAGAAGTAAAGATTAAACATGTTAAGACTTAATCCTTACAGCCTGGCCACTCGGAGGAGGCACTGATCTCCTACAAACTTCCATAGAAACCCAGTGCTGCCAGCAACTGATCCTTGTCAATGACAAGGCTTGGGCCCCAACCCCACAATGTGCCTGGGAAGGAGTAGTTACTTCATCAGCTGGGAAAGCTTTTACACTGAGGTTACTACATGGTCAAGTGTCACGGGCATCTGAGCTTCTTGGGAACTCCTGCAATGAAAATCAAGAGAATTCACTACAAAAAAGTGTGCAGACAAGAAAATAGCCTATGAATAGGAGGGAAACAAAGCACCCAGAGGGAGAAAAAAATGACTGCTACCCCCCCCCAAAAAAAAAAATATCGGGAAACAGTTTAAAAAGAGTTGAGACAGGAAAGATGATGTCTAAGTACTTAAAGGTGGGGACTCTTATGCATCTGTGCAGTGGAACTACATGCTTCTTCATGCTAACACGTCTCCTTAGCATGTTAAAATCACCTGGGGGTGTGTTTCTCACTATTATGATAAAGGTAAGGTCATGCAGAGGTCATTCTGGGGCTTAACTGTGCATGCCTTAAGGTTGAGAAAATCTCTTTTTGGGATTAGGGTACTTGGAGTCTCTTTGTCGGGTACTAATTAGGTACAGGCTTTGAGGGGCAACCACGAAAATTCCAGAGTTATCTATGAGAAGCTCAGTTTGTCTCAGCAGTTTCCTTTACAAGGCTTGGACCCCAACTTCACTACCCAACCAGTGAAGAGACTGGTTATATGGCTGATGGCCAAGAGTATGCTGGTTCACACTGGATTCTGGCAGACGATACAGAAACTGTGGAGCCAGAAAATGTTGGGCCTGTCTGTTTATTAGAGTCTTGCAACAGCAGATAAGCCAGCAGACAGGGAAAACAGCTTCTCTTTCTCAGGGCTGATGAGCAACCAGGCCCATGGGGAGGTGGACGCTTCTTAGGCAAACAATAGAAAATAAAATGGTCCATTGCTCATGCACCAATCAGGCAAAGTACAAGCGAGCAAGCCTAACATACTTGTTTACCCAACACTGGTGTTTCCTTGCTTGTGAAGGCTGATACACTGTGTTTGGTGAGACAAGTTCAAATGCATTACTGTTTTCTTCAAGGATCAGAATGAAGTCAATACAGGCACACCATGTGATTGTTGTATTCAGAGTCCTGATTATGCCTGTGGAGGGGTGTTGCTTCCTGGATCTTGCACATTAAAGGTTCCACAGCCCAAGGGTCTGTGATCCTCAGTAGGACTCTGAGTTCTGGTTCTTTTATTTTCCCTGCTCTGCACAATGTGTGATGGGACAAAATGGCCTGAGCACCTGCCATATGCCTACTCCTTAATTTTGCCCCTGCAAATACTATCGATAGTTGGTTGGCCATTTTCTGACAATCAAGAAGTCTGGAAATATCATCTCTCGCATGAAGTACAAATCTTGGCTATGGCTACCCAGAGATAGTGAGATAAATGAAGAAAGAAAGAAAGAAGTTATGGGCTTTTATAGTCTTGTAGCAAAGGATTAGGAATAGTAAAACTGGCAAGTATAACAGGGTGAGAGTCATAGAGACAGACAATTGTAGTCAGAGAAGATAATTTCATGATGTGAGTTCATGCATTAGTTCATTATATCAAGGTTTAAACCAAAGATCTGAGAAAAGTAATGAGGAAGCAGTATATTGCAATTTATTTTCTTTAAATCTGTAAAACCTAATACATTATAGTTCTAAAAAATTTTATCCTCTGCAAAGTTGTTTCTAGTTTATAGTTCTTTCTGGTATTTTTGGTATATTATTTCTGGGCTCTATTATTGAAAAGAATTCAGTAAAGAGGTAAATAGATGAGTTGATGAAGCAAATTTTCTGTTTGATTATTAATTGTAAACTGTGAAAAAACAGACCACCACATAGTCTCCTAGAATTAAGAAAATTGCAAGACATTTGGCAGACACTCAGAGATAATTGTTGGCATAATCACTAACGATATGCACTGTCATAAGAGGTTACTTAAGGAGAAGACTGCTATACCCAGGGATTCTATGACTAATGCATTGTAAATAAAAACAAAATCAAATATTGTATTTTCTCAATTTAGGACATCCTATGTTTGAAATTAGATGCATTGAAATTGATGGTATCTTAGTTTTAATAATATATCTTAATAACATCTATACTAACTTATATTGTGAATCTAAATATTCATGGTGCAGAATTACTTACAGTGAAAATACCCTTTTAAACCATGTAGTATTATATTAAACATATATAAAACAAGTTTTATTTAATTTGTCTTTTCAGTCTTCGATTGGTATTGAATTGTCTGTAACAATTAATGAGTGGAGAATAATGAGATTATATATGGTCTTAATAAATAAAAGTTAATGCCACATTTTAACATTTCACCCTCTTTCTAAGACTCCAATTAGCAAGTGGATATTGTCAAAATGCAGACTTTTCCCTGCCATTGTTTAGGTATTAACATGCCAGTAAGAAAACTGACAGCCCATACTGCAAAATCAGCAAAACAAAAAGGGAAACGTGTGTCTTTACTTCTCTCTAAAGCCATGAAAATTCCACATGGAGTGCAAGTTATGCTGACAGCAGGTAAAGGTTCATTCCAGATGGACTTAAGACAGAACTAAATCTCTGGTTCAGCCCCTACGTTTTATTATAGTTTGCAATCTGAGACAAACATCAGAAAATCTAGCTATGTTTTGGTTTTGTTTACTTCTTATGGGTGTTTAAATTGATAACTTGTATTTGCTAATTGCCAAAAGTTCAAAATCGCAATATTTTTACTCTTGGTGAGAAGGAGGAAAAAAGTAAAGAATTTTTTGTATCTCTCAGATATATTGACCTATTCTCCAAATTACAAGTTCCTGACTGATCAACTGTACCACCTGCTACTAAAGCTCAGTAATATTAGTCTGTGGAATGGTTTCATTCTCTCTCACACTTCAGAGATCTTGCGTTCAACCCCAGCATCCCTTGTGTGTTTAAATCAGCTTAACGGCTCATACAACGTGCTGATTTCCTTGTAGGCCTGTTTTCTCAAAAAGTGATCATCTTTTGCCAATGCCCTTAGGATTAAACAGGGTAGTCTGGTTTTCCTTTTCTGCATTGGCTATACCTTTGTAGTCTATAAAAGACTAACTAGAAAAGAATCAGCTGATGAGAGAATCAATCTTCTGGAAGCCTCCCCACAGTTTTCTCATCATTTTTGTGCCGTCTGTCATCTCAGATTGTAAAATGAAAACCAAAACACAGTATGTGGGAAGACTTTTACTGCTCCTTGTTAACAAAAACAGTAAGACCAAGGGTTTTGATCTTATGAGTGTATAGGTAAACAGTAAGCTGTAAGTGCACATTCTTGAAGTGGCTTTCCTCTGCTTCTAATGGAGGTTTGCAAAGAATTATCAAAGTGGTATCAAAAATGTCCCCAAACATACTGTTGAGTGGATATCCGTTCTGAAGAGGCCAGGTTAAATCTGAAGGTCTTATATACGGCGAAACTGGGTATCTTAAGATGTAGCAAGCAGTACTACGTGCTTCTTACGGATAGTCATCAAAATAGAGAACTACAAAAAAAGATTCTTTTTGCATTTTTGTAACTGGTTACATTGCATTAATTTATTTCTGTAGCATTACATTTTTAAATCAAGTGACATTTGTCTCACTTAACTTTTATTTTAACAACTTTCAAGTAATTTGCTTTCTTGTAGACTATTCAAAAATGTATATGAAATTTATTCAGAGTACTATGGCAGATAAAGGTCATTTCTTACTTTAACCCACTGTATATATTTTCTTTAGCATTGGAGAATCGAAAAATAATTTTCTTCCTGCTTTTACTTTATGGTTTTAGTTCTCATTTATAACTTGAAAGCACAATGAGCAGAGGGAATTTAAACTTGCTAACTGACCCTATTAAAATACAAACTAGAGATTGAAATTTGCTTTTTTTAACTTGAGTTCAGGCTTTCAGTCAGTTACAATTCTATCGAAGCTGTGTAGCTTCTCCCTCTGGTAATATATAAAATACATTTAATAGAAATAAAATGTATTTTTAAATGTGTGAAATACATTTTAAATTCTCTGGTAAGAATTATATTATTGAATTATGAAAAAAGTGGAATGATTTCATTACTTCTTTTTAATGTCTTTGAAGTAGCTCAATGATTAAATTGGTGCTGCTCTCTGGAGCTGGGGGTCTGGTATGGTGAGAACAAGACTAGCATTTTCTACTGCTTATTAGTTCACTTAATACTAGAAATTTGAGTGTGTTAGTATTGAATTTTGCATTGTGAAGATATGTAAAATTCTTGAATATATTTATTGTTTCGTTGTGAAATAATGTTATCAGAAGGGAAATACATAAAATTTTTCTAAATATCTAGAATTTACTTAAATTAAAGCATATATAAAGTTTGCTCCTAAAATGCAGAAAGAGGTGTAATAGAATATTCTCCATCACATAGTTTATTCTTTCCTATCATTGATACTTATTGAGTGATCGTAAATTTTTCATCATTACTATTGATAATTATTATTGAAATAAATAATCACCCTGGCTGGATAGCTCAGTTGGTTAGAGCTTTGTCCTGAAGCGCAGAGGTTGTCAGTTCGATCCCTCGTCAGGGCACATACAGTAATGGATCTATGTTCCTGCCTCTCTCTCTATTGATCTCTCTCTCTTCTTCTCCCTCTAAAAGTCAATAAATTAAAAATATATATATATATAATCTTTTCTTAAATATTATTTAATTGTATATAGTAGTTTTGATCATGCAAAAGATCCAAGATTAATTAAATAAATCTGAATGCAATTAGACAATATATTGATGCTTTTTATATTTTTAAGTGATTTTAGCATTTTATATCACTTCATTTTCCTATAAATTATCTTTTGGGCATTGAATTTTATCTTTATTTTATTTAGTTTTATTTTCCCCTTAGACACTTATTATAGCTGAATTTTCTGAAAAAATAAAGATATCTTTTTTTTCCTGATACCTAAAACCTTAACATTATTTTTAGTGTTGTTTTGTCACAAAGCATCTAAATCTTATGATGGTATGATATTCACCTGCCATGTCATAACGATATCTTTTCTGTCTGTCACATTGAAAGTGCTTCGTTCATAATATCTGTGGATTCAATAAAAAAGATGAACTTCTGGAAAACGATTTTATTTCAGAGTTTAGACATTCTTTTATACTTAGTACCTAGAGTGTATGAACCACTGTGATATGTGCGATTACGGCTTGCAAAATAGAATATTGTAGTATTACTTTCTTCAAGGGACTTATAAAATAGAGTTCTTCTGTGGCCTGACCTGTGGAGACTCAGTGGATAAAGTGTCGACCTGGAATGCTGAGATCACTGGTATGAAACCCTATACTTGCCTGGTCAAGGTAAAAATGGGAATTGGTGCTTCCTGCTCTTGCCCTGCTTCTCTCTTTCTCCCTCCTCTAAAATGAATAAATAAAATCTTTAAAAAATTGTTCTTTTATATTACTTATGAATAATGATTGGAGTGAAGGGGCATCACAAAAAATCTTTTTTGTTTATGTTATCTTTGCTTGTATTGTATATCTTTTCTCTACTCCAGTTAAGATAATTCCAGGAGAGAATAATTTGGTTGTGTTTTCCATAATACCAGTGCTTGAAGACACCAGTTGCATCAAAGCAATGTGTAATAAAGTACCTATATTTTTAAGCCTAAATGTCCAACCTATTTTAACTTACTTTGGATCAGTATTGTCAAACCTACCTGTTTTTGATACTGTATAAACAAACTGATGACAAAACTGTCTAAATAAATATTAATTAACTTAGTTTTAATTAGGGCATGAGTTGCTATTCTTATCTGCATTTTGTAAATGTTAGGCTACTTTCAGTATTGCTGTCCATGTCGATGGAGTAGAGAATAGAATTAAGCGATCAGGAGCACAGAAAAATGCAAACCAATGGGAAAATTAGTAAACATATAGAAAATATGCAAGTGCTATGCAAAAATTTTTTTCCAGTAGTATCAAATGTATATGACTTAGAAAGATAAAAAATAACAAAACCAAGGAAATTGTATATTTAATAATTTAGATGCCAATTTCAGAATAATTTACTATAATATTCCATATCATTCTTCTGTTTGACAGTGGCCTGTGATTTTCTTTTCCAATTAAAGATAATTTTCATGATAACCGCATATCTTAAAATTTTTCATCCTCTGTTTAGTGACAACTCATTGTATTATATTAAGTATTATGTCCATCCAGTATAACCAAGCCTTGAAACTTGCATTGAATCCCTAATAAAAATTTAATAGTAAAAATTTTATTGCTCCCTTTTGCCGTTGCTATGGTAAATCATAATGAGATATAAGCTATTTGAAATAGTAAACCCAAAATATAAAGTTATATGTTAATAAAAAAATATTCACAGAATAGAGACATTGATGATATCTGATAATGGGTGACTCTCACCTATGTTAATTGACATCATTCATTTACACAAGTAATTATAATAATTTATTACTGAAATTAATAAGATAATAGAAAAAATTTATTACTTTTTACTCTGTTTCCAAAAGAAGAATATAAAGCCATATGTGAAAAGCTATACAACAAAATGTTAAAAGATATATATTTATTATTTCTTTAATAAAGAATTTTAAGTTGAATGATATGGGATAAAGAAAAAAATTGAAAATGTGGTTGAGGTTGGTACACAAAATCCAAGATAAGTTTGCTGTCCTAGTAGAGACAATTCACACATTGACTTTAAGCTTCCACGTAACCTCTAAGGAAAAAGAAAACACAATATGAATTACATAATTCATAATATCCATAGTCTAAAAATAATCTAGTTGCCTTAGCAACACAAGATACCGATAACAAATGTAACAAAGAAGATAAGCTTCTTCTGGGTCTCCACTGGGCACATTTTAACTTAGAGGATATTTTCTGTGTTTATATTTTATAGGGTGTAGTAACCAGTTTCATATGGCTGTTTCTTATGATATCTCTCAGAATAAGCTGATGGCATCTTTCTGAATTAAAATTTTACAGTATGAGAATAAAAATATATTTATGTTAGCCAATATGCTTAGTGTGTTACAGAGAGAAGAATCATTCAGGTTCCCTTTCAATTTTACTCACAATCTAATAAGCATGGTCACAGTCAAGAAAAGCTTTGATGAGGAGCATATTACAGGTGTGGGCAAAAGTAGGCTTACAGTTGTAATACAAATAAATAATACAATAATTATAAGTAATAATACAAGTATAAACTATCATATGCACACAACTGTAAAACTACTTTTGCCCACCCTGTATAAGAATATGCATGTAGTGCTTATGGTGGATAGTCTCCAAACGTATGCATCAGGCCAAATTTTTAAAAATGCAATAGAAACAAACCATTACTATCATTCCAACAGAAGAATGTTGAATGCAGTTATTCCCTATATTTATTTAACCTAAAGGGAAATCAATGGACTTATTCAACTGGTCAATGGGTATCAAGGCTTGTTATGGCTGATTCCAGAAGTCCAAATAATTATGATTCCTAATCCCTAGGTTTTGCTTATCTCTGTTTGTAGATAGGCACTCCCCATATGATAGCAAGACCATATTATCTTTACCAGTTATGATATTCAAGAATATTTTTTATCATTTGTCAAAATTCTTAGGAGATCCACTGTTCAACTATTACTGGGGCACAGACTGATGTGATTCTGACTGCCAGTCATTGAAATCTGGGCAGCAGGGTTAGTTTCATCCACACAGTGTGAAATACGTATAAGAGGAGATACATAGACTCTTGAGAGATGTTATGAAAAGCAGATATGTACAACAGTAAAATTTTCTTATATCTTCTAACCTTCTTCTTTTGTATTAAAGCACAATCTGGTATAAAGTAAAACCTAAGGCAAACAGTAGAATTCTTCCCTAAGGTCTATGAGTTTCTTCTTCCGGGATTTTCTTTTAAATAATATCTTAAATATATTTAAAAAAATCAAAAGTTTATAATGGCGTCTTTCTTTCCTAGTTCTTTTTTATTTTATTTTTTTATTTAGACAATTAATTTTAACAAGGTGATATTGGTCAACTAAAGTACATAGATTTAGAGAAAACATCTCCACATCCTTTGGACAGTCGATTATGTTGTATACCCATCACCCAAAGTCAAATCATCTTCTGTCACCCTATGTTTTGTTTCTCTTTAAGCCCGTCCCCCTCCTCCACCCCTCCTCCCTCTCTTCCCTTCCCTTCCCCCTGGTAATCACTGCACTTTTATCTATGTCCTTGAGTCTCAATTTGTGACTCATGGACAAACTGTCCCACCTGCATATGGAATCATACAGTTCTTAGTTTTTTCTGATTTACTTATTTCACTCAGTATAAGGTTATCAAGGTCTATCCATGTTGTTGTAAATGATACTATGTCATCATTTCTTATGGCTGAGTAGTATTCCATTGTATATATGCACCACATCTTCTTTATTCAATCCTCTATTGAAGGGCATTTCAGCTGTTTCCATGTCCTGGCCACCGTGCTGCAATGAACATGGGGGTAAATGTATCTTTATGTACCAAAGTTTTTGAGTTTTGGGGGTATATACCCTGTATAGGGATTGCTGGGTCATATGGCAGTTCTATTCTTAATATTTTGAAGAACCACCATACTTTCTTCCATAATGGTTGTACTACTTTACATCCCCACCAACAGTGAATGAGGGTTCCTTTTTCTCACAGCATCTCCAGCACTTGTTATTACCTGTCTTGTTGATAATAGCTAATCTAACAGGTGTGAGGTGGTATCTCATTGTAGTTTTGGTTTGCATTTCTCTAATAGCTAGTGATGATGAGCATTGTTTCATATATCTGTTGGTCATTTGTATTTCTTCTTGGGAGAAATGTCTGTTCATGTCTTCTTTCCACTTTTTTTATTGGATTGTTTGTTAGTTTGTTGCTGAGTTTTGTGAGTTCTTTATATATTTTGGATATTAGCCTCTTATCTGAGCTGTTGTTTGAAAATATCATCTCCCATTTAGTTGGCTATTTGTTTTGTTGACAGTTTTTTTTTTGCTGTGCAAAAGCTTCTTAGTTTGATGTCATCCCATTCATTTATCTTTGCCTTTACTCCCCTTGCTTTTGGGGTCAAATTGATAAAATGTTCTCTTCGACCAAAGTCTATGACTTTAGTACCTATGTTTTCTTCTATGTAATTTATTGTTTCAGATCTTATATTTAGGTCATTGATCCATTTAGAATTAATTTTTGTGCAAGGAGATAAACTGTAGTCAAGTTTCATTCTTTTGCATATTGCTTTCCTATTTTCCTAGCACAATTTATTGAAGAAGCTTTCTTTTCTCTATTGTGTGTTTTTGGTTTCTTTATAAAAGATGATTTGACCATATATACTATATGTGGTTTTATTTCTGGGCTCTCTATCCTGTTCCATTGGTCTGTGTGGCTATTTTTCTGCCAGTACCATGCTGTTTTGATTATCATGGCTCTGTAGTACAGTTTGAAGTCAGGTATTGTAATGCCTCTAGCTTTGTTTCTTTATTTTTCCTTAGGATTACTTTGGTTATTCAAGGCTTTTTATAGTTTCATATAAACCTGATGATTTTTTTTCCATTTCTTTAAAAAATTACTTTGAAATTTTGATGGGAATTGCATTAAATTTGTATATTGCTTTGGGTAATATTGGCATTATAACTATATTTATTCTTCCTTTTCAAGAACAAGAAATATTTTTCCATTTCATTGTGTCTTTTTCAATTTCCTTTAATAATGCTTTGTAGTTTTCAGTATATAGGTCCTTTACATTCTTTGTTATGTTTATTCCTAGGTATTTTATTTTTTCTGTTGCTACTATAAAAGGGATTTTTTTTAGTTCTTTTTCTGAGGTTTTGTTGTTGGCATATAAGAAAGCAATAGACTTCCGTATATTAATTTTGTATCCTGTGACCTTACTGTATTGGTTTATTGTTTCTAATAGCTTTTCTGTGGAATCTTTTGGGTTTTCTATATATAGAATCAAGTCATCTGCAAAAAGTGAAACCTTTACTTCTTTCCCAATATGAATGCCCTTTATTTCTTTCTCTTGTCTGATTCCTCTGGCTAGAACTTCCAGCACTACGGTGAATAGAAGTGGAGAGAGAAGGCAGCCTCATCTTGTTCCTGATTTTAGAGGAAAAGTTATCAGTTTTTTTTACCATTTAGTATGATGTTAGCTGATGGTTTGTCATAAGTGGTCTTTATTATATTGAGGTATTTTCATTCTATACCCATTTTGTTAAGTGTTTTAAACATAAAAGGATGTTGTATTTTATTGAATCCCTTTTCTGCACCTATTGATAGGATCATATGTTTTCTGTTTTGTTGATATGGTGTATTATGTTAATTGTATTACGTATGTTGAATCATCTTGTGTTTCTGGGATAAATCCCACTTGATCATGATGAATTTTTTTTTTTATGTTTTACTATAATCAATTTGCTAGTATTTTTTTTTAGGATTTTTGTATCTGTATTCATTTGAGATATTGGTCTGCAGTTTTCTTTTTTTGTGTTGTCTTTACTGGGTTTAGCTATGAGGGTTATATTGGCCTCATAAAATGTGTTTGGAAGTATTGCTTCTTCTTCAATTTTTTTTGAAGACTTTGAGAAGGATAGGAACCAATTCTTTGAATGTTTGGTGGAATTCACTAGTATGGCCCCAGACTTTTATTTTTTGGGAAGTTTTTGATAGTTGTTTTTATTTCCCCCTTGCTTTTCAGTCTATTTAGGCCTTCTACTTCTTCATGATTCAGTCTAGGAAGATTGTATTATTCTAGAAGTTTATCCATTTCTTCTAGATTGTTGAATTTGGTGGCATATAATATTTCAGAGTATTCTGCAATAATCCTTTGTATATCTATGATATCTGTGGTAATTTCTCCTCTTTCATTTTGGATTTTGTTTATAAGTCTTTTCTCTTTTTTTCCTTAGTGGGTCTTGCCAGGGGTTTGTCAATTTTGTTGATCTTTTCAAAGAACCAGCTTTTGTTGTATTAAAATTTTTTCCTATAGTTTTTCTGTTCTCTATTTCATTTATTTCTGCTCTAATGTTTATTAGTTCCTTTCTTCTGCTGGTTTTGTTTTGCCTTTGTTCCTTTTTTCTAGTTCCTTAAGATGTGATTTTAGGTTGTTTACTTGAACTCTCTTGCTTTTTCATATAAGCATGTAATGATATGATCTTCCCTCTTATTACTACTTTTGCTGCATCCCAAAGATTCTCATATGTCATGTTGTCATTTTCATTTGTCTGTATATATCTTACGATCTCTTCTTTTATTTCTTCTTTGACCCATTCACTTTTTAGAAGTACGTTATTTAATTTCCATATTTTTGTGGGTGTGTTTACTTCTATTTTGCAGTTGAATTCTAGTTTCAAAGCCTTATGGTCAGAGTATCTGCTTGGTATAATATCAATCTTTCTGAACTAGTTGGTGTTAGTTTTGTGGCTCAGCATATGATCTATTCTTGAGAATATTCCAGGTACACTGGAGAAAAATGTATACTCTGATGTTTTGAGATGAAATGTTCTGTAGATGTCTATTATGTCCATTTGTTCTAGTGTTTCATTTAAGGCCAATATTTTTTTTATTGATTTTCTGTTTGAATGAATAATATGAAGCCATCAATGGTGTATTGAGGTCTCCAAGTATGATTATATTTTTTTCGGTTTGCACTTTTAGATCAGTTAGTATTTGTCTTACATATTTTGGTGTTTCTTGGTTTGATGCATATATATTAAGGAGTGTTATGACTTCCTGATACAATGTTCCCTTTATCATTATGGAATTCCCATTCTTGTCTTTGGTTACCTTTGTTGTCTTGTAGTCAGCATTGTCAGATATAACTATAACTACTCCTGCTTTTCTTTGGATATTATTTGCTTGGAGAATTGTTTTCCAACTTTTCACCTTGAATTTATCTTTATCCTTGTATCTTAGATGTGTCTTTTGAAGGCAGCATACTGTTGGGTTTTGCTTCTTAATCCAATCTGTTACTCTGTGCCTCTTTATTGGTAAATTCAATTCATTTATATTTAGTGTAATTATTGACACTTGAGGATTTCCTATTGCCATTTTATATACTCTTTTTGATAGCTTTGTGTCTTGTTTGGTTCTTCTTTTGGTTTTTGTTCATTTGTTTTGTTTGGTTGTAT
Source organism: Rhynchonycteris naso (assembly GCA_037038555.1). Lineage (NCBI taxonomy): Eukaryota > Metazoa > Chordata > Mammalia > Chiroptera > Emballonuridae > Rhynchonycteris > Rhynchonycteris naso. The sequence continues at coordinate 70,781,317 of CM072997.1, forward strand.
TCCATACTTCTATCTTCGGTTTCTTTCTTTCTTTCTTTCTTTCTTTTAGCTATGTGTTTCAGTAGTGGCATTTTCAGGGGTGGTTAAGATTAGGTTATTAAAAGAAAAAATATCATATTTATTAGAGTCCATTATCTCATGAGTGCTTTTGCATTCCATCCTCCTTTGTTACTGCTGATCTTTATCCTTTCCCTTTTATGTTATTGTTGCCACAGATTATTCTTTTTATTGTGATTTTGTTAAAATTTTTACTTGTAATTTTGTTTTGTTCTTTGTTTCTGGTCGAATACCCCTTTTAGTATTTCCTGTAGTGGGCATTTTCTGGTGATATTTCCTCAGCTTTCATATGTCTGTAAATGTTTTTATTTCTCATTCATATTTGAAGAATAGCTTTTATGGATATTGTATTCTTGGTTGGTAATTCCTCTCTTTCAGTACTTTAAATGTTGGGGTCCACTCTCTTCTGGCTTATAGAGTTTCTGCTGAGAAATCTGATGATAGCATAATGGGCCTTCCTTTATAAGTTATATTCTTCTCCCTAGCTGCCTTGAGGATTCTTTCTTTGTCACTAATTTGTGATAATTTCATTATGATGTGCCTTGGAGTAGGCCTGTTTGGGTTGAGGTAACTTGGCATTCTATTTACTTCTTGGATTCAAGGCTCTATCTAATTCTTTCCACAGGCTTGGGAAGTTCTCATTGATTATTTGTTTCAATATGTTCTCCATTTTCTTTTCCCTCTCTTCCTCTTCTAATATAACCATTATTCTTATATTGCTCTTGCTGATGGAGTCAGACAATTCTTGTAGGGCTTTTTCATCTTTTTAAATTCATGAGTCTCTCTCTTCTTTTCTCTAGTATCTCTAGTTGCCTGTCTTTGATGTCACTGATTCTCTCCTCTATCTGGCCTGTTCTATTGGCTAAGCTTGTTACTTCATTTTTCAGTTCGTGTATTGAGTTTTTCATCTGTGTTTGGTTCTTTTTTATAGTTTCAATTTCCTTGGTGAAGTACTCTTTTTGTTCATTAAGTTGTTTTTGATCTCACTAAATTGTCTTTCAGTGTTTTCTTGTACCTTATAGAGTGTTCTTAGAGCTTCAATTTTAAATTTCTGTCATTAAGCTCCAAGGTTTCCATGTAATTGAGATATTTTCCTAGAGATTTTCCATCATCTATCTGAACTAAATCTCTGTCTTGTATATCCATATTTGATTTATTTTTATTTGATGGTATTTGCGAGTGGTATTGTTAATAACCCCAACAAAACATAATTATTTCTTTTTCTGGAAAGGGATGCTGTACTACAAGATTTGCCCCTGTGAGATTTTTAGGTGTTCTGCTAAGGCTTAGCTATCGCCTTTGTAATGATGCAGGCTGGTGTCGTGTTGGTAGGAAGGGCTTGTTGTTAGGGCTTTGGAATTTTATGGAACTGACAATGGCCAACCAGGAGTCCTCCAGGTCACTCTTCCATGTCTCAGCAAAGCAGGGGATCAAGTATCTGGGTGCCCTGCCTCTCATAGGAGAGAGTAACCTGGAAACCTAGTGGAGGAGGGGTCTGCCACCACTGCTGTTCTCACAGCAAGGGGAGCAATGAGGAACCGGGAGGCTAGGGTGACACAGTCTAGTCCCTCTTCCAATTCCATTCTAAGTACTCAAAGCCAGCCCTGGGCAGGGCAGGGGGTGCATAAAAGAAGCTGATGTCCACAAGCTTCTCAGCAGTTGCAGTAGAGATCTCAGATCAGGGGCTTCCCGTCCATACACACTAAACTCCCTCTGGCAAGCGGGTGCTGGTGGCACGCAGATCCCAGATCAAGCATTTGGTGCCACAGGCTAAACTGTGCCAGTCGGGTGGGCAGATCAAGTGTGTCCCAGTGTTCTGTGGGCCAATCTTCACAAGCTATTTGCTCACAGTTCTTGGGAGCAGCCACTGGCTTTGTGTGCGCCAGCAACAGTGATCGTTCAGCCCTACAACCACAGGTGCGGCAGACGCCAGGAAATAGCCCTGCTCCCATTCTTAGTCATTGCCCCTATCTTAGCTCCTTCCCCCCAGTTTCTCCTCTTCTCCAGGCTTGGGTCTGAGACAAAGCCTGCACCAACAGTGCCTTCCTCCCTCAGGTCCATTAAGAAAAAGAAAGACTCAGTTCTTTGGTATTTTTTATTCTTCTGTGCTTTGGCCCGCCTTCTTGCTCAATCATACGTTTGTTTATCCAGTGTGTTTATATTTCAGGTTTATCTAGGCTTTTTTCTCTGCATATAGTTGTAAAATTTGTTGAAATTTCAAGGGGAGAGATCAGGAAGTATCTCTCATGCCTCCATTTCTCTGATGTCATTCTTTCCTAGTTTTAAAAAATAATCATATCTAAAGGGAAAAATATATTGATCAGAGACGGATAATAATGTTCCCATTTATTTCTTTTCTTGATTACCTTTTGTTAAATGAACCTTATACTGTAAGGTGGGCAGGTGGTCATGCAACAGACTAGATTTTTAGCTTTTTTGCAGCTGTTTTTCTACAACTGAATTTGTTCCTACTGGATATAAAAGAAGTGATTAAATGCAACTTCTGGGACACCATGGAAATAAAAACTTCTTACCAAGGAAGGATATGACCTCTAACCTCACATTTTTGGGGAATAAAACAAAACATTTATGGAGAGCTAGCTATACCCATGCAGATGAGAATATCTTGGGAAGGATTCTTAACCTCATGAGGTCTGTGAACAGAGATCTGTGGGTAGAATCCAGTGGGGCATGAAATTGTAAGAAAACAATGACTACATCTCAATTTTTAATAACTTCTAATTGAAAATTGGTATTTCTTCGTCCTCATTGGTTGGCTCAGTGGTAGAGCATCGGCCCAGTGTATGGATGCTCCAGGTTCAATTTCCCATCTGCTTCTCCACTGTTCCCCATTTGCTTCTATCTATCTATCTATCTATCTATCTATCTATCTATCTATCTATCATCTATCTATCTATCTATCTATCTATCTATCTATCTATCATCTATCTATCTATCATCTATCTTCACCTCCTGCAGCCATGGCTCAATTGAAGCGAGTTGGCCCTGGGTGCTGAGGATGGCTCCATGGCCTTAGCCACAGTCACTAAGAAGAGCTCAGTTGCTGAGCAACAAAGCAATACCTCAGATTGGGAGAGCAGCAGCCCAAGATGGAAGTTGTTGTGTAGATCCCAGTCAGGGTGCATGCGGGGGTCTATCTCTGCATTCTTCCCTCTCACTGAATAAAAAAAGAAAGTGGAAGGGAGGGAGGAAGGGAGGGAGGAAGGAAGGAAGGAAGAAAGGAAGGAAGGAAGGAAGGAAGGAAGGAAGGAAGGAAGGAAAAAAGGAAGGAAGGAAAGAAGGAAGGAAGAAAATTGGCATTTATTTTAGTTATGGATGTGGGGAAAAATAATTGCAATCCAGTAGTATCTGTGCCTAATTCAATTTATAACACTTGGGAAAGATGTACATTTCCATGTAACTTAAATCATTCTATTTTGAGGTCTCTTTTTTATTAGCTTAACCTATATACATGGGTGCAAATGTATTTTGTTACCAAAAGTAAGATGAATTTTAATATAGATGTAGATAACACACTCTTTTGGGGTCCTTATGGTCCAATCAAACAATTGTTCTTAGTATTTTCCTGACCACAATAACTGTGTCCTCTGATCTGTTGATAGAGTACCTCTTATAGAACAGGTAACTAGTCCATTTCCTATTTTTAAATAAACTTTAATTGAGTATAGCCACATCTATTTATTTATGTATCATCTGTCACTGCTTTCATGCTTTAATGGCAGAGTTATGTAGTTACAACACAAAACCTAAACTATTAACTATCTAGTTCTTTACAGAAAAACTTTACCAACAAATTCTTTAGGACATTAAAGGGCTGAACAAGAGATTTGGCTTACTTGTCTACTTGTTTCCTGACTATGAAGGTAGCAAATTCTTATTAAACCAGAACTGAAAAAATAAACACGTAGGAAAACATGAACCTGGCTATAAACTGATCCTCTGAATTGCTAAAAACACAATTTATAATTAGAGGATGCATCCACTTGTCATTGAAATCTGTTAACTAAAGATAATACCAGGCTGGAAGAAAGCACATAATTTTCATATTTCCTTAATAAGAAGAAAGCAACAATAAATGAAAACTCTTCTATGGTATGAAAGTGGTTATTTCAAATCAAGAGAATAAAATTCTACCAAGAACAATCATTTTTATAATTGTATGATATTTCTTACTTCCACTAGCATTATTAATAGGACTATAGTTTGACCTGACAATGAGAATAGCTTCTTTTGTGGCATTATGGCAGTTCTATTTCTGTTCTTTGAGAAATAAGGAGCAGACAAAGGATAAAAGTCTTGCCTGAGTTGCTGAAACAATAACATAGTGTGAAGAATTTCCAGTGACTCAGGAGCTCAAAAGATCCTGTTTTTATGGCTCCTTGAGAACTGGAAGCTTGATGGACACTCACAGAAAAGACCTTAGTTCCCTTGAAATCAGTAGTCATTTGGGGTAATATCACTGCGCTTGAGGACTGATAGACAATTGAGTACAGCCAGGAAATTTCTTTTGGAAAGAAAAAAGATACCTCATGTGAAGCAATCACAAAAGGCCACAGTTGAAGCGTTAGTATGTCATGTTTGGGGTGCTTTGTAGAAGTAATAGGGAACTTGCCAATCACAGGCTCAGCTAAGTTGCTACAGCTACCAGGACTTTATTGCCACAACCTCACAGCTCCTGGGCTTTTTGTTAAAAAATATATTCTACATTAGGATGGCTTAGTTTTCATGTATTTTCACATGCTATGGGAAAAAGTAGAAATAACAACATAGATGACACTGGTATACAAATAGGATTAGGGTAGAAAGATTGCACCATTGCCAGAATGTAATGGAATTTGAAAAAAGAAATGCTAGACAATCTAAGTCCAAATCCATGAAAGATTTTTTAAATGGACAAACAGTATTTACTTTTACCATGTCTTACCCAAAATGATGATATCACTTGATCTAACTCATAATAAATTCTTGTGACTTTTAGAGGAGTTTTTTCTTCAGTCATTACCTTCTTAATTCCCCCTCCTCTCCACTAACATCTTCTTCTTTTTCTATAACAGATTCTGTCAGGGTACTTTTGTTTGCACAAAGATGTTGTAAATGTTTTTACACTGCAGCCATGTGAAGACAGCTAAAAATATAGCAAAGTCCTCATTAGATATTTTTTCTTAAACTCTACAGTGAGGAAAGTAAATTGTACAAGAGCATAGAATAATATTTAGGGTAGGCCCTTGAAGTATAACCTATAAGGCTTTGGATAATTTACCCAAAGCAGTCATGGCCATGTGAAAGTCCAAGAAGCTTCCTGACCCAAACACCCCTTCCATGCGTACACACCTTGATCATGAAAATGGGATCCGTGAGAAAAGTGAAGTGTGAGCTAATTCAAAGGCATAAACAAAGCTTAGAAGAAAGTAAAGGGACTTTAGTGTACTAAGGATTAGAATACTTGGGAATAGAAACAAGTTTGATAAGAAAAATAAAATGAAAAGTAGAATGTAGACTATTAATGAATTTGAATATTTAATCTTATTAAATATAAATAAGTGAATATATATTACATACCTAATAAATACTTTCTGTAGTGAAAATAATCTTGGGACAATGCTACATGAAATAAATCTTTTATTTTCAAGTAGTGTGCAGCCTTGTGGTAGAAACAGAGAGATAAACATAATTTAGATTCAAAATGGCAGCCATAAATTCAGAAATGTGCTCAACCAGAGAATGAGAATACAGAAAATAGATACTTTAATGAAATGTTCCTTGAAGTAATGATGTCTGAGACAAGCTCTAAAAGCTCCAAAAAACTAGCATGGCTTAGAATGTTAGGAAAGGTCTCTTAGGCAGAGAGTCCAGAAAGAGCAAGGTGAGATATAGAACGTGAGCAATTCGGTACTACTGGAAAATAAGGAGTGCAATAGAAAAGTTATTGAATAAGCTTAGAGATTCTAGAAGAAGCCAGGTTTGAGTGTTTAGATGTCAGGCTGAGGAGGCCTGCAGACAATGAGGAGATACTAGGTGTTTTAAGATAACAGTTATTATGTATTAGGTAATTTTGGTTATAATATGGATAGTACAGTAACGGCTCACTTAACGTTGTAGATATATTCTGTGACTTTAAAAGAAATGATGTGTAACAAACCAATTTTACCATAGGCCAATTACTATACACAAGATTTATGTGTTCCAATGTCTTATTAACATTATAATAATACAATGTTGAGCAAAAAATGTTATTTGAAGACTTGGCTGTAATTTAAAGGTAACAAGACTCCAAGCCATGACGTTGTAGATGGAAAAATAAGGAGACTTGATCAAATGGGTTGGTTTTACAAATTGGAAACTCATAAGTATAGATGTCATGTCTGTGTAATTGAGAGACTTATGGTACCATTAAAAGGGGGAAATATTCAAAGAGCTTTTTAATTTTAAAATGTGGTTAGAAATTTGAATTTTGACTCAGATACACTGAGTATGTGGTGCATATAAATGTTTATATTATCACTATTGTCCCTTTATGTATGTGTAAAAAAATTATCTGACATACAGAAATACAGAATCTCTTCAAGTTTAAAGGGATAAGGCAGTCTAGTAGCAGTCTCAAATAAGCAATTAGAAATTCAGCTTGGAGTATCCAGCAGACTCGTGATAGTCATAGGTCTTGAGTTCAAATACAACACACATTATACAAATATCTAAACCTTATAGTACCTAACACTTCATTGTTTAACTAGAAATATCTAATTTAATATTTTGAAGTTTAGTTCTTCTACAGCTGTGGTAGGAAAATCAATATCAATGTAGTAATTCTCATCAAAATGCATTTATATTAAAGTTTTGACTAATAGACTTGATTTGGGAAGCAGCTACAGTAATCAGAAATTTTGTCTATTTGTTCTCTATGCCAATTGTAGACTTACACCTTTTGCAATAACTTTCAGCATTTTATTATTAGAAAGCCCACACTCATTCACTTCTCCACCAATATCATGATTATGACCATTCTAACAAACTACTTTCCACTGGCTCTGAAAAATTGTTGAGAAATTTGGATGACATCAATTCTTTTCATACAGCTAGAATATTAGCTTCTAGAAGAGATATAATAAGTCTTACTTATTTCTTTTTCTGTTGCTGAGAACAATGAATTTGTAGTCAATACCATTTTTATTGAATAAATTGATTAATTTATATATTAAGATTTAGTAACATAATTATTAACTTTTCCCTAGTCATTTATAGTTAATTGACTGCCTTATTTAATGCCTTCTATATTTGCATTACATAAATTCTTTCTGGGTAAATGAATGTTTCAGACAACCAAAGCTAATCTCTCAAACCTCTTTATTTTAACCACTTTTGAACAACATCGTTTTAAAATTGTATTACATGCTGTAGATAAAAGAACAAGCTTGAGTCAATTTAACCATTTCATGATGACTCAGGTTCATTATAATAAGCATTAATCATTGTACTTTATAGCAATACAATACTGGATTTAGGGACCATTGAACTAGGCAGAACAGTTTTCATCTAATATATATTTTTAATATTATTTTTTATTTAATTATTTGTGTTTACATAGATTCTAAGGCCACCCCAAGTGCATCACCCCTCCCCCATATTCACCGCAACATCTCCCTTACCCTCGTCCCTACAGAGTCCTCCCCCTTCCCTTCAGGCTTATCCCATCCTATCATCTCCTTTCCTCTGCCCTCTTTTCCTCTGGTCCCTTTGATCCCTCCTCTGTCTCAATTCCAATCCTCAGTTCTCATTGTTCCTTGGATTTCTCAAATGAGTGAGGTCATATGATATTTTTCTTTCTCTGTCTGGCTTATTTCACTTAACATAATAGTTTTCTAGTTCCTCCATATTGTTGCAAAAGGTAATATTTTCTTTTTTTTCATAGCCCCATAGTATTCCATAGTATATATGTACCACAGCTTTTTAATCCTCTCGTCCACTGATGGACACTTAGGCTGTTTCCAGATCTTTGCTATTGTGAACAATGCTGCCATAAACATGGGGGTGCATTTACTTTTTTCAGTCAGTAATATGGTGTCCTTGGGATATATTTCTATAAGTGGGATGGCTGGGTCAAAGGGCAGTTCCATTTCTAATTTTTTGAGGAATCTCCATACTGTTTTCCACAGTGGTTGCACTAGTCTGCATTCCACCAGCAGTGCAGGAGGGCTCCCTTTTCTCCACATCCTCGTCAGCACTTATTCTGTGTTGTTTTGCTGATGAGCGCCATTCTGACTGGTGTGAGGTGGTATCTCATTGTGGTTTTAATTTGCATTTCTCTAATGATTAGTGTTGTTGAACATTTTTCATCTGTCTATTGGCCATCTGTACGTCCTCTTTGGAGAAATTTCTATTCATTTCTTGTGCCCATATTTTGATTGGATTGTTTGTCTTCCTGGAGTGGAGTTTTACAAGTTCTTTATAAATTTTGGTTATTAACCCCTTATCAGATGTATTGTTGAATATGTTCTCCCATTGTGTGGTTCGTCTTTTTATTCTATTCATATTGTCTTAAGATGTGCAAAATCTTTTTAGTTTGATATAGTCCCATTTGTTTATCCTGTCTTTTAATTCATTTGCCTGTGGAGATAAATCAGCAAATTTATTGCTGTGATAGATGTCAGTGAGCTTACTCCCTATCTGTTCTCCTAAAATGCTTATGGTTTCACGACTTACATTTAAGTCCTTTATCCATTTTGAGTTTACTTTTGTGCATGGTGTTAGTTGGTGGTCTAGTTTCATTTTTTTTTTGCAGGTAGCTGTCCAGTTTTCCCAACACCATTTGTTAAAGAGTCTTTCTTTACTCCATTGTATACTCTTACCTCCTTTGTCAAATATCAATTGTCCATAAGGGTGTGGGTTTATTTCTGAGTTCTCTGTTCTGTTCCATTGATCTATGTGCCTGTTCTTATGCCAGGACCAAGTTGTCTAGAGTACAATGGCCTTGTAGTATAACTTGATATCAGGATGTGTGATACCTCCCACTTTATTCTTCCTTTTTAAGATTGCTGAAGTTATTTGTGTTCTTTTTCGGTTTCCATATAAATTTTTGGAATATGTGTTCTATATTTTTGAAGTATGTCATTGGTATTAAAATTGGTATTGCATTGAATTTATTAATTGCTTTGGGTAATATAGTCATTTTAATGATGTTTATTCTTCCTAACCATGAACATGGCATATTCTTCCATTTGTTTGTGTCTTCCTAGATTTCTTTTATCAATGTTTTATAATTTTCTGAGTACAAGTCTTTAACCTCCTTGGTTAAATTTACTTCTAGGTACTTTATAATTTTGTTGCAATAGTGAAGGGGATTGTTTCCTTAATTTCTCTTTCTGACATTTCATTGTTTGTGTATAAAAATGCCTCTGATTTCTGTGTGTTAATTTTATATCCTGCCACCTTGCTGAATTCGTTTATTAGGTCCAGTAGTTTTTTGACTGAGACTTTAGGGTTTTCTATATACAATATCATATCATCTGCTAATAATGATAGTTTTGCTTCTTCTTTTCCAGTATGGATGCCTTTTATTTCTTCTTCTTGTCAGATTGGTATAGCTAGGACTTCTGGTACTATATTGAATGAGAGTGTGAAAGAGGGCACCCCTGCCTTGTTTCTGATTTTAGGGGAATTGCTTTTAATTTTTGTCCATTAATTATATTGTTGGCTGTGGGTTTGTCATAGATCACCTTTATCATGTTGACGTATGTTCCCTGTATTCCCACTTTGTTAAGAGTTTTGATCATAAATGGGTGCTGGATTTTATCAAATGCTTTTTCTGCATCTATTGAAATTATTATGTGGTTTTTCTCCTTCCCTTTGTTTATGTGATGAGTCACATTGATTGATTTGCGAATGTTGTACCAGCCTTGCCTCCCTAGAATAAATCCCACTTGATCATGATGTATAATTTTTTTCATGTATTGCTGTATCTGGTTTGCTAATATTATGTTGAGGATTTTAGCATCTAAATTTATCAGGGATATTGGCCTATAATTTTTTTTCTTTTTGTTGTCTTTACCTGGTTTTGCAATCAGAATTATGCTCGCCTCATAAAAGTTGTTTGGAAGTCTCCCATCCTCTTGAATTTTTTGAAATAGCTTGAGAAGGATAGGAGTTAGTTCTTCTTTGAATATTTGGTAGAATTCACCAGAGAAGCCATTGGGCCTAGGGTTTTTGTGTTTTGGTAGCTTTTTTATAACTGTTTCGATTTCTTTTGTTGTAATCAGTCTGTTTATGTTTTCTGATTCTTCCAGATTGATTTTTGGAAGATTATATGTTTGATGGAATTTGTCCATTTCATGTAAGTTGTTAATTTATTGGCATACAGTTCTTCATAGTATTTTCTTAAAAAAAATTTATATTTCTGTTGTGTCGGTTGTTTTTTTTCCACTCTCATTTCTAATTTTATTTATTTGAGTCCACTCTCTTCTTTTCTTGGTGAGTCTCGTTAAAGGTTCATCGATCTTGTTTATCTTTTTAAAGAACCAGCTCCTGGTTTCATTGATCCTCTGTATTGTTTCTTTAGCCTCTATTTCATTTATTTCCACTCTGATCTTTATTATTTCTTCCTTCCACTACCTCTGGGCCTTACTTGTCTTCCTTTTCTAGTTCTTTTAGATGAAGAGTTAGGTTATTTACTTGAGCTTTTTCAAGCTTCCTAAGGAATGCCTGTAGTGCTATGAGCTTCCCTCTCAGGACTGCCTTTGCTGTGTCCCATAAATTTTGAGTATGTTCATTATCATTCAATTCTAGGAATCTTTTAATTTCTTCTTTGACTTCATTGTTAACCCACTCATTATTTAATAACATGCTATTTAGTTTCCATGTGTTTGAGTATTTTTCAGTTTTTCTGTTGTGGTTGATTTCTAGTTTCATGCAATTGTGATCAGAGAAAATGTTAGATATGATTTCAATCTTCTTAAATTTGTTGAGACTGCTTTTGTGTCCTAACATGTAGTCTATACGATAGAATGTACCATGAGCACTTGGAAAGAATTCATATTCTGCTGCTTTTTCGTGAAAGGTTCTAAAGATATCTACTAAATCGAGTTGATCTAGTGTGTCCCTTAAGTCTGCTGTTTCTTTGTTAATTTTTTTCTTGATGATCTATCTAGTGATGTTAGCGGGATTTTGAAATCTCCTACTATTATAGTATTGCTGTTGATCTCACCTTTTATGTCCATCAAAGTCTGCTTTATATCTTTAGGTGCTGCTATATTAGGTGCGTAGATATTTATGATGGTTATATCTTCCTGTTGGATTGCTCCCTTTATCAATATGTAGTGACCTTCTTTATCTCTTACTATAGCCTTTGTTTTAAAGTTCATTTTGTCAGATATAAGTATTGCTACCCCAGCTTTTTTTTCATTTCCATTTGCATGAAATATTTTTTTCCATCCTTTTACCTTCAGTCTATGTGCATCTTTTGTTTTAAGATGTGTCTCTTGTAGACAGCATATGTATGGGTCCTGTTTTCTTATCCATGCAGTTACCCTATGTCTTTTGATTGAATCATTTAATCTATTTTTTTCTCTAGCTGCTTTTAATATTTTCTCTTTATCACTTAGCTTTGGCATTTTAATTATGATGTGTCTTGGTTATAGGTTTCTTTGGGTTTCTCTTTAATGGAGTTCTCTGTGCTTCTTAAACTTGTGTGAGCCTTTCTTGCATCAATTTAGGGAAGTTTTCAGCTATGATTTTATTGAATAAAGTTTCTATCCTTTGTTCTTTCTCTTCTTCTTTAGGAATCCCTATGATGCTGATGTTATTTCTCTTCATATTGTCACAGAGCTCTCTTAGAGTTTCCTCAGACTTTTTGAGTCACTCTTTTTTTTTCTGCTCTGCTTCCATGCCTTTGTTCTTCTTGTCCTCTAACTTGCTGATTTGATCCTCAGCTTCATCTATCCTGCTTTTAATTTCTTTTACTGTGTTCTTCATTTCTGATATTGTATATGCCATCTCTGACTGATTCTTTTTTAATATTTCAATGTCCTTTTTTATACTTGCTATCTCTTTATTTAGGTGTTCATAATGTCTATTCATTGTTGTTCTAAGATCCTTAAGCATCCTAACAATCATTATTTTAAACCCTGCATCTGGTGGTTTGGTTATTTCCATATCACTCAATTCATTTTCTGAAGGTTTGTCTTGTGCTTTCATTTAGATTGCACTTCTCTGTCTTCTCATTATGTCTATGTGTTTGGGTGTGTTGTTTGTAGAGCTGGTTGAGTCTAGGCTTGGTGCTGTTTGCCTTCAATTTTCAGTTATGTTATTTTTAAGTCTTCTTGGGTTGGCATGAGCTGTTGTTTGTAATCCACTGTCGGATTTCGCTTTTCTAGTAGAGCCACTTTGAAGTCTTGATATGTTTGTTTTCTTAACTCAGTGGCAGTCTTGTTTACTGATCTCAGCAGGGGGCTTGTGTTCAGGAATGTGGTGAGAGTAACCTGAGACTCCGAAAGACTGATCTGTCAATTACTCTCTTGGAGAGGGGTGCTTTCTCTGCTTCAGTAGGGGGAGATGTATCTCAGATATCCATGGAGACCTGAGTTACTGCCCCTCCTCTCCACTGTTTGTTTTCAGCTGTGTCTTTTTGCTCTGATTGAAGCTGGAGAGATATCTTGAGATGGGTGGCTGGGAACCATTTTAATCTTGTGTTATGTAAAAGGATCAACCCCTCCCCCAGCTATGGCTGCCTCCAACACTGGTTGAGTCAGCTTTTCAGGTCATCCCATGCATTCCTCTGCCTGTCTCTGTCTGTCTGTCTCTCCTGTCTTTCCTTTTGGAAGATAAGCCAGCTCTTTCAACACACCTCATTCACAGGTCCCAAGGCAAGTGGTTATGAGCGATTATTTTCTACTCTTTTTCTTGCAATGAGAGCCCTTCTGGGCTCTCATCCTCCCCCCCCCCCATTTTTCTGTAAGCAGGGGAGACCCACTGCTCTTCGGTGCTCCCTACCAGGTTCGGTGTGGCTTCTTCTCTGCTCCTTGGTTTTTGAGAGCTGTCCTTGTAGTCCAGAGTTGGTTTTTCATGCTGATTGTTCCTAAATTACTTTGTAATCCAGTTTGGTGGTGTGAGCTGGGAGTCTGTGCATCTGCCTACTCTGCTGCCATCTTCAGGTCTCCCTCTTCTAATATTTAATGGACTGAAATTGCTGTATTTTTCTGGTTGGACTTCTGTTTTCTAACTGCTTTTCTTCTGTCACTTGTCACTCTCAGTTGCTAGGGGAACCAGACAACCATATTTGTTAAAACAGAAATCTTAATTTTAGACCATGTAACATTTGAACCAGTGCATTTGCTACACGAATTTCCCCAGGTAATTGATTTCATAGAATACTGCCAGTTGGCATATTCCCCTATCCTAGAGCTAGAAATATCTAAATTGGGAAAACTTTTTTTTAAAAGTTATATTGAGATATTTAATTAATAAGAAATAGCACAAAATTTATGTATGAATAATATTTGTAGCTTCCAATAGACATTGAGGACTTCTATATGATTTCCTCCCTCATAAACATTGATGATTCATTTCTTTCCAGAGCTTGTATAGCAGACGTGTGTGTGTGTGTGTGTGTGTGTGTGTGTGTGTGTGTGTACATGTGCACATGTGTAAAAATGTCTTTGTTTTGGAGTTGAGCCTACTTATCCAATTTATTCTCTTCAAATTTATATATGAGATATTTTCTTTGGGATAAACAGCTTATTTCTTTTCCAGGTTTAGTTTTTAGATGTAGTATATACCATAGTCAACACTAATCTTTCAGATCTGTTCAATTAAATGATCATTTCCCCTGGCTGTGTTAAGTGTTCCCTCTTCTCATTTACTTTGGCTTTCCTGAAATCCATAGCCATGTGACCTAGAACCTATTCTTTGTCCACAGCATGTGACAAAGTTTATCACTCCTTTTTCTTGAAATATCATTCTTCCCATTGCTTCCAGGACCTGATCATGTTTTCATTTTCTTCCAGTTGTATGGACTTCTACAATTAGGTCTCCTTTGTTGGTTCTCCCTCCTCTTCCAGAGTTTGAAATGTTGAAATAGCTCAGCATCCTTACACTGTTCATATTGAATCCTTGGGTGACTTTACCTACTCAGCCTTGTAGATATAAGTGGTATTTATATGCTGATGATAACACTGTGTATCTCAAACCTTGCTTCTAGTCTTGAATATTAACTTCTTATTCATCAACTCTCTGTGGGTTCCCAAAAGGTACCTCCAAACTTAATAGGTTATGAAACACCTGTTGATTTCCCCTTATTAAATGCTTCTTTGTCCTCGTTGTCTCAGAAAATAACTCAATTTTTTCAGTTGCTTTGGTCCAAAAGGCTGGAGAAAATCATTAGCATTTTCTTTCTCTCACACTTCATAACCAATTCTTTAGCAATTCCTGTGACCTCTACCTTAGAAAAATACCCAAAATCTGACTGATTTTCTCACTCTTGCCACTCTAGTTTCCAAATGCTAAATCTCTTAGACCACAGCAATAGCATCTTAGCTGATCTACATGTTTCTAGAGTCCAGTGCCTTTCCAGAAGCCAGAATACTTGTAAATTTTTTTTCTTTTTTACAAGGACAGAGAGAGAGAATGTCAGAGAGAGGGATAGATAGAGACAGACAGACAGGAATGGAGAGAGGTGAGAAGCATCAATCATTCGTTTTTCATTGCCGTTGCGACACCATAGTTGTTCATTGATTGCTTTCTCACATGTGCCTTGACTGCGGGCCTTCAGCAGACTGAGCAACCCTTGGCTGGAGCCAGCGATTTTGAGTCCAAGCTGGCGAGCTCTTTGCTCAAGCCAGATGGGCTTGCACTCAAGCTGGTGACCTTGGGGTCTTGAACCTGGGTCTTCCGCATCCCAGTCTGATGCTCTATCCACTGCGCCACTACCTGGTCAGGCATATTTGTAAGATTTTTATTGATATTAGATAGAGGAAGGGAGAGAGAGACAGTGAGAGGAACATTGATCTGTTCCGATATGTGCCCTTACCGGGGATGGAACTGGAAACCTCTGCATTTCAGGACCATGTTCTTACCAACTGAGACATTTATCCAGATGATCTTTAAAAAATAAAACTCTAGATCATGTCATGCACATCTAATTTCCCATATTTTACTTGTTTTTTATGGATTAAAAAAATACACTGGCGTGGTCCATAAGGTGCTGTATAATCTGATCATTTGGTTTGTGTACAACCCATGTCACCTTCTGTGAAGGCACCCCGGCCTCCTTGCTGTTCCTCAGACATATCAAGCACAGCTTTTGTTTCTACCCCAGTGCTTGTTTATCTCTTTGTCCACAGATAACTTAAGCAAAAATGGCATCCTATCAGTGTCCTTCCCTGACCATCTTGATAGGAAAGTATGCACGTTCTTTTTTTTATTGTTTTCCATCAGACTCTGATATATATATTACCTTTCTTTTTCTTTTTGTTTGTTTGTTTTTTATATCTATTTGCATGTCCTATAATCAAATAGAATGTAAGGCACTTGAGAGCAGGAGCTTTATTCATTTGTATTGGTTTATTTTAATTTAATTTAATTTTATTTTTGAGAAAGGCAGAGATAGATAGGAACTTCAAGCTGCTCCTATATGTGCCCTGATTGGGGCATCTAACTGGCAACCTCTGCACTCCAGATGATGCTCCAACCAACAGAGCTATCTAGCCAGAGCTTTTTTTTTTTTTAAGACAGAGAGAGGAAGGAAGAGATAGGGGAAGGGGAAGGGGAAGGGTAGCATTCATTTGTTTTTCCACTTAGTCATATATTCATTGGTTGCTTCCCATGTGTTCCCTGACCAGGGATAGAATTCTCAACCTTGTCATTTCTGGAAAAAGTTCTTAACCCACTGAGATAACTGGCCAAAGCCTTATTATATTGTTAGCATCTGGAATAGAATTTAACACTTTACAATACTCAATACATATGAGTGGAATCCAATGACGGATGAATAATGGTCATTGGGTCTCCCAGTTATTCTCTGAGTTCTTCCTTAGAAATCTTTTTCTATGATCTACCTACAGACTCTTGTGGATTTGTACTATTTACCCTTTACTGCTTACTTTTGTCAAACATACACATTGAATCAATTTTTTCTGTCCCAAGGATAATTTCATGCCCCAGTACAAAACCTTTGTAAAAACTACTGTCTCTGATGCGCAGGAGTCTTTTATTATCTTCTTTTGAACTTCTTTTGTTGAAGCTGATTGTGGTTATCTGAAATCTGATTGCCAGTTGGGAAAAAAATTACACTATAAATTTTATTGTTTAAAATTCTAGTTTTTTTATTTTTATTTTTATGTGTGTGTGTGTGACAGAGACAGAGAAGAAAGACAGACAGAGAGAGGAACAGACAGGAATGGCGAGAGAGGAGAAGCATCAATTCTTCATTGTGGCACCTTAGTTGTTCATTGATTGCTTTCTCATATGTGCTTTGACCAGGAGGCTACCACAGACCAAAGGACCCCTTACTCAGGCCAGCGACCTTGGGCTCAAACTGGTGAGCTGTGCTCAAACCAGATGAGCCCACGCATAAGCTGGCAAGCTTGGGGTTTGAACCTGGGTCCTCTACATCCCAGTCTGACACTCTATTTACTGTGCCACTGCCGGGTCAGGCTAAAATTCTACTTTTTGAATAAAGATGTATTCAGGAAACTATGCTTGATGCATATTGGAATTTTATCTAGCATCTCAGCATCACTGAGCCAAATACAAGCAATTTAACTTTTCTTCTCTATGTTAGTAATGTGTTTACATAACACTTAGTGAAATGGTATTGAAATATATTAAAGATAAATGTAAGTAATATAAATAGTGAAATGAATGAAAATGTGTTTTTTTCATAGGTTCCATTTGGAAAGATGAGAAATAATGGGGAGAGCAGAAATTTCTGAAGCAGGAAGTAAAGTTGAAACAGACATTCATTTTTATGTTGATGAATGGCAAAATACATACAAATGGGACTAAATAAAATGAGTGCAACCAATACTTAGTATTGTAATATCAGTTCTAATACATCATACATATTATGACACAGACTCAATATATTAAAATTTCTTTCCATTTAAAGATTTTAGTTTGGTTTGCACACATATTAAGCATGCCAATAAACTTGAATGGAATTGTTTTCAGGATTAACAAGAATAGAAAATAAATATATTTATAAGAAAATTTTATTAGAGTTCACAAATATTATATTTTGTGGCATACAATCTAGAAAATATTACTAAGAAAACAAGTTCTTATAAAATAGGTGAAAAAATATAGAAAAGACCAGTACTTTCAATTAAAGTCAGTCATTATATTAAAAAAACAGATTGGTTGAGAATATATTAAACATGAAAGAATTAGGCATTAATTAAATGCTGGCATACCAGGAAGTGTTAAAGATATCATCAAATGATACTTTTTCTTATATCCCAAGTCTATTTTAGCACTGGAGGAAAAAAAACACAACATTTCTACATAGGAACAAACAAACCCCAAATTTTCTACCTAACCTACCAACAAAAAACAAAACCAATAACCAACAAAACAAATAGCTTTGTTACTTTTTATGTTTGTTTTAACAATAAAATAGTTGGCACACATCTGAAATGTTGAAGTTTGAGCAGAATGTCTGAGACTACTTGTTACATCGCTAAAATATCTTTTTCCATTCTTACCCATTTACAGAATTTTGATTTGATTCAGGGAGGTGGTATATATAGATTTTAAAAAAACCAAAAACATTGCATATCTGTCTCTCTAATTGCTAGGTCTAGTTAAGTCTCATAGTTACAGTTAAGGTTATGGAAGGAAAATTTGAAACACTTGGATGAGGCTTTTAGGACTCAGCTGGAGTTGACTTTTAACCTTCATTTCAACATTTTGTTCTTTCCTTTCTGCTGCCAGTAAAAGTCAGTAGATGAGTGAAACTCTGGCAGGCATCTTGAAAACAGAATAATAGAAGATCTTATTAAGAGCTTGAGTTATGATTTACTTATTGTCTTTGATTTCTTCCTGAATTTCCTTAATATAAATTTAATTAAACCTATAATTTTTAAAGTTTCTGTTTCTAGCAGTTGAATACAATCTTTATATTATTTAGAGACTCTTTGAGTAAAATTTGCTGAGTTCTCTTGCTCGTGATTTTCCCAGTTTTGCTTTCCCCATATGTCAGCTTTATTATTAACCTGGTTTCCCTAAGGTAAACAAAGAGACTAAGAGTTCTAGGTCTCACATCTGCACATTGTTTTGACCAGAGCAAAAACTTTTCTTTGCCATTAAATGCAACACTAATGATTCTTTCTAATTTAATTGAAGCAGTTACTATGCAAGAGAAATGGATTACAATATTTAGCCTAACTATCCCAACCCAAAAAGCATCCAAAAGATAAAATATAATATTAAATATTTATGTGGTGTTGTAAATATATTTTTTGTTACATTTTGGTTTAGTCATGTTATATAAGCAGTACAAAATCATTACAGAAAAAAGAATGAAATACAGAAAAATATCAAGAAGAAAATAATCACGCATAGTTCCAAAAACAACACATTTTGGTATATCTCTATTTTAAATGTTTATGTGTATGAGTAAACACATATACATTCAAAAAAACCCCCACAGGTATATTTTTAATGAATAATGAACATAGATATGTATGATTTGGAAATTACAATTAATTGTTTTTTTATAAATTATATTGAATAAGAATGAATTAAACTTACTAAAGAACAAAATATTTAAGAGGTTTTAGCATGTGGTCAGTATACTATGTGGATGTATAGAAAACTGGTTGATTTCATATATATATATATATATATATATATATATATATATATGCCAATAAAATAGTGATTATAGTGTTAAAAAGTAAATAACTTTTCTTTACAACTTAATATAACTTCAAGTATATTTTATAACATTGAATATAATTGAATTATTAAATTATTTTTGTGGTATGTATTTATCTTATGAATGACTCAGTTTGTTTAATAATTTCCACATCATCTGGTATTTCCCCTATGTTTCAATATTATAAATAAAACTGATTTATATGCTTATTAATAATTCTAAACCTAAATTAATAAATCTAAATATCACTAAATAGTTTCTTAAGAGATTGGCCATTTTGTAATGTTGTATTAAAAGCTATACATATTCAAATATTTTGATAATAATAATCTAATATTTCAAAAAGGTAATAGTTTATTTTACTTCTAGAAGCACTTTAACATCTTTTACTATAATATTATAGACAGTGAGTAGCATTTTCACCCATTACCAATTGATGATTTTAATCTTCCTCTTTTGGATTACTAGTGGTTCATTACATTTTCAGGATACTGTATTTGAACTTTGTAGAATTATTTTTTTTGCTTGTATTTTATGTCCTCTTAGTTGTGGTTATATTTTTCTTACTGATTTCTATATTAAGTTTTTAAATTCTTTGTATGCATATATTCATTATAAATATTTTAAAGTTAATTGAACACCATTTCTACTGTGTAGGGATGCTTTTTAAGGGTCAGAAATAGACAAATTTATTCACCTTTTATTTATGGTGACTTTCATCATTTTCAGTTTATTCTTTCATATTTTGAACAATTTCATTAAGCTATTTTTGCTTTCTGAAACATTTTTAGGTTTCAGTGTTGAAAGAAGACTCTAAATATCATTTCTAAATGACTAAATAATCATCCCATGCTAATTAATTTCCCTTGTTTCTAGTATGCAATGGCATAATTACTTTATTTAAAGTTATTCTCTATACAAAGTTCTGCTTGCAGAGAATCTTTTCTTTTCCATTATCCATCTGTTGATGGATACGGTATTATTGACGTAATGCCGTATTTCTTCAATTGCCATTGCTTCATAGTTTTAATACTTTTTTATATTTAGAAATTAAATTTAATTATGTGACAGAGATCAATAAGAGCACATAGGTTTCAAGTGAACATTTCTATAGCATTTGAATTGTTGATTGCGTTGTGTACTCACTGCCCAAAGTAAAATTATTTTCTGTTGCAGTATATTTGTCCCTCTTTTCTCCCCTTTCCCTCCCTTTTCCCTCTGGCAACAACTTTGCTTTTATATATGTCCATTTGTCTCAGTTTTATATCTCACCTATGAAAGATATATATTTGTTCCTCTTTATTTCCCTCCCCTGCCTTCTTCTTTAATATTTCTTAACAGAAGTTCTTTACTATCAATATTATTCTTTCAAATTTTCTTAAACATTCTAAGTTTTCTTAATTCTTCTAGATTCATTCTGTAAAATAAAAAAACATATATAAAAACTGAGATTTTATTGGAATTTTTTATAACTATACATTTGGGAGAGAAACAATAGCTTTAGAATATTTTGTTTGTACATCTAAAACTGTGGTTGGTCTTTATGTATTCAGAGCTTCTTTAATATCTGTCTCACTTAGAAACATCGCAAGAGACAGCATCATCAAAGGGTGATTGAAGATATTCTTATAAAGGGAATGTTTATGATATAGAAGAGAAGGGAAGGTGGGATGATGAAACACCTTGTTGTGAGAGAAGAGTAGGAAATCAGTGTTACTCCAGGGGTAAAGAGGGGCAGCAGTCACCAAGCACTGTGAAATTTATAACTGTAGAAGAGGCTATCTGTTTCCAGTTTCCACTGTCAACTGAGGAATTTCACCACCATCAACCCACAGGCCACCAGATAGAGAAAACAGGAGTAAGAAATACTTTGAGTGCCCTCTTTTATCCTTTTATCTTTTTGTCAGAGTCTCCCATTGCCTGAACTCAGAAGGCAAGAGGACCAGGGTAGTACAGTCTATAGAGATCAACCTCCTGGGCCAAACCAGGGAGGGAAAAAGTAGAGAGACAAAGGATATCTTGACAGTGTCTATCCCTCACTTAAGTTTGCGCCTCAGTTAAGTTTGTAGGTCTTTTACATTTTTCAAATCCAGGTATGTGTGGTTTGGGTTGTTGCTTCAGTCAGAGTCCTTGCAGGAACCATATGGCATAGTCAGCTGGAATTTTTGAGATTTTTTTTTTAAATGAAAAGACAGTATATTGGATGTGGGTATAATACATTTGTCAATACAGGAACAGACATGGTGTGTAGAGGAATCTGCGGAAGAGCGAGAGTGGAGAGCTGTCAACATTCTCTAGGAATAAGGAGCTGTGTAAATAAAGTCTGCACAAAGCTGAAGTATTTATTTAACATAATACTAGAGATAATTTTGTGAGCATCATTTATGAATTGAGATGAAAAATGAAAACTGTAATTTTAACATTTTCAGCTGATTTTATTCAATACCCAAATATTATTAATTTTTATTAATAATTTTAAGAAATTCTTTCCAAATTGTTCACATAAAATATAATTTATATTTTTTGCAAGTCAGTGTTTACAAAAGGAGTAATATATACTTTATTTATGATTGCTAGGAGAAAAAGAGTAAATAATCTTCTCAACATCTAAATCTTTCAGAGTATATTTTGGCAGAAACTTCTAAATGTCTCTTATTTTTTTAATTTTCATTTTAGATATAGAACCCCACACTTTTTTTGCAGGCCGCATACTCCCAACTAGACAATAGATTTTCTTCCCTTCCTTCCAACTATGTGTGACCATGTGCCTAAATTCTTGCCCAGGAAATGAATGGAAGGGATTTATGCAACTTTCCTCTTGTAATATGACCCACTGTGAATCACCCTCTGTCCTTTTTCCACTTTCAACAGACTGCAGTGTATGTGTGTCACTGATCAGCTAGGTCTGACCATGCAAACAAGGGCATTGCCTATGGAATAAGACAAGAGTAAAATAAGAATGTGTTAGTTAGGTTTTCCTAAAAATAGACATCAAGAGAGAATAAAATGTGCAAGAGACTTATTGGAGAAAATGATTCTAAAAGATAAGTACGTTCTTAAGAAAGGAGGATTGGGCAAGAAAAGTGAGACTTCTGAAAGATGGCAGTATGTTATTAAAACATCCCAGCCATGGTTATAAATACTCCTCTCGCTCTTCTTGTTAGATCTGTGCCCTGCAGAAAAGGGCTTGCATTGGTACCACAGATGTACACTGAGACATGGAGATATTGGTTGGCAACATCTTGGAGTATGTGTAGCCTTGGTCATGGCAGATCCAGAAAAGTAACAGCTGGGGATATTGGTCAACTATGTTTTTTGTTGCAAGGTATCTAAGTAGTGTAATTTCATGGCCACTCAAAGAAGGATTTTTGGAACCTTGTGACTAAAGGAGCAGAGCTGCTTTCTCACCGAGAAACATGTACCTCCTTCTTAATTTTTTTATTAGAAGAAATCAATCTCTGTTTTTGTAGTGAGTGTGTTTTGGGACTCTTTGTTATAGTAACTACTATTGTACCCTAACACATGTATCTACAGTGTTTAATTAGCAAAACAGAAAAATACTTTTTGCCCTTTGTTCTTTATTTAAAAATCTGCTTTATTCAATTTTGAGAAGCACTTTAGGTACATTTTATTACATTAAAATATTCATATTAACTGCATTCTTGATTCACTTAACAGTTATTTTATAATAGAAATGTGCTTGCTACTTACTTAGTATTAAGCCCCTCTCCACCAGCAAAAACACATAGGTCTTTTTTTTTTTTGGGTGACAAAGGAAATTAATGAAGTTGGCACTATCCAATAGAAATGTAATGCAAGTCACATATATCATTTTAAATGTTTAAAAATTAGTCATATTTGAAAAAGTAAAGAGAAGTAAATGGGCTCTATTGCATATGTTTCATTTAGCTCAGTAAAATAAAAAAAATATCATTTTAACATGTAATGAATATAAAAATATTACTGAAATGTTTACATCCTTTTTGTTGGTACTAAGTCCTCCAACAACCCAATTTAGTTGGATGCTAAATTATCATCTGAAATTACAAGACCTTTTTTTAAATTTCATAAAGTTTATAGTCCTAAAGTAAGTTCACATACTGATTAGTTCTTAGTTACACTTATACAAGTAGTCAATGGTTTCCATATTGAATAGCAGAGATAAATTAAGTTAATTAGGGTAATCCTTGGCCTCAATGGTTTTTTTAAAGCAGAAATCGACACTAATCAATTAGACCATTGGTATGTATGGCATTTCACTTTCTATGGAATTATTTTATGGTTGTTCTTCCAAGTCGAACCTGATATGTATGTTCTATCATTGGTCAAGGGTACCCTCCCTACAGCAACTCCTCAATTCTGTCTTTTAACATAATGTGGAAGCAGTCACAGATGATAAGTATAGGAATCATGATAGATATATTCCAATCATATTTTATTATGAACATTAGAAAACTTTAAATGATATATAATTTTCACGTGCCACAGAATACTCTTCTTGTGATATTTTTTCAACCATTTAAAATATGAAACTATTCTTAGCTTGTGAGTCATACAAAAATAGGCAGTGAGCCAGCCTTTTCCTGCAGACTGATTTGCAGACCCCCGCTCAATTGCCTTAGAGATGAAAAAGAAGCAAATATCTTGTAATCATGGAAGTACAAAGCATAAAGTGGAGCTAACATTCACACTTGCACCAACAAAAGAGACCAGCAGAGAAATGGACTTGAAAACCTTTATTGGGCTATGTTTGAAGACCACTCTCCTAATATTTTGTTACATTAGTCAGAAATAAACCAACTTTCTGTTATTGGTTGAATAAATGGTCATTTTTTACACAAAAGAATGTCTTCTTTATGTCATTGTGAAGTTCTGATATTGATATTTATTGCACTTAATGAATTTAATATTATTTAATGCACTTAATATTTTTGAAGTGTTGAGGTATGTCCAAGCTGCTCAATGATATGATAGCATATACATAATATGTATGGTGTATGCTATGGTATATAATGTATAAAATATCATTTACTCTATTGAAAGTGAAGAGTAGTGAATTAATGATGACTTTAGCTATAAATGGAATTAATTGTCTTAAAACTAGTTTTTAAGTCTTAAAGATATATTCAAAGTTAGGCTATTATTTAATGAAAAGTAATTTTTAAAAATTCAGATAAATAAGTTGAGATGGAGGAGATAAGCAAATTTCTGGGATCATATTGCTTTTAATGGCAGATTTGAGTTTTTAACTGTCATCTGCTTTATCCAGAAGCCCAGCTCTTTTTAATGTACTACACTGCCACATAAATAAGTTCTGAAATGAAACTAAGCCTCTTATTTCTAATTTACTAAGTTATTACAGTAATACAAAAAAATGAATAACTAGATTCAAATTCAAGATAGGGAAGAATAAATTCTACTTTAAACCAAACTGATGGATTTTAGACTGAAGAATTATATGTAGAGCTATTGTTCAAAAGGTCAAAGGAAAATAAAAAATTGTCAAGATGAATGTTAAAAATTTAATAGAATAATGATGACTTTTTTCTTTACCATTACTTATCAAAATTAAAACAGTATATTAATTTCTAAAGTTTTATATCATATTTTTCAAAGTTTTATATCATATTAAAATAGGTTGAATGAATCAAATGATCTAATCAACATCTACATAAAATTTACTCTATAAATTCTTGATAAAAGCTATTGGCATGTTTTTCTCCCTTACGATTTATTTAGTAGGGCAAGTTTCCTGCTTTTTTTCTGATTTAAAATAAAATGACTTATACTCTCACAATATATTTCACATAGTATTAAATAGTTTTGTTTTTATTTGAACACTAGCCATAGAATAAACATTCCAAGTCATAAAAATGGTAATAGCAATGCTAATATATCTTTTTATTTTCTTATTTGAAATAAATTTTTATGGTTATATAATAAAATCTGGAATACACTGAATATTCGCATTTTTACAGAAAGCAGCCCTGAAACTAAAATCTTATCTATTGTCTAGGTAGCAGAATTCATTATCTAATTCAATTCTTTTAGGTTTATTGTATGTTGATACACATTCATTGATTCTTTAATCATAATCCTAGTAAGAACAACTCTGAATTGAGTTTGATTGTTAAGCTTAAGAAATATTTTACATTATGTCCAAGTGATTTATCTATTAAGATAAATGTCTATTATGATTAATAAAGACTGCTTAAAAATGCAAACAGTTCATGCATACAAGCAATTTCAATAAAAAACTTATTTAGTTGATATTTTATAGTCACTTAACATATGAAATATTTCAACTCTCAACTATTTTAATTTGTATCAGTTCAAGTTATATCCAAATACTGATTTTTATAGTACAACAATATAATGTGTAGCAGGTAGAAATGGTCCAGAATCCTAGATACAAGTCCAAGCCAGTCAGATGCCAATTTATGCTTTTCAGCAGCATAAGGGTATGCTCTGAATGTTCCTCTATTTGCAAGTTTTATTTCTCTGCTAAATTCAAAGGAGTAAAATAATCCCATGGATACTGAAACTATTAAACCATTAAAATAAAATTTGTATCTTGAAAAAAGTTGCCCTCATTCAAGGTTGATTTGCTCCATGGTTCACTGAATGATCTAAATACTACTAGAAAATTAAAATTTTATTTAGTGCTAATGAAATATTTATTTATTAAAAATGTAGTCATCTGCAATCAAAATTTTACTTCAGTCTCTATATTTGGAATCTGCTGATAGTTACTGGAAGCTGTTTGGGGATTGGAACACTCAGCACTATTGTATTGTGATCAATAATTAAATTTAGTGCTGACATGCATCTAGTTTATGCAGCAGTCTCTGACAATTCCATCTTGCAAAATTAATCCTTTCCAATTTGTTTAATAGGAGACGTGAACAATAAAATGATTCAGATGAGTACCAATGTAGGATTATTTCTGGTCAATATTACTTTATTATAAATTGGGTCCACATACTCATTAGTAAATTAACTGTCAAATCTGAAAACAGCCTTTTTTTGTTTAAAGGTAATTATTGGTACTGAAGACAAGAAGGCACTTAACCTTGCTGTACAGTTGTCCTTACCACAGTGTTTTTTTATTCCAGGCTATAACTAACCCATCAAAGCTGCAGAGGAAAAATAATTAGTGATATTAAATGGATGAAATCTTAACTATTACAAAGCCATAACTGTTTAGATCCAGAAAGTATAACTAGATAATGATAGGATTTTATAATTATTTGAAGTCTGAGTTTATTCTGGAGATATTGTACCTTTTTTACCTAAAAAATCTACAGGAAAAATAACAATGATATAGAAGGAATTCTATTAAAGAAACAGGTTAGAAGTGACTGATTTTTTCATAAATATATTATTAAAAATTGCTGCTAGTTTTGTATAAGATTTGGCAATCTATGAAGTCTTTTAATAAAACTGGCTTTAGAAAAATAAAATCTTTCTCATATGATGTTTTCTCACAGTATTCCTATATTTCATAATACTTATTAACCAGTTCAGTCACTGCTTGAATTCACTAAATTATATTAAGTAATTCATATAAATGCATAATCTACTCATTTTTCTACCATGCTTTATCATTTGCACAAAAATTTGACAGTTTTGAATAACCATCATCTTACTTTATCAATGCAGGAAAGTATAATTAATGCAATTATATTTTAAATAGTGGTCTTCCAAACAGATTTCAAAATACAAAGCATATTGCATGTACACAATGACTAGACTGGATATCTTTTTTGTATTATACAAGTTTCTATTACAAGCAAGAAGTGTAATTTTCAATGTTTGTACCAAATACAAATTTGATGGAAAAGTGCTGAGTCTTATTGTATTGATCACTGCTACACCTATCAAACAACTGAAACAGAGTGAAAAGAAAGTGGCATATATTCATTCTATTGATGTTGTATGCTATCAATAATCTGTACCTCAAGAAGTCCCCAAATTGCATTGAACTGTTTCATCTATTTTATTAAATTGTTCAGAATTCACAGAGAACACTAACATGCTCTTTGTTCTTGGAAGTATTTTATACCTACATTTTAATCACTGAGTTTGTATACAGACTAGAGAAACTAATAAAATAAGTCATGAAATAAATAATGAAAATTCAGTTTGTTAAATTAACACACTGTTGACAAATAAAATGACTTTAATGAATTTAGCTTACCCAATTCACTCTCAGAAATAAGATGAGAAAATAAATAGGCCTAAAGAAACACCTTGTAATTATCAATTGTTTTCCTGACTGAATGACGCTTTAAAATATTTTCATTATTTTATTACTAAATGTAGTGGGTATATTGTTGAGATCTTTGAGTCATAAATTATTTTATCATTATGTCCTTTGCATAACATTGCTGAGTAATCAAAAGATTGAAAACATTTTGTTTAATTTTACTATTGTATTGTTCACAATGCACATTTTAGTTCTATTCCAAGCTCAGACTCTCTTGTCACTATTGTGGTATGGTGGCTGGAAAGCTAAATGTAGAACCAGCTTCTTATAACTCATCAAAAAGTCATGTAGCTCATCAGCAAAAACAACACAGAACAAGTGCTGGTGAGGATGTGGAGAAAAGAGAACCCTCCTGCACTGCTGGTGGGAATGCAGACTGGTGCAGCCACTGTGGAAAACAGTTTGGAGATTCCTCAAAAAATTAAAAATCAAACTGCCTTTTGACCCAGCTATCCCACTTATAGGAATATACCCTAAGAACACCATAGCAGTGTTCAAAAAGAAGAAATGTGCCCCCATGTTTGTGGCAGCATTGTTCACAATAGCGAAGATCTGGAAACAGCCCAAGTGTCTGTCAGAGGACAAGTGGATTAAAAAGCTTTGGTACATATATACTATGGAATACTACTCAGCCATAAGAAATGATGACATCAGATCATTTACAACAAAATGGATGGACCTTGATAACATTATACGGAGTGAAATAAGTAAAACAGAAAAAACTGAGAACAGCATGATTTCATACATAAGTGGGACATTAAAGTGAGACTATGAGACATGGACAAGAGATTGGTGGTTACGGGGTAAGAGGAGGGAAGACAGGGTGGGAAAAGGGGGAGGGGAGGGGCACAAAGAAAACCAGATAGAAGGTGACAGAGGACAATTTAACTTTGGGTGATGGGTATGCAACACAATTGAATGATAAGATAACCTGGAGATGTTTTCTTTGAACATATGTACCCTGATTTGTTAATGTCACTCCATTAAAATTAATAAAATAAATAAATAAATAAATAAATAAGTCATGTAGACTGTACTTTGGACTATTACATGCTCTTGATCTTCTCTTTAGTGTTGTATGCTGACTATGCACTAACTTACACCAAACTTCCCGGTTCCAACACGTTTCCACTATGATATCTAAAACTGTTTCAGTCCATTCTATTTTAAGAATGAAAAAAACATCCTCTGTTAACCAGACTTAAACTATTTGCTCAGTCACCATCAGCATCATTAGAATTATAATATTTATTAAATAGTTCCTTGCTAATGAGAATTGTATGTAGGTTTCAAAATTGGTAAAACAATCTCTGATTTTTATAGATTTACCACTTATTTTATTATGCATAAGTAAAGACTTACACCATTGCAATTTTCTAATAGTAAGTAAAAGAGGTATAAGAGGAAAACTATAATATATGATACAGTATAATACAATGTGATATAATATATACTGCTCAAAAAATTAGAGGATATTTCAAAATAAATATGAAGCAATAAAAAAAGCATTTGATTTTTTATTAAACAATAAAAGTTGTTCAATTTTGCCATGGTTTCCCAAACTACAGCTGCGGGCCGCATGCGGGCCCCTGAGGCCATTTATCCCGCCCCCACCGCACTTCCTGAAGGGGCACCTCTTTCATTGGTGGTCAGTGAGAGGAGCACAGGATGCATCCACATTCATAGTTCCCATTGAAATACTGGTCAGTTTGTTGATTTAAATTTACTTGTTCTTTATTTTAAATATTCTATTTGTTCCTGTTATGTTTTTTTACTTTATAATAAGATATGTGCAGTGTTCATAGGGATTTGTTCATAGTTTTTTTTTTATAGTCCAGCCCTCCAACGGTTTGAGGGACAGTGAACTGGCCCCCTGTGTAAATAGTTTGGGGACCCCTGGATTATGCAAATGAGATGCAAAACCAACTTTTATTTCATTGGTGATAATGTACTATACAAATGCTGAAAGTACTGGAGTATCTGCACGTTCCCTGATCCCCTAAATTTTGTGAGCATTAGGGGATATAAAAGGTAAAGAAATAAATGGCCTCATCTTCCATTGAGTCAGGGGAGGATTGTTGGACTTGGTTGTGGACAGTCATGGGTAAAGTAGTAGTTCAGTTCAGACTCGAGCTGCAGATCCCTCTGATAATATTGGAGAATGGGAAGGTCCTTGCCTGATAAATAGTGTTGACTTCCTTTCTTCACTGGTTAGGCTTTCACTTGCGTACATCATTCAGGGCTGATGAGAATCAGTTTATGTGTGAGCAAATCAGAGGTTCCAAGAATATTCAGCAAATGGTTTGTTAACATCATAAAACTAAATCTACATTTATGCAAAAGGCATAATGCAGTTTTGTAAAATGCAGTTAATATTTATAAAGCTATGCAGCTAGGATTTGGATGCTGAGCAGAAGTATCAAATGACAGCTGTCATAGATGTGTCATGTTATTCTCTCTGTTCGAAATTTTTCAATGACTCCGCAATTCCTGCAGCCTAAAAGGCAAAGTTCATACAAGCAGGAACGCTTCCTGTTTCCATGCTGACCATCTCTATCTCCACCATTACTTCCTAAATGCTTCTCCCCTCACTCTACCCCGACTGCACTGGCTGCCAGTCTCATTCTCCAAACACTATACCAGGCTTGCTCCTGTCTCAGGGCCCTACATAGAATGGTTTACCCCTCCACCATCTACAAGTTTTACTTTGATCAACTGTCCTATTCTCTTTATTCTCCATAGAGCCTTTAATATAAAATATAAATTATATATTTTCAATACAACGTAAAAATGTAACTATATATTTATGCTAAATATAACCCTAACCCTATTTAAGCCCTGTGAGATTAAAAACAGCAGTTGTGGGCTTGTCAGTGTTTAATAATTAGCTTGCTGAGATTAGGGAAATGCCTGATTGATAATGTAGGCCTGTTTCTGTGGTATAAATATTCTAATCATACCCATTTTAAGCTACCGAGGTTTAATGACCAGCTTGCAAAATTGTTCAAGCTGTGAAAATAAACTCTCACAAACATACAAGCTCAATTCAATATATGACTGGATTTTTGTCTGTTTTGCTCTTGGATGTGTCCCTAACACAAAAATCCAGGCCTACCACTTAACATATGTTTGATATTTATGGAATGATTCAGTGGACCTAGGAAGAGATCTAAAAAGAACCAGTAGAAAACATAAACCTCACCATGAGAGCTCTCTGCTTAAAATCCTTTAGAATATAAAAATATATTTTCAGCAGGTTGTATAAAGCCCATCAAGTTTTGAGCACTGCCTACTTCTGCAGCCTTATCTCTCACCACCAGTTCCTGCATGTTATGCATTTTGTGATATTGGCAAAGAAAGAACTATGATTATACCCTATCCAACCCACATGGTTTCATTCCTCTGCAACTTCACTCATGCTTCTCTCAAAGCCTAAAATATCTTTCCCATGTCATTTGCCTAGTAAAGAGCTAACCTTCATACAAATCTTACAGGTATAGACATGAACACATATTCTGAGTAAAGCTTTCATACAATACTCTTCTGACTCTTCAATGTGTGTAGACAGTTAGACACTTCCTCATCACTACTCTAGTTGTTCTTTACACATCCTCCTTCCACTCATTCCCTTGCTTACCTGTGCCCAGATCTTTCTTGTATTAGATTCAGTTTTTATTTTCATGTTTGCACTTAAAAAATTTAAATTATAAAAGTGATACATGCTCTTTTCAAAAAAAGCACAAAAAGATTTATCAACAAAAAAAAGAAGCATTTTTTGAACTGCTGTATACATCTAAATCTAGAGTTAATGACTGTAAAACAATTTTGTATTAGGATAACATCTCTAATGCTCAAAAATCATATCTTTATTATAGTTCTAGAAATACATGTGTTTCTCTCATCAGACTGTGAGCATCTTGAGAACAAGTTCTGTCTTTTCTGTTTCTCCAGCCCGTAACACAGCACTCTGCACAATGCAAAGTCAAAACAAATGCTTGGGAGGAACAACCATGCTCATTAACTCCACTGCCCCAGAGAAGAGTCTAACTACTGATGTGTGGAGGTTATTCTAGAGCTATTGTAGAACGATATTCAATAGCCAATATTCACTTGTTTCTAGACCATGAAATATGAAGCTATAATAATACTGACTTTTGTCATCTAGGTTCTCACTAGAGATTTTGTCTGAGGAAAGTTTTTAAGTGCTGCTGATAAAGTGGGTTCAGAACCTAGATGTGAATTCTATAAATTGTTGAAATTATGTCATCTTGTACTTGCTAAAATCTTTATGGAGGGTTTCTGGATAAAGGTACTTCATTATACAGAAACTCTGTGTATTCCAATTACTAGCTGTACAATACGTAAATGAGAAAAATGATTAGACATGCATAATCTGAATATTTAATTCACAGAATTTAATGTCTGTGAAGAAGAAAGGGAAGTTAAACTTGGAACAGAATAGCTGGATATGAATCAGAGCTATAAACCTAGTAGTCATACAAGATTAAAACAGTCCTTTATCTTCCTGAGCTACAAAATTCTTACTTTTGAAAGATAATAATAGCAGTTGTCTTAAAGTATAAAGACAAGTATTATTCATTTAATTGTTGTGATATAATAGCACTTTCTACATGCCAGACACTGTCTTAAGTATTTCACAAACATTGGCTTATTTAATCTTCTTAACCCTTTAAGAAATGTATAGTTACCATCAGAGTCACTTCACAGATGAGGAAACCAAAACATATTAATCAACTTGCCCGAAGTCACCCAGAGCATAAGCCATGTAACCAGCTTTTCAACCTAGGCTGTCTGTGTTCCAAATCACCTTATAATCATATTTTTGAAAGAATTTTATAAAATATAAAGATCTTTGTAAATAAAAAGTTCAATTATTACAAATTAATTTTTTAGTATTAGTGTTTAGGTCCCTTAAGTGCTCCCCCCCACAAATAAGCTGTAGGGCTAAACATAAAAATAACCCTCGCTACTGTGATTTAATATTTTGTGACAATATTGTTGTTATTACAAGTAATAAAATATTATGTAAAACCCAGAATTTATCTTTGCCCAGATGTAAAGGTTAGGGGGTAAGTAGAGGTCAGTGTGGAGAAAAGTCCAAGCTGATTTATAAACATTTAATAATATTATGCTCTCTAGCTCTTTGGTCAAACTGGATTTAAAATTATTTGATAGTTACAAGAACTGCTCATTTTCAATTCTGTTGGTATGTAAGCTAAAATGAAACAGGTAGGTTGCACTTTTGGCCTCTGTCACATTTTTTTTCTCTGCTTCCTTGAGCATCTTAATATTTCGGAATTTAAAGTTCTTGGAGTTAGCAAAGTTTTGCTGATATTTAATTCCTAGAAATAGTCCGATTAAATGATTTAATGGGAGGACATTATCCAAGAGATAGCAATCAGATTAGTCAGTATGTAAAGTTCAGAAATTTCTTATAAGAACACCCAAGTGAATAAAATGATAAAAGTGTTTTGATAGAGAGTATTGCAAGGTAAAACTGTGAGAGTAAAATAATACAAACTAGACTTATAGGATTCTGGGTTCATGATGAGCCTCGAGATACTAACATTTGATTAAAAATAAAATTTAATTTAATACATGACTGTGATTAAAAAGTCCACTGGAATGATGGCTATAATATAGAATAGTGGTTCTTAACCTGGGTTCTATCAAACCCTAGAGGTTCAATGAGTCAGTCTCAGGGGTTCGGAGAAGCCTCTGCCACAGAGGCCAGAATAAAGTAATACCGTAATTTGTTGTGAGTTCATGCACTTTGTTGGTTTTGTTCTTTGAGCAAGGTGATGTTCATGCATGGCTCATTTTGTGCACCAGTAAAAAAACATATACCTATGTCTTAAATTTGGAAAAAAAATAATATTTTATTTATCACTAAAGAAGGGTTCGGTGAATGCACATATGAAACTGGTGGGTTCGGTACCTCAAAAAAGGTTAAGAACCACTGATATAGAAGGACGTTGGAAACAAAAACTAAAATTCAGTTTTACAGATTTTGGTACTGATTATCTGAGGTGCTTGCAATTATTGTTAGTTTACTTTAAGAAAGATGGAATCCTAAGAGACATAAGAAGTGTAGCAGAAATCAATAGAAGCGAGTCACTCAGATTATGGATTAGGAAAACACCTGAAGCAGATTAGTGTGCATTAGTCAGTGCAGTAATAAAAGCTAAAAAGTGATTGAAATCTACAAACCTATTTTCAGGAGGAGGGAGACAGAAGGGTGTACCCCTTGAAGCTTAAGATAAATAAATTTAGAAAAGATCAAAGGGAATATAAGTATATAGTTTGAGGAAATTTAAGGGATTGATTGCCCTGATGTGTAAAATTCTAATAAATTAGAAACAGATTTAGATTAATACTTAAATGAGAATTCTATATTGGATTGCCAAAGAAATGAAAAAATCGGTAAAAGGTATATTTATATTTTAAAGAGAATGGATACAAAATACTCATACATGATGTATCACAATTTCTCTATAAAAAATAACTGTGGGTCTAATTTAATTAGAATAAGCTAGAGTTCTTTCATTATACCAGGTTGTTAAAATATTTTAATTATTTTCTTTTGTTGCCTATGATCTTTACTGATATGACTCCAGGACTATTCTCTATCCCAATTGGTTTAAACTAGAATTTGGTGGTCAAGATAGATTTCGAATATTAAAATTTTAAAAGCACAGAAAATATTTGGACAGTGAGGTAGTAGAAATGTTTCTTAATTTTGAAGTGAGGCAAATTTGATAGTCAGAAGCCAACATAGAAAATATTTGATTGAGAAAAATAATTTATTAGGAAGAGAAAGTGCAATGGCTTTAGTTTATAGACAATTTTAATTTGTCATGTGCTTCCTAAATGTTTGAGTGGGCAAATTAAGTAATATTTTTAACCCTCTATATTCTGATCTATGAAATAAAGTGATTATTAGAATTAAATAAATCTATGTAAAACACTTATCCAAGTGTCTAGTGCAGAGAAAACAATAAACAATGGTTAATGATGTTAAGCATAAAAATAACATTAAACAGACAGCTGCAGGGAGTACTCATGGATACTCTGAGTATATAAATATATTCAGAGAAGAAATTTTAGATATTGCCCAAATTCAGTGTAATATTTTATAGTTGAGAAAAATTGAGTCCATAGTAATTAAGAACTATTTTTTTCCCATTTCATTAAGCATTATAATTCACTTAGTGCCACTGGTGAAAAACGGCATCTGGAGAAGAATTAGGTTTTCTGAATCTTCTCTGAATAAAACCTGCAGATGCCTAGAAATGCATTTTATAAAGAAAGCAGATTTGGCTCATAATAAAATTGTCATTTCTTGATCCTGTATCATGTTCCAGGTGCTTCTTACACATGATTTCTTTTAATCCTTGCAATGACCAATCGAGGCAAGCACAACTATTATTTTCCCTATTTTTTTTAAGTGGGAGCAAAGGAGATAGTGAGTCAGACTCTCACATGGGCCTTGTCCGGGATCCACCAGGGAACCCTATCTGGGGCCAATGATGAAATCGACCAAGCTATTTTACTGCCTGAGGCTGATTCTGGGACCACTGAGCTATCCTCAGTGCCCAATCAAGCCACTGAATGTGGAAAGAGAAAAGAGGGAGAAGTAAGGGAGGGAGGGAAAGAGAAACAAATGGTTGCTTCTCCTGCGTGCTCTGACCAGGAGTTGAACCCAGGATATCATATACTGGGCCAATGCTCTGTCTATTAAGCAGCCTGCCAGGGCCATATTTTGCCCATTTTAAAGGCGAGGGAACTAAAGTACACAAAGGTTTCATTATTTCCTTAGGGCTTACACCTAGTATATGGTAGAACAAGATTTTGAGTCTAAATCTGATGAGTTCAGTAGATTATATTCTTAACCCATGTTCTATACTTCTAGAAAAGAAAACAATAATCTTGCAAAAATGTCATTTTATTAGAGTTTTCATAGGGCCAACCAGTTTGAGATAGATCAAAATAGATAACACAGGCATTTTCTTCTACATAGGATGCTAAGTTTCCATTTTATTACAGTATAATGAAAGTATTTGAGTAAGGCCCAGTATGTTATTGCCATCTGCCTCTTTCTCTTCTCTACAAAGTACAGTTAATTATACTTCAGCAAGATGTTTAGTAACTGAATTAATATTATTGGTTAGAGATCTTTAGATTAATGACCCAATTTTACTCTTATTAAACACATCTGGACTTGTTTTACTGAGCTTCCATGATTTTTAGAAGGAATCTTATTTATAATAATCTCAGTTTCCTTTTAGTTATCATAATTAAACATTTGATTTTACATCAACTAGGTGTAAATATCTAGGTTGGGTACTGATGGTTCTAACACATAACTCCTGTCTTCAAAGAGCTTATATTTATGGAAAGAAGACCTTTTATTTTATAAATAATAATTTTAAACAACAATTGACTACATCCAGATAATTGAAGTCATAAATAAAATGAGTTGTTAAGATAGAACAAATACAACATCTGCTTTGACTGAGAAAAGAAATATTCTAATCAACAAATTATCTGAAACAAATGGGTAGCTTTGCCAAATGAATATATTGTACCATATACTTATAGAATAAAGAATATAACGTAATTTCAGACTGTTCCATTTTACTGAAACTGTATGATGTTTGAATAAAGCAACCTACATGGAATGTCTGAGATCAAGGCAAGGTCATTCACTGTAGAATGGAAGATACTTCAACCAGTCCGATGTTTTGTTGTAAAGCAATGGAAAGAAAATAGAGAGCAGCAGGAAATTATTCCAAATTCTGGGTGGAAAATTTATAAGCAACAACTGTTAAACTATTTTAGGTTAAAAAGTTGAAAAAGAGAGAGATTATCTGTAGAACAAAGGAGTACTGTACAGAACTAGTGGCAAATTTTCATCAGACTCTGAACATGAGTAGTCTCAAGTATTTGTTTTCCAAAATTTAAAAATAAATTCTCTGCAAAAATGATTTTACTAAAACCAAGTTACTAGGTTTTGCACTATATTCCTCTAATTTGGGCTTTCCTTTATAATAGAAAAATACTTAAAAATAATTTGTTCCATTAACCCAATTGTGATATATATGGGACAAAATAACAACCTACATTATACATTTAATTTATCATTCTTAAAGGTGCCAGTTAGGCCTTATACTTAGACCTTCATTTATTACCATTATCTTCTAACTAATTCAAAGAAGTAACATAATTTGAAGATCATGATCTCCTGTGCATTGCTGCCAAATTACATCTCTTAGTTGGCAACCATTGTACTTATCGTTTCCAACCTGAAAATGCGCTATTAATTAGATCACTGAATCAACTCCCTTAACTCCCCTGTTGAGAAAAAAAATGATCTCCAGAGAATAAAAGGAAAACTAACCTGTCAATGGAGCACATATAATACAGGAATATATTTCCGAGAGACTATGAATCAACCCCATCCTGGCTGCCTCTTTCTGGAATTCCTTAGAAATGGAAAGTTTGCCATTGTTCACAAAAGATCTGGAGGCACTCATGCTTGAAGGCACCAGGAGAGACACTTGCCTCCTTATAATTTGGTAGAATCTCTGTCATTGTGCTTAGAACATTATAACATTATTCTTGTTTGCCTGTCTCCCCAGCCAGGATGTATGTTCCAAGAAGGCAGGAGCTGAACCATATACGTCTCTGTATTTCAGGACTTGGTACAATTTCTAATACCTTGTAGAGGTTTAAGAAATGTTTCTAATTAATTCCTGGTTTTCTGTTAATTTTTCCAATTCTATAATTTTATATAAGTAAACCACTGCATGTAAGATAATGTATATTTTCATAACCACATTGTTCTTTTTCTGATTCTTAGCATACTGTATTTCCCCATGTAAAAGACACACCTGATTTTGAAAAATTTGGTGTCTACAAACTGGATACATCTTATACAGTGATTGTGGCATTTCAAATGCCATAGATGGAACTGAGGATGAGGCAATATATAAAAAAAAGTGATTCGTCATCAGACACAGATAAGGACAAGCTAATGAGTGCGAGTTTTGACAGTGATGAGGAGTTGTATGAATTTTATGATGAATAAAACTTGAGTTCAATAATTTTATGTAATATATTTTCTTTTCAGATTTTGGTTCCCAAAAGTAAGGTGTGTCTTATACATGGAAACATTTTATACATGGTAAAATATGGTATGCTATTTTTCACTTCCATACAGAATATATACTTTAATTTTATTCTATAATATATGTTCTATAATACATAAAATTGAATGATTACATGCTTGAAGAATAATATTTATTTCAATAAGATTTTCCCAGAGTTATGTTCTTTTTTAGCTTCATCAATAACACCAAACTGAAGATATGAATTGATCAACCGAAGGCTGTTTTTGCTCAACTACAAATGTGCCAAATATGCTTCTTTTAATTTCATCCATAGAATGTTCCTGTTGGTAAAGGAAAAGAAAAGTTCTCTGGGCCTTATAAAAAGGGTTAAAATATAGCCGTTAAAATTTTAAAATAAGAGCTATGGCCAAATTCCAAGCCAATAAAAAAATTACATGGTCTGCATAATATTTAATAGCTATATAGTAACAAGGATGCTATTCAATTATGATAATTTTAATATATTTACTGTATAATCTCTACTTCTCTTACTACCAGAGACTAACATTATTAATTTAGCATAATATAATTTTTATTAGATAATTTTGAATATACTTCTCTTTTTAAAACTTCAAATGAATACTGATTATGTTTAAATCACCAATAGAGACTTATTAATTCCATTCTATTTTTTTTTTTTTTTTTTTTGGTTGTTGAAATAAAATCCTTGCTCTAGAAGGCTTGAAATTATCAACTATTTTAGTTCAATACTTTCAGGTAAATCATTATCATTTTCATTTTTAGGTGTGAGACTGAAGTCCAAAATGGTATGTAATAGAGCTAGGAAAAAAAAATTACTTCTCATAAGCAACTTTCTCCTACTCACTTTTTTTTTACAGATAATATATTCAGTAAAATTCATCTATTTATCACCTACCCTACTTTCTTCTTAAGCTTCAAAAACTTAAAAAAAAATCTGTTCAAATACCTGTGACATTTGGTATCAGGCTACTTGAATCTACTGTTACTTCAAGCCCTCAGGTCTTCAGTCTTTCTTTTAATTGAATGAGAAGACAGAAAGAGAGAATAAAATATGTGTGTTACTATTTACATTCCACTATCAACAATTCAACAACAGAAACCAAGATCCTACACATTTTACATTTCTAATGTTATAATACTTCATGTAATGGAAAGCAAAGAAAAATGATTAATTCTAGGGTTAATTAAAATAATAACCACTGAATTCTTAAATATGTATTATATTACTTGTAATGTTGAAGAGAAAATTAAAAAAACTAAAAAACACTTAAATTCTCCTGAAAGCTTCATGTGAATTTTTACATTTATTGAAGCAAAAGGAGAATCATGGAGTCACTTCAGAATGACATTAAAATACTTTATTCTTGGATAATTTTTTCTCTTCTCTTCTCTTCTCTTCTCTTCCCTTCCCTTCTCTTCTTTTCTGTTTTTTTTTCCTTTTCTTTCTTAAGTGAGAGCAGGGAGGATAGACAGACTCCCACATGTGCCCCAACTGGGATCCACTTCGTTTTCTGGGGTTGATGCTCCAATCAACAGAGCTATTTTTAGTTAATGATGCATTAGAACAAACTAAGATATTCTTACCTGCGTCCAATGCTATAATGAATTAAGCCATTGGTTGTGAGAGGCGGAGTGAGCGAGAAGGGGGAGAGAGTGGGGGAGAGAAGCAGAAGGTCCCTTCTTTTGTGTGCCCTGACCAGGGATTGAACCCAGGATCTCTGCAAGCCAGACCCATGCTCTATCCTAGGGGTCAGGAACCTTTTTGGCTGAGAGAGCCATGAACGCCACATATTTTAAAATGTAATTCCATGAGAGCCATACAATATGTTTAACACTAAATACAAGTAAAAGTGTGCATTTTATGTAAGACCAATACTTTTAAAGTACAATAAGTCTCTGAATTCTTTTTAATAATGTTGTTATGCTGCTGCTAACCAATGATGAATAAAGTACTTCTTACTATTAATGCGACTTCTGGTGCTGCATGGTTTTGCTGATGGCTTTGTAGTCTGGTTGATATGTGGTGAGGTTAAGCTTCATGCAGGCATTGAGACTTCCATCCATTAAACATGACTGCAGGTTGGTCTTAACATTCTTTAGATGTGAGAAAGACCGCTCTCATGCATACGTAGAGCCAAACATTGTCAGTACAGCAATACTCATATGCTGCAGTGTGTGGTATGTGATGGGAAGCACATTCCCAGTTTTGACAATCAGCTGATCCATTGGTTAAAGTATTTTTATTTCTCCCTACTGTGTTTGCTCTCCAACTCTGCTTGCTGTCATGCAAGTCTTTCCAAATCTTCATTCAGTGACTTGAACTTATTCATCCACCTGTCTGAGGCCTTCAGGTCAGCAGCTTGTAGCTGAAAATCTCTGACGGAGACACCGGGGATGTAACTCAGGTCAGCGCTGTCCACTGCACACTTGTGTGGATGGGTGATAAACTTAAAAAGACGAGTGTGCTCACAAAATTCTCCAAAGTGCGCTTTGAATGACTGCAGGAGATTAGATGTGAAGCCCGCTAGCTGCTGGAGATCAAGATGAGCAGAGTCACTTGCTGTGCATGCATCTTTAAACTCTCCCAGGTTTTCAAAGTGTAGTAAACAAACTGTTTCATTGTCGAAGATGAAGAGTTTCAGTTTGTTTTCAAATACAAACACTGCTTGTTGAAGGGATTAGACTGTATTTCCAAAGCCTTGCATTGTCACATTGAGCTGGCTCAGTCATGTCCACAAGATAGTAGAACTTCACGATCTACTCAGTGTTAGCTAACTCGGGATGCTTGATGTTCTTCATTTCATGAAAAGTCTGGATTTCGCTCAGACAAGCCGCAAAATGGCTGAGCACCTTCCCTCTTGACAATCAATGCACATTGCTGGGCAGAAGAAGGTCAGGAAATTATTCCCAACTTCATCCAGCAGTGTTTTAAACTGGCGATCATTTAAAGCCCGGGCAACAATAAAGTTGACCACCTAAATGACCAATGACATCACCTCACCAAGCACCTTGCCACACATCTGAGCACAAAGTGCCTCCTGATGTAGGATGCAGTGAAAATTTAGGATGGGTCTCTTTTCATGTTCATGAAGAAGTGCTATGAATCCCCTGTTTTTCCCCACCATGCACGGAGCACCATCAGTACACACTGAAATAAGTTTATCCATTGGTAGATTTTTTTCTTTAGCAAACTCAGTGAAAGACTTGAATAAATCTTCCCCTTTTGTTGTCTCTTTCATAGGCAAAACAGCAAGACTTTCCTCACGTAGTGCGTCACCTACAGCATACCTTGCAATCACCCTGAACTGGGATAAATGGGGTATATCTGTTGACTTATCCAAAGTGAGAGAAAAGAATGGTGCTGCATTTATGTCCTTCACTTGTGTTGCTTCAATTTGATTTGCCATCATGATGGTACTATCATGAACAGTTCTTCCTAACACAGGCATGTCTTTTATTTGTTTGATTATCGTATCTTTATCTGAAAAGTCATCAAAAAGTTCATTGGCTACATCAAGCATAAATGTTTTAGCATACTCCTCATCTGTGAATGGCTTTCCATTTCTCACAATTGCTAAAGCACCAGCAAAGCTAGCCGAATTCCAGTCACCTTGGGTCAAAACACGAAGTTGCTGCCGACTAGCTTGCACTCTGTACGGTAGCTCTTGACATGCTTTCTTCCTGCTGTCCCCCTTCTTGCTTGATATTTCGATGCAAATGTAGTGTGGCATGTGTAGAAGTGCCGCTTTATATTTGACTGTTTCATCAATGCAATTTTATCATTGCATATTAGACACACTGCAGAACCTGCTCTCTCCACAAAGGCGAATTCCTCTGTCCATTCCTGCCGAAAAGTATGATACTCCTCATCTTTTTCTTTATACCCATCTTCTTCATCAAAAGGGTTTCTGCAATTAGCTAGCTGACTACTTGATTAAAAGGAGGGAAGTTTATTTCCTGACCTCACAAAGACCCGTGTACGTTATACATTATCCAATAAAAACTTGGTGTTGTCCCAGAAGACAGCTGTGATTGGCTCCAGCCACCCTCAACCATAAACATGAGCAGTAGGAAATGATTGGATTTTAATACATGAGAATGTTTCATATTTTTAACTTTATTATTTTTTTATTAAAGATTTTTCTGAGCCAGACGCAGTCATCAAAAGATCCACATCTGGCTTGTGAGCCATAGGTTCATGACCCCTGCTCTATCCACTGAGCAAACTGTCCAGGGCCACAACTCTTTGATAATTTAAGCAATAAAATTATTTATAGTCTATATATACTGATTATGGTAATATCCATACAATGGTGAAAATTAAATATCTGAGGTAATTTCATAGACCACTGAGGTTCCTAAGAAAAATAAAGTCTATTTCAACATTAAGGAAAACTGTATGGATTTGAGTGTGAGGTTCTATGCATAAACAAATACACCTACACCCACTGAAAATTCCTATATTTCACATGTTCTCACTAAACTGTTTGCCTAAAAAAATATGATAGGGTAACTCCTCAGTAAAATTCTATGTTTTGGGCTCTGAATTTTGGATGAGCAGATTTGGATATTGGATTTGTAAGAGCTTCAGAGATGTTTAGACTCAAAATAACCAACTAGAATTAAAACCAAAGAGAGGAATGTATCATCCAAGATGCCTACATGTTCAGCAAGTTTATAAAATGTCAAATCATAATTATGGAAAACGTGAAATTAGATCATCTTAAGCAGTAGCATATTTCCCTCTGTGTGGTTATGACCTGTGAAAGACAATCATTAATTAGATAATGCTGAATATGCGATCAGGTATTTTTTATGATTTTGTTCAAGGATTCATACTTACACTCAAGTCTTTGCTTAGGGTATACTTCAAAGCAATCTAAGCCATCCTAGAAATTTAAGACATATATTAAAACATATTGACCTAAATACTTAATTGGTCGCATTTTTCTAAGAGTTAGCTCAATGTACCATTTGTAAACTTGACTTCTATAAATGACTGATCTATTCACAACTTGTTGATTTTAACTATATTAATTTAAATGATGACACATTACTATTCTGACAAAGGTTCTCTGTAAATCCCATATTGTTTACTGTAGCTGTCATAAAAGCTTCCCCTCCCCAAATATTTATACTCAGTGTCCCATGTATAATTTTATTTTCTTTTCCATTTTCCAAGAGGAAGAAGAGCAGCCTATTTTATTTTCTATGTTTTGTAGGCTTCCATAGTTTTATAAATATTTTTTTACCCACTATGCATGTAAATTATAACATGAACCCTCTTTAGTTTGGCTTTCTCAATATCTTACACTATCAGTGTTTTTCTACCCAATGTCCTACTAACTGATCTTTTGTTCTTCAACTTTCTTCACTAAATCTCAGAGATTCTGGTCTCCTGTCTCTACATTCCCAAAACTCATTTATCCTTATTCTTCAGGGGAAAAAAGGAATTTTATGAGATAATTTTGTTATTACACAATAATGACACATACCCAACAAGATTTGGGAGTGAATGAGTTAGGGTACTGGGTTCATTTTAAGGCTTAATTAGGGGAAAAGACAAATCACTGAACAGGGAAAGATACAAATCTTTGAGATTCTGGTACAAACACTCTGGTACTCAAAGTAATCAGAAATGAAACAATAAAATAGATGCAAAATTGGCAACATTAGATAAAACTCTGAACCCCCGACCTTGAGAGTAATGACACATGTCTTCTCTTTAACTTACCCTAGATTAGGAAAGGTTAGGAGAAAGTCTAGCAGTTGTAATGGAGTGCAGAGAATAGCCTTCAGAGTTAGAAAGCAATAATTGTGGAGACATTTAATTGGTTCTT
Organism: Rhynchonycteris naso; assembly: GCA_037038555.1. Taxonomy (NCBI): domain Eukaryota; kingdom Metazoa; phylum Chordata; class Mammalia; order Chiroptera; family Emballonuridae; genus Rhynchonycteris; species Rhynchonycteris naso. Next base: position 70,824,541 of record CM072997.1, read on the forward strand.
TCCACTTTCGTATTGTTGACTTGAGCTAGCATTAATACAATTTTGGCTTCTATTGGCTGGTATAATGATAGGTAAGAACGGAAAACACCTATATTTTTATGAGCTTGTTTTGGCTTAAATTAGTATTAATAGCTAGTCATTATGAAACTGTAAATATATCAGAGTCAATATTTCTAGACATAAGACATTTTTCCTTTTTCTCTGTCGCCATCTGCTTATCTGTCCAATCCTGTGAGAGCATATACATGCACACATACGCCATGTGTACACATCATGATGTATTGAACAGCATATAAACTATGTCTTCTGCTTTTACATCCCCCAGCACCAGTGATACCTTGAAATACTACAGATGTTTTAAAGTGACTGTGGAAAAGAAAATTCTGTAGAAGATAATTTACAATTTAAGTAATTTGATAGGTTTCTGGGGTTCTTTAAACCAGAATCAATAGACATAGTACAAAAGGGTATATTAAACATATTTATTTGCCATTGAACATGAGTTTTCTAAATCTTATTCCTACATAAAGTTAATTTACTAGAAAACTAAAATTTTGCATTACTGAAATTGTACATAAACTACTTGTCAATTTTCTCATATATATTTAGTCCTTTTCAGCTTATTTGGATTTTTTCCTGGAATAAAGCTATTGGGAAGCAGCTTAATCCTTTCAGGTTTTGTTTTAATCTTTATAGGCAGGACCTAGGGAGGTATGGTACTGAGTATAAGTATATCAAAGTGTGTATTCTGATGCAAGAAATTGTTGATGGCTAGATGGCTAAACCAGAAAAGATTCTATGAGTCAGGACAGCCTAAAACTAAAATTCAAGTGTCTTCATCATAGAGAAAGATAGCCAAATGCAAAATTTTACATTCTAGACAGATTATTTGCCATGAATTCTTACCACTGTGTGTATGTGTGTGTTTATTTACTAATAAGCAAGGACAGAAAAACTACAATAGAAATCTAAGAAAACAAACAAGCAAATAAAGACTTTTAAATTTAATAGCTAACTCAATTACTTCCTCCTGGCTAGCACCTCTCTAGATGAGAATTAGAGGCCCATCTCAACAAGAAAGCACTTCCAGAGAAAATCAGATTGGAGATAAGAAAATGATGTGGGTGTCAGATTTTGAACCCTTCAGTATTCCATAAACCACAGCCACCAAAGCCTGCAAGAGTCTCCCACAGCTTTTAGAGAATAATCTACTATCCTTTTCATCACAAGGTAAGTTATTCTACACCCTCCACTCAATCTTGTTATATCTGTGGTGTCTCTTGCTGCTTTCCTGCAGTAGATAGATAGTCTGGCAAAATGGAGACTGAAGAGGGGTGCATAAGAACAAAATAAAGAAGAAAGAAACCAATGTTGTTTAAATAGACATTATTGGTATATGCATTCTTTTCTACATAGTTATATAATTTCCTTTAAAACATAGAAAAATAAAGACACAGTTATGCCCAAACAACCTTGGAATTCAAGAATATGCCCGTGTGTGTGTGTGTGTGTGTGTGTGTGTGTGTGTGTGTGTGTGTGTGAATTAGAATTGTCTCCATAAATATTTTTGTAAACCCTGTAAAACAATATATCTGATTGGCTTACACAATGGTTGAATAAACGGCTTTCTATAAACCAGATTTTGTATTTGGTAAACTTAGAAATAAAGCTTTTGCTTTCTTGAACAATAGTACCTTTGCTTTCTTCAGAGAAAAAGTCTCTCCAAGGAGTCTGCCCCATGCCATGACACAGCCCTCTCTGTGGACAGGAGATTGCTGTCTGCTGGATGTTTTTGAACAAGGCTAATTAACTTCAATCACAAATCCTCTTTATTAAAGATTTCACACTGAAATATCTCTAAACATGAAATAGGACACTATTATTGAAAAATTTTTGTTTCTAAATACAATGCCAGGATGATAATTAAAGACAGTAGAAAGTGCCCTCATGTGGGCCAAGATTAAGAGCCCTTCACTATCTGCTAAAACACTGAAAGGAGACACACTTGTGGCCCAGTGCTCTGTCAGTGTAGATTCCATAAATGCTTTTTGTAATAGCCTAGAATACAAATACGACATTTTAAAGTTGATAAATGTCACAATTTAAGCCTTTTCGGTTAATATTTTTTAGAATATAAATGCATACAGATTATGTGATAAAGCCTTTAAAAAAATCTTTCTGTTTATAATGACTGACTAAATTCTCAGAATAAAAATTGATCCTTTAGGTATATGAACCAATCCTATTATTCTTCTTCTTATTATTATCTAAGTGTTATGTATAGGTGATGCCAAAATACTTGTCTTGAGAGAGCTATTGTTGAAAATTAGTGTGCTAGATAACATGAAAATATGGCAAAGCCGATTTTGAAGATTAAGAGTAGGAAAATAAAATATATCTTAATTGGACTCTATTATATTTTACTTGACTATTTTAAAGTCTTTTCCACGATTTTTAAATAGAGGAATTTTGTTTCGATACTTAAGAATTTCAGCCCAGGCATTTTCTCACATTCTCTGTGAAGAACTCTGTCAATTTAAAAGTACATTAGCAGTGCATGTGGATTTAGTCAGGGAATCAAGATGTGAAATTTTGAGCATATTTCTCCAAAGGTAGACTCTTCAAATAATGACTGTGAAAGTAATTTATTCTAGCCAAACACAGTTCCACATATTGTTAACAGCACTATGTGCTTCAACTCATTTAACAGCTTTTTAATTCAGTAGTTATTCAGATTTAATAGAGCCATTTCTTCATCATTTTGCATTTAGTGATAAATGGTGCCAGAATTTATGATAAATTAAACTGCAAAGGACCATGTTAAAGTTATCTTAAGGGTTTCACATAAAAGAAATTGGCACCTATTTTGTTCAGAACAGCCACCTGAAAGTTCACGTGGTGAGAGAGCTTCTACTGGGTATAAACTATGCGCTCCATTTGAAAGTTAAGTTTTAATTATACTTTTTCCTCACCACTTACCATTGGCAGTGGCCATCCAGCTGGGGGACTGGCAACAAGGACGCTTTAAACTCGGGGTCCTTTCTTGTTTTAATATTGATTTAACAAGTGGAAGAACATTCCAGTTGAAGCTTTGATGAAAATCCTGACATAACAAGCCACCAGATACAGGGGGCAATTTTTAAAAGTTTGGTGAAGAGATGAGGCTTCAAGGGGCTTTGGGAGAGATAAATTGGGCAGGGCCAAGTGGTGGGGATAGAAAAGGTGTCCTTGGACAGCCCTGCCAATTACTAGCCTTATTATCCTTCCTCCTTCCTACTAATGCACTGGCTTAACAGCTACCACAAAAGCCGATGAGGGGCTGAATTCACAGGCTTCTTCCTTTCACTTCTTCCCATAGGTACATTTTGAAAACGAAAAAAATTAAAAAAGTGATTCCTTGAAGTATCGAAAACGGTTTTCAGCCATTATCTTTACAATTTCCCAGACATGTTAAAATGTATAAACTAGCTTAATTAGGTTCTCTCCCTGTTCATCTATACTCTCCAGCAGGCAAGTTAGTCAAACAAAGTGAACTCTAAGAGAACAGGAATCAGCACAAACCTATGCAAATGAAAAACTGTCCTTAAGGTTAAAAACCTGTAGGTCACTTTTGACAACTATTGCAAGAATGGGGAGAATCTGCCCATGAACACATTAATTTGCACTGGAGCATGTCTTGGCCCCTGAAACCATCATGAATAACACATGTGTCCGTAATTCTGCAGGCAAAATTTTTGCAAAGAAGCGAGAGTTCTTTGTTTGCAAAATTAATATTTTCATTGTTTACATTAGAGTTTCTGAGTTAGAATTTTCCTATAGCTTCGTGATTGTTATCATTTTATCCACCCATCATGAAGCACCTTTTAAATGAGAAACTATTTTGTCAGAGGTGCTTGGTACACAGATGAAAGACAAGGTCTTTTTGGCAGGGAAATAGCTAGTCTAGTATGTAATAAGTAGGTCAAAGGAAATTGTCCTCTCACCAGCCTGGAAGAATAAGTTGCAAGCCTGGTAAGTACTGAACTATCAAAAAGAACATTTGCTTGATGGCTTAAAAGAGATCTTAAAGACTTTTGAAAAGCAGCCTAAAGCTCCTTAGTCTTACCTCATACCTCCGTTTGGCCTCTTTTCTTACGGTCAAAGTTTGTATGTAAATTCATGTGTATACAGTACATCTTTGTGTCGAGTCATCTTAATCTATTGCTCCCTCTACAGCTTTTGCAGCAAATATTAAGTGCTACCTCCGTGTCGAGTAGTGTGGTAGGCATTTTATATATCTCATCCTGCTTAATAAAGAAAAAAGAGTGATGGGTTGGAAAACTGGATATTCTGATCACAAAACTAGAAGTAAAGCACTTCATATGGCTATTTTAAGTATTCAAAATAAGGGAAGTTCACTCCCAAGCCCTTTCCTGATGCAAGAAATCTATCAAATTGTATTAACTGATGTTTTCATGAGTGTTTTACTAGGAAAAAATTAATATCTAGTATTGCTAACTCTAACTTTTTCTGTTCTATGGATACCTGTGAAGAGAAAAAGGATTTAATAATAGACTTCTTAGAGAAATGAACTTTTTTTTCAACATATGGATTAAATTGAGGGACTAAAAATGTACTAGTATTTTATATAAAAATTATAAAATTATATGTATGTAAAAAACGTTTTTCAAGATAGGAACATTTTTGATTTTTTAATAATTTCCAAAAGGTGTTTCTGTACACATTTTAAGTAGGTGAATATTTCTCCCCTGATACTATAATTTTACACTCCTCAAAACATTGCAACAATTTTTAACTGTAATAAAAAATGCCAATTTTAGGAACATCCATATAAAAACTTAACCTGAAAACAGAACACTGAGAATTTCTACTCATTAAATTGCCCACTGCACTGTTCAGAGCCACTATGCACCTTCTTGTGTGTGCGGTTTGTTATCTGTTTTCTGGGCTGTTTATTCTGCAAAGGGCAATTGCAAAGGAGTTGGAAGCACTTTTTAGTGGTAGGCCATTCTCTAGTTTAAGTTCATGCCCCTTGGTTCTCATATTTAACAGAAGCTCAGATAGCCTGCAGCATCTGTCCTTTCGGTTCCCTTCAGGACTGTGTACATTTCTTTGTCATATCGTCATTTCTCAAACCACAGATTTTCTTTAAATAGAAACCCTGTTTCAAAAGAATTATAGTGAATAATAATGCTATAATTTGAAGAATATAATTTGAAATGCATTGTCCTAATTGACTTAAATATTTAAGATGTATATTTTATGTGTTTCACTGTTAAGAAGTAGAGTATTACCGTGTTTTGCAAAGAAGTAAAAAATACTAATTGTTTCTTTTCTGTCCATTTTTGATTAGTGTGATCAATTTCATTGATTGTAATAACACAACTTTTTCCAAATAGCAAATTTCTTTATCATGTAAAAGGTAAAAGAAAAAGAAGAAAAAACTCACTTATTTTTTAAAAAGTGATAGTTACATATGGTTTTTAAATAGCATTATGTTGTCATATTCCAAGTAGATTATAAATACTTGTATGCATTCCCAATAAATAAGTAAACAAACAAATAAAGAAAGAAATAAACCAGTGTATTTCTATTATTTAGAACAAAAAGAGAGAGATTCCTGAAGTATAAAATTTTCCCTAATTTCACTTTATTTGTCATTAGATTTAGAAATGTTACCTATAAAGATTATAATTCTAAAAGAGTTTATTGGAATTACATGCTGTTTTTGGACCTAAGAATAATTGTTTGTATATTGGATATTTAGATTTTAAGAACCACCACACTGTTTTCAACTTTTATTTTACACACATGCCAGAAAAATATCTAAAGGAGACTAAACAATGTTTCACTCTTCATCTGGAGGCTGTGATGCAATCTAATCAGATCTGAAACCTGTTACTTTATACATGTTCAGCTTTCTGTAGGCACATGTGCAAATGAAGGATTCTTTGGAGATTCTACTTGTTCAGTCTCAGGGGTTTCTGTTCTTTCTTTCCAATGAATTGCAAAATGCCATTTAACTTCAAGGTTTCTAATCATGCAACTGCTCTGCTACCCACCTTTTTATTGACCACCTTTCCTTGCTTTTTTGTTTCACCAGCAAGATTCTCACCTTGCTGCACACATTCTTTCAACCTGGCCATCAATATATAAAGTAGAGAAATCTTTCTAAGTCCTGATGCTTACAGCAGCATTTCACTTATCACTTCTTTCCATTCTCAGAGGAAAGCTCTATCTGGACTGTCTGAAGTGGCTGTTGATGGTGGCTTTACTGCTGTTACATGGAAGTCTTTTTTTTGAATACTATCATTGAAAGCTTTCTGAAGCTCAGTAAAGTATTGTCAGTTTGGGTCAGCAATATTTATGTTTCTTTGCTTCAGTGTCTATTTCTTCTTCCCCGCTTCTGTTTTTTATTTTTCCTTTCTTTTTAATATGTGACAACGAAGTTGTTGGTAGTATTTCTACAATAGATTTACAAGATGTATTTAAACAAATATGAATATATTTTCTTTTGGGTTCTGTGTTCTAATTTATATTAATTACTGTTGTGTTTTGACCACCATAATCATTAAATATATTTATTTTATTTAAACATGTATATATATAAAATGTGTGTGTCTGTTTATAATATGTAAACTTTTACATATAAAGTGGAGCAAATGTAGGTTAATAGTTGTTCATATAAAAATAACAATAATTAATAAATAATAATACAGGAATAAACTCTGTTTTGCATACTTACAACTGTAAAGCTGTGTTTACTAAACCTTATATGTATTAAACTATATATATATATTTCACCTAAAATAAATATGTATATATTTTTCTCTTCTTGAAAGAACATAATTTTATTGAATTATCTCTACTAACTATAAAGAAAATTCTTTAGACAGCAAGAATTTTAAAATATGTATAGTGTATGAAATAAATCTATAAAATATACAATATATACCTATGGTTATTATATATCTCTACATTCAAGTCCTTACTTTCTCCTGTTGGAATTGTTTAATCTTTATTGATTAAACCACATATTTAAATACATTTGTGTAACTTCCACAAATCTCTTAATATCTTTTATAAACATCAACAGACTAAAATTGGGCATGAGATATCACCCTAAATATTCATAGAACACAGCTAGATATTTTCTTCTTTAACCAAGTTTTGGCTGTATTATTTAATTAACTATAAAATAAACAAAGTCATACCTATTGCAGCTTTTACTCTATAACAAGAATTTTTTGTTTCTATAATTTGTGCGTTTTTGGTCACTTCATATGCTAAAGAGAATGTTTGAATAGTTTATTAAAAATATATGGTTGACCAATATATGTATTAATGATAAAAATGATTGTCTTTCAATAAATACATTTCTTTAGTAACTAAAATTGTTGATATCAGATGCATATACAGTGTGTCCGTAAAGTCATGGTGCACTTTTGACCAGTCACAGGTCAAAAGTGCACCATGACTTTACGGACACACTGTATAATGATTCAGAGTTTTGGTAAGTTCATATGATGATAGGATACAGACAGAAACAGTTGTTGAAAGCTGCATTGTGTTTTAGTTCTCAGTTTCTTTAGAAACGTAGATGGGGTAAATTGACAAAATAAAATTTAAAATATGTCAATCAATAGATAATTTTTAACTTAAGTTATTCAAATATGAAAATACTATAGAATAATATAAGAAATATTTTATTCCAAATACTGTGCCCAAATTATGAAGAAATATTTAATTCAGACTATTGTGCCAAATATTTTGTCATAATTTAATTTAATTTACCTTACCTTAACTATAAATACAAAGATTAATTTTAAAATTCATAAAATACATTTTGATGGATATGAAAATCAAACTGTAATATGAATAACATTAACTTTTTCTATAATATTCTAAACTAAAGGGAATAGAATTTAATTTAATTAGGTATCCTCAACTAATAAGTCTTAACTACAAATACCAGCATTTAAACTTATTAACAGGACTTAATCTTTTAATGATTTTATGTTGAGGCATTTTAAACAAACAACTAAATGCTGTGAGGTTGCACTCTTTTGCTCTGAATCAGTAACAAGAAGCAGTAAATTCAAAGCCATATTTTATACAGCTTTATTTTGTAGGTTACCAGCCAAATTTTTATTAACTATGATGATAATGGTATTAGCAATCACATGATATTATTTCTTCGATATCTTTATTTATTTGGTAAATGTACTTTTGAGTTCTTGTTATTTACTAGATATCATGCATATAGATGTAAAATAAATCTGTTCAGTGGTATAAAGTTACATTTCCATACAAAATGGAGAAATCTGCAAAGGAAAAAATGTACAATATATATATATATATATATATATATATATATATATATATATATATATATATATATTCATATATAATACTTCTCTTTCCCCTTCCATATGCATGTCTATAATATTGTGATGATCAGTCAAAAAGTTGGTTTACAATCTCTTTCAAATCTTGGCTGCTAGAATTACCACCTGCAATGCTCTGAAGGTTATGAATAGTAAAAGCATTGAAAGGATGGACAGTCTTTTCTATGCTGTGAATTTTGGAGCCTGCTTCTATGAAGATGATGGAAAAATGTGAGTAATTGTGCATAATAATAAGTCATTGCATGGGAGAAATAGAGTGAAGACAGAGGCTTCAGACATGCTCTTTTATGTTGGGCACTTGGTCTTTGAGCATTTGAGGACCTTTAATTATGCTCTACTCTTTCTGATAGTGGAAGAACATCCCCACCAGGACAGTTCCCTGGCTTTCACCTGTAGTTTTAATGATATTACTTCCAGCTAGATTCCTGAGGGGAAGCACTAAAAAGGAACATACAGCATGATAGCATGATAAGGAAAAGTGGTAAATTGTGGTTTGTAATGAGTTATTTGTAAATAAAGACCCACACATTTATCAGGAACACTTTTAAATGATGAAACGAAGTTGAGATTATGTGTTCTGGAATTGGCAATTTCAGTTTCAGGGGAGTAAATGATTTGCAAAATTAATTCTTCCGATTGAGAGTGAATGACAGAAAAAAGAGCTTATTGCTGATTATGAGGCAAATACCTTGTTTGCAAGACACTATGTAATTGTTTTAATTTTACTTACAAAGCCATTTTATTTGACATTTTTCCTGATAGAAATGAGATGATTTAGGTAAATAAGTATATGATCTCAATATTTTGAAGAGGTTACCTGACTTGTACAAATATATTTAAAATAAGGTTTTGATTTGACACTTTTGAATATAGATTTAAAAGATACATTTATCTGTTTTATTAAACCCTTGTTAAAATACTAGATTACAGTGTCAATGATTTCCTTACATGGATAGTGATCCTGTTTTCTCCCTAACACAATTATATTAAATTTTAATGACATCAATTGCAATATCTAACTGGTATCTGGAAGCTTGTGGAGAGCCCAAAGGTTTTATACAAATTTATATGTATAAAGCACTCACTGATATACTTTGCCAGTGGATATTTTACCTTGAGTAGTCAGCTCTGCAAATCCCTTCCCACAAAAGATTAAAAACATCCTCCTATTACATCTAGAGATTTCTTTTTGTTATTCAAAGCCATGAATAAATTTAGGAAAATGTATATGATTTTAATGCCTTAAACCAGAAAGCTTCCTTGATTCCTATTAAAAAATGGAATATTTAATGTTTTCCTTCTTCTGTGGTACTTTTTTGATATTGTAGCAAAGAACAAAAAAAAATCTTAGAACATATAAAACAAAAAACTGTGTTTGAAGTATTATAATAAAACAACCTTCTTTCTTTAATGCTAAGTTCCTTTTTAATGAAGATCTTCTGGCAGCTCTTGAATGTATAACTAGTTTATATCATGGGATGAAGCTGTCTGTTCTGATGATTGACACGAGCCCACATTACAATGTGATTCTGAAAATTAGTCCATAGAGGTCCTTTTCAGGTACTTCTCAGAGTGAGAGCTGCCCTCCAACTACAGTAGAGCCTTTTTAACCCCACTCATTGGTATTCTAATCTGGAAGTGCTGTCCTGCCTTTTAAATAACTCAGGCATTCAGGCTCGTACCCCCCTTGACACATTACTTAGCCAAAGGATTCAAATGAGATTCAAGAAACATGCAGTAGAGCACAAAGGGATTGGAATATGTACGATTAATAATCACACAGTTAATTCATTTTTAATGCAAGGAGTATTTCTGAAATTTCACATTCAGATTTGTAACACTAAGTAGTAGCTGTCTACACTGATTACATTTCCAAAATTCTAAAATATAGACACAATTCTTAAGTAATTATTTTTATTTTAAATAGAGTCTCCTAAAGGCATACCTTTAAGAAATGTTGAGGTTATGACACAACCTGATGAAATTTGAAAATAGGACTCTCCTTTCAATCCAGGTATTATTCAATTAAATAAACACATTAAGAGTCTTTACAAGATTAGGAAGAAGGCACACCTTTAATTAGGAAGGGTTGCTGTGGGGTTTTGATTATCTTGGGTCAAAGCCAACCTGCTACATTACACAGGGCAATGTTTTGATTCTCTCATTGTTTTCTTTTAGACAGTTATTCTTATATATCTAGTGTTAAAGATCTTGACACCACTGTATGTAGTTCATTGAAATAAAAATGACAGTAGAATTACAACAGTTCTATTACTTTAGAACTATAACCATAAAGACAACCAACCATTGAGTCAATAATTAGTTGCTAGATTTCTTCTGTGTATGGATAGTAAGTGAATGCATTCATTCATTTGCCATTTATACATTGTATAGCTTGACATGCTTGATTCTGAGGGTGAAAGCCATGCACAGAAGAGGCAAAGTCCAGCTCTTATACAACTTATATTCTAATACTTTAATAAATTGTCATAATAAATTTAGAGAATGACAAGTGCCATACAGAAAAATAAAACATGGTAAGAGATTGGAGTGATGGAAGAGGTGGAGTAAAGGGACAGATCATCAGGAGAAATCTGGTTTGAGGCAGAAATCTGAATGAGCCATAAAGAAATATGGAGGAAAGGAATCATATTAGGCAGAATAAAGAGCAAAAATAAAGGCCTCAGGATGTCATGAGTTTCCTAGTTTTATGGAAGCCTTAATAGAGCTTGATTAAGAGTTGAATGAAGAGAGGAAATGTTCCACAATCCATTGGTTCATGATCTGTGTACTTAAATAAGACATTAAAGTTGCCTAACACATTGCATCATCTATTTTGATGCACTGGTCTTTTCCTTATAGAAACAGCCTGGGAGTCAAGCAGGAGACAACATATAGACACTATTGCAACAGGAAACAACATATAGACACTATTATAAAAGTATGAGTTAACAGGAAATTAGATTAAGTGGTGATATCACTCTTTTTTATTTATATACCTATATATTTTTTATTTGGAAGTTAAATTTAATAGTGTGACAGTGACCAATAAGAGTACATATTTATCCTTTTTAACTCCCCTCTCTTCAACCCTTCCCCCTGGTTGCAACCTCACTTTTATCTGTGTCCATGACCTCAGTTTTATATCCCACCTATATGTGAAATTATATAGTTCTTAGGTTTCTTTGACTTACTTATTTCAATTAATATAATGTTCTCAAGGTCCATTCATGTCATCGCAAATGGCAACATGTCATCATTTCTTATGTCTGAGTAGTGCTTTAAACATTTTACCACCCACCTGCACCAGCTACCTGAGGTAATAATAGGGTGGCTTGCAGCTTCAACATTATTTCGTTTTTAAGTCATTTATGCTTTAGTGATATGCAATCATACCAATAGAAGATTCCCGAAGAATTTGAGTTATGTAACTGAGCAGGTGATTGTAGGGTATTTGTATCAGTACTTTTTCAAAAGATTTAATAATTATCCATACCTTCTCTTTCCTTCTCCATAATCCTCACCACCCTCTAACCTGATATAAAGAATGAAACTGATATTTCATGAGAGAATCAGGGTGTGTCCAAATCTTTAAAAATGGTTGGTATATTTCTGTTATATGGAATAGTGAAATGATATATTCTGTAGTTACACAAGCTAGGGTTTTTTTGGGTTATTTTTGGCAAACACATGTCTTCAAACTCTAGCTTGGAAAGTAGTTTCAGGCAAGCTAGTTACCAATATTCTGCAATCTAATTGTAAAAAATGCATGCTGATTCTTGGAATTTGTTTAAAAGTTTTCTAAGCTATTTTAATACTGGCTATGTTGGCTGACTTCTTTTAGCTCTGCATTTCATTTTTATTCTTTTTTCTTGATTCATTTCTTTTCTTTCTCTTTCCTTTCCTTTCTGGTAAATTATGAGGTTTGGCACATGACCTTAACCAGTACCACTAATGCCAGTTTCCAAGCATGAATAGCTCTCAATCTTCAAGCCACAAAGAAAGATAAACTAGTTTTATTTGATGTCTTACTTTTATTAGAGTCCTGAAAGGTGAATTCATTCATGCATAGGTAATTGCTCCAGCGAGATTCCTTGATCTTCGTGTGTGATTGAAATTTATAAATGCCAATTTGATAATTGCTGGGAGAGGTTTTAAAAGCAAATGTGTTGGATGCATGCTTAACACATTATGTCCTCAATTGATTATATTATTTACAATATTGATGAACCTGGTATTCTTCTTCTGATCAAAAGCAACATTAGGCTTACTTAATGTTCAGTAGTGTAGCCAGTATTTGAAGATGTGTAGAAGATGGTGAAGAAGGAAGGTTAGCTCTCTCTCTCTCTAATTTGTAATCCCCTACAGTACTATGTATAACATATATGCTGGTCTTTTGTGCAAAGCTCAAATTAGGTCACATCACAAATGCTTAAATATCTATTTGAGAGATGTTTGGGTATCAAACTTGTGATAGCATTTCCTTTTAATAACCTTGAATCTTAGAAGTAAAATGGCAAAAATTGTGTAGCAAGTAAGACAGAAAACTTTTACATTTATTATATATTTTAAAATTTTGATCTATTAAAACATTGGTGCCATTAATGATTTACAAGGGGATAAGATAAATTAAAATTACTTCAGCAGAAGCTTCCCCCTTGCAGAAGGTTTCAGGCCTAATGTCAAAAGAGAACATTTTAATAATCATAAATTTGTGTTCACTAGCATTTTTATTATGAAATATTAACAACTGGACATTAAGAAAATAATCAAAAAACAAAACAAAACAAAAATCTACAATAAACTCTACCGACTAATCATATGAGTGGTCATTTGGAAAAGAAATAAGAATATTACCCTACTGTCAGGAAGCAGATTTGAATAACATTAAATGTAACTTCAGCCCTGGACAGTTGGTTCAGTGGTAGAGCATCAGTCTGGTATGTGTATGTCCCTGGTTGGATTCCTGGTCTGGGCACACAGAAGAAGTGCCCACCTGTTTCTCCATCCTTCCCTCTCTCATTTCTCTCTCTCTCTCTTCCCCTCCTGCAGCCAGTGCTCCATTAGAGCAAGTTGGTTTCAGGTGCTGTGGATGGTTCCATGGCCTCCTCCTCAGGCACTGAGAGAAGTTTGGTTGCTGAGCAACTGAGCAACAACTCAGCTGGGCAGACCATCACCTCCTTGCCAAGTGGATTCTGGTCGGGGTGAATGGGGGAGTCTATCTCTCTGCCTCCCCTCCTCTCACTGAATAAAAAATATTAAAAATTCAAAAAAAATGTAATTTCACCCTTTTCTTTGGAAGGCACTACCATAGACCTCCAAAATAAGAGAGAAAGGAAATTAGTGAGGCTTCCTTATGGAGGCTTTATACTCCTGTATCAGTCTTTACATAACACCATTTAAAGTTTGTGAATCAAAAAGTAGGCCTGCAAGGCATTTTTCCCATGCAGCTTTGCCTATCCATACCTGCTTCCCTAGGACATATCATAAATGCCCAGGAAGGCAGAGTGTTTGAGAGCATCATCAGACCAAGATGTGCTATAAGGACCTCAGAGGAAGCGGACAGTCTTGAAGATTGTCACAATAGCAATTTACCTTCCCTCTCTCTTATATATCTTTAAAAGAAATAGCTCAGGTGAATGAAAAGGGGCCTCTTTTATGCCAGGTATAGAAAAGAAAAAGTATTATTTAGATATTTCCTGTTTTCCTATTGGCAAGAAAAATGTTGTCTAGAAAGGCAACACAACTGCACTCATTGTTTATATTTAAGCTAGTTAAGAATCTCTATAATAGTGTAGCTTTCCTAATTATCACAACAAATTTAATAATGCATAGGCTCACAAATGAGCTGTCATAGCATACAGATAAGAAGGGATCCATATTATAATTAAATCCATTTACAGATCTTTATCGAAAGGAGAATTGCACCATTATATAGTAAAGATTTGTACTACCACACTCCGCATGCTGATAAAGATTCCGTGTGATACAGAAGACATTTGAATAAAAAAACTGAGTTGAGATTTTTTTAAATAGAGGGTAGAATTATACTAGTCAATTTTTTCTTATTGCTCATTCTTTTTACTTCTATATTTGTTAAAGAGAAGATAAATTTGGGAGCTTTCACAGGTTTTTATTTTCTAGTACTTTTTAGATTTATATTTTATTTTCTATTTTGCTTGAGATTCAGGTTGTCACTTCTCCAAAAATTTCAAAGAATTTTTCAAACACTGATGAAAAAAATAATGACCACCACTAACAGGAATTCAAAGAAAAGAAGAGAAGAGCATATTAGGATAGTAGAAGAAAGACAGTCACCAAGACACTTGACTAAAAAAAACATAAAAAGTATAATCTTCTTTCTGCATTGAACCATTCGCTATTCTTACCTCCTTTTTTTAATTGAACAATTTAGCTTATACACTCCAAAAACATTTATATGCCATCAGTACTTAACTTTGAGGAGAAAGCACATCTTTTTACCAGGAGTGGATTTAGGTAGTTGCGGTGAGAAGCTGATTTGCCATACACCGTCAGGAGCACTGTCGTTAAGCACTTCTCTCCAGAAACTCCTTACTCTAGTTGCTTTTATGTTTTAAAAGAATATTAACAAAAGACTCCTATTATCAGAGATAGATATTAAGTTAACAACTAAGATCCTGTAGATACATTAATTAAAAGTATTAAACACTTAGCATGTATTCTACTGAATACTAGATACAACAATACATGTGAAAGGAATAAAATTTGTCAATAATTTGAAATTCATGTGATCTAATTTTTCTCATAGAATGAGCATCTACCATTTGTAAGTTGTAGATAATATAAAGTATTTTAACAACGTTCTTTCATTTCATTTGTAGCTTACATCTTTATCATGATTCATTGTGCCTACTGACATTGTATTCAATTGTTGATCTATTGTTAGATGATTTGAATGTAAATGGTACATAAAGGAATAAGTGTTGTCTTTGAAGTATCAGTATTTCTCTCTTTAGCAGAAATTGCAAGTACTGCCTGTTGCTCACATTTAAAAATCCCCTTGATTTTATGGTACTCTTGGGTACAATTTCCACTCTCCCATTTTGGAGAGCTTTTTCACCATAAATACATTTTAAAACACAGAATGAGGTGATTTGGCCCATTTTGCTATGTATATAATTTAACCTTCAAAAGATTATGGTCTATGGAGCAAACAGGTTAATAGGAAGGTTTTAAAAAGACATTTTTTTCATCTGATGGGACATAATCATACCTAAGGAGCTGTTATGGTCCATTATATAAATCCTTCAAATTCATGGACTATTGGCCCAAAACACAGTAATGGATCCCACAGAGCATTGAAAATCTATCATGTTAATATAGCTGCTGCATATGCAGAGTGTGAAGTTTATTCTCTCATCCACACTTTGGAGGGTTTGTGGTAATTCTGATATTAATAGGCCTGAGTCCTGTACCTCAGATAGGACGCCTTGCCAAGCCCTTCACAAGCTAAGTAAAAGCATCTCAGGATTTGCATTGAAATCAATGATGATGACATATTCCTGTAAAATACTGCTACGTCTAACAAAAATATTTGCTTGTTCAGAATTCCCAGAGGAATCACACCACTTCAGGTTTTTACGGCAACAAAGAGCTTTTTAAAACTTGTTAGTTTACAAATCAGCACCTGAAATCATTCAATTATATCCAGCTAAATGCCAAGGTACAGTCCCTTCAAAACTCCTTTCATTGATGTTGACAGTAATGGTTTTGTTTTGAACACATATGTATATTTCTACTTTTATAGACCGATGTGTCTTTCTAGAAAGCCTAACATGCTCTCTATCACAAATTTTCTATTCTCTTAGTATTATTGTCTTTCTCTCCCCACAGAACTTTAAAATCAAAGGCTATTGGCAGCTCTATCTTTGGGAATACAGATCTGTGATGCCAGAGAAAACTTGATCTTACTCTCTGTGTCTGTCCTTAGCTGCACAGACATAATGGGGACTAAACACTGGAGCCAATGTAGTGTACAATTAAGTATCTAAAGCCACCCTTATCCAACTCATAGGACCTCTGATGGAATACTGGTGGTGGTTGAAAGAATATTTCTACAGTGTTACTCCAACTAGATGGAATGCTATCTTGTCCTTGCTCAGTCTTCAGTGATATGCTGCCCTTGAAGTGGAATAATCTCAAGCAAGGAAGTTATAAAGACCCTAAAGACCTGAAAGCTGTAGGCTGTTTGAAGCAATTCTTCTTTGAGTGGATATCTGGAAGATATCCTTTTGTATCCACAACTGATAATTCTATGCACCACTTGAATCTATTTCTCTGTGTATAGTGGGTCCAGCAAAATCTCCAGAATGCCAGAGTATTTCCTTTTGCTCAGTAAATAATTTTCTAAGTAAATGATTCAGGCCCTTGCATACTTTGTTAGTTCTGTGGTATGAACAGGCTAGGTCTTGCGCCCCTTAGGAATATAGTCTAATCCCGTGATGGTGAGCCTATGACATGCATGTCAGCACTGACAAGCGTAGCCATTTTCTATGACACACGGCTAGATGCAGCCGTATACGAGAGAAGTAAGGGGCCGCATGCCGAGAAGGACGTTTCATCCTCGGCTACTGCACGGCCAGGCGCAGTAGCTGAGGATAAAACATTTGCTGTAGTGTAGACACTCTGTGCCAGAGGTCTGTAGGCCAAAAGAGTTTTGTTATTTAAACTATAAATATTGCGAAATTATGGTTTTTTTCTCAAAGTGACATAGCACCTGAGTTATGCTTGGTTTTATTTTTTTTATTTTTATTATTTTTTTTGTGTGTGAATTTTGACACACCAAGCTCTAAAGATTACCCATCAATGGTCTAATTCTTCTATTCTCAAATCCAAAATGTTTCCAGCTGACTCAACCTTACATCTAGACCAGTGGTTCTTAACCTTTTTTGAGGTACCGAACCCACCAGTTTCATATGCGCATTCACCGAACCCTTCTTTAGTGGTAAATGAAATATGACTTTTATTTTCAAATTCAAGACATAGGTATATGTTTTTTTACTGGTGCACAAAATGAGCCATGCATGAACATCACCTTGCTCAAAGAACAAAACCAACAAAGTGCATGAACTCACAACAAATTACGGTATTACTTTATTCTGGCCTCCATGGCAGAGGCTTCTCCGAACCCCTGAGACCGACTCATCAAACCCCTAGGGTTCGATAGAACCCAGGTTAAGATCCACTGATCTAGACCAATAGTTAGGAGGGAAAGTGGTGGCAGTTCCTGAGAAAGACATGGTTGCTTTTCAGACTCTGCATTTCTTCCAGTATAGGAGGTTCATTATCTCTTAACAGGGAGAGGTAGATTATTTCTATAGACTAAGAGGGTTCAGAGTAGTCTGGGACCCAAAATTGTGGGTAATCACCCAGATATATTCATCTCTAGTGTCAGATGTTTAGAGTTTTATTTTGATCTTGGATAACAGACCTGCTTTGTTTGGGATATTAATCATATTTGAAGTTCAGCCACTTGGACATCCTGAGTTTGGTTCTCAGCCTTCTTTTCTGTCCAGTTGAAAGAGATGAGAACTTCCTTATATGCAACCAATAAGACCCTGTGTCTTTTAGACCTTATAACTCTCCATCAGTTATTCATCTTCTCTCACGGAGCATCAATGGGCTTAGCCTCACCCATCTTGATCCTGTACCATCCCATTATCCCTATGGTTATTATTTTTTACCTATATATAAAGCACTGGCTACACTGTACGATTGCATGCGTTCTCCTCCACCAGAAAGTTTTCCCAATTCGGCCACCGCCTTGTGCCAACTGTCTGTGCTCTATCTACCACTTGTGTTGAGCACTTGGCAAGTGATCTTATTTCTAGCTTTCAGATCACTCCCATTAGAAACTGTTATTGGTTAGGTCCTCCAGAAGCCAAGGGGAAGCAGAGTTTGGGATGAAAGATATTTTTAGAGAGTATCATGGGTTAAGCAAGGAGAAATAAAGTGAGATTGGGCACGAAAATGGTTTCAATGGTTCAGGTCTGACATAGTCATGTCTGTAATTTTAGGGAAATCAAGAGCAAGGATTTCCCTTTGTAGTGTCTTGCATGGAATCCAAATAGCCAGATGTTTATATTTTTTGACCTACAGTGGCTCCAAAAAAGGTATAACTTTGGATGAAGGGGATCTGTGCAGCTAAGACAGACCTGTAAAGGCATTGACAGTTGGCGACAGTAGGCTGACAACCCTCCCCATAGTTGGACAGAATGTACTTCATCAAAAAAGGATATGGACAGTGCATCTCTGTCTAGCACATTACATAAGAAAATTTATGGAGTGAATACCAGGCTTCTGCAGAAGTGAAGTTCTAGCTAGTATTTCTTTCATGAGTTTAAAAAAATGGACGAAATTATATTAGCCATAAATTCGAAATTTATATCTATCTATCTATCTATCTATTATCTTTCTATTATCTATCTAACTCATCTCTCTATTTCATCTATTTATGCATTAGGTGAACAATGAAATAATTAACAGAAAGCAATATAAAAGTGGTGGCATATTTAAGCATTATTATTATTATTATTATTTTACAGGGACAGAGAGAGAGTCAGAGAGAGGGATAGATAGGGACAGACAGACAGGAACGAAGAGAGATGAAAAGCATCAATCAGTAGTTTTTCGTTGCCATTGCAACACCACAGTTGTTCAATGATTGCTTTCTCACACGTGCCTTGACCATGGGCCTTCAGCAGACCTAGCAACCCCTTGCTGGAGCCAGCGACCTTGCGTCCAAGCTGGCGAGATTTTGCTCAAGCCAGATGGGCCTGCATTCAAGCTGGCAACCTTGGGGTCTCAAACCTGAGTCTTCCACATCCCAGTCCAATGCTCTGTCCACTGTGCCACTGCCTGGTCAGGCTAAGCAAAATTATTAACAAAATTGACTTTTTAGAAAAATAATCAATTTTGATATTCACGTTATAGTAATCATTCAAAAATTTGAGCAATATACAAAATTAAGTGTTCAAATTAAGCCATAAAAATGAAATATATTTTATATAGCTAATTTCAGAATACATTTGCAGCACCTAATACAGTGTTAGAGCAGACAGTTACCACACTACTTACATGATTATGGTGCCTTATATATATAAATATGTTTATAAATTCAGAAATTAAATAACAAGTAAAATACAAGAAATTATAAAATTTCAGACATCCTATGTTGAGGCTAGTGTATTTCTTTTTTTAAAATAATACTGAATATGCATATAAAAGTTCTTGAATTAAGAAAAGCAGGTAATTTTGGAAAATAGCAAAGATTTAGAAAAATTATTGAATTTTTTTAAAGAAACTACAGGACAAATTATTGCCATAAATATGAAACTCATTCTCTTGTGCTCTTTCTCTCTACCTTTTTCTCTCTCCTTTTCTTATCTTTCCCCTTCCCCTTGCTCTCTCGCTCTTTTTATTCTATAAGTACGTAGACTTTTGCGAGAATAGGATTGGTTTTTAAACATAAAAGTTATGGAAAGAATCAAAAAGGAAAAATCAATATATTTAAAGTCATTACTAAATTATAGGAGAAACTAGAGAGATGGTTATAAAAAATGTAACAAAGCAAGGTTTCAAAGTCTTAATATGTGAAAAAATTCACAAACAAAAATAAAACCCAATTTTAAAAGGGAGGATGCTATAAAAATCCATAATAAAATATTTTTTATCTTTTATTTTTACCAGGATATTTTGTTTGCCTCCCAATTCAGGCTAAATATTACACTATGAGTAGCCTCAAGTTTTGTTTGCATCATATGCTACTTCTTTGAAATAATTTTAACATTTTCACAAGAAAAATGGAAAATTTCTATGGCCTTCCACTATAAGGTACTGTGTGACTGCTCATCCAATAATGTTTACATTTGAATTAATATATAATATTGTATAGGAGTGGGTGTTTACTTACAAGTCAAACTTCATATAATTATTATCACATATGCAAATCTAAATAGGAGCAGATAATCTTTTATTTTTATTTATTGATTTTAGCAGAAGAGGAAAGAAGAGAGAGAGAGAGAGAGAGAGAGAGAAAGACAGGAACAACAATTTGTTCCTATATGTGCCCTGACCAAGGATCAAACCAGTGACCTCTATACTTGGGGAAGATGCTGTAAATACCCAAGCTACCCGGCCAGGGTATGAGCAGAGAATATTAACTCAGGATCAGAAAATACAGTTTGTCTGTAAAGTCATGGTGCACTTTTGACCGGTCACAGGAAAGCAACAAAAGACGGTAGAAATGTGAAATCTGCACCAAATAAAAGGAAAACTCTCCCAGTTTCATACCTATTCAGTGCAGTTCGATGTGGG
The DNA here is from genome assembly GCA_037038555.1 of Rhynchonycteris naso. Classification (NCBI taxonomy): domain Eukaryota; kingdom Metazoa; phylum Chordata; class Mammalia; order Chiroptera; family Emballonuridae; genus Rhynchonycteris; species Rhynchonycteris naso. The sequence goes on from CM072997.1 coordinate 70,845,306, forward strand.
TTCCATTTGTTTCCCTACACACATCCAAACGATAGTGAAGTTCTTGCCACACACGAGTAAGGATGTGGTGTAACAGAGTGAATAATGTCTCTGATTCTCTATTTTAAGTTATTTTTTATTGTATTTTTTTTACAGGGACAGAGAGAGTGTCAGAGAGAGGGATAGATAGGGATAGACAGACAGGAACGGAGAGAGGTGAGAAGCATCAATCATCAGTTTTTCATTGCCATTGCGACACTTTAGTTGTTCATTGATTGCTTTCTCACATGTGCCTTGACCACGGGCCTTCAGCAGACTGAGCAACCCCTTGCTGGGGCAAGCAACCTTGGGTCCAAGCTGACGAGCTTTTTGCTCAAGCCAGATGGGCCCGCACTCAAGCTGGCAAGCTCGGGGTCTCGAACCTGGGTCTTCCACATCCCAAGCCATGACCACCACTTATTCAGGCTGTTTTAAGTTACTAATTTCGTTGATACGTTCAATGTACACATGTTGTTTCACATAACCCCAAAAGTAAAAGTCTAAGGGCGTCAGATCCAGGGATCGTGGAGGCCATGGCTTGACAGATCAGGCCACACCACATGTTCACTTTAGGGGTGTTATGTTCATACTCAACGTAGGCATGAGGATGTTTAGCAGCCCATATTCGGACATTATGGCAATGAACATGTCCACAGATATGGAAGGTTGCCTCATCGCTAAACACAATCTTCTGCAAAAATCTTGCATCATTGTCAATCTCATGAAGCATATCTGTAGCAAATGCTCATTGTGTGGGTCTATCCGTCGGTTTGGTTTGATAGCGTGCAACAGCTGCAATTTGTACCCCATAAAACAGAGACGTTTCTTTCACACCTTATGAACTTGCTTAGGTGTAATTGTCCAGCACACTCATGCACAGATATTTTAGGGCTTCTTAGGTAGCTATCCCGTATAGCCTCTACAGACTCATCACTGACTGATGGCCTACCAGAAAGGGGTTTCTCCACCAAACTGCCGGTTTCCTTCAACTGCTTATCCCACCGAGTAATGTTATTCCTACTGTATGTGGTGTCTCTTCATTATAAACGCGCCGATATTCACGTTGCACTTTGGTCATGGATTCAAATTTAATGAGCCACAAAACACAGTGAACTTTCTTCTGTACTGTTCACATCTCGACTGGCATGGCCATGGGCTGCTGCGCTGTATACATGGCGTTAAGTCATCATCTGTGCACGCACACATGCTGCCACATCATCCTACAGAAACTGGGAGGGTTTTCCTTTAATTTGGTGCAGATTTCACATTTCTATTGTCTTTTGTTGCTTTCCTGTGATCGGTCAAAAATGCACCATGGGATGGGGGGAGGGAGGGAAGAGTGGGATAGGGAGGAGGGGAGGGACACAGGGAAAACCAGATTGAAGGTGACAGAGGACAATTTGACTTTTGGTGATGGATATGCAACACAATTGAATGATAAGATAACCTGGAGATGTTTTCATTGTACATATGTACCCTGATTTATTGGTGTCACCCCATTAGAATTAATAATAATAAAATATATATATATATATAAAATGCACCATGATTTTACAGACACACTGTACTTTGTCTGAATGGCTCAGATAAGTTTGAGTTATCCAGTTCATTTCTTAAATACTTCTTTTACTTTGTAATTTTAGCTTTGAATAACTGTTGTACAAAAATTGTTACCTAAATTGCAGGAGAAGGATAAAATTGCTGGTAGCAAAAGGATCCTCCTTCCTCTGTGCTGTTGTACATTCAGATACATAAAATGGAAGGAATGTCAGGAACTTCAGACAGGGAACTTGTTCACTTGGCTTAGAAAACTGGAGGTGTGTCCCCTTTATTTCTTGTCTCCTCACATGCAGAAGTAAGTAAGGTATTTTTTATCTGGGCATAATGCCAGTTTTCTTTTCAATTGCTTCTAAATAAGCTAGCTGCTTCTAAAATATGCCCCTCCGTGGGACCCAGAAGCCAAGTCTATAGGATTCCCTCCCCTGCAGGGCACCAGCTCGAGCTCCATCCTGGTTTTTCCAGAATGTGGCTGTTGATCTCCTCAGCCTAAGGCTCTGCTCCGAGTTGTCTTCAGGATGTCATTTTCCACTGACTGCAAGGAGTTTACGCGCTGTTAGTTATTTAGAAATAAGGTCGTAAGTACATTTTGCCTGTCAAGCATATGTATGATCAAAAAGGTGTGCCCTTGCTCATTTTTGTTCATGCTGTAAATCTGCTTTCTGGCCTTCGAACTGATCTCATCAGGAGTATCCCTGCAGCCGCACTCCCAGACAGTTATATTGAGAGTGTAACCCTGGGTGGCATATTGGCCTTTTCTTTTGGTGAATCAGGGCACAAGCACTGCCTCAGCAGATTTAAATAGACAGTTACTGCGATCAACAAGATCTTTTTTTGCACGATGTTCAGAAATTGCCTAGTTGAAATATTAAAAATGAGGTAGTTTTTACCGGCTTAGAATGAATCATTTTGTTGTTTCTCTTTTCTTCCTGGGTAAAAATAGATTCTCGATGAATGGAAAAATACTGAGTTTGGTGGTGAACCTCCTTCAATGTGGAACTTGGGCCCTGATGTCTGTGTTTGGATAATGGGTCTTAGTACTTCAGATGCTGGTGTCTGTGCTGTTAACAGATTAAAATTCTTTTTTTCATTATATGATAGCTGTAGATTGTGCCAACTTAGTTACGTTGGAATTTTGTTTTCTAGAATTGCCTTCCTGAATGACAGTAGGTTAGGGTTAACCACAAGAGAAATTTGCAACCAAGATTTTGAAGCTAGAAGTAAAGGAGCAACTATTTCGACACCTTGAAGGTCTGTGTAGGCACCGGTGTGGCTCACATTCTGTCCTGCTCTCTCACCTTGTTGGTGAAGGACAGTAGCTGGCCGGCAGCTCTTCCTGTTCCCACAGACTCTCCTTTCTCAGCATCTCTGAACCCTGGACCACATGCATGGGCAGCTCTGTGGTGAAGAGTGCCAGCTGCTCCTGCAGGTCACTGCATCACTGAAGCTGTAGACAGTGAGAGCCAGAGCTGAGTTCCAGTTTGTCCTTGTTCTCTCTACTTCCCATCCATGATTAATTCTCAGGTATCTGCCCTGGTGATATCATGTTCAGCACCAAATGAGGGAACAACAGCCTTCCAGATTTGGCTTAACCCTCTCCCAAAATGCATCAAATTAAATCTCCATAAAAATCTGTTATTCTATATCACTTGTAGAGGTCCCATGTTCCAGGACAATCTATTACTAATACATACTAGTTGAGAGCTCCCTTATCATTCATTCTGAGGATAACACCCAGAAGGGCACACATTTTTCCCTTCCCCCATTCAATGGATGAACACATAGCTCCTTTTCTCCTTGACTGGAAAGACAGTGAGATTTGAATTCCTAAGTGTTCATGTCCCTTCTGCACTCTTATGCTTCTGGTTAAGTAGAGACAGTAACTATTAGTCCCTTGGTGAATAAAATGCCAAACCACATACGGCACCCATTTTGCACTCCCTATTAAAATTTTACAGGTCAAAAATCCAAAACCCACTTAATAAAAATTGTTCTTCATCATAAGTGACAGGAGAGAACAGGTCAATCTATGGAATAATGGTGCAGTAATTAGAAACTTTGTAGTTGATAAAGTGTGACTGCTAATCAATGTTTGGCTAATTAATCAATATTTTAATCATTAGACCTTTTAAATTTGTTTTAATGAGCATTTCCTCTAATTCCCCTGATCCCATTGCTTCCAGTGCTTCTATTATCACTATGAAAGAGCAAAGCAAGAATTTGTCTGTTCAGGATCCAGTATCTCAAAAGACTTCATGAGATAGGGCTAGCCAGGAAAACCAAACCAGAGTTAAGTGATTACTCAAGAAAGGTATAAAGTCACCACATTAACATGGAACATTTGCTTAATGGCAAAAAAGTTATGATTTGGAACATCACATTAAAACCTCCATAAACTTTCCCTTCTCCAAGGATGTTTGGAAAATGTGTTCCTTACTTGACTGGTAGGACTGTGCAATGTTCTTGAATTCTTGCTGCCTCTTATGTCAGACACCATATGTGCTTTCATGTTGTGTCATAAATTGTTGGCACCAACAACTGTTATTTTGTTCACTTTTTCTTAATCTTCTTTCTTCTTTTCCCATTCCTCCTTTTTTTTAACTTAGACCTCCCTTACTTCCCTTTATTCATCAGAGTTTTTTCATACACAACCTTTATACTATCTAGAATCCTATGACAGAAACAATCACATTTGAGATTTAGGAAGAAAATGTAAACAAAGATAATAACAGTCACCTCTCCCCTTTAGTTGATGAGAAAAATCAGCGAAGTTCAGAAAGATTGAGAGATGTGTTCAAAGGACACAGATTCTAAAATAGAACCCAAGTCACCTAAGTGTTCTTTTTATATATTCAATGGTTTTCATTAAAATTGACTTGAAAATTTAACTTGGCCAGGAAGTATTTCCCAACAACTTAGATAAATTCTTTCATTCCCCTGTATCTTTATGCAGCAGCTATTATTTCCCGCAATATTCACTGAAAATAAAAACATAAATTAAAGAAGTAGGAAGAGGTACTTTCATAGGTGCTTTTCAGACTTTCTTAGCAAAATGCTGTGGAAACAAGGTAGCTGCCCACTCTGGGCATCTGTGAGAATACATGGTCATGATGCTGCAGGTCTCCCCAGATGATATTGTGCACCATGTTAGTGCAAGGCAGTGCCTGCCATGACCAGAGCAGGAGAGATCCTGTGGCTACACAGCCTCAGAGTCGGGAACACTAACTATTAAACACTGTACCATCCCAACACAGGGTGATGAAATTCTGCCTACATCAAATTGCTTTTGAATATCCTGATTTTTCTAAAAATTCAGAGTACTCTATAAATTGCTATGGTCATTAGTGAAACATGTACTTAAATATTTGCTAAGAGGTATAATTGGTTTGCTCTGGAATTTTGGTAATCACATGTTTGGTTGTCAGTAGGGCTATTCACAACATTCCAACTCTTCTTTCTTCTGCAGCATGCAGAAGTATTACCCTACCCACCACCTTTGAAGTTAGGTGCCATCTCTAATTTGTTTAGGCCAGAAGTGATATATGTCGTTTTTAAGAAAAAGAGTTAAAGACCGCTAGGTAATTTCTCTCTCACCTTTGGTGAAGAGATTGTGGAAGGTGGACCCCCTTCTATCCGGATCGCTGACTGACTGCAAGAAACACAGGGACTCTGACAGACCTGAACTGGACATGTAACATAGAACCCACCCCAGCTCTGCTGAGCCTATCCCGGCTGATGGGACATGTTTTGAACGGTTCTAGGTGTTTCACATGGCTGTGCACACCACCCATTCTTTTCACTTAGATTAACATTGTCTGCAATGTCATGTAAATGATATATTCTTCTCACAGGTGGGTATGGCACAAACCAAGGAGCTCGATCATAAGTGTGGCTTTGAATAAGTAATATAATTTTTTATGACAATGCTTTATAGGATCTGCTTCATGTTAGGACCACTGTGTTCTACTAAACACCTTTTACTTCCCTCTCTTCTTTCAGCTACAAGTACTGAGTTCTTTTTTACCTTGCTTCTTATTACTCCAAATTCAATAAGCTGGCCCATCTCTCTGCAGTGAAGTAAATTCATGGAGGCAGTTACAAAATGCATACAGTTCTAACAGGATTTATTTCTATTTCCAGAGTAAAGTTATTAACTACTATTTTCAAGGAAAAAATCCTATAAACACACTTATGTAATAAATTTTTCTTTATATTAAGTATAAAAAGCAAGGAGGCTATGTTCATCAAAGAAGGCTTGAAACTGATATCTAGCATTCCTTTTCTGACCATTTCAGCCCTAACATGTGTGAGTCTTAAATTAATTAGTTAGCATTATATTTTGTCAGTTTGCTGAGTGGATCCTCTGACACGGAAGGCCAGGAATCCTGGGGGTAGGCCATTAAGATCCTGAACCATCAGACAGCTACAGATTTTGGGTTTTAGGGGGTCAAAAAAACACACTACTGTTCCTAACCTGAGATCAGAACCAATTTACAGAGAATGATATAGGAGTCAGACAGTTAGAGATCAAAAAGTCAGCTTTATTACTGATAAAAGCAATAGTGAAGGACATCACTTAGATAAGTCCTAATAGGCTTGCTAGGGCTCCTCTGAATTGAATTCACCCCTCTTCTCACTTCTACCAAACACAGTAAATAAAACCCCCCACTGTCTGAATGGGCAGGAGCACAGCCTGCTCCTGTTCAACCAGCTTTACCATATGACTGACAGCAGGTGGAAACCCACCCTCTCTGTAAGCTGTCAGATTCCAGAGAAAAGCAAAGACAGACTGCAGCAAGAATGTCCAGTTCATACTTGCAAACCCAATAAGTTAACTCCTCCTTCCTGGTAAAGGTTAGTGAGTGGAAATTACTCTTGTGCAGTTTCTGAATCTCAACACGATTGGCATTTTGTACTGGCTATTTCTTTGTAGTATAGTCTACCTTACACATTAGGATCCACCCACTAGATCCCAGTAGCACCCCCATCAGATGTGACAGCTCCAAATGTAGACAAATATTGCCAAATGTCCGGGGCAGGAGTGGGAGTGTGAAATTGCCCCTGATTTAGAACTGCTGCCCACGGACTTCTTTTACTTGGAAATGTGAGGAGAAAGCAGTATGTTTTCCATTAATGGGAACTAACACATCAGTGGAATAGACCACTATATTTTAAATTTCCTGACTACTCCTTAGAAAATAAAGCCTAGAGAAGTGCCTTTGAAATCAGCAACAGTAAATTCTAAATATTGATAATTCAGGTATTTTTCAGAAGACAAGTCAATGTTACTTACTAGGAAGAGAAAAATATATTATGTCCCCTAATCAGAAGACAAAAACATTTATATAAATATTATTAAAAATTATCAAAATTAGATAAATATAAAAAGGAGCCTGACCTGTGGTGGCACAGTGGATAAAGCGTCAACCTGGAATGCTGAAGTCACCAGTTCGAAAACCTGCACTTGTCTGGTCAAGGCACATATGGGAGTTGATGCTTCCTGTTCCCTGCCCCCCATTCTCTCTCTCTCTCTCTCTCTCTCTCTTACACTCTCTCTCTTCTTGCTAAAATGAATAAATAAAAAGAAAAAAAAAGGAAAAAGTAGAAGAGAAGTACATACCAAATTAATCCCCCCAATAGTTACATGTTCCCTATTTACACAGCATTTTTCTAGATGTTGCAGAGGATTATAAAATGTATATATACTATATCATCTAAACTTTATCTTTTTTGTAATGAAAAATATGAGAAAATATGATTGTTATGATATAAACCCCTAATAAGTTCAATATCAATATTACATAGGTTGTGATTCAGTGCAATGCAGTGTCTTATTTTGCCTTCTGAAATCTATCTTTTCACTCCCTGACATCAAGAAAGCCCTGACTTTGTTTCTGTCTTCAGTCTGTAATGTCCCCTCTATCACAGGTATTTCATCTGGACAAGGTAAATTTTATACATCCAAATAAATTCATTTTCCATGTAACCACAGACACTGTGCAGTGTGCTATGAGAAAACCAAAAATCGTGTCAGCACCTGACATTGGCTAGCTAAGGTCATGGGATAAGACCAGAAACCAGGAGTAAGAAAATCAAGCATATGCAGTGATGAGGAAGTAAGCTAGGCATGGTCACAAGACCAGAGTAGAAGTCATTTAAATATAAAAATGAAACCTTGGGTCAGATTATGCTTGGGAAAAATGAAGAAGGCCCAATTAGTATATGGTTTCTAGCTTGTATGATGTATTCAAGGACCTGATAAATGTTAAATATCTTGTTTCCAAATAAATGCATATACATACACACATAAACATAAATTCTTTTTCCATCATGTCAGTGAGTTTTCACAGGTTATTGATCTAAGACATGGAATGGCTGTTGGGCTGGTAGCCAGGGTTACTAACTGTACAGAAGAATTTTCCTTCACAGTGACCGCACAAGATAATACCCTAAGTGAAATATCACCAACATAATAAATGGGGGCAGTTTCATAGATAATTTGGATCCAGATGAACATAATTATCTTGTGATTACGGTAGATATTTTTACTGATCAAATTCATGTCTTTAATTTATATTGTCATGAACACAGCTTTAACCTAAATATGAACATATCCTAAAAGTTTTCTTTTCCAGTTTATACCACATCACTGTAATCCTTCATTATAAAATTTTAGACTCTGATATACAAGAAAGAACAGATATGATAGGTAGGTCATATAGTAATTTAGGATATGCCTTTAAAATTTTTTAACACATATACTTATTGTGTTCTTAGAATATAAATCATATTTCCTATATTTGTTCATTTCATTTTTTTGTGCTTTTTTTGAAATACCCTTTCTATTTTTAAAGATTTAATTTAATTTTTCTTAGTTCTGGATATAACATGTTTATGATTACCTCACTCTTTTCCTTTGGTGTTTTCAATAAAAACACACATGTAAACTATAAATTATCTTCCTAAACCTGTACTTCTCCTATGTTGAGCATAACCACGACTAAGCCCTTTGGTGAGCTAGAACAAGAGGTAACATATTGAGTGTCTAATGTATGCCAGGGATTGTTCTAAATACTTTATATGAACTATCTCATTTAATTCTCAAAGAACACTATGAAGTAACTAGTCATTATCCTATTCTCCCAAATAAGTAATCAGAGGCCTAAAGGTTACCTTTTCTGAAAGTGATAGAGCAGTAATGCAAACTCAGGTCTTTGATTCTCAATCAAATGGCTTTTCATATCTCCACTATTATCCACAGGACATTATAAAAGATACAATTATTTTAGTTTTCTTCTTTATAACTATTATTTTTAATTTTAAAAATTTCTGTCTGTTTTCATATGTCTTTCTAACATGTGTGTTCTGTATGTATTTTAGAAACAATGTTAATTTTAATATCTTTTAAATTGATCAAAGGAGAGATGGTTGCTTTCACATTGAAGGGCATTAGGGCACTGTGTGCACGGTCCCGATACAGAGCTTCTGGCTTTTCTGCTACTGTGCTGCATTTTAAGAATTTATAAAACTTTGGTTTAACTTATATTTGAAGTCTGTTTTATCTATTTCCAAATTTCCTCCTCCTTTGGGTCTGAAAAAAGTCTATAAAGTAATTTTTAATTTGATGCCTTCATTTTTCTCTTTTCTTAAATTTTCTTCTTATACCTCATAAAAGAAAGAAACATAGTCAAGTGAAAAGAGCATGTTAAGGGAGTTTAGAAGGCTGTGATTTTATTCTTGACTATGCTACTGACCTGTTCTATACCCTTGGGTTTAACCTCACTGCACCAGACTTAGTGAAGAGGTGTTTCAGCTTCTCTGCTAACATGCACTAAATGGGCCAGATCCTTCAAATGAGCCAATTGCACTTGGGAATTAAGTTAAGACATTTGGAGGGGCATTAACCCTTTCTGGTCAATGAATTTTTTTATGCTTGAGTAGAATAACTTACTAAAACAGTGCCTACTGTCCTTCATTACACACTCTTTCTCCCCAATTGCTAACTTACACAGAAAGTGTCACACTCAGTCAGTAACTAATACTTGAGAGAAGTGCTGAGCAATGGTAAAAAAAAAAAAAAAAAGGAATAGCAAGTAAATGACCCTCAACAAACAGGTGAACAAAGTGTAGAAATCAATGACTTGAAAATAGACAGTTTCCCCCTCTTCATTGGATTTAGTAGTTGCCCGTGTGTCTTTTCTCTTTGCTGGCTGCAGCATGCCAGGGGTAAACATGTCATAGAACAGCCCTACATGGCTACTGCATTGCCCAGAAAATAGACTATTCATTAAGTTTAAGGATGGCATCCATTGGCCTCTAAATCAAAGATCAACTTCTGACAGTTGCCTTCAAAGTTCTCTATTAGCAGGATTCACACCATAAATTTAATTTGATCTAATCTTGAACCTGTTGGTGACATTCTTTCTAGAATAGATTCACAGTGCATTCCTACACTACTGCTGCCAGTCCTTTTCCTGATACTTTCCTTACACACACTCCACCTCCCGTCTTTCAGTTTCACGGGTTGCCTCCCTTAACATGAAGACAAAGCCTGACTCCTCCAAAGCTTTCCATCATCAGTTCTTCCAGGACAATCCTTGTTGAAGCCAAGGCTCTTGAAAGGATAAGTGTATTACTTTTTTATGGTGGAGGTGGGGCAGAGATTTTCTTATTAGATTTCTATGCTTTTTCAGTACTAGGGACCTTTTATTAATTGATACTTTAAGTCTCTAAGCTGTGGCTAGTGAAGTTGTTGAAAGGCTAAGGAATGAGAGGACTAAATGTCACAGTCTGGGGACACAGCAGGCTTGTACATAGTTTCACAAATATTGTGAGCATCTTTTTTTCAATTTGGACTTTAGAATTATATTTATACATTATCCATAGGTTACTATCACAAAATAAAGAAAATATCTCTACATAAAAGTAAATGAATTAAAAAGAAGAAATTATGTTTTGTTTTTACATTAAACAATTAATTTAAAAGTTGTAGGTTAGGAATGAACAGATGTTTTATAATTTCTGATTTCACTTTAGTATAGTACTTCCAAATCAAACTTGAACAAATATATAGACATGTAACCTTGAGCATGCAACTAATTACTGAATCTCTTTGAGCCCTTGTGTTTCAATGTAATACAGGGATGATATCACCTAGCTCCATGGTTGAATTAAAATAAGACAAATCATGTAACGCTATGCCTGTCACATATTATGACCTAAAATATATAACTTTGGCAATTCCCTCCCCCTTTTCTCTGTTTCTAGTTTCTACATGTGCTATCACACTATTAGCATTTGAATATTGCTGAGGATGACAATTTTAGAAAAATAGAATACTCACAATACAGAAAAAATAAAATTAAACCTTCATGAGTGATTAAAAGCATCACTTTAGAGATGACAAATGAAAGTTTTAATTTAAAATGAGATCTGCTGGCTGACAGCCTAGATGTAGCCCACTATAATATCTAAGAAGATAAAGGGAAATTAGAAAACTCATAACAATCCTTAAAACTAAGGCTGATTGTCATCTTGTTGCCAGAATCTGGATGAAATGTCCAATAACATTAAAGCTGACAAAACTGTATTGTAACAAACATTTGAGAGCCCTTTTTTGGTATAATTTAGAAAAAACAATCCTGCTTTTCTGAAAATTGTCAGGAACACCTTTCATCTCTCTCTTTAGACTATTTCCTGGTTCAGAAACACGGGGTCAATGACAATCAAAATAACTTTAAAGGTGCTACTTTCTTTTTTAAGCATCTAGAGTTCTGGTAGACTATATTCTGGCAGCTGTATAGTATCCACGATAAAATACTAGGAATAGAAAAAAAATGGATGTAGAGCTAGAATGGACCTTGAAAACATAATACATACTAAGGATTGTAATCTGATATGTGTTCCATCTGTGCAGTGTTTGGCAACAAGAGTAGAGGGGTTCATGTCAGGTCACTAAAACCTCCACTAACTGAATTCATAGCAGAAAGTAGAAGTGAAGGGAGTTTTGTACTTCAAAGCACTGAGCGTGCCTAGATCTGAGGAAGAAAGAGCATTAGAATATACTAGACTTAAAGAAAAGGGTAATGTATACAACGAAGTGTTTTACGATAATCATTGGATTTAGATAAATCTCTGTTCAACTGAGGATGAATAAATGAAAACTAACAGTTTGGGAGAAGGGTTCAGAAAGAAGAGAACTTGGAAGGGCACAACACCATGCAGGTCCAGCACAAATCCTAAAATAATTTAACCAGGTCCAGAAGACAATTTTAGAAAACTGTTTGATATCTCCAGTTAAGGTCAGAGATAGTATCTACTGCCCTTAGGATAAAAGACAAACTCTGTACCATTGCTATTAAAACTGTCCATTGACAGGACTTACTAACCAAATAACAATTATAAAACCCCTTATGAAACAGAAACCAAAATCTAAGGAAAGGAGAGGGTAAAATAAAACCACAGTGTAATGAAATAAAAATGGATGTTGGTTAGTATAATGAATTATAGTAACACTGAAAAACACCTTTAAAGAGCTAGTTTAAGCCATAGCAATTCATTTTGTAATCTATACAGATGATTAACTTTCAGACAGTGATTTTATTCATTCATTTATTAACCAAATGTTTACTGAGTGCTTACTCTGCAAGACACTGTGTAAGCAGAGAAAAGATGTAGCAATGAGCACAGGTTTTAGATCTCTAATCTTAAAAATAATTTTAAGATTAATTTAATCTCTAATTTTACATGGAAGTGAGAAAATTCAGACAAAGTTCAAATTAACTGATAGTTGGGAGAATTAAAATAAATTACGAATTTACTCTAAAAACATAAATGAGTAATCACTTCAAGAATTGGGTGGTCAAGGGAGTTCTCTCCGATGAAATAACATGAAACTGAGACACAAATTACAAAAAGCCAGCCATTCAGAGAGAAAGGGATGACTCTAAGAAAAACATGTTAGTACCAGAACCCTGTGATAGAAAGAAGCTTGGTGTATTCAATAGATGAAAAGAAGGCTAGTATCTGAATCTTAGTGAATAGACAGATTGTGTTAAGATACAATTACAGATGAAGTAAAAACATCATCAAGGAAAGTGACTTGGATGTTATTCTAAATGTGCTGGAGGCCACTGGACATGGTTTTTGTTGTCGTTTCGTATTTTTCTGAAGTAAGAAGTGAGGAGGCAGAGAGACAGACTCCCGTATATGCCCAACCAGGATCGACCCGGCAAGCCCAGTAGGAAGTGATGCTCTACCCATCTGGGACATTGCTCCATTGCAACGTGAGCCATTCTAGTGCCTGAGGCAGAGGCCACGGAACCATCCTCAGTGTTGGGGACAGCTTGCTTCAGTGGAGACTTGACTGCAGGAGGGGAAGAGAGAGATAGAGAGAAGGAAGAGGGGGGAATGGTGGAGAAGCAGATGAGTGCTTCTCCTGTGTGCTCTGACTGGGAATCAAACCCGGGACATCAACATGGTGGGCTGACGCTCTACCAATGGACCAACTGGCCAGGGCTGCCACTGGAAGTTTTAATGAGCGAGTTGATCTCTGTGTTAGCTTGAGTTCTACAGAAAGTAGAATCTAAGATATAGAGTAAATGTGAGTCTTTTTTGAGTAAGTTTGATCCCAGGGAGTAGCTAGAAAGATCATAGGAGCAATTCAAAGAAAAAGGGAGAACCAATATAATAATGCATTATTAAATTGACCATTAGGGATAACTGCTTGTTAGATACTTAGCATCATCTGTAAAACCATATGGATTATGTCTTTGTGTTTTGTGTTTGGGAAACTTTAGAAAATAACATTTCCTAATCAGTTGCCCATCATTTACTATTTATCATTGGTCATCTATCTTCCCACAGGCCAAAAATATTTATATCTATATCTATGCAGGAAAAACTTACATAGTGAATGTAATCTTTCAGATAACAATAATTTACAAAAAGTACTTTAATAGATTATTAAATTTAGAAATTAGAAAGAAAATTTATTTAAATTAATAAAATCTAATGACTTGGACATTTTAAAACACTATCAATACCAAATAACAAGTTAGTCAAACAAGAAATAATAAATTTCTAATAAAATAACAGAAAAATTTGTAATATAAAATCAATACCTGTAAAAAGTTGTAAAATACAGTTAAAACTCTGCATGCAAATTCTGTGTTGAAAATTTTTATATAAGAAAATAATTAAACTAAATTATTCAAAGTAAGAAGCCATAAGTAAGACCCTCAGAATACTAGCACTAAAGTCAGAGTTTAAAAAAAGAAATTGATAATGACCCAATGAACTATGATAGCAGATTTCAAGTCCAAAAGTGAGAGGTAACAAAGGAATTTAAGCATGACCTTTGACCAATTTATGGCTTATGTTGACCTATAAACAATCCTTAGGTAGCCAGCCTAGACATTAAACTTTTTTTTTTTTTTTTTTAATTCTGGTCAGGAACAACATAGGCTGCACATTGCAAGGGAAACAAAATTTGTAGAATTAGTTGAGCCAAGTCACTGAACAGATAAACAAACAGGCAAACTATAACCACTTTTCAGAGAGGGGAAAATCAGTGTTCAGTCACTATCATGCATTATCTATAATGTCCAGTTTAAAAAATTATAAAATATGAAAAGAAACAGAAAAGCATGACTCATGCATAAGGAAAAAAGCAGGCAATATAAAGTGTTTTTGAAAAGCCCACATAGTTGTCTTAGCAGCCAACGATGTCAAAGCTACTATTATAGATATAAACTACTCAAAGAACTAAAGGAAACCATTCTAAAAAGACTAAAAGAAAGTGAAGACAATGTATTATCAGATATTAAATAATGGAAAGAATATAAAAATATTAAAGAGAGAGGAAGGGACAAAGAGAAAGAGAGAAACATTGATCTGCCACTCTACACATTCATGCCATCAGTGGACAATTCTTGTATGTGCCTTGGTTTGGGATGAAACCCACAACTTCAGCATGTCAAGACAATGCTCTAGCCAACTGAACTACCCAGCCAGGGCATGAAATAACTTTTTGGAGGTTTTTGAAAGTATAGCACATCTTGAATGTGATGGTGGTCACATTAACAGTGTACATTTGTCAAATTTTATAGATTTGTTTACATAAGATTGATGAATTATATTTCATATAAAATGTCTTCAATAAAACTGATAGAAAAACCTGATAAAATTCTGGCAAATTCTATAAAACATGTTGTAACATAAATAAAAAGCATCTTCTGAGTCAATTTTAAAGATTATATGAACTGGTTACATTTTATTCTATATGTTTAGATATTGTTTTTGTTTTTTACTGCTTTTAATTTTTTATGGCTATCAATATAAAAATTAATTAAAAACTGCAATAATGTGAAATAATAAATTATAGAATTGAATGGATGGATGCCATTAAATATATTTCTAATGTTTTACCATATAAATAATCAAAGTAATAGATTTAAAAGAGAAATCAGAGAATTCAAGATAGAGGTAGGTTAGGTGAAAGCTACTACACTTAACTCCTCTCAGGACCAAACTAAAATTACAACTAATTTCTAGAACAATCATCCTGAAAAACAGCTGAAGAGAAGTCTTATAACCAAGGATTCACAAAAGAAGCCACATTGAGACTGGTAGGAAGGACAGAGCAATGAAAAGAGCTCGCCTCACTCTCACAGGCAGCAGTTGAGTTCCTGAGGGATATCTCAACTGTGGGGGTATCTTTCTGAGAAGTGTGGGATCTAGTCCCCAAACTACCCTGCCCAATCCAGAGCACCAGAACCAGGAAGAAGCAACCACATGACATCTAGCTATAAAAAGGGTAGTATTTCTGTTTGTCGGGGAGAGATGGTAGTCTGCTGGAGACACAGGTGCCCTCTTAAAGGCCCAATACACAAAGTTTTGTTTGTAACCATTCGCCCTGGGCTTTGGGATAAGGAAATGAAAGAGGATTAGAATTGATTGAGGAGACTTTTGGGTTTGTGGTTGTAGAAAGAGAGCCGAGCCTGACCTGTGGTGGCGCAGTGGATAAAGCGTCGACCTGGGAACACTGAGGTCGCCAGTTCAAAACCCTGCACTGGTCTGGTCAAGGCACATATGGGAGTTGATGCTTCCAGCTCCTCCCCCATTTCTCTCTTTCTCTCTCTCTCTCTCTCACTCTGTGTCTCCTCTCTAAAAATGAATAAAATGAAATAAAATAAGAGAGCCGAAAAGACAACCACCAAAATCCCTATGCTTAGTCACTCTCCCACACAGCAGACGACATCTTTCTTGGGTAGAGCATTACCCTTCATATAGCACCAGCCTGGATGAAAGCAATAGCCCCACCCTCTGGACTTTGCATTGCCTCACCCTGCAAACTTAGCCCTGCTGAGGAGTTAGCTGACTTGGGCAGAGTATAGAGGTCTGGAAAGACTCAGGTGGTGTCAGGGACCGAGTGTATGGCTTTGAGGTGGATGCTATTCCCTCCTCTTTTCTATGATTCTGACTGGTGCTTCTCAGTCATGAGAGATCCCTAAAACCACACTCTGGGCTCCAGAGACCCCACCCATCCACTCTTAGTGTCTCTGTACTGTTGAGGTTGGAGAAAAATCAAAGACAGACTGAGATGTGTAACTCTGAGACAGAGGTTACACCCAACTTCCCCAAAGCCTGACCAGCACCTCTCCCTCATGGGATATTCACTAACCACATTCTCCTGACTTTTTTGCTATTACCCTGCTGAGCTCTGTCTCCTCCTGGCAGAATTGGTCAGACTGAGTTATGTGCTTCAAGACAGGGGCCATTTTTCCCTTACATACCTAACCAGAACAAAACCCTCCATTACAAAGCCAAATTTTGGTCTGTTTGGGCCTGATAAACTCTGCTGGCCTTACCCTGATGACTCACTGAGACCATGCCCCACATAAAGATGTGTGAGCACCCAGAAGGTAGCAGCTGGACTTGGTATACCTAAGGACATTTGCTGAAAGGCCTCAGACCCAGCACTGGCAACAAGTTTGAACCTGTACCAGTTTGGTGAACACCATTGGTGACTATCTGGTGACTCAGTGTGAATCTACCTCATGCAACTTGAGTACTGCCCGAGGCTCCTTCAGCAGAGGCAGGAGGAGGTAGATCTTGAAGTGGCTTGGAACTTTAGCTGACCTGCCCCCAGACCCAGTGCTGGTAGAAGCTGGCCTTGGTGCACTTAATGGAACTTCCCATGCACACCCAAGCCCAGCAAAGCAGCCACAAACTGTGGGTCACTTATAGTTCCAAACAGATTGCCCAGGGACTTCACAGGCAGCATCTGGCATTGGCCTGCACCAGCATTCCTCCCAAGAGGCCTAGGACCAAAACACCCAGTGGCCGTTTTAGACAACATCATAGAATCCAAAGAGCTCATCATAGAATCATAAGCAGTATATCGAAAGGGAGATCTCAGCAGGCACCAGACACTGCTGGGGCAAATGTACCTGCATAGCAGCTTGCATGTCAAAGTCAAGGTGGAACCTCACAGTCAGTCTGCCTGAGAGTCATACCCACACACAAATGGACCAAGAGCAATCAAGGATTAATTACAATAAGAAGGCCTACACATTCCGCTCAAGGAACATTCCTAGAGTACCCTTCACAAAACTAATCCCTGTAATGACCATAGGGGTACATAGGGGTATTTTTTTTTTTTTTTATTTCTTCTTTGATTTTTTTTTTTAATTTCTTTTTATTTTATTCATTTTAGAGAGGAGACACAGAGAGAGAGTGAGAGTGAGAGAGAGAGAGAAAGGGGGGAGGAGCTGGAAGCATCAACTCCCATATGTTCCTTGACCAGACCAGTGCAGGGTTTTGAACTGGCGACCTCAGTGTTCCCAGGTCGACGCTTTATCCACTGCGCCACCACAGGTCAGGCTACATAGGGGTATTTTTTGAATTGGTGTTTCAGTTTTCTATAAATAAATTCCCAGGAGTGGAAATGCTGGGTTATAAGGAAGTTCCATTTTTAATTTTTTGGAGTATTTGAGGTATTTAACCTTTTGAGATATTAGAGGTATAAAAATACAACTGATTTTTGGGTATTTATTTTACATCCTGCTACTTTACTGAATTTATTTATCGATTCTCATATGGTTTCAGTAGAATCATCAGAGTTCTCTAAAAGTCATTTGCAAATAATAACAGCTTTATTTATTCTTTTCTAATCTGAATTTTTAAATTTCTTTTTCTTGTCTGATAGCTGCAGTTAAGATTTCCAGTACTGTATGGAATAAGAGTGGTGAAAGCAGCCATCCCTTTCTTGTTCCCGATCTTAAAGAAAATGTTTTTAAATTTTTCCTATTGAGTATGGAGTTGGCTGTGGGTTTGTTATATGTTGCCTTTATTTTTTGTTTACTGATTTATTTATTTGGTCTGATAGTTTTATTGAAAGATTTTGTTTTTAAACAACACCTCCCACTTTTTCATGGTTACTGGATTCTAAAATACATCATTTTTTAAATTTATTAAGGTGACATTGGTTAATAGAGCATATAGGTTTAATTATATGGGCTTTATTACATTGAGGTATGTTCACTCTATTTCCATTTTTCTAAGAGTTTTTAACATAAAGGGATGTTGAATTTTATCAAACATTTTTTCTTTATTTGTTGATATGATTATGTAGTTTTTATCTTTTATTTTTTTATGTGGTGTATCATGTTTATTGTTTTGCCAATATTGAGCCAACCTTGCAGCCCTGAAATAAAATTCACTAGATAATGGTGTATGTTCTTCTTAAGGTATTGTTGGATTCAGTTTTCTAATATTTTATTGAGAATTTTAGCATCTATATTTATCAAGAATATTGACCTACAATTTTTTTACATTGTAGTGTCTTATTTGCTTTTGGAATTAGGGCAATTTTGGCTTTGTAATATGAGCTTAGTAGTCTTTTCTTCTATTAAATTTTTTGGAATAGTTTAAGAAGGATAGATGTTAGTTGCTTTTTGAATGTTTCATATAATTCAGATGTGAAGCCATCTGGTATAGGTCTCTTGTTTGTTGGAAGGTTTTTGATTACTGCTTTAGTTTCACTGTTTATAATTAGTCTATTTGGATTCTCTGATTCTTCTTGACTCAGTTTTGGAAGAATGTATGTTTCTGGAATTTTATCCATTTGGGCCAGATTGTTTGATTTGTTGGCATGTAGTTGTTTGTAACATTTTCTTACAATCCATTTTATTTCAGTGGTGTCAGTTGTAACTTCATCTGCTTCAGTTTTGGGGAATATATCCTTAGACTCCTTAAACACTAATTTGAAAGAATATATTCCCCCCTATGTTTATTGTAGCATTATTTAAAATATCCAAGACTTGGAAGCAGCCCAAGTGTCCATCAGTGGATGAGTGCATAGCCTGATCAGGTGTTGGAGCAGTAAATAGAGTGTCTACCTGGGATGCTAAATACCCAGGATCGAAACCCTGAGGTTGCTGGCTTAAATGCTGGCTCATCTGGCTTCAATGCAGAGTTGAGTGTGAGATCATTGACATTTCCCATACTCACTGACTTGAACCATTAGGTCGCTGGCTTGAGCTCAAGGTTGCTGGCTAGAGCAAGGAGCACTGGCTCGGCTGGAGTCTTCCCTCGCCCCAATCAAGTCAAATAAGAGAAAATAATCAATGAACAACTAAAGTGCTGCAACACCCAGTTGATACTTCTCATCTCTCTCCCTTCCTGTCTGTCTGTCCCTGTCTGAACCTCCTTTTTCTTGTTAAAAATAACACTCAAAATAACCCCCAGAAAACTGTGGTACTTTTACACAATGGAATACTACTTGGACATAAATAGAAGGATGACTTACTTTTTGCAACAGCGTGGATGGACCTAGAGAGCATTATGTTAAGTGAAATAAGCCAAAGACAAGTGCCCTATGACTTCACTCAGATATGGAATCTAATAAACAAAATAAATTAATAAACATAATAAAAACAATCTCATAGATAGAGAACAGACTGACATCTGTCAGAAACAATGGGGTCTGTGGAGCTGGGTAAAAAAGGTAAAGGTACTAAACAAATAAAAACTCATAGACTGACTCGGGGTGGTGAGTACAAACTACAATATACAAATGATGTATTATATAGAATTGGAAAACTAAAACCAAAATAATTTAATAAACCAAAGTTACTCCAATAAATTCAATAAGAAAAGAGAAAAAGATAAGCTCTTTGCTTACCAAATTTTAAAAGATATACAAAATAATGCCTGTGTAATAATTTCATGAATAGATCTTCTGCCCTTAATAGTAGGTGTGTAAATAATAATACTCTTCCAAGAATAACTTGGAAATATGTGTAAAGACTATTTTTTTTATTGAAGACCATTTAAAAATGTGTTTCCATTTGTTTCAGTAATTTCACTTCAATAATTATCTTTTATTTTAATCATATGCATGCAAAAGAGAAAGAAAGGCAGGGACAGACAGAAGGTAGGGAGAAAGATGGGAAGTATCAGTACTTCGTTGAGGCATCTTAGTTGTTCATTGATTGTTTTCTCATATATGCCTTGACAAGGAGAGGCACTCCAGCCAAGCCGCTGAGACCTTGTCCAAGTCAGTGATTGGGCTCAAGGCAGTGATCTTGGACTTCAAACCAGTGATCTTTAGGCTTAAGTCTGTAACCATGGTTTTGTGTCTATGATCCCACATTCAAGCTGGCAACCTAACGCTCAAGTTAGTGACATGGTGCTCAAGCCTGGTGAGTTCATGCAAGTGGAAGACCTCAGAGTTTCAAACCTGGGTTCTCAGAGTCCCTGGCCTACATTTTGTCTGTTACACCACCACTTAGTTAGGCTTCAATAATTATCTTAACAATAATGTAAAATATACTGTTAGTAAAAATTTTGAAATAATAATTCCAACTTGTAGTTATACTATATTGAGTGCATGTCTCATAAAAGGGTTAGACTATGTTTTCTGATGACTATTAAAACCTGAGCCGAGATTTCAAGATGGCAACGGAGTAGGAGGAGATTCCAATTGCCACCTCCAAGGACCAAATTGGATTACAACTTAATTTTAAAACAATCATCTTGAAAAACCAACTTTGGACTAAATGAAGAGAGTTTATAACCAAAGATCACAGAAGAAGCCATGTTGAGACTGGTAGGAAGGACAGAGATGCAGAAAGGGCTGCCCGGCTCTTTGGAGCAAGCAGCAGGTGAAGTTCTGGAGGCATTCTTATTGTGGGGAGGGTCACCCTGAGAGGTGTGGGTCCTCAGCCCCAGGCCTGGAGCCCCGGCCTAGAGCCCCAGAGCCTAGAAGAGGCACCCAGACAGCATTTGGCAACGAAAAGAGCAGGTTTTCTGTCTTCGAGAAAGAGACTGAGCTTTCTGAGATGCAGGCTTCATCTTAAAGGGCCCATGCAGAATATCTCATTCATAGCCACTTAGATGGGGTTCCAGTGGAGGAAGAGCTGAGAGGACTAGAGTAACATGAGGAGAGTGTAAAATTGGAGGCCCAGGGAGAGACACTGTGGAGGATGGCCACCGGAACCCCTGTGCTGAGTCATTCTCCAAAACTCAGTCACCATCATTCTTGGGCAGAGCATCACCTTTGTGTGGCATCAGCCTGGGGAAAAGCAACTGCTCCACCCTCGGGAGTCTCACCTCCCCCAGGTATGGCAATGGGTTATTCTGAGAGGTCAGGAAGTAGGCTCAGTTTTCTGGTGTTGAGACCAGAATGTTTCGCCACACACTTCTGACTCTAGCACTGGTGCTTCCACCTTATGGGAGATGCAGTAGAAACTGTCCAAAGAGTTGGAAGATCATACCTCTGCATCTCAGAGGCTACACTCCCAGGCTCATGGGGCCACACCCTACTGAGGTCTGTGAAAAAAGTCTGGACAGATTGACTCCTGGGGCCAAGGGGCAGAGCCACACCCACTACCCTTCCTAATCCCTGGACTGCCCCAGGCACTAGATTCTAGCAGAGGTTTATTTAATGGCCGAGCCCAACTAGCAGCCAGCAGACAGAGGCTGCAGGAGGCAGGACTCAGGGAAATTTGGCTGGTTGAGTGGACCTTGCTCCAAGTCCAGTGTGGGTAAAGGCCAGCCTAGGAGTGCAACTCGGTATTACATGTACACCTGGGCCCAGCAGAAGCAGCCACAAACACTGGATTGCTTGTAGCTTGAAGAAGGTTGGTGAGGAACAGTCAGGCCAGTTTCTCTCACTGATCTGTGCCAGGTTCCTGCCAGGGAGGCCCAGGGCAGGCACATCCAGGGGCTATCTGTGGAGAGCATTGGTTCAGAACCTAACAACCCTTGTTAGAGTGGAATCCTAAGGAAAGGCTCCTCACACTTGTCCCAGCTGAGGTGAATTCCACTCTGTGATCAGCACCAGCACAGCAGCTCACGTACACTGGATAGAGAAGAGCTTCACAGTCAGCCAGCTTGGGCGCTGGTTACCCTGCCCTGTGGGACTAGAACCCACAGGTGGAAGGAAAAGAGGCTTGGAGTATAAACATTAAACTTGTGGGTCCTTGTGAATCTACTGAATCCAGCAATACATTAAAAAAGTCATACATTATGATCAAGTGGGATCTATTCCCAGGAGGCAAGGCTGGTACAATATTAACAAATCAATCAATGCTATTCATCACATAAACAAAAGGAAGGATAAAAATCACAGGATTATATCAATAGATGCAGAAAAACCATTTGATAAAATCCAGCACCCATTTATTATCTAAACTCTCAGCAAAGTGGAAATACAGGGAACATACCTCAACATAATAAGGGCCATCTATGACAAACTGACAGCCAACATCATACTCAATGGACAAAAATTAAAAACAATCCCCTTAAGATCAGGAACAAGACAAGGGTGCTCCATTTCATTACTCTTATTTAACATAGTTCTGGAATTCCTAGCCACAGATTATGATTTGGAATATTAAATAAAAGTGAGTCTCTAAAAACAGATTGCTATAACCTGACCAGGAGGTGGCGCTGTGAATAAAGCATAGGCTTGGGAATCAGGGGACCCAGGTTTGAAGCTCTGAGGTAGCTAGCTAGAGAGTAGGCACACTGGCTTGAGTGCAGTGCTGCTGGCTTGAGCATGGGATCATAGACATTACCTCATGGTTGCTGGTTTGAACCTTAAAGTCGCTGGCTTGAAGCCCAAGGTCTCTGGCATAAGGAAGGAATCACTGGCTCAGCTGTAGTGCCCTAGTCAAGTCCTATATGAGAAAACAATCAATGAGCAACTTAGGTGCTGCAACAAAGAATTGATGCTTCTCATTTCTCTCCCTTCTTGCCTGTCTGTCCTTATCTCTACCTCCCTTTGTCTCTATTTCTACCTCTGTCTCTCTCACTAAGGAAACCACAACAACAACAAAAATAGATTGCTATGAAATTGCACATAGTTTGTACAATATTAAGAGATGTGAGGTAATATAAAAAATTTAAAAAATTTCACGCTGATTACATGTATTTTTAAATTTTCATATTACTTTTCATATTATTTTTTAAGAGAGAAAGAAAGATCAATTTATTGTTTCACTTATTTATGTATTCTTGATTGTTTCTTATATGTGTCCTGACCAGAGATTAAACCCCAACTTTGAAATATGAAGATGTTACTCTAGCCAACTGAGCTATGTGGTCAGAGCTAGCTTTTCATATCACTTTTTAAAAACCAACACTGAAATTTTAGACCATACAGAACAGAATATATAAAAGTCCCTTCACAGATTAGAATAACCATAGGGAAAAGCATAGTCCCATGTCAAAATGTGACCAAACCTTATGCTTTTGTTTCTTTTATCAGTTAAAATAAATGTTTTTGGTATGTATATGTCATTTTATATTACCTTCATTTTTTCTTATTTTTTTACTCTTACACTAACAATTAGTCCTGATCACTCTTCAAAAATACCCAATATAATCAATGACTAAATAACTAGAGGGAACTTCGGCATCATAATGCGGTGTGTGACCCAGAAATGATGACAGAATCTTAAGGGAAACAGATTTGAGAAAGAACCAGGGTCAAGTTTGTCTGTCAGTCTAGTGTAATAAGTACTCAAAGTCATAAGGGAAGAATAATTACAGAAAAAAAAATAAAGAACAACATTTTTTTTATATTCAAATGTGTGACATGACAGAGTGTAAATATGACAAATATTAAGAGTGGTTATTACAAATAAAAAGAGTGGTTATTACAAAACAGTGGACTGTTGAGTCATGTTTAATTTTTTCTTCCACAGTTAACATGTATAACTTGGTTTAAACCAAAACAATTAATGAATGTATTATTAATGAATATAATAATTTGATTAGCAACTTAAACTGTACTGATGGAAATTTAATTATACTTTAAAGTAAAATCTACATAGAAATATATATTTCATATAATTTCTTAATCTCTGATATGAGAAGCAGGCCATGTGTCACTGCTATGCAATGGGCAAAAGGGAGGCAAAGGTTAAGGAGTGGAGGTGTGGGGAGAGAGAGGAAGACAGCAGTCTAGAAATAAGCCACACAATAAGAAAAAGTTGGGGTGGTCTTTTCAAAATATAACCCTAAGGGAGAAGGAGTAGTTTTTCTCTTTGTGAATATTGGCTGATTAATGAGTTAGTTCTTGGCACATCAGCAACCCAGAAGATGGAATATGTCTTACTCCTTAAATTCATGTAGGCTACCCAGAAACTTATGAGTTCCAGGAAATTTTATTAAAATTTTCATCTAAACAAGCAATCATTTTGAGACTATAGTTCCTGGTAATGAAATCTATGGATGGCATCAAAACATGCATTTGCTCTAGAAGACAGCAGATGAAAAAAATGGGGAAGGCATTTTTTTAAAGATAGATTTTTATTAAAGTGCTTATTTTTTTTCTTTATCCATTCACTTTGGGTATTACAGAACCATTAGTAAATTGTTATTTTTATGAGTCTGTTTCACTCAGGAAATTTCTTAATTCATTACATTTTATTAGATCAGCAGTAATGAACCAAAAATAATATCATTTATTTTTATTACTACTGTAGGTTAAATCACAATGATTTATATAGCCAGATTGAAGCAATGACTGTGTAATTACTCTGTTATTGTCAACAATATATTTTTCTTAAATAAGACACTTTAACCACATGCAAAGTCAATAAAGATAGAAACTTGTAAGTGAAAAAAATAGACTAGCCTCACAGCCACCATTTTGTATTTAAGGAATGCACTGGGTCCATTCTAGAAGGTAGGCATGGATGATGTAGGAATTGAGAAAACCTTAGTACTAATGAAGTGAGAGTGGTGGGTCTCTCACTGTCAGGACACATGGTTTTAGAATGTCCATGGTATCATAGTATTGGGAGACCTAATTATTCACTTAATTATTTTATAAACCGAGGATAGTCATTCTAGACAATTTTCTGTATCTTTATTTTTTCTATAAAAGGGTTTTATTTTTAAAAAATCTATGACCATTTTTTTTATTGACTTACAATTCAAAAAGTATGTTAGTAAATATTTTTTTAGTCCTAACTCTTGAAGCCTAATGTCACTTGAATTAGTCCAGTTTTCAGAAGTAGAGGATTCTCTGGTCCCCCCCCCCCTCCCACCCTTAAAACACTAGAAGACTTAACAAAAAATATTTTCTTTTTCTGAGTAAATAACCTCAATTCAAATAGAAGGTTTAAGTAAATAAGTATTATGGAATACAGTCAATACTTTTTATAAAGCAATATTGTATTAATATTTGCAGCTATCATGAAAGAATTAGTTTAATATCTAGATGAAAAAGAATTATGGATCTCCCATTCATTATCCACAATCTGGTATCCAAAAGCACTGAAAGCCAAAAAATTAACTCATTTGGCAGCAACACTTGATCAGAGCAGTCAGGTGGCTATTAATAGTCTTTACTTAGTGCGATTCAACTATATTTTTCTAGATACAGAGGTGTGCTTGATTATAGAGTGTTGTCATAGAACACAAGTATTCCCTAATGCATAGTGAGTGCACAATACTACTTTCTAAAATTGAAAAACAAAAACAAGAATTATTATTATGGAACACATTTGGTCCAACGGTTTTGGATAAGGGAGTATAAATTTGGTTTGGAAAGTTAAAATGAGATATACTAAGTAATTTTATTCTAAGCTATTCCCCTAGTTTAGTAATAGCTAAGTATTTTATTGTGCAGTGCCTAACCTTTTCTTTTAAATACAGTTATTTCAAAGCCAAATTTTGCAATACAAATTCAGGTAGTTATGAAACGTGTCACTGGTACTGAAATAATATAAAAGACAACATTGACATTCCACATAGAGAGAATAGAGCAGATGGTCTAAGTGTAAGTAAACTGGGGAGAAAAGATTAGAAATATTTTATCAAAATAATTTTGGAGAAACTGGGGTCAGTTTAAGAAACAAAAAAAAAATGGATGTTTTACATTTATAAATTAATCTAAATAGTTAGCTCCCTAAAAAGTTCAAACAAAACATAATAAATCAGGTTTTTGGTGGATTGACTGAGGAACAATTTTTTTTTTCATTTTTTGTTGCATGAGGTTTTAGAACTGTTTCTATATATTTCTGCATCTTTGATTCCAAATCTGGAATTTGTTTTTTGTTGCATGCTCTATTTTTTATGCAATTTTAACTTAGTTTTGTTACAGTTAATGGCATACCTTGGTTTTTAAATTGGAGTTCAATGGAAATGACTCTTGGATTGAACATAACCACAAGGCAATTAATGTTTTACAAACATCACTTTTACATAATTATAGTTGTTTTTAAATGTGAAAAATTATTATCTGATAAAAACACCCTCTTATTTTGTTTTAAGATTGAATCATGGCTTCTTCAAGTAGGCGTAAATGTAAGAATAGTCCTGACACCTTCTGTTATATATGTGGTTGTTACACAATTCAACAACAAAGGCGCAATATTTCATCATTTGGAACATGTGCATATATTGCCTATTTTCAAGTTCCCCTTGGCAATCAAGACAAGAATTGGGCTCCTCATATTGTGTGTCATAATTGTGAGAAAATGCTTCATGACTGGACAAAAGAAAAAAGCAAAGAAATGCCTTTTGGTTTTCCCATGGTTTGCCATGAACCTAAGGACCACAGCAGTGACTGTTATTTCTGTCGGATCCATACCAAGGGCATCGGAAAGAAAAAACAGCATATGATCGCATATCCTAATATTTTTTCAGCAATACAACCTATCCTACACTCTGAGACACTCCCGGTTCTAGTTTTCAATGGTTTTATTTCTTCTAAGGATAAAGAAAGTGAACATGGTGATCAAGTGTATTTTGATAAGATGCATGAGGAAATGGTTATAGAATCTGAAGGGTCTTCTTCTGATGCCAAGCAGTCATTAACCCCTCAGCAGTTTAGCCAACCCAAATTGAATGACTTAGTAAGAGATTTGGGCCTATCAAAGAAAGCAGCTGAGTTATTAGCCTCCAGCCTTCAAGAAAAGAATGTGCTTCACCAGTCAGCTAAAGTATCTCATTTCAGGAAGCGAGAACAAATTTTTTGTGGACTTTTTTTTCTGAAGATAAAGACTTTGTTTACTGTCATGATATCAGTAGTCTTCTCAGCCAGCTAGGTGTTACCACTTACAGTCCAACAGAATGGTGCCTATTTTTTGACAGCTCTAAACAGAGTCTGAAATGTGTTCTCCTACACAACGGTAATGTTTATGCAGTGGTTCCAATTGGTTATTCAACTCTATTTTGAGAAGGTCATAATGACATAAAAATTGTTCTTGACTTTCTGAAAAATGAGAAGCATAACTGGATCTTTTGTGTGGATCTTAAAATGGTAAATCTCCTGCTAGGGAAACAGAGAGGGTTCACAGAGTATCCTTGCTTTCTGTGTTTGTGGGACAGCCAAGCTCGGGAGAAACACTAGACACATAAGAAGTGGCCGAAACATGAAGCTCTGGAAGTTGGAATGTAAAATATTGTGAATGAACCTGTAGTTAATCAAGACAGGATCATTTTCCTCCCACTTCACATCAAACTTGGCTAAATGAAGCAGTTTGTTCATGCTTTGAATAGAGAAACTTAATGCTCTCAACATATTATTTCTGCTTTTCTGCCTTGTCTTTCGAGAAGATAAAAGCAGGTGTATTTGATGGACCTCAAATTTGAACCCTCATATATGATGAAGAATTTGCCAGGAAGATGAATAAGAAGGAGAAAGCAGCATGGCAGTCTTTTGTGGCAGTTACAAAGAACTTCCATGGTATAAGGCCAGTGCCCAAGGCCGCCATCACAGCCACCTGGCCAGTGCAGGTTCACATTAGATTTGGACAGTTGGTAATGAAACAATGGAGCCAAGAACTGGTGAGCCATCAGCTTTAATCCTAGCTTGCACCCGGCGGGCAAGTAAAGACACACACTGGGCTCCAAAACCCACTCATTCAGTGATCACAAAGCTACTGACCTATTTGAGTTTCCTAGAATCAAAGGTTTTTAGCTCACCAGACTTATTCACCTCTGTTTCCCATCTCCTTCTCTCTGCACAAATTGGTTCTTCTTCAGCACTCCACCATCTAGGCTGCTTTTCCTCTCCTCCAGGTGGCCTTAATCTGCTCTCCTTTCTAATACTAACCTCAGGAATCAAGAGAGAGCAAGCAACTGGTCTGTCCTACTTTATAGTGTTGAAATTCAAACCTTTAATCCAATCTACAAACAAGAAAGTCTCTGCTACAAAGTCACTCATCTGAGGCATAATGGGATTCCTCATGAGTGTACCACCCCACATCATCCAGTAAGTCAAGGGTGTGGGGAAAAGCTTACTCTTAAAACTAAGCCTAGGGCTATAAAGACCCTGCCTGCTAACAGCCTGTCCCACACACACAATAATATAATTACGCCCATCCCAAGCATAAGGGCAAGTAATATCACCCGGGCAATGGGCTTCCCTGTGGGCAGTGCCATGTTTAACAAAGTGAGCATAATATATTTTATCTGCCCAATAGTTGGCAACAAAAAAGCAGAAAACTATGAACTGCTGGTTCAAAGGGTGCTGTTGGCTTTCTGCAACATTGGATTTAACATGAGCATTAAGATTCACTTTCTGAACAATCACCTTGATAAGGTTCCTGAAAATCTTAGAGTTATTAGTGATGAGCAGAGAGAGCACTTCCATCAAGATCTGAAGATGATGGCAGAGCATTATTAGGGGCGATGGGACAAAAATACGATGGCAGAGTACTGCTGGAGCATCAAACGCAATTGTTCTCAACAAGTACAGAAATGCAAGAGCTACAAACACAAATTTTTGCCTGAATAGAATTTAAATAAGTTTTGTGAAATTTTATGATTAAAATAAGTGTTTTAATATGTTATGTTTTGAAATTATAGACAAATTTTGATGCAATTATATATTTTAGTGTATTCACTGCATTATATAAATTATTATGGTTTCACAAAGATGATGCCCCAAAAGACATTCTACTTCATTATGTTAAACTAAATGTTGAAAAGTTTACAGTAAGATGGAAACATAAAATCTTGAATTGCAAAAAAACTGTAGCGTACAGAGAAAAACTAATGTCAGTTTTGAGATCAGCACACTTGAATTAGGTAAGAACAAGTGTTTTTGTGGATGCAACAAAAATCTTTTTCCCCAGTGTTATAGACTACCATCTTGCTCTCAACATACTCTGACTTCTTTATGGTTAATTGTCTGCTTCTGATATTATAGAGTTGATTCTCACAGAGTTATTTGTCATTCCAGACTATAAACAGTTAAGTAATTTCCAAAAACTCATGTCACAGCTATTTTTCTTTATACACAGAAGTTGTGATATCTGGGTAATACCAGTCTTAAATATTAAACTAAGATATAAGAAAGCACATTTATTACTACCAGTTTAGAGTATTCTGTGTGAAAACAAATAATAAGAAATTCTAGCTCTTTCTCTTTCTTTTTAACCTCTTCTTGTCTTCACTTTTGTTTGCTTGAGTTTCTTCAATAATTTCAATTTGTACTCTGACAATTGAAATAACAAATATATGCATAGTTATACCAGATGCACACACAAGAACACAAACACCAAAAGTTGCTCATATAATTATGAACCAGTCCAGTCACTTTTTGGCAAACTATATAGACTCCACTTAATAAAGAAAAAGAAAATACCATCTAAGCAATTTTTACATTTTCTTGTCATTTATGTACATGCTATGTCAGACTATAATTCAGAAGTATAATACATTACAAACTTTATCTTCACGGATATTACTAAACTGTGTTGCTGATAGCAACAGTGTGTTCTCACACCTGCATTTCATATTCTGCATACTTTTCTTTCTCCCTGCTATAAGTGTGATCAGGGGAACAACTGGTCTTTAATAATTCTCTTTCCTTTAGACTTTATTTATATTGTCTGTCAATACATGTCTTCTTTTTTTCTTTTAAATTGAATTTATTTGTGTGACACTGGTTAACAAAATTTTATAAGTTTCAAGTGAACAATTCTACAACATTTCATCTGTGCACTGTGCTCTGTGTTCAGCAACCCAAATCAAGTCTCTGTCCAACACCATTTACCTCCCTATACCTTTGTTTACATCCTCTCACTCCCCTTCCCCCAGCATTATCCACACTCTTGTCTTTGTCCATGAGTTTTGAAAACCTGTTATCATCAAGGCTAGTTTACTTAAGTGAAAAATGCCTGTGGCTGATAAATTCAAAGAGAGAAAGCCATTCTATGTTTTCAGAATTTCATGAAAAACAAGGCAGAAGAGCAAAAATGTTCTTAAAGAAGACTGGAAATAATTTCTAATGTTATTTTGGTATTGTAACATTATTGGATATGTTTAATTTATGTACAACTCTTATTTCAATCAACTGCCACAAGTTAATGATACAAGCATTATCATTTTATCAGCATACTTTGAATTGTGGTTTCCTTTTTCCTTTTCCAAGTGAGAGGAGGGGAGATAGTGAGATAGACTCCCACATTTGCTCTAACCAGGGTCCACCTAAGCAGCCCTATCTAGGCCAATGCTTGAATCAACCGAGCTATCCTCAGCACCAAGGCTCATTGTTTGGACCAATTGAGCCACTGACTATGGGAAGGGAAGAGAGAGAAAAGGGGAAGAGGAAGGGGAAGAGATGCAGATGGTCACTTCTCCTGTGTGCCTTGACCGGGAGTCAAACCTGGGACATCCACATGCTGGGCGACACTCTAGCCACTGAACTACTGGCCAGGGTCACGGTTTCTTGTTTAACTTTTCTTTCCATATTTTTTTTAGTTGGATCAAAATTTACAACCTATAAACACTGGAATTTGTGAGGAATTAATTAAGTTCATATAAAAGGTTTAAAATTATTTTTAAAGAAGAAAGAACAAAAAAGAAAAACTCATAAAGAAGTAAAAGCATTAGCCATAAAGGAGGCCAAATAAGAAAACTGACTAGACTTGGAGGAATTGAGTACCAGTAGTATGACTCTAAAGTCAATCCTACTTCAGAGTAAGAGTTACTAAAAGAAAAATCAGATTTCGTAACAAAACTCTTATTTTTCTCCAGCACATATCACTCTTTCCTTAGATATAATTCTTAATACACTAAGGAACAGATCTTTGGTTAGGAAGTATCTACTGAGATAGAGTTAGGACAGTGCATGTATTGGTATTAAACCTAAATGTGACATTTTACACTACTTTAGGGACCTCACATTATTTCCTACTGAAAAAATACCATTATTGAATTAACAATTGCTTTCATGACTTCATTTGAATATATGATTACTAGAACAGAATATAAAGTCTAAGGGAGAAATGTTAACAATTTATAGAAAATATTTAAGAGATTGAAAAAGCTAATAGATATAAAATAAAATTAACTTAAGATAAGCCGATTAGTGTGAATGCCAAACAAATAACAAGCTTTATAAGATTTGAATTGTATTCCTTGAACAATCTTGTGTTTACTAGTTTTCAGAAAGCAAAATTTTAAGTTCCTTTCTTTTGTCAATTATTCAAGATGTGAATGATGTGTTGATATTTGTTTCCTCTGTAAAAATCAGCGATTGTTGCAAAATATGAAATCTAAGTGGTCATTGTGTGTAGAATAGAGTGACAGTAAAAATTAAAAGCTGAAAAAAGTAAAAGACAAAGGACAAAAAGCTTTATTCAACTGAATCAGCGGAAAGTGGGACTTTTAAAAAGTTAAAATCCAGAAAGGGTGTGGTCCAATTTCTCTATTTCTCCTTAAACCTACAGTTTTCTTTTCTCCTGGATTTAAAATGAGCTAATGGACAGGACCTCCCATTTTCTTCAATTCCTTGCCTGCAGAATTTGCTGTAGAATTACTTTTTCTCCCTGAACTCTATCATGTGTTACTGAAGGAAATAAAAATATTGCCTTATTGGCTGTGGGGAAAGGAGGTAGCATTTTAGAACTGAGACAGAGGTCAGCATTTGTTTGTGCTCTAGCTTGGTGTCACCAATTGAGTGGTTTCCAATTGAAGAGTTCTATCCCTGTTCGGTTGATGCCCTAACTCACAAAAGAAAACATCTTATTTCTGATACATTCCATTTGAGGAGACAGAAGGTACTGTGAACCTATTAGAAAAGCCACTGGCACACCTTGGTATTAAAAAAATTTCTTTCCAAAGTAAGCATTGTATTGTTTAGAGCTAAAAGGCTTGGGAATGACAAGTTCTGATAGCCTGTGTGTCACTGCCCCTCACATGGAAGGAGACTCTAAACCTTGTGTATTGTATAAGCATCTCTAAATTTGTTGAATGTGCTTTAGAAAAAGTTTTGTCAAAAACACAAACATTCAACCCTGTTTGGTTTTTTTAAAAAAACCACATTTTATATTGCTAAATACACTTAACATGATATCTACCCCTTTAACAAAATTTAAGTGTTTTTGACTATGGGTACAATGTTGTACACAAGAAGTTAAGTGTTTATTAATCTTGCTTAACTGAAATTATATTCCATTAATTAGTGATTTCTCATTTCCTCCTCCCTCCAGTTGCTGGCAACCATCATTCTCCTATTTGATCCTGTAAATTTGACTATTTTAGGTATCTCATGTAAGTAGAATCATACAATATTTGTTTTAATAACTTATTTCACTTAGTATAATATCCTCAAGGTTTATCCAGGTTGTTGCATATTGTAGAATTTTCTCTTTTTTTCCCAAGATTAAGTATTATTCCATTGTATGTATATATCACATTTTCTTCTTTCATATATCTGTCAGTGGACATTTAGGTTGTTTCTGTATCTTGTCTATTTGAGTAGAGATGCAGGGAACATTAATGTGCTAATTATTATCTCTTTGAGATCCTGATTTCAATTCCTTTGCTTAAATACCCAGATGTGGGTTTACTGGAAAATATGGTAGTTCTATTTCTAATTTGTTCTTTGTCTATTAAAAAATTCCTATTCCTTAAGATATCTAAGGCCCTGGAAGATTCAGCTCAATATGATCTCTCTAGGCTCATTTATTAATTCTCACTTTTCTACACTGGACAAATCTGAACACACTTGACTTTTTCTTTTATTTCAATGTATAACATTATATTTGACTTCTGTGCCTTCTCAGTGTTTTTCTTAGAAAATCGTAGCCTTCTCTTTCTTTAGGTAATTTTTACTGTAATATCTGAACTCAGCTTTTTCTTACAAGTTTGGGTCAGGTGCTCTCATGTCACTTCTGCTTCAGCAAGGGTAGTACAAATCACCACTTATTGTAGTTGTCTTTTTGTGTATTTTTAAATGTCTTCACATGTTTCAAAGCACCATCAGGGCATGGATCGAGTTCATCTTGTTTACCATCATGTATAGTTTGTGGTCAATAAAATCTGTTTGATGGATGTATAAATGTCTATGCCAATGAAATAAGCTGAATTTGTAGAAATAATTTTAATTCTTAACGTGTTATATTTGATGGGGGTGGGGTGAGGGTGTTACATTGAGTGGGACACTTGAATTCATGTTAACACAATAAATTAAAGTTAATAAAAATTTTAAAAAAGAATAAATAAAAATTATCTATCTTTTTAACAGCTAGAGCTATAAATTTTTTTTCTTTATTACCTGTGTTTTAAATACAAATAAAATTGGCAATTATAAGAAATATATTTTTATGTAAACAATAAGATTGTTGTATTTATAAGAGACAAACTTATTTAAAATAAAAACAAATTTAAAACATAAAGAAAAGATGTCATATTTGATGGTAAGAGAAATAACTCTGGTGTCATATTCATTGATAATAATATTAACAGTGAGGATAATAATAACTACTATTAACTTTGTTTCATTTCTACCATAACTAGGCACATATTATGAGGTGTTTTGTTTTTTAGTGAGAGAGACAGGAATATAGAGAGAGGGGGACAGATAGGGACAACCTAGAAGGAGAAAGATGAAGAAGCATCAGTTCTTCATTACAGTACGTTAGTTGTTTATTGATTGCTTTCTCATATGTGCCTTGACTGGGGGGCTGCAGCCAAGCCAGTGACCTCTTGCTTAAGCGAGTGACCTTGGACTGAAGCCAGTGATCTTGGAATTCAAGCCAGCAACCTTGGGCTCAAGACAGCAACCATGGGGTCATATCTATGATCTCATTCTCAAACCAGTGATGCCACATTCATGCTGGTGAGCCCACACTCAAGCCAGATGAGCCTGTGATCAAGTCAGTGACATCAGGGTTTCAAACCTGGGTCCTCAGTGTTCCAGTGTGATGCTCTACCCATTGCACCACCGCCTGGTCAGGAAAGAGTTTTAATGTATTATTTAATCTATTTTATTTATCCTTATAAGAGATCAACATAGTGGGTTTATATTTCCCATTTATAGAAAATAAAACTAAGACCCAGTAACTTAAAGAAAAAGACATAACTTGAATCCCACTTTGTTTTCAAAGACTGTCCTAATGTCATTATACTAAATAGTTTATGAAGAGAGATTTAAGAAATAACATACTTTTAGTATTAGATTAGTTTCTATCATCAATACTTTGATTTTAAGTTATGAGGTACACAATTATGTGATAGAAAATTAATTAAATAAATATAAGAATATTTTAAAAGCATACTTTTTTATATCTGGCACTATGTACTTAATATTATATCTAACAATCATATATCTGCTAGAGTCTTAATTAAAACTTTATTGTCTTTGCTTACTTACAAATTACAATATCCAGTTTTCAGAGTTTCATGATTTTTCACTATTTCTACTTGAATGCTATTATTACTTTTCTGTACGGTTTTGGAACATAATAATTTTTACCATAAATATTATTGCTGGGGTTTAATAATACAAATAGCAACCAGTACTGTGGTAATCATTTAATCTCCATATTTGTGAGGCAGTAACCACAATTATCACTATTTTATATTATTCCACTTGTATTGGTAAAAATGCTGAGCATCTAGTCATTAACCAATGGCAGAGCAGGGATAGGAATATAAACTTTCTGACTCCAGAAGTAGCAATCTTTAAGTGTCAGTGCATCTTGCTGAGCAAACAACTAGAAAATAATTCCTTCTCTTTCTGCCTTTTTCCCCCTCATACAGTACAGAGTAAGAGGAAATGTCTATTTCTTAAATATAGACACATGGTTTGTTATTTCAGAGCACATTTCTATTGTGAAAGATTGTGCAAAATAACCAAGTAATAACAATTGCTTCTATGCATAACCTGAGAAGCTTCTTATCTGATTATGAATTCTAAATAACTTTTTATTTAATCTTATTTGCTTAGGGAAAGACATTTTAGGATGTGTCCTATTCCTTTTTACATATTTTATGCAAATATTACTTAAATAATTACATAATAGAATACAAACCTTATGTTTTAAATTGAAGGCATATTTCTAAAACTTAACAACAAATCCTTTCAGTGAATTAATCACAAAGTTCCTCACATCTGGATTCATTGCCATGATTTGGTGGTAGCATTTGATCTGACTTGAGAGGGTGTAGGTAATGTGTGATAAATTGCTTAGCAAATTAGAAATTAGAACCTTTGACCTGTTGAATTAGGCTAGGGCACCTGTAAATTGAAGAGAGGTAGTTTTCGACATGCAATGCTAGAAACTGAGTACTCAGCGACAGGTGTAACTTCTTCCTTACTATTTTGTCTGAAAATTCAGGCTGTTTCTTTGATGGCCTATGTTGCTTGGGGATTAGATACCTTAGCCAAAATACTAAGCACATACTTGTTTAGGAGACTTCCTGATATTTATAAAACTATTTCTGGACATTGCTTTGCAGCCAGAGTCATCAATGTTTTAGCAATGTGCCAACCTTCTAAATTACTATAAGATTTGGGACTTGCCAAAAAATATGCCATGAAGAAAACACAAATGTGTATCTGTTTTTCAATATTATTCTGATCAGATCAAGTATGAAAGACAGTATTACAAATATCTGAGGTGTCATGATGTGACCATTCAGTCATAGCCATGAATATAAACTTCTGCTTTGAATTACTTTTACCACTAAAAATGGGAAATAGTATCATATAAAAAGCTGACTGGAGCAGTTATGATTCAAAATATGTATTATCAAACATCATTATCAATAACAAAGTAGTCAAGACTAGCTCACTATGGCTTAACCAGATGGTGGCGCAGTGGATAGAGCATTGGACTGGGATGTGGAGGACCCAGGCTTGAAACCCTGAGGTGGCCAGCTTGAGCGGGCTCATCTGGTTTGAGCAAGGTTCACCAGCTTGAGCCCAAGGTTGCTGGCTTGAACAAGGGGTCACTCACTCTGCTGTAGCCCCTTCCCCGGTCAAGGCACATATGAGAAAGCAATCAATGAACAACTAAAGTGCCACAACAAAGAATTGATGCTTCTCATCTCTCTCCCTTCCTGGCTGTCTATCCTTTTTTCTCCCTCTATCTGTCTCTGTCACACACACACACACCAAAAAAAAAAAAAAAAAAAAAAAAAAAAACCTGTAAAAAAAAAATAGCTCAATATGTAGTTTCATAAAATTACCCCAAAGTAAGTTTTCTGATATTTAGTAGATATTGATAATAAATGGAGAAAAGGCATGTCTCTCCAATGAGTCACTGGCTAGTGGAGCAAATGCTAAGCAAATTTGATGTTATTCATTCTCCAGGAAACATTCTTCTACTCAGAGAATGACAATGCACAACATTCTCTTGAGATATGAAAATTAAATAACAGCATTTGGGATACTAGTTTTTCAAGGTAAGATGGTCAGTGGTCCTTGAAGAAAGACAGCTTTACATACCACGTTTGATCCAGTCTTGAAATGCTCATCTGTAAAGCTCTTTTGTGGACTGAATGATCTGTGAGTCAGAATGAACAAAGACATATTCACATTATAGCAGATATGTGGACATACACTTCAGTCCAGGTGTCAAAGCTCAGTAGATATTTCTATAAAAGGAATAGCTCACTTGCCAAGAGTGACACTTGAAAACTAGCTTCACTTAGCATCTTAGAATATCATAAAGATTACACAGTAGCCAAAACACTATTGAAGACATGAGCACCTTATAACACAATGATTTTGCTATGATTTTCTTCTGACTGAAAGAATACACACTAAATAGCATAAGGTACCAGTTAACCATATGCTCCAGCCCTAATTAAACTACATTTTGTTTAGAATGTGATTAGTGAAAATATACTCCCACTAATCTATTTACTAATAATTTCTAAGGTTACATATTTTCTGTATATATAATAGAGGTGTTTGTCACTTTGATATGCCTAAATTTTCTAGTTTTCTGAGTTTGTTCTTTCTATAGTTTGTAATACAAATATTTAAGTTGTCATCTTATGCACATGAAAAACTTGATAGTTATTCCTCATTAATAATTTCTAAAAGCACAAATTTTCTGGGTCTTAGTTTTTTGGTCACCTCATTCTCTGAGTTCTTGCTTCCACTTCATTCTAGATATTGCTTGGATCTCACCTCCTGCAGCTGGTCATTTCTCTCCAGTTGATGCTTATCAAAAGGTGTATCATGAATAATTTGTAATTTCTTAACTCAGAAAAATAAGACTGGAGTGGGCTGAGAATTTTTCTTAATGTATGGTTTGGATATAATGTATTGGATAGTGTTACATCATAGTATAATACCAGAAATGACTGAGAACTGAATCTTAAGCACCCTTGTTCTCAATTCCTCACTTTCCTGCTACTAATTATTTCCTCTCTACAGACACTCCAGACACCTACACTTCTCCCAAAACCTTACTTGCTTTCCCTTTAAAATAACTGTGATGTATAATATGTTAAAGTTAATTGATTAAACAAGCAAAACTCAAAGAGAAATAAGAAAACAACTTTTTTTCTCTCCTTTCATTGTGAATCACACAGTGTGTGTGCAAACTTTCTCTCCAGGCTTGTTCTTCCCTTGGGAAAAATCCATTTAAGTCAAAGATGCCTCTCTGTCTCTTGATGCTCCCATGCACCAGTAGAAACATCACCATGCATTTCAGATACTCTCAGCCACCCTATGTGACCAGCAGGAGAGCCTGAGCACATTTCTCACATGAAGATGTCAGAGACACGTCAAGCATTCAAGGCCTCTAAAAACCCAGGCTGAGAATTAGTATTCTGTCACCTCCAACTTTGCCTAGTGGTCAAAATAAATTATATAGTCATACAGAAAGTCAGGGTCAAGGAAATATATTCCATCTGTTTTAGTGAGGCAAATTGCTAATTTACGTGGCACAGGGTGTGGTTACAGGTAAAGTCAAAGAATGAGAACATTCTTGTCCTCTCCAGCAGGTAGAAGCTGTTTTACCTCAGCACATCAAAGATGACATTCCTTTGTCTTCCATCATGTATTGTTGCTGATAGAACACATGTTGTAATCTATTGTTGCGATGTGAGCTCTCTCTCTCTCTTTTTGGTGATTTTAAAGATTTTATCATTGAAATTTTGCACATTAACCACAATGTTTCTAAATATAGATTTATTTTATTTGCAATGCTTGGTATTTCCTATGTAACTTTATTTTTCAACTCTGGAAAATTATCTATAAATATGGCTTCAAAAAGTACCACTCTGCCATTTCTTTATAGTCTCATTTAGAACTCCATTGGTATAATTGGGTTTAAATTGGTGCTTTTAAATCTATTTTTGTTTTTTCAATGTCTCTTTTTGTTTCTCTCAGGTTTGCT
Source organism: Rhynchonycteris naso (assembly GCA_037038555.1). Classification (NCBI taxonomy): domain Eukaryota; kingdom Metazoa; phylum Chordata; class Mammalia; order Chiroptera; family Emballonuridae; genus Rhynchonycteris; species Rhynchonycteris naso. Next base: position 70,883,999 of record CM072997.1, read on the forward strand.
CCTCAATAAACACCTTAAGACAATATTTTAATGCATTACTTTTCTTTTTACCTCTGTCCAGTCACAATATAAACTAGCTACAGACAACCCCACCATGACTATGATTCTCATTTTCATGACTTTGAATCAGTTCCTTTTCATGTTCACCAAATACTATGTCTTGTCTGCCTCTTTTGTTTCTTAATTTGTTGCTTTTTATATAAAACAAGCAACTTCTTTCCTTCATCTCTCAGAGCAATGTAACCTTGTACGTGTTAAGGCACATTGGACAACTCAGCAAATACCTTCTTTTTCACACTGCTTTCCCAACATGAATGTACTATGAGTTACCTGACAGTCAGGTTCAAATCTGAATTTTGATTTGGCAGCTCAGCGTGAGGTTTGAGATTCGGCATTTCTAACAAGTTTCCATAGTTTAAAATCTATTATTTGGTATCTTTTACTGTCTTTCTTATACTTAATGTTTGAGATGTTTGTTTTCAGGCTTATTTTGAGTGAAAACTACTTTGTTGATTTTGATCTTTTGTTTTCTTCTTCAAGCTCATTGTATCCTTCATCTCCACTTCTCTTCATTTTCTGACTGACTCTCACAACTCTCTGGGTTCCTGTTCTAGAGCCAAGTCTCTTAATGATGCTCACACACCCCTGGTATGTGAATACTGAGGATACATAAGCTGTGTTCAAGGAGGTATTGAACAATCTTGCTCATTCCTGGTCTTGAGACTGTGTCCTTCTATGTCCCCAGGAGGTGAGGAGCGAGAGTTTCTTTTATTTCTCTGGAGTTATTTCATGTGTGAAGACCTTGAATTCTTACCCAAGTCATTGATTTCAAGGAGTGAGTTAGGCCCCATTTCCCATCTTACTATCTTACGCAAACAATTATCCATTCATATTATTGCCCAGTAGCCCAGCTCCTGGGTTCAGTTGACCTCCAACTATAATTCCACTCACCACTTTGCATTTCTATTTCATTGTCTCCACAGAAATCTTTGTCTTCATTTCAAGCACAGACATACATCTTGGTCTTCACTTTGTAAAATTTACCTGTTATTGTTATATATTTGGAGCAGAAAGAGAAGATCCAACAGTGAACTTATAGAAACATCTCAACCAGGTATCTTTTTCTACATTTTTAAAAGCGGGATCAGAATCTTTATCTTTGGAAGGGAATTTAGGCACAGATCTTAAAAATACAAATTTAATTATATTAATCATTATAAGTGGGTTTCATCCTTTTATAAATTATTTTAACTTAAATATAAATTTTCTTTTAGAAAAATGTTTTTACGACATGAAGTTGAATTAGCATACCTTGTTTATGAAAATGATCCAGAAGTTGTAAAAAAAAAAAAGGTGTTATAAAAGAAAAGGTGTTATATACATATAAAAATGTAACTTCTCCAATAAGAACAGAAAATGAGACATTTAGGTATTGATTGCTAACATTTAGAATTGTGTCTGTGAAACCCACAACTGAACATTAATTCATATATTTAGTGAGTGTCTCTATGTGTTCACAATGAGTCTGAATAATTCAGTCTGCAAATCCCTCCATGGTACTATATACATAATGCTAAAAGGGACCTTTATCTAGTATAGCTATTCTTTACAAGGCTGTCTAATGACTACTTCAGAAAACAATAATTTAACTAAAAGCTTTCTTTCAAAAATACAAAGCTAAGCTTCTACAAGTTACTTCTGTAACATGTAATCAGGAGACTTTTAAGGCTAGTGGCAGTGGAGTGGAGTGGAATCTTCTCACAGTAAGGGCAAGAGATCCCAGCACAGATTTAATTCCTCCCCTAATAAAATATAAGATTTTAAGGCAACTTATTCTGGCTCTGTGTGCCTCAGTTTTTCTACAGAAAAACACAAGCAACTTTTTTTTTTTTTTTTTTTTTACAAAGACAGAGAGAGAGAGAGTCAGATAGTAACAGACAGACAGGAAGGGAGAGAGATAAAAAGCATCAGTTCTTCATTATAGCACTTTAGTTGTTCACTGATTGCTTTCTCATATGTGCCTTGACCGGGGGTGGGGAAAGGTACAGCAAGCAAGTGACCCCTTGCTCAAGCCAGTGACCTTGGGCTCAAGCCAGTGATCTGGGCTTCAAGCCAGCGAACTTTGGGCTCAAGCTAGTGACCATAGGGTCACATCTACAATCCCATGCTCAGTTCAGCAACCCTGCGCTCAAACTAGTGAGCCTGTGCTCAAGTTGGTGAGCCTGTGCTCAAACAGGATGAGCCCACGCTCAAGCTGGTCACACTCAAGCCAGGGTCCTCTGGGTTTTGAACCTGGGTCCTCCACGACCCAGTCCAACTCTCTATCCACTGCACCACTGCCTGGTCAGGTCACAAGTGACTTTTTACTTGCTCTAACAAATTGCTGTGAGGCTGAAATTAGGTGACAGGCATAAATAATTTTTTAGAAAAGTTAAATAGTAGCGTGAAAAAAAGGACAATGAATTCAAATTAAGTATAAACATGGACTAACTTTTAAGACCATGTCTAACTTATTTCTGTTCAGAAAAGATAATGTAAAACTGAATTACTTTAGTGGTCAAATCTAATTGTATAGCCATAAGGCACATATAAAATATACTTCCTTTAATATAATGTGCCTTTCCAGGAGGCCTTAGGCAAAACACTTCCTTATACTGCTTCCTCTTATAGCTCTTCATTTTTTTTCTTTTACAACATCCTTCTTACCTTTTGGTTAGTGGGTCATAAGCACAGAAAAATTTGGAAGCTAAAACATATTTCAGCAATTAGCACCCTAGAAACCCAAGCTGTTTTTTGGCAATATTCTAAAAAGATGATTTCAGCACCTTTCATCCCCAGCTTGTTCGATAATTCACATTCCCCTGTCCTTGGACTTGGCAGACTCTCCAGTGCTAAAGTCACATTCTTGGGGTGGTGAGCAAAGTGTGAGCAACTTGATGATGCTAAATAGGGACATTAGCTACATCTGAACAAGATACACTGAGTTAGTGGGCTTTTGTTCCTGGCCTGTTCTCTCTATTTTTAAATGTGATTGTACTTGGAGCTATTCTGAACATTTTAGTTAACTCCCTGCCATCCACCTACCTATCTTATTATTAGCTACTCTCTCCTGAAATATATTTAAAGGAGTTAAAAAAGAGATGAAACAAAATGTCTTCCGAACTGCTCTACCTCTGGCTTCAGAGGAAGGAACAGACTCTTAGCTACTTTTAAACCTTATTTCTCAGAGGCAGGAATGACTGAAAACCGAAAAGAGGCTAGGGAATTTGGTCCGGCAAGAAAAGTCCTTTATATTTTAAGTCTTTTTACATACTCAGACACAGGTGATAATGACCTATTCATAAAGAATTAATGTGTAGTTTTTTCCTACTTAAAATAAGTAATGGAATTAGGGACATTAGCTAATAAGGATAATTACTTTAGGTTTTGTTGAAAGGGTAAATAACCGTTTTTCCTCAACTCCCTCAATTCACAAACAAATGTTTCTGGACCAGTTAAGTGTGTGCCTTATCTCTCTTCAAACTGGGTCTAATTGAAAATTCACTGAAGTGACCATAATCCTGCAGTCCTATGGGAAACTTGCATGAACTTACTGCAAAGATTTTATATCATCTATTTGTTCTACTAAGTTCTCTTTATTCATTTTTCTTATTTGGCTGTTTGCTCTAATAAATGATGTTGCCAAGGTTTCTAATTCTAAAATTGCATGATCAAAAGATGCTAAAAATAAAAAAAGAAATCTTTACTATGAATTTAATTTTTGTACATATTCAGCACAGGGTATGTCAGGATAAAATGGAGTGCATAATCGGTTGGATGGAAAGTGACAAAAACTTCAAAATCAGGAGGTTAAGGTTCTGGTCCTAACCCTGGTTGGTTTTCTGTAGTTCTGAAAAAATGAGTCTCTCAACTGAGGTTGCATATCAAATAGACCACATGCAACTATCTATTACCAGATATTCTACCAGGACCTCTGTTAGGTTCTCTGATTCAGAGACTTGAACGGTGGAGCTCAGTTGTTTATTTTTATAAGCTTCCCGGGGGCTCCTGATGTGTGCCCTTCATTGACAAACACCAGACTGGCTGATTGTCAAGTTTTCTTCACTACCTTAAAAATCCCATGTTCCACCTATTTGTCTTTTTCAAGCAAATGAAAGCTTCTGACAAAGATGTAAGATATTATTCATTTAGGAATAATAGTAACAATGTATCAGTATTAGCTCATCAACTGTAGCAAATGTACCACCAAACTAATTCAAGATGTTTGTAATAGAGAAAATTGGGGGTGGGGGGGGGAGCTGGAGCAGGGAGGACATATGGGAATTCTCTATACTTTCTCCTCAATATTTCTGTAAACTTAAAACATTTAAGAAATAAAATATATTAATTTAAAAAGTTAATTTTACTATACATTAATTTCAGAAAAACTTAAAAGAGACAAAGAAATAATTATACCTATAATCCAATCATTCAAAAATGAACTTGGCACGAAGGCCAAGTACGAGAAGGCACAAGTAAATACAGAGTATTGTGATGGACATTTTGCTGCTATTTTATATTCCAATTTCAATTAGTTAACTGATTTCTCTATTTTAGTCATGAGTGATTGAAAGTACAAATTTGATTTTTGTTTTCTTTACAAAGAAGGAAATTATCATGCAATTCTTTTTAAATGTTTCAAGTAGTCTGAAGCAGTAGTTTCTTCTGTTACTAACATACAGCAGCATTAAACTAAGTTCTTTTTAGTAACCCTCTTTCTAAACATTGCAAACTCCATTCAGCTGCTCCGCAAGAGTTATTGAGATAGCTTTGAGATATTGTTCCACTACACTTATCATCCTCCACCTTTTTATTGAAGATATTTCATTGGTATGACAACATGTCTGGATTAATATATAATAAACATCTTTTTAAACAGTGACCAGTCCTTTTATGATTTGGCATAACTACACTATTATAATAAATTACCTTAAGCAAGTTCAACCTGATAACTATGAAAAAGGTTACATTGTTCTTCATTTATCCCTTTAATCAATCTCCCAGGATAATCATTCTGCCTAAAAATATGTTTCTCAATACTAATTTCATTATCTAGGCGATTCTCATCACTAATCATTAGAGTGTGATTCTCCATATTCTTAACAACTCTTACTTTAACTTAAATGGGTAATTAGACTCAATATGCAGGATATTACCTGCACTGTGGTCTTGATAATACATTCTCCATTTGTAACTATCTTCGCTTCATCCTACTAATAAATGTTCAAAAGGAATAAAAGTTCTCTTATTAAACCCATCCACAATAAATCATATATCTAAATGAAGATGAAATTTTTAAAAAAAAGATAATAAAGGACTTTCTTTCTTTATACTGAGTATCATTGAATCTGACAAAGTAAAGGAAGGGAATATCCTTCCAATATGTTTGCATAATATTTAGGGATCCCATGTTGTTGAAGATATGGATTTTTTTTAAGTTTTGTAACTTCAGTTATGGGTAGTAGAACACTTCTATGGCGGTCCTGGTTTTCATTTAGTATCCCTCACTAGATTATACCCATTATCATAAAATAACCCTTAAAGCATTTGATTTTTCTGTTACTTCATACATCACCGTGAGACAACTAGAAGCACATCAGTGCAAGTATTTGTCAGGCACTACAGCACACAAGTGCTAAACTTGTATTTTGGTTAATTCTTGGCTTTTACATTATAATATGTGAATCTTATGCATTTCTCACACTTGTATAATATTTTCTTCTCTCAAATATTTTTTCACACTCATACCTGACTTTAAGCTGAGTTTATTAATAATTATGACTTGGGCTGGGCTTTAAGAAAATGTCATCTAACTGAATATTCCTTAGTTTGTATAACAGCAATTCCAGAACTGGTCCCCAAGTTAAAACAAAATAAAAGCTGCATCCTGACACTTTTCTATGGGTTTATTAACTCCAGTTAATAACTTAGTTTAGTGAGTGCATTATAATTGTTGTTATTCTTTATACAAGAATACTTTTTCCTCAATATGGAAATGTTTTGAAAATCTGTTTCCACTTTTTAATTTTTTAATTTACAGCAAAATAAATATGGTAAAACTACAGACAGTGACAATTTTTATTCAGAAAAATTAGGGTTGTAGTTTTGATGTTATTATAAAATCAACATATCATTTCATCAGTGAAGAGAAAGGTGACACATTCTCACTCATTTAAATATTAGATCTGATTTTCAGGAAACTTTCTCATATCCTTCCTTTGCCTCAGAAAGCAAACATATGCTATTCCTTTCAAAGAAGATCCTGTCCATTTGCTTGCCAATGATTGTGATGGTTTGCAAGGAAAAGAAAAAAAAACACATCCCACCATTCTTTGTCACAATGACTTACACCAGTTTAAGCAGCAGACTTCCTAAACCAAGACTTATCACTTCAGGGTTATTTCCATGTGACCTGTGGAGAATCCTCATGAATAGGAGGGGAAAGCATGTGGCTTTCTTCGCTGTAGGGCTGAACTCTTTGGTGCGAGACTAGAAGGCAGTCCTGAGTGTTGTGAAGTAATCATTAAGTTACACGCTTGTCATTTCTTGTACAGTCACTCAGAACTAATGCACATCACTTTTTCCAATTATAATCATTCCACCATTTAACAAGCACAAAAGGCCTTAGATTCCAATTTGCCACTGATGCCTCACTCTCACTTGCTTGTTTCTTGGTATTTCCATCTTGCTAGGTTGTGCATGGTTCCAAAAATATAAAGCATTCTCCTTTTCTAAAACAAACTTGCAAATGAAGGCAACAACAACAGCTGGTCTCACATTAAAGGGCAGGCCATTTTTATTGTTTTGATCATTTTTCTGTTCTTACAATTTTTTTCTGCTGCTGTAGATACATATTATACCTTGGTACCTTATTGCCAGAGTTAAACACAAATCACACAGTGGTATGCTATATATGTTTCTGTTTAGGCTTCTAGGCTGGTTGTATCAAACCTCTACGGTATATGTCTCGTTTCATTTAGTTTCTCAAATCTGTTTCTGTCTTCACAAGCACACACACACAAACAAGCCATCACCAGGCTAAAGAAACATCATTGTCTTCATACTTAGTTAGTTTCTGCTTCCTTCAGTGAGTATGAATATGTCGGAATGAGCTGTGAAACACGCTATCTTTGGTTATGCAGCCTTAAACACGAGTTACACAGAAGAGGAAATTGGTATTTTCATTTGCTGCACATGCTTTAATGATATTAAGCAATCTAATATGGTACATACGCCGGATTTTAGTAATGCTTCTCTTGAGAATTTCAAACAGTAATGGCAATTTAAAATGACAGCCTTACATTTATATCGCTCCTTTCATCTCAGAGGTCTTTACACTTTATAAAGTTATATGGAGCAATCATTTCACTTACCCACCACAGAAATTCTGCCACCTCCAGGGCAAATCTGGGCTTACTTTCAAAACTGACTCAACATTACAGATAATGATGAGAAGAGGAAAACGCCAGAGTCAATGAAAACTGAACAGGGAATACAGAAAGATAAAATAATTTCCAAAAAAAATTTCTGCCAAAAGGTAAGAATCAAGCAAACAAACAAAAAGTCCCGAGGCTATTTAATAACCACTAGTGCACAGGACTGTGAACTTTCATGCCAGCCAGCACAGAGCATGTCAGGAATAACTAATTCATGGCGAATCATCTGAAGGTTGATTTAGACTAGTAAAAGCAAAAATCCAAAAATGCAACAGTTCTTAGCCAGAACAAAAGGCTTAAATTATTAAGATTTTAAATAAAGATGTTATATTTTCTTCTTACTTAAAATAGTACCAATCTACTTCTTGTATATGCTTTTAGCACCAAATGTTTACACACACACACACACACACACACACACACACACACACACACACATACACACACACTTTGACACTTAATACTTTTGAAAATAATTTACAAATATATTAATTAAAAAGTATTTTAAAGGTCTCTCAGGACATGAACACTTTTCCTGATGCAATATATTTATATTTAGGAATTATGTAAGAAAAACTAACAAATGCACACTTTGATCAGGGTTCCTGGGCATGCATTTAGCATGTTTTCTGAGTCTTTTGAAGATAAACTAAAATCAAATTCTACACTGATGTCAGCAGTAATCAAATGGGAAGTGGTTCTAACCCACACTAAAATGATCCAAATGGTCATGTCTGTATCCTCTTGACTACCTTTTACTGCCTGGAAATGACATTGTTGCTGGTATGCCTACATGCTTTAAACCTTTTAACAAGAACTATGCCAGCATTAATAGGGTATCTTAGAGTTCAGGATCAGGATTCTTTGAAATCAGACTCAGAGTTCCGAGCACTGTTGAGAGACAAGTGCCTTCTTCTTTATCATCCACAGTTTTCTTACAGCTGATCTATTGTACCTTTAGCATTATTGAAAAACTTAAAAGTGAATTTATTTGAGATTTATAACTCTTAGCTAAACCTTAGGCATTCTCAAGGAAATGCTGGGATTTGTAACATTCATAAAATATAGAAATAGAAGTTCGATGAAGAGTTGCCTTTTAATAAATGCATTATACAGGGTGTACTTTTCATTTGAAAATAATTGCATTAGTTTAAGAAATTGCAAAAGTGACATGTCTATTGAAGACAATCTAAAAAAGACAAGCAATTAGAAGAAAAAAGGGATAAAGCCGTCCCTAAAAATAACCACTGTTAATACCTTAAAAAGAGCTCCCCGTATCCTTATGTTCATAATTATCTTTCAATTTTTATAAAAAATATATAATCGAAATCAGTGGTATGCTGGTAAATGTTTAAAAACCTACTCTATAGAAAACTGAATCAAGCTTTGACCTATAGAATTTGTCAGTTTCTGTGGTATATATACTCTTCCTGTGGCTGATTTTAAACTACCAATGTGAAGTCACTGAAGAGGAAGATGAGAAGAGATGTGCACAATTGGTTCTTTTTTTTAAATTTTTTTTATTTCTTTATTTTAGAGAGGATACACAGAGAGAGAGAGAGAGAGAAAGGGGGGAGGAGCTAGAAGCATCAACTCCCATATGTGCCTTGACCAGACCAGTGCAGGGTTTTGAACTGGCGACCTCAGTGTTCCCAGGTCGACGCTTTATCCACTGCGCCATCACAGGTCAGGCCAATTGGTTCTTATGTAAGGATATTTGTCACTTTCTACTAACTGAACTCCACATACTAATGGTAACATTTCACCCAAATTATTTCATAAAGATCCTTTCTTGACAACAAATGTTCCTCTGAGAAGTATTTTAAGGCTGTATAGTATTCCATCTTATGAATACGTACTAATGTATTTAACCAATCTCCTTTTAGCTTTTGTCTAATTTTTGCTCATACTAATAATGTTGTGATTAAAGTCTCATAATCATCATCAATATTCTTATTACCAAAGAGATCTCTGCAGGAACCATTTAACAACTAGGAAAGATGAGTTAGGGCAGAGAAATCACCAGGAGACTTGGATCGCTGTTTACCTTGAACTGAGGACAAAAAAAATTGTAAAAGCCACAGAGACCTGGAAAAAAAGAGAGACAGGTTTAGTTGGAATTATGGCAAGCTGAAGAACTCATACTCCACCATAACGGAAATGTAGGCTCTGTTTTCAGATATGTTTATTTATATAGGGAAACCTCCCAAACACTGAAAAAACACCTTTCTGGATCAGATATGGCCTATGCCAGTCTACTCTCCATGTGAGGCACTAGAACTGGCCTGTGGTGTTCAAGATATTGACCTCTCCTATTATCTAATTCCTGTGAGAAAGAGATCCATATCTATCTACTTTTCAGCAGTTTATGCACTATTTGTTGATGGTAAGCTTTAAGTGGTATTTCTAACATGACAGTTTTAACATGTCAGTAACATAGACAAATTAGCAAGTGTTGAAACTCAGCTGTTCTCTAGCACTAATGTACATTTTTTCTTTTTTTAGGTGATACTGGAGTGTGTGAGTAGAGCCACCAGGTGCTTATCCTCCCACACGACTTATTGCACATCTTTAGATTGTCAAATATGTAACGTCCAGCTGTCAGAGCCTGAGAAATGCCAAGCTGTTTAGTTAGAAAAATAGAAATGTGGTTTCCGTAGAATTTTACATTCAGGTTTAAAGCAGGAAGAAGAGTGTTCTTGTGCTAATAAGAGACTAACAAGCCCACTTGCTGCTACAAGCTTTACCAACACCCTTTTGGGTATAACACTGTCCTTTTCCATCATTTGCATAGTTGATTTAAATTCATAGCATGTTTCATATGCTTTGAGATACAATGCAGGAAGTTCCACCGATAGGAAATTATTTTATTTCCTTCCTATTGTAAGCAGAACAGTAGTAGGTGCAAGAACAGAGATACTTGCAGACCTCAGAAACATCCAGCCCTTTCCATATTTTAAGAACTAATGCCAATAACTTTAATGCTTTTTTCCTGTGTTGCAATTGCCTTACTTTGAAACTTCTGTTAACTGTATTTCATAGTAAATGGTCAATTGTAGTATATATTCTTCAAAGTGGACTATTTCAAATTTAAGGCAAATACTAAGAGTTAATATTATAATTCTAGATTTCCCCCAGTGTTTTCTCATATTTGAAAAACAAAAACTTTTGTAGTAGACCCAATTTTTGAGACCCTTGTTTCAGTAATCACATTCTAACAGAGTCAGGAGATGTGAGTTTGTTTGAATCTATTATCAAGTAGCAACAAGCACCTGACCGGGTGGTGGCGCAGTGGATGGAGCGTCGGACTGGGATGCGGAGGACCCAGGTTCGGGACCCAGGTTAGGGACCCCGGGCTCGCCAGCTTGGGCGCAGGCCCATCTGGCTTGGGCAGGGGCTCCTCAGCTTGGCCTGACCTGTGGTGGCGAAGCGGATAGGGCGTCGGCCTGGAATGCTGAGGTTGCTGGTTCAGAGCCCTGCACTTGTCTGGTCAGGGCACATGTGGGAGTTGATGCTTCCTACTCCCCCCTCCCCCCTTTCTCTCTCTCTCTCTCTCTCTCTCTCTCTCTCTCTCTCTCTCTCTCTCTCTCCCACACACACTCTCTCTCTCCTCTCTAAAATGAATAGATAAATAAATTTTAAGAGCTTGATTAACCGAGTCTTTTGCTTCATAAAATGGAACACTGATTTAATGCATTACAGAGGTTTGTGAGAAGCAAATGTGTTAATGTATATGAATGTATTTTGCAATTTCAATTTCTTTACAAATATAAGACTGTTTGTTATCGAGCACTAGAGGCAGGGGGTAAGGGCAGAGAAGAAGACTTAAAGAAGAAAAATTAAGTAAAAGAAAATAATTAATTCTTTACAACACTGTTCAAAATTTGTATGCCATTCAGATATGGTGGATTTTTAAGTATAAAAAAACTGAGGAATGAGAGCACAGATAAAGTAAGCTAAGTGAAATGCAAGTTACGTATACTAGACAATTAATTCAAAACCACATTTATATTGTTGAAAATCTGAAGGGATTTCTATATTTCCTAAGGAATATTAACAGACCCCTAACAGTCTACTGGCTCTCAAATTAGGTAAAAATCCACATATGTGTTATACATAAAAAGTTTCCCTGAATAGACTGAAGCAGTGGTACTTAAGCTTTATTGTGTTTAAGAATATTTTATAGATCTAGTAAAAATTGCATATTTCTGAGATTCCCTTGCAGAGATTATGAAATAACTGAGTGAGGCTCATGAAGTTGCATCTTAAAAAGAACCACTCTGAGTTCAATGCTCTAAGTTAACAGTAGGGGTAGGCAAGTTCATGGCATTCTTAAGAGAGGGTGAAATGTAAAAATTTTGCATTTTTATGAATTGAAAAATGGTGAGAATATTAAGTTTAAAATACACACTGTAGATTGGTACAGACTGTTGCCATTAATAGTGCCCAATTTCCTTGTGTCTTCCTATATTTGTTCCCTTGAAGAGTCTCCTCTGATACCAACTATAGGTTTGGCAATGTGGTTTGTACATGAATGTATTTTGCATTCATGTACTGGAAAGGGAAGTGTTTGCCCACTGTGTGATAGTTGGACAATAGCAAATATGACACAAGAAGAAAAACAAAAGGTGTTTGTGTGTTGAGGTATAATTCTTCTTTCAGCTCTTAGGGATCCTATGACCATCATTATAAGAATCAGCCTGGGTAACTTTGCTGATGACATATAGCCAACTTCCTCAGTGCACTGACTTAATATCAGGCATCAACATATGATTTTGGAGCCATCTTATACCAAACAACAACGATAGATTGGATTTAGTTCTGAACATGATGAATTTGAGCTTCTTATAAAAGATTGATCAGAACTCCACAGCAGATAAAATGATCAAGAGCATAAGTGAATGGTTATCAAAGATTTAAGGAAAAGAGTTTCAAAGGCATTTACTTAGAGATTGGAATTTGGACTATAAGAGTATAAAATTGATAGTAGAGATCTTAGAGCAGAACCTTAAAAAAAAGACCTTCATTTAATTTTTCCAGGGAAAACTTAACAGCAAATAGCAGAACTTTGAGGACAGAAAAGCAGTCAGATCTAAGACCTGACTGTCACAGAAAACAAAAAAGCAAAGACTTCTTATGAGTCTTAGTAGAAAGGTATCAACTGTAAAGAGAGGTAATAGGCCTGTCGTTTGTGCAGTTTAAATTGGTGGGTGCTAGAAAAGTGATATGAAATTGACTTCAGGCTTTAACAACTGAAAGAAGATGAGTTAGACACTGAGCATCAACTACCTTTATAAAAATGGAGTAAAAATAATAAGAAGAGACATTTCTAAATATTTAGAAAAGGTCAATAAACACATGTTCTATTAGTAATTTGATATCTCATTAAAGGAGACATTAAATGCCAAAGGGGTGGATTCAAGTTAAAGGGATATATTTTTTCTGATTTTGATAATTTTGGCTATAATGGATTAACTTTGAAATCATTACCAGAAAATCCTTAGAAAAAATGCATACTATATTATCACTTATTAAATATGTTTACCCTGCTTCTTCTAAAACTTTACTAAAATGTTTTTAAAAATGGTTGTTTGATTATTTTTTAAAATAACCCAAAATCTATGAGGATGAACAATGATAAAGAAGAAAGCAAAATATCCTGAGTATACAACAGATTTCAACACAACTTGGAAAAATAGAATGAGGGTAAATGAGTCCTATTTGACTTGCCAGTATAAAAAACTAAAAATTAGTATTTTTGCAGAGCAAAATACTTAAGTGCAAGCAAATTTTCAAAGAAAGAATTCTGTATATGATTAAAAAATACAAGGTTCTAAATACCTGAGGAGGCAGAAATTTTAAAAAAAGAAGATGATTTTGTTAAGTCTATTAAAAACAGTTAGCTCCTAATCTTTTCCTACCTATTCAGCCAGGTGAGCACACCTCCAAGGTCATCCTAAAATGGATGCAAGACTTAAGCACAACTGAAATCAAGAAGACTTACTTAAAATGGGGTATTGATGATTCACAGATTGAACACTGAAACCACTAATCCTCTGTGGGTCAAATAAGTTTGCAAATATGGTATACATGTTTGCTTGCTTATAGTTTGCCTTGGGTGTGGGGGACAGGCTATGAGTAGGCGGGATTCTTATAGCCTAAGGCAGTGATGGGCAATCTTTTGAGCTTGGTGTGTCAAAATTCAACAAAAAAGCAAGCATAACTTGGGTGGTGTGTCACTTCAAGGAAAACGGCCTAACCGGAAGTCCCAGAACTAGATGCTCTGTGCCAGCGACTTCCTTTGTTTTGGCCTACAGACCTGGAGGTGTCTGCACTACAGCAAATGTTTTATCCTCGGCTACTGCACCTGGCCGTGCAGGAGCCGAGAATGAAACATTCTTCTCTGCATGAGGCCCCATACTTCTCTGGTATGCAGCCACATACAGTTGTGCGTCATTGAAAATAGCTATGCGTGTCAGTGCTGACACACGTGTCATAGGTTCACCATAATGGGCCTAACGCTTAGTTTTAAGACTAAGCCTTTCCCATCCTTTTGATACTAAGATCTTCTCAACACTAAGCTTTTCCTCACACCCTTGATGTGGAGTGCATGATGTGGAGTGGTGCACTCTCTTGAGGAATTCTATTTGTGCCTCAGATAAGTGGATTTGTATTAGAGATTTCCCTTATTTGTATATTGGCTTAAAGATTTTAATTTCTACACTATAAAATAAGGGAGACCAGGGGCTCTCTCGCTCAGTTTCTGAGATTAGCATTGCAGAGGAGAAGCAGCCAAGATGGTGAAGTGCTGAAGGAGAAGCCAGTTTGTGCAGAGTTTGTGAAGAGAGAAGGAGATAGGGAACAGAGGTAAATAAGGCTGGTGAGGTAGAAACCTTTCATTCTAGGAATATTTGAATGAGCCAGTGGCTTTGGGAGCCCTGAATGGAAAGGGAAGTGTTTTCCCTCTGTGTGTATTTTCTCATCCACCAGGTGCAACCTAGGATTAAAGGTAATGGCCCACCAGTTCTTAGCTCCGTTATTTCATTATCATCTGTCCAAATCAAACCTGAACCTGCATTGGCCAGGTGGCTGTGATAGTGACCACGGCTACTCACTTTACACCCTTTTATTCAACTTGGCTCTAAGAACATTGATAATTTTGGGCTTACTCCAACCCTCCACCACTTCACTTAATGTCAGAGATTGAAAATTTGCAATCTAGAATAAAAGATGAGCAGACACTGGTGTGCTGGAAGACTCTACCAAAATGAGAACTTGGGAATTTAAAACATTTAAGCAGATACTTCAATGTAGATTTGAAAAGTAAAGTCAAGAAAAATGTGTGTGTGTGTGTGCGCACGCACACATGAGAGAGAGAGAGAGAGAGAGAGAGAGAGAGGCAGACAATGAAACTTAACATATGAATAATGGAAACTTTGAAAAGCAAGAACAAAGAAAACAGCAAGGGAAAAATTATTTATAAAAAAGTTAGGGAGCAATTATCAAACTAGAAGGATAATTGTGGACAATTTCAACAGACTCGGTACAGTGAATGGTAGAAGAACCACATCGAGGTACAGTACCATGGTATTTTACAGTACTGCCAATTAATATAAGGTCCTAAAAGCTAAAAGAATATAAAAGAGACCTATTTATGCAAATTATAAAAATCAGAAAGGCATTAAACTTATTTTTTAACCTTATCAGAAGCTAAAACTAATGGGCCAACTCTTTTAAAGTTTCAAAGAAATAGTATGTTCATCCCAAGATTCTATACCTATCCAAATTATCAATTAATCAACTATAGTCAGTTTATCATTAAGTAGCCATTAAAAGTTTCAAAATATTTATCTCCAATGTGTCATTTTTCAAGAAAGTTTCAAACTTGCATGTTTCACCAAAAATAACAACAAAAAAATAACCATAAACATCAGAAAAAGTGAGAAATACTCTCTATTATAATAATATGGGAGATGCTAGAGTTTAGGGATGAAAGCGTGACTGAAATATCCCACTAAACAAATGGGAAAAGTAAGGCAATTACTAATTATAGGTACAGTGGAGAATATAATAGAAATAAATTTTTCTATAGTAAGAAGTCAATACTTAAAATTTTTAAAAATCAAGAAATGACAAAATAAATTTTTATAAACTTCAGCAAAAAATGATGAACCATAATCTGAAAAATCTTACAATAGTTAATATGTAGGCAAGAATATATATATATCTTCATTGTACTCCTCTCTACTTTTCATTTGAATATTTATCTAATGAAAATAAAACTGTTACAGGGGAAGTGATAAGATCTTGACTCTTATCTTCTTGAGAGAATTCATCCAGGGACAAAATGCAGCAAGTAAAGGAAGAATTTATTGGCCATACAGAAAGAAAAAGGAAAGAGGAGCTTGGAGAGAGGTTTAGGGAGTTAGCCCAGGATGAGCTGCTGCTGCCCACTCTTTTCTAGTTGCAAGTTGTTGGGCAGATAAAATATATTATGCTCACTTTGTTAAAGATGGCGCTGCCCACATGGAAGCCCATCACCCAGGTGATATTATTTGCCCTTATGCTTGGGATGGGTTTGGGGGACAGGCTGTAAGCAGGTCCAGTCATTATAGCCTAAGGCAGTTTATGCTGGAGAAGGAGATGGGGAACAGAAGTGAATAAGTCTGGTGAGCTAGAAAGCTTTGATGCTAGGAAACTCAGATAAGTCAGTAGCTTTGTGAGCACTGAATGAGTGGGTTTTGGAGCCCAGTGTGTATTTTTGCTTGCCCACCAGGTGCAAGCTAGTATTAAAGCTGATGGCTCACCAGTTCCTGGCTTCGTTGTTTCATTGCCATTTGTTTGATTCTAATGCGAACCTGCACTGGTGAGGCGGCTGTGATGGTGGCCTCGACTACTGGCTTTACACAAGTCTTGTGGAGTTCCTTAGAGCTTAGGAGAAAGAAGGTCAAGGAATACGTATTTGGGCGAAGAAAAGGAGAAGGAAGAAGGGGAAGGAATAGGCATAGGAGTTCTCCTGGAATGGAGAGCACACTGAAACCTCTGCCCCTATGGATTTTAAAGGTGGGGATTTCAGGAGTGGTCACAGGGGAGGATCTTAGACTATTTATCAGGTTTCCAGGTGTTTTCTTTTGGGGTTGTGTTCTCTGCTGACTGATCCACTGATTGATCAGTACCAGAGCAAGAGTTCATTAATCAATGCATCTGGTCCTGAGGTCTGTTGTGGCTTTCCTTGTGTAAAGACAGTAGTCGCGGCAACCATTACAGCCGCCTTGCCAGTGCAGGTTCACATTAGATTCGGACAGTTGGTAATGAAACAACGGAGCCAAGAACTGGTGAGCCATCAGCTTTAATTCTAGCTTGCACCCGGCGGGCAAGCAAAAACACACACTGGGCTCCAAAACCCACTCATTCAGAGCTCACAAAGCTACTGACTTATCTGAGTTTCCTAGAATAAAAAGGTTTCTAGCTCACCAGACTTATTCACCTCTGTTTCCCATCTCTTCCTGCACAAACTCTGCACAAACTGGCTTCTTCCTCAGCGCTCTGCCATCTTGGCTGCTTCTCCTCTCCTGCACGTGGCCTTAATCTGCTCTCCTCTCTTCTAATACTAACCTCAGGAACCAAGAGAGCAAGCTACTGGTCCCTCCCACTTTATACTGTAGAAATCCAAACCCTTAATCCAATCTACAGACAAGGAAGTCTCTGATACAAAGTCACCCATCTGAGGCATAATGGAATTCCTCAGGGAAGTGCACCACCCCACATCATCCAATCAGTCAAGGGTGTGAGGAAAAGCTTACTCTTAAAACCAAGCCTTAGGCCATAATGACCTGGCCTGCTTACATTACAGCCTTTCCCCCACACCCATCCCAAGTATAAGGGCAAATAATATCACCTGGGTGACGGGCTTCCATGTGGGCAGCGCCATCTTTAACAAAGTGAGCATAACATATTTTATCTGCCCAACACCTTGTTTTGTTACTTTTCTGGGTCTGGAGCTGAAACAAAACCTAGGCCTACATGGTCTCTCTAGAAATTAAGCTCTATTCGCCAGCTTTCTTGTTTGTTCTTTCTCTAAGGAGGACTAAAACCATAGGACTTGTGATATGCCACAGAAGGAAAGGTCAGGGGAAGGTCTGAATTCCATGACTATTGATATAAAATCAGGGAATCTAAACCTCATAACCAGCTAAGGGAGGTCAGGTTACCCTGAGGTAGGGGAAGTGAGGTCCTTGTTTTCCCAGTTTTGCCTACCGCTGACACCTGGGGCTATTTGTCCTAGTGGCCTTCTGTGCCTGGCTCTGTTCATTTCAAGTGTCCTTGCTCTGCTCATCTGTCTTACTGCCTACCACAAAACCAATAAGAGTATTAAATATTCCTTAAGGAAATACTGAGGTGAATACCAGAATAAATAGTAGAGATTGTTGAAGATGTTTGCCCCTTGTAAAGCCAGTAGCCAGGGCCACCATCACAGCCGTCTGGCCCATGCAGGTTCGCATTAGATTCGGACAGTTGGTAATGAAACACAGAAGCCACGAACTGGTGAGCCATCAGCTTTAATTCTAGCTTGCACCGGTGGGCAAGCAAAAACACACACTGGGCTCCAAAACCCACTCATTCAGTGCTCACAAAGCTACTGACTTTTCCGAGTTTCCTAGAATCAAAGGTTTCTAGCTCACCAGACTTATTCACCTCTGTTTCTTATCTCCTTCTCTCTACACAAACTGGCTTCTTCCACAGCATTCTACTATCTTGGCTGCTTCTCCTGGCCTCCATGTGGCCGTAATCTGCTCTACTCTCTATACTAATCCCAGGGACCGAGCGAGCAAGCTCAGGGTCTGCCCCACTTTAATACTGTAGAAATCCCAACCTTTAATCCAATCAACAAACAGGGAAGTCTCTGATACAAAGTCATCCATCTGAGGCATAATGGGATTCCTCATGAGAATGCACCACCCCACATCATCCAATCAGTCAAGGGTGTGGGGAAAAGCTTACTCTTAAAACCAAGCCTTAGTTTATAACAACCCGGCCTGCTTACATTACAGCCTTTCCCCTACACCCATCCCAAGCATAAGGGCAAATAATATCACCTGGGTGACAGGCTTCCATGTGGGCAGTGCCATCTTTAACAAAGTGAGCATATTATATTTTATCTGCCCAACACCCCTGAAAAGCAGAAATTATTGGTAGGAATATGTGGAGTAGAGTGTTAGAAAAAAAATTTTTTTCTGTAAATGCTCATCTCTATATTTTGATAGATATAAGGAAATAAGCATCCAATCCACTAATATATCTCTATGTAACTGAATATAAGTACTTGAGGTTTTTGAAAACAAATTATCTGATATAAGAATAATTACTTGTTTTCTTAAATAGCAACCTACTTTCAGTCAACAGAAAAAAAGTTAAATTGACACATAATTGTCACTTAAATTTTTAAGAATTCTGTATTTATATCGGTTGTTTTATGTTTAAGCTTACTTTTTCTAAGTTTGAGCATCAATTAAGAAGGCCAACTAGGTTTGACCCTAGGAAATATATATGAGAGAGAAATTCATTTGCCCCATGTCAAAAATCACAGAATTTTATAATTAGAACTATCTTGGAAGTGATTATCTTCCAAAACTTGTGCTATTGATAAGGAAAGTGAGACTTCAAGTCATAAAGTGATATGGACAAGGTCACACATTTATATCAGCATACTATTTTATAAAAAATACTCAGCAGCTGACAAATCGCAGAACTAAATTTTGTTCCTTTAGTAATGTCTTACCTGAAATAAGACCTTAATTATCCCCAAGAGAGTGACATTCAAAAGCTGTTAGTTGCTGGGCCACCTAAAGATAATGAATTTTTATATTTGGACACATTCTCTTTAAGAAACACATCAAGATATTATTTGCAAACATGTAAGTCAGATATCCATGTAAAGTAAGGTAATTTTAAATCAACTTGTAGATGTTGATGATAAGTACAGTAACTAAAATGTTTGTGATTTTTGTTTGTTTGTTTGTTTTTGGTTTTTCTTTAGGGCAAATTTGTGCTCACAAGAGAAGGTAAAAAGTGGAACCTGATATGGGCTGAATTGTTTTCTCTCACAATATTTAAATAAAGTAACACCCAGTACCTCAGAATGTGATTGTATTCAGAAATAGGGCCTTTAAAGAGATAGTTATGATAAAATATGGTCAGAGTTAGAGTGGCCCCTGATCCAATCTGGTGGGTGTTTTTAAAGAAGAGAAAATTCGGACACACGAATAAACACCAGAAATGCACACACCAGGAGGAAAGTCCCCTTGAGGACAGAGCAAGAAGGAGCAGTCTGAAAGCCATGGAGAGAGACCTCCAAAGGAACTAGACCTGTACAGTGAGGTACTATGGAATCTTATGATTGTGTTTTGTGGATAGTGGAGTCTGCTATTGTATGTTTTCTTTGGGAAGGAGTGGGGGTGAGGGTGAGGGCATGGAGAAGAACCAGGATTAAACTAGAAGAGATCTGGGCTCTGGTATGGCAGCTACTAGAACCTCTCCACATTGCACCTTGAGGAAGTCACATTAATGAAAACCTCAGAATAGACACTGATCTGAAAAAGAATGGGGGAGGATGCAGAAATGTATCCTGTTGGGCAGATAAAATATAATATGCTCACTTTGTTAAAGATGGCACTGCCCACATGGAAGCCCATCACGCAGGTGATATTATTTGCCCTTATGCTTGGGATGGGTATGGGGGAAAGGCTGTAATGTAAGCAGGCCAGGTTGTTATGGTCTAAGGCTTGGCTTTAAGAGTAAGCTTTTCCCCACACCCTTGACTGATTGGATGATGTAGGGTGGTGCACTCCTGAGGAATCCCATTATACAGAGACTTCCTTGTTTGTATAATTGGATTAAAGGTTTTGATTCTATGGTATAAAGTGGGAGAGACCAGTAGCTTGATCTCTCTCTCGGTTCCTGGGATAAGTATGAGAAAGGAGAGCAGATGAAAGCCACATGGAGGCCAGGAGAAGCAGCCGAGATGGCAGAGTGCTGAGGGAGAAGCCAGTTTGTGTAGAGTTTGTGCAGAAGGAGATGGGGAACAGAGGTGAATAAGTCTGGTGAGCTAAAAACCTTTGATTCTAGGAAACTTGGATAAGTCAAGTAGCTTTATGAGCACTGAATGTGTGGGTTTTGGAGCCCAGTGTGTGTTTTTGCTTGCCCGCCGGGTGCAAGCTAGAATTAAAGCAGATGGCTCACCAGTTCTTGGCTCCATTGTTTCATTACCGACTGTCTGAATCTAATGCGAACCTGCACGGGTCAGGCTGCTGTGATCCTGACCCCGACTACTGGCTTTACATATCCCTTTGAATATTGAATGAGATGTCATCATTTTTTGTACTCCATACTGATAAAGCTGGACATACATATTATAACTCCAAGTTTCCAGTTTTTACTGATTTATTAAAAGAAAAATTTAGGGGAGTTTTCCATGAATATGATGGCCATGGCTGTCTTTTAAACTAGGGTTTTACAGCACCTAGCACAGTACTGTAAATAGTTTCTGCATGAATAAACTACTAGGATGAGAGTGGAGAACACTGTTATCTTTTCTAGTATGCTTTATATACATGGATATTGATTACAGATTTCTGAAAACGTCCATACATATACATGGATAACAAGCTTATAATATATTTTGTAATAACTTTAATTGTGAACATCCATGGTGTATCATATTAGATAATCAACTTTTCCAGTAGAAGCCAACCTGCAAGACCTTAAGCAAGTCACTTAACCTCCTTCACCTTGGATATCGCCCTTATAAAAGGAGTACACTAATATTACTTACTTCCCAGGGTTGCTTTAAGAATTAAATGAGATGCATATAAATCTCTTAGCATGGTACCTGGAAGATAAATGGTTCTTTCATCAGACTGAGACATTCTAAATACCATGGTACTGTTTCATTTCTAGATGTTTATACAGATTTTTCTAGCATGAATGTTCTTAAAATCTTTTTAAAGAGTCCAAATTAGCATTCCTAGGTGTAAATCTTCCATTATATCTATATAAGTACACATTTTCTTAACTCTGGGGAAAGTTGTACTGCTTTGTAAGCATACAAATATTTAGTTTTTACGTGGCATTGAATGATTCCAAGTCAAAATTGTGTGACAAAAACTAGCCCGTGTCTACCTGTGTCGCATAATCTGTTTATGCTGCATTGAAATATCAGTTAAGCAATGCCACTTTCTTTGGGCAGCAAGTAATTATCTGAAAGAAACATATTTTATCACTTCCTAGGGCTGGTATCAGGGAGCAAATCTTCAGTCCCCAGCACATGACCCCGTGTTTCCTTACAAACTGTGCTGCTCCAAAATACTGTACTGTAACACTTTTAAATAAGATCTTGACACCAGTGCCATTGTGCAGGCTTGAATATGGATGACAGGATTTTTTTTTCCCTTTAATTTAAACGAACTATTTTTCATCAAATGACAAGCATACATTATGGTCTTCATTCTAACCAAGGCTCTAAAGGCTATTTCAATTTGACTAGAGCGGTTTTCTGCCGAATGGCTACTCTAAGTTACACTGTGCGCATTACCCATCAGAAAGCACAGAGTTGATGAGAGCGCACTGTCAACTATCCTGTACATCGATATGGGGTTATTTGATTTGAAATTGGATTCGAGCCTTCCTTGATCTGTTGTATAAATGGAGAAACATGTGTTGAAGAAATTCGTACAAAGTTTATGAAAAATGTGTCGTACTTTCCCTACCGAGAGTTTCTTTTACTTTCAATCCATAACAGGTTCTCATCTCAATGATAAATATTCAAAGCTTAACATAGAAGACATTTTTTTCCTATAAATAGAAAGAAAACTTAGGAAAAATTATTCTATGCATGAATTTCTTCTGTGATATGAGTTAGGTGCAGGTTGCAGACTTTTGTAGCAGAGTGGCTTTGTGACCCTTCTTTAAACATTTAAGACTTAGTTCAGAAGTTCACTGAATATGATGAGACATGATTCTTAAGTATGGAGCCTTCAAAAAAATCTTCTAAATATATAATATTCTCAGGGAGACATGTCAGTCATTGTCAAGATGAAAGTCGTTTAAATGCTAAGTTCCTAGTAAACTGTATCTATATTGTAGGGCTCTATTCACAAAGCAATACCTTAGCAGTATGTGTACAGCATATGAAATTATGTCATTTTATTATGGGACATACTGAATTCTAGATATTGTGATGTGAAGTTCAGAAGTAGGGAGTTTGCTATGCAAGTTACATGCTGATCACCAGTATGTGAGTGGCCCTAAGGGCAGAATAAAGAACTTTAGAGAAAACATATTAAATAGGCATGGTGGAAGCATCCATTTGACCCACATAAATAGGTCTTTGTGTAGACCTTGTGAGCACAAGATTTCATTTTTGAATGGATAAAGATGTGCAGTTTCTTTAGAATCAAAAGTAGATTAGAAACACTTTTAGTAAATGGCAAAATAATTATGAGTGTATTTGGTATTTAGTGTAAAACATTTATTACTTTGAATGGCTGTGGCATCAGAGCAACTGTAATAGGCAATTCCACAAGAATCCCTTTGTAATTTATCATTCATTAATGTTTCTTTATTGGAATGGCAGTTGATAAGTTAAAAGAGAGAATTAAAGAAGGAAAATGAAGTGCTTTGACCAGTACTTTGCAGTTACTGCCAGTGATTAGAAAAAAAAAAAAAGCTCTGAAATAAAACAGACAGAAATAGTGCTTAATTTTCTATAAAGAATAATATAGACTGGTTGTGTTTGTGTTTATATGCTTGTGAATACATATTCTTGCTGATGCTTAAAATCTAGTTTTTAGCTTAGATAAATGGATGTTCCCAATATTTTTAAATAATTTTTTATTTTCATTGTATGTGTGGTACACTGAGTACAAAATGACCCTAATTCTCTATTCTTTCCTGTATCTACAGCCTCAGTGATGTGACTTTTCAGCTCCTCCATCAAGTGGTTAATTTTATTTTTCCACCTCTTGAATCATGCCTGGCCTTGGGACTTACTTTTCCAATAAAATGTGATAGAAAGAACAGTTTGCCAGTTTTGAATCCTAGTCTTCTACAGGCTCTCTTGAAACCTGCCCAGCTATTATGTGAATAGACTAGGTTAGCCACAGGAGGATGAGAAATATAGGAGCAGAAATGGATTATCCCAGCTTTGTGGGGCCTTCCTAAAAAAGCCAGCCTTTAGTTGACATGCTTATTGATTACAGATTTCTGAAAACGCCCATGCAGAACCACAGAAGCTTGACTCCAACCAGAATAACCATCCTGCTGAGCCAGTCTTAAATTGCTAATCTCCAGAGTAGTGAGTTAAGTAATGGTTATTATTTTAACACACTATATTTACAGATGGTGTTTTATGCAGCATTAGTTCACTATTTCACCATGATAGATAAAATTGCACTGATGTTCTGATGTAAAGTCAATATTCTAGCCAGATTAAATTCAATAAAATTCAAATTTTGTCCTTATTTCCTTAGTTTTGTGCCTAAATGCCTTTTCCAAAGGTCCAAATTGGACTCATCCTTTAAAGCATTTTTCCTCCATGAGGCTTCTTGATTTCCTTAACCTGCTCTTCAGAACATACTAGAATTCTAGTTTCATCTGTATAATGCCATATATTACTTTTCCCTTGTATTTGCTCTTTTTTTTAAGTTTTTTTATTATTATTAATTTTAGTGGGGTGAGACCAATAAATCAGGGTACATAAGTACAATGAAAACATCTCCAGATTATCTTATCATTCAATTGTGTTGCATACCCGTCACCCAAAGTCAAATTGTCCTCTGTGACCTTCTATCTGGTTTTCCCTGTTCCCCTCCCCTCCTCCCTATCCCACCCTCCCCTCCCTCCCCCACCCCGTAACCACCACACTCTTGTCCATGTCTCATAGTCTCACTTTTATGTCCCACCTATGTATGAAATCATGCTGTTCTCAGTTTTTTTTTTTTTTCTGATTAACTTATTTCACTCTGTATAATGTTATCAAGGTCCATCATTTTGTTGTAAATGATCCAATGTCATCATTTCTTACGGCTGAGTAGTATTCCATAGTATATATGTACCAAAGCTTTTTAATCCACTCGTCTTCTGATGGACACTTGGGCTGTTTCCAGATCTTCGGTATTGTGAACAATGCTTCCACGAACATGGGGGTGCATTTCTTCTTTTCAAAGAGTGCTATGGCGTTCTAAGGGTATATTCCTATAAGTGGGATAGCTGGGTCAAAAGGCAGTTCGATTTTTAATTTTTTGAGGAATCTCCAAACTGTTTTCCACAGTGGCTGCACCAGTCTGCGTTCCCACCAGCAGTGCAGAAGGGTTCCTTTTTCTCCACATCCTCGCCAGCACTTATTCTGTGATGTTTTGCTGATGAGTGCCATTCTGACTGGTGTGAGGTGATATCACATTGTGGTTTTAATTTGAATTTCACTAATGATTAGTGATGTTGAGCATTTTTCATATGCCTATTGGCCATCTGTATGTCCTCTCTGGAGAAATTTCCATTCATTTCTTTTGCCCATTTTTTGATTGGATTGTTTGTCTTCCTGGTGTTGAGTTTTATAAGTTCTTTCTAAATTTTGGTTATTAACCCCTTATCAGATGTGCTGTCGACTATGTTCTCCCATTGTGTGGTTTGTCCTTTTATTCTGCTCTTATTGTCTTTAGCTGTGCAAAAACTTTTTAGTTTGATATAGTCCCATTTGTTTATCTTGCCTTTTATTTCAGTTGCCCGTGGAGATAAATCGGCAAATATACTGCTGCTACAGATGTCAGAGAGCTTGTTGCCTATGTTTTCTTCTAAGACGCTTATGGTTTCACGGCTTACGTTTAAGTCTTTTATCCATTTTGAGTTTGTTTTTGTGAATGGTGTAAGTTGATGGTCTAGTTTCATTTTATTGCAGGTAGATGTCCAATATTCCCAACACCATTTGTTAAAGAGGTTGTCTTTACTCCATTGTACGTTCTTTCCTCCTTTGTCAAATATCAGTTGTCCATAAAGCTGTGGGTTTATTTCCGGGTTCTCTGTTCTGATCCATTGATCTATGTGCCTGTTCTTATGCCAGTACCAGGTTGTCTTGAGTATAATGGCCTTGTAGTAAACCTTGATATCCGGAAGAGTGATACCTCCTGCTTTATTTTTCCTTTTTAAGATTGCTGAGGCTATTCGTGTTCTTTTTTGGTTCCATATAAATTTTTTGAATATGTGTTCTATATCTTTGAAGTATGTCATTGGTATTTTAATTGGTATTGCATTGAATTTATAAATTGCTTTGGGTAACATAGACATTTTAATGATGTTTATTCTTCCTAGCCATGAGCATGGTATATGCTTCCACTTGTTTGTATCTTCCTTGATTTCTTTTATGAATGTTTTATAATTTTCTGAGTACAAGTCCCTAACCTCCTTGGTTAAATTTACTCCTAGGTACTTTATTTTTTTGGCTGCAATAGTGAAGGGAATTGTTTCCTTAATTTCTTTTGCTGACAGTTCATTGTTGGTATATAGAAATGCCTCTGATTTCTGAGTATTAATTTTATATCCTGCCACCTTGCTGAATTCATTTATAAGGTCCAGTAGTTTTTTGACTGAGACTTTAGGGTTTTCTATATACAATATCATATCATCTGCAAATAGTGACAGTTTTACTTCTTCTTTTTCAATTTGGATGGATTTTATTTCTTCTTCTTGTCTGATTGCTGTAGCTAGGACTTCCAGAACTATGTTGAATAAGAGTGGTGAAAGTGGGCAACCCTGCTGGTTCCTGATCTTAAGGGGAGTGCTTTTAATCTTTGTCCATTTAGTATGATGTTTGCTGTCGGTTTGTCGTAAATGGCCTTTATCATGTAAAGGAATGTTCCCTGTATTTTCACTTTACTGAGAGTTTTGAGCATGAATGGGTGCTGGATTTTATCAAATGCCTTTTCTGCATCTATTGAAATTATCATGTGATTTTTGTCCTTCCTTTTGTTTATGTGTTGAATCACATTGATTTATTTGCGAATATGGAACCTGCCTTGCCTCTCCAGAATAAATCCCACTTGATCATGGTGTATGATTTTTTTGATATATTGCTGATTTTGGTTGGCTAATATTTTGTTGCGAATTTTAGCGTCTAAATTCATCAGGGATATAGGCCTATAATTTTTTTTCTTTGTGTTGTCTTTGCCTGATTTGGGATCAGAATTATGCTCGCCTTATAAAAGGAGTTTGGAAGTCTTCCTTTCTCTTGAATTTTTTGAAATAGCTTTAGGAGCATAGGAGTTCTTCTTTGAATTTTTGATAGAATTCACTTGTGAAGCCATTAGGCCCAGGACTTTTCTTTTTTGGAAGTTTTTTGATAACTGTTTCGATCTCATTTGTTGTAATAGGTCTGTTTAGGTGTTCTGATTCTTTCAGATTGATTTTTGGAAGATTATATGATTCAAGAAATTTGTCTATTTCACCTAGGTTGTCTATTTTTTTGGCATAGAGTTCTTCATAGTATTTTCTTACAATGCTTTGTATTTCTATTGTGTAGTTGTTATTTGTCCACTGTCCTTTCTAATTTTATTTATTTGAGTCCTCTCTCTTTTTTTCTTGGTGAGTCTAGTTAAAGGTTCATCAATCTTGTTTACCTTTTCAAATAACCAGCTTCTGGTTTCATTCATCTTCTGTATTGTTTCCTTAGCTTCTATGTCATTTATTTCTGCTCTGATCATTATTATTTCCTTCCTTCTACTTGTCCTGGGCTTTATTTGCTGTTTTTATTCTAGTTCTTTTAGATGCAGGGTCAGGTTTCTTATTTGAGATTTTTCTAGCTTCTTATAATATGCCTGTAGTACAATGAACTTCCCTCTCAGTACTGCTTTTGAGTTGATGTATGCTCATTATCATTTGTTTCTAGAAACTTTTATTTCTTCTTTGATCTCATTGTTAATCCATTCATTATTTAATAACATGATATTTAGTTTCCAAGTGTTTGAGTATTTTTCAGTTTTTCTTTTGCGGCTAATTTCTAGTTTCATGTCATTGTGATCAGAGAAAATGCTTGATATGATTTCAATCTTCTTAAATCTATTGAGACCATTTTTGTGTCCTAACATGTGGTCTATCCTAGGAAATGTACCATGAGCACTTGAGAAGAATGTATATTCTACTGCTTTAGGGTGAAAAGTTCTGAAGATATCTATTAAATCAAGTTGATCTTGTGTATCCTTTAAGTCTACTGTTTCTTTGTTAATTTTCCTCTTGAGGATTGATCCAGTGATGTTAGTGGGGTATTGAAATCCCCTACTATGATAGTATTGCTGTTAATCTCACCCTTTATATTCATCAAAGTCTGCTTTATGTATGTCGAGGCTCCTATATTTGGTGCTTAGATATTTATAATAGTTACATCTTTCTGTTGAATTGTTTTCTTTATCATTATGCAGTGACCTTGTTTATCTCTTACTACAGCCTTTGTTGTAAAGTCCATTTTGTCAGATATAAGTACTGCTACCCTGGCTTTTTTTTCATTTCCATTTTCATGAAATATTTTTTTCCATCCTTTTACTTTCAGTTTATGTGCATCTTTTGTTTTAAGGTGTGTCTCTTGTAGACAGCATATGTATGGGTCCTGTTTCTTTATCCATGCAGCTACCCTATGTCTTTTGACTGGATCATTTAATCCATTTACATTTAAGGTTATTATTGATATGTAGTTTTTTATTGCCATTTTATTCTTTAAAGCTGTATTCTTCTTTTGTTATATCCTTTCCTCTCTTTGAACTGTTCACAACAGGCCCCTTAGTATCTCTTGCAGAATTGGTTTGGTTTTAATAAATTCCTTGAGGCTTTCTTTGTCTGGGAAGCTCTTTATTTCTCCTTCAATTTTAAATGTTAGCCTTGCTGGATAAAGTATCCTTGGTTGTAGGTTCTTGTTCTGCATTATTTTGATTATATCTTGCCCTTCCCTTCTGGCCTCAAGTGTTTCTGTTGAGAAGGCCGATGTCATCCTTATGAGGGCTCCTAAGTAGGTGATAGCCATTTTTTCTCTAGCAGCTTTTAAAATTTTTTCTTTATCCATTAGCTTTGGTATTTTAACTATGATGTGTCTTGGTGTAGATCTTTTTGGGTTTCTCTTTAATGGAGTTCTGTGTGCTTCTTGAACGTGTGGAATGTTTCCCAGCCTTAATTTAGGAAAGTTTTCTGCTATGATTTGATTGAACAAAGTTTCCATTTCCTGTCCTCTCTCCTCTTCTTCAGGCACCCCTATGATGCGAATGTTGTTTTTCTTCATATTGTCACAAAGCTCCCTTGGAGTTTCCTCACATTTTTTGAGTCTCTTTTCCTTTTTCTTCTCTGCTTCTGTGCCTTTGTTTATTGTGTCCTCTAACTCGCTGATTCGATCCTCAGCATGATTCATCCTGCTTTTAATTCCTTCCATTGTGGTCTTCAGTTTTGATTCTGTATTTGTCATTTCTGTCTGATTCTTTTTTATTATTTCAATTTTGTTTTTTTATACTTGTTATTTATTTATTTAGGTGTTCATAATGACTATCCATTGTTGCTCTAATTTCTTTGAACATCCTAACTATCATTATTCTAAATTCTGCTTCTGGTAGTTTGGTTATATCTGGTCATTCAGGTCCTTCTCTGGGGATTTCTCTTGATTCATTTGGTTTGCATTCCTCTGACTGCCCATTTGGTCTGTGTATAAGCAAGTTGTGGCCACTGGAGTCTAGTAGGTGTTGCCTTTGTGTTCTCTAGGTGTGGTCTGTCTGCAGGCCTGCCACTGCCTCTGCCGCTGCCTAAGGTGGTTGTGTGTGGGTGTTGCCAACGCCGGCCCACTGCTGCTGTTGCTGTGATTTCCGCCTCTCCTTCATGGGAGGGGCTGTCACTCAAGCTACAAGCCTCAGCACCAAGGGTAGAGGTGAGCACCTTTGCTCAGCTACGGACCCAGCCTGTTTCCAGGCTTCCGCCCAGCACCCGCAGTCAGAGCCTGCTCGTCACAGTTTTGCAGATTGGGCGGGGCTTTTGATGTGCTCTCAGCTGTGAGCCTTTGCCTGTCAGGAGCTTTAGCCCCGCCCTCAAGGCCAGAACCCTCCTGCGCAGGGTCGCAAACCAAGGGTTATTGGGCCAGGCATGTTTTGCTGGGTTGCGCTCAGCTGCGGGCTTCCACTCGTCCAGGGCTCTACCCCGCCCCCGCGTTTGGAGCCAGCTCGTGCACTCAGGATGGCAAACTGCGTTTATTCCGGCCGGGTGGGGCTGGTAGCATGAGCTCAGCAGCGAGCCCCCGCATGTCCCTGGTCCTAGCCCCATCCTCGCGATCAGAGCTGGCTTGCGCAGGGTCGCAGAGCAGATCTCTGCCCGTTCCTGGCCTCCCACTTTTTCTCCGCAGGTGGGGTTACAGGCAGGCCGCAGCTGCTGGACCGCTTTTGCGTGTCTCCTCCGCCCTTGCTGGGCTAGACCGAGCTCACACTGGCTTGGCCTCCGCCCCTGCCGACAGAACCACGTTTCAGTGTCCTGCCGCCACCATACCCTTCAGCAACACTCAGCAGAGTAGGAAGGACCCTAATACTCCACACTGTAGACCTGGGAGCTCCCTCCCTCTAAGCAGCTCTGCTCTAATTGCCGTGGGAGAGCTTGTTTGGCTAGTGTCCTGTCTCCCTTTGCTGGTATTGCTAGTTCCAGGGGAAGTATTTGTTTTAGATTAGGGAAGTGACTTTCCCCAGAGGTTAGGGTGGCTGTCCCTCAGAATGTTTGTCCCTGTGCCTTCAGTCCACACTCTCTTCCTGCTGCTCTGGTCCTCTCCTCCGTCCCCATTTCCCGGAGCCCCGGGTGCGTGGTTGTGAGAGAGGTTTTCTGCGCTGTCCCTTTAAAAGGAATCTTGGGTCTGAGAAAGCTGTCTCTTTCTCACAAACAGTATCCTCACTTGTTTCACAGCTCAATACTGTCCAAACGCCTCTTCTAGGCTCTGGGACTGCAGTCTGGGGCTTGGTTCCTGGGGCCCAGGTCCCTCTCTCTCTGCCAAACTCTCCTCCCACCACGTGGGTCTCTCCAGGCTGCTGTTTGCTCCGAGGAGCTCGGCAGCCCTCTTCGCATTATCGCTATTCCTACCAGGCTCAATATGGCTTCTTCTGTGTTCCTTGGTTGAAGAGTCCACTTAGTTTAGTTCAAAGTTGGTTTATCCAGATTATGGTTCTTAAAATTGAGTTATAATCCACTTTGGTTCTGGGAGTTGGAAGTTGGTACGTCCGCCTACTCCGTTGCCATCTTGTTCCTCCTCTGTATTTGCTCTTAATAACAATGATTTTCCACCCCCTCCAAAAGGCAAAGATAATATCCATCTTTGTAACCTTCTAGTCACCTTCTAGGTCCTAAACAAAAGTAAATAATCAATAAATATTTGAGTAAACAAATATGATGACAAGCTAAGAAGCCATTCTGGATCACAGTCTTCCTTTCTATATTCTTGGTATTATTGTAAAAAGTAGTTAAGTTGTTCACAGAATACTTAAAGAAATATACAGGTTTAATTCTCTTAATTATTACTGCTATTATATTTTTGCTTTATTTCTATGCATTTTCTTTTACTATAAAATTTTTATATTCTGTAAAACAGGATATTTTAAACTTTTTTTGAATACATAATAATGGTAAAAACAATACAGAGGTTATTTGGTTTGCTAAATTTTTAAAGAAAAATTAATTTTTTAGTACTTATTAATTCTAATAGAGACTATTTTAAAAAAAATATTCAGATTTTCTTTTTCTTTCTGCCTCTTTATTTATAAATTATGTTTCTGGTCTATAAACTATGAATTTATATAAATATACATTTATTTCAAGGTCTTTTATACATCTACAAATATTTTTTTAAAAGTATTAGAGAACTTTAGTTAAATTCTTTAAAATCAAGTTAGGTTATTTTAATTCAGGGTACATTTTATTGTCATTAATAAACTGCTTTTCTTAGATCTTTTAAGAATGACTAAAATTATGGTTCAATTTTATCTAAAATGTTTTCCTTTTCTGTATTCCTTTGCTATGTTAGCTAATTTTGGTTATTTCTCTGCTACATAAAATTGCAAATATCAAGTTAACTTTTATATGAGTGAGATGAAAAAAAAATTTTGAAGAGCAGTGATGATTTGGTCAAATATCCCTTCTCATAATATTTATAAAATAATAATAAAGTTGGAATGAGAACTGCTTATTCACTGAAAACATTTTTTTCAAGTTATTTAAATCTTATAATCAACTTAACCTTAGGTAAACCACACTCACCTACTCCATTTTCTCAGTCTTTGCCAAAAATATTAGAGATTTACATCAACTCTGGTTTCTATCATTGCTGCTTCTGATTATAAATAAAATAGTTCTCCCCTTGTACCATCACCAGCATGAACTTAGAAATGTCTACAGTAGTTTTCCCCAGATTAATATCTGCGAACCATCAGAAGTCTAAGGACACATTCTTGAGCAGTCCACGAAACTTTCTAAATTTTGTATTTTCATACCTGTGATAATTTAAACAACACACATGCTTTTAAGTAGTTATAAACAGAAGCCATCTATTTGGCAAGATAATTAATGAATTGAAAGATATTTGCTTAGAAAACAGCTTTGTATTTAAACTGGTATTTGTGAATGCCTTTGCTCTAACAGAGATAATCTCAGAAGTCCAATAACTTGTCCCTATTAGAGGGACAAGTTCATCAAATCTGAGAAACACTAATCGATAACTTCAGGGGATAAACTCTACTAAAATGACTCATTCAGAAAACATGTCAATTAATTTTTTCAATTAAATAGAAGTGTACTACCTACTATGGGTCTGGCAGTTGTTTTTATTTGTTAGTGTTTGTGTTTTTATTGAGAGAAAGAGTGAGAAGCACCAACTGGAAGTTGCTTTTACTTTAGTTGTGCATCAATTGCTTCTCATACATGCCTTGACGGGGACTGTGACAATGTCTCCTTGCCCAAGCCAATGACCCTGGGCTTTTCATGCCAGTGATGTTTGGGTTCAAGCTCTCAAACTTTGGGATTGTGTAGCCAATACACTGCTCAAGCCAGTTACCCCATGCAGAGCCAGAGACTTTGGGGTTTTGAACCTTCAAACTCAGCATTCCACCTTGATGCTTTATCCACTGTGCCACTTCCGGTCAAGCCTGCCTGGCATTCTGATTGACACTATTATCATGGAGTTTTCAAAAGAACAAGCGTAATTGACAATAAAAAAGCAAACCAATAAATTGTTGGAGCTGGTGGTGCATACAAACAAACACAATGTACAAAGTGACAGGCAGTTTCAAGACCAAACTCAGGATCACTTGGATGAGTTCAGTGGGTGAATGAATGTGAGCCTGTGGGCAGGTACTTGTTTTGTGTGATTTGAAATAGGCTAAAATACATTGGAACATCTAGAAATTGTAAGACTCCAGCTTGGGGCATATGTAGCCAACTAGTATTCCAGCTCTTTGATTGGTGGCAGGTTTGCTATATTGTTTGTTTTCCGGTATAAATGAATAAAGTTGCATTTCATGTTAATCATTACTTTGAGTCAATTTCTAATCAAAGAGTGGTAACTCTCAGTTTTTGCTTCCAATGTAACCTAATAGGTAAAAAATGTTAACTATGTCTCTATGTCTATCTTTCATAAATTTCAAAAGCTTATTAAGTTCTGAAAATTCCAGAAGAATCTCAGAATACAAACTCTACCCATATGTTTGTCATGTCTATACTTCCTTTGGCTTGCATACCTACTCAGACTTACATAGAAACCATTTCCATCGTGGGCACCCAAGCAGACTTAGTGGGGTCTTTTTCACCTCTAGTCCCATAGAATTAACATCTACATTATAGCATTTGGAGTACAACTGGTCATCCTATTTTACTTTGCTCCTACAGGGTCTGAGCACTTGAAATCTAGGCGACACTCTAACCATTTTTATAGGTACATTTATTACATGGGAGGCACTAATCAAATTACTTTTTAAGTATTAGCTGATTTAACATTCACAACATCATGAAGTATACTGATTACCCTCATGCTATTATTATCCCCACCCCCAGACGGGGAAACTAAGATATAGAGAAGTTAAGTAACATGTCCAAAGATCACTCGATAAGTGAGTGGGTAAAGCTAGGATTTGTATACAGTCAATACAGCCACATGAGAGCTGTGATTCAGTTGTTGAGTGAAGGTTCAAATGAGTTACAGCTCTCATGGAAAAATTAGGTTTTTTTAAGTGGCCGAGTCTATTAAGAGTACTGGTATGTAAATAAATAAATAAATAAATAAAAAATAAAATAAAGACTACTGGTATGGTTAATTTTATATAATAACTAGCTAATATAGAACCCAATTACATCAAACACTAATCTAGGTGTTGCTATGAAGGCATTTTGTAGATGTGGTTCCATTTACAATGAGTTTACCTTGAATAAAAAAAGATTACCCTTGTTAATACAGGTGGCCTCATTCTTTTAGTTGAAGCCCTTACGAGCAAATTCTGAGGATTCCTAGAGAAGAAATGCTGAACAAGACTGCAGCATAAATGCCTGCCTGGGTTTTCAAACTACAAATTTAGGACTTGCTAGACCTCACAAACACACAAATTAATTATTTATGTTTAAGTATCATTTACATATATTCAATATATATGTTATATGTGTGTGTAAGCATGTCAGTCCAAATAATTTTAATATCCTTTGGAGAGTTAAATAAGCAATACTTGGTGGTGACAGATTGGAGCTCACTTCTGCCTGGCTACCAAAAGTTTATTTCTCTCATCATGCTACTATGGCACTAATTAAAGAGCCTTGAAGAGGTATTTTCAAGTGAGAATATTCAAATCTTAGACCTAGTACAACAGCAGTTATTCATGGACCACTTCATTACAAATGCCTTACAGCTCACCCAGAAACTATACAATTTCATGTTTCTTTTGAGCCCCACTTTACACATGACAATGAATTCAAAGAGCTTCAGGGTATTCTGGCATATTACGAATTGTATGAAGTTGCTTTTTTTTTTTTTAATTTATTGATTTCTATGATGAGAGCAGGTACTAAAGTCTCTTTCCCAAACTTAACACTTTTCAAACTCGTTATTTTCCAAAACGGGACCAAAAATTAAAACTGAGAGGTTAGCAAAAAAAAGAGCTGCATCTCTTTTCTCTCAGTCATTTCAGTTGAAATTCTGAAGATCAGATGACATGGTTCTGGAAACCTACCTATTTGTATTCTTTGCATTTTTAAATTTTTCTATTTTTGTTTATTTTCTTTTCCTTATCCATCATTTTTTTATTGCCCCAACTTTGTCAATGGAAAGTTAACCTGGAGTAATTATAGTTTTCTCCATCATCCTTATCTTCTTATATACCTAATAGAAATAGCTGTATATTAAATACAGATATGTTGTGGTATACCATAAAAGAAGTCAATATAGCCAATCCAGAGGGACTGTATTTCAAAGATAGACAGACCGTTATTAAGGGTTTATAAAAATACTACTTACTAAAAAATAGTACTTCCAATACTTTTATCATCCATCCAGAGTTTAGCACCATTGAACTTTCAAGTTACAATTAATACGATAAAAGTATTTTCAGCCTGACCAGGCGGTGGCGCAGTGGATAGATCGTCGGACTGGGATGTGGAAGACCCAGGTTTGAGACCCCAAGCTCGTCAGCTTGAGCGTGAGCCTATCTGGCTTGAGCAAAGAGCTCGCCAGCTTGGACCCAAGGTCGCTGGCTCCGGCCAGGGGTTGCTTGGTCTGCTGAAGGCCCGCGGTCAAGGCACATGTGAGAAAGCCATCAATGAACAACTAAGGTGTTGCAATGGCAATGAAAAACTAATGGTTGATGCTTCTCACCTCTCTCTGTTTCTGTCTGTCTGCCCCTATCTCTGACTCTCTCTCTGTCTTTGTAAAAAAAAAAAAAAAGTATTTTCAAAAGTAGAAACTTTTAAATATCACTAAAGTTTAATCAGACAAAAACAGTGCAAACGTTCAGCAGACTTTACGATAAGCACTATCTATACAAGGTTTTAAGTGTGTCCTACACAATGGGAAGTATTATAATTTACAATTATTTTTTATGTAATGTTAAACCAGAATTAAAAAAGGTAAAAGGTGAAAAGGAAAAGCTCAAACTTTCTTACTCAGCTTTCAGCTTTCCCATCATTTAAATCTAAGACCTCTAATAAGTAATATGCACATTAGAATTTATGTATTCCTAAAAACAAAATGACCTATTTAATGACTTGTTAAAACAATATTTCTTTTGAAAAAAAAGTTTAAGTGAAAATGTAACTTTATAATTTCAAAATTATGTAATTTCCACAAATAAAGCAAGTATTTTTTATTTCTAGAGGAAAGCAAGAAAATATTATTATCCCAAAATTCTTTTCTTTCACCTGTTATATTTATTTCTCTTCTACCCTGAAATAACTGTTCATTCTTTGCTTACTTTCTATTTATAAGTATGTCCAGATGAACATGAACAGACCCCTTCATATAGTAAATGTATAATAAATATTTGCTTGAGAGGGTGTTGAGAAACATTTGGAGAATTCTTAATTTGATGAATAGATTTTATACTTATTTTATTTATATTTAGCTAATATTTGTGGTGAGTGATGAGACTGGGAAAGCAGAAGTCAATGTAATAAACTATGGGTGTAGCACAACTAACACTTACTGAATGACAGGTATCTTCTTTCTTTCTTTTTTTTTTTCTTTTTTACAGGGACAGAGAGAGAGAAAGTCAGAGAGAAGAATAGATATAAACAGACAGACAGGAATGAAGAGAGGTGAGAAGCATCAATCATTAATTCTTCGTTGCCATCACAATACCTTAGTTGTTCATTGATTGCTTTCTCATATGTGCCTTGACCGCGGGCCTTCAGGAGACAGAGCCACCCCTTGCTGGAGCCAGCGACCTTGGGTCCAAGCTGGTGAGCTTTTTGCTCAAGCCAGATGGGTCCGTTCTCAAGCTGGCGAGCTCAGGGTCTCGAACCTAGGTCTTCCGCATCCCAGTCTGATGCTCTATCCACTGCACCACCGCCTGGTCAGGCGACAGGTATTTTCTTAAGACACTTTGTTACTTTAAATCCTTGCAAGAAATTGCTGTTTTTCAGATCATGCTTAGAGAGGTTCATTTATAACCCAATGAAATAAATTTATTTTCCATTTGTTTATTGCTCAGAAACATTTAGTTAATTTCCAAGGAATCACAAGTGTTGTGTTGAGTAGGTACTAAATACTTGGCAAATCTATTGTCAAAGGCCAAAACCTTCCATTATATTGACTTTCTTTATTGTTGTTCATGGTATATTTCCTTGAATAATTAGAAGTACTGATATCTGACATTATTTAGTTGTTTTTATTAATTTGCAATGAAACTTTATTTTCTCTTATTTTGTGTACCACCTGGATGAGTTTCCAATTTAGATAAGTAGTGGTGATCCCTGGTGACAAATTTAGAACCAGGTCATGAATTCTTAATAAAAAAAAAAATTGAATGTCATTAGTATTACAAATAATAACACCTTGAATTAGCACTTCTTATTCAAGAGCAATCATGCTCATTCTTTTAAAGTAGCATTATTGGATAGATAGCAAAGATATTCCAATGTCCATTCTCATAAGTTTAGAGTCTAATGCGAGAGATTATTTACCAAAAGTCAGATAGCTAAATCATGGCAGATCAAGACTAGAAGCTACTTTTTTTAACTTGGTCTAATATTCCCCCTGACTCCTATATCTTTACTTTCTCCTTCCTCCTCCATGTGACTCCCTACATCTACAGTCTAGAAAGAGCTAATTATGTCTTCAAATATTTTATATTTCTCTATGGTCTACAATATATATATATATATATATATATATGCACTATAAATCATACTTAGTATGACAGATAATCTGTCCCCAAATTTCTTTGAGCTATTATTCACACTACTTCTTTTAGTTTTCCTTCCCTTTCATCCACAGACTTTTATACTATGAGTGTTTTTGTTTTTTTAACTAATCTAGTCTCCATTTTATTCAAATTCTTTGTGGTGGAAAACTATTATCTTTTTCTTTCCTGAAAGTCCCTTTCTTCCCTCTTCTGGTAGTTGTTCTAAAATTTAGGCAGTTGATGTAGGCTGGGCCATTAGGAGCTTTATCTGGCATTTTCCAAAGTAGAATATACAATATATGATAGAGAAACAACTTTCTATTTTGGTCATAGAGCAACGACTGTCAGCTCAAACACTTGTTGGCTAAGGTTGCATTTTGAGAGAATGAAAAGCCAAATGATAAGTGGACGGATCTCCATCAAGGCTTTGAGTTCCTGTTTTGTTTAATCTCTATATTCACCTTTAAAGTTCTCAATTTATGGAGAGACTTATTTGTATTTTCTTACTTAACTTAGATTTGGATTTCTGTCACTAGAAAGCAAAGATAGTAATTCATACTAGGATGACGAACCCCTCCTTTATGCCCCGTAGTATCCAGCACTAGTTTGAGCTTGGTAATCCTTATAATTTGCTTCATACAATCATTAGCTGAGTGTATATCTGCCTTGTTCACAAATCTTTGAGCTCTGTAAATGAAGGCCTGTGCCCTAATAATTAATGTTATATATAAGTCCCAATTTGAGTCTAATTAGCATTAAATAAATGTTTGTGCACTTAAGTTTTCTTTTAATTCTCTTGCCTTTTAATATTTAGGAACAATATTTAATGCAATATGACCTATAGATAGAATAATGGACATCATTATTCTGATATGATGTGATAATTATCCTGATGAAATTATGGGTATTATATCCTCATTGTTGTTCTTGATGTTTTTTAATCAAGTTGTCTTTTTTTTAGTGCAAGGCTCATGTTCTGAGAAAAATTGACTTCCGTGAGTTATAAACCACAAGAGTGTGACAAACTGCAATGATAAGACTATATTTGTACATTATATTGGTAGAGAAGCTTGTGATAAGATTTTGTGAACTGCAATCCTTTTGTGGACAATTCAAGCATTGTAACATTGAAAACCATAGGCTGCACATCATAAGAATTTGTTATGCAGGAGCAATGACTTTTACAGAACATTATCACTTTTAGGTTCTATGATTGGGACAGGCTTATATCTGAAGGGAGACAATATCTGGCATGCTTACTCTAAATGTGGACACTGTAATAAGTTTCAATGGTATAAAAATAAAAGGATGAGGACTTGAGAAAAAATGCTGTTCACTGATTTCATTCTTATCTACCTGTGAAAACTGAAGTAATTATTTAAGGCATGATATAGAAAAGGAAGCCACAATTTTCCCACAGTTGTCTGGATCATCTTAGAGAAAAATGGAGAAAGAGCCATGATTATAATTATCTTAATTGCCTCAATTTTTATCTTCACTGTTGTATGTAGATATGACCTCCATTTATCTTTGTAATTCAAACTATATAATTGTGTTGCAAACTTGATGAAATAAGATCTAGTCAAATGTTTGTCCTTAAATAGCCAACGAAAAAGAGTGACTTAAACCAACAAAAGGGGTGACTTAAGATTTAATATTCATTGATAAATGAAATGAATTTGTTTCCTTTGAAAGGACGTAAAGTGTCTGACTTTGGATTCAAGTGGTCTTATATTTGAAAAATACTGACTTTCCTCAGGTGATGCCTAATTAGTCTGTCCTCACTGGAGAAAAAGAAAATATTCAAATTTCAAAAGGGGAACAAGTGTAGCTCTTTCTATTCACTACAGTAGGGAGGAGAATGGACAGCAGCAGACAGGCAGTTGATAGCCCTGGCTGACATTCAGGGTAGGGACATTCCTCAGGAAAATCTTCAGATAGAACAGACCTCCAAGAAGCAGTATCTCTAGCAATCTGGAATTCTATAAATAGCAGAAGCAGCAATAACAGAAGCAGCATTTG
This sequence comes from Rhynchonycteris naso, assembly GCA_037038555.1. Taxonomy (NCBI): domain Eukaryota; kingdom Metazoa; phylum Chordata; class Mammalia; order Chiroptera; family Emballonuridae; genus Rhynchonycteris; species Rhynchonycteris naso. The sequence continues at coordinate 70,923,414 of CM072997.1, forward strand.
TAAACTAAAAGATATTTAGCACAAATTGAAACCAGGAAAGGGTTATTGGTGCATTTGAGTGTTTTAAAATCTCACCACCATCTAGAAATATCAATGTATATATATTGGGCTTCTGAAACGTTTGATGAAAATCCCAAAAGAATGTGACCAGTCTTACCCACATCCTCTTACTCACTCTTTCATAAATGCAATGCAATGAATGCATTTTTAAAGAGTAGGTAAGCTTTGTTTTGTTTAGTTAGTTAGTTAGTTTGTTTAACTGTTATAACTGTTTATGTTTTGGGAACTGGCTTAAGAGAAGACATCTCCTACAGCAAATGCAATTTTAACAACAACAGATAAACTCTTTGTAGCAAATCTCCACTGGGGTAGAACTAACGTCTGGAAGTAATCAGCAACCACTGAGCATCAGAAATGTTAAAAAAAAAACACAAAACATTTAAACGCAGCTGGAGTCTGCTAGTAGTCAGGATAGGATTCAGGTACCTAATCTCTTGGGGTTAGCCACCATCCTCCTTCTTCCTTGTCTTGGATGTGGAACTAAAAAGCCCCAGGGTGTTGATGGTTGCAAAGAAACTATGGCATCTGACACCTGCTGGGAGCAATAAATAAAGAACCAGGCCTGCCCTTGTCTGTTTGTTCCTATCCGGCTCACTACTGGAGTCACAGTCTTTTCTTCTGCACTGGGGTTAGAAAGAGATGAGTTCTGTTTACCCATGTAAACAAATCTGATAAGTAAGAGAAGTTACTGCTGTGCAGTCATTTTTGACATAAGTGCTTGACCTATAATATAGGCAAGTCTGGTTAAACAGTAAACCGAATCACACCCCTCACTCCTGAGAATTATGGTTGTAATTATTCTGGAAGTAACATCACTCCAAGAACCTAGTTGGTCTGTTTACTATTAGATGATGGATTTTCAGTTAACTAATTAAAACTGGTTATTCCTGAGGATTTGTGCAGGCTGAGTTATTTAACAGTTTGTGTCTGCCAATTTTGTCCAGTTACACTGGGGACACTCATAATTCTATTAGAAAGAACAGGTGCTAATAAACAAAGAGATGAATCTCTCTACTATCTGTGGTGTTTCATAAAAACAATGAACACACAATAGTCTCCTGAAGATAGAGGAGTATCAGGCTGTATGACTGTAGCCCTGGCTCCCTTGCTTTGTGGTCTACAGGAACCGGGGTTTCTATAGAAGTAAAATTCATCAGTGCAAAAGCTTTCAGGCACCAAGTTTAAAAAAAAATCAGGCAGCATCTAAGAAGCTGTTCTTAAATTCCTACATCCAAACATTTAACCTGTCCAAATCATTTACTTACAGATTAATTGCTCTAAACTCTCAAAATTCAAAGTAGCCATTGATTTTCTTGCTAAAAAAATTCATACTTTTCTCTATTTGGCAAGTAAACTAGAGCACAATATTTTGCATTCTGCTGAAATGTTTTCTCCCCCTCTGGAGAATGAGTGAAAATGTGTTTCATGCCATATGCCTTACATTTTCTACTTGTGCTTGTTCACATATTTTTGAATCTATAGTATCTGCCACTGTGAGATGTGGCTCTCAGACTTTCTTCAGATGCAGTCTTGCTGAAAGACATCGGGTAAAGCTGTTAAATTTTAATTATTAGCAAGTTCAATAAATTTTAAAAGTTGTTTTCCATTTGATTTACCTGGAGCTAGTGAATACTATTATTTCTCAGCAAAGCATTATTATTTTTAACCAGAAGCTTAATTTCAAGAGGTCTTTATTCTTTAAAAATGTGTATGCATTGGCCCGACCAAGCAGTGGCACAGTGGCTAGAGCATTGACATGGGACGCTGAGGACCCAGGTTCAAAACCTGAGGTCACTGACTTGAGTGTGGGATCATAGACATGACCCCATTGTCACTGGCTTGAAGCTCAAAGTCACGAGCTTGAGCCCAAGGTTGCTGGCTTGAGCAAGAGTCACTGGCTCAGCTGGAGCTCTCCGGTCAAGTCACTTATGAGAAAGCAATCAATGAACAACTAAAGTGCCACAAGTATGACAAGTTAATGCTTCTCATCTCTCTATCTTCTTGTCTTTCTGTCCCTGTCTCTGCCCAACCTTCTTTTGCTAAAAAAATTTAAATAAAAATAAAAAGCTGTGATCTATATCTCTATCTCAAACTCTTTTATTTTATTCGTTGCAAGTAAGGCTAAACTTTCCCCCAAAGGAGAAAATCGTCATGATGGTGGAGAATGAGAAGTCTCTGTCATAGCATAGTGCATGGTTTCTCCTTTCATTTTTATTTTGTCCTCAAAGTAAAAGATTTACAACAGTAGCCCTACCTTAGCAGCCTTCCCCAAGCAAATGAATGACAGGTGGTGTTTAAAATAACCTATTTTCCCCTCTAACTCTTCCATCTCTTTTGAAACAAATGTATTATGAAAAATTAACTTTTGTTTTATCAAATAATCAAGATCTTTATAAAAGCTTGCAGACTGTTTACTGTGTGGTTTATATTCAAGCTTCTGCCTTCCTTTATAATGTAGAAAGTTTAGAGAGCCAGTTGCTTTACATTTTCTCAAATTAATTTAAAATATTTTTCTATGATATTATCTTTACATTCTCCTAATAGTGAAACAAGATATTAGTTTTATTTCACTTTTTTTTTTTTTTACCCTAGTCACTTAATCCTAAGGGATGCTTATTTAGTAAATAAGAAGTATTGGATTAAATAATATATCATAGTATTTTTGAGAAAGCTCTAATATGTGAAGAGTTAGTCCCAGCTCTACCACTAATGTCTGTGTAAAAAGAAATAAATCATAAACGTGCTGGGTGTCAATTTCAACTATTAATTAACAGCTTGTACTGGATCATCTCCAAGTATGCCTCATATCTAGAATACTATTATTCTATGTAAGTTTTCACATATAATTAGTCAAAATATTGTTTCTTAAAATATGAGTATCCCAAGGAGGACAAATAAACTCAATGATACTCTCTTCATTTAGTCATTCATGCCATCTATTTATTGCTATTGAATTATTACTATGGGATAAGCTATGCTAGGTAATGGGAAAGTAATGTTTAACAACCCAAAAAAAGGCATCCGAAGTCTCCCTGGGTTTTCAGTATAGTAGTGTGATCCCTATTGAGACCAACTTTGCCTTTGAGGGGACATTTGACCATATATGAAAATAATTGTGATGATAATGACTTGTATCTAGCAGGTAAAGGACAGAAGTGCTGCTAAATATCCTACAATATGCAGGAGAAGCCGACAGTAACGAATCATCTGAACCACATTGTCAATCCTGCTTTGGTTAAGAATCACTGGTAGTGGAAGATACTAACATGCATGTAAAGTCAACCAGTGTGAACCTGGCTGTCCACTTCAGCATTTTTCATGTTCTTCTTCTAGAGATCTTACAAAAGAAATGAGAAGAATACAAAATGACTAACAAACTCCATGTTCAGACTACCAATCATCCAGCTATCTACAGATTTAGCCCTTTGAGTAGAACAAACATTCATGTACGTCCTCACTCAGAGTTAACAAGAAACCTCACTACTCAAAGGGTTAAAGCAGGTAGAAGAGGCTTTGAAAACCAGCTGAGATTAGAAGGAAGAGAGGTAAGGAAAGAACAAAGCTCATAAAGTATAGTGGCAGTAAATATTAAACAACAAAATTATAAAATACGATTTTACATTGTCCTGAGTGGGGGGTATACTCTGAAGTACAGAGACTATATCTTTTAGTGCAGCACCATTGCAAGAACTGAAAGCATAGAGTTAGCAGAGGGAGCCTACCTAGATGTAGGTTTAAGAAAGTAATAATAGTGCTTCAAAAATAACCTCTCCCACATACACTCACACACAAAATTTCAACCTGATCTTATCCTAGAAAAAAAAAACATTTAATAATAAATAATAAAAAATGAAGTTGCACAGCAACAATAAAATAATACCATTAGGAAAAAAAATTTTATGAAAAGCTAAGCATAGCTTCTGATAAAAAACACTCACCAGGTGAAGCAAGATGGCGACGGAGTAGGCGGACGTACCAACTTCCAACTCCCAGAAGCAAAGTGGATTATAACTCAATTTTAAGAACCATCATCTGGATAAACCAACTATGAACTAAACTAAGTGGACTCTTCAACCAAGGAACACAGAAGAAGCCACATTGAGACTGGTAGGAATAGCAAAAACGCAAAGAGGGCTGCCCAGCTACCCGGAGCAAATGGCAGCCCGGAGAGACCCGCGTGGCGGGAGGAAAGTTTGGCGGAGAGGGAGGGACCTGGGTCCCAGGAACCAAGCCCCAGCCTGCAGTCCTAGAGCCTAGAACAGGCGTTTGGACAGTTTTGAGCTGTGAAACAAGTGAGGGAGCTCCCAGGCCTACAGTGTGGAGTATTAGGTCCCTTCCTACTCTGCTGAGGGCTGCTTAAGGATTTGGGGCGACAGGACGCTGAAACGCGGTTCTGTCGGCGTGGGCAGAGGCCAAGCCGGTGGGAGATCGGTCTAGCCCAGAGGGTCGGAGGGGACGCGCGAAAGCGGTCCAGAAGCTGCGGGCCCGCCTTTAATCTTACTTACGGGGACAAAGCGGGAGGCCAGGAATGGGCAGGCCCTGTGCAAGCCGGCCCTGACCGCGGGGACCGGGCTAGGACCAGGGATGGGCAGGGGCTCGCGGCGGAGCTCACGCTACCAGCCCCCCCACCCCCGGGCCGGAGAAACTGCGGTTGGCCAGTATACGTGCGCGAGCGAGTTCCGAGCTCACGCTACTATCCCCACCCGGCCGAAGAAACCGTGGATTGATTTATACGTGCACGAGCGGGCTCCAAACGCAGGGACGGGGTACAGTCCGGGACGAGCGGAAGTACGCCGCTGAGTGGAAGCCAGCAAACACGCCCGCCCAAATAAACCTTGCTTTCAGACCCTGCGCAGAAGGGCCCTGGCCTCGAGGGCGGGGCTAAAGCTCTGGATGGGCAAAAGCTTACAGCTGAGAGCACGTCAAAAGCCCCGCCTAACCCGCAAAACTGTAGCGAGCAGGTTCCGACTGCTGGTTCTGGGCGGAAGTCCAGAAATAGGCTGGGTCCTCAGCTGAGTAAAGGTGCTCACCTCTACCCTTGGTGCTAAGTCTTGTGGCTTCAGTGACAGCCCCTCCCACGGAGGAGAGGCAGAAATCACAGCAAAAGCCACAGTGGGCTGGCACTGGCAACGCTCATACCCAACCACCCTAGGCACCGGCAGAGGGGGTGGGGGGCCTGCAGACAGACCACACCTAGAGAACACAAAGAGAACACCTATTGGACTCCAGTGGCCACAACTTGCTTATACACAGATAAAATGGGCAGGCAGAGGAATGCAAACCAAATGAATCAAGAGAAATCCCCAGAGAAGGACCTAAATGAACCAGATATAACCAAATTAACAGAAGCAGAATTTAGAATAATGATAGTTAGGATGTTCAAAGAAATTAGAGCAACAATGGATAGTCATTATGAACATCTAAATAAAGAGATAACAAGTATAAAAAATGAAATTGAAATAATAAAAAAGAATCAGACAGAAATTACAAATACAGTATCAGAACTGAAGACCACAATGGAAGGAATTAAAAGCAGGATGAATCACGCTGAGGATCGAATCAGCGAGTTAGAGGACACAATAAACAAAGGCACAGAAGCAGAGAAGAAAAAGGAAAAGAGACTTAAAAAAATGTGAGGAAACTCTAAGGGAGCTTTGTGACAACATGAAGAGAAACAACATTTGTATCATAGGGGTGCCTGAAGAAGAGGAGAGAGGACAGGAAATGGAAACTTTGTTCAATCAAATCATAGCAGAAAACTTTCCTAAATTAAGGCTGGGAAACATTCCACACGTTCAAGAAGCACACAGAACTCCATTAAAGAGAAACACAAAAAGATCTACACCAAGAAACATCATAGTTAAAATACCAAAGCTAATGGATAAAGAAAAAATTTTAAAAGCTGCTAGAGAAAAAAAGGCTATCACCTACAAAGGAGCCCCCATAAGGATGACATTGGACTACTCAACAGAAACACTTGAGGCCAGAAGGGAAGGGCAAGATATAATCAAAGTAATGCAGAACAAGAACCTACAACCAAGATTACTTTATCCAGCAAGGCTAACGTTTAAAATTGAAGGAGAAATAAAGAGCTTCCCAGAAAAAGAAAGCCTGAAGGAATTCATAAAAACCAAACCAATTCTGCAAGAGATACTAAGGGGCCTCTTGTGAACAGTTTAAAGGGAGGAATGAATATAGCAAAAGAAGAATACAGCTTTAAAGAATAAAATGGCAATAAACAACTACATATCAATAATAACCTTAAATGTAAATGGATTAAATGATCCAATCAAAAGACATAGGGTAGCTGCATGGATAAAGAAACAGGACCCATACATATGCTGTCTACAAGAGACACACCTTAAAACAAAAGATGCTCATAGACTGAAGGTAAAAGGATGGAAAAAAATATTTCATGCAAGTGGAAATGAAAAAAAAGCAGGGATAGCAATACTTATATCAGACAAAATGGACTTTACAACAAAGGCTGTAGTAAGAGATAAAAGAGGACACTACATAATGATAAAGGGAACAATTCAACAGGAAGATATAACTATTGTAAATATCTATGCACCAAATATAGGAGCCCCGACATACATAAAGCAGACTTTGATGGATATAAAGGGCGAGATTAACAGCAATACTATCATAGTAGGGGATTTCAATACCCCTCTAACAACACTGGATAGATCCTCAAGAAAGAAAATTAATAAAGAAACATCAGACTTAAAGGAGAAACTAGATCAACTTGATTTTATAGATATCCTCAGAACTTTTCACTCTAAAGCAGTAGAATATACATTCTTCTCAAGCACTCATGGTATGTTTTCTAGGATAGACCACATGTTAGGACACAAAAATGGTCTCAATAAATTTAAGAAGATTGAAATCATATCAAGCATTTTCTCTGATCACAATGCCATGAAACTAGAAATTAACCACAAAAGAAAAACTGAAAAGTACTCAAACACTTGGAAACTAAATAGCATGTTATTAAATAATGAATGGATTAACAATGAGATCAAAGAGGAAATAAAAAAGTTTCTAGAAACAAATGATAATGAGCATACATCAACTCAAAATTGATGGGACACAGCAAAAGCAGTTCTGAGAGGGAAGTTTATTGCACTACAGGCATATCATAAGAAGCTAGAAAAAGCTGAAATAAGCAACCTGACCCTGCATCTAAAAGAACTAGAAAAACAACAACAAATAAAACCCAAGACAAGTAGAAGGAAGGAAATAATAAAGGTCAGAGCAGAAATAAATGACATAGAGGCTAAGGACAATACAGAGGATCAATGAAACCAGAAGCTGGTTCTTTGAAAAGGTAAACAAGATTGATGAACCTTTAACTAGACTCACCAAGAAAAAAAGAGAGAGGACTCAAATAAATAAAATTAGAAAGGACAGTGGAGAAATAACAACAGACACAACAGAAATACAAAGCATTGTAAGAAAATACTATGAAGAACTATATGCCAAAAAATTAGACAATCTTGGTGAAATGGACAAATTGCTTGAATCATATAACCTTCCAAAAATCAATCTGGAAGAATCAGAACACCTAAACAGACCTATTACAACAAATGAGATCGAAACAGTTATCAAAAAGCTCCCAAAAAAGAAAAGTCCTGGGCCTGATGGCTTCACAAGTGAATTCTATCAAAAATTCAAAGAAGAACTAACTCCTATCCTTCTCAAGCTATTTCAAAAAATTCAAGAGGAAGGAAGACTTCCAAACTCCTTTTATGAGGTGAGCATAATTCTGACCCCAAAACCGGGCAAAGACAACACAACAAAAGAAAATTATAAGCCTATATCCCTGATGAATTTAGATGCTAAAATTCTCAACAAAATATTAGCCAACCGGATCCAGCAATGTATGAAAAAAATCATACACCACAATCAAGTGGAATTTATTCTGGAGAGGCAAGGCTGGTTCAATATTCGCAAATCTCAATGTGATTCATCACATAAACAAAAGGAAGGACAAAAATCACATGATAATTTCAATAGATGCAGAAAAGGCATTTGATAAAATCCAGCACCCATTCATGCTCAAAACTCTCAGTAAAGTAGGAATACAGGGATCATTCCTTAACATGATAATGGCCATCTATGATAAACCGACAGCAAACATCATACTAAATGGACAAAAATTAAAAGCAATCCCCTTAAGATCAGGAACCAGGCAGGGTTGCCCACTTTCACCACTCTTATTCAGCATAGTTCTGGAAGTCCAAGCTACAGCAATCAGACAAGAAGAAGAAATAAAAGCCATCCAAATTGGAAAAGAAGAAGTAAAACTGTCACTATTTGCAGATGATATGATATTGTATATTGAATACCCTAAAGTCTCAGTCAAAAAACTACTGGACCTTATAAATGAATTCAGCAAGGTGGCAGGATATAAAATTAATACTCAGAAATCAGAGGCATTTCTATACACCAACAATGAAATATCAGCAAAAGAAATTAAGGAAACAATCCCCTTCACTATTGCAGCCAAAAAAATAAAGTACCTAGGAGTACATTTAACCAAGGAGGTTAAGGACTTGTACTCGGAAAATTATAGAACATTGATAAAAGAAATCAAGGAAGATACAAACAAGTGGAAGCATATACCATGCTCATGGCTAGGAAGAATAAACATCATTAAAATGTCTATATTACCCAAAGAAATTTATAAATTCAATGCAATACCAATTAAAATACCAATGACATACTTCAAAGATATAGAACACATATTCAAAAAATTTATATGGAACCAAAAAAGAACACGAATAGCCTCAGCAATCTTAAAAAGAAAAAATAAAGCAGGAGCTATCACTCTTCCGGATATCAAGGTTTACTACAAGGCCATTATAATCAAGACAGCCTGGTACTGGCATAAGAACAGGCACATAGATCAATGGAACAGAACAGAGGACCCAGAAATAAACCCACAGCTTTATGGACAACTGATATTTGACAAAGGAGGAAAGAACATACAATGGAGTAAAGACAGCCTCTTTAACAAATGGTGTGGGAAAATTGGACATCTACCTTCAAAAAAATGAAACTAGACCATCAATTTACACCATTCACAAAAACAAACTCAAAATGGATAAAAGACTTAAATGTAAGCCGTGAAACCATAAGCATCTTAGAAGAAAACATAGGCAGCAAGCTCTCCGACATCTGTAGCAGCAGTATATTTGCCGATTTATCTCCATGGGCAACTGAAATAAAAGGCAAGATAAACAAATGGGACTATATCAAACTAAAAAGTTTTTGCACAGCTGAAGACAATAGGAACAGAATAAAAAGACAAACCACACAGTGGGAGAACATATTCGACAGCACATCTGATAAGGGGTTAATAACTAAAATTTATAAAGAACTTATAAAACTCAACACCAGGAAGACAAACAACCCAATCAAAATATGGGCAAAAGAAATTAATAGAAATTTCTCCAAAGAGGACATACAGATGGCCAATAGGCATATGAAAAAATGCTCAACATCACTAATCATTAGAGAAATGCAAATTAAAACCACAATGAGATATCACCTCACACCAGTCAGAATGGCACTCATCAGCAAAACAACACAGAATAAGTGCTGGCGAGGATGTGGAGAAAAGGGAACCCTTCTGCACTGCTGGTGGGAATGAAGACTGGTGCAGCCACTGTGGAAAACAGTTTGGAGATTCCTCAAAAAATTAAAAATCGAACTGCCCTTTGACCCAGCTATCCCACTTTTAGGAATATACCCTAAGAACACCATAGCACTGTTCAAAAAGAAGAAATGCGCCCCCATGTTCGTGGCAGCATTGTTCACAATAGCGAAGATCTGGAACCATCCCAAGTGTCCGTCAGAAGACGAGTGGATTAAAAAGCTTTGGTACATATATACTATGGAATACTACTCAGCCATAAGAAACGATGACATCGGATCATTTATAACAAAATGGATGTACCTTGATAACATTATACGGAGTGAAATAAGTAAATCGGAAAAAAAGAAAAACCAAGAACAGCATGATTTCATACATAGGTGGTTCATAAAAGTGAGACTATGAGACATGGACAAGAGAGTGGTGGTTATGGGATGGGGAGAGGGAGGGAAGAGTTAGATAGGGAGGAGGGGAGGGACACAGGGAAAACCAGATTGAAGGTGACAGAGGACAATTTGACTTTTGGTGATGGGTATGCAACACAATTAAATGATAAGATAACCTGGAGATGTTTTCATTGTACATATGTACCCTGATTTATTGGTGTCACCCCATTAGAATTAATAATAATAAAATATATATATATAAAAAAATAAAAAAAACACTCACCAGAAGCGTGAATGGTACAGTTGAAAAATATTTGTTATTTGTTTTAAATAAATAATGTATACAGCAAGATCACAATGTAGAAATGTAACAATTCATGGAAGAGATGGTAAGACAACAGGCAGAGATAAAACATAAACCTGTAGAACCCTAAAAAGAATTGAGAGAAAATTAAGAACAAAATAGAACCAAAACAAAAATGTCTGCCGTATTGATAAATGTATAGGAAATTTATTGTCAGCTGAAGTTCTCAAGGAAACAGACACCAAAATGAAATTAGAAGTGTGAGAGATTTACTGAAGGGGATGTTTGTGAATGTTAAAGAGGAAAGAGAGCAAGAATAAGGGAGGTTGTGATTCAGGTTGGGCACCAATGAAAGGAAAAAAGGAAGGAAATGGGAATAGGCAGGAAACATCTCAGAATGAAGTGCACTTCTGAGAAATACCAGGCTTTTGTGAAATTCTAGCAAAGATGGCTCATTCTAGTCTTCCATGGAACAGAAATGTTCTGGCTGTGTTATCTATTGGCTAGTAGCTGCATGCCCAGAGCAAGATGTATGCATACATTCTACAGAAATCCCAAACAAAGGCAGCCAGGAGCCTTAGCTAGCTCAGTGCAGTCCTCCTTGGCAGTAGATTCTCCCTTGATAAGAGATCTGTTCGGTTTAAGTACTTCAATGGTTACCACAGTCATCAATTAGAAGATTTTCAGATTGGCTCCCAAGAAAATGCAATTTCTTAAAACAAAGAAATTCAGGAAAATGAAAAATAAGTTAACCAACAAAGTCCTATCAGGCAAATGCAACAAAAAAATGTGGAGGTCATAATCATAATTTCAGACAATGATAAAATTGTTATTTTATAACATAATTATTATTTATTATATTATCATATTTTATATGTATTTCTATAAGATATAATTTTTATTTTTGTATCATGTAATTATATAATTGTTTATGTAATTCATAAAATTAAGTAAAGGCCCTGGCCGATTGTCTCAGTGGTAGAGCATCGGGCCAGTGAGTAGAAGTCGAGAGTTTAATTCCCTGTCAGTGCACACTGAAGAAGTGACCACCGGCATCTCCACCCCTCTCCCCCTTTTTTTCTCCACCCCCCTCTCTCTTCCCTTCCTAAAGTCATGGCTTGAATGGCTAGAGCTAATTGGTTCCAAGAGCTGAGGGTGGCTCCATGGCCTGCCTCAGGGGCTAAAATAGCTCAGTTGCTGAGCAAAGAAGCAGCAGCCCCAGATGGTCAGAGCATTGCCCAGTACAGGGTTTGCTGGGTGGATCCTGGTTGGGACACATGCGGAAGTCTGCCTCTCTGCCTCCTTACCTTTTATTGAAAATACTAAAGAAAAGATGACAACTAAGTCTTATAGAAAACACTAAAAAACAGTAAGGCATATAAAAAAAACATAGGCACCCACCTAGATGAGCTCACAAAGGCCACAACTATCACAGTTTGAAAAATAAGATAAATAATGATAGCATTGGATTACAACCCAAAGAGTAAAGAATAATATATATATATATATATATATAAATAAAGAAGAGGAAACAAGCTTTTTTACTCAGATGAATGCTAGATAATAAATATAAATAAAATGAGTAAAACAAAATAAGCACCATTAGAATACCACAGTAATAATATCTATAAACAATATACATGGCTTGATGGTCAAATTATTAGGCAAAACTTTAAGAAGAATGTTTACATAAATACAAAGTAAATATATAGATAGTTCTCACTCCAAGAAATAAAGCATAACTCCCTCTTACTTGATTGTGCCTTGGATTTAGTGGCTCACTTCTATTGAATATAGAGTACAGAAAGAAAAAAACTGTAACTTTAAAATAGAAAAACCTGGCACACACCACTATATCCAAGTGACCAAACTTATCATCAGTGATAAGTCATGTTGATAGCATGTACCCTCTGATATCACGCAGTGAGATCTATACTTAATCTCTGTGATGTTCTTCCCCAAAATTCATAATCTTAATCTTATCATGAGAAAACATCAAGAAAATTCAAATTGAGGAAAGTTCTAAAATATGTCTGCCAGAAATCTTAAAAATTGACAAGGTCAGAAAACACAAAGAAAGACTAAGAGCAGGCCATGTCATAAATTAGGACTAAAGAGATATAGCAATTACACAGAACATATTATACAGAATTGGTTCCTAGGGAAATAACTGAAAAAAACTGGTGAAATCTAAATAAACTATGTAATTTAGTTAACAATATTATACTAATATTAATTTTCTACTTTTCATAAATGTACTATGGTTATATAAGACATTAGCATTAGAAGAAGCTGGGTAACAGAGGAAGCTGGGTAAAGGGTAAAAGGAAACTCACTGTGCCATTTTTATAAGTCCTCTGTATCTCTATAATTATTACAAAATATGAAGTTTATTTAAAAGGTCACACTGACTAATATAAAATTTTCATTAGAACAACTCAACAAAAGAATTGTTTATATTATAATGAGAATCTATTTTAAAGTGATTGGTTCTAATAAAGAAGGTCAGGCAAGACTTTGATGAAAAGTGACACTTAAACAGAGATCTGAGGAATGAGTCAGTTATTTAGGCAAAGATCAAACGGAAGAGTATTCCTGGGAGAAGAAAAATGTGTGCATAAAAACTATGACAGAACAGAAAAGAGCAAGTTCCAAGGATTGTAAAGACACTGGAATTAAAAGGTGGGGAATATGGTCCAAAATGAAACTGATGAGCTAAGCAGCAACCAACATCTTCAAGAATTTTTATATTATATTAAGGAGCAATATTGACTCATTAAAGTGTTTAAGTATTACACATTCATATACACATTTCATAAAGACCAACCTAGATATTGTGTGACACTGCATAGGGACAACAGTGAAAATACTATTACAGAATCGTTATTAAGTGCTTTCACAAGAGCCCAGGTGATAAAATGAAGAGAAGAAAAACTTGTGAGACATTTAGCAAGAAACATTGATAGGACTTGATGATTTTGGAAATGAGAATTGAGAAAGAGGGAGGTCAAAGTTGGGCAGTAATGTCTAGTTTTTCTAAGGGTCAGTTTAATAGATTAGTTAAAGTAACAACCACAATTTTTTAATCGTTTCTATATGAAACTTCTGCCATGATTTTTGTAGTTCCCCTTAAAAAAAAAAGATGGAGTCTGTTTCCTGATTTCTTAATACTACTTAGGTAATGTTTAAGCCTGTGAGAAGTTAAAAGATATAATGCATGCATCAACTTGAAAAGAGTTATTGTGTGCTCCTGATTCTACTCTTGTCTCTGCGATGGTCGAAAGAATATACTGAAATAGGAGACATGCAAACAGAGCTATTTCCCCAGTAATTTCAACCAAAACCATCCTAGTTCATTTATCACACAACTAACCAGCCATGTAAGCAATCCAGCCAAGATCAGCCAAGACAATTTTCTAACCTGTTTATAACTATAGATTCATTATTAAGAGTAGATGACATTAGTCAAACCCAGTTCAGGTAAATCAAACCTTATGCTAAAAAAAAAAGAAAAAGAAAAAAAGATGTATCTTATATAACTGGTGTAAAGCCAGTAGTCGCGGTCAGGATCACAGCCACCTGACCCATACAGGTTCGCATTTGATTCGAACAGTCGGTAATGAAACAATAAAGCCAAGAACTGGAGAACAATCAGCTTTAATTCTAGCTTGCACCCGGCAGGCAAGCAAAAACACACACTGGGCTCCAAAACCCACACATTCAGTGCTTACAAAGCTACTGACTTATCCGAGTTTCCTAAAATCAAAGGTTTCTAGCTCACCAGACTTATTCACCTCTGTTCCCCATCTCCACTATCACAAACTCTGCACAAACTGGCTTCTCCCTCACACTCTGCCATCTTAGCTGCTTCTCCTGGACTCCACGTGGCCTTAATCTGCTCTCCTCTCTAACACGTCAGGAACCAAGAGAGCAATCTCCCCATCTACCCCACTTTATAGCATAGATTCAAAACCTTTAATCCAATTATACAAACAAAAAAGTCTCTGATACAAAGCCACCCATCTACGGCATAATGGGATTCCTCATGAGAGCGCACCACCCCACATTATCCAATCAGTCAAGGGTGTGGGGAAAAGCTTACTCTTAAAACCAAGCCTTAGGTTATAACAACCCAGCCTGCCCACAGCCTGTCCCCAAACACACATTAATATCAACTAACTTCCATGTGGGCAGTGCCATCTTTAACAAAGTGAGCATAACATATTTTATCTGCCCAACAACTGGGATTCTGTGGTGCTGGGCAGATAAAATATAATATGCTCCCTTTGTTAAAGATGGCGCTGCCCACATGGAAGCCCGTCACCCAGGTGATATTATTTGCCCTTATGCTTGGGATGGGTGTAGGGAAAGGCTGGAATGTAAGCAGGCCTGAGTCGTTATAGCCTAAGGCTTAGTTTTAAGAGTAAGATTTTCCCCACACCCTTGACTGATTGGATGATGTAGGGTGGTGCACTCTCCTGAGGAATCCCATTATGCCTCAGGTGGGTGACTTTGTATCAGAGACTTCCTTGTTTGTAAATTGGATTAAAGGTTTTGAATCTATACTATAAAGTGGGGCAGGCCAGGAGCTTGCTCTCTCTCTCATTTCCTGAGGTTAGTATTAGAGAGCAGAGCAGAGTTAAGGCCACATGGAGGCCAGGAGAAGCAGCCAGGATGGCGGAATGCTGAGTAAGAAGCCAGTTTGTGCAGGAGGAGATGGGAAACAGGTGAATAAGTCTGGTGAGCTGGAAACCTTTTGATTCTAGGAAACTCGGATAAGTCAATAGCTTTGTGAGCACTGAATGAGTGGGTTTTGGAGCCCAGTGTGTGTTTTTGCTTGCCCATCGGGTGCAAGCTAGAATTAAAGCTGATGGCTCACCAGTTCTTGGTTCCCGTGTTTCATTACCAACTGTTCAAATCTAATGGGAACCTGCCTTGGCCAGGCAGCTGTAATCCTGACCCCGTCTCCTGGCCTTACATTTGGCGTAGTCTGTGGCAGGATTCGATACAGATTGGCATGGAGCCACCACCACCTTTGAGCGGTGGAGTAGAGGACTGGTTGCTGTTATGGTTTCCCATAGCTGTTTTTTGGGGGACTGTAGGATGGCTGATTTTTACAGCCATGTGTGAGGAAACTGAGAGCTCTATGAAGGAGGCTGCCCAGGACCTGCAAACCGAGCAGTGGAAGGAGCTGGAGGAAATGTGGGAGAAAGAGATGCCGACCCTGGAGCTGGAGGAAGCGCTGGAGGAGAAGGCCGACCAGGTTTGCAAGGTTCGCCTGGAAATGGAGCAGACACTGGAGAAGGAATCAGATTGCCCTGGATGTTGTGGAGAGCCAGCAGCAGGGGAGGCTGGGGCTGAAGACAAGGCTGGGGCTGAGGCTGAGGCTGAGGCAGGGGCTGTAAGGCCCATGGAGCAGAAAGCCGCTGCAGCAGGGGACTCAAGCCCAGCAGCAGGAGCTGATGTTTTCAGTTCCTCTTTGGAGGATGAGGAGAATCGGGCTGGAGTTGCAATCCGCAGTCTCCAGAAGGTGAGAGCCCGACAACAAGGAGTAGCTATGCTGCTGGTAGGTCTGCGATTTTGGGACATAGAGGTGGATGCCATCATGCTCCCCAGAGCAAAGATGGAAATGCTGACTGCCATTGCCACATGCTTCTCTTTAGGAGAGTGTGAAACCTGCAATGATGGCAGGAATGAGGGCGGAGGCTAAAGCTCTATGTGTGTGGACTGATTTCCTGGACTATGACCGGATGAGCACTGGCTCCCTTGCTGGATGGACTTATGGATTTTGGACAATGTGAAATACCCTGATGGGGGTGAGGGGTGGCTTTAATGGACGCTGTCCCTGTGCCCCGGGAAGTCTTTCAAATGGCAAGAGAGAAGGCTGAGGACATTTTGCATTTTTGGCAAAGTGCTCAGAGACTGGTGAAATGTACCTTTCTAATTGTTGAAATTGTATGATTTGTGCTATTGCTGTAATTTGTGTAATGTACTTAATTTCCTTGTACAGGTATGCCAATGGTGTAGGTTGTGGGTAGTAAAGTGAGCATAGGGGTGGATTGTTGGGAAGATAAAATATAATATGCTCACTTTGTTAAAGATGGCACTGCCCACATGGAAGCCCATTACCTAGATGATATTATTTGCCCTTATGCTTGGGATGGGTGTAAGGAAAGGCTGTAATGTAAGCAGACCCGAGTCGTTATAGCCTAAGGCTTAGTTTTAAGAGTAAGCTTTTCCCCATACCCTTGACTGATTGGATGATGTGGGGTGGTACACTCTCCTGAGGAATCCCATTATGCCTCAGATGGGTGACTTTGTATCAGAAACTTCTTTGTTTGTAGATTGGATTAAAGGTTTTGATTCTACGGTATAAAGTGGGAGAGACCAGCAGCTTGATCTCTTTCTTGGTTCCTCGGTTCCTGAGGTTAGTATTAGAAAGGAGAGTGGATTAAGGCCACGTGGAGGAGAGGAGGCAGCCAAGATGGTGGAATGCTGAGGAAGAAGCCAGTTTGTGCAGAGTTTGTGTAGAGAGGAGATGGGGAACAATGGTGAATAAGTCTGGTGAGCTAGAAACCTTTGATTCTAGGAAACTCAGATAAGTCAGTAGCTTTGTGAGCACTGAATGAGTGGGTTTTGGAGCCCAGTGTGTGTTTTTGCTTGCCCGCTGGTTGCAAGCTAGAAATAAAGCTGGTGGCTCACCAGTTCGTGGCTCCTGTGTTTCATTACTGACTTTTCGAATCAAATGTGAACCTGCATTGGCCAGGCGGCTGTGATGGTGGCTCTGGCTACTGGCTTTACATGTGGCTTTTGTTACCCAGAATTATTGTGGCAAATGTAACTTATACAGATGCCATCTAAGTGCCATTAACACATCTAGTTGGAAACATTGCCAGTTTTCTATATAAGAGCCTTTTATATATCTCTTGACAATGTTGTCATGGCAGAGCCCTCTTTAAATTATAGAACTTTAAAATTTCAAATACTAATACTTCAGTCTCCCTTATATCTCTTTAGTGGGCAATAAGACAGTAAGACATTTCTGCTATGGTCTTAGATGAAAGAATTTAGTAAAAAGAAAAGCATGGGGGAAAAAAACCTGTCTTCTTTAATCTGCCATTTTCAGTTCTTCTGGCAAGGATTCCAACCGCCCTGTTAAGAAATCCATTAGATCTAAATTTTCACTGAATATCACTATTGATGTCTAAATGCAAAGATGGTAAGATATCTTCGGTGATATTTTAGTTGTACCTAGAAATATCTATCTACAAACACCTTATTTTTAGAAAATAAATGTCTATATTGTATACAACACATATAGTTATTATTTTGTTATGAACAGGAAACAACACCAATAAAGGTCTCTTTACAATATGTTAAAGGGAAGTTCTTTGGAATATATGGAATATTTTGCAAACAAATATTCAACAGATTATGGGTAAGAGGGGTTCCTATATTGCCGGTGTTTAAGGTGGCCTCTAGGTCTAAGAATAGAATTTTTAATTTTTCTAATATAAAAAATTTATTAAAAATGTACAAAGTAGAGAAAATAGCATAATTAACTTTTATAAACTCATCACCAGCTTTAAGAATTAACAACAGAGAATCAATTTTGTTTCACGTAAAATATTCACTAATTTCCCTGCTCCCATATTACCAATATTTGAAAAAAATCCAATATCAAAATGAGAATATTTTAACAGTTTTAGTTTTTAAGTAGACTTTTAAAACTATACTATGTTAATTACTTTTTAAAAATACTTATCAATTTAGAGAGACCTCATCTGATTGGTTCAGAGCTTTATGTAGCAACCCTATTTATCAGACCACATTATGGGTTCCTGACTAGCTTGAGTTGGGGGGGGGCATTAATACTTGACCCCTTCTTCAGAAATAATATTTGAATCTGCTAGCCTGCAGAGTAAAGTAGAGAAGGCAGATTCGACAAGGAAGGATGAGAGCATATTAGGCACCATAATAGGCACATCATGTCCCTCCACTTTCTATGGGTCAAGCATTTCATAGATGCTGAGAGTAAAAGATAGTTTATTTATTTTAACACTGTCATATTTGTCTTGATTCTTATTTTTAAAATTTAACACTTCTCTCAATGGCTATCTATTTTATTTTTTTAAGCTCGAGGCTATATCTTTTGTTTTTATTATATTTCTACAAACTTTATTTCAAATATATTTATCATGTTTAGCATTTATATAACATTCTACAAATACATATTGATATGTGATTCTGTCAGTTCTTATAATTTATATGTTTTGTCTAATCCTGACGTAATGACAAAAAGTTATAAAACTAATTTTTCTCAGCCTTATTAATATTATAAAAAAATTCATGCGACTTGTTTTGTTCAACAGTACTTTATTTCAGATATATGTGGCCAACAACAAAAAGTAAATCAACTGCTGTAAGTGTAGCCTATATCCACATGTTTATAGTAATTTAAACATTTATTGCACCCATATTTATGAAATTGATCCAAATAAATTATAGTATGTGAATTTGAGTCTGGTGATGATTATATTGTATTATTTACATTTTAGTAGCTGGGACAATCTTTTTCCCAACATGGTATTTGTGTAAAGTAATTATACTGACTGAGAACAGTGGCAGATTGAAATGAAATGTTTGGATTAAATATTTTGTCAGCAAACATGCAACAACTGCTTAACTGCTGCTTCATCTCTTCTGTGCATACTGATTACAAAACGATTAGCTTTTATTTTGGCACAGTTTTAAAATACTTAGATAAATGCTGCTTGATATCCAATCTTCTAATTGTTTAAATAGCTTGGTAGGGAGGAAGGGGAGAAGGAGAAAAATGGCCAAAGAAATTTAAACAGCATTCGAAGTTCTATTTCGGCACTATTCAAACAAATAACAAATTGCCACATCTAGATATAATTTCAGTTTTATAAGGCCTATGTTTGGCTAAGTATTAATGTGTCCAGGTGTGCTCAGTGCTAGCAGTTGAGGAAAGAAAAACGTGTTACTTAATGCTGAAAGAAAAAACAAACTATTTTTAAGTGGATGCGCTGGTGGTTGTTTGAATATTTTTTTTAAACTATTTTTTTAATTTCTTTTTATTTTATTCATTTTAGAGAGGAGACAGAGAGAGAGAGAGAGAGAGAGAGAGAGAGAGAGAGAGAGAGAGAGAAAGGGGGGAGGAGCTGGAAGCATCAACTCCCATATGTGCCTTGACCAGACCAGTGCAGGATTTTGAACTGGTGACCTCAGTGTTCCCAGGTCGACGCTTTATCCACTGCGCCACCACAGGTCAGGCGGTTGTTTGAATATTGATTGTCTCTTGCAAAATAGTTGAATGTGTTAAATGGAAGTAAATGAGAACATATGGTTTAACTCTACCCAGAAATATGAATGCATTTTTTATAACAATCATAAAAGTATTTGACAAGATGTTTTAAGTTTTGCTTTCCAGAATCAGACTATTAAGAGCAAATATCTGAGTATATTTGGTAAATCTATAGTGTATAGTCACTGAAATTTGGTCAGGAATTGAAAAGTTCAGGGTCATTTTTAAATAAAACTAGGGGCTGAATGTAAGCCAAATGTCAGCTGAAAAATAATTTATACTCTTTATTTTTCAAAAAATGAGTATTTCAAGCAATGACAAAATCAACTAAGGGAAATGTTCTGAATGTCTTAAAGTAATGATATGTTCATAAAATTTATTAAATGCTATATTTACATATTTATATGAAGTCATTCATATTGACAGTGTAATACCAATTCAAAACTGGTTTGTCCTATACCTGATAAAGTGCCAAGAGGGTAATCAGCTCTTTACTTACTACATCATCTAAGCATATCTTTCTCTTTAAATCCTGTGGAACATCACAAATCCAATCATGGAAAGACCCAAGCTATTTATTTATTTACTTCAATCAACACATGGCATATATATATATATATATATATATATATATATATATATATATATGATATCCTGAAGAAACTAAGCTGACTCAAATGGAGGATTATGAAACTATTTGGCTTTGTATGTGTCCAACCATCCAAATAACATCATGTACGTGGTTCAATCAAAATAAGAGTAACCTTGGTCAGAATGTCAGATTTTCTGCATTTAATTCTCAGGATATTCCAAAATTATACCACCTGGCAACAAACAGGCTTTCCTCCAGTGTCTGTTTCTGATATGTAATGATGGAGTAAGAGGAGACAGGAAGAAGGAAAAGAAATAAATGAGAGGGAAAGAAGAATGATGTCAAAGTGGATTTCAGCTTGAATCTACATTTCTGCTACATTTCTAGTGCTTTTAAGTTTATATTATATTAGTTCTGATATTCCTCAGTCGTAATGCTGTTAAGGTTAAGTCTGGATATTTAGGTATTGCCTGCCAATTTTGTGGCATAATATGAAGACAATGAAAATATAAGCCTCAATTTTGAGAGTGGGGCAAATGCAAAAGGAGATACTGTGAGGTATTTTCAGGATTGTGCAGGTGCTACCCATTGAATGTGCCTGCTATCATCATTATAAAAGATTCATTATCATCTCTTTTGTCACGAAGCTATACTAGATGCTTTAAAAGAAAAATTCAAAAGAATAGTCAAGTTTTTCGTAAGTCAAAGAGCTGAAAGTGGGGCATGGAGCAAGAAAACTGACATAATTAATAAAACTACCTGGAAAAGACAAAGCATACACAATATACATAGTGCAATGCATACAAGGATTAATGTACTTGGTCAGCAGGTGACATTAAACTAGCTATACCTTTGTGGCACAGACTGGCTACAAGTTCAACCTGTTCTCTTTCCTTTTACACACACAGCTAGATTATTTTTCCCAACATCCCTTGTGAGGTGGTGTTACTGTGAGTCTGAATCAGGACAGTGGAATGTGGGCAGAAACTATTAGAACTAATAGAAACTATTAGTGCCAGTTGAGCTTTAATAAGAATAAGAAAACAAATGAATTAATTCACTGAGCTGTCATGGCTTATTCATTATATCAGTTAGTGCTCCTTTAAGCTTCCAGGGATATGTAACTGGAAATGGGATGCGACTCTAACAAAAACCTTCAATATTTAGGATTATCTTAGCAGTTGGGCAGCAAATAATAAGGAAACTGATATTTGAGGCCTGAAAGGTAGGTATTCAAGTTTCCAAAAAACAAAGGATTTGGGGGAAAAAAAACCACTGTCCTTGCTCCTGAATTCTGATGCATTAACCAACACCCTTCTCTCCCCACCATACCTCCTGTTAGTCCTCTGGCCCCAACTGCTTCCTTTGATAGTTCTTCTCCAGGTCATTCATAGAGAGTGGACACTTTAGATGCAGCATTTAGCTTCTCCTTTTTTTGCGACCTAGGAGCTTGGCATGAGGGAGATGGATTTCATTCCATAGAATCCAAATGACTTATTTGCATTTCTTCTCATGAAAAGTGATAAAGATTTAGGGTTGATGTATACAGTAATGATAGGTACATAAAGGACTTTTAAAACTTCCCTAACCATAAGCCCAATAAGAGAATGCATTCACTACTCAGATTCCATTAGCTTGTTTCTTGCTAAGTTTCCTGAAATACTGGGAAGAGCTTAATATGCATAAGAGTACAAAATACTTTTAGAAAAGGGAAAGTACATATAGTACTCAGTGGAACTATGAGAAACCTTATATTAGGCCAGATATGGTACCTAATCTAGCATACAGGTAACTACCCTTACTCCCTCACACCCCAAACAAACCTTGCCTATGGCAGAGATCAATAAATGATCCCTGAGTTCTTACATTCTTTATCTCCCGAGTCCTGAAATAGCTTAAAATAATCAATATACACACCACACCCACTAAATTCTGCTTAAGTTGGTACAAGTTTGCCAAATCTTCTATGTGTCCTTTTTGAATGGTATCATTTTATTTTACTGTACAAAAAGGAAGAAAGTGTAAATCCTAAAACTTTGTATTTTTTTATAATTTTCCCAGAAGACCCACCCACTGAGAACTTGATATATCCCCATTGCAAATCTCATGTTAGTTGCCTCTTTAAAAGCACAGAAAAAGTCCATCAACCACCTACAAGATATACCCACTACAGCCATATAAAATGAAAACACAAGTGGTCCTTTTAACCCCTGAAAAAAATAAAACAGCTGAGTATGATCTGGCACCCTTGAGAATCCTTGCAAATTAAAACTTTTCAATCTCCCCGTCAAAAGAAATATTTATCTACAACCTTATCAATGCTATCAGCCAACCCAGATGGAAGAGAGAGTCATTTACTCTAAGGGATTGGGTTGTAATGGGAAAAAAAGAAACCTTTATACATACCATGTGTAGAACTGAACAGTAGAGTCTCAAAAACAACTGTTTGGATTGTTCAACATAACTTCTTCAAAGACTGGGAAGGGTAAAACATGTTATTTCATTAGTAAATTGTACCATGTCACTTCTTTGATTATAGTCATCTGTCTTTCAAGTTGTCTTAGAAACAAAATTGCAAACAGTCATACAAAACTGGATGAGATGTGTATTGTCCTTTTCAAAGCAAACAACTGCATGGTTTTGTCAAACAACTGAGCAATTTTTCCTGCAGTTCACCCTTTGAATTTGAAAAGATTTTAGGAAAACTAATTTTTAAAACCATGCCACTAACTAAAAAGACATTTAAAATTTTTATTTTGTTTACATTTTAGCTAGAGGAATGTATTCTTTTTCTGATTGAAACTAACAGAGGAAGTGCTTGAAATGTTTTCCTTTGCAACATGGTAATTTCTTCCTTTCTCTGCCTCAATCCTGGCAGTGAATAGAATTTTGAAGGGCTATCTTAGATGTTGCATACTAGCTGAGTCTAACTCAATACATTGTAAAAAGAAAATAAGCTGTATTTCAGGTATTAAGCTAGGCAGGTCACCCAGTGCCCAAAGACTCCTGTAGCCCATAAAATTCAGCATAAGGTTTTGATCACTGGTGATAATTTGGCAGAGTGTCAAATTCTGAAAACCTCTGGTGAAGCTCTGATGCAGAAGTAGGTGGACCCATTGATTCTTAAAAGACTCATGGCCAATTTGATATGTCTACACCACCTTTTGTGTCCAATGTAGCTTCTAGTGACACCATGCAGATAAATTGATGTGGCTGTTGAATGAAAAGATGATTTGCCTCTGATTTTTGGCAGTTGCAAAATGGAGCCAATCCAGCTTCTGATATGTGCTACTTCCCAGGTTAGTTCTTATTACCTCTTAAGTACTATTTGTAAATACATAAAACATGGGATTGAAAGCCAATTTACAATGATTCAAACAGTTCTGTCTTTTTACTACCTGAATTACCTTGGGAAAATCACTTACTTTTTCTAAGCTTCAACTTCTTCAGGTGTCAAATTTAGGTGCAAATTGGTAACTCCTTCAGAAGGTTATCATGCAACTTTAAGAAGGTAATTCATGTAAAACATTTATCATATTATAAATCATTGCCTCTCAAACTTGAGTGTGCACACACTTCTTCTGGGGATCTTGTTAAAATGTGGATTCTGATTTAATAGAGCTAAGACTGGCATTTCTAACAAATTTCATAGTGAACCCAATATTGCTATTCCTTGAATCATAATTTGGTGGAAAGTTCCTAGAGAATCCAAAAATATTTTATCAGTATGATTTTATTATCATTGTCATTTTTATTATTAATATCTGCCTTTCCTACCAAACACAATCTAGGTTAGAAAATAAGGACAAAGCCTCTCATTAGCTGTTTTCTCACCTTACCCACACTGCTCTCAATACTGTATGTTTAATAAATATTTGCTGGATTAACCAAATGCAAAGTTCTCTATTAATTGGTTTGTAACATTCACTTATTTCACTTACTATTTTCTTAGAAGCTAACCTTCTAGTAATAGGTTAAATTAGCATGCTATCTCCTTTACTACTTTTTAAATTTTGCTTTTTAGCAGAGTTATTTTCCAATGACATCCTCCAATTCCAGTTGATATGGTATTTTTTGGAGTCATCATAGCTCCCTGGACTTACCTACATTATACAAGTTTCAAACTCTGTGCCTGTCTGTATTTCTATCTAGATTTTGTGGTGTTTACAAATACAACCTATGTGTTATTCATACTCACAACTTCATCACTTAACACACTGCAGCATATAGTAGGTAGGTCCTCTATGAAACACTGTAGAATAAGAAAACAGATGAGTTAATGATTGTAAAAAGCAGTTTTTTTTTTTAAATTTTTGGGCATTTGAACTGAAAGAGATAATAATATTGGTCTTCTATTACCTGACATATATTACAAAACAAACAAACAAACAAACAAAAAACAGGTTTGGGAATTAAAGTCTTGTCTGTCTCTATACAAAATGCGGTCCACCACTCTATGTTGGAACTGAAAGATCAAGTCTCCGAATTTTCACACTTCCTGGAAAAAGACCATGGGGAATTCGGGCAGTATCTGTGAGTTCCAGCTCTGGCAAGAAGAGGGCAGATAATCATAATGGCCAACCCTTCTCAGAGCTTTGAGGCTGCACGTCTAGTCAAAACATAGGAAGGCAGAATCTTCCTAGTTTTTCACTTAGACATAGCTCCTGGAGGCTTTGAGAAAGCAGATTTGGGGTGGGTTTGGTGGCAGCTACAGACTTCTCACTACCTCTTTATTTACCCCCCTCTATCCCCCAAAACCATGGTAGACTAAGGAACTGACTAACTGGGAGACCCTGATTTATTTAGTTTGTTGAAGCCTTGTCCTAAAAAACAATAAATCAGAGAGAAATTTGAACTGAAATTTGAACCCTCTGAAATTTTCTATACACTCTAATCTCCAACTGATGTAATTCCAATTGTTTAGCTGATTTGTCAATGCCATAAATTTTCTCAGGGCTGTGGTTCTCAATCCTAGCTGCACATTAAAATCACCTGAGGGTGGGCACTTTTAAAAATGCTGATGCTGGATGAACACAACTGAATTATGTTCTGTTAGAGTCCAAGCATTTTTTTTTTAAGCTTCTTAGGCAATTCTTGTATGCAGCCAGAGTTGATATTTTAGTAGATTACTTGCTTTACAACGTTACTCATACAGCTAATGATATAGCTGAATGGATAATAGAATAAGAAGTCGTATATAAAATTTTTAAAATACAATTATTGTTTTGCACAAAGTCTTCCTTAAATTTTGGTTATTTATTTATTGAATTTATTCTATGCCACTACTGCTTAACTAAACTGGAGGAAACAAAAAAATAGGGGAACAGTTTCTTTTGGTTTCTTGTTTCAAAGAAAACATGGTTCTTGTTGCTAAGGAAACAGTCTTCCGTTTATGTTCTTCATTTCATCTTTGGGTCACACCCAGTGCTGATCATGTCAAGACTTCAAGAGAAAAGTATTTTTAAAAGTATTTTATAACCAAGTTTTACTGGCTCAAAAAAACTATTGCCATGTTTTATTATAAGACAATGGCCAGAATTATCTTTCCATGAGCTGGGAATTATTTTCAAGGTGTCCCATAGAGGAAAAAAAAAAGTTATATTGCATGTTAAATGGCAATTGTCTTGTTTACTATCAAATACTTAAAACCTTTTTCTATTGCAAACTAAGGCCCACACTATAACACAGTCACCAGGGCCTGGACCAGAGAGAGGCAACTGTCTAAGACGGAAAATTTCAGGAGGCACAGCTAAAATAGAATTGCCTCCTTAATTTTGGACTCTAGGTGATTCACTCACTGCACCCTTTTTCCCAGCCCTGATAGCCAATTGTAAAGTAGAGGTGTATTTCCACATATTTTAAAAAGAACAAGGAATAATTTTTCTACTTCAGTCTTGTGATTACAAGAAGGAAAGGGGGTTGTGGAGAAGTAGCACAGGATGAAGGGAAGATAAATAGTGATGGAAGAAAATTTGACATTGGGTGGTGTACACAAAGTATAATATAGAGATAATGTCATAGAATTGTAGTCCAGAAACCTACATAATTTTAATAACCAATGTCACCCCAATAAATCAAATTTTAAAAAATTGATAATCAAAAAAATATAAATAAACTTTAGAAACAGAAGGTTAGTATCTTTGTTTTTCTGAAAGCACAATGAGACTTAAAATGGCAATGACTTTTCAAGGTCTCAATTATAGATCTTACAGTTAAAATGGGTGTCCACTTATAACGCCCTTCCCAACAGCCCTGCCCCCACTTCCTTGCTGGCAGCATCCCAGTTTTGTTCAAATGTCCACCCATCTCCCATATGATTCATGGATAAACTGTGAATAGTTGGAGTTAATCCTGGTACTTTGTTCCTTTTGCCCAAGATTAGTTGGGGATAGATATCTGATTCATTTCCATACAATAGAACAAGAGGAGATCATTTGGGAGAAGTTTTCTTGCTCTTAAATAGATGTGCAAAGGAGAAAACAATCCCACTTCTTCTACTGAATATGTATTGTATCTACATGGGATACCTGGAACCACAGCAGATGTTTTTCAGTCAAAAGGAGAGCCGTCTGAGGACAAAGCCAATATGGTGAACACAGAGGAATAGAACAATAGAATGATCCTAAACCTTTGATTTCAATATTATGCTTCTAAGTTATGCAGTAAAAAAGTCATTTTATTCTTTGAACTGCTTAAAGTTAAGAAAAACTATATTGTATTATTTATGCCAGTTTTTGTCAGGATTTTATGTTACTTTCTTCCAGAACACTCTATATTCAAGAGCATCTAATATATCATTTTTTATGTTTAATGAATAATTATTTGAGCAGTGCCTAAATATAAAAGCAAAGAAGCTCGAAATGTGGCATTAAAAAAGAACTATTCCATAATTTTTGGTTAAAAAATTTAAAACAACCTGACCTGTGGTGGTGCAGTAGATCAGGTGTCGACCTGGAATGCTGAGATCGCTGATTCAAAACCCTGGCCTTGCCGGGTCAAGGCATATATGGGAGTTGATGCTTCCTGCTCGTCCCCCACCCCCTTTCTCTCTCTTTCTCTTTCTCTGTCTCTCTTCTGTAAAATAAATTTAAAAAAATAAACAAAAGATTAAAAACACCTAATGAATGGAATAAAAAGCTTACTGTTTATTTTAAAAAGTGAATTTATGTGAACTCACAGAGACTAGAGTTTCTCAAGTTTGGCACTGTTGAAATTTTTAGCTGAGTAATTCCTTACTGTGTGGGTTGTTCTGCACATTGCAGAACATTAATCAGTGTCCCTGGCCTTTATTCACTAGATGCCAGCAGCACCCGTGCCCAATTTCAGTTGTAATAAGAATGTTACCAAGGAAAGGGGGAGGGCGGGGGAGCAAAATTATTATAAACATTTTCAAGAACTACTGCCTTAGACTCAACTAGCCCTAATAAAAGGTGCATAAAAAGAAAATAAAAAGGCATTATTTTAGAAAAGTGAAAAAACATATTTAATCAGTTTCTATTCAGTTCATTAGCAAGTGTTAAATATACATTTTCTATATTCAAAATATAAGTGTTGTTATAGTTGGGGATTCAGAATATTACCACGGAAACAGAACCTTATTTGCTTTTACTATAGTTATAGTTTCAGTGCTTAGTACAATGTCTGGCATATGGTAGACTCAATAAATACTTTAGATAAAAGGATGGATTAATAGATAAATGAATGGGTGGATGGATGGTTGATGGATGGATGGATGGATGGATGGATGGATGGATGGATGGATGGATGGAAGGATGGATGGTTGATGGATGGATGGATGGATGGATGAAAGGATGAATGACAAAATAATCCTTGAAGATACTTTCAAAGAGTCAAAATTAATCTTTTCAAAATTGATTGGAAGAAAAAATAAAGTTTGATGACAAAATAGAAAAAATGTTGAAGGAAAACAACAGTTAATTATGAATTTTAAGAAAGTAGGTTTCATACTTTCATCTAATGCCTAAAAGTGAGGGAGAAAAAATGTTATCAGACAAGGAGCCTTTAATCATTGCTTCCACTGGAACTGCTCTTCTAGCATTTTTATTTCTTTATTCAATAGAGATGAAGAATATATGTTAAGCTTTCGAGAAAAGGCCCAATAACTGCTTTTCTAGGACTAAAGGACTTAAAAGCTTTGATGCCATGGTTAGATTTCTTTTTGTCTCTAGAATACCTTTTTTCATTGAATTATTGGGGGTGACATAAATTACTAAAACCATACCGGTTTCAGATATACAATTCAATTAAACATCATCTTCATATTGCGTTGTGAACTCATCACCCAAAGTCTGTCCTTTCCATTTATCTCCCCCTTGCCTACTTGCATCTCTCTCCAACCCCTTTCCCCCTTTCTCTCTGGCTATCACCATACTGTTGTCTGTATTTCATATATATATAGGCTAAATGAGAGAGGAAGGACTAGCATGGAGCTAAGGAGTGGAGGAAGTTAAATTTAGCTTGAAGCAAATAAATTAGAAGTGTTGATGTAACATCTATATCATGAAGCCAAAACAAATGAAGACAGGGTTGGGGCACAAATGTGGGCATCGTCTACCTGGACATGAAGTCCTACAAAAAATAATAAAGAGGCTTAGAAAGACAGGTTAAGCATAGATCTTCTATCAGAGCATATTTTAAAGCATCAATTAATATATCTAAAGAAAAAAAACAAAACAAAAAACAAAACCCAGTTATAAAAAGGAAGAAGATCGGGAACTAAGAAAGGTATGGGATGATTTATACCAATGATAGAAAGCTATTGCTGACCTATGTCTTAGACAGTTAGAAGAAGGTAGAGCTAAAAATAGACTGTGTGTTTAGCAATGGAGAGATAGTTAATAGTACTTAAGGCAGCAGGAAAAAAAAACCTTTTCAGCTATGTACAGGACTGGAGAAAAGCCTGCACAAATGTTCTGTATTGCTTTGAGAACTGAAAAATATGTTTAAGTGTGATCTATTTTGCAAAAGTCTCAGAGCACAACTTGACATTAGTGGAGGCTGATATGCCAAAAATGAATTACTAATGGACTAAAATAAACCACTATAAAGTCTCTAAAGCTATTTTACTGCATTTAATGATTCTTTTCCATGAGTTGGACAGCTTTCAATGACTCCCTACACAAGTGAAATCTGGATCACGTCTTAAGGGAAACCCACCTACTTGGTTTAATTTTACTCCATTCTAGTTTTTCACCAAAAAGGAAGATGAATTGCTTGGGAACTAGTAGCTTGAGCTGGATAACAAAGCTAGAGATCATAGAGGTAGCGCCAATAGCCGTAAACTTTAAGAGAATAAAGATGTAATTGCAGCACAGGGCTATTCTGGTTTTAGTGTCAAAATCATTGCCAAACAAAACCACATTTGGAAGGGTAGAGAAATGACTCTGAGGGAATCAGAGCTGCTTTCATTAAGGTGGAAATTGGTGAGTCCTGCGTGTCAGCCCATGTTCTATAACCTTTGTGAAAATGCTTCTTGGACCCCCTGGTGCACAACTGAAAACAATGCACCTCTTTATTTTCAAATAAAATCTGAATCCCAGATTCGTTTGAGAACTTACTGAAGGTGATCCAAGCTAGCTAAGGGGCAAACAGAATTAGAACCCAATTATTCTTAGTTGCACACCGCGTTTAAGTTGCAAAGATGTCGGGGGCATTGACTTCTGAGTATGGAACCAAAAGAGAGTGGGATTTTTTTCTTAATTTTTGGATTCCCTCAGAAAAGCTGCCAAAACCAACTATTTCCTTTCCTAAATTTGTTATCTCTTGTTCGTTTATTGACTTGGAAATAAATAAGAATCGTTTTATAGAAGTGAAATAGTAGATTAATTTTTTTTATCATCCATTTTTTCCTTTCTTTTAATTAATTATACATACCAAAGCCAGTAAGGCTTGGTCTCTCACTTCAAGACTCTCTGCCTTAAAAGGCATTTAAAGGACATAAATGGAAAGAGAGTGGTGGGAAAATGACATCTTGTCACCATTTGTACATTAACAAGAAAATCATATATAGCTACAGTTTAAGCTTAATAAATCAGAAAACTTTTGGAAAGATCTGATGGTCTGACTCGAACTTCAAATTAATTTGACACTC
Organism: Rhynchonycteris naso; assembly: GCA_037038555.1. Lineage (NCBI taxonomy): Eukaryota > Metazoa > Chordata > Mammalia > Chiroptera > Emballonuridae > Rhynchonycteris > Rhynchonycteris naso. The sequence continues at coordinate 70,953,856 of CM072997.1, forward strand.
TCTTTACAGCTGTTAGCAGCTTCTGTGGAGTTCTATGTAACAGAAAACATTCAAAGCCTAATTCTATGTCTACAGAGAACAGACATAACTCTTATTTTGACAGACAGATTTTATAGTGGTTTATTTTGGGTCTACATCAGTATTTCATTCTTTGGCATTAAAACCTTAACCAATGCCAAATCTGCCCCATATCCACTATATACTTTGTGCTTTCTTTAAAAACAGAAAACTGATAACTTTAAAAATTATTTGCTGTGTATGATAACAGCTAAGCAGTGTCTGACAACCAACCATTTTAATAGATTACACTGAGGAGAAACTGCCGCAAGCCATTTTGAACAAAAAAGAAGAAAATATCTTAATGTAAGCTTTTGTCTCTCTCTTGTGGTTTTCAACTGGTTACTAATGAGTCAATGATGGTTTCTCCTCTCAGCTCTTCAATTAACGTGCCTGGCACACAGTAGGCACTTAAAAATACTTCTTGAAAGCAGAATGCAGTCAAATAAAATAAGATTTTTGTAGTCCGGGAAATCATACTCAACGCATGTTAGGTGTGCTCAGTATACCCATACATCATTTCCTATGGATTATAGGCAAAAGGGACAATGTATCCTTATACAGTTTGTTGCATTACAAAACATGAAAATAATTTGCAGTCAGGTCAAATGCCTTTGGAGAATATGATTCATTGCACTGCTTATGACCTATACCGAATTTGAGTTTGGAGATCTTCATCTCAGTATGAAACTAGGTAGATTTATGGGTCTGTCCACACTGCAAAGTCCTTTGACGTCATCTCAATAGGAAATGTGCTTGATAGAGGGAATATTAAGGCATACTTATGTCTATGTTATGCAAAATTAATTAAAGTAAGCCAAGTCACGGTAATTTCTGCAAAATGTATTCAAATCAATTATTTGGATATGAAATGATAATTTTGGAAAAAATGATATGAATAATAATTTTGCATATAGAAGTAACCAATGTTTAACTGAAGAAAAAAATAAAATAAAACTTTGCAAAAGCCTTTTAATTTCTTTTCCAATATTGTTTGTCATAGCCTAATAAAACAATATATACATATATATACACACACACACACACACACACACACACACGCACAAATACACATGTCTTCTCCCAATGTAAAGATAGACAAATATAGATATGGACAGATATAAATGTTTTAAAAATCTATGTTACTAAAGGAAAAAAACACCAAGCTAAATAAAATTCATAATTTTTGCTCACATGATTAATTACAGGTTTATTAATAAATATGTAAAGTAAATATTGATCTAAAACATATTCTGAACAATCTTAGATACTCAAACTGGACAAAAGAGAATAATGCAATAGAAAAGGAAAAGTGTTAAGAAATAAACCTTCAATATTTGTAATATATTTCTGGTGCTACGATGTTATTATTTTCCCCTGAAGACATTTTTGCAATTGGTGGTGGTGGGGTGGGCATATAGTAGAAGAAAGACTGCTGTTTTATGTAGGAACATATGTTAATGAGTATGTTTGTCAGGCACAGGTAGCCACATTTTTTTTTTTTAGAGATTAAATTCAAGGGCGTGACATTGACCAACAAGAGTGCATAGGTTTCAGGTGAACATCTCTATAGCATTTGAACTGTTGACCGTGTTGTGTGCCCAACACCCAAATTCATATCATTTTCTGTCACTGTGAATTTGTCCCTCTTTACTCCCCTCCCCCACACCCCATCATTTGGCAATCATGTTACTTTATCTATGTCCATGAGTAGCCATATTCTTTAAGCATTATCTGAAAAGAAGAAATTTAGCCATAAGGGAGCTCTTCAAAATAAACTAGCTGGAGTTTTGGAAATTATATGAGGAGAAGAGAGAATAGGAGATCTCTGAAAGAAGAAGCAGGACAAGCAACATGATGGCATGAGGGATTTGAGGAAAATGTTCCCAAATGGACTTCCTGTAATGATGGTAGGTTAAGAATTTTAGAAAGAATGATGTTTAACAGTTAGATTAAGTTGTTTCTACTTCTGTGCAGTATTTTTCTTGTATTACTCTCAAAAAAATATTGAAAGTATATAAGACATGGACACTTTGTTAGAGGCAACTTATAAAAAAAAAAGGAGAAAGAGCTGTGACCATATTTTGAGTGAATTCTTGAAAAAAGAGAAAATGCATCATGAGGGATAAAGGGACTCATTTATAATCACACATGTTTTTCTGCTCATTAGGATATTTTGGTCTGTGACGATAAGCTATGAGATTCATTAGAAGAAAAAACATTTCTGTCCTATGCACTGATATAACCTAATACCCAGAATTTCGACACAATGCCTACTTCTTACAAAGAGCTCAATGACATTTGTTGAATAGACAAAGGAATAAAAGTTGATCAGGAACATGGATTAAAACTGATAAAAAGACACGCACTTGTGAGTATCTCTTCATGAGACCTCAGAAATACTGGAGAGGGCACTTAACTTCTTGCAGTTATAATGAATGAAGGGGTTGGGAAACCTAAATTAGTTTTAGAATACTGATGGAATAGGTCACTATTCTGTTGAGCCTTAATTGGGTACATTGTGGTACAATTCTGATACTAACCACCTGGGGTTAGCATCAGACTTTACTAGTTAAAGGTGCAGTTCTTGGACTGCCTTAACTTCAGACACGAGCTTCACTTTGGGGTCCCCAGACCACCTACACTACCTGCACTTCTGACTGACTGGCTAAAAAATCTGAGGGTTTTCCCAACTTCCTTAGGTTTAATAATTCAATAAAATAGTTTATAGCATAAAAGAAAATGCTATAGTTAAGATTACTGTTTTCTTATAAAGGATACATACTGATAAGAAAGACCAACTAGAAGAAGACTTACATAGAAGTTCTAGAAGGAAATGATGTCCAGAGTTTTCACTGAGGTTATATTCAATCTCTATCACTACTCCAACCCTCCACTCCTTGAAGAGAGGTTGTATGCTTCAAAGTTTCAACCCACAAATCAAGTAATTGGCCTTTCTGGTAACTAGCCCTTATCTTAAAGCTTTCTATGGGCTCAGCATGAGTTATCTCATTAGGGTAACAGAAACCTCTATCACTTGAACATTCTTATAAAGTATACACAGATCCATAAAAACCTCAATATGTCCAATAAAATATATTTTTTTTCTATTTCAATTTTTTATTAATTCTGTCCCTATCATCCCTAAAATATCACTCAGTTAAAAGGTAGTACCAGAGACATCTGGGTGGCATTTAAACTTTTATCTATTGACATTATTGGTGATATAGGTGGGGTTCTAAATATGATAAGTGGTAATCAAAATGGTGCGGTACTATTGATGATTACTGAAAACTGTAAAATTAGCTCTATCTTCAGTTCTCTAAGTCACTTGAGCTTCTGGAGTCAAGAATATGGTCATTTTAAAAAACACAGAGATACACAACTCTGTTACAAAAGAACTCCAAAAAAGTAAAAAACTTCTATAAGGTAGGCAAAGAATTTAGGTTAAGTAATTTTAAAATCATTTTAGGAAAAATAAAAATTCCCTTTCAGGTCTCTGTCCATAGGATCTGATCCATATTCAGAAAGTCTTACCGTGTACCAGTCTATCTCTTTGGAAGTTCAATGATTTCATATAAAAATGACAGAGCCTTCTCATCAATGAATTCTTTCATTATTGAGCATCTACTGTATACCAAGAACTATGCTAGGTTCTGAGGATACAGAAGTAAACAGAATGGATAAGATGTTTCTTCTCATGGGGCTATCTTCTGGTTGTGTGCTAGGAGAGGCAGGTTACATAAAGCAAACATGAATAACCAAGCAAGTGTAGACTATGAAGAATGCAGTTGGAGAAAATACCTAGGGGAAGACGCAGTAACTGAACAAAGGACCTTAGAAGCTTGGCCAGGGATGTTCTCTCTGGGAAGGTGACATATGAAGTGAGACTACAAGGAACAGGAGGGGAAAAGTCATTCCAAGCGATAATAGGAGCTCCAGCCAAAGGGTGGAAAGGAGGTCGATGGAAGATCAGTGGGAGAAGTGGTGAGTGATGGAGAGAGAAACTGGAGCAATATGCTGTGGAAGTCAATTAGGATCTTGTTGGCCATGGCCATGAACCTACATTTTATTCTGAGCATAATAGGAACTCACTGAAAAATAAATTTAAATATCCTAGTAACACAATTTCATTTCCTATTTAAAAAGAATACTCCAATCCCACTATGAAGAATAACGTAAGGAGGAGGGAAGAATGAAAGTAAGAAAATCAGTTAAGAATCAGCTTTATAATGTAAAAATATCCTGAATATCTACAAACTGAAATATATGCTCTTTATATATAGGACCTTGCGAACAGGTAAGAATTTTCTAATTTTATAGGAGAAAATGAAATAGCATCAGAGAAAGAAGAAAGTAAATCTAAGGACTTACTGTAGCAAAACACTTGGCAAAAGAAAAGTTTGTCTCTTTTGAGAGTGGCTGCATTCTCCACTGACAACGGCCTAAAGCAGAGAAACGATATGCCTGTTACAGCAAAGGATCTGAAGACATTCACCTCATGTCCACATTTTGTAGTAGCATTTAGGCATGGAGGAAAAACACAGACTGACAAAAAATAAGTTTTCATGAATTTATAGTTAAAAAATATATTGTATTTTGTAAATTTAATTTTCAACCAAATGTGATTTAGAAGCTCCATAATTTAAAGTTTTTTTTAGTAAAAGCATGTCAAATTTTATAAAGAAAGAAATGGAACTGCAGGATTTTATGCAGAAGCATTAAGAGTAACTGTAATAAGAACTTTCTGAGGATATTGGTAATTCTAATACATATGCTTAACCTGTATTGTTCCTTCCTTTTCTAAACATTGCTTTATGTTTATGGCAAATCTTCATGAATTCAGACTAATTGAACTTGTTCTGACAAAATTAATAAGGCGTGAGAATTATAGCTCATATTCAGAAAATGACATTGCATTTTATATCTGTGTAGTAACCATAATCAATATTCTTTACTAGAATATACTGTGAAAAATTAACAGTATTTCAGAAGAACCTTTTCTAGATTTATAACATTTATTATTTTTTCTCTTTAACCTATATAATGATTAAGAGTAGAAAGTTTAAAAGATTATTACTCATTTGAGAAAAATCTGATATATTGCACATGGGAAATATTTTTCTAATTTCCAGAAAATTTCCCCCCAAATGGTGTTATATTTTACTTTCCTTAATACTTTAAACCTCTGGATCTCTCTTTCTCTCTCACTCTTTCTCTCTTTCTGTTTATTTCTTTGCCTTTCTCCTCCCATCCTACCTCTTCTTTTTATCCAGTTGACTGTTTTACACATATCTAGAAGAAGAAAATTGTTTCTTTAATTAAAAGGGTAGAAACAATTTTTAAAAGCTGCCATTGTGAGAAAATGTTTTCAAAAATAAAGCATCAGGGGCTTTGGCTATGGCCTCTGTGCTGTTTTTCTGACTGTTTTGGTATTTTAGTGACCGTAAAGAAATGACCCTTAAAGTTGCCGTGTCAAGCTGGTAATAAAATGATGTCTTGGGAAAACCAAACTCTTTCTTTCCCTGCAGTTTTTTTCCCTCCTGTAATTAGACTTGCCATCATTGGGGACTGTCTTTGTTATTACCAGCATCCCTCGCACCCCTGTTCAGGGACAGCAATAGCTAAGTGAAGGCATCCCCTTAAGGTACTGGGAGGGAGATTTGGACACGAGCCGCATTCACAACCAGTGCATTTTTCCTTTGTTAACCTCAGTTCTTTGAAAATTCTTGGTTTTATTTGCAGGGGGGCCCTGCTTGGCATCATTCTCCCTTGTGCTTCTTCACAATGCTTTATTATTTGTTATGAAAAACATAAAAAAGGTAGCTGCTGTTCTGGACATTCAAGTCCCTAGTCTGCATAACACTTTTCTGGAATTGGTCACCTGCCAGGACCATCACTAAAGAGAAACATGTGGTTGCCACTTGTGTCTAGTGCTTGTCTCACTGAATCCGGTAGTTTCAATTGAATGCATGGATGTCATTCTTCCAAGTGAATGAACCCCACGGGAATTGTGGAAAGGACTAAGATTGTTTTTTATCAAGCCAGGGTTTTCTCCTCAAACCATCAACAGACTCACCTTCAGCTGTGCCTGCCAGCATTAGGGCAGATGTAACTAATTAGCACACTGAGACATTTGTGTGCTTCAAGCATGAGTCTGCTCCCTGTGCCTTCTGCTCAGGGGTTCTGCTGGGTTCTGCTCAGACTCCACCAAGTAAGGAAAGTCATTTCTTCTGTTTCTTCTCTGAAAGAGATTTACAGATTTATGATTTAAAGGCCTATAGCTCATAGCCCCAAGCTATTGATCACTTGCCAAATACTAACTAAGCATTCTTAAAAAATATATTAATGGGTCATTAATTCATTCATTTAAAAAATTTATTGAGCCACTACTATATGCTGGGAACTGTTGAAGGCAAAGAAAATATGATCCTCCTTGTCTTTATGGAGGTTATAATTTGGTGAAGAGGCAATAAAAATATATAATATATATAAAATCAAAGATGATTTCATGTAGGCATAAGTGCAATGAAGGAAATAAAGTCCTAGAATGTGAAAGCCTAATGATCTGATTCTCACCCACTTCTTTATGTTTCTGTTTAAGCTGAGCTTGTCTTGGAAAAGACTCAGTTTGGGCCCAGTGAAATTAGTCCTCATCCTGGTAGGGTAAAGAGCAGAGACAGCTATCTGATCGAGGAGATGTGGTTTTCATATTGAGGAAAAAATTAAAAGCTACTGCTCAGATCATCTCTAACCTTCACATTTCACAGGTAAAGAAACTGAGATTGAGCAGTAAAAGTAATTTTTTTGTGTGTGCCTGATGTTACCTAATTCTTGATCTGAGGAAGCTATTATTAAGAAAAATGTCAAGTTTGCTCTCAGTATGTTAGACTTCTTTCTGCCTTAAGGACACATCTTATCTCCTCTTATGGGGTCTTTATGCTTCTTCATTAAAACCTGTACATTATAAATGATTAGTTATTTAGAGGTTTTGTAAGCTAAAATGTTCCTGGATATATTTCTAATATATGTCTTTATAGTATAAGCTTTATTTTAAGTTACATAAGGCCCTATTACCTACAAAGGACACACTACGAAGTGCTGAATAGAGGAGAAACATTTGCTGGTCAATGAGATGTCTTCCAAAACTGATTTTTGTTTCTGTTTTTGTTTTTAATGAGAGAGGGGAGATAGAGAGACAGACTCCCACATGTGCCCTAACCAGATCAATCTGGCAATCCCCATCTTGGGCTGATGCTTGACTCAAATGAGCTATTTTTAGCACCCGAGGCTGATGCTCAGACCAACTAAGCCACTGGCTGCTAAAGGGGAAGAGGTAGAGAAGAGGAAAGGAAAGAGGAGAGAAGTAAATGGTTGCTTCTCCTGTGTGCCATGACCAGGAATTAAACCTGAGGCATCCAGACACTGACTAATGCTCTATCCACTGAGCCAACTGGCCAGAGCCTCCAAACTCTTAAGCTTGGAATTTAGTACACTAATCATTTTTGCCTATTGAGTACTTTCGAATTTACATTTCAAGTATATTTTATAAAGCAAGTGCCTAGCCCAGTGATGGGCAATCTTTTGAGCTTGGTATGTCAAAATTCGCCAAAAAAACAAGCATAATTTGGGTGGTGTTTCACTTCGAGAAAAAACCATAATTTCGCTATATTTATAGTTTAAATAACAAAAATGTTTTGGCCTACAGACCTCCGGCACAGAGTGTCTACACTACAGCAAATGTTTTATCCTCGGCTACTGTACCTGGCCATGCAGGAGCCGAGGATGAAACGTCCTTCTCGGCATGTGGCCCCATACTTCTCTGGTATGCGGCCGCGTGTCATGGAAAATGGCTACGTGTATCAGCACTGACACACGTGTCATAGGTTTGCTATTACGGGCCTAGCCTTTTATACGAATGCCACCCTAAAAAATTATGCTTATTTTCTCAATATTTCAAAATCTCAAAACCCCAAAATTTTAAACTTGGCAAAGATATTGATATTTTCCTATTTAATTAACTACTGAGGAGGGAGCTCCAAGATGGTGGCAGAGTAGGTAGATATTACACTCACCACATCCCACACTGGAGTTATAACTAAATTTAAGGTATGCAACGTAACTGAATGACAAAATAACCTGGTAATGTTTTCTTTGAACATACGTACCCTGATTTATTAATGTCACCCCATTAAAATTAATAAAATAAAAAAATTTTTAAAAAAGAACAATCATCCTGAAACACATACTCGAGACTAAATAAAGAGAAATTTTATAACCAAAGATTCACAAAAGAAGCCATATCAAGACTGGTAGGAAGGGTGGAGTTGCAAAAAGGCTGCCCTGCTCCCATGAACAGCAGCTAAGATTCTGGAGAGATATCTCAGCTTCAGGGGGTTAACCCTGAGAAGTGTAGGACTAAACCCCAACCTGGTCTCCCCAGTACCAGAGCCAAGAGGAGGCACCCACATAGCATTTAGTTGTGAAAAGCACCTAGATTTCTGTCTTCTAGAAAGAGATGGAACGCTGTAAAGATAGGGACACCCTCTTAAAGGGCCAATGCACAAAGTTTTGTTCACAGCTACTTACTCTGGGCTTCAGTGCAGGGAGGTTGAGTGGATTAGGGCACATGAGAAGAATCTGAGGTTTGCGGCTCTAGAAAGAGACGTGTTGGGGGACAGCCACCAGGATCCCTGTGCTGAGTCATTCTCCAAACCTCAGTCACCATCTTTCTTTGGCAGAACACTTCGCTCCATGCAGCATCAACCTGACTGACAACTACCCCAACCTCGGGATTCTCTCTAGCCCCGCCCCTCTGGAGAGTAGGTTCCGCTGAAGAGTCAAGAGTGTTCACCAGAGAGGAAAGGTCTGGACCGACTCAGGTGGTAGCAGTGACTCAGTTGTCTGGCTTTGAGGTGAGAGCTATTCCCCCGACTTCCCTGAGAATCTTACTGGTGTTTTCCCCTCACAGGAGAGTTAGTAAAACCACTCTCCTGGCTGCTGACATACCAACTCTATGAGCTCTAGAGGTGCGACCTGTCTGACTTCTAGTAACTCTACCCTGTTGAGCTCAGAGGAAAACTCCACGACAGACTGAGAACTGTGGCTCTGGGATGGAGGCCACACCCACCACTTTTCCTGAAGCTTTATGGGCACCTCCCCTTCAGAAGAGATCCAATTGCTCCATCCTCCCAACTCCACTGAAGCTTTTTCAGTGACAAAGCCTAACCATCAGCCAGAAGACAGAGGTAAACAGAGACAAATCTCAGGGTACTTTGCATCTTTTGCTGACCTGTCCCAGGACAGTGCTGGCAAAAGTTGGCCTTAGAGTGCAGCTTGGTCTGTTTACATGCACCTAAACCCAGCTGCGGCGGCCAAAAAGTATGGCTTGCTTATAGCTCCAAACAGGTTGCAGAGGGCCATTCATAGGCTGCATCTTACATTGGCCTCCAACAAGTTCCTTTTTAAGAGGCTTAGAACTAACACACCCAATGGCCAACTTTAGACAATATCAGAGCAGGATTCATTAGCTTTACAGGCTGACAAAATTGACTTCACAGAAAAGGCTATATAGTAAGAGATAAAGAGGGACAGACACTACATAATGATAAAGAAAGCAATCCAACCACAAGGTGTCACTTCTGAAAACATTTATGCACCTAAAGTAGAGCAGCTAAATATGTAAACAAATCTTGCTGAACTTAAAGACAAAGATAGACAGTAAGACAATCACAGTAGGGGGTTTTAACACCCATTGGCATCACTGGGCAGATATTCCACACAGAAATCAATAAGGAAACAGCAGCCTTAAATGACACACTAGATCAGCTGGATGTAATTGATATCTTCAGAGTCTCGATAAATTTTTAAAAATTGAAATCATCTCAAGTTTCTTCTCTAATGATAATGGTATGAAAGTAAAAATCAATCACAAGAAAAAAAACAGAAAAACATACAAAAACACGTAGCTAAATAACATTACTAATCAATGAATGTGTTTACAATGAGATCAAGAAACAAATCCAGAGTACCTTGAAACATATGAAAATGAGAATACAACAACCCAAAATGTATGGAACACAGTGAAAGCAGTTCTAAGTTCAAGAAACAAGAAAAATTTCAATCTAAACTTAAACTTAAAGAAACTTATGCCTGACCAGGTGGTGGCGCAGAGGATAGAGCATTAGACTGGGACATAGAGGACCCAGGTTCAAAATCCTGATGTCACCTGCTTGAGAGCAAGCTCATCCGGTATGAGTGCATACTCACCAGCTTGAGCATGGGTTCGCTGGCTTAAGCATGGGATTGTAGACATGATGTCATGGTCACTGGCTTGAGCCCAAAGGTGGCTGGCTTGAAACCCAAGGTCACTGGCATGTGCACAGGGTCACTTGCTCTGCTGAAGCCCCCCAGTCAAGGCACATATAAGAAAGCAATCAATGAACAACTAAGGTGCCACAAAGAAGAATTGATGCTTCTCATCTCTCTCCCTTTCTGTCTGTCTATCCCCATTGTCCCTCTCTCTGTATCTCTCTCTGTCACACACACACACACACACACACACACACACACACATACACACACACAAACTTAAAGGAACTTGCAGAAGAATAACAAAACCCAAATTGAGTAGAAGGAAATGATAATGATCAGAGCATAAATAAACAAAATAGAGTACAAAAAAGCAATACAAAAGATCAATGAAACCAAGAACTGAGTCTTTGAAAATATAAACAAGATTAAGAGACCTTTAACCAGACTCAGCAAGGATAATAAGAGAAGACCCAAATAAATAAAATCAGAGATAAAAGAAGAGAGGTAGCAATAGATACCAAAGAAATACAAAGCATGGTAAGAAAATATTATAGGCCAATATTCCTGATGAACATAGATGCTAAAACCCTTAACAAAATATTAGCAAACCATATCTAGCAATATATTAAAAAGGTCATACATCATGATCAAGTGGGGTTTATACCGGGGATGCAAGGTTGTTACATCTCCAAATCAATAAACATGATACATCTCATAAAATAAAGAATAAAAATCAAATAATTGTATCAATTGATGCAGAAAAATCATTTGAAATTCAGCACCCATTTATGTTAAAAATTCTCAGCAATGCAGGAATAAAGGGAACACACCTCAACATAGAAAAAGCCATACGTGACAAAATCACAACCAACATATACTCAGTAGGCAAAAACTATAAGAGTTTCCCTTAAGATCAGGAACAAAACAGAGATGTCCACCTTTGCCAGTATTATTCAACATAGCTCTGGGAGTCCTAGCCACAGCAATCAGTGAGAAGAAGGAATAAAAGGTATCCAAAGAGAAAGGAAGAATTAAAACTGTCATTATTTGCAGATGACGTGATACTGTACAAAGAGAATCCTAAAGATTCCACCAAAAAGATTACTAGAACTGATAAATGAATTCAGTAAAGTAGCAGGATACAAAATAAATATTCAGAAATTGGTTTCTTTTTCTTTGTTTGTTTGTATTTTTTCAAAGTTAGAAGTGGGGAGGCAGTCAGACAGACTCCTGCATGCACCTCGACCGGGATCCACCTGGCATTCTCTGCCCATCTGGGGCCTTACTCTATTGTGGCCAGAGCCATTCTAGACCCTGAGGCAGGACCATGGAGCCACCCTCAGCTCCCAGACTAATTTTGCCCCAATGGAACTTTGGCTGCAGGAGGAGAAGAGAGATAGAGAGGAAGGAGAGGGAGAAGGGTGGAGAAGCAGATGGGTGCTTCGCTTGTGTGCCCTGACTGGGAATCAAATCCAAAACTTCTACACGCCAGTCTGATGTTCTACCACTGAGCCAGCCAGCCAGGGCTTGGTTGCATTTTTATACATTAATAATGATCTATCAGAAAGGGAAACCAAAAAAACAATACCATTCACAATTGCTTCAAAAATAATAATAAACTACCTATGAATAAATTTGACCAAGGATGTGAAAGACCTGTACTCAGAAAATTATACAACACTGAAGAAAGAAATTGAAGAAGGAATAAGTGGAAGCAAATACTGTGTTCATGGACAAGAATAATTAGCAGCATTAAAATGTGCATATTACACAAACCAATCTATAGATTTGACTCAATTCTTATCAAGATATCAGTGGTGCATTTCATAGAACTAGAACAAATATTTCAAAAATTTTTATGGAACCACAGTAGACTCTGAATAGCCATAGTGATCTTGAAAGAAGATCAAAGTTGGAGGAATTATGCTACCTGATGTCAAACAATACCATAAGGCCATTATAACCAAAACAACATGATAATGGTATAAAAACAGACATAGATCAATGGAACAGTATAGAGAGCCAAAAGTCAATTCAGCCTATGTAGTGAATTAATATTTGACAAAGGAAGCAAGAATATACATGAGGTAAAGACAATTTTTTCAATAAATTGTGAAAATTTGAACAGATATATGCAAAAAGTGAAACTAGACCATCTTTTACATCATATACAAAAATAAACTCAAAATTGATTAAAGACTTAAATATTATACACAAAATTATAAAAATAAGAAGAATATGTAGATAGTAAAATTTTGGTCATTTCTCATAACAATGTTTATTATGATATATTTCCTCGGCAAAGAAAATGACAGGAAAGATAAACAAACAGGACTAAATCAACCTACAACGTTTTTGCACAACACAAGAAACCATCAACAAAATGAAAAGGCAACCCGCTGAATGCAAAAACTTTTTCCCAATGACACATCTAATAAGAGATTAATATCCAAAATTTAAAAAAAATTATAAAACTCAACACTATGAAACAAATAAACAAGCCAATTCAAAATGGGCAAGGTGCTGAATATACACTTTTCTAAAAGGGACATACAGGGGGCCAACAGGTATATGAAAAGATGCTCAGTGTCACTAACCGTCAAAAAGTGCAAATTAAAACTACAATGAGATATCACCTACACCTGTTAGTAAGGCTAGCATCACTAATTCAACAACTAGTGCTGGCCAGGGTGTGGAGAAAAAGAAATCCTCCTGTGCTGTTTGTAGGAATGCAAACTGGTGCAGCCACTGTGGAAAGTAGAAAAGAGTTATCTCAAAAAACTAAAGATGGAACTGCTATTTGATCCAGTGATCCCACTTCTGGAAATGTATCCTAAGAATCCTGAAATTCTGATTTGAAAGAACATATATGCACCCCTATGTTCATTGCAACGTTATTTAAAATAGCCAAGATCTGGAAACAGCCCAAGCACCCATCAGTAGATGAGTGGATAAAAAATCTGTGATACCTTTGCACCATGGGAAACTATCTGGCCATTAGAAGGAAAGAAAGGAAGGAAGAAGAAAGGAAGGAAGAAGGAAAGAAGAAAGGAAGGAAGGAAGGAATGGAAAAAAGAGAGAATAAAAGAAAGGAAGGAGAAAGAGAGGGAAGGAGGGAGGGAGAAGAGAGGGAGGAAGAAAAAGAAAAAAGAAAGAAAGGAGAGGAGAGAAGGGAAGGAGGGAGGGAGAGAGAGAAGGAGGAAGAAAAAGAAAAAAGAAAGAGAGAGAGAGAGAGAGAGAAAGAAAGAAAGAAAGAAAGAAAGAAAGAAAGAAAGAAAGAAAGAAAGAAAAAACAGAAAGAAATGTTACCTTTTGCAATAGTTTGGATGAACCTGGAGATCTTTATAAGTAAACAAGCCAGTCAGAGAAAGACATGTGTCATATGATTTCACTCATATGTGTAATCTAATGAACAAAATGAACTAACAAGCGAAATACATAAAACAGACTCATGTATAGCAGGCTAACCAGTGTCACCTCAATAAATTTTAATTAAAAAATAAAATAAAAGCAATCAAAAATAAATTAAAAACTTAGCTACTGAGTAGTGACAATGGATTTTTTCAAGAAATTTTTTGAATCTCAATCAAATGTCCTGTATCTCAGTATTAAAGAGACCCAATTTAACTTATACGTCAGATTACTAGCATAAATACTATGTTCAAAATACTATTTTTTCTACCAAAAACTAAAACATACTTTGATTATAGTAACCTTCCCACGTAAACCCCAAATTATCCTTTGCCCCACATAAGTGATCAGATTTGTGCTAAGCTCATTGCAGTTGGAAGTCAGAGTGTCTGACCTTATTTTTACCATTTTTTCTAGCTAATAGAAAAATTCAAAACTTGAGTTCAAAGTGCTTGGTACTGTCTACAGGGAGTTCAGAACTTTCCAGGACCTAAACCTGTACCCATTTCTTTAACAGCCACAGTGGTTGTTGATAGCCCTCAGTGAATTAATCTCACAATCAGACTACACTAAAGATTCATATGAGAGATAAAGTTAGAGCTGAAACATATAAAGAAGGTATTTCCTTGGGGTTTCAAAAGAAAAAATATATTCAGAACATCAATCTCAGCAGTTTATGCTGACAGATGATGTTTTAAGAAATAACCATTAACAGCAGAGAAATAGTTTATTTAATTGTACAATCTCTTTTGGAGCTATTTGGAGTTGTCTGCATAAAGTATTTTCAAATACAAACACACATGCACACCCACACACATTTATTGAGAGCAAATACCCATTGCTGTAGTTAATGGAGTGAAATACAACTGAAGTGGGACTAGGAGAACAGCAGGGGAGGAATTGTGGAAGCCAAGTTAACAGCTCTGATACAAACTGACTTTTTTGTTTTTTCCCACTGGACCATGTATGATTGCACGTAGTGTAGGATAGGGATGCTTTACATAGTAAATGCACCATATAGAATAAAGGGTCAGCATAACACTATGTATGAGGTTTTCTTTACCTCTCTTAACTCAAGAACTTTTGTCTTCTACTCCTTGGTGACTAATGCCTGCAAACTTATGGGGAATGATGATTACTTTGTGCCCGTCAAGACATAGTTCTCACCAAGAATTCTGCTTGGAGCTGAGAATCATGTCAAAAAATGGTACGATGTCACAAAACAGCCAGCACCGTGATAAAGGAGCTAAAGGGATTGATTTATGAGGATGGATTAAAACAACTTAATAGAGTGACTAAATCATGATCCAGCTCCATAGGAGTGTCATACAAATCGAAGTTAGAAGAGAATATTGTAAGCTAGAAATTTCAAGGACATAATGGGTCATGGAAGGGGGAAAAGAAAAGATTTTCACTTCACTGGTATAATGTATACAGGGCTAAAACCAGGGCAGGTTAGCAAGTCAAGATTTAAGATTACTCTCCTCAAAGTGATACAGAAGTAAAAGATACAATTCTGGAATGATGTTAAATTTCAACAAACAAATGCCCTCCAGAGACTGCGTGATCGGGGGTAAAAGAGAAAACTTAATACCATGTTTCCCCAAAAATAAGACAGTGTCTTACATTAATTTTTGCTCCTAAAGATGTGCTAGGTCTTATTTTTCAGGGAATGTCTTATTTTTCCATGAACAAGAATTCACATTTATTGTTGAACAACAACAAAAAAAATCAACATTTATTAATATACTATAGTCATGTCATCACAGACATCACCATAACCAGCCAAACTCTGAATTCCATCAAGAATTTCTTGTGACTCTTTTTTCATGTACAACAATCTACCCTGTTTCCCCGAAAGTAAGATGGTGTCTTATATTCATTTTTGCTCCTAAAGACATACTAAGTCTTATTTTCAGGGGAGGCCTTATATTTCTAAGCTTGAAAAAAAATACAGTAGGTCTTCTTTTGGGGGGATGTCTTATTTTTGGGGAAACAAGGTAGGCCTCTCCCATCTTTAATATCTATGATTTTGTTATTTTTTGAGTCGTTATTGTTTTTTCAAATTTATTATGGTGACAAAGGGCCTTTTATTTTAGTGCCAACATATACCTTTGAAATCCAAAGCCTCTCTCTCTGACAGCCTGTTTACAGACTTATCAAAATGATTAATTATTTCGTGGCCCTGGCTGGCTGGCTCAGTGATAGAGCATCAGCCCAGTGTGTGGATTTCCTGGGTTAGATTCCCAGCCAGGTCACACAGGAGAAGTGCCCATCTGCTTCTCTACCCTTCCCCTCTTTTCTCTCTATATCTCTCTCCCCCTCCTGCAACCAGGGCTCCACTGGAACAAAGTTGGCCCTGGTGCTGAGGATGGCTCCATGGCCTCCACATCAGGTGCTAGAATGGCTCCCATTGCAATAGAGCAATGCACTAGATGGGCACATCGCCCCCTGGTGGGCATGCCCGGTGGATCCCTGTTGGGTGCATGTGGGAGTCTGTCTCTGCCTCCCTGCTTCTCACTTCAGAAAAATACAAAAAAATAAAGAAATAAAAATGATTATTTCAGCCACTCAGGAAGTACAGTAGTGGTAATTTTGGTAATTTTGCATCTTAATAAGGCACATCCTGTTATTGGAAAAACTGACACATAACTTCCTTTCTGGCCCAAATGTGAAACCTGTCCTCGAATGATATTAGTTCCACGCAGATCATTTTTTCACAAGGAAAGTATTTTGGAACATGCAAGCCTGCAGTACTTCCCATTTTCTTGCCTTATTGTGAGTCGTGAAGCCTTGGTACCAGGTGACTATCAGTAGTAACATTAATATATATTTTTCTAATTAAAGAATAAATAGCATAATTCTAATGTGAGAGGGAGAAAGCATGACAGTATAGGAACTACACCTAGAGAACGGGCTTCCAGATCACTGGTCTTGGACAAATTTTCACATCAATTTATTGCACTGTTTGGAACATGCAACTTTATCTCACTGTGTTCTTGTTCCTTCAGTAGAGCAAAGAGACAAAGCAGCAGCCGCAGTAGCAGCCACTACAGGGGTGGAGGACAGAACTTCTCTATGTCTTTGTGGGATTTCCTGAGGATAGATGTGATCTTTGCATTAAGTGCTTTAAGCTACATAATCTAGTAGGAAATAAAAATTGTTCCTACTTTAACATTTTCTGGTTTTCATGATACTTTAGTGCCTTTAGTAGACACTCAGTAAATGCTAAATTGATCCGAATTCCCTCCCAATAATTTCTCAAGCAATCCTGTTACTTTCAAATACACATTTTGAATAGCTTAACCTTACTGACAGAATGGTTTCATTTGGAAAAGCACAATAATTATAAGTACTTTTCTTAAAGAAAGCATCAAATCTGAATGCTGAAACTCTGTGCTATTTAGCAAACAGAAATATAATAAATACGTATTCATTTGTTGTTGGGGGGATATGCAAAACTCTGTGAAAATAAATGAGGAAACAATTACAGAGATCTGTTTTTCATGCTCTGGTCAACATCAGGGCAGAAATGGGGAGAATGGAGGGCAATGAAACTTCTGAATTCCAAGGCACTCTTTTAAAAATGACAGTTATACATTAGCTGAAAAAGAAATGAAGCCATTTATTGTCTTCTCCGGAAATGGGAATAGAGCGGCCAGAACTGAATCTCACTTAAGGAAGACTTTTTGCAAAGCATAATTTCTATGAGCTTCCACATCATTGCCCTTAAAAATCTGACTGAAAATTGGCAATCCCTTGTCAATGTTAATAACCTTCTTAGAAACTAGTCAGCTTCTTCTTTAAGAGTCCCTTGTAAACCTTGATATACTTGCCAAGTGAATCAGTGTTATCTAAGATAAATATCCAGCTAATTTTAGGGAAAAATTGTCACTTTTAGTTTGCATATATACATATATATGCTGGGAGTGTGCTTTTGTATGTATTATTTGAATTCACTTTATGTTGGGTTTTAAACATAAGCTGAGTATCTGGAGAAAAAATTTCATAGTACCTTTAAAAACATTATTGTAGTGCTTTGCAACCTCTTTATGCCTACTATTAAGGAATTAAGAATCACTCTAATTTTGAAGTTATTACCTAAAAAATAGTATCTCACATCTTTTCCTTCATATTTACTTTAAGTTTAAAACTTTTTTCTTGCTTTAAATTTAATCTCAATTATGTCTCTTTTCTGGCACTTTTTCTAACTAGATGTTCTATTTTTATGATTTTGTTTTTGAACCTATTTTCAATATTGCCCTCTTTAGCATTTTGTGATGTCATATATTATCATTGATCTGCACAAGTTTGAGTGACCCTTTCAGTAAGGGTTCAACTAAAGGCAAATGAATCATCAGATATCTGGCGTGTAATGGGATACAATAATTTTATTTCACTTATGTCAAAACTGGAAAAGAAAATCAATCATTTCAAGCAAAAATAGCAGAACTTGTGCCAAATAACAGCCAATCTTTACCAAAGAATGGAACATTAGATACCTCTTTTTTGTATCATTTTATAGACTCTACTTTTAGGAACAAAGATACAGGAAGTTAAAGATCCAAATATGTCATTTACTGATAGAAATAATTTAGTCCTTTTTAAAAGAGACATGTCATAATATTGGACAGTGTGAACAAAAGAAAATAATTTACATTATGAAACACTCAACAAACAAATCCTGTAAATAATATATGTTTAAGAGCAGTGTGTAGCTCTCCCAGGATATTGCTTAGAGAGATTTTGTTTAAAACATTTATTGGAGGCATATATTACAGTATATCATTTACTGGCTGGAAGCCATGCAATATGTGTCTTTACTGAAAAAAAATTACCTTGTAATATGAGCCCCTCAAAGGCATAATTATATAATAAAGTTCTTATTGAGAAAACTGGAAGTAGGCCAAGCCTTGTCCAAATATAGTGAATGTCAGAGCCAAATTTATTATCCTTAGCTATTAACAGGAGAAGGCAGGTTTTGTTTACCAAGCCTAATTCTCTCCTAATTACAGCCACTATAAAATAATTACTATCCATGGGATAACAACACAAGACAGAGTGACTAACAGAAGAAACTGCAGGGGTTAGAAAACAGAGTGCAATTCTGTGTCATTTTGAACAGCTTGTGTACTGCCATGAACAAATTAACGAACTTCATTAAGGAATTATGTTTTAAGAGTGGCTTTGCGGTGAAGCAGTAAAGCAATTAATGCATCTTATTTGGTCCTAGATCTGAGTAGCAGTGCAGTTTGAGACAGCAACTAATTTTTTTTTAATTTTTGATGTATCAGGTTTAATAGGATACAACCACATTACTGGGCGAAATGGTTAATGAGTATAGAGAAAAGACTCTACTTTGGACAAATGATTTCCAGCCCTTGCTAACTTGTTCTGTCTTTATGAGCAGATTTCTTACCAAGGCAATTTTAATAATGCACTGAAGACTAATGCCAACTTTTATCTAATTCCATTCCACAACATACTCTTATGTCCTAAACTCTGTTGGCTTATAGTTCGGAAGAAATGTGTAGCTTTTCTGAAAGGCAAGAATATTCTTTATATCCATATGAGCCACAAAACTGTGAACTTGAAATATTATTTCAATATTTCATATTTGTTTTCCACACAAATCAAAATGGAATATTATCCAATTGAAGCATGATAGTTTCATTAAATTCTCAATGTTTCTCATTCCCACATTCCCTAACCTCTTCCATCTCATCACAGAGCCCCAGAGGTGTAAAGAAACCATGCTGTAGATCTTTGTACTCTTAAAATGCACACACCAGAATTAAGCACTGTTCTTATTACTTGTGCACAATGGCAAGGGTAAAAGATCTAGTTGTGCCTCTTGCTGGTTCAGTGTCTTTTCTCTCTCTCCAACCCTCAACCTTATCCCTCTTTGTAAAGGGTCACTTCTCTCTGCAGTAAGAAAAATACTCCTGTTTTGGTGACTTGGTGAAAACATACAAACTCAGCAAACTTTGTGAGTCTGTTTTAGGTGTTCCTTTAATAGGCCTCCAGATGGCCACATAAAAGCAAAAGGATTATTATAGCAACTCCTAACTGGGCCTTAGAAATAAAGGTAGACCAGAGAGTTTCCTTTAAAATAATTTTTTTTTGGAAAAAATACATGATCTGATTGTAAAAGATAAATCTTTTGTATAAAAGTAGGGAAGGAAGTTCTAAATCTAAACCCAGAAATTTGTTTTTGTATTATATTTATTTTTACAAATGTTTGTTTACCTAAACCATGCCTCTCAATTTAAAGTTAGAATGGAGACATGTAATTTTAGTTTTTACCAACTATGCTGTGCATGCCATAGGTTTTTTTTTTTAATTTTGTTTTTTTTTTTTCCTTTTTATTCTACAGATACTGAATGTTTCTATAGGGAACTAAAGTTAAGAAAGAAATGGGCAATAAAAAGATTCAGAAAAAACATTTTCATGTGGAAAAAGAAAATGTCTTGTCTCAAGTATATATATATATATTCCGAGTGGCTTTTGAGCTGTAAGGTCGACATGAAATGAGGGTCCCACAGTGGCTGAACACCTCCTCATTGTACAATCAATTAAAGAAGTGTCATTGAATGTCTCCTTTCCTTCTGACTCTTACTTTCAGAAGTCATAGTAGCTCTGAGGTTGAAAAGAGGACTGGCTGGTTTTACACAGTAGAATCATGGTTTCCTCTTTCTTACTTTCTTCTTTTTTATATTTTCCAAAATACTCCAATACGCATGGTTCACTTTATTTTTTATAAAGTGTTTTGTTTTGGGAGTTTTCATCAATCCCCTTACTAGCACGTATACACAGTTTCTGTTTCCCAGAAAGCAAAGCCGATATATGAGAGTAGGCAATTACCTACCACCTGGGCAAGTTACTTTTCGTCCAGCCCCATTAGACTTTTACTATAAGTCAATTTCTCCCAGATTTTAGAGTTAGCATGTTAGTTTGCCCTAGTTTGACTTTTCATCTATTTTCATGTTTCCTTAGGAATTTTAGTGACAAGTTGGAGTAAACAGTATTGAGAATTACTAGCTAATTTCTATTTTGTACTGATAATTTCTTTTATTATTTTAATTATTATTATTATAAAATATTTTGAACACATAAAAGCCCAGGAAATAGTAGAACCATATATATTCATTAAGATTTAACAAATATCAATGCCTCAGAAAAGGTTTTACATATTTGCTTTATGTCTTTTTTCCGAATAAAGTGTTACAGAGATCTACAAACCCCTTTTGTACCCTCAAATGTTGTCATAAAGCTCTTTAAGTAATGTTCATCCTCCCTCTCCAAGGGTATAATAACCACTGTCTTAAAATTGATTTGCAACTTTCACATGCATGTTTGTATATGTTTACTACATATGTATATGTCCATAAATTATATATTATTCTATGTTTTTAAATTTACATAAATATTATTCCTCTACTTGCTTTTTCCTCACCATTACATTTTCAAATTTTATCCACATTGATGTGTACAATTGGTTCATTTTATAAAATCATTTTTTATTTTTAATTACAGTTGACATACAATATTATATTAGTTTCACATGTACAACCCAGTGATCAGACATTATATAACTAAGTGATCATCTTGATAAGTCCTGTACCCATCTGACACCATACATAGTTATTAGGATAATATTGACTATTTCTCTACACTGTACTTTACATCCTTCCCTATGACTATTCTGTAACAATACATTTGTGCTTCTTAACCCTTTCACCTCTTTCACCTATCCCCATAAACCCCTCCCATCTGGCAGCCATCATAATGTTTTCAGTATCTATGAGTTTGTTTCTGTTCTGCTTGTTTTTTATTTTGTTTTTTAGATTCAATTGTTGATAGAGAGAAATTTATTTCCATTTTATTGTTCATACTTTTTGTTTTTATTTTTTTCTTCTTCTTCTTAAGGAAGACCCTTTAACATTTCATATAATACTAATTTGGTGGTGATTAACTCCTTTAGCTTTTTTCTGGTCTGGGAAGCTCTTTATATGTCTGACAATTCTAAATGATAACTTTGCTGGGTTGAGTAATCTTGGTTACTTTTCATCACTTTGAATATTTCTTGCCACTCTCTTCTGGTTTGCAGTTTCTGTTGAAGAATTAGCTGACAGTCTTATGAGAGCTCCTTTGAGGGCAAGTAACTACATTTTTTCTTGCTGCTTTTAAGATTCTCTCTTTGTATTTAACTCTTTGCATTTGAATAATGATGTGTTTTGGTGTGGGCCTCTTTGGGTTCATATTGTTTGGGACTCTCTATGCTTCCTGGACTTACTTGTATGTCTATTTCTTTCACCAGGTTAGGGAAGTTTTCTGCCATTATTTTTTCAAATATATTTTCACTTTCTTGCTTCTGTCTTTTCTATTGGCACCCTCATGATGCGTATGTTGGTACACCTAAAATTATCCCAAAGGCAACTTCTCTTCATTTCTTTAGATTCTTTTTTCATTTTGCTGTTCTAATTGGGTGACATTTGCTTCCTTAAATTCCAAATCACTGATTTGATTCTTAACTTGATGTACTTCACTGTTTATTCCTTAAAAATTATTCTTCATTTCAGGTAGTCTATCCATCATTTTGGACTGGTTATTTTTTATAATTTCTATGTCCTTTTTTATATGTGTTATTTCTTTGTTGAATTTCTCACTAAGTTTCTTGATAATTTTTATAATCATCATTTTGAATTCTGTATCTAATAGTTTGTTTGCCTCCATTTTGATTAACTCTTTTTCTGGGGATTTCTTCTATTCTTTCATTAGGGATATGTTTCCTTGTCTCCACATTTTGGTAGCTTTTCTGTGTTTGTTTCAGTGTATTAAGTAGAGCTGTTATGTCTCCCAGACTTGGTAGAATGACCTTGTGTAGTTGATGTTCTATAGAGTTCAGTAGCATAGCCTTTTATCACCCAAGTTAGACATTTCAGGTGCACTCATGTGTGGGCTGTGTGCACTGTTTTATTATGGTTGAGCCTTGTTTCCTTGTTTGCATCACTGGGAGAAATTGTTTCTCAGAATGATCAGTTTTGAGAACTAGCTGCAACTAACGTGGAGGAGCTGTGCAAGAGTCAGCTCTACAGAGCAGGACTTGCCTAAGTAGGGCTTTGGTGCTCATCAAGTTTGCCCCTTCAGTGTGTCACTCATGGAAGTGGTAGAGTTGTACTCCAGTGTGGCATGAAGCTGTCCACCAGGTTCACTCACTCTGGGACCTCCCTGAAGACGCAAGGTCAATCTCTTCCTGTCCCTTGCCTGGAGCCACCCTGTGGGAACTACAGAGCAATGTGCAGATGGCTGATACTTGTGCTAGGGTTGGAGGTGCCAAGGAGAGACCAAGCTATGAGCCAAGATCAGTTGCCTTTAGTACCAGGATGGGCACCTAGCAATAGGTATGGGGTATACAGAGGCCAAATGCTGCTTGTTTGAGAGGTTTTAAGAAAATATAAATTATGAACCATTTTTTATGGAAAAACCAATAAAAACTGCTTGCATAAGCCTGCAAGTTGGGTGAAGGAAGGTCTCAGGGGACCACTTAGGTAGGGTGAACAGTGTGAGCCAGGATGATGGAAACTCAGATATGGTACACACTTGCCGAATCTGTGGAGGGGGTATCTCAGAAAAGAAACAGTAGCATCTGCCAGCACTTTTGTCTGGCAGAAAGCTGTCCCCCTAGCTCTTTCCTTGATCCCAACAACCCAGTTCCTTCTGATATGTCCCTGGTCCCTTTCAGGCTACTGCTCCAGTGCTGGAGTTCAGAGTGAGTGAGTCTGAGTAAGTCTGTGCATGGGTCCTTTAAGAGGAGCTACCTGGGACTTTTGCAGGCCTCTCTCTAACTCAGCCACAATTTCTGCTGATCTTCATAGCCAGATGTTATGGAGACTTCTCTTCTTTGCACTGGAGCCTGGCACAGAGCTTGAACCCCTCACTTCTCAGAGGGAACCTCTGTAGCTGAGTTATCTCTCCCGATTTCAAACCATCACATGTAGGTGTGAGAATAGCCCATTCCATGTCTTCATCCCTCCTATTAGTTTTGATGTGGCTTCTTCTTTAATTTTCTTGCTGTAGAAATTTCATTCAGCCAGACTTCAGGCAGTTCTAAATGATAGTTTTTCTGTAAGTTAATTGCAATTTTGATGTGGTTGTGGAAGGATGTGAGTACCATGTCTAACAATGCTGCCATCTTGACCAGAAGTATCTGATTCTTTTTTTTTATTATTGTTATATAAGCTTCCATTGTGAATATGAGTATAACACAATTCACAGATGCATTTTCTAATAGATAACAAGGCCGCCATGTCCTGTAATCTAACAGATGAAAAAGAAGACTCCTTTACTTTCTGGTTTGTGATATTTTAATTTTGATACTAAACAGTTTTTTCATTGTTCCTTAAAATCACATTTTAAATTGTTATAAAGCATGACAGTGACAATACCATTACTACTAGTTCTAGTTATTCACATCCCCTCAATGGAAGAATTCACTGTTTGGCAGTTGTGATAAATGAAAAGGTGGAGAGGCCACAATGTTGCAGCCAAGGCTGGGAAGAGAGTTTCTACCATGTCCAGTGAAGTAAAGGGTAGAGCTACCAAAAGCTGTGTCTTCTTCATAATGAATGAAGAAGCAGGTTTAGAATCTTTCAAAACTTATAGCCTAGATTCTATTTATGTTATAAAAACTATGTATTGACATGATGGATGGCAAATGACGTGGCAATGTATCATGCTATTCAATGGTTTACAGATTCTTAAAAACCCCAAATTATGTATCAATGTGATAAACCCTAATGGTTCTGCAAATTCTTTGCATTAACTGCTGAGTTATACTTAAACCAGTGGTGTCAGTCTAAGCAGTTACAGGCTCTCCTGTATTTTCATTTTAATATCTTTATATAGTTTAGAGACTTTTATTATTTTAATTATTTTAAAAAATAAAAACAAGCATAAATAAAAAATGTTACATGCTATCAGATGTCTAAAGAAGACAAAGATTGTTGACTCAAGGTCATTAATATCCATTTACCAAATATTAAGTGTGGAATGTTGCATCTTGAAGCATCATTTAATAGGAAATAAGAATGGGCAACAGTGATGCTGTTATCAGTAACTTCTTTTTTAATTTGCCTGTTCACCTGGTTAGCCCTATGCACTAATAAATTAAAAATTTACCTTTGGAGAATATTTCAAGAAACATGGGGCACACACACACAACTTACAGAGATCTCCCCCCAACATGCCTCAGGGTTTGAAATCCTCATCATTTGAATTAATTCCTGATTTGAGGCATTTTATCTAGGAGAATTCATAATATGAGATAAATATGGCTAAGCAAAATAATACATTAAGATGCTATTATTTATATGGCCTTAATAGAGATATGTTCATATGAGTTTTTAACCAGTAACTTAGTAATATTATTTAAAATTGAAATATTTCATTGTTATGATGAAGGAAGAGAAGAAAAATCTATATACTAAGAAGCTGTCTGGTGAGAATGAGAACAGAGAACCAGAGGAAACACCTTTGGGGGTTGATGAGAGAGGATAGTGAGAGTTGAAAAAAATAAAAGCATTGAATAAAAATAGGGTATGTATGTTGAATACATGAAATGTATACATGAAAAATACCTACTTTAGGATTTTGCTCATGGCTAAGCCTTTCTGTGTGCAACTAATCTTTTCTTTGTACACATATTATTTTATGTCTTTAATTTAAAACTAAAATGTTTCTTACTACTTCAAGACATATTCTATGAGTTAATTCTCTTAGCTTTGTATAAAAATGTATTTTAGTATTTTTATTTCTTCAGTTTTTATTTGTCCTTTTAAATTTTTATTTCATTTTATGCTTTGTGGCAACTGAAGGAAATATTCATCCAAGGGTAAAATGCTGATACTGCAGGATCCTTTGGCTTGATGGAATTTTGTTTGCACAGTACATGCTTTAGGTAAATACCAAGCACTTTCATATTTGAGTAGAAATTAATTCAAAGTGTTTGCTTCATAAGCAGTGCAGGTTGCTTAAAATCATACTTGAAGCTTGGCTTGAACTGGCCATTTTGATGTAAATAACAACCAACATCTCAATAATTTTGTTAAGTGAGGTCACTTTTTGTATGCCTTTGTGATATTAGGTGAAATCTGAAGGATTAAGATCAATATTCCTCTAAGAAAAACACTTCAATAATTGACCTTGGCTGAATGCTCACCAAATTCCAGCCACAGGGAGGCAGTATTGTGTAGTAATTAAAATCTTGTGTTTTGTCATCAGTCAGTCAAGGGTTCAAATCTGTCTAGCATGACTGTGGATTAACTAACCTTTAAGCTTCACTTTTCATTTCTTGCCAGAATGAGATAAGATTCATTTCTATTTTATACTGTTGTGAACATTAAATGAGATAATGTGTGTCAAGTACTGAACATGTGTCTGGTGGTCATAAAACCCAGTAAATCTAATCTCCATGGAAAAGCACATGGTATATGGACGTATGCCAACCTGCTGATGCTTTTCTCCCTCCTCATACACTTGCCTAGCCTCACATATTGCTCTTTTAGAAACAAGTGCCTTGGACCCACCTTCAGGAAAAAAAAAAAAGTTAATTTTTATGAGGAGAACTTTTGGCATTAAGCTAAGGTACCCAAGAACAATGTTTCTCCCAAGTTCCCCTCACTGATTTTCATGGCCTAGGGTTGCTCAATAGTTTTAGTGCTTCCCATTTCATAATTTTCGTCATTATTCATAATACAACATCTTCTATGACAACTGCACTAACCATTGAATACTACGGGCATTTATTTTATTATAAGAACACGTTGTGGTGAGGCACATTTAAGTTCCAGAATCTGGTATATCACTTTATATCAAGGAAGTCTTTATATCCATATCATCAAATTTATCACCGCCTCCTATGAAACTTAAACATTCAGAGTAACATACATATTTCACTAAAAAAAATCTTTGGTAAATATATCAATTCTGTCTACAGAGATATACAGAAATATCTATTCTTAATGTTACATTAACATGCAGAGACCACACAGTAATTTATAGCTCTGAGACAAATAACACCATCAAAGAAAGACACTCTCTCAGGCATATGTTGAACCTTTATTGTGGAATCAACAATTGACTCTGTAACTAGCAAATTCACTGACCTCAAGTCTACTGCTTCCATCTAAATTTTAATGAATACATTGATGACTTCATTCACAAGTTATTTCCCAATGTTTATTAATCATTGACTCTAAAATTAAAGTAGCCTATAGATTCTTTGAGACATAGACCAGTTTCACTGTCTCTTTATCTCTTAAAAAGAAAAAATTAATAGTAGTTTGACATTCATGTTTGTATAGCTAGAGTCCTCTCACATCCTTTAGAATTTTGACACTTTTTTTTGGCACTACATAATGAACCTATAGATAAGTAAAAACATCATTGATCATCAGGTTCTTCTCAAGATCATCATATGGTAAGTTCATCATGAAATGTAAGTAAATGCATCACATGTTTTGCAATAATTTCACCAACAGATGAAGGGTTCCTGTATTTGCTCTTTAACTTTTCTGGGCAGAGATTCAGAGGCAGAACTCTGGACTGTTAGGAAGCACAGATGTACCCTGCAGGTAGAATGAAAAGGTCCTAGATGAGGTCTTGAATGCGTGTCCTTACATGCTTCATACTGCAACCTAATGTGCAGTTGCAGACCACCCCACCTGAGATAATAAATGAGAAATTCTCAGGGCTGTTGAGCACTTTGCAAATTTTCACAGTGGATCAGCACAAACTTAGTTAGCACAGGTGTTCACATAATTGTGATTCATTGGAAAAATTCTCAGTGCTCAATAGACCTCACACTCTTTTTTCTCCTAGGTGCTGGTTGAGTGTGAGTATATTGTGGGGAAATGTGCCATGATGTTGGGCTCCACTGGTGCTTGGCTAAAAGGTGTACAGCTGATAAAAAAAAACTGCTAAATGTGTCCATTTTTCTTGGTCCATTTGCTTAAGTTTCCAAAACCAGAGATGACGTGATTTTAATAGTTCAATAGATAGAAACAAAGTCCAACATTTTTTAAAAATCTCTTTTCATAGTAGATTATATTAAAAATTTTTCTAAGGTTACATTAAGATCATTAAGTTCCAAACAATGTGAAAATCTCATTCCTCATTTTTCTTGCATTGTAGCTGCCATCTTCTGAGGAAGTGTGTTAAGTATCACCTAATTGCCATCTCTGCTCACTTCCTGAGGTTGGTCACCATTTAGAATAAGACTCAGGGAGCCTGACCAGGCAGTTGCACAGTGGATACAGCATTGGACTGGGACACAGAGGACCCAGGTTTGAGACCCCAAGGTCGTCAGCTTGAGCGTGGGCTCATCTGGTTTGAGCAGGGCTCACCAGCTTGAGCCCAAGATTGCTGGCTTGAGCCAGGGGTTACTCTGTGTCACTTTGTCTGCTGTAGTCCCCCCCCCCCATCAAAGCACATATGAGGAAGCAATCAATGAACAACTGAGGTGTGACAACAAAGAATTGATGCTTCTCATTTCTCTCCCTTCTTGTCTGTCCCTATCTGTCCCTCTCTCTGTCTCTCTCTATCCCTGTCATACACACACACACATACACACACACACACACACACACACACACACACAAAATAAAAAGGCTCAGGGAAATCATTCTGAACTAGTGAGTAAATAGCTCACTCTGCAATCAGCCCTTAGTATCAACCTTAGCTTTTCTATTTACAGAGTGAAACAAAATTACATGATGTAAATCTCCTTACAATGATACAGCATTTGCATAGCTTTTAATGTAGCAAATTAAATGACTTGATTTTTTTTTTTAAACTGACCATACCAGTAATGCATTTTGATTAGGTTCTTGTATTATTTCTAACTTTATGGTAAACACTCTGAATTTGAGAGTAAAGGAAAAAGAAAATTATTTGCCTGTGATCTGTATCTGATTTACATATGTCTGCTTTACTTTGTTTTTTCTTTGAATTTTTTATTTTATTTTTTTAGAAAGAGAGTGAGAAAGAGAGAGACAGGTACACTGATCTGTTCCTGTATGGGCCCTGGCCTGGGATTGAACTGCCAACCTCTGTGCTTCAAGACGATGCTCTAATCAACTAAGCTAACCAGCCAGGGCAGTCTATTTTTTTGTTCTTTGTTTTTAAATAAAAATTGAATTAAAGAGATATAAAATTTTTGTGGATCTCCTCATTGGAAATTTGTTCAGATCACATTCCTAATAGTCAGCTTATGTGTGCCTTCTGTTGGTTTCTTGGTCTCTGCTTGATAATTTTCCCTTAAAGGAAGTTATTGAACAGATCATATGTTAGTATTTCATTTCAACTTCTGCTAATATTTTCAAGCATTTGACATAAAGTCCATGCTGATTTGAATGGATATATGGACTTTTCCCAACTCCTTCCTAAGGAAAGAGGAAAAATGTGTTTCCATAAATTACTTCAGGTGATCAAGCAAAGATATAAAGCTCAGTATAGATGGAAACATTCTCAGTGGACCTTATATCACCTGAAACCAAGGATCTGCCCAGCAGCATTTCACAGAAAAGTCCGGCTCTCTTCCTTGATCTTGAAATACCAGAGACCTTCTGGAAAATGGATGTTTTCCTTTTAGTTTTAAATAGAGAACAATTCATTGGTCCTGACAGAAAACCGAAATTTCTCAGCAGCTACCTTGCCTTTGCAAATGAAACACTAGGCAACTGGACATATTAGTAGCAGATGCTTTAGCCACAAATCCTCATATTGTTTTCTATTTTTATTTTTTTGTTTATATTTTACTTGCAGTGGACAAGGCTGCTACTAAGATTCCATCTGCTTGAACAGGAAACAGACTTATATGACTTTAATATATCTTTTTCTCTGAACCTTTCCTGATCCTACTAAGTCTTACTAGGTTTGTGTATATTAGGAAAGCCATTTCAAAAGAGAGGAAAAAAATCACATTTGAAACACAATGGCATCTTCATGAACTTCTAGAGGAAAAAGAAACAATTCGAAGAGGAAAATATTTCAGAATAGAACACTTGCTTAAAAAAAGCCAAATTTTTAGATTGTGTTTCTAGAAATGTCTATTGTTTTTTCTTCAGACACTTGCTTTTTTAGAGAGCAGTGGTGACAGGGCGTGGGAAGGGCAGTGAGTATCCTAAGCAGAAGTGTATCTCTAAGTCTGTGACTCTTGCAAACTTAGGTGTGAGATTTTCCAAAAGATGAAAAGTCATTCTCCAACTTAATGATGGAAGAGAGAGGGAAAATTGGTCCAAAGCTAATGAAAGACTTTTAGAATCTTTACTGAAAATATTAATTCTTATTGATAGATGTACCCAGAGAATCTTTAGGATAGAAATTGTGGACACATTAAGTTGCAAATAGTTGAAC
The DNA here is from genome assembly GCA_037038555.1 of Rhynchonycteris naso. Taxonomy (NCBI): domain Eukaryota; kingdom Metazoa; phylum Chordata; class Mammalia; order Chiroptera; family Emballonuridae; genus Rhynchonycteris; species Rhynchonycteris naso. Next base: position 70,984,054 of record CM072997.1, read on the forward strand.
AAGCATTCCATTGTCCATAAATGTCAATGTATGTTTTCCAAAATCTCCATTTTGCATTTTGAAATTATATAGACTCCATCAAAATTGAAAGTAGTATCATTAGCCAAATCAAACAATTAGCAAATTTATGATTTCAGGACCCTGTATAATCAAGATAATTATTTTTATTGTAAATAACTTACTTTTACTAGATAGCTAAGTGTATGAAAATATTTGTATAACACAGATCACTCAAAGAAATACATTTATTACATTTTTAAAACCTTCTCAATAACTTAGGTCTATTTTTGGCATCCTAAAATTAAAATTTTTAGATTTACATTCAGTACTATACACAGACTTCTATTTATTTGTTCCGTTCTTTTCCTCAAATGGTAAGATTAATTTCTACCTCTATTTCTCCTCTCTCTCTCTCTCTCTCTCTCTCTCTCTCTCTCTCTCTCTCTCCTACCTTTCTCTCTCAACACCATTATAAGTGCTAACTAATGTAGTGATTCTACTATGTCATTGCCATTCTATAATTCATAAACTATTTGGTACTTCACATCCTCAAAATTTGTCTTCAAAATACTGCAGCCTTCTTTTGATGTTGTTTTCTGTTTCTGACTTTACATTACTATATATTTTTGTGTACAATTCTTACAATAGGATGTAGTAAGTTTTAGCACTGACCACTAAAATAATTCTTGAATGATTTTCATAAGAAATAAAAGAAGCCTGACCAGGCGGTGGCACAGTGGATAGAGCGTCGGACTGGGATGTGGAGGACCCAGGTTCGAGACCCCGAAGTCGCCAGCTTGAGCTCGGGCCCATCTGGCTTGAGCAAAAGCTCTCCAGCTTGGACTCAAGGTCACTGGCTCGAGCAGGGGGTTACTCGGTTTGCTGAAGGCCCGCGGTCAAGGCACATGTGAGAAAGCAATCAATGAACAGCTAAGGTGTTGCGACGGCAATGAAAAACTAATGATTGATGCTTCTCACTTCTCTCGGTTCCTGTCTGTCTATCCCTCTCTCTGACTTTCTCTGTCCCTGTAAAAAAAAAAAAAAAAAGGAAAGAAAGAAAGAAAGAAGAAATAAAAGAAAAATGAATGAATTTTTTTTTTTTTCTGGACTGAAATGCCGGTCTTGGACATCGTTAAGACCAGTAGTGAATGTTAGCTACCATGCTTTTAAAAAGTCTGTGCAGTTGGAGTGGAGGAGGTGACTGAAGAGTTTGCATTATTATTTCTTGTACTCTTTTCCTTTAGAGTATATTAAAAGCAAAACAGCCTTTCTTGGGTCAGGGATGCTTTGGTTATATCTTTCCTGAAGGCAGTGAAATGGACCAGATGGTATCTTGAGTTCTCCTCTTAATCACTGACTACCTATTTCATGGTCAGAATACCAGAAACTTTATTCTTCTTTTGACGAGGGGATTGGCCTTCTTTTTATTCAGATATTGTTTAAACATATTACTTGTTTGTATTAGGGAGAGCTGAATTTCTGTGATAATAGGGGGAAAATGTTCTCTTCCATCAGATTCAAATGTTTTCCAGATCTACTGGTGGTAATTGACATAATTTATTTTAATGAGTTAGAAGTATTTGAAGAGCTTTCAGTGAAAACATGTGGAGCGCTCTATAAATTCCTAGGCTTTTAGAACCCTCTTGGTCTCCAGTGTTTCTGCATTTGCTGTATCCAGTAAACTGATAAACAAAAATGATTTATTGTAAAATAGTTATAAGTAAAGAAATGTCCTCTGAGGATACAATAATTGTTTTCATTTTCCTTTCCCCAGTGCCAGTGGTATAATAAAATGCTAATAGATGCAAATTATGCATGATCTTTAATGCATACTAAAGAGAGACCATTTAAAAATCAGGTACCTTTTGTTGGTGAGTAAGCAGTGGAATATTATTTCCTTTTTAAGATCTTGTAAGAACTGGAAGGTTTCTTTCTGGATTGTCTGCACACACAGGCCCACCTCCAGACTGTTGCAGTTAGACATTCCAGAGGAGGGGTGGAGGCAGGATGGGGGAGGAGAAGCAAACAAAAACATCTTTGACTCCAAAAGATTTCATAAGGAAATCTTGCAAAGAAAAACAAACATCACCCCAACAGGACAGCCATGGTGACTTAAAGAAGAGAAAATTGAAATATATGAGAAATCAATAAGGTAATAATTAAATTGTGGGTTACACCATACAGCAGCCAGGACTCTTCATGCATTTAGTAATGGAGACAGGGAACTGAAGTCATCAGTAGTTAAAAGGGAGCAAAGAACAGCCTTCATCTTGAAGCTAATTTCATGATGAGACACTAAAAAACACATACCTGCTACAATATAGCAGGATATTTATAGGAGGTTAAAGATACAAATTAAAGTCCAGGAGCCTATACATTCCTGATTACCCAGCATTCTTAAATCAGTCCTCCTCAGTCTCACACCTGGGGTCTCAGCTGCAGCGTAGCTGTCATTTACGCTACCCATGGTCCACGATTGATGACAGTCATTCGCTGATGAAGCTGTATACATCATTTCTGTCCGAGCTGCACTGGCCAGATGGACCCTGACCATCCATCGCCTGTCAGGAACGCATCTGTTCACACTGCTGCTAGGGGTACTAACAAGTCATTGGCTTTCCAAAAGGACAGTGTCAGCTGCATAGGGCACAACATAAAAACTGGTGTTGTTGGATTTTTGTTTCTTTCTTTCTTTTTTTTTTTAATCAAACAGGAATTTTTTTTCTTAAAAGAGAATATATTGCATTAACTTTTTAAAATAAGTAATAGTAGAAATACCTAAAAGATCAAAGATACATTGTCAACTTCATATTGATAAGGCAAGTTGATATTTTTCTTAAAGTTACTGTTGATGTTTTAATAAAATATGATCCATTCGATATTGTGATATTAAAATGTTTGTGAAGATCTGAGGAGTTTATTATTAGTATATTTTTCTATAATAAAAAATCAGGATGTTTGTATATTGGTTTTTCTGAATCCGGGTTATTAGTTATCTGTTTTACTTCTTATTTTAAATAAAATTATTTCCCTGTTTGAAATAACAAGTTATCCAAAAAAAGTTTTGCAGTAAACTTATTCATGAATCTAATCAATAACAAAGTACTTCAAGTTTGGTAAAGATTGTATTTATTTGTATTCATAGTTATTTGAAAATGTTTTACAAAGAAAGGAATTGTTCTGTCCTCAAGATGAACTTAACCTTTGTATGTCAGGAACCATCTAAGTAATTTCCCTGTATCGCTTCATTTGCTCCTCACATCCCTGTGAGCTAGAAATTTGCCATTCCCATTTTCCACAACAAAATACTGAAGAATAAAGAGTTAAAGGATCCACATCTAGTGTTAGTGGCAGAATTAGGGTGTGAGCCCAAAGTAGTTCTGACACCAAAGCAAGTAATTTCTTTGGGATTTGAGCTCCTAAACATGATCTTCAAATGTGGGTCAAAGTCACAGTATCCTGATACTTTTCTAGATTCTTAATTTTGTAACAAAAAAAAAAAAAAAAGAAATGGAAATATTTTGCCCTGGCAAAAATTTAACAAGGGAGATTTTAAATTAAGCTGGAATGAGAACAGGAGTTAAAATCAGACAGTTTACTGTTTCTTTTTAAAATTAAAAGTAGATTTTAAACTTAAAAATCAACGTTATGTCGAAACACATTTTAAAAAATTTTATGATGAACACCCCACAAATATTCTTAAGTTGATAAAAATGTACCATCTACTCAAAATGATGGATAAGTAGTGCTGGCATGGTCTTCAACAGGTAATCAAAACAGATGCAGCTATTAGAATAAATATTGAATGTGAACAGGTATGTTTGTAGAGATCCTTAAAACACAATTTATGTATAAGTACATGTCTCAAATATAGCCTCTAACTCTCTATTGCTTTTGTTTTCTGATTTAGAAAATTAGAAGAAAGGTCTTTTCTTTATCAATGTAAATTATATTTTACAGATTTTTGTGAAAACCTACGGCCAAATAAAAGAATCTGATTTTACTAGATGAAAAACTAATAAAGAGTTGGAGGCCATTTTCAAGGTCACAGAGGAGGCATTTCTCTATTGGCAATGGGAGACACATTGTTGAAAAATATGAGTGACTATAAACCTCATTTTGGCTGTCAGCTTTGGCAGCAGCGAAAGATCTGCAGGGAAATTTCTCCATAATTCTCCATTTTGGCTTTATATATTGGCAAATCACATGGTTTTTCTTGCTGTGAGGGCCTTAACCTCCAACCAATTTACTTTGTTATTTCCCTTGCAATTTTTCTTTCTGTATAAATATGGTAAAACTTTAAAACAAAACAAAATTTCTTTATACCTTCTACTATTTTAAGTCATAAGTAAAATACATTTTTACAAAGAAAGTTTCCACAAATATTTATAGTTAGCTAACATATACTGATCGCCATGTTTGGCTTCTTCTGCATTCAAATATGGATGGGCCAAAATCTAAAGAAACTTAGGATTCCTAAGAGAAGAAAGGAATATATACAAATAACTACAAACAAGTTGTCATTAAATTGTAAAAGCAAAGTATTATATAAAATCTGACATGAGATTGCTTCCAGCTGGAAATGTCAAAAAAGCTTTATAGAGGATGTAGTATTTGAAATGAGATTTTATTAATTTATATAGGAACTTGTATTATATGAAAAGTGGTATCTCAGACAGAAGGAACAGTTCCAAAATAGGCCTACAGGCAGAAAATCAAAGGGCAGAAGAAGTAAAATGACTTATCTGTCTGTATCTGAAATAACATACTACTTATTATAGATGCTTTGTTAATATTTCCTAAATGAGTAAGTGAAGGCATAAAAATGATTCAAAATTATTGAGGGTTTTGTGTACGAGTTAGAATTTATAATTCCATCATTTAAAAAAAAAGCTCTATTGTAGTGGATAGCCCTTTCAAAAATGCCTGGCTCTTAAATCCTAATCCCAGGATTTTATGAGTATGTACATGGTGAAAGAAATTTTGCAGATGTGATTAAAGGTAGGGATCTTGCGATGTGGAGACTGTCTTAGTTTATCCAGGGGTGCCTCACTTAATGGCATGAATTCTTAAAAGTGAGGACATTTCCACATTGTGATCAGAGGGAGGTGTGACCAGAAGAAGCATAAGAGACAGATGAAATTGATAGCTCTGAAGATGGAGAAAAGACATTGCAAGCCAAAAATGTAAGTCCTCTAGAAGTAGGAAAAAGCAAGGAAAAAAATGGATTCTCCCTCAGAACCTCTAGAAATAAATGCAGCTTTGCTAAGACTTTCACCCTGTGATCCAGGTCAGACTTCTGACCTACAGATAGTAAATGTTTGTTGTTTTAAGCCACTAAATTTGTGGTAATGTGTTAAGGCAAATACATCTACCTTGTGTTGTTTGGACATACCACAGTTTATGGGTTCATCAGGGTACTTTCAAGCATTGTGTTACCACCTAGGAAATCAATGTTGAGAAAATATATCTAAAATTGGGTACCAAGTCTCAGAAATAAAAAAATAAACTTATTAAAATGTATATATTTGTGACTAAGTTAAGTAATGCACTAAATTGTGTGTTAAATGGTATGTTTGCTTCTTAATATTAAAATTAAGAATGCATAAATATATGGTGACAGAAAATGATTTGATTTTGTGTAATGGGCACACAAAACAATTAACAGTTCAAATGCTATTCAGATGTCTACCTGGAACCTATGTTTGTATTGATCAATGTCATCCCATTAAATTTAATTTTTGAAATAAAATATTTTAAAAAGAAATTAACACTGGAATATTGGTAGTTTTCATCATTGATAAAGATATAGTTTGATCATTATTTTGTCATTTTGTGATGTATTTTGCTTTAGATTAACTAGATTTCTTAAGGAACAAAAGAAATTTGACAAATAAAACAGCAGAATTATTGAGTTAAATAATTCTGTAGCTATGTCTATTCTGCCTTGTGCATTATACAGTAAGTAGCATAACGCTTTGCCAACAGTATAATCAGTAATTATTGTTTGATTTGAGTGGTAAATTCTGTAAATATGTTTTTTAAAAAATGAGTTTTCAGTCCCATTATTCTGCCATTCAAAATAAATGGCTATTCTGTGTGCCAGACTTCTGTTTGTATTTGGCTGACTTAAGATACATTAAGTACTTATTGTTTATAATATATCCCAAATGAAGCAAGTAGAAGATCAAGAATTAACCTGGTACTTTACTAGATATATATGATCATTCCAGAGAAAAATTAGAAAATATTTTATACTGAATTATTTTCTGTAAAAATTCAGGAAAAGCTTACATTGACAAAAACTAATACATAATTTGTACTCCAGTCAGTTTTAATACATAAATTTGTAGAAGATATAGTATACTGAGCAAGCAGGTAAAGGGAGCAAGAGAGTGCATTGTTTTAGTTAGACCACTACTTGATGGCAACATTGCATCAGAGACACTGCCTCTGAACTTTCTGACCAGTGTCCTTGTCATGTCTACACAGAGCCAGGTTGTTCGCAGATCCCTTGCCTTCACTTGCTGTACATACAGGGATTTTGTTGTTGGACTTTCTTTTCATTTCCAGGTTCATACTAAAAGAATTTATCTTATAGTTTTGTGCCACAAAAGTCCTAATTCCACTGTCCAATTACCTGCTTCTTCTCTTCTGAATCACTACCGAGTTGCTCAGAGAAAGAAAGTGAGATCAAGTCTGCTCACCAAGATACTGTGCCCCAAGATGAAATGCTGGATTGGACGGGACAGCTTCCTCCTGCTTCTTGTTGCCAAACCCTGTGCGGAAATGTATGGGCCTAAAGAGACCTGGGGGGAGGACTCTGGATAATCTTACATGGATAAGTATATCCCAAACTAATCACTACCAATAAATTAAAATGTTAAGCTAACCACATTTCTATTCATATTTGTGAACCTTGGGATGAGCACACATTTTACTTAGCCTTATTCAGGGGACATCATTTGGTTTATTTTTATGCATTCGTTTTCCTTAAATAAAGAAAAAGTCAGCAGAGTCCATTATGCAAAGCATGCCTGGACACAAGCAGTGGTGGTTCTCCTACCTTCTGATACCTTAATCCAAACTGTTCTCTACTCCCATAGAATTTGCTGATTTTTATTTATTACTTTTTAAGTCTGTGAGGTATAAAAAGAAAAAAGGAAAAGCTTTTTATTTCAGTTAGAATAAGGAACTTTTATTACTTTCAACCACCCACTTTCCAGACACAGTTTTCCATTCCACCTCATTCACAAAGTTTTTATCTTAATTATGCTCACTTGAAGATCACAAGGTGTGGAGGCGAACAAACCTGAGATTCTTGTTCATTCTCTCATAAATAAGACACATAAGCTTTCTGTGGCTATTTTTTCAACTGTAAAAAGGGAAAGAGTATATAATTTATTCAGGTATTTATTCTACAAATTAGTTTGACTCTATTAGGCACTAGAGCTAGCTACAAACATGAATAGTACCTGCCTTCAAGGGGTTTTAACCTACTATCGATAGATACAGATTGTGGATTAAAAGGTAATCACTGGAACAACATGTAAAAGGGGCTAAGAATCCAATAGCTTCTAATCACTGTGAGATTTGATCACCTGGCTCTATAAGTGTGGGGCCCAGATTAGGAGAGAAATGTAGAGCACAAGGACCCTACCAGGTATTCGATAAAGGTTTCTTCTTGATCCAGAGGATACCCTTAATGAACTGGCATTATGTTTTTACTTCCTTTTATGATGTTTCCCAAATGGATTTTTAATATTTTTATGTCCCATATTTTAAGATACTGGCAATATGTGACCTGAGGTTTCATGTTTCTTACTAATTATTTTACTTTAATGGCAATGACGTTAAGCTCCAGCTTTAGACTTTTAGTTAAAAATCTCATCTGTGCCACCCTATGGGCCATTTGACATTGGGAAACTTGCTGAATTGCTCTGTGTTTCTGTTTCTGTTTTTAGCAAATGAGAATATGTTTGTTTGCCTACCTCAAAAAAATCATGGCTGGCTTAAAAGACAAGTAAGTATTAACCACTTAGCAGAAAATAAGTATTACTTGTTTCTTCTATTATTATTATTACTATTAGCATTGTTCACTCTTTTTCTTTATTTAGAGTATGATGTAATAATGCTGTGTGACCAAAATACCACTATTTTTCTCTTATAGCTGTAAGAATAGCAGAATGCCATTCATAGATCATGTTCTAGGTTAGTTAAGGAGAAGGAACAGAAAGGTGCAACACAATTGTCTCCACCTGTTATACCTAATCAGAGCTAAGAAAGAGATTTCTTTGACTCAAGATGATCCTCTCCTCTGCTATGAACCTCTTCAAACCTGGACTTAATCTTAGTTATCCTTCAAACCACAGTGTCTGGCGTAGTGCCTGGAACCTTGAGCATTTCTACAGAAATACGAATGAGCACATTGTATACAGGTATGCATTCTACAGTTAATTTAAATAAATAAATTGTAAAAAATAAATTAATTTATATGAGGGTGACTTGATGATTGAAATCAAGAAGGCTATAAAAGCATTATCATGTGGGGCTGGGATTCCTGAGACAGTTCATTGAATCTGTAGAAAATCTCCATAAAAAAACATGAGTATTTCCTGGGTTAGAAAATCCTATGAAAATTTGCAAGTCAGTCACCTCACCAAAAGACATGAAAAAACAAGCATATTGATGAAAAAGAAGAAGAAACACAGAGCACTTTTAAAGAACATGATATTAAATTAGAAAAATCTATATTTGATTTCTTGGCTTCATCTTGTTGCAGATATCTTGATGAGATACAAAAACCATAATACTTGTTTTCTTTGTCTATAAAATGGAGGCAATCAAACCTGCTTCAAAGGACACATAAAGAATGAAAATAAGTCACACATGTCAAGTGGTAGCAAAACATGTCAATTAAGAGATTGGCTTCAGGACCCTGGTTACCTGGGTTTAAATGCGATCTCTTTCATTTAGTAGTTGCAGGCATATCAATTCATCTCTCTGTATCACAGTTTCCTTATATATAAAATGATGATAATAATAATTATGGTTTCTATGAGGATTAAATGGATTAATACCTATTTAAGTACGTAAAACAATATCTGGTATAGAGTAGGGCCAATATATGTAGTTATTTTCTTTTTATGGTTCTACATGAACTACGTTTTCTTGATCCTAAAGTAACAAATAAGAACCTCAGATTAGAAAGTTCATCACTCTTGAGACTTTAATTGACAAATTCCATAGAAGGCCAGTATATGGGATCTGAAATTAATTATCAGTGACCATAGTAACCATTAATTTTACTTTGGATATTTATCCACTTTGTTATTGGTACAAGAAATTTTATAAAATGTAGTACTATCTTTTTTTGACAGAGACAGAGAGAGGAACAGATAGGGACAGATAGACAGGAAGGGAGAGTAATGAGAAGCATCAATTCTTCGTTGCAGCACCTTAGTTGTTCATCGATTGCTTTCTCATATGTGCCTTGACCAAGGAACTACAGCAGACTGAGTGATCCCTTGCTCAAGCCAGTGACTTTGAGCTCAAGCTGGTGAGCCTTGCTCAAACCAAATGATCCCGCCCTAAAGCTGGCGACCTCAGGGTCTTGAACCTCGGTTCTCCGTATCCCGGTCTGATGCTTTGTCCACTGTGCCACCGGCTGGTCAGGCAGCACTTTTATTTTTAAAATAAACTTAGTTTTTAAAATTTTTTTATTAATTTTAATGGGGTGACATTAATAAATCAGGGTACATATGTTCAAAGAAAATATCTCGAGGTTATCTTATCATTCAATTATGTTGCATACTGTAAAGCCTGTAGTCGCGGCCTCCATCACAGCCGCCTGACCCACGCAGGTTCGCATTAGATTCGAACAGCCGGTAATGAAACACAGGAGCCACAAACTGGTGAGCCATCAGCTTTAATTCTAGCTTGCACCCGGTGGGCAAGCAAAAACACACACTGGGCTCCAAAACCCACATATTCAGTGCTCACAAAGCTACTGACTTATCCGAGTTTCCTAGAATCAAAGGTTTCTAGCTCACCAGACTTATTCACCTCTGTTTCCCATCTCCTCCTGCACAAACTCTTAACAAACTGGCTTCTTCCTCAGCACTCTGCCATCTTGGCTACTTCTCCTCCACATGGCCTTAATCTGCTCTGCTCTCTAATACTAACCTCAGGAACCAAGAGAGAGAGAGCAAGCTCCTGGACTGCCCCAGTTTATAGCATAGAAAATCCAAACCTTTAATCCAATTATAAAAAGAAAATCTCTGATACAAAGCCACCCATCTGAGGCATAATGGGATTCCTCAAGAGAGTGCACCACCCTACATCATCCAATCAGTCAAGGGTGTGGGGAAGTGCTTACTCTTAAACTAAGCCTTAGGCTATGACGACCCGGCCTGCCCATAGCCTGTTCCAGAACACACATTAATATCAACAAACTTCCATGTGGGCAGCGCCATCTTTAACAAAGTGAGCATAATATATTTTATCTGCCCAACACATACCCATCATCCAAAGTCAAATTGTCCTCTGTCACCCTCTATCTGGTTTTCCCTGTGCCCCTCCCATCCCCCCTCTCCCTCCCTCTTCTCCCTTCCCCCACACCGTAACCACCACACTCTTGTCCATGTCTCATAGTCTCACTTTTATGTCCCACCTATGTATGATATCATGCTGTTTTCAGTTTTTTTCTGTTTTACTTATTTCACTCTGTATAATGTTATCAAGGTCCATCCATTTTGTTGTAAATGATCCGATGTCATCATTTCTTATGGATGAGTAGTATTCCATAGTATATATATACCAAAGCTTTTTAATCCACTCGTCCTCTGAAGGACACTTGGGCTGTTTCCAGATCTTCGCTATTGTGAACAATGCTGCCACAAACATGGGGGCGCATTTCTTCTTTTCGAACAGTGCTATGGTGTTCTTAGGGTATATTCCTATAAGTGGGATAGCTGGGTCAAAAGGCAGTTTGATTTTTAATTTTTTGAGGAATCTCCATACTGTTTTCCATAGTGGTTGCACCAGTCTGCATTCCCACCAGCAGTGCAGAAGGGTTCCCTTTTCTCCACATCCTTGCCAGCACTTATTCTGTGTTGTTTTGCTGATGAGTGCCATTCTGATTGGTATGAGGTGATATCTCATTGTGGTTTTAATTTGCATTTCTCTAATGATTAGTGATGTTGAGCATCATTTCATATGCCTATTGGCCATCTGTATGGCCTCTTTGAAGAAGTGTCTATTCATTTGTTTTGCCCATTTTTTTTTTTTTATTATATATATATTTTATTTTTATTAATTCTAATGGGGTGACATCAATAAATCAGGGTACATATGTACAATGAAAACATCTCCAGGTTATCTTATCATTCAATTGTGTTGCATACCCATCACCAAAAGTCAAATTGTCCTCTGTCACCTTCAATCTGGTTTTCCCTGCGTCCCTCCCCTCCTCCCTATCCCACTCTTCCCTCCCTCCCCCCATCCCATAACCACCACTCTCTTGTCCATGTCCATACCCTCACTTTCATGTCCCACCTATATATGTAATCGTGCTGTTCTCAGTTTTTCTTTTTTTCTGATTTACTTATTTCACTCCGTATAATGTTATCAAGGTACATCCATTTTGTTATAAATGATCCGATGTCATCGTTTCTTATGGCTGAGTAGTATTCCATAGTATATATGTACCAAAGCTTTTTAATCCACTCGTCTTCTGACGGACACTTGGGCTGTTTCCAGATCTTCCCTATTGTGAACAATGCTGCCACGAACATGGGGGCGCATTTCTTCTTTTCGAACAGTGCTATGGTGTTCTTAGGGTATATTCCTAAAAGTGGGATAGCTGGGTCAAAAGGCAGTTCGATTTTTAATTTTCTGAGGAATCTCCAAACTGTTTTCCACAGTGGCTGCACCAGTCTGCATTCCCACCAGCAGTGCAGAAGGGTTCCCTTTTCTCCACATCCTCGCCAGCACTTATTCTGTGTTGTTTTGCTGATAAGTGCCATTCTGACTGGTGTGAGGTGATATCTCATTGTGGTTTTAATTTGCATTTCTCTAATGATTAGTGATGTTGAGCATTTTTTCATATGCCTATTGGCCATCTGTATGTCCTCTTTGGAAAAATTTCTATTCATTTCTTTTGCCCATTTTTTGATTGGGTTGTTTGTCTTCCTGGTGTTGAGTTTTATAAGTTCTTTATAAATTTTAGTTATTAACCCCTTATCAGATGTGCTGTCGAATATGTTCTCCCATTGTGTGGTTTGTCTTTTTATTCTGTTCCTATTGTCTTTAGCTGTGCAAAAACTTTTTAGTTTGATATAGTCCCATTTGTTTATCTTGCCTTTTATTTCAGTTGCCCATGAAGATAAATCGGCAAATATACCGCTGCTACAGATGTCGGAGAGCTTGCTGCCTATGTTTTCTTCTAAGATGCTTATGGTTTCACGGCTTACATTTAAGTCTTTTATCCATTTTGAGTTTGCTTTTGTGAATGGTGTAAGTTGATAGTCTAGTTTCATTTTTTTGCAGGTAGATGTCCAATTTTCCCAACACCATTTGTTAAAGAGGCTGTCTTTACTCCATTGTATGTTCTTTCCTCCTTTGTCAAATATCAGTTGTCCATAAAGCTGTGGGTTTATTTCTGGGTCCTCTGTTCTGTTCCATTGATCTATGTGCCTGTTCTTATGCCAGTACCAGGCTGTCTTGAGTATAATGGCCTTGTAGTAAACCTTGATATCAGGAAGAGTGATACCTCCTGCTTTATTTTTTCTTTTTAAGATTGCTGAGGCTATTCGTGTTCTTTTTTGGTTCCATATAAATTTTTGGAATATGTGTTCTATATCTTTGAAGTATGTCATTGGTATTTTAATTGGTATTGCATTGAATTTATAAATTGCTTTGGGTAATATAGACATTTTAATGATGTTTATTCTTCCTAGCCATGAGCACGGTATGTGCTTCCACTTGTTTGTATCTTCCTTGATTTCTTTTATCAATGTTCTATAATTTTCCGAGTACAAGTCCTTAACCTCCTTGGTTAAATTTACTCCTAGGTACTTTATTTTTTTGGCTGCAATAGTGAAGGGGATTGTTTCCTTAATTTCTTTTGCTGATATTTTATTGTTGGTATATAGAAATGCCTCTGATTTCTGAGTATTAATTTTATATCCTGCCACCTTGCTGAAATCATTTATAAGGTCCAGTAGTTTTTTGACTGAGACTTTAGGGTTTTCAATATACAATATCATATCATCTGCAAATAATGACAGTTTTACTTCTTCTTTTCCAATTTGTATGCCTTTTATTTCTTCTTCTTGTCTGATTGCTGTAGCTAGGACTTCTAGAACTATGTTGAATAAGAGTGGTGAAAGTGGGCAACCCTGCCTGGTTCCTGACCTTAAGGGGATTGCTTTTAATCTTTGTCCATTTAGTATGATGTTTGCTGTCGGTTTATCGTAGATTGCCTTTATCATGTTAAGGAATGATCCCTGTATTCCCACTTTACTGAGAGTTTTGAGCATGAATGGGTGCTGGATTTTATCAAATGCCTTTTCTGCATCTATTGAAATTATCATGTGATTTTTGTCCTTCCTTTTGTTTATGTGATGAATCACATTGATTGATTTGCGAATATTGAACCAGCCTTGCCTCTCCAGAATAAATCCCACTTGATCGTGGTGTATGATTTTTTTCATATATTGCTGGATCCGGTTGGCTAATATTTTGTTGAGAATTTTAGCATCTAAATTCATCAGGGATATAGGCCTATAATTTTCTTTCTTTGTGTTGTCTTTGCCCGGTTTTGGGATCAGAATTATGCTCGCCTCATAAAAGGAGTTTGGAAGTCTTCCTTCCTCTTGAATTTTTTGAAATAGCTTGAGGAGAATAGGAGTTAGTTCTTCTTTGAATTTTTGATAGAATTCACTTGTGAAGCCATCAGGCCCAGGACTTTTCTTTTTTGGGAGTTTTTTGATAACTGTTTCGATCTCATTTGCTGTAATTGGTCTGTTTAGGTGTTCTGATTCTTCCAGATTGATTTTTGGAAGGTTATATGATTCAAGAAATTTGTCCATTTCACCAAGATTGTCTAATTTTTTGGCATATAGTTCTTCATAGTATTTTCTTACAATGCTTTGTATTTCTGTTGTGTCAGTTGTTATTTCTCCACTGTCCTTTCTAATTTTATTTATTTGAGTCCTCTCTCTTTTTTTCTTGGTGAGTCTAGTTAAAGGTTCATCAATCTTGTTTACCTTTTCAAAGAACCAGCTTCTTGTTTCATTGATCCTCTGTATTGTTTCCTTAGCCTCTATGTCATTTATTTCTGCTCTGACCTTTATTATTTCCTTTCTTCTACTTGTCTTGGGTTTTATTTGTTGTTGTTTTTCTAGTTCTTTTAGATGCAGGGTCAGGTTGCTTATTTGAGCTTTTTCTAGCTTCTTATGATATGCCTGTAGTGCAATAAACTTCCCTCTCAGAACTGCTTTTGCTGTGTCCCATAAATTTTGAGTTGATGTATGCTCATTATCATTTGTTTCTAGAAACTTTTTTATTTCTTCTTTGATCTCATTGTTAATCCATTCATTATTTAATAACATGCTATTTAGTTTCCAAGTGTTTGAGTATTTTTCAGGTTTTCTTTTGTGGTTAATTTCTAGTTTCATGGCATTGTGATCAGAGAAAATGCTTGATATGATTTCAATCTTCTTAAATTTATTGAGACCATTTTTGTGTCCTAACATGTGGTCTATCCTAGAAAACGTACCATGAGCGCTTGAGAAGAATGTATATTCTATTGCTTTAGGGTGAAAAGTTCTGAAGATATCTATTAAATCAAGTTGATCTAGTGTCTCCTTTAAGTCTGCTGTTTCTTTATTAATTTTCTTTCTTGAGGATCTATCCAGTGTTGTTAGAGGGGTATTGAAATCTCCTACTATGATAGTATTGCTGTTAATCTCACCCTTTATATCCATCAAAGTCTGCTTTATGTATGTCGGGGCTCCTATATTTGGTGCATAGATATTTACAATAGTTATATCTTCCTGTTGAGTTGTTCCCTTTATCATTATGTAGTGTCCTCCTTTATCTCTTACTACAGCCTTTGTTTTAAAGTCCATTTTGTCTGATATAAGTATTGCTACCCCTGCTTTTTTTTCATTTCTATTTGCATGAAATATTTTTTTCCATCCTTTTACCTTCAGTCTATGAGCATCTTTTGTTTTAAGGTGTGTCTCTTGTAGACAGCATATGTATGGGTCCTGTTTCTTTATCCATGCAGCTACCCTATGTCTTTTGATTGGATCATTTAATCCATTTACATTTAAGGTTATTATTGATATGTAGTTGTTTATTGCCATTTTATTCTTTAAAGCTGTATTCTTCTTTTGCTCTATTCATTCCTCCCTTTAAACTGTTCACAAGAGGCCCCTTAGTATCTCTTGCAGAATTGGTTTGGTTTTTATGAATTCCTTCAGGCTTTCTTTTTCTGGGAAGCTCTTTATTTCTCCTTCAATTTTAAATGTTAGCCTTGCTGGATAAAGTAGTCTTGGTTGTAGGTTCTTGTTCTGCATTACTTTGATTATTTCTTGCCATTCCCTTCTGGCCTCAAGTGTTTCTGTTGAGAAGTCCGATGTCATCCTTATCGGGGCTCCTTTGTAGGTGATAGTCTTTTTTTCTCTAGCAGCTTTTAAAATTTTTTCTTTATCCATTAGCTTTGGTAATTTAACTATGATGTGTCTTGGTGTAGATCTTTTTGGGTTTCTCCTTAATGGAGTTCTGTGTGCTTCTTGAATGTGTGGAGTGTTTCCCAGCCTTAATTTAGGAAAGTTTTCTGCTATGATTTGATTGAACAAAGTTTCCATTTCCTGTCCTCTCTCCTCTTCTTCAGGCACCCCTATGATGCGAATGTTGTTTCTCTTCATGTTGTCACAAAGCTCCCTTAGAGTTTCCTCACATTTTTTGAGTCTCTTTTCCTTTTTCTTCTCTGCTTCTGTGCCTTTGTTTATTGTGTCCTCTAACTCGCTTATTCGATCCTCAGCATCATCCATCCTGCTTTTAATTCCTTCCATTGTGGTCTTCAGTTCTGATACTGTATTTGTCATTTCTGTCTGATTCTTTTTTATTATTTCAATTTCATTTTTTATACTTGTTATCTCTTTATTTAGATGTTCATAATGACTATCCATTGTTGCTCTAATTTCTTTGAACATCCTAACTATCATTATTCTAAATTCTGCTTCTGGTAATTTGGTTATATCTGGTTCATTCAGGTCCTTCTCTGGGGATTTCTCTTGATTCATTTGGTTTGCATTCCTCTGCCTGCCCATTTTTTCTGTGTATAAGCAAGTTGTGGCCACTGGAGTCCAGTAGGTGTTGCCTTTGTGTTCTCTAGGTGTGGTCTATCTGCAGGCCCCCCACCCCCTCTGCCGGTGCCTAGGGTGGTTGGGTATGAGCGTTGCCAGCGCCGGCCCACTGTGGCTTTTGTTATGATTTCTGCCTCTCCTCCGTGGGAGGGGTTGTGACTGAAGCCACAAGATTAGCACCAAGGGTAGAGGCGAGCACCTTTCCTCAGCTGCGGACCCAGCCTATTTCCGGACTTCCGCCCAGAACCAGCAGTCAAAGCCTGCTCGCTACAGTTCCGCGGGTTAGGCGGGGCTTTTGACGTGCTCTCAGCTGTAAGCTTTTGCCCGTCCGGAGCTTTAGCCCCGCCCTCTAGGCCAGGGCCCTTTGCGCAGGGTCGGAAACCAAGGTTTATTGGGGCGGGCGTGTTTGCTGGCTTCCGCTGAGCTGCGTACTTCCGCTCGTCCCGGGCTCTACCCCGCCCCCGCGTTCCGAGTCCGCTCGTTCATGTATGAATGCTATCCCGAGTTTCTCCGGCCGGATGGGGATAGTAGTGTGGGCTCAGCTGCGAGCCTCCACTTGTCTCGGGGTCCACCCCGTTCCCGCGCTCGGAGCCCGCTCGCGCACGTATACTGGCCAACCGCGGTTTCTCCGCCCCGGGGGTGGGGGGGGGTGCGGGACTGGTAGCGTCAGCTCTGCCGCGAGCCCCTGCCCGTCCCTGGTCCTAGCCCGTTCCCCGCGGTCAGGGCCGGCTTGCGCAGGGCCTGCCCGTTCCTGGCCTCCCGCTTTGTCCCCGTAAGTGGGATTAAAGGCGGGCCCGCAGCTTCCGGACCGCTCTCGCGATCCCCTCTGACCCTCTGGGCTAGACCGATCTCCCACCGGCTTGGCCTCCGCCCACGCCGACAGAACCGCCTTTCAGCGTCCTGCCGCCCCAAAACCTTAAGCAGCCCTCAGCAGAGTAGGAAGGGACCTAATACTCCACACTGTAGGCCTGGGAGCTCCCTCACTTGTTTCACAGCTCAATACTGTCCAAACGCTCTTCTAGGCTCTAGGACTGGAGGCTGGGGCTTGGTTCCTGGGACCCAGGTCCCTCCCTCTCCACCAAACTCTCCTCCCGCCCCGCGGGTCTCTCCAGGCTGCCGTTTGCTCCGGGGAGCTGGGCAGCCCTCTTCGCGTTTTCGCTATTCCTACCAGTCTCAGTGTGGCTTCTGCAGTGTTCCTTGGTTGAAGAGTCCACTTAGTTTTGTTCAAAGTTGGTTTATCCAGGTGGTGGTTCTTAAAATTGAGTTGTAATCCACTTTGGTTCTGGGAGTTGGAAGTTCGTACGTCCGCCTACTCCGTCGCCATCTTGCTCCTCCTCTGTTTTGCCCATTTTTTGATTGGATTGTTTGTCTTCTTGGTGTTGAGATTTATAAATTCTTTATAAATTTTGGTTATTAACCCCTTATCAGACATGTTGTTGAATATGTTCTCCCATTGTGTGGTTTGTCTTTTTTTTCTGTTCTTATTGTCTTTAGCTGTGCAAAAACTTTTTAGTTTGATATAGCCCCATTTGTTTATCTTGCTTTTTATTTCATTTCCCGTGGAGATAAATCGGCAAATATATTGCTGCAACATATGTCGGAGAGCTTGCTGCCTATGTTTTCATGCTCAAAACTCTCAGTAAAGTGAGAATACAGGGAACATTCCTTAACATAATAAATGTCATCTATGACAAACCCACAGCAAACATCATATTCAAAGAGCAAAAATTAAAAGCAATCCCCTTAAGATCTGGAACCAGGCATGGGTGCCCCCTTTCACCACTCTTATTCAACATAGTTCTGGAAGTCCTTGCCACAGCAATAAGACAAGAAGAAGAAATAAAAGGCATCCAAATTGGAAAAGAAGAAGTAAAACTATCATTATTTGCAGATGATATGGTCTTGTATATAGAAAACCCTAAAGTCTCAGTCAAAAAAACTACCAGATGTGATAAATGAATTCAGCAAGGTGGCAGGATATAAAATTAATACTCAGAAATCAGAGGCATTTTTATATACCAACAATGAACTGTCAGCAAAAGAAATTAAGGAAACAATCCCCTTCACTATTGCAACCAAAAAAATAAAGTACCTAGGAGTAAATTTAACCAAGGAGTTTAAGGACTTGTACTCAGAAAATTATAAGACATTGATAAAAGAAATCAAGGAAGATACAAACAAGTGGAAGCATATACCATGCTCATGGTTAGGAAGAACAAAAATCATTAAAATGTCTATATTACCCAAAGCAATTTATAAATTCAATGCAATACCAATTAAAATACCAATGACATACTTCAAAGATATAGAATACATATTTCAAAAATTTATATGGAACCAAAAATGAACACGAATAGCCTCAACAATCTTAAAAAGAAAAAATAAAGCAGGAGTTATCACTCTTCCAGATATCAAGGTATACTCCAAGGCCATTGTATTCAAGACAGCCTGGTACTGGCATAAGAACAGGCACATAGATCAATGGAACAGAAAAGAGAACCCAGAAATAAACCCACACCTTTATAGACAACTGATATTTGACAAAGGAGGAAAGAACATACAATGGAATAAAGACAGCCTCTTTAACAAATGGTGTTGGGAAAATTGGACATCTACCTGCAAAAAAATGAAACTAGACCATCAACTTTCAGCATTCACAAAAGCAAACTCAAAATGGATAAAAGACTTAAATGTAAGCTGTGAAACCATAAGCATCTTAAAATAAACTTACTTTTAAGGAAATGCAATATGTGGACTGAGATGAAATGAGATATATACCATGAAAAAAAAGTAAGTATTTCAGATGAGGCAATAGCATTATGCTCCCAGTCTTCCAAGAAGATGAGGCGTTTATGTGCTCTCATTTGTGTGGCAAACCGGCATTGCTAAAGATATAACATTTTTGGTTTTGTTTTCCTTTCATCAACCAGTGTGGGAAATTACTTGGTTTCTTTCTCTACTCATCTCAAAATACAATAAACAGAGCATTTGCGGCTTTCGAATCTTAAAATGTTATAGCTAAAACAAATCAGAAATTATTAGCCCTAGCCCCCATTGTATAGATGAGATGAATCAACTTTGCCTAAAAGTTTACTTTTCCGCTTACTTATTCATTTAGAAATAACAACAAAATATCATTGATCACTATATTAGTCAGGGTTCTTCTGAGAAACTGAACCAATAGCATGTAGATAGATGATAGAGATTTATTATAAAAATCTGGCTTTGTGATTATAGAGGCTGACAAATCCCAAAATTTTCAGGATGAGTCAGCAAGCTGGAGTCCCAGGTGTGGTTTCAGTGAGAAGGTCAGCAGTCTCTAGACCCAGGCAGAGCCCATGTTGTAGTTCAAGTACAACGGAAGGAAAAAGTTGATGTCCCAGTTTGAAAGCAGTCTGACAGAAGAAATTCTCTCTTACTTGAGGGAAGGTCAGCCTTTTTATGCTATGCAGTACTTCAGCTGATTAGATGAGGCCCACCCACTAACTTAATTATTAATTTCAACCAAAAGCACTTTACAAAAATACCCAGAAAATATTTGTCCAAATGTCTAAGTACCTCAAGCCCAGTCAAGTTGACACATAGAATTAAGTATCACATACACTTAATTTAAGTGTCAGGCATTATTCTAGGTCTTGAAGAGATAAGTAATGTGTTTATAAGGCTTAAAATCTAATTAGAAAAACAGAAATGTTAATGACAAAGTGTAAATGAGACCATATAATGTTATGGAGTCAATATGTCACATACCCTGTAACTTAATGTTAAATCAAGGTAGACAGTGCTTTTTTACAGTGCCTTAAAGCACTTTGCCTCGTCCTATTCTACCCGAAGCCTCAACCTCATACCTAGATCTGAGCAAATAGGGGGAGGCATCAGTGTCCACTGGGAGGCACATTGAATTTTGTTTTTAGAATGAGAAAACACATTCTTGAGAACCTAACTTTAGTTCTTTTTTATTTGTGTCTCTATTATGGCTAGAAGAACTCTCACTCTTCCAAGTCTTCAAGACCTGGGAAGATTTGCTATCTGCTCAGATGACCACCAGAGGCTCCTTCCAGACCTGCCCTTTTTAGACTCTCTTCCATATCCCATTCCTAGATAATGAATCATCCTATAAACCTAAAAGTGACAATGAATTAATGTTAGTTCCCTACTCAGATAACACTTGTGTATCTTAATAGAAATTTAGTAGGTATATAAAGCATAAGCACAATAGGATGAGTCTTAAAAAAATTTCAGGCATTTTGAAAGTTTATGCTTTGGAGTAGATTGCAATTCATGACACAAATTATGATCTATTCTGCTGATGTATAGGATTGGCCACATATTAAAGCTTTCACATTTGAGAACTTAAAGGGGAAGAGAAATACATTTATTGAGCCCCTCATGTTCCAAAACTCTACCAGGTGCTTCAAATATAGTATCATATTTAATCATACTAAAACTCTGAAAAATATGTATTAAATTTTCTATTTTCCAGATAAAGGAACTGAGACTCAGAGATATCAAAAAACATACTCAGTGTAGAAAACTTGAAACCAGAAAACTAATGAGTAAGTTGTGACAAGTAACTACTTGAATCATAAGAGATCATTGTGAGGTGAGTTGAAGCAGAAGGAGAAGACACCTTTTCTCAAAGAAAGTCTTTAGATGCCACTAGCATAAATAAATTGTTGGGATATTTTATATGTATTTCTAGCTCAAATATTGTTTATTACAGGGGTAGTTTATCTTTTTATACCTACCGCTCACTTTTGTATCTCTGTTAGTAGTAAAATTTTCTAACCACCCACTGTGTCCACAATAATAGTGATTTATAAAGTAGGGATGTAACTTTACTTTATAAAATTTATAAAGCAAAGTTAAAGCATATAATAATAATTACTTACCAAGTACTTTATGTCAGATTTTCACTAAGTTTGGCAGAATAAATCTTTATAAAACAACTTACTATATCATTTGATTGCTCCACTACCACCCACCATGAAAGCTGGAACGCCCACTAGTGGGCGGTAAGGACCAGGTTTACTACCACTGGTTTATTATATCTTACTATATAAGATGATTGAGCCTGATCAGGCGGTGGCTAGTGGATAGAGCATCGAACTGGGATGTGGAAGACCCAGGTTCCAGACCTTGAGCTTGCCAGCTTGAGCGCGGGTCCATCTGGCTTGAGCAAAAAAAAGCTCGTCAGCTTGGACCCAAGGTCTCTGGCTCCAGCAAGGGGTTGCTCCGACCGCTGAAGGCCCGCAGTCAAAGTACATGTGAGAAAGCAATCAATGAACAACTAAGGTGTTACAACGGCAATGAAAAACTGATGATTGATGCTTCTCACCTCTCTCCGTTCCTGTCTGTCTGTCCCTATCTATCCCTCTCTCTGGCTCTCTCTCTGTCCCTGTAGAAAAAAAAAAAAAGATGATTGAGCATCAGAATTTTCAATGTTCATCAGAGATGGTGAAGGGATTAGTGAAATTATATATATATATATATAACACATAAAGACAGATAACAGGACAGCAAATCTCAGTGGCAAGAGGGGAGGGAGTTAGGGACAGGGGAACAAAGGGGGTATAATGGGGACACAAGTGTGGGAGGTGAGGTTGTTATATTGAATGAGACACTTGAATCCATGTTAACAAAATAAATTAAAATTAATAAAAATTTAAAAATAGAATATAAAAAAACTAGTTTTATAATAGTATTACGGATAGTTAAGACATTGTTTTAGATTGTTTAAACTTTTTATTTTGAAACAATTTTTCCCTTTTTTAAGTGATAGGGGAGACAGAGACAGACTCCTACATGCACCCCCATCAAGGTCCACTCAGAAAGCCCCCAAGAAGGCTATGCTCTGCCCATCTGTGGCTTTGTTCTGTTGCTCCACAACCAAGCTCATCTTAGCACCTGAGGTGGAGGCCATGGAGCCCTCCTCAGCATTTGGGGCCAACCTGCTCCAACTGAGCCATGGCTGCAGAAGGGGAAGAGAGAGAGAGAGAGAGAAGCGAGAGGGAGAGAGGTGGGGAAGCAGTTGGGTGCTCCTCCTGTAGCTCTGACTGGGAATTGAACCCGAGACATCCACACACCAGACTGATGCTTTACCACTGAGCAAAACAGCCAGGATCCCTCAAAATAATTTTAAACATAAAAATTTCTAAAAATAGTGGATAGAATTTCTATAACTCCTTCTTTTAGCTTGCCCTAATGAAAACATCTTACTTAACTATAAAACAATTTTATAAACAGAAATATATACAATATTATTAATCTACAAATCTTAATCAAATATCATTAGTTGTCCCATTTAAGTCCTTATTTTAGTTCAGCATATAATCTGAGATCTCATATGCCATTAATATTCATGTCTCCTCCAGTAAACTCATAATGTTGTAGAGTTCTGGCCAGTTATTTTGTAGTCTATCCCTTACTTTGAGGTTTTCAGATGTTTTCTCAAAGGCAGATTAAAGTTAATATATTTCTGACGAGTATAATACAAATATTGTGTCCTTCTCAGTACACCATATGAGAAGGTATATGAGATTAATATTATTTATGTTAACTATAATGCCTGTCAAGTTTCTCTAATGAAAAGATTTTATTTATATGTGACGTTAAGACAAACTCAAGGTTAAGGGCACATTCCTCCAGAGTACAAGTCTGCCTAAAACTTCTGACACTAGCTCCAATGCAATGAGTTTATCATATTTCAAAGTCTGTGAGAACAGTCCCCATAATATTCTCAAAAGGCTACAAATTTAGGGGCTCCCAGGAACATTCAATATTTTCCTATGAAGACTTCCAGAATTTACAGAAAGCTCTTATAGTTATAGCTTATTCTAGGCAAAGGGTGTAATTTAGAACCAGGCAAAGGTAGAGAGGCATAGGACGAAGTCTGGGAGGGTTCTAAACACAAAGCTTTCATCATCTGTAGAGAAATGTTACCCTCTCAGCACTTAAGTGAGACAATACTCAGAATATTGTCAAACAGGTAAGAGTTCTGAAGCTCAGATTTCAGAGTTTTTACTGGGGTCTCATTAATAAGCATGATTGATTGTATCATTTCCTACAAAATTGAACTCAATTTCTAGTCCTCTCTTTTTCCCCTAATAATCAGATGATAATCACTTTCTGAATGTCAGCCTTCATCCTGAGTCATTAATTAGCATAAACTGTCTAGAGTCTAATATAATTCATAGTTTAGCATAAAAAATCAAATGTGGTGTGGTCTTAGGGCCCTGCTATGAATAACAAGCTCACTCTTATTATACAGGAAATTCCACGAGTTTAGAGGTTACCTCTAAGGAACCAGGATGAGAGACTGGACCATTCTTTGGGTTGAGGTAATATTCTTTATTATTTAATTTTTGTTTGATTAATAAGTATTTTGTCAGAAAATTCTTTGAGATTGTATAGTCTCATGTGCAAATATCTTGTTTCTCATCATATTTTGTCTACTAATTTAATATCCATTCATTTATAATTTTTTTCTCAATAATTGTTACTATCATGTTTGCCAAATGATAAAAGTTCTTGCTTTTAAGAAAAATACACCAGAAGATTTATGAATAAAGAGACATCATATTTACAACTTACTCTCAAAATGTCAATAAGAAATAATATGCATATATTTTACACAAAAAGATAAAATTATAAAGAAAATGTGATGTTAAGTTATTGAAAAAATTGTGTAAAAAGTCATTGGAATTCTCCAAACAATTCTTGGAACTTTCTTTAGGTCTAAATTATGGAAAGGTAAAATTATTTTTAATTTAATATTTCTATCAATAGTAGATTATATTGGGGCTATTTATGGGTTTGAAACAAAGAAATGTATGTGTTGACTTCAAAAATAAATCTTCAAATTATAGCTAATAGTAATAAGTTGTCAAATACCATCTAAACTTACCAGAGCATTTATTTATATCTAATTCCCAAGTGAAAATATAGAGTATAGTGGAGAAGGTATGGCTGTTAGGTATATATGTATTCTTGTTTCTGAAAATAGACATACAGAAGGTTTAGGTGTTTGCCCTGTCTATTAAGAATTCTTTTTAATTAAGTTGTCATAGGCTCTGTTCAGGGAACTATAAAATAACTCCAGGGAATAATGAATTGTTTTGGCTCCAGGATTTTTAGAAAATGCTAATTAAAAGCTTGTTAAAATCATTTTAATCAAACTAAAATAAAATTATGGTGATTCCAATATCAAATTAATAGATATGTAGAAAGGATAATTGTAAAAGTTTATTTCAGTTATTACTCTATATTTAAAAAAAAGAACATATCTGAAATGCTTACAATATATTTTGGTAATAAAATGGTAGACTAAAATTTGAAGAAAATTCTCTGGAGATAGGAAAACTGCTTAAGAGAAGAAATGCATAGTAAGAAATCTAAAACTCAGCTCCAACTTATAAATTGTTTTGAAGGTTATTCTGGGTGTTTCTGGTGAGCAGTAGCTTTCCTCGCTCTAGTTTGTTATACCAATGGTCATGTTTTTCCCTCTGCATCACCAAATTGCCTCATGAAGAAAGTGTCATATTTTTAGTAGTGTGGGTTGCACTTCCATGACAGCAGACAACTGATTATATCCTGCCAATTCATTTCGACCAGTCCAGCATTAAGAGTTTGCCAATGAGCTGGGAGAGGTCCAGGAACTCATTGGGAATGAAATGTTCTTACCTGGAAGAACTCTTGCACTCAGGATGAAGAAATTCCTTGAGCTAAGCTCAACAATTTATGAGCATGGGTCATAAGAGTCCTCTGCTGGCTAAGGCTCGGGTGACTTCAGAGAAGTCTCCTGGGGAGAGTATAGCAAACCATTGAGAGAAGTCCACTGAAAAGAATCTGACAATAAATTTAGGGACAATTCAATGGCAATATTCCAAAAGTAGTAAAAATAACCTATTAGAACTTAAAGGCATTAGATAAATCCATAAAGTGAATTCTTAGAAGTTTGGTGAGTTGACTAAGTTTTTATTTTTATTTTTTTGCTTTTCTTTGTTTTGGTATTTGTTGCAGAATAGCATCTGAGTGGTATAGAAACACAGAGTCAACTTTTAAAATATGTACTTTAAAAAATATATTTATACATTACATTAAAATATGTATGCTTATAATATCTCCTAAAATTTTAACACTATATATAGCTCACAGCTAATAGTATAAAAATAAGTTTGGTTCACATTTTGTGTCTTATAGTATTATTAATATTATTAAATCGGGGTGGGGATTGAAAGATAATTTATTATATGAAAAAATATTTCTTATGAATAAAAATCAAATCAGTTTTTAAAACTAAAAAATATAATTTACAGCAATTTAGTCTTGAAGTTGATTTAATTTTGTTTCTCTCTGAGAAAAAACATTATCGATTTTTTAATTTAGTATCAGTAATGGAGATAATTCAACCTCAACTCATCATTGCCCTAAAAAGTCTATTTATTCATTTATCTATTTATATCAGTCAGCATTGAGTAAATAAAGTTTCAGAGTTTATATTACTAATAGATATTTATAAAGTTATATCTCTGCAGCCACATAAAGATGTAAGAAAAATTAACAAAAAATGACAAATATTTCTTTTTTTTTACCGTTTTTATTTTATTCATTTTAGAGAGGAGACACAGAGTGAGAGAGAGAGAGAGAGAGATAGAGAGAGAGAGAGAGAGAAAGGGGGGAGGAGCTAGAAGCATCAACTCCCATATGTGTCTTGACCAGACCAGTGCAGGGTTTTGAACTGGCGACCTCAGTGTTCCCAAGTCGATGCTTTATCCACTGCGCCACCACAGGTCAGGCTAAAATGACAAATATTTCTGTTGCAAATTTTTATTTTTTAAATAGCAATTTTCATTTGAAATATAATAGCAATTTTTAAGTTATATTGATATATATGGGTCAGTCAAAATGTACTGACTCTCTACTAGTTGTCGGACTAGTATTTTAGAATTATAGAGAAATCACAAAAGAGGTATAAGACACATTCTTCACCTTGCAGGAGTTTACCACCTTAATATAGTTCACTTGCTATCTATCTCATTCTTAATAAAATTAAATAAAGAAGTAAAACATACTGTACCTTAAACGCCAACTGGCTACAATTTGATCATGTATTCTTCTCTAAGTAACTAGTAGTAGATTATTACAATTCAAATTACCAAAGTAAAAATAAAAAACACCAAAACTATTTTTCATTTATCACATCTGGAGGAGTCAGAAAAAATACTATTGACGAAGGAAATATGAAAATTGGAATGTAAATATTAAAAATGGAATAAAACCTTCTTTCTATCTGGATGTTTCTTTGGAGTTTGTATTTTGTCACAACAATATATGATTTGTTTTAGATAGTGAATAGTGGAGAGAGCTTAAGTCTTCTACAGAATAAGACTAAACACATACATTTTCTTGCCTGATTGAAATGAAGCTATTTTTTAAAGCCAGTTTGGTGACTTTTCTGATCTTTGGTATATAGGAAAAGGAGGACAGGGGCTTGCTGTTTTTCTTTGGAGTGTTTTGGCAGCACATGCGTATATGTCGAACAAGAATACAATGCACTATTATTTGGTTGCATTCAGGAAAATCTGTTTACCAGTTGAACATTGTTATAAGATAAGAATAAGGTAAAATTTACAATGCTTGCAAAATATGTATTGATATTTAATCGGACAGTTGTTTAAATAGCTGATCCTGTGAAATTTTAAACCAATATTGAATTTTTCTGGTATCATTCCAGACATATTCTAGGACGCTTTCATATTATGTTCCAAGTGACAGTTGCAAAATAATGTAAAGTTTATAGTCATTCAGCCCTTAACTTTAAAACATTAGCACTTGTGCTCTGTTGGAATAATGACACTAAATTTGGGATTTTATCACATCACAAATAAAACATTTCCAGACCTTTCCTTTGTTCCTTTGTCATTATAGATGATAAACATAAATAATAGCATTTGATTTTCAAAAAAAATAGCGCATGGTTTTTATACAGTAAAATGTATTTTACATAAATATAATGTTACTTTATAAAGAAGTTTATTTATTAAAAATAAGTAATTAATAATATTCTCTTATAAGATCTGTGCTACTTACCATTGCTACAGTTCTGCACAGAAAAGCCATAGCTACAGTTATGCCTAGAAAATATTAAGAACTAAACAACAATAAAATGTCTAATTAACATTTCTATATTTAATATCAAATATAACATATTTATGTATGTTTTCCAACTTAATACATATATAAAAACTGTAAAGTACTTAAGGGATTGAATTTACCCATATATGTCATAAAAAGAGATAGCAATTCCTAACAATTGACTTTTATAAGGTCATTCATATCATACAATTAATAATCTGCAGAGAATAGAAAAGAGCCCAAGTCCTATGATTTTATGAGTTTTCCAACACAAAATTTTGTTAGCCTCAAAGTTTCTGATTCATAGACAATAATATCTAGATTACAGTTTATGCATCATTTAAGAAACTCTAAGTTTAGAACATAATCTTACTTGATAAAGTAAGGTTCAGGTAAGCATGAATAACCGTATTCTAAGTTTAGTCTATTTAATTCAGGAAAAAGGATGTGGGTAGTTTCACGCACAGTGCAGCTATCATTTTCAGCAAGTTGGCTTTTGGTTTCCCTCATGCTCATGCATTCTTATCACAATATGGCTGCTGTAGCTCAGGACATGATATTTGCACATTCATGTTCCAAGCACAAAGAAAGAAAAAGGAATAATTTTTGTTCTTTTTTCTTATCAGAAAAAACAAACAAACATTTCTATCAGAAGTTTTTCACTTATATATGAATAGACAGAATTGAATCACACAATCACTCCTAGCTGCAGACAGACCCAGGAAGTGAGTATCTGGCCTTTTCTCTGCAGTGGTAAGTGAACAAGGGGAAAGAGTTTGGGATGGCTGAAGATGAGTCAGTTCCAGTGTCTGCCACACAGTAGAATGTCAGAAAGAAAAAAAAAAAAGCCAGAAACTGTCTCTGCTCTCATGAAGCTTGTGTTCTAGTCCCAGAAATAATAATTTTAAAAAGCACATAGATAACCATAACATATGGTAGAAAGTGAGGTGTACATTTCTTGTTAGAAATAAAGATTAAAGTATTCTAGCCATTCAGAAAAAGGAACAGTTATAACTCTACTCGCTCACACTTTTTCCCCCTTTCCTTCCTTGCTTAACAGGAAAGGAATTGCACCAACTTGTCCTAACACTGTTCAGTGTTGCTAATGAGATTGCACAATCTCAGAGAAATCTCAACTTCTTTCCTCTGTTGGCTTCCATTATGACCCTCCAGAATTTGACTCTGAATTACTGATTTAATATGATAACCCATTTCTTACTAACCCAGAATTAAAACTCTCTTCATAAAACTCTTGCTGAATCTTTTGATTTGAAATAGCCTCTTCTCCAGTCTAAATTCTCATTAGCTGCAATAATCAAAACCCTTCATGGAGCAAATGACAGGGTCCTGAGGAAAAGAAAAGGAATGTACTGACTCATGTAACTGAGAAGTACAAGCACAGCCAGGCCCAGGAGCTTAAACCAACCGCAGTAGGGTTCTGCTATCTCTCAGCTCTAGCCTCCTCTGAGCGGGCTTAGGCTCAAAAATGTTTCTGTGATAAATTGCACAAGTAATTGGAGAGTGTAGGTTGATGTGTTCTTTTTACCCACAATCTCAGAGAAAATAAAAGTATACCTCTTAGCTGTAGCTATCTCTAGTGAAAGCCCTGGTAATATTCTGATGGCCCCGGCTTGGTCATGTTCCCATCCTTTATGAGCCTATCAGCCATCGCTCTAACCAGGGGTATGGGGATATCTGAATGGCATGCCTGATGATAACTTTTGTGGTGGGTGTTTGGGGGAGAGAAGTAGATTTGGGAATATTAAAGGTTATTTATTAAGGACCTCCATGTCAGAAAGGAGCATTTCTTAAAAAGAAAAGATACTGAACAGATAGAAACTAACAAACATTCACTACAAAATAGGTACCCTTCACTCAAGGAAAAGGAATAGTGAGTTTTCACACACTGCAGTTCCTCAGAACCTGAGCAGGAAAATGCCAACATAGACCTGCTTGCTTAACAGGAAAGGAATTGCACCAACTTGTGCTAACACTGTTCAGTGTTGCTAATGTAAGGGCACGTTGTCTTTCTTGGCAATTACCTGTTTCAGGAAAACAGAAATCTAAATTTTACCATCTATCAGGGATACATCCCTGGAACACAAGGCTGTGTGTGTGTGATGAATATTAAATTTATCTAATGCTTTTAATCATACAATTATATTTATTTGCTATATTAGAGCAACATAACATATTTTATATATTCCTATCAGATTTTGATTTTCATTTGATCTCATTTTATAGAATGTTATCTATCCTGACCACATACACAAACACCCTATAACTTTCCTTGACCTTAATTTTCCTTTTCCTCAGACGAGTGGGCTATGCCTGCTGCCACCATTTATCATAACTGTTTTTTCTTCTTAGACTTCTATAATGTGGTTTCAATTCTTAACACTCTCCTGAAACTTCACTTTGTAGTTCAGTGAATTTGGTGGCTTCATCTCTGTCCAAATTTTCCTTGATATTTGTATGACATTTTTTTTTCTGTTAATCAACTTCTTTCCTCTGTTGGCTTCCATTATGGCCCTCCAGAATTTGACTCTGAATTACTGATTTAATATGGTAACTCATTTCTTACTAACCCAGAATTAAAACTCTTTTCAGAAAACTCTTGCTGAATCTTTTGATTTGGAATAGCTTCTTCTCCAGTCTAAATTCTACCCTTTCTTCATGTTTTACTCCAGTTTGCCAGACATTCCAATCTGTAATAATTTCTTTCTTCACTGTACTACCATTTTTATCAATATCATTCATCTTGACAATTGCCAATTTCATGAGTATTGTTTTTGATATTGTCAATTTCTTGAGAATAGAAAAATTTTATTTAATCTATCTTCTAAGTTATCCCTAAATCATATTTAAGCACATCACAAGTACATCACAAAAATGTTTTAAATTAAATTTATTTTCTAAATAAGCATGTTTAATATTTCTATGAAACCATAGAAATTCTATTGGAATAGCAGAACATATTTTAACATTAAAGGAAAAATAATTAAAGAAGTTGACAATTATGTAAATTAAACTCTTATGTTCCTAAACACAGAATTTCTTGGAAGAAAGGTGTGTAATGGCATATCTCAAGGGATGAATACATTCTAGAAACATCAAAGAATAACACTTTAAACTTTAGTGCAATTAATATCCATTTCAAAAATTAAACCCTGCAAAATTAATATCAGCATCGATTTAGCTGATACAATATTTTAACATTTTTACATTTTAATATGATTTTAATAATATAAAAATAATGCCATTATAAAAGACAGTTTACATTCTCACTAATGCTAATGATTTAGAATTTCAAAAAGAGCAAAACATTTTTTAAAATTACAAGATAAAAAATATTAAAGGATACAAAGTACTTTAACTAAGAGCAATATTCAAGCTAGAAAGAGTACAACTCAAGTTTGAATTTTAACATGTCTAAATAGATTAATAGAAGTAAACGTGTTTCTGCTAGTTGAGTATGTCTGATTAAATTTGTCTTGAAATACAGCATTTCTTGAAACAATCTACTTTCACAGATTTAAAGATACCAGGCCTTTCCCTGTCTACTGTTTCAGTGACTGAAAAAGTCCAGTTCATATTCTATGCCTTCGTTCAGTGACTGAAAAAGTCCAGTTCATACTCTATGCCTCCGTTGTGATAAAACACAACCTTCGTTGTTTCAAATCTCAGCTCTTAAATTTCCTTTTACTTCCTTTTGTGCATTTTAAATGTGTGACAAGCAGCATTCTTTTAGTGAAAATTTCTAAGACCTTTGAATGGAGATTATTTTATTGGCTATTGAAACAATACTAAACTGTATTTTTCCTTGTTTTACTAATCTGAAATTTTTAAATGTTTATTTTATACATGAAGCTCACTGAAGACCTTCACTGGATATTTTAAAAGTTTCAAGATCCTATAAAATAATCTCAATTTTTTCTGATCACTAACACATCATAATTAAGAAACCAAAAGAGAGAGCGAGAGAGAAAGAGAGAGAGAGAGAGGAAGAAACAATCAAATACTAAAAGCTACAAAAAATAAGCTAATTACAAAGAAACCCCCATAAATTGTCATCTGACTTCTCAACAGGGCCAAACTTTTTTTTAAAACTATCTAGGGATATGAACAGAGACTCTATTTTTAAAGGGTCCCTCAGTTTTTCACATTGCCTTTCAACTTGGAATTATAAAGATTGGTCCTTCACCAAGTTTATTTCTTTTTCTCAGTTATCCACCCACATGAAGTTTGTTTTTCCAATTTTATTTTGTAATTCATGTTTAGAGGGCAGTTGTTAAATTAAATTTGCTTAGTACTTAAAGTAATAAAATATTAAGCTTTAATAATCAAATTAATTCAGTGTGCTTCATATCTTTCAATAGAAACTCATATATTTCTAATCATTCATATTTCTGAAGCACATTTTGTGTTTTCCACATAATATGTTCACTGGGTGGTGTCTGATATCTGTGTATAGAAAATCATCAAACGTTGTAGTACATCTCACTCCTCTTTTTATCTTCTCAGCACCATGCCTCTAACTTTTACATAAGATTTTTCTGATAAATGATTGAATAAACAAATAACTTTCTCATTGTGTTGTCTGAAATTACTGAGTGATTTCATTCATTTCAGAGTATTTTTATTTTTCACTGAAATGAAACAAATTGTATACATTTTCAGTAAAAAGTATCTATCATTGCACTCCCTTTAAAATAGGTAATTTTCACTACTTATTTTCTTGGCAATAATTTTAGCAAGGATTTAAGCAAAATGTAAAAGAATAATTATAATAAGTATAATTATCAATAACAATAACAACCAAAAAAGAAAACCTCTGCTCTTGGTGGAAGGGTAAAAAGCCATAGGAACCTCAAGATGTCACAGTGACCCAGAGATGTCCTCTGCCCAAGATCAACAGCAGCAAAAGGCAGGAGGGGGGGTTCTCCAGGCAGGAAGTGCAGAAATTTCAAGCAAGTTCTCTTCCAAAGCAAGTGGATACCAAGCATAGAGAAACACATTAACACATTACAGTGAGCAGTGTTTAGGAATGAGTACATTTTTAAACATTAATAAGAAAATTTTAAAGTTCACAAACTAAATCAACATTGACACATTTTGTCTCTTTAGAAGAGTACATAAAGGCTAAATAGAATGTTTGCTGACCAAGGACTGCAAAATTAAATAATATTTTTAAATGATAAATTTTAGTTTAAAAAAATGTGTTTACAGACTTTGTGCTACCAGATTCTTAAAAATATATTCACTGGACAGATGGTTTAGGAAAAGAGAAAACAAAAAACTTTAGATAGTGACTCAGAAGATAAGGATTTTAGCCGTAGAGCACTACTAACTAGCACTATCCAATGAGTTACCCTACAACACCCTCAGCTTTTAATTTTTTACTGTAAAATAAAAAAATTTGAACAATGTCAGTTGATCTCAAACATTTGTATGTAGAAGAGTTACCTGGAATAATCATACAATGCAGATCCCCAGGCCCTTTTATAGGAAAGATTCATAATCAGTATGTCCTGGTGATGTCCAAGTAATCTGACACAGTTCGTCTTAAGTACAGACTTAAAGAAAGATGCTGAACTCAGCGGCTTCTAATGGCCTTTTGGGTTTCAAAGTCTATGAATCTAAGTAAGTGGGACAGATATTATTGTCAGTATTTTACAAATCAATAACTGAGGCCTAGAGTTTAAGTAACTAGGTTAGGAATTATAAAGATAGTAAAGGAATAAATACAATTAAAACTAATGTCTTCATAGTCATAGTACAGTGCTTTTCTTTCAGGTCATTTTGTATAATATGACAAACAGTCATTTATGGTTATGTTTCTCTTTTTTTTCCTGAGCATATAGAGAAATTTGATTTCCTGGTCAGTCATAAGACCTAATTTTAACTAATAGCATGTCGGTAGAAGTAATAAACTTTAATTCATAGTACCATGCATAATCCTCCAGACTTCCCTCTCCGAAAGATAGAGTTATCAGTGAGGATCTGGACTAGGTAGAGCCACAAGTCAGAATGGGCCTGGGCTCCTGAATAGCAACGTAGTATTCAGTCTTTACCACCCTACTAAATCTGCCATGAGTTGTGCTATGAGCAAGAAATAATCTTCCTTTATGTTAAACCACTGAGATACTAGGTTGTTATTTCGCAATTCATTTACCAGACAGTTAATCCTCCCAATTATACCACTGAAAAGGTATAAGATGTCAACAAAACCTAACTTTGAGATATTACCCTGTTTTTCTTTTAATTTTTGTTTTGTCTTTTTTTTTTTTTTTTCTCTTCCTTTAGATGGTGTGCATAACCTCAGGATGAGAAGATGGCGTAGGCTGAGAATTGGGGAAAGCAGCTGAACAACAAAGCAGATTGGTTTATGAATCTGCCTCATTTTACATGTTAATATATAAGGCCAGAGCAAGGAGAGAGTTTGTGGATTTAAGTAAATTATTTTAACCAAAAACAGGAAGAGCCTGACCTGTAGTGGCACAGTACTGACTTGAAACACTGAGGTCGCTGTTTCGAAAACCTGAGCTTGCCTGGTCAAGGCACAAATGAGAGTTGATGCTTCTTGGTCCTCCTCCCCTTCTCTCTTCTCTCTTTTTCTCTCTCTTTCCTCCCTCCTCTCTCTAAAATGAATAAATTTAAAAATGTGTGTGTATTATATATATATATATATATAATAGGAAGATTATAACCTTTTCAAAGATCATAAAAGGATTGCCCTGGACTGTAAGAAAGGTATTGCAAGGTGTGCCAAAAGTGTTTCCTGCCCTTGTCCTGCACCCTTTCAGTGAACTTTAGTTGCCTAGGAACTGCCAGTTACTGTATCTCTGGACCTGAAGACTTGTTTCCCCAGAACTGCAGAAAGCCTCACTGCTCCAAGGAAATAGGCTGGAAGTATGGCAAAATTGACCTTCCCAGGAAGCCCTGAGATTCCCTGGTTTACTGGAGTGCTTTTCTTCCTCTTCTCAGCATATTGCAAAATCTCTCAATATCTGAAATACAAATACCTCAGTTCCCTCTTTCCTTGGGTGGGCTAACCATTTGTCAGCATTTCCCTGTAAAAAGAAGTTCTAATCTTCCACTGGTTTACTAGCATGCCCTTCACAGTCCTTGTTTTCCTGTATTATTACCTTCATATAATATACCTACTGGGTTTTTTTTCCCTGAAATTTCAAAATAAGTGCCTTGAATTCAAATTCTTGAGTCTGAATCTGATTCTGGATTCTCCCAGATTAAGACAGAAACAAAGAAATCTGGATCCTAAGGCAGAGAAGTCACTGTGTCTACTTCTAGACCAGATACCAGAGGTGCTGTGGGAACTAAACTGTTAGGATCTGGAAGCAGAAGATTTCTTGGAAGAAGCCAAAAGTGATGTGGTGAGGCCTTGAGAAAGAAAGAGTTTTATAGTGTGTGTAGGCAAGCAGGGCCATAGGCACACTCACAAAATGTTCGCTCCCAAAGTTTGGCACAAAAATTGTAGAGAAAAGAAGGACTTGAAGAAGTCACATAAACCAGGTGTGTCAGCAACATCGTATACTCACAAATAAAAGAGGCCTATAGTCCACCTAATACATTGGCACATCAGAAGAGTAGGGAATGCGACATAATTTAGAGTGGAGTAAGAATGGGTAGAATCAGAAAAACTGATTACCAGTAAGTTTTATCAGTTCAATGGTTGGGAGCTTAAAGATTGAAATTAATTTTTGTTAGAGAAGTTAAATAAAGTCATATTTTTTGCACATATGAGTACAAAAATGAAGATTCATGACTTTTCTGATACTGCAGTAAATTGAATTGTAATTTGCTATTTGTTCATTTTTTTCCTCTGCGATTTTGGATTTGGCTCTATGACATATTTTGAACAGTAGAGTATAAATAGTTCTACTAAATGTCATAATTGAGGAGTTGTATGTTTCCATTTGGAAGCTTTTCCTTCAGTTCGGCTCTCAGATTAAGGAGAGATCTAGAGCTCAGACCAGCTAACCTGTAACATCACATGTAATTTGGATGAGAATAAATGTTCCATGTTTAAGCCACTGGAATAAAGGAGATACCTGTCTGCACAGCAAAGTTGAGCAATACAAATACTATGGGAGAGAGTCAGACCAACTCAACCAAGAAAATTATACTATATCAATCACAGTTCTATCTTCTGGAATGGGGCAAAAAATATCAGTGTAACTTGGCATTGTTGATAGTTTGCATCCCAAGTTTATCAGTCACTATTTTTAGTCTCTGGAATTTACAAAGCAGTTCCAAAAACAATGTGATGGATTAAATCAATATATGAGGGTGGAAGAAGAGGAATGCAAAGACTAACACTATTTTAAAGCTTTCAATGAAGAAGTTTTTATTTCAGTATTATGAAAAGTTGTAAGACGTTTTCTTTAAAATGACTATGAAGTTTAAATGTAAGTTGGGAATTCACATGAATGCCTAGAAATATGAGTCACTGAAAAATCCTGGAAATGGCTGTTAAAGTACTTTCACATACCGCCCCATCTAAGCCTTTCTCAAAGCATTCTGAATCTTTGGAGTATGACATATATGTAGAAGGAGAGAGGGGACTGTCAAGTTCTCCTTTGGTATCTGTAAATCTCTATGAACAGTATTCACCCTGTACATTGAAGGCTTATTTTTCAGATGATTCCTTTCATATTCACTTTAAAAACCAAAATACTTTTCAAATAACAAATTAAAAGAATAGCTGGTGAGTCTGGTAATCATAGCATATCATCTTTTATGCCATGAGGACATTAGTGTTGGGTTTAAGCAATCATTTGCTAAATGATGCCATCATTGCCTAAAAACTAAATTATTTTTCACATTCTTTAAGTGGATTGTGCTGTGGTTTAAGTGTGCAAATTTAGTTTTTAGTTTATTGACGTATGTAAAGTTTTTAGCTTCGTGTATTTTTTATACTTTCTCTTGACATATTTGGACACACTATTTTAATATAAAAAACCTTAACTGATTTAGATTCCAAGATGGCAGCAGAGTAGGCAAATGCACAGAGTGCCACCTCCCATGACCAAACAGGATTACAAATTAATTTAATAACAATCATCATGAAAAATCAACTTTGGACTAAAAGAACAGGATTTGAAAACCAAGGAGCACAGAAGAATTCACACTGATCCTGGTATGGAGTCTGGGGGTGCAGTGGGGGCTACCTCACTCCCAGGAGTGAGGGAAGGCTAAGGCTGAGGGTCCAGAAGGGCTCCCATTGCAAGGAGAGAAACAGTGAGAGGCAAGGGTCCTCAGTCCCAGGACTGGAGCCCAGCCTGACAGCATTGAGTGGGGAGAAGAGTGAGATTTCTGACTGTGGGAAGTGACTGGTGAAAAAAAGAGCAGCCTTAAAGGGCCAGGGCAGAAAATGTTGCTCACAGTCACTTGCCTGGGGCTCTGGGACCAACGAGGGCTGAGAAGACTGGTCTTGCATGAGGAGCATGAGGAGATAGAAAAACAGAGACACAAATGGGGATGGGGAGAAGAAAACCTGAGCTGAGCTGAGTCATTCTCCAGTGCAAAGGTGGCCATAGCAGGGGGAGGGTTGCTCCCTCTGCCCTGCACAAGCCTAGCGTGAAACCAGTTGACTCACCTCCAAAAAGCTCTCCAGCTCTAATCATTAAAAAAGGTTGTTCAGAAGGAGGAAGTAAAGGGAAGAAGCAATGACTCAGGTTTCCAAGGAGACCTGAGCTACACCTTCCCTACATACTGCAAATGAACCCCACCCCCAGAGAAGCACTGGGCAGACCACACCTTCAGAATTTCAGGGGTCACACCCATTGCGTTTCTGGATACAGTTTCAACTAAAAAACAAACAAACAAGAAACCAAGATATACCCACTTCCCCCCTCCTAAACACAGAAGCCCCCTGCTGGGACGAGCAAAAAAAAAGATCCCTAATGGGATCAGTAAATACAGATGCTTCTTTCTGGACTCAGCAAACAAATAGCAGGGAAATTAAAACTTTTAAGAGGCTCTACTAGTTAAGGAGAATTAAAATCCAAGCAACAAGCAGAGGCTGAGGAATAAAGTTCTGGAAGAGTTGCCACATCCCATAAACCAGCCTCAGACCCACAACCCTAACAAGCTTGCACACCACACACAGAAAGAATGGAAAGACAGAGAAATGTAAGCCATATGAATCAACAAGAAAAATCCCCAGAAAAAAACCTGAATGTGATGAAAATAATCAAATTACTGGATGCAGAGTTTAAAATAATGATTGTTAGGATGCTTAAAAATTTCAAAGCTACAATGGATGGACTTAATGAGCACCTCAATAAAGAAATTGTAAACATCAAAAAGGACACTGAAATTATAAAGAAGAAACAATCAGAAGTGACAATTACAATATCAGAAATGAAGACTACACAAGAAGAAATTAACAGCAGGCTGGATGAAGCAGAGGATTGAATTAGTGAATTAGAGAACAAAATAAACATAAACAAAGAAACAGAGCAGAAAAAGGAAGCTCAAAAAGGTTGAGGAAACTATATGAGAGAACTTTGTGACAATATGAAGAGAAATAAAATCCACATCATAGGGGTTCCTGAAGAAGAAGAGAAAGAATGAGGGATAGAGAAACTGCTTGAAAAATTAGAGCTGAAAAATTTGCTAAATTGATGAAGAAAAAGTCACACAAGTTCAAGAAGAACAGAGAATCTTGATAAAAGGAAACCCTATGAGGCCTACATCAAGACACATCAAAGTTAAAACATAAAGAAAAAAAACTAAAAGCAGCAAGAGAAAAGAAATCAATTATCATAAAGAAGCCCCCATAAGAATGACATCTGACTTTTCAACAGAAACACTTGAGGTCAGAAGGGAATGGCAAGAAATATTTAAAGTAATGCAAAACAAGAGCATAAAACAAAAAAATCTTTATCCAGAAAAATTATTGTTTAGAACTGAAGAATAAATAAAAAGTTTCCCAGACAAAAAACAACAACAACAACAAAAACTCAAGGAATTTGTAAGGCCAATAGCCATGGTCACAATCAAACTGCCTGGCCCATGCAGGTTTGCTTTAGATTTGGACAGATGGTAATGAAACCATGGAGCCAAGAACTGATGGGCCATCATCTTTAATATTAGCTTGCACCCAGTAGGCAAGTAAAACACACACTGGCCTCCAAAACCCACTCATTCAGTGCCCACAAAGCTACTGACTTATCCAAGTTTCCTATAATCAAAGGTTACTAATTCACCAGACTTATTCACCTCTGTTCCCCATCTTCTTCTCCCTGAACAAACTTTGCACAAACTGGCTTCTCCCTCAGCACTCCATGATCTTGGCTGCTTCTCCTGGCCTCCTCCATGTGGCCTTTCTCTGCTCTCCACTCTAATGCTAATCTCAGAAACCAAGAGAGAGCAAGCTCCTGGTCTGCCCCACTATATAGTGTAGAAATCCAAACCTTTAATCCAATATACAAACAAGAAAGTCTCTGATACAAAGCCACTTATCTGAGGCATAAATGGGATTCCTCATGAGAGTGCACCACCCCATATTATGCAATCAGTTAAGGGTGTGGGTAAAGCTTAATCTTAAAACTAAGCCTTAGGCTATAATGACTTTGCCAGTTTACAGCCTGTCTCCCACACCCAAAGCGAACTGTAAGAGAACAAACATATATATCTTATTTACAAACTTATTTGACCAACACTGGGCAACAAGCTTCCACGTGGGCAGCACCATATTTAACAAAGTAAGCATAATATATTTTATCTTCCCAACAATCCACCCCTATGCTCACTTTACTACCCACAATCTACACCACTGGCATACCTGTGTTAGGAAATTAGGCACATTACACAAATTACAATACATGACAAATCATACAATTTCAACAATTACAAAGGTACATTTCACCAGTCTTTCAGCACTTTGCCAAAAGCGCAAAGTGTCTTGACTTTTTTCTAGCCATGGGAAAAGCTTTTCGCATCAGAAAGTGCTTCCAGTAAAGCCGCCTCCCACCCCCATCAGGGTACTTCACATTGTCCAAAATCCTTATGTCCACCCAATAAAGGAGCCAGTGCCCATTCTGGTTTTAGTCCAGGAAATCAGTCCAAGCACATGGGGCCTCAGTCAACCCCTCATCTCTGCTGTCCTGGCAGGTATTATACTGTCCCAAGAAGGAGCACATGGCAATGGAAGTCAGCATTTCCATCTCTGCTCCGGAAAGCATGATGGCATCCACCCCTATGTCTCTAAATTGCAGACTACCAGGGGCATAGCAGGTACTCCTTGGGGCTGGGCTCTCATGTTCTGGAGACTGTGGATTGCAACTCCAACCTGATTCTCCTTATCCTCCAAAGAGGAATGGAAAACATGAGCTACTTCTGCCAGCCTTGCAGCCTCGGGACCGGCCTCACCCCAGCCTCTCACCACTGCCAGCTCTCCACAATGTCCAGGGCAATCTGCAACTCAGGAACCTATGATTTTTTCTCCAATGGCTGCTCCATTTCCAAGCAAATC
Source organism: Rhynchonycteris naso (assembly GCA_037038555.1). Taxonomy (NCBI): domain Eukaryota; kingdom Metazoa; phylum Chordata; class Mammalia; order Chiroptera; family Emballonuridae; genus Rhynchonycteris; species Rhynchonycteris naso. Next base: position 71,024,071 of record CM072997.1, read on the forward strand.
TCACAAACCTGATTGGCCTCCTCTAGTGCTTGGTCCAGCTCCAGGGTCGGCATCTCTTTCTCCCACGTTTGCTCCAGCTCCTTCCACTGCTCGGTTTGCAGGTCACAGGAAGCCTCTACCGCAGAGCTCTTGGTTTCCTCACACATGGCTGTAAAAGTCAGATAGCCTATGGCCCCCAAAAGGACAGCCATGGGAAACCATAACAGCAGCCAATCCTCTACTCCACCGCTCAAAGGGGGTGGCGGTTCTATACTGAACTGTATTGAATTCTGCCACAGACTATGCCAATTGTTTTGCCGAGAGCTGCCATCATGGCTATTCACATGCAGATTCCCATTAGATTCGGACAGACGGTAATGAAACAATAGAGTCAAGAACTGGTGGGCCACGATTTTTAATCCTAGCTTGCACCCAGCGGACAAAAAATACACACAATGAGAAAACACTTCCCTTTCCATTCAGGGTTCCCAAAGCCACTGACTTATCCAAGTTTCCTAGAATCAAAAGTTTCTAGTTCACCAGACTTATTCACCTCTGTTCCCCATCTCCTTCTCTCTGCACAAACTGGCTTCTCCCTCAGCACTCCATGATCTTGGCTGCTTTTCCTGGCCTCCTCCACGTGGCCTTTCTCTGCTCTTCACTCTAATGCTAATCTTAGGAACCAAGAGAGAGCAAGCTCCTGGTCTGCCCCACTTTATAGTGTAGAACTCCAAACCTTTAATCCAATATACAAACAAGGAAGTCTCTGATACAAAGCCACTTATCTGAGGCATAAATGGGATTCCTCATGAGAGTGCACCACCCCATATTATGCAATCAGTCAAAAGTGTGAAGAAAAGCTTAGTCCTAAAACTAAGCCTTAGGCTATAATGACTTTGCCAGTTTACAACCTGTCTCCCACACCTAAAGCAAACTATAAGAGACCAAACATATGTATCTTATTTACAAACTTGTTTGACCAACACTGGGCAGTGCCATCCTTATTAAAGTGAGCATAATATATTTTTTTCTGCCCAACAGAATATTACAACCAAACCAGTACTGCAGGAAATGTTGAAGGGCTTGCTGTAGAAGGACTAAAGGAAAAAATGATATTGAGAAAAAGAGAATTAGGGATCTAAATAATAAAATAGCAATAAACAACTACATATTATTTATAACCTTAAATGTAAATGGGTTAAATGTTTCAATCAAAAGACATAGGGTAACTGCATGGTTAAAAAAACAGGACCCATACATATGCTGTCTACAAGGGACCAGTTAAGAACAAGAGGTACACGTAGACTGAGAATAAAAGGATGGAAAATGATATTTTATGCAGACAGAAAGGAAAAAGTAGATGGGGTAACAACACTAATATCTGAAAAAATTAACTTTAAAACAAAAGCTGTTGTAAGAGATAAAAAAGGTCACTACAAAATGATAAAAGGAGCATTACGACAGGAAGATATAACTATTATAAATATATATGCACCCAATATAGGAACACATAAATATATAAAACAGATGTTGATGGAATAAAAGGGCAAGATCAAAAGCAATACTATAATAGTAAGGGATTTTAAACCCCACTAACATCAATGGATAGAAGCTCCAGACAGAAAATTAACAAAAAAAACAATGGCCTTAAATGACACCCTAGATCAACTGAATTTAATCAATATCTTCAGAACCTTTCACCCCAAAGCAGCAGAATATACATTTCTTTCAAGTGCTCGTGGTACATTTTCTAGGATAGACCACATGTTAGAACACAAAACAAATCTCAATAAATTTAAGAAGATTAAAATCATATCAAGCATCTTCTCTGACCATAATGGCATGAAACTAGAAATCAACTAAAATAGAAAAACTGAAATACATTCAAACACTTGGAGATTAAATAGCATGCTGTTAAATAACGAATGGCTTAACAATGAGATCAAGGAAGAAATAAAAAATGTCCTTGAAACAAATGAAAATGAACGTGCAACAACTCAAAATTTATGGGACATAGCAAAAGCAGTCCTGAGAGGGAAGTTCATAGTATTACAGGCATACCTTAAGAATCAAGAAAAAGCTCAAATAAACAACTTAATCCTGCATCTAAAAGAACTAGAAAAAGAACAGCAAGTAAAGCCTAGAAAAAGTAGAAGGAAGAAAATAACAAAAATCAGAATGAAAATAAATGACATAGAAGCAAAAAACAAAAACAAACAAACAAAAACCAACAACAACAATACAGAAGATCAATGAAACCAAGAGATGGTTCTTTGAAAAAGTAAACAAAATTGATGAACCTTTAACTAGACTCACTAAGAAAAAAAGAGATGGGGCTTAAATAAATAAAATTAGAAATGAGAGAAATAACAACTGACTTAGCCGAAATTCAAAGTATTATAAGAAAATGCTATAAAGAACTCTATGCCCCCAAATGGGTTAAATTCCTTAAAAAACATAATCATTTAAAAATCAACATGGAAGAATCAGAAAACCTAAACAGACCGATTACAACAAAAGAGATTGAAACAGTTATCAAAAAACTCCCAACAAGCAAATGCCCTGAGCTTGATGGTTTCACAGGTAAATTTTACAAAATATTCAAAAAAGAACTAACTCCTATCCTTCTCAAGCTATTTGAAAAAATTTAAGATGAGGGAAAACTTCCAAACTCTTTTTATAAAGAGAACATAATCCTCATTCCAAAACCAGATAAAGACATTAGAAAGAATAAAAAATATAGGCCAATATCCCTGATGAACTTAGTTGTTAAAATTCTCAACAAAATATTAGCAAACCAGATACAGCAATACATGAAAAAAAAAAATAAAAAAGAAAGAAACATACATCATGATCAAGTGGGATTTATTCTAGGGAGGCAAGGCTGGTACAATATTTGCAAATCAATCAATGTGATTCATTACATAAACAAAAGGAAGAATAAAAACCACATGATAATATGAACAGATGCAAAAAAAGCATTTGATAAAATCTAGCAACCATTTATAATCAATACTTTCGGCAAAGTGGGAATACAGGGAACATATCTCAACATGATAAAGGCCATGTATGAGAAACCCACAGCAAACATCATACTCAATGGACAAAAATTAAAAGCAATTCTCTTAATATCAGGAACAAGGCAGGGGTGCCCCATTTCACCACTCTTATTCAACATAGTTCTGGAAGTCCTAGCCACAGCAATCAGACAAGAAGAAGAAATAAAAGGCATCCAAATTGAAAAAGAAATAAGACTATCATTATTTGCTGATGACTTGATACTATACATAGAACTCCCTAAAGTCTCAGTCAAAAAACTACTGTACCTGATAAATGAATTCAGTAAGGTGGCAAAATATAAAATCAATATTCAGAAATAAGTGGCATTTATATAAGCAACAATGAACTGTCTGAAAGAGAAATTAAGGAAACAATTCCCTTCACAATTGCAACAAATAAAATAAAGAACATATGAGTAAATTTAACCAATGAGGTAAAAGACTTGTACTCGGAAAATTATAAAATACAGATAAAAGAAATCAAGAAAGACACAAACAAGTGGAAGCATGTACTGTGTTCATGGTTAGGAAAAATAAACATTATTAAAATGTCTATAGTACCCAAAGCAATTTATAAATTCAATGCAATTCCTATTAAAATATGAATTACATACTTCAAAGATATAGAACAAGTATTCCAAAAATTTATATGGAACCAAAATAGAACACGAATAGCCTCAGCAATCTTGAAAAGGAAGAATAAAGTGGGAGGTGTCACACTTTCTGATATCAAGTTATACTACAAGGCCATTGTACTCAAAACAATTTGGTACTGGCATAAGAACAGGCATATAGATCAATGGAAAAGAACAGAGAACCCAGAAATAAACTATGTCAACTGATATTTGACAAAGGAGGTAATAGCATACAATGGAGTAAAGATAGTCTCTTCAAAAGTGGTGTTGGGAAAATTGGACATAAATATGCATAAAAATGAAACTAGACCACCAACTTACACCACTCACAAAAGTAAACTCAAAATGGATAAAAGACTTAAATGTAAGCCGTGAAACCATAAGCATCTTAAAAGAAAACATAGGCAGTAAGCTCTCCAACATCTTTCCCAGTAATATATTTGCTGATTTAACTCCACATGCAAGTGAAATAAAGGTCAGGATGAACAAATAGGACTATATCAAACTAAATAACTTTTGCACAGCAAAAGACAACATGAACAAAATAAAAAGACAACCCATATAACGGGAGAATATATTTGCCAACACTTCTGATAAGGGGTTAATAACCAAAACTTACAAAGGACTTGTAAAACTCAAGACCAGGTAAGAAAACTATCCAATCAATAATTGGGCAAAAGAACTGAATAGACACTTCTCTAAAAAGAACATACAGATAGTTAGTGGGCGTATAAAAAATATTCAACATCACTAATCATTAGAGAAACGCAAAGTAAAACCACAGTAATATGCCACTTCACACCAGTCAGAATGGTGCTTATTAACAAAACAACACATAAGAAGTGTTGGCAAGGTGAGGAGAAAGGGAAACCCTCCTGCACTGCTGGTGGGAATGCACTTGTACAGCTATTGTGGAAGACAATATGAAGACTCTTCAATAAATTAAAAATAGAACTGCTTTTTGACCCAGCTATCCCACTTCTAGGAATATATCTTAAGAATACCAAATCACTGATTCAAAAGAAGAAATGGGAAAACCTGGATGAAATGGTTAAATTCCTTAAAAATATAATCTTTAAAAAATCAACATGGAAGAATCAGAAAACCTAAACAGACTGATTACAAACAAAAGAGATTGAAACAGTTATCAAAAAACTTCAAACAAACAAATGCCCTGGGCCTGATGGCTTCACAGGCAAATTTTACATACACCCATTGCAGCATTGTTTACAATAGCCAAGATCTGGAAACAACACATGTGTCCATCAATAGATGAATGGATTAAAAAGCTGTGGTACATATACACAATGGAATACTACACAGCCTTGAAAAAGAAAGGAAATCTTACCCTTTGCAGCAACATGGATGGACCTGGAGCCTATTATGCTAAGCAAAATAAGCCTGGCAGAGAAGAAAAAATATCATGTGACTTCACTCATATGAGGAATCTAATGAACAATGAGAACTGAGGAATGGAGGAGAGGCAGAGAAAGGATCAAAGAGTCCAGAGGAAAAGGAGAAGAGAGGAGGAGTTCAAAGAAAGGGAAGACATTAGTGAAAGTATATAAACATAACACAGAGAGATAGAGGGCAGGATAGTAAATTATAGAGGAAAAAGGGGGAGGCATGGGGGGAGGGGGCAAAGAGGGTTTCAAGGAGAACAATGGGGAAGGGAGGGAGATACATTCAGGGGTACACTTGTAACTATGTAAACACAGCAAATTAAAATCAATTAAAAAAATCCTTAACTGATTTTCTGTTCCTCATCCCACTCCAGAAAAATATTGATGGAACAAACACACATTTAGTGACTGTTCTAATGTAATTTTAGGCAAACCACTAGTTCTTCTCATTAACTTTTCCGTACTCTCACTTCCCAATTTGCCAACCTTATATTCTGTCATTCCTATTAAAACAAAAAATAAATTATCTATGCTCCTAACAAGGACCAGTTCTTTTGTTCCTGGCCTTCATGATTTCTCAAGGATTTTACTGTGGTGTCTGTTACTCTGAAGTACTCAATTTTCGCCTTTCTCCTACATTCTTTATATCAGTAAGCAATATAGACATAAGCTGTGTTTGGCTGCCTTTAGGTATGACGCAGATACTAGGTGGTCACCACACCTGTTTTGTCTTCTTCCTGGGTACTCAATTACATGAACCAGCCTCCCTTACATATGGGAGTGGTCATGTTACTACTTTGTGACCGATGAAATATTAAAAGTGATGTACCACACTCCAAGCTGGCTCCACAAAGCCTCCTATGTATTATCCTGTATGATATTTAACTTTCCTGGTAGATGTAGACAACTAAGTGAGGTTGAAAACATTATTATAAAGAAAATAATTCTACACAAGTCCTTAAATTCCTCCTAAGGGAAGAGCTGATTACAGATCAAGATTCAGTAATTCAGTTATATATGAGCAACAAAATAAGTAACATCATGTTTAGCCACTGAGATTCTGAGTTGGTCTAATTGAGAAGCTATCACTATCTCAAATTACCAAAATAGCAAGAATGGAAACAGGGAGACCAATTAAGACCTATTATAATACTCCATTGCTCTACTTCTTTTTAAAAGTAAACTTCTTCAAATAATTACCAGTCTTTCATTTTCATGAAACCACCAAACCCCTTTGATCTCCACATTGCCAAATCTAATCATTAGTTGCCAATATTTATTGGACTTATTGCCACTAATTTTATAGTTGGCCATTGTCTCTGCATAAATGCTCTTTTCACATTGTTTTCTCTGGGTCCCTCTCTTTTGGCTTTCATCCTATCTCACAGCTGGATCATTCTTTATCATCACAGGATCTTATTTATCTTCCTGTGTACGTGTTTCAGTGATCCAGGGCTTATTTTTCAGCTCTCTTCTCTTCTCTCATGATCCATAGGTAATCTTATCCATTCCAATGTAAATATCACCTATTTGATAACTGCCTTCAAAATTATAACACCCAGATTATGCCTCTACCTGGCATCTCATACATGAATGTCCAGAGCCCCACTTATCAAATTCACTGTATCTGATAGACATCTATTATTTAATATATAAAAATTCAAACTTTTGATTTAGCTCTACTATCTCATCTTTTCTTGTCTTAATGATCCCTGTCAGGAACAAATAACTTCATTTTCCATACTCCACAGAACACAATTGAAAGTGCAAAAGCGAGTGCACAAGGTCCTATATTTCCTGGCCTTTCGTTATATCTGCAAAATAATTCTTATTACTTACCCATGGCCTCCAGGCACATTGGCCAACTGCTGATGCTCAAATATACCATGCGCCTGTTCTATCTGCCTAAAATGCTCTTCTGACTATCTACCTGGTTTATTTAACACTTTATTTGGGCCTCTACTCAAATGACTCTTTTCCAGAAAGTCTTCCTCTGACTCACCTGTCTAGAAATATCACTCCTCCTTTTACCATAACTCTCTGCCTTCTTGCCATGCACTACTATTCCTTCTTCAAAGCACTTATTACTATTGACATGTAATACATTTCTTTATGTTTTGTTTATGTCTTCTCCCTCTAAAATGTTAGCCTCCTAGATCTGAGACTTGATCTGCTTTTATTTGACAGCTGTATCCATAGTACTTAGAAAAGTCACTGGCAAATTGCAAGTGTTCTATAAGTATTTGTTGTGTGAACAAAATGTTGGAATGAATAGAATAAATAATAAAGGAAAACCGGAAACAAAGCAAGATGAACTAGATAGAGCCAATAAGCTGCTGGCTTCTTACAGAAATAAAGCCATATTTATCTTATTTAATATTAATCTTAAAGACTCCAAATATTAAAAAATGTTTATTAAGTGTCTAGTATGTGTCAGGCATGAGTCAAGGTCTTGCAAAATTTCTGACTTTATGCCACTTAAAGCATAAAGGAGCATGATTTATAGATGAATTTCATTTTCTTGATTTAGCTTGTTTTCTAAATTTTCCAAAATGTACATAAATTATTTTGCAAAAAGATCTTGTTACTTAATAATAATAAAAGATAAGTAATAAAAGTATTTTAAATAAAAATAAATATATATTTAGATGTTCAGACATAATCTTTATCAAATCCAATCTGAATATAAATGACTTTTTAGGTTCTGCCATTGGTTTCTTCTTACTTTGACTGCCCTCCCTAAATGTGAATCTTGATTTATTTAAGTGGTTTTTGTCCAATTTTATTTTATACTGCTAAGTTTTGTATAGCCTTTTAAAAATGTTTTATAAAATTAGGATGTAAATAAAACATAAAATAAATTATACAAAACTGAACACATAGAATACTTTAACATGAGTACCAAGACTTACTATAATGCCTTACTAAATTCTCTGGAAAATTTTTCCACTCGGACACAATTGGGCAAAATATTATCCTAATTCTGCAACATCTTTTGTCCTAAGGCTTTTTTAACTAATCTTTGAACCAGCTAGGCAATGCATGGGAATTAACAACATTTCTTCCTTTAGGTATTTTTCTGCCAGTCTGAAAAATATTATCAAGGTTTTATCCAAGGGCACCTTATGTGGGCAGTCTTTTCAGCCTACTCTTCCATGTCTACTTCAGTTACCACTTACTGTTATTGCCATGACTCTAAATTTGTGACTCTGACCCAGACACTTGTTTCTGAGACCTATCCTCACATATCCACTTGGAGGTCTCACTGACACCTCCATGAAGAAGATTCTAATACTGACCTCAACTATTTCATCTTGGCCCAGTTAATTTTTCTTCTTGAGTTCCCTATTCACAGAATGGTATACTACCATCTACTTACTTGCCCAAGGCTAGATTAGAATGCAGATGTTTCCTAAACTATGATATACCATAACTTCTTGTCATGTCCACTTCCCAAATATCTCTTCTATATGTCCATTTCTTTCTTCCTTTTCCACCATCTTAGTTCAACTTTCCATCATCACAGAACTATATGAACCTACACACCTGCTTTTCAACTAGTCTTCCACTCTTTATCTCATCTTCAACCCACATGTGTACAAAGAATGTTCTTACCAGTGTGCAGATCTCACCTGCTTAAAGATCAGTCCTGGTGCTCATTACTCTCAGCAGTATGTTGTCCAAATACTTTAATGTACCATGCAAGGCCTATGTTATCTTGTTTCTGACTGTCTCGCCAACCTCATTTTTTACAGTATACCTTTCCCCTACCTCATTCCTCTTTCTCCTTTAATATTTTATTCGACAACCACATCATGAAACCACAACCATACTGTGGGTCTTGAATATACCATGCTTCTTTCATCTCTAGACTTTTATTCATGCTTTCCCTCTACTTGGCTTGCTTTCCTGTCCACATTTTAACTTATATATCACCTGCTCTACATATGATATATCACATGTTTCTGGGAGAATTTTTTTTCCCTCGGAAATGCAGATAGGTGTTCTTTTCATTAAAAAGCATCTGTGTTTAACTCATCATCATTGTTGTAATTTTTATAATAGAATTCCCTTCTCTGTGAAACTGCAAACATGCTTGAGGGCATAGTTTTTTGGGATGCACTTGAGAGATCTTGCATAATAAATAGTTGTTGAGATTAATGAATAAATGAATTAATTAATAAATAGGAAATACCAAAATTTTGCGGGTGTGGGGCACCTGTAGAAGACCTGAAATCCGACATTGATGAAATACATAGAATTTTGGATTAAGAGGGCAAGATCACATATGAAGAAACTTTAGAGCTGACTAAAATTTTGATGAGAATCACCTCTGGAATGATTTCCAAAAGAAGATTCCTAACCCATGGGAAAGGCATATAAATATAAGTAAAGAAAGAGAAAGAACAATTCAAGACATTTTCATATGAAGGTATACACATATGGAGAAATCAAAGATGACATATGGCGGGTTTACAAAAGCAGAAACTTACTAGTAATCTTCAAAAGAGATTGTCAAGGAATTTACCTTTCAATCTATACACTTTTAATGTACCATCAGGTAATATAATCAACCATAGTTAACTCCTATTTGGTATTTGGTAAGAAAGCACCAGGAAAGCTATCCTGGTTATATGGGGGTGGTGTCTATTCTAACTGGTCTAACATGTAATCTGGCTCACCCAGTACCAAGCTGTAATAGTTCCATACATTTTACATATTTTTATTATTACAATTTTTTATATTATTTTTCAGAGTGAGATTAATTTATATTTCCACCCCAGGGAGATTCTATCTCTTAAGTGAAGCAGATAAAGTTTTAAACCATATTCACATCTTTTTTTTTAATAGAGAGAGAGAGAGAGAGAGAGAGAGAGAGAGAGAGAGAAACAGACAGGGATAGACAATGAAGAAGGGAGAGAGAGAGCTGCGAAGCATCAACTCATAGTTAGGGCACCTTAGTCATTAATGTTTGCTCTCTCATATGTGCCTTAACCAGAGAACTTCAGCCAATCCAATGACACCTTGCTCAAGCCAGTGACCTTGGGGTTTTAAACCTGGGTCCTTAGTGTCCCAGGCCAATGCTTTATCTACTGCACCACCACCTGGTCAGACTAGGCCATATTCACTCTTAATGTTATTAATTTAAGTAGAAGTAAAAGTTTCAAAAGTTTGGAAGTAGAGCCATCAGTGTGGACACATGATCTTTACAAAAGGCACATGCATGAATATAAGCAAGTGTATGTTACATGTATATATCTGCATGGATATGCTGTATGTTTGCTTGTGTGTACAGATACATGTCTTTGTTTTCTGGCTCTGTCTACTGGAAGAGTCTCAGAACAAGACATCCCAGAAAATATGAGCACAGCACCCAGATCTTGTCCTCTAACACCATTCCTCACTAACAGAAACCAGGGCTCCTTGGAAAAATGGCGGATTCCAAGACTTAGGTAGGAAAGGTCAAGATAATAAACTTGAAATACCTTGTTATAAATACAAAAAATAAGGAAATATTTTTTTAAATGATGAAGACATTTCTAAAGGACTAATGAGCCAATTTAATGGGGTTTCCACTGATTGAACCTGGGTTAATTTGAGCACCAAGATAAATCAGAGATTCTTTTTTTTTTTTTTTTTTTTTTACCAGATTCAGATTTAATATTTATTTTATTTTATTCATTTTATAGAGAGAGAGAGAGAGAGAGAGAGAGAGAGAGAGAGAGAAAGGGGGGAGGAGCTAGAAGCATCAACTCCCATATGTGCCTTGACCAGACCAGTGCAGGGTTTTGAACTGGCGACCTCAGTGTTCCCAGGTTGACGCTTTATCCACTGCGCCACCACAGGTCAGGCAATAAATCAGAGATTCTAATGAATTTATTTTTTTAAAATCATGAGTTTAGACCAAAAATAAATACATAAATATACATGTCAGGGAGAAATTAGGGTCCTTGCCTGAAGCAGAATGCCAACTGCCAACTTGAATGTGTGGAGGGATACTGAATTGGAAATTTGTCACTTAACAACTATCATAGTAAAGATTGGTATAGGCAAGATCATTAATGGATGTCAAAATCTAGGGAGGCAATATCCAGGCCAAACATAATATTTGCATAGCATCTTCTCACAGATTGCTTATTAGTTGCAAAGGAAAAGTAGTAACTATAGAGTTTCTCTTTCAGACAACATATTGACATGAGTGGTTAAAACCTATATCCCCAGCGAGGGACAGCTAAAACTGTGGTCCAATACACGTGATCCCCCATGAAGTTTCCATCATCACTTGTGTGGAATTCCCAACTGTAGATTCCTTAGGAATCTAATCATGAGGAAATATTAGAAACACCCAAATGAAAAGCATCCTATTTCTTTTCATGAGGTGAGGCTGTAGTCTATGAAAATGTCAACATTATTAAAAGACAGGAAAAGCAGAGGAACTGGCCCAGATAAAGGACATTGAAAAGACATGACAGTGAGACCCTGGGCTGGAAAAAAATATGCTATAAAGGACATGATTAGGTCAAATGACATTCTTAAAATTGATTCATGCGAAGATAGCATTGATGAATACTCATGTTAACATAAATAATGTATCAGTGCTATCATGAAAATTGTTTTAACCTCAGGAACCTTCTGAAGGGAAAGTGTTGTCCTAAAATAAGAGTCTGTTTGTTCCAACTTTTGAAAGAGTAGAAGAAAAGACAAAACTTGAAGAAAACCAAAAGTCCCAAAGGGAGTAAGGCATTAATGATCTATAAAATTATCAACTTTTTTTATCTTTTAATATGAAAAAAGAAAGTAGTGCTAAAACTATTGAATTGTGTTCAACCTCTGTCATGAAAAATATTAAAGTTAAATTTAAGTTTTAAGAGGTTGAAAGAACCCTCTGAACATCCCTCCATGTGTTTAGCAGATGCTCAGTTATTAACCAACCACTGTGACTCAGTAACTGTCCAAAGAGATCAAGAGATATTATTATTAACGCAAGGTAAAATGAAGCGATATCCTAATTGTATTACCACATAGCGAGTTTTCTCTTTCTTTCTCTCTCTCTTTCTCTCTTTCTTTCTTTCTTTCTTTCTTTCTTTCTTTCTTTCTTTCTTTCTTTCTTTCTTTCTTTCTTTCTTTTTTTGTGAGAGAGACAGAAAGACAAGCAGGACTTTAGTTGTTCATTGATTCCTTTCCCATACATGCTGTAATAGGTGAAAGGGTTTTCCAGCTGAGCCAGTGACCCCTTGCTCTAGCCAGTGACCTTTGAGTTCAAGCCAGCAACCATAGGATTATGTCTATTCCATACTCAAGCTGGCAATCTGGCACTCAATCTGGTGAGCCTGCACACAAACTGATGACCTTGGGGTTTTGAACCTGGGTCTTCAACATCCCAGATCAATGTGCTATCCATTGCACCACCACCAGTCAGGGGACAATGAACTTTTGATGGCAGATCTGTGTCTTAATCTGAATACCTCCTATGGGACCAGGTATCAGAGCTCTCATTCAAAGAAAATTTGAAGACTGCCTTTTCCAAAGAGATCAATTTCAAGGTTGATGTCATTTATTATTAAAAATTGAATTCATGTTAACACAATAAGTTAAAATTAATATAAAATATTAATAAATTAAAGTCAATAGGCCCTGGCCAGTTGGCTCAGTGGTGTTGGCCTGGTGTGTTACCTGGTGTGTGAATATCTCAGGTTCAATTCCCAGTCAGGGACCACAGAAGAAGCAGCCACCTGCTTCTCGACCCCTCCTCCTCTCCTTTCTCTCTCTTTCTCTTTTCCCCTCCTGTAGCCATGGATTGATTGGTTTAAGCACATTGGCTCAGGAACTGAGTATGGCTCCATGGAGTCTCTGCCTCAGGCACTAAAAGTAGCTCAGTTGCAAGCATGACCCCAGGTGGGCAGAACATAGGCTCCAGATGGGGATTGCCAGGTAGATCCCAGTCAGGGTGCAAGCGGGAGTCTGTCTTTCTATCTAGCCTCCTCTCACTTGGAATAAAAGGGAAAAAATCAAAGTCAATTATAGAACAACTAAAGTTATGTGCCAAGTGCTTTCATATATTACTTCATTTAATACTCCTGTAATTTTATAATAGATGTTTATGAAATAGCTAACATTAACCCCATTTTAAAAATGCAAAAGTTTAAATGACTACTTCACTGTTAAATAGGCCATGGCCATAGTATCAGTTTTTGAGGGCATGTTTGTCAGATTTCAAAGTCTCTATTCTTCCTGTGGTCTCATATTATCTCTTGGCAATCTCTAAAATTTTTAGACAATCAGAAAGTTTAAGACTGTGGGCTTTAAAGTTAATCTAACAGGGATTCAATTTCAATTTTTTAACTGGCTACTTAACCTTCTTAAATCTCAGTTTCCTCATCTGTAAAATAAAGGAAATAGTAACTGTCTCATATGGGTACTCTAAGAATTACATAAGAAAATTCTCACAAAAGTACTCACCATGTAGTAACTGCTCAATGAAGGTGAGCTATTATTATTATTATTATGAACATACTAACCTATATTATTTTCTTTAAATTGTTTACAGTTACACTATACTTCACAATTAATAAATTGTATATGTTACATATGTGATAGATATATGATGATAGATGATATATAAATAGATAGATAGATAGATAGATGATAGATAGAGACAGAGAGAGATAGAGATAGATAGAGATATTTCTGTTCCTCTCTAACTATCTCTGGATAGGTGAGGGAAGAAATCTATAAACTGTGGCATAGAGAAGGAAAATTACCTACTATGATCTTATAAAAAGCAAAAACAAAGATGTAGAATTTGTGTCTGTTCTTTGTGTGAAATATACTCTCTTACTATACTGCATTAACTTTTCATATAAGAAACATGAAAAAATTTGTTTTGTGTGGGAAAACTTCTCAACTAAAAGTCTGGAAAATATCACCAAGGTACAATCTCTACTTTGAAGGTTTCTCTTCACAGTATGACAGAACATGATTCATTTTTGATACTTTAAGCATTCAGTGCTTGTAGGCAATCAGTGAACCAGATCATTTCTTTCATTCCCTTCTAATTGTAGAAGTTTCTGACACTATGAGACTACTTTAAAAGCAAATAACTCTGGGCAGTCTATTCCGTTCCATTTATCTATGAATCTGATTTTTATAAAAGTACCAGGCTATTTTGCTTACTAGAAGAGCCCATCAATAGGCAAGTGGATAAAAAAAATTGTGGTACATATGTATAATAGAATATTACTCAGCCATAAAAAGTAAAACCTTACCATATGAGATAGTATGGACAGAACTAGAGAGAATTATGTTAAGTCAGACAGAGAAAGACAAATAGCATATAGTTTTACTTATATGTGGACTCTAAAGAAAATAAAAAAACAAAACATAACCATATTCATAGACACAGAGGTCAGACTTATGGTTGCTGCAGGGGATGGGGTTGGAATACTGGGTGAAAAAGATAAAAGAATTAAAAAGTACAAACTCATAATCAAAAAATAGTCACAGGGATATAAAGTACAGCATAAGGAATATAGTTGGCAATATTGTAATAGCTCTGTACAGTGCCAGAAGTGTGCTTGAAATATTGAAGAACCACTTTGTAAAGTATATGATTGTCTAGCCACTATGCTGTACAACTGAAACCAATACAAAATAATATTAAAAGTAAACTACAATTTTTAAAAATGTAACTTGGTATAACCTTTTGTAGTCCTACTGCTTTGAACCTTGAAGTCAAACCAGGGAAGTTCAACATTAATGCTAATGTACTATGAGGAAGGAGGTATGAGGGTAGCTCATATGCTGGACCGTCTTCACTCCTGAAAATTGCAAAAGAGCTGGCATAGAATGAAGAATCTCTCTTACGTCAATAGATTTGGAAATGTAATTTGCATTACACAGGAATAGGAGACCCTTACTAACTTCAGAGCTTTGAGATACTAAACTCATGGGCACCCCTTGCAAAGTCAAGATGCCGATAAAATAAGTGAGGCTATGTGAGATGATAAATAAGTACAGCATATCATTAACTTAAATTTCTGTTGGTAATTTTACCTTGGTGGTTTTGGTTTTATGGATTGTTTTTTCTGGAACATACGTTCATGTCAGACAAAAATCAATTTTGTGGAAGATTAGTACTTGGCTGAATCTAGTCATGAACCATATACACATTAAGTGCTTCAGGAACTTTGCCCACCAGATCAACAGTGAAACCCCGTATTGTTCAGAAGTTTCAGTCTGAAGGATTGGGGACATTCTTTACCCCATAACTAATGAGTTTCATATACCAATATATGTACTTTTTCCCAGCTCTATGAATAAGAAGCATGATTATCACAAACACATGCTTATTTTATATATTATATAACAAAATAGTTCTGTTAGGAGGAAAAGTTTATATTTTAAAATATTTTAACTTAGTGAATTTTGAAAGATTTTACAGCACATTTGAGATATAAGAGGAGTGTTTTTTTATTGTAAACACATTCCATGAATGATTGATCCATGTTGATTCTCAACATTTTAAGCATAGAAGTGTATTTAAATCACTTGACGTTAAAGAAAAGAGATCGCAATGTTACCTACTCAGCTTTAATGTTTGCCTGGCAGATTAGAGTTTATCTGGTACTGGTCTTTTAACAGATTGAAATTAATACCTCTTAATTCAGACTGTAAGCCAGGGTTTGAATTTTACCTGCAAGTATGTTAATAGTGCTGCATGAGTTGTAAGCCTTTCCCCTCAGCCTAGAGAGTTCATTAGGCTCTCTATGAGGAACAGAAGAGGAGAAGGAAGCCAGTGCAAGTTATTCATTGCATTATGACTCAATTCTAATCACTCAGCCTGCATGACTGACAGAGAAATGCTCTCCACCGTGATTGAGGGTATTGATTTCCCAGCCCCTTTTGGGGCACACTGGAGAGACACAATCAGAGGCTTCAGCTTTCAAAAAACCTCTTCATCTGCCTTAATCATCTGATCAGTAATCACCATCAAGACTAGGGATCTTCAACAAAGCCTTCTCCAATGTCTTTATTTCCTTTCTTACTTTGAGCTACAGTTTTGCTGAGTCAAGGTGATCTTAATAGATCAGAAAGTGAACAGTTAAGCCACAACAGCTGCAGTCTTTAATGATGGTAGTTAGATCAAGAAATTTCCATTATATATATATAAATGTAACTGTCTCCCTCTTCCTCCTCTCTACCCACACCCTTCATGGGCCATTGGCTGGCAAACTAACCCCTGCATACATGACTAGACACTCTGAGAACCTGCAAGTGAAATCACTTCTCTGACCCAACCGACTGGAACAAAAAGTGTGGGGGAGTGGGAAACATTCATATACAATGAGATAGTTCATGAGTTTCCATTTTAGCCTGAAAGACTAGAGGCAAAGTGAAGTCTGAATTATAGCTGAAAATGGAGCAATAAGTAATGCAGAACATTCAGCTTGTCCAAATAGAGTGTCTCTGCACAAAGCCTTCCGTTTGCAGTTTCTGAATGTTAAACATAAGGATTCCGCTTTATTATGAGCATTTTATAGAATGCTTCACATTTGGTTTTTTAAAAGGGTTTTCATCAGTGTTATCTATTTGAAGCTCAGGCATTTTATTTATTTAATTTTATTAAATTTATTAGAGATTTTAAAATAAAATCAAACTACTGATGCCCCATCTTAAAGATATAATTAATGAATATTTAAAATTAATTTGTAATTTGAAAGGCTCTCTTTTTCCAAAAAGGGGTAACATTGCCTTCCTTAAAAATTCATCTTCTTAGAATTATAAGGGGAATTTTGTTCTGTAAATTCACAGATTGGATTATGGTAAATGGTTAATTTGTGATTCTATTTAAAGTATGTTTTATTCAGGTCTAACTATTCCCCACTGAATAAAAAACAGTAACACTTATCAAAGACCATTTATATTGCCAAAGTGTAAAATGTTTCCAATTAAAATTTCATTCATGTTTAGCCAATTTTTCATTTGAATTAAGAAAACATAAAACACCTATAATCTAATTTATCCTCTGTGACGAGTGAGTCTTTATTTTACTGAATCCAGAAGAGCCTCATCCAATATAATCACTGCATTCATTCCAATTAGAAGAGCAAAGTTGTGCAGACTTCTTACATGTTATGCAACGTCAAGAAGCAGGCTCACAGCATCAACACCTCCAGAGGAAGAGGCTGCGCTTTCCCACAGCAGCTCCTTGATTTAAATTACAGGGCACATTTATTATGCTTCTGTTCCTCAGACTGTGAAATACCAGAGTACAGTATCTTTGTTCTGACCTCTTCTCCAAAGCCATGCCTCAAAGTGTGACTAATCTAGTGCCGGATGACAGCTAACTTCAACATCAGACAACACAAAAATTGAAGACACTTTTTATCCCCTTGCCAATCTGCGAGTCTCTGAATAAGCCTAGTCAACTTCATTACAAACTCATCATCTCTTGTGTAGATAATGATAGCCTAGGCTGGTGGAGAACTCAGTTTCTTGTTGTTTTTACTGACTTTCTCTGCCTCCAGGCCAAGCATCTGTGGGGATAATGAATGGAGCAATTCTTTTGGCATAAAACAAAAGGCTCTTGGGGTGGGGAAAGGCCCATGGCGTCAGTCTAGGCACAGCTCTCACAAACGAAAATTCTTTGTTATGAATTGGTTCTCAGAAAAAAGCTGTGTCGTAACCAGAGAAGTGGAGGACACAGAGTAACTTTGTACTGTGGCAGGAGGTTAAAGGCAGTGACCATGTGAAAGAATTTCAGAGAGATTTGATTCATCTCTTATTTTTATTTTATTTTTTTGAGGTTGCTTTGGCTAAAGCCTATTTGCACCAGATTAAAATAGCAACATAGTACCATAGAATGTATTTAGGATACATTCACCCTTGCTTTCAAAATGGTAAACTTTCTGAATTAATTCTCCTAGAGCTACCCATGGGGTATATTGAATGAATATAGATAGAGAATATGAGAATATAGCAGCAGAAAATGTACACAGATCTAGGAGCACATTTCAAAATGAAACTCATCCATTATCATACTAGTGTATGAATATGTGTTACACTGTCTTTAGTCTGTAGGCCGAATAAGAAGTCAGACCCCATAACATTACAGGATTTAAAATAATAAACTAAGTTTTTCTGATTTGAATGTAAACAGGTATGATTTAGAAAACTAGATAATAATTAACTATGCCTTATAAGTCTAGTGGCTTTATTTCTTTTGTGTATATTTCTAAGAGCTATATGAAATGATTACTCAGCAGAATCTGTGATTAGAAATAGTAATTGGTGGCACATTTAGAAAAAAAGATGTCTGTTAGTTATTGTAATTAAATATGATAGCTATTGTGTCAGTTTTCCGTTTTTCTTTAAGAATGTGAAGTTGGCATGACAATTCCATAATAAAACCTACTCCATTGGAATCTGATTATTTACTTTGCAGTGCTATTAAGATGATTCAATTATTTAGCCTCTCAATATTTATTTGTCTGATATTAAAGTAAATGTGAATATTCTGATTTCTACCAATTTTAAATAGTTTTACACTCTATATCAACTAATTCATATGTGCCTAAAATATAAAATGTGCATTAGTAGGTGACTTGTTAATTTTGTTTGTTTTAGATTTATTTTCCATTACTATTTTCATGTGGTCAATCAAAAAAGAAGGAATGGATGAATATGATGCCTTCAGTCAATTTATAGTATCCTGAGTAATACTAGTAGTAACTATAGAGGTCATAAAGTTTAAGAAACAGTAAGAGCTAAGGGAAAATTATTTATAAATCTTCAGCTCAATCTTTTTTTAATTTCTGCTAGATAATATACTTCTGCATTTATTTCTCATAATTAAACAGCAAATGCTGAATTTTAAATAGAGACATACTAATATCTTGTGAAGAGAATATATTAATGTAATATTTTGCTACCTTTAACCTTGTATCCTTGAGCCTCTTGATTCTACGTCACCAAACATAGCACTGTAATAGAGTTGAGGTCCAGCTAATAGTGTGTGCTATTTTGACTGTCATGATCCATCATTGTAACTTACTGCATGAGGTCCCCAAAGTAGTCTCATGAGCACATGTACACATATACGCACATGAATGTGTGCTGCCCACTCCCCAACACACACAATTCTGATTGGCAGAATCAAGAAGTAATCAGACAATGCCTTTAACCACAAAATCTTCATTCAAATCAAAAATTAAATCAACTTGTTCAGGGTCTGATTTCTAAAGCGTTATGTTCAAAATGGAATTAAGTTTCTCTTTTATAAAGTTTATTAGAGAGCTTCACAAAGCACCCAAGCCCTTTCATTCTTTAGATTATGCCATTATGGCCAAGTATTATCAGTTTACATTTCAATATTCGCTTCCATCCATACTTATTAGGATTTATAAAGCGAGTAAGTATTCTGTGAGGTTTATGTTTCTTAAAATTGTTTTCCCTTAGATGACTGATTAAAAAAAAGAGAAATATCTTGTTATTTTCTAGCTAAATATATTTAATAAGTTACTCCATTACTAACACTTCAGTGTTACTATATAGAAATATGTGAATGAGAGAGAGAAAGATAGAGATATTCTTTCAAACTAATAAGGAAACTATATGAATTTCAAGCAGCCAAGCATTACCCCAAAACTATTAGCCAACTTTTCAAACTTTAAAAGGGAATTAAAATTCCTAAAGTATGCTACAGTTTTCTAATGAGTCTTTAAAATGTAAATAAAGAAGTAACTGTGATTGCTTTTAAATACCCAAGAAATGTGCTTGGTCTTAAACAGCCTATCCCAAACCCATTATAAGATTTTAGCTTCCCATCCTCTACCCCTCCTCTATTCTGTCATCTCTTCTGCCTCCTCCTCACCTCATCCTGCCCCTCATCCTTTCCTCTGCTTTCTCTTATCCTTCCACCTATCCATTCTTCAGCCTCATTTTAGGTGCCTAATCCATTAGATGTTAATGAGCAATTTCTACTGTGTGGTCATAACGCTTTCTATTTCTAAATTCACTTGACTATAACTCTTGGCCCAGATCATTCCAATTCCTAATATTATCCCAGGTGCTTGGTATATTAGATCCAACATTATTCTCTTTAAAGTTAAAAATTATAAGAAGACAAATATTGATTATAATGATTGAACCTATTTTAAAAACATCACAGAGGTTTTATTTTTATGGAAAAAATAAGAACAGTTGTCATTTTTGCTACTTCACTGATTTTTTTTGCACATAAAATTTGAAAGGAAAACTGCCTTGTCTCACTATAACTTATTAACACCAAAATTTTTCTAGACATAATAATATTTACTTAGAGAAACTGTGTATATATCATACACAGTTGAAATGAAGTAAGTTTTAGCCAATAATATTATTTTTTGTAGGTGAGTAGAGGGGAGATAGTTTCAAATCAGAAGCATGACACTTATATGCTTAAATTGAATATTAGGCATAAAATTATTTTTAAAGATCTAAATATAAAAATATTCTATTTCAGAATACCATAGTAAAATGAGTTCAATGTTTCAATGTTCTTCTTTATATGGCTTACCTAGCTACTTATGAGACCATCTGACAGATATATATATATAAATATATATATATGCAGGATACCAGATCCATCCCAAGTGCAATTAGAACATTAGATTGGAGATTCTTTATTTTACAATTAAAGCAAGGCTTTAAAGTAAAAACAGCACATTTCCAATTAAACCAACTAAGAACATGTTAGTTACTACAGTGTTCCATTTCTAAAATAATAGTTTTGTTGGCACGCTTTAGGAAGTAAATATTTACCCTGAGAAATGTAATTTCCTTTTTATTTATTTAGAAACTGCATGAGCTGGTCTCTGCTTTGTAATTTTCTTTTTACTAGTTATAAGGTAGTAGAAAGATTTCTCATCTTCTTCATTTTGATATTAGAACTGCATAGTTGAACTTGTGTATATTTGAAAGGGAAAGAATATTTTCCTAATGTTAATTAGCAACTTTCTTTCTTACTTCCACTATGCTTTTTTAATTAGAAAATCAACCTTGATATAACATCGATGCTTATTTTCAAAGTTATTTTGAATAACATCTGCTGATGAGAAGTATGCGAAAAACTTTCATGCTGGTAAATGTAATTACTAATAATTTCATCATGATTGCTATGAGTACAATTTATTTATTCTTAATTTATTTTTATAATGAACTGCTTCAGTAAAATGACAAATGATTCCATTAGTTAAGAAACTAAAATGTCAATTTACATGTGGTCTTTGGTGACTAATTTGCTGAGTTGAGATTTTTGTTTTTGTTATGATAATAATATTTGGCTATGCTCTATGAGCAAAATTTATGAGGTCTTAGATATTAATCTTTCAATTTACTGAAACAAGGTAATTTTCAGCTTTAAATGTGAACAGTTTCTTTTTCAGGATCTTAGGCACAAACTTCTGAAACATTGTCATCCAAAAAATAATGCTCACTTTGTTCCTAGGATAAAAAACAATTGTTTCTCACTACTGACTGTAAACATCAACTCATTTCTAACACAGTTTCCAATGGCAAACATTTTTCAGTTGTCAATAAAAGAAAAGGAATTACATCAGCATTCAGGGGGAAAAATGTTCTGTTCCTTTTTACTCCATAGCCTATGTTCAATCAGCCTGGAGCTAATGGAAGCCCTCCAGTGCTGAGAAATAAACAAACAGTTGGGGAAAATAGTCCAAAATCAAATCTAGTATATAAGGTGGACAATACATAGTTAGTTCCATTACTGAATCCTCCCGTGGGAGCTGGAGCATTTTCTGAGCCCTTCTCATTACACACCAGCACCATCTGTAGCCAGCCTGAGCCTGATTTGGGAATGTACAAAGTACACGAAAAAAAATAGACTCAGAATCAGGAGCCAGAGAATCCTATTTCAAGTTTAAATTTTGCTTGTGAAAGATCATTTGGTTTTAGACTCAGCAAACAGTGGGCCTCATCACTCACAATGAGGGACGCATGTAGCAAGGATTACTTCAGATCAGGGAGATTGAAGGTAATTGCTACTTTCCACGGGGATATATCTAGCTCTCATGTAGCTCAGAAGAGTTACAGCGCGGTGTCATTAACAGCGGCAAAGCTTCCTTTCCACTTCAAATGACAAGCACCCTTTCCTTGTGGTGTTTGTTTCAGTATTGCTGTTGTTGTTAAAGATCAATATTAAATTCTAAACTGAAAATGAAAAGAAAACCAATAGCATGGCATCTTTAAAATCCATAGACACTTTCCATGTGCGTGTGTGAGAATTTCAAAAGACAAAAAACAAACAAACAAGCAAACAAAAACTGGCTCAAAAATGCAGCAAAAAGTTTTTACTTACTAAAAATAAACCACAAATTATTAT
Organism: Rhynchonycteris naso; assembly: GCA_037038555.1. Classification (NCBI taxonomy): domain Eukaryota; kingdom Metazoa; phylum Chordata; class Mammalia; order Chiroptera; family Emballonuridae; genus Rhynchonycteris; species Rhynchonycteris naso. Next base: position 71,046,527 of record CM072997.1, read on the forward strand.
TAACAAGAGGTAATGTTGTTGTCTGTCCCTGTTTAGGAGCGAAAATGGGAGCATTATTATAATTTTGAAATACGTTGCAAGATTATGTGAAATAGTTGAATAATTTCATCCAAGGTATGCCACCTTTCAAAAGACAGAGGTTGCATTATCAATGTTTTCTATTATCATTTTTCTTTCTACTTTTGTTTTCTACCCAACCCCCATGTTCATCTGGTATCAAAATGTTTCTAAAAATCTAATTCTCCTCATCTATTTGAGTGACTCTCTTACAGAACTGAAAATGATTGTAGTTTATTTGACTTCTAAAAGCCATGAAAAGTTCATATACATACATATATATAATTGACAGAGAGAGAGCACTGCAGAGTATCTAGGAATTCATAGGGGAGGCAGAACACATTCTTACAAGGGGATCAAAGAAGGTACTCTGAATAGCGATTTAAGCCTAGCTTTTCTGCCCAACCAGAGACTCTACTCCTGAAAGTAACAACCAGCCCCAATCTAGGAAAACCCACAATCCCCACCTGGCCTCCCCTCAGCACACACCACAGGCTGGAGTCACTCATTATCTCTGAGAATTGGCTCTGATACTCAAAAGCTCCTGGAAATGTTTCCAGGCATGCCAATCTTCAGATCCCTTTAATGACTCCATGTGGCTGCAGGATCATGATTTGTACTCTTTCCTGGTTTGGTAGGGGTAATAATGACCTCATCCAAGTCCTGGAAGCATCCGTAGGTGACATCCTGAACCTCTGGAGTGATAAGCTGAATTTCAGTCATTATTTTGCAAATATATAGATATTTCTGTCCTCACGCAATCTTGTACTCCGAGATAGCATTTTGTTCTAGGCAAAAATCTTAAGTGGACAAAATTGTTGCTGTTGCTGATGGTGGTCTTCTTGCTCCATTCAGTGAGACGGACCTCTAAAAGATGAACAAAACTGCCCAAGTTCACAGGAAGTAAGTAGCAATGTCAGAACTTAAATCTACCTTTGTGTCAGAGATTATCATGAATATATCAATACTCATTTCTTTTTCTCAAGGCCATACAAATTGTATTCTCCAGCCTTCCTCACAGTAAAGTATCTCTATACAATCAGGTTTTAGTCAATATAATATGAATGAAAGTTTAATTCCCTACCCCTTAAAAACTGTCATTCAAAATATTCTAGATCCCCCAACACTTCTATCATCTGGATGTCAACACCATATGGAGAAAATGGCAGAGTCTCTATCATCTAGATCCCCGAATACCAGCATGGAGTAGAGCACATCCCATCACTTACTCATCTGCTAACTAAGCTGGAACAGACTTGGTCTGTGTATGAGACATACACTTTGTAGTCTTTTTCTTTAATCATTGTCTGAACTCAAGTTATGGCAACTAATACAGTCCTTCTAAAGCAGGGGTCCCCAAACTACAGCCGGGCTGCATGCAGCCCCTGAGGCCAATTATTTATCCAGCCCCCGCCGCACTTCCGGAAGGGTCACCTCTTTCATTGGTGGTCAGTGAGAGGAGCACAGGATGCATCCACATTCATAGTTCCCATTGAAATACTGGTCAGTTTGTTGATTTAAATTTACTTGTTCTTTATTTTAAATATTGTATTTGTTCCCGTTTTTGTTTTTTTACTTTAAAATAAGATATGTGCAGTGTGCATAGGGATTTGTTCATAGTTTTTTTTTATAGTCTGGCCCTCCAATGGTCTGAAGGACAGTGAACTGTCCCCTGCGTAAAAAGTGTGGGGACCCCTGTTCTAAAGCATTCTGTCTGTACAATTACACTATGCTGGCATAAGAACAAGCCAAAAAAGTGTCACAATTTGCTGAATCATAGACAAACTGCTAAAGTGACTCACAGGTAGGTTGCTTCAACTTTGACGTAAAAGCATCCAACCTTTCAATCATTTATTTCAAAGCATTATACAATAAAGCCTTAATGTTAAATAACTATATATTTCAAAAGTTTGTTACTTTCAATGTTTGCTGATTATCCATGTTGGTATATAAATGAAGCAGGCAGGATAGCTATCTATAATCATGGGAATCAGTCCCTTAAGCCTTTAATGGATCTTAAAAATTAGATATTGTATCTTTAATTTTGTAGCTTTCTATGTAAATGACACATTTTCAACTGAACTAAATCTTAATGGTCTACAAAAAGAATCCATTATATATATTTTTAAAAAGAATAGTGTTCTGCCAAAATCATCTGTATGCTAGAGACCATTAAGAGAATTTCTTAAATATTGCCTTCTCTTAACACATTGATTAGCAACAACTATCATAATAAATATTAATGCTTTAATTTCAAAATTTATTCAGAACTTTTCAAAATACTGATTTTGACCTGCAAACATTGAAATTCAAGGTTCAGTGACAATGGAGGGAAGGTAGTATCATATGTAATCAAGACAGACTGGAAATTGGACAGTTCTATTTTGATACTCTGTTTTCCACATTTGCAAGCCATGAGATTTTGAGAAATTTATTTAAAATTTCTTGTATATATTTTCTTTTCTGTAAAATAAAAATAATTATACTTCCCTCACAGATTGGATATAAGAAATAGCAGGTTATATACAAAAAGAATATTAACTGACATAGTAGTTTCTCAATAAATAATAGGTTTTAAAATAGTGTAATAATTACTAGCCCTAATTTCTTAGAAATCTTTTATTTAAAATTAACTTTACATTATCAATGTTGTGCTTTATCAGACTGTTCAGGCAGAAAAGTGAAATCATATTAGAATTTGTTATGTCTTAGTAAAAAGACTTATTGTGAATGAAAATTGTGTGTTTCACAGATGTTTCCAAAAGATGTGGAGTTTTTATTTTAGATTTCAGGATGCAGAGATTTAATGTCTAATATTTAAATAACAAAAAACATTTTTCTTTTGGGGTCAAAAGCTTTTTTAAAAATTATTAATGTAATTATATCAAAAGATTGTGGAACCCCATTCCTCTTTCTTAACTTGATAACAAATGATGATGAAATAGAATATTCATCTATTTGTTTTTCCCCTGGGAAAAAAAAGGTGAGTTAGGATTATCTACTCTTTATTTTGAGATCTGCTGGATTTTTGTTGTTGTTTCTCCACTTGGTTTCTTTTAAGGGCTAGAAAAATTACAATGCCCTCTCTTGTATTACTTACTTGTCTTGCTTTCAGTGACAATATTTTACTTGTTCTTCTTTCAGCATAACTAGAGGCACTTCTTGAATCCTGCCTATATCCAAGCTATAGCTCCAGAGAGTAGAGTCAGGAGGATATCAGAAAGATTATATGCACCAACTTTGAGAGGTTTCTTTGTTTTTTAGTTTGAGAGAGAGAGAGAGTCAGGAAGAGACAGAGAGACAGGAAAACTGAGTTGTTCCTGTATGTGCCCTGACCAGGGATTGAACCATCAACTTCTGAGCCTAGGAACTATACTCCAACCAACTGAGCCATTTAGCCAGGGCTTAATTTTATTTTAATTGATTGATTAATTTTTTAAAAAACAGAGAGAGGAAGGGAGAGAGAAGAGAGGGGGAAGAGAAGCATTCATTTGTTGCTCCACTCAATTGTGCATTCATTGGTTGCTTCCCATGTGTGCCCTGACCGGGTTTTGAACCTGCAACATTGTCCTTTCAGGATGATGCTCTTAACCAGCTGAGCTATAAGAGTTTTTTGACCACAAAATACTTGCTATTTTATGTCAATCTACTGCCACATAAAGAAAGTTCTTGGAAGAAAGCCATTCTGTATGATTCACCAGTGCTTCTCATTGGGTAATTCTGAGCCTCCCCTTTAGCCTCTAAGCATCCAATTGTTTCCATACTGGCAACTGCACTCTGCCCTTCCCCCACTAAACTTATTTTCTTGCCCTCAAAACAGCCCTATTTTCTATGTCTCTACTTGTGTTGATGGCATCATCATCTTTTCATTAGCTCCAAATAGAGTCTTTAGTCATCTCTGACTCCTTCCTACCCTTTTGTTCTAAAGTCAAGCACATCTAATTGGAATATCACTCTTCCAGCTATCTTCTGTTTGTCTTTGCAGCTTCTTCTACAATCCAGGCTTAGGTCACCTCTTGTCTAGACTAACACATTAGTTCCATTTCTGAACTTTTCGTGTCTATTCACTTTCAACTCACACAAACCACAATCCATTCTCTATTCCGTTGGTGAAGCATAGATTTGACCTGATCTTCTCCTGCTTAAAATCCTGAGATAATTTGTTAAAATGTTAACTCATGCTTTGTCCTTACTACATCTTTCTTTTTGCCACACTAAATCATTCCAAGCTGTTAGACAAATTTTGTATTTCTTGAACAAAAGTTACAAGGTAGAAAGCAGGAATTGCTTTCAAAAACCTGTTTTGGCCAACTTCTGTTTCCCACAGCCTGAGCACTTTGAAAATACTATTCTGGATAGTAAAGTTATCTCCCCTAATCTCCTTCTTTCTGACATTTGTCAGACTGTTTTCTGTAACTATGAGTCTCTTTCTATTTTGTTAGTTTATTTTATTTATTAGATTCCACATATAAGTGAAATCATATGGTATTTACCTTTCTCTGACTGGCTTATTTCATTTAGCATAATTCTCTCCAGGTCTGTCCATGTTATTTCAAAGGGTAAAATTTCGTCTTTTTTACAACCTAGTAGTATCCCATTTTGTAAATATACCACAGCTTTTTTATCCACTTATCTATTGATGGGCACTGGGATCTATTGTAAATAATGCTGCATTGAACATAGTGATGCATATAATCTTTTGAATTAGTGTTTTGGGTTTCTTCAGCTATATACCCAGAAGTGGAATTCCATTTTTAATTTTCTGAGAAAACTCCATACTGCTTTTCAGAGTGGATCCAGTCTGCATTCCCACCAACAGTACACAAAGGTTCTCTTTTCTCCAAGTTCTTGCCAACACTTGTTGCTTGTTAATTTATTGCTGATAGCCATTCTGACAGGTGTGAAGTGATAGCTCACTGTGGTTTTAATTTTCATTTCTCTGATAACTAGTTACATTGAGCATATGTCTATGCTCAATGTTCATATGTCATATATCTATTGGCCATCTACATGACCTTTGGGGGGAAGTGTCTCTTCAGGTCTTTTGCCAATTTTTAACTAGAGAGTTGCAACACCTTAGTGTCCATTGATTGCTTTCTCATATGTGCCTTGACCAGGGGGCTTCAGCTGAGCCAGTGACTTTTTGTTCAAGCCAGCAACCTTGGGATTCAAGGTAGTGACCTTTGGGCTCAAGACATTGATCATGAGATTATGTCTGTGATCCTACACTCAAGCCAACAATCCTTTGCTCAAGCCGGTGAGCCCATGCTCAAGCTGAATAAACCCCCATTTAAGCCGTGACCTTGGGGTTTTGAACATGGGTCCTCAAAATCCCAGACCAATGCTTTATCCACTGTACTACCAAGTGGTCTGGCAGAAATTAACTTCTTATCAGATATATCATTGGTGAATACATAGTAATCTTTTTAGTTTGTTAATAGATTCCTTTAGTGTAAAAATGTTTTATAGTTAGATGTATCCCTTTATGTTTAGATTATCTTTTGTTTTCATTGCTTAAAGAAGTATAAAAAATATGAGAAATGTTGAGATTTTACTGCCTAAGTTTTCTTCTAGGATTTTGATGGGTTCAAGTCTAACATTTAAATCTTTAATCCATTTTGAGTTTATTCTTCGGATGCTTAATTTTTGTGTATGGTGTAAGAATGTGGTCTACCCACAACAATCAAAGAAAAATAAATAAAAATCATCATATTTGAAAGAAAGAACTAAAACATTCATTATTTGCATATGACAAGACACTATATATAGAAAACACTAAGATTCCAGGAAAAAAAAATTCTATAACTGATAAGTGAATTCAGTGAAGGAACAAGATACAAATAAATATACAGAAATCAGCTGCATTTTATACACTAATAGTGAACTATCATAAAGAGAAACTAAGAAAATAATCCCACTTACAATTGTATCAAAAGAAAAAAACCTAAAAATAAATTTAAGCAAAGACATAAGAGACCTGTTCTCAAAAAATTATGAGATACTGAAGAAACACATTGAAAAGATATAAATAAGTGAAAGCATATACTGTGTTTATGATTAGGAAGAATTAATGTCATTAAAATGTCCATAGTAACCAAAGCAATCTATAGATTCAATGCAATTTCTATGAAGATACCAATGGAGTATATCACAAAACTTCTATGAAGATACCAATGGAGTATATCACAATACTAGAACAAATATTACAAAAATTTATATGGAATCACAAAAGATCTCAAATAACCATAGCAATCTTGAAAAATAAGAACAAAGTTGGAGAAATTACATTACTTGATATCAAACTAAACTACAAGGTCATAGTAATCAAAACAGCATGGTATTGGCATAAAAACAGACATACAAATCAATAAACAGAATAGAGAGCTCAGAAATAAACCAACACCATTATGGCCAACTAATATGTGGCAAAAGAGGCAAGAACATAAAGATGGAATAAAGTCTGTTTATATAATAAATACTGCTGGGAAAATTGGACAGATACATGCAAAAAAAATGAAACTAGACCACCTTTTTACATGATACACATACCTTGTTAAATATTATTTACAATGCTAAAGAATTAATTCTCTACAAAATGAAAACTAGTAAATAATTTTAAGGTGTCTTCATCTTCAGTATTTTAGATCCAACACCCTCACTGTGCAGCAATGTGGAAACTACTTTCAATGGGGAACACAAGTAGTATTGAGGAATGTTAACCATTGCAGTAATCAATGGAAAAACCTGTTTCAGTCCAAACTAACAATATGTGAGCGGAGAGGGAGACTGAATGGATAATCTAAAAGTTACTTAGGAGATAGACTCAACTAGATTTTGTTTTATTTTATTTTATTTTATTTTAGTAAGAGGTGGGAAGGGAGAGACAGACTCCTGCATGCACCCAAACAGTATCCACCTGGCAAGATCCCTAATGAGTGATGCTCTGCGCATCTGGGACCTCTGATTCATTGCTAAGTGAGCTATTTTAGCACCTGAGGATAGGCCATGGAGCCATTCTCACCACGGGGGTCCAACTTACTTGAACCCTTAAAACCATGGCTATGAGAGGAGAAGAGAGAGAGAGAGAGGGAATGGGGAAAAAGGAAAGGTAGAGAAGCAGATGGTCATTTCTCCTGTGTGCCCTGACTGGGTATCAAACCCAAGGCTTCCACATGCCAGGCCAGTGCTCTACCGCTGAGCCAGCCAGCCAGCGCCTCAACTGGATTTTAAATAAGAAAACTTAGGGAACAGGTGGTGAGACACTCTCTGGAATAGGAGGAAAAAAAATGGATGGATTTGTAGAAGAGTGGGAAAATGAGCAAGTCCATGATGTATTTTTTTTCTTATGAAGAGTCTATATCACCTGCTATCAGGATAAAAAATGGTCTAGTGTGATGGAGGTTTGGCACAGCCTCTGTGTGAGATGAAGAGCAGCATATTCACACAACTCTTTGCTACCTTGGGCCCACCTGCCTTGTCGTACCATTACTGCTGTATCATGCAAGTCAAGCACAATCCTTTCCAGTAGCCCGTAGCACCTTACTGCTTGAGTCAAACCTACACAGCTGTGTGGAGCCAGTTTGGCAGAAGGATGGGAGGTGAAATGTTATCCTATGACTTCTGAGGTGAGCACAACAAAAAGCATGAAGGATTAGAGCTGAGACTTGAAAGCCTGATGAGATAGAAGATTGGAATCAGTGGAAATACTGGTGAGAAGAACCAGAAGAAGGGGAAGTCACGTCAAAGAGAAATATGGTGTCTAAATTCATACAATATTTCTGTTCATTGTTCAGTGAACAGCATTTTATTATGCAGAATAGCATGGTAGATGTAAAAAGGACTTTAGAAGGCATTTATTCTCATTCCCTCATTTTACAGAGACAAAACTGAACCCTAGAAAGTAGGCAGCTAGCAAGTGCAGAACTGCGGAATGCAACATTGACTTTGCCCAGTGGTTTGCCTACCTCAAATACGGCTAAATAACAAAGATTTGTTAAGCACTTGCTAAATCCAGGGCTCATTAAGTAGCAATGATTGATGCATAGTTATAATCACTGTTCTCAAGAAATTTACTCTCCAGTGTCATATTAAGAATTTATATATATATTAAGTTAAATATTTGGTGATATTGGGAAACAACAGAAAACCAGACTCCCTATAAATTAAGCAAAGTTTGCCATTATAGGGTTGAATAATTGCCTTTTTTTCTTGGGAAATCACATTTTGTATCACAAAATGAATAGATGATATAATTTTTATGATCTAGTTTTCAAATTACAGTTTCTATGAATATTATATCCTGAAAACAAAATAAACTGTAAAATTATTTCACATTTTTACTTTCCTGTCTATAATTGTAAACTGTGTTCATTGCTTCTACAGCCTTTCCTGCTAATTACCAATTTCTGGTAAAGATGTAATTGAAACTGTGTACAAAATGCTTCATTTTCTTCTCAACACTTATTTTTTATGTCTTTCAGCTCTGGTGAAATGACCTCTACCCATTGCATCATTTTACAATAGACAATCAGAAGCTTTACAAAAAAAGAGTATATATTATTAAATTAATTTAAAGAGAAATATTTGGACATAAAATCTGCATAAATATTTTATATGGGAAATAGCAATAAAAATTAATATTTAGTTATGTTATTTATATATAAGAGAGAACCTGCTAACTAATTTGGAAGCCACTGTTTCCCTTCTAGAATATTCCAAATGACATATATGGAATAATTTTTCTGAACTATATGGTTTTAAAATTATTTTTAAATTTTTAATAAAATTATTTATTGATTTTAGAGAGAGAGAAAGGAAGAGAGTGAGCGGAACATCAATCTGCTTCTGTATGTGTCCTGACCAGGGATCAAACCCGCAACCTCTGCACATTTGAACAATCCTTCAACAAACCGTGCTATACAAACAGGGTTTGCTGAATCATATTTTAAAACTTACCTATAATAACTCTGTTTTTCTGTTCTTAAGCTATACTAATTATTATAGTTCTCACTTATTCTGAGTGCTTAGAAAGCACAGAAATATAACATATAAATAAATGTAAAATTTGCATAACCACTACAACCAAATTAGAAAGCATCCAATATAATACAAATTAAAACTTCTCAGTATAATATGAGACTGAAATATTTATCAGCACTTTCTTTGTAAGTGCATATTGAAATATTTAAATGGGCCAGAAAAGCTTGCACTACATTGGCCACTCTATGGCAATGAGTTCTGTCTTCAGAAGTGGTAAGTTCCTTTGGGCTCGCTCCCAGAGTGCTATTGAGAACTGTCATAGATGTCCTGGTGGTTTGAATAATTTAGTTTAGATTCTCAGGGTTCTCTGCTCCCCAAAATAAAATATGTTCTAGGAGCATAATCTGACTGAAATCATTCCTGAGCCTGCCACATTTTTAATTTTAATGTTTGGTACAAATTGCTTGCACAGAACATGGAATGATCAAAAGTCAGATTCTACAACAGATTTCAAAGATCTTACCATCTTTTTCTATGTGTCTTCCTTGTGTATATAATCAGCACTGAGCATTCCCTGAAAAATATTTAACCTCTGAAATGACTTTGAAGTAAGTTTATATATCACTCTCTTAAAGTATATATACAATATTCTTAATACTGGTTTTAATTGTCCTGTTTCCTCAAAAAGAAATACAATTTATTAAATAACATGTGACACATTGAGACTTGTTTCTTTTCTAACCATAAACTATTTCCAGTTAAAAAAGTAATTATTTAAGCTCCCTGTGGGCAGTAGCTAAAAGCAGTGGTTTTAAGGTTTTGTCCCTAAACCAACAATGTCAGCAGTATCTGGAAATTTGTTAAAAAAGCAAATTTTGGCCATTACCCCAGACGTTCTTAGTAAAAATTTCTTAAGGGGAGACAATAACCTGTATTTTAACAAGTCTTTGAGATTATTGTAATGCAAATTAAAGTTATTTAATTGTTTTAGAATTATCTTTATTTGTTTTTTTGGAGACTGAAGTATTTATAATTTACTGACCCCCCATAACAACATGAATACAATATTGTGAATATGAGATGCCATCGCTCTCTCTCCTCCAGGTAGGTCCTTGTGAGATATCTTGAAATTTTAGCTCTATTCATTTTATAATAAATCTCTTGATTCCAATAAAAAGCAAGATGATGTATTTATTATTGAAATGCTGAAAGTTGCAAAAAATCTGTATATAACCAAGTAACTCAATAGGTACATTCATATATTTAGAAGTATTCAATGAACATTTGCTGAAAAAAGGAATAAATAAATGAATGAGTCATATTCCTTGAGAGTCTTCAACAAGTCTTAGATTCTACTCAGCAGCAACTAGAAACACCAAAACGAGGTATATGGTATCATTAGGTATATCTCAAGATAAGTATCTCTTTAAGTTCTTTGTCACTGCCATTACTACTCGTCACTGGATAGTCTGTGAATTTTGTATCCCAATTTCAGAATACATGCATAGAGCTGTATGTCTCAGTTCCTGCTCACTTGAATAGATAGGCCAAAGGTGCTAGCAAGAGGTGGATATAATGAAACAGAACCATGGCATTCTGCTCTACTCACTACTGCAAGCCAGGAAGTTCTGCCACCTGACCTTGAGGTCCCTATTCTGTGGAAATAAAAACAGGTATGGGAAATACCATCTCCACAGATAAGGTAATTAGCTCAAACTATATATAAAACAAAATCTAGTATGACTGCTGAAATTCCTTTACAGTGTTTAACTATCTAAAGTGTAATTTAAATAAAAATAAAGACTATTCTTAGTTTCTGTGACATTTAAAGTGTGTAAAATGTTCTAGGTAACTATTGAACATGTTTCCACTCATATATGCCATTTCAGCTAGGCAAAATATTTGGGAACAAGGGGAAGAAAATAATTCTCCTGTGGCTTTCTCACTCAAACACCCTATTCTAACGTTTTGCTTGTTTTTTGAGATAATATTGCCAAACTCAGTCATGCAGAGAGGTAGAATTGTTGAATTTTTAAGCAATATGCCAGCATATAATTAGAGCAAATAATAAACAGCTGTGGGTGATGATCTTACTGCTTTGATATATCCATTTAAATACTTTCACTTCTAAAATAATTTCTTGGGCTTTCAAAACATGGTGAGGACACATTATAACTATTTTTATCTGATTTGATTTTCCTAATTATTCTTCAGATCTGGGGTCATTTAGAAATTTGTAAAACAAACATTACATATATATGTAACACAAGGTAATATTCTATATATAAACAATAACTCACTGAAAGAACCACTTACGAAAAGTATAGGGAAAACCAGTGGGATTTTTATTTTGTCAGAACCTTGTTAGGCATGTTTTGGTTTTGGCTTTGCAGTCTGTGGAGTATTTTATACTTCTCAAATTTCTTTCTGCTCACTTGTGACTTTCAAACCTAATAGAAATCTCTTTTTCCCCTTCAAGTAATACTTGTCTGCTTCTAGGGCTATCAAGGGAATACTTTTTTAAAAATTGTTCAAACCAGGCAGAGCAGTGCACAAATACATGCCGAATAGGAACATACTGAAAAGCAGCCATCAAAATAGCCAAAAATAATCTAAAAGCTCATTATAAAAAAAAATACAGAGAACAAAGAAAAAGGAGTGCCTTAAGGGCTTAGTTTCAATTTCTAGAATAATCCACCATTTCAGATAGAGTTAATTCCCTAGACTGTGTACATATGGATAATTTAATTCCACAGATAATCTCTAATATTTGTTTTGGGATAAAATGTCAAATTTTTCCCACTAAACCTTTTCACCTCACCTTTGGACAAGTGGTCAAATGGGAGGATTTGGGGTTGCCTCTCATTTGCCTGACTTTATATGCCAAGGGCAGAGCAAACAAAATGTGAAATGGATCTTCCCCCCACCCTCCAACCAGATCCTCAGCTTCATGTGCCTGGTTTGGGGGGAGGGAAGTGAGCAATGGAGGAGTTAAATGTAAAAGTCAAAGTTTTTTTAAGACGTTTATTCCAATAAATACATAGTTTATTACAATATTTTAATGCATAGATAAAAATGAAATCCTCTATATAAAAACAGTGGCTATCAAGTTGTTCTGCTCAGTAAGGTGATATTGGGAAAAGCCTAGGATTTTGAGGTGAAGGCACGGGTTTCTATTGCGTCTCTGCCACTTTGCTAACTCAATAACCTTTAGAAAATTATGAAAATCTATGAATCTTAGTATTGTCATCTATAAGATGGGGATACTAATGACTTTCTCAAAATGTTGTTATAAGTATTAAATGAGGTCAGGCACATGAAAAGCGCTTTTAAACCATAACTGTTTCCTACTTGTTATTTATTAAGAAATAAAGCAAAGAATGTGGAGAACTTCAATATTGGTTGTATATGCACCCGGGGTGTTTCAGAGCAGATGAACTTCAAAGCGTCATCGTCAGCAGAAGTCAGTGAATTTCTCCATGGGCTCCTATTTTTATATCCCCCATCACCATCATCATATGAGATACAGAGTACACTTCTTGGTATAGATTCGCTAACAATTCTAACTCACCATCAGGCAGATTAAATTCTGAACAGTAATGAGGGTCATTAAGACATCCTGTTCTCTGGCTGGCTAGTGATGATCAGCTGGAAAAGTAAAAATAGTTGGCTTTTGTCAATCAATAAATAAATAAGTTCGCCTGACCAGGCGGTGGTGCAGTGGATAGAGCGTCGAACTGGGATGCGGAAGACCCAGGTTTGAGTCCCCAAGCTCACTGGCTTGAGCGTGGGCCCATCTGGCTTGAGCAAAAACTCATCAGCTTGGATCTGAGGTCACTGGCTCCAGCAGGGCGTTGCTCGGCCTGCTGAAGGCCCGTGGTCAAGGCACATGTGAGAAAGCAATCAATGAACAACTAAGGTGTTGCAACGGCAATGAAAAACTAATGAATGATACTTCTCACCTCTCTCCGTTCCTGTCTGTCTGTCCCTGTCTGTCCCTCTCTCTGACTCTCTCTTTGTCCCTGTGAAGAAAAATAAATAAATAAGTTCTAAAACATAAAATATGCAAAATACATATATTTCTAAAGTGGAAATACTAAACTAAAAAAACGGAATTCTCAAGTAGTTGGAGTAACCTAATTCTCAATTCTCAAGACCCCAACTTTGTTACAAATATTATTTCCTAGAATTATGATCTGTTGTGTATAAAGCTGAGATTAAGGATATAAGCTCTAACTTTATACTTTTTCTTTAGAAATCTTTATGCCCATGAAATAAGAGCCTGAAATTGAAATACAAATATTTTCTTAAGTTGTCTACAGAATTGCTTTACATAATATAAGAAAATGTAACAAATTATGATTTTTAAGAAATTACAAGTGTTTTCCTTTTGTTTTATGTTTGCATAATGAAATCAAGGATTTATTTTGTTAGTTCTACTCTACATCATCACAGTGAATCACCTTCAAAGAGAGAGTTTTGAAACAAACAAACAAAAATTGACACCTGGAATAAATCAAATAATTGCTATACTTAGTGTGCTCATCAGATAATTTTCAGTTGTGAGTATTAGAATCTCAACTCCAGTGAACTTAAGAAACTAAAGAAAACTGCATTGGCTCTCTCCGCCTCTGCCTGTCTTCTCCCTGCACATTATCCTCATGCTCTCCTGCTACTATAGTTCTTCTGCTTTGGGGTCGGACCAGAGCCAGCCGCAGCCCGGGCCTCATACCAATTACTGTACTCAGTGGTCTGATTCAAATAATTTAACAACTAGTTCTCAGCCTTAATGACCACTTTAAGTTTAAATAAATTATATACCAAAAGGTAGTTTATTATTTCATGTGTTTAATACTTAAGAACAATAAAAGAGGTACACAAAATTAGCTTATATTTAAGAGTTTTAAAATAGTAATAAAAAAATTTTAAATAATACCTGACAAAAAATAATAAACTTAAGATATTTCCATATTGCTTCTTGATTGGCATCCTCACTTGATATTTTTTTCACCTATTAATGGAATAAACATTATTATGGGCGCTTAAAATACGCTGTTGCGCAGATGAACATTTAAAAAAAGAGGAAGGAATGTAAATTTGTGATTTTCACATTGGGCAGCTGCCCAGATGCCCACCTTAGAGGGAACCCTGATTATAAGTGCCTTTTTAACAATGGGTTGGCCAAACTCAACAAAAATTTAGGTATCAGTCTGCCAAACCAGTGTGAATAGGCTGAATCCCACCACTGGCTGTACTACCAGAGAAAAATATAATATTCCTCCTTCATTTCCAGTTGTAGTTTTACTCCATGGGCCAATCTTAAGTGCATGTAGAGGTGGGAACCTAAGGTCAGAAGTGTGGAAGGAAAAGAAATTCCAGAAAGATTGGATAAATATCCTTGATATTTAGTATAAGGACAAGTTATTTTCATTAGTAAAAGAATGTTTAAAAAATTCCAGGACCTGGCCAGTTAGCTCAGTCAGTTAAGACCAGCAGTCCAAAACAACATGGTTGCGGGTTTGATCCTCCTCTCAGGATGCACACAGGAAGCAACCAAAGAAAGAACAACTGAGTGGAACAACAAATGCTTCCCGTCCTTCCTCCCCACTCTTTCCTTTTCTCTCTCTGTCTCTCTAAAAAGGAATAAAAATTAAGTCCTGGCCAAGCCAGCTGGCCCAGCATCATCCCGAAGCACAGAGGTTGCCAGTTCGATTCCC